>JALGPY010000007.1:66187947-71187947 GCA_023055425.1 Linanthus parryae | reverse complement strand
CCGATCTAAGTGGACTCGTTTCTCTGAGCTCAAGTATGTATTCTGCTATCTTCTGTCCGATTCCCTGAAAAAATTCAAAAAAAATAGAATAAGATCAACCATTCCGTGTGTGCAAACTAAACTTCCAAGATACCGTATTTCATTATTCATCTTTTGAATGTACCTTCAATTCCATAAGCTCCTCCCTGAAATCAAAGTCAATAGTATGGAATGTTAATATACTAAAACAAATGAGATGACCAAAACAGGAGAGAATTCAAAGCTACCTGCTTGCTGTATTCAAGAACTCAACATATTCTCCAACAAGGGTGCTCTGTGAGTACAAGTTTAAACAGGATTAATAACGAGAGCCATGTACTAGATATTGACAACAATGGAATCAATCTATTTACCCTACCTTTAAACCAGAACCGAGAGCATTTAATCTCTGAAGAGGAGTTCCAGTCTGTGGGGGCTTGTCAGCACTTCTGGAAACAAAAGGTGTCTTGGGGGTCTTTGAATCAAGAAGACTTAAGCAGTTTTGACCCATAGTAGAAATGGTCTCTTTGTTTACGGACTTAATGGGAGAAAGAACTTTCCGCCAAGAAGAACTCTGCACTGCTTTAATTTCCCCACAAATTGGAGAGGATTCGTGAAAGCTGGCAACAGAGACCTGTGTTGTTGTGTTCTCCACTTTGTCCGAGAGCTGACCTACACGGGATTATAAAAAACAAATCGTTAAGCCTTTGTCTGGTTTACATGAGATAAGATAACTGAAACCAAATTTATCACCCTTTTAACATAGCCCAAGTGCATGTATACCAGAAAAATTTGCTACTGATTCTGAGACGATCTGGTCAACAAAAAGCTTGGTAATCTTTCCTGGATTTTTCTCCAAAGCATCTTCAGCTCTATGCATTGAAGTTTCACTGGCGGCTTCACCACCAAACTCCAACTTCTGTAATGAGGTGATACATCAATTACATTGAATTTAACTATTTGATTATACTGCAACTCTTGTTTACTTCAGTAAATATTGTTAAGAGAAATTCAACTTACGTAGGAAGTACACAACTGATTCAGAGCATCATCTAGTTGAGATATTGAGACATTCTTTGAGCTTCCATCTTCTGAAATTGAAGCAAGTTGGTCCTCCTGCAATTCGATGTCCCCAAAAAACAAGGCTTAATACAAGTTTGTAAAACCATTCATCATAACAGTTTCGAGACCAAGTCTTCTTATTTGCATTGAGATCGTAGATTGTTGTCCAGATTTTGTTTCGCAACCACTTATTACAGCTAACGTTCTGGATAACCCATGCCAGAAGTGAACTTGGCAGCTTTGAGATCGCCAGCCAGTCATTCAGTCTTTTACATACTACATTCATCATGTTCCTCTCTTAGACTTAGAAAGGCCACTTCTTACCTGAATTTTATGTCTCTCTATAAAGATAAGTGAAAAAACTACCTTATAAGTCCAAGATGAAACTCAGTGGTGTGTTACGAATGCCCAATATGTACTTAACGAACAAGCATGATTGTTGATAAATAGAAAGAAAAAGAATCCTCTGCAGAAAAAGCGATGACTAGAGAAGTAAAAGATATGTATTCAGAATCTGTCCCTATATTCTGGACACAGTATATAGGGACAGATGTTATAGAACTGTAAAACTTTGGTCTCTCCTCTAGATTATTAACCCTTCACTCCATAAGGAGTAGTTGTTGGAGTGCTGTGAGTCACGACATAGCTAATGTGAGTGACAAAATAAAGGCAGGAGTGCAACTTTCTGTCCAAAGGTTCCTTGTGACACTAATAGTACAGTTTAAGGGTAAAAAGCAAGCAAAATGGCATCTTACCTTTATGCTTGGTTCAACAAATCCTCCACTAGTAAACAGATTTTTCGGGAGCACGGCAGGAGACCTACACATTCAAGTGATAGTTAAAAATATGCTTCATGCTGGGTAACAACTAACTACAAGATACACATTAAAATGCACCTTTCTTTAGCATTTGAAGCTCCTCGGCCGGTTGTAGACTTTTGCCTGGAAGAGTTTATGAATGCATTTGGCTTCTTTGTTGTGCTCATTGGAGTGCGGGTTATGCATGAAAATGGAGAGCCAAATGCTTGCATTCTCTGTGCACTCTTTGTCTTGCCTTTCGATTCAAGCCAAGCACGGAGCTTTTCCTCCATGTCTACTTTAGGAGTGATATTTTTCTGAGCTGAAGACATGAAATTTGAGATGTGGCGTGACCGAGCTGCCAAACTGACTGTGTGTACTGACTCTTGGTACTCTCCTGGATTCTAAAAATAGGAAATGGAAATAAACTACTATTGGAATCATGAATTCAATTATAAAGGTTCATAAGAAGTCGCGGGATAAATTTCTTACCAAGCATGCAACCATCAAAGCCCGACTAGTACCACCCAGGGAATCTTGCAATATCCGAGTTAGTTTGCTTTCTCTGTAAGGGATACGAACTTCGTTGTTGTTTATTGCATAAATCACATTCGACAACGCAAATAAGGACTGGTTAATCTTGCCACTCTCTAGTAGACGAATCCCTTCATTACAAGTCCTCCGGTTGTCTTCATTACCTGGTCAAATGACTCAAAATCTTAGAAGTCTTCACTGAAAAGTAAGAAAAAGAAAATTCCAACTGAACCAGAAGAAGCATACCTGCCAAATCTATGAGGTTCAGCTTCCCAGTAGTAGTAACCACAGAACCATCACCAGTGGGGGTTGAAACAGTAATTGCAACAACCCCGTGGCTCCTACTTGAGACATCATTGAGAGCTGTGTGCCCAACTTTTCTCCTTTGATTTCCACCTGAGAAAACATTATGGAATCCAACCATGGAACTAACAGGAACCTGGGATAATCCTTTCAGATGGACATTCCCGTCCTTATCTTCCAAAATGGAAATTTCCTGTGGATTATCTTCCATTAGATCGTAGCACCTATCCATGTAGACTTCATAGTATGAAATCTCTGCTGAACGTCCTGTGCTACGGCACAAGGAGAGAATTGTGGACATGGCGAGTGGTATTAGACCAGGTATCTCGTCAGTACCCTGCATCATCACCCCAAAATATTGTCATAAGTCCTACAAAAACTCTTGAAATTGTGACGATTTTTATTTTGGCAGATGGTAATCATGTTCTTGAACGTAGTTCTTAGCAAAACCCAAGTCAACAAAAATAAGTGATAGTTTTAATCCTTAGACGAATAAATTGGACAATTAACATATCTTGCATGGTTTCACATACAAAGGCAGGAGTGTTTACGCGGACCACATCACAATACTAGCAGTTAGGAGTATGCAACAATAGACAGAAGTATGTAGGATATATATCCAGGAGAAAGAATATAAGAGATCATACAAAAAGTTATCTTATAAAGGGCGTAAATTTATCCTCCAGAATCATGAAATGTTATAAAAGTATATAACCTTGAACAGGTTTATATTAAGGGAAACCAACATGATCTGTTCAATGTTCTTTAGGGTTGAATAACCTTGAACAAGTGGTTGTATACTTAGACTCTAGCCCTACAAAGATATCAAACAGTGCAAACGCAAGCGCAAGCCATGAAGTCATAACAAGGCCAAAGATTTCCAGAGATCGACTTTCAGTTGAAGGAATATTATAAATTTGGCAGGCAGACTGTAATCTGATCTTAGTAACAGCAAAGATCTGTTTCATACGGTATTGAACACCCCTAAATAGGGAACCGAATAGTGTTTTGGCGTTTTATCACCGATGCTAAATTACTTATCAACCCTCAAAGACCTGATCAAACAAAGGTTGGAGAGTGACGGAACAACCAGTCACTTCTCATAATATTTTATCCCTGCTAATATGATGGAGTCACTCAACGCAAAAGGGCTACATAAACAAATATATGTATATACATACACTTTTATATACTATGTCTCCACGGTTGAATTAAATACTTATTTTGGAGCAACATCATTCTTCCCATTCCTACTAGGACGAGTACCCATAAAATAGATAAATGTCATTCATTATGAAACACAATCAATTTCTTCAAACACCCAAGATAAGGAAGAGATATGCCATCCAGTTATATAGGTTTGTGTTAAATATCTGAAGGCCTCCAAATAGCTACTCCCCTTCTTTTTGTATTATCTACACAACTCAGTAACAGCGTATGCGTAATTTATTCGACTCCGGATTCATCTCCACTATTTCAAGTCTCTGATTCTCATAGATATGCTAACTGGGATGCCAAATCCCCTTAAAATAATAGAATTTCCAGAAATTGATACAACAGTCAACTCAATGATTCAAAGAAGTCTACTTTTATGAACCTAAACTGTGATAATATCAAATAAACCCAAATTGGAGCTGAGTCTAGAAGTACCTGCATTGTATAGGTTTTACCACTGCCAGTTGCCCCATAAGCGAACACAGTAGAATTGCAGCCACGAAATAACCCAGAAATCAAAGGGCTAACTTCACTGTCGAAGATCTCGCTCAAATTGTTGTCCTCTTGGCCAAAGAACGAATCCAACTTATAACACTCGTTTCGGCTGAAACCCAGAAACAAAAAGACCCAGATTTTGCTCGTACGTCAAATTATTCTACTTCTCGAGAAAACCCAAGAAAATTTGTGAAAAAAAATGAGAAAACTTTGTCACCTCTCACCTGGTTTCTTGATCTTTGAGAAAAACGGTGACTTCACGGCTCGGATCGGACTCTGAATCAAGAACAGAGACGCAGGGGGTCGAATTGCTGCCTCTGGAAGCGATTTCGTGAGGGAGGAACGGCCGGACTCTGACGACGACCCTGACCTTCGAGATCGGACAATGAGAGGGCTTCGCCGGAGTGGACATTGTTGTTGTTTCTGAACTGAAGTTTGATTTTGTCTTGTTGGAGAAAGAAATTGGATTCGAGCAAGTGGAATATGATGATGATGATATACTCGGAAACGAGAGAAAGAGAGTCTTGAAATAGATGACCGTTGGTTTTATTAAAACGAACACCGCCTTTCATCTTTGAATTTTGTCGTGGGGTGCTTTAACTTTTTGTATGGATAAATTGCATAGATGGGGCCTAATGTTTAGGTATATTTGAACACCTCTCTGATATTCCAGTTTACTGCATGCACAAAAGCACAGATAAATTTAGGTTTGGAAAACTTCCTCTTCTAAGCTCCTTTACCAACTTTCCATTCAATAAGTTTTATATCATATAAGACCAAGAGTGTGTCAGTCGTATCTGAAATCTTATGGTTTGTTAGAGCAATCTTTTTTGTTCGTTTTCTGAAATTAGACTAATCTTTTGGTACTAGTTGTCATATTAATAGTGAGTATGAGTATTTCGGAATACATGTTTTTTGCGTTATTGTACCTTTTATACCCGACTTTTTGTTCTAAATTAAAATTTCATAACTCATTCCTTCCGTTCGTTATATTGTTGTGGTCTAGTAGGTCGTTAGAGTTCTCCAGACTACAAGATGGGGAATAATTGACCTGAGAATTTACGTGTATGGAGAAACACTTAAAGTAATTGGGAGAAATATTTGTTGTGATCAATAGGCTTCGTCACCGTGAAACAAGTTACTAAATGAAATAGAATATTTAAACTAACTATTTTTAGATTTTCAAAATAACTGATTTGTTTTGGTATAGAACAATTATAGAGAGACACTAGGCAATTTATGGTCCCATAGGGCGCTTAGACACTTCCGGATTATGTTTTGAAACGCCCTACATACGTCTAGTTATACTGAGTAAAGTCATCGATCTTCAGTCGATCTCAGCTAATATTACCTAACGCATGACAGGTCATGTCGGTCCACCGCCTTTTGACTGTTACATTCTAATTGGATTAAATATTAAATTCCGTTCACTGGGTCCTGGTGGTCCAGCGACTTCACTCAAACCTAACTTAGTCGACTGAAACAACTCTCACAAGGTCACTCGAATTTCTATCTCCTACCGGTCTCAAGAAAATCATAAAATGTCATTACGTTCTTTACAAATCCGTGTTTTGATCACTTTCGCGCATCTAACTTAGATAGCTAACATGCTAAGCTAAGCTAGAACCCTAGGTTCTCCATAAACCACCAAGCAAGATAGGCTTAGCTAGACTTAGAATCGTTTATGTAACACCCTGGAATTTTATAGGAGGTTAAGTTGTAATAAGTTGAAATTTTGAGTTGTTTTGTGAAAAATCTTGCTCGGGAGTGTTGTGACATTTGTAGAGTGGTAAACATCTGGAAATGAGAACTCAGGTTGGAGCAATTATATAATATTTGAGAGATTGGTGCTTGATTGTAATTTCTTGGAATTGAGTTTAAGGCTGGAAATATTGGCCAACCTGGAATTTATGGAACTTGTTGGAATGTCTATAGTAATATGAAATAGTGGGGCTAAAGTTGAAATTTAAAGAATTCTCAAATTCTACTCTAATAAAAAAAATAAACCCCAAAATTTTAGAAATTTCATGCACCCCCTTGGTGCTTGTGTGCCACTTGTCAAGAGCCTTGTGACACTTCACTATTAAGGTGGCATCCCCCACCACCATCTGAAATGAGGTGGCATTCATCACCATCTTCATCATCAAGTTCATCATCTTGTTCCTCCTCCAACCACCACCAGAACTCCACCCCTTCATGACTTGCTGCTATTGGAGCAGCACCTCCTGAGGAAGAGAATCTCTCTCCCAATGTCTTCATTCATCAATTTTTGAGCTCGAAATTAGGTAAAACCCCGCGAAGAACCCTAGCCCTAATCCGGTCGAATTCTCTATGTATCGTGTTAATCAGCTATTCTAATTTGTTTCTTTCCATTCGTGGGGAAAAATCGAACCTATGAGGACCTTCGGAGAGAGCCCAGTCGCGAATTTTTGACCCATTCGTCGGAATATGCAAAAGCCTCGCCAGGAAACCCAAAGTTCACCGGAAAAATGGTATAGCTTCATTCTTTGCTCTTTTTTTAATCTTCTTGCATCAATGAGACCCCTAGGGAGTTTAGCACACACCCAGACATTGAAATTCAACCCATAAGCAAATTTGAATCGACTATGATTTGAGATTTCCTCACTTTTCTGGCGGGATTTTGGTTGAGTTCAATGGCATGTATCTCTTTCAATACTCACTAGTTTCATGTGAATTTGGTCTCTATGGATTCCCTATACTTTTCTCTATAATTATCATGTTAATTCTAACTCTTGATTTCATCTCTAGCATGCTTAAATTATGAGTTGAAGTAGCTGCATTCGCATTTTTCAAACTATTTTGTTCAAAGCTGAGTGTTACACCTACACATTGGCTCAACTTTAAGCTCTTATTTCTCTCTCGTCAATAATTGGATTTGGTTGATTTTTGGCTATGTGTACTCTTTGTATGACCCTCTTCAACTTTCATGTTGATTTAGAACTATGATTTAGCCTATAAGTGTCTTAAAATTTGGCCTAAAGATGCTGCAATTAAATAAGTCAACACTTGGGAATATGACTAAAAGTATGGGAAATGGCTTAATTTTGCCAAACTTTAATCTGCAATATCTTTCAGAATACTTTGGATCGCAAAGAGCTTGAATATGTTATGTAACCCCTGTTGAACCATCTTCAAAACCCTACTTCTGGATTTCCCAAATTTCTTATAGTTTGATCACAATTATATATGAAGTTGATTGTTTGAGCTTATCTCACTCAAACTCTGTCTTTATGAATTGTCATTTAAATGACTATTGCAGTCATATCATTCTTGAGAACAGTTGTCAATATTATCTTTCTGAAGTTGTCTGTTAAATTGACTGAGTTTATCCTTTAGCAAACATCATTTTGACCAAAACTCTAATGAAGGGGCAAAACAGTAATTTCACATAAAGGTGGGTAAAGTTGAAATTAATTTCTTGGAGTTGCACACATGACTTAAATGGATAGTTGGTGCTATAATAAGTTATTATGGGTGAATGTTGGTCAAGTTAACAGTTTTGGGGCCTTTCTGCAACTTTGCTAAACTTAGGGACTTATTTGTAAATAATAAAATCTTGGGGGAATTCTTCCTTTAAGCTATCTAGTGATTCTGAATTACTTGAGACATGTAGATTAAGCATCTAAGGAAGTATTTGCCCCAGTCTGGCTCCTCAAACTACCATGTTGGAATGACCAACTCAATCCAACTCTAGTATTATGAGTAAGGGCAAAACAATAATTTTGTGACCTGAGAGTTCTTCATGAAAGACTCTCATAATGACATTTCTGATCGAAGGGCCAAGTTTGACCAAGTTTGATTCTTTGAAAACTTTAGTTCAATTGAGCTGTCTATAAAGGGTAAAATAGTAATTTCATAGTTCTTCAGTCAAACACTCAAATCTTGATGCAGGACATGACCTCATATCTTTGTTATCATATTATGACATCTGGAACCCAATTATGCCTATTTGGGCCTAAATATGACCAATTATGTCTAAGTTTTCAAAGCTAGCTTTTCAAAGCTTTGATTTTATTTGCTTTCAGTATTACAATTTTTCAAGGCCTTGAAATTCTTTTCAAATCTTTGAAAATAAACTTGTATACTATATAGCCAATGAATGTATCATCAATGTTGGGTGTTATTGTTGGAATAGATGCCCTAGAGGCAATCTTATTTAGTATGAACATTACTATTTGCTAGAATTTTTGTTGTATTATTTATGGAGATATTTAATATAATGAAGTCCTTAGATTGCAAATATGTTGTTTATCTTAAATATCCCTAGTCGATTATATTCATTAACAGGACGATCAACTATAAACTAGTATGGGGTTGGATTGATATGGAGATATCACGATCCAACACATGGGTATGCATTAGGAGTAATGGCATACTGGATTGACCCATAACGAGAAGGCTACATACAAGTTATGTAAAGTCACAAGTGCTTCTCGTAGTGACAACGGTATTGTCATCCTTAGACTTGAAGTCACTAGATCCTCTAGTTGTGGATTATTGTATTTTGACATCGTCAAACGCTACACTGTAACTGGGTAGTAATAAAGTCGTTCGTCGGATAAAGAAACAAACTTAGAGATGGTAGTGTCGTAGATAGGATTTGTCCCTCTCACATAACGGGAGTAGATATCCACGACCACTCGAGGGATGGTTCTCATAGAATGTCTGACCAGACTCAGATAAATCAATATGGGATATTGATGTTATCTGCTTAAATGAGACTATTTTCAGTATCGAGAAACAATGCATTGGATATACGAGTGTGACTTGTATGTCTCGTGTCCAATCCGGATATAGAGACAAAGGGATGAGATAATACTTGCACAAGGTATGTCGGATGACTATTTCTGTTAGTTGGTTAGCATGGATGTCTTGCTAGAGGCAGTTCCATGTTAGTAATTTCGTACTACCAACTAAGTAGAAACCTATAGGGTCACACTCCCTATGGATTGGACCGGAATAGAGAAGTAATTTAGTATGATTAATTAATAAAGAGGGTCAATACGCAATAGCTTGCAAACTTAGTAGGACTAATTTGCAAGATGGACTAATCCTTACATGAGTAGGATTGAGATAGGGACTTTTATACAGTCAACAAGGAGTTTTTGGAGTATATAAAGGCACTCCTAGCATCCTTCCCACATAACTAATGCTCATAACATATTGAGTGGGAGAGTGACACGATCCAACCGCAAGTGTATGACTGTCATATTAGGAGCTGGATTGCAAATGAATTCAAGGTCAAGGCTGGGCTTGCTATATGGGCCTTTTATGGAGTAGCCCAAACTAACTAAAGAAGCCCACTCTTTGTATTAAGCCCAATTCTATAAGGGTTAATGTTTCTGATGTAAACCCTAATTGTTTCTACCCGTTAGATTGTCTTCTAGCTAG
The DNA here is from genome assembly GCA_023055425.1 of Linanthus parryae. Classification (NCBI taxonomy): domain Eukaryota; kingdom Viridiplantae; phylum Streptophyta; class Magnoliopsida; order Ericales; family Polemoniaceae; genus Linanthus; species Linanthus parryae. The sequence goes on along the minus strand of JALGPY010000007.1, from coordinate 71,178,111 downwards.
ATCCGACCGTTGGTGGTCCGTGTATAAATGCTGTTGCTTGGGGTTAATGTATATACAACTGTTCATCGCCTCTCTCTCTCTAATCTCTCTCTACCTCCTCTTCTTCTTCCTCTGGTTTCCACAGTGAAACCCTAGAAATTCAATCATGGTATCAGAGCCATAATATGGCCCTCTCCACCACCACCACTGCACCGACTTCAACGCCGGTGTACCTTCTCTCCAACATTCACAACCTACTACCCTTCAAATTAGACGGATCCAATTTTGTGCTTTGGAAACACCAGATCTCCTCCATCTTTCGAACCCATTCTTTATATGGGTTTCTCGATGGCTCTCTGCCATGCCCTGATGAATTCCTCATCGCCGCCGATGGCGCCTCAAAACCTAATCCAGCTTTTCAAGCCTGGATTCTTCAGGACCAAGCTGCTCTTACCATCTTAAACGCCACTCTCTCACAAGAGGCGTTGAAACAAGTAATTGGATCTGCGACCTCCAGATCTGCGTGGCTTGTTCTTGAGCGTCGCTATGCCTCGCTCACCCGTTCGAACATTCTGCAGTTGAAATCGGATCTTCAAACAATCCGCAAAGGTTCAGATTCCATCGATCTATACATGAAGCGACTCAGAATGATTCGTAACAAGCTCTCAGTCTCCTCTGTCACCGTTGAGGATGAGGATATGCTCTTATATACACTGCACGGCCTCCCACCGGAGTACAATGCCTTTCGCTCCTCTCTCCGTATTAGATCTGAGCCACTCACATTTGAAGAACTACATGTTCTTCTCCGATCTGAAGAATTGATGCATGAAGGTCAGCGTTCCACTGTCGATCCCAACCCCAATCCCACCGCCTTCTACACCACCCGCGGCGGCCGAGGTGACGGCGGCCGTTCTGGCAATCGTGGTGGTGGCCGTTCAGGTAACCGAGGCGGTGGAGGTCGCTTTGACTCCCGTGGCGGTCGATCTGGCCCTGGCTCCGGTTCCTCTTCCTTCTATGGTTCCGGGTCAGGCCACGGGTATGGGTCTGGAAGTGGATCTGGTTTCGGAGGCGGGTATGGATCCGGATCCGGATATGGATCTGGTTCCAGTAACGGATCCGGTTCGGGTCGCTCTGGTTCGGGTCGGTTTGGTTCCAGGGGGAGGAACACCGGTTCGGGTCGCAGTAGCTCCGGTCCGGTGACCTGCCAAATCTGCGGCAACGATTACCATTCGGCTCTTGATTGTTGGCATCGAATGGACTACTCATATCAAGGCAGGATGCCACCTGAGCAACTTTCGGCCATGGCTGCAACCTCAACCTCCCCACAGTACTCCTCTGAAGTCTGGCTTACCGACACCGGAGCCTCGAACCATATGACCGCAGATTTCAACAATCTCTCGCTCTCTGAACCTTACAGTGGAACTGACCAAGTCACAGTTGGTAATGGAACTACACTCCCTATTCATCACTCCGGTACTGTCTATCTCTCAACTTCAAATCATGCCTTTAAATTGTCAAATACATTACATGTGCCTCATCTATCTGCAAATCTTCTTTCTGTAAATAAATTCTGCATAGAACATAATACTCGTTTTGTCTTTGATAAAAATTCGTTCTGCATCCAGGATGTGGAAACTGGACGAACACTTTACCAAGGACCCAGTAGAAATGGAATTTACCCTCTGTCTTCTCACCTTCTTCAATCTGGACCTCAAGCCTTCTTGGGTCAAACTGTCAAGTCAAAATTATGGCACTCACGTCTTGGCCATCCAACAAACTCTATACTGTCACAATGTCTAAACTTTCTTGGTTCTGTTATTTCTGATACAAACAGTTCTTTATGTGAAGCATGCCTTGCTGGTAAAATGTCTAGATTACCATATAGTTTGTCTAAATCTCATAGTACTGCTCCCTTGCAATTAATACATACTGATGTTTGGGGTCCTGCTTCTACCATTTCTTTTGCTGGTTATAAATATTATATTTTGTTTATTGATGACCATTCTCGTTTTACATGGCTTTTCCCTTTGAAATTGAAGTCTGATGTCCAAACTGTGTTTACTTCTTACAAACTGTTTGTTGAAAAATTACTTGGTTGCAATATTAAAATTCTAAGGTCTGATGGTGGAGGAGAGTATACTGCCTATCTTTTTGAAAAAATGTTAACTGATTCTGGCATCACTCATCAAATGTCCTGCCCTTATACACCACAACAAAATGGTGTGGCAGAACGTAAACACAGGCACATTATAGAAACTGTTGTAACACTTTTACAAAATGCACATCTTCCTAACACTTTCTGGTATCATGCAGTTGCTACTGCAACATACCTTATAAATAGAATGCCTAGCAAGAACACTTCACACAAGTCACCTTATGAAATTTTGTTCAAAATTAAACCTGACTACAAAAATTTGAAAGTTTTTGGCTGTGCTTGTTACCCTTACCTACGACATTTTGCTAAATCTAAACTTGATCCTAAAACACACCAATGTGTTTTTCTTGGATATGCCTCTGGATATAAAGGTTATCTCTGTTACAGTCGCAAATTAATCAAATTTTTTGTTAGCCGTGATGTTATATTTGATGAATTTGTGTTTCCCTATGATTCTACTTCATCTATTTCTACTTCTCAATCACCTAACACAAGTGTTGATGTTTCAGGTATACTTGGTCCTTATCCTGGGTCTTCCCCTGGTCCCAGCCCCCCCTCTGGGCCAGGGGCCAGACCTAGCCCCCAACCAGGACCTGCCTCTGGTCTTAGATCTCCTGTTGTGCCTAGCCTCATACCAGATATTACTCTCCTAAGAACTGATACTCACACACGCCCTGCTGAGGGCCCTGGGCTTGTGCAGCCTGCTGCTGACCCTCTAGATGCTACACCATCACAAACAGATACTGCACTGGATCACAGCTTAGGCATGGCACATTCCCTGGGTCCAATGATGACTTCCCCCCACCCCCTCCCTCCTCTCAGGGGTTCCACCCCATGCAAACCCGTAGTAAATCGGGTATATCTAAGAAAAAGCTCCTATTTCATGCTTCTACTAGTACTGGTTTTGCTGATATGACTGCTGCACCTAATGTGTTATCTTCTGATTTTACTGCTGCACCTTCACACACATCCACTTGTGATCCTACTTCTTATAAAGAGGCTTCCCAACATTCTCAATGGCGTAAAGCTATGATTGATGAATTCGGAAGCCTCATACAGCAACATACATGGAGTTTAGTTCCTAAACCACCCAATGCCAACATCATTGGTAACAAATGGGTGTACAAAACTAAATTTAAACCTGATGGCACTATTTCTTGCTATAAAGCTCGTCTTGTGGCCAAGGGGTTTCATCAAACTCCCCGGTTGGATTATGATGAAACATTCAGCCCCGTAGTTAAACATGCCACCATTCGTTGCATATTAGCTCTAGCAGCTTCCTTTTCTTGGCCCTTGCAGCAATTAGATGTTAAAAACGCTTTTTTACATGGTGTTTTGCGAGAAACTGTGTACATGAGGCAGCCTACTGGATTTGTGAATTCCCATTTCCCAAATCACGTATGCAAACTATAAATCTATTTACGGACTCAAACAAGCCCCTCGGGCTTGGTTTGAGCGTTTTACGAGTTTTTTACTTTCTCTTGGTTTCAAGTCTTCATATGCCGACACATCTCTTTTCATACGGCATTCCAATAATAAAATTACTTTACTTCTTCTTTACGTAGATGATATTATTATAACTGGTAATGATAGTCACTATATTACTTCTCTTATCAACACTCTTGCCACAGAATTTGATATGAACAATCTAGGTGAACTCACCTACTTTCTTGGGTTGCAAATTTCACGTACACAACAGGGTATTCTCATTCACCAGGAGAAATATATCACTGATCTCTTGACTCGCTTTAAAATGAGCTCCTGTAAGCCTTGTAACACTCCCCTAGCTGCTGGTATCAAATACCACATCAATGATGGGGTTCCTTTACCTGAACCCACTATTTATCGCCAATTATTGGGCGCTTTACAGTACTTATCTTTTAGTCGCCCGGATATTGCTTTCTCCGTCAATCACTTGTGTCAATTTATGCACCAGCCTACTTATTCACACTTTGCTGGTGCAAAACGGGTTCTCCGTTATTTACAAGGGACAAAATCCCATGGTCTTTTTTACCAAAGTGGTCACTTGCCTATACATATTTACACCGACGCCGACTGGGCCGGTGACCCAACTGATTGTCGTAGCACCAGCGGCCTTGTGGTGTTTCTTGGTCCCAACCCAATTCATTGGGCCTCCAAGAAACAACCCACCGTAGCTCGGTCATCTACCGAAGCTGAATATCGCGCTTTGGCCACTGGTGCAGCTGAATTATCTTGGTTCAAGTTACTTTTTTATGATCTTCGATTTACCATACCACATGCCCCGGTCCTTTGGACTGACAATTATTCTAAACTTGCTCTCACCGCTAATCCTCTTTTTCATGCTCGAACGAAACATATCGAGCTCGACTACCACTTTGTTCGTGAAAAAGCCTTAAACCGTGAACTAACAGTTTCTTTTATTTCAGGTTCGGATCAAGTCGCGGACATTTTCACCAAATCCCTTCCTACTGCTCAATTCGATTCACTAAAGCGTAAACTGATGGTTCGGTCATCACCATCCGTTTAAAGGGGGATATTAGGAGCTGGATTGCAAATGAATTCAAGGTCAAGGCTGGGCTTGCTATATGGGCCTTTTATGGAGTAGCCCAAACTAACTAAAGAAGCCCACTCTTTGTATTAAGCCCAATTCTATAAGGGTTAATGTTTCTGCTGTAAACCCTAATTGTTTCTACCCGTTAGATTGTCTTCTAGCTAGATCCGACCGTTGGTGGTCCGTGTATAAATGCTGGTGCTTCGGGTTAATGTATATACAACTGTTCATCGCCTCTCTCTCTCTCTAATCTCTCTCTACCTCCTCTTCTTCTTCCTCTGGTTTCCACAGTGAAACCCTAGAAATTCAATCATGTCAGTGTAGTAATAATTCCGGTAAATCCGGGTTTGTCGAACCAAATGACTTCTTGTAAACTAGTTAAGACTTCTTAACCTTATTTGGGCAAAGCGCGTTGAGTTTTTTGGAATATTCTAAGAAAGTAAATAACAAGCTAATTATTAAAATTGGGTTATTTAACACGAGGAGAAGTTCAGGATATCTCTACAGGTCACTAAGTATTTCCCACCACGTTGGATTTATGTTCAAGCAACACGAATGTCATTTACATAGCCAAACGAGCACCTAAATTCGAACTCCAGTACCTGATTTCTCTAGCCTACCGAAGTTCAAATAAGCATTATATTCTTATGGTCTACTCTTAGTTCTAGCTAACTATCATGATTTCTCAACCCTAGATACGGCTAGTGCTTGATTCAAGTTTCCGGGTAGCTAATATTGATTTCTCTAACATCCTCTACCTATATTCATCCTATTGCGAGCTCAAACAGTAGAAAAGATAGAATTAAGTACATAAATAAAGCATAGCTAAGCATAACACATTCAATTAGGCTAAAAAGTATGAAACAAGATCCATAAATCACCAAACGTGGTTTTCAAACCCTTGCTCCCTACGAGATATCCCGAATTAAGGGTTTAGCTACGATTACACATGATCAAGATACAAAGTTTCATGATCATAAATCAAAAACTAGAGAGAGGGAAGAGAAAAGATCAAACAAAGCGTCTCCCAAGCTCCCCGTAGCTCCGAGCACATGTCTCCAACTCAAAGATACTGAAAAACTATGCCCTAACCCGTTCTAATATGTTTCCAAAGAGTTTAGACGAAGTTTTAATTAAATGCACAAAGCCCGCGACAAATCTGCTTTTTCTGGCGATCTCTTCGTATGAAGACTTTTCTCTTCGTAGGAAGAGTTTTTCTCTTCGTAGGAAGAGTCTTCGTAGGAAGAGTCTTCGTACGAAGACTTTTATCTTCGTACGAAGGCCTTCCCAGATAAGTAATGCAAGCTTTTTTGGGAAGACATTTTCAGCAACTCAAAATTTGGCTAAGTGTTAAGTCTTCGTACGAAGACTTTTGTCTCCGTACTATGAGACTCCTGGACACGCTTAAAACATCATTTTTCAACTCTTTTCCGATTCCTTGCCCGCGCCTTTGCTTCCTTAAGTATCTCCTCAACCTCGAGACTCCTTTTATGCTATAAATCATTCCCAAAGGGGGAATCCTTCATTCATCAATTAGCTCCTCGAAAGGCGTGTTTGGTATTTCCAAATGCTTTTGGTTGCGTTTTATCTCTTTGAGCATCCTTTTTACATTACTTTTTCGTCCGGACTCCGATAAATGTGATTTTTGCACCTTTGGATTCATTTTGCGATGTAGACTCCATCCATGTAGAGAAATTCCCGTTTTCGGATGATTTTCCCGTTTTTCTCAATTATTGCCCAATTCTGGCGAAAACATCCAAAACGCGCCAAATTCGTCTCTTTCTTCTATTCCGAAGCTTGTTTCTTCTCTCCACTTGATTCTCGCATGCGTAATTCATGTCAAACTACAACACGAACACTACCGCGGAGATCAAATGTTATATATTATCAAAATCATACTCAAAACCAGTAAGAAAAACACGAATTGTGCATTAAAGCTAAAAAACATCCAAAAGTGCATTTTCTTTATATTTTGGCTCAAATCTCGTCAATTTGCACCGAAATGCACACAAATAACAATATAAAGTGTACTTAGGATAACTCTTATTAAGGAGTTATCAAATACCCCCCCACACTTGCCATTTGCGCATCCCGAGCAAAGTCTCATCTACTGCATCTAACTGTCTACTAGCCAACTAGACTCAAACGGCTCTAACATGACTCAAGACACTACGAATGCAGCAGATGATGCAAATGAAAATATAGACTCGATCTTAAACACATAAAAACTTTTAAATTCTTTCTTTTTGTGAGAATAGGCAATTTCAATACACATAGACTAGGTGCTCATGGAGTGATGAAAAAGTTAGGCAAGAGGTGTGAGCTACAACTAAATTCAACAACAAGTAATTCCCTGGTATAGAAAGTTTAACTTTACTATAAAGAAAAACCCACCATGTGTACCGATAAAAATAAGAGGCTAACCAAGGCTAAGCCACATTCATAGTCCGAGCTCCTATTCCGCTAATGGTCAAATATGATGAGGCTTAAGGACGAAAATGATATAACTTGCACGAAGAAACAAATCCTAAAGCGTCACATAAGCTCACAAAACCCCATATCTCACACACCCTCACCTTGATGATAGGAATTCAAAATCCGAATCTCACCGACTCCGACCCTCAATCCCCTCAAACCCCGGTACCATGTCAATTCCGTGGCCATCAAAGCAAATAGTGCGCAAAACTCAAGTCTTTATCTTCAATCCGGAACTAAGAACTTTCACCACTCAATTTCAATAAGCATACTTTATTTCTTTATCTCTCCATTTTTTCTCTCTTCTTCTTTTTCTATATATTTCTATTTTTTTCTTTTCATTTTGTTTTTTTTTCTCAGTAAAACAACAATAATACAATAAAAAATGTACGAGTGGTCCTTCTCCAAGAATCAAGCAGCAGTAATAATGACAGGGGGAAGGAAAGAAATAAAACAATGAATAAGTATCATAAGAATAATTCATCTCCCCCTAACTCCATGAAGCGCGCGATGCCACAAACCGTCAAAGTCAAAACGTGTATGGGGGTGGAGTCATCAAATCCACAATATCTATGTCCGTAGTAAAATTTCGACACCCTCACACTAGAATGCAGTCACATCCCCCTCTCAAGTGGTCAAATAAGATAGGTGTCTAATCCAACCGAACCTCCTACACCAAGATGATAGAAATCTGGTACCTTGAACGTTCCACTAGTTAAGTACAACCAACCCACTTCGTGCGGATTAAATGTCATGCACTCAGGTTCTCCACTATTGTGTCCATGGTGTAATGATATGGAACACCGCCACACCTCAGTGTGCAAGCCAAATCACTCACCCTCGCATCCCCTCGTAGATATCCAATGAAGCATATGTGATCTGCAGAAATCACAAAAATATTTAATGAAGTACTCCCTCAACGAACCCCCTCCATTACTGCTCACTCGTGACGCTCTAGAAAGGTAATTCTAAACGATATATGATGAAGGCCAAGAATCGTCTCCCCAGGTCAAAGAGGCTAACAATAAATCCAAGGATCAATTAGGGTTTACTAGTGGTCCTATAAGGCAAGATCTAAAAGCAGTGAGTGCTCTAATACACATCCTCGCACAGCTTTTCTGTGTGCCACTACGAGGCGGACTGGCGACTACCTAAGACGGTTAACATGAAAGTTCGGCTTGTTTAGCAAACACCAAGCTCAACTCTTGTAGAAAAAAGCAGCACACGCTTTAGCTTTTCGAAATTCAATTTAGTTTAAAAATAGATAGGCATTCCCGTAACGAGATTCTCTCTATACTTACTAAAGGGAACTAAGTGTGTCACTCTCGGTCAAAATTCACGCCATATGCCTACAGTTTTCACATATCACTAAATCCACCAAGTCTAAGCTTATCTCAATTTCCTTTTCTCAAATTCTCAATTTTCTCATTTTTTGTTATTTTTTTAATAAGATTTTAACTCTATATGCAAGGCTTTGACTCGAAAAAAAATTGACTCTACACAATTCAACTTTTGGTGGTAGGTATACTCAATTATGTAAAAATACAAACCAAATATCAATATATCCTACACAATGTGACAATATAAGTAAAAACATAAAACAAACCACTGACTCTACACACAATACAATCTAAACACATCCTACATGTAACTGGCTATGCAAGACAACTATCAGCTAGTAGACAGTTAAACTACCCCCACAATGAATGCTTCGTTTTCCTCACTGAATTTAAAGATTATGCAAGAGAACTAAGCAATCAAATGTGAAAGTCCAGTAGATGAGATGGAGCATGACATACAAAAAAATATACACAAATTCAGCTAGAGGGAAGAAATACTCACAACCACCTCAACGGTGGGGACGAAATCGCGCCAAGCAGTCTCCAAGCACAGTAGTGGCGCCACTATGCTCCCATATAGTCAGTGTGTTCTCGCACACCGTGCTCGACTGCCTCCTCTGCTAAATCCATGTCTGAAGAATCTCCAACTCACATGCACGAGTCCCCATGAAGGTCACGTGTGTCATGGCACACCGGGGTAGATTCTACCATAACCTGCTCAAGTATGTCACTAGGAAACAACATTAGTCCCTCTCTATCTCATCTCTCCACATAGATAAATAAATAATGCAACACAATTGTATTTAAAACGCACTCTCTAAATGAAACAAAAGAAATAGGTTGGGTTGCCTCCCAACAAGCGCCTTGTAATTTAATGTCGACGACTCGACCCAGTTACCTCATATATGTTAAGGAGGTCTAGCACGACGTGCCTCCTCCTTCAATTTATTGCCCTTGATTTTCTGCACCACATCATGTGCACGCACCAGCTTTGGCTTCTCCTCAGATTCGGGGGGATCGAGCTGCAAAACTGTAGGCAACCCAAGGGAAGGATGTAGGGTTTTGATTCATGGATCGCGCAAACGGAAGCATAATCAAACAAACAACCATGCAAAACCCTCCAAGGATCACAAGTCTAGATGCATAACGATAGTGAAGGTAAGAAATCATAAACACACCTTTGGGTTCTCCTTGATGACTTCAAACGCGAATAGTGTCACGTTCTCTATAGTTGATCCACGCCTAGAGTTGATCCTAGATCTCCAATCTCCTTGGTGCTAGCCCGGAATGAAAGGAGGGTGAAGGAATCACGCAAAACGAGGCACAAAGAGGGGTTCGGCCCTCTTGTGGCGTCGGGGACGAGGGGGCGGCGGCAAGGGGGCGGCGTCCTCCTTGTTGCTTGCTCTCTCTCTCCTTTTTTCTCTCCCACTCTTGTTATGTTCTCTTTAGAGCATAAGTTATGAGGAAGGAAGGAAGGAGGGTCCTTTATATAGTCCAACAACTCCTTGTTAACTACCTAAAGGACTTATTCTAGTCCTACTAGAATTCAATTTAGTCCCTTCCTTGCAAATTAGTCCCTACTAAGTTTGCAAGGGTTTGCAAAGTGATCCTTCTAATTAATTAATCCAATTAATTAATTCCCAAATCTAGTACAACTCTATATAGCGTGTGACCCCATAGGTTCTATCTAGTTGGTAGCAACTTTTTGCTACTATGGAGCGGTTTCTAGCAAAACATCCATTCTAGCCAACTAATAGAATAGTCATCTAGACAACCTTGTACAAGTAATTGTCTCATCCCTTTGCCTCCATATCCGGATTGGACACGAGACATACAAGTCACACTCGTATATCCAATCCCTAGTTTCTCGATCCATGGAATAGCCTTATTCGTGCAAATAACATCAATATCCCATATATTGATTTATTTGAGTCTGGCCAGACATTCTATAAGCACTATCCTCGAGTGGCCTAGGATATTTGTTCCCGTTATGTGGGAGGGGCAAATCCTCTCTACGTCCACTACGATCTCTAAGCTTGCTTCTCATTGTATCCAGTACACGCCTTTATAACTACCCAGTTACGGTGTAGCGTTTAACGCTACCAAGATCACAATGATCCACAACTAGAATATCTAGCGACTTCAAGTCTAAGGATGACAATACCATTGTACCCGAGAAGCACTTGTGACTTAACATAACGTGTATGTAGCCTTCTCGGTGATGGGTCAATCCAGTGCAACATTCCGTAATGCACACCTATGTGTTGGATCGTGATATCTCCATATCAATCCAACCCCATACTAGTCTATAGATGATTGTCCCATTAATCATTATACTTGACTAGGGATATTTAAGATAAACAACACGATTGTAAATCTAAGGACTTCATTATATTAAATATCCAATAAATAATAAATGAATTTTCTAGCCAATTACAAATTCATACTAAACTAGATTGCCTCTAGGGCATCTATTCCAACAGTCTCCCACTTGCACTAGAGCCAATCTGGCGCATCTCGTATGCCCATACTCCTAGTGTGCCCTTCATGCTTCCACTGCGTGAGAGGCTTCGTAAGCGGGTCTGACAGATTATCATCTGTAGGAATCTTGCATATCCGAACGTCTCCTCTATCGATAATATCTCGAATCAGATGAAACTTCCTGAGCACATGCTTGGACTTCTGGTGCGATCTTGGTTCCTTCGATTGCGCGATCGCCCCAGTGTTGTCACAGAACAACTCCACTGGATCCGCAATGCTAGGGACCACACCAAGTTCAGAAACAAACTTTCTGATCCAAACAGCCTCCTTTGCTGCGCCATTTGCAGCAATGTACTTAGCCTCTGTTGTAGAATCAGCTACCGTCTCTTGCTTGGAACTCTTCTAGCTCACCGCTGCTCCATTCAGGCAAAACACATATCCCGACTGTGATCTAAAGTCATCTCTATTGGTTTGGAAGCTTGCATCAGTGTAACCCCTTACACGCAACTCTTCCTCACCGCCAAACATCAAGAAAGCATCCTTAGTTCTTCTCAAGTACTTTAGGATGTTCTTGACAGCAATCCAGTGACTCTCACCTGGATTGGATTGGTATCTGCTTGTCATACTCAAGGCATATGACACATCTGGTCTAGTACATAACATGGCGTACATGATAGATCCTATGGCCGAGGCATAGGGAATTCTACTCATGAGTTCCTTCTCAATCTCATTGGAAGGACAACCACTCTTCGAAAGAGCGATTCCATGTGACATGGGCAAGAATCCCTTATTGGAATCTTGCATGTTGAACCGTTTCAACACCTTGTCAATATATGTACTTTGACTTAGGCCTAGCAACCTTTTAGATCTATCTCTATAGATCTTTATACCGAGTATATAGGCCGCTTCCCCTAAGTCTTTCATTGAGAAACACTTTCCTAGCCAATCTTTCACAGATTGCAGCATGGGAATGTCGTTTCCAATGAGTAGTATGTCATCCACATACAAGACCAGAAAAGCTACAGAGCTCCCACTAACCTTCTTGTAGACACAAGACTCATCTTCGTTTCTGATGAAGCCAAACTCTTTGACCACTTCATCAAAACGTCGATTCCAACTCCTAGAAGCTTGCTTCAATCCATAAATGGATCGTTGCAGCTTACAGACTTTGTTGGCTTGCTTTGGATCCTCAAAACCCTCCGGCTGTATCATATACACGTCCTCGAGGAGATTCCCATAAAGGAATGCTGTTTTGACATCCATCTTCCAAATCTCATAGTCGTAGTATGCTGCAATTGCAAGTAGGATTCGGATGGATTTGGTCATTGCGACTGGTGAAAAGGTTTCATCATAGTCAATACCATGAATCTGTCTGAATCCTTTAGCCACCAATCGGCCCTTATAGGTAATCACATTACCATCCATGTCGATCTTCTTCTTGAAGACCCACTTGCACCCTATGGGTCGCGCCCCATCAGGTGGTTCCACCAAAGTCCATACTTTGTTGGTGTACATGGATTCCATCTCGGATCTCATGGCTTCGAGCCACTTCTGCGAGTCTGGGCCATTCATGGCCTCCTCATAGGTAGTAGGCTCATCATCTATGAGCATCGTGTCACCAGAATCAGTCACGAGAAGTCCGTACCTCTCGGGTTCCTGGCGCACTCTACTAGATCTACGAAGCTCTTGTGTTACCTGAACAGGTGGTTCCACAACTGCTTGTGATTCCTGTTCATGTTCCATAATCGGTTCAGTGATTTGTGGTTCTTGAATTTCTTCAAGTTCTACATTCCTCCCACTTGCTTCTTTAGAGAAAAACTCTCTTTCTAGAAACACGCTGGTCCGAGCAACAAACACTTTGTTCTCGGTTGGATTGTAGAAGTAGTATCCCTTAGTTTCCTTAGGGTACCCCACAAACTTACACTTATCCGATTTAGGCCCTAGCTTGTCTGATTGTAAACGCTTTACATAGACATCGCAGCCCCAAATCCTCATGAACGACAGTGTGGGACGCCTCCCACTCCACATCTCATATGGTGTCTTCATGACTGATTTAGATGGAACACGGTTAATGGTGAAAGCTGCACTTAATAGAGCGTAGCCCCAAAATGATAATGGAAGATCGGTTTGACACATCATAGACCGAACCATATCCAATAAGGTTCGATTCCTCCTCTCGGACACGCCATTCCATTGTGGCGTTCCGGGTGGAGTGAGTTGGGACACGATCCCACACTCTCTAAGATAGTCGTCAAACTCTTGGCTCAAGTATTCTCCTCCATGATCCGATCGTAGAGCCTTGATACTTTTGCCAAGTTGCTTCTCTACTTCATTCTTGAATTCTTTGAACACTTCAAAGGATTCGGATTTTGCCCTCATAAGTACACAAATCCATATCTACTGTAATCATCAGTAAACGTAATGAAGTAGACATAACCACCCCTGGCAGGCGTGGCAAATGGCCCACACACATCGGTATGTATGAGCGCCAATTGCTCACTAGTCCTCTCACCTTTCTTATTGAAAGGGGACTTCGTCATTTTTCCCAATAAACAAGCCTCACATGTCTCATATGATTCAAAATCAAATGAGTCTAGTAATCCATCCTTATGGAGTCTAGATACACGTTTCTCATTTATGTGGCCTAAACGACAATGCCATAAATAAGCAGGATTTAAATCATTTATTTTAATCCGCTTGGTATTAATGTTGTAGACAGGATTGCTTAGATCAAGGACATAAAGTCCATTAAATAATTGCGCACTAAAATAGTGAATATTATTCAAATAAAAGGAGCAACAATTGTTCTTTATTGAAATAATAAAACCTTCCTTGTCCAAACAAGAAATAGAAATAATGTTTCTGCTCATAGCAGGCACAAAATAGCAATTATTTAATTCTAAAACTAATCCTGAAGGCAGAGATAGCTCGCACACGCCTATGGCCAACGCAGCAACCTTTGCTCCATTCCCAACGCGTAGATCTACCTCCCCTTTAGCCAATCTTTTACTTCTCTTTAGATCCTGCATATTTCGACAAATATGAGATCCACATCCAGTATCTAATACCCATGATGTAGAGACAGTTAAATTGACATCTACAAAAAAAATACCTGGTGGTGGTGGAATCACTATTCCAAGCCTCTTGTCCTCCAGATATTTTGGGCAGTTCCTCCTCCAGTGTCCAGGTTGACTATAGTAGTGACATTCACCCTTAGTCACGACCTTGGCAATGCCACCAACAGGCTTAAGGGCTTGTTCCTTGGACTTGGCAACTGACTTGCCTTTTCCCTTGGAGGAAGAGGCAAACTTTTGCCCTTTCCTTTATGCACCATCATAATGGCCTTGCCCTTACCCTTGTTGATGCTCTGTTCAGCCGTCCTCAACATGTTGAGCAAATCTGGCAGTGGTTTAACGATCTCGTTCATGTTATAGTTCATAATGAACTGTCCATAACTTTCAGGCAACGATTGCAACACGAGATCGGTTGCCAACTCTTGGCCGACCGGGAACCCAAGCCGGGCGAGATTCTCCAAGTACCCGATCATTCGGAGTACATGGGGTCCCACCTGGTTCCCTTCTGCCAGATGACATTTGAACAGTGCCTTTGAGACCTCATACCTCTCTACCCTCGCCTGCTCTTGGAAGAGCTGCTTTAGATGTTCGATCATATCGACAGCATTCATGTTCTCATGTTGCTTCTGAAGCTCAGAGGTCATGGTGCAAAGCATTAGGCAGGCCGCATCATTGGCGTCATCAACACGCTTTTGATACGCCTTTAAGGCAGCAGGTGTCTGATTCTCTGGACCTTCTGGAACATGCTCTTCTATTGCGTACAACTTCTTCTCTTGCTTGAGAACAATTCTCAAGTTTCTGTACCAATCAAGAAAGTTGGTTCCAGAGATCTTGTCCTTCTCAAGGACAGATCGTAGGGAATGTTGTGAACTCGATGAGTTGTTTGCCATTTGGAATTCTACAAAAGGAAAATACGCAAGTTTTAGTATTTGTGAATTTTTGACTATATTTAATAATGGCTAGTTTATTAAATATAGCTCCCACTATTTTTCTACGGATTAATAACCCTCAAGATATTAATGCGGAAAATATCCTTTATATTTTCTAGTGGGCCAAGATCCATCTTTTTCATCTCCTTATGAGCTTGCTTTGGCAAGTCACCCATAATTCGATTACTTCTTAGGTAGGAACGATTTCCAATTGCATCCCATATGCAACTCTTGGTTCAATCGGGCAAATAACTCCTTATTTATCCATCCATATGGATAATCCCAATTGATTGCCTCTAGGTTTCTTAATCAAATTAATAGCCTAGTTGTGTTCAACCTCTTATCTAAACAATTGCACATTGTTACGTGCCATCGCATTCCATCATTATGAACCAAGTCGCCATGCTTTGGCACGCACGAACTTGATAAATAATGATGATAATGAGTGTTTAAATAACGAGAAGGCAAGAACACAATATTTAAAATTTTGAGGGATTTTCAATTTTAATTATTTTGTTGATGAATATCAACTAATCTATCTATTTGAGTTTGGGCACAACTCCAAATAATAGATCCGGGTTGTCTAATTATCTTATTATCCTAATTGCATGCATCATCCATACACCAACCACACAAATAATAAGACAATAAATAAACAACCACAAAACAGAAATTAAACGTGATGTGGATATGGCCTTTTCTAGACTAAGATAATTCCAAGCCAATGGAATTATCTATGAACCCTAAAAGCAAACACATCTCCATGCGTCTTGATCTTTTGGTCCATCCTTCATAGTCATGTGGTGTGCTCCATGCTCCATGCTCCATCTTTTGTGGCTTCTTTGGCTTTGGGCTTCTTTTCTTCAATCTTGGCTAACAATCTACTTTATCTAGCACTAGCTAATATCTATACTAAATAAAATAAATCTCACAAGTTGAGAAAAAAAATGGCACGCAGGCCATAAAACCCTAATTAATTATTACAATTAATTGATCAGCTCGCAGGCCGTAAAACCAAACCACAAAATTAAACATCCACATCAAACCACATCCTAAGGCCATATCCAATCACCATGCGATTTGCACATAAACAGTTAAAATCCAATTTTAACGCGCTTGGTCAATTTTAATTGATTTTAGGATTTCTAGGGTTAAAACGGTCCATGGGCCCAACAATCCAATTGCCCGGGCCCAAACAAAGTGAACCATAAGGCCCTAGGGCCGGCCCGGCCCAAAACCCGCAAGCTAGGCCCGCGGGTTAGGGCCGCGCGGCCCCTTAGGGCGCCAAGCTTGGGCGGCAAGCAAGGGGGCGGTCCCCTAGGGGGCCGAACCTCCTTGTGGAGGTTGTTTCCAAAACAACCTCCTTGCTTGGAGCCCAAGTTTGGTTGTTTCCTTGTTTTGGGAGAACTCCTTCTTCCCCACGGATGCCCAAACCCTAGATCTAAGATCCTAAAATTTCTCAAACTCACCAATTCATGCATCCAATGCAATAATTGGGTCTTGTTATGATTAATTCTTTGACAAATTGCATCCAATGCTTGATTTGTCTTGTTTTACGCGATAAACAACAAATTAGGGTGTAAAACAACAAGAATGTAACACATAAACTACGTTTATGCTCTATGACACCTGGCTCTGATACCACTGTAGGGTTTTGATTCATGGATCGCGCAAACGGAAGCATAATCAAACAAACAACCATGCAAAACCCTCCAAGGATCACAAGTCTAGATGCATAACGATAGTGAAGGTAAGAAATCATAAACACACCTTTGGGTTCTCCTTGATGACTTCATACGCGAATAGTGTCACGTTCTCTATAGTTGATCCACGCCTAGAGTTGATCCTAGATCTCCAATCTCCTTGGTGCTAGCCCGGAATGAAAGGAGGGTGAAGGAATCACGCAAAACGAGGCACAAAGAGGGGTTCGGCCCTCTTGTGGCGTCGGGGACGAGGGGGCGGCGGCAAGGGGGCGGCGTCCTCATTGTTGCTTGCTCTCTCTCTCCTTTTTTCTCTCCCACTCTTGTTATGTTCTCTTTAGAGCATAAGTTATGAGGAAGGAAGGAAGGAGGGTCCTTTATATAGTCCAACAACTCCTTGCTAACTACCTAAAGGACTTATTCTAGTCCTACTAGAATTCAATTTAGTCCCTTCCTTGCAAATTAGTCCCTACTAAGTTTGCAAGGGTTTGCAAAGTGATCCTTCTAATTAATTAATCCAATTAATTAATTCCCAAATCTAGTACAACTCTATATAGCGTGTGACCCCATAGGTTCTATCTAGTTGGTAGCAACTTTTTGCTAATATGGAGCGGTTTCTAGCAAAACATCCATTCTAGCCAACTAATAGAATAGTCATCTATACAACCTTGTACAAGTAATTGTCTCATCCCTTTTCCTCCATATCCGGATTGGACACGAGACATACAAGTCACACTCGTATATCCAATCCCTAGTTTCTCGATCCATGGAATAGCCATATTCGTGCAAATAACATCAATATCCCATATATTGATTTATTTGAGTCTGGCCAGACATTCTATAAGCACTATCCTCGAGTGGCCTAGGATATTTGTTCCCGTTATGTGGGAGGGGCAAATCCTCCTACGTCCACTACGATCTCTAAGCTTGCTTCTCATTGTATCCAGTACACGCCTTTATAACTACCCAGTTACGGTGTAGCGTTTAACGCTACCAAGATCACAATGATCCACAACTAGAATATCTAGCGACTTCAAGTCTAAGGATGACAATACCATTGTACCCGAGAAGCACTTGTGACTTAACATAACGTGTATGTAGCCTTCTCGGTGATGGGTCAATCCAGTGCAACATTCCGTAATGCACACCTATGTGTTGGATCGTGATATCTCCATATCAATCCAACCCCATACTAGTCTATAGATGATTGTCCCATTAATCATTATACTTGACTAGGGATATTTAAGATAAACAACACGATTGTAAATCTAAGGACTTCATTATATTAAATATCCAATAAATAATAAATGAATTTTCTAGCCAATTACAAATTCATACTAAACTAGATTGCCTCTAGGGCATCTATTCCAACAAAGGATCCACACGACCTTCTATAAACTTGATCATAGCCAACTTTTCTTCCCCTTGCCCGGATGAAATGCTTTGAACACCAGTGATGACTCCAGAGCCTTGATAGTAAGCTCCTCAGTCTCTAGATCCACATTAGCGCGCATTGTCTTCAAAATCAGTCTTCCAAAGATGAGTGGAACATCGCGATCCTGCTTGATATCCACTATCACAAAGTCAGCTAGGAAGAAAAATGCACCAACTTTGACCAACAAATTCTCAATCACCCCATTTGCTGTAACAATAGAATTGTCTGCCAATTGCAGACCCATCTTCGCTGGGGTTGGCGCACCAATGCCCAATCTCTGAAATAGGGACAGTGGCATGAGATTAATACTCGCACCCAAATCACAAAGCCCATGAGTATGATATCCACCCCCAAGAGTGCAACCCAGAATGACACTGCTTGGATCTCTCATCTTGGGAATGTCCTTCTGAATTACAGTACTACGTGTCTCTGTCAGCTTCACCGTGGCATAAGGGTCTATTCTCTTCTTGCCCCATAGAATTTCCTTCAAGAACTTCTTGTACTTGGGCATTTGAGCAAGTGATTCTACAAGAGGAATGTTTATATGCAGCTGCTTGAATATATCCATAAATCTCCCAAAGTGTTCCTCATCATTCCTCTTTATTGCAGCCTGATATGGTATACGGGGCTCACAATTAGTCGGATTTAGAGTCTTCTTGGGCTCTTCTTTCTTCTCAACAACGTCCTTTGATTGGGGAATCACGACCTTGGGAACTTCTTCACCCAGTTCTTTCTCAGTGGCCTTTGTAGCTTTAGCTCTCGCATGGCTAGTGTGCACAGGAGATTCCGGCAGGGAGACCTCCGTGTACACCGTACGTAGTGGATCAGGGATCGCACAGGAAGAATAGGGGTGTGTGTAGGGAGAGAGTAAGTCAGTAGCAATGTCTGAGAGAGAGACAGAGGTTTGGCAGAGCTTCCGCGTATGGCAGTGTTGTTCTCCTTTGTATGGAAAGGTTAACGATGTATATATACTGGAGAACGTGACCGTTGTAGTGTGGTTAATGCGCCCATTAATGGCGGCTTAATTAGCTTAACCATAACGGCACGTTCGTCCGAGTATATAGGAACCGTTAGAGCACGTGGTGCGCGAGTACCGGAACCGTTACGAGGTTGACCGGGTTTGACCGGATTGACCGGGTCTAGGGAGCTCGTGCCATAGATCTCTCAAAACAGTTACTAAAGGTCGCGTGCGGGCTTGGCTCGCACGCGACAGGGCTTACTCTAGCCTCCAAACCACAAGTCCCTACAAGTCCCGTGCAGTGGTATGCGAGGGCTCTGTCTCGCAGCCCCCACATGGATCAGCTCGGCTGGTGATCCTGTGTGTGTGGAGCACAATATGGTGTGCTGGATGGTTGCCACGTGGTTAAGATCTGCCATGTCAGAAAGCAGTATCTACATTAGCCCCCTTTCTGCGCGTGAAGGCTCATAGCTGTATAGGCTTCCATGCGCGGAAACCAACATGCGCGTCATCGCCACGCACCAATTCAAATACGGGTAAGTTCAGTCCCCGTGCGTGTCATTATGACCTAAAACCCCTAGAGTCGTGCCGTCTGACCTTTAGGGTTTTAGGCGTGACGTCAGCCCGTCCTGCGATTGCGCGATACGACGGTGACGGTTGCGATTCGACTACTGAAGGGACGCAACCCCTCATTCTTTTGGATAAATACCTTGTATCCCATTATTGCAAAGCATCACTTCTTTCTCTTAAAGTGAATGGTACCCGGAGATCTTCGAGAGCAGATCCAGATAATCAATCACCAGTTCAGAACTGCAAATCGTATTCTTCAATTGTGCATATCCAAGCAAGCTTCAAGGAAACAAGGTTGGCAGTGTTTACTTTTGATTTAAAATACCAGCGTTTGCCTTGAACTGCGTTGAATCTGTAAATCCATGAGATTTGTGAAGAGGCTTTGATCTTTGAACCCGCTTCGTTTAAATCTTTCAACAATATTGGGTCTTGCAACCCCCAATTTCTGAAATCAGTACCGGAACTGTTTGCTTTCCTTTGCGTAGATCTTGAATTCCAAAATTCAAACTGAAGTGTGGTATTTCTCCCCCCTTTTTTTTTTTTGCCCTTTTCGCAGGAATGGCCAAGACAAGAGTAACCAGACCCGTCAAGGAAGATGAAGAGATACCGGAGCTTCCGCAGGCTCTGTGGCGAAAAGCCCCCTTTCTGGGTGGGAAGGATTTTTATCACGCGAGGGTGAAGGCGAAGAGGATGCCTGATCCTGTTCCAGTTGAGCGGTTGTTAACACTGACTCGCCCAGTTAACTCAGCCTTGCTCGAGTTAGTTGGCTCCGAGGATGTGGTTCGATTGGGAATCGAGAATGGGCATTTCCCATACACTGCGATTTCTACTCAGGCGTTTGTCCAGAAGTTGGACTATATGGATGAGTGGACTGACCACGTGTTGGATAATTACGCCGAAACTCTTGATGAAGCCGGCATTTTCTTCGCTGTCCGTGCTATGAAGGGTGCTGCCGTGAAGTCGGATCAGTCCATGCTTCTAGACCTTCTGTCCCGCTATTCGCCTGCGACTCACACGTTTCACTTTGCTGAGTTCGAGGCTGCCCCCACGCTCGAGGACGTTCAAATGCTGTATGAGCTTTCCCCCATGGGCGAGGTGGACCCCTTGAGTCACTTAAGGACATCTGCGGAAATGGCCTTGTACGCGCAGATGGAGGAGTGCCTAGCAGAGGTAAAGAAAATCTCCACTCGGTGGACCAGTACAAAGCCTCTTCCGAACTGGCAGCTGGTCGATACATCTGCGAAGAATACCTGGAACAAGTGGTTGCAGTACTTCTTCCGAGACTATGCGAGCAGCAGCATTACTAAGAAGCTTTTGAGCGAAAACCCGAAGGCCGAGAATTATGTAGAGGGCAAGGGTTATCATTTAACCCTTTGTGCCTTTCTCTGTGCTTGGCTGTCGTGGTATCTGATTGATGGTCACCCCCATGACGGGGTCTTCTACCATGTACTGCCGCTTGCTGTGAGGCTCGCTCTTGGCCAGAGAATCGCACTCGGACCCTTGGTCTTAGGCACGTTATATTACAGGCTTGATCAGCTGGTTTTGGCGATGAGGGAATCGCGTGGCCGCCTCGATGTTCTGACCTTTGTCAATATCAGCTTTTTGACAATGTGGGTTTTCGAGCGCTGGCCGTCTTATGCTCCAACTCCCCTCCCACTTGAGAAGTGGTGTCTCCCAGGCGAGACGGAAGCGCGCAACAGCGGGAGGGCTGCGAGATGGTTTGGAGCAAGCAACACCAAGTGTACTTGGAGTTTGATATGCGATAAGCGAAAGGAGTTTACTGCCAGGCCCTATGCCACACGCGTTGAGAATGTGCGGTGGTTTCCAAAGCTATACCCTTCCAAAGGTATGGTCTTGTCAGAAGACCTTCTCTTTGAAAAGGGGCCGCATTTCCACGAACGCTATCGTGACTTCTTCTGTTGGTGTCTGCGAGGTTCTCTTCCTGCCCTTGCAGAGCATATTCGTGAGCTCGCGCCACGGTATGAAAGACTTACAGTGGATGTTGACCCTACTCGGGTCTCTCCTCAGTTTGGTTTTGATGCGGTGGCCCCATCGATCTGGCCCCAGTCTATTATCAGAGGGTGCTACAAGCGTTTGCTGACAAAGGAGTGCAAGACTGTCCTTGTGAGCAATCTTCCCTTTGAGCAGCCTGCGGGAACTCGCAAGGGTGGTTGTTCCCAGAACTGGATCGCATACTGGATTGCCCAGCAAACGAGGATGGAGACGGAGGCAGCAGCGCAGCCAGGAAGGGCCCCCTTGATCAAGAGAAACTCTTTTCCATTTCGCCCCAATTGCAGTTTGAGCGAGTCTGATTATGGTTGCTACTCGTTGTTGGACCGCGAGAACCATTTGTGCCCCGATTTCATTTTGCAGGAGCAAGTCGATGCAATCAAGAAGGGTGACACGCAGGTCATCAAATATAGCAAGGCGTTTGCTGAGGTAAGCAATTTCCTTGTGTGCTTTAAGCTTTTTGATTTCCTTGCACTGATGCTTTTCGTTCTGTATTGTTCAGTGTCATGTGCGGAGGTTCGCAGCTGGTGACCGTTCCAAATCGCTGGTGGACACCATTGTTGCCACCAGAAGGAAGGGGGAGTCGTACCGGCTAGCATGGAGGATGGATGCCGAGGTCGAAACAAGGATTCGCGCAGTCATGAATACTTTTGCTGACTCGCTGATAGATAATCCTCCGGCTCCGTCTCCTTCTAGAGATGACCCGTCCCCTCCAGCGACTGTGGCGCCGAGAGTGAAAAGACCTAGGCAAAAGGGAATTACGATTTCTTCCCCTAGGAGTGCTCCAGCTTCGCCCCCAGTGAGGTCCCTTTCCATCAAAGACAAAGGCAAGGGTCGTATGCCCAGCAAAGTGCGAAAAGATCTCGCAGTTGAGACTTTCGTTCCATTCAACCAAGAGGAAGAGGAAGAGAGGCATGAGCCCCAGGCAAATGATGAAGAAGAAGAAGGAACAGTTGTAATGCGCGAGGAAGATTCAGGAGGTACTTCCATCGCATTTCCATGTCCTTTATCATGACTTCTATGCAGTTCCTTTCTTTGAACCAATTGTGTATCCGCAGATGATGATGATGAAGCCGTTGGTGGCTTTGTGGCCAAGAGGCAAAAGAGAGATGCTCATTCTAGCATTTCAGACGATCCTATAAGCGAGGATGTTCTTGCTGAATCCCGGAAGACAGCCGCGGAGGCTGCTGAAAGAAGAAGGCAGCGAGAGGAAGAGGAGCTCGAGCGTGTGAAACAGCGGAGCCTCGAAGAGCAGCATGTTGACGACTTAGTGCGTCCAGTTGGCGAGGAAGACAAGCTTCCCGAAGAAGTGGCTCCTCATGTGGAGGAGGAAGATGAGGTTCCTGGAGAGGATGCAGCAGAGCTAGAGCAAGTCCAAGCGGACTTCGCAGAGATCGCAGGTGGCGATAAAGGTGAGATCTTCAATCTCGCAGTTACTTATAGAGATGTAATTGTGGGTGCGTTAAAGCACGGTGTGTCAAAGCCTGACATTCGCCGTTGGTTGGTAAGCAAATGCGGAGAACCCTCAGGTAATTATTTTGAGTGATATGCGCATACCAGGCTGTAGTCACTTGAAGCAAAATCATGACTGGTTTACTCGCGTCCCAGGTCACGCTTCTCTTAAAGATCTGCTTAGTGAGGATACAGTGATAGGGCACGGTTCCACGTCCCTAGTGTACGATGAGGATACCTCAATCCCACCTTCGCGTGGAGGTGCTTATTCTTAGCTTTAGCAAAGATAGCGAAATAACTTATAACACAAGTTACCTCATATTATCGCATTTGATATCGCAGGTTATGCTGAGGAACCTGAGCTGGAGTAGAGAAGTCAGCCTTCTGCGTCCCATGTTCCAATTTCGAGCTCCCATACCGAGAAGCCCGTCGCAGCTGCTGGACACGCAAGTGAGCATCTTGAGGATGTCATTGAACTCTCCGATGATGTCGAAGCTGATGCTGTGCCGATGGACGAAGGTGTCCGTACCGGTGGTGAGGAGGAAAGGACAAGTGATGCCAATGTTTTCGCATCTGGTAGTGTCCTCTGCCCAGCGACTTCGGTTGTGCCCCCGGCGATGACTGAGCCAGAAGCACCTATTCCTGCGTGGAGCATTTGGGGCTCGCAGGTTGGGAATGCAGTCGCAGCTGGTGCGGCCTACACTCTACCTCCTGACTATGAGAGGCTGGAGCTCGCAGCTGATAGGAGAGCCATGGAGCGAGGGCAGTCTTCGAACAACCCAGTGGCCTGCATCCCTTCTCTTCATGAGATTCTGGAAGGCACTGGTAAGTAAAGATTTACCGTTCGCACGTCGCATTATTTGCTTGCGAGTTTTGACATCGTAATTCGTTTTTGACGTCTCAGGTTTGAAGCAAACCGATGTAGACTGGGTGGTTCGCATGCGCCTCAGATACCCCCAATCGTTTGTGAGATCTCTGGAGATCGGACCTTTTGACAGGAGGCTATTCCTTACTGAAGCCATCTGGATACTGGAGCAGCTGTGTGCGGCTACACCTGCGACCATTTCGGCCCAAAGTGCTGAATTGCTGTGTGGCATGTGCCAAAATCTCGTGTTCAAAGTCCAAGGCAGACTTGGTTTCAAATTTCTCAAGGACAGAGTTACACTGATTCGCGCAGCTGTAACTTTGAATCTCGGGCACCAGAATCTCGCAGCTGAGACGCAAAAGGTGGAGCAGCAAAAGCAAAAGGTTGATGAAGCTTTGAAGCTGTATAACGAAATGAATGCCAAGTGCGAGCTACTAAAGCAAGAAGTGCAACAAGTGGAGAAGCTGATTGAGCAGTTCGAGCCCCAAGATTCCTTAATCAAGAATTTGTTTTGACTTTTCGAATTTTGAAAAGAAAACTGGAAAATAGCTGAGGCATTAATGTAATGTTTTGAAACATTAATGTAATGTTGCTAGGGTTTCTCCCCCCTCTTTTTAACAACAAACAATGAGTTTGCCCGTTTTGCCCCTTTCGGGATTTGATTGGACATTTCTGTGCATATCCAATTATGACATCAGCAATTGATTTTTTGCTTGATTTTCGCGCTAATTTCTCGGCAGATAAGCACGCTTCCGTTGGGAAGTCCATCCGAATCATGACTATCCGTCATTTATTAGGATACGCAACTGAATCGTCGTAGCCTTTAGTAGGGTAATTGATTGTTACCGCTTTTCAAGGCGTAAGTGATTGAACTTACCCTCTTTTTGAATTTTGCTGACTCATCTTAGGCAACCGAAGAGTCTCCACAGGGCCTA
This sequence comes from Linanthus parryae, assembly GCA_023055425.1. Lineage (NCBI taxonomy): Eukaryota > Viridiplantae > Streptophyta > Magnoliopsida > Ericales > Polemoniaceae > Linanthus > Linanthus parryae. Next base: position 71,153,220 of record JALGPY010000007.1, on the reverse strand, counting down.
TATAAACCCCGTCTTTGCCATTTGGGTTCTTCATCCCAAACATGTGCTTTGCCGTGAGTCCTTGCGACTGCTGGCTTCAACGCTTGTTTTTCGTTGATTCATGGCAACTTCAAGCTTTGAATCCTGAGTTTGCGCTTTGTGCTATAGAAATAGTTTCCAAGATCCACTTTATGAGGCTTATTGCTGTTTATAACCATCATAAAGAGGATGCATATAATACCTCATGTGTTTTCGAAGAAATTTCTTCGTGTATTATGTGTGCAGGTCATGTTTCCGGCCGCCTCGCGGCGAGGTGCAGCGCCGAAGTGACCGTGCTACCGTCTCGTAATGAACGGCGTGATTCTTCTTCAGCATCTCCGAAGAAGAATCCGTCGCCCTCACATTTGTGAGGTCGGGGTGCTCGTCAATGCCCTTGTCCAACATGACAAGGAGTCCATCACCAGAGGAATGACTGCTTCGCCTGTTTTGCAGAGTAGCATCTGTCGGCACAGGAAGCTCCTCCGGCGCCTATCTTGATCAGACAGAGGCTTTTGTCATTCCTTGGGGTCTTGGGCGTATCGTATCCCTGACCTTGCTGCTAGGGATGCGGCGAATGACGAGTTGATCTCTTCGCGGCAGCATCCCTTTTGCTATAGATCTTTGGCCGCAGATTTGCGTGCTGTGCTGCCGGAGTCAGGACCGGTGGATTCTCTCTTTTCTTAGCCGAGAGTTTCCTTGGTGCATCACTGGCTTACCAGCCATTTTTCGAATGTATTGTAAGCCATGTTGGCTGTGTAGTTAGATGCGAGCTTTTCGCTTGTAAGCTGCTATCTAGATAAATTGTAAGTCATTTGACTCGTAATGATAAATAGCTTTTGTATTATCTGTTCTTTGCAACAAAATACAATTTCGCATGCGTTTCGGCTTGTTTTGCCTTGCATGATGCAATGTAATGATTTCACATATGCGACGTCAATGCGCAGATGTTTCGCTAGATCATTCGAGATCGCAATTTCGCAGCCGTGCCATCTTGACGGATGGGCTTGTAGCTGGTCGTTGCAAATCGTATGAGATCACGTTCACAACTTTACTATCGTAACAAATAGATTTTTAACAGATCAATTAAGATCATTGAGCGATGAGCATTGCTATCATAGAAGATAGGCTTTATTAGAGAAGTGTTCGAGATCGTTTCTCGCATAAACTGCTATCACAGCAGATAGATCTTTAGAAGATCTAATAAGATGATTGTGCACTAACGTTGCCATCATAACAGACGGGCTTGGGTGATTAACCAAAATTACTTTGCGTATAAATTGCTATCGTAACAGATAGGCTTGAGAAGATCATTACAAGATCGCATCTGTATAACCCGCTATCGCGAGAGATAGGCTTTAGATGATCGATTGAGATCGTTTTTGTATTTCGCTGCTATCGTAAAAGATAGGCTTTGGACGATCATTTAAGATCGCATTTGCGTTTGGATGCTATCGTGAGAGATAGGCTTCAGATGTTCATTCAAGATCGTATTTGCGCTTAGCTGCTATCATAAAAGATAGGCTTTAGATGATCACTTAAGATCGCGTCTGCATTTGATTGCTACCATAAGAGATAGGCTTTTAGATGATCAATTAAGATCACATTTGCATTTGATTGCTATCGTAAGAGATAGACTTTGGATGATCACTTAGGATCGCACTTGCATTGACTGCCATCGTAAAGGATGGGCTTTAGATGATCAATTAAGATCGCGTTTGCTATCGTAAGAGATAGGCTTTGATGATCAATTAAGATCACATTTGCATTTGATTGCTATCGTAAGAGATAGACTTTGGATGATCACTTAGGATCGCACTTGCATTGACTGCCATCGTAAAGGATGGGCTTTAGATGATCAATTAAGATCGCGTTTGCTATCGTAAGAGATAGGCTTTGATGATCAATTAAGATCGCATTTGCATTTGATTGCTACCGTAAGAGATAGGCTTCAGATGATCAATTAAGATCACATTTGCATTTGATTGCTATCGTAAGAGATAGGCTTTGGATGATCACTTAGGATCGCACTTGCATTGACTGCCATCGTAAAGGATGGGCTTTAGATGATCAATTAAGATCGCGTTTGCTATCGTAAGAGATAGGCTTTGATGATCAATTAAGATCGCATTTGCTATCGTAAGAGATAGGCTTTTGATGATCAATTGAGATCGCGTTTGTGTTTGCTTCTATCGTAGAGATAGGCTTTGATGATCAATTAAGATCGCATTTGTGTTTGCTGCTATCGTAGAGATAGGCTTTGATGATCAATTAAGATCGCGTTTGTGTTTGCTGCTATCGTAGAGATAGGCTTTGATGATCAATTAAGATCGCATTTGTGCTTGCTGCTATCGTAGGGATAGGCTTTGATGATCAATTAAGATCGCGTTTGTGTTTGCTGCTATCGTAGAGATAGGCTTTGATGATCAATTAAGATCGCGTTTGTGTTTGCTGCTATCGTAGAGATAGGCTTTGATGATCAATTAAGATCGCATTTGTGCTTGCTGCTATCGTAGAGATAGGCTTTGATGATCAATTAAGATCGCGTTTGTGTTTGCTGCTATTGCAGCGAATAAATCATTGTTAACAGCAATAACAAATTAAATAGAGCGATATAAACAGCTAGATATATGAACTTCTCATTTGGGAGAATTCTTTTATTATAGCATTCTCATATGGGAGAGATAGGATTACAATCCTCTCATATGGGAGAGGAGATTGCGAATATCATAGCCACATGAGACATTAAGCAACGTTATCATAAAACGTATGAAATAAGAGAAGTCAAGGATAGTACTTCTTGATCCAGCGCATGTTGACTGAGCTTGGAGTTGAGGTTGTGCCGTGCAACCTTCGTATGCTGCAGTAGCCGCTATCGAAGACTTCTGTGACTTCGAAGGGTCCTTCCCAATTAGCTGCGAACTTTGGGTGAGTTGCTTCTCGCATGCAGTGGTCAGATGCGCGCAAGACCAGGTCGCCAACTGCGAAATCCCGTCGCTGGACTGTCTTGTTGTAGGCGCGAGCGATTCTTTCTTGGTACCGCTTGTTAGTCCTTTTGGCTTGTTCTCTCTTTTCTTCCAGCAAGACTAAATCATGATCGCGTTGATTTTCATAGAGTGTGTGAAAGGCCAGCCTTGCCGAATTGACTCTGACCTCCGCAGGTACTACAGCTTCGGCCCCATAACATAGTAGGAATGGCGAGGCCCCTGTGGGTGTCCTTGGAGAAGTCCTGTAGGCCCACAGAGCTATGTTAAGAGAGTCAGCCCACTTCTTGTGGTCATCTGCGACCGTCTTACTCAGAATTCTCAACAGCGTTTTGTTAGTCGCTTCGGCTTGTCCGTTTCCCTTTGGGTAATAGGGGGTAGAGCACATCTGCCTGATATTGTACTCCGCGAGTTTCGCAGCTACCTGGCGATTAACAAAAGGAGTACCGTTATCTGAAAGAATGGTGTTTGGGATTCCAAACCTGCATACGATGTTTTCCTGGATGAAGTTAACTACATCCAGCGCGTTTGCCGTTTTCAGTGGTATGGCTTCCACCCATTTGGTGAACAGCTCAGTTGCGGTGAGAATGAAATGGTTCCCATGTGACGTTGGTCGGATGGGGCCAATGAAGTCCAAGGCCCACGTGTGAAATGGCCATGGCGTTCCTAGTGCATGTAGGTCCACGGCGGGAGCGTGCACTAGGTTCCCTTTGAATTGGCATTCTTGGCAGCGTCGCACCTTGGCGCGGCAATCGACTTCCATCGTGGGCCAGAAGTATCCGATTGAGAGGAGCTGTCTGCATAATTTCGCACCTCCCTGGTGTTCCACCTGATGGGAGAGGTCCATGACTTCTTGTGCTTCCTTGCCGTCTAGGCATCGCAGCAAGTTGCCCTCGTGACCTCTTCGCCAAAGCAGGTTCTCCTGAACCACATATCGCGACGCTTTCCTCTTCAATTTGTCGGCTTCTTTTCTCGATTCGGGTACGGTGCCCTGGGTGAGGAATTCGAACAATGGCTTCCTCCAGTCTGTGTCGTCATCGGTTAGAGCGATGAGTAGAGAATCTTTGATCAGTGCGCAACTTTCGCACTTCCCTTGTATCAGGGCTGCAGCTGTTGACATGCTTGGCCAATGAATGCCATATCTTTGAGCTTTCCTGTAGATTGACACCTCGCTTTCTCCGCAAGCGTGTTGGTGAATCTTTTCCAGCAGCTGTTGTCCCTCTTGCTCGGAGACACATCGCATGAGTATTCCTCCGGGACCCTTGTAGTAAAGGGTGTTGTCGTGGATACAGTATCCTTTCGTGAGTGCCCAGCTCTCGCTGCTGGTGCCTTTCGCAATAGCTTGCAGAATTGCTTTTCGCCAGTCTGCGTCATCCATGTGTTCGTCGTCGCACGCATCTTCTGTTAATGCCGACGACGTTCGCACTTCGATGGAAATCCTTGCGGGGCATTTGTCTATGCTGACCTTAGATCCTAGAGTTGCTAAGGCGTCTGCATGCCTGTTGTCCGCTCGGGGCTTGTGCTCGTATTTCACGTCGCAGAATTGCTGCATCAGCTTTTGCACTAGGGTGCGGTATGACAGGAGGTTGATCTCCTTTAAACCATATTCGCCCGAGGCTTGCTTAACAATCAGTTTGGAATCTCCCATGACCGTTAAGTTGCTCACTTCCAAAGCTTTCGCCGCACGGAGTCCCGCGATAAGAGCCTCGTATTCCGCCTCGTTGTTCGTGACTGCGAAATTGAGTTTTGCGGACATCTGTATGACTTCCCCGTCCGGCTTTGTCAAGACTATCCCAATGCCCCCGCCTTTTCTGGTTGACGAACCGTCGAAGTGGAGGGTCCAATAGGGCACGTCGATCGCGTAGATTTCAGGGCCTTCGAGCTCTTCCTCGATTACGGGTTCGTGGCTGTTGTCGGGAAACTGTGCCAACAGATCTGCTACCGCCTGCGACTTGATCGCTCTCGGTTTCACGCATGTGATATCGTATTGAGAGATGGTCATGTACCATTTCGCCAATCTCCCGCCCGGGGTAGTGTGAGTTAGCAAGTATCTTATGGGGTCGCTTTTGGTGACCACCACTACTTTGTGCGATGCAAAATAGTGTCTCAACTTCTCTATCACAAAGAATAAAGCAAGGCAATGACGTTCGATGTCTGTGTACCTTGATTCAGCAGGCTGCACGATGCGAGAGATGTAATAGATAGGCCTCTCTTGGCCTTCATACACCTGAGCCAAGAGTGCTCCTATAGATCTTCTTGTTGATGTAAGATATAGTAGAAGCGGTGATCCCAGTTGAGGTGCGATCATAATCTTTGGGGATGTGAGTAGCTCCTTTAGCTTTTCAAAAGCGGCTTCGTGGTCAGGAGCCCAGTTGTACGCGGCGTCCTTTTTGAGAAGAGTGCTGAAACAGCATGTGATTTCGGCGATTGCTGGGATGAATCTCCGCAGATATGATAATTTTCCCAAGAATGTTTTCAAGGCGCTTTGGTTGTGAGGTGGCGTCATGCTGGTGATGGCTGACACTTTCGCGGGGTCAGGCTCGATCCCTTGGCGATGGACCACGCATCCCAAAAACTTCCCCGAGGTCACGCCGAATGCGCATTTCATGGGGTTCATTTTCAGTTGAAAGCTCCTGCATCTGTTGAACACCTTTCGCAGGTCTGCAAGGTGATCTGCTTCATGCTTGGATTTGACTACCAAGTCATCCACATAGAATTCCACTTCTTTGTGCATCATGTCGTGGAATAGAGCCATCATGGCCCGCTGATAGGTTGCGCCTGCGTTCTTAAGACCGAATGGCATTACCGTGTAGTTGAATACCCCCACGGGGGTGATGAATGCAGTTTTCCTTGCATCTTCGGGATCCATCTTGATTTGATTGTACCCACTGAAGCCGTCCATAAAACTGAACATGCGATGGCCTGCCGTTGAATCGATGAGCAAATCAATGTTAGGCAGTGGGAAATCGTCCTTAGGGCAGAAGCGATTAAGGTCTCGGAAGTCCACGCAGATGCGGAGCTGTCCGTTCTTCTTCACCACCGGCACGATGTTGGCCAACCATGTGGGATGGTGATTTGGCTCTATGAACTTGGCGTCTAGGAGTTTAACAATCTCCTGCTTGATCTTCACGTTGAGCTCTGGCCTGAAGCTTCTGGTGCTTTGCTTGACCGGTTTAGACCCTGGGATGATGTCTAAACGGTGCATGGTGATGCTCGTGTCCAGGCCTGGCATCTCATCATATTCCCATGCGAACACGTCTTTGTATTCAGTTAGGAGCTGCAGCAGTCCTTGTTCCTCTTCGCTTGTGAGGTCCGCACTCAGGAAGACTGGCCTTTTCTTTTCCTCGTTCGGGCTGAGGAACACTTCCTTTAGCTCTTGCTTTTGTGGTCTTGGCCTGTCTTCCATGCATTCGGGCGCTTCTTTGAGTTTCTCGTCTGAAACGATCTGTGTTGGCTCTTCTGTCAGCGCAACTTGCTCGATTTGATTGATTTGCCCAGGGACATCCTCATGCCCGTGTGAGGACGTCCCCGCGCACCTTCATATGCGATAGCATTTCTTCCCGTTGGCGTAGAAGCTCTCTATCTCCTTACCCTCGGGGTCATGTTTTGCGATTCTCTTCAGAGTGTACACATTCTTTCGATGATATGCGATACGCGGCGCCTCTTCGTGTGTAGGCGGCTTTTCATTTGCATCTCCCCTTGTTACCATCACGCCTGCAGGTGACTGGTCCTTGATGTCCTCCCAGAGAGGTAAAGGAGTAGGGTTGAATGGTCCAGGTGTTTGCTCGTCCGCCATCTCGGTGAACCACACCGCCTCGCTGAGATGTGCTTCGTCCAAGTTGAACGGGTTAGTTGAGGCCGGTATCTCGACAATCCTGTCGTTCCAGATAGCTTTCATCACCTGGTGAGCCGTCGAAGGGATTGCGTCGAAGCGATGAATCCAGGCTCGACCGATGATCATGTGATATGTGGTGTTCGCATCTATGACATAGAACTTCGCCGAACACTTGATCTTACCAATCTGAACGCCTAGGCGGATCCATCCGATCGTCATTCTAGAGTCGCTTCCGAATCCCACCAGCGGGGATGGACGCTTGACCACCTTGTGCTCGGGGATCCCTGCTAGCTTCAGTGTATGGAGGGGAACAACATTGACCGCTGCTCCTCCATCGACGAACGCTCGCTTGAATTCGACGCCGTTGATGATGGCGGTGACGTACAGGGGCCTCTGGTGGCTCGCATCTGTCTTCTTGTCGCTGGCAGAAAAGGTCATAATCTTTTCTGTGGAACGGGACGCCCTGATGACTTTCCCGTTGGAGACCACGAGCTCCTCTTCGTAGTCCTCCGCTATCCTTAGGATTGCTTTTGTCATATCCGATCGGAATTTTTCGGAGAAGTTCATCTCGTCGAAGAATTTGCTGAAGCCGTGCGACCCTTTCATGCGGTCGGCACGCTCATCCTCCGTGTCCATGCTGTAGTCTTCCTCTTCATGGACTTCAGCAATGACGGGTAGACCGTCCTCTGCGACTTCTTCCAAGTCCACTATCGAGATCATGGCGACCTCTTTGCCCTTTGAGCCCGAATCTGCATGGGCAGGCAGCGGGTTGTTGCGCACATCCTTCCGGTGATCGCTGACGATGAGTTCGCCGTTCTTCATCTTCTGGTCGAACGCGAACCTAAGCTTCTTGCACTCGGCCGTGGGATGCATGACCTTGCCGTGGTATTCGCACCACTTAGGGTCCCTCGTCATCTCCTTGGAGGGTGCTTTCTCGAGCGGTGGCAGGATGCCGTCCTTGCGCCACTGTCTGCAGAGATCGCTAGCTTCCTCCACCGAGCATGGCAGAGGCGGTGCGTCGAAGTTTGTAACTTTTGCTTGATTCTGGGGTGAAACTGTATTGACCTCAGCTTCGCGTCCCCGCTTGTAGCCAAATCTGCCGATCTTGTAGGTGGTGCCGCTCGCAGGTCGTTCTGGAGCGCTCTTCTTTCTCTGTCTCTCGACAATGGGCTCGATGTTCATCGTGCATTCGATGAGCTTTGAAAACGTCGGTGTTTGTAAATTGATCAGCATGCTTTTGTATTCATCTCGCATGCACTGCAGGCATATCTCTACGAGCCGGCTTTCGAGCATGGGGTCCTTGCACTCTAAGGATTTCGCTCTGAATTTCTTGATGAAAGTGATTCCATCTTCATCACGTTTCTGATACATCCGCGAGAGATGGATCATCGTCACCTTTTCTTCCATCTGGAAGAACTTGGTATAGAACTTCTGGACCATGTCGTCCCAAGTCTTCACAGATCCGGCCTCCAATGTCCGGTACCATTTGTATGCTACATTCCCAAGAGTCTTTGGGAATTCTCGCATCAGCAGTTTGGAATCAGCTCCGTATGGACCCATGACATCAATGAAACGCATGACATGCTCATGAGCGTTTCCATTGACGTCCTCGAACTTATCCCATTTGGGAGCCTTGTACCCCGCCGGGTTAGGCATGAGATAGATCTCTCGTGGAATGGGCGGATCGTTGTCTAGCTTCGCGATGATGGTATCCGCGAGCGACTGATGAGCCAGGATGGAGTCCACGCGCTTCTGCAAAGACGTCATGCATTCTGGAATGCTTCCCTCGGTAGCTGGCGGAGGGGTTGCCGTAGGCGGTGGCGACACATATGCCGCCGGCGGATTGGGAGTGTATTGACTGCCCGCGTTTCCCCAAATCGTCGCTGGTGGAGGCAGAGTGTATTGCAGAGTTGGGTTAGACGCCAAAGCCGTGGGCTGAGAGGCGTGAGCAGCAGGGGGTAGCATTTGCGCCGTTGACCCCTGGACCGAAGGCAGCTGTGTGGCTGACGGTGGAGTTTGCAGATGAGAGTTGGGAGGCGTGGCTGACACTCCCAATCCTGGAGCGGTAGGGGTTCCTCCTCCCTGAGGGATGGCGGTAGCTGGTGGAGGATTTTGCGCAAGGGTGCCCAGAACGGCCAAGATCCGTTCTAACTGCGCAGATTGAGACTTGAGAGCTTTTGCCTGACTTTGGACAGTAGCGTCCAAAGACTCTAAAGTCGGCGCTTCGCCGGGAGTCGTCGGAGTACGGCGGACTTCGTCTCCCGAGGGAGTTTCGGTGGAAGGCGATCGGTTGCTGACATCGTCCTCCTGAGACATGGTTGCTTTTGCTGGTAAGTTTCACGTCGGGTTCACCAAAATGTGCACAGGAGATTCCGGCAGGGAGACCTCCGTGTACACCGTACGTAGTGGATCAGGGATCGCACAGGAAGAATAGGGGTGTGTGTAGGGAGAGAGTAAGTCAGTAGCAATGTCTGAGAGAGAGACAGAGGTTTGGCAGAGCTTCCGCGTATGGCAGTGTTGTTCTCCTTTGTATGGAAAGGTTAACGATGTATATATACTGGAGAACGTGACCGTTGTAGTGTGGTTAATGCGCCCATTAATGGCGGCTTAATTAGCTTAACCATAACGGCACGTTCGTCCGAGTATATAGGAACCGTTAGAGCACGTGGTGCGCGAGTACCGGAACCGTTACGAGGTTGACCGGGTTTGACCGGATTGACCGGGTCTAGGGAGCTCGTGCCATAGATCTCTCAAAACAGTTACTAAAGGTCGCGTGCGGGCTTGGCTCGCACGCGACAGGGCTTACTCTAGCCTCCAAACCACAAGTCCCTACAAGTCCCGTGCAGTGGTATGCGAGGGCTCTGTCTCGCAGCCCCCACATGGATCAGCTCGGCTGGTGATCCTGTGTGTGTGGAGCACAATATGGTGTGCTGGATGGTTGCCACGTGGTTAAGATCTGCCATGTCAGAAAGCAGTATCTACAGCTAGGATATGGAGGATCCTGAGTAGTAGTGCCACTACGAGTAGTAATATCTTTGAGCTACTCAGTAGGGAGAATGGTATTAGATGGCAGCATACCTGGTGAAATTTTAGCATTCTGATTGGCAATTCGCCCAATATGCGTCTCATGACTCTTCATTGTAGCTTCCATGGTGACAATTCTGCTCTCCATTCTGTCTTGGTTAGCAAGAAGTTTTCTCAATAAAGTGTTTGTCTCTTGATCCTCTTGTTGCGGAGCCTGCTGATGTGGAGCCTGATATGAAGGATTAATGTAACACCCCGAAAATAGCCTTACCCAGCCAGAGACCCGGGGGTGCCACTCCGTACCCGAGAGGAGCCCGGATACAAAGATGTTAAGAACGGATCTCGAGCTAACAACCAACCAATTACTAATTTAAAAGCAATTTAAAAAGAATAAATTTAAAAATAGTCTTGCCTCAACCTTGGGCACAAATTACTAAGTGTTTAAAACCCACTAATCCTTCTAAATCGAAAGGAAAAGAAAGCATACTGCTAATGAGTTCAATGATTAAACTAAGTGTTCAACTATGAAATAGTTTAAGTGTGATTCGCGATCCCTTTTATGCCAAAGCCCCATCTTCAATACCTGTGGTGCAGAAAGAAAAAGAAACACCACAGTAGAAAATCAGCAATAAATACTGGTAAGAAACATCCAAGCATGTAAAACGAAGATACGAGTTTCAAAACTAGTGATTCTTTCTTGATGGTGAGAGTTTTTCCAAAATCCACAGTGAAATAAAGTTGATATTTGTAAGAAACATGTAAGTTCCCAATTCCTTAAGATTTCCATCACATCCATTACCCATTAGAGGAAAACCAAAACATGTGTCATTTCTTTTTCCCATTAATGTACTCAAAATCCAAAATCATCATTGTTAATTCGTTGTGACGGGGGAACTCAAATAAACCACAACTTCCATGACCTTAAGTGTCGACACCCCCTAAGACTGCAAACGGCCAGAGGAATGAGTACATGCCGCTATTCGGGAACTTGCAACCGGACAAAAAAAAAAGGGACGGGACCGCATCCAACAGGCCCAAAGATAATAATAATGGCCCCGCACAACTTCTTCCACATTACGTTATAGTTCATTAATATCATGGTGATGTTTTTCAGCAAAATCATTTAACAAGTAGAAATCATGTATTTCAAGTCATGTAGCACGTAAACACATTTTGAGACTTAACAAATCAATGTATTCATTTGACACGAAAGAGATAGGCACACTTGGCCTGGCATGTTTACTTAACTCAAAGCAAATCCAACTATCGCAATCAATCAAAGTACTCTATGTACTCGTCGTCGACGAAATCGTCACCTACACGTAATAATATTCTAATTAAACAGAATATTCTAGCAATATACTTGCTATACTAGCTACATGCATATGATAGTCAATGGTTTAGGGTTCTAACACCAACCTAACATCCCACTTAATTCATGCTTCAAAACAAAACCCAAAACCTTGCCCCAAAATCCTCTAACCTAAAGCATACATAACCTCTCATAACTCCACCAATTTATTACTCTAGATTCCTAAACAGATCATGGATCAAAAACAGTTTCATTGGATTCAAAACATTTTGAATAATAAGTTTAGCCTCAAACGCATCCGAATTTCGATTCCTGGATCAAAAGTTACACTAGTTTCAAGTTTCCAATTTCACCCAAAATACACATACGAGAATTATCAATTTCCATGAAACTTTTCTCCCAAGCATCTAGTTCATCTTATGTTCATACAAAACCTAATATAACATGTATTCCCACATCATTTCAAATTACTACCCGCATACTATGATCATCAAGTCACTCAAATCGCTTAATCAAACGTCTCTTCCAAACTAGGGTTTTTCCATAACCCATGAACATGATAAACCCTAAAACTTAATTATCAATCCTACGAATCCATGAATAATGAATCTAACAATATCAAACTGAAAATTAAAGATAGCATGCTTCACACATGATTCGAATCAAGGGTTCAAGAGATCAACATGAACTCAAGAGATCAACAAGAGAAAAGAAAAGAAGAAACAAAACTACCCCTAGCCCGCCGCCATGGAGGGTCGGACGGGGAGAGAGAGAGAGACGGACGGAAAAGAAAGAAAGAAAGAGAGAAAGAGAAAAAGAAGAAAAAAAAAGAAAGAGAGAGAGAGAGATTACCAGATCGGAGGAAGAGAGAGACGACGACGGTGGCAGTGATTGTTGCCCCCGGGGAAGAGAGAGAGAGCCGAGAGAGTGAGAGAGAGAGGGTTCAGGTGAGAGAGGGAGAGACGTGAGAGAGATAGAGAGAAATAAGGAAATTGAGGGTTTTATGAGAGTTGGAAAAAAATCAACTTCATAAGGAAGTAAACCCTCTTGAATTAGGAAACTTTACGTAGGAAGAAAAATTGGGTCAAAGACACTTTTTCCCCCTTTATTTTTGCCAAAAGACAACTACCTCCCCCAAAATCAAGTAAAAGACACTAAAACCTTTAGATTAAAGTCACAAAGATACCCAATTTCTAGTAATCAATTATAACCCACTCTCAATTATCACACTTAACTCCCAACTCATATCATAATTACACAAAATACCCATAGCTACAAAATGGGGTACTTCATCCTTCCTTCCTTAAAGAAAGCTTCGTCCTCGAAGCTTAACCCAAATCCTCGAAGACTTAAAACTAAGAATCTCTAATTCAAGAGTACAAGTAGTAAATGCATTACCTAAACTTTGCATTTCGTTTCATAAACCTAATGTCACGAATGATATGCAACATACTATAAGAAGTAATGTAACTAAAAACCGTAAAACCGTAGGATTACATCCTCTCCCCCTTAGAGGAGTGACGTCCTCGGAACTCAAGGTACCTCTTCAAAGAGGAGAGGGTACTTATTTCTCATATCATCTTCTGCTTCCCAAGTTGCCTCTTCAGTGAGGTGATTTGTCCACAAGACCTTCACAATCTTGACACTCTTGTTACGGGTGTTCCTTGTCTTGGTGTCTAGAATCTTAACATGATGCTCTTCATAACTTAAAGACGGATCCAGTTCTACTGGTTCATGATATAACACATGAGATGCATCAGGCACGTACTTCTTCAGCTGAGATACGTGGAATACGTTGTGAACACGACCCAAATTCGATGGTAGATCCAATCGATAAGCCACTTCACCAATATTCTCTATGACATCATATGGTCCAATGAATTTCGGGCTTAAATTCCCTTTCTGATTGAACCTCATGACTCCCTTATTCGGTGAAACCTTGAGAAATGCTTTTTCTCCAATCTGAAACTCCAACGGTCTCCTTTTTGATCAGCGTAGGATTTCTGCCTATCCTGTGTTGCCTTCATTCGCTGCTGTATAAGTCTCACTTGATCTGTCATCTCCTCAATTAACTGTGGACCAATTACCATTGTCTCGCTTATGTCGTTCCAGCACAGTGGTGTTCTACACTTTCTTCCATACAACGCCTCATGTGGTGCCATTCCGATACTGGCATGGTGACTGTTGTTGCAGGAAAAATTATATCAAAGATAACCTATCAACCCATGAACCTTGAAAAATCCATAACACAAGACCTTAGCATATGTTCCAAAGTCTGAATTGTCCTCTCGGTTTGTCCATCCGTAGTAGGGTGGAACGTTGTACTGAATTTTAACTGAGTTCCCAATGCCTTCTGAAGTGCTTTTCAGAAGTGAGAAAGAAAGTTGGATCTATGTCGGAAACTATAGAGCTTGGTACTCCATGATACCTCACAATGTTCTTCATATACGCATCAGCTCTTTGTTCCATGTTCCATGTATCTTTCATCGGAATAAACCTTGCTGTCTTGGTCAATCTGTCAACTACGACCCAAATCTGATTCAGTCCATTCTTTGATGTCGGTAACGTAGTCACGAAATACATTGAAATTGAATCCCACTTCCAATCTGGGACATCTTAGGGTTGCACTAAACCTCCCATTCTTTTATGTTCAAACTTCACCTTCTGACAAGTTAAACATCTTGCCACAAATTCTGCTACTTCCTTTTTCATGCTTTGCCACCAAAACATCTTCTTCACGTCCTTATAGAGTTTGTCACCTCCTGGATGTACTGAGTAGGGTGTGTTGTGCACTTCTCGCATCAACGTTTCCTTGGTTTCTGCATACTTATGTGGTACACACCATCTCCCCTTGTAACGGCTACTTCCATCCTCATGGATCTTGAAATCCTTTGCTTGACCTTCTGCTATCTTCTTCTTTATCCTTTCTAGCTTCACATCTCCTGGTTGGTTACTCCTTATCTTCTCTAAAACGTCCGGAACAACTGACATATTCCCAATGATATTCTTTACTCCACCTTGTTCCACAACTTCAATTTCAAGCTTCCTAAACTCATTGCATAACCAGTCCGGTAAAACTAGCATAGCATCTAAAGTATGGCTTGGTTTTCGGCTTAACGCATCGGATACTATGTTTGCCTTCCCTTCGTGGTATTGGATACGCAATTAATAATCCTTTATGATCTTTAACCAACGTCTTTGCCTGTTGTTTAGCTCTTTCTGAGTGAAGATGTATTTGAGACTGTTGTGGTCCGTATACAATCTACACACAGATCCATATAAATGATGTCTCCATATCTTCAGTGCGATAACTATTGCTGCAAGCTCCAAGTCATGCGTAGCATAGTTCTCTTCATGAACTTTCTGTTGTCTTGAAGCATAGGCAATAACCCTCTTTTCTTGCATAAGCACGCATCCTAAACCCTTCTTCGACGCGTCACTGTAAACATCAAACTAGCCAGAATCATTAGGTAAAGCTAACACAGGTGCTGTCGTCAACTTTTCCTTCAATGTATGGAAAGTTTTCTCACAGTCTTCGCTCCAATGATACTTTACCGTCTTCTTGGTTAGTGAAGTCAGCGGTCTAGCGATCTTCGAGAAATCTTTCACGAAATGCCTGTAATATCCTACTAATCCTTGAAAACTTCTTACTTCGGACACATTCTTCGGAGTCTTCCAGTCTTTAACTGCTGAAATCTTTCCTGGATCCACGGATATCCCTTCCTTTGAGATTATGTGACCCAAAAATGGAACATGCTTTAACCAAAACTCACACTTCGGGATTTTAGCATACAACTTCTCATGTCTCAAAGTTTCTAACACTTCCTTGAGATGTTCTTCGTGTTCTTCCTCGCTCTTTGAATAAACAAGGATGTCATCAATAAAGACGACCACGAAACGATCCAGAAACGTCCTCATAACACGATTCATTAAATCCATAAATACTGCAGGAGCATTAGTTAACCCAAAAGGCATAATTGTAAACTCGTAATGTCCATACCTCGTTCTAAAAGCTGTCTTCGGGATGTCCTTATCGGTTATCCGAAGCTGGTGATACCCTGATCTCAAATCTGCCTTTGAGATCACACTCTCCCCTTGTAACTGATCGAACAAGTCATCAATTCGGGGTAACGGGTACTTATTCTTGACCGTCGCGCTGTTCAACTCTCTATAATCGATGCACAACCTCAAGCTTCCATCTTTCTTTTTCACGAACAACACTGGTGCGCCGCAAGGGGACACACTTGGCCGTATGTAACCCTTTTGAAGTAGCTCTTGCAACTGATCCTTTAGTTCTTTCAACTCTATTGGTGCCATTCTGTACGGTGCATTTGATATTGGAGCTGTTCCAGGTGCTAAATCGATAGTGAACTCAACTTCCCTCCTAGGTGGAATTCCTGGAATTTCTTCCGGAAACACATCGGGAAAATCCTTGACTACTGGTATTTCTTCTAGTACATTCTCCTTCTTAGTCACGTCTTGGACATAACAAAGATAAGCACTATTCCCCTTCTTCACCTGGTTGAATATGGTCTAAGCTGATACTAGTCGGATACATGGTTCCTTTGTGATACCACGGTAAGAAAGCTTTTTTCCTTTCGGACCTTTGAGCCTTCTTTTCTGACCATGGCAGTCTATAACTGCTCGATATTTACCCAGCCAATCCCCAATATCACATCTATTCCTCCAAGATCAAACTGTATCAGGTTGGCTGGTAAGGTACTAGCCGAAATCTTAACTTCTACTCCCTCAAAAACGGTGTCACACACTGTTACGTGACCGGTTGGGGTAGCTACAGGGATGGATATTCTAGACGGCTTATTGAGACTCAACTTTTCCACAAATGATGATGAAATAAATGAATACGATGCTCCAGAATCAAATAGAGTAAAAGTTGGTAGATCACGAACAAGAAATGTACCAGTGACTACTCCATTTGCTGCTTCTGCCTCAGTCCTGCTCATCAAAGCAATCCTTGCAATGTTCCCATTTGGTGCGGTAGTTCCTGCTGTACCAGTCCAATTGTTGTTGTTGGCATTGGTCGTAGCATTGGTGTTTCCGTTCCTATTCTGGACTCCAGTGTTCCTCCCACTAACCAGGTTGTTCACCTGCTGCCTGGCAAAATTGTTGCCTCCATTGTTCTGTTAGTTGCGATTCCCATAGTTCGTGTTTCCATTCTGACTGTTGTCTTTCAAAGGTTGGTTCCCTTGGTAATTGCCTCCTTGGTTTCCTTGTTGATTTCCATTTGATTTCGATCGGCATTCAAACGAACGATGACCCTTCTTGCCACAGTGGTAGCAAGTGACAGGGTTTCCTTGACAGTCCTTTCCCGGATGATTCTGTTGACACCTCTTACAGATGTAACGGCGAGGTTGATCATCTCCATTATTCGGCTTGTTACCACGGTACTGAACCTGGTTACTTCCTCACTGGTTGGGCTTAAACCTCTTGTCCTGACTACCTTGCTTAATCCTACCCTGATTGTTGCCATAGCCCACAGCGCTCCCAATCTTGCGCTTTCCACGCTTCTCATCTTGCGCCTCTTGAATGCGCCAAACGGCTGCAGCTCTAACATATGCCTCCTTAAGAGTATCATACGTTCTGCACATCAAGTCTTTCTGCAGATGAAGTTCGAGTCCAGACATGAGCTTCCTAACTTTGGCCGCCTCGTCAGGCATCAGCTGACCTGCGAATCGGGATAGTTCCATGAACTTCTTTAAGTACTCGGTCACAGAACCGTTCCCTTGTGTCAGATTCACAAAGTCTATGTACTTTTGATCCTGGACATGATCCGGATAAAAGCGAGTGTGAAGTGCAGTCTGAAGAGCTTCCCAATCAAAGTTGGGTTGAGCCAAAAAGTTCTGACGTGTGCTCCTCCACCATATATTTTCTTCATTATTCAGGTAGAATGCCGCGCAAACAACCTTGCGATTTTCAGGGCTCTCAACTAGCTCAAGGATCTTATTCATCTCATCGATCCAGTCTTCGACCTCAACATGATCCTCATTGGCTGTAGAGTTCCCAGGCTTCATGTCAGCCACTTTCTCCGCCCAGTTAGCTGCATTCGGCTCTCCTTGGTTCATGTTCTGAGATATTTGAGCAAATTGAACAAAGAATTGCTCCATGTTGTTGTTGTTGTTGTTGAGTCTGCCATTGGTACTTGACAATTTCTCCTAGTGTGGTATCGATGTGGTCTATCAGTCATAATCCCTACACTATAACCTATTGTATTATTCATAGATCATCAAGAAGTACAAGTAATCATGCATATATCGAATTTAGTGTACAATTAAACAAGTGGTGTCACACATTGATCATCATTTAAATCAATTACACATGCATTTTTCCATCAAAAAAAAATTACACATGCATTCACTCATAGGATGACCACGTCTCAACTTTTCATCCTCCTTCAAAAAATTGGGAAAAGGATCAATAGGACAAGCAAATTTATGAAATTTGGTGTGCGACAACCTCTGAGTCTACATTCATAATCAAGAAGAATCAACTCAAAATAAATTGTAGAACTCGAGATACACCGAAAATACTACAACTGCTCTCACAGACTACCAGAACAGAATCTCCGAATTTGATAGGTTTTAAACTTAATTTAAAATTCTCAAACGATCTAGGCTTTCACCCAGAGTTATCTATACGTGTTTACTAACATACATAAAAATTTGAGAACAAAAAAAGATCTGTAAGATAGGTAAACTTCAAAAATGCTACAGCTAGTCACTTTGCAATTCTGCTACTGAACCACCAACTTTAAAACTTTGTAACTAATTCCCCTGAACTCATATAGGGCTGAAATTTTTATGGTAGATACCTGGATATTTCTACTTTGTGGGAAAAATTCACGGAAAAATAAATCCAAAATTACACACGTCTGCTACAACAAAAACTCACTGCTGCGCAGATTCGACAACATCCAAAATCAATGTCTTTGCTTTCTAACTTCATG
This sequence comes from Linanthus parryae, assembly GCA_023055425.1. Classification (NCBI taxonomy): domain Eukaryota; kingdom Viridiplantae; phylum Streptophyta; class Magnoliopsida; order Ericales; family Polemoniaceae; genus Linanthus; species Linanthus parryae. The sequence continues at coordinate 71,135,086 of JALGPY010000007.1, read as the reverse complement.
AACGCTTCCTAAGCACTTAATCAATGATAACAAAACATAATACAACCTTAATCTATCAAATCATACTCCAAAATTCAGAAATCTAAATTTATTAAACGCCCCAAATCGGGTTCTCAAAACATGAGTATCGTCTCCATCACGAAAACAAGATCCACCTAATTAAACTACCAACAATCGTCTCTAGCTCAAAAGTGGCTATGCAAAAGGAATCATCCAAGAAACTTCAAAGTATGGTTTGGCATCATAGCCTTATTCAAACCAATAATAAAACTTAAAATGTATCAAGTCTAGGAAATCTAAAGAATTCTAAGAAGCTTAATCCTCGTCCTCATCGCTTTCATCCAACTCTTCCTCTTCATCGGCATCATACTTGTGCTCTTCACCTTCACTCGGGTCTTCTTCACTCTCTTCAGACTCCATGGGATCTTCCTCAATCTCGGGGTATTCACCGACATCTTCCATTGGATCTTCTTCGACTTCCTCATCGTCACTAGAGTTTATAACGATCACCTCTTCGTCATCACTAGAGTCTATAACTATCACCTCCTTGACTTCAATAGGATTCACTTTAATAACCGTGTAGCCTTGCCACTTCATGTGAACCTCCATCAGTAATTTGAATATGAAATCGGCGCTCACCCTCCATTCGCCTTGGTAGAGATAGTCCCTAGAGTTCATTCTGTTGAAATTGTCCATGAGATCGCTATACTTCGCTATTATATCTCCAAACATGGGTCCCATAGGAAGTGCTTTCACCATACAATATGCCTGAAAAGCAGGATTACGGTACCGAGGAAACTTCAATGCAGCGAACCTTTGCTTACAATACTGAACAACGCGATCACGAAAAAAGTCGTGAGATCTTCACCATCGACCCAAGGTGTCACAACCGGGTGCTTCTCAACGGGCAACACACGTTTCCTAGCGGTGGTTTTGGTTACGACCATCTACAAAAGAAAACAATTCCATAAGTTGGTTTGGAGTAAGAGACTTCCCAAAAGCAATTTTTTAACTTCTACTCATCCAATCAACAAACTTCCAACCCAACTCCAACGAAACGCCTCGAATCCCAATTCCAGAGTTACTCGGGCTAAAGCTTAACTATGAGTGGATGGGTGGTTGCACTTGTTTTCTATCCTATTTTCTAAAGACTTACAAATACACCAATCCTAACAATACACCCAAATACCCAACGGCTTGTCAAATTTTAATTTCTTTTTCCTATGTCCATTTTAGTTACCCTAGCAGATTTTAAATTCCTTTTAATAAACCTTCTGCTCTGATACCACCTGTAACACCCCGAAAATAGCCTTACCCAGCCAGAGACTCGGGGGTGCCACTCCGTACCCGAGAGGAGCCCGAATACAAGGATGTTAAGAACGGCTCTCGAGCTAACAACCAACCAATTACAACATTAAAAGAAATTTAAAAAGAAGAAATTTAAAACTGGTCTTGCCTCAACCTTGGGCAAAAAGTACTAAGTGTTTAAAACCCACTAATCCTTCTAAGTCGAAAGGAAAAGAAAGCATACTACTAATGAGTTTAATGATTAAACTAAGTGTTCAACTATGAAATAGACTAAGTGTGATTCGCGATCCCTTCTACGCCAAAGCCCCATCTTCAATACCTGTGGTGCGGAAAGAAAAAGAAACACCACAGTACAAAATTAGCAATAAATACTGGTAAGAAACATCCAAGCATGTAAAACGAAGATACGAGTTTTAAAACTAGTGATTCTTTCTTGAGGGTGAGAGTTTTTCCAAAATCCACAGTGAAATAAAGTTGATATTTGTAAGAAACATGTAAGTTCCCAATTCCTTAAGATTTCCATCACATCCATTACCTATTAGAGGAAAACCAAAACATGTGTCATTTCTTTTTCCCATTAATATACTCAAAATCCAAAATCATCATTGTTAATTCGTTGTGACGGGGAACTCAAATAAACCACAGGTTCCATGACCTTAAGTGTCGACACACCCCTAAGACTGCAAACGGCCAGAGGAGTGAGTACATGCCGCTATCCGGGGACTTGCAACCAGACCAAAAAAGACGGGACCGCAGCCAACACGCCCAAAGATAATAATAATGGCCCCGCACAACTTCTTCCACTTTACGTTATAGTTCATTAATATTATGGTGATGTTTTTCAGCAAAATAATTTAACAAGTAGAAATCATGTATTTCAAGCCATGTAGCACGTAAACACATTTTGAGACGTAACAAATCATTGTATTCATTTGACACGAAAGAAATAGACACACTAGGCCTGGCATGTTTACTTAACTCAAAGCAAATCCAACTATCGCAATCAATCAAAGTACTCTACGTACTCGTCGTCGACGAAATCGTCACCTACACGTAATAATATTCTAATTAAACAAAATATTATAGAAATATACTTGGTATACTAGCTACATGCATATGATAGTCAATGGTTTAGGGTTCTAACACCAACCTAACATCCCACTTAATTCATAATTCTAAACAAAACCCAAAATCTTGCCCCAAAATCCTCTAACCTAAAGCATACATAACCTCTCATAACTCCACCAATTTATTACTCCAGTTTCCCAAACTGAACATGGCTCAAAAACAGTTTCATTGGATTCAAAACATTCTGAATAATAAGTTTAGCCTCAAACAGATCCGAATCTCGATTCCTGGATCAAAAGTTACACTAGTTTCAAGTTTCTTATTTCACCCAAAATACACATACGAAAATTATCAATTTCCATGAAATTTTTCTCCCAAGCATCTAGTTCATCTTATATTCATACAAAACCTAATATAACATGAATTCCCACATAAAATCCAATTACTACCCGCATACTATGATCATCAAATCACTCAAATCGCTTAATCAAACGTCTCTTCCAAACTAGGGTTTTTTTCCATAACCCATGAACATGATAAACCCTAAAACTTAATTATCAATCCTACAAATCCATGAATAATGAATCTAACAATATCAAACTGAAAATTAAAGATAGCATGTTTCACACACGATTCGAATCAAAGATTCAAGAGATCAAGAGATCAACATGAACTCCAGAGATCAACAAGAGAAAAGAAAAGAATAAATAAAAATACCCCTAGCCCGCCGCCCCTGAGGGTCGGACGGGGAGATAGAGAGACGGACGGAAAGAAAGAAAGAAAGAGAGAAAGAGAAAAAGAAGAAAAGAAAAGAAGGAGAGAGAGATTACCTGATCGGAGGAAGAGAGAGACGGCGGCGGTGGCGGTGATTATTGCCGTCGGGGAACAGAGAGAGAGCCGAGAGAGTGAGAGAGAGGGTTCGGGTGAGAGAGGGAGAGACGTGAGAGAGATAGAGAGAAATAAGGAGATTGAGGGTTTTATGAGAGTTGGAAAAAAAAATCAACTTCATAAGGATGAAAACCCTCTTGAATTAGGAAACTTTACGTAGGAAGAAAAAATGGGGCAAAGACACTTTTTCCCCCTTTATTTTTGCCAAAAGACGACTACCTCCCCCAAACTCAAGTAAACGACACTAAAACCTTTAGATTAAAGTCACAAAGATCCTGAATTGCTAGTAATCAATTATAACCCACTCTCAATTATTACACTTAACTCCTAACACATATCATAATTACACGAAATACCCATAGCTACAAAACGGGGTATTTCAATTAAGATGCTGACCAGGCGAGTATAACCCACTGTTTGGGTTGCTATAGCTGAAGTTTGGGTGATTGCGATTGTTAGGATGATAACTGTTCGGCCACTGCTGCTGCCGTGGTGGACCCATGTAATTCATTTCCTCAATACCATATCCTTGATTCTCATCCGCGATCATCTCTCCCACAGACTTCACTCGTGCTGATGGATTCATGCTGTTAAAAGCTGAGGTCAGGACTGCTATTTGTTGTTCAAATTTTTGCTCCACCATTGTTTTAATTTTCTTAACTAGTTCCCCATCATATTTTGAGTTCCTACGAGTCTCAGACCTCGTTGACTCACGTTTCGCCACACTGTTAAGCAAATATTGGCATCTCTGCACTCCTAAGCCCATAAAATTTCCCTGAGCCATCATATTCAGTTCATTTGCAGTCTCCCTATCTAGGGCATTATAAAATTAGTGCAAGAGTTTGTACCATGGCTCTCCATGAGTAGGGCATCTGCGAAGGGGCTGATTGAATTTTCTCCATGTGTCTCCCCAGGAATCATCCTCCTGCTGAGTGAACTTTGTGATGTCAGCCATTCGCTGTGAAACCTTGGAAGGTGGAAGATATTTCCTGAGAAACTCTTGGAAACACTCTGCCCATGTAGAGATACACCCTGCTGGAAGCTCCATAAGCCATCTCTTTGCTTTTCCTGATAAGGAGAAAGGAAAAAGCATGAGATTTATCGTCTCGAGTGGAACTCTCTGATCATATATAGTGAGGTAATTTGCTCGAAGTTTAGCATGTGAGCATGTGGATCATCACATGCAGCTCCAATAAATAGGCACTCATCTCGAACCTTGTTTATCAATGGCTGGCGTATTTCAAAAGGGGTTGCGTTGATTTGTGGCCTGACAATAGTGGGTTGGTAACCTTCCGGCGTAGTTCTGAATGTTGGAATAGATGCCCTAGAGGCAATCTAGTTTAGTATGAATTTATTTGTGGCTAGAAATTCATTTATTATTTATTGGATATTTAATATAATGAAGTCCTTAGATTTACAATTGTATTGTTTATCTTAAATATCCCTAGTCTAGTATAATGATTAATGGGACGATCATCTATAGACCAGTATGGGGTTGGATTGATATAGAGATATCATGATCCAACACATGGGTGTGCATTAAGGGTAATGTCGCACTGGATTGACCCATCTCCGAGAAGGCTACATACACGTTATGTTGAGTCAAAAGCGCTTCTCGCGGTGCAATGGTATTGTCATCCTTAGACTTGAAGTCACTAGATATTCTAGTTGTGGATTATTGTGATTTTGGTAGCGTCAAACGTTACACCGTAACTGGGTAGTTATAAAGGCATGTACTGGATACAATAAGAAGCAAGCTTAGAGATCGTAGTGGACGTAGATAGAATTTGTCCCTCCCACATAACGGGAGCAAATATCCTAGGCCACTCGAGGGATAGTGCTTATAGAATGTCTGGCCAGACTCAAATAAATCAATATGGGATATTGATGTTATTTGCACGAATAAGGCTATTCCCATGGATCGAGAAACTATGGATTGGATATACGAGTGTGACTTATATGTCTCGTGTCCAATCCGGATATAGAGACAAAGGGATGAGACAATTACTTGTACAAAGGTTGTCAAGATGACTATTCTATTAGTTGGCTAGAATGGATGTTTTGCAAGAAACCGCTTCATATTAGCAAATAGTTGCTACCAACTAGATAGAACCAATGGGGTCACACGCTAGATAGATTTGAACTAGATTTGGGAATTAATTAATTGGATTAATTAATTAGAAGGATCACTTTGCAAAACCTTGCAAACTTAGTAGGGACTAATTTGCAAGGAAGGGACTAAATTGAATTCTAGTAGGACTAGAATAAGTCCTTTAGGTAGTTGGCAAGGAGTTGTTGGACTGTATAAAGGACCTTCCTTCCTTTCTTCCCACACTTATGATTCATTAGATCATAACTTGAGTGGGAAAGAACAAAAGGAGACAGAGCAAGCAAGCTAGAGGAGCCGCCGCCCCCTAGCCCGCCGCCGCGTCCCCGTCGGCCCAAAGGAGGCCGAAACCTCCTTTGGTTCGTCTCGTTTTGCGTAATTCTTCTTCCTCTTGCTCTTTCCAGGCTAGCACCAAGGAGTGGGAGATCTAGAAATCAACTCTAGGCATGGATCAACTATAGAGAACGTGACATAATTCGCGTTTGAAGTCATCAAAGGAGAACCCTAAGGTGTGTTACTGATTTCTTCCTTTACCATCGTTATGTCTCTTTACTTGTGATCCTTGGAGGGTTTTGCATGGTTAATTATTGTTTCCGTTGCACATACATGAATCAAAAACCTACACTGAAGTAGTCCACGAAAGGACGTTCATCAGCTTCAGCATTATTCACCTGTGCCGCAACATTCTGCGTATTGTTCCCCCCATTGTTGCCGCATTATTTCCACCGTTACTACCTCCATTTGCTCCTCCAGTGTTTCTCTCTTGTACCCCCACACTAGGAAGTGGTTGTGGATTTTTGGGGTTCAAGCGGGCCATTGCAGCGTGCATCTCGGTCCACTGAGCTGTGAGCTCCTCAGTCTCCCTTGCTCGATTAGCTGCATCTTCCACAGATGCAAGTCTAGCTGCTTCCGCTTCTTGCATACCTTTGCGGATCCTCTCAAACTCAGCTCTAGTCTGCTCGTCCATTTGAACAGAGTCTGCTCTCCTGGAGTCTCTACGTCCTGTGCGCAATAAGAATTTCGGGCCCTCAAGTACTGGGTACAGAGTTCCGTCTATAGAACGGGTCATGCACCATGAAAATCAACCTGAAATCACAGATAGCCAAAGAAAGCAGGTGAGTAATAGATATAAAAAGAAAATAAAATTCCCTAAGGTTAGGAATTATAACTAATTTAGCCGAATTCCCCGGCAACGGCGCCAAAAACTTGACACGATCCAACCGCAAGTGTATGGATGTCAGTGTAGTAATAATTCTGGTAAATCCGGGTTTGTCGAACCCAAAGGACTTCTTGTAAACTAGTTAAGACTTCTTAACCTTATTTCGGCAAAGCGCGTTGAGTTTGTTGGAATATTCTAAGAACGTAAATAACAAGCTAATTATTAAAACTGGGTTATTTTATACGAGGAGAAGTTCAGGATATCTCTACGGATCACAAGGTATTTTCCACCACATTGGATTTATATTCAAGCAACACGAATGTCATCTACATAGCCAAACGAGCACCTATACTTTGAATATTTCTCAACCAAAGCCTAAATTCGAACTCTTGTACCTGATTTCTCTAGCATACTCAAGTTCAAATAAGCATTATGTTCTTATGGTCTACTTTTAGTTTTAGCTAACTAGCAAGATTTCTCAACCCTAGATACGGCTAGTGCTTGATTCAAGTTTCCGGGTAGCTATATTGATTTCTCTAACATCCTCTACCTATAATCATCCTATTGCGAGCTCAAACAATAGAAAAGATAGAATTAAGTACATAAATCAAGCATAGCTAAGCATAACACATTCAATTAGGCTAAAAATCATGAAACAAGATCCATAAATCACCAGATGTGGTGTTCAAACCCTTTCTCCCTACGAGATATCCGGAATTAAGGGTTTAGCTACGATTACACATGATCAATTAGGCTAAAAAGCATGAAACAATATCCATAAATCACCAAACGTGGTGTTCAAACCCTTGCTCCCTATGAGATATCCCGAATTAAGGGTTTAGCTACGATTACACATGATCGAGATACAAAGTTTCATGATCATAAATCAAAAACTAGAGAGAGGGAAGAGAAAAAATCAAACAAAGCGTCTCCCAAGCTCCCCGTAGCGCCGAGCACATGTCTCCAACTCAAAGATACTAAAAAACTATGCCCTAACCCGTTCTAATATGTTTCCAAATAGTTTAGACGAAGTTTTAATTAATTGCACAAAGCCCCCGACAAATCTGTTGTTTCTGGCGATCTCTTCGTAGGAAGACTTTTCTCTTCGTAGGAAGAGTTTTTCTCTTCGTAGGAAGAGTCTTCGTAGGAAGAGTCTTCGTAGGAAGAGTTTTTCTCTTCGTACGAAGGCCTTCACCCCTCAACTTTTAGTTTTTACAAAAAAAAAAAACTCTCATTTATCAATTTTACATTTATATCCCCAACTAGCTTGTTGGGAGACTTATAACTTCTCTTCAAGTCCCCCTCCACTATCTTTGGTCAACTCATCTAAATTATGGAAATGATATTTTTTTACAAGCATCTCCTATTTTTCTCTAATAATACACCAACTACCTACCCTCATGTATGGCATTACTATGTGGGTTCCTTCACCACTAACCTCCACCATCAACTTCTTTTCTTTCATAATCATTTTTCCTTCATCTTTTTCACTTCAAGAACATCCACACATGCTCTCTTCTCTCTCTTCAAATTGCATCCCGTTTTTGGGTGTTGACCTCATGAAAACACCATCAAAATATTATTTTCTTGCATCCAAAGCATGAAAAACTTGAGTCCAAACCTAATATCATCATGGAGGGGTGTTCTTCACCATCATACTCAAAGAATGAAGCCCAATTTCACTCTTTCATCCACCATGATTTTGGTCTTGGGGTAAACTTTCTTCAATTCTTGAATTCAAGCTTGCATGTCCATCTTTTGCTTTGATTGATGAAATGTCATCTTATTTTTCTCCATTTCCATTTTTGATTCTTCATTTCCATGGTTAGATCATGTGTTTGACTTCAAAATTTTGACTATTTCATAAAACCCACACTAGAACCCACATGCATGTTGTGAATGTCATCTTCTTGCATTTGTTTTTCAAGTGATTTTTGATAATTTGTGTCAAGAGCATGTAAAAATGTTATTTTCATGATTAAAATTGTGCTATTTGGGTGAAAATCAAGTCTTCTTAACTTGCATGTACTACTAGAACCATTCTTGTTGATTTTTGAAAAATTTCATGTTTATACAATCTGACAAGTTTGTGAAAACATATATTATCTCTAAATTTTGTCTCTGTGGAATTTTTAAATCTTACATATTTTGAAACTAGACTCATAGAGGGTCATTTTGAAAGAAAATTCAACTCCATAGCCTTTATGGTTAGGGAGATATGCGCATTCTAATTTTCATGTTTTCTGAAACTCTGTTTTTGGACAGGTTTTACCATTTTTGTTAAAAAACTCATTTCCAGAAACTTATGGTACCAAATCTTTCTTATGATGAAACTAGACACATAAGGGATTCATTCTGGAAAATATGGGCATTTTTCCTATTCTCCAAGTAGTAGTAATTGTTCTTCAAAGTTGAAACTTTCTTCCAAACTTGTCTCTGCATAGAAGTCTTTGTTATTTTTGTATCTTGAGTTTTATAATATCTATGCATGATTTTCTTGATGTTTCCAAAATTAAACACATATATGTTCATCATACATTAATTTCAAGATTTTAGGAGATGATTTGATATGGTAAATATGGCTCCAAAGTCAGAGCTACAATTCTGTCCAGAATTGTAGTTTCACATTTTTTAGAAAACTTGAATTTTTGAACTTCTAGGTGTTTTAATGGAATTATTTTGATAATTAAACATCATTATATGTGCATTAGTGACATTTAGGACTATGTGACATGTAGGTTTGTATTTGTATTATAAATGTGTAAATTGGTTATAACGAGTACGTCATACGTGCGATTGTAGACATCGACCACGTAGGAGAGAGCAGTTGCCGTCGGAGTGCTAGGCTTAGTTTATTGCTTTTGATTGTGCTTCATCTCAGTGGTAAGTACATATGTACGGCCTTTTCATATCAAAATGTTTTCCACTCGAAAGTTGTTAAACTATTTTATTCATCTCCTTTGAGAACTCTCGGAAATTACTTGTGAAATGTTGATATTCTGATTCTGGTTATGTGAAAGAGAAGAAATAAAATACCTCTAATAGACTTAGGACGATGTACAGAGTACTGTTATTAATGGGAGGCACCAAGCGATCCTCCAGTTTCTTATGGCTAAGACCATTGAAGCAATGCTTCTTATTATTGGATAGAACTTTAATGTTCACAAATCCACCCCGATGAGCCAAAATGTATTAAGATATTAAGGCCAAGGGGTTTATAGAGCTATAGAGTGCTACTTATACTTGTAAGGGTCACTACGGTATAGGGGTGTCGACACTTGAGGCCTTTTAGCTAATGTTGTGAGCGGGGTTGACGAATGGACTCCCTTAATGCTCGGGTGAAATAGGGTTTGATAGACCCTAGAAGGAACCCTTTGTAATTACTCTGTGATCCCTCTGTCTGCATCGATCCTGCTGGTGGCTCTGGACATGCCTCAGCTAAACTTAACGGTTAAATTGGAATTGAAAGAAAGTTTGATTACTCTATTGATGTTGTTTGTGGCTCTTGATTGCCTAATCGATTGAAATGATTTGAAATGCTTTGGCTACTCATGAACTAATTTATTCTCTTAAATGGACTTGTTTACTCTGGATATGTTACCAACTACTCGTGGTTTCTCAATGTTATTAAATTGAGAGGTTTTGTTACTCGGTTACTTCCAGTTGTTCCAAATTCTCCAATATGATAGTTTTACTGCTTAAATACTCTGATTTGTTTCAACTCATGCTTCCGTGCCACTCGTTGCTTTACATGTCGTAGTATGTATTTACTCAGTTTTTACTGATCATTTCTTCAAAATTGCGTTGGCTTTTTCCATTTTAAAACCGCATGTCATCAATCAAGGTGGGGTTATGAGAACGCGGACCGAGACGGAGACGTTTAGATCACTTAGTAGATCACATAGCTTATTTCACTCATTGCTTTTTTAAACTTATCGTCTCAAAGATTTTGTATGTAATAAATTGTAATATTCGTAAATATAGTTCTACTTTTGGTTTTCGATTGTCGCTTTAACCGTGAACCGAGATCCCGGGTCTTTTCCATATTGATCTTATATAACTGTTACTGCCAGGCTACTAATGACTGTCTTTTGCAGAAATACAGTTTATACAGGATTATTAGTTTTGTCTTTCATGAAGGGGGATATTGTAAGGTACATATTGCTCACCTTGAAACTCATTTCAAAGCATTGAAAATATCTGAGCACGAACTAAGGGGAAGTTTCTACTCCAAACCCTCTTTATGTTGGGTTTTGACGTAGGTAACGCAGCGGAATAACAAAAATTAATCCTACTCAAAGCCCACCAAGGATCACAGGAAGAGACATCATAACATGATTAAGGACATAGAAGATGTGTACCTTTTGATTTGTGAGATCACACGAAGAATGATGTCCTCGTCTCTACGGTTGATCCACGTCTAGAGGTGAGATCTAGATTCTTCCTTCAATCAAGTGCTAGCTTGAACCTTGGAGGAAGAGGGATGAAGATCAAAGACACAAAGCAACAAGGCAACGAAGGAGGGGCGGCCTCCCTTCTTGCCGTCGGGTAGGGGGGCGGACGGGTGGCTAGGGTTTCGGCCCTAGCACCTTGTCTTGCTCTCTCTTTTGCTCTCTCCCACTTTTGTGTTATGACTAATAATAACTCATCATGTGGGAAGGAAGCTAGAGCCTCCTTTATATACTCCAACAACTCCTTGTTGTTTCCATAAAAGAGTTTTCTTGTTCTAGTAGGACTAGAACTATTCCCTTCCTTGCAAATTAGTCCTACTAAGTTTGCAAGGTGTTGCACAATGATCCTTCTATTAATTAATCCATATTAATTAATCCCAAATCTAGCTCTACTCTATTTGACGTGTGACCCCATAGGTTTCAATATAGTTGGTAGTAACTATTACTAACATGGAGCGGTGTCTAGCAACACATCCATGCCACCCAACCAATAGAAATAGTCAGTGATCCCGACAAACCTTTGTGCCCAATATGTCATATTGCATTATCCCTTTGTCTCCATATCCGGATTGGACACGAGACATAAATAGTCACACTCGTATATCCAATCCATAGTTCCTCGATCCTGGGAATATGCTTATGCTTGCAGATAACATTAATATCTCTATATTAATTTATCTGAGTCTGGCCAGACATTCAATAAGCCTCATCCCTCGAGTGGCCATGGATATTTACCCCCATTATGTGGGAGGGACAAATCCTATCTACATCACTACGATCTCTAAGCTTGCTTCCTATCACGCCCGATAGCCACCTTTATGATTACCCAGTTACGGTGTAACGTTTGATAACATCAAAGCGCAATATTTCACAACTAGAGTATCTAGTGACTTCAAGTCTAAGGATTGCAATAATATTAGCACTACGAAAAGCGATTGTGACTTTACATAATCTAATGTATCCTTTTCGTGGTGGGTCAATCCAGTATGCCATTACTCCTAATGCATACCCATGTGTTGGATCGTGATATCTCCATATCAATCCAACCCCATACTAGTCTATAGATGATTGTCCCATTAATCATTATAATTGACTAGGGATATTTAAGAATATAACACCTTATATTCTAAGGACTTCATTCATGTTAGCATATCTCCATATCGATAACATAATGAATCGTAAATCCATATATTTGTCACAATTAATTGATTGCCTCTAGGGCACAATTCCAACAGTCTCCCACTTGCACTAGAGTCAATCTCCTGCATCATATGCCTATTGATCTAGCGCGGTCCTCCACGCTTACACTGCGTAGGGGCGAGACATATGCTGGCACATTGCAAATATTCACATCTCCTCCATCAACAATTTGATTGAGATTGAATATTCTGAATAAATGCATCTTATGCATTAATTTACTCAGTCCTCTATGTTAGAATCAGTGATTGAATCTTGCCTGGAACCTTTCCAGCTCACAGTCACTCCCTCTAGCATAAAACATAAAACTCGACTACAATCTGAAATCTTCTTTGTCAGATGGAAGTTCTCATCACTGTAACCCCTTACAGTAAACTTTTCTTATCCTCCATTTTTCAAGAGTTCATCCTTTATTCCTTCTCAAGTACTTAAGGATAATCTTGATAATTATCAAGTGACACCTCACTTGGATTTGATTGGTATCTTTGTGTCATTCTTTATGACACGTCTGGCCTAGTACATCTCATGGCGTATCTCGTGAATCTGGTCCATTCCCAATCTAATTGGTAAGACAATTAGCCTTCCAAAGACTAATTCCATGTGACATGGGTAAGAATCAATATTCTTTTCACGTTGAACCATTTCAACACCTTGTCAATATATGTACCATGACTTAGGCTGAACAATTACTTTAATCTATCTCCATAGATTTTATAGATTGTCTCGCCTAAGTCAATTATTGGAAATCAATTTCTCTAGCCAATCTTTAATAGATTGCAGAGTAGAGACATTGTTCCCAATGATTAGTATGTCTCTACATACAAGACCAGAAATTTAACTATGCTCCCACTAACCTTCTTGTAAACACAAGTATCATCTTCAATTTTAATGGAACCAAACTCCTTTGATTGCATCATAAATTCGAAGAATCCAATCTCCAAGAAGCTTGACTCAATCTATAAACAGATTGCTACAAGCAAGATGCGAATGGATTTAAGCATCACAACTGGGGAAAGATTTCGTCATAGTCTATACTATGAATTCTCATGAAACCCTTTCAAACCAGTTGTTCCTTAAAAGTAATCATATTACTATCCATGTTGGTTTCCTCATAACCTACTTGCACCCTATGGGTCCTACCCTTTCAGGTGGTTCCACCAAAGTCCATACTTTGTTGGTACACATGGATTCCATATCGTATCTCATGGCTCCAAGCCATTTCTGAGAGTATGGCCCACACGTGGCCTTCTCATAGGTTGTAGGCTCATCTCGATGAGCAATATATCACGGGTTATGAGAAATCCTTATTTCTCTAGTCCCTTGACATATCCTACCTGTCCTACGAGGTTCTTGTGTTATCTGAGTAGGTTGCTCCACAACACCTTGTGATCCTGCTCATGTTCCATCAAACGGATCAATGTTCTATTGTGGTTCTTGAACTTTTCAAGTTCTACTGTCCTCCCACTGTTTCTTTTAGAGACAATCTCTACCTAGAAACACTGTGGTTCGAGAAACAAACGGTTTGTTCTCGATTAGGTTGTAGAAACAATATCCTTTTCAGGATATACCACAAAACATTTATCCGACTTGGGTCCAAGTTTATTTGTAAACTCTTTTACATAGACCTTATAACCCCAAATATTTATGAATGACATACTAGGACACTTCCTAGTCCATATCTCATATGGTGTTTTTCATAATCCGTTTTGATGGACTAAGGTTAAGGGCGAAATTTGCTGTAATTAGAACATAGCCCCTAAAAGTAAACTGGAAGTTCTGTTTGACTCATCATGGTCCGAACCGTGTCCTACAAGGTTCGAACTCTCCTTTTAGACACGCCAAACCCATGTGGCGTGCTAGGTGGAGCGAGTTTTGGATCATATCCAATACTCCCATAGATTCTTGTCAAACTCTTGGCTCAAGTATTTTATTCTATGATCCAATCGTAGAGTCTAAATACTCTTCCCAAGTTGGTTCTCTACTTCATTCCTGAATACTTTGAACAATTCAAAGGATTCTGATTTGTTTCTTCATAAGATACACAAATCCATATTTCTCTGATCCTATCAGTAAATATGATGAAGTACTAAAACCATCTTTAGTATCTGTGCTTAGCGGCCTTCATACATCAATATGTATGATTCCCAAAAGATCATATCTTTGCCTAATAAGTCTTACATGTCTCATATGATTCAATAATCAAATGAGTCCCAGAAATCCATCCTAATGGAGTTCTAGATATGTATCTCTTATTTATGGGCCTAAACGATAATGCTAAAGATAAGTGAAGTTCATATCATTATATGCAAACCTCTAGGTATTAATGTTATATATGAAATTATCATGATCATGGATATAGAATCCACTTAGACAAAATTGCATTACAATAATGCATACCATAATAAATGGAACAACATTTGTCCTTTTATTATGATAAGGAGCTTTCTTGTCCAAACAAGAAACTATGAAAATGGTCCTACTCATAGCAGGGACATTATCCCTTTTGTCTAATTCATGAACAATTTCTGAAAGGTAGAAATAATTTCCTACGGCTCTTCAGCAACCCTTTGCTTCATAGCCCCACGTGTAGGATTGTTTATTCCTTATTCAATTGTCTTCGTCTCTTGAGATCCTACACATTTCTATAAATGTGAGATCCTCATCTAGTATCATATACTCTTGATGATGAGATAGACACATTGAATTTTATAATAAAATACCCAAGTCGGAATTCATAATTCCTTTATTATTTACTTCCATGTACTTTGGGTAGTCTCTCTTCCTCTACACCACCTATGGGACTTCGAGGCAACTTAGTTTTAGCAACAGGCTTGCTTTATACTCATGGGTTCGGCGCAAACCATTTGCCCTTACCCATGCTGTTAACTATTAACAGTTTTTGCCCATGCCCATTATGAGTGTTTAGTGATTTTTCAATCATATTGAGTAAATCAACTTTAAAACAAAACTGTAATTGCATCCAATGCAATTCTTGGTCCACTTGGGAGAATAACTATATATTCTTTATCTATCTTATAGATAACTCCCAATATCTAAGCTTTCAATCCTATTGAGTTAGTTTAGTTTGCGCTTTACCTCTTGCTTCAGCAGCCACACATTACTAACTTGTGTCGTCGCGTCATATTTCGATGAACTAAGTCGCCTCGCTTTGGCAAGCCCGAACTTATTCCATCTTGATCATGACGAGTGCTAAGCAAGAGATTGCAAAGTGGAGCAACTCCTCAAGCCTTTCATGACAAGCTCGTATGATCATATCATATGCCTCCAAATTTCTCATCTTGCTTCCAAAGCTCAGAGTCCATGGGAGCTTGACATGAGACAAGTTACATCCAAAGAACCATTCTTTGATGTTCCTTCCATAAGGCTTTAGTGTGTTTTGGTAGTTGGTGGGAAGAGAAATTTATGCTCTACAATGTACAACATATTTCCTTTATTTGAGAACAATTCTCAATTTTATACCAATCTAGAAAATAGATTCCAGACATCTTGTCCATCTCATGGACATAAAGTCGTGTTTATTTGTTTAATGCGATGGGTATTCAACACTTATAGGATTATGCAAAGCATTGTGACGTATAACTATATTCAACAAGGATTTAAATTATTAAATATAGCTCCCACTATTTTCTCGGATTAATAGCCCTCACCATTAATGCGGAAAATATTTTATATATTTTCTAGTGGGTCCAAGATCCCTTTTTCACTTCTTCTTGAGCTTGCTTTGGCAAGTCACCCAAGAATTGGTTATTTAGGTAGGAACCATTCCAATTGCATCCCATGCAACTCTTGGTCCAATTAGGTGAATAAATTCCTTCTATTCTTTATCCAATTGGATAACTCCTAATTGTCATGCCTCTAAGCTCATCAATCCAATTGACTCTTGCCTAGTTGCGTCCAACCTCTTGCTTTCAACATACACGCATTACTTGCTTGCGTCGTCCGCAACACACCATGGAAAATTAAAATCGCCTTGCTTTGGCAAGCCCGAATTTTAATAGCCCACGATCATGAAGGGTGTTTTGGCAAGAGAAGGCAAAACGCAATATTTAATTGAGGGATTTCCTTTTAAATTGTTTGGTTGATCTTTATCAACATGGTCTACTTATTTGGATTGGGCCGTCCACAATAAAAGACCAACCTTGTTTATTATTATCTTGTTATCGTTTTGCTTGTAGCGCCATACACACAAAATAAATAACAAGGCATAAATAATAAACATCCACAAAATAAAAAAACGTGGCATGGATATGGCCTCTAGACTAATGATATTATCAAGCCAATGATAATATCTAATTGCCCTAAAGTGCCGAGCTCATCTCCATGTGCTCCACCATAGCTGCGCGCCTAGGGATGTCTTTTGGCTCCTTTGGTTCTCCGGTCTTCTTCTCCATGTTCTTGGCTATCATCTAAATATTTCTAATTCTAGCCTAACATCTAGAATAAATAAATAACAAAAGCCTCACATGTCGAGGAGAAAAAGAACGACTCGCAGGCCGCAAAACTTAATTAATTATTACATTAATTTGATCAGCTCGCAGGCCGTAAACCAAACCACAAAACAATAAACATCCACAATCCTAGGCCATATCCATCCACCATGCAATAAAGCACATAATACAGTTAAAACCAATTTTTAACGCGCTTGTTTAATTTTAATGAAATTGGGTAACTAGGGTTTCACAACGGTCCAAAGGGTCCAAGCCAACAAGTGGCCCGAACCCTAGGACCGCCGCACGCCTAGGGGGCCGCGGCCTTGCTTGGCGCGCAAGGGAGGGGCGGGCGGCTAGGGTTTCGGCCCTAGTCCCCTTCCTCCTTCCTTGTTGCCCAAGCAATGTTGTTTCCTTATGGATTTAATTCCATAATTTTGTTTCCATAAACAATTCATGGAATTATTTCCATAATTTTGTTTCCATAAACAATTCATGGAATTATTTCCATAAACAATATATGGAATTGTTTCCATAAACAATTCCTTCCTTGTTGGGTTGTTTCCAAAACACCCTTATGGTATTGTTTCCAAAATAATTCTTTCCTTGGTTCCCAAGTTTAGTTGTTTCCAAAACAACTTTTTACTTGTTGCCCAAGTTTAATTAATTCCATACTTGGAAAACCCCTTTTCCAAGCATGTGCCCATGAACCCTAATTTTCAAGAACCCAATTATTCACATCCTATGTGATTAAACTCACCAATTCTAACATCCAATGTTAAATTGGGTCTTGTTTGTTTGAATCAAATTCAATATTGCATCTACTATGCCAATTTTCAGTTTTCGCGTAATAAACAATAATACGGTGTATGAACTGAAATCGTAAACACATAATATCATGTTATGCTCTACGACCTGTGGCTCTGATACCACTGTTGGGTTTTGACGTAGGTAACGCAGCGGAATAACAAAAATTAATCCTACTCAAAGCCCACCAAGGATCACAGGAAGAGACATCATAACATGATTAAGGACATAGAAGATGTGTACCTTTTGATTTGTGAGATCACACGAAGAATGATGTCCTCGTCTCTACGGTTGATCCACGTCTAGAGGTGAGATCTAGATTCTTCCTTCAATCAAGTGCTAGCTTGAACCTTGGAGGAAGAGGGATGAAGATCAAAGACACAAAGCAACAAGGCAACGAAGGAGGGGCGGCCTCCCTTCTTGCCGTCGGGTAGGGGGGCGGACGGGTGGCTAGGGTTTCGGCCCTAGCACCTTGTCTTGCTCTCTCTTTTGCTCTCTCCCACTTTTGTGTTATGACTAATAATAACTCATCATGTGGGAAGGAAGCTAGAGCCTCCTTTATATACTCCAACAACTCCTTGTTGTTTCCATAAAAGAGTTTTCTTGTTCTAGTAGGACTAGAACTATTCCCTTCCTTGCAAATTAGTCCTACTAAGTTTGCAAGGTGTTGCACAATGATCCTTCTATTAATTAATCCATATTAATTAATCCCAAATCTAGCTCTACTCTATTTGACGTGTGACCCCATAGGTTTCAATATAGTTGGTAGTAACTATTACTAACATGGAGCGGTGTCTAGCAACACATCCATGCCACCCAACCAATAGAAATAGTCAGTGATCCCGACAAACCTTTGTGCCCAATATGTCATATTGCATTATCCCTTTGTCTCCATATCCGGATTGGACACGAGACATAAATAGTCACACTCGTATATCCAATCCATAGTTCCTCGATCCTGGGAATATGCTTATGCTTGCAGATAACATTAATATCTCTATATTAATTTATCTGAGTCTGGCCAGACATTCAATAAGCCTCATCCCTCGAGTGGCCATGGATATTTACCCCCATTATGTGGGAGGGACAAATCCTATCTACATCACTACGATCTCTAAGCTTGCTTCCTATCACGCCCGATAGCCACCTTTATGATTACCCAGTTACGGTGTAACGTTTGATAACATCAAAGCGCAATATTTCACAACTAGAGTATCTAGTGACTTCAAGTCTAAGGATTGCAATAATATTAGCACTACGAAAAGCGATTGTGACTTTACATAATCTAATGTATCCTTTTCGTGGTGGGTCAATCCAGTATGCCATTACTCCTAATGCATACCCATGTGTTGGATCGTGATATCTCCATATCAATCCAACCCCATACTAGTCTATAGATGATTGTCCCATTAATCATTATAATTGACTAGGGATATTTAAGAATATAACACCTTATATTCTAAGGACTTCATTCATGTTAGCATATCTCCATATCGATAACATAATGAATCGTAAATCCATATATTTGTCACAATTAATTGATTGCCTCTAGGGCACAATTCCAACACTTTAATCTTCTGTACTTGATCTTGATATGTTGTATGATGAAAGACAGACCTAATCTGATTATTTGTTACAATTTTATCTTGAGTTATTTTGCAGGAATTGCTAGCCAACCTTGTGTATGAAAGTTTAGCAAGTTTCCTTATTTATTGGATTGTGCTCTTGTCAATTAAAGGCTGCAGATTGATCAACTGTTATGAAATGATGTATGGACCTTCCTTAAGTCTACAGATGGAAGATCAAATCAAAATCAGTGAGGAGATCAAGCAGCTAGCCGTTGGAATTGAGCTGTTGAGAGTCAAAGATCTCTGGAGGATTTTTAGGAAATTTTGTTTGAAGTTCCCATAAATGCTGCAATTCAAACTTCCAGAAAAGGAGAGACACAGTTTGAGAGATACACGAATTCTGGGCATTACAGAGAATACTCTCGCAGGATTGACAAGCAACACTGAAGGAGATCAAACATTCAATCCATCCCAATCTACAGAAGAACACTTCAAGCTTCACAGCTTTACTAGCATTTATAGTGTTCTTCCTTCTGTACTTTCATTTGTATATCATCTTTATTATTACTTCATCATTTAATCTCGTGGTGTTGTTCAAGAGGAACAATAAGAGATTCTTATTGAATCAGTTAGCTCGAGCAGGTAAGATAGGTTAGAGAGAACCACATGTTGTAACAGAGTAAGGGAATTCTTTGTGCTTGAGATCTAGGGCTTATCTTTTGATTAATAAGAAGTCTGTTGAAATCCTGCAGGTATTTAGATCCCTTAGGCGAAGACTAGGTCATTGAGGACTGAACTCCTTAAAATCATTGTGTTCTTTGCATTTACATTTCAGTTATGTACTTGTGCACAAGAGATTCCGGCGGGGAGACCTCCGTGTACACCGTATGTAGAGGATCAGAGATAGCACACGAAGAGTTGGGTTGTGTGTAGGGAGAGAGTAAGGCAGTAGTAATGTCTGAGAGAGAGACAGGAGTTTGGCAGAGCTTCCGCGTATGGCTAGTGTGTCCTCCTTTGTATGGAAAGGTTAACGTCCTATATATAGCAGGGAACGTGACCGTTGTAGTGTGGTTAATGCGCCCATTAATGGTGGCTTAATTAGCTTAACCACAACGGCACGTTCGTCCTCATATATAGGGACCGTTACAGCACGTTATGCGCGAATACCGGAACCGTTATGGGGTTGACCGGGTTTGACCGGATTGACCGGGTTTATGGAGCTCGTGCCATAAATCTCTCAAAGAAGTTACTAAAGGTCGCGTGCGGGCTTGACTCGCACGCGAAAGGACTTACTCTAGCCTCCAAACCACTAAGTCCCTACAAGTCCCGTGCAGTGGTATGCGAGGGCCCTGTCTCGCAGCCCCCACATGGATCAGCGCGGCTGGTGATCCAGTGTGTGTGGAGCACAATATGGTGTGCTGGATGGTTGCCACGTGGCCAAGATCTGTCAGCCTAGAAAGCACTATCTACATTAGCCCCCTTTCTGCGCGTGAAGACTCATAGCTGTATAGACTTCCATGCGCGGAAACCAACATACGCGTCGCAGCCATGCACCAATTCAAACACGAGTAAATTCAGCCCCTATGCGTGCCATTATGACCTAAAACCCCTAGAGTCGTGTCGTCTGGCCTTTAGGGTTTTAGGCGTGACGTCAGCTTGTCCTGTGATTGCGCGATTCGACGGTGACGGTTGCGATTCGACTACTGAAAGGACGCAACCCTTCATTGTTTTTGGATAAGTACTCTGCACTCTCCATTGTTGCAAAGCATCACTTCTTTCTCTTAAAGTGAATGATACCCGGAAGTCTTCGAGAGCAGATTCAGATAACCAATCACCAGTTCACTCTTGTCAATCGTCTTCTTCAACTGTGCGCATCCAAGCGAGCTTTACCAAAACAAGGTTGGCTTTGTTTAATTTCGTTTAACATACCGATGTATGCTTTGAACTGTGTTGGATCCGCAAACCCATGACATATTATCTGTTGAAACTTGTGAAGAAGCGGCCATCTTTGAACCCAATTTTGATTTAATCCTTCAATGATAAGGACCTTGGATGTGGGGCTTTGAAATCCCTGATAATGCAAACAATTTCAATCCCTAATTTCTGAAATTGATACCAGAAACTGTTCATCCTTCTTCCCATAGATCTTGAATCTCGAAATTCAAACTGAAGTGTGGCATATTTCTCCCCCCCTTTTTTCTTGCTTTTCCGCAGGAATGGAAAAGACAAAAGGAACTAGACCCACCAAGGAAGACGAAGAAATACCTGATCTTCCGCAAGCTTTATGGCGAAAAGCCCCCTATCTGGGTGGCAAAGACTTCTACCACGCGAGGGTTAAGGCAAAGAAACTGCCTGCTTCTGTCCCCAATGAGGGATTGCTAACACTGACTCCTCCAGTTAACTCAGCCTTGCTTGAGTTGATTGGCTCCCAGGACGTGGTTCGATTGGGAATCGAAAATGGGTACTTCCCGTATGCTGCGATTTCCACCCAAGCTTTTGTCCAGAAATTGGACTACATGGATGAGTTGATTGACCATGTGTTGACCGATCATGCTGCGACTCTCAACGAGGCCGGCATATACTTCGCCGTTCGTGCTATGAAGGGTGCTGCCGTGAAGCTGGACCAGTCCATGCTTCTAAACCTTCTTTCTCGCTACTCGCCTACGACTCACACTTTTCACTTTGCCGAGTTCGAGGCTGCCCCCACACTCGAGGATGTGCATATGCTGTACGATCTGTCTCCTATGGGTGAGGTGGACCCTTTGAGTCCCTTGAAGACGGATGCGGAGATCGCTTTGTACACGCAGATGGAGGAGTGCCTATCAGAGGTAAAGAAAATCTCCACCCGGTGGACCACTACCAAAGCCCTTCCTGACTGGCAGTTGGTTGACACGTCTGCGAAGAATACTTGGAATAAATGGGTGCAGTACTTCTTCTGTGACTACGCGAACAGCAGCATTACCAAGAAGCTTCTGAGCCAAGACCCAGAGGCCAAGAACTACGTGGAGGGTAAAGGCTACCACTTAACCCTTTGTGCTTTCCTCTGTGCCTGGTTGTCGAGGTACTTAATCGATGGTCACCCGCACGACGGGGTCTTCTATCACGTTCTGCCGCTTGCTGTGAAACTGGCCCTTGGCCAGAGAGTCGCACTCGGACCCTTGGTTTTGGGCACGCTATACTACAGACTGTATCAACTAGTTGTGGCCATGAAAGAATCGCGTGGCCGTCTCGACATACTGACTTTCGTTAACATTGCCTTCTTGACAATGTGGGTCTTTGAGCGATGGCCTTCCTATGCCCCGATTGCTTCTAAGCCCAACAAGTGGTGTCCCCAGGCGCAGTTGAGGAGCACAACAGCGGCAGAGCTGCGAGGTGGTTCGGAGCAAATAACACCAAGTGCGTCTGGAGTCTGATATGCGACAACCGGCGGGAGTTCATAGCCAGGCCCTATGCCATGCGTATTGAAAACGTGCGATGGTTTCCAAAGCTGTATCCTTCCAAAGGTGTTGTCTTCTCGAAAGAACTCCTCTTCGAAGAAGGAGAACATTTCCATGAGCGCTATCGCGAATTCTTCTGCTGGTGCCTGCGAGGCTCCCTTCCTGCTCTCGCAGAGCATATTCGTGAGCTCGCACCGAGGTATGAGAGAACTACCGTGGATGTCGACCCCACTCGCGTTTCTCCCCAGTTTGGCTTTGATGCAGTGGCACCATCAATCTGGCCACAATCTATCATCAGAGGCTGCTATAAGCGCTTGTTGACAAAGGAGTGCAAAACAGTCTTCATGAATAATCTTCCCTTTGAGCAGCGTGCAGGTAACCGCGAGGGTGGTTGTTCCAAAAACTGGCTCGCATACTGGATCGCCCAGCAGACGAGATTTGAGACACAGACGGCCCCCCAGCCAAGCAGAGCTCCTTTGATCAAAAGAAACTCTTTTCCGTTTCGTCCCAACTACAGTCTGGACGAGTCTGAATATGGTTGCTACTCATTGTTGGATCATGAGAACAATTTGTGCCCTGCCATCATTCTGGATGAAAAGATCGCCGCAGTTAGGAAAGGCGACTCGCATGTCATCAGATATAGCGAGACTTTTGCTAAGGTAAGCAACTTCTTTTTTTTTCGCATGCGCTAAGCTTCTTTACTTCAACATATTGACAACCTCATTCTACACTGCTTGCTGTTAGTGCCATGTGCGGAGGTTTGCATCTGGTGATCGTTCCAAGTCGCTGGTCAACACCATTGTTACCACAAGAAGACAAGGACAGTCGTTCTTTCTGGCATCGAGGATGGATCCTGAGGTCGAAACCAGGATTCGCGCAGTCATGAATGCTTTTGCTGACTCGCTGATAGACAATGCTCCGGCCTCGTCTCCACCCAGGGATAATCCGTCTCCTCCAGCGACTGCCGCGCCGAGAGCGAAGAGACCCAGGCAAAAGGGAATTACAATTTCTTCCCCTAGAAGTTCTCCAACTTCCCCTCCAGCGAGGTCCCATTCTTCCAAGGACAAAGGCAAAGGTCGCATGCCTAGTAGAGCACGGAAGGAGCTTGCAGTAGAGACCTTCGTTCCATTCGACCAGGAGAAAGAAGAGGAGAGGCAGGAGCCAAGAGAAGGAGATGAAGAAGAAGAAAGAGCAAATGTGACACATGAGGAAGAATCAGGAGGTATCTCCATCGTGTTTCCCTTCTCATTATCGTAACTCTTTTGCAACTCGATCTTGAACCAATTGTTTCTTCGCAGATGATGATGACGAAACCATCAGTGGCCTTTTGGCCAAGAGGCAGAAGAGGAATGCTAACTCTGGCATCTCTGACGAACCCATAAGCGAGGACGTTCTCGTCGAGTCTAGGAAGACAGCTCCGAAAGCTGCTGAAAGGAGAAGGCAGCGAGAAGAAGAGGAGCTCGAGCGTGTGAGGCAGAGAAGCCTCGAAGAACAGCATGTTGACGACTTAGTGCGTCCAGTTGAAGAGGAGGACGTGCTCCCCGAAGAGATGGCTCCTCAAGCTGAGGAGGAGGATGTGGCTCCAGAAGAGGATGCAGCAGCTCTGGAGCAAGCCCAAGCGGATTTCGAAGAAATCGCAGGCGGCAATAAAGGTGAGATTTTTAATCTCGCAGTAACTTATCGAGATGTTATTGTTGGTGCATTAAAGCATGGTGTGTCAAAAGCTGACATTCGCCGTTGGCTAGTAGGCAAGTGCGGTGAACCCTCAGGTAATCACTTGATCGATGTGCATGAACTAATATTAGCAATTCAAAGCATAATCATGACTAGTTTCTTCGCGCCCCAGGTCACGCTCATTTTAAAGACATGCTTAATGAGGACACACTAATAGGGCATGGTTCCACGTCTTTAGTGTATGACGAAGATACTGCAATCCCACCTTCGCGTGGAGGTGCTTGCTCTTAGCTTTAGCAAAGATAGTAAAATAACGTGCAATACGAGTTACCTTATACCCTCGTATTCTGTATCGCAGGCAATGCTGATGAGCCCATGTTGGAGCAAAGGAGTCAACCTTCTGCGTCCTATGTTCCGGTTCCGAGTTCTCATACCGAGAAGCCCGTCGCAGCTGCTGAATATGCAGGAGAGCCTTTTGAAGACATCATCGAACTTTCGGATGATGCCGAGGCTGACGATGTGCTAATGGAGGAAGATGCCCATGCTGGCGCTGAGGAAGTAAGAACAAGTACTGTCGATGCTTCCGCATCTGCAAGTGTCCCTCGCCAAGCAACTTCGGCTGCCACTACGCCTCCAGCGACGACTGAGCCGGCGGCACCTCTTCCTGCATGGAGCTTTTGGGGCTCGCAGGTCGGGTCTGCAATTGCAACTGGTGCAGCTTATACTCTTCCTCCCAACTATGAGGGGTTAGAGCTCGCAGCTGATAAAAGAGCTATGGAACGAGGACAGTCCTCGATCGCCCCAGCAATACGCATTCCTTCACTTCGTGAGATCCTTGAAGGAACTGGTAAGTCGTGGTTTGCTGTTTGCATTTGACGTTCTTCATTTGCAAATTTGATAGCATGACTTGGCTTTAATATTGCTTCAGGTTTGAAGCAAGCCGATGTGGACTGGCGAGTTCGGATGCGCCTCACCTATCCCCAGTCATTTGTGAGATCTTTGGAGATAGGGCCCTTTGATAGGAGGCTGTTTCTTACCGAGGCCATCTGGATTTTGGAGCAGCTGTCTGCGGCCACGCCTGCGACCATTTCTGCTCAGAGTGCTGAATTGCTTTTTGGAATGTGCCAAAATCTTCTCGCCAAAGTTCAAGGCAGGCTGGGTTTCAAGTTTCTTATGAAAAGAGTTACTTTGATTCGCGCAGCCGTAACTTTGAAACTCGGCCACCAAAACCTCGCAGTTGAGAAGCAGAAGGTGGAGCAGCAAAAGCAGAAGGTTGAAGAGGCTTTGAAGCTCTATCATGAGATGAATGCCAAGTGCGAGCAACTGAAGCAGGAAGTGGAGCAGGTAGAGAATCTGAGCCGTCAGTTCACCCCTCATGACTCCTTGATCAAGGGTTTACTTTAATTTTTGAATTTGAAAGGTAGCAAATAGCAGAAACATTAATGTAATGTCGCTAGGGTTTCTCCCCCTTTTTTTTCAAAAGAATCGAAGTGTCCGTTTTGCCCTTTCCGGGATTTGCCAGAATATTTCTGTGCATATCAATTCATGACATCAGCAATTGATATTCTGCCTTGATTTTCGCGCTAATTGCTCATTAGATAAGCACGCTTTCCTTGGGAAGTCCATCCGAATCATGACTATCTGTCATTAATTAGGATACGCAACTGAATCGTTGTAGCCTTTAGTAGGGTAATTGATTGTTACCGCTTTTCAAGGCGTAAGTAATTGATCCTTACCCTCTTTTCAAATTCTGCTGACTCCTCTTGGCAACCGGAGAGTCTCCACAAGGCCTATATAAACCCTGTCTTTGCCATTTGGGTTCTTCATCCCAAAAATGGGCTTTGCCGTGAGTCCTTACGACTGCTGGCTTCAACGCTTGTTTTTCGTTGATTCATGGCAATTCCAAGTTTTGAAACCTGAGTTTGCGCTTTGTGCTATAGAAATAGCTTCCAAGATCCGCTTCATAAGGCTTAATGATCTTTGTAACCTTCATAAAGAAGATGGAGATGATACCTCATGTTTGTTCGAAGAATTTTCTTCGTCTATTATGTTTGCAGGTCATGTTTCCGGCCGCCTCCCGTTGAGGTGCAGCGCCATAGTGACCTTGCTACCGACTCGTAATGAACGGCGGGATTCTCCTCCAGCATCCCTGGAGGATAATTTACTGCCCCCACGTTCGTGAGCTCAGGGTGGCGAACCGTTGTGTTCGTTCCCGCAGATAAGGCCCCCCGGTCATTCGGAGTTTCTGCTTGCATGTTGTACGCCGGAACCGGTGGTTCCTCAGGCGCATCTCATGGTGTACTGATCAGATAAGGGCCTTGTCAAATACTGGGATCTTGAACGTATGGCTTCATGTGGCTCTTGTGGGACGTTCATTTTATAGCA
Source organism: Linanthus parryae (assembly GCA_023055425.1). NCBI lineage: Eukaryota > Viridiplantae > Streptophyta > Magnoliopsida > Ericales > Polemoniaceae > Linanthus > Linanthus parryae. The sequence continues at coordinate 71,108,589 of JALGPY010000007.1, read as the reverse complement.
AGACCCTACTTGTGACAGGTCTTTGGCCGCAGATCTGTGTATCGCATAGCTGGTGCTAGGACCGTTAGGTTCATCCTTCTTTAATTAGGATTCCCCCGATGTGTAACTTTTCGCTTGTAAGTTACTTTTTGAGTGCATTGTAAGCCATGTTGGCTGCGTAGTTAGATTTGAGCTTTTTCGCTTGTAAGCTGCTATCTAGACAGATAAAGTGTAAGTCTTTTTGACTCATAATGAGAAATGTCTTTGTCTGATTTGCTGTTTTGTTACAACAAAATACAATTTCGCATGCGTATCGGCATATTTCGCCGTTGGAGTGCTATATGAACACTTTGTACTGTCTTTAGATCGTTCGAGATCGTGTTTTCGCAGCTGTGCCATCTTGGCAGATGAGCTTGTGATTTGCTTTCAGATTCAAGTGCAGGTGCTATCTCATCAGATAGACCTTTGTAGACCACTTAAGATCATTCTGCATGATGCTGCTATCACAATAGACAGACTTAAGGACGAATTTTAAATCGCATTTGTATAACGCTGTTATCACGGCAGATAGGCTTGAAAGATCAATTAAGATCACGTTCGCATATGTTGCTATCGTGGCAGATAGGCTTTGGAAGATCAATTAAGATCATTTTTCGCATGAGCTGCTATCGTGGCAGATAGGCTTAGAAGATCAATTAAGATCATTTTTCACATGTGCTGCTATCGTGGCAGATAGGCTTAGAAGATCAATTAAGATCGCATTTGCATAGACTGCTATCGTGACAGATAGGCTTTAGAAGATCAATTAAGATCGCATTCGCATGGGCTGCTATCATGACAGATAGGCTTAGAAGATCAATTAAGATCGCATTTGCATAGGCTGCTATCGTGACAGATAGGCTTTTAGAAGATCAATTAAGATCGCATTCTCATGGGCTGCTATCATGACAGATAGGCTTAGAAGATCAATTAAGATCGCATTCGCATAGGCTGCTATCGTAACAGATAGGCTTAGAAGATCGATTATGATCGCATTCACATGGGCTGCTATCGTAACAGATAGGCTTAGAAGATCAATCAAGATCGCATTCGCATGGGCTGCTATCGTAACAGATAGGCTTAGAAGATCGATTATGATCGCATTCGCATGGGCTGCTATCGTAACAGATAGGCTTAGAAGATCAATTAAGATCGCATTTGTATGAGCTGCTATCGTAACAGATAGGCTTAAAAGATCAATCAAGATCGCATTTGCATAAGCTGCTATCGTGACACATAGGCTTAAAAGATCATTTGAGATCATATTCGAATAAGTTGCTATTGTGGCGGATAGCCCATTGTTAACAGTAATACAAACTAAATGAAGCAACATCAACGGCTAGAAGTATGAAATTCTTCTCATTTGGGAGAAGTCTTTTATTATAGTGCTCTCATATGGGAGAGATAAGATTACAATTCTCTCATATGGGAGAGTAAATTGTGTAAATCATAGCTTTACAAGATATGAGGCAACGTTATAATAAAACGCATAAAATGAGAGAAGTCAAGGATAGTACTTCTTAATCCAGCGCATGTTGACTGAGCTTGGGGTTGAGGTCGTTCCGTGCAACCTCCGTATGCTGCAGTAGCCACTGTCAAAGACTTCTGTGACTTCGAAAGGTCCTTCCCAATTGGCTGAGAATTTTGGGTGAGCCGCCTCTCGCATGCAATGGTCAGATGCGCGCAGGACCAAATCTCCAACTGCAAAATCTCGTCGCTGGACCGTCTTATTGTATGCACGAGCGATCCTTTCTTGATACCGCTTGTTGGTCCTTTTAGCTTGCTCTCGCTTTTCCTCCAGCAAGACTAAGTCATGATCGCGTTGATTGTCGTACAATGCGTGGAAGGCCAATCTCGCCGAATTTACTCTCACCTCCGCAGGTATCACGGCCTCGGCCCCATAGCATAGGAGGAATGGTGAGACCCCCGTGGGTGTCCTTGGAGAAGTCCGGTAAGCCCACAGGGCTATGCTTAGAGAATCAGCCCACTTCTTGTGGTCATCTGCGACCATCTTGCTCAAGATCCTCAACAGCGTTTTGTTGGTCGCTTCGGCTTGCCCGTTCCCTTTCGGGTAGTAAGGGGTGGAACAAATCTGTCTGATATTGTACTCTGCTAGCTTCGCAGCCACCTGGCGATTAACAAAAGGAGTACCTGAAACAGCCCGCGGATCTCGGTTCAGGGTTAAAGAGACAATCGACAACCAAAAGTAGATTATTAACTATTAAGTTTACATTTCGATTAAAGTACGTTACAAAATCTCTATAATAAGTACAATTTAAAACAAAGCGTTTGTGATCTACTATGTGATCTGACTTAACTAAACTTCTTCTTCTCGATCCGCATTCCCATTCCCCAAATTTGATTGACGACCTGCGGTTTTAAAATGGCAAATGCCGACGTAGTTTTGAAGAAATAATCAGTAAAAACTGAGTAAATACATACTACGACATGTAAAGCAATGAGTGGCACGGAAGCATAAGTTGAAACAAATTAGAAGATTTAAATAGTAAAGCTATCATGTTGGAGAATTTGGAACAACTGGAAGTAAACGAGTAACAAAAACCTCTCAATTTAATAATATTGAGAAACCACGAGTAGTTGGTAAAATATCCAGAGGAAACAAGTTCATTTGAACTGATAACGATAGTACTTCATGAGTAGCCAAGATTTACAATTCATTTCAAATCAATTAGGGCATATCAAGAGCCACAAACAACATTAATAAGTAGCCAATTTTGAATTTCGACTTCAATCAACAGTTTAATTTAGCTGAGGCGTGTCAAGAGCCACCAGCAGGATCGATGTAGACAGAGGGATCACGAAATAATCACTAAGGGTTCCTTCTAGGGTTTATCAAACCCTATTTCACCCGAGCGTTAAGGGAGCCCATTCGTCAACCCCGCTCACAACATTAGCTAAAAGGCCTTAAGTGTCGACACCCCTATACCGTAGTGACCCTTACAAGTATAAGTAGCACTCTATAGCTCTATAAACCCCTTGGCCTCAATATCTTGATACATTTTGGCTCATCGGGGGCGGATTTGTGAACATTAACGTTCTATCCAATAATAAGAAGCATTGCTTCAATGGTCTTAGCCATAAGAAAATGGAGGATCGCTTGATGCCTCCCATTAATAACAGTACTCTGTACATCGTCCTAAGTCTATTAGAGGTATTTTATTTATTCTCTTTCACGTAACCAGAATCAGAATATCAAAATTTCGCAAGTAATTTACGAGAGTTCTCAAAGGAGATGAATAATATAGTTTAACAACATTCGAGTGGAAAACATGAATTCTCATACTTTCTCATATAACAAGCATTCATTTGAAACATCAAACACATACACACATTTTGATATGAAAATGTCGTACATATGTACTTACCACTGAGATGAAGCACAATCAAAATCAAGAAACTAAGCCTAGCACTCCGACGACAACTGCTCTCTCCTACGGGGTCGATGTCTACAATCACACGTATGACGTACTCGTTATAACCAATTTACACATGCATAATAACAATGAAAACCTACATGTCACATAGTCATATATGTCACTAATGAACATACAAAGATGTTTAGTTATCAAAATAATTCCAACAAAACACCTAGAAGTTTAAAAATTCAAGTTTTCTAAAAAATGTGAAACTACAATTCTGGACAGAATTGTAGCTCTGACTTTGGAGCCATATTTACCATATCAAATCATCTCCTAAAATTTTGAAATTAATGTATTATGAACCTATATGTGTCTTCTTTCAGAAACATCAAGAAAATCTTGCATATCTATTATAAAACTCAAGTTACAAAAATAACAAACACTGCTATGCAGAGACAAGTTTGGAAGAAAGTTTCAACTTTGAAGAACAATTACTACTACTTGGAGAATAGGAAAAATGCCCATATTCTCCAGAATGAATCCCTTATGTGTCTAATTTCATCACAAGAAAGATTTGGTTCCATAAGTTTCTGGAAATGAGATTTTTAACAAAAATGGTAAAACTTGACCAAAAACAGAGTTTCAGAAAACATGCAACTTAGAATGAGCATATCTCCCTAACAAAAAATGCTATGGAGTTGAATTTTTTTTCAAAATGACCCTCTCTGAGTCTAGTTTCAGAATATGAAAGAGTTAAAAATTTCACAGAGACAAAACTTAGAGATAATGTACGTTTTTCACAAACTGGTCAGATTGTAAAAATGTGCAATTTTCACCTAGAGCACTTAAAACATTATCAAATCAATTATATGACACATGCAACTTATGGGGACTTGATTTTCACCAAAAAAATACTTCATTTTAGGCATTAAGTAAGATATTTACATGCTCTTGACACAAATGATCAAAACCCTCTTGGGTAACAATGCAAGGAAGATGATATTCACAACATGCATGTGGGTTCTAGTGTGGGTTTCATGAAATAGTCAAAATTTTGGAGTCAATCACATGATCTAACAAAGGAAATGAATAATCAAGAATGGAAATGAAGAAAACTAAGATTAAATTTCATAAATCAAAGCAAAAGATGGACATGCATGAATGAATTGAAGACTAGAAGAATTGTTACCCCAAGAATAAAGAAGATGGTGGTGATGCATAGGATGTGAGAGTCATTGTAGGTGAGAAAAGAGTGATGGTGTGAACATGATGGGGGTTAATAATCATACAATGGAATATACATAATAAGTAATGGTAGTAGTTTTTTTATTTGAGAGTTGACTTGCATGTGAGTGGAAGAGGAGCTTTAATGGAATAAAAGTCTCATAACAAGATAGTTGGGGTAGGAATTGGATTACCAAGAGAATGAGGGTTGACATGCAAATACTAGAAATTTAGGATAACTACAAAATTTCATATGCAAGAGGGGTAGAAACAGAAGATACCAAAAATTAAGCGGTAAAAATGTATTTTTCAATAAATAGCTAACGCATAAAAGTTAATTTTCATAAATTATAAAATTGCCAAATAATTGTTCCAAATAAAATCACTCTATTAGTAAATGTCAACATCAAATTTTTAAAAAATTTACAAGTATCTCCCAAGTATATAAAATGAGTTTCATATCATATTATCCAAGTTTACAAAAACTACAAAATAACCTCAAAATAAATTTCTATATGACACCATGATACTTTAAAACTAAGAAGAAGTCTAGAAAAAGTTTGAAATATAAATTTCTCAAAATTTCCAAATATTTTCTGAAATGACCAAATAACCCCTGACTTAAATACGGGGTATTACATTATATCCCCCTTAAAATGAAGCTTCGTCCCCGAAGCTTAAAAGATTTTTTTTTTTGTAAAACTACGACATGCTTCACGATAATGCAGCTAATGCACATGAGAGTTGTATGCAATGCTAATGCACATGCTTCACTTATATTAACGGGAACGAGCTCTCGGTCGGTAAAGTCTCTACTCACTCGTATCATAGTAGGGGTTCAAATACAATTAGCTCCAGTAGAAGGTCGACACGAAATTTTGAAAGGTCTCGAACACACAAGTTGCCACGTTTACAAAGCGATTCGAAAAATTTATAGCATTTAAACAAATCTCGAAACTTTTTAGGCAAAATACTTTGATCGAAACTAACTTGTCATTTTACTTGACTCATCCGCATTAAAAATATTGTCTTACCTTTTATACGATTAGATAAACCAATCACCTCAAGTGTTCCACGCATACGAGGGGTGAAAAGAACACTATGTGTCGTCACACAACGTGTCTCTCCGTCACAACTCGCATGTGTTTCAAATGTTCCGACTTAGTCTAGACAGCGGGTACAACTCATAGTACCGTCGTACTAAGAGTCACGCCAGCGGACTGCTAAACAAAGTGGTCCATATCACTTGGCATTTGGTATCTCAACCCCAACGATTTTTTTTTCAAAACTATTTTTTTTTTCTTGGGTCAAAATTTTCTAATTTTGGAAACGACCAAGTCAAATTAACTCAAAATGAATCAAAACAAGGTATTATCTTAAAAGTCGTCGCCCGTAGGTATGAAAAGAATGGTCTCAGGGTATTTAAGTCAAAAGGTCGTTACACTCTCGTAGACAAGGTAGGATGACCAAGCAAAGGAACGCGAATACGCATCACACGACAATGACAAATTATTTCTATATAGCAAGTAAACATGCTCATAGGATAGCAAACATATAAATAAGCAAGGGCATAAGTACTAAGCATGCAAGTAATAAAGTAAAATTTGTACGGTTCACATCTCAAATAGTCGTTAATATTTAATCAACAATTATGGTACAAATCAATATTAATGACAGGTAAGTACCCCAACTCCCGACGGCTTGTTTACTTTGTTATTAGCAAATTGGGTTATCCTAATAAATTTTACAATTTTGAAAACGTGTTATCTTTCTTATTCCCTACTAATGGAAATCGAAAAGTCACTTTAACCGGAGAACCGATGCTCTGATACCATCTGAAACAGCCCGCGGATCTCGGTTCAGGGTTAAAGAGACAATCGACAACCAAAAGTAGATTATTAACTATTAAGTTTACATTTCGATTAAAGTATGTTACAAAATCTCTATAATAAGTACAATTTAAAACAAAGCGTTTGTGATCTACTATGTGATCTGACTTAACTAAACTTCTTCTTCTCGATCCGCGTTCCCATTCCCCAAATTTGATTGACGACCTGCGGTTTTAAAATGGCAAATGCCGACGTAGTTTTGAAGAAATAATAAGTAAAAACTGAGTAAATACATACTACGACATGTAAAGCAATGAGTGGCACGGAAGCATGAGTTGAAACAAATTAGAAGATTTAAATAGTAAAGCTATCATGTTGGAGAATTTGGAACAACTGGAAGTAAACGAGTAACAAAAACCTCTCAATTTAATAACATTGAGAAACCACGAGTAGTTGGTAAAATATCCAGAGTAAACAAGTTCATTTGAACTGATAACGATAGTACTTCATGAGTAGCCAAGATTTACAATTCATTTCAAATCAATTAGGGCATATCAAGAGCCACAAACAACATTAATAAGTAGCCAATTTTGAATTTCGACTTCAATCAACAGTTTAATTTAGCTGAGGCGTGTCAAGAGCCACCAGCAGGATCGATGTAGACAGAGGGATCACGAAATAATCACTAAGGGTTCCTTCTAGGGTCTATCAAACCCTATTTCACCCGAGCGTTAAGGGAGCCCATTCGTCAACCCCGCTCACAACATTAGCTAAAAGGCCTTAAGTGTCGACACCCCTATACCGTAGTGACCCTTACAAGTATAAGTAGCACTCTATAGCTCTATAAACCCCTTGGCCTCAATATCTTGATACATTTTGGCTCATCGGGGGCGGATTTGTGAACATTAACGTTCTATCCAATAATAAGAAGCATTGCTTCAATGGTCTTAGCCATAAGAAAATGGAGGATCGCTTGATGCCTCCCATTAATAACAGTACTCTGTACATCGTCCTAAGTCTATTAGAGGTATTTTATTTATTCTCTTTCACGTAACCAGAATCAGAATATCAAAATTTCGCAAGTAATTTACGAGAGTTCTCAAAGGAGATGAATAATATAGTTTAACAACATTCGAGTGGAAAACATGAATTCTCATACTTTCTCATATAACAAGCATTCATTTGAAACATCAAACACATACACACATTTTGATATGAAAAGGTCGTACATATGTACTTACCACTGAGATGAAGCACAATCAAAATCAAGAAACTAAGCCTAGCACTCCGACGACAACCGCTCTCTCCTACGGGGTCGATGTCTACAATCACACGTATGACGTACTCGTTATAACCAATTTACACATGCATAATAAAAATGAAAACCTACATGTCACATAGTCATATATGTCACTAATGAACATACAAAGATGTTTAGTTATCAAAATAATTCCAACAAAACACCTAGAAGTTCAAAAATTCAAGTTTTCTAAAAAATGTGAAACTACAATTCTGGACAGAATTGTAGCTCTGACTTTGGAGCCATATTTACCATATCAAATCATCTCCTAAAATTTTGAAATTAATGTATTATGAACCTATATGTGTCTACTTTCAGAAACATCAAGAAAATCATGCATATCTATTATAAAACTCATGTTACAAAAATAACAAACACTGCTATGCAGAGACAAGTTTGGAAGAAAGTTTCAACTTTGAAGAACAATTACTACTACTTGGAGAATAGGAAAAATGCCCATATTCTCCAGAATGAATCCCTTATGTGTCTAATTTCATCACAAGAAAGATTTGGTTCCATAAGTTTCTGGAAATGAGATTTTTAACAAAAATGGTTAAACTTGACCAAAAACAGAGTTTCAGAAAACATGCAACTTAGAATGAGCATATCTCCCTAACAAAAAATGCTATGGAGTTGAATTTTTTTTCAAAATGACCCTCTCTGAGTCTAGTTTCAGAATATGAAAGAGTTAAAAATTTCACAGAGACAAAACTTAGAGATAATGTACGTTTTTCACAAACTGGTCAGATTGTAAAAATGTGCAATTTTCACCTAGAGCACTTAAAACATTATCAAATCAATTATATGACACATGCAACTTATGGGGACTTGATTTTCACCAAAAAAAATACTTCATTTTTGGCATTAAGTAAGATATTTACATGCTCTTGACACAAATGATCAAAACCCTCTTGGGTAACAATGCAAGGAAGATGACATTCACAACATGCATGTGGGTTCTAGTGTGGGTTTCATGAAATAGTCAAAATTTTGGAGTCAATCACATGATCTAACAAAGGAAATGAATAATCAAGAATGGAAATGAAGAAAACTAAGATTAAATTTCATAAATCAAAGCAAAAGATGGACATGCATGAATGAATTGAAGACTAGAAGAATTGTTACCCCAAGAATAAAGAAGATGGTGGTGATGCATAGGATGTGAGAGTCATTGTAGGTGAGAAAAGAGTGATGGTGTGAACATGATGGGGGTTAATAATCATACAATGGAATATACATAATAAGTAATGGTAGTAGTTTTTTTATTTGAGAGTTGACTTGCATGTGAGTGGAAGAGGAGCTTTAATGGAATAAAAGTCTCATAACAAGATAGTTGGGGTAGGAATTGGATTACCAAGAGAATGAGGGTTGACATGCAAATACTAGAAATTTAGGATAACTACAAAATTTCATATGCAAGAGGGGTAGAAACAGAAGATACCAAAAATTAAGCGGTAAAAATGTATTTTTCAATAAATAGCTAACGCATAAAAGTTAATTTTCATAAATTATAAAATTGCCAAATAATTGTTCCAAATAAAATCACTCTGTTAGTAAATGTCAACATCAAATTTTTAAAAAATTTACAAGTATCTCCCAAGTATATAAAATGAGTTTCATATCATATTATCCAAGTTTACAAAAACTACAAAATAACCTCAAAATAAATTTCTATATGACACCATGATACTTTAAAACTAAGAAGAAGTCTAGAAAAAGTTTGAAATATAAATTTCTCAAAATTTCCAAATATTTTCTGAAATGACCAAATAACCCCTGACTTAAATACGGGGTATTACATTATATCCCCCTTAAAATGAAGCTTCGTCCCCGAAGCTTAAAAGATTTTTTTTTTGTAAAACTACGACATGCTTCACGATAATGCAGCTAATGCACATGAGAGTTGTATGCAATGCTAATGCACATGCTTCACTTATATTAACGGGAACGAGCTCTCGGTCGGTAAAGTCTCTACTCACTCGTATCATAGTAGGGGTTCAAATACAATTAGCTCCAGTAGAAGGTCGACACGAAATTTTGAAAGGTCTCGAACTCACAAGTTGCCACGTTTACAAAGCGATTCGAAAAATTTATAGCATTTAAACAAATCTCGAAACTTTTTAGGCAAAATACTTTGATCGAAACTAACTTGTCATTTTACTTGACTCATCCGCATTAAAAATATTGTCTTACCTTTTATACGATTAGATAAACCAATCACCTCAAGTGTTCCACGCATACGAGGGGTGAAAAGAACACTATGTGTCGTCACACAACGTGTCTCTCCGTCACAACTCGCATGTGTTTCAAATGTTCCGACTTAGTCTAGACAGCGGGTACAACTCATAGTACCGTCGTACTAAGAGTCACGCCAGCGGACTGCTAAACAAAGTGGTCCATATCACTTGGCATTTGGTATCTCAACCCCAACGATTTTTTTTTCAAAACTATTTTTTTTTCTTGGGTCAAAATTTTCTAATTTTGGAAACGACCAAGTCAAATTAACTCAAAATGAATCAAAACAAGGTATTATCTTAAAAGTCGTCGCCCGTAGGTATGAAAAGAATGGTCTCAGGGTATTTAAGTCAAAAGGTCGTTACACTCTCGTAGACAAGGTAGGATGACCAAGCAAAGGAACGCGAATACGCATCACACGACAATGACAAATTATTTCTATATAGCAAGTAAACATGCTCATAGGATAGCAAACATATAAATAAGCAAGGGCATAAGTACTAAGCATGCAAGTAATAAAGTAAAATTTGTACGGTTCACATCTCAAATAGTCGTTAATATTTAATCAACAATTATGGTACAAATCAATATTAATGACAGGTAAGTACCCCAACTCCCGACGGCTTGTTTACTTTGTTATTAGCAAATTGGGTTATCCTAATAAATTTTACAATTTTGAAAACGTGTTATCTTTCTTATTCCCTACTAATGGAAATCGAAAAGTCACTTTAACCGGAGAACCGATGCTCTGATACCATCTGAAACAGCCCGCGGATCTCGGTTCAGGGTTAAAGAGACAATCGACAACCAAAAGTAGATTATTAACTATTAAGTTTACATTTCGATTAAAGTATGTTACAAAATCTCTATAATAAGTACAATTTAAAACAAAGCGTTTGTGATCTACTATGTGATCTGACTTAACTAAACTTCTTCTTCTCGATCCGCGTTCCCATTCCCCAAATTTGATTGACGACCTGCGGTTTTAAAGTGGCAAATGCCGACGTAGTTTTGAAGAAATAATCAGTAAAAACTGAGTAAATACATACTACGACATGTAAAGCAATGAGTGGCACGGAAGCATGAGTTGAAACAAATTAGAAGATTTAAATAGTAAAGCTATCATGTTGGAGAATTTGGAACAACTGGAAGTAAACGAGTAACAAAAACCTCTCAATTTAATAACATTGAGAAACCACGAGTAGTTGGTAAAATATCCAGAGTAAACAAGTTCATTTGAACTGATAACGATAGTACTTCATGAGTAGCCAAGATTTACAATTCATTTCAAATCAATTAGGGCATATCAAGAGCCACAAACAACATTAATAAGTAGCCAATTTTGAATTTCGACTTCAATCAACAGTTTAATTTAGCTGAGGCGTGTCAAGAGCCACCAGCAGGATCGATGTAGACAGAGGGATCACGAAATAATCACTAAGGGTTCCTTCTAGGGTCTATCAAACCCTATTTCACCCGAGCGTTAAGGGAGCCCATTCGTCAACCCCGCTCACAACATTAGCTAAAAGGCCTTAAGTGTCGACACCTCTATACCGTAGTGACCCTTACAAGTATAAGTAGCACTCTATAGCTCTATAAACCCCTTGGCCTCAATATCTTGATACATTTTGGCTCATCGGGGGCGGATTTGTGAACATTAACGTTCTATCCAATAATAAGAAGCATTGCTTCAATGGTCTTAGCCATAAGAAAATGGAGGATCGCTTGATGCCTCCCATTAATAACAGTACTCTGTACATCGTCCTAAGTCTATTAGAGGTATTTTATTTATTCTCTTTCACGTAACCAGAATCAGAATATCAAAATTTCGCAAGTAATTTACGAGAGTTCTCAAAGGAGATGAATAATATAGTTTAACAACATTCGAGTGGAAAACATGAATTCTCATACTTTCTCATATAACAAGCATTCATTTGAAACATCAAACACATACACACATTTTGATATGAAAAGGTCGTACATATGTACTTACCACTGAGATGAAGCACAATCAAAATCAAGAAACTAAGCCTAGCACTCCGACGACAACCGCTCTCTCCTACGGGGTCGATGTCTACAATCACACGTATGACGTACTCGTTATAACCAATTTACACATGCATAATAAAAATGAAAACCTACATGTCACATAGTCATATATGTCACTAATGAACATACAAAGATGTTTAGTTATCAAAATAATTCCAACAAAACACCTAGAAGTTCAAAAATTCAAGTTTTCTAAAAAATGTGAAACTACAATTCTGGACAGAATTGTAGCTCTGACTTTGGAGCCATATTTACCATATCAAATCATCTCCTAAAATTTTGAAATTAATGTATTATGAACCTATATGTGTCTACTTTCAGAAACATCAAGAAAATCATGCATATCTATTATAAAACTCATGTTACAAAAATAACAAACACTGCTATGCAGAGACAAGTTTGGAAGAAAGTTTCAACTTTGAAGAACAATTACTACTACTTGGAGAATAGGAAAAATGCCCATATTCTCCAGAATGAATCCCTTATGTGTCTAATTTCATCACAAGAAAGATTTGGTTCCATAAGTTTCTGGAAATGAGATTTTTAACAAAAATGGTTAAACTTGACCAAAAACAGAGTTTCAGAAAACATGCAACTTAGAATGAGCATATCTCCCTAACAAAAAATGCTATGGAGTTGAATTTTTTTTCAAAATGACCCTCTCTGAGTCTAGTTTCAGAATATGAAAGAGTTAAAAATTTCACAGAGACAAAACTTAGAGATAATGTACGTTTTTCACAAACTGGTCAGATTGTAAAAATGTGCAATTTTCACCTAGAGCACTTAAAACATTATCAAATCAATTATATGACACATGCAACTTATGGGGACTTGATTTTCACCAAAAAAAATACTTCATTTTAGGCATTAAGTAAGATATTTACATGCTCTTGACACAAATGATCAAAACCCTCTTGGGTAACAATGCAAGGAAGATGACATTCACAACATGCATGTGGGTTCTAGTGTGGGTTTCATGAAATAGTCAAAATTTTGGAGTCAATCATATGATCTAACAAAGGAAATGAATAATCAAGAATGGAAATGAAGAAAACTAAGATTAAATTTCATAAATCAAAGCAAAAGATGGACATGCATGAATGAATTGAAGACTAGAAGAATTGTTACCCCAAGAATAAAGAAGATGGTGGTGATGCATAGGATGTGAGAGTCATTGTAGGTGAGAAAAGAGTGATGGTGTGAACATGATGGGGGTTAATAATCATACAATGGAATATACATAATAAGTAATGGTAGTAGTTTTTTTATTTGAGAGTTGACTTGCATGTGAGTGGAAGAGGAGCTTTAATGGAATAAAAGTCTCATAACAAGATAGTTGGGGTAGGAATTGGATTACCAAGAGAATGAGGGTTGACATGCAAATACTAGAAATTTAAGATAACTACAAAATTTCATATGCAAGAGGGGTAGAAACAGAAGATACCAAAAATTAAGCGGTAAAAATGTATTTTTCAATAAATAGCTAACGCATAAAAGTTAATTTTCATAAATTATAAAATTGCCAAATAATTGTTCCAAATAAAATCACTCTGTTAGTAAATGTCAACATCAAATTTTTAAAAAATTTACAAGTATCTCCCAAGTATATAAAATGAGTTTCATATCATATTATCCAAGTTTACAAAAACTACAAAATAACCTCAAAATAAATTTCTATATGACACCATGATACTTTAAAACTAAGAAGAAGTCTAGAAAAAGTTTGAAATATAAATTTCTCAAAATTTCCAAATATTTTCTGAAATGACCAAATAACCCCTGACTTAAATACGGGGTATTACATTATATCCCCCTTAAAATGAAGCTTCGTCCCCGAAGCTTAAAAGATTTTTTTTTTGTAAAACTACGACATGCTTCACGATAATGCAGCTAATGCACATGAGAGTTGTATGCAATGCTAATGCACATGCTTCACTTATATTAACGGGAACGAGCTCTCGGTCGGTAAAGTCTCTACTCACTCGTATCATAGTAGAGGTTCAAATACAATTAGCTCCAGTAGAAGGTCGACACGAAATTTTGAAAGGTCTCGAACACACAAGTTGCCACGTTTACAAAGCGATTCGAAAAATTTATAGCATTTAAACAAATCTCGAAACTTTTTAGGCAAAATACTTTGATCGAAACTAACTTGTCATTTTACTTGACTCATCCGCATTAAAAATATTGTCTTACCTTTTATACGATTAGATAAACCAATCACCTCAAGTGTTCCACGCATACGAGGGGTGAAAAGAACACTATGTGTCGTCACACAACGTGTCTCTCCGTCACAACTCGCATGTGTTTCAAATGTTCCGACTTAGTCTAGACAGTGGGTACAACTCATAGTACCGTCGTACTAAGAGTCACGCCAGCGGACTGCTAAGCAAAGTGGTCCATATCACTTGGCATTTGGTATCTCAACCCCAACGATTTTTTTTTCAAAACTATTTTTTTTTCTTGGGTCAAAATTTTCTAATTTTGGAAACGACCAAGTCAAATTAACTCAAAATGAAACAAAACAAGGTATTATCTTAAAAGTCGTCGCCCGTAGGTATGAAAAGAATGGTCTGAGGGTATTTAAGTCAAAAGGTCGTTACACTCTCGTAGACAAGGTAGGATGACCAAGCAAAGGAACGCGAATACGCATCACACGACAATGACAAATTATTTCTATATAGCAAGTAAACATGCTCATAGGATAGCAAACATATAAATAAGCAAGGGCATAAGTACTAAGCATGCAAGTAATAAAGTAAAATTTGTACGGTTCACATCTCAAATAGTCGTTAATATTTAATCAACAATTATGGTACAAATCAATATTAATGACAGGTAAGTACCCCAACTCCCGACGGCTTGTTTACTTTGTTATTAGCAAATTGGGTTATCCTAATAAATTTTACAATTTTGAAAACGTGTTATCTTTCTTATTCCCTACTAATGGAAATCGAAAAGTCACTTTAACCGGAGAACCGATGCTCTGATACCATCTGAAACAGCCCGCGGATCTCGGTTCAGGGTTAAAGAGACAATCGACAACCAAAAGTAGATTATTAACTATTAAGTTTACATTTCGATTAAAGTATGTTACAAAATCTCTATAATAAGTACAATTTAAAACAAAGCGTTTGTGATCTACTATGTGATCTGACTTAACTAAACTTCTTCTTCTCGATCCGCGTTCCCATTCCCCAAATTTGATTGACGACCTGCGGTTTTAAAATGGCAAATGCCGACGTAGTTTTGAAGAAATAATCAGTAAAAACTGAGTAAATACATACTACGACATGTAAAGCAATGAGTGGCACGGAAGCATGAGTTGAAACAAATTAGAAGATTTAAATAGTAAAGCTATCATGTTGGAGAATTTGGAACAACTGGAAGTAAACGAGTAACAAAAACCTCTCAATTTAATAACATTGAGAAACCACGAGTAGTTGGTAAAATATCCAGAGTAAACAAGTTCATTTGAACTGATAACGATAGTACTTCATGAGTAGCCAAGATTTACAATTCATTTCAAATCAATTAGGGCATATCAAGAGCCACAAACAACATTAATAAGTAGCCAATTTTGAATTTCGACTTCAATCAACAGTTTAATTTAGCTGAGGCGTGTCAAGAGCCACCAGCAGGATCGATGTAGACAGAGGGATCACGAAATAATCACTAAGGGTTCCTTCTAGGGTCTATCAAACCCTATTTCACCCGAGCGTTAAGGGAGCCCATTCGTCAACCCCGCTCACAACATTAGCTAAAAGGCCTTAAGTGTCGACACCCCTATACCGTAGTGACCCTTACAAGTATAAGTAGCACTCTATAGCTCTATAAACCCCTTGGCCTCAATATCTTGATACATTTTGGCTCATCGGGGGCGGATTTGTGAACATTAACGTTCTATCCAATAATAAGAAGCATTGCTTCAATGGTCTTAGCCATAAGAAAATGGAGGATCGCTTGATGCCTCCCATTAATAACAGTACTCTGTACATCGTCCTAAGTCTATTAGAGGTATTTTATTTATTCTCTTTCACGTAACCAGAATCAGAATATCAAAATTTCGCAAGTAATTTACGAGAGTTCTCAAAGGAGATGAATAATATAGTTTAACAACATTCGAGTGGAAAACATGAATTCTCATACTTTCTCATATAACAAGCATTCATTTGAAACATCAAACACATACACACATTTTGATATGAAAAGGTCGTACATATGTACTTACCACTGAGATGAAGCACAATCAAAATCAAGAAACTAAGCCTAGCACTCCGACGACAACCGCTCTCTCCTACGGGGTCGATGTCTACAATCACACGTATGACGTACTCGTTATAACCAATTTACACATGCATAATAACAATGAAAACCTACATGTCACATAGTCATATATGTCACTAATGAACATACAAATATGTTTAGTTATCAAAATAATTCCAACAAAACACCTAGAAGTTCAAAAATTCAAGTTTTCTAAAAAATGTGAAACTACAATTCTGGACAGAATTGTAGCTCTGACTTTGAAGCCATATTTACCATATCAAATCATCTACTAAAATTTTGAAATTAATGTATTATGAACCTATATGTGTCTACTTTCAGAAACATCAAGAAAATCATGCATATCTATTATAAAACTCAAGTTACAAAAATAACAAACACTGCTATGTAGAGACAAGTTTGGAAGAAAGTTTCAACTTTGAAGAACAATTACTACTACTTGGAGAATAGGAAAAATGCCCATATTCTCCAGAATGAATCCCTTATGTGTCTAATTTCATCACAAGAAAGATTTGGTTCCATAAGTTTCTGGAAATGAGATTTTTAACAAAAATGGTAAAACTTGACCAAAAACAGAGTTTCAGAAAACATGCAACTTAGAATGAGCATATCTCCCTAACAAAAAACGCTATGGAGTTGAATTTTTTTTCAAAATGACCCTCTCTGAGTCTAGTTTCAGAATATGAAAGAGTTAAAAATTTCACAGAGACAAAACTTAGAGATAATGTACGTTTTTCACAAACTGGTCAGATTGTAAAAATGTGCAATTTTCACCTAGAGCACTTAAAACATTATCAAATCAATTATATGACACATGCAACTTATGGGGACTTGATTTTAACCAAAAAAAATACTTCATTTTAGGCATTAAGTAAGATATTTACATGCTCTTGACACAAATGATCAAAACCCTCTTGGGTAACAATGCAAGGAAGATGACATTCACAACATGCATGTGGGTTCTAGTGTGGGTTTCATGAAATAGTCAAAATTTTGGAGTCAATCACATGATCTAACAAAGGAAATGAATAATCAAGAATGGAAATGAAGAAAACTAAGATTAAATTTCATAAATCAAAGCAAAAGATGGACATGCATGAATGAATTGAAGACTAGAAGAATTGTTACCCCAAGAATAAAGAAGATGGTGGTGATGCATAGGATGTGAGAGTCATTGTAGGTGAGAAAAGAGTGATGGTGTGAACATGATGGGGGTTAATAATCATACAATGGAATATACATAATAAGTAATGGTAGTAGTTTTTTTATTTGAGAGTTGACTTGCATGTGAGTGGAAGAGGAGCTTTAATGGAATAAAAGTCTCATAACAAGATAGTTGGGGTAGGAATTGGATTACCAAGAGAATGAGGGTTGACATGCAAATACTAGAAATTTAGGATAACTACAAAATTTCATATGCAAGAGTGGTAGAAATAGAAGATACCAAAAATTAAGCGGTAAAAATGTATTTTTCAATAAATAGCTAACGCATAAAAGTTAATTTTCATAAATTATAAAATTGCCAAATAATTGTTCCAAATAAAATCACTCTGTTAGTAAATGTCAACATCAAATTTTTAAAAAATTTACAAGTATCTCCCAAGTATATAAAATGAGTTTCATATCATATTATCCAAGTTTACAAAAACTACAAAATAACCTCAAAATAAATTTCTATATGACACCATGATACTTTAAAACTAAGAAGAAGTCTAGAAAAAGTTTGAAATATAAATTTCTCAAAATTTCCAAATATTTTCTGAAATGACCAAATAACCCCTGACTTAAATACGGGGTATTACAGTACCATTATCTGAAAGGATGGTGTTGGGAATTCCAAACCTGCATATGATGTTTTCTTGGATGAAATTGACCACTGCTAGCGCATTTGCCGTCTTCAGTGGTGTCGCCTCCACCCATTTGGTGAACAGCTCGGTTGCGGTGAGGATAAAATGATTCCCGTGCGACGTTGGTCGGATGGGACCAATGAAGTCTAGAGCCCATGT
Source organism: Linanthus parryae (assembly GCA_023055425.1). NCBI lineage: Eukaryota > Viridiplantae > Streptophyta > Magnoliopsida > Ericales > Polemoniaceae > Linanthus > Linanthus parryae. The sequence goes on along the minus strand of JALGPY010000007.1, from coordinate 71,090,261 downwards.
GTGAAACGGCCATGGCGTTCCCAATGCATGTAGATCTACAGCGGGAGCGTGCACTAGGTTACCCATAATTGACACTCCTGGCAGCGTCGTACCTTGGTGCGGCAATCGGCCTCCATAGTGGGCCAGAAGTATCCAATTGAGAGGAGTTGCCTCCATAATTTCGCACCTGCCTGGTGTTCCACCTGATGAGAAAGGTCCATGACCTCTTGTGCTTCCCTGCTGTCTAGACATCGCAGTAAGTTGCCCTCATGGCCTCTTCGCCAAAGCAGGTTTTCCTGTACTATGTATCGAGATGCTTTCCTCTTCAATTTCTCAGCTTCTTTTCTTGATTCGGGTAAGGTGCCCTGGGTGAGAAAATCAAAGAGTGGTTTCCTCCAATCTGCGTCATCATCGGTTAGAGCGATGAGTAGAGAATCCTTGATCAGTGCGCAACTCTTGCACTTTCCTTGTATCAGTGCCGCGGCTGTTGACATGTCTGGCCAATGAATGCCATATCTCTGAGCCTTCCGGTAGATTGACACCTCACTTTCTCCACAAGCATGTTGGTGAATCTTCTCTAACAGCAGCTGTCCCTCTTGCTCGGAGACGCATCGCATGAGTATTCCGCCAGGGCCCTTGTAATAAAGGGTGTTGTCATGTATGCAATACCCCTTTGTGAGTGCCCAGCTCTCGCTGCTTGCGCCTTCTGCGATGGCTCGTAAGACTGCTTTTCTCCAGTCTGTATCATCCATGTGTTCATCGTCGCACCCGTCTTCCGTCAACGCCGACGATGTTCGCACTTCGATCGAGATCCTTGCGGGACATTTGTCTGTACTAACTTTGGATCCCAAGGTGGCCAGAGCATCTGCATGCCTGTTGTCTGCTCGGGGCTTGTGCTCGTACCTCACGTCGCAGGATTGCTGCACCAGCTTTTGTACCAAAGTCCGGTAGGACAGAAGATTTATCTCCTTCAAGCCGTATTCGCCCGAGGCCTGCTTGACAATTAGCTTGGAGTCCCCCATGACCGTCAGGTTGCTTACTTCCAAAGCCTTCGCCGCACGCAGTCCCGCTATGAGGGCTTCATATTCTGCTCCGTTAATGGTGACTGCAAAGTCGAGTTTTGCGAACATCTGTATGACCTCCCCATCTGGCTTGGTCAAGACTATCCCAATGCCTCCGCATTTCCTTGTTGACGAACCGTCGAAATGGAGCGTCCAATAGGGTACGTCGACTGCGTATATCTCAGGTCCCTCGAATTCTTCTTCGATCACGGGCTCGTGGCTGTTGTCGGGGAACTGGGCCAACAGATCTGCTACCGCCTGCGACTTGATCGCTCGCGGTCGCACGCATGTGATATCGTATTGAGAAATGGTCATGTACCATTTCGCCAATCTTCCCCCAGGAGTGGTGTGAGTTAGAAGATATCGTATGGGATCACTTCTCGTAACCACCACCACTTTATGCGACGCAAAGTAGTGTCTCAACTTCTCTATTATGAAAAATAGGGCAAGGCAATGACGCTCAATGTCCGTGTACCTTGATTCTGCGGGCTGAACAATGCGAGAGATGTAGTAGATGGGCCTCTCTTGGCCCTCGTACTCCTAAGCTAAGAGTGCTCCTATGGACTTCTTTGTTGACGTCAGATATAGCAGAAGCGGTGATCCCAACTGAGGTGCGATCATTATTTTTGACGACGTCAGCAGTTCTTTTAGCTTCCCGAACGCAGCTTTGTGCTCCGGAGTCCAGTTGTATGCGGCATCCTTTTTGAGAAGATTACTGAAGCAGAAAGTAATCTCGGCAATCGCTGGGATGAATCTTCGCAGATACGATAGCTTCCCCAAGAATGTCTTCAAGGCACTCTGGGCGTGCGGCGGAGTCATGCTGGTGATGGCTGTTACTTTTGCGGGGTCAGGCTCGATTCCTTGACGATGTACCACGCATCCCAAGAATTTCCCCGATGTTACCCTGAACGCGCACTTCATGGGATTCATCTTCAGCTGAAAGCGTCTGCATCTATTGAACACTTTCCGCAAATCCGCCAAGTGATCTGCCTTCTGCTTGGATTTAACCACCAGGTCGTCCACATAGAATTCCACTTCCTTGTGCATCATGTCATGGAACAGGGCCATCATGGCCCGCTGATAGGTTGCACCCGCGTTTTTGAGACCGAACGGCATCACCATGTAGTTAAATACCCCCACCGGAGTGATAAATGAAGTTTTCCGCGCATCTTCAGGGTCCATCTTGATCTGGTTGTACCCGCTGAAGCCGTCCATGAAACTGAACATGCGATGACCCGCCGTCGAATCAATGAGCAGATCAATATTGGGGAGCGGAAAATCGTCTTTTGGGCAGAAACGATTGAGATCCCGGAAATCCACGCAGATGCGAAAGCTGTCCGTTCTTCTTTACCACCGGCACAATGTTGGCCAGCCAGGTAGGATGATGATTCGGTTCTATGAACTTGGCATCCAGGAGTTTGACAATCTCCTGTTTGATCTTCACGTTAAGCTCCGGCCTGAAGTTTCTTGTGCTCTGCTTTACCGGCTTAGACCCTGGGATGATGTCCAAACAGTGCATAGTGATACTTGTGTCCAGACCTGGCATCTCATCATACTCCCATGCGAACACATCCTTGTATTCAGTTAGGAGCTGTAGCAATCCTTTCTCCTCCTCGCTTGTGAGGTCCGCGCTTAGAAAGACTGGCCTTTTCTTTTCTTCGTTCGGGCTGAGGAATACCTCCTTTAGCTCTTGATTTTGTGGTATGGGTTCGCCTTCCATGCATTTGGGTGCTTCCTTGAGCTTCTCGTCTGGAGTGCTCTGCATTGGTTTCTCTGTTACCATAACCTGCTCGATTTGGTTGATTTGCCCAGGGATATCCCCATGCCCGTGTGAGGACATCCCCGCGCACCTTCATATGCGATAGCACTTCTTCCCATTGGCGTAGAAGCTCTCTATCTCCTTGCCTTCGGGGTCGTGCTTTGCTATTCTCTTCAGAGTGTACACGCTCTTTCGCTGGTAGGCGATCCGTGGCGCCTCTTCCCGCGTGGGCGGCTTTTCCTTGGCATCCTCCCTTGTCACCATCACTCCCGCAGGTGACTGATCCTTGATGTCTTCCCATAGGGGTAAAGGAGTAGGGTTGAACGGCCCTGGTGTTTGTTCGTCCGCCATCTCGGTGAACCACACCGCCTCGCTGAGATGTGCTTCGTCCATGTTGAATGGATTTGTTGAAGCTGGTATCTCGACTATTCTGTCGTTCCAGATAGCTTTCATGACCTGGTGAGCTGTTGAAGGAACCGCGTCAAAGAGATGAATCCAAGCTCGACCTATGATCATGTGATACGTGGTGTTCGCATCTATGACATAGAACTTTGCTGAGCACTTGATTTTGCCGATCTGGACGCCCAGGCGGATCCATCCTATCGTCATTCTGGAGTCGCTTCCAAATCCCATCAGCGGGGATGGACGCCTGACAATCTTGTGTTCGGGAATCCCGGCTAGCTTCAGTGTGTGGAGCGAAACGACGTTGACCTCTGCTCCTCCATCAACGAATGCTCTTTTGAATTCGACGCCATTGATGATGGCCGTCACGTACAGGGGCCTCTGGTGGCTCGCATCTGTCTTTTTGTCGCTGGCAGAAAAGGTCATAATCTTTTCTGTAGAGCGAGATGCCCTGATGACTTTCTCGTTGGAGACTACAAGATCCTCCTCGTAGTCCTCTGCTATCCTCAAAATTGCTTTCGTCATTTCTGTCCGGCATTTCTCCGAGAAGTTCATCTCGTCGAAGAATCTGCTGAAGCCGTGCGACCCCTTCATCCGGTCGGCACGTTCGTCCTCCGTGTCTATGCTGTAGTCCTCATCATCATGGACTTCGGCAATGATGGGTAGACCATCCTCTGCGACCTCTTCCAGATCCACAATCGAGATCATGGCGACCTCTTTACCTTTCGAGTCTTGCTCCGCATGGGCAGGAAGTGGATTGTTGCGCACATCCTTCCTGTGATCGCTGACGATCAGCTCGCCGTTCTTCATCTTTTGGCTAAACACAAACCTGAGCTTCTTACAGTCCGCTGTGGGATGCATTACCTTGCCGTGGTACTCGCACCACTTCGGGTCCCTCACCATCTCCTTGGAGGGTACTTTTTCGAGCGGCGGCAAGACACCGTCTTTGCGCCACTGCCTGCAGAGGTCGCTTGCTTCTTCCACCGAATACGGAAAAGGTGGTGCATCGAAGTTCACGATCTTCGCCTGCTTCTGGGGTGAAACTGTATTGACCTCAGCTTCGCGTCCCCTCTTGTAACTGAACCTCCCGATCTTGTAGGTAGTACCGCTCGAAGATCGCTCCGGAGCGTTTTTATTTTTCTGTCTCTCCACTATAGGCTCGATGTTCTTCGTGCATTCGATTAGTTTTGAAAACGTAGGTGTTTGCAGGTTGATGAGCATACCTTTGTATTCATCTCGCATGCACTGCAGGCATATCTCTACGAGCCGACTTTCGAGCATCGGATCTTTGCATTCCAAGGACTTCGCCCTGAACTTCTTGATGAAGGTTATCCCGTCCTCCTCGCGCTTCTGATACATCCGCGAAAGGTGGATCATTGTCACCTTCTCTTCCATCTGGAAGAACTTGGTATAGAACTTTCGGACCATATCGTCCCAAGTCTTCACGGACCCAGCTTCCAACGTCCGGTACCATTTGTACGCGACGTTCCCCAAGGATTTTGGGAATTCTCGCATCAGCAGCTTGGGATCGGCTCCGTATGGTCCCATGACATCGATGAAACGCATGACATGCTCATGAGCGTTTCCGTTGACATCCTCGAACTTGTCCCATTTAGGAGCCTTATACCCCACTGGGTTAGGCATGAGATAGATCTCTCGCGGGATGGGCGGATCGTTGTCTAGCTTCGGGATGATGGTATCCGCGAATTATTGGTGAGCCAGAATAGTGTCCATGCGCTTCTGCAGAGACGTCATACATTCTGGAATGCTTCCCTCGGTAACAGGAGGAGGGGTTGCCGCAGGCGGAGGCGACACGTATGCCGCCGGAGGGTTGGGGACATATTGGCTGTTCGCATTGCCCCAGATTGCCGTTGGAGGAGGCAAGGGATACTGCAAAGTCGGGTTGGATACCAGAGCCGGAGGCTGAGGAATATGAGCAGTGAGAGGCAACACCTGAACTGTTGATCCTTGAATTGAAGGTAGCTGCGTAGTCGCCGATGGAGTCTGCAGATTAGGGTTGGGAGGTGTGGTCGACACTCCCAATCCTGGAGCGGTAGGGGCTCCTCCTCCTTGAGAGACGGCGGTGACTTGTGCAAGGTTCGGTGCAAGAGTCCCCAAGACAGCCATGATCCGCTCTAGCTGCGCAGATTGAGCTTTGAGGGCTTTCGCCTGACCTTGGATGGTGGCGTCCAAGGATTCTAGCGTCGGTGCCTCACCGGGGGTCGTAGGAGTACGGCGGGTCTCCTCTCCCGAGGCAGCTTCGGTGGAAGGCGATCTGTTGCTAACATCATCCTCCTGAGACATGGTTGCTTTTGTTGGTAAGTTCACGTCGGGTTCACCAAAATGTGCACAAGAGATTCCGGCGGGGAGACCTCCGTGTACACCGTATGTAGAGGATCAGAGATAGCACAGGAAGAGTTGGGTTGTGTGTAGGGAGAGAGTAAGGCAGTAGTAATGTCTGAGAGAGAGACAGGAGTTTGGCAGAGCTTCTGTGTATGGCTAGTGTGTCCTCCTTTGTATGGAAAGGTTAACGTCCTATATATAGCAGGGAACGTCACCGTTGTAGTGTGGTTAATGCGCCCATTAATGGCGGCTTAATTAGCTTAACCACAACGGCACGTTCGTCCTCATATATAGGGACCGTTACAGCACGTTATGCGCGAATACCGGAACCGTTATGGGGTTGACCGGGTTTGACCGGATTGACCAGGTTTATGGAGCTCGTGCCATAAATCTCTCAAAGCAGTTACTAAAGGTCGCATGCGGGCTTGACTCGCACGCGACAGGACTTACTATAGCCTCCAAACCACTAAGTCCCTACAAGTCCCGTGCAGTGGTATGCGAGGGCCCTGTCTCGCAGCCCCCACATGGATCAGCGCGGCTGGTGATCCAGTGTGTGTGGAGCACAATATGGTGTGCTGGATGGTTGTCACGTGGCCAAGATCTGTCAGCCCAGAAAGCACTATCTACAGTACTTATCTTGTTATTTGCCTCAAAACATGCTTTAAGTCAAGACCTTGAAAGGCATTTCAAGGCCTTGAAAAGGATCAGTATCTTTTATACTATCTGTTTTGGTTTTAAGGGCTTGAATATGAGTTCAAGACCTTGAAATACTTCCTAATTTTCAAACTTTGTTTTAAAACCACTATTTTGTAAAAATTTGCCATACTCTATTCAACCCCCCTTCTAGAGTATTGATCATGTATTGAATACCTACATACTGTCTTTCAGACTAGATTCAAGCGAGACTTGGATTGCCACAACGGGGGGTGTTACACAAGAGATTGCAGAAATTAGGTAGGCAAAAGGTAGTGTGGTAAGTAGTTGATCATAGAGATAGCTCGTTATCTATCTTGTATCAACCTTTTCGTGCCACATAGTTGTCTAGCACTGGTTGGTGCTAGTAGGGTGGGTTTTCTTTTTTATCCAAGCTGACATTCTCAGGCGGAGAACACAATGAAGGTTTTCCAATGGTAAAAATCCCGTGTACCGTGTTATTTATATTTTCATATAAGTGCTACATCCCGCTAGATTACTTTACAGTTATATTACTGTATTTGATTTATCTATAATGCAGTCCTTGATAAAAAATAGTTTAAATATTGTACCTTTGTCTATTATCCATCCTATTCTACTGCTGAACAAGGACATTTTCAATTGGATTTACAATTGTAGTCTCTCGCTGTATCGTGCTTAGTCGCAAATTGAGGGTATAGATTAGGAGGCACACTCGTACTCTGTATGATATAGTCTACGATTCTATACGTCTTCCCTTTTCCAATATGTTACATGCTATAATTATAAATACAAGAAGTTTCGTTTGAAAGTATTATACATTGAAACTTTTGTTTTTGAGTCTTATCTGTTTGTAGGCTACTATGATCAAAACCCAGATACATGAGCTTTTAAATGCTCTACCACTTGAGCTAGCACTTATTTGCTATGTTGAAACTTTAAATGTGAGTAACAAATATTTTTGTTCAAAAGTTTAAATATTTTTTATTTAGTCATGGTATCGATACATAATACGAAAAAATTATTTATTTATATATACATACTAAAAACTATAAAAAAGAATCCGAGTATGTTTTTAGAGAAAAAGAATTGGAGTATTTAGTAACGATGCTAACAACTCCCCTCAAAAAACAATGCTAACCACCGGACCAAGCTCCGGGTTCATATGTTAGCTGTTACGAATCTCATGTTCAACACAATCGAACGGTCCTAGAGTTGACAAATAGCGGTGGATGCCCTAATATACAACCTCGTTCGTCACTTGCAACGTATCCAAAAATTAAACGTTCACATTTCTCCCCCAAATTGACCGTCTATATTTAATCCAACGGCCCACAATTACCCGCGAAGCATCCTTAGCCCCCAAAGCGTTCGGCACTTAATAGATGCCTATATGTGGAGAGTGCCGTTTGAGGTTCAAACTTTTGTCCCACTAACGATCACGTGAGACGTTAACGGCCGTTAGCCTTCAGCTAGGGTTTTAGAGGAGTTACAGACGCGAGCTCCAAGTAACGGCACGAAACGGAGACGTCGGTGAGACCCTATTCGTTATATATAAACTCTCGTGTTACAATTGGTGTATTTTTTTTGCTTTTCTTTCTGGGGCTTTCAACGGGCAAGGTTTTTTTCTCTCTTTCTCTCTCTTGACGTTTCTTTGGGTTCAAGGTGCTCAAGCTGTGGATTTGATGAGCTCGGTCTCGATTCAACCCAGTTGTTTTCGACCACAGGTAGCTGATTTTCTGATTCGTTGATACAGAAAACGATTTCACGACTTCTTAATTGGAAGCTGTTTCTTTTCTTTTTTCTGTTTAATTGGAGTAGCTCGGGTTCGTCTGATTCATGGGTGTTTTTTCCTGCTAATTGATTCCGAATCGTGGGATTGTATCGAAATTTGGGTTCTGCTAGTTTTGATTTGATCTAATTGAGAGTTCAAGATCTGGGTTTTTATTTGGTGGTAGTCGTTAGGGATTTGAGACGAAAAGATCTTTTTGGAGGGTTTTGTATGTCTCTGGTGTTTTGATTTCTTTAAAGTTGAAGGTTTTTCTGGGTATTGGATTTTGATTAGGTTGTTGGGGTTTAGATGAACATGGCTGAGTTGAGAACAGAAGAGCCTTGTCTTGAGAACAAACAATCTGCAGCTGCTTCGAGTTCTTCGATTTCTGAAGGTAGCGGCAGTGTTACACTCAAGTCCCCAGGGGTAAACAGCCCAACTGCCACTTCACCAACTCAGAGGTACTGCTCTATGTTTTTTTGTGCTTCTGCAGGTTAATTCTGGTGCAGTAGTGTTTCTTGCTTTCATAGCACGATTTGTGTGCTAAAAGTTGTTGCGCATGTGCATCTTATGCCTATTCTCTGCAATTGATTAGAATATAGTCCGGACCACACGAACTAGAATTGACTCTAAGGGAGCAGTTTTGGAGATTTTGTCATTCTCTTGTTAAGAAAAGGAACAATTTTATATGACAATTGTGTGGCATTTAAGAAGAGAGAAACTACAGTAGTGTAGTGTGCGAAGAACTAGCCCAAGGATTTCTCCATCGTTCAAAAGGTATCTATGAGTCTGAGAATGTTGTTGAAGGTATCGAAACTGAATAACATGAGAAACATAAGTTCACATTCATAAGGTATCTACGAGTCTCTTGGGCTTTGGCTTGTCCTGTGTACTGGCATGTTCCTTTCTAATCTGGTTGTTAGTAACCTTTTTACTGAGTACTCTTTGGGTTTTGGTATTTCAATTCTACCTCGTTCTTCATCGACAACAGGGCAACACCTCAATCTGTTTTACAATGCAAGATAATAAATTAGACCTATGACAAGGTAGATCTGATGCATCTATCCTGTTAAAGCTTTGCCTCAAAGCATTTAAATTGTCTTTATCTGAAATGTCATCTTAGTAAACACGTTTCACTGATTATTGGATCCTTAATATACATTTTTGATTGTGCTTTCGTAACAGTAATTCTTTTCAAGTCTTTCTAGTTCATTTACTGTAACTGATATGCATCATAACAATGTGAATATGCTTCTGTAGGAGGACTACTGGCCCTATAAGACGAGCAAAGGGAGGCTGGACTCCTGAGGAGGTTTGTTTCTCTTACAACTCAGCACAGAACATCTATTAACTGACGAGCTGAAATGTGATTGTTTATGTTAATTTCAATGGCTAGAACACCATAAGATATGTTCAATCCAATATTTATAAATAAAGCAAAGACCTCGTAAGTTTATTTGGGGTATTTAGTCATCAGTTGGATATAGGGCTGCGAATGAGCCAAGCCACTTGAGAGCCTGCTCGGTCAAAGCTTGGCTCGTGGGCTCCAAAAATCCGAGCTTGAGCCTAGGTTTGGGCTTGTTGAGTTAAACGGGTTGAGCTTGAATGGGGGATTGGGGGTTGGGGGGGGGGGGGGGGGGAGTTGAGCCTATGTTTAGACTAAAGCTCCAAAATTCGAGCTTGAGCCTCTGTTTGGCCTTGTAAGCTTTGCAGCCGGCTCGTTCAATTTAATACAATTAGCATATGTTTGCGCTCGTAAATTAAAGTTAGTTATCTATGTGTATAACAATATATTTATAGCGTTGAGTTGTAAGAAATATTTCAATGGCTAGAAATCATCAGAAAGATATGTCCAATACACTACTTATAAAATAAAGCATAAGACCTCATAAGTTTAGTCCACTTGGATATATTGCTGTTAATGAGCCAAGCCACTCGAGAGCCTGCTCGGTCAAAGCTCGACTCGTGGGCTATGTTTGGGCTTGTTGAGTTAAACAGGCCGAGCTTGAACAGGGAAGGTTTGGCCTTGTAAGCTCTAGAGCCGGCTTGTTTAAAATAGTAAAAATAGCCTATGTTTGGGCTCGTAAATAAAATTTTGTTATCTCTGAGTATAAAATTAAATTTATAGTATAATGTTTAATCATTACATTATTTATCGTAGTATGTGATATTTCATATTATATATTGTATCATTTTATGTTATATATCCTTGATAATTTACATTTTTCTGTATTCTCTTGTTTTATATAATAATTTGATGATTTATCAAAATAAGTTTTATTATGCAAGTATTATTATGCATTCTTTCATGGATGACAGTATTTTCAGATGTTTGATTCTTTGGCTCAACAATTTGTACATTCTTTTTGTCGCAAAAAAATAAAAATAAATAAATAAAGAAAGAAAAAAAAAGAACACTGAACAAACAAACAGCCTATGTGTGGGCTTGTAAGCATTCTTTAATGGATGACAGGGGAGGTTTGGCCTTGTAAGCTCTGGAGTCGGCTCGTTTAACTTAATATAAGTAGCCTATGTTTGGGCTCATAAAGTACATTTTGTCGCAAAAAGAACAGAAAAAAAATTGAGAACCGCTCGGTCAAAAGCTCGGCTTGTGGCTTGGCTCGTATTCTAAGTGAGCCAAGCTTGAGCCTACATCTAGGCTTTCTTTGCTTGAAGAGCCGAGTCCGAACACCTTTATGTTTGGCTCGATTCGTTTACTTGGATAGTATGAAAATAACTATTTTTGTTCTTACGTTTCTCATTATATCTGGTACTTAATGATGAAACTTCTAAGTAAACCCTAAGGTCTAAACCGTTTTGTTTTACGAGACATTTAACTTTAGTATTACTGAGTACTCAACTATGCGAGCGATGCTTCTTTCTGGTTGTTTTTTATGCTTACATGCTACTTGTGTTGTTGTATTGCTTATTCAGAGCATGTTCTCTTTCTAAAAGTTTCTTTAATTTTGTAGGACGAGACCCTGAAAAGAGCTGTTACGGCCTACAGAGGGAAATGTTGGAAGAAAATTGGTTAGTCTCTCCCGTCTTTAGTTTCTAAGATATCTATTACATATTTAGCAACTGTTAAGGTTGAAGTTTGTTACTGGTAGAGACTGCAGTTTGCTCCAGCTCTTCTAATTAGAAAGATATGTCATGAATTTGAGCAAAATCACTTTGTTTGGTATAGAAGATCTTGACTCCTTGTATTGTCTATGTTCAAATTGGTCATGTATTTCTATGTTGAAATTAACCTTGTATGACTAAGGTAAAATTATGCTTGTTATACATGTGTGGATCTGTTACTTCATCAGAACTGCATACTATATACCATAGTCGGTAACTTTGCTGATGCAATCTGATTAGATCATGATGGAACTTCAGAGTAAACTTATGTTGGATGTTGGTTTGAATGCAGCTGAGTTCTTCCCTGATAGGTCGGAAGTGCAATGTTTACATCGGTGGCAAAAGGTCCTAAATCCTGAACTTGTCAAGGGTCCATGGACGCAGGAGGTCTGTATCTAGCTTTACAGTCTCCTTCACTAACCATCTTTTTAGCTGTTTTTTTGTGATTTATCGGAAACAAATTGCAAATGCATTTTGATTGAAATATTGGTGTTTCCATTTTCTTTTCATCAATAGGAGGACGATAGAATTGTTGAGCTGGTAGCCAGATATGGGCCAACAAAATGGTCGGTCATAGCAAAATCCTTGCCTGGTCGTATCGGCAAACAGTGCCGTGAGAGGTAATATTAATATTCCAATTAATTATGTGTGCTCTAAGTGATTTTGATCTTAATATTGCAAGTTTAATTGTCACTATGTCCAAGTTCTCATCATCATTTGTACCCACAATATATTTATGCATCTGTATTATACATGAAATATTTCCGTTGTGTGATGTGAGTGCTTTTTTATAAACATGCTTTCAGTTCATCATCCAGTGACATTATGTTCTTAACAGTTTAGAGATAAATGTCGTGCTGGGATTTCGAAGAATGATGTGCTTCATGTCCATTTCAGGTGGCACAATCATCTTAATCCAGATATAAAGAAGGATGCTTGGACATTGGAGGAAGAAATGGCCCTCATGAACGCACACCGAGTACATGGAAACAAATGGGCAGAAATAGCTAAATTCCTACCTGGAAGGTATTTTTCTCGTATAATATTATCCTATATGGAAGATTATGATAGAATTATGGAAGTACTGCCCCTAGATTGTCAAGTGGCTTGCCTTAGACTCTAAGTCAACTATCGTCTACTTCTCAAGGAATCCATCAACAACAACAAGAAAAAATAATAATAACTATATTGCCATGTCTGAACTATTTATATGAACGTACAAAAAAACAAAAAAGGACTATTTAGTGTTGATCCTTCTAAAAAACTGATGAGTTGAAAGTAGCTATTCCGTGATAAAATTCATCACCCGGAGCTCGATGTGTGACTTCCAGGAATCAACTTAACATGACACAATTCATGTTCACTTTTTAGATGCTAATATCAATTCCAATTTTCATTATATAAATATATGACATCCTTAATGCATTTACTTTCACTCGTTATACACTTCTTCAGTATTTTTAGTCTATGATCTATGTATCAGGTTTAAGCTTGCCTGATACATAGATCATCGCAGTCTCACCTCTTTCTTCTGGTGTCTAATCGGAACTGAATTCTTGGTTTAATACGTAACTGAATCGGCACTGGCCGAGTCCGGTTCACCCGATATGTTGTATTTGAATGAGAATCACAATCATAAAGGCCGATATTCACCGTTATCGGTGAAAATCAGACAATACACTCCGTTTCAGCAATGAAAAGGTAAATATGGGTGATTGTTGGAGAAGAAAAGCCCTAATCTAAAATCTGTGAAATCTCTAGAGACTAGTCTTGAAAATCAACCTCGCCTTCAAGAATGATGTCGTATGTTTATCTTGTAAAGATTAAAGTTGTATGTATCTATAGTATTATGAATTATCTGTAATAATCTGTAACAATAAATAAGAAGTCTAGATCGTAGGAGTTAGGACTTGGTTGGTTCACTAAGCATTATAAGAGGTTATCAAGGATATATTTTGTTTGGCTATGCAATATCAAGTGTTGGAATATATGGTTTAAACATTAGTGTTGAGAAGTCCCATATCAGACATTCAAGAAGAAGAAACTTTATTAATTAGTCTCCTGGGCTACTCCCTACGTTACCCGGACTCTTTCTAAATCGCCGCCGTACCCGTGTCGATATGACATGACACTGGTGTGGGTATGGGATGTGTGGCGGATGTGGCTGGATCTCACCGGACACGTAGACTAAAGCGACATGTGATTCGGACAAAGACTTGGTCGCATATAGTACTTGTAGTTTAGCTATACAACATTTAAATACACTTGCTTAAACAAATTGCATTCTTGATTTTCTGCATTCGCATGTATGACATGTTAATAATATATTTAGAAATAATTATTTTTCTACCATATCCTCGCACCCGTGTCCAAAAGTTGGATACTTTTTAGCCGATTCCACATATCCTAGTTTTAAGCAAGTTTGTGAATCCGATCTCCGGATCCATATCATATCCGATACCCGCACCCAAGTCCGTGTAACATAGGCTACTCCCCTCATTGCCAATTGGTTTTGAGGTGGAACCCCATGGGTTCTTTACAATTACTTAAGCATGGTCAAGTAATAACAATACTTTAAGTATGTATGATATACAAAAACAAGGGTTTGAAAGTATTTTGAATTTCTTTTTAACAATTTTTAAGATTCACGCATTCAACTCCTGATTCCCGTTAAGTCTCTCCGATACGGGTCAATTAGAGCATCTCCTACGGACGGCAGCACATATTTGTACTTTTGGACCAAATTTGGTCCTGGACCAAAATTTGGTCCTCTATTTTTCAGTTTTTGCTCCAACAATGAGGACCAAATTTGCTCCTCCAACAATATTTTATTAGTTTTTATTTACTTATCATCGAACAACTATATTATACATAATATTTATAGTAAAATAAATAAATTTTATTTAAACAAAAAATGAGGCCGGTGAGTTAGTTATAAAATATGAATAATAAAAATAATTTAGAAAGTTGAAATGCTATAATGTTCGACCCATTTTATCTGAAAAAGACCATACTACAAAATTATACAGTTAAACATAATGAAAATTAGCATTAATCAGCTTAATTATTAATAAAACACCGTCTCAATACAACAAAACTCAACACAAATGAATAAATCGAATTTTTTAATATTTGGTCCAGTGAACAGTACAGCCTTCAAATTGGTCCTTCCTTTGCTCCTGGACCAAATTTGGTCCAGCATTTGGTCCACCGTTGGAGCTCCAGTTTTTGTGTTTTGGACCAAATTTGGTCCAAAAATGAGATTTGGTCCGTCCGTAGGAGATGCTCATATGTTACACGCAACCGCGACCGATGCGTCGACCGAAACCCTTTGTTTAAAACCAACTGCAAAATAGGCAACCGATACTCCCTATAAATGCACTTCGTGTGACCTACTATACTATTATATATGTTATATATATATATTTTTTGGATTTTAATTATAACAATAGAGGTAAATTGAAACAACTGATGATAGCTTTTCGTATGCACGCCTAACCCCTTGCAGATTTAGGGTCTGTTCCATAGCCTCATTGTGTTAAAGGCATAACCCCCTGCCTTCCACTCAAATAGATAGCCTTTTGTATGCATCGCTTGCGGTATCAGGGTACGTTTCACAACCTAATTGTGGTAAAAGCATAATCCCCGTACCTTCCCCTCAAATGTATAGCCTTTTGTTTGCACGCCTAATCTCTTGCGGATTTAGGGTCTGTACCACATCTTACAGTGGTAACAAAAACATAATCCCAACTTTCCCTCAGATGGATGGTGTTTACTTAAAAAATACACTTCAGCTTTGTTTTTGGTATATGTGCTCAAAAGGTTTGTTATGGTAAAAAAAATTTACCCCCTTGCCTATCTTTCAAATGGCATTGACCTCGGAAAGCAAACTTCTAAAGTCAATATTACCTTATTATTTCCCGAAAGTCCAAGTGTCCAACACAAATCCAACTCAAATATAGCTACTGCGAGCACAAAATTAGAGCATCTCCCACAGCTGGGATATTTTCTTACACCAAATCATATATTTGGTGTAAAAAAAAGGTTTGGCCTCCCCCCACAGTTGACCCCAGTTTTACACTCATTTGGTGTTTTACACCAAATTAGTGTAAAACACTATTCACCAAATACACCATTTCATAATTTTTGGGAAAATTGGTGTTTTTGGTCACCCAATCTTTTACCATTTTTTACATCAAATAGTTAAATAGGTGAATAGTGTTTTTGGCATCCCACACCAAGTCACTAAATGTGTCACCAAATCTTGAATTTCATTCATAACTAAAAAACTAAAAATTCATTTTGTTTTCAAAAAAATATTACACAGAATTACAAAATGACTGAATTACAAAACATTGTTCAAACAACCAAAATAATATAATATAATAATACACAAATATTATTTAAATAAAAATTAAATACGTAAATAGCATCAAGCAATCTAATTGTTGTTGATTATGTTTTGTCATGTCATTTGTGTGCCTTGCTGTTTTTATTAACTATGTATTTTATTAAGTAATTTGTCATTTTTTATTTATTTTCATGTATTGCTAGTGTGATCTATTCTCATTTATCTAAACTATTATTAATGTGATGTTCTTGTCGTGATTTTTGCTTATGTTTCGTATTTCAATCACTAATGATAGTTCTCGACTTCCCATAGCGGTTTACTATGTTTATCTACGTGGGGTTCACTCTTAGATCCCCAAAGCCGGTTCTTCATCAAGAAACCGGAATCATAATGTTTGTCAACAAAATCTGGAAACTTCGCATTCAATTGATTTGATCGAAACAAAATAAACCAGTACAACATTCTACTTTTTCTTTCTTGTGAGAACCGAGGGATTGGATCTTCAATTCATCATCGTCATCATATAGCATGTAGGGATCATTGTCAGTTTGTTCGTCATCTGCTTTTGGATTAATGTACTACCGTCGTCTTCCCTGGCCTCATTCTCGGAGCTAAACTGCTCACAGTTCCTCTGCTCTGCCTTCTTCATCTCCTCTGTGTGATGATTTCCAGGTTCAACCACAAGTACCACCGCCATTTTCACTACCACTACTCCCTGTTCCTAATTTTTTCTCATTTTCTGGTTTAGTGACCAATCTGAAACCAAAGATCGTTGCAGCAAACAAACTCGCCCGCTGAAGAAATAGTGGGTATTTTGGCTCATATTATTTTATTGTTTGGGACAACAAACCTTTGGTGGTGCATGTTGGTCAAAGTGAAAAAATCAGAAACAAATTTTACAATCCTAGAACGGTACTCAACCATCCATGGCAATTAGGATTTCAAGACGCAACAACACCATGATGCAAGGAATAATAGACTTAGATCACGATATCTTTTTCTTCCTCATTCTCATTTTGGTTTTCGTATTATGGATCTTGGTTCGCTACTTATGGCATTTCCACTATAAAAAGAATCCAATCCCGCAAAGGAGTGTTCATGGAACTACTATCGAGATTCTTTGGACCATATTTCCGAGTATCATCCTGATGTTAATTGCTATACCATCATTTGCTCTCTTATACTCCATGGACGAGGTAGTAGTAGATCCTGCCATTACGATCAAATCAATTGGACATCAATGGTGTTGGACTTGTCAGTATTCGGACTATAACAGTTCCGATGAACAATCACTCACTTTTGATAGTTACATGATTCCAGAAGATGATCTAGAATTGGGTCAATTACGTTTATTAGAAGTGGACAATAGAGTGGTTGTACCAGAAAAAAATCGTCTACGTATCATTGTAGCATCTGCGGATGTACGTCATAGTTGGGCTGTACCTTCCTTAGGTGTCAAATGTGATGCTGTACCTGATCATTTAAATCAGACATCTATTTTGGTACAACGAGAAGGACTTTATTATGGTCAGTGCAGTGAGATTTGTGGAACTAATCATGCATTTATGCCTATCGTCGTAGAAGCTGTGTCTAGGAAAGATTATGGAGACTGGGTTTCTAATCAGTTAATAAGTGCAGGGGAAGCCTACGAATACGAAGCAAAAAAGGCTTCCTCTCTTTTGCGCTTCTTTCTCCCTGTAGCTTACTGCCAAGCAGGTAATGGTGACTCTGAGGGTAGCTTCAAAAGTCTGACTCAGAGCACCTTGGCCCTTTTAAGGGAAGTCGTTAATGGAGAAGAGGAAGCTACCAGTCACCAAACTGGAGTAGTGAACGATTCAGGATCTGATGCAGCTTGGTGGATAGACTAGACCATTTTTTCATTTCTCTCATGGAGTAGACTAAAAAGTGTCATTGTCCTGGTTGTTTTTGTTTGGTGTCAGTCTCGTCCATCAACTGTTTCAGATCGAGGAGTCTATGTTACATTGTTTGGTGAAGATGATTATGTCGATGATTTTTGGTGAGATTGAGGTAGTAAGATCTGGTTCCTGCTGTAGAGAACAGAGCCCAGTTTGAGAATGGTGTGGTCTGGTTGGACACCATGAATCGAGAAGGTAACTTGAGGCAGTTAGGGTAAGAATTGTGAGTTGAGATTGGAGAGCATGGCTAGAGAATATGAGTATCTTTGGCATTTCTGTACATGTATTTAGTGCCTATTATCCCACTGCACATTTATTGAACTCTTAGTTCTGATTTACTAACTCCAGGGAAGCTCCGTGTAATACTATAATATGACCTAAACCATGACATACACAGACAAGAAAGAAGTCAAACACAGATTTACCTTAGATACATTTTGGTGATAGGCTTTGTGGTTTAATTCTGTTTAGGCACTCGGATCTGTCAATACTTACTAGTTTATGGTAAGAAAATTTCACATATGATATTCACTCTAGAATATATGATGACAGATGAATTAGCTCTTTATTACCTACTTATATATTAAAGTCTAGAGTTGGGGAGAATTCCATTTAGTGACGCATACACAAACTTGGTACCCTTGCGGAAGTTCTTGGCCGTCATCTTCAGAGATGAAGAATTATTTCAATTGATTGAACAAATTAATAAAGAATCTTAATATTTCTCCTCATAAGTTTTTACCAATTACTCAACAAGGAAAATATCGACCCATACATTTCAATGTCGTTACCATGTCTGTATGATATTTTTGCTATACATTGACTTTATGTATCACTTGAGCTAGGCTTTTGATATATGAGCTTGAGCTAGTGCTTACTGAAATGTGTTTGGATTTCCAAGCGTAGACTTCAGTAGACTAATGTTAATCCTTGTTCATAATTCAATTCCTATATGCAGGACTGACAATGCGATCAAGAATCATTGGAATAGTTCGTTAAAGAAGAAGTTGGATTTCTACTTAGCTACTGGACACCTTCCACCTGTTGCGAAAAATGTCGTGCAAAATGGCATAAAAGACTCCGGTAGAACAGGTTCAACTGGAAAGCTACTTGCATGTTCAAATAAAGAATCTGAATCAACTCCTCAGACTTCATCAGGAACTGCTGATCTTTGTAAAGTAGTAGAAGTTAGCAAAGAGCTTGAGTCGTCAACCGCGGTTGAAGACATGGTTCTTTCACCAAGTACTCGTGCAAATGAATCTGTTGATTCCGAAGGTGTAAAATGCACTTCACTCCCATCTAAAGTAGATCATAGGAGTAGCTATTCAGATATAGTACAGCAGTTTGAGAGATGTAGAACTGATGATATTGATGATGGTCACGACAAAGCAGTAAGAACGGCAAGGCAGATTCAGATTCCATCGTATAGTCCACTGTACTATGAGCCACCACAAGTAGAAAGCTATGAAATTTTGGATTCAGATGTCCTTAATATTACTTGGACAAAAGACTCCGACTCAAGCCCCATCAAGTCTCCTCTTGGCTTCTTTACTCCACCTTGCGCAAAAAGTGATGGCTTCTGTAGGGCGAGTCCAGAGTCAATTTTGAGAGTTGCTGCTTTGACTTTTCCTAATACTCCTTCTATATTACGTAAGAGGAAGACTGCAGTTTCAAATTATCTTCCTTCGAAGAAAGTTGGAGATGCTAATGGGGTAGCTGCTCAAAGGTCGCTTACATCTGACTTGCAAGAACAAACTAGACATCGCATGGAGAATTTTGAGTTGAGAGATGGAAGTTTGCATGGAAGTCCTACTAGTCTTGGTAATGGATCGGCTGGGGCATATAATGGTAGTGCTTTTAATGCATCTCCTCCTTATCGGTTGAGCTCCAAAAGGACAGCCATTTTCAAGTCTGTTGAGAAACAACTTGAGTTAGAATTCGATGAATTGCGCCAAGGTGGCAGTAAAAAATCTTCCAACTCCATTGCTGAACGAAATCCTCGGAGTGAAGATTGTTCACCTGCATCAGTGATGGACATCACTTGACGCATAAGACTGTAAGTGGACACTTTATTTGTAGCTGTTGCTGGTATTAGTAACTTTAGTTCTGTCTTTCTTAATACTGTCATAAATGATTTACTTGATAACTATGCCTAACTTAGTTGTTTAAGTTTTTTCCATGTTTGCATCTTTACTTGTGAATTATGATTATGTGCTAGATTACGTATAGTTTTTTTTCTTCATATAAATTACATGCCACAGCGGGCTCACATGCCCTGTGGATATTCTAGTAGCTGCTTAACGCTCAGAGAGCTTCCAGAGGTCGCCCATGGCCTATAGAACATTTAGAGTTCACGAGATAGTGTCATCAGTAATAAAAATGTTCAATTCCAAAATCCGAACTATATATTATAGTGGGGTTGAATTTTTCTCAATCGGTAGGGAACAACTCCCCAGTCATAACACCTGTAGAAAACAACTCTTCACACATACTATTTGTGCCAGAAAAAGTCACCGCGTTGTGATTTTTGTAGTCATGAAGTGAAGCTGGGCTCTGTCTCTGAACTTGTCAACCGTCATGGTAAAGAATATGCAAACAAAGAATTATCAGTCCCACAAGTAATTGTCTAAAAAGTTCATCACTCAAACGCTGAATTTGCATTATGGAGTTGCCTTGTTTCTTCTTGTCCAAGGATGATTGAAAACTAAGAAAATACTTGCATATAAACACCTAACTCCTAATCTCTAAGAAGTTCAAAAATGCAACTCTTTGTCGTAATGCTAGAGGGGCAAATTATAGACTGAAAATTTTACATGACTGGCCATGTCACAGCTGTTCCTTCTGTGGGGTGGGAAGATACGAGGAAGAACCCAAAATAACCCCATTTTGTACTTAAAATACCGAAATACCACCGTTCTGGTAAAAAGTCCCTAAATGCCACCGTTTTGAAACCTCATTTGGGTCTTGAGGTTTCTAAGTACTGTAACCCGTTTTCAACTCGAGGTTTCTGTGTGTGTTAGGCTCTATTTTTTCTAGTCTTAATTTTTTTCGAACATTTATTAACCATAAATTAGAGTTGCCACAATTACAACAAATCATTATGTTCAGCTACCTCGGGATCTGATTTCTTTGAATCAAAATTCTGTTTGTTTTTTGTTTTGTGACTTGGTTCAAATAAGGACATCGTTTTCATTTAATTTATGTAGGTATAACAAAATAAATTTGTTCTTTGGGGGGTTTTGTTGTCGGTGATACAGGTGATGTTGGTGGTTTGAAAGAAGTTGGCGTTTTATCACGTCTTTGTTTTCTTACAAAGTATAAACCTGTCTCCAATAGTGTAGACCAAGTTATGATTATATTTTTGCTCGCGTTATAAATCTACTAGCAAATGACCCATGCTCGTAGAGCATGATAAAATAAAATGTCATTTATATTTGTTATCTTGAAACAAATTCAGATAATAAATTAATATGGATTTAATATTTTTGAGTGAACAGAGTAATACATCAAATTTAATGAGATAAGGCAGGGTTTTTGAAAATAAAAACAATATCTCATTATCTTATTAGATTAAATAGATAAGATTGGGATTTTGAAAATATAAACAATATATTGATGTACAATATCCAATAACTGAAATGATTTTAAATTAATCTTCCATTGCATCAAAGAAAAATGATTTTAAATTATTTTAGAAAAAAATTGTCATCAAATCAACGCACCAAAATGTCTCAAGACATTTTTAAGAATTGGATGGCTAGGATTTTTTGGAGGGAAACACCTAGCTGATTTATTATATAGATATAGATGTTCCTCTCTCTATGCTAATTCTTTTATTTGACAATTACTTGTAGGTTGAAAAGACGTAGATAAATATGAGGTTGATGAAGAGAAGCAACATGGTGGTCAAGTGATGGCGGGTTCTTGAGCATCGAGCAATCATGATGATAACTTGTACTGGGGGAATCATCAATGGAGGAGTTATATCCTGCAGGCAATACAGGGATAAACTGTAACAAAAGACGGTATGCAGTTGCACTGCAAAACCCCCCGTCTCATCTTTGTGACTGCCTGTGAAGAGGAAGGAATAAAGTATCAAGTCCCATTTGACTTGAGAGAATAACCAAATTGTGATGGGGTCTGTACAGAAACTCCACCCACAAGAAAAGAAGATTTAACAACAACCCTTGCAATATCAGATCTCAGTCACAAGTGTATTTCGTGTTACATACTTGCGCAATGATTTTTCACTAACTTGTGACAGATTTGGCTGCTGATGTAAAATTAGTACCTAAATTAAGGTTTAAATAGTAAGTGGCCAACCGACACCCTCCTATAATTTGGTGCTAGCACCTTTTTGGTTTTAATCGAAGCAACTGATGAACATGTAGAGTCTTTTTTTATGGGATCTCGCTTCACCTTACAACTTTGTCATTGCTGATCAGATTCAAGGGAAAGAAACAGAGCCCCGCTTCCTATACACATATGAGGGTAGGCCTTGGGGTTCAACTTTTGAGTTTCAACATCTGGAAGTATTTTCAGAGCGCACTTTGGTTGTAGGATAGAGTCGTTGATGAAACCAAGTGAGCGTGGATTGGTCTGATTTACAAAATTATGCTTCTACTGCAACTTCGCTGGTTTTGTATCATTTTACTGTATAGCGTCCGCGATATGTTCGTTTTCTAAGTTTGCACGATGGGAGATTGAAGTTCAGGAGGAAACCGATAAGTGCTGAACTTCTTAGAGCCATACTCAAACACATCTTAGAGCCATACTCAAGAACTTTTTTTTTTTTTTTTGAGAAATATACTCAAATACATTTAAGGAGCCCGAATGTGTCTTACTTGGCGAGGACTTGGGGCGGGTCTATGGTCAACCCTTTTAAGGAATTACTCCATCTGTTTCTTCTGTTTTTTGTCATTTCCTTATCGGTTTATTTGTCTGATTCTTCATCCTTTCCTTTAGAACTTTTTTAAAGTGAATATCATCTTAATGAAAAAAACACAACCCAAACTGTAATTAGGCTGAACTAATCCAACTTAGTAAACAAACTAGATAAGTTAGACTAAGTAGTCATAATCATCAGCTCTCTCTCTCTAGAGAATTTGCACTGCTATTCTCAGAGATGAGGTAATCGACTCTGTTGTGAGTCATATCTGAGCATAGTTGTTAAATCGGGATTCAGATAGTGAATCGAAATTCACTTTCACTGAATCGTAAATAAAATCGAATCGTGAATCGTAAAGATTCAGCTAGTAACATTTTTATGTAGATATAATAAAATATTTCAGAAAGCTATAACATTATGGAACAAAATATACATATTTTTACTAAAGAAATCTTAAATGATTGGAAATTCGCATCCATAACTAGTGATTAGGAATTTCACACATCTAAAACATAAATAATAATCTAAATTATAGATAGACATGTAGAGCATAGAACTAGAAGATGTCAAGGAAATTGAAAATAAAATAAAATTATTAGCCTTGGACTTGATAAAAATGCACTGGTAATTTAAAAACAAATGCATGTTGCAAAAAAAATGCATGTTGCAAAACAGACATAAATATAGGAAGTAATGTAGAATTATTATTTCTTAGACTGATGCTGCAACTCAATTAGACCTTCAGATGAATCGAAGGTGAATCGTAGAATCGATCTGAATCGCAATTGAATCGTAAGATTCGTACTCTTGAATCTGGATTCAATTATTTTTTGTACATTAAAGATTCACTAAGGGATTCGCATCGTTTCATGGGTGAATCGAATCGAATCGTAGGATACGAATCGTGAATTGTAATATTTTGACAACTATGTATCTGAGATTTCTGTTCTCCTTTTTTCTCTCCAACTATCAGGGATTCTTTCTCTTTGTGTTTTGTTTCTTGTTTTAGGAGGGTTTTCTGGTTTCATCATTATAATTCCATAAACCATTCTCACCTATTACGCCGGAGAAGAGAAGCTTCACCGACGATTTAAACGCACCTATTACGCCGGAGGAAGAAGAGGAAATTAACAAGGCGGTGGCGCGTTGGATGAACCACTCTACTGAGGAAGACGAGCGCGTGAGCGGCGAAATCCAAGAGACTGAGCTGGGTCGATTCGTTTGCGATACGAATTGTCCTTCTGTGAAAATCCCAGCTGGCGCGTAAAGCAATCAAACGGTGGTTATTATCTAAAGGAGGTACGTGTCAAATCACCACAGCACTCGTACAAGATAAGCACGATTCATCGCCTCCGACTATCGAATTGCAAGCAGAGGATAATGAGGAGGAATATGTACCTGAAACCCAATTTGTCCAGGGGGTGGAAAATAACAATTCTTTAAATCCTGAGGAGGTCAATGCAATTATTGATAATTGCGGTGCTATTTATGATGGACAACCTCATAAAAGAACGGAGGAAAATTTAGGTATTGGGCTGGCCCAAATAAGATTAGAAGTGAATGAGCCCATATCTCAAGCTGATAGCCTAAAAGCCCATTTGAGGCGTCAGAGGCCTGTCATCAAGCGGAGAATTGTTAAGCCAAGGGAAGATGGAGAAAACAACGGGTTAGTAAGGGACAAAGAGGTAAATGATGCCACAAAAGAGGCAATTGGTAATCCCTTTACGGATATTACATTATCTAGGGTTTTTGATCGATTGGTAAAGCTGAAGAGAAAAGGGAGCGATGATCTGATTACTATTTCAGAGGCAAAGAAAAAACGGATCGATTCGGCATACAGGGAGTCAAGGTATAAGAAGATTCTTCAAGATGAAGAAATCACGACAGCGGAGGAGAACTACATCAAATTGGTTTGCCAATCTCAAAAACCACAATTGGGAAGTCAATATGTTCAAATTTGCGTGGAACAAACAATTAATCGCAAGGTGAGTTTTACTACACAAGGTCTGGTGGAAGAGGATTATATTTATGCCCAGTATATGGAAGAATTCAAAAATATAATGGGTCTGAAAGAGAATGCTAATGGTGTTCAAGTAGAGTCTGAAGAGGTAGTGGTGGCTGACCTTCAACAGTTACAAGAGCGATGTTGATGATTAGCTGGAACTGTCAGGGCTTGGGGCGTAACCTGACAGTCCAGAGACTCCGAGACCTCGTAAGAGATCATCGTCCTACTGTGGTGTTATTGTCTGAAACTAAAAATAAGTCTAAAAAATAGATGGGGTGAGAAGAAGTCTACAATATACAAATGCAGAGTATGTGGATTCTATTGGTATTGGTGGGGGCTTAGCTCTTTGGTGGCATGAGGACCTTAACATTCAAATTCAATGGAAGTCCTAGTTTATGATTCAAGCTTTAATTCAAGAGGAGAACAAAAGTGTAGAGGTATGGTTCTTTGTTTGTGCTCCTCCTATACAAACTGTTAGAAGAAAGTTTTGGAATGAGATTGAAAATGTAACTAAGAACTTTACTTTACCTTGGGTCATTATTGGGGATTGTAATGGTATGATGAAGACGGATGAGAAGGTGAAATGCAATTTTTTCAGAAGATTTGTCTCAGATTGTGCTCTTTTGGAGGTTGAAGGGAAAGGCATGAGCTATAGTTTGTATAATAATAGACATGATGTCAATGTGAGAGAACTCTCATTGACAGAGTTCTAGCTAGTTCTAGATGGATAATCAAGAATCACAGAGCATTTTTGAAGAGGAATTTTTTACTTGGTTCAGATCATACGCCTTTAATTTTGGATAAAGATAAAAGAGATCATAGAACCAAGTTCAGTTTTGTGTTTAGTTCAAGGTGGTTGTCTGTGGAGAGTTGTGGTGCTGAGATTGCTAAGTTATGGAAAGATAAGAGTTGTCCTTTGTCATATTCTAATTTAACTATTAAACTGAGCAATTGTAGAAGGGGTCTAGCTTCATGGGGCAAGAAGGAATTTCAAAATACTGATAAGCAGATTAAATCTTTGGAGGCTAGATTATTTGAAATACAACAAAGACCTTGGACAAGAGCTAATGAGGAGGAGCAAAGCATAATCAAGAAGCAAATTAGTTTACTGTGGGACAAGGAAGAAGAATATTGGAGGGAAAAGTCAAGACTGCAATACTTCAAGGAAGGAGATGGAAATTCCAAAATTTTCTTTTTAAATACTGTTAGTAGAAGGTCTTTCAACATGATTGATATGCTTATGGATGAAGAAGGCATTTGGAGAGAAGATAGAAATCAAATTGATGAAATTGCTAGAGCCTATTTTCAGAAGCTGTTTGCTCAAGGTGAGAAAGAAATGGAGTTTGATGTGCTGAGAAACCTACAACTAGTAGTTACTATGGAGGAGAATGAAGCTCTTTGTGCTCCAATTATTGAAGAGGAAGTGGAAAAAGTTGTTTTTTCCTTTAATCCCAATGAAGCTCCTGGGCATGATGGTTTCACAGGAGTGTTCTTTCAAAGTCAAGCAAGTTATTAAAGAGAAATTAATTCTTGCTATCAAACATTTCATGAAGTTTTAGGTATTAGTTCCTAGCATTAACAAAACCATCATATCTCTGATTCCCAAAGTGAAAACACCTCAAAAAATGAGTGAATTTCGGCCTATTTCTTTATGCACTTTTATCTACAAGGTTATTGCCAAGTTTCTTGCTAACGGATTGAAAGTGATTTTGCCTAAATTGATTGCTCTCAAACAATATGCCTTTGTACCTGGGAGAGCTATTCAAGATAATGTATTGATAGCTCAAGAATTTTTTCACTTGATAAAAAGCAAAAGCAAGGTTCTAATGATATGTTAGATCTCAAGTTGGATTTTAGCAGGCTTATGAAAAGGTGGATTGGGCATTTCTTCTTGCAATTCTAGAGAAGCTTGGTTTCTGCAGAACCTTTATTGAAATGATCAAGCAATGTGTGACTACAGTTACTATGTCAGTAAAGATTAATGGTTATGTGGGTAAAGAGTTCAATCCCAAGAGGAGTATAAGACAAGGAGATCCTATCTCTCTTTATCTTTTTGTATTAGTGATGGAGGTTCTTTCCAGAAGTCTTAAGGAAGCTCTTGGGGATGGCAGATTAAAAGGTATTTAGATTACAAGAGGTACGGAGCCAATCAATTACTTATTTTTTGCGGATGATGCAGTTCTTTTCCTCCAAGCTTCTGTGGTGGAATTTCTGAATATGCTCAAAGTTTTACACAATTTTGCTATAACTCTGGTATGGAGATCAATATACAAAAATGTGGTTTACTTGTGTCTCCAAATACTCCTGACAATGTTGCTCATGATTTGTTGGAGTTATGCCAAATCCCCATTGTGGATGAAAATGCAAAATATTTGGGTATTCCCTCTTTTTGGGGGAGAACCAGAAGTGAAGGTGTTAAATTTCTGGTAGATAGGGTGGAAGATAAACCCAAAGGGTGGAAGATGGGACATCTGTCTCATGCTGGCAGAGAAATTTATTTGAATTTTGTGTCCTTGGCTCTTCCAAGTTATGTAATGAGTTGCCTTCAACTCTTTAAAACTACTATCAACAAAATAGTCAAACCTATGAGGAATTTCTGGTGGGGTGGGAAGCCAAGTGAGAGGAAATTATGTTGGGTTAGTTGGAAAAACTTATCTAATCCTAAGCATGAAGGTGGTATGGCTTTCAGGGATTTGAGAGTGTTCAATGTGGCTATGTTGGCCAAATATTGTTGGAGGCTGCTTCAAAATCCCAATTCTCTATGTGCTAAAGTGTTAAAGGCAGTGCATTTTCCCAACTCTGATATTTTGGATGAAAATCTTGGTTCTATATCATGGATATGGAAAAGTCTAGAAGCAGGTTTGGAGATTATTAAAAAAGGTAGCATTTGGAAAGTGGGTGATGGAAGCAAAATAAGGGTGTTTGAAGACGTGTGGGTACACTTAATTCATGGCTACAAACTTCAGAAAAAAGCAGTAAATCAACATCTTCAGAAGGTTAGTGAGTTGATTAATCTTCAAGCTCAGTCTTGGAATACAAATTTGATTCTGGAGTGCTTCACCTCAGAGGAAGCTAAGGCCATACTTGCCACACCATTACATAGGAATAGAAGAATTGATAGAGTAATATGGCCTCTTAGCAAAAGTGGTTTCTATACTGTGAAAGGTGGGGTTGAAGTGGTTAAGGAAGTTTTTGTGAGAGCTGCAATCAAGGGAAAAAGGGTATAATGAATTTCTTGATGATACTAGTTCTTCTTCTTTTAGATTCCCAAAAGAGTATTGGAGGAGGTGTTGGCATCTAGCTGTTCCTCCTAGACTTAAAATGTTTTGGTGGAGACTTAGTCAGAATGCTATTGCAACAGCAGAAAATTTAGGAAAAAGAGGTTGTGGTACCAACAAATGTCAAATTTGTGATCTTGGAGTGGAGGAATCTTGGCATTTAATGCTTGGTTGTGCTTGGACTAGTCCTGTTTGGTGCAAAATGGGATTTAATTGGGAGAATACCAGCTCTCAGGTGAGGAATTTTTCAGAATGGCAACTGTTAATGTTCACCACTGATAGCTCTTTACCAATATCTGATGTTGTTTTGGAAAACATGGTGAGTATTTGTTGGCAAATTTGGAAGTCAAGAAATGATTTTATTTTCCAGAAAAAAGAAGGTTTCTCCTTGGAAAGTCATTATTGCAGTAGAAAACAGTTTTGAGGACTATTTAGTGAATTATGGGAAGAGGAATATTCTCAAACAAACAGAGGGTAGTGGAAGCAATTTTATGATTCCTAACCAGAGATGGAGGCCTCCTGATTATGGTAAGCTAAAATGCAATGTTGATGCATGTTGGAATAATACGGATTTTACTGTGAATAGAGGATGGATTGTTAGAGACCATAATGGTCAATTGGTAGATTCTGGAGTGTTGAGAAGCTTTGCTGAATCTGCTGTAGGAACTGAAGCATCTATTCTAAGAGAAGCTATCAATCTTAATGGGAATGGAATGGATGGGATGATTCTGAAGAAGAGTGTAAATTGCTGGTGGATACGTTAAATGGAAAATCTAGGCCTAGCTGGGATTTGGAGGATTTAGTGTCCGATATTCAGGAAGTTGCCAAGGAGAAAATTTGTCTGGGTTCCCAGGAAGGCTAATCAAGCAGCCGAGTTCTTAGCTAATTGGTTTAAGAATTGTAATGGTATCTCTAGTGATATTCAAATTAGTAGTGAATTTCAGCTTCTGATTGATAAAGAAGCTTGTAATGGTCAGTTTTCTCAATAAATTCTCTTGGACAAAAAAAAAAAAAAAACTAACTAGATAAATTGAGCCCACTCACACTAACCCACCTAATTTATTCACCTAACTGATAACTCCTTAATAATATTTATCCTACGTACACTTTATATTGTTATTTGTGTGCGTTTCGGTGCAAAGTGACGGGATTTGAGCCAAAATATGAAGAAAATGCACTTTTGGATGTTTTTTGAGCTTTAAGGCTCAATCCGGGCGTTTCTTAATGGTTTTGAGTATGAATTTGATAATTTATCACATTTGATCTTTGCGGTACTGTTCATGTTGTTTGACAGGAATTAGGTATGCGGGAATCAAGTGGAGAGAAGAAACGAGCTTCGGAATAAAAGAAAAAGACGAATTTGGCGTGTTTTGGATGTTTTCGCCAAATTTGGGCAATAATTGAGAAAAACGGGAAAACAGTCCGGAAACGAGAATTTCTCTACATGGACAAAGTCTACGTCGCCAAAGGAATCCAAATGTGCAAAAATCACGGCCATTAGAGTTATGGACCAAAATTTGGGTCCTTATTTTCTTTTCCCGGTATCTCAAAATATCCTGAAAATCCTGAATTTAACTTGAAACATCCTGAATTGTCTTCCGAGCATCCTCTTGCGATTCCAATGTTATTCCAACACTCTGCTACCTCCATTGCCTACCCATTCTCCTATACCAACTAACTTCTCCCAAATCAAACCATCAACAGCCCACAATTCACTGACCTACAACCAGCCCTTCACCATCACTTTAACACGATCCAAACCTTATATCACCAGTTCACTTCCAAGTCTTAATAGCCTACAAACCACCAGACCTGAATTTAACCTCCTTAACACCTAGGCAACTACCTACATCCTCCATAACCACCTTTTCCTTCCCCAAATAAAACCAGACACAACTTCACCCATCTCCATAACAAGCCACTGCCAATTTAATACACCTAATAGCCTCAAACTACAACCTGCCATCAGACCAATTATCCAAACAACCCAAAAACTTAATTACTCCAAATACAACCTACAACTAGCTTAACACCAACTCCAATAGCACCTTAAACCAATCACCTAACCTACCGCCACCACCAGACCCATCTGAAGCACCATAGCCTACAAATTAAACTCCCAATTGAATTACCAGACCTCCCCCTTTCCTCTCTGCAATTACCAGTATTACACCTAAACCAGACATCCAACACAACAACCAGACCTCCTACACCTTAATCACCTTCCACCATTAATTATCACCATCTAAACACCTCAATACCCAAACTGTTTTCACCTACAACCAATAGAAACCTGTAACCAACCTCACACACCACATATGCATTTAGCAGCTTATTAACCTAAAATACCTCAGCTCTACCAGCCTACATCCACCATTATAACCATCACATACCCAGTTGACTACCACCAGCCACCATTTACCAACCTGCACCACCACCATAACCAATGCCCAGGCTAATAACCCAGTTCTCTTTTCAGACCAAAATCAGACATCCATCACCACTACCTAATACTACCAGCTTCCATTCACCTAATTAACTAAGTCCCTCCATTGCATCTCCCTCATAACCACAACTAACTATTTGCCTCCTTTAATCCATCATGGCCGCCAAATAATCCCAATTTAGTCCAGTACACAACTCACTGCTACCTATTTCACCACCTACTACCTTCTCTTAGCAACCATCCTCCTGCATATCACCATTCTCCTCCTGCGAATCCAAACCTTAGCCGCCATTATCATCACCTAGACAGCCACCATTTCCTTCTCTAAATTCCTCCTATAAACCACCTGTTACCAACTTAACTAAGCCACTGAAAACTTCCATGAAACTTCACCCATCTCAGCCACATAAACCCAGAACCAGAGACCTTCACCACCACTGCCAATACCCATAAACCGAACTACACCACCTGACTTCACTACCAAATAACCAAATAGCCATCACTAACAATTCGTACCACCATTTACAGCCACAACTGATCACCATTGCAACACCACTCATCTTCAAAACCTCTCTGCCTCATCAACCATCAAGCCAAACCCTGCAACTACCTGAAAATCATTGAATAAGGAGAAAGAGTACAGAGAAGAATCGCATGGAAGAAGGATAAACGGAATTCTGGAAAAGAATGGAGCTCGCACGACCTCTTTCAGAGGTCGCATGACCTGATGCGGGAAGACAAGAATTCAGGACTTTGAAAACAGATGGCTGAGAATTGAAAGGAGGTCGCACGACCTCTGAATAGATCGCACGGCTAGATTTGGCGAAGACAGAATGCAGGAAACTAAGAAGAGAGGTCGCACGACCTCTGAATAGGTCGTACGCTATGACGCGCATCAGAATTTTCAGAACAGTAAAAATCAGATGGGGCTTTTGTGCAATATTCATAAACTTGTTTCAAACAATTAGGAAAGGTATAAAAAGCCCTAAGAATGTGATTAGCAAAGAGAGAGACGCACTGGACATCATCGGGATGAGAGATTGGAGCACTGTTTGGAGTGGAACCACATCGTCTGAATCCTCTTCTCTTCTTTTCTTTATTTTTGTCTACGATTATGAAAAACATTGTCTTTGTAATCATGAATCGTAGTAGCTAAGTAGTATATCGGGATTTCTCAACGGTAGCTAGGGTTTGAAGCCGTGTTTCGCGAATTATGAGTTTGATTCATGTTTGAATAACTTAATTGATGATGTGCTTGTTCGCTATGTTTAATTCTGGTTTTTAATCTATCTTTGCATCGTTTGACCACCAATATGAAGATAATAGGTAATAAGTTGGTGATAGCAACGAATTACCCGGATAAGTGAATTAAGCACGTAGTCGCAGGTTAGAGAAATCAACCATTGACTGTGAACTTTGAGTAGAATTATACGTAATTATATGTTTTAGGGATAATTAGAACTGGGTAACTCGGTTGTAATTTGACCTAGGCATAGAAGCTAGCTTGGCAACTCGGTTAGCATTATTGCTCGTTTGGCTAAATATATCATCGTCTGTGTTTCAAAACGTAATTCGTTAATGGTATTCACCTAGTGATCCTAGAGAAATCCTGATACTCGTCTCTCATATTAATCTCAATTTTAATTATTAGTTGTTATTTACATTCTTAGTCAGTTAAACACAATCAATTGCTAGCCCACACAAAGTTAATCATACTAATTAGTTCACGACAAGTCCTCTGGGATTCGACAACCCTCTTTATCACATTATTACTAGAACGATAACCGTACACTTGCGGAGATCGTGTCACTAACTCACATTCTACCCAGCCCAAACCTAAATCCTAACCCTACCCAAACACCACTCATCTCACAACTACCCTCCCTCTCCATCTCCCACTCCCGATCCAGTTCTACAATTTCTCCATCTCCCTTTCCCTATCAATCTCCCTCTCCCTATCCAGTTCTTCAATCTCTCCATCTCCCTCTCCGAGAGGCAAGAGGAAGACGTCGTACTATGCTCTCTCACGAGGACACCGCCTCTCCTGAGACAAGAAGAAGAGAACGCCACCGTCGCCATCGCCACCATCTCCTTCCTACTCTTCACTACACAAGTCACAACCGTAATACACAACTGATAGAGAGAAATATAAAGAGAAAGAAAGACGGTGAGGAAGAGGAAGGGAGTGAAGATCGCAGAGAGGGAGAGTGAATGGCAAATCCCAAGACTATATCGACTGCATGTCTGCTATACGAATTAAATAATCATTTGTCAGCAAGAACGCTATGAACTTAAGAAGGCAGAATTAGGGTTTATACCTGCGTCCTAGCTAGTTTATGTAGGTCCGAATCACTTTAGATCTTCACCCGTATTCCTGAAGTTCCTCGTGGCTGCAATTGTGGTCTTGCTGCTTCCAGAATCCTTCTTGGCCTCCAGAAGTATTGCTCTCACTTCTGAAATCCTAGATTTTGGTGTGCATCTGAAGCATACGAAATTCTGAAGACTAAGACAACTTATATAGGCTACATGAGGGACCTGTAGGAGAACATACGAATCATGCTCCCAACTTTATTAGGACTTCTGGTTCCACCCGAGCCTAGCCCAAATAAAGTTAATAATAGTTAGCACCACTAAATAACTGTTATTTCACTCATGTCCATATTATCAAAAATAATATTTTGAGCTCATTTTATTAAATACTTATTTTCTCCCCATGTTAAGATTACAAATGTTCATTGATTAAGTTAATCACTGAATAATGGGTTAAAGACATTTTTCGCCCTCGTGGTTTGGATTATATACAAAAACAACCATGTTGTTCGGGGATATACAAAAACCACCCTTGCCAGAGACAAAAAGCCCCCTGTCAGTGACGAACGTTGGACAACTACCACCCTTCTGTTCATGTCAATTGAGAAGGGAATGCAATCTTACCTTTTTATGACCATTTTGCTCTTATTTATGTTTTTCTGTTTATTTTGTTCTTGTTCTAGGTGTTTTTGGCCACCACCACCACCACCACCACCACCACCACTCCGTAACCAACTCCACTGCCACCTCCACCTGTATTACCAATTTCGATCAATATAACCACCATCACCTCACCTGCTTCTATCACCCCCATAACAAACCCAAACCTAACTTCACACCCAACCAAAACAACCGCCATTTCTCCTCCATAGTACACCAAGCTCATCCCTCCAATTCATCCAAGCCAATTACCACCAACACCACCTCTCTGCACATCACAGTACCCAATTAACCCAAGCTACAACCTATTGCCTTAACCAACATACCCCCATAGCCATTTACCACCTGTATTGCTTTCCCCTACACCACCACCAGCTACTATCACCTACCTCCAGTGCCTACAAAAAAACCCGATCCCCGAAAAAATACAAGTAGCCATGGCCACGAGATCAGAATCACAAACCCAAGCAGCAACAAGGAAGAGAATGAAGAATTGAAATCGTGGTTTGGATTGAAACAATATTCGTGGACTTAAAATTAGTCTCTGAAATCGAAACAACATCTTCTCTACTGAAGAGATTTTCCACCATCGAACCAACAAATCCCCCTTCTTCATTTTCGTCCAAACCCATACCCCTCTCTGGTGTCTAATTCAAACTGCAACCCAGAACGCATATCAAGCCATTCGAGCCAGAGGCTTCCAAAAATCAGGACCGCCGAACTCAAAATCAAACCCAAAACCTAGATTCTCTCTCTGATTGGCCCTGTAGTCTCCATCGCCGCTGTAGTCTCCGGTGGCGCCATATCCGGAGGACCCAGATCTGGCCTCTATGAAGCAACGGGTCTCTGTAAGGGTCTTATGTTCAGACATAGGTGGGAAGTGGCGATTTGGTGGTGGAAGACGAGAAAGCTCATCATCGTGAGAGTATTCAGTGGCTCGGCTTGGTCTGGTGGTCCGATGAGGAGAAAGAGAGGGACGTAGGTAGGTGAGAGGCGCTGGTGGTGGTGGGTTGAAGGGCGACGCCGAAGCCCTAACGACGACGATGGTGCAACGATGGCTTCTGGGTTTCAACGCAGGAGAAGGAGGAGAGGGCTGAGAGAGAGAGACAAGAGGAGGCTTGGGTTGGGAAATGGGGAAGAGAAGGGAAGGAAATTGAATTTATAGTGGCTAATTTTCTAAAATTTTAGGGGTATTTTTCTCTTTTAACCCCTCCATTAATGCACCGTTAGATGCTAACGGAGACATGGGTGGTTTTTGTATATCCTTGAACAGCTATTTATATATATATATATATATATATATATATATATATATATATATATATACAAACCACGAGGGTGTAAAACGTCTTTAACCCCTGAATAATATATTTAATCGACCTCTTTTCAATTCCTTTATCCTTACCACTTAACCTATTTGACATGTTCAGACTACCAAGTAATCTACCTGCAAGGTTCGACATAATCAAAACTTATAAGCTTCATCAAGGGGATATCATCAATCTCATAAATGGGATATGGATTGCATCGATACATAAATTTACACCATGGAGTCAGTGGTATCACCCAACTCATCGATGTTATTGGCTCCATAGGAATCTCACTCACTTGACTTGTCAAAGCAATAACTATTAAATTCATGTTCACATTGACTATCTAAGGATTAAAAACATAAGTAATCATTATAACCACTATACTAGACTTGTCTTGTTATGTCAGTACAAAGACAATGATCTCAACATGGTCCTATTCAATATTCACAAAGCATACTATCACGTTGAGTTGAAACTATAGTATTGTAGATAGTGCTTTCTGGACAGGAAGATCTTAGCCACGTGGCGACCATCCAGCACACCATAGTGTGCTCCACACACACTGGATCACCAGCCGCGTTGATCCACGTGGGGGCTGCGAGACAGGGCCCTCGCATACCACCGCACGGGACTTGTAGGGACTTAGTGGTTTGGAGGCTAGAGTAAGTCCTGTCGCGCGCGAGTGACAACTAAGCCCGCGCGCGACCCCTAGTAACTGCTTTTGAGAGATTTATGGCACGAGCTTCATAGACCCGGTCAAACCCGGTCAACCTTGTAACGGTTCCGGTATACGCGGATAACGTGCTGTAACGGTCCCTATATACGCGGACGAGCGTGCCGTTGTGGTTAAGCTAATTAAGCCGCCATTGATGGGCGCATTAACCACACTACAACAGTCACATTCTCCGTTATATATAGGACGTTAACCCTTCCATACAAGGGAAGAACGACCCAAGATACGCGAAAGCTCTGCCAAAATCCTGTCTCTCTCTCATACAGTACTATTGCCTTACTCTCTCCCTACACACAACCCAACACCTCCTGTGCTATTTCTATCCTCTTCTCTTGGTGTACATTGAATTCTCTCTGCAGGATTCTCTCGTACACATTTTGGTGAACCCGACGTGAACTTACCATTGCAAGCAACCATGTCTCATGAAGATGATGTCAGTAACATATCGCCTTCCACGGGGACCACCTCGGGAGAGGAGGCCCGCCGTACTCCTACAGCCGGCGGTGAAGTTCCGACAATAGAGGCCTTGGACGCCACCATCCAGAACCAGGCGAAAGCTCTCAAAGCTCAATCTGCGCAGCTGGAACGAATAATAGCTGTCTTGGGGACTCTTGCCCCGAATCCTACGCCAGCCACTGTCGTCTCTCAGGGAGGAGGAACTTCCACCACTCAAGGATTGGGAGCATCAACCACACCACCTAATCCTAACCTTCAAACTCCGCCGGCAACGGCGCAGGGACAAACAACTCAAATGTTGGCTCTTACCACTCATGTGCCTCAACCGCCAATCCTGGCAGCCAATCCGTCCTCACAATATCCTTTGCCTCCTCCGCCGGCGGCGTGGGGGCAATGCGAATCCACAGTACGTTCCTAGCTCTTCTGCAGTATATGTGTCGCCTCCAACTGCCACAACCCCTCCTCCTGCTGCTGGGGGAAATGCGCCGGAGTGTATGACGTCGCTGCAGCGGCGCATAGAAACCATCCTAGCTAATCAACCGTTCGCGGACACCATCATCCCGAAGCTGACAACGATCCACCTATCCCACGCGAGATCTACCTCATGCCTAACCCTGCTGGGTATAAGGCTCCTAAATGGGACAAGTTCGAAGATGTCAATGGAAACGCCCACGAGCATGTTATGCGCTTCATCGATGTGATGGGGCCATACGGGGCTGATCCTAAGCTGCTGATGCGCGAGTTCCCTAAATCCCTGGGGAACGTGGCCTACAAGTGGTACAGGACACTGGAGGCTGGATCCGTGAGAACCTGGGACGATATGGTCCATAAATTTTATACCAAATTCTTCCATATGGAAGATAATGTGACAATGATTCATCTTTTACGGATGTACCAGAAGCGCGAGGAGGATGGAGTGACATTCATCAAGAAGTTCAGGGCCAAGTCCTTGGAATGCAAATATGTGATACTCGAGAGCAGACTCGTGGAAATATGCCTGCAGTGCATGCGAGACGAGTACAAAGGTATGCTTATCAACCTGCAAACTCCTACATTTTCGAAGCTGATCGAATGCACAAAGAATATAGAGCCTATAGTAGAGAGGCAGAAAAAGAGGCACGCATCTGAGAGATCCCCGAGCGGGACTACCTTTAAAATTGGGAGGTTCAGCTATAAAAGGGGACGTGAAGCCGAAGTGAATATGGTTTCAACCCAAAAGCAGCCGAAGGTCGCAAACTTCGATGCACCACCTCTGCCATGTTCGGTAGAGGAAGCGAGTGATTTGTGCAGACAATGGCGTAAAGACGGAATCTTGCCGCCGCTTGAAAGGAAACCCTCCAAGGAGATGGTGAGGGACCCAAAGTGGTGCAAATGTCACGGAAAGGTCATGCATCCCACGGCTGACTGCAAGAAGCTCAGAATTATGGTAAGCCAAAAGATGAAAAATGGCAAGCTGATTGTCAGCGACCAGAGGAAGGATGTGTGAAACAATCCACTGCCTGCTCATGTGGAGCAGGAGCCGAAGGGCAAAGAAGTTGCCATGATCTCTATTATGGACCTTGAAGAGGTTGCAGAGGATGGTCTAACCATCAGTGCTGAGATCCACAACGACGACGACTACAGCATAGACACGGAGGACGAACGTGCTGATCGGATGAAGGGGTCGCACGGGTTCAGCAGGTTTTTCGATGAGATAAACTTCTCGGAGAAATGCCGGAAGGAAATTACAAAGGCGATCCTGAGGATAGCGGAAGATTACGAGGAAGATATCGTGGTCTCCAACGGGAAGGTTGTCAGGGCATCTCGCTATACAGAAAAGGTCATAACCTTCTCCGCAAGCGACAAGAAGACAGATGCGAGCCACCAGAAGCCTCTGTATGTCACGGCATTTATCAATGGTGTGGAGTTCAAAAGAGCGTTTGTCGACGGAGGAGCAGCAGTCAACGTTGTCTCGCTCAACACTCTGAAGCTAGCAGGAATCCCGGAGCAGAAGATTGTCAGGCGTCCATCCCCGCTGATGGGATTCGGAAGCGACTCCAGAATGAAGATAGGATGGATCCGTCTGGGTCTCCAGATCGGCAAAATAAAATGTTCAGCCAAGTCCTATGTCATAGATGCGAACACTACGTATCACATGATTATATGTAATGCCCCGTATTTAAGTTGGGGGTTATTTGGTCATTTTGGGAAAAATATTTGAAAAGTTTGAAATAATGTAATACCCCGTATATAAGTTGAGGGTTATTTGGTCATTTTGGGAAAAATATTTAAAAATTTTGAGAAATTTACATTTCAAACTTTTTCTTAACTTCTCCTTATTTTAAAGTATAAGGGTGTCATTCGACATATATGATTATATAAAATTTCATTTTGAGGTTATTTTGTAGTTTTTGAAAACTTGGATAATACGATATGAAACTCATTTTATATACTTGGAAGATACTTGTAACTTTCTAAAAATTAGATTTTGACATTTATTAACAAAGTAATTTATTTGGAAATTATTTGGCAATTTTATAATTTGTGAAAGTTAACTTTTATGTGTTAGGTATTAAATAGAAATCTTATTTTTACCCCTTAATTTTTGATATCTTCTATTTATACCCCTCTTGTATATGAAATTTTAGAGTTACCCTCAATTTTTAGTATTTGCATGTCACCCTTCATTTTCTTGTTATTCTAATTTCTACCCCAACTATGGTGTTGGGAGACTTTTTAATTGCATTTCTTTTACCCCTTAATTTTTGGCTATAAATTCTTTAGCCCCATCTACAACTCTTCTAATTTTTTTTATAATTACAACCAACTACCCCCTCCATCATTTTGGTCAACACCAATAAAATAATTCATTTTCATTTCTACTCCTATTAAAATAACACCACTACATCCTCATTACACTCAATGAACCACCAACACTACCATCTCCATCAAGTCCATCCTTCCCCTTCCCCATCATTTCATTTCTTTCCATCATTTCCCTCAAAAACACTCATGCAAGCTTCTTCTTCCTTCTCTCCAAACTTCAAACCCGTTTTTGGAGGTTGACCTCCACAAAACTTCATCAAAACTCAAATTTCTTGGCTCTAAATTGTGAAAATCTTGAGTCCAACCTTAGTATCATCATGGAGGGGTGTTCTTACACAATTATTCTAAGGGATTGAAGGCCAAATGCATTCTTTTCCTCATCATCTTCTTGAATCTTGGGGTAAAGTTCCTTCTAGTCTTTAATTGATGCTTGCATGTCCATCTTTACCTTTGATTGATGAAATTTCATCTTTGATTTCTTCAGTTCCATGATTAGTTCTTCATCTCCATGGTTAGATCATGTGTTTGACCTCAAATTTTAGATTATTTCATGAAACCCACATTAGAACCCACATGCATGTTGTGAATGTCATATTCTTTTCACTAGTAACTCAATAGATTTTTGATAATTTGTGTCAAGAGCATGTAAAAATGTTATTTTTATGATTAAAATGGTGCTATTTGGGTGAAAATTAAGTCTTCTTAACTTGCATGTACTACAAGAACCATTCTTGTTGATTTTTGAAAAAAAATGCATGTTTATACAATCTGACCAGTTTGTGAAAAACATGGATTATCTCCAAGTTTTGTCTCTGTGAAATTTTTAACTCTTTCATATTCTAAAACTAGACTCAGAGAGGGTCATTTTGAAAGAAAATTCAACTCCATATCCTTTTTGGTTAGGGAGATATGCTCATTCTAAGTTGCAAGTTTTCTGAAACTCTGTTTTTGGACAAGTTTTACCATTTTTATTAAAAAACTCATTTCCAGAAACCTATGGCACCAAATCTTTCTTGTGATGAAACTAGACACATAAGCGATTCATTCTGGAGAATATGGGTATTTTTCCTATTCTTCAAGTAGTAGTAATTGTTCTTCAAAGTTCAAACTTTCTTCCAAACTTGTCTCTGCATAGCAGTGTTTGTTATTTTTGTAACTTGAGTTTTATAATAGATATGCATGATTTTCTTGGTGTTTCTGAAATTAGACACATGTAGGTTCATCATACATTAATTTAAAATTTTTAGGAGATGATTTGATATGGTAAATATGTCTCCAAAGTCAGAGCTACAATTCTGTCCAGAATTGTAGTTTCACATTTTTTAGAAAACTTGAATTTTTGAACTTCTAGGTGTTTTGTTGGACTTGTTTTGATATTTAAACATCATTATATGTGCATTAGTGAAATTTATGACTATGTAAATGTAGGTTTGCATTTTTATTATGCATGTGTGATTGGTTGTAACGAGTACGTTATACGTGTGATTGTAGACATCGACCTCGTAGGAGAGAGCGGTTGTCGTCTGAGTGCTAGGCTTAGTTTCTTGCTTTTAATTGTGCTTCATCTCAGTGGTAAGTACATATGTACGGCATTTTCATATCAAAATATGCGTATGTGTTTGACGTTTCAAATGGATGTTTGTTATATGAAATAGTATGAGAATGCATGTTTTCCACTCAAAAGTTGTTAAACTATTTTATTAATCTCCTTTGAGAACTCTCAGAAATTACCTGTGAAATGTTGACATTCTGAATTTTGTTATGTACATTAAGCGAAATGTAATCTTAATAGTATATTTCTACTTTTGGTTGTCGATTGTCTCTTTAACCCTGAACCGAGATCCCGGGTTGTTTCAGCTGGTATCAGAGCATCGATTCTCCGGTTAAAGTGACTGATCGATTTCCATTAGTAGAGCATAAGAAAGATAAAATGTTTTCAAAACTTAAAATTTACTAGGAGAACTCAATTAGGAAATAAATGAAGTAATCAAGCCGTCGGGGAGTTTGGGTACTTAAGTATTCTTGAACTCGATTTGTACCTTACTTCTTAAGTAACTGCTATCTGCTTATTCATATGTGATTCATGTTAAAGCTACTTGCTTATTATATGTTGGTTATCCTATGAGCATGCTTAATTGCTATATAGAAATAATTTATCATTATCGTGTGATCCGTATCCGCGTTCCCTTTCTTGGTTATGTTATTTTGTCGACGAGAGAGTAACGACGCTTTGACTTAGAAGACAATGAGACCATTATTTTCCTACCTATGAGAGCGACTTTTAAGATAATACTTTATTTTATTTTATTTGAGTTAATTTGACATGGTTGTTCCCAAAATTGGAAAGTTTTGACAAAAAAAAATGTATTCTTAAAAAAAAATGATTTTGAAAAAAATGATTGGTGCCGAGATACCAAATGCCAAGTGATATGGACCACTTTGTTTAGCAGTCCGCTGGCGTGACTCTTAGTACGACGGTACTATG
This sequence comes from Linanthus parryae, assembly GCA_023055425.1. Classification (NCBI taxonomy): domain Eukaryota; kingdom Viridiplantae; phylum Streptophyta; class Magnoliopsida; order Ericales; family Polemoniaceae; genus Linanthus; species Linanthus parryae. Next base: position 71,049,505 of record JALGPY010000007.1, on the reverse strand, counting down.
GGTTGTACCCGCTGTCTAGACTAAGTTGAAACATTAGAAACACATGTGAGTTGTGATGGAGAGACACGTTGTGTGACGACACATAGTGTTCTTTTTTCCCTCGTATGCTTGGAACACTTGAGGTGATTGGTTTATCTAATCCTACACAAGTAAGACAATATTTTTCATACGGATGAGTCAAGCAATATGACATGTTAGTTGTGATCAATGTATTTTGTATCTATAACTTTCGCGACTTGTTTAAATGCGAAAAAACTTTTCGAATTACCTTGTAAACGTGAGACCTTGTAAGTTGGTCTAGACCTTTCAAAATTTGGTGTCAATCTTTTACTTGAGCTAATTGTATTTGAATCCCTACTATTGTACGCGTGAGATGAAACGTAACCGACCGAGAGCGTTATTTCCGTTAATTAAAGTGTTTCATATGCATTAGCCTTGCATACAACTCTCATGTGCATTAGTTGCATTCTTGTGAAGCATGTCGTAGTTTTACAAAAAAGTTTTTCTAAAGCTTCGGGGACGAAGCTTCATTTTAAGGGGGATATAATGTAATGCCCCGTATTTAAGTTAGGGGTTATTTGGTCATTTTGGGAAAAATATTTGAAAAGTTTGAAATAATGTAATACCCCGTATTTAAGTGGAGGGTTATTTGGTCATTTTGGGAAAAATATTTAAAAATTTTGAGAAATTTATATTTCAAACTTTTTCTTAACTTCTCCTTATTTTAAAGTATAAGGGTGTCATTTGACATATATGATTATATAAAATTTCATTTTGAGGTTATTTTGTAGTTTTTGAAAACTTGGATAATACGATATGAAACTCATTTTATATACTTGGAAGATACTTGTAACTTTCTAAAAATTAGATTTTGACATTTATTAACAAAGTAATTTATTTGGAAATTATCTGGCAATTTTATAATTTATGAAAGTTAACTTTTATGTGTTAGGTATTAAATAGAAATCTTATTTTTACCCCTTAATTTTTGATATCTTCTATTTATACCCCTCTTGTATATGAAATTTTAGAGTTACCCTCAATTTTTAGTATTTGCATGTCACCCTTCATTTTCTTGTTATTCTAATTTCTACCCCAACTATGGTGTTGGGAGACTTTTTAATTGCATTTCTTTTACCCCTTAATATTTGGCTATAAATTCTTTAGCCCCATCTACAACTCTTCTAATTTTTTTTTCTAATTACAACCAACTACCCCCTCCATCATTTTGGTCAACACCAATAAAATAATTCATTTTCATTTCTACTCCTATTAAAATAACACCACTACATCCTCATTACACTCAATGAACCACCAACACTACCATCTCCATCAAGTCCATCCTACCCCTTCTCCATCATTTCATTTCTTTCCATCATTTCCCTCAAAAACACTCATGCAAGCTTCTTCTTCCTTCTCTCCAAACTTCAAACCCGTTTTTGGAGGTTGACCTCCACAAAACTTCATCAAAACTCAAATTTCTTGGCTCTAAATTGTGAAAATCTTGAGTCCAACCTTAGTATCATCATGGAGGGGTGTTCTTACACAATTATTCTAAGGGATTGAAGGCCAAATGCATTCTTTTCCTCATCATCTTCTTGAATCTTGGGGTAAAGTTCCTTCTAGTCTTTAATTGATGCTTGCATGTCCATCTTTACCTTTGATTGATGAAATTTCATCTTTGATTTCTTCAGTTCCATGCTTAGTTCTTCATCTCCATGGTTAGATCATGTGTTTGACCTCAAATTTTAGATTATTTCATGAAACCCACATTAGAACCCACATGCATGTTGTGAATGTCATATTCTTTTCACTAGTAACTCAATAGATTTTTGATAATTTGTGTCAAGAGCATGTAAAAATGTTATTTTTATGATTAAAATGGTGCTATTTGGGTGAAAATTAAGTCTTCTTAACTTGCATGTACTACTAGAACCATTCTTGTTGATTTTTGAAAAAAAATGCATGTTTATACAATCTGACCAGTTTGTGAAAAACATGGATTATCTCCAAGTTTTGTCTCTGTGAAATTTTTAACTCTTTCATATTCTAAAACTAGACTCAGAGAGGGTCATTTTGAAAGAAAATTCAACTCCATATCGTTTTTGGTTAGGGAGATATGCTCATTCTAAGTTGCACGTTTTCTGAAACTCTGTTTTTGGACAAGTTTTACCATTTTTATTAAAAAACTCATTTCCAGAAACCTATGGCACCAAATCTTTCTTGTGATGAAACTAGACACATAAGCGATTCATTCTGGAGAATATGGGTATTTTTCCTATTCTTCAAGTAGTAGTAATTGTTCTTCAAAGTTCAAACTTTCTTCCAAACTTGTCTCTGCATAGCAGTGTTTGTTATTTTTGTAACTTGAGTTTTATAATAGATATGCATGATTTTCTTGGTGTTTCTGAAATTAGACACATGTAGGTTCATCATACATTAATTTAAAATTTTTAGGAGATGATTTGATATGGTAAATATGTCTCCAAAGTCAGAGCTACAATTCTGTCCAGAATTGTAGTTTCACATTTTTTAGAAAACTTGAATTTTTGAACTTCTAGGTGTTTTGTTGGACTTGTTTTGATATTTAAACATCATTATATGTGCATTAGTGAAATTTATGACTATGTAAATGTAGGTTTGCATTTTTATTATGCATGTGTGATTGGTTGTAACGAGTACGTTATACGTGTGATTGTAGACATCGACCTCGTAGGAGAGAGCGGTTGTCGTCTGAGTGCTAGGCTTAGTTTCTTGCTTTTAATTGTGCTTCATCTCAGTGGTAAGTACATATGTACGGCATTTTCATATCAAAATATGCGTATGTGCTTGACGTTTCAAATGGATGTTTGTTATATGAAATAGTATGAGAATGCATGTTTTCCACTCAAAAGTTGTTAAACTATTTTATTAATCTCCTTTGAGAACTCTCGGAAATTACCTGTGAAATGTTGACATTCTGAATTTGGTTATGTGAAAGAGAAGAAATAAGATATCTCTAATAGACTTACGACGATGTACATAGTACTGTTATTAATGGGAGGCGTCAAGCGATCCTCCATTTTCTTATGGCTAAGACCATTGAAGCAATGCTTCTTATTACTGGATAGAACGTTAATGTTCACAAATCCGCCCCCGATGAGCCAAAATGTATCAAGATATTGAGGCCAAGGGGTTTATAGAGCTATAGAGTGCTACTTATACTTGTAAGGGTCACTACGGTATAGGGGTGTCGGCACTTAAGGCCTTTTAGCTAATGTTGTGAGCGGGGTTGACGAATGGGCTCCCTTAACGCTCGGGTGAAATAGGGTTTGATAGACCCTAGAAGGAACCCTTAGTGATTATTTCGTGATCCCTCTGTTTACATCGATCCTGCTGGTGGCTCTTGACACGCCTCAGCTAAATTAACTGTTGATTGAAGTCGAAATTAAAAATTGACTACTTATTAATGTTGTTTGTGGCTCTTGATATGCCCTAATCGATTAAAATGAATTGTAAATCTTGGCTACTCATGAACTACTATCGTTATCAGTTCAAATGAACTTGTTTACTCTGGATATTTTACCAACTACTCGCGGTTTCTCAATGTTATTAAATTGAGAGGTTTTTGTTACTCGATTACTTCAAGTTGATCCAAATTCTCCAATATGATAGTTTTACTGTTTAAATCTTCTGATTTGTTTCAACTCATGCTTCCGTGCCACTCGTTGCTTTACATGTCGTAGTGTGTACTTACTCAGTTTTACTGATCAATTTCTTCAAAACTGCTTCGGCTTTTGCCATTTTAAAACTGCAGGTCGTCAATCAAAGTGGGGGATGGGAACGCTGGAACGAGACGAAGAAGTATAGCTTAACTTAGATCACTTAGTAGATCACAAATGTTGTGTTTTAAATTGTACTTATTATCGAAATTTTGTTATGTACATTAAGCGAAATGTAATCTTTATAGTATATTTCTACTTTTGGTTGTCGATTGTCTCTTTAACCCTGAACCGAGATCCCGGGTTGTTTCATTATAGGCCGGGCCTGGATTCATCGCTTCGATGCCGTCCCTTCAACAGCTCACCAGGTGATGAAAGCTATTTGGAATGACAGAATAGTAGAGATACCAGCTTCGATAAATCCCTTCAACCTGGATGAAGAGCATCTCAGTGAGGCGGTATGGTTCACTGAGATGGCAGATGAGCAAATGCCGGGGCCGTTCAACCCTACTCCTTTGCCTCGTTGGGAGGACGTCAAAGATCAGTCACCTGTAGGAGTGATGGTGACAAGAAAGGAATCCAAAGAAAAGCCGTCCACGCGAGAAGAGGCACCACGGATTGCCTACCAAAGGAAGAATGTTTACACCTTGAAGAGAATAGCAAAGCATGATCCCGAGGGCAAAGAGATAGAAAGCTTCTACGCTAACGGGTTGAAATGCTACCGCATATGAAGGTGCGCAGGGATACCCCCACGTGAGCATGGGGATATCCCTGAGCAAATTAACCAAATTGAGAAGATCGTGGAATCAGATAAACCAACGCCAGGCGTTTTAGAGGAAAAGCTCAAAGAAGCGCCCGAATGCATGGAGGATAAGCCCAAACCTCAAAAGCAGGAACTGAAGGAGGTATTCCTAAGCCCAAGCGAAGAAAAGAAAAGGCCAGTCTTTCTGAGTGCAAACCTCACGAGAGAGGAAGAGGAAAGATTACTGCAGCTTCTGACCGAGTATAAGGACGTATTCGCATGGGAGTACGATGAGATGCCCGGTCTGGATACGAGCATCACCATGCACCGGTTAGATGTAATTCCCGGATCCAAACCAATAAAGCAGAACACAAGAAGCTTTAGGCCGGAGCTCAATGTGAAGATCAAGCAAGAAATTGTCAAACTCCTGGATGCCAAATTCATCGAGCCAAATCACCATCCTACATGGTTGGCCAACATCATGCCTGTAGTAAAGAAGAATGGGAAACTTCGCATTTGTGTGGACTTCCGAGACCTTAATCGTTTCTGTCCCAAAGATGATTTTCCGCTTCCCAACATCGATTTACTTATCGATTCGACCGCGGATCATCGCATGTTCAGCTTCATGGACGGCTTCAGTGGGTACAACCAGATAAAGATGGACCCCGAAGATGCACGGAAAATCGCGTTCATCACTCCGGTGGGAGTCTTCAATTACACAGTTATGCCTTTTGGCCTCAAGAACGCAGGCGCAACTTATCAGCGAGCCATGATGGCCCTATTCCACGATATGATGCACAAAGAAGTAGAATTCTATGTTGACGACTAGGTTGTCAAGTCCAACGAAGAGGCGGACCACCTGGGGGATTTGCGGAAAGTGTTCAACAGATGTAGAAGCTTTCAATTAAAGATGAACCCTATGAAGTGCGCATTCGGAGTAACATCGGGGAAATTCTTGGGATGTGTGGTACATCGTCAAGGAATAGAGCCTGATCCTGCGAAAGTATCGGCCATCACTAGCATGACGGCGCCACACAACCAAAGTGCTTTGAAGACCTTCTTGGGAAAGCTATCCTACCTGCGAAGGTTCATCCCGGCGATCGCGGAAATCACCTTCTGTTTCAGCGATCTTCTCAAGAAGGATGATGTATATAGTTGGACTACGGAGCACGAAGCTGCGTTTGGAAAGCTAAAGGACCTGTTGACATCGTCAAAGGTAATGATCGCACCCCAGCTCGGATAACCGCTCTTGATGTATCTGACGTCGACGAAGAAGTCTATAGGAGCACTCCTGGCTCAGGAGTATGAGGGGCAAGAAAGGCCAATCTACTACATTTCTCGCATAGTCCAGCCAGCAGAATCAAGGTACACGGACATCGAGCGTCATTGCCTTGCCCTATTCTTTGTAATAGAGAAAATAAAGCACTATTTTTCTTCGCACAAAGTGGTGGTGGTCACAAAGAGTGATCCTATACGGTATCTTTTGACTCACACTACTCCTGGGGGAAGACTAGAAAAATGGTATATGACCATTTCCCAGTACGACATCACATGCATTCGACCTCGGGCAATCAAATCGCAAGCAGTGGCGGACTTTCTAGCACAATTCCCTGATAGTAGTCATGAGACTGTGATTGAGGAAGAACTGGAAGGACCTGAAATCTACGCAGTTGAGTTGCCTTACTGGACGCTCCATTTCGACGGGTCGTCAACAAGGAAAGGTGGAGGAATTGGGATATTCTTGGCCAAACCCGATGGAGAGGTCATACAGATGTCCGCAAAGCTTGACTTCGCAGTCACCAACAACGAAGCAGAGTATGAAGCTCTCATCGCAGGTCTTCGCGCAGCAAGGGCACTAGAAGTAAGCAATTTGACGGTTATGGGGGACTCCAAGCTAATCGTCAAACAAGCCTCGGGCGAGTATGGTTTGAAGGAGATAAACCTATTTCCCTACCGGACCTTGGTACAGAAACTGTTGCAGCAGTTCTGCGATGTCAGGTACGAGCATAAACCCAGAGCGGACAATAGGCATGCTGATGCTTTAGCTACCTTGGGATCCAAGGTTAGTGCGGATAAATGTCCCGGGAGAATCTCGATTGAAGTGCGAACATCCTCGGCGTTGACAGAGGACGCGTGCGACGACGAATGCATGAATGATGCAGATTGGAGAAAGTCAATATTGCGCGCCATCGCAGAAGGAACGAGCAACGAAAACTGGGCATCCACAAAAGGGTATTGCATACATGACAATACCCTCTACTACAAAGGCCCTGGCGGAATACTCATGCGATGCGTCTCACAGCAGGAGGGACAAGCGCTGTTAGAAAAGGTTCACCAACATACTTGCGGCGAAAGTGAGGTGTCAATCTATCGAAAAGCCCAGAGGTATGGGATTCATTGGCCGGACATGTCAACGACCGCAGCATTGATCCAAGGAAATTGCGAGAGTTGCGCACTGATTCAGGACTCTTTATCAATTGCTCTGGTCGATGATGATGTGGATTGGAGGAAGCCACTCTTTGACTTTCTCACGCAAGGTATTGTGCCTGAGTCGAGAAAAGAGGCCGAGAAACTAAAAAGGAAAGCGGCAAGGTACTTGGTGCAAGAAAATATACTTTGGCGAAGGGGCCACGAGGGTAACCTGCTGCGATGCCTAGATAGCAAGGAAGCACAAGAGGTGATGGACCTATCTCATCAAGTGGAACATCAGGGAGGTGGAAGTTATGCAGACAGCTCCTCACAGTCGGTTACTTCTGGCCCACCATGGAAGCAGATTGCCGCGCTAAAGTAAGAAGGTGTCAGGAGTGCCAATTCAAAGGCAACCTAGTGCATGCTCCTGCTGTAGATCTACATGCGTTGGGAACACCATGGTCGTTCCATACTTGGGCTTTGGATTTTGTTGGCCCCATCCGACCAACCTCGCACGGGAACTAGTTCATTCTCACCGCGACCGAGTTGTTCACTAAGTGGGTAGAGGCAATACCACTGAAGACAGCAAATGCGCTCGCCGTAGTCCATTTCATCCAAGAGAACATCATATGCAGGTTTGGGATTCCTAACACAATTCTCTCGGATAATGGTACCCCCTTCGTCAATCGACAAGTAGCTGCGAAGCTAGCAGAGTACAAGATAAGGCAGATATGCTCTACCCCATACTATCCGAAAGGGAATGGTCAAGCAGAGGCAACCAACAAGGCGCTGTTGAGAATCTTGAGTAAGATGGTTGCAGATGACCACAAGAAATGGGCTGATTCTTTGAACATAGCCTTGTGGGCGTATCGAACTTCTCTGAGGACGCCCACAGGAGTCTCCCCATTTCTTTTATGTTATGGAGCTGAAGCTGTGGTACCTACGGAGGTGAAGATCAACTCTGCTCCATGCACTATATGAGAACCAACGCGATCATGACTTGGTTCTGTTAGAAGAAAAGCGGGAGCAGGCTAAACGGACTAACAAGCGATATCAGGAAAGGATCGCTCGCGTTGACAACAAGACAGTCCAACGCCGAGATTTCGCAGTTGGGGACCTGGTCTTGCGCGCATCGGATAATAGCATGCGAGAGGCGGCTCATCCAAAATTCGCAGCCAACTGGGAAGGACCCTTCGAAGTCAAAGAAGTCTTTGACAGTGGCTACTGCAACATACAAATGCTACATGGGACGGCCTCAACCCCAAGCTCAGTCAACATGCGCTGGATTAAGAAGTATTATCCTTAACTCCTCTTATTACATGCGTTAGATTACAATGCCTACTTTATGCTCTGTATTGCTAAAGATTCATGCATCTTCCCTCCCATACAAGGGAATCATAATCTCACTTCTCCCATATGAGAGTGTCCTATAATAAAAGGCTTCTCCCAAATGGGAAGAACTTTATGATTTCAGCTGTCTTTATCGCTTTATTTATTTCTTCATTTCTCAGTAGCGAAAGCCCATCCGCCGTGATGGCAGCACTAAGCAAATATGATCTTAAATGATCTTTAAGCCTATCTGCCATGATAGCAGCACTATGATCTTAAGTGATCTTTAAGCCTATCTGCCATGATAGCAGCGCTATGCAACTACGATCTTAAGTGATCTCCAAAGCCTATCTGCCGAGATAGCAGCCGTACTTGAGTCTAATCTTAAGTGATTCTCAAGCCTATCTGCCAAGATAGCAAAGCTATGCAAATGCGATCTCAAACGATCTAAAAACTCATCTGCTAAGATAGCAGTTCTCATGAATGATTCTTAACCTGCGAAACTATCTATTGGATAGCAAATTATAGCCACAAAGTGCGAATATGACACTGCAAAAGATGAAGCTTGCCCATACGTATGCGAATCATACAAAATGATACAAAGCGAATCATACAAAGCGATTTATTATTATGAGTCAAAATGACTTACAAATTATCTGTCTAGATAGCAGCTTACAAGCGAAAAAGCTCAGACTGAGCTCATTACACGGCCAACATGGCTTACAATTCATCTAGATAGCAGCTTACACGCGAAAGTTACACAGAAGGGAAATCCTTACTGTAAATGGATCGGCCTATTGATCCTACATGCGACCAAAGATCTGTAGAAAGTAGGGTGTTCCTATAAAACGAACGGCCTACTAACGCTACAAGAGCTATGCGACGCTATGTTCAAGATCCCAGGATCTGACAAGGCCTCTGTCTGATCATCACCCCAAGAGATGTGCCTGAGGAATCACCTGTTCCGGCGTATGCGGCGGTGAAGAACAGGCAAGCAGCAACTCCTGGGGCAAGAGGCTCCTTGTCCACGGAGACGAGCACAATGGCTCGCCACCCCGAGTTCAAGAACGTGGTGGCGAATGATCATCCTCCGGGAAAGCTAGAGGAGAAATCCGCCGTTCATTACGAATCGATAAGAAGGTCAGTACGGCGCTGCACCTCGCCGGGAGGCGGCCGGAAACACGACCTGCAAACATAATAGACGAAGAAAATTCTTCGAGCAAGCATGACACATTATGTGCATCTTCTTTATGATGGTTATGGAGATCAATAAGCCTCGTAAAGAAGATCTTGGAAGCTATTTCTATGGCACAAAGCACAAACTCAGGTTTCACAACTTGAAGTTGCCATGAATCCATGAAAGACAAGCGTTGAAGCCAGCAGTCGTAGGGACTCATGGCAAGCCACATGGTGGGATGAAGAACCCAAGTAGCAGAAGGCAGGGTTTATATAGACCCAGTTGAGACTCTTCAGTTGCTTAGCTGAGTCAGCAAAACTTGGAAAAGGGGTAAGCATCAATCACTTACGCCTTGATAAAGGCAACATTCAATTACCCTACTAAAGGCTACGACGATTCGATACCGTATCCTAATTAATGACGGAAGGTCATGATACGGATGGACTTCCCAAGGAAGGCGTGCTTATCTAATAAGCAATTAGCGCGAAAATCAAGGCATGATATCGCTAGCTGATGTCATAATTGATACCCACAAAGATATTCGAAGCAAATCCCGGAAAGGGCAAAACGGGCATTCAAAGCCTTGATTAAAAAAAATGGTGGGAGAAACCCTACCAACATTACAATAATGTTTTAACATTTTGTTCAAAACAAATTTGTTATTGTTCAAAATAAGCCTTTGACCAGGGAGTCATCAGGAGTAAACTGACGTGACAAATTTGCCACTTGCTCCACTTCTCGCTTCAACTGCTCGTAGTTGGCGCTCATTTCATGGAAGAGCTTCACAGCCTCTTCAGCTTTCTGCTTTTGCTGCTCCACCTTCTGCTCTTCAGCTGCGAGGTTATGGAAGCCGCGCTTCAAATTCACAGCCGCGCGAATCTGGGTGACTCTGTTGATAAGATACCCAAAGCCCAGCTTGCCCTGAACTTTGGCTTGAAGGTTTTGACACATGCCGAAAAGCAACTGCGCGCTCTGAGGAGAGATGGTCGCAGGTGTGGCCGCAGACAGCTGCTCCAAAATCCAGATGGCTTCGGTCAAAAATAGCTTCCTGTCGAAAGGCTCTATCTCCAGAGACCTCATAAATGATCGAGGATAGGAGAGACGCATCTGAACCAGCCAGTCCACATCAGCTTGCTTCAACCCTAAGCAATGTCAAATCAAGTTAGAATATCGAGCTTGTAAATGAAGAATGCAAGATGCGAACAACAATAATGGTAACGTGCCAGTTCCTTCAAGGATCTCGCGCAAAGAAGGAATGCGCATTGCTGGAGCAGCTGAAGACGTTCCTCGCTCCATTGCTCTCCTATGAGCTGCGAGCTCTAACTCCTCATAGTTGGCAGGAAGGGTATAAGCCGCACCAGGTGCGATGGCAGCTCCTACCTGCGAACTCCCAAAATTCCATGCAGGAGGAACCACTGGAGGCTCAGTCCTTGCTGGAGGCATGGAAACAGTAGAAGTTGCAGCTCGATTAGGGATGCCTTCAGATGCGAAAGCCTCAGCAGCAGCATTGGAATCTTCCTCCATCGGCACGGTGTCAGCCTCGGCATCATCAGAAACTTCGATGATATCCTCTAAGGGCTCTCCTGCATACTCAGCAGCTATGACGGGTTTCTCGGTATGAGAACTTGGCACCGGGACATAGGATGCATAAGGTTGACTCCTTTGTTCCAGCTTCACCAGCATTGCCTGCGACGCAAGACAGGACGATGTGAAGTAACTTGTGTCAAACAATATTTTATTATTTTGATAAATCAAGAGCGACCACCTCCACGCGTAGGTGGGATTATAGCATCTTCGTCATATGCTAAGGATGCGATACCATTCCCTATTAATGTGTCTTCATTAAGCATATCTTTAAGTTGAGCGTGACCTGGGACGCGAAGAAACCAGTCATGACAATGTTTGGGTTACTAAGCCTAGTTCACAAATGTTGTTTAAATGATTACATGAAGGTTCACCGCACTTCCTTACTAGCCAGCGGCGAATGTCAGCTTTTGACAAGCCATGCTTTAATGCACCAACAATCACATCTCGGTAAGTTACTGCAAGATTAAAAATCTCACATTCGTTACCGCCTGCGATCTCTTCGAAGTCTGCTTGGACTTGCTCTAGAGCAGCCGCATCTTCTTCTGGAGCCGCATCCTCTTCGTCAACTTGAGGAGCCGCATCTTCTGGAAACGCATTTCCCACATCGGTTCGACGCACCAAGTCGTCGACGTGTTTCTCTTCCAGGCTCCTTTGCTTTACGCGTTCAAGCTCCTCTTCTTCTCGCTTCTTTCTTCTTTCAGCAGCCTCCGCAGCTGTTCTCCTGGACTCGGCAAGGATTTCCTCATCTATGGTTTCGCGGGAAACACCAGAGTGAGAACCCTTCTTCTGCCTCTTGGCCAAAAGGCCGCTGATGGTCTCATCATCATCATCTTCAAAGGAACAAATTGGTCAATCAAGACTGCGAAAGTTAAGATAATGAGAAGAGAAGTACGATGGAGATACCTCCCGATTCTTCATCTTGTATCTCGTCTCTCTCTCCTTCTCTGACATCTTCGATTCGTTCTTCTTCTTCATCATCATCCTTTTCTCTCGCCTCCCTTCTCTCCTCCTCCTCTTCCTCCTGATCAAACGGAACAAAGGTCTCCAATGCAAGCTCTTTCCGTGCCTTGCTTGGCATGCGACCTTTAGATTTTTCCCTAGAAGTAAGGGACCTCGCAGGAGGACAAGTTGGAGCGCTTATAGGGGAAGAGATTGTGATTCCCCTCTGCCTTGGTCTCTTTGCCCGTGGAGCAACAGTTGCTGGGGGAGACGGATCATCCCTGGGTGGAGGCAAGGCTGGAGTATTGTCTATCAGCGAGTCAGCAAAAACATCCATGACTTGGCGAATACGGGCTTCAACTGCGGGAGCCATTCTCATTGCTAGTCGAACTGGTTCACCTTGTCTTCTCGCAGTAACAATGGTGGTGATCAGCAACTTGGAGCGCTCACCAGATGCGAACCTCCTCACATAGCACTGCAACAGAAAATGGAGCATAAGTTTCAACACATCAGAATAAGAAAACTTAACGCGCGCGAAGGAGATTGTTTACCTTGGCAAAATCTTGGCTTTATTTGATGATATGCGAATCACCTTTCTTAACTGCGACCATCTTCTCTTCAAGGATGGCGGAGGGACACAAGTGATTCTCGTGGTCCAGCAACGAATAGCAGCCATATTGGGTGTCGTCTAGGCTACAGTTGGGACGAAAAGGGAAAGAATTTCTCTTGATCACAGGAGCTCTGCTTGGCCGAGGGGTTGACTGCGTCTCAAACCTTGTCTGCTGGGTATTCCAATAGGCGACCCAGTTCCTGGAGTAGCCACCTTCGCGGTTACCTGGGGGTTGCTCAAAGGGAAGGTTGCCTCCTTAAGATTTTTTTGCACTCGCCGGACAGTAGTCGCTTGTAGCAGCCTCTTATGATAGACTGCGGCCAGATCAAAGGTGCCTCCGCATCAAAGCCAAACTGGGGAGAAACGCGAGTAGGATCGACGTCAACGGTGATTCTCTCGTACCTAGGGGTAAGCTCGCGAACATGCTCCGCAAGAGCAGGAAGAGAACCTCTCAGACACCAGCAGAAGAAATCGCGATAGCGCTCATGGAAAAGCTTCTCGCCCTCGAAAAGAAGGTCTTCAGAGAAAGCAACAGCCTTGGAAGGATACAGTTTTGGGAAACATCGCACATTCTCGACGCGCGTGGCATAAGGCCTAGCTGTAAACTCGGTGCGATCGTCGCATACCAGGCTCCAGGTGCACTTGGGAAAGTGAGTTCCAAACCATCTTGCAGCCCTTCCACTGTTACGCTCTTCCTCCGCACCCGGGACACACCACTTACTGGGCTTAGAAGGAACAGGAGCATAAGAGGGCCATCGCTCGAAGACCCACATAGTCAGGAAGGCAATATTGACATAGGTCAGCACATCGAGGCGACCGCGCGAGTCCTTGGTTGCTACAACCAGTTGATCCAACCTATGGTATAGGGTGCCCAAGACTAGAGGCCCAAGTGAGACCTTTTGACCAAGGGTACGTTTCACAGCAAGAGGAAGGACGTGATAAAAGACCCCATCATGCGGATGGCCATTGATCAAATACCTCGACAACCAGGCGCAGAGAAAAGCACATAGGGTCAGATGATAACCCTTGCCATTTACATAATTTTTAGCCTTGGGATTCTGGCTCAGAAGTTTCTTTGTGATACTACTACTCGCATAATCGCGGAAGAAGTATTGCACCCACTTGCCCCAAGTGTTCATCGCAGACGTATCAACCAGTTGCCAGTGGGGAAGTAGCTCCGCAGGTGTCCACCGGGTGGAAATTTTATTCACCTCTGACAAACACTCCTCCATCTGCTTGTACAAAGCAAGCTCTGCATTAGTCCTCAAGGGACTCATAGGATCCACCTCACCCACAGGAGACAGATCATACAGCATGTGTACATCTTCAAGAGTGGGAGCAGCCTCGAACTCAGTGAAGTGGAATGTGTGAGTCGCAGGCGAGTAACGCGAGAGAAGGTTTAGAAGCATGGACAGGTCCAGCTTCACGGCAGCACCCTTCATAGCACGGACTGCAAAATATATGCCAGCATCGTTCAAAGCAGTGGCATGATGGGTTAGTACATGGTCGATACACTCATCCATAAAGTCCAGTTTCTGAACAAACGCTTGAGTGGAAACCGTAGTATACGGGAAAAACCCATTTTCGACCCCCAGTCGAACCGCATCCTTGGAATCGATCAATTCGAGCATGGACGCATTAACAGGAGGGGTCAGGGTTTGCAATTCTTCAGAAGGAACAGGGGTTGGCAGGTTCTTCACCTTAACCCTAGCATGGTAAAAGTCTTTGCCGCCCAGATAGGGGGCTTTCCGCCATAAGGTCTGGGGAAGATCAGGTATCTCTTCGATCTCTTTAACGGGATTGGTTCCTTTTGTCTTTGCCATTCATGCGGAAAAGCAAGAAAAAAGGGGGGAGAAATACACATACTTTAGTTTGAATTTCAAGATTCAGCTTCAAGCAACGAGGCTTTATCAGAAGAAAGATGAACGGCTCAGTGTCAATTTTGGGGTTTGAAAGTTCAGAATCGTTTGCATTATTGGGAATCTCAGAAGCCTCACATTCAAAATTGCTACTATTTGGGGATTAGATCAATCTTGGGTTTGAGGAACAAGGTCTTTTTCGCAGTTTCCAATGGATAATATGTTTCAAATAGTCATGGGTTTACAGATCCAATACAGTTCAAAGCATATATCGATATGTTAAATAAAATTGAACAAGGCCAACCTTGTTTTGGTAAAGCTTGCTTGGATGTGCACAGTTGAAGAAGACGATTGACAAGAAAGAATTGATGATTGATTATTTGAATCTGCTCTTCAAGGCTTCCGGGTATCATTCACTTTAAGAGAAAGAAGTGATGCTTTGCAACAATGGAGAGCACATAGTATTTATCCAAAAACAATGAAGGGTTGCGTCCTTTCAGTAGTCGAATCGCAACCGTCACCGTCGAATCGCGCAATCACAGGACAAGCTGACGTCACGCCTAAAACCCTAAAAGACTAGACGGCACGACTCTAGGGGTTTTAGGTCATAATGACACGCACGGGGGCTGAATTTGCGTGTATTTGAATTGGTGCGTGGCGGCGACGCGTACGTTGGTTCTTGCGCATGGAAGTCTATCCGGCTGTGAGTCTTCACGCGCAGAAAGGGGGCTAATGTTGATAGTGCTTTCTGGACAGGAAGATCTTAGCCACGTGGCGACCATCCAGCACACCATAGTGTGCTCCACACACACTAGATCACCAGCCGCGCTGATCCACGTGGGGGCTGCGAGACAGGGCCCTCGCGTACCACCGCACGGGACTTGTAGGGACTTAGTGAATTGGAGGCTAGAGTAAGTCCTGTCGCGCGAGAGTGACAACTAAGCCCGCGCGCGACCCCTAGTAACTGCTTTTGAGAGATTTATGGCACGAGCTTCATAGACCCGGTCAAACCCGATCAACCTTGTAACGGTTCCGGTATACGCGGATAACGTGCTGTAACGGTCCCTATATACGCGGACGAACGTGCCGTTGTGGTTAGGCTAATTAAGCCGCCATTGATGGGCGCATTAACCACACTACAACGGTCACATTATCCGTTATATATAGGACGTTAACCCTTCCATACAAGGGAAGAACGACCCAAGATACGCGAAAGCTCTGCCAAAATCCTGTCTCTCTCTCATACAGTACTATTGCCTTACTCTCTCCCTACACACAACCCAACACCTCCTGTGCTATTTCTATCCTCTGCTCTTGGTGTACATTGAATTCTCTCTGCAGGATTCTCTCGTACACAAGTATCAACTATAATGTTTCTTGTAGCCAAGACAGACTTTCTAAAACAATGTGCTGTAATCGTTGCGATGGTTTGTCTACTCCATCTAGATTGTGAACTCATAAATTTCATTCCACAAGAGTCGGAGATATGATCCTTTGTGTGTAAGCTAGACTCTACACACCAAATCTCTACTATGTGGAATAATAGAAAACTATTAATAATAATAACATAATGCGTAAAAATTTCCCAAAACCATTCTCATAAATGTCAAATTCAAATAATCAAATACAAAAAGCATGTTGTTTAGTATTCAATCAAAAATCTCCCATTAAAACTTATAGCCATAAAGCAACACACCTCAAACCCATTCCATACACATGACCATCAAAATCCTTAGACGTCAAACTCTTCATAGATGGGTCTGCCATGTTATCTGCTGATGCAATCTTCATCACTGCCACATCACCTTTATTCATGAATTCTCTACTAAAATGATACTTACGCTCTTTGTGTTTTCCTTTCTTATGAGCTCTTGGTTCCCTTGAGTTTGCAACTGCACCACTATTATGCAATAAAGTCATAGCCGGTTATGCACTCGGTACCACTTCAAGATTCATCACGAAGTTTCTGAGCCAAACAGCTTCCTTAGCAGCTTCCGAAGCACGCACATATTGAGCTTCCACTGTGGAATCAGCAATGCAAGATTTCATGATGCTCCTCTAACTAATTACTCAACCTCCTACGATGAACACATATCTAGAGGTAGACTTCCTGGATCCCTATATGATTGAAAATATGAATAGTCTCAAGTCCTTTTCAGGTACTTCAAGATATGTTTTTACAACAGTACAATGTTCTATGCTAGGGTTAGATTGATATCTTCTAACCATGCGAACAAAGAAAATATTTGGTATAGTACATAACATCACATACACGAGGGTTCATACCGCAGAAGCATAAGGAAACACCTTCATTCGTTCTATCTGATCAGGTTATTTAGGACACGTATACTTAGATAGGCTGATTCCATGTATGAAAGGGATATGCCCTTTCTTGGAATCTTGCATGTTAAACCTTGAAATAATTGTATCAATATAATTGGCTTGTGACAACCCAACATCTTATTTTTTCCGATGTCGCATAAGCTTGATCCCTAGAACATATGCTGCTTCTCCCAAGTCTTTCATATCAAACTGAATTCATAACCATACCCGCACACTAGATAATACACGTTTTCCTTACACTTCTTGTACAAACATGGCTATCCGAACATTGATCAAAATCAAATGATTTGTTATACTGATCAAAACGAATGTTCCATGATCTAGATGCATTCTTAAGTCCATAAATATATCTCTTAAGCTTGCACAACTTGCACTCCTGGTCCTTAGCTATGAATCCTTCTGCCTGCGTCATATAAATGAGCTCATCAAGATATCCATTAACGAAAGCTGTCTTGATACCTATTTGCCAAAACAGTTAATAAAAATGACCCGTAATGGACATGAGAATCATGATAGACTTAATTATGGCCACCGGAGAAAAAGATTCCTCATAATCGATCCCTTCTTTCTGAGTAAATCCTTTCGCAACAAGCCTTGCTTTGAAGGTTTCAACCTTTCCGTCTACACTTATATTTTTCTTGTAAATACGTTTACACCCGTTTAACCCCATATGTTGGATCTCAAGATCCCAGAACAGATTGGATTACATAGACTCCATCTCAAAAATCATATCCCTTCTCAACTTTTCCACAGCCTTACTTCCAACAGCTTCATTATAGTTACATGGATCAGTATCATCTTCATCCGGGACCTTTTCAAAATACTCTTCCAAGTACATGTATCTGTCTGGCTTACGAGAAACCCTTCCACTACGATGAGGATGCACTTGTATTTAATCATGCTATATTATATGATGACATACAAACTAATTGTGTGTTATAACATGCTTTAATCTTATTATTTTCCTACATTATTTTTCAGGGGTTATTAGCTAACTCTGTTATGCAGGCTTAGCTAAGTTCTCTTATTTACAGGGTTGGAGATTTGCCTGCAGATTGATGTTGTTCTTATGTAAAGTTGTTTGGACTTTCCTTAGGATTGCAGAGTAAAGATCATCTCAAAATTAATGAAAAAAATCATGCAGCTAGTCGTTGAAAGATAGCTGTTGAGAGTCAAGTATCAGCAGAGGATTTTTAGGGATTTCTGTTGAAGCTTTCTATACAAGTCTGCAATTCAAATTGACAGATAACAGACACTATTTCAGAGAGAAAGAGAAGTACAGAGCAAAAAACAGAGATTCATACACTCTCACGGATTGAAAATCATCATTGAAGGAGATTGATCAACTATTCAATCCATTCCAGATTCCTGAATAACACATCAAGCTTCACTGTCTTCACAGCGTTCTTCATTCATAGCTTTATTTGTATATCATTATTTTTTATCACTTAATCTTCTCTTTGGGTTAAGTTGTTCAAGAGGAACAACTGGGTTTCTTATTGTATCAGTTAACTAGAGCTATTACTAGATAGGTTAGGAAGAACCACATGCTGGAAAAGAGTAAGACAATTCTCTTGAACTGAGATTTAGGGATTAACTTTTGATAAATAAGAAGTTGTTGAAATCCTAGAGGGATTAGATCCCTGAGGCGGACAGTAGGTCACTTGGGACCGAACTTCGTAACAAATCACTGTGTTCATTGTCTTGTATTTCTGTTCTTACTTGTCTTCAAAAATGTATCAAACAGGTTCTTGTTCAAAGCTTTGAAAATACTCTGTAATTTTAAACTTTCTGTTTTAGTTTCAAAGCCTTAAATCTGTGATCAATGTTTTGAAGTACTTCAAGTCCCTTTCATTTTTTTTAAAACCACATATTTAGCAAAAGTTGCCATACTCTATTCAACCCCCACCCCCGTTCTAGAGTATTTGATCCTTTAACTGCATACCTACATTCTGTATTCAATTTGTATCATAGCTTGTATCACTGTACAGATCTAAAAATCTTGTGATCATGAGTAATGTATGTGAATGTGGTTTCTCACAGGGATCTAGCAGACCTATTCTATTTTGTGGAGTTTCGTACACTGGAAAGCCTTGATGAAAATGTTCATAATTGATCAGGACATTGAAATATGGTCTATTATCCAGAATGAACCTCACATATTCTACACATAAAAGGATGGGATTTGAACTCCCAAACCTGAAAACTCTCTCTACTTCTGAATTAGAACAACTTTCAAAAAATTATAGAGCCATGAATCACTTATACCGTGCTTTGAATGCAGATGAATTCAATAGGATATCTACCTGCAAGACTGCTAAGGATATTTTGGACAAAATGGTGGTCGCTTTTGAAGGAATCAGCCAAGTGAAGCAAACTAAGATCAACATATTCCTTAGACAGTATGAACTGTTCAAGATGAATGGAGATGAATCCATCAAAGACATGTTCAATAGATTTACTGACATTGTCAACAATCTGGAGTCCTTGGGGAAATTATTCTCAAATGATGAGAAAGTCGGAAAGATTTTGAGAAGTCTTCTCAAAGCCAATGGGAACCAAAGACTACAACCATTGAAGAAGCTCAAGATCTATCCTCTCGCCAACTAGATGATTTACAGAGAAAGCTACTCACACATGAGATCTCCATGAGTGAAGTTGATGGAGAACTACCAGAGAGTATCAAGAATCTGGCACTGAAGGCCAAAGAGAGTGAACAACCTCAATGCCTCTAAAAAGAAGAAGATGATTAAGAATATCATTTTGCTCTCATTTCCAAAGTCTTTACTAGGATTCTCAAGATGAATAAGAAATTTGGAAACAAAGACTTCAGCAGAGACAAGTGCAGATCTTCAAGTAGAAAGGACTACAAAGGTAATTCCTCTTCCCATAAATCCTAAGGAATGAATTGCTTTGAAGGTGGTGATGCATGAAACTTGATAATAGACTGTCCCCACAAGAAGAGCAAGCACATTGAAAAGAAGGACAATGACAGAAAGAAGAAGGCCATGGTAGCTTCATGGAGTGACTCTGATTGTTCAAGTGAATTAGATTCTGAAGAAGATCAATCTAACCTATGTCTTATGGCCAAGCATGATGAAAGCTTAGAAAAGAACATTGAGGTAATGGTGAATAGTTTAATGTCTAAACCTATAAATGTACTTTTTGAGATTTTGTAAACAATGCTTTTTAATAAAGGAAACTTCTTAAAAGAAATCAAGTCTTTAAAGGAGAATTTCATGAGCAAGAAAAAGAGAATTTGCAATTTGTTTGCCAAAAGAAGAATCTTGAAATTTTTGAGGAAAAAACTAATAGAGATTTCAAAGCTTTGGAAACCATTTTCAAAGCCTTGAAACTCAAGTAAAAGAAGTTGTAACATAGAACTCTCTTTTGATTGACAACCTTGTTGCTCTAAGGCATTAGAATGATGAATTAGAGGAACATAAAACTCTTCCGACTGAGAAATTTCAAGACTCTAAGAATGTTATGAAAAAACTTGCTGGATTTGAACATAATCTCAACTTGATCCTTGGAGCAATTTCGTATTTTGTCCACAAAACTAGTATGGGATATAATCTAAACTTTTCAAGAAAGAACAGTACCATCTTTGTGAAAGAAGGTTGCAGACATTCTCCAAAATGTATTTTCTGTGGCAAGATTGGTCATGTTAAGATGACATGTCCCTTTAGAAGAACAGAATCTCACATCATGAGGAATACTTTTCCATTCCATCTTAAGGGATAGGTGAGATAGGTATGAGTTTCTAAAGGGACCAGACCACCTAACATGGTTGATCCTGAATATGAATCCAAATATTACACTTGGTCTAACAGCTGGGTAAGGTGGTGAGTGGTGCTTGCAGGTTTTCAACAAAAGTAAAGATCATAAGTGGATTATGGATAGTGGTTGCTCAGGCACATGAGTAGAAAAAGTTCTTTATTCACTGAACTGTAAGAACAATCAAGATGGAATTTCACACTTGGTGAAAAAGGTAAATGCAATATTATAGTAATTGGCAAAGTTGGTAATGGTTTTGAAAATTCTATTTCAGATGTTTATCTTGTAGATGGTCTAAAGTTGAATCTGCTTAGTGTGTCAAAACTATGTGATAAAGGTAATAAGGTCATTTTTTATTAGGAGAAATGTGTGGTGCAAGATGAAAAATTTGCCAATTGCATTCTCACAGCTCCAAGGTCAAACAATGTTTATTCTTTGAATACTAACAAAGTTGCAGGAGAAAGTGTGAAATGTCTCAAGGATTTGAAATAGGATTCAAAGCTTTGACACAGAAAGCTTGGACACATCAGCTTGCATAGACTGAACAAACTAGTCTCTACAGACCTGATCAGGGGACTACCATCCATCAAGTTCAAAGATGAAGAGGTATGCAAGGCTTGTGCTCAAGGAGAACAGACGAGGAACTCATTCAAGTCTAAGAACTTTGTGAGTACAACTAGACCTATTGAACCGCTTCATATGAATATGTGTGGTCCTCTGAGCGTTCCAAATCCAAAGGGTAAGAAGTATATGCGTGTTATTGTAGATGATTTCTCTATATTTACTTGGGTAATGTTTTTAAGAGATATGTATGAGGCCTTATCTAAATTTTCAAAAGTGTGTAAAGAGCTACAATCTTTGAAAAACCTTCCTATTGCTTCAATAAGGAGTGATCATGGCAGAGAATTTGATCAACTAGATTTTGATTTATTCTGTGCTAAGTATGGCATCTCTCACAACTTTTCTGCTCCTAGAACTCCTCAACAAAATGGTGTAGTTGATAGAAAAAACGGGACTCTTGAGGACATGTCTAGGAAAATGCTTTTAGAAAACAAATTGCCAAAATCATTTTGGGCAGAGGCTTTTAATACAGCAAATTACATTTTGAACAAATGCCTGATTAGGCCTATTTTGAAGAATACTCCTTATGAACTTTTCAAAGACCGAAAGCCAAATATCTCTTATTTCAAACCTTTTGGTTGTACTTGTTTTGTTCACAATGATGGTAAGGATATTCTTGGCAAGTTTGATGCCAGGAGTGATGAAGGTATTTTCCTTGGTTATTCGTTGACTAGCAAAGCCTACAGAGTTTACAATAAGAGAACCAAGCTTGTTAAGGAAAGCATACATGTTATATTTGATGAAAGCAATGATGGTTCTTGAAGTTAAAATTTTACAGACTTAAATTTGAAGAAGCATGAGTTAGAGGATGAAGATCCAGAGAATGGTTCTAAGACTAACATGTAAGAAAAGAGAAAGAGATTTCAAAACCTTGAAAGTGGCTCTCAAAGCCTTGAATCAGGACCTCAAGGAACACAGAGCGGTCAAGCCACTAAATCAAGCTCTCAAGGCCTTGAAAAAATTCCCGGAGAACCAGAACCTAGGACATAGGAAAGAATTTCAAATATTCGTCATCCCATCCAACAGAAGCAATACAAGAGGCATTACAAGAGGCATACTGGATCATTGCAATGTAAAGTGAGCTGAATGAATTTGAGAGGAATAAAGTCTGGAATCTAGTTCCTCCTCCTGAAGATCAGTCTACAATTGGAACAAGGTGGGTGTTCAGAAACAAGCCGGATGAAAATGGTAAGGTTATCTGGAATAAGGCAAGACTAGTAGCTCAAGTATACAACTAGGAAGAAGGTATAGATTATGGGGAGACTTTTGCTCTTGTAGCCAGGTTGGAAGCAATAAAAATGTTACTTGCATTTGCATCACATAAGAACATCGGACCTTTTCAATGGATGTTAAATGTGTATATCTAAGTAGTTATCTGAAAGAAGAAGTAAATGTTTCTCAACCTCCTGGTTTTGAAAGTGATGAGTTTCCTAATCATGTTTATAAGTTTGATAAAGCTCTTTATGGTATCAAACAAGCTCCAAGAGCTTGTATGAAAGATTGTCAAAATTCTTACTTGAAAATTATTTCAAAAGAGGCTTAGATGATAAAAATCTTTTCATAAAGACACGCGAGAAAGACATTTTAGTAGTACAAGTATATGTTGATGATATTCTATTTGTACTAATGATTCTTTTTCCCAGGATTTCTCTTTTCTTATGAGCAGGGAATTTGAGATGAACTTGATGGGAGAGCTAAATTTCTTTCTTGGACTTCATGTAAATCAAATGAAGAAAGGAATTTTCTTACATCAAAATAAGTACAACAAGGATTTTCTGAGCAAGTATAATATGTCTCAATCCAAGGTAGCCAAAACTCCCATGAGCTCTACACTATCCGTAGACAAGGATCAAAATGGTAAGACTGTGAGACAGAAAGAGTTTAGAGGTATGATCGGTTCACTGCTCTATCTTACTGCAAGTAGACCAGACATTATGTTTAGTGTTTGTATGTGTGCTAGATTCTAAGCTGATCCTAAAGAGTCTCACTTAGTTGCTATCAAATGAATTTTCAAATATCTGAATGGTACCGAAGACTTGGGGCTTTGGTATCCTAAACAGTCTAACATCTCTCTGTGTGGATATTAAGATGCTTATTTTGCAGGATATAAAGTTGACAGGAATAGCATATCAGGATGTTGCTAATTCCTTGGAGCATCTATGATAAGCTGTCATTCTAAAAGGCAAAATTCATTAGCTTTATCAAAACAGAAGTTGAATACATAGCAGCAGGAACTTACTGCTCACAAGTTTTGTGGATAGCTCAGCAGATGAGAGATCTGGTTTATGACTTCAGAGATATTCCCATAAAATGTGACAACACTAGTGCTATCTCAATTACAAAGAATCCAGTACAAAATTCAAGGACTAAGCACATTGATGTAAAACATCACTTCATTAGAGATCATGTGGGGAAAGGTGATGTATCTCTATCTTTTGTGCCAACTAACTTGCAGTTTGTAGATACCTTCACTAAACCACTGCCAGAAAATTGATTCACAGGTAAGTTAGGGGGAGCATCAGGTAAGTTATTTGTGTTTCAATGTTTTTGAAACGTTTTTCAAAGCCTTGAAAACCTTATCTGCAGTATAACAGTTTTTCAAGGCCTTGAAATCCTTTTCAAAAGATTTGAATATAAATCTATATACTATATGTTTCAATGATGGATCACTAATGCAGGTGTTATTTAATAGATAATTTCCTAACATTATTTTTACCATTTAAAACGAATCTTTTTCAAATCAGCATAATACTATTTCCTTTCCAAACGAGTATGAATTTCAAATAAACTTTTCTTCCTCAAATATTTAGGAATATTTAGTTTCATTATTTTAGCCCATTTCCTCAGTATTTTTCTTCTCTCTTGTCTCTCTCTCTCTCTCTCTCTCTCTCTCTCTTCTATCTTTCTTTCCTTTCTCTTCTAAACCCTAAACCCTATGGATTCACGGAGATCTTCTCAAAGAATCAACATGGGTGGAGGCTCAAAGAAGAACACATGGAAGAAAAGAAAATCTGGAGAAGAAGAAGAAGTTCAAGCTATCAGTGACATATCTAGTTTAATACTATCAGTGCCCCAAAGAATCCCTCTCCTCCTCCTAAGAAGAAAAGCAAGAAATATAAGGATGATCAGACTTCTACTTCTCGCAAGAAGAAGTCAGATCTAGTAGCTACATCTGGGAAACAAAAAGGTTGTTCGGATTGGTAGTCCAAAGAAGGTGAAGAAGGTAAAAGAGGCTTAGAAATCTGACAAGGGGAAGAAGATTCAGAGTGCGGAAATAGAAAAAGGGAAGGAGATTCAGATTTACACTGAGAAGAAGTCATCTTCTGGTAAGAAATATATTTATGATCATTGGTTCTTCAATCATGCTTCTTATGGAATCTGGCTATATGATTTTGCATCAGCTTCAATTTCTCATTGTAGTATAATCAGTACTAGCATGCTGAATTATATGGATTTGGATTGTATTAGGAGATTGAAACAGAGTTCAATTTGGAAAATTCTAAACCCCTCTAAGATTGCATACCCTAGGCTTACTAGACTCTTTTACTTGAATATGAAACAAGTAAATATCTTGGGTTTAATAGTATCATCTAAGGTAGCTGGTATTGAGATGGAATTAGATCATGTTGAACTTGTCAGAGTCTTGTGTTGTCTAAAGAGGTACAATACAGAAAAGTACCATAGCAAAATTGATGGTATAGATATGGCTAAGGAAGAGTTCTTTTTGCCTAATATAGCTACTACCTCTAAGCATTTAACTCATTATGTGTTAACTGTTGAAGCCAAATATTGTTTACTACCATTATGAGGTGTGTGGTACCAAAAGAGAGTTCTAAGGAGTTGCTATATGACAGGGTGTTGTATCTGATGTACTTGGTGATGCATGCATATGAGATTTATTTCCAAGCATTGTAATGGAACACATTATGTACTGGTGTACCAAGAATGGGAAACATCCTCTACCCTACACCAACCTCCTTCCACTTTTCTTTCACCATATGGGAATACCTGTTGAAAAGGAAGAGACAATAACTACAGGTTTGGAATGATAGATGAGAAGTCTTCTCAAAGAACTGGAATTGTGAAATCCAGTGAAAGAGAATGGAAATTCTAATCAGAACTGTCTACTGATGATTTTAAAGCCAAGAAGTTTTCAAAGACTAAGCCTTAACCACACTAGTAGCCCTACCTTCTATCACTCAGGACCAATATCAAGTTATTTTGAAGATGGACTTTATTGAAAATGAATAGATGATCATAAGCAAGAATAGTACCAGTTGAGTACTGAGTTCAGGCAGATGAAATACATGATTGAGAGTGTTTTCAAGAGAATCAAATTGATACATGTGGAAGAAGAAGATAAACAAGCTCTAGAAGGTTCAAGGAAGTCAGGATCTACCAATGACCTATTTGATGAGCAGAGTACCGGGGATAAGGCTGTTGGGGATAAGGAAGATGAGTCAAAGGTTGGTGATGATAAGGAACCTGATAATGAAAGAAGTGTTGACTCAGGGTTGTTGCTAAGAGAATCTCTACAAAAGAAGAAACATAATGAAAAGGTTCAAGCACTTGTCACCTCAGAGGACTTGTTTGAGGATGATGTGGTTGCTGATGAGCCTAGTGAAGAAGTTGCACAAGAAGAGGAAGCCCAGGAAGAGGATCGGCAAGATAATGAGGAAGAAGATGAAGAAGAAAGTGATCAGGAAGAAGTTGCAGGGCCTAAGACTTATGAAGATCCAAATCCTTGAATCCAACCTTTTCTTTCTTATTTTCAAAACCTTGAAAATTCTCTTTTTCTTTCCAAAATTTTATGTTTTTAAGTTTTCCAATAATTTGATCCAACATTTTCTCACCTTTTGATGAATGTAAAAAAGGGGGAGATATTTAGGGGTATTTATAGTTTTAGGGGAGATCTGGTTTTTGGATCTGTGGATGAACTGTTAAAACTGCTTAGTTGGTTATTGGTTATTTTGTTTTATTTTGATTCAGCTTTTATAATTGTTGGTATTGATATCTGTTTTTGATCTTGTATAATTGTTTCTGCTATACTACTAATGTCTATTTTTCCAGAAACTCATTTCAAACAGAATAGTTGGTTATGTTTTTCATCAAGGGGGAGATTGTAAGTTCAACGTTGGTTTCAAAGCAATTCTTTCTTTAATCTCATGCACTCAGGGGGAGTTCGTAATCCTATTCTTTCTTTAATCTCATGCACTTAATCATGCTATATTTAATTATGAAGGACAAACTAATTTTGTGTTATAACATGCTTTGATCTTATTATTTGCCTAAGTTATTTTGCGTGGATTGTTAGCTAACTCTATGATGCAGGTTTAGCTAAGTTCCCTTAGTTACCGGGTTGCAAATTTGGCCTGCAGATTGATGTTGTTCTTATGGAAAGTTGTCTGGACTTTACTTAGGATTGAAGATCGAAGATCAGATCACAATCAATGAGAAAATCATGCAGCTAGACGTTGGAAGATAGCTGTTGAGAGTCAAGTATCTGCAGAGATTTTTAGGGATTTCTGTTGAAGCTTTCTATACAAGTATGCAATTCAAATTGACAGATAACAGACACTAATTCAGAGAGAAAGATAAGTACAAAGCAAAACATAGAGATTCATACACTCTCACGGATTGACAAGCATCATTGAAGGAGATCAATCAACTATTAAATCCATTCTAGATTCCTGAAGAACACTTCTAGCTACACTGCTTCACTGTCTTCACAGTGTTCTTCATTCAGATCTTTATTTGTATATCATTCTATTTTATTACTTAATCTTCTCTTTGGGTTAAGTTGTTCAAGAGGAACAACTGGGTTTCTTATTGTATCAATTAGCTAGAGCTGTTACTAGATAGGTTAGGAAGAACCACGTGCTGGAAAAGAGTACGACAATTCTCTTGGCCTAAGATCTAGGGCTTAGGATTTGATAAATAAGAAGCTGTTGAAATTCTAGAGAGATTAGATCCCTCGGGCGGGTAGTAGGTCACTTGGGACCGAACTTCGTAACAAATCATTGTGTTCATTGTCTTGTATTTATGTTCTTTAGTTGTTTTCAAAACTGCATCAAAACAGGTTTCTGTTCAAAGATTTGAAAATCTTTTCAAAGCTTTGAAAATACTCAGTATCTTTAAACTGCCTATTTTAGTTTCAAAGCCTTGAATATGTGATCAAAGCTTTGAAATACTTCACGTTTCTCTCATTTTGTTTTAAAATAACATCTTTAGCAAGAACTTTCCATACTGTTTTCAACACCCCCCCCCCCCCTTCTAGAGTATTTGATCCTGCAACTGCATACCTACATTTTGTCTTCACACAATAGAGTCTTCCTCTAAGAATATCGCATTAGTGTTAACAATGACTTCCTGATCCTGATGACCATAAAATAGACCACCCTTTTGTTCTTTTCGAGTATCCTACAGAGACACATACTTTTTTCCTAGTTTCAAGCTTACATTGTTCCCCTTCAACACGTATGCTGGACTATCCCAAATTCGAACATGTCGTAGACTAGGGGTGAGCAAAACCCCGCCCCGCACCAAAAGTCGGTCCGAATTTAGCACCGATCAATGCTAATTGAATGATTATGGGTATAGATTCTTCAACCCAGTCAAATTTCGATCGATCATGGGTTTGGAAGTGGAAAACCCGTTCAAAACCGAACCGGTCCGACTAACGTTTTAAATGTAAAAGTTAAAAATTTTATTTAGATAAATGGTTTAGAAATTAAGTTTTACTAGTTAACATCGTCTTTATACTTGATTTTTCTCACGTTATTTCTCTTTTGTAGAAAATTACTTAATGTTTCCAACTTCAAATTTTATAAAAACATATATTACAAAGATAACTGACCAAATAAATATATCTTTTCAAGAAAAATTTAAGGTTTTTTCAACCCGTTTAACCGGTCCGAACCGGACCGAGCCAATAAGTTATGATTGGTTTGGGTATCACAAATTATTGGATAGGTTTGGGTTGAACATTCTCCAACCCGTACATATTGTGTCGGGTAAAAATAGTTGGAAAAACCGGTCCAACCCGGTCCGTGCTCACCCCTACCGTAGACTAGGCTTGCACCCACTCCAAATTTCTGTTGGTGTAGTTGGTATTGACTTAGACAAAACAAAGTTCAGAATATATGCAACTGTCTCTAAAGCATGCCCCCCCAAAAAGAAGTTGGTAAATCTGAATAACTCATGATGGATCTCACCATTTCTAGAAGTCCTATCCATTCACTATGCCTGGCGTATCTGAAGCGGACAACTGGGATTGAATCTCTTGTTCCTCCAAGTAATCACTAATTTTTTCCAACAGATACTCGCCACCTCGATCAGATTGAAATGAATTTATTTATTTTCCTATATGCTTCTCTGATTATGCTTTCAAAATTTTAAATATCTCAAAGGCTTCAGACTTACACCGCATCTAATCAATATATCCATTCTTGAGTAATCATCAATAAAAGTAATGAAATACTCAAAATATCCTCCCCCCTGGACATTCATTGGTCCAAAAACATATGAGTGGAAAATCTGTAACGGTTTTTTGGCCCTATTTACCATTGCCAAAAATGGTTTCTCGGTCATGGTACCTTCTAAGCATGACTCACATACTAATAGGGCCTCCACTTTCAATGAACCTAATGGCCCATTCTGAACCAGCTTTTGTATCCTGTTTGTAAGGTCACAAGTTTCATAGACTAGAAATACTTAGTTATTTCAAGGCCTTGAACAAGTTTTCAAAGCCTTGAATCAGGTTTCACAGGCTTGAAGGCCTTGAACCAGGATTCAAGGCCTTGAAATTGTCTGAGCTGTATGCATGTTCTAAGGGGGAGTTTTTCTCAACTCTTCTGATCTGATTCTATCTCTATCACCCCTATGATTGATGTGTTATTTTTTGATGATGAAAGATAAACTGTTTTTGAAAGTGTGTAATGTAGGTATAAACAAGTATATAAATACTCTATAAGGGGGGGGGGGAGGTTGAATAGAGTATGCTAGCTTTTTCCAGAACACAAGTTTTTAAAACTTAAGTAGAGCAAACTGTTGATATCTCAGAGCTTTGAAAAGGATTTGAGAAGCTTGAAGATATAACATCAGAGTATAGAGGCTCCAAATCTTTAAGACTTGAAAAACTTCAAAGCTTTGAAACTTCCAATATAAACTGAAAGTAAATGCAGCAAATGTAAATAGCAGATACACAGAGATTTTACAGAGTTCAGTCACAACTGGACCTAGTCTCTGCCAGAGGGATCTAATCCCTCCAGGATTAAAACACAACTTCTTATTAATCAACCAGATTTAGCCCTAGATCTCAAGCCTAAGTGAGCTACCTTACACTTATACAGCTTGTGGTTCCCAACCTATCTAGTGACAGGCTACAACCTGTTGAAACAATAAGAACCTCATGTTGTTCACTTGAACAACCAAACTACTAAGTTTAATGAGGTTTTATAAATGAAGAATAGATTATACAATTAAGTACAAGAAGAAGAACTCAGAATAGATAAGATGTTTAAGCCTGGAAGAGTTCTTCTGAGTTTGAATGATCCTCTTTCTGCTGAAGAGTTGAATTCCTGAAATGATTTGAAGAGCTGTATGAACTCAATCTTCCCACTTTGTTGCTATTTTAAAAAACGCGATCTCTTTCTCCTTTTAACTCTCTGTAATTCAAATTTAAAGTGCTGATCTTAGTCTGCAACTAATTTGAGAGAATTCAGGAATATAATTCCTAAATTATTTCCTTTCTGATAAGCTCCAATCAACAGTTCTATTTGAATGGATTTGCTGACTTGTTTTATGGACGTTGGAGCACCCAACAAGTCGGAAAATACTCAGCAACAAGATCAACCAAATAACAATACAATCTAGCAATAAGAACTGCTTAAAAAAGCAGCTATCAGTTCATGAGAAAACTATGCTAGATTTGTCTGTTGATAGTTCAAGTTAACAAATACATTCAGCAACATGATTGTATCAAGTAGCATCCATAGAACACACAATAATAGACAATAATCAGCTTATATCAAGTTCTAAGTCTCACAGAATCCACCTGCATACATGAAGATAATTGAATGAACTTAGCAGTAAAGAGTAACTAGAATAACTCAAAGCTTTGAAGCTTTGCCGGCTAGCTTCACAAGAATGAACATTGGATTTTCAATCCAACTTAGAACATAGATTGATAAATGTATTCATATAATTAATCCATATGATAACTGAAACACCCCATAATTCCCGAACCTTGGGGAATTATGAAAAATGCCCTCCACCCAAGGTGATGAACCTCTTAGGGTAACGGAGTAAGACCACGGTTCTTGGTTATATGCAATCAAACAAAACCCACCGATTACATTACTATAAAACGTGTGTACATCTTTGTTCACAAGAAACAAAAGTGATACGGCTACCAAAAGAAAAGATCTTGGAGGCTACATGATCTATATACTACCGTTTCCTATATTTAGTGGAACGTCCCCCTCCCTCGCGAGCTCGAACCTGTGGTGATTTAAAATAAAATAATGGAACACCACGATTTAAATAAATTCAGTCAAAACTGAGTAAATATAAGCTACAACGCGTAAATAGATGGCTAGGAAACACAGTTATAAGTTACAAAAGAGGTAAGAAGAATTTAAATAATGGCAGTAAGAAATATTTTCAGAAATATAAAACCATTGTTTAATTATTTTAACAAGTTATTTTAACGTTTTCATTTGGTTGGGGCATATCCTGAGCCACCAACGGGATCAATGTAGACGGAGGAATCACAATGTATCGCTAAAGGGTGCATTCTAGGGTTTAACAGTCCTATTTCTCCCGAGCGTTATGGGAGCCCATACGTCAATCCCCGCTCACAAATTCTAGCTAAAAGGCCTTAAGTGTCGACACCCCTATACCGTAGTGACTCGTACAAGTATAAGTAGCACTCTAGATCTATAAACCCCTTGGCCGCAATACCTTGATACATATAGGCTCATCGGGGGTGGATTGTAAACATTTAAGTTTTATCCAATGAAGTGAAGCATTGCTTCCGGCTGTATAGTTGGGGGATCGCTTGGTGTCCCCG
The DNA here is from genome assembly GCA_023055425.1 of Linanthus parryae. Taxonomy (NCBI): domain Eukaryota; kingdom Viridiplantae; phylum Streptophyta; class Magnoliopsida; order Ericales; family Polemoniaceae; genus Linanthus; species Linanthus parryae. The sequence continues at coordinate 71,018,339 of JALGPY010000007.1, read as the reverse complement.
ACCATAGCCACAATATAACTCCGTACATCGCCCTATATCTATTATGAGTGTATTATTGATTCCCGTTTTCAAACAAATTTTCTTTTCACAACTCAAAGTTTTTCCGAAGTAATTTTCAATGAGTACGATATTGATTATTAAAATATCTCACATGCTCCAATTTTCATTTTCATAACCTAATTTGCAAGTTTGAAAATCAACTAAAATTTAAATTTTATTTGTAAAGGTTGCACACATATACTTACCAAAGGATATACAAGCGCGAGGCAACAAAGAGAAATTTTAGAATTCCGAAGGCACAAACTTGTCTCCTACGAACCTGATGTCTACAATCACATATATACGTACTCATTACCACCAAGTTACACATACATAATTCAAATGTAACCTACATGATAAATAATCACATATGTCACAAATGCACATATAATTATGTTCACTTATCAAAACACATGAAATCCAACACTTAGACATGTGAAAATTCAAGTTATTATAAAAATGTGAAACTACAAATCTGGACAGATTTGTAGCTCTGACTTTAGATCCATATTTACAATACCAAAATACTTTCAAAAATTATGAAACTCTCTCATAAGGTAGAAAAATATGTCTAGTTTCTGAAACATCAAGAATCTTATTAATATCTATTATAGAAATAAATATAGAAAATAAACAAAGAGTGTTGTGCAGAGACAATTCTGAAAGTAAATCTCTACTTCAAAAGGTGATTAATACCCCTTGGAGAATAGAAATGATGCTCATATTCTCCAGAATAAATATTATATGTGTCTAGTTAGTACACAAGAAATAGGGGGTTCAAAATATCTGAAAATTGGATTTTTTGTGAAAATACCAAGACTGGTCCTGAAACAGAGTTCCAGAAAACATGCAAGTTCAAATAATCATTACTCATTATCCAAGAATGATATGAAGATGATTTTTGTCTCAAAGTGACCCCCTCTAAGTCTATTTTCAATAAATGTAAGTTTTAAAATTTTTACAGAGACCAAAGTATAACATATACCACGTTTTTTACACACTACACAGATTCTATCAACATGCATGTTTCCCTAAAACCTCCAAATCTTGATCAAATCATTTATATGATACATGCAACTTGAGAAACATGTTATTATAATAAAAAAAATAGAAATTTAAACATATAAAAAGAAATCAAACAAGAAATTTGAGGAATCAAGTGAAAATTTTAATAAAAAACAAGTCCAAAGTCACAATTTCATGCTCTAGGCACACATGCATCATCAAATCAAGAAATTTCAAACAAGACATCCTTCCAACAACTATTTTCACAATATATGAAGGGGAAACTTACTACCAACCCTTAGAGAGATTTTGTAGTTTTAGAGGGTCTTGGAGTGCTTGATTTCTCTCTAGACTTGAAGCTCCTTCAATGGAAGCAAGAGAGAGATGAGAGAAGTGGGTTTTTGAGGAAGAGGGTGATGTTTATGATGCCCTCATTGTTTTGGACGAAATTTAGGAGTGAGAGAGAGATACTTGAGGGTGGAAGGAGTGATGAAATTATGTGGTTGTGGTAGTGTGTGTGGGGGTTTGCATCTTATATGAATATGTGACTACATGTGTGGGTAGAGCTCCATAGGAAGACGTATGAGTATTTTTTTATTAGTATTGACTTTTGTAGTGGTGGGAAGGGACTTGAGAGAAATTAAAACTCTCCGAAGAAATTATTTGGGGGTAGAAATTGAAGTAGTAAGAAGTTGAGGGTTGGTAGGCAAATACTAAAAATTAAGTTAACCACAAGATTGCAAATGCAAGAGGGGTATTTTTGGAATTACCACTAAGTAACAAGTTTACTAGTAGTATTTTTTTTTGCTAACTTTAGAAACTATGACTTGAATTACACAATAACAACACAACTTTTCTAAATAAAAAAATAGCCCCAAACAAAGTACGAGGTATTTCAATAACCAAAAACTGCACAAAAACAGTTAGATAATTCAACATATAGGAACTGCTACAGTAACTCAAAGCTTTGAAGCTTTGGTACTTAGTAATTTCTTTAGCTTGTGTTTCTGGCTTTTATCATCAAGGAGCTAAGCTCTCTGTCTGTATATTTACAACATAATGTCTAGGAGCTTCAGACTTATCAATCTCTTCCTTTATGAAAGACAAAACACATTATCTGAGCACTGATATCCTGCAACTTACAATCAGAAGTAAAATTCACAGAATACTGAATAACACAAAATCAAATACCACAGAATTGCATAGATAACATCCTACCGGATCCAGAAATTATTGCAAACCATAAAATCCAAATACTAAACTTCCTCAAAACATAGAAACTACTAAAGCATAAATCAAAACACCACATAACACATAATCTTCTCCCCCTTTTTGACTTTCATCAAAAGAGTAGAAGAAATGTAGGATCTATTCAGAGTATTTTGAGAAAATAAGAAAGATAAACTAAACTTCAGGACTGAGAAGAGTAGAAAGAATAGAGAGAATGGGTTCAAGGCTTTGAAGATCATGAGGACTTTGCTTTTCCCTTTCCTTTTCCCTGAGTCTCCTCTTGCTCTTCTTCTGAGACTTCTGCAACTTCAGCCTGTTCCTCATCTTGTTCTCCTTGTTCTTAAATTTTCTATCCTTGAGCTTCCTCATCCTGCACCTTTTCAACAACCTCATCGACCAACTTGTCTGGATCAGCAGCTTCCTTTTCAGCATTCTATACAGCAGTTTCCTCATCATCTGCCTCCTCTTAAGATTGTTCAAAGAGATCCTTTGATGTCAGAACAACATGAATACCTTTCTTCTTCTTCTTCTTCTTCTTCTTCTTCTTCTTCTTCTTCTTCTTCTTCTTCTTCTTCTTCTTCTTAAGTTTCTTGAGAGATTCTCCCAGAACTTCCTCTGAATCAATTATGGCACTTTCTCCAGATCCAAACCTTTGATGATCAGGTTAAGTTCGTTGAGAACCAAACCTTTTAACTTAGTAAGGTCATTGGAAAAGTCAAACAGACCTTGTCTTAAATCCTCCACACCATCTTCCAGAACGTCAACCCTATCTATAATCTAAGAAAAATCCAGATTACCAGACATCTTAGCGGTTGAAACAGCTCTATGTTTGATGAATTCCTTCTCCTTTAGCTCCTTAACATTTAACCCTGAATAGAACTTCCACTTTCCTTTAGCAGTATAAACAATTCCAATCCTTTGAAAATATGCCTCATCAACTACTCCAAAACCAGTAGTAGTCATCTCTTCATCCTTCAGAGAAACTCCAAAATGCTTGAAAAACAATGGTAAGATATTGGCATAGGGTAGGGAGTGGTTTTCTAGTCCTAGTTCCACAATAGACCATGTGCTCCATCACCACAGTAGGAATGTCTACCTCAAACCCATGACAGATCAAATACATTAAGATCAATACCTTGTCTGTTTCCAAATCTTTGGAATATTCTATGGGGACAACACATCTCATAATGATTGAGAACAGGATTTTGGCTTCACAGTTAAACACGAAATGTGTTAACTGCTTGGGTTCCGAAGTGGTTTCCTCCAAGAAAAACATGGCTTTAGCTTTCTCTATAATTTCTTTCCTATCAGGATGATCACCAACCTTATACTTCCTAGGTACCCCCAAAACTTTGGAGAACACCTTGTGATCCAACCTAATGTCTACACTAGCCACTCTTGAAGTGAGGATATATCTATCACTATCATCAAATTCTTGAACCAGATTTAGGTAAAACGACATGGTTAACCTAGAGTAAGCTTTAGAAGGACGGTTTAACAAACTTCCAACAGATGAGTTTCTCAAACTCTTAATGTAGTCTAAGTCCAAAATATCCAATAACTCAGTACTAATCATACTACAAAAATAAACCTTATAAGATGCATACCCATCCATCCATACAGTCTTAACTTCAGAATTAACAAATCAAGACTCAGGCAAGAGATTCTTACCAAAATTTATGGCTTTCTTCGTTTTCACTGCACTGTGTTTAACCCTTTTTTCTCAGTACTTGCTTCACCCTTCTTTTCTGGATTTGCTTCTGCTTTCTTTTCATCAACCTTCTTCTCTTTTGAAGATGGTAAACTCTTCTTTTCCTTCTCAGTAGTCACCTCTTTCTTTTTCTTACTTGACTCTTGCTCCTGATCCTTGTTCCCCTATTCCTTTTCTTTCACCACTTCCTCTGTAGCAGATTCAGAATCTGACCCATCCCTTACTTCTTCTTGAACTTCCTTAACCTTCTTGATATTCTTTGAACGAGGAGAAGTCTCATGAACACTGGTTGTATCTTCTGAGTCTGAACCATGAATGGTGATCGTCCTATTGGCCTTTCTCTTCATCCTTTTGTTGGAGGTCTGACCTAGCTGCTTGATCCTCTCTGATTTTTGCTCCTTATGGGTTAGGGTTTGAGAGAGTTTGAGATAATGGGGAGAGAGAGAGAGATAGAGACGAATAGATAGAAGTAGAGAATGAGAGAAAATAAGTCCTAAAGCTAGCTTAAGTAGGTAGAAGATTTTGATTGAAAAGAGGAGATTTGCATGCAAGAAGATTTCAGAATATTTTCAAAGATATTTGTAGATATTTTGATCTAATCTCTGAACATTTTAAAAGATTCTGTAATTATCTAAAAAGATATTACAAAATTTTTCACGATCCAATTTTTTAAACATAATGCAAATCCACTAATTAAAGCAGTGTAACAGTGGTTCAAAGCTTTGAGAAGTTTCAGACTAACACAGAAATTTCAAAGCTTTGGGCCATACTTTCAAGGCTTAAGAAAGTATAATCTCAAGGCTTTGAAATCACACAGATAATACACATAGTAAATAATTACTCCCCCTAAACCAATGCATCCTTGTTTAACATACTCAGTTCAAGACTTAGGGATGCAAACCTTTCATCTGGCAGTGGTTTAGTGAAAATATCACCTATCTGCTTAGAAGTAGAAATAAAAGATAGAATAATATCACCCTTTTCAGTATGATCTCTAAGAAAGTGATGTCTCACATCTATGTGCTTTGTCCTTGAGTGCTGGACTAGATTCTTAGAAATGGAAATGGCACTTGTATTGTCACAGTTGATAGGCACATTTCTGAAATCATATCCAAGGTCTCTTAGATGCTTTGCAATCCATAAAACATGTGAACAACAAGCTCCAGCTGCAATGTATTCAGCTTCTGCAGTTGATAGAGCTACTGAATTTTGCTTCTTTGAATGCCAACTTATCAATGAAGATCCAAGAAATTGGCAGCATCCATAAGTACTCTTTCTGTCTACTTTGTATCCTGCAAAGTCTCCATCTGAATATCCACTCAACATAAAGTTAGATCTTCTTGGATACCAAAACCCCTAGTCTTTGGTTCCATTCAAATATCTAAACTTCTTTTCACAGCAATTAAATGAATTTTCTTTAGGATCATCTTGAAATATTGCACACATGCACACACTAGACATAATATATGGTCTACTAGCAGTTAGATACAGAAGTGAACCAATCATACCTTTGTACTCTTTCTGATTTACACTCCTAGCAGTTGTGTCATTCTTTAAAGACAGTGATGAACTCATAGGAGTCTTTACAACCTTGAACTTTGACATATTATACTTGTTTAAGAAGTCCAGGGTATACTTTCCTTGATGCACAAAGATTCCTTTCTTCATTTGATGTACATGAAGTCCAAGAAAGAAATTCAGTTCTCCCATTAAGCTCATTTCAAATTCCCTGCACATTAGACTTGAAAACTCTTTTGAAAGAGCATCATTAGTAGCACCAAATAGAATATCATCTACATATATCTGAACAACTAACATATCTTTTTCCTGATTTTTGATAAAAAGTGTTTTATCAACCAGTCCTCTCTTGAAACCATTTTCCAACAAAAATTTAGAGAGTTTGTCATACCAAGCTCTTGGAGCTTGCTTAAGCCCATATAAGGCTTTGTCCCGTTTGTAAACATAATCAGGAAAGGTGTCACTTTCAAAACCTAGTGCTTGAGCAACATATACTTCTTCTTGTAATAACCATTCAGAAAAGAACATTTGACATCCATTTGAAATTTTTTTATGTGATTATGTGATGCAAATGCAAGAAGTATTCTGATAGATTCTAACCTTGCAACAGGGGAAAACGTTTCATCGTAATCAATACCTTCCTCTTGATTGTATCCCTGTGAAACCAGCCTTCCTTTGTTTCTCATAACCTTACCATTTTCATCAAGATTGTTTCTGAACACCCATCTTGTTCCAATCACTAATTGATCATTTGGTTTAGGAACCAAATTCCAGACCTTGTTCCTTTCAAACTCATTCAGCTCATTCTGCATTGCAATGATCCAGTCTGCATCTTCTAGTGCTTCTTTTGCATTTTTGGGCTCAATGAGTGATACAAAAGCACTGAATGCACACAGTTTTCTCAATTGACCTCTAGTCTGAGTTCCAGTAGTTGGATCTGAAATAATATTCTCTGCGGGATTATCTGAGAGATATTTGAACTTGTTTCTGGGTGTCCAAGTGTATGGACCTTCAAGGCTTTGAGTTCTTGATACAGTAGAAGGAGCATCATATTTTCTATCAGTCTCAGTCTCGAGGCTTTGAGATTTTGGCTCAGCAGGGGGTCCGAGGCCTTGGGATTCTTCTGAAAGTTTCTGATGCTTAGTTTTGGTTTGTTTACCTTGAGTACATGCCTTGAAAAACTCGTCATAATTGAATTTGAGGATTGGTGATCCCCTTACCAGATCTTTTGAGATGAGATCATTCAAAGAATGCATGCTTATATGACCAAGCTTTCTGTGCCATAGTTTTGAGTAATCCTTCAAAGCTTTGAGACACTTCAGACTATCACCTAGAAATTTGTCAGTACATAGTGCATAAACATTATGTTACCTAGGAGCAGTGAGTATGCAACCTGATTTTTCATCTTGCACCACACATTTCTCCTTGTAAAAAACTACCTTATTACCTTTGTCACAAAGCTGGGAAACACTCAATAAATTACACTTAGGACCATCAACTAGATAAACATCAGAAATTGAATATGCAGAATTGTTACCAACACTTCATATACCAATTATGTTGCACTTTGCTTTGTCACCAAGTGTGATTGTCCCCTCTGATTTCTCTTTGAGCTCTGAGAATGAAGATTTTTTCCCACTCATATGCCTGGAACGTCCACTATCTAATATCCATTTCTGGTCTTTCAAATCTTTGGTGACATCCTGCAAAATTCAATCAATGCCTTAACAGGGTATTAGACCAAGTGTAGAATTTAGATTCATACTCAGAGTCAACCATATTAGGTGGTCTAACTCCTTTTGGAACCCAAATCGGTTTCACTTGTCCCTTAAGCTGATAAGGATATGTTTTCCTCATTATGTGAGGTTTTGTCCTTCTAAAGGGGCAAGTTACTATTATATGTCCAATTTTACAGCAGTAATGACACTTTGGAGAATGTCTGCTTCCTGCTTTCATAAAAGTGGTTGACTTTTCTTGGAAAATTTGGGTTATATCCAATTCCACTCTTGTATACAGAATGCATACTTCCTCCAAGCATAAGATTTAGCTTATGTTCTTATCCAGCAAAAGTTGAAAGAATTTTCTTGGATTCTTGAAGCTTACTAGTCAATGAAGTATTTTGTTGTTCTAAATCATCATAATGATTTTTTAGATCAACGAACTTGTCAGTTAAAATAGTGTTTTGATCAAATACTTCTTTGACTTGTGATTTCAAAGTTTTGAATCTACTGTCCAAGGCTTTGAAGTCACTATCAATTTTTAACTTAGTAACTTCAAGACATTTGTTCTAAATAACCAAATCTAAATTTTCTTTTACCTTCTCATGAACCTTCATTTTCAAAGAATCTATCTCATTCCTGTAACTCTCCTCATTTAAAAATAAGCTTTTGATAATTTCAGGCAAAACATCAGAAGGACTAGATAAGAGATTTTTTACCATGTCTTCAGTAGGCTTCTGAGTAGAATGATCCTCTTGATGTCCAGCCATTAAATAGAGATTGGCTTGCTCCTCATCAGAGTCTGAATCTGAAGAATCTAAATCACTCCACGAGGCTACCATTGCCTTCTTCCTTCTGTTTTCATTTTCCTTCTTTGAAAATTGTCTATTCTTCTTCTTTTGAGGGCAGTCTCTTACCAAGTGATCTACATCTCCACATTCATAGTAATTCATAACTTTAGGTTTATATGACTGTTAAGAAGACTTACCTTTCTAATCCTTGCTGGTTGAGGATCTGAACTTCTCTTTGTTGTAATCCTTGTTTCCAGGGTTTCTCTTTTCCTTAAGAATTCTGGCAAAGGCTTTGGAAATCAAGGCTAAGGCCTCCTCATCATCATCATCATCTTCTGGTTCAAGGCTTTGGGATTTTTCATTGTCTTTTGCCTTGAGTGCCAGATTCTTGATGTTGTCACTCAGTCCACCATCAAACTCCTTCATAGAGATCTCATGAGTGAGTATCTTTCCTTGCAGATCATCAAGTTCCAGGATGCTTAAATCCTGAGCTTATTCAATTTCAGTTGTTTTAGGCTCCCATTTGGACTTAGGCAAGCTTCGGAGAATCTTCCTGACTTTTCTTCATTTGAGAATACTTTTCCCAATGATTCCAAGTTATTCACAATATCTTTAAACCTTTTGAACATATATTTAGTGAATTCATCAGAATTCATCTTAAACAGTTCATAGTGTCTCAAAATGATATTGATTTTTGTCAACTTGACTTGGCTAGTTCCTTCACGGGTAACAGTCAACTTATCCCAGATCTCCTTTAGATTCTTGCAGTTGGATATCCTGCTGAACTCATCTCCACTAAGAGCACAATATAATAAGTTCAAAGCTTTGTAATTTTGATTCATAAGAATTGAGTTAAAAGTCCTGCAGGGAGAAGATCCCTGAGGTAGAGACGTAGTTCCAAGTGAACTGAACTCTATAAATCACTTGTCTCTTGCATTTACAGTTCATTACATACATAGTTTTTGCAGCATTCAAACTAGTCTGTTTTCAAGGGTTTGAAACTCTTTTCAAGGCCTTGAAAAAGACTTGTCTGTCTTATTTCAAACATTAATTCTTTTCAGATGCTTGAAAATGTTTTCAAGGCCTTGAACTTCACTGCTCTGTTTAGAAACTCTTCTCTTCCACAAGTTTTTCAAAAACTTGGCATACTCTATTCAACCCCCCCCCCCCCTTCTAGAGTATATGTGTTGCATATCTGCATACTATCCCCTTTCAATTGGTATCAGAGCTTGTATCACTGCATAAGATTTAACCATCTGGTGATCATGAGTACTGCAGGTGGTGGTAGATTCTCATAGGGAAGAGCTGCTAACAGACCTCCTCTATTTTGTGGAGACAACTTTTCTCACTGGAAAGCTCTGATGAAATGTTCATCATTGATCAAGACATAGACCTATGGACCATTATTCAGAATGGATTTCACACTTTCTACACAGAGAAAGATGGGATCAAAACTCCCAAATCTGAAGACTCCCTATCTTCATCTGAATTAGAACAATTTTCTAAGAATTACAAAGCCATTAACATCTTGTATTGTGCTTTGAGTACAGATGAATTCAACGGGATTTCAGGCTGCAAGACTGCCAAATAAATCGGGGATAAGCTAGTGGTGAAATGTTAAGGAACCTGTCAAGTCAAGTAAACCAAAATCAACATCTAACTTAGGCAATATGAGTTGTTCAAGATGAATGCAGATGAGCCAATCAGAGACATGTTCAAGAGGTTCACAGACATTGTAAACAACCTTGATTCACTTAGGAAGCATATTTCCAATGAAGAAAAGGTGAGAAAGATTCTGAGGAGTCTACCAAAGGAAAAATGGGAACCAAAGACTACTGCAATTGAGGAAGCTCAAGATCTATCATCACTACAACTTGATGACCTACAAAGAAAGCTCCTGACTCATGAAATATCCATGAATGAAGCTGATGGAGAACTACCAGAAGGTTTCAAGAACATAGCACTCACGGCCAAAGAGAATGAGAAAATTCAAAGCCTTGAAACAGAAGATGATGATGAAGATCCATTTGCTTTGATTTCCAAAGCCTTGACCAGAATTCTCAAGATGAAGAAGAACTTTGGAAACAAAGACTTCAACAGAGAAAGACACAGATCATCCAGTAGCAAGGACTACAAAGGTAAGTCTTCCTCACAAATTAAATCAAAATTCATGAACTGCTTTGAGTGTGGTGATGCATGACACTTGATAAGATATTTTCCACACAAGAAAAGCAAGAAATTTCAGAAGAAATACCATGAAAGGAGAAAGAAAGCTATGATAGCTTCACGGAGTGATTCAGATACCTCAAGTGACTCTGAACCTGAAGAAGAGCATGCCAACATATGCTTCAAGGCCAAGCATGATGAAATTTCTAATAAGAACATTGAGGTAATGGTAAACTGTTTGATTTCAAAACCAAAAGAATCTTTTTCATATTATCTTAGAACAATGCTTTTAAATGAAGATGATTATCTGAAAGAGATTAGAGTTTTGAAAGAAAAAGTTCATGAGCAAGAAAAAGAGAATTTAACTTGTTTGTCTAAATCAGAATCTTGAAATCTCTTAGAAGAAAACTGACAGTGATTTCAAGGCTTTGAAAACTAGTTTCAAAGCCTTAAAAATACAAGTCAAGGAAGTAGTCACTGAGAACTCTTTAATGAGTAACAACTTTGTTAATATGAGACATCAAGTTTATTAATTGGATAAACGAAAGACTACTCTTTCTGAGAAACTTCAAGAATCTGAAATAGTCACAGTCAAGCTTGCAAGCTCAGAATACAATTTGAACTTAATTCTTGGAGAAAGTTCAAAGTCTGTTCACAAAACTGGTATTGGATACAATCCAAATTTTCCAAGAAGGAACAATACCAGATTTGTGAAAGTTGTAAACAAAACTTCTCCTAAGTGTCATTTTTGCAAAAAAATTGGTCATATGAAGATGACTTGTCTTTTCAGAAGAAGAGACCCTCACATAATGAGGAACACATTTCCATTTCAACTCAAAGGACAAGTCAGACAGATTTGGGTTCCTAAAGGGGCCAGACCACCTAACAGGGTTGATCCTGAATATGAGTCCAAATTCCACACTTGATCTAACAGCTGGGTAAGGCAGTTATTGATTTTTGCAAGTTGTCACCAATATCAAAGCACAAAAGTGGTTTATGGACAGTGGTTGCTCAAGACACATGAGTGGAAAGAGATCTCTATTCTCTGAATTGAAAGAGCAACCTGAAGGTTCAATTACTCTTGGTGACAAAGGCAAATGCAACATTCTTGGTATTGGTAAAGTTGGTACAGATTCTCACAATTCAATTTATGATGTATATCTTGTTGATGGCTTGAAATTTAACTTGCTTTGAAAAAGAGAAGTGTGTGGTGCAAAATGAGAAATCAGGCAATTGCATTCTCACAGCCTCTAGATCAAAGATTGTTTATACTTTTCAGACTAACAAGGTTGCAGGTAAAAGCTTAAAGTGCCTCAAGGCCTTGAAAGAGGACTCAAGGGTTTGGCACAGAAAGCTTGGTCACATTAGCTTGCATACCGTGAAAAAATTTATCTCCAAAGATCTGGTAAGAGGATTACCATCCATCAAGTTCAAAGATGATGAAGTATACAAAGCTTGTGCTCAGGGTAAGCAGACCAGAAGCTCATTCTAGACAAAGAAGTTTGTAAGTACCTCTAGACATATTGAATTACTTCACATGGATTTGTGTGGTCCTATGAGGACATCAACTCCAAAAGGTAAGAAGTACATGCTAGTTATTGTAGATGATTACTCCAGATACACGTGGGTTATGTTTCTAAAAGAAAAATATGAAGCCCTCTCTGAATTTTCAAAGCTTTGCAGCTAACTTCAAACCTTGAAAAACCTACCTATTGCTTCCATCAGAAGTGATCATGGTAGAGAGTTTGATCAATTAGAAATTGATTTATTTTGTGTTAAGAATGGCAATTTCTATGCTCCTAGAACTCCTCAACAGAATGGAGTTGTTGAAAGAAAGAACATGACTCTTGAAGATATGTCAAGAACAATGCTTCTAGAAAACAAACTGCCAAAGCATTATTGGGAAGAAGCTGTGAATATAGCAAATTACATTTTGAACAGGTGCTTGATCAGACCTATCTTGAAGAAGACCCCCTATGAACTCTTCAAAGGGATAAAGCTAAACATTTCATACTTCAGTCCCTTTGGTTGCACATGCTATGTCCACAACAATGGTAAGGACAACTTGGGTAAGTTTGATGCGAAGTGATGAAGGTATATTTCTTGGCTACTCTCTTACTAGCAAAGCTTACAGAGTTTTTAATAAAAGAACCAGACTTGTTGAAGAAAGTATTCATGTTATCTTTGATGAAAGCTATGATGGTTCTTTGAGTGAAATTTTGCAGATTTGAATCTGAACAAGCATGAATCAGAAGAGGAAGCTGAGAACTCACTTGGTTTCAAAAAAAGCTTAGAAGGAACCAGAAGTCATTCTCAAGACCTTGAAAACAAGACTCAAGGCCTTGAAAACAAAGATCAAAGCCTTGACAAAGATGATCAGAAAGATATAAGTGATCAGGCTACTACTTCAAGACCAGAGAAGCAATATGGAGAGCCTGAACCCTGGTCTCCAAGAAAGAGATTCAAATATTCATCTCATCCAAATGACAACATTATATCTGATCCAACCACTGGTACACAAACAAGATCACAGTTGAAGAATCTTTGTGCTTTTAATGCTTTTATTCATCTTTTAGAACCCAAAATTGTGAAGGAAGCATTACAAGAAGCAGACTGGATTATAGCTATGCAAAGTGAACTCAATGAGTTTGAAAGAAACAATGTGTGGAACCTAGTTCCTCCACCAACAAACAAGTCTGTCCTTGCTACCAGATGGGTGTTCAGAAACAAAGTAGATGAGAATGGCAAGGTGATCAGAAACAAAGCAAGGTTAGTTGCTCAAGGTTACAACCAAAAAGAAGGTAATGATTATGAGGAAACTTTTGCTCCTGTTGCCAGGTTAGAAGCAATTATAATTTTACTTGCTTTTGCATCCTACAAAAAGATGAAATTATTTCAAAAGGATGTGAAATGTGCTTCTTGAATGGTTACTTGCAAGAAGAAGTTTCTGTTGCACAAACTCCAGGATTTGAAAATGATAAAGTTTCCAGATTATGTTTACAAACTTGACAAAGCTCTTTATGGTTTGAAACAGGCTCCAAGAACTTGGTATGAAAGATTGTCAAAATTTCTGCTTGAAAATGATTTCAAAAGAGGATTGGTAGACAAGAACCTTTTCATAAAGACTCATGAGAAAGATTTACTTGTAGTTCAAATTTATGTTGATGACATTCTATTTGGAGCTACTAATGATCTTCTTTGCAAAGAATTCTCAAGTCTTATGAGCAGGGAATTTGAAATGAGCATGATGGGAGAGTTGAAATTCTTCCTTGGACTTCAAATACATCAATTGAAGAAGGGAATCTTGCTGCATCAAAGCAAGTACACTAGGGACTTGTTGAACAAATACAGTATGTCTCAATCCAAAGAAATCGAGACTCCTATGAGTTTACACTGTCCTTAGATAAGGATGAATCTGGTAAGAGTGTAAATGTGAAAGAGTATAGAGGTATTATTGGATAATTACTTTATCTCACTGTTAGTAGACCAGGTATCATGTTCAGTGTATGTATGTGTGCAAGATTTCAAGGTGATCCAAAGGAATCACACTTAATTGCTGTGAAGAGAATATTCAGATATCTCAATGGTACCAAAGACTTAGGACTTTGGTATCCAAGACATTCTAACTGCTCTTTGCACGGATTTTCATATGCTGACTTTGCTGGGTACAAGGTTGATAGGAAAAGCACTTTTGGAACTTGCCAATTCATTGGATCCTCCTTGATTAGTTGGCATCCCAAGAAACAAAACTCAATTGCTTTATCAACAGCTGAAGCTGAATATATATCTGTTGGAGCATGTTGTTCACAAGTATTGGATTGCTCAACAGTTGAGAGATCTTGGATTTGATTTCAAGAGAATACCTATCAAATGTGACAACACTATTGAAATATCAATTAAAAAGAATCCATTTCAGCATTAAAGAACCAATCATATTGATGTCAGACACCATTTTATCCGAGATCATGCTGAGAAAGGTGATATTGTTCTTAAATTTGTTTCTACTAACATGCAACTTGCAGATATCTTCACTAAACCATTGCAAGATGAAAGATTTTTAGCTCTAAGACTGGAATTAGGCATGCTAAATAAAGATGCATTGGTTTAGGGGGAGTAAAAGGTAAAGAAGGTAAGTTATTATGTGTTTCAAATATTTGAATTGATTTTCAAAGACTTGAAAATCCTTTCAAACATTTTATTTTACTTGTTTCAGTATTACACAATTTTAAGACCTTGAAGCTATTTTCAAACTATTTCCAAAGCCTTGAAAATAAGTCTGATAACTGGTTAGTAAATAATTCTTGAATCATTCAGTATTGGGTGCTATCTTTGTAGATATTTGCTCAATATTGCCCCTACCTTTTTCAAAATTCCTTTTCAGCCAAATATAGTATTAAATTATTTCTTTCCAACAGCTTCAAAGATTTGAATCTTCTCTGATCATTAAAGATCTTTTTAGATCATAGAGATTGCAGTTTCCTTTTCAAAGACAAACTCTTTCAGTATTTATATTCTTCTCTTCTCCCTCACTCCGTATCAAATCTATCTCTCTCTATTATTCTCCCAAACCCTAATGAGCACTAGAAGAGCCTCAGACAGAATCAAGATGGCTGGAAGTTCAAAACCTAGTTCACAGAAGAAGAGAAAGACAGTTGAAGATGAAATTCAAGAAATTAGTGGAGACTCAGAACCAAAGGAATCTACTGATGAAGAACTAGAATCTTTACCTTCCAAGAAGATGGTAAATAAATACCAGCTTCCAGTAACAAGCAATAAGAAAAAGACCACGGTGACTATGCAAGAAAAGAAGAGGGAAATCCATATTGGAAGCCCTAAGAAAGACAAGAAGAAGACAGATGAAAGGAAAAGGGAAAGAAATCCTCATTCCAGACTCAGACTCAGACACTATTTCAGGCTCATATGGATTGTTTTATATGTCCAAAAGAGGAAAACCTGAGAAAGATCTTCCAGAAGCAGAGAATGGAAAGAAATATCATCACAAAACTTCATCTGCACAACAGAAGAGGATGGCTGTGAAGAAGAAACTGAAGCATGGAATAAAAGCCTTAGAAGGACTCACCTTCATGTTCAACAGTGTTATAGAGAAAATTAGTTACTTCATTGAGGAACTTGATGAAGTTACCACAGAAGTACAAGCTACTGATGAAGACAGTGAGGAAGAAGAGGGAGATCGGGATGGAGATGAAGACCCAACCCCATAATCTTGACTGTTATTTCTTTCCCATTCTCTTTTTAAGTCTTCTTTTCAAAATTTTCCAGACTCTGAACCAACATCTTCTCATTCTTTTTTATGAAAGTCAAAAAGGGGGAGAAATTAGGTTGTTTTTATTTATTTTTAAGTGACCTACCTTTTGGTCAGTAGGATTATCTGCAACTTATTTTCTTTTTCTGCTCAAGTTTATTAATAAGTTGGATCTTTTGGAATTAATGTGTTATTTCTATTTTAAAACTGTGTTCTAACCAGTATTTTTTTTTTGCAAAAACTAAGAACCAAACAGATAAAGGTTTTGTCTTTCATCAAGGGGAGATTGTAAGGTCACAGGTTTCATGGACTTGAAATACTTAGTTATTTCAAGGCCTTGAAAAAGTTTTCAAAGCCTTGAATCAGGTTTCTTTCAAGCAGAGCTATTTCAAGGCCTTGAACCAGGATTCAAAGCCCTGAAACTGTCTGACCTGCATGCATGTTCTAAGGGGGAGTTTTTCTCAATTCTTCTGATCTGATTCTATCTCTATCACCCCTATGCTTGATCTGTTATTATTTTATGATGAAATAAAAACTGTTTTGATATATATAACATCATTCAATCCATCTGTTTGACTCAGTGTTGCAGGGAAATTTTATTTCCTAAGTTTGCAGGATTTGTTTCCTAATCTGGCTTTTGCAGGAAAATAAACATTAAGAGAAGATGATTCTGTGATCAAGCAGACACTCATGAAAGCTTCTCAATATTTTTAAATACAATATCACAAAAATATCTCTGAAGATCATGATCAACCATCCGTTGGAGAAGGCTCTTAAGAGAGTCAAAGTTTGTTGCCTACAAAACAGGAAGTTGTTGCTGAAAATCTAAGAATATTTGCAGAGCCTCTAGCTGTATAAATAGAGCTCATTTTGAAGCAAAAATAGACAACACTCAACGGGAAAAAAGAGAGACTCATTTCTGGATTGACAAGCATCAAATAATTTCATCACTCTCACAATCCAACTCACAGAAGATCATTGCAGTTCTACACTTTAGTGTTCTTCTGTCTTGTGCTTTATTTGTAGATCATTATTGTATTACTTCTATCTTTCATTCTCAAGGATTGTTCAAATTGAAAAATATAGAATTCTTAGTTAATCAGTTAGCTAGATCAGGTACTAGATAGGTAGAGAAGAAATATAAGATGTAACAGAGTAAGGCAACTCTCTGTGCTTGAGATCTAGGGCTTAGCTTTTGATTAATAAGAATTGAGTTGAAAATACTGCAGGGAGAAGACCCCTGAGGTAGAGACGTAGGTCCAAGTTGACTGAAATCTATAAATCACTATGTCTTTCATTTACAGTTCTTTTAAATACTTAGTTTTTGCAGCATTCAAACTAGTCTGTTTTCAAGGGTTTGAAACTCTTTTCAAGGCCTTGAAAAAGACTTGTCTGTCTTATTTCAAACTGTAATTCTTTTCAAAGGCTTGAAACTGGTTTCAAGGCCTTGAACTTCACTGCTCTGTTAAGAAACTCTTCTCCTCCACAAGTTTTGCAAAAAGTTGGCATACTCTATTCAACCCCCCCCCCTTCTAGAGTATTTGTTCTGCATATATCCATACTCTCTCCTCTCACTGTTTATAGTGATATGACCAATTTGTAAAGGCCAAAGATGTGCGGGGTTTATCTTCAAAGGTTCCTTTCTCTTTTTAGGTGAGCTATCCAAGCTGTTCAATTCATATAGTGCGCTATGGGAGTTACAGGATTAAATATATAAAGACCATTCACCAATGTACTTGAACAAGTAAAACGTTTATTTTCTTAATAACCACAAAGTCATTAAAATAAACTGAATATTTGTTCTTAACCAACTTAGAAAGTGAAATCAAATTCTTTCTAACGGAAGGTACATAAAGACAATCGTCTAAAACTATGATCATATCATTCCCAAAATGTAAGAAACAAATTCCTATTGCAACTGCAGCTACTTTATTGGTGTTGCTAAAGTGAAGATAAATCTCTCCATCACTAAGCTATCTTGGGTTTCGCACACATGGTCAGCGGCTCCCGAATCTACAAACCTGGTTCTAGTAGATCAAACCGTTTAACATGACTCAAACATTATTGAAAGAGATAAACATGGGTTGTTCTGGTTTGAACGAGTTAGGAACTATGGACATTGTTTTTCCCGTGCCCTTTCTGGTTACTGAGTGAACACTTGCCTTTCAGCTTTCCCACTGTCCGCTGAGGAGCAAGTGCTTGTTGTGGCCCGTGAGCTATTCCTTGAGGTGCGTTAGTAACCTTCGGAACCACTGCTTGTGCAACTTTCTTCTTCGTCTTAGCCTTAGGGTTAGAAGTAGAAGCCTTTTTAGCCACCATTACAATAATTGGTTTCTGAAGGAGTCCCTCTGCTTCCTGAAGTTCCTTTGACAATTCAACTAAAGAATAAAAGTTTGTGTTAATGTTAAATTTAGCCGAAAACCGTTCAATGAATCAGAAACCTTCATGAGCACAATATCGACATGGGTTTCCCCACCGTTTACAGCTACAAGGATCTCTAGTTCACCTAGAAGACTAATCATCTTCAGAACATGATACCAGACACCGGTTCCTTCAGCCATTTTTGTGTTCATGGGATTTTTCATATCAACCTTGCTGGTAACACAATCCTGGTCCCCAAACATTTCTGTGAGGTTCTCCATGATCTCACAGGCAGAGCCCATGTTCTCAGGCTGATGTTGAAACATATTAGACATGGAGCCCAACATGTAGCATCTATCCATATTATCAACCTTCCGCAACTTTTTGTAAGGCTCATCTTCTTATTCAAAAGCCCCTTCAGGAGGTTCTGCATGGCATTGCTCAAGAAGCACAAATTTGTAATCCTCGACAGTAAGCACACTATTCAAACTCGTTCTCCAATAAGTATAGTTGGTCCAGTGAGTTCGTTTTGATTCAAGAGAATAGATACTAGGTTGAATGAGTTTGACAATTTGAACCTGAGAATCATGTAAATAAAACATATAAGGGAAATGTAAACCACCAATAGTCTTACTTTCTACACATAGAAAGATGGTCCTCATACTTTCTACACAGAGAAGGATGGGATTAGAACTCTCAAATCTGAAGACTCTCTTTCTTCATATAAGTTAGAGAAATTTTCAAAAAATTATAAAGCTATGAATCTCTTATATAGTGCTTTGAGTTCAGATGAATTTAACAGGATCTCAAGTTGCAAGACTGCCAAAGAGATATGGAATAAGCTTGTGGTAACCTTTGAAGGAACCAGCCAATTCAAGCAAACCAAGATCAACATATATCTCAGACAATATGAGCTATTCAAGATGAATGGAGATGAGTCTATCAGAGACATGTTCAAAAGATTCACTGACATTGTCAAAAACCTTGATTCACTGAGAAAGAATATCTCCAATGAAGAAAATGTGAGGAAGATTCTAAGAAATCTTCCAAAGGAAAAATGGAAACCAAATACTACTACTATTGAGGACGCTCAAGATTTCTCATCACTCCAAGTTGATGACCTAAAAGGGAAGCTCCTTACACATGAGATATCCATGAATGAAGTTGACGAATAACTACCAGAAGGTGTCAAGAACTTGGCTCTCAAGGCTAAGGAGAATGAGACATTTAAAAGCCTTGAAACTGAGGATGATGTTGAAGATCCAATTGCTTTGATTTCCAAAGACTTGACCAGAATTCTTCAAATGAAGAAAAACTTTGGAAACAAGGACTTCAACAGAGATAGACATAGATCCTTCAGGAGCAAAGACAACAAAGGTAAATCTTCTTCATATGGTAATAAACATAAAGTCATGAATTGCTTTGAGTGTGGTGATTCAGGACACTTGATCGGAGATTTTCCACAGAAGAAGAGAAAGAATTTTCATAAGAAAGATCATGATAGAAGAAAGAAAGCTATGATAGCTTCATGGAGTGACTCAGAAACATCAAGTGGCTCTGAATCTGAAGAAGAACATGCCAACCTTATGGCCAAGCATGATGAAAATTATGAAAAGAACATTGAGTTAATGGTAAATTGCTTGATTTCAAAACCAACAGAAGTCCTCTCTGATTATCTTAGAACAATGCTTTTAAATAAATACGACTATCTGAAAGAGATTAGAGCTTTGAAGAAAAATTTCATGAGCAAGCAAAAGAAAATTTACATCTTGTTTGCCTTAATCAGAATCTTGAAATCTCTCAAAAGAAAACTGACAGTGATTTCAAGGCCTTGAAAACCAGTTTCAAATCCTTGAAAACACAAGTCAAGTAAGTAGTCACTGAGAACTCTCTCTTGAGTAACAGCATTGTTAATCTAAGACATCAAGTTGATGAATTGGATAAAAAAGACTACTCTCACTGAGAAACTTCAAGAATCTGAACTGGTCAAAGCAAAACTTGCAGGCTCAGAACACAACTTGAACTTGATTCTTGGAGGTAGCTTGAAGTCTGTTCACAAAACTGGTATTGGATACAATCCAAATTTTCCAAAGAAGAACAATACCAGATTTTTGAAAGCTGGAAGCAAAACATCTTCTAAGTGCCATTACTGCAATAAGATTGGTCATGTTAAGATTACTTGTCCTTTTAGAAGAAGATACCCTCACTTAATGAGGAACACTTGGTGTCAAAGGCAAATGCAACATTCTTGGTATTGGTAAAGTCGGTACAAATTCTGAAAATTCAATTTCTGATGTATATCTAGTTGATGGCTTGAAATTTAATCTTCTTAGGGTATCTCAACTTTGTGACAATGGCAACAATGTTATCATTGGTAAAGAGAAATGTGTGGTGCAGAATGGGAAATCTAGAAATTTCATCCTCACAACCTCTAGATCAAACAATGTTTATACTTTTCAAACTAACAAAGTTGCAGGTGAAAACTTGAAGTGTCTCAAGGCCTTGAAATAAGATTCAGAGATTCGGAATAGAAAGTTGGGACACATTAGCTTGCATTCCTTGAACAAGTTAGTTTCAAATAACTTAGTAAGAGGCTTACCCTCTATCAAGTTCAAATATGAAGATATATGCAAGGCATGTGCACAAGGCAAGCAAACTAAAAGCTCATACAAGCCAAAGAACTTTGTAAGTACTACTAGACCCATTGAACTATTGCATATGGATTCTCTGTGGTCCTATGAGAATTCCAAATCCAAAGGGTAATAATTACATGCTTGTTATTGAAAATGATTTCTCTAGATATACTTGGATAATGTTTCTTAAAGAAAAATCTGAAGCTCTCACTGAATTTTCAAAGATTTGTAGAGAAATTCAAACATTGAAGAACCTACCTATTGCTTCCATAAGGAGTGATTAAGGTAGAGAGTTTGATCAACTTGAGTTTGATGTATTTTGTTCTAAGCATTGCATCTCTCACAACTTTTTTGCACCTAGAACTCCTCAACAGAATGGAGTAGTTGAAATAAAGAACAGGACTCTTGAAGACATTTCAAGAACAATGCTTCTGGAAAACAAGTTGCCAAAGTATTATTATTGGGCAGAAGTTGTGAATACAGCAAATTATATTCTTAACAGGTGCTTGATCAGACATTTTCTGAAGAAGACCCCCTATGAGTTGTTCAAAGGAAGAAAGCCAAACATTTCTAAATTCAAACTGGTTGTACTTGTTTTGTCCACAATAATGGTAAGGACAACTTGGTAAGTTTGATGCAAGAAGTGATGAAGGCATTTTTCTTGGCTATTCACAGACAAGCAAAGCCTATAGAGTTTATAATAAGAGAACCAAGCTTGTTGAAGAAAGCATTCATGTTATTTTTTATGAAAGCTATGATGGTACTTTGAGTGATGGTTTTGCATATCTCAATCTGAACAAACATGATTAAGATACTGAAGAAGAATCCTCAAAAGGATCCAAGGAATGTCACAGGAACAAGACGAGAATTTTCAAGGCCTTGAACCAAGGTTCAAAGCCTTGAAACATAATCTCCAGAGAAGAAAACAGAACAAGCTACTACTTCAAGTTCTCAGAGACTTGAGAAGCAAACTGGAGAGCCTGAAGCATGGACACCAAGAAAGAGATTCAAATATCTCTCATCTCATCCTGCTGATAACATTATTTCTGATAAAACCACTGGTACACAAACCAGATCACATTTGAAAAATCTTTGTGATTTTAATGCTTTTATTTCTCATGTAGAGCCTAAAACTTTGAAGGAAACATTACAAGAAGCAGACTTGATTATAGCAATGCAAAGTGAACTAAATGAGTTTGAAAGGAACAAGGTCTGGAATCTAGTTCCTCCACAAATAAATCAGTCTGTCATTGGCACCAGATGGGTATTCAGAAACAAGTTAGATGAGAATGGAAAAGTAATAAGAAACAAAGCTAGATTGGTAGCTCAAGGCTACAACCAATAAGAATTTATTGACTATGAAGAAACTTTTCTCCTATTTTCATGTTAGAAGCAATTAGAATTCTACTTGCATTTGCATCTCACAAAAACATGAAACTATTTTAAATGGATGTGAAGTGTGCTTTTCTAAATGGCTATCTGCAAGAAGAAGCTTATGTTTCTCAACCTCCAGGTTTTGAAAATGACAAGTTTCCAGATCATGTTTACAAACTTGACAAAGCTCTTTATGGTTTGAAACAAGCACCAAGAGATTGGTATGACAAGTTTCTACTTGAAAATGATTTCAAAAGAGGATTAGTATACAAGACCCTTTTCAGAAAGACTCGTGAGAAAGATATGCTTGTAGTCCAAATTTATGTTGATGATATTCTGTTTGGAGCTACTAATGATCTTCTGTGCAAGAAATTCTCAAATCTTATGAGCGGGGAATTTGAAATGAGATTGGTGGGTGAATTGAACTTCTTCCTTGGACTTCAAATTCATCAGATAAAGAAGGGCATATTCTTACATCAAAGCAAGTATACTAAGGACTTGCTAAGCAAGTACAATATGTATCAGTCCAAAGAGATTAAGACCCCCATGAGTTCTACACTGCCTTTAGACAAGGATGAATCTGATAAGAGTGTGAATGTGAAAGAGTATAGAGGTATGATTGGATCATTAATCTACCTCACAGCTAGTAGATCAGATATCATGTTCAGTGTGTGCATGTGCTAGATTTCAAGCTGATCCTAAAGAATCACACTTGACTGCAGTTAAGAGTATTTTTATATATCTCAATGGTACCAAAGACTTAGGATGCTGATTTTGCAGGATATAAATTTGATAGAAAGAGTACATCAGGATGCTATCAATTAGATATGTTAAATAAGGAAGCATTGGTTTAGGGGGAGAATCAGGTAAGTTTTATGTGTTTCAAAGGTTTGACTTGATTTTCAAAGTCTTGAAAATCTTTTCAAAGCATTGAGTATATGTTATTTACATTCTACATCTTTTTAAGGCCTTGAAACCCTTTCCAAATTCTTGAAAATAAGACCGCATGCTAGATAGTTAATAATTCTGGATCTTTCAATATTGGGTGTTATCTTTGTAGATAATTGCTCAATGTTGCCCCTCAATTTTGTAAAACCCCCTTTTCAGCCAAAATAGTATTATATTTTATTTCCAACGGCACACACACAATTTTGAATTTTTTATTTATCAGATCTTCAAAGATCAGAGAAAATATTTTGTTTCCTTTTCAAACAGAAACTCTCTTCTATTTATCTCCTTCCTTCTTTCTCTTTTTTATATCTCCTAACTCTCTCTTCTTCTCCAAACGTTAATGAGCACCAGAAGAGCCTCAGACAGAATCAAGATGGCTGGTGGATCAAAGGCTACAACAGAAAAGAAAAGAAAGACCCCTGCGGAAGAGGTTCAGACAATTAGTGGGGATTCCAGTTCAAAAACCCTACTGCAGAAGACATAGCTCCTCCTCCTCCCAAGAAGAAGGCTAAGAAAGATGAGACCCCAGCGTCCAGAAAGAAAAATAAGAAGGAAGTGGAGTCTGCACCAGAAAAACAGAAGGGCATTCAGATTGGTAGCCCTAAGAAGACAAAGAATAAGGCTTAAATAACTTATAAGAGAAAAGGAAAAGAGAAGATCTACATTCAAGACCCGGACTCAGATGCAGCCTCAAGTTCCTATGAAGGCTATTCAGTTTCAAGAACGGATGACAAGAAGAAAGATCTCCAAGAAGCTGAGTCAGAATCTAGAATGGAAACTGAAAGAAAGAGTCAGAAGAAAAAATCCTCTTTGACAAAGAAAATAACCTTTTTAAAGAAGAAACTGGAACATGGAAGGATAGCCTTGGAAGGGTTAACCTTCCTATTCAAACAGTGTGATTCAGACAATAATTACAATCATTGATGATGTGGCTCAACAAGAAGAAAAACATGATGATGCGGAAGATAGTCATGAAGAAGATGCATAGCAGCAAGGATATGAAGACCCTAACCCTTAACTCTTGCCTACTCTTTCTTATCCTTTTCAAGGCCTTGAACTTCTTTCCATAGCCTTGAAAATTTATTTCTTCAAAAAATATTTTAAAATCTTTCCAAACACTGATCCAACATATTCTCGTTCTTTTTTTATGAAATTCAAAAAGGGGGAGAAATTTAGGGTTTTATTTTTATTTTCTTTTTGTGTGACCTGGTTTTTGGTCAAGTAGGATTATCTGAAACTTGTCTGTTACTTTATTTTTCAGTTTAATAATTTGGATCTTTTGGACATTATGTGTTGATATTATATGATCGATTCTGCTATGTGCTAATGAGTATTTGTTGCAGAATAACAGTATCAAACAAATTTGAAGACTGTGGTTTTGTCTTTCATCAAGGGGGAGATTGTAAGTTCAATGCAGGTTCAAGACTTGTCTATTTCAAGGCCTTGAAACAGACTGAGCCTTATATGCATGAACTTAGGGGGGAGTTTATGTACTTGATTCATCTCCTAAACCCATGTGCATGATTAGAGGTTATTTAATTATGAAAGACAAAGTGTTTTTACACAATTTGCGTGATCTAAAGTATTGCAGGGAATTCTGTTTCCTATTTTGTAGGAACCTATTTCCTAACTTATGTTTTGCAGATATGGTAACTGCTTCATGATTGATTCTGAAATCAATCTGTTGTGTTAAAAAGCTTCTCTATATACTTCCAACAAGATCAAATCAGTATCTCAAAAGATATTGATCAACTAGCCGTCTGGAGAAACTGTTAGAAGAGTCAAGATTTGAAGCAATTTTTCAGGAAAGTTTGTTGAGAAGATTCTGGTGATCCTCCATTCAAACTGAGTGCTTTAAAAAGAGAATTGCTGAAGGAATTCGACAAACAACTACAGAGAGAAATTCACAGAGACACAAACACAATCAAGGATTGACAAACATCAAGGAAGCAGATTCATCTCTCAATCCAAACATCATAAGAACACTGCATACTCACTGCAGTTTCATTTCATAGATAGATTAGTGAGAACCACAAGCTATAACAGAGTAAGTCATATCTCTGTGCTTGAGATATAGGGCTTAGCTGTTGATTAATAAGAGTTATGTTGAAAATCCTACAGGGAGATGATACCTGAGGTAGAGACGTAGGTCCAAGTGGACTGAACTCTATATATCTCGTCTCTCCTGCATTTACTTTTCAGTTACACACTTAAAACTTTTGCAGCATTCAAAACAGTTTCATTTCAAAGGTTTAAAACTCATTTCAAGGCCTTGACATAGACTTATTCTTCTGTTTACTCTAACTATTTTATTCCAAGGGCTTGAAACTCATTTCAAGGCCTTGAATCTCTTAACAAATATTTTGAAACCACTATTCTTGCAAAGTTTCGAAAAATTCTGCATACTGTATTCAACCCCCCCCCTCTACAGTATTGATCCTGTATTTCTACCTACTGTATACCCCTTCAGTCACATTTTAATTAATTTTTTTAACATGTCAACCCCCGCGAACCCGATGCTCCGCGCCACGCCGGATTAAATCCCGTATCATCCCTTACCTTCCCTTATTCACCAGGAGACTTTTGTTTCTACGAATACTTCATCGCCATTACCGCCGACTCCAAATATAACACCACCACAACATCTTTCTCTTCACCACCAACCCGTCCCAGTTCACTCCCTATTCGATAAAGCTCGAAATTTTTTCACCAATTAATCTGTTTTGCCTGAATTGTGGTTCGATTTCTCAAAAATCGACTTGGGTCTCCTAAACGTCGCCGGCTTTCTTCCTCTCTCCACAAACAAATATCCCTCTGAGAAACCCACCAATCACACAAATCTCAATCTCTCTCGCTCTCCCGTCGAATTTCCAGAGATTAACCCGGCCGAAAAAACCAGGTCTGACCAGGCGACCCAACATCCGGCCGAAGCCCAGCGCCGTGCGCTGTCAGTCCTTGCCATCGTCGTCGTCGTTCTCATCATTCCCGTCGTCACCTTCGTTCTCCGTGCTTCTTCCGGTAAAACCTCCAACTCAAATTTTGTTGGTTCAATTTGTTTAGTTTTTGCAGTGGGTTTTGTAAAGGAAAAATGGTGAAATGAAAACCCTTGTAAATTGCGGGGGTGGTTCTATAGTTTCATAAAAAATGAGGGTACTTCCTGTTGTTGATAAAATTGTGAGGGTCTTGGTTGTACTTTCTGAGAAGTAGTTCCATACTTTTATTTTTATGGGGAAACTATAATTGTTAGTATATGTTATACCTTATCAATCTTTTTGGGAAAAATTAATAAGTATTGTTATTTAAAATTTTATAAATTTTGATTTCCTTTTTCTAAACTAATAATAATAGTAATATAATTTATATTAAATTACAAGTTATATGATTATAGTTATAAGTATGTTTTTATGTCAATAGACGTTAGTTTTTATAAATCATTTGTATTTAAAATAAATAAAAAATACACCTTCTCGTTAGCAAATTTCGGGGAGTTTACTAAGGGGTATCTTTGCATTTCATATAGGATTTGTATGCGCTATTTCATGAGAATTGAGTGTTAATTAGGGAATATTTGCTATTGTAGACACCGAGTTCGTAGACGGTGAATTTGTGGAGGATCCATACTACGAGTACTAGGTGGTTGTTTGCTTTCGTGTGACGAAATCTCTTCCAATCCAAGTAAGTATATGTGCACACACTTTCAACTATGAAATTGTTAAAATGTGTGTGATGCTTTGTGTGAGTTACTTAAATACACTGAAATTGTTTCAAGAAGCATGTGTATTTCAAACTTATAGTACTCGTGTGAAGCATGTGGAAGAATTAACGAATGATAATGGAATTGAGAATGATGTACAGAGGACGTGCGTGAAGGCTACGGCCGGGAACACAATTGAGTGATTTCCCTTGGGTACATAACCTTTTATTTATCGTGGATTCTATGAGTACTACCTATGCATGCTTAGGTCATGATTGTATAGGGGTTTCGACACTTAAGGCCTCATTAGGATGGTTAGGGCGGAATAGCGAATGGCTATCTACTAACTGTAGGGTTTTGATTCATGGATGCGCAACGGAAAAAAAATAAACCATGCAAAACCCTCCAAGGATCACAAATGAAGAGACATAACGATGGTAAACGAAGAAATCAATCACACACCTTAGGGTTCTCCTTTGATGACTTCAAACGCGAATTGTGTCACGTTCTCTATGGTTGATCCACGCCTAGAGTTGATCCTAGATCTCCCAAGTCCTTGGTGCTAGCCCGGAAGAGGAAGAGGAAGAAAAATCACGCAAAACGAGACCCAAAAAGGGGGCTCTCGACCTCCTTGTGGCCGACGGGACGGGCGGCGGCAAGAGGGGCGGTCGGGCTCCTCTTGTTGCTTGCTCTCTCTCCTTTTTGTTCTATCCCACTCTTGTTATGTTCAATAATGAGCATAAGTTATGGGAAGGAAGGAAGGAAGGTCCTTTATATAGTCCAACAACTCCTTGCCAACTACCTAAAGGACTTATTCTAGTCCTACTAGAATTCAATTTAGTCCCTTCCTTGCAAATTAGTCCCTACTAAGTTTGCAAGGTTTTGCAAATTGATCCTTCTAATTAATTAATCCAACTAATTAATTCCCAAATCTAGTTCAATTCTATATAGCGTGTGACCCCATAGGTTCTATCTAGTTGGTAGCAACTATTTGCTAATATGGAGCGGTTTCTAGCAAAACATCCATTCTAGCCAACTAATAGAATAGTCATCTTGACAACCTTTGTACAAGTAATTGTCTCATCCCTTTGTCTCTATATCCGGATTGGACACGAGACATACAAGTCACACTCGTATATTCAATCCATAGTTTCTCGATCCATGGGAATAGCCTTATTCGTGCAAATAACATCAATATCCCATATTGATTTATCTGAGTCTGGCCAGACATTCTATAAGCACTATCCCTCGAGTGGCCTAGGATATTTGCTCCCGTTATGTGGGAGGGACAAATTCTATCTACGTCTACTACTATCTCTAAGCTTGCTTCTTATTGTATCCAAAACACGCCTTTATAACTACCCAGTTACAGTGTAGCGTTTAACGCTACCAAAATCACAATAATCCACAACTAGAATATCTAGTGACTTCAAGTCTAAGGATGACAATACCATTGCACTGCGAGAAGCGCTTGTGACTCAACATAACGTGTATGTAGCCTTCTCGGAGATGGGTCAATCCAGTGCAACATTACCCCTAATGCACACCTATGTGTTGGATCGTGATATCTCCATATCAATTCAACCCCATACTAGTCTATAGATGATTGTCCCATTAATCGTTATACTGGACTAGGGTATTTAAGATAAACAACACAATTGTAAATCTAAGGACTTCATTATATTAAATATCCAATAAATAATAAATGAATTTCTAGCCACAAATAAATTCATACTAAACTAGATTGCCTCTAGGGCATCTATTCCAACACTAACGTCCGGGGAGAAATTAGTATATCCAAGAATGCACCCCTGTTATTATGATTTATCGCATCGTGTTCTCTCTGTCTACATCGTACTTGTTGGGGCTCGTAGGCTACGCCTCAACCGAATCTGTGATTTAAAATTTGGTTATTATTTTATTGTTAGTCTACTCTGTTTTACATCTTGTGGTGTATGCTTACTTTGTTTTTACTGATAACTTTTACAGTGTCGGCTTTTGCCATTTGAAAACCCGCAGGTTACAAATAAAGTGGGGGAAACGCAGACGTAAGCTGAAGCAAGGATCAGGTATCTATGAAGTATTTCGTTTATTTAGGAAGTAGTCTTTTGAGAATTTAGACAATGCCACCTGTTTATTTCTTTCAAAACTATTGTTGGAGGGTTTCTCCGGTTTTTATCAATTGAATGCACTTTGGATTTCAGTTTGGTTGCTCTAGCAAGGAACCGTAGGTTTCAGGGTTGTTTCATTTGGTATCAGAGCTACAGTGTCGAATATTTTACCATTTTGATTTGTTTTGGATTTGGAGTTCAGAGTCTCATTGTTACACAGCCTGTTTTGGAACCTTAATAAATTTCTTAAATATCGATCTCCAATATTGTGATGTCTCTTGTATATGTTGTAAAGCTTTGGGAGTTATGGGGAAACATTTTAGAAGTATATGAGTTTAAAAGAGTAAAGGAAAAAGGGGGCTCACTCATGTGAAAGTGAAGTTGAGAGTGAGGGGCTAAGTTTTGTTTGTTATGCTCTAAACTATTTGACTTACCAAATACAGTGTTGTGGGGCGCTAAGATGTTAATGTTTACATTGGAGGTATATGTCTGGAGTTTTAGTACTTATCTATTATTTGAGGAACGGGTTATCTTCTTGTTAATAGTTTGTTCTGGGTGTTATTTAAGTTGTTGGGAGGTATCATCTTTATTGTGTAAGGCGTAGTATAGTTCATGTATTATTTATTCACAAGCAGGGTAAGATGTACTAGACCCCAAAGATGTTGCGTAAGGTTTGGTGTCTCATCCTATGGTGAAACCGTGAGAAGAAGGGAACCCTAGGTAGATGGGTTACACCTTCCACATGTCCAAGAAAGTTCTGTTAGAAGAGGTACCTGTAACTAATTAGTGACTTCTCAAATTTACTTTTGGATGGTTCAAATAATGCTACCGAGAAGACACGTAGAATTTACTAGGTCAGATTACCATCATCTATGACCAAGCGAGAAGGAAACACTAAAAAAAAGTTACAATAAGAAAAAGGTCAACCAATTTGGAAACCAAGGCCAATACAATATCTAGTACTTCCCTATCCACCTTAACGCTTTAGCTTGCCTAAATTAGGAGCATCAGTTTTGACACCTCGTCATTTCTAGCTAATGAACTACATTTCCAAATTCATAGGTGTGTGCGTAGTCGAGTGACGGGGCGTCACTCCTTCTAAGGAAGATGTGATTAACAGTCGTGCATCTCAATAACCATCATGTTTCGTATTACATGTCTTGCTATTACTTGTGCATTAGAACTGCATGCATTGCATTGGGAAGTTAGTTAAGCTTCGGGGACGAAGCTTTGTTTTAAGGGAGATATGATGCAATACCCCGTAATTTTGGGGGTATTTTTAGGATATTATTGAATATTTTGGGGCATTGGTAGGAATTATAAAAGTAGTTTTATTATTTCTCATGAGTTATATATTTTATTTATATATATATATATAATTTTGTTAAGCAAAATAATAATATTGAACGTTTTGTGTTTATATATTATTTTTGTAAAAGTTATAAGGGTTAGATAAGTTTTTAGTTATTAAAGTTGGGGGTCGTATAACATTTTTTAACGTGTCAACCACCGTGAACCCGGTGCTCTGCGCCACACTGGATTAAATCTCGTATCATCCCTACCTTCCCTTATTCCCCAGGAGACTTTGGTTTCTACGATTACTTCTCTGCCATCACCGCCGGCTCCAACTACAACACCACCACAACGACCTTCTCTTCACCACCAACCCGTCCCAATTCACTCCCTATTCGATAAAGCTCAAAAATTTCTCACCAAGTAATCAATTTCGCCCGAATTGTGGTCTGATTCAAAATCGCAAAAATCGACATGGGTCTCCAAAACGTCGTCGGATTTCTTCCTATCTCCGCCTATAAATACCCCTCTAAGAAATCCAGCAATCACACCAATCTCAATCTCTCTCGCTCTCCCGTCGAATTGCCGAAGACGAACCCGGCCAAAAACACTAGGTCCGACCAGGTGACCCAGCATCCGGCCGAAGCCCAGCGTCGTGCGCCGTCCGTCCTAGTCCTCGTCCGTCCTCGCCATCTTCGCCGTCGTCCTCATCCTTCCCGTCGTCACCATCGTTCCCCGTGCTTCTTTCTGTAAAACCTCCAAGTCAAATTTTTTTGGTTCAATTTGTTTAGTTGCTACAGTGGGTTTTGTAGAGGAAAAGGGTGAACTGAAAACCCTTGTAAATTGTGGGGTTGGTTATATAGTTTCAGAAACAAGGAGGGTACTTCCTGTCGTTGATCGAATTGTGGGGGGTCTTGGTTGTACTTTTTGAGAAGTAGTTCCATACTTTTATTTTTATGGGGAAACTATAATTGTTAGTATATGTTATACCTTATCAGTCTTTTTGGAAAAAAATAAGTATTGTTATTTAAAGGTTTACTAATTTTGTTTTCCTTTTCCGAAACTAATAATAATAGTAGTAAAATGTATATTACCTTAGAGGTTATATCATTATAGTTATAAATATGTTTTTATGTCAATATAATAAAAAAGGGCACCTTCTCGTTAGCAAATTTCTGGGAGTTTACTAAGGGGATATCTTTGCATTTCATATAGGATTTGTATGTGCTATGTCATGAGAATTGAGTGTTAATTAGGGAATATTGCTATTGTAGACACCGAGTTCGTAGATTGTGAATTTGTAGAGGATCCATACTACGAGTACTACGAGGTTGTTTGCTTTCGTGTGACAAACACTCTTCCAATCCAAGTAATTATATGCGCACAACGCTTTCAACTATCAAAATGTGTGTGATGTTTTATGTGAGTTACTTCAATATTTTTAAACTGTTTCGAGAAGCATGTGTATTTCAAACTTATAGTACTCGTGAAGCATGTGGAAGAATTAATGAATGATAATGTAATTGGAAATGATGTACAGAGGATGTGCTTGAAGGCTACGGTCGGGAACACAATTGAGTGATTTCCCTAGGGTACATACACTTTTATTCTTCGTGGCATCGATGAGTACTACATATGCATGTTTAGGTCATTACTTTATAGGGGCGTCGGCACTTAAGGTCTCATTAGAATGGTTAGGGCGGGATAGCGAAGGGTTATCTACTAACGTCCGGGGAGAAATTGGTATATCCAAGAATGCACCCATATTATTTTGATTTAATGCATCGTGACCTTTGTGTCTACATCGTACCTGTTGGGGCTCGTTGGCTACGCCTCAACCAAATCAGTGATTTTAAATATGGTTATTCTTTTATTGTTAGCCTACTCTGTTTTACATGTTGTGGTGTATGCTTACTCAGTTTTTACTGATTACTTTTATTGCGTCGGCTTTTTCCATTTGAAAACCCGCAGGTTATGAATAAAGTGTGGGAAACACGCACACGTAAGTTAGAGCTAGGATCAGGCAGCTAGGAAGTATGTCGTTTATCTAGGAAGTAGTCTTTTGAGAATTTAGACAACGTCACATTTTTATTTCTTTCAAAACTATTATTGTTGGAGGGTTTCTCCGATTTTTATCAATTGAATGCACTTTGGATTTCTGTTTGGTTGCACTAGCAAGGAACCGTAGGTTCCAGGGTTGTTTCACATGAAGAGAATCTTGGAAATCTTTTCTTCAAATGGAACTTATCCATATGTGTGTGGTCCAATGTGGGAAACATCAGAGCTGAAATTTTTGACAAATACAAAGAGTGGTTACAATGCTTCCTAGACCCCAATTCGACTTAGAAAAGAATTGGAAATCAAGATGAGTTGAGAAGTATGTTTGGTAACCATGAAAAGGATTTGGTTGAGAATGAATGTTGTAATTTACAAATCTGGAGTGTGAAGGTTGAGAACCTAATTGCAAATACTGAAAAAATTTGGGGTGACGACGAAGGAAGAGTTTTTTAGGAGAAAGTTCAATAAGTTAATAGTACTTCTTGGCAAGCTCCTGATATTGGTAGCTAAATATAAACTGTGATGCAGGGTTGAAAAAAAGAATACTTCACGACTGCTTATGTTGTCAGAGAACAAAAGAATACTTCCAATCTCGAAGATTGGAAGTATATTCTTTTGCAAACATACTCTCAAATTGTTGGAAAAATCTTTTGGGGACGGGATAGAGCAAACTGGAGTTTCAAGTCAACAAGTGATGCCTGCAACAAGACTTTGAAGCAAAGTAGTGGTAAGGTTAGGCATGTGCCCAGAACGACAAATGCTAATGCCCGGAACACTGCAATCTGAGATAATAAAAAATTGTGAATTTTACTTTTCAAACCCTCATAAGTTATGTGCTCTCTCTGATTTTCTTGTAGGGTCTAAGAAACCCTCTTAATAGTTTTGTTCCTTTATAAAATGATGCATGGTTCATAAAAAAAATAGAACGGAGAATTATAAAAAAGCGGAACCAAATACGATAAATTTAGCATTCTCGGTTGGTTGTTCCCTACTGAATTCGTACTCCGAGGGTCTTAGCGTGTAAAGTTCACAGAGAGACTACATATTTCACGTAGCTAAATTCACTATATAAAACATTAATAGATCGTAGTGTAACTAGTACAACTATGTGGAATATATCATAGCGTTTTGCAATTTTTTGAGAAGTTTTTGAGTCATAATATAATTTCTCTAAAGCTTATGGGTCACCATGTATTCCCATAAGGATTGTGGGATATTTCACAATCCTATATTTATATGTAGAATTTTTATAGGGTTTGTGGATTGTTCTAAAATTCTTATAAAGTTTATGTGTCATATTAAAACAAAAAGTATATATAAAATGTCTCTTAAAATTATGGGACCAACACCCCTACATCCCTTTCACAAAATAACAGCAATAATGCAATAATACTCACTTAGACAAACACGAAACTCTGAAATAGGCCAAGCTAGTGAATATGGATGAAAAAACAGCTGATCATATCCCAATAGCTCGATTGGTCACGACTCCGAGATTTAATCAGATTATGAGCGCGCTCTTTGAACAAGTGTTTCTACAGTCACCTCGGAGATGGGAGCCCAAACTTATTTTCCATGAAGTGTTTCCAAGCCTATCAAAGAAGGAATGAGAACTTCGTGCTTGGACAAGGGATTGTTCACTGAGGCGAGTGTCGCTATACTTGCCACGAGAAGCTGGCAAGAGAGCACAAACAAAGTAACGGCTACAACTAAACAAGAGCAAAAAAATACAACCCTTAGAAACCCCGACACACCAAAACTATTAAGCCCAACAAGACCAAGGGGCCAAACGTGACTAAGCATAGGAACCGAAAAAGTCCAATGTGATGCCCACGGCCAGAAGCAAAAATATTATGCCCAAATAAACTAGTCCAACTCCATAAAACGGTTAAAACAAAGCTTAAACCTAAACTATCTTATTGGACCACAAAGAAAACAGTCTCAAACATCACCGACCCAAAAGAACCAAACTCTAATAGAATCATGCATTGGACCATCAGAAAGCATTATGTCAGAGTGCCTCCTCCATGGTGGCGTGAAGCAGCTGACTGCCCAATGAATGGTGCTAAAACATTGTACATAGATTGTTACCCTCCGGACCCTTGGTGGGTTCTTCGTTCGTCACAATCAAAATGGAAGCATCTTCATTAGAGCGGTTTCACCGCTCCTGGTCACTTCTACTAGTAGTGGGAGATGAATGACGGACCTAGGCGGTTGCTTTGCTCTAAGTCCCTTACTCACTTGGAATCAACAAATGTGTGTGAGTGTGTGCAAAGCTGCAATGGAGATTAGGTTAGAAGTGGAGAAGACGATGATGGCGGGAATGGAGTTGAAGTCGGCGTTTGCATCATCGGGTACTGGAGAGGCTTCGAAGTGGACAACAAAGATGGATGTCAGAGACAGATTCCGATGGCAATAGGCGGCTAGAGTCCAAGCGCGGGAGAGGGCTTTGAAGTGGCATGTAGATCTCGTCCAAATTGGATCCAACCTAGTTGCAACAGGTTGCCAGGGGCATAGAGGACGACGCACAATGGTTGTGCCCAAAGGTGGGTTGTCGGAGAGGGGGTTGGTGCTGGTGGGATGCGAGGGATGAAGGGGACTGTTTGGATATTAGAAAAATGATTTACAGCTGGATAAATCCGGTGGAGTAACGGGGAAACACCCCTCCATCTTATTAGGGCATCTCCAATCCCATGGGGGAGGGGGACCCAAGGTAAAAATTTTCCCCATAGCACACTCTCTCCATCCCCTTCCCCTCATGGAGTTGGAGTTGAACCATATTTTTATACTATTTCCCCCATATCCCCCCCCCCCTCCTCCGATGAGGTTGGAGATACCCTTATATAGAGATGTATGAAAGTATATCAATGGGTAAAAGATTGATTACGGCTACCTTGTTGCCTGACAATGTGATTATGGATGGTGGGGTCACGGGCAAGAACGGCCCAACGGAGTAAGTCACGATAGTTGTAGCAATCTCATGATGCCAAATAGTCGCACAATCCACATCAACTTCATGTCTATCTATCTCAATCTCTCTCCTCTCCTCTTATCTAGCAGAGTGAAAGACTGATAAGAGAGCGAGAAAAAGGCTATTAGCACCTACTTACCTCTGTTCTTTCTCTTTCTTTCTTTCTGGTTTGACTTTTTAACTCATAATTGGTCATTTGACCGAGTGATTTGGATAATAAGATGATGTAATTTTTGATAATTTTTACATGGCGTTGTAGAGAAAAAGTTTATCTACAATGCCATGCAAAAGTTGTTAGAAAATTGCATCGTTTTATTTTACAAATTACCGGGTCAATATGATGCAGTGAATAGTGATATGAACAGTAACACGAAGAAAGAAGTAGTTTAAACGGACTTTTAAGGGAAAACACCTACTTTGTAGATGGTTGGATTTTGACCCATTTAAATTTGACGAACCGCGTTCACAGTCAAGCTTAAATTTGATACGTTGTACTTGTAAATTAAAACAAGGGTAAAACACACAATATCACCTCTTATAAATTTGTAAGCCCACTATCTATTCTATTTATTTTTTCTTTTTACAGTTATTACTACTGCTGCAGTATTTTCAAATGTTGTCTAAATCAATCTTTCAAAAAAAAATATTGTCTAAATCCGACCCGGAAAAGCATGGCTTGGTCGGGTTCAAATATGGAAAAGCCAGTTTCAAACTGAGAAGTGAGCTCGACGGCTATCCCAGTTGGTTAGGGAGCCTTATAGCCAGCTCGTTGGCTCGCGTTTGAGCCCCCTTATAGACATAGGCTAGTTGTAGAATTCTTACCTTGTATCAAAAAAAAAAAAAAAACTGAGAAGTCACTTGCACGACCAGTTCCCATTCATTTCACTTCCTTTTTTCTAGATACAGCATGGTGCAATGAAATCAACTCATGCTAACACAATTAAGGCTAAATTGCACTGGAGGTATTCATATTTTGCGAAAACAGGCAAGTGGGTATCCAAATTTCAAAATCGAGCACAACGGGTCCTAAATTTTCTATTTTCAAGCAAGTATGTACCATTCCGTTAATATTTGACGGAAAAATTTAAAAAGACTATTGTACCCTTTATTTTCACCTCTAACTTTTTTTAAATACAAGTTTTACTAACAAATTTAAAAAATTATCTTTCTTTAACAGTTTTTTTCAAAAAAAATCTCAAAATTTCATAATTTCACATGTAATTTTTTAAGAAAACAATAACATACAAATATCTTTGTGCATTTTATAAACTGACAGAAGAGTTTGACACCTGACATTCTTGAATAGTTTTTTATTGTAATGATTTGTATTTTTCATGCAAATGTACAAAAGACTATTGTATAAAATACACTAAGATACTTGTATGTTATTGTTTTATTAAAAAATACATGTGAAACAATGAAATCTTGATATTTTTTAAAAAATTTGTTAAAAAAAGTTAAAAGGCCTTAAGATTGACGGACATACGTTGATAAAAACATATTTTCTATCTTGAAATGATGTAAAAATAAGTAATTTTGATGAAATATAAAGCATTATATTACATATATCAAATTATTAAATAAAAATTATATTTTTTTTATTTTTTTTAGATTTGTTAGTAAAATTTGTATTTTAAAAAAAAAAGTTAGAAGTGATAATAAGGGGTACAATAGTCTTTTTATATATTTTCGTCCAATATTAACGGAAAGTTAACAGAAGAGTTCCCATTAGCTCGAAAATCGAAAATTTGCGACTGTGGTGCTCAATTTTGAAATTTGGATACCCACTTACTTGTTTTTTGCAAATTATGGGTACCTCCGGTGCAATTATCCCCACAATAAACTTTTTTTTTAGAACAAGCTGAGAATTTCATTAAAACGAAAAAGGAGAATAGCCTTACAGTACATGATAGCAACCCAACTAGACAACCAAAATAGACAACAGCCAGAAACTAAAAAACTACCCATGTGAACATGCCAAGAGCTAAGACTATATACAACATGTACCAAAAGAAAGCCTACACTATGTACAACGACCAAGAGGGGCTCCATTAAGTGCTTCCTTGGCTAGGCGATGGCTGATTTGTACATCTGACCTGGGAACTTTCATGATTTCACAAAAAGAAAGTTTAGTTGCTGTCCTGAAGACCTATGCTGCTAGCGGCTAATCTCCATAGGTGAAACTCTCACGTCTCTGTAGTTGAATAAGAGCAGTGAGACAGTCAGTAAATATAGTAACATGAGTATAATGCATTAAAAAAGCTAATGAAATCGAAATAATAATAGCTAGATATTCTGCTTGTAGCGTAGAAGCAGCTTTCGCCTTTCGCGAAAGCTGTAAGATACTCCATTTTCATCTAATAGGTAGATGCCAATGCCAGCCTCAGTCTGGTGAGGCTTCCAAGCGCCGTCTACGAGACATTGCACTGCTTTGTGAAGAGATCACGCGACTGGTTGTTAGAAAAAAACCAGGTGAGACGGATGTTGTTGATGCATGCATGGACATCAATCAATAGTTGCTATCGTAGTACCAAGAGCGAGATCTTGAAAATGTTGTCTGTGGAGGACATGAAGCATACAAGGATCCCAGGGTTGTTGCTGGAAAACTCTTGAAGGTTTCGGAGCCTCCATATAGCACAGAGAAAAGCTACGAAGTGCCATAGCCGATTCACATTCGTGTGTAAGGATACGAGGCTGGCCCGAAGCCATTCTGTTGTAGGTAAAGTATCCAAATATGATAGAATTTTGGGGACAGGATTCATTGCTTGAAGCCACCCTGAGCGTACAACCGGACATTTCATGAAAATGTGTTCAGTTGTTTCTGGATTCGCTTCACAAAGAGGGCATGTTGGAGTAACCGTGGGCATGAGAAGTGCTCGGCGAGAGTTCACAGGTAGTCCGTGATAGAGGATTTTCCAAAGCAAAATGGTAAACTTTAGAAGCAAAGGGAGGGACCAGAGCGTCCCGCCAGGTTGAAAACCTTCTTGTGAAGACTCTGGAAAAACATGTAGCCCAATTTTACTGTATATGATTCCGTTTTGGTACACGACCCTATCACTTTATCCTTCGCCCCCACTGGGATAAGATGTATTGAGGAAATTAAGTGGACCAAAAAGACAAGCAGAGGGCGACTGAGATTGTGGATGTCCCAAGCCTGACCTTCTTCACTGGAGATGATGAAATCTGAGACCCTGAAAACACTTAGATCCTTTCGATTGAGGAATAAACCAAGTGACACATTTAAAAATGGTACCCATTTGTCATTTCCAAAGTTGATAGATCTACCGTATCCAACTTGCCAATGGAAAGCATCTTGGATGCAGCGGTACACATATGAGACGCTCTTCCAGGCCCATGAGGATGTAGTGCGACTGTGGAGATGGTAATGGTTGGGCCTTCCATATTTGGGAAGCAAAGAGCGAGAAACAAGTGTGTCCGTGTGTTGTACGAGCCGCCAGTATTGTGAAACAAGAAGAAGAGCTAAATTGAACCACTTTGAGTTCCTAAGTCCCAACCCTCCCTCAAATTTTTATTGCCACATGATTGAATTTGGGATAAGTGATAGAGCTCTTTGTGTATGAGTACTACGCGTTATAATGGATCGATTTATGGTGATATGGGTACTTAGTAAGACCCTGGGACAAACGTAGGTATGTTGTTACGATCGACCCACGAATGGATGCGACACACAAATACCGTCAGTTGCAGAAACTTTTGCGCACTATCGCAGAGGGTACTCATTGCGTATTCTCATTTTTCTTGCTTTTAGCTTCTTATATTTTCACATTTCCTTGTTCAATCTCATACAAATAGATTATGTTCTTTTATTAGCACAACTGTTATCCATATCAGGTGCTTCATTTTCTTCCTTGCCTATATCATGGTACATCTATGCTTTCCATCAGACTTTCTACCGGTTACGTTGACCGGTACTCCTGAATAGTTGATTGAAAACTTGATTAATTGTGTTTCCCACAAACAACACAGATTTCTAACTTTCAATCGTAGCTACGCTTAGTAGTGTTAACAGTCCGGTTCGGTCGGTCTTATGCCATCAATGATACATAAACCGAAATGATCGGTTTTGCTAAACTTCAAACCAAAATAGGGTCGGTCTAAAAAAATAAAACTGCACCGATATATACCGGTTCGGTTTGGTTAATACCTACGGTTCTTAGTTCTATAATGTGCACCATCATGAATTAAGAAAAACTAAACTTCAATGTGCCAATTTTTCAAATTCTAATTTTTTTAAGGGATTTTCAATTCTCAATGCGATGAAAACATGCTTCAAATTACCCTTATTCTACCATATTTTTTTAGGCCAGCTAGGTTACTACATTTGCATCTAGTATTCATATTATACACAAAATTTCATGAAAATGTCTTAGCGAAAATCAGTTGTATTGATTTAGCTTGTATATCAAGATTTCTAATAACTTTGTAGATTGACAATAAATTGAGTGTGTTAGTAATTACCACTCACATCAAAAAAAAATTAATCAGTTCATACACAATAGATACTAACAATATAATACAATTTGAATATAAAATAGAGTTTCCATCGGGTCCGATTTTTAGTCGGTTACCCGGTTTCGATCCTGTTCGGTGAGAGCCTGGTTCAATTTTACAAAAATCACATATTGTATTAAATATTAGAAAGAACCGACGGTTCGGTACAGTTTGGTTTAGTGTGGTCCGGTTTCGCGGGTCCGATCGGTTCGTGAACCACCCTTGCTCCGCTTGAGAAAATGCAACTCACAAACGCAACCTTAACCATCTAGTATCGACAACAAACTCGGACTTGTACACCATCAAGCTGAAGTGAGCTAGAGTCCAAGCATTTTTCTTTTTTAGAATTACATCATTCATATAGCCGGTTCCAATTAAGGATCTCATGCAGGGGCTTCAAGCGCTCTACCACTGAGCTAGCACCCATTTACAGCATTTCAAGCTTGATTCAGGTTCCTTGCAAAAATAGTACTCTGATACAGTGGGCACAAGTATCCCGTTATAGGATGGAAAAAGAATTATGGGGACAAGTTTAAAGAATAACAAAGAGATACTCTCAGAGATTTCAATCGTCAAAGCATTTCGGGGATTCGACCCATTTTCCAACCACTTAACCCACATGAAAGGTGAGTTAAAAAGGCACTCACCCACACACAACTCACATGATGCCAAGGCATTTTCAAGCTCATTTCTATTTTTATTTTTTGATGACGTGGGAACCCGCAGCCACTAACCTTCGGTTGCGCACTGGGTAAACCCCCGCTCTAGTGCAATAGCCTGCAAACCACACTAGAGAGGCAACCCAGCATGAGAAATTTGGGCTGACAGACTCGCAATTGAGAAGGCCAATAGGCTGCCCTTGGGTTATCCCAAAGTTTGAACTCAAGGCCTCAAGACAAATGCCCAAAGTCTTAAGAATGCTCACTCGACCAACTCAACTACAACCCAAAGGGTTTCAAGCCTATTTCTTAGATGCAAGTAATGGTGGGCAAATGATCTAATTACAGCGGCCCTAAAACCCAATGTTCGAACAATGTTTCAAAATTGGGCATTTGTGAGGTAACCCACCCGCATGAACCCTTGGACCAACTCCAATGGTGGAGGTCTCCCCCACCCCTGCCCACTGTATAACTTCTTAATATTCACAAGACGCCAATTTACTTCTAATGAATAACTGCTTAATATTCACAAGACTGTCGTTTACCCTCCAACAGTGGAGGTCTCCCTCACCCCCTCCACCACCACCATTTATTATTTTATTCAGCTACTTCAATTATATTATCATTTTATATTTTTTATAATTCCTTAATTAGTTATGTTCAGTTATAAATATATAGTTATTAATTTTTAATTATTAAACTACTTTTTAATATGATAATTAAAAATACGTATGAATATTTAAAAAAATTGGAATTTTTATTTGTAAACAATCAATAATAATTATAAGAAAACTTGACTTAATTCTTGCACTCATAATAAGTGATTACAAATTCTAAACACACCATGTATGAGATATGAATTAGTAAAATATTGTTTGAGGGTATTAAGTAAAAGATTACTACTAACACAACAAATTTTATCAACTAACATGAAAAAGAAAAGAAAAACAAACAGACTAAACAAAAAAAAGTTGGCAGTACACTTTCCTGCAAATTCTCCGACCTCTTCCTTTCTATTTTGAAAATTATATACGGTACTTCCTTTTGTTTTACAAAATTACATGTATATTTTATCCATTCTCCTCAATCTTCGTTTATTTTGTGGCAAAAAAAAAACAAAAACAACAAACAAATCCTCCGTCTTCTCCTAACTTTACTCAATCAGTTACTATCTTTTTTGTAAGAGAAGTTTGAATCTTTTTTTTTGGACACAAACGTCATATTCACATTATATTACAGCTAAAGGTACATGAGGCCGAAGCCCCCAAAAGATTGTTATGACAAAATATACAGATAAAAAAAGAGGAAGACAGACTGTTGAGGACATCAAAAGCAAAATACATAGTGTTGACCCAAACAGAGCCCACTGAGTAAGAACGAAATAGTCCAAAAACTGATACTTGACTGCTCAAACTATGGTGGCTTGGTGGCTCCATGGTTGTCAAAATACAACAGAGGCACGATGTGCTGTGGAGGAACAGTTAGGTACTCAAAAGAAACATGATGCTGTCTTCCTTGTCTAGCTAGAGCGTCAGCCGGTTTGTTAACCTCACGGGAGGCGTAGTGGATGTGCCATTGCGGATGTTGCTTGAGAAGCCATCTGCAGTCGTTAACCATTAAAATAAGCCAAGGCGAAACAGGAATGTTCGAATGTAAGAATGAAAAAACCAGTTGTGAATCTATTTCGATCTCAAGAGAGGCAACATACAACGACCGTTTAATAGATAAACCATCACGTAAAGCAGAGAGTTCTGCGAACAAAATGCTAGAGGTATGAAGTTTGCGAATGTAATATCCAATCCAACTTCCATTACTATCCCTAAAAAGACCTCCACTACCAGTTGTATCGTTTTTTAGATCAACACAACCATCAGTGTTAAGTTTAATACTACCAGTGGGTGGGGGTTTCCAAATGTGTTGTTTGAGATTTATTAATGGTAGACGAGTTTTGGCATGAAAAAGAGTATATTCTTAAGCTAAATTGTATGCCACATTGATAACTTGGTGAATTTGACAGTTAATATAATCGAAAATCTTTTTGTTTCTAATTGTCCAAAGAGTCCAAAGTGTGAAGGTGAACTGTGTTGTCCATGAAGGTTGAGGGTAGGGGCATTGGTTTGTGTAAGAGATTTGGCTAAAGATCCAGTCTTTGATATTGGTGGAGCCCCAGAAACTTTGAATATTCAGAGGTAAAATATTTTGCCGAACCCGGGTACTAAAGTAACAGTCGCGGAAAAAATGCAACTCAGATTCGCGATTTGTTTGGCAGAAAGTGCATTGAGGAAAGTGTCAAGGACCTAAGTTGGTGTTTAACAGAAGGCGACCACAGATTAATCGCCAAACGAAAGCCTAAAGTTTCGGAGAAGTATCAATCCTCCAAATCCAACTATAGTTTTCCGAAATATTGCTGGTTGTTAAAGAACCGTAAATATTTTTGACGGAGCACTCTCCGTTATCTGAATTTCAGTGAATCGAATCATGTTGCGGCGAAAGAGGAGACACTATCTGATACATATGAGCTAAAATAGATGGAGGTAAGGTGAAAGGGATATTTATGACATCCCACTGCCCCGAAAGGGATCGAAGATCCGCAATCTTTTTTGTTCAAAGTCTCTAGGTAAAGGGCCGGAAATAATTTTGCAAAGTGGACCACAAGGTAGCCAGTAGTCTACCCAAAAATAATAGACGAACCAGTACCAAAAACTTTGATAAGATTAGGGGTAAAAACTTCCTCTTTAAGATTGATTAAGCATTTCCAAAAAGGACTGTCAGATTATTGCATCGAGAAAGTTTTTATCAGAAAATATTTATTGCGTAGAATGGAGGTCCACCAAGAGTGGGGATTTTTAAGAATGCGCCAGCAGACGTGAGTTAGATAGGCTTTGTTAGTGTTTTTAGAATCCCTAAAACCCAAACCCCCATTAGCTTTACTACGTGTGACTTTATCCCAGTTTGCCCCATGGAAAGAAAAGTTTCAAAGAAAAGTCCGCCGAATCTTATCTAGCTGGGAAGTAATGGTAGCAGGAAGTTTAGTCGATTGTATGGCATATTGAGCAGTCGAAGATAGAATGTGGTTGGTAAACATCATTCTTCCCGCTGAATTAAGGAAATTTGATTTCCAGGAATTGAGTTTCTGCAAAACTTTATCATAACATATTGGTAGTCTTGTTTATTCCCGAGCGTAGGGGTCAGGGGGACACCCAGATAAAGACCAAGACGGTCATTAATTGGAATGTTTAAAATATTAACTAACTGAACTTTGGTGGAAGAAGTAGCCTTGGGGGAAAAGCAATTACAAGATTTACTGGAATTAATAGTCTGACCTGATTTATAACAGAAATTTTGAA
Source organism: Linanthus parryae (assembly GCA_023055425.1). Taxonomy (NCBI): domain Eukaryota; kingdom Viridiplantae; phylum Streptophyta; class Magnoliopsida; order Ericales; family Polemoniaceae; genus Linanthus; species Linanthus parryae. The sequence goes on along the minus strand of JALGPY010000007.1, from coordinate 70,974,934 downwards.
TAAGCGTAGACAAATTCAGAATATTAGACGGTGTGGCTTTTCCGAAAAATAACAGGTCGTCAGCAAAAATAAATGACCGATTCCAGGAGTAGAGCGAGAAAGTGTAAGAGGAGCAAGTTGAGACATATGATGAACAAATAAGGTGAAAGCAGATCACCTTGTCTCACTCCCTGAGTTGGGTAGAAACGTCACCTCTATATCAAGATAATAAAAAAACCTAACTTCACCTATTTTCTCCTAATGTTCCCCTCCTATTACTATTGTTCAACAACCGACAATTAAAAGGAAAAAATAACAGAAATACACGGAGGAAAGAGAAGAGGCGAGGAAGCAGGGAAGCTTCCCACGACCGACGAGACTCCAACGGCGGGGCAAGGCCGGGCGCGCCGAACCCGCCACCGCCCCGTTTCACCCTGATTAACCGGCATCCCCCACCTTTCCGTCGTGTTTGCTAATCAAGCCCCCAAGCTCCTTCCCCACTACCATTGGAGTTGGTCTAAAATGCTTCTTCGGCTACTAACTTCCTGGTAGATGAGAAGTCTCTCCACTTAACGAGTTGTGCAACAAGAAAAAGTAAAGAACTGCGCGGGAAAAAATAAGTAGAAGGAACCTTTGTTTTGGCAACAGAGTTGGAAGAAACTCAAACAGAAGATTATGCTAATCTAGAGTTCGAGGCATGTACAGAATAGGATGAAACTACTGCAACCTTGTATGACAGACTAACTATACATAAATGGGCATTATACAAGGATAGACTCCCTGCAGCAATTCTTCCCTCAAAAGTCAAACAACTGGGTCTCTTCACACCTTACTGTACTTTTTGAGAAATGATGATCCAACCAGTATCGTAAAGCAGGTAACTCCTAGCCAACCTGAATAATCTGTACATACTCTAGCAGACCAGCACCCCAGATCCTTGTGTCCAACTGAAGTCCCGAAAGCAGGGGATATAGACAATGCCTCAATGGGAATTCAGGAGACATCTGAACACATCACAATAATTAATCAACAAAAGTGAAATGCACGGATAGCATCATAAGAAGACCTGAAGAAAGCTAAGTTGAGTGCTGACCTCACTCAAAAGTATCTCTACCAGAATTCCATGCTAAAGCATGAAGAAAGAACCAATAGTTGTCAGGCGAAGAACCTTGGAGCTCCGATCAAGGCCATGAGAAGCCACCTGCTCATACAAAAATGGCGTGTAACAAATCTACGTAGCAGCCTGAGCAGATTTAAGGATAATTTGGAAAGTGAATATATGTGTCTTTTCTCCCCTACTCTTCACACAAACGAGTAGTTTTTTTTTTTTTAATTTGGAATGTCCACATCCGATATTTTCAATCAACTTGTATCCCCCTAGGATCAGTAGTCATATACTTTGGATTTCATCCATATGAACTACAGTATAAGTTTTGCAAACACTTGCCAGATATGTCCGTTCTTGTACACAAGTAAACCCTATATTCATAACGCATGATGATGAGCAGAGGTGGTGAATTGAAGACTAACCTGCCAACATATTCATTTTGCATGAGTGTGTTCATGTAGCAGGTCAACAGTTTAGCCTCAGTCATTTGAGTCCCGACTCGTGAGAGCTTATTTGTTCACTGAATGACCTTGTTGAGCTGCCGAGTGCCGACAGGCATATGTTCGAGTCCCTTTTTGAATTTTTTATCAGGTACAATCTTCTCAAAGTAACATTTTCTTCTCTTTTCCAAATGGATCTATTGCCTTTTCTGCTGACTCGGTCTGGGATTTTTTGAATGAGGTTTGAGTTTAACGATAGATCCTCTAAATTGGAGATGAAATGGAGGAGTTGTTCTAATAGTAACACTCTGATAGTATTCAAATGCATCTGAAATTTCCAGAATAGTTTTGACTTCCTTAAAACCCTAATTATGGCGAGTGCTCCAGGTGCCTGAACGTCTCAGCTCTGGGTGCTTCTCCAACAAAGCCCAGCTTCTAGACTACTAAATCAATCCTCTCTTCAACCATTGGGCTTTATTCTCTCCTCTTTCTAATACTCTAATGGCACGTTTGGTTTTCCAGACTAACCGGATAGGACTAGACTGGATTAGATTTTCCGGATTGGATTGGATTGGATTAGCTAAATTATAATTAATACTGTGTTTGGTTTTGTGCAGTATTAATTCAGTATTCATGCACAAACAGTCCAATCCAGCCCCTCATGCAAGAGGGGACTAATTTGGGGTATTAAACACCATATTTTCACTATTTACCTGTATTAAAGTTAGTCCAGAATACCAAACACTGGATAAACTAATATCTGAACTATATCTAGTTCAATCCCGGCTAATACTTCTAATTCCGGAAAACCAAATGTACTATAAAAGCATTAAATTTTGAGTAAATGACAATACCCCTGTGTCTTGGTATAATACTATAATGTCATTATGTACCCTCGTTTTGACAAATCACACTATGTACTCTTACTGTTAATTTTACAAACAAACCTAACTGCACTTACCTATCTGTCCCTATTTAGTACTTAAATCTACAACCCTGATCAGAAACAATTCTCTCACTCATCTTATCGATTCAAATTATCACCAATTCACCAGTCTCCATCATCCACTGCCATCTCCACCTCTGGCGAGCTCATACAGAACATCAATTCACAATTGGATCGACTTGGACCCAGGTTCTGTCTCTTTACTTTCTTCTTCCTCGTAGATCCTACAACAACGTGAATCTAAAGAGGAAGGAGTGGAGTTGGTCAGCTACAAGGTGAGTTTGGTCGGTTGATGTCACCCGCTCGATGGAGGTTGTTAAATTGAGACCCTTGGTAAGTGGGTCTCTTTGTAGGAGATTCAAGATGAATTCTTTCTTTGGACCAACTTTCACAGATCTGAGATTGCGAGGTCAAGAGAGAGAGGGAGATAAGAAGACTGAAGCATCGGATCCAACTCTCTATATCTCTCCAGTTCTAGATTGTTGGTCGCACCGGGGTAGAGATAGTGCCGGTGATGGTGGTTGCAGAGGCAGAGCAATTTCAGCAGCTCAGTTCCCCAAACAAGGCCAAGGAAAAATACAATTCTTCTTTCTCTTCTCCAGTCTCTATAATTTTAGATGGGAAAGGATCTGAATCCTTCCCCATGAAAATCCCAAAAATGGATATCAAACTATTGAAATATCATAATATTTCTTGTATTAGGCTTGATGTTCTATGTCGGTTTACTTTTTTTTTTCCACAAGCTCATGTTGTATGAATCTAATCTCATATGTTGTGTTTGCTTGATTCACTGTGAGTTCATCTCCAGCTGTTTCAATACAAGCTTTTGTTGGATGTTGATGATACCCATAAAAAATTGAGATGCAATTTTACATTTCTTTGGGGTTTGATTTTGTCTGGAACTTGTTAGATTCACCCAAGCTTGACTCGAGATTCAATTTTCACATTTCGTGGTTTGGCAGTTTTGATTTAGTTGGTTATTCAATATTTTGATTCTGAGTTAGAAAGCTGGGTAACAAGTGGTTTTAATTCAGGTCTTCTTTGATCACGTAAAATCGGTTGATGTTTTTGCTGGTAAGTTTCTCATGGTGCTGGTGGGTTTTGGACAGTAGGGAAAGAGAGAATGAAGGTAGGGTGTGGGTGACCCAAGGGCCGAGTCGAATATTCATGATAAAAATGGATAGAAATTCCATTCCATTAGTCAAGGGGTACAGATTGTCCACTAGTTAGGCACAACCAAGGGTACTTAATGTGATTTGTCGGAATATGAGGGAACACAATGACATAGTGTCAAAACCTAGGGGTATATAGGACTGTAAAAGAGAGAAAAATGTGGGTGAGGGCGTGCCTGTTTATGTTAAATTCCTTCTCTATGGTGTTTATAATCTTTTGAAAAATTACAGAGAAAAAGTGGGTGTGCTTGTTTATGTGGGAAATCTCAAAATAAATAGTTGTGTGCCAGGCAATATTTGAAGATAGAATTTAACTTTTATGATAAATGGGTCATGAACAGGTTTGATGCAGACTTGTTCAGTAGGTAATAAGAATAGTAACCCAGACCTAGGCCAAGATGTCGCCGTGAAAATCATGACGATAAAGAAAAAAGAAAATAACCGGGATGTACGATTGTTGAAGTGATCTGGGCCCCCAACTATCGTGGAATTAACTAATAATCCAATATCGGAAGCTTATAAATTTGTCTTACCATGTAAGTAAGGGCTGCATAACGTTCCTCATTCAAATACAAGGGCTTTCCTCTGCGCACGTCAATATCCTGCAAGCATGAACATATTGGATGTTAAAAGCATTCGTCTCACGAGCAAATGGTGTTGATATGGGAGTATCTAATTGGCCATGTATCTATACATAGGGACGAGTAAAGAAATAAATAGATAATAAATCATTAATCTAATACTGATACTTATCCAGTAAAACAATGTAACGAGTATTAGAGGGCACGTTTCCCGGACTCGGGTGAGGGTGTCATATCTTGTGTGTATTCAGAGGTCGGATTCAGTTAATCTTCCAATTTTCCGGTGCGGGGACCCAGCTGAAGTATCCAAATTTGGATACGGGTGTGGGGAGATATTCAAATGCTATATCTAGTCTATGTAAGGAAATGTTCAAATTGCTTCTGCTGTGCTGTTTTTATATTTTCTGTGTTCTATCTGTGTAGTCCTTCATACTTCTTCATAAGCTATTTTTGGGGGTTATGTGATAGATGTGCACATTACAGTTACCATGTTGTAAAATTTAATAAATTAAGCCCAATAGAGTAAAAAAGTGAAGTTCATAGCTTGTTTTAAAGCACTACTTCAAAATGGGCCCATCAATACAACTTTAAATAAAGCCCAAAGATAGTTAAGCTGGCCCAATGCAACCTATGTCAACTGTCAGAAAGAGGAAACCCTAGTAAGAAATTGAGAAAATAAAAAAGTTAATAAATGGAGAAAGAGAAAAGTTAAAATAAAAAATTATACGGGAACTTCGAGGAACTATGATACTGACGCAGATCCATTGCAGTCCCCTGAACTTCGCCGTGCATTAGGTGGGAGCTAGTCCCCCGGGTAAAGGTCTTACCCGGGATGCTTCTTTTACTTGTTATCAAGGTGGTTTCTTCCCTTTATTCATCTGAATCAGGTTAGATGGAGGCGCTAGTAGAGCATAGCGGGAGACAGGCACGAGATATGTGGTTGGTGCGCCAAGGACGGTGTCCTATGAGAAGTAAAGCGCGAAACTCATTCTCGGCTATTAGAAAGAGCTGCTAAACGATCGGATCAGACAGGCGCAGGTAGCTTGACTGCCTTACCCGTCATTGAAACACAAGCTGGAGACGTATCGGTTTGGTTGGGTCGTGGATATTCTTTCCGACGCAGATGTCTGTTGAATTAGCCGCGTCCAATGATTGAACTACCATACGCACCACATATCTCTCACCCGTACAGGTGTCGGGTCGTATCGACCCGGGTACTCGGCCATTTCTGACAAGTCAGGTAACGTAGTTAGAGGGCAATAGCATATGCCCAAATCAGAGGAGATGATCAATTTCCGGCTTACTAACTACAGAGTGAGCTTATCCGCAAAGAAAATCCGCCATCATTTGGTATTCTATGTACAAGATGATGTTTGTGCTCCTTAACAATCTCTTGACCAGAATCCGTGGCTTGCATCTCCTTATATGTTGCCTGAGTTGACACCACCAGCTTCTTTCACGAAAAAAAGTGAAAAGGTTTCCAAAGGAGCTTTAGAAGTTCTAATGTGATGGGTACTTCGTCTAGGATTTTCCTGTCCCTTCTCAAAGTTTAATTTCTCAGTAAATTTGTTCCCATCATTTTTTAGGTATCAGTCTTTATTTTCAGTCATTACAAACCTGAAAGTCCTCACAAAAGATGGTAGCTCTTGAAAGTCATTACAAACCTGAACTTCGCGGTGATGTTCACCACAATTGACTAATCTCAGAACACATTAATCTAGGGAGTTGATTCTTAAAAGCCAGAAGTGATGCTTACAAAGCCACTAATAATTTATTTAACCAAAGTGACAAATTTACCCTTGGAGACCTATCAGACATTACTCCTCTCTGTCACTTATCAGCAACTTTCTCTCTCTCCTCTCCGTCTAAGTTCTTCCTCGTCTTGCCCATCCATATGCCGCCGCCGCCGCCAACGCCTACCACCATCACCACATGTCCCTCTGCCTCAATCGGCCCGTCCCTCTCATCTCAATTTTAAATGTTTTCTCTGAATAATCCTGCCGGCAAGCCATCACCACCACCGCCCACGTCCAAGACTCCTCTTTTTCGAATCAGATTCGACATGCTCCGTTCTCCGATCACATATCATATCAACCTTAAGCCACCTCATTTCTTCCATCAATTCGATCAACTTCTCTTTTACTACGCCTAATGCCGAAGCTGCTTCGACTTGCAGGGATGTAGAACAAAATAAGGTATAAGTATCAAGTGATTTAGTTTGAAATTTTTTCGATTCAACAACTTTAATGAATATGAAGAACTAAAAAGAAAACCTTTCGAATATCTTCAGAGTTGAGATCAATTCGGCTGGTAGTTGTGGATAAATAACGTCAGAGAGATGGTTAGTATCGATTAATTCAAACCCATGAATGAAATAAGAAGTTGGGTTGTCTTCCTTACACCAGTTTACAAACCATTAGCATGTAAAACTTTTGTTACTGGAGATTGATGTGCTCCTATGAGTAGAGTGAGAAACATAGAATTAATTCTGGTTGGGAAAGTGCGGAGATCCGGAGCGAGAGCGGTGTATGAAGTGAGAACAGAGAGTAGATATGAAGAAGCTTGAGAGGGATATGTGGTAGTGAATTTGATAGGAGCGAGAAACAGAGAGTGGGTCTATGTTCAATGTGGGCGGTGGAAGATGGAGGAGAGAGTACCCAGATACAAATTAATGTGAGGGTAAATGAATAAAGTTTAAGATGCTTTGTAAGGATAAAACACAGCTCTGTAAGAATCATTACCCTTAATCTAAAGTTCTTCTGGATAATTCGGAATCCACCAGGAACTTTCTCTTTATTGTTTTGATTCAAAAGATAGTAATAAAATTGAATTGGAGAAGCATTTCATGTCTCTACAAATCAGTTGAAATTAATGAATTTTCTAGAGTAAGTCAAATTATTAGTACAAAATTGCAGAATAATGACATGTTTGAGCCAGCTTTTATGTAGAACACATTTAGCAACTTCAATAAAATGCCGCCTAGGCGCCTACAAACCCTAATTCAGCTGATCTTCATCATCTTGCTTTACATTGTCGATTGAAGAGACACATAATAACTCCTGAAAACTTCTAAAGTTAGTTACAAGTTTCATAATAGTCGAAGAGTTTCTCTCTCTTCCCATTCCAATCTGTTTCTAGTCTATTTTACTGCGAGAATCATGTTCCCCACCATTACGAGAATAGTCAAGAGCCTTAAGCATTTACCAGAACCTGAAGCGACGTAAGACAATTGAATGTACTGAAAAACAGAGAAGGTGTTCCCTCACTGTTTGGAAAACATTGAGAATTAAGCTTTTATAAGAACATAAAGTAACGCAAGCGAAAAGACCGAGAAACTAAGTGAAAACGGGTTGTTTCAGCAGTTAAGCTCGGATAAGAACATGAAGTGGAGCAAATAATATGTTAACTGCGGTAAGAAGTTCCAGAATTGCAAACCTCTTCCCCAAATGCATCCAAGTATGGTGAAGGCCAAGGTGCTAGACGCAAAGATCTCTGAAGCAAGATTGTGGATTTCTGCAAGCAGTTAATGGTCAGTACCCAGCAAGGGATGCGGACTTGTTCATGAAATATAAACACTCGTATTGATCGAAAAACTAACAAAGTTGAAAGCATAATGGAAAGAAAATTATAAGAGGCACAAAACTCACTTTGATCAACAAGAATACTGCCGTTCCAGCACCACAAGTAATTGCATGAGCCTGAGACCCGTTTTCCCTTGAGGAACAAAATTTGAAGATATCAATATCTCAACCAAAGTACCAAACTAGTATGGTGTGAAAACACTGCAAATCGAGTCCCAAAGTCCTAAAAACCTTGGCCGTTACCAAGCTAAAGGGGACTTAAAATTCGTAAAAATGAACTGGTTAAGCTTGTTACACGGTCACTATTGTACAATATCGGAAGTCAAATTATATGACAATTGCAAGGAACATGTGATACAGACCTGCAACACATCTTCCAGGTTGGAGAGCACAATTTACCACAGAGCAAGCATAATGCAGGCTCTTCTGGCACCGTTTGGCAATCAGGACACAGCTGCTTTATACACCTAATAAAGACAAACATTTTCAAGTCACATCAACAATGATTCACAACTATCATGTTTGAATATTATCTTTGAGCACACATCTAAAATCAACCTTTGCAAGAGATCTTGGTACAGATGTGGAAGACCCATCAACTTGAAAGGAACCGCAGGGGTTAAGTGCAAAACGGATCTGTGACTAGCCTCTATGTCTTTGCTAATGTGCCCAAACCATCTTGGGACTACATGGCGGAGCAATTCATCACTCAAAACATCTTCAAGAGGGGGAATCTTAAACATTCTCTGCAGCCTTGTAACCTCAACTTGCTCTGTAGTTCCCTCATAATAATCCACCATAGAGTCCATTGTTTGAGACGACCAATTCGCATCCTCATTACACGAGGGAAAAGTAGAGGAATTCATCACTTTCAACAGCAGTGCACATCTTCTCAAAAAAGGAAAACTTAAGTTATGAATAGTGTCCTCGATATTGTCAGAAAGATCAATAAATCCAGAAGCAAAATGTGGCTGATCAACTCCAGTTTCTTCCATGAATTTCAAGATGTCGGATATCAGGTCATCTCGATTTCCTAAATCAGTTGTAGCGTGCTGATATTTCCCGCAATAAGTGACTATTGCCTGAAATAAAATACCTTGTGATTATCATATCAAACACCTAATAGAGTTACAAAAGAATGTAATATGATGTAACATACCTGAGCTACAGATACAACATAGAAGGTGTGCACAAGAGACAGAAAGGATTCTTCACAATAGAGAAACTCAGATGGAAGACAAAAGAGTGCCCACATTAACGATGAAAAAGCATCCCTAGAAAGAATTGGATCTGAAGCTCTTCTCCAGAATCGGATGTCTGGATGCGCCACATCCATTTCAACATTTCTCAGAAGAGATGACATGCTTCCTGCATAATAAATCATCCATCACACAATCGGTATTAAGGTAATTAAAAAGATTACTAAAGAATTCATGGATTTAAAACTCGTATAAGAATCTTTGGGGGTACAATGCACTTTAGAATGATATACTGCATCTTTTCCACGACCAGTCAGGATATCTAACATTACAACTGATGCACCTAGCAAGAACTAAAGTGTGTTCAAAGCAATGGACATATTCAATCATAACAAGAAAAACAACAATTACCAGCAGGCCTGAAAATGGAGATTATCTAAAAAGTTATTTGGAAAAGAAAACTAAAATAAAATGCCAGATCAGACAGTGAAAGGAAAATAACTGTTTTGCCATGAGATGAGTTCCGCGACACCAACCTCCTTCCCTGAGTTCAGACCCCGACCTTCTTTCCTCACCCAGTAATGTATAAGTCAATGTTCCAGTGTAGATACCAAGAAAGTACAAGTGCACTCTACCCTTCAAATTTATTAAACTACTTTGCAGTATGACGCCCAAAAGATGATCATCATAATTGGTACAGGACTTTCAATTGTCTTCATAAATTAATGTTAGGAGGTTTATTGCTAAATGCAACATTTATCACGGAGAGATATCCTATCTAACGGGGTGGGGAACTCAAAGTTACGGATTTGTGAACCAGCTTGTATTGCCCTACTGCTGGGTTAAAGGCCTTGTTCTTCTGATTTACAACCCTTAATGCATCTCCTATAGGTTAGAGAAAAATCACATTCAGTTAAAAAAAGAAAGAAATTGTTCTATATTTCCCATAGTTCGTACCTAGGTTACCTGGATCGTAGTTCGCTCCGGTTCGCGGTAAGAGTTCGGGATCGCGGTACGCTAGGGTGACCGGATCGCGGTACGCTAGGGGTAGGCTTATTCGGATCGCTTAGTTAAATCGGAATTCGCTTAGCCAATTCGCGGAACGAATTTGTAGATCGTTCTTATATATATATATATATATATATATATATATATATATATATATATATATATATATATATATTTTCGTTACAATTTAAAATTTCCCTCAAAAAAAATCTCAAAAAAATCATGTATCTTATCTTTAAAGATATGATTGTTACTATAATTTCAGTTTTTGATTTAATTTTTTGAGATCATAAAAAATCTTTTTTTTTTTATGATCTCAAAAATAAAATAATTAATATAAGGATAAAAAGGATTTTCAATTTTTCCAAAGTCTGACTTTTTTGTTTGAAATACAGTCTTGACTTTGAAATTAGTTCTAAAAAAAGACTTTGAAATTAACTAGAATCCCACCTTACGTTTGCAAAAAGAAAAACAAAGGAAAAAAACAAGAAAAAAAACTTAACAGAGTAACAGACCCACTACTCCTAAAATTACTCCACTAATAGGGTAAAAAGTCCACGTTCTTCTATTCTAGTACGCAAGAGTCTGTTACGCTTCTCCTTCCTCCTTCCTCGGGTTTGCTTGCGTCGTCCCTCGTTCCCCTTCTGCTTCCTCGGAGTCTCGGACTGTCGTTCGCTTCTTACTCGGCGGCGCCGCGTTGAAGTCGTCTTCAAAGAGCGATGACAACGGATTTCTCTTCTTACTGGGGGCGCTGTGTTCGGTATGTCTCCCTCTCTTTATTTTTTCAGTTCGCCGGAAATACCGATCTAGATCGCGAACGACCCCCGAACGGGTTCGGGCGATCTAGATCGGGAATCGCTACCTTTATTGCGAATTTGGGTAACCTAGGTTCGTACCTACACTGTACATTTAGTTAGCAAGAAAGTGGGTACGTAATATGTTTGTGGGTATCTCCCTTCTATTAACAGTATACAAACAGTTTAGTTGTTCTATTAATAGTATACAAACAGTTTAGTTGCTACAAACCTTTGAGTTATGTAAAATACATAGTACTTATGGAACAAAGACTTGCGTGCAAGGCAAAGTTTAAAATAGGTAAAATTAAGTATTTGAGATGCCCGCGGCTCAAGTTTGTTACTATTTACTACAAAATTAAAACTTATACGTCGCTTAACCACTGTGGACCCTACCTCTACTCATTCCCTCTCAACTACTTATTTCAAACCACTATTCATTTCCTCTCATATTTTTCTATCCTCATAAATATTCAAATTCTTTAATTGCAACATTTTCTACTGGACTATGTTATGCCTACTATTTTTTAAAATGATATCGCTCATTTTTCCATAACAAAAAGATACATGTACTTCCATCAATTTTTTAAAAGAAACTAGTGCCTTTACGCACCAATTAGTAACTAGTGTAAGTAAGGACGTGGGTGTGTGTGTGTGAAAACTATGGGACATATACAACAAATAGACAGCTCAAGATCACAAACTTTTATAATGCAACGGATTCCTAATTCAATAGTGTGAACACGCAGTAAAGGTTGAGCTCAAATGAGCTCCAACTTTGTAAACCCAGAAGTCAAGAATTCGAACTAGCTGGACCAACTTTGTTTGGACTAGTGACTTATGGATGGAAGCCAACCTCAAAGTTTTCCCTACAGGTGTTGGTCTATAGCAACTTGATGACTCTGACATAGGCTTCTACGTCATTTAATATTTAAAATTTCCAAATAATTGGAACTGATGTTTGGAGTAGAGGTGTCAAACGGGCGGGTTCGGGTGAACCCGACCCGTTTATAAATGGGTTTATGTGTACATGGGTCCAACCCATTCTACCCGTTAACTGTAGTGGGTTCTATGGGTGGGTCATAAACGGGTCAATGTGACCCGTTAACCCATTTATAAACCTTTTTGAACCACATATGCTGAAGTATACACATCCATTTTTTTTTTGAGGAAAATACCCATTTTTTTAATGACCTTCTGTTTTCTTTTTTTTTAGGTAAATTATTTCTTCATTTTTCTGAAAACACAAGTAAAAAAGACCAAATTGCCCTTAAGTCTCCCCCACGTTTTAACCTACCTAACGCTCCCAACTACCCACTTTTGCACTCCACTTTAATGCCGACACAGAGAAAAATAAAAAAGAGAGCTCTGTTCCTCTCCATGTCCTCCATCTCCAATTCTTCCCCACCATAGATCCGATCTCCCAAACCCATAAACCGAACGGCGGTGGCTTCGATGGTGGAAGCTTCAACGGTGGGCTTCTGCGGTAGTAGCAGGCGGCGTACATGGAGAACCCGAACGGCGGTTTCTCGGTTTGGCCAGTCATCAGTCGATTCCAGTCGATGGCGGTCGACAATCTCATTGTACGGCGGCGGCGACGGCGATACTTTGGCGCCACTGTCTACACCCATGCCATCCCTTCCACCCGCAAACTCGCGTCGCCGCCGTTTCCGTCGTCGAGGATTTTATGAGGACGATAAAGATTTTGAAGAGTTATCATTATTGAGGAATTGAAGAGTTGAGATCAGAATAGGAGTGAAAAGAGGAGGCTGTGACCTGTGCGCCATTGACTTTGCCGTGAGAAAATGGGTGTAGCTGGGTTATTTTTTCAACCCGATTAACCCACATAACTCAGCCGGTTAATGACCTGTGCGCCATTAACATGACCCGAACCCGCTTAACCTGTGCAAATACGGGCGGGTTAATGGGTTCGGGTTGAGTTTGCCAGCTCTAGTTTGGAGTAAGAATACGGATGGTGAGAAGCAAAGAGATTTATATATTTTTTTCATTTTTCCAACAATTAGACTATTAAAAGGGCTAAGTTAATTTCCTCATTGCGCATAGACAAATCATAAATAGAGAATCTAATCTATGAATTGATAGCAGAGAAATATTAAGTTTACACCAAACACCAAACACCAATAATGTCTCATCGTTTTGCTTTCCATCTTAAATAAAACAAAGAAGTGACTAATCCCCCATTCGCCACCACATAGATGAGGAATCCTTCTGTAACAACTAACATGGATGTTCACTGTTTCTCAAAATATCACCTGCGTGAAATCTTCAACTCAATAACATTACTTTCCCCTCACTGAGAAAAGATCAAAGTTTCCGCACAATCCAGGGTTATCACGAATCTCTCATACCCTAGATACTTGCAATATGTATAATGCATTCCAAAACATGGCACACTAGGATTCCAGAACAGTGGATTCCTGAATCTGACAACTTCCGATATGTTCACCATAAATGTTTCAAGGTAGCAAACACTAAAGTTAAATTTTACTGTAAAAGGTATGGGCATCATAGTTTTGACACTAAAAAAATATAGATTAAGGGTATCGTGGTGCTCTTAAATCTGAAAAAAAAAAATACTAGTGTTCTTGATGAGGGGTCTAGGAAGCGTACACCCGTCATGTCCACAAATTGAAATGATCAACCTTCGAAATAATACAAACCAAACTCGTACCCCGTGAGAGAAGAATAGTCCCGCCACCCAAGCCAGTAAAAGAAGCCACCAAAGCCGTGTCAGATATATTCTACAATCTACAAGTTGGTGAAAAGAATGAACATGGGGGCGACTTGCACCATTGAAAACGACATTTGGCAAGTACAACTACATGAAAGAGAGGAATAGGAAGAATTTAAGTGTTGTGGTGAACGAGGCCACCACTCAATACCAGTAACGACAGCGAAGAGACTTGATAAAAGCACAAGAAGTATTGTTTGTTGGAAGAGCAGCTACAAGCCTACAGCTCTATGCCTAGTCTAAACAATACAATTGTTTCAGATGAATAAGCCTAGAAGTCTGAGGTTGTTTGGAGGCAGTTCTTCATATGGCTTCAATTTAGAGGACTAATCATTCAAGAACTTCGCCAACGAATTCAAGATAATCAACTCCTCATGTTTTCTACTACCTCATTTACTTGTACCCTCATGGCCTCTACCACATAAATCTAAAAGGTTATTTGGAGGTAATTCTTCAAATGGCTCAACTGGGAGGAGAATCATTCAAGAACTTCGCCGGAGAACCATTCTAGATCATCTCTGAAACCAACTTTTGCATGAAAATCTTCATTAACAATAAGTTCAACAACTTACATCTCTCCCTATGCTTTATAACTGCTCATTTACCTGTAGACTAATATATCGTCTTTTTTAGCACTTTTTTCTCGCAAAAGAAAATTAAGGTAGACATCTAGTCCCGGGGTAATATCTTCCAAGACATTGGCCAACAGAAGAAAGATATCCCGGGAATAGAATCTGTATGACCAAATCCGAATGTGAAATGTATGGCTTCATCTAAAAATTAGCTTAAGTGTTAGAGGACCTTTTGGTTCAGTAGAAAGAGACCTTGCAACTGCTATTAGATGAGCATTTCTGTAGTTTAAGATATCAGTTTACATTAAGTGCTGTTGTAATTTTGTAAGTAGAAGAAGATCTTTAGTTTCCAAAATGTAGGGGCTGTAATCCTTTCAGTCATGATGTTACAGATCATAAGACCAGTACCTCCAGAGGAAGCAGACTCTTCGCTCCACCTTTTATCCTTTAAATGTAGGATGGGAAGGGATAAAGTTGTGAAAATAACGGGTAACTTTTTTGAATCATGTTATATGAATGCATGGTCTATAACAAGTTAGAGAGCTCAAAGAGAAGCACCTCACATAATAAAGTGCAGCAGCATATGAAAGCCACATGACAGAGTAAGCAATTACTATCAACTAGAATTAGCACATAAAACAAATGCAGTGACCCTGATCATACCTTCTCGTCCTTGCATCTGACTAGTAAATTCGCCTGATGAAATGCCAGAGCAAACTGACTCTGACAACAACTGAAGGCCTCTCAACCTTATAAGTACACTAAGACTGTTCTGGGAACGTGTGCTCTGCACAATTTTTAGCAGGGATGATAGCATAAATCCACTGGTAGACTTCAGTTCACTAAATATTTCAGAAAGGCCATAACTTGGAGCCAAAGAAGTCTTCCCACAGCGTGCAGCAATTTCAGTAGATATGAGAGAGTACTTGAGAGTGTCCCACATGATCACTGAGTGGCTAATCCTGGCAGATCCTAAAGTTTTATCTTGTTTACCTGGAAAGTAAAGTCGAGAGAGTACACGGGTCATCGATTCGAGATTTGGTTTTATCTTTCCACTTCGATAAACAGGAAAAGCTTTTAGAAAATCAGCGCTTCGAGCAACATCTGATGCACATCGCAAGACAGCAAAGCCTTCTCTAAGACGAAGATGAGTTGTTTTTCTGTTCACTGAGGGTAACTCGTTTGTAGCATCTGACAAAATGACAGCAGGCCACTTTACTGGGCCGAAATTCTTCTGAGAGAATTCAGAAAAATCAGGCAAAACTGAGTTGGCAAGTCCACGACAAACAGGACAGAGAAACTCCCCCTGGAAATGAGCAGATAAAATATGTGAAGATTGGAGATACACAGTGCCTGCCTACTATAGAAGAAGACATTTGCAAATTCAAACCTGCTCTGGATTAACAATTTGTCCTCCCTCAAAGACGATTCTTCGGACAGACCTGTTAACAACAACTGTTACATGTATTTGAAACAAATAAAAGTGTACGGCAATATCCTATATCCCTTATCACTGAAATACTGCATGGGGGAAACAATGTGACTCCTGCATCAAGCTTAATTGTCATACGGGATGTAAATCCAGTAAGATATTTGGCTTTACCATATAACACCGTTACATTTTTATTTAACAGTGGAAAAGTTGAGCGAAATTCTCAAGATGTATCACTGATTTATGTAAACTGTAACACTGATAAATGGATAATGTTAAAATGAAGCATAGTAATTCTCAAGATGTACCAGACTATGGCGAAATTTGTACAAAAGATATGTTTGTCCAATGTCACTCATAGCACAAACTAATCCAAACTTCAAATTATATGTAGATACAAGGGATTATATCTGTTCTATATAGAGAGCTTCCGAGTTGGGAATCCGTGTCTTATCTGAGTCCTGCCATATGATTACATTACCACATTCAGTTGTTATGAGCACTATATCAACCTTGATGTATGGTGTTCATCAGCAGTAACATCCTTCCAAATCATATTGAACTGAGGTGAGTGGAATGAGAAAATAGTGATGCAGGAATCCAGATGTTCTATGTCCTACATGGGTGGTTGGTGAACCCCACTTCTCCATCATCCTTATCTGTCAGTTACTTAATGGTGTGTAGCACCACAGGCCAGTCTGCATGGTGCTTGTTGAGCAACTAAAGTTTCTCCAAGTCATACTTGTATTGTCAAGTGATATGAGTTCAACCCTCACACTGCCCATTTAATAATCACGCCAACCCTAACTCGACGTGTTTAGCAAGTTGTGAATCGTGTCAACTCTAACCCAACTAACCCAACCTACGCATCATGTGTTTTAACCATGTTAACCTATTTAACTTCTAAAATGCTTCAGCTTATTGAATTGTATAATTTGTACTATGTAATCCATGAAGGCCACACCAACAAACATAGATTCAGTTTTTTGCTGATATAAAGCTTAGAATTGGACCTAGAGAGATAAAATTGATTAGTTTGTGGTTTATATATTAGATCGTATTCTGAGGAACGGCATAGACAAAATATAAGGCTGAGAAATTACTTGATGCAGTCAAATATTACAAGTTCGACGTGCCAGCTAAAACTGTCAAAATATAGGAAATTTATTTACACGAAACGGTACGTTTCCGAGATGGAATCATGGCTCGAAACTTCAAACTCAATGCATATGTCTATGGACATAGTACTATACAGCTTGAACTGGTTATCAAAAATGAAAACACGCAGAAAAAAAAAAGAATTAAAACACATATTTACAAGGTTAGGCAAAATAGCCTACGTACCCATAAATTCCTAGCTATTTGGTAATGACGCTAACAGAATCAAAAGCCCTAACCTCATCATCAAAATCGATATTAACAGCAGAAAAATGGCTCATAGTTGCATTATTTCGATCAAACAATAGTATACTCCTGTTTTCTTCACGCATAGTTAATTATCTATATATCTATAATATTACAATTGAGCCAAGATTCTCTAGAACGTCTTCATGGCCCTTTGATGGGGAAGCATGTTACATATTTCGTTTGCAGCATAGTTATATGTAAAACTAATCTGGAATACAATTTTTGGCGTTATAATGACTTTTTGCAATTTTTGTATCATATTTTTTTGTTGCGATTTTTTCATAATGCTCACTGCAACGAGACTCGAATAAGTCGACATTTACGAGCTCTCTATACTTTTTATAAGTTTAGGATGTTTTGAATCTACTATATAGAAAAAGAATATAGTAAAAATTTTGAAGTAATGCGGGTTTTCTAAAATACATAAGTGAAAATGTGGTTACTGAGCGCATAGGCAGGCATTTTCGTGTCCAAGAAGCGCCCAGGCCATTACATTCAGCAATTATGGGGCAAATTACTCTTAAAAGAATAAAGCCTAACTGACACACACATACACATACACATACACGTAATAATATAGAACGTTCATATATATGGTTCGTGATGTGGCCACTCTCATGAGGTGCTCCTTGAGCATTAAATGGTTTATCGCGAGTGTCCATTTGATAGAAAGAGAGTCTGTGTGCGTATACACACCGATCTTGTGTACACATTTTACGTCTACATGTATGTATGTGCGGATATCGGAATATGTATGTACTGGGTTAACAGTTTTTCAATCACCTTATGAGGAAGCAACACCAAACAAAAGATTTTGCACGAGCATTTACCTTTCCTTTAGAGATGACAAGTATCGATCAAGGCATGTTTGATGTACAGCATGCCCACATGAAGAAACATGGATCCCGTCACAATCTGGGGGGCTAAGACCATCATAGGCTGACTGAGTAGAAGATTCTGATGGCACAATCTTTGGTGAATTGGTATTTTCTGAGGCAGACGCGTTCTCCGTTGTCTCCTTCGACAGAGAAGCAATGTACTTACCCAATAAGAATGATTCAGCCTCTCTAATTGTACTTGATTCACCTGTAGCTGACTTCTGATGTTCTTTCCCCAAATCTGAAAACAAATAATCATGCATTTTTTCACGAGTAGACAAGTACATGCGTTCTTCTAATGTCTCAAGAGAACATCCAGCCTGGTCCCCAGTCTGATTTAAATTTTGAGGCAGTTGGATATTCCTGACTGATGGGAACCGAGCCTTCATGAATTCAATAAAAGCATTTATTTCCTTGGGCTGTCCATCAGAAGCAAATTCGTCCACTGCATTCTGAACCAATTGATTCAATTGAGAGGATGGAACCGATCCTGAACTGCTTGAGGCATTGGTCCTACCAGACCCAACAATCATTTTACTTGAGTTGATAAGATTATGTTTCTGCCCTGACAAGCAAACTTGTTCCCACAATGGAGGACCTCTATCGACGAGACTCAGAATCCTGGATTTCTTGTTTCATGAATACAAATGATTAAAATTAGTTTGGCTATATACTGGGTTTCGTTTAACCTTAACACATATAAAGAATAGATGATGGTAGTAGTGAGAAACGGAAAATAAAAATAAATACACTTAATATTTGATTTAACAGGCATTTCAAGGGATTACCTGGAGAAGAACTAGAAAACATAGGGGACTTCTAGAAGTAGTATCATGGCAAAGAGAGCAAATCTCTTGTTTGGGTTCCCCTGAATCTATCTTGATGTCAGAAGAGCATGCTGCTTCTCCACATTTTGGAGATTCCGACTCATCATTTGCACTAGAAGTGAGGCTTTCCAAAAACTTTGATTGTTGAGCTCGCATTTTTTCCTGCATACCAGACATAGTGAGCTTCTAGAAAAAGCTGCCAAAATAAGTTTAACACTGTCTGGTACAGAGACAGCTGACTCCTCAATTCAGCCCAAAAAAAGACAACTGATACATCCTGCGTCACACTGATTTTGGTTCAGAAACCACGTATATGAACTCAAGTAGGAACCACTAAATTCAGTGTCATACCTGTGTTTGACAACAGCACAGACACAATGACTTGTGGCTTAAAGTTACCGAAATTAACAGTAAAAGCATAACAAGTTTAACTTCGATCTTCTAGCCATATATCTTAACATCATTATATGGATCAGGAAAAGAGCTAGAGAACCTTTACAGTAAGTAATTATATAAATAATACGCCCTCCATCCCATTATATTAGTCCACATTTCTTAAAATGAGTGTCCCAGTTAATGTGTCCACTTTTCATAAAAGTTGCCTACTTTTTTTAGTTAACTTCCCACTGTAACTTCTTTAAACTCTTACTTTTTCACTTCCCAATAAAAGTACCACATAAGACAAAGGATACTATAGTAAATCTAACAAGGAAAAAGTATCTCCTTAATCCATCGCAAAAGCTATGTGTACTATATTTTGGGACGGAGGGAGTGCATATCATGCCTTTAAAGAAAGTATGAAATCTCACCAATATTGCAGCTTGTCTTTCTCGAGCTTTTGCCTTGCGCATGTCAATCTCTGAATGTAACCCTTCATCCTCAGTAACATTCGAACTAGAATCTGGTAACTTCACAACTTCAGGTGCAAGCGTAATTAGTTTAATCATACATCCAGAGTCGAGCTCGGCAAACTTTTTCAGTAAACTTTCTATCAGGGAGGAGAGATCAAAATTGCCAGCTTCACGAACGTGGTTTGAATGTTCTTTCTTATGTATTCTCATCAATGACACAAGAAGTGACAACAAGCTCTGATTATCAGAACCATTATTGGGTCCTGCACATACTTCTTCACCAGCAAAAGCCAATATCGGAATTGGATCATCAATACAACCCAACAGATCACCAGATCTTCTCTGCTGGAAACAGATATCTAAACTTAACGAGAGCAAATGTAATGCTGTCAACAATACTCCTTCGGGAGCACGCGAAGCAGTTGACTGTTCACCGTAGACTGCATAAAAGAATACTGCACGAACTATTTGGAGGACCGCCTTACAAGTACCCACTTTAGCAACTCCATTGAGAGGATGGTATATGCTCGTCCATTTAGGAAGCTGATTAGTCAATGCAGAAGCATCGCAGAACCGCAAATATCTTTCCTCTGCTACTTGCAAGTCCTTCGAGTTCCAGCGTGGATGATACAAGTCCAGCTCTTTCCAATATTGCAAACGCAGTTTGTACATACCCTGAAATAAAGGATATTACTTAGCTCTATACAGAAACCATCTAACTAAAGGAAACATGTGGACAAACAAGAATCAAACCTGATTCATGCCAGAAGGATTAGAATATATTGCTATCGTATCCAAAACTTCCTGGAGCTGATCAAGTTTCGAAAGATCACGAGGTAGTGATTTCACCAACTGACTGCGAGTGGAATCTCCGATAGCTAGCTTATAAATCAACTCTCTTTGCAAGCATTCAGCTGCAGTTAGTCGACAAAACCTTCTCTCTTTCACAATTTGTATAATTAGTGTAAGCATGTCTTGTACCAAAACTGGCTCATACCTGTAAAAGTAGTGCAGAATTTCATTTCGAAGCAAAGACAGGAAGTACAGGAATACAACATTTGGGGGTTAGAGAACTTGTGTAGCCAAAATGTGCTGAAAGATGATTCCTGATGCTCCCTCTTAGCAGACTTCCTCAGTCCATGTTCATTTGAATAATCAATAACAATATAACATTTCAAGTAGTCAAGAACAATCAGCTGTCAGAGCTCCTTCCAAGATCAAAAGTTGTACATAAGGGAAAAGGGATGAGCCCCATAATCATGGCTAGTATAAATTAAGCTCTTTGATTTAAGGCCCTTCTTTAGAAATTTGATTGAGTGGAATTCCTCCTCAGGTATGCTATATTTCTTTCAATCACTTAACCACGGTATAGCAAACAAGTAGAAAATGAAGTGACTGCAATTGTTTGTCAAGAAAGTCCAAGCAATTCTAAAGATCACATTACCCTGCTCAGAAATAACCATGGCAAATATGAGTAAAATCTGTATTCATTTACAGTCTGATCTATTCCATATTCTACTCTGGCCAAAATAGGTCAACATTTACAACAAATGCAAGCATCACTTGCGTGTATTAATTATGATGTATAATCTTCTAGTGTAAAGAAAAGTCAACCCAGAAACTTCTCTTTAAAGAAACTACCTAGACCCAGGCAACAATAGAAAACAGAGGACCAAGAAATTTGATCGTCCTCAGATAAGAAAACGATGACTGACTGGGATGAAGCACAATAGATCGCCTGGTAACAAAAAGTGAAAAGAAAGAAGGTAGACAGTCGTGCAATGGGGAAGTATGTTTTCTCTTCTCAGCTTAGAAATTTGGGGACGCCAGAATCTGTCTACTTGGTCAAGACCGACCCACGACTGAGAACGTGCGACCCGGAATGTTAAACACAGTTCTCCCTCGATTCAGGCCAGAGTTCCATCCATTGATGAACAATCATTGCAAAACCAAATGGCACGTGATTAAAACGAGACCGGAAGTGAAGCAAGCACAGTCAAACCCAATTCGGCATTTAGTTAATCAAGCAAATGAAGTCTACCACTACTCGGAGCACACTCATGGAACATATTTCCTTCTAAGGATAGGAATACAAACAAAGGAGCATGCCTCATGAAAATAACACATGAAGCTATAACGTAATCTTTCAGCACTTATAGTAAAGGATTATAAGGTTAGTCACGTACTCACTGAAGAGTACAGGACTCAAATAGAGGTAATTGGATAGCCCAAAGCGCTCCAAGATCCTCATCACATAAGGATCTGCAGGAGCTAAAGCCGCACAGCACTGCAGTAGAAACAAGTCAAGCTCTAAACCTTGCTCAGACCTGCAGAAAGGAGCCAACAAATAAGAACACCTAATAGAACATGAATCTTGATAGACATTTCCTTCATGAAATAATGCAAGAGATAAGTTCCAACATACCAGCGAACTGAGCGGTACCACTCCCAAGACAGTATTGGTGCATCCCCATTTTTCCTCCACATTCCAGCATGAACCTCAGCACAGAATACTTTAATCCGTAAAGGATGCTCCATAACAAAGGCAGAGAACCCATACGGGTGGCACCCTCCTAAAACATTGGCAAAAAAATCCTGGTATAGGCCTGGTGATGAGCCAGAATAACTAAATGTGTTTGATAAAGCGATATCGCCATAAGATCTCTTCAAAGCTTTTTGCAAAACCAGTGACAATAATCTATGTAACGGGATGTGAACCGATATATCCTCAGAGCTAACATCATACTCTATATCTGGCCAATTTGACAGACTCAGGATATGCAAATTTTCTAGGTCAGCAGCAGATTCCACTTCAGTAGAGTTGTCATCAGAACCAGCAAGGCTACCACCTTGTGCTGTAAATTTTGCACTAGTAACCCCAAGAAGTCCGTCCGAAATCCTAAATCTACTGCTTTCTGAAGGTGCACTATAAGATCTAAACATAGACTTTCCCTTCTTAATTTTTGATAGTTTCTTCTTACATGCAAACATCTTGTTCCCAGAGAGTTTCTGGAATAAGCTGTGGATAAGATCTCCCGATGTATTATCAGTTCTTAGCCAATTCTCAATACCCTTTAAGCACTCAAACGTAAACCAAGAAACAGAAGACTCAATCAAGGTTTCATCGGATTTCGCTTCAGTGACTTTGCTTGCGCAACATTGCGCAGTACTGGTTGTAGCACAACTAACAGAGCTTTCCTCCGATAGCCTTCCGACTTTAGCATGTCTAGGGGTATCCCGATCATCAACATCCTGTCTTGTTGTACTGAAGAAAAGATCTTCATCCATCTCCACTGCATTAACAGAAAATGCCCCTGCCACTAAAAGAGAGTGGATGTTTGCAATAGAGTGACCCAAAACAAAAGGCAAATGCATGTTATCACTTTCTTCTTCTATATGGATCCCTGTTTCTCTCTTTTGCGGATTCATCCCCTGTACGAAAGCCAATAGTCTCATCCACATCCTCAAGAGATCTCTCTGGTCATGTATTAGATATCTAGGGACTGCAGGATGACTCATGACAAATCGAATATCTTCAACCACGCGAACAGTTGTTTCATACAAACTCCCCCAGTCAGAAACCTGCAAAGAACTCTAATAAAAAAGAATCCTCAAGTATGAAAATAATGGAACACATAGAAAATCACCTCTTCAGACAGTATCTAAGGGAATGTACTAGAAAACAGGGACTATAGCTGCATCAATTTTGAAAATCAATTACTATATTACTATCAGTGGGATGGGATCAGAAAGCAACAATTTATGTGTAATTTGGTGATGGCGGTGAAGGCCAGAACGAGTTGCAAACTTGCAACTGCTTTATCATGCATATACCTCCTTACAATGTTTTAACATATGGGAGCAGTCATTAGTAATTTGCCTCCACTACTTTGAATGTGACACTTCCCACGTTTGTGCTCAATTATGTGTACCATTCATACTAACATGAGTTTCCAGGGTCAGTGCCAACCGCATCACTACAAACCAGGTAAATAACATACTCATCACCCACATACACCACGACATCATTCCTACAGTTGGGGCTTCTTCGTGGCAGGGGTCTCGTACATGCCAATTTTCTTATGAAGTATGGCAACGCCTCATATTACAAACTGATTTTGCAGTAACAGATGTGGTAAGGTAAAATCAGGCTACAACGTGGAATGCACAAAGTATAATTAAAACTCTCATGCGTCAGATCAGCTATCGGTAACAAACTTTGAACCTCAATTCAAGATGACCCACTAGGAACAACCTGGAGTAGGACCCGTGACTACAAGTATATCAAACATCATCCCACCAGAACAAGAATAATCCTCCTCAAGTCGTACATCTTAAGAACTGTTCAAACTGATTCAAGAAAACATCTAGACTAATGATATATGCAAACACCCCAGTTTTTGGAGAAACATTTGTACTTCTTAAATACCCTTATTACCCACAGTTGAAAGGGGACAGATTAATAATTACATTATGTAAGTTATAACTCACGTCTAAACTCCTCCATTTCCAATGTTCTTTTTATTCTTAACTTTTTGTCAATCCCAGTCACGTTATCTATTATCCAATTTTCTCTTTTAAATTATATTTTTCCACGAGAAACAATATTAGTTGGAACAAGATAGGAGCAAATGAGTCCTTTCTCGTCAGTTTCAGTAAGATAACAATGTTTATTGCTAATTATCATGTTTATATAAACATCTTTCAGGGGGAAGTTCTAAGTACTCCCTCCATCCCATTTTGTTTGTCCTGTTTGCCATCTTGCCTTGTCCCAAAATATTCTTTGAAATCACAACCACTTTTTACTACTACCTTTCACTATTACCCTTTATTAATTACATGATTGTAGTCTTTCTATACGGATCCACTCATCCACATGTACTGTCATCATTAAATATGTAAGGGTAATTTTGGTAGTGCAAGACTTTTTGACATCTTTTTCCACTACCTTAATACGTGTGAAAAGTCAAACAAGGCAAACAAAATAGGACGGAGGGAGTAATAGGAAATGTAACCCACTGGAGTTTCAATTTATGATTTTGATGTGTTTTTAAACTTCATAGGGGCATCAACTAAGGGGGTAACTCCAATGGAGATCCGGCTGGGATAACTCGAGCTTATTTTCTCCCTTCCACCAATTGGCACAAAGTATTGTTTGCCTAATATGGCATATACCACCAAATGACTCCATGGGCTCAAACCCCTAGTACCATTGATCATAAATCGGTCATGCTGCAGAATCAATCAACAACACTCCGTTTCTGAACTAAAAAAGTTCTGTTCAACAAGCATCCAAATACATATACCTCGACCACAAAAGGCATACGAACTAGTGTGTCGTAGAAAACACCTAGGCCTTTGGATTCCCAAACTGTCTTAAGATTAATTCCGAGGTACAGAGTAACCACAATAGAAGGTGTCCGAATTTTGAAATACATATAGTTTAGTACTGACTTCAATACACAGGAGCCTGGAGCCCTGGACATATAGATCAATAACAAGCTAGTTATCCTTCTGATGAATGATTACTATTTTTTCTTTTTCCCACTCAAAATCCATGCTTACTCCTACTCCCTTCCTTCAGTAACGGTGTTGGGCTTTACTTCCCCCACGATACCTCGAACAGTTGCCGTCGAACAAATAAACCCTTTCCCTCAGTTGACCCATCATGCTGTAACTACCACAATTAATCAATTTGAGAGCCACTATGAACCGAAAACTAAGTCTTCTACCTTTCGAATCGAGCTATCCAGTACTACATCAATGCAGATTCCAGTAGATGTCTTCGACTAATCTTACAAAAGCCCAACATATAACAGGTGCAAGAACTAAATGGAAGTCAGTTAAAACCTCAATAAGATTCAAGTATTACATAAGGTTGAATGGGGTAAAATAAAAGTTAGATCACGTGTACTAATGTGAAACTTAGGCTTTGTGCAGGAAGTTCTCCATAAGACAATAAATGAAGGTATTCAAAGGACACAAACCAACAAATAGCTTATATATATGAAGAATAAAATGTAGGATGCCTTACACAGTAGATATGAAATGCAAGCACTATTGAAATTCAAGAAGATATAATAATTCAAACAAGACTAACTTTCTTAGGGTATCGTAGCTGGCACAGTTGATATCAGAAACTAATATAGTCATCTAGTTCACATGGAAAAAATGTATGCAGTACATTACCTGTAGCCGCCCGTCTTCTCCAGCACAAGATATAAAAATGTTTTCCAGACATTCCATCAGTAAAAGCAGGAGATTATTTTCTTTGACCAGGCGTGGAGTTAAGGTAGGTACAGTAAGAATTTGTACAGAGAATGTTGACAGCAGTGGATACTTTCTAAAAACATTGTCACTGCTCTCTTTTATTGCTTCAGTGACAGTAGTCGGGTAGTAGTTAAGGAAGACCTTTGCAAACTCATATTTGAAAAGAGGTTCCCCCAACAACTTCAAAAGTAATTCGTGGAGCTTCTTCACGACATCTTCACTCAAGAACCTCTCGGCCCTCACCAGAATATCTATCAAACCAACTAAGGAAATCATCCTTCCGGAAATGAAACTGAGCAGACTTTCACTGCACTTGCAGAACTCTAACAGCATCTCAAGCACCTCCGATGTCAGCACATCTGCGATCTTTCTGGACTCTGTTATATGTTCATCCACCATCAGACTGTCTTCAGAAACATTCTCTGCAATACATAGCTTGGCTTTCCAATAGGTGAGAAGGATATCAAGAACAGGCCTTACAGTATTTGCAAGGTCCTCTGAGAGAGGTTGTATCTGTTCTGCACCTTTATGCTTGGTACAAAAACCCTCTCGTTTCCAAGCAGTCACATCTCCACAATCGCAGCAACCACCACCAGTATAGATGATAGAATAATCGTGATCCTTGTGGTTCCCATCCTTGAAACAAGGAACACAAATAGCACAAGTTGGGTCATGCTCACATGTCCTACAACGGTAGGCTATATCATTGTTTCCCCACACAGACCCACAGACACCACGCTGGCCAACACTCATATTGGCTAGCCTCTTCAATGCAAAACCTGGTTCATCTTCAAACATTATCCACTGTAACCAGAACAAGCTCTCACGAAAATGACTGGTAAGCCTTGGTGACACGGCCTCCACTGCCTCCTCATCAGTAGGCAATATAGCATGGACTACATCAGCCATCCAGAACTTGTTATTCTTAAGAAAAGCAACTAAACCAGGCTGGAGCCTCTCAATATTCTTCTCAGGAACACCCTTTATGGCTAGCCTCTGCAAAAAAAAATGACACGAGGAATGGCTGACATCAATTGAACCAACGCACGCAGAAAGAGTTGACACCCCCCCCCCCCCCCCACAACCATAATCTCAAGAAGAATACCATACACACACTCAAACCATTGTATAACAACTTGAAAATATACATTTCTGCATATGAGGACATAAAAGCAGCATAATGATCTATAAATAATAAAAAAATGCTTCGTAAAAGTTGCATTTGTTGGTTTCAATATTGTAATATTGATCTTCTTTCATCCAAATACAACAACACAAGGTAAAATCATTGGTTACTTTTGGTTTTACCTAGTCCAATGTCATAACTCACTATGAATTCATTCAGCTTCCATCTACTTGGGTGAGTGGATACAAAATTAGAAGCTTCTCTATTCTACCCTAAGCCTATACAAACAGACCAAACCTGCAATCAAGTTTGCTACATACTTGTCCAGATACAAAACAAAACCAAAGCCAATCCATCAACGATTAAAATTGTTTCAAACTGATACAAACGATCCAAGTCAAAACCCTCATTGTCCCTCTGCTCAGTCCCATATCAACAACGCTTCAAAAAAACGGAGAAATAGAAAGAGTGTATAGGGCGACGTACCTGAAGGATACGATCTCTGGGAGAGAGTGTATCGGAGGAGGCGTCGGAAGGGGGCGAATCAATCTCCATCCTCAGAAGGAACCTAAGCCAGTCGACGCAACAACAGTGAGTCCCACCAATCCCCAGGGCTGAAACAGCTTCTGATTATGGACAGTCGGAGGAGTGTATAAACCCTAATAAGCTGATTCCGCCGATGACCGATTGCATTCGACAAGGAAGGAACTCGTCGTCTCTCTGAGCTGGGCTTCTCTTCTCTGGGGCATCGATTGCTTTTGCTTCGCTGTGGGGGTGTGTGAGGAGTATTTTCGTTTCAGTTAAAAAGAATGTCTCCAATTTAGGCTTTTACGGATTTGGTGCGAGAAAGTTTGCTGTGCTTTTGGTTTGGTATGGTTCGGTTCGGCTACCGCAAAGAACAGTGGCAAATTGCAAGAAACACCCCCTCATAAAATTGTATGGTTATAGTTACACACCCTACTTTGTTCTTTGTACGAAATACTTTATAGGTAGAACTAACGTGGTTAGCACTGTCTAATAATATTTTTGGTAATATAATCGCCCCTAATTATCAACACTTATCATAGAAACTCAAGAACTAGTGTAATTAATGATAATTCACAGATAATCACCCCTAATTGTCAACGCTCTAATTGTTGCTGACGTAGTATTATATGAACGTTTCTCTGCTTAATAATCAATGTTTGACTTGTTACCAACAAACAAAAAACCTAATAACGAGTCCCTTGTGAATCATTCTACCTTCAAGATAATGCAAATGAAATCAAGTTAATTCTCACATTTGTTCTCATTCAATCTTTCCTACTTATTTTATCCTCACTTTCTTTAGAAATATGGATGGAATTAGTACAATAGGAGTTTTGAAATTTGATAAGTCAATCTACAACAAACAAGCAACTCTGTTAGCTTGCATCCATTTTGACGAATCGGCATGGTAATCATTTAGAGTTCAAATAAGGAATTAGGTCAACACCAATTTTCATTTAAAATTTAAGTTTGAACATTTGTTATATGCCTCCTGCTGGTCTTTATATAACTCTACAAAAGATTAGATTCGACATAACTTAAAGAATTAGAAACTAATAGCAGAAGTAAGATGTTGTGTCATCTCGTTTCAATTTAAGGATAAGGACAAGAAATGTGTTCTTTCGGATTATAGGATGAGAATGTTTTCGAACAAGAGATATGTATCAAATATATAGAAAGAGGTCGCCTCTGAATTTTGCTGAAAATGTGAGATACATTGCAACAATGAAAAATATAATCATTTTTTAAAAGAAGTAAAGTGTCTCCAAATTTTAAGAGTATAAATGCAGCCACCTATCTAATGATGTGCATATCATTCTATTAGAATGGACACAAATTAAAAAGTCGCTTACGTTATAACACTAAAAAAGAAGAAAAGAAAAAGGATATGACATGATAGCTTTGGATTGTTTCTAAATGAGTTTGGCCAATTAAGGAAACCGAACACAAATCATAGGAAGACCTTTATTAATGAATTTGGTAGAGTAATGTCTCTAAACTCTGTGTCTTGATTTATTTATGTAACAAGAATAATACAATTGTGCCATTGAAAATCTTTTTGAAGTAGGATTTATTGTTGATGGACCCAAATAAATCTTCTAGAATATTACCATGCCCCTAGTCTGTTTAGCTGGTACTACCTCTGTTTCTTCTCTATGTCCTCACTTTCTTTATTGGGTTGTTTCTTCTCTATCACTTTGCTTTCTTAATTTGGTAACCTTTTCAAAGGTAAATGACATTTTTGCCCTTAAAACAATACCCCACAATTCTCAAAGACATTAAAATAATGTATTTGGGCCACATTAACAATCAGACTAATTATAGTAACCCAAATCTTACTAAGCCCAATAGAGATAGACTTTGGTTGATGAATCTTTAATGTAGTGTTGCTTGTTTGGAAAAGCAAATCATCATATGTGTTTCAGAACCTAATTAGTTAACCGTGGAAACCTACTGAACCTAGAGACAATCCTGATACTTGTCTCTCATTTCAATTTTAAGTTGTTATTTACTTTCTTAGTTAGTAAACAAACTCAAAGATTTTCCCACATAAAGTTAATCGTACTAATCAGTTCAGGAAAAGTCATTTGAGATTCGACAACCCTATCTTTCACATTATTACTACACACGACGGTCATACACTTTTGATTGAAACGTGTCAAGTTTTTGGCGTCGTTGTCGGGGACTTATGTTGAATTAATTAGAATTGTTAGCTTTAGGAAATTTTATTTTTTGTAATTGTTTATTTAATTGTTACTCTCCCTGCTTCCTTGAGAATGATTGTGCAGGCATATTGATAATCATGTGAGGGCAGAGTTATTACGACAATCTCCAGGCTATTCACCGTACTATGTCTACACCCCTCCTCTCTGCAATCAAGACGATGAGCGGATTAAATTACTATTGGAGAGCATGCTAGCTAAATTGGACATAACGAGGAAGGGATTAATAAGACTGAGGAAGCTACCCAAAGTCATGTACAACAATTGGAAGAAATTTCGAGTGCATTGGTATATGCAGATAATGACAATGGGGCCAGCAGTATCATACCTGACTTAGTAGAGGAGTGCGAAGAGGAAGACGAAGAACCCCGAAAGGTCTGTCATAAAGTAATAGATCCTTGGGCCGCTTCAGACTAAGATTCGTACTCATACTGCGATGATGTTGTGACACCTATACAACATGTGCCTCGCATAATTCCTGAGTCATCGCATGAATGGGAGAGTGTTGACATCGCGAGATTATGGCCCGATGATATTAAAGATGTTTTTGTTGAAGAACAAGCTCATAAGTGCGCCGAGGATGTGATGTTTTCACTCGAGGATCTGTGCCTAGATGAAGCATGTCATGAGTCTAGGGAATTATTGGACGGAGATGAAGAAAGATCCCAATTCTATGTTGTTCATGAATTGCCACCCGTGATGATGCAATTAAAAGATAAATTCTGGAAGTTATTGGATATTTTTGGAGTCCAGGTTACCTAAGAGTTTCTTGTCGGGATTGAGAAGAGTGAATGAGTTAACTGCTAGTAAATGTAGCTAGTAAATTCCATTTTTTTGTACTCCCTATAAATATAGATATATGAGGAAGTAAGAGGCAGATTATTGGAGATAAAGAAATTCATTTAAGAGTTATATACGCTGGTTCCATTTTCTACAGGGCTTTTCCTAGTTTTCTCTTTAGAAATCTAGGCTCCAACGGTGTTTGGAGTATTATCATGCTGCTTAGTGAATTGTCAATTCACATTAAGTGGTATCAGAGCTAAACTTAAGATCTGTGATTCTATGGATCAATGGCTACAGATGGAAATAATGCAAATATGGCAACGAAAGAAGACATTGAGAACTTATCACAGTAACTTGCTCAACTTATCACAAGGTTGGATAAAGCCGGAATTTTCCAGGCCCCAGGTGCTACCATTGGGAGATAGAATGATCAGCCAGCACACTCTTACAAACGTGCAAATGTAAGAGGTCCCCATGCAGTAGAAAGATATCAGCAGCAACAAATCAATGTGGAAGATGTATCAGAGGATGATGATGATGCTATACCACCGGCTCGACAAGTAAGGCGACATAACAACTTTGAACGCGATCATGATTCACGAGTGAAAGTGGAGATTCCAGATTTCACTGGAGAAGAATCGCGAGAAGAATTTTTGGATTGGATTAATGCGGTAGAAAGGATATTTGGATATCTTGATATTGCAGAAAACAAGAAGGTGAAGTTTGTGGCCATCAAGCTGAAGGGATATGCATCCTCGTGGTGGGAACAAACTCAAATGATGAGAGTTCAATCTGGAAAAGGGACGAGTTCAGACTTGGAAAAAGCTGTAGACATTAATCACTGGCCAGTTCTTCCTTTAAATTATGAAGGGCTCTTATTTTAGCAATATCAATCCCTTCGCCAAGGAAATCGTCCGTCCAAGAGTATACTAATGAGTTTTATAAGTTCAGAACGCGGGTGCAATTAGCTAAATCGGAAGTGCAGGTTATCAATCGTTACTTAGCAGGGTTGAAACCATCTATAAAAAATTTGGTGGATCTACAACCTTGTTGGATGTTATCCCATACAGTGCAATTGGCAACGAAGGTAGAATCCCAACAATCTGCTGGAAGCCGTCCTTATCAACCAGCCAAAGGTCCAAGTCAAGGAGATGTTGTTCGTGGGAGGGACTTCGCTGAAAAAGATTCAACAACCATCAAGTTTCATGGTCGTGCCCAAGGTCGTGGAAGAGGAGAAGCCACCAATCAAACTAAAGACGACAAGACATAATCTCAACTGGGTGCTAATAGAATTATATGCGACAAGTGCAACAAGGAAGGTCACAAGTCCTCCGAGTGTCGCAAATTATCTTCGAATTTACTAGTTGAGGAACAAGGTGATGATGAAAATGAAGAATCATGGAGAAATAATGACGAATCTGAAGATGGGTTATTTGGCTTTACGGAGAATGAGGTCACGCAAGCAGACCAAAATTTGCCTAGTCTTGTGGTTAGGCGAACCATGTTGACACCGAAAGTTAGTGACGATAATGGGCAGCGAAATAACATCTTTAAAACTAGATGTTCATCTCGCGGAAGACTTTGTAATGTCATTATTGATGGTGGTAGCTACAAGAATCTTGTATCCAAGGAGATGGTGAAGAAGGTGAAACTTGAAGTTCAACCACATCCTGAATCATATCAGATTGCTTGGTTTAAGAAAGGATGAGAAGTAAAGATGAAAGAGCAATGCTTAGTTCCTTTCTCTATTGGTAAGAACTATAAGGATAAAGTTTTATGTGATGTCGTAGACATGGAAGCTTGTCTTGCTGCCAGGTCGTCCTTGGCAATTTGATAGGAAGACGGTTCATCTTGGCGAGAATAATCTCTACATATTCCGTCACCAAGGCAACAAAGTTATACTTGCTCAAATAAAAGATGAAGATTTTCCTAAATCCAGGGAGGAGAAGGCTGTTTATCTGTCTTTTCAGGAATTCCAGCGAGAAATTGAAGACAACCAAGTCTCTTATGCTCTTGTATTGAAGGATTCCTAAAGATCTTGTTAGAGGAATTCATGGTTGTGATTCCCGATGAATTTCCTAGTGGGCTGACACCAAAAAGGAGTATTCAACACCATATTGATTTGATATTGCGAGCTAGTCTTCCAAGCTTACCTCACTATCGAATGAATCCAAGGAAGCATGACAAATTACAGAGGCAAGTTGAGGAGGTACTGAACAAGGGGTTAATTAGAGAATCAATGAGTCCTTGTGTTGTTCTGGCACTCTTAACCCCAAAGAAAGATCGTACGTGGAGGGTGTGCGTTGATAGTAGAGCTATTACCAATAGAACAGTAAAGTATCGGTTTCTCGAATAGCCACTTCTGAGATCAATTTTGGAAAATACCTTTGCCCCATGTAGCATAACAACATGGCTACAACAATTGTTGGCTTTGACTCCTTCAAGGATTTGTATCCTACCGACCCACTCTTTGGCTCTATTATGGCAGAATGTTCTCATGGTTCGCAAGGCTCATACTCAATTCATGAAGGATTCATTTTCAAAGGAAATTAATTGTGTGTTCCAAATTGTTCTTTGCGACAACAACTCATTCAAGACATGCATGGTTGGGGGTTCGGAGGACATTTTGGACAAGACAAAACATTTGCAATGGTGGAGCATAAGTACTTTTGGCCTAAAATGAGAAGTGATATGCAGAAGTTCGTGAAAGGATGTCAGATTTGCCAAGATTCAAAAGGAAGAGTGCAAAATACAGGCTTATACATTCCATTACCAGTACCGGCTGCACATTGGGAAGACGTGAGCATGGACTTCATTTTGGGGCTGCCAAGAACTCAAAGAGGTATGGACTCTATTTTTGTAGTGGTTGACAAATTTTAAAAAAAGGCGCATTTTATTTGCTGCAAGAAGACTATGGATGCGTTGCTTATATCTAATCACTATTTTTAAGAAATTGTGCGCTTATATGGGGTGCCAAAGTCAATCACCTCAGGTAGAGATTCGAAAGTCTCGTCTTACTTTTGGAGAACTTTGCGGAAGAAGCTTGGTACCGAATTGCAATATAGAAGCTTATATCACCCACAAACTGATGGATAAACTGAAGTGGTCAATAGAATTTTGGAAATTTGTTACGTTGTCTAGTTGGAGATGACCCCAAGCAATGGGAAGCGATTGTCGCACAAGTAGAATTTTCATACAATTACTCCAAAAATTGCACTACTGGAATGAGTCCATTTGAATTCGTTTATGGGAGGCAACCAAACCATTTTCATGATTTGTCTTCAATCTCACATGCTGCCAAGATCAATGCAAGAGGGCAGAGCATGGCAGAGAAAATGAAAGAGTTACATGATGAAATCAGAATTAAGATTGAAGAGTCAAATGCCAAATATAAAGAATATGGGGATCGGAGAAGAAGAGCTCTTGATTTCAAAGAAGGAGACACGGTGATGGTTTATTTACGGAAGGAGAAGTATTCTACTGGAACTTACTCAAAACTGAGCAAAAAGAAGATTGGACCATACCGTGTAGTCAAGAAAATTGGGCAAAATGCTTATGAGGTTGATTTTTCATCTCATTTGGGCATTGATTCTACATTTAATGTTGCATATCTCCACCCGTATTATGCCCCCATCAGATTTGGAGGTTGTATAAGATGATTCGGAGAATTGAACCTCGGGGATGAGTTCTTTTCAGCGAGGGGAATCTGATACAATTAAGAGATAAATTCTGGAAGTTATTGGATATGTTTGGAGTCCAGGTTACCTAAGAGTTTCTTGTTGGGATTGAGAAGAGTAAATGAGTTTTGACTGTCTAGGAAATTATGAGTTGACTGCCTTGTAAATGTAGATAGTAAATTCTAGTATTTTGTACTCCTTATAAATATAGATGTATGAGGAAGTAAGAGACAGATTATTAGAGATAAAGAAATTTAGTTAAGAGTTATATACTCTGGTTCCATTTTCTACAGGGCTTTTCCTAGTTTTCCCTTTAGAAATCTAGGCTCCAACGATGTTTGGAGTATTATCATGCTGCTTAGTGAATTGTCAATTCACATTACGTGATTCTGAGACAAGAGCTACGGAAGGAAGCAAGGAAGTCAGAGCTCAATGTTGTATCTGTTCCACTTGAGATACTATATTCAAAGGGCCAATCATCGACAACTATAGTTTTGAAGAAGAAGAAGAAGAAGAATAAGAAGAAGAAGAAGAAGAAGAAGAAGAAGAAGAAGAGGAAAAGTAGAGTGAGGCATGTGACGGCTAACAACTTATTGTTTTTTCTTGAAATTGACTTATGCTTGCTTGCTTGAGAAGAGACAAAGAGAAGCGATGGTGGAAGAAGAAAAATTGGAGAGGAAAACCTCCTTAACATATTTTGAGGTAACAAGGTCGGGTCGTCAACCTTAAGTTACACGACGCTTGTTGGGAGGCAACCCAACATATTTTTCGTTTAGTTTTGGGAATGAGTTTTTTTTTACAGTTGCACGTGTGTTTAATATATTGATTTTCAGAGATGAGAGAGAGGGACTAATGGTGTTTTCCAAGTGACATATTTGAGCAGGTTTCGAGAGAGTCTACCCCAGTGTGCCATGTCACACATGACCTTCATAGGGATTCGCGTATGTAAGTTGGGGATTCTCCTGACACAGATTCTAGAAGAGGGGGCAGTCGACCCCGGTGTGCGAGTACACACTGACTGTAGAGGGGCATGGCCAACACTAGTGCTTGGGGATTTCTTTGCATAATTTCTTTCCCTTCCTTGAGGCGGTTGTGAGTATCTCTTTCATTTTTGTTAGATTATGTGTCTCTTTTATTATATATGTCAGCTCCATTTCATCTATTGTGCCAACGCATTTGATTGCTGAGTCCTCATGGCATTCAGCGTGGGGGTGGTTTGTCTATTAGCTGATATCTGTTTTGCATAGCCAGTTACATGTTGGATGTATTTAGGTTGTACTGTGTGTAGAGTCAGTGGTTTATGTCATGTCTTTACGTATATTGTTGTATTGTGTAGTGTAAGTTTAAATATTGTTTGCACTTTTACATAATTGAGTATACTCACCAAAAAAATAAATTGTATAGTGTCAATTTTTTTTCATGTCAAAGCTTGCATATAGAGTTAGGATCTTATGAAAAATACAAAAAAAATGAGAAAATAGAAAATACATAAAAAGTGAAAATTTTGAAAATTTGAGAAAAGGAAATTGAGGATCTTGAAACTGGAGAGAGCTTAGTGCTTGAGTCCTTGAGACTAAGAAGTGTCGTAGTAGGGAATTTTTTTTATTCCTTAGCATTCAGTGTAGAGGTTTCACGAAAGGATGTCCCGGAAATTTATGGTAGTTGTGGAAAGAATGGCACATCTCGGCATACCTAGGCTTCCTATAGTGTGCTAATCAGATTGGGTTTCGGTGTACACTACAACAAATTCGGCCTCCGTTGACAAAAAAAATTGTCGCTAGAAAGGCCAAATATGTCGGTAGAAATTCTACCGACAAATAATTTTTTGACGGAAAATGGTCACTACAAGTCGGTCGTTAGTATTAAGGCCGACAAATCTCAATTACGTCGGCAGAAAAAAAAAACGACAAAATTTTTTGTCGACAGTTTAAATCTAACTACAAACCTTTTCTGTCGGCAGTACAACTACCGACAAATAAATTTAGTAGTTTATGTAGATAAGTGACAAAAATATTTGTCACCAGTAGAGATGATTACATCTTCATGGCGACACACATGTTTGTCGATAGTATCACCACTAAATAAAAAAAAAAATAATGGATTTTTTACATATATGCAGACATGCACCCAAAATTCAAACACTACCCTGAAACATATATGCACAACTGTGCTCAAATCCAAGATCAACCCTCCAAAAGTGGGACTTTTTACATCACAAAAAAAAATTATACTGCATAATAACTATTTTGCATCCTTAGCCGAGTTAACAACCGTCCAGCAATTCACTCTAATTAAAGAGTCGCATAAATTAAAGCAATATTAAGTTAACAAAACAAGTA
This sequence comes from Linanthus parryae, assembly GCA_023055425.1. Classification (NCBI taxonomy): domain Eukaryota; kingdom Viridiplantae; phylum Streptophyta; class Magnoliopsida; order Ericales; family Polemoniaceae; genus Linanthus; species Linanthus parryae. Next base: position 70,938,462 of record JALGPY010000007.1, on the reverse strand, counting down.
GCTTGCGTTTCAAAGTTCAAAAACTATTACATCTAGAGGAATCAAGTGCCCACAAACTAGCTACTAATCAAGTGTCCAGAATCACCGGCCAGTACTTATTTGGGTCCTTCGATGCCCTGAACCTATACCAGCGACGCTAAAGCCTGCAAACAATGAAAAAAAAAGAATCATAAGATAGTGGTAGAAATCATTTAGATCAGAGACATAAATACTCGGAAAAATACTAAAAAATGGGTTTTCTAAACTTTACATATGCATTGAAATTAAAATGATTCAATTTGCAAGAAGTAAGCTTAATTTCTGTGGATTGCTAGAACTTACAAAATTGCATTAGACTTGACTATTTAATTCAGGTTCAAAGACTAAAGGAAAACATGTCTCCCGCAAAATTAGAAAAAAACCCAAATCTCAACAGTCAGTAAAACCCAATTCAAGACAACCTTGAGAGCCCTAGATTTTCTTGGATGAGGGGGTTAAATGATTCAGAGTACCTGCACATAATCCATCACTCAGACAGTTCATGACCTTAGCTCTTGCCAATTTTCTCTACAGTACCAATTCACAGAAATTGAAATCCAAACCTAAAATTGAAAACTATGAAATTAGGTTAGTTATTCATCAACAATGAAATACAAATCACTTCCTAAACAATTTTACAAACCTGGACTTGAAGTATGAATGATTTTGTAGGCCGCCAATTAGAAACTTGATGATGGAGTAGACTCGTAGAGACTGATTTGCTGAATTGCCAGACAGGAAAGCCCCAAATCGAATTCTCTATGGGAACATGCCATTCTCCGAGGCTCTGCAAAACCGACCCTAAATCCAACCAGGGGAACATTAATTCAATGGAACATCTGGTAAACATAAACACTACAATTGAAACAGGTCAACAAAGAAATGGAAGAGGAAGCATGAGAGAAACTCACCAAATCGACCAAGATGCATGCGCGACTGGCTGGAGTTGCAGAGACGCCATGGACGGAGCTCCATCATCATCTTCCTGTCGTCCTCCTCATCATCGTCCTTGTCATAACCTCCTCGAAGAAGCACCTCTCCAAGCGATCTCAGCGAAACCCTAGAAACCGCCTCCCCTCGAACTCTCTCGCTTTCTTCTCTCTTTCATTCTAATTCTTTCTGTGTCCCTTTCTCTCTCTCTCCGCCAGAATAGTCCAATTCTCCATCATCATCAATTCACTCCAATTACCACAAGAACACCACAAGACCAACGACGATAGCAGCAGCAACATCATAATAAATTAAACAACAAAACTAACAAATTTGATCAGCATTTCAAATGCAGATTTGATAAAAATAAATCTGATTTTGCCACAACACAACCCCAACCACAAAGAACAAAACAGATCTAAAAACCAGAACAAGTAACTGATCTAAAGTTAACGATCTGAGATATGTGGGAAAAGAAGAACAAAAAAAGGAACATGAGAAAGCAGAAGCATGTCCGAAGAGAAGAACAGAGGAAGTTCCTTCAACCCTCCGGATGATATCCAGAGGATCCCCGAAGGACAGAGAGAGGGAGACGTCGTCGCTCCGGTGGATCTCCACCTCCTCGACGGCCGCCGTCGCAGCCCACAGCCATTAGAGACCTGCACCGCCACGGCGTCGAAATCAGCGCCACCGCTGAACGCCACCACCAAAATCACCGCCAGCGACGATCGATCTTCCAGATCTATAAAGAGACTACATCAACAAACTTTTGCTGCGGTGGTGGTAGCTGCTAAATGTGACAGGGAGGATGTAGAGAGAGAGGAAGAGATGAAATGAGAGAAAGAGATAACGTTGGAATGAACGGCTGTGAAAGAGGGTATTGAGTTTTGGGTGGGTTGGTATGGAAAAAAGTGGGGTATTATTTCAGGGATAGTAATTTTTTATTCCCTCCTTACAATTTGGGAGAGCGGGAAATACTAATTTTTTACCCTCTAATTTTTTTTGCAGGAGTTGACAATTGGGTTTGTCACCATATAATTAGTTGTCAAACTTAAATAAATAGTCACAATCTTTGACTAAATTGTTGGGTAGAATAAAAGAAAAACCAAAATGTCGACAAAAAAATCATATGCGTCGACAAAAACAAATATTGTCGACTAATCGCACAACTAGCTACATAAAACCGTCTGTCGACAAAAAAACTGTCAACAAAGGTCATATTTGTTGTAGTGGTAGCTGAATATTTTATTTTTAAGTGGAAACTTGTGGTCTCTTGTTAATCTGGGGTGGACCTTCGTGTAGAGTTGGTTTCATGTGGTACGGTTGCCACATCCTAAGTGAAGTTGAGGGGCGTACACCACCATCTCTTACGGTGGTTGCAAGAGTTAACCGAAAAAGCCCACGCTTTTTGGCTCTACTGCACGTTTGTAAAAATAGAGGAGGAAAGAAAAAGAAAATAAGAAATCTGAAAAAAAAAGAAGAGAAAAAGAATTGCGCTTCAAGGAGAAACAACCTAATGTGCTTGCGGTCACCCGGAAAATTTGAATTCCATCCAAGTAGAGCTTAGAGAGGAAAACTAGAGTCAGGACTTATTTCACAGGAGTTATGACTCCCTTCACCGGGATAATTTGCATTCAAACACAATAAAATGCTAAGAGAGTATGGAAACCTCATATGATTCAGCGAAGAAAGGTAAAAATGAAATTTAAACTGAATTAAACCCAATGAAGCTTAGGACGTGCTTGTGTCATGGTTTGAATTGATGGAAGAAAGAGGAGGCCTTAGTGAGCTAATACACGAAATCGTTTTATTTCAAATTCTTGCTACATGCATGTGAATTTAAAAAGGACTAGTGAGAGCTTGATGATTTTCAGTTAATGATAGGGAGATTGCCTTGCCAAAAAGAGAGAAATTGGATGTTTGTGTTAAATATTTGTATGAAGATCGAGTCTAGATTTGCGTTGCATCATCTTGCTGCATTTGTGTGTTGAAGGTCGTGTTTGAGTCGTTTGAGATTTTTCGGCTAGAAAACAGTTAGATGCAGTAGATGAGACTTTGCTCGGAATGCGCAAATGGCAATTGTGGGGGTATTTTATAACTCCTTCATAAGAGTTATCGTACGTACATTCTACTGTCATTTGTATGCGTTTCGGTGCAAAGTAACAAGATTCGAGCCAAAATATGAAGAAAATGCTCTTTTGGATGTTTTTGAGCTTTAAAGTACAATTCGGGCGTTTCTTGCATGATTTGACGTATGATTTGGATATTTTATCAGATTTGATCTTCGCGCTAGTGTTCCTGTTGTGTTTGACAGGAAAAATTCATGAGGGCAGCAAGTGGAGAGAACAAACGAGATTCAGAATAGAATAAAAAACGAATTTGGCGCGTTTTCAATGTTTTCGCCGAAATTGGGAAATAAACGAAAAAACGGTCTGGAAACAGGAATTTATATACATGGATAAAGTATACGTAGAGAATGGACTTCATAAGAGAAAAAATCACGTTCATAGGAGTTCGGGAACAAAATCCGGTTCCTTATTTGCTTTTCAAAAAGCTTAGTTGCTTTTCCATTGCAAAAAAGTGAACAAGCTTCACTATTTAGATAATTTATTGAGTTCTACAATCAATTTTGGATTTATACCGGTGGCAAGTGAGAGTAGACTCAAAGAGCTTCCCAGAAATAGGTCATGGAGCTAAAAAAGAGATCGGACGAGAAAGATATGGTCCGTCTAGGATGAAGAAAACTGCTCTCCAGAAAATGTTCCTACGAAGAGAAAAAGTGTTAATACGAAGATCATCGTAAAAAGACCCAGGCTTCGACAAAATTCAACATATCTTCGCATAATACTATGTTCTCTTAAAGTAGGGAGATCTTCGCATGAAGACCACGAATCTTCGCAGGAAGACACTGTGCAGAGGCGGCCAAAATTAAGGAAACAACTTGTAAAGTGTCCTAAAAGGATCATGACTTTTGGGGAGCATATAAGACATATCATGTCGTATTTTCAGAGGGGGACAAGGTAGAAGATGTTGGAGAGCAGCTTTGAGTTCGTCATGAGAACGCGGATTTCACCGTTTGCTTTCTCTTCTCTATCTCTTACGTTGTTTTTTTTTTTATCATGATCAACATAGACTTTGTCGTGTTGATCATGAATTTCAGTAGCTAAACTTAATATTGGGATTTTTCAAAGGTAGCTAGGGTTTGAATCCGTTTTGGCGAATTATGGATTTGATTCACGTTTTGCTTAAACTTAATTGATGATGAATATTTATGCGTGTTGACGCGGGTCTACCAACGCATTCAGACGCAAGTATACGGTCAAGTAATATGATGGAGTATTTGGGACTCTGAGTTATCGAACCCAAGGGAAGGATGTATAGTTATCTAAGTTTAGCAATTAAATCTAATTTACTTAAGTAACCGATAAAAAGGTTGGTGAATGGAGTGGTGTCACCCTCAAACAAGTGACTAGCAATGACAATTAAATAACGCAAAAGAAATGATTTGGATTAAATCAATGGAGAGAAGACTAGGCAATCTATAGATCACCTACAACAGCTTTGACTATTTCAGATTCCATGTTCCAACACGAAAAATCACTAATTAGTTAAACTGGGCGGCACTGACAATCACCTCTCAGTCTCATGTCGCTCTACACATCGGTACCTTTTTGTCCCTCTCAGGCCACATCATCTACCGACATATTCTAGTAGGCTAATGATAGTGCACAAAATGATGTCCTCTCAGACCACCACACGAACAATTCACTATCCCCTACTGAATCTACCCTCTTCTAGTCATTCCTATTCAACTCACTTCTCAGTATCATTGATTAAGAATGTTCTCATTTACTCATCCCAACTAGGGTAGAGTTGCTCTCGCACACTCACTAGTTACGTAGTAAGATCGGGTCATGACTCCTAACTTACTAAGGCTTAAGAACAACAAACAAGATATTAAATAACTATGATCATCATTAAGCTTGGATTATAATCGAATGAAGAAAATAATAACCACATTACACATCTTTATTCTACTTTTTCAGTGGAAGAACTCAATGTGATAAAAACTAGAACAATCCTCATTCAACCATAAATCCTAAGCTTGAAAGTCGTCAAATCCGGAAAAAATCCTTAAAACATAAACCCTAGGCTCCCCATAGATGCCTAGGTATGAGTTTAGCTACTCATCATAATAGCATTCATAACAAAATATTCCATACAAGAGAAAGAAAGGAAGAAAAGTGGATCAAACGCTAAAAAGGTGATGAACGCTTTGATTCGGGCTTGTCTCCTTGATTCTTGATGTTTCTCCTAGCTCTCCTTGATGTTATTGGCTCTCAAAAGACTCCCCATATGCTCTATTTCCGTCCCCTAGCTGCATAGGTCGAAATGGGGAAGCTAAAGTCTTCAAAAATTACATTTTAGCCCCAAAAGTGTGCACATGTCTCGCGGCCATTTCGTGCGAAATGCTCCTATTTCGTGTGAAATGATATGGGCTTCATGTTCTTGAATATTCAACTTCTTGGTTCCAAGCAGCCTTGTCCATCCTTGCTTCCGAAGCTCACGTTCTTGATTCCAATCGCTCCATAAGCCATGTTTCCTATCAAAGACAACAAACAACTATACCAAGCGATCAAATCCGACAAATATATCATAAATCAACACATAAAACGTGCCCGAACTAGAATTAAGCATATGAAGAAACAAGTGACAAATCATGCTCAATGAACAACAATAGGCTCAAGACTCTTCCCAAAACCTATAAATCATGTGGTAAATGTTAGAGAAATATAGCTCCTAAAAGTCGCTATCAGTTTCCCCCACACTTACTCTTCGCTCATCACGAGCAATGATGATGCTCAAAACCTACCCCACACTTGAGACATTGCATACATCAAAACCATCAAATGCATACCTAACCGCTTTGCATACTTTACTTTACACTAGCCAACATGACTATGCAAATACATGCTATAACCAATGCAACTCAAGTATGTGCAATGCAATAAAGGGAAACACAATATATTTTTTCTTTTTAGGTAGAGATTGGGAATCTCGATAGAAAATAGAAATGTCATAAGGGTCTCACATCCCCTAAAAGATTCTATAACTTTGGTGATCGGTAGAACTTGCGGCCAGTTTCGTCAGAGAGAACGAGCACGAACATAAAATAAGTAGCTTCCGCACACTCACCAAACGCATCCCTAGAACCTACCATCCGAGCTATTTATCCACGGGTTTCAATTTCTGATGGCCTAAGATGGGTAAGATAGGATATTTAGAAGCATAGTCCTAGATGTCATGACATACCTCACAAAACCCGATTCTCACACTCTCTCACCAAAATCTAAGGAACCCCACCGAATCTAACTACTCCGACCCTCATTCCCTCAATCTTGGTGCAACGGCGTTCTCATGGCCACAAATGTGAAGAATTTATCTCCCGGTCTTCAATTTCAAGCTTGATCCTTTATTCCCTTTCACTTTCAATTTCTGTTTTTCTTTCTTTTTTTTTCATAATAAATCACATGGAGCTCATAGTAGTAGTATATATCCAAGGAGATCAATTCGTCAAATTAATAGGGGGGAATGTTTCAAATCAATGTTGTAATCAAAATAGATGTCGACACCCCCACACTCGATGTAAACCATATCAAAAACCCTATAGTGAAAGTAAAAACGTGCTATTTCCAACCAATCCTCCTCATCACCTAAGATATAGAGAATATGAATGAAAAACCAAGCACGAACTCATATAAGGTCAATCAACCCCCAACCCATAATGTGCATAAATATATCACGCACTACGGCTCTCCACCTGTGATCGTGGTGTAAGGACACGACTCACCGCCACACCAAAGTGTGATGCCGTCTCTAACTCACCCTCACATCCCCTCAATAGATGACATGTAAGAGAATCCACACAATATGTATAATATTAGCTCACCCTCATCGAACCTCCATAACTCTACTCCCTCTATCATGACGCATAGGAAGGGACCATTCTAACAAGTGATGAAATCACTAGTGAACGACTTCCTAGGGTAGATGTTGTGAATAAATGGGGTAAATGGATCAAATTGGGGTAACTAGTGGATATATGATATGGAGACGGGACGTGAGGTCCCCATAAAAATCACTCGCACAGCTGTTCTGTTGCCACTACGAGGAGGATCGACGACTACCTAAGTGACAGTGGTGTAGTGCTAGTAGGATGACTAGTCTGAAAGGCAGCTACTCATAATTCTAAATTGCATTAGCCCTATAGCCTTTCTACTCCAGATTCTCGCGTCTACCTCACCTCAGATTTTCCTATTCCAAGGGAATTTCAATCACTGAGCCCTCACCACATTCACTCTCTTCGATTGCCATTTCTTAAAACAAATCAATTTTTAGGATTTTTTTTTCATTTTTTTATTTTTCCTGACTCTATATGCTTGGGTCAACTCAATTAACCAACAAATTAGCTAGGTGGACTCAATAAAATAAAAGTGCAACAATAATATATACAATGCAGAAAATTAAACGTGCAAATGCAACCCTAAGGACTGACACCTATATGGAAACTCGACCGACTCACTAACCTACATGTGACAAGGCTATGCAATGGCTAACTAGAGGATAGCTAAAACTCCCCCACACTTAAGCGCTTCGTTGTCCTCAACGAAAGATAAAATGAAATAAAGAGGACTTGGCTGCCTAAGCGTAGGGCCGGTGGGTGTAGTCGGACTGGGTCTCCACGTCCTCATCGACTCGGACATCCGGACTCGACTATGGGTACACATCAGACTGGTAGTAGAACAGTTTTTCATAGGTGTTCGGGTACTGCAATTGGACATTGCCCGCTAGGGATAAGTCCTGGATCCACCCTCCCTGCTGGGCGCTATCAAAGCTCACCTGCTCTAACCCGCGGTCAAGCTGACACTGACTACTCCGGAGATGATCAAACTGTCTCCGAGACCTAGCTCTATCAATTTCTGCAGACAGTCTCTGGGACTTTAGCATGTGTGTGATAGTGCTGATCTGACGCTCCATATTGGAGCTCGAGCTACTGGCCTCGCTCCTCCTAGGCTGTGGGGGTGGGAAAAAAGGTTTTGGGTCTTTCAGGGGGTCAAGTATTTTCTCACACTTGCGATCTCCCTCAGTCTTACGCTTTTGGTCATACTCTAGACCACTCAATACAGCTTCAGCATCTTTCTCTAGCTTAAGGGGAAGGCAATGGTACCTGGGAGATCTACGGTTACCGCGCTCAGTCCTCTCCATCATAAATCTATAAATGAAATACGAGACATTGATACGCTTCCCGCTCCAAAGGAAATAAGCCATGGTGCACAGTTGGAAGGTGTATGTGGGTTGAAGCGTAACACCAAAAACCCAGTTCTCAAGAAGCTCACAAATCCACCTCGCCTGTGGAAGCACAAACTTACTAGAAACAGACCACTCAGGAAAAGTGGGTTTCTCAATCCACCTGCTCCAGGCACCCCCGAAAACAGAAGGCACTAACAACCTCAATAGCATCCGCCCTCCGGGTCATATCATCATAGGCGCAAACCTCCTCTCTCAAAGGCTTAAAGTTCATGGCGGCGCCTATAGTCTCGGGAATGAGAACTATGTAGGCCCGCCGACAGTAGACATGCCTAGGGGTCTCACTCTCCCCCTCATCATAGAAACGGGCATTCACAGGGATCTCTCTTGCAAGAGCGGAGCTAGACCTCTTACAAATCTTAAACCATCTGTCTAGCTTCTCCTTCTTGAAGATGTCCTTGAGCTCTTTGGGCATGATTTTTCTTTCCGGGAAGGGTTTCTCGAGAAGCCCTTCCGTCTTCAGGAACGCATCGGAGTAGTACGCCACATAGGCATTCGCACTCGCGAAACTGAAGCTGCAGAAATTAGTACTGCAGACAGCATCAGGCTAATCTCTGTCACCACCTTATTCCTCCTACCAATCACCGGAATGGGAGGCATCTGTAAGTTCAACTCATATCTAATTGGAGACGGAGGCACCTGAAGGCAGTTGCCAGAACCGTCTCCCTCATTCACATTCTCCTCTCCCTCACTCATAACCACATCTTCCTCAGGATTGAAGACGGGGTGATCATCACCAGCTAACCCTCGTTTCCTCTTAGCGTTACCACCCGATGTAGACATTATGATAGAGAAAGTAAAAAAAATGAAAAACGAGTGCGGTAGAGGTCTAGAATGAACTAAACGAGTGCCCTATCGACTCAATTTGCAGCTAGCGCGCAATCCCCACAAGTTGCTTAGGGCCTTCGCGAGACACACTTCACAAGTATAATTTATGAGAATTAAACCTAGAAAGTGCCTAAGCGGAATGTAAAGAGAGATAAATAGAGGTACCTACGGTCCAGGAGTACTGTTTTTACGGGACCGGTTTCGCAAAAATTGGTCAAGAATGGACCGAATCGGTCGACCAATTTTCTGAAAACTTGAGCGAGATGAGGCGAGTATACCTCCTTGTGCTCCTTGGTGTCCCCGTCGAAAGTCTCTTCTTGAGCTTTGGCCGAATCCATCTCCAAAGCAATGAATCGGAAAGTTTTGTTCTTGAAGTTTTTCCTCTTCTCTTTTCCCCACACTCAAACTAATCACTATCTCACAAAATCCCAAGAGTTAATCTTGTAGACAAGCTTGCAAGGAGAAAAACCCAACAAGAATTTTTAGATTTGGACAAGTTTTGAGTTTTTGGGTGATTGGTGTTCTTGAGTTTGAGAGAGAAAGAAGATGAAGAAGGGTTGTTTTGATATGTACTACCTTTGTTTCTTCTCTTTCAACTTACTTCACTTTTTGACACTATTCACTGGGTCACTTTAATTCGATGATTTGGTTAGCGAAACGATACAAGAATTTGGTAATCTTTGCATGATCTTGTGGAGTAAACTTTACTCTACAATACTATGTAAAAATTGCCAAGAAATTACATCGTTTTGCTATCCAAATCACCAAGTCAACGTGACCCAGTTACAGAGAAAAATGTCAACCGAAGTTGAAAGAGAAGAAACAGTTACGGAGATGATTTGGTTAGAAGAAGTAATGGCAGATTTTAGTATATATAACCCCCCCCCAAATTGACCAAAATACCCTCAAAAAATGACCAGCCCGCTGCATTTCGCACGAAATGGGGAAATTTCGTGCCAAATGATTTCGCACAAAATGCCCCATTTCGCACGAAATGATTTTCAAAAAGCAAAACATGGGGCTGTTTTCATTTCGCACGAAATGGCCTGGATTCTCGTTCCTCTTTTTGCTCCAATTTCTCCGTTTGGCCTCCGTTTTCCTCGATTCTTGCACCAATGAAGTCAATTAATAATTGGGAGTACATTTTGATTGGAAAATTTCCAAACCCGGGGAATTTCCCATTTCCTCTCGTTTTTGCTCTCGTGCGCACGATTCTTGCCACTTAAGCTCGTGAACCGCAACTTCCGCTCCAGATTCTGATGCGTGCAACCATGATTCAACAACTTGCTGCCATGATCTTCAAAAATACATAATTACCCCTCAATCTCGAGTAATTTCTTATTTATGCACGTTTCTACAAAATCAGCTAGTTGTTCCTCATTTGCGTGCAACCTAGTCCACATGCATCCAGAAGGGGAATCCGAAGTGGTCTTCGGTACCTGTGTCCTGCAAACTCATAGGAAATATTAAAACTACTCTCTCTCACCCCTCGAAATCATGTATGGATATCAAACAGAATACGAAAAACAACTAACTAACTACATTCGGTTGCCTCCCAATCAGCGCTTGTAATTTAAGGTCGTACGGCCCGGCCCAGTTACCTCTTTACCTCTACATAGGCGGCATGGCACTGCGTGCCTCCTCCAGATTCCTCTGCTGTATCCTCAAAACAACTCGATGGACTTTGGAGTTTGAATCTGGTGGCTCAACATTAACCACCTCTGAACTCTTGTGCACTGACTGCACTGCCACTGGCAACTGTGTCTTCTCTTGAGACTGCGGTGAGGTCGTCTTAGAAAACTGAAAAGTTTCTCACGCATCATTGATCCTCATGACCAATTCACCGTTCTCAACATAGATAAGAGTCCGACTAGTAGCCAAAAAGGGCCTACCCAGGATGGTCAGAACATCTCCCATATGCATCTCAAGAATAACGAAACAACAGGGATAATAGAATTCCCTACCTTCCCAAGTAGGTCCTCCACCACCCCATAAGATTTCTTGCAAGGCTTATCACCAAACTGTAGATTGATCCACGTGGAACGAGCTTGCACCCCCAGCTTATGAAAAATGGAAAGTGGCACTAAGTTGACACTATCCCCAAATCACATTGGGCCTGTCCCGTATAAGCTTCTCCCAAGTTAGCTTCTATCACAAAGCTTCCCGGATCTTTCTGCTTTTTAGGAAAACCATACAATACACATGAGCTCACCTGCTCAGTTAAGTCCACTGTTAGAAAGTCTGGCACTGCCCTCTTCCCTGAAATTGCATCTCTCATATACTTGGAATACGTCGGCATCATCTTGACTGCCTCAATCAATGGCACATTTATATGCAATTTCGAGAAAATGGACAGGAAACGCTTGTACTCCTCAGATTCATCCTTCTTCTTTCTTGCTTTCACTCCTTAGAAGAAGGTGGTGGTAGTGTTACCTCATTAGTGTGTGGAGTCACGCCCTTTGATTGGGGGATCATGACAGGGGTCTTATCAAAGACCTCATGCTCCTTAGCCTTCGAGGCTTCAGCTCTGGCATGGCTTGGATATGGTGGATCATCAAGAACAATCCCTTTACGAGTGGTAATAGCATTAACTTGGGAACATTCTCAGTGTTAGATGGCAAGTAACCTGGTGCTCTAGCGGAGAGCTGAGTGGCAATATTTCTTACCTGCACTTCCAAGTTACGAAGTGAGGTCTTGATGATGTGCAAATCTGCTGTCAACGTGTCCACCTGTGAAGTGAAAGTGTTCACGTTCTTGCCCATCTGGTACATCATATTATTGAGATCTGCCATCTCAGAATTCTGACCTGGAGCTGGTGGTGGCGCCTGAGCAACTGGCACAGGTGGCCTATACTGAAATCTGGGTGCATATGAAGCCCCAGTCTGAACCCCATACCTGAATCCTGGATGATCTCTGGTCCCTGGCCTGTAGTTCCCCTAATTCCAGTTCCTTTGCTGCCCTTGTGCCCCCACATCGCTGACGTCTTCACTTGCAACTTGAGTCAATGCTGCATCAAATTCTTGCTCTTCCACTGCAGACACATTCTTCTTATCTTGATAAACATGCTTCGCCATGTCCGTAACCATATTTGTAATCCCATCTTTCCAATCATCGTTCTTTGGCTCGGGCAATAAAGTCATAGAATTTAGCATCATGTTTTTCAATTTGCTTCATCAAAGCATATGCTCCATCCTTGTCAACTCTGTATAAGAATTTACCACTTGCTTCCCTGTTCAACAAATCTTAGTTGGGATGCTCCAAGCCATGATAGAAAACCCGGAGGATCTTGTAGTCGCCAAAGTTGTGATTCATACATTTGAATATCGTTATCATGAAATGATCTCATGCTTCTACAACTGTCTCATCAGCATGCTGCTGAAAACCAAGAATCTCTACCTGTAAGCCAATGACACGCTGAGCGGGTTAAAACTTGTTCATAAATTCATCAACACACTGCTCCCATGTGGTGATCGATTCTAGCTCCCTGGACTCTAGCCACTTCTCTGCTACTCCCTTCAGACAATAGGGAAAAAAATCAACTTCAGTGTCTCTGGGGTCACATTGTTGTACTTCACTGTTTTGATGTAAGCATCAAACTTCCCAATGAAGTCATTATGATCTTCATCCCGATTCCCATAGTACTGAAACTGGTTCTGCACCGTTTTGATGGTGGTAGGCTTTAATCAAAGTGCTCAGCCTAGATGGTTGGCACTACAATCTTTGTCTTATATCCTCTCTGCGTTGATTGAAACTTCTCAACAAAAGCTTGCCCCGACTTGTTGTGAGGCATTTGGTTATTTTTCTCATCGAGCTTCTCTTGCAACTCAATCAACTTCTGATTCAACTGGGCGTTCGCCCATTGCTCACCCATTGCAAACTGTCTCTGATTCCTTAACGGAACTCTGAATAACTGTTATGGGTCTTCAAATGGGGGAAAAAGGTCTCTAGAGATCCGGTGCATACACTGAAAACCTGAAACACAATTCAAAAACAAGTCAAAGATCTTGGAAATAATAAGAAAAAAATAAAAAGAGCAAATCAAACTAATTGCTAACTAGAAATAATATCCAATGCCTTCCCCGGCAACGGCGCCAAAAACTTGACGCGGCTCAATTAACACGTTCAGACGCAAGTATACATACAAGTAATATAATGGAGTATTTGGGACTCCGAGTTAACGAACCCAAGGGAAGGATGTATACTTTTCTAAGTTTCGCAATTAAATCTAATTTACTTAAGTACTCGGTAAAAAAGTTGGTGAATGGAGTGGTGTCACCCTCAAACAAGTGACTAGAAATGGAAATTAAATAACGCAAAAGAAATTATTTGGATTAAATCAATGGAGAGAAGATTAGACAATCTATAGATCACCTAGGGCAGTTTTGACGATTTCGGATTCCATGTTCTAACACGACAAATCACTAATTAGTTAAGCTGGGTAATGGCACTGACAATCACCTCTCAGTCTCATATCTCTCTACACATTGGTATCGTTTTGTCCCTCTCAGGCCACATCATCCACCGACATGTTCTAGTAGGCTAATGATAGTGCACCGAATGATGTCCTCTTAGACCACCACACGAACACTTCACTATCTCTTACTGAATCTACCCTCTTCTAGCCATTCTATTAAACTCACCTCTCAGTCTCATTGATTAAGAATGTTCTCGTTTACTCATCCCAACTGGGGTAGAGTTGCTCTCGCACACTCACTAGTTATGTAGTAAAATCGGGTCATGACTCCTAACTTACTAAGGCTTAAGCACAATAAACGAGATATTAAATAACTATGATCATCATTAAGCATGGTTTATAATTGAATGAAGAAAATAATAATCACATCACACATCTTTATTCTACTTTGTCAACGGAAGAACTCAATGTGATAAAACTAGAACAATCCTCATTCAACCATAAATCCTAAGCGTGAAAGTCATCAAATCCGGAAAACGTCCTCAAAACATAAACCTCTAGGTATGAGTTTAGCTACTCATCACAATAGTATTCATAACAAAATATTCCATACAAGAGAAAGAAAGGAAGAAAAGTGGATCAAACGCTAAAAAGATGATGAACACTTTGATCCGGGCTTGTCTCCTTGCTTCTTGATGTTGCTCCTAGCTCTCCTTAACGTTATTGGCTCTGAAAAGACTCCCCATATGCTCTATTTCCGTCCCTTATCAGCTTATGTCGAAGTGGGGAAGCTAAAGTCTTTAAAAATTACATATTAGCCCAAAAGTGTGCATATGTCTCGCGGCCATTTCGTGCGAAATAGGGCATTTCGTGCGAAATCATTTTATGAGAAATGATCCGGGCTTCATGTTCTTGAATGTTCAACTTCTTGGTTCCAAGCCTCTTTCCTTGTCCTTCCTTGCTTCTGAAGCTCACGTTCTTGATTCCAATCACTCCATAAGCCATGTTTCCTGTCAATGACAACAAACAACTATACCAAGCGATCAAATCCGAAAAATATATCATAAATCAACACATAAAACGTACCGGACTAGAATTAAGCATATGAAGAAAAAAGTGAGAAATCATGCTCATCAACAACAATAGGCTCAAAAATCTTCCCAAATCCTATAAATCATGTGATAAATGTTAGAGAAATATAGCTCCTAAAATTTGCTATCACATGTTTAGATCATGATCTAAATTTATCATGCTATTGTGAGACGTTGTAGTAGGATGATCATAGTTAGTATGTTAGTGGAAGCAACGAATTACCCGGATAACTGAATTAAGAACATATACACACCTAGGTTAGAGGAATCAACCTACTTGAACATGAACTTTGAGTATAAGTTAGATGTTTGTAATGCATGTCGCCGGATTGTGAGTTAGAGGAATCAATTCATATTAATAGACATAGACTTCGGTTGAGGAATCTTCAAAGTAGTGTTGCTTGTTTGGCAAAGCAAATCATCATATGTGTTTCAGAACATAATTCGTTAACGGTGGAAACCAATTGAACCTAGAAAAAATCCTGATACTTGTCTCTCATTTAAATCTCAACTTTAATCATTAGTTGTTATTTACTTGCTTAGTTAGTAAGAAAACTCAAAGATTTTCTCACATAAAGTTAATCGTGCTAATTAGTTCACGACAAGTCCCTTGGGATTCGACAACCCTATCTTTCACATTATTACTACACGCGATGCCCATACACTTGTGGTTGGAACGTGTCATCTACGATATTTGTTTCTTCTCTATGATGATACGGCATTACACATGTGCCTCTCTTGTGCCTCTGTGATTGTTCTATGGTCAATTTTGTGATGATCTGGGTATGGATATGTTCTACTTTCTCTGCTTCTTCTCTATGATGATATGAGATTACACTTGTAACTCTGTTGTGCTTTTGTGATTACTCTATGAAAAATTTTGTGAGAGTCTGTGGTCACATGTCGATAAATATAGGTAATGTTTGTCCCTATGTTGAATAACTCAACATGAGTGAGGATGGAAAACATCTCGTTGATTAAATTTTTGTGCTCCTCATGTCGTAGTTCACCAACTCAACGATGACATTCATATTGATTAATGATTTGCGGTTTGGTTTAGTGATTAACATAACTAGAACTGCAGCATGAGCGTTTATAGCAAACATCTCGTTGATTAATTGTTTGTACTCCTCATGTCGCAGTTCACCAACTCGATGATGAAATTCCAATTGATTACAGGCTTGAGAGTTGGTTTAGCAACTTGATGATATGCCACATGTAGTACTACTGGTACTTTACCTGGTCTCAGAGTTGATTTTGATAAATCCTTCATAAGAGTTATCCTAAGTACATTCTACATTGTTATTTGTGCGCGTTTCAGTGCAAAGTGGTGAATTACAAGCCAAAATATGAAGAAAATGAGTTTTGGATGTTTTTGAGCTTAAAAGTAAAATACGGGCGTTTCTTGCATACTCTTATGTATGATTTGAATATATTATCATATTTGATCTTCCCGGTAGTGTTCATGTTGTGATTTTTAAGAAAAATACATGAGGAGAGCAATTGGATAGGAGAAACAAGATTCGGAATAGAAGAAAACGTAGAATTTGGCGCATTTTGGATATCTTTCATGAAAATTGGGTAATAACTGAGAAAAACGAGAAAACAGTCCGAAAACGGGGATTTATCTACAAGATCAAAGTCTACGTCGCTAAAGGACTCCATAGGTGCAAAATTCACGTTCATCTGAGCTCGGGATCAAAATCCGGTTCCTTATTTGCTTTTCAAAAAGCATTTTCCAAGATGTTTAGATGATAATGAGGTCGCAGAAAAGCAAATACGACCTGCCTGCACCTACAATGCCCAATATACCATTCAATTACCACAATTACCTCCAAATTGCCTATTCCATCTGATCATCCAACTACCCCAAAATCCCTAGTACCCAGTCACCACCTACATAACCAACCTGGAAACAACCTCCACCTCCACTGTCACATACAACCTGAATTTAACCTCCTAACCACTTTCATATAAACCTACCACCTACTTAGTACCTACCACAGCTACAAAGACAACTCAGCTCCTCCTACACCTCCATCGTGTCCACCCAAATTCCACTTCATAACCACCACTGCTACCTCCATACAACCAGCCATATCCCGAACCTAACACCCCAGTTGAACCACAAACTGAATGACACTACCAATACCACATAAGCCTAACCAGAGCACACCACTGAATGCTGAACTCACCAGCATAACCACCATTACACCTACGGCCAAAATGCCACCTTCCACTCCAATATCACATACACCCTGACCTACAAGCTCAACCCATAACATACCACACCATACCTTGCAGCCAACCACCATGACTCTCACCTGAACATGCAACATAAACCTATTGTTAACTATTACCGAAGCCAACTCCATTCCACATCAATCTCCCTAATCTCTGCCTTTAAACCTTAAACCACTAAAACACCACTACCAATTAACCACCTGCAAACCCTTTTCGCCATCTCCATTACCTTCTGTACAACTGACTCCCCCCTGACCACCATAAAAGACAATACACAACATGACCTTCACAGCCTCCTATTATGCCATTACCTATCTAAAACCGTCAAACCACTATTAAACCAATCAAAATCACCATTACCGGCCAAAACAATCAACAAACAACACCAAATAACCTCATGCCTCCACCAGCAACGAGGCAAGGAAAGAAGCACCACTAGAAGGAATAAGAAGAAATAAAGGAGGAAGATAAAAGAATGGTGCAAAAAAATACCCAGGACCACTCAACAACCGAACCAGAAGCGCAGGAAGAAAGGTGCAGATACGAAGAAGAAGAAAAGAAGCGCAAAAGCTTATTTCCAGGATTTTTTCGTGCGAAGAATCGAAGTCTTCGTGCGAACAGAGATCCTTTAGCCAGAATCCAAAGAAAATTCAGAAGCCTTCGCAGATTGGCTTGCTGTTGCATTGTGCGAAATTCTTCGTGCGAAGGGCATGATTTTTTCGTGGGAAGAGAGCTTTCAGGCAGCAGAGTGTAGTTTGGGGAAATAATTGCAATTTTGGTAAAATTTAACTTGGAAAATTTTGGGTAATAGAAAATGTTGCTGGAGAAAGACGGAAATCAGTCACGAAAGGAGATCACACCAGAGACACACGGGAGGGCTGGTTTTGGAGCTTGGAGCATCGTTTGGGGGGTGGATAAACACTCGTTTGGATTATTTTGTCTTCTCTTTCTTTTGTTTTTGTTACATGATCATAGAATTTGTTTTTTGATCATGTCTTGTTGTAGCTAAACCTCTTGTTCAGTATATCTCGTCAGTAACTAGGGTTTGAACACCGTGTTTGGTGATTTATGAATTGTGCTTCATGCTTTTAGCTTGACTGAATGTTTTATACTTATTCATGGTTGATTCATGAGCTTAATCTATCTTTGGTATTGTTTGACGTCACAATAGGATTGATCAAGGTATTGAATGTTAGAGGAATCAATATTTACTACTCGAACTTGAATCTAGCACTAGTCGTATCTTGGTTAGAGAAACCAATCTAGTTAACTAAGAAGTAAAATTAGAACACGTGAGTTTAATGCATGCTTAAACATACGTAGGCTAGAGGAATCAGTTACATGTTTCTAAGTATAGACTTTGGTAGAGGAATCATCAATTTAGTGTTTCTCGTTTGGCTAAGTAGACGACATTAGTGTTGCATGAATGTAAATCATTAACCGTGTGAACTCCCTAGTGAAACAAAGAGATAACCTGACCTTTATCACATATTAGTACTTCAGTAATCATTCTCTGTTAATCGTGAGATTAGTTAATAGGTTAATTGAACTAGTTGTCTTTAATTTTCGTAGAAATAGCAAAACAAACTCAACGATTTGCCCACACGAGGTTGATAATACTAGTTGATTCACGAAAAGTCCCTTAAGACCGACATTCTGGACTTATTCGTTTATTACTACACACGATGGCCATACACTTGTGGTTGGAACGTGTCAGCTTTCCAAACAAACTCATTTCAAAATAATGTCCATTTTCATCCACATTGCTTAAAATATTGAGACTTCTCAAAATAATGTAGTGTATTACTGCTGCACTAATGTACAAACACAATGAATTGTTGTTGAAATAATTTGCATGTACCCTACTACAACAACCTAGGTGGTACTTGTATATCCAAGCCCTTCCTTAAGGGATGGATTTACAATTTGTACTCACTCATTTGTTAGATCATCAATTTAGTCCAATAGTAGAAGACTGTCAACATTCAAATCCATTGGCAATTTCCCTAACCTAGCAAGTTTATCCTTCCTCATCGTTGTTTCCCCTTTCTAATATGATCTCTTTCATGAAAAAATGAAGACTTAGGAAGACCTTGCATACAATTTTGGAGTCTAACTCATTGAAAGCTAGCTCCACTACACAAATAAGCTCATCAACATTCTTTGTCCTTTTCTTTTGTTACAATGCTTGTAGAGAGTGAAAGAATCTGGAATAATTTATGTTACAGTATGGTGACCTGGTTGGTTAAGTGACCAAAGTAATTGTAAGGCATCACTTGTTGCTGATTCCATGAATTTGACATCATTAGCCTAAAGATGAGGTTCGACATTGTCTTGTTGTACGAAAATATTAGTGTTGAGTCGATTGGCCACTTTGCCTTGATTGCTGGTATGACCTTGTTTATGATCATATATCACATCTCTGTTAACTTATGTAACCGGTCTATTCTCCAAAGTACCAGCTGATATATTCCTTAAGTTCCATTGTGCTTGTACTTGTTCAACAAAAGGCCAAGTGCCTATTTTTACCATCAAATATGAGTGTCCCGTCTTCCACAAATATTGGCCTTGTCACAGTACTAAAAATCACCTTGGTGATCAAATTCTTGTTTGAAGTATCCATATTTGGAGTTTGTTCATCTGAAAAAGAGTATGAACATGTCATCAACTTTCTTAATCTGGAGCCACTTTTCATCAATATGAACTGTGCATCTCATGTCTTCGAATTGGATTAACATGTCCTGTTTTAGCTGTAGTGCTTCAAGATTGAATTTTCTCCTTGCTTTCTTGTGATCCATAGTTAAATTTTGGGTGGACATGACTTGTTGGATTCCTCAAATCACCTTCCTTAATCATTCTATGAATTGTAGACGGGCTGGAATCATATTTCCCTGCACATACAATAAGATAAAATAACTATTGTTGTTATATGACATTATCTATTCTTTTTGACCAGAGAGTTCATACATATACTCAATGATGTAAACTGAGAGTAGAGTTTTTTTTTTAGGGAAAATAATTTCTATTCAAAGGGAACAACCCAGCAAATCATAGTTCATTACATGTAATGCCCACTCCGGAGATCTTGTGTATAGACTAAGATGGTGAGTTGTGAAGAGCTTTCTTTGCAAAACAGTCCGCAACGCGATTATCTTCCCTTCGAACATGGGAGAACTCGATTTCTTCAAAGCAACTGGCCAAGTGTAAACACTGTTGGACCCGTTCTTTCATCTCTACGCATACCTGAGCTTCATTTGGAGCACTTCTTTGGCAGTTTTTTTCAATTCAATACTGAGCTTTGAATAAGATTCTATGTTCACCCTCCTGCACTTAGCATCCTTTGCCATGATTAGCCCATTTAGAATTCCAATTTGCTCAAGATATTGCACCGACGAGTTGAACTCCACCCTTTGGTATCTACCCAGCACAAAAGTACCGGAGGAGTCCCGAATGACACAACCCGAGCCCGCTATAAGCTGCTGAGCGTTGCAAGCAATATCCGAGTTAACCTTGACCGAATTCTCAGGCGGTGCCCGCCACCGTGGTCCTGTGGCTTCGACTTCAGTTGACCTGACTCTCGGCTACTGGAATTTAGTTAATTATCGAACCCAGTTATCCGTTTTCTTTAGGATCCCTTCGATGTAGAACGCTTTGTCTTTGAATCTAGCTTCATTTCTTCCAAACCATAGACACCACGCTGCTATTGACCAATTCTCTCTGACCTCCGGTGATTGCGAAGTAAAAATTTTTTCGATCCAATCCAGCACATTATGTCCTCTAGACTCGTAGAAGGCTCTGCCAAAACGTGATGTCCATAGCTTTTTTGCCATCTCACAATGGCTGAAAACATGGTTAATTGTCTCAGCTCCCTTCCCACAACCACAACACAATAGAGGCACTAACACCCCTTTGTTTCGGAGTTTCTCGGCCGTAGGGAGTGCCTCCCGCCACATTCTCCAGATTATAAAAATAATCTTCTTCGGGTTCTTCATCGCCCACAAGTTTTTTACCCAGTCACTGCGTCTTCCTCCTGACGTTGTAGTTACTGTGTTGTTCTCCTCTTGTAGGACTCTGTAACCAGAGGCCGTAGTGTAGCATCCATGAGGCATATAACTCCATTTAAATGTGTCAATTGTTTGCAAATTTGGGGCAGGCATTGCCAAGATATCGAGGACATCCATTTCCCACAGATAGGTTCGCAACCTCATTTCATTCCACTCCCCATTTGTGATACAGTGAGCTACCTTCAAGTTGGCAAATTCCGGGCTGCGGGTAATTACTTTAGCACAATGTCCTCTCGCAACCCATCTGTTCTTGAATAGGTTAATTTCAGTCCCCGAGCCAACCTTCCACTCCAACCCCTTCTTGAGCAAGCTTCTACCTACAAGTATACTTCTAAAAGCATATGACACTTGATTCTTTGTCTTCGCGTTCATAAAATCTTCGTTCTTGAAGTATTTACCTTTCAACACCGACTCAATAAGCTGTTGGGTTCACTAATTATCCTCCGTGCCTGCTTAGCTAGAAACCCCACATTAAAATCATGTATATCTTTAAATCCCAGCCCCCCCCTCTAATTTCTCCGTCTTCAGCTCTTGCCAACTTGTCGAGTGTATCTCTCGTTTGTCAGTAGTATCACCCCACCAGAATTTTCTAATAAGCTTTTCAATATCCTGACAAATACTCACTGGCAACAAAAAGCACCCCATAGCATAATTAGGAATTGCTTGAGCGACAGCCTTGATTAGAACCTCTTTACCTGCAATAGAAACAGTCTTCTCCTTCCAACCTTTGAGTTTCGCGCAAAGATTCTCAAAAAATTTCTGGAACATCAACTTCTTTTCTCTACCAAAATCAATAGGCATACCGAGGTAGTCCTCATGCCGGTTGTCAAGAGGGATACCGAATCTGTCGCAAAGATTATCAACCTTTGAGTAGATTTTGAAAAAAAACACATTTTTTTATATCCAATTGCCTGATTGTATGCATGTCTTCATGTCTAATCAAATTAAACCTCTCCACATCTAATTTGGTTCCCGACTTCTTATTCCCAGTCTGCTTACTCTTTAAATATAACGGTACCCGATAGTCATATTGCGCTTTCAGTATGTTTCATAAATGTGTAAGGGTTGATTTGTCTACACCAAACTTAGTTGCTGCTTCCCCGATTCCTCCACTTTTAAGTTTCATGAAAGTACATTCCTGTAGCAAATAAAATTTTGATGCTCCCTCTAAAGAATTAGATAATGGCATCTTACTTTATTTTCCTTGTCTTTTGTAGGGTTATAGCTGCTATTGATGGTGTTAATATTGAAGATGCAGATTTGGAGAAAGAACCACTTCTTGATGTTTTAACTGTTGATGCTGCTATAGATAGTGATGCTGTTGTGAATAATGTTGCTGCTGCTTCTTAAACCCCTCCTCTCTACATCATATTTTTTTATCGCCTTCTATGTTTTTCTTCTTGATGAAGAACTGAATATGTTGTTGTAATTTTGGTAATGTGGCTTGTATATGTAACCAACTGTTGTTGTTTTGTTGAGTTTCAATGTTTATATTTCAGGTTATAAATTTTGAAAAGAATTTGTGGCCTTCTTAATTTTTAGATTAGAATTTCAGCCTTTGCATACCTCGTAGTGAAATATTGTCTCCCGAAAGGGATAGCAGGGCCAAACACCTCCATTTCTTTATCTATGTGCCACTTCCTTGTGAGGACATATAAGAGAAACGAAGGTAATATTTACTCTCCTCTAAATTTGATCATCGGTGGTTACGAGACCTAATTCTACAAAAGTGTTATTATTAATTATTAGTTAATGATGCATTTAATCTCATGTTTCACAACACATCACATATACACTAAGTTCATATATACTAACACCTTTGTTTCACTTCTATTTCCTCACAAGGGAGTGTCCATTTAAGCTTATTTTCGAGGAAAGTTTTCAATGCCAGTAGCCGGTGCAAAAGTGGTGGGTGAGGATTTGGTACAAAAGTGGTGGATGAGTATTTGAGAGAGTTCTCTAAGAAAGCTTTCAATGATAGCGGTCAGTGGAAAAGAGGGGATGAGGATTCGATAACAAATCGATATCCCGACTTGATGAGTAGGAAACTTCTTTGGTGTATGAACGAATGATATTGTCTTCACTCTACGGTCTGGAGAAGGCTAATCTTTGGTTATTTTTTGGTCCTAGGTTATCTAGGGAGGCACAAGTAGCGATTTGAGAGGGTTTTCTAGGGAAGTTTGCAACAAAAACGATGGGTTCAAAAGTGGGGGATAAGGATTCGGTACCAAATCTATTTACCGAGTTCGTTGAGTGGGAGCCTTATTTGTTTTATGACAAATGATCTTGTCATCACTCCATCGGGCTTGGGTTTGGGTGTACCGGGGAGGCCAAACTAGGCATTCTAGAGAGTTTTCCAAAGAAGTTTTCAATGAAAGTAGCCGGTGCAAATTGCAAAAGTGGCGGATGACGATTCGATACCAAAAGATATCCTTCTTTGGTTGAGTATGAGATGTTTTAAATGTAGGACAGGAATGATCTTTTCTTAACTTCATCGGAATGGAGGCGGATCACTTGTGAACAGCAAGCTCCAGCTGCTATGTATTCAGCTTCTACTGTTGATAGTGCAACTGAGTTTTGCTTCTCTGAATGCCAGCTGATTAAAGATGATCCAAGAAATTGACAGCATCCTGATGTACTCTTTCTATCAACTTTATATCCTGCAAAGTCAGCATCTGAATAGCCACACAAAGAGAAGTTAGATTTTTTAGGATACCAAAGCCCTAAGTCTTTGGTACCATTGAGATATCTAAATATTCTCTTAATTGCAGTCAAGTGTGATTCATTAGGATCATCTAAAAATCTAGCACACATGCACACGCTGAACATGATATTTAGTCTACTAGCTGTGAGGTAGAGTAATGATCCAATCATACCTCTATACTCTTTTACATTCACACTCTTACCAGATTCATCTTTGTCTAAAGACAGTGTAGAACTCATGGGTTCTTAATCTCTTTGGACTGAGACATATTGTACTCGCTTAGCAAGTCTCTTGTATACTTGCTTTGATGTAGGAATATGCCATTCTTCATATGATGGATTTGAAGTCCAAGAAAGAAGTTCAATTCTCCCATCAAGCTCATTTCGAATTCCCTGATCATAAGACTTCATAATTCCTTGCATAGAAGATCATTAGTAGCTCCAAATAGAATATCATCAACATGAATTTGAACTACAAGCATGTCTTTCTCACAAGTCTTTATGAAACGGTTCTTATCTACTAATCCTCTTTTGAAATCATTTTCAAGTAGAAATTTTGACAATCTTTCATACCAAGCCCGTGGAGCTTGTTTCAAATCTTGAAGAGCCTTGTCAAGTTTGTAAACATGATCTAGAAACTTTTCATTTCAAAACCTGGAGGTTGAGCAACATAAAATTCTTCTTGCAAATAGCCATTTAAAAATGCATACTTCACATTCATTTGAAAAAGTTTCATGTTCTTGTGATATGCAAATGCAAGTAGAATTCTAGTTGCTTCTAACCTGGCAACATGAGAAAAAATTTCTTCATATTCAATACCTTCTTCTTGATTGTAGCCTTGAGCTACCAATCTAGATTTGTTCCTTATTACCTTTCTATTCTCATCTAAGTTGTTTCTAAATACCCATCTGGTACCGATGACAGACTGATTTCATGGTGGAGGAACTAGATTCCAGACCTTGTTCCTTTCAATTTCATTGATTTCACTTTGCATTGCTATAGTCAAGTCTGCTTCTTGTAGTGCTTCCTTCACAGTTTTAGGTTCTACAAGAGAGATAAAAGCATTAAAAGCACAAAGATTCTTCAGCTGTGATCTAGTTTGTGTACCAGTTGTTGGATCAAAAATAATTTTATCAATAGAATGAGATGAGAGATATTTAAATCTCTTCCTTGGTTTCCAAGGCTCAGGCTCTCTAGTTTGTTTTTCAAGTCTTTGATAGCTTGAAGTAGTTGCTTGTTCAGCTGTCTTCTCTGGAGATTCTGTTTCAAGGCTTTGAACCTTAGTTTTAAGGCCTTGAAAATGCCTGCTTTGTTCCTGTGACATTTCTTTGCATCCTTTTGAGGATTCTTCTTCACTATCTGATTCATGCTTGCTCAGATTGAGATCAGCAAAACCATCACTCAAAGAACCATCATAGCTTTCATCAAATATAACATGAATGCTTTCTTCAAAAAGCTTGGTTCTCTTATTGTAAACTCTATAGGCTTTGCTTGTCTGGTGAATAGCCAAGAAAAATACCTTCATTACTTCTTGCATCAAACTTACCAAGATTGTCGTTACCATTATTGTGGACAAAACAAGTAAAACCAAAAGGTTTGAAGTAAGAAATGTTTGGCTTTCTTCCTTTGAACAGCTCATGATGAGTCTTCTTCAGAATAGATCTGATCAAGCACCTGTGAAGAATATAGTTTGCTGTATTCACAGCTTCTTCCCAATAATACTTTGGCAACTTATTTTCCACAAGCATTGTTCTTGACATGTCTTCAAGAGTCCTGTTCTTTCTATGAACAACTCCATTCTGTTGAGGAGTTCTAGGAGCAGAAAAGTTGTGAGAGATACCATGCTTAGAACAGAATACATCAAACTCAAGTTGATCAAACTCTCAACCATGATCACTTCTGATTGAAGCAATAGGTAGGTTTTTTAAGGTTTGGAGTTCTCTACAAAGCTTTGAAAATTCAGTGAGAGCTTCAGATTTTTCTCTAACAAACATAACCCAAGTATATCTAGAAAAATCATCTACAATAACAAGCATGTACTTCTTACCCTTTGGAGTTGGAGTTCTCATAGGACCACATAGATCCATATGCAGTAATTCAATGGGTCTAGTAGCACTTACAAAGTTCTTTGGTTTTAATGAGCTTCTAGTTTGCTTTCCTTATGCACATGCCTTGCATACTTCTTCATCTCTTAACTTGATAAGGGTAGACCTCATACTAAGTTCTTGGAAAACAGCTTGTTTAAGGTATGAAAGCTAATGTGTCCCAACATTCTTCCAAAGCTTTGAATCTTCTTTCAAGGCCTTGAGATACTTCAAGTTTTCTCCCGCAACTTAGTTAGTTTGAAAAGTATAGACATTGTTTGACCTAGAGACAGTGAGGATGCAATTTCCAGGTTTATCATTTTGCACCACACATTTCTCTTTGTCAAGATAACCTTGTTGCCATTATCACAAAGCTGAGATACACTAAGCAAGTTAAATTTCAAACCATCAACTAGATATACATCATAAATGGAATTTTCAAAATCTGTACCAACTTTACCAATACCAAGAATGATGCATTTGCCTTTGTCACCGAGTTCTGAGAATAGAGATCTCCTTCCACTCATGTGTCTTGAGCAACCATTGTCCATAAACCATTTCTGTTCTTTGATCTTGGTGACAACCTGCAAACACCATTCACTGCCTTACCCAGCTGTTAGACCAAGTGTGGAATTTAGATTCATATTTAGGGTCAAACATGTTGGGTGGTCTAACCCCTCTAGAAACCCAAATTTGTCTAACTTGTCCTTTGAGTTGGAAGGGAAAAGTATTCCTCATTATGTGAGGGTCTCTTCTTCTAAAAGGACAAGTCATCTTAACATGACCAATCTTATTGCAGTAATGGCACTTAGGAGATGTTTTGCTTCCATCTTTCACAAATATGGTATTGTTCTTCTTGGGAAAATTTGGATTGTATCCAATACCAGTTTTGTTAACAGTCTTTAAGCTACCTCCAAGAATCAAGTTCAAGTTGTGTTCTCAGCCTGCAAGTTTTGTTTCAACTGGTTCAGATTTTTGAAGTTTCTCCGTCAGGTAGTCTTTTGTTTATCCAATTCATTAAGTTAATGTCTTAGATTAACAATACTGTCACTCAAAAGAGAGTTATCGGTGACTACTTCCTTGACTTGTGTTTTCATGGCTTTGAAATTGGTTTTCAAGGCCTTGAAATCATTGTCAGTTTTCTTCTGAGAGATTTCAAGATTATGATTCAGGCAAACAAGATGCAAGTTTTCTTTTGCTTGCTCATGAACATTTTCTTTCAAAACTCTAATTTCTTTCAGATAGTCCTCTTCATTTAAAAGCATTGTTCTAAGATAGTCAGAGAGGGTTTCTGTTGGTTTTGAAATTAAGCAGTTTATCATTACCTCAATGTTCTTTTCAGAAACTTCATCATGCTTGGACATAAAGCATATGTTGGCATATTCTTCTTCAGATTCAGAGTCACTTGAGGTTTCTGAATAACTCCAGGAAGCTATCATAGCTTTCTTTCTTCTATCATGATCTTTCTTCTTAAAGTTCTTTCTCTTTTTTTGTGTGGACAATCTCTGATCAAGTGTCCTGCATCACCAGACTCAAAGCAATTCATGAATTTAGGCTTATTACCATGTGAAGAAGATTTACCTTTGTAGTCTTTGCTACTGGAGGATCTGTGTGTATCTCTTCTGAAGTCCTTGTTACCAATGTTCTTCTTCATTTTAAGAATTCTGGTCAAGGCTTTGGAAATCAAAGCAAATGGATCTTCATCATCATCTTCAGTTTCAAGGCTTTGAAATGGCTCATTCTTCTTTGCCTTGGGAGCTAGGTTCTTGACACCTTCTGGTAGTTCTCCATCAACTTCATTCATGGATATTTCATGTGTAAAGAGCGTCCCTTGTAAGTCATCAAGTTGAAGTAATGAGAGATCTTGAGCTTCCTAAATAGCAGTAGTATTTGGTTCCCATTTTGCCTTTTGAAGACTTCTTAGAATTTTTCTATTCTTTTCTTCACTGGAAATGTGTTTTCCCAATGAATCAAGATTGTTGACAATGTCAGTGAATCTTTTGAACAAGTCTCTAATTGACTCATCTCCATTCATCTTGAATAGCTCATATTGCCTGAGATATATGTTGATCTTTGTTTGCTTGACTTGGCTGGTTCATTCAAAGGTCACCACAAGCTTATCCGAGATCTCCTTGGCAGTCTTACAACCTGAGATTATGTTAAACTCATCTGCACTCAAAGCACAATATAAGAGATTCATAGCTTTATAATTTCTGGAAAATTGTTCTAACTCAGAAGAGGAGAGAGTGTCTTCAGTTCTAATCCCATATTTCTCTGTGTAGAAAGTGTGAGGACCATTCTGAATGGTAATCCAGAGTTCCATATCTTAATCAATGATGAACATTTTCATCAAAGCTTTCCAGTGGATAAAATTATTTCTACAGAAGAGAGGAGGTCTGTTAGCAGCTCTTCCCTGAGAGAAACCACCATCACCTACAGTACTCATAATCACAAGATGGTTAAATCTATGCAGTGATACAAGATCTGATACCAATTGAAGGGGTGTACATGTTGGAATAGATGCCCTAAAGGCAATCTAGTTTAGTATGAATTTATTTGTGGCTAGAAATTCATTTATTATTTATTGGATATTTAATATAATGAAGTCCTTAGATTTACAATTGTGTTGTTTATCTTAAATATCCCTAGTCCAGTATAATGATTAATGGGACAATCATCTATAGACTAGTATGGGGTTGGATTGATATGGAGATATCACGATCCAACACATAGGTGTGCATTAAGGGTAATGTTGCACTGGATTGACCCATCTCCGAGAAGGCTAAATACATGTTATGTTGAGTCACAAGCGCTTCTCGCGGTGCAATGGTATTGTCATCCTTAGACTTGAAGTCACTAGATATTCTAGTTGTGGATTATTGTGATTTTGGTAGCGTTAAACGCTACACCGTAACTGGGTAGTTATAAAGGCGTGTACTGGATACAATAAGAAGCAAGCTTAGAGATCGTAGTGGACGTAGATGGAATTTGTCCGTCCCACATAACGGGAGCAAATATCCTAGGCCACTCGAGGGATAGTGCTTATAGAATGTCTAGCCATACTCAAATAAATCAATAGGGGATATTGATGTTATTTGCACGAATAAGGCTATTCCCCTGAATCGAGAAACTATGGATTGGATATACGAGTGTGACTTGTATGTCTCGTGTCCAATCCGGATATAGAGACAAAGGGATGAGACAATTACTTGTACAAAGGTTGTCAAGATGACTATTCTATTTGTTGGCTAGAATGGATGTTTTGCTAGAAACCGCTCCATATTAGCAAAGAGTTGCTACCAACTAGATAGAACCTATGGGGTCACACGCTATATAGAGTTGAACTAGATTTTGGAATTAATTAATTGGATTAATTCATTAGAAGGATCAGTTTGCAAAACCTTGCAAACTTAGTAGGGACTAATTTGCAAGGAAGGGACTAAATTGAATTCTAGTAGGACTAGAATAAGTCCTTTAGGTAGTTGGCAAGGAGTTGTTGGACTATATAAAAGACCTTCCTTCCTTCCTTCCCACAACTTATGCTCATTATTGAACATAACTAGAGTGGGAGAGAACAAAAGGAGAGAGAGAAAGCAACAAGAGGAGCCCGACCGCCCCTCTTGCCGCCGCCCATCCCGTCGGCCACAAAGGAGGCCGAGAGCCCACTTTTGGTCTCATTTTGCGTGATTTTTCTTCATCTTCCTCTTTCCGGGCTAGCACCAAGGACTTGAGAGATCTAGGATCAACTCTAGGCGTGGATCAACCATAGAGAACGTGACACAATTCGCGTTTGAAGTCATCAAAGGAGAACCCTAAGGTGTGTTGTTGATTTCTTCCTTTACCATCGTTATGTCTCTTGACTTGTGATCCTTGGAGGGTTTTGAATGGTTATTTTTGTTTCCGTTGCGCATCCATGAATCAAAACCATACAGTGGTATCAGAGCCACAGGTCGTAGAGCATAAACGTGGTTTATGTGTTACGTTCTAGTTTTTTTACACCTTAATTTGATTGTTTATCGCGTAAAACAAGACAAATCAAGCATGGGATGCAATTTGTCAATAATCTATCATAACAAGATCTAATTTTTGCATTGGATGCATGAATTGGTGAGTTTGAGAAATTTTAGGATCTTAGATCTAGGGTTTGGGCATCCTTGTGGAAGAAGGAGTTCTCCCAAAACAAGGAAACAACCAAACCTGGGCACCAAGCAAGGGAGTTGTTTTGGAAACAACTCCCTCAAGGAGGTTCGGCCTCCTAGGGGACCGCCTCTCTTGCTTGCCGCCCAAGATTGGCTGCCCTAGGGGCCGGGCGGCCCTAACCCGCGGCCTAGGCATGTGGGTTTTGGGCCGGGCCGGCCCTAGGAACTTGTGGTTTATTTTATTGGGCCCGGGCAATTTGATTGTTGGGCCCATGGACCGTTTTAACCCTAGAAATCCTAAAATAAATTAAAATTGACCAAGCGCGTTAAAATTGGATTTTAACTGTTTATGTGCAATTCGCATGGTGATTGGATATGGCCTTAGGATGTGGTTTGATGTGGATGTTTAATTTTATGGTTTGGTTGTACGGCCTGCGAGCTGATCAATTAATTGTAATAATTTATTAGAGTTTTATGGCCTGCGGGCCATTTTTTTTCCTCTCAACTTGTGAGATTTATTTTATTTAGTATAGAAGTTAGCTAGTGCTAGATAAAGTAGATTGTTAGCCAAGATTGAAGAAAAGAAGCCCAAAGCCAAAAGGAGCCACAAAAGATGGAGCACGGAGCATGGAGCATTCCACATGACTATGAAGAATGGACCAAAAGATCAAGACGCATGGAGATGTGTTTGTTTTAGGGTTCATAGATAATTCCATTGGCTTGGAATTATCTTAGTCTAGAAAAGGCCATATCCACATCACGTTTAATTTCCGTTTTGTGGTTGTTTACTTTATTGTCTTATTATTGTGTCGTTGGTGTATGGATGCTGCATGCAATGAGGATAATAAGATAATTAGACAACCCGGATCTATGATTTGGAGTTGTGCCCAAACTCAAATAGATAGATTAGTTGATTTTAATCAACAAAACAAATAAAATTGAATTTAAAATCCCTCAAAATTCAAATATTGTGTTCATGCCTTCTCGTTATTTAAACACTCATTATCATCATTATTTATCAAGTTCGTGCGTGCCAAAACATGGTGACTTGGTTCATAATGATGGAATGCGATGGCACGTAACAATGTGCAATTGTTTGAATAAGAGGTTGAACACAACTGGGCTATTAATATGATTAAGAAACCTAGAGGCAATCAATTGGGATTATCCATATGGATGGATAAATAAGGAGTTATTTGCCCAAATTAACCAAGAGTTGCATATGGGATGCAATTGGAATTGTTCCTACCTAAAGTAGTCGAATTATGGGTGACTTGCCAAAGCAAGCTCATAAGGAGATGAAACATGGATCTTGGCCCACTAGAAAATATAAGGATATTTTCCGCATTAATATCTTGAGGGTTATTAATCCGTAGGAAAATAGTGGGAGCTATATTTGATAGCTTAGCCATTATTGAATATAGTCAAAAATTCACAAATACTAAAACTTGCGTATTTTCCTTTTGTAGAATTCCAAATGGCAAACAACTCATCGAGTTCACAACATTCCCTACGATCTGTCTTTGAGAAGGACAAGCTCTCTGGAACCAACTTTCTTGATTGGTACAGAAACTTGAGAATTATTCTCAAGCAAGAGAAGAAACTGTACGTAATAGATGAGCATGTTCCAGAAGGTCCAGAGAACCAAACACCTGCTACCCTAAAGGCGTATCAAAAGCGTGTTGATGACGCTAATGATGCGGCCTGCCTTATGCTATGCACCATGACTTCTGAGCTTCAGAAGCAACACGAAAACATGAATGCTGTCGATATGATCGAGCATCTTAAGCAGCTCTTCCAAGAGCAGGCAAGGGTTGAGAGGTATGAGGTCTCTAAGGCACCGTTCAAGTGTCATCTGGAAGAAGGGAACCCGGTGGGACCCCATGTACTCCGAATGATCGGGTACTTGGAGAATCTCTCCCGACTAGGGTTCCCGGTCGGCCAAGAGTTGGCAACCGATCTCGTGTTGCAATCGTTGCCCGAGAGTTATGGACAGTTCTGTAGGGTTTTGATTCATGGATCGCACAACGGAAGCATAATCAAACATAAAACATGCAAAACCCTCCAAGGATCACAAAGTCTAGAGACATAACGATAGTAAAGGTTAAAAATCATAAACACACCTTTGGGTTCTCCTTGATGACTTCAAACGCGAATAGTGTCACGTTCTCTATAGTTGATCCACTCCTAGAGTTGATCCTAGATCTCCCAAACTCCTTGGTTCTAGCCCGGAATAGGAAAAGGATGAAGGAATCACGCAAAACGAGACAAAAGAGGGGCTTCGGCCCTCTTTTGGCCGACAGGGTGAGGGCGGCGGCAAGGGGGTCGGGTCGGCCTCCTTGTTGCTTGCTCTCTCTCCTTTTGTTCTCTCCCACTCTTGTTATGTTCACTAATGAGCATAAGTTATGGGAAGGAAGGAAGGAGGGTCCTTTATATAGTCCAACAACTCCTTGTTAACTACCTAAAAGACTTATTCTAGTCCAACTAGAATTCAATTTAGTCCCTTCCTTGCAAATTAGTCCCTACTAAGTTTGCAAGGGTTTGCAAAGTGATCCTTCTAATTAATTAATCCAATTAATT
Source organism: Linanthus parryae (assembly GCA_023055425.1). Taxonomy (NCBI): domain Eukaryota; kingdom Viridiplantae; phylum Streptophyta; class Magnoliopsida; order Ericales; family Polemoniaceae; genus Linanthus; species Linanthus parryae. The sequence goes on along the minus strand of JALGPY010000007.1, from coordinate 70,905,999 downwards.
AATTCCCAAATCTAGTTCAACTCTATATAGCGTGTGACCCCATAGGTTCTATCTAGTTGGTAGCAACTATTTGCTAATATGGAGCGGTTTCTAGCAAAACATCCATTCTAGCCAACTAATAGAATCGTCATCTAGACAACCTTTGTACAAGTAATTGTCTCATCCCTTTGCCTCCATATCCGGATTGGACACGAGACATACAAGTCACACTCGTATATCCAATCCATAGTTTCTCGATCTATGGGAATAGCCTTATTCGTGCAAATAACATCAATATCCTATATTGATTTATTTGAGTCTGGCCTGACATTCTATAAGCACTATCCCTCGAGTGGCCTAGGATATTTGCTCCCGTTATGTGGGAGGGGCAAATCCTCTCTACGTCCACTACGATCTCTAAGCTTGCTTCTCATTGTATCCAGTACACGCCTTTATAACTACCCAGTTACGGTGTAGCGTTTAACGCTACCAAGATCACAAAGATTCACAACTAGAATATCTAGTGACTTCAAGTCTAAGGATGACAATACCATTGCACCGCGAGAAGCACTTGTGACTCAACATAACATGTATGTAGCCTTCTCGGAGATGGGTCAATCCAGTGCAACATTCCGTAATGCACACCTATGTGTTGGATCATGATATCTCCATATCAATCCAACCCCATACTAGTCTATAGATGATTGTCCTATTAATCATTATACTTGACTAGGGATATTTAAGATAAACAACACAATTGTAAATCCAAGGACTTCATTATATTAAATATCCAATAAATAATAAATGAATTTTCTAGCCATATACAAATTCATACTAAACTAGATTGCCTCTAGGGCATCTATTCCAATAGTCTCCCACTTGCACTAGAGCCAATCTGGCGCATCTCGTATGCCCATACTCCTAGTGTTCCCTTCATGCTTCCACTGCGTGAGAGGCTTCGTAAGCGGGTCTGACAGATTATCATCTGTAGGAATCTTGCATATCCGAACGTCTCCTCTATCGATAATATCTCGAATCAGATGAAACTTCCTGAGCACGTGCTTGGACTTCTGGTGCGATCTTGGTTCCTTTGATTGCGCGATCGCCCCAGTGTTGTCACAGAACAACTCCACTGGATCCGCAATGCTAGGGACCACACCAAGTTCAGAAACAAACTTTCTGATCCAAACAGCCTCCTTTGCTGCGCCATTTGCAGCAATGTACTCGGCCTCTGTTGTAGAATCAGCTACCGTCTCTTGCTTGGAACTCTTCCAGCTCACCGCTGCTCCATTCAGGCAAAACACATATCCCGATTGTGATCTGAAGTCATCTCTGTCAGTTTGGAAGCTTGCATCAGTGTAACCCCTTACACGCAACTCTTCCTCACCGCCAAATATCAAGAAAGCATCCTTAGTTCTTCTCAAGTACTTTAGGATGTTCTTGACAGCAATCCAGTGACTCTCACCCGGATTGGATTGGTATCTGCTTGTCATACTCAAGGCATATGACACATCTGGTCTAGTACATAACATGTCGTACATGATAGATCCTATGGCCGAAGCATAGGGAATCCTACTCATGCGTTCCTTCTCAATCTCATTGGAAGGACAACCACTCTTCGAAAGAGTGATTCCATGTGACATGGGCAAGAATCCCTTCTTGGAATCTTGCATGTTGAACCGTTTCAACACCTTGTCAATATATGTACTTTGACTTAGGCCTAGCAACCTTTTAGATCTATCTCTATAGATCTTTATACCGAGTATATAGGCTGCTTCCCCTAAGTCCTTCATTGAGAAACACTTTCCTAGCCAATCTTTCACAGATTGCAGCATAGGAATGTCGTTTCCAATGAGAAGTATGTCATCCACATACAAGACCAGAAAAGCTACAGAGCTCCCACTAACCTTCTTGTAGACATAAGACTCATCTTCGTTTCTGATGAAGCCAAACTCTTTGACCACTTCATCAAAACGTCGATTCCAACTCCTAGAAGCTTGCTTCAATCCATAAATGGATCGTTGCAGCTTACAGACCTTGTTGGCTTGCTTTGGATCCTCAAAACCCTGCGGTTGTATCATATACACGTCCTCGAGGAGATCCCCATAAAGGAATGCTGTTTTGACATCCATCTGCCAAATCTCATAGTCGTAGTATGCTGCAATTGCAAGTAGGATTCAGATGGATTTGGTCATAGCGACTGGTGAAAAGGTTTCATCATAGTCAATACCATGAATCTGTCTGAATCCTTTAGCCACCAATCGGCCCTTATAGGTAATCACATTACCATCCATGTCGATCTTCTTCTTGAAGACCCACTTTCACCCTATGGGCCGCGCCCCATGGGGTGGTTCCACCAAAGTCCATACTTTGTTGGTATACATGGATTCCATCTCGGATCTCATGGCTTCCAGCCACTTCTGAGAGTCTGGGCCACTCATGGCCTCTTCATAGGTAGTAGACTCATCATCTATGAGCATTGTGTCACCGGAATCGGTTACGAGAAGTCCATACCTCTCGGGTTCCTGGCGCACTCTACTAGATCTACGAAGCTCTTGTGTTACCTGAACAGGCGGCTCCACAACTGCTTGTGATTCCTGTTCTTGTTCCATAATCGGTTCAGTGATTTGTGGTTCTTGAACTTCTTCAAGTTATACATTCCTCCCACTTGCTTCTTTAGAGACAAACTCTCTTTCTAGAAACACGCCGGTCCGAGCAACAAACACTTTGTTCTCGGTTGGATTGTAGAAGTAGTATCCCTTAGTTTCTTTAGGGTACCCCACAAACTTACACTTATCCGATTTAGGCCCTAGTTTGTCTGACTGTAAACGTTTTACATAGACATCGCAGCCCCAAATCCTCATGAACGACAGTGTGGGACGCCTCCCACTCCACATCTCATATGGTGTCTTCATGACTGATTTAGATGGAACACGGTTAATGGTGAAAGCTGCACTTAATAGAGCGTAGCCCCAAAATGATAATGGAAGATCGGTCTGACACATCATAGATCGAACCATATCCAATAGGGTTCGATTCCTCCTCTCGGACACGCCATTCCATTGTGGCGTTCCGGGTGGAGTGAGTTGGGACACGATCCCACACTCTCTAAGATAGTCGTCAAACTCTAGGCTCAAGTATTCTCCTCCACGATCCGATCGTAGAGCCTTGATCCTTTTGCCAAGTTGCTTCTCTACTTCATTCTTGAATTCTTTGAACACTACAAAGGATTCGGATTTTGCCCTCATAAGGTACATTAATCCATATCTACTGTAATCATCAGTAAATGTAATGAAGTAGTCATAACCACCCCTGGCAGGCGTGGCAAATGGCCCACACACATCGGTATGTATGAGCGCCAATTGCTCACTAGTCCTCTCACCTTTCTTATTGAAAGGGGACTTTGTCATTTTTCCCAATAAACAAGCCTCACATGTCTCATATGATTCAAAATAAAATGAGTCTAGTAATCCATGCTTATGGAGTCTAGATACACGTTTCTCATTTATGTGGCATAAACGACAATGCCATAGATAAGCAGGATTTAAATCATTTATTTTAATCCGCTTGGTATTAATGTTGTAGACAGGATTGCTTAGATCAATGACATAAATTCCATTAAATAATTGCGCACTAAAATAGTGAATATTATTCAAATAAAAGGAACAACAATTGTTCTTTATTGAAATAATAAAACCATCCTTGTCCAAACAAGAAATAGAAATAATGTTTCTGCTCATAGCAGGCACAAAATAGCAATTATTTAATTCTAAAACTAATCCTGAAGGCAGAGATAGCTCCCACACGCCTATGGCAAACGCAGCAACCTTTGCTCCATTCCCAACGCGCAGATCTACCTCCCCTTTAGCCAATCTTTTTCTTCTCTTTAGATCCTGCATATTTCGACAAATATGAGATCACATCCAGTATCTAATACCCATGATGTAGAGACAGTTAAATTGACATCTACAACAAAAATACCTGGTGGTGGTGGAATCACTATTCCAAGCCTCTTGTCCTCCAGGTATTTTGGGCAGTTCCTCCTCCAGTGTCCAGGCTGACTGCAGTAGTGACACTCACCCTTAGTCACGACCTTGGCAATGCCACCAACAGGCTTAAGGGCTTGTTCCTTGGACTTGGCAAACTGACTTGCCTTTGCCCTTGGAGGAAGAGGCAAACCTTTTGCCCTTTCCTTTCTGCACCATCATTATGGCCTTGCCCTTACCCTTGTTGATGCTCTGTTCAGCCGTCCTCAACATGTTGAGAAAATCTGGCAGTGGTTAACGATCTCGTTCATGTTATAGTTCATAATGAACTGTCCATAACTCTCAGGCAACGATTGCAACACGAGATAGGTTGCCAACTCTTGGCCGACCGGGAACCCAAGCCGGGCGAGATTCTCCAAGTACCCGATCATTCGGAGTACATGGGGTCCCACCGGGTTCCCTTCTGCCAGATGACATTTGAACAGTGCCTTTGAGACCTCATACCTCTCTACCCTCGCCTGCTCTTGGAAGAGCTGCTTTAGATGTTCGATCATATCGACAGCATTCATGTTTTCGTGTTGCTTCTGAAGCTCAGAAGTCATGGTGCAAAGCATTAGGCAGGCCGCATCATTAGCGTCATCAACACGCTTTTGATACGCCTTTAAGGCAGCAGGTGTCTGGTTCTCTGGACCTTCTGGAACATGCTCCTCTATTGCGTACAGTTTCTTCTCTTGCTTGAGAACAATTCTCAAGTTTCTGTACCAATCAAGAAAGTTGGTTCCAGAGAGCTTGTCCTTCTCAAGGACAGATCGTAGGGAATGTTGTGAACTCGATGAGTTGTTTGCCATTTGGAATTCTACAAAAGGAAAATACGCAAGTTTTAGTAATTGTGAATTTTTGACTATATTTAATAATGGCTAGTTTATTAAATATAGCTCCCACTATTTTTCTACGGACTAATAACCCTCAAGATATTAATGCGGAAAATATCCTTATATTTTTTAGTGGGCCAAGATCCATCTTTCATCTCCTTATGAGCTTGCTTTGGCAAGTCACCCATAATTCAACTACTTTAGGTAGGAACAATTCCAATTGCATCCCATATGCAACTCTTGGTTCAATCGGGCAAATAACTTCTTATTTATCCATCCATATGGATAATCCCAATTGATTGCCTCTAGGTTTCTTAATCAAATTAATAGCCTAGTTTTGTTCAACCTCTTATCTAAACAATTGCACATTGTTACGTGCCATCGCATTCCATCATTATGAACCAAGTCGCCATGCTTTGGCACGCACGAACTTGATAAATAATGATGATAATGAGTGTTTAAATAACGAGAAGGCAAGAACACAATATTTAAAATTTGAGGGATTTTAAATTCAATTTTTAATTGTTTTTGTTGATCAATATCAACTAATCTATCTATTTGAGTTTGGGCACAACTCCAAATAATAGATCCGGGTTGTCTAATTATCTTATTATCCTAATTGCATGCATCATCCATACACCAACCACACAAATAATAAGACAATAAATAAACAACCACAAAACAGAAATTAAACGTGATGTGGATATGGCCTTTTCTAGACTAAGATAATTCCAAGCCAATGGAGTTATCTATGAACCCTAAGCAAACACATCTCCATGCGTCTTGTTCTTTTGGTCCATCCTTCATGGTCATGCGGAATGCTCCATGCTCCATGCTCCATCTTTTGTGGCTTCTTTGGCTTTGGGCTTCTTTTCTCCAATCTTGGCTAACAATCTACTTTATCTAGCACTAGCTAATATCTATACTAAATAAAATAAATCTCACAAGTTGAGAAAAAAATGGCACGCAGGCCATAAAACCCTAATTAATTATTACAATTAATTGATCAGCTCGCAAGCCGTAAAACCAAACCACAAAATTAAACATCCACATCAAACCACATCCTAAGGCCATATCTAATCACCATGCGATTTGCACATAAACAGTTAAAATCCAATTTTAACGCGCTTGGTCAATTTTAATTGATTTTAGGATTTCTAGGGTTAAAACGGTCCATGGGCCCAACAATCCAATTGCCCGGGCCCATTAAAGTGCCCAAAACCCGCAAGCTAGGCCCGCGGTTTAGGGCCGCCGGGCCCCTTAGGGCGGCCAAGCTTGGGCGGCAAGCAAGGGGGCGGTCCCTAGGGGGGGCCGAACCTCCTCTTGGGAGTTGTTTCCAAAACAACTCCCTTGCTTGGTGCCCAAGTCTGGTTGTTTCCTTGTTTTGGGAGAACTCCTTCTTCCCCAAGGATGCCCAAACCCTAGATCTAAGATCCTAAAATTTCTCAAACTCACCAATTCATGCATCCAATGCAAAAATTGGATCTTGTTATGATTGATTATTGACAAATTGCATCCCATGCTTGATTTGTCTTGTTTTACGCGATAAACAATCAAATTAAGGTGTAAAACAACTAAAACGTAACACATAAACCACGTTTATGCTCTACGACCTGTGGCTCTGATACCACTGTAGGGTTTTGATTCATGGATCGCACAACGGAAGCATAATCAAACATAAACCATGCAAAACCCTCCAAGGATCACAAGTCTAGAGACATAACGATAGTAAAGGTTAGAAATCATAAACACACATTTGGGTTCTCCTTGATGACTTCAAACGCGAATAGGTTCACGTTCTCTATAGTTGATCCACGCCTAGAGTTGATCCTAGATCTCCCAAACTCCTTGGTGCTAGCCCGGAATAGGAAAAGGATGAAGGAATCACGCAAAACGAGACAAAAGAGGGGCTTCGGCCCTCTTTTGGCCGACGGGGTGAGGGCGGCGGCAAGGGGGTCGGGTCGGCCTCCTTGTTGCTTGCTCTCTCTCCTTTTGTTCTCTCCCACTCTTGTTATGTTCACTAATGAGCATAAGTTATGGGAAGGAAGGAAGGAGGGTCCTTTATATAGTCCAACAACTCCTTGTTAACTACCTAAAGGACTTATTCTAGTCCAACTAGAATTCAATTTAGTCCCTTCCTTGCAAATTAGTCCCTACTAAGTTTGCAAGGGTTTGCAAAGTGATCCTTCTAATTAATTAATCCAATTAATTAATTCCCAAATCTAGTTCAACTCTATATAGCGTGTGACCCCATAGGTTCTATCTAGTTGGTAGCAACTATTTGCTAATATGGAGCGGTTTCTAGCAAAACATCCATTCTAGCCAACTAATAGAATAGTCATCTTGACAACCTTTGTACAAGTAATTGTCTCATCCCTTTGTCTCTATATCCGGATTGGACACGAGACATACAAGTCACACTCGTATATCCAATCCATAGTTTCTCGATCTATGGGAATAGCCTTATTCGTGCAAATAACATCAATATCCTATATTGATTTATTTGAGTCTGGCCAGACATTCTATAAGCACTATCCTTCGAGTGGCCTAGGATATTTGCTCCCGTTATGTGGGAGGGGCAAATCCTCTCTACGTCCACTACGATCTCTAAGCTTGCTTCTTATTGTATCCAGTACACGCCTTTATAACTACCCAGTTACGGTGTAGCGTTTAACGCTACCAAGATCACAAAGATTCAGAACTAGAATATCTAGTGACTTCAAGTCTAAGGATGACAATACCATTGCACCGCGAGAAGTACTTGTGACTCAACATAACATGTATGTAGCCTTCTCGGAGATGGGTCAATCCAGTGCAACATTCCGTAATGCACACCTATGTGTTGGATCATGATATCTCCATATCAATCCAACCCCATACTAGTCTATAGATGATTGTCCTATTAATCATTATACTTGACTAGGGATATTTAAGATAAACACCACAATTGTAAATCCAAGGACTTCATTATATTAAATATCCAATAAATAATAAATGAATTTTCTAGCCATATACAAATTCATACTAAACTAGATTTCCTCTAGGGCATCTATTCCAACAGTCTCCCACTTGCACTAGAGCCAATCTGGCGCATCTCGTATGCCCATACTCCTAGTGTGCCCTTCATGCTTCCACTGCGTGAGAGGCTTCGTAAGCGGGTCTGACAGATTATCATCTGTAGGAATCTTGCATATCCGAACGTCTCCTCTATCGATAATATCTCGAATCAGATGAAACTTCCTGAGCACGTGCTTGGACTTCTGGTGCGATCTTGGTTCCTTTGATTGCGCAATCGCCCCAGTGTTGTCACAGAACAACTCCACTGGATCCGCAATGCTAGGGACCACACCAAGTTCAGAAACAAACTTTCTAATCCAAACAGCCTCCTTTGCTGCGCCATTTGCAGCAATGTACTCAGCCTCTGTTGTAGAATCAGCTACCGTCTCTTGCTTGGAACTCTTCCAGCTCACCGCTGCTCCATTCAGGCAAAACACATATCCCGATTGTGATCTGAAGTCATCTCTGTCAGTTTGGAAGCTTGCATCAGTGTAACCCCTTACACGCAACTCTTCCTCACCGCCAAATATCAAGAAAGCATCCTTAGTTCTTCTCAAGTACTTTAGGATGTTCTTGACAGCAATCCAGTGACTCTCACCCGGATTGGATTGGTATCTGCTTGTCATACTCAAGGCATATGACACATCTAGTCTCGTACATAACATGGCGTACATGATAGATCCTATGGCCGAAGCATAGGGAATCCTACTCATGCGTTCCTTCTCAATCTCATTGGAAGGACAACCACTCTTCGAAAGAGTGATTCCATGTGACATGGGCAAGAATCCCTTCTTGGAATCTTGCATGTTGAACCGTTTCAACACCTTGTCAATATATGTACTTTGACATAGGCCTAGCAACCTTTTAGATCTATCTCTATAGATCTTTATACCGAGTATATAGGCTGCTTCCCCTAAGTCCTTCATTGAGAAACACTTTCCTAGCCAATCTTTCACAGATTGCAGCATAGGAATGTCGTTTCCAATGATAAGTATGTCATCCACATACAAGACCAGAAAAGCTACAGAGCTCCCACTAACCTTCTTGTAGACACAAGACTCATCTTCGTTTCTGATGAAGCCAAACTCTTTGACCACTTCATCAAAACGTCGATTCCAACTCCTAGAAGCTTGCTTCAATCCATAAATGGATCGTTGCAGCTTACAGACCTTGTTGGATTGCTTTGGATCTCAAAACCCTGCGGCTGTATCATATACACGTCCTCGAGGAGATTCCCATAAAGGAATGCTGTTTTGACATCCATCTGCCAAATCTCATAGTCGTAGTATGCTGCAATTGCAAGTAGGATTCAGATGGATTTGGTCATAGTATGCTCCCACCAAAGTCCATACTTTGTTGGTATACCAAAGGCCGCGCCCCATGGGGTGGTTCCACCAAAGTCCTTTTCACCAGTCGCTATGACCAAATCCATCCGAATCCTACTTGCGATTGCAGCATACCATGACTATGAGATTTGGCGGATGGATGTCAAAACAGCATTCCTTTATGGGAATGTCCTCGAGGACGTGTATATGATACAGCCGAGGGTTTTGAGGATCCAAAGCAAGCCAACAAAGTCTGTAAGCTACAACGATACATTTATGGATTGAAGCAAGCTTCTAGGAGTTGGAATCGACGTTTTGATGAAGTAGTCAAAGAGTTTGGCTTCATCAGAAACGAAGATGAGTCTTGTGTCTACAAGAAGGTTAGTGGGAGCTCTGTAGCTTTTCTGGTCTTGTATGTAGATGACATACTACTCATTGGAAACGACGTTCCCATGCTGCAATCTGTTAAAGATTAGCCAGGGAAGTGTTTCTATGAAGGACTTAGGGGAAGCAGCCTATATACTCGGTATAAAGATCTATAGAGATAGATCTGAGAGGTTGCTAGGCCTAAGTCAAAGTACATATATTGAAAAGGAGTTGAAACGGTTCAACATGCAAGATTCCAAGAAGGGATTCTTGCCCATGTCACATGGAATCACTCTTTCGAAGAGTGGTTGTCCTTCCAATGAGATTGAGAAGGAACGCATGAGTAGAATACCCTATGCCTCGGCCATAGGATCTATCATGTACGCCATGTTATGTACTAGACCAGATGTGTCATATGCCTTGAGTATGACAAGCAAATACCAATCCAATCCGGGTGAGAGTCACTGGATTGCAGTCAAGAACATCCTAAAGTACTTGAGAAGAACTAAGGCTACTTTCTTGATATTTGGCGGTGAGGAAGAGTTGCGTGTAAGGGGTTACATTGATGCAAGCTTCCAAACCGACAGAGATGACTTTGGATCACAGTCGGGATATGTGTTTTGCCTGAATGGAGCAGCGGTGAGCTGGAAGAGTTCCAAGCAAGAGACGGTAGCTGATTCTACAACAGAGGCTGAGTACATTGCTACAAATGGCGCAGGAAAGGAAGCTGTTTGGATCAGAAAGTTTGTTTCTGAACTTGGTGTTGTTCCTAGCATTGCGGATCCAGTCGAGTTGTACAGTGACAACACTGGGGCGATCGCGCAATCAAAGGAACCCAGGTTGCACCAGAAGTCCAAGCACGTGCTCAGGAAGTTTCATCTGATTCGAGATATCATCGATAGAGGAGACGTTCAGATATGCAAGATTCCGACAGATGAGAATCTGTCAGACCCGCCTACAAAGCCGCTCACACAGAGGAAGCATGAAGGGCACACTAGGAGTATGGGCATACGAGATGCGCCAGATTGGCTCTAGTGCAAGTGGGAGACTGTTGGAATAGATGCCCTAGAGGCAATCTAGTTTAGTATGAATTTATTTGTGGCTAGAAATTCATTTATTATTTAGTGGATATTTAATATAATGAAGTCCTTAGATTTACAATTGTGTTGTTTATCTTAAATATCCCTAGTCCAGTATAATGATTAATGGGACAATCATCTATAGACTAGTATATGGTTGGATTGATATGGAGATATCACGATCGAACACATAGGTGTGCATTAAGGGTAATGTTGCACTGGATTGACCCATCTCCGAGAAGGCTACATACATGTTATGTTGAGTCACAAGCGCTTCTTGGGGTGCAATGGTATTGTCATCCTTAGACTTGAAGTAACTAGATATTCTAGTTGTGGACTATTGTGATTTTGGTAGCGTTAAGCGCTACACCGTAACTGGGTAGTTATAAAGGCGTGTACTGGATACAATAAGAAGCAAGCTTAGAGATCGTAGTGGACGTAGATAGAATTTGTCCCTCCCACATAACGGGAGCAAATATCCTAGGCCACTCGAGGGATAGTGCTTATAGAATGTCTGGCCAGACTCAAATAAATCAATATGGGATATTGATGTTATTTGCACGAATAAGGCTATTCCCATGGATCGAGAAAATATGGATTGGATATACGAGTGTGACTTGTATGTCTCGTGTCCAATCCGGATATAGAGACAAAGGGATGAGACAATTACTTGTACAAAGGTTGTCAAGATGACTAATCTATTAGTTGGTTAGAATGGATGTTTGCTAGAAACCGCTCCATATTAGCAAAGAGTTGCTACCAACTAGATAGAACCTATGGGGTCACACGCTATATAGAGTTGAACTAGATTTGGTAATTAATTAATTGGATTAATTAATTAGAAGGATAACTTTGAAAAACCTTGCAAACTTAGTAGGGACTAATTTGCAAGGAAGGGACTAAATTGAATTCTAGTAGGACTGGAATAAGTCCTTTAGGTAGTTGGAAAGGAGTTGTTGGACTATATAAATTACCTTCCTTCCTTCCTTCCCACAACTTATGCTCATTATTGAACATAACTAGAGTGGGAGAGAACAAAAGGAGAGAGAGCAAGCAACAAGAGGAGCCTGACCGCCCCTCTTGCCGCCACCCATCCCGTCGGCCACAAAGGAGGCCGAGAGCCCCCTTTTGGTCTCGTTTTGCGTGATTTTTCTTCCTCTTCCTCTTTCCGGGCTAGCACCAAGGACTTGGGAGATCTAGGATCAACTCTAGGCGTGGATCAACCATAGAGAACGTGACACAATTCGCGTTTGAAGTCATCAAAGGAGAACCCTAAGGTGTGTTGTTGATTTCTTCCTTTACCATCGTTATGTCTCTTGACTTGTGATACTTGGAGGGTTTTGCATGGTTATTTTTGTTTCCGTTGCGCATCCATGAATCAAAACCCTACAGTACAGTAAGTAGAAATACAGGATCATTACTCTAAAAGGGGGTTGAATAGAGTATGCCAAATTTCGCTAAACTTGCAAGAAGAGTGGTTTCAAAAGATTGTGAAGTGATTCAAGGCCTTGAAATGAGTTTCCAGCCCTTGGAATGAAAACAGTTGAAGTATAAAAAGATAAGTCTATTTCAAGGCCTTGTAATGAGTTTCAAACCCTTGAAATGAAACTGAAAAGTAAATGCAAGAGACACAAGATATATAGAGTTCAGTCCACTTGGACCTACGTCTCTACCTCAGGGATCTTCTCCCTGCAGAATTTTCAACTCAATTCTTATTAATCCAGAGCTAAGCCTAGATCTCAAGCACAGAGAGATGCCTTACTCTATTCAAGCTTGTGGTTCTCACTAACCTATCTAGTAACTGATATAGCTATCTGATTAACTAAGAATTCTCTATTGTTCACCTTGAACAATCCTTGAGAATAATAACTAGAATTACTATCAAAATGGTATACAAATGAAGTTCAGAAGAGAAGAACACTGGAACTGAATCTGCAGTGAGTATGCAGTGTTCTTCTGATGCTTGGATTGAGAGAAATGAATCTGCTTCTTTGTTGCTTGTCAATCCTTGAGTGTTTTTGAATGTCTCTGCTAATTTTCCCGTTGCATATCTTCAGCTTTACCTCTTCTATGGAGCAGTTTGAAATGCAGATCTTCAGGATCTTCTCATAACAAACTTCCCTATTTTGTAGCTTCATCTTTGACTTCTCTAACAGCTTCTCCAATGGATAGTTGATAAGTATCTTCAATGATACTGATTTGATATTGTATGAAAAACAGTTAGGCAACTTCCAAACACAGCAGCATTGATCACATAATCAATTCATCACATAATTTCCTTCCCTCCAAAACTCAGGTTAGGAAACAAATCCTGCAAAATAGGAAACAAACGTCCCTACAAAACTGAGTCAAACAGATGATATAAGATGCTGTTAAATGTGTCAAAATACTTTGTCTTCAATCATCAAGAATCAATTAATCATGCACAGGGGTTTAGGAGTTTGATGAAGATCGTAAACTCCCCCTAAGTTCATGCATATAAAACAAAGTCAGTTTCAAGGCTTTGAAAGCTTATTCAAGGCCTTGAAATAGACTAGCTATTTCAAATCTTGAAACTGAGTTGAACTTACAAAAAAATAGGCTCAATAATATTTGTTAAAGTAAATAGTGAATGATTAAATCACAACTCAATTAAATCTTCAAGCCTGTAATCACAAAAACTGTTAAGAATAATAAACAGTTAGCACATGCAAACAGTATCTTAAAGCTTTGAAGCTTTGAGACTTTAACAGTTCTGATCCTTTTGGCTTTCATCATCAAAGATAAAACTCCTCCTGAGTTTGTAAACACATTCATGATCAAGAGCTTGAACTATCAATCTCCCCCTTGATGAAAGAAAAAACAAATATGATTGCTTTCCAAGATTTCCTGCAACTCAAAGTTACCATTAAAACTTAACACGATAAACTATATTACCTACATCAGAACAAGCATAACACATATATATCTAAAAAAAACTGATAGCATAAAAACATCAACCACATCATACAGTATCCAAATTATTACAAAAACTTCATAAAATAGCAAATAGCACATACTTCTCCCCCTATTGACTTTCATCAAAGAAGTAGAAGAAATGTCGGATCAAGTTCAGAGGGTTTTAAAAGAAAACAAAAACAAAAGACTTCGGGACTAAGAAAGAAAGAAAGAAAAAAAGAAAGAGAGAAAGATAAGGCTTCAAGGCTTTGAAGTTCCAGCTCCAGTACTTTTCTTGGTAGTCTTCTTCCCACTTTCAACTTTGCTCTTGCCTTTGTCCTCAGTCTCCACCTGTTCTTCCTCAGCTGCTTCATAATCTGACTCTTCTGTTGTCTCAGCTTGTTCATCAACATTTTCATTCTGTGCTTCCACATTCTCAGCTTCCTCATCATCAACCACATCATCAACCACCTCAGCAATTACTTCCTAGACTGTAGCAGTGTTCTTCTCAGTTCCTCCTTCAGCAGTCTCCTCACCACCAGCTTCCTCATCAGATTGTTCAAATAAGTCCTTAGCAGCAAGAACTATTGGAAATTTCTTCTTCTTCTGTTTCTTCAAAACTTCTCCAAGAATCTCACCCGAATCAATGTTGGTATCTTTGCTCTCTGCAGATGGTATTTTCTCATAGTCCAAACCCTTGATGATCATATCCAGTTTTGAATTCACCAAACCTTTGAACTTCACAAAGTCATTAGACAAGTTAAACAAACCTTGTCTAAGGTCTTCAATTCCATCTTCCAGAACCTAAACTCTATCCAGAACCCGGTGGAAATCTAAACTACCAGGTTCTTTAGATGTAGTAGCTGCTCTAGGTTTGATAAAATCATTTTCCTTCAATTCTTTTAGAGTTAACTTTGTATACAACTTCCACTTTCCTTTCCCAGTCTAAACCACACCAATACTTTGAAGTGAAGCTTCATCAACCAACCTAAAACCAGTGGTGATCTTCTCCTCATCCTCCAAGGGTGCTCCAAAGTGCTTAAAGAACAATGGAAACAAATTGGCATAAGGAAATGAATGATTTCTAGTTCTTGTACCACAGTACACCATATGTTCCATGACAACAGTAGGCAAATCAATCTCAAGGCCTTGGAATATCAAGTACATCAGTACCAACACCCTATTTGTCACCAGTTCTTTGGAATGCTCCATGGGAACTACACACCTCATGATAATAGAGAAAAGAATTTTGGCTTCACAGTTAAATACAGAATGTGTTAACTGCTTTTGTCCAGTTGGGGTTCCCTCCAAGAAATACATAGCTTTGGCTAACTCCGAACACTCTTTTCTATATGGATGTTCATGTACCTTAAACTTCCTAGGCACTCCCAAAACTTTGGAAAACACTTTGTGGTCTAACTTAATATCCACCCCAGCCACCTTAGAATTAAGGATAAAACTATCACTATCATCCACCTCTTGATCTAGATTCAAGTAGAATAGCCTAGTCAGTCTAGGATATGCCTCAGAATGTCGATTCAACAATTTAACAACAGAAGAATCTCTTAACTTCTTAATGTAGTCTATGTCCAATTTCTTTAACAGTTCATCACTTATAAGACTTCAAAAGGCTACCTTTGAATATGCATATCCATCCATACATAGCTTTAACCTTAGGTCTTCAAAACCAAGATTTAGGTAAAAGGTTCTTACCAAATCCAGAAGCTTTCTTGGTTTTTGTTGCACTGTGCGTAACCCTCTTCTTCTCTGTTGGTGGATCAACCTTCTTATCCTCTCGTTTCTTTTCTTTTACAGATGGAGCACTTTTATTCTCATCTGACTTCTTCTCTGTATTAACCTCTTTCTTCTTCTTGCTTGACTGATCTCCTTGATTTTTACTCTCCTTCTCCTTAAATTTCACCACTTCCTATGTTGCAGACTCAGATTCAGAACCTTCTTCTTGAACCTCTTATTGAACTTCCTTTCCCTTATTGATCTTCTTTGAAGGTGGAGAAGTCTCTTAAATGTTGGTTGTTTCATCTGAATCTGATCCATGGATGGTGATTTTTTATGTTAGCCTTCCTTTTTATCCTCTTAGCAGAACTCTGACCTTGTTGCTTGATTCTCTCTTATTTTCACTCCATTGGGTTTATGGTTTCAGAGAGTTGATAAAGAAATTGGGAGAGAGACAGAGACGGAGAGAAAATGTTAAGAATGAGAGAAATAAGACCTGGAGTTGGCTTCTGTAGTTGGAAGAGTTTGATTGAAAGAAGGATTGCATGCAAATCAAATTTTGAAAGATATTCTAAGCTATTTTAGGATATTTTGACCAAATCCAGTCAACTTATAAAATATTCTATAATTATCTTAAAATATATCACATAATATTTCATGATCCAATTTTTAAATACTAATACACGGCATATTACTCACAGCTTTGAAACAATGGCCCAAAGCTTTGAGAAATTTCAAGGCTGCCAAAAAACTTCAAATCTTTGAAGCATACTTTCAAGGCTAAAGAAAGTATGATCTCAAAGGCTTTGAGATTTTGACACATAATACAAGTAAGAACTCATACTCCTCTTAAACCAATACCTCCTTGTTTAACATGCCCAGTTCAAGCCTTCGGGATGAAAACCTCTCATCTGGAAAAGGTTTAGTGAAAATATCAGCTATTTGCATAGTAGTTGAAATAAAATTTAAAGATACATCACCTTTCTCAGCATGATCTCTAATAAAATGATGTCTCACATCTATATGCTTAGTCTTTGAATGCTGCACTGGATTCTTTGATATTGAAATGGCACTAGTATTGTCACTGTTGATAGACACATTTCTGAAATCATATCCAAGAACTCTTAATTGCTGAGCAATCCAAAGTACTTGGGAGCAATAAGCACCAGCTGCAATGTATTCAGCTTCTACAGTTGACAAGGCTACTGAGTTTTTCTTCTTTGAATGTCAACTAATCAATGATGAGCCAAGGTATTGACAATATCCTGAGGTACTTTTCCTATCCACTTTGTAACCTGCAAAGTCTGCATCTGAATAACCACTCAACATAAAATTAGTTCTTCTTGGATACCAAATCCCTAAGTCTTTGGTTCCATTAAAATATCTGAAAATCCTTTTAACAGAATCAAATGAATTTCCTTAGGATCTGCTTGAAATCTTGCACACATACATACACTAAACATAATATCATGTCTACTAGCAGTTAAATACAGAAGTGAACCAATCATACCTCTGTACTTCTTTTGATTCACACTCTTACCACTTGTATCCTTGTCTAAGGATAAAGATGAACTCATAGGAGTCTTGCTACCTAGATTGAGACATGTGATACTTATTTAACAAGTCCTTGGTATACTTTCCTTGATGTACAAATATTCATTTCTTCATGTGATGAACATGAAGTCCCAGAAAGAAATTGAGTTCTCCCATTAAGCTCATTTCAAACTCCCTGCACATTAGACTTGAAAACTCTTTTGAAAGAGCATCACTATTAGAACCAAAGAGTATATCATCAACATAAATCTGTACTACTAACAAGTCCCTTTCATGATTCTTAACAAAAAGATTTTTTTTCAACCAGTCCTCTCTTAAAACCATTGTCAAGTAAAAACTTTGAGAGTCTGTCATACCAAGCCCTTGGAGCTTGCTTAATGCCATAAAGATCTTTGTCTAATTTGTAAACATGATCAGGGAAATTGTCATCTTCAAAACCAGGTGGTTGAGCAACATATACTTCTCCTTGTAAATAAACATTTAAGAATGCACATTTAACATCCATTTGAAAAAGCTTTATATGTTTACGGGATAAAAATGCAAGAAGTATTATAATAGCTTATAACCTGACAACAGGAGCAACTGTCTCCTCATAATCAATTCCTTCATCTTGATTATACCCCTGTACCACAAGTCTGGCTTTGTTTCTCACAACCTTACCATTTTCATCAAGTTTATTGCTGAATACCCATCTGGTTCCAATAATAGACTGGGTCTTTGGTCTCGCAACTAAGTTCCAAACCTTGTTTCTTTCATACTCATTCAGCTAATTCGGCATTACAATGATCCAATCTGCATCTTCCACTGCCTCCTTTGCATTTTTCGGCTCAATAAGTGATACAAAAGCACTGAATGCACACATATTCCTTAGTTGTCCTCTTGTCTGTGTTCCAGTGGTTGGATCTGATATGATGTTGTCTATAGGATGATCTGATAAATACTTGCAATTCTTCCTTGGGTCCAGGTATATGGTCCTTCAAGGATTTGAGAACTTGATACAGTAGTAGGTGCAACTTGTGTTTTGTCATCCTCAATCTCAAGGCTTTGGGATTTTGGCTCAACAGGATGTTCAAGGCCTTGAGATTCTTCTGACTGTTCCTGCATGATAGTTTTGCTTCTTTTCTCTTTCTCAAAATCATCATCAGACTCATATTTATTCAAGTTGAGATCTGCAAAACTTTCACTCAAGGATCAGTACTTTCATCAAAAATCACATGAATGCTCTCCTCCACAATCTTATTTCTCTTATTGAAAAATCGATATGCTTTGCTAGTTTGAGAATAACCAAGAAATACACATTCAACACTTCTAGCATCAAATTTACCAAGATTATCTTTGCCATTATTATGCACATAACAAGTACAGCCAAAATGCTTAAAATATGAAAAACTTGGCTTTCTACCTTTAAAAAGTTCATAAGGAGTTTTCTTAAAAATAGGTCTAATCAAACATCTTCAGCACATAATTGGCAGTGTTAACAGCTTCTGCCGACAAATATTTTGGAAAATTACTTTCAAGTAGCATGGTTCTAGACATGTCTTCAAGTGTACTATTCTTCCTCTCAACTACACCATTATGATGAGGAGTTTTGGGTGCAAAAAAGTTGTGTGAGATGCCATGCTTTCACAAAATAGATCAAAATCAAGCTGACCAATTCTCTACCATGATCACTTCTAATTGATGCAACATGTAAATTTTTCAAAGTTTGAAGCTCCTTACAAAGCTTTGAGAATTCAGATAATGCTTCATATTTGTCTTTAATGAACATAACCCATGTAAATATAGAGTAATCATCTACCACAAAAAGCATATATCTCTTACCTTTGGGTGGCTGGACCCTCATAGGACCACACAAGTCCATGTGCATCAATTCTAAAGGTCTAGAGGTACTTACAAAATTCTTTGGCTTGAATGAACTCTTGGTCTGTTTACCTTGGGTACATGCCTTGCAAATCTCATCATCTTTAAATTTCAGGTTTGGTAATCCTCTTACCCAGTCTTTTGAGATGAGCTTGTTCATTGTATGCATGCTAATATGCTCAATCTTCCTGCTCCAAAGCTTTGAAGGATGCACTTTAGACTTTCACCTGCAACTTTTTTAGTACTAAAAGCATAAACATTGTGTGTCCTAGGAGCAGTGAGTATGCATTTTCCACATTTCTCATCTTTCACCACAAATTTCTCCTTGTCAAAAACCACTTTGTTAATTCTATGACATACCTTAGATATACAAAGAAGATTATACTTTAAACCTTCAACTAAGTAATCATCAGAAATTGAACTTGCAGAATCATTACCAATACTTCCAATGCCCATTATATTTCATTTAGCTTTGTCTCCAAGTGTGATTGTTCCTCCAGAATACTCTTTTAGTTATGTAAACAGAGACTTCTATCCACTCATATGCCTGGAGAAAGCACTATCCATACACCATTTCTGATTCTTCGAAGCTTTGGCGACATCCTGCAAAATTCAATCAATGCCTTAACAGGCTATTAGACAAGTGTAGAATTTCGATTCATACTCAAAGTCAACCATGTTGGGTGGTCTAACTCCTTTTTGAACCCAAATATGTCTCACTTGTCCCTTAAATTGATAAGGATAGGTGTTCTCCAATATGTGAGGTTTTGTCTTTCTAAAGGGGCAAGTTAATTTAATATGACCAATTTTTCCACAATAATGACATTTTGGAGAATGTTTGCTTCCTGATTTTACAAATGTGGGTTGGTTTATTTTTGGAAAATTTGGATTGTAACCAATTCCTCTTTTGTAAATAGAATGCATACTTCCTCCAATCATGAGATTGAGTTTGTGTTCAGAGCCAGCAACGGTTGATAAAATTTTCTTAGATTCTTGAAGCTTCTCAGTTAATGAAGTTTTCTGTTTCTCTAAATCATCTGAATGATTCTTTAGATCAACATACTTATCATTTAAAAGAGAGTTTTGATCAACAACTTCTTTGACTTGTTTCTTCAAAGCTTTGAATCTACTGTCCAAGGATTTGAAGTCAATCTCATTCCTATAACTTTCCTCATTCAAAAACATACTTTTGAGGATTTCAGGTAAAACATTAGATGGACGAGCAAGAAGATTCTTTACCATTTCTTCAATATGGTTGTCTGAGCCTTTTTCTTCATCATGCTCAGCCATTAAGCAAGGATTTTCTTGTTCTTCATCAGAATCCGAGTATGTTGAAGAATCTGAATCACTCTATGAAGCAACCATTGATTTCTTCCTTCTGTCGTCATTATCCTTTTTGGGAAAATGCCTGCTTTTCTTCTTTTGTGGACAATCTCTTACTAAGTGATATGCACTCCACATTCATAGCAATTCATAAGTTTAGGTTTATGTTAATGTGAAGAAGATTTACCTTTTTGATCCTTGCTACTTGAGGATCTGAATTTTTCCTTGTTAGAGTCCTTGTTTCCAAAGCTCTTTTTCTTCTTCAGAATGCTGGCCAAGGCTTTGAAGATCAAGGCTAAGGTTTCTTCATCATCATCATCCTCCTGTTCAAGGCTTTGAAATTTCTCATTGTCCTTTTACTTGAGTTTCAGGTTCTTGATTTTATCACTCATGTCACCATATACTTCCTTCATTGAAATCTCATGAGTGAGAAGTTTGCCTTGCATATCATCTAGCTCTAAGATTCTTAAGTCATGAGCTTCCTCAATTGCAATTGTCTTAGGCTCCCATTTGGCTTTTGGAAAGCTTCTTAGTATATTTCTGACCTTCTCTTCATTCGAGAAAACCTTTCACAGGGATTCCAAATTGTTCACTATATTAGTAAACATCTTGAACATGTCCTTGATGGATTCATCATAATTCATCTTAAACAGTTCATACTGCATCAGAAGGATATTGATTTTAGTCTGCTTGACTTGGATAGTTCCTTCATAAGTGACAGTCAATTTGTACCACATATCCTTTGCACTCTTGAAGTTTGATATTCTGTTGAACTCATCTGCACTAAAAGCACAATATAATGAGTCAAAGCTTTATAATTCTTTGATACCTTTTCCAGTTCGGTAGCTGAGAGATCTTCTTCTGATTTGACAGTCCTGACTCCATCAGAGGTAGTATAGAATGTATTTGTACCATTAACAACAATTGACAATAACTCCATATCCAGATCTAAGATGAAAATTTTCATCAGTGTCTTCCAGTGCACAAAGTTATCACCACATAACAGTCGAGGTCTGTTGATTACTTTTCCCTATGACAATTCCCCATCACCTACATGACTCATTGTCACTAGATTGTTAAATCTTTAAGCAGTGACCCAAGCGCTGATACCAATTGAAATTTGCAATGCAAGTAAATAAATAGGATTTAATACTCTAGAAGGGTGGTTGATAGAGTATGGAAACTTTTGCTCAATAACTAGCCTTTTGAAACTTCAAGCAAATGTGCGGTTCAAATCTCAAAGCTTTGGAAAATATTTGAGAAGCTAGAGATACGACTGCGGAAAATAGTAGCTTCAAAGCTTTAAGATTGGAAATTCTCCAAAGCTTTGGAGTTACTTATTGTGATTTGATAATTAACAGGTATGAAAAGAGGTAATGTAAAGCACATGAACACAATGATTATTATAAAGTTCAGTCACAATTGGACCTAGTCTCTGCCTGAGGGATCTAATCCCTCAAGGATTTCAACATACTCTTATTAATCACCCAGATTTAGCCCTAGATCTCAAGCCTAAGTGAGCTACCTTACAGTTATACAGTTTGTGGTTCCCAACCTATCTAGTACTAGCTACAACATGTTGAAACAATAAGAACCTATTTGTTGTTCACTTCAACAACTAAACTTCTAAGTTTGTGAGATTTAGAAACAAGAATGAATATAACAGATACAATACAAGTTGAAGAACACATAGGTATAAGCATATGAATTTTGGAAGTGTTCTTTAGATTTGATGGATGATCTTCTTCTTTTGCATTGTTGATTGACCTGATTGATTTGAAGAGTTGTGTAATTTGATCTCCCACGTATGAAACTCTCTCCAATATCTGTTGATCAGCCTCTCTCTGTGTGTTTCTCTGTTTGGAATTCAAACTTCATATTTTATCAACAACCTGCAACAACTTGAGAGATTTTAGGAACTAAATTTCTACAAATCCTCTCCCCTGATATGCTTCTTTCAAGAGCTATGTTGAATAGCTTTTCGAATTTTTTTATGGACGTTTGGACGACCAACAAATCTGCACAATCTCAGCCACAAAGATCAAACAAAATCTAGACAAATTAGCCACACAAAATATGATCTGTTAGACAGACAGTTCCTGCATAAACCCTAGCTAGTTTTGCCTTAGACAAAATCCAATATAAATAGCCACATGTGTATATAACTGTAAGACAAGAGAGATAAAATGATTAGAAGTTATATTAAATCCCAATCCCATCTTGAATCCATCAAACGCGCCTGCATATTGAATTCAGTTAAGCAGTTCTAAGCATAAAATAAATCTCAAAGCTTCGGAGCTTTGATTTCCAGTTCATATGAATGACTTTAAAACCGAACCCTGCCATCTGCAAACCCAATCCAATCAAAAAATAGGAACAATAATATTTATTAAAGTCAATCGTGAATGATTAAATCACCACTCAATCATATCTTCAAGTCTGCAATCACAGAAACTGTTTAGAATAATAAACAGTTAGCACAAGCAAACAGTATCTCAAAGCTTTGAAGCTTAGAGACTTAAACAGTTCTGATCCTTTTGGCATTCATCATCAAAGCTAAAACTCCCCCTGATTTTGTAAACACATTCATGCTCAAGATCGTGAACTATCAATATCCCCCTTGATGAAAGATAAAACAAATATTATAGCTTTCCAAGATTACCTGCAACTCAAAGTAACCATAAAAACTTAACATGATAAATAATATTACATACATCATAACAAGCACAACACATATATATCTAAAAAAACTGATAGCATATAAACATCAACCACATCCTAGCTTATCCAAATTATTACGTAAACTTCAGAAAAATAGCAAATAGCACATACTTCTCCCTCTTTTTGACTTTCATCAAAGAAGTAGAAGAAATGTAGGATCAAGTTTAGAAGTTCTTAAAAGAAAAAGAAAAAAAGCGACTTCAGGACTTAGAAAGAAAGAAAGAAAGAAAGAAAGAAAGAAAGAAAGAAAGAAAGAAAGAAAGAAAGAAAGAAAAGGCTTTAAGGCTTTGAAGTTCCAGCTCCAGTACTTTTCTTGGTAGTCTTCTTCCCACTTTCAGCTTTGCTCTTGCCTTTGTCCTCAGTCTCCACCTGTTCTTCCTCAGCTGCTTCATCATCTGACTCTTCTATTTTCTCAGCTTGTTCATCAACATTTTCATTCTGTGCTTCCACATTCTCAGCTTCCTCATCATCAACCACATCAGTAACCACCTCAGCAATTACTTCATCAACTGTAGTAGCGTTCTTCTTAGTTCCTCCTTCAGCATTCTACTCACCACCAGCTTCCTCATCAGATTGTTCAAGTAATTCCTTAGAAGCAAGAACTATAGGAACTTTCTTCTTCTTTTTCTTAAAACCTTCTCCAAGAATCTCACCAGAATCAATGCTGGTATCTTTGTTCTCTGCAGATGGTATTTTCTCCAAGTCCAAACCCTTGATGATCATATCCAGTTTTGAATTCACCAAACCTTTGAACTTCACAAAGTCAGTATAAAAGTCAAACAAACCTTGCCTAAGGTCTTCAATTCTATCTTCCAAACCTCAACTCTATCCAGAACCTGAGAGAAATCCGAACTACCAGGTGCTTTAGATGTAGAAGCTGCTCTCGCTTGATAAAATCCTTCTACATCAATTCTTTTGCAGTTAAATGAGTATAAAACTTCAACTTTCCTTTCCAAGTCTGAACCACACCAATCCTTTTTAGTGAAGCCTCATCAACCAACCCAAAACCAGTGGTAATCTTCTCCTCATCCTCCAAGGGTACTCCAAAGTGCTTAAAGAACAATGGCAACAAATTGGCATAAGGAAATGAATGATTCCTAGTTCTTGTACCATAGTACACCATATGTTCCATGAAAACAGTAGGCAAATCAATCTCAAAGCCTTGGTATATCAAGTACATCAGTACCAACACCCTATTTGTCACCAATCATTTGGGATTCTCCCTGATCACTACACACCTCATGATAATATAGAAAAGAATTTTGGCTTCACCGTTAAATACAAAATGTGTTAACTAATTTGGTCCAGTTGGGGTTCCCTCCAAAAAAAGCATAGCTTTGGCTAACTCCAAGCACTTTTTTCTATCTGGATGTTCATGTAACTTATACTTCCTAGGCACTCCCAAAACTTTGGAAAACACTTTGTGGTCTAACTTAATATCCACCCTAGCCACCTTAGAAGTAAGGATAAAACTATCACTATCATCCACTTCTTGAACCAGATTCAAGTAGAATAGACTAGTTAGCGAAGGATATGCCTCAGAAGATCGATTCAACAATTTACCAACAGAAGAATCTCTTAACTTCCTAATGTATTCTATGTCCAATTTCCCTAACAGTTCATTACTTATAAGAATACAAAAGGCTACCTTTGAAGATGCATATCCATCCATCCATAAATATTTAACATCAGGGTTTATAAACCAAGATTCAGGTAAAAGGTGCTTACCAAATCCAGAAGCTTTCTTGGTCTTTTTTCACTATGCTTAATGTTCGAAAAAAATAATCCCAAGTATAGGATATCGTCTCAAGTAATAAAATCCGGTAAGTCCGGATTCAAATCCACAAGGAGAGGGGGGTTAGATTATGACTTGATAATCTAGAATAGCGAGTAGAAAACGACTAACTAAAGCGATAAAAGAAATTTCTCAATGGCTTTAGAGCTTGCCAAGCTATCAAATCCACCAAAATTAATTGATGGAGAAAGTTGAGATTTGAGAATTCGCTAATCTAAACAACTAAGAAAGAAGTGAAATGACAAGTAGGGGAGCTAGGGATCGTTTTTTTCTCTAGTGATCTATCCTCCTATTAGATTCAAGCCCGGTTCTCAAATTACATGTAGCATTCCGCAAGAAAAATATGTCGAGAAGAGATTGATTATTGCACTCCAACTCACCACAATTGAAGTGTGTGATCCTAACACGCTAATCAAGCACTAAAGATGCTATTCAAATGAGATTTTCAAATTTCAAGTGTTTCAAGCATCAACCATATGTAAACACACATAGGTGTTTCCACATGAAAGATAAAGGAAAAAAAGAGATTTGTAAATTCTCACTCAAATCACCTAACTAGAACCCGATTTCTCAAAGTTAGGATTGACAAGTTTCTCTCACTGAAGTGAAACTTCAAATCAAACAAGTCGGGAGTATACGCACATCTACCTATTCAATGCATCAAATACTTCAACAAGAGAATACAAACATTGCATTAAGCATTCAAGTGAACCCAATTCAACCCATTCATCCTTGAAGTTCAACTTGTATAAATATGAGGATTGGGGCAATAGATAGTCCCAAATCACCCAAGCAATTTGATTTAGCTAGACATAATAGAAAATTCAAGAGAGATTGAGAGAAATTTAACTTTCAATAATCAAAACTTGAATTCATACTTGATAGCACCAATACACTTGTCACTAATTCAATCCCAAACACTTGATTCAAACTACAAATCCTATAACAAAACATCCCTAAACACAAGCTAAGCTATCAACTAATGAAGAAATTAATCTGCTACTGCTGCTATAGTGGTAAGAACAGCAGCAGCTACAACCCATAATTACACCAAAAACAGAGCATATTAAGGCTCAAGAAACAGCCCAAATCAGAGCACAAAATGCCTCAAATCGGATCAAAACCATACTCCTCTCTCCCTCTCTTCCTCTTTCGCTTTTCTTGGCCCAAGAACAACCCAAAGAACTGAGTGAAATTAGAGAGAGAGAGGAGAAATGAAGAGGCGCGACTGAGTACTGTAGAACTCGATTGTGTGAAGAGAGCTTGAAATTTCTTCACTCTTGTGTTATATAGACTTGAGGGGTGGATTTCGTAGCCTCCAAGGATCATTCTCTACCCTCCAATTCATCTAATACCATCTCTACCGTCGATTTGCAGAACCGTCAAGAACCCTAGACGATTTGGGGCTTTTCTCTCCAATGCTTGTTGGGCTGAATTGAGGGAAGAGGGAGGTAGAGAGTGGGCTTGGGGTGAGTTTTCAATGAGTTTGGGGAAATTTCATTGAGTTTTGATCGGGGTTTGGGGCTGGTTCGAAGCTTCCGTGTGCTTCCATGGAGGTTCGTTGGTTGCTGCTCGTTCTGGGCGGGGAGAGAGAGTGGGACGCGTGAATGAGTGAATTTTTTTGCTTTATTTGTACAATTCCCCCCTCTAGTTTGCAGGGGGCTTTAAAATGCCCCCAGCTCTTCTTAAAATTTTTGGGAAAAACGCACATACACCCCACTCCGTGAAGGATCCTTCAAATCAGCCATTAAAACGCTTAGAAAACTGCACTAAGCTCCCCAAATTCGTTAAATGGTTTTCAAACAAACCCTTGGATGCAACTTTGGCCTTGAAAATTATTCTCTTGACTTCTTAAACTTTACTTTTTGGCCTATGTCTTTCCTTTGTCCTCTTCATTTAAGCCTTTGAAACTTCACTTTGCTTGCACATTAGCCATAAAATCTTCAAATATTCTTCAAATTAAGCCCTCCAAGCCCTTTCTTCATGTCTCTTGGCCCCTCTAAAGCATCACAATTCATCTTTCAAGCTCTCCCAACTAGCCTCTTGCGTTCTAAAGCACGTCTTTGGCTACAAAATAAGATAAAAACAACCAAAACTACAAAGACAAGCATAAGTCTAGAAAGAGAGGTAAAAGAAATAGATTACACATATTAGAAATTTATGAAGAGTTCATTAACATACTAAAACATGCAATTTTAAGTTGTTAACACTTAAACCTCTTTTTCTCTGTTGGTGGATCAACCTTCTTATCCTCTGGCTTCTTTTCTTTTGGAGATGAAGCACTTTTCTTCTCATCTGCCTTCTTCTCTGTACTAACCTCTTTGTTCTTCTTGCTTGACTGATCTCCTTGATTTTTACTCTCCTGCTCCTTAGATTGCACCACTTCCTCTGTTGCAGACTCAGATTCAGAACCTTCTTCTTGAACCTCTTCTTGAACTTCCTTCCCTTCTTGATCTTCTTTGAAATTGGAGAAGTCTTTTGAATGCTGGCTGTTTCATCTGAATCTGATCCATGAATGGTGATCTTTCTGTTAGCCTTCATCTTTATCCTTTTAGCAGAACTCTGACCTTGTTGCTTGATTCTCTCTAATTTGCGCTCCATTGGGTTTAGGGTTTCAGAGAGTTGAGAAAGAAATTGAGAGAGAGATAGAGAAGGAAATAGGCTTTCATCATTAAAGTTAAAACTCCTCCTGAGTTTGTAAACACATTCATGCTCAAGAGCTTGAACTATCAGTGCATTTATAAGATAAGAAACTAAGAACAATTGAACAACTAGCAGAAGTTGCTAGCATCTCCTTGTTGGTCTGTTGTGAGGCAATCAAGGAAGTTCACAAGCTGCATTTGCTATGGCTAAGACCATATTCATTCATCATGTGGAAGTAGCATATGGTGTTGTTAGAACATGCTGCTATTAGTAAGCAACATGGTTTTGTTAGTGGTAGAACAATTATAGCTTTGTACTCTTCAAAAAATTCATAAAAATTTTAACTGGTAGTTATCCCACATCGGGAGCAGGAAGATTTCAACTCTTCAAATGCTTTATATAACTTATTAAGTTACCCCTTTGCCATTCATGAGTTCAATTTTTGGGCTTAGAATTTCTTGGGATACCTCTTAAAATTGAAGATTGTAGGCCCAGTTGAATAAAGGCCCGAAGACTAAATGATATTGGTTTACAAAATAGGCCTTTATTTCTTATAAAATTTCAGTTAGCCCCAGAAGTCTTATAATTCGCGTTTTGCAGAACTCTATTTTTGGGCGAATTTCTCCAAAAGTGCGAGAGCGATACCCCCTTTGGACGGTTTAGGTGATCTAGGTGTGTATTACTAATTAGTATTGTTGCTATTGAAATGTCTTTGAGGTCTTATGGTTATTTTATGGATAAAAAACAATTTGTACCCTCGTGGTTTAGGTTATATACAAAAATAACCATGCTGTTTGGGGATATACAAAAACCACCCTTGGCAGCTAACGGCGACTACGAAAACCAACGAAACACACTAAATACCCATTACACCCTCAAATGAAAAAAAATTACCCTACTATATAAGTTTTTTCTCTTCTTATCCCTTCATTACCATCTCATCTCTTCTCTCTCTATCTCTCTCTCTCTATCTCTTCCTCCTCTCCCACTCCTAAATCAAATTCACCGAGAGAGAGAGAGAGAGAGAGAGAGAGAGAGACGGATTCCTCGTCCTCCGGAGAATCCATCCGTTCTGAAGGAGGACTTGAGCTTTAGTGGGCGCCATGGTCGATCGAAATAGAGCTTCCGCTCTCACCTCTGCTTGTGGGCTCGATAGTCGTTCTCTCAGTGAATACCATAATAATTTCGTCGATTACTCTCTGGACCCGTTGATTCATGCGTAGATCGGAGTCTGATTTCTCTAAATATTGTTTCGGTTTTTCTTATTGCAATCCATTTCAACGCTTCTGGGGATGGTGAATATCCTTGATACTCCAAATTCTGGTTTGTATGATTCAATTCCTCTTCCTGATTCGTGGTGGTATGGGTTTTTGGGGTCAACTTGTGGTGGTGGTCGGCTGATCTAAAAGCCTTCGGTCGATTCGCTTTTGGGGTTTTTGCAGGGGTCGCTGGCGCTTGCAGGGTCCCCCCCGGCCTTCTTGCTGCACAGATCCATCAGTGGGTCGTCTGAGATCCAAGAGAGAGATTTGGATGTTTCTGAGGTTGGTTTCCCATCTCTCTGTGGAGTTCATCTTCTTCCTCTAATTGAATCAATCATCCTCCAAGCCCAGTATTCTGTGATTTCATCTTGTGCTTGAGGGTTGTTACTGTTGCAGTTGCTGTAAAAATGCCAAATATTTAGGTATGGCTCATGGGTTCTTTTCCCATGGTTGGTTCTCCGCTTTGTGGGTTTTTTATGGTTCGTGGCTTTGTGGATTTTTTATGGTTCTTGACTTGCCCCCTCTATTATTTGGCGATGATGATTTCGATAAGTTGAACTCAGTTACTGAGAAATTGTTACTTTTCTGGTGTTACTTTCCTGACGGGGTAATTAATTTTGCAGCCATGGTAGTGCAATCTTCTTAGCATGTTTTCAATTATATATATGAGCCTCTTCTTAAATTGTCTTCTTTGTTTTTGTTGTATTTTTATGTTTGTTTGTTTGTTTTTGTGGTGATGGTGTGCTGGTGGGCTGGTGGGGCTGGTGTTGTTGCTGGTGGTGTTCAAGAACACCAAGAACAATGTGGTATGGACATTTATGTACATTCACCCTTTCAAGGGTATAATGGTCCCAAAACTTTTTTTTAACATAAGGGTGCTATTTGTCAGACGTCCATCCACTGATAGGGGGTTTTTTGTCCACCCCAAGGGTGGTTTTGTATATCCCCGAACAGCAGGATTGTTTTGTATATAACCCATCTAACGAGGGTGAATTTTTTCTTTTACCCTTAATTTATTGCATGGCAATTATTTAAGGAATTTTTTGAAAATAAAATGAGGGAAAATAAAAAATGGAAGTCCTCCGTGTCATATTTTTTTATGTTGGTCAGGGAGCTCTTATTATCATCATCATAATAAAGTTGGCCAAATTTCCAATGTGGGAACTGGATAGTAGTTCACTGCTTTTGTAAGTTGCCTAATTTGCTAAACATATTTTGCTCTGATTTTTAAGCATATTTTTACACAGATATTAAGCAAATTTGTACACATATTATAAGCATATTTTACATAATTTTTTTTACATAGATTCTAATTAACTTGTTTGTGTAAAAATCTGAAATAGAGTAATAACCTTTTTATTCATAGCAACGTGGAAAGAGGATGATGAAGATATTGTCGCTTATTACAAGATTATTTCGCAAACCTCTTTGCCACTACAGCACCTTCTGATACAGACATTGAAAAAGTGGTGAAACCAATCAGGTACATTCTCTAACCCATACTCTCTTGGTTCTAATTCCTAAAGTTAAACAGCCAAGGAAGCCATTTTCGACCGATCAGTTTGTGTATGGTTGTTTACAAGTTAGTATCGAAAGCAATCGTAATCGGTTGAAATTGATTACAAGTTAGTATCGAAGGCAATCGTAATCGGTTGAAATTGATTATGGATTCTCTGATCTCTCAGAACCAGAGTGTGTTTGTGTCGGGGCGCCTGATAACAGATGATGTTATTGTTGCCTATGAGCTCATCCATACTATGGACTCTCGAATGAAGGGTATGAGTAAGCCCTACGATCAGGTCGAGTGGAGATACATTAGAGCCATACTGGTGAAACTAGACTTTGGGGAAAGACTGATTACACTGATCATGTAATGCATAACCAATGTAAGGTACTCGTTGTTCGTAACGGGGAACTTGTGGGTAATCTTGCACCTTCCAGAGGTCTGAGACAGGGTTGTTCGTTATCACCGTATCTATTTCTCTTATACACGCAGGGCCTACTTCATTCTCTATCCGAAGCTAGCAGGAACTCAGTAATCACCCCAATGAAGGCCTCCTGCTCATGGCCTTCAATATCACATCTAATCTATGTGGACGACAACATCTTCTTCATAAAGACTAATGAAGGTGAAATTTTGTCTCTGTTACAAATTTTGCAGGATTACGAGAATGCATCAGATCAAAAGATCAATGTCAACAAGTATGCAACCATGTTTTCTAACAATGTACCGCAAGAAGATCAAGTTCAAGTGGCGGGTGCTCAGTTACTTCCAGTGTTTGAGAAATATCTTAGATTACCAACTATGGTGGGAAGCGCGAAAATAATCACATTTGCTAACATTCCAGAACGAATATGCGCGTCGTTGAATGGGTGGAAGGAAAAGAATTTATCGATCCTGGGCAAGGAAACACTTATCAAGGTTGTCATTCAAGCGATCCCAAATTATTCAATGTCTTGTTTCCTATTCTCTAAACACCTATGCGAGAAGATCAAAAGCTTAATTCGGGATTTGTGGTGGAAGAGAAGCTGTGAGGGGAAAGGAATATGTTGGGTTGCATGGGATCGGGTAAAGCAATCTAAAGAACAAGGTGGTGTGGGTTTTCGGGATATATACTCTTTCAATCTTGCTCTCTTGGCAAAGCAAGGCTGGCGCATTCTTGTCAACCCGGATTCACTTCTGACTCGGTTGCTAAAAGCGAAATATTTTCCGCATACAGACTTTTTGGGGGCTGGGATCGGATACAACCGTCGCAAACATGGTGTGCCATTATGGAGGGGCGAAAGTTGCTCGAGCACGGAGCTTATGTCTGAGTTGGTGATGGCCTATCGACAAATGTTTTCAGAGATCGCTGGATTCCATGGCCAATGAGTTTTAAGGTTAGCTCCCTTAACCTGAAGAACTCTAAATGTCCATGCCTAAGATTTTATTAATGCGGAAACCAGAAATTGGGACAAGAACCTACTGGCGGCTTCGTTAAATCCAGCTGATTGTGAGGTCGTTAGCAAAATAATATTACCCATCAATAGTCAAGTGGATAGCTGGGGATGATTTATTGACAAGTTTGGCAATTACACTGTAAACTCAAGTTATTCTGTTGCGGAGGAGTTACCACGAAGTGACATTATCAATAAACGAGGTCGGTCAAGCACATCAAGGCCTAGCTATTGGGAAATATTATGGAATTCGGACGTTCATCGCTCAGTCATCTTCACGGCTTGGAGATTGGGTCACGAGTCGCTCCCTACTGCACAACACCTTCTCAAGAGGGGCATAAAAATCAATCCCTTGTGCTCATGGTGTGGGAAAGAAGAGGAAACTGATGAACACTTGTTCATGAATCATGAAGTGCAAACCAATGAAGAGTTTCTGGCAAGCTATCCTCGAAAATGAATCTCGCCACATGCTTCATGGTGATGTCCGCAGTTGGCTCGAAGACTCAATGGAGTCCCTCGAAGATGACAAACAGAAGCTTCTTTTGATCAATATATGGATATGTTGGCGTAGCCGCAACCTCAGAATATTTGAGGGAATTCGCATTTCAACTAAGGCCATGATAGCGAGAATAAAGCTTTGCGAGGAGCTTAGCTATGCCCAATTACAGCAACATCCGGTAGACGATTTGCCGCAACAGGTTCCTCGACCACAAAGCACTCCAGGCGTAGCGATGGATTGGGAACCTCCTCCGGTGGGTTGGGCCAAGTTAAATACGGACGGGGCTTGCAAGAGGGGGGAGATGATGGCGGTTGGGATCTCGATAAGGGATCACCTCGGAGCTCCAATTGCAGCCATGGCAGCTCCAGTTCACAAATCCACTGACCCTAGAGTGGCTGAAGGTTCAGCGCTAAGGGAAGCTTTAGCACTTGCATGGAGGCTTAACCTTCGACGTACAGAAATTCAAACTGACATCCAATGTATCCCGCGGTATCTCTCACAAGATGCACCGAATAATCGTTCAATGTTCGGGGTGATCATGCTTGATTGCAAAGTGCTTCTACAACGTTTTTCTGAAACAGAAATGTAGTTGGTGTGCGAGGAAAGTAAATTCTCAAGCACATTGTTTAGCAAATTTTGGTCTTACGTTAGATATCCCAAAGGTGTGGATTGGAGTTTTGCCAATTTGGGCTACTGATTGTAATATAAGTCCCCATGATCAATAAAAATTCAATTTCCTTAAAAGAAACTTTTTTTTTCCTTCAATTCATATTGCCGTTATTTTTTTTTTTTTTTTAGATGTGGTTTGTATCCAAGTATTTCATAGCAATACTTTCAACTCTTTAATTTTGAACACGTTGTAGTGTTATTGTCGTTTGTAATTTTACTGTCTGTAGCGAAGTGCGATTTCAATATTACATTAGTATCATTGTCAATTGTCCCTTGTCATTTAATTATGCCAACACATGACGACGATCATTTACGCATTTTTTTTTGAACCAAAAGAAGCATTATCTAGCAATACATTTTTTCAGTAGTATATAAACTGGATAAAAAATGACAATTATTCGATCATATATTCAGAGTTCAGACTTGGAAGCTAGCATGGAAATTGGCATTAACAGAGGTTTTAGCTTCAATATATGGGTGTACAACATGTGCCTCTAACCAGTCGGTAAAATAGAAGGTTTAATTCGGGAATTTGTACTTGCTTCAAAGTTCAAAGCTTGTGGTGGTTCCAGTTTTGGTACCATACAAGCTATCCTAGAATTAAATTCCTTCCGTGCTTTGATAAAATTGCAGTCTAATATAGGCAGCCTCAGTTGCTGCTCTCGTCTCTGGATCCTAGAATCTCTAATAGCAATCCAGTGAAAAAGCGATCACGGAAATGCATTTGGCCTCAGAGTTACTCAAATGTCCAACCATGCAGAGTGCAGACCTAGATTCAAACCCTAAATATCAAAGAAACCAGATAACACAGTGATAGTAAATTTATAAAGGGTAGTATATCACAATAATGTCTTCCCCGAATGCAGCAATAGCAGGTTCCCGATTACCATGAGACACCAATGTGGCTCTAGCACAAAGACACAAAGACAACATGAAATTTTCGGACATAGTATAAGCGGAAAATGATAGAATGCAAAAAAAATCTCAAGTGAAATGTTCAGGACATAGTAAAAACACATCCCATCCTTGCCGTGGCAAAAATATCTAGGTTTCTTGACCCTCTTTTTGGTACTTGTCTGATATGACTGAATCCGTTCTCATGACTATCGAAATTCAAACCGTCTGGTGACTTCCTTCTTCATTTGCAGATTGATAGATAAATTCAGAAAGTCAGGCATCATATATAAATCTTCAAGACATAGTAAAAATTATACAGATGACATGAAATTAAGCATACACGAGACGCTTTTCTAATAGGTGACATCTCAAATAAACATACAACACAGAGCGAAAACTGAAGTCTAATACTACAAGATACGACTCTTACCTACCGCCCATTGGAATCAGGAAGCCTTGAACGGCATCCCATCTGCTCAAGAAACTTTGTTAACCTCAAGTGCTTGGCCGTCCACTGCTCAGTCAATTTCTGCTCTTTCGCGTCGGCATCTCTTCTCAGTCCAGCTAACTGCTCTCTGTATTCTGCTTCAATCCGGTCCAACGCAGCTTTCTCTTCTTCCCTAAGTGCCCTCACTTTGGCTTCAATCTCCTCCATTTTCTCTCTTCTTCTGTTCCCTTTCTCTGATTCCAGTTGCAGCTCCACTCTTTTCAACCTCCACGCCGCTTCCTTCTTGTGCGCAGCCCAAGCACGGTGCCCTTCTTCCAATTCTCTACAGCATTCTGTAAGCTCTGATATCACCAAATTTTCACCACAATGGGGCGGCGGTGGATGATTTCCCAGAACATGTGGCGCGATACCATTGGTCTGCTGCATCCATGGGACAGCCGGGGAGAGACTTAAAGTCACCGAAGGTGAAGGTGGGCGAGTATTAGGCGTGGCATTAGGGTTAGAAAGCCACGGAGGAAGCACAGTTGGTGGCGGCGGTGGATCAGTGTGAAGAAAGCCTCCACTGGAAGTCGCCATTGCAAATGCTGATGCTGGAGTAGGATGATGCTCTTTCACTAGCTTCTCCGCAAAGTTCTCGAGGATCTGGTCGTACTTTCCGGACTCAACTGGTTCGATCACTTCATTGTTTTCTTTCTCTTCTCTCTGCTGTTTCTCTTTGAAGACTTCCCACCACTTTCCGAGCCTCTTGGCGGTTCGTCCGGGGACTTCACTCGCGATTTTCTTCCATTTGTTTCCGTGCTTGGCTTGAAGGCGTATGACGAGTCTTTGCTCTTCTTCAGTGAGAGATCCTTTCTTGATGCCTGGTTTGAGGTAGTTCTTCCACCTTTCTAAGCAAGATTTGGCGTCGCGGTTTAAGGGCGTGCTCATGCGCTGCGAGACAAGATTCCACTCCCTCGGTCCATACTGTTTGACGTACGCGCGCAATAGAGCATCCTCTTCAGGCCGCCACCTCTGCCTCTCTTTCATTTCCAGCTAAAGACTCCACTTCCCATTGCCTCAAACGCTTCATCACTTATCTGACGAGGCAAAAAAGTTTACACTATCAGATAGTACTACTTTATAAGGGCAAACATATGCTCCATATTTTTCTGCATTTCAAAGAATTTAAGTAATGTGGTATAAGCACAAGACCATGAACCACTACTGTAACTCAACCAGCTACAAAAATTACATTAAAAAATTCAAATACAGTTTTTTTCCCTTTAAACCCCAGAGTTTACACCATCAGATACTTGTTAAATAGCAAACATATGCTCCATGTTTTTCTGCATTTCAAAGAATTTAAGCAATGTGGTATAAGCACAAGACTACGAACCACTACTGTAACACTGAAAGTGGCAGCAATTATGTCAGAGAAACTACAACCAGCTAAGAAATTACAATACAAAATTCAAATACAGTTTTTTAATTTCAAACCCCAGAGTTTCCACAAACACATCTCCCCAGCATCACAATCCGGAAAACCTGAAAATCAGTTTTCTTTCCATTTCAACTTGATATGGTAAAAGAAAGATTTACTCTCATTCCATTGAAGTAGAATATCATCACACCTTTTAGCAATCTAGAAATGATCATTCAACTTTTCATGAAATCAACAACGAGATAATCGTACTGATTTTTCATCTAACACATGAAACTGACCACCAATTATAGAGAGATGCTTTGGAGCAACCAAATAGCTGGATCTCTGCGTTCTGGTTCTGGGTAGCAAGTAGGAAACAGCTGTGTACAATGCATGTAGCTTATAAGAGCGTTGTAATGCTTTAAAAAAAATGGGTGGGATAATAGAGTTTAATTATTTAGTTGAATCATTGAGTGTTCTTATTCTAGATAAGAAAAAATAAAAATCATTTAAAAAAAAGCTCATCTAAGAATATTCATTGATAAACCTCAGACTCAGTCTCTTGATTCCCAGACTCCGAGTACCAAACTAGGCATAGGTCTTTTACTTCCTGGAGGGACCATGGATTCAATGTACAAAAATGGAAAGGAATTCTCCAGACATGTTGAATCCATATGGCAAACAATAAGTATACAAGTACTGACCAAAGAAATACTTATAACACCAAGATTAGTACATCTATGAAAGTGAAACAGAGGCCATGGTAAAACATAGGAAGGCAAAAGGAAAGGTAAGAAAAACCCTAATTGACCTCCAATCTCATACCATAATAATGATAAAATTCACTTCATTTCCCTACTTTAAAACAGAAAACTAAATCAAGAAATTACTATTGAAACTGAACCAGCCACAAATGGGCCAAGCCCTGTTGAAATTATTGGATTTTAAAACCCCCAAAAGTTCTTATCCACAATTAAAAACCCACCTGATAACGATAATCAGAAGATTAATCTGATTTTTGTTTATTTTATTTGGAAAGAAGCTGGGAAATGGTGAATACTAGAGTTGCCCACCTGGAAGCTGAAGGTATGAAGATGGAATCAACCCAATTTCCATAAGAATACATACAAACAAAGAAGCAATCTGGGGGGCAAGTATGAGCAGAAGAAGAGCAAGCAATTGAGAGAGAGACTGTCAAAATCACAACAGGGTGAATAATTGAAGTATTTAATAGTAGTAGTACTAGTATACCAGTAGGTAAAGATCACAATTGCAAGCAGCAGTAAACAAAAGAGGCATGGAGAAAGCAACAGCTTCTTTCCCCTAAGTTGGAAAACATGACATGTTGTGGCCTCCCACCACCAGCATTCAAAACCCCAAAACCCAGATAATCAACCTGTATCCATAAACCCTATTTATGGCGTCAACAAATCAACCCCAGAAATTTCTAATCATCAAGTCCACGATCATAAAACACCAAATCAATTAGCTAAAACAAGGCCATAGAACTCACATTTGAATCTTCAAGGGGCTAAAACTTTAAGCATTCGCATCTCTCTAATCAAACAACGATGCCACACAGAGAGAGAGAGAGAGAGAATTGGAAGATGAAACCGAGAGAGAGAGAGAGGAGACGAACTCTAGAGCTAGAAACGGCGATGACCCAGAAAGAGAATTGATGGATGGAAGGTTATGAAAATGAAAATGGAGATAAAAGGAGATAGGGGGGTTCTGACAGTAGCGGAAAAGGAGGGCACGCGAATGAGAGAGAGAGGAAAGGGGGGATTTGAAGGGGGAGGGGGTGACGTATCAAAGAGAATTTGATTACGTCAGGGGTCGCTGGTTCGTCTTCACCTCCACGACGAAAGGAGAAGGGAGAGTACTGTGGTATGTGGAGAGAGAGAAAGCAAAGGAGAGAGACGACTACTCGACTGGGTATTGTTTCCAGCTGCAGAAGCAGCATGCTTCAGAGAGGACAGAGGGAGAGAGCATTAAACAGTGGGGGTGGGGTGGGAAAGTTTCAGTTGTTTCATGAGCACTAAAGAAAAGCTGGCAACAAAATTAGTTTATACTACTACCTCCGTTTCTTCTCTATCACACCGGTTTGACTTTTTGACTCGTATCTGGGTCATTTTGACCGGGTGAATTAGATAGTAAAACGATGCGATATTTTGATATTTTTTTCACCGTGTTATAGAGCAACTTTTACTCTACAAAACCATGAAAAAATTATCAAAAAGTTTTATCGTTTTGCTACACAAATCACCGGGTCAAAGTGACCCAGTGAATAGTGACAAAAGTCAAACTGGTGTGATAGAGAAGAAACGGAGGTAGTACTACCACTCCCACTCTCTCTAGTCTAGTACCACTCTGTCTCTTCTTTCTAGCCCCATTTAGTTTTTTATTCCTATCGTGAATCACTTTGATCGGGTGATTTAGACAACAAAATGATGCGATGTATTAATAATTTTTTCACCGTGTAATAGAGCAATTTTTACTCTACAACACAAAGAAAAAAATATCAAAAATTTGCATCATTTTGATAGCCAAATCACCGGGTCAAAGTGACCGAGTGAATAGTGACAAAAGTCGAAATGGGGCTAAAGAGAAGAGACAGAATGGTATATGAGTCTCACGCCCTGTTTGGTACTTATCAGTCAAAAATCTGAAGAATTAGCTTAAAAGTTCAAATGGCATGAGCAAAAATGACTATTAATTTGATCTATTTAACACTAGAGTATTACCCGTGCCCGGGGGTATTATCCCTATATTGGATAGTTTTTAATTTAGAGGTGTTTTTTTCTAAATGTATTTAGAGGTGTTATCCAAATATTATATTTACAAATGTGGTGAAAAAAAAACAACTTTCAAGTTAGAGATGTAGTAATTGAGAAGAACCTCTCTCTCTTATTAGTTATGGATGTCCAAGGAGAGTGGGTAGTTAGGGATGTCCAAAGAGAGTGGGTAGTTAGAGATGTAATAAGTAGGTGAGATCTAATGGTAGGGATGGATTTGATTTAATCTAACGGCTGAAAATTCAAAAGTTTGTTAAACCATGCTAATTTATAATATAGATACTGCATGTTTGGTATCTCAGTTTTAGGAAGTTTTTTTTTAATTCATTTGGCTGCGCTGTTTATTTGCCGGTTTAAAACAAAAATTTACTGAAAACAACAATATGTTTTTTTTTTCATATTATTTGTGATCAAAGACATTTCAATTATGATTAGATACATACAATATCAAATACTAGAGTATTGCCCGTGCCCGAGGGCACTATCTCTAACTTGGACAATTTTTTAATTTAGAGGTGTTTTTTAAATGAATTTAGAGGTGTTATCCAAAAATTATATTTACAAATGTGGTGAAAAAAAAACTTCCAAGTATGGGATGAGCATTACGTGATAATCACTCACAACCTATCTCCTATTAGTTAGGGATGTAGTTGAGAAAAACATCTCTCCTATTAGTTAGGAATGTCCAAAGAGAGTGGGTAGTTAGGGATGTACAAGGAGAGTGGGTAGTTAGAGATGTAATAAGTAGGTGGGATCTAATGGTGGGGATGAGGTTGATTTAATCTAACGGTTGAAAAATCATAAATTTGTTAAACCATGCTATTTTATAATATAGATATGTCAGTATTGTACGTAAAAATAACATTCGACTAAATTAACATTGAAATTAGTAATGTTATCAAATACTATGTTTTTTTTTTTATTTTAAACACTGTTTTATCACATACCAAACAACTATTTGATTCTATTTTTAAACGTGTTTTTTCAACAAATGTTTTCCGCTGTTTTTCTTGTTCTTAAACGGATACCAAACAGGCTCAGAATTTAAAGATATATACAGTCAATTACTTGAATTCACGCCCCTAAAAATGAACTATATCATGCTATTGTAAAGAACATATTAGAAATATTATTATTTTGAGATTTTCAGCCGCACAATTCCTAATTAGTGCATGTTTGGTACCACAGATTTTTAAAATTGAATGCATGTATGCAGTTACTTGATCAAATACTCTTTGGGGGGGGGGGGGGTTGAATAGATTATGACAACTTTTGTTAAAAATGTGGTTTAAAAACAAAAAGAGAAG
Source organism: Linanthus parryae (assembly GCA_023055425.1). NCBI lineage: Eukaryota > Viridiplantae > Streptophyta > Magnoliopsida > Ericales > Polemoniaceae > Linanthus > Linanthus parryae. Next base: position 70,866,576 of record JALGPY010000007.1, on the reverse strand, counting down.
TACTTGAAGTGTTTCGAAGCTTTGAACTCAACTTCAATGCTTTGAAACTAAAATAGACAGTTTAAAAGATACTGAGCATTTTCAAAGCTTTTGAAAGCTTTGAACAGAAACCTGTTTTGAAGCAGTTTTGAATACAAGTAAAGAACAGTAATGCAAGACAATGAACACAGTGATTTGTAACGAAGTTCGGTCCCAAGTGACCTACTCTCCGCCTGAGGGATCTAATCCCTCTAGGATATCAACAACTTCTTATTTATGAAAAGCTAAGCCCTAGATTTCAGGCCAAGAGAATTGTCTTACTCTTTTCCAGTCTGTGGTTCTTCCTAACTTATCTAGTAACAGCTCAAGCTAGCTGATATAATAAGGATACCAGTTGTTACTCTTGAACAACTTAACTCTAACAGATGGTTAAGTAATATAACAGAATGATATGCAAATAAAGCTCTGGATGAAGAACACTGTGAAGACTGTGAAGCAGTGAATCTTGATGTGTTCTTTAGGAATCTGGAATGGATTGAATGGATGAATTGATCTTCTTCAATGATGCATGTCAATCCATGAGAGTGTATGAATATCTGTGTAAAGCTATGTACTTCTCAATCTCTCTGAATCTCTTGCTCTATCTGTCAATTTGAATTGCAGACTTACATAGAAAGCTTCAACAAACATCCCTAAAAATCCTCTTGTAGATACTTGACTCTCAAAAGCTTTCTCCCAACGGTTAGATGCATGATTTTCTCACTTGATTTTGATCTGATCTTCAATCTGCATGCCTAAGGTAAGTACAGACAACTTTCCATAAGAGTAGCACTAAGTTGCAGGCCTTGATTGCCAATTCTGCAATCCAGCAAATAAGGAAACTTCAGTTGAGCCAGCAACACAGAGTTAGCTTATAGTTCCTGCAAAACAACTTAGGCAAATGATAAGATTAAAGCGTGTTATAACACGTGATTAGTTTGTCTTTCATCATATAACATAGCATGATCAAGTGCAGGAGTTGGAGAATAAATAGGAGTAAGAACTCCCCCTTAGTTCATGATGTGAAGTTTCAAGGTTTTGAAACCAGTTTCAAAGGATTAAACTCTGCAACTTTACACATTTTATTTTTAAGGTACACAAATTTAAAGTGAAAAGTTGCATATTAAATAATCTCAGACTGAAATGTCGGGCTCTGATTCTCCAGCATCTTTTCTAGTTGTGACATTCACATAACACCCATCCAGTGTTCTCATGGTGGGTCAGTACGCCACTACTCCTAACGCATATCCATGTGTTAGACTTGATATATCATATCAATCCACCCACATTACTAGTCTCGATGCACTATAGTTGTCATAATTAAACATAATACCAGACTAGGGAGATTTAAGAATATAACATGCATTCTAAGGACTGTATTCAGTGAATGTTACGCCTCTAGGGCATAATTCAACACCTATTTCTCTGGAGCACCGAATTTGAAAAAAAAGTGATTGATCATGTCCATGTGAGATTTTAATTGTCATTATATAATCTATAACCATATGTACATAATCAAAATTTAAACTAGAATCAAGGAAGAGCTATGACAAATAGCTAAAAGCTCGGTCTGAAGAAGGGAGAGGGATGTACATTTGGGGTTCACTGCATAGGAGAATTGGCAATAATTAGACTAGATAATAGTGCCCATTCTTTTATCAAAATGATATCCTCTTCAAGCGTCGTCGACCATTATGAGACACTTCCAATTCCTCGGGATATCTCAAACGGGGTAACGTCTTTCAGCACATGTGTAAGAGTCGTTTCTAATCCCGAATTTCACAAGTCATGTGTAGTGGATGATTCCTTCTTAGAGGCAAAACAGTAAGATCGGCCATGAAATGTAATCTTAAGTCGTCCAATTTTTCACTCAATCTTATCAACTCTGTCCCTCTCGCTCATTTTCTTTCAATATATTGCATTCTTCGGAGAACTTAGCAAACCTTTTAGAAGTTACACCATATCTCCGAGGATTTCACGAGTTCTAAGTAGATTGCATTGTCCAACTTAAGCTAACAACGTAGCAATTATCACCGGAGACGCTCTTCCAAGTGAATCTACACAGTTGGGTCGTGTAAGCCGTCATAAAATTGTATGTATGTCAAATATTACTTTACACGCATTTCATTTCATATTTGTTTCCCAATTATTGAGTATGTTAATATGAAAATTGTTCGATTATGAAATATTATAGCCCTTATTCTAGGATGGAAAAATTACTGTAAACCTACATGTCGTATGCCATTTATTACCGAAAACTCACAACCGCTTTAATTTAACTTTCAAGCCTACCGTTAGTTTGACATTTGTTACCAAAACTAATGCAGTTTTAATCTGACCTCAGAGCCTACATGCGTTTTATAAATTGGTACTAATCAACGTAGATCTCCTAGGATGTTAAAAATGCCTTAGATCCATTTAGGCATTTACGAAATTTCTTCTTCCCAATGATTACAATTTTCTACTTACATGTTACTCACAATTTATCCCATCACATGTAATCACCATTTACCCGTGTATTCGCATATAGGTACCACTAAAAGTTAACGTTGTGGTGTGATTGTGGTGATTGATAGAAATCAAACCGCGGGTAGGTTTGAGGTAAATTTAAAACTATAATAGGTTTTATGTAACAAATGTTAAATCGCATGTAGTTTAGAAAGTTAAATTGAAATTGAGGTGGATTTCCAGTACTATCTGTCAAACTGCATGTAGCTTTTTGATAAATTATCCATTATTTTATAAGGTAAAAGACACTTACCACCCCTGCCATTGGATTAATTACATCCCACTACCCAGGCGTTTGGAAAAAGACACTGGGAACCTTTTTGGACGGAACTGACAGTAGACTAATAGAGCCGGCGAAATGACTATTTTACCCTCACAATTTCTAAAAATAACCTACCTTCTCCTTTCTCATCTTTCCAAACCCTAATTCATCTCTCTCTCTCATCTCTCGTCTCTTTCTCTCTTCCCTTCCCAAGCATGCCACCATTATCCATCTCAACCTCAATTTCCCCCACCCAATTCACCCTCATATTGGTTGATTTTTCAGGTATTATATAGCTCTTTGGGGACTGAAATAAGATGAGGGGTGTTGTGGAGGTTTTGATTGCGGCTTCCATTGCCAACATCAACCCATTAACCAAATCTGTGTGTGTGTGTGTGAGAGAGAGAGAGAGATCTGTGAGAGGGAGAGATAGAGAAAGAGAGAGAGAGAGGCAGAGTTGTCAAACCTGGGCGGCACTGGCGGAAACGACGGTACGGATTCGTCGTACCTGGGCTCTGCTTCGTCGTACATGGGCTCGGTGTTTTCACCTCTAGTAAACATTTGAGTTTTAGGCATAGAATGACAGAAGTGGTGTCATATTAAGCTTAGGATGAGTATCTTCTACTTCTTCTAATCTCTGTTCGATTTGGATTATATGTTGCTGCTAGTCAAAATGCGCAAAGACGATTTTGGGATGTTCGTAAAGTGACGAAACGAAACGTCAAAAATTTTGGGTCGATAATTTGCTTCTCTATATCGGAGGTTGTAGTGGTGGAGGTTGTAATGGTGGCGGAGAGTAGGTAGTGAGTTTGATGTTCATGGTGTTCTTGTGAATTTTTTGGGAATTTTATGAGTGCGTCATGGGTGTTCTTGATGATAAAAAGAAGTCCAAAAAAATATACAGGGACAATATGGTCCGAAAAGGTTAATCACCTACTTTTATAACGGAACATGACAGAAGAGTGCTTAGTGTATGAGGAACATTCCGTCTAATGGGTGCCCAGTGTCTTTTTCCAAACGCCAGGGTAGTGGGATGGAATTAGTTAAATTTCAGGGGTGGCAAGTGTCTTTTACCTTATTTTATTGTAATTTTTTTTCTCAATTAGAAAATTTATGTTTGAATTATACATGCTGTGGGGGAAAATGAATTGTTCACACTTGTTATTAATCTTAATTATTTGTGTTTTAATCGAGAATATTATCTAAGATTATATTATAACAAACGAAATATCACGTACAACGCATGTTCTTATAACTAGTGGAGGAGTGTATATTTCCTCCTGTCTTATTAGTCACATTTAACTTAACAACATCGCTTTGACTAGATAATTTGATTAACAAGAGGCTACAACATCATGACAAGATGAACAAGTATACGTAATTTTTTTTATTCAAATCATCGAGTCAAAATGGCGTTCAAAAGTCATATTGGACAAATAGTAAAAGACGGAGGGAGAGGGAGAACCTATGTCATCTGGAGTGGGAGAGCGCAAAAGAAACAAATTCTGCACAAGTTGTATTTGAGAACACAATGAGAGCGCGCATATAAAATACATATTTAATATAATTTTAAATATACACATTTTATAGATTGGACTTTTTTGTAATATATACTGGATGACTATGACTACAAAGTTTATATGGGAGAATAGAACCTTCTTTATTGAAGAATGCAATGGAAGTTCAACGTGACTAAGTGTTAGAACTGTGAACTTGACATAAAGTCAGGTAGCATGACTAGGTCATTCTTGTCAAAAATTTTGGTTGAATTGGTTTCAAATAGACTTGTTAATATATATTTTCTGAGAATTACATCAAATCATACGTCTAGCCTGGTTCGAACTCGGGACATAATGCAGGGGCTTCAAATGTTCTACCACAAAGCTAGCAACCATTTGTGACTTGGTAACTTAGTAATGAGGCTAATTGAGGATAAACTACAGAGCGTTGATAAAAACACACTCTTGAATTTTGAGAGCGAGAATTATAAGCGAATTTGAACTGAAAGCGTCGGAGCGAGGATTGAGAGCGGGAGTGATGCCCCTCATTGGAATTTTAGGTGATTTTGGGGAGTACTTGGCAATTCTATTTTCAAATAATAAATTTTTACTAAAATTTGGCTTTCTTCCCTTGCAAGCGTATTTACTTTGTTCAAGAGAAATTTGTAGTTGTGTATATATATATATATATATATATATATATATTTTTGCTTTTCTTGTTTTAAAAGTTGTCTCAATGTGATTCTTTTCGTTTCTTAGGGACAGATTCCTGTGATTTTACTATCTCTTGTCACATAAATGGTTATGCTCTACCCAAACACTATAGAGGCGTATGATTTACAAGTATCAGAGTAACGTGTTTCAATAGCTCAAATGAGCAGGTGCGTCGTCTCTCTAGGGTAAGGGTAATGTAACAACTGTGCTTACAAACTAAAATCTTATAAATCATAAGGACATTTTTATCTTAGTGAAAATCATGCCAAAAGTACACTTTAGTTAACTTGCACATTATGAGTCTCTCCTAAAAAAATTTATAATCAATCTTCAAGATTCTCACTTTCATGAAACTGGATCAAACTGCACTAAAACTTGTGTATTGAGTAGGGGCATTTTTCGGAAATGGAATGTCAAGAAAGCGCGCCGGGAAAGAGATTTGCTACATGCAATGATGGAAAAACGATCGAAGAAGCTTCTTTCAAATGCTAATTATGCAATTCAAGAACAGAAGGTGAGAACTAGAAAAGGGGTGAACTCAAACGACAGAAGCTAGAGGCTTTTCGAAGGATCAGAAGATGGATGCAGTGAGGTGGGACTACACGAGAAACTCAGAGAGGACAAATTGAAATGGGAGGTATTTGATGTTATATCCTGTGAGGAATTTCATCTTTATAAAAACTGTTTGAAGGAGATTGACAGTCTAGTAGAAAAGGAGAAAGAGACTGAAAATGAAGCTGATATGTTCGTGGTGGCTGGCCAAAATCAGCCACAAGACGCATGTTAGGTTTATGCTCGAATGTTCAGGGTTTGGAAAGTACCCTAACATTCCAGAGACTCAAAGGGTTATGTAATACCCATCTTCATAGCTTTGTATTTTTATCGGAGACTAAAAATCAAAGCTCGAAAGTTACAAGGTCTTCAAAGAAGGTTAAGATTTCCTAATGCCTACTATGTAAATCCTAAAGGAGTGGTTGGACGTCGTTTACTTTGGCGGGTTGACAATTTCCAGTTAGATGTTGTGTGGAGTTCAGATAATGCAATCCGCACAGTCTTAGAAGTAAGACCATAAATTAAATAATGTTTGTTATTCATATATGCCTCTACAAATCAAAAGATGAGAGGTGTTTTTTATGTGAATTGAAACAATGGGCTAGATCAGTAAAGGATCCTAGTTTTATGATTGTTGATTGTAATGATTTTCTGGATGAAAATGATAAACAAGGAGGCATTGCTCCAGCTCAATGGAGAATAAACAGATTCCAGAAATTTCTTTCAGACTGTAATCTCATGGAACTCAACTCACAAGGTTTGGGATATTCATGGACAAATGGGAGAGCTACCAACAATGTCAGAGAGTTGCTTGATAGTGCTTTCAATTCTATTGATTGGGGGATATCACATCCAAAAGCTTTGTTACAAAGAGAAGCCATAGTTAAATCTGATCATTCTCCTCTATTGATCAAAGTGGACCATGTGCTACCAAGGAAAAGTCCTCATTTTAAATTTGATGCAAATTGGTTAGAGTATGATGAAAGTGCTACTGTTATAGCTAAAGCTTGGAAAGAATTGGTCAGGGGTTCTCCAATATTCAAAGAAGGAACTCTTCTTAGCAACTGTAGAAGAAGTTTAACAAAATGGAGTTAGATCAAATGTGAAGAACTACAAGATTGAAATCAAAAGAGTGGAGGCACAGTTATTAGAAGAATAGAAGCAAGGTTTCTCCCTTCAATCAGAAGCCAATCAAGAAGCTCTGAAGAAACAATTAATTGATCTTTGGAAAAAAGAAGAAGTGTTTTGGAGACAGAAAATCAGAATCCAGTATCTTAAAGCTGGTGACAGAAACTCAAAATTCTTCTATCTTTCTACTATTGCTAGAAGGCATAAGAGCAACATCAACAAGATCAAGATTGCTGACAACTCGTGGAATCTGAAAATGGTATTGCCTTGGCTTTCAAAAATTATTATGAGATTTTACTAAAATATGGAGTTGATAGCATTGATGAGTCATTTCTAGATGTGTTGAAACCAGTCATTACTGAATAGGAGAATTCTTTATTGTTGAGTACACCTTTGAAGAGGAGATCAAGAATGTAGTCTTTGGATTTTACCCTAGTAAAGCTCCAGGTCATGATGGCTTTACAGGTCTGATTTTTCAATCTCAGTGGGAAACTGTTAAAGAAGATATCATTCAGGCCATTTAGGCATTTTTAAACACCAAATTCCTTCTTTATAGCATCAACAAGACAGTGTTAGTTCTCATCCCAAAAGTACCAAATCCAGAGGAGGTAACACAATTCAGACCTATAGCTTTATGCACTTTCCTTTATAAGGTAATTGCTAAACTGCTAGCTAATAGGTTGAAGAGAGTTCTTGATAAGCTAATCTCTCCAGAACAATTAGCCTTTGTCCCAGGGAGGTTAATCCAAGATAATATTGTCATTGCACAAGAGTTCATGCACTACATTGCTCATAAAAAGAAAGGCGAGGAGGGTGTTTAGCTCTCAAATTGGACCTAAACAAAGCCTATGACAGAGTGGAGTGGAGATTTCTAGAATTTGTTCTCAAAAAATTTGGTTTTAATCAGAGTTTCATCCATATGATAATGAATTGTGTAAACACTGTCTCAATGGTGATTAGAGTGAATGGGAGTTGATTCTGATCCTATCTTTCCTTCTAGAGGGCTTAGACAACGAGACCCAATGTCTCCTTATCTGTTTGTTTTTATTATGGAGGTCTTCTCAAGACAATTAAAGGAAGCATAATTCAACAAAAGGCTGAAGGGTATCTCCATTTCCAAGAAAACAGTAAGTGTTAACCACTTACTGTTTGCTGATGATTCTTTAGTTTTTTTGCAAGCCAAGAAGGTCTATGTTTTGAGGCTTCTAGATATTTTGAGGAAATTTGGCAAGGAATCAGGTATGGTTATAAACTTCAACAAGTCTGGCATCTTATTCTCCGCTAACAAAGATAGCAGGGTCAAAGATTCCATTTCAGATTTATGGCATATCCCAATTTCGGAAGCAAATGCAAAATATATTGGTCTACCAATGTTTAGGGGTAAATCAAAATCTAAGGCTCTTCAGTTTCTCATCACGAGAATTATGGACATTTTGCAAGGGTGGAGGAAAAAGTGTTTAAACTATTCTGGTAGAGAAGTCATTTTAAAAGCTATTGCACAAGCAACACCTTGTTATGCAATGTCTTGTGTTGTCCTTCCTATAGGGGTTTGTAAAAAAAATGCAAGTCTGTTAGAGATTTTTGGTGGGGAGATGCTTAGAACAAGAAGCTGTGTTGGATGAAGTGGAAAAATGTGACAACAAGAAAGCTTGAAGGAGGAATGGGATTAAAACATGTGAGAGCTTTCAATCTTGCTCTACTAGCAAAGCAGAGATGGAGGTTAGACCACAATCCTAACTTTCTTCTTGCAACATTTATGAGAGAAAAACATTATCCAAAAGGGGATATATTTTTTCCAGCTAAAACTGGTTCTAATCCAGCTTGGGTGTGGACAAGTATTTTGGCGGGAAGGAAAATTATAGAAGAAGGGGCTTGACACGATCCTACCGCAAGTGTACAGTTGTCGAGTGAAGTAATAGATAAGATTAGGGGTTGTCGTGTCCCAAGAGACTTCTCGTAAATTAGTTAAGAATAAATAACCTTATGTGGGCTAGCAAGTTGATTTGATTGTTTTAATTCTACTAATAAAAAGACGAACTAAATTATTGATTCACACTTTGAACGACGGGAGAGATGATTTAAGAGATAATATGGAGATAAATACCGGGTTTCCTCTACTAGATCACTAAGGTTACTACGAATATCCGTTTTGATTCACGAAACAATAATACGTTACTCATGTTAATCAAGCAAATTTTAACTTACCGAGTTACCAAGCAAGCAATCTATGCCTAGAATCGATTCAAACCGAGTTACCAAATTCAATTCAATCCTAGACATGCATTAATTCTCATAATTATACTTTTTGATCCTAGTTAACATTATCGAGTTACCAAACAATGATAAGACTAGGTGAATAGTTCATGTTTCCGACTAATATTCACGGAGTTACCACGTGAGCACTAATTGAGATCAATCCTACGCGACGTCAAACGCAAGAGAGATAAAGATAATCACATAAACTACTCATAATAAGAGAATCATGTAACTAATTAAGTTAAAACATGAATCGAAACATCAAAACGTGTATTTCATAGAACCCTAGCTACCAAACGAGGATCCCGATAATAAAACTTAGCTAGACATGAGTTCTAGCATGATTTCAATGTTTTTCATCAACAAAACGCTAAGAATAATGAAGAAGAAGAAGACATAAAGAAATCCAAACGGATGAAATCCAAGCTCCAAAGTGCTCCCCAAAGCCTCAAGAACGTTGTTGTACCGTCTAATACCTCCCAAAAAAACCTAACCAAGTCTAAAATATGTTCCTAAGTGTTTGGGAGTAATTAGAGTTAGTTACAAAAAGTTCCCGCAAAGTTTGAAAAAATCTGGCCAAACCCAGGTCGCACGACCTCCCTTCCAGGTCGTACGACCTCTGGAAAGGGCAAGGATAGGTCGTGTGACCTCTGAATAGGTCTTGCAAGACCTGCACAAGTGTTTCCTGCACGCTGCCTTCTGACCCGAAGGTCTTGCGACCTGAGAGTGAGGTCCTGCGACATCTGGAAAATCTCCACCAGGTCCTGTGACCTCTGATCGGGTCCTGCAGGACCTCCTTCCAACTATACTGCTCTTTGTCCTAAATTTCTCAGGTCGTGCGACCTCAGAGTGAGGTCGTGCGACCTCCCATGAACTTGGAAAAAATTAGAACTTCGTCCTCTCGTAGCGCATGCCTTCGAATCACTTCCCGAGCATCGACCCATCACTTGATCCTCCATTTTGAGCTCTCTACATGCTCAATTCCCGTAACATCTTCTCATGTGCCTCTCTAGCACTCGAATCATTGTCTCTTGCTTTCCTTCCCAATTCTCGAGCTCGTCTTAGTTTCCGAAGTTCGTTTCCTCTATCCACTTGCTTCTCGCGTGCTCCGCTCCTAAAAACCACAACACGAACACCCTGCGAAGATCAAATGTGACAAAATAGGATAAAAAAACATGTAACATGATGTAGAAAACGCCCGGACTTCACATTCATAGCTCATGAACTCATTATCAACAATTAAAGTATGATTTACTCGAAAAGACGCTAAATTCTCCATGATGAGCATACAAAATGTAGCAAAATAAGCAATAAAATAACTCCGAAAACGGAGTTATCAACTACCCCCACACTACATTTTGCTCGTCCCGAGCAAAATTCCAAGCCAAATCTCAATTTCTCAACTCAAACTCACCTCATTCAATCCCCATCCAACTTGCATACATTCCTTATTATCTTTGCATACCTTCCCTACGCCACTTGCATACAATTATCACAATGCACTCATGCCAATATTGCATACGAATCCAAGGAGAAGATCAAACCACCAATCCCCTTTTACTAGCCGACACGACTCGATTATACACAATGCACCTATATGCAAATTCAATATTCAAAATGCAAGTATTGAAATAATAATTTTTCTTTTCTTTTCTTTTCTTTTTGCGAGATCGGGCAATCTCTATTAGCTTAAACGAGTTATCATGAAGCGATGAGAAATCTAGATACAAGGCATGAGTTGAAACCAAATTCGACAACGAGAATCTCCGCTAGCTAGTATAGAGAGCCTAGCCTTACTACGTACAAGTATGCATTACCTCTTCGTGTGTGCCAACAAAATAAGAGGCTAAACTAAGCTCGAGGTCCGAGCTCCTAATCCGCTAACGGTTTAGAATGATGAGGCTTAGGGACAAGAGGATAATAATCATGTATACGTCCTAAAGCGTCACATTCTCACAATAAAACCACTTCTCACACACAGTAAAAATGATGATAGAAACCGAACCCGAAACTCACAATCTCCGGCCCTCGATCCCCGTGAACCCCGGTACAATTACGATCTCCGCGGCCACCGTCATGAATCGTGCACAAGATGAATCTTCTCGTCGATGAACTAGTTTCTCCTCCACTCGGTCTTCCAATTAGCTCCCATTTATTCCGTTATTTCAACTATCCTTTTTTTTCTCTCTTTTATTTTTTTATTTTTTTTTTATTTTTTTTGAATGATTCTTTTTTTTTATCTCTCTCAAATTTCCCAAAAATTCCGCAACACAAATCTCGAGTGGTCTTCCAAGAGTAAAGCCAAAAATAAAATGAAAGGGGGAGGAAATAATCAATTCGATGAATAAATATCACAACTAAATTCATCTCCCCCTAACTCGATGAAATCAATGGTGTCACAAAACTTAGCCGCATACAAATAAAAGCACATGTGTGGGGATGGATTCGTCGCAAGATCAATCTCGATGTCCGTGGTCAAAAGTCGACACACCCACACTCGAATATAATCATATCCCCTCTCAAGTAGTCAATAAAATGCAAGTCTCGTGCCTAATCCAACCGAACCTCCTACACCGATGAATGAAATCCTGTACCTAGTACGATCCACCAATACAAATCTCCCAACCCAATTTCCGTGTGGATTAGATGTCACGCACTCAGGATCTCCACACTCGTGTCCATGTTGTAACGTCATGAAACACCGCCACACCGAAGTGCGCAAGCCTACTCTTACTCACCCTCGCATCCCCTCGTAAATTGCAAATGAAGCATAAGCGATGTATCAGACTCACAAGAATGTATCATGAAGCACTCCCTCATCGAACCCCCTCAACTACAACTCCCTCATGACGCACTAAAGCGGTGATTCTAAACTATCAATGATGAAGGCCAAGAATCGTCACCCTAAGTCACGAGGTTATCAAAGAATCCAAGGTTCAAATCCGGGTTTACTAGTGGTCCTACAGGGTGAGATCTAAAAGCAGTGAGTGCTCTAATACATCCTCGCACAGCTGTTCTGCGTGCCACTACGAGGCGGGGTGGCGACTACCTAAGACGTACACATGAACATTTGGCTCGTTTAGCTCACACCTAGCTCAACTCCTGTAAGAAGACGCGGCACACACTTTAAATTTGAAAATCAAGTATGTGTGTCAAAATACGCAGGCACTCCCGTAAATAAAGTCTCTCTATTCGTACTTAGGGGAACTCACATTGTCTTTCTCGGTCGCAAGTCACGCCCTATGCCTAAAGTCCACACACTCCTCGATTTACCAAATTTTAGCTCTTTTGATTGCCCTTTTCTCAATTTTTTATATTCTTTAGATTTTTTTTTTCAATTTTTTTTTCAATTTCTTTTAGCATTTTTTTTACTACATGCACGGTCTACTCGACTAACGACCCGAAATGGTGGGATGACACAATAATATAAATGTGCAATAAAAAATATAAATAACAAAGAGAAACATAAGGACATAACCAAAAAATTCTAACTACATGTGACAAGGCGATGCAAAGACTCGACAAATGGCTAGTAGATAGTTTAACCACCCCCACACTGAATACTTCGTTGTCCTCAATGAATTTAGAGATGATGCAAGAGAACTCAGCAATCACTGTGAAAAGCCAATAGAAGAGATGGAGCATGACATATACATTAAAAGTGACACAAAATCCAGCAAAAGAAAAATATACTCACAACCACCTCAAGGGTGGGGAAGAAATTGCGCCAATTAGTCCCCAAGCACAGTAATGGCGCCACCATGCCCCTCTAAAGTCAGTGTATTCTCACACACCGGGGTCGATTGCCTCCTCTGCTAAATTCCATGTCTGAAGAATCCCCAACTCGCATGCATGAGCCCCTATGACGGACATGTGTGCCATGGCACACCGTGGTAGATTCTCCCATAACCTGTTCAAATATGTCACTTGGAAACAAATGTCAGTCCCTCTCTCTCTCTCTCTTCTCTCCAAAATAAAAAAACAAAACACACGCAAATTTATTAAAAACTAACTCCCTAAATTAACGCAATAAATAGGTTGGGTTGCCTCCCAACAAGCGCCGTGTAATTTAAGGTCGACGATCCGACCTAGTTAACTCAAAGAATGTTAAGGAGGTCTAGCACGACGTGCCTCCTCCTTCAATTTATCTCTCTTGATCTTTTGCACCACATCATGTGCACTCACCACATTTGGCTTCTTCTCTGATTCGGGTGGATCGGGCTGCAAAACTGTAGGCAACCCAAGAGAAGGATCCATACGATCTTCTCTAAACTAGATCATAGCCAACTTGTTCTTCCCCTTGCCCGGAACAAATGCTTTGAACACGAGTGATGAATCTAAAGCTTTGATAGTCAACTCCTCAGTCTCTAGGTCCACATTAGCGCGCATTGGTTTCAAAAGCGGTCTTCCAAAGATGCGTGGAACATCACGATCCTCCTTGATGTCTACTATCACAAAGTCAGCTGGAAAGAAAAACGCACCCACTTTCACGAGCAAGTTCTCAATCACCCCCTTTGCTGTAACAATACAATTGTCTGCCAATTGCAGACCCATCTTCACTGGGGTTGGCGCACAAATGCCCAATATTTGAAATAGGGACAATGACATGAGATTAATACTCGCGCCCAAATCACAAAGACCATGCGTATGATATCCACCCCAAGAGTGCAGCCTAGAATGACACTTCCTGGATCTCTCATCTTGGGAATGTCCCTCTGAATTACTGTACTGCATGTCTCAGTCAATTTCACCGTGGCATAGGGGTCTATGCTCTTCTTGCCCCATAAGATCTCCTTCAAGAACTTCTTGTACTTGGGCATTTGAGCAAGTGCATCCACAAGAGGAATGTTTATATGGAGTTGCTTGAATATGTTTAGAAATTTCCCAAAGTATTCCTCATTATCCTTCTTTATTGCCGCCGGATATGGTATGCGTGGCTCATAAGTGGCCGGATTGGCAGTGTTCTTGGGCTCTTCTCTTTTCTCTACCGCGTCCTTTGATTGGGGAATCACGGCAGGTACGAGAATTTCTTCACTCAATACTTTCTCAGTGGCTTTAGTAGCTTCAGCTCTAACATGGCTAGGATATGGAGGATCCTCAGTAGTAGTGCCACTGCGAGTAGTAATAGATTTCAGCTGCTCAGTAGGAGGAATGGTATTAGAAGGAAGCATACCTGGTGGAAATTTAGCATTTTGATTGGCAATTTGCCCAATCTGCGTCTCATGACTCTTCATTGTAGCTTCCATGGAGAAAATTCTACTCTCCATTCTATCTTGATTAGCGAGAAACTTTGTCAATATAACCTTTGTCTCTTGATCCTCTTGTTGCAGAGCCTGCTGAGTTTGGTATGGAGGATTTGGCTGCTGACCCGGTGCATATAACCCACTGTTAGGGTTGGCATAGATAAAGTTGGTGTGATTGCAGTTGCTGGGATGATAAGTGCTCGACCACTGCTGTTGTCTTAGTGGGCCCATATAATTCACGTATTCAATGAAGCCATATCCCTGATTCTCATCCGCGGTCATCTCTCCCACAGACTTCACCCGTGCTGATGGATTCATGTTGTTAAAAGTCGAGGTCATGATTTCCATATGTTGCTCAAACTTCTGCTCCACCATAGTCTCAATCTTGTTCACCAGTGCCCCATCATACTTTGAATTTCTACGAATTTCAGACCTCGTAGACTCACGCTTCGCCACACTATGAAGCAGGTCTCGACATTTCTACACCCCCAAGGCCATGAAGTTACCCTGAGCAATCATGTCTAGCTCATTTGTTGTCTCCCTGTCTAGGCCATTATAGAAATAGTGCAATAGTTTGTACCATGGCTCCCCGTGAGTAGGGAATCTGCGAAGAAGCTGGTTGAATTTCGTCCATGTGTCCCCCAAAGAATCATCTTCCTGCTGAGTGAACTTTGTGATGTCAGCCATTCTTTGTGAAACCTTGGATGGTGGAAGATATTTCCTGAGAAAATCCTGGAAACATTATGCCCATGTAGTAATACAACCTGCTGGAAGCTCCATAAGCCATGTCTTTGCTTTTACAGATAAGGAGAAAGGAAAAAGCATGATATTTATTGTCTCGAGTGGAACTCTTTGATCATATATAGTGGAGGTAATTTTCTCGAAATTGAGCAAGTGCTGGTGTGGATCATCACATGCAGCCCCAGTAAACAGACACTCATCTCGGACCATGTTTATCAACGGCTGACGTATCTCAAAATGTGCAGAATTGATCTGGGGTCTGACAATAGTAGGCTGGTACCCATCCGGTGTGGTCCTGAAATAGTCCACTAATGGACATTCATCCTGATCAACAATCACTTGGGCCTCATCATTTTGTCTATTATTTCCTCCACCATTGTTGTTACCCATGTTGTTTCCACCATTGTTTTCGTCACCAACCCCCACACCTGAAAGTTGTGGATTTGGGGGATTCATGCGAGCCATAGCAGCGTCCATCTCAGCCATCTGAGCTCTAAGCTGCTCAGTCTCCCTCGCTCGATTAGCTGCATCTTCCACAGCTGCACCTCTAGCTGCTTCCACATCCTGCATATTCTTGCGGATCCTTTCAAACTCAGCTCTAGTTTCGTCATCCATGGTAGCTGAGCTTGGTTTACTCTTGTCTCTATGATGTGCTCGTAACAAGGATTCTGGGTCTTCAAGTGTTGGATGCAAATGTTCGTCTCTAGAACGGGACATGCACTGTACAATCTAACCTATAATCACAAATCACACAAAGCGTAGGTGAGTAATAGATATAAACAGAAAATTAAAATCCCTAAGGCTAGGAATTATAACTAATTTAGCCGAAGTCCCCGCCAACGGCGCCAAAAACTTGACACGATCCTACCGCAAGTGTACGGTTTTCGAGTGAAGTAATAGATAAGATTAGGGGTTGTCGTGTCCCAAGAGACTTCTAGTATATTAGTTAAGAATAAATAACCTTATGTGGGCTAGCAAGTTGATTTGATTGTTCTAATTCTACTAATAAAAATACGAACTAAATTATTGATTCACGCTTTGAACAACGCGAGAGATGATTTAAGAGATAATATGGAGACAAATACCGGGTTTCCTCTACTGGATCACTAAGGTTACTACGAATATCCGTTTTGATTCACGAAACAATAATACGTTACTCATGTTAATCAAGCAAATTTTAACTTACCGAGTTACCAAGCAAGCAATCTATGCCTAGAATCTATTCAAACCGAGTTACCAAATTCAATTCAATCCTAGACATGCATTAATTCTCATAATTCTACTTTTTGATCCTAGTTAACATTATCGAGTTACCAAACAATGATAAGACTAGGTGAATAGTTCAAGTTTCCGACTAACATTCACGGAGTTACCACGTGAGCACTAATTGAGATCAATCCTACGCGACGTCAAACGCAAGAGAGATAAAGATAATCACATAAACTACTCATAATAAGAGAATCACGTATCTAATTAAGTTAGAACATGAATCGAAACATCAAAACGTGTATTTCATAGAACCCTAGCTACCAAACGAGGATCCCGATAATAAAACTTATCTAGACATGAGTTCCAGCATGATTTCAATGTTTTTCATCAACAAAACGCTAAGAATAATGAAGAAGAAGAGATAAAGAAATCCAAACGGATGAAATCCAAGCTCCAAAGTGCTCCCCAAAGCCCCAAGAACGTTGTTGTACCGTCTAATACCTCCCAAAAAAACCTAACCAAGTCTAAAATACGTTCCTAAGTGTTTGGGACTAATTAGAGTTAATTACAAAAGTTCCCGCAAAGTTTGAAAAAAATATGGCCAAACCCAGGTCGCACGACCTCCCTTCCAGGTCGTACGACCTCTGGAAAGGGCAAGGGTAGGTCGTGTGACCTCTGAATAGGTCTTGCAAGACCTGCACAAGTGTTGTCTGCACGCTGCTGTAGATAGTGCTTTCTGAGCTGATAGATCTTGGCCACGTGGCAACCATCCAGCACACCATATTGTGCTCCACACACACTGGATCACCAGCCGAGCTGATCCATGTGGGGGCTGCGAGACAGAGCCCTCGCATACCACTGCACGGGGCTTGTAGGGACTTAGTGGTTTGGAGGCTAGAGTAAGCCCTGTCGCGTGCGAGCCAAGCCCGCACGCGACCTTTAGTAACTGCTTTGAGAGATCTATGGCACGAGCTCCATAAACCCGGTCAATCCGGTCAAACCCGGTCAACCTCGTAACGGTTCCGGTATTCGCGCACCACGTGCTGTAACAGTCCCTATATATAAGGACGAACGTGCCGTTATGGTTAAGCTAATTAAGCCGCCATTACTGGGCGCATTAACCACACTACAACGGTCATGTTCTCTACTATATATAGGACGTTAACCTTTCCATACAAAGGGGAACACACTTGCCATACGCGGAAGCTCTGCCAAACCTCTGTCTCTCTCTCAGACATTACTACTGCCTTACTCTCTCCCTACACACAACCCCAATCTTCCTGTGCGATCTCTGATCCTATACATACGGTGTACACGGAGGTCTCCCTGCCGGAATCTCTTGTGCACATTTTGGTGAACCCGACGTGAACTTACCAGCAAAAGCAACCATGTCTCAGGATGATATCAGCAACAGATCGCCTTCCACCGAAACCGCCTCGGGAGAGGAAACCCGCCGTACTCCTACCACTCCCGGCGAGACACCGACGCTAGAATCTTTGGACGCCACTGTCCAAAGTCAGGCGAAAGCTCTCAAAGCTCAGTCTGCGCAATTGGAGCGGATCTTGGCCGTTCTGGGCACCCTTGCGCCAAATCCTTCATCATCCACCGCCGTTCCTCAAGGAGGAGGAGCCCCTACTGCTCCGGGACTGGGAGTGTAAACCACACCTCCCAACCCTAATCTGCAGACTCCACCGGCGACCACGCAGCTGCCTTCGATTCAGGGGTCAACAGCTCAGATGTTGCCTCTCGCTGCTCACACTCCTCAGCCCTCGGCTTTGGCGTCTAACCCAACTCTGCAGTACCCTTTGCCTCCTCCAACGGCGATCTGGGGCAATGCGAGTAGTCAATATGTTCCCAATCCTTCGACGGCATATGTGTCGCCTCCGCCCGCGGCAACCCCTCCTTCAGCTACCGAAGGAAGCATTCCAGAGTGCATGACGTCTCTGCAGAAACGCATGGACACTATTCTGGCTCACCAGTCATTCGCGGATACCATTATCCCGAAGTTAGACAACGATCCACCTATTCCACGAGAGATTTATCTCATGCCTAACCCGGCGGGGTACAAGGCTCCTAAATGGGACAAGTTCGAAGATGTCAACGGAAACGCTCATGAGCATGTCATGCGTTTCATTGATGTCATGGGGCTGTATGGAGCTGATCCCAAACTGCTGATGCGAGAGTTCCCGAAATCCTTAGGGAATGTGGCATACAAATGGTACCGAACGTTGGAAGCCGGATCCGTGAAGACTTGGGACGACATGGTCCAGAAGTTCTACACCAAGTTCTTCCAGATGGAAGAAAAGGTGACGATAATCCATCTCTCGCGGATGTATCAGAAGCGCGAGGAGGACGGGATCACTTTCATCAAGAAATTCAGGGCGAAATCCTTGGAGTGCAAAGATCCAATGCTCGAAAGCCGGCTCGTAGAGATATGTCTGCAGTGCATGCGAGATGAATACAAAGGTATGCTCATCAATTTTTAAACACCTACGTTTTCAAAGCTAATCGAATGCACGAAGAACATTGAGCCTATAGTCGAGAGGCAGAAAAAGAAGAACGCTCCGGAGCGATCTTCGAGCGGCGCCACCTACAAGATCGGGAGATTCAGTTACAAGAGGGGACGCGAAGCTGAGGTTAATACAGTTTCACCCCAGAAGCAAGCGAAGGTTGTGAACTTCGACGTACCACCCCTACCATGCTCGGTAGAAGAGGCAAGCGACCTCTGCAGGCAGTGGCGTAAGGACGGTGTCCTACCGCCGCTCGAGAAGATACCCTCCAAGGAGATGGTGAGAGAACCTAAGTGGTGCGAGTACCACGGCAAGGTCATGCACCCCACAGCTGAATGCAAGAAGTTCAGGTTTGCGTTCGACCAGAAGATGAAGAACGGCGAGCTGATCGTCAGTGATCACAGGAAGGATGTGCGCAACAACCCACTTCCTGCTCATACGGAGCAAGGCTCGAAAGGCAAAGAGGTCGCCATGATCTCGATCGTAGACTTGGAAGAAGCCTCAGAGGATGGTCTACCCATCATTGCCGAGGTCCACGAAGACGAAGACTACAACATGGACACAGAAGATGAGCGTGCCGACCGGATGAAGGGGTCGCACGACTTTAGCAGATTCTTCGACGAGATGAATTTCTCGGGGAAATGCCGGACAGAAATGACAAAAGCGATCTTAAGGATAGCAGAGGACTACGAGGAGGATCTTGTAGTCTCCAACGGGAAAGTCATCAGGGCGTCTCGCTCTACAGAAAAGATTATGACCTTTTCTGCCAGTGACAAGAAGACAGATGCGAGCCACCAGAGGCCTCTGTACGTGACAACCATCATCAACGGCGTCGAGTTCAAACGGGCATTCGTCGATGAAGGGGCAGCGGTCAACGTCGTTTCGCTCCACACACTGAAGCTAGCAGGGATCCCCGAGCACAAGATCGTCAGGCGTCCATCTCCGCTGATGGGATTCGGAAGCGACTCTAGAATGACGATCGGATGGATCCGCCTGGGCATTCAGATTGGCAGAATCAAGTGCTCAGCAAAGTTCTATGTCATAGACGCGAACACCACGTATCACATGATCATAGGTCGAGCCTGGATTCATCGCTTCGACGCAGTTCCTTCAACGGCTCACCAGGTTATGAAAGCTATCTGGAACGACAGAATAGTTGAGATACCGACTTCGACGAACCCATTCAACTTGGATGAAGCACATCTTAGCGAGGCAGTGTGGTTCACCGAAATGGCGGACGAGCAAACACCGGGACCATTCAACCCTACTCCTTTGCCTCTCTGGGAGGACATCAAGGACCAGTCACCTGCGGGAGTAATGGTGACAAGAGAAGATGCCAAAGAAAAGCCGCCTACACGCGAAGAGGCTCCGCGCATCGCATACCATCGGAAGAATGTATATACTCTGAAGAGAATCGCAAAGCATGACCCCGAAGGCAAGGAGATAGAGAGCTTCTACGCCAATGGGAAGAAATGCTATCGCATATGAAGGTGCGCGGGGATGTCCTCACACGGGCATGGGGATATCCCTGGGCAAATCAATCAAATCGAGCAAATTGCGCTGACAGAAAAGCCAACACAGGGCACTGCAGACGAGAAACTCAAAGAAGCACCTGAATGCATGGAGGACAGGCCGCGACCACAAAAACAAGAGCTAAAAGAAGTGTTCCTCAGCCCGAAAGAGGAGAAGAAAAGGCCAGTCTTTCTACGTGCGGACCTCACAAGCGAAGAGGAGCAAGGACTGCTACAACTCCTAACTGAATACAAGGATGTGTTCGCATGGGAGTATGATGAGATGCCGGGACTGGATACAAGCATCACTATGCACCGCTTAGACATCATTCCAGGGTCTAAGCCGATAAAGCAGAGCACAAGGAGCTTCAGGCCGGAGCTTAACGTGAAAATCAAGCAGGAGATTGTCAAACTCCTGGATGCCAAATTCATAGAGCCGAATCATCATCCCACATGGCTGGCCAACATCGTGCCGGTAGTGAAGAAGAACGGACAGCTTCGCATCTGTGTGGACTTCCGGGATCTCAATCGCTTCTGCCCCAAGGACGATTTTCCACTGCCCAACATCGACTTGCTTATCGATTCAACAGCGGGCCACCGCATGTTCAGTTTCATGGATGGTTTCAGCGGGTACAACCAGATCAAGATTGACCCCGAAGACGCGCGGAAAACTGCATTCATTACCCCGGTGGGAGTGTTCAACTACACAGTAATGCCGTTCGGTCTCAAAAACGCGGGTGCAACCTATCAGCGGGCCATGATGGCTCTGTTCCACGACATGATGCATAAAGAAGTAGAATTCTATGTGGACGACCTCGTGGTTAAATCCAAGGAGGAAGCAGATCACCTCGCGGATTACGGAAGGTGTTCAATAGATGCCGATGCTTTCAACTAAAGATGAATCCCATGAAATGCGCATTTGGGGTAACATCAGGGAAGTTCTTGGGATGCGTAGTTCATCGCCAAGGAATCAAACCCGACCCTGCGAAACTATCAGCCATAACCGGCATGACGCCGCCCCATAACCAGAGTGCCTTGAAAACATTCTTGGGAAAGCTATCATATCTGCGAAGATTCATCCCAGCGATTGCAGAAATCACCTGCTGTTTTAGTGCTCTTCTCAAGAAAGACGCTGTGTACAACTGGGCTCCGGAGCACGAAGCTGCATTTGAAAAGCTGAAGGATCTTCTGACGTCCTCAAAAATAATGATCGCACCTCAACTGGGATCACCCCTTCTGTTATATCTGACGTCCACAAGGAGATCCATAGGAGCACTCTTGGCTCAGGAGTACGAAGGCCAAGAGAGGCCTATCTACTACATCTCTCGCATCGTGCAGCCTGCTGAATCAAGGTACACAGACATCGAACGTCATTGCCTTTCCTTGTTCTTTGTGATAGAAAAGTTAAAACACTATTTTGCATCACACAAAGTAGTAGTGGTCACCAAGAGCGATCCCATACGATATCTGCTAACTCACACTACTCCTGGCGGGAGATTGGCGAAATGGTATATGACCATCTCTCAATATGATATCACATGCGTGAGACCGCGAGCGATCAAGTCGCAGGCGGTGGCGGATCTGTTGGCACAGTTCCCCGATAACAGCCACGAGCCCATGATCGAGGAAGAGCTCGAAGGCCCTCAAATCTATGCAATCGACGTGCCCTATTGGACGCTCCTCTTCGATGGCTCGTCAACAAGGAAAGGCGGAGGCATTGGGATAGTCTTGACCAAACCAGATGGGGAGGTCATACAGATGTCCGCAAAGCTCAACTTCGCAGTCACAAACAATGAAGCGGAATATGAGGCTCTCATCGCGGGGCTCCGTGCAGCGAAAGCTCTAGAAATAAGCAATTTAACGGTTATGGGAGACTCCAAGCTGATCGTCAAGCAAGCCTCGGGCGAGTACGGTTTGAATGAGATCAACCTTCTGTCTTATCGGACTCTGGTACAAAAGCTGGTACAGCAATTCTGCGATGTAAGGTACGAGCACAAGCCCCGAGCAGACAACAGGCATGCGGACGCTTTGGCAACCTTGGGATCTAAGGTCAGCACAGACAAATGTCCTGCAAGGATCTCCATTGAAGTGCGAACATCGTCGGCATTGACAGAGGATGCGTGCGACGACGAACACATGGATGACACGGATTGGAGAAAAGCAATCCTACAAGCTATTGCGGAAGGCACAAGCAGTGAAAGCTGGGCACTCACAAAAGGGTACTGCATACATGACAACACCCTTTACTACAAAGGTCCTGGCGGAATACTCATGCGATGCGTCTCCGAGCGAGAGGGACAACTGTTGTTAGAAAAGATTCACCAACATGCTTGCGGAGAAAGTGAGGTGTCAATCTACCGCAAGGCTCAGAGATATGGCATTCATTGGCCAGACATGTCAACAGCCGCGGCACTGATACAAGGGAAGTGCGAGAGCTGCGCACTAATCAAAGACTCACTACTCATCGCTCTGACTGATGATGACACGGATTGGAGGAAGCCACTCTTTGATTTTCTCACCCAGGGCATCGTGCCCGAATCGAGAAAAGAAGCCGAGAAATTGAAAAGGAAAGCATCTCGCTACGTAGTACAGGAAAACCTGCTTTGGCGAAGAGGTCACGAGGGCAACTTGCTGCGATGTCTAGACGGCAGAGAAGCACAAGAAGTCATGGACCTTTCTCATCAGGTGGAACACCAAGGAGGTGCGAAATTATGCAGGCAGCTCCTCTCAATTGGATATTTCTGGCCCACGATGGAGGTCGATTGCCGCACCAAAGTACGACGCCGCCAGGAGTGCCAATTCAAAGGAAACCTAGTGCACGCTCCCGCCGTGGATTTACATGCATTAGGAACACCGTGGCCATTTCACACGTGGGCTCTAGACTTCATCGGTCCCATCCGACCAACGTCACACGGGAATCATTTTATTCTCACTGCAACTGAGCTATTCACCAAATGGGTGGAGGCAGTACCACTCAAGACGGCAAATGCGCTAGCTGTGGTCAACTTCATTCAAGAAAACATTATATGCAGGTTCGGAATCCCAAACACCATTCTTTCAGATAACGGTACTCCCTTTGTTAATCGCCAGGTAGCTGCGAAGTTAGCGGAGTACAATATCAGGCAAATATGTTCTACTCCCTACTACCCGAAGGGGAACGGGCAAGCCGAAGCAACCAACAAAACGCTGTTAAGAATTTTAAGCAAGATGGTAGTAGATGACCATAAGAAGTGGGCCGAATCCCTAAGCATAGCTCTATGGGCGTACCGAACCTCTCCAAGGACACCCACGGGGGCCTCGCCATTTCTACTATGTTATGGGGCCGAAGCTGTGGTACCTGCGGAGGTGAGAGTCAATTCGGCAAGGTTAGCCTTCCACGCACTCTACGAAAATCAACGTGATCATGACTTAGTCTTGCTGGAGGAAAAGCGAGAACAAGCCAAGAGGACCAACAAGCGGTATCAAGAAAGAATCGCTCGCGCTTACAATAAGACGGTCCAGCGAAGAGATTTCGCAGTTGGAGACTTGGTCTTGCGCGCATCTGACCACTGTATGCGAGAAGCGACTCACCCGAAGTTCGCAGCCAATTGGGAAGGACCCTTCGAAGTCACAGAAGTCTTTGACAGTGGCTACTGCAGCATACGAAGGTTGCACGGCACAACCTCAACCCCGAGTTCAGTCAACATGCGCTGGATCAAGAAGTACTATCCCTGACTTCTCTCATTTCATGCGTTTTATTATAACGTCGCTTAATGTCTTGTATGGCTACGATTTACACAATCTCTTCTCCCATATGAGAGGATTGTAATCTCATCTCTCCCATATGAGAGCGTTATAATAATAAAATTCTCCCAAATGAGAAACTTCATATTTCTAGATGTCAATTTTACTTTATTTCAGTTTGTTATAACTGTTAACAATGAGTTATCTGCTACGATAGCAGCCTACGCAAATGCGATCTTAATTGATCATCTAAGCCTATCTGTTACGATAGCAGCCTATGCAAATGCGATCTTAATTGATCATCTAAGCCTATCTGTTACGATAAGCAGCCTATGCAAATGCGATCTTAATTGATCATCTAAGCCTATCTGTTACGATAGCAGCCTATGCAAATGCGATCTTAATTGATCATTTAAGCCTATCTGTTACGATAGCAGCCTATGCAAATACGATCTTAATTGATCATCTAAGCCTATCTGTTACGATAGCAGCCTACGCAAATGCGATCTTAATTGATCATCTAAGCCTATCTGTTACGATAGCAGCCTATGCAAATGCGATCTTAATTGATCATCTAAGCCTATCTGTTACGATAGCAGCCTATGCAAATGCGATCTTAATTGATCATTAAAGCCTATCTGTTACGATAGCAATTCATGCGAAAAACGATCTTAATTGATCTTCTAAAGCCTATATGTTACGATAGCAACTCATGCAAAAACCGATCTTAATTGATCTTCTAAAGCCTATCTGTTACGATAGCAACTCATGCGAAAACCGATCTTAGTTGATCTTCTAAAGCCTATCTGTTACGATAGCAGCTCATGCGAAAAAACGATCTTAATTGATCTACTAAAGCCTATCTGCCACGATAGCAATATTGTGCAAAATGATCCTAAGTGATCTAAAAAGGTCTATCTGATATGATAGCACCTGAATCTGAAAGCAGATCACAAGCCCATCCGCCAAGATGGCACAGCTGCAAAAATACGATCTGGAACGATCTAGTGAAACATCTGCGAATTCATATGGCAGATAGCAAATGCGAAACATGTATGTAGCATTATGCCAGGCGAAATATGCCGAAACGCATGCGATGTTGTATTTTGTTGTAACAAAACAGCAGATAATACAAAAGGCTACTTATCATTATCAGTCGAAAAGACTTACAATTTATCTGTCCAGATAGCAGCTTACAAGTGAAAAAGCTCAAATCTAACTACACAGCCAACATGGCTTACAATACATTCGAAAAGTAGCTTACAAGCGAGAAATAACACATCAAGGGAATCCTAACTGAGAAAAGATGAAACCACCGGTCCTAACACCGGCGATGCAATACACAGATCTGCGGCCAAAGATCTATAGCAAAAGGGATGCTGCTGCGAAGAGATCAACTTGTCATTCGCTACGTCCCTAGCGGCAAGATCTGGGTAACGGTACGTCCACGACCCCAAGAGGTGACAAAGGCCTCTGTCTGATCAAGATAGGCACCGGAGGAACCTCCTGTTCCGGCGTATGCCGCCGTGCAAAACAGGGGAAGCAGTCATTCCTCTGGTGATGGGTTCCTTGTCATGATTGACAAGGGCATTGACGAGCCTCCTGAGTTCAAGAACGAAGAGGTAAGAGATCCTCCTCCAGGGATGCGGGAGGAGAATTCCGCCGTTCATTACGAGACGGTAGCACGGTCACTTCGGCGCTGCACCTCGCCGGTAGGCGGCCGGAAACATGACCTGCAAACATAATACACGAAGAAAATTCTTCGAAAACACATGAGATATCATCTTCATCTTCTTTATGATGGTTATAAAGAACAATATTCCTCATAAAGTGGATCTTGGGAACTATTTCTATAGCACAAAGCGCAAACTCAGGATTCACAACTTGAAGTTGCCATGAATCAACGAAAAACAAGCGTTGAAGCCAGCAGTCGTAAGGACTCACGGCAAAACACATTTTTGGGATGAAGAACCCAAATGGCAAAGACAGGGTTTATATAGACCCTGTGGAGACTCTTCAGTTTCCAAAAGATGAGTCAGCAGAATTCGAAAAGAGGGTAAGGTCAATCACTTACGCCTTGAAAAGCGGTAACGATCAATTACCCTACTAAAGGCTACGACGATTCAGTTGCGTATCCTAATAAATGACGGATGGTCATGATTCGGATGGACTTCCCAATGAAAGTGTGCTTATCTTCCGAGAAATTAGCGCGAAAATCAAGCAGAGTATCAATTGCTGATGTCATAATTGGATATGCACAGAGATATCCTATCAAATCCCGGAAAGGGCAAAACGGGCAAGTTGATCCTTGTTGTTAAAAAAAAGAGAGGGGAGAAACCCTAGCAACATTACATTAATGTTTTTCAAACATTACATTAATGTTCCAGCTATTTCCTTGCTATTTTTCAAAATTCGAAAAGTCAAAGCAAATTCTTGATCAAGGAGTCATGGGGCGTGAACTGATGGCTCAGCTTCTCTACCTGTTCCACTTCTTGCTTCAGTTGTTCGCACCTGGCATTCATCTCCTGATAGAGCTTCAAAGCTTCGTCAACCTTTTGCTTTTGCTGCTCCACCTTTTGCTTCTCGGCTGCGAGGTTCTGGTGGCCGAGCTTCAAAGTTACGGCTGCGCGAATCAGAGTAACTCTCTTCATAAGAAATCTGAAACCCAGCCTGCCTTGAACTTTGGTCAGGAGATTTTGGCACATGCCACATAGCAATTCAGCACTCTGGACAGAAATGGTCGCAGGCGTAGCCGCAGACAGCTGCTCCAAAATCCAAATGGCTTCAGTAAGAAACAGCCTCCTGTCGAAGGGCCCTATCTCCAGAGATCTCACAAACGATTGGGGGTAGGTGAGGCGCATCCGAACCACCCAGTCCACATCAGTTGGCTTCAAACCTAAAGTAATGTCAAAGCCAAGTCATGATGTCAAACTCGCAAGTGAATAATGCGAGATGCAAACAGTAAAGCTCTACTTACCAGTTCTTTCCAGAATCTCACGAAGAGAAGGAATGTGCGCTGCCGGGGTGGTCGAAGACTGTCCTCGCTCCATAGCTCTCCTGTCAGCTGCGAGCTCTAACCTCTCATAGTCAGGAGGGAGAGTATAGGCCGCACCAGCTGCGACTGCATTCCCAACCTGCGAGCCCCAAAAGCTCCACGCAGGAATAGGTGCCACTGACTCAGTCATCGCCGGAGGCGAAGTGACAGCCGAAGCCGCTTGGCGAGGGACTTTCTCAGATGCGGAAGCATCAGCAGCACTTGTCCTTACTTCCTCAGCGCCAGTATGGGCATCTTCATCCATTAGCACAGCATCAGCTTCAGCATCATCGGAAAGTTCGATGATGTCCTCGAGAGGCTCACCTGCGTATTCAGCAGCTGCGACGGGCTTCTCGGTATGGGAGCTCGGAATCGGAACATAAGACGCAGAAGGCTGACTTCTTTGCTCCAGCACAGGTTCCTCAGCATCGCCTGCGATATTAAATGCGATAGTATGAGGTAACTCGTGTTATAAGTTATTTTTCTATCTTTACTAAAGCTAAGAGCAAGCACCTCCACGCGAAGGTGGGATTGAATTATCTTCGTCATACACTAAAGACGTGGAACCATGCCCTATTAGTGTGTCCTCATTAAGCAAGTATTTAAAAGGAGCGTGACATGGGATGCGAAGAAACCAGTCATGATTCTGTTTCAAGTTTCTCAGGTCTAGCACATGTATATCGTTTAAATGGTTACCTGAAGGTTCTCCGCACTTGTCTACTAGCCAACGACGAATGTCAGCCTTTGACACACCATGCTTTAACGCACCCACAATAACATCTCTATAAGTTACTGCGAGATTGAAGATCTCACCTTTATCGCCGCCTGCGATTTCTTCAAAGTCCGCTTGGGCTTGCTCCAGGGCTGCTGCATCCTCTTCTGGAATCGCATCCTCCTCTTCCTCCTGAGGAGCCACTTCTTCGGGAAGCTCGTCTTCCTCGGTAGCTGGACGCACTAAGTCGTCAACATGTTGCTCTTCGAGGCTCCGCTTTCTCACACGCTCGAGCTCCTCCTCTTCCTGCTGTCTTCTTCTTTCAGCAGCCTCCGCGGCTGTCTTCCTGGACTCAGCAAGAACATCCGCGCTGATGGGATCGTCTGGAACACCAGAATGGGTATCTCTCCTTTGTCTCTTGGCCAAAAAGCCACCGATGATCTCATCATCATCATCATCTGCGAAGAAATGATTGGTTTAAGAAAGAATTGCAAAAGAATTACGATAATGAGAAAGAAGACGCGACGGAGGTACCTCCTGATTCTTCCTCATGCATCACCACTGTTCTTTCTTCTTCTTCATCACTTTCTCTGGGCTCCTGCCTCTCTCCTTCTTCCTCTTGGTTGAATGGAACGAAAGTCTCAACTGCGAGCTCTTTTCGCACTTTGCTGGGCATGCGACCTTTGCCTTTGTCCTTGACAGAAAGGGACCTCACCGGAGGAGAAGTTGGAGCACTTCTGGGGGAAGAAATCGTAATTCCCTTTTGCCTGGGTCTCTTCACTCTCGGCGCCGCAGTCGCTGGAGGGGGCGGATCATCGCCGGGAGGAGACGAGGCCGGAGCATTGTCTATCAGCGAGTCAGCAAAAGCATTCATGACTGCGCGAATCTTGATTTCAACCTCAGGGTCCATCCTCCATGTTAGCAGAAACGGCTGCTTTTGTCTTCTGGTGGCAACAATGGTGTTAACCAATGACTTGGAGCGATCACCAGATGCGAATCTCCGCACATGACACTACAGCAAACAGTGCAGAATAAAGGCGTCAGCATAAGGAAATCAAGAAGCTTAACACACGCGGGAAAAAATTGCTTACCTCAGCAAATGCCTTGCTATATCTGACGACATGCGTTTCGCCCTTCTTAACTGCGCCGACCTTCTCCTTCAGAATGACGTCAGGACACAAATGGTTCTCACGATCCAACAGTGAGTAGCAACCATATTCAGACTCGCTAAGGCTGCAATTGGGGCGAAACGGAAAAGAATTCCTCTTGATCAAGGGAGCTCTACTTGGCTGCGCGGCCGACTGCGTCTCAATCCTCGTCTGCTGGGCGACCCAGTATGCGAGCCAGTTCTGAGAACAACCACCCTCGCGGGTCCCTGCAGGCTGCTCAAAGGGAAGATTATTCATGAATACTGTCTTGCACTCCTTTGTTAGCAAGCGCTTATAGCAACCTCTGATAATGGACTGGGGCCAAATTGATGGTGCCACCGCATCGAAGCCAAACTGGGGAGAAACTCGAGTGGGGTCAACATCCACGGTAATCCTCTCGTACCTTGGTGCGAGCTCACGAATATGCTCTGCGAGGGCAGGAAGGGAACCTCGTAGACACCAGCAAAAGAACTCGCGATAGCGCTCATGGAAATGCGATCCCTCTTCAAAAAGAAGCTCTTCTGAGAAGACAACACCCTTAGAGGGGTACAACTTTGGAAACCATCGCACGTTCTCAATGCGTGTGGCATAGGGCCTGGCAGTAAACTCTTTCCGTTTGTCGCATATCAAGCTCCAAACACACTTGGTATTGTTCGCTCCGAACCACCTCGCAGCCCTGCCGCTGTTACGCTCCTCCGTCTCCCCTGGGGGACACCACTTGTCGGGTTTGAGAGCAGTTAAAGCATAGGATCGCCATCGCTCGAAAACCCACATTGTCAAAAAGGAAATATTGACAAAAGTCAGTACATCGAGGCGGCCACGCGACTCTTTCATGGCTAGAACCAGCTGATCAAGCCTATAGTACAGCGTGCCCAAGACCAAGGGTCCGAGTGCGACTCTCTGGCCAAGGGCGAGCCTCACAGCAAGTGGCAAAACATGGTAAAAAACCCCATCATGTGGGTGACCGTCAATCAAATACCTCGACAACCAAGCACAGAGGAAAGCACAAAGGGTCAAGTGATAGCCTTTACCCTCTACATAATTCTCGGCCTCTGGGTTCTCACTCAGAAGCTTCTTAGTGATGCTACTATTCGCATAGTCTCGAAAGAAGTACTGCAACCATTTGTTCCAGGTGTTCTTCGCAGGCGTATCAACCAACTGCCAGTTTGGAAGGGCTTTTGTAGTAGTCCACCGGGTGGAGATTTTCTTTACCTCTACCAGGCATTCCTCCATCTGCGTATACAAGGAAATCTCCGCAGCCGTCCTCAAAGGACTCAAAGGATCCACCTCACCCATGGGAAAAAGATCGTACAGCATATGCACGTCCTCGAGTGTGGGGGCAGCCTCGAACTCAGCAAAGTGGAATGTGTGAGTCGCAGGCGAGTAGCGGGAAAGAAGGTCTAGAAGCATGGACTGATCCAGCTTCACGGCAGCACCCTTCATAGCACGAACAGCGAAGTATACGCCGGCTTCATCAAGAGTCGCAGCATAATTGGTCAACACGTGGTCAATCCACTCGTCCATATAGTCCAATTTCTGGACAAAAGCTTGGGTAGAAATCGCAGTGTAGGGGAAGTACCCGTTTTCGATTCCCAATCGAACCACATCCTCGGAACCAATCAACTCGAGCAAGGCTGAGTTAACCGGGCGAGTCAGTGTTAGCAATCCATCAACCGGGATAGGAGCAGGCATCCTCTTCGCCTTAACCCTCGCATGGTAGAAATCTTTGCCACCTAGATAGGGGGCTTTTCTCCACAAGGCCTGCGGAAGGTCGGGTATCTCATCATCTTCCTTGGCGGGTTTGGTTCCTTTTGTCTTGGCCATTCCTGCGGAAGAGCAAGAAAAAGGGGGGAGAAATACCACACTTCAGTTTGAACTTCGAAATTCAAGATCTATCATGAAAAGAAAGATGAACAGTTTCTGGTATCAATTTCAGAAATTAGGAGGTTGCATTATCAGTGATTTCAAGATCTCACATCCGAAGCCCTTATTATTGAAGGATTAAAGCAAAAGTGGGTTCAAAGATCAAAGCTTCTTCGCAAGTTTCAACAGATTATATGTTCTGGGCTCACAGATTCAACGCAGTTCAAGGCAAACACTGGTATCTTAAATCAAAATTGAACAAGGCCAACCTTGTTTTCTTGAAGCCTGCTTGGATATGCACAACTGAAGAACACGATTTGCAGTTCTGAACTGGTGATTGATTATCTGAATCTGCTCTCGAAGATCTCCGGATACCATTCACTTTAAAAGAAAGAAGTGATGCTTTGCAACAATGGAGGATACAAAGTATTTATCCAAAAACAATGAAGAGTTGCGTCCTTTCAGTAGTCGAATCGCAACCGTCACCGTCGAATCGCGCAATCACAGGACAAGCTGACGTCACGCCTAAAACCCTAAAGGCCAGATGGCACGACTCTAGGGGTTTTAGGTCATAATGGCACGCACGGGGGCTGAACTTACCCGTATTTGAATTGGTGCGTGGCGACGACGCGTATGTTGGTTTCCGCGCATGGAAGTCTATGCAGCTATGAGTCTTCACGCGCAGAAAGGGGGCTAATGTAGATAGTGCTCTCTGAGCTGACAGATCTTGGCCACGTGGCAACCATCCAGCACACCATATTGTGCTCCACACACACTGGATCACCAGCCGAGCTGATCCATGTGGGGGCTGCGAGACAGAGCCCTCGCATACCACTGCACGGGACTTGTAGGGACTTAGTGGTTTGGAGGCTAGAGTAAGCCCTGTCGCGTGCGAGCCAAGCCCGCACGCGACCTTTAGTAACTGCTTTGAGAGATCTATGGCACGAGCTCCATAAACCCTGTCAATCCGGTCAAACCCGGTCAACCTCGTAACGGTTCTGGTATTCGCGCACCACGTGCTGTAACAGTCCCTATATATAAGGACGAACGTGCCGTTATGGTTAAGCTAATTAAGCCGCCATTACTGGGCGCATTAACCACACTACAACGGTCATGTTCACTGCTATATATAGGACGTTAACCTTTCCATACAAAGGGGAACACACTTGCCATACGCGGAAGCTCTGCCAAACCTCTGTCTCTCTCTCAGACATTACTACTGCCTTACTCTCTCCCTACACACAACCCCACTCTTCCTGTGCGATCTCTGATCCTATAAATACGGTGTACACGGAGGTCTCCCTGCCGGAATCTCTTGTGCACAGCTGCCTTCTGACCCGAAGGTCCTGCGACCTGAGATTGAGGTCCTGCGACCTCTGGAAAATCTCCACCAGGTCCTGTGACCTTTGATCAGGTCCTGCAGGACCTCCTTCCAACTATACTGCTCTTTTTCCTAACTTTCTCAGGTCGTGCGACCTTTGAGTGAGGTCGTGTGACCTCCCATGAACTTGGAAAAAATCATAACTTCGTCCCCTCGTAGCGCATTCCTTCGAATCACTTCCTGAGCATTGACCCATCACTTGATCCTCCATTTTGAGCTCTCTACATGCTCAATGCCCGTAACATCTTCTCATGTTCCTCTCTAGCACTCGAATAATTGTATCTTGCTTTCCTTCCCAATTCTCGAGCTCTCCTTAGTTTCCGAAGTTCATTTCCTCTATCCCCTTGCTCCTCGCGTGCTCCGTTCCTAAAAACCACAACACGAACACCCCGCGAAAATCAAATGTGACAAAATAGGATAAAAAAACACGTAACATGATAGCATGATTTACTCATGAACTCATTATCAACCATTATAGCATGATTTACTCGAAAAGACGCTAAATTCTCCATGATGAGCATACAAAATGTAGCAAAATAAGCAATAAAATAACTCCGAAAATGGAGTTATCAGGGCTATGTGGAGTATTGGTACTGGTAATTCTGTCAAAGTCATGCAAGCTTGGATCCCAACACTGCCCAGAAATAGAGTCGTAAATAATAACCATATTGTAGTAGATATGAAAGTGAAAGATCTTATCAATCCTCAAACAAAGAGATGGAGGGTGTCCTTGTTGAGAAACAAATTCCCCGAGAATGAGGTTGCTTCTATCATGAGAACTCCTATTTCTACCCAGAATCAAGAAGATCAGTTGTTGTGGTTAGCTACAAGTAATGGGTGTTACCGTGTTAAAACAGGTATTCATTTAGCTTGTCAAGTTATTGAAGAATTATTTTTGAAGAAAGCCAATTTTATTGCCAAGCCTTCCAGCTCATTTCAATTCAGCAATAGCTATTGGAAACATGTATGGTAGAGCAATCTGCCTCCTAAAGTGGCTAATTTTGGTGGAGAATTAGTAATAATTCTGTAGCCACCTAGGAAAATCTATTTTTCAGAGGATGTGCTAAAACATCTATATGCAGATTATGTGATGAAGAAGCCAAAAGTTTAGAACACTGTTTGCTGCACTGTAAATGGTTAAGACCTTACTGGTTTGGATTGCGTATTATTCACCCTGAAGAAATCCAGAAAATTGGTAGTTTGAAGAAGTGGATGGCTGAGATGGTTGGAAGAGTAGTTGAAGGGACCTTCCCAAAGCAGATGATGCAAAATACAGTCATGGCTCTATGATAGCTTGGAAAGACAAGAAATGAAGCTTCTTTTCAAAACTCTCAGCCAAATCCAGACTCAGCTATAAGGTGGTGAAAGAATCATATTATGGAATGGGTTTCTGGTGGGAAGTGTGATATTCCAAAAGAGGACAGAGTTCCAAGGACAAAAATTCAGAAAATATCAAATTGAAGCCCCCTACAAGGGACTCTTTCACTTGTAATACATATACTTTTTGGTGTGATAAATCAGGTAAGGCATGGCTAGGATGGTTGGTTAAAGACCATGAAGGCACAATGTTGAAATGGGGTTGGGCTATTGAGTGGTGTTACAATGCCCTATCTGCAGAAGCCCTTGCTCTAAGACTTGCTGCTATGAGAATACAAGATATGATAGCATCCAATTTTTATTTTGAAGTTGACTCTCAAGTTTTTGCTAGATGCATGACAGAGAAAGCTGAGAAATGGGAAATAGCTATGATCCTTGCAGATTTCAGAAGCCAATTTCCAGATTTTAGATGGAAAGTTAAGTGGATTTCAAGAGGCGCAAACAAAAGTGCATATATTCTAATTTACACTTTGAAATATGAGAGCAATATTTTGTATATTGATGACTCTAAATTTAGTAAGCAAGTAGAAGAAGATAGGAAAGAGTTTAATGCAGTTGTTGGTTAATGAAATTATCTATTTCTGATAAAAAAAAGTCGGTGCATTTTTGCTACCAGTTTAAAAGGAAACTAAAAGAGATCACTAAAATTGTGGTTTCCAATAAGGACAAGAAGCATGCACAATTTCTCTTTTGATGGAGTATATAACTGTGGTGTGTGGGGTGTTTGCGGATCATCCGTGAGAGCCTAAACTTACATTCCGACGCACAACAATTGAAGGATTAGCGGTGGAAATTGCCTCCACCTTATTGATTATAAAAAACTCCACTATTATCCATGATTTTAATTATTTTGATGTGATGTCTTTTTATTAATTACAAAAATGTTTGGCCGTGCGAAACAGTAATTCTGCAATTATCTTTGACTTTAGATATAAGTGTTCCCTTAATGTTGCCAATTCCCGAATCGCCGCCATCTAGGTAAATAACCTCAAGGAGTATGGCCATTCTTAGAGCTTGATAATTCAAGTTATGCCCCACCACTTTTAAGAATTTTAAATTCACCTTAATAATAGCCAATAATTAACACATTGCCCCAAATCCCATTACTTGTTGTAGATTGTCAAAAGTGAAGCTCTGGCCCACATTCACGTGGACCCATCAGCACCATACAAGTGTCCTCATCTCCATGCGTGCTCCAGAAGTACCAGATCATGCCGCGTCACACCTATAGGGACCATGAGAGAGGGTCCCTCGTGATTATCATCTGTACGGATTCAGGACTTATAGCGGCTTGGAGGCTGGAATAAGGCCTATTGTATGTGAGTTTTGCCTCATATCCGACCAATATTGTACTGATGAAGTCGAATTATTCTATTGTCCTCATTATATTAGGTTTGTCGTCATTTGTGACAATCTACTAGGGATTTAGGGTACGCAGGCTTCATAATGGGTCGTGGGCCTTCTGTACACTCGCGTGTCTTCCATTGGTTTCCCTAGACAGACTAGTATAAATAAGACATTCCTTTTTGTACATCACAGTGAGAATCCAATTTATTTTGTCTGTGATTTATCGAATTGCTGCCAACAAGCTGTCTCTCCCATCAATTGTACAGTATCGCTTATTTCCACCACTTTCTCTATCTCTCTTTGGCCTCCGATTCATTAGAGTACTTGCTATAATCCAAACACTATTTGTTAGTCTACAACAATACCCTCTTCATTGCCTTGTAAATTTTGGTGAACCCGGCGTGAAAGAGATTTAACTAATCACACATCAAGAAAACCCAAATCGGATCTCATGGCCACCAACAATATTAATCCCTACTGTACTCCTTCGCAGATCCTTTCCAGCTCTCTACAGCTGGAGGATCAAAATCCCCATAATACTCTCCTCTTGGAAGCTTTTTCAAACCCTAAACAATAATTTCGAAGTTGCTCAACTAAAACAATCCATGGACGAGGCTACGTTGTCAAACATCTAGAGGCACGACTAGATCGCCCACGAAATCTCGACCATACACACTACGATGGGGCTACCAGCCTTTGGCGCCACTCTTCCACCGCCACCTCCACACCCAGGAATTAGCCCGTCATCCGATAATGTCCCTGTAAACTCTCAAGACCAGCAACCCCTAGCCAAAAGGTGATTTCCTGACTCCTCGGTTGTCCGCGGAAAGGGGACTCCTATGGTTGCGACCATTGAAAACCAGGGTGTCCCTCCTTATCACCCTTTAGACCCACACATCGTAGGCTTCGACGCTCAAAGACCTCCAGTGAACTCTGCGACAGTATTTCCCCCAGGCATGTCTGCGCAAACCCTAGCCGCATTGGAACAAAAGCTCGCCAACTTCATAGCCAGCCAGTACCCCAAACTTTCCGCGATTCCCAACATCGAATGCCGACCACCAATCCCCATGGAAATTTGTTAAATACCCAATCACACAAAATACAAGGTGTACACATTCGAGAAATTTGACGAGGCAACGGGAAATGCGCAAGAGCACGTTGGGAGGTTCATCGATCTATTGGGGCATTATGGAGTGGACTAGAGCTTCAGGATGCGCGAATTTCCAAAGTCCTTAGTAAATGTCTCGTACAAGTTATATAGGCTCCTCTAACCTGGTTCCATACAAAAATAGGAGGACATGGTCAAAAAACTCTCCACAAAATTCTTCCTGGTCGAGGAGAATGTCACAACCATCCACTTTTCACGAATGACCCAGAAGGATAACGAGTACGGCGCCGCGTTTATCAAAAATATCCACATGAAGTTTTTGGAGTGCCCATAGGATGCTACGAAACGATGGTTGGTGGAAAACTACCTGCAAGGGATGCACATCGAGTACAAGAGCTTACTTATCACCAAGGATCTCCCCACGTTCTCTAGACTCCTTGATAACACCAAAGCAAAGGAGGGGGTATTCAAAACTGAAGAATCAACAAAGGATGTGCGAGACAACACCCTTCCCTCGCAACATGAGTCCAAGGGAAAGGGCACTACTGCTGCTTCTTACGAGCTCATCGACTAAGCACAGAGGCACACCTAACATCTCCCTTTCACCTTTGATTCCGGATTTTACTAATTACACGTCATGCTATTTTCCTACGCCGCTCTTCGCGGAGAGATTCAAAAAGCGGCTGCCTCCATGGAGCCCTCGTTCCCTGACTATCATAAGTCACCTAAAAAAGAAATATGTTGCCCATTCACAGTTAATGGTTAAACTAATCCCATTAGCAATTTATGGAAATCTAAGCTCATTTTCAATTAGTGGAAATGTTAAAAGTCCATTCGCAGGAAATGGCACCGCTTAAAGTCTATTCCCAGGAAAATGGAAATGTTAAAAGCCCCTTCACATGAAAATGGCAATGCTGAAAGTCCATTCGCAGGAAAATGGCAATGTTAAAATTCCATTCCCATGAAAATATCAATGTTGAAAGTCCATTCGTAGAAAAATGGAAATAATAAGGCCATTAGTTGAGATGGCAAAGAGTAAGGTTATCTTTTGAAAAGATGGAAATGATAAATTTTATATGTAGTTAATGCTAATGACCAAGCTCATTCACAGCATATGGCACCAACACCATCACAGCATATGGTACCAAGCCCATCACATAATATGGCACAAAGCCTGTCACATCACATGGCACAAAGCCCATCACAACATATGGCACACAAAGCCCATCGCGTCAAATAGTAATGCCCATTCGCAGTAAATTCCATTAACATTTAAATAGGAAAAGCTAAACACCGATCGCAGTTGTGGAACACCAAAGCCTATTCTCTGTCAATAGTGAAAAGGCTATCGCAGTAATAGCATTCCTAGACTTTATCGCAGATGTAACACGTCAACTCATCCGCGGTTGATGATGTAAAACCATTATCTCGCGCTGTCAACAAAAACATGAAAATAAATAATTCGGAACAAGAGTCTAAAATTTATTTTTCATGAGTGGAAACGCATACAAAATCCCCCAATAGAGGTTACAAGAATCCAACGTTTCACAAGAACAACGGAATAATAGAAATTCTTGCAAAACGGTTACACAAGTAAGATGTAGCGACTACGCGAATAAAATCCAATCTCCTTGAGCCTTTTCCCATTATCGCACCACGCCTTGCAGAAAAATCCAAGGTATTTTTGGAGCTGGTTGGTGTTAAGTGTAAAAAAAAGTCGCACCAGGTTACTTGAGCTGCAAAACGGCCCTCAACCTCTCGGAGCTTCTCTTCTTTCTTGAAGATTACACCGGACTTAACAACATTGGAAGTCAGTAGGATGAACATCTCCTATTACAATCAATCCGTCCTCTTTTTTGCATGGGTTTGAAGCATATAGAAGATCGCATCCGTCCTGACCCATTTTGAAGGTTGTGCCAGACTTCACAAAAACCCATCCACACCGTATTGTACCGGAAGGCTCCTCTCTTCGTAGCATAAGGTCGAAACTCATACTGGCACTCCATGTCTCAATACAAGGCAAAAGGACCTTGTGGATTCCCAGTATCATACCACCACCACGCTCAAGGACATGCTTGTCCTTGCACAAACTTGGGAGTCAAGACGTAATTCAGAAAAACGCTCATATACCCACAAAGACATGAGACACACATTCAAGAACGAAGCCATGTCGTACCGCCCCTGTGAAGCATTAGTAGAGGAAAGCACACGGTCCAATCTCATGTATAGAGATCCCAAGAAAAGAGACCCCATTAAGACATTATTTCTTAGAGAAAGTCGGATCGCAAATGCCAGTACACGAAAAAATACTCCTTCCTCGAAAATGCCATCAATAAGGAAACGAGAAACTCACATGTAGAAGAAAACGCAAAGTGAAAATTTCGATCCTTTCCTTGCGACATAGGTGTGTATTTGACTATCCCCCATATGAGGTTAGACATTGTGGCCGCAGTTGTCTCTAAAGAAGAAACGGACCCACGTGTCTCAGGTATTCATCGCGGTCATGGAAGTATGTTGCGGCTTCCTATGAACCTTATCACCATTCCAGGGAGTGCGACATGCGCACACTTGCTTTATAAGCTGAGACATTCTATCAAAGAGTCACAAATCTTCCTCAATTTTCAGAGGCTCCAAAGGATCACGCTCACCCGTTGCATCCAACTCCAATATAATAGATACGTCCTCCAGCGTGGGAACCCCCTCGCATTGAGCAAAGTGAAAAGTATGAGTCAGACGAGACCATCCAGAAAGTTGGACATTAATCATATGGAGATATTAATATAATGCAGTCCTTAGATTGCAATTAGTGTTTATCTTAAATTATCCCTAGTCAAGTATATTGATTAGTAGGACGATCACTATCCACGGAGACTTGTATGTGGGTAGAATGATATGGATATATCAAGTATAACATATGGGTATGCATTAGGAGTAATGGCACACTGGATTGACCCACCACGAGAAGGCTACATGGAATTTATGTGAATGTCACAAGTGCTTCTCGTAGTAACAATGGTGTTGTGGTCCTTTGACTTGAATTCACTAGATACTCTAGTTTTGAATAATCATAATTTGATATCATCAAACGTTACACCATAACTGGTTAACCATAAAGGTGGTAATCAGACATGATATGAAGCAAGTTGGGAGATGGTAGTGATGTATATATGATTTATCCCTCCCACATAACGGGAGTATGTATCCGCGACTACTCGATCGGTAGTACTTATAAATGTGTGGTCAGGCTAAGGTAAATCAATATATGATATTGTTTTTATCTGTTTAGATAAGTATATTCCCAGGATCGAGAAACTA
This sequence comes from Linanthus parryae, assembly GCA_023055425.1. Lineage (NCBI taxonomy): Eukaryota > Viridiplantae > Streptophyta > Magnoliopsida > Ericales > Polemoniaceae > Linanthus > Linanthus parryae. Next base: position 70,827,417 of record JALGPY010000007.1, on the reverse strand, counting down.
TGGATTGGATATACGAGTGTGACATTTGTGTCTCGTGACCAATCCGGTTGTGACTTGCCTCATTTTAGCTGCCATGAACTTTGAGCTTTGGAAGTAAGATAAGACGAGTATTATATGATCATGTAGGGTTTTGATTCATGGATGCGCAACGGAAACAATAATTAACCATGCAAAACCCTCCAAGGATCACAAGTCAAGAGACATAACGATGGTAAAGGTAGAAATCAATTAACACACCTTAGGGTTCTCCTTTGATGACTTCACGTTCTCTATAGTTGATCCACGCCAAGAGTTGATTTCTAGATCTCCCACTCCTTGGTTCTAGTCCGGAAAGAGGAAGAGGAAGAAGAATCACGCAAAACGAGACCAAACCAAGGAGGTTCGGCCTCCTTGGGGCCGACGGGGACGTGCGGCGGGCTAGGGGGCGGCGAGCTCCTCTAGCTTGCTTGCTCTCTCTCCTTTTGTTCTCTCCCACTCAAGTTATGATCTAATGAATCATAAGTGTGGGAAGGAAGGAAGGAAGGTCTTTTATATAGTCCAACAAATCCTTGCCAACCACCTAAAGGACTTATTCTAGTCCTACTAGAATTCAATTTAGTCCCTTCCTTGCAAATTAGTCCCTACTAAGTTTGCAAGGTTTTGCAAAGTGATCCTTCTAATTAATTAATCCTATTAATTAATTCCAAATCTAGTTCAACTCTATATAGCGTGTGACCCCATATGTTCTATCTAGTTGGTAGCAACTATTTGCTAATATGGAGCGGCTTCTAGCAAAACATCCATTCTAGCCAACTAATAGAATAGCCATCTTGACAACTTTTGTACAAGTAATTGTCTCATCCCTTTGTCTCTATATCCGAATTGGACACGAGAAATACAAGTCACACTCGTATATCCAATCCATAGTTTCTCGATCCATGTGAATAGCCTTATTCGTGCAAATAACATCAATATCCCATATTGATTTATTTGAGTCTGGCCAGACATTCTATAAGCACTATCCCTCGAGTGGCCTAGGATATTTGCTCCCGTTATGTGGGAGGGACAAATTCTATCTACGTCCACTACGATCTCTAAGCTTGCTTCTTATTGTATCTGGTACACGCCTTCATAACTACCCAGTTACGTTGTAGCGTTTAACGCTACCAAAATCACAATAATCCACAACTAGAATATCTAGTGACTTCAAGTCTAAGGATGACAATACCATTGCACCGCGAGAAGCACTTGTGACTTAACATAACATGTATGTAGCCTTCTCGGAGATGGGTCAATCCAGTGTGTCATTACCCCTAATGCACACCTATGTGTTGGATCATGATATCTCCATATCAATCCAACCCCATACTAGTATATAAATGAGTGTCCCATTAATCATTATACTGGACTAGGGATATTTAAGATAAACAACACAATTGTAAATCTAAGGACTTCATTATGTTAAATATCCAATAAATAATAAATGAATTTCTAGCCACAAATAAATTCATACTAAACTAGATTGCCTCTAGGGCATCTATACCAACAGATCATTCATGTAAATAATCTCTTTCAACAGCGAGCTAGACATGAAAACTTTGAAGTGCCAAGAGCTTTGTTCAAAGAGCAATTTACTCGATATGATTGAGAATCGCTGAACAACGCACTAATGAAGGCAAAGGCAAAACCATATTGATGGTTAAAAGGGGAAGAGGCAAATGGTTTTCCGAAAACTCTGAAGGGAAAAGCAAGGTAGTTTCAAAGCCCATGGAAGTTGCCTTAAAGCCGAAAAGGTGGCTTAATGAAGGGGAACTTCCCAAAGTACCTAGAAGAAAATAAAGGAATTATGAATTCCACTTAAGGTATCTTTGTTATAGAACTCAATGCGTCTATCTCATCATGGGTATTAGGTACTAGATGAGAATATCACATTTACAGAAGTGTGCAGGATCTCAAGAGATGTAGACCATTGAATAAGGAAGAGATACAGCTACACGTGGGGCAATGAAGTAAAAGTTGTTGAATTATCTGTAGGGACTTATCATGTATCTCTACCTTCTGGAATTATATGTGAATGAGACAAATGCTATTATGTCCCTGTTATGAGAAGGAACATTATAGCAGTTTCTTGTATTGACAAGAAATTTTTCTATCACTATAAAGGACAAGGGTTGCTCTGTTTATTTTGATAGTATTCATTATTGTAATGCACTTTTTTCTAATGAGTTGTATATCCTTGATCTAGATTATTCCATCAATAACATAAATACTAAGAGGATTAAATATAACGATTTTTAAATCCCACAAATCTTTGGCATTGTCGTTTAGGCCATATAAACGAGAAACACATTTCTAAGCTCTATAAGGATGGATTTCTAGACTCATTTGATTATGAATCATATGAGACATGTGAAGCTTGTTTATTGAAAAAATGACTAAGTCCCCTTTCACGGAGAAAGGCGAGAGGATTAGTGAGCTATTGGCACTCATACATACTAATGCATGTGGACCATTCGCCACAACAGCCAGAGAGGTTATCCTTACTTCATTGCATTTACTGATGACTTCAGTAGATATTTATTTGTGTATCTTATGAAGAACAAATCCAAATCCTTTGAAAAATTCAAATAATTCAAGAAGAAAGTGGAGAACCAGCTTGGCAAGAGTATTAAGGCTATAAAATTATATAATGGAGTAGAATACTTAACCCAAGATTTTGACGACTATCTTAGAGAGTGTGGAATCGTGTCCCAACTCACTCCACCTGGAACACCACAATGGAATGATGTTTCTGAGAGGAGGAATCAAACCTTGTTAGACATGGTTCGATCTATGATGGGTCAGACATATCTTCCAATTTCATTTTGGTTCCATGCTCTATTAATAGCTATATTTACCCTTAACCGTGTTCCATCCAAATCAGTTATGAAGACGCCATATGAGATTTGGACTGGGAGGCTTCCCAATGTGTCGTTCATGAGTATTTGGGGTTGCGATGTTTATGTAAAGTGTTTACAGTCAGATAAACTCGGCCCAAATCGGACAAGTCTAAATTTGTGGGATATCCTAAGGAAACGAAAAAATATAATTTCTACAATCTAGCCGAGAATAAAGTGTTTGTTTCTCGGAATGGTGTGTTTCTAGAAAGAGAGTTTGTCTCTAAAGAAGCCATTGGGAGGACTGTAGATCTGGAAGAAGTTCAAGAACCACAAAGCATTGATCCTACAATGGAATATGAGCAGGAACCACAAGATGTTATGGAGCAACCTGCTCAAGTAACACAAGAGGTTCGTAGGTCATGTAGGATACGTCAGGGGCCAAAGAGGTACGGACTTCTCGTGACTTGAAGGGGACGGATTCTCAGAAGTGGTTTGAATTCATGAGATCCGAAATGGATTCCATGCATACCAATAAAGTATGGACTTTAGTGGAACCACCCAATGGGGCTCCGCCCAAAGGGTGCAAGTGGGTTTTCAAGAAGAAAACTGATAACGCCCAAATAAGGGTTATCTTGTAGCCCGATTTGACGTATATTTTTGCCGAAAAGTCATGTTTTAGCTGGAATTCACCCTCAGAAAGCCTCGGTGTAGGAACGAGACGTTTATTTGCTCTTCATAAAATTCTGCATTTTACGTACTTTTATTGGATATGATCGCGGGTGTGTTCGTGTTGTCTATGCAGGAACATGGCTCGGGAATGCAGCAGGAACTATGCGGGAAAGCAGCAGGAGGCAAAAGAAGCAGGAAAAGAGCAGAGAAGCTTGTTGTGTGCGTATTTTACGCACACTCCTGCGTATTATACGCACATAGCAAGAGAGAGGGGCAGATTTTTGGCAGCATAAGTCCCTGTGTGTGTATTTTACGCAGGGATGTGCGTATTATACGCACATAGGGAGGATAGATACGCAGAGAGGAGAAAAAACTGCACAGGATTGGCTAGTGTTTGCGTATTTTACGCACACCTGTGCGTATTATACGCACACAGCAAGAAAATAAGAAGAAATCAGCACATGCCAGGCTACTGTGTGCGCATTACGCACACTTCTGCGTATCATACGCACACAACACAACTTCTGAGGCGGTTTCGGTCAGTGGCAGTTTCGTAAATAAAGGAAAGTTCCAAAAACATATTCAGCGCTATATAAAGACTCGTCCAGACTCGTTTTAGAGACACAACACATCCAAGGACAAGTTTGAGCATTCTCGGAGAGCACGAAAGCGCGAATTCAGATTCGAAGACATAGTTTGATCTTATTCTCTCTCTTAATTTCAGAAACTTTGTTAGTTAATTATGTCGTTTAGTAGCTAAACCTCTTACCAAGGTTCTCGGTGAACCTAGGGTTTCGTTTTCAGACATTGTTCTACAGTTTGATTATGGATTCACGATTACGTTATCTTAATTCAACAGTATTATCAGTTATTCTGTCTTTTATTATTATCGTTTATGCATGATCGGAGTCGCGAACCAAAATTGCTACAGACCCGAGCCTGTAGGTGAAAACGTCGGGTTAGGGTTAGGAAGAAAAGACATGATGTAATACCTTACCCTGATAGACCGACCAGAGAAAGGGAGATAGGGCTAGCCAAAACGTATAGACCAACTGTTAGAGAATCTGACCCGGGCCATCAGGACAGGTTAGAAACCCTAGCAGACTTAGAACAAGACTGAAGACTTAGGCAGCTTAACAGGAATCCGAAAGTCTGCAGGATCGTGATAGCGTGTGGAATCTGAAAGGTTACTGCACAACCGGTACGTGGCTCGTGTAATTAAAATTTCCGGGTGTTTCCATATCAAACAAAGAATGTGAATCTGAAGAAACCCTAGGGGATCCTGGGACCTAGTACTCAAACCCTAGAATTTTGCAACCTTAAAAATTTCCAGAAAAACGTCATAAAAAATATTTACTTTTTAGTTGTTTTTAGTCCATATCTAGTAATCACACTCTTAAACTACTCCTCCTTTTACACTCTGCAAGTTAAAATTGGTCGCTCGGAAAAACTCAAAACAGTCCTCGTGGGAACGATTACCCGAGTTGAAATACACCCGGTATTACTCGATTCGTATACTTGCGAATAGCACGTTAGTTTGCGCATCAAGTTTTTGGCGCCGTTGCCGGGGACTATTTAGGGTTAATTTAGTTATCAGAAATAGTTTTCAAAGTTTTTATTTTTCAGTTTCGTTATTTGTCTTTTATCTCACTGCTTTTTGAATCTACGTTTTTCAGGACTGTTTAGTTGATGCCCAGATTGCCTCGCGATTTGGTACCTCCACTCAACAATCCAGAGAAGCTTTACACTAAACAGAACCGCATAACCGAGAAAACAGAATGGCAAACAACCAAGGAGACCGTCCTGAAAACCCAGCAACCGGGCGAGAGGAACCAGAGACATGTACCCCAGCCCAGGTGGCTCGGTACATCGAAGAGCTTATCACAGCAAGCTTTGCGGCCCGTAACAACCAGAGGACATATAACCGGTCTAGAAAGCGTTGGTGGAGAATTTCGAAGTCCCCACGAGGGGGGGCATGAACGAGCTATTGTGGTGCCCGAGATCACCGCAGAAGACTTTGACATAAAACCCTCCACCATCCAGACTGTGCTGACCCTCTGCCCGTTATATGGCAAAGCCGACGAAGACCCGAACAACTTTATCGGGAAGTTCGAGGATTACTGCAACAAGGTCCGGTACAAAGAAGTAGACGCAGAGGCACTTATGCTAATTCTGTTCCCATATTGCCTATATGGAGTAGCCAAAGACTGGCTCGAATCCCGACCACCCAGATCCATCACTACATGGGAGGTATGCGTCACGGATTTTCTGGAAAAAGTTTACCCCGCTTCCCTGGTCATTCAGCTGCAAAGCAAGATTCTGTCATTTAAGCAGAAGATGGGGGAGACGGTGGTAGACGCATGGGACAGATTGATGAGATTGGTGAAAAGATGCCCGAACCACGGTTTTGGAGACGCGAAGATCCTGCAGGTATTCTACCATGCCCTAGACAGGGAGAGTGTTGACAGGATTGACAGAGAAGCCGAGGGAAACTTCCTATACCATGTAGACAAAAATGGCGCGTACGATCTGATGAAGCAGTTAGCCAAGCAGGACACTCGACTGTTTGACGATCGTTGGATGGCGGCTCGAGCCGAGCCAGCGGAAGACGACCGGATAGATAATCTGACCAAGATCGTGCAAGACTTGGTTAAGAAAGTCTACTTGGACAAGAAGGCTGTTGCAGCAGTAGGAGAACCTGATTCGGACGCAGCCATTGAGGAGCTCAGAACCGAAGATACCAATTTCGTACAGTAGCAGTGGGACCAGAGCCGGTACATACCGGAGAGAACTTCCCGGGTTGCGGTATGGAAACCCGAATTTTGCAGTTTATGCACCGGGATTCCAGCACAGGCCACCGACTCAGCAGGCCGCATCGACACAGCAGGTTCAGCCAGGCCCATCTGCACAGCAGTACGATGCCCGATGAAGAAAATCGAGTCCATGTTACAGACCATGGAGTCCCGGTTCGCGCATATGGACGCCCTGACAGCCGACGTGCAGACGACCAAAACGTCATTGTGCGCTTTGGAGGTACAAGTAGGGCAGTTAGCACAATAGCTAACAGAGAGACAACAAGGAAACTTGACCTCGAATACAGTAAACAGTCCACGTGATCAGATCAATGCCATCACCACTCTGAGTGGATTAGCACTACAGGATCCGCAGTATCCTAGCCACACACGTGTAGACAAATCGAAAGAAGTTGAACGTGAAGTATTTGGCCAGGATAACATCTCAGCCAACCGCCCCCAGCCGAAGGGCTCGGTTGAGCAGGATGCAGCGCAGAACGTGAAGGATGCAGAAACAGTACCTGTCTCCAAGGAGGTGCCATACCCTTTGAAAAAACGAAAGAGAGATGATAGCAAATACTACGCTAGGTTTCTCGAGATGTTCAAGCAGCTACAGATCACATACCCTTTGCTGAGACTTTGAGAAAGATGCCCACTTACGCCAAATTCCTCAAAGACATTCTGTATGGGAGGAGGAAAATGAGAGATTTCGAGACTATAAACCTGACGGAAGAAGTGGACAATTGTGTGAATAATGGGCTACCGAGGAAGAGGAATCCTGACAGTTTTGTCATACCGGTCACCCTAGGTAATGCTTACACGGGAAAGACTCTGTGTGACCTAGGGGCCAGCATCAACCTGATGCCATTAACGATTTTTAAAAGTTTGAAAGTCGGTGAACCCCGACCCACCAGAATTATGTTGCTGATGGCAGACAGGTCCGTAAAGCAAGCATACGGAGCTATCGAGGATATTTTGGTGAAATTCGGAGAGTTGATTTTTTGGCATATTTTGTGATCCTGGACATGGAGGCAGGGGAGGCATGTTGGAATAGATGCCCTAGAGGCAATCTAGTCTAGTATGAATTTGTATATGGCTAGAAAAACCATTTATTATTTATTGGATATTTAATATAATGAAGTCCTCAGATTTACAATTGTGTTGTTTTTCTTAAATATCCCTAGTCCAGTATAATGATTAATGGGACAATCATCTGTAGACTAGTATGGGGTTGGATTGATATGGAGATACCATGATCCAACACATAGGTGTGCATTAAGGGTAATGACGCACTGGATTGACCCATCTCCGAGAAGGCTACATACACGTTATGTTGAGTCACAAGCTCTTCTCGCGGTGCAATGGTATTGTCATCCTTATACTTGAAGTCACTACATATTCTAGTTGTGGATTATTGTGATTTTGGTAGCGTTAAACGCTACACCGTAACTGGGTAGTTATAAAGGCGTGTACTGGATACAATAAGAAGCAAGCTTAGAGATCGTAGTGGACGTAGATAGAATTTGTCCCTCCCACATAACGGGAGCAAATATCCTAGGCCACTCGAGGGATAGTGCTTATAGAATGTCTGGCCAGACTCAAATAAATCAATATGGGATATTGATATTATTTGCATGAATAAGACTATTCTCATGGATCGGGAAACTATGGATTAGATATACGAGTGTGACTTGTATGTCTCGTGTCCAATCCGGATATAGAGACAAAGGGATGAGACAATTACTTGTACAAAGGTTGTCAAGATGACTATTCTATTAGTTGGCTAGAATGAATGTTTTGCTAGAAACCGCTCCATATTAGCAAATAGTTGCTACCAACTAGATGGAACCTATGGGGTCACACGCTATATAGAGTTGAACTAGATTTGGGAATTAATTAATTGGATTAATTAATTAGAATGATCAATTTGCAAAACCTTGCAAACTTAGTATGGACTAATTTGCACGGAAGGGACTAAATTGAATTCTAGTAGGACTAGAATAAGTCCTTTAGGTAGTTGGCAAGGATTTGTTGGACTATATAAAGGACCTTCCTTCCTTCCCACACTTATGATTCATTAGCTCATAACTTGAGTGGGAGAGAACAAAAAGGAGAGAGCAAGCAAGGAAGGAAGGAGCCGCTGCCCCTCCCTCGCCGCCGCCCGTCCCCGTCGGCCTCAAGGAGGCCGAACCTCCTTGGTTTGGTCTCGTTTTGCGTGATTCTTCTTCCCCTTCCTCTTTCCAGGCTAGCACCAAGGATTGGAAGATCTAGAAATCAACTCTAGGCGTGGATCAACTATAGATAACGTGACACAATTTGCGTTTGAAGTCATCAAAGGAGAACCCTAAGGTATGTTAATTGATTTTTTCCTTTACCATCGTTATGTCTCTTGACTTGTGATCCTTGGAGGGTTTTGCATGGTTAATTATTGTTTCCGTTGCGCATCCATGAATCAAAACCCTACAGTGGTATCAGAGCCACAAGTCGTAGAGCATAAATGTGGTTTATGTGTTACGTTTTGATAGTTTTACACCTTAAATTGATTGTTTATAGCGTAAAACAAGACAAATCAAGCATATGATGCAATTTGTCAATAATCTATCATAACAAGATCTAGTTTTTGCATTGGATGCATGGATTAGTGAGTTTGAGAAATTTTAGGATCTTAGATCTAGGGTTTGGGCATCCTTGGGGAAGAAAGAGTTCTTCCCAAACAAGGAAACAACCAAACTTGGGCACCAAGAAACAACTCCCTAAGAGGTTCGGCCCCCCTAAAGGGACCGCCCCTCTTGCTTGCCGCCCAAGCTAGGCCTCCCTAGGGGACGGGGCAGCCCTAGCCCGCAGCCTAGCCGCGTGGGCTAGGGGTTGGGCCGGACCTAGGGCCTTGCGGTTTATGTTTAGGGCCCGGGCAATTGGATTGTTGGGCCCATGGACCGTTTTAACCCTAGAATATCCTAAAATCAATTAAAATTGACCAAGCGCGTTAAAATTGGATTTTAACTGTTTATTTGCAATTCGCATGGTGATTGGATATGGCCTTAGGATGTGGTTTGATGTGGATGTTTAATTTTGTGGTTTGGTTTACGGCCTGCGAGCTGATCAATTCATTGTAATAAACAATTAGGGTTTTATGGCCTGCGAGCCATTTTTTTTCTCAACTTGTGAGATTTATTTTATTTAGTATAGAAGTTAGCTAGTGCTAGATAAAGTAGATTGTTAGCCAAGACTGAAGAAAATAAGCCCAAAGCCAAAATGAGCCACAAAAGATGGAGCATGGAGCATGGAGCATTCCACAAGACTATGAAGGATGGACCAAAAGATTAAGACGCATGGAGATGTGTCTGCTTTTAGGGTTCATAGATAATTCCATTGGCTTGGAATTATCTTAGTGTAGAAAAGGCCATATCCACATCACGTTTTATTATGTTTTGTGGTTGTTTACTTTATTGTCTTATTATTTTGTGGTTGGTGTATGGATGATGAATACAATTAGGATAATAAGATAATTAGACAACCCGGATCTATTATTTGGAGTTATGCCCGAACTCAAATAGATAGATTAGTTGATATTGATCAACAAAACAATTAAAATTGAATTTAAAATCCCTCAAAATTCAAATATTGTGTTCTTGCCTTCTCGTTATTTAAACACTCATTATCATCATGATTTATCAAGTTCGTGCGTGCCAAAGCATTGCGACTTGGTTCATAATGATGGAATGCGATGGCACAAGCTAGTAATGTGCAATTGTTTAAATAAGAGGTTCAACACAACTAGGCTATTAATGTGATTAAGAAACCTAGAGGCAATCAATTGGGATTATCCATATGGATGGATAAATAAAGAGTTATTTGCCCAATTGAACCAAGAGTTGCATAAGGGATGCAATTGGAATTGTTCCTACCTAAAGTAGTCAAATTATGGGTGACTTGCCAAAGCAAGCTCATAAGGAGATGAAACATGGATCTTGGCCCACTAGAAAATATAAGGATATTTTCCGCATTAATATCTTGAGGGTTATTAATCACTAGAAAAATAGTGGGAGCTATATTTGATAAACTAGCCATTATTGAATATAGTCAAAAATTCACAAATACTAAAACTTGCGTATTTTCCTTTTGTAGAATTCCAAATGGCAAACAACTCATCGAGTTCACAACATTCCCTACGATCTGTCCTTGAGAAGGACAAGCTCTCTGGAACCAACTTCCTTGATTGGTACAGAAACTTGAGAATCGTTCTCAAGCAAGAGAAGAAACTGTACGCAATAGAGGAGCATGTTCCAGCAGGTCCGGAGAACCAAACACCTGCTGCCCTAAAGGCGTATCAAAAGCGTGTTGATGACTCTAATGATGCGGTCTGCCTTATGCTATGCACCATGACTTCTGAGCTTCAGAAGCAACACGGAAACATGAATGCTGTCGATATGATCGAGCATCTGAAGCAGCTCTTCCAAGAGCAGGCAAGGGTTAAGAGGTATGAGGTCTCTAAGGAACTGTTCAAGTGTCATCTGGCAGAAGGGAATCCAGTGGGACCCCATGTACTCCGTATGATCGGGTACTTGGAGAATCTCGCCCGGCTAGGGTTCCCGTTAGGCCAAGAGTTGGCAACCGATCTCGTGTTGCAATCGTTGCCCGAGAGTTATGGACAGTTCATCATGAACTATAACATGAACGAGATCGTGAAACCACTGCCAGATTTACTCAATATGTTGAGGACAGCTGAACAGAGCATCAAAAAGGGTAAGGGCAAGGCCATTATGATGGTGCAGAAAGGAAAGGGCAAAAGGTTTGCCTCATCCTCCAAGGGCAAAGGCAAGTCAGTTGCCAAGTCCAAGGAACCTGCCCTTAAGCCTGTTGGTGGAATTGCCAAATGTGTGACTAAAGGTGAGTGTCACTACTGCAGTCAGCCTGGACACTGGAGGAGGAACTGCCCAAAATATCTGGAGGACAAGAGGCTTAGAATAGTGATTCCACCACCACCAGGTATTTTTGTTGTAGATGTCAATTTAACTGTCTCTACATCATGGGTATTAGATACTGGATGTGGATCTCACATTTTTCGAAATGTGCAGGATCTAAAGAGAAGTAGAAGATTGGCTAAAGGGGAGATAGATCTGCGCGTTGGGAATGGAGCAAAAGTTGCTGCGTTGGACGTGGGCGTGTGCGAGCTATCTCTGCCTTCAGGATTAGTTTTAGAATTAAATAATTGCTATTTTGTGCGTGCTATGAGCAGAAACATTATTTCTATTTCTTGTTTGGACAAGGATGGTTTTTTTATTTCAATAAAGAACAATTGTTGTTCCTTTTATTTGAATAATATTCACTATTTTAGTGCGCAATTATTTAATGGAGTATATGTCCTTGATCTAAGCAATCCTGTCTACAACATTAATACCAAGCGGATTAAAATAAATGATTTAAATCCTGCTTATTTATGGTATTGTCGTTTAGGCCACATAAACGAGAAACGTGTATCTAGACTCCATAAGGATGGACTACTAGACTCATTTGATTTTGAATCATATGAGACATGTGAGGCTTGTTTATTGGGAAAAATGACAAAGTCCCCTTTCAATAAGAAAGGTGAGAGGACTAGTGACCAATTGGCGCTCATACATACTGATGTATGTGGGCCATTTACCACGCCTTCCAGGGGTGGATATGTCTACTTCATTACATTTACTGATGATTACAGTAGATATGGATTTGTGTACCTCATGAGGGCAAAATCCGAATCCTTTGAAGTGTTCAAAGAATTAAGAATGAAGTAGAGAAGCAGCTTGGCAAAAGTATCAAGGCTCTACGATCGGATCGTGGAGGAGAATACTTGAGCCAAGAGTTTGACGACTATATTAGAGAGTATGGGATCGTGTCCCAACTCACTCCACCCGGAACGCCACAATGGAATGGCGTGTCTGAAAGGAGGAATCAAACCCTATTGGATATGGTTCGATCTATGACGTGTCAAACCGATCTTCCATTATCATTTTGGTGCCACGCTCTATTAAGTGTAGCTTTCACCATTAACCGTGTTCCATCTAAATCAGTCATGAAGACACCATATGAGATGTGGAGCGGGATGCGTCCCACACTGTCCTTCATGAGGATTTGGGGCTGCGATGTCTTTGTAAAACGTTTACAATCAGACAAGCTAGGGCCAAAGTCGGATAAGTGTAAATTTGTGGGGTACCCTAAGGAAACTAAGGGTTACTACTTCTACAATCCAACCGAGAACAAAGAGTTTGTTGCTCGGACCGGCGTGTTTCTAGAAAGAGAGTTTGTCTCTAAAGAAGCAAGTAGGAGGACTGTAGAACTTGAAGATGTTCAAGAACCACAAATCACTGAACCGATCATGGAGCATGAACAGGAACCACAAACGGTTGTGGAGCAGCCTGTTCAGGTAACACAAGAGCTTCGTAGATCTAGTAGAGTGCGCCAGGAACCCGAGAGGTATGGACTTCTCGTGACCGATTCCGGTGACACGATGCTCATAGATGATGAGCCTACTACCTATGAAGAGGCCATGAAAGGCCCAGACTCGCAGAAGTGGCTAGAATCCATGAGATCCGAGATGGAATCCATGTATACCAACAAAGTATGAACTTTGGTGGAACCACCCGAAGGGGCGCAACGCATAGGGTGCAAGTGAGTCTTCAAGAAGAAGATCGACATGGATGGTAATGTGATTACCAATAAGGGCCGATTGGTGGCTAAAGGATTCGGACAGATTCATGGTATTGACTATGATGAAACCTTTTCACCAGTCGCTATGACCAAATCCATCCAAATCCTACTTGCGATTGCAGCATACCACGACTATGAGATTTGACAGATGGATGTCAAAACAGCATTTCTTTATGGGAATCTCCTCGAGGACGTGTATATGATACAGGTCGAGGGTTTTGAGGATCCAAAGCAAGCCAACAAAGTCTGTAAGCTGCAACGGTCCATTTATGGATTGAAGCAAGCTTCTAGGAGTTGGAATCGACGTTTTGATGAAGTAGTCAAGGAGTTTGGTTTCATCAGGAACGAAGATGAGTCTTGTGTCTACAAGAAGGTTAGTGGGAGCTCTATAGCTTTTCTGGTCTTGTATGTGGATGACTTACTACTCATTGGAAACGACGTTCCCATGCTGCAATTTGTTAAAGATTGGCTAGGGAAGTGTTCCTCAATGAAGGAATTAGGGGAAGCATCCTATATACTAGGTATAAAGATCTATAGAGATAGATCTAAGTGTTGGAATTGATGCCCTAGAGGCAATCTAGTTTAGTATGAATTATTTGTGGCTAGAAATTCATTTATTAATTATTGGATATTTAATATAATGAAGTACTTAGATTTACAATTGTGTTGTTTATCTTAAATATCCCTAGTCAAGTATAATGATTAATGGGACAATCATCTATAGACTAGTATGGGGTTGGATTGATATGGAGATATCACGATCCAACACATAGGTGTGCATTAGGGAATGTTGCACTGGATTGACCCATCTCCGAGAAGGCTACATACACGTTATGTTGAGTCACAAGCGCTTCTCACGGTGCAATGGTATTGTCATCCTTAGACTTGAAGTCACTAGATATTCTAGTTGTGGATTATTGTGATCTTGGTAGCGTTAAATGCTACACCGTAACTGGGTAGTTATAAATGCGTGTACTGGATACAATAAGAAGCAAGCTTAGAGATCGTAGTGGACGTAGATAGAATTTGTCCCTCCCACATAACGGGAGCAAATTTCCTAGGCCACTCGATGGATAGTGCTTATAGAATGTCTGGCCAGACTCAAATAAATCAATATGGGATATTGATGTTATTTGCACGAATAAGGCTATTCCCATGGATCGAGAAACTATGGATTGGATATACGAGGGTGACTTTTATGTCTCGTGTCCAATCCGGATATAGAGACAAAGGGACGAGACAATTACTTGTACAAAGGTTGTCAGAGATGACTATTCTATTAGTTGGCTAGAATGGATGTTTTGCGAGAGACCGCTCCATATTAGCAAATAGTTGCTACCAACTAGATAGAACCTATGGGGTCACACGCTATATAGAGTTGATCTAGATTTGGGAATTAATTAATTGGATTAATTAATCAGAAGGATCACTTTGCAAAACCTTGCAAACTTAGTATGGGACTAATTTGCAAGGAAGGGACTAAATTGAATTCTAGTAGGACTAGAATAAGTCCTTTAGGTAGTTGACAAGGAGTTGTTGGACTATATAAAGGAACTTCCTTCCTTCCTTCCCACATAAATTATGCTCATAATAGAACATAACAAAGAGTGGGAGAGAACAAAAGGAGAGAGAGCAAGCAACAAAGGGAGCCGACCGCCCCTTTGCCGCCGCCCCGTCCCCGTCGGCCACAAGGAGGCCGAGACCTCCTTTGGGTCTCTTTTTGCGTGATTCTTCTTCCTCTTCCTCTTCCGGGATAGCACCAAGGACTTGGGAGATTCTAGGATCAACTCTAGGCGTGGATCAACCATAGAGAACGTGACACAATTCGCGTTTGAAGTCATCAAAGTAGAACCCTAAGGTTTGTTATTGATTTCTAACCCTTACAATCGTTATGTCTATTGACTTGTGATCCTTGGAGGGTTTTGCATGGTTTTATGATTTTTTGTATTTCCGTTGCGCATCCATGAATCAAAACCCTACACTAAGAGACTGCTAGGCCTAAGTCAAAGTACATATATTGACAAGGTGTTGAAGCGGTTCAACATGCAAGATTCCAAGAAGGGATTCTTTCCCATGTCACATGGAATCACTCTTTCGAAGAGTGGTTGTCCTTCCAATGAGATTGAGAAGGAACGCACGAGTAGAATTCCCTATGCCTCGGCCATAGGATCTATCATGTACGCCATGTTATGTACTAGACCAGATGTGTCATATGCCTTGAGTATGACAAGCAGATACCAATCCAATCCAGGTGAGAGTCACTGGATTGCAGTCAAGAACATCCTAAAGTACTTGAGAATAACTAAGGATGCTTTCTTGATATTTGGCGGTGAGGAAGAGTTGGGTGTAAGGGGTTACACTTATGCAAGCTTCCAAACCGACAGAGATGAATTTAGATCACAATCGGGATATGTGTTTTGCCTGAATGGATCAGCGGCGAGATGGAAGAGTTCCAAGCAAGAGACGGTGGCTGATTCTACAACAGAGGCTGAGTATATTGCTGCGAATGGCGCAGCAAAGGAAGTTGTTTGGATCATAAAGTTTGTTTCTGAACTTGGTGTGGTTCCTAGCATTGCGGATCCAGTTGAGTTGTACTGTGAAAACACTGGGGCGATCGCGCAATCAAAGGAACCCTGATCACACCAGAAATCCAAGCACGTGCTCAGGAAGTTTCATCTGATTCGAGATATTATCGATAGCGGAGACGTTCGAATATGCAAGATTCCTACAGATGAGAATCTGTCAGACCCGCTTATAAAGCCGGTCACGCAGTGGAAGCATGAAGGGCACACTAGGAGTATGGGCATACGAGATGCGCCAGATTGGCTCTAGTGCAAGTGGGAGACTGTTGGAATAGATGCCCTAGAGGCAATCTAGTTTAGTATGAATTTGTATATGGCTAGAAAATTCATTTATTATTTATTGGATATTTAATATAATGAAGTCCTTAGATTTACAATTGTGTTGTTTATCTTAAATATCCCTAGTCCAGTATAATGATTAATGGGACAATCATTAGTAGACTAGTATGGGGTTGGATTGATATGGAGATATCATGATCCAACACATAGGTGTGCATTAAGGGTAATGACGCACTGGATTGACCCATCTCCGAGAAGGCTACATACACGTTATGTTGAGTCACAAGCGCTTCTCGCGGTGCAATGGTATTGTCATCCTTAGACTTGAAGTCACTAGATATTCTAGTTGTGGATTATTGTGATTTTGGTAGCGTTAAACGCTACACCGTAACTGGGTAGTTATAAAGACGTGTACTGGATATAATAAGAAGCAAGCTTAGAGATCGTAGTGGACGTAGATAGAATTTGTTCCTCCCACATAACGGGAGCAAATGTCCTAGGCCACTCGAGGGATAGTGCTTATAAAATGTCTGGCCAGACTCAAATAAATCAATATGGGATATTGATATTATTTGCACGAATAAGGATATTCTCATGGATCGAGAAACTATGGATTGGATATACGAGTGTGACTTGTATGTCTCGTGTCCAATCCGGATATAGAGACAAAGGGATGAGACAATTACTTGTACAAAGGTTGTCAAGATGACTATTCTATTAGTTGGCTAGAATGGATGTTTTGCTAGAAACCGCTCCATATTAGCAAATAGTTGCTACCAACTAGATAGAACCTATGGGGTCACACGCAATATAGATTTGAAGTAGATTTGGGAATTAATTAATTGAATTAATTAATTAGAAGGATCACTTTGCAAAACCTTGCAAACTTAGTAGGGACTAATTTGCAAGGAAGGGACTAAATTGAATTCTAGTAGGACTAGAATAAGTCCTTTACGTATTTGGCAAGGATTTGTTGGACTATATAAAGGACCTTCCTTCCCACACTTATGATTCATTAGATCATAACTTGAGTGGGAGAGAACAAAAATGAGAGAGCAAGCAAGCAAGGAAGGAGCCGCCGCCCCCAAGGAGGCCGAACCTCCTTGGTTTGGTCTCGTTTTGCGTGATTCTTCTTCCCCTTCCTCTTTCTGGGCTAGCATCAAGGATTGGAAGATCTAGAAATCAACTCTAGGCGTGGATCAACTATAGAGAACGGGACACAATTCGCGTTTGAAGTCATCAAAGGAGAACCCTAAGGTGTGTTAATTGATTTCTTCCTTTACCATCTTGATGTCTCTTGACTTGTGATCCTTGGAGGGTTTTTCATGGTTAATTATTTTTTCCGTTGCGCATCCATGAATAAAATCCGTACAAGGCACCGCTCATACTGGGCATGCCTATTTTGGCCACTGGAGAAGCTATGATAAACTGCAAGAGCGGGTAACTGACCATGCGGATTAACGAGGACAAGGTTAAATTTAACGTCTTCAAAAATCTGCAACTGCCAAATTATTATGAGCAGGAGGATATCTTTGTCATAGATGTGGTTGATGAAGGCTGTGAAAACGAGGAGATGGACCAACTATGGGAAGAGATTGATAGCATGTACAGAGAAGAAAAGGAGATGACTCGGTGCGAGCAGGCCATGAGAGCCGAAGACTGGACCACTCTGCACCGGGACGAAGATGGCGGGCAGAAGATGATCTTGGTTCCTTCACTCAAGGAGCCACCCGCACTTGAGTTGAAACCACTCCCGAACCATCTCAGGTATGCGTACATTGGTAATAATATTACTCTGCCCTTAATTGTTTCCTCTTTATTATCTCAGGAACAGGAGGAGAAAAAACTTGAAGTATTGCGAGAGCACAAAGAAGCAATCGCCTGGACGATTGCGGATATTAAGGGGATCAGCCCCTCCTATTGCATGCACAAGATCAGGATTGAAGAAGGCAAGAAACCAGTGATTCAGCCTCAGAGGAGACTGAATCCGAACATGAAGGATGTTGTGCGCAAAGAGGTCATGAAATGGCTGGAGGCAGGAATTATATACCCCATATCAGACAGCACTTGGATGAGCCCGGTCCAGTGCGTTCCCAAAACGGGGGGTATTACATGGTGCAGAATGAGGACCAGGAACAGATTGCGCAGCGCACCGTTACAGGCTGGCGGATCTGTATGGACTATCGGAGGCTAAACGATTCAACTTTGAAAGATCACTTCCCGCTACTGTTTATAGACCAGATGTTGGACAGGCTGGCCCATCACGCCTATTATTGTTTTCTGGACGGTTACTCCAGGTAAAACTAGATTTTCATAGCCCCGGAAGATCAGGAGAAGACAACGTTTACCTGTCTGTATGGTACGTTTGCTTTCCGACGCATGTCGTTCGGGTTGTGTAACGCTCCATCCACGTTCCAGAGATGCATGATGGCGATATTCTCCGACATGATCGACAAAAATCTGGAGGTCTTTATGGACGATTTTTCACTGTTCGGGGACAGTTTCGACGACTGCCTGCACCATCTGGGCCAGGTTATGATCTGATGCAAGAAAGCAAACTTAATACTGAACTGGGAAAAGTGTCACTTTATGGTCACCGAAGGGATCGTGCTGGGTCACAAAATTTCCAGCAAAGGAGTCGAGGTGGACGGGGCCAGGATCGAGGTGATAAAACAGCTTCCGTACCCGACAACCGTAAAGGCGATCAAGAGTTTTCTGGGACATGCAGGATTTTACCGGAGGTTCATCAAAGTCTTTTCCTATATTAGGAAGCCACTATGCGCTTTGCTCGGAAAAGATGTGCCCTTTGACTTTGATGCAGCGTGTCAACAGGCCTTTGACCATTTGAAGGAGAAGCTAACTACAGCCCCGGTAATCACTACGCCGGACTGGTCACTTCTGTTTGAGCTGATGTGTGACGCCACCGATTATGCAGTCGGTGCAGTTTTGGGACAGCGGAAGGACAAGGTCTGCCATGTGATATATTATGCAAGTCGGGTGCTCAACGATGCTCAGGTCAACTACGGCACTACATAGAAGGAACTGCTTGCTGTGTTGTATGCCCTGGACAAGTTCTGGCCATACTTGGTTGGGTCAAAAGTGATCGTTTTTACCGACCATAGTGCCCTGAAATATTTGTTGGACAAAAAGGATGCAAAACCGAGGCTGCTGAGGTGGGTATTATTGATGCAGGAATTTGATGTGGAAATCCGGGACAAGAAGGGAGTTGAGAACGTAGTTGCGGACCACATATCTAGGCTCGATAATGCTAAGGTGGACCCGGTACCAATCAAGGAAATTGTCCGAACAAGCACATCATGGCAGTCAAGCTGGGGAGACCATGGTACTATGCTATAACCATTATCTGGTGAGTGGTACGCTTCCCGAGGACCTAACCCCGTCACAGCAGAAACAGTTCATTTATGAAAGCCGGCAGTATTTGTGGGACGACCCGTATCTGTTCAAGCAGAGAGCCGAGAATATTCAAAGAAGATGCGTTCCGACTCACGAGGCCTGGAACGTGATCAAGCACTGCCACTCGGCTCAGTGTGGGGGTCACTTCGGAGGGACCCCCACGACACACAAGGTACTGCAGTCAGGTTTCTTTTGGCCAACACTTTTCAAAGACTGTCATGATTACGTACATGGATGTGATAGATGCTAGAGGACAGGGTGTATGTCACAGAGGGACGAGATGCCTTTGAATATTTGGCAGGAAGTTTAACCCTTTGATGTATGGGGATCGATTTCATAGGTCCGTTCTCGTCTTCTATGGGAAATATGTACATACTGCTGGCAGTGGACTATGCTACGAAGCGGATCGAGGTGATAGCGTGTCAGAAAAACGATGCAGCGACAGTTGAGAGTTTTCTGAAACGCAACATATTTACACGGTTCGGGACCCCCAGAGCGATGATCAGCGATGATCAGCGATGAAGGGTCACACTTCATTAACAAAGTGTTTGCCAGGGTACTGAAGCAGTACGGGGTGTCTATCCATAAGGTATCGTTGCCTTATCACCCCCAGACTAACGGACAAGCTGAGGTGTCGAACAGAGAGATCAAGGGCATTCTCGAGAAAACCGTAAATCTGGGCCGAAAGGATTGGTCGATGAGACTGGACGATGCGCTATGGGCATACAGGACAGCCTTCAAAACACCGTTGGGAATATAACCGTACCAGCTTGTGTTTGGGAAATCGTGTCATCTTCCGATTGAGCTGGAGCACAAGGCCTATTGGGCCATCAAACTGCTCAATATGAATCAAAGTTTGTCCGGAGATAAGAGAAAGATGGCGCTGCCGGAATTGGAGGAGTTCCGCATAACGGCATTTGAGAGCGCCAAAATTTACAAAGAGAAGACAAAGAAGTGGCATGGTCAGCGTATCAGGCTAAAGCATTTTAACGAAGGGGACAAATTTCTTCTCTACAACACGAGAATGAGGTTATTTCCGGGAAAGTTGAGGTCTCATTGGTCGAGACCGTTCATCATCAAGAAGATATTCGCATGGGGAAGTAACTGGGTCGGGCCGTCGACCGTAAATTACAAGCGCTGGTTGGGACGCAACACAACGTAGTAAGTTTAGTTTATTTCAGCTCTTATTTTAAGTTTTGAATTTTGAGAGAGATGAGATGAGTGGGTATTTAATGTGAACTAAGCATTTACAGGCACAGCAGAGCAGACAAAGCAAACAAAAAGGAACATAAAGATGTTGTGTGCGTAAAATACGCACACCATGTGCGTATAATACGCACACAGAGAGATGAGAGAGAGAAATTACCCCTATAAACCATGGTGTTCGTATTATACGCACAACTTGTGCGTATTTTACGTACACCGAAGTCCAAATGGCCAAAAAGTTTGAAAATTTTTAAAAAAAAAGAAAAAAAAATTGACTTTTGCTACTGTCTGCGTATTATACGCACAACGTGCGTAAAATACGCAGACAGCAGCGTAAATCCGATTTTTTTTTGCATTTTTTTCACTCCTAATGTCCTTGTGTGAGTAAACTACGCACAATATGCGTAAAATACGCACAAAACATCATGTTTTGACAACTTATAATGAGGGGTATTTTGGTCATTTTGACACTTAGGGTTTTAGAAGAAGGAGGCCGGCCATGGGAAGCCATTGCTGGCTTCTTGCTTTCTCTCTCTACCTCCATTGATCTTAAGCTCCAAGAACACCAATTCTTAAAAGTGCCCGGAATAAAAAATCGAAGGCATATTTGGAATCCCCTCGTCACAAGGATCACGAAACTAGTCTCGGTTTTTAGAAATTGGCACCGAGCTAGTATGTGGGTTGAAGGAAAACGAAGAGTGTTCTTGACGAAAATCTCAGATTCGTAGAGTTTGAAGCAAAACCGGACGATTTCGTAGAAGGAAAGGTTAAAGAGGAGGAAGAAAGCTACGTGTGGGCGGGCTCGGATTTTCATTCCAGCGAAGTTGGTTTTCCGACGACTTTTCCGGTCACCGGCCGGCCACTTTCCTGGCGACATCCTTGCCGGACTCTGCACTTCACCCCCTTTGTGGGAAGGTCCAAATTTCTTTCCCTCTCTTTACTTTTCCGTTTTAGGCACGACCCGTAGCCGGGTCATTGTTTCTGTGATTTTTCTCAGTTTCTGTGCCGTGTGGACCTCTGGTAGATTTTAGGGGGCTTACTTGCTGTGACGCACGATTTCACGCGCACGTACGGTAGATTTCTTTTTCTGCACATTTTTTCGTATTTGCTGTCATGGATTTGGTAAAATCTGTAATCGACCCAAACCGTGCCCACCAGCCGGTTGATTACCCTCCAGCATAAATTAGGCGGCATTACTTTGATAGTTACCGTTTTGTGAACCACTCGGCTCATTTCTATTTTCAGACGGGTAAGAATCCGAACTATAAGTTGGCTAAGGATTAGCGTTTTGAAATAGATGAGGATAGGATGTCGATCCAAATGGCGACCTTTGCTAGCCGAGTGGACATTTTCTGCACGTCACTAGCCGGGTTTGAGGGTGCATCTAGCTCAGCCCTAGTAAGAGAATTCATTAGTAACCTGTTATATGCAGGAGACGGCGAGAACACTGATACACGTTGGGTTTATTGTCGTCGGGACTATATTCTACTGACCCCTGAGTCCATTAGGCAGGCTTACGGGATCACCCCGTCAGATGAGCCATGTGCGTACCAATTGGTACAAAACAACCTGCCGCCGGATGAGGAAATTTTGAGGGTTTTGACAGCTAGGGCTGAGGGGGCCCACTTTGAGGGGGAAGAAGAGGGGCAACGAGGGTTTAAACTACGCTCTAGATTTATGTGCAAACCCGCGAGACGGTGGGCCGAGTGGGTGGTGAACCGCATTGTGGGGATCCAGCACTTTACCCACTTGAGAATGATTTTACCCTTACTGTGTACTGCCTCATGATGCGTAGGAGGATCGATGTTGCCTATCTCACCTGGACCTATATTATGGAGTGAAATGCCTCCAATAGCCGGAAGGGGTTCGGGTTTAGTAACCTGATTATCCAACTGGCTAGGAACTACCAGATTCCATTATTGGATGGAGAGGGTGACGTAAAACCCCCTATACTTAAGGAATATAGGAAGATTAGAGGGGGTGTTCTGGACCTAATGACCCTGTTATTTTACGTAGACGCTGACCCCATGGAAGAGGATGAGTCTGCCCCTGCCCCTGCCCCTAGGAGGAGATCGACCCAGGATAGACCCGCTCGAGGGACGGGAGCACCTAGACTTAGGCGTTCTCAGCCTACTCATGAGCACGGTGAGTCGAGCCAGAGAGTCGGACCTAGCACGAGAGCTGCAATCGGACCACCACCACTTTCGGTCATCAACCGTCGGTTGGCCCGAGTCGAGGAGGGAGTTGAGGGATGTCGAGCTGGCCAGGAGTCCATTGGGGAGAAGATGCTTCAGAAAATGGGGAAACTCTTTCAATACCTAAAGCACACCAATAGGACCCGGAAAAAGATAGCCAAAGACCATGGCGACGCTATTGCTGCCGTAGGAGAGGAGCAGCGAGCGGCCGCTCGACATGCTGGCCGAGAGGTGCCTTTACCCATTATGTTCCATGCCTCCTATTCCAGTGACTACACTACCAGCTGGTCGGACGAGGCAAGCTCGAGTGAGTTTGCCACAGATCCGGACCCACAACCACCTAGCAGTCAGTCTGGATCCCGGACGCAATCACGACAGTCATCGAGCTCACGCTCACGAAAGTCTAGTAGTACCAGGTTCTGGCAGACTAGCAGCTCGTAGCATATCCGGTTCATCCGAGACTGGGTCCGACCCGCCTTACAGACCAGATGAGTGAGTGCCATGAGGGCATGCCACCTCTTCGTGTGGGGGTGGGAGTCGTGTCTGCATTAACCTGGTCTGCACTTTTTCGTATTTATTTGCAGTTTTTATTTTTAATTCTTGAGTCTGAATATTTTCGTTGTTTGAGTCAACCCACCACAAAGTTCTGGCCTTGCATTTTATATATCTATGAAAAAAAAAAGAAAAGAAAATTTTCGAAAAATCCTAAAAATTAGAAATCATAAAATTTTGAGAAAGGGCAATCAAGATAACAGAAACTGGAGTGAAATCAAGGATAGTCCTTTGACAGAAGAGAAAACCAGCACCGAGGTATAGTAGATAGGTGAGAGCCAGTGAACCTTGGAATCCGCAAGTAGTTATCACCTGAGCTAAGGATCCAACTTGTTGCCACACCGTCGTCATCTAGGTAGTCGACAACCCGCCCACAGGCACCGTCACGGTCATCGCATCTTTCGGTGGAGTGATTGGCTATCAAGGGACCTCACGTCCTGTTTCTTACCCCTAGGTCCAAATAGTAAACCTGTTTGAAGCCGTTTACCCCTTTTATTCATAGCCACAATAGCCTAAGAAGCCTTCTTTGAGACCTTCATCAGTCGTTAGTTGGCTATTCTACACGTTATGACAGAGGGAGTGAGTTAGGGAGGGCTTTAGATGGGAGAGCTTCATGACAAATCAATTTTTAGACAGATTTGACATCAACACATTTTTTGAGGGAAGGACAGGGTGAGTTAGTGGCGACTTCATTTATTTGCGGAGGTGGACCACTGCATTACATAGTGACCACAGGCGGAGTTAGTCGCGTGCGAGATATCTTTCCACACAAACTGGGTTTGGGGGGTGTGGGGTTAATTGGTGGTTGTGCCGTTTTTCTACATCTTTGGTGATGCGGAGGTTCAGTGGGACTGCACAGTATCATTCCGACTACAGGATCAGCGCTTCAGGATTAGTGTGGGGGTACTTCACATGAGGACATTTTTCGTACCCCGCAACAGCAGTTTATTTTTACCCACTCAGCTTTAGTCAATTGTTTATTATTGTTATTGTACTTGTTTATGTATATAGCGTGTTATCAGTTAAAAAAACAATAAAAAAAAAGAAAAAATATGAAAAAAAGAGAAAAAAAAATGAAAGAGGAAACGGAAAAGAAAAAGAGGAATGTTCTAGTTTTGCAGTTTTTCAGTTGTTTGTATTATTGAGTCAAAAAGCTGAGTGGGTAGCACGATTTTCGAGACATTTACACCGCTTCACATTTGTGGCCGCGAGTATGGCAAAGACACACCGGGGGGCAGGGAGATTGAGAAGGCAGGAACTTAGGTGTTTCGGGCAGTTTTTTGAGAACTCGGTGAAAGGTGTGAGTTTGGGAAATTGTGAGAATGTCATAACGAGTAGGATTGTTCCGGACCTTTACATACATACATATATATATATATATCCTACCTGTTAGACTTAGAACCTTGATTCAGAAATTGCTCGGATGGTAGGTTAACTAGGGATTTGCTCAAGTTGATAGCGAAAGTAACAGTACTTGGATCCAGTGCTTAATTCCACCAAAGAAATTATGTTCAGACTTACCGATCGCTTGCATGGAAGTACTTTCTGAAAAAGGGTGACCAGTTACGATTTGGAGATTGCCCGATCTCACCAATTTTTTTTTTTTCTTTAGTACGTTTTGAGACTTTGTCTATTAAGTCTTTGTATATTCTATCTGAGTCGGTCTTTCTATCGAGTCGTCTGGTTTTAAGGTTCAGGTCGAAAGAGTATGCAATTGCAGGGAGTATGCAAAGGTAGTGTATGCACGACAGGGTCGTTTTGCGAAGACAGAGTTGTATGCAATCAGGGGGTATGCAGGGGATTGCTCAGGACGATCAATGTGTAGTGCGGGGGTATCTGATAACGCCCAAATAGGGGTTATCTTGTAGCCCGATTTGACGTATCTTTGTGCCGAAAAGTCATGTTTTAGCCGGAATTCACCCTCGGAAAGCCTCGGTTTTAGGAACAAGACATTTATTCGCTCTTCATAAAATTCTGCATTTTCCGTACTTCTATTGGATATGATCGCAGGTGTGTTCGTGTTGTCTATGCAGGAACAGGGCTCGGGAATGCAGCATGAACTATGCGGGAAAGCAGCAGGAGGCAAAAGAGGCAGGAAAAGAGCAGAGAAGCTTGTTGTGTGCGTATTTTACGCACAATCCTGCGTATTATACGCACACAGCAAGAGAGAGGGGCACTTTTTGGCAGCATAAGTCCCTGTGTGCGTATTTTACGCAGGGCTGTGCCTAGTATATGCACACAGGGAGGACATATACGCAGAGAGGAGAAAAAACTACACAGGATTGACTACTGTGTGCGTATTTTACGCACACCTGTGCGTATTATACGCACACAGCAAGAAAATACGCAGAAATCAGCACATGCCAGGCTACTGTGTGCGTATTTTACGCACACTTCTGCGTATTATACGCAGAAAACACAAATTCTGAGGTGGTTTCGGTCAGTGGCAGTTTCGTAAATAAAGGCAAGTTCCAGAAACGTCTTCAGCACTATATAAAGACTCGTCCAGACTCGTTTTAAAGACACAACACATCCAAGGAGAAGTCTGAGCATCCCCGGAGAGCACGAAAGCGCGAATCCAGATCCGAAGATTTAGTTTGATCTTATTCTCTCTCTTAATTTCAGAAACTTTGTTAGTTAATTATGTCGTTTAGTAGCTAAACCTCTTACCTAGGTTCTCTGTGAACCTAAGGTTTTGTTTTCAGACATTGTTCTGCAGTTTGATTATGGATTCATGATTACGTTATCTTAATTCAGCAGTATTATCAGTTATTCTGTCTTTGATTATTACCGTTAATGCATGATCGGAGTCGCGAACCAGAATTGCTACAGACCCGCGCCTGTAGGTGAAAACGTCAGGTTAGGGTTAGGAAGAAAAGACAGGATTAGAAACCCTAGCAGACTTAGAACGAGACTGCAGACTTAGGTAGCTTAACAGGAATCCGAAAGTCTGCAGGATCGTGATAGCGTGTGGAATCTGAAAGGTTACTGCACAACCGGTATGTGGCACGGGTAATTAAAAATGGTGGGTGTTTTCATATCAAACAGAGAACGTGAATCTGAAGAAACCCTAGGGGATCCTAGGACCTAGTACTCAAACCCTAGATTTTACAACCTTAAAGATTTCCAGAAAAACTTCATAAAAAATATTTACGTTTTAGTTGTTTTTAGTCCATAGCTAGTAATCACACTCTTAAACTACTCCTCCTTTTACACTCTCCAAGTTAAAACTGATCTCTCGAAAAAAATCAAAACAGTCCTCGTGGGAACGATTACCCGAGTTGAAATACACCTGGTATTACTCGATTCGTATACTTGCGAATAGCGCGTTAGTTTGCGCATCAAAAACCCACATGGATGGCAATGTGGTTGCCTATAAGGGGCGATTTTTGGCAAAATGATTCAACCAGATTCATGGTATTGACTATGACGAAACACTTCCCCAGTTGCGATGCTTAAATCCATTCGCAGATTGCTCGCTATTTCAGCTTATCACGACTATGAGATTCGGCAGATGGATGTCAAAATAGCGTTTCTGTATGGAAACCTCCTTGAGGATGTGTACATGACACAACCATAATGTTTTTGAGGATCCAGAGCATGCCAACAAAGTGTGTAAGTTGCAGCGGACCATTTATGCGTTGAAGCAAGCTTCTAGGAGTTGAAATATTCGCTTTGATGATGCATTCAAAGAGTTTGGCTTTATCAAGAAAGAAGATGAACCTTGTATCTAGGAGAAGGTTAGTGGGAGCTTTGTAGTATTTATGGTCTTACATGTGGATGACATACTAATCATTGGAAATGATGTCCCTACCCTGCAATCTGTTAAAGATTGGCTTGAGAATTTCCTCTCAACAAAATACTTAAGGGATGAAACTTATATACTCGGCATCAATATTTATAGGGATATATCAAGGAAGTTTCTCGGCCTAAGTCAAAGTACATATATTTACAAGGTATTGAAACGATTCAACATGCAAGAATCAAAGAAAGGATTCTTGCCCATGTCACATGGAGTTACCCTTACGAAGGCTGAATGTCATTCTAATCAGATTGAGTTGGACTGTATGAGTAAGATCCCATATGTGTCGGCTATTGGATCTATCTAGTACGCCATGTTATGTACTAGACCAGATGTGTCATACGACTTGAAGTATGACAAGCAGATACCAGTTCAATCCGGGTGAGAGTCACTACTGTCAAGAATATTCTTAAGTACTTAAGAAGGACTATAGATGCATTTTGAAGGGGGAGGAAGATATCAATATAAAGGGTTATACTGATGCAATCTTTCAAACCAATAATGATGATTTCAGATCGCAGACGAGTTTTGTGTTTTGCCTTAATGGAGGACTGTGAGATAGAAAGGGTTCGAGGCAAAATTCAATTGTCGATTCTGTCACGGAAGCTGAGTGTATTGATGCATTAGATGCACATACTCAGGAGATTCCATCTCATTCGAGTGTTCGTCGATAGAGGGGATGTGAAGATATGCAAGATACCAACAGATGATAATCTTTCCGATGCACTTACTAAACCCCTTTCTCAGCGTAAGCTTAGGGCCACACTAGATCTATAGGCATATGAGATGCACCAGACTGGCTCTAGTGAAAGTGGGAGACTGTTGGTGTAGGTGACCTAGAAGCAATATATTTTAGTGTGAACATTGTCTTGGCTAGAATATTCATTTTAATATATATATATATATATATATATATATATATATATATATATATTGTGATATTAGTATAATGAAGTCCTTAGATTACAATTGTTGCTTATCTTAAATTATCCCTAGTCAGGTATATTGATTTGTAGGACGATCACTATGCATGGAGACTAGTATGTGGGTAGATTGATATGGAGATATTAAGTCTGACACATGGGTATGCATTGGAAGTAATGACATACTGGATTGACCCACCACGAGAAGGCTACATGGAAGATGTGAATGTCACAAGTGCTTCTCATAGTTACAATGGTATTGTGATCCTTTGACTTGAAGTCACTAGATACTCCAGTTCTAAGTTATCTTGTTTTGATATCATCAAACGTTACACTGTAACCATGCAATCATAAAGGCGGTAATCGGACATGATATGAAGCAAGCTGAGAAATGGTAGTGATGTAGATAAGATTTGTCCCTCTCACATAACAGGAGTATCTATCTGCAACCACTCGACGAGTAGTACTTATAAATGCCTAGCTTGGCTCAGGTACATCAAAATATGATATTGTTGTTATTTGTTCAAGTAAGTCTATTCCCAGAATCCAGAAATTATGGATTGGATATACGAGTGCGACATCTGTGTCTCGTGTCCATGCCGGATATTGTGACAAATGAACGATACGAACACGGTAACATTAGTCACAGAGGTTTGTCAGATCACTGTCTATTTCAATTAGTTGGGTAGCATTGATGTGTTGCTAGACACCGCTAAATGTTTGTAATTGTTACTGCCAATGTAATAGGAACATGTAGGGTGACACACCTAAATGATTAGACTGGATATAGATGTTAACTGGACTAATTAAAAGGAAAAGAATCAATGATCAAAGTGCAACAACGTGCATATTTGGTTGAACTAAACAACAAAATGGACTAAACTACTAATTAGTCCAATTATGGATAGGATTAGTATTGGACTAATTCAAGCATGGATCAGATTAGTATTGGACTAATCCAAGTATGGTTCGGATTAGCAGTGGGGCAAGTGTGTAATCAACAAGGACTTATTGATTATAAAAGGCTACTCCAAGCCTAATATTTCATGAAATGAAAAAATCAGAGCAAGAGAGAGAAGGGAGAAGAGAGAGCCGAACCTCCCTAGGGTCGACGATACAATGAGAGGCCGAACCCCTCCTCCTCCATTGTTGCGCTTCACGCTTGATTTGATCAAGCTCCTTGGTGATTCCTCCTTATTCTGCACTGCTAGCACAAATAGTAGAGAGAGTTCTTGTTGGAGATTCTACGGTGTGGATATTTGCAGAGGCGTAAAAATCAATTCTACGCAGTGATCAGTCAGACTAACAAGGTAACCTTGCGGAAGGTGGCTTCAGAAAAAGGGAACTCTGTCACCACTACATTCTAGACCTCCATAAGTGACTCCACTCTTTTTATCTAGCGAGAGGAACATTGTCGATGGGGGCGGGACAACAACTTTTGGCCTCTCGAATCCAACATCTTCTCTCACATAACACTCTCCCCAGCAGAGTCGCCAAAATTCGTGGAGAAAAGTGATAGATCTGGGACATTATATTGGCATAGGTTGCACAGTAGTAGACCCCCGACACCCAGCATCTCGGGAGGCTGTCAGCTTCACTCCTCTCTTGGTAGTGACAACTAATTTCCTCATCTACATGACATGGTTCGAATCCACCTATAGCCAACACGAACAGTCCTCCTATAAGACACATCCGAGCCTTTTTCTTTAAGTAACTAAACCAAGACCCCCTTGCGAAGACATTGTTGGACCTTACATTACCCTCAACTCCACAAGATTTCCCATTCCTGATGTGTGCAACGTTGATGTACGTGGTAATGTTTTTAAATTATGATTAAGTGACTATAAAATTTATTATGATTAATATTTTAAATTTACTTTTTAATATTTTATGAAAAATATTTATTGTTTTTTATTAAATTGAAACACACACACACAAGATATCGTTTTTTATTTATTTTAAATTTGATACACCTTATTTTTGTGACAATTAGCAATTATAACTAATGAATGATGGAGCAACACAATTAAAAAGATGCCAAAATTATTTGATATTATCTCTTATTTATTTTTAGGAGTAGTATTAATAATTCTATTTTAAATTTATAAATATATTTAAAAATAAATTTAATTGGATAAAGGGAGGTTACATGTTGTAGTAGTTTCGTGTTTTTTTATATGAAAGTGCAGTACCAGTTCCGTTTCTTCAGAATTGTCTTCCTTGACTTTTTAACCCGTAACTGGGTCACGTTGACTCGGTGATTTAAATTGCAAAATGATATAACTTTTAATTTTTTTTTTCGTATATTATAGAGTAAAGTTTACTCTAAGACCATGCAAAGATTACTCAATTTTTGTATCGTTTTGTTAATCATATCATCGGATTACCGTGAATAGTGACAAAAAGTGAAGTAGGTTGGTAGTCGTCTCGTCAGGGGTGTTCAAAAACCTAGTGGTAGATGGAGAGTAGTTTTAGAGAGGGAGAATGGGAAAATGATGCACCCGTGAGAGGAGACGGGTAGGGTGAAGGGCTGATGGATTGAAAATGCTCCCACTGCGTATGCTCACCTAAAAATTACAAGAAGGTACTGGGGCCGGTGATAATGGGGAGGGTAGGGGGTGGGTGGGGGTGGGGGTGGGGGACTGTAGTCCGCGTTTCACGGCACAAGGAGACGAGTTTGATAACGACGGGTCCTTCTTCCCCCTTCACTGCCAAACCCCAACTACAGCACCCAGCCCCCTTCCTTTTCCCTCAGTTGTCAGTGATACGTTACGTCGACTTTTTCTCCTTCTCACTTCCTCCCTCCCCTCTCTCTCTCTCTCTCTAAGTTTGCATGTCTTCTCCTGTGGGCTATGGTGGTAGTATCTCTCTACCAGACTCTCACTCATACGCTAGGCTCTTTCTCCCCTCTATTATGATCTATTCCTAGTTCCTACTCGTCCGTTGACAAGTGTAGTAGTACATCAATGACGAGCTTAATACAAATTCCATCTAGAAACAATGGAAAACAAATTGTCAAAATCAAATATTCCCGTTTTATTTTTATTATTATTATTATTTTTTTTTTTTTTAAGTATAGTAAAACTTCAATAAATGAATACGGCTGATAAACGAATCATTTTAATTTTCCTCGATTCTTGCTTTGTGGGAGGGGCTAAATGAGTATTTGAATAAAGAATAATCTCGTCAAATGAGTAATTTTCTTGCGTCGGAGCTTTTAATCTTGTATAAGAAAATTTATGATAGTGATTCTTACACCAGATGATTTGATGGTTACACCAGATTTTTATTGTCGAGACTTTATTGCCCCTATAAATTAAAAAGTAGCTATCTTTCAAAATACTAAGTAGAAATAGTATTCACTTAATTGATGGTAATCATTTATTTTTGCATGTCCATAATTTTATGCTAATCATATCAATAATTTTTACTCTATTTTGGGAGGTTCCCATATATACTCCTACTGACGTTTGTCCACTTTCTGACTTGAAGTGCAATGATCTTGAAGATCAAATACAGTGTTCAATTGCTCCACACTTCCATGGTGGATGTGAATGACAGACTTATCCAAAAGAAAAGCCAATAAAAATGACAAAGGAAATTAATATTCTTTCATCCAAATTACATCAAACTGTTTTAGATGGTTACAATATTTCCCCACGAAAAAGCTTTGGCCTCCAAAAATATGTTAAGATTCTGGCCTTATGGCCATCTTTTTAGGTTTTCTTCTAGAAAATCGTTGAGTTTGGGTTTTTGGGTGATGGGGTTCAAGTTTGTACGGAATCGAATTTCTTCAATGCTTATAAATTGATATGGAAGGTGATTCAATGTAATGTTAGGAGGACATTTTTTTTGTCCAATGGACATTTTATTTAGACAAACAAAAACTATATATGAAAACAATTGATTGGAAGCCATGAAATAGAAACTTAACCAAATAGGAAGTGTAAATTAAATTAAGAAAATAATTGCATGAGGGTAATAAAGTCATGACAACAATAATCTGGTGTAACCATCAAATTAGCTGGTGTAAGAATCAGTGCCCAAAATTTAACTACATTAATATAATTCCAACAAGATGGAGCATAGGTTACCAAATTTGGGAATTGAGGGTTGAACTTCCAAAATAAGTAGTAGAGCGTGATGGGAGTAATAACTCATTTTTTTTATACGTTTTGATTTTTACCACTACTCACTGGGTCACTTTGACCCGGTGATTTTGGTAAAAAAGACATAACTTTTTAATATTTTTTTTCATGGTATGTGCTTTATACAACATCATGAAAAAATTATTAAACAATTGAATCGTTTTGCTATCTAAATCACCGGGTCAAAATATGTAAAAATGTCATAAGTGTAGAAGAAGATGCGTTAGGGAGTAAGTATATATCACTGGTATCGCTGAAGTACCCACTCGATATGGAAGTACATTTGTTTATGGGTGAAAAATTCGCTTTCACATACACCTCTGTCCCAGCTCTTCCCCATCATTTTGACTTTTACCACTATTCACTGGGTCACTTTGACTCGGTGATTTGGATAGCAAAGTAATTTAATTTTTTGATAATTTTTTCATGGTGTTGTAGAGTATAAGTTGCTCTATAACACAGTGAAAAAATTGTCGAAAAATCGCATTATTTTGCTATCGAAATCACCCGGTCAAAGTGACCCATATACGAGTCAAATATTCTTAATGATGGGCAAGAGCTGGGACAGAGTAGTATCATCCTTTTGAGACGGGTTGTGTTTTCCTCTCCTCTAATTCTTTTCAGAGAGATGCATGACACAATTTCATAGACTACCCATATCGGCTTTTCTTCTCCCAATTTACGCATAGACTACCCATATCGGAATTCTAAAAAGTCAACAAACCAAAGGACGGTCTACTGAGCTGATGAAGAATGACCTAATTTTTTTTTTCCTAAGGAAGTGTTTTAATTTTGCTCACTAGTCTGTCATTGATATGGGGATAAAGAAAAGACAGAAATAATTTAGGGGGCATCTAGGGAGGGGAAAATAGTGATAGTGATAGATCAAGAATATTGTAAAATTGAGGGAGATCCTCCCTAATCTCTACTATGACCCACCCTCTGAGAAAGAAGTTTTTAGGCCTTTTTTCTTTCCTTTCCTTTTCTTCTTTCTTGTGGCAGCAATAGAAATCATTCCAAGAACTGAATCAGCCTGCACATCACTAGTATCCCACCTTAAGTTGGGGCCTATTTTTTTTTTTTTTTTGAAAAAAGTTGGGGCCTATTATGTGTACCAAAAATAAAATAAAACTATTTCAAACCACACAACAGTTGTGGTGGTACTGGTACAACAGTGCAGGGAGGAAGGGTATACACCTAACATGCACAGTAGAACTTTTCCTTTGGGGGAAGTTCAATTTCAGAACCCAGAAAAGACAGTACATGAAAAAGCCTGCAGATCTTATTGGGATCAGAGTGATAGGAGATGATAGAATGAGAGTACTTGGTCTGTTTCTTCTATTTTTTCTAATTTTTACTTTTTCATCCGTAATTATGTCACTTATACCCCGTAATTTGAATAGGAAAACGGTATAATTTTTTTAGTAAATTTCCATTGAATTGTACAGTAAAGTACAACACTATGATTTTTTATTTCAAAAATAGAATCGTTTTGTTATCCAAGTCATCGGATCAAAGCGGCCGATGAATAGTGGTAAAAGTCAAATTGAAAGAAATAGAAGAAACAGAGGAATAAAGACACTTTGCACTCTTGGAGACAATTACCACTCCTGACTTTTGATCAAAATACACTCTGTTATCCTAAAGACACTTTGCACCCTTGGACACTACCACTCCGTCTCTATTCTTTCTACCCATTTCCTTTTTTGTTTGTCTCTACTCTTTCTACCCATTTCCTTTTTTGGCAACCTTAATCTATTGAAATGCCAATTTTACCCTCTCTAACAATACCCCCATCTGCCTTTTCCCATTCCCAACCCACCCACTTATCACAAACTTTATCCTCTCAGCCTCACACAACCCTTCACAGACCACACATTAGAGAGAGAAAGAGAGGGAGAGAGGGAGAGAGACAGTGGTGGAGGCGGTGGTTCTGGTGGAAGAGGGGCGAGACGACGGTGGTTCTAGTGGAAGACGGGACGGAGAGGACGACGCTGGTTCTGGTGGAAGACGGGCAGAGAGACGACGGAGAAGACGACGGGCTCGTTGCTGGTGGAAGACGACGGCAAGGACGACGGCGAGTACGCCGGTGACAGTGGAGGCGGCGGGGGAGGCTGACCCAGGTAGTTATGCTCTCC
Source organism: Linanthus parryae (assembly GCA_023055425.1). Lineage (NCBI taxonomy): Eukaryota > Viridiplantae > Streptophyta > Magnoliopsida > Ericales > Polemoniaceae > Linanthus > Linanthus parryae. The sequence continues at coordinate 70,793,172 of JALGPY010000007.1, read as the reverse complement.
GGCGACACCTACAGCCACCCCGTTGGGGAGATCGGAGCCAGTGGCGGTGGAACCTCTCCTTCTTCTTCTTCTTCTTCTTTTCTACACCCTCTTGTAATTATTCTAAGATCTATAACTTTGTAGTCCAGATCTGTATTTTTTGATACACAATTGGATAAATATGTTGTGTTTGGCGGTGTGTTTTTTTTCTGGTGGCAGAGTGGTGGTTCTTGTGGCGGAGTGATGGTGCTGTTTTGGTGTTGATGGTGGCTGGCCGGTGGTGTCGGTGGTGTCTGGTGGTGGTGTTGTTAGTAGATATAGAGAGAGAGTAGTGGTGGTGTAGGTATTACTGTTGGGACAAAGTTGCTATTCACAAACTGTGGTAGGGGTAAATCGGTCTTTCCGCCTCTACTCTTAAAACCCGCGCCGAGCCGCAATGGGTAGAAAGAGTAGAGACGGAGTGGTAAGAGCTTGTTTGGTATCCGTTTAAAAACAAGAAAAACAGTGGAAAAAGAACGTATCGAAAAAACACGTTTAAAAACATAATCAAAAAATTGTTTGGTATCCGTTTAAAAACAGTGTTTAAAATCAAAAACACGTTTGACAACATTACTAAATTTCAATGATAATTTTCTCGAAAATCATTTTTACGTACAATACCGACATATATTTGATATTTGTTGCATCTAATCATAGTTGAAATGTCTCTAAACACCAATAGTATGAAAAAATACCAAAAAAGCACCACATTTGCTGTTTTTTTAAACAGCTGTTTTTCAGCCTGTTTTTGTTTTTAAACAGGCAGAAAAACATGCATACCAAATGTGTTTTTAAAAACAACGACCCTGTTTTTAATCAAATTTGATTAAAAACAGGGATGCCAAACATGCACTAACAAATAGTACCAGTGTCTGTTAAAGACTTTTATATCCCCGAAATTATTTCTTTTTACAGCCAGTGATTACATCAAAAATAAAAAGTTAAAATCCCATCTTTTTCTCACCAAAACACATCTTTTACCAGTCAGGTTTAAGACCCAATTCTTTACAGATCTCCATCTTCTCTAAACCTAGCAAAAACTAGCCGCCTCCATCTCCTCATGACCACCACACCCATCTCCACATGAGCAGAGAACTGTCAGAAGGGATGAAGATGAAGATCTTGAACCTACTTGTAAAATCGCCATAGTTTGAATTAGCCTCGACAATTGGGGCTTTAGTGTATGGTATCCCTGTTTTCAATCAAATTTGATTAATCATAGTGTTTTTTTAAAACGCATTCGGCAGTTCTGTTTTTTTTTTTCTATTTAAAAACAGAAACATGTTGAATACAGTTGTTTTTAAAAAATAACTATGGTGTTATTCAGGTGTTTTTAAATAATAACAACATGTCACATAAGTTAGTGTTCATTACGCGAGTCTTTATATGACTGTTACTATAATAACACCAATTAGCAAATTATTTTGTGGTTGAAGACATTTCAACTATGATTAGATGTTCTGATTAAAAAAAAAACTATGATTAGATGCATAAAATATCAAATATATGTTAGTATTATACGCAAAAATGATATTAAGCAAATTAACATTGAACTTTAGTAATGTTGCCATATCTATATATACTATTTGAGAATGTCCTCTCAAGCTTTGCGTGAGGAAATGCCACGTTGAATTTTAATTAATTAATCAATATATAATAAATAAAACGTGAGAATCCATTTATGGAAATTGTGATTAAATGTTAATATAATTGATTCATATGCCTATTCCGTTTGTCTTAAATAAGAATAAAACATATGGTAACTTCTAATTACCTCATTTTTTTAGGAGAAATTACATCATGTTTGGTAACGTTTTTCAAACACTTTTGTAAGTAACGACCAACATGGAAATCGATGTAAAAGTTTTCATATAAAAATAGACAACCCATCCCCAAATACATGAGCAAAAATGGAAAATATGTCTTAAAAATAAAATGTGAAACAATGCGGTTCAAAATTGAAATGTAAAATAATAAAAATAATTTGATTGCATCAATCAAACCAATGTTGGTCGTTACTTAAAATTTCAAATGTGATTGGTTTAAATATTTATATATAAATCAACTTTGGTTTACTGGAGAAAGCCCCACTTTTTCCAACCCATGTTCCAGAAAAAACTTTGCCAGAGAAAACTCAAACATGTCCAGAAAAGCCCCCCCCCCCCTTCTCACTCCGCCTCGTCCAAGAAACTCAGGCAGCAACCAGCGACAAACTCAGGCGGTCTCTAGCAGCATTGACTCACACATACCCAGGTCATATCAATGACCCCTTCCATATACGAGTCCCGGTTAGGCGAACCAACCATGGCATCGATCCTACTCTGAGCGAAAAGTCGGTTCTCGATCGATTGTGTTTCTGTTACCATTTGTCTTTGTGTATCTTTTAATATGTATGACAAAGAATATTAAATTGAATTTTTAGCTTTCCTCTTTCTCTTAATTGTTTATCTTGGTAGGATGGTCTTTGATGTGTTAAGCAACTCATTGGGAATTCTTTCCGGTCTTTATCTTCGATGGCTAGCAAAATGTTTGTTTCATTTCGCTATTTTGATACTTTCTTTTGATTCTATATTATGTCTAATGCACTATGTATTGTGCCTCAAGTTTGTTGTTTGGCTTTTGGTAGATCATTTGCTGAAAAAGCAACTCGAGGTAAAGGTGCAAAAAGCCTGGATCTTTACATTGCTATGTTTCGGCAAGTGCAGGTTCTTGCAAGCTTATGAAATATTGATAGTGCAACACTGCTTGGTAGGGCCATGCTTTAGGAAAACTGAACTACATTTTTAAAGAAATGTGTGGAGTTGAAATCTCATCTCTGGGTTTATAAGGTTTTTTATGTTCAATCATTTTCATTAACTTCTCAGTTAAACTGATTGTACGGGATAAAATTAATTTGTCATTTTTATTGTAACCATTTACATGTTGATGTACCTTCTTTATGTCACGAAACACTTATTGATATTCACATATAACAACAGGTCCTTCTAATTTACTTTAGTATAAATAATGAGTTCATACAGCTTTATTTTAGAGTTTTGTGTTTCCAAAAGTAGCTGAGCAATGAGTGAAAACCGTGTGAGCAAAATAAAATGAGTGATATGGAAAACTTTGCAAATGCAAAAATTATTTGAAACAAGGTCTATCATTTCTTATTTAATGAGAGAATTACTCTCTAACTTTTGGAATTCACATAAACATATAAATATCTTAACTTATACATTTTTGGATGGGAAAAAGAAAATGATAGATTAATTAAGATAAAAATCAAGTTAGCAACTAAGAACTGCTAACATTGGACCTATGTAAAAGTAACAAATTTGGTGACCCTTATATTAGTTAAGGTTGTTTAAGAATCTGAAATACATTTTTAGTCAAAATATATCTTGATATTTTTTTTTTCAAAATTGGAAAATATATAATACATATAGATATGGATTGTGTAATTGTTCTATCCGTTTTCGTTGTGAGTACTACGTTCATCCCTCTTAAGTCTTGAACATCAAATAGTAAATTGATGACCTTGCCTCTATAGAAGTCATGTTTCCGTGCATCGCACGGGTTCAAGGCTTGTGTGTTTCTGATTTTAAACCCTGTTTTTCAGCGTTTGTCAAACAGTTTTTTTGATTCTGTTTTTAAAGGTGTTGTTTCAGCATATATATATATATATATATATATATATATATTAAAAGTTTTTCTTGTTTCTAAACGGATACCTAGCAGGCTCTTAGACGCTCGCGACTCCTCGTTGGATCGGACAACGAAGGCTATTACGATCTCCGCCTCTCCATCTCTCTATATGAATCTGCCCTTCTTTCTCTGTATCCCGTAAGGACTCTTCTCTCTCAATCGCCCTCTCCATCTCTCTCACTCTATATCACAATTTGTGACGGGGTATTGGTTTCCTCGGAATCCATGGAAAGACAACGAGCAGATGAGGGTATGTGGTGTTAGGTTTTGGGTACACAATTGTAGATCCGCTCATGGGACCGTGATTTGCTCGGAGATAGTGTGGGTTGACACGATTTCTTAAAGTGTATGCGTAAGTGCACGGTCAAGTAATATAGGGGTGGTATTTCAACCCCGAGTTATCGATCCCCCGAGGACAGAATGGAGACTATATAATTAGTTATTAATTTAGAATACGGTAACAGGAGGATAGATTTGTGAATTAAAGAGTTGTCGCCCCTAAACAAGAGACTGAAATTGAAATAACAACTAATATAATATTTTGTATTTTTATTTATTTAGAAAACAAAGATGGAGAAACTAGGCAATCTTTAGATCACCTAGGGTTGTAGATGAATTCCGGTTTAGCTATGTAACACGTCAATCCTATTCTAGTTCACCCGGGTAATAGGCTATGACAATATACTGACAGTCTCATGTCATTTTACGTCTTGGTTGACTACAATCTCCACTCGGTATCATGTTGTCTACCGATCCGTTCTAGCAAGTCATCTACTGGTACGATAAAGGGTCATGTCGGTCTACCGTTTCAGGAAACAACTGAATAATCCTATCGAATCTACCCACACTAAGGCCAATCCTAACACTTTTCCTTTTTGCTCTCGGTGATTTGGGATTGTGTTCAAGTTCTCATCACAATTAGGCTAAGTCACTGTCCCTTGCGCCCTCCCTCTCCTTGCGTCTTCTTTCTCACCAAAGAGACGTCTATCCCCTTTAGAGTGGTCCCCTAGATCGAATTTTAGAACCCTCTAGTGAACTCCCCGTCCAAAACTATCCAAAAATTGCATAAAAACAAAAAACTTGTGTGCTGGTGAGCAGACTGGTCGCAGGACCACTCTGACTGGTCGTACGACCAGCAGAGAGTCTGCTCACTAACAACTTTTTGACTCAAACTTCGACGGGCCTTAACTTCTTCGTTCGATCTCCGATTTAGCTCCGTGACCTACCATTGGAAAGCTCTTGAGTATACTTTCATTTTCCACCAGTATCACTCCACAATTAATTGTAGAACTCAAGGTTTCTTCAAAATGGTGAAGGTTGGTCACTTTTACACGTCCAACTTTGCTTAACTTGAGCTTGTTTTATTTCAGAAGTTCGTTTCATGCCTCCTAGAAATCATTTAGCATCCGTTCCTGTCAAGACAACATGAAAACCATAGAAAGCGATTATATTTTACAAATAACAACGAAATATGCATAGAAACGCCCATACTAACAAATATGCCTTAAAACTCAACTTTCAGAATTTCTTCATGTTCATAGTGCATATCTCACAGTATACACCCGTAAATCACACAAAACGATAGTAAATGTGTATGAATTATAACTCTAATACAGAGTTATCAAATCCCCAACACTATCTTTTTGCGTGTCTCGAGCAAAATCAATCCAATCCTCACACTACGGTTCTCAATCCATCGAATTGCATACACCGTCACTAGCCATGTGACACAAACAACACACACACATGACTATGCAATCTACATGACTATACAATGCAACTCGATTATAGAACAATGCTAGAATTGAAACAAACACATTTTTTTTCTTTTTCATATAAGATGGGCAATCTCGCTATCAGTAACCAAAATCATCAAGTTCTCACAAATCTCTTTTGCAATTCACACAACCGCAATAAGGATTTGAAAATATAATGATGCAAAATCTCACTAAGGGGTCCCCAAACATCCACCAAACATAATCCAAGATCCGGGCACGTCCTTTATCTCAAAGGGTTTAGGCATCCTTAGTTATATGGTAGTCTTTCGTCACCAAGTCATATGAGATTTTCAGACCCTCTTAGCCGTTATTGCATTGAATGCAAGTTCTCCCAAGGACGGGAGGCACAGCTCCGTGTAATACGGCTTGACTTTAATTTTCCTGAGACGCTATATTTGGTTTGAATCCAAGTTCTCCGCGCGAACAAGGGCACATTAGGCTGTTCACCGTATCTAGTCCAAGCGAAAATTATTATTATTATTATTATTATTATTATTATTATTATTATTATTATTATTATTATTATTATTATTATTATTATTATTATTATTTTTTTTTTTATTATTATTATTATTATTATTATTATTGTTGTTATTATTATTATTATTATTATTATTATTATTATTTTCATACTATTCTTTTTTATTTTTAGCCGTGCAGTTAGAGCAACTAAGTGTGGGCTTTTTCGGTTAACTCTTGAAACCGCCGTAAGGGATGGTGGTGTACACTCCCCAACTTCACTTAGGCTAAAGCAGCGCACCACATTGAACCGAATCTACACGAAGGTCCACCCTAGATTTTAAGCGGCCACAAGTTTCCACTCACAAATAGACTATTCAACCACCTCAAGGCTAAATCCTCCTAGCACATTATAGGAACTAAAGGTATGCCCAAAATCGACTTTTCACTTTTTTTTCTGAATACCCGGGATTTCCTTTCGTGGAAATGGTGCATATGATACTAAAAATTAAGGTTTTTCCTACTATGGTGCTTCCTATTCAACGAGACTCTTTCACTGAACTCTCTCTGATTTCAAGCTTCATCAATTTCCCAACTCAAATTATTCCACTTTGTATGATTTTCGCTTTTCTATTTTTTGTGTATTTTTTTTTTATAATTTTCTCATATTTTCCTAACTCTATATGCTTTTGGCCAACTCTATTAACCACACATTAGGGTAGGGGGACTCAATAAAGTAAAAATACAAAACAATGCAGAAATTAAAAAATGTAACACAATACGACAATGTATCTAAAATCACCCTAAACTAACCTCACAACTCACAATACTGCATAAACTACATGTAACAAGGCTATGCAAGACAAAACATGGCTAGTGAAATTATACATACCCCCCCCCCCCACACTTAAGCGTTTCGTTGTCCTCAAGGAATTTAGAGATAATGAATGAGGACTCATCGCTTAAATGTGTAGGGTGGATTTCAACAATTATCGCTCAAAAACATAAAAGACGAGAGACAGAGAGAGAGAGAGAGAGAGAGAGAGAGAGAGAGAGGTACCTGTGGTGCCTGGACCTACATGGGCACCGCGTCCGCGAACTGCAACAAGAAGGGGTCCATAGGACCGTTGACAATTCCCGGAAAAAGTCTCACTCGCGTCCGGATTCAGATGCGCCGAATAAACATTCTCTATCACGCATCAAGAAGGGGAACTCAGAGCATCTTCTGTACCTGTGTCCCTGCACACCGATTGGAAGAATTAACGCTACTCTCTCTCACCCCTCAAAATCAGATATGGAGAACTCAAAATAAAAAACAAAAATAAATAGCATCCTACTTTACATTGGGTGTCCTCCCAAGCAGCGCTTGTAATTTAAGATCGACGGTCCGACCTGGTTACCTCAACCGAAAAGAAAAGTGGAGACTGCTTTATCCCTCCACTTCTTCTTCTTCCACCATCTCTTTTCCATGATTTTCCTTTCAAGCGCACCGATGTGTTGTGACGATGGTGAAGAGTTGTGGAAGCTATCTCCTTTCATTTTGCAGTTAATCTTCTTAATTAGCTTCCACACAGTACCACTGGGCTTAGATGCATCATTCTCCATAAATTCGTCCCAGTAGTAACTCATTGGTGCTAGATGCTCTTCAAATGACCCATGCAATTCATCCACACCCCCACACTTGTTTATATCCAACTCCTTGACTATGGAATATGGATCATCAATGGAGTTTCAAATAGAACAAGAGATTGGAAGTTGCTCATCATGTTCTTCCCCATAAGAATCTCCATATAGTAATTGTTCCAGCTCGTCGCAGACTTGCATGACATAGGATATGTACAATTCATCATTAATCAAAGTTGGGGATTTTACCTCAATAGCACTGAGCACAAGTGTTTCATCACCTTCATCCTTCGCACCCCACAAGCTTCCAATGCCGGTTTCTTCTCGTTCATGCCAAGGATGTGAGATCATAGGAGATTTTGGCTCGCAATACGGAAGATCCTCCCACCTTGGACCTACAAGTCCACCCCAGTCGGAATCATAGTCTGAGTCCTCATAAATGGTAGAGTAAACCACTGGTTCCTGGACACTACAGTCTTTTCTCGGTTGAGTTATCTCTTCTTCCACTTGTGTTGGTGATGATGAAGGTTAAATTTTAGGCTCACTGTCATGTGGCATGGTCTCCTCTTACGGCTCTTGAATACCAGATTCCCTGCCGCTGACAATTTCTCTACTCGTTCGTTATCCTCTTCATCATCTCCCTCACGTATTCCATACCTGTGGCTGAATCCTCTTGTGGTAATTGTGCAGCTATGGAAAAAAATTTGGCGCACACTTGGATGTCCTCCATAATACTACGCTGTTCTGCCATACTCGCTGATGAGTCTTCTTGGTGTTGATGAAGTTGGGGTGGATGAAATCGGCATGGGTCTCTATGGTCGTGCCAAATGCCACGTCCATAACACCAACTCATGCATGCGTCTTCTTCTTCTTCATGGTTGCCCCTGCAGTAGATATAGTAGGGGGAACCCGAATAACAGTCTTCGCTACACATGCTTAGTAGAATCTCATGCTTCCTGTGTTCCTGAGAAAACAAACTCAAAGACACCCGTGAAGCAAAGGGATAGAAAAGAAAAAAATATAAAAACTAAAATAAAGTACTATAAACTAACTCTGAATTAAATATTCTACCGCTGTCCCCGGCAACGACGCCAAAAACTTGACGCGATTTCTTAACGCGTATGCGCAAGTGCACGGTCAAGTAATATAGGGGTGGTATTTCAACCCATATCGATCCCACGAGGAAAGAATCGAGAATATTTAATTAGTTATTAATTTAGAAACGGTAACAGTAGGAAATATTTGTGAATTAAAGAGTTTTCGCCCCCAAACAAGCGACTGGAATTGAAATAACAACAAGTATAATATTTTTGTATTTTTATTTATTCAGAAAACAAAGATGGAGAAACTAGACAATATCTATATTGCCTAGGGCTGTAGACGAATTCCGGTTTAGCTATGTAACACTTCAATCCTATTATAGTTCAGCCGGGTAATAGGCTATGACAATATCCTGACGGTCTCATGTCTTTTTACGTCTCGGTTGACTACAATCTCCTCTCGGTATCATGTTGTCTACCGGTCCGTTCTAGCAAGTCATCTACTGGTACGATAACGGGTCCTATCGATCCACCGTTTCAGGAAACAGCTGAATAATCCTACCGAATCTACCCACACTAAGGCCAATCCTAACACTTCTCCTTTTTGGTCTCGGTGATTCGGGATTGTGTTCAAGTTCTCATCACTATTAGGCTAAGTCACGGTAGTACACTCATTTAATTAACTAGCATGTCCAGTTGATCACTCCTTTCACACTAAGGTTTAAGCTCGGAACAAGAAGATGTAACAAGAATAAATATCAACAGTAAAGATAAAATCATACCCTAATCATGTCAATAGGCTAGGATCATCAACAAGTTCAAGAAACTAACATTCAATTGGTTGAATCAAAACCATACGCATGAAACAAAGTCTAAACCTGGAAATGCATTCGTCTACATAAAACCCTAGGCTCTCATAGAGATGCCTAGCAAATAATTTAGCTACTTGAAATCAATCTAGCAAAACACGATAGTTTCTCCATAGCAAGATTGAGAGAGGAAGAAGACGAAAGAAAACTCAAACCCTAGATCATCAATGGAGGTCTTGTCCTTTGTCTCCTATTCTTCCTTGCGTCCTCCTTCTCCTTGGGTCTTCTTTCTCCCCAATGATACGTCAATCCCCTTTAGAGTGGTCCCCTAGGTCGAATATTAGACCCTCTAGTGAACTCCCCGTCCAAAACTATCCAAAAATTGCATTAAATTCCAAAATTTGCGTGCTTGTGAGCCTCTGACTGGTCGTACGACCTGCAGAGAGTCTGCTCACTAACAACTTTTTGACTCCAAATTCGACGAGCCTTAACTTCTTCGTCTGATATTCGATTTAGCTCTGTGACCTACTGTTGGAAAGCTCTTTGAGTCTACTTTCATTTGCCATCGGTATCACTCCAAAATTAATTGTAGAACTCAAGGTTTCTTCAAAATGGTGAAGGTTGGTAACTTTTACACGTCCAACTTTGCTTAACTTGAGCTTGCTTTATTTCCGAAGTTTGTTTCATGCCTCCTAGCAATCATTTAGGATCCGTTCCTTTCAAGACAATATGAACAACCACGCCAAGCGATTATATTTAACAAATAACAACGAAACAAGCATAGAAACGCCCAGACTAACAAATATGCCTCAAAACTCAACTTTCAAAATTTCTTAATGTTCATAGTGCATATCCTACAGTATGCACCCGTAAATCACACAAAACGATAGTAAAATTTGTATGAATTATAACTCTAATACAAAGTTATCATGGGTGAGAGGTGGTGTTTTGATTCGAAGGGAGCTCAGAACATTACAGAATGGTGATAAATGTCCATGAAGTATTCCGTTATAGGAGTGCTAGGTGTCTTTGTTAAAACGTTAGGTAGCAAAGTATATTTTGATCAAAATTTAGGTAAAAAGTGTCTTTATTCCTAAAATAATTACATGTACCAATATCTTCTACAATACATTTTTTTTTTCAAATTCACAGAACATCCTTACAACTTAGAGACAATTTGGTATCTGTTAAAAAAAAAACATTCTTAAGAACATGTTTAGAAACATAATAAAAAAATGTTTGGTACGTGCTGAAAACGTTGTTTAAAATCAAAAATACATTCGGCCACATTAATGAATTTCAATGTTAATTTATTTGAATATCATTTTTTGAGAGGATTTAAATATCATTTTTACGTACAATATTAATATATATTTGATATTCTGTGCATCTAATCAGAGCTGCAATGTCTTTAACCACCAATAATATGAAATAATACCAAAAGTACCATAGTTGCTGTTTTTTTAAACAACTATTTTTAAGGATGTTTTTATTTTTAAACCGACAAAAAGATAGCACTGCCAAATGAGTTTAAAAAAAACATAGTTAGGAAAAAACACCCTTAAACATGCACTTAATAAGTCCATATGTAATTAAGGATACTTTGATTCGATGACAATACGACAAAATGGGATGCAATTCCATGGCGCAAAGATCGATTCAAGTCATTGCCTAACAATGGTTTGTGCAGACTTTGTTTCAGAATTTTCAAAAGTTGCGTGTGTTTGGTGAAAAATTAGTGTTGTTAATAAGCGAATGATGTAATAGTTCTATTTTCTAGTGTAGTTTATCAATTTACCCTTTCTCTATTTACTAGCAACATTTATATTAATAAGCATTACAAACAAACATATATTAATAACTACCACTCCGTCCTACCTCTTTTGCACTATTTGTACTTTTATCACTATTCGGTGAGTCACTTTGACCTGGTAATTTGGATAGCAAAATTTTGTAAAATTTAGATAAGTTTTTCGTAGTGTTGTAGAGTAACTCTTATTCCACAAGAGCGTAGAAAATTTATCGAAACATTGTATCGTTTTGCAATCCAAATCACCGGGTCAAAGTGACCCAGTTACGGTGAAAAAGTTGAAATGGTGCAAAAGAGGTGCGACGGAGTGATATGCAATTACATATTATTTATATTATCGGTATTAAATAATCTTATAGCAATATGGATGAATAAAAATTTGTAATATCGAGTGTCACAAAAAAAAACTTATACAAGTCAAATTAATGAGAACTCCCGGCAGTGGGGTGGCTGAAAGAAAACGTGGACGCCACCTTTTGCCCGGGAACTCGCAAATCTGCCGCTGGAGTTGCGCTCAAAACTTCCCAAGGAAATATAATCATCGTTTCCTCGGTTCCTACATGAAGGTGCAGAAATTGCAAAGGAAGCATTGGCAGTGTCTGAAGCTCTCACACTGACCTTCCTATGATACTTGAAGATGATTCATCAGGGCTAATGAGAGAAGTAACTGAAGCGCTGAGTTTTCAGAGGCTTCATTAGTGGGGGGAGGGGTGGTTATTGGCATGGTGTTACAAAACTTAGAATAAACAAGCTAAATCAAACGAACGAAATTTCAGCAAGCAAAGTAAAATGTCTTCATATTTATCTCAACCATACGTACTCAAATAACGTTATGCAATTCCAAAATAGTAGTTATCAAACCAATGAGGACCTCCTCCAAAATAAAGGTACCAAAACGTTGAGCTAGTTCACATAGTTATGCAATCCCAAAATAAAGTTACCAACGTAAGGAATCATAGTTCACACAGTTTGTGGGGGTATTTTTATCAACCTACTAGCATCGCAATATGCTATATTTTATTATCCTATCTTAAACCTCCACGTTGGGGGTATACAATTTGTTCATTAAAATCTCCATCAACATAAGCCAACATAACTTATCTCCTCTCTTATCCGGAACCCAAACACTTGATAAAAAAGAGAGGATATAAGTTATCTTATGCTCCCTCCTTATCCTGTACTCAAACGAGTTAAGGGCTAGAAAAATCATGAGGCATAATGTAACCATAATTTAGATGACCAATTATATGGGGCCACGTGCACAGGAGACCACGATTAACCAAATAATTAAGATTTCTTGCATTATGCGAGTTATTATTCTATGCGTCAATCACACTCAGTACAATGATATGGTAGTTTTTCTTTTTTTTTTTTTTTTTTTTTTTTTTTTGCGGCAACAGAAGAACATCATATTAATAAAACCACGCCAATATACATAGCAAAGTCATAGAGAGCACTACTAGCTGCAAAGCAGCTTACCAAAACAAGGTCTAGCCAACGACCAATTTTCCCAAACTAACTAGAACAAAACAAAAGCACAACCTAGCAGAAACTAACCAGCAAACCAGTTTAGAAGAAGTACATAGACACTAACATAGAGAACTAACAAAGCAAGCAAGTGACTAAGCATCAATGAAAGGAATAACAGCAGACATGAGCTCATCATCAGGAATGGGAGGAAACTCTGCCGCAGCAGCATCAACAGAAACACCAGCACCAGAAATTTCATGAGAAGGCAATGCAGGAACACTTGAAGAAGCATAAACGGAAGGAGTCAAGCATGGGCTACCCACACCAGAAGAGGAAGCCATCAATGCAATACCCATGGGAGACAGCTTTGCAAAAGAACATGTTGCTGGTGGCAAAACAGCTATAGGATTAGCCTCTGTGACCGCCACCAGATCTTGAAGAATGAACTGAACCTGCCCTGGCACCCACGCAAATCTTCCTTTTTTAACTTCAACCTCAACCCAACATTCATTAACTGAATCAAGCAAAACTACAAAATAGATTAGGAGGACGAAATGCTATGAGCAAGAGCTTCTGCATGATGATACATGTGAGCTACAGAACTTGTGTGATGTTCAAATAATCTTTTGTTTCTAGAAACCCAAAGAATCCAGAAGATGGCTGGAATCCAATGCCAATTTCTGAGTTTACTAAGTTAATTTTTCTTTCTCACCCAAATCATGTTCCACCTTTGTAAACTATCCCAATATCTTAGAGAGATTTTGAAAAACTCTCCGGTTGCTAAGTTTTTGGGATATGGTAGTTAAAAAAAATTTTGATTTTAAGGTGGGAGACTTGAAGGTGTAGGCCATGGATATCATTTTTAGGGTTTCGATCCCAAATTATTGGCTTTAAAACTATCTCATAGAAATAAGGATTCTCATGTTTTATGTTTAGGGTTAATATTAGATAACTGAGTCAGTACCCTTGATGCACCCGATAACTAGAAAGAAAATTTTGTCCATCGATGTTCGGGCTCATCAGCACATGTGATCATGCAAATATGATAAGTGATGAAGCTATCTAAATGTAGCATCACGTTACAAATATGTTACCAAACAATATGAAAGAGTCGATCTTAGATATTCATTTCGTATATTTGTAATTTAGTAAGGAGACTTCATATCCATGCTGTTTTTGCAAAATGTTATCCTAAGATATTGGGATAGTTTCCTCCCGAAAAGGTAAATAATAATTCTTTCCAGATGTGTCACACAAGGCCTTCTTATAAAAAGACCAAGAAGGTGATAGCACATCCTCATCCCACATTTTCACTATCTTGTTACTACTAGGCATAGTTCCAGTGCTGTCTGAGACTAAAGAACATCGATGATGAAGAGATCAATTTCACTTCCCCTGCTCTGCTTCACTGTCACATTTAGAATTCTTATTGTTATTACTAGGTCAATGTCACATTTTTTATAATCTCCCATTCATCACCTTTATTATAATATTTATAATCTCTCAATCATTTAGACATTTCTCGTATAAAGCAGCTCATTGTTTCTATTATTTTTCAGAGCGGAAGAAAAGTATTGCCCATATACTTTGATAAGTCCTGGTCCATGTGCATCGGGAGTATTTCCCATCAAGTGTTTTCCAGAAGTGTTGAGAAAATGCGGAGAGAAATCCAAGCCATTTGGCTGCACGTGTGATCCAAATGGAAGCTCGCACACATGTGTTTGTAATATTGTATGTGGATCATGTCAGTGATACAGAAAAAATCTTACTCTTTTGTTATTGCCGTGGATCATTACCTCGCATTGATTTGGAGGATCCGTAAAATAAAATATCAGATCTCTAAATTACTTATAAATTTGTACTTGACTGTTTTTGGAAATCTGCATTGCCGGACTTCAACTCGAGAGTATGTTATACATTTTACACGTACGTCTCTTTAACGTTCATGAAATGTATCAACCTGATGTGATCAGAGATTATAAGTGGTTACTTTTTTATTGAAGGAGGTATTAAATAAGGTGTTGTATATACTAGCAATGCCTTCTGATGTAGACTAGAAGTAAAAAGTAAGTCTAACGACGTTTTTAGATAGGTAAAAGAGTCTGTGGGCTACACGTTAATCACTGAAAACTGACGTACGCAATGTGTTAATTAACATAGCTGTTTATGAGTTGTAACAGTCCAACTACTTTCTTCAAAGTAAATTTTCAAACAAACAGTTGTTAACCCATCGCTATCTTAGTCCCTGTAAATTCTTCTCTGCACTTCTCGTGCAATTCTTATCTGCACTTCTCGCAAGATACTCTCCGACTTCATCACATTGTTGTACGGTGATTTCTATCAGCGCGTATGGAATGCTTCACCCTGAGAAGCAGAAGATAGACTTGTGACAGCTAATTTTATTTAAGGAGATTGTACTCCATGTACAAGAATTTATCCAATTAACAACAGCGTTCGCAAAACCTCTTAGTCGGTAAGTTCATTGACAATTTATTTTATGTTTATTAATCAGTTCAGGGGTGGAGGCATGGAGGGGAAGGGGTTCACTTTCCCCCAACCCCAGACCAACATTTTCAAGAACTACGTCTAAACTACTAAATTTGAAGATTTGTTTAATTTTTCCCCACTTTCTTATTACAAGTGTGCCCCCGAAAATCCCAATTATGTTTTAATTATCGATTTTTTACATGACCCTTATACATATATTTCATAAGGCCCATAAAATTTATAAAAAACATGCCATCTCTTGCTAAAATCCTGGCTCCGCCATTGAAGGTGAGGACTGCAAATTATATGGAAAATTACATGAATTATGAATTCGGTTCTAATCCACAAGCAACCCTTACATTAAAAAGAATGAGCACTCGGTCTGTTACATCACTTCCCACTTATATAGCACCATGGAGTCATATATAATTAGCAAATTCAAATGTTTGGAAGAATATATGAGAGTTTCAGACAACCCTACAACTTTTAAAATTTACAAAGTAGTGTCATAACTAACCGATATTTCAAACAAGTATATCAAAACTTTAGATACATAAAACTTGTGATTAACAACTGATAGGCAACATGCTTGACATAACCTCCTCGCCAACATCTTTTACCTTTATAGGACTCGATAACTTAAATGGATTGAACAATCACCTCAAGTGTTCCACATACACGAGAAGGAAAATACAATGTGTCGTCAAGCAACGATTTTCTCCAGCTTAACCCGTATGTGTTTCAAATTTCCTAACTCAGTTCACATAGTGTGACAACATGTAGTATAGTCATACTATGAGTCGCGCCAACGAACTGGCAAACAAAGTGGTCCATATCACTTGGCATTTGGTATCTCGAAATTACAAGAACTTGATTTAAATGATACAAAAGCAACATATTCTAATTTCACAAGAACCATCCCCGGCCTAAGAAGAGTCTTATGGTCTTCTAAGTCAACACATCGATACTAACAGGTCAAAAAAATAAAATAATTATTAAAGACACATGTATACGCATTACGCTGCAATACCAAAGCATCTAATAAAGTAACTCACATATAAATAGACAAGTAACTTTCACATGACTAAAGTCTTATTTAAGATTTAATGAACAATTAAGCGCACAAAAAAAAATTTAATAATGCGTAAAAAACCCCGATTCCGCCAGCTTGTTCCATTTTATTTAAAAATTTAGTCATTCCCTAACATATTTAGTACGTAAAATAACTCTTGTTTACCTAATTATTGTATCCCTAGTTTGCAATTACTAACCCGGTCACGTTCCCTCGGCTAGCGGGTGAAACTGTCACAGAGCCCTTGAGGAATCACGTTTAGCCTTTGATACCACCTATAACATCCCCACAAATTTCACGGCCGGCGGGTGCTGTTGGAATAGGTGCCCTAGAGACAATCTAGATTTAGTATGAACATTATTTGGACATAATGTTCATTTATTATTTATGAAGATATTCAATATAATGAAGTCCTTAGATTACAACGTGTTGTTTATCTTAAATATCACTATTCCATTATATTGATTAACGGGACGATCACTATAGACTAGTATGTGGGTAGATTGATATGGGGATATCAATTTTAACACATGTGTATGCATTAGGAGTAATAGCATATGTGACTGACCCACAACGAGAAGGCTACATTGGATTATGTCAAAGTCACAAGTGCTTCTCGTAGTGCTAATGGTATTGTAATCCTTAGACTTGAAGTCACTAGATACTCTAGTTGTGAAATATCATGCCTCGATATTATCAGACGTTACACCGTAACTGGGTAACTATAAAGATAACTATCGGGCATGATAGGAAGCAAGCTAAGAGATGGTAGTGATGTAGAGAGAATTTTTGCCTCCCACATAATGGGAGCAAATATCCATGGTCCGCTCGAGGGATGGTTCTTATAGAATGTCTAGCCAGACTCAGACAAATCAATATGGAGATATTGATGCTATCTGCTGAGATAAGCATATTCTCAGGTTCAAGAAACTATGGATTGGATATACGAGTGTGACTATTATGTATCGTGTCAAATCTGAATATGGAGACAAATGGATAATACAATACGGTAACATTGGGAACAAGGTTTGTTGGATCACTGACTATTTTTATTAGTTGGGTATCATAGATGTGTTGCTAGACACCACTATGTTTGTAATAGTTACTACCAACTAAGTAGAAGCCTATAGGGTCACACACCGAATGGATTAATATAGATATGGATATTAATTAGTTGGACTAATTAATTAAAATGATCATAACGTAACCACATGCAAAGTTAGTAGGACTAATTTGCAAGGTGGACAAATCCGTGTATGGACATGACTAGTATTGGGGTAAATATGTATTTAATAAGGAGTTATTAACTATATAAGGGCACTCTCGCTTGTTATTTTCTCAAGACAAGTCATTATTGAGGGAACATAACAAAGAAAGGAGAGAGACAAAGAGAGTTCGACACCCACCCTTCCGCCCCTACCCGACGTCGTCAGCCATCTCGTGACGCACGTCGTCCGTGCTCCGGTTTGCGTGATTATTCATCCTTCTTCTGTTTCTAGCACTGCACGTGAAGAAGGATTGAAGCTTTAATCCAAAGGTGTGGATACCATAGAAGCGAAGACATAATTTTTCGTCGTGATCCACAAACTAAGGCACAAAGTTTTTTACTTTCATCATGTTATGATTGCTTGCCTGTGATCCTTAGAGGAATTTGTGAAGAATAAATTTTCTTATTCTGCTGCCTAAACTGCTTCAAAACCTAGAGCCACATGTCGTGGCGCTTAACATGATATTATGTGTTACCGTTTATCAGTTTTTCACTCGTTTTACAATTTTTTGCGAAAAACTGAATTTATGCATATGATGAAAATTGAATATGATTCAATATAGATTGTGCCAATTTAAAATATCCTATAAAATTTGGAAAATTTCGTTCGCATATGATGTGAGTTTTTGGATTTTGAAAAGCTAGGGTTAGGGCACAATTGGGATAAAAGGGTTTTTTCTCATCAATTGGAAATAAGGCACACAAAGAAGGACAAGTTTTTGGAAACAACTCCACAAGGGGCGGCCAAGGGTTGAACGCGCCCCTTCCCCGCGGCCCAAGGCCAATTCGGGGCTCTAGGAGGCTTGATCAAGCCGCCGGTTTGATTGAGGGGGCTTGGGCCGACCGCCTAGGCGGCTTGGGCGGTCCTTTAAGGGGTTCGGGCAATAGGTTGGTGTTCCCCTTGGACCGCTTTGACCTAGAAAATTCAAATTCAACTAAAAATTTACCAAGCGCGTTACAATTGAATTTTAACTGTATTATGTGCTTTATTGCATGGTGGATGGATATGGCCTATGTTGTGGATGTTTATATTGTGGTTTGTGGTTTGGTTTTTATTTATTGTAATTAATGTAATTAATTGGTTTTATGGCATGCGTGTCGTCTTCTCCCTTGCTTGTGAGGTATCTCTATTTAGTATAGATTCTTGCTAGTATTAGATATTTAGATGATAGTCAAGACATGGACACGAAGACCAAAGAATCAAGGAACCACAAAGACAATGGAGGACTAGCAAGTTTAGGACGCGCGACCATGGTGGAGGCACATGGAGATGAGCTTGTCACTTAAGGCTTATAGATATTCTCATTGACTTGGGAATATCTTGGTCTTAGGGGACATATTCATGCCATATTTATTTATTTATTTATTTATTTATTTATTTATTTATTTATTTATTTATTTATTTATTTATTTATTTATTTATTTATTTATTTATTTATTTATTTATTTATTTATTTATTTATTTATTTATTATTCGTCTTGTTATTTATTTTTGGTGTATGGATGATGCATGGAAAACGTAACAAGATAATAATAAACAAGGTTGACCTTTATTTGGGATTGCCCAATCCAAATAAGTAGATCATGTTGATGTTGGGTTTTGACGTAGGTAACGCAGAGGAATAACAAAAATTTTCCTACTCAAAGCCCACCAAGGATCACAAGAAGAGCTATCATAACATGATAAGAGCATAGAAGATGTGTACCTTGGTTTGGGAGATCACACAAAGAACACTGTCTTCGTCTCTATGAATATCCATACCTTGGATTCTTGATTGGATTCCTTCTCTCCGCGGTGTGCTAGCAACGGAAGAAGGAGGAAGAAGATCACGCGAGCCGAGGAGGAGGCGCGGCCAAAGGGAGGCCGACGGCTCCAAGGGGGCGGACGGGCAAGGGGGCAGAACCTCCTTGTCTTGTCTTGTCTCTCTCTCTCTTGCTTTTTTAAGTTCTCTCAATAATGACTTAAGTGTAGAATGAACAAGCAAGAGTTCCTTTATATATTCATAACTCTTTATTAACTGCATAAAGGCCCCAATACTAATCCTGTCCTTACATAGATTAGCCCACCTGCAAATTATTCCTACTAAATTTGCTTGTGGTTGCGTTATGATCCTTTATTAATTAGTCCAACTAATTAATACCTACATCCAATTTAATCCATCCGGTGTGTGACCCCATAGGTTTCTACTTGTTGGTAGTAACTCATAACTAACATGAAGCGGTGTCTAGCAACACATCCATGCCACCCAACTAATGGAAATAAGTCAGTGATCCCGACAAACCTTGTGCCCAATATCACATATTGTATTATCCCTTTGTCTCCATATCCGGATTGGACACGAGACATAAAAGTCACACTTGTATATCAAACCCATAGTTTATCGATCCTGGGAATATGCTTATGCAAGCAGATAACATCAATATCTCCATTTTGATTTATCTGAGTCTGGCCAGACATTCAATAAGCACCATCCCTCGAGTGGCCATGGATATTTGCTCCCATTATGTGGGAGGGACAAATCCTCTCTACGTCACTACGATCTCTAAGCTTGCTTCCTATCATGCCCGATAGCTATCTTTATAGTTACCCGGTTAAGGCGCAACGTTGGATAACATCAAAACATGATATTCCACAACTAGAGTATCCAGTGACTTCAAGTCTAAGGATTACAATATTATTAGCACTACGAGAAGCGATTGTGACTTTGACATAATCTAATGTATCCATCTCTTCATTGGTCAATCCAGTATGCCATTACCCCTAATGCATACCAATGAGTTAGACTTGATATCTCCATATTAATCTACACACATACTAGTATATATGATCGTCCTATTAACCAATATAATGGACTAGGGATATTTAAGATAAACAACACATTGTATCTAAGGACTTCATTATATTAAATATCACAATAATTAATAAATGAATATTCTAGCCAAAACATCGTTCATACTAAATATAGATTGCCTCTAGGGCACCTATTCCAACAGTCTCACACTTGTACTAGAGCCAATCTGGTGCATCTCGCATGCCTATAGATCTAGTGTGTCCTTCATGCTTTCGGTGCGCAAGTGGCTTTGTAAGCGGATCTGAAAGATTATTATCAGTTGTAATCTTGCACATCTCCTCTATCGATCATATCACGAATAAGATGTAATATCCTAAGTACATGCTTCAACTTCTGGTGTGATCTTGGTTCCTTGGCTTTTGCGATCGCTCCAGAGTTGTCACAATACAACTCCATGGGATCCACGATGCTAGGGACCAGATCGAGCTCAGTGATAAACTTGTTTATCCAAACTGCCTCTTTTGCTGCTTCCGTAGCAGCAATGTACTCAACTTTAGTTGTAGAATCAGCAACTGTCCCTTGCTTGGAACTCTTCTAGCTTATAGCTCCTCCATTCAGGCAAAACACGTATCCCGACTGTGATCTGTAGTCATCTTTGTCGGTTTGGAAGCGTGCATCAGCATAACCGATTACACTTAGCTCTTCCTTACCTCCAAATATCCAGAACGCATCATTAGCTCTTCTCAAGTACTTTAGGATGTTCTTGACAGCAATCCAGTGACTCTCACCCGGATTAAAATGATATCTGCTTACCATACTCAACGCGTATGATACGTCTTGTCTAGTACACAACATGGCGTACATGATGGATCCTATGGCCGAAGCATAGGGTATCCTACCCATGCGGTCCTTCTCAATCTCATTGGAAGGACAGTCAGTCTTAAAAAGAATGTCTCCATGCGACATGGGAAACAATCCCTTCTTGGAATCTTGCATTTTTAACCTTTTCAACACCTCCTCTATATTTGTACTTTGACTTAGGCCGAGCAGCTTTCTAGATCTATCCCTATAGATCTTGATACCGAGTATATAAGTTTCATCTCCTAAGTCCTTCATTGCGAAACACTTTCCTAGCGAATCTTTAACAAATTGCAAAGTAGGAATGTCATTTACAGTGAGTAGTATGTCATCCACATACAATACCAGAAACACAACAGAGCTCCCACTAACCTTCTTGTGAATACAGAGATCATCTTCGTTCTTGATGAAGTCAAACTCTTTGACCGCGTCATCAAAACTTCGATTCCACCTCCTAGAAGCTTTCTTTAATCCATAAATGGATCTTTGTAGCTTACAAAATTTCTTGGCATTCTCTGGATCCTCAAAACCCTCTGGTTGTGTCATATACACATTTTCAAGGAGGTTCCCATAAAGGAACACTGTTTTGACATCCATTTGCCAATCTCGTAGTCATAGTAAGCTGCAATAGCATGTAGGATTCGAATGGATTTAGTCATGGCGACTGGGTGAAAATGTCTCATCAGAGTCAATACCATGAATATGTCTATACCTTTTAGCCACCAATCGCCCCTTGTAGGAAACTACCTTGCCATCCATGTCGGTCTTCTTATTGAATACCCACTTGCACCCTATGGGCCGAGCCCCTTCAGGTAGTTCCACCAAAGTCCATACTTTGTTGGTATACATGGAATCCATTTGGATCTTATGGCTTCTAGCAATTTCATGGCCTCCCCGTAGGTCGCAGAATCATCATCCATGAGTGGTATGTCATCGGGCTCAGTCACTAGAAGTCCGTACCTCTCCGGCTCATGACGTACCCTTCCTGACCTACAGAGTTCCTGTGTCACCTGAACAGGTTCTTCCACAACAACTTGAGGTTCCTGTTCATGTTCCATCATCGGTTCTTTGGTTTGTGGTTCTTGAATTTCTTCAAGTTCTACAGTCCTCCCACATGCTTCTTTACAGACTAGCTCTCTTTCTAGAAACACGCCGGTCCGAGCTACAAACACTTTGTTCTCGGTTGGATTGTAGAAATAATATAATTTCGTTTCCTAAGGATATCCTGGTAGAATTGTGCCCTAGAGGCAATCAATTTATTATGAAAAATATGTGGATTTACGATTCATTATGTTATCGATATAGAGATATGTTAATATGAATGAAGTCCTCAGAATATAATTGTTATATTCTTAAATATCCCTAGTCGATTATATTGATTAACAGGACAATCAACTATAGACTAGTATGAGGTTGGATTTATATGGATATATCATGATCCAACACATTAGTATGCATTAGGAGTAATGCCATACTGGATTGACCCATCTACGAGAAGGCTACATACATGTTATGTAAAGTCACAAGTACTTCTCGCAGTGGAAACAGTATTGTCATCCTTAGACTTGAAGTCACTAGATGTTCTAGTTGTGGAATATTGTGTTTTGGTAGCGTCAAACGTTACACCGTGACAGGGTAGTCATAAATGCGCGTATTGGACACAATAGGAAGCAAGCTTAGATATCGTAGTGATGTATATAGAATTTTTCCCTCCCACATAACGGGAGCAAATATCCTAGGCCACTCGAGGGTTAGTGCTTATAGAATGTCTGGCCAGACTTAAATAAATCAATATAGGATATTGATGTTATTTGCATGAAGAAGGCTATTTCCAGGATCGAGGAACTGTGAATTGGATATACGAGTGTGACTTGTATTTCTCGTGTCCAATCCGGATATTGAGACAAAGGGATGAGACAATACTTGCACAAAGGTTTGTCATGATGACTATTTCTATTTGTTGGCTAGAATGGATGTCTTGCTAGAGGCCGCTCCATATTAGTAAATAGTTACTACCAACTAAATAGAACCTATGGGGTCACACTCCATATAGGGGTGAAATAGACTTGGGAATTAATTAATATGATTATTTAATTAGAAGGATCAAATCGCAAAAACTTGCTAACTTAGTAGGACTAATATGCAAGTTGGACTAATCCATGTATAGACATGATTATGATTTGACAAGGTGGAATAATTCATGTAGAGACATGATTAAGATTAATTTGCAAAGAGAACTAATCCATGTATGGACATGATTATGACTAGTTTGCAAAAGGAACTAATCCTTATTTGAGTTGGTTTAGGAGAGGGGTTCTTTATGTAGTAGGAGAATGAGTTGTTGGAATATATAAAGAACACTTCTAGCTTATTTTATCTACACATCTACTTACTTGGAGTAGGAGAGAATAAAGCAAAGAGAGAGAGAAAATCCCAAAGGAGGGCTGAACCCCCCTTGGGGCCACCCCCTACCCGTCGACCACACAAGCAGGTGTCGCCCACCTTGTTGCTCCGTGTTGCGTGATTTCTTCTTCCTCTCCCATTCTTCCTAGCTAGCAAAAGGAGTTGGATGTTCTAGATCTCGCCTCTAGGCGTGGATCAACCGTAGAGACGTGACACAATTCCCGTTGCAAGTCATCATAGGAGATCTCTAAGGTGTGCTACTTGTTTTCCCTTACCATCGTTATGATTCTCTTCCTGTTTTTCTTGGAGGGTATTGAATGGATAATTATTTCTTCCGCTGCGTATCCTTAATCAAAACCATACAGTGGTATCAGAGCCACATGTCGTAGAGCATAACGTGGTTTATGTGTTACGTTTTTGTTGTTTTTCACCTAGAATTGTTGATTATTGCGTTAAAACGAAAAATTAAACATATTAGATGCATGTTGAATGTGATTCAATCAAAAAAGATCTAATTCTTTCATTGGATGTATGAATTAGTGAGTTTGAGAAATTTTAGGATCTTAGATCTAGGGTTCTTGGGCATCCAATCGGAAAAAGGAGTCTTTTACAATTAGGAAACAACCAAACTTGGGCAACAAGGCAAGGAGTTGTTTTGGAAACAACTCATAAAAGAGGTTCGGCCCCCCTATGGGACCGCCCCTCCTTCCTTGCCGCCCAAGGAAGGCTCGGACAAGGGGACAGGGCAGCCCTAGCGCACGGCCTAGCTGTGTGGGCTAGGGGCCGGCCGACCCAAGGCCTTCGGCGGTCCATTAAGGGGTTCGGCCAAGCAATTGGTGGGCCCTTTTGGACCGTTTTGACCCTAGTGATCCTAAAATCAACTAAAATTGACTAAGCGCGTTAAAAATTGGTTTTAGCTGTTTATGTGCAATTTGTATGGCGATTCAATATGGCCTTAGATGTGGTTTGTTGTGGATGTTTGATTTTTTGGTTGTTTACGGCCTGCGAGCTGAGCAATTGATGTAATAATAATTAGGGTTTAACGCATGCGAGCCGGTATTTTTCTCAACTTGTGAGATTTGTTATTTAGTATAGATGTTAGCTAGTACTAGGTAAAATAGATAAATAGCCAAGGTTGAAGAAAAGTAGCCCAAAGAATTAAAGTCGCCACAACATGGAGCATGGAGCATTCCACAAGGCTATGAAGGATGGACCAAGAGATAGAATTAAAGGAGCCACAACATGGAGCATGGAACATTCCACAAGGCTATGAAGGATGGACCAAGAGATGGAGGAACATGGAGATGCGTTTTTCATTCTGGGGTTCATAGATATTCTCATTGGCTTGGGAATATCTTAGTCTAGGAGGCCATATCCATATCACACTAATTTCTTTTGTGGATGTTTGATTTATTGTCTTATTATTGTTGTTGGTGTATAGATGATGCATGCAATTTAATAATAAGATAATTCACAACCCGAATCTTTTATTTGGAGTTATGCCCAAACTCAAATAAGTAGATCAGTTGATATGAATCAACAAAACAATTTATAATTGAAAATAAAATCCCTCAATTCAAATATTCTGTTTTGCCTTCTCGTTATTTAAACACTCGTCATCATCATGATTTATCAAGCTCGTGCATGCCAAAGCAAGGCGACTTGGTTCATAATGATGTGATGCGATGGCACAAGCAAGTAATGTGCAATTGTTTAAATAAGAGGTTGGACACAACTAGGTAATTAATATGATTTAAATTTAGAGGCACTCAATCGGGATTATCCATAAGGATGGATAAATAAGGAGTTATTTGCCCAATTGAACCAAGAGTTGCATAAGGATGTAATTGGAATTGTTCCTACCTAAATAACTAATTTTGGGTGACTTGCCAAAGCAAGCTCAAAGAAGTGAAATATGGATCTTGGCACATACTAGAAAATATAATGATATTTTCCGCATTAATATTGTGGGTTATTAATCCGTAAGAAAATAGTGGGAGCTATATTTAACAATTTAAGTCCTTGTTGAATATAGTTATACGTCACAATGCTTTGCATAATCCTATCATGTTAAATACCCATGACATTAAACAAACGAAACACGACTTTATGTCCACAAGATGGACAAGCTGTCTGGAATTTATTTTCTAAATTGGTATAAATTGAGAATTTTTCTCAAATAAAAGAAAAATTATTGTACATCATAGAATATAAAGTTCTCTTCCCGCCAAGTACCAAGACACACTAAAACCTAATGGAAGGAACATCAAAGAATGGTTATTTGAAAGTAACTTGCCTCATATTAGCTGTCATGAACTCTAAGCTTTGGAAGAAAGATGAGAACATGGAGGCATATGATATGATCATACATTAAAGAAGCTCTTTTAAAAGGAGCGAGCTAGATATGAAAGGTTTGAAGTGTTGCTCCACTTTGCGTTATGCAACTAAGCTAATTCAATATGAATGAAACATTAGTGAATGAGTGTTATCTATGAGATAGATAAAGAATAAAAGTTATTCACCCAAGTGGACCAAAAATTGCATTGGATGCCATTATAGTTTTGTTCAAAGGGGATTTACTCAATACGATTGAGAATCACTAAACAAAGCACTCATAAAGGGCATAGGCAAACATGTTAATTGTTAACAGCATGGGTAAGGGAAAAAGGTTTGCACCGATCCCATGGGTGTAAAGCAAGCTTGTTTCTTAAACCAAGTTGCCTTAAAGTCCCATAGGCAGTGTAAAGGGAGAGAGACTACCCAAAGTACCTGGAAGTAAGTAATATAGGAATTATGAATTCCAATCTATGTATTTTTTTTATAGAAGTCAATGTGTATATCTCATCATCATGAGTATATGATACAAGATGAGGATCTCACATTTATAGAAATGTTGAGGATCTCAAGAGATGTAGACAATTGGATAAGGAAGAAATAATCCTACACGTGGGGCAATAAAGCAAGGGGTTGCTGAATTAGGCGTAGGGAATTATTTTACCTTTATGAATTTTTTCATGAATTAGACAAAAGGTGATTATGTCCCTGCTATGAGTAGGATCATTATCATAGTTGCTTGTTTGGACAAGAAAGCTCTCTATCATAATAAAGGACAAATGTTGTTCCATTTATTCTGATATACATTATTGTAATGCATTTTTTTCTAATGGATTGTATATCCTTGGTCATGATAATTTCATCTATAACATTAATACCAAGAGGTTTGCATATAATGATGTGAACTTTACTTATCTTTAGCATTATCGTTTAGGCCACATGAATAAGAGATACATATCTAGAACTCCATATAGATGGATTTCTATAACTCATTTGATTATTGAATCATATGAGACATGTAAGGCTTATTTATTGGGCAAAGATATGATCATTTGGGAATCATACATATTGATGTATGTAGGCCGCTAAGGACAAATACTAAAGATGGTTTTCAGTACTTCATCATATTTACTGATGGGATCAGAGAAATATGGATTTGTGTATCTTACGAAGAAGCAAATCAGAATCCTTTGAATAGTTCAACGAATTCAAGAATGAAGTAGAGAACCAGCTTGGCAAAAGTATCATGGCTCTGCGATTGGATCGTGGAGGAAAATACTTAAACCAACAGTTTGACCATCTAAATAGAGTATGGGATGTGATCCCAACTCACTCTGCCTAGAATACCATTATGGAATGGCGTGTCTGAGAAGGGAAACTGTAACTTGTTGGATACGGTTCGGTCCATGATGTGCCAAACAGAACTTCTAGTTTACTTTTAGGGGCTATGTTCTAATTACAGCAAGTTTCGCCCTTAACCTTGTCCCATCAAAAACAGATTATGAAAAAGACCATATGAGATATGGACTAGGAAGTGTCCTAGTATGTCATTCATAAAAGATTGGGGTTATGAAGTTTAGGTAAAAGAGTTTACAGATAAACTTGGACCCAATTCGGATAAATGTGCTATGTGGAAATATCCTGAGGAAACAAATGATATTATTTCTACCACCCAATCGAGAACAAACTGTTTGTTGCTCGAACCGCTGTGTTTCTAGGTAGAGATTGTCTCTAAAAAAAAGAGTGGGAAGATAGTATAACTTGAAGGAGTTCAAGAACCACTACAGACGTTGATTCTTTTGATCGAACATGAGCAGGATCACAAGGTGTTATGGAGAAACCTACTCAGATAACACAAGAACCTCTTAGGTTAGGTAGGATATGTCAAGGGACTAGAGAAATAAGGATTTCTCATAACCCGTGATATATTGCTCATCAAGATGAGCCTACAATCTATGAGATGGCCACGTGTGGGCCATACTTTCAGAAAGGGCGTGGAGCCATGAGATACGATATGGAATCCATATATACCAACAAAGTATAGACTTTGGTGGAACCACCTGAAAGGGTAGGACCCATAAGGTGCAAGTGGGTTATGAGGAAACCAACATGGATGGTAATATGATTACTTTTAAGGGAAAATTGGTTGGAAAGGGGTTTCATATGAGATCATAGTATAGACTATGACAAAATCTTTCCCAGTTGTGATGCTTAAATCCATTCGCATCTTGTAGCAATCTGTCCGTAGATTGAGTCAAGCTTCTTGGAGTTGGACTCTTAAAATTGATGACGCAATCAAAGGAGTTTTGTTCCATAGAAATTGAAGATGAGACTTGTGTATAAAAGAAGTATGTGGGAGCACATTTCTATTTCTGGTCTTGTATGTAGAGATATACTAATCATTGGGAATGATGTCCCTACTTGGCAATCTTACGTAGATTGACTAGGGAATTAAATCTTCAATGATAGACTTAGGCGAGCAACCTATGAAGATCTATTGAGATAGATCAAGATGGTTGTGAGGCTTAGGTCATAGTACATATATTGAAAAAGGTGTTGAAATGGTTCAACATGGAAAGAATATGGATTCTTGCCTATGTCACATGGAATTAGTCTTTGGAAGACTAATTGTCTTTCCAATTAGATTGGGAAAGGGACCGTGTGAATGAGATTCACGAGATACGATATGTTATGTACTAGGCCAGATGTGTCATATGGTATGACACAAAGATACCAGTCAAATCCGGGTGAGCGTCACTGGATAATTATTATCCTTAAGTACTTGAGAAGAACTAAAGGATGAATTCTTGATATATGAAGGATAGGAAGAGTTCACTGTAAGGGGTTACAGTGATGCGAATTTCAAATCTAACAAAGAAGATTTCAGATTATAAGTCAAGTTTTATGTTTTGCATTAGTGGGAGCGACTGTGAGCTGAAACGGTTCCAGGCAAGATTCAGTCACTAATTCACATAGAGGAATGAGTAAATTATTGCCTGATATGCACTTACTCAGAATATTCAATCTCAAACAAATTGATGATAGAACATATGTGAATATTTGCAAGTAACCAGCGAAAGTCTCGCCTACCATGCCCCTACGCAGTGTAAGCGTGGAGGGCGGCGCTAGATCAGTAGACATATGATGCAGGAGATTGACTCTAGTGCAAGTGGGAGACTGTTAGAATTTTTCCCTAAAGGCAATCAATTTATTGTCACAAATATGTGGATTTACGATTCATTATGTTATCGATATAGAGATATGTTAACATGAGAAGTCCTTAGAATATAATTGTTATATTCTTAAATATCCCTATTCGATTATATTTATTAACAGGACAATCAACTATAGACTAGTATGGGGTTGGATTGATATGGAGATATGATGATCCAACACATGGGTATGAATTAGGAGTAATGGCATACTGGATCGACCCATCTCCGAGAAGGCTACATATGTAAAGTCATAAGTGCTTCTTGCGGTGAGAACGGTATTGTGATCCTTAGACTTGAAGTCACTAGATGTTCTAGTTGTGGAATATTGTGTTTTGGTAGCGTCAAACGCTACACCGCGACTGGGTAGTCATAAAGGCGCGTATTGGACACAATAGGAAGCAAGCTTAGATATCGTAGTGATGTAGATCGAATTTTTCCCTCCCACACAACGGGAGCTAATATCCTAGACCACTCGAGGGTTAGTGCTTATAGAATGTCTAGCCAGACTCGAATAAATCAATATAGGATATTGATGTTATTTGCATGAATAAGGATATTCCCAGGATTGAAGAACTGTAGATTGGATATACGAGTGTGACTTGTATGTCTCGTGTCCAGTCCGGATATTGAGACAAAGGGATGAAACAATACTTGCACAAAGGTTTGTCATGATGACTGTTTCTATTTGTTGGCTAGAATGAATGTCTGCTACAGGCCGCTCCATATTAGTAAATAGTTACTACCAACTAAATAGAACCGATGGGGTCACACGCCATATAGGGGTGAACTAGACTTGGGACTTAATTAATATGATTATTTAATTAGAAGGATCAAATCGCAACAACTTGCTAACTTAGTAGGACTACTATGCAAGTTGGACTAATCCATGTATAGACATGATAAGGATTTGACAAGGTGGACTAATTCACGTAGAGATATGATTAGGATTAATTTTCAATGAGAACTAAACCATGTATGGACATGATTTGGTCTAGTTTGCAAAAGGGACTAATCCTTATTTGAGTAGGATTAGGAGAGGGGTTCTTTATGTAGTAGGAAAAGGAGTTGTTGGACTATATAAAGAACACTCCTAGCATATTTTCTCTACACATCTACTTACTTGGAGTAGGAGCGAATAAAGCAAGGAGAGAGAGCAAATCCCAAAGGAGGGACAAACCCCCCTTGGACCGCCCCCTACCCGTTAGCCAGACAAGGAGGTGTCACCCACCTTGTTTCTCCATGTTGCGTGATTTCTTCTTCCTCTCCCATTTTTCCTAGCTAGAAAAAGGAGTTGGAGGATCTAGATCTCACCTCTAGGCGTGGATCAACTGTAGAGACGTGGCACAATTCACGTTACAAGTCATCACAGGAGATCTCTAAGGCGTGTTACTTGTTTTCCCTTACCATCGTTATGATTCTCTTCATGTTATCCTTGGAGGGTCTTGAATGGATAATACTTTCTTCCACTGCGTATCCATAATCAAAATCCTACATATCCCACAAACTTACACTTATCCGCGTTGGGCCCGAGCGTGTCTGTTTGTAAACGCTTTACATAGACATCGCAGCCCCAAATCTTCATAAATGACACTATGGGACACTTCTCAGTCCATATCATATATGGTTCCTTCATGACTGATTTGGATGGAACACGATTAATGGTAAAAGCTGATGTCAATAGAGCATGTCCCCAAAATGATATGGAAAGATCCGTTTCACACATCATAGATCGCACCATATCTAATAGTGTGCGATTCCTCCTCTCGGACACGCCATTCCATTGTGGCGTTTGGGGTGGAGTGAGTTGGGATACTATTCCACACTCTCTAAGATATTCGACAAACTCTTGGCTCAAGTATTCTCCTCCACGATCATATCACAAAGCCTTAATACTTTTGCCAAGTTGCTTCTCTACTTCATTATTGAATTCTTTGAACAATTCAAATGATTCGGATTTGGCCTTCATAAGGTACACAAAATTCATATCTACTAAAATCATCAGTAAACGTAATGAAGTAGATATAACCACCTCTGGCAGATGTGGGAAACGGCCCACATACATCAGTATGTATGAGTGCTAGTAACTCACTAGTCTTCTGACCTTTCTTATTGAAAGGGGACTTTGTCATTTTTCCCAACAAACAAGACTCGCATGTCTCATATGATTCCAAATTAAATGAGTCTAGAAGTCCATCCTTATGGAGTCTAGAAATGCGTTTCTCGTTTATATGGCCAATATGAGAGTGTCATAGATATGTAGGATTTAAATCATTAGCTTTAATCCTTTTAGTATTTATGTTATAGAATGGAATTATTTAGATCAAGGATATACAATCCATTAGACAAATGTTCACTACAATAGTGCATACTATCAAAATAAATGGAGCAACACTTGTCCTTTATTGAAATAGAAAAACCCTTCTCGTCCAAACAAGAAACATAAATAATGTTTCTGCTCATAGCAGGCACATAATAGCAATTGTCTAATTCTAAAATAAGTTCAGAAGGCAAAAATAGTTCATAAAAGCCTAAAGAAAATGCAGCAACTTTTTCTCCATTCCCGACGCGCAGATCTATCTCCCCTTTAGCCAATCTTCTACTTCTTTTCAAATCCTGCACATTTCGACAAATGTGAGAACCACATCCAGCATCCAATACCCAATATGAAGAAATAGATAGATTGACGTCTATAAAAAAAATACCTGGTGGTAGTGGAATCACTATTCCAAGCTTCTTATCCTCCAGATACTTGGGGCAATTCTTCCTCCAGTGACCCGGATCGCTACAGTAGTGACAATCACCTTTAGCCACACCCCATTAGACTTCAAGGCTTCCTTGGACTCTGGAACTTTCTTGAACTTTCCTTTAGAAGTAGAGGCAACTCCCTTGACCTTCCTCTTATTCACTATCATTGTGGCCTTTCCCCTGCCTTTGTTGATGCACTGTTCAGCTGTCTTTACTATGTTCAACAAGTCTGGCAGAGTTTTACTGATCTCGTTCATGTTATAGTTCATGACGAACTGGTTATAACTGTCGGGCAACGATTGCAAGACAATTTTAGTAGCTAACTCTTGACCGAGTGGGAACCCCAGCCTCGTGAGGTTCTCAATGTACCCGATCATTTGGAGTACATGAGGCCCAACTGGGCCCCCTTCTGTGAGATTGCTCTTGAACAGTGCTTTGGACACTTCATACCGCTCATGCCTTGCCTGTTCCTGAAACAATTGTTTCAAGTGTATGATCATATCATAGGCTTCCATGCTCTCATGTTGCTTCTGAAGCGCATAGGTCATGGTGCAGAGCATGAGAAAATTCACATCATTGGAATCATCTATATGTTTCTGATGTGCTCTCACGACATCTAGAACATACTCATCCTAGGGTGGTTCTGGAATAGGATTGTCTAAGACGTACAATTTCTTTTCTTTCTTAAGGACGATCCTTAAGTTTCTTTACCAGTCAAGGAAATTTGTTCCAGACAATTTGTCGTTCTCAAGGACAGATCGCAGGGATGAAGTCGATGCGTGATTGTTTACCATTTCGAATTCTACAAAACGAGAAATATGCAATTCTAGTATTTTGAACAATTTAACTATATTCAACAATGGCTAGATCATTAAATATAGCTTCCACTATTTTTCTCGTATTAATAGCCCTCACCATTAATGCGGAAAATATCATTCATATTTTCTAGTGAGTCCAAGATTCATATTTCACTTCTTCTTGAGCTTGCTTTGGAAAGTCACCAAAGAATTGATTATTTAGGTAGGAACCATTCCAATTGCATCCCATACAACTCTTGGTCCAATTAGGTGAATAATACATTATTCTTTATCCTTTAGATAACACCTAATTGTCACGCCTCTACGCTCATCAATCTAATTGATTTTACCCAGTTGCGTACCTTGATCATGAAGGGTGTTTAGGCAAGAGAAGGAAAAACGCAATATTTCCATTGAGGGATTTAATAGTCATTATTCGTTTGGTTGATCCCATCAACATGATCTACTTATTTGGATTGGGAAATCCACAATAAAAGATCAAACTTGTTTATTATTATCTTGTAAACGTTTTGCTAGTATCGCCATACACAGAAAAATAAATAACAAGACATAAATAATAAACATTCACAAAAGAAAAATTAACGTGGCATGGATATGGCCCTTAGACTAAGATATTACCAAGAAAATGATAATATCTATATGCCTTAAAGTGTCGAGCTCATCTCCATGTGCTCCACCATAGCTGGGCGCGTCTAGGATGGGACCTTCATCGTCTTTGTGGCTTCTTTGGTCCTCCGGTCTTCTTCTCCATGCTCTTGGCTATCATCTAAATATTTATAATTCTAGCCTAACATCTAGAATAAATAAATAAATAAAACCTCACATGTTGAGAAGATGATCAGCTCGCAGGTCGTAAATTTAACTAATTATTACATTAATTTGATCATCTCGCAAGCCGTAAACCAAACCACAAAAAAACACAAACATTTATAACCTAGGCCATATCCATCCACCATGCAACAAAGCACATAATACGGTTAAAATCAATTTTAACGCGCTTGTTCAATTTTAGTTGAAATTGGGTAATTAGGGTCACAACGGTCCAAGGAGTCCAACATCCACCATGGCCGAACAACTCAAGGACCAAGGCTAGGCCTTGGGGTGGTCGGCCGAGCCTCACGCGCGGCTAGGCCGCACACTAGGCCGGTCCAACCCCTTGGCCGAGCCTAGCTTGGGCGGCAAGGCAAGGGGGCGGTCCCCATAGGGGGCCGAACCTCTTTTGGAATTGTTTCCAAAACAATTCATTGACTTGTTGCCCAAGCTTAGTTGTTTCCATAAAGTTATTTCCATAATTGAAAAACCCTTTTCCCAATTATGCGCCCAAGAAACCTAATTTTTCAAGAACCCAATTATTCACATCCTATGTGATTAAACTCACGAATTTACACATTAAATGTTAAATTAGATATTGTTTGTCATGAATCAAATTCAATTTGCATCTACTACGCCATTTAATTTCATTTTCGCGTAAGATGAATAAAACGGTGTATAAAATGAAATTGTAACACATAAAATCATGTTATGCGCTACGACATGTGGCTCTGATACCACTGTTGGGTTTTGATGCAGGTTACGCAGCAGAATAACAAAATTAATCCTGCTCAAATCCATCCAAGGATCACATGCAAGCCATCATAACATGATAAGGGCATAAAAAGATGTGTACCTTGTTTTGGGAGATCACACAAAGAATACTGCCTTCCTCTCTATGAATATCCACACATTGGATTCTTGATTGGATTCCTTCTCTCCGCGGTGTACTTGCAATGGAAGAAGGAGGAAGAAGATCACGCGAACCGAGGAGGAGGCGCGGCCAAAGGGAGGCTGACGGCTCCAAGGGGGCGGACGGCAAGAGGGCCGAACCTCCTTGTATTGTCTCTCTCTCTCTCTCTTGCTTTGTTAAGTTCTCTCAATAATGACTTGTGTGTAGAATTAACAAGCTAGAGTTCCTTTATATAGTCATAATTCTTTATTAACTACATAAAGGCCCCAATACTAATCATGTCCTTCATGGATTAGTCCACCTGCAAATTAGTCCTACTAAGTTTTCTTGTGGTTTCGTTATGATCCTTTTATAAATTAGTCCAACTCATTAATACCTACATCCAATTTAATCCATCCGGTGTGTGACTCCATAGGTTTCTACTTAGTTGGTAGTAAATCATTACTAAAATGGAGCGGTGTCTAGCAACACATCCATGCCACCCAACTAATAGAAATAAGTCAGTGATCCCGACAAACCTTGTGCCGAATATCACATATTGTATTATCCCTTTGTCTCCATATCCGGATTGGACACGAGACATAATAGTCACACTCGTATATCCAATCCATAGTTTATCGATCCTGGGAATATGCTTATGCAAGCAGATAACATCAATATCTCCATATTGATTTATCTGAGTCTGGCCAGACATTCAATAAGCAACATCCCTCGAGTGGCCATGGATATTTTCTCCCATTATAGGGAGGGAAAAATCCTCTCTACGTCACTACGATCTCTAAGCTTACTTCCTATCATGCCCGATAGTATCTTTATAGTTACCCGATTAAGGCGCAACGTTGGATAACATCAAAGC
This sequence comes from Linanthus parryae, assembly GCA_023055425.1. NCBI lineage: Eukaryota > Viridiplantae > Streptophyta > Magnoliopsida > Ericales > Polemoniaceae > Linanthus > Linanthus parryae. The sequence goes on along the minus strand of JALGPY010000007.1, from coordinate 70,757,908 downwards.
ATGATATTCCACAACTATTGTATCTAGTGACTTCAAGTCTATGGATTACAAGATTATTAGCACTACAAGAAGAGATTGTGACTTTGACATAATATAATGTATCCTTCTCGTCGTGGGTCAATCCAGTATGCCATTACTCCTAATGCATACCCATGTGTCAGACTTGATATCTCCGTATCAATCTACACACATACTAGTCTATATTTGATCGTCCTATTAAACAATATGATGGACTAGGGATATTTAAGATAAACAACACATTGTATCTAAGGACTTCATTATATTAAATATCACAATAATTAATAAATGAATATTCTAACCAAAACATCGTTCATACTAAATATTGATTGCCTCTAGGAAACCTATTCCAACAGTTGATAGGATCAATAAAATAATTAATAATGACAATTAAATCCCTCAAATCATTTATTGCGTTTTTCTTTCTCTTACTTAAACACCCTTCATGATCAAGGTCTATTAATTTGGGCTTTCCAAAACAAGGCGATTTGAATTCACCATGTTGTGATGCGGCGACACAAGCAAGTAATGTGTGATCGTTGAAGTAAAAGGTTGGACGCAACTAGGTGAGTTCAATTGGATTGATAAACTTAGAGGCAATGCAATTAAGTTTGATGTATGGGATATATAATGAATAAGGGGTTATTCACATAATTGAACCAAGAATTGCATAGGATGCAATTGGAATGTGTTCCTACCTAAATAACTAATTCTTGGGTGACTTGACGAAGCAAGCTGAAGAAGAAGTGAAATATGAATCTTGGACCCACTAGAGAATATATGATATTTTCCGCATTATTGGTGAGGGCTATTAATCCAAAAAAATAGTGGGAGTTATATTTAATAATCTAGCTATTATTGAGTATAGTTAATTTTTCAAAATACTAAAATTGCATATTTCTCATTTTGTAGAATACCAATGGCAAACAATCCACAAGCATCGACTTCATCTTCTAATAATCATCCACTCTTACATCTCTCCTATTTAGTCTCATAGTTGTGAGTTGTTACTGCATGTTACAGTATCAATACCTGAATTAATTATTATTAAGTACATATAAGTGGGGACTTCTTAAATTGGGGTTGGGGGGGGGGCAGCCGCCTCACTCGCCTAATCGGAAGGCCGCCCCTGAATAAAAAAATAAGAATGGGTCACATTTCTTAATATAATATCGTAATGAACTAGAGGGACTCGTGTGCAAGTTTCTTATATATTTATATATATACTAAGAAGGTGAGAGTAAACCTTCATTCAACTTTCTCACTATCGAGATAATGCATACAATATATTGTTACACTGTTATCTGCATTGTGCGAGATTGAAAAGATGGTGATGAAGAGATCAACCATACTTTCCCTGATATGTTTCACTATTGCTTTTAGCATTCTTGTCTTTTCAAAGGTAAAATTCTCTTTAAAAGTTGTCTATTAACTTTCCCTGATCTTCTTATAAAGCGATCGCTAGCTTATTTTATTTTTTTTTATATTATGCAAGGCTCAACCTCTCAAAAATTGCCCAAAACCTATCAAAAATGCAGGTCCCTGCCCACCCACAGAGGGTTCCTTCAGTGGTTGTTTTTTCAAATTGAACGGCGCATGTGGAGTGAGTTCCATGACAACGCATTGCTTATCATGCGTTGCTAGTGGAAACTCGCATACTTGTACTTGCAAAATTATTTGTGGCTCATGTTCTTGAAAAATAGTCGAACCTTATTTGTTCGGTGTTTTGGTCGGTCATTTATAGTTAAGATTATGAATTTTAATTTGCTTGGAGTGTCTTTTAGTTTGCCATTACTTTCTTATTTTTTATTTATTTTCCTTTTTTGTGGTGAGCTTGCCATTCTAACATAGTAGTAGTGGTCAGTAATTTTTTTCCGAAGAGATACAACAATCTAATTAGTACGCGGAGACTAAAACACATAGACATATAAATTTTCCTAGAAGGGTATACACTTATCATGAATATTGTTGTTAAAGGACAGGGTTACAAGCATTAATTACTAGATTGTAATGTGTTGAATGTATGAGGGTAAAATGATCATTTATCATTATGGTAGTTAGACCTGGCAACTAGGAAAGTTGTGTCAATTAAATTTTAACATTTTCCTACAGAGATACCAATATGCCGATCAATTAGCACTTGTTGGTTCACCTATTGACAAATCAGATGTCGTGTTTTACTCTCTGCAATGATTACATGCAGAATTTAACCCTATATAACATGTGTCAAGAAATCTACCATGGTCTCTCACCCTGTCATTCTATTATTTCTTTACAACAATTAGTTCATGACAATAATTGTCAAGTGATATTTGATTCCCCTTCTGTAGTGGTTCAGGATAAAATCACTTTCAATGAGCTCTATAGGGAACTATTATCACAGGATCTCTACAATATTGTACCCTATCTCTGGTATTAACTATAAGTCTCCTCTTGTCCTAGAGAACGCCGATGTACGCGCGTCTCGGGTGCTTGAAGTCTAATAAGTATTTGCAAAATGAAAGACCGTCGAGCTCGTGTGGTCACTTGGCTGCATTTCAAGATAATGATCCTATTTGGATGAGACAAAGTAGGGAGGAAAGGAAAATTCAAAAATATGATATATCCGGTCAAACCTCTCCAAACCCAAAAAAATCCGGATCTCTGCCTGAAAAACCGGAATTTGAGTTATTTTTGGAAATTCGGATTTTTTTTGGAAAATTAAAGACATTTACCGGTGAATTCCGAATTACTTATACAAATGTGTGTTAGCTAAGTGGTAAAGCATTTAAAGTCCCTGCATGAAGTCTCGAGTTTGAATCTCACTATCTAAAAAGAATTATTTTCTACCCATAATCTACCGCATCCAAACACTACAGATTAAATGATATTTTAATTTCACCTTTTAACTTATTTAAGCTCATCCAAACTATCCAAACTACCATAATATTTTATGCTTCTTCAGAACTATTTTTAGTGAAAGGAGCGCTATACTGGGAATTTAGTGTTGGGAATTGTATTCAGAAAGCCATATTTATGGTTGAATTAATAATTCTTAATAGATAACTGTTTGCATCTTAATTTAGCAAGCACGTGAGTATGCAAACGCTATTTATTATTTTCCATATAAATATGCATTATAAAGTCTAATGTTCCATACCTAAGAAAATTGGACATGCAGACGAGTTCGGGCATGTGCGAGATTGATTGTTAGTTATTTATGGAATATAAGTAAGGGTTCACAGTCTAGATGATTTTGGACAAACCATCGGAACGACTGTAGTGTAACATTATACTGACACATCTCGGTCAAGGAAACGGTATAGTTTCAACTTGTTACACTAGCATACTTTGTGTATGTTGAACAGGACCGCCATATGAAATATAATTATCTTGGACTGACCGAAGTGAGATAATAAAATATTTCATTGTTATTGGTAATATTGGAAACTCTTAATCTATTATTTTTTATGTGGACACAAATCTTGATTAATCATTATTTTGATATATTGAGTGAGACTCAAATGCGAGTCAACAATCCTGGTATATTGGATAATGATTGTTATGATTTGGTGAAAGCTAAACGAATCATGGAATCCACGTCTCGTATGAGAATGATGTACCCTCCTGGGAGCTCACTAGGTTTTGTTATGTCAAGTCTGGCCAGCTGGTTATTTGTAACCAGACATAACAAATAAGGGTTGAGCGGTATAGATCAGGGAATACGTAAGATGTTGATGAGATCGAAATTGTCAGTAAGAGTAGATCAGCATTAACGGGTATCTGTAATCTTAACGTGGGGAGTTGTCTGATATTAATAACAGGAGCTCATACATAATGATGAGAATAAATGTCGGAGTTCAATTATAGTTTTATGGTGGAGTAAACTATAATTAATAATTATTTTTGAATTTAATTCGGGTTGAATTATGAGTTCAAATATATTATTGGGAGCCGATTTATTTATCTTCTCCAGAGGTCCCCGACGTAGTCCAACATAAGCGTGATCATGTGACTCACAAGTGTTTTTGAGTCTCAAGTGTGTGGAATGTAAATTGAGATTATGTTTGGTATTTTATAGTTGATGGGTATTACTACAAACCATATGATTAGGACTTAATTGCAAGCTACACTAAAGTTTGTAGGGAGGGACTTGCTATGTAAAGTTTTCCTACAAGGGACTTGTGTGCAATTATGGGTATTCCTAATATTAGGGTTAGTAATATGTCTCTATAAATAGTACACCATAGTTCTTAAGTGATGATGATTTGTTGATACATCTTTTCCACACAAGAGAGAAAACCCAGCTGTGCATCCATGAGCTTTTCATGTTCGAATCACCATTGAACTTGAATCGGAGCTTGGATCATACGTCGGAAGGCTTCCGGACATACCAGATTCTGTTTTTGGGTGTTTAGGCCTAGATAACGATCTCAGATCACTTCTAATAAAACACGAAAGTTGTAGATATCGAAAAAAAGAAGAGACAGGAAGAAACGGCGCGTCGATCGGAGTTGTAGAACTCCAGATATCGCTGGTCAAAGTTTCTGGTCCGCAGTTGATTTTCAGCAGGATCTGAATTTGGTTTTTGGAGCTTAACCGGAGCTAAAGATGTTGGATGAAGACGAGCCATATATGAAAATCGTGTATCTCAACGAGACGGACGCAATGGCATAGGTCCCGGTGTCAGATTCAGAACAGAGCTTCAACAGTGGCTGGTCAAAGTCTCGGGATTCGTGTCGTCCCAGTCCGGAGGGACTGTGGTAAGTTTATTCCGCAAGCTAACTTCCCACAGTAATTTTTTTGAATTCCTATGATTAATTCTCTGCATAAATCACGTGGTCCGGGACAAATCTCATCGAATTTTCCCTTCATTTAGCACATCTTCAAGAAATATTTTATGCTTCTAGGATCTAATCTCCTTTTATAGGGCTCAAAGAAATAAAACACTACTTTAGAAGCTCCACAGAAGCAGAGTATAAAGCAATGGCATCTACTGCAGCTGAGATTAAATGGTTGAGCTACATTCTTCACTATTTGAGGAATCCAATGCAGCGGACACCTCAGTTGTGGTGTGACAATGGCTTGGGCTTAATGTTGAGTTCTAACACAGTATTTCATGACACAAGCAAATACATTGTAATAGACTTTCACTTCTCAGGGAACACGTTCCAAGAAGACTACTCCAAATAGCTCATATTGCCTCAAAACATCAATTTCCTAATATATTCCCAAATGCCTTACTAATTTTAGTATTGTAAAATGTCTTACATCATCTATGTTTATCTTATTTTATTTTCAAGACAATTCTTTCAGAATCAGTAGTAAATGATACTAAATTGAGGGGGAATGTAAACTAGAGGGTCGTAGTGTAATTAGTTAAAAGTTAGTTAGACGAGAAAGTTTGGTTTTGGAAGGAAGTGTATAAGGTGTTTATTGTTTATGTTGAATGAATGGTCATGGTATTCATTTCCAGTTACATCTTTCTTTCTCTTCTCTCTGTGTTCTTCCTCCTCAACCATTCCGTAGCTAGGTCTACTATTTCCTCAAATGTTTCTTGCATATTAGAGAGTAGGGAGAGGTGGAGGGAAAATTAAATGTTTTATCATCTTTAGGATTCTTTTGTTCTCAACCTTTAGATTGTAACTCTTAAACATTTCACAAAAACTATCAAAAATCCAGGTCCATGCCCACCCGCAGAGAGTTCCTTCAGTGGTTGTTTTTTTGAAGTGAACCGCGCATGTGGAGCGAGTGCCATGACAACGGATTTCTTACCATGTGTTGCTAGTGGAAACTCGCATACTTGCACTTGCAAAACTGCTTGTGGATCATGTTCTTAAAAAATAGTCAAACCTTATTTGTTCGATGTTTTGGCCGGGCATTTATAGTTAAGACTATGAAGTTTTATATAATAATATCTCAATTTTTCTTCTATTTGATTTTCTTGGAGTGTCATTTAGTTGCCCATTGTTTTCTTCTTTTTTATATATTTTCTTTTTTTGTGGTGAGCTTGCCATTCTAACATAGTAGTAGTGGTTAGTAATTTTTTTCCGAAGAGATACAACAACTTAATTAATACACGGAGAATAAATCACATAGACGTCGAAATTTTCCTAGAAGGTAATACACTTATCATGAATATTATTGTTAAAGGACAGGGTTACAAGCATTAATTACTAGATTGTAATGTATTGAAAGTATAAGGGTAAAATGGTCATTTACCATAATGGTAATTGGAGCTGTCAAATAGGAAAGTTGTGTTAATTCAATTGTAACATTTTCATACAGAGATACCAAGATGCAATTCAATAAGCACTTGTTGGTTCACCTGTTGACAAATCAGACGTCGTATTTTACTCTCTTCAATGATTACATGCAGAATTTACCCTATCAAACATGTCTCAGGAAATCTACCCTAGTCTCTTACCCTGTCATTCCCTTATTTCATTATAACAATTAGTTCATGAAAATAATTGTCAAGTAATATGTAATTACCTTTTTGTAGTGGTTCAGGAAAAAATAAATTTCAATGAGCTCTGTAGGGAGCCATTGTCACAGGGTCTCTACAATATTGTACCTTATCTCTGGTACTAACTGTAAGTCTCCGCTTACCTTAGAGACGCCTAGGGACTTGGGTGCTTGAGGTCTAATAAGTGTTTGTAAAAATAAAGACCTTCGAGCTCGTGTGGTTACTCGAGTTGCATTTCAGGATAATGGTCTTATTTGGATGAGAGGAAGTAGGGAGGAAAGGAAAAGTCAAACATCTTATATAACCGATCAAACCTCTCCAAACCTAAATAAATTCGGATCTGTGCCAAAGAAATTTCAGAATCCTGGTTTTAGATCAGGATCCAAATTTGAACCGGAATTCCTAGTTCATTTTGTGGAAATCCGGATTTTTTTTTGTTAGATTCTTGACATTTTATTGTAAATTCCGAAACTTTTATGCAAATGTGTGTTAGCACAGTGGTAAAGCGTTTCAAGTCCCTGCTTGAAGTTCCCAGTTTGAATCTCACTATCTAAAAGAATAATTCTCTACCAATAATATACAATAATCTACCGCATCCAAACACTACAGATCAAATGAGATTTTAAGCTTAACATCTCACTTATTTCGGCTCATCCAAACTACCGTAATATTTTATGCTTCTTTAGAACTATTTTTCATGAAGGGAGCGCTATACTGGATAATTTCGAGCATCTTCAAGAATTATTTCGTGGGAAACAAAACACTACTTTTAGAAGCTCCACAAAAGCAGAGTATAGAGAACTGGCATCTATAGCAGCTGAGATTAAATGGTTAAGCTACATTCTTCACGATTTGAGGAATCCAATGCAGCGGACACCTCAGTTGTGGTGTGACAATGGCTTGGGCTTAATGTTGAGTTCTCATCTAGTATTTCATGACACAAGCAAACACATTGAAATAGGCTTTAAATTTCTCAGGAACAGGTTGCAAGAAGACTTATCGAAGTTGCTCATATTGCCTCAAAACTTCAATTGCTTGATACATTCACAAATGCCTTTCCAATTGCAGTATTATAAAATGTCTTACCTCATTTGTGTTTATATTCTTTCATTTCTACACAATTCTTTCAGAATTAGTAGAAAATGATACTGAATTGAGGGGGAATGTAAGCTAGAGGGGTCATAATGTAATTAGTTAAAAGTTAGTTAGGCGGGAAAGTTTGTTTTTGGAAGGAAATGTATAAGATGTTTATTTCCGGTTTCTTCTTTCTTTCTATTCTCTCCAACTTCTTCCTCGTCAACAATTCTTTAGCTAGGTCTACTATTTCCTCAAATGTTTCTTACAGATTAGAGAGTAGCGAAAGAGGGAGGGAAAATGAAATGTTTTTCAGCTTTAAGATTCTTTTGATCTCAACCTTTAGATTGTAACTGTTTGAGAATAAAATAAATTTGTTTTGGTAAAAAAATCTACTAAAAACAATGGTTAATTCATTGCTTGATTTAGACTTATCACTTTCTTTCTCTCTCTTTCTTAGAGATTATCTCCATTCTCCTAATCACAGTCAACAAAACCCAATCCCCATATTTATCTAACTACCTCCTAGTTTTTCTCCACCCGTCAACCTATCAATTCAATACTATCAAGTCCTTAACTGCCTCCTAATTATCCTCCACTCTAACTTATCTTATATTAAATCTCATAGTTGTGGGTTGCTTTTGCGTCTAACTGTATGAATAGCTAAATTAATTAGTATTAAATACATATAATTGACAGGCTTCCTAATTAATTTGTATTAAATACTAATTAATTAGTATTAATCAATATTAATACTAGTTGAGATTAATTAGTATTAATCTCACCTTCTTATATATATACTAAGAAGGTGAGAGTACACTTTCATTGAACTTTTTCACTATCGAGATAATACATACACTATACTGTTATCTGCATTGTGTGAGATTGAAAAAATTGCGATGAAGAGATCAACTGCACTTTCCCTGATCTGTTTCGCTATTGCTTTTAGCATGCTTGTCTTTTCAGCGTAAAATTATCTTTTAACGTTGTCTCTTAACTCTCCTTGATCTTCTCATAAGGCGGTCACTAGCTTATTTTATTTATGTTATATTTTGCAGGGCTCAACGTCTAAAAAATTGCCCAAAAACTATCAAAAATCCAGGTCCCTGCCCACCCGCAGAGGGTTCCATTAGTGGTTGTTTTTACGAAGTGAACGGCGCATGTGGATCGAGTGCCAGGACAACGGATTGCTTACCATGCGTTGAGAGTGGAAACTCGCATATTTGTATTTGCAAAATTGTTTGTGGCTCATGTCCTTGAAAAACAGTCGAACCTTATCTGTTCGATGTTTTGGCCGGTCATATATAGATAAAATTATGAAGTTTTATGTAATAATATTGTAGGGTTTTGATTCATGGATGCGCAACGGAAACAATAATTAACCATGCAAAACCCTCCAAGGATCACAAGTCAAGAGACATAACGATGGTAAAGGAAGAAATCAATTAACACACCTTAGGGTTCTCCTTTGATGACTTCAAACGCGAATTGTGTCACGTTCTCTATTGTTGATCCACGCCTAGAGTTGATTTCTAGATCTCCCACTCCTTGGTGCTAGCCCGGAAAGAGGAAGAGGAATAAGAATCACGCAAAACGATACCAACAAGGGAGGTCTCGGCCTCCTCGTGGCCGACGGGGACGCGAGGCGGCGAGCTAGGGGGCGGCGGCTCCTTAGCTTGCTTGCTCTCTCTCTCCTTTTGTTCTCTCCCACTCAAGTTATGATCTAATGAATCATAAGTGTGGGAAGGAAGGAAGAAAGGTCCTTTATATAGTCCAACAAATCCTTGCCAACTACCTAAAGGACTTATTCTAGTCCTACTAGAATTCAATTTAGTCCCTTCCTTGCAAATTAGTCCCTACTAAGTTTGCAAGGTATTGCAAAGTGATCCTTCTAATTAATTAATCCAATTAATTAATTCCCAAATCTAGTTCAACTCTATCTAGCGTGTGACCCCATAGGTTGTATCTAGTTGGTAGCAACAATTTGCTAATATGGAGCGGTTTCTAGCAAAACATCCATTCTAGCCAACTAATAGAATAGTCATCTTGACAACCTTTGTACAAGTAATTGTCTCATCCCTTTGTCTCTATATCCGGATTGGACACGAGACATACAAGTCACACTCGTATATCCAATCCACAGTTTCTCGATCCATGGGAATAGCCTTATTCGTGCAAATAACATCAATATCCAATATTGATTTATTTGAGTCTGGCTAGACATTCTATAAGCACTATCCCTCGATTGGACTAGAATATTTGCTCCCGTTATGTGGGAGGGAAAAATTCTATCTACGTCCACTACGATCTCTAAGCTTGCTTCTTATTGTATCCGGTACACGCCTTTATAACTACCCAGTTACGGTGTAGCGTTTAACGCTACCAAAATCGCAATAATCCACAACTAGAATATCTAGTGACTTCAAGTCTAAGGATGACAATACCATTGCACCCCGAGAAGCGCTTGTGACTCAACATAACGTGTATGTAGCCTTCTCGGAGATGGGTCAATCCAGTGTGCCATTACCCCTAATGCACACCTATGTGTTGGATCATGATATCTCCATATCAATCCAACCCCATACTAGTCTATAGATGATTGTTCCATTAATCATTATACTGGACTAGGGATATTTAAGATAAACAACACAATCGTAAATCTAAGGACTTCATTATATTAAATATCCAATAAATAATAAATGAATTTCTAGCCACAAATAAATTCATACTAAACAAGATTGCCTCAAGGACATCTATTCCAAAAAATATCGCCACGCTTCTGCTTTTTAATTTTCTTGGAGTGTCTTTTATTTGCCATTATTTTCTTGTTTTATTTATTTATTTTTTTTTGTGGTGAGCTTGCCATTTTAACTTAGAAGTGGTTAGTAATTTTTTTTCCAGAGAGATACAACAACCTAATTAGTACGCGAAGACTATAACACATAAACGTAAAATATTTTCCTAGTAGGAATTACATTCATGAATATTGTTGTTAAAGGACACTGGTATATGCATAAGTTACTAGATTGTTGTAATGTGTTGAACTATTAGGGTAAAATGGTCATTTACCATGATGGTAGTTAGAATTTTCAAACAGGAAAGTTGTGTCAATTAAATTGTAACATTTTCCTACAGAGATATCAATATGCAGATCAATTAGCAATTGTTGACAATCAGATGCCGTGTTTTACTCTCATCAATGGTTACATGCAGAATTTAACCCTATCAAACATGTGTCAAGAAATCTACCCTGGTCTCTTACCCTGTCATTGCCTTATTTCTTTACAACAACTAGTTTATGAAAATAATTGTTAATCAATATTTGATTCCCCTTCTGTCGTGGTTCAGGACAAAATCACTTTCAATGAGCTCTGTAGGGAACCACTGTCACGGGTCTCTACAATACTGTGCTCTATCTCTGGTACTAACTGTAAGTCTCCTCTTGCCCTAGAGACCGCCGAGGTACTCGGGTTTCGGGTTCTTGAGGTCTAATAAGTGTTAGCAAAAATGAAGACTGCGGAGCTCGTGTGGTTACTTGGGCTGCATTTCAAGATAATTGTCTTGTTTAGATGAGAGGAAGTAGAGAGGAAAGGAAAAGTCAAATATCTGATATAACCGGTCAAACCACTTCAAACCCAAACAATTCCTGATGTCTGCCCCAAAATCCGGAATTTTAGTTTTAGATCCAAAACCAAATTTAAATTTGGAATTCCAGTGTTTTTTTTAGGAAATTCAGTTTTTTTTTTTGAAAATTCTAGACATTATACGGTAAATTCCGACTTTTTTTTTATGCAAATGTGTGTTATCTCAGTGGTAAAGCATTTAAATTCCTTCTTCAAAAAAAAAACATTTAAAGTTCCTGCATGAAGTCTTGAGTTTGAATCTCATTATCTAGAAATAATTATTTTTTTTAGCAATAGTCTACAATAATCTACCGCATCCAAATACAACAGATTAAATGAGATTTTAAGCTCAATCTCTCACTTGTTTCAGCTCATCCAAACGACCCTAATATTTTATGCTTCTTTAGAATTATTTTGATGATGGTAGCGTTATATTGGAGAATTTAGAGCATCTTCAATAACAAATTTGACCCCATGACTTAGCTTAATTTGTTTCTACCCTAACCTTTACTTTGTTGCTAGTGGGTTAAATTTAAACTTCCCAACTTTATCTTTACCGGTTGGAAGTTGGATCTCAATATTTAGTAATTAATATGAGAGGTGATGTCACCTACTACCAGTAAAAAAATTCTAGGATGTTTATTTTTATTTTTGAGGGAAAAAACTTTCATATCAAAGAGCCAAAAGATCAAAACAAATACATCAAGTGCTCTGTAAAAACCAAGGAGGGAAGCTATGTAGCCATTGTTATGAGAATGAGCATCCTCTGGCTATATTTGCTAACAGGGGGGCTGTTATATTCTTTACCCTTGGAGTCCAAGCAAAATCAACCGAAACACAGTGTTGAAGGAGGTTTAATTTCTCCAAAAACATCACCAGATCTTGAATAGTCTTCCACTGCTTGCGGATGCGGCAAAAGCGGCGCGGAGCGGCCGTGTTGTAACGGAAGCGACAGAGAGCGCAACCGTTTTTCCTGTTACGCGTCGTGTGAATTTTATTCACACAAAAACGGCCGTTTCGCGTCGGTAACGGGAAAAACGGCCGTTTCGCGTCGCGGAAAACGGGAAAAAGGGGAAAACGGGAAAACGGAGAAAACTTCCGTGATTTTTTTCTAACATTCACACATTTGATCCCCGTTCTCCGTTACAGTCCCGCCGATATAGTCTGATCCCGTTACACGCGACCGCGACCGATACGTCTGCCGCTTCTGTTTTTTAAAACCTTGGTTTGTTATAATCTGAGGGTATTCGAGCAAGAACGATGTAACAAAATCAAGAACGAGACAAATATTTAACGTGGTTCACTAACGAATTCACAAGGAACCCGCTAGCTACCTCCACGGCCAGAACCAAATATTTTATTGAGAAGAGAACCTGGTTACAATGCACGCCGTGGCCACAACGGCCACGGCAGCCACCCCAATTACCACACCAGACACACACTCACAAAATCTCTCAAACTAACTCATCGCTCTGTGTGTGTATGTAGGTAACAAACCAAAGCATGTGTCCTTTTATACACATGTAATGGCGGTGAGATTCACCAATAATTATGTAATTGCTTGGCCTCTAAGCCAAAGTAACTTGCCTACTTAGAATAGTGCTCCACCGCCCCAAAATTGTCTGACTTTGATTGCAAGTCACATATTCCAACAAATCTCCACATTGACTTGAATCATCTTAGCAACCCGAAACCAAAACTTGATGCTTCTCTCCTAAAATCTGAACCGGATGCGTCTCCCAGAACTAGAAACGAGCACGCCTCCCCAAATAGATGTTCCGCTGCTGTATGCAAAACCCGAATCGCCAAATCGTTGCTCCAACTACCATGCGTTCCTGCAACGAATGCGCCCGATGTGGTTGCACTTCCCCAAACAAAAACAAGTGCTCCACCCAAAACCAGACTTGAATACATTCTCTGAGAAAGCAGGACCGAATGTATTCCAGATGCGCCCAATTGCGCCAGACAGAATGCCCATATGTCATCCAGACCAGATGCACCGATGACGAGTGCCACAAATTGTCATGCTAGATGCAAGCTCAATGCGTGTCATGGTACACGCTCCAAAACCAGATGCACACAAGAACAAACTCGTGCATAATGCGTGCCAGAACCAGGATCAGATGCGCGTGCCAGAAATCTCACGCGCCAGATGATCCATGGCGTTGCTCCAACTCCAACGAGTTCCTACAACGCATGAGCCAGAACTAGATTCAATTCACTCGCCAGATGCTCCACGCAAGGAGCCGAATTGCGCCTGAACGTCAATCGCCAGAACACCAGATGCGCGTGAACCACAAAATTTGCACCAGTACCGAATGTGTGCTAGATTTTCCAGATCCCTTGCATGCCTAATCGGATGAGCGCCAAATATCTCCGATAGGAGCCTGGATATCCCCCTCCACAAGGCTTCAGATGGTGGGTGTACCTGCTTCTCTCTCACGAACTAATCGATCTTGATCACCAAACCAGACATCGTTCTTGGCGGTCTCGAAACCCTACTCCCGATACCCTGCTCGACCTGAATCGCGAAACCCTAGCTTTGAGTTTCACCTAGATCTTTAAACCTGGCTCTGATACCAGTTTTTTGTAACATAACTCCTGTTTCAGAGCTCTGATACCCGTTTGTTATAAAATGAGAGTATTCGAGCAAGAACGATAAAAAGAAACAAAAACGAGACAGAATATTTAACGTGGTTCACTAACGAATTCACAAGGAACCCGCTAGCTACTTCCACGGCCAGAACCAAATATTTTATTGAGAAGAGAACCCGATTACAATGCAAGCCGTGGCCACAACGTGCACGACGCCCACCCCGATTACCACACCAGACACACACTCACAAAAGCTCTCAAACTAACTCGTCCCTCTGTGTGTGTATGTAGGTAACAAACCAAAGCATGTGTCCTTTTATACACGTGTAATGATGGTGAGATTCACCAACAATTATGTAATGGCTTGGCCTCCAAGACAAAGTAACTTACCTATTTAGAATAGTGCTCCACTGCCTCAAAATTGGCTGACTTTGATTGCAATTCACATATTCCAGCAAGGTCAAATACTCAAATTGAGGTCAAATGCGGAAGCACCAAAACTAGAGGCAATTTGAGCATCCTACAAAGCAAATATGGATGTTTGATAAACCCTACATCGTTTGAGGTTTTTTACACATTAAAACTGTAAAGGTGAGGTTTCCTTCATCCTGAACACTTAGCAACACCTCCTTTCCAACTTCGGGTCTCATAGCATGGAATGTCAAGTATTTTTGAAGGCTAAGATTGCCTGTGTTGCTTCATTTTTCTTGAACAATAATATTCAGGATAAGTGTACTTCCCTCTAAGAGAACACATATATTAGCATGCATGTGCATGAATACGGAGATTCAAGTAGACACATCTGTAAGGTCAAGAAGCTTCTGTACACTATTTCGAGGGACTTAAAGTGCGATGTTAGACTATTAGGATTTCAGTACTTGGACGTGGCGTCTTTTATAATTGTTTTATCAAAAAATAAGAACTAGCTCAGGTTCTTAATATAGCCTTGCAATATACTGGAGATATGTCGTGTCCAAGTGTGTATAGAGGATCCTGCTGGGAATATCCAAGGGTACACCTGTAACAGAGAACAAGTACAAGAATAAGAAACAAATCACATAGAGTGAGAGTAAGGACGTAGGGAAAGAGTAAGCTCTTTCCAATTTCTTGAGAGAGAGACAGTATGATGAATAGCAAGATATTCCAGAATTGTTAAGGAAGGCCAACATTCCTATATATAGGGTATAGAAGTGTCGTTACGAGGTTTAATGCGGCCGTAACTGATGGAGAGATGACCGCCTCATTCACAGCACGTTACCCCTATATATAGGGAACGTTACACGATCGTCCGTGTGTGTAGGGCACATCCCAACGGTTATCCATGTATATAGGACATGTGCTCATCAGATCTCTCAGATAATTGACAAGGTTCGTGCGGGAATGTTGATGTTCGCTCGTGACGTGCCTTACGCTAACCTCCGAGCCACTTGAACCCTATAGCTCCCGCGCGGTTAGTACCAAGGGCGACCCTATCTGCAGCCCCCACACGGATAAGTTCGAGTATAAGGACAGTGATTGAGTGATACTGGAGTATCCTCGAACCTCCTGGATGGCTTCCACGTGGATGGTGATTGGTCTGTCTGTAATGCACTATCTACATTATCCCCCTTTTGCACGTATACCACGCGCGTCGTTGTGTTAAAGCGAAAAACCAGCCGTGTGTGGCTCCACGCAGATTCTCGTATCAATTTGAATAATATTCAAATTTCTAGCCCCCAAAAGTAGCTATGATTACCTAGGTCTCCGTAACGTCGTATAGCCTTTAATGTGGCGTGGGCGTGATGTGGATTGCGTGGATTGCGACGATATCCACATATTTCCGCCGATTACCGAGGCAGCAATTGATCCAAAAAGATTTCGAAAGGTCGTGACCCTTGAGGAGACCCTATATAAACCCTCTGAGTTCAAGAATTATAACTTTTCACGCCATTACCACACCAGTGTTGCTGCCAAGGTTTATGAGCAAGAGAGAAACTCGTCGCCAACAGATTCAAGCCTTTAATGCTGTTTGTTGAGATCAATCAAGCACTCCAGTTACTTCAAAATCGACAAGTTTAGTAGATCTCATCCTTATTCTTCAAGTAACTTCTTGCTTTGATAGTAAGAGTCAAATATGCACGCAACCAAATCAAGGTTTAGTGTTCTTCACACTGTTCTTCGTACATGAACAAGGTACTAATCTTGAACATCTTGTTTTGCATGTGTTATTCCTGTTATAGAAATGGCTCCCAAGAAATCCCAGAAGGAATCAATCGACTTGCCTGAGATCTCGAAGGATTTGTGTTGCAAAGCCCCCTACTTGGGTGGAGAAGATTTCTATTGAGCGACTGTTAAATGGACTACTCTCCAGAAATCTCTGGTGAAAAACGCTCTGCAGTTAGTTTCTGAACAAGAGAGGGATGATTGGGATCTGGTTGGTGTTCAGGACGTGCAACGACTCGGCCTCGAGGCTGTGTTGTACCCTTTCACCGATGTTCTTCTTCAGTCTTTCATGGAGAAGCTCGATTGGATGGAGGAATGGACGGAGTTCATCCTCGAAAAATATGAAGAAGAACTGATGAATGTTGGGATATACAACTCCGTGCGCGCGACAAAAGGACTCAGCCTCAGACTCGGTCATGACATGTTGAGGTTCCTGTTTTCCAGGTATTCTAAGAAAACCCACACTTTTCAATTTTCTACCTTTGAGGCCGCGCCAACTCTCGAAGACATAGAGATACTGCTGGAACTCCCAAGTATGGGACCTGTAGATCCCTTGGCCCCTCTGGCTTCTGATGATGAGATCATGCTCTTTGAGCAGATGAAAGAATGCATCGCGGAGGTGAAGAAGACTGCTACAAGATGGAACTGGACCACCTATTGCGAGACGTACATGTCTGTAGCATCAGGCGCGAAGAATCTCTGGTCAAAGTGGATCACCTATTTCTTCAGAGACTTTGCAAAGCCAAGAATTATTGGAGGAAGACCCAAACGCGATAACCGCCCTTTAGGGGAAATGTGCTGACTGGACCCTATGTGGCTTCCTCTGCGTTTGGCTGTCACCCTATCTTATAGACGGTCATCCTCGCGATGGAGTATTTTCCCATGTTCTCCCGCTTGCCGCCAAAATCTCGCTTGGCCAAAAGGTAGCTTTGGGGCCTCTTGTTCTGGGTTCCCTCTATCATCGCTTGGACTTGGCTGTGACACATGTCGAGTAGTCACAAGGAAGGGTCGATGTTGTCTCTTTTGTAAATATCGTGTTCCCGACGATGTGGGTTTTTGAGATATGGCCCTTGTATGCTCCGGTTCCGTCATATGTAAGGCTGTGGGACGCGCCTAGTGCCACCAAGGAGCTCTTTATTCCTCGATCATGGCGTTGTTTCAAGACTAAAGGCGTTCAGCGCTCCTTCTCTCTGCTGTGCGACGACATTAACTACTTCGAAGCCAGGCCCTACGTCAATGCCTTGGAGAATGTCGTTTTCCATGAAAGCATGTGTCCAGAGGTCGATACCAAGTTTAGGCCTCAACTCATCAGTAAGAGAGCCAGGCGTTATTCCAGGTTTGTCAATTTTTGCAGGAGTGGGTACTTGCCCGCCCTTCCTGAGTACGTGGCCAACCCAGAAACCTCGAGTCATGAACTCATAACAGTTCATTATGATCCAATTCGAGTGAGCCCGCAATTGGGTTTCGACGTCGTCGCGCCACCCCTGTGGTCTAATTCAATCACTCCAAATTGGGAATCTTTTTGGAATTCCCATACCCGCCTTCTTGTGAAGTCTCGAGCTCAGCTCCAGTCAAGCAAAGCTCCTGCGCTTCTGACAAAGATTATCCAATCAAGTCGTCCTGCTCTCGGGACGCGGCACATTATGGTTTTTATTCTCTATTGGATAGAAACCATCACTTGTGTGTCGATTTGATCCTTCAGGAAAAGATCGTTGTGGCAAAGAAGAACTCCTTCAATGCGAGGAAGAGATAGGCAGATGACTTTAACAAGGTACGCTTTAGCATATATATTTATATACATACATATATATATATATATGTACGCTTTGGCATATATATATATATATATATTCTTAAACACCATAAATAATGTGTCGTATAACATGCCTTCACATGTCAGTGCTGTTTGAGGCGATTCGCGTGTAAGGATCGCAGCACAGGCTTCGTTGACCTACTGCGCTCGAAGAAGCCCTGCGTCCCTATCGCCACAGATATGAGGATGGATCAGGGAGTTCAGGACGTGATCTCAAACGCGCTTGAATCCTTTCTTTCCCCCCTTATGAAATAATCCAAGAAGAAGAAATCTTCTGACGAACCTATAGCAGATGCGACAGGCATCATAACGATCCGGCAGCTAAAACGTCCAAAAGTCAATCCTGCTCCCAAGGAGAATGTTGTGCCCCCAGAAAGGAGTCAAGTTCATCCTTTGGCCGTGATGAAAACAGCGAGGGCACGACAAAGTAATATTGAAGACTTTGTGGAGCTCAATCCAGACACCGCAGATGCCACGTTTGTCCCAAGAGAAGGTACTCAATCTCATTTTTGCTAGAGTTATGATGAGGCGTTTTGTCACAAAACATCCTCATCTTCATTACAGATAGAGAGGGCTTAGTTCAGGAACTCGCAGGCCTCATTGAAGAGGGGGCGAACGCAGAGTCCTTATCCATGGCCCAACAAGAAGAAATAGACGCGAAGCTGCAAGAGGAGCGCGACGTTCAACGGTCCATGAAGAAAAGTCTGGAGGAGCAAGCTCGAAGTTCGCAGTGTGTCGTCCGTCAGATGGAGCGCGTCCAGCAAAGCTTCCAAGAGATTATCGGCGACAGAGACAAGGAAGGTACTATATACCTATTTGCCTTATCTCGTCAAGATATTATCTTTGAAGCTTTAAATCGTGGAGTGTCTACGAGCGAAATTCGCCGTTGGTTAGTGGACAAATGTGGCGAAGCGTTAGGTAAACAATTCTCTCATAATTGATATAGTCCATTGCATCGTTTCCAAATAATAATGATAACAAACTTCGCGCGTAACCAGGTCACACAATGTTAAAAGGAATTGATAATAATCTGCAACGTAATAGTTACCCAGATATCCCATGTGAATATGGAGACGCGATTCCATATGAATTTGGAGGTTTTCACCATAAGCCCTGCAAAATAGTAGTATGATTCCTTGAACTTAGACTAACAATTAATTTTGCATTTTGACAGATCCAGAGCCATTGATAAGAAGACCTAGCAGGCTTCATAGTGTTGCGGTTCGCGTTTCTGAAAATACTGATGATGCAACAATGTAAGAGCCAACTAGGTGATCATCTGGGAGGCTCGAACGGTCGAGGATGGAGCAGGCGTCGAGGAGGAACGACTCGAATTCATCGTTGAGAAAGAGCAAGAGGAGGAAGAGAATCTTTTGCAGAGACAACAACAAGGTGCTGCAAATGCTGATCATGTCACAATTGGACAAGGGGAAATCACTTCCCCTCCTGAAGTTGATTCTCATGTCCCTGTTCAAAATTCTGAGCAAGCTGAAACTCAAAGGGAAGCGATCGCCATTCTTGAGGTTCCATCAGGCATTGCTCCCGCAGCTGTCTTGCCCCCCGGGGACCCTCTTGGAGAAACTGAGCAAACTGAGGCTCAACATTTATCACTTCGACTCTTGCGGCCCAATCATGCCATAAGTTACGGTAACTCAGCTCAACGTTGCGTCTGAACCTACTACGCCGTCCAATGAAAGGAGAATCGAGCATGAGTCGAATGCAAGAAGCGGCACGCCGGATCAGGACATGGAAGATGCTCAGCTGCCAAATCCAGAAACTCATACTGTTGTGGCCCCTGGAACGCAACTTAATGTCGCACCTGAGAATGTGCCAGAAGTTCTAGAAACCACACCAGGTTTGCTCGAGGTAGGAAATGAATGGGGTGGAAACGCGATTATAGATGAGCCTTCTCAGGACACAACCTCATAGACAAACAATTCAGTAAGAGTTACTCCGCCCGTGACAAATCCAAACAACTTGAGGATGTTGCATCTTCGGAGGGCCTTAGTGAGAATTTGTCGCCTTCCGGTATGGTTACCGGGGAATCTCATGATGGGGATGGATCATATGATCTAGATCTGGAAGCACTTCTTGCTCAGAATCCTTGGAGAGATTGGTCTACTACGGCTTTTGAGGCTATCGAGGCTGAAGATCAGTGTGTTATCCCTGAGGGATACTTCGCGCAAGAAACCCTTCCTGACCAGCGATTAGCTGAGGCCGAAGCTCCCAACAGTGCTCAAGCGGCGATCCACATTCCTCCTTTACGTGAAATAGTTGGGGGCACTAGTAATGCTTTTTACTTATGTTTAATAAGTATGCAATTATAATAAGGCATGTACCATAGTTTTTTTTAAGAATTCACAAGCGCCTTTTGAGAATGCAGGCATTAAGCAATCATCTCTGAAGTGGCTCATGAAAATGCGCGTCTCATATCCTAATACTTTTTCCACAGTGATGGAGCTTCCTGCTAAGGTTAGAAAAGATATCCTCACCGAGATATCAGATCTTATGGAGAAAATAAGCAAAACCACGCCAGCCACCATTTCCCTCACAAACGCGCAGAATTTCTTGACGAGTGTGGAAGGCATTCAGCATGTTTCACACGGCCGGATCAACTTTGATTTTCTTGCCCAAAGGTTGAGAAAATCAGCAACTTTATCAAGCTCCATTTTGGTTTTGAAAACTATCACTTGGAAAGCGCCAAACTTCGCACCCAAAGGGAAGCAATTGAGAAGGCTATAGCCATGAGGAACCAAAAATGAAACATGAAGAGCATAAAAGGCATCTCGATCAATGGGATGGCAACCCTATCCAGCTAGCAGCTCAAGACTCACTTTTCAAGGGTCTGTTTGGGGAAGACCAGTAGCACTGTACAGTATTCTTGAGTTGTATACTTTGAGCATCTTGCTTTGTTTTTCTATCTGGATTTTGTACTTCGAACATCTTTTGTAATGAGAAAATATGTGCTTGAATCTTTGCTTTATGGAAATCGTTCATTTTGGCTGTGTGGATATTGAGCATCCTTTCTGCGTTCTTAGATAAGATAAGCTTGTATGTCTAAACTCATGTCTTTGAATATTGCTATCGTTTAGATAGGCTTTCAATCGCGTATCACTTCTATCAAAGTGATTTCTACCTAAACATATATGTTTAGATTCGCGTGTCGGCACTGTATGGGCAGATAGGCTCTATAAGTATTTCCATTATAAATAGATTGGCTTAGTCAAGCAAACAGCTATCTATACAGATAGGTTTAAATCTCGCGTATCCATGTTGTCTAAAGAGGCAAGTTGATTTTTCCTGTTATTTAGATAGATGGGCTTGAATTCGCGTAATGCTGGTATCTACACAAATATGCTTTAGTTTTGCTGCTATATGAACATATAGGCTTTAAGTTCGCGTATTGCTGCTATCTAGACAGTTAGGCTTTAGTTTTGCTGCTGTCTAAACATATAGGCTTAAGTTTCGCGCATTAGTGCTATCTAGACAGATAGGCTTAAATTTGCAATCTAGACAGATAGGCTTATTATTCGACAGCAATCAATCTAATGTGAGTGAGCAACACAATTAATTAAATAACACGCAGAGTTGATAAGTGATCCCTCAAATGGGAGAGTCATTATCATTAAAATGGAGTCCTCATATGGGAGGAAATTATCGAATACAGCATTAAAGACATAAAGAGTTCTAGGGATAATACTTTTTGAGCCATCGCATGTTGACGGGGCTGGGAGTTGTGGCAGTCCCATGGCATCTCAATATTGTGCAATAACCACTATCGAACACTTCTTTTACCTCGAATGGGCCTTCCTAGTTAGCAGCAACTTTGGGGTCAGCTGCTTCTCGCATGCAAAGATCAGAAGCTCGCAGGATCAAATCCCCAACAGCAAAATCTCGGTGCAGAATGATTTTGTTGTATGCTCGAGAAATCCTTTCCTTGTACTTTGCATTCGTTCTCTTGGCTTGCTCGTGCTTCTCCTCAAGTAAAATAAGATCATGGTCGCGTTGGTTCTCATATAGAGCACTGAATGCCAACGTTGCAGAGTTAATTTTGACCTCAGCAGTAACAACTACCTCAGCTCCATAACAAAGCCAAAATGGCGAAGTTCCTGTAGGAGTTCTTGGTGATGTGCGATACGCCCATAATGCCACGCTCAGAGAGTCTGTCCACTTCTTGTGATCATCTGCGACCATCATACTCAGGATTCTGAGGAGTGTCTTGTTTTTAGCCTCAACTTGCCCATTCCCTTTTGGATATTAAGGCATCGAGCACACCTGCCTGATGTTGTATTCCATCAACTTCGAAGCGACTTGGCGGTTGACGAAAGGAGTCCCATTGTCAGACAGGATTGTATTGGGAATTCCAAAATGATAAATGATGTTTTCTTGAATTAACATAACAATAACCAGTGCATTTTATGCTTCGAGAGGGACTACTTCTATCCACTCCGTGAACTGCTCGGTCTCAGTTAGAATGAACTGGTTCTCGTGCGATGCTGGACGAATGGGGCCAATTAAATCCAGGGAGCAAGTATGGAACGACCGAGGGGTTCCTAATGCGTGCAAATAAACCACAGGAGCGTGCACCAATTTGCCATTGAATTGACACTATTGACACCTGAAATTTTGTAATGTAAGTGTAAAAGAGGGTCTAAATACTCTAGAAGGGGGGGGGGGTAAATAGAGTATGCTAACTTTTGCTAACACGCAGTCTGTTAAAACCTATATTAGTGCAGACAGTTGATATCTCAAAGCTTTGAAAAAGTTTTGAAAAACTTGAAGATATACCTACAGAGTACAGAGGCTTCAAAGCCTTGAGATTTGGAAAGCTCCAAAGCTTTGAAACTTCCAGTTTAAACTGAATGTAAAGACAACAAAAGTAAATAACATAGACACAAGGATTTTACCGAGTTCAGTCACAATTGGACCTAGTCTCTGCCTGAGGAATATAATCCCTCCAGGATTCAAACAGAACGTCTTATTAATCACCCAGATTTAGCCCTAGATCTCAAGCCTAAGTGACTACCTTACACTTATACAGCTTGTGGTTCCCAACCTATCTAGTTACAGGCTACAACATGTTAAAACAATAAGAACCTCTTGTTGTTCAATTGAACAACCGAACTACTAAGTTTAGTGAGGTTTCAGAAATGTAGAATGAATAATACAATTCAGTACAAGAATAAGAACTCAGAAAGAATAAGCTAATGAAGTCTGGAAGATTTCTTCTGATATGATGAATGATATTGCTTCTGCAATGTCAATGGCCTCATGAACCTGAAATTTGAATGATGTAAACTCTCGTGTTTGTAGTACACTTCAAATCTCACAAAGATCAGTCTTAATCTCTGTATCTCTATTCAATTCAAAATGCTGATCTCTTTAAATTACAGTCTGAAACCAACTGAGAGATTTTAGGAACATAAATCCTATAAATCCTCTTCCATGATATGCTTCTGGCAAGGAGTGGTTCCTAGTCCTAGTCCCTCAGTAGACCATATGTTCCATCACAACAGTAGGGAGGTCTACCTCAAACCCTTGATATATCAGGTACATCAATATCAACACCTTATATGTCACCTGCTCTGTGGAATACTCTCTGGGAACTACACACCTCATAATGATTGAGAACATAATTTTGGCTTCACAGGTAAACACAGAATGTGTTAAGTGATTTGGTTTAGAAGTGGTTCCCTCCAAGAAAAACATAGCTTTGGCTTTCTCCAAAAGTTCTTTCTTATCAGGGTGATCACTGATCTTATACTTCCTAGGCACTCCCAAAACTTTGGGAAACACCTTGTGATCCAACCTCATGTCCACACCAGCCACTCTTGAAGTAAGGATATACCTATCACTATCATCCAGTTCTTGAACTAAATTCAGATAAATCAATCTGGTCAACCTAGGGTAAGTCTCAGAAGGTGGATTTAACAAACTCCCAACAGATGAATTCCTCAAATTCTTAATGTAGTCTAAGATTAATATATCCAACAACTCAGTACTAATTAGAACACAAAAAGAGACTTTGGATGATGCATACCCATCAATCCACACAGTTTTAACCTCAAAATTAACAAACCAAGAGTCAGGCAATATATTCTTACCAAAATTGGTGGCCTTCTTGGTCTTCACATCACTGTGTTTCACCCTCTTCTTTGGAGTTGCTTCACATTTATTCTCTAAGGTTGCTTCTCCTCTCTTTTCTGTTGAAGATGGCACACTCTTATTTTCTCCTTTATCAGCAGTAACTTCCTTCTTATTCTTACTTGATTCTTCCTCTTGAACCTTACTCCCCTATTCTTTATCCTTCACCACCTCCTCTGTAGCAGACTCAGATTCTGACCCAAACCCTGGTTATTCTTGAACTTCCTTACCCTTCTTCATCTTCTTTGAGGGAGGAGATGTCTCATGAACACTGTCTGTTTCCTCTGAATCTGAACCATGAATGGTGATCTTCCTGTTAGCCTTCCTCTTCACCCTCTTTTTGGAAGTCTGACCTTGTTGCTTGATTCTTTCAGACTTCCGCTCCACTTTGGTTAGGGTTTGAGAGAATTTGATAGAAAAGGGAGAGAGAGAGAGAGAGAGAGATAGAGAGAGAGAGAGAGAGAGAAGTTGAGAATGAGAGAAATAAGTCCTGAAGCCAGCTTAAGTAGGTAAAAGAGACTGATTGAAAAGGGAGATTTTCATTCAAAAAGATTGCAGAAGATTTAGAAGATATTTTGAGATATTTTATCAAAATCTATGAATATTTGAAAGATTTTGTAATTATCTAAAAAGATATTACAAAATATTTCACGATCCAATTTTTAAATATGAAACATATCCACTAATCAAAGCAGTGTAACAGTGGTTCAAAGCTTTGAGACGTTTCAGACCAAAACTGAGACTTCAAAGCTTTGAGCCATACTTTCAAGGCTTCATAAAGTATGATCTCAAGGCTTTGAGATCTACACATGTAATACACATAGGGACTAATACTCTCCCTAAACCAATGCATCCTTGTTTAACATACCCAATTCAATCCTTAGGGATGCAAACCTCTCATATGGCAATGGTTTAGTGAAAATATCAACTATCTGCTTAGAATTAGAAATAAAATATAGAACAAGGTCACCTTTTTCATCATAATCTCAGAGAAAATGATGTCTCACATCTATGTGCTTTGTCCTTGAATGCGGAACTGGATTCTTAGAAATAGAAATGGCACTTGTATTGTCACAGTTGATAGGCACATTTATGAATTCATATCCAAGATCTCTTAGCTGTTGAGAAATCAACAAAACCTGTGAGCAACAAGCTCCAGCTGCAATGTATTCGGCTTCATCAGTTGATAGAGCTACTGAATTTTGCTTCTTTGAATGCCAACTTATCAATGAAGATCCAAGGAATTGGCAACATCCAGAAGTACTCTTTCTGTCTACTTTGTATCCTGCAATGTCTTCATCTGAATAACCACTCAACATAAAGTTAGATCTTCTTGGATACCAAAGCCCTAAGTCTTTGGTTCCATTCAAATATATGAAAATCCTTTTCATAGCAAGAAAATGACTTTCCTTAGGATCAGCTTGAAATCTAGCACAAATGCACATACTAAACATAATATCTAGTCTGCTAGCAGTTAGATATAGAAGTGAACAAATCATACCTCTATATTCCTTTTGCTTCACACTCTTACCAGTTGTGACTTTGTCTAAAGACAGTGATGAACTCATTGGAGTTTTTACCTTGTACTGTGATGTTATACTTGTTTAACAAGTCCAGGGTGTGCTTCCCTTGATGCACGAAAATTCATTTCTTTATTTTATGTATATGAAGTTCAAGAAAGAAATTCAGTTCTCCTAGTAAGCTCATCTCGAATTCCCTGCACATTAGAATTGAAAACTCTTTTGAAAGAGCATCATTAGTAGAACCAAATAGAATATCATCAACATATATCTGCACAACTAACAAATCTTTTTCCTATATTTTGATAAAAAAGAGTTTTGTTAACCAGTCCTCTCTTGAAACCATTTTCCAGTAAAAACTTAGAGAGTCTGTCATACCAAGGCCTTGGAGCTTGCTTAAGTCCATATAGAGCTTTATCTAATTTATAAACATAATCAGGAAAGGTGTCACTTTCAAAACCTGGTGGTTGAGCAACATATACTTCTTCTTGTAAATAACCATTCAGAAAAGCACATTTGACATCCATTTGAAAAAGCTTTATATGATTATGTGAAGCAAATGCAAGAAGTATTCTGATAGCTTCTAACGTTGCAACAGGGGAAAATGTTCCGTCATTGTCAATACCTTCTTCTTGATTATATCCCTGTGCAACCAGTCTTGCTTTGTTTCTCTACCTTTCTCATCAAGTTTGTTTCTGAACACCCATCTTGTTCCAATCACTGATTGATCCTTTGGTCTTGTAAATAAATTCCAGGATTTGTTCCTTTCAAACTCATTCTGCTCATTATGCATTGAAATGATCCAATCTGCATCTAATAGTGCCTCTTTTGCATTCTTGGGCTCAATGAGTGATACAAAAGCACTAAAAGCACACAAGTTTCTCAATTGGCCTCTTGTTTGAGTTCCAATTGTTGGATCTGATGTGATATTCTCTGCAGGATGATCTGATAAATATTTGAACTTTTTTCTGGGTGTCCAAGTGAATGGACCTTCAAGGCTTTGAGTTCTTGATACAGTAGAAGGAGAATCATATTTCCTGTCAGTCTCAATCTGAAGGCTTTGAGATTTTGGCTCAGCAGAGGGTTCAAGGCCTTGAGATTCTTCTGAAACTTTTTGCTGCTTAGTTTTTCTTTCATTGACTTTCTCACAGTCCTCATCAGCCTCATATTTATCCAAACTAATATCTGCAAAACTTTCAAAAGTTCTTTGGCTTGAATGAACTTATGGTATGTTTACCTTGAGTACATGCCTTGCAAATCTCATCATATTTGAATTTGAGGATTGGTAATCCTCTTACCATATATTTTGAGATGAGTTTGTTCAAAGTATGCATGCTTATATGACCAAGCTTTCTATGCCACGGCTTTGAGTAATCCTTCAAAGCTTTGAGGCATTTCAGACTATCACCTGCAACTTTGTCAGTACATAGTGCATAAACATTATGTGACCTAGGAGCAGTGAGAATGCAATTGCCTGATTTTGCAGCTTGCATCACACATTTCTACTTTTCAAAAACTACCTTATTGCCTTTATCACAAAATTGAGAAATACTCAATAAATTATATTTAAGACCATCAACTAAATAGACATCAGAAATTGAATATGCAGAATTCTTACCAACACTTCCTATACTAATTATTTTGCACTTTGCTTTGTCACCAAGTATGATTGTTCCCTCTGATTTCTATTTGAGCTCTGAGAATAAAGATTTCTTTCCACTCATGTGCCTGGAACAGCCACTATCCAAAATCCATTTCTGATCTTTCGAAGCTTTGGTGACATCCTGCAAAATTCAATAAATGCCTTAACAGGCTATTAGACCAAGTGTTGAATTCGGATTCGAACTCAGAGTCATCCATGTTAGGTGGTCTAAATCCTTTTGGAACCCAAATCTATTTCACTTGTCCCTTAAGTTCATAAGGATAGGTATTCCTCATTATGTGAGGTTATATCCTCCTAAAGGGGCAAGTTAATTTGACATGTCCAATTTTGCAGCAGTAATGACACTTTGGAGAATGTCTGCTTCCTGATTTCACAAAAATGGTTTGGTTTCTTCTTGGAAAATTTGGATTATAACCAATTTCACTTTTGTATACAGAATGCATACTTATTCCAAGCATGAGATTTAGCTTCTGTTCCGAGCCAACAAAAGTTGAAAAAAATTTCTTAGATTATTGAAGCTTACTAGTCAATGAAGTGTTTTGTTGTTCTAAATCATCATAATGTTTTTTAATCAACAAACTTGTCAGTTAAAGGAGTGTTTTGATCAACTACTTCTTTGACATGTGATTTCAAAGATTTGAATCTGTTGCCCAAGGCTTTGAAGTCACTATTAATTTTCAGCTTAGTAGCTTCAAGACAGTTGCTCTGAAAAAAAATCTAGATTTTATTTTGCTTGCTCATAAACTTTCATTTTCAAGGAATCAATCTCATTTCTGTAACATTCCTCATTCAAAAACATACTTTTGAGGATTTCAGGTAAGACATCAGAAGGACTAGATAAAGATTCTTTACCATGTCTTCAATTGGCTTCTCAGTAGAGTGGTCCTCTTGATGTTCAGCCACTAAACAAAGGTTGGTTTGCTCCTTATCAAAATCTAAGTCTGAAGACTCTAAATCACTCCATGAGGTTACCATTGCCTTCTTCCTTCTGTTGTCATTTTCCTTCTAAGGAAATTGCCTTCCTATCTTCTTTTGAGGGAAATCTCTTACTAAGTGATCTGCATCTCCACATTCATAGCAACTCATAACTTTAGGTTTATGTGAATGTGAAGTAGACTTACCTTTCTGATTCTTACTAGTTGAGGATCTTGATTTTTCTTTGTTGTAGTCCTTGTTTCCAAAGTTTCTCTTTTTCTTCAGAATTCTGGCCAAGGATTTGGAGATCTGAGCTAAGGCTTCTTCTTCTTCTTCATCATCCTCCTGTTTAAGGTTTTGGGATTTTTCATTGTCCTTTGCCTTGAGTGCCAGTTTCTTGATGTTGTCACTCGATTCACCATCAAATTCCTTCATGGAAATCTCATGAATGAGCAGTTTTCCTTGTAGATCATCTAGTTCAAGAGTTCTTAGGTCTTGAGCCTCTTCAATTGCAGTTGTCTTAGGCTCCCATTTTTCCTTTGGCAAGCTTCTGAGTATCTTCCTGACCTTTTCCTCATTTGAGAAAGCTTTTCCCAGGAATTCCAAGTTGTTCGCAATATCTTTGATGGATTCATCATAATTAATCTTAAATATTTCATACTGTATCAAAAGCATATTAATCTTTGTCTGTTTGACTTGGCTAGTTCCTTCATAAGTGACAGTCAACTTGTCCCATATCTCTTTTTCACTTTTGCAGTTGGATATCCTGTTGAACTCATCTGCACTAAGAGCACAATATAATAAGTTAAGAGCTTTGTAAATCTTTGATACCTTTTCCAGTTCAGTAACTCAGAGATCTTCATCAGGCTTGAAATTTCTAAATCCATTGACAGTTG
Source organism: Linanthus parryae (assembly GCA_023055425.1). Classification (NCBI taxonomy): domain Eukaryota; kingdom Viridiplantae; phylum Streptophyta; class Magnoliopsida; order Ericales; family Polemoniaceae; genus Linanthus; species Linanthus parryae. Next base: position 70,728,997 of record JALGPY010000007.1, on the reverse strand, counting down.
TATAGAACAAGTTTGGCCCATTCACAAAAATTTACCATAGTTCCATGTCCTGGTCTATGCTGAACATCTTCGTCAATGCCTTCCAATGAACAAAGTTATCTACACAAAACAATGGGGTCTATTGGCTGCTCTTCCCTGTGAGAATCCTCCATCACCTACATTAATCATTGTCACAAGATTGTTAGATCCTTAAAAAGTGCCCCAAAGCTCTGAATTCAAAGTTTTTAATGTAAGTGTAAAACAAGATCTAAATACTCTAGAAGGGGGGAGGGTTGAATAGAGTATGCTAACTTTTGCCAACACACAGTCTTTTAAAAACTAGAGTAGTGCAGACTGTTGATATCTCAAAACTTTGAAAAAGTTTTGACAAACTTGAAGATATAACTGCAGAGTACAGAGGCTTCAAAGCTTTGAGATTTCGAAAGCTCCAAATCTTTGAAACTTCCTGCTAAAAATAAATGTAAAGACAGCAAAAGTAAATAACAGAGACACAAGGATTTTACAGAATTAAGTCACAATTGGACTTAGTCTCTGCCTGAGGGATCTAATCCCTCTAGGATTCAAACGCAACTTCTTATTAATCACCCAGATTTAGCCCTAGATCTCAAGCCTAAGTGAGCTACCTTACACTTATACAGCTTGTGGTTCCCAACCTATCTAGTTACAAGCTACAACCTTTTGAAACAATTAGAACCTCTTGTTGTTCACTTGAACAACCAAAATACTAAGTTTAGTGAGGTTTCAGAAATGCATAATGAATAATACAATTCAGTACAAGAAGAAGAACTTAGAAAGAATAAGCTAATGAAGCATGGAAGAGTTCTTTTGATCTTATGAATGATCTTGCTTCTGCAATGTCAATGTTCTGATGAAACTGAAGATCTTAATGGTGTAAAGTATCCTATCTGTAGTAAACTTCAAATCTCACGAAGATGAGTCTTAATCTCAGTATCTCTGTTCAATTTAAAATGCTGATCTCTTTAAATAACAGTCTGCAACCAACTGAGCGATTTTAGGAACAGAAACCCTATAAATCCTCTTCTCTGATATGCTTCTTTCAACAGCTATGTTTGAATAGCTATCTGATTTGTTTATGTACGTTGGGACGCCCGACAAACCTGCATAAACTCAGCACACAAGATCAAACAACATCAAGACAATCTAGCATCAAGATCTGTTTAGCAGTCTGCTAACAGTTCATGAGAAAACTGGGCTAGATTTGTCTTGTAATAGACTTATATAATCAAACTGTTGAATATGTTAAATAACCAGTATAGAACAAGTGTTATTAGAAAATAATAAACTCATAAAAAGTTCTAAGTGTTACAAAAATCACTTGCATACACAGAGATAATTAGACGAACATAGCAGTAAAGAATAACCAGAATATATCAAAGCTTTGAAGTTTTGCCTTCTAGTTCATCAGAGTGAACTTGGATTTCCAATCCAACTCAGTCCTGCATTTTTTATAGCTTAGAACACAGATTATTAAAGCATTTATTGTTATCCAATATCAAAACCAAAACCTGCACAAAAATAGTTAGACAAATACACATATAGGCACAGCGACAGTAACTCAAAGCTTTGTAGGCTTTTGTACTTAGAAATATTTCCTAATTGTGTTTCTGGATTTCATCATCATGGGACCAAAGCTCTCTGCATGTGCATTCACAAAATGATATCTAGGAGCTTCAGACTTATCAACACCTTTTGACCTTCGTGCGACAATTAGCTTCCATGGTTGGCCAGAAGTAGCCGACAGTTAAAGTTGTCTGCAAAGCTTCGTTCCGCCTTGATGCTCTACTTGATGTGACAACTCCATAACTTCCTGTATTTCTTGACCATTCAAGAACCTAAGTAGATTCCCATCATGCCCTTTCGCCATAGAAAGTCTTCTTTCAGCACATATTTGGTCGACTTCTTTTTGAGTTTTTCAGCCCCCTTCTTATCGCTTGGGAGGATCCCATCTCGCAGATAGTCACTCAAATGTTTCCGCCAATCATCATCGACATCAATTGCAGCGATCTCCAAAGAGTCCTTTACCAACGCACATTTCTCGCAGTTGACCTGTATGATGTCAGCATAACATGAAATATGAGGCCAATAGATCCCATACCTTTGAGTATTTCTATAGTTCGAGACCTCATTTTCTCCACAAGAGCTTTCATGGATCTTTTCTAGTAGGACTCGAACTTCCTCTTCTGCCATGCACCGCATCAGGATCGCGCCAAGTCCTTTGTAGTAAAGCAAATTATCATGTATGCAGAAACCTTTTGTGGATACCCAACTTTCCTTGCTCATTCCTCCTCAATCGTGCGCCTGACGGCCTTTCTCCAATCTTCGAATTCAATGAACTCTTATTCACACTAGTCTTGGATCAAAGAGGGAGTGGTTTTAACTTCGATTGAAATATTTGCTGGACACTTATCCGTGCTGATCTTTGAGCCAAGAGTTGCTAACGCATCTGCGTGTCAATTATCGGATCTGGGAGTGTTCTCATACTTAATTTAGTCGAAAATCTGAACCAGTTTTTGCACAATTAACCTGCAACTTAACAATTTGATCTCCTTCAACCCATACTCGTCTTAGGCTTGCTTCATAATCAGCTTGGAATCCCCCATCACAATTAAATTCTGAACTTCCAAAGCCTTGGCCGCGAGGAGTCCTGGAATTAGAGCTTCATATTCGGCCTCATTGTTGGTTATTGCAAATACTAGCTTGCCTTACATTTGAATGACTTCCCCATCAGGCTTGGTGAGAACAAACCGTGTTCCTCCTCCAGCTCTTGTGGATGAACCATCGAAGTGTAATGTCCAGCATAGCGAGTCTATCGCTTATACTTCAGGTCCTTCGAACTCTTCTTCCAGCATATGTTCATAGCTTTCATCTGAAAATTGAGCTAACAAATCTGCCACTGCTTGGGACTTGATGGCTTTCGGTCTGGAGCATGTGATGTCGTATTGTGATATGGTCATGTACCATATAGCCAATCTCCAACAGGAAGCCGAATTCCCCAACATGTATCGAATAGGATCACTCTTAGTTATGACAACTAATTTGCGAGAGATGAAGTAGTTCTTTAACTACCCAATGAAAAAGAATAGGGCCAAGCAGTTTCGCTCGATGTCTGTATATCTGGATTCAGCAGATTGCACTATGCGCGATATGTAGTATGTAGGTCTTTCCTGACCTTCTAACTCCTGAGCAAGTAAAGCTCTGATAGAATTTTGCGTTGAAGTGAGGTACAAGAGTAGAGGCGATCCAAGTTGAGGCACGATCATAACTCGTGGGGATGTCAGCAACTGCTTCAGCTTCTCGAACGTTGTTTGGTGCTCCTCTGTCCAATTGTATGCTGCATTATTCTTGAGAAAATTACCAAAGTAGTACATCAATTCTGCAATTTCCGGTATGGATCTCCTCAAGTATGAAAGCTTTCCCAGAAATGTCTTCAACGCGCTTTGGGTCTGCGGTGCAGGCATGTTGGTGATAGTTGAGACCTTCGCGGGATCAGGCTCGATCCCGTGTCGGTGAATCACGCATCCTAAAGATTTCCTTGAAGTTACGCCAAACGCGCATTTCATCGGATTCATCTTCAGATGGAACCTCCTGCATCTCTCAAGTCTTTAAAATGATCCTCCTGATGCCTTGACTTGATGACCAAATCATCCACGTAGAATTCCACCTCCTGATGCATCATGTCATGAAAAAGCGCCATCATCGCGCACTAATAAGTCGCACCAGCATTCTTCAAGCTGAAGGGCATGACTGTGTAGTGGAACACTCCCACAAGTGTGATGAATGTCGTCTTCCTCGCATCTTTAGGATCCATCTTGATTTGATTGTAGCCACTGAATCCGACCATGAAGCTAAACATCTGATGGCATGCAGTGGAATCAATCAGCAAGTCTATGTTCGGCAATGGGAATTCATCCTTGGGAAAAAATCGGTTCAAATCTCTGAAGTCGACACAAATGCGAAGCTTTCCATTCTTTTTCAGGACTGGTACAATGTTGGCGAGCCAGGTGGGATAGTGCTCAGGCTTGATGAACTTTGTATTTAGTAACTTTATTATTTCTTCTTTTATATTCACATTGATTTCTTGGAGGAAACTCCTTGTACTCTGCTTTACTGGATTCGACCCTGGGATGACATCCAATCTCTACATGGTGACCTCTGTATCTAGGCCAGGCATTTTATCATATTCCCACGCAAAAACATCCTTGTATTCTGCCAGCAGCCTCAACAAACCCTGCTCTTCTTCATCATCAAGATCCGCGCTTAAGAATATCGGCCCTTTTTTTTCCTCTGTTGGGCTCAAGAACACTTCTTTTAGCTCCTGTTTATGAGGTTTTGGCTTGTCTTCCATGCATTCAGGTGCCTCCTTCAACTTTTTTATCGGAGTTTCGTTGATGACTCCATTTGGGACTTCCTCTACTACCTTATTGATTTGCTCATGGACATCTTCGATAGACGGGGTCGAAGATGACCCAGCGCGCCTTCAGATGCGATAACACTTCTTTCCGTTTGCGTAAAAAGTGTCTATCTCCTTGCCCTCCTCATCGTGCTTGATGACGCTCTTGAGAGTTTAATTGTTCTTCTTTTGGTAAGACACATTCGGTATTTCTTCATGCGAGGGTTGTTTCTCCTTCTGAGCTTCTCTCATCACCATTACTCATGTTGGTGATTGGTCTTTGATATCCTCCCACTTGGGTAGAGGAGTTGGCTTGAATGGTGCTGGCATTTCTTCATCCGCCACCTCTATATACCACAGTGCCTCTTTCATGTGCGCTTTATTGAGGTTAAATGGATTTACCGAAGCTGGTATATCCACCACCCTGTCTTTCCAAATGTCCTTCATAATTTGATGAGATGTGGATGGCACAGCATCGAAGCGATGAATCCATGCTCGACCAATGATCATATGGTAGGTGGTGTTGGCGTTGATGACATGAAATTTGGCAGAGCATTTGATTTGGCCGATCTGGATCCCTAGGCGGATCCATCCAACAGTCATCCGCGAGTCACTCCCGAAGCCCATCATAGGCGATGGCTGCTTGAAAATCTTGCTTTATGGGATACCAGCGAACTCAAGAGTATTTAGTGGTATCACATTTACTGTCGCTCCTCCGTCTTCGAAGGCCCTCTTGAACCTGACCCCATTGATTACTGCTGTCACATACAGTGGTCTTTGGTGGTTCATGTATGTCTTCGTATCTGCTTGTGTGAAGGTAATTCCCATGCCAGTAGATTGTGCAGTCCTGATAACTCTTCTATTCGAGACCAGCAATTCCTCCCAAAAGTCTTCAGCCACCCTCAGGATCGCCTTCGTCATCTCTTGGCGGCACGCATTTGATAAGTTCATGTCATCGAAGAACTTCTCAAATTTGTGCGAGCCTTTCATCCGTTCAGCTCGAGAGTCCTATGTGTCCACGGAGTAGTCTTCATCTTCGCAGATCTCAGCTACAACTGGGATGCCCTCATCCGCGACTTCCTCATAATCACAGATTGATATCATCGCCACCTCCTTTCCCTTAAGCTCCTGTTGGGAGTGAGAGGGCAGTGGATTGTTGCGCACATACTTGGTTGGCTCATCAATGACCAACTGTCCTTCCATTATCTTCATGTGCACCAGCCACCTCAATTTCTTTCATTCTTTGGTTGGGTGCATGACCTGACCATGACACTCACACCATCTGGGATCTCGCAGCTGCTCCCCTGTCGTTTTATGCTCCAATGCAGGTAGGACCCCATCTTTCCTCCACAGCTGGCATAGGCCTGTGATTTCCGCGATCGAGCACGGCAGCGAAGGCGGATCCTTTGGTGGACCTCGCGGTTTCTTTGGAGCCGAGATCGCATTAACATCAGCCTCGCGCCCTCTCTTGTAGCTAAGTCTCCCAACCTTTATACCAGAGCTTGCTGGTTCCCAGTCGTGCGAGTACCTATTCTTCTGCTTCTCCACTATGGGCTCGATGTTCCTGGTACAATCAATTAACTTCGAGAAAGTAGGCATTTGCAAGTTAATGAGCATACCTTTATATTCGTCTTGCATGCCCTGGACACAAATTTCAACGAGGCGACTCTCGAGCACCACATCCACGCATTCCAACGACTTAGTCCTGAACTTCTTGATGAATGCGACACCTTCCTCGTCATGCTTCTGGTACAGGCGCGACAAATGAATCGTCGTGACTTTCTCCTCGACTTGGAAAAACTTGGTGTAAAATTTCTTGACCATGTCCTCCCATGTCTTGATTGAGCCCGCCTCTCGAGTTCTCTACCATTTAAATGCGAGATGCCCTATAGATTTGGGAATTCACGCATCAGCAATCGCGGATCAACTCCGTGTGGGACCAAAATGTCAATGAACCACATCACATGCTCTTGTCCGTTCCTGCTAACTTCATCGAAATTCTCTTAGGCCCCTTGTACCCAATAGGGTTAGGCATCAGGTAAATATCGCGCGGGATTGGTGGCGTGCTATCAAACTTTGGGATGACAGTGTCCGCAAAGCACTGGTTCGCGATGAGACTGTCTAGACGTTGCTCCAAGTCCATCACGTTGGAAGGCGCTCTTCCTCCTGTGGTAGACGAAGGGGTTGCTGCAAGCCCAAGGATGTAGGGCATGCTAGGATCATAGGGAGGTGGAGGTGTTTAGTTGGCCTAGACTCCAGCCACATATGAGGGAAATTATGGGAAAGAGGGTGGATTCCCAGCAGAGGTGCGTTCTGGTTGGTAACCAGACATGAGAGGAGGCTCTGATGGCAACCTTGGTTGTTGGAGCGCAGGCCCCTGAGGAAGAGGAGGCTGAATCGAAGAAGAGGGGTTTGATTGGGCAGGGTTGTGTGGTATAGGCTCCGTGGTTGCTCCTGGAAGGACTGGAGCCGCATGGATAGTATTTTTATCAAGTCCTCCCAGAATCGCCATAATTTGGGCTATCTGGGCAGATTGGGCTTGCATAGCCCTAGCTTGGCTCAGGATTGTGGCTTTCAGCATCTCCAAGGAAGGATTGTTCCCAGAAATTGTCTGATCCTAGACACTGGTGTTGCTTGAGTGGGTTTTCCTCTCTTGAGACTTCTTCCCTTGAAGGAGACTGACTGCCTTCACGGGCGTTGGTTTCCTGAGACATGATTACGAATATCTTTGAAGGGCTTGAAGGTAGTGTTCACGTCGGGTTCACCAAATGTGTACAGAGGATCCTGCTGGTAAGATCCCATGGTGCACATGTAACAGAGAACAAGAACAAGAAACAAAGCACGGAGAGTGAGAGTAAGGACGTAGGTAAAGAGTAAGCTCTTTCCAATTTCATGAGAGAGATGTTAGAATAAATGCCCTAGAGACAATCCTATATTTAGTATGAACATTGTTTTGACTGGAATATTAATTTATTATATATTGTGATATTTAATATAATGAAGTCCTTAGATACAATGTGTTGTTTATCTTAAATATCCCTAGTCCACTATATTGATTAATAGGACGATCAAATATAGACTAGTATGTGGGTAGATTGATATGGAGATATGAAGTCTAACACATGGGTATGCATTAGGAGTAATGGCATACTGGATTGACCCACAACGAGAAGGATACATTAGATTATGTCAAGTCACAATCGCTTCTCGTAGTGCTAATATAATTGCAATCCTTAGACTTGAAGTCACTAGATACTCTAGTTGTGGAAAATTGTGCTTTGATGTTATCAAACGTTACACCGTAACTTGGTAATCATAAAGATAACTATCGGTCATGATAGGAAGCAAGCTAAGAGATCGTAGTGATGTAGATAGGATTTGTCCCTCCCACATAATGGGAGTAAATATCCACGGCCACTCGAGGGATGAGGCTTATTGAATGTCTGGCCAGACTTAGATAAATCAATATGGAGATATTGATGTTATCTGCTAGCATAAGCATATTCCCAGGATCGAGGAACTATGGATTGAATATACGAGTGTGACTATTTATGTCTCGTGTCCAATCCGGATATGGAGACAAAGGGAAAGTGCAATATGAAGATATTGGGCACAAGAGGTTTGTCGGGATCACTGCCTATTTCTATTAGTTGGGTGGCATTGATGTGTTGCTAGACACCGCTCCATGTTTGTAAAAGTTACTACCAACTAGATAGAAACCTATGGGGTCACACGTCAAATAGATTAGAGATAGATTTGAGATAAATTAATATTGATTAATTAATAGAAGGATCATTGTGCAACACCTTGCAAACTTAGTAGGACTAATTTGCAGGAAAGGGAATAATTCTAGTTCATGTAGAATTAGGAAATACCTTTATGGAAACAACAAGGAGTTGTTGGAGAATATAAAGAGGCTCTAGATTCCTTCCCACTTAATTGTTATTATACATAACAAAAGAAAGTGGGAGAAAGCAAAAGAGAGAGCAATACAAGACCTAGAGGCGCATGCCCCTAGGCCCCGTCCGCCCCTTCCCGTCGGCACAAAGAGGAGGCCGAATCCTCCTCTTGTCCTTGTTGCTTTGATTCTTCTTCCCTCTTCCTCCGGGTTCAAGCTAGCACTTGGTTGAAGGAAGAATCTAGATCTCACCTCTATACGTGGATCAACCGTAGAGACGAGGACATCATTCTTCGTGTGATCTCACAAATCAAAAGGTACATAATACTATGTCTCTTATCATGTCATGATGTCTCCTCCTGACGATCCGTGGTGGGCTTTGAATTAGGATTAATTTTTGTTATTCCGCTGCGTTACCTACGTCAAAACCCAACAGTGGTATCAGAGTCACAGGTCGTAGAGCATAACATGATTTTTTGTGTTACGATTTCATTTTGTACACCGTATTATTGTTTATTACGCGAAAACTGAAAATAATTGGCATAGTAGATGCAAATTGAATTTGATTCAATATAAACAAAATCCGATTTAACATTGATGTTAGAATTGGTGAGTTTAATCACATAAGATGTGAACAATTGGGTTCTTAAAAAATTAGGGTTCATGGGCACATGATTGAAAAGGGGTTTTCAATTATGGAAACAAAGTTGTGGAATTAATTCCATATAGGAAACAACCTTGCTTGGGCAAAAAGGAAGAGGGAAGGAGGCTAGCGCTGAACCCCTAGCCGTCCGCCCCCTCCTTGCGGGCCAAGAAAAGGCCGCGGGCAACAATGGGGCGTCCGGCCTTGGGCCGGGCCTAGTGACGGGCGCCGGTCCTAGGGGTTCGGGCCCCTCGTTGGCTTGAACTCCTTGGACCGTTGTAACCCTAATTACCCAATTCAATTAAAATTGAAACAAGCGCGTTAAAAATTGGTTTTAACTGTATTATGTGCTTTGTTGCATGGTGGATGGATATGGCCTAGGATTGTGAATGTTTATTGCTTTGTGGTTTGGTTTACGGCCTGCGAGCTGATCAAATCAATGTAATAATAAATTAGGTTTTACGGCCTGCGAGTCGTCTTTTTTGTCCTCGGAAAGTGAGGCTTTTGTTATTTATTTATTCTAGATGTTAGGCTAGAATTAGAAATATTTAGATGATAGCCAAGAGCATGGAGAAGAAGAACGGAGGACCAAAGAAGCCAAAAGACAAAGGAGACACCCCCTAGGCGCGCGGCTATGGTGGAGCACATGGAGATGAGCTCGTTACTTTAGGGAAATTGGATATTATCATTGGCTTGATAATATCATTACTCTAGGGGCCATATCCATGCCACGTTTTTTTATTTATTTTCTGGATGTTTATTATTTATGTCTTATTATTTAATTTTTGTGTGTATGGCGTTACTAGTGAAAACGATAACAAGATAATAATAAACAAGGTTAGTCTTTTATTGTGTATTGCCCAATCTAAATAAGTAGACCATGTTGATGAGATCAACCAAAAAAATTAAGAAAGTAAATCCCTCAATTAAATATTGCATTTCCCCTTCTCTTGCCAAAACACCCTTCATGATTAGGGTTCATTAAAATTCGGGCTTGCCAAAGCAAGGCGATTTTAATTTACCATGGTGTGTTGCGGACGACACAAGATAGTAATGTGTGTATGTTGAAGCAAGAGGTTGGACGCAACTAGGCAAGAATCAATTGGATTGATGAGCCTAGAGGCATGACAACTAGGTGTTATCCATGGGATTAATAATAAAGAGTTATTCACCTAATTGGACCAAGAGTTGCATTGGATGCAATTGGAATGCTTCCTACCTAAATAACCTATTCTTGGGTGACTTGTCAAAGCAAGCTCAAGAAGAAGTGAAAAGGGGATCTTGGACCTACTAGAAAATATAATGATATTTTCCGCATTAATGGTGAGGGCTATTAATCCAAAAAAAAATAGTGGGAGCTATATTTAATGATCTAGCCATTGTTTAATATAGTTAAATTGTCCAAAATTCTAAAATTGCACATTTCTCGTTTTGTAGAATTCCAAATGGCAAACAACAACGCATCGACTTCATCCCTACGATCTGTCCTTGAGAAGGATAAACTGTCTGGAACGAATTTCCTTGACTGGTACAGAAACTTGAGGATTGTCCTCAAGCAAGAAAAGAAGCTATACGTCTTGGACACTCCAATTCCAGAACCACCACAAGATGAGTCTCTTCTAGCGGAAGTGAGGGCACGTCATAAACACATTGATGATTCTAATGACGTGACTTGCCTCATGCTTTGTACCATGACTCCTGAGCTTCAGAAGCAACATGAGAATATGGAAGCCTATGATATGATCATACACTTGAAAAAATTATTTCAGGAACAGGCTAGACATGAGCGCTATGAGGTGTCTAAAGCATTATTCAATAGTAGTCTTGCAGAGTCGAATCCAGTAGGGCCTCATGTGCTCCGAATGATCGGATACATTGATAACCTTGAGAAATTGGGATTCCCACTTGGTCAAGATTTGGCTACTGAACTTGTCTTGCAATCGTTGCCTGACAGTTATAATCATTTCATTATGAACTATAATATGTACGAGATCAGTAAGACTCTGCCTGACTCATTGAACATGCTAAAGACAGCGGAACAGAGCATCAATAAAGGCAAGGGCAAGGCCATTATGATGGTGCATAAGAAGAAGGGCAAATCAGTTGCCTCTACTTCCAAAGGAAAGCGCAAGAACGTTGCAAAATCCAAGGAAGCCCTAAAGCCTAGTGGAGGCGTGGCTAAGGGTGAGTGTCACTACCGCAGCCAGCTGGGTCACTGGAGGAGGAATTGCCCAAAATATCTGGAGGATAATTAGCTTGGAATAGTGATTCCACCACCACCAAGTATTTATGTTATAGACGTCAATCTTTCTATTTCTTCATCTTGGGTATTGGATACTGGATGTGGTTCTCACATTTGTCGCAATGTGCAGGATTTGAAAAGAAGTAGAAGATTGAGTAAATGGGAGATAGATCTGCGCGTCGGGAATGGAGCAAGAGTTGCTGCATTAGCTGTAGGCATTTTTGAGCTATCTTTTCCTTCTGGACTTATTTTAGAATTAGACAATTGCTTTTATGCGCCTGCTATGAGCAGAAACATTATTTCCATTTCTTGTTTGGACGAGAAGGGTTTTTCTATTTCAATAAAGGATAAGTGTTGTTCCATTTATTTTGCACTATTGTAGTGCACATTTGTCTAATTTATTGTATATCCTTGATCTAAATAGTCCAATATATAACATAAATACTAAAAGGATTAAAACTAATGATTTAAATCCTACATATCTATGGCACTGTCATTTAGGCCACATAAATGAGAAACGCATATCTAGACTCTATAAGGATGGACTTCTAGACTCATTTGATTTGGAATCATATGAGACATGTGAATCTTGTTTATTGGGAAAAATGACAAAGTCCCCTTTCAATAAGAAAGGTGAAAGGACTAGTGAGTTATTGGCGCTCATACATACCGATGTATGTGGACCATTCCCCACGCCTTCCAGAGGCGGTTATACCTACTTTATCACATTCACTGATGATTTCAGTACATATGGATTTGTATACCTTATGAAGGCCAATTCTGAATCCTTTGAATTTTTCAAAGAATTCAAGAATGAAGTAGAGAAGCAACTTGGTAAAAGTATTAAGGCTCTACGATCAGATCGTGGAGGAGAATACTTGAGCCAAGAGTTTGATGAGTATCTTAGAGAGTGTGGGATAGTATCCCATCTCACTCCACCCGGAACGCCACAATGGAATGGCGTGTCCGAGAGGAGGAAACGCACGCTATTAGATATGGTGCGATCTATGATGTCTCAAACAGATCTTTCGATATCCTTTTGGGGACATGCTCTAATGACGGCAGCTTTTAGCATTAATCGCGTTCCATCCAAAACAGTCATGAAGACACCATATGAGATATGGACTGGGAAGCGTCCCATAGTGTCGTTTATGAGGATTTGGGGCTGCGATGTCTGTGTAAAACGTTTACAAACAGACAAGCTCGGGCCCCAAGCGGATAAGTGTAAATTTTTGGGATATCCTAATGAAACTAAAGGACATTATTTATACAATCCCATCGAGAACAAAGTGTTTGTTGCTCGGACCGGCGTGTTTCTAGAAAGAGAGTTTGTCTCTAAAGAAGCAAGTGGGAGGGCTGTAGAACTTGAAGAAATTCAAGAACCACAAATCACTGAACCGATGATGGAACACGAATAGGAACCGCAAACTTTTGTGGATGAACCTGTTCAGGTAACACAGGAACTCCGTAGATCAGGAAGAGTGCGTCAGAGCCAGAGAGGTATGGACTTCTAGTGACTGATCCCGATGACGTACCACTCATAGATGATGAGCCTACGAACTACGGGGAAGCCCTGAAAGGCCCAGACTCTAAGAAGTGGCTTTGGTGGAACCACCCGAAGGGGCTCGACCCATAGGGTGCAAGTGGGTCTTCAAGAAGAAGACCGACCTGGATGGCAAGGTAGTTGCCTATAAGGGGCGATTGGTAGCCAAATGGTATAGACAGATTCATGGTATTGACTATGATGAGACCTTTTCACCAGTCGCCATGACTAAATCCATTCGAATCCTACTTGCTATTGCAGCATACTACGACTATGAGATTTGGCAGATGGATGTCAAAACAGTGTTCCTTTATGGGACCCTCCTCGAGGATGTGTACATGACACAACTGGAGGGTTTTGAGGATCCAAAGAATGCCAATAAAGTCTGTAAGCTGCAAAGATCCATTTATGGATTAAAGCAAGCTTCTAGGAGCTGGAATCGACGTTTTGATGACGCGGTCTAAGAGTTTGGCTTCATCAAGAACGAATATGAGCCTTGTGTTTACATGAAGGTTAGTGGGAGCTATGTAGTATTTCTTGTCTTGTATGTGGATGATATACTAATCATTGGAAACGACATTCCTACTTTGCAATCTATTAAAGATTGGCTAAGAAAGTGCTTTGCAATGAAGGACTTAGGAGACGCAGCCTATATACTTGGTATAAGAATCTATAGGGATAGATCTAGAAGGTTGCTCGGCCTAAGTCAAAGTACATATATAGACAAGGTGTTGAAGAGGTTCAACATGCAAGATTCCAAAAAGGGATTCTTGCCCATGTCGCATGGAGTCACTCTTTCTAAGAATGACTGTCCCTCCAATGAGATTGAGAAGGACCGCAATAGTAGGATACCCTATGCTTCGGACATAGGATCCTTCATGTACGCCATGTTGTGTACTAGACCAGACGTATCATACGCGTTGAGTATGGTGAGCAGATACCAGTCCAATCCGGGTGAAAGTCACTGGATTGCTGTCAAGAACATCCTAAAGTACATGAGAAGAACTAAAGATGTGTTCTTGATATTTGGAGGTAGGGAAGAGCTAAGTGTAAAGGGTTACACTGATGCAAGCTTCCAAACTGACAAAGATGACTACAAATCGCAGTCTGGATACGTGTTTTGCCTGAATGGAGGAGCTGTGAGCTGGAAGAGTTGCAAGCAAGGGACAGTTGCTGATTCTACAACTGAAGCTGAGTACATTGCTGCTGCGGAACCAGCAAAAGAGGCAGTTTGGATAAAGAAGTTTATCACTGAGCTCGGTGTGGTCCCTAGCATCGTGAATCCCATAGAGTTGTATTGTGACAACTCAAGGGCGATCGCACAAGCCAAGGAACCAAGATCACACCAGAAATCAAAGCATGTACTTGGGAGATTCCATCTTATTCGTGATATGATCGATCGAGGAGATGTCAAGATGTGCAAGATTCCAACGGATGACAATGTTCCAGATCCGCTCACAAAACCTCTTGCGCAGCGAAAGCATGAAGGGCACGCCAGATCTATAGGCATACGAGATGCGCCAGATTGGCTCTAGTGCAAGTGGGAGACTGTTGGAATAGATGTCCTAGAGGAAATCGTATATTTAGTATGAACATTGTTTTGGCTAGAATATTAATTTATTATATATTGTGATATCTAATATAATGAAGACCTTAGATACAATGTGTTGTTTATCTTAAATATCCCTAGTCCACTATATTGATTAATAGGACGATCAAATATAGACTAGTATGTGGGTAGATTGATATGGAGATATTAAGTCTAACACATGGGTATGCATTAGGAGTAATGGCATACTGGATTGACCCACAACGAGAATGATACATTAGATTATGTCAAGTCACAATCACTTCTCGTAGTGCAAATATAATTTCAATCCTTAGACTTAAAGTCACTAGATACTCTAGTTGTGGAATATTGTGCTTTGATGTTATCAAACGTTACATCGTAACTGGGTAATCATAAAGATAGCTATCGGGCATGATAGGAAGCAAGCTTAGAGATTGTAATGATGTAGATAGGATTTGTCCCTCCCACATAATGTGAGTAAATATCCACGGCCACTCGAGGGATGAGGCTTATTGAATGTCTGGCCAGACTCAGATAAATCTATATGGAGATATTGATGTTATCTTCTAGCACAAGCATAATCCCAGGATTCGAGGAACTATGGATTGGATATACGAGTGTGACTATTTATGTCTCGTGTCCAATCCGGATATGGAGACAAATGGAAAGTGCAATATGAAGATATTGGGCACAAGAGGTTTGTCGGGATCACTGACTATTTCTATTAGTTGGGTAGCATGGATGTGTTGCTAGACACCGCTCCATGTTTGTACAAGTTACTACCAACTAGATAGAAACCTATGAGGTCACACGTCAAATAGAGTAGAGCTAGATTTGGGATTAATTAATATTTATTAATTAATAGAAGGATCATTGTGCAACACCTTGCAAACTTAGTATGACTAATTTGAAAGAAAGGGAATAATTCTAGTTCATGTAGAATTAGGAAATACCTTTATGGAAACAACAAGGATTTGTTGGAGTATATAAAGAGGCTCTAGCTTCCTTCCCACTTAATTGTTATTAGACATAACAAAAGAGAGTGGGAGAAAGCAAAAGAGAGAGCAAGACAAGACCTATAGGCGCACGCCCCTAGGCCCCGTCCGCCCCTTCCCGTTGGCACAAAGAGGAGGCCGAATCCTCCTCTTGTCCTTGTTGCTTTGATTCTTCTTCCCTCTTCCTCCGGGTTCAAGCTAGCACTTGGTTGAAGGAAGAATCTAGATCTCACCTCTAGACGTGGATCAACCGTAGAGACGAGGACATCATTCTTCGTGTGATCTCACAAATCAAAAGGTACATAATACTATGTATCTTATCATGTCATGATGTCTCCTCCTGACGATCCGTGGTGGGCTTTGAAGTAGGATTAATTTTTGTTATTCCGCTCCGTTACCTTCGTCAAAACCCAACAAGAGAGACAATTTGATGAATAGAAAGAGATTCTAGCGTTCTTAAGGAAGGCCAGCGTTCCTATATATAGGGTATAGGCGTTTCATTACGAGGGTTAATGGGGCTATAACTGATGGCGAGATAACCGCCTCGTTCACAACACGTTACCCGTTTATATAGAGAACATTACAAGATCGTTCGTGTGTGTAGGGCACGTCCCAAAGGTTATCCGTGTATATAGGACATGTGTTCATCAGATCTCTCAGACAATTGACAAGGTTCGCTCGCGAATGTAAGTGTTCGCGCGCGACGTGCCTTACTCTAACCTCCGAGACACTTGAACCCTACAGCTCCCGCGCGGTTAGTATCAAGGGCGACCCTGACTCGCAGCTCCCACACGGATAAGTTCGAGTATAAGGACAGTGATTGAGTGATACTGGAGTATCGTCGAACCTCCTGGATGGCTGCCACATGGATGGTGATTGGTCTGTCTGTAATGCACTATCTACACCAAGCTATATTCGGATTCTTTTATAAAGCTATATAACGTGGTCATTTTTTCCAAAAATTACCGTAAAAGATTAGAATATTTTCCACTTGTGAACCCACCTGTCCCTATGTGCATCCACAATAAGTGCTATGTCATGCATCGATTAAAGTCTATACTAAAAAGATCTTAATTGGGTAAAGAAAAGACAACTCTTTCCAAATGTCTCACGTAATCCCTTAGTATAAAAGGCTGTGAAGGCCGAGAGTAAATCTTCGTCCCACATTTTTCACTATCTAGTATACATACAGTACACTATTACGTTGTTATCTATATTGTGAGAGATTGCAAAAATGGTGATGAAGAGATCAACCGCACTTTCCCTGATCTGTTTAACTATTTCTTTTAGCATGTTTGTCTTTTCAAGGTGAACTTCTCTTCTAACGGTGTCTCTTATCTTTCCTTGATCTTCTAATAAGGCAATCGCAAGCTTATTTTATTTATGTTCTATTTTGCAGGGCTCAACAATCCAAATATTGCCCATACAATTTGACAAGGGCAGATCACTGCCCACCCGCAGAGGGTTCCTTCAGTTGTTGTTTTTACGAAGTGGACGCCGCATGTGGAGCGAGTGCCATGACAACGGATTGCTCTCCATGCGTTGCTAGTGGAAACTCACGTACTTGTACTTACAAAGTTATTTGTGGCACATGTCCTTGAAAAGTAGTCAAACTTTATTTGTTTAATGTTTTCACCGGTCATTTATAGTTAAGATTATGAAATTTTATGTGGTAATATCGACGTGTTTCTGCTATTTAATTGCTTGAAGTGTCTTTTAATTTGCCATTGTTTTCTTCTTTTCTATTTATTTTTCTTTTTGAGGTGAGCTTGCCACTCTAATGTAGTAGTGGGTAGTATTTTGTTTTTCCGGAGACATACAATACAACAACCTAACTAGTACGCGGAGACTAAAACACATATACGTAGACTATATTCCTAGAAGAGAATATTGATAAAGTACAGGGTTATAAGCATTAATTACTAGATTGTAATGTGTTGAAGGTATGAGGATAAAATAGTCATTTACCATGATGGTAGTTAGAGGCTGTTAGAGCTGCCAAATAAGAAATTTGTGTCAATTCAATTGTAACATTTTCCTTTAGAGATGGTAATATAAAGAGTTGTCTACCTTCTCTTCCTATTCTTCTACTTGCTTGCTATTTTTACACCTTATGTTCTTCTTCAAGTTAAAACTACTACATCTGCTATGGAACTGTGGAAGTTTCTCAAGGCTAATTTCACGAAACATAGTGCCTCTGATGTGTATAATCTACATTATGTTCTGCATAATTTGAATAATTAAGTCGCCCGCTAAATATGTTAATGAGCTCTTGACCTCTCTCAAGAACATTACAGATCAATTAACACCCATTCGCACTCTCAAGAACCTTTCTCAAGACTGTGTGTTGGTGCTGTATTTATTGAGATTTGCTGGCTTTGAGTCCACAGAGACACCAGGTTTATTCGCACTACAAGGCGGCAAGCGGTTGATATTTGAAGATTGTTGACTATCTTGGCAATAGGTTCACGTTCCTAAAAATCTGGGGTACTCTGGTTGTTTTAAAATTGATGCGTTGAAACTTGTTTCCGGGTGAATTGTTGGCTTGGCAGAGCAAATGACAGTCGGGCTTGCGAGGTTTAGGAGGATGTGTCTGCTTGTTGTGTAACACAGCAAGATTTTCCAAAACATGTTCTGATTTTTCTTTAGGACCCAACTCAAAGTTCTCAAAACCATGTTAAAAGTCATCAGGACCCAAGTCAAAAAAAATATAAAAGCTGCTGGCAAAGGAAGGTTTTCTTGTTGCGAGGAGGGAAAGGGACAAGAGTATGATTTGGCAAGGGTTGCCAAGAGTCATCTTCTGTAATCAGGTTTACCTTTCAAGGCGGCAGCTATGTTGTGGGTGTAAGATTTGGAGGAGGTACAGGATGAAATACCTCGGGTAGGGCTCGTTGGAGCATCGTCTTCATGAGGGTGCTCGAAGTGGTGCACTAAGAGAGTAGGTCGGCGATTATATGAGCCACTGGCAGAGCTTTTTCTTGACTTCTGCTTCTTTGAGGTTTGTCGGCAATTACTGAGGAACTCCTAAGAGCAGTATTTTTGTCAGGGTAGACAACAGCTACACCCATTGCCGAGATTGCTGAGGCAGAGAAAGGCGATTTTTCCGTCACCTGGCGGTGCACAGTTGCCGAAGTTAAGTTGGCGGTTGAGAACAAAGCATCGTGAGTCTCTGTGTTTCGAACCTTCACGTTGCTTTGGGAAAATTTACATTTGGGTTGTAGGAGTTGATTGAGAGTGGTTTAGGCAGTTCTGGAGCTCGCTTAGATTTGACTTACGATTCGCCGAAAAATGACCGCCAATTGCGCGCTCTCTCTCTGTTAAAATCATGCCACCTTTTTTTGTCATTTGGATTGTTATAATATATGTACAAGTATATTTGTCCCACATCGCACTAGCTTTATTTTTTGACTTCTTGTATAGCCTATAAATAGGACCCCTTGTACATTATATTATCCAAGTCGAATACATATCTTATTCCTCTTCATTCAGTTTTGTATAATGGTATTAGAGCCAAGTTTTGGGCTTTGAGAAGTGATTTTTCGTCCTCTGTCTTGCTCGTTTTGACCATCGTTCGATCGTCAAAAGAGCACGTCCTGTATATCAAATTGATTTTCTTCGGATTCCACAGCAAATGGCAAAAGAAAACTGGCGATCCGTCGTCCACGCACTCGCACGCGCCACCGGAAGGGTATGCTCTGCCGCCCAGTCAGCTCTACGTGCGCCTGCTCTGCCGCCTTGTCCGATCCACACGCACGACTCCATCAGCGCGTCCGGCTCCACTCAAGGAGCTCGATCCAAGTCGTTGGCTCAAAACGTGTGGCTCGATCCATCCCAAGTCCGTTCCTTTCTAGCCGTTCCAGCCGGCATTCTCCGTTCCAGCCGTTCTAGCCGGCATTCTCTGTTCTTGCCGTTCAACTTTCTGCGTCCGTTCCTTCCAGCAGCTCTTTTAGTGATTTATTTTCACTATTTTGGCTCCGTTTTCAACCATAACCTTACTAGTTCCTTTTGAGTTATGGCTTAATGCCTGATTCGTTGGTCCCTCTTCTGGCTCTACTGTCATCCATTCTTGTTCTGTTCCGGTCAGCTCTCGTTCCAGCCCTTGACCAGCGATTTTGGCTCATTTTTTCTCCATATTTGAACCGAAGTAATTCAGTTCCTAAGGTTTTGGGATCTCTGAGTCCGTATGCGGACTCCGTTTTGTAAGTTTCGGAATCTTGAGTACTGTTTCTTGGCATATTTTGTTTGGTCACGTCTTTGACCAACTCGGTTATTTGCTTTCGCTCGGTCTTTTGGCCACTTTCTCACTTGTTATCAAGGTTTTGGACCCACTGGATTCATATTTGGTGTCCGTTTAATCAGTTTCTATATATTTATTGCTAGTTCTTGGCAATTAAGCTTACTTAGCTCCGTTCTTGGATATTTGAGATGTTATTATGTGCTTCTGCTGGTATTCATGCTCATATTGGTTATTATACATGGACTCTCGCTGCACTTATTTTCATAAGCGGGGACACGAGTCTCCTTAATTGTAGGGTCAAAAGTTCAGGTCACTACTCATCGGAGTGTCCAGAGCATCCAAAGCTGCAAGAAAAGTCCAATTCTACTATGGTTGCTCATGTTGACGATTCTTCTTATCATCCGTATGAAACTTCACATTTAGAATATTATATGCTTATACAGCGTATTCTTGATTTGATACTCACGCAGGAACCTCATGCTTCTCTCTCCACCACCTCTAATACGAATTCATGGTAGTTTGATTATGGATGTTGTAATCATATGACTTCTGATTCTACAGTATTTGGTTCACATCTTGATTCTCCAGGGTATTCCACTATCCATACAGCTCATGGTCAAGGTATGTAGGCTACTCACAACGGACATGTTTCTCAGGATAACTTGTCACTACCATATGCTCTCTTGGTTCCTGATCTCACGACTAATCTAGTATCTGTGACAGACATGTGAATTTGGACTTGATGTGAAATTTTCTGCTACTGGGTGTCGTGTGCACAATCCTGAGACAGGGAAAACTCTCGGGGTTGGTCGGAAAAGTTGTCGCCTATATGAGCTCACTAGTCTGAAGCTTCCGCCTTCCGTCGTTACACAATTTGCTGCTTCTATAAGACCACATGTATCGCCTACTCTTAGTCTTTGGCATTCTAGGTAGGCTTGGCCATGCTTCATTTGGTGTCTTACGCATGCTTGCCTCTAGTGGAAATCTTGGTCCAGTTGGAAGTGAACATTTTGATTGTCTTCCGTGCCAGTTAGCAAAACAGCCAGCATTGCCCGTCCATAAGAGTGAGTTCGTCTCTTCAGCTCCTTTTTATTTATTCCATTCTAACGTTTGGGGTCCTTACCCTCATGCAACTATGGGTGGTTCTAGATATCTTGTTTTCTTTATTGATGACTTCACCCGGTATACTCGGATATATCTAATGAAAAATTGTTCTGAACTACCCCCAATTTATCATGAGTTTGCTGCCATGGAAAAAACCCAATTTTCTTGTCCCATCAAAGTCTTTCGGGCTGATAATGCAGAAAAATACACAAACTCTCAGTTTCTTATGAGTATTCGTGGTCAATGGACACTTCCGCAGCGTTCCTTCCCAGGTACTTCTCAACAGAATGGTCGTGCAGAACGTGAGAATCGCCACATACTTGACTCGGTATGTGTCGTGCTCATATCCTCCTCTTGTTCAGAACGTTTCTAGGGGGAGCTGCTCTCACTGCTGTCTGTACAATAAACCGTGTTCCGAATCCCACCATACAAAATAAGACACCCTACGAGAAGATCTATGCAGGGCCTCCTTATTACTCGTCACTTCGCGTGTTCGGATGTGTGTGTCTCGTTCTCCTACAGCCACACGAACACAATAAGTTGGAACGTCGTTCTCGCATTTGTTTCTTTCTTGGCTATGGCATTGAACACAAAGGATATCGTTGTTGGGATCCTGTCTCCAAACGCCTTCGTATCTCTCGACATGTGGTCTTCCGTGAAGACGAGATGTTCTCAAGCATCTCTGCATTTCATTCATAGACCTTGGTGGATAAGCCTGCATTCACTTATCGGACTTACAACCTTTTCTCTGATGATTCACATGAGCATTGTCACGACTTCCCACAACACTAGAATCTTCTCTAAAGACGACTTCCTCTCCTGGTGGATCCATAAACACATTAGTTGAGCATAGTGTTGACCCTGAGCCACATTCTCAACTGTATAAGCATGAAGTTGATGAGTTTGAGCATGATGCTGCTAATTTAAAGGATCAAGTTTTGCCCCCGGTTGAACCTCCTGTCAATGGTCCTATTGACCAAGTTGTTGAGACTACAGAACTTCGTCGCTCTACCAGAGAGAAGACCACACCTGATCGATTTTGTGACTTTGTTATGAGTACAGCCACTAAATATCCATAACCTTGTTCGTATCTGGAAGCAAGAGATGACCCACTATGGGTAAAAGTTATGGAAGAAGAGCTAGCTTCTTTGGAAAAGACTACGATTTGGGATATGGTTCAGTTACCCCCCGGTAAAACCTTAGTGGGGTGTAGATGGATATATAAGGTTAAGACTCGGTCAGATGGTTCTGTTGAAAGATATAAGGCACTCTTGGTAGCAGGGGTTTCACACAGGAGTACGGTATTGACTATGAGGAGACATTTGCTCCAGTTGCTCGGCTCACCACAGTTCTCACTCTGATAGTCGTGGCTGCTCAAAGGCGTTGGTCTTTGTTCCAGATGGATGTTAAGAATGCATTTCTTAACGGTGACCTTACAGAGGAGGTGTATATGAAACCACCACCTGGCATTAGAGTTTCTGGCTCACAGGTATGTCGCTTGCATCGTGCGTTATATGGTCTGAAACAAGCCCCTCGGGCTTGGTTTGATAAGTTCCGCTCCACGGTGATGAAGCTTGGATTCTCATATAGTGCGTATGATTCAGCTCTCTTCATTCACCGTACTAATCGTGGAATTATCTTGATGATATATGTTGATGACATGACAATTACTGGGGATGATCTTTTCAGTATTACTAAGTTAAAAGAGTCCTTGAATCACCACTTTGAGATGAAAGATTTGAGGCCTCTCAGTTATTTCCTGGGTCTTGAGGTCACTTATGATGCTATTGGATACTCACTCTCACAGGCAAATTATGTTTCTGATATCATTGCTCGTGCAGAACTGACCGATCAAAAGGTCACCTCCATCCCTTTGGAGCCCAACTTAAAGCTTACACCCTGAGAAGGTGAACAGTTATTTGATCCTACTCGATATCGACATATTGTCTGTAGTCTAGTATATCTCACAGTCACTCGTCCCGACATAGCTTATGATGTTCATCAGGTTATTCAGTTTCTGACTGCTCCTCGCTCTACGCATTATGCTGTTGTCCTTCGTATTCTCCTATATGTGAAAGGTACTCAGTTTTGCGGTCTATATTTTGCTACTGAGTCTACACCCATTCTTCATGGGTTCTCATATGCCAATTGGGCTGGTGATCCGACCGATAGTAGTTCACTACGGGATATAGTTTCTTCTTGGGCAACTCGCTTATCTCCTGGTGTAGCAAGAAACAAACTGTCGTTACTCGGTCTAGTACAGAATCCGAGTATCGCACATGAGATGATGCTTCACAGGAGTTTATCTGGCTGCGATGGTTATTATTTGATATGGGAATGCCACATTCTGGAGCTACTACTATATGTTGTTACAACCGCAGCGCCATCCAGATTGCTCACAAAGATGTTTTTCATGCTCAGACCAAACACATTGAGATAGATTGTCACTTTACCCGCCATCATCTCCGTGCAGGCACACTTCATCTCAAGTTTGCGTCTTCGTCGGATCAAACTGCCGATATTCATAAGTCTCATCCGCATGGATGCTTTTGTAACTTCGTTTCCAAACTTCCGCTTATCACGACAACTACAGTTATAGGAGGGTTGTTATGATATATGTACAAGTATATTTGTCCCACATCGCACTAGCTTTGTATTTTGACTTCTTGTATAGCCTATAAATAGGACACCTTTTACATTACATTATCCAAGTCGAATACATATCTTATTCCTCTTCATTCAGTTTTCTATCACTGATATTTTCTATAATAACAGAGCCATACATTGCCTGAGAAAACGTTTATGTTGTTTGATTTTCTTGGAATGTCTTTTAGGTTGTCATATTTTATGGGAGAAATACATTAACCAATTATATTTAACTTAAACTCGCATATTAGAAGACAACACTAGTACGCAGAGGCGAAAACACATATGTAGAGTATTTTCTTAGAGTATTTTCGATGTTCTTGAAAATTAAACCTCGTCAGTAACATGTTCGGCTTGTACCGGTGGCTTTGTCGCCGCAGAAGCTTATTGTGGCAACTTAGATGCTTCTACAGCCTCCCCGAAGAAATAAAACAATTCCACAACATGTTTTCGCCTTCAACTGAATAAGAAAGTTTTATCTATCCCGAATTAAGGTGCTAAATTTCCAACACCAAAAGATCTGAAGTAGAAGTCACAACTAATCCGCAACAAATGAAAACTACAAATTCAGCCAAAAGCATTTAAGAAATTCCATTGCCTCAGTCACTAGAAATGTCATCCCATCATAATTCATTACGTGGTTCATTCTCTAAGTTGAAAATAAGGAAAAATATAAAATACTTGTAGTGCAAATCAACATCACGCCACTTATTATTTTATGAGACGTTAATCGCCTGAGCTCATCATAGATTTTTGAGGATGTATTGTGCTAAAGAGCAAGCTAATACTACCGTCAAACCAACTGAAGATCACCTCCAAACTATGGCTCTCCATTCAGTAGCATACAAGTAGCTCAGACATAATTCTTAGAGAGACTGGGACTATCCGGGTAGGCGAAACACGGTAAAATTGATGGTTAAGACATCACTGGAAAAAGATAAAATACATTAAATGTGCAACAAACATTCAGTTTGCCAATTACGAAACAGTTTATTAAACATGAGAATCTTCATGGAGTTCGATTCAACAACTTGACGCAAGATGTTATTTGATAAACAAGGAATATTGACGCCCATACATTTGGTCAGTAACCAAAACTAGGGAATACAAAGGTACACCCTACGCTATCCTTTCATCTCCCTTTTTGGCTTTCGTTCATCATCCCTCATGTTGTCCCCCTGCGGCGCTCTTCGCGGGGGAAATCAAAAAAGCATATGCCTCCATGGAGCCCTTGTTTTTTTACCATCATGAGGCAACGACCAATGCTAATTCCATCATCAGTCAATGGCAAAGCTAGGTCCATTCGCAGTTAATGGCAAAGCTAATTCCATTTGAAGCTAATGGCAAAATTAATTTCATTCGCAGCTAATGGTAAAATTGAACCCCATCGCAGAAAAATGGCAAAATAAATGCCACCTTCTAAAAGATGGCAATGAATAAGGAAATTTGTAGACAAT
The DNA here is from genome assembly GCA_023055425.1 of Linanthus parryae. Taxonomy (NCBI): domain Eukaryota; kingdom Viridiplantae; phylum Streptophyta; class Magnoliopsida; order Ericales; family Polemoniaceae; genus Linanthus; species Linanthus parryae. Next base: position 70,704,251 of record JALGPY010000007.1, on the reverse strand, counting down.
GGAAAAGAGTAAGGCCATGGTTTGAAAAATGTAACAACAATAAAGTCCATTTGCAAGAAAATGGAAATAATAAAAGTCCACTCGCAAGAAAATGGTAAAAAATTAAGGCCACCTTTCGAAAAGATGGCAATAAATAAGCCCATGCATATTGAATGGAAAAAGTAAGGACATCTTTTTGAAATGAGGCAATAATTAAGTCCAGTCATTGTTATATAAATGAAGTCCATTGCATGTACTATAGAAATGAAGTCAATCGTTGTACATGCACCCAAACTCGACACAGCATATGGAACCAGGCCCATCGCATCACATAACACCAACCTCTTCGCAACACATATCACTAACATCATCGCAGTAATGACACCAAGCCTATCACAGAACATGACACCAACCCCATTGAAGCATATGACACCAAGCCCATTGTGAGGCATGGAACTGGTCCTATCACAGAATATGACACCAAGCCCATCATGATATATGGAAAGGGTAAGACTGCTCGCAGTAGAAAGTGATGGCCTAAGCCCATTCGTTGTTGATGGCTATAATAAGGTTGCTTACTAAAACCATAATAAAGGACATTTGACGAGGTGGAAATAATAAAGTCTATTCATAAGTTAAAGGCGAAGCTAAATATCCAGATGTCCATTGATAAAGTCCATTCACAGTTAATGGTAAAACTTAAAAGTCCATTATAAATATGATATCCCAAAACCCATTCAGAGTTAATAGTAGAAACTAAAAAGTCCATCGCACTATGGCGTCTCAAACCTCATTCACAGTTAATGGTAAAAGCTAAGAAGTTCTTCGCAGCTATGGCATCGGAAAACCCATTCACAATTAATGATAAAAGTTAAAAATTTCATCGCAGCGAAGACTATTCAGATATGTTTCAAGAGAATATCATCTCGGACACTTAGCAAATAGAATTCATTAGATGTACTCTTTTTCATAAGTCATTGATTTTGTCGGAATGAATTATTCATGACATGGTTTAACGAGAAATCATAAGTGGTAGATATTCAACGGGGGAGTATTTTGAAATATGGGTTACTTTATTTGGTGAATATTCACCACATTTTATAAGTCCGCTTGTATATTGTTATTGACCCGTTAACCCACCCTAATTCCTATACATATCTACTAGTTTATCCCCACATCTTGTATACTCTCTTATTTCTCGTCTCGAACAAACATCTTCTTCCAACTGTGTTGTAGTTATCAGCACAATTAAAATATGATGACAACAATTAAAATAAATTATTATATTTTTATATAAATACTCCAATGACTTACATCATTAATTCAGTTTCAACCTTTAGAACAACAAGAAACAACAAATTGGAGTGTTGGTGATTCAAAATTCGGAACCAATCAACATTATAATTTATTTTAGGGAAATTACGGTAAATCCCCATTTTAGTCTTGAGGATAGGCCTGAGACCAATTTTAGTCCTTCATGTAGGTCATACTAGCTTTTAACCCGTGCTATGCACGGTGTCATACTACCGAAACAGTTCCGTTTGGTTTGGTTTGGTTCGGTTTGTATTTTTCATCGCTTTGCTCGGTTCGATTTAGTTTGGTTTGGTTCTCGCTGGGTCTCGGTTTTATGCAGTTCACTTTCGATTAAATCTACAATTTACATTTTAATACGTATAATTTTCTGAAATAAGATTTCTAACATTAAAAAATTAAAACGCTGTAAAAAACTATACATATATAGAGTGAAGTAATGGTTAAATTAACTTAATCTCAATTTAATTTAAGTTTAGAACATATTTTTCATAAATCCTAAGTAAGAGCTAAAAAAGATTATACAAAAACATGTGAAACAACAAGAATTGTATGATTTGGGTGCATCACTTTCGTGAATATTGGTCTGTTCGCTTTAACCACGGTTTAAGCGGTTCAGTTCGGTTTACGTTTTCACGATTGATTTCGGTTCGGTTTATTTTCCTTCGATTTTTCTCGGTTCTGTTTGCGGTTTCTTGGTTTAAACTTGACGCCCTACCCATTATGTGATGATAATATCATTTGTTGTAGAGAATTTAGAACATAATTCTCAAAGACATTATGTGCATGTTTGACATGCGATTACAGAAAAAGTTTAGGTGAACAAAAAATCGTACAAAAAGCTTGTCCCAACACGTGAATTTTTAAATTTATGATTTATTGTAATAATATCGTAAATCTTATAGTAAATATACATTAGTTGGAATGCCCTTACATTTTTATTCAGATTAAATGTGCATACCAAATAGTTTTAAGTTTTAATTTTTGCTAAATTATTTGAGAAAATATGAAAGTTGAAACAAACTAAATCAATTAGTTACAAACTAACTTTTGCCCCGTGCGATGCACGGCAAAACATTTCTTCTATAGCAACATCAAATTATAAAAGATAGTAATAAAAGAGCTAAAGCATTATTTAATTTCACGTTTAACATAAGTAACCTAACAACTACATAATAATTTAATATTCCAATTTTATTTTAACTTGACAAACTTAAGGATGCATAATATACATTAAAAAATGAAAAAAAAAAATCATAACTTCAGTTCTATGACTCAAAGTGATAAAATTATCGACAGTTTTGTCACATAATATACATACAAAGATAAAAGTGTAAAAGACAAAAACCACCCCTCGAGTATGGGGTATATACAAAAACAACCTCCGTGTTCGGGGATATACAAAAACCACCCTTCTCACTAACGGACGTTGGAAAAATACCACCCTTCTGTTAATGTCAGTTAAGAAAGGGGTGCAATCTGACTTCGTTTATGACTATTTTGCCCTTATTTGTATTTTTGTGTTTATTTTGTTCTTGTTCATAGTGTTCTAGGTGTTCTTGGCGACCGCCACCGCATTCAATTACTAGAACCTGAAATTCAATTACTATAACCTATCAACCCAAAATCATATTCCCCCAAATTACAACCCATAAATTGAACAAAACCAATTTCCCGAATCAACTCAAAACCAGAAAAGTTACTACAAACCAAACCAAGAGAAATCGCTACTAAAATGCAAATTGCTCACATACGCAACACCAATTCCACACATTAACTCAGAACTGCAAAAAAACTCAAAAAGCACAAAAACTTTGAATCCAGAAATACCATCGCGTCTTTGTCTCTCCTCTGTTCACCCAAATCTCGAACAATTGCGCCGCGTCGATTAAATCTCGAACAATCGTGAACCATCGCGTTGTCGTCTCTCCTCTGTTCCCCCAAATCTCGAACATCGCGTCGTCCTCGTCGTCTCTCTCCTCTGTTCTCGCAATTGTGGATTCCCCGATTAACCATTGGACCAGTTTGTGATGATTCTTCCAGAACCCAAGCCTGATTGTGTAGTCCCGACATAACTGCCTCGAAATCGAGAAAACCCAGTTAAGCAATTCCTTGTTTTTACCGGCGAAAAAGAGGGCGACGGCGACGGCGAAGATGAGGAGGAGGAAGGTCTCCGATGTGGGTATGTCGTCGCTCCGGAGGTTAGTCCGATGAGGCCGAGAACAGGGAAGAACTTGTTCGATTTTGGGCCGGTCCTGACAAGGGCGAGACCGGGCTTGTGGGGCTTCTGTTCTTCGATGTCCGGCGAGATCTTGCTGACGGACGAAAGGCTCTGGATTGACGATGGTGGTGGAGGGCAGAGAGAGAGAGAGAGAGAGAGAGAGAGAGAGGGGTGAGGAAGGTGAAGGATAGCTAGGTTACAAATTTGGGAAGAAAGAAGAAAAAAATGATATTTATAGTGTGGCTTTTTTTGCAAAAATGAGGGTAAATATGTCTTCTTACCCATCTGTTAGTGTGCTGTTAGTGAGAAGGGTGGTTTTTGTATATTTCCGAACACGGAGGTTGTTTTTGTATATACCCCATACTCGAGGGGTGGTTTTTGTCTTTTACCCTTAAATTAAATCATTTGCTGTATTACTTCGGTAATTTCCACGTTAAAACTTTTATTTCCTTCCTATAGAGACAAAATTTGGAAAAGGTTTATTCCCATAATTTAAATATTGATGACATAACATAGAAACACCATAAACTTATGCAAATTGGAATTACGCAGTAACAATTGCAATACGTAAATGTGAATGCAAATCACTTATTTGTTGTTTTGATATGAACTAAATAAAAAATAGTAGATCAGTGTTTACAAATCATGACCATTAAAGTCTTTTTAAACTAACACATAAGAATTGAACAAATAAAATTTAATAATTCCATTTAATTTTAAAGAAGTATGAACATTTGATCTCATATAGTCTTTTCTTCCATCTTTTTATCGATGGAGCTTCTGCAAGTCTTATCGTATTTAACCTGTAGAAAAAATAATATGAATATCAAAACAAATCAATTAGATTTTATATAAGAGATAAAACATTGTTTGTATTCCATTAGAATGAAACTGGAAAAAATACAAAAGTTGTATCTAATTCAAAATGATTACAAAACAAAGAAAATGAGAAAAAGAAAGCTAGCTTTACACTTCAAGAACAAATAAAGAAAGATGTCATTTTCTCGCATATATACATGTCTAGTGATTGTTTAATTTAGAAAATTCTTCTAATAAAATAACAATATTTAGAATAATATATTATGAGCAACATTTACGAAGTTTTATTAGGCATGCTTACATTTTAAATTGTGAAGGGTATGAAAGTATAAAAACAAATGGTAAGACATTCTACTTTCAAAATAGTAATGAAATAAATACAAAATCAATAATACGGAGAGAAATGTATGTAATCGTGAATTATTGACTTTTCTTTCCAAGTGAATTTAGTTTTTTAGAGCTTTTTCTTAGAATTAATTTTTAGAGCTATATGTGGGATATATGAAATTTCCGGAATAATGATTGGGTTTTAATGTATGCTAATTTCATTTTCAACAAAGAATTTGCATATGCATGTGTATATTTATATTTATTTTATTTATTTATTCTAAAGTTTCAAATATTTTCTCAGAATAAAACGTCGATTGAAAATATATATGATAATTATATGTTTCTATTTTTACTTTATTTGTTGTTTTACGAATTTGATTATTATATAAATTATAAAGAGCTCCAAAGATACAACTTTGGTTGGTTTATATTTTAGATAACCATTTCTGATTTTTTTTTTAATTCACATGTGTTTCTTTTTATTTAGTTCATGTATATATTTTAATATATGTAAATAAATAAAAAAAATGAAACATAGAACAGCAACCATATTTGGCGAAATCCTACAAAGTTCATCTAAAATTTAAAATAGTATATGGTATTAATTGATGTATACCATATTTATTTAAGGAAAATGCTAAACACTACAATTTTTGACGAATCACCATTAATGAATATAATATACCATTTTTATAATCTTTTTCACGAATTAAATTCAATATACTTTTTTACACTACTTTGTTTCACATTTTATTAATTATATATTGATTCATTAATTAAAAATTCCACGTGGCAAAGTTGAAGTAGACATTCTCAAATAGTATTGCATGTTTGGTAACGCTGATTACTAGATTATAATCGGCATCTTTTCAACAATTGCGTTTGTTATGTCTGCAGATTTTAATCTGATAATCTGCAAATTAAAATAATCTCTGGGCAATTGTAGAATCTCCAAAATTGGATATTATGCAGCTGAAAATCTCTAAAAGATTTTTTTTTTTTTTTACATTAGCATGATCATAGTTCAGTTATAAATAGGTGTATTAAATTACTTGACTTTAGACCTCTCTAAATTTTGTTAAATGGATGAAATTAGTGATTTATAATTTCATCTCATACAGAACATATTATGATTCTCAGTTAAGTTGAATTTTCTTTTCAGATTATTTTCAGCTGATTATTGAGATTTTCACCTGTCACCAAACATGCCCATAGTATAGATAAAGTGATCAATAAATTTACCTATAAAATGTGATCAGTAAGTTCTCCTTTAAAAAAGTGATCAGTAAATTAGTAATACTAAATTGTAGGAATCAAATGATAACTTCTAATCTTCTTAAATATATTAAAAAAAATATTAGAAAACGTTACCAAACATTATGTAATTTCTCCTAGAGACATGATGCAATTAGTAGTTACCTAAAAAAGGATCTCTAGAATATGAAATCACTTAAAGCTCCGGGAAAGGATGGGTTTCAACCCATGTTTTACAAAACTTTCTGGAATATTATTGGTAGTGATGTGTGTAGTTTTGTTAATAAAATGATTTCGGTTGAGATCAACAACGCTCTTATTTTTCCCATCCCCAAAGTTGACAACCCGGAGATTATTAAAAGCTTTTGTCCTATTAGTCTCTGCAATACTCTTTATAAAGTTATCACTAAAATCATTTTTAGTAGACTTAAGCCTTTTTTGAATGATATTGTTAGTCCTTTCCAAAGCAGCTTCATCCCGGAGCGTTCTACTAAGGATAATATCATTATCACCCAAGAGATTATTAATTCTCTTAAAAAAAATATAAGGTAAGGCTGGGGGAATAGTTATTAAAATTGATTTAGAAAAAGCTTATGATCGTCTTTCCTGGATGTTTATTGAGGAAACTTTACATTTTTTTAAACTCCCCCCCCAAACCATATTGAGCATTTGATGTGATGTATTTCTTCCGTTGGATGGGCTATTATCTGGAATGCGAGTGTGTTGGTGGAGTTTAAAAATGGTAGAGGGCTTAGACAAGAAGATCCGCTCTCTCCCTACATATTTGTGCTTTGTATGGATAGGTTGTCTCAAATGATCACTTCTTAAGTCGATAATAAGCTTTGGAAAGGAATCCGCACCTCTAAAGGTGGTCCTGTCATCTCCCATTTTTTTATGCGGATGATTTGACGCTTTTCGGGCAAGTCACCACCAGCAATAGTTATATAATGAACTGGGTCCTTGAGGACTTTGCGACTTTGTCCGGGTTAAAACTTAATTTGCATAAGTCTAAGCTGTTTTTCTCTAATAACCCTAGAGGCATTATTAGTGAGATTAAGAGTATTGTTAAGATCCCTGTTACTAATGATTTCGGTAAGTATTTGGGTCTTAGTTTGGTCCATGACAGATTTAGCAAGGATTATGCTAAAGATATGATTTTGCGCCTGAATAACCGTCTCTCGGGTTGGAAATATGGGTTCTTGTCCTTTTCCGATGGGTGGTCCTTACTAAGAGTGTCTTGGCCACTATGTCTTTCTATCTCATGCAGGTTCTCCCTCTGCCTGTTGACACCTGCAACAGTATTGATAAATATAAGTCGAAACTTTGTTTGGGGTGATACGGGGGGAAGAAAGAAAATTCATTTGGTTAAGTGGGATAAATTATGTATTCCTATGGAGATGGGGGGTTTGGGTCTCAAGAAGGCTTGTGGTATGAACCAGGTGCTTCTATCCAAACATACTTGGTCTCTCCACTTTGATAAAGAGAGTTTATGGACTAAGGTCCTTAAAGCTAAGTATTTGAACCATAATTCTTTTGATAGCTTCAAGAAGAACGTCGCTTGTTCTCCCGCATGGAAAGAGACTCTCCTCACTAGAGATAATTTTAACAAGCATATTAAGTGGAGTGTCGGGAATGGTGACTTGATTTCTTTTTTGAATGACTGGTGATTAATGATGTAATGGAAGATGATAAGATCTCGAGCATAGAAGCTAGACGAGTGCCAAGAGGTTTAAATGCCTCCACACATGATCTGTCACAAATTGGGAAGTTAGGAGATGCAGCGGTCGTATGGAGGAACAACTGGCCACGTTGGATATTAGATGATGCATACAGAGATAGGCATGATACATTGTATCCCCCCTTATTACGGCTTTCGCTTGTAGATTTGGCTCGTTTTTTCGTTGGAGGCGGAGGCTCGTGCTTTAATATCGGGTCTCACCATAGCTTATAGATTGGGTATTTTGGTTGATTGGGTACATGGTGATTCGCTTTTGGTAGTCCAGGCGGTGTCGGGTCATGTATTGATTCCATGGTGGATTTATCCGTTGGTGCAGGATTGTCGTGGCCTTTTGTTTGGTGCTCGTATCAGGCATTCTCATAGACACTGGAAAATGGTGGCACATAATTTGGCGGCTTTTGAGCCATTTTTACTCCTCTTTTGTTAGTTTTAGCTTCGTGAGTGAGCTTCTTTCTCAGGTTAGGAGCCTGGAGGCGGGATAGTATGGTGATACGGCTCAATCGTACAGTACAGGTCAAGTATAATAATTATTATCTTCAATTAGATTAGTTAGTATTATTATATATATTTAATTAAATTAGTTATTTAATTTTAATTAGACGAACCGGGTTTCTTGTTGATTGTTATCTGAGCCCATTAAGTCGAACCGTCTAGGTTAGGATTAGTTTATTTTCTATTTGAAAAATTGTAATCGATTTTTATCAGCCAGTCAAGAACTATCAAGTTAATTTTTTCATGTTTTTAGTGTTTTAGTGTGTGTTCATGTCGTGTGTGTGCTCGATCGATACTTTTTAATATCAATGGTGGTTTCATTGATCATCGCCATTGTCAACTGGTGAAATCATGTTGAACTCAACTACTCTATCAAACAAAATCGACAATGTTCTTGCTGTACTCACCGATCTGATTTTGGACATGTAGGTTTCAGTCACGCGTATTGACAAACGCATGGGTGTCCTGGAAACCGAGTTCGCGGGACGCAAGCTCCGCTACCATCGGAAACTCTCGCCGCTGTCGATACAAGGCTGCACACCGTGGATTCAGGCCAAGCAGTGATACACGAAGCCGTAGCCACCATGGATTCGAGCCTCAAAGTTATGGAGGCCAGCCACGCTCCCCTTCAACCCATGCCGCCAGAACCTCCGACGAAGCAGCACTAGGAGGGGACGAACCAGAACTCCGCGTCACCACCACCATCACGCCCAGATTTGTCATCGCAACGAGTTCCCCTTGCCTCGATCTAGATCCACCGCCTCTCCAGACGTTGGACTCCCGTTTGCGCCAACAACAGGCGTTCCAACCTTCTCTGGCGCTACCAGCCGCCTACACCAGTACCTACGACGTTCATGGCCGCCAACTGCTTCAGACGGGGTCCCTAACCCTGGTGATGAGCTTAGTTTTGTTAGTGGGACATCAGTTACTTAGGGGTTGAATTGTTTTAATTAGGACTACAACTCGGGCGGGATAGACGAGTTGGCACCCCTGTCCAAGCCCGAGCCTGAGTTCTATCAAGGCTGCCCAAGCCCAGCCCAGCCTGAGTTAAGAGCATCGTCAGCCCGTCCGAGCCCAAATTCGTATAAATTAATTCGGGTTAGGGCTCAATTCGGGCTGGTACATTAAACTTAATACACTTTAAAAACACAATAGTATAATAAATTGTTTGTGAAAAAACAAATCAATTAGTTCAATAACAAAATAATTATTAAAAACATCGTTAGTAATCAAAATAAAAATAGCAAATTGATGTTAGATATGCTACATAACTCTCTAAAAATAATATGTATATGTACTGGTCATGCAAATCGGGCAATTTGGGTTAGCCCGTGATTTAAAATTTGTGCCAAGTCCGACCCTAATTGCAATTTGGGCTGAGACTATTTGCCCAAGCCCATCCAAATTACTAAAAATATGTGACCGACCCCTATTTAAGTTCGGGCTGGGCTCGGGTTGGTCGGGTTCAACCCGCCTAAGTTGCACCCCTAGTTTTTTTGAGCCTGCTTCATCCCACCAACTCGGGCCTAATTTAAATTCAGCCTACCCCACTATGGTTCAACCACCCTAATTTAGGCTCTCGTAATATTGCACAGCCCACTCAAACTACAAACCCATCTGCTCTCAAAATGCATGTTGGAGCTGATTGTCCATCACCGTATGCGTGGGATCTCTACTACGGTGTCCACCGTCGTACTACGCACTTTGATGACGTTGGACGCAAGGCTCATTTCGCAATCCTCCTTGAGGCCAAGGCGTTTTTCAACCGCCGGGGAGTTAATACGGCTCAACTGTACAGTACGGGCCAACCATTCATTTAAGGGTAAAAGATAAAAACCACCCCTTGAGTATGGGGTATATACAAAGACACCCCTCGTGTTCGGGGATATACAAAAACCACCCCTGTCAATGGACGACAGCTAACGAACGGGAATGGACGGAAATTATTAACAGACCATTTTACCCTCAAATGGAAAAAGATTACCCTACTATATAAGTCTTTTCTTCTCCTTATCCCTCCCTTCTACAATCTCTTCTTTCTCTCTCTGTCTCTTCTCCCACTTCATCCGTCTCTCTCCGACTCTCCTAACCCTAGCCGCCTCCCACCTTCTCTCCCCCTTCCACCTATGTTCATCTCCATCCACCACCATCACAATCATCAACACCCGCCTCTGCCCATCTTGCATCAGCAATCGTCTTCTGGTGCTTGGCGAGCTTTTCCATGATCTCCCTCTCCTTCCTTATTCTGCAATTCGTCGATTCCTGCCATTTTATCCTGCGGGAGATCAGCAAGATCGCTGGAGCTGAGTCCCCCGACCAATTGTTCGAATTGGGCCTCGAATTTCAGACCCGATTTAGAGTAGAGGAGGTGGAAGGCCATGGTGGGTCTCTAGCTTCCGATCCAAAGGAAGGCGTCCTCGAGGGAGCTCCGCCGCGATGGCGAATACATCTTCCCAGGCCATGGTGGGTCTTTGCCTAGTAGCACTCCTCGTAGTGGTGGACGACCCGACTGACGAGATCCGTCGCTTGATTGGTAGCGCAGCCGTCGTGGCTCCGGTAATTTTTGGAGATGGAGACGAGGATCTGAAGGAATTGGGATTGCTCGGAATTAATTGAATGAGGTGATTGCTCTGTCTCCGACGACCCTGTCCGCGACGAATAACCCCTAAACCATCACCACCGCCGCTAAGTTTCTCTCTTTCTCTTCTCTGGCTGATGAACGACAACCCATATCTGGGATTCATAACCTCCTGACCACATCTATGTGTTATTCTCATACCACCCCTTCCATGGACGAGAATTTAATGGGTTTTGGTGCTTGTTTGGTGGTTACAGGAGGTGAAGACTACGGCGGCTGAGTTTTTCTAGTGTGGGTTCCGATGAGTGGTTGAATATGAGAAGTTAGAAGTCAAACTCGATTGAGTTTTGGTTGATGCAGGTGTTCTCAGATTAGGTTCTGGGTGCTGTTTTTGTTGTTGTTGTTGTTGTTGTTGGTAGTGGTGGTGGTGAAGGAGGAGGAAAATGGTTAACTTGGGTTAAGTTTTAGCTTGGTGGTGGTGGTGGTAGTGGTCGCGTCGGGGATGTGGTGGTGACCTTAAAAGTTGGAACTTTTTTTGTTTTTGTTTTCTTGATTTGGTAATTTTTCTTGGCTGTGAGGATTTAAAAAAGCAGCTTTAAATTTTCTTGGCGTTGTTGGTGGCGATGGCGAATCAGTGGTGGCGGTGGTGGGGATGTGGTGGTGGTGGTGGTGCTGCTGCTGCTGACCAAGAACACCACGAACATCAACAAAACAAACACAAAACACAAAGAGGGCAAAAAGGTCATAAAAAGTCATATTGCACCCGCCCCCCCAACTGACTGACATTAACAGAGGGGTGGTCTTTGTCTAACTGTCGTCCCCTCCGAGGGTGGTATTTGTATATCCCCGAACACGAGGGGTGTTTTTGTATATACCCCATACTCAAGGGGTGGATTTTGTCTTTTACCCTTTATTTAATTAAACTAGTTATTTAATAATGATTAGTCTGTTGGAATAGATGCCCTAGAAGCAATCTAGTTTAGTATGAATTTATTTTTGGCTAGAACATTCATTGTTTTATTTATTGGATATTTAATATAATGAATTCCTTATATTTACAATTGTGTTGTTTATCTTAAATATCCCTATTCCAGTATTATGATTAATGGGACAATTGTCTATAGACTAGTATGGGGTTGGATTGATATGGAGATATCATGATCCAACACAAGGGTGTGCATTAAGGGTAATGGCGCACCGGATTGACCCATCTCCGAGAAGGCTACATACATGTTATGTTAAGTCACAAGTGCTTCTCATGGTACAATGGTATTGTCATCCTTAGACTTGAAGTCGCTAGATATGTTAGCTGTGGATTATTGTGATTTTGGTAGCGTTAAACGCTACACCGTAACTGGGTAGTTATAAAAGCGTGTACCGGATACAATAAGAAGCAAGCTTAGAGATCGTAGTGGACGTAGATAGCATTTTTCCCTCCCACATAACGGGAGAAAATATACTAGGCCATTCGAGGGATAGTGCTTATAGAATGTCTATCCAAACTCTAATAAATCAATATGGGATATTGATGTTATTTGCACGAATAAGGCTATTCCCATGGATCGAGAAACTATGGATTGGTATATACGAGTGTGACTTGTATGTCTCGTGTCCAATCCGGATATAGAGACAAAGGGATGAGACAATTACTTGTACAAGGTTTGTCGGATGACTATTCTATTAGTTGGCTAGAATGGATGTTTTGCTAGAAACCGCTCCATATTAGCAAATTGTTGCTACCAACTGTAGGGTTTTGATTCATGGATTGCGCAATGGAAGCATAAACAAACATAAAACCATGCAAAACCCTCCAAGGATCACAAGTCAAGAGACATAACGATTGTAAGGGTTAGAAATCATAAACACACCTTTGGGTTCTCCTTGATGACTTCAAACGCAAATTATGTCACGTTCTCTATAGTTGATCCACGCCTAGAGTTGATCCTAGATCTCCCAAGTCCTTGGTGCTAGACCGGAAGAGGAAGAGGAAGAAGGAATCACGCAAAACGAGACCCAAAAGGAGGGTCTCGGCCTCCTTTGGCCGACGGGGACGAGGCGGCGGCAAGGGGGCGGTCGGGCCTCCTTGTTGCTTGCTCTCTCTCCTTTTGTTCTCTCCCACTCTTGTTATGTTCAATTATGAGCATAAGTGTGTGGGAAGGAAGGAAGGAAGGTCCTTTATATAGTCCAACAACTCCTTGTTAACTACCTAAAGGACTTAATCTAGTCCTACTAGAATTCAATTTAGTCCCTTCCTTGCAAATTAGTCCCTACTAAGTTTGCAAGGGTTTGCAAAGTGATCCTTCTAATTAATTAATCTAATTAATTAATTCCCAAATCTAGTTCAACTCTATATAGCGTGTGACCCCATAGGTTCTATCTATTTGGTAGCAACTATTTGCTAATATGGAGCGGTCTCTAGCAAAACATCCATTCTAGCCAACTGATAGAATAGTCATCTTGACAACTTTTGTACAAGTAATTGTCTCATCCCTTTGTCTCTAAATCCGGATTGGACACGAAACATACAAGTCACACTCGTATATCCAATCCATAGTTTCTCGAGAATAGCCTTATTCGTGCAAATAACATCAATATCCCATATTGATTTAGTTGAGTCTGGCCAGACATTCTATAAGCACTATCCCTCGAGTGGCCTAGGATATTTGCTCCCGTTATGTGGGAGGGATAAATTCTATCTACGTCCACTACGATCTCTAAGCTTGCTTCTTATTGTATCCAGTACACGCCTTTATAACTACCCAGTTATGGTGTAGCGTTTAACGCTACCAAGATCACAATAATCCACAACTAGAATATCTAGTGACTTCAAGTCTAAGGATGACAATACCATTGCACCGCAAGAAGCGGCTGTGACTCAACATAACGTGTATGTAGCCTTCTCGGAGATGGGTCAATCCAGTGCAACATTCCCTAATGCACACCTATGTGTTGGATCGTGATATCTCCATATCAATCCAACCCCATACTAGTCTATAGATGATTGCCCCATTAATCATTATACTTGACTAGGGATATTTAAGATAAACAACACAATTATAAATCTAAGGACTTCATTATATTAAATATCCAATAAATAATAAATGAATTTCTAGCCACAAATAATTCATACTAAACTAGATTGCCTCTAGGGCATCTATTCCAACAGTCTCCCACTTGCACTAGAGCCAATCTGGCGCATCTTGTATGCCCATACTCCTAGTGTGCCCTTCATGCTTCCACTGCGTGAGAGGCTTTGTAAGCGGGTCTTACAGATTATCATCTGTAGGAATCTTGCATATCCGAACGTCTCCTCTATCGATAATATCTCGAATCAGATGAAACTTCCTGATCACGTGCTTGGACTTCTGGTGCGATCTGGGTTCCTTTGATTGCGTGATCGTCCCAGTGTTGTCACAGAACAACTCAAATGGATCCGCAATGCTAGGGACCACACCAAGTTCAGAAACAAACTTTCTGATCCAAACAGCCTCCTTTGCTGCGCCATTTGCAGCAATGTACTCAGCCTCTTTTGTAGAATCAGCTACCGTCTCTTGCTTGGAACTCTTCCAGCTCACCGCTGCTCCATTCAGGCAAAACACATATCCTGATTGTGATCTAAAGTCATCTCTGTCGGTTTGGAAGCTTGCATCAGTGTAACCCCTTACACGCAACTCTTCCTCACCGCCAAATATCAAGAAAGCATCCTTAGTTCTTCTCAAGTACTTTAGGATGTTCTTGACTGCAATCCAGTGACTCTCACCCGGATTGGATTGGTATCTGCTTGTCATACTCAAGACATATGACACATCTGGTCTAGTACATAACATGGCGTACATGATGGATCCTATGACCGAGGCATAGGGAATCCTACTCATGCGTTCCTTATCAATCTCATTGGAAGGACAACCACTCTTTGAAAGAGTGATTCCATGTGACATGGGCAAGAATCCCTTCTTGGAATCTTGCACGTTGAACCGTTTCAACACCTTGTCAATATATGTACTTTGACTTAGGCTTAGCATCCTTTTAGATCTATCTATATAGATCTTTATACCGAGTATATAGGCTGCTTACCCTAAGTCCTTCATTGAGAAACACTTTCCTAGCCAATCTTTCACAGATTGCAGCATGGGAACGTCGTTTCCAATGAGTAGTATGTCATCCACATACAAGACCAGAAAAGCTATAGAGCTCCCACTAACCTTCTTGTAGACACAAGACTCATCTTCGTTTCTGATGAAGCCAAACTCTTTGACCACTTCATCAAAACGTCGATTCCAACTCCTAGAAGCTTGCTTCAATCCATAAATGGATCGTTGCAGCTTACGGACTTTTTTGGCTTGCTTTGGATCCTCAAAACCCTCTGGATGTATCATATACACGTCCTCGAGGAGATTCCCATAAAGGAATGCTGTTTTGACATCCATCTGCCAAATCTCATAGTCATGGTATGCTGCAATCGCAAGTAGGATTCGGATGGATTTGGTCATAGCGACTGGTGAAAAGGTTTCATCATAGTCAATACCATGAATCTGTTTGAATCCTTTAGCCACCAATCGGCCCTTATAGGTAATCACATTACCATCCATGTCGATCTTCTTCTTGAAGACCCACATGCACCCTATGGGCCGCGCCCCATCGGGTGGTTCCACCAAAGTCCATACTTTGTTGGTATACATGGATTCCATCTCGGATCTCATGGCTTCCAGCCACTTCTGAGAGTCTGGGCCACTCATGGCCTCCTCGTAGGTAGTAGGCTCATCATCTATGAGCATCGTGTCACCGGAATCGGTTACGAGAAGTCCATACCTCTCGGGTTCCTGGCGCACTCTACTAGATCTACGAAGCTCTTGTGTTACCTGAACAGGTTGCTCCACAACTGCTTGTGGTTCCTGTTCATGTTCCAAAATCGGTTCAGTGATTTGTGGTTCTTGAACCTATTCAAGTTCTACATTCCTCCCACTTGCTTCTTTAGAGACAAACTCTCTTTCTAGAAACACGCCGGTCCGAGCAACAAACACTTTGTTCTCGGTTGGATTGTAGAAGTAGTATCCCTTAGTTTCCTTAGGGTACCCCACAAATTTGCACTTATCCAATTTAGGTCCTAGCTTGTCTGATTGTAAACGTTTTACATAGACATCGCAGCCCCAAATCCACATGAACGACAGTGTGGGACGCCTCCCACTCCACATCTCATATGGTGTCTTCATGACTGATTTAGATGGAACACGGTTAATGGTGAAAGCTGCACTTAATAGAGCGTAAGCCCAAAATGATAATGGAAGATCGGTTTGACACATCATAGATCGAACCATGTCCAATAGGGTTCGATTCCTCCTCTCGGACACGCCATTCCACTGTGGTGTTCCGGGTGGAGTGAGTTGGGACACGATCCCACACTCTCTAAGATAGTCGTCAAACTCTTGGCTCAAGTATTCTCCTCCACGATCCGATCGTAGAGCTTTTATACTTTTGCCAAGTTGCTTCTCTACTTCATTCTTGAATTCTTTGAACACTTCAAAGGATTCGGATTTCGCCCTCATAAGGTACACAAATCCATATCTACTGTAATCATCAGTAAAAGTAATGAAGTAGACATAACCACCCCTGGAAGGCGTGGCAAATGGCCCACACACATCGGTATGTATGAGTCCCAATTGCTCACTAGTCCTCTCACCTTTCTTATTGAAAGGGAACTTTGTCATTTTTCCCAATAAACAAGCCTCACATGTCTCATATGATTCAAAATCAAATGAGTCTAGTAATCCATCCTTATGGAGTCTAGATACACGTTTCTCATTTATGTGGCCTAAACGACAGTGCCATAAATAAGCAGGATTTAAATCATTTATTTTAATCCGCTTGGTATTAATGTTGTAGACAGGATTGCTTAGATCAAGGACATAAAGTCCATTAAATAATTGCGCACTAAAATAGTGAATATTATTTAAATAAAAGGAACAACAATTGTTCTTTATTGAAATAATAAAACCATTCTTGTCCAAACAAGAAATAGAAATAATGTTCCTGCTCGTAGCAGGCACAAAATAGCAATTATTTAATTCTAAAACTAATCCTGAAGGCAGAGATAGCTCGCACACGCCTATGGCCAACGCAGCAACCTTTGCTCCATTCCCAACGCGCAGATCTACCTCTCCTTTAGCCAATCTTCTACTTCTCTTTAGATCTTGCATATTTCGATAAATATGAGATCCACATCCAGTATCTAATACCCATGATGTAGAGACAGTTAAATTGACATCTACAACAAAAATACCTGGTGGTGGTGGAATCACTATTCCAAGCCTCTTGTCCTCCAGATATTTTGGGCAGTTCCTCCTCCAGTGTCCAGGCTGACTGCAGTAGTGACACTCACATTTAGTCACGGCCTTGGCAATGCCACCAACAGGCTTAAGGGCAGGTTCCTTGGACTTGGCAATTGACTTGCCTTTGCCCTTGGAGGAAGAGGCAAACCTTTTGCCCTTTCCTTTTT
Organism: Linanthus parryae; assembly: GCA_023055425.1. Lineage (NCBI taxonomy): Eukaryota > Viridiplantae > Streptophyta > Magnoliopsida > Ericales > Polemoniaceae > Linanthus > Linanthus parryae. The sequence goes on along the minus strand of JALGPY010000007.1, from coordinate 70,687,036 downwards.
GTACCATCATTATGGCCTTGCCCTTACCCTTGTTGATGCTCTGTTCAGCCGTCCTCAACATGTTGAGTAAATCTGGCAGTGGTTTCACGATCTCGTTCATGTTATAGTTCATAATGAACTGTCCATAACTCTCAGGCAAAGATTGCAACACGAGATCGGTTACCAACTCTTGGCCGACCGGGAACCCCAGTCGGGCGAGATTCTCCAAGTACCCGATCATTCGGAATACATGGGGTCCCACCGGGTTCCCTTCTGCCAGATGACATTTGAACAGTGCCTTTGAGACCTCATACCTCTCTACCCTCGCCTGCTCTTGGAAGAGCTGCTTTAGATGTTCGATCATATCGACAGTATTCATGTTTTCGTGTTGCTTTTGAAGCTCAGAAGTCATGGTGCAAAGCATTAGGCAGGCCGCATTATTAGCGTCATCAACACGCTTTTGATACGCTTTTAAGGCAGCAGGTGTTTGGTTCTCTGGACCTTCTGGAACATGCTCCTCTATTGCGTACAGTTTCTTCTCTTTCTTGAGAACAATTCTCAAGTTTCTGTACCAATCAAGAAAGTTGGTTCCAGAGAGCTTGTCCTTCTCAAGGACAGATCGTAGGGAATGTTGTGAACTCGATGAGTTGTTTGCCATTTGGAATTCTACAAAAGGAAAATACGCAAGTTTTAGTATTTGTGAATTTTTTACTATATTTAATAATGGCTAGTTTATCAAATATAGCTCCCACTATTTTTCTACGGATTAATAACCCTCAAGATATTAATGCGGAAAATATCCTTATATTTTCTAGTGGGCCAAGATCCATCTTTCATCTCCTTATGAGCTTGCTTTGGCAAGTCACCCATAATTTGACTACTTTAGGTAGGAACAATTCCAATTGCATCCCATATGCAACTCTTGGTTCAATTGGGCAAACAACTCCTTATTTATCCATCCATATGGATAATCCCAATTGATTGCCTCTAGGTTTCTTAATCAAATTAATAGCCTAGTTGTGTTCAACCTCTTATCTAAACAATTGCACATTGTTACGTGCCATCGCATTCCATCATTATGAACCAAGTCGCCATGCTTTGGCACGCACGAAATTGATAAATAATGATGATAATGAGTGTTTAAATAACGAGAAGGCAAGAACACAATATTTGAATTTTGAGGGATTTTAAATTCAATTTTTTTTAATTGTATTGTTGATCAATATCAACTAATCTATCTATTTGAGTTTGGGCACAACTCCAAATAATAGATCCGGGTTGTCTAATTATCTTATTATCCTAATGGCATGCATCATCCATACACCAACCACACAATAATAAGACATTTAAAATAAACAACCACAAAACAGAAATTAAACGTGATGTGCATATGGCCTTTTCTAGACTAAGATAATTCCAAGCGAATTGAATTATCTATGAACCCTAAAGCAAACACATCTCCATGCGTCTTGATCTTTTGGTCCATCCTTCATAGTCTTGTGGAATGCTCCATGCTCCATCTTTTGTGGCTTCTTTGGCTTTGGGCTTCTTTTCTTCAATCTTGGCTAACAATCTACTTTATCTAGCACTAGCTAACTTCTATACTAAATAAAATATATCTCACAAGTTGAGAAAAAAATGGCACGCAGGCCATACAAACCTAATTAATTATTACAATTAATTGATCAGCTCGCAGGCCGTAAACCAAACCACAAAATTAAACATCCACATCAAACCACATCCTAAGGCCATATTCAATCACCATGCGATTTGCACATAAACAGTTAAAATCCAATTTTAACGCGCTTGGTCAATTTTAATTGATTTTAGGATTTCTAGGGTTAAAACGGTCCATGGGCCCAACAATCAAATTGCCCAGGCCCAACAAAGTGAACCACAAGGTCCTAGGGCCGGCCCGGCCCAAAACCCACAAGCCTAGGCCCGCGGGTTAGGGCCGGCCGGCCCCTAGGGCGGCCAAGCTTGGGCGGCAAGCAAGGGGGGGCGGTCCCTAGGGGGGCCGAACCTCCTTGAGGGAGTTGTTTCAAAAACAACTCCCTTGCTTGGTGCCCAATTTTGGTTGTTTCCTTGTTTTGGGAGAACTCCTTCTTCCCCAAGGATGCCCAAACCCTAGATCTAAGATCCTAAAATTTCTCAAACTCACCAATTCATGCATCCAATGCAAAAATTAGATCTTGTTATGATTAATTGTTGACAAATTGCATCCCATGCTTGATTTGTCTTGTTTTACGCGATAAACAATCAAATTAAGGTGTAAAACAACTAAAACGTAACACATAAACCACGTTTATGCTCTACGACCTGTGGCTCTGATACCACTGTAGGGTTTTGATTCATGGATTGCGCAACGGAAGCATAAACAAACATAAAACCATGCAAAACCCTCCAAGGAACACAAGTCAAGAGACATAACGATGGTAAGGGTTAGAAATCATAAACACACCTTTGGGTTCTCCTTGATGACTTCAAACGCGAATTATGTCACGTTCTCTATAGTTGATCCACGCCTAGATTTGATCCTAGATCTCCCAAGTCCTTGGTGCTAGCCCGGAAGAGGAAGAGGAAGAAGGAATCACGCAAAACGAGACTCAAAAGGAGGGTCTCGACCTCCTTTGGCCGACGGGGACGGGGTGGCGGCAAGGGGGCGGTCGGGCCTCCTTGTTGCTTGCTCTCTCTCCTTTTGTTCTCTCCCACTCTTGTTATGTTCAATTATGAGCATAAGTGTGTGGGAAGGAAGGAAGGAAGGTCCTTTATATAGTCCAACAACTCCTTGTTAACTACCTAAAGGACTTATTCTATTCCTACTAGAATTCAATTGAGTCCCTTCCTTGCAAATTAGTCCCTACTAAGTTTGCAAGGGTTTGCAAAGTGATCCTTCTAATTAATTAATCCAATTAATTAATTCCCAAATCTAGTTCAACTCTATATAGCGTGTGACCCCATAGGTTATATCTAGTTGGTAGCAACTATTTGCTAATATGGAGCGGTCTCTAGCAAAACATCCATTCTAGCCAACTAATAGAATAGTCATCTTGACAACCTTTGTACAAGTAATTGTCTCATCCCTTTGTCTCTATATCCGGATTGGACACGAGACATACAAGTCACACTCGTATATCCAATCCGTAGTTTCTCGATCCATGGGAATAGCCTTATTCGTGCAAATAACATCAATATCCCATATTGATTTATTTGAGTCTGGCCAGACATTCTATAAGCACTATCCCTCGAGTGGACTAGGATATTTGCTCCCGTTATGTGGGAGGGACAAATTCTATCTACGTCCACTACGATCTCTAAGCTTGCTTCTTATTGTATCCAGTACACGCCTTTATGACTACCCAGTTACGGTGTAGCGTTTAACGCTACCAAGATCACAATAATCCACAACTAGAATATCTAGTGACTTCAAGTCTAAGGATGACAATACCATTTCACCGCAAGAAGCGCTTGTGACTCAACATAACGTGTATGTAGCCTTCTCGGAGATGGGTCAATCCAGTGCAACATTCCCTAATGCACACCTATGTGTTGGATCGTGATATCTCCATATCAATCCAACCCCATACTAGTCTATAGATGATTGTCCCATTAATCATTATACTTGACTAGGGATATTTAAGATAAACAACACAATTGTAAATCTAAGGACTTCATTATATTAAATATCCAATAAATAATAAATGAATTTCTAGCCACAAATAATTCATACTAAACTAGATTGCCTCTAGGGCATCTATTCCAACACCAACTAGATAGAACCTATGGGGTCACACGTTATATAGAGTTGAACTAGATTTGGGAATTAATTAATAGGATTAATTAATTAGAAGGATCACTTTGCAACACCTTACAAAGTTAGTAGGACTAATTTGCAAGGAATGGACTAAACCGAATTCTAGTAGGACTAGATTGGGTCTTTTAGGTAGTTGGAAAAAATTCGTTGGATTATTTAAAGGATGCTCCTTCTTTCCTTCCCACACTTATGAGCCTTTAGTTCATAACTTGAGTGGGAGAGAACAAAAAGGAGAGAGCAAGCGAGCAAAGAGGGACATGTCGCCCCCCTTGCCGTCGCCCCATCCTGTCGGCTCAAACAAGGAGGCCGATCCTCCTTGTTTCCTCGTGTTGTGTGATTTATTCTTCCTCTTCCTCCATTCCGGGCTAGCATAAAGTATAAGGAAGATCTAGAATTCAACTCTAGGCATGGATCAACTATAGAGAACGTGACACAATTCACTTTACAAGTCATCACAGGAGAAACCCAAAGGTGTGTAACTTGATTTCTTCCCTTACCATCGTTATGTCTCTTGTCCTGTGATCCTTGGAGGGTTTTGCATGGATTATATTTGTTTTTACGCTGAGCATCCATGATCAAAACCCTACAGTGGTATCAGAGCCACATGTCGTAGAGCATAAACGTGGTTTATGTGTTACGTTTTGATAGTTTTACACTTTAAATTTATTGTTTATCGCGTAAAACAAGATAAATCAAGCATATGATGCAATTTGTCAATAATCAATCATAACAAGACCTAGTTTTTGCATTGGATGCATGAATTAGTGAGTTTCAGAAATTTTAGGATCTTAGATCTAGGGTTTGGGCATCCTATGGAAAGAAGGAGTTCTTCCCATACAAGGAAACAACCAAACTTGGGCACCAAGCAAGGGAGTTGTTTTGGAAAAAACTCCCAAAGGAGGTTCGACCCCCGTGCCCCGGCCCCTAGGCCGTCCCTTGCTTGGGTTAGGGGCCGGCCGGCCCAAGGCCCTTGTGGTCCTCTTTTTGGGTCCGGGCAATTTGATTGTTGGGCCCAATTGACCGTTTTAACCCTAGAAAATCCTAAAATCAATTAAAATTGACCAAGCGCGTTACATGGTGATTGGATATGGCCTTATGATGTGGTTTGATGTGAATGTTTAATTTTGTGGTTTGGTTTACGGCCTGCGAGCTGATCAATTAATGGTAATAATTAATTAGGGTTTTATGGCCTGCGAGCCATTTTCTTCTCAACTTGTGAGATTTATTTTATTTAGTATAGTTGTTATCTAGTGCTAGATAGATTAGATTGTTAGCCAAGATTGAAGAAAAGAAGTCCAAAGACAAAGGGAGCCACAAAAGATGGAGCATGGAGCATTCCACATGACTATGAAGGATGAACCAAAAGATGAAGACGCATGGAGATGTGTTTGCTTTTACGGTTCATAGATAATGCCATTGGCTTGGAATTATCTTAGTCTAGAAAATGCCATATCCACATCACGTTTTATTTTGTTTTTTGGTTGTTTAATTTTATTGTCTTATTATTTTGTGGTTGGTGTATGGATGATGCATGCAATTAGGATAATAAGATAATTAGACAACCCGGATCTATTATTTGGAGTTGTGCCCAAACTCAAATAGATAGATTAGTTGATATTGATCAACAAAAACAATTAAAATTTAATTGAAAAATCCCTCAAAATTCAAAAAATATGTTCTTGCATTCTCGTTATTTAAACACTCATTATCATCATGATTTATCAAGTTCGCGCGTGCCAAAGCGTGGCGACTTGGTTCATAATGATGGAATGCGATGGCACAAGCAAGTAATGTGCAATTGTAAAGAAGAGGTTGAACAGAACTAGGCAATTAATATGATTAAAACCTAGAGGCTATCAATTGGGATTATCCATACGGATGGATAAATAAGGAGTTATTTGCCCAATTGAACTAAGAGTTGCATAGAGATGCAATTGGAATTGTTCCTACCTAAAGTAGTCAAATTATGGGTGACTTGCCAAAGCAAGCTCATAAGGAGATGAAACATGGATCTTGGCCCACTAGAAAATATAAGGATATTTTCCGCATTAATATCTAGAGAGTTATTAATCCGTAGAAAAATAGTGGGAGCTATATTTGATAAACTAGCCATTATTGAATATATTCAAAAATTTACAAATAATAAAACTTGCGTATTTTCCTTTTTGTAGAATTCCAAATGGAAAACAACTCATCGAGTTCACAACATTCCCTACGATCTGTCCTTGAGAAAGACAAGCTCTCTGGAACCAACTTCCTTGATTGGTACAGAAACTTGAGAATCGTTCTCAAGCAAGAGAAGAAACTGTACGCAATAGAAGAGCAAGTTCCAGAAGGTCCAGAGAACAATACCCCTGCAGCCCTAAAGGCGTATCAAAATTGTGTTGATAACGCTAATGATGCGGCCTACCTTATGCTATGAAGCATGACTTCTGAACTTCAGAAGCAACACGAAAACATGAATGTTGTCGATATGATCGAGCATCTGAAGCAGCTCTTCCAAGAGCAGGCAAGGGTTGAGAGGTATGAGGACTCTAAGTCATTGTTCAAGTGTCATCTGGAAGAGGGGAACCCGGTGAGACCCCATGTACTCTGTATGATCGGGTACTTGGAGAATCTCGCCCGATTGGGGTTCCCGGTCGGCCAAGAGTTGGCAACCGATCTCGTGTTGCAATCGTTGCCCAAGAGTTATAGACAGTTCATCATGAACTATAACATGAACAAGATCGTGAAACCACTGCTAGATTTGCTCAATATGTTGAGGACAGCCGAACAAAGCATCAACAAGGGTAAGGGCAAGGCCATTATGATGGTGCAGAAAGGAAAGGGCAAAAGGTTTGCCTCATCCTCCAAGGGCAAAGGCAAGTTAGTTGCCAAGTCCAAGGAACCTGCCCTTAAGCCTGTTGGTGGGATTGCCAAAGGTGTGACTAAAGGTGAGTGTCACTACTGCAGTCAGCCTGGACACTGGAGGAGGAACTGCCCAAAATATCTGGAGGACAAGAGGCTTGGAATAGTGATTCCACCACCACCAGGTATTTTTGTTGTAGATGTCAATTTAACTGTCTCTACATCATGGGTCTTATATACTGGATGTAGATCTCACATTTGTCGAAATGTGTAGGATCTAAAGAGAAGTAGAAGATTGGCTAAAGGGGAGATAGATCTGCGCGTTGGGAATGGAGCAAAAGTTGATGCGTTGGCCGTGGGCGTGTGCGAGCTATCTCTGCCTTCAAGATTAGTTTTAGAATTAAATAATTGCTATTTTTTTCCTGCTATGAGCAGAAACATTATTTTTATTTCTTGTTTGGACAAGGAAGGTTTTATTATTTCAATAGAGAACAATTGTTGTTCCTTTTATTTGAATAATATTCACTATTTTAGTGCGCAATTATTTAATGGACTTTATGTCCTTGATCTAAGCAATCCTGTCTACAACATTAATACCAAGAGTATTAAAACACATGATTTAAATCCTGCTTATTTATGGCATTGTCGTTTAGGCCATATAAACGAGAAGCGTGTATCTATACTCCATAAGGATGGACTACTGGACTCATTTGATTTTGAATCATATGAGACATGTGAGGCTTGTTTATTGGGAAAAAGGACAAAGTCCCCTTTCAATAAGAAAGGTGAGAGGACTAGTGAGCAATTGGTGCTCATACATAATGATGTGTGTGGGCCATTTGTCACGCCTGTCAGGGGTGGTTATGTCTACTTCATTACATTTGCTGATGATTACAGTAGATATGGATTTGTGTACCTTATGAAGGCCAAATCCGAATCCTTTGAAATGTTCAAAGAATTCAAAAGTGAAGAAGAAAAGCAACTTGGAAAAATTATCAAGGCTCTACGATCGGATCGTGGAGGAGAATACTTGAGCCAAGAGTTTGACGACTATCTTAGAGAGTGTGAGATGTGGAGTGGGAGGCGCCCCACACTATCGTTCATGAGGGTTTGGGGCTGCGATGTCTATGTAAAACGTTTACAATTAGACAAGATAGGGCCAAAGTCGGATAAGTGTAAATTTGTGGGGTACCCTAAGGAAACTAAGGGATACTATTTCTACAATCCAACCGAGAACAAAGTGTTTGTTGCTCGGACCGGCGTGTTTCTAGGAAGAGAATTCGTCTCTAAAGAAGAAAGCGGGAGGACTGTAGAACTTGAAGAAATTCAAGAACCACAAATCACTGAACCGATTATGGAACATAAACAGGAACCACAAGCAGTTGTGGAACAGCCTGTTCAGGTAACACAAGAGCTTCGTAGATCTAGTAGAGTGCGCCAGGAACCCGAGAGGTATGGACTTCTCGTGACCGATTCCGGTGACACAATGCTCATAGATGATGAGCCTACTACCTATGAAGAGGCCATTAAAGGGACAGACTCTCAGAAGTGGCTAGAATCCATGAGATCCGAGATGGAATCCATGTATACCAACAAATTTGGACTTTGATGGAACCACCCGAAGGGGCGCGGCCCATAGGGTGCAAGTGGGTCTTCAAGAAGAAGATAGACATGGATGGTAATGTGGTTACCTATAAGGGCCGATTGATGGCTAAAGGATTCAGACAGATTCATGGTATTGACTATGATGAAATATTTTCACCAGTCGCTATGACCAAATTCATCCGAATCCTACTTGCAATTGCATCATACTACGACTATGAGATTTGGAAGATGGATGTCAAAACAGCATTCCTTTATGGGAATCTCCTCGAGGATGTGTATATGATACAGCCAGAGAGTTTTGAGGATCAAAAGCAAGCCAACAAAGTCTGTAAGCTGCAACGATCCATTTATGGATTGAAGCAAGCTTCTAGGAGTTGGAATCGACGTTTTGATGAAGTAGTCAAAGAGTTGGGCTTCATTAGAAATGAAGATGAGTCTTGTTTATAATAGAAGGTTAGTGGGAGCTCTGTAGCTTTTCTAATCCTGTATGTGGATGACATACTACTCATTGGAAACGACGTTCCCATGCTGCAATCTGTTAAAGATTGGCTAGGGAAGTGTTTCTCAATGAAGGACTTAGGGGAGGCAGCCTATATACTCGGTATAAAAATCTATAGAGATAGATCTAAGAGACTGCTAGGCCTAATTCAGAGTACATATATTGACAAGGTGTTGAAGCGATTCAACATGCAAGATTCCAAGAAGGGATTCTTGCCCATGTCACATGGAATCACTCTTTCAAAGAGTGGTTGTTCTTCCAGTGAGATTATGTACTAGACCAGATGTGTCATATGCCTTGAGTATGACAAGCAGATACCAATCCAATCCAGGTGAGAGTCACTGGATTGCAGTCAAGAACATCCTGAAGTACTTGAGAAGAACTAAGGATGTTTTCTTGATATTTGGCGGTGAGGAAGGGCTACGTGTATGGGGTTACACTGATGCAAGCTTCCAAACCGACAGAGATGACTTTAAATCACAGTCGGGATATGTGTTTTGCCTAAATGGAGCAGCGGTGAGCTGGAAGAGTTCCAAGCAAGAGACGGTGGGTGATTTTACAACAGAGGCTGAGTACATCGCTGCAAATGGCGCAACAAACGAAGTTGTTTGGATCAGAAAGTTTGTTTCTGAACTTGGTGTGGTTCCTAGCATTGCGGATCCAGTTGAGTTGTATTGTGACAACACTGGGGTGATCGCGCAATCAAAGGAACCCAGGTCGGACCAGAAATCCAAGCACGTGCTAAGGAAGTTCCATCTGATTCGAGATATTATCGATAGAGGAGACGATCAGATATGCAAGATTCCTACAGATGAGAATTTGTCAGATCCACTTACAAAGCCGCTTGTGCAATGGAAGCATGAAGGGAACACTAGGAGCATGGGCATACGAGATGCGTCGGATTGGCTCTAGTGCAAGTGGGAGACTGTTGGAATAGATGCCCTAGAGGCAATCTAGTTTAGTATGAATTTATTTTTGGCTAGAACATTCATTGTATTATTTATTGGATATTTAATATAATGAAGTCCTTAGATTTACAATTGTGTTGTTTATCTTAAATATCCCTAGTCCAGTATAATGATTAATGGGACAATCATCTATAGACTAGTATGGGGTTGGATTGATATGGAGATATCATGATCCAACACATGGGTGTGCATTAAGGGTAATGGCGCACCGGATTAACCCATCTCCGAGATGGCTAGCTACATAAATGTTATGTTAAGTCACAATTGCTTCTCGTGGTACAATGGTATTTTCATCCTTAGACTTGAAGTCGCTAGATATTCTAGTTGTGGATTATTGTGATTTTGGTAGCGTTAAACGCTACACCGTAACTGGGTAGTTATAAAAGCGTGTACCGGAAAAAATAAGAAGAAAGCTTAGAGATCGTAGTGGACGTAGATAGAATTTTTCCCTCCCACATAAAGAGAGCAAATATCCTAGGCCACTCGAGGGATAGTGCTTATAGAATTTCTGCCCAGACTCAAATAAATCAATTTAGGATATTGATGTTATTTGCACGAATAACGCTATTCCCATGGATCGAGAAACTATGTATTGGATATACGAGTGTGACTTGTATTTATCGTGTCCAATCCGGATATAGAGACAAATGTATGATACAATTACTTGTACAAGGTTTGTCGGATGACTATTCTATTAGTTGGCTAGAATTGATGTTTTGTTAGAAACCGCTCCATATTAGCAAATTGTTGCTACCAACTAGATAGAACCTATGGGGTCACACGCTATATATAGTTGAACTAGATTTGGGAATTAATTAATAGGATTAATTAATTAGAAGGATCACTTTGCAATACCTTGCAAAGTTAGTAGGACTAATTTGCAAGGAAGGGACTAAACCGAATTCTAGTAGGACTAGAATGGGTCCTTTAGGTAGTTGGCAAGGATTTGTTGGACTATATAAAGGATACTCCTTCTTTCCTTCCGACACTTATGAGCCTTTAGTTCATAACTTGAGTGGGAGAGAACAAAAAGGAGAGAGCAAGCGAGCAAAGAGGGACCCGTCGCCCCCCTTGCCGCCGCCCCATCCCGTCGGCCCAAACAAGGAGGCCGATCTTCCTTGTTTCCTCGTGTTGTGTGATTTCTTCTTCCTCTTCCTCCATTCCGGGCTAGCACAAAGGAGAAGGAAGATCTAGAATTCAACTCTAGGCGTGGATCAACTATAGAGAACGTGACACAATTCACGTTACAAGTCATCACAGGAGAAACCATAAGGTGTGTAACTTGATTTCTTCCCTTACCATCGTTATGTCTCTTGTCATGTGATCCTTGGAGGGTATTGCATGGATTATATTTGTTTTTCTGCTGTGCATCCATGATCAAAACCCTACATAGTCGAACCGGGTTTTCTTATTGGTTCTTTCCCGGACCCTTTAGGTCAAACCGTCTAGGTTAGGATTATTTTATTTTCTATTTAAACAATTGTAATCGATTTTTAGCAGTTAGTCAAGAGATGTCAAGTTATTTGTGTCGGTTCTAAGTGTTTTAGTGTGTTTGTGTCGTGTGAGTGCCCGATCGATACCTTTTAGTATCATATGGACTTTTTATTTTATAATCCTCCACGAGAGTTTTTTTGGTCGGCAGTGAGTGTGGTTTTTTTCCCCCACAGTTACTATGGGAGTGTTGTCCGTTATTTTTCCAAATAAGATGCAGGGTTATGCCGCCCTACCTCCATATATATATAGACATGATCATCATTTTATTGTTTTAAAATTAATCCAGAAAATATCATGATACTCAACTTTCTTTTAAACCAAATTTTACCTTACAAGTCAAATATTCAAAAAAAAAACTAACACACAAAATTTCCGCACCAAACACTGTAAAAGAGTTTTTTTTTGGACAACAACTTCTTTAAAGGAAAAAAGAGAAAGTTACACACTTAACCACCATCATCTACTACAGAATTACTAACTCTATCTTAAGATTTTCTATCAGATTCTACCAAGTCCAGGAGAGTATTAAACCTATAATGATTTAAAGAGCTTCCTATCTGCAAAACTTTAACAGCTTTTGCTAACCAATCTACAACTTCATTAGCAGATCTACTCATCCACTTTAGCTTCAAACCATGTCTTTGAATCAACACTTGAATTTCTTCCACCAAATTCTCCAGAAAAACATCAGAGGGCACCTTTTTATACACCATCTTTGCTGCCATCTGGGAGTCAGTTTCAATAGTGCAAGGCAGGGTACAATTTTTTGCAATGTGGCAGCTCCATTTGATGGCATTCAGCTCAGCTTGTAGAGCTGATGTAGCCATAGATTTTGAATGATCAAGAGACATCAAACAACCTTCATGATTTCTGATTATGACAGCCATAGTTGAGCACATGGTGCTCTCATTCCAGCTTGCATCCACATTAACCTTTAACTGCCCCTAGTCAGGTGGCCTCCAGTGTTGCTCATATGTTCTACAACCAGAGCTAGGAACCCCACTCCATTTATTGCTCACCTCTTGGCTACTCAAAACACAGATAAATTGAGATCTCCACATCAGAGATTCCTCCAGCACTGTTTTAGGATCTGGGTGGGTGAAGTTGAAAGTAAATCTATTCCTGGCACACCAGATACTACAGCACAGAAAATGACTCTTTCCAAATAGTCACTAGGAAGGTGTGAATTACAAGAGACGGAAGAGATAGAGATAAACCAACCACTTACAGAGTTGATATTGAGAAGTTCTTGGGCTGATAAGAGTCCTGAAGCAAACCAGATAGGTAATGTCCATTTGAAATGGAAGAGAAGATGCTCAACAGTCTCTAAATCTGAGCAAAGACTACACTTGGCATTCTTAGAGCACTTTCTCTTAGAAATAGCCACATTTGTAGGCAAAATTCCATTAACCACTCTCCACCAAAAATGTTTAAGTTTTGGGGGGAGTTTTAGATACCAATCTTCTTCATGTAGCTTGAGTCTATGTTGGTGGATGAGTTAGAGTCACCTCTCTTCACAAACTTCTGGGATTTCTCCTCTTGAATTCTTAGAGCTGTCTTGTAACCTCATTTGACAGAAAACACACCTAACTTTGACCAGTTCCAGATCCTTCTATCCGGTTGATCTTTCCAAGGAATTGGTTGAGCCAAGATCAATTGAGAAGCTTTTGTATCAAACATAGAACAAACCATTTGCACATTCCAAGATCTTAGGTTGGGAAGAATCAAGGTAGACACCTTTAAATCCAGGTCTTGTATTGCTTCATTGCAGTGGTCTTTCAGCTCCATCTTCCCCAACAACCATTTATCTTTAAACATTGACACTTTTTCTCCATTCCCAATCATCCACCTAGAGTCCACACTGAGAATTTCCTTTGAAATAATAATATCCTTCCAAACTTAACTGCAACCAGGAGGACTTTTAGCTGCCCAAAAGTTGGAATTGGCAAAATAAATTGCTTGGCTAAGAGATCCCTATTGAAAAATTTGAAATCTCTGAAACCAAGACCTCCTTCCTCTTTGCTTTTAGTCACCTTATCCCAAGCCAACCAATTACTTTTACTCTCCTTGGGATCATTACCCCACCAGAAATGCCTAACTGCTGCTGTAAATCTGTTGTGGGCATAGGCTGGTAGAAGAACACAATACATAAGGAAGCTAGGCAGGGCTTGCACAATAGCCTTGATAAGGATCTCTTTGCCACCAGCTGAAAGTAAAAGACTTTTCCATCCTTCCAATTTCTTCATGATTCTCTGCTCCATTAGATCAGTGGCCTTCTTTCTGTTTTTACCCCAGAACTAGGGATGGCAATATGGTCCGATCCGATCTGAGATCCGAGCAATTGGAGCCGAATGGCTCAGATCCGAATCCGGTCCAATTGAAAATGGATCGGACTTGGATCCGGAAAGCCAGATCCGAACGGATTTGGATCTGGATTTGGATCCGATCCAATCCGACGTATATGTGTGCTTTACAAATATACCCTATCACCTCTCCACTTACACTTACAATAATAATATTATAGTAGGTCCAACCTACAAAGCTATTTTTTTGTTTTTTTACGCTTCATAACTTCCGAACATGACTTAGCTTATGAAATAGTATTTGTTTTTTATGTTATATTTTATTTTGTATTGCAAACTCGAGCCAGATCAGATTCAATCCGATCCGACCACGTACTATATGGATCTACGGATCGGATTTGGATCAGCTGAATGGAAACCCGATCCGATCTGATCTGAATCCGGCGATGATCCGAACGGATCTGGATCCCATTTATCGTGGTCGGATCTGGATCGGGAAGGGCTTGATCCGATCCAGATCCGACCCGTTGCCATCCCTACCCAGAACAGGGGTATGACCAGATAAACAGTATCCTCTTTAAGGGTAGTCATTTGAAGAACTTATTCAATCTCCTTTTTATCTTTATTCTACACATTGGGAGATAGCAAGAATCCTGATTTATTAGGGTTCATTTTTATTCCAGACTCCACTCCAAATTTTGAGAGGAGATTGTTGAAGAAACTAACTTCTTGTTTCTCAGCTCTTAAGAAGAATAGGACATCATCAGCAAAACAAAGGTCGGTAATCACTGGGCCATTAGTAATAGCAAAACCTTCAATGTCCCTTTGCTTCACATGAAATTCAATATTTTTCACCAACACATCCATAGCTAACACAAATAGATAGGGGGAAAGGGGATCCCCCTGCCTAAGACCTCTATTTGGAGAAATGTCAGAAACATCTGAACCATTCAGATGGAGTTTATAATGAACTGTATAGAGACACTGATAAATCAACTTGCACCATTTTGCACTAAACCCCAGTTTCTGAAATACCTCAATAATAAAATTCCAGTCCAACATGTCATAGGCCTTGTTAAGGTCTAATTTCAAGACCACATATCTGTTATCCTCCCTCTTATCAGATTGGATATGATGAATTAGAGTGCTGGCTATCATAATATTGTCATGGATTGATCTATTGGGAACAAAAGCAGATTGGGATTGGGAGATAAGGTAGTCTAAAAGAGGTTTAAGTCTATCTGCCAGTATTTTAGAAATCACTTTATACTTGAAATTACACAACCCAATTGGCCTAAAGTGATTGGGATATTCAGGGTGAGGTACCTTTGAGATGAGAGCAATCCTTGTGATGTTGAAACTCTTGAGTAGAAATCCAGATGAGAAGCAACTGCTCACTGCATTATAAAGGTCTATACCCACTGTCTCCTAGTTATGTAAATAGAATCCCCCTTGAAATCCATCCACTCCAGGGGCCTTCCATTTCCCTAGCTGCACAGCTGCCTCTTTAACCTCTTCCATAGTAGGAATTTTAATGAGTTCTGTATTGATGTTATCAGAGATGCAAGGGTGTAGACATTGTGTAGTCTGGAAAGAGAAGGCATTTTCTTCACCTCTATAGATGCTCTTGAAGAAGTCATGAATAGTATTTTTCATCTCTTCTTCATCCTTTGACCAAGACCCATCCTTCTTTTTAACCTTCTTGATTCTATTCCTGAATCTTCTTTGAACTACAGAGGTGTGGAAATATTTTGTGTTCTTATCTCCTAACTGCAGATATTTAGTTCTTGCTCTTTGATGCCTGTAGCTCTCTTCTCTTGCCCATTGAACTTCCAATTCTTTGAGAAGGCACCTCCTCACCTCAACATTGGTATCTACATGGTCCTGTAGTTGCAAATTCCTCAATTGGTTGGTGATCATTTAAATTTTCTTCCTTGCATTCCCAAATCTTCTCTTACTCCAATCCAGCAGCTCAAATTTTACTCTCCTTAGCTTAATATTAAGCTTATACATATGAGATCCCAATGTCTCTTTTTTCCAAGAGGTAGTGATCAAGTCCTTGCAATCAGTAGCCCCTAACCAAGCTTTTTCAAATCTGAAACATTTCTTAAACTTCTTGGTCTGAGGATCAGTATTTAGGATTAGGGGGCAATGATCCGAACCAACATTTAGTTCATGGAGTAGAGTGACATTAGAGTGACAGAGAGACCAATCTACATTGCTGAGAACTTTGTCTATTCTTTCTCTTACTGGGTTCTCCATTCTGTGGTTACTCCAGGTATATTTTGGGCCTTCAAATATCATCTCAATTAAGCCCATGTCATTCATCTTACTTTGCCATCTTCTTATTTTCCAATGCAGAGCTTCATTACCTCCTTGTTTATTCCCTTTGTTGCTAACTTCATTGAAATCACCAATAAGAATCCAAGGACCATTAACTGATTTGCTCAAGTCAGCAATGATAGACCAAGCTTGTTGTTTTTTCTTCTCATTAGTATTTATGTAGACAAAGGACCACCAACCTTCCTTGTCTTCGAATTCTATTCTGGTATGTATAACACTCTCACACATAAACAATATCTCCACCATTATACCTTCCTCCCACCAAAGGCTGAGACCACCTCCCAGACCCACAGGTTCAACATAGCACGCATGAGGCCACCTTAATCTTCTTCGAAATCTTTCCATATACTCCCTCTTATTCTTAGTCTCCATCAAGAACAAGAGACTAGGGCGATGGGTTAAACATAATCCTCTTAATTGCTGGACTGTGAGGAATCGCCCCAACCCCTGACAGTTCCAACTCAGGCCTAACATTGAGGATGTGGCAGTTTTGGGTCAGCCACCACCACCCGCTCAAAATTAGTCATAAAGGAAGCATCCATTTCAGCCATATCTTGTACAAACACCCTTGTCAATTGTGCTTCATATTGCAGGTATCTGTCCGATGGAAAGAGTACTTTGCCTTCAGTTTTTGTGCTTCTCTTCGCCGGCCTCCTCTTCCTTGAGTTGATTCTCTTCTCATTCTAAACCGCCATGATGTACTTCCAGTTCTCCTCAGCTTGTTGCCTGATTTCTTCCTGAATCGCCAATTTCAGGTTGCCATGATGATTATCTGGTTCTGTCGTCTCCTCTTGCCTGGATTTTTTGAGGGTTAGGGTTTGTTCATCAGCATTGTCGTTCCTCTTTATTTTGAGAGAGAAGAATCGATTGAATAACGTGGCAATGTGCACGTCACGATATGGGTTTATCGTACTGGCCAACGTGTCTTCCACCTCAACAAGCAGATTTGGGTCGGCAATTCTTGGGCTTGGCCTTTCTCTTACAGTCTTCATTTTGATGGGCCTGAGTTGTTGGCATTCTAATTCCAACCCAATAGTTTCTTCCGGTTCTTCCACAAAGTAGGCCTGGGTCGGGTCATCAGGTTCTACCCTACCCGGAATAGAAATGACCTCTTTGCCCTTGGTCGTTATGCTTTCACAGCTGGTTAATTGTACCTGAGCATTAGATTCCACCACATGTCCTTCCTCAAAATTATTTTCGTACTCCATTGGTGGATTCGTACGAATCCGATCGACACCAATTTTTGTCCTGTGGTGTTGTACCTCTGTCTCCTTCTCCGGCAACAACTCAGTTAACGTCTCCGGTGCCAGCGGGTTTCCAGTGACATTTACCGGCAGCGTGTCTGAGTCTTGCCTCACAGTCAGTGGCCTCAGAGATCTCTCCAATTTTTCATGTGCTCTACTCATTGCTGGTGCCCAACAGTTGCTCTGCTCCTCCCTCCGGCGGCGTTCTTTCTCTTTATCTTCCGGGGTGATTCTTCTGTAGCCAACTCTCAGATCTGCATCATACTGTGAGTTTTGGTCTTCCTCTTTACCCAGAAATCCACGATGAGCTCTTACATGGCCTAATCGGCCACATCTGTAACAGAGGTCTCCGATCCGTTCATACCGAAACCCGACCCATATTTCCTCTCCCTCCGGCATTGGAAGCAGAAAACCCCTTGGGAGTGGGTTTTTAATCGGAACCTCCACCGTCAGCCGGAAGTATGGTCTTACACCGTATACTCCGGGCTCAAAACCGTCGTGGGTTATATACTCTCCGATAAGGCCGGCGATTTTCTCAGCGTTCGTTGCCGACCGTTTTTCCGGAGGTACGTCCTTGACTTGGACCCAGAGAGAACAAGGGTCGAAACTAATTGCTTTCAAGCTCTTTCCAGGTTTCCATTTCTTCAGAATAAGGATTTGGCTAGCTACTAGCCATGGCGATTTTAACAGTACCTTGCCATAGTCTTCTTCTTCAGTAAAGCAGAACGTGATTAGGTTGAAACCAAAAGATTCAACAGACACCTTACCTTTTAGATCCCAGGCCCCTTCCACGATCTGCTTCATAGTGGATTTATCGATTTTCCTTTCATAGAGGAACTTCGCCGCTAGAGTTGAACGATATAGGTTTTGTGATACTTCTGGATCATCCTCCAGATCCAGTCTAAGATTCGCCGCCATGGGAGTGGATAGCGAGAGGCTGATCTTGATCGACAGCGGGTGAAACAAAGAAACAGAGGAGAAATCTCTGTTAATGGCAAACAGGAAACAAATCAACAAAAGGGGGAAAAAACCCAGAAAGGACTTCACCTCCTAGAGACCAGAGCTTTCTAGAGAGAGAAGAATTCAGCCTGGAAGAGACCAAGATGAAGAAATAATTATGATACTGTAAAAGAGTTCAAAACAGATTAAAATATCAAGGGTAATGGACACTAAACCTACATGCAAAATGCATTTTGGGACACCAAACCCCCTGCACTTTTAATTTTCCACTACAACCCCCTGCAATATACATTCGTGGTACACAACCCCCTGCACTTTCTGTTTCTCACTAAACTCCCAGCAATATACATTTGTGGGACACTTAACCTCAAATTGAAAACGGATGTCAAATTTCTAACGGAAATTCATTGTGTGCTATTCACGTGCTAGCTCTATGGATGAAGAAAAAACAACTACAAAGACCATCACGTTATTAGCACGTGATTAATTTTTAGAGATTTGACCCTCCTTATCAATTTGAGGTTAAGTGTCCCACATATGTATATTGCATGGGGTTTAGTGGGAAATTGAAAATGCAGGGGCTTATGTGTTCCACAGATGTATATTGTAGGGGGTTGTAGTGGGAAATTGAAAGTGTGGGGGATTTTGTGTCCCAAAATGCATTTTGCATGTAGGTTAGTGTCAATTACCCAAATATCAAAGTTATTTAAAAGCCCAAACTCATACCGAACTTACCCCAAGCCATTCAGGCCTTCAGGGTATTCCCTTGTTCAAAACTCAACTGACATTTTACATGTACTCTCCGTGAACATGAAATTTTACGAATTATCTTCGTGGGTGGGGGTTTTTCGTTTAGGGGTCCAAACAAAATGGTAACAAAAATTCATCCAAAAGAGGCTTCACAGAGGCTTAACTCAATACTAGTTTAGTCCACAAATTAACTATTGAGGCTCAACACCAAGCCTCAAGACAGGGCAAAAACTGAAGCTCACAAATGGTCCAAGCTTAGGCCCGACCTTTCCCATGCGGAGTAGTCTTCTCCTTTATGAAAAGAAGCCCAAAACACCTAAACCCAGTTTACTGAAGAGAACATCTGCAGACAAAACTTTAATTGTGGCTGGATCTTCCGCTACAATGGATGATACGTCTGATGGGAAATGCGCGATCTGCTCCTGCTGGTTTTCTGGTGGAAGGCCAGTGGAGGGAATGGCCGACTGAGACAGTCACGGATGTGCGGGTGGAATCTCTGGCGGTGGTGGTGGCGCTTGAGAAGTGGCGGTAGGTTCATCCATGGCGATGGCGGTGGTGGTGGCGCTTGAGAAGTGGCGGTAGGTTCATCCATGGCGATGGCGCTTGAGAAGTGACCGACGCAGAGAAGATTTGTCCGCCGTTAACAATGAAAGCACCAATGATACAATAGTCGTATCGATAAATAGAATTGATAGAAGTGAGGAGAGAAATTGATAGAAATTAGAGAAGAAGATAATTAGAATTTAGATGATTTCATTATATGAGTAACCTAAGCAATTACAAGCATTTAAATAGATAAACAATCTAAAGCTAGACTATACGGTTTGACTTTCGGGCCATGAAAGAACCGTCAAGAAAACTCGGTTCGTTATTTAACTAATTACATATTAAATAAATGATAACTGTAATTAAATAACTAATTAACTAATAAATAAATAATATTGGGTAATTAGGATGACACGGTTAACCCGTTTCATCTCCCCTCACCATAACAGCGGTGGAGGCCCCCTCACCATAACAGCGCTGGAGGCCGCCACATTGTTGAATAGTTGAGAGAGACAGCAGGGATGGTGGTGGCATTGGTGGCATTGTTGAACAGTTGGGAGAGAGATTTCTCGAGTTCAACCTACCCTTATAAATAGTTGTAAGGTTAGAATGTATTGAAAGGTGCCAATAAAAAGAACTTAGATAACCACGAGCCAGATTTCTCGAGTTCCGAGTTTCCCCAGCAAAGCTAGATTTCTTGGATGTGATTACAAAACTAATAATAACAAATCAAAATAAATAGAAATTATCATTACACAGAGAAACCCAATTTTGCCTCTAGTAGGAAACCAAAAATGAACATAAATAGAACATACTAGTACTTATCATTGCCCTCCATCATTCTTCTACAAGTAACAACAACATGATGTATGAAGGTACAATCTCGAAGTACAGTTGAGCAACAACAGAAACAAAAGATCTGTACAGCCAGCTCTATATTACAACACTAAAACTCCTCAGATCAGTAACAACAACTGCTTCTGGGTTGCACGCGAAAGAACAAATCTTATCTCATCTCATGCCCTGAGAGGGGAAGCCGAAGGTCTAGGATAAGCAGTCACTCCGGTATTGGCACGGCTGCTATGACGATTAGGTGTGCCGCGATCTTTTGTTGAACTCTTGACAGGGGTTTTAGGAGCCTGCAGCTGCTCTAAGGCTGATACCACTTCATTCATAGTAGGCCTTTGTTTTGGTTCCGGGGATAAGCATTGAAGCGTAAGGTTAGCTGCTTTTAGAGCCTGAGTGAGTGAGTACTGGCCTTCGATACGAACATCTAAGACATGGAAGATCCTGCGCTTATTGGTCAGATATGGTTTCGCCCACTCTACCAAGTTGTGCTGCCCGGATGGCCGGTTCTTGTCTATTGCTCGTTTTCCGGTCAACATCTCGAGAAGAACAACTCCGTAGCTGTATACGTCGCTCTTCGCAGTCAAATGACCTTTTTGCAACAAAAAATGAGAACAATTCATAATTTAGACAACGATCACAGTATTATCTTTTGTACCACTAAAGCAACCCTCAATTAGCAAGCCATGCACCTTACATAAAATAAAAAAATAATAAAATCATTATAGGTCATGATGACCAAACCAAACCAGATTAAGGAGGGATTATCAATGGACGCGTACCACAAAACATGATTCCTGACGGATTAACAGAAGGAAACAGAAATATGGAATGGCAAATAGGCAGTTGTTTTATGAAACAAAAACCCATGAAGTGGTGCACCATGGAACCCTGTTAGGTTTGCAAAACCAGTTTAGTCAATTTGAGGATTCATGACTTTACAATACTTTATATTGACTGCCAAAATCAGTGTTTTGTTTTGTGGAGTGTTTGTCCACGCGAATGCCTACGTAACAAATGAATAGCAGCAGCTCCTATTTCCTGTTACCGGTCTACCTACTTCATAAGTTCATATGCAATCAAGCGAGATTTTGTCCGGATGACAATACGACAAAATAGGATGCAATTCCATGGCACAAAGATCGATTCAAGTCATTGCCTAACAATGGTATTGGTAGGTGCAGAATTCTCAAAAAGAGGAGAATTAAAAAAGCTGCAGACATGAAAATATACCTGTTGACAGATACTCGGGAGCAGCATATCCATAAGTTCCCATGACCCTTGTAGACACATGGCTCTTATCACCAGTCGGTCCGTCCCTAGCCAGCCCAAAGTCAGAGAGTTTGGCATTGTAGTTCTGCAATTAAGACATTGAATAAGTACCCACAAATATTCAATGATGAAAAAGTACAAATGTTGAGGAACATACCGAATCAAGCAGGATATTAGATGTCTTAAAGTCCCGGTATATAACTTTCGTCTCGGCATTGTGAAGGAAGGCAAGTCCTTTTGCTGCACCAAGGGCAACTTTCATCCGAATTGCCCACGAGAGTGGCTGAAAGTATGACCCTCCTGTTTAATAAGAAACATCTCGATGAGTAAATGCTAGGACTTTTACGAAATGAAACCATTAATAAGAAGAACACCATAAAACAGTATACATAGGAAGAAGGAACCTACTCCTGAATAAGTGGTTCTCCATGCTGCCCTTGGGCATGAACTCATATACCAAAAGCCTATGGTCATCCTCAAAACAATAACCAACCAATTTTACAAGATTCGGATGATACAGCTGCCCAAGATAGTTTATTTCTGCCTGCAAATAAAAAGGAGGAACCAAAAGGTTAGCTCAGATTTGCAAAGAGTTTATTTGAAGAACCAACAGTGCTATAGCATAATCAAGTTTGATTTCCGATGACAAAGTAATCAGGAAACAAAGGAAACAATGAGCAGTGGCGGACACAGGGGGTGACGGAGGGGAGCCGCGGCCCCTTCAAAGTTTAAAAAATTTCCGTAAACCCGTTAATATTTTTAATATTTATATAAATATAGTACATTTTGGCCCCTTCAAAAAACAATCACATTAATCATTGTTAATATGTATTTGGCCCCTACTCGACAATAATCCAGTGTCCCTGACTGACAATGAGGATAAACAGTGAAATACCAAGTTCAAGAATGCATCTATCAAACATAGGTTAATAACTAACCCTATTATACGATATTTGCAGCCAAGAAGCAGTATAATTTTGATTTACCTAATCATAACATGTATCACTTGACAGAATGATTTGAGAAGGTAAAAATGTATACTAACCAGCCATTCTTTATGACCCTGGAAACCATCTAGGTTCAGCCTCTTAACAGCAATTACTAATCCAGTTCCAGGTTTTGTAGCCGTGAGGGACTGCTCATCAATCCACCCCTTGAAAACTGAGCCAAAACCACCTTCTCCTAAGACACTATCAGGACGGAAGTTCCTGGTTGCCGTTTTGAGTTCATTGAATGTGAAGTTCTTTAGATTAGAAGACTGCAAGATCTCACCCTCACTCCGTGGGGTTACACTAGCTGATTTGCTACTTGAGCTACTTAGATCAATTCCATCTCTGCTGCTCCCACTCTTTGAATTTGTGCCTGTCATGTTAGAATAAAAAAATAATCACTTGAAGGATACCATGTCTAGATATGTGCCGGTCACGCGAATTCTAATATGCTTGGCAGAACACTGGAATATGCACACAGCAAGGACCAATTTTACCACTGTGACAAATTTTGCATGAATTACAGATGATAAAAATCCCAGAAATAGCTATCAGTTTCAAATTCTACAACTTGAAGAACTCCATTATGCAAAACAGATTTCAATTCTCTATACCAAAATCCTTAAAATCTATTGAAGGATAACCAATCAGTTAGATTTCTTTTCCAGGGCACCAATAACCATTTTTAGCAAGAAGGAACAGAAAGGGTTAGTAAACAAAGGATGTCCATAAATAGCAAAGTAGGCATGCATCTGAAATAATTACCTGTATGAAATGGACTCTCAGCCTTGATTCGGATACTCCAACAAGCTCCCATGGAGGAAGCAAACCCTCTGAAACTGTCACAATCTTCGATTCGCCGAGAAATCAGTAAGAAAACCCACTAAGGTTATATCATGTGCAAGAACAGCAACTTGCTGAGAACACCCACAGGCAAAAAACCAACTTGCTCAGATTCAAAGAACTGCGAATACAAACCCAACAAAACCCGTGAAGAGAAGCCCCCGTAAAGAGAAAGAGCCCACTCAGATCTAATGTGAAAACACAGATATTTCCTCTGGCAGAGTTAGGTTTCACCCGCCAACCCCCCCTCTGTTTCTTGATTTTCTCTCTGCACAAGTTGTTTGGTTTGACAGGGAGAGAGAGAGGAGTCACGAAGAGGAGAGTAAAGAAAGGGATATGGGTGTCCTTGTTTGTATCTTTCTTCTGGGTTTTGATGATTGTGGATGAGAAAATTAAAAGCTTGGAACTTTACTGTTGTTGGGTTTCATAATTGGACCTTTTTGGACCCAAAGAACAGCATAGAAGATTGACTTGCTTTCTAGCCTTCTTTGTCTTTTCCAATGCCAAGAAAAAAAACAATGGAGGAGCACAAGGACTTTCAAAAAGTTCGTCAAATTAGTTTAGTCAAACTACAAATTGCTTTCCAAATGTCTACTTATAGAGAAAGAGTAATGCTATATGTCCCAAATTATGTGTCCCAAATGCATCCCAAACAGTTCATGTCAATAACATGGTCCCGCCACTATCAAAGTTCATGTTATTGAATTGAATTGTTTGGGATGCATTTGGGACACATAATTTGGGACATATAGCATTACTCATAGAGAAAGTATTCATTGGGTTTAGTCCCACCACTATGGTATGCCTGCGTGGTGGGGCGCGCCATTCATTTTCAAATATGCACAATTTGGTGGATTTCATCTGATTAATGCATATTTGTTTGAAGGTGAATGGTGCGCCCCACCACGCAGGCATCCATCCGTTCCGTAAAAATAATCCATATTACTATTTTGGTATGTTTCGGAATGGTTGTCCATTTATATTTTCAAGGTGAAAAATACAATTAAATTACAATATTATCCGTTCAGTTCAATGCATCTAGTCTTGATGAAAACAAAATCAAGAATATTAGTGGAAATGACGTGTCAAAAATATGTAGTAGGATGCATTAATTGCATGTCTCTAAAAAAAATTGTAATTTTAAAAATAGACTATCTTTGCGGGATGGAGGGAGTACAATCTCCGCTTCTTCTCTTTCAATTTTGTTTGGCTCTTTTATACTGGTAACTGGATCACTTTGACTCAGTGATTTGGATAACAAATTATGTAATTTTTGACAAATACTTAAGTTCCAAATGCTATCTTTGTTCCCTCTCTTTTCTCGGTTTCACTTTTGCAAATATTCATTCGGTCACTTTGACCCTATAATTTGAATAGAAAAACAAACTAAGAGTTTGGTGATTCTTTTTATGGTGTTGTAGACTAAACCATGTAAATATTAAAAATAAAAAATTACATAATATTGTTATCCAAATCATCAGGTCAAAATTATCCTCTGAGTAGGCAGTCGTAAACCTTGTTCACGGACAAAAAAGTCAAAGCGGAGAGAAAGAGAGGGAACCGTTGAAGTATTTGAGAGAGCATCTTCAACAAGAGGAGCAAATATACTTTTGGAGCAAAATTTGGTCCAAATAGACAAAATAACAACTCCAACAGGTGGAGCATTCTGTGGAGCAAAAGCAAAGACCATGTTTTGGAGGAGTAATTCTGTAACATTTCTTGTGTGGAGCAAAAATATAAAAATGAAGTTTATTGAAAAATTGGGAGAGAGAGAGAGAGTAAGAAACAACAAGGCACGATTGGGAGAGTGTTCAATTCGGGCAGCAGGTTTTATTAGTAATTTGGGTTGGGTTTTAGGTTAGATTGTTGGGCTGTAGAGATAGGTTAGGACATTAAACATAATTTTAATTGCTAAGAAAATTATTGGGCCACTAAACATAGTTTTAATTACTTAGGAAATTAGAGTTTTTTAGCATGTAAAAAATAATTTAATATGTTTACAAAAATATTTTGTTGAAGAATAGTAATTTTATTTAAATACACTTTGCTACTTTAATTTAGATTATTAAATATAAAAAATAAATTATTTAATAGTAATAACATGAAATAATAAAATAATAATAATGGAGTAATTTTGCTCTTCACTGATGGTGCTCAAGCAACAAATTGGAGGAGCAAATTTTACTCCAGGACAAATTTGGTCCAATGATAACTTTTTGCTCCTCATTGTTGGAGATGCTCTAAGTGTCTCCCATAATTCTCTTTCTGCATAAGTGTTCCCTACAAATACCTTTGTGTTTGGTATACACTTAAAAATTAAGATAAATGACTCAAAATATATATTCAATTTGACATTTGTGAAAATAACCTAAAGCACTTTCGACTTCACAGTAAAACTCTATACAATTTTTATTTTGAGACAAATAGCCTTCAAAGGTTAATATGGCTAGATTGAGTTAACAAAATTTTGGGTATGTTTGTTAAGTTGGTTTCTTTTATTTATGGTTTTTGACTAAATGGTTTGTTTAAATTTTTTTTTGACTTGTTTAAAAACTAAATTTTAAATCAGTTTTTTTCAACTTTTGTTATATGAACAAAATCCCAACTTTTGGTGAATTTTTCAGTTTATTTCTGAGTTTCCGTATATACTATTTTGCCCTCGCACTTAGAGCTAGTTTGGTATCCGTTTAAAAACAAGAAAAACAATAGAAAATAAACGTGCTGAAAAAACACGTTTAAAAACAAAATCAAAAAATTGTTTGGTATCCATTTAAAAACAGTGTTTAAAATCACAACTTCACTAAATTTCAATGTTAATTTGCTTGAATATCATTTTTACGTACAATACCGACATATATTTGGCAACCACATTTGCTGTTTTTTTAAACAACTGTTTTCAGCATGTTTTTGTTTTTAAACATGCAAAAAAGCAGGCATGCCAAATGTGTTTAAAAAAACGCACTGTTTTTAATCAAACTTGATTAAAATCAGAAATGTCAAACATGCACTTATATTTTCAAAGTTACCATTAGGTCATTCTTATCCGCATTGCGATGTGACATAACAAGTGAATTTTCTGCCAGGGAATTCACAATCAAAACAATAATTAAATTAGATGGAGGTCTCTTGTTGTGGTGCTATTATTTATTTTTTTATTTTTTGTTTTATTTTATATATAAAGTTGCTCATGATTTAAATTTCTTGAAACCTCATGAATTTTGCTGTGAGCGAAATTTCGTGAAATTGTGAACTTTTTGTTAAATTCAAGTATGAAAATTTTGATTTGTTTGAGATGTAACAATCTTTAGCATCTCTCTATTAAATCGCACGTTATTTATTCTTGATTTTTTATGGAAATATAACAATCTTATAACATCTATCATTTTTGCTGCGATCGAAATACCGTAAAATTGTTCTTGAATTTGTTAACTTTCATGAAAAATTTGACTCTCTTGAAATCGTTAACTTTTTGCCTTAACTTGTTATTTGTGCATCTGTCAAAAAATACAAATGGAGTGTACATTAGTCATTTAATCTACTGCATCTAGTTTAAAAACCACTACGTACGTTTTTTCAACTTTTAATCTAGATTAAAAGTCATCACCGAACACACTTGTTTGAACGAAATCTCTAGAAAAACCTAAAAAAAATTCACCATAATCTAAAAACACGTTTTTTCCACAAAAAACCATTCTACTCAACTCAGCCTTATTGTAATACCCATCGTATGTGGTCACATGATGAGCTGTAATATCCATCATGTGATTTGCATTATAGTGAATTTCGACAATGTAATCTGACCTTATTAATGATTGGAGGGTATTTGTCTCAAATTAAAAACTGCAGGAAAATTTTTATGAAATTGAAAATGTTGGAGATTTAGTGTCATTTGTCCTAAGTTTGTTTTATTATTAGATAAATATATAATTGTGAAATTTTTAGAGCATCTTCTATCAAATTTGACACCAAATCTTATATTTGGTAGAGAAAATGGGTTGGCATCCTACAATTAACCCTCAAAACACACAATATCACCATTTTGATGGCAAAATAGCACTTATGGTCTCCCACAGTTTTTACCAACTTTTAAATTAGATAGTTATTTCACCATTTAATCAAATTTAGAGTATGATATTTTTGGCCGAGGGGTCGACTGTGTCTCAAACCTCGCTTACTGGGTATTCCAATAGGCAATCCAATTCTTGGAGTAGCCACCTGCGCGGTTACCTGGGGGTTTCTCGAAGGGAAGGTTGCTCCTTAAGATCGTTTTGCACTCTCCAGACAGTAGTCGTTTGTAGCAGCCTCTTATGATGGACTGCGGCCAGATTGATGGTGCCACCGCATCAAAGCCAAACTGGGGAGAAACGCGAATGGGATCGACATCCACAGTGATCCTCTCGTACCTAGGATTAAGCTCGCGAACATACTCCGCAAGAGCAGGAAGGGAACCTCTTAGACACCAGCAGAAGAATTCGCGATAGCGCTCATGGAAACGCTTATGACCCTCGAGAATAAGATCTTCCGAGAAAGCAACAGCCCTGGAAGGATATAACTTTGGGAACCAGCGCACATTCTCAATGCGCGTGGCATAAGGCGTAGCTGTAAACTTGCTGCGATCGTCGCATATCAGGCTCCAGGTACACTTAGGAAAGTGAGTTCCAAACCATCTTGCAGCCCTTCCACTGGAAAGTTCCTCCTCCGCACCTGGGACACACCATTTGTTGGGCCTAGAAGGAACAGGAGCATAGGAGGGCCATCGCTCGAAAACCCACATGGTCAAGAATGCGATGTTAACATAGGTTAACACATCCAGGCGACCGCGGGAGTCCTTGGTCGCTACAACTAATTGATCCAATCTGTGGTACAGGGTACCCAAGACTAGCGGCCCAAGCGCGACTCTTTGACCAAGGGTCAGTTTTACATCAAGAGGGAGGACATGGTAGAAAATCCCATCATGAGGGTGGCCATCGATTAGGTACCTCGATAATCAGGCGCAGAGAAAAGCACACAGGGTCAGATGATAACCTGTCCCATCCACATAATTTTTTGCCTTTGGGTTCTGGCTCAGAAGTTTCTTGCTGATACTACTACTCGCATAATCGCGGAAGAAGTACTGCACCCACTTGCCCCAAGTGTTCTTCGCAGATGTCCACCGGGTGGAGATTTTCTTAACCTCTGACAAGCACTCCTCCATCTGCTTGTAGAGAGCAAGTTCCGGATCGGTCCTCAAAGGGCTTAGTGGATCCACCTCACCAACAGGAGAAAGATCATACAACATGTGTACATCTTCCAGAGTGGGAGCAGCCTCGAACTCAGCAAAGTGAAATGTATGAGTCGCAGGCGAGTAACGTGAGAGAAGGTTTAGAAGCATGGACTGGTCCAGCTTCACGGCAGCACCCTTCATAGCACGAACGGCGAAATAGATGCCGGCATTGTTCAATGTGATGGCATGGTTGGTCAATACATGGTCGATCCACTCATCCATGAAGTCCAATTTCTGAACAAACGCTTGGGTACAAATTGCAGTATGGGGGAAAAACCCATTTTCGACCCCTAATCGAACCACATCCTTGGAATCGATCAATTCCAGCATGGCTGCATTAACAGGTGGGGTCAATGTTTGCAACTCTTCAGAGGGAACAGGAGTCGGCATGTTCTTCACCTTAACCCTAGCATGATAAAAATCTTTTCCGCCCAAATAGGGGGCTTTCCGCCATAGGGTCTCGGGAAGATCAGGTATTTCTTCGACCTCTTTAACAAATTTGGTTCCTTTTGTCTTCGCCATCCCTGCGGAAGAGCAAGCAAAAAGGGGGGAGAAATACACACACTTTCAGTTCGAGTTTCAGTTTGCAATAACTATGTTTTGTCAAGAAAAGACGAACAGTTCAGTGTCAATTCTGGGTTTGAAAGTTCAGAATCGTTTATATTTCTTGGAATCTCAGAAATCCCACATTCAAAATTGTTGCAATTTGGCGATTAACTTAGTTCTGGGTTTAAAGAACAAGGGATCTTTTGCTTTACAATACTGGGTTTAAAGAACAAGGTCTTCTTTTGCAGTTTTCAACGAATGACATGTTTCAAATAGTCACGGGTTTGCAGATCCAATACAGTTCAAAGCATATATCAGTACATTAAATGGAATTGAGCAAGGCCAACCTTGTTTTGGTAAAGCTTGCTTGGATGCGGACAGTTGAAGAAGACGATTGACAAGAAAGAATTGATGATTGATTATTTGAATATGCTCTTGAAGGCTTCCGGGTATCATTCACTTTAAGAGAAAGAAGTGATGCTTTGCACCAATGGAGAGCACAGAGTATTTATCCAAAAACAATGAAGGGTTGCGTCCTTTCAGTTGTCGAATCGCAACCGTCACCGTCGAATCGCGCAATCACAGGACAAGCTGACGTCATGCCTAAAACCCTAAAAGACCAGACGGCACGACTCTAGGGATTTTAGGTCATAATGACACGCACGGGGGCTGAATTTGCGTGTATTTGAATTGGTGCGTGGCGGCAACGCGCACGTTGGTTCCTGCGCATGGAAGCCTATCCGGTTATGCGTCTTCACGCGCAGAAAGGGGGCTAATGTAGATAGTGCTTTCTAGACAGGCAGATCTTAGCCACGTGGGGACCATCTAGCACACCGAGCTGTGCTCCACACACATTGGATCACCAGCCGCGCTGATCCACGTGGGGGCTACGAGACAGGGCCCTCGCATACCACCACACGGGACTTGTAGGGACTTAGTGGTTTGGAGGCTAGAGTAAGTCCTGTCGCGCGCGAGAGACAACCAAGCCCGCGCACGACCCCTAGTAACTGCTTTTGAGAGATTTATGGCACGAGCTCCATAAACCCGGTCAACCCGGTCAAACCCGGTCAACCTCGTAACTGTTCCGGTATACGCGGATAACGTGCTGTAACGGTCCCTATATACGCGTACGAACGTGCCGTTGTGGTTAAGCTAATTAAGCCGCCATTAATGGGCGCATTAACTACACTACAACGGTCACATTCTCTGTTATATATATGATCGTTAACCCTTCCATACAAGGGAGAATCACCTGAGATACGCGAAAGCTCTGCCAAAATCCTCTCTTTCTCTCTCTCATACAGTGCTATTGTCTTACTCTCTCCCTACACACAACCCTATTCTTCCCGTGTCCTTTTCTATCCTCTACTCTTGGTGTATATTGAATTCTCTCTGCAGGATTCTCTCGTACACAGTAGTCAAAATAATTTTTAACACTAATCAATTGTAAAATATGACATTATGTCTCCAATTATATAAAAATAATGTAAAAACTTGCCCTAAACACTAATTAAAAATTTTGTGTAGATTACACCAAATCCTATTTTCACCATCGAATTTGATGGTAAAAATAGGATTTGGTGATATAGGATAGGACTAGCAGTTGATGTCTTTTATGCATTTCAAAAATACCTCCGGGATTTTGCGATGCACGGCGAAATTTCAATTTTAAAACAAAATTAATGTTACTTAAACAGTTGATGTCTTTTATGCATTTCAAATACTACATCCAAAAAGAATAACCAAAAGTACTGACTATCATTGTTACACCTATTTAATTTATCAATTCCATTCTTTTTAAGATTAATACTTTTTTATTTCATAAATAAATAGATTATACTATTTCTTGACTATCATTTTTTATTTTTGGATTTGAACCCAACATTAAGTTGAAGTAAAAAAAATTTATTACAGTTTGAATTTTATCACTATAAATTTGGAGATACATATTCCAATTTTGAAATGCCCTTCATATTTTGCATTTTATTTTATTCTATCTATCTCTTTTTTAGAAAGTTTCTAATCTTGGATTTGAATTGAACATTATTATTCTAAAAATAAATGTTTACCTTAAGATCATTACCAATACGAATTTGTCAATCAAAATCAAGTTGAGGCCTCTGATTTCAATTTATAATAATATGTTCCAACTTTTTTTATGAGAAAAATATGCCTTGACTTTGAAGACACTGACCGCTGATTTCAACTTATAATATTACGTTTCTACTTTTTTTTTAGGAAAATATGCTGAAGTTAAATTTTGATTACTTTCAAATTTTATCACTATAAATTTGAAGTTACTGATTCCAATTTAGAAATGCCTTTCCTGTTTTGAATTTTATTTTATTCTATCTATCTATTTTTTAGGAAAGTTTATAATCTTGGATTTGAAGTCAATATTATTATTCTAAATATAATTGTTTACCTTTAGATCATTACCAATACGAACTTTTCAGTCAAAATCAAATTGAGGCCACTGATTTCAATTTATACTAATAAGTTACTACTTTTTTTTTTTTTTTTTTTGAGGAAAATATGCCTCTACTTTTAAGCCACCGACCATTGATTTCCACTTATAATATTACGTTTCTACCTTTTTTTTAGGAAAATATGTTTATAGTTTGAAGACACGAATTTCATGCTTCAAAATTGAATTGTAGCCTAATAAATTTCTTTTCATACCTTTTGATTAGCATTTACAGTTTCAGAATTTTTTTCTCTTCCACTTAATTCAATATTCACTCGCCACTAAATTTCAATAAATCTAAGCTTTCATGCTAAAATGGGTATGAAAAAAAAAACAATCACTACAAATAAATAATACAAATTCTAACAACTAAGTGACCTACAACTTTTTTTAGATATTATCTATGAAAAAGATAAATACCGTTGTGTTGAACTGTGTCCCTCCAAACAGAAGATTCCGCCTGATGAACATCTTCACCTACACCACCAAAAGAAACGATGTAAGCAACAACTAAACAACCCAGGAGGAAGGAAATAATATAACAAACACCAATCGATTTTCCTAGTATTACTTATCCCGGGATGGCGAGTGACTCTTTCACGCAAGTGTATGGCTTTGGCGGCGGCCATGAGAACTTCACATAGTCAAAAACATCAATTTTGTCAGGAATAATGCACATAGACAAAGCATACGAATGTAAATTCTAAAGAAAAAAGCTCACCGGATATGCGGGCTTGTCTTTGCTCATCTAATTTTCTCTTGCACGCCAACCAAGCTAACTTACATTATTCTCTCCGCTCCTCATTTTCGTACATGACTTGGAGATAAGAGAATGTAGTTGGGAAGAGAATTACTGGAGAAAATTTAAACATCAAACACGATTTGAAAGGAAAAATCATACTTCCAAAACAAACACGACTTTTTTTTTATTCCAAACACCAAAGACCATTTCATGCACACTATATGAATGGAAGAGTGCCACCTCCATTATATGGGTGAGATTCCTAGCCATTTTGGACCATTTTAGAGACGGAAAGGAGTGGATTTCACCATCAAACAAAAGATCCAGTTTGGTACCATTTTGATAATTAACATGACTATCTATGCCATGTAATGGAGGTCATTTTATATGGCATGATTCTGCCCTTCAAATTCACGTGTACTTTGACATTTCACCGTCCATTCTGGGGACGTAAATATATGGAATTGACTAATAATTTTATCAATTAAATTATGATTTCGTTCGGCATAATTTTTTTGGTGGAAGTGTCCTTACTGGCTAATAATTTTTGCCAACTCACATCAATAACTTTCCTTTCCAATAAATATTAAACGGGCTCATTTAAATTTACGCCAAATTCAAACTTTTTCAGATGTGATGTAAATTTGAAGGCGCCAAAATTTTCATTTTCAGTTCAAACTCAGAAGATGTGATTTAAATTTAAATTTCAAGCAATTTTTTTTACATTAATTAATTATAATTTTCACATGGCATTTTCTCATGCAAAGCTTGAGAGGACATTCTCAAATAGTATATATAGATTTGAGGGTACTGTGGGAGATGCACTTCACTATTTCACAATAACTACATCAAATATAGGATTTGGTGATTTGGTATTTTTTTAGTTTACGAATATGGGAGGCCTTCAAATAAATCACTATTTTTCGGGTGATTTGATGATTTGGTGCTTTGTTGTAGAAGGCCGAAAACACCAAATTTTACCATTAAATATAGAATTTGGTGCACTGTGAAAGATGCTCTTAGCAATTAATAAGTTTGTCTAACGGTAGAACATTTTTTAATTTGAATAGAGGTAATGCGTTCACGCTTTTTAGTTTACATTATGTAACATGTCTAGATGGTGCTGGCAGTTATGGTGGTGGTGACGACTGGGTGGAGGTGGTGGTAACGGTGGTGGCCCAGTTGGTGGAGGCGGTGGTAGGCGTAAGTGACAACAGTGGCGCTGAGGTGGCAGTGGCGGCGGTAGGAGAAAGTGGTGGCAGATAGTAGAGGAGGCAAACTGGTCGTGATGGATTGGAGAGGAGGCGGAGGAAGAATTAATGATGCTTCCACATATTATAAAAAGTTTCATTACTATTTCGAATATTGTCAATCATTTTTCACCGTGTCAGCATTATCATTTTTTTTTGCCAATTGTGAACAAAACACTGAAAAATAAAAAAATTCTCTCAAGTACACATTTTAACATTTTACACCAAATTAAACGGAGCCTTGGGCTGAACATCCCTATCATCTGCAAACTAACGCATACACGTATAGATTGGGATTGAGGGCTAGTTTGGGAATGCTGTGCCTTGACTTAAAGCTGCTGTGAAAAAGTCGTTGTGAGAAAGCTGCTGTGAGTTCTAGATAAAAAATTGTTTGGTAAATATTACGTAAGAGCTGCTGTGAAATATTGATGTAGTAATTTTATGTTTGGTAAAATCAACTGTGAACTTCTGTGAGAGGGTAAAATGACAAAAATATATGACACGTGTCATTTCCGTAAAGATAACTATTGATATTTTAAAAAAATTGTAAGGTTAAAATCGGTTGTAGATAAATAAATCAAAAGCACTTTCTGGAAAAGCATCTCCTCCCTTGCTTCCTGAAAACTGTTGTGGGATAGCAGAAACTGTCCGAAAAAGCAGAAATTTTATTTTTACCAAACACACTAAAACTGCTTCTGCTATTGAAAAGCAGCTGTGCTGTCAGCAAAAGCATTCCAAACTCACCCTGAGTACAACGTCAAGTGCACTAACCACTGGAATGTATATTTGCAAAAGCAAATACTAGTACTTGTACTACATGCTAATACTAGGGCTATAGTGTTTACAAAAATGATTCCTTAAAAGAAATGGTTTACAAAAATGCTTGCAAAATTGAGCTTTTCAAACTTCTCAAATATTCTGGCGAGGATTGTATTATTGTTAAACAATAGGGAAGGTTTAGTAATATACCCTAGTTTCTACGCCACAAACAAAATTTACTCACTCTACAAGACAAGTAAGGGGTCTTTTAGTATTATTTAGCCTTCTCTCTAGACTTACCTGCCAATGTTTTGGGTATTAGTATATGTTGTCATTGAAAATCTAGATTCTCAAATGATTAGTCAAATCCATGTCTTAAACAAAAATGCTAGACAAATTGGTGGCTACGATTAAAACATAAGGGGTGTCCGGTGAACAAGAACTGTTGATTTGTTGTGGATGCCAAAATAGACAAGTACACAGCGAGAAACATCATGGAAGTATCAATTAGATTATTACTCGTAGAAGTACATGTTTGATCAACGGGATTAAAATAGGAAGGCATCATTTTTTTTGAGAGAGGTATCAATTTCTATCTCGATGTGATCAACTCCTTATTCTAAATTCTCTGAACCAAAAAAAGTTCTCGAAAAAAATGTTGAGAAACTTAATTTTTTATGAACGCAAAGCTTAAATACATTATTACCCAGTACTGCACAAAATTTGTATTTGCGCGGAGATAATTCATTCAAATGATATGAGCAGAGGCACGTTTAAGATCTTAATATTTTTGGTACAGGAGTTCTACGCTTCCGGATTTTTGCTGCTCTATTGGTGGTGGCACATGAGTGGTTTGACGGTTTGACCCATTTTGAGGATATACGGCGTGGTCCCTTCATTGATATATTGAAGAAAAATCTTATCTTGAATATAAGGACAAAAAATGTATCAATCAATAAAAAAGTTCATTGATTAGGATGACGGAAGAGGAATATGGATTTTTCTAAAAAAAAAAAAAAAAAGAAAAGGAATATGGACCATGTGGTGGTTGGTTGTTCAATCCTTTGAAGCATATTTATCACCTTTGCATGCTTTTATAAATGTCGGGTCAAGGACTAGAAGATGTTTAAGGGGTAAAAGACACTTTCAGCCCTCAGGTTTGATGCAAAGACACTTTCACAATGAGAAATGACAATTTCACTAAATTTGTTCTAAATTTTCAGGACAGTGATACCCTCTGACTGTGTCATTTTGCATTGTATGAGAGTGAATTTGTCTGAAAGCTGCTACAGTGACGCAAATTCGCCCCCAAACTAATTAAATCACAATTAGCGAATGTAAATATTATGAAATCTTGTGGACATAGGGGTGAAAGTGTCATTTCCCAAACTATAATAGGTTAAGGGGGTTTTTCATCAAATTTAAGGTGTGTACGTGTCTTTTACCCCTCAAAAGTGTATTGAGGCCAAGTTTCGTGTGAATTTATTAATTTTGGACAATGAACTGATTGATACCAGTCTGTCCCGTCTCTTTGTTCTCATTTGACTTTTTTGACTCGTATCTGAGTCACTTTGACCGGATAATTTGGATAGCAAAATAATACGATTTTTTGATAATTTTTTCACCATATTATAGAGCAACTTTTACTCTACAACACCATGAAAAAATTATCAAAAAATTACATCGGTTTGCTATTCAAATCACCGGGTCAAACTGACCCAGTGAATAGTGACAAAAATATTGGGAACAAAGAGCGGGACAGACTGGTAATATTAAAAAAGGGGGTAAAAGAAAAAAACCACCCCTCGAGTATGGGTTATATACAAAAACACCCTCCATGTTCGGGGATATACAAAACCCACCCCTGTCAGGGGACGGCAGCTAACGGTGAGTAACGGAGGGTGAGAAAGTCAAAAATACCCTTCGAATCAGTGCAAATTACACAACATAAATACCA
Organism: Linanthus parryae; assembly: GCA_023055425.1. Taxonomy (NCBI): domain Eukaryota; kingdom Viridiplantae; phylum Streptophyta; class Magnoliopsida; order Ericales; family Polemoniaceae; genus Linanthus; species Linanthus parryae. The sequence goes on along the minus strand of JALGPY010000007.1, from coordinate 70,650,750 downwards.
TTGTTGTCCTCTCCTCTTATTATTTCTAACCCTAAATCTTCCTCCCTCTTCTCCTTCCCCTCTCCGACCCATTACCCACGGAAAACCCATCTCATATCTCTACGGCCAAATTCAAGCGCGAGGCCAAATTCCTCGTGTCTATCTTTCTCTTTCTCTCCTTCTCCCGTTACTCTCCTCGCAGACCCACAACCTTCCTCCACCTCCAACGTTCTCAGGTACCCACCTCCTTCACCGACCCACCTGCTCGAGGAAGAAGGCTCGAACAACAAATCGCCGACGATTTCTTCTCCATCATAGGCGAATCGAGAACAGATCGAGCATCTGGATGATTGTAGTTTCCGTTCCCGTACGGCCAGGCGGCGGCGGAGGCGCGAGCGGCAGAGGGACGTGGCCAGACTTGAGGGCCTCCTCGCCGTAGAGATCGTAGATCTGACGCTTCTGGGGGTCGCTGAGGTCAGCCTCGGCCTCGCGCTTGAATTTGGCCTCGGCCTCGCGCTTGTTGATAGGGTTTTTGTTGGGTATCATGGCGAGCCTCCGGTAAGCCTTCCTGAGGTCGTCTTCGCATTTCCGAACAAATCGAGGAGAGACCCATTGAGGAAGCCGAATCAGGCTTCGTTGGGAAAAGAACCAGCCACATGTGAGATGATTTCAGGGTTTGTTGGCGGCGGCGAGGCAGTCAGATGAAGAAGGAGAAAGAAATGGTTTGAAATCTGGGTTTTGGTCGATTTGTGTGGTGGATGGATTTTGGCATTCTACTGAGTTTTGATATAAAGGAATGCTTTTTTCTTCATTTTCATATGATATAAACAAATGCTTTTTTCCACTGAGTTTTGATTCTTTGTTGTGGTGGTTGTGGAGGTACTGCTGGTGGTGATGTGGTGGTGGTGGCGGCGGTGGCAGTGGAGGCGGTGGCGGTGGCGGTGACCGTGGCCAAAAACACGCAGAACATGAATAAAATAAATAAAAAAATAAAAATAGGGGTAAAATGGTCATAAAAAGGACATATTGCACCCCATATTAATTGATTGTAACAGAAGGGTGATTTTTTTCTAACGTCCATCCACTGACATGGGTGATTTTTGTCTCGACAGGGGTGGGTTTTGTATATCCCCGGACGCGGAGGGTGTTTTGTATATAACTCATACTCGAGGGGTGGTTTTTGTCTTTTACCCTAGAAAAGGGTTTGTGACAAGAAGTTAAGAAAAGCATTTACAGTGTTTGACCAAAAGTTTGTGTGTTTTCTCCAAACAAATGAAACTTTGAAGTTTAGTTTTCTACTAGCTTTTAACCCGTGCGATGCACGGCGAAATTTCAATTCCAAAACAAAATTAATGTTACTTAAACAGTTGGTGTCTTTTATGGATTTCAAATACTACATCAAAAAAGAATAACCAAAAGTACTGACTATCATTTTTATACAGTTGTAATTTATTAATTTCATATTTCTGTTAAGATTAATACTTTTTATTTCATAAATAAATAGATTATAAATTTTTTTGACTATCATCTTTACTTTTGGACTTAAACCCAACATTAAGTTGAAGTAAAATTTTGATTACTGTTTAAATTTTATCGCTATAAATTTGAAGTTACAATTTCAATTTAGAAATGTCCTTTATATTTGGCATTTTATTTTATTTTATTCTATCTATCTCTTTTTTAGGAAAGTTTCTAATCTTGGATTTGAAGTCAACATTATTATTCTAAAAATAAATATTTACCTTAAGATCATTACCAATACGAATTTGTCAATCAAAATCCAGTTGAGGCCTCTGATTTCAATTTATAACAATACGTTCCTACTTTTTTTTTGTGAGGAAAATATGTCTCTTCGTTGAAGCCATTGACCACTGATTTCAACTTATAATATTACATTTTTACTTTTGTTTAGGAAAATATGTTGAAGTAAAATATTGATTATTTTCGAATTTTATCACTATAAATCCGAAGTTACATATTCCAATTTAGAAATGTCTTTCTTGTTTTGAATTTTATTTTATTCTATCTATATATTTTTTAGGAGAGTTCTTGGATTTGGAGTCAACATTATTATTCTAAAAATAAGTATTTGCCTTCATATCATTACCAATACGAATTTTCCGTCAAAATCAAGTTGAGGCCACTGATTTCAATTTATAATAATACTTCTTACTTTTTTTTATTTTATTTTTGAGAAAAATATGCCTCTAATTTGAAGCCACTGACCACTGGCCACTGATTTTAACTTATAATATTACGTTTCTTCTCTTTTTTTTTTAAGAAAATATGTTGAAGTAAATTTTTGATTACTTTCGAATTTTATCACTATAAATTTGAAGTTACACATTCCAATTTAGAAATGTCTTCTATCTATCTATTTTTTAGGAAAGTTTGTAATCTTGGATTTGAAGTCAACATTATTATTCCAAAAATAATTGTTTACCTTCATATCATTACCAATACGACTTTTTCAATCAAAATCAAGTTGAGGGCACTGATTTCAATTTATAATATTACGTTCCTACTTTTTTTTAGGAAAATATGCCTCTACTTTGAAGCCACTTACCACTGATTTCAACTTATAATATAACATTTTTACTTTTTTTCGGAAAATATGTTTATAATTTGAAGACACGGATTTCATGCTTCAAAATTGAATTGTAGCCTTATAATTTTTTTTGTACCTTTCGATTAGCATTTACAATTTCAGACAATTTCTTTCTCTTCCACTGATTTCAATTTTCCTCGCCACTATATTTCATTAAATCTAAGTTTTCATCCTAAAATGGGTATGAAAAAAAACAATCACTACAAATAAATTATACAAAATGTAACAACTAAGTGGCCTACAACGTTTTATAGATATTATCTATGAAAAAGATACATACCGTTGTGTTGAACCGTGTCCCTCCAAACAAAAGATTCCGCGTGATGAACATCTTCACCTACACCACCAAAAGAGACGATGTAAGCAACAACTAAACAACCCATGAGGAAGGAAAATAACATAACAAACAACAATCGATTTTCCTTGTATTACTTATCCGGGGATGGCGAGTGACTCTTTCACGCAAGTGTATGGCTTTGGCGGCGGCCATGAGAACTTCATATAGTCAAAGCATCAATTTTGTCAGAATAATGCACATGGACAAAGCATACGTATGTAAATTCTGAGGGAAAAACTCACCGGATATGCGGGCTTGTTTTTGCTCATCTAATTTTCTCTTGTGCGCCAACCGAGCTAACTTACATTGTTCTCTCCGCTCCTCATTTTCGTCTATGATTGGGAGATAAGAGGATGTATTTGGGAAGAGAATTACTGGAGAAAATGTAAACATCAAACACGATTTGAAAGGAAGAGTCATACTTCCAAAACAAACACTATTTTTTTATTCCAAACACCAAAGACTATTACTTGCACACTACATGAATGAAAGAGTGATACCTCCATTATATGGGTGAGATTCCTAGCTATTTTGGACCATTTTAGAAACGGAAATGTGTGGAATTCGCCATCAAAACAAAAGATCCAGTTTGGTACCATTTTGATAATTAACGTCACTATCTATGCCATGTAATTGAGGTCATTTTATATGGCATGATTCTGCCCTTCAAATTCACGTGTACTCTGACATTTCACCGTCTAGTTTGGGGATGGAAATTTATGGAATTGACTAATAATTTTATCATTTAAATTATGATTTCCTTCGGCATAATTTTATTGGTGGAAGTTTCCTTACTGGCTAATAATTTTTGCCAACTAACATCAATAACTTTCTTTTCCAATAAATATTAAACGGGCTCATTTAATTTTACATGTCGGCGCCAAATTCAAACTTTTCAGATGTGATGTAAATTTGAAGGCGCCAAAATTTTCATTTTCAGTTCAAACTGTGAAGATGTGATTTAAATTTAAATTTCAAGCAAACTTTTTCACATTAATTAATTATAATTTTCACGTGGCAATTTCTCATGCAAATGTTAAGAGGACATTCTCAAATAGTATATATAGATGAGAGTGGAGTGTTATTTCTGATTGACTCAAATAGATAATCAATGTTCCCATGAGAGGAATCCTTGGTGTGTTTTGGGTGACCAAGAACTCGCACGGCTGCGTCTACAAAGACTATGACGGAGCGAACAAACGTTTTGAGAGATGGCGGATGAGTAGGAGGACGCGGGTTTCCCTTTCAAAGAGTTCGAAGAAGAGATTTGCGAACTGGAGGACGGTTTTCTCGCAATGGTCGAAGAGGAGTTCTCTTAGTACCTGGGCCCTCGTGTTACACCCAAATTTTAAAGCACGTGACCTTACTGCAAATCCATGAAATTTTGGGACAAATGTTCAATCAAAAAATTAAACATTTGCCCCAAAATGTGATCAAATTGAAGGGGGCGAAAGTGCCTTTGACCCTTTTTAAGTGTTTGAGGCCAAGTTTCGTGTGAATTTTAGACAATGAACTGATTGATAATAAAAAAGAAGTTTGTGACAAGAAGTTAAGAAGAATATCTACATATGTTTGACTAAAAGGTTGTGATGTTTTCTCCAAACAAGTTGTTAGATTTTGGTGATTCAAACCTAGCATAGAAATTGACTTGGTCCAAGGCGGATAAGGATTGTTTCCTTGTTCGTTTTGGAATTGTTTCCTTGTTCGTTTTGGAATTGTTTTCTTGTTCGGTTTTGGCAACGTTTGAACGTTGCTTTGGGCACAAGTCTCTAGTTTAGGCCTATATATGGGTGTATGACTCTTCTATTGACATGTGTGGTGTGTCTTGAATTGTAATTGGCTCTCTCATCAATAAATTGGTTCGTTTTGTCCGTAGATGTAGCTAGTCTAAAAACTAGTGAACCACGTTATATCGTTGTGTTGTTCTTCATCTTGTTTTTCGTCTAAATCACTCTTCTTGGTTCCCCAACAACTGGCATCGTGCTGCCGCGTGCGTACTCTAACACAAGTAAAACATAAAGTTTAGCTTTCTATGCGAGTCGGGTTATTTCTCATTGGCGCAAAGAGATAATCAATTGTCCCCTTGAGAGCTGCTGTGTTTTTTGGGGTGACCAAGGTCTCGCACGGCTAGTGCGACAAAGACTATGACACAGTGAACATACATTTCGAGAGATGGCGGATAAGTAGGAGGACGCGGGCTTTCCTTTCACCGAGGAGGAAGACGAGATCTGCCAAGGATAACTTTCTTGTGAGGTTGAAGAGGAGTTCTCTTAATGCATGGTGTAACACCCCAAGTTTTAAAGTGTGGCCTCAGTGCAAATCCAAGAAATTATGGGGCAGATGTTCAATTAAAAAATTCTAGCAACCAAGCATAACTTGAGTGAGGTGGTGATCACAATGTAGTAGGGGAACTTAACGGAGAGTGATTTCATATTATTGTACGGTAACTCCGCAATTTTTAAGAAATAGGGGGGCAATTATGTAATTTATCAAAGTTAAGTTTTAGAGTGGAATTTGGCCAAATTATGATCACTGGAGGTATGGTCACTGGAAGTATGAGGTGGGGTACTTCTGGAATATCTTAAATTATTGGAGTAGAGTTGTAATTTTCTAATAGAGGAATTTATCCATAATTATGTTCCTACGCTAACTTTTGAAAAATGGCGCTTACCTCCTCAAGTGTGATAAACTTCATTTTCAAACTCTATATTCTTGACACGTCATGTACCAAGTGTCACTTCTTCAGATAGTGTATGATCAACTCAGCAATTCAGCTGAGATTATAAATAGGCTATCGCCTCCATCTTCTTCTTCAATTTCTCAAGAACATTTCAAAAGCTTTATTCCCTCCAAAAGAGTAACTACTTCGATTCTTCTTCGATTCTTCTTCACCTACCTTCTATGACTGGAGGAACTCCATGACATGGTTAATAAAACCCCTCATTCTCAAATGGTTGAGTATCAAGTTCGGAATCGGGTGAGAAAGTGACGAACAATTACTTCTTCAATTCAATCAAATCTCCTCATCCGTTGTTAAACATTAAAATTGGTCGTTGCTTTCGTGCTCCTGATGCTAAGGCGAACCCAGTGAACTAGAATTTAGAACCCGACTCTTCGGTTTCCTCCAAGTTGCCGCTTTCTGGGTTGTGCATTCACAGGAACCGCTCATGCTTGCGGAGCAATGGTAAATCCTCGAATCCTACTTGTTTCTTATTGCCAATTGATTGAGCATGGTCCCTGTTACCTCTTGAGCACATTCCAATCATCTAAACATGCACATAATTTAGTTTGGATGGATTTTTATTCTTATGTTCTTCGTTATTCCGACGGGTTTTACAATCCTGGTCGCGGGCTTGTAAGTCCCTCATTAATTGATGGTTTTGATTGCTTCTTGATCCTGTGTTCTGTAAGTCTCGAGCCTATTACTTGTTGTGATTCGATCTCAAAGTACTCTGAAAGTTATCCCAACATTGTTGCAAAATTCATGGTATGAACTATTAAGTTGGGAACCTGAGAATTTATCTCATTTTGTAGACTCTATAACTTTCTAATTTCTTGATGAAATTGAGAGCTTCTTATTCCCAGTGTGTTCTTGGTGTCTTTTTTGCTACAAGTACCATGTTAAACTTGTCACCCAATTTAGTCTAACTTCCCGGAAATCAGCTTCATAGGATGTTGTTAGTCCCTGTCTTAAACTGTCAAAGTGTGGACATTTTTTCAAGTGTCGGAGTGTGTAGTCAAATATGGGGTTTTTTGCAGTTTTACTAAAATTCAGGGGCTTACATGTTGTGAAATCTGTATGAGTATGATTTGGGGGTCCACGCACACTCAGGGACTCCACTAGACAAGTCTGGAGCATCATGGAAATCTGATAATTTAACTAACATATCCTGCTTTCTATTCCATCATGCGTAGAACCTCATATTCGAGGACACGTATTGGTAGTCTCACTACAAAAAAACAATTTTTTACGACCAGCAAGCTCGTCGTAAAAACCTCAAAAATTGCCGTTAGAACGAAAGAACGACGAAACCTAGTTGTCGCCCTGCCGTCGGAATAGCTTCGTCGTTAGTTCGACCGGGCGACAAAAAAACCACTGGTCTCTAGAAACTTTTTACCGACCACTTTACCGACAAGTTTTTATTCGTCGTTGTTCTTCTGCCCACTACTTCCCGACCACAAAATTTCGTGGAAAAAGTTTTTGCCGACGAAAGTGTCGACAAATTCTGTCGTCGGTGATCTTTTCAACCTTAAGCCGACAACTATTTTAGTCGTCTATTTTTCTTATTTTATTCGACAATTATTTTTTAGACGACAAATATGGTTGTCGTTGATGTATTTTGCTGACAAACATGCTCGTCATGTCTGTAATTTGGAATTCTTAATAGTCGCCTATATTACACATTTTACAGTTTACTTAAATACCCATTTGAACCTGTGCAATTTCTATTACCAATTTCAACATAATACACAACAAAAAAAATAGAGATTCATACATATAACTTGGGTAAAACCCATAATGTAACACTCCCACCCTTCATGGCTCGGAAATATACCAGAAGACCCCCAGACTCACGGGAGTGTCCTCCGCTAAGGCACATGCATGCCCCTGCAAGGAGTTAAATATAAATATAATGGTTCTGTTCCGAGAGAGAATTAAAGAAACTGGAGACTAAAAACTTACTATGATATCGTGTCTGATTTGACAGTCCAATTTACTAGTTTGCCCCTCCTATACAGCTTATTCAAATCAGGATTTAGCCTTAATTATGTATCTAAAGGATTGTAGTCTTCATTTTTTATCAGTGCTTCAGATATGATTAAGCGATTGCGTGTTTGATTAGCTGATCCCTCGCGAGGCCAGCTTCCTTCCCTCTTCTTCTTTTTTTTTTCCTCCTGAAGCTGTGTCCCTAAATATAAAACATTAATAATTAATTTTATATTTTTACCCATCTAGTTCTTTTACACTTCTCGACGTTTATTCAAGGGCCTGATTTGTCAGACCAAACCACTCTAAATCATTTCTCCTCGTCTCTTATGTAGGTTCTTCACAACAACACATATTATATATTTCCACTTCCGTCACTCATCCCTATTCTGATATTAGCATTCTGATCTTTTAGTGCTCATTTCCAATTAAGTCTTTTCTTAACCACCAAAAACAATTACATAATTTGATAGTTTTACAGTAAAATTGTCCTAAGGTCCTAGCCAATATCCTACTGCCACATAACCAACTAGATGTAGTCCTCCACTTCATCCAGTATGCTCATATTAATTGGTCACACATTCCTTGGTCTTCCCATTATATGTATAAATAATCAAATAGTAGGTAATTATATCCAATACTAGTTAATTATTCCTACAGCTGGTAAGTTCATATTCCGCCTACTTGGTCTCTTACTTATTTTGGACCCATCAAACCTGAGTACCATTAATCCACCTTTTGTATTAGCAACCAAATGATCACCTAGTAGCGTCTTAGATATCTTGGTAATCCTCGCATTCTACTTCAGCCCAAAATTCTATTTTGTGACTTTAAGTTTAAAATCAGAGTATCTATAAACTCGTCAAGGAAACGTGCTCGTGTTTTGACTTTTTTTTGGACATTCAATCAACCACCATGTTTCTTCATATCACTGTTCACTAACTTAGAGATTCAACACCCATTTTACTACTGTCTCTACACAGTAAGAATAGAGTTAGGTTCATCGTTTGAATTTCACATTACCTCTTTTACCAGTTGTTTTTCAATGAATAATGAGGTCTAACAAAATATAGCAACTTAGTACATGAGGTGTCTAAGTTCCTAACCCCTCTACTTTATTTCCTAATACAATAATCTAATCAACAAATCAATGGGGAGTGTGTAATCACAGTAACTCAGACAAACATAATACATTTTTCTCTGATAAGCGGTCCGCTTGAGAAGGAAATTTATTCTGCTAGTACAAGCTATGTAGTTTTCATCTCTCTTTATAAAAGAACTGATTGTTACTACTGTAGATAGTGCTTTCTGAGCTGACAGATCTTGGCCACGTGGCAACCATCTAGCACACCATATTGTGCTCCACACACACTGGATCACCAGCCGCGCTGATCCATGTGGGGGCTGCGAGACAGGGCCCTCGCATACCACTGCACGGGACTTGTAGGGACTTAGTGGTTTGGAGGCTAGAGTAAGTCCTGTCGCGTGCGAGCTAAGCCCGCACGCGACCTTTAGTAACTGCTTTTGAGAGATTTATGGCACGAGCTCCATAAACCCGGTCAATCCGGTCAAACCCGGTCAACCCCATAACGGTTCCGGTATTCGCGCATAACGTGCTGTAACGGTCCCTATATAGGCGGACGAACGTGCCGTTGCGGTTAAGCTAATTAAGCCGCCATTAATGGGCGCATTAACCACACCGCAACGGTCACGTTCTCTGCTATATATAGGACGTTAACCTTTCCATACAAAGGAGAACAAACACTAGCCATACGCGGAAGCTCTGCCAAACCTCTGTCTCTCTCTCAGACATTACTACTGCCTTACTCTCTCCCTACACACAACCCAACTATTCCTGTGCTATCTCTGATCCTCTACTTACGGTTTACACGGAGGTCTCCCTGCCGGAATCTCTTGTGCACATTTTGGTGAACCCGACGTGAACTTACCAACAAAAGCAACCATGTCTCAGGAGGATGATGTTAGCAACAGATCGCCTTCCACCGAAGCCGCCTCGGGAGAGGAGACCCGCCGCACTCCTACGACCCCCGGTGAGGCACCGACGCTAGAATCCTTGGACGCCACCATCCAAGGTCAGGCGAAAGCCCTCAAAGCTCAATCTGCGCAGCTAGAACGGATCATGGCTGTCTTGGGGACTCTTGCACCGAACCCTGCGCAAGCCACCGCCGTCTCTCAAGGAGGAGGAGCCTCCACCGCTCCAGGATTGGGAGTGTCAACCACACCTCCCAACCCTAATCTGCAGACTCCACCGGCAACTACGCAGCTACCCTCGATTCAAGGGTCAACAGCCCAAATGTTGCCCCTCACGGCTCACACCCCTCAGCCTCCGGCCTTGGTACCTAATCCGGCCTCGCAATATCCCTTGCCTCCTCCAACGGTAATCTGGGGTGATGCGAACGTTCAATACGTCCCCAATCCTCCTACGGCATACGTGTCGCCTCCGCCTTTGGCGACCCCTCCACCTGCTACCGAGGGAAACACCCCAGAGTGTATGACGTATCTGCAGAAGCGTATAGACACCATTATGGCTCACCAATCATTCGCGGATACCATCATCCCAAAGCTAGACAACGATTCACCCATCCCGCGGGAGATCCATCTCATGCCCAACCCGGTTGGGTACAAGGCTCCTAAATGGGATAAGTTCGAGGATGTCAATGGAAACGCTCATGAACATGTCATGCGTTTCATCGATGTCATGGGGCCGTATGGAGCTATCCCAAACTGCTGATGCGAGAATTCCCGAAGTCTTTGGGAAACGTGGCGTACAAGTGGTACAGGACGTTGGAAGCTGGGTCCGTCAAGACTTGGGACGACATGGTCCAAAAGTTCTACACCAAGTTCTTCCAGATGGAGGAAAATGTGACAATGCTCCACCTCTCGCGGATGTATCAGAAGCGGGAAGAGGACGGGATAACTTTCATCAAGAAGTTCAGGGCAAAGTCTTTGGAATGCAAAGATCCGATGCTCGAAAGTCGGCTTGTAGAGATATGCCTGCAGTGCATGCGAGATGAATACAAAGGTATGCTCATCAACCTGCAAACGCCCACGTTTTCAAAGCTAATCGAATGCACGAAGAACATCGAGCCTATAGTTGAGAGGCAGGAAAAGAAAAACGCTCCGGAGCGATCCTCGAGCGGTACCACCTACAAGATCGGGAGATTCAGTTACAAGAGGGGACGCGAAGCTGAGGTCAATACAGTTTCACCCTAGAAGCAGGCGAAGATTGTGAACTTCGACGTACCACCTCTGCCATGTTCGGTGGAAGAGGCAAGCGACCTCTGCAGGCAGTGGCGCAAGGACGGTGTCCTACCGCCGCTCGAGAAGGCACCCTCCAAGGAGATGGTGAGGGACCCGAAGTGGTGCGAGTACCACGGAAAAGTCATGCATCCCATAGCGGACTGTAAAAAGCTCAGGATTGTGTTCAGCCAGAAGATGAAGAATGGCGAGCTGATCGTCAGCGATCACAGGAAGGATGTGCGCAACAATCCACTTCCTGCCCATGCGGAGCAAGACTCGAAAGGTAAAGAGGTCGCCATGATCTCGATTGTGGATCTGAAAGAAGTCGCAGAGGATGGTCTACCCATCATTGCCGAAGTACATGATGACGAGGACTACAGCGCAGACACGGAGGACGAACGTGCCGACCGGATGAAGGGGTCGCACGACTTTAGCAGATTCTTCAACGAGATGAACTTCTCCGAGAAGTGCCGGACATAAATGACGAAAGCAATATTGAGGATAGCAGAGGACTACGAGGAGGATCTTGTAGTCTCCAATGGGACGGTCGTCAGAGCGTCTCGCTCTACAGAAAAGATTATGACCTTTTCCGCCAACGACAAAAAGACAGATGCGAGCCACCAGAGGCCCCTGTACGTGACGGCCATCATCAATGGCGTCGAGTTCAAAAGAGCATTCGTCGATGGAGGAGCAGCGGTCAACGTCATTTCGCTCCACACACTGAAGCTAGCAGGGATCCCCGAGTACAAGATTGTCAGGCGTCCATCTCCGCTGATGGAATTTGGAAGCGACTCCAGAATGACGATTGGATGGATCCGCCTGGGAGTTTTGATCGGCAAAATCAAGTGCTCAGCAAAGTTCTATGTCATAGATGCGAACACTACGTATCACATGATCATAGGTCGAGCCTGGATTCATCGTTTTGACGCGGTCCCTTCAACAGCTCACCAAGTCATGAAAGCTATCTGGAACGACAGAATAGTCGAGGTACCGGCTTCAACGAATCCATTCAACATGGATGAAGCACATCTCAGCGAGGCAGTGTGGTTCACCGAGATGGCGGACGAGCAAACACCGGGACCATTCAACCCTACTCCTTTACCCCTTTGGGAAGATATCAAGGATCAATCATCTGCGGGAGTGATGGTGACAAGGGAGGATGCCAAAGAAAAGCCGCCCACACGGGAAGAGGCGCCGCGAATCGCTTACCAACGAAAGAACGTATATACTCTGAAGAGAATAGCAAAGCATGACCCTGAAGGCAAAGAGATAGAGAGTTTCTACGCCAACGGGAAGAAGTGCTATCGCATATGAAGGTGCGCGGGGATGTCCTCACGCGGGCATGGGGATATCCCTGGGCAAATCAACCAAATCGAGCAGATTGCGGTAACGGAAAAGCCAATTCAGAGCACTCCAGATGAGAAGCTCAAAGAAGCACCCGAATGCATGGAAGACAGACCCAGACCACAGAAGCAAGAGCTAAAGGAAGTGTTCCTCAGCCCGAACGAGGAAAAGAAGAGGCCAGTCTTTCTAAGTGCGGACCTCACAAGCGAGGAGGAGCAAGGACTACTGCAGCTCCTGACTGAGTACAAAGACGTGTTCGCATGGGAGTATGATGAGATGCCCGGACTGGACACAAGCATCACCATGCACCGTTTAGACGTCATCCCGGGCTCTAAGCCGATAAAGCAGAGCACAAGAAGCTTCAGGCCGGAGCTTAATGTGAAGATCAAACATGAGATTGTCAAACTCCTGGACGCCAGGTTCATAGAACCGAATCACCATCCCACATGGCTGGCCAATATTGTGCCGGTGGTAAAGAAGAATGGACAGCTTCGCATCTGCGTGGACTTCCGAGATCTCAATCGCTTCTGCCCCAAGGACGATTTTCCGCTTCCCAACATCGATTTTCTTATCGATTCGACATCAGGTCATCGCATGTTCAGTTTCATGGACGGATTCAGCGGGTACAACCAGATCAAGATGGACCCTGAAGATGCACGGAAAACCGCATTCATCACCCCAGTGGGAGTGTTCAACTACACGGTGATGCCCTTTGGTCTCAAAAACGCAGGTGCAACCTACCAGCGGGCCATGATGGCCATATTCCACGACATGATGCACAAAGAAGTGGAGTTTTATGTAGATGACCTCGTGGTTGAATCCAAGCAAGAGGCAGATCACCTGGCAGATTTGCGGAAGGTGTTCAAGAGATGCAGACGCTTTCAGCTGAAGATGAACCCTATGAAATGCGCATTCGGGGTAACGTCAGGGAAATTCTTGGGATGCGTGGTACATCGCCAAGGAATCGAGCCTGACCCTGCGAAAGTTTCAGCCATCATCAGCATGACTCCGCCGCATGACCAGAGTGCCTTGAAGACATTCTTGGGGAAGCTATCGTATCTGCGAAGATTCATCCCAGCGATTGCCGAGATTACTTTCTGCTTCAGTAATCTTCTCAAAAAAGATGCCGCATACAACTGGACCCCGTAGCACGAGGCTGCGTTCGGGAAGCTGAAAGAACTGCTGACGTCTTCAAAAATAATGATCGCACCTCAGTTGGGGTCACCGCTTTTACTGTATCTGACGTCAACCAGGAAATCCATAGGAGCACTTTTGGCTCAGGAGTACGAAGGTCAAGAAAGGCCCATCTACTACATCTCTCGCATTGTGCAGCCCGCAGAATCAAGGTACACGGACATTGAGCGTCATTGCCTTGCCCTATTCTTCATAATAGAGAAGTTGAGAGACTACTTCGCGTCGCATAAAGTGGTGGTGGTTACAAAAAGTGATCCCATACGATACCTGCTAACTCACACTACTCCTGGAGGAAGATTGGCAAAATGGTATATGACCATTTCCCAGTTTGATATCACATGCGTTCGGCCGCGGGCGATTAAGTCGCAAGCGGTAGCAGATTTGTTGGCACAGTTCCCCGACAACAGCCATGAGCCTGTAGTCGAAGAAGAACTCGAAGGACCTGAAATCTATGCAATCGATGTACCCTATTGGACGCTCCATTTCGTCGGTTCGTCAACAAGGAAATGTGGAGGCATTGGGATAGTCTTGACCAAGCCAGATGGGGAGGTCATACAGATGTCCGCAAAGCTTGACTTCGCAGTCACTAACAATGAAGCGGAATATGAGGCTCTCATCGCGGGACTCCGTGCGGCGAAAGCTTTGGAAGTAAGCAATCTGACGGTCATGGGAGACTCCAAGCTGATCGTCAAGCAAGCCTCGGGCGAGTACGGTTTAAAGGAGATTAATCTTCTGTCCTACCGGACTTTGGTACAAAAGCTGGTGCAGCAATTCTGCGACGTTAGGTACGAGCACAAGCCCCGAGCAGACAACAGACATGCAGACGAAGTGCGAACATCGTCGGCGTTAACAGAAGACGCGTGCGACGATGAACGCATGGACGATGCGGACTGGAGAAAGAAAATCTTACGAGCCATCGTAGAAGGCACAAGCAGCGAGAGCTGGGCACTCACAAAGGGGTATTGCATACATGACAACACCCTTTACTACAAGGGCCCTGGCGGAATACTCATGCGATGTGTTTCCGAGCAAGAGGGAAAATTGCTGCTAGAGAAGATTCATCAGCATGCGTGCGGAGAAAGTGAAGTGTCAATCTATCGAAAGGCTCAGAGATATGGCATTCACTGGCCTGACATGTCAATAGCCGCAGCACTAATACAGGGAAAGTGCGAGAGTTGCGCACTGATCAAAGATTCCTTACTCATCGCTCTAACTGACGATGATGCGGATTGGAGGAAACCACTCTTTGATTTTCTCACCCAGGGCACCGTACCCGAATCGAGAAAAGAAGCTGAGAAGTTGAAGAGAAAGACATCCCGATACGTGGTACAAGAGAACCTGCTCTGGCGAAGAGGCCATGAGGGTAACTTGCTGCGATGTCTAGACGGCAGGGAAGCACAAGAAGTCATGGACCTTTCTCATCAGGTGGAACACCAGGGAGGTGCGAAATTATGCAGGCAACTCCTCTCAATTGGATATTTCTGGCCCACGATGCAGGCTGATTGCCGCACCAAAGTACGACGCTGCCAGGAGTGTCAATTCAAAGGTAACCTAGTGCACGCTCTTGCTGTAGATCTACACGTATTGGGAACACCATGGCCATTTCACACATGGGCTCTAGATTTCATTGGTCCCATCCGACCAACTTCGCATGGGAATCATTTTATTCTCACCGCAACTGAGCTGTTCACCAAATGGGTGGAGGCGATACCACTGAAGACGGCAAATGCGCTAGCTGTGGTCCATTTCATCCAAGAAAACATCATATGCAGGTTCGGAATACCCAACACCATCCTTTCAGATAATGGTACTCCTTTTGTTAATCGCCAGGTGGCTGCGAAGCTAGCAGAATACAACATCAGGCAGATATGCTCTACCCCCTATTACCCGAAGGGGAATGGGCAAGCAGAAGCGACCAACAAGACGCTGTTGAGGATCTTGAGCAAGATGGTCGCAGATGACCACAAAAAGTGGGCTGATTCTCTAAGCATAGCCTTGTGGGCCTACCGGACTTCTCCAAGGACACCCACAGGGGTCTCACCATTCCTCCTATGCTATGGGGCTGAGGCTGTGGTACCCGCGGAGGTGAAAGTTAATTCGGTAAGATTGGCCTTCCACGCATTGTACGACAATCAACGCGATCATGACTTAGTCTTGCTGGAAGAAAAGCGAGAACAAGCTAAAAGGACCAACAAGCGGTATCAAGAAAGGATCGCTCGTGCGTACAACAAAACAGTCCAACGTAGAGATTTCGCAGTTGGAGATTTGGTCCTGCGCGCATCCGACCATTGCATGCGAGAAGCGGCTCACCCAAAGTTCGCAGCCAATTGGGAAGGACCCTTTGAAGTCACAGAAGTCTTTGACAGTGGCTACTGCAGCATACGGAGGTTGCACGGAACGACCTCAACCCCAAGCTCCGTCAACATGTGCTGGATTAAGAAGTACTATCCTTGACTTCTCTCATTTTATGCGTTTTATTACAACGTTGCCTTATGCCTTGTATAGCTATGATTCGCGCAATATTCTCTCCCATATGAGAGAATTGTAATCTCATCTCTCCCATATGAGAGTACTATAATAAAACGCTTCTCCCAAATGAGAAGAATTTCATACTTCTGGCTTTTTTTTATATTGCTTCATTTGGTTTATTATTACTGTTAGCAAAAGCCTATCCGCCGCGGTAGCAACCTACTCGAATGCGATCTTAATTGATCTTCTAAGCCTATCTGTTACGATAGCAGCCTATGCAAATGCGATCTTAATTGATCTTCTAAGCCTATCTGTCACGATAGCAGCCTATGCAAATGCGATCTTAATTGATCTTCTAAGCCTATCTGTCATGATAGCAGCCTATGCAAATGCGATCTTAATTGATCTTCTAAGCCTATCTGTTACGATAGCAGCCTATGCAAATGCGATCTTAATTGATCTTCAAAGCCTATCTGTCACGATAGCAGCCTATGCAAATGCGATCTTAATTTTTCTTCTAAGCCTATCTGGTACGATAGCAGCCAATGCAAATACGATCTTAATTGATCTTCTAAGCCTATCTGTTACGATAGTAGCCTATGCTAAAATGATTTTAATTGATCTCCTAAGCCTATCTGCCACGATAGCAGCTCATGTGAAACCGATCTTAAGTGATCTTTTAAGCCTATCTTCTGCGATAGCAGCCCATGCGAACATGATCTTGAATGATCTTTCGAGCCTATCTGCCGCGATAACAAAGCTGTACAAATGCGATTTTAAAATCGTTCCTAAGTCTATCTGCCATGATAGCAGCATTGTGCAAAGCGATCCCAAGTGGTCTACAAAAGCTTATCTGATAAGATAGCACTTGCACTTGAATCCAAAACACAAGCCTAGCTCCCAAAGTAGAACAGCTGCGCAAACACGATCTCGAACGATCTAGTATATCCAAGCGACAATGCAAAGTGTGTATATAGCACTACAAAAAGGCGAAATTTGCTGATACGCATGCGAAATTGTATTTTGTTGCAACAAATCATACAAAGTGATTTATCATTATGAGTCGAAAGGACTTACAATTTATCTGTCTAGATAGCAGCTTACAAGCGAAAAAGCTCAAATCTAACTACGCAGCCAACATGGCTTACAATGCATTCAAAAAGTAACTTGCGAACACGAAGTAACACATCGTGGGAATCCTGACTGAAAAAGGATGAACCTAACGGTCCTAACACCAGCTATGCGATGCACAGATCTGCGACCAAAGATCTGTAGCAAGTAGGGCGCTCCTGCGAAGAGATCAGCTCGCCATTCGCTACATCCCTAGCAGCAAGATCTGGGTGACGCTACGTCCAAGATATCAGGATCTGACAAGGCCCCTGTCTAATCAAGATATGTACCAGAGGAACCACCTGTTCCGGCGTATGCAGTCGTGCAAAACAGGGGAAGCAGTCATTCCTCTGGTACTGGGCTCCTTGTCCTGATAGACAAGGGCATTGGCTAGCCTCCTGAGTTCAAGAACGAAGAGGCAAGAAGTTCTCCTCCAGGGATGCTGGAGGAAAATCCCGCCGTTCATTACGAGTCGGTAGCAAGGTCACTACGGCGCCACACCTCACCGGGAGGCGGCCGGAAACATGACCTGCAAACATAATAGACGAAGAAAATTCTTCGAACACACATGAGATATCATCTCCATCTTCTTTATAAAGGTTACAAAGATCAGTAAGCCTCATAAAGCGGATCTTGGAAACTATTTCTATAGCACAAAGCGCAAACTCAGGTTTCATGACTTGAAGTTGCCATGAATCAACGAAAAATAAGCGTTGAAGCCAGCAGTCGTAGGGACTCACGGCAAAGCACATTTTTGGGATGAAGAACCCAAATAGCAAAAGGCAGGGTTTATATAGACCTTGTGGAGACTCTTCGATTGCCAAGATGAGTCAGCAGAATTTGAAAAGAGAGTAAGGTCAATCACTTACGCCTTGAAAAGCGGTAACGATCAATTACCCTACTAAAGGCTACGACGATTCAGTTGCGTATCCTAATTAATGACAGATGGTCATGATTCGGATGGACTTCCCAAGGAAAGCGTGCTTATCTAATGAGCAATTAGCGCGAAAATCAAGGCAGAATATCAATTGCTGATGTCATAATTGGATATGCACAGAAATATTCTAGCAAATCCCGGAAAGGGCAAAACGGGTACTTCGATTCTTTTTTTTTTGAAAAAAAGAAGGGGGAGAAACCCTAGCGACATTACATTAATGTTTCAGCTATCTATTCGCTGCTTTTCAAAATTCAAAAATCAAAGTAAACCCTTGATCAAGGAGTCATGAGGGGTGAACTGACGGCTCAGATTCTCTACCTGCTCCACTTCCTGCTTCAACTGCTCGCATTTGGCATTCATCTCATGATAGAGCTACAACTACCATATTTCAAGCCAAGGTGAAATGCAGGTTCCCCAAGATTTCTCTTTGTAGCTCTCCCTCTATATGCCCTTATATCCACCACTAACTTCCTCAACATGTCCATTAAACTGCCACCTGAAGTAAGTCTCTCCTTATTTGCGAACCCTTGTGATCTAGCACTTTTTGATCCTACCAAACTTGTTTCTCTACAGCTTTGAGACCTAATTGGAATATGACAGAGATGGATTCACCATGAAGAACCACATGGAACAAAGTAGTCATTTGGCATGAGAGATATGCTTTATGTTATGTAAATGCAGGCTTCCCTATATTCACACTACGATGAAAAATCTTGAATGAAGTTAAATAGGTATTCAATAAATTATACTAGAGCAAACAGGAAGATAATGAACCCTGCCTTCAACTATTTAAAGCAATAAAATTTTTCCCTTAATATTCAATTTGTCAATTCAGTAACTAGTAGAGCTCAAAATTGAAATTCAGTTACAAGCATTCTCCATTTTATCAACATTACACCAGTACATTCAACATAAATCAGAGTAAGGTACAATGTACATTTCACTTTTTTGACACAAGAATTTGAGATTTGGTCTATATTCCAAGACCAAATGTATAAAGGATAACAGAGGGTCCTAATATAACAAACAGCTCATGCAAATTTGATATATCCATATGAAGTTGCATAACAAGAAGCAACAACTTATAATAAATTTATTGTATAAGCTATATTACTAACACCTAAAACTCTATCTTAGAACTTAGGTTCAGTGATCGAATGAGCCATTGCACGAACAGTTCTTGTCAAGTTAAAGAATCATTTTTTTTTTCAATTTAAGATCAATCAAACAAGACAATGGCAGATGAGGAACTCAACGCGGCTAAATGCAGTAACATGCTGATTCTTTTACTAGAAGCCGGTTGATTCCAAATAAAATCAAATAGATAGTTCAGCCCCAAACTGGCCCTATCCACACCAAATAGAGATACAATAACAACATGGAAAGGGATCACATTATCCCAACATGTATATTGTATGAAGAGTATAACCAGCTCACGTAAAACAGAGATGATAATATCAGAGCCGAAAACTGGCGGTAACTCAGGGTATTCGGCAAGCCATTTTTTGCAGAATTTTGTAGAGATTTCAGGTGGGAATTGAAGGCATTAAAAGGTTAATTCACACAGTCAAATTAGCATGAACATTTTAGCCTGAACACAAACCACAATCCTCTCAGGATTTGGTCAAAGTATTGACCGAGATACACGCAGCTTTCCAGGGTAAGAATGCTCGCCGGAAAACATACCCACCCAAGAATCACAACCGGATCAAATGAGGTTCAGGGCGGTTTTTAAGATTCAAAAACAATTCTACACACTCTAAGGAGTATCCTCGAGCACGAAGAACAAAGAAAACAAGCAGATATTACGAGACTTACTCGTTTTCGGCTACCATGGAGGCTCCCTGGCAACCCGAAGCACAAAATCTGCCGAGTACGGCGGCGATTGCCGAGTCAGCTACTCCATATGGGTTGGTTGGGTTCTCCCCGTTACCGGGAGCGAGAATCCAATGCCTAAATTCACTAATTCGCAAGGAAGGGAGAGAATCTGACTCTGAACCGTTTTAGGGTTCATACAAACATATCCCGATTTCTCCGTTGTTATGGAATCTTGCTGCAAATTGGTTGGGGGCTTTCCTTCCTGTGACGATGAGAACATCCATCAGTAGCAGTTTTAGAAGAGGATAAGACACGGTTGTGGTTGTAGAGGTGGTGTGGTCGTTCATTGTAGCTTCTCCAACCATGAAGAACAAGGGCAACATTTTGAAATTCTTGTATTTTCTAGATCTTTCTACTGATGATGATTCATCACAAAATAAAGGAGATGGTGACACCTCTATCCTTTGAGGTGTCACATGCACCAGGTGCCATTTGGGAGGGGGGTTGCATTTAGTAAAAGAATTTAGGTAAATTTATAAACTTGACCTTTATTGAAAATTATAATCTCACCCCCGAATTCATATGAGTTTATCATATCATTCCCATATCCGGATATTCCCAATTTTTCCAGACTTCTCAGCGGGTACTGATTTCCAAAAATTGCATTTTGGCCCTCGAGTTCTAAATTTTTTATTTTTAACCCATAATTTTGAGATATTGCATTTCAGTCCCCTAAAAAAATTTAGGGGTGTTACACATAACATGTTACACAATGTATATATACCAGAAATAGTGCGGTGCACTACCCGACCAAAAGAGTACATTATTCAGCATATATAATTCCTTCAAAGTGGCCGTAGAACTGTGTGCATTTCATTTTAAATTCAAAAAGGATCAACGGGATCTCCACGCAAACTTGCTGTACTGCAACAGGTTAATAGAAAAAATATTTAGACAAATAATTAGGTTGATGTGAAACTGTTGGATTAATAAGATGATTGATAGGATGTGTACCTTTGGCTAAAGTCCAAACAGTGTACCACGTATGGACGTACTCATGCTATCAATGTTCTATAACATGAAAATTTTACCCGCAAAGGTGATTGCAAAAAAGGTATAATTTTGTAATGTTTCCACCACTAATCAATGAGGTGGTTAATGAGTCTATACCAACTGACCTGCACTAATCTTTAAACCAGAAATAATTTCTCTGAAACCACATCATTAAACCAGCATTTATTAAACTCCATTAACCCCGTCTTCTGCATACTCTCCATCTTCTCCTAATCCCCTGGTTCCCCACTGTGTATAAAATCAGAGCCTACAGCCTTGTCCATTTCAATACACCTTTCATCCACCTAGATAAAGTTTTGATTGTGGGAAAGCATGTTGATGTCAACAATCTCCTTCGATGTTGATTTTGTTATGTTCTGGTTGTTTTGATGCAGCATTGAGATGCATGGAATGATCACAAAGATGATGCTTTAGGTGGTCAAAACATAACGATGCCAATATCTGTTTGTCTTAGCACAACTGCTCATCGATCTGATATGTGTGCTAAATCGACGCCAACTTCTGTTTCTCATAGTAAAATTGTTCTTCAGGGATGAACGATTGTTCTATGGGAACCAGAGATTGTCTTCGTTTAGCAAATGTTTAGTCGATTTCGAAAGTCTATTATGCTCTTGGCTCCTTACTGCAGCATTGTGATGCATGGAATGATCACAAAGAAGCTAGCTGTTGGAGCTGGCAGCTTCTTTGTGCTTGTTCCACGCATCACTATGAGATATTCAGAAGAGAATTACATAAGGTTTTCCTCCAAAATGGAATATCAACATCAAGAATAGACTGGAGGAAATGAAAGGGGAAACCAAAAGTTATTTACCTCTGGCGAAAGTCCAAAGAAGGCCCACTATAGTATGTATATGTACTTATAATATCGATAAATATTCTGTAACCTGGAAATGTTACCTGTAACAAGTGATAGGGAATAAAATATTTAGTTTTATTTATGCATTTTACGTTGATGTGAAAATTATGGATCAACAAGATAAAAGAAACAATGTTAAAATTATTTTCAGAACATTGCCACCCCTAATCAATGAGGTCAATCATTAACCTATACCTAGTGACCTGCACTATTCTTTAAACCATCAGTAATTTTGATATGAAACCACATCTTTAAACCATCATTTATTTAACTCTATTAACCCCCACCCACCTATCCATCTTATAACTCACCATCTTCTCCTAACCCCCCAGATTCCAAACTCTGTATAAAAGCATAGCCTACAACCATGTCCTTTTCACTCCACGTTTCATCCATACTGATAAAGTATAGATTTTGGGCAAGCATGTTGACGACAATTCCGTTCGGCGTCATTGTGATGTTGGAACAATCATAAAGAAGCTGCTGGAGGTGGCAACTAGCTTTTTTATGATTGTTTCTAGCAACACAATGAGATATTCAGAATCTCGTCTACCACCACCCGGGCACGGTGAATCATCACAGATGAAGCTGGCATGGTTGTCTAAAATCTACAGGGTTACTGCATCTATGGTTCATCTACTATAGTACGCCCCGAACCAATACGTTGCTGTATTCGATGGTCGATGAACCATACTATGCAGTAACCCCATAGATTTTGGACTTCCAACCCAACTTTCTTGTGATGCATGGAATAACCACAAAGAAGTTGCTGGATTTTAGTGCTATTACTTCACATGTTATTCTTTCTACTCGCTCTAAATTTTCTCACATGTCACAACTAATGCATCCTGACAGTAGTTACTCTAAAAGCTATATATGCTGCGCGATAAAAAGACAAGGTTTCCCTCCAAACGGGAATATCAACATCAAGAAGAGCGTGGACTTAAAGGAAATGAAAGGGGGCACCAAAAGATGTTTACCTCTGGCGAAAGTCCAAACAGTTCCCACTCATACTATCGATTAATGTTCTGTAACCTTGGAATGTTACCTGCAACAAGTGATAGGAAATACAATATTTAGTTTTCTTTATTCATTTTACGTTGATGTAAAAATTATGGATCAACAAGATAAAAGAAACAATGTTTAACTCTGCCGAAATTCCACACAGTGCATAACCGCTATCGAAAATGAGCGTGAGAGTGAAAATGAAGTAATTTGGACCAGGGCATTGATAAGACACGAGAATTCAATAGAAAAATCCACAAAGTAAATAGTAACGACTAATTGGGGGATCATTAGAGTGCAAACAACTAGCATGAAGTAGATTATAATTATCATGAAGAGGCCGAGTTCGGTACTACATGGAAACAAGCAGCGAGCATGAATGACATCATAATAAACCCTATAAACCACTAATCATCATGACTGTTGAGTCAACGACCCTTGAATGTGTTTTGGATGGTAATTGTTTTGAGTGATGAAAGACAAATACATTGGCAGTAATGCATTTCAAATACTCCAAGGCCTTGAGAAAATGGAAAGAGCTTCAAAGCCTTGAGAGTTGTTCCTATCCTGCTAAATATTCTAACAGTTTTGTATTGCAGATTGGGTATCTGATTATACAGATCAGGGATCTGTTGCATATACTCATGTTTTCATTATCCACATATCTAACACAATTGCAGATGATCATAACAGGGAGAATCAAAGTTTTCTAAGTTTAACTTTGAATATCTGTGAAGCAGGTTCAGAGCTTCAAGGCCTTGAGATGTGCCTCGAGCTGCTGACAGTTTTTACAGAACTAAGTTGATTCTTTCTTGCAGGTTGTGATTCTTATTATTGTGATTATTCATTGAATTCTAAGAGTCTTAAACTTGTTTTTCATGATTTATATGTTTCAAAAGTTAAACAGATTACTGTTCTAATCTTTTGACCAGTTTTTTATCAGAAACTGGAAAACCAAACAGTCATAATACTATTATATTTCTGGATTTTGTTGTTGCTGTGTTTTAATGTTGTTGCAGGTTTGTTAAACGTGCAAGAGCAATCTCAACAAACTCCAACGGATATCCACTTAGATCTGTTTGAATTTCAATTGAAAACAGAATGAGGATTTGTAGGAACTGAGATCCTAAAATCTCTCATTCAGTTGCAGCTGTGGATAAAAGAGGCTGGTTTGAATTTTGAAAGTAGAGAGGCTTGCAGAATACTCAGAGAGGTGTGACAAATTCGTGGGAGATCATTCATTCAAACACACACAAGGATTCAAGCTTCAATCCAGATTTCAGAAGATCAAGTCATTCCAGTTTCAAGAAGAACACATCCAGGCTTTAGTAGCTTATTTCTTCTACTGTGTTCTTCACTTATTTTGTAATCTGTGTATCTTTTAAATATCTTAAACCTCACTTAACCTAGTGGTTGGTTGTTCAAGTGAACAACAAGAGGTTCTTGTTAGCTCAACAGTAGTAGCTGGAACTAGATAGGTTTGGAACCACAAGCTGTATAGGTGTAAGAGAAATCACTTTGGCTTGAAGATCTAGGGCTGTTTTTGTTTGAGTAATAAGAAGTGTTTGCACAATCCTGGTGGGATTAGATCCCTCAGGAAGAGATTAGGTCCATTGGGACTGAACTCTGTAAATTACTTTGTGTTCTTTACTTTACAGTTTTATTATTATCTGCTGCACTCAACTCAAATCAAACTAGGGTTTATAAGTTGCTTAGAACTGGTAATAGTTCAAGGCCTTGGAGCTTTCTATTTTGCCTTTGAAAGTTTCAGACAGTTTTCTATAATCTTAAGGCCTTGAGATTAGAGTTTCACACAAAGCTAATCTGTTAAGTTTTGAGTTTTGCAAAAAGTTTCCATACTCTATTCAACCCCCCTTCTAGAGTATTTATGTCCTGTAATCAGTCTACATTACACACTTTCAATTGGTATCAGAGACTGTGTCACTGATATAGATCTAACAATCTGGTGACTATGAGTAATGTAGGAGATGGTGAATTCTCACAAGGAAGGGCAGCCAACAGACCTCCATTGTTCTGTGGTGATAACTTCATGCACTGGAAGGCATTGATGAAGATGTTCATCATAGATCAATACATGGAACTGTGTTCAATAGTTCAGAATGGTCCTCATGAGTACTATACTACAATTGATGGAGTCAGATGTATCAAGTCTGAGGAAATTTTTTCAGTTACTGAACTGGAAAAGGTATCAAAAAATTACAAGGCTATGAATCTGTTATACCGTGCTCTTAATGCAGATGAGTTCAACAGAGCGTCAAATTGCAAGAGTGCCAAAGAAGTATGGGATAAACAGGTGGTGACATATGAAGGAACTAGCCAGGTTAAGCAGACCAAAATCAACATACTTCTGAGGCAATATGAGTTGTTCAAGATGAATTCAGATGAGACAATCAACGAGATGTTCAAAATATTCACTAATGTGGTGAACAATCTGGAGTCATTGGGAAAGAAGTTCTCAAATGAGGAGAAGGTCAGAAAAATTCTGAGAAGCTTGCCAAAAGCCAAGTGCGAGCCAAATACAACAGCCATTGAGGAAGCTCAGGATTTAAGTCTTCTTCAGCTAGATGATCTACAAGGAAAGCTGCTCACTCATGAAATGTCTATGAAGGATGTGGAAGGTGATTTGAGTGAAAACATCAAGAACTTAGCACTTAAGGCAAAAGACAGTGAAAAAGTCTCAAAGCCTTGAGACTGAAGATGAGCATGATGATGAAGAGGCTTTAGCATTGATCTCCAAGGCCTTGGCCAGGATTCTCAAGAAGAAAAGAAACTCTGGTAACAGGGATTACAACAGAGAGAGATCAAGACCTTCATGCAGCAATGAATACAAAGGTAAACCTTCATCACAGTCACATAAAACTAAAGTAATGAATTGTTTTGAGTGTGGTGATGCAGATCATTTAGTAAGGGACTGTCCACAAAATTAGAAGAACATGAACTTTTAAAATAAAGACAGTGACAATAGAAGGAAGAAAGCCATGATGGCTTCCTGGAGTGATTCTGATTCATCAAGTGACTCAGACACAGAAGAAGATCAAGCAAACTTATGCTTCATGGCAAAACATGATGAGAAAAAATCATCAGACAAACATATTGAAGATATGGTAAAAAATCTACTTGCTAGTCCTTCTGATGTACTTCCTGAAATTCTCAAAAGTATGTTTTTAAATGAGGAAAGTTATAGAAATGAGATTTATGCTTTAAATATTAAGATTCATGAGCATGTAAAAGAAAATCTGGACCTAGTTTTTACAAACAAAACTGTTGAAGTTTCTAAGACAAAACTTGAAAAGGACTTCAAGGCCTTGGACAGCAGGTTCAAAGCCTTGAAGGCACATATAAAAGAGGTTGTTGATCAAAACACTCTTTTGACTGAAAGATATGCTGATCTAAAGACTCATTCTGAGAATTTAGAACAACAAATCTGTTCTTTGACTGAGAAACTTCAAGAGTCTAAGAAGGTCCTAGCCAGTTTTACAGGCTCAGAACATAATCTGAATCTCATTTTTGAAGGAAGTCTGAAATCAATGCATAAAAGTGGGATTGGCTATAATCCAAATTTTATAAATAAAGGCCAAACTACTTTTGTCAAATCTGGTAGCAGACATTCTCCAAAATGTCATTACTGTGGAAAAATTGGTCATGTCAGATTAACTTGTCCCTTCAGAAGATCAGAACCTCACATTATGAGGAATACTTATCCTTATCAGCTTAAGGGGCAAGTTAGGCAGATTTGGGTTCCAAAAGTAATTAGGCCACCAAACATGGCTGATTCTGAGTATGACTCAAAGTTTTGCACTTGGTCTAACAGCCTGTTGGGGCAATGATTTATTTTTGCAGGATGTCACCAAGGTCTTGAAAGATCAGAAATGGATATTAGACAGTGGATGTTCCATACATATGAGTGGAAAGAAGTCTCTTTTTACTGAGCTTACAGAAAAATCTGGAGGAACAATAACACTTGGTGACAAAGCAAAATGCAATATCATTGGTATAGGTAGTATTGGTACTGGTTCTACTAACTCTATCTCTGATGTTTATCTGGTAGATGGACTTAAGTATAATATGCTTAGTATCTCTCAGTTATGTGATTAAGGTTATAAAGCTATATTTGACAAGGAGAAATGTGTGGTGCAAGATGAGAAATCTGGTGATTGCATACTCACTGCTCCTAGATCATATAATCTATATGCTATGAGTACTAACAGTGTTGCAGGTGACAAGCTAAAATGCCTCACGGCCTTGAAGGAAGATTCAAAGCTTTGGCACAGAAAGCTTTGGCATATTAGTATACATACCCTGAATAAACTAATATCAAAGGATTTGGTAAGAGGTTTACCATCACAGAAATTTTCAGATGATGAGGTTTGCAAGGCATGTGTACAAGGTAAGCAAACAAGAAGCTCATTCAAGCCAAAGAACTTTGTAAGTACTTCTAGACCCTTAGAACTGTTGCATATGGACTTGTGTGGTCCTATGAGAGTTCAGAACCCAAAAGGTAAGAGGTATATGCTTGTTATGATAGATGATTATTCTAGATTTACTTGGGTGATGTTTATTAGAGACAAAACTGAAGCTTTATCTGAATTTTCTAGATTGTGCAAAGAGCTTCAAACTTTGAAAAATTTACCTGTTGCATCTATCAGAAGTGATCATGGTAGGGAGTTTGATCAACTTGACTTTGATTTGTTTTGTGCAAAGCATGGCATATCACACAACTTTTCTGCAACTAGATCTCCACAGCAAAATGGAGTAGTTGAAAGGAAGAATAGGACACTTGAGGATATGTCTAGAACCATACTTCTTGAAAGTAATTTGCCAAAGTTCTTATGGGCAGAAGCTATTAACACTGCCAATTATGTGCTGAATAGATGCTTGATTAGACCTATTTTGAAAAAGACCCCTTATGAACTGTTTAAAGGAAGAAAGCCTACTGTTTCTTATTTTAAATCTTTTGGTTGTATCTGTTTTGTGCATAATAATGGTAGAGACAATCTTGTTAAGTTTGATGCTAGAAGTGATGAAGGTGTATTTCTTGGATATTCTCAAACTAGCAAAGCTTATAGAGTTTACAATAGAAAAACCAAGATTGTATTAGAGATTATTCATGTAATCTTTGATGAAAGTACTAAGGATTCTCTGAGTGAAAGTTTTGCAGATCTAGATTTGAACAAGCATGAATCAGATGATGATGCTGTGAAAGAAGACAAATTCAAAACTAATGTGCAGAATCAATCACCAGAATCTCAAGGCCTTGAACCTCTTGGAGAACCAAAATCTCAAAGCCTTGAGACAGAAGCTGAAACTTTCTATGATGCTCCCTCTACTGTTTCAAGAACTCAAAGCCTTGAAGGAGAATATTCCTGGATACTAAGAAAGAAGTTTAAGTACCTTGCAGATCATCCAGCTGATAACATTATATCAAATCCATCAACTGGAACTCAGAGAAGAGGACAATTGATGAACTTGTGTGCTTTTAGTGCATTTGTATCTTTGATTGAGCCTAAAAATACCAAGGAAGCACTAGAAGATGCAGACTGGATCATCGCAATGCAGAGTGAGCTCAACGAGTTTGAAAGAAACAAGGTATGGAATCTGGTTACCAGACTAAAGAAAAATCAATTATTGGAACCAGATGGGTATTCAGAAACAAGCTTGATGAGAATGACAAAGTGGTGAGAAATAAAGCCAGACTGGTGGCTCAAGGATATAATCAGGAGAAGGTATAGATTATGAGGAGAATTTTGCTCCTGTCGCCAGGTTAGAAGCTATTAGAATACTTCTTGCATTTGCATCTCACAGTCACATAAAGCTTTATCAAATTGATGTCAAGTGTGCTTTTCTAAATGACTATTTACAAGAAGATGTTTTTGTAGCACAACCACCTGGTTTTGAAGATGAAAAATTTCCTGATCATGTTTATAAACTAGACAAAGCTCTTTATGGATTAAAACAAGATCCAAGGGCTTGGTATGATAGACTTTCAAAATTTCTACTTGAAAATAATTTCAAAAGAGGCCTAGTTGATAAAACTCTTTTCATTAAACATCATCAAAGTGATTTGTTAGTTGTTCAGATCTATGTAGATGATATTCTATTTGGTGCTACTAATGATGCACTTTCAAAAGAGTTTTCTAGTCTGATGTGCAGGGAGTTTGAGATGAGCTTAATGGGTGAACTGAATTTCTTTCTTGGACTTCATATCTTACAAATGAAGAAAGGAATTTTTGTACATAAAGGAAAGTATATCAAGGACTCATTGAACAAGTACAATATGTCACAGTCCAAGGTGCTTAAAACCCCTATGAGTTCATCACTCTCTTTAGACAAGGATTCAAATGGTAAGAGAGTGAATCAAAAGGAATACAGAGGTATGATTGGATCAATGTTGTATTTAACTGCTAGTAGACCTGATATTATGTTCAGTGTCTGTATGTGTGCTAGATTCCAAGCAGATCCTAAGAAAAGTCATTTAACTGCAGTCAAAAGAATTTTTAGATATTCTAATGGAACCAGAGACTTAAGGCTTTCGTATCCAAGAAGATCTAATTTTATGTTGAGTGGGTATTCAGATGCAGATTTTGCACGATATAAAGTAGACAGGAATAGTACTTCTGGATGCTGCCAGTTTCTTGGATCTTCATTGATCAGTTGGCATTCCAAAAAGAAAAATTCTGTAGCATTATCAACTGCAGAAGCTGAATACATTGCAGCTGGAGCGTGCTGTTCACAAGTGTTATGGATTGCTCAGCAACTTAGAGATCTTGGCTACAATTTCAGAAATGTGCCTATTCATTGTGACAACACAAGTGCTATCTCAATCTCTAAGAATCCAGTCCAGCACTCAAGAACCAAGCACATAGATGTGAGACATCACTTCCTTAGAGATCATGCAGAACAAGGTGATTTTTTGATTTAACTTTTATTTCTACTTCAATGAAGATTGCTGATATTTTCACTAAACCTTTGCCAGATGATAGGTTTTCATCTCTAAGGCTTGAATTGGGGATGTTAAACAAGGATGCATTGGTTTAGGGGGAGTATTAGTACTTATATGTGATTATGTGTTGAAATCTCAAAGCCTTGAGATTATAATTTCCAAATCCTTGAAAGTATAGCTCAAAGCTTTGAAGTTTCTCAAACTGCAGAAAATCTCAAGGCCTTGAGATTGTTCTCCAGGTCTTGGAAACATCTGTATTATTTTTTTTTAAAAAATGGATCATCAAATATTATATCTTATCTTTTTAGATAACTGTATAATATTTGAATTACTCAGAGAATTTTCTAAAATATCCAAAAATATGTTTTTTAAAGATCCTATTTTGCATGTTGATTTAGCAGAGTCCTTTTATGACTCATCTCTTTCAACCTACTTAAGCTGAAAGTCAGGGCTTATTCCTCTTCATTCTATCTCAATTCTCTACTACTCTCCTCTCTCTATCTCAATTTCTCTCAATCACATTCCCTTCTCAAAACTCTAAACCCAAAATGGAGCGCAAATCAGCCAGAATTCAGCAACAGGGGAAGCCTTCTGGCAGATCCAAGAAGAGGGCAAATAAGAAGGAGAAGATCGTGATTTCTGATTCAGATTCAAAAAACACTCAGAGCTTGCATGTGGACACTCCTCCTGCAAAGAAGTCTAGAACAGAAAAGGGAGATGAAGGCTCAAGCATACAGAGGCTCATGGTGGTGATCAATCTAGGTCAGAGAAGAAGAAAGGGGGAGAGAAGAAAAAGACTGGAGATGAGGAAAAGGGGAAATCTGCTCAAGAAAGCAAGAAGAAACCATCTGAAGGAGAACAAGAGAAGAGCAAACCCTCAGAGAAGAAAACTAGGGTTAAGCAGGTTTCTGCTGCAACCAAGAAATGTTATCAAGGTAAGAATGTACTTCCTACAGATTGGTTTGTTAGTTCTGAGGTTAGAACTGTATGGATGCAAGGTAATGCTTCATCTAAGGTAACTTTCTGTAGTATGGTTTCTGAGGAGTTGTTGGACAAATTGGATATTGATTGTATGAGAAAATTAAGAGAAACTGCAGTTTGGAAGGTGTTAAATCCTAGTTCAAAAGCCTATCCTAGGTTAACTAGGTTGTTTATCTGAATTTGGTTTCCGAAGGTGATGATAAGATGGTGTTAACTTCAAAAGTGGCTGGGATAGATTTGAGGTTAGATCATAGGACTTTTTCCAAAGTCTTGGGCATTCCTAGGAAGTATAATGTTTGAGATTACCCTGATAGGAAGGAGTGTCTGGATAAGGCAAAAGAGATGTTTTTCATTGATGGTGTACCCTCTGGTCCAAAGCAGTTGACACACTCTGTGCTCAACTGTGAAGCCAAAATCCTGTTTACAATTCTGATGAGAAGTATAGTTCCTAGGGAGAACTCAAGGGAGTTGGTTACTGATAAGGTTATTATTTTGATGTATCTGATATCTCAAGGGTTTGAGATTGAATTGCCAACAGTTGTATTGTGCAACCAGAACTAGAAACCATCCTCTTCCATATGCCAACCTGTTACCTCTTTTCTTTGAATATTTTGATGTACCTGTGAAAGGAGTGGAAAAGATTAATGAAGGTTTTTGGGTTGATTGATGAGACTGCACTTCAGAGGATTGGGGTAGTTCAGAATGGGAAAGGACATTGGAATTTTTATTCAGATTTGTCAAAGGAGGAACTTTGAGAGAAGGAGTTTGTGAAGCCAAAGGGGGATACATCAGGGAAAGGACAAGCCAAAGACGATTATTCTTTGTTGGTTGAGAAACATCAAAGATCAGCAGGTTGAGATTGAAGATCTCAGACAAAGGTTATTTGATCTGTCAGCTGAATTTAACCAGTTCAAGGCCTTGATGAATGTTATGAATGGAAAGCTAGATGTTGTCATCAAGGGTTTGAACTTGGAGAAGATACCTTCTGCTACTAGTCATGACACCAGTGTGGATTCAGATGAAAGGCTGGGAGATTTCTTGAAGAAGAAAAAGAAGCCAATTCCAGTGGTGCTTACTTCAAAGGATCTGTATGAACAAACTGATGAAGAAGATGCTGGTGAAGACACAGGTGTTGATGCAGCTACAGAGGGGGATTCAGTACAGGTTAAGAAGAAAGTGGATGAGATAATTCAAGAAGTTGTTGCAGAAGTGGAAGCTGAACAAGAAGGAAATCAGTCTGCTGAAGATGCTGCAAGTGAAGAAGAAGTTGGAGAAGGCTTAGAGAAAGGCCAGACATCAAAGAAGAATTGAAGATCAGAGAAGACCAAAGCCTTGACCTTCTATTTCTTTCTCTTCTTCTTTTCTGTTCTCAAGGCCTTGACTTTTAGTAATAATTTTTCTTTAGTTTTTCTTTTAGACTCTGAGTAATGATCCAACATTTCTTCTTCTTTATTTGATGAAAGTCAAAAAGGGGGAGAAATTATGTGTTTTTGTGTTACTTGCAGTACTTGGATAATAATAATCAGTTGTTTTGGTTTAATCAGTTGTGTTATTATATTACTGTGGTTATATGTAAATTTTGCTGATTATCTGTGGTTTACTGATTATCTGGTATTATTGTCTATTGTATCTGCAATATGTGGTTATCTAATTTTTATAAGGAGTGGCAGGAAAATCTACACAAGACTGTAGGTTTTGTCTTTCATCAATGGGGAGATTGTTGATTCAAAGAACCTTGAATGTGTTTTGGATGGTAATTGTTTTGAGTGATGAAAGACAAAGACAAAGACATTGGCAGTAATGCATTTAATATACTCCAAGGACTTGAGAAAATTGACAGAGGTTCAAAGCCTTGAGAGTTGTTCCTATCCTGCTAAATGTTCTAACAGTTTTGTATTGCAGATTGGATATCTGATTATACAGATCAGGGATCTGTTGCATATACTCATGTTTTACATTATCCACATATCTAATACAATTGCAGATGATCAGAACAGGGAGAATCAAAGTTTTCTGAGTTTAACTTTGAATATATGTGAAGCAGGTTCAGAGCTTCAAGGCCTTGAGATGTGCCTTGAGCTGCTGGCAGTTTTTACAGAACTAAGTTGATTCTTTCTTGCAGGTTGTGATTCTTATTATTGTGATTATTCATTGAATTCTAAGAGTCTTAAACTTGTTTTTCATGATTTATATGTTTCAGAAGTTAAACAGATTACTGTTCTAATCTTTTGACCAGTTTTATCAGAAACTGGAAAACCAAACAGTCATAGTACTGTTATATTTCTAGATTTTGTTGTTGCTGTGTTTTAATGTTGTTGCAGGTTTGTTAAACGTGCAGGAGCAATCTCAACAAACTCCAACGGATATCCACTTAGAGCTGTTTGAATTTTAGTTGAAAACAGAAGGAGGATTTGTAGGAATTGAGATCCTAAAATCTCTCATTCAGTTGCAGCTGTGGATAAAAGAGACTGGTTTGAATTTTTAAAGTAGAGAGGCTTGCAGAATACTCAGAGATGTGTGAAAAATTCGTGGGATATCATTCATTAAAACACACACAAGGATTCAAGCTTCAATCCAGATTTCAGAAGATAAAGTTATTCTAGTTTCAAGAAGAACACATCCAGGCTTTACTAGCTTATTTCTTCTACTGTGTTCTTCACTTATTTTGTAATCTGTGTATCTTTTAAATATCTTAAACCTCACTTAACCTAGTGGTTGGTTGTTCAAGTGAACAACAAGAGGTTCTTGTTAGCTCAACAGTTAGTAGCTGGAACTAGATAGGTTTGGAACCACAAGCTGTATAGGTGTAAGGGAAATCACTTAGGCTTGAAGATCTAGGGCTGTTTCAGTGTGAGTAATAAGAAGTGTTTGCCCAATCCTGGTGGGATTAGCTCCCTTAGGCAGAGATTAGGTCCATGGGGACTCAACTCTGTAAATTGCTTTGTGTTCTTTACTTTACAGTTTTATTATTATCTACTGCACTCAACTCAAATCAAACTAGAGTTTATAAGTTGCTTAGAACTGGTAATAGTTCAAGGCCTTGAAGCTTTCTATTTTTCCTTTGAAAGTTTCAGACAATTTTCTAAAATCTCAAGGCCTTGAGATTTGAGTTTCACACAAAGCTAATCTGTTAAGTTTTGAGTTTTGCAAAAAGTTTCCATACTCTATTCAAACCCCCCTTCTAGAGTATTTAGGTCCTGTAATCAGTCTACATTACACACTTTCAATGACCATGCACAAACTTTTCGTGAAGTAACTTTTCGAATTCCCCAAACTGCCGCATTCGACAACATTATTGCACGTGCAACCAATTAATCAATTAATTGCACGTTCAATGAGGAGGAAAAAAGAGAGAAACTGGCAGCTGATTAACTCTATTTAATCTCATACATCCATTCCTAAATAGTCACATCAAATTAAATCACTTCTACAAGACTCCATCAAAGTCTAGTCCCCAAAATCCCATTACCATAAAAACCATTTGCAAACACCTGCGTGAAGAGGACGATGTCACCAGTTTTTTCACCGGGCTGCCAGGGTCCAATAAGGATGCTCCAATTTTCATCTCTGATTCATCCGATGAAGATTCAATGAGCGAGGACTCCCCTTCAGTGAGGTTGTATAAGAAGAGGCAAACTCCATTGGAGGAAAACCGGTGGAAAATAAAAGAGACTGAATGGAGAATCTAGTTAATTGAGCTGATGAAGATTGAAAATTATAGGTTGATTGTGCCTGTCGAATCCTGTGAAGGAATCGGTGACTCTGTTTTCGCAATAAAAAAGAGATACAATGGGGCAAACGGGCGAAAGATTTCACACAAGCATGAACCAGCAAAGGCCCCGACAGATGAACAACTTAAAGAGGACAATGTGGACTAGAATTTTATTCGTTCGAACTTTTCTCTTTTCTTTCTTTTATTCTTGCTAATATTTTGTTTTCTATATATGTATGGCCGGTTGTCTTTATTAATGGATAATTTTCTTTTGTAATATTTAGGCTTATTAATGAAATAAATTTCATTGTTAATTGTGTAAAAGGTGGTTCTCCTTAAAAAAAGGTGGTGTCTTTTTTGTCCAAAAACATGCTACTACCAAGAATCGAACCCCGGGCCTATGTTTCACAAATCAAACTCTTAACCACTAGACCACAGTACTAATTAAGTTATTGATGAGGGGCACACGTATATATTTAATACCGAAATGGGCTTAGATCTGTACTCGTGCAAACCAAATAAGAGAGAGATGATCACAAGCTGCAAAAGAATTTTACCTCGCCATACATATGATTATGACACTCTATATATCGGCTACAAAGAGTGAATTCGGTAGATAAGAATCATCATGAATAGGCTCCGATCTGTACTCATCAAAACCAAAAAAGAGAAGATCGCAACAGGCTGCAATTTTTTTTTACCTCGCCATGCATAATACACTCTAACAGCTTGAATGAGTGAATTCGATATATCAATATCATCACGGTCTCCTAGTGTCAAAATTACCATATGCATCATTCATAACTTTCCAAGCAGTTGATTCATTAATTTGATTTATCATTCAAAGTAAACATGTTGCAGAGATACCCTTGCCACCCCTAATCAATGAGGTGGTTCATGAACCTCTACCTAGTAAACTGCACAAACCTTGAAACCATGCAACACATATTTTTATGAAACCACATATTTAAACCAGTTCTTATTATCCTACACTAACCCCCAATCTCTCCATCTTATAAGTCTACATCTTCTCCTAACCCCCCAGATTCCAAACTGTGTGTAAAAGCAGAGCCTACAACCATGTCCATTTCACTCCACCTTTCATCCATACAGACAATCATCACAAATAAAGCTAGCTTGGCAGTCTTAAAATCTATTGGATGCTGCGCTCGATGGTTCATATACCATAGTATGCAGCAAGCAAATAGGTCGCTGCATTATATGGTTCATCCACCATCGAGTGCAACAATCCCATAGGTTTTGGACTTCCAACCCATATCTTGTGATGCACACGCAGAAGTTTCTGGAGTTTAGTGCTATTGCTTTACATGTTTTTCTTTTGAGTATCTCTAAATTTTCTCACAGGTCACAACTAATGCATCCACTGAAGAAGCTAGAAGCTATAGAGTACTGTTGCAACATAAGACAAGAATTCTCTCCAAAAGGGAGTTTCAACATCAAGAAGAGGCTGAGTGGACATAAATATTATAATGGGGGTATCAGAGTCTGCTTTCTGCAGGTTATCACCAAAGCACCAAAAAGTAAAACCTTGAGAGCTTCACCATGGAGCCTTTGAAAAATTATACATAAAATCACCACATTGCATTGCATATCAACAAGTTTTATTACCGATTCCAGTAGTGCAAGCTAACATGATAGGCATTTCTATCTCTGTCCTGCTAATTAAGGTAATATTTTATTAATTTAATAAAAATATTACTATATGAAAAAATTGAATAAAATTAAATTAAAAGGAGAACGGGAGACCTGTTATTTGTGACAAGCACTAATATGCAGTTATTATTTCGTCCAAAAAAATAGTATTTATTTATCGAACACCAACAACAGTTACTTCTGTAACATCCTCTTAAAACATGCAGTAATTAACCTCCTCTAACTATCCCACCTCTCCATCTTCTAACTTATGAATAAAGTAATTATTTAGTTATCCGCAGTAATGTAACTAACCTCCATTAATTAACTGTAAACTAGGAGTTATTTCTGGAACAACCATTAGGCCAGTACTAACCTCCACTAACCCCCACGTCTCCATCTTCTAACTCTCCATATTCTTGTAACCCCCACCTCCCCCATTATTTCCCAGTCTGAACCTATATAGTGACTATCAAACAAAAGCCTACAACCTTTTTCCATTGACAACACCTTTCATCCCAGATAAAGTTAAGGTTCTGCCAAGCTTGTCAATGTAAGGTGATGAAGGCGTGTACAGTAGTTAGAAATGCAGGATCAATACTCTAGAAGGGGGGGAGGGGTTGAATAGAGTATGTTGTCTTTTGCTAAACTTTGCAAGAGTAGTGACTTCAAAAGATTTGTAAAGAGATTCAAGGCCTTGAAATGAGTTTCAAGCCCTTGGAATGAAAAGAGTTTAGTATAAAGAGAAAAAGTCTATTTCAAGGCCTTGAAATGAGTTTCAAACCCTTGAAATGAAACTGTTTGAATGCTGCAAATAAACTAAGTATGTAACTGTAATGTAAATGCAAGAGACACAAGATATATAGAGTTTAGTCCACTTGGACCTACAACTCTACCTCAGGGATCTTCTCCTTGTAGGATTTTCAACTCAATTCTTGTTAATCAATAGCTAAGCCCTAGATCTCAAGTACAGAGTGATACCTTACTTTGTTACAACTTGTGGTTCTCACTAACCTATCTAGTACCTGCTCTAGCTACCTGAATAACTAAGAATTCTCTATTGTTCACCTTGAACAATCCTTGTGAATGTAAACAAGAGTATGTAAAAGATATATAAAAATAAAGTTCAGAACAGAAGAACACAAGAGATGAAACTGCTGTGAGAGTGCAGTGTCCTTCTAAGAGTTATATTGAGATTTTGATCTGTCTCTTTGTTGCTGGACAATCCTTGAATTGTTGAGAGTTTCTCTAGATTTTTTCCCGTTGATTTATATATCAAATGCTTCCAACTGAGCTCCTTATATACAACTCATTTGATCTGCAAATCTTCAGGATCTTCAGCAACAACCTTTCCTATTTTGTAGCCAACAACTTTGACTTCTCTAACAGTCTTCTTCCAATGGATAGTTGCTCAGTATCTTCAGAGATACTGATCTGATCTTGTCCATAAACATGTTGAGAAGCTATTAGAATAAATAGATTTATTGCAGAATCAAATCAACCCAGAAATTTCTTTCATCAAAACTCAGGTTATGAAATAAATCATGTAGAATAGGAAATAATCATTCCCTGCAAAACTAATTCAAACAGATTGATTAGATGTTAAAAACATATCAAAAAGCATTGTCTTTCATCATCAAGTAATAATAGATAATGCACAGGGGTTTAGGAGTTCAAACATAAACAGAAACTCCCCCTAAGATCAAGTCTTTGAAACATTGAAACTGCATTGAGCTTACAATCTCCCCTTGATGAAAGACAAAACCAAGGTCTTCCAGTCCATTTGATTCTGTACCTCTGCAAAAAATACTCATTAGCACATAGTAGAGTAAATCAACACATGATGTCCAAAAGATCCAACTTATTAAACATCAAAACAGCAAAGTGTGCAGATAGTCCTAACTGACCAAAACCAGGTCATCTAATCAAAAAAGAATGAGAATATATTGGATCAATGTTTTGGAAAAAACAGAAAGTACAAGTTATTGAAAGTTATGAATTTCAAGGCCTTGGAAAAGAGTTCAAGGCTTTGAAAAAGAAAAAGAAAGAGTAGGCAAGAGTTAGGGGGTAGGGTCTTCATCTCCTTGCTTCTCTACATATTCTTCTTGGCTTTCTTACTCATCATCCTGATCTTTTTCTTGTTGATCTACATCATCACCTTTTCCACCTTCTCCCTCAAAGAAATCAGCAGCAGTCACACTCTCTGGAACTGTAGACTTCTTATGTTTCTTCTTCTTGAGATCCATGAGAAGTGCACTTGAGTCTGTACTGTATTCCTCTTGATCTTCATCCACTTGTTCAACCTCCACCTGTTTGCCCTTTCCTTTGACCTGAGCAGTCTTATCTGGAGTTGAATGCTCACTGGAGAGATCTTTTGCTAATTCAGCCTTTTTGGTCCTCTTCTCAGCTTGAGACACTTCCTCAGCCACATCAAACAGTGTCATGCTCCTGGACATGTTCTCAAACATGTACTTCACTTGTCTGAGATCAGTGTCAAACCCATGCTGATTCTCCTTTACCTCATCAATATCCATCTGAATTTCCTTCAATAATTTGAGGGTCCGGGGATTGTCTTGGGACTGAGAGGTTTGGTTGGAAGTGGGAGTTAAGGTTTTGGGTTTAAGAAACTTATTGTAACCCAATTCTTCTTCTGTCAACTCAGAGTCGAGCTTCCAAACTTTAGCACTTTTTTCACCACACCAATTTTCTCAAAAGCCTTCTCATTGAGCATACCAAACCCAGTAGTCACTGATTCTTCCCTTTCAATTGGAATTTAAATGTGTTGGAAGAAGGAGGTGACCAAGCTGGCATAAGGCAAAGGGTGTATTCTATGGTTGCTTTGGCTATAAAGCATGTGCGCCATCACCAGCTTTGGAAGATCAATTTATTACCCATGCATCACCAAGTACATGTAGTACAACACCCTGTCAGTTACCAGTTTCTTTGAGTATTCCCTGGGTACCACACATCTATTAAAGATAGTGAACAAAACTTTGGCCTCAACAGTTAGCATAGAGTGTGTTAACTTCTTAGATGTGGTAGGGATATTAGGTAGAAATAATTCTTCCTTTGCTAGTTTCAGGGCTTCACTCTTAGGAGGGTAGTTACTGGTGTCATATCTCTTAGGACAACCTAGAACATTAGCAAACTCAGAATGATCTAGTTCCATGTCAATACAAGTAACCTTAGTCAGAATCACCAGATTTGCAGACTTCTTGACTTGTTTCAGGTTTAGGTAAAAGAATCTGGTGAGTCTAGGGTAAACTAACTCTGGAGGATTTAAAATAAACCAAAGAGAGCCTTTCTTAAACATTTTGATGCATTCCAGATTCATACCATGTAGCATATGCATACCAATCAGACTAGAAATACCAATTGATCTGGAGGCAAAACCATCAAGCCACTGACCTCTAGGAACATTAGTAACAAACCATGTACTATCAGGGGCTGATTTCTTACTAGTGGTTTTCTTTTCTAAGTAGATCTGCAGTTCCTTTTCTATGTTCTCATCTGCTTCATCTTCTGGTTCATCCTCTTTAAATTTTTCTTTTTCCCTTGCCCTTGTCTGCTTTGTCAGCTTTTTTCTTTGACTTCTTTGGGCTACCAATCTGAATACCCTTCTGTTTCTGAGGTGCTGTCTCCACTGCCTTCTTCTTCTTCTTGGTGGAAACTGGGGTTTCATCCTTCTTGGCCTTCTTCTTGGGAGGAGGAGGAGCTAAATCTTCTGCAGTAGGGGTTTTTGAACTGGATTTCCCACTAATGGTTTGAACCTCTTCCACAATGGCCTTTCTTTTATTCTCTGTTGTAGACTTTGATCCACCAGCCATTTTGATTCTGTCTGAGGATCTTCTGGTGCTCATTAGGGTTTGGAGAAGAAGAGAGATATGATAGATACGAAGGATAGAGAGAAGGGAGGAGATAAATAGAAGAGAGTTTCAGTTTGAAAAGAAAACAAATTATTTTCTCTGATCTTTGAAGATCTTGATGAATCAGAAATGATTCAAAATTGAGTGTGTCGTTGGAAATAAAATATTTAATACTATTTTGGCCAAAAAGGGGTTTTTCGAAATTGAGGGGCAACATTGAGCAATTATCTACAGAGATGACACCCAACATTGAAAGATCCAAAATTATTGACTAAGTGATATGCATACTTATTTTCAAGGCTTTGGACATGATTTCAAGGCCTTAAAAAGCTTTATCAAGTAAGGCACATAAACTCAAATCTTTGAAAGGATTTACACGACTTTGAAAATCAGTTCAAACCTTTGAAACACATAATACTTACCCCAATTCTCCCCCTAAACCAAAACTTCCTTATTTAGCATTCCAATTTCCAATCTTAAGGCTGAGAATCTGTCATCTGGCAATGGTTTAGTGAAGATATCTGCAAATTGCATGTTAGTTGAAATAAATTCAAGAACAATATCACCTTTCTCTGCATGATCCCTGATGATGTTATGTCTAAACTCAATGTGCTTTGTTATTGAATGTTGAACTGGATTCTTTGTAATTGA
The DNA here is from genome assembly GCA_023055425.1 of Linanthus parryae. Taxonomy (NCBI): domain Eukaryota; kingdom Viridiplantae; phylum Streptophyta; class Magnoliopsida; order Ericales; family Polemoniaceae; genus Linanthus; species Linanthus parryae. The sequence goes on along the minus strand of JALGPY010000007.1, from coordinate 70,610,226 downwards.
TATTGCACTTGTGTTGTCACACTTGATAGGCATATCTCTGAAATCAAATCCAAGATCTCTCGTTTGTTGTGCTATCCAAAGTACTTGAGAGAAACAAGCTCCAGCTGCTATGTATTCAACTTGAAATCTAGCACACATGCATACACTGAACATGATATCTGGTCTACTTGTTGTGAGATATAGTAGTGATCCAATCATACCTCTATAATCCTTCAAATTTACACTCTTACCAGATTCATCCTTGTCTAAATACAGTGTAGAACTCATTGGAGTCTTAATCTCTTTGGATTGCGACATATTGTACTTGTTTAGCAAGTCCTTTGTGTACTTTCTTTGATGTAGAAAAATGCCCTTCTTCATTTGATGAATTTGAAGTCCAAGGAAGAAGTTCAATTCTCCCATCAAGCTCATTTCAAATTCCCATAAGACTTGATAATTCTTTGCACAAAAGATCATTATTAGCTCAAAACAGAATATTATCAACATAAATGTGAACTACAAGCATATCTTTCTCAGGAGTCTTTATGAAAAGGGTTTTTTCTACCAATCATCTTTTGAAATCATTTTCAAGCAGAAACTTTGAAAATCTTTCATACCAAGCTCTTCGAGCTTGTTTTAAACCATAAAGAGCTTTGTCAAGTTTGTAAACATGATCTGGAAACATGTCAATTTCAAAACCTGGTGGTTGAGCAACATAAACTTCTTCTTGCAGATAACCATTTAGAAAAGCAGACTTCACATCCATTTGAAATAGTTTCATTTTTTGTGAGATGCAAATGCAAGTAGAATTCTAAATGCTTCTAACCTGGAAACAGGAGCAACAATTTCTTGATAGTCAATACCTTCTTCTTTATTGTAGCCTTGAGCTACCAATCTAGCTTTGTTCCTGATTGCCTTACCATTCTCATCTAACTTGTTTCTGAATACCCATCTGGTGCCAATGACATACTGATTTCTTGGTGAGGAACTAGGTTCCTGATTTTTTTCCTTTCAAACTCTTTGTTCACTTTGCATAGATATAATCCAGTCTACTTCTTGTAGTGCTTCCTTCACAGTTTTAGGTTCTACAAGAGAAATAAAAGCATTAAAAGAACAAAGATTTTTCAACTGTGATCTGGTCTGTGTACCAGTGGTTGGATCACAAATAATGTTATTAGTAGGATGAGATGAGAGATATTTGAATCTCTTTATAGGTGTTCATGGTCCAGGCTCTTCAGTTTGCTTCTCATGTCTCTGAGAACTCGAAGTAGTAGCTTGTTCTCTTGTTTTCTCTGGAGATCCTGTTTCAAGGATTTGAATCTGTGTTTCAAGGCCTTGAAAATGCCTGTCTTCATCCAGTGACATTTACTTGGATCCTTTTGAGGATTCTTCTTCTGTATATGAATCATGCTTATTCAGATTGAGATCTGCAAAACCATCACTCAAAGAACCATCACAACTTTCATTAAAAATAACATGAATGCTCTATTCAACAAGCTTGGTTCTCTTATTATAAACTCTATATGCTTTGTTTGTCTGTGAATAACCAAGAAAGATACCGTCATCACTTCTTGCATCAAACTTGCCAAGATTGTCCTTACCATTATTGTGGACAAAACATGTACATCCAAAAGGTTTGTAGTAAGAGATGTTTGGATTTCTTCCTTTGAACAGCTCATAGGGGGTCTTTTCCAGAATATGTCGGATCAAGCACCTGTTAAGAATGTAGTTTTCTGTATTCACAGCTTCTGCCCAATAGTACTTTGGCAGTTTGTTTTCCAGAAGCATTGTTGTTGACATGTCTTCAAGAGTCCTGTTCTTTCTTTCAACAACTCCATTCTGTTGAGGAGTTCCTTTGGAGTTGGAGTTCTCATAGGATCACAGAGATCCATATGCAACAATTCAATGGGTCTACTAGTACTTACAAAGTTCTTTGATTTGAATGAGCTTCTAGTTTTCTTGCCTTGTGCACATGCCTTGCATACTTCTTCATCTTTTAACTTAATAGAGGGTAATCCTCTTACTAAGTTCTTTGATTTTCACCTGCAACTTTGTTTGTTTGAAAAGTATAAACATTGTTTGATCTAGAGGCTGTGAGGATGCAATTGTCAGATTTCTCATTCTGCACCACACACTTCTCTTTATCAAATATAACTTTGTTACCATTATCACAAAGCTGAGATACACTAAGCATGTTAAATTTCAAACTAGATATACATCAAAAATAGAATTTTCAAAATTTGTACCAACTTTACCTATACCAAGAATGTTGCATTTGCCTTTGTCACCAAGTGTAATTAAACCTTCTGATTGCTCTTTTAGTTAAGAGAATAGAGATCTCTTTCCACTCATGTGTCTTGAGCAACCACTGTCCATAAACCACTTATGCTCTTTGATCTTGGTGACACCCTGAAAACACCATTCACTGCCTTACCCAGATGTTACACCAAGTGCTAAATTTAGATTCATATTCAGGGTCAACCATGTTAGGTGGTCTAACCCCTTTAGGAACCCAAATCTGTCTAACTTGTCCTTTGAGTTGGAAGGGAAAAGTGTTCCTCATTATGCGAGGGCTCTTCTTCTAAAAGGACAAGTCATTTTAACATGACCAATCTTATTGCAGTAATGGCATTTAGGATATGTTTTGCTTCCAGCTTTCACAAATCTGGTATTGTTTTTCTTTGGAAAGTTTGGATTGTATCCAATACCAGTTTTGTGAACAGACTTCAAACTACCTCCAAGAATCAAGTTCAAGTTGTGTTCTGAGCTTGCAAGTTTGGTTTTGACTAATTTTGATTCTTGAAGTTTCTCAGTAAGAGTACCATTTTGTTTATCTAACTCATCAAATTGATGTCTTATATTAACAAGGCTGTCACTCAAGAGTGAGTTCTCAGTGACTACTTCCTTGACTTGTGTTTTCAAGGCTTTGAAACTGGTTTTCAAGGCATTGAAATCACTGTCAGTTTTCCTCTGAGAGATTTCAAGATTCTGATTTAGACAAACAAGTTGCAAATTTTCTTTTGCTTCTCATGAACCTTTTCTTTAAAAACTCTAATTTCTTTCAGATAGTTCTCTTCATTTTAAAGTATTGTTCTAAGACAATCAGAGAGGGCTTCTTTTGGTTTTGTAATCAAACAATTCACCATTACTCAATGTTCTTTTGAGAACTTTCATCATGCCTGGCCATAAAGCATAGGTTGGCATGTTCTACTTCTGATTCAGAGTCACTTGATGTATCTAAATCACTCCATGAAGCTATCATATCTTTATTTCTTCTATCATGGTCTTTCTTCTGAAAGATCGTGATTTTCTTGTGTGGACCATCTCTGATCAAGTGTCCTGCACCACCACACTCAAAGCAATTCATGATTTTAGGATTTTTATTTTGTGAGGAAGACTTACCTTCGTAATCCTTGCTACTGGAGGATCTGTGTATTTCTCTGTTGAAGTCCTTGTTTCCAAAGTTTTTCGTCATCGTAAGAATTCTGGTCAAGGCTTGGAAATCAAGGCAATTGGATCTTCATCATCATCCTCAGTTTCAAGGCTTTGAATTGTCTCATTCTCTTTGGCCTTGAGATCCAAGTTCTTGACACCTCTTGGTAGCTCTCCATCAACCTCATTCATGGATATTTTATGTGTGAGGAGCTTCCCTTGTAGGTCATCAAGTTGGAGTGATGAGAGATCTTGAGCATCCTCAATAGCAGTAGTCTTTGTTTCCCATTTTGCCTTCGGAAGACTTCTCAGAATCTTCCTCAGTTTTTCTTCATTGGCAATGTGTTTTCCCAGTGAATCAAGGTTGTTAACAATGTCTGTGAACCTTTAGAACATGTATCTGATTGACTCATCTGCATTCATCTTGAATAGCACATATTTCCTAAGAAATATCTTAATCTTGGTTTGCTCTTGACTGGTTCCTTCAAAGGTCACCACAAGCTTATACCATATCTCGTTGGTAGTCTTGCAGCTTTAAATCTTGTTAAATTCATCTGCACTCAAAGCACAATATAAGAGAGCCATATATTTATAGTTCTTAGAGAATTTCTCTAATTCAGATGAAGAAAGAGAGTCTTCAGATTTGGGTTTCTAATCCCATCCTTCTCTATGTAGAAAGTATAAGGACCATTCTGGATGATAGTCTAGGGTTCCATGTCTTGATAATTAATGAACATTTTCATCAAGGCTTTCTAGTGGAAAAAATTGTCTCCATAGAACAGAGGAAGTCTATTAGCAGCTCTTCCCTATGAGAAACCACCATCACCTACAGTACTCATAATCACAAGATGGTTAAATTATGCAGTGATACAAGCTCCGATACAAATTGAAGGGGTGTAAAGTAGGTAGAAATGCATGATCAGTACTCTAGAAGGAGGGGGGGGGCTGAATAGAGTATGCTGTCTTTTGCTAAACTTTGCAAGAGTAGTGACTTCAAAATATTTGTAAAGAGATTCATGGCCTTGAAATGAGTTTCAAGCCCTTGGAATGAAAACAGTTTAGTATAAAGAGAAAAAGACGATTTCAAGGCCTTGAAATGAGTTTCAAACCCTTGAAATGAAACTGTTTGAATGCTGCAAATAAACTAAGTATATAACTGTAATGTAAATGCAAGAGACACAAGATATATAGAGTTCAGTCCACTTGGACCTACGTCTCTACCTCAGGGATCTTCTCCCTTTAGGAGTTTCAAATCAATTCTTATTAATAAACAACTAAGCCTTAGATCTCAAGCATAGAGAGATACCTTACTCTGTTACAGCTTGTGGTTCTCTCTAACCTATCTAGGAACATCCTTTCCTATTTTGTAGGCAACAACTTTGACTTCTCTAACAGTCTTCTTCCAACGGATAGTTGCTCAGTATCTTCAGAGATACTGATATGATCTTGTCCATAAACATGTTGATAAGCTGTTAGGATTAATAGATTGATTGCAGAATCAAATCAACCCTGAAATTCCTTTACTGCAAAACTCAGGTTAAAAAATAAATCCTGTAGAATAGGAAATAATCATTCCCTGCAAAACTGATTCAAACAGATGGATTGGATGTTAAAAACATATAAAAAGAATTGTCTTTCATCATCAAGTAATAATAGATAATGCACAGGGGTTTAAGAGTTCAAACATAAACAGAAACTCCCCCTAAGATCACGCTCATAAGTCTCAGTCAGTTTCAAGGCTTTGAAAGCTGTTCCAAGGCCTTGAAATAGACTAACTATTCCAAGTCTTTGAAAAATTGAAACTGCATTAAGCTCACAGGTGACAACATATTACCTGATTTCAATCTGGAGGATTCTGAAAAAGGAGGCCAAGTTTGTCCTTTAACGAGAGAGTGGAGTAATTTGTGATCTCCATAACTGGTGTATTCCTCTCCCACTCATACCATCTCCCAGAAAAAACATGGACACCATCATGACTCACCTGAAGGCCCCAACAGCATGAATCGTAGAGCAGAGGAGCCTCAATAACCTCCTAGAACAGCTCAGTTTGACATCTCATGAAATCAATCAGATGATCACTGAGGAGGAAGCAAGGGTGGCAGGCGACGTTTTTCCAAACCACCTGATTGTTACAGCAGATGAGAGGCTGAGCTCAAACCTCTGGTTCATCATCCAGTTTCCAGCCGACGTTGGAGAAGCAAGGCATGTTATGATGGAGGACTACAAGGCAACCTGAATACTAGAGTATTCGGGAAACATGCAGCCACACTCAGGGAAACCTTCACACGGTCCTACAGAAGGGGGGGGGGGGTGGTTCTTGGAGGAAGGAGGAAATTTGATAGATGTGATATAGGAGGAGCAAAGGTGGAAGACCAAAGAAGCAGGGAACCAGAGGGGCTGCTGGACGAAGTGAGGGTGTCTAACTTTCCCAAGAGGTTTCTTCTCTGGAATTGTAAGGATGATGGCAGTGGTGCTTTTAGAAGCAACTTCACGGATCTGGTTGGCAGGCACATGCCAAATATTGTCTGCGTAACTGAAACTAGAATTTCTGGGGAAAGGGCCAAAGGCATTTGTGCCTCTCTTCGCTTTGAGAGATGATTTGTGGCTGATCTAATTGGATTTGGTGGCGGATTTTGGATTCTTTGGGATCCAAGTGAGGTGCAGGTGGATGTCATTGTTGTGTCTCAGCGCGAGATCCATGCCTCAGACCAGGTTTGATGCCCTCCAAAGCTAATAGTTCTATAATATTTTCAACTTAGCACATATATATGTAGATTATTCTTTATGTTTTTTGTTGTGTGAAACTCCTAATCACTAGTTATGAATGCATGTGTGTTTCCATGAGTGCATGCTGCCAGGAACTAATCGAGCCGCATGTGAAGCTGGAGAATGGGCACATGTCTGCCAACAAAGATCCTCTGCCATCACTCATCTGCCGTTGCTTCCATTTTTAATGTTGAATCCCTTTTAGAATCTTATTTTTAAATTAAATATTGAACGATGGCTTTTGAACCTCCCTCCCATGGTTTGAGGAGGGGCGGCGGGGGGGGGGGGGGGGGGTTGGTTGAGGTTGTAAGGGGTGGTGCCTCCCCCGTTTATTAACTGTGGTTTTATTTTGCATATTTTACGTATGCTGTTATTCCTAAAATATTCCTAGTTATCTATAATGTGTGAGCTCCCACTCTCCTGTCTCCATAACTAATATGCATATACAATTTAAAGTGGTTATTACATATAAAATATGTGAATATTCTAGTTTCCTATTAGGAATCATACTCCTTTAGAGATTAACTGTATAATAGATTGCAATTATCAATTATTTATTAATTAAGGAAGAAAAAGATAATCAAATTTTATCAAAAAAGATAATGATGAAGTTTTATAACATAATTCCAAGTCCCATAGAAAATCGAAGCCCTAATAGTAGTCTGCAATTAGAAATTGAATCCCTAGATTAGAATGCAATTATGCCCCCGATATAAATTCACTAAACCTAATTACCACCAAAATCATCACAATCAACAATAGCAAAAAAGAGCCCATCCAAGAAAGAACCCGGAGACACAAATTTGGAGAAAGAAGAAAAGGAAGAACTGCCAGACGAGAATGAAGAAATCGATGAAGAAAAAGATGAAGAAACCAAAACCTATGAAGAAAACGAAGAAGACACCGAAGAAGAAACTGAAGTAGAGACCGACGAAGAAACCGAAGAAGAAGACCGGGGTGAAGAAGAACCCAAAGAAACACTGCCAGAAAAAAAAGATGCCTGATCTAGATAAGCCACCTGTTGAACCCAAAAACGCACCAGAGATAACTAGGAACGTGATATCAACGCATTTAAGCCATGGATTCCCGAAGAAAAATAGAAGTAGTGTTATGATTTTGAGTTAATGGTATTGTAATTGTTTGAGCAATTTATGTTTAATAAGAATGGAATCTTTTTTTCTTTTCGTTGAATTCTAACATTTTATGTGTCAGACGAGCAGTTGCTAGTCCCAATCTTAGCACCGAGTTTTCAAATGGGGTTTGCCCACATTTAGCAAAAAAATACATGAATTCCCCAAAATAAAAAGTTTGACAACATCACCATATAGAACAAACACTGAGACCAGCACATAAGAATAAATGCACCAGCTTTATTCAGACCAACCCTAGATGAAGAGGAGGGCCCCAACTATAGAAAAAACATCCCTAATCTGGACACATACGGAATCCCCAAATACGATATCCCTAATCCAATTGCATACCAAACGGATCCCCAAATACAACAACACTAGTCAGAACAAATGAATTCACATACGGACTTGCAGATTTAGAGAACGAATCGACCGAATAAACCACGAGTTAAGAATATAACTCAACAACAGCTACTATTGTACAAGACTTTGAGAAAATTTAGTCCAAACCGACCGTCCTTGAGGCTAAGTCGAAGAGATTCAGTGGTTCCATTGGGCGGGGAGCTGAGTGACATTCTGTCGTTCCGAAGAGAGCTCGCGGGTGTGGATAATGGGTGGAGAATGAGTGGGGAGAAACGAGCCCATGTGTCATTTTGTTTAATTAATTCCCCTCCAAAATTAATTTTATTCAATGTCTTTTCCTCCCAATATTTGAATGTAACTGTGTTCCCCTCCCTTACAAATATTTTCGTTACTTTTAATTTCCTCCCAAAGTTTCATTGTAATGAAATTTCCCTTCCATGCAAATGTATTTTCTTCATTGGATTTTTTTCCCGGAGTTCCAAAAAAATTTCATTTTGCTTTTACAAACCGACACGGATATTGATCGTGGAATATACAGGTTATAAGACAATAGAATCGTCGGTTCTAAATAATTAAGGTAACAATCGATAATGCTACATATTATACGGTGGAGTTGACTTGTGAGCTCGCCTTTAACCGTGTAGAGTTGACCTTTTATTTCACAGTACGTTGAATTCTTTGTCCGAAACTATATGTTTGACTAAGTGGAAACCGAGAAGTTGGCCGTTGATCACTTCATAGTTGGCTTCTTACCCCAATACGAGGGGTTTAGGGGTTCAGGGTCTATCACATATATAGTACGTATACTGTTGACTAGCTTGTGAGCTCAACTTTGACTGTAGAGCTAAACTTTTTGAAAGAGGAGTATGCAGATAGATATGCAGCATAGATACTCTAGAAGGGGGGGGGGGTTGAATAGAGTATGCCAACTTTTCAAAACTTGTGGAGGAGAAGAGTTTCAGTTCAAGAGTAATGGATTTCAAGGCCTCGTAAACAGTTTCAAGCCTTTGGAGTGAAATACAATTTGAAATGAAACAGACAGATCTTTTTCAAGGCCTTGAAAATAGTTTCAAACCCTTGAAACAGACTAGTTTAGATGCTGTAAAAACAAAGTATGTAAAAGAACTGTAAATGCAAGAGACAAGTGATTTATAGAGTTCAGTCCACTTGGACCTACGTATCTACCTCAGGGATCTTCTCCCTGAAGGATTTTCAACTCAATTCTTATTAATCAAAAGCTAAGCCCTAGATCTCAAGCACCAGAGATGCCTTACTCTGTTACAGCTTGTGGTTCTCACTAACCTATCTAGTAGATGCTATAGCTAACTGATTAACTTAGAATTCTCTATTTTTCACTTTGAAAAATCATTGAGAATGAATGACAAAAGTAATAAAATAATGATCTACAAATAAAGCACAAGACAAAAGAACACTGAAGTGTAGAACTGCAGTGAAGAATGCAGTGATCTTCTGTGAGATGGATTGTGAGAATGATGAACTTCTGTGATGCTTGTCAATCCATAAATTTGTCTCTCTTTTTTCCCGTTGAGTGTTCTGTGTTGTTGCTTCAAAATGAGCTTATTTATACTGTTTAATGCTCTGCAAATCTTCCCAGATTTTCAGCAACAACTTCCTGTTTTGTAGGCAACAACTTTGACTCTCTTAACAGCCTTCTCCAACGGATAGTTGATCATAATCTTCAGAGATATTGTTGTGATCTTGTCTTTAAACAATTTGATAAGCTGTCATGAGTCTCTAATTGATCACATAATCATCTTCTCTTAATATTTCCTTTCCTGCAAAAGGCAGATTAGGAAACCAATCCTGCAAACTTAGGAAACAAAATCCTTTAAAACTGAGTCAAACAGATGGATTAAGTGATGTTAAATATATCAAAACAGTTTTTCTTTCATCATCAAATAATAACACATCAAGCATAAGGGTGAGAGAGATGGAATCAAGTCAGAAGAGTTTAGAAAAACTCCTCCTTAGAACATGCATACATGTCAGACAGTTTCAAGGCTTTGAATCCTGGTTCAAGGCCTTGAAATAGATCTCCTGTGAAACCTGATTCAAGGCTTTGAAAAATGGTTCAAGGCCTTAAAATAACTCTGTATTTCAAGTCCATGAAACCTGTGACCTTACAATCTCCCCCCTGATGAAAGACAAAACCTCAATCTGTTTGAATCTTAGTTTCTGCAGAAAATACTGATTAATATACAACATAAACAGTTGTACTAAATAAATGTCAAAAGATCCAACTTATTAATAAACTGAAGCAGAAAAAAATAAATTGCAGATAATCCTACTGACCAAAAGATAGTTCACTAAAACAGAAATAAAAACAACCTAAGATTTCTCCCCCTTATGAATTTCATAAAAAAGAATGAGAAGATGTTGGATCAGTGTCTGGAAAATTTTGAAAAGAAAAATTTAAAAAGAAAATGGAAAAGAATGAATAGGAAAGATTACGGGGTTGGGTCTTCATCTCCATCCTGATCTCCCTCTTTTTCCTCACTACTTCCATCCGTAGCTTGTATTTCTGTAGTAACAACATCAAGTTCCTCAATAAAGGAACTAATTTTCTCTATAACACTGTTGAATAGGAAGGTGAGTCTTCTAAGGCTTTTCTTCCATGCTTCAGTTTCTTCTTCACATGGGAGTATTGATTTCTTTGGATTGAGACATGTTGTACTTGTTCAACAAGTCCCTAATGTACTTTCTTTGATGTAGAAATATGCCCTTCTTTAGCTGATGTATTTGAAGTCCAAGGAAGAAGTTCAACTCTCCCATCATGCTCATTTCAAATTCCCTGCTCATAAGAATTGAAAATTCTTTGCTAATAGATCATTAGTAGCTCCAAATAAGATATCATCAACATAGATCTGAACTACAAGTAAATCTTTCCCATGAGTCTTTATGAAAAAAGTCTTCTCTAATCATTTTTTGAAATTATTTTCAAGCAAAATTTTTGACAATCTTTCATACCAAGCTCTTGAAGCCTATTTCAAACCATACAGAGCTTTGTCAAGTTTGTAAACATGATCTGGAACTTATCACTTTCAAATCCAGGAGGTTGTGCAACATAAACTTCCTCTTGCAAGTAGCCATTCAAAAATGCACATTTCACATCCATATGAAATAGTTTCATGTTTTTGTAAGAAGCAAATGCAAGTAAAATTCTAATTGCTTCTAACCTGGCAAATGGAGCAAATTTTTCCTCATATTCAATACCTTCCTCTTGGTTGTAACCTTGAGCAACTAACCTTGCTTTGTTTCTGATCACTTTTCCATTCTCATCCAATTTGTTTCTGAACACCCATCTGGTACCAATGACAGACTGGTCTGTTAGTGGAGGAACTAGGTTCCACACCTTACTTCTTTAAAAATCATTGAGTTCACTTTGCATAGCTATAATCCCGTCTACTTCGTGTAATGCTTCCTTCACATTTTTGGGTTCTACAAGAGAGATAAAAGCATTAAAAGCACAAAGATTCTTCAATTGTGATCTTGTTTGTGTACCAGTGGTTGGGTCAGAGATGATGTTTCCAGCTGGATGAGATGAAATATATTTGAATCTCTTTCTTGGAGAACAGGGTTACGACTCTCCATATTGCTTCTCTGGTCTTGAAGTAGTAGCCTGATCACTTATATCTTTCTGATAATCTTTGTCAAGGCTTTGATCTTTATTTTCAAGGCCTTGAGTCTTGTATTCAGGGTCTTGAAAATGGCTTCTATTTCCTTCTGAGCCTTTCTTGAAACCAAGTGAGTTCTCAGCTTCTTCTTCTGATTCATGCTTGTTCAGATTCAAGTCTGCAAAAATTTTACTCAAAGAACCATCATAGCTTTCATCAAAGATAACATGAATACTTTCTTCAACAAGTCTGGTACTTTTATTATAAACTCTCTAAGCTTTGCTAGTAAGAGAGTAACCAAAAAATATACCTTCATCACTTCTTGCATCAAACTTACCGAAGTTGTCCTAACCATTGTTTTGGACAAAACAAGTGCAACCAAAGGGTTTGAAGTATGAAATGTTGGGCTTTCTCCCTTTGAAGAGTTCATAGGGAGTCTTCTTCAGGATAGGTCTCATCAAGAACCTGTTCAGAATGTAATTTGCTATATTCACAGCTTCTGCCCAATAATGTTTTGGCAGTTTGTTTTCTAGAAGCATTGTACTTGACATATCTTCAAGAGTCATATTCTTTCTTTCAACAACTCCATTCTGTTGAGGAGTTCTAGGAGCAGAGAAGTTGTTAGAGATACCATGCTTAACAAAGAATAAATCAAATTCTAATTGATCAAACTCTCTACCATGATCACTTTTGATTGAAGCAATGTATGTTTTTCAAGGTTTGAAGTTCTCCGCAATGCTTTGAAAATTCAGAGAGGGCTTCAGATTTTTCTTTGAGAAACATGACCCAAGTATATCTAGAGTAATCATCTATACCTCTTACCTTTTGGAGTTGGAGTTCTCATAGGACCACAGAGATCCATATTAAGTAATTCAATAGGTCTAGTAGTACTTACAAATTTCTTTGGCTTGAATGAGCTTCTGGTTTGCTTACCCTAAGAACAAGCTTTTCATACTTCATTGATAGAAACTTTTGGGAGCTATATTTCTTGAACATTTACCACTTGATTGATATGTTTTTGGATAGTTTTGAGCCTACTTGAGTTGGGATTAACATGATTTATCACTTGTTCCTTCATGTGCTTAATGTTAGTCCATGCATGTTCTTTACTTTGATTTGAGCTTTATTGCGGATTTAATCGCTTGGTACAGTTGTTGTTTTTGTCTTTGACAGGATATATAGCTATTCTAGTGATTTGGAATCAAGGACATGAACTTTGGAAGCAAGGAAGGGCAAGGAAAGAGGCTTAAAGAACTTGAGGGGAAAAAAGTGAAGTTTCAAGAATTTGAGTGTAAGAGCATTTCGGCTCGCATTTCGGGCCGAAATGTCAGCCGAAATGCACTGACCAATGTGCGGGAGTTTGGGGCTAAAATGAAATTTCTTGATAGTTTGACTTCATTACTTCGACCTAATCACCAAGGGACGAAGGGAGACGATCATTGTGAGTCAAGAACACTAAGGAGAGCTAGAAGACTTCGTTTGGATCATCATCAAGCAAGGAGATGAGCCCGGATCATCGCCATATCTTCGATTTTAGCGTTTGATTCACTTTCTCCTTATTCTTGTATGAAATATTTGAACACTATGTTATCTTTTGCTATGAGTAGCTAAACTCATACCTAGGCATCTATGGAGAGCTTAGGGTTTATGTTTCGAGAATGTTTTCCGGATTTTGGATGAACTTTCACGTTAGGTTTATGATTTTATGGAGATTGTTATGTTCTATTTAATGTTGAGTTCTTCCATTGACAAGCTAGAAATAGGATGTGTGATGTTGATTATCTACTTCTCCATGTAATCATGAACTAGGCTTATAGGTAATTCGTAGTAGTTAATTAATTGTTTTGTGCTTAATCCTTCGTAACGTAGGAGTCATGACTCGAAATTACTACATAACTAGTGAGTGTGTGAAAGCAACTCTACCCTAGTTGGTACGAATAAACAAGTAATTTCGTAATCAATTAGACTGAGAAGTGAGTTGAATAGGAACGGCTAGATGAGGGTAAATTCAGTAGGATGTAGTGAATTGCTCGTGAATAGTGGTCTGATAGGATATTATCCCTTACAATATCGTTAACCTACTAGAACACATAGGTAGTATACTTGGCATGAGAGGGACAAATTACTACTATTGTGTAGAACGACATGAGACCGATAGGTAATTGTCAACACCATTACCCAGCTTAACTAACTATGAATTATCGTGTTAGAATATGAAATCCTGATTACTCAAAACTACCCTAGGTGATCTATAGATTGCCTAGCTTTATCTCCTCTAATTTAAATCAAATAATTTTATTAGCGTTATTTCACTACCATTGCTAGTCACTTGTTTAAGGGTGACAACACTTCAAACTACACACCTTTTTACCGGTTACTTGTGTGAATTGAATTTAATTGCTAAACTAGAGACATAATAGACACCTTCCCTTGGGTTCGATAACTCGTAGTACAAAATACTCCATTATATTACTTGGCCGTATACTTGCGCAGCAACGCGTAGTTTACACTCGTCAAGTTTTCAGCGCCGTTGCCGGGGAAGGCATTGGTTACTATTCTTGTTTAGCGATTAGTTTGATTTACCTTTTTCTTTTTCTTTAATATTTCTGTGATTTCTGATTTTTGTTTGATTTGTGTTTCAGGTTTTTCGTGTATGCACCGGATCTCTAGAGACCTTGTGCCCCCATTCGAGGATCCATAACATCTATTCAGAGCAGAAGAAGCAATCCAAGACAGATCGAAACGGGTGAGCAATTGACTAATGCTCAAGGGAATACGAAGCTGACTGAGCTCTAACAAAAGCTCGATGAGCACAAGAACCAAATGCCCTACAATAATTCGGGCCAAGCTTTGGTGGTGAAGTTTCTGTCAACTCAGAGAGGACACAAGCCAGCTATTGTAGTGCCAACCATTCAGGCTGAGCACTTTGATTTGAAGCCTGCCAGCATCACGACAGTGCATAATCAGTTCCAGTACTATGGAAGCAGGGATGAAGACCCAAATAACTTCATTGGGAAGTTTGATGACTACATCAACACAATGAAGTACAAGAACGTCACTAATGAGACCCTGAAGCTGATTCCTTTTCCTTATTGTCTGAAGGGTGCGGCAGAGAAGTGGCTAGAGTCCAGGGAGCCAGAATCTATCACCACATGGGAGTAGTGTGTTGATGAATTTATGAGCAAGTTCTACTCCGCTCAACGTGTAATAGGTTTACAGGAAGAGATCCTTGGTTTTCTGCAGCATGCTGATGAGATGGTTGTTAATGCATGGGACCGATTTATGAGGACGATACGCAAGTGTCCTAATCATAACTTCGGCTAATACAAGATTCTCCAGGTTTTCTATCATGGCCTGGATCGTCCCAACCAGGATTTGCTGAACAGGGAAGCAGGTGGTAACTTTCTTTACAGGGTTGAGAAGGATGGAGCATATGAATTGATGAAGCAAATAGAGAAACAGGATGCTCAATTCTATGACTCTAGGTGGTTGTCCAAGCTGCCTGAACCGAAGAACGATGAGTGGAAATATGGGATTACAAAGATGGTTTCTGACATGGAAAAACATGTCTATCAGGATAAGAAGACTGTGGCTGCAATTGAGGAGCATGAGTTTGATGCAGCTTTGACGCAAGCTGCTAATGCGGATATCAGCTATGTGGGGGCATAGGGAAATCGCAAATGGAATCAGGGTAACTATAGAACAGGGACCAGAGATCATCCAGGATTCAGGTATGGAGACCTATCTTGAGCTTCATATGTACCCGGTTTTCAGCTTCGTCCACCTGCGCCAGCTGCTCAGGCACCACCACCATTAGCTACGGACCAGAATGCTGAGATGACAGATCTTAAGAACATTATGTACCAGATGGGCAAGAATGTGAATACCTTCACTTCTCAGGTGGAGACACTGACTGCGGATCCGCACATCACGAAGACATCGCTTCGTAACTTGGAGGTGCAGGTAGGAGAAATCGCCACTCAGCTCTCAGCTAGAACACCATGGTCTTTGCCGTCCGATACTGAGAATGTGCGTTAGATTAATTCCATCACTACTCGAAGTGGGATTGTTCTTGATGATCCAACATATCCGAGCCACGCTAAAGCTCAAGCCTCGAAGGCTAGGGAGCATGAGGTCTTTGACAAGACCCCTGTCATGATCCTCCAATCAAGGGGCGTGACTCCACATGATGAGGTAACACCACCTTCTATGGCTAAGAATCTCCCATATCCTCTTAAGAGGAGGAAGAAGAAAGATGATTCAGAGGAGTATAATAGATTCTTGTCTATATTTTCAAAATTACATATCAATGTTCCACTGATTGAGGCAGTCAAGATGATGCCTAAGTATGCCAAGTATATGAGAGATGCAATTACGGGAAAGAGGGCGGTGCCAGATTTTCAAACAGTGGATTTGACTGAGCAGGTGTGATCATGTGTTTTGCATGGATTGCCGGAAAAACATAAGGATCCGGGAAGATTTGTGATAGAAGCTAACTTGGGAGGAGCTTACACGGGACATGCCCTTATGTGATTTGGGGGCTAGTGTCAATTTGATGCCACTTTCAGTCTTTCAGAAGATGGGAGTGCAAGCTCGTTCCACGTGGATCAACTTGTAGTTTGATGAAAAATCTTGTAAGAAGGAATATGGTGTGGTGGAGGACGTGCTGGTTAAGGTAGGGAATTCTATTATCCCTGCTGATTTTGTGATACTGGAGATGCCTGTGGGAGATGTTCCGATCATCCTGGGTAGGCGCTTTTTGGCTACCGGTCGGACTCTCATTAAAGTTGAGAACGGGGAATTGATCATGAGGATCAATGATGCGTGGGAAAATTTTTGGGTTCCCAAGAAGAGTCCACAACAGTCTCAAGAGAAGACATTGTTTCCAGTGGCAGTGCAGTCAGTGCACAAGAGTTCTGAGGTGGTTTGTGATAAGCCACCGGTTTCGCGAGTCAAAGCGCATAGAGTTGTGTTGAAGATCCAGCAGAGGAAGCTGGATGAGATGGCGCGAGGTGCCAAGCCACCTGTTTTGGGGCATTGAGCTAACTGGGTCGGGTCGTCAACCTTAAATTACAAGCGCTGATTGGGAGGCAACCCAATTTAGGTAGTCGTATTTGTTTTTAGTATTATGCTTTTGATATTCATACTTGATTGAGAGATGTGAGAGAGAGCGGTTTAATATTTTCCATGAGTGTGCAGGACACAGGTACCGAAGACCCTTCGGATTCCCTTTTCTGATGCACATGCACTACATTGCACGCAAAACGAGGCACAACGAGCAATTTGATAATAGGAGCTTCAAAGAGAGGCTACTCAAGGTCTAGGAGTAGCTATGCATTAATTGAGTATATTGGCAGCTAGTTGTGGCCCGAATTTGCACGCATCGGGATCCGAAGAGGGATAAAGAAAACACAAGCTTAAAGGGGCACGATTATTGCGCTAGGGAGCAATTTTGGAGATGAGATGAAAAATTCCCCCAAATTTGGGAATTTTTCAGTCAACATTAGATTTTAAATTCAATGACGAGTCTGTGAGCGCAAGAATCGAAGGAATCAGACACCGGATGAAGAAACTAGAGCAAAAACAAAAACCAGTAAGTCCCAGGGCATTTCCGGCCGAGATGAAATCATTTCGAGCCGATATGGTTCTGATTTCGGGCCCAAATACACTGTATTTTGGGCCGAAATGCTCTGGAAGCCTCATTAATTGGGGGCATATTGGGTATTCTGGGGCTACTATTTAAAGACAAAAACCGGATTTCTCACACTCCCAACCCCAATTTCGAATCAAAACACTCTTCTTCATCTTCTTCCTCTCAAACTCTCAAGAACATTCACACACACAAAACCCTAAACTTCTCCAAATCCAAAACTTTTTGGTGGGTTTTGCTCCTTTCAAGCTCGCCATCAAAATTAACTCGCGGAGTTTTGAGAGATAGTGCATGGTTTGAGTGTGTGGGAAAATAAAGAGGAAGAGCTCCAAGAACAGAAAAATTTCCGATTCGCATACTTGGAGTAGGAGGCCTTAGCTCAAGAAGAGACTTGTGACGGGGACACCGAGGAGCTTAAGGAGGTACTCTTAACTTCACTTTCTTGTGTTTCCGAAAAAGTTGGTACAATTTTCTCCCTCTCGGCTTTAATTCTTGCTTAGGCACTCCTAGGGCTTAGTTTTCTCGCAAATTATACGTGTTCATTGCTTGACCCTGGGTTACTTGGTGTAGTTCACGGCTAAAACTCATGAGCCCTCGATTTTCTTTTTCATATCACTATGTCTACATCTAGGAATGTTAATAAGAGGAGACGGGGTCTTGTTCTTGATGACCAACGGGTCTTCAACCCAGAGGAAGATGTAGTTATGAGTGAGGAGGAGGAAGAAGTTAACAAGTGAGACGTGCCGGGAAACCGCCGTCAGGTTCCGCCGTCTCCAATTCGTTATGAGTTTAACACGGAGATGCCCCTACTCCCTAAGATAGGAACTCGAGGCATGGCACCTAAGGATGTAAACCTTAATGCTATCTGCAGTACAATATTCTGCAGCTTCAGGTTTGTTAGTGCAAACGCCCACAAGGAGTATTGCACCGAAAAGTTTCTGAATAGGGAAGGGACTTTTGAAAAACCCTTCCTTCTACACCCTAAGATGCCCCAAAAAATTAAATACCTCTTTAAGAATGAGAAGTTAGACAAATGGTTTCAAATCTGTAAGAAGTCTAGCTCTGCTCTTGCAAGAGAGTTTATAGTGAATGCATGTTTCTATAACGAGGGAGAGGATGATGATGAGAGGCACATATTTTTCCGGCGTGCTTATATAGTTCTCGCGTCCGAGACTATAGCGGCTGCTATGCACTTCAAGCCCCTAAGAGAAGGGACTTGTTCCTACCATGAGACTATCCGTAGAGTTGATGCTGTTGGGGTTGTGAGCGCCTTTTGTTTTGCGGGGGTGCCAGGGGCGGGATGGAATGAGAGACCCACCCTACCTGAGTGGAACGTTTCTAGGAGGGTCGTGCTTCCACATGCGAGGTGGTTGTGCGAACTTCTTGAGAACTGGGTTGTGGGAGTCACTGCTTAACCCACTTACTCCTTCCAGCTTTGCACCATGGCCTACTGTTTGTGGATCGGTAAGAGGATTAACATCCCGTACTTCATTTATTTCTTTATTATGGAGAAGAACGTTCCTAATAACTGTAGATCTCCCGGCCACACTTGCCTTCTCCTAAAGCTAGCAAAAGATGCTGGCTCAGATTTCAAGGGTCTAGTTTATGACCTATCTAAAAAGAACAATGGAGAGCGTAAGTGGGAGCGAGTACCCAACCCCCTCAGAGCCCAAGAACCTGTTGAGCCCACTCACCCTAGCGAGGCAAGTACCTCTAGTTCTAGCTCTAGGATTGAGATTCAGCTGACCCACATCACCCACTTGCTAGAGCAGCAGAGGCTGCAAGAGCTAGGTCTAGGTGGCAGTTTGAGCATGTCCGGAGTAGTCAGCTTCAGCTTGGCCGAGGCTTAAACCGGCTAGGCGTGGATAGTGCTGAGCAGAGAGGATGGATTCAGGACATGGCCCTCGCGGCTAATGTAACCTTGCAGCATCCTGACACCTACGAAGGACTGTACTAGTACATGTCCGATGTGTACCCATATTCGAGTCCAGACCCCCAGTCGCTGAGGATGAGCCCCCCCCGCTTTGACTAGACCCACCGGCCTGCATTTGAGCAGCCGATTCCTCTTGATTTTATTTTATCTTTCGTTGAGGACAACGAAGCGCTTAAGTGTGGGGGAATTTTTAGCTATCCACTAGTTAGCCAAATCATAGCCTTGTTACATATAGATTAGTGAGTCTGTTATGCATATAGAGTTAGTCCATAGGATTGAATTTGCATGTGCATGTTAAAATTTGCATTGTATATATTATTGTTGAACTTTTATTTATTGAGTCCACCTACCCATACTTCGTTGGTTAATCGAGTTGGCCCACGCATGTTGCGTTAAGACTAATATGAAAAATACTCAAAAAACAAAAAATCCTAAAAAATTAATTTTTTTGAGAAAGTGAAACTTAGGACCTAGAAACCGAAGAGAATCCAGTGAAAGAGCTCATGAGAGTGGGAGGCACTGTAGTAGGGAGACTTAAATTCTAGCATTTTGTGCACAAGTCTCACGAAGGGATGTCCCGGGTATCTAGGGAAAGGTGAAGGTAGATTACGGGCATACTTTTGATTCCTTTATTGTGCTAGGAGGGTTGAGTGTTTGAGTGGTTGATTATTCCGTTTCTGGTGGAAAATTGTGGACTCTTAGAATTTGGGGTGGACCTTCGTGTTGAGTTGGTTTCATGTGGTACGAGTCTTCGGCCTCAGCGAAGCCGGGGAGCGTACACCACCATCCCTTAGGGTGGTTCTAAGAGAAAATACGAAAAAGCCCACACTCTTAAGCTCTATTTCGCGGTTGTAAAAACAGAGGAGAAAATAAAAAGAAAATGAAAAATAAAATAATTTTTTTTGCTTAAAGGTGAAACAACCTAATGTGCTTCCGTGTGCACGGAGAATTTGGTTTCAATCCAACGTAGAGCTTACGAGGGAGACTAAAGTCAAGCCGTATTACATAGGAGTTGTGTCTCCAAGCAATGGGACAATTTGCATTCAAAGCAATAACGGCTTAGAGGGTCTGATAACCTC
Source organism: Linanthus parryae (assembly GCA_023055425.1). Taxonomy (NCBI): domain Eukaryota; kingdom Viridiplantae; phylum Streptophyta; class Magnoliopsida; order Ericales; family Polemoniaceae; genus Linanthus; species Linanthus parryae. Next base: position 70,590,259 of record JALGPY010000007.1, on the reverse strand, counting down.
AAATGACTTGGCGAAGGAAGATCACTTAGAAACTTGAAATGACTAGACGCTTTGAATCAAAAGACGTGCCGTATCTTGGTATGATTTGGTGGATGTTTGGGGATGCCGTAGTGAGTTTGTGCATAGGATCATCATATCTTATTTCTTGCTATGTGTTGCCAAATTTCAAAATGAGCTAGTGAGGATTTGATGATTTTCGATTAGTGATAGAGAGGTTGCCCAATCTCTAACTAAAAATAAAAAAAATGTTCTTTAATTCTTTGCATTGTACATACTTGAGTTGCATTGTACATATCATGTAGTTTGCATAGTCGTGTCTTTGTGTATTGAGTCGTGAGTCGTGTTTGCTAGCGGAAAGTAAAGTATGCAAAACGGTGGGGTATGCATCGGTTTTGTATTGGTATATGAATGCAATGTCTCAAGTGTGGGGTTTTGAGCGTCATTTTTTCTCGAGACGAGCAAAGAGTAAGTATGGGGGAATTCGAGAGCACCTTTTAGGAGCTATATTTCTTGAGAATTTACCACCTGATTGATAGGTTCTTGGATAGTTTTGAGCCTAATTGAGTTGCTATTAGCATGATTTATCACCTTTTCCTTCATGTGCTTAATGTTAGTCCATGCATGTTATTTACTTTGATTTGAGCTTTATTTGCGGATTTAATCGCTTGGTACAGTTGTTGTTTTTGTCTTTGAGAGGATATATAGCTATTGTAGGGATTTGGAATCAAGGACATGAACTTTAGAAGCAAGGAAGGGCAAGGAAATAGGCTTAAAGAACTTGAGGGGAAAAAATTGAAGTTTCAAAAAGTTAAGTGTCAGAGCATTTTGGGCTGAAATGCCAGCCGAAATGCACTGATCAATGTGCGGGATTTTAGGGCTAAAATGCAATTTCTTGATAGTTTGACTTCATTACTTCGACCTAATCACCAAGGGACGAAGGGAGACGATCATTGTGAGTCAAGAACACTAAGGAGAGCTTGAAGACTTTGTTTGGATCATCGTCAAGGAAGGAGACGAGCCCGAATCATCGCAATATCTTCAATTTTAGCGTTTGATTCACTTTCTCCTTATTCTTGTATGAAATATTCGAACACTATATTATCTTTTGCTATCAGTAGCTAAACTCATACCTAGGCATCTATGGAGAGCCTAGGGTTTATGTTTTTAGGATGTTTTCCGGATTTTGGATGAACTTTCAAGTTAGGTTTATGATTTTATGGAGATTGTTATGTTTTATTTCGTGTTGTGTTCTTCCATTGACAAGCTAGTACTAGGATGTGTGTGTTGATTATCTATTTCTCCATGTAATCATGAACTAGGCTTAAAGGTAATTCGTAGTAGTTAATTACTTGTTTATTGTGCTTAATCCTTAGTAACGTAGGAGTCATGACCCGAAATTACAACATAACTAGTGAGTGTGTGAAAGCAACTCTACCCTTGTTGGATGAATAAACAAGGACATTCGTAATCAGTTAGACTGAGAAGTGAGTTGCATAGGAATGGCTAGATGAGGGAAATTCAGTAGGATGTAGTGAATTGCTCGTGAATAGTGGTCTGATAGGACATTATCCCTTACAATATCGTTAACCTACTAGAACACATAGGTAGTATACTTGGCATGAGAGGGACAAATTACTACTATGGTGTAGAACGACATGAGACCGATAGGTATTTGTCAACACCATTACCCATCTTAACTAACTATGAATTGTCGTGTTAGAACATGAAATCTGGAATCGTCAAAACTACCCTAGGTGATCTATAGATTGCCTAGCTTTCTCTCCTCTGATTTACATCAAATCATTTTATTCGAGTTATTTCACTACCATTGCTAGTCACTTGTTTGAGTGTGATAGCATTTCAAACTACACACCTTTTTACCGGTTACTTGTGTGAGTTGAATTTAATTGCTAAACTAGACACACAGTAGACACCTTCCCTTGGATTCGATAACTCGGAGTCCAAAATACTCCATTATATTACTTGACCGTATACTTGCGCAGCAACGCGTAGTTTATACGTGTCATTCATCATCTTTGAACTTGATAGATGGTAATCTTCTTACCAGATCTTTGGAGATCAACTTGTTTAAGGTATGCAAGCTAATATGACCAAGCTATCTGGGCCAAAGCTTTGCATCCTCTTTCAAGGCCTTGAGACACTTCAAGCTTTCACCTGCAACTTTGTTAGTCTGAAAAGTATAAACATTGTTTGATCTAGAGGATGTGAGAATGCGATTTCCTAATGTCTCATTTTGCACCACACACTTCTCTTTATCAAAGATAACCTTATTGCCATTGTCACAAAGCTGAGATACACTAAGCAAGTTAAATTTCAAGCCATCAACTAGATATACATAAGAAATTGAATTTTCAGAATCTATACCAACTTTACCAATACGAAGTATGTTGCATTTTCCTTTGTCACCAAGAGTAATTGAAACTTCAGATTGCTCTTTCAATTTTGAGAATAAAGATCTCTTTCCACTCATGTGTCTTGAACAACCACTGTCCATAAACCAGTTCAGTTCTTTGACATTGGTGACAACCTGCAAACACCAATCACTGCCTTACCCAGCTGTTAGACCAAGTGTGAAATTTGGACTCATATTCAAGATCAACCATATTAGATGGTCTGACACCATTAGGAACCCAAAACTGTCTGACTTGTCCTTTAAGTTGAAATGGGAATGTGTTCCTCATTATGTGAGGGTCTCTTCTGAAAGGACAAGTCATTTTAACATGACCAATTTTGTTGCAAAAATTCCATTTAGGAGAAGTTTTATTTCCAGCTTTCACAAATATGGTATTGTTCTTTCTTGGAAAACTTGGATTGTATCCAATACCAGTTTTGTGAACTGACTTTAAACTTTCTCCAAGAATCAAGTTCAACTTGTGTTCTGAGCCTGCAAGATTGACTTTGACTAATTTAGATTCCTGAAGTTTCTCAGTAAGAGTAGTCTTTTGTTTGTCTAATTCATCAACTTGATGACTCAGATTAACAAGGCTATCACTCAGAGAGGAGTTCTCATTGACTACTTCCTTGAATTGTGTTTTCAAGGCTTTGAAACTGGTTTTCAAGGCCTTGAAGTCACTGTCAGTTTTCTTCTGAAAGATTTCAAGATTCTGATTCAGACAAACAAGATGTAAACTCTCTTTTGCTTGCTCATGAACTTTTTTTTTTCAAAACTCTAATCTCTTTTAGATAATCTTCTTCATTTAAAAGCATTTTTCTAAGAAAATATGAGAGAGATTCTTTTGGTTTTGGAATCAAACAATTTACCATTACCTCAATGTTCTTTTCAGAACTATCATCATGCTTGGCCATGAAGCATAGGTTGGCATGTTCTTCTTCGTATTCAGAGTCACTTGAGCTATCTGAGTCACTCCGTGACGCTATCATAGCTTTCTTTCTCCTGTCATGGTCTTTCTTCTGAAATTTCTTGCTTTTCTTATGTGGAAAATCTCTTATCATGTGTCCTGCATCACCACACTCAAAGCAGTTCATGACTTTTGATTTATTTTTTGAAGAAGACTTACCTTTGTAGTCCTTGCTACTGGATGATCTATATCTTTCTCTGTTGAAGTCTTTGTTTCCAAAGTTTTTCTTCATTTTGAGGATCTTAGTCAAGGCTTTGGAAATCAAAGCAATTGGATCTTCATCCTCATCATCTTCTGTTTCAAGGATTTGAATTCTCTCATTCTCTTTTGCCTTGAGGGCTAAGTTCTTGACACTTTCTGGTAGCTCTCCATCAGCCTCATTCATGGATATTTCATGTGTCAGGAGCTTTCCTTGTAGGTCATCAAGTTTCAGTGATGAGAGATCTTGAGCTTCTTTAATTGCTATTGTCTTTGGTTCCCATTTAGCCTTTGGAATACTTCTCAGTATGTTCCTCACCTTTTCTTCATTGGATATATGCTTTTCCCGTGAATCAAGGTTGTTGACAATGTCTGTGAACCTCTTGAACATGTCTCTGATTGACTCATCTGCATTCATCTTGAACAACTCATATTGCCTGAGATAGATGTTGATCTTGGTTTTCTTGACTTGACAAGTTCCTTCAAATGTCACCACAAGCTTATTCCAGATCTATTTGGAAGTCTTACAGCATGAGATCTTGTTGAATTCATCTGTACTCAAAGCACAATACAAGATGTTAAAAGCTTTGAAATTCTTAGAGAATTTCTCTAATTTTGAAGAGGAGAGTGAGTCTTCAGATTTGGGAGTTTTGATCCCATCTTTCTCTGTGTAGAAAGTGTGATCCATTCTAAATAATGGTCCAAATCTCTATGTCTTGATCAATGATGAACATTTTCATCAGTGCTTTCCAGTGAGCAAAGTTGTTTCCACAAAATAAAGGAGGTCTGTTAGCGGCTCTTCCCTGTGAGAAACCACCATCACTTGCAGTACTGATGATCACCAGATGGTTAAATCTTATACAGTCATACAAGCTGTGTTACCAATTGAAAGGGGAGTATGCAGATAGATATGCATCACTAATACTCTAGAGGGGGGGGGGGTTGAATAGAGTATGCTAAATTTTTGCAAAACTTGTGGAGGAGAAGAGTTTCAGTTCAAGAGAAATTGAGTTCAAGGCCTTGAAAACAGTTTCAAGCCTTTGGAGTGAAATACAGTTTGAAATGAAACAGACAGGTCTTTTTCAAGCCTTGAAAAGAGTTTCAAACCCTTGAAAACAGACTAGCTTAAATGCTGTAAAAACTAAGTATGTAAAAGAGCTATAAATGCAAGAGAAAAGTGATTTATAGAGTTCAGTCCCCTTGGACCTACGTATCTACCTCAGGGATCTTCTCCCTGCAGGATCTTCAACTCAATTCTTATTAATCAAAAGCTAAACCCTCGATCTCAAGCACAAAAAGATGCCTTACTCTGTTACAGCTTGTGGTTCTCACTAACCTATCTAGTACCTGCTCTAGCTAACGGATTAACTAAGAATTCTCTATTGTTCACTTTGAACAATCCTTGAGAATGAATGATAGAATTAATACAAGAATTATCTACAAATAAAGCACAAGACAGAATAACACTCAAGTGTAGAACTGCAGTGATCTTCTGTGAGATGGATTGTGAGAATTATGAACTTCTTTGATGCTTGTCAATCTAGAAAAATGTGTCTATCTTTTTCCCCGTTGAGTGTTCTGTGTTGTTTCTTCAAAATGAGCTCTATTTATACTGTTTGAAGCTTTGCAAATCTTCCTAGATCAGCAATAACTTCCTGTTTTGTAGGCAACAACTTTGACTCTCTTAACATCCTTCTCCAACGAATAGTTGATAATAATCTTCAGAGATATTGTTGTGATCTTGTCTTTAAACAATTTGAGAAGCTGTCACGAGTCTCTGATTGATCACAAAATCGTCTTCTCTTAATGTTTCCTTTCTTGGAAAAGCTAGATTAGGAAACCAATCCTGCAAACTTAGGAAATAAAAATTTCTTGCAAAACTGAGTCAAACAGATGGATTAAGTGATGTTAGATATATCTAAACAGTTTGTCTTTCATCATCAAATAATAACACATCAAGCGTAGGGGTGAGAGAGATAGAATCAAGTCAGAAGAGTTTAGAAAAACTCCCCTTAGAACATGCATACAGGTCAGACAGTTTCAACGCTTTGAATCGTTGTTCAAGGCCTTGAAATGGCTCTGCTATTTCAAGCCTGTGAAACCTGATTCAATGCTTTGAAAACTGGCTCAAGGCCTTGAAATAACTCTGTATTTCAAGTCCATAAAACCTGTGAACTTACACTTTTCTTTTACAGTTGACTTTCTTTGTCTGGACCTATTAGTCTGACTAAGTGGAGACCGAAAACTTGACCGTTCACTAAACAGTTGACTTAATAACCTCAAAAATCAGGATTAGGGTTTAGGGTTTAGGATTTACAATCATGCATTTGACTAGTTGACTTATGAGCTCACCTTTGACTGTACAGTTGACCTTCTCCTTTACCGTTGACTTCATCCGTCCGAACCTATATGGTTGACTAAGTGGAGCCCGAAAAGTTGACCGTTCACTTCATATAGAGTTGACCAAACCTCCTGCACCAACTTTCACAATAGATGTGACTTTTTCGTTCAGGTTTGACCTTATTACAATTAGCGTTTTGAACGATAATTCGCAAAGAGGCCCACCTCTATGGTTAGGCGGCCTAGGTAGCCTCTTCAGGCCCCCGACCCCGCGAGGCCCCTTTTCTATTAACAGTAATTTTTTGTAAAGAGAGCTCTATATATAGTAATCCCAATTACATGTTTTGATGCACTTCCATCAATAATTGTATATATATTAGTTTGGTGGAAGTTCTAACTTTTGACACAAATTTTTTACTCGAAAAATTACATTATTATTTTTACTTAAAAAAATTAACTATTTTTGTGATTTTTTTTTCTTTAAATAGAGCCCTTAAATTTCTTACTCGCTTTAGGCACCCGAGAACCTTGGGCCGTCCAATCATAAATTTCACAAAAAGAGTAATGTAATATTTGAAATTTTGGTAATTAGATATTACCAAAATTAGTAGTCAGATTGATATAATATCACCTCATTAACATAGCCATTTATATATCACACACTTATAGCTATATGAAATAATTTAAAATTTAAACACACCAGAATCACCAGTCACGCAGCTAGATAGAACATGTCATGACATTCTTCAAATGGTAGTGTTTCAGGAACAGTTACATATTTTACAAAATTTCTTTTTAGGAATAATTACAGGCAAGACGCAATTACATATATAACAAGAAATAACCAAAAAGCATAACAAAGATAGCATGCATCATCTAGTCTCTTCTGGTTCCTTTGCCTTTGTCCCCCAAATCTTCTGTTCTATAATTGACAGCTTCACCCCTCCCTTCCACTAATTCCACAGGCCCTTCAACAATTCTGTTGCCTTCAAACTTGACATTCTTCATGCATTCCTGGAATACAGTCAGTTTCGATGTGTCATCTTTTTCATCCTCTGAATCAGAGATGACCACTGGAGCATTCACATACATTAGAGGCCGTCGTGTTAGAGCTTTGGTCACCTCCTCCTCTATGAAGGGTGGGGATTTTGCCGTTGTTACTGACACACATGCTATAGAGTGAATTAATAGATATATATCCATATCAAAATAGTTTCTTACAGTGACCAAGCACTTAGCAAGAAGCAAGCATGAAGAACAACATCATAAAGTTCAATAATAGGCTCATATCATTGCTGCATAGGAAAAAATTGAGCATTCCGGGTAAACAAGCATTTCTGAACTAAACAAGTACAAATTAATAGTGCATCCTGCAATGTTAATCACAAAAGAGGCTCAGATCAGTACTCATTAAAACCAACAGATAAGAGATCAATGATCACAAGCTGCAAAATAATTTTGCCTCACCATGCATATTATGACACTCTATATATCGGCTGAAAAGAGTGAATTCCATAGATACATATCATCACCGCCTCTTCAGTGAGAATGAAGAGGCTCATATCTGTACTCATCATGAAAACCAGATAAGAGATCAATGATCAGAGGCTGCGAAAGGATTTTGCCTTGCCATACATATCACACACTATCGGCTACAAAGAGTGAATTCGAACGATCCATATCATCATGGCCTCTTACAGTACAAGAAAGGAGTGAGCATAAAGAACATCATAGTATCATGGACAGGCCCAAATCATGACGACCAAGTATATAGGAGATGAAGACATCAGACTGCAAATTGCTATACTGAATATACTGAATGAGCAAGCAGTCAATGCATTGAGCCATAACATACTTGAACTATACTAAAATAGCATATATTGATAATTCCTCCTTTCATACTCTATAGTCTGTGAGTACTTGCGAAGGCTACTTTTACCCAGACTTGATGCACTAATATTTATATCATTTTGCAAACATTATCAGAGGGTCAATGTGACCCTCGCAAGTACACGTACAAAAAGAGGTTCAACGGAGGAATTAACAAATATCACAATATTAACTAGTATCTCATACTCGTCAAATCAATGACCTAGTATTAATTAACCCTCCACTAATCTTGAAAACAACATTTATTTCTGCGACAATGCACCTCATTGAAATTAGAATCACGAAAGATGGAGCCCTAAAAATACAGCTCAACATTGTTTCCTTTAAGTTATCTACTATAGTTCATTCATATATATCATTCATAACTTCGCAAGCGGTCGAAGCATTAACCCATAACATAGATTTGAATGTTACCAAATTACCATTCATTGCTAAATCAAACCTTTCATACTCCAGTCTACGGGTGCTTGTTAATGCCACTTCGACCCGGTTTGGATGCACAAAGGTTTGCATCATTTTGCCAACATTATCAGCGGGTCAAAGTGCCGTTCACAAGCACAGCTAGAAAAAGAGGTTCAAAGGATGAAATAACAAAAAGGGACATTGGGGACTTCCACGAAAGATGGGTTCAGACAAGGAGGAACCAGCAGAGGCCCCGACAGATAAACAACTCAAAGAGGACAACGAGGTCGACACTTTTATTTACTGTAATTTTCTGTAATTTATCTCTTATCTTTCTCTTAATTTTTTATGGATAATTTCCTTTTTCAATATACTGACTTATTAAAGAACTAATTACATTCATTGGAAATTCGTCCGTTCACCCCCTACCGTCTGCGAGGTCATGTGAAGGACACACTGACCCGATTTTCATGCAAAATTTTTTGCATAATTATGCCAACATTAGCAGCGGGTAAGAATGACCTTTGCATGACCACGCATAATAGAGAGGTTGAACGGAGGAAATAACAAATAATTAACAAATAACAAAAATGAAATGAACAGAGGGAAATATGGAAATGGGCTTAGATCTGTACTCGTGAAAACCAGATAAGATAGCGATGATCACAGGCTGCAAAAGGATTTTGTCTCGCCATGCATATGATCATGAAACTCTATATATCGGCTACAAAGAGTAAATTCGAACGATTTATATCATAACGGCCTCTGCAGTGGGCATGAAGAGGACATAAAAGATCATTACTCATTTAAACTATATAAGAGATGATCACATCCGACTGTAAAAATAATTTTGCCTCGCCATGCATATTACACTCTATCAACTTCAATGAGTGAATTTAATAGATCCATATCATCACGACCCTTACAAAGCGGAAAGTTTGGACACATCAAATTATCAACTGGCAGCAATGACACATGGTACTTAAGAACTTCATATAGTACATATAAATTGGGAGACATGCACATTTTTAGGTACCTTTGTTTCATCCACATCACCTTCAACTAGAAAAATTATAACACATTAAAACACAGATTTCTATCAGTATCTTACCAAATATATACATCATTCAGACCATGAATACACACTTGCCAATCAGTTAACAACAACCACTTGGTTATGTGAAACAATTTTAGCTTCACTTATAGTACTGTAAAACCACATTCTACACTCAGCAGATCCAAACACATGATTTTCCCATACTTAAACTTTTTGCAGATATCACAGTAAAATTAAACCACATAGAATTGAGAAGCATGAAATATGGAGTCCTACCTACAAATACAAATATCACAATAAAATTGCTCCTTTTAAGTCGTAGAAATGAAAAGGGCTTGTTAGATCTGAGATCAAGCCACCACTCAAAACCAAAATTGAAAAGCGCATGAAACTCAGAACTCAAATTCAGACTGTGAAAGAGCGAGAGAGAGACCGATCAGTACTTCTGAGTACAGATGAAGGGTGAGACATGAAATTTCTCTTCCAGCGCCAAACCTCCATTCTATGCAGATTTGAACCAGTTGGAAATAGGGAATGACAGATCAGAGACGGTGGTGAAAAGAGGACCACGATCGTGCGGAAAGAGAGAGAGAGAGAGAGAGAGAGAGAGAGAGAGAGAGAGAGAGAGAGAGAGAGTGAGAGAGAGCTAGCGCCGGTGGTGAGTTTGGAAGATGAGTGGCGGGGGGAACTGTAAGTTGAGAGTAGATAGGTGAATTTAATTTTTTGGTTGGAATTGATTTTGCCTCCAACATTTGGTGAGATTTTATTTCCCTCACCAAAATTTAGCGAATTTTAATTTCCCGCCCAAAAGTTTGGTCAAAATTGTGTTTAGATCCGTTGGTGACGATACTACACGTCGTTGATAATTTTAGATTTCGGATGACTAGTCATTTTCCCACGAAAAAATCACAGTTGGTCTGAAAAAATCTAAAAGACGACCATCATGACGAAAAAAATATGAAACGACTGTTTTTACTGTTTTTAAAACTGGTCGCTGAAAGCAGGATTTGCTGTATGTCTGCACAACTCACTTTCATAGATACATTTAGTTTTGAGGATCATCTCATGATAGACGTAAGCTTTTAATTCTTTTGTACTGAACATGAGGTAATGCGTTTAATTGGTTTAATTTGATTATGAGAATATGCAACAGGAACCTTTTTTCAAAAGAGTTAAATTATTTTATCAAGGTACTGCCTTACTTGAAAATTGGTTTTTGAGCAATCTAAATTCTACTATTTCTTTCTAAATACTATCGCTAGATTATAATATGGGTCTTCAAATTGATTTGGACCCCGAGTCTTACGATAGAGACTATGTAGGTCTCCTCAGCTTCATTATTAGATTATCTCTTGAGTTAGATAACACATAGCGAGCTTGAGTATATGTGTTTTACTGATTAATTGAACTAGTACTACTCTGCAACGGTAGGGGGTGTCGACACTTAAGATCTAGTTGTCTTGGTGATTAATGTTTGGTTATTTATTCTAAGATGTGAATATAATCTTCACAAACTGACGCGCACTCGGATTCGAAGTCCCACGTATAAGGCTAAATGGTGTGGAATCTCCAATATCAGAACTAAGAGGGCTTGTTACTTGACTTTACTTGTTAGCTCGTGATGTGAAACTATTTTTCAACTCAGTTGATATGGAAGCAGGTGTTTCTTAAAGTATATTCTTTAACTGACTTTCACTACTATGTATCAAGCATTTCAAACTCTAGTAGACAATTGAAGCCTTTAAACTCGGAACGATTATTTAAACTTCGAAAAAATAATTTTCTTAAGCTCAATTTACATGTTTACTATTAATTTAACCTTTCACTCATTGTCTGACATCGACATTTTTTATTTTGTAAAACCCACGCAGACGAGTATAAATGATTGGAAAACTTAGTCATATGGGAATAGTAAGCATGATCTGTTACTAAATTATTTAAATTTTATTTAATTTGCAAGTTGGTTATTCCTTGTTCCTTTTGGTCACAGATGAACTTGGTTTAACTCCTTGCTGGGGCATTTCCATGCCTAAGCAGTGGACACCCAACTGAGCCCAAGAATCTCTCTAGCTTTCCCGAATCAGGATGGGGGGAGCGTATTACAGATTGTATTAGAGCCGGTCTTTGTGTAAAGACAAAATTAGGAAACAAAAATAATAGGTGGCTAGTATTTTTAAAATTAAAATTGGATCGGAAAGAAGATTATTATTTGAGTAGGATGGTTGGGGAGTGTACTGACAAGAGTGCTATAATAATGCCCCGTATTTCAATTATGGGTTATTTTTTAATTTAGAAAAATATTTCAGGATTTCAAGAAATTACTATTTCAAACATATTCTTGACATAAGGGTGTCGCTTGAGGTTTATGATTGTCTAGTATCCCGTTTTGGGATCATTTTGTAATTTTAAAGAGTTTTGAGATATTAGTGTATTTATTAATTTAATTTTCAAAATTAAAAATAATATTTGGTGTCAACTTTGTTAGTTAGTATTTAGTTACAAAAATACCCATATTGTATATGAAATTTTAAAGTTACCCTTAATTTTTAGTATTTGCAAGTCAACCATCATCTTCCAGTTATACCAATTCTACCCAACTAACTTGTTGGGATATTGTTATTGCAAAAAGCCCGTCCCCACTATTAAAGTCAACAATTTTAAAATATGGTCTCTTCATACTACTCCTATACACACACACACATACACACTCTTATACTCATCACCATCACCATCAACTCACACCTATCCCTCAACAACTCTCACACTACCTCTCACTCTCTTTATATAATCATCACCTTCTACTTCTTCACTCTTTTCATCCATTGAAGAACACTCAAAGAGCTCCCTTCTCCCTACAAAGACTCCATTTCCGGAATGGACTGTTGACCTAACAAAAACACCACAAAAGTTTCATTTCACCTTCAAATTCGTGAAAACCCTAGTCCAAGGTCATGCTATGCATGGAGGGAACCGTTTCCTTCATGTTTTTCAAGATTCTAAGCTCTTTAGTACTTCTTGCAAGTATCTATTTTCTCTTTTTATTTGTGTATTTGGTGTTAACTAAATGATCACGATATAGAATTACTTGATCCTTGTTTTCATGTGTGTTTTATACTTTCGATTGTAACAATTGAGCACGAATTTCTTAAATACCTCACTTGATTCTTCAATTTCTAAGTTTTGATCTCTATTGCATGTTTAAATTGGTTGTAGCTAAGTGAAAAATCAAGTTTCTTAAATTTATATGTCATAGAATTGATTTTATCATGTTTTGAGTGTGAATCATAAAAAGTCAGTAATAAATCATATAAACATTTAAAACATCATGCAACAAGAATCAATAAGTTATAAGAATAACTGTTAGTGACTCAAGGCATCCTCCAAAGCTTTGGAGCTTTGGAGGCCATTCAAAAACTTTGGCTTCCTCAACTTCTGATCCTTAATGAAATTAATCTTAGAGATTAGCTAAGATTAGAAACACAATAAAACAGTTCAGTATATTTCAAAGCGACACTATAATACTTTTAAACAAAAGTCCAGTTCATTCCCAAGCCTGCAACACAAAAATTGTCAGCATAGTAATGCAACTTTAAAGCTTTGGAGCTTTGACACAGTCTCTTAGTATTCTGTCTTTCATCATCTTCAAAATACAAACTCCCCCTGATTTATGTATCCATTCATTCAAAGAATTGAATTATCAATGTTCCCCTTGATGAAAGAAAAAACAAATGTTATTGCTTTACTAAAAAACTTGCAACTCAATAACACTTAAAATAGCAGATAGAAAGAAAACACTTAACAAATAGTATCAAACATGAACCAAAAAGAAACTGGAATAGATAAATAAAACTTAAGGAATCCACATTATTGCACATAATCCACAAAAGCACATAATTCTCCCATTTTTTTGACTTTCATCAAAAGAGTAGAAATGTAAGATCATGTTAAAAAACAAAAAACTAGAAGACTTCAAGGATTTGGAGAATAAGAAAGAAAGTAGATAGATAAAAGGGGTTCAAGGATTTGAAGCTCTAGTTGCAGCATCCTTCTCATGCTTTCTTCTTTCCACTTGAAGCTTTACCCTTTACTTTGTCCTTTCCTTTTGTAGTCTCCTCTTTATCTGACTCATCTTCCTCTCGATCATCATATGTTGCTCCTTGGTCTTCCTAAGCTTTCTCAGACCCTTCTACTTTCCAAGTTCCAGAACCTATCTCAGCCTCCTCCTCTTTAGATCATTCCTCATTACCAGCTTCTTCCTCACTAGCATCTTCCTCAACAACTGTTTCCATTGCAGTAACATCTTCTTTCTCAGTGGCTTCACCATCAACATTTTCTTCCTCACTTTGATCAAACAAGTCCTTATCACTCAGCACTATTGGTACTTTGTTCTTATTTCTATGCTTTAGAGCATCTCCAAGAACCATATCTGAGTCTACACTTTCAGTATCTGGACTTTTAGCAGATGACACTTTCTGTAGGTCCAAACCTTTGATGATCAAGTCCAGCTTCTCATTCACCAAAGTCTTGAACTTTCCAAACTAAGTAGACAAGTACAATTGAACTTGCCTTAAGTCTTACAGTCCCTCTTACAGGTTATCCACTCTGCCTATAATTTGAGAGAAATCCATATTTGTTGAAGCTTTTGATGTTGTTGTAGCGCTTGGCTTAATAAATTCCTTCTCCTTTAACTCAACAACAGACAACTCGGAATAAAACTTCCAACTTCCTTTACCAGTATGCACAAATCCAATCCTTTAGAGAGAACTCTAATCAACCATTCTAAAACCACCAGTAACATTCTCCTCATTCTCAACAGACACCTTAAAATACTCAAATAAAAGTGAAAACATATTTGCATAGGGAAGAGTATGATTCCTAGTCCTAGTACCATAATAAACCATATGCTCCATGACCACATTAGGCAGATCAATGTCAAAGCCTTGACTAATCTGATACATCAGAATCAAAACTCTATCAATTACCAACTCCTTTGAATTTTCTCTTGGCACAAAACACCTCATGATGATAGAAAATAGGATTTTGGCCTCACAATTTAACACAGAGTGTGGTAATTGTTTAGGTCAGTTGGTGTCCGCCCTAAGAAAAATTCAGATTCTTCCTTCTCCAAACACTCCCTCCTATCAGGATGTTCATGTAACTTATACTTCCTAGGTACTCCCAACACTTTGGCAAAAACCCTATGATCTAACCTCATATCTAGACCAACAACTCTATAAGTCAAAACATAACTATCATCATCAACTTATTGAACCAATTTCAGGTAAAAAAACCTAGTCAGCCTAGGATAAGCCTCAGAACTAGGGTTCAACATCTTCCATACAGATGAAACTCTCAGTTTTCTTATGCAATCAATATCAAGTTTACCCAATAACTCCTCAGATATCATGCTACAGAAAGCAATCTTAGAAGATGCATAACCATTCAATCAAATACCTTTTACTTCTCGACTAATGAACCAAGATTGAGGAAGTAAATGCTTACCATGACATGAAATCTTTTTATATTTAGCAGCAATGTTCCTAACCCTTTTCTTCTGTTCACCCTTCTTCTCTTCCGGTTTCTTCTTTGGGGGTTGATCCTCCTTATTGTCTTCGCCAAATTTCTTCTTATTTTATCCATCTTTCTTCTTTTCTTGAACAACCTGATCCTTCTTGGCTTCCCCCTGTTCTTTCTCAGATTTTGACACAGCTTCTTGCACTTCCTTTCCCTTTTGGATTTCTTGTATTGTGGAGTATCCTCATGCAATATTACTGTCTTCTATAAATCTAAGTATGAGATTTTTATCTCAGTCTTCCTATGTGGCCTCTTATTCTGCCTCATTAAAGAACCCAGAGTTTGCTATTGAATTCTCTGTGATTTTTGCACCATTGGGTTTAGGTTTTGGGAAGAAATAGTGAGAATATAGAGAGTGTCATAGAGGCGAAGAGATAGAGATTGAGATGAAGAGAAGATAGCCCCGAAGTTGCTTATAAGTAGGATAAGATTTCTGAAGTGATTTGTTGAAAAAAGTACTCCTATAGAAACGCATGCAAAAATCAAATTTGGAAGATCTTTTGAGATATTTTTTTTGGATATTTTGATAAAATCTCTGAACAAATTAATATTATGTAATTATCTATTTAGATAATACAAAATATTCACTGATCCACTAATTGATTAAAGTAGCATATTATTCTCCAAAGCTTTGAAGTACAGGTCCAAAGGTTTGGGGAACGAGTGTACTAGACAGAAAAATTTCAAAGCTTTGAAGCATACTTCCAAGGCTAGGAAAGTATGAATTCAAGGATTTTAGATTTTAACACATAAGCACATATATGATCCAATACTCCCCCTAAACCAATGCATCCTTGTTTAACACACCCAATTCAAGCCGTTGAGATGCAAACCTCTCATCTGAAAATGGTTTGGTGAAAATATCAGCAACTTGCTTAGAAGTAGATATAAGAGAAAAAGACACATCACCTTTCTTAGCATGATATTTTATGAAATGGTGTCTTACATCGATATGCTTAGTTCTTGAGTGTTGGACATGATTCTTTGTGATTGAAATTGCACTTGTATTGTCACTATGAATAAGCACGTTTTCTGAAATCATAGCCAAGATGTCTCAATTGTTGAGCAATCCACAACACTTGTGAGCAACAAGCTCTAGCTGCAATGTATTCTGCTTCTGCAGTTGACAAGGCTACTGGATTTTTCTTCTTTTAATGCCAACTAAATAGTGCTGAGCCAAGGAATTGGCAATACCCTCATGTACTCTTCCTATCAATCTTGTATCCTAAAAATTATGCATCTGAATATCCACTCAAACAAAATTTAGACCTTATTGGATACCAAAGCCGTAAGTCTTTGATACCATTCAAATATCTAAAGATTCTTTTGACAGCTACAAAGTGAAATTCCTTGGGATCTGCTTGAAACCTTGCACACATACATACACTTAACATAATATCTGGTCTACCAGAAGTTAAATAAAAAAATGAATCAATCATACCTCTGAATTCCTTTTGATTCACACTCTTACCATTTGTATCCTTTTTAGGGATAATGAAGAACTCATGGGAGTTTTAACTACCTTGGGCTGAGACAAGTTGTACTTATTGAGTAAGTCCTTGGTATATTTTACTTGATGTAAAAAATCTTATTTCTTCATTTTATGTACATGAAGTCGAAGAATGAAATTTAACTCTCCCATTAAACTCATTTCAAATTCCATGCACATCAGACTTGAAAACTCTTTTGTAGAGCATAATTAGTAGCACCAAACAATATATCATCAACATAAATATGTACCACTAAGATGTCTTTTTCATGAGTCTTGATAAAAATAGTTTTGTCTACCAAGCCTCTATTGAAATTATTTTCAAGCAATACTTTGGAAGTCTGTCATACCAAGCCCTTGGATCTTTCTTGAGGCCATAGAGAGCTTTTTTTAATTTGAAAACATGATATGAAAAGTTTTCATCTTCAAAACCAGGATGTTGAGCAACATAAACTTCTTCTTGTAAATAACCACTTAGAAAAGCGCATTTAACATCCAATTGATAAAGCTTTATATTCTTATGAGATAAAAATGAAAGAAGTATTTTGATAGCTTCTATCCTGGAAACAGGATAAAATGTCTCCTCATAATCAATACCTTCTTCTTGATTGTAATCATGTGCCACTAGTCTGGTTTTGTTTCTCACAACTTTACCATTTTCATCAAGTTTATTTCTGAACACTCATCTGGTTCCAATAACTGACTGATTTTTTGGCCTAGGAACCAAGATCAATAATTTGTTCCTCTCAAAATCATTCAAATCATTCACATTTCAATGATCCAGTCCGCATCTTGTAATGTCTCCTTTGCATTCTTAGGTTCAATAAGTGATACAAAAGCACTGAAGGCACACAAGTTCTTCAATTTTCCTCTGGTCTGTGTACCAGCTGTTGGATGTGAAATGATATTGTCCACAGGAGAGCTGAAAAATATTTGAACCTCTTCCTTGGTGTCCATGGTTCTGGTTCTCCAGCAATCTTTTTAATACTTTGAGAACTTGATGCAGTGGCTTGAGCATTTTGTGTTCTGTGAGATTCAGTTTCAAAGATTTGAGATTTTGATTCAGAATGATGTCCAAAGCATCGAGATTCTTCTGGATTTTACTGCAAGTTAGTTTTGCCTTCTTTTCCTTTCTCAAAGTCATCATCTACCTCATACTTATTCAGATTTTGATTTGCTAAACTTTCACTCAAGGAATCATCATCACTTTGATCAGAAATCACATGAATTCTCTCATCTACAACTTTATTTCTCTTATTGAAAACTTTATAAGCTTTGCTAGATTTAGAATAACCAAGAAACACACCTTCATCACTTCTAGTATTAAATTTACAAAGATTATCCTTTCCATTATTATGCACATAAAAAGTACTACCAAAGGGTTTAAAATAAGTAACACCTGGGTTTATGCCTTTGAATAATTCATGAAGAGTTTTATTCAAAATATGCATGATCAAACATCTATTTAGCACACAATTGGCAGTGTTGACAGCTTCTGACCAAAGATATTTTGACAAATGCCTTTCAAGTAGCATGGTTCTAGACATATCTTCAAGTGTCATATTCTTTCTCTCAACTACTCCATTCTGCTGTGGGGTTCTAGGTGCAGAACAGTTGTGTGAGATGCCATGCTTTGCACAAAATAAATCAAAGTCTAACTGATCAAACTCCCTACCAAGATCACTTCTAACAAATGCAACATGTACGTTTTTTAAAGTTTGAAGCTCTTTACAAAGCTTTGAGAATTCAGACAATGCTTCAAAATTTTCTCTAATAAACATAACGGAAGTATATCTAGAGTAATCATCTACCACTACAAGCATATATCTCTTACCTTTGGTTTTCTGAACCCTCATAGGACCACACAAGTCCATATGCAGTAATTTCAAGGGGCTAGTGGTACTTACAAAGTTCTTTGGCTTGAATGAACTCCTTGTCTGTTTACCTTGTGTACATGCCTTGCAAACATCATCATCCTTGAACTTCATAGATGGTAATCCTCTTACCAAGTCCTTTCAGATGAGTTTGTTCATGGTATGCATGCTTATATGCCCACGTTTTCTATGCCAAAGCCTTGAGTCATCCCTCAAACCTTTGAGACATTTCGGACTTTCACTTGCAACTTTGTTAGTACTCATAGCATATACATTGTATGATCTAGGAGAAGTGAGTATGCAATTTCCAGATTTCTCATCTTGCACCAAAAATTTCTCCTTGTCAAAAACAACTCTATTACCCTTGTCACATAATTGAGATATACTAAGAAAATTATATTTCAAACCTTCTACTAAATAAAAATCTGAAATAAAAGTAGCAGATTCATTACCAATACTACCGATGCCTATGATATTGCATTTGGCTTTGTCACCAAGTGTGATTGTTCCTCCAAATTTCTCCTTAAGATTTGTGAATAAATATTTCTTTCCACTCATATGTCTGGAACAACCACTGTCTAGTATCCATTTTTGATGCTTCAAAGCTTTGGTGACAGCATGCAAAATTCAATCAATGCCTCAACTGGCTATTTGACCAATTGTAAAATTTGGATTCATATTCAGAATCAACCATATTAGGTGGTCTGAGTCCTTTAAAAAACCAAATGTGTTTCACTTGTCCCTTATGTTGATAAGGATAGGCGTTCCTTAGTATATGAGGTTCTGTCCCTCTAAAGGGGCAAGTTACCTTCACATGACCAATTTTTCCACAACAATGACATTTTGGAGAATGTCTATTTCCTTCTTTCAAAAATTTGGTTTGGATCCTTTTTGAAAAATTTGGATAGTAACCAATTCCACTTTTGTGTACAGAATGCAGACTTTTCCAAGCATGTGATTGAGGTCATGTTCAGAGCGTGAAAATTTTGATAAAACAATCTTTGATTCTTGAAACTTCCTCCAACCAAAGATGTGTTTTGTTTTTCTAAATAATATGAGTTATTTTTAGATCAACAAACTTCTCAGTTGAAAAAGTGTTTTGATATACAACTTCTTTGATCGGTGCTTTCAAAGCTTTGAACCTGCTGTCCAAGGCTTTGATATCACTGTCAAGTTTTGACTTAGACACTTCAAGAGTTTTATTGTGCAAAACCAAACTCAAGTTTTCTTTTTCTTTCTCATGAACCTTCACCTTTAAAGAATTATCTTAGTTCTATAGATTTCCTCATTTAAAAACATGTTTTTGAGAATTTCGGGTAGAACATCAGAAGGGCTAGCAAGAAGATTCTTTACCATTTCCTCAATATGCTTGTCTGTACCACTTTCTTCTTCATGCTCAACCATTAAGCATATATTTCTTTTTTCTTCATCTGATTTTGAGTCAATTGATGAATCGGAATCACTCCATGATGAAACCATGGATTTCTTCCCCCTGTTATCATTTTCCTTCTTGGGAAAATGTCTGTTCTTTTTCTTTTGAGGACAGTCTCTCACCAAATTATATGAATTTCTACATTCAAAGTAGTTCATTACTTTAGGTTATGTGAGTGTGAAGAAGACTTACCTTTCTGATCTTTGCTGTTAGAGGATCTGAATTTGTCTCTGTTATAATCCCTATTTCTTAAGTTTTTCTTGATCTTCAGAATTCTGGTCAAAGTTTTGGAGATGTAGGCCAAGGCTTGATCATCATCTTCATCCTCTTCTTTTTCAAGGATTTGAGATTTTTCATTTTCTTTGGCCTTGAGTGCTAAGTTCTTGATGTTCTCACTCATGTAACCATCTACTTCCTTCATAGAAATCTCATGAGTGAGCAGCTTGCCTTGCAGATCATCTAGCTCCATAATGCTAAAATCCCGAGCTTCCTCAATTGCAGTAGTCTTTGGCTCCCACTTGGCTTTTAGAAAACTTCTATGAATATTTCTGACTTTTTCTTCATTTGAAAATTCCTTTCCCAGAGATTCCAAGTTGTTCACTATGTCAGTAAATCTCTTAAACATGCCTTTGATGGATTCATCAGGATTCATCTTGAACATTTCATATTGCCTCAAAGGATATTGATTTTGGTCTGCTTGACTTGGCTTGTTCTTTCATATGTCACTGTGAGTTTGTCCCAAATCTCCTTGGCACGTTTTCAATTGGAAATCCCGTTGAACTCATCTGCACTAAGAGCACAATATAACAAGTTCATAACTTCATAATTCTTAGATACCTTCTCCCATTTTGTGATTGAAAGATCGTCTTCATTCTTAGCAGTTATGATCCCATAGGAAGTAGTATAATAGACATAGGGATAATATTGAGTGATTGACCAAAGTTCCATATCTTGATCTATGATGAACATCTTCATCAATGTCTTATAGTGAGTAAAGTTGTCACCACAGAACAATGGAGTTCTATTTCCTGCTCTCCCTTTTGAGAATCCTCCATCACCTACATTACCCATTGTCACAAGATGGTTAAATAGTTACAGTGAACCAAAGCTCTGTTATCAATTGAAAGTTGTGTAATGCAGGTAAATACATGATCTAAATACTCTAGAAAGGGGGGGGGGTTGAATATAGTATGTAGTTTTTTTGCTAACAATGACCTTTTGAAACTTAAAAGAAACGTTTCAAAAGAATCTCAAGAATAAGAAAAGGTTTTATGAAGTTTAGATCACAATGAAACTGTTTGGAGCTTCAAAGCTTTGAGACTGAAAATTCTGCAAAGCTTTGGAGCTTCATGTTTTGTGTAGATTTGTATGCAAACTAAAAGAACTGTAAAGTAAAGCAATGAACACAATGATTTTTTACAGAGTTTAGTCACAATTGGACCTACTCTCTGCCTGAGGGACTTGATCTTTCCAGGATTTTAAACCACTTCTTCTTAATTACAGACTTAGCCCTAGATCTCAAGCCTAAGTGAACTACCTTTTACCTATAGATCTTATGGTTCCCAACCTATCTAGTTCTAGCTACAATCTGAGAAACAATAAGAACCTCTTGTTGTTAACTTGAACAACTAAATTACTAAAGTTGATGAGGTTTAATAAATATAAATGACTAATACAATGAAGGCACGAAGAAGACAGAAACATATAAGCAATGAATTATCAGAAGTTCTTCAGAATCTGGATGATTAATCTTCTTAAGCAGTGTTGATCTTTGATTGAGTGAAGAGTTTTCGAATGTCAGTCTCCCACGAATGAACCTCTCTTCTATTCACTTGGTAAGGCTCTCATTTTTTCTGGTTGAAATACAAACTCAAATATATAACAGACTGCTGCAACAATTTGAGAGATTTTAGGAACTGAGTTCCTACAAATCCTCATCCCATGAGATGCTTCTTTCAACAACTATATTTGGATAGCTATTAGAATTAGTTCGTGTTTGAACGACGAAACAACCCTGCAAAAACTCAGCTACAAGATCATACACAATCTAGAAAATATAGCAAGATTATATTGACTGTTTGGCAAAACAGTTTAACAAATAAATAGAGCTATATTTCTAGCTTACAGAATAATTCTAGATAATAATCTGTAATTACAATAATAATGACATGATTATGACTCATAACAAGTCAGTAATCAATCATATAAACAGTTAAAACATCCTGAAATAAGAATCAATAAGTTATAAAATTAACTATTAGGACTCAAGGCATCTCCCAAAGCTTTAGAGCTTTGGATGCCATTCAAAAACTTTGGCTTCCCTAAATTATAATCCCTAATGAAATTAATCTAAGAGATCAGTTAAGATTAGAAACACAATAAACAGTTCATAATATTTGAAAGAGACACTGTAAGATTTTTAAACAAAAGTCCAGTTTATTCCCAAGCCTGCAACACAAAAACTGTCACCATAGTAGTGCAACTTCAAAGCTTTGTAGATTTGACACACTCTCTTAGTATTCTATCTTTCATCATCTTCAAAATACAAACTCCCGCAGATTCATGTATCCATTCATTCAAGGAATTGAATTATCAGGGTTTGATAGACCCTAGAATGTACGTTTTATGATTATTTCGTGATCCCTCTATCTACATCGATCCTAGTGGTGGCTCTAGACGTGCCTCAGCTAAACTTAACTATTAATTAAAGTTGAACGAAATTTGATTACTCTATCGATCCTGTTTGTGGCTCTGGATATGCCCCCAAAAAATTAAGTGATGTTGGAAGAAGTTTTGTACTCGCGAATTAATACGTTTTGTAGTGAAATAAGATTTGCTCTCTTAAGATTGTACTGGTCTACGAGTATCTTGAATACTTATGGTTTATTGATATTTTAAAGTTGAGAGGTTCATGTTACACGTATACTTTAATTGTTCAGAAATTCCCAACTCTTTTACTTATAATAATTTCAAATCTCTTGATTTACTTCAACTTATGCTTGTGTGCCACTCATTACTTTCCATGTTGTAGCGCGTATTTATTCAGTTTTTCAAATTAATGTGTCTGCGTTTGCCATTTCAAAACCATCACAAGTTAGCGCAAGTCAGGATGAGAAAGCGGATCGAAACATGGATGCAAAGTTTAGTTAGATACTGTAGCAGATCACAAACGCATTTTCTTCTTCTTCTTCTTCTTCTTCTTCTTCTTCTTCTTCTTCTTCTTCTTCTTCTTCTTCTTCTTCTTCTTCTTCTTCTTCTTCTTCTTCTAAATTGTACTTATTATCGAAATATTTGTTGTATACATGAACTAAAATGTAATCTCTCTAAGTAATATTCTAATTTTGGTTATCGATTATCACATTGACCCTGAACCGGGATCCCGGGTTATTAAAGTAATAGAATACTATGATAAATTCGTGGAATCGCCCGGTTCGCAGAAGATACAGTGCCTACTGAAGGGAGCATGATCACCTGCGTCATAGACGGTCTTAGGCTTAGCTTTCAGAGAAGCATGCTCACTAGATCATATGACACCCATCAGAAGCCTATGGGTAGAACCAAAAATCTGGAGTGCCGACCAGAGACCACCGGAGTGCTACTGTCGGCCACCACCAACGAGACCCACCGACGGGAACTCGACAGGACTCGTTTTCCCACATTTTTTTTGCTTTTCTTGGGCTAGGTATGCTCTAAATTTCCCCCTTAGTTATTTTTAGTAATCCAAATCATATTTTAGGACTTGAATCCATGTTTTGATCGAATATTTTGAAGTTGTTCTTGGCATTGTGCTTATATGTTTAAGAGGGGAGGTTAATTTTTGTTTCAGAAATGGGGAGGGGGGATGAAGTGACCACTAGTGAACCTGTAATGATTGGTGGAGGGGATGTATGCATTTTAGAGAATCTTTAGGGGAGGCTTCTATAGTTTATATACTATACATATATTAATTAGATAATTTGATTTACACTATTAATATTTTTTCCTAAAATATATATCAAATAAATAAAGTAATTAAATATTTTTTAATAAGAATATATTTGAAGTAATTTATTATAATAAATCTTTCTATTGGAAAGTAAGCTGATAAAAGTACTTCTGTAGATATGTATGTTTTGAGAATTAATATTGTTTTAGTTATTTGCTAAATATCACATTAGTTTTATAAAAAGTTATTTTTCAAATACTTGTTTACTAATCTTTATGAACAAGAATATTTTGTAAACTAAGTAGTTTTTGTAGATAAAATAACCCTTTCTAATTTGAATAATTACTTGTTTCTCTTATTTGATAAAACTTATATTTTCATATTATTTCTAGTATTTGTAATTGTAATACGAAAACATCCAAATATTACTTGTCATTTGTAGTTGTAATTATAATACTAAATAGTTTCCAAATATATATGTATGTTTATGTACACGACTTGAGACAGGTTTCATAGGATCGTTAGGGTTGGATATAGCCTTACGACCTAGCCGAGGATTCATAAAGGATTAGTGCATCCATTTATTAGTATTAGCGTTGTAACTAGAGATTTGTAATATAGGTGAGAGATTCGTGACGAGGGCTACGTCGACTACTCGTGAAGACTGCCTCAAGCGAATCTCTATCTCGACGTGAGGTAAGTTTACATTTCTTGTGTATCAGCTTCTTTCGTGCGATCTACTTGTTTACTCGGAAATAAATATCACATTTTACTCCCAAAACGATTTTTACTTGATTTAAAGTCTTTAAATTGTAGTTCTTACTTTTACTTGGAAAACTTGGTGTTCAGGTGCTACACTTAATGAGGAAACGTTAATAACGTAAAGTGAAAGTTTGTATTATCGGAACCACTGGTTTGGATTGGCCTTGTTGACTTGGATTGGCCCTTTTTGTCCTTTGCCCTTGCTGGTTTGGTTTAGCCCTTAGTTGGCCCGACTCTTTACCTTGTTGGCTTTAGTCCCATCTATTGCTACCCTTCAGGACTATGATTCTTAAGGGGGTGTCGATACTTAAGGTCTAATATGGTTTATTGTTAAAGTGAGGGCGGGAAAGCTTTCCATAATGCCAGGCATTAAAGGCAAAGGTTTTATCTCTTGTTGTCGTCTTACGTTGCGAAGGTTTTCAAGGAAATGTTTCCCCATCTCTTGATTTTGATATCCGTGAGGAATGTTTTAATGTTTTACATTGGCCTGCCTTGGTTACTGTGACTTAATTATACGACTTTTTGTTACTATATTTGGAAACATTCGACGTGTTGGATATTTTATTATGTGGACTTTATATTGGAATCACTCATTATTTATCTACACTGTTACACCCTCTGATATTCTTATGCACTCGTACTTTGTTATTCTTTTAATTTTCTTTAACACGAGACACATCACCCTTTCTCTGCTTCCCTATTTTATATGCTAAGATGTACTCTCACTCAGTAATTCTTGCTAAATTTTTAAATTTCAGTTCTTGTTTTCTGTCCTACCTTAGGTCAAGGAGCTGGGGCTCTGGAATAGAATGGTGCGAGACTCACCTAGACTGTCAACATTACAAGTAGTTATCTAGTTATGCTAGTATAATTATAATGTTTGTAGTAATGCGTTCGTGTATGAGACTTAGAAACTTAATGTAATAGTTTAAAATATTTGAACTATGTGTTGCAGATTGTATTTCTTTCGATTTATGCAATTCCTGTTATGCAGCGCCCTCCTGGTCTTGTCCAAGCCGGATGAGGGGGTTGTTGCAATTGCGTATACACGAGCTAGTTCGCGTTAAGATTTTTTTCGATGTTGACGGAGACATCGGTTTTTTCTTTTAATTATAAATTGTATTATGGAGTTTTTTTGAGTTTAGTTACTACTTCTATCTTGTTACCTCACATGTATTCACGAATTTTGTCTTCTCACGTTTAGAGTCGCGTACGTGCAAAGTCCAATCCGGCTTACCACTGAGAATATTTTGGGTATGATGGATGCAACATTCGAGAACGCCAAGGCGACAAGGTTCGAAAACTTGGCCAAACATGCAACAAAATTGGCCCAGATTATTAACATCACACCAGCTCATGCATTTACGGATTTGGAGTGTCGGGTAAGCAGCTATAGGAGGTTAACTAACGCCAAATTGAATCGAGGCGTGTGGTCAAGCAACATAAGAAAATGGAAGGAGGAGATGAATATGAGATAACATCTCTCCAAAGTTTAACAAATAACTTTATTATTCAATAATATATCAAAAACAATCGACAAGCTGGAACTATATAGCTGAAAAACATAATTATGCCAAAAACAAAAATCCCAAAATCATCCTAAATTTCTTAATTAAAATAAACAAAAATTCGACCAAAATTGGTTCAAATTGAAATTCTAATTAATTAAGAAACTATTACTGAAAATAGAAATAACTCATGATTTGGATCCCTAGACAACAAATTGTGGTGCTCGTGAAAAAGTCACGAGCTCTTTTTGGAACGTCGTTTGTGGTCATGTATGACTTGATTACGTTCTTCAATCCTTTAATTCTTCCCCTAATTCTATTTTTGGACAATAACGGTTTTTCAGAAGCTAGCCTAATTCTTCCTACATCAGTCACCGCCTCATTGAAAGAACTCGTCCTCGAGTTCAGTCTAGGGACTTGAATGACTGGCTCAACCATAAAGGGATTGCGATAAATAGACGGGAACTCATAAAAAGTAGGAACATCTGAAGCATGCTTGTCATCCTTCACAATCAGTGCTTCCTCATCATCTCCATAATCGGCATAAATAGGTGGTTTTGACCAATTCATATCACATTTGTATGAATTTGAAATACGCGCATAAGAAATTACATCACCAGATATATGTTCAATTTCTAACGTAGCCGAATAATCTGGCACAAGAGTCTTCAAACTCACTCCTTCACAAAGTTCGCTCCAGCAACCGAATTTGCCATTGTAGCGGATCTCAAACATGGGCTGCGAGTTACGTTCAAAGGCCATGCAATCTTTTGATTCCCATGCCGCTAAGTGTCAATTGAGATATGCAACTTCACACTCTAAATCTTGGTTAAGTTCCAACTTGCCTATGCAAATCCTTGATCATCAAAGGAGGCGTCCTCAACCAGAACTGCCCACACCCATCTGCATGACTGGGATCGATAAACGATGACAAAACCTCCCAACAAGCTCTGGGCTCTGATACCAACTAGTGCTGAACTGAATCAAGGAGAGTGATCAAGCAAAAGAAGAAAAGTGAAGGAGTGGATGAAAATGAGAGAACATCCCTCCAAATTTTCCGTAATGACTTAAATATTCAATAATCTATCAAAAGCAGTCCACAAGCCGGACTTAAATAGCTGAAACCTTAATATGCCAAAATAGCAAAAACCCAAAAATCCTCCTACATTATAGTTCTAAGTTATATATATTATTAGCAAAAAGATCCACCCAAATCGGGTTCAAATCAAAAGCCTAATTACTAAGAAATTATTACTTAAAATAGAAAATATGATGATATGGAGCGCAAAAAATAGATGTTGGGTAAAATAGCGTGATGCTCGTGAAAGTCACGAGTTCTTCATAGAACACCGTTCCAGTCAGTTTTATATATGGCTCGATCCTGTTCCTCAATCCTTTAATTGTGCGTTGAATTCTACGTCTAAACGTAACCAATTTTAATGAAGCTGGAAAAAGTCTTCCCACATCATTAACTATGTGGGCACGCAACAACAAAAGTGTTAGAACAAGAGCAACCACAAGCACAAGCCACATGCAACCCAAGTTCCATGAACGGTCGATTTAAGACCCTGATGTTGTAGTTAAAAAACAATGTCAAAAAGCTAATTTCCATGACTCGAAGTACTTATGGGCCTGATGTTCAAGCTAAAAAATAGCACTCCAAACTGAAGACGTGCCAATGGGGCATGCCCTTTCATAGAGAGAGAGAGATAGCAATGCCTTTTATCATAAAACATAATGAACAGTCAGCTGATGGAGGTCCATTTAATCACCACTTAGAGCGCAATAGCATTGCATGGTCTGCCATACCCCTCCCATAGGCGTGCTAAGGTTTCCAAATCTAGGGTGAATACGAAATATCTTATGAGGGAAAAAACCCACCGTTCGCACCTACTAAAGGGGCCCGAATGGGAAGGATGTAATGCGCAAATAGGATAAGACTATTCGTGACGAGGTACCACTCTCCATAAAAAACCTTTTCCTCTCAAACCCTGCAAGAAGGATGACGGTAAGGAGTATCAAAAATTTCTCGAGATCTTGAAGAATATGAAGATTAATATTACGCTAGTTGAAGCATTGCGAAATATGCCCTCCGATGCTAGTTTCCTCAAACACCTTTTGTATGGGTGATAACTATCTATTAGAGTTATATTTCTCGCACATATTATATCGTTTTGCGTGCTTTCCGGGTCGATTATATTGGTTTTACACTATGAATAGAGAGAAAACGTAGGAGTTTAGCTTTGAGAATTAATTTGTAAATCCGGTCGTTTCTCGCGTTATTTACATTTATTTTGTCACTTCTAATCGCACGAGGTGTTTTCGTGTTGTGTTTGACAGGAAACGGAGCTCATGGATCAAGAGTAGAGGAGAAACGAACTTCGGAACATATGCGGGAGCTTGAGAAAGAAGAAAGAAGAAAAGAAAAAAAAAATATACCCAGGAGGTCGCAGGATCAGGATTTTCTGGTCCTGCGACCAGATACTTGAGAAACTCACTGTAAGTCACGACCAAGCCTTATGGTCGTAGGATCAGAAGCTGGTCGCAGGACCAGGATTTTTCTGGTCCTGCGATCAGAAAAAAACACCAGCCCACGCACGGAAAAGAAGAGATATTTTAGGGTTATTAATTAACACTCTTTTGGGGATTAATTAATAAACCCTAGAACAAAAATAAAAGAGGAACAACGTGAGAAAGAAGAGGAGACCACTCACGCAAGAAGAGAGGACGGAGACTACGAAGAACTGAAGCTCCTGCATTGAAGATATAGGGTTTCATCATCCTCTTCTTCTTCTTCTTCTTCTTCTTTCAAAATCTTGTATGGAGAAACTTGTAATTCTTGTTTGGTTGATTTCAATTTGCTAAAATCCATTGCTAGGCTTCTCTAGAAAGCCTAGGGTTATGTAAACGAATGATTTTCCGGGTTTAGACTTTGTCTCATTCTTTTATAATTTGATCTATCGAATGAATATTTAGTTTCTTGATCTTGTTAGTGAGTCTCGCCTATTGACACGGCGTGATCACGATTTAATCTTCATGAACACTAGTGATTGCTCATAGTTCATCGTATTGCTTAATGTTAATTTATATTTCATTTACATGTTCTTGTTCTATGCTTTATCCTTAGTCTGAAAGGATTGATCAACCGGACACGTTAGCTAATTAGATGAGTGCACGACAGTGACTTAATCTAATTGTGATTAGAACTTGAACACAATCCCGAATCACCGAGATCGAAAAGGAGAAGTTTTAGGATTGGCCTTAGTGTGGGTAGATTCGGTAGGATTATTCAGCTGTTTCATGAAATGGTGGACCTACATGACCCGCTAACGTACCAGTAGATGACCTACTAGAACGGACCGGTAGACAACATGAGACCGAGAGGAGATTGTAGTCAACCGAGACGTAAAATGACATGAGACCGAGAGGATATTGTCATAGCCTATTACCCGGCTGAACTAGAATAGGATTAACGTGTTATATAGCTGAACCGGAAATCGTCTATAGCCCTAGCTGATCTAGAGATTGCCTAGTTTCTCCATATCTATTTATTAAATATAAAAATTCAAAAATATTAGCTTAGTTGTTATTTTAATTCTTAAATCAATCAAATATTTCATGCTGTACCATATTCTTAACTAAATAACTAATTAAATAATCTCAAGTTTTTCCTTGTGGGATCGATAACTCGGGGTTGAAATACAACCCCTATATTACTTGACCATGCACTTGCGCATACGCGTTAGTAGATCGCGTCAAGTTTTTGGCGCCGTTGCCGGGGACAGCGGTAGATTATTTTGTTAGGAGTTAGTTTAGAGTACTTTTATTTTAGTTTTAGTTTTAATTATTTTTATTCTATATCTCTATGCTTCACGGGTGTCTTGTGAGTCTGTTTCTCAGGAACGCAGGAAGCAAGAGACAATATAAGCATGTGGAGCAAAGACTGTTATTCGGGTCCCCCCTACTGTTTCCACTGCAGGGGTAACCATGAAGACGAGGAAGCATGCATAACTTGGTGCTACGTATGCGGCCTTTGGCACAACCGTAGAGACTCATGTCGAGTACATTCCCCCCAACTTCATCAGCACCATGAAGACTCATCAGCGATTATGGCAGAACGGCGTAGTATTATGAATGACATCGAAGTGTGCGCCAAATTTTTTGTCCATAGCTGCACAAGTGCCACAAGGGATTAAGCCATAGGTATGGAATACGCGAGGGAGATGATGGAGAGGATAAAGGCACGACTTGAGAAACTGTCAACAGCAAGGGAATCAAGCATTCAAGATCCACAAGAAGAGACCGTGCCATATGACAGTGGGCCAAAAAATGAACCTTCATCATCCCCACCACAAGTGGAAGAAGAGATACCTGAGCCGAACGAAGACTGCAGTGTCCAGGAACCATTCGTCGCCTCTGCCACTTATGAGGACTCAGACTCTGATTCAGACTGGGGTGGACCTGTGTGCCGAAGAGGGGAAGATCTTCCATATTGCGAGCCATCACCGCAGGCGCCGTCACGTCCTTGGCATGAATGGGAAGGCACCAGCATTGGAAGCCTGTGGGGTGCCGACGATGAAGCTGATGATACACTTGTGCCCATTCCTATTGAGGTAAAATCCCCTACTCATACTTTCGAAGAATTATCCGTATCTCATATTAATCAAGTCTGTGATGAGATGGAAAGACTTGTGTATGGAGATTCTTATGGGGAAGAGCATCATGAGAAATTTTCAATTCCTTGTCATATTGGCTACTTTATTGATGATCCATATGCCACAGTCAAGGAGTTGGATATCAACAAGTGTGGGGTTGTGGATGAATTGAATGGGTCGTGTGAAGGGCATCTAGCATAGATGATGTATTACTAGGATGATTTTATGGCCAGAGATTCATTTGAGCCAATTGGTTCTTGGTGGAAGTTTCTCAAGAAGATCAATTGTAAAATGAAAGGAGTCAGATTCGACAACTATCCACCATCTTCAGAGCACATGGGTTCTCTTGGGAAAAATTTTATTGAAAAGAGATGGTGGAAGCAGAAGAAGTTGAGGGATAAAGCATCCTCCACCATCATTTTCGGTTGAGGTAACCGGGTCGGGCTGTCGACCTTAAATTACAAGCGCTGCTTGGGAGGCAACCCAATGTAGAGTAGGATGCTATTTATTTCTGTTTTTTTTTTTTTTTAGTTCTCCATATGTGATTTTGAGGGGTGAGAGAGAGTTGCATTAATTATTCCAATAAGTGTGCAGGGACATAGGTACAAAAGACGCTCCAGGTTCCCCTTCTTGATGCATGCGATAGAATGTTGAGTAGGCGCATGGAATCCGGACGCGAGATGAGACTTTTTCGGAAACTGTCAACGGTCCACAAGACCCCTTCTTGTTGCAGTTTTGCGGACACGGTGCCCTTGTAGGTCCGGGCACCCCATGTACCACTAACTCTCTCTGTTCTACGTTTTGAGCGATAATTGTGTATATCCACCGCAAACACATTTAAGCGATGACTCCTCTAATTATATCACTAAATTCGTTGAGGACAACGAAATGATTAAGTGTGGGGGGTTCTGTGTAAAATTTTGCTAGCCATGTCAGTTATGCTGTTGACTCAAAGACCCTTGAATGTGTTTTGGATGGTAATTTTTTTGAGTGATGAAAGACAAAGACAAAGCATTGCAGATACTCCAAGACATTGAGATACTGACAGAGCTTCAAAGCCTTGAGAGTTGTTTTTATTCTGCTGAATGTTCTAACAATCTTGTGTTGCAGATTGGATACCTGATTATACAGATCAGAGTTTTGCTGCATATACTCATGTTTTACATTATCTACTTATCTAACACAACTGTAGATTTCCTGATCAGGGAGAATCAAAGTTTTTTGGACTTAACTTTGAAAAACTGTTAAGCATGTTCAGAGCTTCAAGGCCTTGAGATGTGCCTTTAGCTGCTGACTGTTTTACAGAACTAATTTGATTCGTTCTTGCAGGGTTTGATTCTTATTATTATGATTGCTTAATGACTTCTTAAGTGTCTTAAACTTTATTATCATGATTTATATGTGTTAGAAGTTAATCAGATTACTGTTCTAATCTTTTAACCAGTTTTTATCATAAACTGGAAAACCAAACAGTCATAGTACTGTTATATTTCCGGACTTTGTTATTGCTGTGTTTTAATGTTGTTGCAGGTTTGTTAAATGTGCAAAAGCAATCTCAACAAACTCCAACATATATCTACGCAGAGCTATTTGAATTTCAGTTGAAAACATAAGGAGGATTTGTAGGAACTGAGATCCTAAAATCTCTCATTCAGTTGCAGCTCGTGGATAAAGAGACTGTTTTGAATTTTGAAAAGGGAGGATAGCAGAATACTGAGAGAGGTGTGACAAATTCGTGGGAGATAATTCATTCAAACACACAGGAATTCAAGCTTGAAATCCAGATTTCGGAAGATCAAATCATCCCAGTTTCCAGAAGAACACATCCAGGCTTCACTAGCTTATTCTTCTACTGTGTTCTTCATCTGTTTTGTAATATGTTTATATTTTATATATCTTAAACCTCACTAAACCTAGTGGTTGGTTGTTCAAGTGAACAACAAGATGTTCTTGTTAGCTCAACAGTTAGTAGCTGATACTAGATAGGTTTGGAACCACAAGCTGTATAGGTGTAAGGAAAAACACTTAGGCTTGAAGATCTAGGGCTGTTTCTGTGTGAGTAATAAGAAGTGTTTGCCCAATTTTGGTGGGATTAGATCCCTCAGGAAGAGATTAGATCCATTGGGAATGAACTCTGTAAATTGCTTTGTGTTCTTTACTTTACAGTTTTGTTAATTTCTGCTGCACACAACTCAAATCAAACTAGGGTTTATAAGCTATTTAGAACTGGTAATATTTCAATGCCTTGAAGCTTTCTATATTGCCTTCGGAAGTTTTGAGATTTGAGTTTCACACAAAGTCAATTTGTTTAAAATCTGAGTTTTGCAAAAACTTTCCATACTCTATTCAACCCCCCCCCCCCCCCCCCCTTATAGAGTATTTAGGTCCTGTATTTAGTCTACATTACACACTTTCAATTGGTATCAGAGCTTGGGTCACTGATATAGATCTAACAATCTTGTGACTATGAGTAATGTAGGAGATGGTGGATTCTCACAAGGAAGGGCAGCCAACAGACCTCCATTGTTCTGTGGTGATAACTTCATGCACTGGAAGGCATTAATGAAGATGTTCATCATAGATCAAGACATGGAATTGTGGTCAATAGTTCAGAATGGTCCTCATGAGCACTACACTACTATTGATGGAGTCAGATGTATCAAGTGTGAGGAAAATCTTTCAGTTACTGAACTCAAAAAGGTATCAAAAAATTACAAGGCTATGAATCTGTTATACTGTGCTCTTAATGCAGATGAGTTCAACAGAGTGTCAAATTGCAAGAGTGCCAACGAAGTATGGGACAAACTGTTTGTGACATATGAAGGAACAAGCCAGGTTAAGCAGACCAAAATCAACATACTTCTAAGGCAATATGAGTTTTTCAAGATGAACTTAGATGAGACCATCAAGGAGATGTTCAAAAGATTCACTGATGTGGTGAAAAATCTGGATTCATTGGGAAAGAAGTTCTCAAATGAAGAAAAGGTCAGGAAGATTCTGAGAAGCTTGCCAAAAGCCAAGTGGGAGCCGAAGACAACAACCATTGAGGAAGCTCAGGATTTAAGTCTTCTTCAGCTAGATGATCTACAAGGAAAGCGGCTCACTCATGAAATGTCTATGAAGGATGTGGAAGGTGATCTGAGTGAAAACATCAAGAACTTAGCACTTAAGGCCAAAGACAGTGAGAAGTGTCAAAGCCTTGAGACTGAAGATGATCATGATGATGAAGAGGCTTTAGCATTGATCTCCAAGGCCTTGGCCAGGATTCTCAAGAAGAAGAGAAACTATGGTAACATGGACTAGAACAGAGAGAGATCAAGACCTTCAGGCAGCAAGGACTACAAAGGTAAATCTTCATCACAGTCACATAAAACTAAAGTAATGAATTGTTTTGAGTGTGGTGATGAAGATCATTTAGTAAGGGACTGTCCACAAAAGAAGAAGAACAGGAGCTTTTAGAATAAAGATAGTGACAACAGAAGGAAGAAAGCCATGATGGCTTCCTGGAGTGATTCTGATTCATCAGACACAGAAGAAGATCAAGCAAACTTGTGCTTCATGGCCAAGCATGATGAAGAAAAATCATCAGACAGACATATTGAAGATATGGTAAAAAATCTTCTTTCTAGTCCTTCTGATGTACTTCCTGATATTCTCAAGAGTATGTTTTTAAATGAGCAAAGTTATAGAAATGAGATTTCCGCTTTAAAGATTAAGATTCATGAGCAGGTAAAAGAAAACCTGGACCTAGTTTTTATCGACAAAACTGTTGAAGTTTCTAAGACAAAGTTTGAAAAGGACTTCAAGGCCTTGGACAGCATGTTCAAAGCCTTGAAGGCACAGATAAAAGGGGTTGTTGATCAAAACACTCTTTTGACTGAAAGATATGCTGATCTAAAGACTCATTCTGAGGATTTAGAACAACAAATATGTTCTTTAACTGAGAAACTTCATGAGTCTACGAAGGTCCTAGCTATTTTTACAGGCTCAGAACATAATCTAAATATCATTCTTGGAGGAAGTCTGAAATCAATGCATGAAAGTGGGATTGGCTATAATCCAAATTTTCCAAAGAAAGGCTAAACTACTTTTGTCAAATCTGGTAGCAGACATTCTCCAAAATGTCATTACTGTGGAAAAATTGGTCATGTCATATTAACTTGTCCCTTCAGAAGATCAGAACCTCACATTATGAGGAATACTTATCCTTATCAGCTTAAGGGACAGGTTAGGCAGATTTGGGTTCCAAAAAGAATTAGACCACCAAACATGGCTGAGTCTGAGTATGACTCAAAGTTCTGTACTTGGTCTAACAGCCTGTTGAGGCAATGATTTACTTCTTCACGATGTCACCAAGGCCTTGACAGATCAGAAATGGATATTAGACAGTGGATGTTCCAGACATATGAGTGGAAAGAAGTCTCTCTTTACTGATCTTACAAAAAAATCTGGAGGAACAATCACACTTAATGGTGACAAAGAAAAATGAAATATTACTGGTATAGGTGGTATTGGTAATGGTTCTACTAACTCTATCTCTGATTTTTATCTGGTTGATGGACTTAAGTATAATCTGCTTAGTATCTCTCAGTTATGTGATAAAGGTTATAAAGCTATATTTGACAAGGAGAAATGTGTAATGCAAGATGAAAAATCTGGTGATTGCATACTCACTGCTCCTAGGTCATACAATCTATATGCTATGAGTACTAACAGTGTTGCAGGTGACAAGCTAAAATGCCTCAAGGCCATGAAGGAAGATTCAAAGCTTTGGCACAAAAAGCTTGGGAATATTAGCATACACACCTTGAATAAACTCATCTCAAAGGATTTGGTAAGAGGTTTACCATCACAGAAATTTTCAGATGGTGAGGTCTGTAAGGCATGTGTACAAGGTAAGCAAACCAGAAGCTCATTCAAGCCAAAGAACTTTGTAAGTACTTCTAGACCCTTAGAACTGTTGCATATGGACTTGTGTGGTCCTATGAGAGTTCAGAACCCAAAAGGTAAGAGGTATATGCTTGTTATAATAGATGATTATTCTAGATTTACTTGGGTGATGTTTATTAAAGACAAAACTGAGGCTTTATCTGAATTTTCTAGATTGTGCAAAGAGCTTCTAACTTTGAAAAATGTACCTGTTGCATCCATTATAAGTGATCATGGTGGGGAGTTTGATCAACTTGACTTTGACTTGTTTTTTGCAAAGCATGGCATATCACACAAATTTTCTGCACCTAGAACTCCACAGCAAAATGGAGTAGTTGAAAGGAAAAATAGGACACTTGAGGATATGTCTAGAACCATGCTTCTTGAAAGCAATTTGCCAAAGTTCTTGTGGGCAGAAGCTGTTAATACTGCCAATTATGTGCTGAATAGATGCTTGATTAGACCTATTTTGAAAAAGACCCCTTATGAACTGTTTAAAGGTAGAAAGCCTACTGTTTCATACTTCAAACCTTTTGGTTGTATCTGTTTTTTGCATAATAATGGTAGAGACAATCTTGGTAAGTTTGATGCTAGAAGTGATGAAGGTGCATTTCTTGGATATTCTCAAACTAGCAAAGCTTATAGAGTTTACAATAGAAAAACCAAGATTGTGGCAGAGAGTATTCATGTGATTTTTGATGAAAGTACTAAGGATTCTCTGAGTGAAAGTTTTTCAGATCTAGATTTGAACAAGCATGAGTCTGATGATGATGCTGTAAAATAGGACAAAGGCAAAACTAATGTGCAGAATCAATCAGCAGAATCTCAAGGCCTTGAACCTCCTGCAGAACCAAAATCTCAAAGCCTTGGGACAGAAGCTGAAAGTTTCTATGATGCTCCCTCTACTGTTTCAATAACTCAAAGCCTTGAAGGAGAATATTCCTGGATACCAAGGAAGAAGTTTAAGTACCATGCAGATCATCCAGCTGACAATATCATATCTGACCCATCAACTGGAACTCGGACAAGAGGACAGTTGAAGAACTTGTGTGCTTTTAGTGCATTTGTATCTTTGATTGAGCCTAAAGATATCAAGGAAGCACTAGAAGATGCAGACTGGATCATTGTAATGCAGAGTGAGCTGAATGAATTTGAAAGAAACAAGGTATGGAATCTGGTTCCCAAACCTAAAGAGAAATCAGTTATTGGAACCAGATGGGTATTCAGAAATAAGCTTAATGAGAATGGCAAAGTGGTAAGGAACAAAGCCAGACTGGTTGCGCAAGGATATAATCAGGAAGAAGGTAGAGATTATGAGGAGACTTTTGCTCCTGGTTCCAGGTTAGAAGCTATTAGAATACTTCTTGCATTTGCATCTCACAATCACATAAAGCTTTACCAAATGGATGTCAAATGTGCTTTTCTGAATGGCTATTTACAAGAAGATGTTTTTGTAGCACAGCCTCCTGGTTTTGAAGATGAAAACTTTCCTGATCATGTTTACAAACTAGAAAAAGCTCTTTATGGGTTAAAACAAGCTCCAAGGGCTTGGTATGATAGACTTTCAAACTTTCTACTTGACAACAATTTCAAGAGAGGTCTAGTTGATAAAAATCTTTTCATTAAACATCATCAATGTGATTTATTAGTAGTTCAGATCTATGTAGATGATATTCTATTTGGTGCTACTAATGATGCTCTTTCAAAAGAGTTTTCTAGTCTGATGTGCAGGGAGTTTGAGATGAGCTTAATGGGAAAACTGAATTTCTTTCTTGGACTTCATATCTTACAAATGAAGAAAGGAATTTTTGTATATCAAGGAAAGTATATCAAGGACTTATTGAACAAGTACAATATGTCACAGTCCAAGGTGCTTAAAACCCCTATGAGTTCATCACTCTCATTAGATAAGGATTCACAAGGTAAGAGTGTGAATCAAAAGGAATACATAGGTATGATTGGATCACTTTTGTATTTAACTGCTAGCAGACCTGATATTATGTTCAGTGTTTGTATGTGTGCTAGATTTCAAGCAGATCCTAAGGAGAGTCATTTAACTGAAGTCAAAAGAACTTTTAGATATTTGAATGGAGCCAGAGACTTGGGGCTTTGGTATCCAAGGAGATCTAATTTTATGCTGAGTGGCTATTCAGATGCAGATTTTTCAGGGTATAAAGTAGACAGGAAATGTACTTCTGGATGTTGCCAGTTTCTTGGATCTTCACTGATCAGTTGGCATTCTAAAAAGCAAAATTATGTAGCATTATCAACTGCAGAAGCTGAATACATTGCAGCTGGATCTTGCTGTTCACAAGTGTTATGGATTGCTCAGCGACTTAGAGATCTTGGCTATAATTTCAGAAATGTTCCTATTCATTGTGACAATACAAGTGCTCTCTCAATCTCTAAGAATCCAGTCTAGCACTCAAGGAACAAGCACGTAGATGTGAGACATCACTTCCTTAGAGATCATGCTGAACAAGGTGACGTTGTTTTAATTTCTACTTCAATGCAGACTGCTGATATTTTCACTAAACCTTTGCCAGATG
This sequence comes from Linanthus parryae, assembly GCA_023055425.1. NCBI lineage: Eukaryota > Viridiplantae > Streptophyta > Magnoliopsida > Ericales > Polemoniaceae > Linanthus > Linanthus parryae. Next base: position 70,552,295 of record JALGPY010000007.1, on the reverse strand, counting down.
ATAGGTTTTAATCCCTAAGGCTCGAATTGGGGATGTTAAACAAGAATGCATTGGTTTAGGGGGAATATTAGTACTTATATGTGTTTATGTGTTGAAATCTCAAAGCCTTGAGATTATACTTTCCGAAGCCTTGAAATTATAGCGCAAAGCTTTGAAGTTTCTCAAACTGCAGAAAATCTCAAGGCCTTGAGATTGTTCTCCAGGTCTTGAAAACATCTGTATTTATTTTTATTTTAAAAATGGATCATCAAATATTATATCTTATCTTTTTAGATAACTGTATAATATTTGAATTACTCAGAGAATTTTCTAAAATATCCAAAAATATTTTTTCAAGATCCTTTTTGCATGTTGATTTTAGTAGTGTCCTTTTATGACTCATACTTTTCAACCTACTTAAGCTGAAAGTCTGGGCTTATTCTTCTCCATTCTCTCTCAATTCTTTACGTCTCTCCTCTCTCTCTCTCTCTCAATTTCTTTCAATCTCATTCCCTTATCAAAACCCTAAACCTAAAATGGAGCGCAAATCAGCCAGAATTCAGCAATAGGGGAAGCCTTCTGGCAGATCCAAGAAGAGGGAAAAAAAGAAGGAGAAGATAGTGATTTCTGATTCGGATTCAGAAAATACTCAGAGTTTGCATGAGGAAACTCCTCCTGCAAAGAAGACCATAACAGAAAAGGGAGATGAAGGCTCAAGCATTGATCCACAAAAGGAGACAGAGACTCGGGTAGGTGATCAACCTAGGTCAGACAAGAAGAAAGGGGGAGATAAGAAAAAGGCTGGAGAAGAGGAAAAAGGGAAATCTGCTCAAGAAAGCAAGAAGAAACCAACTGAAGGAGAACAAGAGAAGAGCAAACCCACTGAGAACAAAAAAAGGGTTAAGCAGGTTGCTGCTGCAACCAAAAAGGGTTAATAAGGTAAGAATGCACTTCCTTCAGATTGGTTAGTTAGTTCTTAAGTTAGGACTATGTGGATGCAAGGTTATGCTTCATCTAAGGTAGCTTTCTGTAGTATGTTTTATGAGGAGTTATTGGATAAACCGGATATTAATTGTATGAGAAATTTAAGAGAAACTGCAGTTTGGAAGGTATTAAATCCTAGTTCAAAAGCCTATCCTAGGTTAACTAGGTTATTCTATCTGAATTTGGTTCATGAAGGTGATGATAAGATGGTGTTAACTTCAAAAGTGGTAGGGATAAATTTCAGGTTAGATCATAGGAATTTTGCCAAATTCTTGGGCATTCCTAGGAAGTATAATGTTGGAGATTACCCTGATAGGAAGGAGTGTCCGGAAAAGGCAAAAGAGATGTTTTTCATTGATGGTGTACCCTCTGGTCCAAAGCAGTTGACACACTCAGTGCTCAACTGTGAAGCTAAAATTTTGTTTACAATTCTGATGAGGAGTGTTGTTCCTAGGGAGAACTCAAGGGAGTTGGTTATTGATAAAGTTCTCATTCTGATGTATCTGATATGTCAAGGGTTTGATATAGACTTGCCAACAGTTGTTATGGAGCATATGATTTATTGTGCAACCAGAACTAGAAACCATCCTCTTCCATATGCCAACCTTTTACCTCTTTTCTTTGAACATTTTGATGTACCTGTGAAAGGGGAGGAAAATATTACTAGAGGTTTTCGGTTAATTGATGAAACTGCATTACAGAGGATTGGGGTAGTTCAGACTGGGAAAGGTCATTGCAAATTCTATTCAGAATTTTCAAAGGATGAGCTTGGAGAGAAGGAGTTTGTTAAGCCAAAGGGGGATACATCAGGTAAAGGACAAGACAATGAGGATTATTCTTTGTTGGTTGAGAAGTTTGAAGATCAGCAGGTTGAGATTGAAGATCTCAGACAAAGGCTATTTGATCTGTCATCTGAATTTAACCAGTTCAAGGGCTTGATGAATGTTACGAATGGGAAGCTGGATGTTGTCATCAAGGGTTTGAACATGGAGAATATACCTTTTGCTACTAGTCATGAAATCAGTGTGGGTTGAGATGAAAGGCTAGGAGATTTCTTGAAGAAGAAAAAGAAGCCAATTCTAGTGGTGCTTACTTCCAAAGATGTGTATGAACAAACTGATGAAGAAGATGCTGGTGAAGAAACAGGTGTTGATGTAGCTACAGAAGGAGATTCAGTGCAGGTTAAGAACAAGAAGGTGGATGAGATAATTGAAGAAGTTGTTGCAGAAGTGGAAGCTGAACAAGAGGGAAATCAGTCTGCTGATGATGCTGAAAGTGAGGAAGAAGTTGGAGAAGGCTCAGAGAAAGGCCAGACATTAAAGAAGAAATGAAGATCAAATGAGACCAAAGCCTTGACCTTCTATCTATTTCTTTTCTTCTTTTCTGTTCTCAAGGCCTTGAATTTCTAAGAATAATTTTTTCTTTAAATTTTTGTTTAAGACTCTGAGTAATGATCTAACATTTCTTTACCTTTATTTGATGAAAGTCAAAAAGGGGGAGAAATTATGTGTTTTGTGTGTTTTGTGTTGCTTTCGGTACTTGAATAATAATAATATCAGTTGTTTTATCTATGATTATCTGTGAATTTTGAATTGCTGATTATCTGTGTTAAGATGATTTATCTGGTATTATTGTCTATTGTATCTGCAATATGTGGTTATCTAATTATTACAAGGAGTTGCAGGAATATCTACACAAGATTATGGGTTTTGTCTTTCATCAAGGGGGAGATTGTTGACTCAAAGACCCTTGAATGTGTTTTGGATGGTAATTGTTTTGATTGATGAAAGACAAAGACAAAGACAAAGCGTTGCAGATACTCCAAGGCCTTGAGATACTAACAGAGCTTCAAAGCCTTGAGAGTTGTTTTTATTCTGCTGAATGTTCTAACAATCTTGTGTTTCATATTGGATACCTGATTATACAGATCAGAGATTTGCTGCATATACTCATGTTTTACATTATCTACTTATCTAACACAATTGCAAATGTCCTGATCATTGAGAATCAAAGTTTTATGAACTTAATTTTGAAAAACTGTGAAGCATGTTCAAGCTTCAAGGCCTTGAGATGTGCCTTTAGCTGATGACAGTTTTACAGAACTAATTTGATTCTTTCTTGCAGGGTTTGATTCTTATTATTATGATTGTTTAATGACTTCTAAAGAGTCTTAAACTTGTTTATCATGATTTATATGTGTTAGAAGTTAATCAGATTACTGTTCTAATCTTTTAACCTTGTTTTTATCAGAAACTGGAAAACCAAACAGTCATAGTACTGTTATATTTCTGGAATTTGTTGTTGCTATGTTTTAATGTTGTTGCAGGTTTGTTAAACGTGCAAAAGAAATCTCAACAAACTCCAACGGATATCTACTCATAGCTGTTTGAATTTCAGTTGAAAATAGAAGGAGGATTTGTAGGAACTGAGATCCTAAAATCTCTCATTCAGTTGCAGCTGGTGGATAAAGAAACAGGTTTGAATTTTGAAAAGGGAGGCTTGCAGAATACTGAGAGAGGTGTGACAAATTCATGGGAGATCATTCATTCAAACACACATGAATTCAAGCTTCAAATCCAGATTTCAGAAGATCAAATCATTCCAGTTTCCAGAAGAACACATCCAGGCGTCACTAGCTTATTCTTCTACTGTGTTCTTCATCTATTTTTTAATCTGTTTATCTTTTATATATCTTAAACCTCACTAAACCTAGTGGTTGGTTGTTCAAGTGAACAACAAGGGGTTCTTGTTAGCTCAACAGTTAGTAGCTGATACTAGATAGGTTTGGAACCACAAGCTGTATAGGTGTAAGGAAAATCAATTAGGCTTGAAGATCTAGGGCTGTTTCTGTGTGAGTAATAAGAAGTGTTTGCCCAATCCTGGTGGGATTAGATCCCTCAGGCAGAGATTAGGTCCATTGGGACTGAACTCTGTAAATTGCTTTGTGTTCTTTACTTTACAGTTTTGTTAATTTCTGCTGCACACAACTCAAATCAAACTAGGGTTTATAAGCTGTTTAGAACTGGTAATAGTTCAAGGCCTTGAAGCTTTCTATATTGCCTTTGGAAGTTTCAGACAGTTTCTTAAAATCTCAAGGCCTTGAGATTTGAGTTTCAGACAAATCAATTTGTTTAAAATCTGAGTTTTGCAAAAATTTTCCATACTCTATTCAACCCCCCTTCTAGAGTATTTAGGTCCTGTATTTAGTCTACATTACACACTTTCATATGCATCGCCAGTTACATGTAGTTGTATCGTATTGTGTAGTACGTGTGGTTAGTGTAGAATGTTTGATACAGTGTCGTATTGTGATAGTTTTAAATTTCTTCATTGTTTAGCACTTTTAATTTATTGGGTCCCCTACCCAATCGTTGTGATTATCGAGTTGGCCAAAAGCATATAGAGTTTAGGAAAATATGAGAACAGAAAAAAAATAGAGAAAAAACAAAATTCCATAAAAATTAAATTTTTTGAGTTGGGCAATTGATGAAGCTTGAAACCAGAGAGAGTTCAATGAAAGAGTCTCAATGAATAGGAAGCACCGTAGTGGGGAAAAACTTAAATTTTAGTATCCTACTCACCAGTTTCACGAAAGGAAGTCATGGGTATTCAGGGAACAGTGGAAAGTAGATGTCGGGCATACCTGTAGTTCCTATAATGTGCTAGGAGGATTTGGTCCCTGGGGTAGTTGAATAGTCTGTTTTCGAGTGGAAACTTGTGGCCTCTTGTAAATCTGGGGTGGACTTTCGTGTAGAGTCGGTTCCATGTGGTACATTTCTCTAGGCTAAGTGAAGTTAGGGAGTGTACACCAACATCCCTTACGGCGATTTCAAGAGCTAAACGAAAAAGCCCACACTTAGTTACTCTAAATGCACGACTGAATTAATTAGAAGAGAATGAAAAAGAAAAAATAAATAAATCAAAATCTTCTCTTGGACTAGATACGGTGAACAGCCTAATGTACCCCTGTTCGCGCGGGGAATTTGGATTCAAAACAGTTAGGTCTAAAAACCCCATATGACTTGGAGACTTAAGACTACTATAAGACTAAGGGTGCCGAGACCCACTGAGCTAAAGGACGTGCCTGAATCTTGGATTGAGTTTGGTGGATTTTTGGGGACCCCTTAAAGAGCTTGTGCGTAGGATCATTGTATTTTCAAATCCTTATTGCGGTTGTGTGAATTGAAAAAGAGACTTTTGAGAACTTGATGATTTTGGTTAGTGATAGCGAGATTGCCCGTCTCTTAAGAAAATGAAAAAAAGTATGTTGTTTCAATTTCAGCATTGTTCTATAATCGAGTTGCATTGTCTATAGTCATGTAGATTGCATTGCGTGTGTGATTTGTTTGTGTCACATGGCTAGTAAATTTTTATGCAATTCGGTGGAGTTAAAACGTAGTGTAAGGTTTGATTTTGCTCGTGATGCGCAAAAAGGTAGTGTGGGGGATTTGATAACTCTCTATTAGAGTTATATTTCTCGCACATTTTATATCGTTCTGCGTGCTTTCCAGGTTGATTATATTGGTTTTACACTATGAATAGAGAGAAAACGTAGGAGTTTAGGTTTGAGCATTAATTTGTTAATCCGGGCGTTTCTCGCGTTATTTACATTTATTTTTCAATTCTGATCGCACGGGATGTTTTCGTGTCGTGTTTGACAGGAAACGGAGCTCATGGATCAAGATTAGAGGAGAAACGAACTTCTGAACATATGCGGGAGCTTGAGAAAGAAGAAAGAAGAAAAGAAAAGAAAAATATACCCAGGAGGTCGCAGGACCAGGATTTTCTGGTCCTGCGACCAGAAACTTGAGAAACTCACTGTAAGTCACGACCAAGCCTTATGGTCGTAGGATCAGAAGCTGGTCGCAGGACCAGGATTTTTCTAATCCTGCAATCAGAAAAAAAACACCAGCCCACGCACGGAAAAGAAGAGAGTTTTAGGGTTATTAATTAACACTCTTTTGGGAATTAATTAATAAAACCTAGAACAAAATAAAAGAGGAACAACGTGAGAAAGAGGAGGAGACCACTCACGCAAGAAGAGAGGACGGAGACTACGAAGAACTGAAGCTTCTCCATTGAAGATCTAGGGTTTCATCATCTTCTTCTTCTTCTTTCAAAATCTTGTATGGAGAAACTTGTAAGTCTTGTTTTGGTTGATTTCAATTAGTTAAACTCCATTGCTAGGCTTCTCTAGAAAGCCTAGGGTTATGTAAACGAATGATTTTCCGGGTTTAGACTTTGTCTCATGCTTTTAAACTTTGAACTATCGATTGAATATTTAGTTTCTTGAAATTGTTAGTGAGTCTCGCCTATTGACACGGCGTGATCATGATTTAATCTTCATGAAAACTAGGGTTTGTTCATAGTTCATCGTATTGCTTGATGTTAATTAATATTTCACTTACATGTTCTTGTTCTATGCTTTATCCTTAGTGTGAAAGGATTGATCAACCGGACACGCTAGCTAATTAGATGAGTGCACGACAGTGACATAACCTAATTGTTATGAGAACTTGAACACAATCCCAAATCACCGAGACAAAAAAGGAGAAGTGTTAGGATTGGCCTTAGTGTGGGTAGATTCGGTAGGATTATTCAGCTGTTTCGTGAAACGGTGGACCGACAGGACCCGCTAACGTACCATTATATGACCTGCTAGAAAGGACCGGTAGACAACATGACACCGAGAGGAGATTGTAGTCAACCGAGACATAAAATGACATGAGACCGAGAGGATATTGTCATAGCCTATTACCCGGCTGAACTAGAATAGGATTAACGTGTTACATAGCTGAACCAGAATTCGCCTACAGCCCTAGGTGATCTAGAGATTGCCTAGCTTCTCCATATCTATTTATTAAATATAAAAATCCAAAAATATTAGCTTAGTTGTTATTTTAATTCTTAAATCAATCAAATCTTTCCTCCTGTATCGTATTCTAAAAAAAAAATAACTAATTAAATAATCTCAAGTTTGTCCTCGTGGGATCGATAACTCGGGGTTAAAATACCACTCCTATATTACTTGACCATGCACTTGCGCATACGCGTTAGTAGATCGTGTCAGGTTTTTGGCGTGTTGCCGGGGACAGCGATAGATTATTTTGTTAGGAGTTAGTTTAGAGTACTTTAGTTTAGTTTTAGTTTTAGTTATTTTTATTCTATATCTCTGTGCTTCACATGTGTCTTTTGAGTCTGTTTCTCAGGAACGCAGGAAGCAAGAGACAATATAAGCATGTGGAGCGAAGACTGCTATTCGGGTCCCCCCTATTGTTTCCACTACAGGGGTAACCATGAAGACGAGGAATCATGCATAACTTGGTGCTACGTATGCGGCATTTGGCACGACCGTAGAGACTCATGTCGAGTACATGCCCCCCAACTTCATCAGCACCAGGAAGACTCATCAGCGATTATGGCAGAACGGCGTAGTATTATGAATGACTTCGAAGTGTGGGCCAAATTTTTGTCCATCGCTGCACAAGTGCTACAAGATGATTCATCCATAGGTATAGAATACGTGAGGGAGATGATGGAGAGGATAAAGGAACGACTTGAGAAACTGTCCACAGCAGGGGAATCAAGCATTCAAGATCCACAAGAAGAGACCGTGCCATATGAGAGTGAGCCAAAAAATGAACCTTCATCATCCTCACCACAATTGGAAGAAGAGATACCTGAGCCGAACAAAGACTGCAGTGTCCAGGAACCATTCATGGACTCTGCCATTTATGAGGACTCAGACTCTGATTTAGACTGGGTGGACCTGTGTGCCGAAGATGGGAAGGTCTGCCATATTGCGAGCCAACACTGCAGGCGCCCTCACGCCCTTTGCATGAGTGGGAAGACACCAGCATTGGAAGCCTGTGGGGGTGCCGACGATGAAGCTCATGATTCACTTGTGCCCATACCCATTGAGGTAAAAGCCCCTTTCATACTTTCGAATAATTCTCCGTATCTCATATTAATCAAGTCTGTGATGAGTTGGAAATTCTTGTGTATGGAGATTCTTATGGGGAAGAGCATCATGAGAAATTTTCAATTCCTTTTCATATTGGCTACTTTATTGATGATCCATATGCCATAGTCAAGGAGTTGGAAATCAACAAGTGTGGGGGTGTGGATGAATTGAATGGGTCATGTGAAGGGCATCTAGCACAGATGAGGTATTACTGGGATGATTTTATGGTCGGAGATTCATTTGAGCCCAGTGGTACTTGGTGGGAGTTTCTCAAGAAGATCAATTGCAAAATGAAAGAGGTCAGCTTCCACAACTATCCACCATATTCAGAGCACAGGGGTGCTCATGTGAAAAATTTCATTGAAAAGAGATGGTGGAAGTTGAAGAAGTGGAGGGATAAAGCATCCTCCACCATCATTTTCGGTTGAGGTAACCGGGTCGGGCTGTCGACCTTAAATTACAAGCGATGCTTGGGAGGCAACCCAATGTAGAGTAGGATGCTATTTATTTCTGTTTTTTTTCTTTTAGTTCTCCATATATGATTTTGAGGGGTGAGAGAGAGTTGCGTTAATACTTACAATAAGTGTGTGTTGGAATAGATGCCCTAGAGGCAATCTAGTTTAGTATGAATTTGTATATGGCTAGAAAATTCATTTATTATTTATTGGATATTTAATATAATGAAGTCCTTAGATTTACAATCGTGTTGTTTATCTTAAATATCCCTAGTCAAGTATAATGATTAATGGGACAATCATCTATAGACTAGTATGGGGTTGGATTGATATGGAGATATCACGATCCAACACATAGGTGTGCATTACGGAATGTTGCACTGGATTGACCCATCTCCGAGAAGGCTACATACGTGTTATGTTGAGTCACAAGTGCTTCTCGCGGTGCAATGGTATTGTCATCCTTAGACTTGAAGTCACTAGATATTCTAGTTGTGGATCATTGTGATCTTGGTAGCGTTAAACGCTACACCGTGACTGGGTAGTTATAAAGGCGTGTACTGGATACAATGAGAAGCAAGCTTAGAGATCGTAGTGGACGTAGAGAGGATTTGCCCCTCCCACATAACGGGAGTAAATATCCTAGGCCACTCGAGGGATAGTGCTTATAGAATGTCTGTCCAGACTCAAATAAATCAATATATGGGATATTGATGTTATTTGCACGAATGAGACTATTCCCATAGATCGAGAAACTATGGATTGGATATACGAGTGTGACTTGTATGTCTCGTGTCCAATCCGGATATGGAGGCAAAGGGATGAGACAATTACTTGTACAAGGTTGTCTAGATGACTATTCTATTAGTTGGCTAGAATGGATGTTTTGCTAGAAACCGCTCCATATTAGCAAATAGTTGCTACCAACTAGATAGAACCTATGGGGTCACACGCTATATAGAGTTGTACTAGATTTGGGAATTAATTAATTGGATTAATTAATTAGAAGGATCACTTTGCAAACCCTTGCAAACTTAGTAGGGACTAATTTGCAAGGAAGGGACTAAATTGAATTCTAGTAGGACTAGAATAAGTCCTTTAGGTAGTTAACAAGGAGTTGTTGGACTATATAAAGGAACCTCCTTCCTTCCTTCCTCATAACTTATTCTCATTAGTGATCATAACAAGAGTGGGAGAGAACAAAGGAGAGAGAGCAAGCAACAAAGGAGGCCGACGCCCCCCATTGCCGCCGCCCTCGTCCCCGTCGGCCAAAAGAGGGCCGAAACCCCCTCTTTTGTCTCGTTTTGCGTGATTCCTTCACCCTCCTCTTATTCCGGGCTAGCACCTAGGAGTTTGGGAGATCTAGGAGCAACTCTAGGCGTGGATCAACTATAGAGAACGTGACACTATTCGCGTTTGAAGTCATCAAGGAGAACCCAAAGGTGTGTTTATGATTTCTTTCCTTCGCTATCGTTATGCATCTAGACTTGTGATCCTTGGAGGGTTTTGCATGGCTATTTGTTTGATTATGCTTCCGTTGCGCGATCCATGAATCAAAACCCTACAGTGGTATCAGAGCCACAGGTCATAGAGCATAAACGTAGTTTATGTGTTACATTCTTGTTGTTTTACACCTTAATTTGTTGTTTATCGCGTAAAACAAGACAAATCAAGCATGGGATGCAATTTGTCAACAATTAATCATAACAAGACCCAATTTTTGCATTAGATGCATGAATTGGTGAGTTTGAGAAATTTTAGGATCATAGATCTAGGGTTTGGGCATCCTTGGGGAAGAAGGAGTTCTCCCAAAACAAGGAAACAACCAAACTTGGGCTCCAAGCAAGGGAGTTGTTTTGGAAACAACTCCCAAGAGGAGGTTCGGCCCCCTAGGGAACCGCCCCCTTGCTTGCCGCCCAAGCTTGGCCGCCCTAAGGGGCCGGGCGGCCCTAACCCGCGGGCCTAGCTTGCGGGTTTTGGGCCGGGCCGGCCCTAGGGCCTTTGTGGTTCACTTTGATGGGCCCGGGCAATTGGATTGTTGGGCCCATGGACCGTTTTAACCCTAGAAATCCTAAAATCAATTAAAATTGACCAAGCGCGTTAAAATTGGATTTTAACTGTTTATGTGCAAATCGCATGGTGATTGGATATGGCCTTAGGATGTGGTTTGATGTGGATGTTTAATTTTGTGGTTTGGTTTTACGGCCTGCGAGCTGATCAATTAATTGTAATAATTAATTAGGGTTTTATGGCCTGCGTGCCATTTTTTTTCTCAACTTGTGAGATTTATTTTATTTAGTATAGATGTTAGCTAGTGCTAGGTAAAGTAGATTGTTAGCCAAGATTGAAGAAAAGAATCCCAAAGCCAAAGGAGCCACAAAAGGATGGAACATGGAGCATGGAGCATTCCACATGACTATGAAGGATGGACCAAAAGATCAAGACGCATGGAGATGTGTTTGCTTAGGGTTCATAGATAATTCCATTGGCTTGGAATTATCTTAGTCTAGAAAAGGCCATATCCACATCACGTTTAATTTCTGTTTTGTGGTTGTTTATTTATTGTCTTATTATTTGTGTGGTTGGTGTATGGATGATGCATGCAATTAGGATAATAAGATAATAGACAACCCGGATCTATTATTTGGAGTTGTGCCCAAACTCAAATAGATAGATTAGTTGATATTGATCAACAAAACAATTAAAATTTGAGTTCAAAAATCCCTCAAATTTTAAATATTGTGTTCTTGCCTTCTCGTTATTTAAACACTCATTATCATCATTATTTATCAAGTTCGTGCGTGCCAAAGCATGGCGACTTGGTTCATAATGATGGAATGCGATGGCACGTAACAACGTGCAATTGTTTAGATAAGAGGTTGAACACAACTAGGCTATTAATTTGATTAAGAAACCTAGAGGCAATCAATTGGGATTATCCATATGGATGGATAAATAAGGAGTTATTTGCCCGATTGAACCAAGAGTTGCATATGAGATGCAATTGGAATTGTTCCTACCTAAAAGTAGTCAAATTATGGGTGACTTGCCAAAGCAAGCTCATAAGGAGATGAAAAGATGGATCTTGGCCCACTAGAAAATATAATGATATTTTCCGCATTAATATCTTGAGGGTCATTAATCCGTAGAAAAATAGTGGGAGCTATATTTAATAAACCAGACACCTGTTGCCTTAAAGGCGTATCAAAAGCGTGTTGATGACGCTAATGATGCGGCCTGCCTTATGCTTTGCACCATGACCTCTGAGCTTCAGAAGCGACATGAGAACATGAATGCTATCGATATGATCGAACATCTAAAGCAGCTCTTCCAAGAGCAGGCGAGGGTAGAGAGGTATGAGGTCTCAAAGGCACTGTTCAAATGTCATCTGGCAGAAGGGAACCCGGTGGGACCCCATGTACTCCGAATGATCGGATACTTGGAGAATCTCGCCCGGCTAGGGTTCCCGGTCGGCCAAGAGTTGGCAACCGATCTCGTGTTGCAATCTTTGCCCGAGAGTTATGGACAGTTCATTATGAACTATAACATGAACGAGATCGTTAAACCACTGCCAGATTTGCTCAACATGTTGAGGACGGCTGAACAGAGCATCAACAAGGGTAAGGGCAAGGCCATTATGATGGTGCATAAAGGAAAGGGCAAAAAGTTTGCCTCTTCCTCCAAGGGCAAAGGCAAGTCAGTTGCCAAGTCCAAGTAACAAGCCCTTAAGACTGTTGGTGGCATTGCCAAGGTCGTGACTAAAGGTGAGTGTCACTACTGCAGTCAGCCTGGACACTGGAGAAGGAACTGCCCAAAATATCTGGAGGACAAGAGGCTTGGAATAGTGATTCCACCACCACCAGGTATTTTTGTTGTAGATGTCAATTTAACTGTCTCTACATCATGGGTATTAGATACTGGATGTGGATCTCATATTTGTCGAAATATGCAGGATCTAAAGAGAAGTAAGAGATTGGCTAAAGGGGAGGTAGATCTGCGCGTTGGGAATGGAGCAAAGGTTGCTGCGTTGGCCATAGGCGTGTGCGAGCTATCTCTGCCTTCAGGATTAGTTTTAGAATTAAATAATTGCTATTTTGTGCCTGCTATGAGCAGAAACATTATTTCTATTTCTTGTTTGGACAAGGAAGGTTTTATTATTTCAATAAAGAACAATTGTTGTTCCTTTTATTTGAATAATATTCACTATTTTAGTGCGCAATTATTTAATGGACTGTATGTCCTTGATCTAAGCAATCCTGTCTACAACATTAATACCAAGCGGATTAAAATAAATGATTTAAATCCTGCTTATTTATGGCATTGTCGTTTAGGCCACATAAATGAGAAACGTGTATCTAGACTCCATAAGGATGGATTACTAGACTCATTTTATTTTGAATCATATGAGACATGTGATGCTTGTTTATTGGGAAAAATGACAAAGTCCCCTTTCAATAAGAAAGGTGAGAGGACTAGTGAGCAATTGGCGCTCATACATACCGATGTATGTGGGCCATTTGCCACGCCTGCCAGGGGTGGTTATGTCTACTTCATTACATTTACTGATGATTACAGTAGATATGGATTTGTGTACCTTATGAGGGCAAAATCCGAATCCTTTGAAGTGTTCAAAGAATTCAAGAATGAAGTAGAGAAGCAACTTGGCAAAAGTATCAAGGCTCTACGATCGGATCGTGGAGGAGAATATTTGAGCCAAGAGTTTGACGACTATCTTAGAGAGTGTGGGATAGTATCCCAACTCACTCCACCCGGAACGCCACAATGGAATGGCGTGTCCGAGAGGAGGAATCGAACCCTATTGGATATGGTTCGGTCTAAGATGTGTCAAACCGATCTTCCATTATCATTTTGGGGCTACGCTCTATTAAGTGCAGCTTTCACCATTAACCGTGTTCCATCTAAATCAGTCATGAAGACACCATATGAGATGTGGAGTGGGAGGCGTCCCACACTGTCGTTCATGAGGATTTGGGGCTGCGATGTATATGTAAAACGTTTACAATCAGACAAGCTAGGGACTAAATCGGATAAGTGTAAATTTGTGGGGTACCCTAAGGAAACTAAGGGATACTACTTCTACAATCCAAACGAGAACAAAGTATTTGTTGCTCGGACCGGCGTGTTTCTAGAAAGAGAGTTTGTCTCTAAAGAAGCAAGTGGGAGGAATGTAGAACTTGAAGAGGTTCAAGAACCACAAATCACTGAACCGATTATGGAACATGAACAGGAACCACAAGCAGTTGTGGAGCCACCTGTTCAGGTAACACAAGAGCTTCGTAGATCTAGTAGAGTGCGCCAGGAACCCGAGAGGTACGGACTTCTCGTGACTGATTCCGGTGACGCGATGCTCATAGATGATGAGCCTACTTCCTATGAGGAGGCCATGAATGGCCCAGACTCACAGAAGTGGCTTGAAGCCATGAGATCCGAGATGGAATCCATGTATACCAACAAAGTATGGACTTTGGTGGAACCACCTGATGGGGCACGGCCCATAGGGTGCAAGTGGGTCTTCAAGAAGATCGACATGGATGGTAATGTGATTACCTATAAGGGCCGATTGGTGGCCAAAGGATTCAGACAGATTCATGGTATTGACTATGATGAAACCTTTTCACCAGTCGCTATGACCAAATCCATCCGAATCCTACTTGCAATTGCAGCATACTACGACTATGAGATTTGGCAGATGGATGTCAAAACAGCATTCCTTTATGGGAATCTCCTCGAGGACGTGTATATGATACAGCCGGAGGGTTTTGAGGATCCAAAGCAAGCCAACAAAGTCTGTAAGCTGCAACGATCTTATGGATTGAAGCAAGCTTCTAGGAGTTGGAATCGACATTTTGATGAAGTGGTCAAAGAGTTTGGCTTCATCAGAAACGAAGATGAGTCTTGTGTCTACAAGAAGGTTAATGGGAGCTCTGTAGCTTTTCTGGTCTTGTATGTGGATGACATACTTCTCATTGGAAACGACATTTCTATGCTGCAATCTGTGAAAGATTGGCTAGGAAAGTGTTTCTCAATGAAGGACTTAGGGGAAGCAGCCTATATACTCGGTATAAAGATCTATAGAGATAGATCTAAGAGGATGCTAGGCCTAAGTCAAAGTACATATATTGACAAGGTGTTGAAACGGTTCAACATGCAAGATGCCAAGAAGGGATTCTTGCCCATGTCACATGGAATCACTCTTTCGAAGAGTGGTTGTCCTTCCAATGAGATTGAGAAGGAACGCATGAGTAGGATTCCCTATGCCTCGACCATAGGATCTATCATGTACGCCATGTTATGTACTAGACCAGATGTGTCATATGCCTTGAGTATGACAAGGAGATACCAATCCAATCCGGGTGAGAGTCACTGGATTGCTGTCAAGAACATCCTAAAGTACTTGAGAAGAACTAAGGATGCTTTCTTGATATTTGGCGGTGAGGAAGAGTTGCGTGTAAGGGGTTACACTGATGCAAGCTTCCAAACTGACAGAGATGACTTTAGATCACAATCGGGATATGTGTTTTGCCTGAATGGAGCAGCGGTGAGCTGGAAGAGTTCCAAGCAAGAGACGGTAGCTGATTCTACAACAGAGGCTGAGTACATTGCTGCAAATGGCGCATCAAAGGAGGCTGTTTGGATCCGAAAGTTTGTTTCTGAACTTGGTGTGGTCCCTAGCATTGCGGATCCAGTGGAGTTGTTTTGTGACAACACTGGGGCGATCGCGCAATCGAAGGAACCAAGATCGCACCAGAAGTCCAAGCATGTGCTCAGGAAGTTTCATCTGATTCGAGATATTATCGATAGAGGAGACGTTCGGATATGCAAGATTCCTACAGATGATAATCTGTCAGACCCGCTTACGAAGCCTCTCACGCAGTGGAAGCATGAAGGGCACACTAGGAGTATGGGCATACGAGATGCGCCAGATTGGCTCTAGTGCAAGTGGGAGACTGTTGGAATAGATGCCCTAGAGGCAATCTAGTTTAGTATGAATTTGTATATGGCTAGAAAATTCATTTATTATTTATTGGATATTTAATATAATGAAGTCCTTAGATTTACAATCGTGTTGTTTATCTTAAATATCCCTAGTCAAGTATAATGATTAATGGGACAATCATCTATAGACTAGTATGGGGTTGGATTGATATGGAGATATCACGATCCAACACATAGGTGTGCATTACGGAATGTTGCACTGGATTGACCCATCTCCGAGAAGGCTACATACGTGTTATGTTGAGTCACAAGTGCTTCTTGCGGTGAAATGGTATTTTCATCCTTAGACTTGAAGTCACTAGATATTCTAGTTGTGGATCATTGTGATCTTGGTAGCGTTAAACGCTACACCGTGACTGGGTAGTTATAAAGGCGTGTACTGGATACAATGAGAAGCAAGCTTAGATATCGTAGTGGACGTAGAGAGGATTTGCCCCTCCCACATAACGGGAGTAAATATCCTAGGCCACTCGAGGGATAGTGCTTATAGAATGTCTGGCCAGACTCAAATAAATCAATATATGGGATATTGATGTTATTTGCACGAATGAGACTATTCCCATAGATCGAGAAACTATGGATTGGATATACGAGTGTGACTTGTATGTCTCGTGTCCAATCCGGATATGGAGGCAAAGGGATGAGACAATTACTTGTACAAGGTTGTCTAGATGACTATTCTATTAGTTGGCTAGAATGGATGTTTTGCTAGAAACCGCTCCATATTAGCAAAT
Source organism: Linanthus parryae (assembly GCA_023055425.1). NCBI lineage: Eukaryota > Viridiplantae > Streptophyta > Magnoliopsida > Ericales > Polemoniaceae > Linanthus > Linanthus parryae. Next base: position 70,536,162 of record JALGPY010000007.1, on the reverse strand, counting down.
AGTTGCTACCAACTAGATAGAACCTATGGGGTCACACGCTATATAGAGTTGTACTAGATTTGGGAATTAATTAATTGGATTAATTAATCGGAAGGATCACTTTGCAAACCCTTGCAAACTTAGTAGGGACTAATTTGCAAGGAAGGGACTAAATTGAATTCTAGTAGGACTAGAATAAGTCTTTTAGGTAGTTAACAAGGAGTTGTTGGACTATATAAAGGACCCTCCTTCCTTCCTTCCTCATAAATTATGCTCATTAGTGATCATAACAAGAGTGGGAGAGAACAAAGGAGAGAGAGCAAGCAACAAAGGAGGCCGACGCCCCCCATTGCCGCCGCCCTCGTCCCCGTCGGCCAAAAGAGGGCCGAAACCCACTCTTTTGTCTCGTTTTGCGTGATTCCTTCACCCTCCTCTTATTCCGGGCTAGCACCAAGGAGTTTGGGAGATCTAGGAGCAACTCTAGGCGTGGATCAACTATAGAGAACGTGACACTATTCGCGTTTGAAGTCATCAAGGAGAACCCAAAGGTGTGTTTATGATTTCTTTCCTTCACTATCGTTATGCATATAGACTTGTGATCCTTGGAGGGTTTTGCATGGCTATTTGTTTGATTATGCTTCCGTTGCGCGATCCATGAATCAAAACCCTACAGTGTGCAGGGACACAGGTACAAAAGACGCTCCAGGTTCCCCTTCTTGATGCGTGCGATAGAATGTTGAGTAGGCGCATGGAATCCGTACGCGAGATGAGACTTTTCCGGAAACTGTCAACGGTCCACAAGACCCCTTCTTGTTGCAGTTTTTCAGACACGGTGCCCATGTAGGTCTGGGCACCCCAGGTACCACTAACTCTCTCTGTTCTACACTTTGAGCGATAATTGTGTAGATCCACCGCCAACACATTTAAGAGATGAGTCCTCTAATTATATCTCTAAATTCGTTGAGGACAACAAAATGATTAAGTGTGGGGGGGTCTGTGTAAAATTTTGCTAGCCATGTCAGTTATGCATCACCAGTTACATGTAGTTGTGTTGTATTGTGTAGTACGTGTGGTTAGTGTAGAATATTTGATACAGTGTCGTATTGTGATAGTTTTAAATTTCTGCATTGTTTAGCACTTTTAATATATTGAGTCCCCTACCCAATCGTTGTGATTATCGAGTTGGCCAAAAGCATATAGAGTTTAGGAAAATACGAGAAAAGAAAAAAAAAATAGAGAAAAAACAAAAATCCATAAAAATTTTTAGTTGGGAAATTGATGAAGCTTGAAACCAGAGAGAGTTCAAGAAGAGTCTCAATGAATAGGAAGCATCATAGTGGGGAAAAACTTAAATTTTAGTATCCTACGCAGCGGTTTCACGAAAGGAAGTCCCGGGTATTCAGGGAAAAGTGGAAAGTAGATGTTGGGCATACCTATAATTCCTATAATGTGCTAGGAGGATTTGGTCTTTGGGGTAGTTGAATAGTCTGTTTTCGGGTGGAAACTTGCGGCCTCTTGTAAATCTGGGGTGGACCTTCGTGTAGAGTCGGTTCCATGTGGTACATTTCTCTAGCCTAAGTGAAGTTAGGGAGTGTACACCACCATCCCTTACGGCGGTTTCAAGAGCTAACCGAAAAAGCCCACATTTAGTTACTCTAAATGAACGGCTGAATTAATTAGAAGAGAATGAAAAATAAAAAATAAATAAATCAAAATCTTCTCTTGGACTAGATACGGTGAACAACCTAATGTGCCCCCGTTCGCGCGGGGAATTTCGATTCAAACTAATTAGAGCGTCTAAGGAAAATTATAGTCAAGCCGTATTACACGGATTTGTGTCTCCCGTCACTGGGACAACTTGCATTCAATACAATAACGGCTAAGAGGGTCTGAAAACCTCATATGACTTGGCGAATTAAGACTACTATAGGACTAAGGGTGCCTAGACCCTCTGAGCTAAAGGACGTGCCCGGATCATGGATTGAGTTTGGTGGATTTTTGGGGACCCCTTAGTGAGCTTGTGCGTAGGATCATTGTATTTTCAAATCCTTATTGCGGTTGTGTGAATTGCAAAAGAGACTTGTGAGAACTTGATGATTTTGGTTAGTGATAGCGAGATTGCCCGTCTCTTATGAAAAAGAAAAAAAGTATGTTGTTTCAATTTCAGCATTGTTCTATAATCGAGTTGCATTGTCTATAGTCATGTAGATTGCTTTGTGTGTGTGAGTTGTTTGTGTCACATGGCTAGTAAATTTTTATCCAATTCGGTGGGTTTAAAACGTAGTGTACGGTTTGATTTTGCTCGGGACGTGCAAAATGGTAGTGTGGGGGATTTGATGACTCTCTATTAGAGTTATATTTCTTGCACATTTTATATTGTTTTGCGTGCTTTCCGGGTTGACTATATTGGTTTTACACTATGAATAGAGAGAAAACGTATGAGTTTAGCTTTGGGCATTAATTTGTAAATACGGCCGTTTCTCGCGTTATTTACATTTTTTTGTCACTTATGATCGCACGGGGCGTTTTCGTGTTGTGTTTGACAGGAAACGGAGCTCGTGGATCAAGAGTAGAGGAGACACGAACTTCGAAACATATGCGGGAGCTTGAGAAAGAAGAAAGAAGAAAAGAAAAAAAAATATACCCAGGAGGTCGCAGGACCAGGATTTTCTGGTCCTGCGACCAGAAACTTGAGAAACTCACTGTAAGTCAGCACCAAGCCTTATGGTTGTAGGATCAGACGCTGGTCGCAGGACCAAGATTTTTCTGGTCCTGGGATCAGAAAAAAAGCACCAGCCCACGCTCAGAAAAGAAGAGAGATTTTAGGGCTATTAATTAACACTCTTTTGGGGATTAATTAAGAAACCCCAGAATAAAAATAAAAGACGAGCAACGTGAGAAAGAAGAGGAGACCACTCAGGCAAGAAGAGAGGACGGAGACTACGAAGAACTGAAGCTCCTCCATTAAAGATCTAGGGTTTCATCATCTTCTTCTTCTTCTTCTTCTTTCAAAATCTTGTACGGAGAAACTTGTAAGTCTTGTTTGGTTGATTTCAATTAGCTAAACTCCATTGCTAGGCTTCTCTAGAAAGCCTAGGGTTATGTAAGCGAATGATTTTCCGGGTTTAGACTTTGTCTCATGCTTTTATAATTTTATCTATCGAATGAATATTTAGTTTCTTGAAATTGTTATTGACTCTCGCCTATTGACACGGCGTGATCATGATTTAATCTTCATGAAAACTAGGGTTTGTTCATAGTTCATCGTATTGCTTAATGTTAATATATATTTCCGTTACATGTTCTTGTTCTATGCTTTATCCTTAGTGTGAAAGGATTGATCAACCGGACACGCTAGCTAATTAGATGAGTGCACAACAGTGACTTAACCTAATTGTGATGAGAACCTTAACACAATCCCGAATCACCGAGACCGAAAAGGAGAAGTGTTAGGATTGGCCTTAGTGTGGGTAGATTCGGTAGGATTATTCAACTGTTTTGTGAAACGTTGGACCGACAGGACCCGCTAACGTACCAGTAGATGACCTTCTAGAACGGACCGGTAGACAACATGAGACCGAGAGGAGATTTTAGTCAACCGAGACGTAAAATGACATAAGACCGAGAGGATATTGTCATAGCCTATTACCCGGCTGAACTAGAACAGGATTAACGTGTTACATAGCTGAACCGGAATTCGTCTACAGCCCTAGGTGATCTAGAGAATGCCTAGTTTCTCCATATCTATTTATTAAATATAAAAATCCAAAAATGTTAGCTAAGTTGTTATTTTAATTCTTTAATCAATCAAATCTTTCCTCCTGTACGGTATTCTAAACTAAATAACTAATTATATAATCTCAAGTTTGTCCTTGTGGGATCGATAACTCGGGGTTGAAATACCACCCCTATATTACTTGACCATGCACTTGCGCATACGCGTTAGTAGATCGCGTCAATGGGCATAGGAGGATGAATGATTTTTCAACTTTCTACCTTGTAGTAGACGTGATTGAATGCGTCAAAAGGGGGTTTCCAAATAAGTAGAAAGATTCTGGTAGATTTGCTATTCCGGTGACATCAGGAGACAACTATCTCGGGAGAGCCGTGTGTGATTTAGGGTCCAAAATTAACTTGATGTCACTCTCGGTATTTAAGGAGTTGGGTGTAGGGGGATTCAGACCCAAATGTATAAGCCTACATTTCTCCGATAGCTCAACTAACTGGGCGCATGGAGTGGTGAAAAAAAATCTTATTTAAAAGGGAAATCTTATTCTCCCAGCGGATTTTGTCATCCTTGACATGGAGCGAGGTGATATGCCTTTCAATTTAAGACGGTCACTATTGGTGACGTGAAAAACTTTTTTTGATGTGGAGAACGAAGAGCTGATCATGTGGGTCAATAATGATATGGATCAATGTCTTCCAAACCACGAGAATCGTCCCCATGAAGATAAATACATGTTCTTGGAAGGAAAGTGGGGAACAAGCCCATATTGGACGGAATTTTGCATGATGTGCGACTAGATTAAAAAAGGAGGCCCAAATCCATGAAAGCACATGAGGTGGTTATGAAATTAAAGAGAAACGGTGAGAATCGCGGCATGTTGTGCAAAATAATTTCCTTGATGTTTGCGAAGGTAACTTGATGGGCCATTGACCTTATTGCTCGTGTATGCCCTAGAGGCAATCTATTCTAGTGTGAACGTTGCTTGGCTAGACTATTCATTTTATTAGATATGGAGATATTAATATAATCAAATCCTTAGATTGCAACTGTTGTTATCTTAAATTATCCCTTGTCGAGTATAATGCTACATGGGAGTTATGTTAATGTCACAATTGCTTCTCGTAGTGACAATGGTGTTGTGGTCCTTTGACTTGAAGTGAATTTTCATGTTATGATATCGTCAAACGTTTCAGCTAACTGAGTAGCTATAAAGGTGATAATTGGACATATTATGAAGCAAGATGAGAGATGGTAGTGATGTAGAGAGGATTTGTCCCTCTCACATAACAGGAGAATGTATCCATGGCCACTCGATGAGTAATACTTACAAATGCCTAGCCAGGCATAGGTAAATTTAATATACGATATTGATGTTATCTATTCGGATAAGTCTATTCCCAGGATCGAGAAACTATGGATTGAATATACGACTATGACATCTGTGTCTTGTGTCCAATCCGGATATAAAGACAAATGGACTATCCATCACGATAACATTGGTCATATAGTTTTGTTATATCACTGACTATTCCTATTGCTTGGGTAGCATTGATTTGTTGATAGACACCGCTCAATGTTTGTAATTGTTACTGCCAACGTAATAGGAACCTGCAAGGTCACACACCAAAGGATTAGATTGGATGTGGATGTTAATTAGTTGGATTAATTAACAGTTAAAAGAATCAGGGATCAAAGTGCAACAACGTGCATATTTAGTTGGACTAAATAGCAAATTGGTCTACAACAAAAGTTAATCCATGTTAGGATCTAATTAGTAGTGGGGCAGTTTTGTAATTAATAAAGAGTTGTTAAATATAAAAGGCTAGTCCAGCCTAAATTATTCATGAGATGAAATAATTAGAGCAAGGAAGAAAAGATAGAGAGAGAGAGATAGAGAGAGAGAGAGAAAGAGAGAGAGAGAGAGAAAGAGAGAGAGAGAGGGAGAGAGAGAAGCGCACGTCCCCTACCCGACACCAAGAGGCGCAGGCCCACTTCTCCTACTCCATTGTTGCGCACTTTGATTGATTGGATCAAGCTTCCTGATTGCTCTTCTCTTACACTTCTAGCACAAATAGTAGAGGAAGTTCCAATTGTTGAGCCTACGTGTGGATACCAGCAGAGGCGTGAGCACTACTTCTGTGCAGTGATCAGTCAGATTAACAAGATAACCCTTCTCCTTTATCATGTTATGATGCTTCATCTGAGTTTCGTGGAGAGTTTTCGGCAGGAAAATTTTTGTATCTCCGTTGCGTAACCTGCACCGAAACCCTACAGTGTGGTATCAGAGCTACATGTATAGAGCATGATGTGATTTATGTTGTTATTCGTTTTATCAGTTTTGACAATAATTTGTTAGTTTGACCGTAAACAATAATAAAACTGACATGCGTTCTATGATACACCACGAATATGATTCATGTGGAAATTCAGTAATTTTAAATATGCTGTGAAAATAATGATTTTTCAGGTATATAATTGATATACAAAGTAATTGGTGATGAAGTAGGGTTAGAGTAAAATTGTGGAAGAAAAAGGTTTTCTGTCCTACATTGGAATCAGCGAGCATAGGGAATTTTTTTGATCCTTCACCCCAATGGGTTCGCCCAAGGTAGCCGACCGCCCCATGTGCGCCGTACACCGTAAGGCCGGTCTAACCGGTTCGACCAGTCAGACCGGTTTAACTGGTCCGACCGTGTAGGACTTGTTCGACCAGTCTGACTGGTTCGGCCAGTTCAAATGGTCTGACCGTTTTGACCCAGTTATCACAATTCAATTAAAATCTACCCAGCGGGATAAAATTTAATTTTAACTATTTTATGTGTTTTATCGCATGGTGGGTGGGTGGATGTAGGCTTAGTTGTGTGGTTGTTATTTTATGTGGTTTGGTTTTGGTTCTGATGTAATTAATGTAAATTAATTTTATGACCTGCGAGTCGTCTTCTTCCTCGCCTATGAGGTTCCTCTATTTAGTTTATATGTATTAGCTAGAATGAGATAGAGAGGAATAGCTAGCAGCTTGGAGAGAAGATCAAAGACTAAATAGACCATAAGAGAATGAAGATACACAAGCTAGGACGCATGTGTTGGAATAGATGCCCTAGAGGCAATCTAGTTTAGTATGAATATATTTTGGCTAGAACTGTCATTGTATTATTTATTGGATATTTAATATAAAGAAGTCCTTAGATTTACAATTGTGTTGTTTATCTTAAATATCCCTAGTCCAGTATAATGATTAATAGGACAATCATCTATAGACTAGTATGGGGTTGGATTGATATGGAGATATCATGATCTAACACATGGGTGTGCATTAAGGGTAATGGCGCACTGGATTGACCCATCTCCGAGAAGGCTACATAGATGTTATGTTGAGTCACAAGCAATTCTCGTGGTGCAATGATATTGTCATCCTTATACTTGAAATCACTAGATATTTTAGTTGTGGATTATTGTGATTTTGGTAGCGTCAAACGCTACACCGTAACTGGCTAGCTATAAAGGCGTGTACTGGATACAATAAATAAGCAAGCTTAGAGATCGTAGTGGACGTAGATAGAATTTTTCCCTCCCACATAACGGGAGAAAATATCCTAGGCCACTCGAGGGATAGTGCTTATAGAATGCCTGGCCAGACTCAAATAAATCAATACAGGATATTGATGTTATTTTCACGAATAAGGCTATTCCCAGGATCGAGAAACTATGGATTGAATATACGAGTGTGACTTGTATGTATCGTGTCAATTCCGGATATAGAGACAAAGGGATGTGACAATTACTTTGACAAGGTTTGTCGGATGACTATTCTACTAGTTGGCTAGAATGAATGTTTTGCTAGAAACAGCTCCATATTAGCAAATTGTAGCTACCAACTAGATGGAACCTATGGGGTCACACGCTATATAGAGTTGAACTAGATTTGGGAATTAATAAATATGATTAATTAATTAGAAGTATCACTTTGTAACAGCTTGCAAACTTAGTCGGACTAATTTACAAGGAAGGGACTAAATTGAATTCTGGTAGGACTAGAATAGGTCCTTTAGGTAGTTGACAAGGATTTGTTGGACTATATAAAGGATTATCCTTCCTTCCTTCCCACACTTATGAGCCTATTGTTCATAACTTGAGTGGGAGAGAACAAAAAGGAGAGAAAGCAAGCAAGCAAGGAGGCCGCACGACCCCCATGCCGCCGCCCCTACCCCGTCGGCCAACAAAGGAGGCCGCCACCTCCTTGTTGCCTCGTGTTGCGTGATTTCTTATTTCTCTTCCTCCATTCATAGCTATCAAAAAGGACAAGGAAGATCTAGATCTCAACTATAGGCGTGGATCAACCGTAGAGAGGTGACGCAATTCACCGTAGAGAGGCTTGGAATAGTGATTCCACCACCACCAGGTATTTTTTTTGTAGATGTCAATTTAACTGTCTCTACATAATGGGTATTGGATACTAGATGTGGATCTCACATTTGTCGAAATGTGCAGGATCTAGAGAGAAGTAGAAGATTGGCTAAAGGGGAGATAGACCTGCGCGTTGGGAATGGAGCAAAAGTTGCTGCGTTGGCCGTGGGCGTGTGCGAGCTATCTCTACCTTCATGATTAGTTTTAGAAATATAAAATTGCTATTTTGTGCCTGCTATGAGCAGAAACATTATTTCTATTTCTTGTTTGGACAAGGAATGTTTTATTATTTCAATAAAGAACAATTGTTGTTCCTTTTATTTTAATAATATTCACTATTGTAGTGCGCAATTATTTAATGGACTGTATGTCCTTGATCTAAGCAATCCTGTCTACAACATTAATACCAAGAGGATTAAAACACCTGATTTAAATCCTGCTTATTTATGGCACTGTCGTTTAGGCCATCTAAACATGAACGAGTATCTAGACTCCATAAGGATGGATTCCTATACTCATTTGATTTTGAATCATAGGAGACATGTGAGGCTTGTTTATTGGGAAAAATGACAAAGTCCCCTTTCAATAAGAAAGGTGAGAGGACTATTGAGCAATTGGCACTCATACATACTGATGTGTGTGGGCCATTTGCCACGCCTGCCAGGGGTAGTTATGTCTACTTCATTACATTTACTGATGATTACAGTAGATATGGATTTGTGTACCTCATGAGGGCCAAATCCGAATCCTTTGAAAGGTTCAAAAAATTCAAAAGTGAAGTATAGAAGCAACTTGGCAAAAGTATCAAGAATCTACGATCGGATCGTGGAGGAGAATACTTAAGCCAAGAGTTTGACGACTATCTTAGAGAGTGTGGGATCGTGTCCCAACTCACTCCACCCGGAACGCCACAATGGAATGGCGTGTCTGAGAGGAGGAATCGAACCCTATTGGATATGGTTTGATCTATGATGTGTCAAACCGATCTTCCGTTATCATTTTGGGGCTATGCTCTATTAAAGTGCAGCTTTCACCATTAACCGTGTTCCATCTAAATCAGTCATGAAGACACCACATGAGATGTGGAGTGGGAGGCGTCCCACACTCCCGTTCATGAAGATTTGGGGCTGCGATGTCTATGTAAAACGTTTACAATCAGACAAGCTAGGGCCAAAGTCGGATAAGTGTAAATTTATGGGGTACCCTAAGGAAACTAAGGGATACTATTTCTACAATCCAACTGAGAACAAAGTGTTTGTTGCTCGGTCCGACTTGCTTCTAGAAAGAGAGTTTGTCTCTAAAGAAGCAAGTGGGAGGACTGTAGAACTTGAAGATATTCAAGAACCACAAATCACTGAACCGATTATGGAACATGAACAGGAACCACAAGGAGTTGTGGAACAGCCTGTTCAGGTAACACAAGAGCTTCGTAGATCTAGTAGAGTGCGCCAGGAACTGGAGAGGTATGGACTTCTCGTGACTGATTCCGGTGAAACAATGCTCATAGATGATGAGCCTAATACCTATGAAGAGGCCATGAAAGGGCCAGACTCTCAGAAGTGGCTAGAATCCATGAGATCCGAGATGGAATCCATGTATACCAACAAAGTATGGACTTTGGTGGAACCACCCGAAGGGGCGCGGCCCATAGGGTGCAAGTGGGCCTTCAAGAAGAAGATCGACATGGATGTTAATGTTATTACCTATAAGGGCCGATTGGTGGCTAAAGGATTCAGACAGATTCATGGTATTGACTATGATGAAACCTTTTCACCAGTCGCTATGACCAAATCCATCCGAATCCTACATGCAATTGCAGCATACTACGACTATGAGATTTGGCAGATGGATGTCAAAACAGCATTCCTTAATGGGAATCTCCCCGAGGACGTGTATATGATACAGCCGAAGGGTTTTGAAGATCCAAAGCAAGCCAACAAAGTCTGTAAGCTGCAACGATCCATTTATGGATTAAAGCAAGCTTCCAGGAGTTGGAATCGACGTTTTGATGAAGTAGTCAAATATTTTGGCTTCATCAGAAATGAAGATGAGTCTTCTGTTTACAAGAAGGTTAGTGGGAGCTCTGTAGCTTTTCTGGTCTTGTATGTGGACGACATACTACTCATTGGAAACGGCATTCCAATAATGCAATCTCTTAAAGATTGGCTAGGAAAGTGTTTCTCAATGAAAGACTTAGGGGAAGCAGCCTATATACTTCGTTTAAAGATCTATAAAGACAGATATAAAAGACTGCTAGCCCTAAGTCAAAGTACATATATTGACAAGGTGTTGAAGCGGTTCAACATGCAAGATTCCAAGATGGGATTCTTGCCCATGTCACATCGAATCACTCTTTCGAAGAGTGGTTGTCCTTACAATGAGATTGAGAAGGAACACATGAGTAGAATTCCCTATGCCTCGACCATAGGATATATCATGTACGCCATTTTATGTACTAGACCAAATGTGTCATATGCCTTGAGTATGACAATCAAATACCAATCCAATCCGGGTGAGAGTCACTAGTTTGCAGTCAAGAACATCCTAAAGTACTTGAGAAGAACTAAGGATCTTTTCTTCATATTTGGCGCTGAGGAAGAGTTGCGTGTAAGGGGTTACACAGATGCAAGCTTCCAAACCGACATAGATGTCTTTAGATCACAATCGGGATATGTGTTTTGCCTGAATGGAGCAGCGGTGAGCTGGAAGAGTTCCAAGCAAGAGACAAAGGCTGATTCCACAACAGAGGCTGAGTACATTGCTGCAAATGGCACAGCAAAGGAAGCTGTTTGGATCAGAAAGTTTGTTTCTGAACTTGGTGTGGTTCCTAGCATTGCGGATCCAGTTGAGTTGTACTGTGACAAAACTGGGGCGAACGCGCAATCAAAGGAGCCCAGGTCACACTAGAAATCCAAGAACTTGCTCAGGAAGTTCCATCTTATTCGAGATATTATCGATAAAGGAGACGTTCGGATATGCGAGATTCCTATAGATGAGAATCTGTCAGATCCACTTACAAAGCCGCTTGTGCAGTGGAAGCATGAAGGGCACACTAGGAGCATGGGCATACGAGATGCGTCAGATTGGCTCTAGTGCAAGTTGGAGAGTGTTGGAGTAGTGTCCCTAGAGGCAATCTAGTTCAGTATGAATTTATTTTGGCTAGAACATTCATTGTATTATTTATTGGATATTTAATATAATGATGTCCTTAAATTTACAATTGTGTTGTTTATCTTAAATATCCCTAGTCCAGTATAATGATTAATAGGAAAATCATATATAGAATAGTATGGGGTTGGATTGATATGGAGATATCATGATCCAACACATGGGTGTGCATTAAGGGTAATGGCGCACTGGATTTACCCATCTCCGAGAAGGCTACATACATGTTATGTTGAGTCACAAGCGCTTCTCGTGGTGCATCGGTATTGTCATCCTTAGACTTGAAGTCACTAGATATTCTAGTTGTGGATTATTGTGATTTTGGTAGCATCAAATGCTACACCGTAACTTGGTAGCCATAAAGGCTTGTACCGGATACAATAAAGAAGCAAGCTTAGAGATCGTAGTGTGCGTAGATAGTATTTGTCCCTCCCCATAACATGAGTAAATATCCTAGGCCACTACAGGGATAGTGGTTATAGAATGTCTGGCCAGACTCAAATAATTCAATATAGGATATTTATGTTATTTGCACGAATAAGGCTATTCCCAGGATCGAGAAACTATGGATTGGATATACGAGTGTGACTTGTATGTCTCGTGTCCAATCCGGATATAGAGACAAATGGATGTGACAATTACTTTGACAAGGTTTGTCGGATGACTATTCTATTAGTTGGCTAGAATGGATGTTTTGCTAGAAACCGCTCCATATTAGCAAATTGTTGCTAACTAGATAGAACCTATGGGGTCACACGCTATATAGAGTTAAAATAGATTTTTTAATTAATTAATATGATAAATTAATTATAAGGATCACTTTGCAACACCTTACAAACTTAGTAGGACTAATTTGCAAGGAAGGGACTAAATTGAATTCTAGTAGGACTAGAATAGGTCCTTTAGATAGTTGACAAGGATTTGTTGGAATACATAAAGGAGGCTCCTTCCTTCCTTCCCACACTTATTAGCCTATTGTTCATAACTTGAGTGGGAGAGAACAAAAAGGAGAGAGAGCAAGCAAGCAAGGAGGCCGCCCGACCCCCTTGCCGCCGCCCCTACCCCGTCGGCCAACAAAACTGGCCGCCACCTCCTTGTTGCCTCGTGTTGCGTGATTTATTCTTCCTCTTATTCCGTTCCTAGCTAGCACAAAGGAAAAGGAAGATATAGATCTCAACTCTAGGCGTGGATCAACCGTAGAGATGTGACACAATTCACGTTACAAGTCATCACAAGAGAAACCCTAAGGTGTGTAACATGATTCTTCCTTTACCATCGTTATGTCTCTTGTCGTGTGATCCTTGGAGGGTATTGAATGGATAAATTATATTTTTCCGCTGCGTATCCATGATCAAAACCCTACAGCATGGACTAAAGACGGAATTACATGGAGATGAGCTTGTTGTTTTAGATCTTATAGATATTGTCCTTGGCTTGGGAATATCTTAGTTTTAGGGGCCATATCCACATCAAGTTTATTTATTTATTTATCTTGTTTTAATTTTGATGTATGGATGATGCCTGCATAATGATAACAAGATAATTAGAAACTATTTAGGTCTTTTATTTGGGACTACCGAATCCAAATAAGTAGATTAGTTGATATGATCAACAAATTAAAATGAGAAGAAAACCCTCAACGATAATATTGAGTTTAGCATTCTCTTACTTAGCACTTTTCATGATTAAGATGTATTGAGTTCAGGATTTCCAAAGCAGGGCGACTTGATTCATTATGATGTGACGCGACGGTACAATCAAGTAATGTCGACTGCTTTTAGGAAGAGGTCAAACACAACTAAGCTGATTCAATAAGATTCAAAGATTAGAGGCAAAGGAAATTGGGAGTTTTCAATGAGATAGATAAGGAATAAGAAGTTATTCAACCAATTGAACCAAGAGTTGCATTGGATGCAATTGGAATCTGTTCCTAAATAAATAACCGAATTTTGGGTGACCTGTGAAAGAAGGATCAAAAGCGGTAAAATATGGATCCTGGCCCACTGTGAGGGCTGTTAATATGAGAACAATAGTGGGAGCTATATTTAATAATCTAGCCATTGTAAGTATAGTATAATTGTTCACAATACTAAAAATTTATATTTATCATTCTTTGTAGATATCCAATGGCAAACAATCAACAAACATCAACACTATCATTGCGTTCAATCCTTGAGAAGGACGAACTGTTTAGAATGAATTTCCAAGACTGGTAAAGAAACTTAAGAATTACTCTCAAGAAAGATAAGAAGCTGTACATTCTAGAGCAGCCAACTCTAGAAGCACCACATGCTGATGCTATTGTTGCTGTAAGGAAGGCGCATTAGAAGATTGTTGATGATTGCACTGATGTGACTTGCGTACTGCTTTCCACCATGAGCTTTAGAAGAAACATTAGAGAATGGAGGCGTATTATATGATCATACATTTGAGACAACTCTTCCACGAGAAAGCAATGCATGAGCGATATGAAGTATCAAAAGCATTGTTCAAGTGTAGTCTGCCAGAGTGAAGCCCAGTGGGACCTCATGTACTCCCTTTGATCGGGTACATTGAGAATATTGATAGATTGGGGTTTCTATTCAGCCAAGAGTTAGCTACTCATCTCATCCTGCAATCGTTGCTGGATAGTTACAGTCAGTTCATCATGAACTACAACATGAATGAGATCAACAAAACCCTTCCTGACTTGCTCAATATGTTGAGGACCGCTGAAGAGAGTATTAATAAAGGTATATTCAAGGCCATAATGATGGTCAATAAGGGGAAAAGCAAGAAGGTTGTTCAGAACCCTAAAGGGAAGAGCAAGGTATTTGCAAAGACAAAGGAAGTTGCCTTGAAGCCTACTGGTGGAGTTGCTAAGCGCCCATGCCACTATTGTGGTTATCAGGGCCACTGGAAGAGGAACTGCCCAAAGTATCTGGAAGATAAGAAGCTTGGAATAGCGATTCCAAGTCCATGTATTTTTGTTATATATGTTAATTTATCTATCTCTTCATCATGGGTATTAGATACGAGATGTGGATCACACATTTGTCGAAATGTGCAGGATCTAATGAGAAGCAGACGAATGGCTAAATGGGAGATTGACTTATGTGTTGGGAATGGGGCAAGAGTTGCTACATCAGCCATGTGATCTTATGAGTTATCTTTACCTTATGGGCTTATTTTATAATTAGACAATTTTTTTATGTGCCTGCTATGAGTAGGAACATTATTTCTATTTCTTGTTTGGACAAGAAATTTTTTCTGTCCTTATAAAGGACAAGTGTTGCTCCGTTTATGTTGATAGTATGCATTATTGTAATGCACTTTTGTCTAATGGGTAGTATATTCTTGATCTAGATAATTCCGTATATAAATTAAATACTAAGAGGATTAAATCTAACTATTCGAATCCTACATACCTTTGGCATTGCCGTTTAGGCCATATAAATGAGAAGCACATGTCTAGGCTCCATAAAGATTGATTTCTAAACTCATTTGATTATGAATCATGTTAATTCAATTCTTGTTTCAAAGCCTTGAAACTATTTTCAAATGTTTGAAAATCTACATAGGATAGTATGAACTGAGGGGGAGTTTGTCTCCTGGTTTTAGACCATGCCTTATTTTGTGATGAAAGACAAATTCTCTATGCTTTCTTAAATTCTGTTTTTCATGGAAATTGGTTAACTGTCTAAATGCGGGATTACCAAACAATGCTTATACTTTGAATATGCTTTCTATTAGACAATTTTTATTCTAAATTTGTTTTGCAGGATATAGCCCTTGTTCAAAGCTTTTAAAAGCTTTTCAAAGCATTGAAACTGCTCAGAGTCCTTAGCCTCAGATTCCTGAATGCAGAAGTGCCAAACAGGTTACTAAAGATTAGCTAAACCTATGGGATTTGATCAGAACTTTTAAAGCTTGACGTGAAGATTGTGCTTATATTCATTGGAGAAAATAGAGATTATATCCGTTGGAACAGAGCTATTGAGAACCAAGTATACGTTGAGGATATTTAGGGATTGTTGTTGCAACTAAACTTTGTGACTGTTGCAGCAAGCCTTTAAATTCAAATCAAACTGAACCTCAAGAGTGATAGACAACAGAGAGAGACAATTACATCTGAGACACAGAGAAACAAATTCGGATTGAGAGAACATCAAATAAGGAGATCAATTCAGATCTCTCAATCCATTCCAATCTCAGAAGAAGACTTCCAAGCTTTCCAGCTTCACTATCTTCACAATGATCTTGTATTTTTGCTTAATTGTTTATTAATTATAATTCCTTCTAAATCTTCTATATTCTGTTTTGTTTTAGTTGTTCAAGTAGAACAACCAAGATTCTTACTGTATCAAGTAGTTGAAGTTGTACTAGATTGGTTAGCTGAGAACCGCAAGAGGGTATAAGAGTAAGACAATTCTCTTAGGCCAGATATAGATGAATTAACTAGTGATAAATAAGAAGTTGTTGAAATCCTAGAGGGATCAGAATCCTCAGGTGGAGAGTAGACCTTTTGGAGGCCGAACTTCGGAAAAAATCCATGTATCCAGCTCATTACATTTTAGTTCTTTACTTCCTCACAAAATTGTTTAAATATAGGACAAGTTCAATGCTTTGAAAGACTTTTTAAAGCTTTGAAAATTCTCATATGCTTTTAAAACTGTCTATTTCAGTTCAAAGCTATGCAATTGGTTTCAAAGAACTCCTATGTATCAAAAGTTTCCAAACTCTATTCAACCCCCTCAAGATTATATTGGATCCTATATTATTACATTTTTACACACTTCAATTGGTATCAGAGCTTGTATCCCTATTTAGATCTAACAATCTTGTGATCAAGAGTAATGTAGGTGAATGTGGTTTCTCACAAGGAAGAGTAGGAATCAGACTTCCTCTATTTTGTGGGGACAACTTTGTGCACTGGAGATCTTTCATGAAAATGTTCATCATAGATCAAGACATGGAGCTGTGGTCTATCATTCAGAATGGACCTCGTAATTTTTATACAAAAAGAAACGGGATTAAAATTCCTAAAACTGAAGACACTCTATTTCTGCTACTAAATTAGAGAAGGTTTCTAAGAATTCTAGAGCAATGAACTTACTCTATTGCGATTTGAATGCATATAAGTTTAACATGATCTCTACTTTAAAGAGTGCAAACGAAATATGGGACAAATTGGTGGTGACATTTGAAGGAACCAACCAAGTCAAGCAAACAAAGAAACATTTTCCTGAGGCAATATGAGCTATTCAAGATGAATCCAGATGAGTCAATCAAGGATATGTTTATGAGGTTCACAGACATTATCAACAACCTGAAGTCTTTGGGAAATTCATTCTTAAATGAAGAGAAAGTCAAGAAGATACTGAGAGGTCTTCCTAAAGCCAAATTGGAGCCAAATACAACAAAAATTGAAGAGGCTCAAGATTTATGTACTCTTCAACTGGAGGACTTGAAAGGAAAGCTCCCCAATCATGAAATTTCTATGGTTGCAGTTGATGGAGAACTCTCTGAAAGTGTCAAGAATCTAGCAC
Source organism: Linanthus parryae (assembly GCA_023055425.1). Classification (NCBI taxonomy): domain Eukaryota; kingdom Viridiplantae; phylum Streptophyta; class Magnoliopsida; order Ericales; family Polemoniaceae; genus Linanthus; species Linanthus parryae. The sequence goes on along the minus strand of JALGPY010000007.1, from coordinate 70,519,356 downwards.
TCAAAGCTAAAGAGAGTGAGCAGAAGCCTTGAAAATGAGGAAGCTGACGAAGATTCTTTTGCATTAATTTCCAAAGCCTTGACCAGAATTCTCAAAATAAACAATTGTTTTCGAAACACGGACTACAAAAGAAAAGATCCAGATTATCAAGCAGCAAGGGCTACAAAGTTAAGTCCTCCTCCTATTTAAATAACCTAAAGTACTGAACTATTTTGCATGTGGTGATGCAGATCATTTAGTAAGGGATTGTCCTCATAAGAAGAACAAGAATTATCCCAATAAGGACAAGGACAAAAGAAAGGAAGCCATGGTTGCATCCTAGAGTGATTCTGAATCCACAAGTGACTCAGATTCAGAAGAGGATCAAGCTAACTTGCATCTTATGGAAGAGCATGATGAGAAGGAAATCTCAGACAAACACATTGAAGTAATGGTGAAAAATTTAATGTTTAGTTCTACAGATGTATTGTCTGAGATCTTGAAAATTATGCTTATGAATGAAGAGAGTTAAAGAAATGAAGTAAACTCTTTGAAGGTAAAGGTTTATGAGCAAGCAAATTTCTTTTTGATTTGGTTTGTCAAAGCAAAACTCTTGAAATTTCTCAGGCAAAATCTGACAGAGATTTCAAAGCCTTGGAAATCACTTTCAAAGCCTTGAAAACTAAGCTCAAAGAAGTTGTAGCTGAAAACTCATTTTTAAAGGATAACTTGTTTGCTCTAAAACATCAACATGATGAATTAGATGAACAAAAAATTTTACTGACTAAGAAATTTGAAGAATCAAAGAAGATTACGACAAAAATTGCTATCTCAGAACACAAACTTAACTTGATTCTTGGAAAAAGTTTACACTTGGTTCACAAGCTTGGTATTGGAACAATCCAAATTTTCCTAGAAAGAAAAATACCAGTTTTCTGAAAGCTAGTAGTAAACATTCTCCTAAATGCTTTTTTTGTGGTGAATTTAGTCATGTTAAAGTGACATATCCCTTTAGAAGAATAGAACCTCGCATTATGAGGAATACATTTACTTTTCATCTTAAGGGACAGGTATGAAAAACTTAGGTTCCAAAAGGGATCAAACCTCCTAATATGGTTGATCCTGAGTATGTTTCCAAATATAAAACCTGGTCTAAAAGTTCTATAAGGAATTGATTAGTATATGCAGGTTGTCACCAAGAACAAAGATCAAAAGTGGATTATGGACAATGATTGTTCCACACACATGATTGGTACGAGTTCTTTGTTTTCTGAATTAGAAGAACAATCTGGCAGAACAATCACACTTGGTGACAAAGGGAAGTGCAATATTATTGGCATTGGTAAAGTTGATAATGAGTATGCATATTCTATTTATAATGTTTATTTTGTTGATGGTTTGAAGTGTAATTTTATTAGTGTTTCTCAGCTTTGTGACAAAGGCAATAGGGTAATATTTGAAAAGGAGAAATGTGTTGTGCAATATGAGAAATCTAATGATTCCATCCTCACAGCTCCTAGATCAGACAATGTCTATTCTTTGAATACTAACAATGTTGCAGTTATTCAAAGCTTTGGCACAGGAAGCTTGGGCATATCAACATGCACACTCTGAATAAACTGATATTTAATTGCTTAGTCAGAGGATTTTCATCCATAAAATTCAAGTATGAAGAAATGTGCATAGCTTGTGCTCAAGGGAAGCAGACAATGAGATCTTTTAAGCCAAAGAACTTTTTAAGTATTTCTAGACCCATTGAAATGCTTCACATGGATTTTGTTTGTTCTTATGAGAGTTAAAAGTCCAAAGGGTAAGGATTACATGCTAGTTGTTGTTGATGAATTTTCTCCATTTACTTGGGTTATGTTCTTAAGAAAAAAGTCTGAAGACCTGTCTGAATTTCAAAGCTTTGTAAAGAGTTACAGACTTCAAAAAACATGCCTATTGCTTCTATTAGGAGTGACCATGGTATATAATTTGATCAACTAGAGTTTCATTTATATTGTGCAAAGCATGGAATTTCTCACAACTGTTCAGCTCCTAGAACTCCTCAACAAAATAAAGTAGTAGAAGGGAAAAATAGAACTCTTTACGACATGTCTAGGAAAATGCTTTTTGAAAATCACTTGCCAAAGTCTTTCTCCGCAGAAGTTGTGAATACTGCCAACTATATTTTGAACAGGTGCTTGATCAGACCTATTTTGAAGAAAACCCCCTATGAAATTTTTAAAGGTAGAAAGCCAAATATTTATTATTTTAAAACTTTTGGTTGCGCTTGCTTTGTTCATAACAATGGAAAACACAATCTTGGAAAATTTGATGCCAGAAGTGATAAAGGCATTTTTCTGGGTTACTCTTTGACAATCAAATCCTATAGAGTTCTTAATAAATGAACCAAATTTGTTGAGGAAAGTATTCATGTTATTTTTGAAGAAAGCAATGATAGTTACTTGGGTGAAGATTTTGCAGATTTAAATTTGAACAAGCATGAGTCAGATGATGAAGCTGATACAGAGAATGATAGTAAGACTGGCTTGCAAGAACACATAATGGTTTTTCAAATCCTTGAAATTGGTTCTCAAAGCCTTGAAACAGGATCTGATAGAACACAGAGTGGATCACCCACTGCATCAACTTCTCAAGGCCTTGAAAAGCTTCCTGGGGAACCGAAACCATGGACTCAAAGGAAAAGTTTTGATATTCATCATCCCATCCAGTGGAGAATATTATTTCTCATCCAACTACTGGTACACATACTAGATCCCAGTTAATGAATTTGTGTTCTTTTAATGCCTTTGTTTCTCTTGTAGAACCTAAATATGTGAAAAAGGCATTACAATAAGAAGACTGAATGATTGTTATGCAAAGCGAGTTAAATGAGTTTGAGAGGAACAAAGTGTGGAACTTGGTTCCAGCTACCAAGAACCAGTCAGTGATTGGAACTAGATGGGTACTCAGAAAGAAGTTGGATGAAAATGGCAAGGTAATCATAAATAAAGCCTGACATGTGGCTCAAGTCTACAATCAAGAAGAAGGTATTGACTATGATGAGACATTTGATCCTGTATCCAAGTTAGAAGCTATTAGAATGTTACTTGCATTTGCTTCATACAAGGACATTAAATTTTTTCAAATGGATGTGAAATGTGCTTTTCTTAATGGATACTTACAAGAAGAAGTTTATGTTGCTCAACCTCCTGGTTTTGAAAGTGATGACATCCCTAATCATGTTTACAAAATTGATAAAGTTATTTATGGCCTTAAACAAGCTCCAAGGTCTTGGAATGAAAGACTGTCTAAATATATCCTTGAAAATGGTTTTAAAAGAGGTTTGGTTGAAAGAACACTTTTTATCAAAACACATGAGAAATATATCTTTGTAGTACTAGTTTATTTTGATGATGTACTATTTGGTGCTACTAAATATACTATATCCAAGGAGTTATCCATTCTTATGTGCAGGGAGTTTTAAATGAGCTTAATTGGAGAGTTGATTTTTTTTATTGGACTTCATGTTCATCAAACGAAGAAAGGAATCTTCCTACATCATAACAAGTATACCAATGATCTATTGAAAAAGTACAACATGTCTTAATCCAGGGTTGCTAAAACTCCTATGAGTTCTACTCTACCTTTAGACAAAGATAATAAAAGTGAGAACCAAAAATAATTCATAGGTATGATTGGTTCACCACTTTATCTCACTGCTAGTAGGCCATACATTATGTTTAGTGTATGTATGTGTGCTAGATTTCAAGCTGATCCAAAGGAGTATCTCTTAGAGGCTCTCAAACAAATTTTCAGATATCTCGATGGTACTAAAGACTTAGTTCTTTGGTATCCTAGGAGGTCTAATTTCATTCTTTGTGGATATTCAGATGCTGATTTTTCAGGATACAAAATGGATAGAATAAACACATCACGATGTTGTCGATTCTTAGGCTCTTCCTTGATGAGCTGGCATGCAAAGAAGCAAATTCAGTAGCACTATCAACAGCAGAAGCTGGATATATTGCAGTAGGAGCATGTTGCTCACAACGGCTATGGATAGCTCAACAAATTAGGGATTTTGGATTTGATTTCAGAGACAATCCAATCAAGTGTGACAACACTAGTGCAATCTCCATTATTAAAAATCCAGTACAACATTCAAGGACCAAACACATTGATGTTAGATATCATTTTATTAGAGATCATGTGGAGAAAGGTGGTGCGTCTTTATCTTTTGTGCCTACTAACTTGCAAACTGCTGACATTTTCACTAAACTATTTCTTGAAGACATATTCGCTTCTTGAAGACAGATTCGCAGCTTTAAGATTGAAACTTGGTATGTTGAACATGGATGCATTGATGTAGGGGGAGTATCAGCTATATTATTTTTTCTCAAGGCCTTGAAAACTTTTTCAAAGCTTTGAAAAGTAGTCTGAAGTATAACAGTTTTTCAAAGCCATGAAAATATTTTCATAGCTTTGAATATAAATCTGCATACTACATGAAAGTTATGATGGATCATTTAGTGTTGAGTGTTATCTCTTTAGATAATTACTTGGCATTATTATTACTATTTAAACGGACTTTTTCAAATATTAATATAACGTTTAGTCTTTCCATCTGATATAGATTTTTTTTTTTTTGAAATTTCAAATAAAGATTCTCTCAAGAGGTTGAAATATTTCAGTTTCCTTCGTTCACTCTAAATCTTCAATAAAATATTTTCTCTCTCCTCTCTCACTCTCTCTCTCTCTCTATCTAAAACATAGACCCCCAATGGATTCACGAAGATATCAGAGAAGTCGTTTGTACAAGTGGGCAGAAATGAGGAAGAAGAGCAAAGGAGGGAAGAGAAAAGCTAACCCTGAAGAAGAGATTCAACCTCAAAACAGTTAACACATGCATTTTTAACAGTTGAAGCCAAAATTCTTTTCACAATATTGATGAGGTGTGTGGTGCCTAAGGAGAATTCAAAGGAGTTGTTGACCTATAGGTTTTCGTACTTGATGTATCTGATTATGTATGGTCTTGAGATTGATTTGACTAGTATTGTGATGGAGCACATGTTATATTGTAGTTCCAAAAAAAGAACCATGCCTTGCCCTATGCCAATCTCCTACCTCTATTCTTCACACATTTTGACATTCCGTTGATAAAGCATAGAATATTTCTTCTAGTTTTGGAATAATCAATGAATCCTCATTTCAAAGTATTGGAATTGTGTAAACCTCGAAGGGAGAGTGGAAATTCTATTCACACATTTCTTAGAGTGAGCTTAAGACCAAGAAGTTCTCTAATCCAAAAGCCTTAACCACTCCTTTAGCCTTACTGTCTACCTCTCCAAACCAGTCTCATGTGTTTGATAAGTTAGATGTTATTGAGAATAAGCTGGATTAACTGAAACAGGGTCAATTGGAGCTGTGTACAGAGTTCAGAAAAATGAAGTACCTGGTTTCGTCCTTGAATGACAAGGTTTCTAAATTTATTAGTAGTTTGAACTTGGTGGATGTGCATGAAGAGACTGTACAAGTTCAAAAGGGTTGAAAGAATTCAGACTCTAATAGGGATCTCTTTGATGAGTATTCTACTGAAGAGGATGTTGGAGTTAAGGGTACAGGAAAAGAAGCCAGCATTGACTCATGATTGCTAATTGGGGATGTACTGTATCAAAAGAAGCAGAAAAAGAAAATAATTCCAAAGATTGTTTCTTCTAAAGAATTGTTTGAGGAGGCTAATGAAGGTACTGAGGTGGTGGTTAGAGAATAAGAGAATGTTCTGAAAAAGAAAGAGGAAGTGCAAGAACAAGAAGTGGCTGACAAAGAAAAAGAAGAAGATAAGGAAGGTGATCAAGAGGATGCCGAAGGATCTGATGCTGAAGGATCTGAGACAGAGAAGATGACCAATATTCAAACTCTTGAACTTCGGCCTTTCTTTCTACATTTTCAAATTCCAAATTCTGTTTTAAACTCTAAATTTTCTTTAAGTTTTAAACCTTTCTTTACAAAGATACATCATTTATTCTCACTCTTTTGATGAAAGTAAAAAAGGGGGCGGAAATTAGATTGTGGATGTACCTGTGATGTGTTTGCATTTGGAGACTTGGGATGTTTTGATATAAGTATTATTGTTTGGTGTTTGATTTTGATTTCATATGCTATGTTGCTAATGACTATGAAGTTTCTGTGCAGATATATAGTCTAAACAGAATATTTGTTTTGTCTTTCATCAAAGAGGAGATTGTTAATGCAATTCTTGTTTCAAAGCCTTGAAACTGGTTACAACGCTTTGAAAATATTCAGAGGACAATATGAATTGAGGGGGAGTTTGTCTCCCGGTTTTAGATTATGCCTTATTGTGTGATGAAAGACAAATTCCCTGGGCTTTCTTAACTTCCGTTTTGCAGGAACATTGGTTAACTTTCTGAATGCATGATTACCAAACAGTGCTTATACTCTAAATATGCTTTATGTTAGACATTTTTTATTCTAACTTTGTTTTGCATGATAAAACCATAGTTCAAAGTTTTTCAAAGCTTTTCAAAAGTTCAGAGTCCTTAGCTTGAGATTCCTGAATGCAGGATTGCCAAACAGGTTAGCAAATCTTATTTAAATATATGGGATTTTATTAGAGCTTGCAGGTGCATATTGTGCATAAATTCAGTGGATAAATTCAAGCTTATATCCGTTGGAATAGAGATGTTGAGAACCAAGAATCAGTTGAGGATTTTTAGGGGTTCTTCTTGCAAAAACCTTTAAATTCAAATCAAACAGAAGCTGAAGAGTGATAGACAACAGAGATATACATCTAAACTTGAGATACAGAGAAACACCTTCAGATTGAAAGAGCATCAAGTAAGGAGATCAATTCAGATCGTTCAATCCATCCCCGATCTCATAAGAACACTTCCAAGCTTTCCAGCTTCACTGTATTCACAGTTGTTTTCTATCTGTGCTTAATTATTTATTCATTATAATTCTTTCTAATTCTTCTATAGTCTGTTTTGGTTGAGTTGTTCAACTGGAACAACCAAGAGTCTTATTTTATTGTAGCTGAAGTTGTACTAGATAGGTTAGCTGAGAACCACATGTTGATATAATAGTAAGGCAATTCTATTGGGCCTGATATCTAGGGCTTAACTAGTGATAAATAATAAGTTGTTGAAATCCTAGCGGGGTTAGATCCCTGAGGCGGAGAGTAGGCCTTTTGGATTCCGAACCTCGAAAAAATACATGTGTCCAGCTCATTACATTTAATTTCTTTACTTGATTACAAAACTCTTTCAACACAGGACAAGTTCAATGGTTTGAAAGGCTTTTCAAAGATTTGAAAAAAAATCACAGAGGGTTTTAAAACTGCCTATTTCAGTTCAAAGCTTTGAAACTGGTTTGAAAGCTTTGAAACACTTCTAAACCTTCATGTTTATTTTTAAAACTAGCAAAAGTTTCCGTTCTCTATTCAACCCTACCTTCTAGAGTATATTTAATCCTGTATCATTACCTACATATACACCTCAAATCATATGAGACATGTAAAGCTGTTTTATTGGAAAAATGACCAAGTCGCCTTTCACGAAGAAAGGTAAGAGGACGGGTGAGCTATTGGCACTCATACATACGTGTGCGTGGTACATACGCCACAAGAGCCATAGGAGGTTACCTTTACTTAATCACATTTACCGATAACTTCATTAGATTTGGATTTTTGTATCTTATATGAAGAACAAATATGAATCCTTTGAGAAGTTCAAAGAATTCAAGAATGAAGTGGAACCAGCTTGGCAAGAGTATTAAGGCACTATAATCAAATCATGGAGGAGAATACTTAAACCAAGAGTCTGATGACTATCTTAGAGAGTGTGGGATATTTTCCCAACTTAATCCATCTGGACACGATGGTATGGTGTGTCTGAGAGGAGAAATCGGAACCTATTGGATATGGTTCGATCTATGACGAGTCAGTCAGATCTTCCAATTTCATTTTGGGGCCATGCTCTAATAACAACTGCCTTTACCTTAACCATGTTCCATCTAAATAAGTCATGAAGACGTCACATGAGATATGGAATGAGAGGCGTCGTAGTGTATCATTCATGATAATTTGGGGTTCTGAGGTTTATGCAAAGCGTTTACAGTCAGATAAACTCGGACCTAATTCGGACAAGTGTAAATTTGTGGGATATCCTAAGTAAACGAAAGGATATTATTTATACAATCAAAATGAGAGCAAAGTGTTTGTTGCTCGGACCGGAGTGTTTTTAGAAAGAGAGTTTGTCTCTAAATAAGCTAGTGGGAGGACTGTGGAATGTGAACAAGTTCAACAACCACAAAAGCATTGATGCAACGATGGAAGATGAGCAGGAACCACAAGATGTTATGGAGAAACCTGCTCAAGTAACACAAGAGGTTCGTAGGTATGGTAGGATACATTAGGGGCCAGAGAGGTACTAACTTCTTGCGAATTAACCCGGAGACATATTTCTCTTGGATGAGGATGAGCCTACAACCTATGAAGAGGCTGTGAAGGGGCCGAAATCTCAGAAATGTCTTGAATCCTTGATAATCGAAATTGATTCCATGTATACAAATAGAGTATGGACTTTAGTGGAACCACCTGATGGGGCTCGGTCCTGTTGGGGTAGATGCCCTAGGGGCAATCTATATTTAGTATGAACATTGATTTGGCTAGAATATTCATTTATTATTTATGGAGATATTTAATATAATTAAGTCCTTAGATTGCAATAGTTTTTTATCTTAAATATCCATAGTTCATTATATCGATTAATAGAACGATCATAATAGACTAGTATCTGGGTAGATTGATATGTAGATATCATGTTTAACAAGTGCTTCTCGTAGTGAAGCACATTGGTATGCATTAGGAGTAATTTTATACTAGATTGAACCATAACGAGAAGGCTACAATAGAATATGTCAATGTCACAAGTGCTTAGTGAAAATGATGCTGTAATCCTTAGACTTGATGTCACTAGATATTGTAGTGGTGAATTTTTTTTGATATTATCAATTGTTACACCGTAACTGGGTAAATATAAAGATAGTAATCAGGTATGATAGGAAGCAAGCCGAGTGATGGTAGTGATGTAGAGAGGATTTGTCCATTCTACATAATGGGAGTAAATATCCACATCCACTCGTGGCGTAGTGCTTATGGAATGTCTGGCCAGACTCAGATAAATCAATATAGGATGTTGATGATATCTGTATAGATAAGCCTATTCCTAGGATCGAGAGACTATGAATTGGATATACGAGTGTGAAAATTATGTCTCGCGTCCAATCAAGATATAGACAAAGGAATATATATTACACAGTAACATTGGTCACATGGTTTGTTGGATCATTGACCATTTCTGTTAGTTGGGGGGGGTGCATAGATGTGTTTCTCGACACCGCTCTATGTTTGTAATTTTTACTACCAACTAAGTAGAAACCTACAGGGTCACACACTTTCAGGATTAAAATGGATTTGGATATTAATTAGTTGGACTAATTAGTTAAAAGGATCAAAGCACAACCACACGCAAACTTAGTAGGACTAATTTGCAAGGTGGACTAATCCTTGTATGGACAAGATTAGTATTGGGGCAAATATGTAGTTAATAAGGAGTTATTAACTATATAAAGGGAGTCCTAGATTATTATTTCACACATGAGTCATTATTGTGAGAAATAAAAAAGCAAGGGGAGAGAGATAAGGAGAGGTCGAAGCCCTACCTGTCATCCCCCTCTTTTCGTCGACCACCTAGCAGCGCACGACCCAGTGCCTCGTTTTACAGCCTGCCTGATCCTAGGTATTGATACTCGTAGAGAGATGGACATCATTCTGCATTGTAATCAGTCAGGAAAACAAGGTACACAATTGTTTATCCCTTATCACGTTATAAATGCTTCCATGCGATCCGTGGACGACTTTGATCAGGAATTTATTTATTGTTTTTTTCGCTGCTTTACCTGCATCAAAACCCTCCAGTGGTATCAGGGCCTTAGGTCGTAACCCATAAATTATTTATGTGTTACCGTTTTATCAGTTTTTACACTATCGTTATTTTTCGCAAAAAATTGATATTGGCATAATGATGCAAATTGAATATGATTCAATAGAGAATGAGCCAATTTTACATATCGTATAAAGTTTCGTGAATTTCGTTCACATATGATGTGAGTTTTGGGGTTCTCTAAAGCTACGGTTTGGGCACAATTTGTGGAAATAGTGTTTTTCACTACAATTGGGAATATGTCTAAAAGGGATGAAGGAATGTTTCGGAAAAAACCCTATGGGGTTTTGCCACTAGGTGACCGCCCCTTCCTTTGGTGCGTGGGCTCGGGCCGCCCGCCCACCAGGTCGGCCAAGTGACCCGTGTGACAGGTTTCCTTGCTCCGACCAGTACGGGTTGGCCCGGTTGGTCCTCATGGTTCAGCCAATAGGATTGGCACAACCAACTGTACTGTTTTGACCCTCGAAAATCCCAAAATCAAGTAAAAATTGACCAAATGCATTTAAATTCGATTTTAACTGTATTATGTGATTTATCGCATGGTGGTTGGATATGGCCTAGGTTGTGGTTGTTTACTTTTGTGGTTTGGTTTATTTTGGTTTATTTTAATTAATGTAATTAATTACTTTACGGCCTGCGTGTTGTCTTCTCCCTCAATCTGTGAGGTCTCTCTATGTAGTATAGATGCTAGCTAGTATAAGATACATAGATATTGAAGGCATCGAGAAGAAGATCAAAGAATAAAGAAACCACAGGACGATGGGGACCCACAAGCTAGAACGCGTGGACTAAAGATGGAGGCACATGGAAATGAGCTCGTCGCGTTAGGTCTTATAGATATTCTCATTGGGTTGGGAATATCTTAGTCTTAGGGACTAATCCATACAAAGTTTGTTTATTTGTTTATTATTAATTTATTGTCCTGTTATTTATTTTTCGTGTATGATTAATTCATGCAAAATGTAACAATATAATAATAAACAAGTTGGATCTTTGATTTACGATTTCCCAATCCGTAGAAGTAGATCTAATGATGGGATCAACGAAACAATTAATTATGACAAGGAAATCCCTCAAACGATAAATATTGCATTCTGCCTTCTCTTACTTAACACCGGTCACTATCAGGGTCTATTAAATTCAGGCTTGCCAAAACGACATGGTTTAATTTATCAAGGTGTGACGCGGTGGCACAAGAAAGTAACGTGTGATTTTTGAAGTAAGAGGTTGAACGCAACTAGTTTGTTTCAATTGGATTCAAAAACTTATATGCAAGACAATTGGGATTATCTATGAGATTGATATATAAGGAATTATTTCCCAATTAAACCAAGAGTTACATAGGATGCAATTGGAAATAGTTTCTACTTAAATAACTGATCTTTGGGTGACTTTCCAAAGCAAGCTCGAGGAAGAAGTGAAATAGGGATCTTGATCCACTAGAAAGTATATGATATCTTTCGCATTAATGGTGAGAGCTATTAATTCGAGAAAAATAGTGGGAGCTACATTTAATAATCTAACCATTGTGAAATGTAGTTAATTGTTCACAAAATACTAAACTTGCATATTTATCATTTTGTAGAATTCCATTGGCAAACAATAAACAAAAATCGACACCATCCTTGCGTTATATCCTTGAGAAGGACAAGTTGTCTCGATTTAATTTTCTAGACTGGTACAGAAACTTGAGAATTTTTCTCAAGCAAGAAAAGGTGTTGTAAATTTTAGATAATCCTGTTCCTATGCCACCGGCTGAGGATGCTGTTTTAGCTACCGTAAGGGCACATCAGAAAATTGTGGATGACAATAACGATGTGACTTGTCTCATGATTTGAACCATGAACACTGAGCTTTAGAAGCGAAATTCAAACATGGAGGCATATGATATGATCGTACATTTGAGGCAGCTCTTTCTCGAGCAGGCAAGGCATGATCGGTATGAAGTATCCAAAGAATTGTTCAAGTGCGGTCTGTCAGAGGGGAACCCAGCCACGCCTTATATACTTCGTATGATTGGATACATGGAGAATCTCGAGATTTCAGGCTTCCTGTTCGGCCAAGAGTTGGCCATTGAACTCATCCTGTAATTGTTGCCGGATAGATATAGCCAGTTCGTCATGAACTATAACATGAATGAGATCAATAAAACTCTGCCAGACCTGTAGGAATAGAGGCCCTAGAGGCAATCTTATTTATTATGAACCTTACTTTTGGATAGAATATTCATTATATTATTTATGGAGATATTTAATATAATGAAGTCCTTAGATTACAAATGTGTTTTTTTATCTTAAATATCTCTAGTCATTTATAATGATTAATGGGACGATTAATTATAGACTACTATTGGGTTGGATTGATATAGAGATATCACGATCCAACACATGGGTATGCATTAGGAGTAATCGAATACCAGATTGACCCACAACGAGAAGGCTACATACAAGTAATGTAAAGTCACAAGTGCTTCCCGTGGTGACAACAGTTTTGTCATCCTTAGACTTGAAGTCACTAGATCCTCTAGTTGTGGAATATTGTGTTTTGACATCGTTAAACGCTACACCGTAGCTGGGTAGTAATAAAGGCGGTAGTCGGACACAATAAGGAAGCAAGATTAGAGATGGTAGTGATGTAGATAGATTATGTCCCTCCCACATAACGGGAGCAAATATCCATGGCCACTCGAGGGATGGTGCTTATAGAATGTCTGGCCAGACTAAGATAAATTAATATAGGATATTGTTTTATCTGCATGGATAGGACTATTCCCAGAATCAAGAAACTATCAATTGGATATACGAGTGTGAGTTGTATGTATCCGGATGTAGAGACAAAGGGATGAGATAATACTGGCACAAGGTTTGTCAAAGTAATGACTTTTTCTATTAGTTGGGTGGCATGGATGTGTTACTAGACACCGCTCCATGTTAATAAACCTTATTACCAACTAAGTAGAAACCTATGGGGTCACACACCATAAGGATTAAACTAGACTTAGGAATTAATTATTATGATTAATTAATATAAGGATCAATACACAACTACTTGCAAACTTAGTAGGACTAATTTGCAAATTCGACTAATCCGTGTATGGACATGATTGGGATAGGGGCTTTTATACAGCTAAGAAGGATATGATGGACTATATAAAGGACACTGCTAGCTTATTTCTCACAACTAATGCTCATAACACATTTAGTGAGATAGAACAAAGTAAGGAGGGAACAAACACAAGAGGGCCGAACCCCCTTGTGTCGTCCGCCCCCTACCCGTCGGCCAAAGGAGGCCAAGCCTCCCTTTGGTAGCCGTTGTGTGATTCTTCAACTTCCTTCTTCTACCGGAAGCTAGCATAAAGGTATGGAAGAATCTAGTTATTTATCCTAGGCGAGGACTAACTATAGATACGCAAACACAATTTTGCGTTTGAAGTCATCACAGGAGACAAACAAGGTAATTGTTACTTGAACCTTCCCTATCGATACGATGTCTCTTCCTGTGATCCTTGGTGGTCCTTGTGCGGATCTTATTTGTTTAATTCCGCTGCGTGATCCATTACAAACCCCAATAGTGGTATCAGAGCCACATGTCGTAGAACATGATGTAGTTTATATGCTTATTTTATTAGTTTTACACCTTAAAATTATGAATTGATCGGGTAGAACTAAATAATTAAGCATATTGATGCAACTTCGAATATGTTTCAACCATATAAGATAAAATTTTACTTGGGATGTAAGGATTAGTGAATTTGGATCACATAGGATGTGAAATTATGGATCTAGAGAAATAGGGTTAGGGCACAAGTTGGGAAAATGTTTTTCCAATTTGGAAACAACTAAACTTGGGCAAGAAGGAGAAAGTTGTTTTGGAAAAAACCTCCTAAGAGGTTCGGCCCCCTAGGGGACCGCCTCTCCTTCTCCTTGTTTCCCAAGTAAGCCACGACCAAGTGGGCCGGCTCCTTAGCGCACGGCCTAGCCGTGTGGGCTAGGGGCCGGCCGTCCCAAGGCCTTTGTGGCGGTCCTTTGGTGTTCCGACCATGTTGATGTTGGGCCTCTTGGATAGTTTTGACCCTAGTATGTCCAAATTCAAGTAAAATTGACCAAACGCATTTATAGGATTTTAACTATCTATGTGCTATTTGCATGGTGATTGGATATGGCCTTAGATGTGGATGTTGTGAATTTTTTATTTTTGTGGTTTGTTTTTATGGCCTGCGAGCTGATAAAATTAATATAATAGTTAATTAGGTTTTACGGCTTGCGAGCCGGTATCCTTCTCAACTTGTGAGATCTTTTATTTAGTCTATATGCTAGCTAGTATTAGATAAAATAGATGATAGTGAAGACATGGAGAAGAAGAAGCCTAAAGAATTGAAGGACCACAAGATGGATCATTCCACAAGGCTAAGAAGCTATGGAGAATGGACCAAAAGATGGAGGCACATGGAGATGAGCTTGCTATTTTGAGGGTTCATAGATATTCTCATTGGCTTGGGAATATCTAAGTTTAGAGGCCACATCCATATCACGTTTATTTTTGTTTGTGCTTGTTTACTTATTGTCTTATCATTTATTGTTGGTGTATGGATGGTGTATGCAAACTTGATAATAAGATAATTAATAACCCGGATCTTTTATTTGTGAGTTTACCAAACTCAAAATAAGTAGATCAGTTGATATGGATCAAGAAAACAGTTAAAATTGAAAAGGCAAAACCCTCAATTTTTAACATTGCGTTTGCCTTCTCGTTACATAAACACTCATCATGATCATGATTACGAAGCTCGTGCGTGCTAAAGCAAGGCGAGTTGGTTTGTCATGATGTGATGCGATGACACAAGCAAGTAATGTTCAATTGTTTGAGTAAGATGTTGGATGCAATTAGGTGATTTTAATAGGATTAGAAACCTAGAGGCAACCAATTGGGATTATCTATGGGATAGATGATTAAGGAGTTATTTGCCCAATTGAACCAAGAGTGGCATAAGGATGCAATTGGAATTGTTCCTACCTAAATAACTAATTTTTGGGTGACTTTCCAAAGCAAGCACAAAAGTAAGAGAAATATGGATCTTGGACCTACTAGAAAATATAATGATATTTTCCGCATTAATATTGAGGTTTATAAATCCGAGAATAATAGTGGGAGCTGTATCTAATAATCTACCCATTAATAAATATAGTTATTTGTTCACAAAATACTAAAACTCTTATATTTCTCAATTTATAGAATTCCAATGGCAAACAACTCATCAAGTTCATCACACTCCCTACGTTCTGTCCTTGAGAAGGACAAGTTTTCTGGAACAAACTTTCTATACTTGTACAGGAACTTGAGAATCGTTCTCTAGCAAGAAAAGAAACTGTACACTCTAGAAAAGGAAGTTCCTCAGGATCCAGACAATAATAACCCTACGGCCCTAAAGGCGCATCAGAAGTTCATTGATGATGCTAATGATGCGGCCTGCCCGATGCTTTGAACCATGTCCTTGTGCTCCAGAAGAAACATGAGAACATGGCTGCGTTTAATATGATCATTCACTTAAAGCAGATCTTTCAAGAGCAGGCTAGGGTTGAGAGGTATGAAGTTTCCAAGGCATTGTTCAAGTTTCATCTGTCATAGGGAAACCCAGTTGGAACTCATGTACTCCGAATGATTGGGTGCTTCGATAATCTTGAATGAATGGGGTTTCCGATGGGTCAAGAGTTGGCCACATATCTCGTTTTGCAATCGTTTCTCGAGAGTTATGGACAGTTCATCATGAACTACAACATGAATGATATTCATGAAGCCTCTGCCAAATCTACCCAATATATTGAGGACAACTGAACAAAGCATCAACAAGGAAAATGTCAAGTCCATAATGATGGTGCACAAAGGGAAAGGAAAAAAGTTTCCTTCTTCCTCCCAAGGAAAATACAAGGAAGTTTCCAAACCCAAGGATTTAAACCCGTTGGTGGAGATGCCAAGGGAGTGACTAAGGGTGATTTTCCCTATTGAAGTCAGCCTGGACACTGGAAGAGGAACTGCCCAAAGTATTTGGAGGATAAAAGCATTGGAATAGTGATTCCACCTCCACCACCATGTATTTTTGTTATGGATGTCAATATAACTTGCTATTCATCTTGGGTATTGGATACTGGAAGTGGATCTCACATTTGTCGAAATGTGCAGGATATAAAGAGAAGTAGAAGATTGGCTAAAGGGGAGATAGACATGCGTGTTGGGAATGGAGAAAAGGTTGCTACATTGGCCATAGGCGTGTACGAGCTGTCTCTACCCTCATGATTAGTTTTAGAGTTAAGTAATTGCAATTTTGTGCTTGCTATGAGCAGAAAAGTTATTCCATTTCTTGTTTTGACAAGGAAGATTTTACTTTTTCAGTAAAGGACAATTATTGCTCCATTTATTTGATAGTATTCACCATTGTAGTGCGAAATTATTTAATGGATTCTATGTCCTTGCTCTAAGCAATCCTGTCTATAACATAAGTACGAAGAGGATTAAAATGATTTATTTAAATCATGCTTATTTATGGCACTGTCTTCTAGGCGACATAAACGAGAAACGTGTATCTAGAATCCATAAGCATGGATTCCTAGACTCATTTGATTTTGAATCATATGAGACATGTGAGGCTTGTTTATTGGAAAAGATGACAAAGTCCCCTTTCAATAAGAAAGGTGAAAGGGCTAGTGAGTAATTGGCGCTCGTGCATACTAATGTATGTGGGCCATTTGCCACGCCTTCCGGGGGTGGTTACGTCTATTTCATTACATTTACTGATGATTTTTAGATATGGATTTGTACCTTATGAAGGCCAAATCCGAATCCTTTGAAAAGTTTAAAGAATTAAATAATGAAAAGAAGCAACTTGGCAAAAGTATCAAGGCTCTACGATCAGATCGTGGAGGAGAATACTTGAGCCAAGAGTTTTACGACTATCTTAGAGAGTGTGGGATAATATCCCAACTCACTCCACCCGGAACGCCAGAATGGAATGGTGTGTTCGAGAGGAGGAATCGAACACTGTTAGACATGGTTCGATCTATTATGTGTCAAATTGATATTCCATTATCATTTTGGGACTACACTCTATTGTGTGTAGTTTTCACCATTAACCGTGTTCCATCCAAATCGGTTATGAAGACTCCATATGAGATGTGGAGTGGGAGGCGTCCCACATTGTCCTTCATGAAGATTTGGGGCTGCGATGTCTATGTAAAATGTATACAATCAGACAGTGCTACAACTAAGGAAACTAAGTGATACAACTTCTACAATCCAACCGATAAAAAATTGTTTGTTGCTCCATCCGGCGTGTTTCTAGAAAGAGAATTTGTCTCTAAAGAAGCAAGTGGGAGAGCTGTAGAACTTGAAGAAATTCAAGAACCAAAAACCACTGATCCTACTATGGAACAGGAACCAAAACCACAAGATGTTGTGGAGGAACCTGTTCAAGTAACACAAGAGCTTCGTTGGTCAAGTAGAGTACTCCAAGAGCCAGAGAGGAATGAACTTCTCGTAACTGAGTCTGGATATGCGTTGCTCATAGAAGATGAGCCTACTACCTAAGGAGAGCCCATGAAAGGGCCAGACTCTCAGAAGGGGCTTAAAGCCATGCAATCCGAGATGGAATCCATGTATACCAACAAAGTATGGACTTCTGTGGATACACCCCAAGGGGCGCGGCGCATAGGGTGAAAATGGGTCTTCAAGAAGAAGACCGACTTGGATGGTAGTGTGATTACCTATATGGGCTGGTTGGTGGCAAAAGGATTCAGACTGATTCATGGTATAGACTATGATTAAATCTTTTCACCATTCACAATGACCAAATTCATCTGAATCCTACTTGCTATTGCAGCTTACTACGACTATGATATTTTGTAGACGGATATCAAAACAGCGTTTCTATATGGAAACCTCCTCGAGGATGTGTAAATGACACAACCTGAGGGTTTTGTGGATCCAGAGCATGCAAATTAATTATGTAAGCTGCAACGATCCATTTATGGATTCAAGCAAGCTTCTAGGAGTTGGAATCGACGTTTTGATGAAGCAGTCAAAGAGTTTGACTTCATCAAGAATGAAGATGAATCTTGTGTATACAAGAAGGTTTATGGGAGTTATGTTTCTTTTGTGGTCTTGTATGTGGATGACATAATACTCATTGTAAACAACTTTCCTATGCTACAATCTGTGAAAGATTGGCTAGGAAAGTGTTTCTCAATGAAAGACTCAGGGGAAGCAGCTTATAAACTTGGTATAAAAAACTATAAAGATAGATCGAGGAAGCTGCTAGACCTTAGTCAATGTACATACATAGACAAGGTGTTGACTCGGTTCAACATGCAAATTCCAAGAAGGGATTCTTGTCCATGTTTCATGGAATCACTCATTCAAAGAATCATTCGAAGAATGATTGTTCTTCCAATGAGGTTGAAAAGGAACGCATGAGTAGGGTACCCTATGCCTCGACCATAAGATCCATCATGTACTCCATGTTATGTACAAGACCAGATGTGTCATACACGTTGAGTATGACAAGCTAATATCAATCTAATCCGGGTGAGTGTCACTCGATAGCGGTCAAGAACATCCTAAAGTACTTGAGAAGAGTTGCGTGTAAGGGCTTACACGGATGCAAACTTCCAAACCGACAGAGATGATTTTAGATCGCAGTCGGGATTCGTGTATTGCCTGAGTGGAGGAGCTGTGAGGTGGAAGAGTTCCAAGCAAGAGACAGATGCTGATTCTACAACTGAGGCTGAGTACATTGCTACGAGTGGCGCAGCAAAGGAAGCTGTTTGGATTACGAAGTTCATTACTGAGCTTGGTGTGGTTCCTAGTATTGCGGATACAATTGAGTTGTATTGTGACAATACTGGGGCGATCACACAATCAAAGGAACCCGAGTCACACAAGAAATCTAAACACGTACTAGGAAGTTCCATCTTATTTGAGATATCATCGATAGAGGAGATGTGAAGATATGCAAGATTCCTACAGATGAGAATCTGTCAGATCCACTTACGAAGCCCTTGTTCAGCGCAATCATGAAGGGCACACTAGGTCTATTGGCATACGCGATGCACCATATTGGCTCTAGTGCAAGTGGGAGACTGTTGGAATAGATTCCCTAGAGGCAATCTTATTTAGTATGAACATTACTTTTGGCTAAAATATTCATTGTATCATTTATGGAGATATTTAATATAATGAAGTCCTTAGATTAAAACTGTGTTTGTTTATCTTAAATATCCCGAGTCAATATAATGAATAATTGGACTATCAATGATAGACTAGTATGGGGTTAGATTGATATGGAGATATCACAATCCAACACACGGGTATGCATTAGGAGTAATAGCATATTGGATTGACCCACAACAAGAAGGCTACGTACAAGTAATGTAAAGTCACAAGTTCTTCTCATAGTGACAACGGTATTGTCATCCTTAGACTTGAAGTCACTAGGTCCTCAAGTTGTGGAATATTTGTTGGAATAGATGCCCTAGGGGCAATCTAGTTTAGTATGAATTTATTTTGGCTAGAACATTCATTGTATTATTTATTGGATATTTAATATAATGAAGTCCTTAGATTTACAGTAGTGTTGTTTATCTTAAATATCCCTAGTCCAGTATAATGATTAATCAGAAAATCATCCATAGACTACTATGGGGTTGGATTGATATGGAGATATTATGATCCAACACATGGGTGTGCATTACGGGTAATGGCACACCGGATTGACCCATCTCCGAGAAGGATACATACACGTTATGCTAAGTCACAAGTTCTACTCTTGGTGCAATGGTATTGTCATCCTTAGACTTGAAGTCACTAGATATTCTAGTTGTGGATTATTGTGACTTTTGTAGCATCAAACTCTACACCGTAACTGGGTAGTTATAAAGGCGTGTAATGGATACAATAAGAAGCAAGATTAGAGATCATAGTGGACGTAGATAAAATTTGTCCCTCCCACATAACGGGAGAAAATATCCCAGGCCACTCGGGATAATTCTTATAGAATGTCTGGCCAGACTCAAATAAATCAGTTTAGGATATTTATGTTATTTGCGCGAATAAGGCTATTTCCATGGATCGAGAAACTGTGGATTTGATATACGAGTGTGACTTGTATGTCTTATGTCCAATCCGGATATAGAGACAAAGGGATGAGACAATTACTTGTACAAGGTTTATCGGATGACTATTCTATTAGTTGGCTAGAATGGATGTTTTGCTAGAAACCGCTCCATATTAGCAAATTGTTGCTAACAACTAGATAGAACCTATGGGGTCCCGCGCTATATAGATTTGAACTAGATTTGGGAATTAATTAATATGATTAATTAATTAGAAGGATCACTTTGCAACACCTTGCAAACTTAGTAGGACAAATTTGCAAGGAAGGGACTAAACCGAATTCTAGTAGGACTAGAATAGGTCCTTTAGGTAGTTGGCAAGGATTTGTTGGACTATATAAAGGATTATCCTTCTTCCTTCCCACTCTTATGAGCCTTTTGATCATAACTTGAATTGGAGAGAACAAAAGGAGAGAGAGCAAGCAAGCAAAGGAGGCCGACTGCCCCCCTTGCCGCCGCCCCCTATCCCGTCGGCCAACAAAGGAGGCCGCCCCTCCTTCTTGCCACGTTTTTCGTGATTTCTTCTTCCTCTTCCTCCGTTACTAGCTAGCACAAACGAGAAGGAAGATCTAGATCTCAAATCTAGGCGTGGATCAACTATAGAGACGTGACACAATTCACGTTACGAGTCATCACAGGAGAAACCTTGTCCTGTGATCCTTGGAGGGTATTGAATGGATAAATTATGATTTTATGCTGCGTATCAATGATCAAAACCCTACAGTAGTATCAGAGCCATAGGTCGTAGAGCATAAACGTGGTTTATGTGTTACGTTTTGATAGTTTAACACTTTAAATATATTGTTTAACGCGTAAAACAAGACAAATCAAGCATATGATGCAATTTGTCAATAATCAATTAAAACAAGACCTAGTTTTTTCATTGGATGCATGAATTAGTGAGTTTGAGAAATTTTAGGATCTTAGATCTAGGGTTTGGTCATCCTATGGAAAGAAGGATTTCTTTTCAGACAAGGAAACAACCAAACTTGGGCACAAAGCAAGGGAGTTGTTTTGGAACTAACTCCCATGTAAGGTTCGGCCCCCCTAGGGGACCGCCCCTCCTTGCTTGCCGTCCAAGTAAGGGATGGCCAAGGGGCCGGGGCAGCCCTAGCCCACGGCCTAGCCGTGTGGGCTAGGGGCCGGCCGGCCCAAGGCCTTGGCGGTCCTCTTTGGAGATCGGGCAATTGGATTGTTGGGCTCCATGAACCGTTTTAACCTTAGAAGATTCCTATAATCAATTAAAATTGACCAAGCGCGTTAAAATTGGATTTTAACTGTGTGATTGATTAATTTTTGTGGTTTGGTTTATGGCCTGCGAGCTGATCAATTTGTTGTAATAATTAATTAGGGTTTTATGGCCTGCGAGCCATTTTTTTCTCAACTTGTGAGATTTATTTTATTTAGTATAGTTGTTAGCTAGTGCTCGATAGAATAGATTGTTAGCCAAGATTGAACAAAAGAAGCCCAAAGCCAAAGGAAGCCATGAAAGAAGGAGCATGAAGCATTCCGCATGACTATGAAGGATGGACCAAAAGATGAAGACGCATGAGATGTGTTTGCTTTTAGGTTTTATAGATAATTCCATTGGCTTGAAATTATCTTAGTCTAGAAAAGGCCATATCCACATCACGTTTTAGTTTTGTTTTGTGGTTGTTTATTTTATTGTCTTATTATTTTGTGGTTTGTGTATGGATGATGCATGCAATTAGGATAATAAGGTAATTAGACAACCCGGATCTATTATTTGGAGTGGTGCCCAAACTCAAATAGATAGATCACTTGATATGGATCAACAAAAACAATTAAAATTGAATTTGAAAATCCCTCAAAATTAAAATATTGCGTTTTTGTCTTCTCGTTATTTAAACACTCATCGTCATCATGATTCCCAAGATCGTGCGTGCCAAAGCATGGCGACTTGGTTAATAATGATGTGGTGCGATGGCACACCTCATGCGCAAATTGTTTAAGTAAGAGGTTGTGTGCAACTAGGTGTTTAATAGGATTAAAACCTAGAGATAATCAATTGGGATTATTCATGCGGATGGATGAATAAGGATTTATTTGCCCAATTGAACCAAGAGTTGCATAAGGATGCAATTGGAATTGTTCCTACCTAAAGTAGTCAAATTATGGGTGACTTGCCAAAGCAAGCTCATAAGGAAATGAAACATGGATCTTGTCCCATTAGAAAATATAAGGATATTTTCCGCATTAATATCTTGAGGGTTATTAATCCGTAGAAAAATAGTGGGAGCTGTATTTGATAAACTAGCCATTATTGAATATAGTCAAAAAATTCACAAATACTAAAACTTGCGTATTTTCCTTTTTGTAGAATTCGAAATGGCAAACAACTCATCGAGTTCACAACATTCCCTACGATCTGTCCTTGAGAAGGACAAGCTCTCTGGAACCAACTTCCTTGATTGGTACAAAAACTTGATAATTGTTCCCAAGCAAGAGAAGAAACTGTACGCAATAGAGGAGCAAGTTCCACAAGGTCCAGAGAACAATACCCCTGCGGCCCTAAAGGCGTATCAAAAGCGTGTTGATGACACTAATGATGCGGCCTGCCTTATGCTATGCACCATGAATTCTGAGCTTCAGAAGCAACACGAAAACATGAATGTTGTTGATATGATCGAGCATTTGAAGCATCTCTTCCAAGAGCAGGCAAGGGTTGAGAGGTATGAGGTCTCTAAGGCGTTGTTCAAGTGTCGTCTGGCTAAAGGGAACCCGGTGGGACCCCATGTACTCCGTATGATCGGATACTTGGAGAATCTCGCCCGATTGGGGTTCCCGGTCGGCCAAGAGTTGGCAACCGATCTCGTGTTGCAATCGTTACCTGAGAGTTATGGACAGTTCATCATGAACTATAACATGAACAAGATCGTGAAACCACTTCCTGATTTACTCAATATGTTGAGGACAGCTGAACAAAGCATCAACAAGGGTAAGGGAAAGGCCATTATGATGGTACAGAAAGGAAAGGGCAATAGGTTTTCCTCATCCTCCAAGGGCAAAGGCAATTCAGTTGCCAAACCCAAGGAACATGCCCTTAAGCCTGTTGGTGGCATTGCCAAAGGTGTGACTAAAGGTGAGTGTCACTACTGCAGTGCGCCTGGACACTGGAGGAGGAACTGCCCAAAATATCTGGAGGACAAGAGGCTTGGAATAGTGATTCCACCACCACCAGGTATTTTTGTTGTAGATGTCAATTTAACTATCTCTACATCATGGGTATCAGATACCGGATGTGGATCTCACATTTGTCGAAATGTGCAGGATCTAAAGAAAAGTAGAAGATTGGCTAAAGGGGAGATAGACCTGCGCGTTGGGAATGGAGCAAAAGTTGTTGCGTTGGTCGTGGGCGTGTGCGAGCTATCTCTATCTTCAGGATTAGTTTTAGAATTAAATTATTGCTATTTTGTGCCTGCTATGAGCTAAAACATTATTTCTATTTCTTGTTTAAACAAGGAAGGTTTTATTATTTCAATAAAGAACAATTGTTGTTCCTTTTATTTTAATAATATTCACTGTTGTAGTGCGCAATTATTTAATAGACTGTATTTCCTTGTTCTAAGCTATCTTGTCTACAACATTAATACCAAGAGGATTAAAATACATGATTTAAAACGTGCTTACTTGTAGCATTGTTGTTTAGGCCATATAAACGAGAAGCGTGTATCTAGACTCCATAAGGATGGACTACTAGACTCATTTGATTTTGAATCATGTGAGACATGTGAGGCTTGTTTATTGGGAAAAATGACAAAGTCCCCTTTCATTAAGAAAGGTGAGAGGACTAGTTAGCAATTGGCGCTCATACATATTGATGTGTGTGGGCTATTTGCCACGCCTGCCAGGGGTGGTTACGTCTACTTCATTACATTTACTGATGATTACAGTAGAAATGGATTTGTGTACCTCATGAGGGCCAAATCCGAATCCTTTGAAAGGTTCAAAGAATTCAAGAGTGAAGTAGAGAAGCAACTTGGCAAAAGTATCAAGGCTCTACGATCGGATCGTGGAGGAGAATACTTAAGCCAAGAGTTTGACGACTATCTTAGAGAGTGTGGGATCGTGTCCCAACTCACTCCACCCCCAAACGCCATAATGGAATGGCGTGTTCGAGAGGAGGAATCGAACCCTATTGGATATGGTTCGATCTATGATGTGTCAAACCGATCTTCCATTATCATTTTGGGGCTGTGCTCTGTTAAGTGCAGCTTTCACCATTAACCGTGTTCCATCTAAATCAGTCATGAAGAAACCACATGAGATGTGGAGTGGGAGGCGTCCCACATTGTCTTTCATGAAGATTTGGGGCTGCGATGTCTACCTAAAACGTTTACAATCACACAAGCTAGGGACAAAATCAGATAAGTGTAAATTTGTGGGGTACCCTAAGGAAACTAAGGGCTACTACTTCTACAATCCAATTGAGAACAAATTGTTTGTTGCTCGGTTCGGCGTGTTACTAGAAAGAGAGTTTGTCTCTAAAAAGCAAGTGGGAGAACTGTAGAACTTGAAGAGATTCAAGAACCACAAATCACTGAACCGATTATGGAACATGAACAGGAACCACAAGCAGTTGTTGAACAGCCTGTTTAGGTAACACAAGAGCTTCGTAGATCTAGTAGAGTGCGCCAGGAACCCGAGAGGTATGGACTTCTCGTGACTGATTCCGGTGACACAATGCTCATAGATGATGAGCCTACTACCTATGAAGAGGCCATTAAAGGGCCATACTCTCAGAAGTGGCTAGAAGCCATGAGATCCGAGATGGAATCCATGTATACCAACAAAGTATGGACTTTGGTGGAACCACGAAGGGGCGCGGCCCATAGGGTGCTAGTGGGTCTTCAAGAAGAAGATCGACATGGATGGTAATGTGATTACCTATAAGGGCCGATTGGTGGCTAAAGGATTTAGACAAATTCATGTATTGACTATGATGAAACCTTTTCACCATTCACTATGACCAAATCCATCCGAATCCTACTTGCAATGGCAGCATACTACGACTATGAGATTTGGCAGATGGATGTCAAAAAAACATTCCTTTATGGGAATCTCCTCGAGGACGTGTATATGAATACAGTCAGAGGGTTTTGAAGATCCAAAGCAAGCCAATAAAGTTTGTAAGCTGCAACGATCCATTTATGGATTGAAGCAAGCTTCTAGGAGTTGAAATCGACGTTTTGATGAAGTGGTAAAAGAGTTTGGCTTCATGAGAAACGAAGATGAGTCTTGTTTCTACAAGAAGGTCAGTGGGAGCTCTGTAGATTTTCTAGTCTTGTATGTGGATGACATACTACTCATTGAAAACGACGTTCCGATATTGCAATCTGTTAAAGATTTTCTTGGAAAGTGTTTCTCAATGAAGGACCTAGGGGAAGCAGCCTATATACTCGGTATAAAGATATATAGAGATTGATCTAACAGACTGCTAGGCCTAAGTCAAAGTGCATATATTGACAAAGTGCTGAAGCGGTTCAACATACAAGATTCCAAGAAGGGATTCTTGCCCATGTCACATGGAATTTCTCTTTCGAAGAGTGGTTGTCCTTCCAATGAGATTCAGAAGGAACGCATGAGTAGAATTCCCTATGACTCGGCCATAGGATCTATCATGTACGCCATGTTATGTACTAGACCAGATGTGTCATATGCCTCTAGTATGACAAGCAGATACCAATCCAATACGGGTGAGAGTCATTGGATTGCAGTCAAGAACATCCTAAAGTACTTGAGAATAACTAAGGATGCTTTCTTGATATTTGGCGGTGAGTAAGAGTTGCGTGTAAGGGGTTACAAGGATGCAAGCTTCCAAACCGACAGAGGTGACTTTAGATCACAATCGGGATATGTGTTTTGCCTGAATGGAGCAGCGGTGAGCTGGAAGAGAGAAGAAGATAAATACTAAAGAGTTTCAGTTTGAAAAGGTCTGATCTTTTGAAGATTTGTAGAATCAATTAAATTCAAACTTTGTGTGTGCCGTTCGAAGTGAATAATATAGTACTATTTTGGCTGAAAATGAGTTTTTGAAAAGTAAGGGGCAATATTAATCAATTATCTAGAAGGATAACATCCAACATTGTAAGATCCATATTATTGACTAACTAGCTTGTAGTCTTATTTTCAAGGCTTTTGAAAGTATTTCAAGGCCTTGAAAAGCTTTATTTCACAAGCACATAAAATCAAAACTTTGAAAAGATTTTCAAGGCCTTGAAAATCAGTTCAAACCTTTGAAACACATAAATCTTACCTTATACTTACCTGATACTCCCCCCAAAACCAATGCTTCTTTATTTAGCATACCCAATTCTAATCTCAAGGCTGAGATTCTTTCATCTGGCAGTGGTTTAGTGAACATATCTGCACATTGCATGTTAGTGGAAACAAATTCAAGAACAATATCACCTTTTTCAGCATGATCTCTGATGAAGTAATGTGTTTGATTCTTGAATGCTGAACTGGATTATTTGTGATTGCTATTGCACTTGTATTTTCACACTTAATAGGTATATCTCTGAAATCGAATCCAAGGTCTCTCATTTCTTGTTCTATTCATAACACTTGTGAACAGAAGGCTCCAGCTGCTATGTATTCCGCTTCTGCTATTGATACTACAATAGAATTTTGATTATTTGAATACCAGCTGATGATCCAAGAAATTGGCAGCATCCTCATGTAATCTTTCTATCAACTTTATACCCTGCGAAGTCATCATCTGAATAGCCACACAGAGAGAAGTTAGATTGTTTAGGATACCAAAGCCCTATTTTTTTTGGTACCATTGAGATATCTAAAGATTCTTTTGACAGCAGTCAAGTGTGATTCTTTAGGATCACCTTAAAATATAGCACACATACAAACACTGAACATGATATCTGGTCTTCTAGCTGTAAGATATAGTAATGATCCAATCATACCTCCATACTCTTTCACATTCACACTCTTATCATATTCATCTTTGTCTAATGACAGTGTATAGCTCATGGGGGTCTTGTTTCTTTGGACTGAGACATATTATATTTACTCAACAAGTCTCTTCTGTACTTGCTTTGATGTAGAAATATGCCCTTCTTCATCTGATATGTTTGAAGTCCAAGAAATAAGTTCAACTCTCCAATCAAACTCATTTCAAATTCCCTGCTCATAAGATTTGAGAATTCCTTGCCAAGAAGGTCATTAGTAGCTTCAATTAGAATATCATCAACATATATTTGAACTACAAGCATATCTATCTCATGAGTCTTTATGAAAGGGTTTTGTCCAGTAATCCTCTTTTGAAATCATTTTCAAGTAAAAAACTTTGACATTATTTCTTACCAAGACCTTGGAGCTTGTTGCAAACCATAAAGAGCCTTGTCAAGTTTATAAACATGGTCTGGAAACTCGTTATTTTCAAAACCTGGAGGTTGAGCAACATAAACTTCCTCTTGCAGATATCCATTTAAGAATGCACACTTCACATCCATTTGAAAAAAGTTTCATGTTCTTGTGAGATGAAAGTGCAAGTAGAATTCTCATTGCATCTAACCTGGCAACCGGAGCAAAATATTCCTCATAGTCAATACCTTCTTCTTTATTGTACCGTTGAGCTACCAATCTAGCTTTGCTTCCGATTACCTTGCCACTCTCATTTAACTTGAATCAAAATACCCATCTAGTACGAATAACAGACTGATCTCTTGGTGGAGGACTAGATTCCAAATTTTGTTCCTTTCAAACTCATTGAGTTCACGTTGTATAGCTATGATCCAGTATGCTTCTTGTAATGTTTCCTTCACAGTTTTGGGTTCTACAAGAGAAATAAAAGCATTAAAAGCACAAATATCCTTTAACTGTGATCTAGTTTGTGTATTATTGGTTGGATCAGAAAGAATGTTATCAGCATGATGATATGAGAGATATTTAAATCTCTTCCTTGGTATCCAAGGTCTAGGCTTTCCAATCTATTTTTCAAGTCTTTGAGAACTTGAAGTAGTATTTTGACGAGCTCTTTTTTCCAGGAGGATTTATTTCAAGGATTTGAAACTCATTTTCAAGGCCTTGAAAATTCCGTCTGTGTTCATGTTAGTTTTCCTTGGAACCTTTTGAGGAGTGAACTTCATTGTCTGAATCATGCTTGTTCATATTAAGATCTGCAAAACCATCACTCAAAGAACCATCATAGCTTTCATCAAATATAACATGAATACTTTCTTCAACAAGCTTGGTTCTTTTATTGTAAACTCTATAGGCTTTGCTTGTCTGTGAATAACCAAGAAAAATAACTTCATCACTTCTTTCATCAAACTTACCAAGATTGTCCTTACCATTTCTATAAACATAGCAGGTAGAACCAAATGGTTTGAAGTAATAAATGTTTGGTTTACTTCCTTTGAACATCTCATAAGGAGTCTTCTTCAATATAGGTATGATCAAGCACCTGTTGAGAATATAGTTTGTTTTATTCACAGCTTCTGCCCAATAGTATTTTGGCAGCTTGTTCTCCAAAAACATTTTTCTTGACATGTCTTCAAGTATTTTTTTTTTCTTTCAACAACTCCATTCTGTTGAGGAGTTCTAGGAGCAGAAAAGTTGTGAGAGATGTCATGCTTAGAACAAAATAAATCAAAATCAACTTGATCAAACCCTCTACCATGATCACTTCTAATTGAAGCAACATATAGGTTTTTCAAGGTTTGAAGTTCTCTACAAAGCTTTGAATATTCAGTGAGAGCTTCAGATTTTTCTCTAAGAAACATAACCCAAATGTGGTAATTCAATGGGTCTAGTAGTACTTAGAAAGTTCTTTGGTTTGAATGAGCTTCTGGTCTGCTTGCCTTGTGCATAGCTTTTGCATACTTCTTCATCTTTGAAATTGATATAGGGTAGAACTCTTACTAAGTTCTTTGAGATCAGCTTGTTCAGAGTATGCAAGCTAATGGGTCCTCACTTTATGTTCCAAAGCTTTGAACCTTCTTTCACGACCTAAAGAAACTTCAAGTTTTCTCCTGCAATTGTGTTAGTTTGAAAGGTATACACATTGTTTGACCTGGAGGCTGTGAGGATGCACGTGCCTGATTTCTCATTTTGCACCACACATTTCTCTTTGTCAAACATAACCTTATTACCATTTTCACAAAGCTGAGATACACTAAGCAGGTTAAATTTCAAACCATCAACTAGTTACACATGATAAATAGAGTTTTCAGAATTTGTACCAACTTTACATGTAACACCCCCAAATGGCCAAACCCGAAAAGCCGAGAGGGTGTCACTCCGTACCCGGGGTTAAACCCGAATACAAGGAGGTTTTCATAATCAGAAGATCAATGATTAACCTAGAAATCCTTAATATAAATTTATTAAAACGTTGTGCCGCAAATATGAGAATAATCCAAAACTACGAAAAGAAACTTATTTAAAAGATGTTTCATACCTAAACGTGAATCTCCTAACTATTGTGATGTGTCTCCATTTCCTCCAAAAGACATGCTTCCACCTACACCTGTGTTGCAGAAACAAAAAGAAACACCACAATTTCCAGTGTCAGCGGAAAATACTGAGTAAGTAACACCTAGAAATGTAAACAGACTATGAAGCAGTTTATAAAAGACACATAAGTTTGAAGAGTAAATAATTCGAGTAAGTGTATAAGTATGAAATAAGAATTAACCAAATCTTTTCCTTTTATCACTTCACTTGTGGGGTAACATTCCCAGATCCTTCTCCATGTATCCAATCGGGACATTAAAATTTAAACAATAAAGGTCCAAACTTGGAAATCCATCTTTTATCATGTTGACACAGGGAAGATCTACCAATAACCGGCTACCAGACCATAAGTGTCAACACCCCCTAAGACTTCTTGCGGCCAGAGAGGTAAGTACATGTAGCGAACTTGTTCCGGTTGCGACCAAGAAAAATAATATAAAGGGGTCGAGAGATCGTAGTCCACATTGACCAAAGCTCAAAATATTGATCCCCGGTACAACTATTCCACTTTACGTCTTATTAATCTTGTGATAGTTGTGATAGAATAACCTTTGTAAATCAGTAAGCTTTCTCAAATAAACAATTCAAGTAGATATTCAAATTTTGAGACAATAAATCACAAAAAGGCATTTTAGACACGAAGGAATATATGGGCGCTAGGCCAGGCATGATTACTCACCTTGAACAAAAGAAATCACAGCAAATTAGTTGTAATATTCAACGTATCCTTCGTCTGAGAACCCGTTGCCTACAAATTTATAATACCCTAATAAAAATACAATACTGAAACAAATAGACAGTTCCTACTTAAGTCTCTAGTTCACCCCTTAGTTCATACTCCAAGCACAGCTCAAAACCTTGCCCCAAAATCCCATAATCTAATGTGTACATAACCTAACATAACTCCACTAAGTTTTTACTTTGTCTTCCCTGACAGATCATGAGTCAAAAATAGTCTCATTAGATCCGAAGCACTCTGAAAAATAATTCTAGCCTCAAACGGATCCGAATTTCGATTCTCGAGTCAAAAGATATGCTTGTTTTAACTTTCCAACCATACTCATAGTACCTATACGGGAATCACGGATTTTCCCTTGAAATATCTCTCATATCATCTAGTTAACCCCGTAATCAATCTACGTTAAATGCTAAATGAATTCTCACCTTAAATCAAGTTACGACCCTCCTACTAGGACCATTAAATTATCCCTTCCACATGTAGGGTTTCTTCTGAAACTATGAACATGCATAATCCCAACACAACCTAAGAATTAATAGAAGGAGAAGAAGATAATAATAAAGATAATGGTTAGAGAATTACATCGAAAAGAGAAGATGGCGCACGTTGGTGGCGGCGTCGCTGTGAAGCGGCGGCGGCTAGGGCATGGCGACAGACGGGTAGGGGAGAGAGAGCTTTGAAAGTTTTTGAGAGCTCTTTGATTTGGTGTGAATAAAATTATGAGATGGAGGTGGGTTTATATAGGCTTTGAGGGTAAGAGTTTATGGAAAACTAGGATAATTTCCAAATTGGCATAAATTTTGATTTAGGACACTAATATGGGAAAAGTTAGGTTTCTTGTTGCTAAAGTTTAGATCTTTGACCAATTAGTATCTAATTAGTATCTAATTAAGATTGAGTTTGATTCAAACAAGGAAACAAAATCAACGAAAGAGAGAAAAAGAGAGATTCGACCATTCATGAGAGAAAAATTTGGAAGAGAGATTTTTGGCCATGCAAAGAAAAGATGATAAAGTTGTGGCCTAAAGACAATTCCCCCCCCCCCCCAATTTTCTAGTTAAAAGACAAACACAACCCCCTAATTTAATTAAAAGTCACTAAATAATTTAAGTAAAAGACATAAAACTCCCAAGCCCTTAATAATAATAAAACTAACTCCCAAATAATAAAAAATAATACCCAACACTTATAATAATGTTATATTAACACCCAATAGTTATAATTATGTCATAAAATACCCGTATCCACAAAACGGTGTATTTGATTCCCCCCCCCCCCCCCCCCTTAAAGAAAGCTTTGTCCTCGAAGCTTGAACCAATTTCTCAACAACCTTTAAGGTATGAGTCTCCACTCTAGGGTATAGTCACTAAATGCAAATATAAAGTTATGCATGATGGGCAATATTCTATGATGTGCTTCTACAATGACGTGCTTCAAAACTGATAGTTTAAAACCGAAGGATTATATCATTTCCCCCTTAAACAAGTGACGTCCTCGAAACTCAAAATATCTCGTCAAAAAAGTGAGGACACTTCTTCCACATATCATCACCCGCTTCATATGTTGCCTCTCTTGGGAGGTGATTTGTACATAAGACCTTTAAAATCTTAACACTGTTGTTACACGTGCCCCTTGTCAAGGTATCTAGAATCTTAACATGGTCAATATTTCTAGTTCGTGTCCCAAAACATGAAATGGTATGGAGCACTATCCTTTAGTTGCTACACATAGGACAAGGTATTGTCCAAACTTTTTACTTCTTTCTTCAAGAAACAGTCGTATGTGATGACCTGATCAGTTGGTGAGGCTATGTAGTAGGGATCGTACATTTTACACAACTATCGCATATCGATCATTTTCTATCTTATCATGCAACACTATGAAGACGCAGTAATATCACATATCTAATACAATTCAAATTAACAAGTTTGATCATCATTGGCCATTTACAACCAATCTTCCAAGGACGATGTTGTTCTTGGGCTTACATTCTTATAGTAGTTCTCACAAAAATATCAGTGTACTCCACATAGGAGTAACCTCTTAGTTAAAAATAGCAACCACAATAATTTTAGTGAGGTTCAAGGTCATTTTAAGTTTCTGATTATAAGGCAATAACGTCAAAGCAAGAAGAAGTTCACATGCCGATTTGTCTCCTAGTTGTTGGGTCTAGCTAACGATTCATGATCTTGGGCGATATATAGAAATCTTCCATTAAAACCCCCTTCCTAGCGAGTACAAGCACACTCTCACAACTGAATTGCGGGTTGACCAACCATTTATTCTAGTACAAGATCCTCTACTCAACAGGAGGTAGAACCTCTAGCAGACCAATAACAGCATATAACTCTCAGATTAGCACAACCGTGAACAGCATCCCATGACTCAACAATAATTTTGGTGACAAGACTCTAATCATAAACATCCTACGATAATTTGTCTCCGTTGCCTCAAGATTTAGATTGTACCATAACTAGTGAGATCACGCCCACAACCTGGTCGGTGCCAAGGCAAATACCCTCATTGCTTCAGTCATCTACCCAAATAACTATTGCTATTGTCTCATAAGATGCCCTTCACGGAGAGTAAGGTCATAAAATCTCCTAATTTTTAAAGTAAGTACTCTTAGTGAATGTTAACATAAACCAAAAAGATTCTAGATTACGATTCTATCAACAATGAATATGCGTCCAAACAAATTATAAGACTCTAAAGACGATTCATAAACAAGAAAAATATCTCGTTCCCCCAACAATAGCTAAAACTTCAAAACTAAGCTCGCTAGTTTGGGACTGACATCCGAATGTTACAAAACGTCTCATCTAACAAGACAGAGAATCGAAGAAATAGTGTACAGGACTCCAAAGCGACATGCTTCCTCCTACTAGTAAACATGTAACCATCGCTTACGATATTTGATGTCACCCGGTGGTTCCCTTTTTATTTTTCTTTCGTATGACATCTACTGGTAAACCTTTGCCTCGAAACTAAGGGAATAAATAAAAGTAAACCATGTGTAACCAAAAGAATACTATACCGAGGATCACACTCCAAGAAACTTTTTCATACTCAAAATAGGTTCTACACTTTTGAAACTTCCATACTAATATCCAAATTAACCTTGAATTGATAAATCCTGAAAACCGTAACTATATTAATAAAGCTCCAAATACAAAATTTGTGACATCTCTGCAATTAAGAAGACTTAACTACCCAGGTACACCAACGATTTTGGTAACATCAAGAAATTCTATTATAAGCATAGAACTGGACAAGTACCTCAGAGGTGAATAACCGTCCAATTGTCCAAACATTGGTTTAGTGACGACGCTAAAATCTTTTACGCCAAGCTTAATATGCTAACTATTCCAACGTGAGACTATAACAAAATAAGTTAGACTATACCCAAAAAACAATTTCTGACTGCTAGTAGGAAGCTTCCAAAATCTAAACCAATAACTCAAATGATAACCGTTACAACATCATAAACTGTTTATCACAATAAACAAGGTCCGCAAATCGGCTAAGGTTGAATATCGGAACTCTTATTCAGATTGAAACTAAACAAATGGATGAACTATATTACGCTTATACGAGAATGATGACACGCAAGGGCAACCCATGAATAAAGAAACGTCTCTTTTCTCAAATAATAGCTAAGTAACAAGGCTCCAAAAATAAATACCCAATGTAAACGATAACATTCCAGTGACCCAGAATACTGCACTCGGTAACTCCAATGGTCTAAAAGATAACAAACAAATCTTAGCCTTTCACCCTCAACTTCAATTTACATGAGTGATTCCCCCTTTTTCCTTTTCTCTATTTGGTCATCTAGTGAAGTGCAAGGTGAGAAACAAGATAAATAAAACCTTTAAAAAATATAGATGAGACAAGATAAGAAGAGACACAAGCACTATTGGAGCAATGTGATCCATCAAGATTAGGTAAAAATTCTCCAACCAAAAGGGAAACTCCGATATTCTTTGATAGACATTTCAACGAGAATCCCAAGATTATATTTTCCTAACCACTTTAAAGTAGGCTCTAAAATAAATTTGAATATTTGTAGAAATCGAAAGACATTGTTCTCAAAACGCTTTCTAGGCGAGGGGTGGGTGGGAAACCTCTATCGTCCACGCTAACTCTTTCGTCTATCATTTCTCATGGGTCCTCCATAGGTTCCTCCCAAGTCTTGTGAGCTAACAACAATATACACTTTTAAATTGCGGTTTTATCATCCATTGGCCTTGATGTAAATATTTTTACTTGGGAAGGTACCATCCTCCCTCATCAATTAAATCATTATACTACCTCTTAATTGGAAATCCAAGAATTCTCATCAAGTAACGACTCAACAATGCAATAAATCTGGACCAGGACGTTGATGTATACTCATCTTCCAACAAAAGTGAAAACCGATGCTCACACCTATCCAATACTTCTCCGATAAATTCCCAATTTGACTTACCCTCCAAGACAGGTGTTCTTGTCGGGTGGCTTACCTGAAAATTCTCCGATGTTGGATTCAGTAGGTAGACGGCCATATCGACCAAAGTTAAAGGATACTCCTATTAGACATCAAAGATAAATATTATTCTACCATAAGGGTATTCTAAGGCTGACTTCCAAACAATTATACACTTAGCAGCTTCCAACTAACATTTTACCCAAGAATTCCCAAAACTTCGCGACATTAATAAGAGACAGCACAATGCTGGAGATCGGACTCTCAAGTAATGTATTAAGATCCCAAATGTTTTTCAACAATGAAACTCTGAAGCCCAAATCTGAGTTAATTAGAAATAATAAAACGCTCAAAATTATACCCCGGAAAACAAGACTCTAATGAGATGGTTGTGAGAAACTGTCATTAATGAAAGAAAATTAAACTCCTCATGCACATTAGCGATCGATAGAGCTCCAAGTATAATGTAAATATTTTATATTTTCCAACACATTAAAACTCTTCAAACTATCTCCATAACGAATTACTATAACGCAATCTCCAAAGTTGCCAACTCAACAACAATAGGATTCCATATAAACATCCAAAAGTCTAAACTTCGATAAATTGGCTAAGAAGTATCTAAAACAACAAATTTAAAATCACGTCCCGAACATATGTCAAACTTAATTTGTCTTGTCATAATATACGTACACCTTGCTCTAACGTTCTTGTAAAACTCGTAACCAACACAACAAGCTAGTACTTCACAATTCCTTGATATGAGGTCATTTATTCCTTTCGCCCGCTCATACGAAATTTTCCTGAATGGTATTTTCCTAACCAAAAAAATTATTTTGGCTACTCATTCGTCGAGTTAGAATAGGTTAGAACTTCTATCCTTCCTTGTTTAACGACCCCTTTCTAATGTTGCATGCGTGGTATATCTGTCATAATGCCTACACTATAACCTATTGCATCATTCATAAAGTATCATGAAGTACAAGTAAATATAAATACATGGCAGATAATGAAAACCTAAACGAATAATACATTGATCACCATACAATCGACTCCACGTGCAATTTTCACATAGACTGAACACATCCTATTTTTCATGCTTCAATTAAAAATATTAGAACAGCGATCAATCGGACAAGCAAAAATTATGAACCTTGGAGTGAATCAACCTCTCTAAGTCTTACTTCTCAATTAAAGAATCATCTCAAGATAAATTATATAACTCAAGTTATGCTGAGAATAGTACAACTGTTGTCATAGACCACAGAAACTTCAACTTTATCAAGTCTTAAACTGGCTTTAACTTTCTCAAAATGAGCTAGGCTTTCACCCTGATATAGCCCTATGTGTCTACTAATTACCATAAAAATTGGAGACTCATCCAAGATCCGTAGATAGACTCAGTTCTGCTACTATATGACGAACTTTGGAATTCTTATCTAGATCTCCAGAACTTATTTGTGATTGAAATTTTTATGGCAGATACCTGGACATGTCTACTACTTGGGAAACATTCCGAGAAAAATAATTCAACATTTAAACACGTCTAATCATCGGCTGCACCAATTCAAAACTGTACCAAATTTCTCGCGCTCTAACTTCATGAACGCTTCTGAAACGCAATACAACATCAACTTCAAACCATACCAAAAATCAATAACAAAAACTCATTATATTCCGAAACGAATCCTCAAAACATAAGTATTATCCTTCATCAAGAAAGAAAAATTTAACCTACACAACTTACTAATAAATCATCTCTTAGACCGAAAGTGGCTATGTAAAAAAATTATTCTAAGAAACCTTAAAACATCGGTTGGCCTCATGGCCTTATCCCCAAATAGAACTTCTAAAAGTACTAAAAGTCTAAGAAATCAAAGGAGACTAAGATTTATACTTCTCATAGTTATTCACACTTGCTTCCGATTCCATGTCTTCACTAGGATCATTCTCGGACTCATCATTCTCAATAGGGTCTTCCTCATCCTCATCATCTTCACTAGAATCTATTTCGATCACCATGTCCCTTTGTCATTTCCCATGATCCTTGATCAACAATTTACACATAAAGTCGGCATTCACTATCCATTCATTTTGATAGAAGTAGTCTTCCTAGTTCAATCTATTGAACCTAGCCATAATATTTCTATACTTGGCGATAAAATCTCCCTGCATATGGGCCCCATAGGTAGATCCTTCACCATGCAGTATGCTTGGAACGAAGGATTCTGATATCAAGTAAACTCCAACGCATTAGACTTATCCTCGCAATACTAGAGCACGCGATCGCGAAAGGTCGGTAGAGTCTCGCCTTCCATCCAAAGAGTCACAACTGGGTGGTTCTTAATTGGCATAAAACGCTTCCTTGCAGTTTCCTTAGTTCTAGTCATCTACAAAGGAAAATAACTCCATAAGCCTTTTGCTCCACAAAGCTTACAATGGCTATCTTTATGAAATTGCATAATCCCAAGAACAATTCCCAACTTTCTGATTACTCAAACAATAGATACTTAACATAAACTCCAATGAAACCTCAAACCCAAATACTTAACTAATTGGGTATGCCAAAGTTTTTAGCTAGGAAAGAGTGGGCGGGGGTACTTGCTTACTAAGCCTATTTTCTAAAGACTTAAACAAATAATAGTCCTATCCAAAAGTACCCAAATTCCTAACGGCTTGTCAAATTTTAAAATATTTTCTTATGTCCATTTAAAATTCCACTACAGGTTTTAAATTTTCTTTTTGGATAACCAGGCTCTGATACAAACTATAACACCCCCTAATGGCCAAACCCGAAAAGCCAAAAGGGTGTCACTCCGTACCCGGGGTTATACCCGAATACAAGGAGGTTTTAATAATCAGAAGATCCAATTATTAACCATGAAATCTTTAATATAAATATATTAAAATGTTGTGCCACAAATATGGGCATAATCCAAAACTAGGAAAAAGAAACTTATTTAAAAGATGTTTCATAACTAAATGTGAATCTCTTAACTATTGTGATGTGTCTCAATTTCCCTCAAAAGCCATGCTCCACTTAGACCTGTGGTGCAGAAACAAAAAGAAACACCACAGTTTCCAAAGTCAGCGGAAAATACTGAGTAAACGACACACAGACATGTAAAAAGATTATGAAATAAGAATATAAGTATGAAATAAGAATTCACCATATCTTTTCCTTTTATCACTTCACTTGTGGGGAAACATTCCCAAATCCTTCTCCATGTGTCCAATCGGAACATTCAAATTTAAACAATAAAGGTCCAAACTTGGAAATCTATCTATTATCATGTTGACAAAGGGAAGATCTACTGAAAACTGACTACCAGACCATAAGTGTCGACACCCCCTAAGACTTCTTGCAGCCAGAGAGGTAAGTACATGGAGCGAAATCGGGGCGGTTTCGACAGAGCAAAATAATATAAAGGGGTCGATAGATCGTAGTCCACATCTACTAAAGCTCAAAATATTGATCGCCGCGTCTTATTAATCATGCGATAGTTGTGATAGATTCACCTTTGTAAATCAGTAAGCTTTCTCAAATAAACAATTCAAGTATATATTCATATTTTGAGACACTAATTCACAAAGGCAGTTTAGACACGAAGGAATATATGGGCGCTAGGCCTGGCATGATTACTTATCTTGAACAAAAACAATCACAGCAAATTAGTCGTAATATTCGACGTATCCTTCTTCTAAGAACCCGTTGCCTACAAATTTATAATACCCTAATAAAAATACAATACTAAAACAAATAGACAGTTCCTACTTAAGTCTCTAGTTCACCCCTTAGTTCATACTCCAAAACACAGCTCGAAACCTTGCCCCAAAATCCCATAATATAATGTGTACATAACCTAACATAACTCCACTAAATTATTACTTTGTCTTCCCTAACAGATCATGACGATCCGAAAAATTATGAAAAATATGTCTAGCCTCAAACGGATAAGAATTTTGATTCTCGAGTCAAAAGATGTGCTTGTTTTAACTTTCCAATCATACTCATAATACCTATACGGAAATCACGGATTTCCCCATAAAATATCTCCCATATCATCTAGTAAACCCCGTAATCATTCTACGTTAAATGCTAAATGAATTCTCACCTGAAAGCAAGTTAATACCCTCCTACTAGGACCATTAAATCATCCTGTCCACATCTAGGGTTTCTTCTTTAACTATGAACATGCATAATCCCAACACAACATAAGAATTAATAGAAGAAGAAGAAGAAGATGATGATAATAAAGATAATGGTTTGAGAATTACCGGAAAAGAATCGAAAATAGAAGACGGCGCAGGGTGGTGGCGGCGTCGGTGTGAAGCGGCGGCGGCGGCTAGGGCAGGGCGGCGTACAGGTAGGAGAAAGAGAGCTTTGAAAGTTTTTTGTAGCTCTTTGATTTGGTGTGAATAAAATTATAAGATGGAAGTGGGTTTATATAGGCTTTGAGGGTAAGATTTTATGGAAAACTAATATTGTTTCCAAATTGACATAGATTTTAAATTTGGACACTAATATGGGACAAATTAGGTTTGTTGTTGCTAAATTTTAGATCTTTGACCAATTAGTATCTAATTAGTATCTCATTAAGATTTATTTTGATTCAAACAAGGAAACAAAATCAAAGAAAGAGAGAAAAAGGAAGATTAGGCCATTCATGGCAAAAAAAATCGGTCATGAGAGAAAAATTAGGAAAAGAGATTTTTGGCCATGCAAGGAAAAGATGAAAAAGTTTTGGCCTAAAGATAATTCCCCCCAATGTTCTATTTAAAATACAAACACAACCCCCTAGTTTAATTAAAAGACACTAAATAATTTAAGTAAAAGACATAAAACTCTTAAGCCGTTAATAATAATAAAACTAACTCCTAAATAATCAAAAATAATATCCAACACTTATAATAATGTTATATTAACACCCAATAGTTATAGTAATATCATAAAATACCCGTATCCACATAACGGGTATTTCATTACTAATACCTAGAATGCTGCATTTTCCTTTTTCACAAAGTGTGATTGAACCTTTAGATTTCTCTTTCAATTCTGAGAATAAGGATCTCTTTCCACTCATATGTCTGGAGCAACCACTGTCCATAAACCATTTATGTTCTTTGTTTTTGGTGACAACCTGCAAACACCATTTACTGGCTTACCCAGCTGTTAGACAAATTGTGGAATTTATATTCATATTCAGGGTCAACAATGTTAGGTGGTCTAAACCCTTTAGGAACCCAAATCTGTCTAACTTGTCCTTTGAGTTGAACTGGAAAAGTATTACTCTTTATGTGAGGGTCTCTTCTTCTGAAAGGACAAGTCACCTTAACATGACAAATTTTACTGTAGTAATGGCATTTAGGATATGTTCTGCTTCCAGCTTTCACAAATCTGGTATTGTTCTTTCTGGGAAAATTTAGATTGTATCCAACACCAGTTTTGTGAACAGACTTTAAGCTACCTCCAAGAATCAAATTCAAGTTGTGTTCTGAGCCATCGAGTTTTGTTTTGACTGATTCAGAGTGTTGAAGTTTCTCAGTTAAGGTAGTCTTTTGTTTATCCAATTCATCAACTTGATGCCATAAGTTAACAATACTGTCACTTAGAAGAGAGTTCTCAATGACTACTTCCTTGACTTGTGTTTTCGAGGCTTTAAAATTGTTTTTCAAGGCTTTGAAATCAATGTAATATTTCTTTTGAGAAGTTTCAAGGTTCTGGTTCAAACAAACAAGATGCAAGTTTTCTTTTTCCTGCTCATGAACTTTTTCTTTCAAAACTCTTATCTGTTTCAGATAGTCCTCTTCATTTAAAAGCATTTTTCTAAGATAATCATAGAGGGCTTCTGTTGGTTTTGAAATTAAGCAGTTTACCATTACCTTAATGTTTTTTTTCAGAACTTTCATCATGCTTGGCCAGAAAGCATAGGTTGGCATGTTCTTCTTCATATTCGGAATCACTTGAAGATTCACAATCACTCCATGAGGCTATCATAGCTTTCTTTCTTCTGTCATGGTCTTTCTTTGGAAAGTTTTTTCTTTTCTAGTGTGGATAGTCTCTGATCAAATGTTCTACATCACCACACTCAAAGCAATTCATTGCTTTAAGCATATTACCATGTGATGAAAATTTACATTTTTAGTCTTTCCTACTGGAGGATCTGTGTCTATATATGTTGAAGTCTTTCTTTCCAAAGTTCTTCTTCATTTTGAAGATTGTGCTCAAGGCTTTGGAAATCAAAGCAAAAGGATCTTCACCATCATCTTCTTCAATTTCATGGCTTTGAGATGGCTCATTCTCATTTTCCTTAAGAGCTAGATTCTTGACACCTTCTGGTAACTCCCCATCAACTTCATTCATGGATATTTCATGTGTAAGGATCTTTCCTTGCAGATCATCAAGTTGAAGTGATGATAGATCTTGAGCTTCTTCAATAGTTCTAGTCTTTGGTTCCCATTTTGCTCGAGGAAGAATTCTTAGAATCTTTCTAACCTTTTCTTCATTGGAAATGTGTTTTCCCAATGAATCAAGATTTTAAACAATATCAATGAACATTTTGAATATGTCTCTGATTGACTCATCACCATTCATCTTGAATAGCTCATATTGCGTGACATATATGTTGATCTTGGTTTGCTTGACTTGGCTGATTCCTTCAAAAGTTACCACAAGCTTATCCCAGATCTCCTTGGCAGTTTTGCAGCCTGAAATCCTGTTAAATTCATATGCACTCAAAGCACAATATAAGAGATTCATAGCTTTATAATTTTTGAAAAATTGTTCCAGTTAAGAAGCAGAGAGAGAGTATTCATTTTTGGGAGTTCTAATCCCATCTTTCTCTGTGTAGAAAGTGTGAGGACCATAACGTATAATAGTCCAGAGCTCTATGTCTTGATCAATAAAGAAAATTTTAATCAAGGCTTTCCAGTGAACAGCATTGTCTCGACAAAGAGAGGAGGTCCGTTAGTAGCTCTTTCGTGAGCGAAACCACCATCACCTACAGTACTCATAATCACAAGATGGTTAAATATATGTAATTATACAAACTCTGATACCAATTGAACGGGTGTACAGTATGCAGTAGTACAAGATAAGTACTCTTGAAGGGGGGGGGGGGTTGAATAAAGTATGTCAACTTTTGCAAAACTTGCAAGAGAAGTGGTTTCAAAAATATTTTTAATGAGTGAAGAGTATTTCATGGCCTTGAAAGGAGTTTCAAGTCCTTGGAATCAAAACAGTTGTTGTAGAAAAGCAAAGCCTATTTCTAGGCCTTCAAATGAGTTTCAACCCCTTGAAATGAATCCGGTTTTGTTGGCTACAAATAAGCTATGTATAGAACTGAAATGTAAATGAAATAGACAAAGGATATATAGAGTTCAGTCCACTTGGACCTACGTCTCTACCTCATAGATCTTCTCCCTGCATGATTTTCAACTCAATTCTTATTAATAAAAAGCTAAGACCTAGATCTCAAGCACAGAGATATGCCTTACTCTGTTACAGCTTGTGGTTCTCACTAACCTATCTAGTACCTGCTCTAGCTAAGTGATTAATTAAGAATTATCTATTTTTCACCTTGAACAATCCACAAGAATGAAATGAAAGAGATATACAAATGATATACAAATGAAAAGCTAAGAAAGAAGAAACACTGAGAACAAGTTCTTTAGTGAATGTGCATTGTTCTTCCGATGGTTTGGATGATTTTGATCTGATCCGTTGTTGCTTGTCAATCCTGGATGTTGTTTGAATATATCTGTTTCTTGTGCTCTGTTGTATCTTCAAAATTATTCATTCAAAGTCCTTTTTATGCAGCTGGTTGAATTGCAGATCTTCAAGATCTTTTCATAACCAACCTTACTATTTTCTAGCTGCATTGTTGACTTCTTTAACTGGTTTCCCCAAAGGATAGTTGCTCAGTATCTTCAAAGATATTGATATGATCTTTTCATTAACATGTTGGGAAGATTTCAAACAGAGTATATTGATCACATAATCAAATTATCAAGCAATTTCCTTTCCTGCAAAACATAAGTTAGGAAACAGCTTCCTATAAAATAGGAATCATAATATCCCTGCAAAACTAAGTCAAATAGATGGATTAGATACTTTTTAGAGTGTCAAAATACTTTGTCTTCCATCATCAAATAACAGATAGTCAAGCAAAGGGGTTTTAGGAGTTCAAAACCTCCCCCTAAGTTCATGCACATAAAGTACTGTCAGTTTCAAAGCCTTGAAGGCTGTTTCAAGGCCTTGAAATAGAATAGCTATTTCAAGCCTGTGAAACCAAGTTGAACGTACAATAATGTTACCTATTTCCTCCCATATGAGGAATTCGATTAATGATAATGACTGTTCCATATGAGGGATCGATTATCAATTTTTCCTTGTGTTATTTATTATGCTCTTATCTTTTATGTTTATTATTTAGATCATGAAGCCTATCTGTATAGATAGCATAAAATTCGAATATCTTAATCATAAATCCTATCTGTCTGTATAGCAGAAAATTCGAATCTATTTATCAAAAGCCTATCTGTCTAGATAGTAGCAAATTCGAAGCTCTTTATCAAAAGCCTATCTGTCTAGATAGCATAAAATGCAAATCTATTAATCGAAAAGCCACTAATCATTCATATTCGATCATCAAAAAGACAATGGTCAAATACATCATGAAAGCGAGCAAAATCAAAAGAACTACTTGTTCTATGACTAGAAAAATAACTACTAATTTTGATCAAACAAATTCTTTATAAGCGAATCAGAAGTCTCCAAAATCAAGCAATCCTTTTCCCAACCAGCAATAAACTTCTTCATTTGATTATGCTTTTCCTTCATCTCATTGAATTGTTTCACAGCTCTTTCAATCTCATCCTCCTGGTGACGTAATTTGACCGCCTCAATGGAAAGGTCTTGATAACCGAACTTCAAATTAAAAGAATTGTTAATTTTTGTTAGCATTCGAATGAGGAAACTAAGATCGATCTTGCCTTGCGATGTATGTTGTACATGTTGCACAGTCTCCAAGAAATATCTCGCATTTGTGATAGAAATGCTCACTGGAGTAGTGTCATTCATTTTCTCTAAAATTCCTGCAATCTCAGTACGCAAATTTCCTCTTTCTTTCAGCAACAACTCCATTTCTCTCACAAAATTCTTTGTATATGAAAGTCGCATTTTCGTAAGCCAACTCAAACAAGCTGGCTTTATA
Source organism: Linanthus parryae (assembly GCA_023055425.1). NCBI lineage: Eukaryota > Viridiplantae > Streptophyta > Magnoliopsida > Ericales > Polemoniaceae > Linanthus > Linanthus parryae. The sequence continues at coordinate 70,475,287 of JALGPY010000007.1, read as the reverse complement.
CCTGTATATTAATTCAATAAAGAAATTAGTCAGCCTAAATTGTGAGGAAACATCACTTTTTTTTGTGAAAATTGAATTTCTTACCATTGCCATCAATGATCTGTTGTAGGGAAGGGATTTGTACTATCGCTGCTGATTATTAGAAAAAAAATTTCTTTTTCACCTTGTCGCTTATCTGGTAGAATTTCTTGTTCAAAATATTCATCAGGGATTCAGGGATAATACAATTCTCCTCAGTCGTAGTTGTCTCGGCAGCTTGTGAACCCCATAAACTCTACAAATTTTGAATCAAAGATACATCCAAATGTACACCAGAAGAGCGACTTTGGTAATGTGAATCTTCACCCATAAATACTGATAAGGATATATTCTCACTTTGAGATATTGTGCTAATACATTCAGAAGATGCGACATTCCTTAATACAGATGTATTACATGGATTTGTTGCAGCTGGATTAATCCTTCCCTGAGCCTCAATTACGTCTACAGGGGTATTAACGCTTGATGAAGCAATTTGTTTTGGCTCATAAATAGTCGAATTTATCTCATTCCTTGTAGCTACCTCAAGTGGTTTTGAACGAATAGTTTCAGATACGGAGGATAAATTAATTATCTCTATTTGATGTTCATTTTGGTTGAGATTAGCTCCTACTATAGGAGGTGTAGTTTTCACTACTGGATGATCCTCACCCTGCTCAAGATTTTTCATGTTCATATTATCTGCAACGGGTAATTGATAAGATTCTTGTTGGAATTTTCTTCTTGCTCTTGCTGGATAATGAGCTTAATTAGTTCATGTTCGATTTGTGGTTTTTCTTCATGTACTCCTATTTCCTTTTTCTGAGTTGATTGCTCATGCATCACTTTATCCAAAGCATAGGCTTCAGTAATGACTTCAAAACGGCGCACAAAAACTCTTTCAATTGAGGGAGTTCTTGAACCTAGCATTTCTGCACCAATGATAAATTATTGATATATGTTTGATAATTTGTATTATCAAATTTTAAGAGTTTATCGTGTAAAAGAACCTCCACATTCATATGGGATAGCATCTCCACATTCATATGGGATGTCAACATGTGTAGTATGCTGAATATTGTCATCAATCCCTTTTAAAAAGTGCATGACCTAATTATATGTGAAGTGTCATTATGATGATTTATATGTGACATTTCAGACATTTATGATCCTAATTTACATTGCTTACCTTATGTTTCTCCGCATTGGTTCACCAACCATTCACGAATATCATGTTTAGATATCCTATGAGATAAAGCTTGAAAGATAATTTCTTGATGTGTTAAGGCAAATTTGAAAATAGTACCTTCTTCACTTGCATCACCAACAATTTCTTGGAAATCCGATTGGGCACGTTACACTTCTTCAAGTACTGGATGCGAAATCTGTTCCTCTAAACTTTTTTTTTAATGCAAGTTGAACTTTTTCATCTTCTTATTGGCTTTGGCTTTCCTCAGCTTCTTCTCCCATTGTTCTAGACTCTTCCATTGCACCCTCTATATCTTGTTTTTGTATTTCACCATTTTGATGTAAGCTTCAAACATTCCAATGATGTCATTTCGGTCTTCATCCCTATTCCCATAGTACTAAAACTGATTCTACACTGTCGTGATGGTGGCAGACTTCAAATCAAAGTGCTTAGCTTGAATGTCTGGCACAACTCTAGCTGGCTTGTGTCCTCTCTGAGTTGACTGAAACATTTCAACCAAGGCTTGCCTCGATTTGTAGTAGCGCATCTGGTTCTGCTGCACATCAAGTTTCTCCTGAAGTTCAGTCAACTTCTGATTCAATTCGGCGTTATTCAATTGCTCACCCATTGCGATCATTCTTGGACCTCTTCTCGGAGTTCACAATAGCTGTTCTGGGTTTTCAAATGGGGGTCACAAGGTCTCTAGAGATCCGGTGCATAAAATGAGAACCTAAAACACAATTCAGAAAACAAATCTGAAATCACAGAAATAATAAACAAAAAGAAAAAGTGTAAATTAAACAAATTGCTAAACTAGAATAGTAACCAATGCCTTCCCCGACAACGGTGCCAAAAACTTGATGCGGATCTACTAACGCGTTAAACGCAAGTGTACGGTCAAGTAATATAATGGAGTATTTTTTACTTCGAGTTATCGAACCCAAGGGAAGGATGTTTATCTTGCTCTAGATTTAAAAATTAAATTCAATTTACCAACGTAACCGGTAAAAATGGTTGTGAATGGAGTGTTTTCACCCTCAATCAAGTGTCTAGATCAATAAGTAAAACTAACGCAAAATAAATGATTTAGGATAAATCGATGAAGATGAGACTAGGCAATCTATAGATCACCTAGGGTAGTTTTGACAATTCCGGATTTCCTGTTCTAACACGATGATTCTTAGTAAGCTATGCTGGGTAATGGCACTGACAATTATCTCTCGGTCTCTTGTCGTTCTACACACCAGTACCGTTATGTCCCTCTCAGGTCTACAACGACTACCGATACGTTCTAGTAGGCTAACGATCGTGCAAAGAGTAATGTCCTCTCAGACCATCACCATACGTACACCTCACTATTTCCTACCGAATCCACCCTCTTTTAGCCATTCCTACTCAATTCACCTTTCACTCTAATTGATTAAGAATAATCTTGTTTACTAATCCCAACAAGGGTAGAGTTGCTTTCACACACTCACTAGTTAATTAGCAATTTCGGGACATGATTCCTACATTACTAAGGATTAAGCACAATAAACAAGATATCTAGGCCACCAAGATTATCATTAAGCCTAGTTCATGAGTAATTGAAGAAATAGATAATCAACATCATACATCTTAGTCTTAACTTGTCAATGAAAGAACTCAACATGATGAAAACCAAAACAATCCTCATTGAATCATAACCCTAGCATGAAAGTTCATCCAAAATCCGGAAAATATCATCAAAACATAAACCCTAGGCTCTCCATAGACTCCAAGTTATGAGTTTAGCTATTCATAGCACAAGTAAAAATATTGTTTAAATAGTTCATAAAAGAAAATAGCGAGAAAATAGATCAAACGCTAGAAATCGTGATGTTCTTCCGATCCCGGCACTTCTCCTTGCTTGATGATGTTCCCCATTGAAGTCTCCTTGTCTCCTCCTAGTTCATGGCTCTCTCTATGAGTGAATTCGTGTATTTTCGCCCCCTAGGTCGTCCTTCAATCAAAACCCGTCACAAGTCTTCAGTAATTGCACAATAGCCCTTGGAGTCTGCTCCTGACATTGTCGGGACATATCTTCTTTGTCCCAACTCCGCTTAAGCTCCGTGACATATCGTTGGAAAGCTCTTTGAGTCTACTTTCATTTGGCACAGGTCTCACTCTAAAATTTATTGTAAAACTCTGGATATGATCAAATTAGTTCAGACTCGTCATCCAAGCTCCTCCAATTCGGCTACTCTTGACTCCACTTGAGCTCCCGTTATTTCCGAAGTTCGTTCCATGCTTCCTATCAACATATTAGCACCCGTTCCTGCCAAGACAACATGAAAAAACATAAAAAGCGATTATATTTGACAAATAACAAATAAATATGCATAGAAAACGCCCGGACTAACATCATAGCACATGGTAAGCAACAAGTGATAAAACGAATCATATTCTCTAACATGGGGCTCAAATCACTCTCCAAATACCTATTAACATGTGGTAAATTCTAAATAATTATAGCTCCTAAAAGGCGCTATCAGTGCCCCTTCACACCCGTCCCATAGCCCATGAATACTCCATTCATCACCCTTGGCTCTAGCTTGCCATCATCCACATGATAATAGGAAGCGCAGCCAAAGACCCTCAGATCTCAGTAATCTGCTTCTTTTCTAGACCAAACTTCTATAGGAATCTTCAACCATATACCTGTGTGTGGGCTCCAATTTTACGAGATAACATGCCATGGAGACTACCTCTCCCTAGAAACCTCAAGTAAGACCTGCATTCAAAAGAATAGACCTTGCCTTTTTTAAGAGTGCCTAATTCATTCTTTTGGCTACACCATTCTGTTGTGGTGTGTGACCAACGGTGTGATGGAGAGAAACTCCCTGATCCTTGCAGAATTCATCAAAATCTCAGGAACAAAATTTCAAGCCGTTGTCATGCGCAACCGCTTCAACTTATTTCTCACCTGATTTTCTACCAAGGTTTTGCACTCCTTCAATTTTGCGAAGGCTTCGCTCTTCTACTTCATCACAAATTTCTAAGTCATCCGTGAGTAGTCTGAAGATTGTAATGCAGGTATGTAAATACATGATCAAATACTCTAGAAGGCGAGTTGAATAGAGTATGGCACATTTTGCAAAAGGAGTGGATTTAAAACAAAATGAGAAGAACTTGAAGTGTTTCAAAGGGTTTGAACTCAGTTTCGAGGATTTGAAACCAATACAGACAATATAAAATTTATTGAGTATTTTGAAAGCTTTGAACTGAAACCTGTTTTGAAGCAATTTTGAAGACAAGTAAAGAACAGTAAAGCCAAGCAAGGAACATATAATGATTTATTACGAAGTTCATTCCCAAGTGACCTGCTCTCCGCCTGGGGGATCTAATCCCTCTAGGATTTCAAAAACTTCTTATTCATCAATACATGTTAATGACATAGAATTGCATGTTTTAGTATGTTAATGAACTCTTCATAACTTGCTAATATGTGTAATTTATTTATTTTATCTCTTTTTCTAGACGTAGGCTTGTTTTCGTAGTTTTGGTTGTTTTTATCTTGTTTTGTAGGCAAAGACGTGTTTGGAATATTAAATGCTAGCTTGGGAGAGCTTAAATGATGGAGTAAAGAGAGTTTGAGGGCTAAGAGATGTGAAGAAGGAATTGAAAACGCTTGATTTGAAGATTCAAGAAGCTAATTTGAAAGAAAAGTGAATAATGAGACAAAGTTTGAGGATAAGGCAAGTGAAAAGAACCAAAAGTCAAGGTCAAAGTTACTTTCAAGGACCAAAGAATGAAAAATTCATCATTTTGGGGAGAAACGAAATTTTCCAAAATTAAGAGGGTCCTAATGAAGAGGATCTAGCATCTAGGGGAAGACTATGGGTCAAATTGGAAGCCCCAAGTAAATGAGAGACCAAATCACAAAGAAGAAGAGTCATCTTCTTCCTCAATCCCGTCCAAAATGAACCCTCTACCATGAAAGTTCCATAGAAACTTTGTTTGAGCTCCAAATTGTCAAAAATCGGTACCAAATTGACCCTAAACAACCCTCTATGATCCCAAACTCCTCTAGACCTCCTTAAACACCCAAAACAACCCCGAAATCACCCAAACTTGAAACCCACATAAACCCACTTCATAGCAGAAGGAACGAACAAGACATTGCTGAGGATCCTAAGCAATATGGTCGCAGATGATCACAAGAAGTGGGAAAATTCCCTAATTCTGGCTCTATGGGCATACCGCACCTCACCGAGGACTCCCACAGGAGTTTCCCCTTTCCTTCTATGCTATTGGGCCGAAGCTGTTGTCCCGGCTAAAATCAAAGTTACCTCTACAAGAATAGCCTTTCATGCTTTGTACGAGAATCAACGTGACCACGATCATATCCTGCTGGAAGAAAGGTGTGAAGAGGCCAAGAGAGCTAACACAAGGTACAAATAAAGGATCGCTCGCACATACAACAAAACTGTTCAACACCAGGACTTTGCAGTTGGGGATCTGGTTTTACGAGCTTCAGATCACTGTATGCGAGAAGCAGCTCACCCTAAGTTCGCTTCTAACTGAGAAGGACCGTCCGAAGTCAAAGAAGTGTTCGACAGTGGTTACTGCACCAATCAGAGGCTTCATGGGACTTCAACAACTCCGAGTCCAATCAACATGCGCTGGATTAAGAAGTATTATCCTTAGCCTTGTCTATTTGCTTTTCCATTCATATGTTTTCTTGAGTTCATATGTACTCTGCATTACTTCCTCCCATATGAGGAATCTGTTCTCGTGCTAGTCCCATATGAGGATGCTTTAATAATAATAACTCTCCCATATGAGAGAACTTTATCAAATTATTGTCTTGTTGCTCCATTTCACTTAATTGTTCACCTTACTTATATCTGCCAATTCATTAAAAGCCTATCTGTTTAGATAGCAGCGATAACAAAAATGATCCTATGCGATCCGAAGCCTATCTGCCTAGATAGCAGCAATAACAAAAACATGATCCTATATGATCCAAAGCCTATATGCCCAGCTAGCAGCAATAAAAAAACATGATCCTATGCGATCCAAAGCCTATCTTCCTAGATAGCAGCAATAACAAAAATGATCCTATGCGATCCAAAGCCTATCTGTCTAGATAGAAACTCATTCAAAGACTTCCTGACTAGATAGTAGGGAAATACAAAGCTTTTTTCATCGTATAGCAAGTCAATACGCGAAGGTACAATCTATTGCAGCAGACAACAGCAAATGGAAAGCAAATTTTCCTAACATTCGAATGCGGCTTACTACTTATTTGTTTAGATAGCAGCTTAAAAGCAAAGCTTACAACGTGGAAAAGCATTTAATCAAAAGACTAAGTGTTCTCAAGGAACGTTCCTACGGAAAACCCTAAAGCTACGAAACTTGACGATGTCGTCGACGATCTCGACCAAAACAGGGCTCTTGCTGATACCCTTGACATGGCAAGGTGCCAGATGAACTTCATGCCATGAAAGCTGCTTATGTGAAAAACAAATTGGAGAACAGCTCATGGGGTAGGTAGCTGATTGTGTGCAAGGAATAAACACACTCACTTGTTGCACCCTAACTGAAACAATAGTGGCAAATAATTCTCTACCAGAAAACCAACAGAGATGCACGCCACTCATTACTTGCTGGTAGAAACATTGGGGCAAAGTTGCGCTTTGCCGGAAAGTCACCGGAGATGACCCATGCAAATATAATGCAGAAAATGACGTCTTCGTTCCAACGAAAGAGCGTACACGTTTGGTCTTCGAAAAAACCAGGCGAATCAGGGGCCTTTTCGGTGAATTCCTTGGGAACTTATTCTATAGCCCAACGCACAAATTCAAGCTTGGAGACTCTTCAGTTTCCTCGATGAGTCAGCAACGCCTCGGAAACAAGCAAGAATCAATGACCCTATTAAATACTACGACAATACAGTAGCACGCCTTATTTAATGACCCTAGGTCATGATGAGGGTTGGTCCCACTGTGTGAGAAGCACGCCTTTTCTAATGCTATGGAGACATGGGGAATCCAATTAATTATGACAAAACATGATGCGATAATTATTGCACCATTGGGATGCGAAGGAAGATCATTCAAAAAACAAAGGCCAACATTGTGTTCAAATGATTGAAAGAAAAATAGAATTGCATTACAGCGCATACAGCTCTTAAAACAAATCCTTGTCTAAGGGATCTTGTGGCGATAAAATGAGTGAAGCCTTCTCCGTCTTGGCAACATCTTGCTTCAACTTTTCAAAACTAGCCTTCATCGCGTGGAAAAGCTTGGCAGCCTCTTCAGACTTCTTCTTCTGCTCCTCCAACTTGCTCTTCTCAAGGGCAAGGTTGCGGTGGCAATACTTCAGCATAACAGAGTTGAGAATTTGGGTGAGCCTATTAAGAAGAAACCCAAAATCCAGCTTACCCTTTGGCCTGCCTCAAAGAACGTCCGCTCATTTTGAGCTGAAATAGTAACTGGAGTTGTCACGGATAGCTGCTCCACAATCCAGATGGCTTCAGTCAGGTAAATTCTCCTATCGAAGGGACCTAGCTCCAAAGCTCTTTCAAATGATCCCGGATACGACAGACTCATCTCCATAAGCCAGTCCACATCAGATTGCCTCATACCTGAAGAAATGACAAATTTAGGTGTGCGAACATTAACAAAGAGATGCATTAAGTATGAGACATGATCATAGTATGGAAGTAAGTATGAGACATGATCATAGTATGGCATACATGAGACATGATCATAGTAGGTAATCCAAGTAATCGACTACTTCAAAACAGGTTTCAGTTCAAAGCTTTGAAAAGCTTTTCAAAGATTTTCAAAGCTTTGAAAATTATCAGTAACTTTTATAGTGTTTTTTTGGATTCAAAGCCTTGAAGCTGAATTCAAAGCTTTGAAGTACTTCAAGCTCTTCTCATTTTGTTTAAATCCACTCCTTTGGAAAATGTTGCCATAATCTATTGAAACCCCCTCCCCTTTCTAGAGTATTTGATCCTGTATTTACATACCTGCATTACATTCTTCATATACATTTACTAAAAGTCTCGAGCAAGTAAGGATTAATTACGCAATGTTTCCATAATGTTTGGCCGCCTCTGTTAGCCTCTTCTTACGAAGACACGAGTCTTTGTGCGAAGGCTCTTCGTACAAAACATAATCTCCTTCGTGCGAACACCCTTTGCACATTGCGCCTACAAATGTGTTCACGAACAATTTCTGAATTTCGGCTAAGTATTTTTCTTCGTGCGAAGATGAATGCCCTTCATGACCACCTAAGAACCTCCCAGATCGCTTATTTGCTCTCTTAGTGCCAAAACAATTTGTCTTCGTGCAAAGACATTCAGATTTTACCCTTTAACTTATTCCTCTTGAGTTCCTTAGCTTCCGAAGCTTGTTTCTTCTCTCCACTTGCTCTCCGCATGCATTATTCCTACAAATCACAACAAGAACAGTACTGCAAAGATCAAATGTGATAAAACATAACAAATCATACATAGATCCATGAAAGAAATGCCCGGACTTCATATTTACGCTAAAAACCTCATAAAATCTCACATTCTTACTTCTTGGCCGGAGTTCCATCTCTTTGCACCGAAACGCAAACAAATAGCAATTTTTCACATAGGAATGATGAATCCAACTAAGGAGTGATCAGTTTCCTGTTAGAAAAGGTGTGATAGGAAGCTCGAGAGTGAATAAACCATGCATGGGGTTGATGCGCGACATCATCCGCCAGTAGAATGAAATTTTCCTCAGATGAATTCCCCTTCTCTACCACAGCTGCAGTAATCCATTTTGTCCCCGTTGTCCTCGTTTCGGTCAATCTCTTTTCTAGTGCCCCTTTTCATTTCACCAAGAACATACATTCTTCGGCAACTTAGGAGTATAAATTTGCTTTTCCTGTTCTTCTTACCCTTCTTGCTTTCCCCAGTCGCCATGAATCTGGAAGCATGGTCCTGTGTGTCTGTGTTGGCGCCCTTGTGGCGCAATTGCCTATAATGGAGCATCGATCTGACCTCCTCTATGGGTGTTCTGTCCTTATTCACAATAAAGTACTACACGAAGTGCAACAACCCCCTTATCCGGCTCGGACAAGATCGAGAGGGCAATGCTAAAAGTAACGACTGGAATCAAAAGCATAGCATACCGACATATATATATATTTCACATAATATTAAACATTAAATAGTATTCTTAAGTCTTTCATGCGTCTTTACCAAAATTCATGCTTACACTAACAACGCTATCTTAGTACTCGTGACGATGTTCTTCTTAGTCAGTCTCGTACCCTGCTACCGTAGTCTTCAACTTCTGAACCTGCAGTGGGAAGAAAAAAAGAAGCGCAAATTTCAAAGTCAGCATAAAATACTGAGTAAGTAAACACTCGAGCTCGTAAACAGATGACGAGGCATGCTTTCTTTTCACAATAAACATAAAGAGGAATAAGTCATAAAAATTAAAGTATGAATACACATATAAACTTTTCGTTCTTTTAATTTTCTTTCTCAATTGTCAAACGGGGAGTATTATTCTCAATATATTCTTCTTTGCTTCTAAAAATATCCATATCTCAGGGAAAACCCACATTTTTAACTTGGTGATACAGGGAAGGATCTACTATCGCTAGCAGCCATGACCTTAAGTGTCGGCACCCCCCTAAGACTTCTCGCGGCCAGAGAAGTGAGTACATGGAGCGACCCGACATGTTGCGACCGGGTTAGAATACACATGCCTAGTGACTATAGTCAACATCGACAATAATAATTCACAGGCCGAGTGACCGAAGTCAAAACTACAATAATAATCATAGACCGAGTGACCGAAGTCAACACGACAATAATAATCACATGTCAAGTGACCAAAGTCAACACGACAATAATATGCTTCTCCCGCACAACTCTTTCCACTTTACATTATTACGCATTATCATTTTTGTGTGACACTGTAAAAGCAAAACAACATCTTTAAACTATAAAGAAAACTCAAATAGAACATATAAATCACAAACACATTTTGAAACAAGTATAAAAAAATCATATTGCGACATGAAAGGAGCTAGGCACGCAACGCTTGGCATGTTTACTTACATTAATCCAATAGAAATAGAACTTCCTAGTCGTATGCCTTGCCTACGTAATCGTCACCTACAAATTGGAGCTTTTAAATCAACATATATCCAATTATGCTATAAATCATATCAAGAATCCTATTTAATAGTTTTAGACTAACCCAATACCCCTTTCCTAATTTCCTAACTCTTCTTTTTACTTTTTTTTACAACGAAACAACGCCTTGTTTATTTTTAAAAAACTAGTAAATTTTACGTTTCTAGAAGTGCTTATTTTCTCCAAAAATTATTTATTTTCAAAGACATGTAGTAATAGAGAAAACGGTTGCTAGTTTGTATTTATGAAAATTGAGAATATAAATTGTAATTGAGTTTATAAAAATTTAAAATATACTTAAGAGTATTATATTTCTAAGAAAACTACTTTGACATACGAACGATGTAGGTAAACTAGAAAGTGTTATTTCACAAGCGTTTTAGCAAAGCTGAATTGAAAGCGAAGTGATTAAACAATGTTTACTTAGTTTTTCAATAAAACATTGTTAGTTTAATTTTTAACGAACGACTCATACAGTATTTCAATACCCGAATCAATTTTCCGTAACGGGCACGAAAAATATTAATTTTAGGAAATATTTTAAATCCAAAAATAATATTTTTATTTCTGCGTAAAATATATTGTTTAAGTAAAAGACAAGTAAGCCCCGCTATGTTATACCAAAGTCAGCCAGTACCCCACCCTACTCACAAAACAGTTTAATAAGAGACACTAACTACTCCACAGGTTCTCAGAAGACAGTTATCCCCTTACACCTTGCTTAAGTAGAAGACACTTTAACCTCCTTAACATGAACTTCAAATAAATCAATCTAAGCATGGATTCAAGCTTCAAGACTTGATTTTTATTATCTAAAACAACTAATAATAGGATTTAGAGCATACCTAGGCAAAGAATGGCCCGAAACGGTCAAGAATCGACGAAGTTTGTATCTCACAACGGCGAGGCACGGTGGTGGCAAACGACGGTGGCTCTGTGGTGGCCTTTTTCCCTTGTCTAAGATCTCCTAGTGTCTCTTTAGACCTTTACGAAGTGAGTGAGAGGTAGGAAGATGGCTGGGTGTCACTTTTTTTGTTCGGCCAAACCTTGTCGCCGGAATTTATTGAGGTACGACGACTTTGGTGGCTGCGATGAATGTTACTACAGTTACAGTAGCTTGTTTCTATTTTGTTTCTTCCTTATGGGTTCAAAACGATGAGAGAGAGGGGCTAAAATAGAGGATAGGAGGAAATGGACGTGGGTGGCTTGGGGTTGTTGTTCCCATCGGGAACAGAGGCAGTGGTGGTGGCGGCTGTTAGGCTTACCGCTTCTGCTGCTTACTGTTGCTGTCGATCACGGTGAGCAGATAGAGAGAGGAAAGAGAGAGAGAAAGAAGAGGTTGGCTGAGAGAGGTGGAGGTGGTGATGGGTTTTCTTGTGTAGCGGTGGTGATGGAGAAGTTGATGAATTTGATGATGGTGATGAAAATGATGTTGATGATGAGGGTGAAGGTGTTTATATAGGGGAACTAAAGCTAGAGGTGATGGTGATAGTGTCGGAGGTCGGTCGAGAAAAATATCCGATGAAGAAGATGATTTGGACAAGTGAAGTTTGGAAAACGTTAAGGATTGGTTGGCACATCAATAGGTAAGATGATAAGGTGTAGCACACACCGTAAAGTTTGCGGTGGTCGTACACGCATTAACGATTAAAATAAAGAAAACACTCTTGTAATAATTTAAGAATATTAATCCAACATGTTTTTACAATCTAATACGAATAAACACACGATAAATTACCCAATCTTATTTTTTTGCAACCAAGTTTTTTTATTTAACTTCTCAAATTACTATTTTATCTTTCATAATTAGACGGGGTATCACACAAAGTTCTTGTATGATTGTGGTAACGAGACCAATAAAAATAGAGTAAGATCCTCATCGTTCACAATCTCGTCAATGTTATGGAAATTAAGAATATTTATGTTAAATTGATCAAGGTGGTCTTTGAGAGCCCTACCTTCGAGCATCCGCAGGGTGAAAAACCTTGCTTAAGCATCAAGTTGCTGGTGAGTAACCTCGTCGTATAGCGAATCTCCAACTTGAGCCATAGAGAAGCCGACGTTGTCTGATCTGCAACCTTGGTGATTACGTCAACCGATAAGCACAACAAGATCTTCCAGTGTGCCTTCTCCTCTATCAACCTATACTCCGGTGATGCTATGTCAATGCCTCCCTTGTCTGTGGCCAAAGGAGTTCAGATGCCTTGCGAGTTCAATAAGGCACACATCTTGATCTTCCACAGACTGAAGTTGTACCCTCCCGTAAACCTAGCAAACTTCACCATTGACCAGGACATCGTTCTTGGTGGAGCTGAATCACGACCTGATCTCTGATAGCAGTTTGTTATGACAGTCACGCCTCACAAACGATGAAAGAAATGAAAAAACACTTATTTTATGTGGTTCGCTAGCCCAAATCGAGCTAACTACGTCAACGATAAAGAAAGACCTTTATTTATCAAGAGGAACAGGTATACTACAATGCATACACGTCCTAAACACGTATGGGTCTTTGTATAGTGCTTAGAACCGACCTCAAGTACTCCTAGAAGGATTATGAAATAATTCCAAAACACAAGACCCGCGACCAGGTCGTGCGACCTAGCCTACAAATCGTGCGATCTCAAGCTCCCCAGGTCATGCGACTCTGCAAAATCCGGATGCTGCAACCTTTTGTCCTCCTTGTTGATTTGCTATCCTTTTAGGCTCCTTTGGTCCCCATTGATGCTCGAAATTGATTTCTCCAACATTCAAGGCATATTCCAACACAACCAAACAAAACTACTGCCTCTGCTGACACAAACATTAGTAAGCGACATACTTTTTTATTTACATTTGGAACCCAAGTCAAAATAATATTGAAATTCCGATATCAACAAACACTACTTAAGAAAATATTGTGGATTACTCCAATTTTATATTTGCCATCATGGTAAAATATTATTTTGTGGTATGTGATAGAATTTAAAATTGTGGGAGATACACTGCACAACTTCACTAAATTTGCACAAAATGAGGATTTGGTAAATAGATCGTTTTTGGTCAATTACAATGGAAGACCCTACACATAAATATAAGCTTTTGCTGATTTGATCATTTGGTGATTCGATATGAAAGGCCCAGAGGATTAGAAATTTTCCTCAAATATAAGATTTGGGGGACTATGATAGATGTTCGGCCCAGAAAATTTGGATTAGCCAGTAGTTTAAGTCCAAGAGAATGAGGAATACTTGAGCCTTTGCAATGGTGTTCAAAAGAAAGATTGCTCATTTGGGGTCTGCGAAAATTAGAAGGCGCTCAACAATTCAGAGTTTAAGTCGGGCCTCCATTAACCAGTTTGGTCTTATTCCGGCCCCTTTTTTTTTTTTTTTTTTTGAGAAACTTATTCCGGCCCTGGAATACAATATATTTTTTTTATCTTACTTTTGTTTAGTATAATTTTTTATGTTTACCTGATTCGAACCGGGATCTCATGCAAAGGCTAAAACGTTCTACCACAAAGCTATGACCAATTTACGTTTTCTTATTATTTTAGAGATGACCGTTTTTTAGAAACAAATATAATTTCTTTTGTCTATGCAACATATATAATTTCCACTATGACAAAATATATAATAAACATCTCTTCTAAGGAATTATATTTTTTTTGAGAAGCAAATGTAATTTTATTCGGTTTTACAAACTTGAGAGAATAATTATTATCTTTATGCTTTTATAAAAGTAATATTTTTAATAGTATATAAATAAACAAGTTATAAATATTGTCCATGAAAAATAATATTCTTCCGTCTTGAATAGTAGTCAGAAATTCGTAGTGGAAATTTCTTTCAAAGGTTTTCGTTCTTGCCGGTTTGGAGAGCATAACAACCATCTTTGACAGATGTAGCTTTCGTTTCACCTCTCCCCTGTGGCTGGTCCCGTTGAGGAGAAGGGCCTCCGCTGCTGCCACTGACGTCCTTGCGGCTTCCATCGCCGAGCAAGGAAACTGCTGCAATCTTCCAAGATTTTTGGGGTTCCTTTGCAAGATTTGGGCCCTCTTTTGGGCTTTCTTCTATTTTCCTCATTTTTGGGCTTGGTGGTCTCTTGGGCTGCCTCTTTTGGGCTTTATTTTGTCTAGTGGGTACATGAGGCTCTTGATTTCAATGGGTCTGTTTTTTTTTTGGTTTATTTGTGTGTGTGCCATATACCATAGCCCACTAGATTTCCAGTTGTTGAAATAGTTGGCTTGTTTGCAGGTATATCGGTGGTTCCTCTTCAGGGGTATGCCCCTTTCTCTTTGTAATCCTTTTTATTTAATCAAAATCTTTCGTTGTTGGTGAAAAAAATGTAAAAAAAAAAGTCTAAGCCAAACTCAAATAAAGCTTATGTAACAATACGATTAATTATTTGGTTGCTAATGTTGGCCAGTTCAATTTGATATATAAATAAACAATGAAGAAAAACTTTTAACTTAATTTGCATTTCTTCCTGATTAAAGTAAAACCTCGATAAATAAATGTTTGACAAAATAATAGAATCGTCAAATGAATAATTTTCTCCTGTTTTGATTGGGTGAATGAGCTAAATGAATGTCCAATAAATGAATAACCTCGTCAAGTGAATGGTTTTCTTCGATCTTCAAATAATTCATTTATCGAGGTTTTACTGTACAAAACATACTATTACTTGGGATTTTTAACCTGAGACTTGACGCAGGAGGCCATTGATGACTGTTTAATGTGAGCGATTTCTCTTGAAGCTTTCCTAAAAAAAGATTTTCTCTTGAAGCCGCTTTAATTTGAATTTTTTAATAGTTCAAAACAAGAGAAAAGTAAAATCTCAAGAAATAAAAGAGTTTATGATTCCTGCCTAGCTTTTTTGTTGGTGGTCGCCTTTTATATTTGGACGTCAATTCACCATTATCTATCTCATTGACAAGTTGTTCGTTTTTCATGCTAATTTGCTCTTAAATATACTATTCTTGATGTGTTGCAACACATCAAAAGGAAAATCACTACTTTTTTTTTTAAAGT
Organism: Linanthus parryae; assembly: GCA_023055425.1. NCBI lineage: Eukaryota > Viridiplantae > Streptophyta > Magnoliopsida > Ericales > Polemoniaceae > Linanthus > Linanthus parryae. The sequence goes on along the minus strand of JALGPY010000007.1, from coordinate 70,459,911 downwards.
TTCTTGTTTACTAAGATTACAACATATAGACATAGTAGAATTTATCCCTTGTCCACCAATAGTGTTGCCACTTGAAACTCAAAAGGTTTAGTTGCTAATAATTGTTGTATTCACTTAATATAATCAATATTCCGCCAACGTGCACTAGTTTTTTTTTTTTTTTTTTTTTTTTTTTTTTTTTTCTAGTGGTCCGCCTTCATATAGTTGGTTTTCGTAACGGCCTTTTATAGTTGTTGAACAGGCACAACCTTTTCTAGATTCCAACTACCATTAACTTCAATTTCTTCACATTTTGTTAACGTTGTAGTAAAAGGTCTACATGCTACTCGCGTATGTGATCCTATCTTCGAGTTTTTCTCCTTTTTTTTTTTTTTTTTTTTTGAAACTTGTACTTTTATTTAATATTGGGCTAAGTCAGATGCCCATAAGTTGTACAAGATTGCTGGACAAACAATGGCCCAGAACGAAGTTGAAACACAGTCCAAGCCCATTTTAGCTAATGTGTGGGCAAGGGCATTTCTGTCATTCTTACACCAACAAACCCTACAATAAATAAGATTTTTCAGCTGAGAGGCCACAAACAGCATCAGCCTCTCTCTCTCTCTAAAGCTTTGAGTCGGCGGAAAGCTCTGGAGACGACGAACCAGAGATTGGTTGTCCGATTCAACAATCAAGCTTTTGAATCCTCGATTTGATGCTTCTGTTAGCGCCACTTTGACTGCCGAAGCCTCTGCTGTTAGAGAGTCTTCGGTAAAAGGCAATGGAAACGCCATAGCCATCACGAAAGTGCCTTCATGATTGCGAATCACAGCTCCTCCTCCAGATCTGCGATTGTTTGTGTCAATCGCTGCATCTACGTTCATCTTTTCTCCTTTGAAATATTAAGAGTTATAATTAGATATTTTCTTTCAAATTACGGCAGTAACTACAGTTCATGTTTTCCGCCAATCACTCATAGTGCTGCTACGTACAACTTTGTACAAGAAGCATATCTTTACTGATATTTTTCTTAAAACTTGGGCTTTTAAGCATCCATCCTAAAAGGGTGAAAGGGAACGACTGTACTAAATGTTAGAATCAAGACCTCCTCTCAAAACTCTAACTGCTAAACATGCTAGGGCTCTGGATCTTCTCTTACCAATTTGAAAGTAGACGGTGGGTCGGCAGGGGATCATGGTACCATACCCAAGTACAAACTATCAAGATTTTTCGGCTTGGTAGATAAGTCCCACATATGATTCTATTGTTTATCATTTTCGACAAAGAAATGAAATAAACTACAAAGCACACAAGAGAGTTAATGTGTAGTTCATAACACTGAAAATGCCACGGTTTGCACTCCGCATGAATTCTTACATGGTATCAGAGTCACTTCTGATCTGAATCGGATCATGCCTGTTTGTTTCGCACGCTGCGCGCGAGGGAGCGTGTTAAGAATCGTTATTTGTTATTTGTCCCACATTGGGATTCGGTCTGTTTCGCCTGTGCCTAATAAATTACTTGGGCTACTTCCATTATTACCAATTGATTTTGAGGTGGAACCCAATAGATTCTTACCATTCATAATTCGTGATCACATAGTTGAATAGTGTGAGACCGAATAGGTGACCTCTTTGGTCCCCAATATGACTAACCGGCTGACTCAAGCACCCTACAATCTGGTGTCAACTGTTCATTTGTTTGTTTCCAACCCGAAGGCTTTATAATAGATAAGGGTATATGTTCACAACAAATTGGAAAATAGAAACTCAAGATATGGGCACAAATGCTATTCTCTGCAATCACCTACTATCAGATTTTGTGAAGTTGTGATTGGTGGTAGTAGTATATAATGAGTACTACTAACCACCGACCTGTACTTTTACCTATAAGAACACAAGTCCGTTAGCACAATCTTTTTTGTTGCAAAGCTGGACCTATAATATCTTATCATTTTGGTACTTTGGTACAGAGTTCAAAGTTTGAAAAGAATCAAGAAAAAAAAAAAGAGTCGCCATGTTGTCCGAAAACAGCCACAAGCCTACACTCAAGAGTCAAGTCGAAGAGATAATTGTATTGATGATCATTTATAACTTGTGTGGGCATAAATTTCGGCAAAGGGAGTAATTCATTGGTAAATCCTAGGTCTTTTCACAATATAAATTTGTCAAATGACAAATGGGTTTGAATTTTATTTTTTTTCCAAGTACGTAGAATGTCATATTATCCTAACAGTCTGCATCTCTGGACCTAATGTAGGCGCTTTCAACGCTTTACCACTGAGGTAATACGCATTTGTGTATTTGAATGTTATTATGCATGTTTAAGTTCAAAGTCAGCCAGAGTTTGCTCAGATCAATACTTGGGTTTTAGGGGTATTTTGGTCATACTTTATTCAATGTTAAAATTGCATTTACTTTGAGTGCATTCTACCTCATATAGTGGTGTGTATCGATTATCAGTATGTCACATTCATGCAGATCAACTGAGTGTGGTGGAACATCATCTCTAACAAGATGTTCAAATTTATGTGCTAACCAGGTGAGCAGTCTTAGCTTGATTCCTCCTATATTTTAAAACACACTATTCTAGATATGATTCTGCTAATTTCATCAAATATAAGAAATATGATCAATTGACACACTACTGTGTTCAAATTTCCATAAATATCTCAACTGATTGATTCTTGAAATCTTTTTGATATGAAATGTTAAATAAATTCTTCTACGAACAGTAGATGCTGGTTATTGGACAGTGAACACTACATACTGGATGATTACGGTTGGATTTGGATATTGGCTTTTTTTTTTTTTTTTTTTTTTTTTTTTTTTTGAGAAATTGACCTTTTGTTGGATTAAGAGAAAGGGAATACATCTTTTTCAATATATCTATTAATCCAACTAGGGAGTTGATCTGCCCATGTACCAGATAATTCCTCCTTCAATGCGTGTTTAGCTATGCAGTGGGCAACGTGGTTCAATTTTCTACCGCAGAAGACTGTCTCGAGCTTCTCAAAAGTATAGCTGATAGAAAGGAGTTCCTCCATTATCTCTTTCACATTCCCCAGATCTCTTTGACTTCTCCCCTTTCTAGCTTCATCAAACTCCTCAAGAAGGCTTTTGGCATCACTATTCAGAATAACTTCATCACTCTTCCACGCCATCGCCGCTCTGATTCCTTCAAGCAGAGCATGCGCCTCTGCTTGTCTTGCACTTTCGCACTGTGGAAGCTTGATAGCACCTGCTCCGAGACCCCTTCCATCTTCCGATCGGATTACATACCCTGCTGCTGCGTCCCTTGATCGAGCCAACCAGCTGCCATCAACATGCACGAAGATTATTCTCTTTCCTTTCATTGGCGGTTTTGGATCTTGGTACAGTTCCTTGTCTTTCATTTTGTCATTTATCCACTCTTGTTCTCTAATTTTCCTTTCTGCTAGCTCCAAGATCTGGATTGTTTCGATTTTGCTATCTCTGAATCTTTTAGCGTTTCTGATTTGCCATATACTCCACAGCGTTACGAAGATGTGGATGAGTTCTGAATCTGGTCGTTTCTCGATCTGGGCAAGGATCCACTCCGATGCACTTTTTATTTCACTTTCTGGTTCTAGCTGGAGGATTGGCTTCCACACCATTTGCACCTTTGGACAGGTAAGGAGTATGTGAAGATCTGACTCTCTAGCATTTCCACAGAAACAACATTCATCTTTGACTGGTATCTGTCGCTTTTGTAGGTTTACCAATGTTGGCAGAATACCCATTGCCACTCTCCAGACCAGGTGCGTTATCTTTCTTTCAGTCTTGATCTTCCAAATTCTTGTGAAAGGTGATTTTGGCTCTTCTGACATCTCTCCTTGGTTCTCCTCTTGTCTTTTCCTGATCACAGCTAGCTTGTATCCGGACTTGACTGTGTAGACTCCTTTATCCTCGTAATGCCATCGAAGTCTGTCCTGTGCATTCTGCATCGGCAATTGGATTTTACATATTTCTTTCACATCGTAGTCAATCAGGTACTTTTTCAGCTTTTCTTCGTCCCAGCTTTTTGTTTCTATCTGAATGAATTCAGCTGCCGCCATTGAGTCTAGTTGTGGGTTTAGTGTTACAGGTCTGAAGGTGGGCTCCCTCGGCAGCCATGGCCCTGACACTCGTATCTTTTCCCCGTTTCCTACTTGCCAACGCATTCCAGCTCGAAGAAGTTCTCTTCCGTGTACAATACTTCTCCACGCGTAACTTGGTGAGTATCCTAACTTTGCATTCCAGAAATCTGTATTGTTGAAGTATTTCCCTTTGAGCACCCTGCACATAAGTGATTGCTCCTCGTCTTGTATTCGCCATGCTTGTTTAGCAAGCATTGCCTGAGTAAAACATCTGAAGTCTCGGAATGCTAATCCTCCCCGATCATAAGGCTCCTTCATTTTAGAGGTTAGAGATCTATAGTTCTCCCCTATTCCACTTCTGGCGGTGCCCTTGGGGTTAGTAATAACTCTTGATTATGAGTTGTATTTACAGATTCTTATACTCCATTTGAGAAAGTTTCCACGTGATTTGAGAGTCTTTTTTTACCATTACATGATTGAAACACGCTATTATGTGTTAGTTCACGAAACATATAAAATCGAGTAGTTTATGCTTAACTTTACACTTTATTTGTCAAATATGATTGCGGGAATGTCTGTTAATTGTGACAAGCATAAGTGGATACAAGGAGCTTGAGGAAGAGACAAAATAAGAATGTTGAATGATAGAGGATCACTAGGAAAGCAAGTGGATAGTACAGAATATTGCGGATCAAAGCCGTATATAATAGATGGAAATTTTAAACTGGGCAGTCTTCACTATTTCGGATATATTTGGAGTTCTTCAATGAATTTTGGAATGAGGCCTAAGGAGAACAAAAATAGACTTCCAGAGCTTTACAAAAAATAAAAAATGGAGCTAAATCTCCATCGAGAAGGAGATATAACATGGTAAAATTAGAACTTTGATGGTGAAAAAATTTACTCGCCTACATACACGGACCTTGCCCGTATGTACGCGAGCAGAAAGTTGAACGAGGAAATTAGTTGTACAAGACACATTCCCGTATATACAAAGACCCTTTTGACGTAGGTACACTCACCGGGCAAACTTGTATGGTTTTGTAACGGATTACGCAGCGGAATAAAACAAAATAAAGATCCGCACAAGACCCTCCAAGGATCACAGGACTAGACATCATAACGATAGTGAAGGATTTAGTATCAAATACGTTGTTTGTCTCCTTGGATGACTTCACACGTGAAATATTGTTCACGTCTCTACGGATAGTCCACACCTAGGATCAATTCTAGAGTCCTTTCAATCCGATGTGCTAGAAATTGATTGAAGGAGGAAGAAGAAGAATCACGCAAACGAACTAAGAACGAGGTCGCGCCTCTCTTTGGTGGCCGACGGGGTAGGGGCGGCACTAGGGGGTTCAGCCCTCTAGTGTTTCTCACTCTCCTTTCTGTGTTCCCTTCTTGTATTATAATAATTATGACACACTTGATGAGAATAAGCTAGGATTATTCATATATATAGTCTAACAACTCTTGTTAACTACATATTAACCCATCCACTAATCATGTCATTACATGGATTAGTTCACATTGTAAATTAGTCCTACTAAGTTTTCATATGGTTGCGTATTGATCATTTTATTTAATTAATCATATTAATTAATTCCCAAGTCTAGTTTAATCCAAATGGCGTGTGTCCTCATAGGTTCCTACTTAGTTGGTAGTAACGATTACTAACATGGAAGGGTGTCTAGCAACACATCCATGCCATCCAACTATTAGAAATACTCAGTAATCCGACAAACCTTGTGACTATAGTGTCTCATACCTTTGTCTCTGTTGGAATAGATGCCCTAGAGGCAATCTAGTTTAGTATGAATTTGTATATGGCTAGAAAATTCATTTATTATTTATTGGATATTTAATATAATGAAGTCCTTAGATTTACAATCGTGTTGTTTATCTTAAATATCCCTAGTCAAGTATAATGATTAATGGGACAATCATCTATAGACTAGTATGGGGTTGGATTGATATGGAGATATCACGATCCAACACATAGGTGTGCATTACGGAATGTTGCACTGGATTGACCCATCTTCGAGAAGGCTACATACGTGTTATGTTGAGTCACAATTGCTTCTCGCGGTGCAATGGTATTGTCATCCTTAGACTTGAAGTCACTAGATATTCTAGTTGTGGATCATTGTGATCTTGGTAGAGTTAAACGCTACACCGTGACTGGGTAGTTATAAAGGCGTGTACTGGATACAATGAGAAGCAAGCTTAGAGATCGTAGTGGACGTAGAGAGGATTTGCCCCTCCCACATAACAGGAGTAAATATCCTAGGCCACTCGAGGGATAGTGCTTATAGAATGTCTGGCCAGACTCAAATAAATCAATATATGGGATATTGATGTTATTTGCACGAATGAGACTATTCCCATAGATCGAGAAACTATGGATTGGATATACGAGTGTGACTTGTATGTCTCGTGTCCAATCCGGATATGGAGGCAAAGGGATGAGACAATTACTTGTACAAGGTTGTCTAGATGACTATTCTATTAGTTGGCTAGAATGGATGTTTTGCTAGAAACCGCTCCATATTAGCAAATAGTTGCTACCAACTAGATAGAACCTATGGGGTCACACGCTATATAGAGTTGTACTAGATTTGGGAATTAATTAATTGGATTAATTAATTAGAAGGATCACTTTGCAAACCCTTGCAAACTTAGTAGGGACTAATTTGCAAGGAAGGGACTAAATTGAATTCTAGTAGGACTAGAATAAGTCCTTTAGGTAGTTAACAAGGAGTTGTTGGACTATATAAAGGACCTTCCTTCCTTCCTTCCTCATAACTTATGCTCATTAGTGATCATAACAAGAGTGGGAGAGAACAAAGGAGAGAGAGCAAGCAACAAAGGAGGCCGACGCCCCCCATTGCCGCCGCCCTCGTCCCCGTCGGCCAAAAGAGGGCCGAAACCCCCTCTTTTGTCTCGTTTTGCGTGATTCCTTCACCCTCCTCTTATTCCGGGCTAGCACCAAGGAGTTTGGGAGATCTAGGAGCGACTCTAGGCGTGGATCAACTATAGAGAACGTGACACTATTCGCGTTTGAAGTCATCAAGGAGAACCCAAAGGTGTGTTTATGATTTCTTTCCTTCACTATCGTTATGCATCTAGACTTGTGATCCTTGGAGGGTTTTGCATGGCTATTTGTTTGATTATGCTTCCGTTGCGCGATCCATGAATCAAAACCCTACAGTGGTATCAGAGCCACAGGTCATGGAGCATAAACGTAGTTTATGTGTTACATTCTTGTTGTTTTACACCTTAATTTGTTGTTTATCGCGTAAAACAAGACAAATCAAGCATGAGATGCAATTTGTCAACAATTAATCATAACAAGACCCAATTTTTGCATTAGATGCATGAATTGGTGAGTTTGAGAAATTTTAGGATCATAGATCTAGGGTTTGGGCATCCTTGGGGAAGAAGGAGTTCTCCCAAAACAAGGAAACAACCAAACTTGGGCTCCAAGCAAGGGAGTTGTTTTGGAAACAACTCCCAAAAGGAGGTTCGGCCCCCTAGGGAACCGCCCCCTTGCTTGCCGCCCAAGCTTGGCCGCCCTAAGGGGCCGGGCGGCCCTAACCCGCGGGCCTAGCTTGCGGGTTTTGGGCCGGGCCGGCCCTAGGGCCTTTGTGGTTCACTTTGATGGGCCCGGGCAATTGGATTGTTGGGCCCATGGACCGTTTTAACCCTAGAAATCCTAAAATCAATTAAAATTGACCAAGCGCGTTAAAATTGGATTTTAACTGTTTATGTGCAAATCGCATGGTGATTGGATATGGCCTTAGGATGTGGTTTGATGTGGGTGTTTAATTTTGTGGTTTGGTTTTACGGCCTGCGAGCTGATCAATTAATTGTAATAATTAATTAGGGTTTTATGGCCTGCGTGCCATTTTTTTTTCTCAACTTGTGAGATTTATTTTATTTAGTATAGATGTTAGCTAGTGCTAGGTAAAGTAGATTGTTAGCCAAGATTGAAGAAAAGAAGCCCAAAGCCAAAGGAGCCACAAAAGGATGGAACATGGAGCATGGAGCATTCCACATGACTATGAAGGATGGACCAAAAGATCAAGACGCATGGAGATGTGTTTGCTTAGGGTTCAAAGATAATTCCATTGGCTTGGAATTATCTTAGTCTAGAAAAGGCCATATCCACATCACGTTTAATTTCTGTTTTGTGGTTGTTTATTTATTGTCTTATTACTTGTGTGGTTGGTGTATGGATGATGCATGCAATTAGGATAATAAGATAATTAGACAACCCGGATCTATTATTTGGAGTTGTGCCCAAACTCAAATAGATAGATTAGTTGATATTGATCAACAAAACAATTAAAAATTGAGTTCAAAAATCCCTCAAATTTTAAATATTGTGTTCTTGCCTTCTCGTTATTTAAACACTCATTATCATCATTATTTATCACGTTCGTGCGTGCCAAAGCATGGCGACTTGGTTCATAATGATGGAATGCGATGGCACGTAACAATGTGCAATTGTTTAGATAAGAGGTTGAACACAACTAGGCTATTAATTTGATTAAGAAACCTAGGCAATCAATTGGGATTATCCATATGGATGGATAAATAAGGAGTTATTTGCCCGATTGAACCAAGAGTTGCATATGGGATGCAATTGGAATTGTTCCTACCTAAAAGTAGTCAAATTATGGGTGACTTGCCAAAGCAAGCTCATAAGGAGATGAAAAGATGGATCTTGGCCCACTAGAAAATATAATGATATTTTCCGCATTAATATCTTGAGGGTTATTAATCCGTAGAAAAATAGTGGGAGCTATATTTAATAAACTAGCCATTATTAAATATAGTCAAAAATTCACAAATACTAAAACTTGCGTATTTTCCTTTTGTAGAATTCCAAATGGCAAACAACTCATCGAGTTCACAACATTCCCTACGATCTGTCCTTGAGAAGGACAAGCTCTCTGGAACCAACTTTCTTGATTGGTACAGAAACTTGAGAATTGTTCTCAAGCAAGAGAAGAAACTGTACGCAATAGAGGAGCATGTTCCAGAAGGTCCAGAGAACCAGACACCTGTTGCCTTAAAGGCGTATCAAAAGCGTGTTGATGACGCTAATGATGCGGCCTGCCTTATGCTTTGCACCATGACCTCTGAGCTTCAGAAGCAACATGAGAACATGAATGCTGTCGATATGATCGAACATCTAAAGCAGCTCTTCCAAGAGCAGGCGAGGGTAGAGAGGTATGAGGTCTCAAAGGAACTGTTCAATTGTCATCTGGCAGAAGGGAACCCGGTGGGACCCCATGTACTCTGAATGATCGGATACTTGGAGAATCTCGCCCGGCTAGGGTTCCCGGTCGGCCAAGAGTTGGCAATCGATCTCGTGTTGCAATCGTTGCCCGAGAGTTATGGACAGTTCATTATGAACTATAACATGAACGAGATCGTTAAACCACTGCCAGATTTGCTCAACATGTTGAGGACGGCTGAACAGAGCATCAACAAGGGTAAGGGCAAGGCCATTATGATGGTGCATAAAGGAAAGGGCAAAAAGTTTGCCTCTTCCTCCAAGGGCAAAGGCAAGTCAGTTGCCAAGTCCAAGGAACAAGCCCTTAAGCCTGTTGGTGGCATTGCCAAGGTCGTGACTAAAGGTGAGTGTCACTACTGCAGTCAGCCTGGACACTGGAGAAGGAACTGCCCAAAATATCTGGAGGACAAGAGGCTTGGAATAGTGATTCCACCACCACCAGGTATTTTTGTTGTAGATGTCAATTTAACTGTCTCTACATCATGGGTATTAGATACTGGATGTGGATCTCATATTTGTCGAAATATGCAGGATCTAAAGAGAAGTAAGAGATTGGCTAAAGGGGAGGTAGATCTGCGCGTTGGGAATGGAGCAAAGGTTGCTGCGTTGGCCATAGGCGTGTGCGAGCTATCTCTGCCTTCAGGATTAGTTTTAGAATTAAATAATTGCTATTTTGTGCCTGCTATGAGCAGAAACATTATTTCTATTTCTTGTTTGGACAAGGAAGGTTTTATTATTTCAATAAAGAACAATTGTTGTTCCTTTTATTTGAATAATATTCACTATTTTAGTGCGCAATTATTTAATGGACTGTATGTCCTTGATCTAAGCAATCATGTCTACAACATTAATACCAAGCGGATTAAAATAAATGATTTAAATCCTGCTTATTTATGGCATTGTCGTTTAGGCCACATAAATGAGAAACGTGTATCTAGACTCCATAAGGATGGATTACTAGACTCATTTGATTTTGAATCATATGAGACATGTGAGGCTTGTTTATTGGGAAAAATGACAAAGTCCCTTTTCAATAAGAAATGTGAGAGGACTAGTGAGCAATTGGCGCTCATACATACCGATGTGTGTGGGCCATTTGCCACGCCTGCCAGGGGTGGTTATGTCTACTTCATTACATTTACTGATGATTACAGTAGATATGGATTTGTGTACCTTATGAGGGCAAAATCCGAATCCTTTGAAGTGTTCAAAGAATTCAAGAATGAAGTAGAGAAGCAACTTGGCAAAAGTATCAAGGCTCTACGATCGGATCGTGGAGGAGAATATTTGAGCCAAGAGTTTGACGACTATCTTAGAGAGTGTGGGATCGTATCCCAACTCACTCCACCCGGAACGCCACAATGGAATGGCGTGTCCGAGAGGAGGAATCGAACCCTATTGGATATGGTTCGGTCTATGATGTGTCAAACCGATCTTCCATTATCATTTTGGGGCTACGCTCTATTAAGTGCACCTTTCACCATTAACCGTGTTCCATCTAAATCAGTCATGAAGACACCATATGAGATGTGGAGTGGGAGGCGTCCCACACTGTGGTTCATGAGGATTTGGGGCTGCGATGTCTATGTAAAACGTTTACAATCAGACAAGCTAGGGCCTAAATCGGATAAGTGTAAATTTGTGGGGTACCCTAAGGAAACTAAGGGATACTACTTCTACAATCCAACCGAGAACAAAGTGTTTGTTGCTCGGACCGGCGTGTTTCTAGAAAGAGAGTTTGTCTCTAAAGAAGCAAGTGGGAGGAATGTAGAACTTGAAGAGGTTCAAGAACCACAAATCACTGAACCGATTATGGAACATGAACAGGAACCACAAGCAGTTGTGGAGCCACCTGTTCAGGTAACACAAGAGCTTCGTAGATCTAGTAGAGTGCGCCAGGAACCCGAGAGGTACGGACTTCTCGTGACTGATTCCGGTGACACGATGCTCATAGATGATGAGCCTACTTCCTATGAGGAGGCCATGAATGGCCCAAAATCACAGAAGTGGCTTGAAGCCATGAGATCCGAGATGGAATCCATGTATACCAACAAAGTATGGACTTTGGTGGAACCACCTGATGGGGCACGGCCCATAGGGTGCAAGTGGGTCTTCAAGAAGAAGATCGACATGGATGATAATGTGATTACCTATAAGGGCCGATTGGTGGCTAAAGGATTCAGACAGATTCATGGTATTGACTATGATGAAACCTTTTCACCAGTCGCTATGACCAAATCAATCCGAATCCTACTTGCAATTGCAGCATACTACGACTATGAGATTTGGCAGATGGATGTCAAAACAGCATTCCTTTATGGGAATCTCCTCGAGGACGTGTATATGATACAGCCGGAGGGTTTTGAGGATCCAAAGCAAGCCAACAAAGTCTGTAAGCTGCAACGATCCATTTATGGATTGAAGCAACCTTCTAGGAGTTGGAATCGACGTTTTGATGAAGTGGTCAAAGAGTTTGGCTTCATCAGAAACGAAGATGAGTCTTGTGTCTACAAGAAGGTTAGTGGGAGCTCTGTAGCTTTTCTGGTCTTGTATGTGGATGACATACTTCTCATTGGAAACGACATTCCTATGCTGCAATCTGTGAAAGATTGGCTAGGAAAGTGTTTCTCAATGAAGGACTTAGGGGAAGCAGCCTATATACTCGGTATAAAGATCTATAGAGATAGATCTAAGAGGATGCTAGGCCTAAGTCAAAGTACATATATTGACAAGGTGTTGAAACGGTTCAACATGCAAGATTCCAAGAAGGGATTCTTGCCCATGTCACATGGAATCACTCTTTCGAAGAGTGGTTGTCCTTCCAATGAGATTGAGAAGGAACGCATGAGTAGGATTCCCTATGCCTCGGCCATAGGATCTATCTTATGTACTAGACCAGATGTGTCATATGCCTTGAGTATGACAAGAAGATACCAATCCAATCCGGGTGAGAGTCACTGGATTTCTGTCAAGAACATCCTAAAGTACTTGATAAGAACTAAGGATGCTTTCTTGATATTTGGCGGTGAGGAAGAGTTGCGTGTAAGGGGTTACACTGATGCAAGCTTCCAAACTGACAGATATGACTTTAGATCACAATCGGGATATGTGTTTTGCCTGAATGGAGCAGCGGTGAGCTGGAAGAGTTCCAAGCAAGAGACGGTAGCTGATTCTACAACAGAGGCTGAGTACATTGCTGCAAATGGCGCAGCAAAGGAGGCTGTTTGGATCAGAAAGTTTGTTTCTGAACTTGGTGTGGTCCCTAGCATTGCGGATCCAGTGGAGTTGTTCTGTGACAACACTGGGGCGATCGCGCAATCGAAGGAACCAAGATCGCACCAGAAGTCCAAGCATGTGCTCAGGAAGTTTCATCTGATTCGAGATATTATCGATAGAGGAGACGTTCGGATATGCAAGATTCCTACAGATGATAATCTGTCAGACCCGCTTACGAAGCCTCTCACGCAGTGGAAGCATGAAGGGCACACTAGGAGTATGGGCATACGAGATGCGTCAGATTGGCTCTAGTGCAAGTGGGAGACTGTTGGAATAGATGCCCTAGAGGCAATCTAGTTTAGTATGAATTTGTATATGGCTAGAAAATTCATTTACTATTTATTGGATATTTAATATAATGAAGTCCTTAGATTTACAATCATGTTGTTTATCTTAAATATCCCTAGTCAAGTATAATGATTAATGGGACAATCATCTATAGACTAGTATGGGGTTGGATTGATATGGAGATATCACGATCCAACACATAGGTGTGCATTACGGAATGTTGCACTGGATTGGCCCATCTCCGAGAAGGCTACATACGTGTTATGTTGAGTCACAAGTGCTTCTCGCGGTGCAATGGTATTGTCATCCTTAGAATTGAAGTCACTAGATATTCTAGTTGTGGATCATTGTGATCTTGGTAGCGTTAAACGCTACACCGTGACTGGGTAGTTATAAAGGCGTGTACTGGATACAATGAGAAGCAAGCTTAGAGATCGTAGTGGACGTAGAGAGGATTTGCCCCTCCCACATAACGGGAGTAAATATCCTAGGCCAATCGAGGGATAGTGCTTATAGAATGTCTGGCCAGACTCAAATAAATCAATATATGGGATATTGATGTTATTTGCACGAATGAGACTATTCCCATAGATCGAGAAACTATGGATTGGATATACGAGTGTGACTTGTATGTCTCGTGTCCAATCCGGATATGGAGGCAAAGGGATGAGACAATTACTTGTACAAGGTTGTCTAGATGACTATTCTATTAGTTGGCTAGAATGGATGTTTTGCTAGAAACCGCTCCATATTAGCAAATAGTTGCTACCAACTAGATAGAACCTATGGGGTCACACGCTATATAGAGTTGTACTAGATTTGGGAATTAATTAATTGGATTAATTAATTAGAAGGATCACTTTGCAAACCCTTCCAAACTTAGTAGGGACTAATTTGCAAGGAAGGGACTAAATTGAATTCTAGTAGGACTAGAATAAGTCCTTTAGGTAGTTAACAAGGAGTTGTTGGACTATTTAAAGGACCCTCCTTCCTTCCTTCCTCATAAATTATGCTCATTAGTGATCATAACAAGAGTGGGAGAGAACAAAGGAGAGAGAGCAAGCAACAAAGGAGGCCGACGCCCCCCATTGCCGCCGCCCTCGTCCCCGTCGGCCAAAAGAGGGCCGAAACCCCCTCTTTTGTCTCGTTTTGCGTGATTCCTTCACCCTCCTCTTATTCCGGGCTAGCACCAAGGAGTTTGGGAGATCTAGGAGCAACTCTAGGCGTGGATCAACTATAGAGAACGTGACACTATTCGCGTTTGAAGTCATCAAGGAGAATCCAAAGGTGTGTTTATGATTTCTTTCCTTCACTATCGTTATGCATCTAGACTTGTGATCCTTGCAGGGTTTTGCATGGCTATTTGTTTGATTATGCTTCCGTTGTGCGATCCATGAATCAAAACCCTACAGTCTCTATATCCGGATTGGACTCACGAAATACAAGTCACCCTCGTATATCCAATCCATAGTTTCTCGATACTGAGAATAGTCTAATCCATGCAGATAACATCAATATCCCATATTGATTTATCTGAGTCTGGCCAAAAATTCTATAACGACTACTCCTCGAGTGGCCGCTAATATTTTCTCCCGTTATGTGTGAGGGACAAATTATATCTACATCACTACCATCTCTAAGCTTGCTTCCTATTGTGTCCGATATGCGCCTTTATTACTACCCAGTTACGATGTAGCGTTTGACGATATCGAAACACAATATTCCACAACAAGAGGATATAGTGACTTCAAGTCTAAGGATGACAATACCGTTGTCACTACGAGAAGCACTTGTGACCTCACATAACTTGTATGTAGCTTTCTCGTTGTGGGTCAATCCAGTATGCCATTACTCCTAATGCATACCCATGTGCTAGACTTGATATCTCGATATCAATTTACCCTCATACAAGTCTCTAGCTGATCGTCCTATTAATCTGTATAATCGACTATGGATATTTAAGATAAACAACACATTTGTAATTTGAGGACTTCATTATATTAAATATCTCCATAAATAATTCAATGAATATTCTATCCAAAAGTAACATTCATACTAAATAAGATTGCTTCCAGGGAATATATTCCAATAGTCTCCCACTTGCACTAGAGCCAATCTGGTGCATCTCGTATGCCCAATAGATCTGGTGTGCCCTTCATGCTTGCGCTGCACAAGCGGCTTCGTGAGGGGATCTGCCAGATTCTCATTTATAGGAATCTTGCATATCTTCACATCTCCTCTATTGATGTTATCTCGAATAAGACGGAACATCCTGAGTACGTGTTTGATTTCTGGTGTGACCTGTGTTCCTTGATTAAGCTATCGCTCAAATGTTGTCACAATACAACTCAATTGGATCCACAATGCTAGGAACCATACGAATCTCAGTAATGAACTTCCTCATCCAAACAACCTCCTTTGCTGCGCCACTCGCAGCAATCTACTCAGCCTCAGTTGTAGAATCAACAACCGTCTCTTACTTGGAACTCTTCCAGTTAACAGCTCCTCCATTCAGGCAATACACAAATTCTGACTGCGATCTGAAATCATATTTTTCGGTTTGGAAGCTCGCCCCTTACACGCAAGTCTTCTTCTCCTCCATAGACCAAGAACGCATCTTTAGTTCTTCTGAAGTACTTGAGGATGTTCTTGACTGCTAACCAGTGACTCTCACCTGATTAGACTGATATCTTCTTTTCATACTCAACGTGTATGACACATCTGGTCTAGTACACAACATGGCGTACATGATGGAACCTATGGCCGAAGTATAGGGAACCCAACTCATGCGATCCTTCTCAATCTCAATGGAAGTACAATCATCATTCGAAAGGTGATTCCATGCGACATTGGCACGAATCCCTTCTTGGAATCTTGCATGTTGAACCGATTCATCACGTTGTCTATATATGTACTTTGACTTAGTCCTAGAAGCTTCCTCGATCTATCTCTACAGATCTTGATACCAAGTATATCAGTTGCATCCCCTAAGTCCTTCATTGAGAAACAATTTCCTAGCCAATCCTTTACAGATTGCAACATAGAAATGTCGTTTCCAATGAGTAGTATGGCATCCACATACAAGACCAGAAATACAACAGAGCTCCCACTAACCTTCTTCTAGACACAAGGTTCATCTCCGTTCTTGATGAAGCCAAACTCTTTGACCGCATCATCAAAACGTCGGTTCCAACTCCTAGAAGCTTGCTTCGTCCATAAATGGATCGTTGCAACTTATAAAATCTATTTGCATGCTCTGGATCCACAAAACCCTCAGGTTGTGTCAGGTACACATCCTCGAGGAGGTTTCCATACAGAAACGCTGTTTTGACATCCATCTGCCAAATCTCATAGTCATAATAAGCTGCAATAGCAAGTAGGATTCGAATGGATTTGGTCATCGCAACCGAGGAAAAGGTTTCATCATAGTCTATACCATGAATCTGTCTGAATTCTTTTGTCACCAATCAGCCCTTATAGGTAATCACATTACCATCCATGTCGAATTCTTCTTGAAGACCCACTTGCACACTATGGGACGTTCCCCTTGCGGTGGTTCCACCAAAGTCCATACTTTGGTTGTATACATGGATTCCATCTCGAAACTCATGGCCTTAAGCCACTTCTGAGAGTCCGGGCCTTTCATGGCATCTCTATAGGTAGTAGGCTCATCATCCATGAGCAACACGTCAACATGATCAGTCACGAGATGTCCATACCTCTCTGGCTCGGGGCGCACTCTACTCGACCTATGAAGTTCTTGTGTTACTTGAACATGCTGCTCCATATTGTGGTACCTGTTCATGTTCCATATTATGATCAATGGTTTGTGGATCCTGAACTTCTTCAAGTTCTACAGTCCTCCCACATACTTCCTTAGAGACAAACTCTCTTTTTTAGAAACACGCCAGACCTAGCAACAAACAATTTGTTCTCGGTTAGATTGTAGAAATAATATCCCTTAGTTTCCTTAGGGTATCCCACAAACTTACACTTATCCGACTTGAGCCCGAGCTTGTTCGTTTCTAAACGCTTTACATAGACATCGCAGCCCCAAATCCTCATGAAGGACACTGTAGGACGCCTCCCACTCCACATCTCATATGGAGTCTTCATGAATAATTTAGATGGAACACGGTTAATGGTGAAAGTTGCACACAATAGAGTGTGGCCCCAAAATGATAATGTAAGATCAGTTTGACACATCATAGATCAAACCATGTCTAAGAGTGTTCGATTCCTCCTCTCGGACAAGCCGTTCCATTGCGGCATTCCGGGTTGAGTGATTTGGGACAAGATCCCACACTCTCTAAGATAGTCGTCAAACTCTTGGCTTAAGTATTCTCCTCCATGATCCAATCGTAGAGCCTTGATACTTTTTCCAAGTTGCTTCTCTTCTTCATTCTTGAGTTCTTTGAACTTTTTAAAGAATTCGGATTTGTCCTTCATAAGGTATACAATCCATATCTACTGAAATCATCAGTAAATGTAATGAAATAAAGATAACCACCTCTGGCAGGCGTGGCAAATGGCCCACATACATCAGTATGCACGAGCGCAAATCGCTCACTAGTCATCTCACCTTTATTGTTGAAAGGAGACTTTGTCATATTTCCCAATATACAAGCTTCACATGTCTCATATGATTCAAAATCAAATGAGTCTAGAAATTCATATTTATGGTGTCTAGATACACGTTTCTCGTTTATATGGCCTAGACGACAGTGCCATAGATAAGCAGGATTTAAATCATTCACATTTATCCTCTTGGTATTTATGTTATAAACATGATTACTTAGATCAAGGATATACAACCCATTAAGTAATTGCCCACTACAATAGTGAATACTATCAAAATAAATGGAGCAACTTTTGTCCTTTATTGAAATAGCAAAACCTTCCTTGTCCAAACAAAAAACAGAAATAATATTTCTGCTCATAGCAGGCACAAAATAGCAATTATTTAATTCTAAAATTAATGCTGAAGGCAAAGACACGCCCACGGCCAATGCAACAACCTATTCTCCATTCCCAACGCGCATATCTATCTCCACTTTAGCGAATCTTCTACTACTCATTAGATCGTGCACATTTCAAAAAATGTGAGTTCCACATCCAGTATCCAATATCCATGATGAAGAGATAGTTAAATTGACATCTATAACAAAAATATCAAGTGGTGGTGGAATCACTATTCCAATCCTTTATCCTCCTGATACTTTGGGCGGTTCCTCTTCCAGTTTCTAAGCTGACTGCAGTAGTGACAATGACCCTTATTCACGCCCTTGGCAACGCCACCAACAGGTTTAAGGGAAATGTCCTCAGGCTTAGAAACTGTCTTGCCTTTACCTTTGGACGTAGAAGCAAACCTTTTGCACTTTCCTTTATTCACCATCATTATGGCATTTCCCTTTCCCTTGTTGATGCTTTGTTCTGCTGTCCTCAATATATTGAGTAAATCTGGCAGAGGCTTGACGATCTCATTCATGTTATTGTTCATGATGAACTATCCATAACTATCAGGAAAAGATTGCAAGATGAGAGTAGTTGCCAGCTATTGACCCACCGGAAACCTTAAGCGCGTGAGACTCTCAAAGTAACCGATCATACGGAGTACGTGTGGCCCCACAGGATTTCGCTCTAACAGATGAAATTTGAACAATGCGTTGGAAACTTCATACCACTCAACCCTCGCCTGCTCCTGGAAGAGCTACTTCAAGTGTATGATCTATCAAATGCAGCCATGTTCTCATGTTACTTCTGAAGCTTAGAGCTCATGGTGCAAAGCATAAGGCAGGCCTCATCATTAGCATCATCAACTATCTTTTGATGTGCCTTTATGGATGGAGCAGTATTATTTTCTGGACCCTTAAGAACTTCTTCTCTAGAGTGCACAGATTCTCAAGTTTCTATACCAGTCTAGAAAATTTGTTCCAGAAAGCTTGTCCTTCTCAAGGACGGCTCGTAGGGAATGTGATGAATTCAACGAATTGTTTGCCATTGGAATTCTACAAAATGAGAAATATACAAGTTTTAGTAATTGTGAACAAATAACTACATTTAATAATGACAAGATTATTAAACATAGCTCCCACTATTTTTCTCGAATTAATATCCCTCCATATTAAATGCTTAAAATATCACTATATATTCTTAGTGGGCCAAGATCCATATTTCACTACCTTTTGAGCTTGCTTTGGCAAGTCACCCAAAAATTAGTTATTTAGGTAGGAACAATTCCAATTGCATCCCCATGCAGTTCTTGGTTCAATTGGAAAAATAACTCCTTATTTATCTATCCCATAGATAATCCCAATTGGTTGCCGCTAGGCTTTTAATCATATTAAAATCACCTAGTTGCGTCCAACCTCTTACACCAATAACTGCACATTACTTGCTTGTGCCATCGTATCACATAATGATGAACCAAGTCGCCTTACTTTGGCACGCACGAGCTTGGTAAATCATGATCATGACGAGTGTTTAAGTAACGAGAAGGCAAAACACAATATTTACATTTGAGTGATTTTTCTTTCAATTTTAATTTTGTTGTTGATCCATATCAACTGATCTACTTATTTGAGTAGGGCAAACTCACAATAAAAGATCCGGATTGTATTATCTTGTTACCAATTTTGCTTGTATCATCATACACCAACAATAAATAACAAGACAATAAGTTAAACAACCACAAAAAAAATTAAACGTGATATATGGCCTCTGAACTAAGATATTTCCAAGCCAATGAGAATATCTATGAACCCTAAAAAAATAGCAAGCTCGTCTCCATGTGCCTCTATCTTTTAGTCCATGCTCCATAGCTTTGTGGAATGCCGCCATCTTGTGGTTTCTTCTATTTTATAGGCTTCTTCTTCATGTCTTGGCTATCATACACCCTATATAATACTAGCTAGCATCTATACTAAATAGAGAGATCTCACAAGTTGAGAAGAATACCGGCTCGCAGGCCGTAAAACCTAATTAAATATTACATTAATTATTACAATAAAACCAAAACACAAAATAAAACAATCACAACATCCATACCTAAGGCCATATCCAACAACCATGCAAATAGCACATAAACAGTTAAAATTCAATCTTAACGCGCTTGGTCAATTTTAGTTGTTTCGGATGTACTAGGGTCAAAACGGTCCAAGAGGGCCCAGCAACACTTAGCTGAACCCCCAATGGACCGCCACAAGCCACTGGGCCAACCGGCCCTAGGCCGGACGGTCCAATCGCACGCCTAGTCCTGTCCAGCCTTGCGGCCGTGGCCTTGCTTACCGCACAAGGAAGGGAGGCGGAGGGCTAGGGTTTCGGCCGTAGTTGTCTTCCCTCTTCCTTCCTTGTTGTCGAATCATGGTTATTTCCAAATTTTGGAAAAACCCCCTTTTTTCCCTGATTTGTGCCCAAAACCTAGTTTCTTAAGACTTAAAAGTTCAATTATGTACTGAATCCAATTCAGCTTGCATCAATATGCCAATTATTAAGTTTTACGCGATCAATACATAATTAAGGTATAAAACTAACAAAACCAACACATAAACTACGTTATGCTCTACGACCTGTGGCTCTGATACCATTGTAGGGTTTCGTATCAGATTAAGCAGCGGAATAAAACAAAATGAAGATTTACACAAGACCCTCCAAGGATCACAGCACTAGACATCATAACGATAGTGAAGGATTTAGTATCAAATATCTTGTTTGTCTCCGTGGATGACATCACAAGTGAAATAGTGTTCACGTCTCTACGGATAGTCCACGCTTAGGATCAAGTCTAGATTCCTTCCAATCCGATGTGCTAGAAATGGATTGAAGGAGGAAGAAGAAGAATCACGCAAACGAACCAAGAACAAGCCTGTGCCTCTCTTGGTGGCCGACGGGGTAGGGCGGCACTAGGGTGTTTGGCCCTCTAGTGTTGCTCTCTCTCCTTTATTTTTTCACCCCTTGTATTAAATCAATTATGACACAATTAATGAGAATAAGCTATAAGTGTTCATTTATATAGTCTAACAACTCCTTGTTAACTACATATTAGCCCCTCTACTAATCATGTCCTTACATGGATTAGTTGCAAATTACTCCTACTAAATTTGCACGAGGTTGCGTATTTATCCTTTTATTTAATTAATCATAGTAATTTATTCCCAAGTCTAGTTTAATCCACATGGCATGTGACCCCATAGGTTTCTAATTAGTTGGTAATAACCAATACTAACATGGAGCGGGTGTCTAGCAACACATTCGTACCACCCAACTTATAGAAATATTCAGTAATCCGAAAAACCTAGTGACTATATTGTCTCATACCTTTGTCTCTATATCCGTATTGGACAGGAGACATACAAGTCACACTCGTATATCCAATCCATAGTTTTTCGATCCTTGGAATAGTCTTACCCTTGTAGATAAATCAATATTGTCAGGGTAGAAATTATATAAACTCTACCCCTCGAGTGGCCGAGGATATCTGCTCCCGTTATGTGGGAGGGACAAATTCTTTCTACATCACTACCATCTCTAAGCTTGCTTCATATTGTGTCCAATATGCGCCTTGATTACTACCCAGTTACGGATGACAATACCGTTGTCACTAAAAGAAGCACTTGTGACCTCACATACCTTGTATGTAGCCTTCTCGTTGTGGGTCAATCCAGTATGCCATTACTCCTAATGCACACCCATGTGCTAGGCTTGATATCTCCATATCAATCTACTCACATAATAGTCTATAGTTGATCGTCCTATTAATCAGTATAATCGACTAGGGATATTTAGGAAAAACAACAGATTTGTAATCAAAGGACTTCATTATATTAAATATCTCCATAAATAATAAAATGAATATTCTAGCCAAAAGTAACGTTCATACTAAATAAGATTGCCTCTAGGACATCTATTCCAACAAAACTCGACGCTAAAGTTAGATTTTTCGGGTAGAAGTTCAATTTTTGAAGTTTTAACATGGAATTTTCAGCCAATCATATTACGCACAATTGAGTAGCCTTACATCATTCATCATTCCTCAGGTTGGAGACAGAGCTTGGAGATGCGAATTCATTCGAAAGTGTTAAAGTTTATCCGAAACCAAGGTTCTTAGTGTTTGTCGATTTCTTCTTTCTTTTCTCTCATTATTATACTATGGAAACCATGAATCTTGTCGTGTCAAATTTGATTATGTCAAGCTATATCGTTTTGAAACGTTTATATGGGGTAACCTAGGTTTAATATTATGTGAGATTCATGCTCTATCATTGAACTTAATGTGTTCCAAATTTTCTAGGTATTTATCTCAATTATGTACTTTAATGATTATGAACTTTGAGTCGCGAACCGAGTGAGCACGTGACTTAGAGTTGGTACAAGAGAATGATCAAACGGTAAGGAATGAGAAAAGAAATTAATTTTCATACAATATTTTATTTGAATTATATGTAATGATCAAAAAATTAGTTGAGACGACATACCCCAATCACAATAACTCGAGAGGTGAAGTGTTACGGAATGATCCATTAATGTAGAATTGAGTGTTGTGCACGTCATAATAGGAGATGCATGAAACGAGATGCGAAATGTCTACCCTTACTGTATATTCTTGTGTGAGACTGAAAGGACATCACAAGTATATGAACGTGGAATAACTATAATATTAAATTCATGTTTCTAAGACACATTCCATAGAGTTAAGAGTACCCTAGGACATCCATCGGTGACCTAGTAACCTCATCCATTGGTAAACCCTTAACACCAATAACACAAAAATTATTTGTTCTTTTTATTTCGTGAATTCTTTATTCTTTAGTTGTAGGTTAATCACAATAATCAAAATCCAAAGTAATTTTAATTTAACTCCGCATTTTAAATTTCTAGTTTAAATTAGATTCGTACAGCACCAAGGGTATGATAATCTGGTAAATGCTTACCGTATTTCTTGACAACCTCAGGCACTTGCGAGGGTAAACTTAGTGCGTGTCAAGTTTTTAGCGTCGTCGCCAGGGAAACTACTTATTTACTATTAATTATGAATTAGTTTCAGGAGTCATTTATTTTATTTCTATTCTCTAATCTTGTTACCTCAGATAGTTTCTTGAGCTTTGTGTTATCAAGATTCAAATGGCAGATGAGCATAATACCATTCAGCTCATCGCAGAGCATCTGTAGGCTCTAATGAATGCGTCAGTCGAAACGGATATGACACAAAATTCGAAGCAGCAGAGATCCTACATGTCCTATAACCAGTCAGCCAAATCGGTTGTGGAAAATTTTGTGAGATCCCACCAATCGCATGAGCCCACCATCACGGTGCCACCCATTAAGGCGAACCACTTCGATCTGTAACCATCTATTATTTAGAAATTCCACGATCAGTTTACCTTATCAAGGAATTTGGAGGGGGATCCAAATGCATTCATTTGAGGATTTCATAGTTTACCATCATGTACAATAATGCCACACATGAAGCACTGAAATTTATGCTATTCACTTATGTCTGAAGGGAGTTGCTAAGACTAGTTGAGCTCCAGAGCCTCATGATCAATCACCTCATGGGCGCAGTGTATGTCAAAATTTGGGAGAAATTCTACCTACTGTGTTAGGTGATCCATGTGCAGAAAGAAGTCTTGAATTTCTAGCAGAAGAGAGGGGGACATTGGTGGAATCATGGGAACAATTCAGCCACTTGTAAAAGCTTTTCCCCAAACATGATTTTTCAGATGAGAAAGTTATCCAATATTTTATTAAGGTGTAGAAAAAACCCAATGTAGATATGTTGGACAGAGAATCAATAGGTAATTTCACACACAATGCAGATAAAGATGAAGCATATGATTTGTTAAAAATCATGAAAAAGTAAAATACCATTCTGATTAATGCTCTTAGACAAGATAGGATTGTGAATGAGGATCTATAGGATGTTCAAAACAACTTGGTTAAGCAAGTCATAAACATGGCTACGGTTGTTAATATCTAATCACATGTGCACGCGACATACGATTTGCATATGAGGGAGAGAAACTAGAGGATGTGAATTATATGGATGCATTATACCCACCAAGAGCACTTGTGCCACCAAAAAGAAACAATTGACAATGCTAGCTACAAAGGTGATCGAGCTTAAAGCTATGATGTTAACAATGGGAGACCAAAATGGGACCATTACCGTGCAAGTTTGCCCGATTCATACAGCAGTAAGTATTATTGCAGTATATCTACAATTCACCAAGATTGCACTTCATAATTTGGAAATGCAAGTTGGACAGATAGCAGATCGATACTTAGAGGGAGCACATGGATCACTACCGGAAGCAACAATAGCTAATCCGGAAGCACAAATTCATGCGATCACCACTCATAGCGAAAAATCATTGTAGGATCCACCCTTTCCCAATCATTGTGCACCCCTATAAAAAGGGCCTGAATGGGAAGGATGAAATACAAAGTGAGGATGAGGCTATTCATGTAAAGGCACCAGATTCTACGAAGCTTCTATACCCTTAAAATCTCGGATGAAAACAAGGAGTACATATGGTGCTTGGAGATTTTTAAGAAATTGCATATTGATGTCCCATTAATAGAACATTTGTAGAAGATTCCATCATATGCCCAAATTCCTCAAGGATATCGTGTATGGAAAGAGGCGCATCGATAAATTTGGGACCGTCAACCTCAATTCTGAGGTGAGTGCTTGTGTATAACATGTGTAACACCCCGAAGATTTTTAGAACCTTAAATGCAATATCAATAAATTCTAGGGAAATTGTTTAAATATTTTTTCAAGTAGTACCAACTGTTATTAGGGAAATGTGGTAATTAGAAGCTATTGTAAAAGTGAAATATAATTAGTGGGAAGTGTTGCGCCTACTATGTAATTCCTAGAAATAAAGAAACCCCCAAAACACATCTACCTAACCAAAATTCCCTAAACTATACTTGGTGCCCCCATTATGTGTCTCATGAAAGTTTGGTGGGTGTCACCATGATAACTCTATAGTAGAATTATATTTCCAGTTTATATCATTTTGTGGAATTCTGGGTTAATATTATTGGTCTGACACTAAAAATAGAGAGAAACTTAGAAGTTTTGCTTTGATCATTAATTTGTTAATTCAAGTGTTTCTCGTATTATTTTATTGTTTTTTTCACATTTGATCACACGGGTTTTGTTTTGTGTTGTTTGGCAGGGGACGGAGCTAGGAAGATGAAACGGAGAGGAGAAACAAGCTTTGGAGATTTTCCGGGAGCACAAACGAAAGAGAAATCGTGAATAAATGGTGAAAATACATGAAGAGGGGAAGAAATGCAATTTAATGAAGTTTGTGTAATGACACTTTAATCCCCTAGAAGAAAAGCCCCATACTTAGCCAAAACTCACTGGAGTTCACGATCTAACCTTCTGATCGCAAAACCAGAAAAAATTCAGATCGCAAGACCAAAAATTCAGGTCGCACGACCTCCACGGAGACAAACAAGGCACGTCAAAAGCAAAGCAGATCCTAGGATCAACATTTTCTGATCCTACTATCTGCTCAAGTCCAAGGCACGCGTTTCTTCTTCTAAACTACGTAAGATCACTAATTAATTCCTAACCCCTAGGGATTAATTAATAATACTACACAAATAATTGGAGATTCATTCTATCATTCATGTTGGGAGAAAGAGGGGATGACGAAGAAGAAGGATGGAGGCCCAAGAACTCCATTGGAGATCTAGGTTTTTCTTTTTTTTTTTATTCTTCTTATTCTCAAATATTGTATAGAGAAACATGTAAAATTGTTTGGTTGATTCTTATTAGCTAAAATATTTTCTAGGCATCTATACGAAAGCCTAGGGTTATGTAGACGATTGTTCGTTCTGACTTTTAGACTTTGTTTCCTGCTCATACGTGTGGTTCATTGAATAAATGGTTATTTTCTTGATCTTGTTAATGAACTTAGGCTATTGACTAGTCTAGGTTACAATTAGCCTATAAATGGAACTAGGGTTTATTCTTGAATCATGTTCTTGCTTAATTTTAATATTTGTTCCAATTTATGGTTTGTACGCTATGCTTAATCCTTAGAAAGAATGGATTCACGACCCGAAATTGTTTATTAACTGGAGTGTGCACGTCAGTGACATAACCTAGTTGTGAAGAGTGTATGAACACAATCCCAAATCATCGAGACCGAAGGGAGAAGTTTTAGGATTGGTTAGGTTGGGTAGATGCGGTTGGTGAGATTCGACTAATTTGTGCAACGGTGAACAATATGCAGGTCGTTAGCCTACTAAAATGGACTAGTAGACGCACGAGAATGACATGAGATTGTATTCAAACGAGATGTAGGATGACATGAGATTGACAGGAGATTGTCAGTGCAGTTACCCGGCTGGATTAGAAAAGAGTTGATGTGTTACATAGCTGAACCGGGAATCATCTACAGCCCCAGGTGATCTAGAGATCGCCTAGTTTCTCCATCTCTGATTATTCTCTCAAAATAAAAATACAAAAATATTAGTTTAGTTTGTTATTTCATTTTTCAGTCACTTGACCGTGCACTTGCGGATATGCGTAAATAATAGCGTCATGTTTTTGGCGTCGTTGTCGGGGACATCGGTAGATTGTGTAGTTAGGAGATATTTATAGTATTTTTTTATTTTTGTTTTGATCTCTCTGTGTGTGCTTCCCGGTATTTTGTGATCTTGTTTTCTTAGGTATGCGTGATGCAGGAAACAATGTGAGCATGTATAGCGCGAATTTTGATTCAAGGGAACTCTAGTCCCTGAATCTCCCCTATTGTGAGCCCTGCAGAGGCTGGAACAAAAAGAGGAAGCATGAACAATTATTTGGTTCTATCGATGCAGAAGTTATCACGGTTATGAGGACAGATGTGTAGTCTATTCACTCCAGCTTCATCAGCAGCAGCATGAGCATGTTGAGACTCAATTTGAGCCTCCTCCTTTTTATTTTGCTTGTAGAGGAAATCATGAAGAAGGGGACGAATGAATAGTCTGGTGCTATCACTGTCGCTTTTATTGTGACAATAGAGACACATTTCAGCAACATTATCAATGGGCTTCATCAATTGAGATGCAAATTGAGCCTCCATCACCACCAACACAAGAGGATGATTTAGAAATTTCTTATTGTCTTCCATATTTGCAAGAGATGCCGAAGAAATTTTGGGCTCGGATGGAGCAAAAAGAGAATGCATCGCAAGCTGCAGTCGTGGAAGAAGAGGTACCTGAGCCGAGAGAAGAGTGCAATTTCCATGAACCAGTGGTGGAATTTGCCACTTATGAAGACTTAGAATCTGATTCTTCTGGGATGGACTTGTGTGTCCAAGATTGGAGGATCTTCCGTATTTCAAGCCAAAACCTTAGGCGATCTCATATACTTGGCATGAATGAGAAGACACCGATATTGGGAGCTTGTGGTGTGCTAATGATGAAGCTGATGAAGCACTTGTGCCCATTTCATCTCCAACTCAAATTTATAAAGAATTTTCCACATCTCATATTAATCAAGTCTGCGATGAGTTTAAAATAATTGTGTATGGAGATTCTTATGGGGAAGAGTATCATGAGAAACTTTCTATTTCTTGTTCTATTGGTTATTCTGTTAATAATCCACACGCCATAGTCAAGGAATTGGAAACCAACAAGTGTGGGGTGTGGATAAATTGCATGGGTCGTTTAATAGCATCTAGCACTAAAGAGGTACTACCAGGATGAATTTATGGAGAAGGATGCATGTGAGCTCATGAGTACTTTGTGGAATTTGATCAAGAGGATAAAATGCAAGATGAAAAGAGTTAGCTTCGATAAATTTCCACCATCTTTACAACACTGGGGTGCACTTGATAAGAGAACCATGGAAAAGAGATGGTGGAAGAATAAGAAGTGGATGGATAAAGCATCCACCATATCATTGTCGGTTGAGGAAACAGGGTCGGACCGTCGACCTTAACTTACAAGCACTAGTTGGGAGGAAACCCAACATTAGAGCAGGATGTTATTTGTTTTATTTCTATTTTTTAGTTCTCCATACCTGACTTTGAGAGGTGAGAGAAAAATACTGATGAGTTATCTATTGTTTACAGGTGATGTTTAGCGAAAAGTCTACCCCAGTGTGCCATGGCACATTTCACTCACATGGGGACTCGTGAGGGAGTTGAGGATTTTTCGTGCGCATTGCTCGCAGCATGGATCAATCTACCCCGGTGTGCGAGGTAGACACTGTTGGAATAGATGCCTTAGAGGCAATCTAGTTTAGTATGAACTTGTTTTTGGCTAGAACATTCATTGTATTATTTATTGGATATTTAATATAGTGAAGTCCTTAGATTTACAAGTGTGTTGTTTATCTTAAATATCCCTAGTCCAATATACTGATTAATAGGACAATCATCTATAGACTTGTATGGGGTTGGATTGACATGGAGATATCATGATCGAACACATGGGTGTGCATTAAGGGTAACGGCGCACTGGATTGACCCATCTCCGAGGAGGCTACATACATGTTATGTTGAGCCACAAGCGCTTCTCGTGGTGACAACGGTACTGTCATCCTTAGACTTGAAGTCACTAGATTGTCTAGTTGTGGATTATTGTGATTTTGGTAGCGTCAAAGGCAACACCATAACTGGGTAGTTATAAAGGCGTGTACCGGATACAATAAGAAGCAAGCTTAGAAATCGTAGTAGACGTAGATAGAATTTGTCCCTCCCAAATAACGGGAGAAAATATCCGAGGCCACTCGAGGGATAGTGCTTATTGAATGTCTGGCCAGACTCAAATAAATCAATATAGGATATTGATATTATTTGCAAGAATAAGGCTATTCCCAGGATCGAGAAACTATGGATGGGATATACGAGTGTGACTTGTATGTCTCGTGTCCAATCCGGATATAGAGACAAAGGGATGTGACAATTACTTGCACAAGGTTTGTCGGATGACTATTCTATTAGTTGGCTAGAATGGATGTCTTGCTGGAGACCGCTCCATATTAGCAAACTGTTGCTACCAACTAGATAGAACATATGGGGTCACATGCTAGATAGAGTTGAACTATATTTGGGAATTAATTAATATGATTAATTAATTAGAAGGATCACTTTGCAACACCTTGCAAACTTAGTGGGACTAATTTGAAGGAAGGGACTAAACCGAATTCTAGTAGGTCTAGAATAGGGCCTTTAGGTAGTTGACAAGGATTTGTTGGACTATATAAAAGAAGCTCCTTCCTTCCTTCCCACACTTATGAAACTGTTATTCATAACTTTAGTGGGAGAGAACAAAGGAGAGAGAGCAAGCAACAAGAGGGCCGAACCGACCCCTTGCGCCGCCCCCTACCCGTCTGCCAACAAAGGAGGCCGAAACCTCCTTGTTGCCTTGTGTTGTGTGATTTCTTCTTCCTCTTCCTCCATTCCAAGCTTGCACAAAGGAGAAGGAAGATATAGATCTCAAGTCTAGGTGTGGATCAACCGTAGAGACGTGACACAGTTCGCCTTACAAGTCATCACAGGAGAAACCCTAAGGTGTGTAACATAATTCTTCCTTTACCATCGTTATGCTTCTCTTCCTGTGGTCCATGGAGGGTACTGAATGGATAAATTATCTTTTTCCGCTGCATATCCATGATCAAAACCCTACAGTGGTATCAGAGCCACAGTTCGTAGAACATAGACGTGGTTTATATGTTACGTTTTGATAGTTTTACACTTTGAATTTATTGTTTATCGCGTAAAACAGACAAATCAAGCATATGGTGTAATTTGTCAATAATCAATCGAAACAAGACCTAGTTTTTGCATTGGATGAATGAATTAGTGAGTTTAAGAAATTTTAGGATCTTAGATCTAGGGTTTGGGCACCAATTTGGAAACTAGTTTCAAATTTGGAAACTTTTTGGACTGGGGGAACAAGGAAGGAGCTGTTTTGGAAACAACTAAGGAGGTTCAGCCCCTAGGGACCGCCCCTCTCGCTTACTTGCCGCCCAATCCACCTAGGCCGAGGGCCTAGGCGGTCGGAAGACCCCTCGGGTAGGGCCAACCGGCCTAGGCTCGACCCGGGAGGGCTCCAATAGGGTTTGGCCATGGAATGATGGGCCCCTTGGACGGTTTTAACCCTAGAAATCCTAATATCAATTAAAAATTGACTAAGCGCGTTAAAATTGGATTTTAACAGTTTATGTGCAAATCGCATGGTGGTTGGATATGGCCTTAAGATGTGATTTGATGTGATTGTTTAATTTCGTGGTTTGGTTTACGGCCTGCGAGTTGATCAATTCAATGTAATAATTAATTAGGGTTTTAATGGCATGCGAGCCATTTTTTTTCTCAACTTGTGAGATTTATTTTATTTAGTATAGTTGATTAGCTAGTGCTAGATAGAATAGATTGTTAGCCAAGATTGAAGAAAAGAATCCCGAAGCCAAAAGGAGCCACAAAATATGGAGCATGGAGCATCTCACATGACTATGAAGGATGAACCAAAAGATGAAGACGCATGGAGATGTGTTTGCTTTTATGCTTCATAGATAATCCCATTGGCTTGGGAATATCTGAGTCTAGAAAAGGCCATATTCATATCACGTTTTACTTATTTTGTGGTTGTTTATTTTATTGTCTTATTATTTTGTGGTTGATGTATGGATGATGCATGCAATTAGGGTAATAAGATAATTAGACAACTCGGATCTATTATTTGGCGTTGAGCCCAAACTCAAATAGATAGATCAGTTGGTTTTTCCTTGAGCATATATGGATCAACAAAACAATTAAAAATTGAATTTTAAAATCCCTCAGAATCCAAATATTGTGTTTTTCCTTCTCGTTATTTAAACACTCATTGTCATCATGATTTATCAAGCTCGTGCATGCCAAATCAAGGGGACTTGATTCAGAATGATGAAATGTGATGGCACAAGCAAGTAATGTGCAACTTTTTAAATAAGAGGTTGGACACAACTAGGTTATTAATGTGATTAAAACCTAGAGGCAATCAATTGGGATTATCCATACGGATGGATAAATAAGGAATTCTTTTCCCAATTGAACCAAGAGTTGCATGCGATGCAATTGGAATTGTTCCTACCTAAAGTAGTCAAATTTTGGGTGACTTGCCAAAGCAAGCTCGAAAGGAGATGAAACATGGATCTTGGCCCACTAGAAAATATAAGGATATTTTCCGCATTAATATCTTGAGGGTTATAAATCCGTAGAAAATAGTGGGAGCTATATTTGATACACTAGCCATTATTGAATATAGTCAAAAGTTCACAAATACTAAAACTTGCGTATTTTTCATTTGTAGAATTCCAAATGGCAAACAACTCATCGAGTTCACAACATTCCCTACGATCTGTCCTTGAGATGGACAAGCTCTCTGGAACCAACTTCCTTGATTGGTACAGAAATTTGAGAATCGTTCTCAAGCAAGAGAAGAAATTGTACGCAATAGAGGAGCAAGTTCCAGCAGGTCCTAAAGGTGTATGAGAAGCGTGTAGATGACGCCAATGATGCGGCCTGCCTTATGCTATGCACCATGACCTCTGAGCTTCAGAAGCAACACGAGAACATGAATGCTGTCTATATGATCGAACACTTGAAGTAGCTCTTCCAAAAGCGGGCAAGTGTTGAGAGGTATGAAGTCTCTAAGGCATTGTTCAAATGTCATCTGGCTGAATAAAACCCTGTGGATCTCACGTACTCCGTATGATAGGGTAATTGGAGAATCTCGTGCGACTAGGGTTTCCGGTCGGCCAAGAGTTGGCCAACCGATCTCGTACTGCAATCGTTGCCTGAGAGTTATGGACAGTTCATTATGAACTATACCATGAACAAGACCATGAAACCACTGCTAGATTTACTCAATATGTTGAGGACAGCTGAAGAAAGCATCAAGAAGGGTAAGGGCAAGGCCATTATGATGGTGCAGAAAGGAAAGGGAAAAAGGTTTGCCTCATCCTCCAAGGGAAAAGGCAAGTCAGTTGCCAAGTCCAAGGAACCTGTCCTTAAGCCTGTTGGTGGCATAGCCAAAGGTGTGACTAAAGCTGAGTGTCACTACTGTAGTCAGCCTGGACACTGGAGGAGGAACTGCCCAAAATATCTGGAGGACAAGAAGCTTGGAATAGTGATTCCACCACCACCAGGTATTTTTGTTGTAGATGTCAGTTTAACTATCTCTACATCATGGGTATTGGATACTGGATGTGGATCTCACATTTGTCGAAATGTGAAGGATCTAAAGAGAAGTAGAAGATTGGCTAAAGGGGAGATAGACCTGCACATTGGGAATGGAGCAAAGGTTGCTGCATTGGCCGTAGGGGTGTGCGAACTGTCTCTGCCTTCAGGATTAGTTTTAGAATAAAATAATTGCTATTTTGTGCCTGCTATAAGCAGAAAAATTATTTCTATTTCTTGTTTGGACAAGGAAGGTTTTATTATTTCAATAAAGGACAATTGATGTTCAATTTATTTTAATAATATTCACTATTGTAGTGCGCAATTATTTAATGGACTATATGTCCTTGATCTAAGCAATCATGTCTACAACATGAATACTAAGAGGATTAAAATAAATGATTTAAATCTTGTTTACTTATAGCACTGTCGTTTAGGCTGTTGGAATAGATGCCCTAGAGGCAATCTAGTTTAGTATGAATTTGTAATTGGCTAGAAATTCATTTATTATTTATTGGATATTTAATATAATGAAGTCCTTAGATTTACAATTGTGTTGTTTATCTTAAATATCCCTAGTCAAGTATAATGATTAAATGGGACAATCATCTATAGACTAGTATGGGGTTGGATTGATATGGAGATATCACGATCCAACACATAGGTGTGCATTACGGAATGTTGCACTGGATTGACCCATTACCGAGAAGGCTACATACACGTTATGTTAAGTCACAAGTGCTTCTCGGGTACAATGGTATTGTCATCCTTAGACTTGAAGTCACTAGATATTCTAGTTGTGGATCATTGTGATCTTGGTAGCGTTAAACGCTACACCGTAACTGGGTAGTTATAAAGGCGTGTACTGGATACAATGAGAAGCAAGCTTAGAGATCGTAGTGGACGTAGAGAGGATTTGCCCCTCCCACATAACGGGAGCAAATATCCAAGGCCACTCGAGGATAGTGCTTATAGAATGTCTGGCCAGACTCAAATAAATCAATATATGGGATATTGATGTTATTTGCACGAATAAGGCTATTCCATGGATCGAGGAACTAGGGATTGGATATACGAGTGTGACTTGTATGTCTCGTGTCCAATCCGGATATGGAGGCAAAGGGATGAGACAATTACTTGTACAAGGTTGTCTAGATGACTATTCTATTAGTTGGCTAGAATGGATGTTTTGCTAGAAACCGCTCCATATTAGCAAAGAGTTGCTACCAACTAGATAGAACCTATGGGGTCACACGCTATATAGAGTTGTACTAGATTATGGAATTAATTAATTGGATTAATTAATTAGAAGGATCACTTTGCAAACCCTTGCAAACTTAGTAGGGACTAATTTGCAAGGAAGGGACTAAATTGAATTCTAGTAGGACTAGAATAAGTCCTTTAGGTAGTTAACAAGGAGTTGTTGGACTATATAAAGGACCCTCCTCCTTCCTTCCCAACATACACTTATGCTCTAGAGAGAACATAACAAGAGTGGGAGAGAACAAAGGAGAGAGAGAGCAAGCCACAAGAGGGACGCCGCCCCCCTTGCCGCCGCCCCTTGTCCCCGACGCCACAAAGGGTGCCGAACCCCTTTTGGTGTCTCGTTTTGCGTGATTTCTTCACCCTCCTCTCAATCCGGGCTAGCACCAAGGAGATTGGAGATCTAGGAACAACTCTAGGCGTGGATCAACTATAGAGAACGTGACACTATTCGCGTTTGAAGTCATCAAGGAGAACCCAAAGGTGTGTTTATGATTTCTTACCTTCACTATCGTTATGCATCTAGACTTGTGATCCTTGGAGGGTTTTGCATGGTTGTTTGTTTGATTATGCTTCCGTTTGCGCGATCCATGAATCAAAACCCTACAGTGGTATCAGAGCCACAGGTCATAGAGCATAAACGTAGTTTATGTGTTACATTCTTGTTGTTTTACACCTTAATTTGTTGTTTATCGCGTAAAACAAGACAAATCAAGCATTGGATGCAATTTGTCAAAGAATTAATCATAACAAGACCCAATTATTGCATTGGATGCATGAATTGGTGAGTTTGAGAAATTTTAGGATCTAAGATCTAGGGTTTGGGCATCCTTGGGGAAGAAGGAGTTCTCCCACAACAAGGAAACAACCAAACTTGGGCTCCAAGCAAGGAGGTTGTTTTGGAAACAACCTCCTCAAGGAGGTTCGGCCCCCTAGGGAGCCGCCCCCTTGCTTGCCGCCCAAGCTTGGCGCCCTAAGGGGCCGGGCGGCCCTAACCCGCGGGCCTAGCTTGCGGGTTTTGGGCCGGGCCGGCCCTAGGGCTTTATGGTTCACCTATTTGGGCCCGGGCAATTTGATTGTTGGGCCCATGGACCGTTTTAACCCTAGAAATCCTAAAATCAATTAAAATTGACCAAGCGCGTTAAAATTGGATTTTAACTGTTTATGTGCAAATCGCATGGTGATTGGATATGGCCTTAGGATGTGGTTTGATGTGGATGTTTAATTTTGTGGTTTGGTTTTACGGCCTGCGAGCCGATCAATTAATTGTAATAATTAATTAGGGTTTTATGGCCTGCGTGCCATTTTTTTTCTCAACTTGTGAGATTTATTTTATTTAGTATAGATATTAGCTAGTGCTAGATAAAGTAGATTGTTAGCCAAGATTGAAGAAAAGAAGCCCAAAGCCAAAGAAGCCACAAAAGATGGAGCATGGAGCATGGAGCATTCCACATGACTATGAAGGATGGACCAAAAGATCAAGACGCATGGAGATGTGTGTTTGTTTAGGGTTCATAGATAATTCCATTGGCTTGGAATTATCTTAGTCTAGAAAAGGCCATATCCACATCACGTTTAATTTCTGTTTTGTGGTTGTTTATTTATTGTCTTATTATTTGTGTGGTTGGTGTATGGATGATGCATGCAATTAGGATAATAAGATAATTAGACAACCCGGATCTATTATTTGGAGTTGTGCCCAAACTCAAATAGATAGATTAGTTGATATTGATCAACAAAACAATTAAAAATTGAAAAAAAAATCCCTCAAAATTTTAAATATTGTGTTCTTGCCTTCTCGTTATTTAAACACTCATTATCATCATTATTTATCAAGTTCGTGCGTGCCAAAGCATGGCGACTTGGTTCATAATGATGGAATGCGATGGCACGTAACAATGTGCAATTGTTTAGATAAGAGGTTGAACACAACTAGGCTATTAATTTGATTAAGAAACCTAGAGGCAATCAATTGGGATTATCCATATGGATGGATAAATAAGGAGTTATTTGCCCGATTGAACCAAGAGTTGCATATGGGATGCAATTGGAATTGTTCCTACCTAAGAAGTAATCGAATTATGGGTGACTTGCCAAAGCAAGCTCATAAGGAGATGAAAAAGATGGATCTTGGCCCACTAGAAAATATAAGGATATTTTCCGCATTAATATCTTGAGGGTTATTAATCCGAAGAAAAATAGTGGGAGCTATATTTAATAAACTAGCCATTATTAAATATAGTCAAAAATTCACAAATACTAAAACTTGCGTATTTTCCTTTTGTAGAATTCCAAATGGCAAACAACTCATCGAGTTCACAACATTCCCTACGATCTGTCCTTGAGAAGGACAAGCTCTCAGGAACCAACTTTCTCGATTGGTACAGAAACTTGAGAATTGTTCTCAAGCAAGAAAAGAAGCTGTACGCAATAGAGGAGCAAGTTCCAGAAGGTCCAGACAATCAGACACCTGCTGCCTTAAAGGCGTATCAAAAGCATGTTGATGATGCTAATGATGCGGCCTGCCTAATGCTTTGCACCATGACCTCTGAGCTTCAGAAGCAACATGAGAACATGAATGCTGTCGATATGATCGAACATCTAAAGCAGCTCTTCCAAGAGCAGGCGAGGGTAGAGAGGTATGAGGTCTCAAAGGCACTGTTCAAATGTCATCTGGCAGAAGGGAACCCGGTGGGACCCCATGTACTCCGAATGATCGGGTACTTGGAGAATCTCGCCCGGCTAGGGTTCCCGGTCGGCCAAGAGTTGGCAACGGATCTCGTGTTGCAATCGTTGCCCGAGAGTTATGGACAGTTCATTATGAACTATAACATGAACGAGATCGTTAAGCCACTGCCAGATTTGCTCAACATGTTGAGGACGGCTGAACAGAGCATCAACAAGGGTAAGGGCAAGGCCATTATGATGGTGCATAAAGGAAAGGGTAAAAAGTTTGCCTCTTCCTCCAAGGGCAAAGGCAAGTCAGTTGCCAAGTCCAAGGAACAAGCCCTTAAGCCTGTTGGTGGAATTGCCAAGGTCGTGACTAAGGGTGAATGTCACTACTGTAGTCAACCGGGACACTGGAAGAGGAACTGCCCAAAATATCTGGAGGACAAGCGGCTTGGAATAGTGATTCCACCACCACCAGGTATTTTTGTTGTAGATGTCAATTTAACTGTCTCTACATCATGGGTATTAGATACTGGATGTGGATCTCATATTTGTCGAAATATGCAGGATCTAAAGAGAAGTAAAAGATTGGCTAAAGGGGAGGTAGATCTGCGCGTTGGGAATGGAGCAAAGGTTGCTGCGTTGGCCATAGGCGTTTGCGAGCTATCTCTGCCTTCAGGATTAGTTTTAGAATTAAATAATTGCTATTTTGTCCCTGCTATGAGCAGAAACATTATTTCTATTTCTTGTTTGGACAAGGAAGGTTTTATTATTTCAATAAAGAACAATTGTTGTTCCTTTTATTTGAATAATATTCACTATTTTAGTGCGCAATTATTTAATGGACTTTATGTCCTTGATCTAAGTAATCCTGTCTACAACATTAATACCAAGCGGATTAAAATAAATGATTTAAATCCTGCTTATTTATGGCATTGTCGTTTAGGCCACATAAATGAGAAACGTGTATCTAGACTCCATAAGGATGGATTGCTAGACTCATTTGATTTTGAATCATATGAGACATGTGAAGCTTGTTTATTGGGAAAAATGACAAAGTCCCCTTTCAATAAGAAAGGTGAGAGGACTAGTGAGCAATTGGCGCTCATACATACTGATGTGTGTGGGCCATTTGCCACGCCTGCCAGGGGTGGTTATGTCTATTTCATTACGTTTACTGATGATTACAGTAGATATGGATTTGTGTACCTTATGAGGGCAAAATCCGAATCCTTTGAAGTGTTCAAAGAATTCAAGAATGAAGTAGAGAAGCAACTTGGCAAAAGTATCAAGGCTCTACGATCGGATCGTGGAGGAGAATACTTGAGCCAAGAGTTTGACGACTATCTTAGAGAGTGTGGGATCGTGTCCCAACTCACTCCACCCGGAACGCCACAATGGAATGGCGTGTCCGAGAGGAGGAATCGAACCCTATTGGATATGGTTCGGTCTATGATGTGTCAAACCGATCTTCCATTATCGTTTTGGGGCTACGCTCTATTAAGTGCAGCTTTTACCATTAACCGTGTTCCATCTAAATCAGTCATGAAGACACCATATGAGATGTGGAGTGGGAGGCGTCCCACACTATCGTTCATGAGGATTTGGGGCTGCGATGTCTATGTAAAACGTTTACAATCAGACAAGCTAGGGCCTAAATCGGATAAGTGTAAATTTGTGGGGTACCCTAAGGAAACTAAGGGATACTACTTCTACAATCCAACCGAGAACAAAGTGTTTGTTGCTCGGACCGGCGTGTTTCTAGAAAGAGAGTTTGTCTCTAAAGAAGCAAGTGGGAGGAATGTAGAACTTGAAGAAGTTCAAGAACCACAAATTACTGAACCGATTATGGAACATGAACAGGAATCACAAGCAGTTGTGGATCCACCTGTTCAGGTAACACAAGAGCTTCGTAGATCTAGTAGAGTGCGCCAGGAACCCGAGAGGTATGGACTTCTCGTAACTGATTCCGGTGACACAATGCTCATAGATGATGAGCCTACTACCTATGAGGAGGCCATGAATGGCCCAGACTCGCAGAAGTGGCTTGAGGCCATGAGATCCGAGATGGAATCCATGTATACCAACAAAGTATGGACTTTGGTGGAACCACCCGATGGGGCGAGACCCATAGGGTGCAAGTGGGTCTTCAAGAAGAAGATCGACATGGATGGTAATGTGATTACCTATAAGGGCCGATTGGTGGCTAAAGGATTCAGACAGATTCATGGTATTGACTATGATGAAACCTTTTCACCAGTCGCTATGACCAAATCCATCCGAATCCTACTTGCGATTGCAGCATACTACGACTATGAGATTTGGCAGATGGATGTCAAAACAGCATTCCTTTATGGGAATCTCCTCGAGGACGTGTATATGATACAGCCGGAGGGTTTTGAGGATCCAAAGCAAGCCAACAAAGTCTGTAAGCTACAACGATCCATTTATGGGTTGAAGCAAGCTTCTAGGAGTTGGAATCGACGTTTTGATGAAGTAGTCAAAGAGTTTGGCTTCATCAGAAACGAAGATGAGTCTTGTGTCTACAAGAAGGTTAGTGGGAGCTCTGTAGCTTTTCTGGTCTTGTATGTGGATGACATACTGCTCATTGGAAACGACATTCCCATGCTGCAATCTGTGAAAGATTGGCTAGGAAAGTGTTTCTCAATGAAAGACTTAGGGGAAGCAGCCTATATACTCGGTATAAAGATCTATAGAGATAGATCTAAGAGGTTGCTAGGCCTAAGTCAAAGTACATATATTGACAAGGTGTTGAAACGGTTCAACATGCAAGATTCCAAGAAAGGATTCTTGCCCATGTCACATGGAATCACTCTTTCAAAGAGTGGTTGTCCTTCCAATGAGATTGAGAAGGAACGCATGAGTAGGATTCCCTATGCCTCGGCCATAGGATCCATCATGTACGCCATGTTATGTACTAGACCAGATGTGTCATATGCCTTGAGTATGACAAGCAGATACCAATCCAATCCGGGTGAGAGTCACTGGATTGCTGTCAAGAACATCCTAAAGTACTTGAGAAGAACTAAGGATGCTTTCTTGATGTTTGGCGGTGAGGAAGAGTTGCGTGTAAGGGGTTACACTGATGCAAGCTTCCAAACCGATAGAGATGACTTTAGATCACAGTCGGGATATGTGTTTTGCCTGAATGGAGCAGCGGTGAGCTGGAAGAGTTCCAAGCAAGAGACGGTAGCTGATTCTACAACAGAGGCTGAGTACATTGCTGCAAATGGCGCAGCAAAGGAGGCTGTTTGGATCAGAAAGTTTGTTTCTGAACTTGGTGTGGTCCCTAGCATTGCGGATCCAGTGGAGTTGTTCTGTGACAACACTGGGGCGATCGCGCAATCAAAGGAACCCAGGTCGCACCAGAAGTCCAAGCACGTGCTCAGGAAGTTTCATCTGATTCGAGATATTATCGATAGAGGAGACGTTCGGATATGCAAGATTCCTACAGATGATAATCTGTCAGACCCGCTTACGAAGCCTCTCACGCAGTGGAAGCATGAAGGGCACACTAGGAGTATGGGCATACGAGATGCGCCAGATTGGCTCTAGTGCAAGTGGGAGACTGTTGGAATAGATGCCCTAGAGGCAATCTAGTTTAGTATGAATTTGTAATTGGCTAGAAATTCATTTATTATTTATTGGATATTTAATATAATGAAGTCCTTAGATTTACAATTGTGTTGTTTATCTTAAATATCCCTAGTCAAGTATAATGATTAAATGGGACAATCATCTATAGACTAGTATGGGGTTGGATTGATATGGAGATATCACGATCCAACACATAGGTGTGCATTACGGAATGTTGCACTGGATTGACCCATTACCGAGAAGGCTACATACACGTTATGTTAAGTCACAAGTGCTTCTCGGGTACAATGGTATTGTCATCCTTAGACTTGAAGTCACTAGATATTCTAGTTGTGGATCATTGTGATCTTGGTAGCGTTAAACGCTACACCGTAACTGGGTAGTTATAAAGGCGTGTACTGGATACAATGAGAAGCAAGCTTAGAGATCGTAGTGGACGTAGAGAGGATTTGCCCCTCCCACATAACGGGAGCAAATATCCAAGGCCACTCGAGGATAGTGCTTATAGAATGTCTGGCCAGACTCAAATAAATCAATATATGGGATATTGATGTTATTTGCACGAATAAGGCTATTCCATGGATCGAGGAACTAGGGATTGGATATACGAGTGTGACTTGTATGTCTCGTGTCCAATCCGGATATGGAGGCAAAGGGATGAGACAATTACTTGTACAAGGTTGTCTAGATGACTATTCTATTAGTTGGCTAGAATGGATGTTTTGCTAGAAACCGCTCCATATTAGCAAAGAGTTGCTACCAACTAGATAGAACCTATGGGGTCACACGCTATATAGAGTTGTACTAGATTATGGAATTAATTAATTGGATTAATTAATTAGAAGGATCACTTTGCAAACCCTTGCAAACTTAGTAGGGACTAATTTGCAAGGAAGGGACTAAATTGAATTCTAGTAGGACTAGAATAAGTCCTTTAGGTAGTTAACAAGGAGTTGTTGGACTATATAAAGGACCCTCCTCCTTCCTTCCCAACATACACTTATGCTCTAGAGAGAACATAACAAGAGTGGGAGAGAACAAAGGAGAGAGAGAGCAAGCCACAAGAGGGACGCCGCCCCCCTTGCCGCCGCCCCTTGTCCCCGACGCCACAAAGGGTGCCGAACCCCTTTTGGTGTCTCGTTTTGCGTGATTTCTTCACCCTCCTCTCAATCCGGGCTAGCACCAAGGAGATTGGAGATCTAGGAACAACTCTAGGCGTGGATCAACTATAGAGAACGTGACACTATTCGCGTTTGAAGTCATCAAGGAGAACCCAAAGGTGTGTTTATGATTTCTTACCTTCACTATCGTTATGCATCTAGAATTGTGATCCTTGGAGGGTTTTGCATGGTTGTTTGTTTGATTATGCTTCCGTTTGCGCGATCCATGAATCAAAACCCTACATAGGCCACATAAACGAGAAACGTGTTTCTAGACTCCATAAGGATGGATTACTAAACTCATTTGATTTTGAATCATATGAGACATGTGAGGCTTGTTTGTTGGGAAAAATGGCAAAGTCCCCTTTCAATAAGAAAGGAGAAAGAACTAGTGAGCAATTGGCGCTCATACATACTGATGTGTGTGGGCCATTTGCCACGCCTTCCAGGGGTGGTTACGTCTACTTCATCAGATTTACTGATGATTACAGTACATATGGATTTGTATACCTTATGAAGGCCAAATCCGAATCCTTTGAAAGGTTCAAAGAATTCAAGAGTGAAGTAGAGAAGCAACTTGGCAAAAGTATCAAGGCTCTACGATCGGATCGTGGAGGAGAGTATTCGAGCCAAGAGTTTGACGACTATCTCAGAGAGTGTGGGATAGTGTCCCAACTCACTCCACCCGGAAAGCCACAATGCAACGGCGTGTACAGAGGAGGAATCGAACACTATTGGATATGATTTGATCTATGACGTGTCAAACCGATCTTCCATTATCATTTTGTGGCTATGCTCTATTAAGTGCAGCTTTCACCATTGACCATGTTCCATCTAAATCAGTCTCATGAAGACACCACATGAGATGTGGAGTGGGAGGCGTCCCACACTGTCGTTCATGAAGATGTGGGGCTGCGATGTCTATGTAAAGCGTTTACAATCAGACAAGCTAGGGCCAAAGTTGGATAAGTGTAAATTTGTGGGGTACCCTAAGGAAACTAAGGGTTACTACCGAAAGTTTGTAATGTAGACTAAATACAGGACCAAAATACTCTAGAAGGGGGGGGGGGGTTGAATAGAGTATGGAAATTATTTGCTAAACACAAATTTTAACTAAGTAAATATATGAGAAACTCAACTCAAGGCCTTGAGATTTTAGAAAACTAGTCAGAAACTTTCTAAGGCAAAACAGAAAGCTTCAAGGCCTTGAACTACCACCAGTTCTGAACAATTTGTAAACCCTAGTTTGATTTGAGTTGCTTGCAACAGAAAATAACAAAACTGTAAAGTAAAGAACACAAGACAATTTATAGAGTTCAGTCCCAATGGACCTAATCTCTGCCTTAGGGATCTAATCCCACCAGGATTGGGCAAATACTTCTTATTACTCGCACAAAAACAGCCCTAGATCTCCAAGCCTAAGTGAATTCCCTTACACTTATACAGTTTGTGGTTCCAAACCTATCTAGTACCAGCTACTAACTGTTGAGCTAACAAGAACCTCTTTCTGTTCACTTGAACAAACAACGACTAGGTTTAGTGATGTTTTAGATATACAAAAGATAAGCACATTACAAAACAGAAGAAGAACACAGTAGAGAAATAAGCTTGTGAAGGCCTGGATGTGTTCTTTAGGAAACTGGAATGATTGATTTTCTGAAAGCTGTAATTGAAGCCTGAATGTATGTGTGTTTGAATGTCTGATCTTCCACGAATTTTTCACACCTCTCTCAGTTCTCTGCAAGACTATATCTCTTTCAAAATTGAAACCAGTCTTTTCTCCACTCTCTGCAACTGAATGAGAGATTTTAGGATCTTAGTTCCTACAAATCCTCATCCTTTCGAACTACAATTAAAACATCTTTGAGTAGATATCCGTTGGAGTTTGTTGAGATTGCATTTGCACGTTTAACAAACCTGCAACAACACTAAAACACAGCAACAACAAAATCCAGAAGTATAACAGTACTAAGTCTGTTTGGATTTCCAGTTTCTGAATAAAAACTGGATGAGTGAATAAAACAATAATCTGATTCACTTCATATAACTCATGATAAACTAGTTTAAGACTTTTAGAAGTCATTAAACATTCAAAACAATAAAGATCAAACCCTGAAAGAAAGAATCAAATTAATTCTGTAAAAAATGTCAGCAGCTAAGGCACATCTCAAGGCCTTGAAACTCTAAACATGCTTCACAGTCTTTCAATGTTAAGACCAGAAATCTTTGATTCTCTCTGATCAGGATATCTGCAATTGTGTTAGATGTATAAAGAATATATAACATGATATTTGCAGCAAATCTCTGATCTTAAACATCAGATATACAACCTGCAACACAAGATTAGTAGAGCATACAGTATAATAAAGCAACTCTCAAGGCTTTGAAGCTCTGATCAGTATCTCAAGTCCTTGGAGCCTTAGAAATACTTTGTCTGTCTTTCATCACTCAAAACAGTTAATTCTCAAAACACACTTAGAAGTCTTTGAGTCAACAATCTCCCCCTTGATGAAAGACAAAACCCATAATCTTGTGTAAATATCTCTGCAACTCCTTGTAAGAATGGGATATCAACATTTTACAGAGACAATAAACAATAATACCAGTCAAACCACATTAACAAAAATAACTAGCAATCACAGATCACAAATAATCACAGAACACAATTGATTAACACAAAAACTAAAAATATTATTAGCTAAACACTAACTTATCCAAACACTGAAGATAACACAGCTATCACATAATTTATCCCCCTTTTTTACTTTCATCAAATAAAGAAGAAGAAATGTTGGATCATTACTCAGATTCTTAAAAAACTTAACAAAAATAAGTTCCTACTGAATGTCAAGGCCTTGAGAATAGAAAAGAAGAAAAGAGAAAGACAGAAAGAAAGGATGAAGGTTTTGGTCTTCTCAAATCTTCACTTCTTCTTTCATGCTTGACCTTTCTCTGAGCCTTCTCCAACCTCTTCATCACTTTCAGCATCTTCAGCAGACTGATTCTCTTCTTAATCAGC
Organism: Linanthus parryae; assembly: GCA_023055425.1. NCBI lineage: Eukaryota > Viridiplantae > Streptophyta > Magnoliopsida > Ericales > Polemoniaceae > Linanthus > Linanthus parryae. The sequence continues at coordinate 70,416,065 of JALGPY010000007.1, read as the reverse complement.
ATCTACCTCAGCAACAACTTCCTCAATGATCTCATCCACCTTCTTGTTCTTAATCTGCACTGAATCACACTCTTTAGCTGCATCAACACCTGTGTCTTCACCAGCTTCTTCTTCATCAGTTTGCTCATACAGATCCTTTGAAGTGAGCACCACTGGAATAGGCTTCTTTTTCTTCTTCAAGAATTCACCTAGCCTTTCATCTGAGTCAACACTGGTGTCATGACTAGTAGCAGAAGGAATCTTTTCTAATTTCAAACCTTTGATGACAACATCTAGTTTTCCATTCATCACACTTATCAAACCCTTGAACTGATTAAAATCAGAAGATAGATCAAATAGCCTTTGTCTAAGATCTTCAATCTCAACCTTCTGATCTTCAAACTTCTCAACCAACATAGAGTAATCCTCATTTTCTTGTCCCCTTGCTGTTGTAGCCCCCTTAGGTTTAACAAACTCTTTCTCTTCAAGCTCAGCTTTTGATAACTCTGAATAGAACCTCCAATGACCTTTTCCTGTCTGAACTACTCCAATCCTCTGTAAAGCAGTCTCATCAATTAATCCAAAACCACCAGTTATCTTTTCCTCTCCTTTCACAGGTACCTCAAAATGCTCAAAGAAAAGAGGTAATATGTTGGAATAGGGAAGAGGATGGTTTCTGGTTCTAGTAGCACAGTAGATCATATGCTCCATAACTACTGTTGGCAAGTCAATCTCAAACCCTTGACGTATCAGATACATCAGGATAAGAACTTTATCAGTAACCAACTCTCTTGATTTTTCCCAAGGAACAACGCTTCTCATCCGAATTGTAAACAAAATCTTAGCTTCACAGTTGAGCACAAAGTGTGTCAACTGTTTGGGACCAGAGAGAACACCATCAATGAAGAACATAGATTTGGCCTTTTCTAGACACTCCTTCCTATCAGGATCATCACCAACATTATACTACCTCCGTTTCTTCTCTATCACACCGGTTTGACTTTTTGACTCGTATCTGGGTCACTTTGACCGGATGATTTGGATGGTAAAACGATGCTATTTTTTGATAATTTTTTTCACCGTGTTATAGAGAAACTTTTACTCTACAAAACCGTGAAAAGATTATCAAAAAACTGCATCGTTTTGCTACCGAAATCACCGGGTCAAAGTGATCCAGTGAATAGTGATAAAAGTAAAACCGGTGTGATAGAGAAGAAACAGAGGTAGTACTACTTAGGAATTCCCAAGACTTTGGCAAAAGTCCAATGATCTAGCCTTAAGTTTATCCCAGCCACCTTAGAAGTTAGTACCAATTTATTGTCCCCTTCTTGAACTAAGTTCAGATAAAACAGTCTAGTTAACCTAGGATAAGCTTTTCAACTAGGATTTAACACCTTCCAAACTGCAGAATCCCTTAACTTCCTCGTACAGTCAATATCCAGTTTATCTAATAACTCTTTAGAAATCATACTGCAAAAAGAAACCTTAGAAGAAGCATACCCTTGCATCCAAACTGTCCTAACTTCAGAACTAACAAACCAATCTGAAGGAAGTACATTTTTACCTTGATAACCCTTTTTTGGTTGCAGCAGAAACTTGCTTTAACCTTGATTTCTTCTCAGTAGGTTTCCCCTTCTCTTGTTCTCCTTCAGTGGACTTCTTCTTGCCTTCCTGAGCAGATTTCCCCTTTTCTTCTTCACCAGCCTTTTTCTTCTCTCCCCCTTTCTTCTTGTATGAACTAGGTTGATCACCACCCTGAGTCTCTGTCTCCTTCTGTGGATCAATACTTGAACCTTCATCTCCCTTTTCTGTTCTGATCTTCTTTGCAGGAGGAGTTTCCTCATGCAAACTTTAAGTCTCCACTGAATCCGAATCAGAGATCACAATCTTCTCCTTCTTGTTTGCCCTCTTCTTAGATCTGCCAGAAGAATTTCCTTGTTGTTGAATCCTGGCTGATTTGCGCTCCATTGTTGGTTTAGGTTTTTGAGAGGAGAATGAGATTGAGAGAAATAGAGATAGAGCAGAGGGACATAGAGAATTGAGAGAGAATGAAGAAGAATAAGCCCTTACTTTCAGCTTGAGTAGGTTGAAAGAATGAGTTATAATAGGACTCTACTGAAATCAACATGCAAAACGAATCTTTAAAAATATTTTTGGATATTTTAGAAAATTCTCTGAGTAATTCAAATATTATACAATTATCTAAAGAGATAAGATATAATATTTGATGATCCATTTTTTTTTAAAAAAAATTACAGATGTTTCAAGACCTTGGAGAACAATCTCAAGGCCTTGAGATTTTTTGCAGTCTTAGAAATTTCAAAGGTTTGAACTATACTTTCAAGGCTTTGGAAAGTATAACCTCAAGGCGTTGAGATTTCAACACATAAACACAAGTAAGTACTAATACTCCACATAAACCAATGCATCCTTGTTTAACATACCCAGTTCAAGCCTTAGGGATGAAAACCTATCATATTGCATAGGTTTAGTGAAAATATCAGCAATCTGCATTGAAGTGGAAATAAAAGATAGAACAACATCACCTTGTTCTGCATGATCTCTAAGAAAGTGATGTCTCACATCTATGTTATTGGTTCTTGAGTGTTGTACTGGATTCTTAGAGATTGAAATAGAACTTGTGTTGTCACAATGAATAGGCACATTTCTGAAATTATAGCCAAGATCTCTAAGTTGTTGTGCAATCCATAACACTTGTGAACAACAAGCTCCAGATGCAATGTATTCAGCTTCTGCAGTTGATAATGCTACATAATTTTGCTTCATAGAATGCCAACTGATCAGTGAAGACCCAAGAAATTGGCAACATCCAGAAGTACTCTTCCTATCCACTTTATATCCTGCAAAATCTGCATCTGAATAGCCACTCAACATAAAATTAGATCTCCTTGGATACCAAAGGCCCAAAACTTTGGTTCCATTCAGATATCTAAAAATTCTTTTGACAGAAGTTAAATGAATTTCCTTAGGATCTGCCTGGAATCTTGCACACATGCAAACACTAAACATAATATCAGGTCCACTAGCAGTTAAATACAAAAGTATCCATCATACCTCTATATTCCTTTTGATTTACACTCTTACCATGTGAATCCTTTTCTAATGAGAGTGATGAACTCATAGGAGTTTTAAGTACCTTGGACTGTGTCATATTGTACTTGTTCAATAAGTCCTTGGTATACTTTCCTAGATGTACAAATATACCTTTCTTCATTTGTAAAATATGAAGTCCAAGAAAGAAATTCAGTTCTCCCATTAAGCTCATCTCAAACTCCCGGCACATCAGACTAGAGAACTCTTTTGAAAGAGCATCATTAGTATCACCAAACAAAATATCGTATAGATTTGAACTACTAACAAATCACTTTCATGATGTTTAATAAAAATAGTTTTATCTACTAGACCTCTCTTGACATTATTGTCAAGTAAAATTTTTGAAAGTCTATCATACCAAGCCCTTGGATCTTGTTTTAAACCATAAAGAGCTTTGTCTAGTTTGTAAACATGATCAGGGAAATTTTCATCTTCAAAACAAGGAGGTTGTGCTAATAAACATCTTCTTGTAAATATCCATTCAGAAAAGCACATTTGACATCCATTTGATAAAGTTTTATGTGATTGTGAGATGCAAATGCAAGAAGTATTATAATAGCTTCTAACCTGGCAACAGGAGCAAATGTCTCCTCATAGTCTATACCTTCTTCCTATTTGTATACTTGTGCCACAAGTCTGGCTTTGTTCCTTACCACTTTGCCATTCTCATCAAGATTATTTTTGAACACCCATCTGGTTCCTATAACTGACTTCTCTTTTGGTCTGGGAACCAGATTCCATACCTTGTTTCTTTCAAATTCATTCAGCTCACTTTGCATTGAAATGATCGAGTCTGCATATTCCAGTGCTTCCTTAGTATTATTATGCTCAATCAATGATACAAAGGCACTAAAAGCACACAAGTTCTTCAATTGTCCGCTTGTATGAGTTCCAGTTGTTGGATCAGATATGATATTGTCAGCTGGATGATGTGCAAGATACTTAAACTTCTTCCTTGGTATCCAGGAATATGTTCCTTCAAGGCTTTGAGTTCTTGAAACAGTAGAGGGAGCATCATAGAAAGTTTCAGTTTCAGTCTCAAGGCTTTGAGATTTTGGCTCTGCAGGGAGTTCAAGGCCTAGAGATTCTACTGATTGATTCTGCACTTTAGTATTGACTTTGTCCTCTTTCACAGCATCATCATCAGACTCATGCTTGTTCAACTTTAGATCTGCAAAATTTCCACTCAGAGAATCCTTAGTACTTTCATCAAAAACACATGAATACTCTCTTCCACAATCTTGGTTTTTCTATTGTAAATTCTATAAGTTTTGCTAGTTTGAGAATAACCAAGAAATAAACCTTCATCACTTCTAGCATCAAATTTACCAAGATTGTCTCTACCATTATTATGCACAAAACAGATACAACCAAAAGGTTTGAAATAAGAGACACTAGGCTTCCTACCTTTAAACAGTTCATAAGGAGTATTTTTCAAAACAGGTCTAATCAAACATCTATTCAGCACATAATTGGCAGTATAACAGCTTCTGCCCACAAGAACTTTGGAAAATTACTTTCAAGTAGCATGGTTCTAGACATATCCTCAAGTGTCCTATTTTTCCTTTCAACTACTTCATTTTGCTGTGGAGTTCTAGGTGTAGAAAAGTTGTGTGATATGCCATGCTTTACACAAAATAAATCAAAGTCAAGTTGATCAAATTCCCTACCATGATCACTTCTAATAGATGCAACAGGCAAATTTTTCATGGTTTGAAGCTCTTTGCACTGTCTAGAAAATTCAGGTAAAGCTTCAGTTTTTTCTCTAATAAACATCACCCATGTAAATCTAGAATAATTCTGAACTCTCATAGGACCACACAAGTCCATATGCCATAGTTCTAAAGGTCTAGAAGTACTTACAAAGCTCTTTGCCTTGAATGAGCTTCTTGTTTGTTTACCTTGTACACATGCCTTGCAGACCTCATCATCTGAAATTTTTTGTGATGGTAATCCTCTTACCAAATCCTTTGAGATGAGTTTATTCAAGGTGTGTATGCTAATATGCCCAAGCTTTCTATGCCAAAGCTTTGAATCTTCCTTCAAGGCCTTGAGGCATTTTAACTTGTCACCTGCAACACTGTTAGTATTCATAGCATACAGATTAGATCTAGGAGAAGTGAGTTTGCAATCTCCATATTTCTCATCTTGCACCACACATTTCTCCTTGTCAAATATAGCTTTATAACCTTTATCACATAACTGAGAGATACTAAGCAGATTATGTCCATCCACAAAATAAACATCAGAAATAGAGTTGGTAGAACCATTACCAATAATACCTATACCAATAATATTGCATTTTGCTTTGTCACCAAGTGTAATTGTTCCTCCAGATTTGTCTCTAAGCTCAGTAAAGAGATATTTCTTTCCACTCATATGTCTGGAACAGCCACTGTCTAATATCCATTTCTGATCTTTCAAGGCCTTGGTGACATCCATTACCTCAATATGTCTGTCTGATGACTTTTCTTCATCATGTTTAGCCATGAAGCACAAATTTTCTTGATCTTCTTCTGTGTCTGAGTCACTTGATGAATCAGAATCACTCCAAGAAGCCATCATGGCTTTCTTCCTTATGTTGTCACTATCTTTCTTTTGGAAGTTCCTGTTCTTCTTCTTTTGTGGACAATCCCTTACTAAATGATCTGAATCACCACATTCAAAGCAATTCATTACTTTAGTTTTATGTAACTGTGATGAAGACTTACCTTTGTAGTTCTTGCTGCTTGAAGGTCTTGATCTCTCTCTGTTGTAGTCCTTGTTACCAGAGTTTCTTTTCTTTCTGAGAATCCTGGCCAAGGCTTTGCGGATCAATGCTAAAGCCTCTTCATTATCATGCGCATCTTCAGTCTCAAGGCTTTGAGATTTTTCATTATCTTTAGCCTTGAGTGCTAAGTTCTTGATGTTTTCACTCAGATCACCTTCTACATCTTTCATAGACATTTCATGAGTGAGCAGCTTTCCTTGTAGATGATCTAGCTGAAGAAGACTTAAATCCTGAGCTTCCTCAATAGCTGTTGTATTTGGCTCCCATTTGGCTTTTGGTAAGCTCCTCAGAATTTTCCCGACCTTTTCCTCATTTGAAAACTTCTTCCCAATGACTTCAGATTATTCACCGCATCAGTGAATCTTTTTAATATCTCCTTGATGGTCTCATCTGAGATTATCTTGAACAGCTCATATTGCCTCAGAAGTATGTTAATCTTCGTCTGTTTAACCTGGCTTGTTCCTTCATATGTCACCACAAGATTATCCCATACTTCTTTGGCACTTTTGCAATTTGATACTCTGTTGAACTCATCTGCATTAAGAGCACATTATAACAGATTCATAGCCTTGTAATTTTTTGATACCTTTTCCAGTTCAGTAACTGAGAGATTTTCCTCAGACTTGATGCATCTAAATCCATCTATGGTAGTGTAATACTCATGAGGACCATTCTGAACTATTGAACAAAGTTCCATGTATTGATCTATGATGAACATCTTCATCAATGCCTTCCAATGCATGAAGTTATCACCACAGAATAATAGAGGTCTGTTTGCTGTCCTTCCTTGTGAGAATCCACCATCTCCTACATTACTCATAGTCACATGATTGTTAGATCTATATTAGTGACCCAAGCATTGATACCAATTGAAAGTTTGTAATGTAGACTGAATACCGGACCAAATTACTCTAGAAGGGGGGGGGTTAATAGAGTATGGAAACTTTTTGCTAAACACAAATTTAACTAAGTAAATATGTGAGAAACTCAAATATCAAGGCCTTGAGATTTTAGAAAACTAGTTAGAAACTTTCTAAGGCAAAACAGAAAGCTTCAAGGCCTTGAACTACCACCAGTTCTGAACAGTTTGTAAACCCTAGTTTGATTTGAGTTGCTTGCAACAGAAAATAACAAAACTGTAAAGTAAACAACACAAGGAAATTTACAGAGTTCAGTCCCAATGGACTTAATCTCTGCCTGAGGGATCTAATCCCACCAGGATTGGGAAAATACTTCCTATTACTCACACAGAAACAGCCCTAGATCTCCAAGCCTAAGTGAATTCCCTTACACCTATACAGCTTGTGGTTCCAAACCTATCTAGTACCAGCTACTAACTGTTGAGCTAACAAGAACCTCTTGCTGTTCACTTGAACAGCCAAGAACTAGGTTTAGTGAGGTTTTAGATATACAAAAGATAAGCAGATTACAAAACAGAAGAAGAACACAATAGAGAAATAAGCTTGTGAAGTCCTGGATGTGTTCTTCAGGAAGCTGGAATGATTGATCTTCTGAAAACTGTAATTGAAGCCTGAATGTATGTGTGTTTGAATGTCTGATCTTCCACGAATTTTTCACACCTCTCTCAGTTCTCTGCAAGCTTCTATCTCTTTCAAAATTCAAACCAGTCTTTTATCCACTCTCTGGAACTGAATGAGAGATTTTAGGATCTCAGTTCCTACAAATCCTCATCCTTTCCAACTAAAATTCAAACTGATTTGAGTAGATATCCGTTGGAGTATTTTGAGATTTCATTTGCATGTTTAACAAAACTGCAACAACATAAAACACAGCAACAACAAATTCCAGAAATATAACAGTACTAAGTCTGTTTGGATTTCCAGTTTCTGAATAAAAAATGGATGAGTGAATAGAACAATAATCTGATTAACTTCATATAACTCATGATAAACTAGTTTAAGACTCTTAGAAGTCATTAAAAAATCAAAATAATAAAGATCAAACCCTGCAAGAAAGAATCAAATTAATTTTGTAAGAACTGTCAGCAGCTGAGGCACATCTCAAGGCCTTGAAACTCTGAACATGCTTCACAGTCTTTCAATGTTAAGACCAGAAATCTCTGATTCTCTCTGACCAGGATATCTTCAATTGTGTTAGATGTATAAAGAATACATAAAATAGATATTTGCAGGAAATCTCTGATCTTAAACATCAGATATACAACCTGCAACACAAGATTAGTAGAGCATACAGTATAATAAAGCAACACTCAAGGCTTTGAAGCTCTAATCAGTATCTCAAGGCCTTGGAGCCTTAGAAATACTTTGTCTTTGTCTTTCATCACTCAAAACAGTTACTTCTCAAAAAACACTTAGAAGTCTTTGAGTCAACAACTACTTCTACAATCCAACTGAGAACAGAGTGTTTGTTTCTCGGTCCGGCGTGTTTCTAGAAAGAGAGTTTGTCTCTAAAGAAGCAAGTGGGAGGACTGTAGAACTTGAAGAAATTTAAGAACCAAAAATCACTGAACCAACTACGGAACATGATAAGGAACCACAAAAGGTTGTGGAACAGCCTGTTCAAGTAACACAAGAGCTTCTTAGATCTAGTAGAGTGCGCCAGGAACCCGAGAGGTATGGAATTCTCGTGACTGATTCCGGTGACACAATGCTCATAGATTATGAGCCTAATACCTATAAGGAGGCCAAGAAAGAGCCAGAATCTCAGAAGTGGCTTGAAGCCATGAGATCCGAGATGGAATCCATGTATACCAACAAAGTAAGGACTTTGGTGGAACCACCCAAAGGGGCGTGACCCATAGGGTGCAAGTGGGTCTTCAAGAAGAAGATCAACATGGATGGGAATGTGATTACCTATAAGGGCTGATTGGTGGCTAAAGGATTCAGACAGATTCATGGTATTGACTATGATGAAAACTTTTCACCAGTCGCTATGACCAAATCCATCCGAATCCTACTTGCCATTGCAGCATACTACGATTATGAGATTTGGCAGATGGATGTCAAAACAACATTCCTCTATGGGTATCTCCTCGAGGATGTGTATATGATATAGCCGGAGGGCTTTGAAGATCCAAAGCAAGCCGATAAAGTCTGTAAGCTGCAACAATCCATTTATGGACTGAAGTAAGCTTCTAGGAGTTGGAATCGATGTTTTGATGAAGTAGTTAAAGAGTTTGGCTACATCAGAAACTAAGATGAGTATTGTGTCTACAAGAAGGTTAGTGGAAGCTCTGTAGCTTTTCTGGTCCTGTATGTAGATGACATACTACTCATTGGAAACGATGTTCCCATGCTGCAATCTGTTAAAGATTGGCTAGGAAAGTGTTTCTTAATGAAAGACTTAGGGGAAGCAGCCTATATACTTGGTATAAATATCTATAGAGATATATCTAAAAGACTGCTAGGCCTAAGTCAGAGTACATATATTGACAAGGTGTTGAAACGGTTCAACATGCAAGATTCCAAGAAGGATTCTTGTTCATGTCACATGGAGTCACTCTTTCGAAGAGTGGTTGTCCTTCCAATGAGATTGAGAAGGAACACATGAGTAGAATTCTCTATGCCTCTGTTGGAATAGATGCCCTAGAGGCAATCTAGTTTAGTATGAATTATTTGTGGCTAGAAATTCATTTATTATTTATTGAATATTTAATATAATGAAGTCCTTAGATTTACAATTGTGTTGTTTATCTTAAATATCCCTAGTCAAGTATAATGATTAAATGGGACAATCATCTATAGACTAGTATGGGGTTGGATTGATATGGAGATATCACGATCCAACACATAGGTGTGCATTAGGGAATGTTGCACTGGATTGACCCATCTCCGAGAAGGCTACATACACGTTATGTTGATTCACAAGCGCTTCTCGCGGTGCAATGGTATTGTCATCCTTAGACTTGAAGTCACTAGATATTCTAGTTGTGGATTATTGTGATCTTGGTAGCGTTGAACGCTACACCGTAACTGGGTAGTTATAAAGGCGTGTACTGGATACAATAAGAAGCAAGCTTAGAGATCGTAGTTGACGTAGATAGATATTGTTCCTCCCACATAACGGGAGCAAATATCCTAGGCCACTCGAGGGATAGTTCTTATAGAATGTCTGGCCAGACTCAAATAAATCAATATGGGATATTGATGTTATTTGCACGAATAAGGCTATTCCCATAGATCGAGAAACTATGGATTGGATATACGAGTGTGACTTGTATGTCTCGTGTTCAATCCGGATATAGAGACAAAGGGATGAGACAATTACTTGTACAAAGGTTGTCAAGATGACTATTGTATTAGTTGGCTAGAATGGATGTTTTGCTAGAGACCGTTCCATATTAGCAAATAGTTGCTACCAACTAGATAGAACCTATGGGATCACACGCTACATAGAGTTGAACTAGATTTGGGAATTAATTAATTGGATTAATTAATTAGAAGGATCACTTTGCAAACCCTTGCAAACTTAGTAGGGACTAATTTGCAAGGAAGGGACTAAATTGAATTCTAGTAGGACTAGAATAAGTCATTTAGGTAGTTGGCAAGGAGTTGTTGGACTATATAAACGACCTTCCTTCCTTCCTTCCCACATAACTTATGCTCATTATTGAACATAACAAAGAGTGGGAGAGAACAAAAGGAGAGAGAGCAAGCAACAAGGGAGCCGACCGCCCCCTTGCCGCCGCCCCGTCCCCGTCGGCCACAAGGAGGCCGAGCCCTCCTCTTGGGTCTCGTTTTGCGTGATTCTTCTTCCTATTCCTCTTCCGGGCTAGCACCAAGGACTTGGGAGATTCTAGGATCAACTCTAGGCGTGGATCAACCATAGAGAACGTGACAAAATTCGCGTTTGAAGTCATCAAAGGAGAACCCTAAGGTGTGTTATTGATTTCTAACCCTTACCATCGTTATGTCTCTTGACTTGTGATCCTTGGAGGGTTTTGCATGGTTTTATGATTGTTTATGCTTCTGTTCAGCATCCATGAATCAAAACCCTACAGTGGTATCAGAGCCACAGGTCGTAGAGCATAAACGTGGTTTATGTGTTACGTTTTAGTTGTTTTACACCTTAATTTGATTGTTTATTGCGTAAAACAAGACAAATCAAGCATGTAATGCAATTTGTCAATAATTAATCATAACAAGATCCAATTTTTTCATTGGATGCATGAATTGGTGAGTTTGAGAAATTTTAGGATCTTAGATCTAGGGTTTGGGCATCCTTGGAGAAGAAGGAGTTCTCCCAAAACAAGGAAACAACCAAACTTGGGCACCAAGCAAGGGAGTTGTTTTGGAAACAACTCCCATAAGGAGGTTCAGCCCCCCAAGGGACCGCCCCCCTTGCTTGCCGCCCAAGATTGGCCGCCCTAGGGGCCAGGCGGCCCTAACCCGCGGCCTAGGCTTGTGGGTTTTGGGCCGGGCCGGCCCTAGGGCCTTGTGGTTCATCTTATTGGGCCCGGGCAATTTGATTGTTGGGCCCATGGACCGTTTTAACCCTAGAAATCCTAAAACAATTAAAATTGACCAAGCGCGTTAAAATTGGATTTTAACTGTTTATGTGCAAATCGCATGGTGATTGGATATGGCCTTAGGATGTGGTTTGATGTGGATGTTTAATTTTGTGGTTTGGTTTTACGGCCTGCGAGCTGATCAATTAATTGTAATGATTAATTAGGGTTTTATGGCCTGCGTGCCATTTTTTTTCTCAACTTGTGAGATTTATTTTATTTAGTATAGAAGTTAGCTAGTGCTAGATAAAGTAGATTGTCAGCCAAGATTGAAGAAAAGAAGCCCAAAGCCAAAGAAGCCACAAAAGATGGAGCATGGAGCATGGAGCATTCCACAAGACTATGAAGGATAGACCAAAAGATCAAGACGCATGGAGATGTGTTTGCTTTAGGGTTCATAGATAATTCCATTGGCTTGGAATTATCTTAGTCTAGAAAAAGGCCATATCCACATCACGTTTAATTTCTGTTTTGTGGTTGTTTATTTTATTGTCTTATTATTGTGTGGTTGGTGTATGGATGATGCATGCAATTAGGATAATAAGATAATTAGACAACCCGGATCTATTATTTGGAGTTGTGTCCAAACTCAAATAGATAGATTAGTTGATATTGATCAACAAAACAATTAAAAAATTTAATTTAAAATCCCTCAAAATTCAAATATTGTGTTCTTGCCTTCTCGTTATTTAAACACTCATTATCATCATTATTTACCAAGCTCGTGCGTGCCAAAGCATGGCGACTTGGTTCATCGTGATGGAATGCGATGGCACGTAACAATGTGCAATTGTTTAGATAAGAGGTTGAACACAACTAGGCTATTAATTTTATTAAGAAACCTAGAGGCAATCAATTGGGATTATCCATATGGATGGATAAATAAGGAGTTATTTGCCCAATTGAACCAAGAGTTTCATATGGGATGCAATTGGAATTGTTCCTACCTAAAGTAGTCAAATTATGGGTGACTTGCCAAAGCAAGCTCATAAGGAGATGAAAGATGGATCTTGGCCCACTAGAAAATATAAGGATATTTTCCGCATTAATATCTTGAGGGTTATTGATCCGTAGAAAAATAGTGGGAGCTATATTTGATAAACTAGCCATTATTGAATATAGTCAAAAATTCACAAATACTAAAACTTGCGTATTTTCCTTTTTGTAGAATTCCAAATGGAAAACAACTCATCGAGTTCACAACATTCCCTACGATCTGTCCTTGAGAAGGACAAGCTCTCTGGAACCAACTTTCTTGATTGGTACAGAAAATTGAGAATTGTTCTCAAGCAAGAGAAGAAACTGTACGCAATAGAGGAGCATGTTCCAGAAGGTCCAGAGAACCAAACACCTGCTGCCCTAAAGGCGTATCAAAAGCGTGTTGATGACGCTAATGATGCGGCCTGCCTTATGCTTTGCACCATGACTTCTGAGCTTCAGAAGCAACACGAAAACATGAATGCTGTCGATATGATCGAACATTTAAAGCAGCTCTTCCAAGAGCAGGCGAGGGTAGAGAGGTATGAGGTCTCTAAGGCACTGTTCAAGTGTCATCTGGCAGAAGGGAACCTGGTGGGACCCCATGTACTCCGAATAATCGGGTATTTGGAAAATCTCTCCCGACTAGGGTTCCCGGTCGGCCAAGAGTTGGCAACTGATCTCGTGTTGCAATCGTTGCCCGAGAGTTATGGACAGTTCATTATGAACTATAACATGAACGAGATCGTTAAACCACTGCCAGATTTACTCAACATGTTGAGGATGGCTGAACAGAGCATCAACAAGGGTAAGGGCAAGGCCATAATGATGGTACATAAAGGAAAGGGCAAAAGGTTTGCCTCTTCCTCCAAGGGCAAAGGCAAGTCAGTTGCCAAGTCCAAGGAACCTGCCCTTAAGCCTGTTGGTGGCATTGCCAAAGGTGTGACTAAAGGTGAATGTCACTACTGCAGTCAGCCTGGACACTGGAGGAGGAACTGCCCAAAATATCTGGAGGACAAGAGGCTTGGAATAGTGATTCCACCACCACCAGGTATTTTTGTTGTAGATGTCAATTTAACTTTCTCTACATCATGGGTATTAGATACTGGATGTGGATCTCATATTTGTCGAAATATGCAGGATCTAAAGAGAAGTAGAAGATTGGCTAAAGGGGAGGTAGATCTCCGCGTTGGGAATGGAGCAAAGGTTGCTGCATTGGCCATAGGCGTGTGCGAGCTATCTCTGCCTCCAGGATTAGTTTTAGCCATATGGGACGAATAAGGCTATTCCCATAGATCGAGAAACTATGGATTGGATATACGAGTGTGAATTGTATGTCTCGTGTCCAATCCGGATATAGAGACAAAGGGATGAGACAATTACTTGTACAAAGGTTGTCAAGATGACTATTCTATTAGTTGGCTAGAATGGATGTTTTGCTAGAGACCGCTCCATATTAGCAAATAGTTGCTACCAACTAGATAGAACCTATGGGGTCACACGCTACATAGAGTTGAACTAGATTTGGGAATTAATTAATTGGATTAATTAATTAGAAGGATCACTTTGCAAACCCTTGCCAACTTAGTAGGGACTAATTTGCAAGGAAGGGACTAAATTGAATTCTAGTAGGACTAGAATAAGTCCTTTAGGTAGTTGGCAAGGAGTTGTTGGACTATATAAAGGACCTTCCTTCCTTCCTTCCCACATAACTTATGCTCATTATTGAACATAACAAAGAGTGAGAGAGAACAAAAGGAGAGAGAGCAAGCAACAAGGGAGCCGACCGCCCCCTTGCCGCTACCCCGTCCCCGTCGGCCACAAGGAGGCCGAGCCCTCCTCTTGGGTCTCGTTTTGCGTGATTCTTCTTCCTCTTCCTCTTCCGGGCTAGCACCAAGGACTTGGGAGATTCTAGGATCAACTCTAGGCGTGGATCAACCATAGAGAACGTGACACAATTCGCGTTTGAAGTCATCAAAGGAGAACCCTAAGGTGTGTTATTGATTTCTAACCCTTACCATCGTTATGTCTCTTGACTTGTGATCCTTGGAGGGTTTTGCATGGTTTTATGATTGTTTATGCTTCCGTTGCGCATCCATGAATCAAAACCCTACAGCCTCGGCCATAGGATCTATCATGTACGCCATGTTATGTACTAGACCAGATGTGTCATGTGCCTTGAGTATGACAAGAAGATACCAATCTAATCCGGGTGAGAGTCACTAGATTGCAGTCAAGAACATCCTAAAGTACTTGAGAAGAACTAAGGATGCCTTCTTGATATTTGGCGGAGAGGAAGAGTTGCGTGTAAGGGGTTACGCGGATGCAAGCTTCCAGACCGACAGAGATGATTTCAAATCAAAATCGGGATATGTGTTTTGCCTGAATGGAGGAGCGGTGAGCTGGAAGAGTTCCAAGCAAGAGACGGTGGCTGATTCTACAACAAAGGCTGAGTACATTGCTGCAAACGGCGCAGCAAAGGAAGCTGTTTGGATCAGAAAATTTGTTTCTGAGCTTGGTGTGGTGCCTAGCATTGCGGATCCAGTAGAGTTTTACTGTGACAACACTGGGGCGATCGGGCAATCAAAGGAGCCCGGATCACACCTGAAATCCAAACACGTTTTCAGGAAGTTTCATCTTAATCGAGATATTATCGATAGAGGAGACGTTCGGATTTGCAAGATTCCTACAGATGAGAATATGCCATATCCACTTACAAAGCCTCTTGTTCAGTGGAAGCATGAACGGCACACAACTAGAATTGGCATACGAGATGCATCAGATTGGCTCCAGTGCAAGTGGGAGACTATAGGAATAGATGCCCTAGAGGCAATCTAATTTAGTATGAACTTGTTTTTGGCTAGAACATTCATTGTATTATTTATTGGATATTTAATATAATGAAGTCCTTAGATTTACAATTGTGTTGTTTATCTTAAATATCCCTACTCCAATATAATGATTAATAGGACAATCATCTATAGACTAGGATGGGGTTGGATTGATATGGATATATCATGATCCAACACATGGGTGTGCATTAAGGGTAATGGCACACTAGATTGACCCATCTCCGAGAAGGCTACATACATGTTATGTTGAGTCACAAGCGCTTCTCATGGTGACAACGGTATTTTCATCCTTAGACTTGAAGTCACTAGATTGTCTAGTTGTCGATTATTGTGATTTTGGTATCGTCAAGCGCTACACCTTAATTGGGTAGTTATAAAGGCGTGTACTAGATACAATAAGAAGCAAGCTTAGAAATCGTAGTATAAGTAGATAGAATTTGTCCCTCCCACATAACGGGAGCAAATATCCGAGACCACTCGAGGGATAGTGCTTATAGAATGTCTGGCCACACACAAATAAATCAATATAAGATTTTGATATTATTCGCCCGAATAAGGCTATTCCCAGGATCGAGAAACTATGGATTGGATATACGAGTGTTACTTGTATGTCTCGTGTCCAATCCGGATATAGAGACAAAGGGATGTGATAGTTACTTGCACAAGGTTTGTCGGATGACTATTCTATTAGTTGGCTAGAATGGGGGTCTTGCTAGAGACCGCTCCATATTAGCAAACTGTTGCTACCAACTAGATAGAACCTATGGGGTCACACGCTAGATAGAGTTGAAATAGATTTGGGAATTAATTAATACGATTAATTAATTATAAGGATCATTTTGCAACACCTTGCAAACTAAGTGGGACTAATTTGCAAGGAATGGACTAAACCAAATTCTAGTAGGACTAGAATAGGGTCTTTAGGTAGTTGACAAGGATTTGTTGGACTATATAAAGGATGCTCCTTCCTTCCTTCCCACACTTTTGAATCTATTATTCATAACTTTAGTGGGAGAGAACAAAGGAGAGAGAGCAAGCAACAAGAGGGCCGAACCGACCCCCTTGCACCGCCCCCTATCCGTCGGCCAACAAAGGAGGCCGAAACCTCCTTTTTGCCTTGTGTTGTGTGATTTATTCTTCCTCTTCTTCCGTTCCAAGCTAGCATAAAGGTGAAGGAAGATCTAGATCTCAACTCTAGGCGTGGATCAACCGTAGAGACGTGACACAATTCGCGTTACAAGTCATCATAGGAGAAACCCTAAGATGTGTAACATAATTCTTCCTTTACCATCGTTATGCTTCTCTTCCTGTGATCCTTGGAGGGTATTGAATGGATAAGTTATATTTTTCCGCTGCGTATCCATGATCAAAACCCTATAGACACCACCATAGTGGAGCTACATTGTAGCATGATGTATCTCAGGGGATCTTCATCAGTTGGAAACTGTCAACGGTCCACAAGACCCCTTCTTGTTGCAATTTAACGGACACAAAACCCATGTAGGTTCGGGCACCTCATGTATATTTTACACTCTCTGCTTTTACGTTTTGAGCATTAATTGTGGAGATCCACCACCAACACATTTAAGCGAGGGGACCTCCTACTTGATCTCTAAATTCGTCGAGGACGAAGAAATGCTTAATAGTGTGTGTGTGTGGGGGGGGGGGTTGTGTCTAACTATGCTAGCCATCTCGTCTTGCATTAACCTTGTTACATGCAGTTTATGTTAGTATTGTGAGGTTTTTTAGTTAGTTTTGAGTTTTTAATATAGTGTCATATTGTATAGGAGTGTTTAATTTATGCATTATTCGCATTTTACTTTACTGAGTTCCCTACTCAAATTATGTGGTTAGTCGAGTTGGCCTAGCATATAGAGTCTAGGAAAATATGAAAAAATTGAAAAACATGAGTAAAGAAGAAAAATTCATAAAAATTGTTTTTTTTTTAAGTTAAGGGCAATTGATGAAACTAAAAACCGAAGAGAATTCAGTGAAAGGGTCTCTGAGAATAGGAAACGCCATAGTAGGGAAAGCTTTAATTATTAGTATCTTGCGCATCGATTTCACGAAAGGACATCTTGGGTATTCAGGAAATGTTGAATGTAGACAAGGGCATACCTTTAGTTCATTTATTGTGCTAGGAGGATTAGGTCCTAAGGTGGTCGAATGGTCTTTTTGCAAGTGAAAACTTGTGGCCTCTTTAAACCTAGGGTGGACCTTCGTGTTGAGTTGGTTTCATATGGTACACTGTATTAGCCTAATTGAAGTTGGGGAGTTTACACCACCATCCCTTATGACGGTTTCAAGAGCTAACCGAAAAGGCCCACGCTCAGTTGCTCTAAAAGAACGGCTGAAAAGTAAGAAGAGAATGAAAACAAAAGAAGGAAAATCTTCTCTTGGATTAAAAATTATGAACAACCCAATGTGCCTCCATTCGCACGGGGAATTCGATTCAATCCAATTAGTGTGGTTTAGGAATATGAAAGTCAATTCGTACTACACGGAGTTGTGTCTCCCGT
Source organism: Linanthus parryae (assembly GCA_023055425.1). Taxonomy (NCBI): domain Eukaryota; kingdom Viridiplantae; phylum Streptophyta; class Magnoliopsida; order Ericales; family Polemoniaceae; genus Linanthus; species Linanthus parryae. Next base: position 70,398,365 of record JALGPY010000007.1, on the reverse strand, counting down.
CAATGGGACACTTTGCATTAAATGCAATAACGGCTAAGAGATTTATCTCATATGACTTGGTGACTAAAGACTACCGCGGGACTTAAGATTCCTAGACCCATTGAGCTAAAGGACGTGCCCGGATCTTCGATTGATTATTATGAATGTTTGGGGATGCCTTAGTGAACTTGTGCGTAGGATCACTCTACTACAATTTCTTGCATCGGTTGTGGGAATTTCGAAAGAGGCTTGTGAGAGCTTGATGATTTTGGTTAGTGATAGCGAGATTGCCCAATCTCTTACGGAAAAAAAGCGTTGTTTCAATTTTTGTATTTTTAAAAATTGAGTTGCATTGTTTATAGTCATAGAGATTGCATTGTGTTGTTTGTGTCACATGGCTAGTAGAGTTATAGGCGATTCGGTGGATTGAAACCGTAGTTTGAGGATTGATTTTGCTCAGGACGCGCATAAAGGTAGTGTTCGGGATTTGATAACTCTATATTAGAGTTATATTTCTTACACGTTTTATACCATTTTTTGGGAATTCTTGGATGATAATAGAGGTTTTACGCTACGAATAGAGAGAAAACATAGAAGTTTAGCTTTGAGTATTAATTTGTTAATTCAAGCATTTCTCGTATTATTTTATGTGTTTTTTTTTCACGTTTGATCGCACGAGTTTTGTTTCGTGTTGTTTGACAGGAAACAGAGCTTGGGAGATGAAGCAAGACGGAGAAACAAACTTTGGATATTCTTGGGAGCTTAAACGAAGAAGGAATCATGAACAAATGGTGAAATTACATGAATAGGGGAGGCAAATGCTATTTAATGAAGTTTGTGTAATGAAACTTTAACCCGCTAGAAGAAAAGCCCCATATTTAGCCAAAATTTGGAGAAAAAAGTGAGAAAACTCACAGGAGTTCACGATCTCACCTTCTGATTGCAAGACTAGAAAATTCAGACCGCAAGACCAAAACTTCAGGTTGCACGACCTCGTCGGAGAAAAACAAGGCACGTCAAAAGCAAAGCATGTCCTAGGATCAATTTTTTCTGATCCTACTATCTAATCAAGTCCAAGGCATGGGTCTCTTCTTCTAAACTACGTAGTTTCACTAATTAATTCCTAACCCTATGGATTAATTAATACTACTCCACAATTAATTGGAGATTCATTCTATCATTCATGTTGGGAGAAAGAGGAGTATGACGAAGACGAAGGATGAAGGCTCAAGAACTCCATCGGAGATCTAGGTTTTTCTTCTTCTTCTTGTTCTTCTTCTTGTATGGAGAAAATATAAACATTTTTTGGTTGATTCTTATTAGCTAAACTATTTGCTAGGAATCTCTATGAGAGCCTAGGGTTATGTATACGATGTTCGTTCCGACTTTTAGACTTTGTTTCGTGCTCATGGATGTGATTCTTTGAATAAATTGTAATTTCCTTGACCTTGTTAATGAAATTAGGCTATTGACACGTCTATGTTATAATTTGAATATAAACTGAACTAGGGCTTATTCTTGAATCATGTTCTTGCTTAATGTTAGTATTTGTTCCAGTTTATTGTTCGTACGCTTTGCATAATCCTTAGAAAGAATGGATTTACGACCCGGACTTGTTTATTAACAAGAGAGTGCACAAAAGTGACTTAACCTAGTTGTGAATAGTGTATGAACACAATCCCAGATCATCGAGACCGAAACGAGAATTTTTAGGATTGGCTAGTGTGGGTAGATGCGGTAGGTGAGATTGGACTCTTTTGTGCAATGGTGAACGACATGCAGGTCTTAGCCTACTAAAATGTGACTGGTAGATGCACGAGACTGACATGATATTGTAGTCAAACGAGATGTAGGATGACATGAGATTGGCAGGAGATTGTCAGTGCACTTACCCGGCTGAAAGAGAATAGAGTTGATGTGTTACATAGCTGAACCGGAAATCGTCTACATCCCCAGGTGACCTAGAGATCGCCTGGTTTCATTATCTCTGATTATTATTTAAAATAAAAATACAAAAATATTAGTTTAGTTTGTTATTTCATTTTTCAGTCACTTGTTTGAGGGTGACGACCTCTTTAAATCTCAATTCTTCCTCCTTGTGCCGTACTCTTAATTAATCTCTTAACTGGATAATCTCGAGTCTGTCCTCGTGGGATTGATAACTCGGGATTGAAATACCACCTTGTAAGTTCAACTCAGTTTCAAAGGCTAGTCTATTTCAAGGCCTTGAAACAACTTTCAAAGCCTTGAAACTGACTATTCTCTATATGCATGAACTTAAGGGGAGTTTCTGATATTGATTCAACTCCTAAACCCCGGTTCTTGGTTGGTTGATACTTGATGATGAAAGAAAAATTATTTTGACACATTTAACAGTATCTAATCCATCTGTTTGACTTCGTTTTGCATGGATTTTTTTTCCTATTTTACAGGATCTATTTCCTAACCCGACTTTTGCAGGAAAGGAAACTATGTGATGATTTGATTTTGTGATCAATTTGATGTGTTTGGATGTTTCCCAACACGTGGTTATACAATATCAAATCATTATTAGTGAAGATACTAATACCCTATCCGTAGGAGAAGCTGTTAGAGAAGTCAAAGTTGAAGCTACAAAATAGGGAAGTTTCTTAAGAGAATATCCTGAAGATCTGCAACTCAAGCTGCTCTATAAAAGAGGGAAAGTTGAAGCTATGCAACGGGAAAGTTAGCAGAGACACTCAACCACATTCAGGGATTTACAAGCAACAAAGAAGCATATTCATTTCTCTCAATCCAAGCATGTGAAGAATAGTGCATACTCACTGCAGATACAGTTCTAGTGTTCTTATCTTCTGAACTTCATTTTTATATCATTTTGATAATACTTCTAGTTCTCATTCTAAAGTATTGTTCAAGGTGAACAATAGAGAATTCTTAGTTAATCAGATAGCTAGCGCAGGTACTAGATAGCTTAGTGAGAACCACAAGCTGTAACAGAGTAAGGCATCTCTCTGTGCTTGAGATCTAGGGCTTAGCTGTTGATCAATAAGAATTTAGTTAAAAATCCTTTAGGGAGAAGATCCCTGAGGTAGAGACGTAGGTCCAAGTGGATTGAACTTTATATATCTTGTGTCTCTTGCATTTACTTTTCAGTTCCATACTTATATCTTTTGCAGCATTCAAAACAGTTTCATTTCAAGGGTTTGAAACTCTTTTCAAGGCCTTGAAATAGACTTATCTGTTATACTTCACCTGTTTTCATTCCAAGGGCTTGAAAATCATTTCAAGGCCTTGAATCACTCTTCACTCATTACAATTATTTTTGAAACAAATCTTCTTGCAAGCTTAGAAAAAGGTGGCATACTCTATTCAACCCCCCCCCTCTAGATTATTGATCCTCTATCTCTACATACTTTAAACCCCTTCAATTGGTATCAGAGCTTGTATCACTGTATAGATTTAACCATCTTGTGATCATGAGACTGTAGGTGATGGTGGTTTCTCTCCGGGAAGATCTGGAAACAGACCTCCTCTCTTCTATGGAGACAATTTTGTTCACTAGAAAACTTTGATGAAAATTTTCATCATTGATCAAGATATAGAGCTTTGGAATATCATTCAGAATGGTCATCACACTTTCTACACAGAGAAATATGGGATTAAAACTCCCAAATCTGAAGACTCACTCTCTGGCTCTGAGTTAGAACAATTTTCCAAAAATTATAAATCTATAAATCTATTATATTGTGCTTTGAGTGCAGATGAATTCAACAGGATCTCAGGTTACAAGACTTCCAAAGAAATCTGGGATAAGCTCGTGGTGACCTTTGACGAAACCAGCCAAGTCAATCAAACCATGAGCAACATATATCTCAGGCAATATGAGTTATTCAAGATGAATGGAGATGAGTCAATCTGAGACATGTTCAAAAGATTCACTAACATTGTAAACAATCTTGATTCATTGGGAAAACACATTATCAATGAACAAAAGGTTAGAAAGATTCTGAGAAGTCTTCAAAACGCAAAATGGGAACCAAAGACTACTGCTATTGAGGAAGCTCAAGATATATCATTACTTCAATTTAATGACTTCCAAGGAAAGCTCCTTACTCATGAAATATCCATGAATGAAGTTGATGGAGAATTACCGGAAGGTGTCAAGAACCTAGCACTCAAGGCAAAGGAGAATGAGCCATCTCAAAGCCTTGAAACTGAAGATGATGATGAAGATCCAATTGCTTTGATTTCCAAAGCCTTGACCAGAATTCTCAAAATGAAGTAGAACTTTGGAAACAAGGAATTCAACATAGTTGGACACAGATCCTCCAGTAGCAAAGACTACAAAGGTAAGTTTTCTTCACATGGTAATAAGCCTAAAGTCATGAATTTCATTGAGTGTGGTGATGCATGACACTTGATCAGAAATTGACCATACAAAAAGAACAAAAAAGTTCAGAAGAAAGATCATGATAGAAGAAAGAAAGTTATGATAGATTCCTGGAGTGATTCAGAAACCTCAAGTGACTCTGAATCTGAAGAGGAGCATGCCAACCTATGCTTTATGGCCAAGCATGATGAAAGTTTTGAAAATAACATTGAGGTAATGGTAAACTGCTTGATTTCAAAACAATAAAAGTCCTCTCTGATTATCTTCGAAAAATGCTTTTAAATGAAGAGGACTGCCTAAAAGATATTAGAGTTTTGAAAGAAAAAGTTCATGAGCAAGCAAAAGAAAACTTGCATCTTGTTTGCCTGAATCAGAACCTTGAAATATCTCAGAAGAAAAGTGACTGTGATTTCAAGGCCTTGAAATCCAGTTTCAAAGCCTTGACAACACAAGTCAAGGAAATAGTCACTGAAAACTCTCTTCCGAGTGACAGTATTGTTAATCTAAGACGTCAAGTTGATGAGTTGGATAAATAAAAGACTACTCTAACTGAGAAAATTCAAGAATGTGAATCTGTCAAAACAAAACTTGCAGGCTCAGAACAGAACGTAAACTTGATTCTTGGAGGAAGCTTAAAGTCTGTTCACAAAACTGGTATTGGATACAATCCAAATTTTCCCAAAAAGAACAATACCAGATTTGTGAAAGCCGGAATAAAAAAATATCTTAAGTTCCATTACTGTAATAAGACATGTCATGTAAAGATGACTTGTCCTTGTAGAATAAGAGACCCTCACATACTGAGGAATGCTTTTCCATTCCAACTCAAAAGACAAGTTAGACAGATTTTGTTCCTAAAGGGGTTAGACCACCTAACATGGTTGACCCTGAATATGAATCTAAATTCCACACTTGGTCTAACAGCTAGGTAAGGCAGTGAATGGTGTTTCAGGTTGTCACCAAGACCAAAGAACAAAAATGGTTTATGGACAGTGGTTGCTCAAGACACATGAGTGGAAAGAGATCCTATTCTTCGAAATGAACGAGCAATCTGAATGTTCAATTACACTTGGTGACAAAGGAAATGCAGCATTCTTGGTATTGGTAAAGTTGGTACAGATTCTGAAAATTCCATTTCTGATGTGTATCTAGTTGATGGTTTGAAACTTAACTTGCTTAGTGTATCTCAGCTTAGTGATAATGGTAACAAGTTTATCTTTGACAAAGAGAAATGTGTGGTACAAGGACAGAAATCTGGCAATTGCATCTTCTTTGCCTCTAGGTCAAACAATGTCTATTCTCTTCAAACTAACAAAGTTGCAGGAGGAAACTTGAAGTGTCTCAAGGCCTTGAAAGAAGATTCAAAGCTTTGGCACAGAAAGTTAAAACACATTAGCTTGCATACATTGAACAATCTAGCTTCAACTTAGTTAGAGGTCTACCCTATATCAAGTTCAAAGATGAAGTATGCAAGGCATGTTCACAAGGCAAGATGACACGATTTCTTAACGCGCTTAAACGCAAGTATACAGTCAAGTAGTATTAGGAGAATTTAAAGACTCCGAGTATCGAAACCAAGGGAATTTTACGATTATTAGCTAATTAAATATTATCTAATATATCTTGGTAACCGGTAAAAAGTGTGGAATTTGAGAGTTCGTCGCCCACAAACAAGCGACTTAAAATAACTAACAACTAACTAATTGTTTTTATATGATTTTCACTTTAAGCGAGAATAACTGTGATGGAATACGATTAAGAAGGAGAACTAGGCAATTGATGGTCCCTAGAGTTGCTAACAATTTCCGGATTATGCTTGAAACACTCTATGCACGTTTTAGTTACACCGGGTAACACTCATCATGATATTCTCTCGATCTCACATGATTTTGTGTAATCGATGGTCTTCGGGTCCTTTCGGTCTACCGTCGTCTACCATTACGCTCTAGTTTGTTTGCTAGGCTCGTTCACCGGGTCTCGTCGGCCCACCGCTTTCACTAAGTCCTAACAATACAACCGAAACGACCCTCACACGGTGAATCAAGTTTCTATCTCCTCTCGGTCTCAAGAACTTACAAGATTACCTATGATATTCTTCAACACGTATCAAAAATCTCACTCACGTGAAACAATCTCAACGACTAGTATTCTACGGGTGATCAAGCCAAGAACACTAAGAATGAAGTACAAGAATACATAAGATAACTAGAACATTCATAAATTTAAGTTCAAAACATGCAATAAGTCTTCAATCCGGGAAATAGTTCACAAACCCTAGTTCTCCATCAATCACCTAGCTTAGAGAAGTTTACCTAGACAAAATATTGTTCAACAACGTCAAAACATCCAAAAGCATAGAAGAAAGATGAAGAAGATGATATCAAAGGCTAAAATCTTCAAAGAATGATGATCTTCGCACTCCAAGCTTCGTCTCCCACCTTCTATAGATCTCCAATACTCCAAAGATGCTTGTAGATGCCAATAGCCCATCCCCCTATGTTGGAATAGGTCTTGATTCTCCAATCTTTCAAAAAATATTGAAAAAGCCCCAAAAAATTACGTTCTGGCCTTCTTGTTCGCACGAACAGTCGACTGTTCGACTGTTCGCACGAACACTGCTTTGTCCTCTGTTCGTGCGAACAACTTTTCTGTTCCTACTTTTTAACAGTGAATTTTACTCCTTTTTGGCCATCAGAAATTCGTCTAAGTGTTTTTGTTCGTGCGAACAAAAGTGGTGTTCGCACGAACAACACTGGGGTCATCACTTCTCAGCTCCTTTTCTTGATTCTTCCTCTCTCGTCTTCATTCTCGAGCATATCATTGAGCCATCTTCTTGTTCCGAAGTTCGTTCCCGCTCCAAAATAGTCTCTCCGAGCTCCCGGTTCCTGAAACACACAACACGAGCAAATACAGGAAGATCACTTGCGACAAATAATGTATAAATTATACGAAAAACGCCCAGATTACGAAATAAATCTCAAAAACTCAATTATGTTCAAAACGACTAGGATTTGGTCAATTTCTCACACAAATGCATCGAAATGCACGCAAAACGGTGATAAATTCTAAAGAATATAACTCCTAATGCGGAGTTATCACAAGCATACTAGAAGCTCATTCAAACCAAAGAACTTTGTAAGTACTACTAGACCCATTGAATTTATGTACATGGATCTCTGGGTCCCATGAGAACTCCAACTCCAAAGGGTAAGAAGTACATGCTTGTTACTGTAGATGATTTTTCTTGATATACTTGGGTTATGTTTCTTAGAGAAAAATCTGAAGTTCTCACTAAATTCTTAAAGCTTTGTAGAGAGCTTCAAACCTTGAAAAACCTACCTATTGCTTCAATTAGAAGTGATCATGGTAGAGAGTTTGATCAACTTGAGTTTGATGTATTATGTTCTAAGCATGGTATTTCTCACAAATTTTCTTCTTCTAAAACTCCTCAACAGATTGAAGTTGTTGAGAGAAAGAACAGGACTCTTGAAGACATGTAAAGAACAATGCTTCTTGAAAACAAATTTCCAAAGTATTATTGCGCAGAAGCTGTGAATACAGCAAACTATATTCTTAACAGGTGCTTGATCAAACCTATTCTGAAGAAGACCCCTTATGAGTTATTCAAAGGAAGAAAAACAAACATTTCTTATTTCAAACCTCTTGGTTGTACTTGCTTTGTCCACAATAATGGTAAGGACAATCTTGGTAAGTTTGATGCAAGAAGTGATGAAGGTATTTTTCTAGGTTATTCACAGACAAGCAAAGCCTATAGATTTTACAATAAGAGAATCAAGCTTGTTGAAGAAAGCTTTCCTGTTATATTTGATGAAAGTTATGATGGTTCTTTGAGTGATGGTTTTGCAGATCTTAATCTGAACAAGCATGATTTAGATACTGAAGAAGAATCCTCAAAAGGTTCCAAGGAAATGTTACAGGAACAAATAATGCATTTTCGAGGCCTTGAAACTAAGGTTTAAAGCCTTGAAACAGAAGCCCCAAAGATGACAGAAGATCAAGCTACTGCTTGAAGTTCTCAAAGACTTAGAAAACCAATTGGAGAGCCTGAACCTTGGAAACCTTGGAAGAGATTCAAATATCTCTCTTCTCATCCTGCTGATAACATTATTTCTGATCCAACCATTGGTACACGAACCTGATCACAGCTGAAGAACTTTGTGCTTTTAATGCTTTTTATCTCTCTTGTAGAACCTAAAATTTTGGAGGAAGCATTACAAGATGGAGACTGGATTATAGCTTTGCAGATTGAACTCAATGAGTTTGAAAGGAACAAGGTTTGAAATCTAGTTCCTCCACCAAGAAATCAGTCTGTCATTGGTACCAGATGGGTATTCAGAAACAAGCTAGATGAGAATGGAAAGGTAATCAGGAACAAAGCTAGATTTGTAGCTCAAGGCTACAATCAAGAAGAAGGTATTGACTATGAAGAAACATTTGCTCCTGTTGCCAGGTTAGTAGCAATTAGAATTCTACTTGAATTTTCATCTCTCAAGAACATGAAACTCTATCAAATGGATGTGAAGTGTGAATTTTTAAATGTCTATTTGCAAGAAGAAATTTATGTTGCTCAACCTCCAGGTTTTGAAAATGACAAGTTTTCAGACCATGTTTACAAACTTGACAAGTCTCTTTATGGTTTGAAACAAGCTCCAAGGGCTTGGTATAAAAGATTGTCAATTTTTTTACGGGAAAATGATTTCAAAAGAGTATTAGTAGATAAGACCCTTTTCATAAAGACTCATGAGAAAGACATGCTTGTAGTTCAAATTTATGTTGATGATATTCTGTTTGGAGCTACTAATGATCTTCTGTGCAAGGAATTCTCAAGTCTTATGAGCAGGGAATTTGAATTGATCTTGATGGGAGAATTGAACTTCTTTCTTGGACTTCAAGTTCATCAGATGAAGAAAGGCATATTCCTACATCAAAGCAAGTACACAAGAGATTTGCTAAACAAGTATAATATGTCTCAATCCAAAGAGTTCAAGGCCCCCATGAGTTCTGCATTGTCTTTAGACAAAGATGAATCTGGTAAGAGTGTGAATGTGAAAAAGTATAGAGGTATGATTGGATCATTACACTACCTCATAGCTAGTAGACCAGATATCATGTTCAATGTTTGCATGTGTGCTAGATTTAAAGATGATCCTAAAGAATCACACTCGGCTGCAATTAAGAGAATATTCAGATATCTCAATGGTACCAAATACTTAGGGCTTTGGTATCCTAAACAATATAACTTCTCTTTGTGTGGCTATTCAGATGCTGAATTTGCAGGATATAAAGTTGATAGAAAGAGTACATCAGGATTCTGTCAATTTCTTGGATCATCTTTAATCAGCTGGCATTCAAAGAAGCAAAACTCAGTTGCACTATCATTAGCAGAAGATGGATACATATCAGCTGGAGCTTGCTGTTCACAAGTGTTATGGATAGCACAATATGTGAGTGACCTTGGATTTGATTTCAGAGATATACCCATCAAGTTTGATACCACAAGTGCAATATCAATTAAAAAGAATCCAGTTCAGCATTCAAGAAGAAAGCATATTGATGTTAGACATCACTTCATCAGAGATCATGCTGAAAAAGGTGATATTGTTCTTGAATGTGTTTCTACTAACTTGCAATTTATAGATATCATCACCAAACCATTGCCAGATGAAAGAATTATCAATCTTAAGATTGGAATTGGGCATGCTAAATAAATAATCTTTGGTTTAGGGGGAGAATCATGTAAGTATTATGTATTTTAAAGGTTTGAACTGATTTTCAAAGCTTTGAAAATCTTTTCAAAGCCTTGAGTGTATGTGCTTTAACCATATAGCTTGTCAAGGCCTTGAAATCCATTCCAAAGCGTTCAAAATAAGACTGTATGTTAGTTAGTCAAAAATTTGGATCTTTCAATGTTGGGTGTTTCTTAGTAAATAATTTCTCAATATTGCCCCTCAATTTTGAAACACCCCTTTTCAGCCAAAATAGTATTATACTATTTACTTGCGACGGCATATACAATTTTTAATCTTTTTTATTCAGCATATCTTCAAAGATTAGGAGGAATATTTAATTTTTTTTTTAAACTGAAACTCTTTACTATTTATCTTCTTCTTTCTTTCACTCATTCGTATCTATCCTAACTCTCTCTTCTTCTCCCCAAACCATAATTAGAATTAGAAGAACCTCAAACAGAATAAAGATGGCCGGTGGTTCAAAGGTTGGCACAGAGAAGAAAATAAAAGCCAATGTGAAAGAGGTTCAGACCATCAGTGAAGTTTCAAATTCAAAGACTCCTACTGCAGAAGGCATGAAACCTCCTCCTCCCAAGAAGAAGGAGAAGATAGTATAGTCTTCTCAAGAAAAACAGATAGGGCTTCGGATTGGTAGCCCTAAGAAGGTGAAGAAGAAGGCTAACAAAGCAGACAAGGGAAAAGGAAGAGTAACATAGGATGATCCAGAGGAGAACATTGAGAAGGCACTACAGATCTATTCAGAGAAGAAGAAACCCACTAGTAAGAATCAGCCCTTGATAACACATGGTTCATTACTCATATTACTGGAGGTCAATGGCTAGATGAATTTTCTTCTAGACCAGTTTCATTCTGTAGTATGATCAGTGTTTCAATGTTACATGTTATGAATATGAAGTGTATTAAAATGCTGAAGAAAAGCTCTCTTTGGCTTGTTCTAAACCCTCCAGAGTTAGCCTATCCCAGATCCACCATATTCTTTTACCTAAACATGAAACAACTCAAGAAAACTGCAAACCTGGTAATTCAGACCAAAGTTGCTGGCATTGATATGGAACTCTATCACTCTGAGTTTGCCAATGTTCTAGGTTGTCGTAAGAGGTATGAAACCGGTAACTACCCTCCTAAGAGTGAAGCCCTGAAACTAGAAAAAGATGAGTTCTTTCTACCAAGCACCCCTCCTACATCCAAGAAGTTAACACACTCTGTGCTGACAGTTGAAGCCAAAGTCTTGTTTACAATGATGATGAGATGTGTGGTACCAAGGGAACACTCAAAGGAGCTGATCACTGAAATTGTGCTGTACTTAATGTATCAGGTTATGCATGGCTATGATATTGATCTTCCAAAGCTTGTTATGGAACATGCTGTATAGCCAAACAATTAAGAGGAAACACCCCTTGCCATATGCCAATTTGCTCACGTCTTTCTTCCAAAACCTTGAAATTCCAACTGATAGGGAAGAGACTATTACTACTAGGTTTGGTATGCTTAATGAGAAATCATTTGTGAAAATTGGTGTGGTGAAAACCAGTGCTTGCAGGGAATTATTTTTTTCCTATTTTACGGGATCTATTTCCTAACCTGAGTTTTGCAGGAAAGCAAAATTTTGTGATGATTTGATTCTGCGATCAATTTGATGTGTTTGGAAGTTTCCCAACATGGGTTTATACAATATCAAATCAGTATCACAGAAGATACTGATAACCTTTTCGTTGGAGAAGCTGTTAGAGAAGTCAAAGTTGAAGCTACAAAATAGGGAAGTTTGTTAAGAGAAGATCATGAAGATCTGCAATTAAAACTGCTCTCTAAAAGAGGGAAAGTTGAAGCTATGTAACGGGACAATTAGTAGAGAAACTCAAAGACATTCAGTTATTGACAAGCAACAAAAAAGCAGATTCATTTCTTTCAATCCAAGCATATGAAGAACACTGCATACTCACTGCAGATTCAGTTCCAGTGTTCTTCTCTTCTGAACTTCATTTGTATATCACTTTGATAATGCTTCTAGTTATCATTCTCAAAGATTGTTTAAGGTGAAAAATAGAGAATTCTTATTTAATCAGATAGCTAGAGCAGGTACTAGATAGGTTAGTGAGAACCACAAGGTGTAACAGAGTCAGGCATCTCTCTGTGAGGGCTTAGCTGTGGATTAGTAAGAATTGAGTTGAAAATCCTACAGGGAGAAGATCCCTGAGGTAGAGACATAGATCCCAGTGGACTCAACTCTATATATCTTGAGTCTATTGCATTTACTTTTCTGTTCCATACTTATTTCTTTTGAAGCATTCAAAACAGTTTCATTTCAAGGGTTTGAAACTCATTTCAAGGCATTGAAATAGACTTATATTTCATACGACAACTCTTTTCATTAAAAGGGCTTGAAACTCATTTCAAGGCCTTGAATCACTCTTCACTCATTAAAATTTTTTTTGAAACAAATCATATTGCAAGTATAGCAAAAGTTGGCATACTCTATTCAACCCCCCCCCCTCTAGAGTATTGATTCTGTATCTCTACATACTTTATACCCCTTCAATTGGTTTCACAGCTTGTATCACTGCATAGATTTAACCATCTTGTGATCATGAGTACTGTAGGTGGTGGTGGTTTCTCTCCGGGAAAAGCTGCTAACAGACCTCCTCTCTTCTGTGGAGACAATTTTAAAGCAATTATGAAAATGTTCATCATTGATCAAGATATAGAGCTTTGGAATATCATTCAGAATGGTCATCACACTTTCCACACATACGGTATTAAAAGTCCCAAATCTGAAGACTCACTCTCTGCCTCTGTGTTAGAACAATTTTCCAAAACTTATAAAACTATGAATCTCTTATATTGTGCTTTGAGTGCAGATGAATTCAACAGGATCGTAGGTTACAAGACTTCCAAGGAGATCTAGGATAAGCTTGTGGTGATCTTTGAAGGAACCAGCCAAGTCAAGTAAACCAAGAGCAACATATATCTCAGGCAATATGAGCTATTCATGATGAATGGAGATGAGTCAATCAGATACATGTTCAAAAGATTCACTAACATTGTAAACAATCTTGATTCATTGGGAAAACACATATCCAATGAAGAAAACTTTAGAAAGATTCTGATAAGTCTTCCAAAGGCGAAATGGGAACCAAAGACTACTACTATTGAGGAAGCTCAAGATCTCTCATTACTTCAATTTCATGACATGCAAGGAAAGCTCCTTACTCATGAAATATCCATGAATGAAGTTGATGGATAATTACTAGAAGGTGTCAAGAACCTAGATCTCGAGGCAAAGAATGAGGCATCTCAAAGCCTTGAACTGAAGATGATGATGAAGATCCAATTGCTTTGATTTCCAAAGCCTTGACCAGAATTCTCAAAATGAAGAAGAACTTTGGAAACAAGGAATTCGGCATAGATGGACACAGATCCTCCAGTAGCAAAGACTACAAAGGTAAATCTTCTTCACATGGTAATAGGCCTGAATTCATGAATTGCTTTGAGTGTGGTGATGCAGGACACTTCAACAGAGACTGTCCACACAAAAAGAGAAAAAACTTTCAGAAGAAAGATCATGATAGAAGAAAGAAAGCTATGATAGCTTCCTGGAGTGATTCAGAAACCTCAAGTGACTCTGAATCAGAAAAGGAACATGCCGACCTATGTTTTATGGCCAAGCATGATGAAATTTCTGAAAAGAACATTGAGGTAATGGTAAACTGCTTGATTTCAAAACCAACAGAAGCCCTCTCTGATTATCTTAGAACAATGCTTTTAAATGAACATGACTATCTAAAAGAGATTAGAGTTTTGAAAGAATAATTTGAAGAGCAAGAAAAAGAAAACTTGCATCTTGTTTGCCTGAATCAGAACCTTGAAATTTCTCAGAAGAAAACTGACAGTGATTTCAAGGCTTGAAATCAAATTTCAAATCATTGGAAACACAAGTCAAAGAAGTAGTCACTGAAAACTCTCTTCTGAGTGACAGTATTGTTAATCTAAGACATCAATTTGATGAATTGGATAAATAAAAGACTACTCTAACTGAGATAATTCAAGAATCTGAATCAGTCAAAATAAAACTTGCAGGCTCAGAACACAACTTAAACTTGATTCTTGGCGGAAGCTTAAAGTCTGTTCACAAAACTGGTATTGGATACAATCCAAATTTTCCCAAAAAGAACAATACCAGATTTGTGAAAGCTGGAAGCAGAACATCTCCTAAGTGACATTATTGCAATAAGATTGGTCATGTTAAGATGACTTGTCCTTTTAGAAGAAGAGACCCTCACATAATGAGGAATACTTTTCCATTCCAACTTAAAGGACAAGTTAGACATATTTGGGTTCCTAAAGGGGTTAGACCACCTAATATGGTTGACCCTGAATATGAATCTAAATTCCACACTTGGTCTAACAGGTGGGTAAGGCAGTGAATGGTGTTTGCAGGTTGTCACCAAGACCAAATAACATAAATGGTTTATGGACAGTGGTTGTTGAAGACACATGATTGGAAAGAGATCTTTATTCTCATAATTGAAAGAGCAATCTGAAGGTTCGATTACACTTGGTGACAAAGGCAAATGCAACATTCTTGGTATTGGTAAAGTTGGTACAGATTCTGAAAATTCCATTTCTCATGTGTATCTAGTTGAAGGTTTAAAATTTAACTTGTTTAGTGTATCTCAGCTTAGTGATAATGGTAACAAGGTTATCTTTGACAAAGATAAATGTATAGTGCAAGATGAGAAATCTGGCAATTGCATCCTCACTGCCTCTAGGTCAAACAATGTCTATACTTTTCAAACTAACAAAGTTGCAGGAGAAAACTTGAAGTGTCTCAAGGCCTTGAAATAAGATTCAAAGCTTTGGAACAGAAAGTTGGGACACATTAGCTTGCATACCTTGAACAGGATAGTTTCCAAGAACATATTAAGAGGTCTACCGTCTATCAAGTTCAAAGATGAACAAGTATGCAAGGCATGTGAACAATGCAAGCAGACTAGAAGCTCATTCAAACCAAATAACTTTGTAAGTACTACTGGACCCATTGAATTAATGCATATGGATCTCTAGAACCCATTAGAACTCCAACTCCAAAGGGTAAGAAGTACATTCTTGTTAATGTAGATGATTTTTCTAGATATACTTGGGTTATGTTTCTTAGACAAAAATCTGAAGCTCTAACTAAATTTTCAAAGATTTGTAGAGAACTTCAAATCTCGAAAAACCTACCTATTTCTTCAATTATAAGTGATCATGGTAGAGAGTTTGATCAACTTGAGTTTGATGTATTCTTTTCTAAGCATGGTATTACTCACAACTTTTCTTCTCCTAGAACTCCTCAACAGAATGGAGTTGTTGAAAGAAAGAACAAGACTCTTGAAGACATGTCAAGAACAATGCTTCTGTAAAACAAATAGCCAAAGTATTATTGGAAAGAAGTTGTGAATACAGAAAACTATATTCTTAACAGGTGCTTGATCAGACCTATTCTAAAGAAGACCCCTTATGAGCTGTTCAATGGAAGAAAGCCAAACATTTCATACTTAAAACCTTTTGGTTGTACTTGCTTTGTCCACAATAGTGGTAAGGAAAATCTTGATAAGTTTGATGCAAGAAGTGACGAGGTATTTTTCTTGGTTATTCACAGAAAATCAAACCCTATAGAGTTTACAAAAAGAGAACCAAGCTTGTTGAAGAAAGCATTCGTGTTATATTTGATGAAAGCTATGATGATTCTTCGAGTGATGGTTCTGTAGATCTTAATCTGAACAAGCATGATTCAGATACTGAAGAAGAATCCTCAAAAGGTTCCAAGGAAATATTACAGGAACAAATAATGCATTTTCAAGTCCTTGAAACAGAATCTCCAGAGATGACAGCAAATCAAGCTACTACTTCAAGTTCTCAAAGACTTAAAAAAACAATTGGAGAGCCTGAACCTTGGGAACCTAGGAAGAGATTCAAATATCTCTCATCTCATCCTGCTGCTAACATTATTTTTGATCCAACTACAGGTACACAAGCCAGATCACAGTTGAAGAATCTTTGTGCTTTTAATTCTTTTATCTATCTTGTAGAACCTAAAAATGTGAAGGAAGCATTACAAGAAGCAGACTGGATTATAGCTATGCAAAGTGAACTCAATGAGTTTGAAAGGAGCAAGGTTTGCAATCTAGTTCCTCCACCAAGAAATTTGTCTGTCATTGGTACGAGATGGGTATTCAGAAACAAGCTAGATGAGAATGGAAAGGTAATCATGAGCAAAGATAGATTGGTAGCTCAAGTCTACAATCAAGAAGAAGGTATTGACTATGAAGAAACCTTTGCTCCTGTTGCCAGGTTAGACGCAGTTAGAATTCAACTTGCATTTGCATCTCACAAGAACATGAAACTCTTTCAAATGGATGTGAATTGTGCATTTTCAAATGGATATTTGCAAGAAGAAGTTTATGTTTCTCAACTTCCAGGTTTTGAAAATGACAAGTTTCCAGACCATGTTTACAATCTTGACAAGGCTTTTATGGTTTGAAACAAGCTCCAAGGGCTTGGTATGGAAGATTGTCAAAGTTTCTCCTGGAAAATGATTTCAAAAGAGGATTAGTAGAAAACACATTTTTCATAAAGACTCATGAGAAAGACATGCTTTTAGTTCAAAATATGTTCATGATATAATATGTCTCAATCCAAGGAGATCAAGACCCCCATGAGTTCTGCATTGTCTTTAGAAAAAAGATGAATCTGGTAAGAGTGTGAATGTGAAGAAGTGTAGAGGTATGATTGGATCATTACTCTACCTCACAGCTAGTAGAACAGATATCATGTTCGGTGTTTGCACTAGATTTCAAGCTGATCCTAAAGAATCACACTTGACTACAGTTAAGAGAATATTCAGATATCTCAATGGTACCAAAGACTTAAGACTGTGGTATCCTAAACAATCTAACTTCTCTTTGTGTGGCTATTCAGATGCTAACTTTGCAGGATATAAAGTTGATAGAAAGAGTACATCAGGATGCTGTCAATTTCTTGGATCATCTTTAATCAGCTGGCATTCAAATAAGGAAAACTCAGTTTCACTATCAACAACAGAGGCTGAACATATTATCTCGAGCTTGCTGTTCATAAGCGTTATGGATAGCACAACAAATGAGAGACCTTGGATTAGATTTCAGAGATATACCCATCAAGTGTGACAACACAAGTGGAATATCAATTACAAATAATCCAGTCCAGCATTCAAGAACAAATAATATTGATGTTAGACATCACTTCATCAGAGATCATGTTGAAAAAGGTGATATTGTTCTTGATTTGTTTCTACTAACTTTCAATTTGCAGATATCTTCACTAAAACATTACCAGATGAAAGATTCTTAGCCTTAAGATGGAATTGCCATGCTTAATAAAGAAGCATTGGTTCAGGGGGAGAATCGGGTAAGTATGATGTGTTTCAAAGGTTTGAGTTGATTTTCAAAGCCTTGAAAATTTTTTTAAAGCCTTTAGTGTATGTGCTTTAACCATATAGATTTTCAAGGCCTTGAAATCCATTCCAAAACCTTCAAAATAAGACTGTATGTTAGTCAATAATTTGGATCTTTCAATGTTTGGTGTTATCTTTGTAGATAATTGCTCAATATTGCCCCTCACTTTTGAAATACCCCTTTTTCAGCCAAAATAGTATTATATTATTTAATTCTAACGGCACACACAATTTTGAATATTTTTGATTCAACATATCTTCAAAGATTAGGAGGAATATTTAGTTTCCTTTTCAAACTGAAACTCTTTACTATTTATCTTCTTATTTCTTTCACTCCTTCGTAACTATCTTACCTCTCTCTTCTTCTCACCAAACCCAAATGAGCAATGGAAGAGCCTCTGACAGAGTAAAGATGGCTGGTGGTTCAAAGGCTGGCACAGAGAAGAAAAGAAAAGCTACTGTGGAAGAGGTTCAGACCATCAATGGAGATTCAAGTTCAAATAATCCTACTGCAGAAGGCATGGCACCTCCTCCTCCCAAGAAGAAGACAAATAAAGATCATACACAAGTGTCCAGCAAAAATAAGAAGACAGTAGAGTCTGCTAAAGAAAAAAAATGATTTAGATTGGTAGCCCTAAGATGGTGAAGAAGAAGGCTGACAAAATAGACAAGGGAAAAGGAAAAGTAACAGAGGATGATCTGGAGGAGAACATTGAGAAGGCACTACAGATCTATTCAGAGAAGAAGAAATCCACTGGTAAGAAATCTGCCCTTGATAACACATGGTTCATTACTCATGTTACTATAGGTCAATGGTTAGATGGATTTGCTTCTAGACCAGTTGCATTCTGTAGTATGATCAGTGCTTCAACATGGTATGAATCTGAAGTGTATTAAAATGTTGAAGAAAATCTCTCCATAGTTTGTTCTAAACCCTCCAAAGATAGCCTACCCCAGACTCACCAGATTCTTTTACCTAAACATGAAACAACTCTGAACCTGGTGATTAGGACCAAAGTTGCTGGAATTGATATGAAACTCGATAACTCTGAGTTTGCCAATGTTCTAGGTTGTCCTAAGAGGTATGAAACCAGTAACTACCCTCCTAAGAGTGAAGCTCTGAAACTAGCAAAAGAAGAGTCCTTTCTACCCAATACCCCTACCACATCCAAGTAGTTAACACACTCTATTCTGACTGTTGAAGCCAAAGTCTTGTTTACAATCTTGATGAGATGTGTGGTACCAAGGGAACACTCAAAGGAGCTGATCATTGAAAGGGTGATGTACTTAATGTATCTGGTTATGCATGCCTATGAGATTGATCTTCCAAAGCTTGTGCTGGAACATGCTGTATAGCCAAACAAATTAGAGTAAACACCCCTTCCCATATGCCAATTTGCTCACCTCTTTCTTCCAAAACCTTGAAAATCCAACAGATAGGGAAGAGACTATTACTACTGGGTTTGGTATGCTTAATGAGAAAGCATTTGAGAAGATTGTTGCGGTGAAAACCAGTGCTAAAACTTGGAAGCCTTACTCAGATTTGACAGTAGAAGAGTTGAGTTCCAAGAAGTTTCTCTAACCCAAATCATTGACCCCTACTTCAACCCAAACCTCTCAGCCTCAAGATATCTCCTTGGTCCTTCAGAAACTAGATGGACCTGAGTTGGACATTCGTGAAGTGAAGGAAAATCAACATGAGTTTAGTACTGATCTGAGACAGGTGAAGTACATGGTTGAAAACATCTTTAGAAGCATGACAGTGTTTGATGTGCATGAAGAAGTCTCTCAATCTGCTCAGTGAAAACTCAACTCAGGATGAGGCTACTCAGGTAAAGGACAAAGGAAAGCAGGTGGTTGAGGAACCAGTTGATGAAGATTAAGAGGAAGAAGTTGACAGTCCAGATTCAGGAGCACTGCTAATAGATCTCAAGAAGAAGAAATCAAAGAAGACAGCTATTCCTTAAACTGTCACTACTGCTGATTTGTTTGAGGGAGAAGGTGAAGCTGGTGATAATGTGGCTCAATAGGAAGAAGAACAAGTTGATGATGATGAGGGAAACAAACAGGAAGAAGATGTAGAGCAGCAAGGAGATGAAGAACCAACCCCTTAAATCTTGTCTATTCTTTCTTCTCTTTTTCAAGGCCTTGAAATCCTTTTCAAATTCTTGAATATTTTATCTTTTCAAACAATTTTTCGAAACTCTTTCCAGAAACTCTGATCCAACATCTTCTCATTCTTTTTTGATGAAAGTCAAAAAGGGGGAGAAATTTAGGTTTTTATTTATTTTCTTACTAGGAGACTTAACCTGGACTTCGGTCCGTAGAATTATCTGAACTTTGATGTTATTGCTATTTTCTGTAAGTTAATAAGTTGAATTTCTTTTGGACATCATGTGCTATAATTTATTGTACTATATACTAATGAGTAAGTTTGTAGAAACTCAGTACCAAACAGATTGTGGTTTTCTCTTTCATCAAGGGGGAGATTGTAAGTTCAACTCAATTTCAAAGGCTTGAAATAGCTAGTCTATTTCAAGGCCTTGAAACAGCTTTCAAAGCCTTGAAACTGACTATGCTCTATATGCATGAACTTAGGGGGATTTTCCGATCTTGATTCAACTCCTAAACCCCTGTGCTTGGTTGCTTGATACTTGATGATGAAAGAAAATTTATTTTCACACATTTAACAGTATCTAATCCATTTGGTTGACTTAGTTTTGCAGGGAAATTTTGTTTCCTATTTTACATGATCTATTTCCTAACATGAGTTTTGCAGGAAAGCAAAATTCAGTGATGGTTCGATTCTGTTATCAATTTGATGTGTTTGGAAGTTTCCCAACATGGGTTTATACAATATCAAATCAGTATCACTGAAGATACTGATCAACTATCCGTTGGAGAAGCTGTTAGAGAAGTCAAAGCTGAAGCTACAAAATAGGGAAGTTTTTTAAGAAAAGATCCCGAAGATCTGAAATTAAAACTGCTCTATAAAAGAGGAAAATGTGAAGCAATGCAATGGGACAATCAGCAGGGACACTCAAACACATTCAGGGATTGACAAGCTACAAAGAAGCAGACTCATTTCTCTCAATCCACGCATCTGAAGAACACCGCATACTCACTGCATATTCATTTCTAGTGTTCTTCTCTTCTGAACTTCATTTGTATATTATTTTGATAAAAATTCTAGTTCTCATTCTCAAGGATTTTTCAAGGTGAACATTGGAGAATTCTTAGTTAATCAGATAGCTATAGCACGTACTAGATAGGTTAGTGAGAACCACAAGCTGTAACAGAGTAAGGCATCTCTCGGTGCTTGAGATCTAGGGCTTAGCTGTTGATTAATAAGAATTGAGTTGAAAATCCTGCAGGGAGAAGATCCCTCAGGTAGAGACGTAGGTCCAAGTGTACTGAACTCTATATATCTTGTGTCTCTTGCATTTACTTTTCAGTTCCATACTTAGTTCCTTTGCTGCACTCAAAACAGTTACATTTCAAGGGTTTGAAACTCATTTCAAGGCCTTGAAATAGACATGTCTTTTATACTTCAACTGTTTTCGTTTCAAGGGCTTGAAACTCATTTCAAGGCCTTGAATCACTCTTCACTCATTACAATTCTTTTTGAAACCACTCTTCTTGAAAGTTTAGCAAAAGTTGGCATACTCTATTCAACCCCCCCCCCCCCCACTTCAAGAGTATTGATCATGTATCTCTACCCACTGTACACCCCTTCACACCCCTATATTACTTGAACGTGCACTTGCGCATATGCGTAAATAATCGCATCAAGTTTTTGGCGCCGTTGGGTAGATTATATAGCTAGGAGTTAGTTTATAGTATTTTTTATTTTTGTTTTATTCTCACTCTATGTGCTTCCGTGGTATTTTGTGAGCTTGTTTTCTCAAGTATGCGTGATGAAGGCGACAATGAAAGCATGTGGAGCACGAATTCTGACACTTTGACACCCTAGAAAAAAAGCCCCATACTTAGCCAAAATTTGGAGCAAAAAGTCCGAAAATCACTGGAGTTCACGATCTGATCTTTTGATCGCAAGAAAAGAAAATTTAAATCGCAAGACCAAAAACTTCAGGTCGCACGACATCCTCAGAGAAAAACAAGGCACGTCAAAAGCAAAGCAGATCCTAGGGTCATATTTTTATCCTACTATCTTCTCATGTCCAAGGTACGGTGACGTAGTTTCATTAACCCTGGGGATTAATTAATACTGCTACACAATTAATTGGAGGTTCATTCTATCACTCATGTTGGGAGAGACGAGGACGACAAAGACGAAGTACGAAGGGTGAAGAACTCCATTACAGATCACGATTCTTCTACTTTTACTTCTTCTTCTTCTTCTTCTTCTTCTTTCAAATTTTGTATAGGTAAACTTGTAAACTTTGTTTGGTTGATTCTTATTAGCTAAATTATTTCTAGGCATCTCTATGAGAGCCTAGGGTTATGTAGACAATTTTTCCTTCCGGATTTCGGACTTTGTTTCATGCTCATGGATGTGATTCATTGAATGGATGGTTATTATCTTGATCTTGTTATTGACTTAGGCTATTGACACGTCTAGGTTATGATTTGACTATCGATGGAACTATGGTTTATTCTTAAATCATGTTCTTGCTTAATGTTAATCTTTTTTTTTAGTTTATTGTTCATACGCTATGCTTAATCCTCTACATGAATTGATTCGCGACCGGAACTTGTTAATTCACTAGAGAGTACACGACAGTGACTTAACCTAGTTTTTTAGAGTGTATGAAAACAGTCCCGAATCACAGAGACCAAAAGGAGAAGTGTTAGGATTGGCTAGTGTGGGTAGATCCGGTAGGTGAGATTCAACTGTTTCTTGCAATGGTGGACGACATGATCCGGTTTCGTGCATGTCGTTAGCCTACCAGAATGGACCGATAGACGCAGGAGGCCGACATGGATTGTAGTCAACCAAGACGTAGGATGACATGAGACTGACAAGATATTTTCAGTGCAGTAACCCCACTGAACACGAATAGAGTTGACATGTTACATAGTTGAACCGGAAATCGTCTACAGCAGTAGGTGATCTAAAGATTGCCTAGTTTCTCCATCTCTGTTTATTCGTTATAATATAAATACAAAAAACATTACATTAGTTGTAATTTCAATTTTTAAATCACAATCTCTTCCTCCCAGTTAAGGTACTCTAAGTTAATCGCTTAATTAAATAATCTCAAATCTGTCCTCGTGGGATCGGTGACTCTGGGTTGAAATACACACCTATATTACTTGACTGTGCACTTGCGCATACGCTTAAATAATTGTGTCACACCTCCTCAAGTCATGACTTGGTGATTCACCATTACACCCAATGCCTATATAAGACCACAGTTTCTTCCAAATTCCTCCATTGATTCAAAAATTTCAAAGCTATCTTGGAGGAGTTCTCAAATTCAATCATTCCCTCCACCATTGCCAAACCTGCTCCAACTGAATCCTCTTCAATCCATTACAAACCAACCCACCAAAAGAATTGGAGCATCTCTCTCTCTCTCTCGGTAGTCGAGAAAACCTCAAGAACACAACTTAAACTTTAAAATCAATTTTTCTGTAATCTCTTGATAATCACATCAATTGGACCATTTCGTTCTCTTTCTGTAGTGATTACGAAACTCTATAACTTAATTACACCACCTAAATCAACAAAATTAATAAATTGCCATTTTTTTGCAATTTTCGGTGATCGGAAAATTCAAACCTTCATCGTTTTCAGGTAAAATTATAATTCATTGGTTTATGCTTCTTCGAATTATTATATCATGATGAAATGAAGTCATGGAAGATGTTTAGTAACTTAAACAGTGCCCATAGTGTCTAGAAGATTGAACTTGTATCTCTCTCTGATCACCACTCTACAACTTTCATGTTGATTGTTTTTTCTGAATAAGTGTATAAACCTCCTTAATTTCTAATTGAAGTTTCCTGAAAACATGAAGAAAAATGACAGTGTTCATGCATCGTAGCTAAATTTCGGCTCTCATAACTCACTCAATACTTAATGAAATTACCTGCAACTTGAACGTGGACCCTGTTTGATCTTAATACTACAAGCTTCATGTTATAATTATTCCCTGAATCAATTATAATCATGCATGGATTTGTCTTTGAAATTTCTGTGATGAAAACATATTCTGTACATAACTCAACAATATCATAAGTGTCATAAATGCTTATGAAACTTCATATTTTCAATTGGTCGTAACACCTTGATCTCTTGTGGGAATACACCGATTCCTTCTTCTATGTAAATAGCAAGTATAATAATTCAATTTCTTGAAATGGAGCTCCATCTGAATCCCTCTAGATTCTCAGTTATTGAACTTCAAAGAGGCAGCCTTGTTCCATTTGATTTTTTTCAAAATTTGACACGTCAAGAATGATCATTTAGCCAATTTTACCAACTCTATTTCATTGATCCCTTGGTGATTTTGGGAGATAAAACTTGATTTGGAAACTTCAGACATTTTTCTTCAATCTACTGGAGTCAAATTTCAAATTTATTTTCCAATTGGTCGTAATTCATCTCCAAAGTTGAATTTGTGAACCAATTTCACACCTAGCTTCAACTTACTGATTTGACATATCAGTTGACCGAATTAAATTCAAATCCTTTACTGAAGGTTGTTCAAAAGAGAGGGCTGAGAAAAATTCTAGGAAAACATCGACGACGACTTGCTTATTAATTAATAAAATGGAATACGCCATAAGGAATTAATTGGTTAGTTGAATATTCAGAAAATAAAAACTCGTTAATTTGAAAAATGATTTTTAGTTATTTTGATGAACCTTTTTTTCACTTTAAACAATTCATGGAAGAATGAATGTGGATGACATTTGGAGTATAAGGGTCAAGTTTAACCAATGTTGACTTCCTAAGAACCCTAGTTTGACTGAGCTGTGTAGGAGGGGCAAATTTATAATTTTGCAATGAATTGAACTGGACAGTTTTAGATAGTGCGTTCCAGACATGTTGATTATCATCCCCGTGGCAGCTGGTGATGAGGCTTGCTGGTACTCCACTATCACTCTATACTTGTTTTTATATTCATACTTATCCATATGGGGGCTGTGAGACAGGGTCACCCTCGCGTATAATCCGGAAGGGGTCAAATAGAAACCCCAACATTCAACAGAGAGAGGTTGAATACGGCATCTTCCGAATGTCCTTCGCTCGAAGCACTTCGTTCCTTCGACCGATCCCATGCGCCTAAGGTCGTAGATAAGGATCAGGTCTTCGTGCTTTAAGGGCAATTCGACACAGATCAAATTTGGGAAATGAGGAGCAACGAATTAGTCTCGTTCCTGCTTTTATAAGTGATGATTGAACAACAATCGAAGTCTTTCCCAGCTCACCCTGTCCCAAGGTGACTATAAATCGCACTATTGGTGCCTTTTCCCAAAAGCGAGTCAAGGGTCTAAGTGGCTTAGAGGCTAGAGTAAGGTTCGTCGCACGTGAGTGGCAGTTACACTCGCGTGCGACCCTTGTCAGTTATCCGAGAGACTAGCTAATCGCACGCCTATATATGCGGTCGACCGTACACGTGCGAGGCAGTTATATAAATGTTGCATGCAGTTATATAACTCCTTTTAACTGTTTTTCTAAGACCCCTATTGTAATACCCCGTTATTTAGAAACGGGTATTTTTAGATAATATTAAGTGTTAATATGTTAAAACGGTTATTTTATGAAATTATTAAGTGTTAATTATTTTTAGTATTGAGTGTTAATGTAATATTATTATTAGTATTGGGTGTTAATATGACATTAGTATAAGTTTGGGTACTAGTTATTATTATTTAGAAAGTTAATTTTAATGTTATAAACTAACTAGGTGCTTTTATGTATTTTCCTATAACTACTACAGTGTCTTTTATGTAACTAAATGGGTGGTAGTTGTACTAAGCCTAAAGTTAGTGGGGTTAAAGTGTCTTTTACCCTAAAAATAGTCATCTTCTTCCTCCAACTCTTCCATGGATGGAAGAGTACTACTCCAACCCAAACACCACCATTACCACTCCGAATCTTCATCAAACTTGTTGATTTTTGTCCCAATACACTACCAATTCGATCCAAACTCTTCAAAGGTCGATAATTTAGCAACAAGTAAACTAATTTCGTCCAAAAACCAACCCGATTCGAAATCGAAAACTTGAAAGTGGGTTTCCTCATGGAGGTTAAATTCTTCACCTCAAGGCTATATAAACCCATCAATTCTCAGACTTTAAACCCACAATCTCAATCCCTCAACCTCTCAATCTCTCCTTCAATCTCTCTCTCTCTCTCTCTCTCTCTCTCTCTCTCTCACCCGATGGGCTGCCCATCGCCGCCGCCGCTGCTGCCCACCGCCGCCGTCGTCCGCCTCTCCCCGGCGCCACCGTCGGAGACCCCCACTCCAACCCGTCACTCTTCTCCTCTCACGGGTAAACAAACCCGTCCCTTTCTCTTTTCATCTTCTTCTATTTTATTTGTTTTGTTTTAATTACTTTCTGTTATTATATATTAATACTAGTTGGGAAGGAGACATCAAGTGGGGGTCTGGCCCAGTGGTTAATTGTTGACACTTAAAGCTTTGAGGTAGTGGGAACTAGGTCTTGGGTTCAAGGCTTACAAGAGACATTTATTTTTTTTACTCATCTTTATCAAAAAATAAAAGTGTAGAATAAGGATGATAAAAGTATATTTTCTTATTTATTTTTATAAATTTGTAACAAATTAGAATAAGTTATTTTTCATAAATAGATTTGTTATTTCTTTTAAATAAAAGTTAGTTAGTTTATAACCTATATTCTCTACTAAGGCTTGTTTGGTTGGGAAAAACTACTATTTGAATTAAAAGTGTTTTTGAGATAAAATAATATTCTTCTCTACCCTATAATAAGGGAAATAATTAGTTAATCTTATAAGTTATATTTTTATAACTATAGCTATGTTTTACAATAATAAACGTTAACTTTATAAAGCGTATTTTATTATAAAAGAAGTTGTTCACGTTAGCAAGGTTGGGGAGAGTTAGTAAGGGATTGTTGGCTTTTACCAATAGGACTTGTTTGTATTTGTGTGTTAGCGATAATTGATTAGATATTATCGAATTGTAGGAAACGAATTCTCCGACGAAGGATAATTCGAATACTACGATTGATTTGCTGTGATTGCTATTTGTTGAGGTAAGTAAACATGCCAGGCCTAGCGCCCATATCTTCTTTCGTGTCTAAACTGCTTTTGTGATTTATTGTCTCAAAATTTGAATAACTACTTCAACTGTTTATTTGAGAAAGTTTACTGTTTTTACAAAGGTGACGATGTCACAACTATCACATGATAAATTAATAAAACGTAAAGACGTAAAGTAGAATAGTTGTACCGGGGATCAATGTTATGAGATTGGTCGATGTGGACTGCGGTCTCTCGACCCACTTTATTTTATTTTGCTCGGTCGCAACCGCTCCGAGTTCGCTCCAGTACTTACCTCTCTGGCCGCAAGAAGTCTTAGGGGGGTGTCGACACTTATGGTCTGGTAGCCAGTTATTAGTAGATCTTCCCCGTGTCAACATGGTAATATATGTTTTCTGAATGATGGACCTTTATGATTGAGAATTGGAAGTCCCGATTGGACAAATGAGGAAGTTTGGGAATGTTTCCCGAATGGAGATACTAAAGTGAAAAGAGTTTGGGAATGTTTCCCCACAAGTGAAGTGATAAAGAAAAAGATTTGTGAATTCTTATTTCGTACTTATACTCTTACTCAAATACTTTACTCTTCAAACTCATGTGTCATTTTTAAACTGCTTCATAATCTGTTTACATGCTTGGGTGTTGCTTACTCAGTATTTTCCGCTGACTTTGGAAACTGTGGTGTTTCTTTTTGTTTCTGCACCACAGGTTTAGGTGGAAGCATGGCTTTTGGGGAAAATCGAGACTCATCACTCTAGTAATTTAAATTTCACATCTAGAATTATTTTATTTTGTTGAATTTTAGATTGGAATAGCGCCCATATTTGTGGCGAGACAAGTTTTAAAGTTTCAATTAAATATTTTTATGGATTTGGTTTGGATATTCTGTTATAAAATCTCCTTGTATCCGGGTTTAATCTCGGGTACGGAGTGACATCCCCGGGCTTTCGGCTTGGCGGTTTTGGGGATGTTACAGTTGGTATCAGAGCCTGGTTATCCAATAGGGAAATCTAAAACCTGTAGGGAAATTTAAAATGGACATAGGGAAAGAATTTAAAATTTGACAAGCCGTTGGGAATTTGGGTAGTATTGGATAGGTTTATTATGTGTTTAAATATTTAGAAATTAGGCTTGTGTGCAAATGCATGTGAAACTAATTGTTTGTTGATCAATGTGTTATATTACATGATTCGTTGCTCACTATATGCCATGTATTATATTTTAATTATTTATTTATACTTTAGAGTATTGTATGGATGATACAAAAGGGTTATAGTGTAGGATTATGGCTAATAGACCACACCTTTGTGAGGAAACATGTGAAGCGAGGGATGGTATGAGGATGAAAGTGTCCTCACCTTTTTGACGAGATATTTTAAGTTCCGAGGACGTCAATTCTCTAAGGGGGGAAGGATGTAACCCTTCAGATTTTAAGTACGTCACTCTAGTACATCGTTATAGTATGTTACTCATCGTGCATGGCGTTAGGTTGCATCTGGTAGTTATACCCTATAATGGAGACTCATAGTTGAGGGTCGTTTAGAATGTGGTTTCAACTTCGAGGACGAAGTTTTCTTTAAGTGGGGAAGGATGTGATACCCCGTTATTTAGAAACGGGTATTTTTAGATAATATTAAGTGTTAATATGTTAAAACAGTTATTTTATGAAATTATTAAGTGTTAATTATTTTTAGTATTGAGTGTTAATGTAATATTATTATTAGTATTGGGTGTTAATATGACATTAGTATAAGTTTGGGTACTAGTTATTATTATTTAGAAAGTTAATTTTAATGTTATAAACTACCTAGGTGCTTTTATGTATTTTCCTATAACTACTACAGTGTCTTTTATGTAACTAAATGGGTGGTAGTTGTACTAAGCCTAAAGTTAGTGGGGTTAAAGTGTCTTTTACCCTAAAAATAGTCATCTTCTTCCTCCAACTCTTCCATGGATGGAAGAGTACTACTCCAACCCAAACACCACCATTACCACTCCGAATCTTCATCAAACTTGTTGATTTTTGTCCCAATACACTACCAATTCGATCCAAACTCTTCAAAGGTCGATAATTTAGCAACAAGTAAACTAATTTCGTCCAAAAACCAACCCGATTCGAAATCGAAAACTTGAAAGTGGGTTTCCTCATGGAGGTTGAATTCTTCACCTCAAGGCTATATAAACCCATCAATTCTCAGACTTTAAACCCACAATCTCAATCCCTCAACCTCTCAATCTCTCCTTCGATCTCTCTCTCTCTCTCTCTCTCTCTCTCTCTCTCTCTCTCTCTCTCTCACCCGATGGGCTGCCCATCGCCGCTGCTGCCCACCGCCGCCGTCGTCCGCCTCTCCCCGGCGCCACCGTCGGAGACCCCCACTCCAACCCGTCACTCTTCTCCTCTCACGGGTAAACAAACCCGTCCCTTTCTCTTTTCATCTTCTTCTATTTTATTTGTTTTTTTTTAATTACTTTCTGTTATTATATATTAATACTAGTTGGGAAGGAGACAACAAGTGGGGGTCTGGCCCAGTGGTTAATTGTTGACACTTAAAGCTTTGAGGTAGTGGGAACTAGGTCATGGGTTCAAGGCTTACAAGAGACATTTATTTTTTTTACTCATCTTTATCAAAAAATAAAAGTGTAGAATAAGGATGATAAAAGTATATTTTCTTATTTATTTTTATAAGTTTGTAACAAATTAGAATAAATTATTTTTCATAAATAGATTTGCTATTTCTTTTAAATAAAAGTTAGTTAGTTTATAACCTATATTCTCTAATAAGGCTTGTTTGGTTGGGAAAAACTACTATTTGAATTAAAAGTGTTTTTGAGATAAAATAATATTCTTCTCTACCCTATAATAAGGGAAATAATTAGTTAATCTTATAAGTTATATTTTTATAACTATAGCTATGTTTGTTGTTCACGTTAGCAAGGTTGGGGAGAGTTAGTAAGGGATTGTTGGCTTTTACCAATAGGACTTGTTTGTATTTGTGTGTTAGCGATAATTGATTAGATATTATCGAATTGTAGGAAACGAATTCTCCGACGAAGGATAATTCGAATACTACGATTGATTTGCTGTGATTGCTATTTGTTGAGGTAAGTAAACATGCCAGGCCTAGCGCCCATATCTTCTTTCCTGTCTAAACTGCTTTTGTGATTTATTGTCTCAAAATTTGAATATCTACTTGAACTGTTTATTTGAGAAAGTTTACTGTTTTTACAAAGGTGACGATGTCACAACTATCAGATGATAAATTAATAAAACGTAAAGACGTAAAGTGGAATAGTTGTACCGGGGATCAATGTTATGAGATTGGTCGATGTGGACTGCGGTCTCTCGACCCACTTTATTTTATTTTGCTCGGTCGCAACCGCTCCGAGTTCGCTCCAGTACTTACCTCTCTGGCCGCAAGAAGTCTTAGGGGGGTGTCGACACTTATGGTCTGGTAGCCAGTTATTAGTAGATCTTCCCCGTGTCAACATGGTAATATATGTTTTCTGAATGATGGACCTTTATGATTGAGAATTGGAAGTCCCGATTGGACAAATGAGGAAGTTTGGGAATGTTTCCCGAATGGAGATACTAAAGTGAAAAGAGTTTGGGAATGTTTCCCCACAAGTGAAGTGATAAAGAAAAAGATTTGTGAATTCTTATTTCATACTTATACTCTTACTCAAATACTTTACTCTTCAAACTCATGTGTCATTTTTAAACTGCTTCATAATCTGTTTACATGCTTGGGTGTTGCTTACTCAGTATTTTCCGCTGACTTTGGAAACTGTGGTGTTTCTTTTTGTTTCTGCACCACAGGTTTAGGTGGAAGCATGGCTTTTGGGGAAAATCGAGACTCATCACTCTAGTAATTTAAATTTCACATCTAGAATTATTTTATTTTGTTGAATTTTAGATTGGAATAGCGCCCATATTTGTGGCGAGACAAGTTTTAAAGTTTCAATTAAATATTTTTATGGATTTGGTTTGGATATTCTGTTATAAAATCTCCTTGTATCCGGGTTTAATCTCGGGTACGGAGTGACATCCCCGGGCTTCCGGCTTGGCGGTTTTGGGGGTGTTACACCTATATATAGGAGTGGTGTCTTCTGTTCTAAGTGGGGTTCTTTTGGCTATCATACTGTTTATCTCTCAGATCATTGACAAGGCTTACTCTTACACTTCCACACTTAGTCTCTTACTCTTTGTATATTGTACTGTGTGTTTTTTTCTGTGCAGGTACAAGTCCTGATCTATCTCCCAATATCTCTAATCCACATTGGTGAACCTGACGTGAAATTAATTGGAGCCTTACTAGCTCAAGAACATGAAGGACATGAGAGACCTATTTACTACGTTTCTCGAGTAGTACAAGCTGTCGAATCTAGGTACACTGATATAGGAAGACATTCTCTTTCTTTATTCCTCGTCATTGGAAAGTTGAAGCATTATTTCGCATCTCATAAAGTAGTGGTGATGACCGAACATCAAGGTGAAAAGTTGAAGTCATTATTAACATCTCCACGAGTTATGATCGCGCCCCAGCTTGGGTTTCCTTTACTGCTCCACCTTACTTCGACAAAGAAATTAATTGGAGCCTTACTAGCTCAAGAACATTGCATTTTGATGGTTCATCGACAAGAACAGGAGGTGGCACAGGAATTGTTTTGACAAATACCAATGGAGCCAAATGTCGCGAAAATTGGACTTCGCAGTTACCAACAACGAAGCAGAATACGAAGCATTAAGCGCGGGTCTACTTGTAGCCAAGTCTTTAGAGGTTAAGAACTTGATTGTGATGGGAGATTCTATGTTGATTGTAAAGCATGCTTCAGGAGAATAAGCTTTGAAAGAGATTAATCTTTTAAGCTACAGATCAATTGTGCAGAAACTAGTTCAGAAAATTCGCTCAGTCAGGTATGAACATACTCCAAGATCTTACAATTGACACGCAATTGCCCTTGCTACTCTGGGATCGAAGATAAGCGCAAATAAATGTCCATCGAAAATTAGGATTGAAGTCAAAACTACTCCTTATTTATTGAATGATCTACGTGAAGATGATGTTATGGAACATATAATTGGAGAAAGCCCATCATGCATGCAATGGATGAAAGAACAAGTAAAGAAAGTTGGATTTCCCCAAAAGGATACTGTATTCATGACAATATTAGAGAGATTTTAAAGGACCTGGAGGTATCTTAATGGTACGTGTCTCAGAAGAAGAAGGAAAAATATTTTTGACCAAATCCATGAAAACTCCTGTGGTGATAATGAAGTCTCCATTTACAGAAAAGTGCAACGATACGGAATCCACTGGACTCAAATGTCATGTTATACTCGATGATACAAGGAAGCTGCAATAAATGTTCGTTAGTGAAGGAATCCCTTGAGATTGCTATTGGTGATGATGTGGATTGGCAAAAACCATTGGTTGATTTTCTCAAAAACGATAGTTTGCCAAGTGATAAAAAGGAATGCGAAAAGCTCAACTGAAAGTCTACACAATATCTAATCAAAGAGGATTTGTTGTGGCGAAAAGGACATGATGAGAATCTACTCGTATGTTTAAATGGACAAGAAATCCAAGAAGTTATGGAATTATCCCATCAAGTCGAGCACCAAGGAAGTGCGAAGCTTCGCAAATAACTCTTAATTTGGGTTATTTTGGCCAACTATTGACAAAGACTGTTGCATGAAAGTTAAAGGATGCCAACAATGTCAATTTAATGTTAATATTGTACACACTCCCATTGTTGACTTGCACGCATCAGGGACCCCTTGGCCCTTCCATACGTGGTCTCTCGATTTCATTGGTCCCATTCGTCCTGCATCTCATGGAAACCAGTTTATTTTGACTTGTACAGAGCAATTTACCAAATGACTGGCCAATGCATTATCTGTTGTGAAGTTTATTCAAGAGAACATCATTAATCGATTTGGAATTCCTAACACCATTTTGTCTGAAAATGGTACGCCTTTTGTGAATCATCATGTTGCAGGGAAGTTAATGGAGTATAAAATCAGACAAGTATGTTCGACACCTTATTATCCAAAGGGAAATGGTTAAGAAGAAGCCACGAACAAGACACTCCTCATAATTCTCAGCAAAATGGTCGCAGATGACCAAAATAAATGGGGAGATTCTATCAACGTTGCGGTATCGATATATCGCACGTCACCAAGAACTCCTACGGGAGATTCTCCTTTCTTGCTTTGCAATGGGGCTAAAGTCGTAGTTCCAACTGAAGCTAAGATTAACTCAGCAAGACTAGCCTTTAGTGCTTTGTATGAGAATCAGCGAGATCATGATCTCATTTTGTTAGAAGAAAAACGTGAGAAAGCCAAGAGATCGAATACCAGATACAAAGAGAGAATTGCTCGAGCTTACAGCAAGACGGTTCAGCATCGAGATTCTTATTTTGGATACTTAGTTCTGCGAGCTTTTGACAAATGCATGCATGAAACTACTCATCCCAAATTTGCTGCCAATTGGGAGGACCCATTTGAATTCAAAGAAGTTTCCGATAGCGACTATCGCACAATATTAAGATGCGTTGGGAATGCTAAAATGCCTAATCCCATCAACATGCGATGGCTCCATAAATATTATCCTTGAATATTTCGTAACTGAATCTACGTCATGTTACCTATTTCCTCCCATATGAGGAATTTGATTAATGATAATGACTCTCCCAGATGAGAGATCAATTTATCAATTCTTGATTGTTTATTTATTTTGTCTTTACAATTTCTTCGTTGATATATTTTTTTGTTAACAATTTCAAAATGAAGAAACATATCTATCTGGATAGCGGCAATATGTGACTAAATCCTATCTGTCTAGATAGCAGCAATATGCGACTGAAATTTTCTATCTAAGCTAGCAATATTTGAGAAAGCCTATCTGTCTAAATAGCAGCAACGTTCAACGAAAATCCTATCCGTTTAGATTGCAATGATATTAGAAATATATCTACCTATTTACCAATGCAACAAAATTCGACAATCTCTATCTGTTTAGATCCCATCAAATATTCCGATAAAGCCTCTAAGATAAGCAGCGACATTCAAAAGGAGAAAAGCAGTTGAATTGATAATAGCGATGTTCAATGAAAAAACCCACTACAAATCTTTTTGAACAATGTATTTCACAAAAATACATCAGCAAATGCGGCTAAACAAAAGCCACTACTAATCTTGCTGGCTACTAATCTTGCTGGAATAAATCCTTCATAAGGGAATCATGAGTCTCCAAAATAATGGACTCTTTTTACCACATAGCAATAAACTTCTTCACCTGGTTGCGCTTTTCCTTCGCATTTTTAAATTGCTTCACGACCTTTTCAATCGTTTCCTTTTGATGACGAAGTATGACGTTCTCGATGGTAAGATCTTGATAACCAAACTTGAGAAAAACAAAATTGTTAATCCACAACTCATACAGTAAGTTTGTATCTTATCAACATTTTTTGCTAATTCTTAACATGCACTCACAAACCACTTCTCTCTCACCGTTCTTCAATTCAAAATAACAACACAAACCACAAAACCAGAACACTCAATCTCTCTTTCAAGATCACAGATTCCGTTCCATCTTTCAAGAACATAGATCCAATGAAAAAATCACATTTGAGCTTTCCTTGATAAATAATTTGAACATGTCGCACGGTCTCCAAGAAATACTTCGCATTTATAAGAGATGTTCTCACTGGAGTTGTTTCATTTATCTCCTCAAAAATTCATGCTATTTCAGTAAGAAGATTTTTCCTTTCCTTCGGCATCAATCCATTGCCCTTGCAAAAGTCTAAGGGTACAAAAGTCATATCTTCATAAGCCAGCTCAGAGATGATTGTTTTATGACTACATTACACAAAGAAATCATTTAACAGTTACATAAATCTCTATGTCACTAACATAATTGCATGAAATATTATTACCTGTGCCATCAATTTTTTATCAAAGAGATAGAATTTTTAATACCACTGCCTGACCACTTATGGAAGCTTCTTGTTGAGCAATTCGCTTATCTGCGAGAACTTATTGCTCAAATATTCTGCAGGAGTAATACAATGTTCTTCATTCACAATAGTTTCAGTAGCCTATGAAATCCATAACCTCCTTGAATTTTGAGCAATAAGTGCATTCACATTAGTGTCGGAGGAGCGATCTTCGTCATGTGAATCTTCACTAAACATTCCATAAATTGAAAGGTTCTCACTTTGAGATCTTGTGCTAATTGTAACACCCCTATTTCTCAAGCGAGCTCTAAGTGCAATATCAAGACTTTGGGGGCGATTTTGTAAATATATTTTTGTCACGGCTTTAAAGTTGGAACTTTGGAGTGTTTGCAATATTTGGGAGTCGTTAGAATGATTTTGGAGCACTAGAGATGTTCGGGGTGGTTGTGCAATTATCTGAAATTAAATAGAAGCTCTTATTCTAGTTATACACTAAAGTTTGAAAAAACTACACTTTCACCCCCCCCCCTAGCATGTAGG
This sequence comes from Linanthus parryae, assembly GCA_023055425.1. Taxonomy (NCBI): domain Eukaryota; kingdom Viridiplantae; phylum Streptophyta; class Magnoliopsida; order Ericales; family Polemoniaceae; genus Linanthus; species Linanthus parryae. The sequence continues at coordinate 70,363,053 of JALGPY010000007.1, read as the reverse complement.
ACACTTGTCAAACCACTCTTGACACATACTAGATGAGAGTCAACACCTACAATTCCCTCTTCACCACAATCTGAAAAAAAAAAAAAAAAAAAAATCTCTCTCTCTCTCTCATCTTCATCATCCTCTTCTTCCTCCTCTAACCACCATAGCACCACCAAGCCTCCACCAACTCCACCACATCTCCTTTCACAAATCTGCTACTAGGGAAGAATCTTCATCACCTAGGGAGAAAAATCCCCAAAACAATTTGGGGTTTCATCAAGAACCAAGAGAGAAATCGAGCATCGAAAGCTTATGAAGAACAACCACCACCACCGAAGGAACTCCACCATAAGGCCGCCCCTTTCCGACCTGCTACTACCGAAGGTAGCCATCAACTCTAGGAGCAAAACGCACAAAACAATTTCTGGAAACATGGAGTATCGAGTGAGAAATCCGCATTTGAAGGGTAAGAACCCTAGTTTCGTTTTTGGCCGATTTCTCCTTCCCCGCTAACAATCGATGAAATTAACCAGTGGAATCATGTTCCTTGTGCTTAGGCAAGTTCAGGGCACCCCCAATATTCAAACAAGTCGCCAAAATCGGGTTGGGTTGCCGGTTTTGGGCATGAACGCCGCCGCCGGAACTCCATGGCCGCCGGAAAGTGGTAACCTCTCAAAACTCGATCATTTTTGTTGTTTCTTGCACCAAAATCATCCCTAGAGCATCTACAATGCATTAGAATCATCCAAACCTGCCCAGATTTCGGTTATATTCGAGTTTGATTTCACTTTTCACACATGGTTCGTTTTTCCGTCATGCATAAACAGCCCCTGTTCAAATGAGCATATCTCTCTCGTTTTTCATCCGTTTTGAGCGATTCTGAACTTTCTGGAAACCTCAGACAATTGGCTACAACTTTCGTGTTTTAAATTTTGTCAAATTCGGTCTCTAAACCACCTAAAAATCGAGTTGAAGCCGCTGCGTTTTGTGTTGTTGAATCTGTCCAAGTGCAGAATTTTTTTTCTAAGTGTTGAAATCCTAGTTTTCACCCAACTTTGGACTCTTGTATCTTCCTCGTTTTTAATCCGTTTTGGACGATTCTTAGCTTTTTGGAAAGCCTGGACATAGCTCTACAACTCTCATTAAGATTTATTTGTTTGATTTCAAGTCTAAACTGTCCAAATTTGGCCTTGAATAGGGCTGGTTTGATGTGTTTTTGAACCATTAAAAGCTGAAAATTTTCTAAGTATAGAATGTCATGGTGAAACACCCATTTTCTAACCCTTGTATCTTCTTCAAAACTTACTGAAATGTTGATCTGTTTTCTCCTGTGTAAAGATGATACATTATACTTCAAATCATCGTCTCTGGGTCATGTTCAAATTTATAACGGATTTCTCACAAAACGAGCCTAAAGTTGCTAGTTTGAACTCGCGAAGCACAAGTGAATTTTTCTAAGTGTTGAATCGGAATTTTTGTCCAACTTTGAGTAGCGATATCTCTTTGCATACTTAGAGTTTATAGGAGTTCAAATATGTTCTGGAATCTTTGATCTACCATCTTCAAAACCCTATTCTTATATTTCCAAGTATCCCCCTCAATTGATCAAAAATCAGCTCTAAAGTTGACTAGTTGAGTCGATTTTTCTCTATTTTTGACTTTTGAATTCGACACTCTAAATGACATTTCTGGCCTTAGCGTTCTTCACGAAACTTGTTCGTATTCATATTCTGAGTCTAAATATCAAGTTTGACCAAGTTTGACTTTCCGAAAACCCTAGTTTGACTGAACTGTATAGGAGGGGCAAAATAGTCATTTCACTTAAACTTTGAATTGAGATTCGTTTAGTAACTTGGAGTTTGTCAGCATGTCTTGTATGCCTATTTGGAGTACTCTTATGTAATTATGGGCTTGTGTTGACCAAGTCAAATGTTGGGGTCTTTTTGCAGTTTTACAAAACTTCGGGGGCCTATGTGCATTTAATTAAAACTTCACATTTGAACTACTTGAGACTAGATTAATGTTTTGAGAGCAACAACCTGACTTAGAAGGATATTTGAAGTCTCAAGAAGGAAGTATTTGACTCGGGAGTGACCAAATCAATAGTTGGGGTCTTTTTGCAATTTAAGCAAACTTTAGGGGCCTAAGTGCAATTTATTGAAAGTTGTAGATTTCGTTGCTAAGTTCATATGGAAGAGTTTGAAGTTAATTCTCGCATGTTTTTGGGCCAGTATGAGTATAGTCTGGGATCCATGCACAATCAGAGTCGGTACTAGAGAGTTTTGAAGCATCAGGGGCATTTTGGTCAAGTTAGCTTGCATGACCTGCATTTTATTGCATACAACCTCATATAGAGGGTAAATGCTAATAGACTATATATTTGACTTGTGTATATCCAGCCGTTATTAAGGATCGTTCGAAGTAGACGTACGTTTTCGTGTTGCTGCGTTTATTGTGAGACTCGGAGACGAGCGTTGTAGGATTGCTAGCGTTGCTTTGCGCCTTTCATGGCTCAGAGGTAAGTACATATGTACGGCCTTTTCATATCAAAATGTGTGTTTGCGTTTAATGTTCAAATGAATTTTGGTTACATGAAATAGTATGAGAATGCATGTTTTCGACTCGAAAGTTGTTAAACACTGTTTTTTTATCTCCTTTGAGAACTTTCGGAAATTACTTGCGAAGTGTTGATATTATGATTCTTGTCATGTGAAAGAGAAGAAGTAAAATACCTCTAATAGATTTAGGACGATGTACAGAGTACTGTTATTAATGGGAGGCGTCAAGCGATCCTCCATTTTCTTATGGCTAAGACCATTGAAGCAATGCTTCTTATTATTGGATAGAACGTCAATGTTCAAAAATCCGCCCCCGATGAGCCAAAATGTATCAAGATATTGAGGCCAAGGGTTTTATAGAGCTATAGAGTGCTACTTATACTTGTAAGGGTCACTACGGTATAGGGGTGTCGACACTTAAGGCCTTTTAGCTAATGTTGTGAGCGGGGTTGACGAATGGGCTCCCTTAACGCTCGGGTGAAATAGGGTTTGATAGACCCTAGAAGGAACCCTTAGTGATTATTTCGTGATCCCTCTGTTTACATCGATCCTGCTGGTGGCTCTTGACACGCCTCAGCTAAATTAAACTGTTGATTGAAGTCAAAGTTATAAATTGACTACTTGTTAAGGTTGTTTGTGACTCTTGATAAGCCCTAATCGATTGTTTGAATTGTAAATCTTGGCTACTCATGAACTACTATCGTTATCAGTTCAAATGAACTTGTTTAATCTGGACGTTTTACCAACTACTCGTGGTTTCTCAAAGTTATAAAATTGAGAGGTTTTGTTACTCGGTTACTTCAAGTTGATCCAAATTCTCCAATATGATAGTTTTACTGTTTAAATCTTCTGATTTGTTTCAACTCATGCTTCCGTGCCACTCGCTGCTTTACATGTCGTAGTGTGTTTTTACTCAGTTTTTACTGATCAATTTCTTCAAAACTGCGTCGGCATTTGCCATTTTAAAACCGCAGGTCGTCAATCAAGTTTGGGGAATGGGAACGCGGATCGAGACGAAGAAGTATAGCTTAACTTAGATCATTTAGTAGATCACAAATGTTGTGTTTTTAGATTGTACTTATTATCGAAATTTGGTTATGTACTTTAACTGAAATGTAAATTTAATAGTTAATAATCTACTTTTGGTTATCGATTGTCGCGTTAACCCTGAACCGAGATCCCGGGTTGTTTCACTAATACCTTCAGAAGATGCGACATTTCTTAAATACAGATGTATTACATGGATTTTTCGCAGCTGGATTCATCCTTCCTTGAGCCTCAGTTGTGGCCACAAGGGTATTAACACTTGATGATGCATTTTGTTTTGGCTCAGCAATAATCGCATTTTTCTCATCCGTAGTGGTTACCTCAAGTGGATTTGAACGAATAGCTTCAGATACAGAGGATAAATTAATCACCTCTATTTGCTGCTCATTTTGGTTGAGATTAGCTCCTACTACAGGAGGTGAAGTAGTCACTTCTGACTGATCTTCACCCTGCTCAAGATTTTCCACGTTCATATCATCTCCAATGGGTAGTTGATCAGATTCTTGTTGAAGATTTTCCTCTTTCATATCATTTTGGTTGACATTAGCTCCTACTACAGGAGGTGAAGTACTCGCATTTCCTTTGTCCAAGTTAATTACTCATGCATCACTACATCCTCAGCAGAGGCTTCAGTAATAACTTCATAATGGCGTACAACAACACTTCGAATTGAGGGAGTTCTTTAACCTAGCATTTCGGTACCAATGATAAATTATTGATATATGGTTGATAATTCGTATTATCGAATGTTAAGATTTTATCGTGTAAAAGCACCTCCACATTCATATGGAATTGCATCTCTACATTCATATGGGATATGAGCAGTATGCTGAAGATTATCATCAATTCCTTTTAAAAGTGCATGACCTGGTTATATGCGAGTTATTATTATAATAGTTTACATGCGATAAATTTGAGTATAGCAATTCTGATTGCATTACGCATTGATTCACTAACCATTGACGAATGTCATGTTTAGAAACTTCATGGTTTAGTTTTCGAAAGATAAGTTCTTGATATGTTAAGGAAAATTTGAATATAATACCTTCTTTTTTCACATCGCCAACAATATCTTTAAAATTTGATTGAGCATGCTGCATCTGTTGGACAACTGAGTGCGAACTTTTCTCTTCTAGGCTCTTTCTTAAAGCAAGTGCGACTTTATCCTCTTTATCTTTTCTCTGCCATTCAGCAGTCTCTTCAGCCATTGTTCAGGATTCTTGAAATGCTCTCTCTATAGCTTTTTCTCTATCAATATCCGATTGCATAGGATCCACATTTTCCTCATTCTCTATTGGAAGTGTCTCACTATATATTTCTTCTGAATATATAATAGAAATATGTTACCTTCTTCAACTGAAATACTTATACCTTCTTTGTGCTCAACCAAATCTGCGATACTCTGTTGTCGCGCTCTCAATAAATTCTTTGTTGATGGCAGCTGGGTCTTGCTTCTAGTTTTTGGTATTGTTGTTTTTGGAACTGATTTTTCAACAGCAACTGGACTCCTCCTTGTATGCTTCATTTGTCTGGTGATTCCTGCATCTGTCACATCTGCTGAAGGCTCACCTGATGCTTTTGTCTTTTTGGGATTCTTATCCGATTCGACGATTAAAGGGTGAAATCTGCGAGCGCTGGCCAAATTCGCATCTGGTACTCTTGATCCATCTCTATCTCAGGTTCTATAATTACATTTTATTTTTTCTTTGATTGAAGACACTGATGATTCCTGTGCTGCGATCGCCAGATGCATATCTCCTGAAATAACACTACAACACAAAATATAATTAATATTTTGGTAGTTTCATTATGCGTTTAATAAAAAAGGATAAGAATGTCAAAGATACCTTGTTGAATTTATCAGCATAAACTCTTCTTGCTTTATAAGAATTATTTCTAACTGCAGTAATTTTCTCTTGCAATATCGAATCAGCGCATAAGTGATTATCCTTGTCCAAAAGTCGAATAGAAACTATACTCATGCGATTTCTTAGAACAGGATGGCTTTAATGGATAATCGCCTTTTCGGATAGCACGAGCTCTACTTGGTCGAAATTGAAGCAGAGATTTCGTATGAAGATGAAATTGCGCATTCCAAAAAAGATACCCAATTTGGGGTCGTCTCTCCTTGTATTTCTCCAGCTGGTTGAGTAAAATGAAGCATGGCTTTTAATGAATCATTACACTTTCTATAGAGCAACCTCTTGTAACAATTTCGCCTTATCGTATCAGGCCAAAAAGAAGGTGCCACAACATCAAAGCCAAATTGGGGTTATGAGTTCATAATTTTGGCATTCGTCATCACATTCAGAGAAAGCGGGCAAAGATCCTCTCGCACACCAGTTCAGAAATCGGGAACAACACCTTCCTCCCTTGGTGATATGCGCAGAATTAAACTTTGTATCTTTAGCAGGATACATCTCTGAATGTGAGACAATATCATCCAAAACACCGACATAGGGTCTAGACACGAAGTAGCTAAAGTCATCGCAGATCAAAGAAAATGAGCGTTGAATTCATTTTGTCTTGAACCAACGCCATGCTCGAGGACATATAATATCTTTTGGAGCCTTGGGTGCATTACACAATGAAGGACAGTACATTAGTAATAACTACAGCATCAATACTCTAGAAGGGGGGAGGGGGTTGAATAGAGTATGGAAACTTTTGCTAAAAGAATGGTTTCAAAATATTTTTTGAAATGAAGCAAGTATTTCAAGGCCTTGAAATGAGTTTCAAGTCCTTGGAATCAAAACAGTCAGTAAAGAGAAATCTGATATTTTCAAGGCCTTGAAATGTGGTTCAATCCCTTGAACTGAAAACCTGTTTTGTGCAGTTTGTATGCTAAGTAAAATGAAACAAAGTAAAGACAAGAGACACAGTGATTAATAGAGTTTAGTCCACTTGGACCTACATCTCTACCTCAAGGATTTAATCCCAGCAGTATTTCAACTCAATTCTTATTAATCAAAATCTAAGTCCCTAGATCTCAAGCACAGAGAGATGCATTACTTTGTTACAGCTTGTGGTTCTCACTAACCTATCTAGTACTTGTTCTAGCTAACTGATTAACTAAGAATTCTCTATTGTTCACCTTGAACAATCCACGAGAATAAGAACTAGAAGTATTATCATAATGATATACAAATAAAGCTCAGAGTAGAAGAACACTATAACTGAGTCTGAGTCTAAAGATGAATGTGCAGTGTTCTTCAGATGATCAAATTGGATGATTTGATCTTCTTTGTTGCTTGCCAATCCCAGTGAAGTGCTTGAGAGTTTCTGAAAGAGTTCCGTTGTTATTTCTTCAAGACTTCCCACTTTGATGAAGCTGTTTGAATTGAAGATCTTCATGATCTTCATTGTAACAAAATTTCCTAAAATTATGCTGCAAGCCTTTGAATCTTCTAACATCTCTCCCAACGGATTGTTTCTCAGTATCTTCTAAGATACTTTCTTGATATTTTGAACGGTTGGGAAACTTTGGGTGTAGTAGATCATTGTGCATGATAACTCTGTCAGATTGATTTCCATCTGCAATCAAATAAGTTAGGAAAAAATCCTGCAAAATAGGAATCTAATTATCCATGTGCAAACTGAGTCAAACAACTACATTAATCACATTATATAGTATAGATATGATTTGTCTTTCATCATCAAGTAACATATAATGAATTACAAGAGATTAGGACTATGAATAAAATCATCAGCTCCCCCTAAGTTCATGCCAGAAACTGCAGTGTTGATTTTAAACCCTTGAAATAAGTTTCAAGGCCTTGAAACAGACAAGCTGTTTCAAGCCTTTGAAACTGACTGAACTTACAATATCCCCCTTGATAAATGGCAAAACCAAATTTTCTTTAGGAATTGATTCTCTGCAAAAAAAAAAAATAGTCACTAGAGCATAGCGGAATCCATGAAAATAAAACTTAACACCAGATATCCAAGTGATCCAACTTATTAGAAACAAAAATATCAGCAAAGTGAAAAGTCTACCAGCAGCACATCCTTATGCAAAGTCTACCAGCAGCACATCCTAATGATCTAAAATCATATCTCTAAGCTGAAAAAACAAATAAGATTCCTAGAATTTCTCCCCCTTTTTGACTTTCAACAAAAAAGAATAAGAAAATGTTGGATCAAAGTTTTGAAACATATAAGAAAATAGTTTTTAAAAGATAGAAATTTTCAAGACTTTGAAAAGGAATTCAAGGCCTTGAAAAGGAAAGAAATAAAAGGCAAGAGTCAAGGGAAAGGGTCTCCATAACCCTTGGGTTCAGCATCTTCTTCACCACTATCTTCTTCATCATCCTCTTCATCTTGATGCTCTTCCTGATCACCAGCATCACCAGGTTATTCAAACAGTTGTTCTTCAGTCACCACCTCTGGAATTGTAGCATTCTTCATCTTTTTCTTGAGATCTTTGATCAGCATCCCAGAATATGGATTGTCTGCATCAGCTTGTTCCTGTCCTACATCACCCTGTTCTTGAACCACCTTTTTTACCTTATTCCACCACCCTTTTAGCCTCATCCTGAGTTGTATGCTCACTAAAAAAATCTCTGGTTGATCCTTCTGCAGCCTGAGATACTTCTTCTTCCACATGAAGTACATTGATGCTCTTGAAGATGCTTTCTACCATATACTTTACCTGTTTAAATTCAGTGCCAAACTTATGCTGATTTTCCTTCATCTCATCCATATCCTTCTCAAGAAAGTCAAGTTTCTGAATTACTAAGGAAAGATCTTGAGGTTGAGAGGGTAGGTTTGAAGGATGGGTTAAGGCCTTGGGTTTAGGAAACTTCTTGGATTGTAGTTCCTTCTCAGACAGATCAGAATATAACTTCCATATCCCATCAATGGTTTTCACAACACCAATTCTCTCAAAAGCTTTTTAATCAAGCATGCAAAAACCAGTAGTAATAGTTTCTTTTATGTTAGAGGTTAGTTCAAGGTGAAGCAGTAATGCAGAGAGCAAATTAGCATAGGGTAGAGGGTGCTTTCTTTCTTTGGTTTGAGAGTAGAACATATGTTCCATGACAATTGTTGGAAGATCAATATCATACCCATGCATGATCAAATACATCAAATAAATTACCCTGTCAGTCACGGATCTTTTGAATTCTCCCTAGGCACTACACACCTCATCAAGATTGTGAACAAAACTTTTGATTCAACAGTTAGCACAGAGTGTGTTAACTGTTTGGAGGAGGTAGAGACATTAGGTAGAAAGAATTCTTCCCTAGCCAGTTTCAATGCTTCAACATTGTTTGGACAGTTCTCAGTGTTGTACCTCTTTGGAAAGCCTAGAACATTTGGAAACTATGAGTGATATAACTCCATTGTAATCCCAGCAACTTTAGATTGAATAACTAGGTTCACAGTTGTTTTAATTTACACCAAGTTCAGGTAGAAAATCTAGTAAGTCTAGGGTACGCAACTTCAGGAGGGTTCAAAACTTTCCAAAGAGAACTTTTCTTCCGTCTCTTAACACATTCTAGGTTCATGGTTTTCAACATATCAACAATAACAAGGCCACAATAGTCTCCTGGTTTAGAAGCAAAACCATCTAACCACTGGCCTCTAGCATTTTGAAAAATAAACCACTTGCTCGAAATTTTCTTACCAGGGGATTGAGGCTTTACAGAATAGATCAAAAGTTCCTTTCCAGTGCTTTTCTCTTGAGAAACCTCTATAGCTTTTCCTTTTCCCTTGTCTGCAGCTTTAGGCTTCTTCTTCTTCAACTTCTTTGGACTAGCCACTTGTTCCTCTGGTTGTTTCTCTTGAGCTGACTGATCAGCCATGTTCCTCTTCTTTATGGAATTCGGTGTTTGATCCTTATTTCTTTTCTCTATTGGAGGAGAAGTAACCTTTTCTTCATTTGGAGTTCTGGAACTAGATTCACCACTGATTGTTTGAACCACATCTTCTGCAGTCTTTCTCTTCTTTTCTGAAACTACCTTTGAACCTCCTGCCATATTGATTCTTTGGGATTCTCTTATGGTGCTCATTAGGGTTGGGGTGAAGATGAGATAGGTAGGAGTGATACAGAGAGAAGAGAGAGATAGAAGAAGATAAATACTAGAGAGTTTGAGTTAGATAAGGAAACTGAAATATTTCCAAATCTTTTTGAGATATTGACACTTTTGAATTAAATCAATGTGTGTGTGTGTGTGAATTGGGAAAGGAAATAAAATAATACTGATTTATACGAAAATAAAACATTAAAGGGAAATACAATATTGGACAATTATCTACAGAGATAACATCCAACATTGAGAGATCCATTTTTTGACTAGAATGCATACATACTTATTGTGAAGGCTTTGGAAAGAGTTTCAAGGCCTTGAAAAGCTACATTGCTTGAATAAATTAAATCAAGGCTTTGTAATGATTTTCAAGGATTTGAAAATCAGTTCAAAAGTTTAAACACGCAGGACTTTATCTTATACTTACCTGATACTCCCCCTACCAATGCTTCCTTATTAAGCATGCCAAGCTCCATTCTGAGGGCTGTAAATATTTCTTCTGGAAATGGTTTACTGAAGATATATGCCAGTTGCACGTTAGTATAAAAAAATTCAATAACAATTTCACATTTCTCAACATGATCTCTGATGAAATGATGTCTAACATCAATGTGCTTAGTTCTGGAGTCCTGAATTGGATTCTTTTAGATTGAGATAGCACTAGTGTTGTCACATTTGATAGGAATCTCTTTGAAATAAAAAACCAGATCCCTCATTTGCTGAGAAATCCATAAACCTTGTGAGCAGCAGGATTCAGCTGCTATATATTCAGCTTCAGTTGTTGATAAAGCCACGAAGTTCTGTTTCTTTGGGGATGAACCAAGGAATTGGAAACACCCTTAAGTGCTCATTTGGTCAACCTTATATTTTGCAAAGTTAGCATCTGAATATCCACATAGAGAGAAGTTAGACTTTTTTTGATACAAAATCCCCAAGTCTCTGGTACCATTTAGATATCTAAATATCCTTTTAATAGCAGTTAAATGTGACTCTTTGGGATCAGACTGAAATCTTGCACACATGAAAACACTAAATATAATGTCTCGTCTAATAGCAGTAAAATATAGAAAAGATCCAATCATACATATGTACTCTTTTTTATTCACACTCTTACCAGCTTGATCCTTATCTAAAGATGGTGTAGAACTCATAGGAGTCTTTGTAACCTTGCATTGAGACATATTGTACTTGTTAATCAAGCCCTTATTGTAATTGTTCTGATGCAGAAAGATTCCTTTCTTCATCTATTGTACATGTAGTCCAAGGAAGAAGTTCAATTTTCCCATTAATCTCATCTCAAATTCCCTGATCATAAGACTTTAGAAATTCTTACAAAGAGAATCATTAGTAGCCCCAAAGAGAATATCATCAATATAAATTTTAACTACTAAAATGTCTTTCTCATGAGTCTTGATGAAAAGAGTTTTATCAACCAGTCCTCTCTTGAAACCATTTTCAAGTAATAACTTTGACAGTCTTTCATACCAAGCCCTCGGAGCTTGTGTCAAGACATAGAGAGCATTGTCAAGTTTATAAACATGATTTGGAAACTCATAATTTTGAAATCCAAGAGGTTGAGCCACATAAGTTTATTCTTGCAAGTAACCATTTAAAAAGGCACACTTGACATCCATTTAAAAAAAATTAATATTCATGTAAGATGGAAATGCAAGTAACATTCTAGTTGCTTCTAACCTTGCAACAGGAGCAAAAGTCTCCTCATAATCATTTCCTTCTTCTTCGTTGTATCCTTGACCTGCTAGTCTGGCTTTATTTATGATTACCTTGCCATTTTCATCCAACTTGTTTTTGAACACCCATCTTGTGCCAATGACAGACTGATCTTTTGGTGGAGGAACTAGATTACACACCTTGTTTCTCTCAAATTTATTGAGTTCATTTTGCATTTAAATGATCCAGTCTGCTTCTTTTAATGCTTCTTTAACATTTTTGGGTTCTACAAGAGAAAGAAAAGAATTAAAAGCACACAAATTTTTCAATTGTGATATTATCAGTGTACCAGTGGATGGATCAGATATAATGTTGTTAACTGGATGAGAAGACAGATATTTGAAAATCTTTCTTGGAGTCCAGGGCTCAGGTTCTCCAGGAAACTTCTCAATCCTTTGGGATCTTGAGGAAGTAGCTTGATCACTTTGATTCTTATGTAGCTCATTTTCATGGTTTTGAGAACCATTTTCAAGACCTTGAAATTTTTTCCTGTTTTCCTGCAAGCTTTTATTGAGACCTTGTGAATTCTCTGCTTCATCTTCTGACTCATGCTTGTTTAAATTCAAGTCTAAAAAATTTTCATTCAAAGAACCATCATTGCTTTCATAAAAACTAACATGAATGCTTTCTTCAGCCAACTCGGTTCTTTTATAGTAAACTATATAAGCTTTGCTAGTCAGAAAGTAACCAAGAAAGATACCTTCATCACTTCTTGCATCAAACTTACCAAGATTGTCCTTACCATTGTTGTGAGCAAAACAAGTGCAGCCAAAATATTTGAAATATGAAATATTTGGCTTTCTACCTTTGAAGAGTTCATAGGGGGTCTTCATCAGTATTGGCCTAATCAAGAACATGTTAAGTATGTAGTGAGCTGTATTCACAGCTTCTGCCCAAAACAACTTTGGTAACTTGTTCTCTAGAAGCATTGTCCTTGACATGTCTTCAAGACTCCAGTTATTTATTTCAACAACACAATTCTGTTGAGGAGTTCTTGGATCAGAAAAGTTGTGAGAGATACCATACTTAGCACAAATAAGTCAAACTCAAGCTGATCAAATTCTCTACCATGATCACTTCTAATTGAGGCAATTGGCAAGTTTTTCAAAGTTTGAAGCTCCTTACAAAGCTTTGAAAATTTAGATAGAGCTTCAGATTTATCTTTCAGAAACATAACCCAAGTAAATCTAGGTTAATCATAAAAAATAACTAACATATACTTCTTACCATTTGGATTTGGAGTCCTCTTAGGACCACAAAGATCCATGTGAAGTAATTCCATGGGTCTGGTTGTACTTACAAATTTATTTTGCTTGAATGAGTTCCTTGTCTACTTACCTTCAGCAGAGGCTTTGCATACTTCATAATCTTTGAGTTTGGAAATCCTCTTACCAGATCTTTAGAGATTAACTTGTCCAAGGTATGCAAGCTAATGTGTCCAAGATTTATGTGCCAAAGTTTTGAATCTTCTTTCAAGGCCTTGAGACACTTTAAGCTTCCACCTGCAAATTTGTTAATGTGTAAAGTATAGACATTGTTTGAACTTGAGGTAGTGAGAACGCAAATTCCAGATTTCTCATTTTGCACCACATATTTCTCTTTGTCAAAGATAACCTTGTTACCAATATCACAAAGTTGAGATACACTAAGCAGATTAAATTTCAAACCATCTTTGATCTTTGCTCTTGGTAAATTTCAAACATCTTCAATGGGTCTAGTAATACCTAAAATGATGAACTTCCTTTATCACCAAGTGTGATTGAGCCTTTAGATTGCTCTTTCAGTTCTGAGAATAGAGATCTCATTCCACTCATGTATCTGGAGCATCCACTATCCATGAACCCTCTTTGATCTTTACTCTGGGTGATATCCTGCAAACACCATTCATTTCCTTACCCAGCTATTATACCAAGTGTGGAATTTAAATTCATATTCAGGGTCGACCATGTTAGGTGGCCTAACCCCTTTTGGAATCCAAATTTGTCTAACTTGTCATTTAATTTGAAATGGAAAAGTGTTCTTCATTATTTGAGGGTCTCTTCTTCTAAAAAGACAAGTCATCTTAAAATGTCCAATTTTGTTGCAGTAATGGAACTTATGAGAAGTTTTGTTACTAGCCTTCACAAATCTGGAATATAGCCAATACCAGTTTTGTGAACAGACTGTAAGCTTCCTCCAAGAATCAAGTTCAAATTGTGTTCTGAGCCAGCATGCTTTGTCATAGAATTCTTAGCATCTCGAATTTTCTCAGTTAGAGTAGTATTTTGTTCCTCAAATTCATCACAATGATGTCTTAGGTCAACAATTCTGTCACTCAGTAGAGAGTTCTCAGAAACTACTTCCTTGACTTGAGTTTTCAATACCTTGTAACTTGTTTCCCAGGCTTTGAAATATCTGTCAAAGTTTTTCTGAGAAATTTCAAGGCTTTGATTTTTACAAACAAGCTCCAAGTTCTCTTTTGCTTTCTCATGAACCTTTTCATTCAAAGTTCTAATTTCTTTCAGATAGTCCTCCTTATTTAAAAGCATTTTTCTAAGATAGTAAGTGAGGAAATATGTAGGTTTAGAAGTCAAACAGTTTACCATTACCTCAATGTTCTGTTCAGAACTTTCATCATGTTTGTCCATAAGGGAGAGGTTGGCTTGTTCTTCCTCAGATTCAGAATCACTATAGGAATCAGAATCACTCCAGGAGGCTACCATAGCTTTCTTTCTTCTGTCATGGTCTTTCTTCTGAAATGGTTTGATCTTCTTCTGTGGACAGTCTCTTTTTAAGTGTCCTTCATCACCACACTAAAAAGAATTCATTTCTTACGCTTTTTTACCATAAGAGATAGCTTTACCTCTGTAATCTCTGCTACTAGAGGATATGTGTTTGTAATTGATGAAGTCTTTGTTTCCAAAGTTCTTCTTCGTGTTTAGAATCCTGGTAAAGGCTTTTTAAATGAGAGCAAAAAGATCTTCATCATCATCTTCTTCTGTTTCAAGGCTTTGAGATGACTCACTCTCCTCGGCCTTGAGAGCTAAATTCTTGACACTGTCTGGTAAATCTCCATCAACTTCATTCATAGATATCTCATGTGTAAGCAACTTTCCTTGTAGGTCATCAAGATGAAGAGATGGTACATCTTGAGCTTCTTCAGTGGAAGTAGTTTTTAGTTCCCATTTCGCTTTAGGAAGACTTCTCATAATATCTAACCTTTTCTCATTGGAAATATGTTTTCCCAATGAATCAAGGTTGTTGACATTATCACTGAATCTTTTGAACATTTCTCTAATTGATTCATCTTTAGACGAATGATTAGTACTAATTACTCCCTAAATATTTTTATCATTAATGTTGCGACTAAAGAAGATATTAAGACTTTCGGTGTATATCTAGCCGAACTTAACTATTATAGTTTTGCAGCTATGAGTTCATCTATCAGAATACTAAATACTCAAACATGAAAGTCATTAAATAATATTAGCTTAAGAAACACGGGCATTATGTTTTATTATCTTAAGAAACACGTGCATTACATTTTCTACACAATGAAACGACCAGATTGCATACAATAACAATTAATTATGCTAACATGCTATGTCAAAGTCACGTATTCACAATAAATATAAACAATTTCCTATTTTCAATATTACAGAAGTAGTCTCAAATATCAACTGAATTCCCTGATGGATCAAGCTAGAGATACAAGAAATTCTTAATACATCTATTGCCATAAACGATTTTCAATTTCTCTTCAAAAAAAGCTAGCAGGGCTGTGCTCCTCAGTCATACCTCATGTTAAATGGAAAGGTTTGACATCACTATCGCAACATGAGATTGTTTCGCATCCAATGGTTTGTGTCACGAACTCCTCTCTAGATGAAAAGGTTGAGGGCAAGGTGCGCTTTTTTTTCATTCACACATGACATATTATTAATGATAGATCTAATAAATTTATTTTTGCGCTATGCTCCTTTTTTAGACCAATTTGTTTACTTTTATGACAGAATTAAATATTCCATTTTTAACTGTAAATGCATGGGACCGATATGGGGAACAGGGAGCTTGTTAGGCTCTTCAAATAATATAACCCAATGAGGGGCGTGCAAGCTTATGGGCCAGGAGGGCACCGTGGGTTCGGCATTCTCATTTTTGTAAAGACGTCTACGGGAATTCTAAATATTATGCGTCGAAATTAACGTTTAATTTATGAAAGATGTGATAGAGATGCATGGGATAGAGGTAACCCTTCTGATGGTAGACACCAACTACATGGCTACATGGCTAAGCCAAGGTACCTTCATGACTTAGAAAAACATAATTCATGTCTCCTCTTTCTCCCCCTTGACCCCGATTGTAATATACTCTTTTATTATGTGTACTTCCTTATTTATGAAATTTATGGTTTAACTAGACAAATCCCAACTCAAATTTGACATGATGCCGCTTCTGGAGGCGGCCTTCCGGATGGGGCACGATAATCAAGGTTGAAGGAACATGTACACTCTACTAGAATAATCGTAACTTCGAAGGGTTACATGCCTTTTTTATGGTAATACTGGCTGCTACTATTAAAACTTATATCGTGCTGATCTCGTTAGAATATCCATCTCGTATAATTATAGTGTGACTGTTGAGAGCTATACTAAATCTCGATGGGTAACTTGCATGCAATTAAAAATGTAAAATATACTGACGAGCACATCAGGTATAGTCGGGAGAACCCACATCCCACGGGGTTATTTGTGGGCCAACAAATACTTTAATTAGTCGAATCGCATACAATCTTCCAGTCTCTGAAATGTTTCAATATTTTTAGTTTGCTCCATAATGGTATCACGTTTTTGGTTAATATGGTTTCCACCTACTATGATAGTCAAAATTGTTATTTGTGGCAGGTCTTACAAGTTACATAAGCTTTAAATTTGGATGACCTTGAGAGAGTCTGTTGTACTTTTAATTCACATTAGCAGCCAATACAACCTTGATGGTGTAACTATATCCGGAGTATCAGGTGCTATGTCTTGGCCTCAAGGGCTAAGTTCAGCCCCACACACACACCCTCCAACCTACCCCAAACTCCCTATAATTATCTAATTTTGTTTTTATTAGTTGGATCCCTTTTTCCCCAAACCCCCTCTCATCAATCATTGTTTTATTGATCTTCCCCCTCACCTTAGGTGAAGTTCAGCACTGATGCTGCTTGGCCAGCCAATATTGCCATAAAAGGAGGTGTGCTTAGTGATACCGAAGTAAACTGGGTAGCCGTTTATGTTTTAAAGCTGCTACTACATCCCTTGAGATTGATGAGTCCATGGCTTTCCTTTTGAGACTTAAGACGGCCACTAATCTGCATTACCATGTAATTAAACTTGATTTTCTAATGTTGTAAAATCTTACCATGATCATAGTTCTCACAACAACTGGCCCTATAACTGATGTTTGCAGGCATTTATCCACTAAGTTTCACAGCTTCTCCCGACAGTCTTCCCTCGAACCACCATAAGGGCTGTTGATCTTTCCAAGCACGCTAGTGCTCCTCGTTTTAATTGCAGTTTCCTATTATTTCTATTTTCTATTAAAAATCTCCTTAACTCCGTGATGATGTTTCCTCTTGTGTTTCTAGAGCTTATTTTGGTTTAGGACTGTAGGAGTGTGTTCTCCCCCATGGCTAACTCAATCATGATGTTTGTGCCTGTGTTTTTGGAGCCTATTTTGATTGAGATTTTTAGGGGTGTGTCCTCCCCATGAATGTTGTTCATTAGTATTTGTTTTCTGAAATCCAGTTTATCAAAAGAAAAAAGAAAAGAGCTTCATACAACTTATCTTAAGAGGCAATGAGATTAATATGCACAACCAATACCATAATAGCTTCATTGAATTGTGTTGTTCGGTACAGACCTCAACTCATACTGTGGAATATGTCTGATGCTTATGGAGTTTTTTGCGTGGTGTCGAAAATGTATATTCATTTCCTTATTTTCCATGTTCAACATTAAATTTTATGTAACGTGGTACATAATTTCTTCTCTGTTGAAGTTGTCTACTGTTGGCTTTTTTCATAAAAAGTACATACATAAAATTTTTGAGTTGGAGAAGAAGGTTGTTATAGGCTCTGTGTTGGGTAGATTTTGGCTCTAACTTTGGTGTAGTCTTGTTGGGTGTGGTTGTGTTGGAGTAAAACTTCCTCGTTGGATGTTTCTGATGTTCTTTTTTTATCCTTGCCTCTGTGATTGTGATGTTTTATGGTGATTTAGGTGGTTGCTAAATGGTTTTTTTTTGTAGTTTCAACTCTTCCCGTAATGCGGTTCTTCACTTCCATCTCAATTGTGATGCCGCAACAGTTTAGCACTCCTACATCTGAATCTTTTTCGTAAACTACTTATGCTACTCCTGCAACAAATCACGTGTATCAGGAGTGATCTATGTCTAGTTCATCAGACACCAGTTGGAACAACAGTTGAACAATGTGACTCAAGGTTGTCCTAGGATCATGTTTGATCTATTTCCGATTAGTTAGTTCAAGTAAGTGAGCCTGTCAGTGAAGAATATCATATATAGATATCTTAAAAGGAATGCCGAAAGAGTTTCATATCTTCAAGGAACTCCTTTAACTGAGGTTGAGCTCACTACATTGGTTATCTCTAAGTCATTGCACTTATAATCTTAGTATACTAAGTTGAATTTGAATTAAATATGTTTAGGTACAAGTTTTCACTTCTTTTTTCAGGAAAAAAATGTAACAATGGCAATTTTATAATGGAGGGTATCAAAGCAAGAACGAAGACGCTAAAAATCAATAGCTTAATTTTAGCGTGGTTCACTAACGATCATGCTAATTACCTCCAAGGAAACAACGAGCACTTTATCTATCCAGTTAAACCACAGGATACACCACACACTCTTTTACATGGTGCATACACATACCAACACACACACAAGTTATTGTTGGAATTGTGCCCTAGAGGCAATCAATTAATTGTGACATTTATGGATTTACGATTCATTATGTTATCGATATGGAGATATGTTAACATGAATGAAGTCCTTAGATTATAAGTGTTATATTCTTAAATATCCCTAGTCAATTATAATGATTAATAGGACAATCATCTATAGACTAGTATGGGGTTGGATTGATATGGAGATATCATGATCCAACACATGGGTATGCATTAGGAGTAATGGCATACTGGATTGACCCATCTCCGAGAAGGCTACATACATGTTATGTTAAGTCACAAGCGCTTCTCGCGGTGCAACGGTATTGTCATCCTTAGACTTGAAGTCACTAGATTATCTAGTTGTGGATTATTGTGATCTTGGTAGCGTTAAACGCTACACCGTAACTGGGTAGTTATAAAGGCGTGTACTGGATACAATAAGAAGCAAGCTTAGAGATCGTAGTGGACGTAGATAGAATTTGTCCCTCCCACATAACGGGAGCAAATATCATAGGCCACTCGAGGGATAGTGCTTATAAAATGTCTGGCCAGACTCAAATAAATCGATATGGGATATTGATGTTATTTGCACGAATAATGCTATTCCCAGGATCGAGAAACTATGGATTGGATATACGAGTGTGACTTGTATGTCTCGTGTCCAATCCGGATATTGGGACAAAGGGATGAGACAATTACTTGCACAAGGTTTGTCATGATGACTATTCTATTTGTTGGCTAGAATGGATGTCTTGCTAGAGGCCGCTCCATATTAGTAAATTGTTACTACCAACTAAATAGAACCTATGGGGTCACACGCCATATAGGGGTGAACTAGACATGAGAAATAATTAATTAATACGATTAATTAATTAAAAGGATCAAATCGCAACAACTTGCTAACTTAGTAGGACTAATATGCAAGTTGGACTAATACATGTATAGACATGATTAGGATTTGCCAAGGTGGCCTAATTCATGTAGAGACATGATTAGGATTAATTTGCAAATAGAACTAATCCATGTATTGACATGATAAGGACTATTTTGCAAAAGGGACTAATCCGAACTTGAGTAGGATTATGAGGGGTTCTTTATGTAATAGGACAAGGAGTTGTTGGGCTATATAAAGAACACTCCTAGCTTATTTTTCTCTCTACACACACCACAAATCTATATGATAGAAGAAAGGAGAGAACAAAGCAAGGAGAGAGAAAGTCCCAAGCAAGGGCCGAACCCCCCTTGGGACCGTCGCCCCTACCAGTCGGCCCAAAGGGTGCCGCCCCACCTTTGGCACTCCATTGATGGCGATTCCTTCTTTCTCCTCCATTCTTCCTAGCTAGCACATGGATTTGGAGGATCTAGATCTCACCTCTAGGCGTGGATCAACCGTAGAGACGTGACACTATTCGCGTTTGAAGTCATCAAGGAGAACCCTAAGGTGTGTTTATGATTTCTAACCCTTACCATCGTTATGCATCTTGACTTGTGATCCTTGGAGGGTTTTGCATGGTTTTATGTTTGATTATGCTTCCGTTGTGCGATCCATGAATCAAAACCCTACAGTGGTATCAGAGCCACAGGTCGTAGATCATAAACGTGGTTTATGTGTTACGTTTTAGTTGTTTTACACCTTAATTTGATTGTTTATCGCGTAAAACAAGACAAATCAAGCATGGGATGCAATTTGTCAATAATTAATCATAACAAGATCCAATTTTTGCATTGGATGCATGAATTGGTGAGTTTGAGAAATTTTAGGATCTTAGATCTAGGGTTTGGGCATCCTTGGGGAAGAAGGAGGTCTTCCAAAACAAGGAAACAACCAAACTTGGGCACCAAGCAAGGGAGTTGTTTTGGAAACAACTCCCCATAGAGGTTCGGCCCCCTAAGGGGACCGCCCCTCTTGCTTGCCGCCCAAGTCTTGGCCGCCCTAGGGGCCGGGCGGCCCTAGCTCGCGGCCTAGCCGCGTGGGCTAGGGGCCGGGCCGGCCCTAGGGCCTTGCGGTTCACCTTTTGGGCCCGGGAAATTGGATTGTTGGGCCCATGGACCGTTTTAACCCTAGAATATCCTAAAATCAATTAAAATTGACCAAGCGCGTTAAAATTGGATTTAACTGTTTATGTGCAAATCGCATGGTGATTGGATATGGCCTTAGGATGTGGTTTGATGTGGATGTTTAAATTTTTGTGTTTTGGTTTACGGCCTGCGAGCTGATCAATTAATTGTAATAATTAATTAGGGTTTTATGGCCTACGTGCCATTTTTTTTTCTCAACTTGTGAGATTTATTTTATTTAGTATAGAAGTTAGCTAGTGCTAGATAAAGTAGATTGTTAGCCAAGATTGAAGAAAAGAAGCCCAAAACCAAAAGGAGCCACAAAAGATGGAGCATGGAGCATGGAGCATTCCACAAGACTATGAAGGATGGACCAAAAGATCAAGACGCATGGAGATGTGTTTGCTTTTAGGGTTCATAGATAATTCCATTGGCTTGGAATTATCTTAGTCTAGAAAAGGTCATATCCACATCACGTTTAATTTCTATTTTGTGGTTGTTTACTTTATTGTCTTATTATTGTGTGGTTAGTGTATGGATGATGCATGCAATTAGGATAATAAGATAATTAGACAACCCGGATCTATTATTTGGAGTTTTTCCCAAGCTCAAATAGATAGATTAGTTGATATTGATCAACAAAACAATTAAAATTTGAATTCAAAATCCCTCGAAATCAAATATTGTGTTCTTGCCTTCTCGTTATTTAAACACTCATGATCATCATTATTTATCAAGTTCGTGCGTGCCAAAGCATGGCGACTTGGTTCATAATGATGGAATGCGATGGCACGTAACAATGTGCAATTGTTTAAATAAGAGGTTGAACACAACTGGGCTATTAATATGATTAAGAAACCTAGAGGCAATCAATTGGGATTATCCATATGGATGGATAAATAAGGATTTATTTGCCCAATTGAACCGAGAGTTGCATATGGGATGCAATTGGAATTGTTCCTACCTAAAGTAGTCAAATTATGGGTGATGCCAAAGCAAGCTCATAAGGAGATGAAACATGGATCTTGGCCCACTAGAAAATATAAGGATATTTTTCGCATTAATATCTTGAGGGTTATTAATCCGTAGTAAAATAGTGGGAGCTATGTTTAACAATTTAAATGCTTGTTAAATATAGTTAAACGTCACAAACTTTGCATAATCCTATTATGTTGAATACCCATGGCATTAAACAAACAAAACACGACTAGATGTCCATAAGATGGACGAGTTTTCTGGAATCTAGACTGGTATAAAATATGGGAATTGTTCTCAAATAAAAGGAAATTGTTGTAAATAGTAGAACATAAAGCTCACTTCCTACCAACTACCAAAGCACACTAAAACCTAATGGAAAGGAACATCAAAGAATGGTTCTTTGGATGTAACTTGCCTCATGTTAGTTGCCATGAACTCTGAGCTTTGGAAGCAAGAGGAGAACATGGAGGTGTATGATATGATCATATATTTAAAGAAGCTAACTAGACATGAAAGGTTTGAAGTGTTGCTCCACTTTGGGTTATGCAAATATACTAATTCAATATGATTGAAACATTAGTGAATATTCATTATCTATGAGATAGATAAAGAATAAAAGGTTATTCACCCAAGTGGACCAAGAATTGCATTGGATGCAATTATAGTTTTGTTTTAAAGTTGATTTACTCAATATGATTGAAAATCACTAAACAAAACACTAATAATGGGCATGGGCAAAGTTGTTAATGGATAACAACATGGGTAAGGGCAAAAACAGTTTGCGCCGACCCCATGGGTATAAAGCAAGCTTGTTGCTAAAACCAAGTTGCCTTGAAGTCCCATAGATGGTATAGAGGAAGAGAAACTACCCAAAGTACCTGGAAGTAAATAATAAAGGAATTATGAATTCCGATTTGGGTATTTTTGTTATATATAAATCAATGTGTCTATCTCATCATCATAAGTATATGATACTAGATGAGGATCTCACATTTATAGAAATGTGGAGGATCTCAAGAGACGAAGGCGATTGGATAAGGAAGAAATAATCCTACACGTGGGGCTATGAAGCAAAGGGTTGCTGAAAAGCCGTAAGGAATTATTTCTACCTTTAAGAAATTGTTCATGAATTAGACAAAAGCGATAATGTCCCTACTATGAGTAGGACCATTATCATAGTTTCTTGTTTGGACAAGAAAGCTCCTTATCATAATAAAAGGACAAATGTTGTCCCATTTATTATGGTATGCATTATTGTAATGCAATTTTGTCTAAGTGGATTCTATATCCATGATCATGATAATTTCATCTATAACATTAATACCTAGAGGTTTGCATATAATGATATGAACTTCACTTGTCTTTAGCATTATCGTTTAGGCCTCATAAATAAGATATACATATCTAGAAATCCATGTGGATGGAATTCTGGAACTCATTTGATTATTGAATCATTTGAGACGTGTAAGACTTATTAGGCAAAGATATGATCTTTTGGGAATCATACATATTGATGTATGAAGGCCGCTAAGCACAAATGCTAAAGATGGTTTTCAGTACTTCATCATATTTACTGATGGGATCAGAGAAATATGGATTTGTGTATCTTATGAAGAAACAAATCAGAATCCTTTGAATTGTTCAAAGAATTCAGGAATGAAGTAGAGAACCAGCTTGGCAAAAGTATTTAGACTCTACGATTGGATCATAGAAGAAAGTACTTGAGCCAAGAGTTTGACAAGAATCTATGGGAGTATTGGATATGATCCAAAACTCGCTCCACCTAGCACGCCACATGGGTTTGGCGTGTCTAAGAGGAGAGTTCAAACCGTGTAGGACACAGTTCGGTCCAAGATGAGTCAAACAGAACTTCCAGTCTACTTTTGGGGCTATGTTCTAATTACAGCAAATTTCGCCCTTAACCTTGTTCCATCAAAAACGGAATATGAATAACGCCATATAAGATATGGACTAGGAAAGTGTCCTAGTATGTCATTCATAAAGATTTGGGGTTATTAAGTTTATGTAAAAGAGTTTACAAATAAACTTGGACCCAAGACGGATAAATGTTTTTGTGGGATATCCTGAAAAGGATATTGTTTCTACAACCTAATCGAGAACAAACTGTTTGTTTCTCGAACCACAGTGTTTCTAGGTAGAGATTGTCTCTAAAAGAAACAGTGGGAGGACAGTAGAACTTGAAGAAATTCAAGAACCACAATAGAACATTGATCCGTTTGATGGAACATGAGCAGGATCACAAGGTGTTGTGGAGCAACCTACTCAGATAACACAAGAAACTCGTAGGTCAGGTAGGATATGTCAAGGGACTAGAGAAATAAGGATTTCTCATAACCCGTGATATATTGCTCATAAAGATGAGCCTACAACCTATGAGATGTCCACGTGTGGCCATACTCTCGGAAATGGCTTGGAGCCATGAGATACGATATGGAATCCATGTATACCAACAAAGTATAGACTTTGGTGGAACCACCTGAAGGGTAGGACCCATAAGATGCAAGTGGGTTATGAGGAAACCGACATGGATGGTAATATGATTACCTTTAAGGTACAATTAGTTGGGTAAGGATTTCATGTGAGTTCATAGTATAGACTATGACGAAATCTTTCCCAGTTGTGATGCTTAAATCCATTAGTATCTTGCTTGTAGCAATCTGTTTATATATTGAATCAAGCTTCTAGGAGTTGGACTCTTCGAATTGATGATGAAATCAAAGGAGTTTGGTTCCATCAAAATTGAAGATGATACTTGTGTTTACAAGAAGGTTAGTGGGAGCACAGTTATTTTTCTGGTCTTGTATGTGGAGACATACTTAATCATTAGGAATGTTGCCCCTACTTGGCAGTCTTACGTAGATTGACTAGGGAGTTGACTTTCTAATGGTAGACTTAAGCGAAGCAACTTGTGAAGATCTATTGAGGTAGATCAAGATGGTTGTATAGCTTAGGTCATAGTACACAAATTGACAAAGGTGTTGAAATGGTTCAACGTGAAAAGAATATTGATTCTTACCCATGTCACATGGAATTAGTCTTTGGAAGGCTAATTGTCTTACCAATTAGATTGGGAATGGACCGTATGAATTAGATTCACGAGATACGCCATGGAATGTACTAGGCCAGATGTGTCATATAGTATGACACAAAGATACCAGTCAAATCCGGGTGAGAGTCACTGGATAAATTATCAAGATTATCCTTTAGTACTTAAGAAGCACTAAGGATGAATTTTGATAAATGGAGGATAGGAAGAGTTTACTGTAAGGGGTTACAGTGATGCGAACTTCAAAATCTGACAAAGAAGATACAAATTATAAGTCGAGTTTTATGTTCTGCCCTAGTGGGAGCGACTGTGATCTGGAAAGGTTCCAGGCAAGATTCAGTCACTGATTCTAACATAGAGGACTGAGTAAATTAATGCATAAGATGCATTTACTTAGAATATTCAATCTCAATCAAAATTGTTGATAGAGGAGATGTGAATATTTGCAAGGTGCCAACATATGTCTCGCCCCTGCGCAGCGGAAGCGTGGAGGGCCGCGCAAGATCAATAGGCATATGATGCAGAAGATTGACTCTAGTGCAAGTGGGAGACTGTTGGAATTGTGCCCTAGAGGCAATCAATTAATTGTGACATTTATGGATTTACGATTCATTATGTTATCGATATGGAGATATGTTAACATGAATGAATTCCTTAGATTATAAGTGTTATATTCTTAAATATCCCTAGTCAATTATAATGATTAATAGGACAATCATCTATAGACTAGTATGGGGTTGGATTGATATGAGATATCATGATCCAACACATGGGTATGCATTAGGAGTAATGGCATACTGGATTGACCCATCTCCGAGAAGGCTACATACATGTTATGTTAAGTCACAAGCGCTTCTCGCGGTGCAACGGTATTGTCATCCTTAGACTTGAAGTCACTAGATTATCTAGTTGTGGATTATTGTGATCTTGGTAGCGTTAAACGCTACACCGTAACTCGGTAGTTATAAAGGCGTGTACTGGATACAATAAGAAGCAAGCTTAGAGATCGTAGTGGACGTAGATAGAATTTGTCCCTCCCACATAACGGGAGCAAATATCCTAGGCCACTCGAGGGATAGTGCTTATAAAATGTCTGGCCAGACTCAAATAAATCGATATGGGATATTGATGTTATTTGCACGAATAAGGCTATTCCCAGGATCGAGAAACTATGGATTGGATATACGAGTGTGACTTGTATGTCTCGTGTCCAATCCGGATATTGGGACAAAGGGATGAGACAATTACTTGCACAAGGTTTGTCATGATGACTATTCTATTTGTTGGCTAGAATGGATGTCTTGCTAGAGGCCGCTCCATATTAGTAAATTGTTACTACCAACTAAATAGAACCTATGGGGTCACACGCCATATAGGGGTGAACTAGACATGATAAATAATTAATTAATATGATTAATTAATTAAAAGGATCAAATCGCAACAACTTGCTAACTTAGTAGGACTAATATGCAAGTTGGACTAATCCATGTATAGACATGATTAGGATATGCCAAGGTGGCCTAATTCATGTAGAGACATGATTAGGATTAATTTGAAAATAGAACTAATCCATGTATTGACATGATAAGGACTATTTTGCAAAAGGGACTAATCCGAACTTGAGTAGGATTATGAGGGGTTCTTTATGTAGTAGGACAAGGAGTTGTTGGGCTATATAAAGAACACTCCTAGCTTATTTTTCTCTCTACACACACCACAAATCGATATGATAGAAGAAAGGAGAGAACAAAGCAAGGAGAGAGCAAGTCCCAAGCAAGGGCCGAACCCCCCTTGGGACCGCCTCCCCTACCCGTCGGCCCAAAGGGTGCCGCCCCACCTTTGGCACTCCATTGTTGGCGATTCCTTCTTTCTCCTCCATTCTTCCTAGCTAGCACATGGATTTGGAGGATCTAGATCTCACCTCTAGGCGTGGATCAACCGTAGAGACGTGACACTATTCGCGTTTGAAGTCATCAAGGAGAAACCTAAGGTGTGTTTATGATTTCTAACCCTTACCATCGTTATGCATCTTGACTTGTGATCCTTGGAGGGTTTTGCATGGTTTTATGTTTGATTATGCTTCCGTTGTGCGATCCATGAATCAAAACCCTACATTTATGCCACACATATCACTTATATAGACCTAGAGACACTAACTTGTACTCAAAGAAACTCCAAAACGTTTCCAAATTGTACAAGGAAACAACCCAACCGCCCGTAGTCGTATGACTGGACCCTTAGTTGTACGACCAGGTTCTTCTGTCGCACGGACAGCAGAAGCTCCCTGTCCTGCTCCTTTGGCGTTTCTTCTTCTTTCGTCCTTCCTTGCTTGTTTCTCGCATGTTTTCCTGATCGAACTTGACTTATTACAACAGCAATAATAGGTATAGTGGTGGATGTTGTTATCTGTCTAATGGAGGTTTAGTTTCTAAATAAAATTTAGAAATTATTGGTCCTTAATGGAGCTTTTTTACACCAATGTATACACATGAAATCAAATATATGGTGGATGTTCATCACATCTCAAATTATAGAGATTGTAAATGGTTAGGCTTAACCGTGCATATTCACGTGGATATATATTATTGATGAAATCATACAAAATGAGTTTATCAACTCAACATTGCCAAAATGTGCAGTACATGGAATGCTTCAGTAGTAATCTATTCATTTTGCATGTCATTTTCATATATACCGGTATTTCCTATAACCATGAAAAACAACCAAACTTTTCTCTGGTTGGGACCAAAACCGTGTACCCGGATGCGGCAACATCGCCAAGTATTGTGAAAAACCTCCCGGTTTATTCCCAGTCTTGGAGATGGGTTATAAATTCTTGAAACATATTAATATCAATAGAAAACATTCCAGAACGTATTGAAATAAATAACCCTGCACACATTCGAAGTAAATCACAAGTACACTAACAAATAGATGTGAAATATTTCAAAAACGAACAACCATTGGACCATGAAAATTCTTGCCACCATTGAATTCGAATTACACAACATTAACCGAATTTTGAAGAACATAAAGTAATGCCAATCAGTACCATAATTAAAAACAGCTTGAACATGGCATGTGACATAGTCACTGTGCTACAAAACCCAAAAACCGCCACCAGATGCGTCCAGGTCAGCAACAAAATCCATGTAGTGGCCAATGCTGGCACACAAAATATTTTTCAAGGGAGCATTCAATCAAAATTTAATTTCGTCACAAATACGAGCATAGCTCCCCGGATTTTCATTAGGCATCTCAGTACTAAGAGGAGTACCTCCCAACAAAAATTTTGATTTCATGACAAACAACGTCATAGGAACTCCGGTAAGTAACAGGCTCTTCTAGAGGACAAGACAAGACTACATTACCTTCACGAGTGATAGCATCAAATTTTACCTCTAACTCATCACATGAGTGGTTTCCATTTTGTGACTCCTCCTCACATGTGTCACTATGTGAGTCATCCAAAATGGCTTCACTCAAGTCATGGGTTGAAGAGTAATCATCAAAAATATCAATCTCATTGCCAATATCTCTATCACATGCTTCTTTAGAATGTGCAAATGAGAAATGAATACAATCACCTATCTTAGTAGCAACAACTCCATCATCAAACACATCATCAAAAATTTGTTCATGAGTAGGCTCGTGGTGTGTGTGAATGGGAACAAGAGACTCGTGTGATAGTAAGTCTTGTGAAGAGTGAGAAGTGAGAACTATGTGCAAGAGACTCATCATATTGAGATTGTGAATTTAAGGATTCCACTTTGTCAATTAAGTGAGAAAATTATTTTACAAGTTCTCTTTGTGATTCCAAAAATTCTTTTGTACCTTGAAAATACTTTTGCATTGTCTCCTTAAGAGAACTACTTATAGGCCTCTCTAGTTCCTCATTCACATAGGCTCCCCTCTCAAATAATTCACTCCCAAACTTTATTCACAATTCATGTCATTATATTCATAAGTGCAAGAATCATAAGAGTTTGAAAACATGTAAGTGTGTGAGGGTGGTTATTGTGCAAAAGAAGAATGAGATGTGTGTGCATGTGACCTACTATCATGCCAAGAATGATCATTCTTAGGAAAATAATCACCATTTGTGTAAGCACGCTCACGTTTGGAACACATTGATTCCTTAGGATGAATTTCATGTCTCGTAAATGCAAGGTAAAAAGGATATGAATGAATGTTAGGCCTCCTCTCACCAAAATTAACATATTCACGAGACATTTTTTTCCAAGAAAGTAGATGAGAGGTCTTAACCAACCACAAACAACTAGAGAAAATGTCAAGTAAAATACTAGCTACCTAAGAAAGTACAGCAAATCAAATTTAAAGCCTAGCCACTCCCCGGCAACGGCGCCAAAATACTTGTTCGTCGAAAATCCCATGTGTTGGATATCGTCTCAAGTAATAATATCCGGTAAGTCCGGAGTCAAATCCACAAGGAGGGGAGGGTTAGACAATGATTCGCTAAAATAGAATAGAGAGTAGAAAACGACTAATGAAAGCAAGTGACACAAATTCTCAATGAATTTAGAGCTTTTCAAGCTATCAAATTCACCACAAGTGATGGAGAAAGTTGTGTTTGAAACTAAGAAATAAAATAAATGACTACTAACACTACTAGCACTACGATTCAAGAGAGTTTTGATAGCAAAATGAAGTTGGGTCAATTTATTTTGCTAGAGAACTTGCAAGTGAATTTAAACACCCAAAATATTTATGAATTAAAAAAACATGGATTCTAAAGAAAAGATGAATTTTCTAGCTCATGAATTCTAGAGTGAAACCCAAAATCGAGTTATGTCAAGCATCAAGGATATGTACTCCTCCAAGTGAGTCCACATACAAGATCAAGCCACAATTATATTTGTCTTTCGACACACGAATTCAATGAATTCGACATCCAAACTTGTGAAACTTGAAGAACAATTGAAAACCTCATAACAAGTCATCCGACTTCATCAATCAACCCAACAAATGAACTAGCTATACATGATAGATTCCAGAGAGTAAGAGAGAAATGATATTTTCACTATCAATACTTAAATCAAACACTTGTAATCACCAATTCAACCTCTCAAACACTTGAAAATACAAATTACTAAGCAAAATCACTCCTAAACACAAAACTAAGCTACCAAAATGAAACAAAGATGGATAACTAAGCTGCTCAACTATGGAGATGAAAAAAATAATCTGCTACTGTTGCTGCTACAGCAATAACACAGCAGCATAAAAAGTGCTCTAGCATCCCAGAACAGAGCAGTAACAGATTCACCAAGAACAACACTGAAACAGTGTAAAATAGCCCAAAATTTGGACCAAAAACGATGCTCCTATCTCCCTCTCTTTCTATGTTCTAGCTCAAGAACAACCCATGGTTTGGGTGAAATCAGATAAGGAGGGAGGAGATAATGAAGAACTCATAGCTGAAAAACTGGACAGAAGGAGTGTGTAGAGAGCCTCGAAATTTCTTCATTATTCCTTTATATAGACATCACAGGTGGGTTTCTTGGCCTTCAAGAACTCGTATCGACCGTCCAATTGAACTGAGAAGCTCCCCATCGTTGATTTTCGGCCGTCTCAAGAACCCTAGGTCGAATTGGGGCTTTCTTTTTGCGGAGTTCTTGGGCCGAATTGAGTGAAGACGAAGGTAGTACTTGGGCTGCAGAGTGATTTGAGACCGGGTTTGAGAAATTTGACGAAGTTTTGATCGAGTTTTGTGCTAAGCGAAAGCTTCGGTCGATGCTTCCATGGACGTTTTGTTTCTTTTTGTGTTCTGAGGAAGAAGAGACGCGCAGCTTTGTGTGAGTTGTTTTGATGTTTTTGCACTTTGGCCACTCTAGTTTGTTGGGGGCTTTAAAATGGCCCCTAGATTCTCTTAAAGTGCGCAAATCACCCCTGCTCTTATAAGTACTTCAGAAAGTTTAGAAAACTCCACTAAGAACCCCATTTTGTTAGATCCTTCATATTTTGGCCTTTTTCTTTCACTTGTCTTCTCACTTGGACCTTCAAATCTTCAATAATCTTCTAAACAAGTGCTCCGGGTACCTTCTTCATGTCTCTTAGCCCTCCAAATCATCTTAATTCATCATTCAAGCTTTCCCTACCACGTCTTTACCTAAAAACCAAGAGAAAATCAACCAAAACTACAAGAGCAAGGATAAGTATAGAATTAGGGATATAACACGCAAATTACACATAAAATCAAGTTAAGAGGAGTTCAATAACCTACTAAAATATGCAATTTAAAGCCGTTAACAATCGACCATAGTCGTTCCCTCTTGAGGGTTTTGTAACGAATTACGCAGCGGAATAAAATAAAATTAAGATCCGCACAAGACCCTCCAAGGATCACATCACTAGACATCATACGATAGTGAAGTATTTAGTATCAAATACCTAGTTTGTCTCCTTGGATGAATTCACACGTGAAATTGTGTTCACGTCTCTATGGATAGTCCACGCCTACGATCAATTCTAAAGTCCTTCTGATCCGATGTGCTAGCAATTGATTGAAGGATGAAGAAGAAAAATCACGCAAACGAACCAAGAACGAAGATGCGCCTCTCTTTGGTGGTCGACGGGTTAGGGGCGGCACTAGGAGGTTCGGCCCTCTAGTGTTGCTCTCTTTCCTTGATTTGTTCTCTCCTTTTGTTATAAAAATTATGACACACTAAATGAGAATAAGCTAAGAGTGTTCATTTATATAGTCTAAAAAATCCTTGTTAACTATATATTAGCCCCTCTACTAAGCATGTCCTTACATGGATTAGTCCACATTACAAATTAGTCCTACTAAGTTTGCATGTGGTAGCATATTGATCCTTCTATTAGATTAATCATATTATTAATTCCCCAGGGTAGTTTAATCCATATGGCCTGTGAGCTTTCTACGTAGTTGGTAGTAACGATTACTAACACGGAGCGGTGTCTAGCGACACATCCATACCACCCAACTAATAGAAATAGTCAGTAATCCGACAAACCTTGTGGCTATAGTGTCTCTTCCCTTTGTCTCTATATCCGGATTGCACACGAGACATACAAGTCACACTCGTATATCGAATTCATAGTTTCTCGATCCTGGGAGTAGTCTTATCCATGCAGATAAATCAATATCGTCTGGCCAAAAATTCTGTAAGCACTACCCCTCGAGTGGCCGCGGATATTTTCTCATGTTATGTGGGAGGGAAAAATTCTATCTACATCACTACCATCTCTAAGCATGCTTCCTATTGTGTCCGATATGCGCCTTTATTACTAACCAGTTAGGGTGTAGCGTTTGACGATATGAAAACACAATATTCCACAACTAGAGGATCTAGTGACTTCAATTCTAAGGATGACAATGCCGTTGTCACTACGAGAAGCACTTGTGACCTAACATAACTTGTATGTAGCCTTGTTGTGGGTCAATCCAGTATGCCATTACTCCTAATGCATACCCATGCATGTGCTAGACTTGATATCTCCATATCAATCTACCCACTAATCTAGTCTATAGATGATCGTCCTATTAATCAATATAATCGACTAGAGATATTTAAGATAAACAACATATTTGTAATATAAGGACTTCATTATATTAAATGTATCCATATATAATACAATGAACAACATATTTGTAATATAAGGACTTCATTGTATTAAATATCTCCATATATAATACAATGAATATTCTATCCAAAAGTAACGTTCATACTGAATAAGATTGCCTCCAGGGCATCTATTCCAACAGTCTCCCACTTGCACTAGAGCTAATCAGGTGCATCTCGTATGAAAATAGATCTAGTGTGCCCTTTATGCTTGCACTGAACAAGCGGCTTCGTGAGGGGATCCGACAGATTCTCATCAATATGAATCTTGCATATCTTCACATCTCCTCTATCGATGATATGTCGAATTAGATGGAACTTCCCGTGTATGTGTATGGATTTTTGGTGTAACCTGGGTTCCTTTGATTGTGCGATCGCTCCATTGTTGTCACAATACAACTCGATAGGATCCAAAATGCTAGGAACCACACCAAGATCAGTAATGAACTTCCTAATCCAAACAGCCTCCTTTGTTGCGCCACTCACGGCAATGTACTCAGCCTCAGTTGTAGAATCAGCAACCGTCTCTTTATTGGAAATCTTTCGGCTCACAGCTCCTCCATTCAGGCAATACACAAATCTCGAATGCGATCTGAAATCATCTTTTTCGGTTTGGAAGCTTGCATCCGTGTAACCCCTTACAAGCAACTCTTCCTCCCCTCCATAGATCAAGAACGCATCATTAGTTCTACTCGAGTACTTGAGGATGTTCTTAACTGCTATCCAGCGACTCTCATCCGGATTAGACTTATATTTTCTTTTCATACTCAACGCGTATGACACATCTATTCTAGTACACAACATGGCGTATATGATGAACCATATGGCCTAAGCATAGGGAACCCGACTCATGCGGTCCTTCTCAATCTCATTGGAAGGACAATCATCCTTCGAAATGGTGATTCCATGCGACATGGGCAAGAATCCCTTCTTAGAATCTTGCATGTTGAACCGATTCAACACCTTGTCTATATATGTACTATGACTTAGGCCTAGCAACTTCCTCAATCTATCTCTATAGATCTTGATACCAAGTATATAAGCTGCATCCCCTAAGTCCTTCATTGAGAAACACTTTGCTAGTCAATCCTTTACAGATTGTAACATAGGAATGTCGTTTCCAATGAGTAGTATGTCATCCACATACAAGACCAGAAACATAACAGAGCTCTCAGTAACCTTCTCGTAGACACAAGGTTCATCATCGTTCTTAATGAAGCCAAACTCTTTGACCGCGTCATCAAAATGTCGATTCAAACTCCTAGAAACTTGCTACAATCCATAAATGGATCGTTGCAACATATAGACTTTATTTGCATGCTCTGAATCCACAAAACCCTCCGATTGTGTCATGTACAAATCCTGGAGGAGGTTTCCATACAGAAACACTGTTTTGACATCCATCTCTCAAATCTCTCATAGTCATAATAAGTTGCAATAGCAAATAGGATTCGAATGGATTTGGTCTTCGCGACTGGTGAAAAGGTTTCATCATAGTCTATACCATGAATTTTTCTGAATCCTTTTGCCACCAATCGGCCCTTATAGGTAATCACATTACCATTCATGTCGGTCTTCTTCTTAAAGACCCACTTGCACCCTATGGGCCGCGCCCCTTGGGGTGGTTCCACCAAAGTCCATACTTTGTTGGTATATATGGATTCCATATCGGATCTCATGGCCTTAAACAACTTCGAAGAGTCCGTCCCTTTCATGGTCTCTCCATAGGTAGTAGGCTCATCATCCATAAGCAACGCGTCACGAGGCTCGGTCACGAGAAGTCAATACCTCTCTAGCTCTTGGCGCACTCTACTCGACCTACGAAGTTCTTCAGTTACTTGAATAGGCCACTCCACAACATCTTGTTGTTCGTGTTCAAGTTCCATAGTAGGATCATTGGTTTGTGGATCCTGAACTTCTTCAAGTTCTATAGTCCCCCCACTTGCTTCTTTAGAGATAAACTCTCTTTCTAGAAAAACGCCGGACAGGGCAACAAACACTTTGTTCTCTGTTGGATTGTAGAAATAATATCCCTTAGTTTCCTTAGGGTATCCCACAAACTTACACTTATCCGACTTGGGCCCAAGCTTGTCCGTTTGTAAACGCTTTACATAGACATCACAGCCCCAAATCCTCATGAAGGACACTGTGGGACGTTTCCCACTCCACATACCATATGGAGTCTTCATGACTGATTTAGATGGAACACGATTAATGGTGAAAACTGCACACAATAAAGTGTGGCCCCAAAATGATAATGGAAGATTAGGTTGACACATCATAGATCGAACCATCTCTAATAGCGTTCGATTCCTCCTCTCGGACACGCCGTTCCATTGCGACGTTCCGGGTGGAATTAGTTGGGACAAGATCCCACACTCTCTACGATAGTCGTCAAACTCTTGGCTTAAGTACTCTCATCCACGATCCGATCGTAGAGTCTTGATACTTTTTCCAAGTTGCTTCTCTACTTCACTCTTGAATTCTTTGAACTTTTCAAAAGATTTGGATTTGGTCTTCATAAGGTATACAAATCCATATCTACTGAAATCATCAGTAAATGTAATGAAATAGACGTAACCACCTCTGGCAGGCGTGGCAAATGGCCCACATACATCAGTATGCACGAGCGCCAATTGCTCACCAGTCCTCTCGCCTTTATTATTTAAAGGAGACTTTGACATCTTTCCCAATAAACAAGCTTCACATGTCTCATATGATTCAAAATCAAATGAGTCTAGAAATCCATCTTTATGGAGTCTAGATACACGTTTCTCGTTTATATGGTTAGAAGACAGTGCCATAGATAAGCAGGATTTAAATCACTCATATTAATCCTCTTGGTATTTATGTTATAGACATGATTACTTAGATCAAGGATATACAATCCATTAGATAATTGTGCACTACAATAGTGAATACTATCAAAATAAATGGAGCAAATTTTGTCCTTATTGAAATAGCAAAACCTTCCTTGTCCAAACAAGAAATAGAAATAATATTTATGCTCATAGCAGAAACAAAATAGCAATTATTTAATTCTAAAACTAATCCTGAAGGCAAAGACAGCTCGCAAGCGCCCACGGCCAATGCACCAACCTTTGCTCCATTCCCAACGCGCAGATCTATCTCCCCTTTAGCCAATCTTCTACTTCTCTTTAGATCATGAACATTTCGATAAATGTGAGATCCACATCCAGTATCCAATACCCATGATGAAGAGATAGTTAAATTGACATCTATAACAAAATTACCTGGTGGTGGTGGAATCACTATTCCAAGACTTTGATCCTCCAGATACTTTAGGCAGTTCCTCTTCCAGTGTTCAGGCTGACTGCAGTAGTGACAATCACCCTTAGTCACGCCCTTGGCAACGCCACCAACAAGTATAAGGACAACGTCCTTAGTCTTAGCAACTAACTTGCTTTTCCCTTTGGAGGTAGAAGCAAACCTTTTGCTCTTTCCTTTGTTCACCATCATTATGGCCTTACCTTTTCCCTTGTTGATGATTTGTTCAGCTGCCCTCAACATATTGAGTAAATATGGCAGAGGCTTCGCGATCTCATTCATGTTGTAGTTCTTGATGAACTGTCAATAACTATCAGGCAACGATTACAAGATGAGATCAGTGGCCAAATCTTGACCCACTGGAAACCCTAGGTGTGTGAGGCTCTCCAAGTACCCGATCATACGGATTACGTGAGGCCCCACACGGTTTCCCTCTGACATATGTCATTTGAACAATGCCTTGGAAACTTCATACCGCTCAAACCTCGCCTGCTCTTGGAAAAGCTGCTTCAAGTGTATGATCATATCAAACGCAACCATGTTCTCATGTTGCTTCTGAAGCTCAGAGCTCATGGTGCAACGCATAAGGCAGGCCGCATCATTAGCATCATCAACAATCTTTTGATGGACCTTTATGGCTGCAGCAGTATTATTTTATGGACCCTCAGGAACTTCCTTCTCTAGAGTGTACAGTTTCTTTTCTTGATTGAGAACGCTTCTCAAGTTTTTGTACCAGTATAAAAGTTTTGTTCTAGAAAGCTTGTCCTTCTCAAGGACGGCTCGTAGGAAATGTGATGAATTAGATGAATTGTTTGCCATTGGAATTATACAAAATGAGAAATATACAAGTTTTAATATTTATGAACAAATAATTATATTTAATAATGGCTAGATTATTAAACATAGCTCCCACTATTTTTCTCGGATTAATAACTCTCCATAGTAATGCGGAAAATATCACTATATTTTCTAGTGGGCCAAGATCCATATCTCACTTCCATTTGAGCTAGCTTTGGCAAGTCACCCAAAAAATATTTATTTAGGTAGGAACAATTCCAATTGCATCCCCATGCAATTCTTGGTTCAATTGAGAAAATAACTCCTTATTTATCTATCACAAAGATAATCCTAATTGGTTGCCTCTAAGATTTTAATCCTATTAAAATCACCTAGTTGTGTCCAACCTCTTACTCCAACAATTTCACATTACTTGCTTGTGCCATCGCATCACATCATGATGAACCAATTTGTGTTGCTTTGGCACGCACGAGCTTGGTAAATCATGATCATGACGAGTGTTTAAGTAACGAGAAGGGAAAACGATATTTAAATTTGAGGGATTTTCCTTTAAATGTTAATTGTTTAGTTGATCCATATCAACTGGTCTACTTATTTGCGCTGGGAAAACTCACAATAAAATATCCGGATTGTATTATCTTGTTATCAATTTTTGCTTGTATCATTCATACACCAAAAATAAATAAGAAAACAATAAATTAAACAACCACGAACAAAAATTAAACGTGATATGGATATGGCCTCTAAACTAAGATGTTCCCAAGCCAATGAGAATATCTATGAACCCTAAAAACATAGCAAGCTCATATCTATGTGCCTCCATCTTTTAGTTCATGCTCCATAGCTTTGTTGAATGCCGCCATCTTGTGGTTTCTTCTGTTCCTTAGGCTTCTTCTTCAGGTCTTGGCTATCATCTACTCTATCTAATACTAGCTAAAAACTATACTAAATAGAGAGATCTCACAAGTTGAGAAGAATATCGGCTCGCAAGCCGTAAACCTGATTAACTATTACATTAATTATTACAATAAAATCAAACCACAAAATAAAACAATCACATCATCCACATCTAAGGCCATATCCAACCACCATGCAATAGCACATAAACAGTTAAATTCCAATTTTAACGCAGTTGGTAAATTTTAGTTGTTTCGGATGTACTAGGGTCAAAACGGTCCAAGAGGGCCCACCAACACTTGGCCGAACCCCCAATGGACCGCCACAAGACACTGGTCCGGCCGGCCCAAGGCCGCACTGTCCAACCGCGCGCCTAGGCCGGTCCGGGCTTGTGGTCGTGGCCTTGCTTACCGCGCAAGGAAGGGGGAACGACTAGGGTTTCGGCCCTAGTTGTTTCCTTCCCTCTTCCTTCCTTGTTGCCCAGGCATAGTTGTTTCCAAATTTTTGGAAAAACCCATTTTTTCCCTAATTTGTGCCCAAACCCTAATTTCTTAAGATCCGAACGTTCAATTATGTACTGAATCCAATTCAGCTTGCATCAATATGCCAATTATTAAGTTTTACGCGATCGATTCATAAATAAGGTGTAAAACTAACAAAATCAACACATAAACTACGTTATGCTCTATGACATGTGGCTATGATACCACTGTAGGGTTTTTTAACGGATTACGCAGCAGAGTAAAACAAAGTAAATATCCGCGCAAGACCCTCCAAGGATCACAGTACTAGACTGTTGGAATAGATGCCCTAGAGTCAATCTAGTTTAGTATGAATTTGTATATGGCTAGAAAATTCATTTATTATTTATTGGATATTTAATATAATGAAGTCCTTAGATTTACAATCGTGTTGTTTATCTTAAATATCCCTAGTCAAGTATAATGATTAATGGGACAATCATCTATAGACTAGTATGGGGTTGGATTGATATGGAGATATCACGATCCAACACATAGGTGTGCATTACGGAATGTTGCACTGGATTGACCCATCACCGAGAAGGCTACATACATATTATGTTGAGTCACAAGTGCTTCTCGGGTACAATGGTATTGTCATCCTTAGACTTGAAGTCACTAGATATTCTAGTTGTGGATCATTGTGATCTTGGTAGCGTTAAACGCTACACCGTAACTGGGTAGTTATAAAGGCGTGTACTGGATACATTGAGAAGCAAGCTTAGAGATCGTAGTGGACGTAGAGAGGATTTGCCCCTCCCACATAACGGGAGCAAATATCCTAGGCCACTCGAAGGATAGTGCTTATAGAATGTCTGGCCAGACTCAAATAAATCAATATTGGATATTGATGTTATTTGCACGAATAAGGCTATTCCATGGATCGAGAAACTATGGATTGGATATACGAGTGTGACTTGTATGTCTCGTGTCCAATCCGGATATGGAGGCAAAGGGATGAGACAATTACTTGTACAAGGTTGTCTAGATGACTATTCTATTAGTTGGCTAGAATGGATGTTTTGCTAGAAACCGCTCCATATTAGCAAAGAGTTGCTACCAACTAGATAGAACATATGGGGTCACACGCTATATAGAGTTGTACTAGATTTGGGAATTAATTAATTGGATTAATTAATTAGAAGGATCACTTTGCAAACCCTTGCAAACTTAGTAGGGACTAATTTGCAAGGAAGGGACTAAATTGAATTCTAGTAGGACTAGAATAAGTCCTTTAGGTAGTTAACAAGGAGTTGTTGGACTATATAAAGGACCCTCCTTCCTTCCTTCCTAATAACTTATGCTCTAGAGAGAACATAACAAGAGTGGGAGAGAACAAAGGAGAGAGAGAGCAAGCAACAAGGGCCGAACCCGACCCTTGCCGCCGCCCCCTCACCCCGTCGGCCAAAAGAGGGCCGAGCCCCTCTTTTTGTCTCGTTTTGCGTGATTCCTTCACCCTCCTCTCATTCCGGGCTAGCACCAAGGAGATTGGAGATCTAGAAACAACTCTAGGCGTGGATCAACTATAGAGAACGTGACACTATTCGCGTTTGAAGTCATCAAGGAGAACCCAAAGGTGTGTTTATGATTTCTTACCTTCACTATCGTTATGCATCTAGACTTGTGATCCTTGGAGGGTTTTGCATGGTTATTTGTTTGATTATGCTTCCGTTTGCGCGATCCATGAATCAAAACCCTACAGTGGTATCAGAGCCACAGGTCATAGAGCATAAACGTAGTTTATGTGTTACATTCTTGTTGTTTTACACCTTAAAATTGTTGTTTATCGCGTAAAACAAGACAAATCAAGCATGGGATGCAATTTGTCAATAATTAGATCATAACAAGACCCAATTTTGCATTAGATGCATGAATTGGTGAGTTTGAGAAATTTTAGGATCTAAGATCTAGGGTTTGGGCATCCTTGGGGAAGAAGGAGTTCTCCCAAAACAAGGAAACAACCAAACTTGGGCTCCAAGCAAGGAGGTTGTTTTGGAAACAACCTCCATAAGGAGGTTCGGCCCCCTAGGAGACCGCCCCCCTTGCTTGCCGCCCAAGATTGGCGCCCTAAGGGGCCGGGCGGCCCTAACCCGCGGGCCTAGCTTGCGGGTTTTGGGCCGGGCCGGCCCTAGGGCTTTATGGTTCACTTAGTTTGGGCCCGGGCAATTGGATTGTTGGGCCCATGGACCGATTTAACCCTAGAAATCCTAAAATCAATTAAAATTGACCAAGCGCGTTAAAATTGGATTTTAACTGTTTATGTGCAAATCGCATGGTGATTGGATATGGCCTTAGGATGTGGTTTGATGTGGATGTTTAATTTTGTGGTTTGGTTTTACGGCCTGCGAGCTGATCAATTAATTGTAATAATTAATTAGGGTTTTATGGCCTGCGTGCCATTTTTTTCTCAACTTGTGAGATTTATTTTATTTAGTATAGATACTAGGTACCACCCCGCGCGCGTTGCGCGCGGTGTGGCCTTGGCATGTCTGCTTCTCCGATGGGCGGAGATATACATTTGCTAATTCAGGATTCTTACGTACCGTGTTTGGGTGCATCACATTTATATTACATTGTATAGTCACGAGATTAAAATAACGGGATAGTATGCATAGAATATCTCAGCATCATACTGAGGTAGTATAGGAGTAGTAGGCGATCGTGTCATTGATAGCAACTTAAATTGGCTACATAGATATTGGTTGCACCTGCCTTTGAATTAGGTGTTGTCTTTTTGGCAACATATATTGAGTAATATGTTTTACAATGATATAGTTTGGCAATCTTCCTTATTATCGGGCTATAACTACATAATATATGTGTTGTGCAGTCAAACTTGGGAAACTTCTAGCGCCTGATATAATGCAGTGCTTTCAAATATTCAATGTTTGTGAGATAGGTTTCGGGAATTTTCTTTGTGTTTTTAATTGATATTTACAATTATCTTATTTTGCTCTCTCATGAGCATCATGAGCTCCTTAGCCTAACAAAATCATACTCAGAACATGTTACCTTCCAATGTCAATGCTTGTTATCTTGTCCAACCACCCAACATCTATGTCCTTCTGGTTTGGGTTTCATCATATACATGCACTGGTTGATGTAAATTGAAGATTTATTTAGTAGATTGAGTTGGGCTTGCAGTATCTTGTGCTTGATTCACCTGTCTTGCAGGTTGCATTTATTGGAGATGTGTTTGTGTAAATATGCATGTCAATCAGTTCAATGAGAGGACATGAACGGATGCTATGTATTAGCAGTTCATGCACAATCTATTCTATTGTCAACGCCTATTATCTTCCCCAATGAGTCACCATCTTTCTCCTGCTGCCTTAGGTTTCATCATTTAGATGGATTGCTTGATGTGCATTGAAGATTTCTTGAGTAGATTGAGTAGGGTTTGCAGTGTTTGGTGGTTGATTGACCTGTCCTTCAGATTACATTTACTGAAGATGTGTCTGTCAAAGTAATCATGTCCATCAGTTTAATTAAAGGTCATGAAAACTTGCTATGGTCTTTTGACGTCCTTACTTACTTCTAGTATAAAAGCGTAAGCAGTTGGCCTAAGTTACAACATACTGTAATTCAATGGACTCTGGTAAGGAAAATACCGATGACAAAGAGAGAAAGACTACTAAGGTGAAGAGCAAGGAGCAGGAGAGGAAAAGTAAAAAATATCAAAGTGAGCAAGAATTCACGACCGACGAATCTGAGTGGGAGAGTTGGGCTGAACACGGTTATGTGGTCGGGAAGGGCTCGGAGACTACGGTGTACTCAGATGCGGAGGAAGAGGATGACTTCTGGGGAACTGATACGGCTTCCTCGTATCCGCTGAAGTTGAAGCATTCTGTACCTCGTTCTTCCAGTTCAGGTGGAAAGAAGAAGGAAAAAGTCATAGCTGGAGGTAGCGAAGACTTGCAAATGAAGAAATCAACTCTTCCGCTGGATGCGACACCAGATAAGGGCAGCAAGAGGAAGAATACTGGAGAAGATGTTCAAGATTCATGCAAGAAGAAACCAAGATTATAGAGTGTCTAGTTTTTTTTTTTTTTTTTTTTTTTTTGTTTTTTGTTTGTTTTTTTTTTTTTGGTGCTATGTTATGGTGGATCGTAGTTTCATGTTACGTCTTATGAGTATTAATGTTGAGTTTGGTCATGCTTAATTTGTGGTGGGTTATGGATTGATGTCATCTTCGTCTATATTTCATGTATCAATGCAGAGTTTGCTTTCTTCACAATTTAATAATCGTTTATAATGATGTATCATACTATGTTATTAATGGATTGATGCATATCGTGTCTGCTTGATCGAACGATTAATATATTTTTTTTGGTCTGAGATGTGTGGATAACATCGTCTTTGTGCATCGTCTCCGCTTGATGCGTATTGATGTTTTCTCAAGTTGAGTATGCTTGGCAGTAGACGATGCTTGATTGACTTGTATTGCAGATTGCATTTATTGGAGATGTGTGTGCTTAAATATGCATGTCAATCAGTTTAATGTAATCATGATATGAACAGGTGCTGTATATTA
Organism: Linanthus parryae; assembly: GCA_023055425.1. NCBI lineage: Eukaryota > Viridiplantae > Streptophyta > Magnoliopsida > Ericales > Polemoniaceae > Linanthus > Linanthus parryae. The sequence goes on along the minus strand of JALGPY010000007.1, from coordinate 70,321,029 downwards.
CCAGTTCATGCACAACCCAGTGCATTGTTAATGATTATTATTTCAAACTTCATATTTAAGATGCAGAGTGATACTCATTATTCGTACCGAAGACTTATCTATATACATGCACCAACTCTCTATATAAACCACTTTCCACGTATTATTTTCTATCAACTCTCTCTGTAGTGCAGCAGCACCAAGAACAAGAACACAATTAGCTATTTTCAACACAACTATGGCGCCGCTGAGGTCATCCGTAAGAAGAAGGAACACAAAGGAGAGCAATTCCTCCACCATCAACTCACTCCCGAAAGAGTTAATCACAGAAATATTGGCAATTTTGGGATCTTGTTCATCTGATGATTTGTTTACCGCAAAGAAAAGGTAATATTCTATGTTATTCTGCTTCTCTATCTCCCTTGTTTCGTTAAGTATTCATAATCTTCAAAGCTCAATTTGAATATCAATAGGAATAGTATTAGAATAAGAAGGATTTTATCACATCATACTGATAGAGTTGGAGAATTTTCTATTTTTCACTTACCATGTTTGTGTACATGACCCAGTGTGTTTTTTTTGTCTTTATAAAAGCTTTGACACGAACATGGGCGGATTTAAAATTTGGCCGTGTGAGTACAAGAAAAATTTCAAGTTTAATGACGGATCTGTTGATAAATTTTGATGTATTTAATGTATAAAATGACGAATTGATAGATTGTTGAAGTGAATATATTATACGAGTGGGAACTAATGCAATTATATTAATATAATGTAGGCTAAATGTTGCGAATATTAAAACTTTGAGTTGGGGGCTAATATAATAAGATAAATAAATATAGCGTAATAATTGGGAATTTTCGAAATTCGAGTGGAGGTTGGTCTCCGTATAAGAGTGCCACTGGACATAGAGATTGCAGACAGAGATTATGGCTACGTTCTTACATTTTAATAAATACGATAAACCAATTTTTATCCGCTGTCTTCCTAGCCCTCAATTTCGAGCAATTAAGTAGTGTCTGTTGAGCAAAGGCTCATTCTTTAGGTGTTGGTGATGGGAGGAATAGGAGGCGATCACCAGTTTCAGAACATTTGTAGTTTGATTTCTGAATGTATTCTTGTTTAGTCTATTTCAAACAATAACCCCTAATTAATGTAAACACATTAGATGGTGAGGGATTATACTGGAAACTTTACCATGTTACAGGGGTAAAACACAGTTTCACCCCCTCAACTTTGATACAAAGACATTTTCACCCCTTCCAGTTTGATGATTATCTGCATTTTTTTGCAACATGTAGCAGTTTGAAGATGTTCAATGAAGCATCTAACTATAATTGCGTATACAAGAAGGTGTCACTTAAGAAGTTCCCCGTCGTTCCATGGCGGTGCAGTGAGCAGTGGATTTGGGGATTTTCGCAATTTATGAAGAGATGTAATGACAGTGGGAACCCAGAAGCTCTATTTAGGCAAGGAATGGTAAGCGGCAGTTATATTGAATTATCATAACGTGGAGCAAGAAGAAAAGCTAAGTTAATCGTTGTGAAGAGACATAAACTGACGTACATTTTTTTTTCTTTTTTTTTTTAATTTTAGATTGATTACTTCAGTTTGTGCCGATATAGTGATGGCTTAGACGCCTTACAAAAAGCAGCAGAAGCTGGACTTGGAGAAGCACGTTATATAATTGTCATCATTTTGGTGTTGAGTGGAGATAAATACCGTGAGAAGGGAATCGAGTTGTTTTGTGGAATGACAAAAGACAAGGAGATAGAAACAAAATTGGAGGAGTACCGGCAAAAGGTTAAGTCAATTTTAAGGAGCATCTGGATTAAAAATCCAATCATACAGATGGAGAAACAGCGTCGCTGTGCATCGCAACCCCAACACAGATGGAGATCAGGATGGGCGCGGAACGAAGACATTATATTGTGTGATGCTTGTAGATGTGATAGGGAAGTCGACTTTATTTGTAAGATATTTCCTCATAACTAAAATGTGTAAGAAAATTTTTTCGCAAATAACAATATCAACGATCCCAACACTTGTAACTTAATACGAGAATTATAAATAATTGGCAGATACACGAGTATGGGCTCGGAATCTCTTTCCTAAAGGGATCTGAAAACTAAATTCAGGGTTAAGTGTATTTTATTCATCTTGCGGGTGGTGGTGTGTTGCAAAACACCTCATCTAATTTCAATGATGTATTTGCAGGATGACGCTTGCATCGAACGAGTTACAATGCCACAAAAAGAATTTAAGCAAATATAACTTGTGAAAACACTCCAGTGTGATCTACTTGCACTTAGAAGCATAAGCGATTAATGTGTTATGATGCCCAGCCTGTATTTATCCGTGTAATAGTATACGTTTAGTTGTTGTTCACACTGTCACAAAAGCATGGTTTAATACTATTTCAATCGCTATCCGAACTATCGTTGCATTTATGATTTGAGTTTAATCTTGTAAATGGCTGTATAAATCGTCGTTAAAATCAGCGATTCGATTTTTATTCGTCCCAGCATGTGTTTTATATTAATTCGCTATTCTACCGCATAATTGACTTTGCAAGTAAGGATAAAATGTGTAACAAATGTAGCGGGGACATCATATTATGCAGACCGAACTACAATATTACGTGGACATTAATTGATAACAAAGCGTTAATTACAATAACATAAAAGACGACAATGGCATATTTTCTTTATTAGTTCGTCGATAGGGCTATGTTTTTATGTGTGAGCGTGCATCAAGCTTCAACTACATAGCGTACGGTCCAACCATTGATTGGGAATACATTTCCATTGGTGCACCGGGAAAGGAGGAAGTAAAATCTTCTTGCGCCGCTGTTCGTGTTCACGGACTCAAGCACGCTTTGTTGTTCCTTGAAACAAACCCAGTGCCGAATATAATAAGCTATTTGGGTATGAGGTATAATTTTAAATCGAGAAATTTTGTTTCATACCTCAGCCGACATTGACGACATGGTTGTTGCATTTATCCCCAATACAGTGTCTACTGACTGTCCGAAGATGCGTACCTGGAGTTCGGCACTACCATCATGAAGTTGCACAGTTATACGTCCCCTGGGGAGAAACAAGCAAAAAAAAAAAAAAAAAAAAAAAAAAAAAAAAATTGGCAGTTAGATTTCGCGTCCTCTTTGAAAAAAGGTGTTAAATTGATGTTGTGTAAACTTAGGTTGATACAGTCTACAGTGTAATGCTTGTTAGTGTCATTACGTACCACGGTATAGCATCACAATCATTATTTTGACAAGCAGAGCATTGGAATATGTTGTTTGGATAACGATTTGCAACACGATTGCACAGCTTGCATGCGTAATACCATGCTTGCTGATTTGTTGGTAAAGCATGAACGGTGGCTTGTACCCAAATCTCGCGTATTGTAGCCTGCAGTTAGTCATAAAAAAACATACAATCTAAAATGAAACTGTTGGGAAAGCTGCATTACTAAGCTGGCAGTGAATGTTCATTACCGAAGGAAATTCTCACCGGCAGTGATGGCAGATCGACTATTGCACAGAGTGTCATTTCTTGTTTGTATCTTTGAAGACGATACAAACTTTGATGCTTGGATGAATTGTTCTTGCGAGGTGCAAACAAAGTTTATGAAACAAAGCAATGGTGCTTGGTTGTTGTGGATTATGAGGTAGTTGATCTGTATGTTAGTATTTATAGTAACATTTGATGCAAGGGTTGGTAGGTACTCGAGCTGTATGTGATATAGTTATATAATGTCCTGTGCTAAATGCTTTTTCTCTGCTGTTTTTGTTTGTGTTTTTTTTTTATAATTATTAGAAATTTGTTTCGCACTCAGAGTGAGACATGCTGTAACAATGGCACGCATTACAAGAATACCAGCAACCTACCTATTTATATTTATCCATGTACATAACTAAGTGATAAATTCTTTACAGCATGGTACAATGCATTTTTTTTCCAGAGAAACATCACTTAGGAAAGTTATGAGTAATTAAGCCAAATTGGTAGTTGGCTAAGCCAGTTGAATGTGATGTAGTAAACGTACAAGATGCGTAACGACGATAAATAATTAGTGGATAACCAATCCATTTTATTGATAAAACAATATTAGTTGTAACCACTAATCACAATCAATGGTTGTGCCTTTTGTATATGTGAGAACATTGATCATCATTTTCACCGGACATGCCTACTCTAATTTTGGATCTGATTGCTTCAGGCCTGAGTACATCGTGGACATAGCTGGCTTGACATGAAGGATTGCTTATTGTGATATCTGGATAGAAATTTTACTTGTCAGACGCTTTCATAACCCACACATCTATACAAGTTTTGATTAGTTGTCCTGTGAAATGCTTACGAATATTAGATCCATCTGCCAATACCCTTTGGACGTCTGTTTGTCGGACGAGCGGAGAAATGTGGTTGTCATTGCCGGTCACTGTAAATAGTCTTAAGATATGTAGGTATATTATATTTAGAGTAATCGGATCCATAGCTGATAGTAGCTTCTCCATAACATGAATAGTTTAAAAACTTGTGAATATTACATTAAAGCAGCAAAAAGATAAACACTCGATATTGCAGCATTGCAGCAAGGAAAGTACATTGGCAGTCAGCATGCATGGCATCTATAAAAGTCTGTACTATATTTGCCTTTAGTGATGGTTCTTATAAGTGTTTAGTCTGCTTTTTGAACCCGGCGAACGACCCACCTTGTTAATCTTGGGTTCCTGTTTTGTGTGCATCTGAGTATGCGGACGTAGAATTTCTGTGATGTTCCTCTCGCATTTGCGGCTAGTAGGAGATTCTGTTGTTCCTGAATATGAAATTGTGGTTGGTGTTGTTATCGAATATATACATTGCCTATTTTAAAAGATAAGAATACCTGCTCAGACATTGTTGACATTGTGACAAGGGTGTTGTCTAAGACAGTTTCAACAGGTAGCCCAAATATTGTGGCATCCATTATCCCAGTGTCATCTTGTAACTCAACATAAAGGCGGCCGCTGTATCGAAGGGTTGTGTGGTTGTTAGTTTGCATATATTTCATGTCAAGAACAAATGTAGTATAGAGTAGAATAATTGTTGCATATATTGTACACTGAATAGTTGTCTAACCATATGATTGCATCTTGGGTAGAATTGCCGCATTTGTTGCAGATCTGTCCCAAGCACTCATTTTTGCAATTTCGGCATGCTTTGAACCATGGCTGCTGGGTTGTTGGTATTGTAGTCATTGATACCTTAATCCATGTTTCTCTGTATAAGGGCTGTCAGGTATAATTAATTAGGTGTTAGCTTTTTGCAATTGTTATGCTGTGGACAAGATAACTAAATGGAAGAAACAACTCACCAAAGTAGCCTTAACTGCTGATATGTTGCTGACTTCCATTGAAAGCCGTCGCACCAATGCTGTATGTTGATAATAGTATAGATTCTGGAGGTAGTGCTTTTATAGGATGATTGCCCTACCTAGTTAGTTGAACTATTGTGCACAGGATAGAACGGCACGCATTACTATGTGTTGCGTACACCGAGGCTACCGCATATCGATGAAATGAAACATGCTTAGCAAAGTTGGGATGAAGTGATATATGAATGTTAATTACGATGCTTTTGGTTATAGTGTCAACATGATTTAGTTATATATGCATATTCTTATCCTCTTGTTCAGCATAACGGTATGCATGCAATTACATGGTCGACATAGTTGGGATTGGGTTATAGCCGAAGTAGATATGCAAAATAAGTAATCCTTGTTTGTCTACGCTGTTGTACTTACAGTCAATTATAGGAGTCTGTACACTATGCAGTATCAACAATAATGCCAAAGTAGAAAATATAACGAAATTTTATTCAATGCAACAAAGCCACACGGAAACATGGTACTGCACCACATATCGTACAACAAACAGAAATGAAATATAACAAAGTACGTCGCGAGAGAATTTTATGTCGATACATATTCACGATTGGATCTTATTCACTATTATTGCCATTGCGTCGTCACATTCATGCAATCTTAACATGGCGGACCACCCACCTAAATATGCTGCGATTGGTTTGGTGTACGCCTTTTACAACACGCACATAGAAAGGTGTTGATGCATTGCTTGTGTTGGCATTGATGATGAGAGACTGGCATTCCTGGTGTTACATTATAACATTGAAGTGAGGCACAAATTTCATTGTAAATATGTTATCGATGTTGTATTATGTAGTTATATGATGTATTATTTGTAAGTAATATATTAACACCTCTAGCGTCATTCGGGCCAAGGTTGCAGCTGTTGTGTTAAGCACAGTTTCCCCCGCTTGCCCAAACAGCGTAACATTCACTGTACCGGTGTCATCTTTGAGCTCAACCATGAGACGGCATCTGTATCGAAATAAATATTTGTGTGTAAAATATTGATCTAAACATCTTTAAACGTGAATTTGCATGTGTTATAGCTGGTTAACCTGGGAGTAGTGTTGGATTGGGAGTTGCGGCAACTATGACAGTTTGAATGAATACACTCTTGCTGGCACGTATCACATGCATTGAACCATCCCTGCTGTGTGGTTGGGACGATACAAATGCAAACTCTTATCCAAGCTTCATTGTATGCTTCCTGAGAAAAATGTGGCAGTGATTCAATTAAATATCACATTGTTGTGTAGTAAGAGCTTACATGACCTGACATTGGAAAGTAATATGACAACAGTATTGCGTGAAGTAATGATACCAATGCCGACTGAAGTTCTGCAATCGTGAATGGTGTCATGATGTTCGGTCTGGCGATTGAATGTTGGTGGTGCAATTGTTGGAACATAAGATGCGCTTAATAGTACTGGATGCATGTCTCGTTTGGGCAGCTAATGGTTCATATAGTGCATAACTGGTAAGTGGTAAATTGTTTAGGAAGTATATTAAGAATACGATGTGGGGTAATGTGCTCTATTAGAAAAAAATCACGTGTATTGTTAGATGGGGATTCAAAGATTGTTTCGTATCCATGCCGATACCTAGAAATTAGTGAAGGAGACGTATTTCTGTACATATTCGATCATGTTGTGTAATTTGCTACTGGTCAATTTTCCAACAACAGGATAGTACTGTATTACACTGATAGATACTGTAGCATCATCAATGTCATGGTTCGTGAAATGACTGCGATGTAGTTTTACAGATGGTTAAAGTTGTTATGCTATTGTTTGTGCCAAGTGTGTGGGTGCAATACTGTTGTATGCCAAGTGTTTGGGTTGCATGGTAGATAGGCATATGTTGAGAATGCATGTGAGCAAGCTAGCCGATAAAGCATTCAGAGTGTTCATCATCATTTCACTGCAATTGTCAGTTTTGCATAGATAACTTATCCATTTGTTGGCACACATTTCTATTTCATGGGGAAACTGACAATGAGATGGATTTGGTATAATTGATCAGCTGTTAGTAGCTCAAATGTATCAGTATGTTATACTGAGCTTCTAAAGTTGAATAGCAGCTTTAGCATAGCAACTTTTGATGTTTGTGATGAAAATGCCAGTCTCAGCATGTTTCATACGTTAACTGACTGGCACGCATACCTAGTCTAGTTGGGAAGATAGCCATTGTGTGAGAAAAGATTGTGGTTTGTGAAAACCAATCAGGGAAAAGATAATTCGTATATTACATATAACATATGTGATATTGTGATAATACGTTATACACATATGTTGTGTAGCTGTTCAAAGGCAGGATTAATCTATTGGTATGAATGAATGCACAAATTGTGTGCCAGATATATGACCATTGCGTTAGCTTATTGTCGGCGATAATGGTTGTCGTAGCTTACAAATCCCACTACACAAGTTCAATTCTTCTCCCGGTCAACTATACACACAAGGAATGTATGCGGTATTTGCATTTTCGCAGTTACAATTATAGGACCACGTTATCAAGTTTTCCATGAAAATGTATGTATACGATTGTATGGGTAGGTCAATAAGCTATTTTTTGGGTGGTGCTGGAGAATTACACGACACGTGAAGAGGCTAAACAACAACGTACATACGTAAAAGCTGGAGAAGTTGATTGTTTGATCAACATCGGAATTAAAGTGATATATTGCTAAAAAAGGTGAAAAAAAAAAAAACTTAAAATTAGGTATATGTACGGAGGACATTATCAATGTAATACATTCAGTTCACAAGTAACACAGTAATCGAAGAATATTAAATGAAGCATGTAATGATACGAATTGTTAATTACATGACTCAAACCAACAAGTATACAATTGGTACGCAAGTATTAAGTTGCGTACTATTTTAGGAACATCATATAATATATTTAGCGCACAATAGTAGGGACCAGTATGGGAAGCAGTAAAGCGGATACTGTTGGATCATATGTCGATTTCGATAAGATAGCAAATATTGCTGTACAATTTTTTATAAAAAACCAGTATGAATCTCGATTGTAATAGTTAGTGGAATGTGATCTAGGTAAAGAAGCATCGTGCAAATATTCACATATCTTTTGAATTTGTTTAGACTGATCATGTTTAGAAATTATTGAAGCTACGTGCTTGCAAGGCTATATAGACTTATGTACTAATACCCTGTCTCACTTATATAGGTTAATAATAAGGTTATGCATTTGGTGAATTTGATGTCTTAAGCGTAGAGGACCTTATCGCCTGATTATACATGCGGCTGTAACAATATAAGTAAGCAGCATCAGAATCAGTAATTTCGATATGCCAAACAACCACACGCTGAACATTTATTCAAAATATGATGCAAATAACTGGAATTATGCAGCTAATCCGTATCACTGGGTGACATATAACGACTACACGCTTCTAACTTGTCTTCTGTAATCAAATCCTGTATAATTTCTGGGGCTTCATATAGAATTTTGCATTCATCTAATTGCTGTGCTCCCATACTTGCAAGCTGTTTGGCGACGCAATTTTCTAAGTAGTCGATATGATTTAGGGCTATGTGCATGTCTCGCAGCAGAATATGCCCCTGGTTGATTTGATTTCTCATACCTGCAGGAAAATCTCTGACAAAATGGAATATCTTTATTGCTTTGTAGCATGAAGTCTGTATCTCTATGTTACTCCAGTTTTTATCACAAGCCAAGTGAATGCCGTGATAGATTGCCCAAAGTTCACTCTCAAGTTTATTTGTTGCGTCTAATTTTCCTATGAAACCAAGCATCCAGTTATCTTCATTGTCTCGGCAAACTGCACCGATACCACCACTGCTCGTTGCAGAAGCTGCAAAGCCATACACACTTATTCTGGCAATCCCTGTATCAACCATATATTATGCACAGAATTGCACCACAAATCATAAAACACATGCACAGTTATGTTATCGGTGATTAGCATAACCGAATGTATAATACTTACTTTGCAAGTTAGGCACGCTCCTAGGAGGGATTTCACCCTGGAAAGTTGTTGCACTGAGTAAAGTTCGGGATGTAGCGGATGAGTCTGACGACTCCTCCTTTGGAGATGACATCAAAGGCAGCGATTGTTAACTTTCCCAGTTTTGTCTATCCAGTTGTTGTAGTGGTGCAACGTTGGGTTGTATGGAGAGGGAGACAGATTTAGTATTATAGCTGACAAATTATGGCACGCATTTCGATAGTAGCAACTGGATATGTCGCCGTGTCTTCTGGCGCTCATGTATCAACACATTTCATACGCATTTGTAACTATAATTGCATGGCAGTGAATATTTTAGTTGGTAACAGTATCAACACAGTTGAACAAAAGACAGCTTCATCTAATGTGCGTAAGATGCCGTAATAGCAAAACTACATCCCATTTACGATAAGTATTGGTATACGCGCACGTGATTCTGGTTAAGGTTCGGTGTCAACATTATACTCTGACGACAGCAAAGATGACGATCGGTAGTGGTGCTTTATATTACGATTCTTTGAATTGGTAATGGTTGTACAAATGATTATAGAAAACAACAATATCAATTTGGATTGTATCGTATACGGACAATGTCAGCACCGAGTATTAATCAATCAGAGATTTATTTTGTTTGTTCGTTTTTTTTTTCTTTTCTTTTTTTTTTAATTTTTATTTGATATACAAACGAGAAATATACAGAGACACTGTATTTCGAAACTGATGCAGGTATCTTTGATACATTACACAAAACTGTGTAACTCTTTAATGCAATCTATGGTGGGAAATTGTATCTATATAGATGCAACAATAAATACAACACTGAAAAGGGGATCTATGCAATGCATACAGTGGGTGGAGATTAAAACAGTCAGTGGGCTCTTCATCTTCCATTATATAGCTGTTGCTATAAAAACATTCCTAAAACTTTCAAAAACATTATATCAGAATAGCTATGGACAAGAAAGAGGACGGTGCAAGAAAGTCTCCAGACACTGCAGAAAAGAAATCGAGCAGCAAGGGGGAGCGACACAGTGAAGTTAAAAAGCGGAAGAAGCCGAAGTATACTGTGAGCACGGAGAGCAGTGAAAGCGATAATGAAGTTGATTCGGAAACATGGCATCAGCATGATTATGTTGTTGGCAAAGGATCTGAGACTACAGTTTACTCAGGAAACGAAGACGAAGACGAGGCATGCGACAGTGATACGGCAAGATCGTACGAAAGGAATAAGAAAGCTACTTTAGCTATGTTTCGCCGACAGAGGGAGGCAGGACGTAAAGAAAGAGCAGAGCGACAGGAACGATTAAAAATGAAAGCCGACGATGTTAATGAAAAAAATTCAAATAAAAAGCGTAGAAAATAAATTAATTATTATATTTTATTTGTAATATGTCGCATAATTTATGTTACAAATCTATTACTTCGGCATGAATGGCTATTATAAATTTTGAAGTTCATATCAAGGATGCCTGCTTTGGTTACTTTCATTATGGAAAGTTATTGGTGGTCGTTGCATAATAATATACTACGAAAATGCACAAAATAGGAATCACATGAGAAAAATATGAGCAAGATTACTGCTGTATCTTGGATTATCAGACGTTTAAAATTCAATACAATCCAACATATATTACGAAAAGTATATTTCATGTTATTGTTTATTTTCTCCTATATTATGGAATGGATGTTATTACAGATATGATATGAACGTAGACGCACAGTATTAAGACTGTGATTGTATTCCCTTTGAACATCTATTATACAAAATCATATGTTATGTACTTTAGAATACAATAAATAGTATATCACCGATAATTTCATTTTGAATTAGCAATTGAACGATATAACAGTTCATGATATTTAATCAGATACGTAGATGTCATTAAATACTATGCATAAATATCACAATGCACACACAATTACAATAGCATAAAATTGACCACAATTAAACAAACAACTGACCAGACTATATATATCGGAGTAATTTCAGGACTATATATATATCGGAGAAATTTCAGTGTGGTGAGGTTATCACCGGATCACCACTCATCAAAAAATACACCTCAGCATTAATTGAAGTTTCATATATGATCAACACCAAGTTTTACCAAATCAGATGATGTCTACGACACAGGTATGAAACATCTGTTCACAAAAGCCTACTAAAACAGGCAACTGTTAGCTTTACTCTGGTTACATTAGCAATGCAGTTCTGCAAAAGGGGGTTAAATGAGAAATAACATAACAAAAAGCATACACAAATACCACAGATGATTGCTACGCATGACAAATTACTGGCGGTAGACTGTTGCCCGAAACATTGGAATACTGGGATCTACCAATTCAATCACGCATGCATCATTAAGCGCTAGCTGAGAATGCAGCACGTATTTAAACCAAGCAAGACGACGGTGAAAAGGATTTCCTGCATGCGTGAAACCACATGTTGTTTCCCAACTCATGTAGCCATTATCCGATGTTTCTAGCCACACTTTGTTCGGGGTACCAGTCAAGTATTCTCGCACGAAATATGTAGGAATGTTCTGCACAATTTAAAATAACCTGTTGATATCATGCATAAATGCAAATATCCCAAGGAATTAGAAATTAAGCACTTACAACTCCGCCCTTTCTCGTAGTGTAAGAATGAATGATGCGGAATGCAAAGAATGGCACTTCAGTGTTGTGAGCTTGCGCACGAGCGAGGGCATGATTTTCTTGTGGACCCATTCGAAAGACGGAAGGATTGAGCCCGTAGTTGATTTCCACAGCAGATTCATCCATGATACGGACCTTGAAATTCAAATTGCCTTCATATTTGAACATAAGCACAGCTTTAGGAGGGATGCGATAAGCACTGGCAAATTGAAGCCATCCCATGCCAAAGTAATGCTCATTTCCTACTTGATCGATGCAGATATTCCACGATGCCCCGTTGGGCACATGTAGGTAAACAATGTGTGCAATGCTGTCGTAGTGACGAGCAACATACTTTGGAGGGATTCGCTGCACAAAGAAAATGGTTATCCAACAGAGGTAGCTAATCAATAAATTGTAATTAAGGAGAACACGTACACAAACTACCCAAGATTGTTACCAGGGTGGTATCTTTCTTGTTAAATGGATCGTAAAGCTTGAAGAAGCGAGGCGCTATTTCTTTAATGCCTGCAGTAGCGTTGCTTTCCTGCTTAACAATACTGTGGTAAGTAATTTCGGTGCACGTTGGATCCATTATCCTTATATCATAGCTCAGATTCGTTCTAAATTTGAAGAAAACAAAATATCCCAAAGTGATTGAGTTGAATTTGACCACAGTTTTCCACCCATTGCCAAGATACAGTTCATTGTTGCCTGCAAGAATCGTCGTGTCAAAGATTGCGCCGGAGGGAGTTCGTAGCTGGACAATCTTTCCAACATCTTTCCTGTATACATCAACAAAGATACGGGGCAAGGACTGCAAGCGGAACAACGGTTGATTAGATTGCATGCTTGAAATAATATTGTCAAGTTCCTTGTATGCACAACATGTACTCAATAACTATTTTAAAACATAGGCATATACTGATATTAGAAGCTTTATATATAAGCTTACCAGTCTGTCATTTTCTGGATCACTGGATACGATAACTTTGAAGAAATTCATACTGATTCCAATGCTGAGGCCTTAACTGCTAATGTTTGATTACAGAATGTAGGCTGTGTATACAGATGGCAACCACATCAGTTCTTTAATAAGTTCATATTGTATTACACACACACACACACACAAACGCACACTACAGTGACAAACCGGAAGGATCATAACATAGTTATGCATTCTCACAGTGACACAAACATAATGCGGTTCAAAGTATCCAAGAACTCGTGTTTTATATATTTATTCATTTACACATTTCAAATCTTCGGCATCTTGAGCATGCATACTTTGATGAAATAGTACTTACAGGCCAAAGTACAGAAACAATATCGAAGGGGGAAATACAAATTGTCACCATAAGCTCGCAATTGCAAACACTACAGATTGAAAATGTTGAATACAATAACACAAACAGATGATAGCTGATTTCAATGAGTTGGGTATACGTATATAAGCAAGTATTCTTATGAACTTGTTCTAACCCCTTTCTTTTTCATGTGATATTACAATTTGGAAGTAAAACCCTAAACGAAACATACCTGAAGCAGGTGAATCCTGGCGGCGATACCTAAGATTTGCAATATGAAGGGTTGGGTGGGAGAAGCAGTGGGTGGTCATGAATACCCAACGAAGTTTTGCGCGATTAATTTATTATGCTCAACTAAAATTGCAGTGCAGGCCCTTCTATGTATAGATATTTAATATTATGCATATGATTGGCTGAGTTTAATCGAGAACTAACACATAATAGTTGATTGCTGGGAACTAATTGAGTTTTCGTTTAAGAAATTAATATATCTGCATCGGCGTTTAAAAATTATACGAAAGATTGTTACGTATAAATTGGAGTCTAGTATTGCATTGTACTAAGGTTGCAATTTATTAATAACTGATCTTATTACGATTTTGTATTCGTCAAAGTTTAAATTGCTATGTCATCTATCACACCGGCCTGATTTGTACGCAGGTAAATTTAACTAACCGCTAATTGCATCAAAACAATGTGTACATAATAACTTTCGTATAGATGTCTATAAAAGACGTCTATTTTACAATGACACAACAATAATCAGACACCAACTTGAATAATATATGCATATACATGAATCATAGAAAATTACTTACGTCAAACAACATTGGATTGCCAGCAATCAATGTGAAGCTGGATATGTTGCAATCAATGTGAAGCTGGATATGTTAAAGAGATGGATGTGCAATAAATAAATATTAGAAGTGGCGTATGAAATATATATGAAGGAAAAGCACCGATACAAAACAAACAAAACATTATATGTTATCTTACACATATGTTATCCCAAAGGTATACCCAAAAAAACACCCAGGTCTCTGCTATGATTCGAGACATCACTTTACCCTACCACTACAACAGAACAGGATACTATATAGTATGGCATCTTCATATGCACAAAATGACTGACATGTTTTGCTCTGAAACTGCACAAAAAATATTAGCAAAAGGCATAAAAATAACAACTGTGTAAGCACAAGTTGTTAATTTTATGCACTGCTGTCTCCAGAATGCACTGCTAAGTGCAGTCCTTATATCTACATACATATCTGATTACATAGTTTTACAGGCCTTCATCACAGAGTTAATTTTATGCAATCTCAACTTGGCGAACACTCCACTTGTTAAGCCAGCGTGGATTCTTGCTGCTGGATGGAGCCAGGCGGAAATAGAACCGTTTGTCTACCGCTGCATCATTCGCCTTGGACAACACATCGCTCTGTTCCTGCATCCCAATATAAGACGACTATATTAATCAAAATCATATGGAATCAGCCGCATTTCAACTCAAAATTGCGATATATGGGCGTAGTTAGCTTACATCGGGAGTCATTGCAGACAGGATGACCGCACTCTTATTTAGCACTTTTTCAACAGCATGTCCAAATATAGCAACCTCAAGTTCACCACTGCCATCACCAATTCGAACTCCGAGGCGCCCCCTGCACAATATCAATTTTTTTACATCACAATTAGGAATCATATAATTACATGAGAAAAACACCGTTGCTCACAAATGGACTGTTGTGCATACAACCACAGATGACATGAGTTATTGAATTGGTAAACATTAACTCCAAAAAAATTATGTGAGATTGAACGGGGCATACCATGGTGCAGAAATGCAGTCATTTTTTTCACAGCCTGGGCAAGCAAATACTTCGCCGAGCACGTGGTTAGTAGCCCGGTTGCACTTGTTGCATGCGGTATACCACGGCCGCTGACTACATGGTGCTACAACAACAGACACTCTCACCCAGACTTCATCAAAACCAGCCTGCTGCAATGCAAAATAACATTAATTCAATCGGGAACATCGTAGATAAACTTGCTCATGATTACAATGCTAGACAGGACAAGTTACCGGACTACTTGGTAAATCTGCAATCTTCACAAGTTTGAACTCAGATGTAGAAGTATTGGCAACTTTCTTTTTCAGTAACATCTCAGGGTCACTGATAGCATCAATTTTCTCGTAGTTAGCATCACGCCTGCAATATCTTTAGATTGTTAACATAAACTACCAGACGACAACCTATGTACTACATATAGGTAGATAATGAAGGCAGTTTACCAATCCAACAATTCATCAACTCGTGCATCAGCAACGTCAGTCAAGAACATCGTAGACATGGTAGTTTTCAAGGAGAACCCTGGGAGACACAGGCAAAACCACTTATAAATATAACAGTAGATACAAACATAACATGTCAAGCATCAACAATTCAGCAAAAGATAGCATGTTGATACCGGAGTATTTCGATGCCACAACATTAGTGACGATGACCACTGGCTGGGACTTTGCTAACTTGGCCAGTTTTTCTGCATCAGTAGTTGCTATCTCATCCCAAGCTGACAAGCACACTGGACTCAAACTGTTTGGCAAGGCAAATGAAGTTAGAGAACACAGCAAATAGATAGAGTGGATAAGATTCAGTAAGGGGAAGGAAAAAGACACGATATGATATCATCGATTACATAACAATTTTCAGCATCATAAATAACTAAAGGCATCTTACATATATATAACATGTATATTTCATATCTGCATTCCATACCAGTATAAACTAAACAAAATTGATGAATCAAAGGAACATACAAGTGTTATACATGGTCATATTAATTTACCAGGCAAATCAAGAATATCTTTATTGCATACACTGATGGTTCATTGCTCACAAGTCACATTGTACAAGCTTAATGTTGACCTGGTATGCTTTCATTCTTCTATTACTTTACAGAGCATAACAAAGCAATATTTGCAGTGTAGGAGAAAATATTTAATTATACTATTGATTCAAGAACTTCCACTGCCTATAATATGATCATACCTAATAAACAAGAATAGGCGCAGAGCAGTATATCAGAAGTAAGCAAGGCACATCCAAAAACTTACGTATCATCAACAACAACTATATCTCGAACCTTCGAACGAGCACTTGAATCCTTCCATGGCACTGTTTTCGGCGACATGACAGCTATGATTATCACTGCAACATCTGCACATGGATACATATATTGTGAGTATGTAAATTTTGATGGAACGAAGAGAGATAGCCACGGCAAGCACAGCAATAACAAGCACAACTAAATAAGAGCAACGCATAAACAACACAGCAAGCGATGCAATGCTAAAATATTGGGGGAAACTACCAAATTTGTCAGGTTTCCCGATGAGGTCGCGGGCGTCAGCCAGATTCTTGAAATTGAACGTAACAGCTCCCCTTTCATCTGCAGCATCTTCGACTGGTACAATTTTCATCTGAGGATCCAGAACAAGGACATAATCGTGATCAATGTAGCGATGTTGCGGGTTAACACGGCGTACAGCTCCATCACTGAACCAGTATGAATGATATGGGTGTAGCTGTTTGTCAAACGTTTCAATTTCAGAGTCAAAGGCTGTGGCTTGTATCTTTTTGCCCTGCATAGGACAAAGCAGGTAATGATAATTATGACACAGGTATTGGGTGAGGTCAGTGTACTACTCGTTAACTAACCTCGCTATCACAAAGGATATATCGCTGATACTTAGTGTTGCCAAATCGAGCTGTTGTTGCACGGTACTTCTCGACGACACGAAGTTTAATCTTCCATTCTTTCAATTGATCAGTCAGGGCAGATAACTTCAGCATATCACTTTCTATCCCTAGTTTACAACAACAATACACAGACAGCATATATAAGCACCACATTTGTAGTTACATGCTTTTCAGATCGTGAAAAAAAAAACTTGATGCATACTCATGCAATCGTTTAACTTTGCAGCAAGTACATTTAATATAGCAAAATCAAGCGAACAACAAATTTAAACCATAATAATGCAGCCAGGCAAGATTATAGTAAGCACATATTCGGGGCCATAATTTCATGTGTCGTATATCCAGTGACACAAACGAAAGCATGACAAAAAAAGAAAAAAAAATAATATAAAAAAAAAACAATACTAATAATAAATAGATAATAATAAAAAAACACAAAAGATTATATATATATATATATGTATGTATATATAGTATATACCATTCCTATTGCGAAACACTATTATAATTGCCCCGATGCTCGACGCAGCAGATGTTTGTACACAACATTCTGGGTACTGTCAACAGTTTGGATATTATCAAGTGGATGTATTAAAATTTTCACTGACGCAGACAACTTTGCTCGAGATAATGCAACATAGAGTTGACCATGCGAAAATACTGGCTGAGGAAGATAAATACCAACATACTGCAAGGTTTGGCCTTGGGACTTGTTAATTGTCATAGCAAAGCATGGTCGGACCGGGAATTGTTTTCTTTCAAACTCAACTGGGTAGTTATCTGTCTCAGATGGCCTGAGTGGTATCCTAGGTATGAAGACATCCTTCCCTTTATTGTGTCCTATAGCTATTTCAGCATGTATGACATTAGGGAGGAGATTTTTACAAATGAGTTTAATACCATTAGACAGCCCGACAGATGGATCTAAATTTCGTAACAACATCACAGGACAACCACGTTTTAAGCGCAGCTCATGAGGAGGCAGTCCATTAGGTGTAAGAGTATGTAAAAACTCTAAAGAATGGTTATCTCGGCTACCAGGAAGACAATGATCAAAACTTGTGTAGACATGTGTGTTACCAGGGAATCTATCAAGTAAAATTTGATTCAGTAAATCAACACAATCATTTCTTGGTGTCAAGATGGCCCGGTAGACAAGATAATCATATTTCAAGCAATCGCTTTCAAAGTTAGGGTAAACGTAATCAATGAAAGCATTAATCGATGCTCTTTCATTTACAAAAGGCACAACCATAGATTGCGGTAGCTTTAATAAGGATTCATCATTTTCTTGCGAGCTGCCATCCCCGACTGATAGTAGAAACTCCGCAAAAGATGGATCATGTATTGCCCTCATGTTCGCCGTTAGACGTAATATGCGCATGTGAGGCCACAGGTGTGAAGCAACAATGCTGTTACATATGCATTCCTCCTTCGTTGCTAGCACTGTCACAGGAAGTACTTGCCTAAAATCACCACCGAAAACAACAACCTTCCCTCCAAACAATTCGTTGCTCGAGCATATATCGCGGAGCATAGATTCAAAAGCCTCGATATTCTGCTTCTTTGCCATTGTGACCTCATCCCATATAATTACACTTGATTGTCGAATCAGCTCTGCTAAGGCAGTCCGCTTCCCAATGTTGCAGCAATCCTCTCTTTTGTGTCCAGAGGTAGCTTGAAGCGAGAATGCGCTGTTCGACCCCCAGGTAAGTTGGATGCTGCAATACCTGTACTGGCAGTAGCCAATGCAATATAACCCATGCCACGAATACGAGCGAGAATAGCTCTGTAAAGGAATGTCTTCCCAGTTCCACCAGGCCCATCAACAAAGAAACACGCACCTTTCTTCCGCAAAACATGATCAATGATTACATCATATGCAGTTTGCTGGTCCTCATTCAGTTGCTTTGATGCCGCAATGTCCTCTGGAGGGATAGGAATTGCTAACTCTTCATCGATCTCTCGATTTAGCAGTGCAACTTCATCCGAACCATTAATATCCATCGGCAGGTTATAATCTCTTAACTGCCTTCCCATTGACTCAAGAACCATGTTTACATGTCTTAGAGTTCTTGAAAGGACCTGACTTTCACTATAGGCTTCTCCACGACGGTAGTCTTCAGAAAGCTTAGCATAAAATCGTTCCCACAGCTGCCGAGGATTACTCGGCTGGCAGAAGACCAGAATGGTGGCAAACAGTCGTCGCAAAGTGTGTGGCATCTGGAATGTTGTTGCCTCTTCTAAACAATCTTCCAATGCAGTGTCTTTCTCAAGCAGCCCAAGTTTTTCGCAAGCATCACGATATGTTTCACACACATGACTACTGACGGTCCGAAGATGCTCGTATGATTCTGCACCTCTGACATGCATTAGCAGTATACGCAAGAAGAAACGCTCACCTTCCGCGGGATTAGCAGCCACTATACGACCAATAGCATCACCTTTCTTCCGAGGCGTCCACTCCGAATTCGTAGAATTCCATACATAATGTTCAGGAAACTCACTGTAGAGCCACCGCCTAGCTTCTGGATCCCGTTTATTTGTTTCAAAATATTCGGTTAACATCGTCTTCTTATATTTCTTATCCGTCGCGATATACGCAAGTTTCGGATATTTGTTGAATGCAATGGACTGCATTCCAGGTAGATGAAGCTGCAGGACAGTGACATGAGGATACATCTCATTCAAAGGAAACTTGAAGATACGCCAAGCAGCTTCAGGCGGGGAAATCCATCTAGCAGACTGAAAAGCCTTTATTTCATCTATGCAACCCTTCTGCTCCGATATCACTTGAAACACAACCCTGTCGTGACCTTTGTATATATATTTGTACAGATATTTTACAGCCTTTATGGTTGAGCATATTTCCACATTTATGTGGCAGTCATACTTAGCAAGTAAGTAAGGATTATACGGCACAACCCACCTGTTGTCCAATGTTTGCCCTCTCACCTCAACAGTTCGGCCATTTCTTTGCCGGCGATAAACTGCGAATGCATCATCACCAGTCCTTGTAACATCTGAAAATTCCCGGGGATATTTGTTCTTGCAGCCAGTTTTAGGACGCATGCAAGGGCACTGTCGGTTAAACTCACCACATGGACCATGCATCATATGTTTCTTCACTGCATTATGTAAATGAGGATTTGCATGCGGGTCAGGTATTTCAGCAGATATGTACTTGTCAATTCTATCAGGACTCATTAACTTGGCAAATTTTTTTAGAATCAGTAGGAAATGCACATGTGGTAGACCCCGCTTCTGGTACTCAATCACGTACGTGTAAGCAGCAATTGGGCCAAGTATCTCCCTATCAATCAAATCCCGCTTGAATTCTACTGTTTTCGCCCGGAAAATTCGCGCTACTAAATCAGGCCGGTTTTGAGGTTGCTCAAATGGTAGAAGCTCCGCACGAATCTCTGCCCAATTGGGATTGCATGTCATCGTGACAAGGTAATCAGGTTTACCGTATTTACGCACCAAAGCCATTGCATCCTGGTAACGACGCTTCATATCACGGGGCCCACCTACAAAAGACGGCGGCAACACGACTTGACGCCCGACATTATTTGGGTTCATCTCCCCTGCAGTGATGCTGTCCAGTATTCCCTGGTAAAGATCCGCTCGGATAGTGTCCTGATGCTGACGCACATAATCTAGCCTGCTTGTCTCAAGTTTCACATACATATCAACCATGTATTGCTGAAGCAGACGCCCAAAGAACAACATCGATGACCGGCGTATATCTCGCATCTGTAACCGGTAGCAGTGATGTAATACCCCGTTTTTATAGGGGTAACAAGTGACTTTTCGTATAGTTATATGTTAATTACATAGCGAAAGGGGAAGTAGTTGTCATTTCAAATAGTATTTGCTAGTCAAGATTTGGGGGTAGAAATTGTAGTTGGAAGAAGCTAGAAATCCTAGTGAGCAATTTGATATAAGATAATTAAATAATAATAATAATAATAATAATAATAATAATAATAATAATAATAATAATAATAATAATAATAATAATAATAATAATAATAATAATAATAATAATAATAATAATAAAAGGAACAGACCCCTATACGGGGTGAGTCTCCCCAGGCCTTCTTCTCTTCTCCTCCCTCTTCATATACTGCTCCCCCTCCTCCTTCTGCTCACCCCCATCACCCGACACCACCCCCAACGCCAGCACCATCCCCGACACCACCATCCCACCCTCCATCTCTCCCTCTCTGCCTCCTTCTCCCTTGGTCGAACAGAAAAGAGAGAGAACCAGCAGCAGCAACAGTGGCCTTCGGCCACTGCAACAATCGCCGCCGGAAAACCCAACGGGGAAAAGCTACGCCGCCATAGCCACCTCCATCTCCACAGCCTCCATCACGAACCCTCTCTCCCTCTATCTCTCTCCCTCTCCCCTGTTTTGCCCAACGAAAAGCAGAGGAAGCAGCAGCGGCGGCAAAGCCGCTGCCTCCCCCGTCGGCGACGAAACCACCATCACCACCTCATCCACCACCTACTCCCTGTCTCTCCCCTCAGTCTCCCTCCTCTCCTCTCTTCCTCGCGACCCAGAGAGGATCACAGCAGCAGAAGCAACAACTTCGTCAAGTCACCGCCGCTATCGCCGGACCTCCATTTTTGCCGGCGAAGCTTCGAGCCCGGCAAAATTAGCAACACCCAGCCCTTAGGATTGCTTCCCATCGCCTCCGGGAAGTACGAGGACACTCGCAGCACGCTCGAACCTAGCCCAGGTCGCCGGAATCATCACGAGCAAACGCCACCGCCGACCCATTCGACGGCAAGCTCGAATCGGTCCGTTTCTCGACCGTTTTCAGAAATTTTCGGCTCGGGTACACTCTAAATCCCCTAATTAGTCGTTTTATGCAATCAGAATCGATAGTTGAGCCTTGAATCCATGCTTATATTGATCGATTTGATAGTTTACGTATAGGGGGTGAAAAGTGTCTTTTCTTACAACTTGAGGGTATAATCTGTAATTTATCAGAACTGTTTATAGCTATGAGAAGGGGGCTGTTTTGTACATTCTGAAAAGCAGAGGGTATTTATATTGGCATATGAGACTGTAATTTTGGTAGGGGATTAATTGTTTCTTTTATAGAAATATTGGTTACATAATTTTGTATGTATGTATATATATATATATATGTATGAAAATATTAAAGATATGAAATTTAAAGTTAATTTCCAAACTTCTAATTATTAAAAATATAAATAACTTGAATAATATAATTTCACAATAAATGGTTGCTATAAAGTAAAGTAGAGTCGTTTAATACACTAAGCCTATATATATATTCAATAATTAATATCGGTTTTTACTTAATTAGTTAATCTCAAAATATTGTAAGTTGATATTTTAAATAAATTAATTATCTAAATATCGTCTAAGGGTAAAATAGGTTATGAATAAATTTGAGAAATATTTATGAATAGTTTATTTAACTAATATCTTTATCTAAAAGTTAAAAATATTTATTTCTCATACTTATAAGTATATATTATATCACACTTGTTTCTTAAATAAATATTTTATGATGTCATCTCATCAACAAGTTAGTATATAGTCTTTTTATTTCACTATTAAGAATATGTTCCCAATAGTTAATTTCATTAATTAAATAATTTCTTTGCTATAAATAATTTATTCTAGAAAAGTTAAATATAATTATTAAAATATTAAGAATAAAATGTGGTTCTTTATAATAAAGTCTAAACTAATGTTTTCCTATTGTGGAATTTATACTTGGGGAAATTCTAAAAAGTAACTATATTATTCTTTTCACTATTTAAAGTGCAAATGTATTATTTGTAAAATTTAATAGTAAAATTATATAATTATAATTTAAGGGTATGATTATTGCAAGCTAAGCACACTCTTGACAATTATAACCACAAAGGAAGGTTTAGGCGTCGTATTAAATTAAATTGGACTTTCTCACGTCGTTACTTGCATAGTCAGACTCTCGATTAATTAGAAAATTATAAATTTATAGGTGACGAATTTGTAGACGAGGGATACGTCTACCTGTAAGAGCGTACGTGCTATTTGCCGTATTATTGAGGTAAGTAAATATGCCAAGTCTAGCGTGCCTAGCTTCTTTCGTGTCGAAATGTGATTTTATAATTTGTCTCAAAATATGTTTTATGATTGCAAGCTTTACCTGAGATTGATTATGTTTTGAGATGAATGTTTTGAGAATGTCACACGAGAATAATAATTCATTAATGATGTAAAGTGGAAAGAGTTGTGCGGGGATCGTTATATTATTGCTAGATTGGTCGTGTTGACTTGTTCACTCGACCCGTATTATTTTTAACCCGGTCGCAACCTGCCGGGTCGCTCCATGTACTCACCTCTCTGGCCGCGAGGAGTCTTAGGGGGGTGCCGGCACTTAAGGTCTTGGTAGCTTAGTGAAAGTAGATCTTCCCCGTATCAACAAGCTAATAATATGAAGTTCTTTGAGAAAGAGATTTTTATGAAAGGAAAGAAGAGATAGATTGGGAATGATATTCCCCGTTTGAGATACAAGAGAAGGATTGAGATGCAAAGTAACAAGAAAGAGAATTTCATATGTGTTCCAGTATTCACACTTTATTCTTCAAGCAGTTACTCGGTATTGTTTATTCTCATTATACTCGTTTTTGAAAAGATATGCCTCGTAATCTGTTTACAAGCTTGGGTGTTTACTTACTCAGTATTTCATTGCTGACTTTAGAAAAACTGCGGTTCCTGTTTTATTCCCACCGCAGGTCTAGACGACGAAGGCTTGGCTTAGATCGGGGAACGCCGACTCACCTAGTATTATCATCATGCTTAGTAACTCGAATTACTAGACGGTTTGGATCTTTTGTGTAATAATATTTTAAGACAATGTTTAAGACAGTTGGGCTATGTAATGTATAATTATGGCAGTATTTGTTCTTGATTCCCGCCATTTCATATTTAGTAGCACCCACCCGGGCTCTCCGGTCCGGAACGGAAAGTCTGGGAATCATGGGGTGTTACAGGTGGTATCAGAGCAGGCTGTCCAAAAAGGGAAATTAAAAACCTGTAGGGCAACCTTAAAATGAAACTAGGAAAAATATAATTAAAATTGGACAAGCCGATTGGGTTATGGGTAGTCTAAGTTCTGGTCTTACTGGTCCCACCCACCCACATCCTTTTCGTCAGTCACAAGACACGTTATGTGCTTAACAGTACTTGGTGATATTAGTTGTGATGATCTTATTGCTATCTGCGAGATATCATTTGCTCCCGAAAAGAAGGAAAGAGTTATGCATTCTAGAAGTTTGCCCCGGAAAAGGGAGTTATGCATTGAGAAAATTTATAAGAGCAAGTATGATTATGAATTGTTAGATGCTGCATTCTTATGTGGTAGATAATATTTAAGTGTGATACGTGTGATACGTGTGTTACATGGATTGTTAAGCATGCACTTTATAAGATGATTTATGTTTATCTTTCGAGCCAATAATAGATTAAGAAATGATACAATAGGTGATAGTGTAGGAATATGACTGATAGACCACTACGCTACTACACCAGGAGAGTCCGGCAAGAACAGATGGCAGAAAACAACAACAACAACATGGAGCAGTTCTTTGCTCAAATGGCTCAAATGATGGGCAATGGAGCTCGGGCAGGAGTTAACTGGGCCAAGCAAGTGGACGACATGAAACCACCAAGTTTCATGGGAAATGAGGACCCCGTTGAGTTGGAAGACTGGATCATGGAGATGGACAAGATCCTTGAGAATGTGGAATGCCCTGAGGACCGGAAGGTAAATTGTGCGGTGTTTTATCTGAAGAGCGAGGCGAATCTGTGGTGGAGGAATGCTCGAGAAACTCTCTTGGCTCAGCCCAACTTCAATTGGGAATCCCTCCAGACTGCTCTCAGATCCCGCTTTTATCGTTGTCATGTGAAAAGGAGCAAGCAACAAGAATTTCAGAACCTGGAGCAAGGAAGTGACTCGGTAACCGAGTACTTTCGAAAATTTACAGAGCTGATGCGGTTTGCGGGCAACACGATTCCCGATGAAGAGTCCAAAGTTTCAAAATTCATCTCCGGATTGCAAGAGAGGTTGCAGACATCTCTGCTGAGCAGAACTTATCCAACCCTTCATGAAGTCTATGATAGAGCCGCTGATATATGGCGAGTCCAGGCAGTCCAAGAGGAGAGACGCAAGAAACGCAGGCTAGAGGAGGCAGGAGGAAGTAACAGCAACTTTGCGAAAGGAAACCAGAGGGCCAGGCCCAACAACGGAGGAGGAAACCAAGTCCAGTATCAAGGCAACCAGCAGAACCAGGGAAATCAGCGAGTCCGCCGCTATTACTGCAAGAAGTGCCCAAGAAACCACCCAGGAGAAGATTGTGCTGGTAATGTCGTCACCTGCAACAACTGTGGTAAAAGGGGACATCGAGCCTATGAATGCCGATCGCAACCAGCAGGGAACCAGCAAGTGAACCAAGGAGGAAACTTTCCGAGGCTGCAACAGAACAACTACCAGGGGAACCGCCAGCAAAATGGGAACAACTTTGGCCACTACCAGCGGTATGGGAACCAGCAGCCAGCTAACTTGCAGATTGGGTATGGGAACCAGCATCCAGCTAACTTGCAGATTGGGTATGGAAACTTTGGAAACCATCAGAACAATGGAGGTAATGGCTATGGAAGGCAGCCAAACTACAACCAGGGGAATGCCAGACAGAATGGAGGCCAGAACCGCAACAACAATGCTGGAGCTGCGGTCAACAACAATGCAGCAGGAGGAGCTGGAAACCAGAATGCCAATGTCGGAAGGATTGCTGTCATAACAAAGACCGAGGCAGAAGCTGCCCATGGAGTTGTCACTGGTACCTTTCTTATCCACGAGCAACCAGCATTTATATTATTTGATTCTGGTGCATCTTACTCGTTCATATCATCATCATTTGTTGAGAAACTGGGTTTGAATAAGTCATCCACCATATCCATCCCCGTAGCAACCCCTACTGGCTTAATAACAGTGTGTGACACCATATTTGAAGGAGTTGAGCTAAAAATCCTATCAAGTATCCTCCCAGCCAACCTGATAAAGTTTTACCTCGGGGGTATAGATGTTATTCTAGGGATGGACTGGCTCGCGATGTATCGAGCAGTTATAGACTGCTATGATCAGAAGGTTCGGTTGAAAGGACCCAAAGGGGAGAAGATCACCTACCGTGGTATCACAAGGGAACCTCGCATCAGACTAGTGTCAGCCTTGACTATAGTCAATCAAGTGAAGAAGGGAAACTCTGCCTACCTGTGCTACATCCAGGACGTATCCAAGAAGGAAAATCTACTGGAGGAGATACCTGTCGCAAGGGAATTTCCCGATGTCTTTCCAGACGAGATTCCAGGAATGCCACCCAAACGAGAAGTGGAGTTTACCCTCGACTTAGTACCTGGAACCGCTCCTATCTCGAAGGCACCGTATCGGATGGCACCAGCAGAATTAAAGGAGCTCAAGGATCAACTGCAAGAACTCCTACAGAAAGGGTACATACGACCAAGTGTGTCACCCTGGGGAGCACCAGTGCTTTTCGTAAAGAAGAAAGATGGGAGCCTGAGGCTATGCATCGATTATCGAGAATTAAACAGCGTGACCATCAAGAACAAGTATCCTCTACCCCGAATTCACGATCTGTTCGATCAACTACAGGGGGCCAGTGTCTTCTCCAGGATTGATCTAAGGTCAGGGTATCATCAGCTTCGGGTAGCCGAAAAGGATATTCCAAAGACTGCCTTCAGAACCAGATATGGCCATTATGAGTTTACAGTGATGCCATTTGGTCTGACCAATGCACCTGCAGTGTTTATGGATCTGATGAACCGGGTAATGAGGCCATTTCTGGATCAATTCGTAGTAGTCTTTATCGATGACATCCTTGTGTACTCGAGGAGCGAGGAGGATCACGAGGAACATCTGAGAGAGGTGCTGCAGACTCTGAGACAAGAACAATTGTATGCCAAGCTGTCTAAATGCGAGTTCTGGTTGGATCGTGTTCCATTCTTGGGTCACATCATTTCAAAGGAGGGGATATCAGTGGACCCAGGAAAGATCTCAGCAGTTAAGGACTGGCCAACACCGAAGAACGTGTCTGAAATAAGGAGTTTCCTTGGCTTAGCGGGTTACTATCGGCGCTTTGTGAAAGACTTCTCCAAGATTGCCAGACCACTGACTACGCTAACGAAGAAAGCGGTGAAGTATCAGTGGGACGATAGCTGTGAAGAAGCATTTCAAACTCTAAAAGAGAAGCTGACTACGGCACCAGTGCTAGCTCTACCAAACAACTCTGGCGAGTTTGAAGTATACAGCGATGCATCGAAGAAAGGGCTAGGGTGCGTGCTTATGCAAGACAGAAGGGTAATTGCATATGCCTCAAGGCAATTGAAACCACATGAGGAGAACTATGCCACACATGACTTGGAGTTGGCAGCAATAGTGTTCGCGCTGAAGATATGGAGACACCATTTGTACGGGGCTGTTTGCAAGCTCTATACGGACCATAGAAGCCTGAAGTATATCTTCACCCAGAAGGAGCTGAACAACAGACAACGAAGATGGCTAGAGATTATCAAGGACTATGACTTGCGTATTCAGTACCACGAAGGAAAGGCAAATGTGGTTGCCGATGCGTTAAGTCGTAAGTCGAGCCATGCGGTGAATACCATGATAGCCTTGCCAAGATGGCTATGTCGCGAGTTCGAGAAGCTCGAAATTGAAGTGGTAGAACAAGGAACAGTACAGGGCCTACTTGGAAGCATGACAGTTGTACCAGACTTATTTGAAGAAATAAGAAGCAATCAAGCCGGAGACATCAAGCTCGAAAGGATCAGGAAGAAGATTGCATTAGGAGAAGCCAAGGACTTCAAGATTCATGACGATGGGAGCATTCGCTACAAGGGAAGGTGGTGTGTACCGCTAAAGTGCGCAGAAACTAAGGAGAAGTTAATGTGCGAGGCGCACAACACGCCTTATTCTGTTCATCCTGGGGGCGACAAACTCTACAAGGACCTGAAGAAGACGTTTTGGTGGCCTAACATGAAGAAGGAGGTTGCAGAATTTGTAGCCCGATGTTTGACCTGTCAGAAGGTAAAATTCGAGCACAAGAGAATGGGAGGCTTAGTTCAGCCACTTGATGTCCCAGTTTGGAAATGGGATTCCATCTCGATGGATTTCGTGACTGCCCTGCCAACATCAAGGAATGGACTCAATCAGATATGGGTAGTGGTGGATAGATTGACCAAGACAGCAAGGTTCATTCCAATGAAGGACACATGGACCATGGAGCAAAGAGCTGATGCGTACGTCAAGAATATAGTGAGGTATCATGGGGTTCCAAGCTCGATAATCTCTGACAGGGACCCTAATTTCCTCTCTCATTTCTGGAAGGCTCTTCAAGAAGCATTGGGAACCCAACTAAGATTCAGTACAACATTCCACCCAGCTACGGATGGACAAACAGAAAGGATCATTCAGACATTGGAGGACATGCTACGGGCTTGTGTTATGGATTTCCAAGGATCATGGGTTGACAAGTTACCACTGATAGAGTTCTCGTACAACAACAGCTATCACGCCAGCATAGGCATGGCACCCCACGAAGCTTTGTACGGGAGGAAGTGTCGAACGCCTCTATGTTGGAATGACATCAGCGAAACAGTGGTGATAGGCCCACAAATGATCGAAGAAATGACAGATCAAGTACGACTCATCCAGCAAAGAATGAAGGCAGCACAAGACAGACAGAAGTCCTATGCAGACCAGAAAAGGAGACCATTGGAGTTCAAAGTGGGTGAAAAGGCGTTTCTTAAAGTTTCGCCTACAAAGGGAATAACAAGATTCAATCAGAAAGGGAAGCTGAGCCCAAAGTTCATTGGGCCATACGACATCCTTGAGAGAATTGGAGAAGTTGCATACCGTCTAGACCTACCTTCTAATTTGGGACGTGTACACAATGTCTTTCACGTATCACAGCTAAAGAAGTATGTGCCCGATTCATCCCACGTGTTGGATCCCGAACCGATTGAGTTAGATCCGTCTTTGACATATGAAGAGCATCCTATCAAAATCCTCGACACCAAGACAAGAGACACACGTACCAAGAGCGTTAAGCTAGTGAAAGTCCTATGGAATAACCATCAGACGGAAGAGGCCACTTGGGAAGCAGAGGATGAAATGAGAAAGAAGTATCCGCACCTCTTTGTAGAGGTAGACTGAGTTCCGAGGACGTCACTCCTCTAAGGGGGAGAGGAATGTAACCCTTTAGTTTTCGTAGCCTTAATCCTTGTGCCACATCGAACTAGATATTAATGCAAATAATATATTGTGTGTGTGTTGACTGTTCCTACATATCATATTACGGGAATTGGCTGTTGTGATACATATAAAATCCTAAATTAGCATTTTGTGGATTAGTTGGTTTGCGCTTCGAGGACGAAGCTCTGTTTAAGGGGGGAAGGATGTAATACCCCGTTTTTATAGGGGTAACAAGTGACTTTTCGTATAGTTATATGTTAATTACATAGCGAAAGGGGAAGTAGTTGTCATTTCAAATAGTATTTGCTAGTCAAGATTTGGGGGTAGAAATTGTAGTTGGAAGAAGCTAGAAATCCTAGTGAGCAATTTGATATAAGATAATTAAATAATAATAATAATAATAATAATAATAATAATAATAATAATAATAATAATAATAATAATAATAATAATAATAATAAAAAAAAAAAAAAAAAAGGAACAGACCCCTATACGGGGTGAGTCTCCCCAGGCCTTCTTCTCTTCTCCTCCCTCTTCATATACTGCTCCCCCTCCTCCTTCTGCTCACCCCCATCACCCGACACCACCCCCAACGCCAGCACCATCCCCGACACCACCATCCCACCCTCCATCTCTCCCTCTCTGCCTCCTTCTCCCTTGGTCGAACAGAAAAGAGAGAGAACCAGCAGCAGCAACAGTGGCCTTCGGCCACTGCAACAATCGCCGCCGGAAAACCCAACGGGGAAAAGCTACGCCACCATAGCCACCTCCATCTCCACAGCCTCCATCACGAACCCTCTCTCCCTCTATCTCTCTCCCTCTCCCCTGTTTTGCCCAACGAAAAGCAGAGGAAGCAGCAGCGGCGTCAAAGCCGCTGCCTCCCCCGTCGGCGACGAAACCACCATCACCACCTCATCCACCACCTACTCCCTGTCTCTCCCCTCAGTCTCCCTCCTCTCCTCTCTTCCTCGCGACCCAGAGAGGATCACAGCAGCAGAAGCAACAACTTCGTCAAGTCACCGCCGCTATCGCCGGACCTCCATTTTTGTCGGCGAAGCTTCGAGCCCGGCAAAATTAGCAACACCCAGCCCTTAGGATTGCTTCCCATCGCCTCCGGGAAGTACGAGGACACTCGCAGCACGCTCGAACCTAGCCCAGGTCGCCGGAATCATCACGAGCAAACGCCACCGCCGACCCATTCGACGGCAAGCTCGAATCGGTCCGTTTCTCGACCGTTTTCAGAAATTTTCGGCTCGGGTACACTCTAAATCCCCTAATTAGTCGTTTTATGCAATCAGAATCGATAGTTGAGCCTTGAATCCATGCTTATATTGATCGATTTGATAGTTTACGTATAGGGGGTGAAAAGTGTCTTTTCTTACAACTTGAGGGTATAATCTGTAATTTATCAGAACTGTTTATAGCTATGAGAAGGGGGCTGTTTTGTACATTCTGAAAAGCAGAGGGTATTTATTGTGGCATATGAGACTGTAATTTTGGTAGGGGATTAATTGTTTCTTTTATAGAAATATTGGTTACATAATTTTGTATGTATGTATATATATATATATATATGTATGAAAATATTAAAGATATGAAATTTAAAGTTAATTTCCAAACTTCTAATTATTAAAAATATAAATAACTTGAATAATATAATTTCACAATAAATGGTTGCTATAAAGTAAAGTAGAGTCGTTTAATACACTAAGCCTATATATATATTCAATAATTAATATCGGTTTTTACTTAATTAGTTAATCTCAAAATATTGTAAGTTGATATTTTAAATAAATTAATTATCTAAATATCGTCTAAGGGTAAAATAGGTTATGAATAAATTTGAGAAATATTTATGAATAGTTTATTTAACTAATATCTTTATCTAAAAGTTAAAAATATTTATTTCTCATACTTATAAGTATATATTATATCACACTTGTTTCTTAAATAAATATTTTATGATGTCATCTCATCAACAAGTTAGTATATAGTCTTTTTATTTCACTATTAAGAATATGTTCCAAATAGTTAATTTCATTAATTAAATAATTTCTTTGCTATAAATAATTTATTCTAGAAAAGTTAAATATAATTGTTAAAATATTAAGAATAAAATGTGGTTCTTTATAATAAAGTCTAAACTAATGTTTTCCTATTGTGGAATTTATACTTGGGGAAATTCTAAAAAGTAACTATATTATTCTTTTCACTATTTAAAGTGCAAATGTATTATTTGTAAAATTTAATAGTAAAATTATATAATTATAATTTAAGGGTATGATTATTGCAAGCTAAGCACACTCTTGACAATTATAACCACAAAGGAAGGTTTAGGCGTCGTATTAAATTAAATTGGACTTTCTCACGTCGTTACTTGCATAGTCAGACTCTCGATTAATTAGAAAATTATAAATTTGTAGGTGACGAATTTGTAGACGAGGGATACGTCTACCTGTAAGAGCGTACGTGCTATTTGCCGTATTATTGAGGTAAGTAAATATGCCAAGTCTAGCGTGCCTAGCTTCTTTCGTGTCGAAATGTGATTTTATAATTTGTCTCAAAATATGTTTTATGATTGCAAGCTTTACCTGAGATTGATTATGTTTTGAGATGAATGTTTTGAGAATGTCACACGAGAATAATAATTCATTAATGATGTAAAGTGGAAAGAGTTGTGCGGGGATCGTTATATTATTGCTAGATTGGTCGTGTTGACTTGTTCACTCGACCCGTATTATTTTTAACCCGGTCGCAACCTGCCGGGTCGCTCCATGTACTCACCTCTCTGGCCGCGAGGAGTCTTAGGGGGGTGCCGGCACTTAAGGTCTTGGTAGCTTAGTGAAAGTAGATCTTCCCCGTATCAACAAGCTAATAATATGAAGTTCTTTGAGAAAGAGATTTTTATGAAAGGAAAGAAGAGATAGATTGGGAATGATATTCCCCGTTTGAGATACAAGAGAAGGATTGAGATGCAAAGTAACAAGAAAGAGAATTTCATATGTGTTCCAGTATTCACACTTTATTCTTCAAGCAGTTACTCGGTATTGTTTATTCTCATTATACTCGTTTTTGAAAAGATATGCCTCGTAATCTGTTTACAAGCTTGGGTGTTTACTTACTCAGTATTTCATTGCTGACTTTAGAAAAACTGCGGTTCCTGTTTTATTCCCACCGCAGGTCTAGACGACGAAGGCTTGGCTTAGATCGGGGAACGCCGACTCACCTAGTATTATCATCATGCTTAGTAACTCGAATTACTAGACGGTTTGGATCTTTTGTGTAATAATATTTTAAGACAATGTTTAAGACAGTTGGGCTATGTAATGTATAATTATGGCAGTATTTGTTCTTGATTCCCGCCATTTCATATTTAGTAGCACCCACCCGGGCTCTCCGGTCCGGAACGGAAAGTCTGGGAATCATGGGGTGTTACAAGTAATACTGACGACAGCTAACAGTTGCACTGTTAGACTCCGCATCACTTGGACCTGCAGTTAGAGGCTCATTATTCAGCAACACACCACACACAACGACACTGGTAATATGAACTCACACATAGTAGGTAACAACATCAAACTACCTTTTCGTGGCTTCTTTTTTGGAGGTTTTTTATAGATTCTAGAATGCCATCCAGGCTGCCCACGAGGAAACATGATAGGATACTGAAGCGGATCAAAACAACCCAGATGATACTGAATACTCTTTGGTTCACCACCCTTATGCCTCACCCTAATATCACGGACATATTTACCAGCGCGCGACTCATCGTCAATCCAAATTGCTGCAACCTGATCAGATGTGGGTAAATTTTGCGTTCGCTGATCAAGTCCAGGATCACATTTAATCCGAACATCACAATCAGCAAATTCAGGGCTTGCACTAATAGACTGAAATGACTGGTTATAAGGATTGGCCTCCAGAATATCAGTCAAGCATGAAATAACAGCCGGATCAAGATTTTCAAAAGCCTTCAATCGGCTTTGCAGCTGGAAGGCTGGATCATAGAAATAAACCTGTAGATATCTAGAAGGTTGTTGGCCAGGATCAATATCATTAATGTAGTGGTATATCTGCCCTTGTACACGGAATGTATAGATCCCTTTGCTTTTATTCTTCGTGTCAGGATCAGCTTTCACACCCATGGAAGTGAAGGAAAACAGGCAATTGTATGCACGAATATTGTTCCGAAAATCTTCGCTAGTCACATTGTCAGACAAGAGCAACTCTGCCAACGAATTTGGGATCTCATGGGGGGCAAGGACTACACACCCCTCACCGCAGCAAAAGCCATCCGGTTCGTACGCAAATAATTTAGCATCACAATGTGGACATCTCCGCGGAGAAGGCAGCATGCTTGGCTCCATAGGCGGGGGCGGAGCACCCCGCTCCCACTTTTTCGAACGCCTCTGACCTACACAACCAAATAAAAAACCAATTAACAGATATCAAACCATAACTGAAAACACATATAAATACAAATGAAACCATAATCGAGAACAGAAGACTAACGGGGTGGTTGCGGAACTGGAGCAGCACCGCCAGCACGAATACTACATTCACCCACAGATACAGCAGGAGGAACAACAGAGGTTCCTCTATTCCCGGGAGGCACATAGACAGTGTGTGGATGCTGTAATGAACCTGGCGATGAAGAAACCGACGCGCCTGAAGCAATATTCAGCAACCCAGATGACACAGCTGGCATGTAGGACAGCACAGTATTTGGTAAACCATTATAGGCATCCAAAGCAGTACCATATCCGGCCGCAACACCAACATACGGTCTATTCAGCCCAAAACCCCTCATAGCCATGGAACCAACAGGCATGGGATACGGGGAAGCATACCTAGGAGCTTGCACACTACTACCTGGTATCGCGGTATAGACAACAGAACCGGTAACAGAGCCCCTTACATCTGCATTGGGCACAGACGGGCTGGGATTCGCAATACGTCCCCGCGGTCTACCCGAGGGCCGCGGAGCTACGGCAGCCAAATTACCTCCTGCAGATGAAGGCCCACTATTCGCATTTTCCGACCGCGGTACTGAGCCAGCATTACACATTAAACCAAGTAAAAGTAACTAAACCAAACAAACAAACAAAAAACCAAAGGGATGGCAAGACATAGATCCCACACGCTAGCAAGCCACAACAGAAACACAGCAACAAACAACAGGCATGAAACTAAACACACACTGCCAACTCTAACAGACATGAACATACCAGATAAGCGATCAGATGAAGGCCCACCATCCGCATTTTCCGACCGCGGTCTACCCGTCGGCCGAAGAGCCGGGCCAGGAGTGTTAACTTCTGCAGATAATCCTGAACCGCGTGCTAGCTCCTCCCCCACTAAACCCCGGCGAGTACGTTTCCCAAGACTACCTGTAGGCATTTAGAAACTACAGGCCACACACTACAAAAAGCCACAAACATCAATTAACTTCAACCACGATAACAACATCACAGACACAAAATATATACCAAATAACCAAGCAGTAGACAAACCACATTTACACCGCAAATTCTCAGTCGCACCATCAATCCAGATTAGACATGATTTATACCGATTCCAACCTCACCAAGATGCCTCATTACTAAAATAAACGCACCAGCTTAAGACACTGAGCCAGCATTACACATTAAACCAGGTAAAATTAACTCAACCAAACAAACAAACAAAAAACCAAAGGGATGGCAAGACACAAATCCCACACGCTAGCAAGCCAGATCTGAAACTCAGCAACAAACAACAGGCATGAGCAAACCACACACTGCCAACTCTAACAGATATGACCATACCAGATAAGCGATCACAACGAATTCCTTGCTGAACCAACAGCTGATCAACCTGCAAACACCAACACTGAACGTAAGCAAATGTGAATCATACTAACCAGGCATCATCTAATCAACTGGCTACAACCACCACATGCAAAGCCTGTACGTATATATAGCACACTTCTACATGCAGTAATAACGCCATTAGCCAACAATAAAACCCCAGAACACACACATGCAAGCAATCAAACCACATAGAAATACCTATTTGTTAATCATCATCATAAAAAACACGCATGCAGGTAAGTATTAAAACAACCCACATGGCAGAGTAAATATTCAATCCACAATCAACCAAATAAACCCCCCCCCCCAACCTACAGAACCTGACAAACCGATACACATACCAAGTACCGGATAACGCACAACCCACCATACCAATTTCCGGCAGCCGACGAAAACAAAACCCACAAGCCGTAGAAAACACGGAGACGAAGAGAGACGAAAGAACTAACCTGGTGACAATAGATCAGCAAATGACACAAACATCAGAGGAGCCTTCTCCCACATTCTTAAGAATAAATGGCAAAAAGTCGACACCTGTCCCACTAACGATTGCCGGAGACCAGCCACAGCTACTCGGAGCATCGCCACCTGTCCCACCAAGAAGATCACCGACTACGAAGTTCATGCTCCACAGCCCAGACCAACCAGAGACATTTCAAAAGACAAAATCGCCCTTCAACCACAGCCTATCCGTTCCACGTCAGCAAGGGCATAACCGACCTTTTCTACACGTCACAATTACGTAGGCATTTCGCTGGCACTTGGTCCGAATTGGCAGCACGTAATTGGACCACCACTGCCACGCAAACTGGCCGTAACTTCTTTTATATAGGTAGTAGGATTAGCTAGTGCTAGATAAAGTAGATTGTTAGCCAAGATTGTAGAAAAGAAGCCCAAATCCAAAGAAGCCACAAAAGATGGAGCATGGAGCATGGAGCATTCCACATGACTATGATGGATGGACCAAAAAGATCAAGACGCATGGAGATGTGTGTTTGCTTAGGGTTCATAGATAATTCCATTGGCTTGGAATTATCTTAGTCTAGAAAAAGGCCATATCCACATCACGTTTAATTTCTGTTTTGTGGTTGTTTATTTATTGTCTTATTATTTGTGTGGTTGGTGTATGGATGATGCATGCAATTAGGATAATAAGATAATTAGACAACCCGGATCTATTATTTGGAGTTGTGCCCAAACTCAAATAGATAGATTAGTTGATATTGATCAACAAAACAATTAAAATTGAATTTAAAATCCCTCAAATTCAAATATTGTGTTCTTGCCTTCTCGTTATCTAAACACTCATTATCATCATTATTTATCAAGTTCGTGTGTGCCAAAGCATGGCGACTTGGTTCATAATGATGGAATGCGATGGCACGTAACAATGTGCAATTGTTTAGGTAAGAGGTTGAACACAACTAGGCTATTAATTTGATTAAGAAACCTAGAGGCAATCAATTGGGATTATCCATATGGATGGATAAATAAGGAGTTATTTGCCCGATTGAACCAAGAGTTGCATATGGGATGCAATTGGAAATTGTTCCTACCAAGAAGTAGTCGAATTATGGGTGACTTGCCAAAGCAAGCTCATAAGGAGATGAAAAGATGGATCTTGGCCCACTAGAAAATATAAGGATATTTTCCGCATTAATATCTTGAGGGTTATTAATCCGTAGAAAAATAGTGGGAGCTATATTTAATAAGCTAGCCATTATTAAATATAGTCAAAAATTCACAAATACTAAAACTTGCGTATCTTCCTTTTGTAGAATTCCAAATGGCAAACAACTCATCGAGTTCACAACATTCCCTACGATCTGTCCTTGAGAAGGACAAGCTCTCTGGAACCAACTTTCTTGATTGGTACAGAAACTTGAGAATTGTTCTCAAGCAAGAGAAGAAACTGTACGCAATAGAGGAGCATGTTCTAGAAGGTCCAGAGAACCAGACACCTGTTGCCTTA
Source organism: Linanthus parryae (assembly GCA_023055425.1). NCBI lineage: Eukaryota > Viridiplantae > Streptophyta > Magnoliopsida > Ericales > Polemoniaceae > Linanthus > Linanthus parryae. Next base: position 70,283,810 of record JALGPY010000007.1, on the reverse strand, counting down.
AAGGCGTATCAAAAGCGTGTTGATGACGCTAATGATGCGGCCTGCCTAATGCTTTGCACCATGACCTCTGAGCTTCAGAAGCAACATGAGAACATGAATGTTGTCGATATGATCGAACATCTAAAGCAGCTCTTCCAAGAGCAGGCGAGGGTAGAGAGGTATGAGGTCTCAAAGGCACTGTTCAAATGTCATCTGGCAGAAGGGAACCCGGTGGGACCCCATGTACTCCGAATGATCGGGTACTTGGAGAATCTCGCCCGGCTTGGGTTCCCGGTCGGCCAAGAGTTGGCAACCGATCTCGTGTTGCAATCGTTGCCCGAAAGTTATGGACAGTTCATTATGAACTATAACATGAACGAGATCGTTAAACCACTGCCAGATTTTCTCAACATGTTGAGGACGGCTGAACAGAGCATCAACAAGGGTAAGGGCAAGGCCATTATGATGGTGCATAAAGGAAAGGGCAAAAAGTTTGCATCTTCCTCCAAGGGCAAAGGCAAGTCAGTTGCCAAGTCCAAGGAACAAGCCCTTAAGCCTGTTGGTGGCATTGCCAAGGTCGTGACTAAGGGTGAATGTCACTACTGTAGTCAACCTGGACACTGGAGGAGGAACTGCCCAAAATATCTGGAGGACAAGCGGCTTGGAATAGTGATTCCACCACCACCAGGTATTTTTGTTGTAGATGTCAATTTAACTGTCTCTACATCATGGGTATTAGATACTGGATGTGGATCTCATATTTGTCGAAATATGCAGGATCTAAAGAGAAGTAAAAGATTGGCTAAAGGGGAGGTAGATCTGCGCGTTGGGAATGGAGCAAAGGTTGCTGCGTTGGCCATAGGCGTGTGCGAGCTATCTCTGCCCTCAGGATTAGTTTTAGAATTAAATAATTGCTATTTTGTGCCTGCTATGAGCAGAAACATTATTTCTATTTCTTGTTTGGACAAGGAAGGTTTTATTATTTCAATAAAGAACAATTGTTGTTCCTTTTATTTGAATAATATTCACTATTTTAGTGCGCAATTATTTAATAGACTTTATGTCCTTGATCTAAGCAATCCTATCTACAACATTAATACTAAGCGGATTAAAATAAATGATTTAAATCCTGCTTATTTATGGCATTGTCGTTTAGGCCACATAAATGAGAAACGTGTATCTAGACTCCATAAGGATGGATTACTAGACTCATTTGATTTTGAATCATATGAGACATGTGAGGCTTGTTTATTGGGAAAGATGACAAAGTCCCCTTTCAATAAGAAAGGTGAGAGGACTAGTGAGCAATTAGCACTCATACATACCGATGTGTGTGGGCCATTTGCGACGCCTGCCAGGGGTGGTTATGTCTACTTCATTACACTTACTGATGATTACAGTAGATATGGATTTGTGTACCTTATGAGGGCAAAATCCGAATCCTTTGAAGTGTTCAAAGAATTCAAGAATGAAGTAGAGAAGCAACTTGGCAAAAGTATTAAGGCTCTACGATCGGATCGTGGAGGAGAATACTTAAGCCAAGAGTTTGACGACTATCTTAGAGAGTGTGGGATCGTGTCCCAACTCACTCCACCCGGAACACCACAATGGAATGGCGTGTCCGAGAGGAGGAATCGAACCCTATTGGATATGGTTCGATCTATGATATGTCAAACCGATCTTCCATTATCATTTTGGGGCCACGCTCTATTAAGTGCAGCTTTCACCATTAACCGTGTTCCATCTAAGTCAGTCATGAAGACACCATATGAGATGTGGAGTGGGAGGCGTCCCACACTGTCGTTCATGAGGATTTGGGGCTGCGATGTCTATGTAAAGCGTTTACAATCACACAAGCTAGGGCCTAAGTCGGATAAGTGTAAATTTGTGGGGTACCCTAAGGAAACTAAGGGATATTACTTCTACAATCCAACCGAGAACAAAGTGTTTGTTGCTCGGACCGGCGTGTTTCTAGAAAGAGAGTTTGTCTCTAAAGAAGCAAGTGGGAGGAATGTAGAACTTGAAGAAGTTCAAGAACCACAAATCACTGAACCGATTATGGAACATGAACAGGAATCACAAGCAGTTGTGGATCCACTTGTTCAGGTAACACAAGAGCTTCGTAGATCTAGTAGAGTGCGCCAGGAACCCGAGAGGTACGGACTTCTAGTAACTGATTCCGGTGACACAATGCTCATAGATGATGAGCCTACTACCTATCAGGAGGCCATAAGTGGCCCAGACTCGCAGAAGTGGCTTGAAGCCATGAGATCCGAGATGGAATCCATGTATACCAACAAAGTATGGACTTTGGTGGAACCACCTGATGGGGCGCGGCCCATAGGGTGCAAGTGGGTCTTTAGGAAGAAGATCGACATGGATTGTAATGTGATTACCTATAAGGGCCGATTGGTGGCTAAAGGATTCAGACAGATTCATGGTATTGACTATGATGAAACCTTTTCACCAGTCGCTATGACCAAATCCATCCGAATCCTACTTGCGATTGCAGCATACTACGACTATGAGATTTGGCAGATGGATGTCAAAACAGCATTCCTTTATGGGAATCTCCTCGAGGACGTGTATATGATACAGCCGGAGGGTTTTGAGGATCCAAAGCAAGCCAACAAAGTCTGTAAGCTGCAACGATCCATTTATGGATTGAAGCAAGCTTCTAGGAGTTGGAATCGACGTTTTGATGAAGTAGTCAAAGAGTTTGGCTTCATCAGAAACGAAGATGAGTCTTGTGTCTACAAGAAGGTTAGTGGGAGCTCTGTAGCTTTTCTGGTCTTGTATGTGGATGACATACTACTCATTGGGAACGACATTCCCATGCTGCAATCTATGAAAGATTGGCTAGGAAAGTGTTTCTCAATGAAGGACTTAGGGGAAGCAGCCTATATACTCGGTATAAAGATCTATAGAGATAGATCCAAGAGGTTGCTAGGCCTAAGTCAAAGTACATATATTGACAAGGTGTTGAAACGGTTCAACATGCAAGATTCCAAGAAGGGATTCTTGCCCATGTCACATGGAATCACTCTTTCGAAGAGTGGTTGTCCTTCCAATGAGATTGAGAAGGAACGCATGAGTAGGATTCCCTATGCCTCGGCCATAGGATCTATCATGTACGCCATGTTATGTACTAGACCAGATGTGTCATATGCCTTGAGTATGACAAGCAGATACCAATCCAATCCGGGTGAGAGTCACTGGATTGCTGTCAAGAACATCCTGAAGTACTTAAGAAGAACTAAGGATGCTTTCTTGATTTTTGGCGGAGAGGAAGAGTTGCGTGTAAGGGGTTACACTGATGCAAGCTTCCAAACCGATAGAGATGACTTTAGATCACAGTCGGGATATGTGTTTTGCCTGAATGGAGCAGTGGTGAGCTGGAAGAGTTCCAAGCAAGAGACGGTGGCTGATTCTACAACAGAGGCTGAGTACATTGCTGCAAATGGCGCAGCAAAGGAGGCTGTTTGGATCAGAAAGTTTGTTTCTGAACTTGGTGTGGTCCCTAGCATTGCGGATCCAGTTGAGTTGTTTTGTGACAACACTGGGGCGATCACGCAATCAAAGGAACCCAGATCGCACCAGAAGTCCAAGCATGTGCTCAGGAAGTTTCATCTGATTCGAGATATTATCGATAGAGGAGACGTTCGGATATGCAAGATTCCTACAGATGATAATCTGTCAGACCCGCTTACAAAGCCTCTCACGCAGTGGAAGCATGAAGGGCACACTAGGAGTATGGGCATACGAGATGCGCCAGATTGGCTCTAGTGCAAGTGGGAGACTGTTGGAATAGATGCCCTAGAGGCAATCTAGTTTAGTATGAATTTGTATATGGCTAGAAAATTCATTTATTATTTATTGGATATTTAATATAATGAAGTCCTTAGATTTACAATCGTGTTGTTTATCTTAAATATCCCTAGTCAAGTATAATGATTAATGGGACAATCATCTATAGACTAGTATGGGGTTGGATTGATATGGAGATATCACGATCCAACACATAGGTGTGCATTACGGAATGTTGCACTGGATTGACCCATCACCGAGAAGGCTACATACATGTTATGTTGAGTCACAAGTGCTTCTCGGGTACAATGGTATTGTCATCCTTAGACTTGAAGTCACTAGATATTCTAGTTGTGGATCATTGTGATCTTGGTAGCGTTAAACGCTACACCGTAACTGGGTAGTTATAAAGGCGTGTACTGGATACAATGAGAAGCAAGCTTAGAGATCGTAGTGGACGTAGAGAGGATTTGCCCCTCCCACATAACGGGAGCAAATATCCTAGGCCACTCGAAGGATAGTGCTTATAGAATGTTTGGCCAGACTCAAATAAATCAATATTGGATATTGATGTTATTTGCACGAATAAGGCTATTCCATGGATCGAGAAACTATGGATTGGATATACGAGTGTGACTTGTATGTCTCGTGTCCAATCCGGATATGGAGGTAAAGGGATGAGACAATTACTTGTACAAGGTTGTCTAGATGACTATTCTATTAGTTGGCTAGAATGGATGTTTTGCTAGAAACCGCTCCATATTAGCAAAGAGTTGCTACCAACTAGATAGAACCTATGGGGTCACACGCTATATAGAGTTGTACTAGATTTGGGAATTAATTAATTGGATTAATTAATTAGAAGGATCACTTAGCAAACCCTTGCAAACTTAGTAGGGACTAATTTGCAAGGAAGGGACTAAATTGAATTCTAGTAGGACTAGAATAAGTCCTTTAGGTAGTTAACAAGGAGTTGTTGGACTATATAAAGGACCCTCCTTCCTTCCTTCCTAATAACTTATGCTCTAGAGAGAACATAACAAGAGTGGGAGAGAACAAAGGAGAGAGAGAGCAAGCAACAAGGGCCGAACCCGACCCTTGCCGCCGCCCCCTCACCACGTCGGCCAAAAGAGGGCCGAGCCCCTCTTTTTGTCTCGTTTTGCGTGATTCCTTCACCCTCCTCTCATTCCGGGCTAGCACCAAGGAGATTGGAGATCTAGAAACAACTCTAGGCGTGGATCAACTATAGAGAACGTGACACTATTCGCGTTTGAAGTCATCAAGGAGAACCCAAAGGTGTGTTTATGATTTCTTACCTTCACTATCGTTATGCATCTAGACTTGTGATCCTTGGAGGGTTTTGCATGGTTATTTGTTTGATTATGCTTCCGTTTGCGCGATCCATGAATCAAAACCCTACATAGACATCACAACGATAGTGAAGGATTTAGTATAAAATACCTTGTTTGTCTCCTTGGATGACTTCACACGTGAAATAGTGTTCACGTATCTACGGATAGTCCACGCCTTGGATCAAGTCTAGAGTCCTTCCAATCTGATGTGCTAGCAATTGATTGAATGAGGAAGAAGAAGAATCACGCAAACGAACCAAGAACGAGGTCACTCCTCTCTTTGGTGGCCGACGGGGTAGGGGTGGCACAAGGGGGTTCGGCCCTCTAGTGTTGCTCTCTCTTCTTGCTTTGTTCTCTCCTTGTGTTATAACAATTATGACACGCTTAATGAGAATAAGCTAGGAGTGTTCATATATATAGTCTAACAACTCCTTGTTAACTACATAATAACCCCTCTACTAATCATGTCCTTACATGGAACATTGCAAAGTAGTCCTACTAAGTTTGCATGTGGTAGCGTATTTATCCTTCTATTTAATTAATTATATTAATTAATTCCCAAGTCAAATTAATCCATATGGCGTGTGACCCCATAGGTTTTTACTTAGTTGGTAGTAACGATTACTAACATGGAGCGGTGTCTAGCAACACATCAATACCACCCAACTAATAGAAATAGACAGTAATCCGACAAACCTTATGAATATATTGTCTCATACCTTTGTCTCTATATCCGGATTGGACACGAGACATACAAGTCACACTCGTATATCCTATCCATAGTTTCTCGATCTTGGGAATAGTCTTATCCATGCAGATAACATCAATATCCCATATTGATTTATCTGAGTCTGGCAAGACATTCTATAAGCACTACCCCTCGAGTGGCCGCGAATTTTTGCTCCCGTTATGTGGGAGGGAAAAATTCTATCTACATCACTACCATCTCTAAGATTGCCTCCTATTTTGTCCGATATGCGCCTTTATTACTACTCAGTTACGATGTAGCGTTTGACGATATCAAAACACAATACTCCACAACTAGAGGATCTAGTGACTTCATGTCTAAGGTTGACAATACCGTTGTCACTATGAGAAGCACTTGTGACCTCACATAACTTGTATGTAGCCTTCTCGTTGTGGGTCAATCCAGTATGCCATTACTCATAATGCATAACCAGGTGCTAGACTGATATCTCCATATCAATATCACGCATACTAGTTTATAGTTGATCGTCCTATTAATCAGTATAATCGACTAGGGATATTTAATATAAACAACACTTTGTAATCTAAGGACTTCATTATATTAAATATCTCCGTAAATAATACAATGAATATTCTAGCCAAAAGTAACGTTCATACTAAATAGGATTGCCTCTAGGGCATCTATTCCAACACGCTCTTCGTCGACGCAGATCCAACGCCTCCTGGTCTCTGTCCCACGTCCACTGCTTCACTGCCATGGTCGTCGTCAGTTGCATCAGGTAGTTTCGTTTGGCTTTGCAACTGCGCCGAACAATTTTAGTCGGTTTCGCCACATAGCTGCTATAGCCCAACATCAAAGTGTTGGAGGTATTTTTTTTCTTTTTCTCTCAATAAAAGTGACTCTGGGTAGTGTGGTTGATTTTGCAAGAAAAGAAAAAAAACAAAAAAAAAAAAAAAAAAACAAAAAAAAAAAAAAACAAAAAGAAAAGAGTTGCTGAGTTTTCCTCTGCAAAGTGTTTGATTCATTTTGGCAATAATATATTGCCGCCTCTGCATCTCGTGATTGGCGACCCCAAGTGATCACTCTTCAATCATTGTGGGGCAATTATTGGTGTATCAGCTTGTGTGATTTGATTATTATGCCGCCTAAGCAGTATCAGTAGCCACAATTTTCGCCACAGTGGCCCTCTCCTACACGCTCCTCGGTTTGGCAGCCTCAGTCCTCGCATGCCAATTCAAGGAAACCTCATCCATTCCAGGGTTTATGTTAGGGTTGCGGTGAGCGAGGTAACATGAATCTTCAGTGTTCACAGATTTGTTGGATGCCTCAGCGGTATCATTACTCTGGGACTCCTCGCCCGCCAGGCTATAGCCTAAGCTCTCTTAGTCCAGCCTATTATGCGTCTAGCATTCCATGGACTCCGCATGAACATGTTTCTACCGCACACTCAGGATTGCAACCCACACCATCTTGGATGCGTTATAGTGGTGCCACTCATCATATTACGGCTGACCTGGCCAATCTCTCACTGCACCAACCCTACACGCATGGAGATGATGTCATGATCGGTGATTGCACGAGGCTGCCTATCACTCAAACTAGTTCGCTATCTTTATCTTCTCCCTCTCACACATTTAAACTTGACCATGTCTTATACATTCTATTCATTAGGAAAAAACTTATTTCTGTCTCTCAGCTTTGCTTTTCTAACAATTTTTAAGTTGAATTCTCATATGTTGGTTTTTTCATGAAGGATCGAATCGCAGGGGTGCTATTCTGATCGGTCCGCTTAAAGATTGAGTCTGTGAGTGGCCAGCTTCCACTCCATCGTTGGCCCTCGTCACCGAGTCTCGTCCGTCCTATCACTCTTGAAATCTTCGTCTTGGACACCCGGCAGGGCCTGTCTGCCGGCAAGTAGTCTCAAAATTTTCCCTTCTGTTTAGTAATAGCAAAGCTTCTGAGTCCTCTAGTGCATGTCAATGCACCAAGATTCACAAAATCCCCTTTCATAATTCAAGTATAAAATCTTCCCTACCCTTGAGGTGGTTTTCTCTGATGTTTGGACCTCGCCCGTTACATCACACGATGGGTTCAAGTACTATGTCATTTTCGTTGACCATTTTAGAATATGGGTGGCTCTACACAATGCAAAGAAAATCTCAATTGCATGATATATTCTTTCGCTTCCATGCCTTAGTGGAGATATTTTTCTCTCTTCTACTCAAAACCCTGTGTTCAAACAATGGGGGGGGGAATACATTGGTCTTCGGGGGTGTCTAGGGCTTCATGGTATTTCTCACCTTATTGTTCCGCCCCAGAACACAATGGGTATTCATCGAGACTGGATTAGCCTTACTTTATCATGCCTCTGCCCCTCTGCAGTACTGGCCTTATGCGTTCACCATTGCGGTCTATCTCATTAACCGCCTTCCCACGTGAGACCTCAAGTTTCACTCACCCTTTTAGGTCATCTTTAAGCAGGACCCAAACTACACCAAACTTCGAGTCTTTGGTTGCTTATGTTATCCTTACCACCGTTCTTACTCTTCACATAAGCTGGAAGATCGGTCCACCCCATGTGTTTTTGTTGGGTATTCTCTCACTCAGAGTGCCTATCTGTGTCTCGATGTCACCTCTCATCATATGTATGTCTCTCGCCATGTGCAGTTTGACGAGTCGTCTTTTCCCTCTACCTCTTCACCTTCTGGGTTGTCCCAACAATGTGATGATTCTATCTCCTTGTGGTTCTCTCCTAGCACTAGCATCCTTACATTACCATCACCGTTCACCCCACCTTCCTCATCCCTACCCCTTCCACCACCACCACCACCGCCCAATTACATCTCTGTTCCTCATCGATACTCGGGGCAACACTATGTTCGTCGTTCCAATGTCCCAACTGAATCGCATCATGTAGTCGAGCCTCCTATCCCACAACATGACCCTCAGCCTAGTGCTCCTCCGCATGTCGCCTCGCATCATATGGTCACAAGGTCACGCGATGGCACTGTTAAGGCAATCCTAGATATACCTTCCATGCTATTCTTCCCACCACTGATAAAGATAGCGAACCCACTTTAGTCACTGAGGCTCTTCGGCACCCACAGTGGAGAGCCGCTATGGAAGCAGAGTTAGATGCCTTGGTTCAAAATAATACTTGGGATCTCATTTTACATGTTCATTCGACTAATGTGGTTGACTGCAGATGGGTGTTTCGCATTAAGCGAAAACGTGATGGTTCTATTGACCGCTACAAGGCAAGTATGGTTGCCAAAGGATTTCATCAGCGGCCTGGTACTGACTATCATGACACTTTCAATCCAGTGGTCAAGCCTTCTACCATTCGTTTGGTCCTCTCTATTTCCTTTTCTCAGCTATGGCCCATCAAGCAGTTGGATGTTAACAATGTTTTCTTCAGGGTTCTCTCCATGAGCAGGTCTACATGCTGCAACCCCCTGGTTTAGTGGATCAGGATCGTTCCCATTATAGCATTGTAACAAGGCGATCTATGGCCTCAAACAGGCCCCCAGAGCATGGTATGCCGAACTTCGCTCGTTTCTACTTCAGCAGGGGTTTATTAACTCTCGTGCTGACACATCATTGTTTTATTATCGTCACTCGGGCATCATCATGTATTTTCTCGTGTATGTGGATGATATTATTATTACAGGATCTGATGCATCATCTGTTCAACGGTGTATCTTGGATCTCTCTCGCAGGCTTTCGCTTAAAGATCTAGGTGATTTATCTTACTTTCTTGGAGTTGAGGTTTTACAGCATCTGGAGAGTTTGCTCCTGTCACAGCAGAAGTACATCCTTGACCTTCTTCACCGCCTTGGCATGTCTTCGGCCAACCCGGTTCACACGCCTATGGATACTTTTGCTGCTCTTACGGTTAACAGTGGGTACAGCTCTGTCAAATGGAAATGAATATCAGATGGCTGTTGGAAGTCTTCAGTATCTCTCTCTCACTCGTCCTAATATCTCATTTGCGGTTAATCGCCTTTCTCAGTTTATTCACATGCCTACTACAGCTCATTGGAATGCAGTCAAACGTCTGCTACGGTACCTCCATGGGATAGCTGATGCATCATCTGTTCAGCAGTGATTTAGCTCGAAAAATAACAACTTCAGCTCATTGGAAAGCTAGTGCCCACCCATATACCTACTTCAAGGTTACCCCCTCTGTTAAGAATGATTAAGTAGTGCTTTTGTCAAAATTGTACAAATGACCTATGCATTTTTTTTAAATTGCTTCAGTACCCTGTTATTTTAAAAACAATTCTTCAGTACCATGTTACTCTGTTAGTTTCCAATTCCCGACTCCACCCCTGTGTTTTTTAACTGAAAATTCACCAGACTACTTCAACCAATAAAACGACGTAACTAACCTATGGAACTGTGAAATCATCAAACCTAGGATTTCATGGGAATAACTATTTTGTTCCAATAAAGAAAACAAAACAAAAGAAAAAACTCAAGTTTATTAGACTACGTGTCAGATGCATGCATGTAGATAAGGTAGCAAACCTAGCTAGCTAGCACGATTTCATCATCTTCATTTGTTATATGGGTTCCTGGGTAATAAATTAAATAGGAGGATAAGAGAAAATAAAGGAAATCTTTACCAAAAAAGTCAAGGAAATCGGTGAATTAAATGGGCAATAGGGGAGGGAGAGCACATGGAATTGTTATACACAGTTAGAGACAACTTGGAGACCGTCCATGACTATGGTCTGGCCCAAAATAGTTGTATGCGTTTGTTGGTTATTAATTACAGTACATTACATGCTGCAGCCTAATAGATGCTGGTATTATTTCGCAAGAACTTCTATTTCTTGACGACATACCGGATTTTCGCTACGCTAAAAGTTGCCTCTTAGCGTGTTAAGAGAGGCTTTGGGAAGTCTTTATTGAACAGGCGAAGTAAATATCTAGCCGTAATTGGAATATTGAACATGGTATTTTCTTGGATTTTGGTATAGACACGGAAGCAATATTGTCTACTAGTAGAATCACGACTCACATGACTGTGAAAAGCTAATGAAGGGGGAGTGTTTTGAGGAGGATTTTATGGTTAAAGAGTTAAAGATGCTAAAATAATTTCCTCAAAAAAATGCTACAATAGAGTAACAACTTGTCTAAATGTTCATACAACTAAATCATTTTTTGCATTACTCTTGCAATTAAATAATAACAAATTGGAATATTTAAGGAATTTAGAGTTATGAAAGAGCTGGAGGAGCCTTTTGTTAAATAAACCGACTTTACTTTATTGGCACTACAAGAGTACAAGGTAGGGCTGTAAGAAAAACCGAATAAACCGATCAAACCGACCGAACCAAACTGAAATCCTTGGTTTTGGACGGTTTTTTTGGACATTCGGTTTATGAATGGTTCAAGTTTTCACAAACCGGTCTAATCGGTTCGGTTTGCGGTTTGTAAAATTATCACACCGCACCAAACCGAACCGAAAAGGTATGCTCCTAATGTACTTTTATTAATGTATATGGTGCGTAAAGTATATTAAATAGTCCAAAAAAGTTAAACACGAGTAGATAGATTCAATTAAAATCATCATATTAATCTTAATCTTTTCCATTTCTCCGACTTTTCGTCGTAAATTAAATGATATTCGTGCAAGTTTTTTTTTTCAATTTAATTTTTTTTTCTCTTAAATTTGAAATTTGTTGGCATTGCAGTATTATAATAACCATTCAATAATGTTTATGTAAACCGACCGAACCGAACCAAACCAAACCAAACCGATTTTTTTTCGGTTTGGTTCGGTTCGGTTCATCCATTCAAATGGTTTGGATTGGTTACAAAATTAGTAAACCGAAATATTCGGTTTGGTTTATGGTTTTCGCACAAACCGCACCAAACCGAACCGCTTACACCCCTAGTACAAGGGACTGTAGGACGGTGTCGTTCCACTCAACCTTGTTGATAGAATCTGATTAGCTATTTTTCATTATTCTTATCAATAAGGCCGTGACACGTGTAGTCCATTAATTGGCTCTTTTTTTTTTATTCCGTTGTAAGTTTTTTCTTTCTTTTTTTTTTAAGATTTGGTTAAGAGAAGGTTTGCATATTCTCAGCACTCTTTCATCAAGTTGATTCTCCTTCTTCTTCATCGGTGATTTTTTTTCCCTTTCTAGCGTATCGCTGGTTCATTATTTCAATAAGGTATCAGAGTCCAGGTTGCGCCGCCGTCTGATTTCTCACAGCTCTTTATTTGAGCTTCGTTTCTTCATGCCATTTTAGTTTTCTTATTTTGAAAAGCCCCTTTCTCGTTTTGTCTGCAAATAATTTGTGGACATTCGTAGTTCTTTCATTAAGGTTAGGAATAGCACTACTTAACTAAAAAGCTTTACAAAGATTTTTCTAAGAGAAACGTTCAACCAAATCAAACCATATTTCTCTGAAGTGATATAACAAATCACACTAGAAGTAGTTTATGGACATTCTACATTCCGCAACCAAGACATAAATATCTTATCACATCTCTTCCAAAAAGAATATGATATGTTCCCTTTTCAGGTTTAACAATCACACCATTCATAAAATCTAACTTATTCTTCGCCTCGAGGGCTACAATAATAAATCTAGGGTAATTGACATAAACCTACCTGCACTATTACATTTGTGACACAAAATCCTCTGCACTTTCAATTTTCCACACCAACCCCCGCAGTTTACTATTCCGTGACACTTAACCCAAAATCGATAACGTCGTTGATAAATTGGACGAAACAAAGTCACGTGACCAAAGTGATAAATTACCAACAAGTACATCATATGTCGGTCACGTGACTTTGTTCCGTCCAAGTTCTTAACGGCGTTACCGATTTTGTGTTATGCGTCACGGAGTAAACTGTATGGGGGTTGGTGTGGAAAATTGAAAGTGTAGAGGGTTTTGTGTCACAAATGTGATGGTGCGGGTAGGTTTTATTTCAATTACCCATAAATCTATACCAGAGATTGAAAATTTCACCATCCAACACTTGAGAAACCAAAACCATTCATGGCGAATCTGAATTGTGAAGAAAATACGGTGAAGATCCATAAAGCTGGACTCATGAGTAGAAATCATTGTGAAACATTCACATCACCATCAATTGCCATCGCTAAGAGAAAACAATACCTGAGATGAAAAATGTCACACTGGATCGGCTACTATCCACCCTAACACTGTCCAAATACAGCAGCGACCAAGAACATATGCTATGATATCATATTGAGAAAACGAGAGATAAGGAAGAAGAAAGAGGACGAAGATAAGATTCAAATTGATAAAGTGGTGATTCAAGCGGTTCTAGGGACTGTTTCAATCCCATGGCGTATCTTCCCCACGGTAATAGCTTGTCGCGGTCTTCTACTTGGGGCATCGGTCGATCACACACACCGTTAAGGTAATATGTTCGTGGATGCCCTGACAGCATTGTCATATTTTCCAATATTTTGAGATCTTCATGTACGAGGTGGATCTCCCGACAGCTATTCGTAGTCTTTTTAGGCAGGATGCTTTGAATCATATGTACTATCGACCTCCCTAATTTTTTGTGATCTCTTTTTCTATTGGTGGGTCAGGCCTCGTGGCAACACCCCCCCCCCCCCCCCCCTCCACGTGTTTATTTACGGGTTGGAAGCCCGTGTTTCCTCTAATTAATAAACCCGGAGTTATGCCGCCCTACCCCCGGTAGGTTTACCAAAAAAAGTGAGAAAGTGAAAATCTGAGATTTAACCCTCACCTTGGAAGTTTATAACCCTCTACGGTACTGATGAAGACAAAAATATAAACAATTAGTCATGAGCTGCCACGCCACATGATCATTGGCATAAATAGATAACATGCTATTTAGTGAAACTGTGTAGTTGTTAGTGAAACGAAGCGGTTCACTTTGCAGGATAGAAAAGAAGAAAAATTACTAATTTCAGAGAATACCATGTTGGGTTTGACTTCGAATCAAGGTCGTCAAGGAAGTAATAGGACGGCGGTCACATGCGTGGAATGTTTCCATGAAAAGTTTGGGGCGGTGAATATTGGGTTGTTTGTTTCTTTGGAAGCAAGCCACACTATCCACTGCCATATAGTCTATATAGAGGGAAATTGTTTAGTAACACATACACACAGTGGACATACACTCAGTGAGTGCTTTGAGAACTTTTGTTCAGAATGTGTGTCCGTGTGTGGACGTGTTGGTTTGGTTGGCCGTCGTGGCTGTTGTGGCCACGACGTGCATTTTAATCGGGTTCTCTTCTCAATAAAATATCTGGTTCTGGTCGTGGAGGTAGCTTGCAGGTTTGTTGCGAATTATTTAGTGAACCACGTTAAATATATGTCTCGTTCTTATTTTCTTCTCGTCGTTCTTGCTTGAATACTCCCATGTTATAACAAAACTGGTATCAGAGCCAGATCAGGGGATCACCAGTTTTAAAAACTAGTATCAGAGTCGGGGTTCCAAGATCTAGGTTGATCCAAGAGCTAGGATTTCACGTTTTGGTGGATCTCAAAGCTAGGGTGTCGCGATTCATGTGGAGCAGGCTATCCGGATTTGGGTTTCGAGATTCTGCCAAGAACGAGTCTGGTTTGGCGATCAAGATTGATATGTTCGTGAGAGAGAAGCAGGTACATCCACCATCTAAAGCCCCTTGGAGGGGGCTATCCAGGCTCCTGTCGGAGCAATCTGGCGCACATATGATTAGGCGTGCAAGGATCTGGCAAATTCAGCACGCATTCGGTACTGGCACGAATCTGACGGTTCACGCGCATCAGACATTCTAGCGATTGAGATTCAGATGCAATTCGGCTCCCGGCGTGGAGCATCTGGCGTATGAATTGAATCTGGTTCTGGCTCACGCGTTGCAGGAACTCGTTGGAGTTGGAGCAACGGCATGGAGCATCTGAAGTTTGAGATTTATGGCACGCGCATTTGTTCTTCGTTCTGGCGCGCATTCTGCACGAGGTTTGGTTCTGGGGTGCACCTGTTTTGGAGCGTGTACCATGACACGCATTGAGATCGCATCTGGCGCGATCTGTTTCTGGCGAGCATCTGGAGCATCTGAGGCATACGGGGCACATCAAGCGTAACAATTTGTGGCACTCGTCATTCGATCCTGTTTCTCAGTGAATGTATTCGAGTCTGGTTCTGGGTGGAGCACTTGTTTTTGTTTTCAGGTATGCAACCACATCAGGCGCACATGATAGTTGAAGCAACGATTAGGCGATTCGGGTTTCGCATACAGCTGCGAAATATCTGTTTGGGAGGCGTGCTCGTTTCTGATTCTAGGAGACGAATCCGTTTCAGGTTTGAGGAGAGAACATCAGTTCTGGTTTGGATTTCTAAGATGATTCAAGTCAAGGTGGAGATTTGTTCCGTTTAACTTTGAATCAAAGTCGGCAAGGAAGTAATGGGACGGCGGTCACATGCATGGAATGTTTCCATGCCAAGTTTAGGGCGGTGAATATTGGGTTGTTCGTTTCTTTGGAAGCAAGTCACACTATCCACTGCCATATAGTCTATATAAAGGGAAATTGATTAGTAACACATACACACAGTGGACATACACACAGTGGGTGCTTTGAGAACTTTTGTGCTGAGTGTGTGTCCGTGTGTGGGTGTGTTGATTTGGTTGGCCGTCGTGGCCGTTGTGGCCACGGCGTGCATTGTAATCGGGTTCTCTTCTCAATAAAATATCCGATTCTGGCCATAGAGATAGCTCGTGGGTCGTTGCGAATTCGTTAGTGAACCACGTTAAGTATCTGTCTCGTTCTTGTTTTCGTCTCGTCGTTCTTGCTCGAATACCCCCAAATTATAACACACCATTTAATTGTAACATATTCTCATAATAACGGGATTCCTCCACTATGACTAAAATTATGCGATCGGTTGAATAATTGTCTTCTCCTAATACAACCATGTATAATAGAGAAACAAGTTTTCAAGGCGAGCTCATAGCTAGAACTTCCAAGCTAAATTTACTTTAAGAAATGGATTAGATACCTCAATCAACAAGGGAGGGGAGATTAAAGGTGAATTGTACCACATGAGGCATCTTTTTAGGGAAATATATGCCACACGAACCGTTCTATTGCGAACTGGAATGATTCATTCAAGGCGGTGAATTGCTTGGGCGGCATATTCTAGCTTCCACCAAAAGCTCATCCCCGCAACACAACCTCGTTTTATTCTCACCTCTAGCCAACCATCCACCAACATTACACATTGTTATTTGCATGTTATTGAAAGATGAAATTGACATAATAGATATACTCTTCTAAGATATTAAAAGTGAGACATTTCATTGCAATTACTTTTGGATGAATCAAAAGATGACGAATCAACTCTCTATTAGAATGTTAATGTTCCTACGAAATGCTAACGTGTTAATGAAAACTAACAACATCAATATAGTCCAGATAATGTGTTATAATGTTAATGCGATTTCATCAACACTTGATGAATGACCACAAGGTCAACTAAGTGTCACTGTAGAATTTTCACAGAAATTAAGGCCCCATTTTATTTGTCTTATTTTAAGTCATTTTTTTTCTTCTCTTTTGGAGCAATAAGTAAAGTTTTAATCTACTAGTTTTCATTATAACTTATGTATTTTCTGTACATTTTCTTATAGCTAGAAAAGATAGTTTTTTTCTAATTTCATTTTTGTTACCTATTACTTTTAGAATTTACGTTTTAAGAGCTAAATGAAAGAAGAAAAGGCGATATTTTTTTACTAAAACGATAACTTAAACTTTTAAAACATTTCACAATTTTAAAGTAATCAATTTTTTTATATTTTTCAAAAAAGATATAAAATTTCACCTAAATTATAAAGAAATCGGAGTCTTAAGAATATATCCTTTGACCGACTAATAGATTTACTATAATATAATTTATTTTATGTGATACTTTTTTCTAAACAAGTAATACTATAATAATTAAGAAAATATATAAGGGAAGTAAAGCAAAAAATGAATAACTTTTTATATACAAGACACTCATTTTTTATGATTCATCTTTTCTTTTTAAGTAACATTATTATTAGAATTATATGGTGCGCTCATGTGTAGTGAACATGTAATTAGCACAAACCTTTGGGGTTAGCTGCAATAAGGCACAAAACTCTAGGGGGTTATGTTGCAAACTATGTATAAATCTGTCTATATAAGGAGGCAGTCTCCTACATAACAAAACACTAATACTGTGTAGAGATCACGTGATGATCGAAACAGTTCTAGGAACCCTAGCCTCTTTCTCTAACTGTTGCATCCAAATCGTGTGGAACGTGGGGTGGATCACAGTGTTCGTCATCGAGATTCGCACTAGACCGGTGGGAGCAAGACGGTTGTACGTGAAAGCAAGAAATCAACGATAATCCGCTGCGGTAGGAGCTTAGGCGAAGAGGTAACACATAAATCTTCCGCTTTATTATGTGTTTATATATATACATGATAAGATCATGTTTTTCCTTCATTGGTATCAGAGCCCTAAGCTTGTTTTTCGTGCCTCGTAGTCTGGACCCGTACCTGCTATAGAAAATCGATTTTCTGAATTTTCATAACTAGTAGGCGAATCTTATATGGTTGGATATGATTTTTCATGAGGATTCCAGAAATATAAAGATCATACTTTATTGTCTTCTCATCTCATCAAATCGCCTCTCTTCATCTTGAGGTTACTTCCTATTAGAAATTAGATAGTTTATGAAGATTGAAGATAGAAGGTTCAAGAGAGGTGGTCAAACCAAGAGACACGGCGCAAGGTGCATGGAGCAAATAGAAGATTTAAAGAACCTCAAGACCGGCACCCTCGAGTTAGGCGAGATGGCAAAGAGACGAAGTTCAAGATTTGCTCAAGAAGTATTCCCCTTAGTGGGAGTTCACCTTAGGGGTCACATCAATTGCATATTTATTTATGTTTGTGCTTGTTTTATGTTATAACTGTGTGTGATTGGATATATATGTGTAACCTCACATGCTAAAGAACTAAAACAAAAGAGCTCACATGATTAGACATGATTGAAATTAATCGGAGGACATAACAGACAAGATTTGATCCTAGGACATACGCTAGGTATTGGTGGAGTCCTTATGAAACCCTAATTAGCTTCAATCGACGTCTCATGTTTTGGAGCTAAGTAAATGCTAGTATTAATTTCCTAAGCAATGTCTCAAATCAATCGTATCTAAATCAAAACTGTAAAGGCTAAAATGGTGACAACAAACGAAAAGACGTGTCGTCATACTATGTAACGATCCGATGGACATAGGTTGTCAAAACCAACTACAAATATGGTCAAACATGTGATGATTAGTTTTCACAGCAGCACATAGACATTATCTTTAGGCTCACAAATAGTGGGAGGCAGTCAAGATAATTTCATAGAGCGTGCTATGTCAAGGTGTGGAAATGACCTCATAAGCAAGTTCAAGACCACTTTGAAATTCAAAGATTATAGAATTTGGCCAAAGAAGAATCTTAGATCCACCTTAGTCATTTGCGTACATTAATTGTGAGTACTGACTAAAAAAATCCGCCATAAATATGAGTAATGATCCATTTCATAAAATCCGCCATAAATATGAGTAATGACCCATTTCATAAAGTGAGCACTCGACTATAGCGTCCGAGATTCATGCCACTTATGATCAAAGAGTTAAAAGCCGCTAGGTACAAGCTATCCAATTAGCAACTTGTTGCAATCTCTGCCACATTTCATGAAGTGACATGAAGCGTTATATGACACACTTTGAAAGTGTCAAGATGTTTGGATAAGACCAAACATCGCTCCATTCTAGGATCTAAGCAACCAAGAGTTTGCTAAGAATACTAGTTCAGCATACTTCTGAGGTCTAAGCGAAAATGATTGCTGAAGAATTTTAGTAGAGTATGATAGGCAGATGTATTCCCTAGTCTGGTATTAGGACTGTGAGGAATAGGAGGGGCAAGGATGAGGGAATGAGGGGGCAATATTGGTATAAGACCAATAGCCCAAGATTGGAAAACACAAAGGAGGAAAAATGGGTTTTCCTAAGACTAGAAAAAAGGCCAGCCATGTCACTAACTTCTTGTCTAGGAATAAATAAGATTATCTTTGAGGGAGTAGCCACCAAAGTTAATTTTGGTCACAGTTTTACTTTGGAACTGGTCGTGTTATGTATGGTTATGCGCCCTTGAATTCCAACATGAGTAACGCCTCATAATATTTGGATGCCACCTATGGAGTAGTGACTTATGATTCTGATACATGGCGCGCTCGATTGAGACACACAATTTTAGGAAAGGATGTTCAGGCTAGCTAGGGCAGGCATGCTTGGAATTTCCCTAAGGTACCCGTACCTGTGTGTGATTATTGCCTTACAGGACAGGGAAACGCAAACCATCCACTAAAGACGTAAGGACAAATTGAGACCTTATTTCTTATTCATTCTGTTGTTGTGTTCCATTAAAAGTTGGAGCTCAGACATGGTGCTTACTATTCCATCACATTCGTAGATTATTGTACACGTCTCAAATATGTGTGCTAGATGCCACATATGTCTGAGGCACCAGAGTACTTTAGACAGGTATTTGCGATAGGTAGAAAACTATCTGGACTAGTGGATATGTCTTTGGCCAGTAAGAGACTGCGAATATCTATCTAAGCATGAGATGTGTGATGGAAAGTAATAGTATGGCAGTTGGCCATTCCCCACACTCCGCATCAGTGTGCTGTAGCGGATAGGAGGAATATGATACTCTTTGAGGTGGTTTGAGGTATGATAGCGCGTGCAAAATGCGTGTTCCCTATTTTGAGGAGATACTTTGCTAAACGGCTATAGGCATACTCAACCAAGAAGCACGCCATGTTCGTATCCACTACACCCTACGAAATGTGGACCAAAAGGCAATCTAAGTGAGGTCACCTTAGGGCATGGGGATCGGAAGCTTATGAGGTAACAAAATTTTCAATTCAGGAAGAGGTTCACGAAGAAGTAAGTCTCTACGAAATAGATTTTTCGCTGGATGACATCCCATCCCTGATTGATCAACAGGAAACAGTTTTGACGGATCATCAGGACAGTGGGTGTGATTTGCCTAGTGAACAGCCCATTATAGATTATGTCTATGCAGATGAGCGCTCTTTGAAGCATACCCCGTCGATGATTTGACATCGAAAGGAAGGCCATAAGAGTCACCACGCAAGACGATGATGAACCTAGGACATTGTCCCAAGGCTCTTTCATCACCTGAAAATAAGGAATTGGAAATCGGACCCTAGATGGAAGAAACGTATCTTCATGGAATAATGTATCTTCATATACTATTCAGAGTACTCGTGGGGTTGTGTATTCAAAATACAACAACCGATTAGTAGTGTAGCGTAAATGGATTCACGAGATATATGATATCTCATAGGAAATTTCCATAATTAAGGGAAAGGTTCGTAGAGATGATGATCTCTGCAAGCATGGAGGAACCGCTGGAAGACACCTTTCCCTTAGTCGATTATAAGGAATTAGTTCCTCAAGGATCCTTTGGACAGTCGGAGTGACTTTCCAAGTTAGGTGTTCGTCAATAGGGATGAGAGCAAATGATGATCTTCCTATGCAAAGGAATTGCTCGTAGGAGCATACCCCATCAACCACTTGAGATCGAAGGGATTATCTTTAGGATCACCTTGCATAAACAATAGGATATAATCCTATGCCTTATCGTTCCCTAATTATGAAGAATGAAAAGTAAGATTTTTAGGAAAATTTAGAGTCTATAAAGGGACCAACCAAGTTTGAGACTAGGTAGAATTTCCGACTGGATGCTAGACTATTGGAGATAAGTGGATTTCCAAGGTCAATTAGAGACACAGACGGAAGCGTAGTAAGGCATACGGCTTACAGAGATATCGCAATAGTTGTGATGATGGACTTAGAGCTCCATTCTCGATAAACGTGACAACTGAATTTCTCAATGGAGAAATAAGAGAGGTGACCAATATAACTCGACCACGGGGTTTCGAGACATAAGGTCAAATGAAAAAATGAGTGAAAACTAACTAATTCCGTGTGTGGTCTTAGATGGTCCTCTGGACAGTAGTACTTCATCGTGGGATTGTTTACTACATGTTTACGATAACAGATGAAAACCGCTGCATATCATTCTTACTAGTAGAGAGTTGATAATCACGTCACTTAACATCGATGACACATTATTGGCCAGTGGAGCTTAAGGATTGTTTGTGTCCACTAAGGAGTATTATCCTCTCGATTTATGACGAAGGATATTGGTGGGGCGAGAAGGCTTCTCTTCGTTCATAGGAACTTCTTACATTGTGGCTAGAGGCGCACACATAGAAGATGCTTGAACGAATCCATATATTGGACCCAAATACATGTGATACTCTTGTAGCTCGTTGCAAGATTTTACGAGCCTGCACATGTGACCTAAAAGACACCATACAAGGTTGAACAGATGACCAGAGTGCCCAATGCAGTGGGAGTCTTCTATACTCTATGGTGTGTACTCAGGCCCAGCGAACGATATGCAATCGGAAAAGTGGATTTTAGGAAATCCAATTTAGGACACTAGATTGCAGTCACAGGATACTCAAAACGATTGATCACGTGCTATAACTATCGGAGATAGATGCTTCAACTAGTTGGTTGTGCATGCTGACTAGGGTGGGGACCTAGAAGCACGAGAATCCATTTCAGGCTACCGTCCATCCTTGATGAACAGACTCATCGCATGGTGAAGCAATATATGAATTTGCACGATCGCATTACACCGCTCCATCGACCATGGAAGCGAAGCGCGATTGCCTGTTCTGCCACCATGCAGAAATGTGTTTGAATAAAGAGGTTTATGGTAAGCTTATGAGCTGCCAACAAACTTGCTGCCATGTGTTGTTCTAGCATACGACTATAGCACTCTGGTAAAGTCAAATGCATAGAAAAGGGCACCATTTCACAAAATATGAAATGACTACCTGAAGAGTAATCTTGGAGTAGAATGACTACGGGCCAAAGCGTAGGCTCCTGCCATTCCTAAACCACCTAAGAATCGTCTTTGTGGATTTCTTTATAAAATTGGTACTCGGTAGTCTGTCACTGGCAATACAATTGATGAGCATACGAGACATTGATGATTGGATTTGTTTATGCTGCATGTTGATTGACACTTGCATGATATGTTGCATTTCCTATACTAGCATAGAGTATGTCGCGCAGACACTAGGTTTGCTCCCCGACAAGAGCAACCGCCTTTGGAATATCCTGGATAGTCTTGGTGAGAACAGGTTGAGGAAGATTCCCGATAAGAGCTGAAGTCTATGATATGATAAGAGGCGCCTATCATATGAGGCGTATGGCCTATGATACGAGCTGGACATCAATGATTAGAGCAAGACGCCTGTCAGACGATTCAATTGTCGCATTGGAATAAGTTACAAGGTGAGATTGGTTTATAGACATTCGAACATGGTTAGTATCCCAAAACCATGTATAGTCTGCATAGAGAAAGCTAGATGCGAGAACTGGTTTATGTGCGCAATCGTGTGACATTACAGTACTCAGGTTGGTGGCCATAAGGGTTACTAGACTAAAATCTGCATAGTGGTACTTATGGGATAAGACATGTGCTCTGATCGGAGTTCAAACACTACGGCGCATATTTTCCCAAAATAACTCGTGCTAATGGGTTACCAGAGGTGATGAGTAGAATTAGTCCCTGAGATTCCTCATTGTATGAGCCTCGTCGATCATATGACTATGATTGACACTGTGTACCCTTTGTACTTTCATATGTTTGTAAAGAAACGGGTTGGTGGTGCTACTTTGGTGTGACACCTTACGGCTATGGATGAATCGGCCTTCCGGACACTGATGGGAAAGCAGCTGAGCTGAATCTAAGCAACACGAGCATGAAAGGAAGATTCCCATTGCATCACACTTTGTTATTTTCATTAGGCCCCCCTACAAGATCCATTGGGGTCATGCATGATATGAATATAATAAAAGAGATGTGGACTCATTGAAGCACGACCTACGGGACTAGGTAGGTGCTCATGGTCTACCGAATGAAAATTGATCGAATCTAGGGGATACGAGAGTTATGTTGTGCATTATTTTTTAAGAATGGTTGAGCCTTCCAGCGCTGGCTATACGAGTTTGGTGTACGGATCTCCCGAAATGCACGTACTCTCACCAGTCACACGCCACTGCCACAAAATACTTTTTGTAGATGATTATAGTTGGAGATTGAAAGAGACTACATGAACTGTATGTCCAGCCCCACTGTGCGAGTGGGAGATGTTAGAATTATACGTTGCGCCCATGTGGGATGCACATGTAATTAGCACAAACTTTATGGGCTTGGCTGCAATAGGGCAGAAAATCCTAGGGGGTTATGTTGCAAACTAGGTATAAATCTGTCTATATAAGGAGACAGTCTCCTACATAATAAAACACTAATACTGTGTAGAGATCATGTGCTGATCAAAGACAGTTCTAGGAACCCTAGTCTCTCTCTCTCTCTCTCATTTTTGTATCCAAATCGTGTGGAATGTGTGGTGGATCACAGTTTTTGTCCTCGAGATTCGCACGAGACCGGTAGGAGCAACACGGTGGTACGTGAAAGCAAGCAATCAACGATTATTCGCTGCGCTAGGTGCATAGGCAAAGAGGTTGCACATAAATTTTCCGCTTTATTATGTGTTTAGATCTATACATGATTAAATCATGTTTTTCCTTCAATTATATAGCCGAGTTCGAACGCCATACCTCATAATTCATCTTAGGAAAGTGTTAGTACCACATACTTCAATCAGACACTACTTCCCCAATGAAGTTGTCATAATTAGTTGGGCGTCAAAGATCGGTTATGCAAAACCATCATTAGAATAAGCATAAACCACTTTCATTTTATTATTACTTCAATAAAATTGTTTAGTAGACGAGTTATGTGTCCTCGTGTACACCTTTATCTACTTAATTTCTAAATAACATTGTTGCTAGCTTGTAAGATTGGAAATTCAACAAGCCGCAAGGGTTGTTACAGGCTTACAGTCTCATTTAGTGTTTCAGACTTCTCACATATAATTAAAAACTCAATCATAAGCAATGTCAAACACTTTTCTCAACACAAACGGGAGCGTTTGAAATCCCTACATGATGTTCGAAAAACCCCCACTATTATGATATAATTCTTAAATAAATCTTTTATAAAAAAAAACAATTGGTAAACACAAATAATGAAATTAGTATGTGGATTCTTAAACTGAGCACTCAACAACATATAGAAATAGAACTGTCACCGTATATTAGTATGATGATGGGTAACAAGGATTACATATGATAAAATAGAGAGAGCTGCGGGCTACAATGAGAGTACTTGTTTGGTCACTCATTTGCAGCCTCCTCAGCCCCTACTTCCTCTTAATTACCCTAATTGACTGCTTTTTTAACTTTTAACCAAACACACCCCAAAAGCTAAATACCAAACACCCCCTAAATATTTCTATTGCCACACCCCTCCAAGTTTTCCCAACAAAAAGGAGAAAACACAAGGCGGGAACAGTAAAACACAATAAAAACACACTGCTGAAATAGTAGAGTACTATTCTGACATGCTGTGACGCTGCGAGGATCTGATTGGTTCAGACGCGGAAGTTCCTGCCCATGAAGGTCTGTCCGAACTGCCAATCTGATGTTGCCACGTTGATGGAAGTGGAGGTGCGACGGTCACTGCCTGTGACCCTGAAGGACAAAGCCTGGCCCACAAGGACGGCGTTGGATTGCCAGTTCTGCCCCCAGTTCCGGCTCATGGGTATCCATTGGGTGTTGCTTCCTTTCACACTCGCTTTCACGATGTCTCCTGCTCCTGCCACGTTGCTGATCAGAACCAAGTTGAAGTAACGGAAGCCGTTGATCGTGAACCTTATCCCTCCCTGTTTTCTGCATGGTACCCTGCAAATTCCACAACAACCCACCACCATTAGAGCATCTCCAACCCATTGCTTTTTCCCCCTCCCCTCACCTCCCCCTCGCCCTCCCCCTCCCCTCACGGGCCCACCATTTCCCCCCTCCCCCTCCCCCTCCCCATCCGCCAAACTACTAATCGTCTCCAACCCATTTCTTTCCCCCCACCAAAAAATAATAATTTGTAATATATATTTAATGATTTAAAAATGAATTATTAATACAAAAAGAAGTAAATGCAAAATTGTTTACCAATATATATATACACACACGCACAAAAAAAAAGATGTTAATAATAATAATGATATTAATACTAATAATAATTAAAATAATATTAACAAACAAAACTTTTATTTTAAAAAATAAGATAATGATGACTTTTTGTAAATATACTTTCCAAGAATCGTGAATACATTATTAATTTTAAAAAATAATACAAAATAAAATTTATTAATCATAATAATAAAATACATGATATAATCACAAAATATTAGTATGTGTAATTAAAATTATCAAATATTCAATTAATTAATCATCCATGTAGGGGGAGGGGGAGGGGATGTCCATGGGGAAATCCCCCCTAACCATCCCTCACCCAAGGCAAAATTTATCCCCATAGCATCCCCTCCCCCTCCCCCTCCCCTCATGGGGTTGGACATGAATCATATTTTTATACGATTTTCCCCTTCCCCCTCCCCCTCCCCCCATGGGGTTGGAGATGCCCTTACTACTTCGCCCATCTCCTTTAATAGCCGCACATTTCACGGGTTTTCTTACTAAAAGATACCGGTTTTCCAAAATTAGTAAAATTCATTGAATTTACCAAATTAACCTTCAACCGGTGCCAACATAACTAAGTACAGTCCTGTTACTTACGGAAGCATTCAGCAATAATCCTTTTGGAAACGCCTTTCTAATAATACTCATGGAGCCGTAGATTGTTTCTCAAAAAGTTCTTGGGCATGGCGTTCTCAAAAGAGGTTTGAAGCAGGGGTAATTTCGTCATTTAAATCAGGTCATGCAGGAAAGTGTCCGAAGAGCAGGCGTATAACACGGTAAAAGCCGCGTTTTTCGTTACCTCGGATAAGTAAACGACAGAGAAAATCAAACAGGAACGGAAAGTTTCGGTACATGGGAAATTAGCAGAAAATAAGCGATGGCATTTTCGTCCATCAAGAAATTGACGCCGTATTAACTGCATGTGACCCTCTGCACCCAGATAGTAGTTTGATTACATAAATACCCTTTAAATTTCCAACCACATTTCCGCTAGTAAATGCTCGGTCGTTGCACCTATTCTTCACTTAATGATCCTCCCTACCCTTACTAGGAATTTTAATTGAAAAACTTTAAAACGTTTTTGCAATTTTGTCTACAAAAAGGACAAAAGGACAATTCCGTCCATTCCAACAAAGGCGCTTGAACTTGACGCCGGTAAAACAGAGCATGGACCGTTAAAACGAAGCGAGGGTTGAGAGGGAGAGGGACTCACCGGCGGTAACTGACGGGGACGATTCCGGCCTTGTACTCAGCGATCTTGAGGAACATAGGCATGGCGAGGTCGAAGTGGGTACGAGGTGGGTTACACCAGCCACCATTGTCACTGGCCTGCGCGAAATTCGGAGGGCAGAAATTGGTAGCGGTGACAAGGATAGAGGGGTTTCCGGACAGACACCACTGTGGGTCGTCCACGCACTTGATCTCGAAGCACGACCCGCAGCTCAGGCCGTTGTTGAACAACGCCGTGCTCAGCGCCGCCGTGTTCACACCGTAACCCTGGCTGTACAGGTTTCCGTACCCACAAGCTCCGCCTGAAACCACCCATACACAACCCATTAGGCACTTCCACACCCAAATCACAAAATGTATAAGCAAACATAGACCCAAAATTGAAGTTTGATTCACACACTTTAGCAAATTCAAATTGGGGGAAGTTGGGGAAAACACAATAAACATCAAAATCGAGCAAAATTGGTTTCGATTGTGGCCTCGTGAAACAGAATATGACACAATGTGCCGTTTACAGAGCAAAACAGAGAGATGTATAAAAGTTGAAAGAGCACCAAATATGCAATTGTGAACATTTTCTGAGGAGGGGTACTTACCCATGGTGCCGGAGGCGTCGCTGCCACCGTAGAATGTGGCGTGGGCGCTCTGCCACGGCCCGCCAGAGTAAACTCCGGGAACACGAGCGTTCGCCACTGAGAGAAGCGTGACCACACTAGCAATGCAGAGAGACACCCTCACTAGACTCACTAAACCCATTTCAGCAGAGAGAGAGAGAGAGAGAGAGAGAGAGAGAGAGAGAGATGCAAATGGGTTTGGGGAAGAGAGAAAGTGAGGGAAGGAGATTTGGGGACGAATGGAGGAAAGCGGGTGGGAGGCGTGGTACTTATGGAGGGAGAACTGAGGCGGAGGTGGAGAAGGGTGATCACATGTGGGAGGGTCCATCGTTGTTGTCGTGGGAATTCCTTATCTTATCTTTTTCTTTTCTTTTTTCTTTTTCCAAAAATTCTCTTGTCATGTTTTGTCTTCCAAAATTCTTTTTTGATAAAATAAATTGATAAATTATGCTAAACCCCTCCATTAAGCTAGCCCCATGTCACAAAGGGCACCTTTTATCTTTCAAAGGTAGCATCTAAATACATTCTGATAATTGGAATTAGAGAGACAGTATAATTTGTTCACTTTGGAAGATAAATAGGTTGCATTGCAATTGAGTTAACAAGAAGCTTAGATTTACTTGATTCTCAAGCACACTCCACTTGCATATTTTGAATAAAATATGGCTCTGTTTCGTTAATGGTTTTTTGAATTGTATGTTTTTTTCTGAAAATTTTCACACTGCGTTAAAAAAAGTAGTGTTGATTTGATTTTTTTTATAAAGAGTGCCAAACAAAGTGTAACGAGTACATTATACATAAATTAATAGTGAGTGTATGATGAAAATGTTGGTTGGGGTCATTGATGGTATCAGGTTTATAAGGAATTAACAATAGTGTGATGGAAGGAATGGTTGTTCCAAAATAATTAAGTACCAAAATAATTTGTCATTAGTAGTTTTAAGAAATTTGGGGGAAGAGCAGGTTTAAAAGGTACTACTTCTGTTTTAATTAGTAGTGTTCTCTTTTGAGTTAAAAGGTACTACTATTCTTCTCTTGCCTCTTCGATTGACTTTTTTTACCTGTAGTTGGGTCACTTTGACTCGGTGATTTAGATATCAAAACAATGTAATTTTTTATCAATTTTTTCATAGTATTGTAGAGTAAAGTTAATCTACAAAGTCATGCAAAGATTACCAAATTCGTTTATCATTTTGCTAAACAAATCACCGTGTCAAAGTGACAAAATGAATAATGTCAAAAGTGAAGTAAGGTGAAAGAGAAGAAAAAGGGGTAGTATGATCCTAAATAAATACCATTACTACAATTCACCTTGGGAATTGATTCTTATACCGATTTTTTTTGTTGGTTAAATCGGATTTTACTTATCAAGGTATCTTTGCCCTTTTTTAATCAATTAGTGTAAATTTTTCATTTATAATATAATCATGTATTTGAGGCAAGTTCACAATTCAAATATCCTCCAATGTTTTGGCCATTATTTACATATTTGTAAGGCAGTTTCTCTATCTATTTCATGAAAAATATTTTTTTCCTATGAGACTGGAGTCAGATTCTATTAAAATCTCAGCATCATACAAACGAAGATGCAGAAAACAAAATAGCCGAAAGAGAAGAGAAATGGAGAAGAAGAAATCTTCATCTAATTCCGCAGAAAATCATCAAAAAGATGATATATGAGTTTGTTACAGAAAGAGAAAAGAAACAACCAATAGAAACGAGCCAGCTGTCCTATTTGCTAACGGCAATACACTTTAAGTAAAACGACATCGTTACAGTTCTACGGCTGAGATTAGAATAGGGAAAAATAGATCCAACGGTAGCTGCTTGTCCTCAGCTTCATGTCATCAGTTTGGCAGAGCTTTCACTTTAGTCCAAGCCTCTTGATCACTTCTGCACAAACCATTGATTCTCTGCTGGAATTTCAATACCCCCCCCCCCCCCCCCCGCAAGTTGGAGTGGGGTCAACAAGCACACCCAACTTGGAGATGAGATTATGAAAAATGGGAGCTGTGAGTGGCTTGGTAAGAAAATCTGCAAGTTGATCTGCACTACTAACTTTGGCAAGAGAAATGTCTCCAGAATGAACTAAATCTCTGACGAGATGACAATCTAAGTCAATGTGCTTAGTTTTGTCATGATAAACAGGGTGATTTGCAATGTCAATAGCAGGCTTACTATCACAGCATATAACAGGTGTACCTGAGCATTGAATGCCAAGTTCAGAAAGCAAAGAGAGAAGCCACTTGATTTCACAAGAAGTCATTGTCAAAGCTCTGTACTCAGCTTCAGCTGAGCTTCTTGAGACAACCTGCTGCTTCTTTATCTCCAAGAAACAAGGGATTTGCCTAGAAAAACCAAATAGCCTGTAGTGGATCTCCTGGTATCTATACACCCTCCCCAATCTGAGTCTGAATAAGCAGTGATTGCAGTAGTAGAAATAGCTGGGAAATAAATCCCCTGAGCAGGAGCTTTCTTGATGTATCTCAAAACATGATGTAAGGAAATCATGTGATTTCTTGTGGGCTGGGAGACATACTGACTGAGTTTGTTAACAACAAATGTAATATCAGGTCTTGTATGGCATAAGTAAAGGAGTTTTCCAATAATCTTTCTGTAAAGAGTGACATTATCTGCATCAAGAGATTCACTGTCTGAGGCACTTAGATAAATTTGTGCCACCATGGGAGAAGAAGCTGGTTTACAATGTAGGTAGCCACTGTCTTCTAAGAGAGTTTGTGCAAAGCTATGTTGTGACAACAAAATCCCAGTGCTGTCTCTAACTACCTCAAATCCCAAGAAATAATTGAGGTTGCCTAGATCCTTGAGCTGAAATGCTTGATTCAGAGTAGTTTTGAACTGTGTCAAAATTTGTAGATCAGGTCCTGCAAGAAGGATATCATCAACATATACCAGAATAATCACTAGACCTGCACCTGATCTGTGAAGGAAGAGTGTGTAGTCACTCTTGCATTGTTGGAATCCCATTCTCAAGAGAGTGTTGGAGAATTTGTCAAACCACTGTCTAGATGCCTGTTTAAGGCCATAAAGTGCTTTCTGAAGCTTGCAGACCTGGTACTTTGCAGAATTTTGAGAAGTGGTGTTTGTAAGATCATAATAGCCTTGTGGTAAGTCCATGTACACTTCTTCTTCTAAGGTGCCATGGAGAAAAGCATTATCTACATCCAATTGCAATAAATGCCAACTATGCATAGCTCCAAGTGCTAAAATGCACTTAAAAGTTGGTAGTTTAGCCACTGGTGAGAAAGTTTCTGAGAAATCAATGCCCTCCACTTGTGTGTAACCTTTTGCTACTAATCTAGCTTTGTGTCTTTCAACTGTGCCATCAGCTTTGAGTTTAGTCTTATAAACCCATTTGCACCCAACTGTCTTGTGGTTTGGAGGTAAGCTGGTAATAATCCAAGTGTGATTCCTTTCCAAAGCCAAAATTTCTTGTTTCATGGCATTGAACCATTGTGGTTGTGAGATAGCTTCTTTGAAATTTTTTGGCTCAGCCAACAATGTTGAGGTCATAACATTGTGGGAGTGAGACTTGGCTTTGGGTTTAGTAAGGACATAGTCCTTCAAATGAGATGGGATTTGGGTGGTTCTAGTTGACTGTCTTCTAGGTGGTGTTGAAGTAAGTGGTGGAGAAGAAATATCATGCTCAGAAGGTGGAGTTAGGGGTATTGAATAAGAAATGGGATCATCAAGAGAGACATCATCATCAGAAACTGTATTTGGAAGAGGTTGTGTGTAGTCATTCTGAGTAATATTGGTGTGCTCAGAAAAAGGAAAAATATTTTCATGAAAAACTACATCTCTTGATATTACAATACAAGAGTTAGTTAGATCATAAAGTTTAAAACCCTTCACACCATGCACATAACCCAGAAAAACACATTTTTGAGCTCTAGCATCAAATTTTGACCTTCCATGTCTTAGAGTGCAAGCAAAAGCAAGACAACCAAAAACTTTGAGATTCTCATATTGAGGTGAATGTCCATATAGCAACTCATAAGGAGATTTACCTTTGAGTATAGTAGATGGTGTCCTGTTGATCACATGAGCTGCTGTGAGAATACAATCTCCCCAAAATCTAATAGGAACATTACTTTGAAATTTGAGAGCTCTTGCCACATTCAAGAGATGCTGGTGCTTTCTTTCCACTACTGAATTTTGTTTAGGTGTGGCAACACAGCTGTACTCATGTATAACTCCATTAGTTGCAAAGAAAGCCTTGAGATCAAGATCAGGAGCTTGATCACTTCTGATCTTTGTAATAACTTTGTGAAACTGGGTTTTGACATAGGCAAAGAAATGTGGCAAAACAGATCCAGCTTCAAACTTATGCTTCATCAAATATATCCATGTAGTCCTTGTTGCATCATCAACTATAGTAAGAAAATATCTGTGACCTTCATATGTAGGACACCTATATGGCCCCCATGTATCTACATGAATGAGTTGAAAAGGTATCTTGCTCATATGATTGAGATGTGGGAACTTGAGCCTTTTCTGTTTGGCAAGAGGACACACCTTACAACATGCATTTGGATCCAAAGCTTCACAACTCAAAGTTGATCTCATTTTATTCAGCTTCTTGTGTGATAGATGTCCCAATCTCATATGCCACATTTCTGCATTAGATATCTGAGGTGGAGTAACAAGAACAGATGTGGATGCTGCATTAACAAAATATAGACCTCCAACCTTGTTACCACTTCCCAAAATTTGACCTCCAAGTTTATCATATATACTGCATTTTTTAGAATCACAAAGAAAAATGCAGTTGTTTGACTTTGCCAATTGTGTCATGGACACAAGATTAAAATGAAATTCTGGGACACAAAGAACATTGTCAAGAAGAACAGCATCATTAAGTTGAACTTTACCAATGTGAGTTACTGCCACTTTCCTCCCTGTAGGCAAATGCACAAAAGTGTTGTCTACTGGCATTGCCTCACAAAATTTTGACAATTGGCAACACATATGATCTGTAGCACCTGAGTCAATAATCCAAGAGTTTGAAGGTGGAGAACACCTATCAAATGTTGTTTGAAGTGAATAAGTACTAGTAACTCCTCCCATAAAGTGTGTGATTGGACTAGAAGGACAAGAGACATCTCCTTTTAGATAAGCTTCATATGCAGCATTAGAAATGGATGAGTTATCATAAGATGATGTAGATCCCACCTCACTAACTGAACTGAGTTTGGAGTTTTGAAGTTGGGAGCTGATCATTGTGGCTATCTGCTGCATTTGACTTGCTGACAATTCTAAGCTTGAATGAGCTTTCTCACTAGCTTGCTGTGAATTTGAGCTAGTAATCACACTATGTGCCTTGGCCACATTTTGTTTAAAATTTGGCTTGGGCTTGTAATTTGGAGGATAGCCATGTAATTGCCAGCATTTTTCTTTGACATGACCAGTGTTTCCACAATGGTAACATATCAATTTTGGTTTGGAATTAGGCCTTGGATTGGCATATGCAGCCACATTAGGGTTCATTTGAAATGGTGCAGATCCCATCACACCAAGACCATTCTGATTTAGAGCTGGCATTGCAATAGTAGGAACATTAGAAGTGTTGCTAATCTGCATTTGACATTCCTGCTGCATCACCTTTGCAAATACCAAATTCATTGAAGGAAGAGGATCCATTAACAAAATTTGCTCTCTAACAGAAGCATATTGATCATTTAGACCCATCAAAAATTGCATAATCTTCTCTTCTTCTAACATTACTAGAAAAGCAGTCATGGCTCCACTAGTACAAGTAGGTAAGCACTTATAATTGGACATCTCATCCCAGAGAGTTCTAATTTTTGTATAATAATTGGTGATATTCATATCACCTTGCTTAAGAGATGAAATCTTGCTAGAGAGCTGAAATATTCGAGGTTTATTCTGCTGTGCAAAACGCTCTTGCAGATCAACCCAAATCTCTCTAGAACTGGATCTATAAACCACACTGCTACCAATTTCTTTTTAAACTGAGTTAAGAAGCCACGAGATTACCATGCTATCGCAGCGATTCCAAAGAGCAAAATCAGAAGATCCAACAGCTGGAGAAGGAAGAGATCCATCGACAAACACCAATTTGTGCTTCGCCATAAGAGCCACTTTCATAGCTCGAACCCATGGATAATAGTTTTCTCCTGTGAGAATTGGATTAACAAGAAGATGACCTGGATTATCTCCAGCAGATAAGAAGTATGGGGAGGTGTAATCTACCGCCCCAATCGCCGCCGATGAATGTGGCAGAGCCATGGAAGATAACGAAGAAGAAATCTCGAAATAAACGAGATAGATCTAGAAATGATCTTCAGAAGAAGAAGGGGATAGAAAATTCAGAAATCAAATCAGCAGCCTCAGCAACCTGGCTCTGATACCATATTAAAATCTCAGCATCATACAAACGAAGATGCAGAAAACAAATTAGCAGAAAGAGAAGAGAAATGGAGAAGAAGAAATCTTCATCTAATTCCGCAGAAAATCATCAAAAAGATGATATATGAGTTTGTTACAGAAAGAGAAAAGAAACAACCAATAGAAACGAGCCAGCTGTCCTATTTGCTAACGGCAATACACTTTAAGTAAAACGACATCGTTACAGTTCTACGGCTGAGATTAGAATAGGGAAAAATAGATCCAACGGTAGCTGCTTGTCCTCAGCTTCATGTCATCAGTTTGGCAGAGCTTTCACTTTAGTCCAAGCCTCTTGATCACTTCTGCACAAACCATTGATTCTCTGCTGGAATTTCAATAGATTCGTTGTTATAATGAACTAAGGATGTCAATTTTTCCTAGACATTGAAGAATGTAGGAAGAATTTAGAAACGAACTTATTTTTTATTTATTTATTTATTTTTTAAAAAACATTAACAGGTGCGATGGAGTACATCTTTTGAAATTTCAATAGCTATTCAAGCAGGGCAAAGATTCAGCCACTGTTCTGAAAATAAAAGTCGTTTTGCTCTTGGGGCTATGGAGTGGGCAACCCGATTATGAAATCTCGACTTCATCAAACTCTTCAAGTTTAGTCTTCATCTTCTGAATAAATTCTGTTTTGATGGAACTGTCATCAGTAGTAGTCTGTCCTTGGCAATGTACCCGCAAGTCGTTCGACAGTACTGTCTTAGCATCCCCTTCGAAGACAGCCCTTGTAATACCTAGGGGTGAGCAAAACTCACTCAAACCGGCCGCCCCAAACCGGCCCGCATCAAACCGGTCCGAATTTAACACCCGTTCATACTACTTGATTGGGTACGATTATAAAAACGCAAACCCGAACTAACTTTGATTGATCATGGTTTTAGATTTAGCAAAACCGTTTAGAACCGGTCCGGTCCGATTAAATTTGTACATGAAAAAATTACATATTGTAGTTAGATAACATTGTCCGATAACTAAATTTATATCCCCGAATAATATTTTTAGTTGATTTTCCTCAAATAACTCATCTTTTCTAACAAACTATGTTAAAAAATTTCAATTCCAAACACGGAGCTTATGCATCTTTTTTTTTAACTAAATTTTATACATTTTCCAAATAACATATCTACGTTTAACAACCCGTTTAACCCGGTCCGAACCGGCCCGAGTCGATAAGTTAAGTTTGGTTTGGGTATCGAGAACAATTGATTGGGTTTGGGTTGAACATTCTCTAACCCGTACCTATTGGGTCGGGGCAAAAAATCCGACAATACCCGCCCAAACCGGTCCGTGCTCACCCCTAATACCCATCTGCTTCGCCATCTGAACCACAGCCATCAAAGCACCAATTTCAACCTCTCTTGGACCTCCTCCAATTGGCCCCTACAATGGATCTCGAAGCCATTAAGGTCTCCTGCCAATCCCTTGCAATTACACCAACACCGGGCATGAACGATTGGGGCTCAAATGCTCCATCAAAGTTGAATTTAGCAAAACCTGTTGCAAGTTTATTCCACCCATGTACTGTTTACGGTATATTATGAATACTCCGCAATTCGACTTACATTACATATACGTGATAGTTTGTTGTGGCTGAATTTAGTATGTACGGAATTTAATTTAAACTTGCCTAAAATAAATAATTCTATAATAAATAAAAAATTTACTACTAATTGATTGAAAAGGGACAATACTGTCTTGACAAGTAAAATCCAGTGTAACCAACAAAAAATATCGGTGTAAGAATCAATTCCCTTCACCTTAACGTGAGTCTGGTTTATCGACGAAGTTTACCTACCCTCTTGGCATGAAAGCAGCACTTATACATCATTTAGAAGCTTCAAGAACATTTGATGCAGCCAAACTTCTTCCTTTTTGACACATTCCGTTATCTATCTCTTGTTTGAATAAATTCTTTAATTGATAACAAGTTTTTTTTCCGTTGATTGGAGAATCTTGCTTCGCACTTTTTAGAATTCGCAGGTTTAGTTTGGGAGAGTGTTAATCAAAGCCGAAGGAGAAGAAACAAGAAGGGGAAGACAGAAGTTTGGTGACGAACTAGGAAAAACATGTTAGATAGAGGACCCGATTTGTTCTTGTAAGAATAAAACAATAATTGAAGAAAACAGAATAAATTAACAAAAGGACTTATATATGGAGAGACGTCTGAGTGCAGAAATAGTTTGTTGAAGAACAGTCTCGTGCTTTCACGATTTCCGTAAGACAGTATTCGCCGCCTAATGTTGGTGTGTTGGTTTCTGCAGTGGCAAATTGTCTCCCATGATAAAAGTTCTTCCCATGTTGTAGATGAGGCACCGGTCTTCAACAACCAACGAACGAGACTAGCACAAGGATAATATGTGGAGAGTGTTCTAATAACAGAATGAATTCAGAATGCAATTTTTGAAAGAGATGATTGCCTTTATAGGCAGTGAAACGGAACAGTTAAGGGGCACAACTGTTAGAACGGTTGTAACTGCTGACAGTTGGAATTTGAACAGTTACAGTAAACAACGGTTCGGTTAATTAATAGAAAAAACAAGTTAATTTTTGTTAACTTTGTGGTCTGCAAGAAATTCGTTTCTGGCCCAAAAAGTATTAGTCGATAGTAAAGTCCAGCAACCCAAACCCAAGCCCAAGCCCACGCACACGTCACAGCCCGTTCTGAGCCGGTTGAACGGAAGGCGGAGGCGGTGCGCGGGTGTGTGGTGGTTCGGACCATGGTTAGGTCTTCCCTGCTTAACAAAATTGCTTCGCCCAATGTCTAAGGTTGAAGTAATTAAACACTTCAATCTCTCTATCTCCATTGATGTGGGACAATTACATTTGGTAATGTAAACCCCCAACTTCAACGACTTATTTCTCATTCATTTCTTAACGTTTTTTACGAGTTAGGTCTTGACTCGATCCAAAATCACCCTAGTTTAAGAATACGTGTTTGTTAGAGCGAGCTCTCGAGTAGCTATTCATAAATCGGATCTAAAGTTGGTGTTAATTTTTTTCTGGATCAATCTCCCACATTAATGACAAATCGGTGTTGAAGCTGAAAGATCAATTAGTATGGTGGATTCAATTCTCTCTATTGGTAATTAATAGATGCATTCTTATTTATAGCCGAAACAACCATTACATTGAGTTTGAACATCCCATCCTTCAAGTAACCCCTACCCACATACTCTCCTCTCTAGGTTACTGCACATTTTTCGGATTCAAAACTAGTTTGAATCCTCTACTGCTAAGAACAGAACCAGATACCACGTTCTTCCTAATGTTTGGGACATGGAGAACACCACTGAGTACGAGTTTCTTTCCGGAATTCATCTTGAGTGTAACTGCCCCTTTCCATTTGACGGCGGATGTTGATGAATTTTCTATGTAAGTATGTTCCTCTGTATCTATAGTCTCATAGGAAGCAAACATGCCCATGTTCGAACATGTATGACGAATGGATCTAGTATCAACCCACCAATCTCTAGGGTTTCCGTCGGCAAGGTTCACTTCTGAAATCACTGCTGCAAAAGTGCGTCATCGTTCAACTTAGGACTTATAGCTTATGCAGGTCTTTCGCTTCTTTCGGTAGTCCTCGATCATGTGACCCGTATTGCCACAATTGTGACACTTTCCCGTAAACCTTTTATTCTTTTTGGTAAGAGCATTGAGCTTTTGTTTGTGTTTGTTGGATTTGACGCTTCTATATTACGCAAGGTTGCGCAAGTATACGGTAAAGTAATATCATGGAGTATTTGGGACTCCGGGTTATCAAACCCAAGGGGAGGTGCTTACTGTTTCTAAGTGTAACAACTAAATATAACCTACTAAAGTAACCGGTAAAAAGGTTTTAGAGAATGATTGCTGTCACCCTCAATCAAGTGACTAGAAATTTTAAGTAAAGAACGTGAGAGAAATGATTTGATTAAATCAATAGAGAGGAAGCTAGGCAATCTATAGATCACCTGGGGCAGTTTTGATGATTCTCAATTCCATGTGCTAACACAATAACTCTTAGTTAACTATGCTGGGTAATAGTACTGACAATTACATATCAGTCTCTTGTCGTTCTACGTATTGGTACCATCTTGTCCCTCTCAGGCCACTCTGGTTATCAACACGTTCTAGTAGGCTAGTGACAATGAATTGAATGATGTCCTCTCATACCACCACCACACGTACACTCCACTATCTCCTATCGAATCTACCCTCTTCTAGCAATTCCTACTCAACTCACATCTCAGTGTCATTGATTAGGCTTGCACTCGTTTACTCATCCCTACTAGGGTAGAGTTACTTTCACACACTCACTAGTTATGTAGCACGTTTGATTCATGACTCCTAACTTGCTAAGGATTAAGCACAATAAAAAAGTGATTAACTAACTAATATAATCTTTAAGCCAATTTCATGCTTGAATGAAGAAAGAGATAATAGACATCACACATCTTGATCCGAACTTGTCAATGGAAGAACTCAATATGATAAAAACTAGAAAAAACTTCATTCAAACATAATGTAGGGTTTTTATACGAATTACGCAGCGGAATAAATAAAATAAATATCCTTTCAAGACCCTCCAAGGATCACAGGAGTAGACATCACAACGATGGTAAGAAATAGTATATAATACCTTGTGTGTCTCCTATGATGACTTCACACATGAAATAGTATTCACGTCTCTACGAATAGTCCACGCCTAGGATCAGAGCTAGAATCCTTTCAATCTCTCTGTGCTAGAAATTGATTGAAGAAGGAAGAAGAAGAATCACGCAGACGCAACCACCCAAGGCCGCGCCTCTAAGGGCCGGCGACAAGAGAGGGGCGGACGGGCGGGGGGGGGGGGGGGGTCGGCCTCCCTTGTTTGCTCTCTCCTTGCTTTGTTCTCTCTCTCTCTCTGGTCTGATAAAAATTATGGAACTTATGAGAAAATAATCTACGTGTGTTCTATATATAGTCTAACAACTCCTTGTTAACTACATAATAGCCCCTCTACTAATCATGTCCTTACATGGATTAGTCCAACTTGAAAATTAGTCCTACTAAGTTTGCAAGTAGTTACGTATTGATCATTCTATTTAATTAATCATATTTTAATTTCCAAGACTATTTTAATCCATAGGGCGTGTGACCCCATAGGTTTCTACTTAGTTGGTAGTAACTATTACTAACATAGAACGGCTTCTAGCAAGACATCTATGCAACCCAACTAACAGAAATAGCCATTACTTTGACAAACCTTGTGACCAATGTTACTGTATTGTATTATCCCTTTGTATCTATATCCGGATTGGACACGAGACATACAAGTCACTTTCGTATATCCAATCCATAGATTCTCGATCCTGGGAATAGTCTTATCCATGCAGATAACATCAATAGCCTATATTGATTTATCTAAGTCTGGCCAGACATTCTATAAGCACTACCCCTCGAGTGGCCGAGAATATTTGCTCTTGTTATGTGGGAGGGACAAATCCTCTCTACATTACTACCATCTCTAACCTTGCTTCCTATCACGGCAGGTGACTACCTTTATAGTTCCCAGTTAAGGCACAACGTTTGATAATATCAAAGCATGATATTTCACAACTAGAGTATCTAGTAACTTCAAGTCTAAGGACCACAATACCATTGTCACTACGAGAAGCACTTGTGACTTTACATAACCTGTATGTAGCCTTCCTGTTGTGGGTCGATCCAGTATGCCATTACCCTTAATGCATACCCATGTGCTAGACTTGATATCTCCATATGAATCTACCCACATACTAGTCTATATTTGATCGTCATGTTAATCAATATAATGAACTAGGGATATTTAAGATAAATAAAACATTTTTAATCTAAGGGTTTCATTATATTAAATATCTCCATAAATAATACAATGATTATTCTTACCAAAAACAATGTTCATGCTAAATAAGATTGCCTCTAGGGCATCTATTCCAACAGTCTCCCACTTGCACTAAAGCCGATCTAGTGAATATCGTATAGATCAAGAACGCATCCTTAGTTCTTCTCAAGTACTTGAGGATGTTCTTGACCGCTATCTAGTTACTCTCACCCGGATTAGACTGATATCTGCTTGCCATACTCATCGCGTTTGATACATCTGGTCTAACGCATAAAATGGCTCACATGATTGATCCTGTGGTCGAGGCATAGGAAATCCTACTCATGAGTTCCTTCTCAATCTCATTGGAAGGACAATCATCCTTCAAAAGGGTGATTTCATGTGACATGGGCAAGAATCCCTTCTTGGAATCTTCCACGTTGAACCGTTTCAACACCTTGTCTATATATGTACTTTGACTTAGCCCTAGCATCCTCCTCGATATATCCCTATATATCTTGATACCAAGTATATAAGTTGCTTCCCCTAAGTCCTTCATTGAGAAACACTTTCCTAACCAATATTTAACAGATTGCAAGGTAGGAATGTCCTTTCCAATGGGTAGTATGTCATGTACATACAAGACCAGAAACACAATAGAGCTCCCACTAATCTTCTTGTAGACACAAGGTTCATCTTCGTTCTTGATGAAGCAAAACTCTTTGATCGCGTCATCAAAACGTAGATTCCAACTCCTAGAAGCTTGCTTCAACCCATAAATAGATCGCTGCAACTTACACACTTTATGGGCATGCTCTGGATCCTCAAAACCCTCTGGTTGTTTTATGTACACATACTCAAGGAGGTTTCCATAAAGACACACTGTTTTGACATCATCTTCCAAATCTCATAATCATGGTAAGCTGCAATAGCAAGTAAGATTCGAATGGATTTGGTCATTGCGACGGGGAAAAAGGTTTCATCATAGTCACTACCATGAATCTGTCTGAATCCTTTTGCCACCAGTCGGCCCTTAATAGGCAATTACACTGCCATCAATGTCGGTCTTCTTCTTGAAGACCCACTTGCACCCTATGGGACGAGCCCCGTGGGGTGGTTCCACCAAATTCCATACTTTGTTGGTATACATGGATTCCATCTCGGATCTCATGGCTTCATGCCACTTTTGAGAGTCCGGCCCTTTCATGGAATCTTCATAGGTAGCAGGCTCATCATATATGAAAAAAGTGTCACCAAGATCAGTCATGAGAAGTCCATACCTCTCCGGCTCCTGGCGGACTCTACTCGACCTACGAAGTTCTTGTGTTACCTGAACAGGTTCTTCCACAATATCTTGTGGTTCATGTTCATGTTCCATAGTGGGGATCAGTGGTTTGTGGTTCTTGAATCTTTTGAAGTTCTACTTTCCTCCCACTTGATCTTTTAGACACAAATTCGCTTTCTAGGACCATGCCGGTCCGAGCAACAAACACTTTGTTCTCGGCAGGGTTGTAGAAGTAATACCCTTTCGTTTCCTTAGGGTATCCCACAAACTTACACTTATCCGACTTGGGCTCGATCTTCTCTGTTTGCAAACGTTTAACATACGCATTGCAGCCCCAAATATTCATGAAGGACAGTGAGGGACACCTCCCACTCCACATCTCATATGTAGTCTCCATGACAGATTTAGATGGAACACGGTTAATGGTGAACGCTGCACATAATAGAGTGTGCCCCAAAAAAGATAACGAAAGATCTGTTTAACACATCATAGATCGAACCATGCCAAACAGAGTTCGATTCCTCCTCTCGGACACGCCATTCCTGTGGGGTGTTCCGAGTGGAGTGAGTTGGGACAAGATCCCACACTCTCTAAGATAGTCGTCAAACTCTTGGCTCAAGTATTCTCCTCCACGATTCGATCATAGTGCCTTAATACTCTTGCCAAGTTGCTTATCTACTTCATTCTTGAATTCTATGAACATTTCAAAGGATTCAAATCTGGCCTTTATAAGGTATACAAATCCATATCTACTGAAATCATCAGAAAATGTAATGAAATAAAGTTAACCACCCTTGGCAGGCATGGAAAATGGCTCACACACATCAGTATGCACGAGAGCCAATTGCTCACTAGTCCTCTCTCCTTTCTTATTGAAATGGGTCTTTATCATTTTTCCCAATAAACAAGATTCACATGTCTCATATGATTCATAATCAAATGAGTCTAGGAATCCATTCTTATGGAGTCTAGAGATGTGTTTCTCGTTTATATGTCCTAAATGACAATTCCATAAGTAAGTAGAATTCAAATAATTAGTTTTAATCCTCTTAGCATTTATGTTATAGACATGATTA
Source organism: Linanthus parryae (assembly GCA_023055425.1). Lineage (NCBI taxonomy): Eukaryota > Viridiplantae > Streptophyta > Magnoliopsida > Ericales > Polemoniaceae > Linanthus > Linanthus parryae. The sequence goes on along the minus strand of JALGPY010000007.1, from coordinate 70,242,256 downwards.
TTTAGTTAAAGGATATACAATCCATTAGATAATTGCGCACTACAATAGTGCACACTATCAAAATAAATGGAGCAACATTTGTCCTTTATTGAAATAGTAAAACCTTTCTCGTCCAAACAATAAATAGAAATAATATTTCTGCTCATAGCTGGCACAAAATAGCAATTATCTAATTCTAAAACTAATCCTGAAGGAAAAGATAGCTCGAGTACGCCAACGGCCAATGCAGCAACCTTTGCTCCATTCCCCACGCGCAGGTCTATCTCCCCTTTAGCCAACTTCTACTTCTCTTTAGATCTTGCACACTTCGAAAAATGTGAGATCCACATCCAGTATCCAATACTTAAGATGAAGAGTAAGTAAAATAACATCTATAATAAAAATACCTGGTGGTGGTAGAATCACTATTCCAAGCCTTTTATCCTCCAGATACTTTGGGCAGTTCCTCTTTCAGTGTCCAGGCTGACTGCAGTAATGACAATCACCCTTAGTCACGCCCCTTGGCAACGCCACCATCAGGTTTAAGGGAATTCCTTGGGTTTTTCAACTGACTTGTCTTTCCCTTTGGAGGTAGAGGAAACTCGCTTGCCTTTTCCTTTGTTCACCATCATTATGGCATTGCCCTTTCCCTTATTGATGCTTTGTTCAGCTGTCCTCAACATATTGAGTAAATCCGGCAGATGCTTGTTGATCTCATTCATGTTATAGTTCATAATTAACTGTCCATAACTATCAGACAACGATTACAATATGAGATCAGTGGCCAACTCTTGGCCTATTGGAAACCCTATGCGTGTGAGATTCTCCAAGTACCTGATCATGCATAGTACATGAGGTCCCATAGGGTTCCCTTTGACAGATAACATTTGAACAATGCCTTGGAAACTTCATACCGCTTAACACTTGGCTGCTCTTCAAAAATATGCTTCAAGTGTATGATCATATCAAACGCATCCATGTTCTCATGTTGCTTTTGGAGATCAGAGTTCATGGTGCAAAGCATGAGGCAGGACACATTAGTATCATCGTCAACAATCTTCTGATATGCCTTTAAGGCTGCAACAGAATTATTTTCTGGACCTGCAGGAACTTGGTCTTCTAGAATGTACATTTTCTTCTCTTGGTTGAGAACGATTCTCAAGTTTCTATACCAGTCTAAAAAGTTTGTTCCAAAAAGCTTGTCATTCTCAAGGACCGATCGTAGGGATTGTGATGAATTCGATGAATTGTTTGCCATTAGAATTCTACAAAATGAGAAATATACAACTTTTTTTGTATTTTGTGAACGAATAACTACATTTAATAATGGCTAGATTATTAAACATGGCTCTCACTATTTTTCTCGGATTAATAACCCTTTATATTAATGTGGAAAATATCATTATATTTTTTACTGGGCCAATATCCATATTTCACTTCCTTTTGATCTTGGCAAGTCACCCAAAATCAGTTATTTAGGTAGGAACAATTTCCAACTGCATCCTATGAAACTCTTGGTTCAATTGGGAAAATAATGTATGGTTTTCATCATGGATACGCAGCGGAAAAAGAAATTATCCATTCAAGACCCTCCAAGGATCACAGGAAGAGAATCATAACGATGGTAAAGGAAGAAACAAGTAACACACCTTAGAGATCTCCTGTGATGACTTGTACGTGAATTGTGTCACGTCTCTACGGTCGATCCACGCCTAGGGTTGATTTCTAGATCTTCCTTCTCCTTTTGTGCTAGCTTGGACCGGAGGAAGAGGAAGAAGAAATCACACAACGAGGATCAAAGAGAGGGTTGTGCCTCTCTTTGTGGCCGACGGGTAGGGGGCGGACGGCTAGGGGCGGTCGACCTCTAGTTGCCTTGCCCTCTCTCCATTCTTTCTCTCCCACTCAACTTATATTATGAGCATTAGTGTTGGAAGGAAGCTAGGAGTATCCTTTATATAGTCCAACAACTCCTTGTCAACTACCTAAAGGTCCTTCCTAATCCTACTTGAGTTCGAATTAGTCCCTTCCTTGCATATTAGTCCTACTAAGTTTGCAAGGTGTTGCAAAGTGATCCTTCTAATTAATTAATCATATTAATTAATTCCCAAATCTAGTTCAACCCTATGTAGCGTGTGACCCCATAGGTTCTATCTAGTTGGTAGCAACAATTTGCTAATATGGAGCGGTCTCTAGCAAGACATCCATTCTAGCCAACTAATAGAATAGTCATCCGAAAAACCTTGTGCAAGTAATTGTCTCATCCCTTTATCTCCATATCCGGATTGGACACGAGACATACAAGTCACACTCGTATATTCAATCCATAGTTTCTCAATCCTGAGAATAGCCTTATTCGTGCAAATAACATCAATATACCATATTGATTTATTTGAGTCTGGCCAGACATTCCATACGCACTATCCCTCGAGTGGCTTAGGATATTTTCTCCCGTTATGTGGGAGGGACAAATTATATCTACGTCTAATACGATATCTAAACTTGCTTCCTATTGTATCTGGTACACGCCTTTATACCCAGTTACGGTGTAGCGTTTGACGCTACCAAAATTACAATAATCCACAATTAAACAATCTAGCGACTTCAAGTCTAAGGATGACAATACCGTTGTCACCACGAGAAGCGCTTGTGACTCAACATAACATGTATGTAGCCTTCTCGGAGATGGGTCAATCCAGTATGCCATTACCTTTAATGCATACCCATGTGTTGGATCATGATATCTCCATATCAATCCAACCCCATACTAGTCTATAGATGATTGTCCCATTTAATCATTATAATGGACTAGGGATATTTAAGATGAACAACACAATTGTAAATCAAAGGACTTCATTATATTAAATATCCAATAAATAATACAATGAATATTCTAGTCAAAATAAGTTCATACTAAACTAGATTGCCTCTAGGGCATCTATTCCAACAAATAACTCCTTATTTATCTATCGCATAGATAATCCCAATTGTTTGCCTCAAAACTTGTAACCAATGTTACCGTATTGTATTATCCCTTTGTCTCTATATCCGGATTGGACACGAGACGTACAAGTCACACTCGTATATCCAATCCATAGTTACTCGATCCTCGGAATAGCTTTATCCATGCAGATATCATCAATATCCTATTTTGATTTATCTGAGTCTGGCCAGACATTCTATAAGCACTACCCCTCGAGTGGCCGCGGATATTTGCTCACATTATGTGGGACTGAAAAATCCTCTCTACATTACTACCATCTCTAAGCTTGCTTCCTATCATGCCCGATGACTACATTTATAATTCCCGGTTAAGGTGCAACGTTTGATAATATCAAATCATGATATTTCACAACTAGAGTATCTAGTAACTTCCAGTCTAAGGACCACAATACCATTGTCACTACGAGAAGCACTTGTGACTTTACATAATCTGTATGTAGCCTTCTCGTTGTAGGTCGATCTAGTATTCCATTACCCCTAATGCATACCCATGTGCTAGACTTGATATATGTATATCAATATACCCACATACTAGTCTATGGTTGATCGTCCCGTTAATCAATATAATGGACTAGGGATATTTAAGTAAAACAACACATTTGAAATCTAAGGATTTCATTATATTAAATATCTCGATAAATAATACAAGGGTAAAAGACAAAAACCACCCTCCATTTATGGAGAAAATACATTTTGCCCCCTGATTTATGGGGAAAATACTTTTCGCACCCCTGCCATTGGATGGAGGCTAACGGAGGCTAACACAGGGATGAAAAGACAAAAATACCCCTAAATTGCTGAAAAATTACCCCACTATTAACACCTTTCCTCCTCCTCACTTTACTAACCCTAACAACCTTCTTCCTCCTGCTCTCCCTCTCTCTCTCTCTCCCCCTCTTCCTCGCCGCCTCCACCGTCGGGATCCACAAGCCGGCTACAGGAGTTGCAGGGAAAGCGAAAATGGGGGAAAAGTGGTAATTTTTCTGTGTGATGGAGAAGAAGTACGAAACTGGTTGAAAGACGAACAGAGCCACAGCCTCCGGCTACGGGAAAGCCGCCGGGAACAGGAGATTTTCAGAGGGAATTCGTCAGTGCTCAGACAAACGGCTCAATTAACTCTAACATCGTCTTATCCAGCAATTTGATTGAAGGGTTCGTCGATTGCTACTTGAACTTCGGAAATCAGATCTGAAAGATCCATTTCTGTGCTTTGAGAAGCACCTCCGTCGTCGACGGTCTGATTGATTTTCTCTGGGATACCCTCCTCTGTTTCTGATACCTCTGCAGTTTTGGGGAGGTTTTGGAGTTCCAACCTGTACTCGTGCATGACCTGAAACTTTTTCCCGGTGGCTTTCCAGTAATTTTTCCCGGTGGAGTTCCAACCTGTACTGGTGCTCTTCTGTTTCTGGATATGGATTTGATCTGTCAATAGCTTGTGATTTTGAATTGAATAATCGCCATTTTTGGTCATTTTTGATCAAGTTTTGTGTGAGGTACCACACTAGTTAGCTCAATTCTGCAGTGTTATTTATAATTCATACATCTAATAGGTTAGATTTTGCTTTTGGATGAGTAGGAGGAAGATCCCAACATCCACCAGCTATGGCCTTGGTTTAGCGATCAGCTAACTGTCTACTACCAGTCATCTTCTTAAGTGATTCACTATTTTTAAGATAAATACCTGGTTTGGAGTGTGGATTCTCATATCATTCTTGATCCCGGGTGGAGGTTGGGACTTTTTTTTTTGTCATTTGGGCATGACCACATAAGTACTCAAGAGTTAACCATCCACACTTAAAAGCAACTTTCAGTACTCAGTGCTGTTGAGCATATGCTTTTGATTGTCTTGATTGATATTCTGGAAATGCTGAACTGATTTTACTTTTATTTTTCCCCTGAATTGCTACTTTATTTTTCCCGGTGGCTTTCCAGTAGCCGCGGCATCACCGCTGTGGGTTTCCGGTGGTCCTGGGCAGGTTCAACGGGCAAACGAGCAAGAGGGAGGAAAGTCCGATTCATCCTTCGATTTGGTCGTCAATTACAGTGATTTAGTTTATTTTCCGCTCCAGATTGCAATTGTGGGTGATTCTCCATTCGTTTAGGGTTTCACTTGTTTTACACTAGCTATTTCATTGATTAAGTTTCGATTTTTGGAGACTTGAGGGTTCCAAATTCTTGCCCCAGGAAACTCTAAATTCGCCAAAAACATTGACCTTTCTTCCCCCTTTATTGTTTTATATGAGCTATTTGTTGATAAAGTTGTGATTTTTAGCCTCCTTGAAGACTAGGGTTTTTGGGTTGTGTTCTTAATTTGGGGAAGAATTCCGTGGTGGTTGGTGGGTGGTGGTGGTTGTGTAGAAACAGGTATGTTTTGGTTCTTGTTATTTTTGTTGATTGTTGTCGTTGGTGTTTGGTGGTGGTGGTAGTGTTGGTGGTAGTGGAGGTGGTGCTCAAGAACACCAATAACATCAAGAACACCAAGAATACTAGTATATTAAACAAAAAATGGTGGTATTTGTCCACAATTAATAAGGGTAAAATAGTCACAAAAAGTCAGTTTGCACCCCTCTACTAACGGATTGTAACAGAAGGGTGGTATCTGTCCACCCTCCATCCACTGGCAGGGGTGCAAAAAGTATTTTCCCCATAAATCAGGGGGCAAAATGTATTTTCCCCATAAATGGAGGGTGGTTTTTGTCTTTTACCCATAATACAATGTTTATTTTAGCCAAAAACAATGTTCATACTAAATAAGATTGCCTCTAGGGCATTCCAACACATAAACCCTAAGCATGAAAGTTCATAAAATCCGGAGAAAATCCTAAAAACATAAATCCTAGGCTCTCCATAGATTCCTAGGTATGAGTTTTGCTACTCATAACAAAAGTACTCATGATAAAATATCCCATACAAGATGAGAAAGGAAGAAAAGTGGATCAAACGCTAAAAAATAATGAACGCTTTGATCCGGGCTTGTATCCTTGATTCTTGATGTTCCAATGGTTTCTCCTAGCTCTCCTTGATGTTATTGACTTTCAATAATGCTCTATTCCAGTCCCTAGCTGCTTTAGGTCGAAGTGGAGAAGTCCAAGTCTTCAAATATTGCATTTTTGCCTCAAAATTATGCAAAAGTTTCACGAACATTTCGTGCGAAATGGGGTATTTCATACAATATGTATTTCGTGAGAAATCCCTTCATATCGTACGAAATGTGCTGGGCTTTGTGCTCTTGAATCTTCAACTTCTTGATTCCAAGCCTCTTTCCTTGTTCTTCCTAGCTTCTAAAGCTCACATTCCTGATTCCAATAGCTCCATAAGCCCTGTTTCCTTCCAAAGACAACAAACAACTATACCAAGCGATCAAATCTGAAAAATATAGTATAAATCAACATATAAAACATGCCTGGACTATAAATAAGCATACGAAGGAAACAAGTGACAAATCATGCATATCTCACAACATTAGGCTTCAAACACTCCAAAAGAACTATGAATCGTGGTAAATGCTAAATAAATATAAATCCTAAAAGGCGCTATCAAATTCCCCCTTACTTACTATTTGCTCGTCCCGAGCAACAATGACACTCAAAACCCCCCACACTTAGACGTTGCATACATACCAAAACCAACCAATGCATACCCCCACCACTTTGCATACTTACTTGCCACTAGCCAACACGACTCATGACTCAATACACAAAGATACGACTATGCAATCTACATGATATGTACAATGCAACTCAAGTATGTACAATACAACAAAGTAAAGAACATATATATTTTTTTTCTTTTCACTAGATTGGGCAACCTCTCTATCCTAAACCGAAAGTTATAAAATCCTCACTAACTCAATTCGAAATTTCACAACCCGTAGCAAGAAATATGATATGATGATCCTATTCACAAACTCACTAAGGCGTCCCTAATTATCCACCAAGTCATACCAAGATACGACACGTCTTTGAACTCACAGCGTTTAGGCATCCTAAGCTCCTAAGTGATCTTTCTTCTCCAAGTCATTTGAGGTTTTCAGACCCTCTTAGCCGTTATTGTTTTGAAATGCAAATTGTTCCATTGTTGGGAGACACAACTCCTGTGTAATACGGCTTGAATTTAGTTTCCCTCTTAAGCTCTACGTTGGATTGAATCCAAGTTTTCCGTAAACACAGAAGCACATTAGGTTGTTTCACCTTTGAAGCTCAATATTTTTTTTTTCCATTTTCATTTTCTTTATTCATTCTCCTCTGTGTTTACAACCGTGCAATAGAACTTAAGAGTGTGGACTTTTTCGGATTTACACTTAGAACCACCTTAAGGGATGGTGGTGTACGCTCACCAACTTCACTTAGGCTAGAGACTCGTACCACATGGAACTAACTCTACACGAAGGTCCACCCCAGATTCTAAGAGTCCACAAGTTTCCACGGAAAACAAAATAATCAATCACTCAGAGACTCAATTCTCCTAGAATAATACAGGAGTCAAAAGTATGCCGACATCTACATTCAGCTTTCCCTAGATATCCGGGACATCCATTCGTGAGACTTGTGCATACGATACTAAAAGTAAAGTATCCCTACCACGGTGCTTCCTTCTCTCATGAGATCTTCCATTCATTTCTTAACAGTTTTCGACGAGTGAGGTCTTTAATCGATCCTAAATCACCTTGATTTCAGAATACGTGTTTTTTAGAGTGAGGTCTCGAGTAAGCTCTTCATAATCAGAGTCTAAAGTTGGTGGCAAAACTGTTTTTTCTCCAACAAAACAAAGGACATAATGAACAAGAGAGGGGCGAATGTGTACATGTAATCTCAACATAAAATATCAGTCACTTTTCAGGCCCCATAACTTCTGGTTATAAGGCTCACCGATCTTTAAATGACAAATTTGACAAGGACCACTAAATAAATAAATGTGCTAAGTAACATACTATCTCTGTTTCTTTCTATCAGCCTACTATGACATTCAAAAGTCACTTTAACTCGGTAATTTAGTTAACAAAACCATATAAGAACTTAGTTAACAAAGCAGAAGTAGTGAGTGTGTGTATGTATACACTGAATAAATATATATATATATACATATATTTATATATATTTATATAAATATACATACATACACACTGAATAAATAAATATATATATATATATATATATATATACACACACACACAGACACACACACATACACACACACTATGGGACACATCAAAAGATGATCTCATACAACATTTACTTCTTTTTGCGTGAGTGGGAAATCAGTTGTTACTTTTTAGATGACCACTGAATAAATGAGAAACTTCTAGAGAAGATTCCGATCGGCATTCAGTTAACTAGTCAAACTTTTGACATGAAGCTGCAACTAATCAGTTAAACTTATGAAAATAGATGCAAGAGATGCATGGTGTCTTATAAATTTTTCGGGGACACATCTCTATGAATTGATACAATTCTCCTCTCCAACCCATGGGGGGGGGGGGGGCAAGCACGTATAAAAAGGGACATTCTCCAACCCCTCTGGGAGAAGGAGGGGTTGAAAGTGATACTGAGTGATTTTAGGCATTGGTGGGAGGTGGTTAGGGGAGACATTCCCCGGGATGGCCAATTAATTCAATTTTTGGGTATATAAATTACACTTAATAATATTTTGTGATTACAATTTATATTCTTAATTATGATTAGCATATTTTTATTATTGTTATACTATCTATAAAATAAATAGTTTTATAAAAAATTGAAAAATATATTTATGAATTATCTTTGCTCTAAAAATATATTTTCTCGTACTTACAATCATTATTTTGCCGAATAAAGTGTTCTTTGTTATTACTGCTATAATCATTTTTGTATATATATATACACGCATATTGGTTTTATTTCGTATTTATTTTTTATTAGTATTAATAATTTATTGTTAAATTATTAAGTATATTTTATAAAAAAATATTGAATGGGAGAAGGGATGTGTTGTAGATGATGGTAGTTCCAAAGAGGAAGATGAAAGTGGTGGACCCATGGGGGAGGGAGAGGTGGGTGTGGGTTGTACATGCTCTAACGTTGGTGTCGTTGTCTATTTTATATGGTTTCATTAAGAGTTTGATTTTACTCTTTATGGGAGCTATTACATGTTTCATAACAGTGATGAAAGTTGAGGCAAACATGCGTTTTAGGCACAATAGAGCTAAGTCTTATCGGCTTTATCGCATCCCAACCAAATCACCCAATTTAACCAAACATGTACACCCTCATCCGCAAAAATTTACTCACCACATTGGATGTTTCTTTGCTCGTGGAGATGCGTATGGTCTTCTTATTTTTGTGGATCCCACTTCAACTTGTTTGTCGATTTTGCTTTTTGTCATCTACTAGTATAATTTGTTACTACCTCCGTTTCTTCTCTATCACACCGGTTTGACTTTTGTCACTATTCCCGGAATTCCTTTGACCCGATGATTTGTGTAGCAAAACGATGCAATTTTTTTATATTTTTTTCAAGGTGTTGTAGAGTAAAAGTTTCTCTATAACACGGGGAAAACATTGTCAAAAAATTTGCATTGTTTTGTTATTCAAATCACCCGGTCAAAGTGATCCAGATACGAGTCAAAAAGTCAAACCGGTGTGATAGAGAAGAAACGGAGGCAGTAATAAATTTCATCTTTCTTTATTGACCAGGGTTGGGCTAACCAACAGGGATTAGACCTCGGTCACAAGCTGAAAAGCCTTCCTGATGCGTTAAACCAGTGAAAAAGAATTAGCTTGGGTGAAAATCATATCGAGCGGCTGGATGGGCTATGCCAAACGCCCCTGATACAGCAGCAGATCCGAGAAGCAACAAGGAGTGCTTTGCACCATTTTGACTTTTTTCACCCGTAACTGGTCACTTTGACCCGGTGATTTGGATTGCAAAACGATATAAAATTTTGCTAATTTTTATGGACATGTAGAATAAGAGTTTATCTACAAAACTACGAAAAAAATATCTAAAAAGTGCAAATTTTTGCTATCCAAATCAACGGGTCAAATGACCTAATAAATAGTGGTAAAAGTCCAAATAATGCAAAAGAGTTGGAACGGTGGTACAATGACATTCTTAGACGTGGAGAGATGATGTGGTGTCAGAGGGCAAGAGTGGACTGGTTGAAGTTTGAGGATAACTCCCAGTTTTTTCACCAGCGAGAAACAAGCGAGCGAAAAACACATTTAGTGGCCTTGAAGTTGGCAGTGCGAATTGGACAACTTCGGACAACGGAATCTTACGGAACCTGTGCTGAGAAAAAGAGAATTTGCAGAGAAAAAATGAAGAAGAAGATGATCGATTCAGATTCATACCAAATGAAAAAGCAACACACCCTTTTATCTCCTCCAATTGAGAGCGAAATTCAAAATTAACCGAAATGTAAAACACTATAATCACAACATGCGACATGTATGTGATTTGGAGCCAGCTAACTAACTAATCACAATTAGAACGGTACCGTTTTGCCACCCAACGGTATCGTTCTACTAAAATTTATTTTATTAATATATTTAACATGTCCCCTCAAGTTATAGTGTGTGTGCAAGACAAACCCAACTTGGGTAAAAGAAATTGAAAGACATAAAAGAGGGTAAATGTTTTTGGTGAGAAGATCTACAAGTAGGTGCCTGGTTGGATGTTCTCCAACCTCAATCCCCCTTTCTGCACAAGATCTCTAATAATGTGGCAACCAACTTCTATGTGATTTGTGCACTCATGAAACACCGGATCGGCAGCAATGTACATAGCATAAAGGTTGTCTCAGTAAATCACTGGTGGAGCAGACAACTTGAGTCAAAGATCTGTCAACAGAAAGTTGACCCACTGCAGCTCGCAAGCAACACTTGCCAAACTCATGTATTATGATTCTGCTAAAATTTTAGACACTGTTGCCTACTTCTTAGACTTCCATGAATGTAATGAAACACTCAGATACACCAACAAACTTGTGGTTGACTTTCTTGTGTCTAAACATCCAGCCCAGTCTGCATATGAGTAGGCTTTCAATTGAACATTGTGATCAGCAAAAAAATACAACCCTTGAGATGGATTTTTTCTCAAATATATCAGACATGATGTGCTCGTTTCAAGTGAAGAGAAGTAGGTTTTGAGAAAAATCGAGACAACTTATGCACATCAAAACTCAAGTCATGTTTACTGTTGCACAAAAACAACAATATTGTAATCAATTTTCTATATTTGAGCACATCCGCAGTTGTAAGTTTATCACCTGAATCACTTCTAATCTTCTGTGTAGGATCCATTGACACTGCAGCTGGCTTACAATTCGTGTACCCTGCATCTTTCAAAATTTCCAAAGAAAACTTCGACTTATTTAGAGTTATACGCTCACTGTTTCTAGTCACTTCAAAAGGAAGAAAGTACCTCAAATCCGCAAGATCTTTCAATTGAATTGAGCATTCAATGCGTCTTTAAGAATTCGACGAAGCTTATTATTAGTGCCAACAAATACTATATCATCCACATAAACCAACAATGCCATGAAATCTTTGTTAACTGTTTCACAAATAGTGTGGAACCAGTTTTGCATTACCTGAACCCCATAGAGATCAGAGTAGTGGTTAACATACTATATCAATGCCTGTTTAAGGCCATTTAAAGACTTCTTCAAGTAGAATATTACCTCATGACATTCATGAGCTGTTGCAGACTGTGGTATGTATCTAGGAGGTAAGTCCATGTATACTCTTTATATAACTCTGCACGGAAAAAATGCATTATTCTCATCTAATTGAACTACATGCCAATTAAACTTAATAGAAAGTGAGAGTAAATACTTAACGGTAGGCATTTTAGATACTGGAGAAACTTTTGTATATAATCTACCCCTTTTTTTAGTATACCCGTTTGCCACCAACATGGCTTTATACCTTTCCACTATGCCACATGACTTTAGCTTCACTTTGTACACCCATCTTCAACCCACATTGTAATGGCCTGGTAGTAGGATAGTGATCTCCCAAGTTTTGTTGCTTGCCAAAGCTTTCAATTCAGTCAATTTTTACAAGGAAATGGAAAATGTACAGTTTTACACTAACATATAGTATTTGAATTATAAATAAGCAGAGCTAACAATCTTATAGCAAGTACACATATGAATCGAAGGCCAAGGAGAGATATAAGAAGGGGTGTAAATAAGTAATATTGTACTGTGAAGGGGAGAGATAGCTTGTTAGAAAAAATTCGGTAAATCAGAGAGAATAAAATCAATACAAGGTACAGGAATGTATCCCCCTTTTTATACTAATCAGACTAGGGCAACCACTGGGAGACACATGGGCGTACGGATGAACCACTTCCCATTATGATGGCGGCGTACCATAAATCTCTGGTTGATTGTCACAGATGACGTCAAACCTAGTATAAGGAAGACGGTAGAACAAGTCGGCTTCGATGCACAGTACTGGTGGCATCTGGCGCGGAACCCATATGCGATGGGCCTTATTCCTGCCTCCGAATCACTAGACTCCATGGATCTCGTGCAAGGTGATAGGTGTGAGGGACCCCATCTCGTGGTCCCTCCAAGTGTGAAATTGCATGATCTGTTGCTTCTGAAGCACAAAGGTAAGGAAACTCGTTGGTTGCTGGTGGGGTCCACATGGCAATGACCCGATGGCTGATTCTTGATTGTCTACACTTAGCCCCCTTGTGCATGGGCTGAGCTTTGTGAGGTCCAAGCGCATCTTGCAGCCCCCTGGTCGCGACTTTTGGGCTTCTATGGTGACTTGGTGCGCTTTGCAGCCCCCTAATGGTGATGAGTTAGAAGAATTTATTGTTGTAATCTTCTGGTGGATTGGATATTACGACAATTGTCATGGGGAACATCGTAGATGACACTTGTTCCTTCGATTTTGATCTGACGACTGAGGATGATTGTTGGTCAGCACTTTCGATGGTACGGATGAGCGCCTGGTGTTTCTTGAAACTACTGGTTTATGACCGTTGGAGGCAAAAGGGCTTTTTGAAGTTAGATTTGGGCAACTAGTATTTAAGCCGGAGTGGGCATTTTCTTCAAAACTTTTACCATATTTGTGAGTGTTGCTTTGGAAGGGAGAAAAGATTGTGTTTTTGACATGTTTTATTGCAGGGAGGAGTTTGCACGTTCTGTGCTTCTTTGGAAGAGTAGATCGGTGTTCTAGATCCGACGGTAGGAATAGGGTTACCATACTTTCCGGTTGCTTTTGTTGCTTGGATTTGGCAATGATGGCTCAGGGAGGAACTTCAGATGCAGTTCCAATCAAGGATGCCCACTTGTGGGGCAAGTCTTCATTGTTTGACGGTCCTAACTATTATCAGGCTATCATACGTCTGTCTCTTCCCTCGGTTGCCGTTACTGATAATGACGCCAACAGGCATACTCTTTGTCCCGCTGATCACAATGAATGGGACTTGGCTATAATTGAAAAGATCCGTCGTCTTGCGCTCGAATCTAATATTTTTCCTTTTTGCGAGGTTCATTTCGAGTTTTCCTCAAATAGAGATTGGATGCTAGATGAATGGGCAAAGTGGGATTTGACAACTCATAAAAGATTTTGGCTTGCGCATGGATATTTAATGCCATTCGCGCCACCATGGGTTCCAACGTTCACATGAATTGGGACATGATCAATGTCCTGCTTTTTCGATGGTCTCGACAGACTCTTAATTTCAATTTTCTCAGTATGAGGGGGTGCCCCCAATGGAGTACGCATTTATTCTGTTGGAGTTGGATCCGACTGGTGAGCGTGATCCCTTGGAGCATTTGGAAACTTAGGAAGAGTTGAGGCTTGTGATAGGATGTCTGAGGTGATAAAGAAGGTGAGCGCATGCCCCACTCGTTTTAATGGTGATAAGGTCTGTAGGAAACTACAACGAGCCTCCACAGGTGCGAAAATACCTGGGACATGTGTGTCCGCTTCTTCTTTAGAGACTACTGCGGCCGCAATGTTGAATCGCATTTACACATACTTATGTCGCGGGGGAAGGTTACAAATTTTTGCTATGCGCTTTCTTGTGTGTGTGGGTTTCTTGCTTTCTTATTAATGGTGCTCCTGAGGGAGGAGTGTCTTTTCGTATGCTCGCAATTGCGGTGCCACTTTCTCTAGGCAAAAATTTCTTCATGGGGCCTGTTTTCTTTGGATCTCTATACATGAGATTGAATGAAGTGATTTATTCCTCTAATGTTTCGCAGGGGTGGTACGACATGTCTTTCATCGCGAATGTGTGTTTCCTAGATTTGTGGGTATATGAATGATTTCTGAATTACGCTCCTACTCCCAAGTTGGTGCAAGGACATGGATGTCCTCGAGCATGGCAGTGGTATGGTACTGGGGAGCCGCGAAGTCTTTTTGCTTTGTACTACGACCTTTAGTACCAATATGAGTTCCGATCTTATGGTACAAAGAGAGGAGCCTTCTGGTACAAACTTGAAAGTTATCTTCCTCGTGGCCTCGTTTGGGTAGCGGATAAGATATAGCGGATATGGCTTATGCTGGGATATGAGGTAGGATATGTATGATGTCGGATAAGGCCTAATATCCTAGGCTGGCTTACTGTGTTTGGGTAATGTAGGATATGAGGCAGGATAAGAAGAAATATATGAATTCCCACGTTTTGGTGGTGCAGGATAAGAAGAATGATATGTGTCCAAACGACAATAATACCCCTAATGCAATGATTTTGTATAAATCTACCTGTAGTGTCAAATGCAGATAGTACTTCAAATTCAAATGCAAAGTCCATGTACACCCATAAGAAGACCTAAGACAAGAAAATGAGCTACAAAGATTCAGGAGGAAGAAAAGAAAAAAACTCCAATAATAGGAAATTGTTCTGATCCTTCATGCAAATTACACCAATGGCTCACCAAAAATTATGTCTTTATACTTGTACGCAAAAGATTATGTAAGACCTATAATTCATATTCCATGTCAGTATAATATACGGGGGTGGATACACATGGAACCCTGCGAGCTCATGTGCCATCGTCCATTTTTCTTTCCCTCGATAATTAACTTGTGTCCAAATCTGTTCACATAGGCCCCCCACTATTATTCTACAAGAGACCATTTCTAAAACTTGTTTACTCATGGCCCAACTATTTATCTTTATAATGATTGTAGGGTTTTGACACGGATTGCACAACGAAATAACAAAATAAACTCCGTTCAGATCCCTCCATGAATCGCATATCATGCATCATAACGATGGTAAGGGATAAAAGCATTGTGTACCTTGTTTGTCTGAATCCGTGACTTTACGTAGAATAATGTCCACTTATTTATGAATATCCACACCTAGGATTGCTCCGGATCCTTCTCACACCTTTGTGCTAGCAACGGAAGAAGGAGGAAGAAGAAGATCAAGCAAAACGAGACCAAAAGAGATCGCGCCTCTTGTGGCCGACGGTGAGGAGGGGGCAAACGGGTGAGGGCTTCAGCCCTTGCTCTGTCTCTCTCTCTCCTTTCTTTGTTCTCTCTCAATTGTGATAACAATCATGATACACTTATGATAAAATAAGCTAGGAGGGCCCTTATATAGTTAATAACTCCTTATTAACTACATATTAGCCCTACTACTAATCCCGTCAATACATGAATAAGTCCACCTTTAGTCTTACTAAGTTTGCATGTAGTTGCGTATTGATCATTATATTCAATTACTCCTACTAACTAATTGAATAGTCCGGTTCAATCCATAGGGTGTGTGACCCCATAGGTTTCTACTTAGTCGGTAGTAACAATTACTACCATAAAGCGGTCTCTAGCAAGACATCTATGCCACCCAACTAATAGAAATAGTCAGTGATCGGAAAAACCTTGTGACCAATGTTACAGTATTGTATTTTTCCTTTGTCTCCAAATCCGGATTGGACACGATACATACAGTCACACTCGTATATCCAATCCATAGTTTCTCGATCCTGGGAATAGTCTTATCCATGCAGATAACATCAATTTCGATATTGATTTATCTGATTCTGGCCAGACATTCTATAAGCACTACCCCTCGAGTGGCCGTGGATATTTTCTCCCTTATGTGGGAGGGGAAAATTCTCTCTACATCACTACCACCTCTAAGCTTGTTTCCTATTATGCCCGATAAACGCCTTTATTGCTACCCAGTCACGGTGTAGAGTTTGACGATATCAAAGCATAATATTTCACAACTAGAGTATCTAGTGACTGCAAGTCTAAGGACTACAATACAATTTTCGCAACGAGAAGCACTTGTGACTTTAACATAATTAATGTAGCCTTCTCGTGGTGGGTCAATCCAGTATGCCATTACGCTTAATGCGTACCCATGTGCCAGACTTGATATCCTCATATCAATCTACTCACATACTAGTCTATTGTTGATCGTCCTGTTAATCAATATAAACTACTAGGGATATTTAAGATAAATAACAATTTTCAATCTAATGACTTCATTATATTAAATATATTTATAAATAATACAATGATTGTTTTAGCCAAAAAAATGTTCATACTAAATAAGATTGCATCTAGGGCATCTATTCCAACAATGATTACACCCAATGTATAACCATAACTTGGTGTTTACTTCTATTTAGTACATATTATATAAGAAAACAAACATAAAGTCATTTTCTATTGTACCAAATAGGAAATGCATATATCTCCTATGAGTGAAGTCCGTACAAAAACTCGATGTATGAGTATCAAAATTCATCACAAACCACCCAGGACCATATTTACAACATAAAACATATTTACAAGGTAAGCAAAACTGAAAATGAGATTCAATTTATCCTTCATACTTTACACCGAACAACATCCATACAATTCCAAATAAAAGACATTGTCTGTTGACACGAATTCTTACGTGTATGCGCAAGTGCACGGTCAAGTAATATAGGGGTGGTATTTCAACCCCGAGTTATCGATCCCACGAGGACAGATAGTAGGTTTATTGTTAATTAGAGATTAAAATCTAAAGTGTGTAATTGAAATAACATAAAGAAAGTTGTTGATTTGAGAAGTTTTCACCCCCAATCAAGTGACTGTATTAAACTAGCTAGACTACAATATTTTTAGATTTTTATAAGTAAACAATGTTTTATCAAATATGGAGAGGAACTAGGCGATCTATGGATCACCTAGGGCAGTAGAAAATTCCAGATATTGCTTTGAAACATGTAATATTGAATATGCTCTTGATCACGTTTAACTACTCACAATCTTCTTTCGATCTCATGTAAGCCTATGTTAGACTCAATAGTCGTCATCTGTCGATCCATAAACTATATCACCTAACAAGCATTAAGATTAATCCTATGTTTTGATCCAAACCCTAACATTTCGCCTTTCGGTCCATCATGATACGGGGTTGCTAGCAATCCTAGATTCACAAGCTAATTAATCTTCACTTGTCAGTCCATCGATATTTCACCAAGTAGTTACCCTAGTTCATGACGCTAGGTTAACATAAAATTAAAAACAAGATTACTAGAAGAAGCAAATTCAATGTTACCTTAAGCTAAGATAACACGATATGTATTGAAACATCTCATATGATAATTCATATCCTACCAAGCACGTATCAATAGTGCAAGTTCAACAATCCATCAAACGAGACGAAATCAATCCATCACATGAATCCATAAGCATGAATCAATCCAAATATCCAGAAAACTTGTCTAACAAATCCCTAGGCTCTCCATAGAGACTAGCAAATAAAACTACTCAAATAATCTGAAGATAGAAGCTAACAAGTTCATAGTATTGAGAAACGATAGAATAGATAGGAGGGATAGTCAAACTCGTGACGAAATTCGCGATCGACAACTCCGGCGTCGTTCTCCATGCCCCTCATCTCTCCCTAGCATTCTTACCTCTTCCCTAGCAGCCTCCCGTCTGTTCTTAGGTCAGAGAATCCGTCCTTTATTGTCTGGGCACGCTTTTTGATGAAATCTGGCCGAAATTACACTTCAGCCCCTCTACTTTGTAATTCCTGGACAAAATTATTTGCTGATCTTGCGCGGGCTGTATCTCCATCATACGGACTCTTCTTCAGGCCTACCATATATCGCTGGAAAGATACGGATGTCTAATTTCCAATTCCGCAGGCCTTTCTCCAAAATTCTTTGTAGATTTTCCTGAGAATCGAAAAGAGTGCAGGCTGGTCCTGTGTGACTTTTCCAACTTTCCTTCGTTTTTGCGTCTCCTTTTCTCCTCTTCATCTAGCTCCATTCCAAGCATATCCAAGCATCTCATAAGCTCCAATGCACCTCTTTTACCTGAGATACACAACACTAAACAACCCGTGCAATTATCATCGCAAATATGAGAGAAATCATGCGCAAATAAGCTAGAAACACAACTTTTGACTCTTAGGATTATAAGTCATTAATTTCACATATTAGTGCATATATAACATATAAATAATGTGAAATAAGCCTAATACAAGTAATAAGAAAGTATCATGATAACTCCTAACAGAGAGTTATCAAATATCCCCACACTTACCTTTTGCTCGTCCCGAGCAAATCACTGTTTACTAGCCAACTCAAGACACAAACGACTCAACACGACTCATGACTATGCAACTGCATGAACTAACTACAATGCAACTCGATTACACACAATGCAAAAAATTTAAACAACACATATTTTTCTTCTTTATTCGAGATTGGGCAACCTCTCTATCATAAACCGAAATCATCAAATCCTCACAAGCTCACTTTGAAATTTCACAACACGTAGCAAGAAATGATATATGATGATCCTATGCGCAAACTCACTAAGGCGTCCCCAAACATCCATCAAACCAAACAAGATACGACACGTCTTTTGACTCGGAGGGTCCAGTCATCTCAACTAAGTGGTCTTTCTTCGCCAAGTCATTTGAGGTTTTCAGACCCTCTTAGCCGTTATTGCTTTTGAAATGCAAATTATCCCATTGACGGGAGACACAACTCCTGTGTAATACGGCTTGACTTTAGTTTCCCTCTTAAGCTCAACATTGGATTGAATCCAAATTTTCAGCGCGAACGGAAGCACATTAGATTGTTTCTCCTTGAAGCACTTTTTTTTTTTTTTTTTTTTTTTTTTTTTTTTTCCAGATTTTCATTTTTCTTTTCTTTCCTCCATTGTTTTTACAACTGTGCATTAGAGCTTAAGAGTGTGGGATTTTTAGGATTTTCTCTTGGAACCACCTTAAGGGATGGTGGTGTACGCTCCCCGGCTTCGCTTAGGCCAAAAATTCGTACCACATGGAACCGACTCTACACGAAGGTCCACCCCAGATTCCAAGAGTCCACAAGTTTCCACGGGAAACAGATTATTCAACCAACTAGAGACTCAATCCTCCTAGCACACTAAAGAAGTCAATAGTATGCCCGTTATATACTTTCACCATTCCCGAATACCCGGGACATCCTGTCGTGAGACTCGCGCACAAGATACTAAAATTAAAGTATCCCTACTACGGTGCTTCCTACTCTCATGAGCTCTTTCACTGGATTCTCTTCTGTTTCTATGTCTTAAGTTGCCCTATCACAAAATTTCAATTTTTAGGATTTTTCTAAATTTATATATATATATATATTTCATTTTTTTCTCTCTTTATTTTTTTCTTAACTCTATATGAATGGGCCGACTCGATTAACGACTCGATTTTTGGTGGGTAGACTCAATAATGTAAACGTGCAACCTAAGCATAAACTACACTAAAACTAAGCACAATACAACAATATATTAAAATACGACTCGGGCTACGAGTACTACATTACTCACAATACGACATATTCTAATCTAAATGTAACTGGCGATGCAGACACGGACTTGGCTAGAAAATAGTTAAAAATCCCCCCACACTTGAGCGCTTCGTTGTCCTCAACGAATTTAGAGATCAACCAAGAAGACTCCTTCAAATGTGAGGGGCGGTGATTCTACTCGGATTCAAAGTCACGGCACAAGAAGGCAGTTCAACAAATATAGAGCTAAAACGAACAACGTGCACATGACAAGTTGTGTGTACCGAAATTAACCAAGTACTCAAGTATTCCCTAGGATTCTAACAGCTAATCCAGCGGCGACTATGCACCATGACGAAGTGGTCAAAATAAAATCCTAGAGCAAGTACGATGTGCCTAAACGGTAAGTAAAGAGAGAGAAAAGAGTACTCCCAGCCGACACAAGGTCGGGGACGAATACGATAGCTGCTGACTGAGATATCACGAAATATCCCCAAGCAAACATTGTGCGCACCAATGCTAACTCCCTTGCGGTCGAGTGTGTGAAACACACCGGGGTCGATTGATCTGATGTTGTTGACGAAAAAGGAACAAAGAATCCCCGAACTCGTGATGTGAGCTCCCGTAACGGTTGAGTGCGCGAGTAGCACACCGGGGTCGATATCTTCATCCAATTTCCAACTCACCGAATCCATAACAGCTCCTACATAATCATCTCCATTCATGGGGTTCCACAAGTAGTAATAACAAGTGAGACATTATTTAGTTGAAGATAGTTGCTGCATGCCCTGCAAACTCTCAACCTCATTCGATGATATTCACCACCATGTTAGAAAATCTAGCGTGAACAGTTTATAATCCAGCATAAGCTTCATAATTCTCAATTTGCAACTTGAGAATCAACACGAGAATAGTGATGCTTTAGATCCCCCTCAATTTTGAGCAATATCATTTTCTTGTTTGACCCTCATCTCTCCCTAGCGTTCCTACCTCTTCCCTAGCAGCCTCGCGTCTGTTCTTAGGTCAGATAATCCGTCCTTTATTGCCTCAGCACGCTTTTTAATGAAATCTGGCCGAAATTGCACTTCAGCCCCTCTACTTTGTAATTTCCGGGCAGAATTATTTTCTGATCTTGCGCGGGCTGTATCACCCTCATACAGACTCGTATTCGGGCCTACCATATATCGTTGGAAAGCTACGGATGTATAATTTCCAATGCCGCAGGCCTTGCTCCAAAATTCTTTGTAGATTTTCCTTAGAATCGAAAAGAGTGCAGGCTGGTCCTGTGTGACTTTTCCAACTTTCCTTCGTTTTTGCGTCTCCTTTTCTCCTCTTCATCTAGCTCCATTCCAAGCATATCCAAGCATCTCATAAGCTCCAATGAACCTCTTTTACCTGAGATACACAAAACTAAACAACCCGTGCAATTATCATCGCAAATATGAGAGAATCATGCGGAAATAAGCTAGAAACACAACTTTTGACTCTTTGGCTTATAAGTCATTAATTTCACATACTAGTGCATATATGACATATAAATCATGTGAAATAAGCCTAATACAAGTAATAAGAAAGTATCATGATAACTCCTAACAGAGAGTTATCATCTATTTCTGAAAGAATAAGATAAGTTTCTAACAGATTATATGAGGGACAGTTTGGGAATAATCCCTTCTCCCTCGGCTTCACGAGATCCTGTTCCTGATTCTCCTCGGTTTAGGTTTCCTATATCTCTTGGTGAAGGGGATTATGACTTCTACTCCTTTCTCAAGGAGAAATAGAATTTATGCGACAAATTTCTTCTGAACGAGCGTATTATGGTAGGGGCATGAGGAGATGTGCAAGTGGTCGTAACGTTCTTACCGATGCCTGCTGCATTCGGTTGCGGAAATTCGAGGTCTCAAGATGCGGTGCTATTTCATCTTTCCTACCTTTAAAAAAGATGGACTGGAGCCATCTGATTCTATGGATGACTCAATAGTTGAGGTTATTAAGTGTGAGATGCAACGATATCGATGCTGGCTCATAAATGATCATCCCCCTATTGAAGGAGATATTGTTGAGGCACCTCCTTCTAGAGAAGCTCACCATGCTGCTAAGCCGTGTCCGAAAAGGAGGAAAATGTGAGTCGCCAACCTACGTCACGGAGACCATCTTTGGTGGGGTCTGATGAAGATGTTGCTGAGGAGGCAAGTCAGGCTCCAAGTTTGTTTTTCTTTGTGCCTTGTCTTATTTTTCTGCGTCTACATGCGGGAACCTATTGTTCTTGAATGCGAGATGCAGGAGTTAATCATTGAATTTAGATTTTTCTGAGGAGCTTCAAATTCTAAGTTAAGAAGAATTTGCATTGCGGGAGCCTCGTGCTTTTGAAGAGTCCGTGCGAAACGAAAATGGGCGCAAGAAGCGGGTCAAGATGAACATCATGAAAACTTGGAGGCCATTCGTAAGAGTCTGGGTGATTTTTTTTGTCATGATCCTGGAGGTGAGTTTGTTGATGATGTTTTGGAGGAAAGACTGGATAAAGCCTAGCGTGAGGGTTTGGAGGAGCAGGAAGGGGACACATTCGAGGGATCTTTAGGGAAGCTTAATTAGATCCTGATGAGGGCGAGAGGTTTATTTTTGCTACGTCCTATCGAGAAGTAATTCTTGAAGCTCTAAGTTGTGGGGTTCCGAAACGGTCCATTCGCGAAGGGTAACCAACATTGTTTGTGAGCCTTCGGCTACTGTGAGAAAGGCTGGGATGGACGGCTTTGTTCATATTGCTTCTGCTTCTTCGTGAGGCTCGACCCCATCACATGAGGGTTTCTGTGAGAGGGTAAGTGTGTGCTGCAAGGTGGAGTCATTAATTCTTTATTATGTGTAAATCCTTTCATACTAGGCAATTGTTTCTCAAGGACAATTTGTTTTTTGTGTCCCCCGTACGTGTATGTTTTGGAAATGACGTTCACCTTGTTCGCACTAGGTTTTAGAATGTGCAATGACCCAATTGAACCTAGGGAATATGTTAACATGGATTTCGAGGCTCCTTCGGTCGTGAGGGAGGCGAGAGACGAAAAGATAGATAATTTGGCTGAAGTGGAAGTAGAGGAATTTCGTGAAGTGGAAATTACGACTCTTATGAGGGTTTGGATCACGTTGTGGCTAGCGAGGCGCCTGATAAAGTGTTGGATCTCCTTAGAGGTCCGCGATTGTGGATTCGCAGCCCAACGTTGGCCGTGGGTCATCAGCCTACATGGAATTCAAAAGTAGAACTGTCGTGCCTTTGAATTTTCAGGAGTCATTAAGTCTTGACGCAGCATCGAGATCAGCCCCATATACGAGGAGGCTCTTGTTTGTGATGTGCCTTCTCCATATGTCTTAAAGCAACACGTTATTTTGGCTGAAAATTCAGGGACGGCTCTTTGTATCCGCCGATGTCTCATCAAAGTCCTTATCTTCACGCGAAATTCAAAAGACTAGGAAGTTGGGAATAGAAAAGTGCAATCGGCATTTTTTCCCAAGATGGTGATGATATCACCCTTGAATGCTCGGGAAGCTGTCGTGAAACTTCGCTGGATCTCGGTTCAGGGTTAATGCGACAATTGATAACCAAAAGTAGATTATTAACTATTAAGACTACATTTTAGTTCATGTATACAACGAATAAACCGAACATGAGTACAATTTTGAAGAAAACAAGATGATTTTTGTGATCTACTAAGTGATATAATCTAAGCTCGCGTCCTTGTATCGATCCGTGTTCCCATCCCGACACGCACTAACCGGAGGAGGTTTTAAAATAACAAACGCAAACACCACAGTTTGAAACAATCAGTAAGACTAAGTAAATACACACTACGACATGTAAAGCAATGAGTTGCACACAAGCACTAGTTGAAATAAACCAAGAGATTTGAAATGATTATAAGTAAAAGAGTTGGGAATTTCTGAAAAAGTTAATAATCTATGATTATTCAATATATTCTTAGCCAGTAAAGTATCAACACTGAACATGTTATCTTGAAATGATTACGATATTAAATCACGAGTAGCCAATAATTTTCAATTCATTTCATTTTATTATCCATATCCAGAGCCACAAATAACATTGATAGAGTAGTCAACTTTATTTCAAGTTCTATTAACCGTCAAGTTTAGCTGAGGCATGACCAGAGCCACCGGCAGGATCGAAGTAGACAGAGGCATCACGAAGTAAACATAAAAGGGTTCCTTCTAGGGTCTATTAAAACCTTTTTCACCCGAACGTTAAGGGAGCCCATACGTCAATCCCCGCTCACAATTCATAGCTAAAAGGCCTTAAGTGTCGATAGCCATAAACCGTAGTGACCCTCACAAGTATAAATAACACTCTATAGCTATACAAACCCCTTGGCTGCAATACCTTGGTATATTTTGGCTCGTTGGGGGAAGATTTGTGATCATTAAATTTCTATCCTATAATACAAAGCATTGCTTCAATGGCTGTAGCCGTAAATAATTGGAGGATCGCTTGGTGGCTTCGTCCGGAGCCATAAATAACATAACTCTGTACATCTTCCTACATCTATTAGAAGTGTTTTAATTCTTCTCTTTATCATAACTAATCAGATATCATAAGTAATTTTCAAGATTTCTCACAATTGATTCATGAATATCCAAACAACTTTCGAGTATAAATCATGCTTTTCATACTTTTTCAATCAACAACATATCAATTTGAGAAATCACACAGATGCTCACATTTTGGTAAGTATGGGTCGCACATATGTACTTACCACTGAGATGAATCACAAAAAAAATAAAGAATGTAAGCCTAGCAGTCCAAGGACAACCACTCTCTCCTACGAGGCCGATGTCTACAATCACATGAATAACGTACTCGTTACAACCATTTACACTTCAATAATCAAAGTGAAGCCCCACATGCCACGTTGTCCTATATGTCACAAATGAACATATAATGATGTTCACTTATCAAAATAAGTCCAACAAAACACTTACAAGCTCAAAAAATCAAGATTTCTAAAAATGTGAAACTAAAATTCTAGACGAATTGTAGCACTGACTTTAGAGCCATATTTACCATTTAAAAACACTTCATAAAATTATAAAACTCACTTAGAAGATATATGTGTGTGTGTGTGTGTGTGTGTGTGTGTGTGTGTGTGTGTGTGTGTGTGTGTGTGTGTGTGTGTTTGTGTGTGTGTGTGTGTGTGTCTACTTTAAGAAATATCAAGAATCTTTTCAATATGTAGTATAAAATTAAAGATAAAAAAAAACAAATAGTGTTATGCAGAGACAACTCTGTAAACAAATCTCAATTTTGAAGGACCATTACTACTACTTGGAGAATAGAAATAATGCTCATATTCTCCATAATTAATCCTCAATGTTTCTAGTTACAACACGAGTAAGATGAGGTGCCAAAAGTTTCTTAAAATAAGGGTTTTATTGAAAATGACAAGACTGGTCCAAAACTAGAGTTTTAGGAAATATGCAAGTTCAAAAGACCATATCTCCTTCACTAAGAATGCTATGAATATTATATATTTTTTTTCCTCAAAATGACCCTCTTTCAGTCTAGCTTAATAAGAAACATTATTTAGAAATTTTACAGAGAAATAAAATGATGATATACCACGTTCTTCACAAACCATGTACATTGTAAAGACATGCAATTTTCACCCTCAAAACATGTTCAAAGCAATTCTTTGAAATGTGAAACTTGAGAAACTTAATTTTAATTTAAAAAAAAATAAACATGCAATAGAGGTTAGCAATTTTTAACTGAGGAATAAAGTGAGGGATTTGAGGAATTCGTGTTCAAAGTTACAATTCAAGATCCATAACACACATGCAAGTCAAGATCAAGTAATTTTCTATCATGATAATTAAGCTACTATTAAAATGCACAAAATAAAAGAGAAAAGATATGCTTACAAGAAGCATTAATAGGGATTAGAGATGATAATTTGGATGCTTTAAGTAGTCCAGGAGAAGCTTGAAGTCCATGAGAGCTTGAAAAACCCTTCAATGGAGGGAATTTTGATGAAAGAGGAAGATGATGAAGAAGTTGGTGTATTTCATTGTGTGCTTCATCTAAGACGAATGAGACAGAAAGAGTTATTAGAGAGTAATGAAGTGATATAAAGACTGATGGAAATGTGTAGGAAGTGATAGAGAAAGAGTGGAAGAAGTGATGGTAAAAGTGTGGTGATGGGGGGGGGGGGGGGGTAAGTATGAGTGAAAATACTATTTTACTATGTTTTACTTAGTTAGTGGGTGAGGGGTTGGAGTGAAAAATCAAAATATCCCAATAAGAGTTGGGGTAGAAATTGGATTACCAAGAGAATGAGGGTTGACATGCAGATACTAGAAATTAAGGGTAACTACAAATTTTTTTATGCAAGAGGGGTATTTGTGAAACTAAATAATCACTAATAAAATTGACACAAAGTATTATTTTCACTTTTGAAACTTAAATTAATAAATACGCAAATATCTCAAAACTTTTAAAAGTTACAAATGACCCCAAAACGAGATAAAAAATCATAAACGTCAAGTGGCACCCTTATGCTTTAAAACAAAGAATAAGTCAACAATAGATTTGAAATAGAATTTTTTTTGAAATTCTTAAAGATTTTTATAAAATTACCATATAACCCCCAATTAAAATGCGGGGTATTTCATTACATCCCACTTAAAATGAATCTTCGTCCCGAAGCTTTAAAAACTTTTGAGTAAAACTATGAACATACTACACGAGGATGAAACTAATGCATATGAGAGTTGTATGCAATGGTAATGCACATGCGACACTTATATTAAAGGAAAACGTGCCCTCGGTCGGTTAAGTCACTTGCTACTCGTATTAAGTAAGGATTTAAAAAAAACTAGCTCAAACAAAATGTCGGCACCAAATTTTGAAAGGTGTAGACCAACATACAATTCTCAATTTTATAAGCAATCCGCAAATTTTCTATCATTTAAACAAATCTTGAAACTTTTTAGAAAAATACTTTGGTCAAAACTAATATGTCATTTTGCTTGACTCCTTTGTATTGCAAATGTTGGCTTACCTGTATAGGATCAGATAAACCAATCACCTCAAGTGTTCCACACATACAAGGGGGAAAAGAACATTGTGTCCTCACACAACGTGCCTCTCCATCACAACTCGCTTGTGTTTCAAATGTTCCAACTTAGTCTACACAGCATGTACAACTTATAGTGTCGTTGTACTAATAGTCGCGCCAGCGGACTGGTAAACAATGTGGTCATATCACTTGGCATTTGGTAGCTCGACACGCCAACAATTTTCAGAAATCTTGTTTTTTTAAAAACATACTTTATTGTCAAAACTTTCTAATTTTTGAAATGACCATGTCAATTAACTCAAAATGAAACAAACCAAGTATTATCTTAAAATTCGCACTCATAGGTATGAAATGAATGGTCTTAGGATCTTCTAAGTTAAAATATCATTGCTCTCTCGTCGAAAAACTAACATAGAAACATAAAGATTCATAGATATGCATCACACAACTATAGAACGGATTTTGATATAAATAAGCATATCACATAAGACCTGCGCAAGTAATTGGCAAGTAAATTTTTGCGTAAATCACATCTCAATTAGCCGTTAATAATTATTTAACAAGTACGGTACAAATTGAGTTTAACAGTATGTAAGTACCCGGATTCCCTAACGGCTTGTTTACTTCATTTATTTCCAAATTAAGTTATCCTAGTCAATTTTAAAATTTCGAAAAAGTGTTATCTTTCTTATTTTCTACTAATGGAAATCAAAAAGTCACTTTAACGGAGAACTGATGCTCTGATACCAACTGAAACATCCCAAGATTTCGGTCCAGGGTTAATGCGACAATCGAAACCAAAAGTAAATTATTAAGTACTAATATTACATTTTAATTCATGACAACGAATATCCGAAATAGGTACAATTTGAAAGAAAAAGAGGTTATGTTTGTGATCTACTAAGTGATATAATTGAAGATCGCGTCCTCGTCTCGATCTGCGTCCCCATCTCGACACACACTAATCTGTGGTGGTTTTCAAATAACAAATGCAGACACCACAATTTGAAACAAACAGTGAAAACTGAGTAAATACACACTACGACATGTAGAGAAATAGTCACACACAAGCATGAGTTAAAATAAACCAGATTTGAAATAATTATAAGTAAAAGAGTTGGGAATTCTAAAAACGTTAATAAACCATGATTATTTAATATATTCCCTACAAGTAAAGTATCAATAGTGAACATGTTATCTTGAATTGATTACGATATTAAATCACGAGTAGCCAATACTTTTCAACTCATTTCATTTGATTATGCATATCCAGAGCCATAAATAACATTTTTAGAGTGGTCAACTTTATTTCAAGTTCTATTAGTACTTCAAGTTTAGCTGAGGCATGACCAGAGCTACCAACATGATCGCTGTAGACAGATGGATCACTAAGTACATAAATGGTTCCTTCTACGGAGCCATACGTCAGTCCGCGTCTATCAAAACATATTTCACCTGAGCGTTAATTGAGCCCATACGTCAATCCCCGCTCACAATTCATAGCTAAAAGGCCTTAAGTGTCGACACCCCTATACTGTAGTGACCCTTACAAGTATAAGTAGCACTTTATAGCTCTACAAACTCCTTGGTCGCAATAACTTGGTACATTTTGACTCTTCAGGGGCGGATTTGCGAACATTAAAGTTCTATCCTATAATACGAAGCATTGCTTCAATGGCCGTAGCCATAAATAATTGGAGGATTGCTTGGCGCCTCCGGCCGGAGCCATAAATATCACAACTTTGTACATCGTCCTAAATCTATTAAAGTGTTTTAATTCTTTTCTTTGCCATAACCAAACCAGATTTCAAATGTAATTTTGAAGAGTTCTCACAAAGGACTCATGAATATCCAAACAACTTTCGAGTACAAATCATGATTTTCATACTTTTTCAATCAACAACATATCAATTTGAGAAACCACAAAGATACTCACATTTTGATAAGGGTCGCACATATGTACTTACTACTGAGATGAATCACAACCAAAATCAATAATGTAAGCCTATCACTACAACGACAACCACTCTCTCCTACGAGGACGATGTCTACAATCACTCGTGTAACGTACTCATTAAAACCAATTACACATCGATAATAAAAATGCAACCCTACATGCCTTGTTGTCCTGTATGTCACAAATGCACAAATGATGTTCACTTATCAAAATTAGTCCAACAAAACACTTAGAAGTTCAAAAGGTGCTAAAAGTTTCAAAAATAAGGTGCCAAAAGTTTTTGAAAATGAGGTTTTAAATTAAAATTGGCAAGACTGGTCTAGAAACAGAGTTTCATAAAATATACAAGTTTAATTGACCATATCTCCTTCACT
Source organism: Linanthus parryae (assembly GCA_023055425.1). Classification (NCBI taxonomy): domain Eukaryota; kingdom Viridiplantae; phylum Streptophyta; class Magnoliopsida; order Ericales; family Polemoniaceae; genus Linanthus; species Linanthus parryae. The sequence goes on along the minus strand of JALGPY010000007.1, from coordinate 70,213,135 downwards.
AAGAATTCTATGAAGATGTTTTTTTTCTAAAAGTGACCCTCTATGAGTCTAGTTTCATAAGAGACAAGATTTGGAAATTTTACGGAGAAATAATATGATGATATACTACGTTTTTCACAAACCATACAGATTGTAAAGAATGCAATTTTCTCCTAGAACACTCAAAACATGATCAAATCAATTCTATGAAATATGACACTTGAGAAACTTGATTTTCATTTAAACCCCAATTTACACGTGCGATAGAGATTAGCAATTTTGAAAATGGGGAATCATGTGAGGGATTTGAAGAATTCATGCTCAAAAGTTACAATTCAAGATCCAAAACACACATGCAAGCAAAGATCATGTAATTTTTTATCAGGATAATTACACTAACATCAAAATGCACAAATTAGCAGAGGAAAGAGATTCTTATAATAAGCCTTAATAGGGATCAGAGAGGATAATTTGGATACGTAAAGTAGTATAGGAGAAGCTTGAAATCCATGAGATCTTGAAAAAACCTTCAATGGAGGGAATTTTGATGAAAGAGGAAGATGATGAAGAAGATGGTGGTGTTTCATTGTGTGGTTCATCCAAGAAGAGTAATAGAGATATAGAGAGAGAGAGAGAGAGAGTTATTAGAGAGTGAGGGAGTGATATAAATAGTAATGGAAATGTGTAGGAAGTGATCGAGAAAGAGTGAATGAAGTGATGGTAAAAGTGTGGTGATGGGGTGGGTATGCATGAGTGAAAATACTATTTTACTATGGTTGACTTAGTTAGTGGATGAGGGGTTGGAGTGAAAAATTAAAATATCCCAGCAAGAGTTGGGGTAGAAATTAGATTACCAAGAGAATGAGGGTTGACATGCAAATACTAGAAATTGAGGATAACTATAAAATTTCACATGCAAGAGCGGTATTTTTGGAACTAAATAATAACTAATAAAATTGACACAAAATATTATTTTCAATTTTGAAACTTCAATTAATAAATACGCAAATATGGGGTAACTCTTACGGAGTCATCTGCTGAAGAGGTCAAGCATTTTTGTTCTCAAATAGAGGAGATTCAACGCAGTTCCAATGGTGCTCTGGACCATGGCAGGTTGCGTTCGCGGTTGGAAGAGAGTTTCGCCTTTTCAAGTGTGACCATTGGTAAATGATTTTGACGCGGTTGTTGTTGAGTTACAACAGGTCAATGGCAAGGATGAGATGTTGCGATAGGAGCTCGTAACGTTTGAAGGACAACGTGCCGTTATGGGGAGGAAAGTGGAAACCTTTCAAGGTGAGATAGCGGTTGTAATGGGATCTGGATTAGAGGATTTTGATGAAATTCTTAATCCTTTAAAGTCTTTCCTTCAGGTGTTGTTGAAATAGGCTTTTAGGGAGTATTCGCGTATTTGTAAGAAAAATGCTTTGAAATCTTTCTTTTTCTTGTACCTTTACATTTGGATTTTCATTTTTTGTTATAAGAGGACCAATAAATGTTCTGTAAGTAATTTTATCTGACATCAAGCATTAGGAATACCTGATATGGACATGTTTCCTTTGGAGTATTATTTTGATCGTTTGAGTTTCTGTCGATTATCGTAGCATTTTATGGATGCAATTAATTTATCCACCTTTATTGCCTCATTATCCCCTCGTATTCCGATAGTTCAGACACTTTTTCTTTAATTGATATGGCCATCACTTCGAATTTTTTTGGTTGTGGTTCCCCATGATTTTATTGATTGGCTATAAAAAACGGCCAGTTGTGCCTTCTTTTTGCTCATTCTAGAGCTTTTGCATTACTTAAGTTCTCTCTCTTCATCTTTATTCTTTCAAAAAACCATCTTTGAACATGGTTTTCAGGCGTCTTCAAATTTTTTTTGAAGGGCAACGTTTTTTTGCCTATTTATTTGGTAAATTCATGGGACAAAACGGTGATGGATTTGTTTCTTCAATCTTCCAACGGTATAGTCGGCGGCGAATTGGGTCCGCTGACCGTATGTGGCCTTTTTCTTCTCCGTCGAGGGGAAAGTGGTTGAGATGCCGGTGTTGTTCATGACTCCTTCGTTTCATCTCTTGAATCTACCAAAGGGCAGATTGTTAGCTTGGTGTTTGATTTTCTGAATCCAACATCTCGAAGTACAACATTTGAGCTGGCAAAGCGGTTAAATTTTGTAATTTTCCGTGGTTTCAAATCACATAAAATAAGATTTTCAGCGATTGGACATACTCGTCCTATAGAATGCCAATACTGTAAAGTCTTACGCAACTTCTAAAGTGGGTCTGGACTGATGCAATCTTCCATAGCTTTGCCATTGATTGCGAATGGGTTGTAGCTTTACCATTAGGTGCGAATGGAATAACCTTTGTCATTAGCTGCGAATGGGCTTAGATTTGACATTGACTACGAATGGGATTTAGTTTTTCCACTAGCTGCCAATAGGCTTAGCATTTCGGGGTGACTCATGATAGTCAGGGAATGAGGGCTCTGTGGAAGCAGCCTCTTTTTTATTCTATCCGCAAAAGCGGGGAAGGGAATACTATGCTAGGTAACTTGTAGAAGGTGGAATGAGCGATGGATGGGAGATGTGCAGCGTACCTCTGTGCTTAGTCGATGTCCTCATAGGAAGTGGAAGGGATCACTTTTTCATTAGGATCCTTTGATGCATGTAAGGGAAGGGGATTGTCCCGCTCATCCTTAGCCGATTCTTCAATCGTTAATTCCCCCTCCTTTGACTTTGTGTCAATGAGGCACCTCAACTTTCTACACTCAAGAGTAGGATGTATAATCCCACCATGGCACTCACACCATTTTGGGTCGCGTGTCAGTTCTCCCATATGAGGTTTTTCGAGAGCAAGTAAGAAACCGTCTCAACGCCGTTGTTTGCACAGATAAATAAGATATCGGAGGGGGTACGACAGAGGTTGTGTCCATACTTATGGTTGGAATTTTTGGGGAGAACTAGATTTTTGGAACTTATGAGGGGACACGACCGTATTGATTTCAGCCTCTCTTTCTTTTTTCATGGGACCGATGTAGCAGTCGAGTTTGAGAGAATGCATGTTGAAGGCCTTGTCGAAGGACTATTTTCCTTGCACGTTCTTCTTCAAATGATTTTCCACGATAGGATTAATGTTTGTGGTGATCTCAACAAGTCTAGAGAATGTGGGGAGATCGTAGTTGATGAGTAACTGTTCATACTCAATGAGCATCCCTTGCAAAAAAAAAATCTACGAACCATTGCTCGGTGGCATCTCCCACGCACTGAAAAGACTTCAGGTAGAAATTTCTGATGAACGTGATGACATCCTCGTTTTCTTTATAGGTCATTCGCGACAAATGAATGGTTGTGACCTTTTCCTCGACCTGGAAGAAATTCGTGTAAAACATCTCAACTATGTCCTCCCATGTTTGTTTTTTACAAGGAAATGATAAGATATCGTTGTAGACTAATGGATATTGTTCGCATTGTAGAAAATCAGAGCTAACAACCTCATAGCCCATGAATACCCTCTTCTTTGCCCTTATCTCTAGATTGCCATCATCCACATGATAATAGGAATTTCAACCAAAGACCCTCACAATCGAGTAATCTATTTCTTTTCAGATTCAAACTTCAATAGGAATATTGCATCCTATAACTGTGTGCAGGCTCGAATTTACAAGATAGCATTCCATAGAGACTTCCTCTCTCCGGAAACCCCTAGTATGACCCGCATTCGAAATCATACAACGTGCCTTCGCTAAAAGTGTCTGATTCATTCTTTCAGCTACACCATTCTGCTGTGGTGTGTGTAGAACGGTTGATGGCGAGCAACTCCCCGATCCTTGCAGAATTCATCAAAATCTAATGAAAAAAACTCCAAGCTGTAGCTCGTGCGCAGCCTCTTCACCTTCTTTTCCACCTGATTCTCTACCAAGGTCTTTCACTCCTTGAGTTTTGTGAAGGCTTCACTCTTGTGTTTCATCACGAATATCCAAGTCATCCTTGAGTAGTCGTATATGATGCTCAAAAATACATATACCCGCCAATCGCCTCAACTCAAGATGGACCCCAATATTATAAATGGATGTAATCTAGACTACATTTTGTTCTATGAACCACCTTGGGCAACTTGTTACATTGTAACTTCCCGTACACGCAGTGCTCACAACACCCTAGGTTCTTGGGCATGTGCCTAGTGAGATAGCCTTTCTTGTGAAGGTTCTGCATTCCACGTTTACTCATATGATCGAGTCTCATATGCCATATCTTGTTTTGATCAGCTTCCTTAATCTCGTCCGATACAACTTTGACAAACCCTGTGTTCGCTGGACCTTGTAGCACGTATAAAGTCCCATCATTAACTCCCTTGAGTAACACATCCAGAACCTTCTAGACGCATAATACTCCACTTTCACCTTTGAAGCTAAATCCCTTGCTGTCGAGTAGACTCAAAGAAATCAGTTTTTATTGTGACAAGTGGTACGTGTCTAACCTCCTTCAATGTGCATGTCTTCTCGTCGTACGTATGGAATCTAACAGAGCCTTTTCTTCTCACATTTTCCATATGGACTAATCCTCCATCTGCGCGGTTATAGCTTGAAAATAGTTCCCTGTTAGTATAGCTGTGATAGGAAGCCCCAGAGTCAAGAAACCATGCATCAGGTTGATGCGCGACATCATCCGCCAGTAGAACGAAATGTCTTCTCTACCACAGCTGCAGATTCATTTTTTCCATGTTGACCTCGTTTCGGCAATCTCTCTTCCAGTGCCTCTTTTCCTTGCACTAAGCACAAACATCATTGGGCAACTTATAACCAGAAAACTGTTTTTTTTGTTCTTTTTACCCTTCTTGCTTTTCCCGGTCGGAGAAAATTTTCAACATCACATGGATATTGGTGACGTGGTATCAAAGATCACTCTAATTGGTTGATTAAGTGATTATTTCCATACATTGATGCAATAAACATGGTAGGATTAACATGATCAACCAATTAGAGTGTCCCATGATACTGAATATTTTTGCGGTCGCCATCAATCCGGAAGCATGGTCCTCTGTACATGTGCATGCACGTTTGTGGCGCAATCCCCTAGCATGGAGCGCCGATCTGACCTCCTCTAGAGTTATGCTGTCCTTATTCACAACGAAGGACTGCATGAAGTTCTCGTATGATGGAGGTAAGGAAGCCAACAATAAGAGTGCAACATCCTCATCATTCATCTTCTCGTCAATGTTACGCAAATCAAGAAATTATGTTCAATTGATCAAGGTGATCCTTGAGAGTCGTACCTTCGAGCATCCGCAGGGTGAAAAATCTTTGCTTAAGAATCAACTTGCTGGTGAGTGACTTTTTCATGTAGGGACTCTCAAACTTGATCCATAGAGCAACTTTCGTTTTCTGATCCGCGGCATCGGTGATCACCTCATCCGATAAGCACAACAAGGTCGTTGAGCTTTCCTTCTCCTCCATCAACCTATACTCCGGTGACGCTACGTCAATGCCTCCCTTGTCAGTGGACAAAGGAGTCCAGATGCCTTGCGAATTCAATAAGGCGCACATCTTAATCATCCACAGACTGAAGTTGTTCCCTCCCGTAAACCTATCAATCTTCATCGTCGATCCGGACATCGTTCTTGGTGGAACTGATCACGACCTAGGATATGATAACAGTTTGTTATGACACTCACGCCTCACGAACGATGGAAGAAACAATAAAACACCGAGCTTACGTGGTTCGCTAGCTCAAATCCAGCTAACTACGTCCACGGCGAAGAGAGACCTTTATTATCAAGAGGAATTACTATAATATAATGCATACATGTTCTAAACACTTATGTAACTTTTTATAGTGCTTAGAACCGACTTAGAGTCTCCTAGATGGATTTGAAAACAATTTCAAAACGCCAGACCCGCGACCAAGTCGTGTGACCTGTCTTGCAGGTCGTGTGACCTCTTGTCTAGGTTGTGCGACCTCTGTAACTTTCCGGATGCTGCATGTTTTGTCCTCCTTGTTCCTTTGTTCTCCCTTTAGGTTGTTTTGGTCCTCATTGATGCTCCGAAGTAATTTCTCCAACATTCAAAGCATATTCCAACAATAATTGTTCTTGGAGTTATATTTCTTAACTTTTACCCGTGTGTGTTTCAGGTGGTATTCAATCGATTTTCCACTTTCTTGTTGAATGGCCAGAATACAGCTATAAGAGGTATTGTTACAAGAAATGCGCCCTTCAAACATTTTTTCTTGGAGCCAGCCACTTCAAACGTCTAGAGCATGTGAATGAAATATATTTTCTCCCTTCCATTCCACGACCCACCATCCATGTGCCTTCATTTATTATTGCTCATATGGCATTCACCACATTTTGTTTATTTCAATGATTTCGCAAATATATATAAATTCACAAGTTTGCTTGGATGAATAGAAGATTATTTTGACTTTTTGTTTCTATTTAGCAAGGGCGATGCTAGTTCTTTCTTTGATAATACTTTTGGAATAGATTGCAAACTAATATAATAGTTGTATTATCCAATTAGTTAAGCGTAATACAACGTATAATTGGAATGAGGGACGTGCATGCATCATGCTTCTATCCCGACTAAAAGAAAAATCAGCCTGCAAATGGGTGCTAGTTCAATGGTAGAGCATTTGAAGTCCTTGCATCAGGTCCCACGTTCGGACCCGGCTATATGATGTAGTTCTAAAAATAAGTTAGAAAAACCAGTCTTATTTTGTACATTTAACTTGAGAAGATTACAATTTGTTTATCCCTTAGAGCTCGTATTAACGGTATACAAGGATTTCAAGAACAAGTATATGCATTCTAATGGACAATTCAAACGTTGTCCACACGTACGTACCCTCTATCACGATTCACAATATTCTATCTTCACCTTCAATCCAGTCCATTCTTGAAAGTAAAGTTGTGTAACAAAATCTTGAAGGTCAACAAGGATAACTCTCATTGCCGTGACAATTTCACTATGGAAATTAATTTTGTCTTATGGGAAAGTACATTTCAAAATACTTAACCAATGCAAAACGGTACTAGTTATAGCCATGCACTGTGTCTCAAGTTCGAACCTTTTTACCTTAAGTTAAATTAAAATTTATCGTAGTAATGTCCTACGTGGACAAAGAAAAAAAACTATGCTAAACCCATAAATTCTGTTACGAAATTGGTTTCATTTCATGGCTACCTTAATTGCTATACAAATTCAGCTTTTATGTTTTCATGATAACTATAAAATTAAATTTCTAAGGTTCTTAAAAGATAATTGCTATTATCGTCTAACAACTGTCTATTGACACATGAACTCGTAGAACACATAAAGTTAGTTGCATTTCTCTCTATCATAAACAAAAGAGGTTTAGTAACGGGATTTTGTTCAAGGGCCATGACTCAATCGAGGGAACATATTTGTATCCCTAGCTTCCAAATAATTTCATGTGCGTCCACAACTGAATTATTTGGCTTGCTCATTAATCAAAGGCGCATGCATGGGGGTGGTAAGACAGCTCATCATCATGCATGATCGAGAAGAAAGGTGGGAGGGTTTGACCCAATTTCTTCACAAGTTAAAGTTTGAAAAGAAACAAAGCTCTTCTCCAATAAAAAGAGGGGAAAAGCAGGAAATAAATAAAACTAGAAAGGCTACAAGGTATAGGTGTGGTCATTAAATTCACTTATCACATCCTCAAGATTCGCCACGTCACATAATTTTTTTAGGTTGAGAATCCTATCAACCCCACGCCAAGCCATGTGAGCTTGCTACCAAGATCGCTCGTATCCACGTTTAAAGACGTACCACTCCGTCTCTACTCTTTCTACCCATTTCCTTTTTTGTTTGTCTCTACTCTTTCTACCCATTTCCTTTTTTGTCAACCTTAAACAACCACAAATGACAATAATACCCTCACTACTTTTTCACCAACCCCTACTCTTACCCATTCACTCCATCTACCTCTCAACCTTATCCTCACCTAATGAACTTTCAACCATACAGTGAAATAGAGAGAGAGGGAGACGGAGAGAAACCCATCTTCTCTACCTCGACGTCGTCGCCTCCGCCACACAACCCGAACCAGACACCGTCGTCTTCCTTCGAATTCTCCTCCGAGCAGTCACCGGAGAAGGAACCAGAAGATGACAACATCTACATCAAGTCTTCGAAACCTGCAGGGTTCGTCGGTGACGGAGAAACCGAGGAAGTGTCCGCGGCAGGGGATGCTCCGATCTGCTTCATGGCGGTCGAAGGTGGAGCACGGCGACGATTATGGCGGAGAAGAAGAAAAGCCGGTTGCAGATCTGTTCGATCTCTCTCTCTCTCTCTTTATCGATCTGTTCGCATTTGCTTCTTCTTCTTCCGATTTTTTTTGAGGAATAGGGTGAGGCGGTGGTAGTGGTGAGGCAACGGTGGTGAAAGCTTTGATTTTTGATCTCTAATTTCTTCTCCTCCCTCTTCTGTTCTCTTCCGTTCTTCTTCTCCTCTTTCTGTTGTAAATAAAAGTTTGAGTTTTGATCTGTAATATATTAGATCTGTTAGTGTTTATGTAAAAATGTTAATGTTGGTGGTGGTGGTGTTGTGCTTGGTGGTAGTGTTATGGTGGGAGGTAGGCTGTAATTTCAGAACTTGTCAAGGGTATTTCGGTCATTCTGTCTCTACTCTTAAAACCCACGCCCAGCCGCAATGGGTAGAAAGAGTAGAGACGGAGTGGTAGTTGTGCAACCCCATCAATTCCACAACTAATTACATTTGCGGCCTTGTTCCGTAAGTCAGCTCTCGGAAGTGGAAAAATGTCTAATTCCACAAAAAATGTAGTTAAGGGCGTGATGAAAGTGTCTACATTTCTCAAAAAAAAAAAAAAAAAAGTGTCTACATCTAATATTTATTTAATATTAAATAAATATTAGATGTAGACACTTTTTTTTTTTTTTTTTGAGAAATGTTAATATAAAATAAAACAAAGATTACAAAAAAGTGAAAAGAAAAAAGTTCATTTTTCTTTGAAGGATAGAAAGGTGATCTCTTGCACATTGGTAACAACTTCCCACCAATATCTTTCAAATAATGTGTGACAAAATTAGCTTAGAGTCTATTGCATTATTTCCTTGTAAAGCGCTATTTTTATGTCAATTTTTTTCTTTTTTTGAGGGAAAGTATTTTTTGATATGTTTACATAATATTATTTATCTATTTTTTAAATAACAACGGCTTTTCCACCGCAGGTTTTGAGAAGCGTGGGACGGTTACCTCACCGGACATGTTTTTTTGATACTTCTATCAATAGACTGTTTTATCTACGCCATAACAATATATTTCAAAATTATTGAACATCTATTAGCATTATATCATTATATTGTGGATGATATTATCATTTTAATAATTTGAGCAAGTCTAGAATAATGATTACCAAAAAACACACACACTTTTCAATAGCATGTCATATATGAAGTTTACCACACATTTTTATGTTGACTTTCACATTAATTTTCTCACAGTGCTTCCTGCATAGTAGCTTACTAAAACGACACAACATTGCAGCTTTATTTTGAGTTTGGCCTAGTGCTGGTTGAGAGCGATCGGGGGAGAAAACCCCAGCCGTTGGAAGTTTGACTTCCTCTAGCAAGAAGAGAACCAACAACATCGATCCGAGCGTGGAATCTCAACCAGGAAGGCCGTACACTGAAGAGGAGGACATCTACGAATTTGATGAAGATTTTTGCGTGGAAGCAATCTATGATTTCGAAGCCTTGTAGGTTCATTCGTGACGCCGGAGGCCGCAAAGAAACCATTGATGAAATTACTTGTGGCAACAACTAATCTTGTTTTTTCTGGGCCTGGCTAAACCACTTAGCCAGGGAAGATTCATTAAAGTGCTCGGAGAGAAGAAGTGGATTGACTATAAGTACGGAAGAATACACCATGTGTGTGAATGGTGTGGGTGTATAGCACACTTTAGCGAAATTTGTTCGTCGAAGGTAAACACAGAGGAGACACTACTGCTAGGTTACGAATCCTTCCTCCTCTACAGACCGCCACCAAGAAGGAAACCACAAGCGAGAAATTGCAATGGACACAGGAAAAGGCATAAGAGGGAATTGATAAGGGTGTGGAGTCGGACACAGTGACTGGTTATCCAGTGTTCAAAATTTTAAAACTGGCACACAACGTGGCACAAGCTCGGGGTCAGTGTTGGAATAGATGCCCTAGAGGCAATCTATTTAGTATGAATTTGTATATGGCTAGAAAATTCATTTATTAATTATTGGATATTTAATATAATGAAGTCCTTAGATTTACAAACGTGTTGTTTATCTTAAATATCCCTAGTCAAGTATAATGATTAAATGGGACAATCATCTATAGACTAGTATGGGGTTGGATTGATATGGAGATATCACGATCCAACACATAGGTGTGCATTACGGAATGTTGCACTGGATTGACCCATCTCCGAGAAGGCTACATACATGTTATGTTAAGTCACAAGTGCATCTCGCGGTGCAATGGTATTGTCATCCTTAGACTTGAAGTCACTAGATATTCTAGTTGTGGATCATTGTGATCTTGGTAGCGTTAAACGCTACACCGTAACTGGGTAGTTATAAAGGCGTGTACTGGATACAATGAGAAGCAAGCTTAGAGATCGTAGTGGACGTAGAGAGGATTTGCCCCTCCCACATAACGGGAGCAAATATCCTAGGCCACTCGAGGGATAGTGCTTATAGAATGTCTGGCCAGACTCAAATAAATCAATATATGGGATATTGATGTTATTTGCACGAATAAGGCTATTCCCATGGATCGAGAAACTATGGATTGGATATACGAGTCCAATCCGGATATGGAGGCAAAGGGATGAGACAATTACTTGTACAAGGTTGTCTAGATGACTATTCTATTAGTTGGCTAGAATGGATGTTTTGCTAGAAACCGCTCCATATTAGCAAATAGTTGCTACCAACTAGATAGAACCTATGGGGTCACACGCTATATAGAGTTGTACTAGATTTAGGAATTAATTAATTGGATTAATTAATTAGAAGGATCACTTTGCAAACCCTTGCAAACTTAGTAGGGACTAATTTTCAAGGGAGGGACTAAATTGAATTCTAGTTGGACTAGAATAAGTCCTTTAGGTAGTTAACAAGGAGTTGTTGGACTATATAAAGGACCCTCCTTCCTTCATTCCTGATAACTTATGCTCATTAGTGAACATAACAAGAGTGGGAGAGAACAAAGGAGAGAGAGCAAGCAACAAGGAGGCCGAACCCGACCCCCTTGCCGCCGCCCTCACCCTGTCGGCCAAAAGAGGGCCGAAGCCCCTCTTTTGTCTCGTTTTGCGTGATTCCTTCATCCTCTTCTTATTCCAGGCTAGCACCAAGGAGTGTGGGAGATCTAGGATCAACTCTAGGCGTTGATCAACTATAGAGAACGTGACACTATTCGCGTTTGAAGTCATCAAGGAGAACCCAAAGGTGTGTTTATGATTTCTTACCTTCACTATCGTTATGCATCTAGACTTGTGATCCTTGGAGGGTTTTGCATGTCTTTTATTTGATTATGCTTCCGTTTGCGCGTTCCATGAATCAAAACCCAACAGTGGTATCAGAGCCACAGGTCATAGAGCATAAACGTAGTTTATGTGTTACATTCTTGTTGTTTTACACCTTAATTTGATAGTTTATCGCGTAAAACAAGACAAATCAAGCATGGGATGCAATTTGTCAAGAATTACTCATAACAAGATCCAATTTTTGCATTGGATGCATGAATTGGTGAGTTTGAGAAATTTTAGGATCTTAGATCTAGGGTTTGGGCATCCTTGGGGAAGAAGGAGTTCTCCCAAAACAAGGAAACAACCAAACTTGGCCCCCAAGCAAGGGAGTTGTTTTGGAAACAACTCCCAAGAGGAGGTTCGGCCCCCTAGGGGACCGCCCCCTTGCTTGCCGCCCAAGCTTGGCCGCCCTAAGGGGCCGGGCGGCCCTAACCCGCGGGCCTAGCTTGCGGGTTTTATTATTTCAATAAAGAACAATTGTTGTTCCTTTTATTTGAATAATATTCACTATTTTAGTGCGCAATTATTTAATGGACTTTATGTCCTTGATCTAAGCAATCCTGTCTACAACATTAATGCCAAGCGGATTAAAATAAATGATTTAAATCCTGCTTATTTATGGCATTGTCGTTTAGGCCATATAAACGAGAAACGTGTATCTAGACTCTATAAGGATGGATTACTAGACTCATTTGATTTTGAATCATATGAGACATGTGAGGCTTGTTTATTGGGAAAAATGACAAAGTCCCCTTTCAATAAGAAAGGTGAGAGGACTAGTGAGCAATTGGCGCTCATACATACTGATGTGTGTGGGCCATTTGCCACGCCTTCCAGGGGTGGTTATGTCTACTTCATTACATTTATTGATGATTACAGTAGATATGGATTAATATACCTCATGAGGGCAAAATCCGAATCCTTTGAAGTGTTCAAAGAATTCAAGAATGAAGTAGAGAAGAAACTTGGCAAAAGTATCAAGGCTCTACGATCGGATCGTGGAGGAGAATACTTGAGCCAAGAGTTTGACGACTATCTTAGAGAGTGTGGGATCGTGTCCCTACTCACTCCACCCGGAACGCCACAATGGAATGGCGTGTCCGAGAGGATGAACCGAACCCTATTGGATATGGTTCGGTCTATGATGTGTCAAACCGATCTTCCATTATCATTTTGGGGCTACGCTCTATTAAGTGCAGCTTTCACCATTAACCATGTTCCATCTAAATCAGTCATGAAGACACCATATGAGATGTGGAGTGGGAGGCGTCCCACACTGTCGTTCATGAGGATTTGGGGCTGCGATATCTATGTAAAACGTTTACAATTAGACAAGCTAGGGCCTAAATCGGATAAGTGTAAATTTGTGGGGTACCCTAAGGAAACTAAGGGATACTACTTCTACAATCCAACCGAGAACAAAGTGTTTGTTGCTCGGACCGGCGTGTTTCTAGAAAGAGAGTTTGTCTCTAAAGAAGCAAGTGGGAGGAATGTAGAACTTGAAGAAGTTCAAGAACCACAAATCACTGAACCGATTATGGAGCATGAACAGGAACCACAAGCAGTTGTGGAGCCACCTGTTCAGGTAACACAAGAGCTTCGTAGATCTAGTAGAGTGCGCCAGGAACCCGAGAGATACGGACTTCTCGTAACTGATTCCGGTGACACGATGCTCATAGATGATGAGCCTACTACCTATGAGGAGGCCATGAGTGGCCCAGACTCTCAGAAGTGGCTTGAAGCCATGAGATCCGAGATGGAATCCATGTATACCAACAAAGTATGGACTTTGGTGGAACCACCCGATGGGGCGCGGCCCATAGGGTGCAAGTGGGTCTTCAAGAAGAAGATCGACATGGATGGTAATGTGATTACCTATAAGGGCCGATTGGTGGCTAAAGGATTCAGACAGATTCATGGTATTGACTATGATGAAACCTTTTCACCAGTCGCTATGACCAAATCCATCCGAATCCTACTTGCAATTGCAGCATACTACGACTATGAGATTTGGCAGATGGATGTCAAAACAACATTCCTTTATGGGAATCTCCTCGAGGACGTGTATATGATACAGCCGGAGGGTTTTGAGGATCCAAAGCAAGCCAACAAAGTCTGTAAGCTGCAACGATCCATTTATGGATTGAAGCAAGCTTCTAGGAGTTGGAATCGACGTTTTGATGAAGTGGTCAAAGAGTTTGGCTTCATCAGAAACGAAGATGAGTCTTGTGTCTACAAGAAGGTTAGTGGGAGCTCTGTAGCTTTTCTAGTCTTGTATGTGGATGACATACTACTCATTGGAAACGACATTCCCATGCTGCAATCTGTGAAAGATTGGCTAGGAAAGTGTTTCTCAATGAAGCACTTAGGGGAAGCAGCCTATATACTCGGTATAAAGATCTATAGAGATAGATCTAAGAGGTTCCTAGGCCTAAGTCAAAGTACATATATTGACAAGGTGTTGAAACGGTTCAACATGCAAGATTCCAAGAAGGGGTTCTTGCCCATGTCACATGGAATCACTCTTTCGAAGGGTGGTTGTCCTTCCAATGGGATTGAGAAGGAACGCATGAGTAGGATTCCCTATGCCTCGGCCATAGGATCTATCATGTACGCCATGTTATGTACTAGACCAGATGTGTCATATGCCTTGAGTATGACAAGAAGATACCAATCCAATCCAGGTGAGAGTCACTGGATTGCTGTTAGAACATCCTAAAGTACTTGAGAAGAACTAAGGATGCTTTCTTGATATTTGGCGGCGAGGAAGAGTTGCGTGTAAGGGGTTACACTGATGCAAGCTTCCAAACCGACAGAGATGACTTTAGATCACAGTCGGGATATGTGTTTTGCCTGAATGGAGCAGCGGTGAGCTGGAAGAGTTCCAAGCAAGAGACGGTAGCTGATTCTACAACAGAGGCTGAGTACATTGCTGCGAATGGCGCAGCAAAGGAGGCTGTTTGGATCAGAAAGTTTGTTTCTGAACTTGGTGTGGTCCCTAGCATTGCGGATCCAGTGGAGTTGTTCTGTGACAACACTGGGGCGATCGCGCAATCAAAGGAACCAAGATTGCACCAGAAGTCCAAGAACGTGCTCAGGAAGTTTCATCTGATTCGAGATATTATCGATAGAGGAGATGTTCGGATATGCAAGATTCCTACAGATGATAATCTGTCAGACCCGCTTACGAAGCCGCTCACGCAGTGGAAGCATGAAGGGCACACTAGGAGTATGGGCATACGAGATGCGCCAGATTGGCTCTAGTGCAAGTGGGAGACTGTTGGAATAGATGCCCTAGAGGCAATCTAGTTTAGTATGAATTTGTATATGGCTAGAAAATTCATTTATTAATTATTGGATATTTAATATAATGAAGTCCTTAGATTTACAAACGTGTTGTTTATCTTAAATATTCCTAGTCAAGTATAATGATTAAATGGGACAATCATCTATAGACTAGTATGGGGTTGGATTGATATGGAGATATCACGATCCAACACATAGGTGTGCATTACGGAATGTTGCACTGGATTGACCCATCTCCGAGAAGGCTACATACATGTTATGTTAAGTCACAAGTGCTTCTCGCGGTGCAATGGTATTGTCATCCTTAGACTTGAAGTCACTAGATATTCTAGTTGTGGATCATTGTGATCTTGGTAGCGTTAAACGCTACACCGTAACTGGGTAGCTATAAAGGCGTGTACTGGATACAATGAGAAGCAAGCTTAGAGATCGTAGTGGACGTAGAGAGGATTTGCCCCTCCCACATAACGGGAGCAAATATCCTAGGCCACTCGAGGGATAGTGCTTATAGAATGTCTGGCCAGACTCAAATAAATCAATATATGGGATATTGATGTTATTTGCACGAATAAGGCTATTCCCATGGATCGAGAAACTATGGATTGGATATACGAGTGTGACTTGTATGTCTCGTGTCCAATCCGGATATGGAGGCAAAGGGATGAGACAATTACTTGTACAAGGTTGTCTAGATGACTATTCTATTAGTTGGCTAGAATGGATGTTTTGCTATAAACCGCTCCATATTAGCAAATAGTTGCTACCAACTAGATAGAACCTATGGGGTCACACGCTATATAGAGTTGTACTAGATTTAGGAATTAATTAATTGGATTAATTAATTAGAAGGATCACTTTGCAAACCCTTGCAAACTTAGTAGGGACTAATTTGCAAGGAAGGGACTAAATTGAATTCTAGTTGGACTAGAATAAGTCCTTTAGGTAGTTAACAAGGAGTTGTTGGACTATATAAAGGACCCTCCTTCCTTCATTCCTGATAACTTATGCTCATTAGTGAACATAACAAGAGTGGGAGAGAACAAAGGAGAGAGAGCAAGCAACAAGGAGGCCGAACCCGACCCCCTTGCCGCCGCCCTCACCCCGTCGGCCAAAAGAGGGCCGAAGCCCCTCTTTTGTCTCGTTTTGCGTGATTCCTTCATCCTCTTCCTATTCCAGGCTAGCACCAAGGAGTGTGGGAGATCTAGGATCAACTCTAGGCGTGGATCAACTATAGAGAACGTGACACTATTCGCGTTTGAAGTCATCAAGGAGAACCCAAAGGTGTGTTTATGATTTCTTACCTTCACTATCGTTATGCATCTAGACTTGTGATCCTTGGAGGGTTTTGCATGTCTTTTATTTGATTATGCTTCCGTTTGCGCGTTCCATGAATCAAAACCCAACAGTGGTATCAGAGCCACAGGTCATAGAGCATAAACGTAGTTTATGTGTTACATTCTTGTTGTTTTACACCTTAATTTGATAGTTTATCGCGTAAAACAAGACAAATCAAGCATGGGATGCAATTTGTCAAGAATTACTCATAACAAGATCCAATTTTTGCATTGGATGCATGAATTGGTGAGTTTGAGAAATTTTAGGATCTTAGATCTAGGGTTTGGGCATCCTTGGGGAAGAAGGAGTTCTCCCAAAACAAGGAAACAACCAAAATTGGCCCCCAAGCAAGGGAGTTGTTTTGGAAACAACTCCCAAGAGGAGGTTCGGCCCCCTAGGGGACCGCCCCCTTGCTTGCCGCCCAAGCTTGGCCGCCCTAAGGGGCCGGGCGGCCCTAACCCGCGGGCCTAGCTTGCGGGTTTTATTATTTCAATAAAGAACAATTGTTGTTCCTTTTATTTGAATAATATTCACTATTTTAGTGCGCAATTATTTAATGGACTTTATGTCCTTGATCTAAGCAATCCTGTCTACAACATTAATGCCAAGCGGATTAAAATAAATGATTTAAATCCTGCTTATTTATGGCATTGTCGTTTAGGCCATATAAACGAGAAACGTGTATCTAGACTCTATAAGGATGGATTACTAGACTCATTTGATTTTGAATCATATGAGACATGTGAGGCTTGTTTATTGGGAAAAATGACAAAGTCCCCTTTCAATAAGAAAGGTGAGAGGACTAGTGAGCAATTGGCGCTCATACATACTGATGTGTGTGGGCCATTTGCCACGCCTTCCAGGGGTGGTTATGTCTACTTCATTACATTTACTGATGATTACAGTAGATATGGATTAATATACCTCATGAGGGCAAAATCCGAATCCTTTGAAGTGTTCAAAGAATTCAAGAATGAAGTAGAGAAGAAACTTGGCAAAAGTATCAAGGCTCTACGATCGGATCGTGGAGGAGAATACTTGAGCCAAGAGTTTGACGACTATCTTAGAGAGTGTGGGATCGTGTCCCTACTCACTCCACCCGGAACGCCACAATGGAATGGCGTGTCCGAGAGGAGGATTCGAACCCTATTGGATATGGTTCGGTCTATGATGTGTCAAACCGATCTTCCATTATCATTTTGGGGCTACGCTCTATTAAGTGCAGCTTTCACCATTAACCGTGTTCCATCTAAATCAGTCATGAAGACACCATATGAGATGTGGAGTGGGAGGCGTCCCACACTGTCGTTCATGAGGATTTGGGGCTGCGATATCTATGTAAAACGTTTACAATCAGACAAGCTAGGGCCTAAATCGGATAAGTGTAAATTTGTGGGGTACCCTAAGGAAACTAAGGGATACTACTTCTACAATCCAACCGAGAACAAAGTGTTTGTTGCTCGGACCGGCGTGTTTCTAGAAAGAGAGTTTGTCTCTAAAGAAGCAAGTGGGAGGAATGTAGAACTTGAAGAAGTTCAAGAACCACAAATCACTGAACCGATTATGGAGCATGAACAGGAACCACAAGCAGTTGTGGAGCCACCTGTTCAGGTAACACAAGAGCTTCGTAGATCTAGTAGAGTGCGCCAGGAACCCGAGAGGTACGGACTTCTCGTAACTGATTCCGGTGACACGATGCTCATAGATGATGAGCCTACTACCTATGAGGAGGCCATGAGTGGCCCAGACTCTCAGAAGTGGCTTGAAGCCATGAGATCCGAGATGGAATCCATGTATACCAACAAAGTATGGACTTTGGTGGAACCACCCGATGGGGCGCGGCCCATAGGGTGCAAGTGGGTCTTCAAGAAGAAGATCGACATGGATGGTAATGTTATTACCTATAAGGGCCGATTGGTGGCTAAAGGATTCAGACAGATTCATGGTATTGACTATGATGAAACCTTTTCACCAGTCGCTATGACCAAATCCATCCGAATCCTACTTGCAATTGCAGCATACTACGACTATGAGATTTGGCAGATGGATGTCAAAACAGCATTCCTTTATGGGAATCTCCTCGAGGACGTGTATATGATACAGCCGGAGGGTTTTGAGGATCCAAAGCAAGCCAACAAAGTCTGTAAGCTGCAACGATCCATTTATGGATTGAAGCAAGCTTCTAGGAGTTGGAATCGACGTTTTGATGAAGTGGTCAAAGAGTTTGGCTTCATCAGAAACGAAGATGAGTCTTGTGTCTACAAGAAGGTTAGTGGGAGCTCTGTAGCTTTTCTGGTCTTGTATGTGGATGACATACTACTCATTGGAAACGACATTCCCATGCTGCAATCTGTGAAAGATTGGCTAGGAAAGTGTTTCTCAATGAAGCACTTAGGGGAAGCAGCCTATATACTCGGTATAAAGATCTATAGAGATAGATCTAAGAGGTTCCTAGGCCTAAGTCAAAGTACATATATTGACAAGGTGTTGAAACGGTTCAACATGCAAGATTCCAAGAAGGGGTTCTTGCCCATGTCACATGGAATCACTCTTTCGAAGGGTGGTTGTCCTTCCAATGGGATTGAGAAGGAACGCATGAGTAGGATTCCCTATGCCTCGGCCATAGGATCTATCATGTACGCCATGTTATGTACTAGACCAGATGTGTCATATGCCTTGAGTATGACAAGAAGATACCAATCCAATCCAGGTGAGAGTCACTGGATTGCTGTTAGAACATCCTAAAGTACTTGAGAAGAACTAAGGATGCTTTCTTGATATTTGGCGGCGAGGAAGAGTTGCGTGTAAGGGGTTACACTGATGCAAGCTTCCAAACCGACACAGATGACTTTAGATCACAGTCGGGATATGTGTTTTGCCTGAATGGAGCAGCGGTGAGCTGGAAGAGTTCCAAGCAAGAGACGGTAGCTGATTCTACAACAGAGGCTGAGTACATTGCTGCGAATGGCGCAGCAAAGGAGGCTGTTTGGATCAGAAAGTTTGTTTCTGAACTTGGTGTGGTCCCTAGCATTGCGGATCCAGTGGAGTTGTTCTGTGACAACACTGGGGCGATCGCGCAATCAAAGGAACCAAGATTGCACCAGAAGTCCAAGAACGTGCTCAGGAAGTTTCATCTGATTCGAGATATTATCGATAGAGGAGACGTTCGGATATGCAAGATTCCTACAGATGATAATCTGTCAGACCCGCTTACGAAGCCGCTCACGCAGTGGAAGCATGAAGGGCACACTAGGAGTATGGGCATACGAGATGCGCCAGATTGGCTCTAGTGCAAGTGGGAGACTGTTGGAATAGATGCCCTAGAGGCAATCTAGTTTAGTATGAATTTGTATATGGCTAGAAAATTCATTTATTAATTATTGGATATTTAATATAATGAAGTCCTTAGATTTACAAACGTGTTGTTTATCTTAAATATTCCTAGTCAAGTATAATGATTAAATGGGACAATCATCTATAGACTAGTATGGGGTTGGATTGATATGGAGATATCACGATCCAACACATAGGTGTGCATTACGGAATGTTGCACTGGATTGACCCATCTCCGAGAAGGCTACATACATGTTATGTTAAGTCACAAGTGCTTCTCGCGGTGCAATGGTATTGTCATCCTTAGACTTGAAGTCACTAGATATTCTAGTTGTGGATCATTGTGATCTTGGTAGCGTTAAACGCTACACCGTAACTGGGTAGCTATAAAGGCGTGTACTGGATACAATGAGAAGCAAGCTTAGAGATCGTAGTGGACGTAGAGAGGATTTGCCCCTCCCACATAACGGGAGCAAATATCCTAGGCCACTCGAGGGATAGTGCTTATAGAATGTCTGGCCAGGCTCAAATAAATCAATATATGGGATATTGATGTTATTTGCACGAATAAGGCTATTCCCATGGATCGAGAAACTATGGATTGGATATACGAGTGTGACTTGTATGTCTCGTGTCCAATCCGGATATGGAGGCAAAGGGATGAGACAATTACTTGTACAAGGTTGTCTAGATGACTATTCTATTAGTTGGCTAGAATGGATGTTTTGCTATAAACCGCTCCATATTAGCAAATAGTTGCTACCAACTAGATAGAACCTATGGGGTCACACGCTATATAGAGTTGTACTAGATTTAGGAATTAATTAATTGGATTAATTAATTTGAAGGATCACTTTGCAAACCCTTGCAAACTTAGTAGGGACTAATTTGCAAGGAAGGGACTAAATTGAATTCTAGTTGGACTAGAATAAGTCCTTTAGGTAGTTAACAAGGAGTTGTTGGACTATATAAAGGACCCTCCTTCCTTCCTTCCTGATAACTTATGCTCATTAGTGAACATAACAAGAGTGGGAGAGAACAAAGGAGAGAGAGCAAGCAACAAGGAGGCCGAACCCGACCCCCTTGCCGCCGCCCTCACCCCGTCGGCCAAAAGAGGGCCGAAGCCCCTCTTTTGTCTCGTTTTGCGTGATTCCTTCATCCTCTTCCTATTCCGGGCTAGCACCAAGGAGTGTGGGAGATCTAGGATCAACTCTAGGCGTGGATCAACTATAGAGAACGTGACACTATTCGCGTTTGAAGTCATCAAGGAGAACCCAAAGGTGTGTTTATGATTTCTTACCTTCACTATCGTTATGCATCTAGACTTGTGATCCTTGGAGGGTTTTGCATGGCTTTTATTTGATTATGCTTCCGTTTGCGCGTTCCATGAATCAAAACCCAACAGTCAGAGATGGAGGAAGAATTTAACGTATAGAAAGGGAAGGTATCCTCTACTAGTAAAGTGTATGTGAACTCATTAGCCACTCATGCTAGTGAGAGCAAAGAAAAAACGGGGGATAAAGGGAAAGGGACTGCAATACCCAACGCCGATAATGTAGACAATCGAGCTTTAACCAAGGCACAAAAGGCGAAAGAAGAATTTGCTAAAAGAAATTTTCAAGAAATTAGTCTGACGCCAAACCCAAAGGGGAAAAAACAATACCAGAGTCTGAGTACATCAAAGATTGGTAATCTAAGGGGGAATGGTCTGGCAGTTTCGATTCGTGACTTAGAGGACGGGGGCGTAGGGTTTTGTAACGGATTACGCAGCAGAAAAACAATAATTAAGATCCGCACAAGACCCTCCAAGGATTACAGGAAGAGACATCATAAAGATAGTAAATGTTCTAATAACAATTACATTGTTTGTCTCCTTGGATGACTTCAAACGCAAAATAGTGTTTGCGCCTCTATGGCTAATCCACGCCTAGGATCAAGATCAATATTCTTCCACGTCTTGTGCTAGCAACCGGTGGAAGAAGGAAGAAGAATCACGCAAACCAACGAACCAAGAGGAGGTCGCGCCTCTCTTGGTAGCCGACGGGGTAGGGGGCGAACAAGGGGGTCCGGCCCTCTTGTCTTGCTCTCTCTCCTTTCTTTGTTCTCTCTCACTCAGTGTATGTTATGAGCATTAATGAGAAAAATAAGCTAGGAGTGTCCTTTATATAGTCCAACAACTCCTTTTTAACTACATATTGGCCCCTCTCCTAATCATTTCCATACACGGATTAGTCCAACTTGGAAATTAGTCCTACAAAGTTTGTAAGTAGTTGTGTGTTGATCCTTTTATTAAATTAATCATATTATTAATTCTCAAGTCTAGTTTAATCCTTATGGCGTGTGACCCCATAGGTTTCTACTTAGTTGGTAGTAACGATTACTATCAATACATCCATGCCACCCAACTAATAGAAATAATCAGTAATCCGACAAACCTTGTGCAAGTATTGTCTCATCCCTTGGTCTCTATATACGGATTGGACACGAGACATACAAGTCACACTCGTATATCCAATCCATAGTTTTTCGATCCTGAGAATTGTAGGGTTTTGATCATGGATACGCAACGGAATAAACAATAAGTTATATGATCAAGACCCTCCAAGAATCACAGGAAGATAATACATAACGATAGTAAGGGATTAGTATCAAATACCTTTAGGATTCTCCTTTGATAACTTCTCACGTGAAATTGTGTTCACGTCTCTATGGCTAGTCCACTCCTAGGATTTGAATCCGGATCCTTCAAACCTTTTGTGCAAGGTATGATTGAAGCAGGAAGAGGAGGAAGATCAAAATCACAAAAACGAGACAATGGAAGGGGGTGGCCTTCCTTGTTCGGACGACGAGTAGGGGGCGACATTGGGGGTTCAGCCCTCTTTGTTGCTCTCTCTCTCTCTCTCCTTGATTCTCTCTCCCACTCAATGTGTTATGAGCATAATTTATGTGGGAAGGAAGCTAGGAGTGCCTTTACCTTATCCTACTCATGTACGGATTAGTCCCTCTTGCAAATTAGTCCAACTAAGTTTTCAAGCTATTCTGTATTGATCCTTCTGATTAATTAATCATATTAATTACTTCCCTAGTCCGGTCTAATCCATAGGGAGTGTGACCCAATAGGTATCTACTTAGTTGGTAGTAACTATTTACTAACATGGAGCGGTCTCTAGCAAGACATACATGATCCCCAACTAATAGAAATAGTCATCCGACCTACCTTATGCAAGTATTGTCTCATCTCTTTGTCTCTATATCCGGATTGGAAACGAGACATAAAAGTCACAGTCGTATATTCAATCCACAGTTTCTCGATCCTGGGAATAGTCTCATCCATGCATATAACATCAATGTCCCATTTTGATTTATCTGAGTCTGGCCAGACATTCTATGAGCACTATCCCTCGAGTGGCCGTGGATATCGACTCCAGTATGTGGGAGGGAAAAACTCTATCTACGCCACTACCATCTCTAAGCTTGCTTCTTTTACTGTATCCGACAAACGCCTTTATTGCTACCCAGTTACGGTGTAGCGTTTGACGATGTCAAAATACAATAATCTAGAACTAGAGGATCTAGTGACTTCAAGTCTAAGTATGACAATATCGTTTTCACTACGAGAAGCGCTTGTGACTTTACATAACTTGTATGCAGCCTTATCGTTATGGGTCAATACAGTATGCCATTACTCCTAATGCATACCCATGTGTTGGATCGTGATATCTCCATATCAATCCAACCCCATACTAGTCTATAGTTGATCGTCGTGTTAATCAATATAATCGACTAGGTATATTGAAGATAAACAACATATTTCCAATCTAAGGACTTCATTATATTAAATATATCCATAAATAATACAATGAATATTCTAGCCAAAATTAATGTTCATACTAAATAAGATTGCATCTAGGGCATCTATTCCAACAATCTCCCACTTGCACTAGAGCAAATCTGGTGCATCTCGTATGCCAATGCTCCTAGTGTGCCCTTCATTCTTGCGCTGAACAAGCGGCTTTGTAAATGGATATGACAGATTCTCATCTGTAGGAATCTTGCATATCTTCACATCTCCTCTATCAATGATGTCTCGAAAAAAATGGAACTGTTTGAGTACATGTTTGGATTTCCGGTGTGACATGGGTTCCTTTGATTGTGCGCTCGCCCTAGTGTTGTCACAGTACAACTCTATTGAATCCAAAATGCTAGGAACCACACCAAGTTCAGTGATGAAATTTCTAATCCAAACATCTTCTTTGTTGCGCCACTTGTAGCAATGTACTCAACCTCGATTGTAGAATCAGCAACCGTCTCTTGCTTGAAACTCTTTCAGCTCACAGCTCCTCCATTCTGGAAATACACAAATCCCGACTGCGATCTGAAATCATCTATGTCGGTTTGGAAGCTTGGACCCGTGTAACCCCTTACACGCAACTCTTCCTCCACGCCATAGATCAAGAACGCATCCTTAGTTCTTCTCAAGTACTTTAGAATGTTCTTAACCGCTATCCAATGACTCTCACTTGGATTAGATTGGTATTTTCTTGTCTTACTTAACGCGTATGACACATCTGGTCTAGTACATAACATGACGTACATGATGGATCCTATGGACGAGGCTTAGGGTATCCTACTCATGCGTTCCTTTTCAATCTCATTGGAATGACAATCACTCTTCGAAAGAGTGATTCCAAGTGACATGGACAAGAATCCCTTCTTGGAATCTTGCATGTTGAACCGATTCAACACCTTGTTTATATATGTACTTTGACTTAGGCCTAGAAGCTTCCTCGATCTATCCCTATAGATCCTTATACCAAGTATATAAGCTGCTTCTACTAAGTCCTTCATTGAGAAACTTTTTCGTAGCCAATCTTTCACTGATTGCAGCATGGGAATATTATTTCTAATTTGTAGCATGTCATCCACATATAAGACCAGAAAAGCAACAGAGCTCCCACTAACCTTCTTGTAGACACAAGACTCATCTTCGTTCTTGATGAGTTAAACTCTTTGACCGCTTCATCAAAACGTCGATTCCAACTCCTAGAAGCTTGCTTTAATCCATAAATGGATCGTTGTAGCTTACGGACTTTATTTGCATGCTCTGGATATACAAAACCCTCAGGTTGTGTCATATACACATCCTTGAGGAGGTTTCCATACAGAAACGCTATTTTGACATCCATCTGCCAAAATCTCGTAGTCGTAGTAAGCTGCAACAGCAAGTAGGATTCGGATGGATTTGGTCATTGCGACTGCTGAAAGGGTTTCATCATAGTCAAGACCATGAATATATCTGAATCCTTTTTCCACCAATCGGCCCTTATAGGTAATCACATCACCATCCATGTCGGTTTTCTTCTTGAAGACCCACTTGCACCCTATGGGCCGCGCCCCTTGGGGTGGTTCCACCAAAGTCCATACTTTGTTGGTATACATGGATTCCATTTCTGATTCCATGGCTTTTCTCCACTTATGAGAGTCAGAACCTTTCATGGCCTCTTCGTAAGTAGTAGGCTCATAGTCTATGAGAAACGTGTCATCGGACTCAGTCACGAGAAGTCCATACCTCTATGGTTCCTGGCGCACTCTACTCGGCCTACGAAGCTCTTGTGTTACCAGAACAGGCTGATCCACAACACTTTGCAGTTCATGTTCATGTTCCATATTGGAATCAGTAATTTGTGGTACTTCAATTTCTTCAAGTTCTACAGTCCTCCCACTTGTTTCTTTAGAGAAAAGTTCTCTTTCTAGAAACACGCCTGACCGAGCAAAAACAATTTTGAAAAGTCAGGTTGTGCAAGACTTGAAATAGCTCACCTATTTCAAGGCCTTGAACCAGCTTTCAAAGTCTAGAATCAGTCTCAGAGTCTTGAAAATAGTTTATCTTTTTTCTTGGCCTTGAAACTGAATTCAAAGCCTTGAAACTGCTTAACCTGTATGCACACTCTCAGGGGGAGTTTCTGCAAATTCTCTGAGTTGATTTACTCTCTCCCTTTCATATGCTTGATTCATTGTTATTAGATGATGAAAGACAAATTTTTAGAACATGTTTTAATAATAATAATAATATATCATATCTTTTCCATGATAATACAGGAAATTTTGTTTCTAAGTTTTGCAGGATTGTTTCCTAACCTGAATTGCTGCAGATTTGGAAATAGTTGGACACTTTGATCCTGTGATCAATCAGACGTGTATGACAGCTTCTCATGGTATTTAAATGAAAGATTACAACAAAATATCTGAAGATTTTGATCATCCAACAGTTGGAGAAGATTTCAAAGTAGTCAAACTCTGGTGCCTACAAAATAGGAAGTTTGTTGCTGAAATCTGGGTAGATTTGCAGAGTTGTGTGAAGTTTAAATAGAGCTCAAATTCGAAGCAACAATATACAACACTCAACGGGCAAAAAAAGAGAAAGAGTTCTGGATTGACAAGCATCAAAGAACATCATTCTTCCAATCCATTCACAGAAGTTCACTGTATTTTCACTGCAGTTTTCTACTCTAAATGTACTTCTTTATTGAGCTGTATTGGTATATCATTTTTTTATTTCTATACATCTATTCTCAAGGATTGTTCAAGGTGAACATTAGAGAATTCTTAGTTAATCAGTTAGCTAGAGCAGGTACTAGACAGGTTAGGGAAAACCACAAGCTGTAACAGAGTAAGGGAACTCTCTGGGCTTGAGTTCTAGGGCTTAGCTTTTGATTAATAAGAATTGAGTAGAAAATCCTGCAGGGATCTAATCCCTGAGGTATAGACGTAGGTCCAAGTGGACTGAACTCTATAAATCACTAGTCTTCTGCATTTACAGTTCATTCCTTTTCATAGTTTTTGCAGCTCACAAAACTGTCTATTTTTCAGGGGTTTGAACTTGTTTTCAAGGCCTTGAAAAAGGCATACTTGCTTTACACTGTCTGCATTCCTTAAAAGGGCTTGAACTAGTTTTCATGGCCTTGAACTTCATTGTTTGCACAAGTTTTCATCTTCCTAGCAAGTTTTGCAAAAAGTTGGCATACTATTCACCCCCCCGCCCTTCTAGAGTATCTTAGCTGCTTTTACATCTGCATACTCACACTTTAAATTGGTATCAGAGCTTGTATCACTGTATAAGATTTAACCATCTGGTGAACATGAGTACTGCAGGTGATGGTGGTTTCTTGACAAGATCCAACCGCAAGTGTACGGCTGCCGCATGTAGTAATATCCGGTAATGCGGGTTTGTCGAACCCAAGGGACTTGTCGTGAATTAACTAAGATGATTAACTTCGTGTGGGAAAGCAATTGGATTTTTTTATTAAATTAATAATTAAAATAACAAATTATTAAATTTGAGACTAATACGATGGATAAGTATCAGGATATCTCTACGGGTCACTAGGTATTTCACACTTTGACGGATTTATGCTTTGTTAACACGATGATTCTTAAATCTAACTAAACGAGCACAAATGTGTTGAAGATGTCTCAACCAACACCAATAGTTAGACTAACAAAGCCGATTTTTCTAGCCTAATCATGTTCAAGTATGCATTAAGATCATTAATCTACTCTTTGTTCTTAGCTAACTAGCAAGATTTCTCAACCCTAGATACGGCTAGTGTGTATTTCAAGATTCCGGGCAAGAAACATTGATGTCTCTAATGTTCTAAGCCTAACTCAATCCTATCAATACGTCTACCGATAGCAAAGGTGAATTTAAGCGCATAAAATACACATAGCTAGCTAAAAAGTCATCAATTAAGCTCAAAGCATGAAATCAAATCCATAAATCACCAAACAAAGTGATCAAACCCTAGATCCCTACGAGATACCCTGAGAAAAGTGTTTAGCTACGCATATTTATGATCACAAATACAATAGTTTGTGTCATCATGTACAAAAATAATGAAAAGATAAGAGTAGAGGGATCAAACGGATGAATTCTCGCTTCCACGACGAATTCTAGCTCCAAGTTTCTCCTCAAATCTTCTTCTCTGCGTCTCCCTCTGTTCTAACCTTCCTTCTAGGTCTAATAACTCGTTTTTCAAGGCCTGGTCACGATTTTTAATGTATTTTGGCCGAATTTGCAATTCATCCCCTCCAGTTTGCAATTCTCGGCCAGAATTCATAAGTTGACTTTGCACGGGCCTTTTATACCTCATCCGGACTCCGTTTTGGGCCCATATTATATATTTGGAAAGCCCTGAACGTGTAATTTTATATGGTGTAGGACTTGATCCAAAATTGTATACATAACTCCAGATACATCCAGAAGAGTGCACACTGGTCCAGTGAAACTTTACCAGCTTTTCTTCGTTTTTGTGTCAACTTCGCCGGACCATATCTTTCTCGTCCAAAATTTGATTGAGCTCCGTGACCTAGCGTTGGAAAGATCTTTGAGTCTAATTTCATTTGGCACCGGTATCAATATAGCAGTTTTTGTACTCAAGATATCATAAAAATAGTGAAGGATGGTCACTTTTGCTCCTCTAACTTTGCTTCTCTTGCGTACTCTTTGACTTCCGAAACTCGTTTCTTCTCTCCAATTGCTCTCCTCATGCAATGTTCTTGTAAATCACAACACGAACACTACCGCGAAGATCAAATGTGACAAAATCATACAAATCATAAGTAAAACTATTCAAGAAACGCCCGAATTGTACGTTTAAGCTCTAAAACATCATAAAACTCATTTTCTTCTCAAATAAGCCCAAATTAGTCACTTTGCACCGAAACGCACACAAATAACAATATAAAGTGTATATAGGATGACTCTTATTAATGAGTTATCAAATTCCCCCACACTTGCCATTTGCGCGTCCCAAGCAAAGTCTCATCTACTGCATCTATCTGCTTACTAGTCAATGAGACACAAACGAATCAAACACGACTCTCAATACAACCATGCAGCAAGATGATGCAATGCAAATCTAGACTCGATCTTAAAACAAGTATTTAAACACGAAATAAATTTTGTTTTTTTGCAAGAATAGGCAATCTCCCTGTCATTAACTGAAGATCATCAAGTTTTCACTAATCCGTTCTGAAATTCACATACACGTAACAAGAATTTGAAATAAAATTGATTCTATGAAAAAGCTCACTAAGGCGTCCACTTTCCTCCACCAATTCAAACCAAGACACAAGCATGTCCTAAGCTTCATTTGGTCAAATCAAGCTCAAATTTCACTGTAACCTTTCTTCGCCGAATCATCTGAGGTTTTCAGACCCTCTTAGCCTTTATTGCGTTTGAATGCAAATTGTCCTAGTGAAGGGAGTCACAACTCCTGTGAAATAAGGCTTGACTCTAGTTTTCCTCTCTAAGCTCTACTTGGATGGAATCCAAATTTTCCGTGTGACCGGAACCACATTTGGTTGTTTCTCCTTGAAGCACATTTTTTTTCTTTTTTTTTTTTTTTTTCATATTTTCTCATTTTCTTTTCTTTCCTCCTCTGTTTTTTTACAAACGTGCAGTAGAGCATAAAGAGTGTGGGGTTTTTGGTTAACTCTTGTGACCACCGTAAGGGATGGTGGTGTACGCCCCTCAACTTCACTTAGGCTGAGGCAACCGTACCACATGAAACCAACTCTACACGAAGGTCCACCCCAGATCAACAAGAGACCACAAGTTTCCACTTGAAAACAGAATATTCAGCTACAAGCAAAATCAATCTAATTAGCACACTATAGGAAACTTAGGTATACTTTACATGTCATTCTTTCACAACTTCCAAAAATTCCCGGGACATCCTTAGTGAAACCTCTACACAAAATATTAAAGAATAAAAATTTCCCTACTACGACACTTCCTACTCAAAAATATTCATTCACTAAGCTCTCTTCAGTTTGAAGATCCTCAATTGCCTCTTCTGAAAAAGAAAAAAAAACCTATTTTTTTATGGATTTTATATTTTCTCATTTTTTTTTGTATTTTCATAAGTCCTAACTCTATATGCAAGGCTTAGACACGAAAATCGAAAATTGACACTACACAATTCAACTCTTTATGGTGGGTAGACTCAATTATACAAAAGTGCAAACAGAATATAAACTAGACAACACAATACGACAATATAAGTTAAAACTCAACATAAACCACAACACTAACTCACAATACAATCTAAACACATCCTATATGTCACTGGCTATGCAAGACAATATGGCTAGCAAACAGTTAAACCACCCCCACACCGAATGCTTCGTTGTCCTCAACGAATTTAGAGATTAAACATAGGACTCAGCAATCAATGCGGAAGGCCAGTAGATGAGACGGAGCTATGACATACTTATATAAAGTAAACAAAAAATTTAGCAAGAAAAAAAAGATACTCACAAACACCTCAAGGGTGGGGACGAAATCACGCCAAGCAGTCCCCAAGCACAGTAGTGGTGCCGCCATGCTCCTATACAGTCAATGTGCACTCGCACACCGGGGTCGACTGCCCTCCTCTACTAAAATCCATGTCTGAAGAATCCCCAATTCGTCAATGCAAGCCCCTATGAAGGTCATGTGTGCCATCGCACACCGGGGTAGATTCTCCCATAATCTGCTCAAATATGTCACTTGGAAAAACACCATTAGTCCCTCTCTCTCTCATCTCTTCAAAATAATATAATAAAATAATTGAATTTAAAAACACAACTACACTAAAGCAAATAAATAGGTTGGGTTGCCTCCCAACAAGAGCCTTGTAATTTAAGGTCAACGACCCGACCTAGTTACTTCAAACATGATTAAGGCAACTTTTCTCTCCACTTCTTCTTCTTCCACCATCGCTTCTCTTTTTGTCTCTTCTTAGGCAAGCATGCATAAGTCAATGGCAAGAAGAAATAAAAGTTGTTAGCCACCACATGCCTTGTTTTACCTTTCCTCTTCTTTTTCTTCTTTCAATTCCTCAAAACTAAATCCGTCGAAGATTGGCCATTTGAATCTAGTATCTCAAGTGGAACGGCTGCAACTCTGATTTCTGCATTTCCTGCTTCCTTCCCTAGCTCTTGTCTCGTAAGCACAGGTGGTAAATCATGGATTGCATAAAACTGGGGCCTTTAGTCTTCCTCATGCGATTTTCCCAATTTTATAATCTCCAAGAGATATCGATTAGGCTGAGAAACTTTTTAATACATGTCCATGTGAACCTCTCCATGCAATAATTTCTTAGCTTCATGGCTTTGTTCCTTAAATCAAATATCTTTAGTGGGCCATAAGCTTGCGATGTACACACTCTCCCATTTATTCCATGACTCTGGAATTATGCGAGGCACAAGTTGTATAGGCTTCACAATATCATCCCAATCTGTGCCCGAATCTGAGTCTGAAGCAGCCCGAGGATCTATTACTTCATGATGAACAACATTGTATACATAGACCTCTGGGGGTTCTTCGTCTTCCTCTTCACACTCCTCAACTAAGTCAGGAATGATGCTAATTGGCCCATCGTCATTATCTGCATATGCCCATGCACTCGAAATTTCTGCCAAGTGTTGTCCCTTCAGCTGGAGAGTTTCATCCATCCTATTAATCCCTTCCTCCATTCTGTCCATACTAGCTATCATGAGCTTCAATACTTGTTTAATATGCTATTCTTCTTGATTGCAAGGAGGAGGGGTGTACATATCTCCATAGGAGTAGTACGGTTGGTAGACTGGAGAATGCCCATAGTAATTCTGCCCCCACATGATCACCAAGATACCTGCACAATAATTCCGTAGGAAGCAGGTGAGATCAACAAAAAAATAAACAAAAGCAAAAATAAAATTCCCTAAAGTTAGTAATTCTAACTAATTCAACCAAATTCCCCGGCAACGGCGCCAAAAACTTGACACGATCCAACCGCAAATGTACGGCTGCCGCGTGTAGTAATATCCGGTAATCCGGGTTTGTCGAACCCAAGGGACTTGTCGTGAATTAACTAAGATGATTAACTTCGTGTGGGCAAGAAATTGGATTGTTTTATTAAACTAATAATTTAAATAACAAATTATTAAAATTGAGACTAATACGTGGGATAAGTATCAGGATATCTCTACAGGTGACTAGGTATTTCACACTTTGAGGGATTTATGCTTTGTTGACACGATGATTCTTTAATATAACTAAACGAGCACGAATGTGTTGAATATGTCTCAACCAACACCAATACTTAGACTAAAAAATCCGATTTCTTAGCCTAATCAAGTTCAATTATGCATTAAGATCATTAATCTACTCTTTGTTCTTAGCTAACTAGCAAGATTTCTCAACCCTAGATACGGCTAGTGTGTATTTCAAGATTCCGGGCAAGAAACATTGATGTCTCTAATTTTCTAAGCCTAACTCAATCCTATCAATACGTCTACCGATAGCAAAGGTGAATTTAAGCGCAAAAAATACACATAGCTAGCTAAAAAGTCATCAATTAAGCTCTAAGCATGAAATCAAATCCATAAATCACCAAACAAAGTGATAAAACCCTAGATCCCTACGAGATACCCTGAGAAAAGTGTTTAGATACGCATATTCATGATCACAAATACAATAGTTTGTGTGATCATGTACAAAAATAATGAAAAGATAAGAGTAGAGGGATCAAACGGATGAATTCTCGCTTCCACGACGAATTCTAGCTCCAAGTTTCTCCTCAAATCTTCTTCTCTGTGTCTCCCTCTGTTCTAACCTGCCTCCTAGGTCTAAGAACTCGTTTTTCAAGGCCTGAGCACGATTTTTAATGTATTTTGGCCGAATTTGCAATTCGGCCCCTCCAGTTTGCAATTCTCGGCCAGGATTCATAAGCTGACTTTGCGCGGGCCTTTTCTACCTCATCCGGACTCCGGTTTGGGCGCATCTTATATCGTTGGAAAGCCCTGAATGTCTACTTTCCAATGGAGTAGGCTTTGATCCAAAATTGTATGCGTAACTCCAGATACATCCATAAGAGTGCACACTGTTCCAGTGAAACTTTACCAGCTTTTCATCGTTTTTGTGTCAACTTCGCCGGACCATATCTTTCTCGTCAGAACTTTGATTGAGCTCCGTGATCTAGCGTTGGAAAGATATTTGAGTCTAATTTCATTTGACACCGCTATCAATATAGAAGGTTTTGTAGAACTCAAGATATCATCAAAATAGTGAAGGATGGTCACTTTTGCTCCTCTAACTTTGCTTCTCTTGCGTACTCTTTGACTTCCGAAGCTCGTTTCTTCTCTCCAATTGCTCTCCTCATGCAATGTTCCTGTAAATCACAACACGAACACTACCACGAAGATCAAATGTGACAAAATCATACAAATCATAAGTAAAACTATTCAAGAAACGCCCGGATTGTACATTTAAGCTCTAAAACATCATAAAACTCATTTTCTTCTCAAATAAGCCCGAAATTAGTCACTTTGCACCGAAACGCACACAAATAACAATATAAAGTGTATATAGGATGACTCTTATTAAGGAGTTATCATTTATCACAGGGAAGAGCTGCTAACAGACCTCTTCTATTCTGTGGAGAAAATTTTGCTCACTGGAAATCTCTTGTGAAAATGTTCATTATTGATCAAGATCTAGAGCTTTGGACCAATATACAAAAGGGACCTCATACTTCCTATACAGAGAAATATGGGATTAAAACTCCCAAAATAGAATACTCACTCTCCTCTTCTGAATTAGAGCAATTTTCTAATAACTACAAGGCTATTAACATTTTGTATTGTGCTTTGAGTACAGATGAATTCAACAGAATCTCTGGATGCACAACTGCTAAAAAAATCTGGGATAAACTTGTGGTTACCTTTGAAGGAACCAGTCAAGTCAAGCAAACCAAGATCAACATTTATCTCAGACAATATGAGCTATTCAAGATGAATGGAGATGAGTCCATTAGAGACATGTTCAAGAGGTTCACTGATATTGTTAACAACCTTGACTCACTTGGAAAACATTTTTCCAATGAAGAAAAGGTGAGGAAGATTCTCAGAAGTCTTCCAAAGGAAAATGGGAACCAAAGACCACAGCCATTGAAGAAGCTCATAATCTCTCAACTTTACAACTTGATGACCTACAATGGAAGCTCCTGACACATGAGATATCTATGAATGAATATGATGGAGAACTCCCAGATGGTGTCAAGAACTTAGCTCTCAGAGCCAAAGAAAATGAGAGAACACAAAGCCTTGACACTGAGGATGGTGATGATGAAGATCCAATTTCCTTAATTTTCAAAGCCTTGACAAGGATTCTCAAAACGAAGAAAAAGTTTGGAAACAAAGATTTCAACAGAGAAAGGCATAGATCATCCAGTAGCAAGGATTATAAAGGTAAGTCCTCTTCACAAAACAAATCAAAAGTTATGAACTGCTTTGAATGTGGTGATGCAGGACACTTGATAAGAGATTGTCCACATGAGAAAACAAGAGTTTTCAAAAGAAAGATCATGACAGAAGAAAGAAAGCCATGATAGCTTCATGGAGTGATTCAGATAGCTCTAGTGAATCTAAATATGAGGAAGAACATGCCAACCTATGCTTCACGGCCAAGCATGATGAAAGTTCTGAAAAGAACATTGAGGTAATGGTAAATTTCCTGATTTCAAAACCAAAAGAAGCTCATTCAGAATATCTCAGAATAATGCTTTTAAATGAGGAAGATTATCTGAAAGAGATCAGACTTTTGAAAGAAAAAGTTCATGAGCAAGCAAAAGAAAAATTACAACTTGTTTGCCTAAATCAGAATCTTGAAATCTCTCAGAAGAAAACTGATAGTGATTTCAAGGCCTTGAAAACCAGTTTCAGAGCCTTGAAAACACAAGTCAAGGAAGTAGTCACTGAGAACTCCTCAGTGAGTGATAGCCTTGTTAATATAAGACACGAGGTTGATGAATTAGAGAAACAAAAGACTACTCTTGCTGAGAAACTTCAAGAATCTGAATTGGTCAAAGTCAAACTTGCTGGATCAGAACACAAGTTGAACTTGATTCTTGGAGGAAGTTCACAGTCTGTTCACAAAGTTGGTATTGGATTCAATTCAAACTTTCAAAGAAGGAACAATACCAGATTTGTGAAAGCTGGAAACAAAACTTCTCCTACTTGTCATTATTGCTGCAAAACTGGTCATGTTAAGATGACTTGTCCTTTTAGAAGAAGAGACCCTCACATAATGAGGAACACTTTTCATTTTCAACTCAAAGGATAAGCTAACCAGCTTTGGGTTCCTAAAGGGTTTAGGCCACCTAATATGGTTGATCCTGAATATGAATCCAAATTCCACACTTGGTCTAACAGCTGGGTAAGGTACTGATTGGTGTTTGCAAGTTGTCACCAATATCAAAGAACAGAAGTGATTCATGGACAGTGGTTGCTCAAGACATATGAGTGGAAAGAGATCTCTATTCTCAGAATTAAAGGAGCAATTGAAGGTTCAATAACACTTGGTGACAAAGGCAAATGCAATATTCTTGGTATTGGAAAAGTTGGTAAAAACTCTGAAAACTCTAATTCTGATGTGTATCTGATTGAAGGTTTGAAATTTAATTTGCTTAGTGTATCTCAGCTTTGTGATAGTGGAAACAAATTTATTTTTGATAAAGAGAAGTGTGGTGCAAAATGAGAAATCAGGAAATTTCATTCTCACAGCCTTTAGATCAAACAATGTTTATACTTTTCAGACTAAAAACGTTGCAGGTGAAAGTTTGAAGTGTCTCAAGGCCTTGAAAGAGGATTCAAAGCTTTAGCACAGGAAACTTGGTCATATCAGATTGCATACCTTGAACAAGTTGATTTCCAATGACTTGGTAAAAGGATTTCTATCCATCAAGTTCAAAGAAGATGAAATGTGCAAAGCCTTTGCTCAAGGCAAGCAGACCAGAAGTTCCTTCAAGCCTAAGAAGTTTGTAAGTACAACTAGACCTATTGAATTCCTTCATATAGATCTCTGTGGTCATATGAGGACTACTAATCCAAAAGGTAAAAGGTATATGCTAGTTGTTGTAGATGATTTTTATAGATATACTTGGTTTATGTTTCTCAAAGAAAAATCTGAAGCACTCTCTGAATTTTCAAAGCTTTACAGAGAACTTCAAAACTTGAAAAACCTATATGTAGCTTCAATCAGAAGTGATCATGGTAGAGAATTTGATCAGTTATAATTTGATTTGTTCTGTGATAAGCATGGTATTTCTCACAACTTCTCTTCTCCAAGAACTCCTCAACAGAATGGTGTTGTTGAAAGAAAGAACAGGACTCTTGAAGATATGTCAAGAACAATGCTTCTTGAGAACAAGTTGCCAGAACATTATTGGGCAGAAGTTGTGAATACAACAAACTATATTTTGAACAGGTGCTTGATCAGACCTATTCTGAAGAAGAACCCCTACGAACTATTCAAAGGGAGGAAGCCAAACATTTCATACTTCAGACCCTTTGGATGTACTTGTTTTATCCACAACAATGGAAAAGACAATCTTGGTAAGTTTGATGCAAGAAGTGATGAAGGTATATTTCTTGGTTACTCTCTGAATAGCAAAGCTTATAGAGTTTGAAATAAAAGAACCAAACTGGTTGAAGAGAGCATTCATGTTATTTTTTATGAAAGCTATGATGGTTCTTTGAGCGAAAGTTTTGCAGACTTGAATTTGAACAAGCATGAGTCAGAGGAAGAGACTGAGAATCTACTAGGATTCAAGTAAGGCTCAGAAGAAATAGAAGACATTTTCAAGACCTTGAAAAAGGTTCTCAAGCCCTAGAAACTAAATCTCAAAGTCTTGAAAAAGATGATCATAAGGATTCAAGTGAAAAAGCCACTACTTCAAGACCAGAGAAGATCTATGGAGAGCCTGAACCATGGTCTCCAAGAAAGAGATTCAAATATCTCTCATCCCATCCAGCTGATAATATCATATCAGATCCAACCACTGGTACACAAACTAGATCACAGTTGAAGAACTTATGTGCCTTCAATGCTTTTATTTCTCTTGTAGAACCGAAAACTGTGAAAGAAGCTTTACAAGAAGCAGACTGGATCATTGCTATGCAATGTGAACTCAATGAGTTTGAAAGGAATAAGATTTGGAACCTGGTTCCTGCACCTTCAAACCAGTCTGTCATTGGTACCAGATGGGTATTTAGAAATATGTTGGATGAAAGTGGCAATGTGATCAGTAACAAAGCAAGGTTGGTTGCTCAAGTTTACAATCAAGAAGAAGGTATTGACTATGAGGAAACTTTTGCTCCAGTTGCAAGGTTAGAAGAATTAGAATTTTGCTTGCTTTTGCATCTTACAAGAACATGAAACTGTTTCAAATGGATGTGAAGTGTGATTTCTTGAATGGCTATTTACAAGAAGAAGTTCATGTTGCACAACCACCTGGTTTTCAAAATGATAAGTGTCCAGATCATGTCTACAAACTTAACAAAGCTCTTTATGGTTTGAAACAAGCTCCAAGAGCTTGGTATGAAAGATTTTCAAAGTTCTTACTTGAAAATGATTTCAAAAGAGGTTTAGTATACAATACTCTTTTCATAAAGACTCATGAGAAATATTTACTTGTAGTTCAGATATATGTTGATGATATATTGTTTGATGTTACTAATGATCAATTGTGCAGAGAATTCTCAAGTCTTATGAGCAGTGAATTTGAGATGAGCTTGATGGGAGAGTTGAACTTCTTCCTAGGACTTCAAATACATCAATTGAAGAAGGTCATCTTTTTGCATCAAAGCAAGTACACAAGAGACTTACTAAACAAATATAGCACGGCTCATTGTAACGAAGCCAAGAATCCTATGAGTTCTACACTATCCTTAGACAAGAATGAATCTGGTAAGAGTGTCAATGTAAAAGAGTATGGAGGCATGACTGGAGCATTACTCTATCTGACAGCAAGCAGACCAGATATTATGTATAGTGTGTGTATGTGTGCAAGATTTCAAGCTAATCCAAAAGAATCACACTTGACTACTGTGAAGAGAATATTCAGATATCTCAATGGTACCAAAGACTTAGGGCTTTGGTATCCAAGAATTCTAACTTCTCTTTACATGGTTTTTTGTGATGCTGACTTTGCATGTTACAAGATTGATAGGAAAATTACTTCAGAAACGTACCAATTCATTGGATCATCATTAATTAGTTGGCATTCCAAGAAACAAAATTAATTTGCTATATCAACAGCTGAAGCTGAATATATACCTGCAGGAGCATGTTGCTCACAAGTGTTATGGATTACTCAACAGCTACGAGACCTTGGATTTGACTTCAGGGGCATACCTATTAAGTGTGACATTACTAGTGCAATTTCAATTACAAAGAATCCAATGCAACACTCAAGAACCAAGCAAATTGATGTCAGACACCACTTCATAAGAGATCGTGCTGAGAAAGGTGATATTATCTTTGAATTTGTTGCTATTAACATGCAAATTGAAGATATCTTCACTAAACCATTAGCAGATGAAAAGTTCTCAGCTCTAAGATTGGAATTGGGAATGCTAAATGAAGATGCATTTGTTTAGGGGGAGCATCAGGTAAGAAAGGTAAGCATTATGTGTTTCCAAAGGTTTGAAATGAGTTTCAAAGCCTTGAAAATCAGTTCAAAGCCTTGACTTTTACTTGTTGCAGTGTTACAGTTTTTCAATACCTTGAAAGCCTTTTCAAAGCCTTGAAAATAAGTCTGCTACACTGATAGTCAATAATCTTGGATCATTCTGTGTTGGGTGATATCTCGGTCGATATTTGCCTAATATATCCCCTACCCTTTTCAAAATTTTGATTTTGCCAAAAAGAGTATTAGTATATTCTATTTTCAATGGCATAAAAGTTTTGAAATTTCTCTGATCATTGCAAATCTTTTGAGATCAGACAGATACTAGTTTCCTTTTTAAACTCAAACTCTTTCAGTATTTATCATCTTCTCTTCTCCTTCATTACGTATCACTCCACCTCTCTCTATTCTTCTCCTAAACCCTAATGATCACAAGAAGAGCCTCAGACAGAATCAAGATGGCTGGGGTTCGAAACCTGTCTCAGAGAAGAAAAGAAAGCAACTGTGGATGAGGTTCAAGAAGTCAGTGGGGACTCTAGCTCCAGAACTCCTAGTGCAGAGGCAGTTCAAGATCTTCCTCCACCAAAGAAGAAGGTCA
Organism: Linanthus parryae; assembly: GCA_023055425.1. Classification (NCBI taxonomy): domain Eukaryota; kingdom Viridiplantae; phylum Streptophyta; class Magnoliopsida; order Ericales; family Polemoniaceae; genus Linanthus; species Linanthus parryae. The sequence goes on along the minus strand of JALGPY010000007.1, from coordinate 70,174,545 downwards.
AGAAGGTTACAACCTCTTCTTCAGAAAAGCAAAAGAAGTAGAAATTGGAGAAGGCACTACAAATCTATTCACAAGCCTCAACAAAGAACACATCACCAGATGAGACCTGGTTTGTCTCGAACATCTCTAAAGATCAGTGGTTAGATGGTTTTGCTTCAAGATCTATTGGTTTATGCAGTTTGGTTAATAAGCATGTATTGGAACACATGAAACTTAAGTGCATCTCTATGTTGAAGAAGAGTTCTTTGTGGTGTATGCTGAATCCTAGAGAATTAGCCTACCCTAGACTCACCAGACTCTTCTACCTGAACTTGACCCAAGTTAAGAGAACTGCACACTTGGTGATAAAATCTAAAGTTGCTGGGATAGTAATTGAATTAGATCACTCTGAGTTTGCCAATGTGTTAGGTTGTCCAAAGAGGTATGATACTAGCAACCATCGACCAAATTCATAAACCCTGAAGCTAGTCAAAGAAGAGTTCTTTCTTCCAAACATCTCAACCTCAGCCGAACAGTTAACACATTATGTGCTGAATATTGAAGCCGAAGTCCTTCATATCATACTGGTTAGGTGTATCTTTCCCAGAGGGCACTCTAGGTAATTGGTGACTAATAGAATGCTGCACATCATGTATCTGGTTATGCATGGCTATGAGATTGATCTTCCAAAACTAGTGATTGAACACATGCTCTTTAGCCTTACCAGTAAAAGAATTCACCCTCTGCCCTATGCAAACTTGCTCACTTTGTTCTTTGAACACTTTGAGATTCCAACTACTGGAGAGGAATCAGTCACATCTGGATTTGGGGTACTCAATGAGAAAGCCTTTGAGAACATTGGAGTTGTGAAGATGAAAGAGAAAGTTTAGAAACTTTACTCAGACTTGACTGAAGCAGAACTAGGTGCAAAGAAGTTTTCTAAGCCCTAGACCTTGACTCCCACTTCAAGTCAGACTTCTCAGCCAACAGACAATCAGAGACTTGATGGTTTGGAGTTGGACATGGAAGATGTCAAAGCAACTGTTTTTGGACTGGAAAGTGATTTGGGGCAAGTCAAGTACACGGTAGAAAGCATCTTCAGAAGCATGACTTTTCTTGATGTTCCTGAGGATGCTGAAGGTACAAAGAAAGGAGACTTTGACAAAGTTTTGCCTAGTGAGCATTCAGACCAGGAAGAAGTTACTCCAGTTTCAGATAAGGGAAAGCAGGTAGCACAACAGGCATCACAGGGAGAAGATGAAGCCAATAGCCCTGACTCAGATGAGCTGCTGATTACCTTGAAGAAGAGAAAGAAAGTCCGTCAGACTACCGCATGACCAACCCAGCTTCAACTAGGAAGCTGAGAAGGATCATCTACAGCTGTGACTACTCACAAGGAGCATATATGCTTCATCCACCAGACTGACGTACGAGCCTAAAGAAATCTCCAAAGGCTGCTGAAAAGGACAAGACTGAAGAAACAACTGTTGCTGGTGGGAATGCAGAGGAACAGGATGAGCAGGACAAAACTGATGAAGAAGACAATGATAAAGAGGAAGGAGAACAGGAAGAGGAAGAATATGAAGATCCAACCCCTTAATCTTGCCTACTCTTTCTTCCCCATTTTCTATTCTTCAAAGTTTTTCTTTAAAGTTTTCAAAATTTTCCAGACATTTGATCCATCATCTTCCATCTTTTTGATGAAAGTCAAAAAGGGGGAGAAATTCTAGGTTTTTAGTTCTTAGGATTATTTGGTTTATTTGCTGAACTGTTTAACATTTTGTTTGCATTATGAATAAGTTGGATCTTTTTGGAAATAATGTGTTATAATTTGTGAACTAATCAGCTTATTTTGCAGAGACAAAGTATCAAACAAAATTTTGTTTTGTCTTTCATCAAGGGGGAGATTGAAAAGTAAGGTTGTGCAAGACTTGAAATATCTCAGCTATTTCAAGGCCTTGAAACATATTTCAAAGCCTTGAATCATTCTCAGAGGGCTTGAATGCTATTTTCAACGCCTTGAAACTAGATTCAAAGCCTTGAAACTGCTTAACCTGTATGCACACTCTCAGGGGGAGTTTCCTGCGAATTCTCTGAGTTGATTTACTCTCTGTATTTCATATGTTTGATTCATTTTTATTTGATGATGAAAGACAAATTGTTCTAGCATTTTTTAATCATAAGATATCATCTGTTTGACCATGATAATACAGGCAATTTTGTTTCTAAGTTTTGCAGGATTGCTTCCTAAACTGAATTGCTGCATATTTGGAAATAGTTGGATACTTTGATCCTGTGATCAATCACATGTGTATGACAGCTTCTTATGGTGTTTAAATGAAAGATTACAACAAAATCTCTGAAGATTTTGATCATCCAACTGTTGGAGAAGATTTCAAAATAGTCAAACTCTGGTGCCTACAAAATAGGAAGTTTGTTGCTGAAAATCTGGGGAGATTTGCAGAGCTGTGTGAAGTTTAAATAGAGCTCAAATTCGAAGAAACAATATACAACACTCAACAGGAAAAAACAAAGAAAGAGTTCTGGATTGACAAGCATCAAAGAAGTTCAACATTCTTCCAATCCATTCACAGAAGTTCACTGCAGTTTTCTACTCTAAGTGTACTTCTGTATTGAGATGTATTGGTAGATCATTTTTGTATTATCTCTACATCTATTCTCAAGGAATTTTCAAGGTGAACAATAGAGAATTCTTAGTTAATCAGTTAGCTAGAGCAGGTACTAGACAGGTTAGGGAAAACCACAAGCTGTAACAGAGTAAGGGAACTCTCTGGGCTTGAGTTCTAGGGCTTAGATTTTGATTAACAAGAATTGATTTGAAAATCCTGCAGGGATCTAATCCCTGAGGTACAGACGTAGGTCCAAATGGAATGAACTATGTAAATCACTTGTTTTCTGCATTTACAGTTCATTCATTTTCATAGATTTTGCAGCTCACAAAACTGTCTATTTTTCAAGGGTTTGAACTTGTTTTCAAGGCCTTGAAAAAGGCATACTTGTTTTACACTGTATGCATTTCTTCCAAGGGCTTGAACTAGTTTTCAAGGCCTTGAACTTCATTGTTTGCACAAGTTTTCATCTTCCGAGCAAGTTTTTCAAAAAGTTGGCATACTCTATTCACCCCCCCCTTCTAGAGTATCTTAGCTGCTTATACATCTGCATACTCACACTTTCAACTTTGTTCTCAGTCGGATTATAGAAATAATACACTGTACTTTCCTTAGGGTATCCCATCAATTTACACTTATCCGACTTAGGCCTGAGCTTGTCTGATTGTAAACGTTTTACATAGACATCGCAGCCCCAAATCTTCATAAACGACACTATGGGACGCCTCCCACTCCACATCTCATGTGGTGTCTTCATGACCGATTCAGATGGAACACGGTTAATGGTGAAATCTGCACACAATAGAGCGTAGCCCTAAAAGGATAATGGAAGATCAGCTTGACACATCATAGATCGAACCATGTCCAACAGTATTTTATTCCTCCTCTCGGATACGCCATTCCACTGTGGTGTTCCGGGTGGAGTGAGTTGGGATGCTATCCTACACTCATTAAGATAGTTTTCAAACTCTTGGCTCAAGTATTATCCTCCTCGATCTGATCGTAGAGCTTTAATACTTTTGCCAAGTTGCTTCTCTACTTCATTCTTGAATTCTTTGAACCTTTGAAGGATTCAGATTTGGCCTTCACAAGGTATACAAATCCATATCTACTGAAATCATCAGTAAATGTAATGAAGTAGACATAACCACCCCTGGCAGGCATGGGAAATGGTCTACACAGATCAGTATGTATGAGTGCCAATTGCACACTAGTCCTTTCATCTTTCTTATTGAAAGGGGACTTTTTCATTTTTCCCAATAAAAAAGCCTCACATGTCTCATACAATTCAAAATCAAATGGGTCTAGAAACCCATCCTTATGGAGTCTATCGTTTATATGGCCTAAACGACAGTGCCATAGATAATCAGGATTTAACTCATTTATTTTAATCCTCTTGGTATTTATGTTATAGACAGGATTGCTTAGATCAAGTATGTATAATCCATTGAACAATTGCGCACTACAATAATGAATACTATTAAAACAAATGGAGCAACAATTGTCCTTTATTGAAATAGTAAAACCTTCCTTGTCCAAACAAGAAAAAGAAATAAGGTTTTTGCTCATAGCAGGCACAAAGTAGCAATTATTTAATTCTAAAACTAATCCCGAAGGTGGAAATATCTTCAGCACGCCTACGGCCAATGCAGAAACCTTTGCTCCATTCCGAACACGCATGTCTATCTCCCCTTTAGCCAATCTTCTAAAACTCTATAGATCTTGCACATTTCGGCAAATGTGATATCCACATCCAGTATCCAATACCCAAGATGAAGAGATAGTGAAATTCACATCTATAAGAAAAATACCTTGTGGTGGTGTAATCACTATTCCAAGCTTTTTATCCTATAGATACCTTGGGCACTTCCCCTTCCAGTGTCCAGGCTGACTATAGTAGTGACAATCACCCTTAGTCAATCCCCTGGCCATGCACCAACGGGTTTACGGGTAGGTTCCTTAGATTGGCAACTGCCTTGCCTTTCTTTTTGGAAGAAGAGGCAAACCTTTGCCCTTACCCTTTTGCACCATCATTATGGCCTTGCCCTTTCCCTTGTTGACGCTTTGTTGATCTGTCCTCAACATGTTGAGTAATTCTGGTAGAGGTTTCACGATCTCATTAATGTTATAATTCATAATAAACTTTCCATAACTCTCAGGCAACGATTGCAGAGTGAGATCAGTGGCCAGCTCATCACTGACTGGAAACCCCAAACGTGCAAGATTCTCCAAGTACCCGATCATGCGAAGTGCACGAGGTCCCACCGGGTTTCCCTCTGACAGATGACATTTGAAAAATGCCTTGGAAACTTCATACCTCTCAAACCTTGCCTGCTCTTAGAAGAGCTGCTTCAAGTGTCGATCATATCGACTACACTCATGTTCGCATGTTGCTTCTGAAGCTCAGAGCTCATAGTGCAAAGCATAAGGCAGGCCGCATCATTGGCGTCGCCTACACGCTTTTGATGCACCTTTAGGGCTGCATGAGTATGTTTTCCGGACCCTCAGGAACTTCCTCCTCTAGAGCGTATAATTTCTTCTCTCTCTTGAGAACGATTCTCAAGTTCCTGTACCAATCTAGAAAGTTGGTTCGAGAAAGCTTGTCCTTCTCACGGACAGCTCGTAGGGAATGTGATGAACTCGATGAGTTGTTTGTCATTGGAATTCTACAAAATGATAAATATACAAGTTTTTAGTATTTTGTGAACAAATGACTATATTTAATAACGGCTAGATTATTAAACATAGCTCCCAATGACTACATTTAATAACGGCTATATTATTAAACATATCTCCCAATATTTATTTTATTGGATTAATAACCGTCCATATTAATGCGGAAAATATCACTATGTTTCCTACAGGGCCAAGACCCATATTTCACTTCTTTTGAGCTTGCTTTGGCAAGTTACCCAAAATCCGCTATTTCGGTAGGAACAATTCTAATTGCATCCCCATGCAACTCTTGGTTCAATTGGGAAAATAACTCCTTAGTTATCCAACCCATGGATAATCCCAATTGATTACCTCTAGGATTTTAATCTTATTAAAACCACCTAGTTGCGTTTAACCTCTTACTCAAACAGTTGCACATTACTAGTTTGTGCCATCGCACCATATCGTAACTAATCAATTCACCCTGCTTTGGCACGCACGAGTTTGAGACATTATAACTATGATGTGTGTATGAATAACGAGAAGGCAAAAACGCAATATTTTAATTGATGGATTTAAATTGTTTTGTTGATCCATATCAACTGATCTACTTATTTTGAGTTGGGAAAACTCACAAATAAAAGATCTAGGTTGTTAATTATCTTAATACCAATTTTGCATGCATCATCCATACACCAACAAAATAATGAGACAATAAAATAAACAACCACAAAAGAAAAATAATGTGATATGGATATGGCCGCTAATCTGAGATATTCTCGAGCCAATGAGAATATCCATGAACCCTAAAATAGCATGCTCATCTCCAGGGGCCTCCATATTTTGGTCCATCCTCCATAGCCTTGTGGAATGCTCATGCTCCATGTTGTGGCTCCTTTAATTCTTTGGGCTTATTTTCTTCAATCTTGGATATCCATTCTATTTAGTGCTAGCTAGAATCTAAACTAAAGAAATAAATCTCACAAGTTGAGAAAAAATATACCGGCTCGCAGGCCGTAAACCCTAATTAATTATTAAATCAAATTGATCAGCTCGCAGGTCGTATACAAACCACAAAATTGAACATCCACAACAAACAACAATCTAAGGCCATATCCAATCACCATGCCAAAAGCACATAAACATGTAAAATTCAATTTTAACGCGTTTGGTCAATTTTTAATTATTTTTGAATGTGCTAGGGTTAAAAAACAGTCCAATAGGGTTCTCCATGTCTTTGGAAGAAACCATAAAGGACAAAGGCACAACCTTGGGCCGGTCGGCCAGGCCCACGCGCGGCCAAGCCGCACGCTAGGCCGACCCGAGCCCTTGGCCGTGCCCTAGCTTGGGCGGCAAGGCAAGGGGGGAGGGTGGTCCCTTAGGGGGCCGAAACTCCTTATGAAGTTGTTTCCAAAAACAACTCCTTGACTTGTTGCCCAAGATTAGTTGTTTCCATGGTTGAAAACCCCCTTTTTCAAGCATGTGCCCAAACCCTTGCCACCAAGATCCAAAAATTCACACCTATGTGATTCAAATTCACTAATCCTAACATCCCATGTAATATTAGATCTTATTTGGTTATATTATTTAAAAATTGCATCAATATGCTTGATTTGTCCGTATTACGCGATAAACAACAATTTAAAGTGTAAAACTACATAAATCGTAACGTATAAACTACGCTATGTTCTACGACATGTGGCTCTGAAACCATTGTAGGGTTTTGATCATGGATACGCAGCGGAATAAAAAATAAGTTATCCGATCAAAACCCTCCAAGAGTCTCAGGAAGAGACTACATAACGATAGTTACAGATTCGTATTATATACCTTTAGGATCTCCTTTGAAGACTTCTCACGTGATATTGTGTTCACGTCTCTATGGCTAGTCCACTCCTATAATTTGAATATGGATCCTTCAAACCTTTTTTGCTAGCTAGGATTGAAGGAGGAAGAGGAAGAAGATCAAAATCACGCAAAACGAGACAAAGGAAGGGGTTGGCCTTCCTTGTTCGGCCGACGGCTAGGGGCGGCAAAGGGGGTTCGGCCCACTTTGTTGCTCTCTCTCTCTCTCCTTGCTTCTCTCTCCCACTCAATGTGTTATGAGCACAAGTTATGTGAGACGGAATCTAGGAGTGCCTTTATATAGTTCAATAACTCTTTATTGACTGCATCACAGCCCCTATCCTAATCCTACTCATGTACGGATTAGTCCCTCTTGCAAATTAGTCCTACTTTGTTTGCAAGCTATTGCGTATTGATCATTCTTATTAATTAATCATATTAGTTAATTCTCTAGTCCGGTCTAATCCATAAGGAGTGTGACCCCATAGGTTTCTACTTAGTTGGAAGTAAAAATTTAATAACATGGAGCGGTCTCTAGCAAGACATCCATGCTACCCAACTAATAGAAATAGTCATCCGACGTACCTTGTGCAAGTATTGTCTCATCCCTTTGTCTCTATATCCGGATCGGACACGAGGCATACAAGTCACACTCGTATATCCAATCCATAGTTTCTCGATCCTTGGAATAGTCTCATCCATGGAGATAACATCAATATCCTATTTTGATTTATCTGAGTCTGGCAAGACATTCTATAAGTACCATATCTCGAGTGGCCGTGGATATCGACTCCCGTTATGTGGGAGGGACAAATTCTATCTACGCCACTACCATCTCTAAGCTTGATTCTTTACTGTATCCGACGAACACCTTTATTGCTACCCAGTTACGGTGTAGCGTTTGACGATGTCAAAATACAATAATCCACAATTAGACGATCTAGTGACTTCAAGTCTAAAGATGACAATACCATTGTCACTACGAGAAGCGCTTGTGACTTTACATAACTTCTATGTAGCCTTCTCGTTATGGGTCAATTCCAGTATGCCATTATTCCTAATGGGTACCCATGTGTTGGATCGTGACATTCCATATCAATCCAACCCCATACTAGTTTATAGTTGATCGTCCTGTTAATCAATATAATTGACTAGGGATATTTAAGATAAAGAACATATTTGCAATCTAAGGACTTCATTATATTAAATATCTCCATAAATAATACAATGAATATTCTAGCCAAAAGTAATGTTCATACTAAATAAGATTGTCTCTAGGGCATCTATTCCAACAGGAATAGTCTTATTCATACAGATAAGATCAATATCCCATATTGATTTATCTAAGTCTGTCCAGACATCCTATATGTTGGAATAGATGCCCTAGAGGCAATCTAGTTTAGTATGAATTTGTAATTGGCTAGAAATTCATTTATTATTTATTGGATATTTAATATAATGAAGTCCTTAGATTTACAATCGTGTTGTTTATCTTAAATATCCCTAGTCAAGTATAATGATTAAATGGGACAATCATCTATAGACTAGTATGGGGTTGGATTGATATGGAGATATCACGATCCAACACATAGGTGTGCATTACGGAATGTTGCACTGGATTGACCCATTACCGAGAAGGCTACATATACGTTATGTTGAGTCACAAGTGCTTCTCGGGTACAATGGTATTGTCATCCTTAGACTTGAAGTCACTAGATATTCTAGTTGTGGATCATTGTGATCTTGGTAGCGTTAAACGCTACACCGTAACTGGGTAGTTATAAAGGCGTGTACTGGATACAATGAGAAGCAAGCTTAGAGATCGTAGTGGACGTAGAGAGGATTTGCCCCTCCCACATAACGGGAGCAAATATCCAAGGCCACTCGAGGATAGTGCTTATAGAATGTCTGGCCAGACTCAAATAAATCAATATATGGGATATTGATGTTATTTGCACGAATAAGGCTATTCCATGGATCGAGAAACTAGGGATTGGATATACGAGTGTGACTTGTATGTCTCGTGTCCAATCCGGATATGGAGGCAAAGGGATGAGACAATTACTTGTACAAGGTTGTCTAGATGACTATTCTATTAGTTGGCTAGAATGGATGTTTTGCTAGAAACCGCTCCATATTAGCAAAGAGTTGCTACCAACTAGATAGAACCTATGGGGTCACACGCTATATAGAGTTGTACTAGATTGTGGAATTAATTAATTGGATTAATTAATTAGAAGGATCACTTTGCAAACCCTTGCAAGCTTAGTAGGGACTAATTTGCAAGGAAGGGACTAAATTGAATTCTAGTAGGACTAGAATAAGTCCTTTAGGTAGTTGACAAGGAGTTGTTGGACTATATAAAGGACCCTCCTCCTTCCTTCCCTACACACCTTTATGCTCTAGAGAGAACATAACAAGAGTAGGAGAGAACAAAGGAGAGAGAGAGCAAGCAAAGAGGGACGCCGCCCCCTTTGCCGCCGCCCCTTGTCCCCGACGCCACAAAGGGCCGAACCCCCTTTTGGTGCTTCGTTTTGCGTGATTCCTTCACCCTCCATTCATTCCGGGCTAGCACCAAGGAGATTGGAGATCTAGGAACAACTCTAGGCGTGGATCAACTATAGAGAACGTGACACTATTCGCGTTTGAAGTCATCAAGGAGAACCCAAAGGTGTGTTTATGATTTCTTGCCTTTACTATCGTTATGCATCTAGACTTGTGATCCTTGGAGGGTTTTGCATGGTTGTTTGTTTGATTATGCTTCCGTTTGCGCGATCCATGAATCAAAACCCTACAGTGGTATCAGAGCCACAGGTCATAGAGCATAAACGTAGTTTATGTGTTACATTCTTGTTGTTTTACACCTTAATTTGTTGTTTATCGCGTAAAACAAGACAAATCAAGCATTGGATGCAATTTGTCAAAGAATTAATCATAACAAGACCCAATTATTGCATTGGATGCATGAATTGGTGAGTTTGAGAAATTTTAGGATCTTAGATCTAGGGTTTGGGCATCCTTGGGGAAGAAGGAGTTCTCCCACAACAAGGAAACAACCAAACTTGGGCTCCAAGCAAGGAGGTTGTTTTGGAAACAACCTCCACAAGGAGGTTCGACCCCCTAGGGGACCGCCCCCCTTGCTTGCCGCCCAAGCTTGGAGCCCTATGGGGCCGGGCGGCCCTAACCCGCGGGCCTAGCTTGCGGGTTTTGGGCCGGGCCGGCCCTAGGGCTTTATGGTTCACTTAATTGGGCCCGGGCAATTTGATTGTTGGGCCCATGGACCATTTTAACCCTAGAAATCCTAAAATCAATTAAAATTGACCAAGCGCGTTAAAATTGGATTTTAACTGTTTATGTGCAAATCGCATGGTGATTGGATATGGCCTTAGGATGTGGTTTGATGTGGATGTTTAATTTTGTGGTTTGGTTTTACGGCCTGCGAGCCGATCAATTAATTGTAATAATTAATTAGGGTTTTATGGCCTGCGTGCCATTTTTTTTTCTCAACTTGTGAGATTTATTTTATTTAGTATAGATGTTAGCTAGTGCTAGATAAAGTAGATTGTTAGCCAAGATTGGAGAAAAGAAGCCCAAAGCCAAAGGAGCCACAAAAGATGGAGCATGGAGCATGGAGCACACCACATGACTATGAAAGGATGGACCAAAAGATCAAGACGCATGGAGATGTGTTTGTTTAGGGTTCATAGATAATTCCATTGGCTTGGAATTATCTTAGTCTAGAAAAGGCCATATCCACATCACGTTTAATTTCTGTTTTGTGGTTGTTTATTTATTGTCTTATTATTTGTGTGGTTGGTGTATGGATGATGCATGCAATTAGGATAATAAGATAATTAGACAACCCGGATCTATTATTTGGAGTTGTGCCCAAACTCAAATAGATAGATTAGTTGATATTGATCAACAAAATAATTAATAATTGTGAAAAAAAATCCCTCAAATTTTAAAATATTGTGTTCTTGCCTTCTCGTTATTTAAACACTCATTATCATCATTATTTATCGAGTTCGTGCGTGCCAAAGCATGGCGACTTGGTTCATAATGATGGAATGCGATGGCACGTAACAATGTGCAATTGTTTAGATAAGAGGTTGAACACAACTAGGCTATTAATTTGATTAAGAAACCTAGAGGCAATCAATTGGGATTATCCATATGGATGGATAAATAAGGAGTTATTTGCCCGATTGAACCAAGAGTTGCATATGAGATGCAATTGGAATTGTTCCTACCTAAGAAGTAATCGAATTATGGGTGACTTGCCAAAGCAAGCTCATAAGGAGATGAAAAAGATGGATCTTGGCCCACTAGAAAATATAAGGATATTTTCCGCATTAATATCTTGAGGGTTATTAATCCGTAGAAAAATAGTGGGAGCTATATTTAATAAACTAGCCATTATTAAATATAGTCAAAAATTCACAAATACTAAAACTTGCGTATTTTCCTTTTGTAGAATTCCAAATGGCAAACAACTCATCGAGTTCACAACATTCCCTACGATCTGTCCTTGAGAAGGACAAGCTCTCAGGAACCAACTTTCTCGATTGGTACAGAAACTTGAGAATTGTTCTCAAGCAAGAAAAGAAGCTGTACGCAATAGAGGAGCAAGTTCCAGAAGGTCCAGAGAATCAGACACCTGCTGCCTTAAAGGCGTATCAAAAGCGTGTTGATGACGCTAATGATGCGGCCTGCCTAATGCTTTGCACCATGACCTCTGAGGTTCAGAAGCAACATGAGAACATGAATGCTGTCGATATGATCGAACATCTAAAGCAGCTCTTCCAAGAGCAGGCGAGGGTAGAGAGGTATGAGGTCTCAAAGGCACTGTTCAAATGTCATCTAGCAGAAGGGAACCCGGTGGGACCCCACGTACTCCGAATGATCGGGTACTTGGAGAATCTCGCCCGGCTTGGGTTCCCGGTCGGCCAAGAGTTGGCAACCGATCTCGTGTTGCAATCGTTGCCCGAGAGTTATGGACAGTTCATTATGAACTATAACATGAACGAGATCGTTAAACCACTGCCAGATTTTCTCAACATGTTGAGGACGGCTGAACAGAGCATCAACAAGGGTAAGGGCAAGGCCATTATGATGGTGCATAAAGGAAAGGGCAAAAAGTTTGCATCTTCCTCCAAGGGCAAAGGCAAGTCAGTTGCTAAGTCCAAGGAACAAGCCCTTAAACCTGTTGGTGCCATTGCCAAGGTCGTGACTAAGGGTGAATGTCACTACTGTAGTCAACCTAGACACTGGAGGAGGAACTGCCCAAAGTATCTGGAGGACAAGAGGCTTGGAATAGTGATTCCATCACCACCAGGTATTTTTGTTGTAGATGTCAATTTAACTGTCTCTACATCATGGGTATTAGATACTGGATGTGGATCTCATATTTGTCGAAATATGCAGGATCTAAAGAGAAGTAAAAGATTGGCTAAAGGGGAGGTAGATCTGCGCGTTGGGAATGGAGCAAAGGTTGCTGCGTTGGCCATAGGCGTTTGCGAGCTATCTCTGCCTTCAGGATTAGTTTTAGAATTAAATAATTGCTATTTTGTGCCTGCTATGAGCAGAAACATTATTTCTATTTCTTGTTTGGACAAGGAAGGTTTTATTATTTCAATAAAGAACAATTGTTGTTCCTTTTATTTGAATAATATTCACTATTTTAGTGCGCAATTATTTAATGGACTTTATGTCCTTGATCTAAGTAATCCTGTCTACAACATTAATACCAAGCGGATTAAAATAAATGATTTAAATCCTGCTTATTTATGGCATTGTCGTTTAGGCCACATAAATGAGAAACGTGTATCTAGACTCCATAAGGATGGATTACTAGACTCATTTGATTTTGAATCATATGAGACATGTGAAGCTTGTTTATTGGGAAAAATGACAAAGTCCCCTTTCAATAAGAAAGGTGAGAGGACTAGTGAGCAATTGGCGCTCATACATACCGATGTGTGTGGGCCATTTGCCACGCCTGCCAGGGGTGGTTACGTCTACTTCATTACGTTTACTGATGATTACAGTAGATATGGATTTGTGTACCTTATGAGGGCAAAATCCAAATCCTTTGAAGTGTTCAAAGAATTCAAGAATGAAGTAGAGAAGCAACTTGGCAAAAGTATCAAGGTTCTACGATCGGATCGTGGAGGAGAATACTTGAGCCAAGAGTTTGACGACTATCTTAGAGAGTGTGGGATCGTGTCCCAACTCACTCCACCCGGAACGCCACAATGGAATGGCGTGTCCGAGAGGAGGAATCGAACCCTATTGGATATGGTTCGGTCTATGATGTGTCAAACCGATCTTCCATTATCATTTTGGGGCTACGCTCTATTAAGTGCAGCTTTTACCATTAACCGTGTTCCATCTAAATCAGTCATGAAGACACCATATGAGATGTGGAGTGGGAGGCGTCCCACACTGTCGTTCATGAGGATTTGGGGCTGCGATGTCTATGTAAAACGTTTACAATCAGACAAGCTAGGGCCTAAATCGGATAAGTGTAAATTTGTGGGGTACCCTAAGGAAACTAAGGGATACTATTTCTACAATCCAACCGAGAACAAAGTGTTTGTTGCTCGGACCGGCGTGTTTCTAGAAAGAGAGTTTGTCTCTAAAGAAGCAAGTGGGAGGAATGTAGAACTTGAAGAGGTTCAAGAACCACAAATCACTGAACCGATTATGGAACATGAACAGGAATCACAAGCAGTTGTGGATCCAACTGTTCAGGTAACACAAGAGCTTCGTAGATCTAGTAGAGTGCGCCAGGAACCCGAGAGGTACGGACTTCTCGTAACTGATTCCGGTGACACGATGCTCATAGATGATGAGCCTACTACCTATGAGGAGGCCATGAATGGCCCAGACTCACAGAAGTGGCTTGAAGCCATGAGATCCGAGATGGAATCCATGTATACCAACAAAGTATGGACTTTGGTGGAACCACCTGATGGGGCGCGACCCATAGGGTGCAAGTGGGTCTTCAAGAAGAAGATCGACATGGATGGTAATGTGATTACCTATAAGGGCCGATTGGTGGCTAAAGGATTCAGACAGATTCATGGTATTGACTATGATGAAACCTTTTCACCAGTCGCAATGACCAAATCCATCCGAATCCTACTTGCGATTGCAGCATACTACGACTATGAGATTTGGCAGATGGATGTCAAAACAGCATTCCTTTATGGGAATCTCCTCGAGGACGTGTATATGATACAGCCGGAGGGTTTTGAGGATCCAAAGCAAGCCAATAAAGTCTGTAAGCTGCAACGATCCATTTATGGATTGAAGCAAGCTTCTAGGAGTTGGAATCGACGTTTTGATGAAGTGGTCAAAGAGTTTGGCTTCATCAGAAACGAAGATGAGTCTTGTGTCTACAAGAAGGTTAGTGGGAGCTCTGTAGCTTTTCTGGTCTTGTATGTGGATGACATACTACTCATTGGAAACGACATTCCCATGCTGCAATCTGTGAAAGATTGGCTAGGAAAGTGTTTCTCAATGAAGGACTTAGGGGAAGCAGCCTATATACTCGGTATAAAGATCTATAGAGATAGATCCAAGAGGTTGCTAGGCCTAAGTCAAAGTACATATATTGACAAGGTGTTGAAACGGTTCAACATGCAAGATTCCAAGAAGGGATTCTTGCCCATGTCACATGGAATCACTCTTTCGAAGAGTGGTTGTCCTTCCAATGAGATTGAGAAGGAACGCATGAGTAGGATTCCCTATGCCTCGGCCATAGGATCCATCATGTACGCCATGTTATGTACTAGACCAGATGTGTCATATGCCTTGAGTATGACAAGCAGATACCAATCCAATCCAGGTGAGAGTCACTGGATTGCTGTCAAGAACATCCTAAAGTACTTGAGAAGAACTAAGGATGCTTTCTTGATGTTTGGCGGTGAGGAAGAGTTGCGTGTAAGGGGTTACACTGATGCAAGCTTCCAAACCGATAGAGATGACTTTAGATCACAGTCGGGATATGTGTTTTGCCTGAATGGAGCAGCGGTGAGCTGGAAGAGTTCCAAGCAAGAGACGGTAGCTGATTCTACAACAGAGGCTGAGTACATTGCTGCAAATGGCGCAGCAAAAGAGGCTGTTTGGATCATAAAGTTTGTTTCTGAACTTGGTGTGGTCCCTAGCATTGCGGATCCAGTGGAGTTGTTCTGTGACAACACTGGGGCGATCGCGCAATCAAAGGAACCAAGATCGCACCAGAAGTCCAAGCACGTGCTCAGGAAGTTTCATCTGATTCGAGATATTATCGAGACGTTCGGATATGCAAGATTCCTACAGATGATAATCTGTCAGACCCGCTTACGAAGCCTCTCACGCAGTGGAAGCATGAAGGGCACACTAGGAGTATGGGCATACGAGATGCGCCAGATTGGCTCTAGTGCAAGTGGGAGACTGTTGGAATAGATGCCCTAGAGGCAATCTAGTTTAGTATGAATTTGTAATTGGCTAGAAATTCATTTATTATTTATTGGATATTTAATATAATGAAGTCCTTAGATTTACAATCGTGTTGTTTATCTTAAATATCCCTAGTCAAGTATAATGATTAAATGGGACAATCATCTATAGACTAGTATGGGGTTGGATTGATATGGAGATATCACGATCCAACACATAGGTGTGCATTACGGAATGTTGCACTGGATTGACCCATTACCGAGAAGGCTACATATACGTTATGTTGAGTCACAAGTGCTTCTCGGGTACAATGGTATTGTCATCCTTAGACTTGAAGTCACTAGATATTCTAGTTGTGGATCATTGTGATCTTGGTAGCGTTAAACGCTACACCGTAACTGGGTAGTTATAAAGGCGTGTACTGGATACAATGAGAAGCAAGCTTAGAGATCGTAGTGGACGTAGAGAGGATTTGCCCCTCCCACATAACGGGAGCAAATATCCAAGGCCACTCGAGGATAGTGCTTATAGAATGTCTGGCCAGACTCAAATAAATCAATATATGGGATATTGATGTTATTTGCACGAATAAGGCTATTCCATGGATCGAGAAACTAGGGATTGGATATACGAGTGTGACTTGTATGTCTCGTGTCCAATCCGGATATGGAGGCAAAGGGATGAGACAATTACTTGTACAAGGTTGTCTAGATGACTATTCTATTAGTTGGCTAGAATGGATGTTTTGCTAGAAACCGCTCCATATTAGCAAAGAGTTGCTACCAACTAGATAGAACCTATGGGGTCACACGCTATATAGAGTTGTACTAGATTGTGGAATTAATTAATTGGATTAATTAATTAGAAGGATCACTTTGCAAACCCTTGCAAGCTTAGTAGGGACTAATTTGCAAGGAAGGGACTAAATTGAATTCTAGTAGGACTAGAATAAGTCCTTTAGGTAGTTGACAAGGAGTTGTTGGACTATATAAAGGACCCTCCTCCTTCCTTCCCTACACACCTTTATGCTCTAGAGAGAACATAACAAGAGTAGGAGAGAACAAAGGAGAGAGAGAGCAAGCAAAGAGGGACGCCGCCCCCTTTGCCGCCGCCCCTTGTCCCCGACGCCACAAAGGGCCGAACCCCCTTTTGGTGCTTCGTTTTGCGTGATTCCTTCACCCTCCATTCATTCCGGGCTAGCACCAAGGAGATTGGAGATCTAGGAACAACTCTAGGCGTGGATCAACTATAGAGAACGTGACACTATTCGCGTTTGAAGTCATCAAGGAGAACCCAAAGGTGTGTTTATGATTTCTTGCCTTTACTATCGTTATGCATCTAGACTTGTGATCCTTGGAGGGTTTTGCATGGTTGTTTGTTTGATTATGCTTCCGTTTGCGCGATCCATGAATCAAAACCCTACACTATAAGCACCATCCCTCGGGTGGTCGTGGACTTTTGCTCCCGTTATGTGGGAGGGACAACTTCTATCTACATCACTACCATCTCTAAGCTTTCTTCCTATTGTGCAAGATAAGCTCCTTTATTGCTACCCAGTTACGGTGTAGCGTTTGAATATATCAAAACACAATATTCCACAATTAGAGGATCTAGTGACTTCAAGTATAAGGATGACAATACCGTTGTCTCTACGAGAAGCATTTGTGACTTTACATAACATGTATGTAGCCTCCTCGTTGTGGGTCAATCCAGTATGCTATTACCCTTAATGCATACCCATGTGTTGGATCGTGATATATCCATACTTGTCTATAGTTGATCGTCCTATTAATCAGTATCATTGACTAGGGATATTTAAGAAAACAACACATTTTCTATATAAGGACTTCATTATATTAAATATCACCATAAATAATACAATGAATATTCTAGCCAAAAGTAATGTTAATACTAAATAAGATTACCTCTAGGCATCTATTGCAACAGTCTCCCACTTGCACTAGAGCCAATATGGTGCATCTCCTTTTCAAATAGATTAAGTGTGGCCTTCAAGCTTGCGCTGAGCAAGCGGCTTCGTGAGAGGATTTGAAAGATTCTCAACTGTAGTAATCTTGCATATCTTCACATCTTCTTTATCGATGATATCTCGAATAAGATGGAACTTCCTGAGTACGTGTTTGGATTTCTGGTGTGACCTGGGTTCCTTTGATTTTGCGATCGCTCCAGTGTTGCCACAGTACAACTCTATTGGATCCACGATGCTAGGAACAACACCAAGCTCAGTAATGAACTTCCTAATCCAAACAACTTCCTTTATTGCGCCACTCGCAGCAATGTACTCAACCTCAGTTGTAGAATCAGCAACCGTCTCTTGCTTGGAACTCCTCCAGCTCACAGCTCCTCCATTCAGGAAAAACACAAATCCCGACTATGATCTGAAATCAGCTTTGTCGGTTTGGAAGCTTGCATCCGTGTAACCCCTTACAAGCAATTCTCCTCCCGTCCATATATCAAGAACGCATCCTTAGTTCTTCTCAAGTACTTGAGGATGTTCTCGACCGCTATCCAGTGACTCTCACCCGGATTAGACTGATATCTTCTTGTCATACTCAACGCGTATGGCACATCTGGTCTAGTACACAACATGGCGTACATGATGGACCCTATAGCCGAAGCATAGGGAACCCGACTCATGCGGTCCTTCCCAATCTCATTGGAAGGACAATCATTCTTCGAAAGAGTGATTTCCATGCGAAATGGGCAAGAATCCTTTCTTTAAATCTTGCATGTTGAACCGATTCAACACCTTTTCTATATATGTACTTTGACTTAGGCCCAATATCTTCCTCGATATATCTTTATAGATCTTGATATCAAGTATATAAGCTACAGCCCCTAAGTCTTTCATTGAGAAACACTTTCCTAGCCAATCTTTCAAAGATTACAGCATGGGAATGTCATTTCCAATGAGTAGTATGTCATCACATACAAGACCAGAAATACAACAGAGGTCCCACTAACCTTCTTTTAGACACAAGATTCATTATCGTTCTTGTTGAAGTCAAGCTCTTTGAGTGCTTCATCAAAACGTCGATTCCAACTCCTAGAAGCTTGCTTCAATCCACAAATGGATCGTTGCAAATTTTTGAATTTGCATGCTCTGGATCCACAAAACCCTCAGGTGTTGTCATGTACACATCCTTGAGGAGGTTTCCATACAGAAACGCTGGTTTGACATCCATCTGCCAAATCTCATAGTCGTAGTAAGCTGCAATAGCAAGTAGGATTCGAATGGATTTGCTCATTGCGATTAGTGAAAAGGTTTCATCATAGTCTATACCATGAATATGTCGGAATCCTTTTGTCACCAATTAGACTATATAGGTAATCACATTACCATCCATGTCAGTCTTTTTCTTGAAGACCCATTTGCACCCTATGGGACGAGACCCTTGGGGAAGTTCCACCAAAGTCCATACTTTGTTGGTATACATGGATTTCATGTCGGAGTCCATGGCTTTAAGCCACTTCTGAGAATCTGGCCCTTTCATTGCCTCTTCATAGGTAGTAGGCTCATATTCTATGAGCAACATGACACCAGGATCAGTCACGAGAAGTCCATACGTCTCTGGCACCTCGCACACTCTACTCGACCTACGTAGCTCTTGTGTTACGTGAACTGGTTCATCCACAACATATTGTGGTTCCTCTTCTTGTTCCATAGTAGGATCAGTGGTTTGTGGTTCTTGAATTTCTTCAAATTCTAAATTACTCCCACTTGCTTATTTAGAGACAAATTCTCTTTCTACAAACACGCCGGACCGAGCAACAAACACTTTGTTCTCGCTTGGAATGTAGAAGTAATATCCCTTAGCTTCCTAAGGGTATCCCACAATCTTACAATTACCTGACTTGGGACCGAGCTTGTCTGATTGTAAACATTTCACATAGACATCGCAGCCCCAAATCCTCATGAATGACACTGTGGGATGCCTCCTACTCCACATCTCATATGGAGTCTTCATGGCCGATTTAGATGGAACA
Source organism: Linanthus parryae (assembly GCA_023055425.1). NCBI lineage: Eukaryota > Viridiplantae > Streptophyta > Magnoliopsida > Ericales > Polemoniaceae > Linanthus > Linanthus parryae. The sequence goes on along the minus strand of JALGPY010000007.1, from coordinate 70,154,983 downwards.
CGGTTAATGGTGAAAGATGCACACAATAGAGCGTAGCCCCAAAATGATAATGGAAGATCATTTTGACACATCGTAGATCGAACCATGTCTAATAGTGTTCGATTCCTCCTCTCGGACAAGCCATTCCATTGTGGCGTTCCGGGTGGAGTGAGTTGGTACTATATCCCACACTCTCTAAGATAGTCTTCAAACTCTTCGCTCAAGTATTCTCCTCCACGATCCGATCGTAGAGACTTAATACTTTTTCCATGCTGCTTCTCTACTTCATTCCTCAATTCTTCAAACTTTTCAAAGGATTCGGATTTGGCCTTCATAAGGTATACAAATACATATCTGCTAAAATCTTCAGTAAACGTAATGAAATAGACGTAACCACCCCTGGAGGCGTGAAAAATGTGTAGGGTTTTGATAACTGATACGAAGCAGAATAAACATAATTTAGTGTCAAAGTACCTTTTGGATTAGTGTCAAAGTACCTTTTGGATCTCCTTTTATGACTTCACACGTGAAATTGTGTTCACGTCTCTATGGCTAGTCCACTCCTAGGATTGAAACCATGATCCTTCAATCCTTTGTGCTAGATAGGATTGAAGAAATAAGAGGTAGAAGATCAAAATCACGCAAAACGGAGCAAACGGAACGGGGTGGTCCTTCCTTGTGGCCGACAGGGTGAGGGGGCGGCAAAGGGGGTTCGCTCTTTGTTGCTTTCTCTCTCCTTGCTTCTCTCTCCCACTCAATATTTTATGAGCATTACTTATGTGGAAAGGAAGCTTCGAGTGCAATTATATAGTCCAACAAATCTTTGGTGACTGCATAAAAGCCCCTATCCTAATCCTGTCTATACACGAATTAGTCGGACTTGCAAATCGGCCCTACTAAGTTTGCAAGCTATTACGTATTGATTTTCTAATTAATCATTTATATTAATTAATTCTCTAGTCCGGTCTAATCCATAGGGAGTGTGACCCCATAGGTTTCTACTTAGTTGGTAGTAATAATTTACTAACATGGAGCGGACTCTAGCAAGACATCCATGCTACCCAACTAATAGAAATAGTCATCCGACATACCTTCTGCAAGTATTGTCTCATCCATTTGTCTCAATATCCGGATTGGACACGAGACATACAAGTCACACTCGTATATCCAATCCAAGTTTCTCGATCCTGGGAATAGTCTCATCCTTGCAGATAACATCAATATCCTATATTGATTTATCTGAGTTTGACCAGACATTCTATGAGCACCATCCCTCGAGTGGTCGTGGATATCTACTCCCGTTATGTGGGATGGACAAATCCTATCTACGTCACTACCATCTCTAAGCTTGCTTCTTTATTGTATCCGACTAATGCCTTTATTACTACCCTGTTACGGTGTAGCGTTTGACGATGTCAAAGCACAATAATCCACAACTAGAGGATCTAGTGAATTCAAGCCTAAGGATGACATTATCGTTTTCACTACGATAAGCACTTGTGACTTTACATAACTTGTATGTAGGCTTCTCGATATGAGTCAATCCAGTATGCTATTACTCCTAACACATACGCATGTGTTGGATCTTGATATCTCCCTATCAATCCAACCCCATACTAGTATATAGTTGATCGTCCTGTTAATCAATATAATTGACTATGAGTATTTAAGATAAACAACATAATGTCAATCTAAGGACTTCTTTATATTAAATATCCGAATAAATAATACAATGAATGTTTCTGGCCAAAAACACTATTCATACTTATAAAGATTGCCTCTAGGGCATCTATTCCAACGGTCTCCTACTTGCACTAGAGCCAATATGGCGCATCCCGTATGCCCATAGATCTAGTGTAGCCTTCATGCTTGCGCTGAACAAGCGGATTTTAAAGCGGATCTGACAGATTCTCATCTGTAGGAATCTTGCATATCTTCACATCTCCTCTTTCGATGATATCTCGAATAAGATGGAACTTCCTAAGTACGTGTTTAGATTTCTGCTGTGACCTGGGTTCCTTTGATTGTGCGATCGCTCCAGTGTTGTCACAGTACAAATCTATTGGATCCACAATGCTAGGAACCACACCAACCTTTAGCAATGTACTCACATCAATGTACTCAGCCTCAGTTGTAGAATCAGCAACCGTCTCTTGCTTGGAACTCTTCCAGCTCACAGCTCCTCCATTCAAATATACACGAATCCCGACTGTGATTTGAAATCATATATATCGGTTTGGTAGCTTTCATCCGTGTAACCCATTACACGCAACTCTTCCCCCTCCATAGATCAATAACGCATCCTTAGTTCTTCTCAAGTACTTTAGGATGTTCTTAACCGCTATCGAGTTTCTCTCACCCGGATTACATTGATATTTTCTTGTCATACTCAACATGTATGACACGTCTGGTCTAGTACATAATATGCGTACATGATGGATCCTATGTCGAGGCATACTGTATCCTACTCAAGTGTTCCTTCTCAATCTCATTGAAAGGACAATCGCTCTTCGAAAGAGTGATTCCATGCGACATGAGCAAGAATCCCTTCTTGTAATCTTGCATGTTGAACTGATTCAACACCTTATCTGTATATTTAATTTGACTTAGGCCTAGCAGCTTCCTCGGTCTATCTCTATAGATCTTGATACCAAGTATATAAGCTGCTTACCCTAAGTCCTTCATTGAGAAACACTTTCCGAGCCAATCTTTCACAGATTGCTGCATGGGAATGTTGTTTCCAGTGAGTAGTATGTCTTCTACATATAAGACCAGAAAATCAACAGAGCTCCCACTAACCTTCTTTTAGACACTAGATTCATCTTCGTTCTTGATGAAGTCAAACTCTTTGACTACTTCATCAAATGTCGATTCCAACTCCTAGAAGCTTCATTTAATCCATAAATGGATCATTGTAGCTTATAGACTTTATTTTCATGCTCTAGATCAACAAAACCCTCAGGTTGTGTCATGTACACATCCTCGAGGAATTTTTCATACAGAAACACTGTTTTGACATCCACCTGCTAAATCTCATAGTCGTAGTAAGTTGCAACAACAAGTAGGATTTTGATGGATTTGGTCATTGCGACTGGTGAAAAGGTTTCATGATAGTCAATACCATGAAACTGTCTGAATCCTTTTGACACCAATCGGATCTTTTAGGTAATCACATTTCCATCCATGTCGGTCTTCTTCTTGAAGGCCGAATTGCACCCAATGGGTCGCGCCCTTTGGGGTGGTTGAAACGATTTCTTAGGTGTATACGCAAGTGAACGGTCGAAGTAATTAAGTTGAGTATTAAGCTCAGGTTGTCGAACCCACATGGACAGTCTTGATATTATTTAGCTAGATGATTAATTTAAAGTTAAAGTAACCGGAGGAAGAAATTGGTTGATTTAAGAGTTCGTCACCCTCGAACAAGTGACTGAAATTTAAATAACAATCTAGACTAATATTTTTTGATTTTTGAATACTGATTAATACCAATATGGATAACACTGGATAGTTTTAGGGTCCCTAGGTCATTAAGATATTTTCAGATTACAATTTGAAACACTCTACCTACGTCTAGTTATACCAGGTCACACTCATTACGATCTTCTGTCGATGTCACGTAAATATACGTTCCGGTCTATTTCGGGTCCTGTCGGTCCACCTATTTCTACTGTTACGTTCTATTCAGCTCGCCAGGTTCGCTCACCGGGTCCTATCGGCCCATCGATTTCACTAAAACCTAACTACGACTAACCGAAACAACCCACACACAGTCATTCAAGTCTCTATCTCCTGTCGTTCTCAAGAATCTACGAGAATGTCTACAAGGTTCTTCACGAATCCGGGTTTGTTCACTATCGTGCAACAACCCTAGATAATTAGCATGTATTGGGTGATCAATCCACACACACTAAGAATTAAGAATAAGAACTTGTCGAATAACAAGAACAATACGTAGAATTTAAGTTCAAGACATGAATCGATTCACAAATCCAGAAAATCAAAAGTAAACCCTAGTTCTCCATGAACTATCTAGCTATGAAAGCTTAGCTAGACATAATCTTGTTAAGTTTTATAAATTTCTCCATAAAAGTGATAAAAAGAGAGAGGGAAGAGATCAAACGCGAAATCGGAGGTTCGCCGTCCTTCGTCGTCTTCGTCTTTTCTGTTGAATGACGTAGAACATCCTCTGTTTTTTCTAACTCCGTTGGTCTTGCGTTGTGTCGAATGACGTATTTTCAGCCCCTAGGTTCCAATAATACCAAACTCGTGCATCTCTTGGAGTGAATATTCTCTTTTTGCACTTTAGCCCCTCCAATAATGTGGGAGAATCTCCTAAACCCTAGGTCTGTTATGAGTGAACCCGCAACTTCCTCCTTCTCTATTTCCCTTTATTTGCGTCTTTGCCCCCAGTTTATAGCCGCGAAATAGGCTTCTGAAATTCTTCCAAGTGTCGGAGGATTTCGTACGAAATCAGAAGGATTTCGCATGGAATCCTCCGAAGCTGAAGATCGCCGGTGATTTTCTTTCTCTGTTCTTTGTTGCGCTCTGTTTTGCGCTTAGCTTTTGGGTTTCTTCTCTTCTTCTGTTTCTCTGAATTTTGGTCAGAATTGAGTCTGCGATTCTTCTCTCTATTTCCCCCCCTTGCTGGGTTTGGTTCAGGTCGCAGCTTGTTCTTCTTCTTGTCCTCTGCTGCGTTGCTCGGTGATTGGCTAGGTTTGTGTCCGGTGGTGCAGAGAGAGGTGTAATGGTAGTTTCAGGTGGTTAATTGGAGACCATAATGGTGTTGGGTTATTTGGTTGTTGTAATGGTGTTGATGGTCTATTAGGAGGTGAAGTTGGGTCTGTGATTGATTTTTTGCAGAGGGGTTACAGGTGGTTCTGGGTTTAGGCCAAGAAGTGGTGTAAATTGTGGTTTGTTAAGGCTTGGGTTTTTATGGTGTGATGTAGGTAACTGTGGGTTGTTGAGGGTGAATAGTTTCAGGTGGTTTTTGGGTTGTTATGGTGTGATGTAGGTAGTTATGGTGAAATGGTTTGATGTTGGTAGATCAGTGGTGAAGGGGAGGTTATGTAGAGGCAATGGCTAATTGGTGATGGTAGGTGGGTACTGGGTATTTGAGTGATGGTGAATTGGTCATTGTGGTGGCTTGGTGATGATGGTTAGGATGGATTTGGGTTGTAGTAACAGGTTGTGGCCATGGTTGGATTGGAGGTTTGTTGGCTAGTAATGCTGATGGTGGAATAGTGGCTGATGTGTTTGCAGGTCAGGTGGATTAAAGTGTGTATGGTTTATGGATTGATTTGGTTATTTGCAGGTGGATTGTTAATTTGTTAAAATTGATGTTGATTTGGAGATGAAGGCATAATGGTAAGGTGGAGTTAGTAGCAGGTTTGAGCTTCGTCCTCATTTCTGAAGTTCGTTCTCGTTTCTGTTCCACGCTCCGAGCCTCTGGTACCTACAAATCACAATACTAACACACCGGGTGTAAAATGTGAAAAATAAAGCTCAAATAAACTAGAAAACGCCCGGAATTGTCAATTAACCACGAATAGCTCTAACTCACAAATAACTCAAGATCATAGGTCTATATCATGTATTTTACCCGGAAATCACACAAAACGGTAGTCTTTCGAATGTAAATATAACACCGTAAACGGGGTTATCAGTGGTTCCACCAAAGTCCATACATTTTTGGTATACATGGATTCCATGGCTTTGTGTCCCTTGTGAGAGTCAGTCCCTTTCATGGCTTCTCCATAGGTAGTAGGCTCCTCATCTATGAGCAATGTGTCACCAGACTCAGTCACGACAAGTCCATACCTCTATGGCTCTTGGCGCAATCTACTCGACCTACCAAGCTCTTGTGTTACTTGAACTGGCTGCCCCACAACCTCGTGTGGTTCCAGTTCATGTTCCATAGCAGGATCAGTAGTTTGTGGTTCTTGAATTGTTCAAGTTCTACAGTCCTCCCACTTTCTTCTTTAGAGACAAATTCTTTTTATAAAAACACGCCGGTCCGAGCAACAAACACTTTGTTCTCAGTTGGATTGTAGAATTAATATCCTTTAGTCTCCTTAGAGTATCCCACAAACTTACACTTATCTGAATTAGGCCCCAGTTTGTCTTATTGTAAACGTTTTACATAGACATCGCAGCCCCGAATCTTCATGAACGACACTGTAGGACGCCTCCCACTCCACATCTCATGTGGTGTCTTCATGACCGATTTAGATGGAAAACAGTTAATGGTGAAAGCTGCACACAATAGAGTGTATCCCCAAAAGGAGGAAGGATTAGTTTGACACATCGTAGATCAAACCATGTCTAACAGTGTTCAATTTATCATCTCGGACACGCCATTCCATTGGGTGTTCCGGTGGAGTGAGTTGGTATATAATCCCACACTCTCTAAGATAGTCGTCAAACTCTTGGCTCAAGTATTCTCCTCCACGATCCGATCGTAGAGCCTTGATACTTTTGCCAAGTTGCTTCTCTACTTCATTCTTGAATTCTTTGAAATTTTCAAAGGATTTGGATTTGGCCTTCATAAGGTATACAAATCCATATCTACTGAAATCATCAGTAAATGTAATGAAGTAGACATAACCACCCCTGGAAGGCGTGGCAAATGGCCCACACACATCAGTATGCACGAGCGCCAATTGCTCACCAATCCTCTCACCTTTCTTATTGAAAGGGGACTTTGCCATTTTTCTCAATAAACAAGCCTCACATGTCTTATATGATTCAAAATAAAATGAGTCTTGAAATCCATCCTTATGGTGTCTAGATACACGTTTCTCGTTTATATGGCCAAAACGACAGTGCCATGGATAAGCATGATTTAAATCATTCATTTTAATCCTCTTGGTATTTATGTTATAGACAGGATTATTTAGATCGAGGATATATAATCCATTAAATAATTGCGCACTACAATAGTGAATACTATAAAAATAAATGGAGCAACAATTGTCCTTTTTTTAAATAGTAAACCCTTCCTTGTCCAAACAAGAATTAGAAATAATATTTTGCTCATAGCAGGCACAAAATAGAAATTATTTAATTCTAAAACTAATTCTGAAAGCAGAGAAAGCTCGTACACGCCTACAGCCAATGCAGCAACCTTTGATCCATTCCCAACGCGCAGATTTATCTCCCCTTTAGCCAATATTCTACTTCTCTTTAGATCCTGCACATTTCAACAAATATGAGATTCACATCTAGTATCCAATACCCAAGATGAAGAGTAAGTATTATTGACATCTATAACAAAAATGCATGGTGGTGGTGGAATCACTATTCCAAGCCTTTTGTCCTCCAGATACTTTCCGCAGTTCCTCTTCCAGCGTCCAGGCTAACTTCATTAGTGACAATCACCCTTAGTCACTCCCTTGGGAACGCCACCAACAAGCTTAATAGCAACTTCCTTGGATTTAGCAACTGCCTTGCCTTTTCCTTTGGAGGTAGAGGCAAACCTTTTGCCCTTCCCTTTCTGCATCGTCATTATGGCCTTGCCCTTTCCCTTGTTGATGCTTTGTTCAGCTGTCTTCAACATATTGAGTAGATCTGGTAGAGGTTTCACGATCGCGTTCATGAGCTGTCCATAACTCTCCGACAAAGATTGCAACACGAGATCTGTGGCCAACTCTTCACCCACCCAAAACCCTAGACAATGATTCTCCAAGTACCCGATCATTCGGAGTACATGAGGTCCCACTGGGTTTCCCTCTGACAGATGACATTTGAACACTGCCTTGGAGACTTCATACCTCTCAACCCTAGCCTGCTCTTGGAATAGCTGCTTCAAGTGTGCGATCATATCGAATGCAACCATGTTATCATGTTGCTTCTGGAGCTCAGAGCACATGGTGCAAATCATTATGCAGGACGCATCATTAGCATCATCAGCGAACTTTTGATGCGCCTTTAGGGCTGCAGCGGAATTATTCTATGGACCCTCAGGAACTTCTTCCTCTAGAGTGCACAGTTTCTTTTCCTGCTTAAGAAGGATTTTCAAGTTCTTGCATCAGTCTAGGAAATTGGTTCTAGAAATTATTGTCCTTCTCAAGGACAAAGCGTAGGAAGTGTGATGAACTCGATGAGTTGTTTGCGATTGGAATTCTACAAAATGAGAAATATACAAGTTTTTGTATTTTGTGATTTAATGACTATATTTAATAATGGCTAGATTATTAAACATAGCTCCCACTATTTTTCCCGGATTAATAACCCTCAAAATATTAATGCGAAAAATATCATTATATTTTCTAGTGGGTGCCAAGATCCATACTTCACTTCTTTTGAGCTTTCTTTGGAAAGTCACCCTAAATCAGTTACTTAGGTAGGAACAAATTCCAATTGCATCCTTATGCAACTCTTGGTTCAATTGGGCAAATAACTCCTTATTTATCCATCCCATGGATAATCCTAATCGTTTGCCTCTAGGCTTTTAATCTTATTAAAATCACCCAGTTGCATCCAACCTCTTACTTAAACAATTGCACATTACTTGTTTTTGTCATCGCAATACAATCATGACAAATCAAGTCACCCTGCTTTGGCAGACACGAGTTTGATAATCATGATCATGAAGAGAGTTTAAATAACGAGAAGGCAAAAACGCAATATTTCAGTTGAGGGATTTTCTTTTCAATTTTAAATGGTTTTGTTGATCCATATCAACTGATATACTTATTTCGAGTTGGGCCAACTCACAAATAAAAGATCCGGGTTGTTAATTATCTCATTATCAATTTTTCTTGCATCAACCATACATAAACATTAAAAAGACAATAAAATAAACAATCACAAAAGAAAAATTAACGTGATATGGATATGGCCTCTAAACTAAGATATTCTCAAGCCAATGAGAATATCTATGAACCCTAAAAAGAGAAAGCTCATCTCCACGTGCCTCCATCTTTTGGTCCATGCTCCATAGCTCTTGTGTATTGTCGACTTCTTGTGGTCCTTCATTTCTTTAGGCTTCTTTTTCTCCATGTCTTGACTGTTATCTATTTTATTTAATTCTAGCTAGCATCTAGACTATATAAAATGATCTCACTAGTTGAGAAAAAATACCGGTTCGCATATCGTAAAACCTAATTAACTATTGTATTAATTTGATCAGCTCGTAGGCCTTAAAAAAACCACAAAATAAAATTCGCAACAAACCACGACCTAAGGTCATATCCGATCACCATGCAAAAAGCACATAAATAGTTAAAATCCAATTTAACGCGCGGTCAATTTTTAATTTTTTTTGGATGTGCTAAGGTCAAAAGAGTCCAATAGGGCTTCCCAAGCTTAGAAAAAATCCTAAAGGAGTGCCACAAGGCCTAGGGGCCGGCTAGCCCTAGGCCGCACGGTTGACCCGCACGCGCCTAGGCCGGTTTGGCCCTAGGTCGTGTGGTGTCTTGGGCGGCAAGGAAGGGGGACAGCCGCAATGGCGGACGATCCTCCTTGTGGGAGTTGTTTCCAAAACAACTCCTACTCCTTGTTGCCCAAGTTTAGTTGTTTCCATATTTGAAGAAACCCCATTTTCAAGCATGAGCCCAAACCCTAGCCACCAAGATCCAAAAATTCACATCATATGTGATTCAAATTCACTAATCCTTACATCCCATGTCATATTAGATCTTATTTGATTGAATTAATGAAAAATTGCATCAATATGCTTGATTTGTCCGTTTTACGCGATAAACAACAATTTAAGTGTAGAACAACATAAAGCGGAACACATAAACTACGTTATGCTCTATGACCTGCGGCTCTGATACCCCTGTAGAGTTTTGATAACGGATACGCAACGGAATAAACATAAATTAATACGTTCAAGACCCTCCAAGGATCACATGAAGAAACTACATAACGATAGTAAGGGATTAGTGTTAAAGTACCTTTTGGATCTCCTTTGATGACTTCACACGTGAAATTGTGTTCACGTATCTATGGCTAGTCCACTCCTAGGATTGAAACCCGGATCCTTCAAACCTTTTTTCTAGCTAGGATTGAAGGAAGAAGAGGAAGAAAATCAAAATCACACAAAATAGAGCAAAGGAAGGGGGTGGTCCTTCTTTGTGGCCAACGGGGTAAGGGGGAAGCAAAGGGGGTTCGACACTCTTTGTTGCTTTCTCTCTCCTTGCTTCTCTCTCCAACTCAATATGTTATTAGCATTAGTTATGTGGGAAGGAAGCTAGGAGTGCCTTTATATAGTCCAACAATTCTTTGTTGACTGCATAAAAGTCCATATCCTAATCCTGTCTATACACGGATTAGTCCAACTTGCAAATTAGTCCTACTAAGTTTGCAAGCTATTGCGTATTGATCCTTATAATTAATTAATCATATTAATTACTACCCTAGTCCGGGCTAATCCATAGGGAGTATGACCCCATAGGTTTCTACTTAGTTGGTAGTAACAATTCACTAACATGGAGCGGCCTCTAGCAAGACATCCATGCTACCAACTAATAGAAATAGTCATCCGACATACCTTGCGCAAGTATTTTCTCATCCCTTTGTCTCTATATCCGGATTGGACACGAGAAATACAAGTCACACTCGTATATCCAATCCATAGTTTCTCGATCCTGGGAATAGTCTCATCCATGCATATAACATCAATATCCTATATTGATTTATGTGAGTATGGTCAAACATTCTATGAGAACCATCCCTCGAGTGGTCGTGGATATGTACTCCCGTTATGTGGGAGGGAAAAATCCTATCTACGTTTGTAACAACCCGTATTTTATTGTAGGGGTATTTTTGTAATTCAGAACGTGAGAACGTATTAGTCAATATTAAAATACGTGTGTAAGTGTACCGAATAACTATTTGTTCACAATTATTTTAATAAATTAGTCCTTAATAATTACTTTTAAATAATATTATTTTAGTTTAAATAATAAGTCAGTTATAAGTTAATCGTTTAGTAGATTTTAATAAATGAAAAATTTACGAGTTTCCTCAAATCAAATTCGAATGTCAAAAGGTAAAAGAAAATATCTTTTACTAGTCGCCTTTCATTTTATTACTTAAAACAAATTTTCTAAGTCAATTTCTTCTTATCAGTCGAACTCTATTTTTCTTAGCGGTCAAAATATGTTTATCAGTCAAATTATTTTTAACAGTCAAACAATTATTTTTGTCAGTCCACTTTCGGTTTTTATCAATCAAATTTTATCTTTTCAGTTTATATTCGTTTCGTCAGTCAAATTTATACGTATCAGTAAATTTTACTTTTTCAGACGAAATTGTTTTATTCAGTTGTTATCGTATTTGTTGTGTATTGCGTGTAGTACTCTCGTCGCGCTTTTAAATAATTCAACGCGTCTAAAATTAACTTCGCGTTTTAATTATTCGTTACATTTTTAGTCACTTTTCCCGTATCGAACCACCGCGTAGTTTCGTGACCCGGCCACACCGAATCATTTTGCATCACATCTTTTTTTTTTCTTTTTTCTGTCCTCTGCTGTGTTCTGCAACAGCCACCAACCAGCACACCTTCCCCTCCGTACCTCCTCTCTGCGACAACCACGCTCGCGTGGCTCTTCCCCTCCAGCTAGCTAGAAGCCTACACCCTCTCAAATCACACCAGCCCTCACCTCCTCCTCTTCACCTTCTTAATCTTCTCCTTCCCCTTCATCTTCTTCACCCTCAACTCTCTTGTTTCACCGAGAGACATCACCACAACCATCACCACCTCTTCCTCTGTCCATCTCTCACTCTCTGTTTGTTGCCGAGAACAACCATCACCACCAACCATCAACTCCTCTGTTTCTCAGAGACAAACCCAACAGAAATCCCATCACCAATACCACCCTTTCACCCCTCTGTTTTGCCGAGAATAAACCCATCAAAACAGAGCATCACCACCACCAATCACCACCTCAAATCACACCACCATCATCACCCAGCTCTTTCCCTCTCACTCTCGGCCTCAACTCTCCCCCTTTCCCGTGGAAACAGCAGCAGAAACGACAACAGCAGCAGCAGTAGTGCCGGTAGTAACCCACGAAGCCGCCCCTGCCACCCGACCCGAAGGCTCGGCACCACCGCTGCCGCCTCTCTCTACCTCCCTCTCTCCGTCTCTCTGTCGCGACCGGACGAAGCCCAGCCACCGGATTAAACCGACGACCAGGACCCTGAACCACCGCCGCTTCCATTGACGCCCAAGCTCCGGCGAAATTTCGACCCGGAGCTCCTCTTCACCGAATCGATTGATTTTTCGTTTGGGTACTCTCTCCACTCGATCCCAATTCTATTTGCTTCATCAAAATCATGCCTTTGCACTTCAATTTGGGTTTGTGTGTTTGATTTGTCGGGAGCATCGAGAGGAAGAAGAAGATGATCCTGTTGTTTGTGCACAGGAGGGGGGTATTTTTGCTAAATTTGAGACTTTGGGGGCATTTTATGTCACATGTCAGGAGTTATTATTAATAATTGGGGGTGCTTGTTGCCTTTAGCTCTAAACTTCATATACATGTATCTATACGTGTATTTACTTGTGTACTTAGTTAGTAGAAATCTCTTTTTTATTTCTGTTAATTATATACTAGATTAAATAAATAAAAACAAATAGTTTGTAATGTAAACTAAAAGATTATATTTCTATAAATTAGAAGTTGGTTAAGTTTAATTACTTGTATTTAATTTGTGTATTTAGCTAGTATAATTCTTTATTTAACTTCGGTCAATCTTTATACTAAGTAAATAAATACTTTTGTAATATAAATAAAAAGATAAACTTCTATGAATTAGAAATTTGTTACAACTAAATATTTATAATTATTTCATGAGAGATAAGTTAATAAAATATATTTTTGTATATGTTTAAATATATATACTCAATAAATATTATTTTGCTTAAAAGATAAATGAAATCTATATTACTTCATATACTATTGGGATTATAATAAATTGTAAAGTTTGATACAATTTTATCAACACATAAGTTTGTTTAATCAAATAGTTTCATATTCTTAAAATTTAATATTTACTTTTCTAAAATTGTTTTGGAGATTCATGACTTGGTAGTCGATATAGAATTTTATTTCGTAATAGGTGTCTATAATTACTTAGAGTTTCCGCTTGTATTCAAATAGGACACGTGCATCGTCATACGTTGTAAACCAAACTTGTGTGTGATTAGGACTATTTGTGTTTGTTTGTAGAGCCTGACTTCGTAGAACCAAGCGTTGTCTACCTGTAGTGCAACTTGCGTATCTTCGGCTCTCACGGTGAGTATTCATGCTTAGTCTCGTGTGCTTATCTTCTTTCGTGTCAAATCGTGATTTATGTCTTGTCTCAAAATATATGCTTCGTTTTGCGTGCCAATTCCTTTCATGTGATATACTTGTTTTAATTGAAAATAATTGCCGCACGTTATTTCGAAATTTCTAAACTTGTCGTACTTGCTTTTAAATCGTCACTTTACTACTCGTCTTCAAATTGAAAAACTCATTGTTCAAACTATCACTGTCATAATTCATTAACAACGTAAAGTGAAAGATCGCATGTACCGGAACCAGTTGGTTGTTACTTAGAATCCCCTTAGTTGGCTTTAATTTTTCTCTCAGATGGCACGACTCTTCGCCTAGTATATTTTATTATTATAGTGGGGGCGGGAAAGGTTTTCCATAACAACAGGCACGGTGGAAAGGTTTTCTTTCTTGTTGTCGTCCTACATCGGGAAAGGTTTTCCCGAATTGTGACTTAGTTTATTATTATAGTGGGGGCGGGAAACGTTTTCCATAACGCCAGGCACGGAGGAAAGGTTTTCTCTCTCGTTGCGTCCCACGCTGGGAAGGTTTCCCCGGGAAAGGTTTTCCCAATTCTTGATCTAGATATCCGATCTGAGATGATATACTTCACCCTGGTCTACCCCGATTACTGCGAAGTAATAATATGACTTATTTCATTTCACGTTTGGAAACGTGTGAATATCTCGATAAACAAATTTGCTACTTATAACAGCTATCTGTTTAGATACAACTTTTGGAGGACTCTGATAATCGCCACTTCTACTTGTACTTATTTTAATGAAAATGATTCAAGTCTTTACTCTGATGTTTATACTTATACTCTATTACATTCAAACTCTTTTAAAAACGGAACCCCGTAACCTTTCTCAACCACTCTGTTTTACAAGCTAAGTTGTTTATTCACTCAGTTTTTACAGATACTCGAAAAACTGCGTCCTTGTTTCTTTTAAATTCCCCGCAGGATTATGATTGGTTGCTTGGGGTAACGCGTTGGGATCACGAACACGTTCTCTCATGCGAACAGTAGAGTTTAGTAATTAACCAGAGAGCTCACTTTTGATGTAAAATATTTTGTTAGACTTTGTGTCCAGTTTGGAACCAGTCACGAACGTTGTAAAATTTTATCGTAATGAATCAGTAGTTGGATGTTTCCTTTCACTGATTTTTGGTTACCACTCCTTGTACGAAAGGGTAAAATCTCCTATACGGAGGGCACCAACCGGTTTGAGGCGTCCGATGGGCGGCTCAAGGTTGTCTGACGGGCCGGAGTTGGAATTGACAATGTGGATTTGCCGGCGGCGACTGAACACGGCTGCCTTGTGTGTAATCCCCATGTTTGTGAGCCGAAGTTGGATTTGGCGTTTGTGGATGTATTTGCGGGTCAATTGAGGTTGTCTGGTTTCCTATGGGTCGATCTGCAACCACAAAGGCAATGATTGAATGTGGGGAATTAATTAATGCATTAAGTATGATGGGCAAAAAAGTAATTTCAACTTCTCCGTCAACTTCCTTTATACTCCGGCCAAAATAGGGGTGTTCCATGTCAATTTGTGTACAGTGATGGTAGATTTTGCCTATTTACAAGAATACAGGGGTACAAAGTGTAAATTACTCCATCAAAAATTGTCATAAAACAAGCATCTTCTCTTAGCCGAAGTAATTAGGGTAAAAGACACTTTCCCCCCTATCTTTATTGGAGGACACTTTCACCCCCTCTAGTTTTGAAAAGGACACTTTCACCCCTCTCTAGTTTTGAAAAGGACACTTTCACCCCCTCTAGTTTTGAGAAGTACACCTTCACTCCTTCAGTGTGCCAAACTTAAAGTAATTTACATTCTCTGACTGCGACGCCCTTAGTTTGGGAGTGGGGTTTGTCACTGAAAATAATTTTAAAGACCAGTTCATGTAAAAAGTCTAATATACTATTGGGTAACATCTACAATTTTCATGACATTAGGGCAAATTTGTCATAAAAATTACTTTTACTGAAGGTTCTCAATCCCATACTAACGGTGTAACACTATGGATGTGAGTGTTTTGACATTCGGCACACTGAAAGGGTGAAGTGTCCTTTTCAAAACTAGAGGGGGTGAAAATGTTCTTCAATGAAACAAGAGGGGTGAAAGTGTCTTTTACCCAATTAATTAATACGCCCTTCCTTAACCCAAGAGATATTATAAAACATTGTCAAGTTGAGAAGAACTTATTTTGGGAATAAAAAGCAAACTAATAGTCAAAACCATCCTTCACAAAGTACGTTATTCGTGAAAAAGAACATGGAAGAGAATGATCATGTTCCACTCTTTGACTTTTTTGTGCGGCATTTTGTTTCTATTAGTTATAGGGATCTAAACTCACATGCATGTCCATGATTATTGTTTTGGATTTCATAAGAAAGTTACAAAAAGCAACCCACTTCGACTGTCTTTTGATTTTAGCTTACACACGAGCTTAGAGTTAGTGGTTGGACCCCATTTAAAAAAATGGTGTTCCTCTTCCAAAAAAAAATGGTGTTCCAAATTTGTTATCTCATTATTGAACTTCAACGTCCAAAAGCAATGGGATTCACGTTCACACAAGCCATAAGTAATTTAAAATTTAGCACAGTGAGAGTTGAAGAACTTGAGTTTAGCATTCCTTTCTGATTAAGACTCGAACCCATGTCAAATGTTTGTTTAAGCATCGGTATTGGACTAGGAATAATAAAAACCGGAATACCTAAATAAAACACGGATTCTGTGGGTAGCAAAACCCGTGAACCGATGAAAATGAATTTATAATGGTTGTGTTTGGCAACAGTGATTTTAATTTGGATTTGGATTTGAAATCGAAAATTCAAATTCTAAAATTTAAAATATCAGGAGATTTGAAATTTTCCGTTTGAATATTTTTTTACTCTAATTATGAATTTTGATTTGGGTGTTTATTTATTTGAAATTTGGTTGGTTGTTCTACGTGAATGAGGACATGTCCCAGTGATAAGGTGTTAACACTTACGAGCCATTGCGGTGGGTGAAATCTGGTTCTAAGTTCAATTCTCACCATGAGCAGTTTTTATCCAATTGTATAATGTTTTTTTGAGAAGACAAAACACCACCACGCGGCTTCATTTAAGGAAACCGAAGGTTACTAATTCGGCTTCAAAGGAGTCACGTTGATTTCAAATGACAGGGTATTTAGAGGCATTTGAAATTATTAACAATATGGAGGTATGAATTTGTCCCATGTTAAATTCAAGACTCTAATAATTATCCAAATAGCAGATATTATTCGAAATCTCTCATATCCAACTCCAAATTCATGGTTATCCAAACAGACCGAATGAGTGTTCGTTCAACACAAACAATAATTTATGTTAAGCCAAAACAAAAATGAGAAGTGTAGATATTATCTCTACATTTCCTTCTATTCGAACAAGCAAGTTAGTCTCAGTGTCTCAGTCATCCATAGTGCAGAGTATCAAAAACTGCACACATCATTGATCAGTTATGAGATATTGGAGAGGATTAATTTCAAAATATATCTCACCCTTTATCTGTGTATTAGGAAAGGAGACACGATAATATAGGAGATGTATTAGTGTTTGAAAGAGCATTAATGTTTCAACACAAGCCTCTATATCCCGTAAATATTGTGCTGACAAGAATTTTCTCTCAATCTTGCCAATGAACTCTTTGCTATTGCTAATGTTCTCGATCCTTACTGTGTCCCATGAATCCTATCCTCTACTCACTCTAGTTTCACTTCAAGCATACAGTACTGCTCAATGTGCACAGAATCATAATGGTGTTAGTTCCTACATTACTTGGCGACGAAGTGTGCCATCAAATTATTCAACCATGCTATTCTCTGAAACATAATGAGTCCGAATGTGTTCAGTCTAGGATCTGGCACTGTTTCTAAGTCTTGTCAGTTCAGGAATAAAATAAGTCATGCCATGTAGTGCATTGTATATGGTTATTATAAATGATATGGATCTCTTCATTTAGATACTCTGTGATGCTAACACATGTTCTTGGAGACAATTCAGGCTACTTGAATCTAGGTCTGCAACGAATCATCAGACATCGTCAGTATCTTGATCCTTGGGTTTTAGGTATTCTCCTAGAAGTTTTCGAGTCATTCTTAAGTCTACTTCCGGTAGCATCTGTCCAAGTGTGTAGTGACTAAACTGTCAATATTGTACAAGAGAAAAGAACCACGGAGACAGTTACAACTCTAGACACACAAGAGCCACGCACAAAACCCCAAGTGGGTCGTGCGCAGCTCAGAGTCGTTCAGGTTCAGTTGTTGTGACTCTTTGAGTTTTTCTCTAACTGTATAGGCAGAGTCACTCAGTTAGTTATTCTTCTGCATAGATTCTTTAGAATCTATTCCATGTCTTCCATGTAAAGAGAATTTAATTTGGAATAAAATACATCTTTTATAGAAATTATATATTTTTAGTGAAGATGATCACAATAAGATGCATTTTTCTATTAAAACGTTGTTATGCACTTAACTATTTTCCTAATTAAAGTAAATTCGAAGAGTTACTTCAATTATTTTATTATGAGAATTTCGAATATTTCTATATTATTTTTAATGTATATTTCGCCCATATTAAAGTTATTATATTGTATTTTATTATGAGAATTTTGAACATCTCTATATTATATTAAAATTTTGATTTGTAGTGATTAAAAAATCTCTACTTAATTAGAGAATATCTTTTCTTAATTATTAAAGAAGAATATTTGACAGCTTAATTTATATTCTATGTAAATTGGAAATGTTTTTTACAAACATATTTATTTTATGATAATTAATTTACTTAGAGTTGGAAATTTAGAATGAATTCGTCTTTTATGGAAATTATTTTTTTATAAATAAAAATCATTATTAAATGATAATTGTAAAATTGAGTTTGAACTTAATATAATTTCTACAAGTCCAAATTCATAATTGGTTTTCTCTATGTAGATTGTGCTTTCTGGACAGACGGATCACAGCCACGTGGCATCAATCGAGCACACCCAGCTGTGCTCCATACATACTGGACAACTACCTATATTTGTCCACGTGGGGGTTGTGATAACTCTCTATTAGAGTTATATTTCTTGCACGTTTTATATCGTTTTGCGTACTTTCCGGGTTGATAATCTTAGTTTTACACTATGATTAGAGAGAAAACGTAGAATCTTAGCTCTAGGCTTTATATTGTTAATCCAGGCATTTCTCGCATTATGTTATGTATTTTTTGTTATGTTTGATCGCACGGGTTGTGTTTCTTGTTGTTTTGACAGGAACAGAGCTTGAGGAGATGAAGCGGAGAGGGGAAACAAGCTTTGGAAATTTTTCGGGAGCTTAAACGAATAAGAAATCGTGAAGAAACAGTGAAAATACATGAAGAGGGGAGACAAATGCAATTTAATGAAGTTTCTGTAATGGCTTTTTGACCCCCTAGATGAAAAATGGCCAAACACTTAGTGAAATTTTTATGGCCAACATGAGAGCAATTCACTGGAAGTGTAGGATCACAAAAGGTGATCCTACAATCACAAGATCACCCGCAAGACCACAATGAGATCCTAGGATAAAAAAAAATGTGATCACAAGATCAAGTGCAGACCAGATCTAGGATCAAACGTGATCCTACAACCACAATGTGATCCTATGATCGCAAAAGGTGATCACAAGATCAAAATACTTAAAAAAAATAAAAGAACGGGGCTATTTTATTAAGAGGATGAACGGAAGAAAGAAAAAAAAAAGGAAAAAAAACACTCACGCAAGGAGAAAGAAAGAAGACTCGCGCAAGGAGATGGAAGAGGAGGATAGGGTTCAAGAGGAGGGCTCCTCCATTGAAGATCTAGGTTTTGCTTTCTTCTTCTCCTCTCTCAATCTTGTTATGGAGAAACTTGTTAATCTTGTTTGGTTGATTACAATTAGCTAAACTCCATTGCTAGGCTTCTCTAGAGAGCCTAGGGTTTATGTAGACGAATGATTTTCCGGGTTTAGACTTTGTCTCATGCGTTTAAACTTTGATCTATTGAATGAATATTTAGTTTCTTGAACTTGTTAGTGAGTCTCGCCTATTGACACGGAGTGATTATGATTTAATCTTCATGAAAACTAGGGTTTGTTCATAGTTAATCGTTTTTCTTAATGTTAATGTTTATTTTAGTTACATGTTCTTGTTCTATACTTAATCCTTAGTGTGAAAGGAGTGATCAACCGGACGAGCTAGCTAATTAGATGAGTGCACGACAGTGACTTAGCCTAATTGTGATGAGAACTTGAACACAATCCCGAATCACCGAGACCGAAAAGGAGATGTGTTAGGATTGGCCTTAGTGTGGGTAGATTCGGTAGGATTATTTAGCTATTCCGTGAAACGGTGGGCCGACAGGACCCGTTATCGTACCAGTAGATGACCTGCTAGAACGGACCGGTAGACAACATGAGACCGAGAGGAGATTGTAGTTAACCAAGACGTAAAATGACATGAGACCGACAGGATATTGTCATAGCGTATTACCCGGCTGAACTAAAATAGGATTGACGTGTTACATAGCTGAACCGGAATTCGTCTAGTGCCCTAGGTGATCTAGAGATCGCCTAGTTTCTCCATATCTATTTATTCAAAATAAAAAAAATACAAAATTATTAGATTAGTTGTTATTTCAATTCTTAAATCAATTAACTCTTTCCTCATGCACCGTACTCTAAATTAAATAACTAATTAAATAATCTCAAGCATGTCCTCGTGGGATCGATAACTCGGGGTTGAAACATCACCCCTATATTACTTGACCGTGCACTTGCGCATACGCGTTAGTAAATCGCGTCAAGTTTTTTGGCGCCGTTGCCGGGGACAGCGGTAGATTATTTAGTTAGGAGTTAGTTTAGAGTATTTCTTTCTGTTTTGCTTTATTATTATTTTCTATCTCCGTGCTTCACGGGTATCTTGTGAGTTTGTTTTCGCAGGGACACAGGAAGCAAGAGACATAATGAGCATGTCGAGCGAGGATAATTATGAGGGGATCTCGAATTACCCATACTATTGTGCTAGATGCAGAGTTTGGCACACAGATGACTGCTCAGTGATTTGGTGCTATAAATGCAAGAAGGATCACAAGTATAAAGACGCATGCATTTTTGATCAACCACAGTTTCATCAGCACCAGGAAGACTCACCAGCGATTATGGCAGAACGACGAAGTATTATGGAGGACATCGAGGTGTGCTCCAATTTTTTATCTGTGGCTAAACTATTTCCACAAGACGATTCAGCCATAGGTATGGCATACGTGAGGGAGATGATGAAGAGGATAAAGGAACGAGTTGAGAAACTGTCAGTGACAGGGGAATCAAGTATTCAGGAGCCATAAGAGGAGCCCTTGCCACATGACAGTTAGCCTAAAACTGAACCTTCATCATCACCGCAACAAGTGAAAGAAGAGATACCTGAGCCGAGCGAAGACTGCATAATCCAGGAACCATTGGTGGACTCTGCCATTTATGAGGACTCAGACTCTGATTTAGACCAGGGTGGACCTGTGTGCACAAGATGGGAGGACATGCCGTATTGCGAGCCAAAACCGCAGGCGCCCTCACATCCTTGGCATGAATGGGAAGACACCGAAATTGGAAGCTTATGGTGTGCTGATAATGATGAAGCTGATGAAACACTTGTGCTCAGTGCTATTGAGTTTTCAAATTCTTGTTCTATGGGCCATTTTGATGATGATATACATGTCATAGTCAAGGAATTTGAAACCAACAAGTGTGGGGGTGAATTGCATGGGTCACTAGGAGAGCATATGGCACTAGAGAGGTACTACTCGGATGCCTTTATGGAGCATGATGCATATGAACCCAGTGGCACTTGGTGGAAGTTGATAAAGAAGAAAAAATGCAAGATGAAAAGAGTCAGCTTCTACACTTCTCCACCATCTGCACAACACAGGGGTGCACGTGAAGTTCAAGAAAAGAGATGGGGGAAGAAGAAGAAGTGGAGAGTTAAAGCTTCATCCACTATCCATGTCGGCAGAGGTAACATGGTCGGGCCGTCGACCTTAAATTACAAGTGCTTCTTGGGAGGCAACACAATGTAGAGTAGGATATTATCTGTTTTCTTTTTATTTTAGTTCTCCATACCTGATTTTGAGAGGTGAGAGAGAGGGACTGATGATTTGTCTAGTTTTGCAAGTATTGTTGGCGAAGAATCTACCCCAGTGTGTCATGGCACATTTGACCCACATGGGGACTCTTGATGGAGTTGGGGATTTTTCGTGCATTTTTTGTTGCATGATGGAGCAATCTACCCCAGTGTGCGAGGCACACGCGACCTTAGGGGAGCTACATTGTAGCATGGTGTAGCTTGGGGATTGCTCAAGATGATCGTCATCAGCGAGAAACTGTCAACGGTCCAATGGACCCCTTCTTGTTGCAGTTTCGCGGACACGGTGCCCATGTAGGTCCGGGCACCTCAGGTATCTCTTACTCTCTCAGTGTATAAGTTTTGAGCTATACTTGTAAAAATCTACCGCCTACACATTTAAGCGAGGATACCTCCAACTTTATCTCTAAATTCGTTGAGGAACACGAAAAGCTTAAGTGTGTGTGGGGGGGGTTGTGTATATTTTTTCTAGCCATGTCTGTTTTGCATAGCCTAGTTACATGTAGATTGTGTTAGTATTGTGAGTAGTGTGGTTAGTAGTGTGTTTATTATATTGTCGTATTGTGTTAGATTGTGTATGTTATGCATTGTTAGCACTTTTACATTATTGAGTCACCCTACCCAATGTTATGTGATTAGTGGAGTTGGCCAATGCATGTAGAGTCTAGGAAAATATGAGAAAATTGAAAAAAAAATGAAAAGTGAAAAATCAGAAAAATTTAATTTTTTTGAGAATATGGGAAATTTATGAAGCTAGAAACCGAAGAGAGTTCAGTGAAAGAGTCTGAGAATAGGAAGCGCCATAGTCGGAATGTCTTTAATTCTTAGTATCTCGCGCACCTGTTTCACGAAAGGAAGTCCCGGGTATTCAGGAAAATGTGGAAAGTAGACGAGGGCATACCTTTAGTTCCTATATTGTGTTAGGAGGATTTAGTCCTAAGGTAGTAGAATAGTCTGTTTTCGAGTGGAAACTTGTGGCCTCTTGCAAATCTGGGGTGGACCTTCGTGTTGAGTTGGTTCCGTGTGGTACATTGCTTTAGCCTAAGTGAAGTTAGGGAGTGTACACCACCATCCCTTAAGGCGGTTTCAAGAGCTAACCAAAAAATCCCACACTTATTTTCTCTAAATGCACGGCTGAAATAAATTGAAAGAGAATGAAAAAAAAAATCAAAATCTTCTCTTGGACTAGATACGGTGAACAGCCTAGTGTGCCCCCGTTCGCGGGGGGAATTTGGATTCAATCCAATTAGAGTGTCTAAGGAAAATTAAAGTCAAGCAGTATTACACGGAGTTGTGTCTCCCGTCACTGGGACAACTTGCATTCATTGCAATAACGGCTAAGAGGGTCTGAAAACCTCAAATGACTTGGCGACGAAAGACTACCTTAGGACTAAGGATCCCTAGACCCTCTGAGCTAAAGGACGTGCCAGGATCTTGGATTGAGTTTGGTGGATTTTTGGGGACTCCTTAGTGAACTTGTGTGTAGGATCATTGTATTTTCAATTCCTTATTGCGGATGTGTGAATTGCAAAAGAAACTTGTGAGAACTTGATGATTTTGTTTAGTGATAGCGAGATTGCCCGTCTCTTAAGAAAAAGAAAAAAAAAGTATGTTGTTTCAATTTTTGCATTTGTGTAAAATCCAGTTGCATCGTCTATAGTCATGTAGATTGCATTGTGTGTGTGAGTTGTTTGTGTCACATGGCTAGTAAAGTTGCATGCAATTCGGTGGATTAAAACGTAGTGTAAGGTTTATTTTGCTCGGGACGCGCAAAAAGGTAGTGTGGGGGATTTGATAACTCTCTATTAGAGTTATATCTCTTGCACGTTTTATATCGTTTTGCGTACTTTCCGGGCTGATAATCTTAGTTTTACACTATGATTAGAGAGAAAACGTAGAATCTTAGCTCTAGGCATTATATTGTTAATCCAGGAATTTCTCGAATTATTTTATGTATTTTTTGTTACGTTTGATCGCACGGGTTGTGTTTCGTGTTGTTTTGACAGGAACGGAGCTTGAGGAGAGAAACAAGCTTTGGAAATTTTTCGGGAGCTTAAACGAAGAAGAAATCGTGAAGAAACAGTGAAAATACATGAAGAGGGGAGACAAATGCAATTTAATTAAGTTTCTGTAATGGCAATTTGACCCCCTAGAAGAAAAATGGCCAAGCACTTAGTGAAATTTTTATGGCCAACATGAGAGCAACTCACCGGAAGTGTAGGATCACAAAATGTGATCCTACAATCACAAGATTACCCGCAAGACCACAATGTGATCCTAGGATCAAAAAAAGGTGATCACAAGATCAAGTGCAAGACCAGATCTAGGATCAAACGTGATCCTACAACCACAATGTGATCCTATGATCACAAAATGTGATAACAAGATCAAAATACTTTAAAAAAAAAAGAACGGGGCTATTTTATTAAGAGGACGAACGGAAGAAAGAAAAAAAAGGGAAAAAAACACTCACGCAAGGAGAAAGAAAGAAGACTCACGCAAGGAGATGGAAGAGGAGGATAGGGTTCAAGAGGAGGGCTCCTCCATTGAAAATCTAGGTTTTGCTTTCTTCTTCTCCTCTCTCAATCTTGTTATGGAGAAACTTGTTAATCTTGTTTGGTTGATTACTATTAGCTAAACTCCATTGCTAGGCTTCTCTAGAGAGCCTAGGGTTTATGTAGACGAATGATTTTCCGGGTTTAGACTTTGTCTCATGCGTTTAAACTTTGATCTATTGAATGAATATTTAGTTTCTTGAACTTGTTAGTGAGTCTCGCCTATTGACACGGCGTGATTATGATTTAATCTTCATGAAAACTAGGGTTTGTTCATAGTTCATCATTTTGCTTAATGTTAATGTTTATTTTAGTTACATGTTCTTGTTCTATACTTAATCCTTAGTGTGAAAGGAGTGATCAACCGGACGAGCTAGCTAATTAGATGAGTGCACGACAGTGACTTAGCCTAATTGTGATGAGAACTTGAACACAATCCCGAATCACTGAGACCGAAAAGGAGATGTGTCAGGATTGCCTTAGTGTGGGTAGATTCGGTAGGATTATTTAGCTGTTCCGTGAAACGGTGGGCCGACAGGACCCGTTATCGTACCAGTAGATGACTTGCTAGAACCGACTGGTAGACAACATGAGACCGAGAGGAGATTGTAGTTAACCGAGACGTAAAATGACATGAGACCGACAGGATATTGTCATAGCCTATTACCCGGCTGAACTAAAATAGGATGGACGTGTTACATAGCTGAACCGGAATTCGTCTACAGCCCTAGGTGATCTAGATATCGCCTAGTTTCTCCATATCTATTTATTCAAAAGAAAAAAAAATACAAAAATATTAGATTAGTTGTTATTTCAATTCTTAAATCAATTAACTCTTTCCTCCTGCACCGTACTCTAAATTAAATAACTAATTAAATCTCAAGCATGTCCTCGTGGGATCGATAACTCGGGGTTGAAACATCACCCCTATATTACTTGATCGTGCACTTGCGCATACGCGTTAGTAAATCGCGTCAGGCTGCGAGACAGAGCCCTCGTGTACCAACAAGGGACTTGTAGGGACTTAGTTGTTTGGAGGCTAGGGTAAGGCCCGTCGCGCGCATGCGACAACCAAGCTCGCGCGCTACCCTTTGTAACTACTTTGAGAGACTTAATGGCCAAGTCCTATAAACCCGGCTTGACCTCATAACGGTCTCCGATATGTACGGTCAGGTGCCTAACGGTTCCTATATACACAGTCGAACGTGCCATTACGGAGGCTACCATTAAGCCGCCATTTATGGTGCATTAACCCCCTCACAACGATCACTTCCCCACTATATATAGGATCGTTAGCCCTCCGTTGCGACACAAGTGACAGACAGAGTCCATATCTGGTTCTACACTAGTCATCAAGCTCTCTCTCTCTCTCACACATTTACCATTGCTTACCCTCTCCCTACACACACCCTACATCTCTCTGTGTCCTTGTCCTCTACTTGAGGTGCACACTTAGATCTCTCTGAGGGATTTCAGTGAGCACAATTTGGTGAGCCTGACGTGAACACCCATCTTCAGAGTTTCAATCCTTCGAAACCTACAGAAAATATCGTCTGACGGAATTATTCGTGATGGTGATCGTTCCCCTTCCAACGAGGAAACCTCAAGGGACGAAGGACCACTCAACACCATTGTTAACACTAATGTCCGTGCCCAGACAGCTACCGGCAGTGGACCCTCCTTAGAGGCGCTCCAAGCCAAAATTCAGAGTCAAACCCATATGATGCAGGCCCATTCCCCTCAGATTGCTCAAATCATGACGATCTTGGGAAGGATTGCTCAAAACACAACTACAGGGGCTTCGGTCCCACTATCAACAGCCCCGTTGCCTCTACCAGTGGCGGCAACCACATCAATAGTGCATCGTCTGTTGCCCAATCCTCTTTTTTCGGTGGCCTTGGGCCTCAGGCGCAGGGCATCCCGACGAGCTCTTCCCTGATGACGACGGGGAACCCTACGTCATACTCGGCAATGTCTTATCACGCAAGTGGGGCTTTGGGCGGCCAAGCACTCCCGCCACCACCTCCCTATGATCCAAGCATGCCCTACATTCCGGGCTTTGCGGCCTTGGAACAACGTATAGACAGCATCATTGCGAACCAAAGCTTCGCAGATACTGTCATCCCAAAGGTCGACAGCGCGTCTCCCATTCCGCGGGACATCTACTTGATGCCCAAATCTGTTGGATACAAAGCACCCAAGTGGTAGAAGTTCGATGAAGTCGGCAGGAACGCACACGAGCATGTGATGCAATTCATTGACATGATGGGACCACATGTGGTAGACACCAGGTTGTTGACGCGTGAATTCCCCAAGTCTTTGGGGGCTGTTGCGTACAAGTGGTATAGGACACTGGAAGCAGGATCCGTCAAGAGATGGGAAGACATGGTGAAGAAGTTCTACACCAAATTTTTCCAAGTTGAAGAAAAGGTCACCACTATTCACCTTTCACACATGTACCAGAGGCATGACGAAGAGGGGGTTGCCTTCATCAAAATATTCAGGGCCAAATCCTTGGAGTGTGTTGACGACGTCCTTGAAAGTTGACTGGTGGAGACATGCCTTCAAGGCATGCGCGATGAATACAAAGGTATGCTCATTAACTTAATATGCCTACCTTTTCGAGACTGATGGAAAGCACCAGGAACGTGGAGCCACTGGTGGAAAGGATGAGAAAGAGGTACGCTAATGAGCGAACACAGGCGAGTCCCGGCTTCAAAGTGGGGAAGTTCAGCTACAAGCGGGCGCGAGATGTCAGCGTCCATGCAGTATCATCCCCCAATAAACAACAGCGGCCCACGCCCCAGGAAGCACCACCTTTGCCCTGTTCGATTGAAGAGGCAATCAGTCTTTGCAAGAAATGGCGAAAGGACAGAATCTTGTCGGCGCTCGAACATAGGCCGATTGGGGAGCAACTGCGAGACCCCAGGTGGTGCGAATGCCACAGACAGGTCATGCACCCTACCAAAGAATGTAAAAAGCTCAGATGGCTGATGAATAGACAAATCAAAGAGGGGCAGCTAGTTGCTGACGAACTGTCCAAGTAGGTGTGTAGCGAATGCTTTCCGCCTAATGCGCAGAGGAAGTCCAAGGGGAAGGAAATAGCCACGATTTTGATCTTGGACCTCGAAGAGGTCGCAGATGTAGAGGCCCCAGACATTGCGGAAAGTCATGAGGATGTGGGCTACGGTGTAGACACAGAGGATTCGCGCACCAACTGGAAAAAGATCTCTGCCAGGTTCGCTGAGTTCTTTGACGGAATGAATCTTTCAAGCGACTGCACACATGAGATAATGAGAACGATCCTTAAGGTAGCCAAGGACCATGGTGAGGAATTGGTCATCCCCAATTCGGAAGTCATGGGGGCCGCGCAATCAGGAGGTTTAGTCACGACATTTGATGACTCGGACAGAAGTAACGAGGCCAAACATCAGAGACCACTGTACGTGACGGCCACCATCAACAACGTCAAATTCAAACGGGCCTTTGTCGATTGTGGAGCTGCGATGAATGTAGTTTCACTAAAAACCTTACAACTAGCGGGAGTCCCTCAAAACAAAATCATAAAGAAGCCATCATTGTTGGCAGGCTTCGGCAGTGACTCCAGAATAATGATCGGTTGGATTCGATTAGGAATCCAGATCGGTCAGATTAGCTGTTTCGCCAAGTTTCACGTCATTGACGCTGACACGACTTACCATGTGATCATTGGGCGAGCGTGGATCCATCGCTTCGATGACGTGCCTTCTACGGCGCACCAAGTAATGAAATCTATCTGGAAAGACTGGGTGGTGGTGATACCCGCCTCAGTGAGTCCTTTCGATCTGGAGGAAGCGCACTTTCCTGAAGCAGTGTGGTTTGCAGACAGAGTCGTCCCAGCATCGAATCAGCCGATCCCACTACCCAAGGAGGAAAACATCCAGTGTCAATCAACGGATGGAGTGATGACAATGCGAAATGAGCCAATGGAGAAGTGGCCTAGGAAGGGAGGAGCCCCCAAAATAGCTTACAGCAAGAAAAAGGTTTACACCTTGAGGAGAGCTGTATAACTTGACAGTGAAGAGAAACGGGACAGGAAGTGTTATCACATCCAAAGATGTACGGGGTCACCCTCAACCTGTCTCATTGAAAGCACCCCTGGACAAGTTTATGAGCTGACGGAAGCCCCGGATAAAGACAAGAATTTGTTATCTTGAGAAATCAAGGAAGCCCCCGAATGCATGGAGGATCGCCCAAGGCCACACAAGCAAGAATTAAAGGAAGTATTTCGGAGTCCCACCGAGGAAAAAAGGAGATCGGTCTTCTTGAGTGCGGATCTCAGCAAGGGGGAAGACCAAGAGCTTATTCAAATATTGAAGGAATACATGGATGTGTTCACATGGGATTATGATGAGATGTCAGGGCGGGATAAAGGCATCACTATGCATAGGCTGAACATTGTTCCAGGATCAAAGCCAATCAAGTAAAGTGCGAAGAACTTTCGGCCCGAAATAAACGTCAAAATCAAAGAGGAGATTGTCAAGTTTTTAAAGGCCAAATTAATCGAGCCTAACCACCATCCGACCTGGATCGCAAATATAGTCCCTGTGCTGAAAAAGAATGGGAGCCTTCGCGTATGTGTCGATTTCAGGGACCTGAACAAGTTCAGCCTGAAGGACGACTTCCCTCTACCAAACATAGACCTTCTGATAGATTCTACCGCAGGCCACGAAATGTTTAGTTTCATGGACGGATTCAGTGGCTATAATCAGATCAAAATGGATCTGGAGGACGCAAAGGAGACGGCGTTCATCACACCCGTAGAGGTCTTCAACTACACTGTTATGCCATTCGGTCTGAAAAATGCAGGAGCCACGTATCAGCGCGCTATGATGGCTTTATTCCATGACATGATGCACCAGGAAGTCGAGTTCTATGTGGACGATCTAGTAGTTAAATCAAAACTGAAGCAAGGGCACCTGATGGATTTGAGGAAAGTCTTCGACAGATGCAGAATGTTTCAACTAAAGATGAACCCCATGAAGTGTGCGTTCGGAGTAACTTCTGGAAAATTCCTAGGTTGTGTGATTCACAGACAAGGGATTGAGCCGCGCGAAAATATCGGCGGTCACTAGCTTACCAGCACCACAGTCCCAGACCGAGTTAAAGGGATTTCTAGAGAAATTTTCATAGCTGAGGAGGTTATACCAGCTATTTCGGAGTTGACCTTTTTCTTCGGCAGTTTGCTAAAAAATAACGCGGCATTCGTATGGACACAAGAGCACCAAACTGCATTCGAGAAGCTGAAAAAGCTTTTGGCATCTCCTCGGGTAATGATCGCGCCTCAATTGGGATCACCTCTGCTGCTGTACTTAACCTCAAAAAAGTTGTTTATCGGAGCACTTTTGGCCCAGGAGTATGAGGGCCAAGAAAGACCGGTGTATTATATCTCGCGCACGATTCAGTCCGCAGAATCCAGGTACACCGATATTGAGCGCCATTGCTTAGCTCTATTTTTCACGATTGAAAAATTAAAGCACTACTTCGCGTCCCATAAGGTCACCATCATAACAAAGAATGATCCTATATGTTATCTGCTGGGTCATTCACCACCCTGCGGGAGGCTGGCAAAATGGTATATGACCATTTTGCAGTATGACATTGTTTGTGCACGACCAATGGCCATCAAATCCCAGGCGCTGGCGGATTTATTGGCCCAGTTCCCGGATAACAAATATGAGCATGTAGCGGAGGAGCTTGAGGGGCCAGAAATATATGCGATTAATGAACAGTACTGGAAGCTGCACTTCGATGGGTCGTCAACAAAAACAGGAGGAGGGATCGGAGTAGTGCTGATCAAGCCAGACCAAGAAGTCATTCAAATGTCAACCAAATTAGACTTTGCGGTGACTAATAACGAAGTCGAGTATGAAGCCCTTATTGCAGGATTGTTGGCAGCTAAGGTTTTGGAAGTCCAGAATCTCATCATCATGGGGGATTCCAAGTTTATTGTCAAACAAGACTCTGGAGAATATGCGCTCAAGGAGATCAACTTGCTAAAATAAAGGTCAATGGTACAGAGGGTGGTCTATAAGTTGTAATCTGTCAGATACGAACATACTCCCAGGGTCGATAACCGACATGTGGACGCACTGGCTACCCTGGGATCCAAAATCAGCTCCGATAAATGCGCGGCAAGGATCTCGATCGAAGTCAAGACAAATCCGTCTTTGATAAAAGACTTGAGCGAGGAGGATTCCCTTGCGGAAGAATATTGGAGAAAACCTATCTTACTCGCGATGGCTGATGGAACCAGCAAAGAAACTTGGGTGTCTGTAAAGGGATTTCGCATACATGATGGTCTGCTATATTACAAAGGTCTCGGGGGGATTCTTATGCGATGCGTGACGGAAGAATAAGGTCGAGCAACGTTGGAAAAGATTCATCAACATTCATGCGGAGACAATGAGATTTCCATTTACAGGAAGGCCCCGAGATATGGTATCCATTGGCCACAAATGTCATGCTTCGCAGCCATCATAATTGACTGTGAAAGATGCTCTTTGGTTAAAAACTCTCTGGAATTTTCCGCAATCGAGAACGAAGATTGGCGAAATCCCATAATTGACTACTTGCGAGAGGGGACCCTGCCTACTGACAGAAAAAGAGGCTGATAAGCTGAGAAGGAAAGCAACTCGATACATCTGGCAAGAAGGATTGTTATGGCAAAAAGGACACACATAAAACTTGCTCAGATATTAAAGCGGGCAAGAGATCCAGGAGGTCATGGAAATGTCTCATCAAGTAGAGCATCAAGGAGGTGCAAAGTTATGCAGACATCTCCTAACAATCGGATACTTCTGGCCAACCATGGAAGTTGATTGTGTATGAAAGTCAGAAGATGCCAGCAATGCCAATTCCATGGAAATTTAGTTCATGCTCCTACCGTCGACTTACACGCGTTGGGCACTCCGTGGCCTTTCCATACTTGGTCACTGGATTTCATCGAACCGATATGACCACCTTCGCGCGGAAATGAATATATACTCACGGGAACAGAGCAATTTACTAAATGGGTTGAGGCAATCCCACTCAAGACAGCAAACGCAGCGGTCGTGATCAAATTCAAACAGGAAAACATCGTTCATCGCTTTGGTATCCCTGATACCATATTATCCGACAATGGGACCCCTTTCGCCAATCTCCAGGTGGCCGAAAAATTAATGGAGTACAAAATTAGACAAATATTCTCAACGCCCTATTATCGAAAGGGAAACGGGCAAGCAGAGGCCACCAACGGAACGTTACTACGGATAATGAGCAAAATGGTCGCAGATGATCACAAAAGATGGGCAGATTCCTTGGGAACAGCGCTTTGGGCATATCGCACATCGCCTAGGACTCCTAAAGGAACTTCTTCCACTATAAAAAATTCCGGAAAAAAGGGCGGCAAGAAACTGCCGTGAAAAGTAAAAAAACCGCCGGAAAAGGAGTAAACGGCGGGAAATACGGCGGAAATGTACCCGCCGTTGATCTCGGCGTCGCGAATATGAACCAGTGGTTTTTTTTCCGCCATTTATTACCTTTCCCGACGGTTGTCCACTAACCGCCGTTGATTTTAAACACCCAACGTTGGAAAAGATTCGTTCGTACTATGCTATGGGGCTGAAGCAGTTGTCCCCTATGAAGTTAAGGTGAACTCAGCAATACTGGCTTTCAGTGCTCTATATGACAACGAGCGTGACCATGATCTCGTCCTACTAGAGGAACGACGCGAGGAGGCTAAAAGGGCGAACACAAAATACAAAGAAAGGGTCTCGCGTGCCTATAACAAAAAAGTCCATCATAGGGACTTTGCAGTAGGCGACCTAGTCCTACGAGCCTCTGACTATTGCATGCGCGAGGCAGCTCACCCCAATTTTGTGGCTAACTGGGAAGGACCTTTGAAGTCAAAGAAGTCTTCGACAGTGGTACTGTAACATCCTACGCTGCCACGAAACGGCCACCACTCCAACGCCGGTCAACATGAAGTGGCTGAAAAAGTATTACCCCTAACTTTTCTTTCTACTTTGATCAAAAAAATTGCATTGGATATCTTTCGCAAAATCCTCCCACATGAGGATTCGTATAAATAATAACTCTCCCGTATGAGAGCTCTTTCATCGGCTACGAGTCTTAGCTTATCATTCCAAAGCGTAAGCCTATCTCATATGATAGCAGTGTAAAGCCTATCTCATATGATAGCAGTGTAAAGCCTATCTGCCTAGATAGCAGCCAACGTAAATGTAAGCCTACCTCATATGGTAGCAGGATCGCAAATTTAAAAGCCTATCTACCTAGATAGCAGCCAAACATAAACTCAAAGCATGCCTCATATGGTAGAAACAAACATAAACGTAAGCCTGCCTCATATGGTAGCAGTGCTACAAACTCAAAGCCTATCTACGAAAGCGGAAAAACTCATAAAAAGTCAAGTGTAAGTCTGCCTGTCTAGGTAGAAACAAGATGCACGCATAAGCCCGTCTCATATGGCGGAAAACGAGCGCAGCCAAGCACGAGTTCACCTACCTAGATGGTCATAGCTCACAAATGCCTAAACCTGACGGCGATATCGTTCAAAGGATCAAACACATAAGACCTCGTGAGCATGAAAGTAAAAACATGAACCAATCAAAAGCATGAAAGTATCATTTCAATAATGCGCGGAACCAGTACGCGCAAAACATAAGCAGACGATCCAAGGATCACGGTCACAAGGAACACAAAAATTCTACAATAAAGAGCTCGAAGGAGTAATTCTAGAAAATTCAATCCTCGAAAAGATCCTTCAAGAGGGAATCTCCTGCTGACAACATGATGCTATTGGCAGTCAGTTCCTCTAAGCGAACCTTGTCATCTGCATGGCGTTTAGTGGCTGCTTCAAATTCTCTGGCCATTCGCTCCAACTACGTCTTGCGCACGGCGAGAGCGGCTATCTCCTCCCTATAAGCGGCATACTCGAATCTGAGTTGCGCAAAATTACGGATCCTTGTCAATCTTTGCACAAGGAAGCCAAAATCCAAATACCCTGCCGAGATTTGCTGGAGCTCCTCTGCACTAGCAAGGAGAGCCTTGGCGCTGTCAACTGTGGTACTCGCAGGCGTAGTTGTGTGAATTCTCTCCAAGAGAGAAACCAACTTTCTTAGGAGTTTCCCTCTGTATTTTTGGGACATTTCCGTACCCTAGCGAATGCAGTTGGGAAAGACAAGCGCACCTTCATCAGCCATTCAAGGCAAGCCTGATCGATACCTGCGCATGAAGAAGTAAGAACAGTATTCATCACAAACATAATTTCAGCAACCGAAGATCGAGGAAAAAAAGTAAAAGGTTCTTACTTGTTCCTTCGACGATCTGCCGGAGAGGGGCGGCATGTACCACTGACTGTGAACTAGAACTAACCGCCTCGGCCAGCCTTTTATCTACTTGAGATTCTCACGCGAAGTACGACTCAGGAATTACGAGACTGTTCTCAGCTGCACCGGGATTCACAGCCTGCGAACCCCATTCTTCAAATAGGTTCTCGGAGAAGAGAGCATCCAAATCCAAGTTTAAGCCTCCCACAGAGGCAGCGCTCCTCGAAGTGATCAGTGCCGGAGAGGCGTCGCACCCGGTTGACTCAATTATGCACCTGGCTAACTCAGTTCTCCTGACATTTTGACTAAAAGGAAGGTTGCGCCCGGACAAAACAGCAGGAACGACACGCTCACCCGACCTGATATTATGATCACGGGGCTCACTCTCTCCGGCATTTTCTTCGTCCGAAGAAATAAGTTGGGGTACCAGGAGCATCGTGTTCCTGCCCTTGGGATTTGACATGCTCCCTATCAGGAAAAATTTTCAATTATAGGAATTCTTCCCGTCTCAGTCTGCCCTGTAGAACCTGCATTAGAAACAAGGGGAACTTCTTCTGTACCCCCTCATGGGAGTTATTCCCTGCGGCAGAAGAAACTGGATTAGTGGCAGACCGCATGGTGATTTCCTTGCGGAAGCGCTTCGTTTGCTGAAGAGTTATGTCGCTGGTTTCAGGCTCGCCACCACTTCTCTTTCTTGTTGAGCTTTCATCAATTGAGGCCAGAAAGGCTTCTAAAGCATCAAAAACCAGTCGTTGGACTTCAGGATTCATGGGCCTGGCTGGGTCGATACGACTATGAGGAATGGAGGACTTTTGTAAGATTGCTTTCTCCTCGCGCAAGTGGTTGATGAAACTCACGCTACGATCTCCGGAGGCAAAACGCCTCAAACAACACTGATACAAAGGAAAAGGCAAAATGAGACATGGCACATGAAAACATAAAAACAAAGGGAAGGAGGTGCGAGCAAACCTGGATGAACGAGTCAGCATATCTAACTTTGGCTGTAAAAGATTTATGTTTGAGAACGTCAATATTTTCCTCCATAATAAATTGAGCACACAAGTGTCGATCCTTAGCCAACAAAGAATAAAAGCCGTAATGCGAATCATCACGATTGCGGGGTGTTTTAAAGGGGTACTCCCTTGTTGAGAGTAAAGACTCCTTGCTAGGTTGAAGAAGAGCATGACTGGAACTGTTCTGAAAATTGATGAGACGATGGATTTGAAAATTCCAGAAATCAACCCAGCCAGGACTATTTTTACCTCTCCTGATACGTGATGGTTGAATAAGAGGGAGTTGAGCGATGAGAAGGGAAGTTCCCCGGTCATGTATGACACTGTCATAGCATTCTTTGACAATATAATCAGGCCAAAATGGAGGGGCGACAGCATCATACCCAAACTGGGGGCTCACGCGAACGGGATTGTGGAACACGGGCAGCTTCTCATAACTAGGGGTCTCAGGGCCAGACGCATATTCAGGTAAAGTGGGTAGATACCCCCTTCGTACCGAGTTAACGAACCTGCTGTAGACCAAATCTCTTTTGGTAATATGATCAACAGTCATTTCATGGTCTTCATCGGGATAGAAATCTTCCCAGAAATATGTACGGTTTTGATTCATGGATGCGCAACGGAAACAATAATAAACCATGAAAAACCCTCCAAGGATCACAAGTCAAGAGACATAACGATGGTAAGGGAAGAAATCAATAACATACCTTAGGGTTTCTCCTTTTATGACTTCAAACACGAATTGTGTCACGTCTCTACGGTTGATCCACGCCTAGAGGTGAGATCTAGATCTTCCAATCCTTGGTGCTAGCCCGGAAAGAGGAAGAGGAATAAGAATCACGCAAAACGAGACAAACCAAGGGGCTTCCTTTAGGGCCGACGGGTAGGGGCGGCAATCCCAAGGGGTTCGGCCCCTTGTGGGATTTCTCTCTCTCTCCTTTTCTCTCCCACTCACTTATGTTATGAGCATTAGTGTGGGAAGGAAGGAAGGAGCATCCTTTATATAGTCCAAAAACTCCTTGTTAACTACCTAAAGGCCTTATTCTAGTCCTACTAGAATTCGGATTAGTCCCCTAGTCCTAATCATGTCCATACATGGTTTAGTTCTATTTTCCCATTAATCCTAATCATGTCTATACATGAATTAGGCCACCTTGGCAAATCCTAATCATGTCTCTACATGAATTAGGCCAACTTGCATATCAGTCCTACTAAGTTAGCAAGTTGTTGCGATTTGATCCTTCTAATTAATTAATCATATTAATTAATTATTTCCCATGTCTAGTTCACCCCTATATGGCGTGTGACCCCATAGATTCTATTTAGTTGGTAGTAACTATTTACTAATATGGAGCGGCCTCTAGCAAGACATCCATTCTAGCCATCAAATAGAATAGTCATCATGACAAATCTTGTGCAAGTAATTGTCTCATCCCTTTGTCTCAATATCCGGATTGGACACGAGGCATACAAGTCACACTCGTATATCCAATCCATAGTTTCTCGATCCTGGGAATAGCCTTATTCGTGCAAATAACATCAATATCCCATATTGATTTATTTGAGTCTGGCCAGACATTTTATAAGCACTATCCCTCGAGTGTCCTAGGATATTGGCTCCCGTTATGTGGGAGGGACAAATTCTATATAAGTCCACTACGATCTCTAAGCTTGCTTCCTATTGTATACAGTACACGCCTTTATAGCTACCCAGTTACGGTGTAGCGTTTGACGCTATCAAAATCACAATAATCCACAACTAGAATATCTAGTGACTTCAAGTCTAAGGATGACAATACTGTTGCACCGCGAGAAGCTCTTGTGACTTAACATAACGTGTATGTAGCCTTCTCGGAGATGGGTCAATCCAGTATGCCATTACTCCTAATGCATACCCATGTGTTGGATCATGATATCTCCATATCAATCCAACCCCATACTAGTCTATAGATGATTGTCCTATTAATCATTATAATCGACTAGGGATATTTAAGAATATAACACTTATATTCTAAGGACTTCATTCATGTTATCATATCTCTATATCGATAACATAATGAATCGTAAATCCATAAATGTCACAATTTATTGATTGCCTCTAGGGCACAATTCCAACAGTCTCCCACTTGCACTAGAGTCAATCTCCTGCATCATATGCCTATTGATCTAGCGCGGCCTTCCACGCTTACACTGCGTAGAGGCGAGACATCCGCTGGTGCTTTG
This sequence comes from Linanthus parryae, assembly GCA_023055425.1. Taxonomy (NCBI): domain Eukaryota; kingdom Viridiplantae; phylum Streptophyta; class Magnoliopsida; order Ericales; family Polemoniaceae; genus Linanthus; species Linanthus parryae. Next base: position 70,118,410 of record JALGPY010000007.1, on the reverse strand, counting down.
AAAATATTCACATCTCCTCTATCAAAAATTTGATTGAGATTGAATATTCTGAGTAAGTGCATCTCATGCAGTAATTTACTCAGTCCTCTATGTTAGAAGCAGTGACTGAATCTTGCCTGGAACCTTTCCAGCTCACAGTCGCTCCCACTGGGGCAGAACATAAAACTCGACTTATAATCTGAAATCTTCTTTGTCAGATTTGAAGTCCGCATCACTGTAACCCCTTACAGTAAACTCTTCCTATCCTCCATTTATCAAGAATTCATCCTTTAGTTCTTCTCAAGTACTTAAGGGTAATCTTGATAGTTATCCAGTGACGCTCACCCGGATATGACTGGTATATTTGTGTCATACCATATGACACATCTGGCCTAGTACATAACATGGCGTATCTCGTGAATCTTTATTCATACGGTCCATTTTCCAATCTAATTGGAAAGACAACTAGTCTTCCAAAGACTAATTCTATGTGACATGGGTAAGAATCCTTATTCTTTTCATGTTGAACCATTTCAACACCTTTGTCATTTTATGTACTATGACTTAAGCTATACAACCATCTTGATCTACCTCAATATATCTTCACAAGTTGCTTTGCTTAAGTATACCATTAGAAATTCAATTCCCTAGTCAATCTGCGTAAGACTGCCAAGTAGGGGCAACATTCCCAATGATTAAGTATGTCTCCACATACAAGACCAGAAACATAACTGTGCTCCCACTAACCTTCTTGTAGACACAAGTATCATCTTCAATTTTGATGGAACCAAACCACTTTGATTACACCATCAATTTGAAGAGTCCAACTCCTAGAAGTTTGATCCAATCTATATATAGATTTCTAGAAGCAAGATGCGAATGGATTTAAGCATCACAATTGGGGAAAGATTTTGTCATAGTCTATACTATGAGCTCACATGAAATCCCTTTCCTACCAATTTTCCCTTAAAGGTAATCATATTACCATCCATGTTGGTTTCCTCATAACCCACTTGCACCCTATGGGTCCTACCCTTCAGGTGGTTCCATCAAAGTCTATACTTTGTTGGTATACATGGATTTCATATCGTATCTCATGGCTCCAAGCCATTTCTGAGAGTATGGCCACACGTGGCCATCTCATAGGTTGTAGGCTCATATTTATGAGCAATATATCAGGGGTTATGAGAAATCCTTATTTCTCTAGTCCCTTGACATATCCTACCTGACCTATGAGGTTCTTGTGTTATCTGAGTAGGTTGCTCCACAACACCTTGTGATCCTGCTCATGTTCCATCAAAAAGATCAATTTTTTGTTGTGGTTCTTGAACTTCTTCAAGTTCTAGTGTCCTCCCACTGTTTCCTTTTAGAGACAATCTCTACATAGAAACACTGTGGTTCGAGAAACAAACATTTTGTTCTTGATTAGGTTGTAGAAATAATATCCTTTTCAGGATATCCCATAAAACATTTATCTGACTTGGGTCCAAGTTTATTTGTAAACTCTTCTACATAAACGTCATAACCCCAAATCTTTATGAGTGACACTAGGACACTTCCTAGTCCATATCTTCATATGGCGTTATTCATAATCCGGTTTTTATGGAACAAGGTTAAGGGCGAAATTTGCTGTAATTAGAACATAGCCACAAAAGTAAACTGGAAGTTCTGTTTGACTCATCTTGGACCGAACCGTGTCTTACACGGTTTGAAATCTCCTCTTAGACATGCCAAACCCATGTGGCGTGCTAGGTGGAGCGAGTTTTTGGATCATATCCAACACTCCCATAGATTCTTGTCAAACCCTTGGCTTAAGTACTCTCTTCTACGATCCAATCGTAGAGCCCTAATACTTTTGCCAAGCTGGTTCTCTACTTCATTCCTGAATACTTTGAACAATTCAAAGGATTCTGATTTTTTTCTTCATAAGATACACAAATCCATATTTCTCTGATCCTATCAGTAAGTATGATGAAGTACTGAAAACCATCTTTAGTATTTGTGCTTAGCGACCTTCATAAATCAATATGTATGATTCCCAAAATATCATATCTTTGCCTAATAAGTCTTACATGTATCATTCGATTCAATAATCAAATGAGTTCCAGAAATCCATCCTTATGGAGTTCTAGATATGTATCTCTTATTTATGGGGCCTAAACGATAATGCTAAAGATAATTGAAGTTCATATCATTATATGCAAACCTCTAGGTATTAATGTTATTGATGAAATTATCATGATCATGGATATAGAATTCACTTAGACAAAATTGCATTACCATAATGCATATCATAATAAATGAAACAACATTTGTCCTTTATTATGATAAGGAGCTTTCTTGTCCAAACAAGAAACTATGATAATGATCCTACTCATAGTAGGGACATAATCACTTTTTTCTAATTCATGAAAAATTTCTTAAAGGTAGAAATAATTCCCTACGGCTTATTCAGCAACCCTTTGCTTCATAGCCCCACGTGTAGGATTATTTCTTCCTCATCCAATTGTCTCCATCTCTTGAGATCCTCCACATTTCTATAAGTGTGAGATCCTCATCTAGTATCATATACTCTTGATGATGAGATAGACACATTGAGTTTTATAACAAGAATACCTAAATTGGAATTCACAATTCCATTATTATTTACTTCCATGTACTTTGGGTAGTCTCTTCTTCCTTTACACTACCTATGGGACTTTAAGGCAACTTGGCTTCAGCAACAGGCTTGCTTTATGCCCATGGGGTCGGCGCAAACCATTTGCCCTTACCCATGTTGTTAACCTTTAAAAACTTTGCCCATGCCCATTATTAGTGTTTTTTTTAGTGATTTTTCAATCATATTGAGTAAATCAACTTTAAAACAAAACTATAATTGCATCCAATGCAATTCTTGGTCCACTTGGGTGAATAACCGTTTATTCTTTATCTATCTCGTAGATAATGCCCATTCACTAATGTTTCAATCATATTGAATTAGCTTATTTGCATAACGCAAAGTGGAACAACACTTCAAACCTTTCATGTTTAGCTTGCTCTTTTGAAAGAGCTTCTTTCAATGTATGATCATATCATACTTCCCCATGTTTCTCTTCTTTCTTCCAAAGCTCAGAGTTCATGGCAGCTAGCATGAGGCAAGTCATAACCAAAGAACCATTCTTTGGTGTTCCTTTCATAGGTTTTAGTGTGTTTTTGGTAGTCGGTGGAAGAGAACTTTATGTTCTACGAAGTACAACAAATTCTCTTTTATTTGAGAACAATTCTCAATTTTATACCAGTCTAGAAAAATAGATAAAGTCGCGTTTTTGTTTGCTTAATGCCATGGGCATTCAACATAATAGGATTATGCAAAGTTTGTGACGTTTAACTATATTTAACAAGGATTTAAATTATTAAACATAGCCCCCACTATTTTTCTACGGATTAATAACCCTCAAGATATTAATACGGAAAATATCCTTATATTTTCTAGTGGGCCAAGATCCATGTTTCATCTCCTTATGAGCTTGCTTTGGCAAGTCACCCATAATTTGACTACTTTAGGTAGGAACAATTCCAATTGCATCCCTTATGCAACTCTTGGTTCAATTGGGCAAATAACTCCTTATTTATCCATCCATATGGATAATCTCAATTGATTGCCTCTGGGTTTCTTAATCATATTAATAGCCCAGTTGTGTTCAACCTCTTATTTAAACAATTGCACATTGTTACGTGCCATCGCATTCCATCATGATGAACCAAGTCGCCATGCTTTGGCACGCACGAACTTGATAAATAATGATGATAATGAGTGTTTAAATAACGAGAAGGCAAGAACACAATATTTGAATTTTGAGGGATTTTTAAATTCAATTTTAATTGTTTTTGTTGATCAATATCAACTAATCTATCTATTTGAGTTTGGGCACAACTCCAAATAATAGATCCGGGTTGTCTAATTATCTTATTATCCTAATTGCATGCATCATCCATACACCAACCACACAATAATAAGACATTAAAATAAACAACCACAAAACAGAATTTAAACGTGATGTGGATATGGCCTTTTCTAGACTAAGATAATTCCAAGCCAATAGAATTATCTATGAACCCTAAAAGCAAACACATCTCCATGCGTCATGATCTTTTGGTCCATCCTTCATAGTCATGTGGAATGCTCCATGCTCCATGCTCCATTCTTTGTGGCTCCTTTTGGCTTTGGGCTTCTTTTCTTCAATCTTGGCTAACAATCTACTTTATCTAGCACTAGCTAACTTCTATACTAAATAAAATAAATCTCACAAGTTGAGAACAAAATGGCACGCAGGCCATGAAACCCTAATTAATTATTACAATTAATTGATCAGCTCGCAGGCTGTAAACCAAACCACAAAAATTAAACATCCACATCAAACCACATCCTAAGGCCATATCCAATCACCATGCGAATTGCACATAAACAGTTAATATCCAATTTTAACGTGCTTGGTCAATTTTAATTGATTTTAGGACATTCTAGGGTTAAAACGGTCCATGGGCCCAACAATCCAATTGCCCGGGCCCAAAAAAGTGAATCGCAAGGCCCTAGGGCCGGCCCGACCCCTAGCCCACGCGGCTAGGCCGCGGGCTAGGGCTCCCCGGCCCCTAGAGCGGCCAAGCTTGGGCGGCAAGCAAGAGGGGGCGGTCCCTCTAGGGGGGGCCGAACCTCTTAGGGAGTTGTTTCCAAAAACAACTCCCTTGCATGGTGCCCAAGTTTGGTTGTTTCCTTGTTTTGGGAGAACTCATTCTTCCCCAAGGATGCCCAAACCCTAGATCTAAGATCCTAAAATTTCTCAAACTCACTATTTCATGCATCCAATGCAAAAACTATGTCTTGTTATGATAGATTATTGACAAATTGCATCCCATGCTTGATTTGTCTTGTTTTACGCGATAAACAATCAATTTAAGGTGTAGAACTATCAAAACGTAATACATAAACCACGTTTATGCTCTACGACCTGTGGCTCTGATACCACTGTAGGGTTTTGATTCATGGATGCGCAACGGAAACAATAATAAACCATGCAAAACCCTCCAAGGATCACAAGTCAAGAGACATAACGATGGTAAGGGAAGAAATCAATAACACACCTTAGGGTTTCTCCTTTGATGACTTCAAACGCAAATTGTGTCACGTCTCTACGGTTGATCCACGCCTAGAGGTGAGATCCATATCTTCCAATCCTTGGCGCTAGCCCGGAAAGAGGAAGAGGAAGAAGAATCACGCAAAACGAGACAAACCAAGGAGGACTCGGCTTCCTTTAGGGCTGACGGGTAGGGGCGGCAATCCCAAGGGGTTCGGCCCCTTGTGGGATTTCTCTCTCTCTCTCCTTTTCTCTCCCACTCACTTATGTTATGAGCATTAGTGTGGGAAGGAAGGAAGGAGCATCCTTTATATAGTCCAAAAACTCCTTGTTAACTACCTAAAGGCCTTGTTCTAGTCCTACTAGAATTCGGATTAGTCCCCTAGTCCTAATCATGTCCATACATGGATTAGTTCTATTTTCCCATTAATCCTAATCATGTCTCTACATGAATTAGGCCACCTTGGCAAATCCTAATCATGTCTCTACATGAATTAGGCCAACTTGCATATTAGTCCTACTAAGTTAGCAAGTTGTTGCGATTTGATCCTTCTAATTAATTAATCATATTAATTAATTATTTCCCATGTCTAGTTCACCCCTATATGGCGTGTGACCCCATAGGTTCTATTTAGTTGGTAGTAACTATTTACTAATATGGAGCGGCCTCTAGCAAGACATCCATTCTAGCCATCAAATAGAATAGTCATCATGACAAACCTTGTGCAAGTAATTGTATCATCCCTTTGTCTCAATATCCGGATTGGACACGGGACATACAAGTCACACTCGTATATCCAATCCATAGTTTCTCGATCCTGGGAATAGCCTTATTCGTGCAAATAACATCAATATCCCATATTGATTTATTTGAGTCTGGCCAGACATTTTATAAGCACTATCCTTCGAGTGGCCTAGGATATTTGCTCCCGTTATGTGGGAGGGACATATTCTATATACGTCCACTACGATCTCTAAGCTTGCTTCCTATTGTATCCATTACACGCCTTTATAGCTACCCAGTTACGGTGTAGCGTTTGACGCTACCAAAATCACAATAATCCACTACTAGAATATCTAGTGACTTCAAGTCTAAGGATGAAAATACCGTTGCACCGCGAGAAGCGCTTGTGACTTAACATGACGTGTATGTAGCCTTATCGGAGATGGGTCAATCCAGTATGCCATTACTCCTAATGCATACCCATGTGTTGGATCATGATATCTCCATATCTATCCAACCCCATACAAGTCTATAGATGATTGTCCTATTAATCATTATAATCGACTAAGGATATTTAAGAATATAACACTTACATTCTAATGACTTCATTCATGTTATCATATCTCTATATCGATAACATAATAAATCGTAAATCCATAAATGTCACAATTAATTGATTGCCTCTAGGGCACAATTCCAACAAAATCTATGTTCTTGTCTTCCATACGAGTAACGTACGGGCGAGGTTGGAAATAACGAACATCGTCGCATATAAGAGCAAAAGAGCGTTGGGGAGCTTTTGTTTTGTATCAACGCGACGATTGAGGAGAAAGGTAAAGGAGTTTGGCTTTAGGCGCATTCCACAAGTCCACAGCAGCAGGGTCTGGGGCATACGCAGGCCATCTTTAGAAAGCCCACATAGCTAAAAATGCAGTATTGACATAGGTAGTGTTATCAACCCTCCCCTGCGACTACTCAGCATGCTCCATAGCTAAATCAAGGTGGTAATATAGGGACCCTAATACAAGGGGCCCTAAGGCTACTTTCAAGCCAAGAGACAGTCTCACAGGAAAGGCAAGTACATGGGTAAAAACTCCGTCGCGAGGAAACCCATCTATCAGGTAGTGCGACAACCACACGCACAAGTAGCCACAGAGGGTAAAATTCAGTCCCTTGTCGTGGACACTAATAACATCTTTCTGTGTCCTTGTCCTATTCTTGAGGTGCACACTTAGATCTCTCTGAGGGATTTCAGTGAGCACATTTTGGTGAACCCGACGTGAAGAAGTACATCACCCACTTCGCCCAGCTGTTTTTAGGACTAGAAGGCAGGTATGCAAATTCCTTGCTAGCACTGGTCGCGCCTGACTTCCATCTCGAAATAGCCTTCTTCAAGCCTGCTATGCAGACCTTCATATCTTCGAAAAGTTGAAGCTCTTGAGAATCGGCCAAAGCGGCCAGAGGATCAACGACCCCCATACTCGGGAGATGCATCAAAACTTCGGTGTCTTCCAAGGTAGGAACAGCTTCGAAATCCGGAAAGTGAAAGGTGTGTGTTCTCTTGGTGTACCTGGAAAAAGGGTCTGAAGCATGACGTTGTAAAATCTGATATGTAGCCCCTTTGTGGCACGAACAGCGTGAAAAATATTGGCCTGCTTCAACTCCCTTGCATAATTAGTAAAAATGAACTCCGTTCATTCCTCCATCCAGTCAGGCCCTTCCATAAAAGTTTGTGGAAGGATATCGGTAAAACCATACAAACCATCTTCGATACCAAGTCTGTGGATGTCTTGGGTATCAGCCAAATCCCAGTCAGAGCTCAAAGGCTCAGGCACAAGTTGAAGAAGGTCGGCTACTGGGGATGCCCAGAGAGTGATTTCCTTAATAGTAGCCACATAAAATTCATCGCCACCCAGATAAGGAGCCTTGTACCAAAGCTCCTTGGGAAGCGCCGACACTTCAACGGCCTCCTTATTCGACTTCTTTGGAGCCATTACTGTGGGCATAAAGCATCAATTTTACAAATTAACAGACATGCAAGAGGAAAGAAAAGGGGGGAGAAGAATAGTATCTGCAAACTTGACCACAAACTTACGCAATGGATAATCACTCACCTTGTTGACGATTGAGTGCCTGGACTACTCGAGAGAATGTATGAAGAATCCGGTCAAGAACTTGATTGAAAGTTTAGGCTTCTTGTTGAGGATTCTCTCTCGGATGCATACGAACTTGGAAGCAACAACAATGGAAAAGTTCTAATTGAAGGAAGCAAAGGGTTTAAATAGCCTTCAGATCGAAGAGTCATGACTGCTGACGTCTGCTGAGTCAGCAACGCTTCGATATCCGGCGAGATTGGCGACCCATCAAATCCTTCCGAGATGCTCTTGCCTCGAAAATAGGGAAAAAATCATGGATGGCATCTGATTAGCTTCACAGTGACCATGCTTCGTCAGAAATCTAACGGCGCTTCTAAACCATAGGAAATCATGGCTATGACTAGGGGCTAGGAATTTGAATTTTATTCAAAAATTCAAAGCATCTGCGTGGGGGCCACGCACGGCTAATTTTGCGCGACTGTACAACGGATGCGCGCGTGACATTCGTGCAAAAGGGGGATAATGTAGATAGTGCTTTCTGGACAGACGGATCACAGCCACATGGCAGCAATCCAGCACACCCAGCTGTGCTCCATACACACCGGACAACTACCTATGCTTGTCCACGTGGGGGCTGCGAGACAGAGCCCTCGCGTAACAACACGGGACTTGTAGGGACTTAGTGGTTTGGAGGCTAGGGTAAGGCCCGTCGAGCGCATGCGACAACCAAGCTCGCGCGCGACCCTTTGTAACTGGTTTGAGAGACTTAATGGCCAAGTCCTATAAACCCGGCTTGACCTCATAACGGTCTCCGGTATGTACGTTCAGGTGCCTAACGGTTTCTATATACACAGTCGAACGTGCCGTTACGGGGGCTACCATTAAGCCACCATTTATGGTGCATTAACCCCCTGACAACGGTCACTTCCCCACTATATATAGATCGTTAGCCCTCCGTTGCGACACAAGTGACAGACAGAGTCCATATCTGGTTCTACACTAGTCATTAAGTTATCTCTCTCTCTCACACACAATTACCATCGCTTACTCTCTCCCTACACACACCCTACATCTCTATGTGTCCTTGTCCTCTACTTGAGGTGCACACTTAGATCTCTCAAAGGGATTTCAGTGAGCACACTCTACTAACTGTATTGCTTGGAAAAAATTAATCTCACTCTATAAAAAAAGAGGGCCAGGGTTCAGAAAAATTAAGCTTGAAGCATTAGGGTTAGCCTCCCTCTAGAAAACCTGAGAGATAGAAACCTCCGTCTAGAGGTTTGGCCAACAGCAAGAGAGAAGCCATTCGACGGTTCGGCTTCCAGGCTCCTCCATTGGCGTTTCTTCTTCCTTCAGCTTCGATTCCGGTTCAAAAGTTGTTTTATATATTCAAGAATCAACCCAGGTAAGTCTGATCTTGTTCTTCATTGAGTCTCTCGATAAATCTTATTCTATTGATCTAGAACTAGTCTTATGTCAGCTTACCTGTGTTTATGATATGTTTTTGTCTACATAGACTAAACTAATCTCATTGATCTTATTCTTAGTCTGGTTTTGCATCATATCTGTGTTTCAGACGGTCTCTTCTTTACAGACGTGTCACATATTTTGAACACTAGGATTTCTCCCTCATATTCATCATAGAGTCTATATTATTGCCATATTTTTTTATCCTGAATTGTTACCTATTGAATATGTCATATCTGAAACGGTTTCCCCCTAGTTGGGACTTGTACAGTCAACCACGGACTTGTTTAAAGTTTGTCTCTTATATCTTTTAGGTATGTTAAATTCTAAGGACTACTTCTGATATTAATAGAAAGTAAAGTGTAGGGACCTGATTGTAATTCTTATGAGTTGTTAGTTGCAGAAATTAGAGATGATATAAAAGCTGTAATAGGGTTCTTAGTAGAATTAATGAAAACTATTTTGTTCATCTTCTATCTTCTTTCTCTCTCTTGTTCTTCGTTTCTCAATTGTTCACATGGTATCAGAGCCCGCGATCTTCTTCTCCGATCATGAATTCGACGTCTCTCTCGCCAAATTTGCAGTTCTTCATCAGTAATTTCCATCATCTCATACCGATTAAGCTTGATTTGACCAATTATGGTGTCTGGCGTCTGCAATGTGAAAGTTCCCTAGCGGCGAGTACGCTCTTCGATCGAGTGCTTTCCTCTTCATCTCTGGTGGCTGAAATTGTTGATTCTTCAGGTAATTGCTCCGTCAATCCATCTTATACTCAGTGGCTAACGGAGGACTCTTATCTTCGGATCTGTCTACTTGCAACTCTTACTCCGGCGGTTCTTGTTCAAGTAAAAAATGCTGCAAATGTGTTTGATCTATGGTGTTTTCTTGAGGCAAAATTCACTAAACTCAGTGCTTCTGAAGTCTATAATCTCATATCTGTTCTTCATAATCTCAAGAAATATCTAACACAAACTGTTCAACAATATCTTACATCTCTCAAGAATCTTACTGATCAATTGGCCATGGCTGGCTCTCCTGTTGATAAGTCTGATATTGTATTTTACTCTCTACAAGGACTTCCAGCTGATTTCAATCCTATTAAGCCTATTATTAGTAATTTACCTTTATCTATGGATGTTGATGAGATTCATGCTAGAATTTTGTCTGAATCAGTACATTTGGATTTGGAACACAAGTCTACATTATCTGAGGTTGCACCTCCACGTGCAATGGTGGCTCATAATTCATTTTCTCAACACAAGAATTTTGTTAAGAAGATGTGGCCTCCAAAAATGCCATCCTACTCTACTGGTTCTTCTCAAGCATCAAGGTCTTATGGCTTCTCCAAGCCTGGTGATCCTCTCCTGCTTCATCTTGGCCATCTAAACACAGATCACATACCTCAGTTACTCGCCAGATTTGCAGTAAAGATTGACACACTGCACTTACTTGTTGGCACAGATTTAAAGAGAATCATCAACCAAGAGCTATGTGTGCTACTCTCCTGGTGTTTCTAAGTCTCCTTGGATATTTGATTCTGGTGCCACATCATCTTACAAGCAATGTTCAGGCCCTTACAAACTATGGATCTTCTTCTCAACACATTTCTTTGGCAGATGGATCTACTACTTAAGCTACACACAGAGGGGATGGTATTTTACCTACTCCTCATGGTAATCTTGTTCTTAACAACATGCTACTTGTTCCTTCCTTGTCTCATAATCTAATTTCATTTCAGAAAATTAGCACAAGACAATAATTGCAGAGTAATCTTTGATGAATCATCTGTTGTGATTCAGGACAAGACTACTTCTCAGGACATTTTTAGAGGTCCTACTACTCATGGCCTCTACAGCTTTGTCCCATCCACTCTTGATATCTCTCCTAGTAAGTCTTCTTTAGCTCTTCATGCTTCATCTTCTTTTTGGCATGCTAGGCTAGGACACCCTTCCTCTGATATATCTAAAGCTCTTACACATAAAAACACAGTTGCTTCTTCTTCTCTTTCTCATTGTTCAGCTTGCTCTTTGGCTAAGTCACATAAACTGTCATTTCCTATTACAAGACAAAGATCTACTTCCCCTCTGGCTCTTCTTCATTTAGATGTTTGGGGTCCTAGTCCAGTTATCTCTTCTAATGGTTCTAAGTATTATTTTCTGATTGTGGATTATCACACAAGGTACTCTAGGCTTTATCCCATGGTTGCTAAGTTTGAAGTTGTTGCTCTTTTTCAAACATTTCTCAATCAAGTTGAAAATCAGTTTCACACTTATGTTGGCCATGTCCATGTTGTTAGGACAGATGGAGGTAGGGAGTTTGATAACTCCTTTTTTCTTCATCTTCTGCAATCTAGAGGCATTCTATATCACAAAACATGTCCTTACACTCCAGAACATAATGGAGTTGTGGAGAGAAAGAATAGACATGTGTGTGAAACCATGAGAACCTTGTTAGCACATGCCTCTGTTCCACAACAATTTTGGGTTGAAGCGGCTCTTACTTCAGTTTATCTTATTAACAGATTACCCCTCTCCACATTAGACTTTGTCTCTCCTTTTGAGTTGTTATTTTCTTCAAAACCTACCTACTCTCACTTAAAAGTCTTTGGGTGCTTGTGCTACCCTTGGACCAAACCTTACTCTCCTAATAAACTTGCTGTCGAGTCAGCTGCTTGTGTGTTCTTGGGGTACCACTACCCTACAGGTTATAAATGTCTTGACCCTCTCTATGGTAAGACATACTTCTCTAGACATGTTCAATTCCAAGAAAGTGTATTTCCTTTTGCTAGTACTATGGTTGCTGAAGAGCCTAATCTCTATTCCAATCAAGAGTCACTTTCACCTGCAACTCCTACAGCTCCTTTTGTTACTATGTCAACATAAACTACTGCCACTCCAGCTGTACCTATTACTCCTATCACTCCTATCTCTTCAGACAGCACTTCTCTGTCTTCAATTAATGCAGTAGCTTCTCCACCCACCTCTCCTCCTTCTCCCACATTACCTATTTTACCCTCCACCTCTCACCATCACATGATCACCAGGTCCAAGTCACGCATCTCTAAACCTAGACATCCTTTCAGTCTCAAAGCTCAATCTCTTTCCACCTCAGAAACTGGACCAAAGACAGTTAAACAAGCTCTTCAAGATCCAAAGTGGTATAAAGCTATGAGTGAAGAGTTCTCTGCTCTTCAACAACAGGGTACTTGGACTTTAGTTCCCCATTCTTCTTCTCTCAATCTAGTAGGCTGCAAGTGGGTGTTTAAAATCAAGAGAAACTCTGATGGTACAGTGGCCAGATATAAAGCTAGGCTGGTAGCTAAAGGATTCAATCAAATTGAGGGTGTTGATTATCAAGAGACTTTCAGCCCTGTTGTCAATATTCAAACTATAAGGCTTATTCTGTCCCTGGCTTGTAACTTTGACTGGCCTCTTAGACAATTTGATTTCACAAATGCCTTCCTCCATGGACCACTTCTTGAAACTGTGTATATGGTCCAGCCACCTGGGTTTCAAGATCAGACTACTCCTACTGATGTGTAAAAGCTTCACAAAGCCTTGTATGGTTTGAAGCAGCCTCCTAGAGCATGGTACAAGCTGCTGCATCAATTTCTCCTTGATGAGGGTTACAACACTTCTCCTACAGATACTTCTCTGTTTTACAGGCACTCCAGTGGTAAGATCACTATCTTACTTGTTTATGTAGATGACTTGATCTTAACTGGTAATGATACAGTTTTTCAATGCCTCTCTGGTTCCTAAAATGAGTGCTGCTTTCTCAATTAAAGATTTGGGTGATCTTTCCTATTTTCTGGGTATGAATTTTAGTAGATCCTCTTCTGGATTTCTTCTATCTCAAGCTAAGTATGCCACATATATTCTTCATAAAGCTGGTTTTTTGGAATGCAATCCAGTTGCAACTCCCATGGCTCTTAAAGAAGACATTAGTCCTTATATTACTCCTCTCTCTGATCCAACAGACTATAGAAGCTTGGTTGGTTCTTTGCAGTATCTCACCACTACCACACCTGATCTTACATTTGCAGTTAATCATGCCTGTCAGAAAATTCACTCTCCTACTGTGTCAGATCTCAAAGCAGTTCATAGAATTCTCAGATATGTTAAACACACACCTGATTTTGGTCTCAGGTTCACAAAGGGACCGCTTCATCTTCTTGCACTCTCAGATTCAGACTGGGCAGGGGACTCTTTGGACAGGAAATCCGTTTCTGGTTGTTGCATTTACCTTGGCAATAATCTTCTGTCATGGAGTTCTAATAAACAGCCTACAGTGTCCAGGTCTTCTACAGAAGCTGAGTTCAGAGCTTTGGGGGCTGCTGCATCAGAGGTTTTGTGGTTAAAAATTCTCCTTACTGAACTTCATGTTCATCTTCTTCAACCTCCTTTACTATACTGTGATAATGTTTCTGCATTGAATCTTTACCTCAACCCAGTTCTTCACAGCAAGACCAAACACATGGAACTTGATTGCTATTTTGTGAGGGACTGGGTTCATAAGAAGCAATTACTTGTTGATCACGTTCTTTCTGAGTTTCAGTTAGCTGATTTCTTCACTAAGCCTCTTACTGTGGATAGATTTCAGTTTCTTAGATCTAAATTATCTGCTCTTGTGTGTAATCAAGCTTTTGGATCTTCTCTTTGTGAATCTCCTTCACCTTGAAGGGGGATGTTAAAGTCAAAGGACTATTTCTGATATTAATAGAAGTTAATGTGTAGGGACCTGATTGTAATTCTTAGGAGTTGTTAGTTGCAGAAATTAGAGATGATATAAAAGCTGTAATAGGGTTCTTAGCGGAATTAATGAAAACTATTCTGTTCATCTTCTATTTTCTTTCTCTCTCTTGTTCTTCGTTTCTCAATTGTTCACAAGGTATAGGATTTGTTTAGATTGTGTAGAGTATCTTATCCTATACAAATTAATTGTGTTATTCATATGTATCTGATAGAGTTGTTCGCTCACGAACTAACGCTGTTAGAGATTTATTCACTTGACAAGCTACCGGAGGAAAAGCTCGTAGGGTACACGCTTGAACAAGGTTCTATGTGTATCTTAGGTCATCAGCTCGATAAACTAGGGATAGTTGTAGTGAGTAGCCGATCCAAGGGATAGCTCATTTTTATCTTGTATCAGAAGTTTCGTGCAATATAGTTGTCTCACACTTGTTGGTGCTAGCAAGTGGGGGTTATTAACCTAACTTTCATTCATATCCGGAAAACACGGTGAAGGTCTCCCCACGATAAAAATCTCGTTGGCCGCGCTGTTTACGTTTTCATATAGCTGCTATATCATGGTAGATTAGTTCATTTATATCACCGCATCTGATTTTTCTATATGTTGTCCTTGATAAACGAACTGTTTAGATCTTATAGGGTTGTGTACTATCCATTCTATAATACGCTTGAACAAGGGCTGTTCCAATTGGTTCTACGATTGTAATATTCTGTTGTGTCGTGCTTAGTCGTGAATTGAGGGTACATAGATTAGCAGACACACTCGTACTCGTGTGTGATATCGTCTGCTACTCTTCTCTCCATCCCCTTTCAATTGGTATTAGTTTATATTATTTATTTAATTGAACTAACGTATAGGTTTAAATGCTTCCATAGATCTTCTTGTGTTCTGTCTTACAAGAACTTAAAGCTCAAGAAGAAGAAGAAGAAGAAGAAGAAGAAGAAGAAGAAGAAGAAGAAGAAGAAGAAGAAGAAGAAAAAGAAGAAGAAGAAGAAGAAGAAAGTCAGATGCAAGCAAGCATTCGGGGAAACGTACTCCAGACACCTCAAAGATTGATGAGTGTTAAGACTATGAACGTCAAATCATCTGATACCGTGAAGACTTTGCTCATGGGGGTAAGAATTGAGATTGATTCAAAATATTAGCCATTTACTGATCCATCAGGTATGTCTTCCGACAACACCTTTACTGGTAGTTGGAACAATGATGAAGGTGATAAGATAGCCCCGTACTACTCTCTTGGATGTGGTTCCCTTGATATTGAACCAGTTGTAGCGGGACTGATAACTAAGTTATGTTGTCCTAGAGTTTTGTTTGCATCTCCTCCAGGTTTTACTATTTACTTTAAAGAGAATCATAATGAAATGGTTGAATACAAATATGAGCTTAATGATGAGTTTACTAAAATTCTTGTCAATAGCATGTTTTAACTCAGACTCTAAAGAGTATGTGTGAAGAGATAGAACAACGGAAAAAGAGAAAATGAGTTTCACTGCAGCAATGAACTTCTTCAGAAGCAAGCACACTGTGTTGAGGAAGAAAGGGAACATCTCAAGCAAGAGAACGTGGAAAAACAATCTAAGATTGTGGAGCTCAGAAAACAGATTGATCTTCTTGAAAGAAGACTCCTTCAATCAGAGGAATATATTGAGATGTTGGGTGTTCAATTCAAGGATATAACAATGGAGTTGAACAATCTGATTAATACTCCAAAATTCATTGATGACAAACGTTGTCTAGGGTATAAACTCCCAAAGGATTCAGCTAAAAAATCTGACTCACGTTATCAAAGCCAAAGAAGATCATGCATTACCAGAGGCCAGTGGATCCGCGTCTAAAGAGTATTCGAAGATTGTTGTTCCCAAAGGTAAGGACTCCATGTGTTAGTCATCTGCGTCAAAATCACATCATAAAAGAAACATTAGCCCCGTTAGAAATACGATCAACAATCAAAATAATAAATAAATCAACATTATGTAAATGGGATTCGCTGGCCTGGGTGTGAGAGGCATGTTATGTAGGACATTGTCCTACAACGTAGATCCTCCCTGCGTGAGGGTTCTACCGGTATGCTACGAAGTAGGATTCAACCCACACTCGAGCCAGCTCCTACAAGCGTCACGCCGGTTGTAGGACTTGTGAACCGTCACGAACCGTAGTTGCCCAAAATCACGTATGTAAAATACCCAAGTATATATTAGAGTGTGTATGGGGATAGAAGTATAAAAACACTCTTAACTTTTCACCTCTTATCATATGACTCTCATGTACCTTTTTTCCCATATCTCTTCTCCACATATATATATTCATCCAAATAGAAATAGTAACTCCCTAGAAATAATAGTGGTATTAAAGCAATAGTAACCACCACACTAATAACACTCATTTATACCAAATATTTCATATTGAATACACAATAATATGAGAGTTACAAATAGAATATAATAACATCTCAATTATGATTATGAATAAAAATATAATTATATATAATAATAAAGTTTTGAAATTTTCCCTAACAGTCCCCCACAAATTTCAAAACTTAAAAATGACATCAATAAGACCAATAAAATAATAATATAATAATAGAGTAAAATATAGACGATTATATAATGGGCAACTTTCATACCGTGCAATAGGTGAGGTGTCTTCCGACTTGAACCTCACTTAGTGATAGCAATCTTACTTGGAAAGATCATAGTGGACTAAGCCTTGAACTAGATCCTTTGTGTCCAAGTTCAACCGCAACACACACGATATCGGTATTGGACGTAGTTCGCGGGTTAGTGCGTTACGGCCATGAACTCGAATCAAATCATGAGAGCCTCTAGGGAAAAGGCCCAATCCCATAGCCCCGGCCTCAAGGCGACTCTCACTTAGGTGAATCCTCCAAGGGTATGTGTGACCCATACCTTGCGACAAGTTACTCGCCTTGGATCCATTAAGGGTCAAAACCCATCCTTGCCGTCACAATTTTCTTATCATAGCACTATGCCATAGGGATGGGAGGAGAGTCGTGGACTTCTCCTAAAAGTGCTGGAACTCTCTGTCACTCATCGTGGATTGTTTCTACCCATTGAATCTCCTTCATGGGATCTCCAGTCACAGAGATTGGGTTACCTCCAGCGGTGACTATATTTTGGGCTTAGCCCGTCCCCCTCGACATATCTAGGACTCCTCCTAGATTAATTAGACCCTCAATGGTCATATTACTTTATATAAAGCATATGCTTATTGGCCAACTAAGCATTTTCCATTTATCAACGGTGGAATCCATCAAGAGTTTTCAAACTCCATCCCAAGACTTAGGGACTATGGAACCAATAATATACATGTATATATTTTTATTGAATCATTCTCATTCTCGTGCATCGTGAAATGTGCGCTTCCCATCTTGCTATGTTTTAACACCATCAATTCTATGTCACATTTGATGTACACCAAATTTCACCTGAGAATAAAAAATTATTTGCACTGGATGCAAAATTAGTAATTGAGGGGTTAGAAATATAAATCTCATAAAATCTTATCAAGTCATCATCAACAACACTACTAAAATCACACAATTAAGATCATGTTTAGAGTGTCTCACCTTATAACTGCCACATTAACTCACATTTATTGAGACCAATAATAGCACTAAATGAAAAATAATTTTATTGAATAGACATGTTAGCGACGACACTAAAAGATGATATTTTTTCCCCTAAAAAAAATATACACTAAAGGATGACTATCGAATCCACAAAATGATAACATGTTACATCTCCATAACATCCCTATTAGTTAAGTGACACGTGTGTAGTTTTATGATAAACAATTTTTATAAGCAACCCCAAGATTTTTACTTACCCATCGAGTCACATAAATCGCACTTAATGCAAATACCAAATTCAACAAGTCAATGAGAATGACGTTAGGAATGACAATATAAATTTTAAGACATAATAGCAATATTTTACTTGACCACAACATTTTTGTTTTTGTAAAGTGATATCCTTATGTTACACTATCAAAATAAATCAACACTTAATTCATGCATGCACATAAAATTATATTCTATCATTTTTTTTTTCATGTAACCCCCACAATTCTCCATATCCATAAAGTCAAATAATTTGTACTTAGCACAACATACTATATTCATCAAAGAGTCGGTCAAGAACTTAAACATAATAACAAGACATGGTGACTATGTTTTACTGATCACAGCATTACTGAAACATATTCACTACTCTGGTTTTAAAATATTAATGTGAGGGAACAATCAAAATTCGGTCTTCGCCGTTTCGGAACATTCTATTTTAAAATTACTTATATATAATATTCAATCAATTTCATGATTCTTTCATGTATAGCACGTATTCTAACTTCACATAAAATCAAAACTATCGACACTTTATTTTCTATAATGACCGAGCTTATTTATTTATTTTTTCCTTAATAATTTTAAGCAATATTAATTTCTCGCATGAATTATTATAGGAAGCTCATAAAAATAAATAATGTAAATAAACAAATATAGAGTAAGAGTATAAGAACACAAGCCTGGCATTTCCGTGCGAGTGAATCTCCTTCCGTTTTGGAGTGTAGGAGATATCCGAGAGAACTCATCCATACTCAATTAGAAGTACGCATATATAGACCAATATGAACAATCATTTATGTTCTATATCCCAGTAATAAGAAAGAATGCGTATGTTCTCCTCATGATCTACTCGTGAGCCACCGGATCAAGAAGGACCATAGGAGTTGATCTCAATTCCCAAAATAACTCCAATATGAATTGGTTTGAATTTACGAGATAACACTGCCATATGAAAGATCACCGGTAACGTACAGTTTGATATAATATGTGAGGCTTTGATTCTTCTGTACAGTTTTCTTCTTCGGTATCGGAGTATAATAACAATAACGTTTCCATAATATTTTCCCTTCTTTCACTGGGAGAATATTTCTTGAAAAATTATATACTGAAATCTCACACACTGAGATAGATACAGTAAAAGAAATATATCCTGGAAATGTCAAAACACATTAAATAAGGATTTGCACATAACGTCTTAATAATATAAATAGAAAGCAGAGCACTCCAATATCAAGCAACCATGAACTTTTTCCAAACCATTACTTTATAGAGTATCTTTTTTTTTTTAGAAATCGCATGCCACTGCACATGGAGATTAACAAACTAAATTATACACAAGTGCTAAGACTAGCTTAACTATTATTATTATATTATTATTATTGTTATTATTCACCTACCACCATTCATGAATAATAGTCCGGCAAGATAATAAAATATTGTGAAAATAAGACCTCATGTAGGAACAAGGTTTGAGATCACTCTACCACTTTACTATTTTATTAATGAAAATGTAACACTGTAAATGTTGTGGAAAAGTAATAGTGCTTTTTATTTTATCCAACAAACACCATCAAATGTTATAAGTCTGAAAAGAAGGGCCACTCAAACAAATTACAATACATTCTACTTCTTGTTACAATGATCGGAACAATTTATTCAATTCCAAACAGATATATTAGAAACTATATTTAAGAGAAAATTAGTTGTACCTTGTCAACAAAGATACTTGTGATTTCCATCAAAGAATTACAAACGGAAGAAAACCATTTAATTAATTAAAAATATCAAACTTCACATGTGATATCATGAGACCAGCGAAATTACCTTTGCAAATGAAGGAATATAATTGAAAGTCCTCCTTTTTTTTAGATTGATAATTTATTTATTTGTGTTTTACATGAGACAACATTAAGGACGAAGTACATACCTGCACAACACCTTGATTTATGCAATTATAAAATAATATACAATGATAATAAAGCAAAATATGTAAACCATGTATGGGTGTTTGAAATTCTCTGCTAAAGGGTATCACACCACTTCAAGATCGATTTAACTTAACACAAATTCTTATATTCTCAAATATTCTCAAAAGTGATAGCAGGATCTACGTTGTAGATTGTTAGTCATCTGCGTCAAAATCACATCATAAAAGAAACATTAGCCCCGTTAGAAATACGATAAACAATCAAAATAATAAATAAATCAACATTATGTAAATGGGATTTGCTGGCCTGGGTGTGAGAGGCATGTTATGTAGGACATTGTCCTACAACGTAGATCCTCCCCGCGTGAGGGTTCTACCGGTATGCTACGAAGTAGGATTCAACCCACACTCGAGCCAGCTCCTACAAGCGTCACGCCGGTTGTAGGACTTGTGAACCGTCACGAACCGTAGTTGCCCAAAATCACGTATGTAAAATACCCAAGTATATATTAGAGTGTGTATGGGGATAGAAGTATAAAAACACTCTTAACTTTTCACCTCTTATCATATGACTCTCATGTACCTTTTTTCCCATATCTCTTCTCCACATATATATATTCATCCAAATAGAAATAGTAACTCCCTATAAATAATAGTGGTATTAAAGCAATAGTAACCACCACACTAATAACACTCATTTATACCAAATATTTCATATTGAATACACAATAATATGAGAGTTACAAATAGAATATAATAACATCTCAATTATGATTATTAAAGTAAAAATATAATTATATATAATAATAATAAAGTTTTGAAATTTTCCCTAACAACATGTACTTCTCGAAATCCAAGACCAACATGCAGGGTTACAGAAGAATACCGAAGTGCCACCAGTGCAAGAAGAAAGCGCATTTTCACTATGTCTGCCATGAACTCCGTATGTTTTCTAAACATTTTGTTCATATTCGCTCTTTTGTTCCTGTTTGTTGTTACTGCAGTATAATCTGACACAAAAGGCCAAGCTGCTTTACCATCATAATTATTTGTTGGGAACAAGTAATTCTTATGGTTTCTTTACCTATTCTCATGTTTTCATCTCGTATCATAGAAATATCCTTAAGACAGTCAAACTTGAGCGATTCATAACACAGGACTGTCAGAAGCTAGTCAAAGTTTCGGGATTCGCGCTATACCAATCTAGACGGACTGTGATAAGTTCTATTCCCCAAGTTAACGTACCACATCATTTTTTTAATGCACGTGGTTAATAATCTTCATAAATCACGTGGTCCCAGATTAATCTCACCGATTCCTTCACTCAGAACTTCGCGCTTTCTTACTCTGGCAACATTTATCAACTTTCAGGGTTGTTATATCCTTACTTATCTTTAATCAGTACGGTGCCACACTTTATGTGCTTGTTTATGTGGGTGATATTATTATTACATGCTCTCGTGGTGGTCAGGTTCAGTGCTTTATTGATTTCCTGTCAGATCGTTTCTCTCTTAAGGATCTTGGAGATTTATCTTATTTTCTGAGCGTAAAGGTTCTTCCACATCATCAGAGTATGTTGCTCTTCCATTAGAAATACATTACTGATTTGTTACACCGAATTGTCAAACCCGTTCTCACCCATTTGATCATGGTGCTCCTTTGACACTTCATTCTTACTATGCGCTTCTTCATGCGCGCAGATATCACATGGTTGTTGACAGTTTGCAGTATCTTTCTTTCACTCGCCATGATATTGCATTTTTCGTGAATCGTTAGTCTCACTTTATGCATCGGACCACCACCACACATTGGAATGATGTGTAGCGTCCTCCGCTATTTGAACTGCAGCTCTGATTTCGGTCTTCTACTTCGACATGGTCCTTGCTCTCTTTATGCCTTCTCAGATGCTTACAGGACAGGCAATAAATATAATATTTTCCTCCATTTCTTGGTATATTGTGTGCCTTAGCAGTTCCATGTGTCGTGGTGCTGCAAGAAACAATGGAGTGTCGCTCGCTCCTCTACTGAAGTTGAATTCGCATTGTCGCTATTGCTTCTGCTGAGATCCGGTAAGTATCTTCTCTCCTGTCAGAACTTGGGGTGTCTTTTTCCTCTGCGTCGATTATTTGAACACCAATCCTGTATTTCACTCTCGAATGAACCATCTCGCACCTGATTCTTGATTTTCATTTTGTTCGTGAATAAGTTCAAATTGGTACTCTGCACGTGTCACATGTCTCTTTGGCGGACCAATTGACAGATTGTCTCACAAAAGCGCTTAGCCGTACCACACTAGGAGGTCTTCGTTCTAAGATTGAAGTTGCCTCTCTGGACTCCAACTAGTGGAGGCGTATAAAAAACTATAGGAACTAAACAACAAATAGCTAATACTTGGTCCCTCTGTTAACCTGTATAAACCGATGTAATCTCTACTTTTTCCAATGAGGGCCGCTATGCTTCACCATATTTTTCTTCACCCTTTAAGTTCACCTCCTACGTGTCAAGATATGATTGTTGTACTAGGGGTGTAAGCGGTTCGGTTTGCTGTGGTTTGTACTAAAACCATAAACCAAACCGAGAACATCGGTTTACTAATTTTGTAACCAAGCCAAACCATTTGAATGTATGAACCGAACCAAACCGAAAAACTTCGGTTTGGTTCGGTTTGGTTCGGTTGGTTTGCCTAAACATTCTTGTATGAATGTTATAATACTAAGATGTCAACAAATTTCAAATTTTAAGTAAGAAAGAAATTACGTAAACATAAAAAGCCTTGCACAATTATCGTTTTAGAGAAACTATGATGGAATATGAGAGAAATGAAGAAGATTGAGATCAATAGGATCCTGTAAATAAATCTATCTACTTGTAATTATCATTTAATGGATTATTTTCTATACTTTACACAATATACATTTCAATAAAAATACATTAGACACATATCGGTTCGGTTTGGTTTGGTGCTGTGTGATTTTCTTACAATCCGAAACCGAACCGATTAGACCGGTTTGTAAGAAAATTGAACCGTTTGTAAACCGAACATCCAAAAAAACCGACCAAAACCACAACATTCGGTTCGGTATTGGTCGGTTTGACCAGTTTATTCGGTTTTTCTTACAACCCTTGTTGTAACTATTTATTTTAAGATATTTCTATAATCACATCACCAATCAAATGTCTCCTATGTTTTTCTTACAACCCTTGTTGTAACTATCTATTTTAAGATATCTCTATAATCACATCGCGAATCAAATACAATACAACTATTCTTATTATCGTCTCTGGTTCAACATCATCTCGTTCGTTTACTTATCCCATCGAAACATAGGAGACATTCTTAATCTCTCAAATCGGATTGAATGTTGACTTGTGCAGCTCATCTATATATTTGTTTCTAGGATAAACAGTTATCCCCATGGACATTATATGTAGGGGTGCACACAGATCGGATCGGTCCGGATTGAGGTTGAGTTAATCCGATCCGCCGGATTACGGATCGAACGGATCGAATCCAATCAGATCCACGGTTTCGTCGTTCGGACCGGACGCGGATCTCAAATATTTTAAAATATTTTCGAATATGTTCAACTAACAACATAAACACTAATATACAGTTATCATTTAGTATATTTTTTAGTTAACTTACGAAATATCTTACTCCTTATATCATCAAAATCAAAATTGTTCAACACAACATTGATAAGTAATGACATTACTAAGTTAAAGTTAGCATTAAAACAAATTATATTGATGAAATTAGTAAAAATTGACATAAAGTATACACGGATCGAACGGATTGACGGATCGGATCGAATTTATATTATTCGATCCTAGTCCAATCCATCACGGATCGGTTCGGACCCAATCCGTCATGGATCGGACGGATTTACGGATCGGTGCGGATTGATGGACTCTTGTGCACCCCTAATTATATGATTGCGAAGGTGACACTCTAAGCTGCCTAATTGGGCTGCTACAAAGCACACAAGTTTCCAGACATTTATCATTCAGGCAGCGAAACACAATTGATTGCCGATAGACAAAGAAATATACACTGATTGAACCAAAATATAACCAGAACGTTAATGTTCTGGAAGCTACAGGCACAGGACAAAATGTATTAGCTGATACTAAATGAAACTAGATTTACAATGGGCAAAATACAAGGAAATGAAAAGAATAGCATCATCATCCCATGATACAGAATAAAACAAGAACACCAGACCTGAGGGTCCAAACTGCAGCAACTCTTTCTGCGATTATAGCTGCTTCCCAGGGCACTTAAACTGGTTGACTTTCATATTTATGTGTTGACTGTGGTTGTTGATTCTATAGCCGATCATGTGATGCAGCCACCAACTACATGGTGGATTGATTAGGATAATTAATCATATTCCACCTTTTTACTTGCCGTAGCTAAATCTGCTCTGAAAGTGATTTTACTACTCTTTCAAATTCCCTTGAACAACATGCTTTAGAGAAAGAATGTCATCTCGTGGATGAGCGTCTTCCACCTTAATTAATACCTCATCACCTATCTGAACACCCAAAGAAACCCAAGCCGAAGCTTGTATACCAACCTGCAGAGTCAAAGAAAATAATAGGAAACGACAATAGATATAAGACTCTTTTGTTTATTTGATAGTTCGAGGAAAACATTAAGAAAAGAAATTTTCATTTTTAATATCTACAATGTTACCTCTATCATGAGACTACTTACATTAGTTTCACCCAAATCATGTACAAGTAAAATCAAAATCTCTAAGATCTTCTTCGTTTTCAATCTAATTTCATTGGCGGATCTAGTGCTGCGATTTCGGTTCGAACCGAACCGGAACCGAACCAATTTAAGAAAAACGGTCCGTTTCGGTTCGGTTGACCAGTTTAAGTCTATTTTTCGGTTTGGTTAACCCGGAACCGGTTTTTGGGTATATCCGGAACCGGACCGGAACCGGACCGGAACCGTGGACCGAAACCGGTTCGGTTCCGATTCCCAACCGGTCCGGACAGTTTTTTTTTTTTTTCTTTTTTTGTTTTGTTTGTGGTTATAATTAATGTAAAACATAAAATTGGACAAAAAATCAAAAAAAAGAAACAAACTTGTATTATTAATTAAAATATCAAACGTTACTCGCCGGTTTTCGGTTCGGTTCGGGCCGGTTCCGGTTTCGGTTCCAAACCGGTTCCGGTTACAAACCGGTTCCGGTTCTGGAAATATGGGAAACCGAACCGGGACCGTATGTTACCAGGTCCGGGTCCGGTTTCGGTCCATCGGTTCGGTTCGCGGTTCTTCTTCTTCGGTTAATTCGGTTCGCTTTCAACAGGAACCGCCGGTTGAACCGAACAGAATCGCAGCTCTAGGCGGATCTAAAGCCACCGCCGCGGCCGCTGACAGGGCTTGACACCACTGTCCATCTCATTCACATTCGAGTTTAGCATTCACTTTCCCTTCAAATTTAGACCACCACCATCAATACAACAATCAATTGTCAGCCACCCCCGCCCACCGCAACCATACAAGTTAATTAAGCAACCATCCACCACTGCCACCAAATCATTATCTGATCATCACATACTACTATGTGATGAGATAGATCAAAAGAAGATGACGAGGAGTTTACAGTTCAAACTTTTAGCCATGGATCCACAGCGCATATTGGGCGGCTTTAGTCTTCCTACGGGTGGGCGGCGATGGTGGATGTCTGGTGATATGGAGAGAGACAACGGAAGGGGAGAGAGATAGGAGCTTGGATTGAGACAGAGGCTTCATATTGTAAAAAAAAAAAAAAAAAAAAAAAAAAAGATCCCCAAAATTTCCGGCCCTTTCGAGTGGAAAATTACTTTTCCTATTTTCTTTAATACGACTTTCTCGCAACTTCCCGCAAGTCTAGGGAGCACGGACACTCCAAAATAGGTGTCGCCGTACTGGACACACCAGCTGATGATATTTCAGTTCCTCTGTCCCATTTTATGTGTCCACCTTTCCTAAATAGGGTGTCCCAAGATATGCGTCCTTACACAAAAGTTAGATTTTCCCTTTACTTCACTCCATCCCCTTACTTTTTTGCTTTCCAAGAGAAGTGCCACAGAAGACGAAGGACAAAAATGTATCTTTAGTCCACGTTAAAAGACGAGCATTTTGGGACGGACGGAGTACAAAATTACAGCTTCTGGCGAGTTAATTTAAACTAAAGCTAAAGCAGATAAAAAAAAATATTAATACAAGGATCAGTATATGGAAGGACAAACCTTGAGAACGAAAAGTTCAAACGAGGGTTATTCTTACAGACGAGAGTCATCAAGGGTGTGTCATAAACCCATCTCGTCAAAATGAATCTGAGAATCACTTCAACCACGAACGAGTTTCTCTCATGAAGACAATATGTTTCCTGTATATGTGATACCTAACCTAGGCTTCTCTATGATTTGAACTCTTCTGGAAGTCATATATACTAGTGTGTGTGTGTATGCGCGCGTGCGTGATGCGTGATTTAATATTGATGCATCCTCTAACATGTCCATATCCTCGAATTTTTTAAAATGATGTCACGTGTCTTTTCCCCCATCTTATCCGACTGAAACCCATACACCCTGCTAAGTGAATAAGGTTACATGGGATCTTAGAAGACTTTTGAAATTGCGCTTTTACCTTCACAATTAACTTATATATTTACATACAGAAACCTAAATCATACAACAATTGTTACGCGCAAGCTCTTTCATTCAATTTCTGAAGCATATTGTAAGCAAATTAGTTGATCTAGTTCTTCCACTCACAACTAATTCTTACCTATTACTATCATAAACACTCATTTTAAACAAACTAGTTTTGAGTGTTTATTCCGTAAGCTCTGATATGCGTGCATTATACACTTGGTTTCGTAGCACTCTTGGACCCCATGCCTTCGTAATTTATGCTCCAAGTGGAGCCTTATAGGTACTTAATTATAATTCGTGGTTTCTCGTACTATTTTATGATCATATTTCATCACTCACTAAGATGGCCTGAGTATTAAAGAAATGACAGATGAATCGATCGATTGTTCCGCTACACTGAGAGGCCATGCTTACATTTAATCTTCAGCAAACGACAGTGTAATTTACGTATGTTCAAATTTTTTTCAATGGGAGAGTAACTCCTAAATTCTCTTCAGATATACTAATTTTAGTCACTAACCTCTGTACTTAGTAATTTCGGCAAAAAAAGACGGTGCGGGAAATAAATGCTTAAAGTAATCAAGCTCTGTGTTTCTCTGACACTGCCACATAAATTAAGCTATATGTTTACCTCCAAAAGCAACAAAGCTGCAACCCTGTCCTTGATGAATCTCAGGACCAAAGCAGAAAATCTAGTCTCTTTGGGTTGCCTTCTCAAGTACTCGATTAACCAATATCGAAGACTGCTGTTGCTGATCTTTTTAATTAGTCTGGTATTCATATTGATCAGTGATGCGATTCCTTCGAGCTGACCAGCTGAATATGGTAGAGGACTGCCTCTAATAAAGGCCTTCACCTACAAGCACATATGCCAAGTCAAACATTTTTCTCCACAGTTCTAGAAAGAGAAGTAATCCAAATAATCAGAATACTATGGACAACTTCAATGGTATTATAGGGTGAGTTGGTATGAAATTATTTCTCAACTAACAAGTCGATGAACTTATAAATCCAGCTAAACAACTTTTGACTGATTTTTAGAGCATGAACTTATTCGTGCAAGTTTTGAACTCAAAATAAGTATGGTTTTGGGAATTCACAAACGCATTTTTGAACATAAAATATTCTTACTGAAGACACCCAACTTAATTAAGTAACTTTTCGTCCCGGTAGTCAGCTTATAAGTTCATAAGTTGACACCTAACCTGCCTATACAAGCATATGAAAAAAGTACCTTCACTAAAAAAGATAAGATAAAGATTCTGGAGGTGTTGTATGAGGTTGATAATTAAAGTGTAAATAGTGGAGAATCACCTCTACACAAGGCCTTCATCTGGTAGCATTTATGCCAAAGAACCAAACATATTTTGTTGCACCTTAGAAGTAATTCAAATCATTAGAAATCAATCTCAAAGAGCGTTCGAATATAGTTCTGTCCGTCGTTCTCGGAAGATCGCCAGACACCACCCCTGAAATGCCACGACCAGGGCCTTTGATGGCCAGGTCTACAAGTCTTCGACGGATAGGTCGGAATCTAGGAAGCACGGATACTTCAAAAAAGGAGCCGTAACCTCTGGATATGGATCGGATACGGCTAAATACGTGTGGGACACGCCAGGTGTGGCGTGTCGGGGTACTCCGGTGTTTTTACAAGGGCTGGACACGGATGGGATACGTATGGGACACGGATGGGATACGACTGTACTGTAATTTTTAAATATTTATGTGGGTGTCTTTTGTAAAAGTTTTAAAACTTTGAAGGGTTAGATGAAATAACTTAAAAATTAATGTCTAATATGCAGTTAATTAGTTGATGTGGCATAAAAAGGATGTGGGTTCCTTTTCAACCACAAAATTCACCTATTCAATTCTGTCAAACTCTCTCGAATTGAAAGGACACAGCAAACTCTCTGCAACCGACGGGACAAAGCAGCAACTACAAACAAGTGCTCTCTATCTTTCTCTCCCCTCCTTCTGTACTGGGGTGTCTCTCTCCCCCTCTCCTTTCTCCACCCTTCTTGTGAACTGGGGTATCTCTCGCCCCATCTCCTTACCAGTTGGGATGCATTCTTAACTTTTGAGTTCAGCCTTTTGTCAACTGAGAATCTTTTTCTTCTGATCTTGTTCTTAAGAGATTATAGTGCGTCCATGACTTTGATGAATATTGATGAAAATGAAAGCAATGTTTTTATTGTAATTCAATAAGTAGGGTGTGTATATAGCATATATACATACATATAATAGACGTATGACGTATCCTTGCCGTGTCGTATCCTCAATTTTTTAGAAAATGACGTATTCCGTGTCCGATCCCGTATCCATCTCCGTGCTTCTTAGGTCGGAATAATCAGATTTATCCAAGATTTCATAGCCTGAAGTTGTAGCCAATATGACACTAGCATATTCATTTGTGGTGACGTAGGTGAGACAACAGGGAAGGGTATGGAGTTTAACTAGGCTAATTGAGAGTCATTAATGCTCTTGTAATAACAGAACAAACAGCAAGAGCCATTTCCATGATTTCTCATGACTATAATGTATTTAGGCCTAAACAGAGGGGATTCTTGAGCAAGTTACCCGAGAAATAAGCTTCCCTCATCATATCTTGCTACTGGGGATATAAAAGATAATTAGCTCAGTACTGGCATTAGTAACACTTTGTTGAAACCTGTGATGATGACCCCAAACAATTGGAACTTTATCCAGCAACTAAACTCAAACGATTACAGAGAAAATAAGAAGGTGGAGGAGGAGGAGAAGACAAACCCAAACCCTAACTAACCCGCGTACCGAAGCACCCCTCCGGACCCCTAATTCCAACCCACGTTCTCTTCATTTCTCTTCCCTTTTTAATCCCACTGACAGCACAATCACATGTCAAGTCCTTAAGAGCCCACTACCAAGTTCTCCCTCCATTTCCCACCTTTGAACATGTGAAGTTTGATGGATGTGATTTGGTCCCGGAGCTCCCCATGAATATATAGATCCACAAAACGTGTGAGCAATTTCAGAAAGGTCAGTTAACCTGATTCAATCAACTATTGCGTACAGAGTTCATCTCCTATTTTTCTTCCCCACAGAGTCTTTCTTCTTAAACAGACAAAAATCGCAGCGTATCAGCCTATTTTCACCGTATCGCTGCGTATCGGCCGTAACAGCTGTGAATCGAATTCACATAATGCATATCGGGTCAATCTGTATCCCCCCCCCCCTGCTGATTCCATTATGTATCACCCGGTTTTTTAAAACCCTGGCCTCAACACACCAAGAAGCAAACTGAATTGACACATTTTATGGTCCAGAAGTAAACTATGAAGCACAATCGCATTTACAAATATGCCATAAGTCATGTCTATCCCCTGACTCTGAGCACCATAACTGATAATGGTCTTTCTAATGGAGTAGCTTGACTTGCCTACTACAACTTCTTACCAAAATTACGAAACCATCACAATGAACTCTTGAAGTACAATATATCAAAAGTGAAAGTACCACAGGTAAAAGTTTCTGGAAAAGGAATCACCTGATAATGAGCTAGAAGATCCAGGTATCTACGAATTGGAGATGTGAACTGTACATAACCAGGGAGTCCCAAAACCCCATGGCGCACAGGATTTCTGAAATCTATCTCAGCTGCACGCAAAGTCTTGATTATAGCAGTACTCCTACATGGACCTTCAGGCAGATGGGCGAATGAAGACTCGTCAAAATTCGTCTGAGGCTGTCCTCTGTAGGGTAATGGAATATTATTAGAAGAACCATAAGAAGCTATAGCTTCTCCACAGAGTAACATCATCTCAGAGACAAGCCGCATAGCAGGAGCTCTTGGATTTTCAACATATAGATTGATTGATGGTTCTGGCTCATTGGCATCCGAAACTCTTATCCGAGCTTCAAGTGTTGCTGTGTCAATTGCACCCTACAAGGATTTAGCACATTAGTGGCGTGATATGATTAGGAGATTCATGTTATCGATATTTAAGCTCCAACCAAAAACAATGTGAAATATAGTAGCACAATATTGAGAAATAGAATTACGGCTTGGAGAATCCTCGACCTACGCGATCATTAAACCTGCTCTTGAAAGGAGTTTATTCTTTGGTCGTCAACATGGTATAGCTAGGACAAGAAAGATTGCACTTCCAATTATGATAGAATATACAACCATCGGGATTAGCCTGGTGGCCAGAGTTTGTGACTTCAGTTGGGAGATCAAATATTGGATTAACCTTTCCAAAAGTGAAGGTAGAACAATAAAAGGCTCATAAAGCAAATATAGTAACTTCTCAAAACAAATTTTTATGGTGACCTTTGGGAAGTGTTTAAATTTTATGTCTTTAGCATTGTCCAGAGGAAAGTCTTTTGCCCAGATCTCGTCTAAAACAACGTGCGCAAACTACATATGCCACAAGAGAGAGTAACTTAGACCTGAGTGTGAGTTACAAAACAATGGCTATGACAAGTATCAATGTAGATTAGTGTATCCTTCCTATATTATGGATGTTTTCGATACAGGCAAATGCCTGAACCCATTTTCCCTGTGGTAATATACGCATAGTATGACACTCCCAATAGGTGCATATATAAACTCCTTCCCAGAGGAAGAAAAAGTAAGTAAGTTGGTGGAAGTTGCAGAACCATCAACAGTAGGTAGATAAAAGCATCTCCAACCATGTCGCATTTCCCCCTCCCCCCCCCCCCCCCCTCCCCCTCCCCCTCCCCCCATGGGCCCACCAATCTCCCCCTACCCCTCCCCCTCCCCCTCCCCCAAACTACTACTCATCTTCAACCATTCCCCCCCCTCCCCCCCCCCCCCCCCCCAACCTAATTAGGTTTATTTTTAAAATATATTTAATGATTTAAAATAGGGTAAAAGACAAAAACCACCCCTCGAGTATGGGTGATATACAAAAACACCCCTCGTGTTCGGGGATATACAAAAACCACCCCTGTCAGTGGACGGTGATTAGCAGCAACTAACATAAGGGAGTAAATACCTGTTTTATCCTCCAATAGAAAAAAAAATACCCTACTATATATTCTTTTCTCTCCGTATCCCCATTCATTACAATCTCTTCTCTTCTCTCTCTATCTCTATCTATTCTCCCTCTAACCTAGATCCAATTCACCAGCCGCCCCAGAGAGAGACGGTAACGATGACTTCAATCGGAGGCGGCGGAATCCTCGCCGAGGCAGTTGAGAGCAGCTCTTTCCAGAGTAGAATAGAATCCAGATCTGCCTCTGGAACTCGTCGAAGCTCGGCGGCGCCGTCGGGGACGGCTGCGTAACGACCTCGCCAAATTCGTCGCCAGGATCGGCAATTGAACCCATTTCCGGCGGCTTTTTGCTTTCGGTTACCTTAGCTGGTGAAATTCGAATTGGGGGAGAGATTTATCAGATTTAGATTCAGTAGGGTGGGAAGTGGATTCAATCGACGGCGAAGTGGCTTCAATCGACAGCGCCCAAGCTTGTCGGCCTCTTCTTCCTCGTGAAACCCAGAAGGAGGACCTCCACTTGAACCGGTGACCTCCAGTGGTACCGAACGATGACGACCTCCACCGAGCTTTGGGTCGGATCGGAATTGAGGGAGGCGGTGGGTTCTAAGGTGATTCTCCCTCCCTCTCCCTCTGTTCTAATTTTTGAACTGTTGAACTCTGTTTCAAAGTGTGAACTCTCTCTGTTGTATCTGCTGGATTTGGTGTTTCGAATTGATTTTGTGTTGTATCTGCTGAATTTTGTGTTGTACTTTCAATAAAATTTGATATAATGATATTGTAATTGCTCTTTAGTTGATTTGAGAAGTGGATTTGTTTGAGTTGGTATTCAGTTCGGATTAAGAGTTTGAGAGAAGATAGGCATGAGAGCTTAATTGATACACCAGCTAGCTAGTAATTATTGTTGTTGTTGTTGTTGTTGTTGTTGTTGTTGTTGCTGCTGCTGTTGTTGTTGGTGGTGGTGGTGGTGGTTCGGGGGCGGCAGCGGTGGTGGTGGTCAAGAACACCACCAACATCAAGAACATCAACAAAATAAACACTAAAACGCAAAGAGGGGCAAAATGGTCATAAAAAAGTCAAATTACACCCTCCTACTGACTGACATTAACAGAGGGGTGGTGATTGTCTAACTGCCGTCCATTGCAAGGGTGGTTTTTGTATATCCCCGAACACGAGGGGTGTTTTTGTATATCACCCATACTCGAGGGGTGGTTTTTGTCTTTTACCCTTTAAAATAAATTATTTGATAAAAATAAATATGAAATAATATTAATATAAATGTATACTCACAAAAATGATAAAATAATAATATAGCAATAATAAAAATAATAACAACAACAATAAATTTGGCATATTTTTAACCATGTTTCCAAAAAAATAATAAATATAATTGCTAATTATAAAAAAAATAATAAGATATATCAAATTGACAACAAAATAAAGTAACGATAATTTTTCGTAAATATTTTGTTCAATTATCGAAAGAAATATATTTATTTTTTATAATAAAAATAATAATTTAAATATATTAATCATAATTAAAAATGCATATTATAATAATATAGTAGTAAGTGTAATTAACATATCCCTAAATTGGATTAATTAGCCATAATGGTGGGGGGAGGGGGAGGGGGATGTTAGGGGGGAAATGCACCCTAACCATCCCCCACCCATGCCTAAATTCTTCCCCCACCTTCCTCCTCCCCCTCCCCCTCCCCCTCCCCCTCCCCCTACCCCTCATGGTTGGACATGATCCGTATTTTTATACGGTTTTCCCCCTCCCCCTCCCCCTACCCCCTCATGGTTGGAGATGCTCTAACAAGAGGCACGAATACACTATGAAGTCTAGATCACATAAGTCCTCGAGCAATTACCTGAAAATAACAAAATTGGAGTAGGATGTGTGAAATAAGTTCATTCTTTTAGAAGGAGAAATAACTCAATAAGTGAAACGGAGAAAACTTCATCGACAAGAGGCTGATGAATGATGATAAGATGCAAGAATGAAATGCTATCAAGTTTGTACCATCCGGGTGCCATCATAGAGAGATCTGTCACAAAGTTTCTGATTTAAGATTATTATTTCACAGTTATTATTTCACAAATAGAGAAATGTACATATAGGACCAGTCGTATGCCTCTTCAACGTTGGACTTTCAGCATCTCAATAAGTTCAAACCCGAGGAACAAAGGAGTGGAGGGAAAAACCGGGAACATGCTACTGTAGCATATTCTATTGTCCTGTCCGTCATAATGGAAGATCCAGCTCTCTCAGTTTCTTCAAGTATAAATTAGTTAATTACCACTTAAGAAAGTGCAAAGGATGAAGATGACAATGTAAGATACAATCAAGAAGGGCCCAAAGATTATGGCACTCGAAAGATGAGAGTATGAGTTTGGACAAATGCAAGTGGAGAAGCTTGATCTATGTGGCTGACCCTGGTTAAACTGGGAAAAGGCTTGGAGAAGTTTGGACAAATTGTTGTTGTTGTTGTTGTTGTTTAGATGAACATGGATAGCTGTGAAAGGATACAGCTATGTATAAATTTAACAGTGTGACCCTCTTAACCCCTATAACAAGTTTCTTGCCTAATGTTCTTTCTTTTGCTCGAATCAGTGTCCATATAATCTCTCAATTCCAAGTGAAAACATCCAGGATAACTCAAGTTCTCAACAAAACCACTGTAGACTAACCAAAAGTTGGAAGGCCCAAGAAGGAGAACTATTAGTCTATTACTATAAATTCTGAGGTGATGGCCCTGTAATGGTAAATAACTTAATAGAGTGAGAAGCCTGATTTTAAAACTGTAAGATTAAGCTCAACCTGATTGCGACGCCATTGTAACCGGAGAGCTGCAGCCTGAGAAAGAAGTTTTAATTCAACCTCCTCTTCCAGATTCAGCGAGAGAAGGTCAGTTGCGCTCTCATATGTGAGCATATATGTGGGCTGAATAATTGAGTTATCCACAGTGTATTCCGCAATACTACAAAATGCAAATCAGCAGTGAGGTTCCAGTCACACCAGATACAACCACCACATGTATAAGCCAGTAACAGGAAAGTCAACAAAGTCGTAGAGTACAAACAAACAGAATTTAAATGTCTTGACGTTGTTGACGAATAGGTACTTAAAATACTGCATGACAGCACGGCCTGGGACTACCATCTCACTGTATACTTAGGTAGTGCACTGGTTCAAAGAAAATTACTAGAGTTTCTCAAAATAGAATGTCAAGATGTGACATTAGAACATATGAAAGTTCAAATTAAGTTGGATGCTTCCAACTGAAGAGTGATATCAATCACTACCACCTCGCTTCCCAAATTACAATAACAAAGCATCACATTTTCGTCTTGAACCATTCACAACTATCAACTTACACTTGCACAGGACCATAACCTAGCAAAGTTTAGAAAAAACACCATCAATTAAGTGAATAACTTTTGTTCCACGATGAAGTTGTTTGCTTTGTTTGCTTTAAGGAGAAATCATGTTTTATCCTCTTATATATTTACCCCTGCATATCACACAATCTACCTCAAAAAGAAAAGTAAAGTTGGAGCAAAGAACATAATATAAAATAGAATGCACAACAAGATTAATAAATTATATGTTCTCGAGTTAATTTAGCATTCAAGATAATGGTACATGAGACTTTTGCTTGATTGTTTAAATTAAAAGTATGCGTGAAATTCAGTAGTTGGTACAAATATGCAGGCCATGGCGTATCAACCACTTCAGATGCCTAATCCCCATTCTTTAAGTTTCGTGTTGACACCAGTCTTTTATTGTATGAGTGGGTGCACAGACGTAGTACAACCTCTAAAACTCACATATTAATAATATGATGGACAGGCTGTCTTTACCTATGTTACATGGACTCGGGTGCAGGTGTCATATCCGGTGTGTATCCGAGAGTTCGATTCGCCTAGTTGATAAAATTCCGGATACGGGGACTCGGCTAAAAAGAACCCAAAATTTGGACACGGGTGTGGGGATACTGCATATATTATATATTATTCACGCTAGTTTTTTTATGTCCACACATATGGGTATTTATATTAATCATGGTCTGCTTCTTTTCTAGATGCAAATCGTAACACTGGGGCCTAAGTGTCTTTTTCTTTAAACTTAGAGGGTGAAAATCACATTTATTGACAGTTTCATATAAAGGCCCATAAGAAAATAGGCCCATAAAGAGATTTTATTCTCTCTGAAAGTTTATTTGAGCCCATTATCCATTTAGGTCTAGTTTCTAAAAAAGCCCATTAGGGTTTTTAATAATAAAAGAGGGGTATGATGGTCAATATAAACAAAAAGTAGGGGTATTTTGGTCCAGACAAGCAAAAGGATGAAGCTTCTCCTTCAAACACGGAGTCGTCGTACAGAGCTTCCCGCTCATGGCGGCTGTCGAAGTCTTCCACCCGACTGCCAACGCGGCCTCCTTCTCCGGCGCCGGTAAAATCTCTCTCCTGCTCCACCGCCCCTGCCACGTCTGGGAAGCTACTCAAAGAACTCGCAACAGATCTCATACCCGCACCCGTATCGGATCGTATTGACCCGGGTACGGCGGCTGTTTAGGCGAGTCCGGGTAACGTAGGTCTTTACAAACAACCGACCAAGCACGCACCCAAAATCTCAAAACCCTCATACCACCTTCACGTCACCAAATGCATCAGATGTCATGCACATATACAGTTTCACCCGGAAGCAGCCTTAAAAGAAAACTCTCAAGCCATACCATAGATCCCCAGAAGAAGATACAGCACCTTACACCTGAGCACACAGATATCACATCTACTTCTCAAGCCCAACCTTCCAGAGTAACCTCATATTTATGTAAATTTATTTTTAACCCTGAGATAGCCTAAAATCATATAAGAATTCATAATAAGTACCCCATCTCCAAAGGTTTCAGCATGGAAACAGTGCAGTAGCAGAAGTGAAAATGAAATATGACACAACTACCTGAACCTCCCCATCTCCAACTATAAAACCTTTCAAGAACCCCGATGTCTTGCTCAATTAAACACCTGAGTGAAGACCTTCACGATGAAAAATATAAGCAAGAGTCCCCTACACACATCAGTAAATCCACCATCAAAACAAACAGGAAAGTCCTACTCTCTTTGGTCCACTATAAAAGTGGGACAAACATTTTAACAAAATCAAGAACAATACCCTTGAACAAACATGAGAGAGAGAGAGAGAGAGTCATCCTCCGTACCTAAGAACTTAAAAATCCTGAAGGACCACATAACAGGAATCCCTCATAGAGCCGCCCATCATTGCACATAACTCCTATGCAGGTAGGTAGTCCTGACTCAACATGACCTAGGTCCTTTATGGCATGTTTGGTTTTCTAGTATTAGTGGTATTAACTAGTATTGGACTAATTATAGTACTGTAATTATTAATACTTTGTTTGGTTTTTTTTTTGAAAGAAAAGAGAGAACTTCAATTAATCATGAAGAAGCAGTACAAAGAAATATACAAGATTTCAAAGCATCTTACACAAACTAACAAGCTACTAGAAAAACCATATCAAACAACAACAAAGAAACATCATTAAGAAATATTCCGAGCAGCACGGCTTGAGATCTGCAGCTTTCCCAACTGTAGGTAAAGCAAGGAAAGACATCAAAGAAACACTAGAATGAAGCAAAAACAAAACATGAAAGGACTGGATCAAAGGTTAGGGAGATAACGGTGGATGAAGCCCCGGATTGGATGGTTAGCGAAACTTAAAACTCAGCCTCAACTTCTTGTCCAGATGGTGCATTGAAGAGCGTTCCTGTATCCATTTAGCCGCTTGTGATTGCACCCTTCCAGAATCAAAAGACCTGATCTTTTGGGAGAAATATCCTGGACAAGATACGGAAAATGACCTCGAGGGAGCTCAACACCCCCCACAATAACCTCCATAGATGTGTCCATCATCGAAGAACCCTTTGAAGTTTTCGAGGATTTTAGATCCTCTGTTTTGTGCGGTTCTGGTGGAACTTTGCGAGGCCCGGGTGGAGCAAGAAAACGACGACGGAAAATACGGTAGGGAACTTGAACGGCTTCACCTTTCTTACCATCTTTATGGAGCGAGCACTTCACCGCCCTCCAATACCAGTCTTTATCAATCAGAACCACCTGCTTCGTCCTTGGATTGACAAAACTGAACCTGGCTTCCTGAGTGTCCGCATATGAACCAAAAAAACTGTCTGTTACCGCCTTGCATGTGTGACCAGACACTAAGTTCATAGACATAGAGGGGCGAAGCCGTAACAGATCATCCCGATTGTACTGAAACTTGACCAGTCTGGCGATTCAGATGAAATTCCCCTTCCCCGTGAAGCCGCTTGTTTTGAGGGAATACATCAGCCCAAACTCTGAACCTTTTCAAACAAAATTTTCCTTTCTTATGACTGGGTTCCTGCAGATCTGTTCGGAAAAGGGTTGTGAAAAGACCCGAATGTTTTTGGTGGTTCAGAGTCCACTCTTTTGTTAGGGCTGTCAATCTAACCCTCTTCATTTTAACAGATCCGCATGCAAAAGCACAAAAGGGAACAGAACTTTAACAGATCCGAAAACTAGAACAAGTCAGAACAAGATCAAGCCAAACAAAATGTTTGACTTACAGAGAGCAAGCATCCAAGAAACAAGACCTAAAGTATGAAGAACACAAAAAGAGAACCGGCAAACTTCGGATTTGAGGGGCAGGAAACTAGAAAACAGAAGATAGAAGAAGATCTGAAAGTGAAGGTGAAAACAAATACTAGAAACATAAAACAAGTAGACCAGTGAGATCCAAAGAAATGAACCTGAATTTGAAATAGAACAGAACCTTGATTCAAGGTGGAGAAAACTTTCTGCCAATACTAGGACTTGTTTGATGGTAGAAAAAGCTTAACAATGAAGAGAAAGGGGTGCGGCGACGGTGGTGAACCAACTGCCCACACCAAGATGAAGAATAGGGTTTTCAAAAGTTGGAGAGAGAAGAGAGAGTTTTCTCTCTCTAGAGCACCAGAACCCTAGTGTTCGGTAGTTATACTTTGTTTGGTTTGGACTGGATTAAATATAATACCGGTATTAAATAGTGAAAAACATGGGTTTAATACCATACTTTATTAAGGTGTATTTGTGGTTGACTTCGAAAATTTTAATTATAGTTTCGAAAATGACATTAGCTAGGAATACACACCACGTTTATTCATTTTTATTACATCTAATCCACCAAGCTTTTTTCGCGTAGGCGTAAACTGAATTGACCAACTACCAAGTGTAGCTTGTTGGGACTTGGGGAATTAAGCACCGTGGGAGAGGAGCACCATAGTATGATTTGAGACACCCACTTACCCGAAAAGCCAAATCTTTTGAGTTGGGGCTCAAACCATACTTTATTAACCATGGACATCTTAAGCACCATTCGATCTGGGACAACCGCTCACACCACGATATCCAACAATATCCCCCTTCATGTGTGACCCTTGAACATGCACCCCACAGAAGCATTTGCCATATTTCTTTGAATCACCTTTGTCAGAATGCAGCAAACCATCTGCAAGACCACCTACTGGGGTAACAGGGGAATTTGACTGCCTGCTGGAACATCTAGTCGACCGTTCATGGAAAACCAATCCATGAGAACACCGCTCCATCTCACCCTCTGATTCACAATGGCAACGCGCACAAACAATCGGCTCTCATACCACTTATTGAGAGATAAGGCATCGAGAAAGAACAGCACCATAGCATGATTTGGGACACCCAATTACCCAAAAAGACAACCTTATGAGTTAGGGCTCAAATTATACTACATTAACCATGGACATTTTCTGCACCATCCCGATGTGGGACAACCACTCACATGATAACCAACAAATTATTCATTGAACAGTGCATCCAAGTACAGGAATCATAATCATATTTTAGCCTATATTCAGCTCACCATATCTACAATTATGACATAACCTTTAACCTGCCATCTTATCAGTTTGGAGATCAGAGAATGGAAATGAAGCTTACATGCGCAATATAACAGACTAGTTTGCGAATTCACATAAAGCCACATATTAGGTCAGCAGGGGAAAGTGTAATGTAAAAGGTGAAAGAGTAGAGTCATACTTCAAAACTACAAAAAGCTTAAAGATGGCCACATTATTTTACTTAAGGGTTAGATCTACTAGTATTGTTGCAAAGTCGGCTAAATGTCATGGTCATGGATAATGAGATAAAATGATTTCTATCAAAAAAGCCCTACCTCTCTGGGGACATATGGTAACATGGCTGATTATAGTTTTGAACCCCGTGATTTGGCCGAACATATATTATCAGAACCAGTCATATCTTACTGTAGATTTTGGCAAGATAGGTAGGTTAGGGATGGGCATCTGGCCCTAAGCTGTTTTTTTTTTCCTTTTTCTTTGCAGCCTTATAAACAAGTTGATACGCCCTCCTGCTCACCATATAAAGAAAATGGATTTAACCTCCAGAAGGGTACCCCAGTTACAGTTAGGAATTAATATTTCGAACAAATGGTACCCAGCTCCCTGAATGGGTGCTCATTTAATCATAAATGGTTGCATCAACACAATAAGCAGCTTGTTGAAACCTCGAACCTGATTATTCAGATTATAATCAAGCCAAGAAGTAATATTCAAACACAACCCTCGAAACAAGGCATAATATTTGTACTCCAAGGAAGTAATTTTATACTAGTATATAGTTCAGGGTTATCTCATAGTTCACCCCACTTCTGGGGTATACTCGTCCATGTAACTTGCACATAGCCCTGAAGGCTGACACATCTCAGCTACCTATGCTACCAATATTTACAGCTCTGTGATGTGAGGGTCCATTTGATAATCCTTTAACATGTTGATGCATAACCAGCTAATTTCTTTATTTCCAAGCATACTAATGCAGCAGCTATAAGAGAGATTTCATTTCAGAGCATGACAATGATTCAACTAGACATTTAGAAAAGTTGGAAAGGCATTTCTAATCTACTCACTGAGCATATAAATTTTCAAAGAGGGCTCCTTAACCTGCAGGAACAAACTTAATTGCCACCAGCAAATTGAAATTTTATTTTCATAGAGGAAAACCATATTCTTAGTAGCAAAAGCATTCCATACCAACAGGTTACCTTCCATCAGATCGCAAAACAATCGATACAGAAACAGCTCTGCAAAGTTTTCCTTGCTTCAAGCTCATTCCCTCCATGGCAAGTTTGTCCGGAAACATAGGATATGTAGCAGTGGGCAAAAAAATTGAAGTTCCCCGCTGCATGGCCTCTCTACAAAGTAGAAAACAGGGCTTAGTTCACATTTTTGACAGTCCATTAGACTACAAACTATGTGGGAACAGACAACTACCTATCTATGATGCTTCCTGGTTTAACTAAGCTAGCTGGGTCAGCAACATGTATCCAGACTTTTATCCGACCATCACTTAACATAGTTGCGCTCAGTGCATCATCGAGCTGCATAGTTGATCAGTCAAGAATATACAAAGTCCAAAAGAAATCATAAAAATTTGAATGAATGACGAAGAGAAAACTTGAATGACAAAGAAAACGAACAGTGTGAAATTATTTCCTCTTTACCTCATCCGCTTCGTCCACATCAATGGCATATACCTTCAGGTGAGTAAGATCAATTCTATGAACCTGAACAGAAGAAACAAAAAACAAAACAATAACGTCTTATATAGAAAGCGACCATGTACTTCAATATTAAATACAGTTTGAGTTATGAGGTTCCAATATTGTGCTTTTCCCTTGATGCCCTTCCTCAAATTCTTGAGTACCCCAAACTGACTTGACTAGTAATCCCTTCTAGCAAGCAAAACACAAGCCCCAAACACCGCTTGGAGTAAGCATTGCCCCATATCCATAAATGACCAGAATAGGGAAATGTGGAGAGCTAAATTTTCACTCAAGAACCTGTTATCAATGTTCTTAAAAAAAAATATATACAATTGGTTATTCAATTCTAAATTTTCTACTATTTCTTACCTCAGATTAAGTTTTCTATTGTAAGCTACTAAGCCTCCAGAGTTCCTCCTGTGTCCTCACTTATGCCTTCATGGTTATGACTATGTAGCATAGCCAAATTGATTGATCCACTGTCCAATTGATGCCTCGTTTCTGTAATCTTGCAGTCATGCGCAGCCACAATGAGCTCACTAAAGGAATGTTGGAAGGATAAGAGAACTTGGAGTCTTGGAGCAAAATATTGCTCCAACCCATGCCCCATATTTGGCCCAAATGTTTAATTTTCACTAAACAAATCCGAGGCTTCAAAGTGTTAGATAACAAAGCATATCCACTACCAAATATGGTTATTCTCATTGGTTTCACCTATCTTGCAGTCCAACCAGTTCAGATACTAAACTAAGATGTGAATTTAACTAAATTCATCTAACATTGGAGTGTCTTCATAATAACAACCTCCTCAAACAAATGACTAGATGATATAGCTTCTGAGATAAATCTGCTTTGTTTAGAAATCCCGTAGGAGATGCTCAAAGAAGAATATCGTTACGCTCGTCTGTTTGGCAGGTTCTGCGAATTTTGTAAGCCAGCAAACCAATTTCCTCTATAAAAAGGAACGGAGGATGACGTAGAGGTTAGTTGAGGCTTCTTCTTAGCCCACCATGTAAAATTTCCTTCAAGACTGTGATCATTAAAACAGAAGGTTTCAACTGTATGAGGTCCTCATTTTAGTGGCCATAACTCTTCTCTCTAGATTCTTCGACTCATTTTGTTATAACATGCATAGTTGAAAAATCATTAAGAAGAACTCTAGTGCAATCAGTTTCTTGTCTTGTTAAAGTGAATCCGGGTTCAATCTTTTGGTCCCGAAGAACAATCCTTTCAAACCCTATGTTTCATCTTTCTTTTCCCAACCGTTGCCAGGAATTCTTTTTACTTTCCATCTTTCAAACCAAGAAATAAGACAGAAACCAGTAAGACACGTGTTATTCTTTGTTTACTTGAACTGACCTGCTATGCTTTTGCCAATGTAGTTTGCTCCGTTTGGACACAGAGAGAACAGTCAAAACTCCACTTGAACCAATTGCGTTCATGTGATATTGCATGGTCGTGGACGCCCTAAATCGGTAATTTCAGACTACTTTCAAGGTTTGGTGTCTAAATCAAAAGGTTATAACTGGTACTTTATAAGTATAACTTTTCTACATCTCAGAAATATAATAAATTTACTTGGTGGATATGGTTGATAATAAAATAACAGTAATTACTTTTTCTTAATTACGTTGTGATTGTGGCTCTTCTGAGATAGTGCATTGCTTTGGATTTTGAGTTACATATTTTGTAGTTTGTACAGTCGACATTTAATTTGATGTTCTGACTTGTCACGGCTATCATATGCATTTGCATAAAGACTCGTTTACACGCAAGTTTAATGTAGGCATTGGGTTGTAGCATACCGTAGTTCTTAATTTAGCTACTACTGGATGACATAATAAGGAAACAAAGCATCCAGCCTAGAGAGTCCAAGAGATTTCGGAGATACTTTTAGTCATTCAATGTCAGGTTCCCAATTTGACAACGCAATCAATCGCATTGAATGTGGACACAATAACACTTGAACAAATATCCAATTGAACGTGGACACAATAACACTTGAACAAATATGACAGGTATGAAGTTTTGTATAGATCTAAGAAGCATGGATACGGATACTGGCGGGAACCAACACGGGATACGACTTTCCTAAAAAAAAGGAGGATATGATACGGCAGGGATACACGAACATTATTATTTATTTATTTTTGCCAAGTAAATAGAATATCATATGAATCCTATTCTAACCTACCTTAACCTACTCTATGCTTCAAATATATAATCAAATATCTAAACATCATATGAACTAGCCGTTTAGCCCAGTGGTGGTGGGGGTGGTGGGGGGCACTGAGGCAGTGTAATGAGGACTCGAGTTCGCGCCTATTATTTTATACAAATATTTGAATTTGTATACTAATAGATGATAAAATATTGGTTCCAACTTCTATAATATTTATATTCTATAGTCTTAGTATCACGGAAAAGCAAAATTAAGTATAAAAATGAGAAGAGAGGGGAGTAGCTTATGTGGGTTCGAGTTTGACGAGTTGTGTCTGGAAAAACCCTTGAATTTGTTGCATATGAGAACTTAAAACCTCACTTGAACTTTTCATTCAAACGGGTAACATTGACATATATTAAGCCCTCAATCATATATATCATATCTACTTCAACTTAGCTATATTTTAACCCATTTAAAGTTAAAATATGTTTCATAAAACGACCCGTGTGGAAGTCTAATAAATGCAAAGGGGCGACTATTGTCTCTCATTAAGTGTCCCCCCAAGTGTCCTCCAATTGTCCGGTCTAATAAATTCTCTAAAACACCCGTACAAGCCAGCCCAAGTGTCTGACACATATTTCGGAGTGTTGTACGAGTCCGACACGGATGCGGCCCCTGTTTTGGAGTGTCCATTCTTCCTAGGTATGCGTATAGCTATAGAAACATGCGCTAGACTTGTATACATATGGAATTAATCAGATTCCATTGTGGTATGGTAGTACTTATCAATTGGTCAATGATCTCCCAACAA
The DNA here is from genome assembly GCA_023055425.1 of Linanthus parryae. Lineage (NCBI taxonomy): Eukaryota > Viridiplantae > Streptophyta > Magnoliopsida > Ericales > Polemoniaceae > Linanthus > Linanthus parryae. Next base: position 70,074,222 of record JALGPY010000007.1, on the reverse strand, counting down.
AAAACTTAACCTAAATCAGTATAAAGAGTACTACATATTAAAAATCTTTCAGGATAATAAAAGCTTCCTTACTTCATCTGGATCTGATGAATCTGACAGTAGACCTTCAGAAGCTGACATAACCTTGTCAGAATGGCGTGTAGGAATGTTCAATTTCAACAAATCAAGATTGACGTGCACTGGGAAATAGCCAATATCAATGAGGAGTTGAACTGCTGAAGCTGACGTCTTTGCCATCCCCATTGCCTTCATGATCTGGCACGACAAGAAAGACATTAGTTCTGCACCTAACACATACAATAAGTGAACAAGATTAAAATTGTAAGCACTGAATAGAAATAGAGATTCTCTTTCAGCTTCTAGTATTTTTTTTGAAGGTCCATTTTTTTCAATGTTGAACTTCACAAGCAAGTACCATCCCAGCAGTCTTTGTTTGGTCGTCATTAGTGCAAGCATCAATGGCATAAGCTTCAAGGGATTTAATTCTATGTTGATTCTTCTCTTCAACTTCCCAAATTGATTTGTGTGGTTTATCATGTGGAGGCCGAGACTTGGCCGATCTCAATAACTGTATGAATTCCTGAAATTCCTTCTCTGCAGCTTCTTTTGCAACCTTTCTACGTATGAGTTCTTCAACCTGTTTTTTTCATATAGATCCAACCAACTTCAGAATCATTCTAGTGCATGAGTGCAATATATACATGACTCAAGTTAGCCAAATAAGATTCATAAGAATAACGGCAAGAATAGGTCAGGCTATCATCCCAACAGTGAAAGAAACTTCAAAAGCGACATTTCTGCATCAATTTTCATGGTGATTACAGATAACTCTGCCCAAACCTCCTAAACCTTGGCAGATGGCAGTTGGCACTGGGTTGCTTCTAGAAAAGTACTAAGTTGGCTAGTCATATAGTCTTTCAAGTGTTTGGCCTCCGATCTTTAACTCTATTTCACCATTATTGGTGAACAAATTGTGTTTTTGGCCTCCCACCCCAAATCCCCAAAATTTTCATCAAAACATGAATTTGATTACTATCAAACAATGAAATTCATTTTATTTCCGACAAAATATTACGCAAATTAAAAATGACTGAATTACAACTTATTATTGAAAAAATCCCTATAAATAAATAAAACAGTACACAAATTTTATCTAAAACAAAATACATACTTAAAGAACATTTCAAACAATCTAATTAACAAGCCTAATCTATTTGATCACGATCATCCAACAAGTGTGCCTTAGTTCGTTGTGCACTCCTTGATTTACGAGTCTCGGTGTTCTTTGTGTTGTTTGTTGGTTTTATTAGCTACATATTTTATGAAGTAGTTTGTCATTTTGTGTTTTGTGTTCATGTATTATTAGTGTGATCTATTCTTATTTATCTAAGTAGATTATAAATTTGTTGTTTTTGTCCTGATTGTTATTCTTTTTTAAAGTTCATTCACTGGTGGTAGTTACTCCCTCCATCCCAAATTATATGTATTGTTTGACATGGCAGATAAATTACAGAGATGCTTTTATGCTTTCAAGAGAAAAAAAGGAGATGTTTTTTACAACATTGACCCTTGTTTCATGTATATTGACCAGTGAAATAGTTCAAAAGGAGGTACGGAAGGAAGTAAATTGAAAAGCGTGTAACTTTTATGGAAGTGAACAAAACGTTTGGGACAACCGCTTTGGAAGTGGACAAAAAAATTGGGACACCCATTTTCTAGAAGGGTAGCTGGATAAAATTGGTACACCCAGTTTGGGACAACCGCTTGGAAGTGGATAAAATGGGACGGAGGGAGTATTTTACTTTTTAAACATCTAATAAGTTTAAATAAACTAACATAATGTAAAGAATCCATGGGGTTCCACCTCAAAACCAATTGGAAATGAGGGAAGTATCCCATGAAACTTATCATTATTTTTTCTTCTTCTTGGATGTCCTGGGACTTATCAACACGCCCCCTCACGTTTGGCATTCTTTGGACTACAAGTGGATCATCTTTTGTCTACGGGTTGTGGTTAGCACGTGGGTTGTTAGACCATTCACGTGTGTGAACTAGGCTCTGATACCATGTAAAGAATCCATGGGGTTCCACCTCAAAACCAATTGGGAATAAGGGAAGTAGCCCATGAAACTTATTAATCCTTGTTCTTCTTCATGAATGTCCCATGTGGGACTTCTCAACATTACCAAATAATTAAAAAAATACACCAACGATATAAATATTAATTAGCAATGAAGATCTGAAGATTTTGTAATTATTTACCGATAGTAATCACATATTAGTCGAATAAAAAATATATTAAATAACATTAACACTAATTATTTGCAGAAACTGACATCAAGCACCCAAATAGTTTAAATTAGACAACGTATACACCCTTAAACACTGCCTAAGAAAATGGTGAGGATGACACCAAATCCTATCTGTCACAAAATTTGATCGCAAAAATAGGATTTGGTGATTTAGGATAGGATTTGGTGCTAGGGTGGGATGCATTTCACTATTTTATCAAAACGAGTACCAAATAGGAATTGGTGATTTGGTGTTTTATTGGTTACACACCATGGGAGGCCTAAACAGAACACCATTTTATTTGGTGTTTTGGGTGGGAGGCCAAAAACACCAAAATTTAACACCAATATGAAGTGTAGGGGTGGAGCTTAGTCGTCAAAATCTTAGGATTCACGATTGGTATTCTACGGTTCGACTCGATTCACCCATGAAATGTTGTGAATCCCTCAGTGAATCTTTAATGGACAAAAAATTATTCGAATCCCGATTCAAGAGTCCATGATTCAGTAGCGATTCAGACCGATTCTATGATTCACCTTTGATTCATCTGAAGGTCTAATGGAGTTGCAGCATAAGTCTACGAAATTATACTTCCTACATTACTTCATACATTTATGTCTGTTTCGCAACATGCATTTGTTTTAAATTACTAGTGCATTTTTCTCAAGTCCAAGGCTAATAGTTTTCTATTATTTCCAATCTCCTTGGCATCTTGTAGTTCCTTGCTCCACATGCCTACCTGTATCTAGATTATTTTTTATCTTTTAGATGTGTGAAACACCAAATCACTAGTTATGGATGCGAGTTTCCAATAATTTGAGCATTCTTTGGTAAAAGTAAGAATATTTTGATCAATATTGTTGTAGCTTTATGAAATATTTTATTATATCTACATAAAAATATTGCAAGCTGAATCTTTACGATTCACGATTCGATTCGATTCATGATTCAGTAAAGGTGAATTTCGATTCACTATCTGAATCCCAATTTGACAACTATGGGTTGGAGATGCTTTAACACCTTTTTTGGTGGACAGGGGTGGGATGCCAAAAACACCAAAATTTAGCACCAAATATAGGATTTGGTGTAGGGTGGGTGGGACATGCTCTTAACAACATTTTTTGGGTTATTTGGGGTGAAAGGCCAAAAACACCAAAATTTAGCACCAAATACAGGATTTGGTGTAGGGTGGGAGATGCAATCTCCCACAGTTGACACCATTTTTTACACTAAATCCTATATTTGGTGGAGAAAAATGGTTGGCCTCTCACATTGGACCCTCAAATACACCATTTCACAATTTTTGGTGAAAAAATGATGTTAGTGGTCTCCCACAGTTATCACAATTTTTACATCAAATAATTAAGCAATAGCATCTCACCATATTTGGAGAATGATGTTTTTGGGCTCCCACACCAAATCACCATATTAACCATCAAAATCATGAACTTCGCAAGTAATAAAATCCATTTGGTTTCAAACACGATATTACACAAAATTACAAAATGACTGGATTACAATAAATTGTACAAGCAATCACAATAAATATAATAAAATATTAAACAAATTTTATTAAATGAAAAAAAAAAAAAACATACTTAAATAACACTTCGAACAATCTAATTGACCATGATTATGCCACAAGTCTTCTTCTTAGTTCGTTCTCCGTGATTTATCGGGTCTAGTGTCTACCTAGAAGCTGGATAAATGTAAAATCTCTCGTAACCCCACCTAGTGTGATCTATTCTCATTTATCTAAATATATTATCATTGTCTTGTTCTTGTCGTGATTTTTGTTTATCTTTTATATTTTAATCACTAATAGTTCCTTAAGCGATTTACTATATTTATCGATGGGGCATTCACCAATAATAGTTAGTGTAGTTTTTACGACATTTAATTAATTTAAATAAACTAATATAATAGCAAATAATCTAAAATATACACTACTGATACTAGATATCAACTAGTAATGAAAAATATTACTAATTTACCAATAACAACTGCATATTAGTCAAATAAAAATATTAAACAATACTTTATCACTTATTATTTGCAAAATTATTATGCGAGTCACTAATAATATAAAAGTAGACTAAATAGACACTTTAAACACTAATTAAGAAAATGGTGAGTATTACACCAAATCCTATATTCGCCAATAGGATTTGGTGAGATGGGATAGGATTTGGTGCAACGGTGGGAGATGCAGTTCACCATTTCACCAAATTTGCACCAAATATAGGATTTGGTGTTATTTTGGTCAACCACTGAGGGAGGCCTACCCCAAAACACATTTTTTTTTGCTGATTTGGTGCTTTGTTGTGGGAGGCCAAAAACACCAAAAGTTGCCCCCGAATGTAGGATTCGATGTACTGTGGGGAATGCTCTTAGAACCAAGGTGATATGAGCCACTCATGCATAATTATTGATTTCAATAATTCAATTGTATACTTCATGTTGATCAAAAATATCAGACTTTTTCCCTTTCTTCATATTTTGTTCTTTTAGCAGGGGCGGGTGAGTGACGGACATAACCAAATCGCAACGGCATGTCTCTGCCAGTAAAGTTGTAAACAACTTTTCTCACCGTAAAACTAGGCCGCGCCGATAGTGGCACCATGATTTACTGTTACATATAACGCTTTATGTTACATAACAGCCGCTTTTAGAGCTATGGTTCTCACAGAGAGTGATTCAGTAATCATAGACCTAAAGCTTCTATCTGTGAGGCAATAAGTTGCTGATTTTGCAGTGAATTTTGTACTAAAATATAAGCAGCAAACATATAGGAGGAAATTAATTCACAAGCACAGAGAGTTGTGGCGAAATGTATCCGAAAAGGTAGATCTGACAGTGGTCCTTTAAAACATAGCCAAACCACGATTTAGCCCTCAGTAAAATACTTGTACTTAATAGATATTCAACATGCCAAGACACTGATTTAAACTTCATACCTGGGTTACAGGGCGAGGTCCATAAACAGAAAGGGAACCTTTGCTTTCTAGAACTGTGAAATATATTTCATCTTTTGAAAGTAGAAGATGGGCACAATAGCTCTCAAGAGGCTCCGTAGTACCAAAAACCATCTGTAAGAATAAACTGAGGCAAGTCAGACAAACAATAGCAGAAGCAGTCAAAGTAGAAAGATATACCTCAGCAAACTCCAGAACCGTCACGGACTTATTCTTCTCAAGAAGCTCAACCCAGGCAAATTCCAGAAGTGAGGTATCCTACATCAATAAAAAAAAAAAAATTAATATGAGATCTATTATAATTATTAACTAACAGGATGCCCAAGCAAATGTGAGATGAACCAACCAAAATATTTTCAGCTTTCTCGATGAAATCAGATATTTCTGTGTGATCAACATTTACAGCACCAGGAACAATGAAAGTTACTTGTTGTGGTTTAATGGAGTTTGTGATACCATTCTGCATCACCAAACAATGAGGACATTTAGAATAATGTTAAACCCTTCTACTCCCGACCATATAAGAAATAAACAATGAAGTCCAATGCCTAGCAACCTATTCAAATTGCCCCATTAGTTGTTTCTACTAGAACCTGATCAGAGACCATCCAGTTTTTCTTGCCATCAGGTTTCTGAGCCACTGCTAACAATAACCTTTCAGAATCTTTCTTGAACTCCAGAAGAATTCCTTTCTGCAACAATCGCTTTTCAAGTTTATCCTCAAGCAGATCGCCACTACTAGTTAGTCCCATTCTGTAAAAGATTCATATCATGCTGTCAGTCAAGAGTGCAAGTAGTCACAGTTTTATATTTAAGATAAGCTTTTCAAGCTGGTCTAGTCCACCAATAAAGAAGAATGTTTGACTAAACCAAAGACCTGACATAGCTATGGACGCCAAAAGGCATTTCAGAAGTAAATACGTAGGCCAATATGTGACAAGTCAACTCTATAGTTTTCCCTTCTATTATTAAGGCACATTGATAAAGAAATCTAGGTGTATCTTTTGATAAAAATGTTCTCATTGAAGTATTTAAGTTAATATTTATGAAGTTAAGATTTATCATCTATACCCATATCCCCATGCACTATTTTACCACTCTCAAGAGCCTCCGCTAAGATCTATTTATTTTACCACTCTCAAGAGCCACCTTCAGTGTTTTTATTTGCATCATATCTTACAATGGAGCAACTTTTAGGTCCTCCTCAGAATAGTTGTTTGGGTACTCAGTCACCCTATATTCTCATTCCCCTCCTAGAATTTCTAATAATATCATCTTAGCGCTCAATTATGTTACGTTCTCCTGATTAGCCAATGTGCAGTTCTATGTCTTATAGCTACCTTAGTTAGAACCCAAACATCGTGTTGTTAGGGTGTTACATACTGCATAAATCTAGTATAAGTTTTCCGTCTTTAGAAGCGTTCCAATCATCCCCGATTCTCGTTTAGTGTTTGAGTTATTTGACCGACGAAAATTAAACACCTTTATCACAACTAGATAATTATTCAAAATCTCGCTTCGCTTTTATGGTTAGGTAGTACTAGTACCTAACCTGGAGTTCTCACGGAAAATATACCTGAGAAGGACTAGAAAGGGACAAATAAGCAATGAGCATGAGCGCTGTACCATGAGGCCTCGTTTGGGTAAGGGAGGGATAAAAATCACGGGGATATGAGTTGGATATGATGTACTGGGATACGGCAGGATAAGTGATTTTTGGTTCTGAATGATTGGTAAGACTTAGAGCATGATATGAGATAGGATAAACTGCAGGGATATGTATTAACATGTTTGAGTTGTGCAAGATAAGAGGTAAGATATGTGTATAAATGACCACATTGCCCTGCAGGTATAAAACTAACTTCTTAGAATTAGTTTGTATTATGTTGTAAACTGTAAACGGGAAAATAATAATACACACATATTGACACTTTTTAAGGGGTTGATTTTGATTTTAGCTTATATACACGCATGTATATGGGTAAAAGACAATAACCACCCCTATAATATAGAGAAAATACACTTTGCTCCCCTGACGTTTGAATAATTCCACTTTACACTCTCATAACTGACGGAACTTAAAGTTACTAACGAAATGACGATATTGCCCATCAAAATTGAAGGAAAATGACACCCTATAAATAGCCTTTTTTTCTCCTCCTCCCCATTCTTACTTTACTATCTCTCTCTATCTCTCCCTCTTCCTCTTCTTCTCTGCTGCCCACCACCACAAACCAGAACAAACGCTGCCGTGCTTGGTCCCCTGCGCCATTGTAGTGCTTGGTCCCCTTCGCCACCGCACCAAACGAGATCTGGTCGGCGTTACACTCAGCGGCATCCCAACCCAGAACGAAGCAAGGAGGAGGAGCCGTAGAGGCTTTCGTCCGCATATGTTCGCCTCCATCACAGATTTGCAGCCTCCACGCGACCTCCGTCGCCTAAGTCGCGACCATTGATAACTCCCCATTAGGAGTTATCTGTGTATTTGTGTCAAGATTGAGAGTTTTAGCCAGATTTCAGCCTTGATTAGCCTCGGAATTCACGACGAAATGTGTTGAGCTTCTTTATGCATTACTGCTTCATTCCACACATTTCTAGATATAATCACGGGGTTTGTTCATGTTGTCTATGCAGGGACAGGACTTGTGCAGGAGTCGGGAATGAAGCAGGAAGGCATGACAAGGAGCTGAGAAGGTTGAAGAAGCAGAAACAGAGCAGGCAAAGTTGCGGCCTGCGTATCTGGCTGCGTATCTGGGCAGATACGCAGCCTGAGAGGAAGGGAAGAGGAAAAACGCAGAAAAAGAAGGCCGGAAGGTTCGGCCTGCGTATCTGGCTGCGTATCTGCACGGAAATACGCAGTCTGAGAGGAGATTTTGTGCTGTCAGAGGCTCGAACTGCGTATCTGGCCAGGTACGCAGGTTGATACGCATGCAGGGGGAAATTCTGAGGCGGTTTGGCCAGTGGCAGTTTCGTAAATTCAGGCAGTTTTTCCGGAAGCTTCTCAGCACTAAAGGAGCGTCCAAAGCTTGTTTTGAGACAGAATTCACCCAGGGAGAAGTCTAAGCATCCTCGAGAGCACGGAAGCGCGAATCCAGAATCCAAGACACTCGTTTGATCTCAATATCTCTTTATTTCAGAACTTTGTTATTTAATTATGTCGTTCAGTAGCTAAACCTTTTACCTAGGTTCTCGGTGAACCTATGGTTTCGTATTCAGCATCTAGTTCTATTTTGTTTATGGATTCATGATCTTCGAATCTAAATATCAGAAGTTTTTATTTGTTATTCTGTCTTTGATTTTACTGTTCATGCATGCTCGGCTTGACCACCCAGAATTGCTACAGACTCAACCCGGTAGACGAAAGTGACTGGTTAGGGTTAGGAAGAAAAGACAGAGTTCAGCACCTTACCCTGATGGACCCAACAGAGAATGGGAGATGGGACTAACGAAAGTGTTTCACCAACTGTTAGAGGTTTTGACCAAGGCCTTTAGGACAGGTTAGAAACCCTAGCAGCCAAAGAACGAGACTGCAGATTTAGGTAGCTTAACAGGATCCGAAAATTTGCAGAATTGTGACAACGTATAGGATCTGAAAAGCTAATACAGTACTGGTATGTGGCACAAACAATCTGACTGATGTATGTTTTTATAACAAAAGAATGAAAAACTGAAGAAACCCTAGGGGATCCTGGGATGTAGTATCTCAAACCCTCCATTTACAACCTCAAGATTATTCAGAAAATTCTCATAAAAAGATTTACTTTTCAGTAATTTACTTTCAGTACTTAGTTCATAATCACAAAATCAAACAATTTTTCATGTTTTACACTCTATCTGATAAAACTGATTACTCGAGAAAACCAATAAAAAGTCCTCGTGGGATCGACAATCTGAGTTGAAATACACTCTACACTACTTGATTCGTATACTTGCGAACGCATCATGTTTTTGATAATGTTGTTGAGGAATATTAAACGGCCTATTTAGTAGTCAGAATTAATTTTCAGAGTTTTTTTTCTTTTACTTTTATTTTTCTTTTATCACACCGCTCTTGAAATCTCGTTTTGCAGGAACTTCTAGTGAATGCCCAGATTGCCCCGCAAATTGGTGCAGCCACTCGAAAATCCAGAACAACTTTATACAGAGCAAAACCACAGACACCGAGAGAGAAGAGTGGCCGAAAACAGAGGAGAAGTGTCTGCCGATCCTGAGGCACGCACTCCAGCTCAAATAGCTCGGTACATCGAGGAGATGATCGCAGCAGGCTTTGCTGCCCGGAACAACCACAATTGCTACAGACTCAAACCGGGAGACCAAAGTGACTGGTTAGGGTTAGGAAGAAAGACATAATTTAGCACCTTACCCTGATGAACCAAACAGAGAAAGGGAGATAGGACTAGCCTGAGCGTTTGACCAACTGTTAACGGTTTTGACCGAGGCTTTTAGGACAGGTTAGAAACCCTAAGAGCCTTAGAACGAGACTGTAGATTTAGGTAGCTTAACAGGAGCCGAAAATCTGCAGAATTGTGACTATGTGTAGGAACTGAAAAGCTACTACACTACTGGTAACGTGGCACAAATATCTGACTGTTGTGTTTTTTCATATCACAAAGAATGAGAATCTGGAGAAACCCTAGGGGATCCTAGTATCTCAAACCCTAGTTTTACAACCTTAAGCATTATTCAGAGAACTCTCACAAAAAGATTTACTTTTCAGTTATTTACTTACAGTAGTTAGTTCGCAATCACAAACTCTCAAAATACTTCTCCTTTTTACACTATGTTCGTTGAAACTGATTACTAGAAAAACCTGCAAAATTCCTCGTGGGATCGATACTCTGAGTTGAAAATACTCTATATACTACTTGATTCATATACTTGCAATCAGCACGCTAATTTGCGCATCAACCATTAATTTTGTTGTGCGTAAAATTTTGAAACTTGGGGGTGGTTCTAATGAACCGATTGGAGGGAGGGTGTTTCAGATCCTTTTGGGTAAAGGGTTTTTAGGTGATTTGATTTCGTTTACCCAGTTTAATTGTGACTTAAATATGTTTTTTAAAATGGAATTGCTTCTTCCAATCTTAGAAAACTAGGGTTTTGATTTAGGGGTTGCCCTGAGCCTCTAAGTAACAAATCTGAGGTAAAGGGCTTTTCTTGACTTGATTTCTATTTACCTGGGTTTAAGTATGATTATGCTTGATGAAAATGGGATTGGTTGTTCAAATTTAATCTATATTGCAACTAGCTCAAGGGTTTTGTACTTGAATGGGCTTTAGTGTCTGATTATGACAAAATTTGCCAAACTCGGGATCTGCTTGTTTGAATCTCATCTCTTATTAGCTTATACTTGTACAACTATATAACAGTGGTAACATCTCCGAATCTAAACCTTTTGACTTAACAAATTGTTGATTGATTTGAATATTTAGCTGCCTGAGCGAGGTTCTCTATTGAGACTGTGCTTCCTTTTCATCTGCAGTTGGACAGATTCACACCAAACCGTTCGGCAATGGACATGGACTACGCCCATTACATGCCACTGAAGGGTATAAGATCAAAGACAAGGAGAATTATTCAAACGGCAGAGGAGCAAAGTGTATTTTTTCCATATTATAGGGGTGGTTATTGTATGTATATGCAAACTTTCGTTTAAGTGTATGTATATACATGTATATATATTATTATATACGTGTATATGTACAAAAACATATACATATAAATACATTTATATACACACACATATATATATACATAAGTATACATATACTATAGATATATATACATATACATATATATAGATGTGTATATACGCGTATACATATACGTGTATATATACACACACACGCACATATTTTCAAAACATTTGGAGGCAATATTGTCTTTTCCATAACACCCTCCTTATCCTTCCTTCCCTTATCCTGCTTTTGTAGGCCAAAAAATTGAGCTTTGCACCTAGGGAATAAGGAAATGATATTTGTACCTGCTCCTTATCATGCACCCAAACACGGGATAAGGAGCAGGAGGTACAAATTTCGAGGCCTGAGAGGATTCGCTTGGAACTGGAGGAATGGGGGGGGGTTATAGGACTCTTTTATGATCCTATGTGCAGAAGCATAGTAGCTTAAGGATATAACTTCAAGTTCCTGGTAGAACTTAAATTCGTCTTCGTTTCAGTCTTTCAGAGTTGCTAAATGAGACTGCAGTGAAATACCTCAATTGTCATTGTAATATTCTACCATACCAAAGTCCAAAACCATTCATATCAACTCATGCGCAGTTGATCTTGTCTTAGCTCTAGAGACTACAAAATGAAATATCGCCGTAACCAGAAATAGCTATCAAGTTTCATAAAATTGACGAAGCCCTAGTTTTGTTCTGGCATCACATCAACAGGAAAACTTCGAAATCAATATACGGTGCCAACCAAGAAAACCCAAGAATCCACTCATTAGTGAAACCCTCTTGTGACATAATTCAAAACACAATCACTTAATATAACGTAATAAAAATCAATTGACTGTACTTCCAGAGTTTATTTTCATCTAATGGGGACTCCCTTTTTTCAATTTCAAGCAACCCTCTGAAAATTATTAAGAAATGACAAAAAGGGAGAGAATTGGTGCAGCAGTAGCAAAACCCTCCAAGAGAACCCAGTAAAGCAAATATGTATTCGGAAACAATTTCCAGAATCTCGTCGCAATCTCTGCTAAAATCAAAGAATTGGCAATCAAATGTTACCTGGTAGTAGAACGGACTTTTCTCTTTTTGAGCCAGGCGAGCTCTTCCATGACAGAGTCCATGAAACTCTGACCAGAATAACTCCGAAATCCACCATGGACAAGGAGTCTATTTCGGTTTGAGCAAAGAACTGAGCAACGAAATGCCAGTTCAGCTTGCTTCCGGCACTGGAAGGCCCTGAATTGCTGGAGGCGACATCTGAAAGCAGCAAGAGATGGAGAAGAAGATGTGCGAACAATTGAGCAGCTGTTCACCACTCTAACCGCCATGGCTGTAGGATTAAGCTAGAACTTGAGAGAAGTAACTATCATTTAGAGAGCGAGGATATACAGTTTTGGGGGGCTATGAACAATGGTAGGCTCTGTTGCGAGTTTTCCTCTCAATTGTTTCTTCTTTCTCGTGTTGATAAAGCTGAGTGGGCAGGAAGAGACTATAATTACGGTAATGCCCTGGTAAAGCATTACCAAGGATGAGGACCAATGTTTCGACACTTTTGGACTCAATTGGGTCATGGGGCTGTTTGAATTTGGGGTTTAGGGGTGAACCGAAACCTAAACCCGTGGTGTTTGGATTTCATGGTTAACCTGTCAATTATCCGGTGACCGGCATACATTGAGCAGGGGACGGCTTTTGTGTGTGTCCATATTTGCTTTATCTGGTGACCGGCTAATTGGGGCGGTGTTCGGCAATCTATTGTCCGGTGTACTGTTTCTTTTGGCCGGTGCCCAGCTTTCTCCATTCTTTTGTTTTGTTTTTATTTTTTTTAAACCCTTATTTGTTTACAATTCAAACAACCCACATATTGTAATTGCAAAAAAAACAACCAAAAACTCACATGTCATGCTCGGAGGGGAAAGAAAAAGAAACAATAAAAAAATTACTCACATGACTCTATGTAAATAGGGAGGGGAAAAAAAAACAAAAACAATGGCTGGGCACCGGCTGTAAAAAGCTGGGCAACGGAAAAAAACCAGGCTCTGTCAAAAAATAACCTCAGCGTCACCCCGGATTTTTTTCCCGTTGTACCTATCGCACTTTGCCACAGGGGCGCACTGTCTAGTTGGCTAAATTACCTTCCTACCCCCCACTTGCTCCCCGTATTTGTGTTCCCTTTCCGTTGCAAAAGAAGACCTTTCTCCTGGAAGCTTGTCCTCCGATCTCTTTCTCCTCTGTCACGATGGGAAACCACCTTGGTACCGTAGCGAGCAAGTCCAATAGTGCGGTTACTATGCTCGGATGTGCGGTTACTCTACGCTCCTGAGGAGGTGGCTCGGCCCTATAAGTTCGAGATGAAGGGAGGCGAATCCCTGGACCAGTTCGATTGCATGTCTGCTATACCGATTAAAATTTATTTCAACATGAACGCTAGAAACCCTACTAGGCGGAATTAGGGTTCATACCTGCGTCCAAGCTATCTGATGTAGGTCTGAAACACTCCGGATCTTCTCCCGTATTCCTTAAGTTCCTCCTGGATGCAAGTGTGGGCTTGCTGCTTCCAGAATCCTTCTTGGCCTTCAGACGTATTGCTCTCACTCTCGAAACTCTAGATTTCAGTGTGTATCTAAAGCATACAAATTTTGAAGACTAAGGAAACTTATATAGGCTACGGAAGGGACCTGGAGGAGAAAATACGAATCAGGCTCCTAACTTTATTAGGACTTCTGATTTCACCTGAACCTAGCCCGAATAAAGTTAATAACAGTTAGTACCACTAAATAACTGTTATTGCACTCCTGTCCATATTCTCAAAAAATAATATTTCGAGCTCCTGTTATTAAATACTTATTATCTCCCCATGTTAAGATTACAGATATCCGTCGATTAAATTAATTACTGACTAATTCATTTAATCGACCTCTTCCCAATTCCTTGATCCTTACCACTTAACTTATTTGATATGTCCAGATTACCAAGTAATCTACCTGCAGGGTTTGACATAATCAAAACTTATAAGCTTCATCAAGGGATATCATCAATCCCATAACCAAGACATGGATTCCTTCGATATATCAATATACACCATGGACTCAATAGTATCACCCAACTCATCGAGGTTATCGACTCCATAGGGATCTCACTCACTTGACTTGTCAAAGTAATAACTACTAAATACATGTGCACATTGACTATCTAAGGATTAAGAACATAAGTAATCATGATAACCATGAGACATAGTTTGTCTTGTTATGTCAGTAAAAAACTGTGATCTCAACTTGGTCATGTTCAATATACACAAAGTATACTAGCACATTGAGTTGAAACTATAGTATGAACTATACTGTTTCCTGTAGCCAAGACAGACCTACTAAAACAATGTGCTACAATCATTCCGATGGTTTGTCTAATTCCATCTAGATTGTGAACTCACAACTTTCTTTCCACAAGAACCGAAGATAAGATCTTCTGTGTGTAAGCTATATTCTACACACCAGAACTTTCTTTCCACAAGAACCGAAGATAAGATCTTTTGTGTGTAAGTTATACTCTACACACCAGATCTTCTACTATGCAGAACAATAGACAACTATGCACAATAATAATATAATGCAAAAACATTGCCCAAAACCATTCTCATAAATATCAAATTCATATAATCCAATACAAAAACATGGCTTTTAGTATTCAATCCAACACGAGACTGTTGTGTTGTTCTCCTCACCGGTCGTCCTCTGTTTGTAAGTTCTCTCTCTCTCTCCCTCTCTCACGAAACTCAAATTCATATAATCCAACGAGTTTAAACATGTACTTGTATTGCTATTTCGGCAACAACCTTACCGTCTATGTCCGTCTTTATTAGTATTGTTGTATAAATAACATCACCTGAGATACGTGGAAGCTCTGCCAAAATTCTGTCTCTCTCTCATACAGTGCTTTTGTCTTACTCTCTCCCTACACACAACCCTACTCTTCTTGTGTTCTTTCTATCCTCTACTCTTGGTGTATATTGAATTCTCTTTGCAGGATTCTCTCGTACACAACGTGTTTACTCTTTACCACTTATATTTTAGAGGTTCTTATTCCTATGGGTTATTTTTGAGGTTTAGAGCCCGTATGGTAATGCTTTTGCTTTCTAGAATGTTGTTTTTCGAATCTAAAAGCAGTATTAATGTGTTTGGTAAATTTATTTTTTTCTGCTTTCTAGAAAGCATTTGTTTCACTACAGGAACTTTTGAAAAGCAGGGGATGGGTTGATTTTCAGGATCTGCTTTTCGATAAATGTATTATTTGACAGGAATCATAATCATATTTTAGCCTATATTCAGCTCACCATATCTATAATTATTTATTATAATAACACTATTTATTATATCATGTCTCATATTGTCATTTTGACAATAACAACAACTCCGAAACACTAATTACCAAACACAAAATGTCGAATGTGGTTCCCCACGACAACTTAAACATGGTGCTTACCAAACACTTTTTGCGTAGATTTCCACAGATGTTTTCTCAAAATACTTCGTACACAGCAGCTTTGTAAAACGCCACAGCATTACCAAACTAGCCCTTAGAATATAATTTCCATCTTTTTCATGTGGGTTATATTTTTAGATGTGTAATAGAAAGTGGATTTTAGAGCATATGTATAGTTGGGAGACGGAATTTCATAGGCCAACCCTGTCAATGGTTATGACTTCAGATTTACATGGACAAATTCACAGGCAATGAGGAAGCATTGGTTGGTTCCCCTTTGGCCTTTGCCTAGGAAAGCAAATGAGTTTAAACATGAATATCAAGTACACAATTTGTATTATTAAAAACCACTATCTCCCTGGGGAACATAGCGAAACTGTTGTACGCACTCGCACAAGGAACTTATATATATGGTTTAGGGTATCTTTGTAAGCAACATATAGGAAGCAACAACCAAAGTGTAACGATCTCAAAGAACAAAGTTATGTTGGTAATGGAGCAGTTACATTTAGCTTAGTATGTGATTTCACGTCCTCTGCATAGGAGAATATTAGGAGATCATTTGCGCATGTTTTGATCACTGTAGGTACTCTCATCCAAACTGAGTTATTGCGCTATTGAAAACCACTTTGAGCCTCCAACTGAATTCAACCATGGTAGTCACAGCATAGCATCAGCTAATATTATAGTGATCTAGTTCAACCCCCAGTCATGATATTGTTGCGTTCGTAGAGGTTGCATGCCGCCTCCCTACTTCTCCTGGACACAACAAAAATGGCATCCTTGGCATCTCTCCTGATTCTGTCCCGAACACCGCAAGGGCGCAGAAAAAGTATGTCGCGCAATACTTGGAAGCGGAAATCCTACTGGTGAAATGATTGTTGATGTTGGAAAAGAGGTGGAACGAGTCCAAAGACAAATTAGGGTGATGGATAGACTGGGCACCGTCAAGCGACATGAACTTGCTATGGAGACAAACTTTCTGCTGACGCTACAACAGATGAAGGAAACTGTGGGTCAAGGTGGAGTGGAGGCTTGAATTGCCTCATACCTAAAAAGAACCAGGGATGATGACACTGCAACATTTCTTTCTTCAAAAGCAACCAGATTCAATGTTGATTCTATAACGTACTATATAATATTTCCTATATGTATATGTTGCAAACTAGCAGTTTTTGGTGTAATATATATAAATCAACTATATATGCAATTAATATATCGTTTTGAATCATTGCCTAAGTCTGTTTGTTTCATTAGCGATAGCATTTGTTTCTTTGTGCTTATGATAATAAGTGTCATAAGTGAAAGTGTGTAGTGCAAGTCTAAAAGAGGATCTTAATACTCTAGAAGGGGGTTGAATAGAGTATGGAAACTTTTGCTAAAAATGAACTTTTGAAACTCTAACACAAGGAACTAATGAAAACTCAAGGCTTTGAAAAGGATTGAAACAGGTTAAGATTGTCTGAAGCTTCAAAGCTTTGAGACAAGAAATTCTCCAAAGCTTTGGAGCTTCTTGTATTGTGCAGACTTGTTTGCAGAATGAATAAACAGAAAAGTAAATTAATGAAGACAAATGATTTTTACAGAGTTCAGTCACAATTGGACCCACTAGCTGCCTGAGGGACTTGACCCCTCCAAGATTTGAACACACTTCTTATTAATCACCCAGATTTAGCCCTAGATCTCAAGCCTAAGTGAACTACCTTACACCTGTACAGTTTTTGGTTTCAAAGCTATCTAGTTCAGCTACAATCTGATGAAACAATAAGAACCTCTTGTTTTTTACTTGAACAACTAAATTTTAACTGTTGGTGAGGTTAAGAAACACTTAAGAATATTACAATGAAAGCACAAAGAAGAACAAATAACATAGATAAGCAACGAATGCTCAAAAGTGTTCTTCAAAATCTGGATGATTGACCTTCTTCAGCAATGTTGAATCCTTGATTGAGTAAAGAGTTGTAAGTGTAGATCTTCCACGAATGAAAGCTATCTTCTCTTTCCCAGTTGAAAAGCTCTCCGAGCTCTTTGAAATTCAAATCTCTCTTATAACAAACTGCAGTAACCACTTAAGAGATTTCAGGAACAAACTCCCTGAAAATCCTCTCCCTTAACCAGCATCTTTCAAAAGCTATATTTGAACAGCTTATTTGATTTTATTTGATTTCTTAGGAGGATTTGAACGACGAACAAACCTGTACAAATTTATCACAACAACACAACCAATCCAGACAATCTAGCACAGATATGCTGATATATTTGACAGATCAGTTTACACAGTAACTCAGCTAGAATCTATTTTGCAGATATAATTTTATGCACATATAACATGTATATGTGGTTATAACAATAATCTGTTGGAATAGATGCCCTAGAGGCAATCTAATTTTAGTATTAATTGGCTAGAATAATCATTGTATTATTTATGGAGATATGTAATATAACGAAGTCCTTAGATTTACAAATCGTGTTGTTTATCTTAAATATCCCTAGTCAAATATAATGATTAACAGAACGATCATCTATAGACTAGTATGGGGTTGGATTGATATGGAGATATCACGATCCAACACATGGGTATGTATTAGGATTAATGACATACCGGATTGACCCAAATCCGAGAAGGCTACATACAAGTTATGTAAAGTCACAAGCGCTTCTCGCGGTGAAAGGATATTATCATCCTTGGACTTGAAGTCACTAGATCCTCTAGTTGTGGAATATTGTGCTTTGACAACGTCAAACGCTACTACGTAACTGGGTAGTTATAAAAGCGCATGTTGGGCACAATAGGAAGCAAGCTTAGATAGTGATGTAGATAGGATTTGTCCCTCCCACATAACGGGAGCAACTATCCGAGGCCACTCGAGGGATGGCGCCTATGGAATGTCTGGCCAGACTCAAATGAATTAATGTGGGGATATTGATGTCATATGCATGGATAGGGCTATTCCCAGGATCGAGAAACATGGATTGGATATACGAGTGTGACTTGTATGTCTCGTGTCCAATCCGGATAATGAGACAAAGGGATGCGATAATAAGATCACAAGGTTTGTCAAGATGACTATTTCTATTAATTGGGTGGCATGGATGTGTTGCTAGACACCGCTCCATGTTTGTAAATAGTTACTACCAACTAAGTAGAAACATATGGGGTCACACGCCATATGGATATAATTGGATACGGGACTTAATCAATAAGGATTAATTAAAAGGACTATATTGCAACAAGTTGCTAACTTAGTAGGACTAATTAGCAAATAATACTAATCCATATATGGATAGGATTAGTATTGGGCCCTTTATGGAAACAACTAGGAGTAGTTGGACTATATAAATGAACTCCTTCCTTCCCTCTCAATACATGTTATTCATAACACATATTGAGAGGAGAGAAAAGAGTTGAGAGAAATCAAGGCAAGAGGCCGAACGCGCCTTACCCGCCGCCCCAAACCCGTCCGCCAACAAAGGGAGGTCGAGCTCCTCCTTTGTTGCTTCGTTGCGTGATTCCGTTGTCTCCTTCCTCCGTTCTAGCTTGCACAAGAAAGTTGGGAGGTCCAATTCTCTATCGTAGGTGTGGATCAACCGTAGAGAACGTGACATTATTCACGTTTGAAGTCATCACAGGAGAACCCAAAGGTACACACATATTAATCATTTACTATCGTTATATTTTCTTGACTTGTGATCCTTGGAGGGATTTAAACGGAATAATTATCTTCTTCCGCTGCGATTCCATGTTCAAAACCCTACATTGGTATCAGAGCCACAGGTCGTAGAGCATAACGTAGTTTATGTGTTACGATTTTGTTGTTTTAACACTTTAAATTCATGTTTATCGCGTAAAGCGACAAATTAAGCATAGTAGATGCAATTGAATGGAGATTCAATCGAACAAGATCTAATTGAGCATTGGAAGCAACAAATTAGTGAGTTTCTTGGTATGAAGATTAGGATTTGGGCACATGTTTGAAAAAAGGATTTTTCAACATGGAAACAACTTGGATTGGGCAACAAGGTAGGAATTATTTTTGGAAACAACTCCTAGAAGAGTTCGGCCGCCCATAGGGGACCGCCCCTGTGCCTTGCCTCCCAAGCCACGCACGGCCTAAGGGTCGGCCGGGCCTAGGCGCGAACGGAGGGACCGGCGGCTTGGGCTAGGTCGAGCCCTAGGGCCGTCTGTGATCCAATAGGGCTTTGGGAAGTTCTTTTTGGATTGTTTTTAACCCTACTTCTTCCAAAACAATTAAAAATTGAACAAGCGCGTTAAAATTGGTTTTAACTGGTTATGTGCTATTCACATGGTGGTTGGATATGGCCCTAGGTTGTGGTTTGTGTGCGAATGTTCATTTTGTGGTTTGTTTTACGGCCTGCGAGCTGATCAATTAATGTAATAGTTAATTAAGGTTTACGGCCTGCGAGTCGTTTATTTCTCTACTTGTGAGATTTATTTTATTTAGTATAGGTGTAGCTAGATAAAATAGATTGTTGGCCAAGATTGAAGAAAAGAAGCCCAAAGACATTGGAGCCATTGAGACGGAGCATGGAGCATTCCTTAAGACTATGAAGGATGGACCAAAAGATGGAAGCGCATGGTGATGTGATCTATTTTAGGGTTCATAGATATTCTCATTGGCTTGGGAATATCTTAGTCTAGAAAGGCCATATCCACATGACTTTTATTTTATTTTGTTGTGGTTGTTTATTTTATTGTCTTATTATTTTGTGATTGGTGTATGGTTGATGCATGCGATTAGGATAATAAGAAAATTAGACAACCCGGATCTATGATTTGGAGTTTTGCCCAAAACTCAAACATATAAATCATGTTTATATGGATCAACAATACAAATTAAAATTGAAAGGCAAATCCCTCATTCAAAATATTGTGTTTATGCCTTCTCGTTATTTAAACACTCATCATGATCACTATATCCCATGATTGTGCGTGACAAAGCATTGCAACATGGTTTAACGTGATTAGGTGTGATGGAAAGTAACATTGTGCAATTGTTTAAGTAAGAGGTTGGACACAACTAGGTAGATTTAATAAGATTAAAAGAACCTAGACGCATACAATTGGGATTATCCATGGGGATGGATAAATAATGGTTATTTGCCCAATTGAACGAAGAGTTACATATGATGTAATTGGAATGGTTCCTACCTAAATAACCAATTCCGGGTGACTTGCCAAAGCAAACTCGGAAAAGGCGAAATATGGATCTTGTCCCACTAGAAAATATAAGGATATTTACCGCATTAATATGTAGGGTTGTTAATCCGAGAAAAATAGTGGGAGCTATATTTAATAATCTAGCCATTATTGAGTATAGTAAAATCATACTAAAATCTTGTATATTTCTTGTTTTGTAGAATTCCAATGGCAAACAATTCATCGAATTCATCACACTCCCTACGGGCTGTTCTTGAGAAAGACGAGGTTTCTGGAACCAACTTTCTAGACTGGTACATAAATTTAAGAATTGTTCTTAAACAAAAAAAGAAACTGTACATACTAGAAGAAGCCGTTCCAGAGGGTCCAGAGAACAATACCCCTGCAGCCCTAAAGGCTTATCAGAAACGTGTTGACGATGCTAATGATGCGGCCTGCCTTATGCTTTGCACCATGTCTCCTGAGCTTCATTAGCAACATGAGAACATGAATGCAGTCGATATGATCGAACACTTGAAGCAGCTCTTTCAAGAGCAGGAAAGGGTTGAGCGGTATGAAGTTTCTCAGGCATTGTTCAAGAGTCACTTGGAGGAAGGGAACCCAGTAGGACCGCATGTGTTGCGGATGATCGGGTATCTTGAGAATCTCGATCGCCTAGGGTCCCCGATTGGTCAGGAGTTGGCCACAGATCTCATTCTGCAATCGTTGCCGGATAGTTATGGACAAATCATCATGAACTGTAACGTGAGTGAGATCGCCAAGCCTCTGCCAGAGCTACTCAATATGTTGAGGACAGCTGAACAATCCATCAACAAGGGAAAGGCAAAGGCCATAATGTTGGTGCAGAAAGGAAAGGGTAAAAGGTTTGCCTCTACTTCCAAGGGTAAAGGCAAGGCAGTTGCTAAACCTAAGGACGCTGCTCTTAAACCTGCTGGCGGCGTGGCCAAAGGCGTGATCAAGGGTGATTGTCACTACTGCAGTCAGCCTGGACACTGGAAAAGGAATTGCCCAAAGTATCTTGAGGATAAAAGTCTTGGGATAGTGATCCCAAACCACCAGGTATTTTTGTTATAGATGTTAATTTAACTACTTCTTCATCATGGGTATTGGATACTGGATGTGGATCTCATATTTGTCGAAATATGCAGGATCTAAGTAGAAGTAGAAGATTAGCAAAAGCATAGGTGGACTTGCGCGTTGGGAATGGAGCAAGAGTTGCTGCATTAGCTATCGGCGTGTATAGGCTGTCTCTGCCTTCTGGATTAGTATTAGAATTAAATAATTGCTTTCATGTTCCTGCTATGAGTAAGAACATTATTTCCGTATCTTGTTTGGACAAGAAAGGTTTTAATATTTCAATAATGAACAATTGTTGTTCCATTTATTTTGATAGTATTCACTATTGTAGTGCACAATTATTTAATGGATTATATATCCTTGATCTAAGCTATCCAATCTATAACATAATTACTAAGAGGATTAAAATGAATGATTTAAATCCTGCTTATCTATGGCATTTTCGTCTGGGCCATATAAATGAGAAACGTGTATCTAGACTCCATAAGGATGGATTTCTAGACTCATTTGATTTTGAATCATATGAGACATGTGAGGCTTGTTTGTTAGGAAAGATGACAAAGTACCCTTTCAACAAGAAAGGTGAAAGGGCTAGTGAGCAATTAGCACTCATACATACTGATGTATGTGGGCCGTTTTCTACACCTGCCAGAGGTGGTTATGTCTACTTTATTACATTCACTGATGATTTCAGTAGATATGGATTTGTATACCTTATGAAGGCTAAATCCGAATCTTTTGAGAAATTCAAGGAATTTAAGAATGAAGTAGAGAAGCAACTTGGAAAAAGTATCAAAGCTCTACGATCAGATCGAGGAGGTGAGTACTTGAGCCAAGAGTTTGATGATTATCTTAGAGAGTGTGGGATATTATCCCAATTCACTCCACCCGGAACGCCACAATGGAATGGCGTATCCGAGAGGAGGAATCAAACCTTGCTGGACATGGTGAGATCTATGATGTGTCAAACAGATCTTCCGTTATCTTTTTGGGGCTATGCTTTAATGTGTGCAGCTTTCACCATTAACCGTGTTCCATCCAAATCAGTCATGAAGACACCACATGAGATGTGGAGTGGGAGCCGTCCCACAGTGTCGTTTATGAGGATATGGGGCTGCGATGTTTATGTAAAACGTTTACAGCCAGACAAACTCGGGCCGAAATCGCATAAATGTAAGTCTGTGGGATACCCTAAGAAAACTAAGGGCTATTACTTCTACAATCCAACCGATAACAAAGTGTTTGTTGCTCGGACTGGCGTGTTTCTAGAAAGAGAATTTGTCTCTAAAGAAGCAAGTGGGAGGACTGTAGAACTTGAAGAAGTTCAAGAACCACAAATTACTGATTCAGTTATGGAACATGAACAGGAACCACAACAGGTTGTGGAGCAACCTGTTCAAGTAACACAAGAGCTTCGTAGGTCGTAGAGTGCGCCAGGAGCCAGAGAGGTATGGACTTCTCGTGACGAAAATTGGTGACACTATGCTCATAGGAGATGAGCCTACTACCTATGGAGAGGCCATGCAAGGGCCAGACTCTCAGAATTGGCTAAAAGCCATGAGATCCGAGATGGAATCCATGTACACAAACCAAGTATTGACTTTGGTGGAACCACCCCAAGGGGCACGCCCCGTAGGGTGCAAATGGGTCTTCAAGAAGAAGACCGACATGGATGGTAATGTAGTTACTTATAAGGGCCGATTGGTGACTAAAGGATTCAGACAGATTCATGGTATAGACTATGATGAAACTTTTTCTCCAGTCGCTATGACCAAATCCATCCGAATCCTACTTGAAATTGCGGCTTACTATGACTATGAGATTTGGCATATGGATGTCAAAACAGCATTCCTTTATGGGAATCTTCTCGAGGATGTGTACATGACACAACCAGAAGGTTTTTTAGATCCAGAGCATGCAAATAAAGTCTGTGAGCTTCAACGATTCATTTATGGATTAAAGCAAGCTTCTAGGAGTTGGAATCGACGTTTTGATGAAGCCATCAAAGAGTTTAACTTCGTCAAGAACGAAGATGAGTCTTGCGTCTACAAGAAGGTTAGTGGGAGCTCCGTAGCGTTCCTGGTCTTGTATGTGGATGACATACTACTCATTGGAAACAATATTCCTGTGCTGCAATCGGTTAAGGATTGGCTAGGAAAGTGTTTCTCAATGAAAGACTTAGGGGAAGCAGCCTATATACTCGGTATAAAGATCTATAGGGATAGATCTAAGAGGTTGCTAGGCCTAAATCAAAGTACATATATAGACAAAGTGTTGAAACGGTTCAACATGCAAGATTCCAAGAAGGGATTATTGCCCATGTCCCATGGAATTACTCTTTCGAAGAGTGATTGTCCATCCAATAAGATCGAGATGGACCGCATGAGTAAGATCCCCTATGCCTCGGCCATAGGATCTATCATGTACGCCATGTTATGTACTAGACCGGACGTATCATACGCGTTGAGTATGGCGAGCAGATATCAGTCTAATCCGGGTGAGAGTCACTGGATAGTAGTCAAGAGCATCCTCAAGTACTTAAGAAGAACTAATGATGCGTTCTTGATATTTGGAGGGGAGGAAGAGTTGTGTGTAACTAGTTACACGGATGCAAGCTTCCAAACCGACACAGATGATTTCAGATCGAAATCGGGATTTGTGTATTGCCTGAATGGAGGAGCTGTGAGCTGGAAGAGTTCCATGCAAGAGACGGTTGCTGATTCTACAACAGAGGCTGAGTATATTGCTGCAAGTGGTGCAACAAAGGAAGCTTTTTGGATTAGAAATTTTGTTTCGGAGCTTGGTGTAGTTCCTATCATTGAGGATGCCACAGTGTTGTATTGTGAAAACACATGCACGATCGCTCAATCTAAGGAACCTAGATCACACCACAATTCCAAACACATACTCCGGAAGTTCCATCTTATTTGAGAGATTATCGATAGAGGAGATGTGAAGATATGCAAGATTCCTACAAATGATAATCTGGCATATCCATTTACAAAACCGCTTGTTCAGCGCAAGCATGAAGAGCACACTAGGGCGATTGGCATACACGACGCACCAGATTGGCTCAAGTGCAAGTGGGAGATTGTTGGAATAGATGCCCTAGAGGCAATCTAATTTTAGTATGAATTCGCTAGAATAATCATTGTATTATTTATGGAGATATTTAATCTAATGAAGTCCTTAGATTTACAAATCGTGTTGTTTATCTTAGTTATCTCTAGTCAAATATAATGATTAACAGGACAATCATCTATAGACTAGTATGGGGTTGGATTGATATGGAGATATCACGATCCAACACATGGTATGTATTAGGAGTAATGACATACCAGATTGACCAAAATCCGAGAAGGCTACATACAATTTATGTAAAGTCACAAGCGCTTCTCGCGGTGATAGGATATTATCATCCTTGGACTTGAAGTCACTAGATCTTCTAGTTGTGGAATTTTGTGCTTTGACAACGTCAAACGCTACTTCGTAACTGGGTAGTTATAAAAACGCATGTTGAGCACAATAGGAAGCAAGCTTAGATAGTGATGTAGATAGGATTTGTCCCTCCCACATAACGGGAGAAACAATCCGAGGCCACTCGAGGGATGGCGCGTGTCTGGCCAGACTCATATGAATCAGTATGGGGATGTTGATGTCATATGCATGGATAGGGCTATTACCAGGATCGAGAAACATGGATTGGATATACGAGTGTGACTTGTATGTCTCGTGTCCAATCCGGATAATGAGACAAAGGGATGCGATAATAAGATCACAAGGTTTGTCATGATGACTATTTCTATTAATTGGGTGGCACGGATGTGTTGCTAGACACCGTTCCATGTTTGTAAATAGTTACTACCAATTAAGTAGAAACCTATGGGGTCACACGCCATATGGATATAATTGGACAAGGGATTAATTAACAAGGATTAATTAAAAGGATCATATTGCAACAAGTTGCTAACTTAGTAGGACTAATTAGCAAATAATACTAATCCATATATGGATACGATTAGTATTGGGCCCTTTATGGAAACAACAAGGAGTAGTTGGACTATATAAAGGAACTCCTTCCTTCCTTCTCAAGACATGTTATTCATAAAACATATTGAGAGGAGAGAAAAGAGTTGAGAGCAACCAAGGCAAGAGGCCGAACGCCCCTTACCCGCCGCCCCAAACCTGTCGGCCAACAAAGGGAGGTCGAGCTCCTCCTTTGTTGCTTCGTTGCGTCATTCCGTTGTCTCCTTCCTCCGTTCTAGCTAGCACAAGAAAGTTGGGAGGTCCAACTCTCTATCCTAGGCGTGGATCAACCGTAGAGAAAGTGACATTATTCACGTTTGAAGTCATCACAGGAGAACCCAAGGTACAAACATATTAATCATTTACTATCGTTATGTTTTCTTGACTTGTGATTCTTGGAGGGATTTGAACGGAATTATTATCTTCTTCCGCTGCGATTCCATGTTCAAAACCCTAAATAATCAAAGTAAAATTATGAATCAAAAACAAGTCATTAAACAGTCACATAAACAATTAAAACAACCTGCAACAAGAATCAGTTAGCCACAAAAATAACTATAAGAGGCTCCAGGGTAACCTCCAAAGCTTTGGAGCTTTGGATGCCTTTCAAAGCTTTGGCTTAACTAACTCTGATCCCTGATGCAATTAATATGGGAAATCTGTTAGCATTAGAAACACAATATAACAATTTGAGAATATTTGTAAGAGATGAAATAAGGCTCATAAGCAATATTCAATCAATTCTCAAGCCTGCAACACAGAAACTGTCAGCTAGCAGTTAACAAATGTATAAGCATAGTCATGCTTCAAAGATTTGGATCTTTGAATCTATCTCATGAGTAAATCTGTCTTTCATCATCTACAAGGTATAAACTCCCCATGAGTTCATACATATCATCAATTCTAAGATACTGAATTATCGATCTCCACCTTGATGAAAGACAAAACAAATATTCTTGCATTCTCAGCATTCTGCAACTCATTAGCCATAAGTATCCATCAGATATAACAACAGCTAAAATACATAGCAAGAAATCCAAAAAATATGAAACAAAAATTGAAGCAACGATTAAAACTAACATAGATAAATAATCCTACACATTCATCCATCCAAAAATTATTAGGCATATAGCATATAGTCACCTTAAACACCTTAGCACCTTAAACATATATCATCTCCCCCTTTTTGACTTTCATCAAAAGGGTAAAGGAATGTAGGATCATACTCAGAGTTTTTTAAAGCAAACAATAAAAAAACCTAGACAGAAAATAAACCAACTTTAAGGCTTTGAGCGAGAAACAGAAAGAAGGTTTCAAGGCTCAATATTTAGCATCTGTAGCATCCTAATTGGTTGTCTTCTTTCTTTCCTTGTTCTTGCTCTTCCCTTTGCCTTTTCCCTTGTCACCTTGAGCTTCCTCTTGTTCTTCTTCTGTTGATCCTTCCTCACTTGAATATCCTTCATCACCAGACTATTCCTCAACATTTGAAGCTTCAACATCAACAACTACCTCAGCAATCACCTCATCAACCTTTGGTGTGGTTGCAGCTTTAGGCTTAATGAAGTCCTTCTCCTTCAATTCATCAACGTACGGTTTCGAATAAAACTTCCAACTACCTTTCCCTGTTTGTACAACCCTAATTCTTTGGAGAGCACTCTCATCAACCAGACCAAACCCACTAGTAATATTCTCCTCATCCTTCACAGGTATCTCATAATACTCAAAGAACAATGGCAAAAAAATTTGCATAGGTAAGTGAATGATTCATTTTCCTAGTTCCACAATATACCATATTCTCCATAATCACACTAGGCAGATCAATGCCAAAGCCTTGGCAGGTCAAATACATAAGAATAAATACCCTATCAGTGACCAACTCTCTTGAGTGCTCTCTTGGCACAACACACCTCATGATGATAGAAAACAGGATTTTGGCTTCACAATTTAACACAGAATGTGTCAATTGCTTAGGTCCAGATGGTACTTCCTCTACACAGAAATCAGACTTAGCCTTCTCCAAAAATTCCTTCCTATCAAGATGTTCATGAACCTTGTACTTATTATGGATACCTAAAACCGTGGCAAACACCTTATGGTCCAACCTCATATCAACACCAGCCACCCTCGAAGTTAAAACATAACTTTCCTTATCTTCTTGCACCAAATTTAAATAAAGAAAAGTCTTGTCAAACTAGGATAAGCCTCAGAACTAGGGCTTAAAATCTTCCAGACAGATGAAATTCTCAAATTTATAATGCAGTCAATATCAAGTTTATCTAACAACTCTTCAAAAATCATGCTACAATAGGAAATCTTTGATGATGCATACCCATGCATCCATACACCCTTAACTTATTTACTGATAAACCAAGACTCGGGAAGTAAGTTCTTACCATACCCATAAGCTCATTTGCTCTTGGCTTTAGCAGCACTGTGTTTTACTCTTGTCTTCTTCTCAGAAGGTTGATAATCCTTCTAGTCTTCTGGTTTCTTCTTCTTTTGAGTCTTGTCTTCCTTCTTACCTTCTGTAGACTTATTCTTCTTATCCCCGTCCTTATTATTTGATGAATAGTGATCACACTGATCTTTCATCTATTGTTCTTGATCCTTCGTGGCTTCTCCCTGTTCCTTCTCAGATTCTGACCCAACATCTTGTACTCCTTTAGCCTTTCTGATCTTCTTTGATGGAGGAGAAGCATCTTGCATGATGCTGGTCCGCTCTGAATCTGAATCTCTGTTTTCCTATTTGCTCTTATATTCTTCCTCATTGGAGATCCCTGAACTTTCTGCTGAAGTCTTTGTGATTTTTGCTCCACTGGGTTTAGGGTTTTCAGAGGAGGTAGAGAGAAAAGATATATATATATATATATATATATATATATATATATATATATATATATATATATAGAGAGAGAGAGAGAGAGAGAGAGAGAGAGGGAGAGGGAGAGAGAGAGAGACGAAGATATTGAGATAGAGTTTAAGAGGAAAAGGCCCTGAAGTTCAGATTATAGATGGAAAAAAATTAAGCTATAATGTTTTTTAAAAAAGGAATCTAAAGATTTTGCATGCAGAATCGTATCTGAAAGATATTTCGAGATATTTTGGAATATTTTGAATAAATCTCTGAGTAAATCAACTATTCTTTAATTATCTAAACAGATAATACATAATATTTGGTGATCCAATTTTTGAATATAACAGACAGTTTTATCCAAAGGTTTGGGATATAAGTCCAAAGCTTTGAGAAATTGTATGACTGTTTCAGAAAACTTCAAAGCTTTGATGCATACTTCCAAGGCTAAGAAAGTATGATCTCAAGGCTTAAGAATTTCACACATAAGCACATACATGATCCAATACTCCCCCTAAACCAATGAATCCTTGTTTAGCACCCCCAATTCAAGCCTTAGAGATGCAAAACTCTCATCTGGCTAAGGTTTAGTGAAAATATCAGTAACTTTCTTGGCAGTAGATATAAAAGATAAAGACACATCACCTTTCTCAGCATGATCCCTTATGAAATGGTGTCTTACATCAATATGCTTAGTTCTGGAGTGCTGCACAGGGTTCTTTGTGATTGAAATGGCACTAGTATTGTCACAATTGATATGTACATTTATGAATTCATATCTAATATCTCTTAATTGTTGAGGAATCCATAGTACTTGTGAACAACAAGCACCAACTGCAATGTATTCAGCTTTTGCAGTTGACAAGGCTACTGAATTTTGCTTCTTTGAATGCCAACTAATCAATGATGAACCAAGAAA
The DNA here is from genome assembly GCA_023055425.1 of Linanthus parryae. Classification (NCBI taxonomy): domain Eukaryota; kingdom Viridiplantae; phylum Streptophyta; class Magnoliopsida; order Ericales; family Polemoniaceae; genus Linanthus; species Linanthus parryae. The sequence continues at coordinate 70,044,745 of JALGPY010000007.1, read as the reverse complement.
TTTGCAGCATCCTGAAGTGATTTTCATATCAACCTTGTAGCTTGCAAAATCTGTATTTGAATAACCACTCAAAAAATAATTAGTTCTTCTTGGATACCGAAGCCCCAAGTCTTTGGTTCCATTCAAATATTTGAAGATCCTTTTAACAGCTACAAAATGACTGTCTTTAGAATCTGCTTGAAACCTTGCACACATACAAACACTAAACATAATATCTGGTCTACTAGCAGTTAAAAACAATAGTGAATCAATCATACCTCTATATTCGTTTTGATTCACACTCTTACCATTTGTATCCTTGTCTAAGGATAATGAAGAACTCATGGGAGTTTTAACTACCTTGGACTGAGATATATTGTACTAACTCATGCTAATAAAATAATCTAGGTGCTTCCTAGCTTGCTATAGCCTTCAGTGTGCGTTCCCCCACCTTTATTCAATATCTGCGATTTTAAAATGGCAGAAGCCGACGCAGGAAAATATTTATCAGTAAAAACTGAATAAGTAACTCACCACATCATGTAAAAGGAGTTTTACGGCTAAACATATATTAGTTGGAAGGACGAATTAAACCAATATTAACAAATACAATGGAAGCATGTCGGCGATTCCCTATATTTATTGTGAAACTATAGTGAGCTACCTATACTAGTAAGGATCACTGCAATATAGGGGTGTCGACACTTAAGGCCTTATAGTATGATTTAGAGCAGGGAATTACATTCCCTGAACGCTCGGGTGAAATAGGGTTTGATAAACCCTAGAATGTACCATGTTGTGATTCATCGTGATCCCCATGTATACATAGCACTAGCTAATGATCATGTTAAATTATTAATATTGATTTGACTCGATTTTCGAACTAATAACTGTTTAGCCCTAAAAATCCTTTTACATGCTGTGGTGTGTTACTTATTCAGTATTTACTGATAAATGTTTTTCTACGTCGGCTTTTGCCATTTTAAAACTGCATGTATTGAATAAAGGTGGGGGAACGCGCACCGAAGGATATAGCAAGCTAGGAAGCACCTAGATTATTTTATTAGCATGCGTTTCATTTTGAACTCCAAACTTTGTGACATTGTTTCTTTCTTTAAAACTAATGTTGGAGGTTTTCTCCTTTTCTTTCAATAAAGTTCTATTTGGATGTCGTTAAGTTGTACTAGCGAGGAACCGTAGGTTCCCGGGTTATTTCAGTTGGTATTGGAGCCAACCCTTGTCCCGCAAGGAGTCCGTGGCGGTTCACCGCCACCCAAGGGGACACGTGACTGGGCACCCTCGACAAGGACGTCGAGTATATAAGGTGGGGAGATTGTAATATTCAGTCCACATCGAGATATTGTGGATGAAATGTGTGGTATATAGTACACCATGTGGATTACTACTAGCACCTTCAAGGCTAAGAATTTTATCTGGTGTTACGGGTAAAAAAGTTGCTGGGACAGTAATCCGCTTGGGTTGTTACAAATGGTATATATATATGTATATATATACGTATGTATATATTTAATATACATTTATATTAGCAATAAACCTATTTTAAACAAGTGCTTGTTTTATATAAAAGTTGAAATTTTGTTTGTTAGTTAGTTAGTGAAAGTGTCGCGTGTCGTTTAATGTTTTTAGCGTGTCCTAAAGTATAGTTTGAATTAATTTCGCGTAGCGAACCACCGTGCTTAGTGGTACAACAGCCACACCTTACACTTCCTCCCATCATCCTATTCCCCAACTCAATTTCGAGCAGAGAGGTTTTCTCTGCGAGTTTTCCGGCAATAACCACGACAAGACTACATTTTGACCTTCCCTTCTTCAGATTTCCGTCCCAACTCGTCCCTAGTGAGTCAAGCACAAATCTTTACACTCCAAGAAATCAATTAGGACAGTTTGACGTTACCAATTGCGACCCGAAATCTCTCTGTCGATTCTGAATGGGTTCAAACCCAAGCTTTCAATTTCAACTTCTCTCTCACTCTCTCTCAGATCGCGCTTGTCTCTCTCCCTCGCACCCACTGCCTCTCTCTCTTTGCTCTCTGTCGAAGCCGCCAAGAGAACCTAGCCGACCCAGGTTCAAAGAAAAACTGAACCCAGGCTGACCCAGTGCCCGACGCCGCCGCCCCTCTGCTTCTCGCCGTTCGCCAACACCGCCACTCTCCTACGGCTCCTCCCTATGTCCGGAGAACTCGGTAGAAGCACCGTCGTCGCCCTCCGTCTCCTTCCAATTTTTGCCGCCTACTCTTCGTCTATTTCAGTCGGTAAACACCAAAAGCCCTGTTGTAAAGTTCAAAATTGTTTTTCTATTTTCAATTTCACTTGAAGTCCTGATTAACCATGTGTTTTGTGATGTTGATTTGGGGGAAACAAAATGTTACAGAGGTTTGTATGTGGGGGAGATTCAGGTCTGAACCGTGGGTGTGATGGGGTGGGGGTGCAAAAGTGTATTTTCTTGAAGCAGATGGGGTGGCTATTGTAAGATATGAATCTGTAGGGGGACTGTTTGTAGGAAGGCAGATCTGTGAGGGTATGTTATTGCATTTTAACAATCTTTTTTATCTGTTATATTAACTATGTGTAATTTTAATTGTTTTAGCATATTGTAAACTAGTTTTGTCATATACTTATGAAATACAAGAACACCCTTTTTCCTGAAAATAAATTTGTTACTGAGTAAATGTTAAAATGGAAATTTTGTGAAAAATAAGTATAATATTATATTGTACTTTCCTAACAACTAATTAGCCATGTTTTATAAATATAAAAAAATTAGTACTCTTGTCACATAATAATGTTGTTTCCGTTAATACAACTTCTATAATAAAGTTAGTTGACTTTTAACTAAATTAAAGTAGCTATCTTTTATATATATAATCCTAATTTCATAAATTAAATTGGTATTCTATACTATTAAATTAAAAAACCTCTATTTCAATTCTTCTTTGTAATTATAAAGGGCTTTCTCTAGAAAAATATAATATGTATGTTGTTTATTTGGGGGTTTCACTTGCATTCATATAGGACTCCTTGATTGAAACTTATTGCATGATTGATAATGTGTTAATATAGGATTATGTGATATTGTAGATTCCGAGTTCGTAGGAGGCGAGTTCGTTGAGAACCCTTGCTACGAATTTTAGTTACCATGCTTGTTTGTGTGCCGAGCTCTATTCGATCCAAGTAAGTACACATGTGCAGTCCTTACCTTCAAATGAGTTGTGGTGCTTGTGCTTTATAAATGTGTAATCTTCTAAATGTTGTCGTATCTGAGATATCTTTAAACATGTACATTTTTTGTGGAACATGCCTTTAAAAATGATGTTGATACTCTGAAACAACGATTGGAATAACATACTATAACTAGGGCGATGTACATGGTTATCTTTGTGTTATGGCTATGGTCAGAGACGCATGTTGGCGAGTCTCCTTTATATTTGATATGGATATTGCTGGAGACGCATGTTGGCGAGTCTCATTTATATTTGTTATGGCTACGGTCGGAGACGCATGTCGGCGAGTCTCATATTTAGCTACCGCTGGAGGCGCATGTCGGCGAGCCTCCCTTGTATTTGTTATGGCTACGGCCAGGGAAGCATGTCGGCGATTCCCTATGTTTATTGTGAAACTATAGTGAGCTACCTATACTAGTAAGGATCAATGCAGTATGGGGGTGTCGACACTTAAGGCCTTATATTATGATTTAGAGCAGAAAATGATATTCCCTGAACGCTCGGGTGAAATAGTGCAACACCCTGCGATTCCCGAGCCTTCCGTTCCGGACCGGAAAACCCATGAGGACGATGCTAAAGAATCGGTGACATCATAAGCATAACACCCTTATATAATGTTACTATTAAACATTATATAAGTCCTAAAGTATTACACACGTCATTAAGTACAACTATATTATATTTAACAAGCTACTTGCGACAACGTCACTGTATGTGAGCCTTGTACCCGACATTCCCATAGACTCCAGCCTCTAGACCTGCGGTGGGAAGGAAAACAAGAACCGCAGTTTTCTAAAAGTCAGCAATAAAATACTGAGTGAGTAACATCCAAGCATGTAAACATGGAAGAGCGATAAATCAATAAGTATTTAGCAAAACACAGCGGTATTAAAAGACGATTGAATAATAAGACATTTTGAAACTTTTATCACATTTCCAAAGATTCCAGCAAACAGATGCTAATCCATAGACCAAGTCAAATTCTGACAGTTTCTCATTTATCACAGCAATCCGCGTTTCATATTCCGTGTCCAAACTAGAAGTTACCATTTTTAGCCATGAGTATCAAGGGGAGAATCCAACAAATCACATCCAAATATCCCATCACAAGCTACCAACACCTTAAGTGTCGACACCCTCCTAACAGGGTTCTTGCGCCCAGAAGGAGTGGGTACAAGGAGCGAACCCGGGGCGAATCTCCACCGGGCTAACCAATAAGGGTCGAGTGGACGAAGCCAACAACAACCAAACCAAATTCGTAATAATCCAAAGAACCTTCCCCGTGCAACTATTTCCACTTTATGTTTTCACGCATTATTATCTTCGTGTGACTATCTCAGTAAAACGTAACCAAACACAAGTAAAGCCTATGCACAACAAAATAATTTTTGAGACATGAATTGAAATCATGGTTAGACACGAAAGAAACTAGACACGCAAGACTTGGCATATATACTCACCTCGCTTCGGCAAATAGCACGTATTAGCTCCTAGAAGTACACGAAATCTTCGCCTATGAATTCGGCACCTACAAATTATATTTTCTAAGTCAAATACAAGTTCAAGCGCCAATCTATACTTTCTAACAAAAGTCATACTCGATTGACGATATCGGCATGTTCCCCTCTTGCTAGAACGACACATACATTTACCTAACAACGATATTCAAACCATACAACTCATCGAATAGTTCATTAGTTTTGAAACGAATTCCCGACTTATGAATTTTCAAAAAGAGGTGGTTTAGTTAGAGAAATTTTCACTTTATAAATTTCCACACATACATGTCCCTCATATTCTTTTCTTTACATCTTCCTCATCAAGGACACTCTTGAATGCTCTCTTCTCTCTCTTCAAATAGTATTCCCAGATTTGGGGGTTGACCATCACAAAACACCACCAAAACTCCATTTTCTACCTCTCAATTCATGAAAAACTCAAGCACAATGTTATACTATGCATTGGGGGAGTCTTTTCCCTCATCGTTTTCAAGAATTCAAGCTTATCCAACCTCCAATAACCCAAGAAAAATTCTAGTTCCTCTCAATCTTATATGTAAGCACTCTTTCTTCTTTGTTTGCTCAATTTGTTGATGATTCATGTTCTTGGTATGAAAAGTGCTTGATCTTGAGTTGCATGTATGATTTGATATATGAATGGTAACTTTTAAACTTGATCTTCCTCATCTCCAAGCATACTTCATCATTCTCATGGCTAGATCATCATATTAGTTAATGAATGTTCCGTATTTCATAAAACGCACATTTGAAAATTCATGCATGTCATCAAAATCAAGTTTGTTGCTAGAATCATGTAAGAAAATATTGTGGGTAGTGATATGTATGTGATTTAGAACTTGTGTAGTCTAATTTCATATTTGTATGGAATGATACTTGCATGCAACAAGTTGTTTTTTTCAAGTACAGAAAACCATAGAGTTCATGTTTGAGACTATTTTCACGAAATTGGGAAAAATATTTAAACATTTCAGAAAATTATGAAAAATTTACAGTTTGTGTATTTGTATGTGTTGTTTCTACAGTAAACATTTCAGATCCATTTAACTTGTATTTAATTTTAAATAGGCCAAAAACTAGTTCTGTTTTAACACTCTGCTCAACCCCAGACCAGTGAGGTTTTTCATACATTTCATGTACTTATTCTACCCCAATAGTTAAAACATTTGGAAATACTTAAAATTTCATACTATTTGGAGTTCATATGAATATTTTATGAATTAATTCCCAATACCGCTTTTCAACCTCTGTTTTACATCTAACAACTCTGAAAGTTGATGTTTAAAAATACTTAAAAGTTTTTATAATTTTTGATATTTTTATATGTTATCAGTAAACTCTTTATCTATGTTAATTCAAAATTTTGGGTCCTAAATAATTAGTTTGAGCCACCTATGAATTTCCAAACTAGCGATAGTTACACTTTTCTTATAAGCATGATTTAGAAGTTTATCAAGTTATTAAAGCTAGTTGATGCAAGTTACCTTTTACTTCATTATATGTCATATTGCTCTTATGTATTGCATTTTACATTCCATATGCATCTAATAATATGTTTAAGACTATGAAAGCATATGGATGTGTGAGAAGTTTGTTTATCTTGCATTGATTAGACTAGTATCATTTAGCTAAGTGATTTAGTCATGCTCTATGTTGGAATGATTTCATGCTAAGTGATTATGTGCTATGTTTGGAATGACGTCGTGCTAAGTGATTATATGTATGATTTGTAGCATTCTTTGCTACTTACGTTACAACGGAGTTGATGATCGTATGCTTAAGATGATTGATATTGGACTAAGGAATATTAAGTAAATGGCTTAAGCTCGCAAGGTGAGTTACCCTACCTTCCAAAGTTTGTACCTACCCTCAAGTTTCTTACGAAGTTATGTATGATCATGTTGTCCCTATTACTATGTATGTATGCTTTCTATTAAAATACATGTTTTTATGCCCCATGGATGGTAAGAAAGATAAAATATTATTCATAAGATAAAACACGATTTCAGAAAGGTTACGGTACCGGAGAGAAACCCCCAATCGGGTATAGGCAGGATACGGCCATTTTTCCGGGGCAATATAAAACGGCACGGTCGCCTCACGAGCCGTCGTGATGGACATGTCCCTACGTTATGTTAAGTCACAAAGGTTATCACGGGCCATAAGATAAGAAACTAAGAAAGTATGTTCAAGTACGTTATGGTCTCCACGTGAGACAAAGCAAGGTTCCTACATGGAACAATATGATTTCACACGATACAAGTTATGATTTACGTTACGCTTTCTTCATGATACTAGTTACGTTTTATGAATGCAATGATCGTTCAAGTTTCACAAGTATATGTATGTATGACTATGGATTATGTTCATGATGCTCCATGGGAAAGTTAGCCCTTTTTAGTTTTCCAAACCTACGGAGGGGCGTAGATGTAACTCACTGAACTAGTTGAGCTCACCCGTTCACGTTACCTTTTTTTTCAGGTTTTAAGGACACATAAGGCAAGAAGTAACAAGGTGTTAAGTTCACATGTGTTGGCTTGTTGGCTTCATGATGCTTATGTGCTTAGATGTCGAGTATATGCTAGACGGCTTGAGCTATTCTGGAATACATGTTTGCATAGTGTTTAAGCATGTAAGAGTTGTATTTATGTACTTAAGACCTTGTATGAGCCATGTTTGATACCTATAAACATTTCTCATGTTATGCTTTGTTTACGTTATGAGTCGAGAGGACTAAATCATAATTATTTCCAAGTTATAACTTTCTTTTCTTTCCAATGTTTTCATTTATGTTACAAGTTGACATGTTTTTCATGACGACCCCAAGTGAATTTTTCTTTTACGCTTCCGCAAAGCTTTTCTATTAACCACAACTTTAAAATCAATTTGTTTAGGCTGTCGACAAGTTAAGGCCTCATAGGCGTGTCGCGCCCTCCTCCCATTAACGCAAAATTTTATTTATCGCTAATCGGGGTAGGCGGGAGGGGGATTGTGACATTTGTGGTGTCAAAGCTATAGGTTGTAAATACGTAAGATTAGTAAACCTTAGAAACTCATTATGTGCTTATTTATGTGAAAGTTTATGTACGTATGTTTTGTATATGATTCTAAACTATGTTAGCATGACACTAATATTTAAAAGACCCAAGATCATAAGTTCGATCCCATGTTTATATGATATTTGTTGACGTATGTACCTAATTGCTTCTTTAAATGTTTTGTGAACTATGTGTAAGTTGTTATGCAAGATCATGGTTGAAGTTAACTTGATTCCTTTTAGATACATGAATATTTCTTATGCATGGGGATTGCTTTACTTTCTTTAGTCTTGGCTAATATAAGAAAATAAAGTAAGTTTCAAGAGAATGTTTAAGGTAGGAGCATGTCTCATATGAACAAAATAAAGAATATGTTTTTGCTAATGTTTCGTAGATAAGTATAGTTACATGGTTATCATTTCTTGAATGTTTGCCTAAGTGAAGTTATAAGCTGGATATTTGAAATGTTATGGTATGATTAGTGTGTTTATGTGATTCATGCTATCTTGACGTCTCTTTCATTGATGTAGGAAGATATATGTGTAAATGTATGTGCATATTATGTGAGGATCATGGACACTAAGTATGCTATGTTACTCGATTATGCATGATGTTTATAAAAAAATGAAAAATTAGAAAAGTACAACATGCTTTGGACTATGTTATTGGTTGTTCTAATTGAAGTGTTTATATGCGACATGTGTGATTTTCATGTCCAGAATAAGGTTGTAATAAAAAGTTTGTTATGTTTGTCATGAAATGTTATGTTATGTCCACGTATGTGCTTGAAATATGTTTTTATTTTTCATTTTCCCAATTGATCATATAAATTATGTGATGTATAAAGGCTAAGTTGTGCATTGATTTCATGTTAGTTAGAATCTTATATGGTTTCATTCATGTAGAAATGTGTTAAGCGAATTCGAGGACGAACTCTTTATAAGGTGGGTAGAATGTAGTAACCCTCATATTTATGTTGCACATTTATGTCTTAAGCGATTTGATTATTTTCTAAGTATGTGTGTTAATGTTAATATTTTATTAAGTATGCTTGACCTTAAAGAAAATATTTCAAGAATGTTATGTTTGTGCCAACTTGTTAGTTAGCATTGAGTTCATAGTTTGCCCCAAAACTTTATGTAAATTTGTATTACTTTCAAAATTTTATGCTTTTATGAATCAACCGCTCATTTAATTGGTTATTACACCATTTACCCAACTAACAGGATTTCATCCTATGAATCCATTTCATCATACAAGTCAAATTCATTATTTTAATATCTCTATGCTAGCACGATATGTGATCATTGTTGGAATTGTGCCATAGAGGCAATCAATTTATTGTGACAAATATATGGATTTACGATTCATTATGTTATCGATATGGAGATATGTTAACATGACTGAAGTCCTTAGAATATAAGTGTTATATTCTTAAATATCCCTAGTTGATTATAATGATTAATAGGACAATCATCTATATACTAGTATGGGGTTGAATTGATATGGAGATATCATGATCCAACACATGGGTGTGCATTAAAGGTAATGGCGCACTGGATTGACCCATCTCCGAGAAGGCTTCATACATGTTATGTTGAGTCACAAGCGCTTCTCGGGTGCAATGGTATTGTCATCCTTAGACTTGAAGTCACTAGATTGTCTAGTTGTGGATTATTGTGATTTTGGTAGCGTCAAACGCTACACCGTAACTAGGTAGCTATAAAGGCGTGTACCGGATACAATAAGAATCAAGCTTAGAGATCGTGGTGGACGTAGATAGAATTTTTCACTCCCACATAACCGGAGCAAATATCCTAGGCCACTCGAGGGATAGTGCCTATCGAATGTCTGGCCAGACTCAAATAAATCAATATAGCATATTGATGTTATTTGCACGAATAAGGCTATTCCCAGGATCGAGAAACTATGGATTGAATATACGAGTGTGACTTGTTTGTCTCGTGTCCAATCCGGATATGGGGACAAAGGGATGAGACAATTACTTTCACAAGGTTTGTCAAAGTGATGACTATTCCTATTAGTTGGGTGGCATGGATGTGTTGCTAGATACCGCTCCATGTTAGTAAACTGTTACTACCTACTAAGTAGGAACCTATGGGGTCACACTCCATCTGGATCAAACTAGACTTGGGAATTAATTAATATGATTAATTAATTAGAAGGATCAAAACGCAACCACTTGCAAACTTAGTAGGACTAATTTGAAAGTTGGACTAATCCATGTATAGACATGATTATGATTTACCAAAGTGGACTAATTCATGTAGAGACATGATTAGTACTAGTTTACAAATAGAATAATCCATGTATTGACATGATAAGGACTATTTTACAAAAGGGACTAATCCGAACTTGAGTAGGATTAGGAGAGGGCCTTTAGGTAGTTAACAAGGAGTTGTTGAACTATATAAAGGATGCTCCTAGCTTCCTTCCTAGAACGAATGCTCATAACATTACTTGAGTAGGAGAGAAAGCAAGGAGAGAGAGCAAGACAAACACCCAAGGCCGAAGCCCTAGGTGCCGTCCGCCCTTCACCTCGTCGGCCAAAAGAGAGGTGGTCGAAGCCCTCTTTTGGTCTCCTTTGTATGATTCTTCTTCTTCCTTCTTCCATTGGTTGCTAGCACACGACGTGGATGAATCTAGAGCTTGATCCTAGGAGTGGATCAACCGTAGAGACGTGACAATATTCACGTTAGAAGTCATCACAGGAGACAAGGTATGTAACATAAATCCCTTACCATCGTTATGATTCTCTTCCTGTGATCCTTGGAGGGTCTTCAATGGATAATTATTTCTTCCGCTACGTATCCATGATCAAAACCCTGCAGTGGTATCAGATCCACAGGTCGTAGAGCATAAACATCGTTTATGTGTTACGTTTTGATAGTTTTACACTTTAAATTTATTGTTTATCGTGTAAAACAAGACAAATCAAGCATATGATGCAATGTCAATAATCAAACAAAACAAGACATAGTTTTTGCATTAGATGCATGAATTAGTGAGTTTGAAAAATTTTAGGATCTTAGATCTAGGGTTTGGGCATCCTATTGAAAGAAGGAGTTCTTTTCAAACAAGGAAACAACCAAACTTGGGCAACAAGCAAGGGAGTTATTTTGGAAACAACTCCCATAGAGGTTCGGCCCCCCATAGGGGACCGCCCCTCCTTGCTTGCCGCCCAAGTAAGGGACGGCTTAGGGGCCGGGGGCTGCCCTAGCACACGCCCTAGCCGTGTGGGCTAGGGGCCGGCCGGCCCAAGGCCTTGGCGGTCCTCTTTGGGGCTCGGGCAATTAGATTGTTGGGCCCCGTGGACCGTTTTAACCCTAGAAAATTCCTAAAATCAATTAAAATTGACCAAGCGCGTTAAAATTGGATTTTAACTGTTTATGTGCAAATCGCATGGTGGTTGGATATGGCCTTAGGATGTGGTTTGGTGTGATTGTTTATTTTTTGTGGTTTGGTTTACGGCCTGCGAGCTGATCAATTTATTGTAATAATTAATTAGGGTTTGATGGCCTGCGAGCCATTTTTTTCTCAACTTGTGAGATTTAATTTATTAGCTAGTGCTAGATAGAATAGATTGTTAGCCAAGATTGACGAAAATAAGTCCAAAGCCAAAAGGAGCCACAAAAGATGGAACATAAAGCATGGAGCATTCCACATGACTATGGAGGATGGACCAAAAGATGAAGACGCATGGAGATGTGTTTGCTTTTAGGGTTCATAGATAATTCCATTGGTTTGGAATTATCTTAGTCTAGAAAAGGCCATATCCACATCATGTTTTATTTAATTATTTGGTTGTTTATTTTATTGTCTTATGATTTTGTGATTGGTGTATGATTGATGCATGCGATTATGATAATAAGATAATTAGACAACCCGGATCTATTATTTGGAGTTGTGCCCAAACTCAAATAGTTAGATCAAGTTGATATGGATCAACAAACAATTAAAATTGAATTTTAAAATCTGTCAAAATAAAAATATTGCATTTTGTCTTCTCGTTATTTAAACACTCATCATCATCATGATTTCTCAAGATCGTGCGTGCCAAAGCATGGCGACTTGGTTAATAATGATGTGATGCGATGGCACAACTCGTGTGCAATTGTTTAAGTAAGTGGTTGGGCGCAACTAGGTGCTTAATAGGATTAAAACCTAGAGACAACCAATTGGGATTATCCATAAAGATGGATAAATAAGGAGTTATTTGCCCAATTGAACCAAGAGTTGCATTGGATGCAATTGGAATCGTTCCTACCTAAAGTAGTCAAATTTTGGGTGACTTGCCAAAGCAAGCTCAAAAGGTGATGAAACATGGATCTTGACCCACTAGAAAATATAAGGATATTTTCCGCATTAATATCTTGAGGGTTATTAATCCGTAGTAAAATAGTGGGAGCTATGTTTAACATTTTAAATCCTTGTTAAATATAGTTAAACGTCACAAACTTTGCAGAATCCTATTGTGTTGGATGCCCATGGCATTAAACAAACAAAACACGACTTTATCTTTTTCTAGACTGGTATAAAAATCGAGAATTGATCTCAAATAAAAGAAAATTGTTGTAAATCGTAGAACATAAAGTTCTCTTCCCACCAACTACCAAAACACACTAAAAACCTAATGGAGAGAACATCAAAGAATGATATTTGAATGTGACTTGCCTCATTTTAGCTGCTATGAACTCTGAGCTTTGGAAGCAAGAATGAGAACATGGTGGCGTATGATATGATCATACATTGAAAGAAGCTCTTTCAAAGAGCGAGCTAGACATGAAAGGTTTTAAGTGTTACTCCACGTCACGTTCTCTTGCTTAGCACTCGTCATGATCGAGATTAATCAAGCTCGTGCGTGCCAAAGCAGGGCGACTTGATTCATCAAGATATGACGGGACGACACTAGTTAGTAGTGTGTGACTGCCAAAACAAGAGGTAAAACACAACTAAGTTATTTCAATTGGATTGAAAACTTAAATTTTGGGTGTTATTTATGAGATAGATAAAGAATAAAACTTATTCACCCAAGTGGACCAAGAATTGAATTGGATGCAATTATAGTTTTGTTCAAAGGAGATTTACTCAATATGATTGAGGGTCACTAAACAAAAACACTCATAAAGCGCATAGGGAAAAGTGTTAATGGTTAACAGCATGGGTAAGGGCAAATGGTTTGCGCCGACCCCATGGGTAGAAATCAAGCTTGTTGCTAAAACCAAGTTGCCTTAAAGTCCCATAGGTGGTGTAGGGGAAGAGAGACTGCCCAAAGGTACCTGGAAGTAAGTAATAAAGGAATTATGAATTCCAATCTGGGTACTTTTTTATAGAAATCAATATGTCTATCTCATCATCATAAGTATATGATACTAGATGAGGATCTAACATTTATAGAAGTGTGGAGGATCTCAAGATACGAAAACAATTGGATAATGAAGAAATAAACCTACACGTGGGGCAATGAAGCAAAGGGTTGCTGAATAAGCCGTAGAGAATTATTTCTATCTTTAAGAAATTGTTCATGAATTAGACAACAGTGATTATGTCCTTGCTATGAGTAGGATCATTATCATAGTTTCTTGTTTGGACAAGAAAGCTCTCTATCATAATAAAGGACAAATGTTGTTCCATTTATTCTGATATGCATTATTGTAATGCAATTTTGTCTAATGGATTATATATCCTTGATCATGATAATTTCATCTATAACATTTATACCAAGAGGTTTACATATAATGATATGAACTTCACTTTTCTTAAGTATTATTGTTTAGGCCTCATAAATAAGAGATACATATCTAGAACTCCATGAGGATGGATTTCTGGAAATCATTTGATTATTGAATCATATGAGACATGTAAGACTTATTAGGCAAAGATATGATCTTTTGGGAATCATACATATTGATGTATGAAGGCTGCTAAGCACAAATGCTAAAAATGGTTTTCAGTACTTCATCATATTTACTGATGGGATCAGGGAAATATGGATTTGTGTACCTTATGAAGAAAACAAATCGGAATCCTTTGAATTGTTCAAAGAATTCAGGAATGAAGCAGAGAACCTGATTGGCAAAAGTATTAGGATCTACGATTGGATCATAGAGGAGAGTACTTGAGCCAAGAGTTTGACAAGAATCTATGGGAGGTTGGATATGAACCGAAAGTCGCTCCACCTAGCACGCCACATGGGTTTGGCGTGTCTAAAAGGAGAGGTCGAACCTTGTAGGAAACGATTCGGTCCATGATGAGTCAAACAGAACTTTCAGTTTACTTTTGGGGTTATGTTCTAATTACAGCAAATTTCGCCCTTAACCTTGTTCCATCTAAATCAATTATGAAAAACACCATATGAGATATGGACTGGGAAGTGTCCTAGTAATTCGTTCATAAATGATTTGGGTTATGAATTTTATGTAAAAGAGTTTACAGATAATCTTGGACCCAAGTCGGATAAATGTTTTGTGGGATATTCTGAAAAGGATATTATTTCTATAACCCAATCGAGAACAAACTGTTTGTTGCTCGAACCACAGTGTTTCTAGGTAGAGATTGTCTCTAAAAGAAACAGTGGGAGGAGAGTAGAACTTGAAGAAGTTAAAGAACCACAACAGAATATTGATCCTTGTGATGGAACATGAGCATGATCACAGGGTGTTGTGGAGCAACCTACTCAGATAACACAAGAACCTCATAGGTCAGGTAGGATATGTCAAGGGACTAGAGAAATAAGGATTTCTCATACCCGTGATACATTGCTCATCGAGATGAGCCTACAACCTATGAGATGGCCACGTGTGTCCATACTCTCAGAAATGGATTGGATCCATGAGATACGATATGAAATCCATGTAAACCAACAAAGTATAGACTTTGATGGAACCACCTGAAAGGTAGGACCCATAAGGTGCAAGTGGGTTATGAGGAAACCAACATGGAGGGACAATTGGTTGGGTAAGGATTTCTTGTGAGTTCATAGTATAGACTATGACGAAATTTTTCCCAATTGTGATGCTTAAATCCATTCGTATCTTGCTTGTAGCAATCTGTCTATAGATTGAGTCAAGCTTCTTGGAGTTGGATTCTTCAAATTGATGATGCAATCAAAGGAGTTTGGTCCCATCAAAATTGAAGATGAGACTTGTGTTTACAAGAAGGTTAGTGGGAACGTAGTTATGTTTCTGGTCTTGTATGTGGAGACATACTAATAATTGGGAATGATGTCCCAACTTGGCAATCTTACGTAGATTAACTAGGGAATTAATCTTCAATGATAGACTTAGGCAAAGCAAACCCATGAACGTCTATCGAGATAGATCTAGATGGTTGTGCGGCTTAGGTCATAGTACATAAATGGACAAAGGTGTTGAAATGGTTCAACATGAAAAGAATATGGATTCTTACCCATGTCACATGGAATTAGTCTTTGGAAGACTAGTTTTCTTTCCAATTAGATTGAGAAAGGACCGTATGAATGAGATTCACGAGATACGCCATATTATGTACTAGTTTAGAAGTGTCATATCGTATGACACAAAGATACCAGTCATATCCAGGTGAGAGTCACTGGATAATTGTCAATATTATCCTTTAGTTCTTTGAGAAGCACTATGGATGAATTCTTGATATATGAGGGATCGGAAGATTTTGCTGTAAGGGGTTACAGTGATGCGAACTTCAAATCTGACAAGGATGATTTCAGATTATAAGTCGAGTTTTATGTTTCGCCCTAGTGGGAGCGACTGTGAGCTGGAAAGATACCAGACAAGATTCAGTCACTGATTCTAACATAAGAGGACTGAGCTATTGTAGTAACCCTCATATTTATGTTGCACATTTATGTCTTAAGCGATTTGATTATTTTCTAAGTATGTGTGTGAATGTTAATATTTTATTAGGTATGCTAGACCTTAAAGAAAATATTTCAAGAATGTTATGTTTGTGCCAACTTGTTAGTTAGCATTGAGTTCATAGTTTGCCCCAAAACTTTATGTAAATTTGTATTACTTTCAAAATTTTATGCTTTTATGAATCAACCTCTCACTTAATTGGTTATTACACCATTTACCAAACTAACAGGATTTCATCCTATGAATCTATTTCATCATACAAGTCAAATTCATTATTTTAATATATCTATGCTAGCATGATATGTGATCATTCTATACATTACCTGTTGTAACAGAACTCCTGTTTCAGAGCTCTGTTACCAGTTTGTTGTAACCTGGGGTTATTCGAGCAAGAACGATACTTAACGTGGTTCACTAACGAATTCTTAACGAACCCGCTAGCTACTCCACGACCAGAACCAAATATTTTATTGAGCAGAGAGCCCGAATACAATGCACGCCGTGGCCACGACGGCGACCCCGGAACACCCACCCGAACACACACACACTAAAAACTCAAGGCACCAAAACTAAGCTCTCAAGGACCAATGTTACTGCCGTGTGTGTTGTGCTTGTCAAAGGTGTCATCCCCCTTTAATACACATGCATAATGGGGCGGTGAATTTGCCATAAGACAAACCCACACACCTCCTCAACATGTTTCCGAATTTCCTTTGACTTTTTTCTTTAGACCAATTTTGCCAATTTGATACAAGTAAAAACCGCAACAAATCTCCACCTTGACTTGAACCACCTCAGCAACCCAAAACCAGAACCTGATGTTCTCTCCTCAAACTTGAACCGGATGCGTCTCCCAGAACCAGAAATGAGCACGCCTCCCCAGACAAATATTTCGCAGCTGTATGCGAAACCCGAATCGCCAAATCGTTGCTCCAACTACCATGCGTTCCTGCAACGAATGCGCTCGATGTGGTTGCACTTCATGAAACAGAAACAAGTTCTCCACCCAGAACTAGACTCGAATACATTCACTGAGAAAGCAGGACCGAATGTATTCCAGATGCGCCCAATTGCGCCAAACAGATGCACCACGACAAGTGCCCAGATGTGATTACTTACCAGACCCGATGCACATAATCACAAGTGCCCAAACAGATTTTTCGTGCCTGATGCGCCCCGTATGCCACAGATGCGCCAGATGCTCGCCAAAAACAGATCACGCCAGATGCGAGCTTAATTGCGTGTCATGGTACACGCCCAAAAAATAGAACATATGAACGCCTGAACAAACTCGTGCATAATGTGCGCCAGAACCAGGACCAGATGCGCGTGCCAGAAATCTCACGCGCCAGATGCTCCGTGTCGTTGCTCAAACTCCAACGAGTTCCTGCAACGCATGAGCCAGAACCATGTATAATGGGGCGGTGAATTTGCCATAAGACAAACCCACACACCTCCTCAACATGTTTCCAAATTTCCTTTGAATTTTTTCCTTAGACCAATTTTTCCAATTTGATACAAGTCAAAACCCCAACATTACCAACCCCCACCATCATACACATGTCCCTCATATTCTTTTCTTTGCATCTTCCTCATCAAGACTACTCTTGAATGCTCTCTTCTCTCTCTTCAAATAGTATTCCCAGATTTGGGGGTTAACCATCATAAAACACCACCAAAACTCCATTTTCTACCTCTCAATTCATGAAAAACTCAAGCACAATGTTATACTATGCATTGGGGGAGTCTTTTCCCTCATCGTTTTCAAGAATTCAAGCTTATCCAACCTCCAATAACCCAAGAACAATTCTAGTTCCTCTCAATCTTATATGTAAGCACTCTTTCTTCTTTGTTTGCTCAATTTGTTGATGATTCATGTTCTTGGTATGAAAAGTGCTTGATCTTGAGTTGCATGTGTGATTTGATATATGAATGGTAACTTTTAAACTTGATATTCCTCATCTCCAAGCATACTTCATCTTTCTCATGGCTAGATCATCATATAAGTTAATGAATGTTCCATATTTCATAAAACGCACATTTGAAAATTCATGCATGTCATCAAAATCAAGTTTGTTGCTAGAATCATGTAAGAAAATATTGTGGGTAGTGATATGTATGTGATTTAGAACTTGTGTTAGTCTAATTTCATATTTGTATGGAATGATACTTGCATGCAACAAGTTGTTTTTTTCAAGTAGAGAAAATCATAAAGTTCATGTTTGAGACTATTTTCACGAAATTGGGAAAAATAGTTAAACATTTTAGAAAATTATGAAAAATTTACAGTTTGTGTATTTGTATGTGTTGTTTCTACAGTAAAAATTTCATATCCATTTAACTTGTATTTAATTTTAAAAAGGCCAAAAACTAGTTCTGTTTTAACACTCTGCTCAACCCCATACCAGTGAGGTTTTTCATACATATCATGTACTTATTCTACTCCAATAGTTAGAACATTTGGAAATACTTAAAATTTCATACTATTTGGAGTTCATATGAATATTTTATGAATTTATTCCCAATACCGCTTTTCAACCTCTGTTTTACATCTAACAACTCTGAAAGTTAATGTTTAAAAATACTTAAAAGTTTTCATAATTTTTGATATTTTTATATGTTATCAGTAAACTCTTTATCTATGTTAATTCAAAATTTTGGGTCCTAAATAATTAGTTTGAGCCACCTATGAATTTCCAAACTAGCGATAGTTACACTTTTCTTATAAGCATGATTTAGAAGTTTATCAAGTTATTAAATCTAGTTGACGCAAGTTACCTTTTACTTCATTATATGTCATATTGCTCTTATGTATTGCATTTTACATTCCATATGCATCTAATAATATGTTTAAGACTATGGAAGCATATGGATGTGTGAGAAGTTTGTTTATCTTGCATTGATTAGACTGGTGTCATTTAGCTAAGTGATTTAGTCATGCTCTATGTTGGAATGATTTCATGCTAAGTGATTATGTGCTATGTTTGGAATGACGTCGTGCTAAGTGATTATATGTATGATTTGTAGCATTCTTTTCTACTTACGTTACAACGGAGTTGATGATCGTATGCTTAAGATGGTTGATATTGGACTAAGGAATATTAAGTAAATGGCTTAAGCTCGCAAGGTGAGTTACCCTACCTTCCAAAGTTTGTACCTACCCTCAAGTTTCTTATGAAGTTATGTATGATCATGTTGTCCCTATTACTATGTATGTATGCTTTCTATTAAAATACATGTTTTTATGCCTCATGGATGCTAAGAAAGATAAAATATTATTCATAAGATAAAACACGATTTTAGAAAGGCCACGGTACCGGAGTGAAACCCCCTTTTGGGTATAGGCAGGCAACGGCCCTTTTTCCGGGGCAATATAAAACGGCACGCGTCGCCTCACGAGCCGTCGCGATGGACATGTCATTACGTTATGTTAAGTCACGAAGGTTATCACGGGCCACAAGATAAGAAACTAAGCAAGTATGTTCAAGTACGTTATGGTCTCCACGTGAGACAAAGCAAGGTTCCTAGTTGGAACAATATGATTTCACACGATTCAGTTATGCTTTACGTTACGCTTTCTTTATGATACTAGTTACGTTTTATGAATGCCATGATCGTTCAAGTTTCACAAGTATATGTATGTATGACTATGGATTATGTTCATGATGCTCCATGGGAAAGTTAGCCCTTTTTGGTTTTCCAAACCTACGGAGGGGCGTAGATGTAACTCACTGATCTAGATGAGCTCACCCGTTCACGTTACCTTTTTTCAGGTTTTAAGGACACATAAGACAAGAAGTAACAAGGTGTTAAGTTCACATGTGTTGGCTTGTTGGCTTCATGATGCTTATGTGCTTAGATGTATAGTATATGCTAGACGCTTGAGCTATTCTGGAATACATGTTTGTATATTGTTTAAGCATGTAAGAGTTGTATTTATGTATTTAAGACCTTGTATGAGCCTTGTATGATACCTAGAAACATTTCCCATGTTATGCTCTGTTTACGTTATGAGTCGAGAGGACTAAATGATAGTTATTTCCAAGTTATACCTTTCTTTTCTTTCCAATGTTTTCACTTATGTTACAAGTTGACATATTTTTCATGATGACCCCAAGTGAATTTTTCATTTACGCTTCCGCAAAGCTTTTCTATTAATCACAACTTTAAAATCAATGTGTTTTGCCTCTCGACAAGTTAAAGCCTCACCGGCGTGTCGTGCCCTCCTCCCTTTAACGCAAAATTTTATTTATCGCTAATCGGGGTCGGCGGGGTGGGGATTGTGACAAAAATAGTTTCTGAAAATGACACTTTCAACCCCCCAAATATGAACCACCAATTCGTTCAATTCAAACTGAAATCAAGCAAGCAATACAGGATTTCGCATACATAAATCAACTCAGGGCAAAAATTAGGGCATACTGGAACTAAGAATCGCTTGTAACGGTCAAGTTTTGGGTCGGGTCGAAGTGCGCTGCGTCGTAGGCGGAGATGGTGCTCGACGCCGGTGGTGTGGGTTGTTCTGGTCTTGCCTGAGCCTTCTGGTGGCCTGGTCGGGCCCCTAGGAGTCGATCGGGTGGTACAAATTGGAGTAGGTGGCTTTGGATGACGTTGGTGGAGCTTCGGCGGAAGATTCGCCAGAAACAATGGAGTTTCTCGGCGATTTGCGGTGTCTTCTTCTTCTTCTTTCGTCGCTAAAGAGAGTGGGTGGGAGACACAATCTGAGGCCAAGAGAAGGAGGGACCTCCTGGTGGAGATTTTTGCCGGAAAAATGACGGCTCTTAGGTGGCTGGCTGGTTGCTGTTTCCAGCCGCTGCTGCTGCTTCGAGGCAGAGAAAAACAGAGAGGGAGAGAGAAGAGAGAAACACATAGAGAGAGTTGAGAGTTGAAGGTGAAGGTGGCGGTGGAAGGGGATTTTACCAAGAGCAAAATGGTGGTGAGGAGGATGAAGGATATGGTTGCAACGGTGGTGGTGATGGATGGTGAATGGGAAGGGAAGGAAGAGATGAATTTATACAACAATTGCCATGGCCAACATGTGCTAGACTGTGCAAACATCAAATTGAAGTGATGGTGATGGAGGTGATAAATTGGTGGCTACCAAAAATGGTGAATATTCTTGAGAAAGATGAGTGAATTATTTTGGTGGTTCGGGTGCACCAATGTATAAGGTGATTCGGTGTAGCGGGTGTACGCTGTATAGCGGTAGTCACACACGTGTTCACGTAATATAAAACACTCACGAATTAAACTACGAATACTATATTCAATATCGTCACATCTATTTCTTCAACTATAAAATTCGATAATTGGATCATATACTATTTATCTATTAAAAACACATTTCTTCATCCGAATTACTATTTTACCCCAGCCAAATATACGGGGTATTACATCCTTCCCCCCTTAAGGAAAGCTTCGTCCCCGAAGCTAAACTCAGACCAATTATCAGACAAACAGATGCGACGCCCACCAACAGATAAATCACAAACCTAGATTCACATAACTACCAAGTTAATTCATGTAATAAATAAATAGCAAGAAGTTGGCATTTTATGCACACAAAACTATATGCAACACACATAATAACAGGTAAAATTGCGGTCTCATCTAGTCACTAGGGTCAGGGTTAGGCATGGTGTGGAGTTATTAAGATCGCAATGATACTAAACGAATGGTTGCATCCTCTCCCCCCTCACAGATTGACATCCCCGGATCAAACAAATCCTCGAGGAAACGCTAGGCCCTAGTACCTGATGGAATCACTCTGAGGTAGAGGGTTTGGAATAAATTTTAACATGATCAAGTCGTAAAAAAGTGGGTTGCTCACAGATAAGGAAAGTACCCATAGCAACTCATGAGCAACTTCTGCTTCGGTCTGTGCCAGCACCGCAATTCTTCCCACTTCAGCATTCCGAGCTCCCGTTCCTCCTGTTGCACCAGCTCTGTTGTTGACATTCATCCCATATCACGCATTATTGTTTCCCACCCTGGTTTGGGCTATGCTCTGTCCTGCATTGCTTGGGTTATAGTTTTGCTGCCTGCCATGGCCATTGCCTCTATTGTTCTGGTGGTTGCGGTTCCCATTTTGTTGATTCTCAAATTGTAGGTTGTGACCGAAGTCATTATATTGACGTTTTCCCTGATAGATGTTATGTTGTGGAATTTCAAAGTTGCCTCCTTGATGCGCTCCCTGGTTCCTGGGTGCTCGAGATCGGCATTCAAACGCTCAGTGTCCCCTCCTACCTCAGTTATTGCAGTTAACTGGTTTTCCCATGCAATCAACTCCAGGGTGGTTTCGTTGACACCTCTTACAGAAGTAGCGACGAACTTGTTGAGCTTCAGGGATCTGCTGGTTGCTTCGGTTTTGATTTGTTTCCCCCGTTGTTGGTCTTAAACTTCTTGTTCTGATTGCTTTCCCATGCATCAGTAGCCTTGCGTTTCCCGTGAAACACATCTTGTACCTCCTGGACTTGCCACATGTCAGCTGCTAAGGTCATATGCCTCGTGAAAAGTGTCGTAAGTTATACTACGCATGATCGTCTGCAATTGGAAGTGTAGTCCCGAAATGAAATTGTTGATATCCTCCTCATCGGGTACCGTGTGGCTCGCAAATCTTAGGATTTCTGTGAACTTCTTGAAGTAGTCAGTTACTGAACCGCTCCCTTGCGTCATGTTGTTGATCTCATTGCACGACCTTCTCTTAAAATGTGATGGATAGAACCGCGTCCTAATAGCACTCTTAAAAGCATCCCAGCTGAAAGCAGGTCGATCCAGCAAGACTTCTAGATAAGTTGTCCGCCAATCATCTGCTTCATCAGCTAGATGGATGATGGCGCAGTTAATCTTCTCATTGTCAGGGCAATGCACGACCTTAAGCAGCTTCTCTAAATGCCTAATCCAATTCTCCAGTTCAACGGGGTCTTCCTTCCCTGTGAATTGGCGAGGGTTCAAATCAGCTATCTGCTTGGAATAGCTTTGCCTTCCAGGCTCGTCGTAACCCACTAATCTATCCAAGATTTGTGTCATCTGCGCCATCTGTGCGGAAATTTGTTCCGTTTGTGGTTGGTAGTTTCCTTCATCTTCCATTGCTTCACTCTTCCTGGTGGATTACCGGTCTTAGTTGTATTACTACGCATATACTTATTATATCGTCACTTTTCCTACTACGGTCTCGAGGTCGAACTCATCCCATAGTTGCATAGCAATCATATACTACTATCTATTCTATAGTAGGCAAGTCATTTAAAGCTCATCAACTATTAATTAAGCAAGTACATTATTCACAATCCAATCACACTTCTGCAATTTCATACTTCCCATCCCCTCTTAAATAAACCTTATTGCTCAATGATCGTAGAACATCAATTCAGGTAGTCCAAGCATAGCCAAGCAAATCTTAGTATAGCAAGAAGAAGAAGAGGGTAGGTGGGATGAACATACTAAAACTTAAGATACCCATAACCCAATCAGCTTTCAAATTTTTATTATCTTTCCCTATGTCCATTTTAAGTTTCCCTACAGGTTTTAAGCTGGATTGTCTACTCTGATACCACCTGCAACACCCTGCGATCCCCGAGCCTTCCATTCCGGACCGGAAAACCTCGGATGGCTATGCTAAAGAGTCGGTGACATAGTAAGCATAACATCCTTATATTATGTTACTATTAAACAATACAAAAGTTTTAAAGTCTTCCACACGTCATTAAGTACAACTACATTATATTTAACAAGCTACTTGTGAAAACGTCACTCTACGTGAGCCTCGTACCCGACATTCTCATAGAATCCAGCCTCTATACCTGCGGTGGGAAGGAAATCAAGAACCACATTTTTCTAAAAGTCAGCAATAAAATACTGAGTGAGTAACATCCAAGCATGTAAACATGGAAGAGTGACAAATCAATAATAATTTAGCAAAACACAGCGGAAGTAAAAGACGATTGAATAATAAGACATTCTGAAACTTCATCACATTTCAAAGATTCCAGCAAACAGATGCTAATCCATAGACCAAGTCAAATTCTGACAATTTCTCATTTATCACAGCAATCCGCGTTTCATATTCCGTGTCCAAACCAGAAGTTACCATTTTTAGCCATGAGTATCACGGGGAGAATCCAACAAACGACATCCAAATATCCCATCACAAGCTACCAACACCTTAAGTGTCGACACCCTCCTAACAAGGTTCTTGTGCCCAGAAGGAGTGAGTACACGGAGCGAACCCTGGGCGAATCTCCACTGGGCTAACCAATAAGGGTCGAGTAGACGAAGCTAACAGCAACCAAACCAAATACGTGATAATCCAAATAACCTTCCCCGTGCAACTCTTTCCACTTTATGTTTTTACGCATTATTAGCTTTGTGTGACTATCTCAGTAAAACATAACCAAACACAAGTAAAGCCTATGAACACAAAACTCATTTTTGAGACAAGTATTGAAATTGTGGTTAGACACGAACGAAAATAGGCACGCTAGACTTGGCATGTATACTCACCTCGCTTCGGCAAATAGCACGTATTAGCTCCTAGAAGTACACAAAACCTTCGTCTACGAATTCGACACCTACAAATTATATTTTCTAAGTCAAATACAAGTTCAAGCGCCAAGCTATACTTTCTAACAAACGTCCTACTCGATTGGCGAGATCGGCATGTTCCCCTCTTGCTAGAACGACACATACAATTACCTAACAACGATATTTAAACCATACAACTCATCGAATAGTTCATTAGTTTTGAAACGAATTCCCGACTTATAAAATTTTCAAAAAGATGTGGTTTAGTTAGAGAAATTCTCACTTTAAAAAGAACATATTTATTGAAATAAGAGTGTGAACAAGTGGTAACTTATACTTATTAAATTGTGTGGAAGAATTAGAAATTAAATTTATAGAAGACATTCGATTATCGACAAGTAAGATTATTAACATTATAAGAAAATACTTTTAAACATACTATATAAGTTATAAATATGTATTAGCGGTTTCTACAAGTAGTTGAATTAAACCGAGTTGAAAGTTAAATGACAAAACACCTTATTTGTTAAATTATCATAAAAACGAAACTAGTTTAATTTTTAAAATCGACGTTTCCAAAAACATTTCAACGCCTGACTTACTTTTTCGAGACGAGGACGAAAACTAATGTTTTTAGAAAATATTTTTGACCCGGAAACAGCATTTTTATTTTCGTGTAAAATATAACGTTCAAGCAAACGACAATTACATCCCCCCAAGTTATCCTAAAAGACAGCATGCAACCCAACCACTCACATATTAATTTTAGAAAGATACAACCAACACCCCATAACAGGTTCTGAAATGCAAACAAACCCTCCAACTAACCCAAATATAGTTTCTGAAAATTACACTTTCAACCCCCCAAACATGAGCCACCAATTTGATCAATTCAAACTTAAATCAAGCAAGCAATAGCGGATTTTGCCTACATAAATCATCTCACTGGAACCACGAATTTCTCGAAACGATCGAGTTTGGGTCCGGTCGAAGTGCATTTCGTCGTCATCTGAGATGGTGCTCGACGCCGGTGGTGTGGGCTGTTCTGGGCCTGACTGAGCCTTCTGGTGGCCTGGTCGGGCCCCTAGGAGTCTTCCAGGTGGTTCAGATCGGAGTAAGTGGCTCTGGATGACGCTGGTGGAGCTTCGCCAGAAGATGCGCCGAATAGAATGGAGTTACCTGGCGATTGGCGGTGTCCTCTGCAACTGTTGCTACAACTACTCTCTATGCTGCTTCCCTCCTCCTCCTCCTCCTCCTCCTTCTTCTTCTTCTTCTTCTTCTTCTTCTTCTTCTTCTTCTTCTTCTTCTTCTTCTTCTTCTTCTTCTTATTATTATTATTATTATTATTATTATTATTATTATTATTATTATTATTATTATTATTATTATTATTATTATTATTATTATTATTATTATTATTATTATCCTTCTTCTTCTTCTTCTTCTAGTCACGACAGAGAGTGGGTTGGAGACACAATCTGAGGCCGAGAGAAGGAGGGACCTCCTGGTGGTGATTTTCGCCGAAAAAACGACGGCTCTTAGGTGGCTGGCTAATTGCTGTTTCCAGCCGCTGCTGCTGCTTTGAGGCAGAGAAAAACAGAGAGAAAGATAGAAGAGATAAACACAGAGAGAGAGTTGAGAGATGAAGGTGAAGGTGGAGGTGGAAGGGGATTTTTCCGAGAGCAAAATGGTGGTGAGGAGGATGAAGGATATGGTTGCAATGGTGGTGGTGATGCTGGTGAATGAGAAGGGAAGGAAGTGATGAATTTATACAACAATTGTCATGGACAACATGTGCTAGCATGTGCAAACATCAAGTTGAAGTGATGGTGATGGAGGTGACAAATTGGTAGCTACCGAAATGGTGAATCTTCTTGAGGAATATGAGTGAATTATTTTGGTGGTTCGGGTGCACCAATGTATAAGATGATTCGGTGTAGCGGGTGTACGGTGTATCGGGGTAGTCGCACACGTGTTCACGTAATATAAAACACTCACGAATTAAACTACGAATACTATATTCAATATTGTCACAGCTATTTCTTCAACTATAAAATACGATAATTGGATCAAATACTATTTCGCTATTAAAAACACATTTCTTCATCCGGATTACTATTTTACTCCTACCAAATATACGGGGTATTACAAATAGGGTTTGATAGACCTTAGAATGTACCCTTCTGTAATTCATTGTGTTCCCCCTGTATACATCGTACCAGCTAAACGAAACGATCATGATCCATTGTTAATACTGATTTAACTCGTATTTCCAATTAATACTTGTTAACCCCTAAAACTCCTTTTACGTGTTGTGGTGTGTTATTTACTCATTTTTTACTGATAATTTTTTTTTTCTGCTGTAGGCTTTTGCCATTTGAAAACCCGCATGTCAAGAATAAGGTGGGGGAATGCGCACACATGAGCTGAAGAATAGGATGAAGCTGCTAGTAGACTTTTACATTTAGTTTGTCACTCATTTGTGTTTGAACAATGTTCTTTTAGTTTCTTTCAAACTATGTTGGAGGTTTTTCTCTTTTTAATTTGAATAAAGGACTTTGGGTTACCTTTTTGGTTGTACAAGCAAGGAACCGTAGGATCCGGGTTGTTTCACGGAATTATGGAGTATTTGAGTTTATTAAATTGTCCCCTGAAAGAGGCAATCTGTATTTGTGTAAGTAGAAGTTTAGACAGTTAAAAAAAATTCAAGGTTGTATATGATAACTTTTAAGGCTCAAATTGATAGTTGTTTAGCACCTTGTGTTTGATTTAACACAAGAAACTACCTCGTATATTGAAATCATAACATATTTTGTTTGATTGACGGATATGCTAAATTTTTATGTATAATAACAAATAAATGGCATTAACCGTTAAGAATTTGTCGTATAATGATGCTTTTGAAGTAATTTGAAGTATCTATATCTGGTTTACGCTTGTCACATTAAACATGATGCGAGATTCTTCTATTTTCTCAATGGGGCTCATCAACTCGGCGGGTGAATGTGACATTTTGGGGGTGTTACAGTACATCACCCAACCAAATCCTAGTTGATGTGTTGTGAATCCATGTCGAACTAGAATATATATCCAGCCCCTCAAGTGGCTTTGATGTTGTACATATCACATCTGAAAAATGTGTATATCTTATATCAAATACCTAAAAGAAGTTTTGTCTCTAGAAAAGATTAATAGCTTATGATACAAGCTCATGATTTCACATGGGTAAAAGTTTGAGTTTGTTACCTTTGATTCAACTTAAGTTGGTTGTTTAGAAAATTAATATTAAACACTCAAATAATATAATTATTTAGATGATTAATACACTTACTTCTTAAAAATTGTATATAACTAATCATTCAGATGAAGACATTTGAAAACGAGTAATTATTTATTTACGTGTTCTATGCTCCTAGAGGACGAGGAAGATATGATAATATTATTTCTTTTTAAATGAAATTTATATCTCAACGAGTATAACATTTTTGCAGAGTTTTTGAGATTTAAAAGTTTGAACTTTGACAAACTTATCTCTGGAAGAGATAAATTATATAGATTTTTTTTGTAACTCTATTATGGTGCTTACATTACATCATGTTAAAAATATTGACGTTCTCAATACTCTTTTGCCACAAGTATGTATAATACATTATGACAATTCATACGATTTACGTCATAAAGGGGAAGAAAGACTATATTGTATGACATGGATTTTAACTTAATTATCTTATTCGTACTTGAATATGTTTAAATTCAACATTTTAAATTTTCAATTGATACCTTATTGACTAATGAGTTTGGATTATGATGATACTTATGAAGCATCTAAAGGTATCTTATGAAACTATCATGACCTTACAAAAAAAATGTCATAATCTTACTGGTTCCAGTTTGATGGAAATTGGGAACGCAAGAATAGATCATAAAGTCGGCAAAAAAAAATGACTTTTTACCTTAAACATAACTGCATTATTTAACTTATGACACTTAACCTAGTGCATTATCAATCTACCATAATAATCACCTAAATTATTTAAATGTGTGACACTTAAGCCACTACGTTATCAATTTACAATGAAACCTACCCGCATTATTCAAATTTGTGACAAATAGCTTATTTCAGTTACTCTCAGCTACGGGAAGTAACATGAATTGTGTAAACGCAATGCATTTTCCCTTATTTAATGATGGAGTACATGAATGATGCAAATGAGTCATTGTGTGATGTTTACACAATTCACGTTAATTTTCGTAGTTTAGAGTAGACTATTTGTCTTAAATTTAAATAATGCACATGAGTTTTATTGTAAAAAGATAATGCAGTAGTTTAAGTTCCCAAATTTGAATAACGCATGTGATTCATGGTAAATTGATAATGTAGTAGATTAAGTGTCACAAGTTTAGCAACGGAAGTAGGTTTAGGGTAAAAAAATCCAAAAAGAAAAGAATACATCATCAATATATGATAAAACCAACGCTGGAAGATGAATGCCCCATGAGAGACAAACGACTCATGTAGAAACTAAAAGCTACATACATTTGAGATTGTGTATATGTTCAAATC
Organism: Linanthus parryae; assembly: GCA_023055425.1. Taxonomy (NCBI): domain Eukaryota; kingdom Viridiplantae; phylum Streptophyta; class Magnoliopsida; order Ericales; family Polemoniaceae; genus Linanthus; species Linanthus parryae. The sequence continues at coordinate 70,016,008 of JALGPY010000007.1, read as the reverse complement.
ATTGTCGACATTTATTTTTGTATAAGCGCTTGAAATCATATGATTTTCTTAAATTATTGTATGTGGAAAATAGTTGACTTATCATCGCTCGAAATAATAGTAAACAGTCGTGCACAAGTATACACGAGCTTTGCAGTGACGTGAATTCGAGCGTATATGTGTAATAGTTTGGAACATGATGCCTCAAGCATCCATGTTCGTATAAAACAACATCTTTAAATGTTTGCACCCATATGGTCGAATGTGTGAGACTATTAAAAGAGAAAAGTGTTATATTGCAAGTGATGCATAAATAACATTACCATCTCTCATGGTTATAGCTATAGCTACAATGCACATATCCTTTGTTGATAAGAGTGATTATGAGTTTTTTTGCCAAAAAAGAAATTTATAAACTCACTCCAAAACAGAATTTCTGTCAACTACAACTTGAGAAAGCAAAATTGATCAATGCATCTACCTCCTAAAGACATATTTGTTGCCAACCTTACTACTTCGTCTGCTGCACTATTCTGCTCTCTTTTCATCCATGTCACCTTACTCCCGTTTTCCATAATTCATTTTCTGGTGTCTCAGCACATCCAGATCCCAACTTCCCGAATTTGAATGGACAGCTTCTACAAGAGGTTTACAATCACTCTCAAACATTACTTCTATTATCTTCTTTGTCTTCATTTTCTAAACAGCAAGTCTCAAAGCCAAAGCTTTACTAATTTCTGCTGTAGTCGCCAATTCTGAGCACCATCCCCAGTCAATCAACATACCTTTGTCATCTCTTGCTAGCCAACCCAAGAATGCAATTTGACTATCCTTATCCCAAGCAGCATCTACATTGCATTTCACCTTTCATCTATATGGGGGTTGCCATTTTGGAGTTTTAGGTATTACCTCCCTACCTTTACTCTTCCTCCAACTCTGAATTTCCATGACTTCTCTATTGGTAACAAATACTGTCGTCATTGATTAGGATTTCCACCTTCAAAACATAGTTTATTCCTGGAATTCCAAATTTTCCATCAACTTATAATGCACTTCTCCACAATCTTGTGCTTGATCCACTAAATTCTTTAGCCTTAATTGGACATTACCCAATCCTCTACACATTTCTGGGTCAAGAAGACCCAACGTGAACCATACAGGGTTTGTCCAAGAACAATGAAGCATACAGTGTTCCAGATATTCTTCTGCTTCTTCACATATATTTCACTTATCAAACACACTACAATTTCTTATCTAAATATTTGATTTAGTTGCCAAGGCATTGTGACTTACCCTCCACCAAAACTGCAAGATTTTTGGAGGTATGTTTTTTGACCAAATGAATTTCCAGTACTCTTTTGTCATATGCATATAGGAAGAAACTTTGTATTTTGCTTGATGTGTGTTAACTTTGCTGGTAATCATCCTCTTTGCCACTCTGGTAGCTGACTTTACTGAGAATTCGCCTTTTTCTCATGAGGCCACCTGAGGACATCTTCTGAATTAAACCAAGAGATTTTAGTTGACAAATTTTTTTCCACCTCCTGATCTTCAAACATATTCTTCACTAAAGATACCTTCCATCTTCTTGTGTCCCTATTAATCAAATCAGCAACCTTTAGATCTTCATCAATCTTTTCATTTGGCTTGATCTTTATGGGATGCAATCTTGGAGTCCAACTATCTTTCACAACATTTATGCACTTCCATTACCCACCACCCAACAAGCTTCTTGATTAATAAGCTTCCTTCCCTCCACCAAGCTAGACCACACACATGAAGGATTGTGTCCTTTTGAAGCATGCATGAAGTCACTATTGGGAAAGTGTTTGGCTTTAGAACTTGTGAAACTAAAGAATCATGGAACTTTATCAGTCTCCAACATACTTTGCCAACATAGCAATATTGAAGCTCTAAATGTGTGTAAAGCCTAAACCACCATCCACCTTTCTGATTTCTACCTTATCCCATTTAATCCAATGCATTTTTTTCTCTGACTCCCCAGCTCCCCACTAGAATTTTCTAATAGCTTGTGAGATCTTATTGCACATTTTAGCTGGAAACAAAATCCAAGCCATATCATAGGTAGGTATAGCATATGAAATAGCCTTTAAAATGACTTCTCTACCTGCTGCAGACAGACATTTCTTCCTCCAACCTTGCAACACTTCAATAACCTTCTCAAATATATAGTTGAGGGCTTCACTTTAGATCTTCCCCAGAAAGCAGGAAGAGCAAGATACTTAATTGTCTTGTCTAAAGCTGGTATGCCACATAGAGTTGATATGTCACTGATCAATTGGTCTTCTGTATTTGGAGAGAAAGGTAATCCTAATTTATTTAAATTGATTTCCATACCTGAAGCATTCCCAAAATCCTCCAGAATTTGCAAAAAAATCTTAATTTCTTCCTCTCTTGCTTGTAAAAATATCAAACAATCATCATCAAATAGGAGATGATTAAGCCAGTACTTGTTTTCTGATGTTGAAACACCCTGTATCCTCTTGTCTTCTTGGGATTTGTGCAAATTTAAAGAGAAAATTTTCATGATAAGCACAAATAGATAAGAAGAAAGAGGACCACCTTGTCTAATTCCTCTTCTTGGACTGAAACTTTCTCCTTCTTTGCCATTGATTTTAATTGAAAGAGAAACTGTTGTAATGTGTAGGAGCACCAAATCAATCCATCTTCTATCAAATCCAAATTTCAGCATCACATCTTTATGAAAGTCCCACTCTAGCTTATCATATGCCTTCTTTAGATCTAGTTTGAGAGCTATACACCCCTTCTTTCCTTGCTTTTGTGAGATATATTGTGAAAAAATTCTTGGGCTATTATTAAACTGTCATGTATAATTCTCCCAGGGACAAAAGAAGATTGCTCATTTGAAATCAACATAGCCAACACTTCTTTCAATCTATTGGCTAACAGCTTAGAAATTAGCCTACAAAGGAATGTGCATAAGACTATAGATCTGTATTAAGAGACATGCTCAGGATGAGACACCTTGGGGATAAGAAAAATCATTGTCTTTTTTATACTTTTATGCATTTTTTCTAGAGATAAAAAATTCTTGAAAGTCCTCCACCACTTGTAGCTTAATGATCTCCCAATAGGATTGATAAAAACACCTGTATACCCATCATACCCAGGTGCTTTGCCTAGATTAAAGCTGAATACCACTTCCTTAATTTCTACTCCCTCCGTCCCATTTTAATTGTGCTATTTGACTTTCAAGTCACTTTGACTAGCTAAATCGAGAAGGTAAATGATATAAGAACTTCTTAACTTTTTCACAATATTGTAGAGTTTTCTCAAGTCTACAACAATATGAAGAGTTTGACAAATTTTTACATCGTTTTGCTACTCGATTTTATTAGTCAAAATAGTCTTAAAAGTCAAATATGACTATTAAAATGGGACATAGGGAGTAATTCTGTTGGAATAGTAATCAGCTTCTCATTTTCCTCTGCTCTCACTTTTGTCTCTCTCCACACCCTAGTACCTTTTATATTGTAAAGATCCTGTAGTACTATTTAAAAAGATTTCCAATAGCCTCCTCATTTTCCGCCCACCCGCCATTCTCCTTTTTGATTTTATACACTGTATTTCTATGCCTTATGAACATGGCAGACATGTTAGTATTTCTATCACCTGCATCCAAATAATTAATTCTGGACTTCTGTTTCTAGAAAATATCCTCTCTATTCCAAGTTTCAGCAATCTCCTTTTTTAAGTGCCCATGATCTTTCCAATTTTGAGTAGAAGAAGGTTGTTGTTGTATTTCCAGAATTTGTGGTTGAAGTTGCCGGATTCTTCTCCCGTTGTTTCCATTCGAGGCCTTATCCCATTTCTTCAATTGTTCTCTGCAATTTATTGGCTTATTGATTAAAGACCTTGTCTTTGAAGTTGTACCATGTATATCCCAGCTTTTAACAATTACTTCTTTGCAACTATCCATAGCCTTCAAATTTTCATCAAATCTAAAATACTTCTTTCTCTTTACCTTCTCCGGACATGTGTTGAGAATCAGAGGAGAATGATCTGAAGCTATTATGACCTCTCTAGAAAGTCTAGCTATTGGATTTTGAAATACCCATTCATTAGAAAATTAGGCTCTATCCAGAAATTCTCTTACCTCATTTCCTTCTCTTCTATTTGTCCAAGAGTATCACATTCCCCAAGAATTTAGTTCCATTAGGCAGCAATCAGAGATGAAGCTTCTGAATCTTCTCATTCTCCACTCTTGGGTACTGTTTCCTCCACTCTTTTCCTCAGCCTCATTAAAATCAATAGAGTCCCCTATTAAGATCCAAGGAGCATTAAAATATCTAGACATTATAGGTAGTTCTTTCCAAAATGCTCATCTTTTACTTGAAGTTGATGGAGAATATATGAATACCCAAAAACTCCCGAACTCCATTTCTAAACTCAACTTTAGCAATGACTTAATTTGTGCAGCTCCATGATATTTGAACATCAATTCCTTCCACCCACCAAAAACCGAGCCCTCCACTTTTTCTTTCTGGCTCTACTAAGTAACCATTAGCAAACCTCAATCTTCTCGATACACTATCAACTACTGTTTTTTTATTTTTTGTTTCTAACAAGAAAATTAAACTTGTAAGATGGGTTGTCACCAACCCTCTTCATCCTGGAATGTCAGGTTTCCTCCCAAACCCTGACAATTCCAGCTGAGCACTAACATTGTGTGTGTGGCTGATTTTGGCCAGCCACCACCACCTTGTAGTTTTCTGCTTTGTTCTTGTACCCATCAGCACTCTCATTTTCAATTTCATCTATCCCAGTAATTGTAGAAATCAAAATGTCTGAAATTTTTCTACTCTTTCTTCTTTCAATTTTTGTTCCTCTTCTTCAAATTCTTGCCACAACTTCTTGTAGAGGATTCTTCTAGACATTGGAATTTCACTCATCGGCTCATCTTGTACCTCTGTGTTGCCCCGTTTCTCAATTAATCCCACTTCAGCAACCCCATCCTCTGATCCTTGGTAGAGTCTAAACGAATACTCAATGCTCTTTCTTCTAAGTTCTTCTCTAGTTTTGTTCGCTTGTCTTGCATATACTCTTTCTTTGATTAAACTTGGAATTACTCTTTCTACTTCTTCTCGAATTAATTCTTCATAGTTCCTGACAATTCTTCGTCTTTTTTGCTTCCTCTTCTGCTCTGTAAACCAACACCCTTCTCTTCAAATGCACGAATTTGTTGAAAACTTCCGCCATAGAAATGTCAAAATAAGGGTTCCCCAGAATTGGGTCAATCTCTTCATTATTTCCAAACCGGGTTGGGCTAGCCAAAGCTATTTTTCTATTTATTTTAACTTCCATTAATTTTGGGACTATTTCTTGCATAGCCCATTTCTCTTGTTGGATCGCACTCTGTCCTTGCTCCTCCAGTCCACTATTGAAATTGGAGCTGGGGCTTATACTATTTTTTGGGTCTTTATTTTTTGTTGGTCTGTCCGGCTCTTCTACCAGATAAACCGAATTAATCTTACTACGTTCCTTCAAGTTTACAATTTTACCCTCATTAGGATTTATTACCCCATCTGCGCCGCTCTACGAAGTTTCCTCCCCCTTTCGTGTCCTATTTGACTCCCGAGAGGAATCTTTAATCAAATGGCTGGCGCTTTTCCTCATCCAGAGCACGCACTCCCCACGTGTTGTCCTTTTCTTCTTCAACTATTGACCCTTCGCTTTCTCCAACGTTGCTTTCACGTGCTGTTTCCCTGAGCTTTTCCGTCTCCGGCAACATCCTCTATTCCTGCATAGCTATTTGACTTTCCTTCATCTGTATCGTTCTTCCAAATTTCCCCAGATTTCCTCCTTCTGGCTGTTCAACACCTTTTGTTTCTCCTCATTTTTCCTTTTTTTTCCTGCTTCTAATGTTTGCCGGAAGTTTTCCCCGAGCTCTTGATCATAGACTGGCTTCATCCCTTCTTTCCATTTGATGAATCTACACTGAGAATTTGTATGTCCCATCTTCCACACCGATAGCAAAAAATCCTCCAATCTCTCCATCTTGAAACTAACCCATACTTCCCCTTACTCCTGAGTTGTAATCGAGAAACCTTTTGGGAGAGGTTCTTCAATATTCAGAATCACTTTCATATGGAAACAAGGTCTTATTCATACTATTCCATTCTCCACCCCATCTCCTTCCAGAAACAACATCGACCTCTTTTGCAGAGGTAAACCTCGAACTTGAATCCAAAAAGGAATTTATGAGAAATTTAGCGTATTCATGTTTCTTCCTACTTTCCAATCCTGCAGGTGCAGGTTCATATTTGATAGTACCCATGGTGTTTTTCCGTTTATTCGATGATAGTCCTCTTCTTCCTCAAACACAAATACAAAAACGTTTTCTCCAACCGAATCCAGATCCATCTTTCCTTTCCGGTTCCATATTCCACAAGCGATGCTTCTCATTGTATTCTTCCCATACACCTTTTGGGAGTATAGTTTGCCTATTAATATTAGATTGCATAGCTTCTTCACAATCTCTGGATCGTCGTCTAATTGCAGTTGCAGTTTTGATGCCATCGCACCCTTATAAGTTAAGAAAACGGGAAATTAGAGTCTCCACCTTACTCTATAAAACAATGAAATTAAAGAAACGAGAATAAATGGCTAACCAAATCTCGGCGGAAGGCCTGAAATAAACAGGGATTTAACACGAGAAAGGAAAACTTCTCGGAAAAAGCTGGATGAAAAATTTCTAGTTGAGAGAAAACCTCTCACTATAAAAACTTCATGTTTGTTTAGTTTAGAAGACTATAAATATTACAAACATATTTGAGAAGTACCTAGTTACACAAAATGATCATGCCAATCACTAAATGTGAAATCCATGGATGTTGATACCCATGAGAATAATTATTTGCCAGATGCAAACTGAAAGATACTCGCGATTAGTTCAAATTCGCATGCATAAATAATAATATGACAAACGTCTCATTGAACACATGTAATCATACGTAATGACTGGTACTTTTCATTACTATTTTATATTATCACGTTTTATAATAAGTTGAGCATGCATGCCATATTATGTTAGAGATTGTGTATTCGAACCCTAAATTTTCACTTCCAACTAAGGGAGAATGCTCTGCCTCCAAATAAACCCAAAATCAATTATGAACTAGTTCAAAATGGAATAAAAAACTTTGCGTGGCAGTGAACCGTAATCCCCATCAAATCGACCACAAAGTTTTATTGGTATGGAGTTAACCTTGAGCTCCTAGTGAGGTTTGCCGCTTGTTTTAATTGGTGTTAGGTGTGGCTCTTCGAATTCACTTCGAATATGGGTTTCGAACTCTCTGGTTGAAGAAGATGAGATGGCGGTGGAGGTTATAGGTTTTTCGGTTTCTTAGATAAGAATTTAATGGCTTTGGAAGTACAGCTGGAACATAGAGCTTTGTCGATGGTTTGTGGCGTCAGAGGAGCTAGGTGGTGGTTTGGTGACAGTCGTGGTGGTAGTTGGTGACACTGTTGGTCTGAGTCTTTTGGTCATTGGGTATTTCTGGAGAATAAGAGGGGAGAGAGAGTTAGGTTAGAGTAGAGAAGAAGAAGAAGAATAAGGAGAAGGAGCAAAGGTGGTAGTGTGGTAATTTTCTAAGATTTTGATGGTAGAATTGTCATTTGAGTCGTTTGGGCTAAGTCAGTGGGGGGAGGGGGGGGGGTGCAAAGTGAAATTAATCAAAAACACGGGAGTGCGGGGTGTTTTTTACTTTTTCTTTTGCCTAAACATGAGGGTGCAAAGTGTCTTTGACGCGAGTAATTATTGCTTGCTCCAAGAGTAAATTTGACGTGGTACTATAATTCATACAGTACATGACATGTCAATATACGTACGAAATCCACTATCTTTTGTCTCCCACTTAGGGGCGGAGGGAGGATTTCAAATAGGGCATGGCCTTCTTGTAGTTTCAAGAAGGGGTAGGGCGTTTTTCTAATTTTACCTAGGACAAACTTGTATAACTTTTTAAAATAGGGGTATATAAGTGTAATTTTCGGAAACAGGGGTGGGGCACGTGCCTTATGCAGCTATGTGCTGCCTCCGCCTCTGCTCTCACTCATTCTCTTTCTTATCCGTGTGTCCTGTGGTGTATGGATTATAGTACCACGTCAAATTTACTCTTAGAGCAAACAAAGGGCCTGTTTGGATAGAGCGGTTGAGGGGGTTCGGTTGACCTAGCTAGTGTAGTGTTTGGATAGGGTGGTTAGGTTAGGAGAAATAGAGGACACTGCCGAAAAGGACCCGGACACCGCCACTCCCTCTCTCTCTTTTCTTTTTCCACCCGGGCACCGCTCCTCTATCATTTCATCCGGCTCCCAATTTATACAACTCAAACAAGTCAGGGGCCAAATGCTAGTCACGGCCCAAGTGCTTTACGTGTCTCCTCTCTCACATGACATTTTCTCTTTCCTTCTCTCTCACATGCACATGCAATTTTCTCTCTCTCCCACTCACACACTCATCTTCTCTTTCTCATCTTCTCTCTCTAGGCGGGCACCGGCCCTCTCACCCGTCCACCTCTCCACTCTCTCTCTCTCTCTCACTCTCTCTCTTCTTCTCACTCTTCTCCTCACTCTAGCCGGTCACCGGCAATATTGTACCATCCACCGGCTTTTTCATCAACCAGAAAATGTAGGTTCGGTTATTGGTTAACCGAACCACCCTATCCAAACGGGCCCAACAATTTCTTATACTGTGTTACCTTATCTACTTGATCTTAATTGTAGCCCGCACTAGTGATTTGGTTGAGAGAAATACACATAACAGAATTCTCTTCTATACTCTGTCTCTTCATTCCTCATTTCCATATCATGTTTTCTTTTATAACACATGCATAATTTTTGTTATCACCGGTCAGACTGTAGAATCCTTCTACATGTATAACAATTCCTGGATACGTGAATCATCCCGCATTCCAATCATACAATTGTACAAACGATACTCAATAACGGACTGAAGTATTGTCGTCAACTTTTCAATCTTGTACAAATCCCTCAATACCTAATCAAACATAACCTTGCCGTAATAACAATAATACGCAGAACAAAAAGCAACACAAATTCACCTACTAAGACAAACCAAGTAATATAACCATATACGGGGTAAATTTACATCGAAGACCAATTAACTGCTCCAGCCATTTATATCTAGCTTACTGCACTCAGAAAATTTACAAGACGATTTGTGCAAACACAACTTCAACTGTTGTACTACTTACCCATCGCAGGAAGAAAAAACGTATCTGGATCTGAAGTTCACGCCTGGAACTATTTGGTATTGTCTAACTCAACGAACCACTCGAATTTGGGGCAGTTAACTGTAGGAATCAAGTAATGGTATTCTGAAGCCTGTATAGTATGAGTATTTCTATATCAAATGACTGATTATCGTAGCAGCGGCAGCGACCTGTGCAGAAGTTGGTACATGTCATCTGCAAAGTTGAGTACACAGTCCTTGGATCCGTGAAGAGGTAGGATTTTCCAATGTAAATATCTTTGTTCTGGAATTGTCCGAGCACGATAGTGTGAGCTGGTTACCTACCTGCTCGGACTGGAAAATCATACATAGGGTTAGAGCAGATTAAAATCTATTACGGTACAGATAATAGATGTGGTCTATGTGGATGTATCAACACTTCAGCAGTCTCTTCTCAACAAAAGAAAAAAGGAGAATAACTAATTGGATCTGGAGAAATAAACAATATGTAGAAATAGTTACTTTGTTATCATCCAATATATTTCTTACTTTATCATGGTCAACACAACTTACCATGCAGGATACCGATTTTGTATTACACTTCCACCTTGAAGTAGGTACACAACTCAAATAATGGCACCATGAACAACGATCATTAGCATCAACCCCACGTAGAAGCATAACCAAACCAACAGTAAACCTGATCAAATTCATTAGAAGTTTCAAAGTCAATGAAGATGTACTCTTCAGTTCAAAATCCAGACTTAAAATAAATATAGGAGACACTGACACACCAAAAGGAGCAAATATAATCTAGAGGCTTAGCAGATGATGGAGTCCGTGCCTTTTCAAACAAGGAAAAACAAACCTAAACATATGTCATCATTTTCTACTGTGGGAAGTAAAATTTCTACTAAGGCCAAATCTGGAACTAAATTCCACTGTCATAAAAACTATACTATATGAGTGATGAAGTATCAAGGGAGCTACTGAAAACTAAATTATGTACGTGGAGAAGTTTGAAAATGTCGGCTAGTGCTAAGAATTTTATCAATCTGATCAGTAGTTTAAGACCGTGAATCATGCTACATGATCATTATTGTAGTAACAAATAGCATTTCACACTTACCCAACAATTAAGACGACTAATGAAATAATCCACAATATGCACTGGTAAATCTTGAATTTGGGCTTGTTTGAAGTAGAGAAATGTCCTGGAGGTGCATATCCTCGGCCGACCCATCCATACTGAGGACGGATCAAAAATACAAACCCCAGAAAAAACCCAGAAAGAAATCCTCCGATGTGAGCAAAGTTGTCTACATGCGGGAGGATCCCCACAGCTAGATTGATGACAATAATGACCACAAGGGTAAGCAATGCTGCTACCTAGACAAATATGTTGAAAATAGTGAGATGATAGGGCTTCAAATAGTTGCAACATCCAAGTAAATTAGAATTATTACTCGAGTTAAAGCTCTTGCAGAGGTAAAATACCTTATTAGCATATGTACTCCAATTAGTGATGAGTTCAGAAAGCATGGCTCCAAGCAACCCGAAAAGTGCACCAGAAGCACCAACAGATATGTTATTCTGGATAAAAAGAGCTGACAGCAAACTCCCCCCAAAACCAGAGATCAGATAGAGCAAGCCGATCCGTACTGCAAAAGTATGCAGGAAATAGTTTTAAAAAAACTGAATTTAATGATCCCTCAACCTTTTCTTATCAACACAATTTTCATTATTAAGGAAAATGAAACTAAGATTCACACAGACACTTGACAAACCAAGACTCAACAAACTCCTATAACTACCACTTCGTTCCATCAACCCCTGAAACACTAATTTGATCACACACTATGAGTCCTCCTGAGTCACGGCCACCCCTGTTGCAACCAAGTCTGCTCCTTTGATAGCTTTCCTGCCAGCCCATTTAAACTGTACCTGAATATACATGTGTATGTTCTTTGTTCTTATTACACCGGCTAAATTATATACCCAAACTATCTTCAAGAGCATCTGCGTTATGCATTGACGCCACTTCCTATCATCTTAATCAGATTATCAGACCTGACAAAATGGAGAGGGTGGACGGATCTGGGCTAGATTTATATGGCTTGGATTTAATTGGATCATAATCTATTTAAATCCAAATACATTGGGCTAGATTTTATGGATTGGGTAATAATAGCATTCCCAATTAAACCCAATTTGAGCAAAATAGGTTTTTACTAAGCCCAATACAAGTGCCTTAGGTTTCATCCTTAAAATACTATTTGCTATTTTACCAAAATAACCCTGCATATTCTTTAAATTTGTGTTTATAGCCCCTCCCTCATATTCATCAGCTGCACGATGAATAACTGTATACACCGTCACCGACATCGTGCCTTCGTCGCGGTTCACTCGCTGCCTTAACCTTCCGCCACCACCGGGGGGGGGGGGGGGGGGGTTGGAAGTGGTGGTATGGCTGCCGGAGGAGGCGGCGGTTCTAGGCCAGGATGGTGATGACAGTGGCCAGATTCACTGGCCGGTGGTGGCGGCGGCTCCTACTTGGGTGGCGATGATGGTCGTCGTCCTGTTCCGGTTTTTGAGGATCAATTTTTGTTTCTCTTGTTTTAAATTTCTTTTTTAGGAAAATTATGGGTGATCTGGGAAAAATCTGCACTTTAAGAGGCTGTAGCTTCTCCTCAAAATGTCAAATCTGGTTTGAGCATGAAGAGGATGAATCGCATGTGTTTTTGGGCTGTGAGTGGACCAGACTTGTTTGGTTCATTTTGGGTTTTAGAAGAGATGATAGTAATCTGCACAATAATTTTTCAAAATGGCTAGAGGGGATTTGGAAGGTGGATGCTACTCTTCCTAAAAAAGATTTTTTCTTTCTTGAGAAAGTGGTTCTAGCTTGTTGGCTGATATGGAAAGCCAGAAATGATCTTAATGCTATCCCTCTCAATTTTGATACAGTTGTGAAACAGATTCTTCACCAGATGCAATATTACAAAAAATGGAGTTTAGAAGAGGCTGATAAAAAAGGTGTGCATCCAAAAAGTGGTGATTCCTCTGAAAAGAAGTGGCAGCTCCCCCAAGAGGTAAACTCAAATGCAACATAAATGCCTGTTGGAATAGTCAAGATTTGAGCATGACAACCAGCTGGATTGTGAGGAATGATGCAGGAAAATTACTGGATAGTGGCTACTTGAGAGACTTTGCAAACTCAGCTCTAAGTGCAGAAGCTAAAGGCCTCAAGGAAGCAGTGTTCCAGAACAGAGATGAAGTGGAGAATTTGCTTTTTCAATGTGATAATTTGACAGTGGTCAAGAGCATGAATGAGGGTAATTTAATGGCAATGGAGATAAGGGACATCATTCTGGATATCAAGATGTTACTTGAAGGCAAAGAGTTTAATCTGATGTGGATCAGAAGACAAGCTAATGAAGCTGCAGATTATCTAGCTAAGAAAATTAATAGTAGCTCTTCTGATGGTAGTGAAGTCTTGTTAAGTATTGATTTTGCAGCTATTTTGTGTAAAGATTCTGATTCTGCAAGTTAATGAAATTGGTAATTTGGTCCCAAAAAAATGTTCATTGTGGATAGTACTGGGAAATATGGAGGTGACTTTTAATTATGCCCGATGATTTTACTGGATAAATTCCAACTCATCCAAGTAATAGATGTAATTGATCTACTCCAAACAGTACCTACTTATTATTTAGACAGGACCCAGAGGATAAATGGTTAAATCCATAACATAAAAACCATTTTCCCAGGTATAATCTTAATGAACGGGTTTTTAGCTGCTATCAAACTTTCTTGTCTCGCATATTTAGAAGAATTTAAAAAATGATTTGGTTTTCCATTAACCATGATAAGCCAATTAAGAAAGAGCACCTTGAAAGCAACAAACAGTCAACAAAAAGCTCTTACAAATGACATCCAGACGGCATTAAGGCAGAAAATCTCACAAACAGACTCACAGGCTGAAATTATAATTAGAGGTAATATGAACATTCAAACCAGTCCATGTCAAAACTAGCTAGTAGCTACCTGCTTGATAGGCATGGGCAAGGATCCACATGTTGACATGGTGGGTTGACAAGACACCGTTAATGGTGATAACCACAAACCCTCAGTGAAGTCTTGGATACAAATACGAAAATAGTATATAGGATGTTATGTAAATATGTTTCTTAGAAGTAAGACAATAACAGAATCACAAGCATGAGAGACATTGGAATGTTCAATCCTCTTAGATGAGTATAGTTGTCTTTGCCAATATATAATGCTCTTGCTCTACTAGAGCAGATTTAATATCCAGAAGATTATAAAGAGAGCTATGCCCATTGCCTTCACACAACATCAACACAGAATGGAGTTTCTTTGGTAGCGATGGAATGCGAAGAACTGATCCAGGAAAAACATGGAATGGGGAGAATACTTTCCCCTGGATCGGAATCAGAATCAAGGGACGGAACATGAGCTGTCATCTATTCCCGTGAGTGAAGACAACACATGTTAGATTCTACTTTGGCCATGTATAATTTGGAACCACACTTGCTTCACTTAATTAAGGATAACGGAGCAGGATAAACAACTTTCATATGCATAAGATTAATTGGCCTGTATGTAAAAGTAGGTAGTAAGTCAAAGACATTGAAGATCTCTTGGTTAACACTCAACAATATTATAAGGACATATAAGGATAACCACTTTCTTGCTCCACCAGATGAAACAATTGGATGTCTGCAGCTGTTCCTGCTGCAGCTGAAGCAAATGCAATTCTAATAAACCTACTATTCTGAATGGGCCGTCGAGCAGGTTGGATTTGGTTACAATAGTTTCGGGCAAATCAGTACCGGTTACGTAGTAAGTCACAAACCTTTAAAGTGAAGGATTTATCTTCCAGTAAGATATAGTTACTAACTTCAAGAGAACTGAGATTGTCGAACAAGGCATAAAAGTCCCGTGCAATCTGCCAGTTGCGGTTTAATAATTCAGATCACAGAACTTCTAAAAAGCTCACAAGGAAAGGCATTAACCACAGAAATGTAACTTTACTAGCCAGTAATCATACCCCGCAATTGGAGTCCGGATCGTCTGTATCATTTATGTGTATCTTTCTCTGTAACCTTAATCTGATTGGTCCACGTCATGTTTTTTTATTCAATTTGTTATTACTATATTCCACCAAAACAATGTAAAATGAATTAGAAAAAATAAAGAAAAGAGTCCTAAATGGTAAAAACAATCTACAAGATGATACTAATTACCAATTACATTTATTATACACAACAATAAAAATTATCTTCTCTAATTCATGGTCCTGCAATTCTCCGGTTCAAGGTACCAACACAATTTGTTAATTTACAGGAACGAATTTTAAATCCAACATTCGTTCATTTTTTTTTTTCTTTTCTCAAACTAATTTTTCTAAACCATATCAACCAACATGATTATCAGTTCCTTGTGTATTTCGATCATTAGTTACTGCGTATTCCGATCAATGATTTCCAAACTGGGTAATACTACGAGGACATAACCAGACTACTAAATTGTAAAACAAGTAGTTACGTTTAAGCTAAACTTGAGAGATCTCTGACATGGAAAATATGGATAAGTGAGCGCTGCTTTGGTGGATTCCATCTTTGAGTGCTCTGAGTTGACTATATTGGCTGCTCCATGGTCGGATCTTGCTTATTTTCGCCTTGAAATCAGCTAAGAAAGCTTTCCCTATCTCTACTAACCTTAAACCCACGACATGTCGTTCACAGTAGTAGTAACATTTCTTTAGGCTTCATTTGTTCACTAGAACATCAACTGTTAACATTTGAACACGGGTAACAATTGAACACAATGTCCTACTTACTGACTTACATGAATTAACTCAAATGAATTTTGGTACGTTTCTCCAGGTAAACTGGAAAAATTGCAAAGTTGTATTCTTTGCAATGAAGATATACTTAACTGATTCTTACACTTAAACAGAAAAGTTGTTTGAGCTTCAAAATAGATTTTCTGAATGCTCTAAACTTGTGTAAGTCATAAATCCAACTTTTTTAGTTGAACCTATTCAATTAACTTGCATGTTCCAATCCTTCTTACAGAGTTGGAAACACAAGCAAGCCATTATTTAATCATAAAACTTCGTGAAATTGAAGGCCAGCTCATGTGGGAACAAAGAACATCCAAGACTTGAGATACTTCTTAGTATGCTTTGGGTTTCTATTATATGAGATGCCCCGCGGTTTATACGGTTTAGAAAATTTAGTTTGAGAAAAGAAAAGAAAAATTAAACTATTGTTGGATTTAAAATTCGATCCTGTAAATTAACAATTTGTGTTGGTACCTTGAACCGGAGAATGCAGGACCATAAATTAGAAAAATTGAGAAGATAATTTTTATTGTTGTGTATAATAAATGTAATTGGTCATTAGTATTATCTTGTAGACTGTTTTTACCATTTATGACTCTTTTCCTTATTTTTTCTAATTCATTTTACATTATTTTGGTGGAATATAGTAATAACAAATTGAACAAGAAAATATGACGTGGACCAATCAGATTAAGGTTACTGAGAAAGATACACATAAAGGATACAGACGATCCGGACTCCCGTAATTGCACTTCTCAAGGTATAGAAATTTCTTTCCTTTATGGAATCTTAAACACAAAACTATCATTTATGTGCATTTGTTATGATGATTATTGTCAAAACCATTATTAGTATCATTATCTTCGTCATCATAATCATCAGCATAAGAAGTGTCTCTGACTCAGACGTCAGAAATTTGTGCACATACACTAGTTTCCAGATTGAAATATCAAAACTGACAAATCTTACCTTTCTGAAGGCAAACTAGGTCTGAGTAGAGAATCATGAAGCTATTTCTTGACTCCGTATTCAAACCCAACCACTAGCAGCCCTATGGCAAACGTACTGCATACCAAAATAATAGTCCTGGTGGACTTTTCACAAAATTTAAGGAGATGATTCGATTATGTAAGTTTACAATATTGTCCTTAGTCATGTATGAGTGAAAAGGTAGGAAAGAGAAAAGGGTATGAAGGGAAGTAAAGTGAAAAGGTGGGTAACTTTTTAAAGTACTACGATTATATTGGAACTTCCTTTATAGGAAGGTATGACAATAGAAATGGGACGGAGGGAGTATTACATTTCTTACGACTATACTAATGACAGCTTTGATACCACCACAGTCTTTCGGCGATTCAAAACCCTGAACTACCTTTGTTGCAGTTCTTTTTGCCATGAAGGCAACGCGTACTGCGGCTCTAACTAACACCACGAACTCTCTAGCAACTTGGGTGTTTTCCGTAATGTTGCTAGAAATGGTAAGTGGGCAAAACATAATACTAAGTAATACCGGATGACGTGAAGAAAGTAACAGATGCATGAATCAGAATCATGTTTATAATTTCTCCCAAATGCACTTCCAAATTGGCAGATCAAATGTGTTTCCTGTTCCGGAACAAGTAGTTTTCTAACGTTTTAGCCATCAGTTATTGAACAATGGTGAAATAAAATTTTGAGCAAATTTCCCAGCATGCACTGTCGACTCATCAAATAGCTTCCTTGTACTTTTTAATACGTAAACCAAATGCAGTAGTACCTGGAATAACATGAAATTGAGATTCTTGCACCTACCGAAACCAAATTCTTGCTCAAGACGAATGCCAATAACTAGAAGACTCAACATGTTGGCCAGTATATGAAAGACTCCTGCATGTAGCCACATACAAGAGATAAGGCGCCATCCCTGGTGTTTGTGAACCACTTTATCAACATCTAAAGCCCCCATCTTCTGTAGCCTTTAGAAAAACAAAAAAAAAAAAGAATTCTCCTTAGATAAATGGTTATGATCCTGATTCATATCTTAAAACGTTTCATATCCAAAGTAATAGTCAATTGCCGAAACAGGATAGAATTGAACATAATCCTATGAGCAAAACTAGGCCTGAAATAACTAGGTTACTTGAAAAAAGCATTATGTAGATGCATACTACTATCTTATAACAATTTAAAATGTTGCTAAGTATTCCAAGCTCACCAGAGATTAGAAAAGGAAAAATTGATAAATGAAACTTGAGTGTCTTCGGCACTGGTACAAGTTCCTAACTAAGTTTGGCTAGTAGGCAGACAAGGTTAACTGTTCTTATTCTCCAAGCAGTTAAAAAAATGACGGTTTTTTTGCAACAAAAGTTGACACATTAGAAGACAGTCAACATAAAACCCTCATATCAAAGTTATACTATCTCTTCATTTCAAACATGTCCCGGAGCCTTTTCGTCTTTGAAATGCTGTAGCTTTTACTTTGTTCTATTACATATGTAAGCTTTCGCTTTAGCTTTCACTGATTTTAAGTCAAAGCAGTCTTGCTGAGGGGGAGCTTTTTTCTTTCGAGATCGTACTAATTCTATCTTTAGCTTCAAAACCAAAAAAGCTATTTGTTCACTTCAAAACACAAAACATTCAAGTACTATTTCAATTAAGGAACCCACAAGAACTGCTAGAAATTAGCTGAACTGACACAAGGGTTCCCTCTAATCCAAAGAAATACCCAAGTAATTATCCAGTGAATCCATGGAAAATGTCAAATTGATTTATACGAAATCAAAACCGTACAATTAAGTCAATCCCAAGGGAGGAGAGTTGCTTACGTGGAAGAGGAAGGGCCAAGAAGGGGGTTTTCTTTCAAGGATTGGAAGGAGAATCTCCCAAGGGAGGTGCCGACGCAGGAAACGGAGTTCTTGGGACAATTGTTGACATACATGGAGATGATGAACATGACGATATTGGCGACGACGAATGAAGGAACCAACCAGGATACCCACTTCTTCCTCCGCTTCATATCATGGAAGACCACCGGAGCCGGAGCCGGAGCCTCTAAATCCGATGACCGAGGAGGAGGGACTGTGTTGCCGCCGCTGCCGCCCTGCCGCGACTGGAATCCGATCCCCGGAGAAGACTGTTCTCGACTCATCGTTGGTGATTAGAGCTTGCTTGAATTGGTCCAGAGAGAAAGGTGTTTTGAAGAAATGGCAGAGAGAAAGAGAGGGGGGCGTGGAAAAGTAGGGAGATGAAGGGGGTTGTTGGTTAATCTTTGGAAGAAACGGATGATAAAGTCAACAATTTAACTGCTCAGCAGCTGAAACAAATTATAGAACCAATCCCTCTGTTGCCGGCGGATGCAAGTTATCTGAAAGCTTCACTCTTCGGTTATGTTTCTTTTTGTCTTTTGTTTGTGAGTGTTAGTTTGGTATGGCTGCTGTGTAAAAGTAACTTGTGAAAGTTGTGGAAATTTACGGAAAAAGTGCTTGGTACATTCCGTATTTAAGTTAATTTGAGAAAATACTTTTGACATTTTGTGTTTAGTAATTAGTTTCTTAAAAGCTGTTGTTAGTGTTATTACAATAAATAATTATTGATATTTATTAACAGATAAAAATATCAAATAATACATTTATCGAACAACATGTCCTGAAAAGCAACATCTTCATTGCTTTTCAAAAACTGTTGTGGAGAACTAACTGCTTTTTAAAAAGCAGTAACAAAAAAATTACCAAACACATTCTACTGCTATTAAATTAAAAAATCAACGTTATAAAAAAACAGAAACATTACCAAACGGACTCTAAGTAATGTTTAATTTTGAATTACTTCTTCACCATGATAGAAATGTTTAGCTACTCCTCCATGTGTGCTATACACAGAATAATTTGTGGGACTTCAATGTTTTGTTTTTCTATTTGCAAGGTTTCTTTCTTTTTCTAGATCTTGAGATTTGAAAGTAGTACACCTTAATGCTTGGATGGTAAAGTTGTCGTTTAATATAAGGAGGAGTTGTTACAGTCTACAAAGTTCGGTTTATGTGAATTTTCTTTTGCATTTTTGCTAGTTATGACAAATTCACTAATTATCAGTTTAGTGGATGCGAAATCTCTTTGACAATGAGTGTATGCTTGCATTTGTATAGGTTTCTGTATAAAAAAAGACAATTACAAATACAAGCAAAATTCTAACCTTGTTCTATGCTCTTACTTTCTTTAAGCTATTACTTGTAGGGAGACAAACATTGATGAATTCTGTTGCGAAATGTGAAAGTCTTATACTTTCATATTAATGTATTACCAACATATTATATTATTTATAAACTTTGAGCCACTTATTTTTGCTTGTATATTCTCGTATCACTTTCAGATTCATACAAGTAATTTTTCAAGCATTTTGGTTTCAAATCTGCAACAATGTATTCAAGATTCCAAGTTCAGACTTGTCAAAATGTGCACGAACTCAAGATTTGGATTTTCCGAAAGCATAATTTATGTTTTACAATCTTGTTTGTATCTCTTTATTATTCAAACTATTATCGCGTTTTAACCTGCACACAATTGAACAAGTTTTGATCATCCATCGCAATTTCTAGAAACATGACTATAATAATCTCTGGCACTCGCTATCAATCCAAGAAAAGTTGGAATTGCGCTAAAAACAAATGCCCCCTCTTCAATGAATCTCAAATTTAACACTTGATTTCGTCCATGTACTGCAATGAAGGTCTTATGCGAGAGCTGCTAAAACATTAAACTACATTCTTTTGACTCACTATTCTTTTATCACAATTTTTTTGAAGATTTTTTTTATCTCATATTTTTTTTATCGTTATATGCTATACACGGGTCACGTCGACACAGTGATTTGGTTGGAAAAAAGATTATCAAATTTTTGCATTGTTTTACAACTTTTGCTAGTTAAATCACCATGTCAAAGTGACTTCAAAAGACTAACTGAAATTACCCTGCAAAAGGGGTTGATTTAACAATAAAGTCGGCGTTGACCAGGAACCAGCTATGGATAATACTATGATTTGACTTGGTTGTGTTAGATTTCATGCCATAATCAACATATAACCTGAGGAAATCTGCCAAAAACGGTTGCACCAAACCCAACTTCTAGGTAAATCATAAGACCATAAATTAGAAAGGGTTTGCTTATTTTGGTATCCCAATGACTTTAGCTGTTAGACAAATATGGTATTGGTCTTGATATGGACAAGATTAGGTACAACTACTATGACAACATAATATTCAAGCAAATATTTATGTGTGAACATAATCAAATAGTAGATGAAACTAACCATCCATTTTCTAAATGTGCCCGTAATCGTTTATTAGGTAGGTTCACGAAACCAACAATTTCTCTTTCTTGAAAAACAATTCTCTTTCTTAAAGACATCGAAAACTTCAATTTATATATTGGAATTTATTTGATGGAATATCATAATTTCATTGATCCCTTGCAAAACAAAAGAATTGCATCTGGGACAAGTTTGAATAGACGCACAATTTTGACTGATTATATGGCAGATGTCACTCTGAAATTTGAATCCCAATTTACCAAACCACAACCTGAATTTGTCCGAATCAATTACTCCAAAATTTCCCAAATAGGCTCAGTCGGGACGCGATCTTTGAAAATAAATGCCAGAAGTTCCAATTATATAAAGGCAACCAGTGTAACAGACGGAAGACCAACGTTGACAGGCCATATGCAAAAGAAAATCAGCCAATTGCTTATATGGAAACTTCAATAGATGGTGAAGCTATTATTGCTTGGAGTGTAGCAGAAGTGTCTAGTTTTCAAAATTCAACTTCATACTAATACGACATGTTACTACTGACGTGAAACAAGAAGAAACCATTGTGGGGAATTACGGCTTGCAGTAGAATAACCACTGTTGTTTACACAATACTACTTCATCACAAACGAAAATAGTTTTGTCTCACCACACAGAAAAATTCATGTTAATGTCTAGATCATAGAAACACTATAGGGAGAAGTCACCTAGATCCATAAGCACATAATGGTTTACTCAAAGGCTCCGTTGGGTTGAGAGTACAACATTTTGCAAAGGAAAATATTGTACATGTAAAATCTATTTTATGATTTTTTTTTCTCTCTTCCATAATTTTTTTGTGTTTGGTTGACATCTGAAAAATATTTTGCTTGTGCATTATAATTTTTGTAGTTGGTGACAGCAGAGGTGGTGGTAGAGCAGTGGCGACAATGAGGGTGGTGGTGGTGCCAGTGGGCTGGAGGTGGGTGGCGACTATGGTTGTTCTTGGTGGGCGAGGTGTTAGCATGTGTTGTTGTCATGCTCCTTCAATCTCCGGAAAATGGCTTAAGGATTTTAAATCTGCAAGTCATTTTACATCATTTAAGGAAAAATATTTTACTTACAACATTTTACTTGGTAAAAGATTTTACGAGGCAACAAACCAAACACCAATTCGTTATAATAAGGCTCTCCTCTGGGTTCAAATTTGGAATTTGTCACCCGATTGTCAGACAAGGGTTGTAGGCCCAGATATTGGGGATGCCCTAAGAATTACATGGGAGAATGTAATCCCTTCGTCGGGGCCTTTAGTGGGACACCGCATTCGGCCAAAACTCTCAGTCGATATCAACTAACCACTCTCCTACGCCTCTACTGATACACTCTCTGCTGATCGTAAGGAATGGGTCTTTGTCCGGTATGAATAACTTCTGAATCTTTGTCACTTTTGTGGAAAAATGGGATATGAACCGAAGGAATGTCATTCTGCAATTGAATTGGGTGTCCCTGTTAAAGAAGTTCCACTACTCTATGGTGAGTGGATGACTGCCACAGCGATTGTTGAATTTCGTTCTAGGTTTCAATTCTGAATTTTTGTCGACTTTTGGGCCTATCATGTTGTCTCCTACTGAGCGTAAAGAAAAATTTAACATTGCTACAGTGGACAAGCTTAATGACTATACTGGTGGAAGTAATGAGGAAAGCGAAGATGAACCAGATTTAGAATATGGCAAAGGATAATTTTTGACGAGTCAAAGGGAAAAAGAATCTAAGAGGAAATATCTTGTGGCAATGGAAGATGCAGACATAAGACAGAATGAACCTTTGGAGGATGAATGTCTGCACAACAAGGTTAAGGAAACCCTATTTGTTATCGTCCTGTTTGCAGAACATTTTATCCGTGGTGGTAATCTACGTGAATCTCTAGACCATGTCACTCCATTAAATTCTGCTATCTGTGGTGATATTGATACTAATATGTCTTATGCCTCTCTTTTGGGAGATAAAAAATAGCATGTGGAAATGTTAAATCAAGATGTGATGGTCTATCAGGTTTAGCTAAGAAACTCAAAATGGGAAATCGAGACAATTCTCTTCCCCCCCCCCCCCTATGGCACATGTTGGCTCAGTACAACCCTACCATCCATCATAAAAACCTTATGTTTGAACATGAGAGGATTATGGAGTTCCTCTACGTTCCAAAATGTACACTCTCTGGTTAGGGATAAGCAACCAAATATTACTTTTCTTATGGAGACAAAGTTGCTTATGTCAAGGGCATATTCGATTCGTGTTAAGTTAGGTTATCAAAATGGCTTTCATATACCCCGGTGTGATTTGGTAACAAGAGGATTGTACCCGCTTTATATCAAATTAAAAACAAATTAAATATGTGCACTTATATTTACGTCATATTTATTGAGTTTGCAAAATTTGTGTGTACAGTCACAATAGAGAAAGTCTCCGAAAACTGATGAATCTTCCCCAACTATGATAATTCAGGCCCTTCTTCTCTAATTAGATAAATTCATTAAAATTCATAGCCACTAGCCAAGGAGAATTATCCCATGGCTTTAGGCGCCTTAACAACTCCCAAGAGAAACAACGATTCCCAATAATAGGGTTGCCATAAAACCCTATAAAGTAAAAGCTTTCCAAACCGGCATCCGGAGGCCACACAAAATAGTGAATATGGTAACGATTATGATACAAAATAGGAAACCTATGATTAAATCTCCTACTTCTTGACTTGATTGGCTTCAAGCATGATGATGGCGGGATTTCCTCGAATAGACAAGGTTGATCTGGCTTCTTGACCTTTAAACGGGAGAATTTGATGAAGAACAGTCCGCGAATTCAAACTCCGATATTGAGGGCCTTGAAGTGGAAGGAATTATGTCTTCGAGCTTCCAAGAGTAGCCTAGGGATGAAGCTTGAACGTGGGCTTGCGAGCTTGATCTCGATCACGCTCCGTGTACTTTTGCCTTCTTAATTATCCGGCGACATACTTGTGGATCTTCAAGAGGTCACTTGGTTGGCGTAGGGATGAAGCTTGAACGAGGTCTAGAGAGCTTGATCTCGATCACACTTCATGTGCTTGGCCTTCTTGAATCTCTGGGCGGAATGCTAGTGGATCTTCAAGAAGTCTTCGAGCGGCGCAGGAATGAAGCATCAAAGAGGGCTTGAAAGCTTGATCTCGATAAGGCTTTGAGTGCGGCCGCGTTTTTGAATCTCCGGCGGAAGGCTTGTGGATCTTCAAGAAAGTCTTCGTGTGCGTTCGCGTTCTTGAATCTCCGACAAGATGCTTGTGGATATTCAAGAAAGTTTTTGTGTACGTTCGCGTTCTTGAATCTCCGCCAAGATGCTTGTGTATCTTCAAGAAAGTCTTCGCGTGTGTTCGCGTTCTTGAATCTCCGTCTTGTGGATCTTCAAGAGAGTCTTCAAAGTGTTTGAGAGCTCTGGCGCCTGCTAGCACGATGTGTTCTTTTTTTTGTGTGTGAGAGTTTCTATTTATAGACTCACATGTAGGGACTACTTTATAATAATCCCTTGATTTCTATTGATTCATTGCACAACGCCCCCTCGACTTTATGAGAGATCCCATTTATGGATACTTAAGGGCTTCAGATGCAATTTTATTTAACCCAACAACGAGTGGGCTTGTGTCCCTTATTGGGCTTGGCACGAGACCATAATGAGAGGCACGTTGCATTTGTAAGGCTCATCTGGCCTGATTTAAACGAATTAATTAAAAATAATTAATTAATTCATGAAAAGTTGTTGGACATTATTAATGTCTACAAATTAGCCCCCACTTCAAGTCATTGACGAGCTGCTAGCTTGCTAGCATCGATGTTTAGCCTTGAAGTATACTGATTGTCGCTTCGAAAACAAGAATTGACAGTTGGCCATATTTGTATATTATCCATCTTTGTTTGGGCTTCCACGTCATGTTAGTGCTCAAACGCTTGTGCGAAAACAGTTGAGAAACGTCCATATACGTTAATTTGACCCCCCTATTTTCTTTTTTTTTGAGGAACAAAGCAATTTCTATTACTGTTCGACTGAATTTGGGTCAGCTAAACCCATTACATGATTTGTTAGAAACTGCACAGCCCAGTTGGGCTCTAAATTGGGCTTGATAATCATATTAACAGTAGTAGACTATATCTAGCAAAATGATGAGCAACTTCATTTCCGGTGCGACCTATGTATTGTATCCTTCTTCCTGCCAGCTGTTGGAGCATGTTGACCGCTTCTTCAATGTAAATAAGCTGTTTCCGAGACGTCCTTATCTTTTTCCTTATCCCAATTGTTAATTTTTTGGACCACCTTCAATGCATCCATCTCGAGTTCCACCCACTTATATCCCTGTCTGCTTGCTAATCTAAGACCCATAACTGCTGCTGCTGCCTCGACTTCCAATGGGGATTTCACCTCCTTCAACGGTGAGCTCATTCCGGCTAAGAATCGGCCATTATGATCTCTAATTACTGCTCCACTTCCACAGCTCCTTGTGTTTGCATCCCACGCTCCATCTACGTTTAATTTCACCCAGTTTGTCTCCAGCGTTCTCCATTTGAGCTTCGGCTTTGGAAGCGGCTTAATTGGGTTTGGCTTCTCCATGGATTGAATCTCAGCTAAGTGACAGCGAATTGCTTCAGCAATTTCCCCTTTAGATCTGACCTTCTGTTGGAATAATCTTTGATTTCTTTCCTTCCATAGGGCCCAAATCGTTAGGCTGTAGCGTTGTGTCTCTTCCGCCGACATCTCCTTGTATCTGCTCGGAAGCCAGTCGCAAAATTTTGGTGTTCTGTTGCGGTAGAAATCCTCATCAAACAGGTTTGTCCACACCCATTTAGTGAATTTGCAGTTCATCAGCACGCGATCCACCGTTTCGAACTCTTTTTCACATAAAGGGCAACGCCCTGTTGTTTGAATCCCAACCTTGGCTAACTTACTTCCCGTAGCTAGTGAGTCAAGACTTTCCCTCCACCATGTTTGTAGGTACCTCTTTGGGAGCTTGATTGCCCAAAATTTCTTTAGCCATTGGTCCGGTGAACTGATTTCCTCGTTTGTCGGGTCTGTTGTCTCTTTCTCCATCTTACACACTTCCTTGTATCCTGATTTTGTATCATATTGGCCATTCTCCGAATGGGGCCATATCATTCTATCTGGTCTGTGATTTAGGGATTTGGACCCTTGTTATTTCTGCCACATCAATTGTATTGAACACTTGGTTTATTTTCTCCACATCCCAGGTTTTGTCCTCTGTAATGAATTATGCAACTTTTCTTGTTTGAGTCCCCTGTATTGGTACCAGTGTTTTGAAGGACGGTGGTCTACATAGCCATGGATCTGACCCACTGTTGATCGTTTTTCCATCTCCCCCTTGCCAGCGCAGTCCTCGTTTCATTAGAGTTTTGCTGCTTAATATGCTTTTCCATGCGAAAGAGTCCGTTGTTTTTGGCTCTGTGTTAAGGGCAGATGAATTAGCAAAATACTTTGCTTTATAAACTCTGCTCAAGAGAGTGCCTGTCGACATTATTCTCCAAAGTTTCTTTCCAAGGAGTGCTTTGTTGAAGGCATGGAGATCTCTGAAATTTAACCCCCCTTCTTCGTCTGGCTTCTTCAAGTTCTTCCACGCAATCCATCTACCCCCTCTTTGGCCTTCCTTCTTTCCCCACCAGAAACTGCTAGCCATCGCTTCTAATTTTGTGCATAACTGTTTAGGGATTAAGAAACAGTTCATTGTGTAAACTGGGATGGCTTGGGCCACCGCCTTGATGAGTACTTCCCTCCCAACATTTGAGAGACTGGCTTGCTTCTAATTTTTAAGTTTACCTGCCACCTTTTCAGGGAGACTGGCGAAACTAACAGATTTGTTTTTCCCAATTGCAGTTGGGAGCCCGAGGTATTTCTCATGATTGGAATCTTGCTGTGTGCCAAGGGGCTGACTGAGCTGCATCTTTTCGCTGTCCTGAACCTTCCCAGAGAACACAACTGTTGATTTATTGAAATTCACCATTTTTCCGGATGCTTCCTCATATTTTCATAGTATGTTCTGTAAAACAGTTACATCAGTAGTACTAGCCTTCGTAAATATGATACTATCATCCGCAATAAAAAAGTGCAAAAATATTGGCCCGCCTTGAGAAGCTGCTAGACCCGAAAGCTTTCTCTGAAGTCACTGCAGCCGAGAGGCATTTAGATAATGTTTCCCCACAAAGGAGAAATAAATACGGCAAAAGGGGACACCCCTGTCTCAACCCCCTACGTGGTATAACCGAGCCCCGAACCGAACCGTTGATCGAGAGAGAAAAAGATGAGGTACTGATGCAATTTAGCACAAGCGTGGTTCATTGATTGCTAAAACCCATTTTTTCCATTGTAGCTTTTAGAAAACTCCATTCAACCCGATCATATGCCTTGGCCATTTCAAGTTTAACTGCCATGTATCCCATTTTTCCTTTCTTCCTTGTACGCATTGAGTGTAACAGTTCATGAGCTGTAAGAATGTTGTCTGTAATTAACCTTCCTGGGACAAATGCACTTTGCGTCTCCGAAATTAACCCATCCAAGACCATTTTTAGCCGATTAGCTATCGCTTTTGTGACAATCTTGTAGATAACTGAACAAAGACTAATTGGTCTTTAATCACTCGGTTTTCGAACTTGTTTGACCTTGGGGATTAAGGCTAGCAGTGTTTTTTTAAAAGCCTCAATACTTCTTTTGCCATTAATAATGTCTAAGCAAGTCCTACTAACCTTGTCTCCGACAATTGGCCATTGTTGTTGATAAAAACCGGCCGAAAAACCATCAAGACCCGGTGATTTCCAGGGATGCATTTGCCACAGTGCTGCTTCCACTTCTGCTCTGTCATACGGCCGATCAAGTTTTTCAACTTGTTGTGTTGTAAGGCATTTTGGAGTCTCCTTAGGCATCGCATTTACCTGCTCATCCGTGGGCTCAGCAGAAGTAAAAGTCTCATTGAAGTAATTTTCCAAAATGCTTACTATCTCTTCTTCCTCTTTCCTCCATACTCCTTGGTTGTCTTCCAAGCCTTGTAAAGAATTTCTTGACCTACGAATGGTGGCCTTTATGTGGAAGTATCGGGTGTTACGGTCCCCTTTTTTGAGCAATTGTGTTCTCGAGCGTTGTAACCACATCTCCTCTTCTTGAGCAAGACACTGATTTACTTCTTATTTAAGCTTCTTTAATTCATTCCAGTTGACATTGAATTCCTTACTCTCCAACAGCTTTATTCTGCCTCTTAGCCACCGAAGCCGAATTTTTACTTTTCCAAAAACATTGTTCTCACACTGCTTTGGTTTCTCCGCTAAGTAGCCGAGTTTGTCTTCCACCTTGCCCGGACTGTTCTCCGTCCATTCTTCTTGCAAAAAATTGCGAAACTCCGCATGATTCATCTATACGGATTCAAACAGGAATATGTTTTTCCTCTCCTTTGCTATTGCGCACACTAACTCAATCGGGACATGGTCCGAAGTTGTGCTAGTGAGATGATTGACTTGTGCATTCCCAAACTTGTCAAGCCAAGAAAGGTTTGCTACGGCTCTATCCAAACGTTCGCGTATCCGAACACCATTCCTTGGATTGCTCGTCCAAGTATACTTGTTACCATTGTAACCCAAATCAAATAAGCCATTTCTATAGAGAGCATGACGAAATTTATCAATGAGTTGAAAGTTGGCTGGTAGCCCACCTTGTTTCTCCCCAGCACTAGCAAGGGCGTAAAATCCCTTATCACGCACCAAGGGATGCTGTCTTCCATTCTTAGAAACGATAGAAGCTTCCAAGAATTCTCTCTTTCACCACTCACCGGATCTTCGTAGAAGCCCGTGAAGTGCCAAGATATCTCCCCTTCTAAATCTTTGACTATACAATCAATGCAATGCTGTGTTTTGTACCTAAGACTTACCTCCACTTCGTCACGCCACAACAACGCCAAACCCCCGCTGCGCCCCACACAATCAACACTAAGGACAGCGAGGAACCCTAGTTTGTTTCTAATTCCTTCCATCTCCTTACTCGTCATCCTTGTCTCCATAAGGAAGACAAGTTTGGGCCGCTTACCTCTAACGACGCTTTGCAAGCTTAGAACACTACGGAGGTTCCCAAGCCCCCGTATGTTCCAGCTCAAAACATTCATTGCGATTGGCGGCCCTACTTAGCAGGCGCCGCCATTGCTGCAGTTGAGGTTTTTAGGGCACCTCCTTCCTATATGTCCCGAATTATCACACCCTGTCCATTGCTCCTCTGATTGCTCATCCTAGCTGTACTTTGTCTTCGGTCTTGTTGTTTTTCTCTTGGGTTTGGTGAGATGCTAATGTCCTGTATTTTCCTTTTAGCCAGTGCTTCCTTTGCCTTTTTAGCCTTTGTTCTACCTTTTGTCATTCCTTTTCCTTTGTCTCCGTTTACTCGATTGCTTTATGCTGGCTGCGTTGCTAGTTGATTATCGTATAGAGTGTTGCTATTTCACCTTTCTCCCCCTTCTCTAGCCCTGTATCTTCCTCCATCTCTGACCCTGAACTTGCGGTATCTTGCATGGCAGTTTCTGTATCACTTAGCACCATATTCTTTTCCCCTTTGATTGATTCTTCCACCATCTCTGCTTCTTCTCTCATCTTTTGTCCATTAGCTTGCTCAGTTTTGTTAACATTCCTTCGTCTCGGGGGTGGTTTGTATAGCAAGAAAGATCCATAACCCGGCAGTTGGTTTTCCGGCAGCGAAGCCCTCACATGGCATCGATCACTATAGTGTGTGATGCGACCGCACCACTCACATAATGTGGAACCCTCTCATATCGGTACTCGATCCACTTTCTATCTCCCACTACGTTTATGAATCTTCCTCGACTCAGAGGCTTAGTAACATCCATCCTAACTGTAACACCCCCAAATGGCCCAAGCCGGAGACCCGGGGATGTCACTCCGTACCCGAGAGGAGCCCGGATACAAGGAGATTTTATAACATGGTTCACAAGCACACACATCCACAATAATAAATTAAATCCAATTAAAATAATGTATTATCATAAACCTTCGTCCTAGCCACAAACCGGCAAAAACAACTAAAGCGTTTAAACTACTAGAGAGTTCAATTCGAATAAAACAGTACTACTAATTTCGTTCCATGTGATGCGCGTCCCTTTCTACGCCCGATAACCTTCCTCTAGACCTGTGGTGCGGAATGAAAAAGAAACACCACAGTACAAAATCAGCATTGAAATACTGGTAAGCAAACATCCAAACATGTAAAACGATGATGGATAGTTATAAAACAAGACTCATTTGTAAGTAAGAGTTTTTCGCAAACACAGCGGTAATAAAGTTGACTCTTGTTTCAAAACATAAGAGTTCCCAATTCCATAATATATTTCCAAATCAATTTCCATATTATTAGGAAAATCCAAATCCAGTGTTAACTTCGTTCCGTTAACAAAACCAAACAAATCCATTATTACTTTGTTGTGACGGGGAAAACCAAATACTACAGCGTGCATGACCTTAAGTGTCGACACCCCCCAAAGACTACGCCGGTCAGAGGAGTGAGTACATGTTATTGTCCGGGGACTTGCAACCGGATTAAAAAGAGACGGGACCGCAGCCAACACCGCCCAAATAATAACGTCCCGCACAACATCTTCCACTTTACGTATTAATGCATTATCATTAACAGTGTGATATTTCCAAGAAAAACATTTATCAAGTAGAAATCACATATTCCAAGTCATGTATCATGTAAACACATTTTGAGACGTAATAAATCAAATATTCGTTTGACACGAAGGAGATAAGCACACTAGGCTTGGCACATTCACTTACCTCAAAGCAAATTCCAACAATAGCAATCAATCAACGTACTCTACGTACTCGTCGTCGACGAACTCGTTACCTACACATAACAATATGCTAATCAAACCAATATTCTAGCAATATATACTTGCTATACTAATTACATGCATTTGATAGTCCATGTCTTAGGGTTCTAACACTTCCCCAACATCTCATTCAATTCATACTCCAAGATAAGCTTTAAAGCTTTGCCTCAACATCCCTTATCCTAAAGTATGCATAATCCATCATAACTCCACCAATTCTATTACTCCAGTTTCCCAAACAGATCATGGTCTAGAAACAGTTCCATTGGATTCAAAACATTCGAAATAATAAGTTTAGCCTCAAACGGATCTTAATTTCGATTCCTGAATCAAAAGTTACACTAGTTTCAAGTTTCCAACTTCATTCAAAATATCCATACGGGAATTGTCAATCTTCATGAAACTTTTCCCCCAAGCATCTAATTCATCCTATAATCATACTAAACCTAACATAACATGATTCCCACATTCAAATCAGATTGTTATCCACCTAATATGATCATTCAACCTCCCAAATCATTCAATCAAACTTCCTTTCAAACTAGGGTTTCTTCCCAACACTCAAGAACATGATAAACCCTAAAACTTGATAATCAATCTTACGAATTCATGAACAATGATCCTAACCCTAACAAACTGAAATTTAAAGATTGCATGCAACATACATGAATCATGAACAAGTGATCACAAGATCAAGAGATCAACAAGAGAAAAGAGAAAAAGAAACAAAACAACCCAACCCGCTCAACCCGCCGCCCATGGAGGCGGACGGAGAGAGAGGCGGACGGGTATAGGGAGAAAGAAAGAGAGAAAAGAGAAAAGAGAGAAAGAAAAGAGAAAAAGAGAGAGAGAGAGAGAGTTACCTTGCCGGAAAAGAGAGAGAGAGAGCGGCGGCGGCGGTGGGGTGGCTGCCGTCGGTCACAAGGGAGAGAGAGAGTGAGAGAGGGACGGGTAGAGTAGGGAGAGTGAGAGAGATTAGGAAAAATAGGAGAATGAGGGTTTTTATGAGAGTTAGAATTAAAATTAACTTCATAAGTAGGAAACCCTCTTGGATTAGGAAACTTTTATTGTAGGAAGAAATTTAGGTCAAAAGACACTTATTTCCCCTTAGTTTTGCCAAGAGACAAACACCTCCCCCAACTCAAGTAAAAGACACTAAAACCTTTGATTAAAGTCACAAAGTTCCCCCCAAACTCTCAAAGCACTATAATTAACTCTCTATAATTACTTTAACTTCCCAACACTTATAATAATATCACAAAATACCCGTAGTCACAAAACGGGGTATTTCACTAACCCTTACCCGTATTTAATCTCCGTCCGGTCCTCCCAACACCCTCTCGTCTGAATCCACGACTTCCCCTAACTGTCCTAGGGGTTTTTTGGCAGCTTCTGGCTTTAAGAAGTACGGCAGCAGATTGATAACTTGTACCCATACGTCTGCTTTCGAAAACATGGAGGTTTCATACTTCTGTTGATTATCCCATGGTAGGAGTACCAAGAGATTGTCGTCAAAGGTCCACGGTCCTCCGGCGAGTATGATGCGCAAACTAACGTGCTGTCCGCAAGTATACGAATCTTGTAATACCGGGTGTAATTAGACTCGGGTGATCGTTCCCACGAAGACTGTTTCGGGTGTACTCACGTTGTCAGTTTTGGTTAACCGAGTGTAGTAACAAGGAGGAGTAGGTTGTGATTGCAGTTACTAAACTAAAAACAGTAACTAAAAACGTAAACGTAAATATTTTTTGTGTCGTTTTCTGAAATAAGTTGAATCGGTTGTTACGATAATAGTTGAGAACTAGGCTCCAGGATACCCTAGGGTTTCTACAGATTTCAGTTTTACGTTCGATTATGAAAACACTCAGCAGTTTCGATATCTGTGCAACGTACCAGTTGTGCAGTGACTTTTCAGATTCCACACGTAATCCCGATCCTGCAGACTTTCGGATTCTTGTTAAGCTGCCTAAATCTGCATTCTCGGTCTAAGCCTGTTAGGGTTTCTAACCTGTCCGAATGGCCCGGGTCAAATTCTCTAACAGTTGGTCTCACGTTTCTCAATGCTAGCCCTATCTCCCTTTCTCTGGTCGGTCTATCAGGGTAAGGTACTAAATCCTGGCTTTTCTTCCTAACCCTAACTTGACGTTTTCACCTACAAGCTCGGGTCTATAGAAATTCTTGGTGATCAATCCTATCATGCATATACGATAATAATCAAGGCCAGAATAACAGATACAACTTGCTGAATTAAGATAACAATCATGAATCCATAAACGAAGTAGTCATAAAATCTGGATACGAAACCCTAGGTTCACCGAGAACCTAGGTAAGAAGTTTAGCTACGACTAGACATAATACAAAACGCAGTTTCTGAATATAAAGAGAGAGAACGAAATCAAACTAAGTCTTCGAATCTCGAATCGCGCTTCCGTGCTCTCCGTGAATGCTCTGACTTGTCCTTCGGTTGTGCTGAGAATTGTGTTGTATCTTCAAAACAAGCCTAGACGAGTCTTTAAATAGTGCTGTTTTCCCCGAAACGCGTGCGCCCGAAATTACGGAATCTGCCATCGGTCCACCGTCTTTGACCAAAAAGTCAAACTGGCTGCGTATATACGCAGGGTTGCGTATATACGCAACCAGGGCCAAAATTCCTCCTCTCCATCTCCCTCCCTGCCTGCGTATATACGCAGGCAGGGGGTGGAGATGGGGGCCCTGCTTGGTCCTTTGGTGGGCCTGGTTGGGTCCCCTGGGTTCCACTCTTCTGCCTGACGCTCCCGGTTTGCCTCCCTGGGTGTTCTCCTGCTTTTCCGTGTTCCAGTCTTGACCCGGTCCTGTGCACGTATCCCGAGACGGTCCCGGCCGGGTCCCGGCACGCTTCCAGATGCACCTTCCGAACCTGTTCCTGAAAAGGCAACACGAACGAAAACCCGCGATCATATCCAAATATAGAAATAAATAAGAAGAAATGCAGGAAGTACAAATAAACGTCTCGTTCTAGATTCCCGAGACATTCTAAGGCATTTTCCGACAAAAACCGCTATTTCCGACACAAACACTCGTGAAATCAGGCTAAAAGATAACCCCTAACTGGGCATTATCAAATACCCCCGCACTAAACATTGCTCGTCCCGAGCAATCCTGCCAACTCCAGCCAGCATTTCTGTCCTCGTAAGACTGGCTCTGTGCATACACTACCGTTGCATACTCTTTCGACCCGAACCTTTCAACCGGACGACTCGATAGAAAAACTGACTCAGATAGAATATACACAGACTCTAACGACTCAAAACAGACCAACGACAAAAATATTTTTGGTGAGATTGGGCAACCTCAAAAACATAACCAGTGTGTCCTCGTGATCTCATCCTTTTCAGAATGTACTTCCCTGCAAGCGATCGGTAAGTCTGAACAGATTTATATGGTGGAATTAAGCGCTGGACCAAAGTACTATTACTTTAGTTATCAAACTGAGCAAATCCCTAGCTAACTTACCATCCGAGCTATTTCCGAAAGGATCTATGTCTAATCAGGTAGGATATATATATGTGTCAAGGTACGGCATAATCCTACTTGTTATGACATTCTCACAATTTACCAAACTCACACCCCTCACCGAGATCCCGAAAAACTGCCCGAAACACCTAAGTTCCTGCCTTCCCAATTCTTCAGTCCCCCGGTGTGTCTTTGCCGTGCTCGCGGCCACAAATGTGAAGTGGTGTAAACGTCTCGAAAATTGTGCCACTCACTCAGCTTTTTATTTAAATAACAAAAACGTAAAATAAACTAAAAACTAGATCATGATTTTTTTTTCTTCTTTTTTTCTTTTTCTTTTTCTTTTTCTCTTTTTTTTTCTTTTCTATTTCTCTTTTTTTTTTCATTTTTTTTTTCATAAAACGACTATATACAAACATACACGAATACTGAAACTACTAAACTGACTAAAGCTGAGTGAGTGAAAATAAATCTCTGTGGGGTACGTAAAATGTCTGCATGTGTAGTACCCCCACACTAATCCTGAAGCGCTGATCATGTAGTCAAAACGATACTGTGCAGTCCCACCGAACCTCCTCATTACCAAAGATGTAGAAAAACGGCACAACCACCAATTGACCCTACAACCCCCCGGAACCCCGTTTTGTGCGAAAAGGTGCTCGCACGCGACTAACTCCTCCTGTGGTCACTATGTAATGAAGTGATGCACCTCCGAAAATTAATGCACTGTCGCCACTAACTCACCCTGTCCTTCCCTCGAAAAACGTGTCGATATCAAAACTGTCCAAAACTGATAAATCATGAAGCTCTCCCATCTAAAAACCCACCCTACTCACTCCCTCCGTCATAACACGTAGAATAGCCAACTATCGATTGATGAGGTCTCAAAGAAGGCTGCCTAGGCTAAAGTGGCTACGAAGAAAGAGGGTAAATGGCTTCAAATGGGTTGATTAATTGGACCTAGGGGTAAGAAACAGGACGTGAGGTCCCTTGATAGCCAGTCACTCCGCCGAAAAATGCGATGACCGTGACGGCGCCCGTGGGCGGGTTGTCGACTACCTATGTGACGGTGGTGTAGCAACTAGTCGGATTTTTAGCTCAGGTGATAATTACTTGCGGATTCCAAAGGTCACTGGCTCTCACCTATCTACTATACCTCGGTGCAAGTTTTCTTCTCTTTCAAAGGATTCAAACTCAATTTCTTCACTGTTTCTGTTATCTCGATTGCCTTTTCTCAAAATTTTCTGATTTTAAACTTTTTTTTTTTGAAAAATAATTTATACTTGCTGTTCGCGTATATACGCAGGGCTGCGTATATACTCAACCAGCAGCATAAAATTTTTTTAATTTTTTCAAAAAATATATATATATATATATATATATATTTTAAATATATACAATGCACGGCTAGAATGTTTGTGGTGGGTTGACTCAAAAACGAAAATATGCTGACTCAAAAATATAAAATAAAAACTGCAAATAATATGAAAAAACGTGCAGACCGGGTTAATGCAGACACGACCACCACCCCCACACTAAGAGGTGGCATGCCCTCATGGCACTCACTTGTCCGGAAAAAAATGTCGGGTCGGACCCGGTCTCGGACGTACCGGATATGCTACCCGGCGAGCTGCTACCTGAATCAGTCCGATAGACGACCGGCTGACGCGCACGTGCACGGGGCCGGTAATCAGAGGACTGCGACTCTGACCCAGTCCAACTGCTAGGTGGCTGGGATCGCAATGTCGTCCTGCCACTCGAAGGCTGATGGGTACGGGACCCAGTCTGACGGCCAGTGGGCTGCCGGGATCGTGTCTCAGGCTGCTGTCTCTCCTGTCGCGCAGGTGGCGGTGATGGCTGAGTCGGGGGAGGTGGCTGGGTCGGGGGAGGTGGAGCCGAGGTAAACTCGCTAGAGTCCCCGTCATCCGACCAACTCGTGGTGAAGCTGCTAGAGTAGGTAGGTGGAAAATACAGCGGGAGTGGCGGTTCTCGGCCTGCGTGCCGAGCTGCCTCCCGCTGCTCCTCTCGAATGCTAGCTAGGGCAGCGTGGGTGTCCTTCGTGACCTTCCGCTGAGTCCGGCGGGTATGTGTGAGAGCTCTCCAAAGCTTGCCCACGCTCTCGAGCACTTCTCCCCTACGGATTTGTGTTCGCCACGACACCCCTCAAATCTCTCGTCAACTCGGGGCAACCTACGTGGCGGGGCTGGTCTAGCCCGCGGTGTCGGTTCGGCTCGTTGGGCCGGCTCTCCTCGCTCTCGGGATGGCTGGGTACGGGCATTCCTCTCAGTCCCCTGCCGACTCGACTCGGGACGCTCACTCTCTCGACTAGTACGGCATCGCCGAAGTCCGGCCGATGCCTGGCGACTGGCTGGTCGCTCCTGAGTCGAACGCCTCCTAGGGGAAGGGGCAGGGGCAGGGGCAAGTTCAGGAACCGGATCCTCCTCCATAATATCGTCATCCTCATCGAGGTCAACGACCGGCTCTGGTGGGCCCGGGTTACGGGCCATGATCTTCCTATAAGGCCGTGGCCGAGGAGGAAGTAAATCACCCTCAAGATTGTGCATAGGAACCTCAAACTCCCGTGCCAGTTTGGCGATGAGGTTGGCGTACCCCAACCCCTTGTGGCTCGCGGAGTTATTCCGCTCCTGCATGTAAACCCATATGCGACGAGGAATGTCGACCTCTCGTCGGAGAACAAGGCAGTAGACTAAGAGTACGTACTCATAGTCAAGGTGGGTAAAATGCTTGATACCCACTACCCTGTTCACTACCCACTCGGCCCACCATCGTGGCGGCCCGGTAATAAATCGAGAATGCAATTTCTTCCCTATCTCACCAGCACCCTCTCTCTCGAAATGGGCCCCCGGGTACCCACTAGTCACTACCCGCAAAAGCTCAGAATCGCACGGCGGGTAATCCGCACACTCAGCATATGCGCACGAGAAGTGTCTCAACGGGATCCCATACGCTTGGCGGATACTGTCCACCGTGATCAATAAAAACTGCCGCCGACAGTACACCCATCGGACGTCCCCGTTGGCCTCACCCGCCCCCTTATGCATGAGGTTTGCATAAAACTCACGCACCAAGGAGGAGCTAGACACCTCCGGAAACCCGACCAAGGATTGGCCGAAAATTTCCGGACGACTCGCAAAATCTGCAATCTCTGGCGGCATGTGCATGTGGTCGACCTCAAAATGGTAGTCTAGGGGAAGTCTATGACCCATTTTCGTCGCGGTCAAAAAGTAAAAGTGAGCATGATGGTTCACGAACCGAAAACTGTCAAACTTCCTAGAGGTGATTTGCCCCGCGGCATAGTCAGTAGGGATCTCGTCCCGGTCTTGGTCAAGGACTGGCACTTCGAACTCCATAACAGTCAAAACCTCGAAAAACGTGCCAACTCGGGAATTTAAAGCAAAAACGTGAAACGTGCACGTAACAAGTGTGTCTCAATAGATAGTCCACCTAAGAGCTACCAGAGGTCCACACGGCAAGTGCGGCTCCAAAATCAAAAAATACCGAAAATAACGGGCCCGGCTACGGGCCGTGCCAAAACGGAAAATAAAGAGAGAGATGAGATTTTCGACCTTCCCTAAACAGGGGTGAAGACCGGAGATTCTGCCCTGAAAGTCGCCGGAAAAGTCGCCGGCGGTCGCCGGAAAACGTAACTGCCCGGAATTGAAATCGGAACCCACCAAATCGAAGCCCTCGATCTCCTCTTTCACCTTCCCTTGTACGGTTTTTGCTAGTTCGTGCTCTAACACCTTCGAATCGGCACTTTTCCTCAAGAACACACCACTTTTAGATGGAAATTTCCCGCTCGATTTTTGCTTGTTTCTGGATTTTGATGGACGAAACTTGCTCCTTGCGACGAGGGGATTCTTGAAATGTGCCCGGATTTTGATTCGGAGGTCCGAGGCAAAATTCGTGTTCTTCAAGTGGGAGAAAATGGAGGAAGAGAGAGAGAGGAAGGTGCCAACAATGGAGGTGGCCGGCCTCCTCCCCGTCATATAACCCTAATGCTGCAAAATGACCAAAATGCCCTTTGGGTTTTGAAAAAATTACATTTTTTTTTCTTTCTGGCAGTATTGCGTATATACGCAATCAGAAAACAAAAGAAAATAGAAAAAAAAATTGCCCCTGGTTGCGTATATACGCAGGGCTGCGTATATACGCAACCAGCAACTATTTTTTTTTTTTCAAATTATCTCTCTTACTCTGTTTTCCCGGTTCTGGCTGTTTTGAATTTTGCTGTATCTGCACATTCTCAAATTCAAAGTCAAAAACCCGCTCATCTCGCCTCTCTCGGAAATTCAGAACTGAACATAATAACGTAATAAAATAATGAAAATAAATTAATTAACGATTAATTTGGGTTGCCTCCCAAACAGCGCCTTGTGATTTACGGTCGACGGCCCGACCTTGTTACCTCTTACGGGTCATCAAAATAGACCGGGTCTATTTTGACGACTTCGGCGGTTTCGAGATACGGCTTGATCCGATTCCCGTTCACCCTGAAACTGGACTTGTCTTTTGGATTCTCCAGCTCGAATGCTCCCCATGTAAAAATCTGCTTGATGATGAACGGGCCCGACCAACGAGACCTCAGCTTTCCCAGAAAAAACCGCATCCCGGTATTGTAGAGAAGCACTTTGTCGCCTTCGTTAAACTGCTTTGGCGTGATACGGTGATCATGCCACTTCTTCGTCTTCTCTTTGTAAATTTTGGCGCTCTCGAAAGCCGTTCTGCGGAATTCCTCTAATTCCAGCAGTGCCATCTTCCTCTTATCTCCTGCCAGATTCTGGTCCAAGTTGAGCAGCTTGATGGCCCAATATGCCTTGTGCTCCAATTCCACCGGTAAGTGGCACGCTTTCCCAAACACAAGCTGGTATGGTGACATACCCAGCGGTGTTTTGAAAGCAGTCTTGTAGGCCCAAAGCGCATCGTCCTGTCTGACGGACCAATCTTTTCGGCCGAGATTCACTGTTTTCTCGAGTATGCTCTTGATCTCTCGATTCGAAACCTCGGCTTTCCCGTTTGTCTGCGGATGGTAGGGTAACGAGACTTTATGAACTGACACGCCGTATTGTTTCAGAACTTTCGCTAAAACTCGATTGATGAAGTGAGAGCCCTCTTCACTAATCATTGCCCTGGGGGTCCCGAAACGAGTGAAAATGTTACATTTCGGAAAACGCTCAACGGTAGCTGCATCGTTTTTCTGACACCCGATCGCTTCGATCCACTTCGTCACATAATCTACTGCCAGCAGAATGTAGAGGTTACCCATGGATGACGGGAATGGTCCCATAAAGTCAATTCCCCATACATCTAAACGCTCTACTTCCTGCCATACGGTCATCGGCATCTCGTCCCGATGTGACGTGTTTCCTGTTCTCTGGCATCTATCACATCCCTGC
Organism: Linanthus parryae; assembly: GCA_023055425.1. Classification (NCBI taxonomy): domain Eukaryota; kingdom Viridiplantae; phylum Streptophyta; class Magnoliopsida; order Ericales; family Polemoniaceae; genus Linanthus; species Linanthus parryae. Next base: position 69,976,858 of record JALGPY010000007.1, on the reverse strand, counting down.
ACATAGTCGTGACAATCCTTGAAGATTGTCGGCCAGAAAAAACCGGACTGCAGTATTTTATGAGCTGTTCGCGTTCCCCCAAAATGACCCCCACACTGTGATGAGTGGCAGTGTCGGATCACGTTCCAGGCCTCGTGGGTTGGGATACACCTTCTCAGGATGTTATCGGCCCCCTATTTGAATAAGTACGGGTCATCCCAGAAATACTGTCGACTTTCGGAAACAAACTTTTTCCGCTGAGACGGGGTGAGATCCTCGGGAAGCGTGCCAGTTACCAAGTAATTGGCTATGGCATAGTACCACGGTCTCCCGATTTTCACTGCCATGATGTGTTCGTCAGGGAAGTTTTCCTTGATCGGAACCGGGTCCACCTTCACATTCTCAAGTCTGGATAGGTGATCCGCTACCACGTTCTCAACTCCCTTCTTGTCCCGGATTTCTACGTCGAATTCCTGCATCAGTAGTACCCACCTCAACAGTCTCGGTTTCGCGTCCTTCTTGTCCAACAGGTATTTCAAGGAACTATGGTCGGTAAAAACGATAACTTTTGACCCGACCAAATAGGGCCTGAATTTGTCCAGGGCATACACCACGGCCAGCAGTTCCTTTTCTGTCGTGCAATAGTTGAGCTGGGCATCGTTGAGTACCCGGCTTGCATAATAAATGACGTGGCAGACTTTATCCTTTCGCTGCACCAAAACTGCCCCGACTGCGTAGTCGCTGGCGTCACACATCAGCTCAAACGGGAGTGACCAATCCGGCGTAGTTATAACCGAGGCTGTGGTCTACTTCTCTTTCAAATGGTCAAAAGCCTGCCGACATGCTGCATCGAAATCAAGGGGTACGTCTTTTCCGAGTAAAGCGCAGAGTGGCTTTGTGATCTTGGAAAAGTCTTTGATGAACCTTCGGTAAAATCCTGCATGTCCCAGAAAACTTTTGATCGCCCTTACGTTCGTCGGGTATGGAAGCTGCTTTATCACCTCGATCTTAGCCCTGTCCACCTCGAGTCCCTTGCTGGAAATTCTGTGACCCAGCACGATCCCCTCGGTGACCATAAAGTGACACTTTTCCCAATTGACCACCAAATTCGCCTTCCTGCATCGGATCAGAACCTGACCCAAATGGAACAGGCAGTCATCGAAACTGTCCCCGAACAGTGAAAAGTCGTCCATGAAGACCTCCAGATTTTTCTCGATCATGTTGGAAAAAATTGCCATCATACATCTCTGGAACGTGGCAGGAGCGTTACACAACCCGAACGGCATGCGCCGAAACGCGAACGTCCCGTATGGGCAGGTAAACGTCGTATTTTCCTGATCTTCCGGGGCTATGCAAATCTATTTGTACCTGGAATACCGGTCCAGAAAACAGTAATAGGCGTGGTGGGCGAGCCGGTCCAGCATCTGGTCCATGAATGGTAGCGGGAAGTGGTCTTTCAGTGTTGCATCGTTTAGCCTCCGATAGTCCATGCAGATCCGCCAGCCTGTAACGGTGCGCTGCGCAATCTGCTCCTGGTCATTATTCTACACCACCGTAATACCCCCCTTTTTGGGCACGCACTGGACCGGGCCGATCCACGTGCTGTCCGATATGGGGTATATGATTCCCGCTTCCAGCCACTTCATGACCTCTTTTCGCACAACGTCCTTCATGTTCGGATTCAGTCTCCGCTGGGGCTGAATCACTGGTTTCTTGCCGGCTTCAATTCGGATCTTGTGCATGCAATAGGAGGGGCTGATCCCCTTGATATCTGCAATCGTCCAGGCGATTGCTTCCTTATGCTCTCGCAATACTTCCAGCAGTTTCTCGTCCTGTTCCTGAGATAAACGAGACGAAACAATTACGGGCAGAGTACTATTTTCACCAATGTACGCATACCTGAGATGGCTCGGGAGCGGTTTCAGCTCCAGTGTGGGTGGCTCTTTGAGTGACGGGACCAGAATCATCTTTTGCCCGCCGTCTTCGTCCCGGTGCAAAGTGGTCCAGTCCTCGGCTCTCATGGCGTGCTCGCACCGAGTCTTCTCCTTTTCTTCCCCGTACATGCTGTCGATCTCTTCCCACAATTGGTCCATCTCCTCGTTTTCCAAACCTTCGTCAACCACGTCTATGGCAAAGATATCCTCGTGGTCGTAGTAATTTGGCAGTTGCAGATTTTTGAAAACGTTGAATTTCACCTTTTCCTCGTTAATCTGCATGGTCAGCTCCCCGCTCTTGCAGTTTATCATTGCTTCGCCCGTGGCCAAAAACGGCCTGCCAAGTATGAGCGGTACCTCCCCTGCCTCCATGTCTAGGATGACGAACTTTGCAGGAAAAATCAGCTCGCCGACCTTGACCAGAATATCCTCGATAACCCCATAGGCCTATTTTACGGACCTGTTTGCCATCTGCAGCATGATTCTGGTGGGTCGGGGTTCACCGACTTTCAAACTCTTGAAAATCGTCAACGACATCAGGTTGATGCTGGCCCCTAGGTCACACAGAGCCTTTCCTGTGTAAACATTACCTAGGGTGACCGGTATAACGAAATTGCCAGGATCATTTCTCTTCCTCGGTAGCCCATTCTTCACACAATTGCTCACTTCTGCCGTCAGGTTTATGGTCTCGAAATCGCTCATCCGCCTCCTCCCATACAAGATGTCCTTGAGGAATTTGGCGTAAGTGGGCATCTTAGCCAAAGCCTCGGCAAAAGGTATGTTAATCTGCAGCTGCTTGAACATCTCGAGAAACCTGGCGTAGTCCTTGCTGTCGTCCCTCTTTCGTGTTCGCAAGGGGTATGGCACCTCCTTGGAGACAGGTACCGTTTCTGCATCTGTCTCGTTCTGCACTGCATCCTGCTCAACCGAGCCCTTCGGCTGGGGGCGGTCGACTGTGCTGTTATCCTGGCCCGACAAGTTGCGTTCTACTTCTTTCAAATTTTCTGCACGTGCGTGGCTGGGATACGGTGGATCCTGCAGTGCCAATCCACTCCGAGTGGAGATAGCATTGATCTGAGCCCGTGGATTGCTTACTGTATGCGAGGGTAGGTTTCCTGGCTGTCTCTCTGTTAGCTGCTGTGCTAACTTCCCCACTTGTACTTCCAAAGCGCGTAATGACGTTTTGGTTGTCTGCATGTCTGCCGTCAGGGCATCCATGTGCTTGAATCGGGACTCCATAGTCTGGAACATGGACTTGATCTCTTTCATCTGAGCGTTGTACTACTGCGCAGATGGGACTGACTGAGCCTGCTGGGCCGGGGCAGCCTGCTGGGCTGGTGGCCTGTGCTGGAATCCCGGTGCGTAAACTGCTGCGTTCGGGTTTCCGTACCGGAAATGGTCTCTCGTACCCGGTCGGTACCGGCTCGGGTCCCACTGCTGCTGTACGTAATTGGTGTCTTCGGTCCTTAGTTCCTCAATGTCCGTGTCCATATCGGGTTCTTCGACTGCTGCAACAGTCTTCTTATTCGAGTACACTTTCTTGACCAAGTCATGAACGATCTTGGCCAGGTTGTCTATCCGGTCATCCTCTGCTGGTTTGGCTCTAGCCGTCATCCTGCGATCGTCAAACAGTCGGGTGTCCTGCTTGGCAAACTGCTTCATTAGGTCATACGCACCTTCTTTGTCCACGTGATACAAGAAGTTTCCCCCGGCCTCTCTGTCAATCTTGTCGGCGTTCTCCCTGTCTAGGGCATGGTAGAAAACCTGCAGGATCTTTGCGTCTCCAAAACCGTGGTTCGGGCACCGTTTTACCAATCTCATGAGCCTGTCCCATGCGTCCACCACCGTCTCCCCCATCTTCTGCCTGAATGACATATTCTCGCTCTGTAACTGTATGACTCGGGAGGCGGGATAGAACTTTGCCAGAAAATCTGTGACACACTCCTCCCATGTGGTGATGGATCGGGGTGGTCGGGATTCGAGCCAGTCTTTAACCACTCCGTATAGACAGTATGGAAATAAGATCAGCATGAGTGCCTCTGCTTCTACCCCCTTGTATCTGACCTTGTTGCAGTAATCCTCGAATTTCCCGATAAAATCGTTCGGGTCTTCGTCGGCCTTGCCATGAAACGGGCAAAGAGTTTGTACCGTCTGGATGGTGGATGGTTTGATGTCGACGTGCTCGGCGGTGATCTCGGGCACCACAATAGCTCGCTCATGCCCCCCGGTGGGGACTTCGAAATTTTCCACCAACGCTCTCCCAGATCGGTTATATGTTCTCTGGTTGCTTCGTGCAGCGAGTCCCGCTGTGAGAAGTTCCTCAATGTGCCGAGCCATATGGGCTGGGGTACGTGTCTCTCGTTCCTGTCAACCGGCTTCGGTGTTCTCGGGCGTATCTCTCTGGTTGGTTGCCATCCTGCTTTCTCGGTTTCTGCGGTTCTGTTCGGTGTACAGTTTTTCTGGATTGCCGAGTGGTGGTACCAAATCGCGAGGCAATCTGGGCATCAACTGAACAGTCCTGAAAACGCAGATTCAAAAACGCAGTGAGATAAAAAGAAAATAACAAAACTGAAAAATAAACGAAAACTCAGAAAACTAATTCTAACAACTAAATAGACCCTAAAAAGTCCCCGGCAACGGCGCCAAAAACTTGATGCGCAAACTAACATGCTGTCCGCAAGTATACGAATCTTGTAATACCGCGTGTAATTAGACTCGGGTGATCGTTCCCACGAAGACTATTTCGGGTGTACTCACGTTGTCAGTTTTGGTTAACCGAGTGTAGTAACAAGGAGGAGTAGGTTGTGATTGCAGTTACTAAACTAAAAACAGTAACTAAAAACGTAAACGTAAATATTTTTTGTGTCGTTTTCTGAAATAAGTTGAATCGGTTGTTACGATAATAGTTGAGAACTAGGCTCCAGGATCCCCTAGGGTTTCTACAGATTTCAGTTTTACGTTCGATTATGAAAACACTCAGCAGTTTCGATATCTGTGCAACGTACCAGTTGTGCAGTGACTTTTCAGATTCCACACGTAATCCCGATCCTGCAGACTTTCGGATTCTTGTTAAGCTGCCTAAATCTGCAGTCTCGGTCTAAGCCTGTTAGGGTTTCTAACCTGTCCGAATGGCCCGGGTCAAATTCTCTAACACTTGGTCTCACGTTTCTCAATGCTAGCCCTATCTCCCTTTCTCTGGTCGGTCTATCAGGGTAAGGTACTAAATCCTGGCTTTTCTTCCTAACCCTAACTTGACGTTTTCACCTACAAGCTCGGGTCTATAGCAATTCAGGGTGATCAATCCTATCATGCATATACGATAATAATCAAGGACAGAATAACACATACAACTTGCTGAATTAAGATAACAATCATGAATCCATAAACGAAGTAGTCATAAAATCTGGATACGAAACCCTAGGTTCACCGAGAACCTAGGTAAGAAGTTTAGCTACGACTAGACATAATACAAAACGCAGTTTTTGAATATAAAGAGAGAGAACGAAATCAAACTAAGTCTTCGAATCTCGAATCGCGCTTCCGTGCTCTCCGTGAATGCTCTGACTTGTCCTTCGGTTGTGCTGAGAATTGTGTTGTATCTTCAAAACGAGCCTAGACGAGTCTTTAAATAGTGTTGTTTTCCCCAAAACGCGTGCGCCCGAAATTACGGAATCTGCCATCGGTCCACCGTCTTTGAACAAAAAGTCAAACTGGCTGCGTATATACGCAGGGTTGCGTATATACGCAACCAGGGCCAAAATTCCTCCTCCCCATCTCCCCCCTGCCTGCGTATATACGCAGGCAGGGGGTGGAGATGGGGGCCCTGCTTGGTCCTTTGGTGGGCCTGGTTGGGTCCCCTGGGTCCCACTCTTCTGCCTGACGCTCCCGGTTTGCCTCCCTGGGTGTTCTCCTGCTTTTCCGTGTTCCAGTCTTGACCCGGTCCTGTTCACGTATCCAGAGACGGTCTCGGCTGGGTCCCGGCACGCTTTCCGATGCACCTTCCGAACCTGTTCCTGAAAAGGCAACACGAACGAAAACCCGCGATCATATCCAAATATAGCAATAAATAAGCAGAAATCCAGGAAGTACAAATAAACGTCTCGTTCTAGATTCCCGAGACATTCTAAGGCATTTTTCCGACAAAAACCGCTATTTCCGACACAAACACTCGTGAAATCAGGCTAAAAGATAACCCCTAATTGGGCGTTATCAGAGTACTTTGTCCCGAGTTTCGCGGTCTGGGAATTGAAAGACGAAAATATTAGGGCTTGTTTCGTAGATATTTACCTTATCTCCATTTAGCCAGATCTTCTTGAAAACCATCTTCATTGCCTAGGGTTTGAATCGATCCCGGTGTTATGAACGAACCCACCAAACTGTTCTAAAAATCTCTGATCGCCTCTCTGCAAAAGTCTTCCTCAAACTCATAAACGTCCTCCTCCTCTGCAGTGTATGGAATTGCTTGCTACCCAGTTGAATCAGAATCCTTGCCGTTGAACGCCATCTTACCGGAGCAAGTTTGGTTTTTCGTCGGCTAGGGTTACCTTCGTTCGCTCACAGAGAGCACTAGGTTAAACTTTTAATTTTTCTGGGTTATGTGTTTTTACCCCCTCCCCCCCCTATTTTCTTCCATTTATTCTTTGAATTAATGGCTAGATTTTTTTTTTGTTTTTTTTGAAATAGGGAAAGGAGCGATTGTGTTTGAACTGCAATCAAACACAATTAGACTTATTTCAATTAAGTCAATTGTGTACTGACTTAATTTTCAATCTTCTTGATTTTCTTATTGATGAATACACAACAATCATGTCCTTTTGTTGTCAAGAATTCCTTGTGTTGGCACTGATCCCTTAATCATTCCTCTAATGCTTTGAAAAGGGCCACAATGATCACTTGTTTTCTGCAATGGAATCTTGCGTTCAATGGAGTTGCATATCCATATCTTCTCTTGTGTCATTCCTTTTCATCTGTGTCTTCATTTTGATTTCTTTCTTTTCTTTTTTCTTCTCAATGCTTGGCCTTTTGTTATTTTTTCTCATATGCAGCATCACTTTCTATTTTCTAAGATCTTCTTGTTTCAGGAAACACAGAAGGGAGTGCATCAATTTGGATTGAGATAGCTTAGACGTGGTCGAGACGGCAGGAGCATGATGTAGCCAACAACAATTTGATCGCCTATTTTGGCATTGTCAGTAAATAGCGTGGAACTTGGGCGACTGTGAAATCAAGCCCAAGCACCGAGATCGACATACATCATGGCAATGCGAGATTTGGTTGCAAGAAGTGAACAAGACCTGGAATAGTGACCCTTTGAAGTATTTTATAGATTTTGATTGTGAAGCTTTCATGAATCTTAGACAAAAGTGAGCATGAGTTGCAGCCCCCATGAAAGCGAGGAGCGTTGTTTAGACGATGGTGGCTCCAATAAATTATTTCGGGAGGACGGCGAGGCTAGGTGATACCAACTGATGAAGGTTCAACAACTATACGATGGCATGCTCTTGAACCTGGTCTAGGATTTTGGCGCAAGAGAAGGAGGAAGATTTCGATCCAGCATAGTAATCGCACCTAGTGAAGGTTCTGATCAAGCGCCTAGAGGCGATGACGAAGGTTACCACACTGGATCGATGGATAGGAGTGGGCACCTATTGGAGGCAATCTTGTTCATGGCGACAAAAAGCTTCTGTAGCATCAAGGAGAACTACGTCTGTATTGAAAAGGTGGTCAAATAGTGAAGGAAGAGAAGAGCTGAGTCATTGTTCTAAAAAAGATTTGACCACCATGGTGAAGTTTGCTCAACAGGAGGAGACGTTCTCCGAGTAATGACGATGAAGATGATAAACATGCCACCACCAATGGGCTGATTTTGGGGGCGGTCGTGATGGTACGAAAGACTATCTCTTATGTGGGAAATTCTAGGAGAAGTATGGACGTGCCAAATCAGGTCCGAAGGCAAAATGATGGTGTGATGTTCAACCAGCTGTGATGACGATGACCTTTTAAAGTTCACAGGCTATGGGAGCGAGACGAATTCACCATAGCATACACGGAAAACAAATATCCCGAAGATTGAAGCATGGAGTCTAGACAACATATATCCTGAAGATTGAAGCATTGAGTTTATGATTGTGAACTAGCGATGTATTTCAACAAATAAGAGGAGAGACTGCACAGAGGTGACCACTGCGCTCGGTTGGCATGATACCACGGCTTGGGGCAGGCAGGTTTCGAGGTTAGATGACACCAAAAACAAGCTCATGTAATATTTTCCAGTGGAAACAGGCTTTAGAAGCACCTGCACATGTGTCCGTAAACAAGTGTGGCGACCGTGATGGAGTTTGCAATGAGGCAGAAAGCACAAGGAACCAATGACCAGCCACGAAGATCCAGGAGCAAGGAACTTGGAGACCACAACACCAGTCTGAGGAATATGGGCTCGAGGGCAGTTTCTATGGTGGTTGGCGACAAGATGACGACCATGCCAAACATGAGAGCGAGGCGGGCGGCTTTGACGGTGGTTGAATTTGACAAAGTATCAGCTGGTACAATGAAAAATGGACCTGACCCGCGAAGCAACAACAAGTGTGGCCGAGTTTTATTTGCTGCACAATGACCCAATGGAGCAGCATCAGCATCAAGCGAGCAATGACGACCTTTCACGTTGTGATTGATTCCAAATGGCGTAGTGCACTTGAATTATGAAGATAATGGTGTGATCCTTAGAGGCTGAGTCCAATTAAGCTATGGCCAGTGCGACACAAGTGTCATGATAATAGGAAGGCAGAAACAATGGCGGACACCAAGAGAATTGAAGATATTGAATTGATTTGAAGTCCGTGTTTACAGCGTCTATAATTTTTCTTTTTTCTTTTTCTTTCTTTTTTATTTTTGGTTGTTGTTTCAGCTTGCAGGTCATCCAAACTTCATCCTTTAGAGAAGAGCAATGATTAACTTAGTTCAGCCACCATATTAGTGGAGGTGTATTTGAGCTGACAAAGCTATATTTGTGGCTGTTGGAAAAAGTAGGTTTTTGACGATATTAATTTGAGTCTGGTTTTGACCCGACTCGCTTAGGAGTTGATGACACCGAACACACAGTTGTAAATTAGGTACATTGGTGATTGTTTCGGTAACTCACTCGTCAAAAACTATGAAGTAATGAATGATCAAATTAAGCGCTCAAAATGAGTCGTTGATCATTGGGTTGAGAGAGAGAGAGTATATCACATCGTTGATGAGGAAGAAACTTGGGCAAAGGTCGAACCTCAGTCGGCTTGGATACATGTTGTGACGTGGTGTGGTGTTGCGTTGGGCTCGTTAGTGGGCTTTAAATTTTTGGGCCAAATACTAACTAAATATTAATATGTTATTTATTTAAACGGACTTTCCAACAGTCGCAACTGATCAGTTCAAAGTGAACAGTCACAACTGTTCCCAACAGTCACTTCTTCAACTATAAAAGGACTGTCATCCTCCTCATTTGACATACATCTCAGAAACACACAAACATCTCTCTCTCACTACCTTCCATCAAAACACTCCTTTTTGTAGTCTTAGTTCGTCGTGTGCGAGTGTCGTACCGTTCTTTCAACACCGCACAGGGAAGATTTTATCCTGGGAAGTAGACGTCCAAATTCTCCACGACAAGCACGAAGTGTGGGGGACGAATCTGATTTAAGGAGCGTCGTATTCTATACGAAACTGTCTTCCAAAACTATACAAGCGTACGATATCTCACTACCAGTAAGTTCATTATGTGTTTTGTTATTTTCGGGTACTTGTTTAGAATATAAACAATCTGTTGGGGTCAATAAATCTGATAACAGCGGCTATGGGACAAGCTTGTCTAGTGGTGATGACAACCACATGGTGAACAAGAAATCTTTCAGAAACTTTGATGAACTCATCAGAGTATCCTCCTAGTGTCAGTTAGGTTGACACGTCCCTAGTGATGACGACAGGATGACCATAAACAATGTAGATCAGAGTGAAAGACTAACAAGATTAACGGAAACTACTAATCATAACTGATAGCAATAGTAGCAACAACAATGGCTGAAAGAGCAGCGGGACCATCAAGAAACCAGGAAATGGCGACCATGTGCTGTGATCGGTTCCAAAGACAGGATGCACTTGGTCTCTTAGTTTAAGAAGTATGTTGCAGTGAAGAAAAGCATAGACAAGCTGCAAATATTAAGAACTTTCTAAGTGATGGCGATGACAGGAATTGATCAAAACCAATAACACTGCGAACATAATATCTCAACGCTACAATATTGATGAAGTTTAGATTATGTTGTAAAGTTGTTTTCGAGACATACTTTTGCTACCCATTTTGGGTCAAGTTATAATTAAGAACTTGGATCAACTTTAACATATTCTTAAACTAGGTAACAAGGGGACCGATTCAAGATCTCAAACGTCGAAAACCATTAACGGGTGAATGAGAAATTAGGCGTTGAAGTTGGCCACTTCAATTGCTCAATTTTAAATGCAGCCACATCTTGAAATGAGGAAGAGAAGAGTAGTTCATCTACTCAAGGGTTGAGTACTAAGGGCACGCCCTTTGGGTCATACACATTTTGTGTAGGAGAGAGGACCTAGACAATGGTCGAACCACACGCCGCGCGCACGCGCCGCCGCCGCCGTCCGGCCGGCTCGGTCTCGGGTTCGGGAATGAGCACGGCGGTGCGGTGGGTGGTGGCCAGAAACTGACTATTAATCCAGCCTGTTAGTAAATTAATATTACTAGTCTGAAAGTCCAACCCGAAACAGTTATAAACTGTCCCAACAGTTACAACCGTTGCTGTTGAAATTTGAACTGTCACAAATGGTTTTGTAACCGCTCCTATCCCTGCCTATAAAAGCAGTCTTCCTCTCTCAGTTTTTCCCGTCCGAGCTCTAGAAACAATTCTCTCTCTCTCTCTCTCACAATCAGTTTCTCTCAAAACAAAGTTCGGTTCGCCGGTACTGCAGATTGTGATTTCGTCTGCAGTATGTGAAGACTTTCATCCTGGGGAGTAAATTTGACCGTGTCTATAGATAATTAAAACGAAGCACAACCAACTGTGGGGGGAAAATATTACTTCACGGAGATCGTTCATGAACAACGAGACTGTCTTCTATCTTGTTTCAGCGTTCGGAAAATTAAATATCTGTAAGTTTTAGTGTTTCTGTATTTTTCATTATTTCTGTTAATCTTTCTGTTTCAGATTCTTCTTAATACACCTATCCATTTCCCCAATCGTTAAGTAATATCTTAATAGGTGTTTAAAAGAATCTGTTTTACACAGGATTTTTTACAGTATTATTTTTCAAATTAGTTTACAGTCTTGTTACTATTTTGTACTCTTCTCATCTTCTACTTTCTTTCTGTTTGCTGAGACAATCTGTTTCTTCAAAAATGTCAGAAACTGGGACTGAAACTCGTTCGGCTAATCCGTCTAACATGGCGACAGCGGCTTCCAAACCGGTTTTTCCGGTTAACGCAATGACGACAGAAAAACCCGAAAAATTTACAGGGATTGATTTCAAGCGTTGGCAGCAGAAACTGCTCTTCTATCTCACCACCTTTGGTTTGGAGAAATACCTAAGGGATGATGCTCCTGAAACTCCATCAAACACGGATGCAGAAGCACTCGTCGCAGTTGACGCTTGGAAGCATTCTGAATTCCTTGCTAGAAATTACATTCTTAATAGTTTAGATGATCGACTGTACAATTTGTATTGTTCTGTAAAAACTACGAAAGAACTATGTATTTCCCTAGAAAAGAAATATAAAACTGAGGATGCGGGAGCCAAGATATTTGTAGTAGAAAATTTTATGGAGTTTAGGATGGTGGATTCCAAATCTATTATGTCACAGGTTCAGGAATTCTAATGCCTCATCCATGATGTGCAAGCCGAAAGCATGATTCCGCCCGAGGAATTTCTCGTTGCAGTCATGATTTACAAGCTTCCAACGGCATGGAAAGCATACAAGAACTACATGAAACACAAGCGCAAAGAGATGAAGATGGAGGAACTAATTGTCCGCCTACGCATTGAGGAAGGAAACCGGATCGCCGACGAGAAACCCTCATTAAGTTATCATTCAAGGATCAACATTGTAGAGGGAGTCCCAGAAAAGAACAATCACAAAAGGAGGAAGGCAAGCGGCCCTTACGATAAAAAGAGGTTCGAGGGAAAGTGTCTCATTTGTGGGAAAGTCGGTCATATGAAGAAGGATTGTCGCAAAAGGAGAAACACTTTCAAGGGCAAGAAGCCGGAAGCAAACCTCACCGAAGGAAGAAATGATAGTAAAGACTTTGCCGCCGTAATTTCCGAAGTCAATCTCGCCGGAGGAAATCCAAACGAATGGTGGGTTGACACCGGGGCTACTCGCCACATTTGCGCCGACAAGAACATGTTTGCCGAATATGAAGAAGTCGAGAACGAGGAACAACTTTACATGGGTAACGCGGCCACATCTTTGGTCAATGGAAAGGGTCGGTTGATTCTCAAAATGACGTCCGGAAAGAAGCTTGTACTTAATGATGTATTACATGTCCCCGACATTAGGAAAAACCTTGGTTCAGGTTCTGTACTTAGCAAGAAGGGTTTCAAACTTGTCTTTGAATCCGACAAGTTCGTGTTAACCGAAAATTGGGAGTATGAAGGAAGGGGTTACTTGAAGGATGGGTCTTTCAAGCTCAATTTAATGGTTGTTTCCGCAATGAATAAGAAAGTAATATTTAACTATTTGTCGGAATCTTCTCTTTTTCTTATTTATGGCATGGGAGATTTGGACATGTTAATTACGACTCAATTCGTAAGTTAATGAATACCGATCATCTTCCAAAAATTTTTATCGATGAAAATTACAAATGTGAAATTTGTGTAGAGGCAAAAATGACAAGACGATCGTTTCAACCGATTGGTACAAAAACAACAAGTCCTCTTGAACTTATTCACACCGATATTTGTGATTTAAATTTTATCCAAACAAGAAGCGGCAAAAAGTATTTTATTACCTTCATTAATGATTGTACCAAATATAGCTATGTTTATTTATTACATAGCCGAGATGAAGCTTTGGATGCATTCAAACAATTCAAAGCCGAAGTAGAGAATCAACTCAATAAAAAGATTAAGATACTTCAAAGTGATCGAGGAGGAGAATATGATTCTCCATTCGCAACTATATGCTCTGAAAATGGAATAGTCCATCAAACTTCAGTGCCATATACGCCTCAACAAAATGGAGTGGCAGAAAAGACGAATAGGACCCTAAAAGAAATGCTTAACGATTACTTTAAAGTTCGAGTCTACCACAAAACTTGTGGCGGGGAAGCACTATTAACAACCAATTACATTCTTAATAGAATACCTAAAAAGAAAATGGAAAAAACTCCCTACGAGTTATGGAAAGGGCGTAAACCCACATACAAGCATCTAAGAACTTGGGGATGTCTTGCAAAAGTGGCTACTCTATCACCCAAGAAAGTAAAGTTAGGTCCAAAGACAATTGATTGCGTCATCATTGGGTATGCATTAAATAGCAGCGCCTACCGTTTTATGGTTCATAAATTGGAGATTCTGGATATTCATGAGAATACATCATCGAATCAGCACACGCGTCATTCTTTGAGGATATCTTTCCTTATAAAGAAATGAAAAAGCAATTATCTTATAAACGGGAGCATGACATAGCTTTTGAAGAAAACTTAGAGGAAGAGCCTAGACGAAGTAAAAGGAAAAAGGCTCCTAAACATTTGGCCCGAAGTTTCTTGCCTATACGGTAGAAAATGATCATTCAACTTACAAAGAAGCTATGTCAAGATTTGAGGCACCCTATTGGAAGGAAGCGGTAAAAAGCGAAATCGAATCAATTCTCCATAATAATACGTGGGAATTATTTGATCTTCCTCAAGGAAGCAAACCATTGGGTTGCAAATGGGTATTTAAGCGAAATCTTAAATCGGATGGTTCCATCGACAAGTATAAAGCTAGACTTGTCGCAAAAGGATACAAACAAAAGGAAGCTTTAGATTTCTTCGACACTTATTCCCCGGTCACTAGAATAACATCCATTCGAATGTTAGTTGCAATTGCAGCAAATTTTAACTTTGAAATTCATCAAATGGATGTTAAAACGGCATTCCTAAATGGAGAATTAGAAGAAGAAATTTATATGGAACAACCTGAAGGGTTTCAAGTTCCAGGAAGCAAAAAAAAGTATTGCCGACTAAAGAAATCCTTATATGGATTAAAACGAGCACCCAAACAGTGGCATGAAAAATTTGACAAAGTTATGTCAATAAATGGTTTTAAAACCAATGAATGCGACAAGTGTGTATATTCTAAAACCAACACTGATGGGTGTGTCATCATATGTCTATACGTTGATGACATGTTGATCTTTAGAAACAACGAGAAAGTAATACGTGCCACCAAAGGATTATTGTCGACAAGCTTTGATATGAAAGATTTAGGGGTGGATGACGTCATTTTAGGAATCAAGGTTTCTAAGACGTTCTGGGGGTATGCATTATCTCAGTCTCACTATATCGAGAAAGTTCTCGAAAATTTTGACAAAGATAATACCAAACAAGTAAAGACACCAGTCGACACAAGCATGTATCTCGCCAAAAATCGCGGTTCGGCAATCAAACAACTTGAATACGCGTAAATAATAGGAAGCCTGATGTACATCATGAATTTTACAAGGCCAGACATCGCACAAGCAGTTGGAAAGCTCAGTCGTTTTACTAGTAATCCTGGAAAGGATCACTGGACATCATTGATCCGAGTATTAAGGTATCTACGATACACCAAAAACTTAGGATTACAATATTCAACTATCCTGCTGTTCTAGAAGGATATTGCGATGCGAATTGGATATCTGATACAAAAGATTCCAAGTCCACGAGTGGCTATGTATTTACACTCGGAGGAGCGGCAATATGCTGGAAGTCTTCAAAGCAGACATGCATTACAAGGTATACTATGGAATCGGAATCCATATCGTTAGACAAGGCAGGGGAAGGCTTCGTCATTTCCTCGAAGACATTCCAATATGACCACAACCTGTGCCTCCTATATGCATTCACTGCGATATCCAGTCGGCAATAGCAAAGGCAAAAAATAGTATATATAATGGTAAGTCTCGACACATGCGTCGAAGACACAATACTATAAGGCAACTTCTCTCACAAGGGATAATATCGATCGATTACGTAAATTCAAAGGTAATATAGCGGATCCGCTGACCAAAGGTCTAACGAGAGAATTGGTTGCAAGTTCGTCGAGAGGAATGGGGCTAAAGCCTATCTCGTAAGAGTTGCACAATAGCGGCAAACCCAACCTAGGTGACTGGAGATCCCAAGAACTAGGTTCAAAAGGGACAACCTACTTATTTGTGCAAATATAAAATCACTCATAAAAAATGAAATTACGTTTCAATCCCATTCCTAGGGCGAAGAGTGATAGGACCAGGGTAAGCAATGCTTTTAATGAGATCATATGCTAAGAAGAGTATGGATTGATACCCTTAAATGTGTCTCACCTATGTGAGTAGGAACTGGGGCCGGTTCTAGGAGGATGAAAAAAGGCTACACTCCTCTAAAGACTACTCATGAAGACCACGCAAAGTGTTTCAAGTCAAAAATGAACACAACCATGAGAAACAACTATGTTTCGGTATTTAGTTGTGTGGTTACTATCGACAAGGTATACGACACGGCAAAGCAGTTCAAAGCGCTTCGCACACTGTCTAGCCAATATAACCTATACTATCTCACTAAGGGAAAGGTTCAAAGTCTATGACCACCTTTCCTTAGGCAATTAATTACCACTGAGAGAAATCCACAAATGAGATCGACACTTTTAGCATTAACGCTAATTTTTCATTCATGTGGGGGATTGTTGTAAAGTGGTTTTCGAGACATGCTTTTGTTACCCATTTTCGGTCAAGTTATAATTAAGAACTTGGATTAACTTTAACATATTCTTAAACTAGGTTACAAGGGGATCGATTCAAGATCTCAAACGTCTAAAACCATTAACGGGTGAATGAGAAATTAGGCGTTGAAGTTGGCCACTTCAATTGCTCAATTTTAAATGCACCCACATCTTGGAAATGAGGAAGAGAAGAGTAGTTCATCTACTCAAGGGTTGAGTACTAAGGGCACGCCCTTTGGGTGATACACATTTTGTGTATGAGAGAAGACCTAGACAATGGTCGAACCACCACACGCGCGCGCGCACTTGCCGCCGCTGCCGTCCGTCCGGCCAGCTCGGCTCGGTCTTGGGTTCTGGAACTGGCCGTGCCGTGACGTGGCGCGGTGCGGTGGTTGGTGGTTGGTTGGGCTTTATCTTTTTGGGCCAAAAACTAACTATTAATCCAGCCCGTTAGTAAATTAATATTACTAGTCTGAAAGTCCAACCCGAAACAGTTATAAACTGTCGCAACAGTTGTAACTTTTGGAACAGTTACAACCGTTGCTGTTCAAATTTGAACAGTCACAAACGTTTTTGTAACCACTCCTCTCCCTGCCTATAAAAGCAGTCTTCCTCTCTCAGTTTTTCCCATCTGAACTCCAGAAACAATTCTCTCTCTCTCTCACACTACCAGTTTCTCTCAAAACAAAGTTCGGTCCGCCGGTACTGCAGATTGTGCTTTCGTATGTAGTACGTGAAGACTTTCATCCTGGGGAGTAAATTTTCCCGTGTCTGTAGACAAATAAAACGAAGGGGGGGATATTTCTTCACGGAGATCGTTCATGAACAACGAGACTGTCCTCTATCTTGCTTCAGCGTTCGGCAAATTAACTATCTGTAAGTTTTAGCGTTTCTGTATTTTTCATTATATCTGTTAATCTTTCTATTTCAGATTCTTCTTAATACACCTATCCTTTTCCAACATATTTTTTTTTCACTTATCTTCTTTTTGCAGGTACACCAAGATAGAAATTAGCAGCATTGATTGATGATAATGAACTGTCCAGCTATATGTAGGGAAAAGATGGTTGAAGCAAGTCTTGGCAATAACGAAAACAACTACAATACCACCAAAATTTAATGTCATGATAGAGGCCGCAGCGACAATTACATGAACCAGGTAGCAGGGACGTAGTTGCAACAGTGTGCTACAGTGCTCTCATTTGGTGCTTGACGAGGCAATGGTGGTGATCATGGGCAAGAAGGTTTCATTTAACGGCAAACTAAGCGAAGAAATGGCCCTTGGTGCATACTAAGTTGGACATGAAGCCAATTAGCGGGCTTTGACGAGAACAAGCATGGTGATATTGCAGTCAGAAAGGTGTGATCAAGCCCTCATTACTAGGTAGAGGTGGGTAGTCTATGAAGAGTATCTATTTAAATAATTTCAACAGTATGCGGACAAGGTTGAATGTATTTTAAGGGTATTTACCCATGCAAAATGTGCCAAATTGACTTCCAAATGCGAGAACATCTGGAATCTCCGACGAAGTAGTTGAAGAATTGCATATTATATTGGAGACTTTTGGTTAATAACACAATAGTTTCACGAAATTTATACTGACCTCATGTCCCAATGAGTGTTTTAACCATTTTTTTACATCATTGACAAATAGTTATGCATCTTATTTAGAGAATATCCATTATGCCCTCAGAAACCCTCATGTCTACTTGTACTTGTATCTTTTATTTCTTCTTCTTCTTCCAGTTGTAAACCCAATATATATGCATATATTTATAAAATAAATTGAATAAAAAAAGTCACAGTATTCGTTCAGCGCAATCTTTTCTCTTCCCTTTTGTTTCTCTTCATGTACAACCATCCTTCATATTAATACTTTATCCTGAAATTCGTCCTGATGATTGCTGATGAGTGTGACGCTGACATAGTGCGCTTACGGCTCATTCCTCTACTTTTAATACCTTTTAATATATGGCAACTTTTTGACAGTAATAGCACATTTCGTTCTCAGTAGTCAGGCGGCGGGAACATTGTAGATAGCCTTCGTTATATTGTTCCATGGAGTTGGTATGCGGGTGCATGCGAGTATAATGAGAACCTTATCGACTTTTGCAGCAGCAAGAGTTGTAGATACTCTTTGAATGCGTCAAATTCGTGGAGAACATGATAACAGTAAGAAGCTAGCTCTACAAGATACCCTGGAGCTGACTTGGTGGGTTGAAATCTGGAACAAAGGATTTTAGGCCTAGGTAGGTTTAGTGGAGGATTCCTTTGTGATGCTGGGGTTATCTTCTGAGTTTAGCATTGGCGATGATAAGTTACTGAGCGAGAACCCCAGCTGGACATTTTCAAGTTGGACTTTGACTTGGTGGGCACTTCTATGAATAATCAGACGTGTCAAGTTGAAGTTGTCTTAGTGAAGATTCCCTTTACAAAGATTAAACTCGGACGTTTACCCCCATATTCGAGTTCTCAAAGGTTATTTCTGGAAGGGACAATACGTGTAGCAAATTTAGTCAAAGCTTTGATGGATTCTAACATTTTCTGCAACTTCAAGGGGCGGTATAATTATTTTGTTATGGCTGAACCTGAAACAAGATTCAGGCTGCCTACATACCTTTGCAGGATCAAGCCAAACATAGTTCATTGTTTTGTTTTGTTTTGTGTGTGTGTGTGTGTGTGTGTTTTGTTTTGAATCGTGCAGTTTATACTTGTGCGATGAGGATTATGTACCCGCTCCAGGATAGTAGTAGGGCTTCAAGAACTTCCCATTGATCGGACCAATTTTTACGCCTTCTTCGTTGATGATCTTGTATGTCCCGTTTAAGTAAACTTCCATCACACTGTATGCGCCGTCCCATTTGGAGGAAAACTTATTCCCAGTTCGATGAGAGGTAATTACGGAACTTCGAACGACAAGAACGAGATCTTTGACTTGAAAATTATGATTATTTTCCTCCATAATCATTACATGGGAAGAATTAGCACATTTTACTTGCTCTTAAGTGTTATTTGGGCTTCCATTTATCACGACTACCGTTCTCTTCTTCAATTTAAGCCCTCCTTCCGTACTTATATCGCAAGACATCAAGAGCTTCATCCTCGAGGGGATGACACTCTTAATCTTTTTATCTTCAGAAAAGTTGGTCACTTCCCTTTCTTGCTGTATAAGCGACTTTCGGGATCGAGTCATCCTCATATCTTTGATTCGAGAAAATACAGACTTTCGAGTATACCTACATGCCTCCTTTGCACGTTTGCATGGCTGCACAATCGTGAAAATGGAGAAAATCTTCCAGATGCAGGATCTATTCGATCAAAGATGGATATACGAGAATGTCACTCTTTAGATCTTTCTTCTTCCATATTCTCCCCTTCATCTGTGGAGATCCTGTAGGCAGCAATAACATGGTTAGACTCTACCTCATCATCAATGTAAAGTATTATTTTGTTCTTCTTTTCAAGATCAACCAACAACTCTCTCAGTACAACACACTTCTCGGTGGGGTGACCTAAGATACGATGGTAATTACAGTACTTTGGGTCGACGATTCTCCCCATTTCTTCTAGTCGCTTGCACTCGGGCAGCTCGATGAAATTTTTCTGGAGTATGTCTTCTAACATCCCCAACACGTCAGCTTCCGCAAATGGGTACTTCTTCTCTTGTAGCTCTCTCAACGTTATACATTGCTCCTTTCGTGGACAATACCCTTCATTCTTTTCTTTGGACGATATCCTAACAGGGGATGTGGTCACGACCATAGATTTCTTCGCCTTGAATTTAAATGACTTGTCCTCATTATTCTTGTCCTTATTTTCATAACGTGGCTCAGCAATATGGGGGCCTTTTCCCCCATGGTATGCTATGCTTATTTCCATGTCATGGGCGCGAGTGGTAATTTCTTCAAACGTGCGCGGTCTAATTCATTGGAGAATGTAAAGGAGCCCCTAATTCATTCCATGCATACAAATTTTCAATGCCGATACTTCAGACAATTTTATCTCGACAATCGAGGCTCAAAGCACGCCACCTGTTAATGTAATCTATCACCGATTCGTCTTTCCACCGCTTCCTGTTCGTTACCTCAATCATGCCCGCTCGGGAGTTAAACCCGATGTACCATTCAAATGCATTATCCTTTAGAGTACGAAAAAATTGCTTCACCAACCAATCTCCCTCGGTCCCTACATTGTTGCAAGTCTCGACGAAATGCAACATGCTGTTAGGGGTTACCCTTTCCGTCGAACTGGTGGAACGTAGGAGGGATGTAGCCTTTAGGCATCGACAACTTATCGATCCTTTGGGTGTATGGCTTGGTGTATCTGAGCATATGATACGTACCGCCTTATTGTGTCCTCATGACATTTTGGATTAAATCTTCTGAGGAATCAATGGAAAATGGATGGTTAAGTGCGGAACCTCCTTGCCGAGTGGCTTCATACTGTGATGCACTCGCTTGTTGCACTTCATTGGCATTCGGAGGCTTTACAATGCCGTTGAAATTTCAAAAGCTGCCACACCATCT
Source organism: Linanthus parryae (assembly GCA_023055425.1). NCBI lineage: Eukaryota > Viridiplantae > Streptophyta > Magnoliopsida > Ericales > Polemoniaceae > Linanthus > Linanthus parryae. The sequence continues at coordinate 69,956,477 of JALGPY010000007.1, read as the reverse complement.
TTTTCATTCGGGTTAGGTGGATGTGAATTTTCGTGGATCATCTCACACACGTTCAACTCTCTATCTTATTCATGAGGGACGCGATTTGGAGGTCTTTCTCCCCAATGGTTCTTTGGATCTTCTTGATCGCTTCAGACATAGCTGCCAATTTCTCTTCGACCTCAGATGCCCCCGCCGTCGCTTGCATGGCTAAGGTTGGATATGACTCCTCTTGATCCGACGGATCCCAATGTTTGGGGCTAGGAGAAGACGAACCCGATTCTGATCCCACGCTTAAATTCACATTAACCTTTGGGAAGTTTCAGCAATGTGACGAAGGTTCGAGGGAAAGAGCCAAGGGAAACGATGAACCTCCTCTTTTAGCATTCACTTCTTTTGTCACAAGAGCCTTATCGTGATTCTCTTGAATCTTCTTAATTTCTTTCATCCTCCTTTACATTTCACTTGAAGAGACGGAAGAAGTCTTGATTCCAGCAAGACCGTTGGTCGTCTTTGACGCAACATGTTGCCTAGTGAGAGTCGCCTCTACTTTGGCTTTGCTCCGGGTAAAGTTCGGTGAAGACGTACTGCTGCTACTTTGCGCTTTCCTTGAAGCCATTGGAGCACGACGTTCCAAATGTAGGAGAAAAAGTTGAGAGGAAGAGAAGTTCTACTGGGCGTGCAAAAAAAAAATTGTACACACGCATTTTGCATACTCAAAGAAAAGGACGCAGAAATAAGTGCACAAATTTAATTTTTATTTAATTTAATATAAAGTGAGGACAATCCTATTATTTTTACACCGGATTGGAAACCTCTGATAAAATATCCTACTTCTTGACTTGATTGGCTTTGAGCATGGTGATGGCGGGATTTCCTCGAATAGACAAGGTTGATATGGCTTCTTGACCTTTAAACGAGATAATTTGATGAAGAACGGTCCGCCACATCAAAATCCGATATTGAGGGACTAGAAGTGGAAGAAATTATGTCTTCGAGCTTCCAATAGTAGCCTGTGGATGAAGCTTGAACGAGGGCTTGCGAGCTTGATCTCGATCACGCTCCGTGTACTTTTACCTTCTTAAGTCTCTGGAAAAATGCTTGTGGATCTTCAAGAAGTCTTTTGGTTGGCGTAGGGATGAAGCTTGAACGATGGTAAGAGAGCTTGATCTCGATCACACTTCATGTGCTTGGCCTTCTTGAAACTCTGGCAGAATGCTTGTGGATCTTCAAGAAGTCTTCGAGCGACGCATGAATGAAGCTTAGAAGAGGTCTTGAAAGTTTGGTTTCGATAAGTCTTCGTGCGCGGTCGCGTTGTTGAAACTCTGACGGAAGGCTTGTGGATCTTCAAGAATGTCTTCATGTGCGTTCGCGTTCTTGAATCTCCAGCAAGATGCTTGTGGATCTTCAAGAGAGTCTTAAAAGTGTTTGAGAGCTCTGGCGTCTGCAAGTACGATGTGTTTTTTTTCTGTGTGTGAGAGTCTTTATTTATAGACTCACATGTAGGGACTAGTTTGTAATAATCCCTTGATTTCTTTTGATTTATTAGATAAAGCCCCCTCGACTTCATAAGGGACTCCATTTAAGGATATTTAAGGGCTTTAGATGCAATTTGATTTAACCCAACAACGAGTGGGCTTGTCTCCCTTATTTGTCTTGGCACGAGATCGTAATGAGAGGAGAGTTTCATTTTTAAGACTCATCGTGGCCTAATTTAACCGAACTAATTAAAAAATAATTAATTAATTCATGAAAATTTGTTAGACATTTTTAATGTGTACAGTGACTTGTACAATCTGGGTTATAGAGGTGACTTCCTTACCTGGTGGAATGGCCGAGTATATCCTTTCTCTGTCTAGGAGCGGTTACACAGAGTTTTTGCGAATCTCTCTTGGGAACATGATTTCCCAGACAATTTTTTTGAGGTCATGCAGATGGTTGGGTTGGATCTTCTCCTAATCTTCATCATTTCATCAGCTAATCCTGCAGTACATTTGAGGGCGCGCCGCTTCCATTTCGCAACGGAATGGATCCGTAATCCTGATTGTGCAGCTTTTTTTATCGAGGTATGGCCTAACTTTACTCCTACATCTACTTATATACATGAATTTGCATACAAAATAATTATACAACTAACCACATTCGTATTCAAAATATTTTGGATCTAATTAGACTATTATTGGCTTGAGAAAAGTTTGGGAAAATTGGGTAATAAATTAATAAGTAATGATAGGTTATGTACATATTGAGTTGTGGATTTTGGAGCAATGTTTTGGTTCGTGTTTTGGAACACTAATTAAGGGGTGAACTAGAAGCTTAAAAATTGACCTTGTAGGGTCATTATCTTGTTAAGTAGGCATTGTCTATTTATGCTAGTTTTATGCTTTGATTAATGCATCATTAATTTGTACGCGACGAATTCGTTGACAAATGATACGTCGAGTATTACTATGAAGTGATTTGCTTTTTCTTGTGATTCAAGGTGAGTTGATATACCAGGCTGTTGGGCCATATCTCCTTTCGTATCTACACCAGTTATATACTATACGTCTCTAAATGTTTTTCATGTTTTTCATGTTTTACTTGATTGCTAATTTTTACTTGAAGTATTCTTTTGAGCATTCACATGGAAGAAGTATTAATGCGCAATGACGTAAATTAAAAGATTTGTACAGAGACTAATAACATACATAGTATCGTTTGAGTTCGGTCACTCGAAATTTATTTTATTGTTTTGCTAATTACGGTCACTCGATTATTTTATAATGCTCGGTCGTTAATGAGTCACGATTCGCTCCTTGTACTCACCTCTCTGGCCGCAAGAAGTCTTAAGAGGTGTCGATACTTAAGGTCCGGGTTGCTAGTTTGTAGAGATGTCGGTTACTCTTCTCCGTACAACACAATACAAGAACAACATAATATTTGTTGAAGATTACTTTTCTTGGAAAAGGATAATAAAACATTTTTGGAAGAAGTCATTTGACAAGTATGAGGAAAGAGGATAGAATGATTTACTCACTTGAGAATTTTTTATGGTGTTTTTGTATTTCAAATACTCTGGTTACTTCTTTTAAAATGATACTTTTCATGCATCTTAATATTTACATGCTTGGGTACATCTCACTCAGTATTTGTTGCTGATTTTCAACTGTGGTGTCTTTGTTTTCTTTCCACACCACATGTTTCGGTGATGGATGAATGATCTAGCTTGGGGACATTTTCACTTCTTTAGATTAGTATTACTCGCGCAAATGATTAGACATTCACCTTAGTTGGTAATATTTTATGCCCAGGTTTGAGGTATTGAATGTTTAACAATTTACATTTAAGTTTTAATTAATTATGGATTGGTATTTTCTTTCATGTTCTACTTAAATGTCCGTTCACTTGGGAGTAATTCTCTTGTGTGAAGTGCAACACTTCCAAGTTTCTCGAGGATGGAAATCTGGAGTGTTATAGGTGGTATCGGAGCCTGGCTATCCGAAATGAATTTAAAATCTTTGGGTAATTAAAATGAATATAAGACAATCAGTAAAATTTGACAATCCGTTGAGAATCGGGTAGTCTAAGTTGGTGACTACTAAGTGTGTAATAGTGTAAAATCCTGCATTAGGATATCCTATTAAGTTTCAGCTTTAGAGTAACTATGTGTTTGATGTCTAATAAGTTATCCTTTATCTTTTGTAGATATGGCTGCCAATTTAATGAATCCGACCGTAGAAGACATTCAGCTTTACCACCCAACAAGAGCACCTTTCTTGGAGGGGATGACGATTAGTGAATTCGTAGGAGCAATCGTGGGGAGATGTAATTTTTGAGCTTTAACCTTTGTTGGAGGACGTGCATTTGTAAACCGTTTAGTTCAGAGTCATTGCATTGTGGAGTCTTTACCTAATGAACACTCTTGAATTCCGATTAAGAGAGAGTACAATGACTAAAATCATGAGAGATGATAGTTCTAATCAGAAGTATTTACATCAAGGCCATTGGGTGATAACAACGCACTTCATAAAGTGTGATTTGTTGTCGTTGTACTAAGAACCTATGGAGGATTAAAGAGAAATGGTGGACTAAAGAGTTGAGGCACTATGGGTTTCCCACCCACCCTCACCTAAAAGCATTTTTGGGCATCGTGTCTTATGGTTTCTTAGGATACTATAACTAATTTGGAGTATTCTTTAAGATTGTTAGAGGATTATTGTTTTGGAAATTTAGTTAGGATTGCTTCTGTCATGAGAACTTATTGGAGTATTAGCTATTAAATAATTTTGGAGTTTTCTTATTTCTTTTATAAGTTTGAATATTGCTACTTAGTCTTTGTGGATTCTATTGTTTACTAGAGCATATGTCTTTTCTTATCTTGTCTCATCCACACTTTGTAGAGGTCAACTTTACGTTGTTTCTCTTTCTTTCTGTTTTTAGATGGCTAGAACTAAGATCACAGTAAGGTAAAGTATCTATAGGCCAATGGAGCAACCTATTGTGCCCATGTGGAGAGAACCTAAGCGTATGTTTTCTTTTTGTGAACGTGTCGTATCTCGATGCGAAGAAATATATCAAGAGCGCCACATAGCACGTTATTGAGATACGTTGTTCAAGTGTTTTTGCATACTCAAAGTCTTACCTAAGAGGAGGATGTTTAATAGGATTCACAATAAGTATAATGACTTGAATAATGGACGTAATGAGAGACACAACTTTCTGAAGTATAAGTACCAGAACGAGTATATGATGGATCTTGTTTCGCTTTGCGAAAAATTAATAAAAGATCATAAAGCGTGGTACCAAGAATGTGATGATGGAGAGGATGATGTGAATTTATGGAGTCCGAAGCTAGCGCAGATGATATGGAGTTCATAGAGATTGATTTAGATTATTATTTTATTCCATGGACATCAGTTGCGTTTATGTTTTCTACATTTAGAATTTGATTTTTTGCCACGATCTAGACTTTTCTGCTTTGGATGATTTAGTTAGGATTTACTTGCGTAATTTGATTCCTTTTTGTTATCGAACTATGATATTTGAATATTAGAAGAGTTTATATTTTAAATCGTTAAGTATGTTCTGCTTTAAACTCCAAAAGGAGAAGTACCGGTAATATTAAAGAATTTTGTTGAATATTCAGCATGGTGCAATATGCACACTGGATATAATTAATTTTTCTTTTACCTTTTTCTTCGAATTATTTTTACAGATGTTTTCCCAGATACTATACATATATGAGAACCCATTGTAAAAATTTCAACTGCAAACAAGGTTTTGTGACTTATATAAAAAATTTCAAAGTTAGAAATTTTCAGGCAAGAGTGCATTATGACCAGCTGTAGAATTATATGTTAATTTTTTGTTTTATAGAGTTTATGACATACTTTCTTACTTGTTACTGTAAGTGCACGGTTCAAGTTATGTAGGGTAATATTTCAACCCCGAGTTATCGATCCCACGAGTACAATCCAGAGATTATTCAGCTAAAGAATTAGTTAAGAGTTGGAGCAACCGGGTGGAAGTTGGTTGATTGAGGAATTTTTCACCCCAAAGAAAGTGAATGAATGTAAAATAACTAAAAGATAATATTTTTGTGGTTTTATAATTAAACAATGTTTTATTAAATATGGAAACAGATTTCTCAAAAAAACAAAACTATGGAGAAGGACAGTGGATCTATGGATCACCTAATGCTATTAGACAATTCCGGATATCATATTGAAACACGCTAATTCTAATTCAGACATTCCGGATAACTAGTCACTACGATCTTATGTCGATCTCACATAGGTCTACGACACGGTCTACTACATGTCATGTCAGTCCACTGTCGTCTACCCACATGGCCAATCTTAGTCAAATCACATTTTAGTCTCTTTGATTTGGAATTGTGTTCACTTTCTCTATCACCTTAGGCCAAGTCTCCGTCGAGCACTCTACCTAAATACTAACAAATCCGAATTGTTGCTCCATTGTTGCTAAGGATAAAGCTTAGAACATGAACAATAGCTAGTGGTTGATGGGTCACCGGTCCAACGGCGGGTCACTGGTCGGACTGGTGGGTCAATAAAAAATTATTAATAATATATTATAGTACATATTTATAGTGAAATATATTAAAAATTGACATATAATAGCTCAAATTATTAATTTTGTGTTTTTCACACTTTTTACATTTATTATGGATGAAATCACACAAACGTTCAATAAAAATGTTCAGACGAGCATTTGAACTTGTTTTTTAATTCTTAAAATATGTAAACCCCGGACCCGTTCAACCCAGTTAACCCGGACCGGGTCACTGGGTTGATCAAAAACGCGTCGGGTTTGACCGGGTCAGTGACATATACGAACCGAGTAGTGACCCGGACCGGTTCTGGGTTCGGTGCACCGAGTCACCGGTCAGACCGGTCGGATCGGAACGGGTTTTATAACTATGGGAATCACAATTATGCATCAAAATCAGCCTCAAATAGTCATTAATCTAATCACAAGGATGCATCAATAACCCTAGTTCAACAATATTCCAAAAGAGTTGAAGAATCGTCATTATTAAGAATCCAAAAGATGAATCAATCTCAATAATCCGGAAAATTAGAGTCTAACATAACCCTAGGCTCTCCATGGAGCCTAGCAAAGTATCAAGCCGCTCATAGTAGATAAAAGATACACGAATTTCTCCATAAATAATTAAAAAGAAGGAGAAAATAAATCAAACAGGGAAATCTCTGTTTTGGCGATGATCCCGAGCGATCTCCACAACTCCAATCTCCCTTGAGTCTTCGTCTCTGGCCCCTCTGCACGTGAATGATCGTTTTCCAGTCCCCTAATTCGTTTTTGAGTCAATTTCCGTCAATAGTCTTTAATATTTGCATGCATTATTGTAATGCATTTTCGTTTAATGGGTTGTATATCCTTGACCTAGATAATTCCGTCTATAACATAAATGGTACGAGGATTAAATCTAATGATTTGATTGGCATTTTTGTTTTGGCCATATAAACGAGGAGCACATTTCTAGGCTCCATAAGGATGGATTTCTAGACTCGTTGATTATGAATCATATGAGACATTTGAAGCTTGTTTATTGGGAATAATGACTAAGTCCCATTTAACGTAGATAGGTGAGAGGACGAGTGAAATATTGACACTCATACATACAGATGTGTGGACCATTGGACACAAATGCCAGAGGTGGTTATCCTTACTTTATTACATTTATTGATGACTTCAGTAGACATGGATTTGTGTATCTTATGAAGAGCAAATTAGAATCCTTTGAAAAATTTGAAGAATTCAATAATGAAGTGGAGAACCAGTTTGGCAAGTGTATTAAGGCTCTACAATCAGATCGTGGAGGAGAATACTTAAGCCAAGAGTTTGACGTCAATCTTAGAGAGTGTGGGATCTTGTCACAACTCACTCCACCTGGAACACCACAATGGAATGGTGTGTCTGAGATGAGGAATCAAACCCTGTTGGACATGGTTCGATCAATGATGAGTCAGACAGATCTTCTAATTTTATTTTGGGGACATGAAGACGCCTTATGAGATATGGACTACGCGGCGTCCGAGTGTGTCATTCATTATAATTTGTGGTTGCGAGGTTTATATAAAGCGTTCACAATCAGATAAACTCGGACCCAAGTCGAACATGTGTATATTTGTGGGATATCCTAAGGAAACGAAGGGATATTATTTCTATAATCCAACCGAAAACAAAGTGTTTGTTTCTCGAACCGCTGTGTTTCTAGAAAGAGAATTTGTCTCTAAAGAAGCCAGTGGGAGGACTGTACAACTTGAAGAATTTGAAGAACCACAAAGCACTGATCCTATGATGGAACATGAGCAGGAACCACAAGATGTTGTGGAGCAACCTGCTCAAGTAACACAAGAGCTTCATAGGTCTGGTTGGATACGTCAAGGGCCACAGAGGTACCGACTTCTCATGCCTGAACCCGATGACGTATAGCTCATGAATAAAGATGAGCCTACAACCTATAAGGAGGCCGTGAAGGGGCATGACTCTCAGAAATGGTTGAATCCATGAGATCCGAAATGAATTCCATGTATACCAATAAAATATGGACTTTAGTGGAACCACATGATGGGGCAAGGCCTATAGGGTGCAAGTGGGGTTTCAAGAAAAAAAAAATTACATGGATGGAAATTTGATTGCAGTTAAGGGGCGGTTGGTGAAGAAAGGCTTCAGACAGATACATGGTATTGACTACGATGAACCGTTTTCCCTAGTTGCGATACTTAAATCCATTTGCATCTTGCTTGCTATAGCGGCTTATCACGATTATGAGATTTGGCAGATGGATGTCAAAACAGCATTTCTATATGGAAACCTCCTTGAGGATGTGTACACGACATATCCAGAGGGTTTCGAGGATCCAGAGCATGCCCATAAGATGTGTAAGTTGCTGCGGTCCATTTATGGGCTGAAGCAAGCGTCTCGGAGTTGGAATCTTTGGTTTGATGATGCAGTCAAAGAATTTGGCTTTATGAAGAACGAAGATGAACCTTGTTTCTACAAGAAGGTTAGTGAGAGCTCTGTTATATTTCTTGTATTGTATGTGGATGATATACTACTCCTTGAAAACGATGTCCCTACCTTGAAATCTGTTATAGATTGGCTAGGGATTTGCCTCTCAATGAAAGACTTAGGTGATGCAACTTATACACTCGGTATAAAGATCTATAGGGATAGATCAAGGAAGTTTCTCGGCCTAAGTCAAAGTACATATATTGACAAGGTGTTGAGGCGGTTCAACATGAAAGAATCAAAGAAAGGATTCTTTCCCATGTCACATGGAGTTAGCCTTACAAAGACTGATTGTCCTTCTAATCAAATTGAGAAGGACCGTATGAGTAAGATCCCATATGCATCGGCTGTTGGATCTATCATATACGCCATGTTATGCACTAGACCAAATGTGTCATATGCTTTGAGTATGACAAGCAGATACCCAGTCCAATCCGGGCGAGAGTCACTAAATTGATGTCAAGAGTATCCTTAAGTACTTGAGAAGGACTAAGGATGCATTCTTGATATATGGTGGGGAGGAAGAAATCGGTATAAAGGGTTATACTGATGCGAGTTTTCGAACCGATAAGGATGATTTCAGATCGCCGACGGGTTATATTTTTTGCCTAAATAGAGGTGCTGAGAGCTCGAAGAGTTCTGAGCATAAGAGAATTGCTGATTCTACAACATAGACTGAGTACATTGCTGCATCGAAAGCATCAAAGGAGGTTGTTTGGATCAAGAAGTTCATCATTGAAGTGGGTGTAGTTCCTAGCATAGTGGATCCCATTGCGTTGTATTGTGACAACACTAGGACGATTGCACAAGCTAAGGAACCCATATCACACCAAAAGTCCAAACATATACTCAGGAGATTCCACATCATTTGAGAGATTGTCGATAGAGGAGATGTGAAGATATGCAAGATACCAACAGATAATAATCTTTCACATCCGTTCACTAAACCCCTTACTCAGCGTAAGCATGAGGGCCACACTAGATCGATAGGCAAACGAGATGCTCCAGATTGGCTCTAGTGCAAGTGGGAAGTTGTTGGTGTATGCCCTATAGGCAATCTATTTTAGTGTGAACGTTGTTTTGGCTAGACTATTCATTTTCTTAGAAATTGAGATATTAATATAATAAAGTCCTTAGATTGCAATTATTATTATCTTAAATTATCCCTATTCAAGTATAATGGTTAATAGGACGATCATTATGCATAGAGACTAGTATGTGGGTAGATTGATATGGAGATATCAAGTCTAACAGATGGGTATGTATTAGGAGTAATAGCATACTGGATTGACCCGCCACGAGAAGGCTACATGGAAGTTATATGAATGTCACAAGTGATTCTCGTAGGGACCAAGGTGTTGTGATCCTTTAAATTTAAGTCACTAGATACTCTAGTTGTGAATTATCATATTTTGATATCGTCAAACATTTCACCGTAACTGGGTAACTTCAAAGGCGATAATGGGACATGATACGAAGGAAGCTGAGAGATGGTAGTGATGTAGATAGGATTTGTCCCTCCCACATAGCGGGAATATGTATCCATGGCCACTCGATGAGTAGGACTTAAAATATGCCTGACCAGGATCAGGTAGATCAATATACGACATTGATGTTATTTGTTCAGATAGGTCTATTCCCAGGATAAAAAAACTAATGGATTGAATTTACAAGTGTGATATCTGTGTCTCGTGTCTAATCTGGATATTGAGACAAATGGACTATACATCACGGTAGCATTGGTCATAGAGGTTTGTCAGATCACTAACTATTCATATTGCTTGGGTAGCATTGATGTGTTGCTAGACACCGCTCAATGTTTGTAATTGCTACTGCCAACGTAATAGGAAACTGCAAGGTCACACATAGGCCTGTCAAACGGGCGGGTTGCACCCATTTATAAACGGGTTCAAGCGTAAATTAGCCCTTCCCGCCCTGCCCGTCTAACCTTAATCTGTCAAATGGGCGGGCTATGATGGGTCTATACAAACCCGTGCCCGTCCATTTAGCCCGTTTAGTCAAAACACTTTTAAAATTGTTATAATCAGTTAATCACTTACTAGTATATATCAACTATTACCACACCACCACACCACCAAAACAACCACCAGCAAGTTTCTAACAAAAGAAACAAATAAATGTGCTGCAAAAAACATACTGGAATAAAAATGGGGGCAAAAATCATCACAAATCAAAGTTGGTTTAAAGAGCTTTTAAGTAGTGAATTCCTATTCTATATTAATAGTACAGTATATATTTACTTATTTATATGTGTTTGTGTGTGTGTGTATATATATATATATATATATATATATATATATATAGAGAGAGAGAGAGAGAGAGAGAGAGAAGGTAAAGAAGAAGAAGAGACCCTGTTAAACAAGAAGAGAAGAAGAGACCCGAAGACCTGTTTGAGAGGAACTGACCAGCGCTAATTGATCGACGGAGGGGAAATTTGCCGAAGAAGACCTCGCCGACTGGAGGAGCAGAGTTTTGGATCGACGGCGAAGATGAAGGGGCGGCAACGGCGACGGCGAGGAGGCAGGGTATGAAACAGGGGCTCCGATTCAGACAAGCAATTCGATGTAGTACTCTTTTTCAATTAGATGTAGTTCTGCTCGGGTGGATCAGTGACCGACGAGAAGGGAAGTGTTACAGAGAGACATAGGTGGTGATGATGGACGGATGTCGGGTTCTTGCCGGTGATGGGGGTTTTCGCCGGTAACAACCAACGGAGGAAGAAGATACATGAAGCAAAATCGATCCGACATAACCAGAGAGGAAGTCGAGATGGTTTAAAGATACAAAGAGTCCAGCTTCAACCGGGTTAGGTGGGGCTCGTGTATCAGCCCATGTCCGCCCATTTCAGGCATGGGTTTCGCTGGGCGGGTCCATTTAGCCCATTTAGTTATACGGGCGGGTTGAAGCCCATTTAATCACTATGGGTGCGGGCGGGTTGGCGGGCTGGGCTGAAATTGACAGGCCTAGTCACACACCAAAGGATTAGTCTGCATGTAGATGTTAATTAGTTTGAATAATTAACAAATATAGAACCTGTAGGGTTTTGATAACGGATACGCAGCGGAATAAACAATAATTAATCCGTTCAAGAGCCTTCAAGGATCACAAGTCTAGAATTCATAACGATAGTAAAGGTCTAGTATCAAAATATTTTTTGGTTCTCCTTTGATGACTTCTCACGTGAAATAGTATTCACGTCTCTATTGCTAGTTCACTCCTAGGATTGAACCTAGATCCTTCAAGCCTTTGATCTAGCTAGGATTGAAGGAGGAACAGGATTATGATCATGAAAAGAGGAGCAAAAGAGGTGGGCGACACCTCTTGTTGCCGACTGGGTAGGGGACGATCCCCTGGGGGGTTCAGACTCCTTTGGGATTTTCTCTCTCTCCTTGCTTTTATCTCCTACTAAAAGTATGTAGATGTGTAGAGAAAATAAGCTATGAGTGTTCTTTATATAGTCCAACAACTCGTTGTCCTACTACATAAAGAACCCCTTCTTACTCATGGAAGGATTAGTTCAATTTGGGAAATTAGTCCAACTAAGTTTGCAAGTAGTTGCGTATTGATATTTCTATTTGATTAATCAGATTAATTAATTCCCAAGTCGAGTCTAATCCATAGGGAGTGTGACCCCATAGGTTTCTACTTAGTTGGTGGTAAAAATTTACTAACATGAAGGGACCTCTAGCAAGACATCCGCGCTACCCATCTAGTAGAAATAGTCATCTGACAAACCTTGTGAAAGTATTGTCTCATCCCTTTGTCTCTATATCCGGACTGGACACGAGACATCACACTCGTATATCCAATCCATAGTTTATCGATCCTGGGAATAGTCTTATTCATGCAGATAACATCAATAACCTATATTGATTTATCTGAGTCTGGCCAGACATTCTATAAGCACCATCCCTCAAGAAGCCGTGGATATCTACACCCGTTATGTGGGAGGGACAAATCCTATATACGCCACTACCATCTCTAAGCATGATTCCTTATTGTATCCAACTAACGCATTTATAACTACCCAGTTACGATGTAGCGTTTGACGATGTCAAAACACAACATTCCACAACTAGAGGATCTAGTGACTTCAAGTCTAAGGATGACAATACCGTTGTCACTGTGAGAAGCACTTGTGACTTTACATAACCCGTATGTAGCCTTCTCGTCATGGTTCAATCAAGTATGCTATTTAATTCATACCCATGTGTTGGATCGTGATATCTCCATATCAATCCAACCCCATACTAGTCTATAGTTGATTGTCCTGTTAATCAATATAATTGACTAGTGATATTTAATAATATAACACTTATATTCTAAGTACTTCATTCATGTAAACATATCTCCATATCGATAACTGTTCGACATGAAAATAATCCGAAGTATAGGTTATCGTCTAAAGTAATAATATCCAGTAAGACCGGAGTCAAATCCACAAGGAGAGGAGGGGTAGACAATGACTTACTATACTATCAATAGACGAAACTAAGCTACAAACTAAATCAAATAATTCAAATTTCTCATAGGCTTTAGAGCTTTCCAAGCTATCAAATCCACAAAAATTAATTGATGGAGCAAGTTGAGAATTGAGAATCCGCTAATCTAAACAACTAAGAAAGAAGTTAGATGGCAAGTAGAGAGGGGCTAGGGATCATCGGTTTCTCTAGTGACCAATCCTCCTATTATATTCAAGCTCAGTTCTCAAATCGCATGTGTCAATCCACAAGAAAAGTTTCTCTAGAAGTGATTGCTCATTGCAATCCAACTCGCGACAAGAGAAGTGTATAAATCCAACACGCTAATCAAGCACTAAAGAGGATATTCAAATGAGATTCTCCAAATTTCAAGTGTTTCAAGAATCAAACATATGTAAACACACATCATTGTTTCCACATGAAAGATCAAGCAACAAATAAGATTCGTAAATTCTCACACAAATCACCTAACTAGTACTCAGTTTCTCAAAGTTATGATTGATGAGTTCCTCTCACTCAAGTGCAGTCTCAAATAAAAACACTCAAGAGTATTCTCACATCTACCAATTCAATGCATCAAATAATTCAACTAGAAAAATCCAACCGTTGCATTAAGCATTCAAGTGAATCCAAACAACCCAATCATCCTTGACGTTCAACTTGAATCAATATGAGGATTGAGGCACTAGATAGTCCCATATCCCCCAAGAAAATCAATTAGCTAGACATTATAGATTCAGGAGAGCTAAATAGAAATATCATTTCATTCATCATACTTGAATAAACCACTTGATTTCACCAATTCAACCTCACACCTTGATTCAAATACACAAAACTAAGTAATGATCACTTCTAAGTACAAAACTAAGCTACCAAAATGAAGAAACTACCAAAATAAGCTTCTAATGGTGAAGCAATTGCCCAAATAAAGATTTTGCTGCTATGCTACAGTGAAGAACACAGCAGCAGCAGCAAAATAGCAAAACAGAGCATAACAAAGTTGCCGAATCAGTGCACAACCAGCCCCAAAATGAAACAAAAATCGCAGCACCTCTCTCTCTCTCTCTCTCTCTCTCTCTCTCTCTATCTCTTCCTCTTTCTCTGTTCTAGCTAGAAAAACCGAACACCGGGCGAAATTGGAGAGAGAGAGAGAGGAGAAAATAGAACTCAGAACAGGGCACTGTTGAACCGTCGTGTGTGTGTGAGAGAGCCCGAAATTTCTTCATTCTTCAGTTTATATAGCCTCCCAAACCTGTTTGCCTAGTCTCCAAGATATCATCCAAGCCCTCCTATTGTTATCAAACACTCTTTGTCGTTGATTTTAACTTCATCATCAAGAACCCTAGCTTTTGGGCCTTTCTTCTTTACTTATTTTTGGGCCGAATTGAGGGGTGTAATGGAGAGGTCTTGGGCTGGGGAGCGTTTTGGTACAATATTTGCTTGATTTGGGTGCGATTTGAGGCCGGGCAGAGTAGTTGAAGACCTTCGAGGATGCTTTCATGGAGGGCTCTGTTGCTTCGTTCGTGTGCGTCGGGGAAGAAGAGAGACGCGGTCTTGAGCTGTTCTAGTAAATTTGCACTTTTTCCCCCTCTAGTTTGCTGGGGGCTTTAAAATGGCCCTCAGTAGTTGAAAATTAAGCACCAGGACCCCCCCAATCCGTTAAGAATTCTTCAAAACAGCCATTAAAATGTTAGAACATTGCATTTAAGCCCCAACGTCGTTGAAATATTTTCTGTTGGCCCCTTGACTTCACTTTTGACTTGCAATTTGACCACTCGACTTGCTTTGTCTTCTATCTTGGCTCTCAAATCTTCAATAATCTTCTAATTTAGTTGTCCCTTCTTCATGTTATTTGACCCTCCAAATCTTCTTAATTCATCGTGTAAGCTTCTCCAAGCTAGCATCTTGCGTTCCAAAGCACGTGTTCACATATAAAATTAGAGAAAAACAACCAAAACTACTAGAGATAGCATATGTGTAGAAATAGGGTTATAATACACAAGTTACACATAAAAGTAAGTTATCAAGAGTTCAATAACATACTAAAATGTGCAATTTACGATCCTTAACACCCCCCAACTAGCCTTTTGCTCGTCCTCGAGCAAAGAGAGCGATATAAGTAGTGGACTAGTTAAGAAACAATCATGAGAGACACACACTCAACTAGACAAGGATTGACTCAATTCTAAACTAGACTCAACTATTTACAAACACACTCACACATTATCTATCCTATGTGAGAACTTAAAGAAAATAAAATCCTAAAGATTACTAGCTAATTTTAAATTTTTTGGTGGGGCAAAAAGAAGAATGCACAAATGTCTCCTCAAATAAATTCTCCAAGTCCAAAAAGATTAAGAAAGAATCTTATGGACGTCTAAGCATATACCCATACAAATGTGGGCGGTGTTTGGTAGAAGTTGACCCATGCGAACCACAAAACTTGTTAATTAAGTCCAATTTGCGAGAAAGTATGCCTTCAAAAATAAGGACCCCATGAAACTAGACATTCTCATACTTATTCAAAAGCACCCTTGTAGATGGACCTCCAATGCTTTGAACAAAATCGAGGTTTAGAATGGGGGATGTTTGTGGATTTTCTTGGGAGGTGGTGCAACTTTTTCTCATTTTGGAGGTTTTAGCATTAAATATTTTGTTTCCACACATGTCCACCTCTAATCCAAGGTTCTCCAAGACCCACAAAAAAAGTGAGGAATATACAAACGAGTGGTATTTTTAAGCTAAATCATGGGAGCTACCTAGGTGTTGGCATGACATTTATCCTCGAACACCCCTCTATTTCTTAGGCATCGCATAGGGTGTCATGGTCACCACCACCTCAATGGGCTACAAATTTCCACCGCCAAAAACAATGAGAACCAAATCCTTTTTGTAGAGTTCAAATAGCTTTAGAGAACACAGCCTTTATCAAAAGTAGTAAGACGTCAAAGTTTATGTGATCAACTTATCTTGAAGGACTTAAAACATGAAACGTAAATTTAGTGTGTCGTTTTGTGAGAACGAATGAGATCGCGGAATGTGAGATATTGTGTAGATGTATTGAGTATAAGCAAATAATTCCTTATTAAAATAAAATAAAAAAGAACATGGACTAAGATATTTCATTATTTGAAAACATCTAGCTTTCCAAAATTCCCCCTTTTCATTTTTTCTCATTTTTTTTCATTTTTTTCTGAAATAGGTGACTCAACTAAAACTTTATAAGACTCAATAAATCTATCAAAGAAGAAAATAAAATCTAGACTCAAGATGAAAGTTTAAAATAAATAAAACTGCCAAAGCAAAGAGAAAAAATCTATGGTCTGACACGGGAAAAGAGTGATGCTTCTCATGAAAGGTTCAAACATTTTTTTTTCAATTTTTCTACTTTTTTTTGGATTTTCATTTTTTTGTATTTTTCATGTAAATCACTAATGAAAGCATAATCATGCATGTAACCATTTAACTAAGAAATAAGTCTACTCCACCCTCAATTAAAATATCACATCGTCCTCAATGTGTGGAAACAATGAAAGAGCAAGCAAATTTTAGCAAGAGATAAAGGGATAGATGAACCTCATTTCGCATTCTTTGCCACCAAGCAAAAGTCCTCCTCCAAGAGCAACCTACAGAAATTTCATAGAAAAGAAAGAAAAAAAATGCAATAAATAGAGATCAACTAATTTATTTATTTACAACTAGGGAGGTGGAAAAAAGAAAATAATGCTATCCCACTCCCAAACTTGAAAATTTCTTTCAATGCAATGCCCCTACTTCATTCTTAGAAAAGTACTTCTCATTCAAAAAGTTTGATTCATCAATTAGAATAGAGAGGATAAGTAGAGGCAAGGTACAAAACATGAATAAAAGATGCAAGCAAAATCTAACAATTAAGCTAGAGCAAGTGGTTATGTCATACATCATCTTAAGAAAAGGGTTTGAAATCCTCAAATGAATTGAATCATAGAATGAGTCTTCATAAGTTGCCAAATTTTTACTTGAAATCACAAATTGAGAGATGGCGGCAAATTGTGAATACTCAATCTCATCACTTTTATCCATAGCACATGGATTTAGGGATGTGGCTTCACAAGAGAGAGGTAAAATCATTTGAGTACATAAAACCACATCCAACCCTTAGGCTCATGAGTCGGGTAATTGACATGGTCATCTTGAGCCACTAGTCTCTCCTCTTCATCAAAGTTAAATGCATCTTCCGTGAGAATAGATGAGTGGGAAGCTTCACTATCACAAAAAGAATAAAACTCCTCCCATGTATCCTTATCTAATTCCTTGGAAGATGTAGTAAGATAGTCCACATGAACCGAATTGTCAACACTTGAACCCTCCAACTTACTCGAATGTGCTTCCACAATTTCTATTGGAGGGGGTTCTTCTAGACTATCCTCTAAGTCATCACAAAAGAAGTGATGCTCATGATCATTGGAACTCCAGTGAGTAATAGGCTCTTCATGAGCACTAGACAAGACAACATTTCCTTCATGAATTGTAGCATCCAATTTGACTTCTAACTTATCACATGAGTGGTCTCCATTTTGTGACTCCTCCTCACATGTGTCACTATGTGAGTCATCCAAAATGAATCCACTCATGTCATGACTTGAAGAGTCATCATCATAAACATGTATCTCACAACCAATATCACTATCACATGCTTATTTAGAATGTGCAAATGAGAAATGAATACAATCACCTATCCTAGTAGCAACAACTCCATCATCAAACACATCATTAAAAATTTGGTCATGAATAGGCTCGTGATGTGTGTGAATGGGAACTAGAGACTTTTGTGATGGTGATTCTTGCGAATAGTAAGTACTATATTCAACAGAATCATCATGCGATTGTGAATATGAGGAAGCAAATCTATCCTCCAAATGAGAAAATGATTTTACTAATTCTCTTTGTAATTCTCTTAGTGATTCCATAATCTCATTATTATTTTGAATAAACTGTTGAACTTTCTCATATAGAGAATCACTTATACACGTATTTAGCTCATCATTCACAAACGATTTCCTCTCAAAATGATTCACTCCTCTTGATTCACAATTCATGTCTTCATATTCATAAGCACAAGAATCATGGGAGTTTGACAACATGTAAGTCTGTGAGGATGGTGATTGTGCACAAGAAGCATGAGATGTGTGTGCATGTGACCTACTATTATGCCAAGAATAATCATTCTTAGGAAAATAATCATCGTTATTGTAAGCATGCTCACGTATGGAACACATTGATTCCCTAGAATGATTTTCATGACTAGTAAATGCATAGTAGTATGGATGTGAAGGAACGTTAGGCCTCTCACCAAGTCCAAAATGTTCATGAGACATATTTTCAAGCAAGTAGATGAGAAGTACTTGATGAGAGGTATGCCTCAAACTTAGTCAACCACAAACAACTAGAGAAAATGTAAAAAAACATACTACTAACTAACTAAGAAAGTAAGCAAATCAAATCTAACAACTAACCTCTCCCCGGCAACGGCGCCAAAAACTTGTTCGACATAAAAATAATCCCAAGTATAGGATAAGACCGGAGTCGAATCCACAAGGAGAGGAGGGTTAGACAATGACTTAATATACTAGCAATAGATGAAACTAAGCTACTAACGAAAGCAATTAATGCAAATTTTTCATAGTCTTTAGAGCTTGCCAAGCTATCAAATCCACCAAAATTAATTGATGGAGCAAGTTGAGATTTGAGAACTTTCTAATCTAAACAACTTAGAAAGAAGTGAAATAACAAGTAGAGAGGGGCTAGAGATCATCGGTTTCACTAGTGACCAATACTCCTATTATATTCAAGTCCGGTTCTCAAATCGCATGTGTCAATCCACAAGACAAGTATCTAAAGAAGTGATTGCTCATTGCAATCCAACTCCCGACAAGAGAAGAGTGTATGTCCAACACGCTAATCAAGCACTAAAGAGGCTATTAAAATGAGATTTCTCTAAATTTCAAATCTTTCAAGCATCAAACATATGTAAACACACATCGGTGTTTCCACATGAAAGAAGAAGCAACAAATAAGATTCGTTAATTCTCACACAAATCACCTAACTAGTACTCAATTTCTCAAAGTTAGGATTGATGAGTTCCTCTCACTCAAGTGCAGTCTCAAATCAAGTAAGTCAAGAGTATTCGCACATCTACCTATTCAATGCATCAAATACTTCAAATAGAGAAATCCAACATTTGCATTAAGCATTCTAGTGAACCCAATACAACCCAATCATCCTTGAAGTTCAACTTTGATCAATATGAGGATTGAGGCACTAGATAGTTCCAAATCCCTCAAGCAATTGAATTTGCTAGAGATTATAGATTCAATATATCTAAAGAGAAATATAATTTCATTCATCATACTTGAATCCAACACTTGATTTCACCAATTCAACCTCACAGCTTGATTCAAATACACAAAACTAAGCTGTAATCACTTCTAAGTACAAAACTAAGCTACCAAAATGAAGAAACTACCAAACTAAGATTATAATGGTGAAGCAATTTCCCAAATCAAGCAATTGCTGCAATGCTACAGTGAAGAACTCATGAAGAACATAGCAGCAGCAGAATAGCAAAACAGAGCATAAAAAAGTTGTCGATTTAGTGCACAACCAGCCCCAAAATGAATCAAAAACCGCACCTCCTCTCTCCCTCTCTTCCTCTTTCTATTTTCTAGCTCAAGAACAACCCAACACAGGGCGAAATCGGAGAGAGAGAGAGAGAGAGAGAGAGAGAGAGAGAGAGAGAGAGGAGAAAATTGAACTCGGAACAGAGCACTGTTGAATCGTCGAGTATGTGTGAGAGAGCCCAAAATTTCTTCATTCTTCCGTTTATATAGCCTCCCAAACCTGCTTGATAGTCTCCAAGATATCATCCAAGCCCTCCAATTGGTATCAAACACTCTCTGTCGTTGATTTTAGCTTCATCATCAAGAACCCTAGCTTTTGGGGCTTTCTTTGTTACTTCGTTTTGGGCCAAATTGAGGGGTGCAATGGAGAGGTCTTGGGCTGGGGAGCGTTTTGGTATAATATTTTCTTGACTTGGGTGCGATTTGAGGCCGGGCTGAGTAGTTGCAGACCTTCGAGGATGCTTCCATGGAGGGCCATGTTGCTTCGTTCCTGTGCCTCGGGGAAGAAGAGAGACGCGGTCTTGAGCTGTTCTAGTAAATTTTAACTTTTGCCCCCTCTAGTTTGTTGGGGGCTTTAAAATGGCCCGCATCACTTGAAATAAGTGCACCACGACCCCCAATCCGTTAAGAATTCTTCAAAACGACCATTAAAATGTTTAAAATCTTGAATTTAAGCCCCAACTCCGTTGAAATATTTTATATTAGGCCCTGGACTTCACTTTTGACTTGCAATTTGACCTCTCGACTTGCTTTGTCTTCAATCTTGGCCTCTAAAATGTTCAATAATCTTCTAATTTAGTCCTCCAAGCCCCTTCTTCATGTTATTTGACCCTCCAAATCTTCTTAATTCATAATTTAAGATCCTTCTAGCTAGCATCTTGCGTTCCAAAGCACGTCTTCACCTATAAAATGAGAGAAAAACAACCAAAACTACTAGAGAGAGCATAAGTCTAGAAATATGGTTATAATACACAAGTTACACATAAAAATAATTTATCAAGAGTTCAGTAACATACTAAAATGTGCAATTTACGATCCTTAACAATAACATAATGAATCGTAAATCCATAAATGTCATAAGAAATAGATCGCCTCTAGGGCATATTTCCAACAGTCTCCCACTTGAACTAGATTTAATCTCCTGCATCATATGCCTATTGATCTAGCGCGGCCCTCCATGCTTACGTTGTGCAGAGGGCATGGTAGGCGAGACACCTTGCTGGTACCTTGCATAAATTCACATCTCCTCTATCAACAATTTGATTGATATTGAATATTCTGAGTAAGTGCATCTTATGCATTAATATACTTAGTCCTCTGTGATATAATTGGCAACTGAATCTTGCCTGAAATCTTTCCATCTCACAGCCCTCCCACTAGTTCAAAACATAACACTTGACTATAATCTGAAATCTTTGTTAGGTTGGAAGTTCACATCACTGTAACTCCTTACAGCAAACTCTTCCTATCCTCCATTTATCAAGAATTCTTCCTTTAGTTCTTATCAAGTACTTTAAGGATAATCCTGACAATTATTCCAGTGACTCTCAACCGGATTTGACTGGTATCTTTGTGTCATACTCATATGACATGTCTGGCTTAGTATAAATCATGGCGTATCTCGTGAATCTCATTCACACAGTTCTTTCTCAATCTAATTGGAAAGACAATTAGTCTTCGAAAGACTAATTCCATGTGACATGGGTAATAATCCATTTTTTCTTCATGTCGAACTATTTCAACACCTTTTGTCAATATATGTATTTTGACTTAAGTTAAACAACTATCTTGATCTATCTCCATAGATCTTTATAGATTGTTTTGCCTAAGTCTATCATTGAAAATCAATTCTCTAGCCAATCTTTAACAGATTGCAGAATAGAGACATTATTCCCAATGATTAGTATGTCCCCACATACAAGACCAAAAATATAACTGTGCTCCCACTAACCTTCTTGTAAACACAAGATTCCTCTTCAATTTTGATGGAACCAAACTCCTTTGACATCAATTTGAAGAATGCAACTCCAAGAAGCTTGACTCAATCATTAGACAGATTGCTACAAGGTAGATACGAATGGAATTAAGTATCGCAATAAAGAAAAATATTTCGTCATAGTCTATACTATGAACTCACAGGAAATCCTTTAGCCACCAATTGTCCCTTAAAAGTAATCATTATCCATTTCGTATCTCATGGCTCCAAGCCATTCTGAGAGTATGGCCCACTCGTGGCCTCTTCATAGGTTGTAGGCTCATCTCCATGAGTAATACATCACTGGGTTATGAGAATTTCATATTTCTCTAGCTCCTTGACATCCTACCTTACCTACGAGGTCCTTATGTTACTTGAGTAGGTTTCTCCACAACACCTTGTGATCCTGCTCATGTTCCATCAAAAGGAACAATGTTCTGTTGTGGTTCTTGAACTCCTTCAAGTTCTACTGTCCTCCTACTGTTTCTTTTAGAGAAAATCTCTATCTAGAAACACAGTGGTTCGAGAAACATACAATTTATTCTCGACTGGATTGTAGAAATAATATCCTTTGTTTCCTTAGGATATTCCACTTAGCACATTTATCCGACTTGGGTCCAAGTTTATCTGTAAACGTTCTCACATAAACTTCGTAACCCTAATTCCTTATGAATGACATACTAGGAAACTTCCTACTCCATATCTCATATGGTGTTTTTCATAATTGATTTAGATGGAACAAGGTTAAGGGCGAAATTTGCTGTAATTAAAACATGGCCCTTAAAAGTTAACTGGAAGTTTTGTTTGACGCATCATGGATCGAACCGTGTCCAATATCTCTTCTCAGACACGCCATTCCATAATGGTGTTCTAGGTAGAGTGAGTTGGGATCACATCCCATACTCCCTTAGATGCTCAAACTATTGGCTCAAGTATTCTCCTCAACGATCCAATCGTACAGCCATGATACTTTTGCCAAGCTGGTTCTCCATTTCATTCTTGAATTCCTTAAACATTTCAAACGATCCTGGTTTGTTTCTTCATAAGATACAAAAATCCATATTTCTCTGATCCCATCAGTAAATATGATGAAGTAATGAAAACCACCCTTAGCCTTTGTGCTTAGCGGCCGACATACATCAATATGTTGCCTAATAAATAAGTATTACATGTTCCATATGACTCAAAATCAAATGAGTCCATCCATATGGAGCTTAGATATGTATCTCTCATTTATGTGGCCTAAACAACAATACTAAAGCTAAGTGAGGTTCATATCATTATATGCAAACATCTTGGTATTAATGTTGTAGATGAATTTGTCATGATCAAGGATATATAATTCATTAGACAAAAGTGCATTACAATAATGCATTTTATCAATATAAATAGAACAACATTTGTCCATTGTTTAATAAAATGATTTTCTTGTCAAAACAAGAAAGCGTGATACTGTCCTTACTCAAAGTAGTGACATAATCGTATTTTGTCTAATTCATGGATAGTTACAAAAATGTGGAGATAATTCCTTACGGCTAATTCAGCAACCCCTTGCTTCATTCCCCACGTGTAGGTTTATTTCTTCCGTATCCAATTGTCTACATCTCTCGAGATCCTCCACATTTCTAAAAATGTGAGATCCTCATCTAGTATCATATACTCTTGATGATGAGATAAACACATTGACTACTACAACAAAAGTACCTAAATTGAAATTCATAATTCCTTTATTATTTCTTTCCAGGTACTTTGGGGAGTCTCTCTTCCTCCACACTACCTCATGGGGTCGGTGAAAACCTTTTGCCCTTACCCATGCTATTAACCATTAACATGTTTTTCCTTAGCCCTTTATTAGTGCTTTGTTTGGCGATTCTCAATCATATTGAGTAAATCACCTTTGAACAATTGCATCCAATGCAATTCTTGGTCCACTTGGGCGAACAACTCTTATTATTTATCTATCGCATAGATAACACCCATTCCCTAACCTTTAAATCATACTGAATTAGATTTGTTGCAGTATGACTTCTTGCTTCATCAGTCACACATTACTAGCTTGTGTCGTCGCGTCATATCTTGATGAATCAAGTTTCCTTGCTTTGTAAAGCCCGAACTTATTCCATCTTGATCATGACGAGTGCTAAGCAAGAGATGGTAAAACACAAAGTGGAGCAACACTTCAAGCCTTTCATGTCTAGCTTGGTATTTGAAATAGCTTCTTTTAATGTATGATCATATCATACGCCTCCATATTTCTCATCTTGCTTCCAAAGTTCAGAGTTCATGGTAGCTGACATGACGCAAGTTACATCCACATAACCATTCTTTGATTTTCCCTCAATTAGGCTTTAGTGTTAATGACAGTTGGTGGAAGGAGAACTTTATGTTGTACGATGTATAACATTTTTCATTTGTTTTGTTTGAGAACAATTCTCAATTTTATACCAGTCTAGAAAATAGATTCCAGACAGCTTGTCCTTCTTAAGACCATAAAGTCGCGTTTTTGTTTGTTTAATTCCATGGGTATTCAACACAATAGGATTTATACAGAGTAATGTGACGTTATAAATATATTTAACAAGGACTTAATTGTCAAACATAGCTCCCACTATTTTTCTCGGATTAATAACCCTCTATATTAATGCGGAAAATATCATTTTATTTTCTAGTGGGTTCCAAGATCCATATTTCACTTCTTTTGAGCTTGATTTGGCAAGTCACTCAAAACTAGTTATTTAGGTAGAAACAATTCAAATTGCATCCTTTGCACTCTAGATTCAATTGGGCAAATAACTCCTTATTTATCCATCCCATGGATAATCCCAATTGGTTGCTTCTAGGCTTCTAATCTCATTAAAATCACCTAGTTGTGTCCATCCTCTTATTTAAACAATTGAACATTACTTGTATGTGCCAAAGCAACACAATCATGACAAACCAAGTCGCCCTGATTTGGCACGCACGAGCATGATAATCATGATCATGAAAAGTGCTTGAGTAACGAGAAGACAAAACGCAATATTTAGTTTTGCATGCATCATCCATACACCAACAATAAATAATAAGACAATAAAATAAACAACCACAAACAAAAATTAAACGTGATATGGATATGGCCTCTAATCTAAGATATTCTCAAGCCAATGAGAATATCTATGAACCCTAAAGATAGCAAGCTCATCTCCATGTGCCTCCATATTTTGGTCCATGCTCCATAGATTTTGTGGATTGTTTCCATCTCGTGGTTTCTCCATGCTCCTTCTTCAAATCTTGGCTATTATCTATTAAATTTAATTCTAGCTAGCATCTAAACTAAATAAAAAGATCTCACAAGTTGAGAAGAACACCGGTTCACATAACGTAAAACTTAATTAACTGTTACATTAAATTGATCGGCTCGCAGGCCTTAAAACAAACCACAAAATAAATATCCACAACAAATCACAACCTAAGGCCATATCCAATCACCATGCAAAGAGCACATAAACAATTAAAATCCAATTTTAATGCGTTTGGTCATTCTTAATTTTTTTTTGGATGTGCTAGGGTTAAAACAGTCCAATAGGGCCAACCAAGCTTGGCCAAATCCCTAAAGGAACCCCAAAAGGCCTAAGAGCAACTCCAACAGGTGGAGGATAAAAATTTGTCCTTGGACCAAATTTGGTCCTGGAGCAAAATTTGCTCCTCCACTTTGTTGCTTGTGCTCCAACTGTAAGGAGTAAAATTTGTCCTTGGAACAGTTATTGTATTTTATTACTTTTTGTTATTATTATTAATTAATTATATTTCTATATTAATTAGTCTTAATTAACTAACTAATATTTATTTAAACAAATAATATGTAATTAAAATAATATTTTAATTTATACTTAAAATACTTGATTTTTTTTAAAAAAATATATTTTTTATCACCATTTCCATCGGCTAATTTCCAACGGTCATATTCTAATACATATATTCTAACATCTATATTCCAGCAATATATTTCAACAGCTATTTACAACTGGATATTTTTGAAAGGCATATTCCAAAGAATATGTTCCAACGGCTGTATTCCAACGAGCATATTCCAACAACTATACTCCAACGGGCATGTTCCGACAACTATATTCCAACAGGCATATTCCAGCAACTACATTACAAGGGGCATGTTCCAACGACTACATTCCAAGGGGCATATTCCAGGAGCTATCTTCCAACAAGAAAATTCTAACTACTATAATCCAACAATGATGGTACAAGTGGAATAATCCCACATCTATAAGTATGAGAAACTTTTCGTTTTAGTTGAACTCATAAACATTGTATTTGTGACACTTCTTCACATTCACTTCAGCTCAAAATGGCTTCTTACAATTGGATGATGAACTCCCTCCTCGATGAAGACTCAGATGGTGAATATGAAAGGATAGCAGCCATCATCATTGCCGAAGAGCGAGAGAAAATGGAACAACATCGTCGTGGTTCAATCCCAAGTCATATTACTATTGACCGCAATACCCTTGAAGGCCATGCTCGAAATTTTCAAGATTATTTTGCCCCACATCCTACTTATCCACCCTACTTATTTCGAAGGAGGTTTCGGATGCATCGTCCTCTTTTTCTACGAATTTCAGAGGCAGTTGAAGCATTTGACCCTTACTTCAAACAAAAGCGAAATGCGGCTGGTAAATTGGGTCTCTCATCTCTCCAAAAGATTACAGCAGCATTTTGAATGCTTGCTTATGGATCATCTGCTGATTCACTTGATGAATCTGTTCGTATAGGAGAAAGTACTGCTATTGAAAGTCTCAAAAGATTTGTCAAGGCGGTTGTGGTTCAATTCGGTGATACTTATTTGAGGTCGCGAACAACTAATAATGTGAATAGGTTGCTAGCGTTGCTAGCTATTGGAGAGCACAGAGGATTTCCTGGGATGTTGGGGAGTGTAGATTGCATGCACTGGAAGTGGAAAAATTGTCCGACTGCTTGGCAAGGTATGTATACTGGTCATGTACACCCACCTACTATCATATTAGAAGCTATTGCATCTCAGGATCTGTGGATTTGGCATGCTTTTTTTGGTTTACCGGGATTCCATAACGACATCAACGTGTTGGATAGGTCTTCTGTCTTTAATGAGCTTACTGCAGGGCGAGCTCCGAAATGCGATTACACTATTAATGGAAATAATTACACGATGGGATATTATCTAGCTGATGGCATATATCCTTCTTCGTCTGTATTTGTAAAAACTATTTCAGCACCACAAGGTAACAAGACAAAATTGTTCGCTACTGCTCAAGAGTCAACAAGGAAAGATGTTGAACGAGCATTCGGAGTTCTTCAAGCCCGTTTTGCTAAAATCCGTGGACCGGCTAGATTTTGGGATGAAGAAGTTTTGAAGGATATTATGATGGCTTGTGTAGTTATGCACAACATGATTGTTGAAGACGAGCGTGAAATTCATACAAATGAGTTCATATATGATGGAATGGAGGAGGTTATTTCAGATCCATTGATGCAGGGACATACACCTGAATTGGAATATTTTATACGAGCTGACCATCAAATCAGAAACCGAACCACTCATACCCAACTGCAAACAGACTTAGTCGAGCACCAGTGGCAATTGCATGGAGCTGACGACCTTTAGCTTTCCAAGCTCTTCTTGTTGTTCTCGTTTGCTTGTCGTATTTCCCTTTGTTTTGCTTGTCGTATTTTCCTTTGTTTGCTTTGTTATGCTTTCTTTGTTGTAGTTTGCTTTTCTTTTTTTCGTCAAGTAGTTCGGTTTGTTGTAATGTCAAGTCTTTTTAATAAAATCTTATTGCTATAATGTACTTCAATTATTCAGATACTTAATTCATAAATGAGAAACATTAAGTACACATACTATTACAACATATTAAAACTCCATATAATAAAGCTTATTAAAAAGTACAACACTACTACATAACATATTAAAGTTTAATTTAATACTACTTATTTGCTTTGATCTGCAACGATTTGTCTCTGTAGGTTTTCGTAGAACATAGCTTGCTTCTCGAGCATGGCTGACGTATCGATATTCATAATCTCCATATCTTCCTTTCTTTTCTTAAGTTTCATTTTCTCCTCTTGTACTTGAAGCATTTTGTTATTGAAAATCTCTTGCCTTTCATAGTATTGCCTTTGCTCAACATGTGCTGCATCAAATTTCTCAATCCTTCGTTGTTCAGCCTCAGCTTTATTAATATTGCTCCATCAACTCTATGCTACGCATATTCTCGCTATTCGTCCCACTCTTGAGCTTATCCTTGTTCCCTTTCCTGCCACTTGGCCTCGGCAACTTAGCTTTAGGAACGACATCATCTTCATCCAAATTCACACAATTTATTGTCGAAGGTGACGAGATGCTAGGACTTGCTTTCCTATTTTTGTTTGCTTTTTTAGTTGATGTCTCCAAATTCCATTTCGGATGATTCCTAAGCACATTCCAAGCATGCATCAACTTGAACTGTTTTTTCTGTATGTCTTGGTACATACTCAATGCTTTTGCCACCTGCACAAATATACATACACATTTAAGTACCATTTGTTTCATTGGAAGTTAATAAAATTAAGTACCAATTGAAGAGATACCTTGTCTTGCTCGTTGATTCCACTTTGATTCAAATTTTGAATTTGAGCAAGATACCCGCAAAATTTATTTACTTCAGTTTGTATATTACCCCATCTCTTCCGGAGGGAGTCTTGAGAGCGGTCTGATTCAACTGGTTTGTGGTCATAATAATCCTTTGCAATTCTTTTCCAAAATTTATCTGCTTTCTGTTGGTTCCCTTCAATAGGATCCATTGATGTGTTGAGCCATGCTGAAATCAAAACCATATCCTCATTTGGTTGAAAAGATTGTTTTCTTCGACTAACAATACTGCCCTCCGGCGAATCGACATTGGATTCGTCGAAGTCAGTTGTAGTTTGATGTGTGGAATCGTATTCATTAGTGTTTACATTTCCATTCAGAAGATCAACAAAAGTACTAATCTGCAAAATATAAACACAAATTATTAAATTTTTTAGCAAAATATTTGAATAAGCGTGTTAAAAACTACATAGTTTTAACTTTTGCTAGGAACAAGTTTATAATTGAAAAAACAAAAACTAACATATCTATGAAGAAATCAAATTTAATTAAAATATAATTACTAGTAAACTAAAACAGGAAGTAGCACTAAATAAAATGTAGCAGATTTATAAAAAGTCCATAGTTAATGGACTAAATCTACCCTAATTAACCATATCAACAGATTTGTAAAAAGTCCAAAACCTGACATGTTTAGTGGCCCAATTTGAAGCCCAAATTCTCCCATAATAAACTAAACCTACCCTAATTAAAACCATATCACCAGACTTCTCACACCACTCGTCTCTTTCTCCTCCACACCCCAGAAGCACCGCGGCTACCAACATCATCAGCTTGGCGGTGCTTTTCCGATCGGTTCTCACTCCAGCTTCCTCTCAATCTCAATCTCCTCCCTTACCACTCTTCCTCTCATTCTCTGGACATCTCAAATCAAGGGTATTGCATATTGGGTGAAATAGAGAACATACCTTGCTGAATTGGAGGCCGAAATTGATGGTGCTTGAAGCTGATTTCTTCTACAATATGCAATTTAAGATAAGTGTAGTGGATTTCTCTGATTTTCCAAACAGATCGGACAATTTATAGTGTTTTTCCCCTTTTTTTACCGTTTGAACAGTTGATGAGAAAGCTGAAATTTTTTCAGTATATCATCAGAGTTACAGTGTCGGATTAGACTTCTGTAAATACTACCGTTGGAGTGTTTGAAATGGAGGTGGAATCATTTTTTTTTTAATTAAAAATCAGTTTTATATGTTTGCTCCTTTTTAATTGTATGTATCTGGTATTGTCCTCCATTTCACTGTCCTAGCTTTTGCTCCAGAAGATGCTCCTTCTGCTGGAGCTGTGTTTTCTGTGATATGGAGCATTTTTTGCTCCAAATGATTTTTTTCTCCACCTGTTGGAGTTGCTCTAAGGGCCGGCCGGCTCTAGGCCACATGGTCAACCCGCACGCGGCTAGGCCGGTTCGGCCCTAGGCCGTGTGGTTTCTTGGGAGGCAAGGAAGGGGGATGGTCCCAACGGGGCCTATCCTTCTTGTGGGAGTTGTTTCCAAAACAACTCCTACTCCTTGTTGCCCAAGTTTAGTTGTTTCCATGCTTGAAAACCTTTTTTCCAAGCATGTTCCCAAACCTTAGCCTTCTAGATCCAAATATTCACATCCTGTGTGATTCAAACTCACTAATAAATCACATCATATGTAAAAATAGATTTTGTTTGATTGAATCATATTCAATTGCATCAATTATGCTTAATTTGTTCGTTCTACGCGATAATCAACAATTAAAGTGTAAAACAACAAAAATCGTAACACATAAACTACGTTATGCTCTACGACCAGTGGCTCTGATACAACTGTAGGGTTTTGATAACCGATACGCAGCGGAATAAAAAATAATTAATCCTTACAAGACCCTTCAAGGATCACAACCCTAGAATTCATAACAATAGTAAGGGTTTAGTATCAAAATACCTCTTGGTTGTCCTTTGATGACTTCTCACGTGAAATAGTATTCACGTCTCTATGGCTAGTTCACTCATAGGATTGAACCCGGATCCTTCAAGCCTTTGTGCTAGCTAGGATTGAAGGAGGAAGAAGAAGATGATCACGATCACGCAAAACTGATCAAAAGAGGTGGGCGGCACCTCTTGTTGCCCACATGGTAGGGGACGATCCCAAGGGGGGTTCATCCTCCTTTGGGATTTGCTCTATCTGCTTGATTTTCTCTCCTACTCCAAGTATGTACTTCCTCTGTTCCCTTTTTATCTTCCAAGTTTGCATTTTTCTACTATTCACAGGGTCACTTTGATTCAGTGATTTGATTAGTAAAACGATGCAAGAATTTGATAAACTTTGAAAGCTGTTGTAGAGTAAACTTTATCCTACAAAACCATGAAAATTTATCAAAAAATTAAATCATCTTGCTGTCCAAATAGTCGGGTCAAAGTGACCGGGACACGGAAGAAAAAGTCAAAAAAGAAGATACAGAAAGAACGGGGTAAGTAGATGTGTAGAGAAAATAAGCTATGAGTGTTTTTTATATAGTCCAACAACTCCTTGTCCTAATACATAGGAACCCCTCTCCTAATCCTACTCATGTAAGGATTAGTCCAAATTGCAAATTAGTCCCACTAAGTGTGCAAGTAGTTGCGTATTGATCCTTCTATTTAATTAATCATATTAATTAATTCCCAAGTCCGGTCTAGTCCATAGAGAGTGTGGCGCCATAGGTCTCTACTTAGTTGGTGGTAACATTTTACTAACATGGAGCATCCTCTATCAAGACATCCACGCTACCCAACTAATAGAAATAGTCATCCGACAAACCTTGTGCAAGTATTGTCTCACCCCTTTGTCTCTATATCCTGATTGGACACGAGACATCATACTCGTATATCCAATGCATAGTTCGATCCTGGGAATAGTCTTATCCATGCAGACAACATCAATATCCTATATTGATTTATCTTAGTTTGGCCAGACATTCTATAAGCACCATCCCTCTAGTGGCCGTGTAATTTACTCCCGTTATGTGGGAGGGACAAATCCTATCTACGCCATTACCATCTCTAAGCTTGCTTCCTTATTGTATCCGACTAATGCATTTATAAGTACCCAGTTACGGTGTCGTGTTTGACGATGTCAAAACAAAACATTCCACAACTAGAGGATCTAGTGACTTCAAGTCTAAGGATGACAATACCGTTGTCACTACGAGAAGCACTTGTGACTTTACATAACCCGTATGTAGCCTTCTCGTAATGGGTCAATCCCGTATGCTATTACTCCTAATGCATACCCATGTATTGGATCGTGATATCTCCATATCAATCCAACGCCATACTGGTCTATAGTTGATTGTCCCGTTAATCATTATAATCGACTAGGGATATTTAGGAATATAACACTTATATTCTAAGCACTTCATTCATGTTAACATATCTCCATATCGATAACATAATGAATCTTAAATCCATAAATGTCACAAGAAAAAGATTGCCTCTAGGGCATATTTCCAACAAAATCAAGGATCAAAGTACTAACAACATGCATATTTAGTTGGACTAAATAACAAAGTGGACTGAAAGGAAAGTTGATCTAAACTGTTAGATCTTAGTAGTGGGGTATTTCTGTTATTAATAAAGAGTTATTAATTATAAAAGAAAAATTCATCCCTAACTTTTCATTAGATGAAAAATTAGAGCAAGAGAAAGAACAAGAGAAGAGGCCGGCCACCCTACCCGACGACAAGAAGAGGACGAACCCTCTCATCCTCCTCCATTGTTGCTGCTTCTTGAATTGATCAAGCTTCCTGATTGTTCCTTCCCTACACCGCTAGGAAGAACAAAAGAGGAAGTTCTAGTTGTTGATCCTACGGTGTGGATACTAGAAGAGGTGTGGACACTACTTCTATGCAGTGATTAGTCAGATTAACAAAGGTAACCTTTCCCTTCATCAGGTTATGTTGCTTCACATGTGATCCGGGGAGATTTTCAGGTAGGAAAAAATTATATTTCAGCCGCTTAACCTGCGCCAAAATCGTACATATCACATATAGATCCATGAACTAAGTGTGAATTTGAAGTTCAAAGAATTATTAAGCTGCAAAGCATAGAAAATGAAATACCTCATGTATATGTGGATACAAGTAAAGTTATAAAATTTTATATACCAGCTGTGGATGTTCCAGCACGGATAATTGTCCCAGCAAGACAAGACTAAAGCATAAAAGGGAATGAATCTAAAGTACGCCAGAAGTGTTGAGGACCCGTACGCTGAAAAGATTTAGTTCCTAGAAAAAGGAAAAAGAAATCAAGCAACTGTAGTAAAATCTAAAAGATTCTACAAAGACAGCAAATAGTAACACCAGTGTTGGCGATCGGTTCCCTAAAGAAATTGATCTAAATGTAGCCCTTGAAGAGGAAATGGTACCTGAATATCAAGAGATCTCGATCAATTACATATGTTCCAAGACATATGTGGGAACGAAGAAATGTAGTTATTGATGACACATTTATCTTTAATGTTGCACTTGAGTTAAGTGGTGACGACCACGAACTATGATCCTTGACGAATATTGACGTCGTGGTGATTGGCCAAAATTGTAAGAAGCAATTTAGGCTGAATTAAAATCTGTAAGAAAGCACAAGGTGTTTGGACCAATAGTTCAAACTCCAAGTGGTGTGAAACCCATTCGATTAAAATGTCTATTTGTGTGGAAACATAATGAGAAAAATGAGATTACAAGATACCAAGCTTGACTTGTAGCTCAAGGTGTCTCGCAGAGACTAGACATTTATTATGAAGAAACATACTCGCCAATGATGGATGTGACAAATTTTCGATTCTTAATAAGTTTAGTTGCATCCGGAAATTTGGGCATGCAATTGATGGATATTGTGACAGCATACCTATATGGGTCACTTGATGTATGTATGTATATGTATGTATGCATGTATGTGAAAGTACCTAAAGGATTTAAGTTTCCTGAAGCAACTCAACACGTAGTTCTTATTAAATCAACCTCGAAAGATCGTTACACATGTTGAATTAATCTGGAAGAATGTTGTATAATCGCTTAATTGAATATTTATTGAAATAAGGGCATGTCAATAATCAAATATGTCATTGTGTATTCATAAATAAATCTCTTAAGGGATTTTTGATAGTTGCAGAGTATGTAGACGATTTGAATATCGTTGGAACTCCTGAAGAGACGATTGAGACTGCTTTATATCTGAAAAATTAATTTGAGATGAAGGATTTGGAAAAGACTAGATTTTTTCATGGTTTACCAATTGAGCATTTGAAATAAGGTATTTTACTTCACAAATCTAATTATACAGAAAAAATACTTAATTGATTTAGAATAGACAAAGCACATCCGTTAACTACCCCGATGGTAGTTAGTTCACTTGAACACTGACTCATTTCGTCCAATGACAAAGAATTACTTGGTCATGAAGTACCATACCTTAGTGCAATTGGTGCTTTGATGTTTTTAGTAAGTTGTACTAGGCAAAGATATTGCATCTTATGTTAATCTTTTGGCCAGGTTTAGCTCAAATCCTACTCGCAGGCATTGGAATGGAGTTAAGCATATATCGCGGTACTTGCGTGGATCCACATATTTGAGTCTATTCTATCCTAGAGGTTCAAATGCTTCTCTAGTTTGGATATGCAGATGTTTGCTACTTTTTGGAGCCACACAAGGCAAGATCACAAATAGGGTATGTATACACTTATGGGGGTACTGCGATATCTTGACGATCAATGAAACATACAATGACAGTTCCTTCTTCAATCATTTTGAGATCCTTTATGAAGCTAGCAGAGAGTGTGTATGGCTAAGAGCGATGGTACCCCATGTTAAAGAAGCTTTTAGATTAACCTTCAACAAAGAAAGTCTAACACCATTACATGAAGACAATGCCACATTTATCACACAACTCAATGAATGTTTTATTAAATATGATCAGACTAAATACATCTCCCCAAAATTATTTTACACACATGAGCTTCAAAAGGATGGCTAGTCACTATTTAGAAAATACAATGAAGTGAGAATCATCAGATTTATTAAGAAAGCACTGTCAGTCTCAACATCGAAGCTACATATCCGAAAATTGTGGAATATGCCATCTCAGGGTGCTCTTATGAGTAATGCTATCATGATGGGGATGCGGTATTTTTAGTGTTTGTACTCTTTTCCTTAGTCATAATTTTTTTCCACTGAATTTTTCTTTACAAGATTTTTAACTAGACATAATTATTGCGAATATTCAAGGGGGAGTTCTATGAAACGTGTATGTGGACTTAGGTCAATATCAACTCTAGTAGGTAGAGCATATTTTATGTTTGTAGCAAAGCCCACGAACTCATTCTAATGCCTGGTATAGGGTTTTTGTGAGGCTAATTTTCGCTCTTCATCTTCTCTGTATGTAGGGTTTCTAATTTCTTTCACTAATCTCAGTAGAAAGTTCTTCAAATCATCCCGACCACAACCGTATTCTCTTGCGACCGTGCCGAATCCGGAGATGGGGTCAGCTATTATCCAAAAGGATTCTCTTCAGAAGGAGAATCAAATAGCACAAGCGTCGCAACCATCAATTGTTGTTGCTAGTGCAGTCGCAGATTTCGAAGACCTCCTAAGATCCATCCTCGTACGTGTACCGGCAAAGACTCTGATCAAATTCAAATTTGTATCCAAATACTGGTTTGCCCTCATCTCCGATCCCCAATTCTTCCTCCTCCACACCCTCCAAAACCCTGATCTCAAACCCTCCGGAATCGTCTTCCAACCAAAATCATTGGGACGAGAGTACGCATTCGTCCCTCTCAAACACCCTTCATATCACTCCACACTACCCTTCATATCACGCCACTGTCATCCTAGAATCCTGCAATGGGTTGCTCCTATGCTGCAAACTTGCCACACGTCCAGATCCGAGAGATCAACACTTCTACATCTACAACCCAACCACCACAATCCTTGATCCACCGAAGTGCTTATACTATAATACCACTCTTCAATTAGCTTTTGATCATTCCAAGTCACCACACTAAAAGGTGATCATGATTAAGTGCAAAGATTGGTATGAGAAATCAAGCTGCTGGATTCATGTATATTCGTCCGAGACTCGAACCTGGAGGAGGTGTGAGAAAGCATTTGAGTATTTAGGGTCATTTGTGTTCAGACACGAAGGAGTGCCTTTGAAAGGATCATTACATTGGGTTACAAAGTATGAGGGTTCCATTTTATCGGATGTGGATGGTGAATGTGAGAAGCCAATGCCATCACTTCCTCCTCCTAGATACGACGAGGCTTCGATCAGACACCTCTGCGAGTCTTGTGGCCATTTACATATCATGGACATCCAAAATGGAGGAAGATTCAATTTTTGTAGCAAATAGGGTGGTGATATGTAACCTGGTTTGGTTAGAGTGTTAACTAAATGTGGAATCCACCAACCCTTTCTTTTTTGAAAAAAATTGTGCCACCCTTTTTTCATGCAACGTAAGTTGCATTCAACTGCCTCACCAACTAACTTCTCTCTCTACCTCTCTCTCTTAACTTTTTTTGCGCAGGAGTTAACTCTTATAACAACAACCTCATCAATCTCTCTTCTACTCTCATTGCATCCGCAAAACACACAAATAAGAGCTCTTCTACTCTTCTTATTCCCTCTCTCTCTCTCTCATCCTCCACCAGTTTTGGGTTTGATTCTAAGTTACGTTCAATTCGTTTTTCTTCGAAGAATCCATCATAGGTTAAGGTATGGTGTTTACTGAGTTT
The DNA here is from genome assembly GCA_023055425.1 of Linanthus parryae. NCBI lineage: Eukaryota > Viridiplantae > Streptophyta > Magnoliopsida > Ericales > Polemoniaceae > Linanthus > Linanthus parryae. The sequence goes on along the minus strand of JALGPY010000007.1, from coordinate 69,920,426 downwards.
ATTTCCAATTTTGTTTCATGTTTTTACGTCAAAATCTTGAAAATTTGAGAAATTGAGTGAAGAACCCGAGAGCACTGAAAATTGGTACTAGAATCCCGATCTAGCAAGATCGAGAGACAACCAACAAGATCGGGATTCTAACCCATTCACATAGACCATGCTCCGCAATCTAGCAAGATCGAGCCTCGATAAAGAAGATAGAGGACCGACTTTGCATTTTCGGCCCTCCAGCAGGCTCGATCGGAACCCGATCTTGCTAGATCGAGCCTCGATCAAGAAGATCGAGGTCCAACTTTGCATGTTCGGACCTCAAACAGGCTTTGATCGGACCGCGATCTTGCTCGATCGGGTCTCGAGTATGCAAATTGGGATTCTGAAAACTTTTTTGAGCTCCTTGTGTTTCATTTCATAACTATTCTTTCCTGATCCATGTGTAATCTCATATTTTAAGCAATGATGAGCCTTATAGCAGCTGTATCTTTCTTTGGGGAGTGGAATCAAAATAATGGTTGTCACACGTACGTTGGGAACAGAATAACAAAGAATTTCTTCATCGAGAATGGAATCAAGTATTCAAATTTGATTACGAAAATCACCGAGAAGATGGATTTGGGGTGCGACCCACAAGATATAACGTTGCATCATCGGTACGGAGGAGATATGCATCGCGGTGTGCATCCGTCTGTCATCGAAGATGACTCCGACATCGAAGAGTGTTTTTTTTTTTTTTTTTTTTTTTTTTTTTTTTTTTTTAATTTAGAAGGATGCCGGTGTGATTCCGATGTATGTGACAATCACATTTCCTGATGATCCTTGTAAGGTGGCACCTATTCGGAGCACAACATAGTGTCAAGTTGAGTCTTCTGTCGGAGTGGCGTCTTTGGAATGGGATTCATGCTTTGTAGATTATTCCATTGAAGCTGATGATGCACTGACAACCAATGTGAGTAAGGAGATTGTTGTTGTCGGAACCAACCCTACACCCCATGAAAGAAACGATGGTGGTCCTATGTTTGATGAAGGTCCGAGAAACGAGGGTGATCATGAAGACAGAGATTATGATGATGATTATTATTATTGCAACGGACCTTCGCCTCCATCGTATGAACCACAACGTGTGCCACTAGCGGTTACTTCTAGTAACCAGCGATATGATGGCACCTGATATAATTTAGGACAATCAATGTTTTCATGAAGAAAAGAGTTTGATTTGAAAGTCCGAGATGATGCCGTGAAAAAAGGTGATGAAATCAGGCCTCACAGTACAAAATTCTTCGAGAAAGATTGGCGTTGTAAAGATGAGACTTGCGATTGGCGCGCATGTGCTCGTATAATACAAAATACAGGATTATGGCGCCTAGCGCACCACAACCCGTATCACACATGCTCGAAACTTAGGTTGGGATCGGACACAGCGAACAAAACATGTAGTGCCCAATATATTGCGGATCGAATGATATACCAAATTGTCGACGCAACAAAGGCACCATCTACAAAATCGGTTAAAAAATTCGGCGACAAAACTCTCAAACAGCCATGCACCCACTTCAAGGTTTTAGACGCTCGTAGGAAGGCGTTGACAATGGTATTTGGGACGGCATGCGAGAACTACGGAGAGGTTCCTAGTTATCTGTATATGGTGAAAGAAAAGAACGATGGAAGCATTACAGATTTCAAGGTTGATTCGAACAACGCTTCCTGTATTGCTTTTTGGCACTCGGACCATGAATTAGGGCCGTCCAATACATGCGACCAGTAAACATAGTCGATGCCGCGTTCATGAAGACAAAATTCAAGGGACAGCTAGTGGTAGCAACTGCCTCAAACGCACAACACCACATATTCCTGATAGCTTGCGGGATCATTGATGTCGAATGAACTGAGGCGTGGACTTAGTTCCTGACAAAACTAACCCTGATTGTTGACAATCAACCCGGGACAGTTTTCGTTTCTGATAGACACGACACAATCAAGAATGCGGTCGCAAGAGTGTACACCAAAGCGGATCAAGCATTCTATTACTATCACTTGAAGTAAATCTTGCTAAGAATTTCCCAAATCAGTCATTCATTCATTTATTTCACAAGGCAGCGTTTGTCAATAACTACCAAGAATTCTCACAAACCTTCAAGGGACTTGGCCTAGCGTTCACTGGCAAGCTGGTGGGAACAGCGTCGGAGGGAAGGATGGAGTTGGAAAAAAACCATCTAATGTCTCAAACGCTTCGGGTTGTTCCCCTGAGCGATCACCAGCTTCAAATACGATCGGAGCTTCATGGGGACGCTGTCGTCGATACAGAGAAAGTCGAGTGCGATTGTGGATTTCTTCAGATGCATCTTCGTCCTTTCATTCATGTAATGGCAGCAAAGCCTCAAGGTACGACCCTCATCGACCTCACGTCCCGATACTACAGTTCTAGCTACTTTAGGGAGGCGTACAAGGAGGTCATCAGCCCGATACCCACACATAGCCAGTGGGACCGAGATATTATACTGATGGAGATACAAGAGACTCCATGCTTTCGTCCACTGTACGCGGTGAAACAGGGAAGACAGGCGATGGCTCGTAGGCCATCTGAGGGAAAGCGTATGTTGAAGAAAGCCGACAGCTTGTAGGGCATCTGAGGGACAGTCGAGGGCTTGTAGGCCATATGATATTTAGTTGCAATTTGAGAATTCTCATGTGTTTTCGTTGAAATTTGAAGATTTCATGTGTTTTTGGTTCAATAACCCGAGAGCTCAGTAAGACTGCCTAAAATCCCCAACTGCATAATCGAGGCTTGATCTTGCAAAGTCGGGACCCGATCTTGCATAGTCAGGTCCCGACTTTGGATCGGGATTTTAGGCAGTTTTTTTGAGCTCTCCGGTTATTGAACCAAAAACACATGAAATCTTCAAATTTGAAGAAGTTTTAAACATAAACATCAAACTAAATCCAAACAGCCAAAATGATGTTCAAAATAGCTAAATCAAATCTAAAAAATTTCAAACATCTATATAATGTTCAAAATATCCAAATAATCAAATCACGGATCCGTGTCATTGCGGTCGTTGCTAGTCCCCTAGTAATCCATGAGCTTCCTTTTTCGCAGCCTCAATACGGGCGTGACATCGCCAACACAGTAGGAGGAAGCCGAGAGATATCGCTCAATGGAATCACCGTGTACGCCTAAAAACCAAAAAATATTAAAAACTATTAGTCCAACTGTTAAATCAATCAAATTAATTGAAATAGCAATTCCAAATCAATTATAAACATTTGAGCTCATTCCACATCCCTAAAAAGTATTGTGGTGAAATAAAAAAAGGCGTAAAACGGCGAAAAACAAATCACAGGAATGCTGAAATTCTGCCCAAAATCTCAATCTTGCAAGATTGAGACCCGATCAAGCAAGTTCGGGGCTCGATCTACCAAGATCAGGTACCGATCTTACAAATTCGAGATTTTTTTCCCATTCACAGAGAGCGTGCTATTATGGCTCAAAACCACGATCTAGTAAGATCGGGACACGATTATCAAGAATGAGACTCGATTGCAAAAGTGACCATGTTGATGTTACAGCTTCCGAATTCATGCATATTTTAGTGTGTTTTGTTCAATTTCATGCTATAATAGGTTCAATTTTATGCTATAGTCAGTTCCATTTCATACAAAATCAAGTTATAAATACATTCCAAATAAAAAAACTTACCTCGTTTCGCCGAGTTCGTCTTCTGGTTTTGGGGTATCTCCTGCAAAATCAACATCATCTTCAGCGTCGCCTACACCGGCCTCAAACAACCGGAGTTCTTCCACTTCATCTTCAGATGCCGAATTGAATATACCACATACAGAAGAGTCAGTCTTGGGAGATTGAGTGACTCAGTGTGAGAGTGAGTGATTCCGGTGGAAGAAGAGGGAGGGAGGGAAAGGGGGGGGGGGGGGGGCAGAGACGAGGGAGATAACCCGAGAGCTGTTAGGGTTCATGCGTTCTTCTTCACTTCGAGAGAGAGATGTGAGGGAGAACATAAGTTTTTTTTTTTTTTTTTTTTTTTTTTTTTTTTTTTTTTTCGAAAATTTTGTTAAGTTGGAGTTAAAACTTTTGATTTAATTAATTCATTAAATGATAAAACCGTTTTTTGGAGTGGGGTGGACTTTTTTAATAGGGAAAAATATTACCCCCCCCCTTTTTGCAACATTTTTGGCTCGAACACCTTCTCCCAATATTTTTTTTGTCTCTGTATGTAGGTTTTCTAATCTATCTATATAGATAATAGCAGAATGAACGTTTGAAAAAACTTCCATAAATGACACCCTTATCATTTTGCCACTTTCTAAAAATGTAATCAATTTGTTTTCAAAATCGACTGCATTCTTAAAAGCTCAAATGCAATCGGCCTGGTTAAAAATATTGGTTGGGCTGTTAAAAAATGAGATTTTAATGTAATATTTTTAGATAAGGTAAGATTTGGATACCATTTTATTCTTTTTTTCTTCAAAAATTATCTCTTATCTATTTACGTTATGGAATTCGCCGATCTCCGTGCCTATTTATCTTCGTCGCGGCAGATAAATTATCTCTCAGCTCTCTTTATATATCTTCTCTCTTTTTTCTTTAGGAGGCTGGAGTTGTTCCTCCTTTCGTCACCTTTGCAATTAGGCAAAATCCTGGGTTTCGAGATTATGTTAAAGTTAACTCCAACGATCTGGCAGTGCAGAAAATTGCTGCTGAGTGAGATTACTTGAAGTTCAAGGAAATTATATTTAACGAGGACTGGTGAGCAATTCTCATCATTTTTTTTAATGTTAACAGTTTACTTCATCACTTTCTTACTTTTCTCCATTATGTATTTTTCTATCTTTTGATCATTCCTTTCTTGCAATTATTTTTGTATCCCTCCTTCATAGCAGACTACTAAAAGTGATAATTTATAAGATTATGTTAACGTTAACTCCGACGATCTGGCAGTGCATGAATCGCTACTGCAGATTAAATCCTGGGTTATGAGCTTATGTTAAAGTTAACTACAACGATCTAGCCGTGCATAATCATTGCGATTGATTACTTGAAGTTCAAAGAAATTGTATTCGACGAGAGGACTGCTGGATATTGCGCATCATTTTTTATGTTAATAATTTACTTCATCTCTTTCTTACTTTTCTCCATTTTGCATATTTCTCTCTTTTGGTCATCTGTTTTATTCCTTGCTTGAAATTATTTTTTGTATCCATCCTTCTTCATGGCAGGATTATATTAAAAGTGATAATTTCTAAGGTTATGTTAATGTTAACTATGAAGTCCTTGCATTGTAGGGAATCGCTACGACAGATTTCTTGAAGTTCAAAGAAATTATATTCGACGAGGACGGGTGGGTATATATCATCATTTTTTATGTTAATAATGTGCTTCATATCTTTTTTCCTTTTATTCAATGTGTCATTTTCTCTCTTTTGGTCATCTGATCTACTATTCCTTGCAATAATTTTCGTATTCCTCCTCTTGCATGGCAGACGTATATTAAAAGTGATAATTCTAAAATTGAGATAGAAATAAGATTCTCTTTAAATGAAATAAGATAGAAAGATCATATCTGAATGGGAGAAAGTTACATGTTATCGTTTCCCCGCATCTTGAGTATCAAAATTTCCGGCAAACTAAATCATCCAAAAGCTTTGGTTGTTCAATGTCTATCCTTTTAGATTTCAGATTCACATTTGAACCAATGCTAATTTAAATTAATATTTATCTTATGTCATCATAACCTTATCTTTTACTTTTCTAAAAAAAACCTTATATTATACTTATAAATTCCAATCTAGCGATACCTTTGATAGCTCATGTCGTTAATGATAAACCATTAGTGTTATCTCTCTCTGTGAGTGTGTGTTAAATTCATCTTTTCCATCATATAATCAGAGCTCAACAACTTTCTTTTGTTTGCTGTGTACTCTTCATTTTGACGCATATATGACTTATTTATTCTTCTTATTATATGTCACACGATCTTATTTAGTATGTCTCACTTTTATCTCTTTATTATTCAAGTGCAGGTTTAATATGTTTTGCTTTAGTTGCAGGGCATATGGAGAACAAAAGCACAACAGACTATTGTTTCCTTCCACTCAACATGACAACATCATGAGTTTCTTCTTCTTCATCAGCACACAAATCATCAACAACCCATCATACGAATTCTTCACTATTCTCATCCTTATTGAGTATTGATTTTTGTTATGTCAAACCACCTCACGAACGAAGAACGAATAAAAGAAGAACACGGGATTTTACGTGGTTCGCTAGCAAAATATTGCTAGCTACCTCCACGGCGTAAAAACACCCTTTATTTCTCAAGAGGAACAATTACAATGATGTTTGCATACCTAATAATGTGACTACTAGGTTCTTTATATAGTGCTAGGAAATCCCTAAAGTTTCCAAATCCGATTTGGAAACAACTTGTTTCCTAACTAATCCTCCACTGTCTTTGACTTCCAATACCTTCCTAATCAAAGTTGGAAACAAAGTGTTTGGACGCCTTTGACCAATTCAAGGAACCAACTCAACAAATTTCTACCTTGACTTGAATTGTCTCGTGAACAGCAGCTGCTCCTCTTCTCGTAATAAAGCTACGTCTTCTCCGCACCCGATTGTCTCTAGTCACAGAGACTCACTGGACCCCCACCGGGTCCGAAATGCCCCTAAGGGCCTCACTGGCTCAAGATGTTGAGCAATTCCAGACAATGCTGGAACTTGCTCTCCGGAACCGGTTTGGTGAACATATCTGCGGGGTTGTCAACTATCCCCACCTTCTTCACCTTGATCCTTTTCTCGTTTCTCAGAAAATGATACCTGATGTCGATATTCTTGATCCTTTCATGATGAACCTAGTCCTTATTCAAGCAAATCGCACTCAAGCTATCACAGTAGACTATCGCCTGTTCTTGAAGTAGCCCTAGATCATTGACCATTCCCTTAAGCCAAATTGCCTCCTTCGCTGCTTCCGTTAGAGCCATGTACTCTGCCTCCGTGGTGGACAAAGTAACCGTCGGCTGTAGTGTAGCCTTCCAACTCACAACAGATGCTCCCAGAGCAAATACATAGCCTGTCATTGATCTTCTACTTTCAATATCCCCTGCATAGTCCGCATCCGAGAAACCAGCTACCAAGATGTCTTCACTAGCCCCATAGCATAGGCCATTGTCTGACGTACCCTTAAGGTACCTGAATATGTGCTTCACCGCCTGCCAATGGTCCCTACCCGGATGAGCCATAAAACGACTAACCACACTAACATCGAATGCTATGTCCGGTCGAGTGCAGACCATAGCATACATGAGACTTCCAACTGCGCTAGCATATGGAACCTTGGACATGTACTCCTTCTCCTCCTCGGTCTGAACGGTGTACATTCCTAGCTTGCTATTAGTTGCCATAGGAGTATCTATAGCTTTAGCTGATAACATCCCGAATCTTGCCAAGACCTTCTTGATGTATCCGTGCTGTGACAAGAAAAGCTTCTTCTTCTTCCTGTCTCTATAGATCTCAACTCCTAATATCTTCCGAGGAGCTCCCAGATCCTTCATCTCGAATTCCGCGCTAAGGGACCTCTTCAGTTCTCTAATGTCCTTGATATTTCGAGTTGCAATCAGAATATCATCCACATATAGAACTAAGTATATACGTGATCCACCATGCAACTCTTTGTGATACACGCAACAATCATACTCGCACTTGTGGTAACCAATCTTCAACATGAAGCTGTCAAACCTCTTGTACCATTTCCTCGGTGACTGCTTAAGTCCGTAGAGAGATCTCTTCAGCTTTCACACGTGGTTCTCTCTTCCGGGAACTTGGAACCCTTCCGGTTGGCTCATGTATATCTCCTCCTCCAACTCTCCGTGCAGGAAAGCTGTCTTGACATCCAATTGATCAAGCTCTAGGTCGTGGTGTGCCACTAAAGTTAGTAACACCCGGATAGAAGTATGTCTGATCATCGGTGAGAAGATCTCGTTGTAGTCAACTCCCTCTTTCTGACTGAACCCTCTTGAAACTAGCCTTGCCTTATACTTGACGCCCTCTCCAGATGTAGTTCCTTCCTTTCTTCTGAAAACCCACTTGCAGCTGAATATCTTCCTTCCCGCTGGCAATTTAACAAGCTCCCAAGTCGAGTTCTTGCTAAGAGACTCCATCTCCTCTCCCATTGCAGCAATCCATTGTGCTGACTCAGAACTAGATATAGCGGCCTTGTAGGAGGATGGCTCGTCCTCTACATCTTCCGCTACCTGTAATGCATATCCCACCATACCATCATCGATGTATCTCGCCGGAGGCTTTATGACTCTCCTTGGTCTTCCTTCAGCAATACTTTGATGAACCAGTTCCTCTGGTGTAGACGCATACTCACTATCAAACTCTTCTGCTTCTTCCTCTTCTGCTTCTGGCGGCGGTGCAGGGATTTCAGAATCCTTAGGATCAGTAGGATCCGACTCTCCCTCCACCTTCTTCTTTGCACATCCAAGCTCCACTTCCATGGAGTTCTTCAACATATGAGTCTCATCAAAGACTACACTTCTGCTAAGTATAATCTTGTTGTCTGCCCATATCTTGTATCCCTTCACACCTGTTCCGAAACCCATGAATACTCCCTTATTAGCTCTTGGTTCTAGTTTGCCATCATCAACGTGATAATAGGCAACACAACCAAAAACTTTCAAATCCGAGTAATCCACTGCATTACCAGTCCAGACTTCCATAGGAATCTTGCATCCTGTACCTGTGTGCGGGCTCCGATTTATGAGATAGCATGCCATGGAAACTGCCTCTCCCCAAAAACCTCTAGAAAGACTTTCATTTGAAAGCATGCACCTTACTTTCGCCAAAAGGGTCTGATTCATTCTCTCGGCTACACCGTTCTGCTGCGGTGTGTGCCGAACGGTGCGATGGCGTGCTATTCCCTGATCCTTGCAGAATCCATCAAACTCTGATGAACAAAACTCTAAGCCGTTGTCCGTGCGCAGCCTCTTCACCTTCTCTTCCCACCTGATTCTCTACTAGTGTCTTCCACTTCTTGAATCTTGCGAAGGATTCACTCTTGTGCTTCATCACGAATATCCAAGTCATCCTGGAGTAGTCGTCTATGATGCTCAGAAAATACCTATACCCGCCAATCGCCTCGACTCGAGATGGACCCCAACAATCCAAATAGATATAATCAAGAGTACCTTTCGTTCTATGAACCGCCTTAGGGAACTTGCTACGGTGTAGCTTCCCATACACGCAGTGATCACAAAACCCTAGGCTCTTGGGCGCATGCTCGATAAGATAGCCTTTCTTGTGAAGTTCCTGAATTCCACGTTCACTCATATGACTGAGCCTCATATGCCACAGCTTAGTTAGATTAGCTTCCTTAATCTCGGCTGAGACAACTCTAGCAGAACCTGTGATCTTCGAACCTTGCAACATGTACAAAGTCCCGCTCTTGACTCCCTTGAGAATCACCTTAGAACCCTTGCAGACTTGTAGATCTCCACCTTCACCTTTAAAACTGTATCCCTTGCCGTCGAGTAGACTCAAGGAGATCAGATTCTTCTTAATATGTGGTACATGCCTGACTTGCTCTAAAGTACATAACTTCCCTTCATTTGTCTTCAATCTAACTGAGCCGCTCCCAATCACCTTACAGACGGCTTCGTTTTCCATGTAGACAGACCCTCCATCCGTTTGGTTGTACGTCGAGAATAGCTCCCTGTTAGAGCAAATATGATAGGAAGCTCTGGAATCAAGGAACCACGCATCCTGAGAGTGCGTGACAACATCCTCCATTAGAACGTAATCATCCTCAGACGAGTTACCTTGTTCTGCTACGACTGCGGATCCATTCTGCCCCTGTTGACCTCGTTTTGGGCAATCTCTCTTCAAGTGCCCCTTTTCCTTGCAAAAGGCACAAACATCCTTGGGTAACTTAGAACCTGAGAACTGCTTCTTCTTGTTCTTCTTACCCTTCTTGCTTCCCCCCGTTGCCATCAGTACGGAATCATGGTCCTCTATACCTGTGCCTGCACCCTTATGGCGCAATTCCCTAGCATGGAGCGCCGATCTCACCTCCTCTAGGGATAAGTCGTCCTTGTTCACAATGAACGACTGCACGAAGTTCTCATATGATGGAGGTAACGAGATCAATAACAAAAGTGCAGCATCCTCATCCTCCACCTTCTCTCCAATATTACGCAAATCTAAGAGAATTGTGTTCAATTGATCAAGATGGTTCTTGAGAGCCGTACCTTCGAGCATCCGTGATAACTCTATATTAGAGTTATATTTATTCTACGTTTGTGTACCTTTTTGTGTAATTTTCGGGTTGAATATATTAGAAATACACTATGAACTTGAGGAAAATGGATAAGTTTAGCTTTGAGTGATAAATTGTTAATCCGGGCGTTTTTCACATTATTACATTTATTTTGTCACTTTTGACCGCACGGGGTGTTTTCGTGTTGTGTTGGACAGAAAACGAAGCTCATGGATTAAGAGGAGGAGGAAAACGAACTTCGGAACATATGCGGAAGCTTGGGAGAGGAAGAAATTGGAAGAAAAGAGGACAAAGATGGAAAAAGGGGGTTAAAGTGTCATTTTCATAAGTTTGAGTAATGACACTTAATACCCCAAATGAAGAATAGAAGAGAAGACTTAGAAAAATTGAGCGGAAGAAAAGTGGGGAAACTCACTGACTTGTAGGATCAAAAGTTGATCCTAGGATCAGAAGGAGATCGCAGGATCAAAATATGTGATCGTGCGATCAGAAGCAAAACTTAGCCAATACTCGAAGGAAGAAAAAAAGAAAACCCACTGAAGTGTAGGATCACCTCTGTGATCGTGAGATCAACCCAGATCGCACGATCAGAGAAAGTTGATCGCACGATCTGCTTAAGCGAGATGCACGATTTTGCTTGGCTTTGAGCCAAAACTACGTCGTTTAGTGTTATGTTATTTCCTAACCTAGTTGGGAAATAATTAATACACGTAATATTGATTCAAGGAGACACTTTTCATATATTATTCATCACTCACGCAAGGAGGAAGAGGAGATACGGGGGTCAAGAGGAGGATTCCTCCTCCATTGAAGATCTAGGGTTTCATCTTCTTCTTCTTTTTCTTCTTCTTTCAAATCTTGTATGGAGAAACTTGTAAGTTTTGTTTGGTTGATTAATATTAGCTAAAATCCATTGTTAGGCTTCTCTAGAGAGCCTAGGGTTATGTAGACGATATCTTTTCCGGATTCTTAATCTTTGTTTCATGCTTATTGATTTCTTCTATTGAGTGGATGTTAGTTCTTGAATCATGTTAAGGATCTTAGTATATTGACATGAATAAGATAGGAATTGATAATCAATGAACTAGGCTTTGCTCATAGGATGAATCATGATTAAAGTTGATTAAGTTCTAATTCAATTGTTCATAATCTATGCTTAATTCTTAATGGGGATGGAGTAATTAACCGGAACCGTTAGTTGGCTAGTGAAGTGCGCGACAGTGACTTTAAATAGCTAGGATGAGATATGAGCATCAATCCCGTATCACTGAGACTGAGAAGAGACGTGTTAGGATTGGCTAGTGGGGGTAGATTCGTAATTAGACTGTTTCGTGCAACGGTGGACCGACAGGACCCGTTTTCGTGCATGTCGTTAGCCTACTAGAACAGACCGGTAGACACAAGAGACCGATAGGAGATTGTAGTCTACCCTGAAGTAGAATGACTTGAGACCGATAGGAGATAGTCAGCGCTGTTTTCCGGCTTAGTTAGAATATAGTTAACGTGTTGCTCAGATAATCCGAAAATTGTCTACAGCCCTAGGTGATCTAGAGATTGCCTAGTTTCTCCAAACTTCTTTCTTAAATATATAAAAAAATACAAAAATATTAGATTAGTTTTTATTTTAATTTTTAAATCAATCAAACCCTTCCTCTTGTACCGTACTCTAAATTAAATAACTAGTAAATAATCTCAAGTCTGTCCTCGTGGGATCGATAACTCGGGGTTGAAATACCACCCCTATATTACTTGACCGTGCACTTGCGTATACACGTAAGAAATCGTGTCAATCCGTAGGGTGAAGAGCCTTTGCTTTAGCATCAACTTGCTAGTGAGACTCTTCATCATGTAGAGGCTCTCCAACTTGAGCCAGAGCTTCGCTGCTTCCTTCTGATCTGCGATCTCGATGATCACGTCATCCGAAAAGCACAGCATAATCGTTGCGTGTGCCTTCTCCTCCATCGCCTTGAACTCCGCTGATGCAAACTTCATGCCTTCCTTGTCCGCGGTCAATGGTGCCCACAAGCCTTGCGATTTGAGCAAAGCCTCCATCTTTATCTTCCACAGATTGAAGCTGTTCCCTCCCGTGAACCTGTCGATCTTCAACATCAATCCGGACATCGTTCTTGGTGGATCTTGAACCCTAGTCGCGTGCTCCACCTAGATCGGAAAACCCTAGCTTTGATTTCACCAAGCTGTGAAACCCTAGCTTTGCTCCGCCTTGATCTTGATCTTGAAACACCATCAACCTTGGCTCTGATACAAGTTTGTTATGTCAAACCACCTCACCTACGAAGAACAAATAAAATAAGAACGCGGGATTTTACGTGGTTCGCTAGCAAAATATTGCTAGCTACCTCCACGGCGGAAAAGCACCCTTTATTTCCCAAGAGGAACAATTACAATGACGTTTGCATACCTAATAATGTGACTACTAGGTTCTTTATATAGTGCTAGGAAATCCCTAAAGTTTCCAAATCCGATTTGGAAACAACTTGTTTCCTAACTAATCCTCCACTGCCTTTGACTTCCAATACCTTCCTAATCAAAGTTGGAAAAAAAGTGTTTGGCCGCCTTTGACCAATTCAAGGCACCAACTCAACAATAATGGTATTGCTTACTTTAAACATTGTCTACTCAATTTTATTTGAGTTGTAAATTCTCCGGATAGGAGTAGTGAGCCAAACAGTTTGTCGAAAAATAGTTAATTTAGTAACAACACTGATAATTTTGTGTTTATAAATGTGAATTACTGATTTAGCCGAATTGATTTTCTACAGAGAATTGCCTGTTCATAATTTTGAATTTCTTAGTCCTTAAACACTGTCTACTTAAGTTTGTTTGAGTTGTGAATTCTTTGGCTATGAGTAATGAGCCAAGCAGTTTGTCCAAAAACAGTAAATGTAGTAACATAAGATATAAGATGACCGTTAATTAGATTGTACCAGTAATTTATTTCATCTGAAGAAGAACATGCCAGTAATATTTTCTTCACGAGAACATGGATGTACTATTTTTTAATATTCGTTTGGATTTTTAAGCAAAGCATTTTCTCCAAGTTTTGGATTATTATTTATTAATTAAACGTCTAATTATCAGTAAATCAAATGTAAGTGTAAAAATTAAGAAAGGTTGAAAGTTGGAAAAATCTAATTTTTTTTAAACTTATAAAAAGGTGAAAAAAAATTAGGTAACATAAATTGTGACAAAAATGAGTAAATTAGAAACTTTTTTATGACCTAAAAAAAATTAAAAGTCACCTAATTTTATGCAAAGAAGGCAAATTTAAAAAATCCAAAAGATATGGCTATGTTAACTGCCACGAGTTATATATTTCTTTTGTTTCTTTGTCTTAATTGTTTTGCAATTATTAAAAAATTGGTGATTACTAAAATGATGTTTTTATCATGACTTAAGCGCGCTACATTTTAATTTTCAAAAAGAAAAAAAAAGTGCGCTACATTTTATCGCACGGACGGTTTGCTAGTTTCTTTCACTAATCTCACTATAAAGTTCTTCAAATCATCCCGACCACAACCGTCTTCTCCGGCGAACATGCCGAATCCAGAGATGGGTTCATCTATTACTATAAAAAGTTCTCTGAACAAGGAGAATCAAGCACCACAAGCCTCGCAATCATCAATTGTTGCTGCTAGTGCAGTCGTAGATATCGAAGACCTCCTAAGATCGATCCTCGTACCTTTACCGGCAAAGACTCTGATCTGATTCAAATCTGTATCCAAACACTCGTTTTCCCTCATCTCCGATCCCCAATTCTGCCTCCTCCACACCCTCCAAAATCCTTGCCCCAAACCCTCCGGAATCTTCTTCCAACCAAAATCATTGGGACGAGAGTACGAATTCGTCCCTCTCAGCCACCCTTCAAATCACTCCACACCACCCTTTAAATCACTGCGTGAGGCCCCATCCGGCACCGTCATCCTAGAATCCTGCAATGGGTTGTTCCTATGCTGCAAACTTGCCACACGTCCAGACCCGAGAGATCGACACTTCTACGTCTACAATCCAACCACCAAGCAATTCACAATCCTTGATCCACCGAAGTGCTCATACTATAATACCATTGTTCAATTAGCTTTTGATCCTTCCAAGTCACCACACTACAAGGTGATCATGATCCAGCGCAAAGATTGGTCTGAGAAATCAAGCTGCTGGATTCATGTCTATTCGTCCGAGACTCGGACCTGAGGAGGTGTGGGAAAGCATTTGAGTATTTAGGGTCATTTGTGTTCAGACACGAAGGAATGCCTTGGAAAGGATCATTACATTGGGTTACAAAGAGTGAGGATTCCATTTGCTTGGATATGGATGGTGTTGGAAAAACCCGGTTTTTCGCACAACTTTGGAAGAGAATTTTGAAGAATCGGCTAATTGATTCATGAAACCGAAAGTTGTGATGGATTACTTAGTGCTAGGTAAACATCCTACAACTTTACTTCATCCAAAATCGTGATCGGGTGAATGAAAAATTCATGGGTAAAGATGGCTACTAAGATACTACTCCATGAGGGAATTTAATTCATCCCACATTGGAGGGTGGAACAATCTTGTTCACTTTATGTAGTTCAAGATTGCAATATAGGGCACGCCCTTTGGGTGATACACATTTGTGTAGGAGGGAGGACCTAGCTATGGTCCGAACCACCACACGCCCGCGCGCCACCAACGCCGTCTGACCGGCTGGCTCAGTCTCGAGTTCGGGCACGGGCCGGGCCGTGACATGGCGCGTTGAGTGGTGTTGTGTGGGCTTGTTATTAGGTTCAGGCCCATTTCATTTTTTGGCCCAAATTTATTTGCTCTCAGCCGAAATTTACCAGAATTTTGAAATTGTTTTTCCAACTGTTTTGGAACTGTTTCGTAACCATTCGTGAACAGACCCAATCATTCCATTTGATGGTTCGTAGGGTGTAATCCGGCGGTGCTACCCGATTACACAGTGAGGGAAAATTATCCTGGGAGGCCTTCGCTCCGGTTCTAACGGTACCTAAAGGGAGCGAATTTCGCCTTAAGGAAATCAAGCCTATGTTCGAGATTGTCTCTGAATTCTCCAACTTCTTGAAGCGTTTCTCACAACTCTGTAAGTACTATCTTTTTTGTTTCATTACTATTTTAACTTTCTGTTTCTTCTCCTTCTTCTTCTCAGATTCTGAAACGTCCTTAGATTCCAACAATCATGAGGCGAAATTTTCTGGATTCTAAGACAATCAGTCTGTAATTAACTAGTTTCAATAGTACTTGTTAATTACAACAATTTACGTAATCTGAGAGTTTCTAAAGTACTCACAGATTTTTGTTTAACGAGTTTTCAATAGCACTTATTAAACAACATTGTAACAGAAAGTTTACCGTATTTTGAGACTGATAATTTTCTTTGCAAATTTCAGCGACGACTGACAACACTCCTGAGGCGAGCACTAGTCAGGCAGCCCCTACAGGTTCAACACCTTCAATGCTGTCGATTGGAAATCATGGGGAACGTCCAGAAAAGTTTACTGGAAAGGACTTCAAGAGATGGCAACAAAAGATGCTTTTCTACTTGACCACCCTGCACTCGGCGAAGACGCTCCACCACTGCCGAAGAATGCAGACAAACAAACACTTCCTCAAATTTTGTATGCTTGATAACAAAACTGTAATAAGTCAGGTTCAAGAGTTGTAGGTTATCCTTCATGATATTCATACTGAAGTAATGACCCTAAGTGATTCGTTTCAGGTTGCTTGCATGATTGACAAACTCCCTCTCTCATGGAAGGATTTCAAGAATTATCTCAAGCACAAGCGCAAGGAAATCCGAATGGAGGAACTCATCGTCCTCTTAAGGATCGAGGAAGACAACCATAACTCTGATAAAGGAGGAATTGTGTAAGCCAAGGCCAACATCGTGGAGCAAGGTTCCAAGAACAAACGGAAGGCTCACGACGGCAATGGGGAAGACAAGGCATTCAAAGGAAAGTGTGCGGAAAAACTGACCATCGTCGAAGCGATTGCAAGAAGAAGCGAAAGGTTCCCAAGAAAAAAACCTAGGCAAACATGGCAGAAAAGAAAGACGGAGACGATGGAATCCGCTTGTCCGCGGTAGTGTCGGAGGCTAACATGATTGGCAGCAATCCAAAGGATTGGTGGATTGACACCGGAGCCACACGCCACATATTCTCCGACAAAACAATGTTCCACAAGTACGAGGAAGTGGAAAACGGAGAGAAACTCTTCATGGGCAACTCATCTTCATCCACCATGGAAGGGAAAGGATCCATCATCCTAAAGATGACTTCAGGAAAAATGGTGGTGCTCAACGATGTGCTTCATGTGCCGGAAATTCGTAGGAATTTGGTTTCGGGATCTGTACTAGTAAAGAAAGGATTCAAGATTGTTTTCTAGTCCGAAAAATTTTACTAGTTAAGAATGGTGCGTACGTAGTTAGTGGTTACCTTAGTGACGGCATGTTCAAACTTAATGTAATGACCGTGACGCCAAAAATAGATATGAATAAGAATGCCGATTCTATTTACTTGTTGGAGTCTTCTACTTTATGGCATAGTAGGCTTGGCCATGCAAAATTTGAATCGATTAGCAAATTAATGTCTATGGAACACATTCCTAGTGCAAAAATCGACAAATCCCACAAATGTGAGACATGCGTTGAAGCAAAATTAACTAAGAAACCCTTTCGATCAATTGATGGAAAATCGACTACTCCCCTCGAATTAATCCATACAGATATTTGCGACTTAAAGTTTCTACAAACAAGGGGATCAAAGAAATACTTTATTACGTTTATAGATGATTGAACAAGGTATTGTTACGTCCATCTCCTTTGGAGTAAAGACGAAGCAATTGACATGTTAAGGCACTATAAAAATGAAGTAAAAAATCAATTAGGGAAGAAGAAAAAAATGGTGCGTAGCGACCGAAGAGGTGAATATGAATGTCCGCTAAAAGAAATATGTCTAGAAAGCGGAACTATTCATCAAACCACGGCTCCATACTCACCACAACAAAACGGCATAGCCGAGAGGAAAACAGGACTTTGAAAGAAGTGCTTAATGCATTACTACTTAGTTCGGGTTTACCTCAGAACTTGTGGGGGTGTCTTGCAAATACCTAAAAATGTGAGGGTGTCTTGTAAAGGTAGCAATACCATAACCTAAAAAGGTGATACTTGGACCGAAAACCGTGGACTGCGTTTTCATAGGTTATGCTCAAAATAGAAGTGCATATCGATTTTTGGTTATTAAATTAGAAATCAAGGACATACACGTAAACACTATCTTCGAGTCATGTAATGTGTCTTTATTAGAAGATGTATTTCCATATAAGAAGAAGGATGTAGAAAGTTCTAACAAAAGAAGTCGAGAATCTACACCCGTACAGTCCGAAGAAGAAGCCGAACCTAGGCGTAGTAAGCGGGCAAAAATCACTAAGGATTATGGCCCGGATTTTCTAACGTATATGATAGAAAACGAACCTCAATCCTATAAGGAGGCAATGTCTAGCTCCGAGGGAACCTATGTGAAGGAGGCAGTAAATAGTGATATTGAATCAATACTTCAAAATTACACATGGGAGTTGGTGGATCTTCCTCCAGGTTTTAATCCACTAGGCTGCAAGTGGATATTTAAGCAAAAGCTTAAAACTGACGGAACAATTGAAAAACACAATTCTAGACTTGTAGCTAAAGGGTATAAACAGAAGGAAGGTATTGACTATTTCTATACCTGTTCACATGTGACAAGGATTATGTCTATTCGTACTCTTATAGCTCTCGCAGCTATAAAAGACCTTGAAATTCACAAAATGGACGTAAAATATGCCTTCTTGAATGGTGAATTAGATGAAGATATGGAACAACCGGAAGGTTTCCTTGTCCCCGGACATTAAAATAAAGTGTGTCGACTAGTTAAATCTCTTTATGGACTAAAACAAGCTCCAAAACAATGGCATGTAAAGTTTGATAACACTATGCTATCAAACGGATTCACAATTAATGAATGTGACAAGTGTGTATGCTCCAAGACTACACGTGATGGATATGTCGTTGTATGCTTGTATGTCGATGATATGTTGATTATAGGAAGTAATTCAACTATCATTAAATCAACAAAGAAATTGTTGACAACTAAGTTCGATATGAAAGATATGGGTATCGCTGACGTTATTTTAGGGATGAAAATCACTAAGACAACTAATGGATACACATTATCTCAATCGCACTATGTTGGGAAAGTACTTGAGAAATTTGACAAAAATGATGGCAAGATAGTTAGGACTTCTGTTGATCCTAATCTACATCTCACCAGGAACCATGGTGCAGGTATAAGACAAGTCGAGAATCCTCAAGTGATTGGTAGTCTAATGTACCTCATGAATTGCACCAGACCGGATATCGCCCAAGCGGTTGCCAAAGTAAGTCAATATAACAGTAATCCAAGTGATAATCACTGGAAAGGATTGACTCGTGTATTAAAGTATTTGAGGTACACCTCAACATACGGACTTCACTACTCTAGATACCCTGCGGTTCTAGAGGATATAACAATTGGATATCTGATACAACGGATTCTAAATCCACGAGTGGGTTTCTGTTTACCCTAGGAGGTGCAGCGGTATCATGTAAATCTTCCAGACATACTTTCATTGCTAGATCCACCATGGAATCTGAATTCATTGCGTTGGATAAGACAGGTGAAGAAGCGGAATGGCTTCGACACTTTCTGGAAGAACTTCCAATGTGGCCTAAACCAATGACGGCTGTATGCATTCATTGTGATAGCCAGTCGGCTTTCGGAAGGGCACAAAGTAGTATCTACAATGGTAAGTCAAGACACATTCATCGAAGACATAACACCATTAAGTAATTGCTCTCGAACAGAATAATATCGATCGATTATGTGAAGTCGAAGGACAATTTAGCTGATCCCCTAACAAAGGGATTAACTAGAGAGCAAGTCTTGAGTTCGTCAAGGGGAATGGGATTAAATCCTATCTCACCGAGTTGCACGTAGCTGAAAACCCAACCAAGATAATTGGAGATCTAAAGAACTAGGTTCAAAAGGGACAACCTAACTACTGTGCAAAATTAGTCATTGTGAGGAAATTTCTATTTCCAAACCCATTCCTAGGGCGACGTCGAGTGGCACTTGCATTGGCTAAGAATAAGCATTTGGCTTTTAATGAGCTCATATCTTGAATGGAAAACAAGTGGGGTATGAAAAGATACTCTTTATGAGACTCACCTATATGAGTGGGAATTGGGGGCCGGTTCTAGGGAGAATGACGAGGCTAAATTTTCTAAGACCACTTACGAAACCAGGATTAAGTGCTCCATGGCCAAAACGGACACGATCATGAGAACCTTATATGGCAAGAATAATAACCGTGTGGGTACTATTGACTAGGTATACACTACGGCAAGAAGTTCAAGGCGATTTGCCACTGACAAGCCAGTATACCCTGTAGTATTCCACTAGAGAATGTTCAAGGTCTCTGGCCACCTTCTCGATGCAATTATTGTTCGCTAGATGGCACTCTCTATTCCTTTTTGATATTCCGGCACTCATGCCAATTTTATCATTCATGTGGGGGATTTTTGGAAAAAACCGGTTTATTCGCACGACTTTGGAAGAGAATTTTGAAGAATCGGCTAATCGATTCATGAAACCGAAATTTGTTATGGATTCCTTAGTGCTAGGTAAACATCCTTCAACTTTACTTCATCCAAAATCGTGATTGGGTGAATGAAAAATTCATGGGTAAAGATGGCTTCTAAGATACTACTACAAGAGGGAATTTAATTCATCCCACATTGGAGGGTGGAACAATCTGATTCACTTTATGTTGTTCAAGATTTCACTATAGGGCACGCCCTTTGGGTGATACACATTTTTTGTAGGAGGGAGGACCTAGCTATGGTCCGAACAACCACACGCGCGAGCGCGCGCCTCCGCCGCCGTCCCTCCGGCCGGCTCGGTTCGGTCTCGGGTTCGGGTTCGGGCACGGGTCGGGCCGTGACGTGGCGCGGTGCATTGTGTTGTTTGGGCTGGGCTTGTTATTAGGTTCTGGCCCATTTATTTTTTTGGCCCAAGTTTATTTTCTCTCAGCCGAAATTTACCAGAAATTTGAATTTGTTTTTCCAACTGTTCTGGAACGGCTTCGTAACTGTTCGTGAACAGAACCAACCACTCCAACGGGTGTCTCTGTTTCTTTAAAAGCAAAGCACCCTTCCCTGTTTGATTCATTCCGAAATTCCCAATTTCTAGAATTCCAAACTTCTTTCACTAAGTGCTATCATTCCATTTGAGCGTTCGTAGGGTGTAATCCGGCGATGCTACCCGATTACATAGTGAGGGACAATTATCATGGGAGGCCTTCGCTTCCGTTCTAAGGGCACCTAAAGGGAGCGAATTTCGCCTTAAGGAAATCGAGCCTATGTTAGAGATTGTCTCTGATTTCTCAAACTTCTTGCAGCGCTTCTCACAACTCTGTAAGTACTCTCTTTTTTATTTCATTACTGTTTTAACTTTCTGCTTCCTCTCCTTCTTCTTCTCAGATTCTGAAACGTCCTTAGATTCCAACAATCTTAAGGCAAAATTTTCTGGATTCTAAGACAATCTGTCTGTAATTCACGAGTTTCAATAGTATTTGTTAATTACAACAGTTTACGTAATCTGAGAGTTTCTAAAGTACTCACAGATTGTTATTTCACGAGTTTTCAATAGCACTTATTAATCAACATTGCAACAGAAAGTTTAATGTAATTTGAGACTGATAATTTGCTTTGCAAATTTTAGCGATGGCTGACAACGCACCTGAGGCGAGCACTAGTCAGGCAGCCCCTACAGGTTCAACACCTTGAATGTTGTCGATTGAAAATCATGGGGAACGTCCATAAAATTTTACTGCAAAGGACTTCAAGAGATGGCAACAAAAGATGATTTTCTACTTGACCACCCTGCACTTGGCAAAGTTCTTGAAAGAAGACGCTCCACCACTGCCGGAGAATGCAGACAAACAAACACTCGCCGCGGTGGACGCTTGGAAACGTTCATACTTTTTGGCCAAAAATTATGTTCTTAATGGGTTAGATAATACTTTGTATAATAAGTATAGTTTTGCTAAATCCGTAGAAGAACTTTGGGAATCTCTTGTCAAAAAAGTATAAGACTAAAGATGCATGGGCAAAGAAATTTGTAGTTGCTAAGTTCCTCAAATTTTGTATGGTTGATACCAAAACTGTAATAAGTCAGGTTCAAGACTTGCAGGTTATCCTTCATGATATTCATGCTGAAGGAATGACCCTAAGTGAGTCGCTTCAGGTTGCTTGCATGATTGACAGCTTGAAAATGTATTAGTCTGGGACATCTTTTTACCATTGGTTTTAACCCTGTGAGAGTTGAGTTTGGCCATTTTCAGCTTATTTTCCACCTGATACGAGGCAGAGATTTATAGATCATGATTGCAAAATTTGAGTAATTTTATGCATACTTTTGTTTGTTGGATATGATCGCGGGTGTGTTATGATGTGCAGGTAACAGGTGCCGAAAAATGCATGAGATTTACTTGGATGGGAGGCAGCGTGTCAGGAAAGTTGAGCAGAAAAAGAGGAAAAAAATGCTAAGTGGTGCGTTCAAACGCAGGAGCTGCGTTCAAACGCACAAGACAGGAGCAGCAGGAAAAATGGCAGAATTTGGCTAAGTCCTGCGTTCAAACGCAGGCAGGCTGCGTTCAAACGCAGGAGTCAGAGACCAAAAGTGCAGAAAAGCTAAGTCCTGCGTTCAAACGCAGGCGTTGTGCGTTCATACGCAGGGCTCAACACTCAAGAGAAGAAACGGCCAAGGGGTGCGTTCAAACGCAGAGGAGCTGCGTTCAAACGCATGGGTTCAGGAGCCAGAAGAGAAAAATGGAAAAACGGCTAAGTCTTGCGTTCAAACGCAGAAGGGTGTGCGTTCATACGCACTGCGTTTGAACGCAGGAAGTGTGCGTTCGAACGCACAGACGGGTTCCAGAAGCTTCCAGGACGGGTCTTTTAGAGGGTAAAACAGGAATTTCGTGCATCAGTTTTGGAGACTGTGGCAATATAAAAGGAGGTGTCCCAGCACTGTTTTAGGGTTACGAACACATACACACTCACAGCTATTATCATCATCAGCAGCCAGTTTCACAGCAGCCAGGAGTTGGAGCAGAGCAGGATTGGAGCAGTTTTCCAGTATCTTCAGAATAATAACTAGTTTGATCTTTTCTCTTTTTATGAAACATTGTTTTTGAATAATGCAAGCTAGCTAGACCTTTTGCCTAGGTTCTCGGTGAACCTAGGGTCTATGAATTCAGCAGATTTGGTTGTTTTGATTTTCAGATGCATGGCTAGCTAAGTCTTAATACAGGATGGTTTGTTTATTATTCTGTCTTTGATTTTATTTACATACATGAATGGCTTGATCACCCAGGAGTGTTACAGACAGGATCTGGTGCGCGAGAGTGACCAGTGAACGTTAGGAAGAAAAGACAGGATTTAGTACTCTGCCTTGATGGACCGAGAGGTGAAGAGAATCGGGGGACTAGCCCAGAAGCATTAGACCAACTGTTAGACGTTTAGGGGGAGACCGAGAGGAGAACCTGTAACCCTAGCAGACTTAGAACGAACCTGCAGATTTAGGTGGACCGAGAGGACCCGAAAATCTGCAGTCGAGTGATAAGTGCATGAGACCGAGAGGAGATTGTACTATTGGTATGCTGGCATAAACAAAACCACTGTGTGTTTCTGAAATCAAATAAACCATGAAAGCAGGAAAGTAACCCTAGGGGATCCTGGAATCTAGATTTTCAGAATTATCGACTTTTACAACTACAACAATTTCTGCAAAATATTTAACAGAAAAATAAAATAAGCTTTTTACTGTTTTTATTTATTACAATTTAGTAGAGTCGCATCCCAAACCTTCCTCCTTTTTACAACTTTGTGCCTAGTTCTAATTCTAATTAACAAAACTTAAACTGTTCTCGTGGGTTCGACAACCAGAGTCACAATTACATACTCTATATTACTTGATCGTACACTTGCGAAAAAGCAGATAGATTTACGCTGTCAAGTTTTTGGCGCCGTTGCCGGGGAACGGTTACAGTTTTTGTTAAAGAGACATTAGAATAAGTCTCAGAGTTTTTCTTTTATTTTTACAGTTACTTTCTTTCGACTTACTGCTCTTGAAATCTGATTTTCAGGCTATTCTAGTTTATGCCCAGATTGCCCCGCAAACTGGTATCACCACTTGAAGATCCCGAAAAACTTTTCAGAGAGCAAAGTCGCAGACACCGAGCGCGATGTCTGAGCACGGAGAAGACACCACAACCGAAACAGGAACACCCACAGGACAGCCGCAACGTACTCCAGCACAGATGGCTCTTTACATTGAAGAGCTGATAGCAGCAGGTTTTGCTGCCAGGAACAATCAGAGGACTTATAACAGGTCTGGAAGGGCACTGGTCGAAAACTTTGAAGTCCCAACCGGAGGACATCAACCAGCTATTGTAGTGCCTCCCATTACAGCAGAGCACTTCGACCTGAAATCATCAACCATTCAGACCGCCCAGACCCATTGTCCTTTTAATGGGAAAGCAGATGAAGATCCAAACGACTTCCTTGGAAAATTTGAGGATTACTGCAACAAGATTAAATATAGAGGAGTCGAAGCGGACACGCTAAAGCTGATTTTATTCCCATACTGTTTGTTCGGAACAACAAAGGATTGGCTGGAGGCAAGACCACCGAGGTCTATCACTACCTGGGAGGGGTGTGTGGCTGATTTCTTGGCAAAATTCTACCCTGCATCCCGCGTTATCAAGCTGCAGAGTGAGATCTTATCTTTCAAACAGCAGATGGGGGAGACAGTGGTAGATGCATGGGACAGGCTAATGAGACTTGTAAAAAAATGCCCCAATCACGGCTTCGGGGACGCAAAGATTCTGCAGGTGTTCTACCATGCACTTGACAGGGAGAATGCAGACAGGATTGATAGGGAAGCTGGGGGTAACTTTCTATACCATGTGGATAAAGATGGAGCATATGAACTGATGAAGCAATTAGCCAAACAGGATACTCGCCTGTTTGATGACCGCAGGCTCGCAGCAGCAGCAGAACCAGTGGTTGATGACAGGATTGACAATCTCACGAAAGTGGTACAGGACTTAGTCAAGAAGGTGTATACAGAAAAGAAGCCGGTGGCATCAGTGGACGAACCTGACTTTGACGCAGCAATTCTGGAGCTTCAGACCGAAGATGCCAACTATGTTCAGCAGCAGTGGGATCCTAGTCGCTACAGACCAGGCACACGTGACCATCCAGGGTTTCGCTACGGAAATCCCAATGCAGCAGTATATGCACCAGGATTCCAGCACCGGCCACAGGCACAACAGACAGCCCCAGCTCAGCCTGCACAAGCAGCACCACAACTAAACCTGTCTCAGCAACATTTTGAGTCCTATATGGAGAAATTCAATAAGCAGTTGGAAACTAGATTCGCACAGATGGACTCATTAACTGCTGATGTAAGCCAGATGAAGATTGCTATCCGCAACTTGGAAGTACAGAATGGACAGCTTGCACAGAACCAGGCAGAACGAGCCCCAGGGAATTTACCATCTAACACAGTGAACAATCCATGCGCTCAAATCAATGCTATCACAACTCGGAGTGGAATTGCACTGCAGGATCCACCGTATCCCAGTCATGCACGCGCAGAAAAGTCCAAGATTATTGAACAGGAAGTGATTGACCGGGAAGACAGTTCAACCGCTAACCCTCAAAAAAGGGGTTCGGTCGAGCAGGAAGCAGAGCAGACGAATGAGGGTAATCCAGAGACAGTGCCAACTTCTAAGGAGGTTCCTTACCCTCTGAAGACACGCAAGAGAGATGACAGCAAAGACTACGCCAGATTTCTGGAGGTATTCAAGCAATTACAGATAAACATACCTTTTGCTGAAGCACTTGCCAAAATGCCCACTTATGCGAAATTTCTCAAAGACATCTTGTATGGTAGAAGGCGAACGAGTGACTTCGAAACAGTGAATCTGACGGCAGAAGCGAGCAGTTGTGTAAAAAATGGTCTACCACTGAAAAAGAAAGACCCTGGCAGCTTTGTTATTCCAGTGACCCTGGGCAGTGCATACACAGGAAAAGCCTTATGCGATTTAGGTGCCAGCATCAACTTGATGCCACTGACCATCTTTAAAAGTCTGGGAGTCGGAGAGCCACGCCCAACAAGAATTATGCTCCAAATGGCTGACAGATCCGTGAAACCTGCCTATGGAGTAATTGAAGATATCCTGGTAAAAGTGGGAGAGCTTATTTTTCCAGCAGATTTTGTGATACTGGATATGGAGGCAGGAGAGGTTCCGCTGATCTTGGGCAGACCTTTCCTGGCGACTGGTGAAGCCATTATTAACTGCAAAAGTGGAGAGCTGTCCATGCAAATCAATGAGGAAAAAGTAAAATTTAATGTTTTCAAATCTCTCCAGCTTCCCGATCATTATGGGCATGAAAACTGTTTTGCAGTTGAGGTAATTGATGACCTGGAAAGCGATGAGATAGAAGATTTATGGGAGGAATTTGAAGACATATTTCCAGAGGAAACAGAAGAGCAACAGGATGAGCAGATCATGGGAACAGAAAGCTGGGTCAGGCTATACAGGGATGAAGGAGGCGAGCAAAAAATGACACTGGTCCCGTCACTGCAGGAACCACCAGCCCTGGAATTAAAACAGTTGCCAGAACACCTCAGGTACGCTTTTATTGGTGAAAATAATACCCTGCCGGTAATTGTTTCTTCTCTTTTATCTTAGGAACAGGAA
Organism: Linanthus parryae; assembly: GCA_023055425.1. NCBI lineage: Eukaryota > Viridiplantae > Streptophyta > Magnoliopsida > Ericales > Polemoniaceae > Linanthus > Linanthus parryae. The sequence continues at coordinate 69,894,279 of JALGPY010000007.1, read as the reverse complement.
CAAAAGCTACTGGAGGTACTCCGAGAGCATAAAGAAGCCATAGGATGGACAATTGCAGACTTAAAGGGAATCAGTCCTGACTATTGCATGCACAAGATAAGAATCGAAGAAGGAAAGAAGCCAGTTATCCAGCCTCAACGGAGATTAAATCCAATTATGAAAGATGTGGTACGTAAGGAGGTCATGAAGTGGCTAGAAGCAGGAATTATATACCCCATATCAGACAGCACCTGGGTGAGTCCTGTCCAGTGTGTACCGAAGAAAGGGGGTATTACAGTAGTGCAGAATGCTGATCAGGAACAGATCGCCCAGCGAACTGTCACTGGCTGGCGAATCTGTATGGACTATCGGAAGCTGAACGATGCTACACTGAAAGACCACTTTCCGCTGCCATTCATGGACCAAATGTTGGACAGACTAGCACACCATGCTTATTACTGCATTCTGGACGGGTGCTCGGGCTACAACCAGATCTACATAAATCCAGAAGACCAAGAAAAGACGACGATCACTTGCCCGTATGGAACGTTCGCCTTTAGACGAATGCCGTTTGGACTGTGCAATGCTCCAGCAACATTCCAGAGGTGTATGATGGCTATTTTCTATGATATGATAGAGAAAAATCTGGAAGTTTTCATGGACGATTTTTCGTTATTCGGAGACAGCTTCGAAGATTGCTTATACCATCTGGCCAGAGTTCTGATTCGCTGCAGAAAAACAAACCTGGTGCTCAACTGGGAAAAATGCCACTTCATGGTTACTGAAGGAATAGTGCTCGGACACAGAATTTCCAGTAAAGGGCTGGAAGTAGACAGAGCAAAAATAGAGGTGATCAAGCAGCTGCCGTATCCAACCACAGTGAGGGCAATCAAGAGCTTTTTGGGCCACGCAGGATTTTACAGAAGGTTTATTAAAGATTTCTCAAAAATTGCAAAGCCACTATGTAATTTGTTGGGAAAAGATGTGCCCTTCGTATTTGATGAAGCCTGCAAAGAAGCTTTTGACGTGCTTAAAGAGAGGCTGACAACTGCACCCATTATCACAACACCGGACTGGACACTCCCGTTCGAGCTGATGTGCGATGCCAGTGATTACGCTGTGGGCGCGGTACTGGGACAGAGGAAGGACAAGGTGTGCAGCGTCATCTACTATGCTAGCAGAGTCCTGAATGAGGCGCAGATTAATTATGGGACTACAGAGAAGGAGCTGCTGGCAGTTGTTTTTGCCCTGGATAAATTCAGATCGTACCTGGAATTTGACGTCGAAATCAGGGATAAAAAGGGAGTTGAAAATGTAGTGGCTGATCATTTATCTCGTCTGGAAAAACCTACAGAAGAAGTGGTGCCCATTCAAGAAAATTTTCCGGATGAACATATTATGAAGATCAAGACTAATAGATGGCCCTGGTACTATGCCATAGCCAATTATTTGGTCAATGGAGCACTCCCTGAAGATATCACCCCTTGGCAGAAAAAGAAATTTATTTCAGATTGCAGGCAATATTTTTGGGACGACCCTTATCTGTTCAAGCAAGGGGCAGATAATATTCTCCGTCGATGCATTCCATGTCACGAAATTTTGGAGGTAATTCAGCACTGCCACTCAGCACAGTGTGGAGGACACTTCAGCGGACCGAGAACAGCTCACAAGGTGCTGCAGTCAGGGTTTTTCTGGCCAACAGTTTTCAAAGACTGCAATGATTACGCGCAGAGTTGTGATCGTTGCCAACGGACAGGAAATATCTCCCAGCGGAATGAAATGCCCATGACACTTTGGCAGGAAGTCGAGCCTTTCGACGTGTGGGGTATCGATTTTATGGGTCCTTTTCCTTCGTCTCTGGGAAATCTCTACATCTTATTGGCAGTAGATTACGTGTCAAAATGGGTGGAAGCAATAGCCTGCCAGAAGAACGATGCGTCAGTTGTGGAAAGGTTCCTCAAACACAACATCTTTACCAGATTTGGAACACCGAGGGCCATGGTCAGTGATGAAGGTTCTCATTTTATCAATAAAGTCTTTGCCAAGGTTCTAAAGCAGTATGGGGTGTCTATCCATAAGGTATCACTGCCTTATCACCCTCAGGCAAACGGGGAAGCAGAGGTGTCCAACAGGGAGATAAAGAGCATACTGGAAAAAACTGTGAATCCTGGACGCAAGGACTGGTCGTTAAAGCTGGATGATGCGCTTTGGGCATACAGAACTGCTTATAAAACCCCACTGGGAATGTCCCCGTACCAGCTGGTGTTCGGAAAAGCATGTCACTTACCAGTAGAATTGGAGCACAAAGCTTACTGGGCAATCAAACAGCTGAATATGGATCACAGTTTATCAGGAAATAAACGGAAGATGGCACTACTCGAACTGGAAGAATTCCGTAAAACTGCATATGAGAGTGCCAAAATTTATAAAGAGAAAACAAAGAAGTGGCATGACAACCGCATTCTACCAAAGAAGATAGAAATCGGGCAGAAGGTTCTCCTCTACAATTCAAGGATGAAATTCTACCCAGGGAAGCTGCGCTCAAGATGGTCTGGACCATTTATTGTGAAGGACATTACATCATGGGGAGTGGTGGAGCTGGAGAACCCGAGGGATAATACAGTTTTCAAGGTGAATGGGAACAGAGTCAAGCCATACAGGGATCCTCAGGAAATCATGGAGGTAGAGGCACTCTACCTCGACATTCCGTGATTACAGCAGAGGTAACAAAGTCGGGCTGTCGACTGTAAATTACAAGCGCTAGTTGGGAGGCAACCCAACATAGATTAGTTGTTTTTATATAATTTTTACAATGTTCATAATTTGAGAGAAAAGTGAGAAAGAGGGATTTAATGTTGAACTCAGTGTTTCAGGAAGCAGAGGCGTGCGTTCAAACGCAGAAGACATGCGTTCAAACGCAGTGCGTTCAAACGCAGAAGACATGCGTTCAAACGCAGTGCGTTCAAACGCAGAGACCTTGCGTTCAAACGCAGCCCCACCAAAGGAGAAATAAGCACTGGAAACGGTTAACACTTCTGCGTTCAAACGCAGAAGGCCTGCGTTCAAACGCAGATCACAAAGAAAAATTTTCAGCCACCAAGTGGTGCGTTTAAACGCAACTCATGTGCGTTCAAACGCAAGATGACAAAGAAGAGGTGAAAAAATCTAAAGGCATGCGTTTAAACGCAGATCCTGCGTTCAAACGCAGACCCAATCAGCAGAGAATTTCTAGAGAGACAAAGGCATGCGTTCAAACGCAACTCATGTGCGTTCAAACGCAGCTCATCCGAGATGCAGAAGATAAGCGTTGCGTTCAAACGCAACTCATGTGCGTTCAAACGCAACCCATCAGACCTAGAAAATTCAAAGAACGTTCAAGCACTGCGTTCAAACGCACATCCTGCGTTCAAACGCAGATCATCAGATCTTCAAATTTTCCAGAAAAATTAAGCAGTGCGTTCAAACGCAGGACCTGCGTTCAAACGCACATTTGAGCGGGATCAAAAATTTCGGAAAATTTTGAAAAATTTTGAAATTTTGGGGCCATTCTGCAATTTCTGAAAGTTCGCCTATATATACTGTACGGATGACAGTGACTCATTTTCACACAAGTCTTCCAGTTTTCAACTCTCTCTCTAGAAAATTCTCTCTGCCCTAGCAGCCGCCAGAGCAGTCTGCCGCCAGCAGCCTCCGACGACCACTGCAGGACCGCCAGAAGGTCAGGAACAGTGTGGCGGTGATCCAACTCAGCCGATCCAAACACCAACAGATCCACTTCAGAGAGATATTTCCAGATCTGTACCCGTAAGATTCACTCCGGGTACCCAGGTTCTATCTTTTCATTCTCTTTGAGTATTTTCAATTTTTACTGTTTGCATCTTGAAATGGAGGTGGATCAACCTTACATGAGGCCGGATAGGGCAATTGCACCGTTAAATATCATAGACTGCCGATTACTTCGACCAAACCATTTCTGCGACCATAGGTTTGTTAACATGGAGGCTCACCGTTTCTTTCTGCAAGACAAAAAGATTCGGTATGTCATACCCGCTGAGAGGACCTTTCCCCGTGATAGGGTAGCCATGGGGGATGAACTGTTCGAATTTACTGGGCAGGATCAGTTTGGGGATTTTTTTACTGGGTTTACCAATCTGCAGGTCAGTTCTGTGCTGGCTAAGGAGATTTACAGCAATCTCCAGCAGTGCATGAACAGTGAAGTCCAGTCAATTGACTGGATTTACTGCAGAAAGAGATGGATTCGAATCACCCCAGAGAGTATCCGAGAGAGTCTGGGTCTGGAGTTGGTGTTGGATGACTGTAAGTTCCAGGAACTGAGACGTCATCCATCTGAGCAGTTGAGTGAGCAGATCCTGACCACCCTGTGTGCTGGTGTACCCGGCGCTGCTTGGTACCACCCTGAGAGGAGTCCTTCCTACCGGAAACTGCCATCGACCTACCTGATTCGAGAGGCGAAATGGTGGACAGAGTGGGTGAACAACAGAATTGTGGGTATAAAACACTTTACCCACATTGATTATAATATTGCCCTGCTTGTGTACTGTTTGATGGCCCGTGAGCCTGTGAGCCTCCCGGAGATCATTTGTGAGTTTTTCCGGGAACGGAGGGAGACTCATAGCAAGAAGGGTTTGGGTCTTCTGGGGATGTTAACAAAAATGGCGCAGGATTATCTTGTGGTCATTCCTGGCGAGCTGAGAGATATTCGACCTGTTCAAGTACGCAAGTACAAGAACATGAGATGTGCGCTGCAGGAGGCCATTCACGGCCCTCCTGAATATGTCCAAGTGGACGATGATGATGATGTTGTTCCACCTCAGGGTGGGGGTGGTGGCATGCCACCACCGCCTCCTCCCGGTGATGGGGGTTTTCCAGCCTTACCAGGACCCTTCCCACTGCCCCGTTATGCCAGTTCCAGCGAACACAGGCAGGCCGACCCTGACTTGGGGCAGTCTAGCAGAGGGGCCAGGCGCAGCTCTTTTGGGCGCCTGGAGAGTACTGAGCATGAGGAATGGGTCAGAAAGAAAATTAAGGCCCAAGAAAAAGTACAGAACTACCTGGTAAGGACTGTCAAGAAAATGGCCAGGGGTCTTGGCAAATTGTTCAAGACCCAGAAGCATATCTACCACGCTCACACAGCCGCCATGAGAGCTCATGAGTCGGCACTTGCTGAAATTCAGAGTAACATGCGTGGTAAGCGGTTTAATTTTCCAGACCGCTATTCTAGTGATAATTGTCCAAGCTGGACAATGGAGGATAGCCGGCCATATGATAGCTTCTCGGGCCATGACCCCACACCGAGCCCGGAACATGCAGACAGTGTAGGTGACCCCGGCAGACCCGGTACCCTGTACCCACCTAGGAGAGATCATGCAGACCCAGGGGCCAGCAGTGCCCATCCCGGTGCCAGCCACGCTGGTACCGCTGCCGCAGCACGCCATGCTGCGAGGAAACGCGCCAGAGGGCGAACCCCTTCACCATCTCCCGAGCCGACTGACCAGTCTACTCCGGAGAACACAGATTCGAGTTACCGACCAGATCAGTAGAGTCGCGAGGACGCGCCACCTCTAGTGTGGGGGTGGGGAATCGTGTCCTCCTGCATAGCCATGTCAGCATATTTTTGTCAAATTTTATTTTTCATTTTATTTTCATTTTTTTGAGTCAGCACGTTTTTTATGTTGAGTCGACCCACCAACCTTTCTGACCTTGCATGATGATAAAAAAAAAAAAAAAAAATAATATATAATAAAAATAAATAGGGAAAATTAATAAATATTTTTTCTGAGAAAGGGCAACTTAGGACCTAGAATTTGAAGAGAGTCCAATGAAAGAGTTTATGAGAGTAGGAAGCACCGTAGCAGGGATACTTCAAATTTTAGTATTTTGTGCACAATTTTCACGACAGGCTATCCCGGGTATTCAGGAATGTGGAAAGTAGATACAGGCATACTTTTGACTTCTCTAGTGTGCTAGGCAGATTGGGTCTTTAGATAATTGAATATTCTGTTTCCCGTGGAAACTGGTGGACTCTTGGAATCTGGGGTGGACCTTCGTGTAGAGTCGGTTTTATGTGGTACAAATCTGTAGCCTAAGCGAAGTTGGAGAATGTACACCACCATCCCTTAAGGTGGTTCCAAGAGAAAATCCTAAAAAGCCCACACTCTTAACGCTCTACTGCACAGTTGTAAAAAACAGAGGGGATTATGAAAAAAAAAAAAGAGAAAAAGAAAAAAAATAATAAATAAATAATAATTAGCGCTTAAAGGAGAAACAGCATAATGTGCTTCCATTTACATGGAAAATTTGGATTCAATCCAATTTAGAGCTTAAGAGGGAAATTAAAGTCAAGCCGTATTACACAGGAGTTGTGTCTCCCAGCAATGGGACAATTTGCAAATCAAACGCAATAACGGCTAAAAGAGTCTGAAAACCTCAAATGACTTGGCGAAGAAAAATTATTTGTTGCCTATAGATGCCTGGACCCTCTAAGTCAAAAGACGTGCCTTATCTTGGTTGGTTTGGTGGATGTTTGGGGATACTTTAGTGAATTTGTGCATAGGATCAGTTTATATCATTTCTTGCTGCGTGTTGTGGAATTTCGAAATAAGCTAATGAGGATTTGATGATTTCAGTTTATGATAGAGAGGTTGCCCAATTTCAGAAAATATATAAAAAAAAAAAAAAAAAAAAAAATAGCTGTGTCTTGAGTCAGTTTGTGTATATTCTGTATCTGAGTCAGTTGTCTATTGAGTGTTTTGGTCTGTGTCTTAAATCTGTGAAAGAGGGGAAGTATGCAATTAAAGTATGCAAAAAATGGGTCTGCAAGGCAGTATGCAAGGGTCTGCTCGGGACGAGCAGAGATAAGTGTGGGGGTATTTTGACAGCTTGAAAATGTATTAGTCTGGGACATCTTTTTACCATTGGTTTTAACCCTGTGAGAGTTGAGTTTGGCCATTTTCAGCTTATTTTCCACCTGATACGAGGCAGAGATTTATAGATCATGATTGCAAAATTTGAGTAATTTTATGCATACTTTTGTTTGTTGGATATGATCGCGGGTGCGTGTTATGATGTGCAGGTAACAGGTGCCGAAAAATGCATGAGATTTACTTGGATGGGAGGCAGCGTGTCAGGAAAGTTGAGCAGAAAAAGAGGAAAAAAATGCTAAGTGGTGCGTTCAAACGCAGGAGCTGCGTTCAAACGCACAAGACAGGAGCAGCAGGAAAAATGGCAGAATTTGGCTAAGTCCTGCGTTCAAACGCAGGCAGGCTGCGTTCAAACGCAGGAGTCAGAGACCAAAAGTGCAGAAAAGCTAAGTCCTGCGTTCAAACGCAGGCGTTGTGCGTTCATACGCAGGGCTCAACACTCAAGAGAAGAAACGGCCAAGGGGTGCGTTCAAACGCAGAGGAGCTGCGTTCAAACGCATGGGTTCAGGAGCCAGAAGAGAAAAATGGAAAAACGGCTAAGTCTTGCGTTCAAACGCAGAAGGGTGTGCGTTCATACGCACTGCGTTTGAACGCAGGAAGTGTGCGTTCGAACGCACAGACGGGTTCCAGAAGCTTCCAGGACGGGTCTTTTAGAGGGTAAAACAGGAATTTCGTGCATCAGTTTTGGAGACTGTGGCAATATAAAAGGAGGTGTCCCAGCACTGTTTTAGGGTTACGAACACATACACACTCACAGCTATTATCATCATCAGCAGCCAGTTTCACAGCAGCCAGGAGTTGGAGCAGAGCAGGATTGGAGCAGTTTTCCAGTATCTTCAGAATAATAACTAGTTTGATCTTTTCTCTTTTTATGAAACATTGTTTTTGAATAATGCAAGCTAGCTAGACCTTTTGCCTAGGTTCTCGGTGAACCTAGGGTTTATGAATTCAGCAGACTTGGTTGTTTTGATTTTCAGATGCATGGCTAGCTAAGTCTTAATACAGGATGGTTTGTTTATTATTCTGTCTTTGATTTTATTTACATACATGAATGGCTTGATCACCCAGGAGTGTTACAGAGAGGATCTGTGCGCGAGAGTGACCAGTGAACGTTAGGAAGAAAAGACAGGATTTAGTACTCTGCCTTGATGGACCGAGAGGTGAAGAGAATCGGGGGACTAGCCCAGAAGCATTAGACCAACTGTAAGACGTTTAGGGGGAGACCGAGAGGAGAACCTGTAACCCTAGCAAACTTAGAACGAACCTGCAGATTTAGGTGGACCGAGAGGACCCGAAAATCTGCAGTCGAGTGATAAGTGCATGAGACCGAGAGGAGATTGTACTATTGGTATGCTGGCATAAATAAAACCACTGTGTGTTTCTGAAATCAAATATACCATGAAAGCTGGAAAGTAACCCTAGGGGATCCTGGAATCTAGATTTTCAGAATTATCGACTTTTACAACTACAACAATTTCTGCAAAATATTTAACAGAAAAATAAAATAAGCTTTTTACTGTTTTTATTTATTACAATTTAGTAGAGTCACATCCCAAACCTTCCTCCTTTTTACAACTTTGTGCCTAGTTCTAATTCTAATTAACAAAACTTAAACTGTTCTCGTGGGTTCGACAACCAGAGTCACAATTACATACTCTATATTACTTGATCGTACACTTGCGAAAAAGCAGATAGATTTACGCTGTCAATGATTGAGAAACTCCCTCCCTCATGGAAGGATTTTAATAATTATCTCAAGCACAAGGAAATCCGAATGGAGGAACTCATCATCCGCTTAAGGATCGAGGAAGACAACCACAACTCAGACAAAGGAGGAATTGTGCAAGCCAAGGCCAACATTATGGAGCAAGGTTCCAAGAACAAATAGAAGGCTCACAATAGCAATGGGGAAGACAAGACGTTCAAGGGAAAGTGCTTCGATTGCGGAAAAACTGCCCATCGTCGAAGCGAGTGCAAGAAGAAGCGAAAGGTTCCCAAGAACAAAACCGAGGCAAACATGGCTGAAAAGAAAGACGACGACAATGGAATCCGCTTGTCTGCGGTAGTGTCGGAGGAAAATATGATTGGCAGCAATCCAAAGGAGTGGTGGATTGACACTGGAGCCACACGCCACATATGCTCCGACAAAACAATGTTCCACAAGTACGAGGAAGTGGAAAATGGAGAGCAACTCTTCATGGCAAACTCATCTTCATCCACTTTTGAAGGGAAATGATCCATCATCCTAAAGATGACTTCGTGAAAAATGGTGGTGCTCAAAGATGTGCTTCATGTGCCGACAATTCGTAGGAATTTGGTATCGGGATCTGTAATAGTTAAGAAAGGATTAAAGATTGTTTTCGAGTCCGGTAAAATTGTACTAGTTAATAATGGTGCGTACGTAGGCAAGGGTTACCTTAGCGACGGCATGTTCAAACTTAATGTAATGACCGTGACGCCAAAAATGGCTATGAATAAGAATGCCGATTCTATTTACTTGTTGGAGTATTCTACTTTATGTCATAGTAGGCTTGGTCATGAAAACTTTGAATCGATTCGCAAATTAATGTTAGTGGAACACATTCCAAGTGCAAAAATCGACAAATCCCACAAATGTGAGACATGCGTTGAAGCAAAATTAACTAAGAAACCCTTCCGATCAATTGATGGAAAATCGACTACTCCCCTCGAATTAATCCATACGGATATTCGCAACTTAAAGTTTCTACAAACAAGGGGAGGAATGAAATACTTTATTACGTTTATAGATGATTGCACAAGGTATTGTTACGTCTATCTCCTTCGGAGTAAAGACGAAGAAATTGACATGTTCAAGCTTTATAAAAATGAAGTAGAAAATCAACTGGGGAAGAAGATAAAAATGGTGCGTAGCGACCGAGGAGGTGTATGTGAATGTCCGCTAAAAGACATATGTCTGCAAAGCGGAATTATTCATCAAACCACGGCTCCATACTCACCACAACAAAACGGCATAGCCGAGAGGAAAAACGGGACTTCGAAAGAAATGCTTAGTGCATTACTACTTAATTCGGGTTTACCTCAGAACTTGTGGGGGGAAGCACTCCTAACGGCCAATATCATCCTAAATAGGATTCCGCAAAGGCATATTGGCAAAACTCCAGACGAGTTATGGAAAGGAAAGCCACTATCCTACAAATACCTAAAAGTGTGGGGGTGTCTTGAAAAGTTAGCAATACCAGAACCTAAAAAGGTGAAACTTGGACCAAAAACGGTGGACTGCATTTTCATAGGTTATGCTCAAAATAGTAGTGCATATCGATTTTTGGTTATTAAATCAGAAATCGAGGACATATACGTAAACACTATCTTTGAGTCATGTAATGCGTCTTTCTTCGAAGACGTATTTCCATATAAGAAGAAGGATGTAGAAAGTTATAACAAAAGAACTCGAGAATCTACACCCGTACAGTCCGTAGAAGAAGCCGAACCAAGGCGTAGTAAGCGGGAAAAAATCACTAAGGATTACGGCCCGGATTTTCTAACGTATATGATAGAAAACGAACCTCAATCCTATAAGGAGGCAATGTCTAGCTCCGAGGGAACCTATTGGAAGGAGGAAGTAAATAGTGAGATTGAATCAATACTTCAAAATCACACATGGGAATTGGTGGAACGTCCTCCAGGTTGTAAGCCACTAGGCTGCAAGTGGATATTTAAGCGAAAGCTTAAAACTGACGGAACAATTGAAAAATACAAGGCTAGACTTGTCTAAAGGGCATAAACAGAAGGAAGGTATTGACTATTTCGATACCTATTCACCTGTGACAAGGATTACGTCTATTCGTACTCTTATAGCTCTCGCAGCTATAAATGACCATTAAATTCACAAAATCGACATAAAAACTGCCTTCTTGAATGGTGAATTAGATGAAGAGATTTATATGGAACAAACGGAAGGTTTCCTTGTCCCCGGACAAGAAAACAAAGTGTGTCGACTAGTTAAATCTCTTTACGGACTAAATTAAGCTCCAAAACAATGGCATGTAAAGTTTGATAACACTATGCTATCAAACGGATTCACAATTTATGAATGTGATAAATGTATATACTCCAAGACTATACCTGATGGATATGTGGTTGTATGCTTGTATGTTGATGATATGTTGATTATAGGAAGTAATTAAACTACCATTAATCAACAAAGAAATTGTTGACAACTAAGTTCGATATGGAAGATATGGGTATCGCTGACATTATTTTAGGGATGAAAATCACTAAGACAACTAATGGATACACATTATCTCAATCACACTATGTTGGGAAAATACTTGAGAAATTTGACGAAAATGAGGGCAAGATAGTAAGGACTCCTGTTGAACCTAATCTACATCTCGCCTGGAACCATCGTGCAGGTATAAGACAAGTCGAGTATGCTCAAGTGATTGGTAAGCTAATGTACCTCATGAATTGCACCAGACCAGATATCGCCCAAACGGTTGGCAAACTAAGTCGATATACCAGTAATCCAAGTAATAATCACTGGAAAGGATTAACTCGTGTATTAAAGTATTTGAGGTACACCTCAACATACGAACTTCACTACTCTAGATACTCTGCGGTTCTAGAAGGATATAGTGACGCCAACTGGATATCCGATACAACGGATTCTAAATCCACGAGTGGTTATGTGTTTACCCTGGGAGGTGCAGCGATATAATGGAAATCTTCAAAAAAGACTTGCATTGCTAGAACCACCATGGAATCTGAATTCATTGCGTTCGATAAGACAGGTGAAGAAGCAGAATGGCTTCGACACTTTCTCGAAGAACTTCCAATGTGACCTAAACCAATGACGGCTGTATGCATTCATTGTGATAGCCAGTCGGCTATCGTAAGGGCACAAAGTAGTATCTACAATGGTAAGTCTAGACACATTCGTCGAAGATATAACACCATTAAGCAATTTCTCTTGAACAGAATAATATCGATCGATTATGTGAAGTCTAAGGACAATTTAGCGGATCCCCTAACAAAGGGATTAACTAGAGAGCAAGTCTTGAGTTCGTCAAGGGGAATTGGATTAAAGCCTATCTCACCGAGTTGCAAGTAGCGGAAAACCCAACCTAGATGATTGGAGATCCCAAGAACTAGGTTCAAAAGGGACAACCTAACTACTGTGCAAAATTAGTCACTGTAAGGAAATTTCTATTTCAGAACCCATTCCTAGGGCGACGTCGAGTGACACTTGAATCTGCTAAGGATAAGCATTTGGATTTTAATGAGCTCATATCTTGAATGGAAACATGTGGGTATGGAAATATATTCTTTCTGAGACTCACCTATATGAGTGGGAATTGAGGGCCTGTTCTAGGAGAATGACGAGGCTAAATTCTGTAAGACCACTCACGAAACCAGGATTAAGTGCTCCATGGCCAAAACGGACACAATCATGAGAGCCTGATATGGAAAGAATAATAATCGTGTGGGTACAATTGACTAGGTATACACTACGACAAGAAGTTCAAGGCGATTTTCCACTAACAAGCCAGTATACCCTGTAGTATTCCACTAGTGAGCATTCAAGGTCTCAGGCCACCTTATCGATGCGATTATTGTTCGCTGGATGGCACTCTTTCTTCCTTTTTGATATTCAGGCTCTTATGCCAATTTTATCATTCATGTGGGGGATTGTTGGAAAAACCCGGTCTTTCACACGACTTTGGAAGAGAATTTTGAAGAATCGTATGATCGATTCATGAAACCGAAAGTTGTTATGGATTCCTTAGTGCTAGGTAAACATCCTAAAACTTTACTTCATCCAAAATCGTGATCAGGTGAATGAAAAAATCATGGGTAAAGATGCCTTCTAAGATACTACTCCAAGAGGGAATTTAATTCATCCCACATTGGAGGGTGAAACAACCTTGTTCACTTTATGTATTTCATGAATTCACTATAGGGCACGCCCTTTGGGTGATACACATTTTGTGTAGGAGGGAGGACCTAGCTATGGTCCGAACCACCACACGCTCGCGCCGCCTCCATCGTCCGTCCGGCTCGGGTTCAGGTTCGGGCACAGGCCGGGCCATGACGTGGCGCGGCGTGGTGCGGTGTGTTGTGTTGTGTGGGCTGGGCTTGTTATTAGTTTCAGGCCCATTTAATTTTTTGGCCCAAGTTTATTTGCCCTCAGCCGAAATTTACCAGAATTTTGAATTTGTTTTTCCAACTGTTCTGGAACGGTTTCGTAACCTTCCCTGTTTCAGTCATTCCGAAATTCCCAATTTCCCGATTTCCAAACTTCTTTCACTGAGTGCTATCATTCCATTTTATGGTTCGTAGGGTGTAATACGGCGGTGCTACCCGATTACACAGTGAGGAATAATTATCCTGGGAGGCCTTCGCTCCGGTTCTAACGGCACCTAAAGGGAGCGAATTTCGCCTTAAGGGAAATTGAGCCTATGTTCGAGATTGTCTCTGATTTCTCAAACTTCTTGCAGCGCTTCTCACAACTCTGTAAGTACTGTCTTTTTTGTTTCATTACTGTTTTAACTCTCTGTTTCTTCTCCTTCTTCTTCTCAGATTCTGAAACGTCCTTAGATTCCAACAATCTTAAGGCGAAATTTTCTGGATTCTAAGACAATTTGTATGTAATTACCGAGTTTCAATAGTACTTGTTAATTACAACAGTTTACGTAATCTGAGAGTTTCTAAAGTACTCACAGATTGTTTTTTTACGAGTTTTCAATAGTACTTATTAAACAAGATAGTAACAGAAAGTTTACTGTAATTTGAGACTGATAATTTTCTTCGCAAATTTCAGCGATGGCTGACAACACTCCTGAGGCGAGCACTAGTCAGGCAGCCCCTACAGGTTCTACACCTTCAATGGTGTCGATTGGAAATCATGGGGAACGTCCAGAAAAGTTTACTGGAAAGGACTTCAAGAGATGGCAACAAAAGATTCTTTTCTACTTGACCACCCTGCACTTGGCGAAGTTCTTGAAAGAAGACGCTCCACCACTGCCGGAGAATGCAGAAAAACAAACACTCGCCGTGGTGGACGCTTGGAAACATTCTTGGCCAAGAATACGTTCTTAACGGATTAGATAATACTTTGTATAATGTGTATAGTGTTGCTAAATCCGCAAAAGAACTTTGGGAATCTCTTGACAAAAAGTGTAAGACTGAAGATGCAGGGGCAAAGAAATTTGTAGTTGCTAAGTTCCTCTAATTTTTTATAATTGATACAAAAACTGTAATAAGTCAGGTTCAAGAGTTGCAGGTTATCCTTCATGATATTCATGCTGAAGGAATGACCCTAAGTGAGTCATTTTAGGTTGCTTGCATGATTGAAAAACTCCCTCCCTCATGGAAGGATTTCAAGAATTATCTCAAGCACAAGCGCAAGGAAAACCGAATGGAGGAACTAATCGTCGCTTAAGGATCGAGGAAGACAACCGCAACTCAGACAAAAGAAGAATTGTGCAAGCCAAGGCCAACATCGTGGAGCAAGGTTCCAAGAAAAAACGGAAGGCTCACGACGGCAATGGGGAAGACAAGGCGTTCAAGGGAAGGTGCTTCAATTGCGGAAAAACTGGCCATCGTTGAAGCGAGTGCAAGAAGAAGCGAAAGGTTCCCAAGAACAAAAACAAGGCAAACATGGATGAAAAGAAAGACGACGACGATGGAATCCACTTGTCTGCGGTAGTGTCGGAGGCAAACATGATTGGGAGCACTCCAAAGGGGTGGTGGATTGACACCGGAGCCACACGCCACCTATGCTCCGACAAAACAATGTTCCACGACTACGAGGAAGTGGAAAATGGAGAGCAAATCTTCATGGGCAACTCCTCTTCATCCACCGTGGAAGGGAAACGATCCAACATCCTAAAGATGACTTCGAGAAAAATGGTGATGCTCAACGATATGCTTCATGTTCCGGAAATTCGTAGGAATTTTTTTTCGGGATCTGTACTAGTTAAGAAAGGATTCAAGATTGTTTTCGAGTCCGGAAAAATTGTACTGGTTAAGAATGGTGCGTACGTAGGCAGGGGTTACCTTAGCGACGGCATGTTCAAATTTAATGTAATGACGGTGACGCCAAAAATGGCTATGAATAAGAATGCTGATTCTATTTACTTGATGGATTCTTCTACTTTATGGCATAGTAGGCTTGGTCATGCAAACTTTGAATCGATTCGCAAATTAATTTCTATGGAACACATTACTAGTGCAAAAATCGACAAATCCCACAAATGTGAGACATGCAATGAAGCAAAATTAACTAAGAAACCCTTCCGATCAATTGATGGAAAATCGACTACTCCCCTCGAATTAATCCATACGGATATTTGCGACTTAGAGTTTCTACAAATAAGGGGAGGAAAGAAATACTTTATTACGTTTATAGATGATTGCACAAGGTATTGTTACGTCTATCTCCTTCAGAGTAAAGACGAATCAATTGACATGTTCAAGCACTATAAAAATAAAGTAGAAAACCAATTGGGGAAGAAGATAAAAATGGTGCGTAGCGACCGAGGAGGTGAATATGAATGTCCGCTAAAAGACATATGTCTAGAAAGCAGAATTATTCATCAAACCACGGCTCCATACTCACCACAACAAAACGGCATAGCCGAGAGGAAAAACATGACTTTGAAAGAAACGCTTAATGCATTACCACTTAGTTCGGGTTTACCTTAGAACTTGTGGGGGGAAGCACTCCTAACGGCCAATATCATCCTAAATAGGATTCAGCGAAAGCATATTGGCAAAAATCCATACGAGTTATGGTAAGGAAAGCCACAATCCTACAAATACCTAAAAGTGTGGGGGTGTCTTTCAAGGGTACCAATACCAGAACCTAAAAAGGTTAAACTTGGACCGAAGACGGTGGACTGCGTTTTCTTAGGTTATGCTCAAATAGTAGTGCATATCGATATTTGGTTTTTAAATCAGAAACCGAGGACATACACATAAACACTATCTTTGATTCATGTAATGTGTCTTTCTTCAAAGACGTATTTCCATATAAGAAGAAGGATGTAGAAAGTTCTGACAAAATAACTCGAGAATCTACACCCATACAGCCCGAAGAAGAAGCCGAACCTAGGCGTAGTAAGCGGGAAAAAATCACTATGGATTATGGCCCATATTTTCTAACGTGTATGATAGAAAACGAACCTCAATCCTATAAGGAGTCAATGTCTAGCTCCGAGGGAACCTATTGGAAGGAGGCAGTAAATAGTGAGATTGAATCAATACTTCAAAATTACACATGGGAATTGGTGGATCTTCCTCTAGGTTGTAAGCCACTAGGCTGCAAGTGGATATTTAAGCGAAACCTCAAAACTGACAGAACAATTGAAAAATACAAGGCTAGACTTGTAGCTAAGGGTATAAACAGAAGGAAGGTTCTGACTATTTCAATAACTATTCACCTGTGACAAGGATTACGTCTATTCGTACTCTCATAGCTCTCGCAGCTATAAATGACCTTGAAATTCACCAAATGGACGTAAAAAATGCCTTCTTGAATGGTGAATTAGATGAAGAGATTTATATGGAACAATTGGAAGGTTTCCTTGTCCCAGGACAAGAAAACAAAGTGTGTCGACTAGTTAAATATCTTTATGGACTTAAACAAGCTCCAAAACCATCGCATGTAAAGTTTGATAACACTATGCTATCAAACGGATTCACAATTAATGAATGTGACAAGTCTGTATACTCCAAGACTACACGTGATGGATATGTCGTTGTATGCTTGTATGTCGATGATATGTTGATTATAGGAAGTAATTCAACAATCATTAAATCAACAAAGAAATTGTTGACAACTAAGTTCGATAGGAAAGATATGGGTATCGCTGACGTTATTTTAGGGATGAAAATCACTAAGACAACTAATGGATACACATTATCTCAATCGTACTAGGTTGGGAAAATACATGAGAAATTTGACAGAAATGATGGCAAGATAGTTAGGACTCCTGTTGATCCTAATCTACATCTCGCCAGGAACCATGATGACGGAATAAGACAAGTCGAGTATGCTCAAGTGATTGGTAGTCTAATGTACCTCATGAATTGCACCAGACCGGATATCACCCAAGTGGTTGGCAAACTAAGTCGATATACCAGTAATCCAAGTAATAATCTCTGGAAAGGAATGACTCGTGTATGAAAGTATTTGAGGCACACCTCAACATACGGACTTCACTACTCTAGATACCCTGCGGTTCTAGAAGGATATAGTGACACCAACTGGATATCCGATACAACGGATTGTAAATCCACAAGTGGGTATGTGTTTACCCTAGGAGGAGCAGCGATATCATGGAAATCTTCCAAGCAGACTTGCATTGCTAGATCCACCATGGAATCTGAATTCATTGCGTTCGATAAGACAGGTGAAGAAGCGGAATGGCTTCGAAACTTTCTGGAAGAACTTCTAACGTGGCCTAAGCCAATGATGGTTGTATGCATTCATTGTGATAGCCAGTCGGCTATCGGAAGGGCACAAAGTAGTATCTACAATGGTAAGTCTAGACACATTCGTCGAAGACATAACACCATTAAGAAATTGCTCTCGAACGGAATAATATGGATGGTTTATGTGAAGTCTAAGGATAATTTAGCGGATCCCCTAACAAAGGGATTAACTAGAGTGCAAGTCTTGAGTTCGTCAAGGGGAATGAGATTAAATCCAATCTCACCGAGTTGCAAGTAGCAGAAAACCCAACCTAGATGATTGGAGATCCCAAGAACTAGGTTCAACAGGGACAACCTAACTACTGTGCAAAATTAGTCAGTGTAAGGAAATTTCTATTTCCAAACCCATTCCTAGGGCGACGTCCAGTGACACTTGAATTGGCTAAGGATAAGAATTTGGCTTTTAATGAGCTCATATATTTAATGGAAAACAAGTGGGGTATGGCAAGATACTCTTTATGAGACTCACCTATATGAGTGGGAACTGAGGGCCGGTTCTAGTAGAATGACGAGGCTAAATTCTCTAAGACCACTCACGAAACCAGGATTAAGTGCTCCCTGACCAAAACGGACACGATCATGAAAACCTGATATGGAAAGAATAATAATCGTGTGGGTACTATTGACTAGGTATACACTGCGGCAAGCAGTTCAAGGCGATTCGCCACTGTCAAGCCAGTATACCCTGTAGTATTTCACTAGAGAACGTTCAAGGTCTTAGGCCACCTTCTCGATGCGATTATTGTTCGCTTGATGGCACTCTTTCTTCTTTTTTGATATTCCGGCTCTTATGCCAATTTTATCATTCATGTGGGGGATTGTTGGAAAAACCCGGCTTTTTGCTCGACTTTGGAAGATAATTTTGAAGAATCGGCTAACCGATTCATGAAACCGAAAGTTTTTATGGATTCCTTAGTGCTAGATAAAAATCCTACAACTTTACTTCATCCAAAATCGTGATAGGGTGAATGAAAAATTCATGGGTAAAGATGGCTTCTAAGATACTACTCCAAGAGAGAATTTAATTCATCCCACATTGGAGGGTGGAACAATCTCGTTCACTTTATGTAGTTCAAGATTGCACTATAGGGCACGCCCTTTGGGTGATACACATTTTGTGTAGGAGGGAGGACCTTGCTATGGTCCGAACCACCGCAAGCGCGCGCGCGCGCCGTTTCCGCTCTCCGGCCGGCTCGGCTCGGTCTTGGGTTTCGGGTTCGTGAACGGGCCGGGCCGGGCCGTGACGTGGCGCGGTGCAGTACGGTGTGTTGTGTTGTGTGGGCTGGGCTTGTTATTAGGTTTAGGCCCATTTAATTTTTTGGCCCAAGTTTATTTGCTCTCAGCCGAAATTTACCAGAATTTTGAATTTGTTTTTCCAACTGTTCTGGAACGGTTTTGTAACCTTTCCTGTTTCAGTCATTCCGAAATTCCCAATTTCCATAATTCCAAACTTCTTTCACAGAGTTCTAACATTCTATTTGAGGGTTCGTAGGGTGTAATCCGACGGTGCTACTCGATTATACGGTGACGGACAATTATCCTGGGAGGCCTTCGCTCCGGTTCTAACGGCACCTAAAGGGAGCGAATTTTGCCTTAAGGAAATCGAGCCTATGTTCAAGATTGTCTCCGATTTTCTCCAACTTATTGCAGCGCTTCTCACAACTCTGTAAGTACTGTCTTTTTTGTTTCATTACTGTTTTAACTTTCTGTTTCTTCTCCTTTTTCTTCTCAGATTCTGAAACGTCCTTAGATTCTAACAGATGGTGAACGTGAGAAGCCAATTCCATCACTTCCTCCTCTTAGATACGACAAGGCTTCGATCAGACACCTCTTCGTGTCTGATGGCCATTTACATATCGTGGACATCCAAGGCCTTCAAGTTATGGAACTTTATGCCTATGAGTTAGTGGAAGACTACTCTCAATGGCAACCTCTGTTTCACGTCTATTTGAATCAGCTTTTAGTTACGTACCCTTCTCTGGTGTTGGATTCTGGTTTAGCTCATACGTTCAAGTACTTTAACTTCAGCTTGGTTACGCTTGTCAGAGAAGAAGAGGAGGACAAGTTATTGATGATTCTCCGTCTACTTGGTGAGCTCATATCTTATAGCTTTATGTTAGATGTGCTTCAAAAACTCATGTTTTAATTTGTTCCAGATTTCCACTTTCTACTTCACTACTCTACTTTATCATTACCAATGTGGGTTATGTGTTTGAGCGCAATAGAAGGAGAAACTATGATAGCTTGAGCCCACTAGACAAAGCTCATATAAATACCGCGCGCGGCGTGGACTTGGACTTGGGTCGCGGGCGCGGCGTGTCGTATATTTTTTAAATGGATTTAATCCGTTCCTATTCTTTTGGAAAAATTCAAACTCTTTTTTTGGAAACGTTTTTGTTGCAGCCAAATTTTGACTAGTGATTAATTCACTTTAATTCCCAATTAATTCCGAAATAATTCTCTCCAAAATTAGCTCTGAACATTTCTTTATAACCAAATCCGTCCTACACATTCATCATCTAATTTCACTCATTTCTCCACCATTATTCACTGATCTTGAGTCAAGCTATGGAGGAGTTAATGTTCCGGGTTTGGTGAGTGCACACCAACCGGGACACGTCGTTGTATCCTGGAGGACAACCGCCTCAACACTTCAAATCGATAAGTTTTTTCCCGCTTTCTGTATTTATTTTTGTAATCAAACATTCTGTCTAAATAATTTTTTTTTTCAACATTCTTAAGAACAATTTCCAGTTTGATTATGAAAATGAATACGGTTTCGGATCTCTCAAAACTAGAACTGTTTGATGGGAATCACTACAAACGCTGGTCAAAAAAATACTATTTTTCTTATAATCAATTAATGTTGATCGTGTCTTGTACGAAGATCAAGTTTCAAATGAATCACTTGAACCAGCTCGTAGTGCATCAATCAATCTGTTCGAAAGAGATAACAAGATCTTTCGTGGGCATATACTGAATTATCTGTCTAATCCCTTATTTGATGTTTATTGCACTCTGAAATCAGCTAGAGAAATATTGGAAAACTGCGCATCAAATATTCTGTTGAAGATGTAGGCTCAAAGAAATATGTGGTAAGCAGATTCCTAGAGTTCAGGATGACAAATGACGAAACCGTTCTGGAGCAAATCCATGAATACCAGAACGCGATCCATGACATCAAGACAAAAGGCATGAAGGTTAATGATGCTTTCCTAGCAGCTGCCCTGATCCACAAGCTGCCTCCATCATGGAGAGACTACCGAGGCACTCTGATGCACGAGACTAAGGACATGAACCTGGACGATGTTATCATCCATCTCCGGATCGAGGAAGCCAACAGAAAGAAGCTCAAGGCAGAGATGAATCAAGAATTCACATCGAGGGAAAATATTGTAGAAGTCAAGTCTGGTGCAAAATACAATGGGCAAAACTCAGGACACGGGAATCATCACAAGTACCCAAAGAAGCAGCAACATGGCGGAACAAAACCACACTTCAAGAAACAAGAAGGAGTCGCTAAGCAAAAAAAGGGGAATTAATATGTTTGTGGAAAGACTGGACACTATGCATCCGAATGCAGGTACCGCAAGGATGGGAACACACAGCAAGGTAATAGACCGCAAGCAAACCTAGCAGAGGGAGACACCGAAATCATTGCAGCAGTAGTATCAGAGGTCAACCTGGTAAGCAGCCCCATGGAGTGGATCGTCGATAGAGGAGCAACTCGGCGCATCTGCACCAATAAAGACATGTTCTCCACCTATGAATCTGTTGAAGGAGAGATCGTCTACATGGGTAATTCGCGCACAGCTAGCGTGGCTGGTAAGGGTACAACTTTGTTGAAGCTGACATCTGGTAAAACCTTCGCCGTAACTAATGCGCTACATGTTCCTGATATGCGTAGAAATCTCATTTCTGTTTATTTGCTTAATAAGGCAGGTATTAAACTTGTTTTTGAATATGATAATTAGTTCTTACTCGTAATAACGATTTTGTGGGAAAAGGATACTCTGCTGATGGACTTTTTTGTTTTAACTGTCGAGAACACTAATAAAATGACTACCTCTTCTGCTTATATTGCTGAGCCTATTGATCTTTGGCATGCTAGACTAGGCCATGTGAATTTTTCTTCCGTTAAACGAATGAAATAACTCAGCCTAATTCCCGATTTGAAGAATTCTGAGAGTTCAAAATGTCACGTTTTTGTAGAGGCAAAATTTCATAAGAAGCTGTTTAAATCGGTAGAAAGAAGTTCTGAACTTTTAGACTTCAAAAATTATGAAATTAGGGAAGGCAAGAGATATTACATAACCTTTGTAGACGACTACTCTAGATTCTGCTATGTTTACTTGGTGAGATCCAAAAGTGAGGCCACAAAATGTTTCATAAAATACAAAGCTCAAGTAGAGAACCAACTTGATAGGAAAATCAAGAGGGTAAGGTCCGATAGGGGAGGAGAGTTTGACAGTGACATATTAAGATCACTATGCGAGCAGAATGGTATAATTCACGAGACAACCGCTCCTTACACCCCTGAACAAAATGGCATAGCCGAGAGAAAAAATAGAACCCTAAATAACATGTTGAATGCCATGCTTATTAGTTCTGGGTTACCATCGAACATGTGGGGGGAAGCTATCTTATCCGCGTGCCATATCCTGAATAGGTTCCCTTTAAAGAAAAATGATAAGACCCCATATGAGCTATGGAAGGGCTACAGCCCTAACTTGAAATATTTGAAAGTGTGGGGGTGTCTAGCTAAAGTGGGACTGCCTAGTTTCAAACGAGACAAAATTGGACCCAAGACCACGTATAATGTTTTCATTGGTTGTGCTCAAAATAGCGCTGCTTATAGATTCCTAGTGAGTGAGTCAAACCACATAATAGAGGCTAAGGATGCTGGATTCTTTGAAGACACATTTCCTTTGAAAGAGAGGGCCCCCGTTGCCTCTCATGGTTCTTCCTTAGAAAACTCTAGTCTAGATCGTGAAAATGATAATAAACTTAGACGCAACAAGAGAGCTAGATTAGAGACTAGCTTCGGACCAGACTTTGTCATTGAAGATGATCCTAAGACATACGGCGAGGCAATGAAATCTGTAGATGCAAACTTTTGGAAAGATGCAGTGAATAGTGAATTAGAATCCATTATGTATAATCCCACTTGGGAACTATTCGACCTTCCTAAGGGGACCAAACCCATAGAATGTAAATGGTTATTTAAAAATAAGCTTAAGGCCGATGGAACCATTGACAAGTTCAAGGACAGACTAGTTGCAAAGGGTTACACACAAAAGGAGGGAGTTGACTAATTTGACACCTACTCTCCCATGACCAAGATCTCCACCATCAGACTACTTTTTGCTATTGCTTCTATTCATAATCTTGTAGTACATCAGATGGATGTGAAAACTTCCTTCGTGAATGGAGATCTAGAGGTGGAAATCTACATGGACCAACCTGAGGGCTTTATAGTCAAAGTTCAAGAAAATAAAGTGTGTAGACTTGTTAAATCCTTATATGGCCTGAAGCAAGCTCCCAAACAGTGGCATGAGAAATTTAACCAAACTCTAATCGATAATGGATTCATTGTGAATGAATATGATAGTTGTCTTTACTCTAAATTTTCAGATTCACGTGGTGTGATTATATGTTTATATGTTGATAATATGTTAATCATGGGCACTGACTTACACATTGAAAATGAAACTAAAGGGTTCCTATGCTCCACCTTTGACATGAAAGATCTTGGGGAGGTAGATGTAATTCTTGGAGTTAAAGTGATTCGTAAGTCAAATACCTTCGTGCTGTCTCAGTCACACTATGTGAAAAAAATTCTCAAGAAATTTAATCTTTATGATGTTGATGCTGTTAAAACTCCTTATGATCCGAGCATGCATCTAAAGAAAAATAGAGGAACTAGTGTGTCTCAATCTGAATATGCTAAAATTATTGTAAGTGTCATGTATTTGATGAACTGTACTCGTCCTGACATTGCATATGCTGTGAGCAGATTGAGCAGGTGTGTACAAGAGAATCATGCAGAGAGAACTCTGTGTAAACCAAGGACAGAGAATAGAAATGGCACAGGAAGTGTTTGGTTGTGTGTAGGGAGAGAGTAAGGCAATAGTACTGTGAGAGAGAGAGACAGGATTTTGGCAGAGCTTTCGCGTATCTCCGGGTCGTTCTCCTTTGTATGGAAGGGTTAACGATCCTATATATAACGGAGAATGTGACCGTTGTAGTGTGGTTAATGCGCCCATCAATGGCGGCTTAATTAGCTTAACCACAACGACACGTTCGTCCGCGTATGTAGGTACCGTTACAGCACGTTATCCGCGTATACCAGAACCGTTATGGGGTTGACCGAGTTTGACCGGTTTGACCGGGTCTATGAAGCTCGTGCCATAAATCTCTCAAAAGCAGTTACTAGGGGTCGCGTTCGGGCTTGGTTGTCGCTCGCACGCGACAGGACTTACTCTAGCCTCCAAACCACGAAGTCCCTACAAGTCCCGTGCGGTGGTATGCGAGGGCCCTGTCTCGCAGCCCCGACGTGGATCAGCGCGGCTTGTGATCGAGTGTGTGTGGAGCACATTATGGTGTGCTGGATGATCGCCACGCGGCTAAGATCTTCTTGTCCAGAAAGCACTATCTACATTAGCCCCCTTTCTGCGCGTGAAGGTTCACAACCGGATAGGCTTCCATGCGCAGGAACCAACGTACGCGTCGCCGCCACGCACCAATTCAAATACACGCAAATTCAGCACCCGTGCGTGCCATTATGACCTAAACCCCTAGAGTCGTGCCGTCTGGTCTTTTAGGGTTTTAGGCGTGACGTCATCTTGTCCTGTGATTGCGCGATTCGACGGTGACGGTTGCGATTCGACTACTGAAAGGACGCAACCTTTCATTGTTTTTGGATAAATACTCTCTGCTCTCCATTGTTGCAACGTATCACTTCTTTCTCTTAAAGTGAATGATACCCGGAAGCCTTCAAGAGCAGATTCAGATAATCAATCATCAATTCTCTCTTGTCAATCGTCTTCTTCAACTGTGCGCATCCAAGCAAGCTTTACCAAAACAAGGTTGGCCTTGTTCAATTACCGATATATGCTTTGAACTGTATTGGATCTGCGAACCCATGACTCCCCGAAACATATTATCCACTGAAAACTATGAAGGAGACCTTGCTCTTTGAATCCAACCTTGATTTAATCCCCAGATTGTAAGGGCTTTGAATGTATGGTTTCTGAAATCCCCAATAATGCAAACGATTCTGAACTTCAAACCCCAAAATTGACACTGGACTGTTCATCTTTCTTCCAATAAATCCTCGTATGCCTTGAACTGAATCTTGGAATTCAAACTAAAGTGTGTGCATTTCTCCCCCCCTTTTTTCTTGCTTTTCCGCAGGAATGGCAAAGACAAAAGGAACCAAACCCGTTAAGGAAGTCGAAGAAATACCTGATCTCCCCCAAACCTTATGGCGAAAACCCCCCTATCTGGGTGGCAAAGACTTTTACCATGCTAGGGTTAAGGTGAAGAACCTGCCGATCCCTATCCCTGCTGACGAATTGAAAACGTTAACCCCTTTAGTTAACGCGGCCATGCTCGAATTGATTGATTCCAAGGAAGTAGTTCGATTGGGGGTCGAAAATGGGTTTTTCATGTATACTGCGATTTCCACTCAAGCGTTTGTTCAGAAATTGGACTTTATGGATGAGTGGATTGACCATGTACTGACCAATCATGCCATTGCTTTCAACGATGCTGGCATATATTTCGCAGTCCGTGCTATGAAGGGTGCCGCCGTGAAGCTGGACCAGTCCATGCTTCTAAACCTTCTCTCGCGTTACTCGCCTGCAACTCACACATTCCACTTTGCTGAGTTAGAGGCTGCCCCCACACTTGAAGATGTACACATGCTGTATGATCTATCTCCTGTGGGTGAGGTGGATCCTTTGAGTCCCTTGAGGACTGATGCCGAGGTTGCTTTGTACAAGCAGATGGAGGAGTGCTTGCCAGAGGTGAAGAAAATTTCCACCCAGTGGACACCTACATAACTTCTTCTCGATTGGCAGTTGGTTGACACATCTGTGAAGAACACTTGGAACAAGTGGGTGCAATACTTCTTTCGCGATTATGCGAACAGTAGTATCACCAAGAAGCTTCTGAGCCGGAACCCGAAAGCTAAGAACTATGTGAATGGCAAGGGTTATCACTTGACCCTATGCGCTTTTCTCTGCGCCTGGTTGTCGAGGTACTTGATCGATGGCCATCCTCATGATGGGGTCTTCTATCATGTCCTTCCTCTCGCTGTGAAACTGACCCTTGGTCAGATGGTCGCACTTGGGCCTTTAGTCTTGGGCACCCTGTACCACAGATTAGATCAACTGGTCGTAGCAATCAAGGACTCGCGTGGTCGCCTCGATGTGTTGACCTATGTCAACATTGCCTTCTTGACTATGTTGGTCTTCGAGCGGTGGCCCTCTTATGCTCCTATTCTCTCTAAGCCCACTAAATGGTGTGTCCCAGGTGCGGAGGAAGAGCGTAATAGCGGCAGGGCTGCGAGATGGTTTGGAACTCACTTTCCTAAGTGCATTTGGAGCTTGATATGCGACAATCGAGAAGAGTTTATAGCCAGGCCTTATGCCACGCGCATTGAGAATGTGCGATGGTACCCAAAACTGTATCCTTCCAAGGCTGTTGCTTTCTCAGAAGAGCTCCTTTTCGAGGGCGGGGAGCATTTCCACGAGCGCTATCGCGAATTCTTCTGCTGATGTCTAAGAGGTTCTCTTCCTGCTCTTGCGGAGCATGTTCGCGAGCTCACCCCTCGGTATGAGAGAATCACCGTGGATGTTGATCCTACTCGCGTTTCTCCCCAGTTTGGCTTCAATGCGGTGGCACCATCAATCTGGCCGCAGTCTATGATAAGAGGCTGCTACAAGCGATTACTGTATGGGGAGTGTAAAACAATTTTAAGGAGCAACCTCCCCTTTGAGCAACCCCCAGGTAACCGCGAAGGTGGCTACTCCAGAAACTGGGTCGCTTATTGGAACACCCAGCAGACAAGGTTTGAGACGCAGTCGACCCCTCGGCCAAGCAGAGCTCCTGTGATCAAGAGAAATTATTTCCCGTTCCGTCAAAACTGTAGCCTGGACGACTCCGAATATGGCTGCTATTCGTTGCTGGATCGCGACAATCACTTGTGTCCATCCACCATCCTAGACGAGAAGATGGCCGCAGTTAAGAAAGGTAAACAATCTCTCTTGCACATGTTAAATTTCCTTATTCCGATACGCTGAAACTTATGCTTCATTTTCCGTCGTAGTGCTATGTGAGGAGATTCGCATCTGGTGAGCGTTCCAAATCGCTGATCACCACCATTGTTACTGCGAGAAGACAAGGTGAACTAGTTCGGCTAGCAATGAAAATGGCTCCCGCAATTGAAACCCGAATTCGCCAAGTCATGGATGTTTTTGCTGATTCGCTGATAGACAATGCTCCAGCTTTGCCTCCACCCAGGGATGATCCGTCTCCCCCAGCAACTGTTGCACCACGGGCAAAGAGGCCAAGGCAAAGGGGAATCACCATCTCTTCCCCTAGGAGTGCTCCAACTTCTCCTCCTGCGAGGTCCCATACTTCTAGGGACAAAGGTAAAGGTCGCATGCCAAGCAAGGCACGGAAAGAGCTCGCAGTGGAGACTTTTGTTCCGTTCGATCAGGAAGAAGAGGAGGAGGAGAGAATTGAGGCGAGAGAAAAGGGTGATGATGAAGAAGAAGAAAGAGTCGAAGATGTCATAGAAGGAGAGAGAGACGAGATACAAGATGAAGAATCGGGACGTATCCCCATCGTACTTCTCTTCTCATTATCTTAACTTTCGCAGTCTTGATTGACCAATTCGTTCCTTTTCAGATGACGAGACCATCAGCGGCCTTTTGGCCAAGAGGCAGAAGAGAGGCTCTCACTCTGGTGTTTCTAGTGAAACCATAGACGAGGACATCCTTGCCGAGTCCAGGAGAACAGCTGTGGAGGCTGCTGAAAGAAGAAGGAAGCGAGAAGAAGAGGAGCTTGAACGCGTAAAGCAAAGGAGCCTAGAAGAGCAACACGTCGACGAATTAGTGCGTCCAACCGATGAGGGAAATGCGGTTCCAGAAGAGGCGGCTCCTCAAGTTGACGAAGAGGATGCGGCTCCAGAAGAATATGCGGCTGCTCTAGAGCAAGTCCAAGCGGACTTCGAAGAGATCGCAGGCGGTAACGAAGGTGAGATTTTTAATCTTGCAGTAACTTACCGAGATGTGATTGTTGGTGCATTAAAGCATGGCTTATCAAAAGCTGACATTCGCCGCTGGCTAGTAAGCAAGTGCGGCGAACCTTCAGGTAATCATTTGAACAATATTTGTGAACTAGGCTTAATAACCCAAAAATTACCATGAATGGTTCCTTCGCGCCCCAGGTCACGCTCAACTTAAAGATATACTTAATGAAGATACATTAATAGGCCACGGTTCCGCGTCCTTAGCCTACGACGCAGATGCTGCAATCCCACCCTTGCGTGGAGGTGCTAACTCTTGGCTTATTAAAATAATAATAAAATATTATTTAACACAAGTTACCTCACATCATCCTGTCTTGTGTCGCAGGTAATGCTGATGAAGCCATGCTGGGACAGCGGAATCATCCTTCTGCATCTTATGTCAATGTGCCAAGTTCTCACACTGAGAAGCCCGTCGCAGCTGCTGAGTATGCGGGAGAGCCCTTCGAGGATATCATTGAAGTTTCTGATGATGCCGAAGCTGACACCGTGTTGATGGAGGAAGATGCCAATGCTGCTGCTGAGGAAACAGAAGCAGAAGCTGCTGATGCTCTCGCATCTGAAGGCATCCCTAATCAAGCTGCAACTTCTACCGCTGCCATGCCTCCGGCGAGGACTGAGCCTGCAGTGATTCTTCCTGCGTGGAACTTTTGGAGTTCGCAAGTCGGAGCTGCAATCGCGCCTGGTGCGGCTTATACCCTTCCTGCCAACTATGAGGAGTTAGAGTTCGCAGCTGACAGGAGGGCAATGGAGCGAGGACAGTCTTCAGCTGCCCCGACAATGCGCATTCCTTCTTTGCGCGAGATCCTTGAAGGAACTGGTATGTTGTGATTGTTGTTCGCATCTCGCATTCTTCATTTACAAGTTCGATAATCTAACTTGGTTTAACATTGCTTAGGGTTGAAGCAAGCTGACGTGGACTGGCTGGTTCGGATGCGTCTTTCCTATCCTCGATCATTTGTGAGGTCTCTGGAGATAGGGCCTTCTGGCAGAAGGCTGTTTTTGACCGAAGACATATGGATTTTTGAGCAGCTATCTGCAGCCACACCTGCGACCATCTCTCCTCAGAGAGCGGAGTTGCTTTTTGGCATGTGTCAAAACCTTCACGCCAAAGTTCAAGGCAAGCTGGGTTTTGGGTATCTTATCAACAGAGTCACCCACATTCGCGCGGCCGTGAATTTGAAGCGCGGCTTCCATAACCTCGCAGCTGAGGAGCAGAAGGTGGAGCAGCAAAAGCAGAAAGCTGAAGAGGCTGTGAAGCTCTTCCATGAAATGAGCGCCAACTACGAGCGATTGAAGCAAGAAGTGGAGCAAGTGGCAAATTTGTCACTTCAGTTTACTCCTGATGACTCCCTGGTCAAAGGCTTATTTTGAACAATAACAAATTTGTGTCGAACAAAATGCTAAAACATTAATGTAATGTTGCTAGGGTTTCTCCCCCTTTTTTTTCAAAAAGAATTTGAATGCCTGTTTTGCCCTTCCCGGGATTTTCTCGAATATCTCTGTGCATATCAATTATGACGTCAGCTATTGATATTCTGCCTTGATTTTCGCACTAATTACTTATTAGATAAGCACGCTTTACTTGTGAAGTCCATCCGTATCATGACCTTCCGTCATTAATTAGGATACGCAACTGAATCGTCTTAGCCTTTAGTAGGGTAATTGAATGTTACCTCTTTTCAAGGCGTAAGTGATTGATGCTTACCCCTTTTCCAAGCATTTCTGACTCAGCTAGAGATTTGAAGGGTCTCCGTCGGGTCTATATAAACCCTACCTTCCACTGCTTGGGTCTTTCATCCCAAAATGTGGCTTGCCATGAATCCCTACGAATGCTGGCTTCAATGCTTGTCTTTCTTTGATTCATGGCAACTTGAAGTTGTGAAACTTGAGTTTTTTTTTTGTGCCATAGAACAAGCTTCCAAGATCTTCTTTACGAGGCTTATTGTTCTTCATAACCACCATAAAGAAGATGCACATAACTTTTCATGCTTGCTCGAAGAATTTTCTTCGTCTATTATGCTTGCAGGTCATGTTTCCGGCCGCCTCCCGGCGAGGTGCAAGCCGTACTGACCTTGCTTCTGATTCGTGATGAACGGCGGATTTCTCCTCTAGCTTTCCCGGAGGAGGATCATTCGCCACCACGTTCTTGAACTCGGGGTGGCGAGCCATTGTGCTCGTCTCCCTGGACAAGGAGCCTCTTGCCCTAGGAGTTGCTGCTTGCCTGTTCTTCACCGCCGCATACACCGGAACAGGTGGTTCTTCAGGCACATCTCTTGGGGTGTTGATCAGATAGAGGCCTTGTCAGATCCTGGGATCTTGAACGTAGCGTCGCATAGGTCTTGTAGACATCGTAGGCCGTTCGTTTTATAGGAACACCCTACTTGCTACAGATCTTTGGTCGCGTGTAGGAGCGATAGGCCGTTCCTTTTACAGTAAGGGGGTCCCTTCTTTGTAACTTTCGCGTGTAAGCTTCTACCTACATGAATTGTAAGCCATGTTGGCTGTTTAATTAGCTCAGTCGGAGCTTTTCCGCTTGTAAGCTGCTATCTAGACAGATAATTTGTAAGTCATTTTGACTCATAATAATAAATCGCTTTGTTTGGTTTGATGTTCTTGTTACAACAATTTGCAATTTTTGCATGCATATTGGCAAGCTTCACTTTTTTGTAGTGTCATATTCGCACTGTGTTATTATTACGATTTGCTATCCAGCAGATAGATTCGCAGGTTGAGAATCATTTATGAGAACTGCTGCCTTAGCAGATGAGTTTTTAGATCGTTTGAGATCGCATTTGCATAGCTTTGCTATCTTGGCAGATAGGCTTGAGAATCTCTTAAGATTGGATTCTAGTACGGCTCCTATCTTGGCAGATAGGCTTTGGATATCACTTAAGATCGTACTTGCATAGTGTTGCTATCATGGAAGATAGGCTTAAAAGATCACTTAATACCGTAGTGCTGCTATCATGGCAGAGAGGCTTAGAAGATCACTTAAGATCATAGTGCTGCTATCATGGCATATAGGCTTAGAGATCGCTTAAGATCATAATGCTGCTATCATGGCAGATAAGCTTAAGGATCACTTAAGATCATATTTTCATAATGCGGCCATCGCGGCGGACGGGCTTTCGCTATTGAGAGATGAAGAAATAAAGCGATAAAGGCAGCTGAAATCATAAAGTTCTTCCCATTTGGGTGAAGTCTTTTTATTATAGAATACTCTCATATGGGAGAGGTGAGATTATAATTCCCTCGTATGGGAGAGAAGATGCACGAATTTTAGCAATACAGAGCATAAAGTAGAAGTTGTAATCTAACGCATATAATGAGGGGAGTTAAGGATAATACTTCTTAATCCAGCGCATGTTGACTGAGCTTGGGGTTGAGGTCATCCCATGTAGCCTTTTTATGTTGCAGTAGCCACTATCAAAGACTTATGTGACTTCGAAGGGTCCTTCCCAGTTGGCTGCGAATTTTGGATGATCCGCCTCTCGCATGCAGTGGTCCGATGCGCGCAAGGCCAGATCTCCAACTGCGAAATCTCGACGTTGGACTGTTTTGTTGTACGCGCGAGCGATCCTTTCTTGGTATCGTTTGTTAGTCCTTTTAGCTTGCTCCTGCTTTTCTTCTAACAGGACCAAGTCATGATCGCGTTGATTTTCGTATAATGCATGGAAAGCCAGTCTTGCGGAGTTGACTTTTACCTCCGCGGGTACTACAGCTTCAGCACCATAACATAGAAGGAACGGGGAGACTCCTGTGGGAATCCTTGGAGAAGTCCGATAGGCCCATAAGGCTATGTTCAAAGAATCAGCCCATTTCTTGTGGTCATCCACCACCATCTTGCTGAAGATTCTTAACAACGTCTTGTTGGTTGCTTCCGCTTGACCATTCCCTTTCGGATAGTAAGGAGTAGGACATATCTGCCTTATGTTGTATTCTGCTAGTTTCGCAGCTACCTGGCGATTGACAAAGGGAGTGTCATTATCCGAGAGAACGGTGTTTGGGATTCCGAACCTGCATATGATGTTTTCTTGGATGAAATGGACCACGGCTAGCGCATTTGCTGTCTTTAGTGGTGTTGCTTCTACCCACTTGGTGAACAACTCGGTCGCAGTGAGAATGAACTGATTTCCGTGCGAGGTTGGTCGGATGGGGCCAACAAAATCCAAAGCCCAAGTATGGAACGGCCATGGTGTTCCCAACGCATGAAGATCTACAGCAGGAGCATGCACTAGGTTACCTTTGAATTGGCACTCCTGGCACCGTCTTACTTTAGTGCGGCAATCTGCTTCCATGGTGGGCCAGAAGTAACCGACTGAGAGGAGATGTCTGCATAACTTCGCACCTCCCTGATGTTCCACTTGATGAGAGAGGTCCATCACCTCTTGTGCTTCCTTGCTGTCTAGACATCGCAGCAGGTTACCCTCATGGCCCCTTCGCCAAAGCATATTTTCTCGCACCACATACCGTGCTGCTTTTCTCTTTAGTTTCTCGGCTTCTTTTCTCGACTCAGGAACAATACCTTGCGTGAGAAAGTCAAAGAGTGGCTTCCTCCAATCCACATCATCATCGGTCAGAGCAATTGATAAAGAGTCCTTGATCAGTGCGCAACTCTTGCAATTTCCTTGGATCAATGTTGCGGCCGTTGACATGTCCGGCCAGTGAATCCCATACCTCTGGGCTTTCCGATAGATTGACACCTCACTTTCCCCACAAGCATGTTGGTGAATCTTCTCTAACAGCGCTTGTCCCTCCTGCTCCGTGACACATCGCATGAGTATTCCACCAGGGCCTTTTTAGTAGAGGGTGTTGTCATGTATGCAATACCCCTTCATGGATGCCCAATTCTCGTTGCTCGTGCCTTCTGCGATGGCACGCAAGAATGACTTTCTCCAGTCCGCATCATCCATGCATTCGTCGTCGCACGCGTCCTCTGTCAACACCGAGGATGTTCGCACTTGAATCGAGATTCTCGCGGGACATTTATCTGCACTAACCTTGGATCCCAAGGTAGCTAAAGCATCAGCATGCCTATTGTCCGCTCTGGGTTTGTGCTCGTACCTGACATCGCAGAACTGCTGCACCAGTTTTTGTACTAAGGTCCGGTAGGGCAATAATTTTATCTCCTTCAAACCATACTCGCCCGAGGCTTGTTTGACGATTACCTTGGAGTCTCCCATCACCGTCAAGTTGCTTACTTCTAGTGCCCTTGCTGCGCGAAGACCTGCGATGAGAGCTTCATACTCTGCTTCGTTGTTGGTGACTGCGAAGTCAAGCTTTGCTGACATCTGTATGACCTCTCCATCTGGTTTGGTCAAGACTATCCCAATACATCCACCTTTCCTTGTTGACGACCCATCGAAATGGAGCGTCCAGTAGGGCAACTCAACTGCGTAGATTTCAGGTCCCTCCAATTCTTCCTCAATCACAGGCTCATGACTGTTATCAGGGAACTGTGCTAGCAAATCCGCCACCGCTTGCGACTTGATTGCCCGGGGTCGAACACACGTGATGTCATATTGAGAAATGGTCATATACCATTTTGCCAATCTTCCCCCAGGAGTAGTGTGAGTCAGAAGATACCGTATAGGATCACTCTTTGTGACCACTACCACTTTCTGCAAAGCAAAATAGTGCTTTAACTTTTCTATTACAAAGAATAGGGCAAGGCAATGACGTTCGATGTCCGTGTACCTTGATTCTGCTGGCTGCACTAGATCGGCCTTTCTTTCCCCTCATACTCCTGAGCCATGAGTGCCCCTATAGACCTCTTCGTTGACGTCAGGTACAACAAGAGTGGTGATCCGATTTGAGGTGCGATCATTACCTTTGACGATGTCAACAGGTCCTTTAGCCTTCCAAACGCAGCTTCATGCTCCGTAGTCCAGTTATATAGAGCGTCCTTCTTAAGAAGATCGCTGAAACAGAAGGTGATTTCGGCGATCGCTGGGATGAACCTTCGCAGGTAGGATAGCTTTCCCAAGAAGGTCTTCGAGGTACTTTGGTTGTGCGGTGCCGTCATGCTAGTGATGGCCGATACTTTCGCAGGATCAGGCTCTATTCTTTGACGATGTACCACACATCCCAAGAATTTCCCCGATGTTACTCTGAATGCGCACTTCATGGGGTTCATATTTAATTGAAAGCTTCTGCATCTGTTGAACACTTTCCGCAAATCCCCCAGGTGGTCTGCCTCTTCCTTGGATTTGACAACTAAGTCGTCCACGTAGAATTCTAATCATGTCGTGAAACAGGGCCATCATGGCTCGCTGGTAAGTTGCGCCTGCGTTCTTGAGACCAAAAGGCATAACTGTGTAATTGAAGACTCCCACCGGAGTGATGAACGCGGTTTTCCGTGCATCTTCGGGGTCCATCTTGATCTGATTGTACCCACTGAAGCCGTCCATGAAGCTGAACAGGCGATGACCCGCGGTCGAATCGATAAGTAAGTCGATGTTGGGAAGTGGAAAATCCTCCCAGGTCGATGTTGGGAAGTGGAAAATCATCTTTGGGACAGAAACGATTAAGGTCTCAGGAGTCTACACAAATGCGAAGTTGTCCATTCTTCTTTACTACCGGCACGATGTTGGCTAACCATGTAGGATGATGATTTGGCTCAACAAATTTGGCATCCAGGAGTTTGACAATTTCCTGCTTAATCTTCACGTTGAGCTTCGGCCTAAAGCTTCTTGTGCTCTGCTTTACCGGTTTGGATCCTGGAATTACATCCAACCGGTGCATGGTGATGCTTGTGTCCAGACCGGGCATCTCATCGTATTCCCATGCGAACACGTCTTTGTACTCAGTCAAGAGTTGTAGCAATCTTTCCTCGTCCTCGCCTGTGAGGTCCGCACTCAGAATGACTGGCCTCTTCTTTTCTTCGCTTGGGCTTAAGAATACCTCCTTCAACTACTGCTTTTGCGGCCTGGGTTTGTCCTCCATGCATTCGGGTGCTTGTTTTAGCTTTTCCTCTAAAAAACTTGGCGTAGGTTTGTCTGGTTCCATAACATGCTCAATTTGATTGATTTGCTCAGGGAATTCCCCATGCTCGCGTGAAGACACCCCCGCGCACCTTCATATGCTATAGCATTTCTTCCCGTTGGCGTAGAAACTCTCTATCTCCTTGCCTTCAGGATCATGTTTTTCTATCCTTTTCAGAGTATACACGTTCATTCGCTGGTAGGCAATCCGCGGCGCCTCTTCTCGCGTAGACGACTTTTCCTTAGCCTCCTCTCTTGTCACCATTACTCCTGCGGGTGACTGATCTTTGATGTCCTCCCATCGGGGCAAAGGAGTGGGGTTGAACGGCCCCGGTGTTTGCTCATCTGCCATCTCAGTGAACCATACCGCCTCACTGAGATGCGCCTCATCCATGTTGAAAGGATTTACCAAAGCTGGTATATCCACTATTCTGTCATTCCAAATAGATTTCATCACTTGGTGAGCTGTTGAAGGGACAGCACCAACTGCGTAGTTGCTGGTGGGGTTTGAAGGTTAGGATTGGGTGGTGTGGTTGACACTCCCAATCCTTGAGTGGTGGAGGTTCCTCCTCCTTGATAGACGGTGGTGGCCGATGCGGGATTTGGGGCGAACGTCCCCAGAATAGCCATTATCCGTTCCAGCTGCGCAAATTGAGCTTTGAGATCCTTTGCCTGGTTCTGGATGGTGGCGTACAAGGCCTCTATCGTCGGAGCTTCACCGGTGGCTGTAGGAGTACGGCGGGTCTCCTCTCCCGAGGTGGTCTCCGTGGAAGGCGATCTGTTGCTGACATCATCTTCATGAGACATGGTTGCTTGCAATGGTAAGTTTCACGTCAGGTTCACCAAAATGTGTACAAGAGAATCCTGCAGAGAGAAATCTGTGTACACCAAGGACAGAGAATAGAAATGGCACAGGAAGTGTTGGGTTGTGTGTAGGGAGAGAGTAAGGCAATAGTACTGTGTGAGAGAGAGACAGGATTTTGGCAGAGCTTTCGCGTATCTCCGGTTCGTTTTCCTTTGTATGGAAGGGTTAACAATCCTATATATAACGGAGAATGTGACCGTTTTAGTGTGGTTAACGCGCCCATCAATGGCGGCTTAATTAGCTTAACCACAACGGCACGTTCGTCCGC
Source organism: Linanthus parryae (assembly GCA_023055425.1). NCBI lineage: Eukaryota > Viridiplantae > Streptophyta > Magnoliopsida > Ericales > Polemoniaceae > Linanthus > Linanthus parryae. Next base: position 69,858,443 of record JALGPY010000007.1, on the reverse strand, counting down.
GTATATAGGGACTGTTAAAGCACGTTATCCGCGTATAACGGAACCGTTATGGGGTTGACCGGGTTTGACCGGTTTGACCGGGTCTATGAAGCTCGTGCCATAAATATCTCAAAAGCAGTTACTAAGGGTTGCGTGCGGGCTTGGTTGTCGCTCGCACGCGACAGGACTTACTCTAGCCTCCAAACCACTAAGTCCCTACAAGTCCCGTGCGGTGGTATGCGAGGGCCCTGTCTCGCAGCCCCCACGTGGATCAGCGCGGCTGGTGATCCATTGTGTGTGGAGAACATTATGGTGTGATGGATGATCGCCACGTGGCTAAGATCTGCCTGTCCAGAAAGCACTATCTACAGCAGGTAAACACATAATCAAAGTAGAGAGCATTGGATCGCATTAAACAGATTACTGAGATACCTCAAGGGGACAATGAACCATGGTCTTTACTATAATGGTTATCCAGCTGTGCTAGAAGGTTACTGTGATGCTAACTGGGTTTCAGACAATGATGAAATCAACTCTACTAGTGGTTATGTGTTCACCCTTGGTGGGGGTGCAATTTCGTGGAAATCCTCTAAACAATCTTGTAAAGCTGCCTCCACTATGGAATCTGAATTTATTGCTTTGGAATTGGCAGGTAATGAGGCCGAGTGGCTAAGGAACCAATTGGCGGACATTCCACTGTGGAAAAGGCCGGTTCCATCCATCTCCTTCCATTGTGATTCACAGGCGGCCATAGCTCGTGCAAAGAACAAGACGTACAATGGAAAGAAGAGACACATTCTCCTAAAACACAACATTGTACGCAGTTTAATGAGCAATGGCGTGATTGCCCTAAACTTTGTGAGGTCATAGAAGAACATGGCAGGTCCTTTGACGAAGGGGCTAGCAAGGAAGATAATAGCTGATGCATCGAGGGGGGTGGGACTCAAGCCCATAGAGTAAGATTCTCATGATGGAAACCCAACATGCATGAATGAAGATCCCAGGAAACAGGTTCAATGGGTAACAACAAGTCATGGAGAAACTCAAATAAAACATTGTATTCTTTATGTCCCTCCCTATGGTGTAAATATTGTTTGCTGCAAAATAAGTAAGGATGAGCACTATGCTCTTAATGAACTCATAGCCCTTATGGGTTATGTGTTGCAGTCACACTTGATGGGTTCACCTATGTGAGTGTGGGGGTGGGGCCGCCCCCTATGAGAGTTGGAGCTAACTCTCTAGAGCGCTCATGAATATCCAGGTAGAGTGCATGGCCTAAAAGCGACAAATGGAGAACTAGTCATAGCACAGCCGAAGGTTTGTGAGCAGGACCTCTGATCTACTCAAGGGCGAAGTTTCAAGACTCTGTTCACCTTCACCACAAGTGGAACAAGCCCTGTTATCACTAAGTTTCGATTCAATTCCACAAGACATCGACATCACTGCATCTCTGGAATCGAATCAAGAGTACTCTCTTTCTTCTTTTTCTCTGTTTTTGAATCATGTAAGGGATTGTTAGATGTTCTTAAAAAACTCATGTTTTAATTTGTCCCACATTGCCACTTTCTACTTCACTACTCTACGTTATCATTACCAATGTGCTTTATGTGTTTGAGAGCCCAATAGAAGGAGAAACTATGCTAGCTTAAGCCCACTAGACAAAGCCCATAAAAATACCGCACGCGGCGTGGACTTGGACTTGGGACACGGGCGCGGCGTGTCGTATCTTTTTTAAATGGATTAAATCCGTTCCAATTCTATTGGAAAAATTCAAACTCTTTTTCTGGAAACGTTTTGATTGCAGCCAAATTTTGACCAGTGATTGATTCACTTTAATTCCCAATTATTTCCAAAATAGTTCTCTCCAAAATTAGCTCTGAACATTTCTTTATAACCAAATCCGTCCTACACATTCATCATCTAATTTCACTCATTTCTCCACCATTATTCACTGATCTTGAGTCAAGCTATGGAGGAGTTCATGTTCCGGGTTTGGTGAGTGCACACCAACTGGGACACGTCGTTGTATCCTGGAGGACAACCGCGTCAACATCTGCACCAAGGAGGGAGTCCTAGTGGGGGCGAAATTGTTCTTAAGGACAGCGGATTTAGTTCTATGCCTCGACACTTCAAATCAATAAGTTTTTTCCCGCTTTCTGTATTTATTTTTGTAATCAAACATTCTGTCTAAATAATTTTTTTTTCAATATTCTTAAGAACAATTTCCAGTTTGATTATGAAAATGAATACGGTTCCGGATCTCTCAAAACTAGAACTGTTTGATGGGAATCACTACAAACGCTGGTCAGAAAAAATACTGTTTTTCTTATAATAAATTAATGTTGATCGTGTTTTCTACGAAGATCAAGTTTCAAATGAATCACTTGAACCAGCTCGTAGTGCTTCAATCAATCTGTTCGAAAGAGATAACAAGATATTTCGTGGGCATATACTGAATTATCTGTCTAATCCCATATTTGATGTTTATTGCACTCTGAAATCAGCTAGAGAAATATGGGAACAACTGCGCATCAAATATTCTGTTGAAGATGTAGGCTCAAAGAAATATGTGGTGAGCAGATTCCTAGGGTTCAGGATGACACATGACAAAACCGTTCTGGAGCAAATCCATGAATACCAGAACGCGATCCATGACATCAAGACAGAAGGCATGAAGGTTGATGATGCTTTCCTAGCAGCTGCCCTGATCCACAAGCTGCCTCCATCATGGAGAGACTACCGTAGCGCTCTGATGCACAAGACTAAGGACATGAACCTGGACGATGTTATAATCCGTCTCCGGATCGAGGAAGCCAACAGAAAGAAGCTCAAGGCAGAGATGAATCAAGAATTAACATTGAGGGAAAACATTGTAGAAGTCAAGTCTGGTGCAAAATACAATGGGCAAAACTCAGGACACGGGAATCATCACAAGTACCCAAAGAAGCAGCAACATGGCGGAACAAAACCACACTTCAAGAAACCAGAAGCAGTCGCTAAGAAGAAAAAGGGGAATTAATATGTTTGTTGAAAGACTGGACACTATGCATCCGAATGCAGGTACCGCAAGGATGGGAACACACAGCAAGGTAATAGACCGCAAGCAAACCTAGCAAAGGGAGACACCGAAATCATTGCAGCAGTAGTATCAGAGGTCAACCTTGTAAGCAGCCCCATGGAGTGGATCGTCGATAGAGGAGCAAATCGGCGCATCTGCACCAATAAAGACATGTTCTCCACCTATGAATCTGTTGAAGGAGAGATAGTCTACATGGGTAATTCGCGCACAGCTAGCGTGGCTGGTAAGGGTACAATTTTGTTGAAGCTGACATTTGGTAAAACCCTCGCCCTAACTAATGCGCTACATGTTCCTGATATGCGTAGAAATCTCATTTTTGTTTATCTGCTTAATAAGGCAGATATTAAACTTGTTTTTGAATATGATAATTAGTTCTTACTCGTAATAACGAGTTTGTGGGAAAAGGATACTCTGCTGATGGAATTTTTCTTTTAACTGTCGAGAACACTAATAAAATGACTACCTCTTCTTCTTATATTGCTGAGCCTATTGATCTTTGGCATGCTAGACTAGGCCATGTGAAGTTTTCTTCCTTTAAACGAATGAAACAACTCAGCCTAATTCCCGATTTGAAGAATTCTGAGAGTTCAAAATGTCACGTTTGTGTAGAGGCAAAATTTCATAAGAAGCTGTTTAAATCGGTAGAAAGAAGTTCCGAACTTTTAGATTTAATACATACTGACCTCGGAGACTTCAAAAATTATGAAAGTAGGCGAGGCAAGAGATATTACATAACCTTTGTAGACGACTACTCAAGATTCTGCTATGTTTACTTGGTGAGATCCAAAAGTGAGGCCACAAATGTTTCATAAAATACAAAGCTCAAGTAGAGAACCAACTTGATAGGAAAATCAAGAGGGTAAGGTCCGAGAGGGGAGGAGAGTTTGACAGTGACATATTAAGATCCCTATGCGAGCAGAATGATATAATTCACGAGACAACCGCTCCTTACACCCCTGAACAAAATGGCATAGCCGAGAGGAAAAATAGAACCCTAAAGAACATGTTGAATGCCATGCTTATTAGTTCTGGGTTATCATCGAACATGTGGGGGGAAGCTATCTTGTCCGCTTGCCATATCCTGAATAGGGTCCCTTTTAAGAAAAATGATAAGACCCCATATGAGCTATGGAAGGGCTACAGCCCTAACTTGAAATATTTGAAAGTGTGGGGGTGTCTAGCTAAAGTGGGACTGCCTTGTTTCAAACGAGACAAAATTGGACCCAAGACCACTGATACTGTTTTCAATGGTTATGCTCAAAATAGCGCTGCTTATAGATTCCTAGTGAGTGAATCAAACCACATAATAGAGTCTAAGGACGCTGAATTCTTTGAAGACACATTTCCTTTGAAAGAGAGGGCCCCCGTTGCCTCTCATGGTTCTTTCTTAGAAAACTCTAGTCTAGATCCTGAAAATGATATTAAACCTAGACGCAACAAGAGAGCTAGAGTAGAGACTAGCTTCAGACCAGACTTTGTCATTGAAGATGATCCTAAGACATACGGCGAGGCAATGAAATCTGTAGATGCAAACTTTTGGAAAATGCGGTGAATAGTGAATTAGAATCCATTATGTATAATCCCACTTTGGAACTAGTCGACCTTCCTAAGGGGACCAAACCCATAGGATGTAAATGGTTATTTAAAAATAAGCTTAAGGCCGATGGAACCATTGACAAGTTCAAGGCCAGACTAGTTGCAAACGGTTACACACAAAAGGAGGGAGTTGACTAATTTGACACCTACTCTCCCATGACCAAGATCTCCACCATCAGACTACTTTTTGCTATTGCTTCTATTCATAATCTTGTAGTACATCAGATGGATGTGAAAAATGCCTTCTTGAATGAAGATCTAGAGGAGGAAATCTACATGGACCAACCCGAGGGCTTTATAGTCAAAGGTCAAGAAAATAAAGTTTGTAGACTTGTTAAATCCTTATATGGCCTGAAGCAAGCTCCCAAACAGTGGCATGAGAAATTTAACCAAACTCTAATCGATAATGGATTCATTGTGAATGAATATGATAGTTGTCTTTACTCTAAATTTTCGGATTCACGTGGTGTGATTATATGTTTATATGTTGATAATATGTTAATCATGGGCACTGACTTATACATTGTGAATGAAACTAAAGGGTTCCTGTGCTCCACCTTTGACATGAAAGATCTTGGGGAGGTAGATGTAATTCTTGGAGTTAAAGTGATTCGTAAGTCAAAATTCTCGTGCTGTCTCAGTCACACTATGTCAAAAAAATTCTCAAGAAATTTAATCTTTATGATGTTGATGCTGTTAAAACTCCTTATGATCCGAGCATGCATCTAAAGAAAAATAGAGGAACTAGTGTGTCTCAATCCGAATATGCTAAAATTATTGGAAGTGTCATGTATTTGATGAACTGTACTCGTCCAGACATTGCATATGTTGTGAGCAGATTGAGCAGGTACACACATAATCAAAGTAGAGAGCATTGGATCGCATTAAACAGATTACTGAGATACCTCAAGGGGACAATGAACCATGGTCTCCACTATAATGGTTATCCAGCTGTGCTGGAAGGTTACTGTGATGCTAACTGGGTTTCAGACAATGATGAAACCAATTCTACTAGTAGTTATGTGTTCACCCTTGGTGGGGGTGCAATTTCATGAAAATCCTCTAAACAATCTTGTAAAGCTGCTGCAACAACCCCCTTATCCGGCTCGGGACGAGACCGGGAGGGCGATGCTTAATAGAAGCGGCGGAGATCAAAAGCAATACATTTCACAACACTTATTCATATTATTAAACATCAAACTTAAAGTCTTTTACAAACGATGCTTACTATTACACAATAGTTATCTATATCATTAGATAGTCTACCGATGATGATCACAGGCTAGGTGTGTCTCGCGCCCCTTCTATTCCATATCCCAGCTCCTAGACCTGCGGTGGGAAGAACAACCAGAACCGCAGTTTTGAAAGTCAGCAAGAAGTGCTGAGTGAGATACACCTTAGCGCGTAAAACATGAAAAGAATATATAGACAGCTGGGATAAGAGTTGAAAATAACAGTGACAGAGTATGAGGAGAACAATTATCAGAGGACGCAACAGCGTGAACAACAAAGTCAGGAATGAATCACCAAGAGATACGTTTCAAGAGCATTTTCAATGGACAGTCACTGAATCTATAAATGCCAACGGAGGGCTTCTCAAATAATGTCTCTTGCAAACAAAACAAAACGTGGAAACTCCCGAATCAGTGTTTCCGGCCGGAGCCAATAAGTCCAAGACTTCAACGAAGTCAGGGGAAACTCCAGAGTCTGTGTTTCCGGCCGGAGCCAACTTTAAACTTAGTCCATGACCACAACAAGTAGTCAAGGGGAACTCCAAAGTCTGTGTTCCCGGCCGGAGCCGACTTAGTCCATGACCACAACAAGTAGTCAAGGGGAACTCCAATGTCTGTGTTCCCGGCCGGAGCCGACAAAGATCCAAGACCCAATCAGTCAAGGGAAACTCCCTGGTATCGGTGTTTCCGGCCGGAGCCGATCATAATAATAGTCCACTGGATACGGTACAACTGATATCGACAAGTATAGGAATCACATTCGACACGCAGAAGATCATTGGAGTCATATCATGACACAGGGGAAGCTAAGCGTACAAGTCTTAGCATGTATAGCTCACAAGTATATCTTGAGAAGGGATATAAGATCACAATTTGACACGAAGGAAGCCAGACAAGCAAGATTAAGCATGTCGCTCGGAAGTATATTATGAGCGAGGATAGAAATCACATCAGAACATCAAAGAGGACAGGCACACGAGGCCAAGCATATAACTCACAAGTATTTTGAGACAAGTAACACAAATAGCACAATTCGACACGAAAGGAGCAAGTAACTTACGAGTATAATCTGAGATGGATATATCCTGAGACGGAATTAAAATAGTATATTGACACGAAAGGAGCTAAGGCTCAAGGCTAAGCATGTCAACTCACCTGAATTCGATATAGCAGCTAGTACGTCGGATGGTCGATGAAGCCTATGTCCACAAATCCGTCTCCCACACCAAGAATCGCAAGAATTGACCAAGAGACGAAGCGGGTCGAGTTGCCGAAAGCTTCGCCGGAGGTGGAGCTCGACCGGACAGTTTACGGTGGTTCTTGGCCGCGGCTGAGAGTTCCAACAGCTCAGTCGGACCCTAGGGAGTTAAGAGAGACCACCAAAATGGCTCTCTGATTTGGGTTGGCCGAAGCTTCGGCCGGCAAAAATGGAGGTTTGGCCGGCGGCGTGGCTTCGGCTACTGCCTCTGGGGCTCTGTTCCGGCTTCTATTCTCTTTCTAGGTTCGAAACAGGGAGAGGGGATGAGAGAGAGAGGTACAGTGGTGGAGAGGGAGGAGAAAACAGAGGAGAAAAGAGGTGGTGGTGGCTTCGGGTCTTCTTCCCCGATTGGCGGCAGCGGCAGTGATGGTGGCGGCTTTGGCCGCTGCTAGCTGTTGCTGCTGCTGTTTCTCTCTGTTTTCGAATCACACACACACACACACACACAGAGAGAGACAGAGGTGAAGAAGTGAAACAGAGGAGCGTGTGGCTCTTTTGCCGTCGGGAGCAGCGGCGGCGGCAGTGGCTGGGTTTCTCCGGCTGCTGCTTGCTGCAGTTGCTTGGTCGCGGGAAAAAGAAACAGAGGAAGAAATAGGGAGAGGCAGAGGGAGAGAAGGCAGTGAGTTAAGAGGTGTAGGTGTTGGTGGTCGCGGTTGTGATGGTGTGGTGAACGGTGGTGATGATGAGGTTGAGGATGGGGATAGAGATGATGGTGATTGTGGTGGTGACTGTGTTGTGAGGGAGAGGAATAGGGGAATGATTTATAGCAGAAGAGTAGTGTGGAGGAAGGAAGTAGGAGAAGCTTATGATGGAAGAGAGGGTGTACGGTGGCGGTGGAAACAATCTTGCTGGAGAAGGTGAAAACTTTTGAAGGTGATAAGCAATTGGGAGAAATATTAAGGTGTGGGTGGCACACCAACGGGTATTGTGATCCAGTGCAATTCACACACTAAATTTCGCGGTGGTTCTACCCGCGTTAAAATTCAAAATAAAATTAAATCTCGCGTATTTAATTTCACATACTAATTCGATATTTTTCTAAAATCTTAGACAAATATGTTAGTTACAAAATATAATATTTTACCTGAGTTTCAATTTCTTAATTAAAATTGTATAACGCTGTATAAATTACTGATTTACCCTTAGCAATTTATCGGGGTATTACATCCTCCCCCCCTTAGATTAAGCTTCGTCCTCGAAGCTTGGATGGGTTCCTAGGGTCTCAGTGATTTCCTAAATGAGACGCACAGAGGTTAAGGCCAAAGTGCTTACCTTTTGTATTGTTAAGTGCTTGTGCCTCCGTTTTACTCAGCACAAAAACTCTTCCAGATGGCCTCTGGTCGTTTCCCTGAGAGGTGTTCCCTCCATTCCTGTCTCTATTGTTTTCAATGTTATTGTTGCGGAACTGATTTCCTCCATCCAGATTATTCTGTCGGTTCCCTTGGTAGTTTCGCTCATTGATCCGGGCATTCCTCTGACTGTATCCTCCAGTATTGCTATGTTGATCCTCAGCAGACATCCTTTTTCGACAGTCGTTATAAATGTGGCCTTGGATGCCGCAGTACCTACAAATTATGGGTGTTCCGTCGCAAGTGTATCCACGATGATTGCGACCACACCTCTTGCAGCTGGCTTGGTACTTGTTGCTGCTATTTCCATGGTTCTGATGGTGAGTTTCTCTCCCATTGAAACGCTTATTCGCCCTTTGGTTGCTCCTGCCTTGGCCATGATTATCATCCTCTTGGCCTTCCGCTTTTCTCTTCCTTAGTTGTTGTGTCATTACCTGGTCGACTCTCCAGATGTTAGCAGCTATTCCATAGGCCTCAGACAGCGTGTCATATGTTCAGGTGAGCATGGTCCTCTGGGTCTCAAGCTTCAGACCTCCTATGAAACGAGTGACCAAGCGCTTTTCAGTAGGTACAGTATCTTCGGCGAAACGAGCTAACTCCACGAACTTGTCGTAGTAGTCAGTCACCGAATCGTTTCCTTGCTTTAGTGAAATGAACTCCTGATACTTATGCTCCTTAACATGCTCCTGATAAAAGGCAACTCTCATTGCAGTCTTCAGGGCCTCCCAGTTAAAACCTTCCTGAGCCATGAACCTTGCTCGATTGGCAGTCCACCAGTTGTCAGCTTTTCCCTTGAAGTAAAACGCTGCCTCCTTAACCATTCTAGCTTCTGGGCATTCCATGGCCTGGAAAATCTTATCGAACTCCCTAATCCAATTCTCAAGCAACACGGGATCTTCTTGTCCAAAGAAGCAACTCGGGTTTCGACGAGCAATCTTTTTAGCCCAATCAGGTTCTTGTTCCACAACACTGTTATTGTTGTTCATTGTCTGAAGAAACTGATCCATATGACCGATCAACTGAGCCACTTGTGGGTGTAGGGCCTCTTCTCCTTCCATTTGTTACTTTCAAATACGTAACGCTGCTTCTGATGATTACGTACCCTAAGCGATCTCTTACCGCCACACACGTACTTACACAAGTAGCAGGTCACAACTAATAAGTAATCCGTACCAGCTAATCACACGATACATCTTATCGAGATACACATAAATGAACACACATATAAAGGGTAATAGAGGTACGGTCTCATAACCATATACCGTAATTGGTACTAAGGTCTCAACACGAAACATAATAATGTCAGATAGCACGTAGCAACTTGGCAAACAAGAGGAAGTAAACAAGAATTCCCCAAATAACCGGCTTTTCCGTATTTTATCTTGCCCTAAGTTCATTTTAGGTTACCCTACAGGTTTTAATTCCCTTTTTGGAAAGAACTGCTCTGATACCACCTGCAACAGCCCCCTTATCCGGCTCGGGACGAGACTGGGAGGGCGATGCTTAATAGAAGCGGCGGAGATCAAAAGCAAAACATTTCACAACACTTATTCATATTATTAAACATCAAAATTAAAGTCTTTTACAAACGATGCTTACTATTACACAATAGTTATCTATATCATTAGATAGTCTACCGATGATGATCACAGTCTAGGTGTGTCTCGCGCCCCTTCTATTCCATATCCCAGCTCCTAGACCTACGGTGGGAAGAACAACCAGAACCGCAGTTTTGAAAGTCAACAAGAAGTGCTGAGTGAGATACACCTTAGCGTGTAAAACATGAAAAGAATATATAGACAGCAGGGATAAGAGTTGAAAATAACAGTGACAGAGTATGAGGAGAACAATTATCATAGGACGCAACAGCGTGAACAACAAAGTCAGGAATGAATCACCAAGAGATACATTTCAAGAGCATTTTCAATGGACAGTCACTGAATCTATAAATGCCAACGGAGGGCTTCTCAAATAATCTCTCTTGCAAACAAAACATAACGTGGAAACTCCCGAATCAGTGTTTCCGGCGGGAGCCAATAAGTCCAAGACTTCAACGAAGTCAGGGGAAACTCCAGAGTCTGTGTTTCCGGCCGGAGCCAACTTTAAACTTAGTCCATGACCACAACAAGTAGTCAAGGGGAACTCCAAAGTCTGTGTTCCCGGCCGGAGCCGACTTAGTCCATGACCACAACAAGTAGTCAAGGGGAACTCCAATGTATGTGTTCCCGGCCGGAGCCGACAAATATCCAAGACCCAATCAGTCAAGGGAAACTCCCTGGTATCGGTGTTTCCGGCCGGAGCCGATCATAATAATAGTCCACTGGATACGGTACAACTGATATCGACAAGTATAGGAATCACATTCGACACGCAGAAGATCATTGAAGTCATATCATGACACAGGGGAAGCTAAGCGTACAAGTCTTAGCATGTATAGCTCACAAGTATATCTTGAGAAGGGATATAAGATCACAATTTGACACGAAGGAAGCCTGAAAAGCAAGATTAAGCATGTCGCTCGGAAGTATATTATGAGCGAGAATAGAAATAAAATCAGAACATCAAAGAGGACAGGCACACGAGGCCAAGCATATAACTCACAAGTATTTTGAGACAAGTAACACAAATAGCACAATTCGACACGAACGGAGCAAGTAACTTACGAGTATAATCTGAGATGGATATATCCTGAGACAGAATTAAAATAGTATATTGACACGAAAGGAGCTAAGGCTCAAGGCTAAGCATGTCAACTCACCTAAATTCGATATAGCAGCTAGTACGTCGGATGGTCGATGAAGCCTATGTCCACAAATCCGTCTCCCACACCAAGAATCGCAAGAATTGACCAAGAGACTAAGCGGGTCGAGTCGCCGAAAGCTTCGCCGGAGGTGGAGCTCGACCGGACGGTTTACGGTGGTTCTTGGGCGCGGCTGAGAGTTCCAACAGCTCAGTCGGACCCTAGGGAGTTGAGAGAGACCACCAAAATGGCCTAGGTGTCTCTGATTTGGGTTGGCCGAAGCTTCGGCCGGCAAAAATGGAGGTTTGGCCGGTGGCGTGGCTTCGGCTACTGCCTCTGGGGCTCTGTTCCGGCTTCTATTCTCTTTCTAGGTTCGAAACAGAGAGAGGGACAGTGGTGGAGATGGAGGAGAAAACAGAGGAGAAAAAGAGGTGGTGGTGGCTTCGGGTCTTCTTCCCCGATTGGCGGCAGCGGCAGTGATGGTGGCGGCTTTGGCCGCTGCTAGCTGTTGCTGCTGCTGTTTCTCTCTGTTTTCAAATCACACACACACACACACACACACATAGACAGAGGTGAAGAAGTGAAACAGAGGAGCGTGTGGATCTTTTGCCGTCGGGATCAGCGGCGGCGGCAGTGGCTGGGTTTCTCCGGCTGCTGCTTGCTGCAGTTGCTTGGTCGCGGGAAAAAGAAACAGAGGAAGAAATAGGGAGAGGCAGAGGGAGAGAAGGCAGTGAGTTAAGAGGTGTAGGTGTTGGTGGTCGCGGTTGTGATGGTGTGGTGAACGGTTGTGATGATGAGGTTGAGGATGGGGATAGAGATGATGGTGATTGTGGTGGTGACTGTGTTGTGAGGGAGAGGAATAGGGGAATGATTTATAGCAGAAGAGTAGTGTGGAGGAAGGAAGTAGGAGAAGCTTATGATGGAAGAGAGGGTGTACGGTGGCGGTGGAAACAATCTTGCTGGAGAAGGTGAAAACTTTTGAAGGTGATAAGCAATTGGGAGAAATATTAAGGTGTGGGTGGCACACCAACGGGTATTGTGATCTAGTGCAATTCACACACTTGATTTCGCGGTGGTTCTACCCGCGTTAAAATTCAAAATAAAATTAACTCTCGCGTATTTAATTTCACATACGAATTCAATATTTTTCTAAAATCTTAGACAAATCTCTTAGTTACAAAATATTATATTTTACCTGAGTTTCAATTTCTTAATTAAAATTGTATAACGCTGTATAAATTACTGATTTACCCTTAGCAATTTATCTGGGTATTACAGCTGCATCCACTATGGAATCAGAATTTATTGCTTTGGAATTGGCAGGTAATGAGGCCGAGTGGCTAAGGAACCTATTGGCGGACATTCCACTGTGGGAAAGGCCGGTTCCATCCATCTCCTTCCACTGTGATTCACAGGCGGCCATAGCTCGTGCAATGAACAAGACGTACAATGGAAAGAAGATACATATTCTCCTAAAACACAACATTGTACGCAGTTTAATGAGCAATGGCGTGATTGCCCTAGACTTTGTGAGGTCAGAGAAGAACATGGCAGATCCTCTGGCGAAGGGGCTAGCAAGGAAGATAATTGTTGATGCATCGAGGGGGGTGGGACTCAAGCCCATAGAGTAAGATTCTCACGATGGCAACCCAACATGCATGAATGGAGATCCCAGGAAACAGGTTCAATGGGTAACAACAAGTCATGGAGAAACTCAAATAAAACAGTGTATTCTTTATGTCCCTCCCTATGGTGTAAATAGTGTTTGCTGCAAAATAAGTAAGGATGAGCACTATGCTCTTAATGAACTCATAGCCCTTATGGGTTATGTGTTGCAGTCACACTTGATGGGTTCACCTATGTGAGTGTGTGGGTGGGGTCGCCCCCTATGAGAGTTGGAGCTAACTCTCTAGAGCGCTCATGAATATCCAGGTAGGGCGCATGGCCTAAAAGCGCCAAATGGAGAACTCGTCATAGCACAGCCGAAGGTGTGTGAGCAGGACCTCTGATCTACTCAAGGGCGAAGGTTCAAGACTCTGTTCACCTTCAGCACAAGTGGAACAAGCCCTATTATCACTAACTTTCGATTCAAGTCCACAAGACATCGACATCACTGCATCTCTGGAATCGACTCAAGAGCCCTCTCTTTCTTCTTTTTCTCTGTTTTTGAATCACGTGGGGGATTGTTAGATGTTATTCAAAAACTCATGTTTTAATTTGTCCCACATTGCCACTATATACTTCACTACTCTGCTTTATCATTACCAATGTGGGTAATGTGTTTGAGAGCCCAATAGAAGGAGAAACTATGCTAGCTTAAGCCCACTAGACAAAGCCCATATAAATACCGTGCGCGGCGTGGACTTCGACTTGGGACGCGGGCGCGGCGTGTCGTATCTTTGTTAAATGGATTTAATCCGTTCTAATTCTTTTGGAAAAATTCAAACTCTTTTCTTGGAAACGTTTTGATTGCAGCCAAATTTTGACCAGTGATTGATTCACTTTAATTCCCAATTAATTCCAAAATAGTTCTCTCCAAAATTAGCTCTGAACATTTCTTTATAACGAAATCCGTCCTACACATTCATCATCTAATTTCACTCATTTCTCCACCATTATGCACTGCTCTTGAGTCAAGCTATGGAGGAGTTCGTGTTCCGGGTTTGGTGAGTGCACACCAACCGGGACACGTCGTTGTATCCTGGAGGACAACCGCCTCAACATCTGCACCAAGGAGGGAGTCCTAGTGGGGGCGAAATTGTTCATAAGGACAGCAGATTCGGTTCCGTGCCTCGACACTATTGATAAGTTTTTTCCCGCTTTCTGTATTTATTTTTGTAAGCAAACATTCTGTCTAGATATTTTTCTTTTTCAACACTTTAGTGATGGGAGTATCAAGCCGCTTCTCAATTCTTTGCCAGGTGAAATTAACTCGCCTATTTCATGGCACACTAGATGCTTTATTGGTCACTTTTTTTTGGAAACTCTTGTATGTGTGTGACGATTGATCGTACTTTTATTTCATCTGGTGCTGGGAATTGTGTGTCGATGTGTTTGGCTTTGTGTTGTGCAAGTGTGGATTGTGGAATCTGTTTGTTCAGCAATAAGATGGAACGATTTGTCATTTGACAGTTAGTATATGCTATCTAAGTGTGATCTTCCCGTTTTAATATTTCTCGTCTTTGACTGCACTTGTGCGCTTGTTAATTTGGTGTCATCATAATTTTTTTTTTGAAGTATGGTGTCATGGTACGAATCATGTATCGATAATATGAATTTGTGTAGCGTGTATGGACACCACTCAAACAGCTTAAAAAACACATATTGGCCCTTATGGTGAAGAGTTTATGGGTCTAACTAACATTAACTCCCGGTGAGATAGCTACTGTAAGTAATAACATGTTATACTATATTTTATTTTTCACTGCTCAATTTTTTATGTACCTAATAATCTATACTAATATATAAAGCCAGCACTCATTGTGGTGAAATCAATTTTTGAAGCCTGTCATACTTTCTGTTTTCCACTTTTATCCTCACATTATTTAAAAACATACACTTGTAATAAGTAATGCTACTATTATAAACTCAGAATACTAAAATTAGGCCCTCTCTCCACGACTAATACAAGTATACGACAGTATTCCACTCACTGCTAACACGATAGTATTTCACTAGTCTTTTATTTGGTATCTTCTTCGGTCTTTTTCCTCTGAAGGACTACTGATCAACTACAAGTAATTTAAGACATTTTGAATTATTTGGCTTTGGCTAAAGAGGTCGAGAAAAATCTGGAGAAGCATAACCATCTAACAAAATATCCATATAACCTATATAATATGACTCTTTTGCAGCTGCAATTTTAATTAATTTGGTGGTGATTGTTGTAAGAAAAATTTAGGATAGTGGTTTACTTCTAAATTCTAATCCATATGCACTGAGCACTCGTAATCTTAACAACTACTCCATGTCCTACTTAACTTACCCAGAAATCTCAAAATGAGGAGGCGAAGAGTTTGGAGGGTGAATGGGTGTGGAGATCAGAGAAGAGATGCATTGTGTCCAGAGACAAACGGATCTAGGATTTCATGACAGTAGGGGTTAACTTAGAGAAAAATTTAATGGAAGTAAAAGATTTGAATTTTGTGATGTTAAGTGGTGGCTATAGTGCAACTATCAATGATATTTTCCCAAACTGGCTTGCTAAAATTGTAAGTAATAATATCCCATTACCAATGACTTCTCAATCAAATTGCCAGCTTTGGGGTTATTCAAATTCATGAGAGAGTTCAAAACTGGCTCCATGTATCATGCTTTGCTCAAGGACTATATGCACCAATCCTTACTCAAAAACAAAAATTTCAAGATATCAAGGACTTCCTTATCTTTTCCCTGGAATGATTTTTGGAAGACAAAACCCCTGGTAAAGTAAAAAATATTCTTTGGCAGTTAATTCTGGGTAAGCTTCCCACCACAGATCACCTCTTCAAAATTGGTTCAACTAATAATCAACATTGTTCATTGTGTGACAAGCATATTGAAGACATAAACCACATTTTCCTTACCTGTCATGTAATTAATCCCTTATGGTTGCATGCTACCACTCCCATTTCATTCAACAACTGCCATTCTATCATTCATCTCTTCACTGAGCTCATGTGTCCCATTCCCGGAGTCTAAATTACACAAATCTTTCATGGGCTTCAGCATAAGTATGGGAAACTTGGAAGATGAGAAATGCTTTGTGCTTTGGACGTGAACATCTTGTTACAACGCCAACTTTTTTGGGTTGGCTATCTTTGCGAAGACAAAAGCTACTTCATCAAACTCTTATGGCACCTGAACGTAGAGGAAGCAAGACCATGAAGATAGAAGGAAGCCTCCCCAAAAGCCCAACCGTTGCACTCTCTGGGGTGGGTATGCACTCAAAGGAAGATGCAGGTTATTCCAATGTTCGAAAGAAGGAAGAAGCAGAAGCTGCTTGGATGGCGAATACAGGATGTAGACCAGCTTATTTTCTAAAATTACAATGAGACTACAAAGCATAAACATGCAGCTTTATTATCCCCAATTTATATGGCTCTCACATGAATTATTGCTCATGAGATTAAGCATGTGATTATTCGTGTTCCTGATCTTAAAGTTTTCACTTGCTTCCAGATAAAGGAGACTTTCATAAAGTAGCTTGAAAGTGTGTAATGTAGACCAAATACAGGACATAAATACTCTAGAAGGGGGGGGGGGTTGAATAGAGTATGGAAACTTTTTGCAAAACTAAAAACTTAACAGATTAGCTTTGTGTGAAACTCAAATCTCAAGGCCGTGAGATTTTAGAAAACTGTCTGAAACTTTCAAAGGCAAAATAGAAAGCTTCAAGGCCTTGAACTATTACCAGTTCTAAGCAGCTTATGAACCATAATTTGATTTGAGTTGTGTGCAGCAGATAATAATAAAAATGTAAAGTAAAGAACACAAAGCAATTTACAGAGTTCAGTCCCAATGGACCTAATCTCTGCCTGAGGGATCTAATCCCACCAGCATTGGGCAAACACTTCTTATTACTCACACAAAAACAGCCCTAGATCTTCAAGCCTAAGTGATTCCCTTACACCTATACAGCTTGTGGTTCCAAACCTATCTAGTTCCAGCTACTAACTGTTGAGCTAACAAGAACCTCTTGTTGTTCACTTGAACAACCAACCACTAGGTTAAGTGAGGTTTAAGATAATCAAAAGATACACAGATTACAAAAAAAAAGTGAAGAACACAGTAGAAGAGATAAGCTATTGAAGCCTGGATTTGTTCTTCTGGAAACTGGATTGATCTGATCTTCTGAAATCTAGATTGAATCTTGAATCCTTGTGTGTTTGAATGAATGATCTCCCACGAATTTTTCACACCTTTCTGAGTATTCTGCAAGCCTCTCTGCCTTCAAAATTCAAACCAGTCTCTTTTATCCACATCTGGAACTGATTGAGAGATTTTAGGATCTCAGTTCCTACAAATCCTCCTTCTGTTTTCAACTGAAATTCAAACAGCTCGAAGTGGATATCTGTTGGAGTTTGTTGAGACTGCTCTTGCACGTTTAACAGCCCTGCAACAACATTAAAACACAGCAACAACAAAATCCAAAAATATAACAGTGCTAAGACTGTTTGGTTTTCCAGTTTCTGATAAAACTGGTTAAAAGATTAGAACAGTAATCTGTTTAACTTCTGACACATATGAATCATGAAAAACAAGTTTAAGACTCTTAGAAGTCAATAAGTAATCACAATAATAAGAATCACAACGTTCAAGAAAGAATCAACTTAGTTCTGTAAAAACTTTCAGCAGCTCAAGGCACATCTCAAGGCCTTGGAGCTCTGAACCTGCTTCACATATATTCAAAGATAAATCCAGAAAACTTTGATTCTCCCTGTTATGATCATCTGCAATTGTGTAAGATATGTAAATAATGTAAACCATGAGTATATGCAATAAATCCCTGATCTTTATAATCAGATATCCAATCTGCAACACAAAACTGTTAGAACATATAGCAGGATAAAAAAAAAAAACTCTCAAGGCTTTGAAACTCTGTCAGTATCTCAAGGCCTTGGAGTATCTGAAATACTTTGCTGCCTTTGTCTTTGTCTTTGTCTTTCATCACTCAAAACAATTACCATCTAAAGCACATTCAAGGGTTTTTGAATCAACAATCTCCCCCTTGATGAAAGACAAAATCTACAGTCTTGTGTAGATTTTCCTTCCACTTGTTATAAAAATTAGATAACCACATATTCCAGATACAATAGACAATAATACCAGATAATCAGTAAACCACAGATAATCAGCAAAATTTACATATAACCACAGTAATATAATAACACAACTGATTAAACCAAATATAAACCAAAAAAACTGATTATTATTATTCAAGTACTGCAAGAAACACCAATTAACACATAATTTCTCCCCCTTTTTGACTTTCATCAAATAAGGATGAAGAAATGTTGGATCATTACTCAGAGTCTTTAAAAAAACTTAAAACAAAAATATTGCTAAAAATTCAAGGCCTTGATAACAGAAAAGAAGAAGAGAAAGAAATAGAAGGTCAAGGCTTTGGTCTTCTCTGATCTTCAATTCTTCTTTGATGTCTGGCCTTCCTCTGAGCCTTCTCCAACTTCTTCTTCACTTGCAGCATCTTCAGAAGACTGATTACCTTCTTGTTCAGCTTCCACTTCTGCAACAACTTCTTGAATTATCTCATCCACTTTCTTCTTAACCTGCACTGAATCCCCCTCTGTAGCTGCATCAACACCTGTGTCTTCACCAACATCTTCTTCATCAGTTTGTTCATACAGATCTTCTGAAGTAAGCACCACTGGAATTGGCTTCTTTTTCTTCTTCAGAAAATCTCCCAATCTTTCATCTGAATCCACACTGGTGTCATGACTAGTAGCAGAAGGTATCTTCTCCAAGTTCAAACCCTTGATGACAACATCCAGCTTTCCATTCATAATATTCATCAAGCCCTTGAACTGGTTGAATTCAGCTGACAGGTCAAATAAACTTTGTCTGAGATCTTCAATCTCAACCTGCTGATCTTCAAACTTCTCAACCAACAAATAATAATCCTCATTGGCTTGTCCTTTTCCTGATGTAGTCCCCTTTGGCTTCACAAACTCCTTCTCTCCAAGTTCCTCCTTTGACAAATCTGAATAGAACTTACAATGTCCTTTCCTAGTCTGAACTACCTCAATCCTCTGAAGTGCAGTCTCATCAATCAACCCAAAACCTCCAGTAATCTTTTCTTCTCCTTTCACAGGTACATCAAAGTATTCAAAGAAAAGAGGTAACAGGTTGGCATATGGAAGAGGATGGTTTCTAGTTCTGGTTTCACAGTAAATCATATGCTCCATAACAACTGTTGGAAAGTTTGTCTCAAACCCTTGAGATATCAGATACATCAAAATAAGAACCTGATTAGTCACCAACTCCCTTGAGTTCTCCCTAGGAACTACACTTCTCATCATAATTGTAAACAGGATTTTGGCTTCACAGTTGAGCACAGAGTGTGTAAACTGCTTTGGACCAGAGGGTACACCATCAATGAAAAAAATCTCCTTCCTATCTGGGTAATCTCCAACATTATACTTCCTAGGAATGCCCAACACTTTGGCAAAAGTCCTATGATCTAACCTCAAATCTATCCCAGTCATTTTTGAAGTTAACACCATCTTATCATCACCTTCACAAACCAAATTAAGATAAAACAACCTAGTTAACCTAGGATAGGCTTTTGAACTATGATTTAACACCTTCCAAACAGCAGTTTCTCTTAATTTTCTCATACAATCAATATCTAATTTTTCCAACAACTCCTCTGAAACCATACTACAGAAAGCTACCTTAGATGCAACATAACTTTGCATCCATACAGTTCTAACCTCAGAACTAACAAACCAATCTGTAGGAAGTACATTCTTACCTTGATAACCTTTCTTGGTTGCAGCAGCAACCTGCTTAACCCTAGTTTTCTTCTCTGAGGGTTTGATCTTCTCTTTTTCTCCTTCAGATGGTTTCTTCTTGCTTTCTTGAGAAGATTTCCCCTTTTCCTCTTCACTTGTATTTTTCTTTTCTCCCCCTTTCTTCTTCTCTGACCTAGGTTGATCACCTCCCTGAGTCTGTGTCTCTTGCTGTGGATCAATGCTTGAGCCTTCATCTCCCTTCTCAGTTCTGGACTTCTTTGCAGGAGGAGTGTCCTCATGCAGGCTTTGAGTGTTTTATGAATCTGAATCAGAAATCACTATCTTCTCCTTCTTATTTGCCCTCTTCTTGGATCTGCCAGAAGGCTTCCCTTGTTGCTGAATTCTGGCTGATTTGCGCTCCATTTTGGGTTTTAGGGTTTTGAGAAGAGAATGTGATTGAGAGAAATTGAGAGAGAGAGAGAGGGGAGAGTCGAAGAGAATTGAGAGAGAATGAGAGGAAAAAGCCCTGACTTTCAGCTTAAGTAGGTTGAAAACGATGAGTCATCAAAGGACTCTGCTAAATCAACATGCAAAATAGAATATTGAAAAAATATTTTTGGATATTTTAGAAAATTCTCTGAGTAATTCAAATATTATACAGTTATCTAAAAAGATAAGATATAATATTTGATGATCCATTTTTAAAAAAAAATAATACATATGTTTTCAAGACCTGGAGAACAATCTCAAGGCCTTGAGATTTTCTGCAGTTTGAGAAACTTCAAAGCGTTGAGCTATACTTTCAAGGCTTTGGAAAGTATAATCTCAAGGCTTTTAGATTTTGGCACATAATCACATATAAGTACTGATACTCCCCCTAAACCAATGCATCCTTGTTCAACATCCCCAATTCAAGCCTTACAAATGAAAACCTATCATCTGGTAAAGGTTTAGTGAAAATATCAGCGATCTGCATTAAAGTAGAAATAAAATTTAAAACAACATCACCTTGTTCTGCATGATCTCTAAGGAAATGATGTCTCACATCTATGTTCTTGGTTCTTGAGTGTTGGACTGGATTCGTAGAGATTGAGATAGCACTTGTGTTGTCACAATGAATAGGCACATTTCTGAAATTGTAGCCAAGATCTCTAAGTTGCTGAGCAATCCATAACACTTGTGAACAGCAAGCTCCAGCTGCAATGTATTAAGCTTCTTCAGTTGATAATGCTACAGAATTTTGCTTTTTGGAATGCCAACTGATCAATGAAGATCCAAGAAATTGACAGCATTCAGAAGTACTTTTCCTGTCTACTTTATATCCTGCAAAATTTGTATTTGAATAGCCACTCAACATAAAATTAGATCTTCTTGGATACCAAAGCCCCAAGTCTCTGGTTCCATTCAAATATCTAAAAATTCTTTTGACTGCAGTTAAATTACTTTCCTTAGGATCTGCTTCGAATCTAGCACACATACAGACACTGAACATAATATCAGGTCTACTAGCAGTTGAATACAACGGTGATTCAATCATACCTCTGCATTCCTTTTGATTCACACTCTTACCATTTGAATCTTTGTCTTAAGAGAGTGATGAACTCATAGGGGTCTTAAGCACCTTGGACTGTGACATATTTTACTTGTTCAATAAGTCATTGGTATACGTTCCTTGATGTACAAAAATTCCTATCTTCATTTGTAAGATATGAATTCCAAGAAAGAAATTCAGTTCACCCATTAATCTCATCTAAAACTCCCTGCACATCAGACTAGAAAACTCTTTTGAAAGAGCATCATTAGTAGCACCAAATAAAATATCATCTACATAAATCTGAACTACTAACAAATCACTTTGATGATGTTTAATGAAAAGATTTGTATCACTTCGGCCTCTTTTGAAATTATTTTCAAGTAGAAATTTTGAAAGCCTGTCATACCAAGATCTTGGAGCTTGTTTTAATCCATAAAGAGCTTTGTCCAGTTTATAAACATGATCAGGAAAGTTTTCATCTTCAAAACCAGGTGGTTGTGCTACAAAAACATCTTCTTGTAAATATCCATTCAGAAAAGCACATTTGACATCCATTTGATAAAGCTTTATGTGTTTATGAGATGCAAATGCAAGAAGTATTCTAATAGCTTCTAACCTGGCAACAGGAGCAAAAGTCTCCTCATAATCTATACCTTCTTCCTGATATATCCTTGAGCTACCAGTCTGGATTTATTTCTTACCACTTTGCCATTCTCATAAAGCTTGTTTCTGAATACCCATCTGGTTCCAATAACTGATATCTATTTAGGTCTGGGAACCAGATTCCATACCTTGTTTCTTTCAAACTCATTCAGCTCACTCTGCATTGCAATGATCCAGTCTGCATCTTCTAGTGCTTCCTTGGTATTTTTAGGCTCAATCAGAGATACAAATGCACTAAAAGCACACAAGTTCTTCAACTGTCCTCTTGTCTGAGTTCCAGTTGATGGATCTGATATGATGTTATCAGCTGGATGATCTGCAAGGTACTTAAACTTCTTTCTTGGTATCCAGGAATATTCTCCTTCAAGGATTTGAGTTCTTGAAACAGTAGAGGGAGTATCATAGAAAGTTTCAGCTTCTGTCTCAAGGCTTTGAGATTTTGGTTTTGCAGGAGGTTCAAGGCCTTGAGATTCTGCTGATTGATTCTGCACATTAGTTTTACTTTTGTCTTCTTTCACAGCATCATCATCTGATTCACGCTTGTTCAAATCTAGATCTGCAAAACTTTCACTCAGAGAATCCTTAGAACTTTCATCAAAGATTACATGAATACTCTCATCCACAATCTTGGTTTTTCTATTATAAATTCTATAAGCTTTGCTAGTTTGAGAATATCCAAGAAATACACCTTCATCACTTCTAGCATCAAACTTACCAAGATTGTCTCTACCATTATTATGCACAAGACAGATACAACCAAAAGGTTTAAAATAAGAAACAGTGGGCTTTCTACCTTTAAACAGTTCATAAGGGGTCTTTTTCAAAATTGGTCTAATCAAGCATCTATTCAGCACATAATTGGCAGTATTAACAGCTTCCGCCCATAAGAATTTTGGCAAATTACTTTCAAGAAGCATGGTTCTAGACATATCCTCAAGTGTCCTATTTTTCCTTTCTACTACTCCATTTTGCTGTGGAGTTCTAGGTGCAGAAAAGTTGTGTGAAATGTCATGCTTTGCACAAAACAAATCAAAGTCAAGTTGATCAAATTTCCTACCATGAACACTTCTAATAGATGCAACAGGTAAATTTTTCAAAGTTTGAAGCTCTTTGCACAATCTAGAAAAATTCAAATAAAGCTTCAGTTTTGTCTCTAATAAACATCCCCCAAGTAAATCTAGAATATCATCTATTATAACAAGCATATACCTCTTACATTTTGGGGTCTGAACTCTCATAGGACCACATAAGTCCATATGCAACCGTTCTAATGGTCTAGAAGTACGTACAAAGTTCTTTGGCTTGAATGAGCTTCTGGTTTTCTTACCTTGTACACATGCCTTGCAAACCTCATCATCTAAAAATTTATGTGATGGTAAACCTCTTACCAAATCCTTTGATATGAGTTTATTCAAGGTACGTATACTAATATGCCCAAGCTTTCTGTGCCAAATCTTTGAATCTTCCTTCAAGGCCTTGAGGCATTTTAGCTTGTCACCTGCAACACTGTTAGTACTCATAGCATATAGATTATATGATCTAGGAGCAGTGAGTATGCAATCACCAGATTTCTCATCTTGCACCACACATTTCTCCTTGTCAAATATAGCTTTATAACCTTTATCACATAACTGAGAGATACTAAGCAGATTATATTTAAGTCCATCTACCAGCTAAACATCACATATAGAATTAGTAGAACCATAACCAATAATACCTATACCAATGATATTGCATTTTGCTTTGTCACCATGTGTGATTGTTCCTCCATATTTTTCTGTAAGTTCAGTAAAGAGAGACTTCTTTCCACTCATATGTCTGGAACATCCACTGTCTAATATCCATTTCTGATCTTTCAAGGCCTTGGTGACATCCATATCTTCAATATATCTGTCTGATGATTTTTCTTCAACATGCTTTGCCATGAAGCATAAGTTTGCTTGATCTTCTTCTGTATCTGAATCACTTGATGAATCAGAATCACTCCAGGAAACCACCATGGCTTTCTTCCTTCTGTTGTCACTGTATTTCTTCTGAAAGTTCCTGTTATTCTTCTTTTGTGGACAGTCCCTTACTATGATCTGCATCACCACACTCAAAACAATTCATTATTTTAGTTTTATGTGACTGTGATGAAGGTTTACCTTTGTAGTCCTTCCTGCCTGAAGGTCTTGATCTCTCTCTGTTGTAATCTCTGTTACCACAGTTTCTTTTCTTCTTGAGAATCTTGGCCAAGGCCTTGGAGATCAATGCTAAAGCATCTTCATCATCATGCTCATCTTCAGTCTCAAGGCTTTGAGACTTTTCACTGTCTTTTTCCTTAAGTGCTAAGTTCTTGATTTTTTCACTCAAACCACCTTCCACATCCTTCATAGACATTTCATGAGTGAGCAGCTTTCCTTGTAGATCATCTAGCTGAAGAAGACTTAAATCCTGAGCTTCCTCAATGGCAGTTGTCTTTGGCTCCCACTTGGCTTTTGGCAAGCTTCTTAGAATCTTTCTGACATTCTCCTCATTTGAGAACTTCTTTCCCAATAACTCCAGATTGCTCACCACATCAGTGAATCTTTTGAACATCTCCTTGATGCTCTCATCTGAATTCATCTTGAACAACTCATATTGCCTCAAAAGTATGTTAATTTTGGTCTGCTTAACCTGGCTAGTTCCTTCATATGTCACCACCAGTTTATCCCATACTTCTTTGGCACTCTTGCAAGTTGACACTCTATTGAACTCATATGCATTAAGAGCACAATATAACAGATTCATAGCCATGTAATTTTCTGATACCTTTTCCAGTTCTGTAACTGAAAGATTTTCTTCAGACTTGATACATCTGACTCCATCAATTGTAGTATAGTACTCATGAGGACCATTCTGAACTATTGACCACAGTTCCATGTCTTGATCTATGATGAACATCTTCATCAATGCCTTCCAGTGCATGAAGTTATCACCACAGAACAATGGAGGTCTGTTGGCTGCCCTTGTTAGAATCCACCATCTCCTACATTACTTATAGTCACCAGATTGTTAGATCTATATCAGTGACACAAGCTCTGATACCAATTGAGAGTGTGTAATGTAGACTAAATACAGGACCTAAATACTCTAGAAGGGGGGGGGGGTTGAATAGAGTATGGAAACTTTTTGCAAAACCCAAAACTTAACAAATTAGCTTTGTGTGAAACTCAAATCTCAAGGCCTTGAGATTTTAGAAAACTGTCTGAAACTTTCAAAGGCAAAATAGAAAGCTTCAAGGCCTTGAACTATTACAAGTTCTAAGCAGCTTATGAACCCCAATTTGATTTGAGTTGTGTGCAGCAGATAATAATAAAACTGTAAAGTAAAGAACACAAAGCAATTTACAGAGTTCAGCCCCAATGGACCTAATCTCTGCCTGAAGGATCTAATCCCACCAGGATTGGGCAAACACTTCTTATTACTCACACAGAAATAGCCCTAGATCTTCAAGCCTAAGTGATTTCCCTTACACCTATACAGCTTGTGGTTCCAAACCTATCTAGTTCCAGCTACTAACTGTTGAGCTAACAAGAACCTCTTGTTGTTCACTTGAACAACCAACTACTAGGTTAAGTGAGGTTTAACATAATCAAAAGATACACAGATTACAAAACAAGTGAAGAACACAGTATAAGAGATAAGCTATTGAAGCCTGGATGTGTTCTTCTGGAAACTGGATTGATCTGATCTTCAGAAATCTGGATTGAAGCTTGAATCCTTGTGTGTTTGAATAAATGATCTACCACGAAAAATTCACACCTTTCTGAGTATTCTGCAAGCCTCTCTGCCTTCAAAATTCAAATCAGTCTCTTTTATCCACATCTGCAACTGATTGAGAGATTTTAGGATCTCAGTTCCTACAAATCCTCCTTCTGTTTTCAACTGAAATTGAAACAGCTCTAAGTGGATATCCGTTGGAGTTTATTGAGATTGTTCTTGCACGTTTAACAGCCCTGCAACAACATTAAAACACAACAACAAAAAAATCCAAAAAGATAACAGTGCTATGACTGTTTGGTTTTCCAGTTTCTGATAAAACTGGTTAAAAGATTAGAACAGTAATCTGTTTAACTTCTGACACATATGAATCATGAAAATCAAGTTTAAGACTCTTAGAAGTTAATAAGTAATCACAATAATAAGAATCACAACCTGCAAGAAAGAATCAACTTAGTTCTGTAAAAACTGTCAGCAGCTCAAGGCACATCTCAAGGCCTTGGAGCTCTAAACCTGCTTCACAGATATTCAAAGTTAAATCCAGAAAACTTTGATTCTCCCTGTTCTGATCATATGCAATTGTGTTAGATATGTATATAATGTAAACCATGAGTATATGCAATAAATACCTGATCTGTATAATCAGATATCCAATCTGCAACACAAAACTGTTAGAACATATAGCCGGATAAAAAACAACTCTCAAGGCTTTGAAGCTCTGTCAGTATCTCAAGGCCTTGGAATATCTGAAATACTTTGCTGCCTTTGTCTTTGTCTTTGTCTTTCATCACTCAAAACAATTACCATTCAAAGGATTCTAGGGTTTTTGAATCAACAGAGCGTACCATGATCATGCTGGACATCATTCAGTTTAAGGAGGATACTTGGTGTTGTAATATAGTTGGCTGATGTTTAGGTTGTTGTAAGGATTCTTTTGCTAGGCTCGGCAGCTTTTGGTTGGTTGTCTTTGCAGTCCCCTTTAGTTTTTATGAGGTTCTTGTTTGTGGGTTTTAGTAGAGCTAGTTTTCGGCTCTTGCGGTGTTTTGGATGTTCGCAGTTGTTTTCTCACCCTACTGTTTTGTCAAAACTCGTCTTCTTGTTCTAAGGGGGTTATGCCTCCTTCTTTGGTGTACTATAATCATTGTTAATATATCTATCTATCGCCAAAAAAAAGCCTTAAGCACATTTTTAATATGTCAAATTGTCATGCACATTTCATTTACCCCTTATTTTTTAAGATTAGTATATTACTCGTCGACTTTGAGATATTTGCTCCTTGTCTTAACTTTTTCTTCAGTTTGAATTGTTTTCATCATTAATCTTATTTGAAAAAAAAAAATCTATGAAAAAATTCGTTTATAAATAACACAATTTAATGTAAATATTGTAACAAATATATCCGTAAAGTCAATCAGAAAAAATGAAATATGACCTTTAATAAAGTCAAACTGTGCTACAATTATTCCTAAGGTTTCACAGCCTAGGAAAGTAACAGATTTTAGGCCTATAAGCCTATGCAATGTGAGCTACAAACTTATCTCCAAGGTTTTGGCTAACAAAATCACACTTTTCTTGAATGATATTGTTGATGATTCTCAGAGTGCATTCAGCATTCATTCCTAATAGGCTTATAACTGACAATGTTATTGTGGCTTTTGAAACTTTGCATTCTATGAAGAAGAAGAGAGACGGGAATGGCTACTTTTCCCTAAAGCTTGATATGGCCAAGGCTTATGATAGAATTGAGTAGTGTTATTTAAAAAACGGTTTACTAAAGCTGGGTTTTCCTACAAGGTTTACTCATCTAGTCATGACATGTGTGACAACAGTTTCATTCTCTATACTCCTAAATGGGACAAGTCTTGGTTATTTTACACCCTCTAGAGGACTTAGGCAAGGTGACCCCTTGTCACCTTACCTGTTCATCCTTTGCACTAAAGGGTTCACTAGCCTGATTAACAAAGCTATTGAGAATGGTAGTCTACAAGGTTTCAGATCTATGGGTTATGATCCAGTGGTTTCAAAGTTGTTTTTTACAGATGATTCAATGTTGTTTGGTAAAGCCACTGCTGACGAAGCAACTACTCTTCGAAGAATTATGGACAATTATTGTGCTGCATCTGATCAAAAGGTGAATTTCGATAAATCTGCTATGGTATTCTCACATTCTGTCCCGAACTTTGCTAAGATTTCTATCCAAACTATTTTCCAAATCCCAGCAACCAATTGTCATGAGAGGTATCTAGGACTTCCCATTTCAATTGGGAAAGAGCGAAAAAGAGCTTTTGGTATCCTTAAGGACAGAGTATGGAAAAAAATGTCTACTTGGAAGGAAAAAATACTCTCTCCCGCTGGAAAGGAAATTCTATTGACATCAGTTGTGCAGGCACTTCCTACATATTCCATGTCATGTTTTAAATTGCCCCCTTCTGCAATTCATGATATAGAAGGTCTGATGGCTAAGTTTTGGTGGGGAAAAGACATGGAGAAGAGGTGCATTCACTGGACTTCGTGGTCGAGTGTCTGTGACCACAAAACAAATGGAGGCATTGGAATAAGAAGTATGGAAGCATTCAACCTTGCTATTTTGGCAAAACAAGTTTGGAGGGCTTTTACTAAGCCAAATTTACTTGTGACTAGAGTCCTCAAAGCTAAATACTACAGAGAAATATCGATTCTAAACTCCTCTCTGGGTTTTAATCCATCGTATATCTGGAGAAGTTTTATGTCAGCCAAGGAAGTTATTCTGAAAGGTTGTAGATGGGCTGTGGGTTCAGGTCAGAGTATATCAATCTACAAGGACAGATGGATAATGGAAAATGGAGGAAGGAGAGTTTACAGTCTCCCCACTCTCCCGATGCACACCACAGTTAGCTATTTAATTGATCAAAGAAGGAAGTGGAACCATGATTTACTCAGCCAACATTTCAATTCAGAGGATGTGCAATCCATTATGAAAATCCCACTACCCAGAATCCCTATTCAAGACAGTATATGCTCGGGTCACACTTCTAATGGTGATTACACAGTGCGCTCTGGCTACCAAGTTGCTAGACAACTAACAAACGATGGTAAACAAAGGTTTCACAAAGGGGATAGTAGCATAGGATCTGCTTTTAAAGATTGGAAGACTATATGGGAGTTACCTGTTATTCAGAAAATCAAGATTTTCCTTTGGAAGCTAAGTTTGAATATCCTTCCTGTTCGTACCAATCTACAACAACACCATATGGATATCCCTTCTCACTGCCCTATTTGTCTGAAAGCTGAAGAATCACAGATGCACTTGTTCAGTGTAAAAAATTGAACTTTGTTTGGGAAAAGCTGCAGTGTGTTGTTGACTTATATGTGCATTCTATGGATATGCGAATCTGGTTATGCACAATTTTAAATAATTGTGATGAGCAGCAACAAGTTCGATTTATAGCTACACTCTGGGTTATTTGGAAGATCAGAAACTTGAGGGTATTTGAAGATCGTTCCCTTAATCAAGTTCAAGTCAACAACTGGATCACTCTTTTAGAAAATGATATACTTCAGATTCAACCTAGCCATACAGAAACTCAGAATGTTAAAGTACATGGTCGATGGATTCCTCCGCCGCCTGGAACTCTGAAAATTAACGTTGATTTTGCTTCTCCCAACAACAGGACTCAAGCTTGTGCTGGCGCAGTGATCCGAGATTACAATGGACTTTTTATATCTGCTTCGACGATTCCCATCCCTGATTGTGCAACTTCAAGCCTTGGGGAAGCCATGGCTGTGCTAGAAACTGCGCATCTCGTGAAGGATCTGGGATTTGGTAACCGGTCTCAGATTTTTGAAAAAGGTTCACGAAATCTCTTCAATTGGTACAATGGATCTACGAAGTGGATGAATGAATGGGATTTTATTTTGGCATAGCTTCACTCGGTTATTGGCGATAAGTTACATAGTGGTCTAGCTTTTATAGGCAGAGAAGGCAACCAAGTGGCGCACGCGATAGCTTCGAAGGGTCTGGATTCTGAATCGGTGCTTGTTTACTCCGTTTACACCCCCCCCCCCCCCAGTTTCTTGGTTGATCTTATCCAGAAGGACATAACTGCAGTTCATGAACCAGCTTAATTGGTCTAGGGTTGTGTTTGTCTTTTATTTGTTAGATTGTTCGTTTATAATGACTGGTTGATGGGATTCTTTTTAATTTTCTTCTTGGTCTAAGTGGGTAAGGTTAATGTCCCTCCACTTGTATTTTTATGGGTTGGAAGCCCAATAATATTTAATATATGCGGAGTTTATGCCGCCCTACCACAATGGTAGGTTCTCTCAAAAAAAAAAAAAAAAAAAAAAAAAAAAAAAAAAAAAAAAACTGCGCTACAACTTCCTGCAATTCCAGTTCCTTAAACTCATTACAAAGTTTTTCAAATCATCAAGATCACCAACCGCCTTCTTTAGCCACCGTACCGAATCCGGAAGAAATGGGTTCAACTACTAGCCAACTTTCATCCCTGCAGAAGCAATCAAACAGCACAAGCCTCGCAATCATCAATTGCTGCTGCTAGTGCAGTCGCAGATAGTGAAGACCTCCTAAGACGATCCTCTTACTTTTACCGGCTAAGACTCTGATCAGATTCAAATCCGTATCCAAACCCTGGTGTAGACACGCAAAATTTACGACCAATTAAATAGTGTCACGTGTCTATTATTGCATAATAAAAGGCGGGTTCAAATTGTAATTGTCGTCAAATTAATGTCTCCAAGCATTAATTACTGGAGGACTAAATTGTAAATGAGACCAAACCTTATTTACAATCAAGGACTGCTTATGGCGACGCCACGTCACTGCATGACACGACTATCCGTCAGAAAGCAAGGCCAATCAAATAGTGCCACTTGTCAAATTGACGCAGTTATCAAGACTAGCAAGCCCGACCAATCATGTTGCGCCACTTGTCAAATTGATAAAGAAAATAAACAAATAAATAAATAATATTTATTTTCTACCTTGGCCAACAAGTCGGCCCATGCCTATATAAAGGAGCCATCCCTAGGCATAAAAGAACATAATTCGATCTTGCAAGAAGTAGAGAGCTCTGAAGATCAAGCTGCTAAAGCCCTGAAGAGTTCATACATCCAACATCAAGATCGTCACCCGGTTCTTCAAGACATTTTGAAGATCTTCAAGCAAGTTCTTCACGTTCTTCAAGACCTTCAACGCGTTCTTCGCCGAAATCGAAGAACGCCTAATCGTTCGATCCGAGATCAAGCTGCCAAGGCCCTCGTTCGAAGTTCAAGGAGAAGAATCAGAGGATTTAGTTTCTGTTTAGAAATTCGTTTCAGAGATTGTAATCCGCTACTTCAATTTCATCAATAAAATATTTGATACTCCGAATTTATCGCTTTTGTTTTCATTAGCATAAAATTTGTGTGTACAAATTTTGGCACGCCCAGTGGGACCTTCTCTGCCTCTCATCTCTTCTCCTCAAATCCATTCATCCTCCGAGTATTGTGATGGCTCCCAAGAAAGATTCTCAAGATCCACCAATCAAGATTGGAGGACATAAACCTTCTACCAATGTGGCTGAGTCAGGCCTCAAAGACATTGGTCCCGTCACTCGAAGCAGGTCTAAGGCATCAAGTATGTGATCCTTTCAACAAATTTTCCAAGGGTCTCTCCTCTCTTTGGCTCCCAACAGTCAAAGCCTAACGATCCCTCTAAATCAACAGGGGGCAAAGACGATACTTCCTCACAGAAGATTGACGTCGGTGCACTCATAGACGATGCTATAGAGAAGGTGAAGTCTGGACAAACGAAGTCTCAAGAATCTTCTACTGAAAAAAATCCCATCGTAGAAGAAAGTGAAGAAAGTGAAGAAAGCTCCGATGAAGCATCGTCCAGTAGTAATAAAGATCTTACATATGATGAGAGTGGCATGCCTGTCATGACAACCAACATCGTTTCCCTCGAAGAACAAGTAACTGAACTCACTAAAGGGTTTGAAGAACTGAAAAAGATTGTGAGTGATCGCGACGTGCAACTCGCAAGACTAATGAACAAACTGGAGAGTCGTGAGGAAGCAAGTCAAGTCTTCGAACAAGCTCCTAGGCGTCAAGAGGAAGTAAGAGAGACTAACACTAGGCAAACGCCAAGACCAAGTGTGCAGTTGTCAGCAGATGGTTCCATTCACCTCGACCAGCTACAGGAGTTCATCCTAGATACAATGAATGGACGGACTGGGTCATCATTGACATCCTCAAAGTCTTATGTTAAGCCTTATACTGAGCGAATCGAGAAGCTAAGCATGCCTGCTGGTTACAACCCTCCAAAGTTCCAGCAGTTCACAGGCAAAGGGAACCCTAGGCAGCATGTAGCTCACTTTATTGAGACGTGCAACAGTGCTGGAACTGATGATGATCTTCTCGTCAAACAGTTCGTTAGGACTCTAAAAGATGATGCTTTCGAGTGGTACCGTCAGCTCGAACCAAGGTCGATTGACAGCTGGGAGCAAATGGAGAGCGAGTTCCTTAACAGATTCTATAGTACTCGCCGTACTGTAAGCATGATCGAGCTCACAAGCACTCGCCAAAGTAAAGACGAGAAAGCAATTGACTACATAAATCGTTGGAGGAACCTAAGCCTCAACTGCAAGGATAGGCTATCTGAAGGATCGGCCATTGAGATGTGCACCCAAGGCATGAATTGGGGTTTGCGATATATACTTCAAGGAATAAGACCAACATCCTTTGAGGAACTTGCTACTCGTGCTCACGACATGGAGCTAAGTATTGCGTCAAGTGGAAGCCACGGACCTCCTCCTTTTGAATATTGGAAGGGAGGAAGCAAACAAGACTCTTATAAAGGCGCGAAGTTGACACTTAAATCTAACAATCAAGAGTCCATGGTTGTCACCACCAGGCCGGTGAAGCTCTCAGGCAAAGCAAAGAAGAGTAACACAGACCAAGTCAATTCTATTGTCGAAAAGCCACAATTAAGACCGACACTCAAAGAATTGCAAGCAAAAGTGTACCCCTTTGCTGACGATGAAGTTCCCGCAATGCTCGATCAACTAGTGGAACAAAAGATCCTTGAACCATTGGTGTGACACCCCCTGATTCCGAGCCTTCCGTTCCGGACCGGAGAGCTCGGGAGGGCGTCGTTCAAATGAATGAATCGGCGGAAATCGTGAAACAAAACATCCATACTTAATATATTACATAAACGTGATTGTCTCAACATAAAACATGACATACTATTAAACAAGATGAGCATCGTCTAGGCGAATTATTTATTTATTACTAACATAACTAGGTGAGTCCGCGTTTCCCTTAATCCGAGCTTCCTTCACCTAGACCTGCGGGGGAAAGAAACAAGACCGCAGTTTTTCCAAAGTCAGCACAAAATGCTGAGTAAGTAAACACCCAAACGTGTAAACAGGAAAGAGACACGTTTTCATTTTAAATAAAGAGGAATAATATGGTAGTAAATCATCTTGTATTGCGAAAGCGTAGATATGAATATTCCAACTCTTTACTTTGCATTCTCAAATCATTTCCACAATTAAAGCAGCAGTTGCTTTTATTTCTCATATGAAAATCCACATTTATTATTTTAGTTGTAGCGGGGAACGAACCAATCCAATAATATAGAACCAACCATCTCGCATGCATCCAAGACCTTAAGTGCCGGCACCCCTCTAAGACTCTAGCGGCCAGAGAGGTGAGTACAGGGAGCAGCCCGGGGCAAATCGCAACCGAGCAAAATATCATCATAAGCCGGGTGGCTGTGCCATCCCATAATCATAACCACAATGTATACAAGGTTCCACCGCACAACTATTTCCACTTTACGTTATTACGTGTTATTAATTTCACGTGATAGTTTCCAAATAATCATTTCAACAAGTATATGAAATCTCAACTCGAGCACGTATATCACAAATCACATTTTGAGACGTAAAAATCATAAAAACATTTAGACACGAATGGAGGACGGGCACATTAGGTAAGGCATATTTACTCACCTCGACAATTAGCACAACAAAGCTTCTACGGATAAACGAATCCCTCGTCTACGAACTCGTCACCTACAAATTTATAATTTCCTAAATTAATTACAATCCAAAGTGTGCAAGTATGCTATGCAAAATTTCTCTAAGTCTTATTTGAAATTACTCCCCATTATCCCCATTAATTATTAGCATATAATATT
The DNA here is from genome assembly GCA_023055425.1 of Linanthus parryae. NCBI lineage: Eukaryota > Viridiplantae > Streptophyta > Magnoliopsida > Ericales > Polemoniaceae > Linanthus > Linanthus parryae. Next base: position 69,824,634 of record JALGPY010000007.1, on the reverse strand, counting down.
TATATAATAAACCAATGACGTAAACAATTGTATTTTTCTCATAAAATCACTATTTATATAAATACTAATTCTTAAAATTTATTAAGTAATAAATCGCATATTAAATTTATACACTCTAATATTTAGAAAATAACAATCTATTTTACAACAAATTTATTTGTAAGTGACTATAAAATTTATTTCCAACCAATTTAATCATTGCGACTTATCTGTTATAAAAAGTGTATACTATTAATTAATTAAACTCATAAATGAAATTCACAAAAATATTTATTCAAATAAAACAAGTGTTTAGTCTCACAAAATTTATAACTTTGTTTTTGGAGAAATAATTTCTAATATCTACAAATAATTATCAAGCTTTATTTATTTGTTAATAAAGGAGTTTACTATTACATATTTTCTAAAATATCTCCCTAACTTATTTTATTTTAACAATATTGGACAAATAACATATTTACTCAAAACACAAATTTCTAAGTACTTGAAATATTTATTTAAATACACACTAAATTATATGATTAAAGAAATATATATTTTATCTTGCTTATTTTTCAATAAAACAACAATATCCCATACATATATATATATATAACTTTAAATAGCAAAAACATCTTTTATATAATTAAAACAATTACTAGAAATATTATAATCTAATTCTACTACAAAATTGTATTTTAAATTTTATATTATATTTGCAGTTTATGTAAATACTAAATAGATCCCCTAACTTTTCATTAATAACATGAAATAACCTCCCAATAACCAAAAACAGCTTTATTATGCTTCACTAGCCACCCATAACTTTTCAGAAAGTACAAGAACAACCCCCCCAACATGAACAAGTGTAAATCTAACAACCCGATTCGATCTAAAGCTATTAAAATCATGTTTTGATGATCACAAATGAATCAGAGGGTGATTTAGGAGTTACCCAAGCGAAAAATCGCGAGAAACGGTCAAGATTTGGGTCCGGGTGGGTTCGCCGTCGATGGTGGCCGAAGGTGACGAACGATTCCGGCGATTGAGGTGTTGTTGGCTCCGATTGTTGATACCAGGGAGTTCCTCGGACCTCTAGGAGTGGTTTGGGATGGATTGGAGTGAGTGGGTGTCGCCAGGGGGTTTGGGCGAGCTTCTCGCCGGCGTCAATGGCGCCCGGCGCCCGGCGGCGGTCTCTGGGGCGTCTCTGCAGCGATTAGATGCTGCTGTTGCTTCGTCTTGTCTCGGAACAGGGACGGGAGGATGATTACGGGGTTAAACAGAGGGTATGGGAGAGATGCAGGTGGTGGTGGCGACGGTTTTGCCGTCGGGGCCTTCGTCGGAGGCGGCAGTGGCTTGAGCCACTGCTCTGTTTCTGCGGGTTTTCTTCGGGGAGAACAGGGAGGCAGAGAGAGGGTGAGACAGAGGGTCAAAACTGAGGGAGAGAGAGAGATGTGGTCACGGTGGCGGCTTGGTTGCCGTCGGGGAAGGCAGCGGCACCAAGGCCGCTGCTCTGTTTTCGTCGGGAGAAACAGAGGTAGGGAGAGAGGGTGAGGCAGAGGGAGGTGGAGGAGGAAGAGGGAGAAGAGATGGTGGTGCAGGTGGTGTGGCTGGTGATGGAGGTGGTGGTGGCGTAGGGTGCTGGTGGTGGTGGTGGTCTGTGTGTGAAGAGAAGAAGAAGAAGCTGGTGTATTTGAAGGGAAGAGTAACAGGAGAGAAAGAGAGAGAAAAGGGCGTTGGGGATTGGGAAATCCCTACCAAAAATTGGGAAAATTCACCAAAAAATGGGAATAAAGAAATAGTTAATTATCTCCAGCTTGCTTCATTCTTTTTTTTTTTTTTTTTTTTTTTGTATTATAATGTTTGGGTGTGTTGGGTGCACCAATTGGTAGACTAATCAAGCGGGTCGGGTACACACTAGGCTAGACAATTTATTACTTAATATAAAATAACAAATTGCTAAAAATATTTTCTCAATAACGGTATCGTTTTCTAAGAATGTAAATTAACCGTCTCGACTATAATTTGAATCTAACAATTACCCAATTGCGTAACTCGCAAATAAAATTAAATTCCTCGCACAAATTACCATTTTAACCTTGTATTTAAAACGGGGTATTACATCCTTCCCCCCTTAAAGAGAGCTTCGTCCTCGAAGCTAAAACTACTCAAAGATCAAATAGTTTCCATACGATGCAAGGGTATAACTATATGATGATGCATTAAATATATTATGAAACTAACCAGAGATAACAGGAAAGGTCAAGATTTATTTGAGGATCGTAAGGGTACTAAATACTAAAGCGAAAGGTTACATCCTCTCCCCCTTAGGAGAGTGACGTCCCCGGAACTCAATTCACCTCATTAAACAGATGAGGGTACTTCTTTCTCATGTCATCTTCTGCTTCCCAAGTAGCCTCTTCCGTATGGTTGTTCGTCCATAAAACTTTCACTAGCTTAACGCTCTTGGTACGCGTGTCTCTTGTCTTGGTATCTAGGATCTTGACAGGGTGCTCCTCGTAAGTCAAAGATGGGTCTAACTCAATTGGTTCCGGATCTAGCACATGAGATGGGTCTGGTACATACTTCTTGAGTTGTGAAACGTGAAAGACGTTGTGTACACGTCCCAAATTCGAAGGTAAGTCCAGTCGATAAGCCACTTCTCCAATTTTCTCCAGAATGTCATATGGGCCGATAAACTTTGGGCTCAGTTTCCCTTTCTGATTAAATCTTGTCACTCCCTTCGTAGGTGAAACTTTGAGAAACGCTTTTTCACCCACTTGGAATTCTAATGGTCTCCTTTTCTGGTCTGCATAGGACTTCTGTCTGTCTTGTGCTGCCCTCATTCTTTGCTGGATAAGTCTCACCTGGTCGGTCATTTCTTCGATCATTTGTGGGCCTATAACCACTGTCTCGCTGATGTCACTCCAACATAAAGGTGTTCGACACTTCCTCCCATACAAAGCCTCGTGTGGTGCCATGCCGATGCTGGCGTGGTAGCTGTTGTTGTATGAGAACTCTATTAGTGGTAGCTTGTCAACCCATGAACCTTGAAAGTCCATGACACAAGCCCTTAGCATGTCCTCCAATGTCTGAATCGTCCTTTCTGTCTGTCCATCTGTGGCTGGGTGGAATGCCGTACTGAATCGTAACTGGGTCCCCATTGCCTCCTGAAGCGCCTTCCAGAAATGAGAGAGAAAGTTAGGGTCTCTGTCAGAAATTATCGAGCTTGGAACTCCATGATATCTCACTATGTTTTTGATATACGCGTCTGCCCTCTGCTCCATGTTCCAGGTATCCTTCATCGGAATGAACCTTGCCGTCTTGGTCAATCGGTCTACTACTACCCAAATCTGATTAAGTCCGTTCTTTGACGTTGGCAGTGCCGTCACAAAATCCATGGAAATGGAATCCCACTTCCAAACTGGTACGTCCAAAGGCTGAACTAGGCCTTGTTGGGTTTTGATTCATGGATTGCGCAACGGAAGCATAATCAAACATAAAACCATGCAAAACCCTCCAAGGATCACAAGTCAAGAGACATAACGATGGTAAGGGTTAGAAATCATAAACACACCTTTGGGTTCTCCTTGATGACTTCAAACGCGAATAGTGTCACGTCTCTACGGTTGATCCACGCCTAGAGGTGAGATCTAGATCCTCCAAATCCATGTGCTAGCTAGGAAGAATGGAGGAAGAAGAAGGAATCGCCAACAATGGAGTGCCAAGAGGTGGGGCGGCTCCCTTTGGCCGACGGGTAGGGGCGGCGGTCCCAAGGGGGGTTCGGCCCTTGCTTGGGACTTGCTCTCTCCTTGCTTTATTCTCTCCTTACTTCTATCAAATAGATGTGGGGTGTGTGTAGAGAGAAAAATAAGCTAGGAGTGTTCTTTATATAGTCCAACAACTCCTTGTCCTACTACATAAAGAACCCCTCATAATCCTACTCAAGTTCGGATTAGTCCCTTTTGCAAAATAGTCCTTATCATGTCAATACATGGATTAGTTCTATTTGCAAATTAATCCTAATCATGTCCCTACATGAATTAGGCCACCTTGGCAAATCCTAATCATGTCTATACATGGATTAGTCCAACTTGCATATTAGTCCTACTAATTTAGCAAGTTGTTGCGATTTGATCCTTTTAATTAATTAATCACATTAATTAATTATTTCCCATGTCTAGTTCACCCCTATATGGCGTGTGACCCCATAGGTTCTATTTAGTTGGTAGTAACTATTTACTAATATGGAGCGGTCTCTAGCAAGACATCCATTCTAGCCAACAAATAGAATAGTCATCATGACAAACCTTGTACAAGTAATTGTCTCATCCCTTTGCCTCAATATCCGTATTGGACACGAGACATACAAGTCACACTCGTATATCCAATCCATAGTTTCTCGATCTATGGGAATAGCCTTATTCGTGCAAATAACATCAATATCCCATATATTGATTTATTTGAGTCTGGCCAGACATTCTATAAGCACTATCCCTCGAGTGGCCTAGGATATCTACTCCCGTTATGTGGGAGGGGCAAATCCTCTCTACGTCCACTACGATCTCTAAGCTTGCTTCTCATTGTATCCAGTACACGCCTTTATAACTACCCAGTCACGGTGTAGCGTTTAACGCTACCAAGATCACAATGATCCACAACTAGAATATCTAGTGACTTCAAGTCTAAGGATGACAATACCATTGCACCGCGAGAAGCGCTTGTGACTTAACATAACATGTATGTAGCCTTCTCGGTAATGGGTCAATCCAGTATGCCATTACTCCTAATGCATACCCATGTGTTGGATCATGATATCTCCATATCAATCCAACCCCATACTAGTCTATAGATGATTGTCCCATTAATCATTATAATTGACTAGGGATATTTAAGAATATAACACTTATATTCTAAGGACTTCATTCATGTTAACATATCTCTATATCGATAACATAATGAATCGTAAATCCATAAATGTCACAATTAATTGATTGCCTCTAGGGCACAATTCCAACAGTCTCCCACTTGCACTAGAGTCAATCTCCTGCATCATATGCCTATTGATCTAGCGCGGCCCTTCACGCTTACACTGCGTAGGGGCGAGACATATGCTGGCACCTTGCAAATATTCACATCTCCTCCATCAACAATTTGATTGAGATTGAATATTCTGAATAAATGCATCTTATGCATTAATTTACTCAGTCCTCTATGTTAGAATCAGTGACTGAATCTTGCCTGGAACCTTTCCAGCTCACAGTCGCTCCCACTAGGGCAAAACTCAAAACTCGACTTATAATCTGAATCTTCTTTCAGATTTGAAGTTCGCATCACTGTAACCCCTTACAGCAAACTCTTCATATTATCTATTTATCAAATATTCATCCTTAGTGCTTCTCAAGTACTAAAGGATAATCTTGATAATTAATCCCGTGACTCTCACCCGGATTTGACTGGTATCTTTGTGTCATACCATATGACACGTCTGGCCTAGTACATCTCATGGCGTATCTCGTGAATCTAATTCATACGGTCCATTCCCAATCTAATTGGTAAGACAATTAGCCTTCCAAAGACTAATTCCATGTGACATGGGTAAGAATCAATATTCTTTTCACGTTGAACCATTTCAACGCCTTTGTCAATTTATGTACTATGACCTAAGCTACACAACCATCTTGATCTACCTCAATAGATCTTCACAAGTTGCTTCGCTTAAGTCTACCATTAGAAAGTCAACTCCCTAGTCAATCTACGTAAGACTGCCAAGTAGGGGCAACATTCCCAATGATTAAGTATGTCTCCACATACACGACCAGAAACATAACTGTGCTCCCACTAACCTTCTTGTAAACACAAGTCTCATCTTCAATTTTGATGGAACCAAACTCCTTTGATTACATCATCCATTTGAAGAGTCCAACTCCTAGAAGCTTGATCCAATCTATAAATAGATTGCTACAAGCAAGATGCGAATGGATTTAAGCATCACAATTGGGGAAAGATTTTGTCATAGTCTATACTATGAGCTCACATGAAATCCTTTTCTTACCAATTTTCCCTTAAAGGTAATCATATTACCATCCATGTTGGTTTCCTCATAACCCACTTGCACCTTTTAGGTAGTTCCAACAAAGTCCATACTTTGTTGGTAAACATGGATTCCATTTTGTATCCCATGGCTCCTAGCCATTTCTGAGAGTATGGCCCATACGTGGCCATCTCATAGGTTGTAGGCTCATCTCGATGAGCAATATATCACTGGTTGTGAGAAATCCTTATTTCTCTAGTCCCTCGATATATCCTACCTGACCTACGAGGTTCTTGTGTTTTTCTGAGTAGGTTGCTCCACAACACCTTGTGATCCTACTCATGTTCCATCAAGAGGATCAATGTTCTAGTGTGGTTCTTGAACTCCTTCAAGTTCTACTGTCCTCCCACTGTTTCTTTTAGAGACAATCTCTACCTAGAAACACTGTGGTTCGAGAAACAAACAGTTTGTTCTCGATTAGGTTGTAGAAATAATGTCCTTTTCAGGATATTCCACAAAACATTTATCCTACTTGGGTTCTAGTTTATTTTGTAAACTCTTTTACATAAATTTTATAACCCCAAATCTTTATGAATGACATACTAGGACACTTTCCTAGTCCATATCTCATATGGCGTTATTCATAATCCGTTTTGATGGATCAAGGTTAAGGGCGAAATTTGCTGTAATTAGAACATAGTCCCAAAAGTAAACTGGAAGTTCTATTTGACTCGTCTTGGACCGAACCATGTCCTACAAGGTCCAAACTCTCCTCTTAGGCACGCCAAACCCATGTGGCGTGCTAGGTGGAGCGAGTTTTGGATCATATCCAATACTCCCATAGATTCTTGTCAAACTCTTGGCTCAAGCACTCTCCTCTACGATCCAATCGTAGAGCCTAATACTCTTGCCAAGCTGGTTCTCTACTTCATTCCTGAATACTTTGAACAATTCAAAAGATCCTGATTTGTTTCTTAAATACACAAATCCATATTTACCTGATCCTATCAGTAAATATGATGAAGTACTGAAAACCATCTTTAGCTTTTGTGCTTAGCGGCCTTCATACATCAATATGTATGATTCCCAAAAGATCATATCTTTGCCTAATAAGTCTTACATGTCTCATATGATTCAATAATCAAATGAGTTCCAGAAATCCATCCTCATGGTGTTCTAGATATGTATCTCTTATTTATGAGGCCTAAACGATAATGCTATAGATAAGTGAAGTTCATATCATTATATGCAAACCTCAAGGTATGAATGTTATAGATGAAATTATCATGATCATGGATATAGAATCCACTTAGACAAAATTGCATGCATATCATAATAAATGGAACAACATTTGTCCTTTTATTATGATAAGGTGTTTTCTTGTCCAAACAAGAAACAATGATAATGGTCCTACTCATAGTAGGGACATTATCGCTTTTGTCTAATTCATGAACAATTTCTTAAAGGTAGAAATAATTCCCTACGGCTTATTCAGCAACCCTTTGCTTCATAGCCCCACGTGTAGGATTATTTCTTCCTTATCCAATTGTCTTCATCTCTTGAGATCCTTCACACTTCCATAAATGTGAGATCTTCATCTAGTATCATATACTTATGATGATGAGATAGACACATTGATTATAGCAAAATACCTATATTGGAATTCATAATTCCCTTATTACTTACTTCCAGGTACTTTGGGTAGCCTCTCTTCCTCTACACCACCTATGGGACTCCAAGGCAACTTGGTTTTAGCAACAGGCTTGCTTTATACCCATGGGGTCGGCGCAAACTATTTTGCCCTTACCCATGTTGTTATCCAATAACAACTTTGCCCATGCCCATTATTAGTATTTTGTTTGGTGATTTTTCAATCATATTGAGTAAATCAACTTTTAAAACAAAACTATAATTGCATCCAATGCAATTCTTGGTCCACTTGGGTGAATAACCGTTTATTCTCAATCTATCTCATAGATAATGCATATTTACTAATGTTTCAATCATATTGAATTAGTATATTTGCATAACCCAAAGTGGAGCAACACTTCAAACCTTTCATGTCTAGCTTGCTCTTTTGAAAGAGATTCTTTCAACGTATGATCATATCATACTTCTCCATGTTTCTCTTCTTGCTTCCAAAGCTCAGAGTTCATGGCAGCTAACATGAGGCAAGTTACATCCAAAGAACCATTCTTTGATGTCCCTTCCATTAGGTTTTAGTGTGTTTTGGTAGTTGGTAGGAAGAGATCTTTATGTTCTACGATGTACAACAATTTCTCTTTTATTTGAGAACAATTCTCAATTTTATACCAGTCTAGGAAATAGATAGAGTCGCGTTTTATTTGTTTATTGCCATGGGTATTCAACATAATAGGATTATGCAAAGTTAGTGACGTTTTAACTATATTCAACAAGGATTTAATTTGTTAAATATAGCTCCCACTATTTTACTACGGATTAATAACCCTCAAGATATTAATGCGGAAAATATCCTTATATTTTCTAGTGGGCCAAGATCCATGTTTCATCTCCTTATGAGCTTGCTTTGGCAAGTCACCCATAATTTGACTACTTTAGGTAGGAACAATTCCAATTGCATCCCATATGCAACTCTTGGTTCAATTGGGCAAATAACTCCTTATTTATCCATCCGCATGGATAATCCCAATTGGTTGCCTCTAGGTTTCTTAATCAAATTAATAGCCTAGTTGTGTTCAACCTCTTATCTAAACAATTGCACATTGTTACGTGCCATCGCATTCCATCATTATGAACCAAGTCGCCATGCTTTGGCACGCACGAACTTGATAAATAATGATGATCATGAGTGTTTAAATAACGAGAAGGCAAGAACACAATATTTAAATTTTGAGGGATTTTGAATTCAATTTTAATTGTTTTGTTGATCAATATCAACTAATCTATCTATTTGAGTTTGGGCACAACTCCAAATAATAGATCCGGGTTGTCTAATTATCTTATTATCCTAATTGCATGCATCATCCATACACCAACCACACAATAATAAGACAATAAAATAAACAACCACAAAACAAAAATTAAACGTGATGTGGATATGGCCTTTTCTAGACTAAGATAATTCCAAGCCAATGGAATTATCTATGAACCCTAAAACAAACACATCTCCATGCGTCTTGATCTTTTGGTCCATCCTTCATAGTCATGTGGAATGCTCCATGCTCCATGCTCCATCTTTTGTGGCTCCTTTTGGCTTTGGGCTTCTTTTCTTCAATCTTGGCTAACAATCTACTTTATCTAGCACTAGCTAACTTCTATACTAAATAAAATAAATCTCACAAGTTGAGAAAAAAAATGGCTCGCAGGCCATAAAACCCTAATTAATTATTACAATTAATTGATCAGCTCGCAGGCCGTAAAACCAAAACACAAAATTAAACATCCACATCAAACCACATCCTAAGGCCATATCCAATCACCATGCGATTTGCACATAAACAGTTAAAATCCAATTTTAACGCGCTTGGTCAATTTTAATTGATTTTAGGATATTCTAGGGTTAAAACGGTCCATGGGCCCAACAATCCCATTGCCCGGGCCCAAAAAGGTGAACCGCAAGGCCCTAGGGCCGGCCGGCCCCTAGCCCACGCGGCTAGGCCGCGGGCTAGGGCTGCCCCGGCCCCTAGGGCGGCCTTGCTTGGGCGGCAAGCAAGGAGGGGCGGTCCCCTAGGGGGGCCGAACCTCCTTTGGGAGTTGTTTCCAAAACAACTCCCTTGCTTGGTGCCCAAGTTTGGTTGTTTCCTTGTATGGAAAGAACTCCTTCTTCCCCAAGGATGCCCAAACCCTAGATCTAAGATCCTAAAATTTCTCAAACTCACTAATTCATGCATCCAATGCAAAAATTAGATCTTGTTATGAAAGTTTATTGACAAATTGCATCCCATGCTTGATTTGTCTTGTTTTACGCGATAAACAATCAATTTAAGGTGTAAAACAACTAAAACGTAACACATAAACCACGTTTATGCTCTACGACCTGTGGCTCTGATACCACTGTTGGGTTTTGATTCATGGATTGCGCAACGGAAGCATAATCAAACATAAAACCATGCAAAACCCTCCAAGGATCACAAGTCAAGAGACATAACGATGGTAAGGGTTAGAAATCATAAACACACCTTTGGGTTCTCCTTGATGACTTCAAACGCGAATAGTGTCACGTCTCTACGGTTGATCCACGCCTAGAGGTGAGATCTAGATCCTCCAAATCCATGTGCTAGCTAGGAAGAATGGAGGAAGAAGAAGGAATCGCCAACAATGGAGTGCCAAGAGGTGGGGCGGCTCCCTTTGGCCGACGGGTAGGGGCGGCGGTCCCAAGGGGGGTTCGGCCCTTGCTTGGGACTTGCTCTCTCCTTGCTTTATTCTCTCCTTACTTCTATCAAATAGATGTGGGGTGTGTGTAGAGAGAAAAATAAGCTAGGAGTGTTCTTTATATAGTCCAACAACTCCTTGTCCTACTACATAAAGAACCCCTCATAATCCTACTCAAGTTCGGATTAGTCCCTTTTGCAAAATAGTCCTTATCATGTCAATACATGGATTAGTTCTATTTGCAAATTAATCCTAATCATGTCCCTACATGAATTAGGCCACCTTGGCAAATCCTAATCATGTCTATACATGGATTAGTCCAACTTGCATATTAGTCCTACTAATTTAGCAAGTTGTTGCGATTTGATCCTTTTAATTAATTAATCACATTAATTAATTATTTCCCATGTCTAGTTCACCCCTATATGGCGTGTGACCCCATAGGTTCTATTTAGTTGGTAGTAACTATTTACTAATATGGAGCGGTCTCTAGCAAGACATCCATTCTAGCCAACAAATAGAATAGTCATCATGACAAACCTTGTACAAGTAATTGTCTCATCCCTTTGCCTCAATATCCGGATTGGACACGAGACATACAAGTCACACTCGTATATCCAATCCATAGTTTCTCGATCTATGGGAATAGCCTTATTCGTGCAAATAACATCAATATCCCATATATTGATTTATTTGAGTCTGGCCAGACATTCTATAAGCACTATCCCTCGAGTGGCCTAGGATATCTACTCCCGTTATGTGGGAGGGGCAAATCCTCTCTACGTCCACTACGATCTCTAAGCTTGCTTCTCATTGTATCCAGTACACGCCTTTATAACTACCCAGTCACGGTGTAGCGTTTAACGCTACCAAGATCACAATGATCCACAACTAGAATATCTAGTGACTTCAAGTCTAAGGATGACAATACCATTGCACCGCGAGAAGCGCTTGTGACTTAACATAACATGTATGTAGCCTTCTCGGTAATGGGTCAATCCAGTATGCCATTACTCCTAATGCATACCCATGTGTTGGATCATGATATCTCCATATCAATCCAACCCCATACTAGTCTATAGATGATTGTCCCATTAATCATTATAATTGACTAGGGATATTTAAGAATATAACACTTATATTCTAAGGACTTCATTCATGTTAACATATCTCTATATCGATAACATAATGAATCGTAAATCCATAAATGTCACAATTAATTGATTGCCTCTAGGGCACAATTCCAACAGGCCTCCCATCCGCTTGTGTTCAAACTTCACTTTCTGGCACGTTAAACATCGAGCTACGAATTCTGCTACTTCCTTCTTCATGTTTGGCCACCAATATGTCTTCTTCAAATCTTTGTAGAGTTTGTCGCCTCCTGGGTGTACTGAGTAAGGCGTGTTGTGCGCTTCACGCATTAATTTCTCTTTAGTTTCTGCACACTTCTGTGGTACACACCATCTTCCTTTGTAGCGTATGCTCCCATCTTCGTGAATTTGAAAGTCTTTGGCTTGTCCCGCTGCAATCTTCTTCTTAATTCTCTCCAGTTTGACATCTCCTGCTTGATTAATCCTTATTTCCTCAAAGAAATCTGGTACTGCTGTCATACTGCCTAGTAAGTTCTGTATCCCTCCTTGATCCACGACTTCGATCTCGAGCTTTCTGAATTCGTGGCATAGCCATTCTGGTAAAATTACCATTGCATTCAAAGCGTGGCTCGCCTTTCGGCTCAATGCGTCTGCGACTACGTTTGCCTTCCCTTCGTGGTACTGGATACGCAAGTCGTAATCCTTGATGATTTCTAGCCATCTCCGTTGTCTGTTGTTAAGCTCCTTCTGCGTGAAGATGTACTTTAGGCTGCGATGATCTGTGTAAAGCTTACAAACTGCTCCGTACAGGTGATGTCTCCATATCTTCAGCGCGAAAACAATTGCTGCCAACTCCAAGTCGTGAGTAGCGTAGTTCTCCTCGTGTGGTTTAAGCTGTCTTGATGCATATGCAATCACCCTTCTGTCTTGCATGAGTACACATCCTAACCCCTTCTTCGATGCATCGCTGTATATCTCGAACTCGCCTGAATCATTAGGTAGGGCCAATACTGGCGCTGTAGTTAGCTTCTCCTTTAGTGTCTGAAATGCTTCTTCACAGTCTTCGTTCCACTGATATTTTACGGCCTTCTTCGTTAGTGCTGTCAGCGGCCTGGCAATCTTGGAAAAGTCCTTCACAAAACGCCTGTAGTAACCTGCTAAGCCAAGGAAACTCCTTATCTCGGAAACATTTTTCGGTGTTGGCCAATCTTTGACTGCTGAAATCTTTCCTGGGTCCACTGATATTCCTTCCTTCGAGATGATGTGACCCAGAAATGGAACACGATCCAGCCAAAACTCACACTTTGACAGCTTAGCATACAGTCGTTCTTGTCTCAAAGTCTGCAACACTTCTCTGAGATGTTCCTCGTGGTCTTCCTCGCTCTTCGAGTACACAAGGATGTCATCAATAAAGACGACGACGAATCGATCTAGAAATGGCCTCATTACTCGGTTCATCAAATCAATGAATACTGCAGGTGCATTGGTCAAACCAAAAGGCATCACAGTGAACTCATAGTGGCCATATCTCGTTCTAAAAGCTGTCTTCGGGATATCCTGCTCGGCTACCCGATGTTGATGGTACCCTGATCTCAAATCAATCTTGGAGAAGACACTAGCCCCTTGTAATTGATCGAAAAGATCGTCAATCCGGGGTAGAGGGTACTTATTCTTGATGGTTGAACTGTTCAAGTCACGGTAGTCAATGCATAGCCTTAAGCTTCCATCTTTCTTCTTTACGAAAAGCACTGGTGCTCCCCATGGTGACACACTTGGTCGTATGTACCCCTTATCTAGGAGTTCTTGTAATTGCTCTTTTAGCTCCTTCAGTTCTGCTGGTGCCATCCGGTACGGTGCTTTTGAGATTGGTGCGGTTCCAGGAACTAAATCCAGAGTAAATTCCAACTCTCTTCTTGGTGGCATTCCTGGAATCTCGTCTGGGAATACGTCAGGAAACTCCTTTACAACTCGTATCTCTTCTAGCACATTCTCCTTCTTGGAAACGTCTTGGATGTAGCATAAATAGGCCGAGTTCCCTTTCTTCACTTGGTTGACTATGGTCAGTGCTGAAACTAGTCTGATACAAGGCTCCTTCGCGATTCCACGGTAAGAGATTCTCTCTCCGTTGGGTCCTCTTAACCGAACCTTCTGATCATGACAATCAATGACGGCTCGATATTTACTAAGCCAATCCATCCCTAGGATGACATCTAGGCCTCTATGATCAAACTTAATCAAGTCTGCAGGAAAGGTGCATGCTAGGATTTTCACTCCTACCCCTTCAAATACGGTGTCACATACTGTTATTTGGCCAGTGGGAGTTGCTACTGGGATAGATTTCTTAGCACACTTATCCAAACCCAATTTCTCAGCAAATGATGATGATATGAATGAGTATGATGCACCAGAATCAAATAATATAAAAGCTGGTTGCTCATGGATAAGGAATGTACCCGTGACCACTCCATAAGCAGCATCAGCCTCTGCCTTAGTCATGACAGCAATCCTTCCCACATTTGCATTATGTGCTCCAGCTCCTCCAGCACCAGCTGCATTGTTGTTGTTGCTCCCATGTCCAGCATTGTTGTTGCGGTTATGAACTCCATGCCGTCCTGCATTTCCCTGGTTGTAGTTCAGCTGCCTACCATATCCTCCTCCCTGGTTGTTGCGGTTTCCAGGGTTCCTGTTCCCATATTCGAGCTGCAGGATCGCAGGTTGCTGGTTCACATACTGTGGGTGGTTTCCCAGGTAGTGGTTCTGCGGTTGCCCCTGATAATTTCCTCCACGGTACACTTGCTGGTTCCCGGCTGGTCGAGCTCTACATTCATAGGCGCGATGCCCCTATCTACCACAGTTGTGGCACACGACTAGGTTCCCCATGCAGTCTCTTCCAGGGTGGTTCTGCTGACAACGGTTGCAGTTGTAGCGACGAACTGGCTGCGCTACCTGATTCTGCTGGTTCTGGTTGTTTCCTCCATTGTTTGGCTTCAATTTCTTGTTGCTGCTACTTCCTCCTGCCTCAAGTGCCTTACGCTTCCCACGAAACTCATCCTGTACCTCCTGAACTTGCCACATGTCAGCTGCTCGATCATATGCCTCGTGCAAAGTGTCGTAAGTCCTACTACGCATGATCTTCTGCAGCTGGAAGTGTAGTCCCGAAATGAACTTGTTGATCTTATCATCCTCACCAGGTACTGTGTGGCCTGCAAACCTTAGTAGCTCCACGAACTTCTTGAAGTAGTTTGTCACTGAGCCGTTCCCTTGTGTCAAGTTGTTGAACTCATTGCACTTCCCTCTCTTAACATGAGCTGGATAGAACCGCGTCCTAAGAGCAGTCTTAAAGGCTTCCCAAGTGAAATTGGGTCGAGCTAGCAAGGCTTCTTGGCTGGTTGTCCACCAATCATCTGCGTCTTCTGCCAGATGGATGATGGCGCAGTTGATCTTCTCATCGTTAGGGCAATGCACAACCTTGAGTAGCTTCTCGAAATGCCTTATCCAGTTCTCTAGTTCGACAGGATCTTCCTTGCCAGTGAATTGGCGAGGGTTCAAATCAGCTATCTGCTTAGCATAGCTTTGCCTTCCTCGCTCCTCATTTCCAACTACTCGATCCATGAGTTGGGTCATCTGGGCCATCTGGGCCACTAGCAGTTCCATTGGTGGTTGGTTGCTTCCTTCAGCTGCCATTTGCTTTCGGTTGACTCTCCTGGTGTAGTATCGTAGTGGTCTATCAGTCATATCCTACACTATCACCTATTGTATTATTGTCTATTCTACGAGGAATAAACGATTAAAATGAATTATCCCATGAAACACAAGTATATCCTATTCAAATAGGACAAGTATTGCACATAACAGCCAAATCATATAACTCTTCTCCACATAATCATGTGAAACTGTATCAACACATATATCTCATATTCCAAATAAACCAATCAACTCATATATCATGAGGCTCAAAACGTCATTCCGAAGAGGAAAAGGACGTGGGTGGGTGGGACTCAGTAAAAATCATACTACCCTTAACCCCCAAGCGGCTTGTCAAATTTTAAATTTCTTACCCTAAATTCATTTTAAATTACCCTACAGGTTTTAATTCCTTTTTGGATCGTCTGCTCTGATACCACCTGTGACACCCCCTGATTCCGAGCCTTCCGTTCCGGACCGGAGAGCTCGGGAGGGCGTCGTTCAAATGAATGAATCGGCGGAAATCGTGAAACAAAACATCCATACTTAATATATTACATAAACGTGATTGTCTCAACATAAAACATGACATACTATTAAACAAGATGAGCATCGTCTAGGCGAATTATTTATTTATTACTAACATAACTAGGTGAGTCCGCGTTTCCCTTAATCCGAGCTTCCTTCACCTAGACCTGCGGGGGAAAGAAACAAGACCGCAGTTTTTCCAAAGTCAGCACAAAATGCTGAGTAAGTAAACACCCAAACGTGTAAACAGGAAAGAGACACGTTTTCATTTTAAATAAAGAGGAATAATATGGTAGTAAATCATCTTGTATTGCGAAAGCGTAGATATGAATATTCCAACTCTTTACTTTGCATTCTCAAATCATTTCCACAATTAAAGCAGCAGTTGCTTTTATTTCTCATATGAAAATCCACATTTATTATTTTAGTTGTAGCGGGGAACGAACCAATCCAATAATATAGAACCAACCATCTCGCATGCATCCAAGACCTTAAGTGCCGGCACCCCTCTAAGACTCTAGACGCCAGAGAGGTGAGTACAGGGAGCAGCCCGGGGCAAATCGCAACCGAGCAAAATATCATCATAAGCCGGGTGGCTGTGCCATCCCATAATCATAACCACAATGTATACAAGGTTCCACCGCACAACTATTTCCACTTTACGTTATTACGTGTTATTAATTTCACGTGATAGTTTCCAAATAATCATTTCAACAAGTATATGAAATCTCAACTCGAGCACGTATATCACAAATCACATTTTGAGACGTAAAAATCATAAAAACATTTAGACACGAATGGAGGACGGGCACATTAGGTAAGGCATATTTACTCACCTCGACAATTAGCACAACAAAGCTTCTACGGATAAACGAATCCCTCGTCTACGAACTCGTCACCTACAAATTTATAATTTCCTAAATTAATTACAATCCAAAGTGTGCAAGTATGCTATGCAAAATTTCTCTAAGTCTTATTTGAAATTACTCCCCATTATCCCCATTAATTATTAGCATATAATATTTATATAATAAACCAATGACGTAAACAATTGTATTTTTCTCATAAAATCACTATTTATATAAATACTAATTCTTAAAATTTATTAAGTAATAAATCGCATATTAAATTTATACACTCTAATATTTAGAAAATAACAATCTATTTTACAACAAATTTATTTGTAAGTGACTACAAAATTTATTTCCAACCAATTTAATCATTGCGACTTATCTGTTATAAAAAGTGTATACTATTAATTAATTAAACTCATAAATGAAATTCACAAAAATATTTATTCAAATAAAACAAGTGTTTAGTCTCACAAAATTTATAACTTTGTTTTTGGAGAAATAATTTCTAATATCTACAAATAATTATCAAGCTTTATTTATTTGTTAATAAAGGAGTTTACTATTACATATTTTCTAAAATATCTCCCTAACTTATTTTATTTTAACAATATTGGACAAATAACATATTTACTCAAAACACAAATTTCTAAGTACTTGAAATATTTATTTAAATACACACTAAATTATATGATTAAAGAAATATATATTTTATCTTGCTTATTTTTCAATAAAACAACAATATCCCATACATATATATATATATATATAACTTTAAATAGCAAAAACATCTTTTATATAATTAAAACAATTACTAGAAATATTATAATCTAATTCTACTACAAAATTGTATTTTAAATTTTATATTATATTTGCAGTTTATGTAAATACTAAATAGATCCCCTAACTTTTCATTAATAACATGAAATAACCTCCCAATAACCAAAAACAGCTTTATTATGCTTCACTAGCCACCCATAACTTTTCAGAAAGTACAAGAACAACCCCCCCAACATGAACAAGTGTAAATCTAACAACCCGATTCGATCTAAAGCTATTAAAATCATGTTTTGATGATCACAAATGAATCAGAGGGTGATTTAGGAGTTACCCAAGCGAAAAATCGCGAGAAACGGTCAAGATTTGGGTCCGGGTGGGTTCGCCGTCGATGGTGGCCGAAGGTGACGAACGATTCCGGCGATTGAGGTGTTGTTGGCTCCGATTGTTGATACCAGGGAGTTCCTCGGACCTCTAGGAGTGGTTTGGGATGGATTGGAGTGAGTGGGTGTCGCCAGGGGGTTTGGGCGAGCTTCTCGCCGGCGTCAATGGCGCCCGGCGGCCGGCGGCGGTCTCTGGGGCGTCTCTGCAGCGATTAGATGCTGCTGTTGCTTCGTCTTGTCTCGGAACAGGGACGGGAGGATGATTACGGGGTTAAACAGAGGGTATGGGAGAGATGCAGGTGGTGGTGGCGACGGATTTGCCGTCGGGGCCTTCGTCGGAGGCGGCAGTGGCTTGAGCCACTGCTCTGTTTCTGCGGGTTTTCTTCGGGGAGAACAGGGAGGCAGAGAGAGGGTGAGACAGAGGGTCAAAACTGAGGGAGAGAGAGAGCTGTGGTCACGGTGGCGGCTTGGTTGCCGTCGGGGAAGGCAGCGGCACCAAGGCCGCTGCTCTGTTTTCGTCGGGAGAAACAGAGGTAGGGAGAGAGGGTGAGGCAGAGGGAGGTGGAGGAGGAAGAGGGAGAAGAGATGGTGGTGCAGGTGGTGTGGCTGGTGATGGAGGTGGTGGTGGCGTATGGTGCTGGTGGTGGTGGTGGTCTGTGTGTGAAGAGAAGAAGAAGAAGCTGGTGTATTTGAAGGGAAGAGTAACAGGAGAGAAAGAGAGAGAAAAGGGCGTTGGGGATTGGGAAATCCCTACCAAAAATTGGGAAAATTCACCAAAAAATGGGAATAAAGAAATAGTTAATTATCTCCAGCTTGCTTCATTCTTTTTTTTTTTTTTTTTTTTTTTGTATTATAATGTTTGGGTGTGTTGGGTGCACCAATTGGTAGACTAATCAAGCGGGTCGGGTACACACTAGGCTAGACAATTTATTACTTAATATAAAATAACAAATTGCTAAAAATATTTTCTCAATAACGGTATCGTTTTCTAAGAATGTAAATTAACCGTCTCGACTATAATTTGAATCTAACAATTACCCAATTGCGTAACTCGCAAATAAAATTAAATTCCTCGCACAAATTACCATTTTACCCTTGTATTTAAAACGGGGTATTACAATTGGAGTCAAAGCGACCTGAGGAAGCCAACAAATTTAACGATCCCAAGTACTGCAAGTACCACCGCCTCCTTGGTCATCCTACCACAAAGTGCTTCGTACTCAAGGATAAGATCATGCAACTTGTGAAGGAAGGAAAAGTCTTGTTGGAAGAAGAAGTCGAGCCAGCAACAACTAATGTGACCTCCATCTTGGTTGAACCCTTCAAGTCGCAAGTAGCAAAGACCTCTTACAGAATGTTGCTAGGGGCTCCACCTATTAACACCAAGAAGAGAAGAAGACAACAAAGTCATTCACAAATATCATCTCAAGCTGGGGGCAACCATTGTGCAAAGATGGAGTTAAATTACTGCAAAGACGAAAGAAGGATGCTCGTTACTCCAAACAAGAAGTGGGTCAAACTCCAAAGTAAGCCAACCCTGCATCATGCTCGTCATAAATCTTCATTTAATGACTCGAAGGTGATTGAAGTGAACAAGGTCTGGAAAAGGAAGAAACCCCAGCCATTGGATCTCTCTTTAGACAAGTCAGCTATGTCTTTAAAGAAGAAAGAAACTCAAGATGAAATATCTTTTCAAGGCATGAAGCAACAAGGCGGCTTCTCCAAGTGAAGTTAAAGCGGTCCCATCACATAAAAGAAAGAAATTAAGTGCGAAGACACTAATTCTTTCCTTAGTTCAGTGGCCGCAAAAGATTCACAACAAACTAAATATAAAGGGAAGTGGTGTGAAGTGCATGAACTTCACTGCTCCAAGACCAGAAAATTGATACAAGAACGCTCCTGGATACGAGCATAAACTTTCTCAATCTTCACATATGAAGATTGTTTACCGCTCCGAGAAAAGAGCATAAACTTTCTCCGTCTTCTCATACGAAGATTGGTCACCGCTCCTGAGGCATGCGCATAAACCGCTTCACAACTCCTTTAGAACGAGTATAAACTGCTTCACAGCTCCAGCGAGAACATAAACCGCACCACCTCTCCTTTCTTATGAGCATAAACTGCTTCACAGCTCCTAAGACATGAGCATAAACCGCTTCGCTACTCCTCAAGTATGAGTATAAACTACTTAACCTCCATGTCGCATGAGTTTAAACTGCATGTCACTCCTTGCACACAAGAGTTAAAACTGTGAACGCATCCAAATTGAACTACGTTTGACTTGATCCTCAAAAGGGTACGTAGGAAACTTGAGGCATCACCTTGAGTGCAGTCATAACCGCCAAAACAACTCCTTCTCCCATGAAAGCATAAGTGTTGGAATCGGTAAAATCTTCCATCACGATGGGTCTTTCACTTGAATGGTCTTCATGATAGCTTCTTTTCTAGGACCTCTGAACTCGTGCAGCTCAGGTCATTCGTCAGTGCAGATCGGTTTGTTCCGGTATTAACACGTACTCTTAAAAGAGAATTGGTGCCGGACCGCAATAGAGCAACTAAAATGCCTTTGCTAGGACCTCTGAATTCGTGCAGCGCAGGTCATTCGTCAGTGCAGATCGGTTTGTTCCGGTATTAACACTTACTCTTAAAAGAGAATTGGTGCCGGACCGCAATAGAGCAACTGAGGACGCCTTTGCTAGGACATCTGAACTCGTACAGCGCAGACCATTCGTCAGTGCAGATCGGTTTGTTCCGGTATTAACACGTACTCTTAAAAGAGAATTGGTGCCGGACCGCAATAGAGCAACTGAAAATGCCTTTGCTAGGACCTCTGAATTCGTGCAGCGCAGGTCATTCGTCAGTGCAGATCGGTTTGTTACGGTATTAACACGTACTCTTAAAAGAGAATTGGTGCCGGACCGCAATAGAGCAACTGAGAACGCCTTTTCTAGGACCTCTGAACTCGTACAACGCAGGTCATTCGTCAGTGCAGATCGGTTTGTTCCGGTATTAACACGTACTCTTAAAAGAGAATTGGTGCCGGACCACAATAGAGCAACTGATAACGCCTTTGTTAGGACCTCTGAACTCGTGCAGCGCAGGTCATTCGTCAGTGCAGATCGGTTTGTTCCGGTATTAACACGTACTCTTAAAAAGAGAATTGGTGCCGGACCGCAATAGAGCAACTGAGAACACCATTGCTAGGGCCAGAATAAAGGAGCTGACTCGGTGCGCCTTCGCAAGAGAACGGTGGCAAACTCTAGTTAAGCTGCTGTAGAGAACCTCGCCAATGTCCACCGTAAGCAGCACCTGTAAATAAATCAAAGAGTTCAAACTATAGAAATCCAAGCCTTGGGATAAAGAATCTGAAAACGTCACCGTCGTCGGATTGCTGAATATTCGATGAAAGCTTGGATCAATAAGTCCCGCATACAAAGAAAGCTTCACATATATTGTGGGAAAAATAGCCGAAGTCAAAGAGATTCCTTCAGACTAACTTCTTCATAGCTAATAGCCTAATATATTGTCATCGTTGAAGCATATTGGATATAACCGAGTCTTGATGAATTCCTCATATGCACTTCGTGGATGCAATTGGTACTTCCGTTTGAATAAAAAAACTCGTCGAAATTGTCCCTCTTCAAAATGAAAGAATTATTCCTTTCTTGTTACTTGCTGCATGAAGACACACATTGTGATCAGTATTATAAAAATAATAATACTAGTGCATACAATAGTGTTTATATGTAAGTGCCATATATACATACATGCGCAGAACGTGAAATAAAAAGAGAAGATAAAAACAAGAATGCTTACCTTCCACTATGACGCCATGGTTGAGCCCTTCAATACCATGCTGACTATGAAAAAGAAATCTGCTCTATTTTTTTCATGAGGCACACAAGAAGTGTCACACAAAGGAAGTAAATCTTTTTGTTTTAGAAACAGATCTTTCTAAAAGTATTATGGATTCTACTACCGCCACACTAAATTCAGAGTCAAATCTCCATGGTGTTTCAATTTCATCATTTAGGGCGCACTTCTTTTGATGCAGTACTTCACCACAAGGACTGTGAGGACTGGCGGCAGTAACAGCTAAGAATGCCACGACATGATGATTGAAACAGCGGTAGAATTAGTCGAGGTGCAAACGACAACAACAATGAAAGCAAGTTGCTCCAGCTAGTAGGACACAATGGCAGAAGATTACACTAATTACAGTGGCTAATCGCAGGCAATTCGAAAAGAAAAAAGAGGGGCAAAGGAAATAATTCAGGAAATAAAGGCAGAGAACATGAAAAACTAACCTAAAGCAATGGGTGTTCGACGTCGCTATCTGAACTCGCTGTTATGAGCGAAGGGTTTGATTCTCCTACAGGGTTATATAGAGAGATACCACAATCTAAGTCCTTCTCAGTTAAGGATACTAATGGATATAGAACAAAGTTTTGGATTTTCTATATAAACGTTTTAAAGTATAAGAATCCTACCTGGACTTGGTTATGGGCTATGGCCAAGATTGGGAGTTTGATTGAATATGGCGGTGCCAATACCATGCCATCAGACTATGGTTTAGGTTCCAAGAAAGCAAAAATCCATTTAAATTGTGAAATTGTCCACCAGATTAGCAACGCCACTGACTCTTGGTACAAAGAGGTAGGGCGGCTAAAGAAGTCCTATTCAGGAAAGCGCTTGTTCCTTAACAAATTCTAAAAGAAAAGAAAATGCAAACTAAGCAGTTGATACAACTCGAAATAGTTCAGAGAGGGCTGCGACGGTGCAATAAGGCTCATTCGTGCACTCTATGCTCAGAGATAAACCTGAAGCCGTTCGTATAAATTAACGAGAAGTAACGGAGAGAGAAACATGAACTGCCCCGTGCGAGCAAGGATGCAAACATATCTCTATGTTTTAGCAAAGCTTAGACTGTATTGACAGTAACTTCAACATCAGCCACCGCAAATAAAGCGACGCGGGCGCAGATCAAGAAGCAAAAAAACATAGCCGGGAAGAAAAAAAAATAGTTTCGGCGGCGCCAACTCTGCTTGCCCTTGCTAATCTGCGATATAACTGAAACATTGATATAAACATGTATAAGTTATGTCCATGTGTTAAAACGACAGAGTACTTGAAGGAATATCTGCGCAAAGAAGAAAAAACAGCCACAAAAGAGAAAAAAAAAAGTAACAATGATGAAGACAAGCTACACTAGTTATGGTGGTTAATCAGAGAGGATTCAGAGAAGTTTTAATTCACAAAAATGAAGAGAACAAAAGGTGAAGGGGATGGCATTGATAACTAACCTGAACTTGATTGTTACGTTGAACTCTTCACTGTGAGCTATGGTTCGTGCTTTAAAGCAAGAGGAGACACTCTGTTTATATATACCAAGGTATAGGGCTGCTAAAGAAATCCTAGTCTTACATGAAATACTCATTCCTAAGCAAAGTCCTGAAAGAAAAGTCAAACAAGTCCTAAACAACGATGAGTTGTTTCCATTCACGATCTGACTCTTCCACCACAACTAGCCACGTGATGGTGCTAGTGTGCAATGCTAACATCATTCGTTTGGTAAAAAAAACGTGTATATTTTATTCGAGACTCGTCCACCAACAAGCTCAAGAGAAGGCAAACAAGTCTCGAGGGGGCATTTGTAGACACGCAAAATTTACGACCAATTAAATAGTGTCACGTGTCTATTATTGCATAATAAATGGCGGGTTCAAATTGTAATTGTCGTCAAATTAATGTCTCCAAGCATTAATTACTGGAGGACTAAATTGTAAATGAGACCAAACCTTATTTACAATCAAGGACTGCTTATGGCGACGCCACGTCACTGCATGACACGACTATCCGTCAGAAAGCAAGGCCAATCAAATAGTGCCACTTGTCAAATTGACGCAGTTATCAAGACTAGCAAGCCCGACCAATCATGTTGCGCCACTTGTCAAATTGATGCAGAAAATAAATAAATAAATAAATAATATTTATTTTCTACCTTGGCCAACAAGTCGGCCCATTCCTATATAAAGGAGCCATCCCTAGGCATAAAAGAACATAATTCGATCTTGCAAGAAGTAGAGAGCTCTGAAGATCAAGCTGCTAAAGCCCTGAAGAGTTCATACATCCAACATCAAGATCGTCACCCGGTTCTTCAAGACATTCGAAGATCTTCAAGCAAGTTCTTCACGTTCTTCAAGACCTTCAACGCGTTCTTCGCCGAAATCGAAGAACGCCTAATCGTTCGATCCGAGATCAAGCTGCCAAGGCCCTCGTTCGAAGTTCAAGGAGAAGAATCAGAGGATTTAGTTTCTGTTTAGAAATTCGTTTCAGAGATTGTAAACCGCTACTTCAATTTCATCAATAAAATATTTGATACTCCGAATTTATCGCTTTTGTTTTCATTAGCATAAAATTTGTGTGTACTTTTCCCTCATCTCCGATCCCGAATTCTGCCTCCTCCACCACCTCCGAAACCCTCATCCCAAACCCACCGGAATCTTCTTCCACCCAAAAACATTGACAACCGAGTACGAATTCGTCTCCCTCAGCGACCCAAATCACTCCGCACCACCCTTCAAATTACTGGATTTCTTCCACGACCCATTCGGCATCCTCATCCTACAATCCTGCAATGGGTTGTTCCTCTGCTGCAATCGTTGCCCACTCTCAGAATCGAGAGTTAAATACTACTACATCTACAATCCAACCACCAGGCAATTTACAACCCTTGATCCGCCAGAGAACGATGACCCAGATGTGTTCTCCTCTCATTTTACCACTGTTCAACTAGCTTTCGATCCTTCGAAGTCAACCCATTACAAAGCGATCATGATCAAGCGTGAAGATTGGTCTGAGAACTCAAGCTGCTGGATTCATGTCTATTCATCAGAGACTCAAACTTGGAAGAGCTGTGAGATTGAATTTAAGTACTGGGGCCCATTTGTATGGAGACACAGAGGAGTGTTTTGGAATGGATCAATCCATTGGGTTACAAAGACTGAGGGTTCCATTTGCTTGGATGTGGATGGTAAATGTGAGAAGCCAATGCCATCACTTCCTCCTCTTAGATA
This sequence comes from Linanthus parryae, assembly GCA_023055425.1. Taxonomy (NCBI): domain Eukaryota; kingdom Viridiplantae; phylum Streptophyta; class Magnoliopsida; order Ericales; family Polemoniaceae; genus Linanthus; species Linanthus parryae. The sequence continues at coordinate 69,799,878 of JALGPY010000007.1, read as the reverse complement.
CGAGGAGGCTTCGATCAGACACATCTGCGAGTCTGATGGCCATTTACATGTTGTGGACATCCAAAGCCTTGAAGTTATGGAAATTTCTGTGTGTGAGTTAGTGGAAGACTACTCTCAATGGCAACCTCTGTATCGTGTCGATTTGAATCAGCTTTTAGTTACATACCCTTCTATGATGTTGGATTCTGGTTGGGCTCATACGTCGAAGTACTTTAACTTCAACTTGGTTACTCTTGTCAGAGAAGAAGAGGAGGACAAGTCATCGATGATTCTCCGTTTACCTGGTGAGCTCATATCTTATACCTTCAGTGATGGGAGTATCAAGCAGTTTCTCAATTCTTTGCCAGGTGAAATTGTCTGGTCTCCTTCATGGCAAATTAGATGCTTTACTGGTCACTTTTTCTTGGAAACTCTTGTACGTGTGTGACGAGTGATCCTACTTTTATTTCATCTGGTGCTGGAAATTATGTGTCGGTGTGTTTGGTTTTGTGTTGTGCAAGTGTAGAAGCTGTTTATTCAGCACTAAGTTTGAACAGTTTGTTCATTTCTCCCTGATTGTATATGCTATCTATGTGATCTTCGGTTTTAATATTGTCTTGTCTCTGGCTGCACACTTGTGCGCTTGTTAATTTGGTGTCATCATAGTTGGAAATAGTTTGATACATATCATGTATCGTTAATATGATTATATTTATTGTGTATCGTTATAATACCACTCAAAACAGCTTAAAAACATCTAGTGGTCCTTATGGTGAAGAATTTATGGGTTCTAACTAACATTTACTCCCGGTCAGATAGCTACAGTAAGTAATAACATGTTATACTATATTTTATTCTACACTGCTCAAATTTTTATGTAGCTAAATTTGGCGATAATAACAAATATTACTACTATTATAAAATTAAAATACTAAAATTAGGCCTACTCTCCACGACTAATACAACGGTATTCCAATCTCTACTAACATGATGGTATTCCACTTATTTGGTAAATAGAACAATTTGTCTTTTATTTGGTATCTTCTTCAGTCTTTTTTCCTCGAAGGACTGATCAACTTGAAGTAATTTAAGATATTTGATTTTTTTTGGCTAGCGAGGTCGAGAAACATATGCAGAAGTAACAATCTAACAAAATCTCCATATAACCTATATAATATGACTCTTTTACAGCTGCACTTTCAATTAATTTGGTGGTGAATGGTGATAGTTGTAAGAAAAATTTACGGTAGTGGTTTCCTTCTAATCCATATGCACTGAGGACTACTTCATGTCTTACTTAATTTACCCAGAAATGTAAAATGAGGAGGCAAAGAGTTTGGAGGGTGAATGGGTGTGGAGATCAGAGAAGAGATGCATTGTGACCACTAATGCTGGCTTATCATCACCAACCCACAAGAAGAAGGAACTCACCTGAAGTGGCAAGAGTGGTATGGAGAAGTTAATGCAATTTACCAAACCACAAACAGATTTAAAAGTGATGCTCTGGAGGGTAAAAGCTAATCTTCTACTGCCTGACAAAGCTAACTTAATGGCCTGAATGCAATTCTTAGATGTATTGTGCCCCTTCTGTGAGGGAGACACTGAAACGGCAGAGCATCTATTCTTTTAGTGCCCAATGGCCAGATGCATTTGGTTCGGAATAGGAGGAATTACTCCAAACATAGTGATCTTGTAATAGAACTATATTCCAATGGATAAATAGCATCTTGGAACCCGGGAACCCTTAGAGCATGTTCACCTAAGCACCTACGCACCACCTCATTCCAGCACTAGAACTGTCCAAAAACAACTATTCCACTTTCCAAGGCTCTGTGGCTCAAGGAAGGTGATAGAAACACAGCCTATTTTCACAGAGAAGCTTCAAGCAGAAGGAGAAGAAATCAAATCAGAGGGATTTACAATGACTCCAAAGAATGGGTCACTGAAGAACCAGATATTGAAAAGGTATGTGTGAACTACTTTAAACACATCTTTACTTAAGTAACTATCAATCATCTTGATACTGTTTTGGACACCATTCCCTGTAAAATTACTGAAGTGATGTATGAGTTTCTTCTAACCCCTTATGATCAAAGTGAAGTGCTAGATGCTTGACACATATGCATCCTCTTAAAGCTCCAGGCCCTGATGGTATGCCTGCTATATTCTACCAGCATTACTGGCCTATAGTCGGTGCAGGAGTTACAGATCTAATCCTAGATCTTTTGAACAAAGGAGGGGATATAACAAGCATTAATCAGACTTGTATTGCGTTAATCCCGAAGATAGATCTTCCCAAAGAAACTTCTGATTTCAGACCCATTTCTCGTTGCAATGAGATATATAAGCTTTTCTCCAAAGTCATTGCCAACAGAATGTGAATAATACTACCAGACATCATTGATGATTCCCAGAGTGCTTTTGTGCCTCACAGACAAATTACTGACAATGTAATAGTAGCATTTGAGACTATTCACTCAATGAAAAACTACAAAAGAGGTAATGGGTATTTTTCTCTAAATTTGGACATGTGAAAAGCTTATGACAGAATAGAATGGGCTTATCTTCAAGGGTGCTTGACAAAGATAGGATTTCCAGATCATTTCATTCATCTTATCATGAAGAGTGTAAGCACCGTCTCTTATTCTGTACTCATAAATGGGGGTAAATCTGAGTTTTTCAAGCCCACTCGGGGATTAAGACAAGGTGATCCTTTGTCCCCATACCTCTTTCTTTTGTGCACATAGGGCCTTAATGCTTTAATTAATAAAGCAGTTTCTGAAGGAAGACTGCAGGGTTATAAGCTGTGGGTAATGGTCATGTTGTCACAAACCTTTTCATGACTCTCTATTTTTTGGAAGGGCAACTCCAGAAGAAGCTTCTACTGTAAAGGGTATTATTGATGTTTTTTGCTCTGCCTCTGGACAGCAAGTCAACTGCGACAAGTCTGCAATTGTATTTTCACCTTCTGTGTCAGGTATTGCCAAAGACTCTTTACAAAATATTTTTCAAGTCCCAGCAGCCTTATGTCATGAAAAATATTTGGGGCTACCAACTGCTATTGGTAAAGAGAGAAGAAGAACTTTCATTAGCCTAAAAGGTAAAATCTGGAAAAAAGTTTCTACCTGGAAGGAAAAGATTCTTTCACCAGCTGGTAAAGAAATTCTCTTAAAAGTTGTAGTCCAAGCCTTGCCTACTTACTATATGTCATGCTTTATGCTCCCCTCATATCTAATCAAGGATATCGAGAGTATAATGTCTAAATTTTGGTGGGGAAGTAACATGGAAAAGAGATGAATGCACTGGACAACTTGGCATACCATGTGTTTTCACAAGCACAATGGGGGCTTAGGGATGAAAGATATGGAATCCTTCAATATTTCTCTTCTTGCTAAACAAGTTTGGAGGATTTTTCAGAATCCTAATCTCCTTGTTTCCAAAGTTTCGAAGGCAAAATACTTCAGTGACTCTACTATTCTTGACTCAGAACTTGGCCATTCTCCTTCTTACATTTGGAGAAGTCTTGTAAAAGCAATACCAGTGTTAAAAGAGGGTTGTAGATTTACAGTGGGGAATGGAGAAAGGATTAGGATTTATAGAGACAAATGGATCCTTGACAAAGGTGGGAGGAAAGCTTATAGCTACCCCACCTTACCTATCAATTCAACTGTCAACTCTCTCATAACTCAAACCAGAGTTTGGAATTATGATCTTCATGTTCAACACTTTAACCCTGATGACATACATGACATCATCATGACTCGTATCAGTTCTGTAATGCATCATGGCAGACTTTGCTGGGGTCATACCAATACTGGAGATTATTCAGTCAAGACAGGGTACACCAGAAACTTTAACTTGAAGAACATACAGTCTAGCTCTGTGCTTACTGGAAGCTCTAGTTCTGGAGTTTATGAAAAAGACTGGAAACGTATGTGGAACTTACCTGTTCCTCAGAAAATTAAGTTCTTTTTATGGCGATTCTGCTGCAATCTGTTACCTGTAAGGCCAATCTTCAACATTGCGGGATTCAGTTGAGTACGGCCTGTCCGTTTTGCAACTTCCCTGCAGAAACCCAACATCACCTTTTCAGAAGGTGCAAATACTTCAAGTTTATCTGGAAACACTTCAATTATGCTTTGGACTTATCTGGTACTGCTACTGGCGAAAGAAACTGGATAAATTATATTCTCTTGCAGAATACAGAGAGTTCTCAGGTAATCATTATCGCCTGCATCTGGATAATCTGGAGAGTTCGCAACTTAAAAAAATTTGAAGGAAAGGAGCAAAATCATAACCAAATTCTTAACTGGATCAACATTATTCTAACTGACTGGACGGTGCTAGATGAGAAGAAAGAGGTGCAGATTAAGAGAAGCTTACCAGTGAAGTGGTCTCCTCCTGCTGAGGGATCGATCAATATCAATGTTGATTTTGCTAATTCTGCTCAAAGTCTTCGTGCTTGTGCGGGCTCCGTTGTCAGAAACCATAGAGGAGATTTCATGATGGAAATATGCATACCAATCCCTATCTACTGCGACTCTAATCTGTGAGAAGTCAAAACATTGTTGGAAACGGCGAGAATGATAAGGGATCTACAGGTGCAGAACAATCAGATGATATTTGAGATCGATTCTTTGAATGTTTGTAACTGGTTTAATGGATCGCAAAGATGGTTCAATGATTGGGAAAGCATTCTGGCAGAGCTTCGGCACATCATCAACAACTGCTTGAAGGGTAGGCTTGCTTATATAGGTAGGGAAGGTAATCAGCCGGCACATTTGATGGCATCGAGGGGACTGGAAGAGGAAGCAGCAAAGATCTACTTGGTTCATCCCCCGATCTACATTCAGAACTCATTAGAGGAAGACATTAATGAGATACAGAATACTGAAGAGGTCGGCGACTTCTAGTCTCCTTAGGTCTGTTTGGTTTCTTGTATTTTATTTGGTCTTCTTTATTGCTGGTTTGTACAGTAATATTGTTGGACTTTGTTGGGCTTGGTTTTATTTGTCTTGTAGTATTAGTGGGTAAGATTTTTGTCCCCCCACTTGTAATGTGAGTTGGAAGTCCAAATTATTTAATGAATGCAGGGTTTATACCGCCCTACCGAAAAGGTAGGTTCCTTAAAAAAAAGCTTATACGCAAGAGCAAAAATAAAAAGAGGCTTATACTGTTATACACAATGTTCTTTCAAAAAATACACAATTTTTTTATTAACTTATTTTGAAAGCTTACACATAATCAAAAGTTTATTGCCCCTTATTATGATTCTGTGCAGGGACTAAAGTGAAATGCTGCATAAACGGTGGTTGTATAAATATGACTAAACTGCAAGTCCTTTAAAACTGTGGTTGTGTAATTCCGGAGTAGCAGTAGCCGTTGGATGGCTTGGAGATTAGATCTCAGCCATCCATTAGTTTTAGAACGTTGTGTTTAAAACGTAAGTGGAGCGGCGTCGTTTGGGTGATTAGCCAGCGGAGCATTCCACGTCAGCCAGCTCCTCGGTCCTGATTGGTTACATTCAACCGTGTTGGCTGACGTGGCTTGTCCGTTAGGTAGTTTAGAAAACTACAATTACATCCCCTTTGCTATATATAGCCGGGGCTGTATTGAAAATGTTTTTATGTTTTTTGAAATACAATTTCTTCCCCAAATTCTCTCTTCTCTCTAACCCTAGCTTCTTCTTCTTCAATTCTTCGGATTAATTCTCCGAATCTCGGTGTTTTCCGGCGATTATCTCACCGGCGACGGCAACCGTGAGGTCAGGGACCTCACATGTTGGTATCAGAGCCAGGTTTCTGAACCTCAAAACTCAGAAATGACCAAAACCAGAAGTCAAAATTTCATCGCCATGGATGCAGATGCGAAGGTCCTGGTGCTGGAGGAGAGGCTCAACGACTACGAGGATACAATCGACGGCGTGCGAGTACAATTTGTGAAGCTGGAGGAAGGTATGCAATCTCAAATTCACAGTATGAGGTCTGAGCTCAAAAATGACCTAAAAGAAGGATTGTATGCTATGGAGAAAAAATTTGATGATTAATTCAAAAGAATTACGAACTGTTATAACTTGCTAGCGAATCAGAGAGATAAGGAGAAAATGGCAGGCCATTCTGAGGTGTTAAATGAGGACAGTAGAGCCTCAATTTCTCAGGGAAAGAGACCTGAGGTTACTAGCAGTTTTTTCAAAGAAAATAGCTCTGAAGAGTACAATGTGTGCATGAAGAATTACTCACAGGGAGGTATTCCTCTACCAAAAATTGAATTCCCTAAGTTTGGAGGTAGAGATCCACTTGGTTGACTGCAGAAAGTGGACAGATATTTCCAGATATATAAGATGAATGATTGTCAGAAGTTAGTAATGACTTCATTGCACTTGGAAGGAGATGCAGATTACTGGTTTAGATCTGAGTTTGATGAGTTAGAAGGAATCATGTGGGCTCAATTTAGTGAAAAATTATGTGTGGAATTTGTTGAACCTGGACATGAAAATGTGCTGGGAATTTTTAACAAACTAGTGCAGCAAACTACAGTAGCTGAGTATCAGTTAAGGTTTGAAGCTTTGAGGCCAAGAATTAAAGCTCTACAACCCTGGGCTGATGACATGTATTTTGTTAGATGCTTCTTAAGTGGATTGAGGGAGGATTTATAGAAAGTTGTGCAGTTGCAGTTTCCAAAAACTCTATCTCAAGCCAAAGAACTAGCTACATTGCAAGAGGCACATGTTGATTCCCTGGAAAAACACATGTCAAGGAAGGGAGGTACCAAATTTCATCAGCACCCTAGCAGCTGGAAGAGGTCTAAAACCAGTTCAGGTGGGCAATCTAAGGAGGAAGGCCTTCCCAAAACTTCAAACACTGTTGTTAAGAGGTTAAGTGCTGCTGAAATGAAAGAAAAAAGGGATAAGAAGCTGTGCTTCTACTGTGATGAGAGTTACACCCCAGGGCACAAGTGCACAAAGAAGTTATTATATCTGTTGATTGGAGATGAGGAAGAAGAGAACTGCTCTGAGCCAAATGTTATAGTTGATGATGAAATTCCTATAGAGGCTCCTACCAAAGAAGTGACTGAAGAGGAAGTGCCACTAGGAATTTCTCTACATGCCATGTCTGGCTGCTCTAATGCAGAGACCATCAGAATCTCAGGGCACATAAATGGCAAACAGGTACATGTACTAATTGACACTGGTAGCACTCATAATTTCATTGACTGCAGCACTGCTAGGAGAGTTAATTGTGAAAGCCAAAGCACTAGGGAAATGCAAGTATCTGTTACAGATGGCAGTAGAATAAGCAGCACTGCAATTTGTAAGGGGCTGCCATTACAGTTGCAGAAATGTCAAGTGACTTTTGATCTGAGGGTCTTACCTCTGGGCAGCTGTGATGTAGTGTTGGGAGCCCAATGGCTAAAGAAAGTGAGCCCAGTTTCACTGGATTTCAACAAAAGGACTTTTGGATTTCAGTTAGGTGGTCAAGAAATGGTGTTAACAGCTCACAATGACACAGAAAATATCAAGGAGGCACGGCTACAAGAACTCCATGAGTATTGCCAACATAATGAGCATTGTATTACAGCTCAACTTTACTCAATTGGAGCTATCAGTAGCAGTCAAGAAACTCCAGAAGAGTTGGTTGACCTTGTACAACAATATGAGGACCTTTTTGTGGAACCTACCCAGCTTCCACCACCAAGAAGTCAAGACCACAAAATTCCTCTTTTTGAAGGAGCTAAACCAGTGTGTCTGAGGCCTTATAGGTATCCCTATCTCCAGAAAAATGAAATTGAAAAAATGGTACAAGAGATGCTCCAAAATGGCATAATACAACCCAGCACTAGCCCCTTCTCAGCACCAGTTTTATTGGTCAAAAAGAAGGATGGGACTTGGAGATTTTGTGTGGATTACAGGGGCTCAATGACATTATAGTAAAGAACAAGTTTCCAATACGTGTTATTGATGAGCTCATGGATGAGCTGAAGGGGACAGCAGTGTTCTCCAAACTAGATTTGAGGTCTGGCTACCAAGTGAGAATGGCATAGGCAGATGTGTTCAAAACTGCCTTCTGAACTCATGAGGGGTTGTATGAGTTTAGAGTTATGCCATTTGGCTTAACTAATGCACCTGCCACCTTCCAATGTCTAATGAATGACATCTTCAGATCACAATTGAGGAAGACTGTACTAGTGTTTTTGATGACATATTAGTTTACAGTGGGTCTATGGAAATGCACAAACAACATCTGGGGGTGGTCTTTGAAAAAATGAGAAGACACAAATTGTATGCAAAACTCAGCAAATGTTCTTTTGGCCTAGCAGCAGTTGAATATTTGGGGCACATTATCAGCAAGGAGGGGGTGCAAACTGATCCTAAGAAGCTGTCAGCTATGAAGAAGTGGCCACTACCTACCAATCTCAAAGGACTCAGAGGGTTCTTGGGCCTTACTGGGTACTATAGAAGGTTTGTGAGGAATTATGGAGCATTAGCTAGACCATTAACACTACTACTGAAGAAGGGCAATTTCATTTGGACTGAAGAAGCTACAACAGCTTTTAACAAACTCAAGGAGGCCATGGTATCAACTCCTGTCTTATCTCTACCTGATTTCACTAAAATGTTTGTGGTAGAAGCAGATGCCTGCTATGATGGCATTGGTGCAGTCTTGATGCAGCACAATAAACCACTGGCTTATTTCAGCAAGGCCTTGGCCTCAAGACATTTAGGGTTATCCACTTATGAGAAGGAACTTCTAGCACTTGTCCATGCTATCTCTAAGTGGAGGTCTTATTTGGAGGGTGGTACGTTCATCATTAAGACTGATCATCATAGTCTTAAGTACTTACTGGAGAAAAAGTTGACATCAGTTCTTCAACAGAAGTGGATTTCTAAACTGCTAGGGCTACACTATGAGATCCAGTACAAGAAGGGTCAAGACAATAAGGTAGCTGATGCTCTTTCGAGAAGAAATACAGGTGAAAATGCATTAGAAGGTTCCTGTGTAGCAGTGTCATCTATAACTCCAAAATGGCTGCAAGAAGTGAAGGAGAGTTACAAGGATGATGTGGAAGCCAGAGACAAAATAACTATGTTGTCAATTGACTCAACTTCTGCACCTGGTTTCCAACTACAAGATGGGGTCTTGAAGCATATGGGGTTGCTTTATGTTGGGAGTGGTACTGAGTTGAGGAAAAACATCATTCAGGAGCTTCATAATACTGGAGTGGGTGGAAACTCTTGCATTTTGGGGACTTACAAGAGGGTTAAAATGTTGTTCATTTGGCCAGGTTTGAAGAAACAGGTTAAAGAGTGGGTGCAAGGTTGTGACATTTTCCAGAGAATGAAGGAAGAACACCTTCCTTATCCAGGGTTATTGCAGCCTTTACCAATTCCAGATCAACCATGGACTCACATTGCGATGGACTTTTGTGCACAAGAGAATCCTGCAGAGAGAACTTCGTGTACACCAAAGGAAGAGAATAGGAAATGGCACAGGAAGTGTTGGGTTGTGTGTAGGGAGAGAGTAAGGCAATAGCACTGTCTGAGAGAGAGACAGGGGTTTGGCAGAGCTTCCGCGTATGTCTGGTGTGTCCTCTCTTGTATGGAAGGGTTAACATCCTATATATAACGGAGAATGTGACCGTTTTAGTGTGGTTAATGCGCCCATCAATGGCGGCTTAATTAGCTTAACCACAACGGCACGTTCGTCCGCGTATATAGGGGCCGTTACAGCACGTTATCCGCGTATACCGGAAGCGTTATGGGGTTGACCGGGTTTGACCGGGTTGACCGGGTTTATGGATCTCGTGCCATAAATCTCTCAAAAGCAGTTACTAAAGGTCGCGCGCGGGCTTGGCTCGCACGCGACAGGACTTGCTCTAGCCTCCAGACCACTAAGTCCCTACAAGTCCCGTGCAGCGGTATGCGAGGGCCCTGTCTCGCAGCCCCCACGTGGATCAGCGCGGCTGGTGATCCAGTGTGTGTGGAGCACAATATGGTGTGCTAGATGACTGCCACGTGGCTCAGATCTGTCTGCTTAGAAAGCACTATCTACATTAGCCCCCTTTCTGCGCGTGAAGACTCATAGTCGGATAGGCTTCCATGCGCAGGAACCAACGTACGCGTTGCCGCCACGCACCAATTCAAATATGTGCAGATTCAGCCCCCGTGCGTGCCATTATGACCTAAACCCCTAGAGTCGTGCCGTCTGGTCTTTTAGGGTTTTAGGCATGACGTCAGCTTGTCCTGTGATTGCGCGATTCGACGGTGACGGTTGCGATTCGACTACTGAAAGGACGCAATCCTTCATTGTTTTCGGATAAATACTCTGTACTCTCCATTGTTTCAAAGCATCACTTCTTTCTCTTAAAGTGAATGATACCCGGAAGCCTTCAAGAGCATATTCAGATAATCAATCACCAGTTCTCTCTTGTCAATCGTCTTCTTCAATTGTGCGCATCCAAGCAAGCTTTACTAAAACAAGGTTGGCCTTGTTCAATTCTGTTTAATATACGAATATATGCTTTGAACTGCGTTGGATCTGCAAACCCATAACTTCCTGAAGCATGTTATCCACTGAAAACTATGAAGAAGATCTTGCTCTTTGAATCCAACTTTGATTTAATCCCCAGATGATAAGGATTTTGAATGTGGGGTTTCTGAAATCCCTGATAATGCAAACGATTCCAATCTTTAATCTTGGAGATTGCTACTGGACTGTTCATCTTTCTTCCAATAAATCCTCATACGCTTTGAACTGAATCTTGAAATTCAAACTAAAGTATGTGTATTTCTCCCCCCTTTTTTCTTGCTTTTCCGCAGGAATGGCAAAGACAAAAGGAATCAAACCTATTAAGGAGGTCGAAGAAATACCTGATCTCCCCCAGGCCTTATGGCGAAAAGCCCCCTATCTGGGTGGCAAAGACTTTTACCATGCTAGGGTTAAGGTGAAAAACTTGCCAATCCCTGTCCCTGCTAAAGAATTGCAAACGTTAACCCCTCCAGTTAACTCGGCCCTGCTCGAATTGATCGATTCCGAGGACGTGGTTCGATTGGGAGTCGAAAATGGGTACTTCCCGTACACTGCGATTTCTACTCAAGTGTTTGTTAAGAAATTGGAATTCACGGATGAGTGGATTGACCATGTATTGACCAATCATGCCATTACTTTAAACGATGCTGGCATATATTTCGCAGTTCGTGCTATGAAGGGTGCTGCCGTGAAGCTGGACCAGTCCATGCTTCTAAACCTTCTTTCTCGTTACTCGCCTGCGACTCACACATTCCATTTTGCTGAGTTCGAGGCTGCTCCCACGCTTGAAGATGTGCACATGATGTATGATCTGTCTCCCGTGGGCGAGGTGGATCCTTTGAGTCCCTTGAGAACTGATGCGGAGATCGCTTTGTACAAGCAGATGGAGGAGTGCTTTTCAAGTGAAGAAAATTTCCACCCGGTGGATTCCCACAGAACTTCTTCCTGACTGGCAGTTGGTTGACACTTCTGCGAAGAACACTTGGAGTAAGTGCGTGCAATACTTCTTTTGTGATTATGCGAACAGCAGTATCACCAAGAAGCTTCTGAGCCAAAACCCGAAGGCTAAAAACTATGTGAATGGCAAGGGTTATCATTTGACCCTATGCGCCTTCCTCTGTGCCTGGTTGTCGAGGTATTTAATCGATGGTCACCCGCATGATGGGGTCTTCTACCATGTTCTTTCTCTTGCTGTGAAACTGGCCCTTGGTCAGAAAGTCGCACTCGGGCCCTTAGTCTTGGGCACGCTGTACCACAGGTTGGATCAGCTGGTCGTGGCAATGAAGGAATCGCGTGGTCGCCTCACGTACTGACTTACATTAACATTGCTTTCTTGACAATGTGGGTCTTCGAGGGATGGCCCTCTTATGCCCCAATTCCTTCTAAGCCCAGCAAATGGTGTCCCCCAGGTGTGGAGGAGGAACGTAATAGCGGTAGGGCTGCGAGGTGGTTTGGGACTCACTTTCCTAAGTGCGTTTGGAGCCTGATATGCGACAATCGGGAAGAGTTTATAGCCAGGCCTTATGCCACGCGCGTTGAGAATGTGCGATGGTTCCCAAAACTGTATCCCTCTAAGGCTGTTGCTTTCTCTGAAGAGCTTCTTTTCGAGAACGGGAAGCATTTCCACGAACGCTATCGCGAATTCTTCTGCTGGTGTCTGAGAGGTTCTCTTCTTGCTCTTGCGGAGTATGTTCGCGAGCTCGCACCTAGGTACGAGAGAATCACCGTGGACGTTGATCCCACTCGCGTTTCTCCCCAGTTTGGCTTCGACGCGGTGGCACCATCAATCTGGCCGCAGTCTATCATAAGAGGCTGCTACAAGCGATTATTGTCTGGGGAGTGTAAAACAATCTTGAGGAGCAATCTTCCCTTCGAGCAACCTCCAGGTAACCGCAAAGGTGGCTATTCCAGAAACAGGATCGCTTATTGGAATGCCCAGCAGACAAGGTTTGAGACGCAGTCGGCCCCTCAACCAAGCAGAGCTTCTGTGATCAAAAGGAATTCTTTCCCTTTTCGTCCCAACTGTAGCCTGGACGAGTCTGAATATGGCTGCTATTCGTTGCTGGATCGCGAGAATCACCTGTGTCCCTCCACCATTCTCGACGAAAAGATAGCCGCCGTTAGGAGAGGTTATTCGCATGTCATCAGATACAGCGAAACTTTTGCTAAGGTAAGCAATTTTTCTTGCATATGCTAAATTTCCTTATTCCAATATGTCGAAAGCTTCATGCTTCATTTTCTGCCGCAGTGCTATGTGAGGAGGTTTGCATCTGGTGAGCGTTCCAAATCACTGGTCACTACCATTGTTACTGCAAGAAGGCAGGGACAACCAGTTCGGCTAGCTTCGAAAATGGATCCCGCGGTTGAGACCAAAATTCGCGAGATCATGAATGCTTTTGCTGATTCGCTGATAGACAATACTCCAGCCTTGTCTCCACCCAGGAATGATCCATCTCCTCCAGCGACTGCTGCTCCGAGAGCGAAGAGGCCCAGACAAAGAGGAATCACAATCTCTTCCCCTAGGAGCACTCCAACTTCCCCTCCTGCGAGATCCCTTACTGCCAGGGATAAAGGTAAAGGTCGCATGACCAGTAAAGCGCGGAAGGAACTCGCAGTGGAGACCTTTGTTCCGTTTGGCCAGGAGGAAGAGGAGGAGAGAAGGGAGACAAGAGAAGAAGATGAAGAAGAGGAAAGAATTGAAGATGTCAGAGACAGAGAGAGAGATGAGATGAAAGAGGAAGAGTCAGGAGGTATCTCAATCGTACTTCTCTTCTCATTATCTTAACTCTTCACAATCTTGTTTGAACGAATTGTTCTTTCGCAGATGATGATGATGAGACCATCAGTGGCCTTTTGGCCAAGAAGCAGAAGAGGGGTTCTCATTCCGGTGTTTCTAACGAAACCATAAGCGAGGACATTCTTGCCGAGTCCAGGAGAACAGCTGCGGAGGCTGCTGAAAGAAGAAGAAAGCGAGAAGAAGAGGAGCTCGAACGCGTAAAGAAAAGGAGCCTAGAAGAACAACACGTCGACGACTTAGTGCGTCAAACTGATGAGGAAGATGTGCTTCCAGAAGACGTGGCTCCTCAAGTTGATGAGGATGAAGCAGCTCAAGAGGAGGATGCGGCTACTCTGGAGCAAGTCCAAGCAGACTTCGAAGAGATCGCAGGCGGTAACGAAGGTGAGATTTTTAATCTTGCGGTAACTTACCGAGATGTGATTGTTGGTGCCTTAAAGCACGGCTTGTCGAAAACTGACATTCGCCGCTGGCTAGTAGGCAAGTGCGGTGAACCTTCAGGTAATCACTTGAACAACATGTGTGAACTAGGCTTAGCAACCCAAACATAATCATGACTGGTTTCTTCGCGCCCCAGGTCACGCTCATCTTAAAGATATGCTTAATGAAGATACATTAATAGGGCAAGGTTCCACGTCCTTAGCATATGACGCAGATGCTGCAATCCCACCTTCGCGTGGAGGTGCTCGCTCTTAGCTTACCAAAGATAATAAAATATGATGCAATACAAGTTACCTCACATCATCGTATCTTGTATCGCAGGCAACGCTGATGAAGCCATGTTGGAACAAAGGAGTCAGCCTTCTGCATCTTATGTCCCGGTGCCGAGTTCTCATACTGAGAAGCCCGTCGCAGCTGCTGAATATGCGGGAGAGCCCTTCGAGGACATCATTGAAGTTTCTGATGATGTCGAAACTGACACCGTGTTGATGGAGGAAGATGCCCATGCTGGTGCTGAGGAAACAGAAACAGACGCTGCTGATGCTATCGCACCTGAAGGCATTCCTGACCAAGCTGCGAATTCTACCGCGGCTATGCCTCCGGCAATGACTGAGCCTGCGGTGACTCTTCCTGCGTGGAACTTTCGGAGTTCGCAGGTCGGGACTGCAATCGCACCTGGTGTAGCTTATACTCTTCCTACCAACTATGAGGAGTTAGAGCTCGCAGCTGACAGGAGGGTAATGGAGCAGAGACAGTCTTCAGCTGCCCCAGCAATGCGCATTCCTTCTTTGCGCGAGATCCTTGAAGGAACTGGTATGTCGTGATTGTTGTTCGCATCTTGCTTTCTCCATTTACAAGTTCGATAGTCTAACTTGGTTTATCATTGCTTAGGGTTGAAGCAAGCTGATGTAGACTGGCTAGTTAGGATGCGCCTCTCCTACCCTCAATCATTTGTGAGGTCTCTGGAGATAGGGCCCTTCGATAGGAGACTGTTTTTGACTGAAGCCATCTGGATTTTGGAGCAGCTATCTGCAGCCACATCTGTGACCATTTCTCCTCAGAGCGCGGAGTTGCTTTTCGGCATGTGTCAAAACCTTCTCTCCAAAGTTCAAGGCAAGCTGGGCTTTGGATATCTTGTCAAAAGAGTTACCCAGATTCGTGCGGCCATGAATCTGAAGCGCGGCTACCATAACCTCGCAGCTGAGGAGCAGAAGGTGGAGCAGCAAAAGCAGAAGGCTGAAGAGGCTGTGAGGCTCTTCCATGAGATGAACGCCAAATATGAGCAATTGAAGCAAGAAGTGGAGCAAGTGGAAAATCTGTCGCGTCAGTTTACTCCTAATGACTCCTTGGTCATAGGCTTATTTTGAAAAGTAGCAAATTTGTGTCGAGAAAAATGCTAAAACATTACTGTAATGTTGCTAGGGTTTCTCCCCCCTTTTTTTTCAAAAAGAATTTGAATGCCTGTTTTGCCCTTCCCGGGATTTGCTCGAATATCTCTGTGCATATCAATTATGACGTCAGCTATTGATATACTGCCTTGATTTTCGGGCTAATTGCCCATTAGATAAGCACGCTTTCCTTGGGAAGTCCATCCGTATCATGACCATCCGTCATTAATTAGGATACGCAACCGAATCGTAGTAGCCTTTAGTAGGGTAATTGATTGTTACCTCTTTTCAAGGCGTAAGTGATTGATTCTTACCCTCTTTTCAAGTTTTGCTGACTCATCTCAGCAACTGAAGAGTCTCAACAGGGTCTATATAAACCCTGCCTTTTGATATTTGCGTTCTTCATCCCACAATGTGGCTTGCCGTGAGTCCTTACGACTGTTGGCTTCAACGCTTGTATTTTGTTGATTCATGACAGCTTCAAGTTGTGAAACCTGAGTTTCTGCTTTGTGCCATAGAAATAGCTTCCAAGATCTGCTTTACAAGGCTTATTGATCTTTATAACTATCATAAAGAAGATACAGATAATACCTCATGCTTGCTCGAAGAATTTTCTTCGTCTATTATGTTTGCAGGTCATGTTTCCGGCCGCCTCCCGGCGAGGTGCAGCGCCGTACTGGCCTTTTTACCGGTTCATAATGAACGGTGGATTTCTCCTCTAGCTTGCCCGGAGGAGAATTCCTTGCCTCCACGTTCTTGAACTCGGGGTGGCGAGCCAATGTGCTCGTCTTCGTGGACAAGGAGCCTCTTGCCCTAGGAGTTGCTGCTTTCCTGTCCTTCACAGCCGCATACGCCGGAACAGGTGGTTCCTCAGGCACGTCTCTTGAGCAGAAGACCAGACAATGGCCTTGTCAGATCCTGGGATCTTGAACATAGTATCGCATAGGTCTTGTAGACATGGCGGGCTGTTCTTTTCGCAGGAACACCCTACTTGCTACAGATCTTTGGTCGCAGATCTTTGTATCGCATGGCTTCTGCTAGGACCGTTAGGTCGATCCTTTTCCAGTTAGGATTCCCTCGATGTGTAACTTCCGCTTGTAAGTTACTATTTAGATGCATTGTAAGCCATGTTGGCTGTGTAACTAGCTTGATCTGCGCTTTTTGCTTGTAAGCTGCTATCTAGACAGATAAATTGTAAGTCATTTTGACTCATAATGATAAATTGCTTTGTATGATTTGGGGTTTTCGTTACAACAAATTACAATTTCGCATGCGTATTGGCAAATTTCGCCCTCTATAGTGCAGTATTCACACTTTGCATTGTTGCTATGATTTGCTATGTATCGGATAGAGTCGCAGATATGATTTTAGATCATTCGAGATCGTATTTGCCTAGCTTTGCTATCTTGGCGGATAGGCTTGAGATTTACTTAAGGTTAGACTCAAGTACGAGCGCTATCTCGGCAGATAGGCTTCTGTAGATCACTTAAGATCATTTTGCATAATGCTGCTATCATGGAAGATAGACTTAAGAATCATTTTGAGATCGCATTCCTGTAGTGCTGCTATCGTGGCAGATAGGCTTGAAAGATCATTTAAGATCATGTTCACATAGGCTGCTATTACGGCTGATAGGCTTAAAAGATCACTTAAGATCATACTCGCATAGGCTGCTATCGTGGCAGATAGGCTTTTAAAAGATCACTTAAGATCATACTCGCATAGGCTGCTATCACGGAAGATAGGCTTATAGGATCGCTTAAGATCATATTCGCATAGGCTGCTATCGTGGCAGATAGGCTTTAAGAGATCACTTAAGATCATACTCGCATAGGCTGCTATCACGGCAGATAGGCTTACAAGATCGCTTAAGATCGTATTCGCATAAGATGCTATCGTGGCAGATAGGCTTTAAAAGATCAGTTAAGATCATATTCGCATAGGCTGCTATCATGGCAGAGGCTTAAAAGATCACTTAAGATCATATTCGCATAGGCTGCTATCATGGCAGATAGGCTTAAAAGATCACTTAAGATCATATTAACATGGGCTGCTATCGTGGCAGATAGGCTTTCGCTACTGAGAAATAATGAAATAAACAGAGCAACAAAGACATATGACTGCATAAAGTTCTTCCCATTTGGGAGATGTAGATACTGCTTTCTGACATGACAGATCTCGGCCACGTGGCGGCCATCCAGCACACCATATTGTGCTCCACACACACAGGATCACCAGCCGAGCTGATCCATGTGGGGGCTGCGAGACAGAGCCCTCGCATACCACTGCACGGGACTTGTAGGGACTTAGTGGTTTGGAGGCTAGAGTAAGCCCTGTCGCGTGCGAGCCAAGCCCGCACGCGACCTTTAGTAACTGTTTTGAGAGATTTATGGCACGAGCTCCATAAACCCGGTCAATCCGGTCAAACCCGGTCAACCTCGTAACGGTTCCGGTATTCGCGCACCACGTGCTCTAACGGTTCCTATATACTCGGACGAACGTGCCGTTATGGTTAAGCTAATTAAGCCGCCATTAATGGGCGCATTAACCACACTACAACGGTCACGTTCTACAGTATATATATATCGTCAACCTTTCCATACAAAGGGAAACACACTGCCATACGCGGAAGCTCTGCCAAACCTCTGTCCCTCTCTCAGACATTGCTACTGACTTACTCTCTCCCTACACACACCCCTATTCTTCCTATGCGATCCTTGATCCACTACACACGGTGCACACGGAGGTCTCCCCGCCGGAATCTCTTGTGCACATTTTGGTGAACCCGACGTGAACTTACCAGCAAAAGCAACCATGTCTCAGGAGGATGATGTCAGCAACCGTTCGCCTTCCACCGAAACTCCCTCGGGAGACGAGACCCGCCGTACTCCGACGACTCCCGGCGAAGCACCGACGTTAGAGTCTCTGGACGCCACCGTCCAGAGTCAGGCGAAAGCTCTCAAATCCCAATCTGCGCAGCTAGAACAAATCTTGGCTGTTCTAGGCACCCTCGCGCCGAATCCTCCACCGGCTGCCGCTATCCCTCAAGGAGGAGGAACCCCTACCGCTCCAGGATTGGGAGTGCCATCCACACCTCCCAACCCTCATCTGCAGACTCCGCCGTCGGCTGCGCAACTGCATTCGGTTCAAGGATCAACGGCACAGATGCTGCCTCCTGCTGCTCACGCTCCTCAGCCCTCGGCTTTGGCGTCTAATCCAACTCTGCAGTACCCTTTGCCTCCCCCAACGATGATCTGGGGAAACGCGGGTACTCAGTATGCTCCCAATCCTCCAGCGGCATATGTGTCGCCACCGCCCACGGTGACCCCTCCAGCAACTACCGAGGGTAGCATTCCAGAGTGCATGACGTCTTTACAAAAGCGCGTGGACACCATCCTGGCTCATCAGTCATTCGCGGATACTATTATCCCGAAGCTAGACAATGATCCACCTATTCCACGAGAGATCTATCTCATGCCTAACCCGGCGGGGTACAAGGCTCCCAAATGGGATAAGTTCGAGGACGTCAATGGAAACGCTCATGAGCATGTCATGCGTTTCATCGACGTCATGGGTCCGTTCGGAGCCGATCCCAAACTACTGATGCGGGAGTTCCCAAAATCTCTTGGGAACGTAGCATACAAATGGTACCGGACATTGGAGGCCGGATCCGTGAAGACTTGGGACGACATGGTCCAAAAGTTCTATACCAAGTTCTTTCAAATGGAGGAGAAGGTGACGATGATCCATCTCTCGCGGATGTACCAGAAACTCGAGGAGGATGGGATCACCTTCATCAAGAAATTCCGGGCGAAATCTTTGGAGTGCAAAGATCCAATGCTCGAAAGCCGGCTCGTGGAGATATGCCTACAGTGCATGCGAGATGAATACAAAGGTATGCTCATCAATTTGCAAACACCTACGTTTTCAAAACTAATCGAATGCACGAAGAACATCGAGCCCATAGTCGAGAGACAGAAAAAGAAGAACGCTTCAGAGCGACCTGCGAGCGGCACCACTTACAAGATCGGAAGGTTCAGCTACAAGCGGGGACGCGAAGTCGAGGTCAACACAGTTTCGCCCCAGAAGCAAGCGAAGGTTGTGAACTTCGATGTACCGCCTCTGCCATGCTCGGTAGAGGAAGCGAGTGATCTCTGCAAACAGTGGCGCAAGGACGGCGTTCTGCCACCACTCGAGAAAATACCCTCCAAATAGATGGTGAGGGACCCTAAGTGGTGCGAGTACCACGGTAAGATCATGCATCCCACCGCCGAGTGCAAGAAACTCAGGTTCGCGTTCGATCAGAAGATGAAGAACGGCGAGCTAATCGTCAGCGACAACAGGAAAGACGTGCGCAACAACCCACTTCCTGCCCATACAGAGTCAGGCTCGAAAGGCAAAGAGGTCGCCATGATCTCGATCGTAGACCTGGAGGAGGTCGCACAGGATGGTCTACCCATCATTGCTGAGGTCCATCAAGACGAAGATTATAGCATGGACACGGAAGATGAACGTGCCGACCGCATGAAAGGGTCGCACGGCTTCAACAAATTCTTCGACGAGATGAATTTCTCCGAGAGGTGCCGGACTGATATGACAAAAGCAATCTTAAGGATAGCGGAGGACTACGAGGAGGACCTCGTGGTCTCCAACGGGAAAGTCATCAGGGCGTCTCGTTCCACAGGAAAGATCATGACCTTTTCTGCCAACGACAAGAAGACGGATGCGAGTCACCAGAGGCCTCTGTACGTGACCGCCATCATCAATGGCGTCGAATTCAAGCGAGCATTCGTTGACGGAGGAGCAGCGGTTAATGTTGTTCCCCTCCACACATTGAAGCTAGCAGGGATCCCCGAGCATAAGGTAGTCAAACGTCCATCTCCACTGGTGGGATTCGGAAGCGACTCTAGAATGGCGATCGGATGGATCCGCCTGGGCGTCCAGATTGGAAAGATCAAATGCTCGGCGAAGTTCTATGTCATAGACGCGAACACCACATACCACATGATCATAGGTCGAGCCTGGATTCATCGCTTCGACGCAGTCCCTTCGACGGCTCACCAGGTTATGAAAGCCATCTGGAACGACAGAATTGTCGAGATACCGGCTTCGATTAACCCGTTCAACTTGGACGAAGCACATCTTAGCGAGGCGGTGTGGTTCACCGAGATGGCGGACGAGCAAACACCCGGGCCTTTTAACCCTACTCCTTTACCTCTCTGGGAGGACATCAAGGACCAGTCACCTGCGGGCGTGATGGTGACGGGGGAAGATGCCAAGGAAAAGCCGCCTGCACGCGAAGAGGCGCCACGTATCGCATATCATAGAAAGAATGTGTACACCTTGAAGAGGATCGCGAAGCATGACCCCGAGGGCAAGGAGATAGAGAGCTTCTACGCCAATGGGAAGAAATGCTATCGCATATGAAGGTGCGCGGGGATGTCCTCACACGGGCATGGGGATGTCCCTGGGCAAATCAATCAAATCGAGAAAGTCGCGCTAACGGAAGAGCCAACACAAGGCACTCCAGACGAGAAACTCAAAGAAGCGCCTGAATGCATGGAAGACAGGCCAAGACCGCAAAAGCAAGAACTAAAGGAAGTATTCCTCAGCCCGAACGAGGAAAAGAAAAGGCCGGTCTTCTTGAGCGCGGACCTCACAAGCGAAGAGGAACAAGGACTACTGCAGCTCCTGACTGAGTACAAGGACGTGTTCGCATGGGAATATGATGAGATGCCAGGTCTGGATACAAGCATCACCATGCACCGTTTAGACATCATCCCAGGGTCTAAACCGGTCAAGCAAAGCACCAGAAGCTTCAGGCCAGAACTCAACGTGAAGATCAAACAGGAGATCGTCAAACTCCTAGATGCCAAATTCATAGAGCCAAATCATCATCCCACATGGCTGGCCAACATCGTGCCGGTGGTGAAGAAGAACGGACAGCTTCGCATCTGCGTGGACTTCCGAGATCTCAATCGCTTCTGCCCTAAGGACGATTTCCCACTGCCCAACATCGATTTGCTTATCGATTCAACAGCAGGCCATCGCATGTTCAGTTTCATGGACGGTTTCAGCGGATACAATCAAATCAAGATGGATCCCGATGATGCGCGGAAAACTGCATTCATCACTCCTGTGGGGGTATTCAACTACACGGTGATGCCGTTCGGTCTTAAGAACGCGGGCGCAACCTATCAGCGGGCCATGATGGCTCTATTCCACGACATGATGCACAAAGAGGTGGAATTTTATGTGGATGACCTGGTGGTCAAATCCAAGCACGAAGCGGATCACCTTGCAGACCTGCGAAAGGTGTTCAACAGATGCAGGAGCTTTCAACTGAAAATGAACCCCATGAAATGCGCGTTCGGCGTGACCTCGGGGAAGTTCTTGGGATGTGTAGTCCATCGCCAGGGGATCGAGCCTGACCCTGCGAAAGTGTCGGCCATCACCAGCATGACGCCTCCCCACAATCAAAGTACCTTGAAGACGTTCTTGGGAAAGCTGTCGTATCTGCGGAGATTCATCCCAGCAATTGCAGAAATCACATGCTGTTTCAGCACTCTTCTTAAGAAGGACGCCGCATACAACTGGGCTCCGGACCATGAGGCCGCATTCGAAAAGCTGAAAGAACTACTCACATCCTCAAAGATAATGATCGCGCCTCAATTGGGATCACCGCTTCTGCTATATCTCACATCAACAAGGAGATCTATAGGAGCACTCTTGGCTCAGGAGTACGAAGGTCAAGAGAGGCCCATCTACTATATCTCTCGCATTGTGCAGCCTGCTGAATCAAGGTACACAGACATCGAACGTCATTGCCTTGCTTTATTCTTTGTGATAGAAAAGTTGAGACACTATTTCGCGTCGCACAAAGTAGTGGTGGTCACCAAGAGCGACCCCATAAGATATTTGCTTACTCACACTACTCCGGGTGGAAGACTGGCGAAATGGTACATGACCATCTCTCAATACGATATCACATGCGTGAAACCAAGAGCGATCAAGTCGCAGGCGGTAGCGGATCTGCTGGCACAGTTTCCCGACAACAGCCATGAACCTGTGATCGAAGAAGAGCTCGAAGGCCCTGAAATCTACGCAATCGGCGTGCCCTATTGGACCCTGCACTTCGACGGTTCGTCAACCAGGAAGGGCGGAGGCATTGGGATAGTCTTGACAAAACCAGATGGGGAAGTCATACAGATGTCCGCAAAGCTCAACTTCGCAGTCACAAACAACGAAGCGGAATACGAGGCTCTTATCGCGGGGCTCCGTGCGGCAAAGGCCTTAGAAGTGAGCAACTTAACAGTCATGGGAGATTCCAAGCTGATTGTTAAGCAAGCCTCGGGCGAATATGGTTTGAAGGAGATCAACCTCCTGTCTTATCGTACTCTAGTACAGAAACTGATGCAACAATTCTGCGATGTGAAGTACGAGCACAAGCCTCGAGCAGACAACAGGCACGCAGACGCCTTAGCAACTCTGGGATCTAAGGTCAGCATAGACAAGTGCCCTGCAAGGATTTCCATCGAGGTGCGAACTTCGTCAGCATTAGCAGAAGGTGTGTGCGACGACGAACACATGGATGATGCAGACTGGCGGAAAGCAATCCTGCAAGCCATTACGAAAGGCACCAGCAGCGAAAGCTGGGCACTCACAAAAGGATACTGCATCCACGACAACACCCTTTACTACAAGGGTCCTGGAGGAATACTCATGCGGTGTGTCTCCGAGCAAGAGGGACAACAGCTGTTAGAAAAGATTCACCAACACGCTTGCGGAGAAAGCGAGGTGTCAATCTACAGAAAGGCTCAGAGATATGGCATTCATTGGCCAGGCATGTCAACAGCCGCAGCCCTGATACAAGGGAAGTGCGAAAGTTGCGCGCTAATCAAAGACTCTCTACTCGTCGCCCTAACCGATGACGACACGGACTGGAGGAAGCCACTGTTCGATTTCCTCACCCACGGCACCATGCCCGAGCCAAGAAAAGAGGCCGAAAAATTGAAAAGGAAAGCGTCTCGATACGTGGTACAGGAAAACCTGCTTTGGCGAAGAGGTCACGAGGGCAACTTGCTGCGATGCCTAGACGGCAGAGAAGCACAAGAAGTCATGGACCTTTCTCATCAGGTGGAGCATCAAGGAGGTGCGAAATTATGCAGACAGCTCCTCTCAATTGGATACTTCTGGCCCACCATGGAAGTCGATTGCCGCACCAAAGTGCGACGCTGCCAAGAATGCCAATTCAAAGGGAACCTAGTGCATGCTCCCGCCGTGGACTTACATGCATTAGGGACGCCATGGCCATTTCACACATCGGCTCTGGACTTCATCGGTCCCATCCGACCAACGTCGCATGGGAACCACTTCATTCTCACCGCAACCGAGCTGTTCACTAAGTGGGTGGAAGCAATACCACTAAAGACGGCAAATGCGCTGGCTGTGGTCAATTTCATTCAGGAAAGCATCATATGCAGGTTCGGAATCCCAAACACCATTCTTTCAGATAACGGTACTCCTTTTGTTAATCGCCAGGTAGCTGCGAAATTAGCGGAGTACAACATCAGGCAGATATGTTCTACCCCTTACTACCCAAAGGGAAACGGACAGGCCGAAGCGACTAACAAGACGCTGTTGAGAATATTGAGCAAAATGGTCGCAGACGATCACAAGAAGTGGGCCGACTCTCTAAGCATAGCTCTGTGGGCCTACAGAACTTCTCCAAGGACACCCACAGGGGCCTCGCCATTTCTGCTATGTTATGGGGCCGAAGCTGTGGTACCTGCGGAGGTCAGAGTCAACTCGGCAAGGTTGGCCTTCCATGCACTCTATGAAAATCAACGCGATCATGACTTAATCTTGCTGGAAGAAAAGCGAGAACAAGCCAAAAGGACTAACAAGCGGTACCAGGAAAGAATCGCTCGCGCCTACAACAAGACAGTCCAGCGAAGGGATTTCGCAGTCGGAGATCAGGTCTTGCGCGCATCCGACCACTGCATGCGAGAAGCAACTCACCCAAAGTTCGCAGCTAATTGGGAAGGACCCTTCGAAGTCACAGAAGTCTTCGATAGTGGTTACTGCAGCATACGAAGGTTGCACGGTACAGCCTCAACCCCCAGTTCAATCAATATGCGCTGGATCAAGAAGTACTATCCCTGACTTCTCTCATTTCATACGTTTTACGATAACGTGTTTAATGTCTCATGTGGCTATGATTTACGCAACCTCCTCTCCCATATGAGAGGATTGTAATCCCATCTCTCCCATATGAGAGCATTATAATAAAAGAATTCTCCCAAATGAGAAGATCATATTTCTAGCTGTTTATGTTGCTCTAGTTAATTTGTTATTACTGTTGACAATGGTTTATGCGCTGCAACAGCAATTTATACAAACTACGATCTTAATTGATCATCTAAGCCTATCTCTAACGACAGCAACCAATGCAATACGATCTTAACTGATCATCTACGCCTATCTCTAACGATAGCAACCGATGCAAATGCGATCTTAAGTGATCATCTAAGCCTATCTCTAACGATAGCAGCCAATGCAAATACGATCTTAAGTGATCATCTAAGCCTATCTCTAACGATAGCAGCCAACACAAATGCGATCTTAAGTGATCATCTAAGCCTATCTCTAACGATAGCAACCAATGCAAATGCGATCTTAAGTGATCATCTAAGCCTATCTCTAACGATAGCAGCCAATGCAAATACGATCTTAAGTGATCATCTAAGCCTATCTCTAACGATAGCAGCCAACACAAATGCGATCTTAAGTGATCATCTAAGCCTATCTCTAACGATAGCAGCCAATGCAAATACGATCTTAAGTGATCATCTAAGCCTATCTCTAACGATAGCAGCCAACACAAATGCGATCTTAGGTGATCATTCAAGCCTATCTCTCACGATAGCAGCCAATGCAAATGCGATCTTAATTGATCATGTAAAGCCTATCTCTTATGATAGCAGCCAACACAAATGCGATCTTGAGTGATCATTCAAGCCTATCTCTCACGATAGCAGCCAATGCAAATGCAATCTTAATTGGTCATGTAAAGCCTATCTCTTACGATAGCAGCCAACACAAATGCGATCTTAATTGATCATCTAAAGCCTTTCCCTTACGATAGCAGCCAAGCGCAAATGCGATCGTAATTGATCATGTAAAGCCTATCCCTGACGATAGCAGCTAAACGCAAATGCGATTTTAATTAATCATCTAAAGCCTATCTCTCACGATAGAAACCAATTCAAATGCGATCTTGATTGATCTTGTAAAGCCTATCCCTTACGATAGCAGCGAAACGCAAATGCGATCTCGATCGATCATCTAAGCCTATCTCTCAAGATAGCAGTCTATACAAGTGCGATCTCAAGCCTATCTGTTACGATAGCGACTCATACATAAAACAATTTTACCTGAGCTTCTCAAGCCTATCTGTTACAATAGCAACTTATATGCAAAGTGATTTTTGTTGATCACAAAAGCCTCTGTTATGATGGCAACGCATGCGCAAGATGATCTTACTGGATCTTCTAAAAGTCTATCTGTTGCGATAGCAATTTATGCGAGGGCAAGGGCTCCTTGTAGACGGGGATGAACGCGACGGTTCGTCACCCCGGGCTCACAAACGTGAAAGTGACGGATTCTTCTTCGGAGATGCTGAAGAAGAATTCCGCCGTTCATTACGAGGCGGTAGCACGGTCACTTCGGCGCTGCACCTCGCCACGAGGCGGCCGGAAACATGACCAGCACACATAATACACGAAGAAACTTCTTCGAATACGCATGAGATATTATCTGCATCTTCTTTATGATGGTTATAAAGAGCAATAAGCCTCATAAAGTGGATCTTGGAAGCTATTTCTATAGCACAAAGCGCAAACTCAGGATTCAAAGCTTGAAGTTGCCATGAATCAACGAAAAACAAGCGTTGAAGCCAGCAGTCGTAAGGACTCACGGCAAAGCACATGTTTGGGATGAAGAACCCAAATAGCAAAGACGGGGTTTATATAGACCCTGTACAGACTCTTCGGTTGCCTAAGATGAGTCAGCAAAATTCAAAAAGAGGGTAAGTTCAATCACTTACGCCTTGAAAAGCGGTAACAATCAATTACCCTACTAAAGGCTACCCCGATTCAGTTGCGTATCCTAATAAATGACGGATAGTCATGATTCGGATGGACTTCCCAACGGAAGCGTGCTTATCTGCCGATAAATTAGCGCGAAAATCAAGCAAAGAATCAATTGCTGATGTCATAATTGGATATGCACAGAAATGTCCAATCAAATCCCGAAAAAGGGGCAAAACGGGCAAATTCATTGTTCGTTGTTAAAAAAAAAAAGGGGAGAAACCCTAGCAACATTACATTAATGTTCAAAATGTTACATTAATGTTTCAGCTATTTTTGCAAGATTCGAAAAATCAAAGCAAATTCTTGATTAAGGAGTCTTGGGGCGCGAACTGCTCGCTCAGCCTCTCCACCTGTGCCACTTCTTGCTTCAGTAGCTCGCATCTAGCATTCATCTCATGATACAGCTTCAGAGCTTCATCAACCTTTTGCTTCTGCTGCTCCACCTTCTGCATCTCGACTGCGAGATTCTGGTGACCGAGCTTCAAAGTCACGGCCGCGCGGATCAGCGTGACTCTGTCCTTAAGAAACTTAAAGCCCAGTCTGCCTTGGACTTTGGTCACGAGGTTCTGGCACATGCCACATAGCAGTTCAGAACTCTGGACCGAAATGGTCGCAGGCGTAGCCGCAGACAGCTGCTCCAGTATCCAAATGGCTTCAATAAGGAACAGCCTCCTGTCAAAGGGCCCGATGTCCAGTGATCTCACAAACGAGCGAGGGTACCTGAGACGCATTCGGACCACCCAGTCTACGTCGGTTTGCTTCAAACCTGAGGAGATGTCAAAAATAAGTTATGATGTCAAAAGTTCGCAAGCGAATAATGTGACGCGCGAACAGTAAAGCTCTACTTACCAGTTCCTTCCAGAATCTCATGAAGAGAAGGAATGCGCGCTGCAGGGGCAGTTGAAGACTGTCCTCGCTCCATAGCTCTCCTATCAGCTGCGAGCTCTAATCTCTCGTAGTCGGGAGGAAGAATGTAGGCCGCGCCGGCTGCGACTACATTCCCAACCTGCGAGCCCCAAAAGCTCCACGCAGGAATGGGTGCCTCTGACTCAGTCATTGCCGGAGTCGAAGAGATGGCCGTAGTCGCTTGTTGAAGGACACTCTCGGATGCGGAAGCATTAGCAGCAGGTGTCCTTACCTCGTCAGCACTAGCATGGACATCTTCATCCATCAACACAGTGTCAGCTCCAGCATCGTCGGAAAGCTCGATGATGTCCTCACGAGGCACACCTGTGTGGTCAACAGCTGCGACGGGCTTCTCGGTATGGGATCTCGGAATTGGAACATAGGGCGCAGAAGGATGACTTCCCTGCTCCAGCTCAGGTTCCTCAGCATGACCTGCGACATTAGAAACGATGATATGAGGTAACTTGCGCTATAAGTTATTCTGCTATCTTTACTAAAAGCTAAGAATAAGCACCTCCACGCGAAGGTGGGATTGGGGTATCTTCGTCATACACTAAGGACGTGGAACCATGCCCTATCAGTGTATCCTCACTAAGCAAGTCTGTAAGGGGAGCGTGACCTGGGATGCGAATAAACCAGTCATGACTTTGCCTCAAGTTGCTAAAGCCTAGTACATGCGTATCACTCAAATGATTACCTGAAGGTTCTCCGCATTTGTCTACTAACCAACGGCGAATGTCAGCCTTTGACACGCCATGCTTTAAGGCACCCACAATAACATCTCTATAAGTTACTGCGAGATTGAAGATCTCACCTTTATCGCCGCCTGCGATTTCCTCGAAATCCGCTTGGACTTGCTCTAAGGCTGCTGCATCCTCTCCGAGAACCTCATCTTCCTCCTCCGCATGAGGAGCCGCTTCTTCGGGAGGCTCGTCCTCCTCGACAGTTGGACGCGCTAAGTCGTCAACATGCCGCTCTTCGAGGCTCCGCTGCTTCACACGCTCAAGCTCCTCTTCTTCCCGACGCCTTCTTCTCTCAGCAGCCTCCGCGGCTGTCTTACGGGACTCAGCCAGAATGTCCTCGCTTATGGGATCATCTGGGATGCCAGAATGGACATCCCTCTTTTGCCTCTTGGCCGCGAGGCCGCCAGCGGTCTCATCATCATCGTCATCTGCGAATACACGAATGGTTTAAGGAAAAGAAGTGCAAAGAAGTTACGATGACGGGAAATGAAGTGCGACGGAGGTACCTCCTAGTTCTTCCTCATGCATCACAACTGTTGCTTCTTCTTCTTCATCACTTGCTTGGGGCTCCTGCCTCTCTTCCTCTCCCTCTTGATCGAAGCGAACAAAAGACTCAACTGCGAGCTCTTTTCGCGCTTTGCTGGGCATGCGACCTTTGCCTTTGTCCTTGATAGAAAGGGACCTCACTGAAGGAGAAGTTGGAGCACTTCTAGGGGAAGAAATGGTAATTCCCTTTTGCCTAGGTCTCTTCGCTCTTGGCGCCGCAGTCGCTGGAGGAGACGGGTCATCTCCAGGAGGAGACGGAGCCGGAGGATTGTCTATCAGCGAGTCAGCAAACACATTCATGACTGCGCGAACCTTTGTTTCAACCTCAGCGTCCATCCTCCATGAAAGCCGGAACGGCTGCTGTTGTCTTCCGGTGGCAACAATAGTGTTGACCAGCGACTTGGAGCGATCACCAGCTGCGAATCTCCGCACATGACACTACAACAGTACAGTAAAAGTGTCAGCACAAGGAAATCGAGAAAACTTAACTCATGCGAAGAAAAGTACTTACGTCGGCAAAAGCCTTGCTGTATCTGACGACTTGCGTGTCGCCCTTCTTGATTGCGGCGACCTGCTCCTTCAGAATGAAATCAGGGCACAAATGGTTCTCACGGTCCCACAGTGAGTAGCAACCATACTCAGACTCGCTCAAGCTGCAATTGGGGCGAAACGGAAAAGAGTTTCTTTTGAGCAAGGGAGCCCTACCCGGTTGCGCCGCTGACTCCGTCTCAATCCTCGTTTGCTGGGCAGCCCAGTATGCGAGCCAGTTCTGGGAACAACCACCCTCGCGGGTACCCGCAGGCTGCTCGAAAGGAAGGTTGCTCATGAAAACCGTCTTGCACTCTTTTGTGAGCAAGTGCTTGTAGCAGCCTCTGACAATGGACTGGGGCCAGATCGATGGGGCCACAGCGTCAAAACCAAACTGAGGAGAGACTCGAGTAGGGTCAACATCCACTGTAAGCTTTTCATACCTTTGCGCGAGCTCACGAATATGCTCCGCAAGGGCAGGAAGGGAACCTCGCAGGCACCAGCAAAAGAACTCGCGATAACGCTCGTGGAAATGCGGCCCCTTCTCAAAAAGAAGTTCTTCTGAGAAGACCATACCTTTGGAGGGGTATAGCCTTGGAAACCATCTCACATTCTCGATGCGCGTGGCATAGGGCCTGGCAGTAAACTCCTTCCGTTTGTCGCATATCAAACTCCAAACGCACTTGGTGTTGCCTGTTCCGAACCATCTCGCAGCTCTTCCGCTGTTGCGCGCTTCTGTCTCGCCTGGGGAGCACCACTTATCAAGTTGGAGAGCAGTTGGGGCATAAGACGGCCAGCGCTCGAAAACCCACATTGTCAAGAAGGAAATATTGACAAAGGTCAAAACATCGAGGCGGCCACGCGACTCTCTCATAGCCAGAACCAGCTGATCGAGCCTATAATACAGCGTGCCCAAAACCAAGGGTCCAAGTGCGACTCTCTGGCCAAGGGCGAGCCTCACAGCAAGTGGCAACACATGGTAGAAAACCCCATCTTGGGGGTGACCATCGATCAGGTACCTCGACAGCCAAGCACAGAGAAAAGCACAGAGGGTCAGGTGATAACCCTTGCCCTCTACGAAATTTTCGGCTTCTGGGTCCTCACTCAGAAGTTTCTTAGTGATGCTGCTGTTCGCATAGTCTCGGAAGAAGTACTGCAACCATTTGTTCCAGGTATTTTTCGCAGACGTATCCACCAGCTGCCAGTTCGGAAGGGGCTTTGTAGTGGTCCACCGAGTGGAGATTTTCTTCACTTCAGCTAAGCATGCCTCCATCTGCGTATACAAAGCAATTTCCGCAGATGTCCTCAAGGGACTCAGAGGGTCCACTTCACCCATGGGGGAAAGCTCGTACAGCATTTGCACGTCCTCGAGCGTGGGGGAAGCCTCGAACTCAGCAAAATGGAATGTGTGAGTCGCAGGCGAGTAACGGGACAGAAGGTCTAGAAGCATGGATTGATCCAGCTTCACGGCAGCACCCTTCATAGCACGGATAGCAAAATACACGCCGGCTTCGCTAAGAGTCTCGGCATGATGTTCCAACACATGGTCAATCCACTCATCCATATAGTCCAATTTCTGGACGAACGCCTGAGTAGAAATCGCATTATACGGGAAGTGCCCGTTCTCGATCCCCAATCGAACTACATCCTCGGAACCAACCCACTCGAGCAGGGCTGAGTTAACTGGGCGAGTCAACGTCAGCAATCGCTCAACGGGAACAGGATCAGGCATTCTCTTCGCCTTTATCCTCGCATGGTAGAAATCTTTGCCGCCTAAGAAGGGGGCTTTTCGCCACAAGGCCTGCGGAAGGTCGGGTATCTCTTCATCTTCCTTGACGGGTCTGGTTACTCTTGTCTTGGCCATTCCTGCGAAAGAGCAAGAAAAAAGGGGGGAGAAATACCACACTTCAGTTTGAATTTTGGGAATTCAAGATCTATGCGAAGGAAAACGAACAGTTCCGATTATCGATTTCAGAAATTGGGGAGTTGCAAGATCCAATATTGCTGAAAGATTACAACGAAGCGGGTCCAAAGACCAAAACCTTTTCACAAATCCCACGGGTTTACAGATTCAACGCAGTTCAAGGCAAACACTGGTATCTTAAATCAAAAGTAAACGAGGCCAACCTTGTTTCCTTGAAGTTTGCTTGGATACGCACAATTGAAGAACACGGATTGCAGTTCTGAACTGGTGATTGATTATCTGGATCTGCTCTCGAAGATCTCCGGGTACCATTCACTTTAAGAGGAAAAAGTAATGCTTTGCAATAATGGGGGATACAAGGTATTTATCCAAAACAATGAAGGGTTGCGTCCTTTCGATGGTCGAATCGCAACCGTCACCGTCGAATCGCGCAATCACAGGACAAGCTGACGTCACGCCTAAAACCCTAAAGGTCAGACGGCACGACTCTAGGGGTTTTAGGTCATAATTATACGCACGGGGGCTGAACTTGCCCGTATTTGAATTGGTGCGTGGCGGCGACGCGTATGTTGGTTTTCGCGCATGGAAGACTATACGGCTATGAATCTTCACGCGCAGAAAGGGGGCTAATGTAGATACTGCTTTCTGACATGACAGATCTCGGCCACGTGGCGGCCATCCAGCACACCATATTGTGCTCCACACACACAGGATCACCAGCCGATCTGATCCATGTGGGGGCTGCGAGACAGAGCCCTCGCATACCACTGCACGGGACTTGTAGGGACTTAGTGGTTTGGAGGCTAGAGTAAGCCCTGTCGCGTGCGAGCCAAGCCCGCACGCGACCTTTAGTAACTGTTTTGAGAGATTTATGGCACGAGCTCCATAAACCCGGTCAATCCGGTCAAACCCGGTCAACCTCGTAACGGTTCCGGTATTCGCGCACCACGTGCTCTAACGGTTCCTATATACTCGGACGAACGTGCCGTTATGGTTAAGCTAATTAATCCGCCATTAATGGGCGCATTAACCACACTACAACGGTCACGTTCTCCAGTATATATATATCGTCAACCTTTCCATACAAAGGGAAACACACTGCCATACGCGGAAGCTCTGCCAAACCTCTGTCTCTCTCTCAGACATTGCTACTGACTTACTCTCTCCCTACACACACCCCTATTCTTCCTGTGCGATCCTTGATCCACTACACACGGTGCACACGGAGGTCTCCCCGCCGGAATCTCTTGTGCACAGGAGAAATCTTTTTATTATGAAATACTCTCATATGGGAGAGATAAGATTACAATTCCCTAATATGGGAGAGAAGATGCAAGAGTTTTGGCAATACAGAGCATGAAGCAGACGTTGTAATCTAACGTATATAATGAAAGGAGTTAAGGATAATACTTCTTAATCCAGCGCATGTTGACTGAGCTTGGGGTTGAGGTCGTTCCATGTAATCTCCGTATGTTGCAGTATCCACTATCAAAGACTTCTGTGACTTCAAAGGGTCCTTCCCAATTGGCTGCGAATTTTGGGTGAGCTGCCTCTCGCATGCAATGGTCAGACGCGCGCAAGACCAAATCTCCAACTGCAAAATCTCGACGTTGGACTGTTTTGTTGTACGCCAGAGCGATCCTTTCTTGGTATCGTTTGTTAGTCCTTTTAGCTTGCTCCTGCTTCTCTTTTAACAGGACTAAATCATGATCACGTTGGTTGTCATATAATGCATGAAAAGCCAACCTCGCGGAGTTGATCTTCACTTCCGCAGGTACCACAACTTCAGCTCCATAGCATAATAGAAATGGCGAGACCCCTGTGGGCGTCCTTGGAGAAGTCCGATAGGCCCACAAGGCTATGCTCAAAGAATCAGCCCATTTCTTGTGATCATCCGCCACCATCTTGCTCAAGATCCTTAATAACGTCTTGTTGGTTGCTTCCGCTTGCCCATTCCCCTTCGGGTAGTATGGGGTAGAGCATACCTGCCTTATGTTGTACTCTGCTAGCTTTGCAGCCATCTGGCGATTCACAAAGGGGGTACCATTATCCGAAAGAATGGTGTTTGGAATTCCGAATCTGCATATAATGCTTTCTTGGATGAAATGGACCACGGCTAGCGCATTTGCTGTCATCAGTGGTATTGCTTCTACCCACTTGGTGAACAACTCGGTCACGGTGAGAATGAAATGATTCCCGTGCGAGGTTGGTCGAATGGGACCAACGAAATCCAAAGCCCATGTATGAAACGGCCATGGTGTTCCCAAAGCATGTAGATCTACGGCAGGAGCGCGCACTAGATTACCTTTGAATTGGCACTCCTGACAGCGTCTTACTTTAGCGCGGCAATCTGCCTCCATGGTGGGCCAGAAATAACCGAGCGAGAGTAGCTGTCTGCATAACTTCGCACCTCCCTGATGTTCCACTTGATGAGAAAGGTCCATCACCTCTTGTGCTTCCTTGCTGTCTAGACATCGCAGCAAGTTACCTTCATGGCCTCTTCGCCAAAGCAAATTTTCTTGCACCACATATCGTGCTGCTTTTCTCTTTAGTTTCTCGGCTTCTTTTCTCGCTTCAGGCGCAATACCCTGCGTGAGAAAGTCAAAGAGTGGTTTCTTCCAATCCACATTGTCGTCGTTCAGAGCCATTAATAGAGAGTCTTTGATCAATGCGCAACTCTCGCAATTTCCTTGAATCAATGATGCGGCCGTTGACATGTCCGGCCAATGAATGCCATACCTCTGGGCTTTCGATAGATTGACACCTCACTTTCCCCGCAAGCATGTTGGTGAATCTTTTCAAACAGCGCTTGCCCCTCTTGCTCCGAGACGCATCGCATGAGTATTCCGCCAGGGCCCATGTAGTAGAGGGTGTTGTCATGTATTCAATACCCCTTTGTGGATGCCCAGTTCTCGCTGCTCGTGCCTTCTGCGATGGCCCGTAAGATTGACTTTCTCCAGTCCGCATCATCCATGCGTTCATCGTCGCATGCGTCTTCTGTCAACGCCGCGGATGTTCGCACTTCAAATGAGATTCTCGCGGGACATTTATCTGCACTAACCTTGGATCCCAAGGTAGCTAAAGCATCAGCATGCCTATTGTCCGCTCTGGGTTTGTGCTCGTACCTAACGTCGCAGAACTGTTGCCCCAATTTTTGTACCAAGGTCCGGTAGGGCAATAGATTTATCTCCTTCAAACCATACTCTCCGGAGGCTTGTTTGACGATTAGCTTGGAGTCCCCCATAACCGTCAGATTGCTTACTTCCAAAGCCTTTGCCGCGCGAAGTCCCGCGATGAGAGCTTCATACTCTGCTTCGTTGTTGGTGACTGCGAAATCAAGCTTTGCGGACATCTGTATGACCTCTCCATCTGGTTTGGCCAAGACTATCCCGATGCCTCCACCTTTCCTTGTTGACGAGCCATCAAAATGGAGCGTCCAATAGGGCAGCTCAACTGCATAGATTTCAGGTCCCTCCAATTCTTCTTCAATCACAAGCTCATGACTGTTATCTGGGAACTGTGCTAGCAAATCCGCCACCGCTTGCGATTTGATCGCCCGCGGCCGAACGCATGTGATGTCATATTGGGAAATGGTCATATACCACTTTGCCAATCTTCCCCCAGGAGTGGTGTGAGTCAGAAGATACCGTATAGGATCGCTCTTTGTGACCACCACTACTTTGTGCGAAGCGAAATAGTGTCTCAACTTTTCTATTACAAAGAATAAGGCAAGGCAATGACGTTCGATGTCCGTGTACCTTGATTCTGCAGGCTGCACGATGCGAGAGATGTAGTAGATGGGCCTTTCTTGACCCTCGTACTCCTGAGCTAGGAGTGCTCCTATAGACCTCCTTGTTGACGTCAGATACAACAAGAGTGGTGACCCGAGCTTAGGTGCGATCATTACTTTTGACGATGTCAGCAGCTCCTTTAGTTTCCCGAACGCAGCCTCGTGCTCTGCACTCCAGTTGTATACAGCATCTTTCTTGAGAAGATTACTGAAACAGTAGGTGACTTCGGCGATTGCCGGGATGAATCTTCGCAGGTAGGATGGTTTTCAAGGCACTCTGGTTATGCAGCGGAGTCATGCTGGTGATGGCCGATACTTTCGCAGGAGCAGGCTCGATTCCTTGACGATGTACCACACATCCCAAGAACTTCCCTGATGTTACTCCGAATGCGCACTTCATGGGGTTCATCTTTAATTGAAAGCTTCTGCATCTGTTGAACACTTTTCGCAAATCCCCCAGATGGTCTGCCTCCTCCTTGGATTTGACAACTAGGTCATCCACGTAGAATTCTACTTCCTTGTGCATCATGTCGTGGAGCAGGGCCATCATGGCCCGCTGGTAGGTCGCACCTGCGTTTTTGAGGCCAAAAGGCATCACCGTATAGTTGAATACTCCCACCGGGGTGATGAATGCGGTTTTCCGTGCGTCTTCGGGGTCCATCTTGATCTGATTATACCCACTGAAGTCGTCCATGAAGCTGAACATGCGATGACCCGCGGTTGAATCGATAAGTAAGTCGATGTTGGGGAGTGGAAAATCATCCTTGGGGCAGAAGCGATTAAGATCCCGGAAGTCTACACAAATGCGAAGTTGCCCATTCTTCTTTACTACTGGCACAATGTTGGCCAACCATGTGGGATGGTGATTTGGCTCTACGAATTTGGCGTCCAGTAGTTTGACAATTTCCTGCTTAATCTTCACGTTGAGCTCCGGCCTAAAGCTTCTTGTGCTCTGTTTTACAGGTTTGGATCCTGGAATTACATCCAACCAGTGCATTGTGATGCTCGTGTCCAGACCGGGCATTTCATCGTATTCCCATGCGAACACGTCCTTGTATTCAGTCAAGAGTTGTAGCAATCTTTCCTCCTCTTCGCCTGTGAGGTCCGCGCTTAGAAAGACTGGCCTCTTCTTTTCTTCGCTCGGGCTTAGGAATACCTCCTTCAGCTCCTGCTTTTGTGGTCTGGGTTTGTCTTCCATGCATTCGGGTGCTTCTTAAGACTGATCATCATAGTCTTAAGTACTTACTGGAGCAAAAGTTGACATTAGTTCTTCAACAGAAGTGGATTTCTAAACTGCTAGGGCTACACTATGAGATCCAGTACAAGAAGGATCAAGACAATAAGGTAGCTGATGCTCTTTCAAGAAGAAATACAGGTGAAAATGCATTAGAAGGTTCCTGTGCAGCAGTGTCATCTATCACTCCAAAATGGCTGCATGAAGTGAAGGAGAGTTACAAGGATGATGTGGAAGCCAGAGACAAAATAACTATGTTGTCAATTGACTCAACTGCTGCACCTGGTTTCCAACTACAAGATGGGGTCTTGAGGCATATGGGGTTGCTTTATGTTGGGAGTGGTACTGAGTTGAGGAAAAACATCATTCAGGAGCTTCATAATACTGGAGTGGGTGGACACTCTGGCATTTTGGGGACTTACAAGAGGGTTAAAATGTTGTTCATTTGGCCAGGTTTGAAGAATTAGGTTAAAGAGTGGGTGCAAGGTTGTGACATTTGCCAGAGAATGAAGGCAGAACACCTTCCTTATCCAGGGTTATTGCAGCCTTTACCAATTCCAGATCAACCATGGACTCACTTTGCTATGGACTTTGTTGATGGCTTACCAAAATCAGAGAATAAAACCACTATTTTGGTGGTAATTGACAGGTTGTCTAAGTATGGGCATTTTATTGCTCTTAGCCATCGTTGTACTGCTGAGGAGATAGCTGAAATCTTTTTCCAGAATATCTGCAAACTGCATGGCCTTCCAAATTCCATTGTGAGTGACAGAGATCCAATCTTCTTGAGTCAGTTCGGGAACACTTTATTCAAGTTAATGGGGACACACTTGAAGTATTCCACTGCATATCACCCTCAGACATATGGCCAGAGTGAGAGACTTAACCAATGTTTGGAGGTGTACCTCAAATGCCTTACTGGTGATAGACCTAAGAGGTGGGTGAAATGGTTAAGTTTAGCTGAATGGTGGTACAACACTAACTACCATACAGCTCTTCAGGTCACTCCCTTTGAAGCTGTGTATGGGTTTAAGCCTCAGCATTATAATTTCCACCAGCTCGACAAAACTGGTATTGATTCTGTGGACACCTTCATTAGTGACAGATCAAGATTACTTCAACTCCTCAAGGACAATCTTGTCAAAGCTCAAGAAAGAATGGTTCACTATGCAAACAAACACAGGACTGAAAGGGTGTTTCAGGTGGGTGACTGGATGTTTCTGAAATTGCAGCCCTATAGGCAGAGTTCTGTCCAGCTCAGGAGTAACTACAAGCTCTCTGCTTGATTTTATGGCCCTTTTCAGGTCTTGCAGCAAATTGGAAAGGTGGCTTATAAACTGAACCTTCCTACTCAATCCAGAATTCATCCTGTCTTCCATGTTTCTCAGCTCAAGAAGGCAATTGGTTCTTATACTGCTTCTCCAACTCTGCCAGCAGTGGGTGCTGAAGGACAATTTCTGGTTGAACCTGTGGCCATTCTTGACAGAAGACTCACTAAACAAGGTAATAGCTCTACAGTTAAAGTTTTAGTTCAGTGGATGAACCTCTCTCCTGCTGAGGCAACTTGGGAGGACTATTATCAGCTGAAGAAACAATTTCCTGGTTTTCAAGCTTGAGGGCAAGCTTAATGTCAAGTGGAGGGCACTTGTTATGATTCTGTGCAGGGACTAAAGTAAAATGCCGCATAAACGGTGGTTGTATAATTAGGACTAAACTGCAAGTCCTTTAAAACTGTGGTTGTGTAATTTCGGAGTAGCAGTAGCCGTTGGATGGCTTGGAGATTAGATCTCAGCCATCCATTAGTTTTAGAACGTTGTGTTTAAAACGTAAGTGGAGCGGCGTCGTTTGGGTCATTAGCCAGCGGAGCATTCTACGTCAGCCAGCTCCTCGGTCCTGATTGGTTACATTCAACCATGTTGGCTGACGTGGCTTGTCCGTTAGGTAGTTTAGAAAACTACAATTACCTCCCCTTTGCTATATATAGCCGGGGCTGTATTGAAAATGTTTTTATGTTTTTTGAAATACAATTTCTTCCCCAAATTCTCTCTGCTCTCTTACCCTAGCTTCTTCTTCTTCAATTCTTCGGATTAATTCTCCGATTCTCGGTGTTTTCCGGCGATTATCTCACCGGCGACGGCAACCGTGAGGTCAGGGACCTCACACCCCTGAGTGAATTCCCATTTCAATCGCATCCCCCTCTCTTCTCCATCAATTAACAGTTTAACATTATCAAGAACACAACACTAACAAGAACACAACAAACCACATCACACCATGAATAGATTCACCATTCAGGCATTCACCAAGACAGCATTTACAGGATGATAATGAACAGATTCGAGTTTCACAAATAACTACAACAAACAACAAAGATTATAGAAGAAATAGATCTAATCTAGTCTATAATAGATCTGGACCAAAAAAAAGCAAATCGATACAGGAGGAGGAGAAGAAGAGCAGGAAGAGGACGACGCCGACGCCGACGCCGTACGAAGGACGACGCCGGCACGTCGTCAAACCCGCCGCTTCCCAAGGTCGCCGACCGACGCCCTCGTCGAACCGCCGGAGCCCTCTTGAAGCAGATCTCTCTCTCTCTCCCTCATCCACTTCGATCTGCGCTCTCTCTCTCTCTCTCTATGGATTATGTTGATAACTCCGTTTTCGGAGTTATTTTATGCCTTTTATTTCTACGTTTTGCGTGCTTATCATGGAGAATTCGTCGTCTTTTGAGTAAATTGAGCTTAAATGTGATAATGTGAGTTCATATGCATTACTTGTTAAATCCGGGCGTTTCTTTAGATTTTTTGAGCTTTTATTGTGATATGATCGCGGGTTGTGTTTTCGTGTTGTGATTCGCAGGAAAACAGGGCTTGGAGGATCATGCGGGATATAGAAGCGAACTTCGGAAACAAGGAACTCAAAGGAAAGTCAAAAGGAAGGAAAAAGTCAAAGGAACTCAAAGGAAGGACAATGGAAGAAGGAAGGAAGGAGAAAGTCAAAGGAAGGAAGAGAAAGTCAAAGAAAAGAGGGCTGGAACAGAGGGTCTTCGTGCGAAGACAAATGTCTTCGTACGAAGACAATATACTTAGCCAAATTTTGGCTCGGCAAAAATGTCTTCCTAAACATGCTTGCAGTATCTAAGTAAGAAGATCTTCGCACGAAGAGCATTTGTCTTCGTACGAAGACTCTTCGTGCGAAGACAAATGTCTTCGTACGAAGAGATCGCTGAAAGTGCAGAATTTTTCCGGGGCTTTTTCGTAGTTTATCCAAACTTTGTAATAAGATTATGGAAACGTATTTAAGCATTCTAGGTCGACTTTTTCAGTAGTTTTTGACATTAGAGACATCTTTTGAAGATCAAGAAGCTTTTGGGAGAGCTTAGGAGCTTTGGATCATTCGTTTGGATTCTAAACTCTCTTCTTTTCTTGATTTTTATGTTTAAACTCATTAGACTTGTCGTTTTGATTATGAATATGAGTAGCTAAACACTATTTGCTGGGAATTCTCGTTTGGTGTAGCTAGGGTTTGATCTAAAGTGATGTTTTGATGATTGTAATGCATGTTCTAGCTTAATCTCACGTGTTTATTCACTATTATGAATTATTTACGTTCATAATCATATTATCTTTGCGAGTAGCTAACGTAGAGGTAAATTCAATTAGTTTTCACGCGGTAACTCCGTGAGAATTAGTCGGTAAATTGAGTAATTCACCTAGTAGAATCAATGTTTGGTAACTCGGCATCGTTAACTAGGATCGTTAAAGTAGAAATATGGATTTAATGCATACTTAAAGCTAAATTAGACTTGGTAACTCGGTTTGGTTTAGTTTAAAGTATAGTGAACTTGCTTGGTAACTCGGTAAGTTTAATGTTGCTTGATTAGTAGTGAATGACACGTGGTTGTGTTACAAATCAAAATATAAATTTAGATCAACCTAGTGAACCTAGAGAATTCCCGGTACTTTTCTCTTATTTGACAAAACCCCAATTATTCATTCTTTATTAATCGTGAACTATTTCACTTGGTTAATTGAGAATATTGCGTTTATTTTCTTAGAATTAGATAAAAACACAACTTGCGACGTACCCACATAAGGTTTAGAATAGTAATTAATTTACACAAAGTCCCTTGGGTTCGACAACCCGGATTTCCGGTTTATTACTACACACGACAGCTGTACACTTGGAGTTGGAGCGTGTCAAGTTTTTGGCGCCGTTGCCGGGGACTTCGGCTAAATTAGTTATAATTCCTAGCCTTAGGGATTTTAATTTATTGTTTATATCCGTTACTCACCTACGTTTTGCGTATTTCGTGATTTCAGGTTGATTTACACGGTGCATGACCCGTTCTCGGGACGAGCCTTTGTATCCAACGTTTGAAGACCCGGAATCCTTATTAAAAGCACAGCATAGAGACAAGAGGAATTCAAGCTCAGTAGTTATGGATGAAGAGACGAGAGCTGAGTTTGAGAGAATCCGCAAAGGCATGGCAGATGCGGAAGCAGCTAGAGCAGCAGCTGTAGAGGAGGCTGCAAACAGAGCCGCGGAAGCTGAGGAGGTGAGAGCTCAAATGGCTGAGATGCAGGCAAGGATGGATCGCTTGGCTCCCCCAAATCCACAACCACGTCCTGGTGTGGGGGCACAAGTGGCGAACATCGGTGGGAACAATAATGGGAATAATGGGGAAAACAACAGGCAGAACAATGCCGAGATTGAAGAACGCCCTATGGTGGATTATTTCAGAACTACTCCAGCGTGTTATCAGCCTACCATTGTCAGGCCACAGATCAATGCCCAACACTTCGAGTTGCGCCAACATATGATCAATATGGTTCGTGATGAGTGCGCATTCAACGGAGCTCCAGGAGATGATCCCAATCACCATCTGCTGGTATTTGAGCAAATCACATCAACCCTGCACGACCAACGAGTTCCAGATGAAACAGTTAAGCTATTACTATTTCCCTTCTCCTTATTTGGAAAAGCCAAGAAGTGGCTTATGGAGCTGCCAGCTGGTAGCATAGTGACATGGGCGGATTGTTGTCATGAGTTTCTGAGGAAGTATTTGCCACCATCCAGAGTCGCTCAGCAGATGGCTGAGATTGCAAAATTCACTCAGGAAGAAGACAGCTCATTGGGGGATGCTTGGAGGAAGTTCAGCCAAATTCTCCGTAGATGTCCGAATCATGGAGAGCCATGGCACAAGCTCTTCCATTATTTCTACACTGCATTAGACAAGGAGACAGCTGACCAGTTAGATATGCTAGCTGGAGGTAATTTTATGGGACTTGGAGCACAGCGAGCTCAAGATCTGCTGAACAACGCGTCAAAGAGAGAGTCTACACGAACTGAAACTCATAGGTACTCCAAACCGGGGGATGCATCCTTAGTCAACAAGATTGAATCGATGGAACAAAAGCTGGAATCCATGACCTCAGCATTTCACGGTATACACCCTCCATCACAGAAGCCCATGGGTGAATTACTAGCAGATGAAAGCCATGGATATGATAATAGTGTTGAAGATGTGAATTTTATGCGACAGCAGCAATGGCCTAACACCTATCATCCCAACAATCGTAATCATCCCAACTTCAGCTATGCCAATCCGAACAGTGGATTATATGCACCCGGTCAGAGACCCAATGTTCCATATCAAGCGCAAAGGCAAGTTCCACAACAGCAGGCTCCACAAAAAGAAGAGCAAGAGACGAATGCTCTATTGAGAAAGCTCCTAGCTAATCAAGACAGGATGGAGAGCACGATTGTCTCAATACAAGCCACAGTGAAAAGCCACGAGACTCAGATTGGGCAGATCGCCAATCAAAATATCAAGCTTCCACCAGGTATGCTTCCAGCAAATACCATCACTCCTAATGAGCAGCTAAATGCCATCACAACTCGCAGTGGCATCACTACTGAGGATCCCCATATCCTAGCCACGCGCGAGCTGAGGCGACTAAGGCCACTGAGAAAGCCTTGGATGAAGAGATTCCCGTGCCTACCGTGAATCCCCAATCAAAGGACACGGTGAGGAAGTCGGATGAGAAACAGAAGCCAAGGGAGGAATACAGTGTGCGAGTGCCATACCCGCAAAGATTAAAGAGTCAAGAGGATGCCAAGCATTTCAAGAAATTTGTGGATATCTTTAAGAAACTGCACATTAATATACCTTTTGCGGAGGCCATTTCACAAATGCCTAAATATGCCAAATTTCTCAAGGACCTCCTTTCTAATCGGAGGCGCATGGATGACTTTGAAACCGTAACTCTGAATGAGGAGTGTAGCGCAGTTGTGCAAAAGGCGCTACCAAAGAAGATGAAAGATCCGGGCGGTTTCATCATTCCTGTTACATTGGGAGACGCATTTCATGGGAGGGCATTATGTGATCTTGGTGCAAGTATTAATTTGATGCCCACGTCGGTTTTTGAGCAACTTGGTGTGGGAGATCCTAAGCCTACCAGGATGTGCTTGCAGATGGCTGATCGCACTATAAAACGCCCCAGGGGTGTTTTAGAGGATGTATTAGTGAGAGTTGAAGGACTCATCTTCCCAGCGGATTTTGTGATCTTAGACATGGAGGCTGATGATGATGTTCCTCTTATTTTGGGCCGCCCATTCCTGGCTACTGGGAGGACTATCATTGATGTGGCCAATGGGGAGCTGACTATGCAGATCAACGATGAGAAGGTGGCCTTCAATGTATTTGAGGCTATGAAGTTTCCCGCATACGCGGTGAGCGAGCAGTGCTTTGGGGTGGAGGCATA
Source organism: Linanthus parryae (assembly GCA_023055425.1). Lineage (NCBI taxonomy): Eukaryota > Viridiplantae > Streptophyta > Magnoliopsida > Ericales > Polemoniaceae > Linanthus > Linanthus parryae. The sequence continues at coordinate 69,757,159 of JALGPY010000007.1, read as the reverse complement.
CACGCTGGACGAGGAGGACGATATTTTGTTGGAGCAACTATATGAGGAGCTTGCTCTACTTGATTCCAGCGAGAAAGAACAAGCCTTAGATGTTCATTGGCGCCCACCATTACCCCTCTTTAATGAGGGAAGCAGGAAGATTCTTACTCCTTCTCTTATTACTTCTCCTGTTTTAGAATTAAAGCCGTTACCTGTTCATTTGAAATATTTATACTTGGGATCTAATGATACTTTACCTGTGATTGTGTCTGCATGTTTGGACAGGGAACAGGAGGAGCAGCTTCTCAAGGTACTACAGGAGAGGAAAGCAGCTATGGGATGGACCATAGCAGATATTAAGGGGATCAGCCCCACAGTTTGCCAGCATAAGATCAGGCTCATGGAAGACAAGAAGCCGGTAGTTCAATTTCAGCGCCGCCTCAACCCTCACATGCAGGAGGTGGTGAAGAAAGAGGTGCTTAAATGGTTGGAAGCAGGTATCATCTATCCGATTTCCGACAGCACGTGGACTAGCCCAGTACAATGTGTCCCCAAGAAAGGAGGTATAACTGTGGTGGAAGGGGAAAAAGGTGATCAAATTGCCACCCGTACCGTTACTGGGTGGAGAGTTTGCATGGACTACCGCAAACTCAATGATGCCACTTTGAAGGATCATTTTCCCCTCCCATTTGTGGACCAGATGCTTGATAGGCTGGCTCACCATTCACACTACTGCTTTTTGGATGGATATTCTGGGTATAATCAGATAGCGATTGAGCCAGCTGACCAGGAGAAGACGACATTTACTTGTCCATATGGGACTTTTGCATTCAGACGCATGCCCTTTGGGCTATGCAATGCCCCAACTACGTTTCAGAGGTGTATGATGTCTATCTTCTCAGACATGATGGAGCAAAATTTTGAAGTCTTCATGGATGATTTTTCGCTTTATGGTGATGGGTTCGAAGACTGTCTCCAGCAGCTAGCTCGGGTACTGGACAGATGTATTGACACCAACCTAGTGCTCAACTGGGAGAAGTGCCATTTCATGGTGACCGAGGGAATAGTATTGGGGCACAAGATCTCCAGTAAAGGTTTAGAGGTAGACCGGGCGAAGATTGAGGTGATTGAGAAGCTTCCTTACCCTACGTCTGTCAAAGGGGTACGGAGTTTCTTGGGACATGCAGGTTTCTATCGGCGCTTCATTAAGGACTTTTCGAAAATCACAAAGCCTTTATCTGGTTTGCTTGATAAAGACGTCGTATTTGATTTCAATGAAGATTGCAAGACAGCTTTTGATTTGCTCAAGAAAAAGCTGATTAGTTCTCCCATTATAGCCACCCCAGACTGGACCTTACTGTTCGAACTTATGTGTGACGCCAGCGATTACGCGGTGGGAGCAGTGCTGGGACAGCGGAAAGACAAGGTAGCTCATGTAATTTATTATGCTAGTCGTACTCTTAATACTGCACAGGTTAATTATGCCACCACGGAGAAAGAGATGCTGGCTATTATCTTCGCATTGGACAAGTTTCGTCCATACCTTGTGGGTTCTCAGGTGACTATTTTCACGGACCATGCAGCCCTCAAATATCTTCTTGCAAAGAAGGATGCGAAGCCTAGATTGATCCGATGGGTGTTGCTAATGCAAGAGTTTGACATAGTGATAAAGGACAAAAAGGGTGTAGAGAACGTTGTTGCAGACCATTTGTCACGACTGGGGAACGAAAAACAAGAAGATGTGCCGATTAGAGAAGATTTTCCAGATGAACAACTTATGGTAGTGGTAGCAGCTGTGCCTTGGTTTGCGGATTTGGCAAATTTCAAGGCGCTCAAGATTGTCCCGAAAGACATGTCTTTCCATCAGAAAAAGAAATTTTTCGCAGATGCACGACACTATTTCTGGGATGACCCTTATTTGTTTAGGTTGGGAGCTGACAATGTGTTGAGAAGATGCGTAGCTGAGCCAGACACTTTGGACATTCTTAGACACTGCCACGAATCGAATTGCGGAGGACATTTTGGCAAAACGCGTACTGTGGCAAAGGTATTGCAAAGTGGATTTTACTGGCCTTCTTTACATAAAGATGCTCATCTATTTGTACAGCAATGTGATCGATGTCAGAGAACCGGCAATAGCTCCAACCGAAACGAGATGCCTCAAAATTTCGTGTTGGAAGTAGAGCCCTTTGATGTTTGGGGCATTGATTTCATGGGACCATTCCCGTCTTCACTTGGCAATCTTTATATACTGTTAGCTGTGGATTATGTGACCAAGTGGGTGGAGGCAATGGCTTGCCCCAAAAACGATGGAGCTACTGTAGAGAGATTCGTGCGTAAGAGCATTTTTACACGGTTTGGAACTCCCAGAGCCATAATCAGTGATGAAGGATCGCATTTTGTGAATAAAGTCTTTGCCAATGTCTTGAGCAAATATGGGGTAAAGACGCATAAGATATCACTGGCTTATCATCCGCAGTCGAATGGGCAAGCAGAAGTTTCTAACCGAGAGATAAAAGGGATTCTGGAGAAGACAGTCAACCCGGGACGCAAGGATTGGTCTCTGCATTTAGATGATAGCTTATGGGCGTATAGGACTGCTTACAAGACTCCTTTAGGCATGTCTCCCTACCAGTTAGTATTTGGGAAGTCATGTCATCTTCCGGTGGAACTTGAGCACAAGGCATTCTGGGCCTTGAAGAAGATCAATTTGGACGCTAAGCTCTCAGGTGAGCTACGAAAGCAAGCACTACTCGAACTTGAAGAATTTCGATTGATGGCGTATGAAAGTGCGAGAATCTATAAGGAGAGGACAAAACTGTGGCACGACAGGCACATCATCCCGAGAGACTTCAAGGTAGGACAGAAAGTATTGATCTTCAATGCCAGACTAAAGCTGTTTCCAGGGAAATTGAAATCTAGGTGGAGTGGTCCCTACACGATTACTGCAGTTTATCCATGGGGATCTCTTGAGGTAGAGGATGCAAATGGGAACAGGTTTAAGGTGAATGGACAGAGAGCGAAACCGTACGTGGACGGGAATTTCATTGGAGTCATTGAGTGGCTTCATGCAACTCCCGCAACTTGAGAAATCTCTGAGGTAACTGGGTCGGGCCGTCGACCTTAAATTACAAAGCGCTTGTTGGGAGGCAACCCAACCTATTTATTGCTTTAGAGTAGGTTTTAATACTGTTTCGTAATTTTTATTCTGTTTGATTTCATTGAGAGGTGCGAGAGAGTGGATTTAATATTTCCAATGAGTATGTGCAGGAATACGAGGTGAAAGGCCTATTTCGGATCCCCCTTCTTGATGCGCGCGTGCGAAACAGAGTAAAAAGTCAAGATTTGCAGCCCAATACGCGTATCGGGATCCGAAGTGAAGGAATTGAAGATAGAAGCCATTTCTTGCACCTATTCAACACACGCACCTGGGGAAGATCATGTTCCCGGACTCCCCGTCTTGATTTGCGCAAGAATTTAATTAGTGAACGGAGAAAGCTAGCACGCCGGCACGGATTACGAGGTGAAATTTTGAAGGACAGACTGAAATAAGGATTGAATAGTGCCAACGTGTGGGGGTGGTCGAGAGCTTTCTGTAGACAGGTGGATCGCGCAAATCGGAGTCCGGATGAAGAAGTTACGCCAAAAAGGATGCTTTAGCGAGTAAAACGAGGCCAAAAGCATCCGGAAATGCAAAACGTGCCTTGGAACGCGTGAAATTGACAAATGAAATATTCCCCGGATTTTGGGAGTGTTTTAAGGTAAAAAGGGAGTCTCGAGGTCGAGGAGATCCTTCGGAAAGCAAAGGCATGATCGGATACGCGAAAATTTGACGAAAAAGATGTTTTTGGCAAGCTCCAGCATTGTCTTCGTATGAAGACAATTGTCTTCGTACGAAGACTTTATACTTAGAAAAATTTTTGAGCTCTGAAGTTGTCTTCCTATAACACAATGCAGTATCTATATAGGAAGACCTTCGTACGAAGACAAATTGTCTTCATACGAAGACTCTTCGCACGAAGACAATTTGTCTTCGTACGAAGACATCGGGCAGATTGACAGTTTTAGCCATAAACGGATAACAACCATGAGGTTACTTCTTAAGGGCAATATGGACTTTTAGCTCACGAGCTTGGTTGAAGACAACAGCAGATCGTCCTCTTCTTCATTCTTCACAACCCAGCAGCTCTTCACCTCCATAGCCGCGACCTCACAAAAAATCACCTCCTCCCTTGATTCTTCACCAAATTCAGCAAACAACCCAAGGTTTTGCTCGCCATTCAGAGGAGAACAAGGATTGAAGGGTAGCTTTGAGTGATATTGAGAGACGAGAGAGAAATCAGAGGAGGAAGAACTAGGGTTCCGAAGGAAGATTTGAGAAATTGGACTACTTAGAGCTTGATTCAGCTTACGGTCAAGAATGCAACGCTAACGGGGACTACACAAGGAGTACGGAGCATCAACCAATTCAAAGTTTCGACAAATTCGTTCGGCAACCTCAAAATCAGCCCGGTTTGTCAAAATCTGAATTTTTTTTGTGCCCGTAAGACTTGCTCCGGGCACGTAGGTACACTCTAAACTTGTTATTTCAATATTCGAGTCCTAGGCACAAATTGAGTAAAAGCCCAATTATTTTTTGTTGCGCTTAGTAGCGTGCTTGGGGGCGATTGCGTAGAGTCCTAGGAATTATTTGCTTACGTGCCTACGTGTTTCATTCGGTACACACTTCTTGTCACGTGCACAAAAGTTGAGTTTCTTGTTTTTACTTGAAATTGTATTCTTAATGGCGGGTGGAAAGAAACGAAAGACGGGCGAGGGTACTTCGCAAGAAGCATCGGGGTCGGGCGAGCCTCAATTAGAAATACCGCCCATTCCCCAATATGCTATCTTGAATGCCCCTCCCCCGGCTAAACCGGGCATTGTAGGCCGACGAAAGGCTAAGGTTAATTTGAAAGACAGTAGTATTGGGCCCGGGTGCTATGATAGCTTCCGTTTCGTCACTTACGAGGCCCATATTGACTCTCGCAAAGATACCTACTTGACTAAGAACGGGCAGCCCGAAAAGGCATTTCCATTGCACGAGGACATGCCTCAAGCAATCAAGGAAATTTTTGAGCGCGAGAAGCTTACCAATTGGTTTAAGCTAGTAGGGCCGTCTAGTTCGCATATTGCGCGAGAGTTTTGTGTCAATTTGCGTTATGCAAAAGATGGTGAGAGCCAAGACCCTCGTCTTGTGTACTGTCGGAACGAGTGGATAGTCTTCACGCCAGAGACTATCGCTTTGGCCATGGGTTTCCCTGCATTGAAAGAGGGTTGTGGGTACGAGACTGTTCTTCGTAGTGAGAATCTTTGGTCTCGTTTGAATGCATTTTGTTTTGCGAAAGGGGTAGATCCATGGGACAGAAAAGGGGAGGTGATTCATTGGAAGGCCGAAAAGAAGCATTATAGGCCGGAGGCAAGGTGGTGCTGTGAATTGCTAGAGAACTGGGTTTTGGGAATCACACGAAACCCTAGTTACACTTTCCGCCTATCGGTCTGGGCTCTCTGTCTTTACACCGGGGTTAGAATCAATATCCCTAAACTGATTTGGGAGAATTGTCTTGAGAGGGTGTCGAGGATTAACAAGTTGGGTCCCGGTCATACTTGCTTGCTTACTCACCTAGCCAAAACTTCCGAAGTAGTCATTGGGAGAGACATGGATTTGAAACCGTTTACTGCTAGGAAGTGGCATAGGTTTGATGAGACAGCAAGGAAGAAGGGCAAGGGTAGGAGGATGAACACCTCTAGGTTTGATAACCAGGTTGCCTATGACCACCTGAGAGAGGAGATGGCCCGGGATAGAATCGAGAGAAGACGCCAGTTTGCCCACACTCGGGACAATCAGGCGAAGCTGGGTGGATTAATCCAGATGGTGGGCCAGTGGGTCATACAGTCGAGTGGTCAGGCAGCGAGGGAGTTTGTTCCACCGGTCCCGACGGCGGATCCGTGGTTCCAGGAGGATGAATTTGAGTATCCGGTTCTGCCGAGTGAGGATGAGGAAGCAGAAGATGATGAGGAAGAAGATGAAGAGGAGGAAGAAGAAGACGAGTAGTGGAGTGTGCCCTCGTGCTAGAATTGTTGAGTCCTCGTGTTATCGTTGAGGACAACGATGCATTCTAGTGTGGGGGTGGTTGAGTCCTCTTTACTAGTCAGTGTTGAGTCTTTGCATCGCCCGTGTCAGCATGTAGTTAGAAATTTTTGGTTATGTCCTTATTTTTCTTTTTATTATTCATCTTTGCGTGCACGTTTTGGTATTATTGAGTCATTCCACCATTATTGAGTCATTAGTCGAGTTGGCCGTGCATATAGTGTAGGTGTATATATATATATATATATAAAAAAAAACTAAAAATGTGAAAACACCAAAAAAATTAAAAATTTGAGAAAGGGCAATCGAAAGAAGCTGAAAATTCGGTAAAATCGAGAAGTGTGAGACTTTTAGGCATAGGGCATGAATTGCGATCGAGAGTGACAATATGAGTTTCCCTTAGTAAGTATAGAGAAACTTTCTTTACGGGAATGCGTGCCTATTTTACACACGAACTTAATTTTTCAAATCTAAAGTGTGTGCCTAGTTTTCTTACAAGAGTTGAGCTAGGTGTGAGCTAAACAAGCCGAACGTTCTTGTGTACGTCTTAGGTAGTCGCCAACCCGCCTCGTAGTAGCACACAGAACAGCTGTGCGAGGTGTGTATTAGAGCACTCACTGCTTATAGAACTTACCTTGTAGGACCACTAGTAAACCCTGATTTGAACCATGGATTCTTTGACAACCTTTGGACTTAGGGTGACGATTCTTGGCCTTCATCACTGATTGGTTAGAATCACCGCTTTAGTGCGTCACGAGGGTGTTGTAGTTGAGGGGGTTCGATGAGGGAGTACTTCATGCTATATTTGTGTGAGTCTTACATATCGCATGCACTTCATTTGTGATCTTCGAGGGGAATGCGAGGGTGAGTGAGAGTAGGCTTGCGCACTTCGGTGTGGCGGTGTTCCATGGCATTACAACATGGACACAAGTGAGGAGAGCCGTGAGTGTGTACCATCCAATACACACAAAACTTGGGTTGGGGGAATTTAATAGGTGGATCGTGCTAGGTACCGGATCTTACTCATCATGGTGTAGGAGGTTTAGTTGGATTAGGCACGAGACAGATATTTGAATGACTACTTGAGAGGGGACAGGATTACACTCGAGTGTGGGGGTGTCGACATTTGACTTCGGACATCGAGATTGCGCTTGTGACGACTCCATCCCCACACGTGCTCTATTATGTTAGCGGCTTCGTTTGTTACACCGAGGAGTTCATCGAGATAGGGAGAGACATTTATTTGTGATTTATACATGTTGATTTGGATAGTGTCTCCCCTTACTATCATATGTTAGCTTGACACTTGGAAGACCACTCGAGACAGATATTGAAGGAATTGTGCAGGATTTTGAGAGATTAAAAAAAAAAATCAATTAGAAAAAAAAAATCAAAAAAAAAGAGAGAAAAAAAGGAGAGATGAATAAAGGAAGAATGAAAAGCTTTGTGGAAGAACGAGTGGAGAAACGACTAGTTCACGAACGGGAGATTTTGGCTTATACATCATTCATGACAATAGCCGCGGAGATCGTAATTGTACCGGGGTGTGAGGGGATCGAGGGCCGGAGATGGTGAGTTTCGGGCTTGGTTTCTATCATTGTTGTGAGGGTGTGTGAGATATGGTAATTGTGAGAATGTGACGCCTTAGGACTTGTGTTTGATTATTATCCTATTTGTCCTTAAAGCCTCATCATTCTAAACCCGTTAGCGGATTAGGAGCTCGGACCGTCAACGTGGCTTAGCCTAGCGTAGCCTCTTATTTTGTGGCACACATGAAAAGGTATTGCATTCTTGTACTTAGTAAAGTTAGGTTCTCTATACTAGCTAGGGGGGATCCATGTTGTCGAATTTGATTTCAAATCATTCCTTGTGTCTAGATTTCTCATCGCTTCGTGTGAACCGGTTTAAGCTAATGGAGATTGCCCAATCTCACAAAAGAAAAAGAAAATTTGTTATTTCAATACTTGCATTGTGAATATTGCATTTGCATATAGGTGCATTGTGTATAATCGAGTCGTGTCGACTAGTAAGAAGGATGGTTGGTGAATTGTTCTACTCGGATTAGTATGCAAGTGTTAATGGTTTTGTATGCAATGTGAGGTGAAAGTATGCAAATGGCGTAGGGAAGTTATGCAATGAGTAATTAGATTAGTATGCAAAGTTGGATGGATTGCGGGAAAGCGAGAGAAGTTTTGGCTTGAGAGAAATGGAATTGACTTGGGAGATTTGCTCGGGACGAGCAAAAGGTAGTGTGGGGGTAGTTGATAACTCCGTTTTTGGAGTTATTTTATGCCTTTTATTTCTACGTTTTGCGTGCTTATCATGGAGAATTCGTCGTCTTTTGAGTAAATTGAGCTTAAATGTGATAATGTGAGTTCATATGCATTACTTGTTAAATCCGGGCGTTTCTTTAGATTTTTTGAGCTTTTATTGTGATATGATCGCGGGTTGTGTTTTTGTGTTGTGATTCGCAGGAAAACAGGGCTTGGAGGATCATGCGGGATATAGAAGCGAACTTCGGAAACAAGGAACTCAAAGGAAAGTCAAAAGGAAGGAGAAAGTCAAAGGAACTCAAAGGAAGGACAATGGAAGAAGGAAGGAAGGAGAAAGTCAAAGGAAGGAAGAGAAAGTCAAAGAAAAGAGGGCTGGAACAGAGGGTCTTCGTGCGAAGACAAATGTCTTCGTACGAAGACAATATACTTAGCCAAATTTTGGCTCGGAAAAAATGTCTTCCTAAACATGCTTGCAGTATCTAAGTAAGAAGATCTTCGCACGAAGAGCATTTGTCTTCGTACGAAGACTCTTCGTGCGAAGACAAATGTCTTCGTACGAAGAGATCGCTGAAAGTGGAGAATTTTTCCGGGGCTTTTTCGTAGTTTATCCAAACTTTGTAATAAGATTATGGAAACGTATTTAAGCATTCTAGGTCGACTTTTTCAGTAGTTTTTGACATTAGAGACATCTTTTGAAGATCAAGAAGCTTTTGGGAGAGCTTAGGAGCTTTGGATCATTCGTTTGGATTCTAAACTCTCTTCTTTTCTTGATTTTTATGTTTAAACTCATTAGACTTGTCGTTTTGATTATGAATATGAGTAGCTAAACACTATTTGCTGGGAATTCTCGTTTGGTGTAGCTAGGGTTTGATCTAAAAGTGATGTTTTGATGATTGTAATGCATGTTCTAGCTTAATCTCACGTGTTTATTCACTATTATGAATTATTTACGTTCATAATCATATTATCTTTGCGAGTAGCTAACGTAGAGGTAAATTCAATTAGTTTTCACGCGGTAACTCCGTGAGAATTAGTCGGTAAATTGAGTAATTCACCTAGTAGAATCAATGTTTGGTAACTCGGCATCGTTAACTAGGATCGTTAAAGTAGAAATATGGATTTAATGCATACTTAAAGCTAAATTAGACTTGGTAACTCGGTTTGGTTTAGTGTAAAGTATAGTGAACTTGCTTGGTAACTCGGTAAGTTTAATGTTGCTTGATTAGTAGTGAATGACACGTGGTTGTTTTACAAATCAAAATATAAATTTAGATCAACCTAGTGAACCTAGAGAATTCCCGGTACTTTTCTCTTATTTGACAAAACCCCAATTATTCATTCTTTATTAATCGTGAACTATTTCACTTGGTTAATTGAGAATATTGCGTTTATTTTCTTAGAATTAGATAAAAACACAACTTGCGACGTACCCACATAAGGTTTAGAATAGTAATTAATTTACACAAAGTCCCTTGGGTTCGACAACCCGGATTTCCGGTTTATTACTACACACGACAGTTGTACACTTGCAGTTGGAGCGTGTCATATGTCTTCTGCTCTCTCTCTCTCTCTCTCGATGATTTCATTTCTTCCTGTCTCGGTGGGCTGGAGATAGAGTGGTGAGGATGGAGGTTTGGGAGGGAGGAGATGAAATGAAGAACGGGAATGATGAGAGGCTGATTTTGTGTGTAAAGAGTGTTTTTAAGGTTAGTGTTTTGGGTTGTGTAGAAATTGGGTTAGGTTAGTAATGGGTAGTTGTAATTGGGCTTCATTAATTTGAAGGGTATAATATTGAAAAAGTTTGAAGGTTAAATTGGTAATTTTCATTGCACCATCCATGACCGTTAGTTTCCGTCCAATAGGGGTGTTTCTTGTCAAACACTGAACAGTGAGGGTAGTGTGTGCATATTTACTATCTTCCGATGGTGCAAAGTGTAAATTACCCTTAAAAAAATGAATAAAGTTTCTAAAACAAATGAAATATTGTTATAAACTTTGAAAAACAGAAGAGAGACAGTATATGGAGGAATATCAAAAGCTATTTTATTCTCTACCAAAGCACTCTTTATATAGAGTGCGGGAGCCAATCATAATCCTCTAAGAGTCAATCATAATATACTAGGAGTCAACCATAATCTATTAGGGAATATCCATTATAGTATTCCATAACACTCCCCCTTGAATATTCACTAAGACGATGCCTCGTTAAAACCTTGTCAAGCAAAACCCGTTGGGACAAAAGCTCCGACGAAAGAAAAAGAGTGCATATTGTGAGTGGAGATTTGATGTAGTCTTCAACTTATTCATGGCTGCATGCCTCATTAAAACCTTGCTTGTAAAAATCATGTGGGATAAAAACCTCGGCTAAGGAAAAGAGTACAGCGCCTTGTAATTTAATCTCCCCCTCTTTGCATCATCTTGATGTCCCACTTCATACATGAAAGTAAATTTATGGAGAATACATAATGTCTAACATAATCTGATGCAACATTATCATTCAAGATAGTATTAAAAACTATCAATCAATAAGTATGACATGTTATATACTCATGAGACATTCGTCATACTAAATAATATGCATATGCACCTAAACTACTCGCGAGTGTGAATCTTCAATTTGCTTCAGCAAAGAAGGATATCTCATGGGCAATGGCCTCCATGGATTTCACATATATGATTCGTACGATCATTTTGTGTAACTAGTTACATTAATATTCGTAGTCTTAAGACTAAACGAAATAGCAATCACTCTATACAAAGAGAGGATTTGTGGGTTATTATTATAACCATGAGAAACATATGTGCATTGCTTTCAATATAGCATATTTATCTTTCAATAGTCTCACGCATTCAACCATTAGGGTGCGGACATTTGAATATATTGTTCTTATACGAACATGGATGCTTGAGGCATCTCAAGTACTTCAAAGTACTTCACATATATGCTCGATGCATTAACTGCAGAGCTCGTGTATATTTACACACACGAGTGTTGACTTAATTTTGGCCAATACAGACAACACATTTCCACTTATAGTGGTGTAAGGAAATTATATGATTTCAAGCGCTTTTCAAAGTGAATACATCAATGATCATCATAGACTCAAATGTAGGTAGCTCTTCATCTACATGAGTTGTTGCCTCATCAAGGGCATTGGTTTCATCATTTATTGATGATTCTCTTGTGTTCTCAATTTGTGTAGAGTTGGAACTAACAAGATGATGATCGTTATAGAGGATATTTGTAGTTGCATAAGCAACATTTACATGCTTCATAAATCTCATAATTTATAAGATAGTTTGGATCAAGTTTGAATGAGACATTTAAATTAAAATTCATGTCTTGTAATAGGGTATTTCCTCCCCCTCATGACATGAATCATATGACCAATGTCACAAAAATATGCTTTAGGCATATTTAGATACTCGAGCCAAAAAAATAAGGCGAGAATGTTTCTACTTAGGATATACGATTTGTCATAATTCAAACTTGTAGTCCTCAAGAACTCTAAAATGCTATCCTCTTTGGGATAGGAGTTTCACTTATGAGAATACTAATCTCATGCTTCTCCTTTAAAGGGGTTCAAATGAAATAGATAATGAGCATAAATCATGTAGATATATAAAAATTCATCCGAATAGATAATATTGCACAATCCCTAAGAAGTGCATATATAGTCAATATAAAATAATCATGAAGACTATCGAAGTCTTTTATCAATAATCATGAGATTTTATATTGAATCACAACGCATAAAGTAGGCGTTGGTTGGGCGATGCAATGCATCAAGCCATTTTTATGACAAAATTCTCTACGTTGGGTAGGCGATGTAATGCATCAAACCATTTTTATGAAAAACTTTCTACGGAGAATGTCATTTATTTGTACAAAACTGCTTCATGATCACAATTCAAGTATAACTTTTATGGTTTCATTACTTTGATCTCAATATTCAAGGGAATTTCTTGTGTTAAAACAAACACAAGATGCTAAAAATCTACCTTTGTGAGCCTTATAAGGTCTCGTTTGCATCTTCGAATAGCGTTTTTTTTTTCAATTTTCGGAACTTCTAGTTCGACAAATTGTAGGTTGCCTCTTCTACGGTACATTTTTCATTGACTCAAATGCTTCATAACATAAGTCAAAAAGCACAATAGGGGCGTATGCATTTTTTGCTATTGTGCGAGGCATAAAAGAAATAGGGGCCTCAATCAAGAAAAAAAAATGTAGAGACTACGAAAATAGAAGAAGGTAACATTGATTCTAATGAACCACATATTATGTAAGATTTCTCTAGAATTAATAAACAAGAGAAATAAATATTTCTTCAAAAAAATATGCAAATTCACATTATTATATATCTTAAAATTATATGTAATAGATCTATGACAAAATAAAAGCATATTTAATTCAACGATCTGTCTCGAATAACTTCTTTTAAGAATTCTTTATTCGAGAAATTAATAATCTTTAATCTAAATTGTATTGAAGCTAGTAATTTCCAGGGAGTTTGGAGGATCTTGAATCACTCAACCAACAAAAATTATATAGATATTTGAATCACTCGACCAAAAAATAAAAATTGCATAGATATTGGAGGATCATGAGTCACTCAACCAAACATTTACATATATATTGGGAGGATATTAAATCACTCAACCAACAATTCTCATAGAGATCAACAAAAAAAATGTGGCTTATTACAAGTATGCAACCATGAGTACCCACTAGAGGGCATTATTTGCAAATATTGGTGCATTTTTTTTCTCTCTCCCCCTGTTTTCATGTTGTCTTAGGAGATCAATCTTAGATCTTCATAATACCATGACGATATAAATATTACAACCAAGTCTAAGACCGTGCAAATTATTTTGACCAGATAAATTAATGAGATTTACTTCAGGAGATACATCCATATTCACATAACGAAATATAATAAAACATCCTCTCCTGGAATTTGCTACGATTCACGCTTGGGAATGTGTCAAACGAGTCAGATATTTGACGACGTAACATGGCATTTTTTTTGTAGAGCTTAACAATCTGTAGCCTTCATTTTTTTTCACCTCAAAACGTTCACGAGTTCAATTCAAACTCCGGCATTTTTTTTTATTCTTCTCCTCCCATAATTCCATGTTATGGGCAAAACTGTATTGTCCATCAATCAACAATAATAATTGTTTTTATGTCCATATCTGTCAGTGATAACATTCTGAGGATTTTTTTTTTCAAATGGCTAAAAAAAATAGCAATACAAGAGGAGAAAAGTTAAAATAAATCAAAGCATATAGATAGCTTAGGAGTATTTTATGAATCTAGAGAGAAATATGTATATCAAAAATACAATAATCTCAGTTATAGATAGTCGTTATTTGCTCTATAACTTCATGTATAAGAACATGATTTAACTAAGCATATAAATAGCTTAGGAGCACTTTCTGACAAGGGGATTTAACTTCCAATGGAGTTTCCTCTTTTCCCCCAATAAGTTTCTACTATGTGAAACAGCGGAATATAATGTGAGACAAAGTCATAAGAGACATAATGACAAAGAAAACTCCATCACGAATAATCTGCGGAGCTAGGCTGAAGCCTTTGCATTTATTTTCTTCTTCTTTCTCTACGCAGATGTAGAAAAAATATAACCATAGAGCTTAACAATTTGAACTACATTGTGTTTTTTTTCTTCTTCTTTTCACCTCAAAATGTTCACGAGTTCAATTCGAACTCTAGCGACTCTTTCTTATTTTTCTAGAATAGAAGTAAATTTGAGGTATGTATGTTGATGCAGATTTGGCAACCTTTTTGCTTATACTGTGCGGGCTCGATTGTACGGGTTTAAATCCCATAAACATTTTATTGTTTCTTACACAACACAATAACAGTATAATCTTGTTAAGCGGTAATCAGCGATAAAATCCGCATCATTTTATTTACCGGTGCTGTTTATTCGGGCGAGCGCAACGAGGTTACGAGTTCAAAACTCTAGTGACATTCTTTGCAAATAATAAAACAGTAAAATTTTTCATTCACGAGTTCGAAACTCAAGTGACAATTTCTTACAAGATTTTTTTTCATATGTATAGAATATATTAAAAAAAAATTATTTATCAAGAAACTCGCTATAGTCTAACGGTATTGTCACGAGTTTGAAACTCTAGTGAATTTTTATTTTTAGATTTCTTTTTCACACAAGAAGATTGAATCAATAACATTAAAAAAAACTCGCTAGAGTTAGTGCTCAGCGGTATGGTCACGAGTACGAAACTCTAGTGACATTTTGTTGTCTAAATGTTTACGCGTCATGGAGTCACGAGTTAAGAACTCTAGTGAGATGCTTAATATTTCAATAAGATCCTTTGCGTAATTGCGCCGATTGCGCGTCATCAACGTCACGAGTTTAAAACACTCTAGTGACTTAAGTTATTTTTTTCACTTCTTGAGGTTACTCTAGTGACATAATCTTTTTTTTTCTTTTTCTTTGAAAGAATGATAAGAAGAGACAAAATTTAAATACATACGATTTGTAATGAAGACGTATTAGATTTGTCATTTTTCATTGACTAAAAAAATATATTGAACAAGTAAATAGGTAGAGTTGGTGTAGTGGTATAGCTCCACTTTTTGGGGTCACGGGATCAATACCTCGGACTCAGCATTTTTTTCCTTTGATGCGTTTTTTTTTTTCGCACATATTGGTAGGTAATAAAATAGAATAGACGAACTTTTGGTATATCAACAACTGCCAGAGAGCTATTTCAAAACCAATTGCCAGAGATCATATGGTGAACCAATGCACGCTATGCGTGCGTCATCTTCCCACGCGACATGTGTACGACTCGCTGCGGCGACATATTTTTTTTATTTTTCGATGGAACATTAATATAACAGAAAAATATAAGATTTAACACATGAAAGCATGCTGTGGACAAGTGGATGGTCGCCACTACATAAAGGTGCTCTGGGAGCTTGCTGCTTGGGTTCAAACCACATAGTTGACAGTTTTTTTTTTGACGGGAATATTTCCAGTATTTTTTCCGCAAAATAAAAAGTTAATAAAAAAATGCATAAAGCGGAGCACATAATTGCTCTAAATCATATGTTCATCTCTAGATCTAAATAGACCGAGACCTTCAAAAACGCACAAGGCGGAGCACATAATTGCTCTAAATCATATGGTCCTCTCTAGATCTAGATAGATCGAGGTGTAGGATTCGAAAACAACTTTTTTCGATGAACCCATAGCATAGACCAATATTGATATAAAATAAGAAATCGTAAAGATAAATAACAGATTACATATACGATATTACGTTGATTTGAATCAACTTTGAATCAAGCAAGAGATTAGACAATCAAAATCGAATATTAATATTTTTCGTTTGATCATCTTGTTCTTGACAACATTATTTATAAATAATAATCATACCTTTTCTTTTTTGATAAATCTCTTCTCTTCCTGTAGAGCGTGCTGATAACGTGTTATAAACTTTGAACAACAGAAGAGAGACAGTATATGGAGGAATATCAAAAGCTATTTTATTCTCTACCAAAGCACTCTTTATATAGAGTGTGGGAGCCAATCATAATCCTCTAAGAGTCAATCATAATCTACTAGGAGTTAATCATAATCTATTAGGGAATATTTATTATAATATTCCATAACAAATATCAAATTTTTTTTAATCGAAAATTTCATAATAAAGTCAATCCGTGCTATAACTTGCCTGTAAACTCATTACAAAGTTTTTCGAAACATCAAGACCACAACGGCCTTCTCTGGCCACCGTACCGAATCCGAAAGATATGGGTTCAACTACTAGCCAACTTTCTTCCCTGCAGAAGCAGAATCAAACAGCACAAGCCTCAAAATCATCAATTGCTGCTGCTAGTGCAGTCGCAGATAGCGAAGACCTCCTAAGGGCATCTCCAATAGTGATATGGAATTAAAATGCAAATAATACATAAAAGTGGTGTTTTGCATTTTGCATAATGAGTTTTACTCCAACAGTGTTATGTAAATGTTATGTAAAATATAACTTTTATATAATATTTACTTAAAATACGTGCACCTAATGAATTGTGGATGAGAGAGAGAGAGAGAGAGAGAGAGAGAGAGAAATTGTAGGAAATAGGTAGAAATTGTAAGAGAAAGATGGAGAAAAAATAGGAAACATGTCTAAAAAATTTGCAGGACCAATTTACCTCGCCAGGTTTGGCGAGACTTTTGCATGTTTTGTATTTTGCCTTCTAGTTTGCATGTTCTATTGGAGTCCAGTTTTTTCCCAACTCCTTTATATTTTGCATAAAATGTCAATTTGCATGACCTATTGGAGATGCCCTGAGATCGATCCTCGTACTTTTACCAGCGAAGACTCTGATCAGATTCAAATCCGTATCCAAACACTGGTTTTCCCTCATCTCCGATCCCGAATTCTGCCTCCTCCACCACCTCCGAAACCCTCATCCCAAACCCACCGGAATCTTCTTCCACCCAAAAACATTGACAACCGAGTACGAATTCGTCTCCCTCAGCGACCCAAATCACTCCGCACCACCCTTCAAATTACTGGATTTCGTCCACGACCCATTCGGCATCCTCATCGTACAATCCTGCAATGGGTTGTTCCTCTGCTGCAATCGTTGCCCACTCTCAGAATCGAGAGTTAAATACTACTACATCTACAATCCAACCACCAAGCAATTCACAACCCTTGATCCGCCGGAGAACGATGACCCAGATGTGTTCTCCTCTCATTTTACCACTGTTCAACTAGCTTTCGATCCTTCGAAGTCAACCCATTACAAAGCGATCATGATCAAGCGTGAAGATTGGTCTGAGAACTCAAGCTGCTGGATTCATGTCTATTCATCAGAGACTCAAACTTGGAAGAGCTGTGAGATTGAATTTAAGTACTGGGGCCCATTTGTATGGAGACACAGAGGAGTGTTTTGGAATGGATCAATCCATTGGGTTACAAAGACTGAGGGTTCCATTTGCTTGGATGTGGATGATGAATGTGAGAAGCGAATGCCATCACTTCCTCCTCTTAGATACGAGGAGGCTTCGATCAGACACATCTGCGAGTCTGATGGCCATTTGCATGTTGTGGACATCCAAGGCCTTGAAGTTATGGAAATTTCTGTGTGTGAGTTAGTGGAAGACTACTCTCAATGGCAACCTCTGTATCGTGTCGATTTGAATCAGCTTTTAGTTACATACCCTTCTATGATGTTGGATTCTGGTTGGGCTCATACGTCGAAGTACTTTAACTTCAACTTGGTTACTCTTGTCAGAGAAGAAGAGGAGGACAAGTCATCGATGATTCTCCGTTTACCTGGTGAGCTCATATCTTATACCTTCAGTGATGGGAGTATCAAGCAGTTTCACAATTCTTTGTTAGGTGAAATTGACTCGTCTTCTTCATGGCATATTAGATGCTTTATTGGTCACTTTTTCTTGGAAACTCTTGTATGTGTGTGACGAGTGATCGTACTTTTATTTCATCTGGTGCTGGAATTGTGTGTCGATGTGTTTGGCTTTGTGTTGTGCAAGTGTGGAAGCTGTTTATTCAGCACTAAGTTGGAACAATTTGTTCATTTCTCCTTGTTAATATATGCTCTTTATGCGATCTTCCGTTTTTAATATTTTCTCGTCTCTGACTGCACTTGCGCGCTTGTTAATTTTGTGTCATCGTAGTTGGCAAAGTTTGATACATATCATGTATTGATAATATGATTATATGTATTGTTACCACTCAAAACAGCTTAAAAAACATCTAGTGGCCCTTATGGAGAAGTATAGCAATCTAACAAAATCTCCATATAACCTATTTAATACTATGACTCTTTTGCAGTTGCATTTTCAATTACTTTGGTGATGATGGTTGTAAGAAAATTTAGGGTAGTGGTTGTGTACTTTTAATCCATATGCTCTGAGCACTCGTAATCGTAACAACTACTTCATGTCCTACTTAACTTACCCCCAGAAATGTCAAATGAGGAGGCAGAGAGTTTGGAGGGTGAATGGGTGTGGAGATGTATTGCGACCACTAAATCTGACTTATCATCACCAACCCCAAGGAACGCACCTGAAGTGGCTAGAGTGGTATGGAGAAGTTAATGGAATCTGCCAAACCACAAACAGACTGAAAAGTGATGCTCTGGAGTGTAAAAACTAATCTACTTAACGGCCTGAATGCAATGCTTGGATTTATTGTGCCCCTGCTGTGAAGGAGACACTGAAACAGCAGAGCATCTATTCTTTTAGTGCCCAATGGCCAGAGGCATTTTGTTCAGAATAGGAGGAATTACTCCAACATAGTGATCTTGTAATAGAACTACAATCCAATGGATAAATAGCATATTGGAACCTGGAAACCCTTGGAGCATGTTCACCAGTACCTGGCACCACCTCATTGCAGTACCAGAACTGTCCAAAAACCACTATTCGACTTTCCCACCAACGCTGAAGTGCCTTAGGTAAAAAGTGCCCAGGGGATCATTACTGTCAGAACCCAGAAAAGGCAGCTTGGCATTTGAGAGGAAGAGAAGAAATAATCAATTCACTGGTAAAAAAAGCTACAATTAAGTTGCTGGTTTTAACAAATTTCATAGAGTAGTGAGTCACAGAAGCTCCTAGGGCCTTTAGAACACAGTATAGTGGTTTATTATATTCACAGTATATGCAGGATATGAATATAATAGAGAAGATGTGGACTCACTGGAACACGGCCTATGGGACATGGTATGTGTTCGTGATCCACGAGATAAAAATTTGAGAGAATTTGGGGAATACGAGAGTTATGTTATTGCATTGTTTTTTTAAGGGTGCCTTCCTGTGGTGGCTCTATGAGTTCGGTGTACGGATCTCCCAAAATTCATGTACTTATATCGTCACACGTCACGTCCACAACAATACTTTTTGTAGATAGTAGTTGGAGATTGAGGGAGACTAGATGAACTGTATGTGCAGCCCCACTGTGCGAGTGGGGATGTTAGAAAATTACGTGATACGCCCATATGGGGTGCACATGTAATTAAACACAACCTTATGGGGTTGTTTGCAATAAGGCACAACCCTAAGGGGTTAGTAGCAAAGGCACATACCCTAGGGGGTTATGTTGCAAACTGAGTATAAGTTTGTGTATATGAGGAGACAACCTCCTACATAATTCACAGCTAGTAACAAGACTAGAAACAGTCTATATTCATAATCAGTTGCAGAGAACCCTAGTCTTTCTCTCCAACTTACATCCAAGAAGGTGGAACGTGGGGTGGATCAAAGTGTTCGTCCTCGAGATTCGCACTAGACCCGTAAGAGCAAGACAAAGAACAAGGCACGTGAAAGCAGACAACATCGAGGATCATATTCCGTTGCATTAGGAGATGTGTTTGGATCTATATTTGGTTACATCACCTATGCCCTTCAACTCCACAGTTAGAAATACGGCTGGGAAGAAATTGAAATGGCAATGAGCGATCAGGTAAAGAGCCCTAACAACGTACCTGAGGTGCGCTTCAAATAGTGGTTCTTCCGTTGTTTGCCGGAGGAGCGGGGTTTCGAAGGAATAGAGGTTCTCCCATTGTTTGACGGAGGAACGCGGTTTCTAAGGAATTGAGGAGGCAGCGGATTGAAAGGGATCGTTGTTCTGATTGTGCAACTCCTCTAACCCGAATTCGTTTGAGGGGCGCTCCATCTAATTCGACGGTGGAAAATGTGTACTTAGTAATAAAATTTAACGGTTGAAAAAGTCTCCTTATAATATTTTCACAAAATATCTTTTAAAAAGGGCAGGACCCACACCCCCGATCTTATTATATAGATAACACAATTTAATGTAAATATTGTAACAAATTTAGTATCCACGTGTAAGGACCGAGCTCATAGAGAAATTTTTTAAGGGTAAAAGACAAAAACCACTCTCCATTTATGAGGAAATACATTTTGCCCCCTGATTTAAGGGGAAAATACTTTTTGCACCCCTGTCAGAGTTAAAAACTAACCCTACACTAACGGAGGAATGAAAAGACAAAATTTCCCTCAAGATTTAAGAAAATTACATCGTTATATATATCAATTCTTCTCCTCTCCCTCTCATTTCTAACCTAGCAACCATCTATTTCTCACTCTCTCAACCAGATAGATCTCTCTAGTCTCTACTACTCCTCCTCCTCCTCTATTTCTTCATCTTCTTCCCTCCTCATCCAGCTCTCGGAGCAGAGGACGACCTCCCTCCTCCACTTCTCCGACCTCCCTCTTCCACGGTCGCATCGTCTGCTCCAACAACGACAAGACCGTCGCCGGATCTGGTGTCCTCGCCGCCGCCGTCCTTATCTTCTTCTTCACAAATCGACGACGAAACACAAGCCACCAGAGATGAGATGAGATGGTGACTGGTGATGAAAAATACCTGATTGCCCCTCTCTCTTCGCCACGAGATATGAGAAAAAACTCGTCGTGGTGTGAGACCAGAGAGTTGAAACCCTAAAAATGAAGGAGGCATTTCCTGCTGCTACAACTCTCTGAGATACACGAGAGATAGAGAGAGAGAGTCATATGTGGATGTTCCTGATGGTGGTTGCCCTTCTCTGTTCGCGTATCTGTGTAGTAGCACAAGAAAGATGAAGCCGATGATTTAATCTCTCACGAAACAAATCAACCGCCATCTTCCCTTCTTCTTCATCGTCGTCGTCCTCGTCACCACCGTCGTCGTCGTCGTCGTTTTGGTTGCCGTTCTTGTTATTATTATTATTGGTCGCCAAGAAGAGGCAATGATGATAAATCTTCTTTTGGGGGTTCAGATCTGATTGAAATTGCCAGCTGGTGGGGTATTAAACTGATAAGGTCCGACCCCTCCCTTTGAAAGCAGATGGTTCACAAATGAGGTATTAAAATGATGAGGTCATATAGTACACTTGATCTTAGCCGAAATCCCGAGAAAGGTGTATTCAATCTCTTTGAACAGAGACAAGTCGATGCAGCTAAAGCCAAGCTTCAAATGGTGAATTCACGTTGAATATGTTTAGGGCTTTAATTAGTAATCTATCGGTCGCCTTCTGTACCCTGTAGAGAACTATCATATACATATCATTTCCAGAATTTGTCAATGGATTTAGTCGTTGGTGCCGATCAAATTTATTTTGTAACTTTGTTTCATAAAAAAATTGCCTTTTGAAAACGGAAAATGAAATTAAATCCCAAAATCTGAGAATCTGTTTTTTTTTTTTTTTTTTTTTGTGTTTTCATTCAATATTACTGTGCCAAAAGTAGATTTGCAGTTACTCATTTTTGGGATTGGCTTGATAAATGACATTCATTTGTTGTTGTTGTTGTTGTTGTCTTGGTGTTGGTGATTCAGTGGTGGTGGGGATTTGATAGTAGTGAGGCGGTGCAAAAGAACACCAAGAAATTCAAGAATAAAAAAAAAATGGTGTTATTTATCAACAATTTGTAAGGGTAAAATGGTCACAAAAAGTCAGTTTGCACCCTCCACTAACAGATTGTAACAGAAGGGTGGTATTCGTCCACCCCCATCCGTTAACAGGGGTGCAAAAAGTATTTTCCCATAAATGGGGGGAAGCAAAATGTATTTTTTTCGTAAAATGAAGGGTGATTTTTGTCCTTTACCCATTCTTTTAATGCTCCAAAAGAGCACCGAGTGGTGCTCTACAACTAATAACCGTGCATCACTTATTCTGACAGCTAGTAGTTGGCATACACTAATTGATTGTAGATTATCACGTGGTACTTTTTTGGAGTACTAAAAAATTTCTCAAGCTCATAACTAATATTAGAAAATGAATGAAGTTTCTAAAAGAAATAAAATATCACCTTTTTTTAATCAGAAATGTCGTTTTTTTTTTTTAAATAGAAATGTCGCCTTTAATAAAGTCAATCCGTGCTACAACTTGCCTGTTCTTTTTTCTTTTTCTTTTCTTTTTTGAATGACATCTTTTTTTTTTTTTTTTTTTTTTTTTTTTTGAGAAATTTGAATGACAACTTGCCTGTTCTTAATCTGTATACTCATTACAAAGTTTTTCTAATAATCAAGACCACGACCGCCTTCTCTGGCCAAAGTCCGAATCCGGAAGAAATGGGTTCAACTAGTAGCCAACTTTCTTCCCTGCAGAAGCAGAATCAAACAGCACAAGCCTCGCAATCATCAATTGCTGCTGCTAGTGCAGTCGCAGATAGCGAAGACCTCCTAAGATCGATCCTCTTACTTTTACCGGCTAAGACTCTGATCAGATTCAAATCCGTATCCAAACCCTGGTTTTCCCTCATCTCCGATCCCCAATTCTGCCTCCTCCACACCCTCCAAAACCCTCATCCCAAACCCACCGGAATCTTCTTCCACCCAAAAACATTGACCACCGAGTACGAATTCGTCTCCCTCAGCGACCCAAATCACTCCGCACCACCCTTCAAATTACTTGATTTCGTCGACGACCCATTCGGCATCCTCATCCTACAATCCTGCAATGGGTTGTTCCTCTGCTGCAATCGTTGCCCAGGCTCAGAATCGAGAGTTAAATACTACTACATCTACAATCCAACCACCAAGCAATTCACAACCCTTGATCCGCCAGAGAACGATGACCCAGATGTGTTCTCCTCTCATGTTACCACTGTTCAACTAGCTTTCGATCCTTCGAAGTCAACCCATTACAAAGCGATCATGATCAAGCGTGATGATCGGTCTCCGAACTCAAGCTGTTGGGTTCATGTCTATTCATCGCAGACTCAAACTTGGAAGAGATGTGAGAATGAATTTGAGTATTGGGGGGCATTTGTATGGAAGCACGTAGGAGTGTTTTGGAATGGGTCAATCCATTGGGTTACAAAGACTGAGGGTTCCATATGCTTGGATGTGGATGGTGAATGTGAGAGGCGAATGCCATCACTTCCTCCTCTTAGATACGACGACGCTTCGATCAGACACATCTGCGAGTCTGATGGCCATTTACATGTCGTGGACATCCAAGGCCTTGAAGTTATGGAAATTTCTGTGTATGAGTTAGTGGAAGACTACTCTCACTGGCAATCTCTGTATCGTGTTGATTTGAATCAGCTTTTAGTTACATACCCTTCTCTGTTGTTGGATTCTGGTTGGGCTCATACGTCCATGTACTTTAACTTCAACTTGGTTACTCTTGTCAGAGAAGAGGAGGACAAGTCATCGATGATTCTCCGTCTACCTGGTGAGCTCATATCTTATAGCTTCAGTGATGGGAGTATCAAGCAGCTTCACAATTCTTTGCCAGGTGAAATTGACTCGTCTTCGTCATGGCATATTAGATGCTTTATTGGTCACTTTTTCTTGGAAACTCTTGTATCTGTGTGACGATTGATCGTACTTTTATTTCATCTGGTTCTGGGAATTTTGTGTCGATGTGTTTGGTTTTGTGTTGTGCAAGTGTGGATATTGGAAGCTGTTTGTCATTTCTCATTTAGTATATGCTATCTAGGTGTGATCTTCCGTTTTAATATTTTCTCGTCTTTGACTGCTGCACTTGTGCGCTTGTTAAATTGGTGTCATCCTAGTTCTTTTGAAGTATGGTGTCATGATACAAATCATGTATCGATAATATGATTATATGTAGCGTTATCATAATAATAAGGAAACCACTCAAACAGCTTAAAAAACATCTAATGGCCCTTATGGTGAAGAGTTTATGGGTTCTAACTAACATTTATTCCCGGTCAGATGCTACTGTAAGTAATAACATGTTATACTATATTTTATTTTGCACTGCTCAATTTTTTATGTAGCTAATAATAATAAGTAGTGCTACTATTATAAACTCGGAATACTAAAATTAGGCCCTCTCTCCACGGTTAATACGACAGTATTCCACCCACTGCTAACACGATAGTATTCCACTTGTCTTTTATTTGGTATCTTCTTCGGTCTTTTCCCTCTGAAGGACTGATCAACTACAAGTAATTTAAGAGATTTTGAATTATTTGGCTAGCGAGGTCGAGAAAAATCTGCGGAAGTATAACAATATAACAAAATCTCCATAAAACCAATATAATATGACTCTTTTGCAGCTGCAATTTTAATTAATTTGGTGGTGATTGTTGTAAGAAAAATTTAGGATATGGTTTACTTCTAAATTCTAATCCATATGCACTGAGCACTCGTAATCTTAACGACTACTCCATGTCCTACTTAACTTAACCAGAAATCTCAAATGAGGAGGCAAAGAGTTTGGAGGGTGAATGGGTGTGGAGATTAGAGTAGAGATGCATTGTGTCCAGGGACAGACAGATCTAGGATTTCATGACAGTAGGGGCTAACTTAGAGAAAAATTTAATGGAAGTAAAACAATTGAATTTTGTGATGTTAAGTGGTGGCTATAGTGCATTTATTGTTGGGACTAAACTAAAAAAATGACAACATAAGAATAATTTTATATTTTTTAAGTTGAGTGGGAGCTATAGCCCCCATTAATCTCTATTTGGATCTGCCCCTGATTGTATCCACTAAAGCTGGCTTATCATCACCAACCCCCAAGAAGAAGGAACTCACCTGAAGTGGCAAGAGTGGTATGGAGAAGTTAATATAATTCACGAAACCACGACTTAAAAGCGATGCTCTTGAGGGTAAAAGCTAATCTGCTACTGCCTGACAAAGCTAAATTAACGGCCTGAATGCAATGCTTAGATTATTCTGCCCGTGCTGTGAAGGAGACACTAAAATCAGATCATCTATTCTTTCGGTGCCCAATGGCCAGAGGCATTTGATTCAGAAACGGAGGAATTACTCCAACATAGTGATCTTGAATAGAACTATAATTCAATGGATAAATGGCATCTTGGAACCTGGAAACCCTTAGAATTGTCTAAAAACCAGTATTCGACTTTTCCACAGACGCTGAAGTGCCTAGGTGCTTATGTACAAAGTGCCCTGGACCCAGGAGAGCATTCCTGTCAGAATCCACAAAAGGCAGCTTGGCATTGGGGAGGAAGAGTAGAAATCATCAGTTTGCTGGTAAAAAAAAGTACAATTAAATTGCTGGTTTTAACAACTTTCATAGACTAGCGAATCAGGTAGCTCATGAACTGGCTCCATGGGCCTTTAGAACACAGTATAGTGGTTTATTAGATTCACAAAAGTTCTCAATCTTGAGAGTGGATTGTATGAGGACTGACTCACTTCTGTATTCCTTGACAGCTTTTCTTACTATATCTTGAATTCCTAAAAATATTAAAATGCAGCAATGTGTGTTTGGGAGTCACTCCTTCACACTCCCAGCATGCTCAGGCAGACTGAAAGGGCAGTCGCACATTCCAGGGAAAGGTTGATTTCAGCTCCTCTGTACTCTATTTAGCCTCACAGGTTCTTTAGTAGAGTAGAAAGTGTGCCGTATTGAAATGGTGTGGGATGATGGTGCTGATTAGCAAATTGAATGTGGAACTAAACTTCATTGGCTTTCCGCTAGTTTTTTTTTTTTTTTGGTTTTGCATTTGAATCGTTTTTACTTCCAAGCCTTTTTCCTTCCAAACCTCTCTTCAATTAGAAGTCTTCAAAAGAGGATGTCCTAGTCTATAATGCCACACATATGGAGTGATAGACTTCTGGAATGAAGCTGAAAGAGCTGTAGATGAAGAAGATTTGACAGATGCAGGTATGAGGTAAAGACCATATCTACAAGGGCCCTTGAAAAGCACCTTTGGACTGTCAAATCTGTCAAAGATAACCAGAAGAGAACATAACCAGAAGAGTCAAAGATCATGAAGCAGTTATGATCCTTGGTAAACTGGGAAACATACACTAAATTGGTAATAAGAGAAGGAGAATGCGACAAATTGGGAAGTGAATATGAAGAAGAGGAAAGAGTGAGTTTACCATGGTCAATATTGTGGATAGGCATGTCAGTACCATTGCCAACGAGTATACCATCACTACCAGTATAGGGATGGCTGAGATGCAGCTGATTCAGATCATTGGTGAGATGATTTGTGGCACCAGTATTCATACACCAAGAAGATGGCATGGGAGTCACATTTGAGACATGCTGTGAACCAGAGAAAGGAGCCCTAGGAGCAAAAGATGTCCCATACTGTGAACCATTAGCAGGAACAGGACCAAAGGAGGCATGCCAGTAGCTGATGTCATTTCAAAAGCACTAGAGGTGGAAGCCCCAAATGAGACAACATAAGGTGTGTAGTGAGCTCTCTTGATAGGTCTTGGAGGTTTCTTGCGCTGACATTTGGTGGTGTTGTGCCTATACGAACAATCAAGAGCAGTATGTCTAGGTCTATTACAGATTTGACAAATAACACCAGAAGAATCAACACCAGACACACCACCAGGAACAAGACTCCCACCATAACCACCAATTTTAGACTTATTAAACGAATGCTTGTACTTAGCAGCACCAGTAGAACCAGAAGAAGCATACGTAGCAGTCATCAAGTCAATTGGTGAACTAGATTCAAGAAGAGCAGGAACGTTATTGGTAAGAACATGAAGTTCTTCAGTAAAGAGCAGATTTTGAAACTCGATCAGTGAAACGGGAGAGGAACAAATTTGAAGAGTAGCTTTGAACACATCATACCCTTTAGGTAAAGGTCTCATGATGAACATAATTAGGTCTTCATCAGGAATGACCTCATTAACTTGAAGAAGTTGATCAACAATAGATCTAACCGAATCAAGAAAGGCAGTCATAGATTATCTTTAGAAAATGGTATGAGCTTCGATTAGAGCTGATGTACAAGAGATCGAGAAAGAGAAGTAAATCGCTGCTCAAGAGTAGACCAAATAGCTTGGGCTGATTGAAGATGAAGAACCACTGGAACCGACGCAGAAATTGACGCAATTAAGCAAGTCCGGAGACGTTGATCAACGAATTTCCACTCAGAAAACTGAGAATTAGGCGCAGAAATACAAGAATCGGATAAAATTGTCGGAAACATCTATGGTGTTTGAATATGTGCAAGAATATCATTCGCCGCAAACAAGGTCTGCATCTGAGTTCGCCAATCAGATAATTTGAACTATCAAGCTTGATCGAAGGGCAGTTAAGCTTGTTTCAGGCACTGATACCATCAAGAGTATTTAGACAAAGATAATCTTCTCATTAACAGAATGAAAGTTACACGTGGTATTTATATAGCTACTTTCTATATATTACATTTTGACCCTCTAAGTAATAATATCATGCTACTTTAGTCCTTAACAAACCACAACGCAGTAAATCTAATTAGGAACAAAACTATATTGTTGTTGCACCTTTTCGGTGGTGTAAAAAATAACAAAGATGTTGTAAACTCAAGAATAGAGAAGAGCACAATGTAGGGAGGAATATAAAAGAATCTTATTCTCCACCAAATCACTATTTATATAGGGTGTGGGGGTCAATCACTATCGTCCAAATATGGTAATACAATAAGTTAGGAATATTCACAATATCAATTCAATATTTCATAACACTCCCCCTCGAATATTCACTAACATGATGCCTCATTAAAACATTGTCGAGCAAAACCCGTTGGGCAAAAACTCTGACGAAGGAAAAAGAGCACATCTAATGAGCGGGAAT
This sequence comes from Linanthus parryae, assembly GCA_023055425.1. NCBI lineage: Eukaryota > Viridiplantae > Streptophyta > Magnoliopsida > Ericales > Polemoniaceae > Linanthus > Linanthus parryae. The sequence continues at coordinate 69,729,222 of JALGPY010000007.1, read as the reverse complement.
TTGGTTCAATCTTGAACTCGTCAATGGCTGCATGTCTCATCAAAACCATGCTGGAAAAACCCTGTGGGATAAAAACTTCAGCTAAGGAAAAAGAGTACAAGTCCTTGTAATTTAATCTCCCCTCTTGATGTCACAATTCATACCTGAAAAGTGAACTCATGAAAAATATATAATGTATAACATAATATGATGCTACATTATCATTCGAGATAACAAATAAAACTATCAGTTAATAAGTATGACATGTTATATACTCATGTGACATTTGTCATACTAAATAATATGCATATGACCCTAAACTACTCGCGGGTGTGTATCTTCTATTTGCTTTAGCAAAGAAGTATATCTCATGGGCAATAGTCTCCATGGATTTCACATATAGTGATTTGTACGATCATTTTGTGTAACTAGTTACTTATATATTAGTAGTCTTCTAGACAATACGAAAAATCATAATCACTCTTATCAAATATAGGATTTGTTGTTTATAATTGTAACCATGAGAAACATATGAATAAACTAAAATGTAGGTAAAATCTTAACTTCTACATGAGTTGTTTCCTCTTTATGGGCATTTTTTTTTCCATTGGTTTGATCGTTTGTTGATGATTTTCTTGTGTTCTCAATTTTAGTCGAATTGGAACTAACAAGATCATGACCTTATGGTGGATCTTTATTGTTTCATAAGCAACCTTTACATACTTCATATGTATCGACACTCGTAATCATAATTTGAAGTTTGAAGTCACATATACTCAAGTATCAAGACGACAATGAAATTCATGTCATGTAATAGGTTCTCTCCTCTCCCTCATGACATGAACCATATGGCCAATGTCATAAAGATATGCTTTCGGCATATTTAGATACTCGAGCCAAAAAAATCTATGCGAGATGTATCTCCTGTTGGAATTGTGCCCTAGAGGCAATCAATTAATTGTGACATTTATGGATTTACGATTCATTATGTTATCGATATAGAGATATGTTAACATGAATGAAGTCCTTAGAATATAAGTGTTATATTCTTAAATATCCCTAGTCAATTATAATGATTAATAGGACAATCATCTATAGACTAGTATGGGGTTGGATTGATATGGAGATATCATGATCCAACACATGGGTATGCATTAGGAGTAATGGCATACTGGATTGACCCATCTCCGAGAAGGCTACATACATGTTATGTTAAGTCACAAGCGCTTCTCGCGGTGCAATGGTATTGTCATCCTTAGACTTGAAGTCACTAGATTATCTAGTTGTGGATTATTGTGATCTTGGTAGCGTTAAACGCTACACCTTAACTGGGTAGTTATAAAGGCGTGTACTGGATACAATAAGAAGCAAGCTTAGAGATCGTAGTGGACGTAGATAGAATTTGTCCCTCCCACATAACGGGAGCAAATATCCTAGGCCACTCGAGGGATAGTGCTTATAAAATGTCTGGCCAGACTCAAATAAATCAATATGGGATATTGATGTTATTTGCACGAATAAGGCTATTCCCAGGATCGAGAAACTATGGATTGGATATACGAGTGTGACTTGTATGTCTCGTGTCCAGTCCGGATATTGGGACAAAGGGGTGAGACAATTACTTGCACAAGGTTTGTCATGATGACTATTCTATTTGTTGGCTAGAATGGATGTCTTGCTAGAGGCCGCTCCATATTAGTAAATAGTTACTACCAACTAAATAGAACCTATGGGGTCACACGCCATATAGGGGTGAACTAGACTTGGGAATTAATTAATTAATATGATTAATTAATTAAAAGGATCAAATCGCAACAACTTGCTAACTTAGTAGGACTAATATGCAAGTTGGACTAATCCATGTATAGACATGATTAGGATATGCCAAGGTGGCCTAATTCATGTAGAGACATGATTAGGATTAATTTACAAATAGAACTAATCCATGTATTGACATGATAAGGACTATTTTGCAAAAAGGGACTAATCCGAACTTGAGTAGGATTAGGAGGGGTTCTTTATGTAGTAGGACAAGGAGTTGTTGGACTATATAAAGAACACTCCAAGCTTATTTTTCTCTCTACACACACATACACATCTATTTGATAGAAGTAAGGAGAGAACAAAGCAAGGAGAGAGAGCAAGTCCCAAGCAAGGGCCGAACCCCCCTTGGGACCGCCGCCCCTACCCGTCGGCCTAAAGGGAGCCGTCCCACCTCTTGGCACTCCATTGTTGGCGATTCCTTCTTCCTCCTCCATTCTTCCTAGCTAGCACATGGATTTGGAGGATCTAGATCTCACCTCTAGGCGTGGATCAACCGTAGAGACGTGACACTATTCGCGTTTGAAGTCATCAAGGAGAACCCAAAGGTGTGTTAATGATTTCTATCCCTTACCATCGTTATGTCTCTTGACTTGTGATCCTTGGAGGGTTTTGCATGGTTTTATATTTGATTATGCTTCCGTTGTGCGATCCATGAATCAAAACCCTACAGTGGTATCAGAGCCACAGGTCGTAGAGCATAAACGTGGTTTATGTGTTACGTTTTAGTTGTTTTACACCTTAAATTAATTGTTTATCGCGTAAAACAAGAGAAATCAAGCATGGGATGCAATTTGTCAATAATTAATCATAACAAGAACCAATTTTTGCATTGGATGCATGAATTGGTGAGTTTGAGAAATTTTAGGATCTTAGATCTAGGGTTTGGGCATCCTTGGGGAAGAAGGAGTTCTTTCCATACAAGGAAACAACCAAACTTGGGAACCAAGCAAGGGAGTTGTTTTGGAAACAACTCCCAAAGGAGGTTCGGCCCCCCTAGGGGACCGCCCCTCCTTGCTTGCCGCCCAAGCAAGGCCGCCCTAGGGGCCGGGGCAGCCCTAGCCCGCGGCCTAGCCGCGTGGGCTAGGGGCCGGCCGGCCCTAGGGCCTTGTGGTTCACCTTTTTGGGCCCGGGAAATTGGATTGTTGGGCCCATGGACCGTTTTAACCCTAGAATATCCTAAAATCAATTAAATTGACCAAGCGCGTTAAAATTAGATTTTAACTGTTTATGTGCAATTCGCATGGTGATTGGATATGGCCTTAGGATGTGGTTTGATGTGGATGTTTAATTTTGTGGTTTGGTTTTACGGCCTGCGAGCTGATCAATTAATTGTAATAATTAATTAGGGTTTTATGGTCTGCGAGCCATTTTTTTTCTCAACTTGTGAGATTTATTTTATTTAGTATAGAAGTTAGCTAGTGCTAGATAAAGTAGATTGTTAGCCAAGATTGGAGAAAAGAATCCCAAAGCCAAAAGGAGCCACAAAAGATGGAGCATGGAGCATTCCACAAGACTATGAAGGATGGACAAAAAGACGAAGACGCATGGAGATGTGTTTGCTTTTAGGGTTCATAGATAATTCCATTGGCTTGGAATTATCTTAGTCTAGAAAAGGCCATATCCACATCACGTTTAATTTCTATTTTGTGGTTGTTTACTTTATTGTCTTATTATTGTGTGGTTGATGTATGGATGATGCATGCAATTAGGATAATAAGATAATTAGACAATCCGCTGATCTATTATTTGGAGTTTTGCCCAAACTCAAATAGATAGATTAGTTGATATTGATCAACAAAACAATTAAAATTGAATTTAAAAATCCCTCAAAATTCAAATATTTTGTTCTTGCCTTCTCGTTATTTAAACATTCATTATCATCATTATTTATCAAGTTCGTGCGTGCCAAAGCATGGCGACTTGGTTCATAATGATGGAATGCGATGGCACGTAACAATGTGCAATTGTTTAGATAAGAGGTTGAACACAACTAGGCTATTAATTTGATTAAGAAACCTAGAGGCAACCAATTGGGATTATCCATATGGATGGATAAATAAGGAGTTATTTGCCCAATTGAACCAAGAGTTGCATAAGGGATGCAATTGGAATTGTTCCTACCTAAAGTAGTCAAATTATGGGTGACTTGCCAAAGCAAGCTCATAAGGAGATGAAACATGGAACTTGGCCCACTAGAAAATATAAGGATATTTTCCGCATTAATATCTTGAGGGTTATTAATCCGAAGTAAAATAGTGGGAGCTATATTTGACAATTTAAATCCTTGTTGAATATAGTTATACGTCACAAACTTTGCATAATCCTATTATGTTGAATACCCATGGCATTAAACAAATAAAAACGCGACTCTATCTATTTCCTAGACTAGTATAAAATTGAGAATTGTTCTCAAATAAAAGAGAAATTGTTGTACATCGTAGAACATAAAGATCTCTTCCTACCAACCACCAAAACACACTAAAACCTAATGGAAGGGACATCAAAGAATGGTTCTTTGGATGTGACTTGCCTCATGTTAGCAGCCATGAACTCTGAGCTCTAGAGGCAAAAAGAGAGACATGGAGAAGTATGATATGATCATACATTGAAAGAAGCTCTTTCAAAAGAGGGAGCTAGACATGAAAGGTTTGAAGTGTTGCTCCACTTTGGGTTATGCAAATATACTAGTTCAATATGATTGAAATATTAGTAAATATGCATTATCTATTAGATAGATAAAGAATAAAATGGTTATTCACCCAAGTGGACCAAGAATTGCAATGGATACAATTATAGTTTTGTTTTAAAGTTGATTTACTCAATATGATTGAAAAATCACTAAACAAAACACTAATAATGGGCATGGGCAACCTATTAATGGTTAACAGCATGGGTAAGGGCAAATGGTTTGCGCCGACCCCATGGGTATAAAGCAAGCCTGTTGCTAAAACCAAGTTGCCTTGGAGTCCCATAGGTGGTGTAGAGGAAGAGAGGCTACCCAAAGTACCTGGAAGTAAGTAATAAAGAAATTATGAATTCCAATATGGGTATTTTGTTATAGAAATCAATGTGTCTATCTTATCATCATAAGTATATGATACTAGATGAGGATCTCACATTTATAGAAATGTATAGGATCTCAAGAGATGAAGACAATTGGATAAGGAAGAAATAATCATACACGTGGGGCTATAAAGCAAAGGGTTGCTAAATAAGTCGTAGGGAATTATTTCTACCTTTAAGAAATTGTTCATGAATTAGACAAAAGCGATAATATCCCTACTATGAGTAGGACCATTATCATAGTTTCTTGTTTGGACAAGAAAGCTCCTTATCGTAATAAAGGACAAATGTTGTTCCATTTCTGATATGCATTATTGTAATGCAATTTTGTCTAAGTGGATTCTATATCCATGATCATGATAATTTCATCTATAACATTAATACCTAGAGGTTTTCATATAATGATGTGAACTTCACTTATCTTTAGCATTATCATTTAGGCCCATAAATAAGAGATACATATCTAGAACTCCATGAGGATGGATTTCAGGAACTCATTTGATTATTGAATCATATGAGACATGTAAGACTTATTAGGCAAAGATATGATCTTTTGAGAATCATACATATTGATGTATGAAGGCCGCTAAGCACAAATGCTAAAGATGGTTTTCAGTACTTCATCATATTTACTGATAGGATCAGAGAAATATGGATTTGTGTATCTTATGAAGAAACAAATCAGAATCCTTTGAATTGTTCAAAGAATTCTGGAATGAAGTAGAGAACCAGCCTGGCAAAAGTATTAGGACTCTACGATTGGATCATAGAGGAAAGTACTTGAGCCAAGAGTTTGACAAGAATCCATGGGAGTGTTGGATATGATCCAAAACTCGCTCCACCTAGCACGCCACATGGGTTTGGCGTGTCTAAGAGGAGATTTCGAACCTTGTAGGACACGGTTCGGTCCATGATGAGTCAAACGGAGCTTCCAGTTTACTTTTGGGGCTATGGTTCTAATTACAACAAATTTCGTCCTTAACCTTGTTCCATCAAAAACGGATTATGAATAACGCCATATGAGATATGGACTAGGAAATGTCCTAGTATGTCATTCATAAAGATTTGGGGTTATGAAGTTTATGTAAAAGAGTTTACAAAATAAACTTGGACCCTAGTCGGATAAATGTTATGTGGTATATCCTGAAAAGGATATTATTTCTACAACCTAATCGAGAACAAACTGTTTGTTTCTCGAACCACAGTGTTTCTAGGTAGAGATTGTCTCTAAAAGAAACAGTGGGAGGACTGTAGAACTTGAAGGAGTTTAAGAACCACAATAGAACATTGATCCTTTTGATGGAACATGAGCAGGATCTCAAGGTGTTGTGGAGCAACCTACTCAAGAAACACAAGAACCTCGTAGGTCAGGTAGGATATATCGAGGGACTAGAGAAATAAGGATTTCTCATAACCCCTGATATATTGCTCATCAAGATGAGCCTACAACCTATGAGATGGCCACGTGTGGCCATACTCTCAGAAATGGCTTGGAGCCATGAGATACGATATGGAATCCATGTATACCAACAAAGTATGGACTTTGGTGGAACCACCTAAAAGGTGAAAGTGGGTTATGAGGAAACCAACATGGATGGTAATATGATTACCTTTAAGGAAAAATTGGTAGGAAAGGGATTTCATGTGAGCTCATAATATAGACTATGAAAAAATCTTTCCCCAATTGTGATGCTTAAATCCATTCACATCTTGCTTGTAGCAATCTATTTATAGATTTAATCAAGCTTCTAGGAGTTGGACTCTTCAAAGTGATGATGCAATCAAAGGAGTTTGATTCCATCAAAATTGAAGATGAGACTTGTGTTTACAAGAAGGTTAGTGGGAGCACAGTTATTTTTCTGGTCTTGTATGTGGAGACATACTTAATCATTAGGAATGTTGCCCCTACTTGGCAGTCTTACGTAGATTGACTAGGGAGTTGACTTTCTAATGGTAGACTTAAGCGAAGCAACTAGTGAAGATCTATTGAGGTAGATCAAGATGGTTGTATAGCTTAGGTCATAGTACATAAAATGACAAAGGTGTTGAAATGGTTCAACGTGAAAAGAATATTGATTCTTACCCATGTCACATGGAATTAGTCTTTGGAAGGCTAATTGTCTTTCCAATTAGATTGGGAATGGACCGTATGAATTAGATTCACGAGATACGCCATGGAATGTACTAGACCAGATGTGTCATATGGTATGACACAAAGATACCAGTCAAATCCGGGTGAGAGTCACTGGATAAATTATTAAGATTATCCTTTAGTACTTGAGAAGCACTAAAGATGAATTTTTGATAAATGGAAGATACGAAGAGTTTGCTGTAAGGGGTTACAGTGATGCGAACTTCAAATCTAACAAAAAGATTTCAGATTATAAAGTCGAGTTTTATGTTTTTCCCTAGTGGGAGCGACTGTGAGCTGGAAAGGTTCCGGGCAAGATTCAGTCACTGATTCTAACATAGAGGACTGAGTAAATTACTGCATGAGATGCACTTACTCAGAATATTCAATCTCAATCAAATTGTTGATAGAGGAGATGTGAATATTTGAAGCACCAGCGGATGTCTCGCCTATACGCAGCGTAAGCGTGGAAGGCCGCGCTAGATCAATAGGCATATGATGCAGGAGATTGACTCTAGTGCAAGTGGGAGACTGTTGGAATTGTGCCCTAGAGGCAATCAATTAATTGTGACATTTATGGATTTACGATTCATTATGTTATCGATATAGAGATATGTTAACATGAATGAAGTCCTTAGAATATAAGTGTTATATTCTTAAATATCCCTAGTCAATTATAATGATTAATAGGACAATCATCTATAGACTAGTATGGGTTGGATTGATATGGAGATATCATGATCCAACACATGGGTATGCATTAGGAGTAATGGCATACTGGATTGACCCATCTCCGAGAAGGCTACATACATGTTATGTTAAGTCACAAGCGCTTCTCGCGGTGCAATGGTATTGTCATCCTTAGACTTGAAGTCACTAGATTATCTAGTTGTGGATTATTGTGATCTTGGTAGCGTTAAACGCTACACCGTAACTGGGTAGTTATAAAGGCGTGTACTGGATACAATAAGAAGCAAGCTTAGAGATCGTAGTGGATGTAGATAGAATTTGTCCCTCCCACATAACGGGAGCAAATATCCTAGGCCACTCGAGGGATAGTGCTTATAAAATGTCTGGCCAGACTCAAATAAATCAATATGGGATATTGATGTTATTTGCACGAATAAGGCTATTCCCAGGATCGAGAAACTATGGATTGGATATACGAGTGTGACTTGTATGTCTCGTGTCCAATCCGGATATTGGGACAACGGGGTGAGATAATTACTTGCACAAGGTTTGTCATGATGACTATTCTATTTGTTGGCTAGAATGGATGTCTTGCTAGAGGCCGCTCCATATTAGTAAATAGTTACTACCAACTAAATAGAACCTATGGGGTCACACGCCATATAGGGGTGAACTAGACTTGGTAATTAATTAATTAATATGATTAATTAATTAAAAGGATCAAATCGCAACAACTTGCTAACTTAGTAGGACTAATATGCAAGTTGGACTAATCCATGTATAGACATGATTAGGATATGCCAAGGTGGCCTAATTCATGTAGAGACATGATTAGGATTAATTTGCAAATAGAACTAATCCATGTATTGACATGATAAGGACTATTTTGCAAAAGGGACTAATCCAAACTTGAGTAGGATTAGGAGGGGTTCTTTATGTAGTAGGACAAGGAGTTGTTGGACTATATAAAGAACACTCCAAGCTTATTTTTCTCTCTACACACACATACACATCTATTTGATAGAAGTAAGGAGAGAACAAAGCAAGGAGAGAGAGCAAGTCCCAAGCAAGGGCCGAACCCCCCTTGGGACCGCCGCCCCTACCCGTCGGCCTAAAGGGAGCCGTCCCACCTCTTGGCACTCCATTGTTGGCGATTCCTTCTTCCTCCTCCATTCTTCCTAGCTAGCACATGGATTTGGAGGATCTAGATCTCACCTCTAGGCGTGGATCAACCGTAGAGACGTGACACTATTCGCGTTTGAAGTCATCAAGGAGAACCCAAAGGTGTGTTAATGATTTCTATCCCTTACCATCGTTATGTCTCTTGACTTGTGATCCTTGGAGGGTTTTGCATGGTTTTATATTTGATTATGCTTCCGTTGTGCGATCCATGAATCAAAACCCTACATCTCCTTAGGAGATAGAAGTTTTTCATACTTCAAACTTGTTATTCTCAAGAACTCTAAAATACTATCCTCTTTGATAGGAGTTTCACTTATGAGAATATACATACTCCTTCATAAGGGGTTCAAATGAGTTGATAATTTCTCTATAAGGAACATAGAGCATGAAAAAATAATACTCATATTCAAATTTCTCATCCGAAATTAATAAGTTTTCACAATCACTAAGGAGTGCATATATAGTCAATCTAAAATAATCATGAAGACTATTTGAAGTCTTAAATAAATTTATTCAAGAAACTAATCACTTTTAGTGATGTCAACGGTGACAAACTCAATCGTGAAATATTTTGTAGGAATTCATGTCAAAAACTGAAAGGGGAGTATGCAGATGAATATGCAGCACAGATACTCTAGAAGGGGGGGGGGGTGGTTGAATAGAGTATGCCAACTTTTTGCAAAACTAGAGGAAAAGAGATTTAGTTTTAGTGCAATGGAATTCAAGGCCTTGAACACAAATTCAAGCCTTTGGAATGAAATACAGTTTGCAATAGAACATACAAGTCTTTTTCAAGGCCTTGAAAAGAGTTTCAAACCCTTGAAAAACTGATAGTTTTAAGTGCTGCAAGAACTATGAATGTGAAAGAACTGTAAATGAAAGAGACAAATAATTTATATAGTTCAGTCCACTTGGACCTACGTCTCTACCCCATGGATCTTTTTCCTGCATGATTTACAACTCAATTCTTATTAATCAAAAGCTAAGCCCTAGATCTCAAGCACAGAGAATTGCCGTACTCTGTTACAGCTTGTGGTTCTTCCTAACCAATCTAGTACCTTCTCTAGCTAACTGATTAACTAAGAATTATCTATTGTTCACTTTGAACAATCCTTGAGAATGATGTATAGGAGTATTACAGAAATGATCTACCAATAAAGTACAATATAGAAGAATAGTGGAGTAGAAAACTGCAGTGAAGAATGCAGTGAACTTCTGTGTGTGTTGGAATGTGAGAGTGATGAACTTCTTTGATGCTAGTCTTCCCATATTTTGAGCAATAAATCTACTATTTTGTAGGTAACAAACTTGGACTCTTTGGCATCTTCTCCAACGGTTAGATGATCACAATCTTCAGAGATATTGTTGTGATCTTGCATTTAAACAAGTTGAGAAGTTGTCATGCAGGTTTGATTGATCACAAAATCATCTTCTCCAACTGTTTCCTTTCCTGCTAAGTCAGATTAAGAAACTATCCCTGCAAACTAGGAAATAGAATTCCCTGCAAAAGCATAGTAAAACAGATGACTTTTTATGTTCAAACATGTCGATTTAATTTATCTTTCATCATCAAATAATAATAAATCAAGCATAGGGATGAGAGAGAATAAATCATATTAGAAGAGTTCAAATAAAACTCACTCTGAGAATAAGCATACAGGTCATTCAGTTTCAAGGCTTTGAATCCAGTTTCAAGGCCTTGAAAAATAGCTTTCAAGCCTATGATAACAGATTCAAGGCTTTGAAAGCTGATTCAAGGCCTTAAAACATCTTTGTTATTTCAAGCCTTGTGCAACCTATGACCCTACAATCTCCCCCTTGATGAAAGACAAAACCTCAATTGTTTTGATTCTAAATATCTGCAAAAAAATACTGATTAGCACAGAATAGCAATAAAACAGTAGTTCCTAAAGATCCAACTTATTAATAAGCAAAAGTAAAACAATGCAAGTAAGTTGCAGAAAATCCTACTGACCAAAAGATAGGTCATCTAAACAGCAATATAAAAAAAACCTAAGATTTTTCTCCTCCTTTTTGACTTTCATCAAAAAGACTGAGAATATGTTGGATCAGTGTCTGAAATTTTTGAAAATAAAACTTAAAAAGAGTTAAAAGAAAGAATGGGGAAGAAAGAGTATGCAATATTAAGGGGTTGGGTCTTCATCTCCATCTTGATCTCCCTCTTCTTCCTCAGTGTCATTGTCAGTCTAATCTTGTTCTTCTTGTTCCTCTTCATTCTCACCAGCAGCAGTTACTTCTTCAGTCTTGTCCTTGGTAGCAGCCTTTGGAGATTCTTCTTTTTCTTCAAAGTGATCAGTAGATCATCTGAGTCAGGACTGTTTACTTCATCAATGGCCTGAGCAGTTTGTTCTATCACTTGCTTTCCCTTATCTTTGACTGGAGCAGCCTTTTTCTGGTTGGAATGTTCACTTGGAAATTTTTTGTCTGAGCCACCTTTATTTGTACCTTCTTCATCCTCAGGAACATCAAACACAGTCATGCTTCTAAAGATGTTTTCCACCATATACTTAACTTGGCCCAAATCAGTTTCAAGTCCATAAACAGTTTCTTTGATCTCTTGGAAATCCAACTCCAAACCACGAAGTCTCTAATTTTCTGTAGGCTGAGAAGTCTGACTTGAAGTGGGAGTCAAGGTCTTGGGCTTAAGAAACTTCTTTGCACCCAGTTCTTCTTCAGTCAAATCTGAGTACAACTTCCAAGTCTTCTCTTTAGTCTTTACCACTCTAATTTTCTCAAAAGCTTTCTCATTAAGCATTTCAATGTCAGAAGTGACTGATTCCTCTCCACCAGTTGGAATCTCAAAGTGTTCAAAGAACAAGGTGAGCAGATTTGCATAGGGCAGAGGATGTTTCCTTTGATTGGTATGGCTAAAGAGCATATGTTCAATCACTAACTTTGGAAGATCAATCTCATAACCATGTGTTAGATTCAAGACTTATAAGTGTGTTTTTGGAAGTAATCATTTAGAGTGATGAAAGACGAAGTTTCTCTAAGTCTTCAAGGTTCCAAGGCCTTGAGATATTGATCAAAGCCTCAAAGCCTTGACAACTGCTTTCTTATGAAATGTGATCTGACAATCTTGTGTTGCAGGTGTTTAATCTGATGTTTAAGATCAGATATATGTTGCAAATATTCTTGTTATCTATTCTTTATATGTCTAACATATTGCAGATATCATAATTAGAGTGAATCAAAGAACTCTGGTGTTACAGTTTAAAAACTGTGAAGAATGTTCAGAGCTCCATGGCCTTGAGATATGCCTTGAGCTGCTGACAGTTTTCACAGACCTAACTTGATTCTCTCTTGCAGGATTTGATTACTGTTATTATGATTGTTTAATGAATTTTTCAAGTCTTAAATTGGTTTGTGTTGGTTTATATGATTTTTTGGTAATCAGGTTATTTATTTGATTCAGTTTTATTTATAAACTGAATATCCAAAAAGACTTAGTGCTGTTATATATTTGGATTTTGTTTGTTGTTGTGCTTAATGTTGTTGAAGGTTTTTCAAACGTGCAATCTTATCACAACAAACTCCAACGAATATCTACTCAGAGCTGTTTTGAAATGCAGTTAGAAAGGATGAGGATTTGAAGGAACATAGATCCTAAAATCTCTCATTCAGTTGCTAGAAGTAGATAAAAAGCTGGTTTGAATTTGAAAGACACAGAGGAGCTTATAGAGAACATAAATCAAAGGAAAAGAAGGAGAGATACATTTGTGGAAGATCAGACCATCAATCCTCACAACTTCAAGCTTCAATAAGTGCTTTCAGAAGATCATTCATTCCAGTATTCCTGAAAAACACATCCAGGCTTTCTCAGTTGATTCTTCTACTGTGTTCTTCTATTTTGTACTTGAATCTGCTTATCTTCTGTATATCTTTTACCTCACAAAACCTAGTGGTTAGTTGTTCAAGTGAACAACAAGATGTTCTTGTTAGCTCAATAGTTAGTAGCAGTTACTAGATAGGTTTGGAACCACAAGCTGTATAGGTGTAAGGAAGTTCACTTAGGCTTGAAGATCTAGGGCTGTTTCTTTGTGAGTAATAAGAAGTGTTTGCCCAATCCTGGTGGGATTATATCCCTCAGGCAGTGATTAGGTCCATTGGGACTGAACTCTTTAAATTGCCCTGTGTTCTTTACTTTACAGTTTAGCTATTTATTCTTGCAAGTGATTTAAATCAAACTAGGGTTTACAAATTATTTGGAACTGGTACAAGTTCAAGGCATTGAACCTCTCTTTTATACTTACGAAGTTTCTGACTAATCTTACAAAATCTCAAGGCCTTGAGATTTCTGTCATTTACTTGCATCACTTAGTTAAATTCTGTGTTTTAGCAAAAAGTTTCCATACTCTATTCAACCCCCCCCTTCTAGAGTATATTGGTCCTGTATTTAGCCTACATTACAAACTTTAAATTGGTGTCAGAGCTTGGGTCACTACTATATATCTAACAATCTTGTGACTATGAGTAATGTAGGAGATGGTGGCTTCTCTCAAGGAAGGGCAGCAAACAGACCTCCATTGTTCTGTGGTGACAACTTCATGCACTGGAAGGCATTGATGAAGATGTTCATCATAGATCAAGACATGGAATTGTGGTCAATATTTCAGAATGGTCCTCATGAGTATTTCACTACCATTGATGGAGTTAAATGCATCAAGTCTAAGGAAAATCTCTCAGTTACTGAATTGGAAAAGGTATCCAAAGATTACAAGGCTATGAATCTGTTATACTGTGCTCTTAATGCAGATGAGTTCAACAGAGTGACAAATTGCAAAAGTGCCAAACAAGTATGGGACAAACTGGTTGTGACATATGAAGGAACAAGTCAAGTCAAATAGACCAAGATCAATATACTTGAGGCAATATGAGCTGTTCAAGATGAACTCAGATGAAACTATCAAGGATATGTTCAAAAGATTCACTGATGTGGTGAACAATCTGGAGTCATTGGGAAAAAGTTTCTCAAATGAGGAAAGGTCAGGAAAATTCTGAGAAGTTTACCAAAAGCCAAGTGGGAGCCAAAGACAATAGCTATTGAGGAAGCTCAGGCTTTAAGTCTTCTTCAACTAGATGATCTACAAGGAAAACTACTCACTCATGATATGTCTATGAAATATGTGGAAGGTGATTTGAGTTAAAACATCAATAATCTAGCACTCAAGGCTAAAGACAATGAAAAATCTCAAAGCCTTGAGACTGAAGATGAGCATGATGATGAAGAGGCTTTAGCATTGATCTCCAAGGCCTTGGCCAAGATTCTCAAGAAGAAGAAAAAATTTGGAAACAAAGACTACAACAGAGAGAGATCAAGACCTTCAAGAAGCAAGGATTACAAAGGTAAGTCCTCATCACATTCACATAAAACTAAAGTAATGAATTGCTTTGAATGTGGTGATGCAGATCATTTAGTAAGGGGTTGTCCACAAAAGAAGAAGAACAGGAACTTTCAAAAGAAAGACAATGACAACGGAAGGAAGAAAGCAATGATGGCCTCATGGAGTGACTCTTATTCATCAAGTGATTCAGAAACAAAAGAAGAACAAGCAAATTTATGCTTCATGGCTAAACATGATGAAGAAAATTCTTCAGACATACACATTGAGGAAATTGATGTCACCAAGGCCTTGAAGGATCAGAAATGGATATTAGACAGTGGTTGTTCCAGACATATGAGTGGAAATAAATCTCTTTTTACTGAGCTCACAGAGAAATCTGGTGGAACAATTATACTTGGTGACAAGGCAAAATGCAATATTATTGGTATAGGTAGTATTGGTAATGGTTCTACCAACTCTATCTCTGATGTTTATCTTGTGGATGGATGAAAATATAATCTGCTTAGTATTTCTCAGTTATGTGATAAAGGTTATAAAGCTTTATTTGACAAGGATAAATGTGTTGTGCAAGATGAGAAATCTGGAGATTGCATACTCACTGCTCCTAGATCATACAATTTATATGCTATGAGGACTAACAATATTGCAGGTGACAATTTGAAGTGCCTCAAGGCCTTGAAGGAAGACTCAAAGCTTTGGCATAGAAAGCTTGGGCATATTAGCATACACACCTTGAATAAACTCATCTCAAAGGACTTGGTAAGAGGATTACCATCACAAAAATTCTCAGATGATGAGATTTGCAAGGCATGTGTACAAGGTAAACAAACAAGAAGCTCATTCAAGCCAAAGAACTTTGTAAGTACTTCTAGACCCTTAGAACTTATGCATATGGACTTCTGTGGTCCTATGAGAGTTCAAACTCCAAAAGATAAGAGGTATATGCCTGTTGTAGTAGATGATTATTCTAGATTTACATGGGTTATGTTTATTAGAGACGAAACCGAAGCCTTATCTGAATTTTCTAGACTGTGCAAAGAGCTTCAAACTATGAAAAACTTGCCTGTTGCATCTATTAGATGTGATCATGGTAGGGAATTTGATCAGCTACACTTTGATTTATTTTGTGCAAAGCATTACATATCACACAACTTCTCTGCACCTAGAACCCCTCAGCAAAATTGAGTAGTTGAGAGGAAAAATAGGACACTTGAGGATATGTCTAGAACCATGCTACTTGAAAGTAATTTGCCAAATTATTTGTGGGCAGAAGCTGTTAATACTGCCAATTATATGCTTAATAGATGGTTGATCAAGCCTATTTTGAAAAATACTCCTTATGAACTGTTAAAGGCAGGAGGCCTAGTGTTTCTTATTTCAAACCTTTTGGTTGTACTTGATTTGTGCATAATAATGGTAAAGACAATCTTGGTAAGTTTGATGCTAGAAGTGATGAAGGTGTATTTCTTGGATATTCTCAAACTAGCAAAGCTTATAGAGTTTTTAATAGAAAAACCAAGATTGTGGAAGAGAGTATTCATGTGTTTTTTGATGAAAGTACTAAGGATTCTTTGAGTGAAAGTTTTGCATATCTTAATTTGAACAAGCATGAGGCTGATGATGACATTATGAAAGAAGAAAAAGGCAAAACTGAAGTGCATAATCAGTCAGTAGAATCTCAAGGCCTTGTACCTTCTGCAGATCCAAAATCTCAAAGCCTTGAGACTGAAACTGAAACTTTCTATGATGCTCCTTCTACTGCTTCAAGAACTCAAAGCCTTGAAGGAACATATTCCTGGACACCAAGGATGAATTTTAAGTATCTTGCAGACCATCCAGCTAACAATATCATATCTGATCCAACTAATGGAACTCAGACAAGAGGACAATTGAAGAACTTATGTGATTTTAGTGCTTTTGTATCACTGATTGAGCTTAAGAATGCAAAATAAGCACTAGAAGAGGCATATTGGATCATTGCAATGCAAAGTGAGCTGAATGAATTTGAAAGAAACAAGGTATGGAATCTGGTTACTAGACCAAATGAGCAATCAGTTATTGGAACCATATGGGTGTTCAGAAATAAGCTTGATGAGAATGGCAAAGTGGTAAGAAACAAAGCCAGACTTGTGGCACAAGGATACAATCAAGAAGAAGGTATAGACTATGAGGAGACTTTTGCTCCTGTTTCCAGGTTAGAAGCTATTAGAATACTTCTTGAATTTGCATCTCACAAACACATAAAGCTTTATCAAGTGGATGTCAAATGTGCTTTTCTAAATAGGTTATTTACAAGAAGATGTTTTTGTAGCTCAAACTCTTGGTTTTGAAGATGAAAACTTCCCTGATCATGTTTACAAATTAGACAAAGCTCTTTATGGCTTAAAACAAGCTCCAAGGACTTGGTATGACAGAATCCCAAAGTTTTTACTTGACAATAATTTCAAGAGAGGTCTAGTAGATAAAACTCTTTTCATTAAACATCATGAAACTGACTTGTTAGTAGTTCAGATATATGTAGATGATATTCTTTTTTGTGCTACTAATTATGCTCTTTCAAAAGAGTTCTCTAGTCTAATGTGCAGGGAGTTTGAGATGAGCTTAATGGGAGAACTGAATTTCATTCTTGGACTTCATGTGTTACAAATGAAGAAAGGAATCTTTGTACATCAAGGAAAATATACCAAGGACTTGTTGAACAAGTACAATATGACACAGTCCAAGGCACTCAAAACTCCTATGAGTTCTTCATTATCCTTAGACAAGGATTCAAATGGTAAGAGTGTAAATCAAAAGGAGTATAGAGGTATGATTGGATCACTTCTTTACTTAACTGCTAGTAGACCTGATATTATGTTTAGTGTTTGCATGTGTTCAAGATTTCAAGAAGATCCTACGGAAAGTCATTTAATTGTTGTTAAGAAGATTATTATATATTTGAATTGAACCAAAGACTTGGGACTTTGGTATCCAAGGAGATCTAAGTTTATGTTGAGTGGTTATTCAGATGCAGATTTTGAAGGATACAAAGTGGATAGGAAGAGTACTTCTGGATGTTGCCAGTTTCTTGCTTCTTCACTAATTAGTTGGCATTCTAATAACGAAAACTCTGTAGCATTATCAACTGCAGAAGCTGAGTATATTGCAGCAGGAGCTTCTTGCTCTCAAGTGTTGTGGATTGCTCAACTGCTTAGAGATCTTGGCTATGATTTCAGAAATGTGCCTATTAATTGTGATAATACAAGTTCCATTTCAATCTCTAAGAATCCAGTACAGCACTTAAAAACCAAGCATATAGATGTAAGGCATCATTTCCTTAGAGATCATGCAGAAAAAGGTGATGTTGTTCTATCTTTTATTTCTATTACCATGCAGATTGCTAATATTTTCACTAAACCTTTGCCAGATGATAGGTTTGCATCCCTAAGGCTTGAACTGGGTATGTTGAACAAGGATGCATTGGTTTAGGGGGAGTATCAGTACTTACTTGTGATTATTTGTTGAAATCTCAAAGCCTTGAGATTATACTTTCCAAAGCCTTGAAAGTATAGTTCAAAGCTTTGAAATTTCTGAGACTGCAGAAAATCTCAAGGCCTTGAGATTGTTCTCCAAGGTCTTGAAACATCTGTGTATTTTCTTACTTGTTAAATAAATGAATCACCAAATATTATATATTATCTTTTTAGATAATTGTATAATGTTTGAATTACTCAGAAAATTTTCTAAAATATCCTAAAATATCTTCTAGATATGTTTTGCATGTGGATTTTAGAAGAGTCCTTTTTAAACTCTCTTTCTCAACCTACTGAAGCTGAAAGTCAGAGCTTTTCTATCTATTCTCTCCATTCTATCTCAATATTCTACGTCTCTCTACTCTCTCTCTCTCTTCCAATCTCAATCTTCTCTCAAAACCCTAATTCCACAATGGAGCGCAAATCAGCCAGGATTCAACAACAGGGTAAGCCTTCTGCTAGATCCAAGAAGAGGGCCAACAAGAAGGAGAAGATTACAATTTCTGACTCGGATTTAGAAGGGACACAGAGTTTGCATGAAGCTTCACCTCTTGCAAAGAAGATCAGAACAGAGAAAGGGGATGAAGGTTCAAGTGTTGATCCACAGAAGGAGACAGAAGTACAGGGTGATGATCAGTCTAGGTTAGACAAGAAGAAAGGGGGAGACAAGAAAAAGCCAGATGAAGAAGAAAAGGGGCAGTCTGCTAAGGAAGGCAAAAATAAGTCTGCATATGTTTAGAAGAAGAAATTTGCTGAAGAAGAACCAGAGAACAATAAGCCTGCTGAGAAGAAATCAAGGGTTAAGCATGTTGCTGCTGCAACCAAAAAGGGTTTTCAAGGTAAAAATGCATTACCTTCTGATTGGTTTATTAGTTCAGATGTTAGGAAAGTTTGGATGCAAGGGTATGCATCTTCTAAGGTTTCTTTCTGTAGTTTTATTTCTGAGGAGTTACTAGACAAGTTGGATATTGACTGTATGATGAAATTAAGAGAAGCTGCAGTTTGGAAGGTTTTGAACCCTAGTTCTAAATCTTATCCTAGGCTAACTAGGTTGTTTTACCTGAATTTGGTCCAAGAAGGGGAAGAAAAGTTGGTGTTAACCTCTAAGGTAGCTGAAATAGATTTAAGGATAGACCATAGGGCTTTTGCCAAGGTCTTGGGCATTCCTAGGAAGTATAATTTTGCTGATTATCTTGATAGGAAGGAATGTCTAGACAAAGCCAAAGCTATATTCTTCATAGATGATGTTCCTACTGGTCTCAAACAGTTGACACACTCTGTGCTCAATTGTGGAGCTAAAATCTTGTTCACAATTCTGATTATAAGTGTTGTTCCTAGAGAAAACTCAAGAGAGTTGGTAACAGATAAGGTTCTCATCCTGATTTACTTGGTATGTCAAGGGTTTGAGATTGATCTACCAACAATGATCATAGAGCATATGATCTACTGTGCTACCAGAACCAGAAACCATCCTCTTCCTTATGCCAACCTACTACCTCTTTTCTTTGAACATTTTGAGATGCCTATGAAAGGAGGGGAAAAGATAACTGGTGGATTTGGGTTGATTGATGAGTCTGCTTTACAAAGTATTGGTGTAGTTCAGACAGGAAAGGGACATTGGAAGTTTTATTCAGAGTTGTCTAAAGCTGAGCTTGAGGAGAAGAATTTTATCAAACCTAAGGGGGATACAACATCAAGGGGACAAGCTAATGAAGATTATTCTCAATTGGTTGATAAGTTTGAAGAACATCAAGTTGAGATTGAAAATCTTAGACAGAGGTTATTTGACTTGTCTTCAGAGTTTAATCAGTTCAAAGCCTTGATGGGAGTGTTGAATGGCAAGTTGGATGTTGTCATGAAAGGTTTGAATCTGGAGAAAATCCCTTATACTACTAGTCATGACACTAGTGTTGATTCAGATGAGAGGCTAGGAGACTTCTTGAAGAAGAAGAAGAATCCTATTCCAGTTGTGCTCACTTCAAAGGATCTATATGAGCAAACTGATGACGAGGAAGCTGAAGAAGACACCGGTGTTGATGCAGCTATAGAAGGAGATTATGTGCAAGCCAAGGAGAAAGTTGATGAAATCATTGCTGAAGTTGTTTCTGAAGTGGATGCAGAAAAGGAAGATTATCATTCTGTAGATGAAGCTGAAACTGATGAAGATGTTGAAGAAGTCAGAGAAAGGCCAAGCATCAAAGAAGAAGTGAAGACTTGTGTAAGCCAAAGCTTTGATCTTTTCTATCTTTATTTTTCTTCTCTTCTTTCTGATCTCAAGGCCTTGACATTCAGTAGGAACTACTTTTTAAAAATAAAGTTTTTGTTAAGACTCTGAGTAATGATCCAACATTTCTCCACCTTTATTTGATGAAAGTCAAAAGGGGGATAAGGTTATGTAATTTTGTTATGCGATATTATGTGATATGTTTATATGTGTTATTTGTTCAGATTCTGCAAATTCTGGTATCTAATTATTACTAAACGTTGCAGGGATATTTACACAAGAATTATGGGTTTTGTCTTTCATAAGGGGGAGATTGTTGATTCAAGACTTCTAAGTGTGTTTTTGGAAGTAATCATTTAGAGTAATGAAAGACAAAGTTTCTCTAAGTCTTCAAGGCTCCAAGGCCTTGAGATATTAATCAAAGCCTCAAAGCCTTGACAACTGCTTTCTTATGAAATGTGATCTGACAATCTTGTGTTGCAGGTTTTTAATCTGATTTTTAAGATCAGATATCTGTTGAAAATATTCTTGTTATCTATTATTTATATGTCTAACATATTTCATATATCATAATTAGAGTGAATCAAAGAACTCTGGTGTTATAGTTGAAAAACTGTGAAGAATGTTCAGAGCTCCAAGGCCTTGAGATAGCCTTGAGCTGCTGACAGTTTTCACATACCTAACTTTATTCTCTCTTGCAGGATTTGATCACTGTTATTATGATTTTTAATGACTTTTTCAAGTCTTAAATTTATTTGTGTTGGTTTATATGATTGCTTGGTAATCAGGTTATTTATTTGATTCAGTTTTATTTATAAACTGAATATCCGAACAGACATAGTGCTGTTATATATTTCGATTTTGTTTGTAGCAGTGCTTAATGTTGTTGCAGGTTTTTCAAACGTGCAATATTATCACAACAAACTCCAACGGATATCTACTCTGAGCTGTTTTGAAATGAAGTTAGAAAGACGAGGATTTGCAGGAACATAGATCCTAAAATCTCTCATTGAGTTGCTGGAAGTAGATAAAAATCTGGTTTGAATTTGAAAGACACGTAGAAGCTCATAGAGAACAGAAATCAAAGGAAAAGAAGGAGAGATACATTCGTGGAAGATCAGACCATCAATCCTCACAACTTAAAGCTTCAATCAGTGCTTTCAGAAGATCATTCATTCCAATATTCCTGAAGAACACATCCAGGCTTTCTCGACTGATTCTTCTACTCTTTTCTTATATTTTGTACTTTAATCTGCTTATCTTCTGTATATCTTTTACCTCACAAAACCTAGTGGTTAGTTGTTCAAGTGAACAACAAGAGGTTCTTGTCTGCTCAACAGTTAGTAGCTGATACTAGATAGGTTTGGAACCACAAGCTGTATAGGTGTAAGGAAGTTCACGTAGGCTTCAAGATCTAGGGCTGTTTCTGTGTGAGTAATAAGAAGTGTTTGCCCAATACTAGTGGGATTAGATCCCTCAGGCAGAGATTAGGTTCATTGGGACTGAACTCCGTAAATTGCCCTGTGTTCTTTACTTTACAGTTTAGCTATTTATTCTTGCAAGTGATCTAAATCAAACTAGGGTTTACAAACTATTTGGAACTGGTACTAGTTCAAGGCCTCGAAGATTTCTTTTATACTTAAGAAGTTTCTGACTAATCTTACAAAATCTCAAGGCCTTGAGATTTCTGTCATTTACTTGCATCACTTAGTTTAATTCGGTGTTTTAGAAAAAAAATTCCATAATCTATTCAACCCACCCCCCCCCTTCTAGAGTATATTGTTCCTATATTTAGTCTACATTACAAACTTTCACCATGCATGATCAGATACATGATCTGCAGCATTCTCTCAGTCACCAACTTTCTAGAGTGTTCTCTGGGAAAGATACACCATACCAAAATGGTTAAAGGACTTTGGCTTAAAAATTCAACACAGAGTGTGTTAATTTTTTGTCCGAGGTTGGAGTGTTTGGTAGGTAGAACTCATCTGTGGCTAGTTTTAGTACTTCTGTCTTAGGTGGTTGATTGTTTGTGTCATACCTCTTGGGAGAGCCTAGCACATTGGCAAACTCAGAGTGATCCAATTCAATCTCAATTCCAGCAACTCTAGATTGAAGTACCAAGTGTGCTGATCTCCTAACTTGTTTCATGTTCAGATAAAAGAGTCTAGTGAGACTTGGGTAGGCTAAATCTTTAGGGTTTAGCATAAACCACATAGAACTCTTCTTTAACATAGAGATGAACTTATGTTTCATGTGTTCCACCATATGCATGTTGATCATACTACAGAAAGCAATAATCATGGAAGCGAAACCATCTGACCACTGACCTTTGGAGGTGTTTGAGATGAACCAAGTTTCATCAGGAGTTGATTTCTTTGAGTAGATCTTCAAGACCTTCTCCATATGATCTTTTGGCTATTCTTCTGTTACATTTCCTTTCCCTTTTTCAGCTTGAGTTGCCTTCTTCTTTTCTTCAACTTCTTGGGGCTAGAGATCTCTGTTTCAGGTTGCTTCTCTGCAGCATCTTTCTCTTCTTCTTCTTCTTCTTCTTCTTCTTCTTCTTCTTCTTCTTCTTCTTCTTCTTCTTCTTCTTCTTCTTCTTCTTCTTCTTCTTCTTCTTCTTCTTCTTCTTCTTCTTCTTCTTCTTCTTCTTCTTCTTCTTCTTCTTTGAGGAGGGATTTGCAACCTTCTTGACTTTCTTTTTGGGTGGAGGAAGATCTGCAACTACCTCTGCATTAGGAGTTCTAGAGCTAGAGTCTCCACTAATCTCTTGAACTTCATCCACCGCTGCCTTTCTTTTATTCACTGAACTAGATTTTGACCCTCCAGCCATCTTGATTCTGTCTGAGGCTCTTCTAGTGCTCATTAGGGTTTAGGAGAAGAATAGAAAGAGGTAGGAATGATACTGAGTGAAGGAATAGAGAAGAAGATAAATACTAAAAGAGTTTGAGTTTCAAAAGGAAACTATAATATTTCTCTGATTTGAAAAGATCTGTAATTATCAGAGAAAATTCAAATCTTTTAGGACGTTGGAAAAAATACTATATTTGGCTAAAATGAGTTTTGAGAAAGGTAGGGGCTATATTGAGCAAATATATACAAAGATATTATCCAATATAGTATGATCCAAGATTGTTGACTAACTAGTTCAGCAGACTTATTTTCAAGGCTTTGAAAAGGTTTCAAGGTCTTGAAAAGCTGTAACACAGAAACAAATAAGATCAAAGTTTTGAAAGGATTTTCAGGCTTTGAAAATCAGTTCAATCCTTTAAAAACCACATAATAGCTTACCTTCTTACCTGATGCTCCCCCTAAACCAATGCATCTTTATTTAGCATGACCAATTCCAGTATTAGAGCTGAAAATATTTCATCAGGAAATGGTTTAGTGAAGATACCTGCAAGTTTCTTGTTAGTAGAAACAAATTCAAGAACAATATCACCTTTCTCAGCATGATCTCTGATGAAATGGTGTCTGACATCAATATGCTTGGTTCTTGAATGCTGAAATGGATTCTTTGAAATTGATATTGCACTAGTATTTTCACATTTTATAGGTATGCTTCTGAAATCAAATCCAAGATCCCTCAACTGTTGAGCAATCCACAACACTTGTGAACAACATGCTCCAGCAGATATATACTCAGCTTCAGCTGTTGATAGAGCAACTGAGTTTTGTTTCTTGGAGTGCCAACTGATCATAGATGATCCAATAAATTGGCAAGTTTCAGAAGTGCTATTTCTATCAACTTTGTAACCTGCAAAGTCTGCATCTGAAAATCCATGCAAAGAGAAGTTAGAATGTATTGGATACCAAAGCCCTAAGTCTTTGGTACCATTGATATATCTGAATTTCTCTTCACAACAGTTAAGTGTGATTCCTTTAGATCAGCTTAAAATTTTGCACACATACATACACTGAACATGATATCTGGTCTACTAGCAGTAAGGTATAGTAATGATTCAATCATACCTCTATACTCTTTCACATTGACAATCTTACCAGATTCATCTTTATCTAAGTAGAACTCATTGGAGTCTTGATCTCTTTGGATTGAGACATATTGTACTTGTTCAGCAAGTCCCTAGTATACTTGCTTGGATGCAGAAAGATGCCCTTCGTCAATTTATGTATTTGAAGTCCAAGGAAGAAGTTCAACTCTCCCATCATACTCATTTCAAATTCCCTGCTCATAAGACTTGAGAATTCTTTGCATAGAAGATCATTAGTAGCTCCAAATAGAATATCATCAACATAAATCTGAACTAAAAGTAAATCTTTCTCATGAGACTTTATGAAAAGGGTCTTGTCTACCAATCCCCTTTTGAAATCATTTTCAAGCAAAAACTTTGACAATCTTTCATACCAGCCCCTTGGAGCTTGTTTTAAACCATAAAGAACTTTGTAAAGTTTATAAACATGATCTGGAAACTTATCATTTTCAAATACAGGAGGTTGTGCAACATAAACTTCTTCTTGTAATTAGCCATTCAGAAAAGCACATTTCACATCCATTTGAAATAGTTTCATATTTTTGAAAGATGCAAATGCAAGAAGAATTCTAATTGCTTCTAACCTGGCAACTGGAGAAAATTTTTCCTCATAATCGGTACCTTCTTTTGATTGTAACCTTGAGCAACTAACCTTGCTTTGTTTCTGATCACCTTGCCATTCTCACCCAACTTATTTCTGAACACCCATCTGGTACCAATGACAGACTGGTTTGTAGGTGGAGGAACCAGGTTCCAAACCTTATTACTTTCAAACTCATTGAGTTCACTTTGCATAGCAATGATCCATTCCGCTTCTTGTAAAACTTCCTTCACAATTTTAGGTTCTACAAGAGAAATAAAAGCATTGAAATCACATAAGTTTTTCAACTATGATCTAGTTTGTGTACCAGTGGTTGGCTCTGAAATGATATTATCAACTTGATGAGATGAGAGATATTTGAATCTCTTTCTTGGAGACCAGGGTTCAGGTTCTCCATATATCTTCTCTGGTTATGAAGTAGTGGCTTTTTCACTTGTATCCTTCTGATCATATTTTTCAAGGCTTTGATGCTTGTTTTCAAGGCCTTGAACACGGTCTTAAAAATGTCTTATGTTTTCTTCTAAGACTTTCTTGAACCCAATAGAGTTCTCAGCTTCTTCTTTTGATTCATGCTTGTTCAGATTCAGGTCTGCAAAACTTTCACTCAAAGAGCCATCATAGCTTTCATAAAAAATAACATGAATACTTTCTTCAATCAGCTTGGTTCTTTTATTATAAACTCTATAAGCTTTGCTACTAAGAGAGTAACCAATAAATATACCTTCATCACTTCTTGCATAAAACTTACCCAAGTTGTCCTTACCATTGTTGTGGACATAGCATGTGCAACCAAAAGGTCTGAAGTATGATATGTTTGGCTTTCTCCCTTTGAAGAGTTCATAGGGTGTTTTCATCAAGATTGGTCTGATCAAGCACCTGTTCAGAATATAGTTTGCTGTATTCACATCTTCTGCCCAATAATGTTTTGGCAGTTTATTTTATAGAAGCATTGTTCTTGACATGTCCTCAAGAGTCATGTTCTTTATTTCAACAACTCCATTCTGTTGAGGAGTTCTAGGAGCAGAGAAATTGTGAGAGATACCATGCTTAGCACAGAACAAATCACATTCTAATTGATCAAATTCTGTACCATGATCACTTCTAATTGAAGCAATGGGTAGGTTTTTTAAGTTTTGAAGTTCTCTGCAAAGCTTTGAAAATTCAGAGAGGGCTTCAGATTTTTCTTTAAGAAACATAACCCTAGTATATCTAGAGTAATCGTCTACAATAACTAGCATATACTTCTTACCTTTTGGAGTTGGTTTCCTCATAGGACCACACAAATCGATGTGAAGTAGTTCAATAGGTCTTGAGGTACTTACAAACTTCTTTAGTTTGAATGAGCTTCTGGTCTGCTTACCCTGAGCACAAGCTTTGCATACATCATCTTCTTTGAACTTGATAGATTGAAATCCTCTTACCAGATCCTTGTAGATTAATTTTTTCAAGGTATGCAAGCGAATGTGACCAAGCTTTCTGTGCGAAACCCTTGAATCCTCTTTCAAGGCCTTGAGGCACTTTAAGCTTTTACCTGGAACTTTTTTAGTCTGAAAAGTATAACATTGTTTGATCTAGAGGCTGTGATAATGCAATCTCCTGATTTCTCATTTTTCACCACACACTTCTCTTTATCAAATATAACCTTGTTGCCATTATCACAAAGCTGAGATACACTAAGCAAGTTAAATTTCAAACAATCAACTAGATACATATCAGAAATAGAATTTTCAGAATCTGTACCAACTTTACCAATACCAAGAATGTTGCATTTGCCTTTGTCACCAAGAGTATTTGAACCTTCAGATTGCTATTTCAACTCTGAGAATAGGGATCTCTTTCCACTCATGTGTGTTGAGCAACCACTATCCATAAACCACTTCTTTTCTTTGATGTTGGTGACAACCTGCAAACACCAATCACTATCTTACCCAGCTGTTAGACCAAGTGTTAAATTTGGAATCATACTCAGGATCAACCATGTTAGGTGGTCTGACCCCTTTAGGAACCCAAATCTGTCTGACTTGTCCTTTAAGTTTAAATGGAAATGTGTTCCTCATTATATGAGGGTCTCTTCTTCTGAAAGGACAAGTAATCTTCATATGACCATTCTTGTTGCAAAAATGACACTTAGGAAAAGTTTTTCTTCCATCTTTCACAAATCTGGTATTGTGTTTCTTGGAAAATTGGATTGTACCCAGTACCAGTTTTATGAACAGAATCCTCCAAGAATCATTTTAACTTATATTCTGAACCTGCAAACTTGACTTTGACTAATTCAGATTCATGAAGTTTCTCAGCTAGAGTAGTCTTTTGTTTATCCAATTCATCAACCTGATGTTTCAGATTAACAATGCTGTTCCTCATCAAAGAGTTCTCAGTGACTACTTCCTTGACCTGTGTTTTCAAGGCTTTGAAACTGGTTTTCAAGGCCTTGAAATCACTATCAGTTTTTTTCTTAGAGATTTCAAGATTCTGAATTAGGCAAACAAGTTTTAAATTCTCTTTTGCTTGCTCATGAACTTTTTCTTTCAAAAGTGTGATCTCTTTCAGATAATCTTCTTCATTTAAAAGTATTGTTCTGAGATAATCTGAAAGAGCATCTTTCATCATGCATGGCCATGAAGCATAGGTTGGCATGTTCTTCAGATTCAGATTCCCTTGAGCTATCTGAATCGCTCCATGAAGCTATCATAGCTTTCTTTCTTCTGTCATGGTCTTTCTTTTGGAATTTATTGCTTTTCTTGTGTGGACAATCTCTTATCAAATGTCCTGCATCACCACACTCAAAGTAGTTCATGACTTTGGATTTATTTTGTGAAGAAGACTTACCTTTGTAGTCCTTGCTACTGGATGATCTGTTTCTTTCTCTGTTTAAGTATTGTTTCCAAAGTTCTTCTTCATTTTTGAGAATTCTGGTTAAGTCTTTGGAAATCAATGCAAAAGGATCTTCATCATCATCATCGTCAGTTTCAAGGCTTTGAGTTTTCTCATTCTCTTTGGCCTTGATTTCTAAGTTCTTGACACCTTCAGGTAACTCTCCATCAGCTTCATTCATGGATATTTCATGTGTCATGAGCTTCCCTTGTAGGTCATCAAGTTCTAGTGATGAGAGATCTTGAGCTTCTTCAATGGCTGATGTCTTTGGTTCCCATTTGGCCTTTGGAAGACTTCTCAGTATCTTCCTCACCTTTTCTTCATTGGAAATATGTTTTCACAAGGAGTCAAGGTTGTTGACAATGTCTGTGAACCTCTTGAACATCTCTCCGATTGACTCATCTGCATGTTGGAATAGATGCCCTAGAGGCAATCTAGTTTAGTATGAATTTATTTGTGGCTAGAAATTTCATTTATTATTTATTGGATATTTAATATAATGAATTCCATAGATTACAATTGTGTTGTTTATCTTAAATATCCCTACTGCAGTCTAATGATTAATGGGACAATCATCTATTGACTAGTATGGGGTTGGATTGATATGGAGATATCATGATCCAACACATAGGTGTGCATTAAGGGTAATGGCACACTGGATTGAACCATCTCCGAGAAGGCTACATACACGTTATGTTTAGTCACAAGTGCTTCTCGCGGTGAAATGGTATTGTCAGCCTTAGACTTGAAGTCACTAGATATTCTAGTTGTGGATTATTGTGATTTTGGTAGCGTTAAACGCTACACCGTAACTGGGTAGTTATAAAGGCGTGTACCGGATACAATAAGAAGCAAGATTAGAGATCGTAGTGTACATATATAGAATTTGTCCCTCCCACATAAGGGGAGCAAATATCCTAGGCTACTCGAGGGATAGTGCTTATAGAATGTCTGGCCAGACTCAAATAAATCAATATGGGATATTGATGTTATTTGCACGAATAAGGCTATTCCCATGGATCGAGAAACTGTGGATTGGATATACGAGTGTGACCTATATGTCTCGTGTCCAATCCGGATATAGAGAAAAAGGTATGAGGCAATTACTTGTACAAAGTTTGTCAAGATGACTATTCTATTAGTTGGCTAGAATGGATGTTTTGCTAGAAACCGCTCCATATTAGCAAATTGTTGCTACCAACTAAATAGAACCTATGGGGTCACATGCTATATAGAGTTGAGCTAGATTTGGGAATTAATTAATAGGATTAATTAATTAGAAGGAACAATTTGCAATACCTTGCAAACTTAGTAGGACTAATTTGCAAGGAAGGGACTAAATTGAATTCTAGTAGGACTAGAATAGGTCCTTTAGGTAGTTGTCAAGGATTTGTTGGACTATATAAAGGACACTCCTTCCTTCCTTCCTTCCTTCCTTCCCACACTTATGACTTTATTGATCATAACTTGAGTGGGAGAGAACAAAAAGGAGAGAGCAAGCAAGCAAAGAGGAGCACGCCGCCCCCTTTGCCGCCGCCTTTCCCCGTCGGCCACAAGGAGGCCGAAACCTCCTTGTTTCGTCTCGTTTTGCGTGATTCTTCTTCCTCTTCCTATTTCCGGGCTAGCACCAAGGATTGGAAGATCTAGTATTCATCTCTAGGCGTGGATCAACTATAGAGAACGTGACACAATTCGCGTTTGAAGTCCTCAAAGGAGAAACCCTAAGGTGTGTTATTAATTTCTTCTCTTACCATCGTTATGTCTCTTGACTTTTGATCCTTGGAGGGTTTTGCATGGGTTATATTTGTTTGTGTTTCTGTTGCGCATCCATGAATCAAAACCCTACACTGCATTCATCTTGAACAGCTCATATTGTCTTAGATATATGTTGATATTGGTTTGCTTGACTTGACTAGTTCCTTCAAATCTCACCACAAGCTGTTCCCACATTTCTTTGGCAGTCTTGCAGCCAGAAATCCTGTTGAATTCATCTGTACTCAAAGACAAATACAAGATGTTAATTGCTTTGTAATTATTAGAATATTGTTCTAACTCAGAGGAGGAGAGTGAGTCTTCAGATTTGGGAGTTTTGATCCCATCTTTCTCTGTAAAGAAAGTGTGAGGTCCATTCTGAATAATGGTCCAAAGCTCTATGTCCTGATCAATGATGAACATCTTCATCAGTGCTTTCCAGTGAGTAAAGTTGTCTCCACAAAATATATGAGGTATGTTGGAAGGTCTTCCCTGTGAGAAAACACCATCACCTACAGTACTCATGATCACCAGATGGTTAAATCTTATACAGTGATACAAGCTCTGATACCAATTGAAAGGGGAGTATGCAGATGGATATGCAATACAAATACTCTAGAAGGGAAGGGGGGCGGTTGAATAGAGTATGCCAACTTTTTGCAAAAGTAGTGAAGGAAAATAGTTTTAGTTTTAGTGCAATGGAATTCAAGGCCTTGAACCCAAATTCAAGCCTTTGGAATGAAATACAGTTTTCAATAGAACAATTAAGTATTTTTCAAGGCCTTGAAAAGAGTTTCAAACCCTTGAAAAACAGACACTTTTAAGTGGTGCAAGAACTATGAATGTGAAAGAACTGTAAATGCAAGAGACAAAGGATTTATAGAGTTCAGTCCAATTGGACCTACGTCTCTACCTCAGGGATCTTCTCCCTACAGGATTTTCAACTCAATTCTTAATAATCAAAAGCTAAGACCTAGATCTCAAGCATAGAGAATTGCCTTACTTTGTACAACTTGTGGTTCTTCCTAACCAATCTAGTACCGGCTCTAGGTCACTAATTAACTAAGATCCTCTATTGTTCACTTTGTCAATAATCTATCATAACAAGATTTAGTTTTTGCATTGGATGCCTGAATTAGTGAGTTTGAGAAATTTTAGGATCTTAGATCTAGGGTTTGGGCATCCTTATGGAAGAAGAAGTTCTTCCCATACAAGGAAACTACCAAACTTGGGCACCAAGCAAGGGAAGTGTTTTGGAAACAACTCCCAAAGGAGGTTCGGCCCCCCTAGGGACCGCCCCTCCTTGCTTGCCGCCCAAGCAAGGCTTGGCCTTGGGGCCGGGGCAGCCCTAGCCCGCGGCCTAGCCGCTTGGACTAGGGGCCTGCCGGCCCAAGGCCTTTTCGGTTCTTTTTTGGGCCCGGGCAATTAGATTGTTGGGCCCCATGGACTGTTTTAACCCTAGAATATCCTAAAATCAATTAAAATTGACCTAGCGCGTTAAAATTTGATTTTAACTGTTTATGTGAAATTCACATGGTGATTGGATATGGCATTAGGATGGGTGTGTTGTGGATGTTTAATTTTGTGGTTTGGTTTACGGCCTGCGAGTTGATCAATTAATTGTAATAATTAATTAGGGTTTTATGGCCTGCGAGCCATTTTTTTCTCAACTTGTGAGATTTATTTTATTTAGTATAGTTGTTAGCTAGTGCTAGATAGAGTAGATTGTTAGCCAAGATTGAAGAAAAGAAGCCCAAAGCCAAAAGGAGGCACAAAAGATGGAGCATGGAGCATTCCACATGACTATGAAGGATGGACCAAAAGATCAAGACGCATGAAGCTGTGTTTGCTTTTAGGGTTCATAGATAATTCCATTGGCTTGGAATTATCTTAGTCTAGAAAAGGCCATATCCGCATCACGTTTTATTTTTTGTTTTGTGGTTGTTTATTTTATTGTCTTATTATTTTGTGGTTGGTGTATGGATGATGCATGCAATTAGGATAATAAAATAATTAGACAACCCGGATCTATTATTTGGATTTGTGCCCAAACTCAAATAGATAGATTAGTTGATATTGATCAACAAAACAATTAAAAATGAATTTAAAATCCCTCAAAATTCAAATATTGTGTTCTTTCCTTCTCGTTATTTAAACACTCATTATCATCATGATTTATCAAGTTCGTGCGTGCCAAAGCATGGCGACTTGGTTCATATTGATTGGATGCGATGGCACAAGCTAGTAATGTGCAACTTTTTAAATAAGTGGTTGAACACAACTAGGCTATTAATATGATTAAGAAACCTAGAGGCAATCAATTGAGATTATCCATATGTATGGATAAATAAGGAGTTATTTGCCCAATTGAACCAAGAGTTGCATAAGGGATGCAATTGGAATTGTTCCTACCTAAGTGGTTGAATTATGGGTGACTTGCCAAAGCAAGCTCATAAGGAGATGAAACATGGATCTTGGCCCACTAGAAAATATAAGGATAGTTTCCGCATAAATATCTTGAGGGTTATTAATCCGTAGAAAAATAGTGGGAGCTATATTTGATAAACTAGCCATTATTGAATATAGTCAAAAAATCACAAATACTAAAACTTGCGTATTTTCCTTTTTGTAGAATTCCAAATGGCAAACAACTCATCGAGTTCACAACATTCCCTACGATCTGTCCTTGAGAAGGACAAGCTCTCTGGAACCAACTTCTTTGATTGGTACAGAAAGAATCGTTCTCAAGCAAGAGAAGAAATTGTACGCAATAGAGGAGCATATTCCAGCAGGTCCAGAGAACCAAACACCTGCAGCCTTAAAGGCGTATCAAAAGCGTGTTGATGACGCTAATGATGCAGCCTGCCTTATGCTATGCACCATGACTTCTGAGCTTCAGAAGCAACACGAAAACATGGATGCTGTCGATATGATCGAGCATTTGAAGCGGCTCTTCCAAGAGCAGGAAAGGTTTGAGAGGTATGAGGTCTCTAAGGCATTGTTCAAGTGTCATCTGGCAGAAGGGAACCCGGTGGGACCCCATGTACTCAGTATTATCGGGTACTTGGAGAATCTCGCCCGACTAGGGTTCCTGGTCGGCCAAGAGTTGGAAACCGATCTCGTGTTGCAATCGTTGTCCGAGAGTTATGGACAGTTCATCATGAACTATAAAATGAACGAGATCGTGAAACCACTGCCAGATTTGCTCAATATGTTGAGGACAGCTGAACAAAGCATCAACAAGGGTAAGGGGAAGGCCATTATGATGGTGCAGAAAGGAAAGGGCAAAAGGTTTGCCTCATCCTCCAAAGGCAAAGGCAAGTCAGTTGCCAAGTCCGAGGAACCTGCCCTTAAGCCTGTCGGTGGCATTGCCAAAGGTGTGACTAAAGGTGAGTGTCACTACTGCAGTCAGCCTGGACACTAGAGGAGGAACTGCCCAAAATATCTGGAGGACAAGAGGCTTGGAATAGTGATTCCACCACCACCAGGTATTTTTGTTGTAGATGTAAATTTAACTGTCTCCACATCATGGGTATTAGATAATGGACGTGGATCTCACATTTTTCGAAATGTTCAGGATCTAAAGAGAAGTAGAAGATTGGCTAAAGGGGAGATAGATATGCGTGTTGGAAATGGAGCAAAAGTTGCTGCATTGGCCGTGGGCGTGTGCGAGCTATCTCTGCCTTCAGGATTAGTTTTAGAATTAAATAATTGCTATTTTGTGCCTGCTATGAGCATAAACATTATTTCTATTTCTTGTTTGGACAAGGAAGGTTTTATTATTTCAATAAAGAACAATTGTTGTTCCTTTTATTTGAATAATATTCACTATTTTAGTGCGCAATTATTTAATGGACTGTATGTCCTTGATCTAAGCAATCCTGTCTACAACATTAATACCAAGAGGATTAATATAAATGATTTAAATCCTGCTTATTTATGGCATTGTCGTTTAGGCCACATAAACGAGAAACGTGTATCTAGACTCCATAAGGATGGACTACTAGACTCATTTGATTTTGAATCATATGAGACATGTGAGGCTTGTTTATTGGGAAAAATGACAAAGTCCCCTTTCAATAAGAAATGTGAGAGGACTATTGAGCAATTGGCACTCATACATACTGATGTGTGTGGACCATTTGCCACGCCTGCCAGGAAAAAGGGTGGTTACGTCCACTTCATTACATTTACTGATGATTACAGTAGATATGGATTTGTGTACCTCATGAGGGCCAAATCTGAATCCTTTGAAGTGTTCAAAGAATTCAAGAATGAAGTAGAGAAGCAACATGGAAAAAGTATCAAGGCTCTACGATCGGATCGTGGAGGAGAATACCTGAGCCAAGAGTTTGACGACTATCATAGAGAGTGTGGGAACGTGTCCCAACTCACTCCACCCGGAACGCCACAATGGAATGGCGTGTCTGAGAGGAGGGATCGAACCCTATTGGATATGGTTCGATCTATGATGTGTCAAACTGATCTTCCATTATCGTTTTGGGGCCACGCTCTATTAAGTGCAGCTTTCACCATTAACCGTGTTCCATATAAATCAGTCATGAAGACACCACATGAGATGTGGAGTGGGAGGCGTCCCACACTGTCGTTCATGAGGATTTGGGGCTGCGATGTCTATGTAAAACGTTTATAATCAGACAAGCTAGGGCCAAAATCGGATAAGTGTAAGTTTGTGGGGTACCCTAAGGAAACTAAGGGTTACTACTTCTACAATCCAACCGAGAACAAAGTGTTTGTTGCTCGGACCGACGTGTTTCTAGAAAGAGAGTTTGTCTCTAAAGAAGCAAGTGGAAGGACTGTAGAACTTGAAGAGGTTCAAGAACCACAAATTACTGAACCGATTATGGAACATGAACAGGAACCACAAATAGTTGTGGAGCAGCCTGTTCAGGTAACACAAGAGCTTCGTAGATCTAGTTGAGTGCGCCAGGAACCCGTGAGGTATGGACTTCTCGTGACCGATTCCGGTGACACGATGCTCATAGATGATGAGCCTAATACCTATGAAGAGGCCATGAAAGGCCCAGACTCTGGGAAGTGGCTAGAATCCATGAGATCCGAGATGGAATCCATGTATACCAACAAAATATGGACTTTGGTGGAACCTCCCGAAGGGGCGCAGACCATAGGGTGCAAGTGGGTCTTCAAGAAGCAGATCGACACGGATGGTAATGTGATTACCTATAAGGGCCGATTGGTGGCTAAAGGATTTAGACAGATTCATGGTATTGACTATGATGAAACCTTTTCAACAATCGCTATGACCAAATCCATCCGAATCCTACTTGCGATTGCAGCATACCATGACTATGATATTTGGCAGATTGATGTCAAAACATCATTCCTTTATGGGAATCTCCTCGAGGACGTGTATATGATACAGCCGGAGGGTTTTGAGGATCCAAAGCAAGCCAACAAAGTCTTTAAGCTGCAACGATCCATTTATGGGTTGAAGCAAACTTCTAGGAGTTGGAATCGATGTTTTGATGAAGTAGTCAAAGAGTTTGGCTTCATCGGAAACAAAGATGAGTCTTGTGTGTACAAGAAGGTTAGTGGGAGCTCTGTAGCTTTTATGGTCTTGTATGTGGATGACATACAAGATCTGTTACTCATTGGAAACGACGTTCCCATGCTGCAATCTGTTAAAGATTGGCTAGGGAAGTGTTTCTCAATGAAGGACTTAGGGGAAGCAGCCTATATACTCGGTATAAAGATCTATAGAGATAGATCTAAGAGACTGCTAGGCCTAAGTCAAAGTACATATATTGACAAGGTGTTGAAACGGTTCAACATGCAAGATTCCAAGAAGGGATTCTTGCCCATTTCACATGGAATCACTCTTTCGAAGAGTGGTTGTCCTTCCAATGAGATTGAGAAGGAACGCATGAGTAGAATTCCCTATGCCTCGGCCATAGGATCTATCATGTACGCCATGTTATGTACTAGACCAGATGTGTCATATGCCTTGAGTATGACAAGCAGATACCAATCTAATCCGGGTGAGAGTCACTGGATTTCAGTCAAGAACATCCTAAAGTACTTGAGAAGAACTAAGGATGCTTTCTTCATATTTGGCGGTGAGGAAGAGTTGCGTGTAAGGGGTTACACTGATGCAAGCTTCCAAACCGACAAAGATGACTTTAGATCACAGTCCGGATATGTGTTTTTCCTGAATGGAGCAGCGGTGATCTAGAAGAGTTCCAAGCAAGAGACGGTGGCTGATTCTACAACAGAGGCTGAGTACATTGCTGCAAATTGCGCAACAAAGGAAGCTGTTTGGATCAGAAAGTTTGTTTCTGAACTTGGTGTGGTTCCTAGCATTGCGGATCCAGTTGAGTTGTACTGTGACAACACTGGGGCGATCGCGCAATCAAAGGAGCCCAGGTCGCACCAGAAATACAAACACGTGCTCAGGAAGTTCCATCTGATTCGAGATATTATCGATAGAGGAGACGTTCGGATATGCAAGATTCCTACAGATGAGAATCTGTCAGACCCGCTTACAAAGCCGCTTGCGCAGTGGAAGCATGAAGGGCACAATAGGAGTACGAGCATACGAGATGCGTCAGATTGGCTCTAGTGCAAGTGGGAGACTGTTGGAATAGATTCCCTAGAGGCAATCTAGTTTAGTATGAATTTATTTGTGGCTAGAAAATTCATTTATTATTTATTGGATATTTAATATAATGAAGTCCTTAGATTTACAATTGTGTTGTTTATCTTAAATATCCCTAGTCCAGTATAATAATTAATGGGACAATCATCTATAGACTAGTATGGGGGTTGGATTGATATGGAGATATCATGATCCAACACATAGGTGTGCATTAAGGGTAATGGCGCACTGGATTGACCCATCTCCGAGAAGGCTACATACACGTTATGTTAAGTCACAAGTGCTTCTCGCGCTGGAATGGTATTGTAATCCTTAGACTTGAAGTCACTAGATATTCTAGTTCGGGATTATTGTGATTTTGGTAGCGTTAAACGCTACACCGTAACTGGGTAGTTATAAAGGCGTGTACCGGATACAATAAGAAGCAAGCTTAGAGATCGTAGTAGACGTAGATAGAATTTGTCCCTCCCACATAACGGGAGCAAATATCCTAGGCCACTCGAGGGATAGTGCTTATAGAATGTCTGGCCAGACTCAAATAAATAAATATGAGATATTGATGTTATTTGCACGAATAAGGCTATTCCCATGGGTCGAGAAACTGTGGATTGGATATACGAGTGTGACTTGTATGTCTCGTGTCTAATCCGGATATAGAGACAAAGGGATGAGGCAATTACTTGTACAAGGTTTGTCAAGATGACTATTCTATTAGTTGGCTAGAATTGATGTTTTGCTAGAAACCGCTCCATATTAGCAAATTGTTGCTACCAACTAGATATAACCTATGGGGTCACACACTATATAGAGTTAAGCTAGATTTGAGAATTAATTAATAGGATTAATTAATTAGAAGGATCACTTTGCAATACCTTGCAAACTTAGTAGGACTAATTTGCAAGGAAGGGACCAAATTGAATTCTAGTAGGACTAGAATAGGTCCTTTAGTTAGTTGGCAAGGATTTGTTGAACTATATAAAGGACACTCCTTCCTTCCTTCCCAAACTTATGACCTTATTGATCATAACTTGAGTGGGAGAGAACAAAAAGGAGAGAGCAAGCAAGCAAAGAGGAGCACGCCGCCCCCTTTGCCGCCGCCCGTCCCCGTCGGCTACAAGGAGGCCGAAACCTCCTTGTTTCGTCTCGTTTTGCGTGATTCTTCTTCCTCTTCCTCTTTCCGGGCTAGCACCAAGGATTGGAAGATCTAGTATTCATATCTAGGCGTGGATCAACTATAGAGAACGTGACACAATTCGCGTTTGAAGTCATCAAAGGAGAAACCCTAAGGTGTGTTATTGATTTCTTCTCTTACCATCGTTATGTCTCTTTACTTGTGATCCTTGGAGGGTTTTGCATGGGTTATGTTTGTTTGTGTTTCTGTTGTGCATCCATGAATCAAAACCCTACACTGAATTCATCTTGAACATCTCATATTGCCTTAGATAGATGTTGAATTGGTTTGCTTGACTTGACTAGTTCCTTCAAATCTCACCACAAGTTGTTCCCAGATTTCTTTGGCAGTCTTGCAGCCTGAAATCCTGTTGAATTCATCTGTACTTAAAGACAAATACAAGATGTTAATTTCTTTGTAATTATTAGAATATTGTTCTAACTCAGAGGAGGAGAGTGAGTCTTCAGATTTGGGAGTTTTGATCCCATCTTTCTCTGTAAAGAAATTGTGAGGTCCATTATGAATAATGGTCCAAAGCTCTATGTCCTGATCAATGATGAACATCTTCATCAGTGCTTTCCAGTGAGCAAAGTTGTCTCCACAAAATAGATGAGGTCTGTTGGAAGCTCTTCCCTGTGAGAAACCACCATCACCTACAGTACTCATGATTACCAGATGGTTAAATCTTATACAGTGATACAAACTCTGATACCAATTGAAAGGGGAGTATGCAGATGAATATGCAGCAAAGATACTCTAGAAGGGAAGGGGGGCGGTTGAATAGAGTATGCCAACTTTTTGCAAAACTAGAGAAGGAAAAGAGTTTTAGTTTTAGTGCAATGGAATTCAAGGCCTTGAACACAAATTCAAGCCTTTGGAATGAAATACAGTTTTGAATAGATCAAACAAGTCTTTTTCAAGGCCTTGAAAAGAGTTTCAAACCCTTGAAAAACAAACAGTTTTAAGTACTGCAAGAACTATGAATGTGAAAAAACTGTAAATGCAAGAGACAAAGGATTTATAGAGTTCAGTCCAATTGGACCTACGTCTCTATCTCAGGGATCTTTTTCCTACAGGATTTTCAACTCAATTCTTATTAATCAAAAGCTAAGCCCTAGATCTCAAGCATAGAGAATTCCCTTACTCTGTTACAGCTTGTGGTTCTTCCTAACCAATCTAGTACCGGCTCTATGTAACTGATTAACTAAGATCCTATATTTTTCACTTTGAACAATCCTTGAGAATGATGTATAGGAGTATTACAGAAATGATCTACCAATAAAGTACAATATAGAAGAACACTGGAGTAGAAAACTGCAGTGAAGAATGCAGTGAAATTCTGTGTGTGTTGGAATGTGAGTGTGATGAACTTCATTGATGCTTGTCAATCTAGAATTGTATCTCTTTTTTTTTCCCGTTGAGTGTTGTCTTCTGTTGCTTCAAAAAGAGCTCCATTTATACTTCAAAAAGCTCTGCAAATCTTCACAGATTTTCAGCAACAAATCTCCTATTTTGTAGGTAACAAACTTTGACTCTTAGACATCTTCTCCAACGGTTAGATGATCATAATCTTCAGAGATATTGTTGTGATCTTGCATTTAAACAGATTGAGAAGCTGTCATGCAGGTTTGATTGATCACAAAATCAACTTCTCCAACTGTTTCCTTCCCTGCACAAGTCAAATTAGGAAACTATCCCTGCAAACTAGGAAATAGAATTCCCTGCAAAAGCATAGTAAAATAGATGAATTTTTATGTTCAAACATGTCGAGTTAATTTGTCTTTCATCATCAAATAATAATAAATCAAGCATAGGGATGAGAGAGAATAAATCATATTAGAAGAGTTCATAGAAAACTCTCCATGAGAATAAGCATACAGGTCATTCAGTTTCAAGGCTTTGAATCCAGTTTCAAGGCCTTAAAAATAGCTATACTATTTTCAAGCCTATGGAACAGATTCAAGGCTTTGAAAG
The DNA here is from genome assembly GCA_023055425.1 of Linanthus parryae. NCBI lineage: Eukaryota > Viridiplantae > Streptophyta > Magnoliopsida > Ericales > Polemoniaceae > Linanthus > Linanthus parryae. The sequence goes on along the minus strand of JALGPY010000007.1, from coordinate 69,690,247 downwards.
CTGATTCAAGGCCTTGAAATATATTTTATATTTCAAGCCTTGTGCAACCTATGACCTTACAAAAACCATTGATCTCTTCTAGAGACGATATGTATTCTAGGTGCTCGAAGTAAGATATGCACATTTTTTTTAAAATGTGAGACTGACATCATACAAGCCATTTTAGGGGCTGAATTATAAGTTTTGGATGTTCCTTGAGATTGATATGGAATCACAACGTAGAAACTAGGCGCCGGTTGGGCGATGCCTTTATGAAGCCATTTTTATGACAAAATTCTCTACGTTGGACAGGCGATGCAATGCATCAAGCCATAATTTTCTACGGAGAATGTCTAGTTTTATTACATTTAATCTCAATATTCAAGGGGATCATTTTTGTTTCATGAAACACGCTGTGCTAAAAAGCTACAGTTGTGAGCCTTAAAAGGTCTCATGTACATCCTTGAATAGAGTTTTTTATTTTCTTTTTTTTCAATTTGTCAAAATTTTAGTTTGACAGTGTAGGTTACCTCTTGTAGGGTACCTTTTCATAAAGTCAAGTATTTCATAACTTCTAGTATGAAATATGATGCTAGTAAGCATACCAAGGACTTAAGCAGATTCTACCATTGTCTTTTTCTTCTCTCTCTTGTGCGATCCATAAAAGAAATAGGGGCTTCATAACAATCAAGAGAAAAAATATATCAAGAGGTATATACAATGTTAATAGAAGAAGCTAACCTTGATACTAATGAACCACATATTCTGTAGGATTCTCTAAAATTAATAAACAAGAGAACCAAATATTTCCTCAAAAAATATGTTCAAAGTATTATATATCTTAAAATTAGATGTAATGGATCTATGAAAAAATAAAAACATATTTAATTCAATGATCTTTCTCGAATAACTTCTTTTAATAATTATTCATTTGAGAAATTAATAATCTTTAATCTAAATTGTATTGCCAAAAAAAGGGTATGACAAGTTCAATGTGAAGCTTGTAATTGCCAAGGAGTTGGGAGGATCTTGAATAACTCAACCAACAAAAAATACATAGATATTGGGAGGATTTTGAATCACTCAACCAAAAAAATAAAAATTACATAGATATTGGGAGGATCGTGAGTCACTCAACCAAACATTTTCACGTATATTGGGAGGATATTGAATCACTCAACCAACAATTCTCATAGATATCAACAAAAAATGGGGCTTATTACAAGTATGCAACCATGCGTACCCACTAGAGTGCATTATTTGCAAAAATTAGTGCATTTTTTTCTCTCTCCCCCTGTTTTCATGTCGTCTTAGGAGATCAATCGTGGATCCTCATAATACCATGACGATATAAATATTGCAACCAAGTCTAAGACCGTGCAAATTATTTTGACCATATAAATTTATGAGATTTTCTTTAGGAAATGCATCAATATTCACATAAAGGAATATAATAAAACATCATGTCCTGGAAACCGCTCCCATTCACGCTTGGGAACGGGTCAAACTAGTCAGATATTTGACGAATTATCATGGCATGTATTTTTCATCTTCTTCTTCTTCCATAACTCCATGTTATGGGCACAACTCTATTGTCCATCAATCAAAAATAATAATTATTTTGATGTCCATATTCGTCATTATAAACTCCCGGCGATTTTTTTTTTCTTCGTGAAAGTGGTAAAAAAAAATTAGCAACACAAGAGGAGAATAGTTAAAATAGAATCTTCTAATTCGATTATGTAGTTCTCACTATAGATAAAAAGATATATATCAAAAAATATAACTCTCGGTTATAGATAGAGGCTATTTGCTCTATAACTTCATGTATAAGAACATGGTTTAACTAAGCATACAAATAGCTTAGGAGCATTTTATTTATTTATTTATTTTGAATACAACGCAATAAGAGTATAACCCTGTTAAGTGTTATTAAGCGGTATAGTCCGCATCTTTTATTTATCCGAGTTGCTTTATTCGGGCAAGTGCCTCGTGGTCACGAGTTCAAAACTCTAGTGACTTCTTGCTTTTCTTTTCAAATAAATAAATGTTAAAAACAATCGCATTATGTACCAAGCAAGACCATGTATATCATATGAAAAATGATAGGGCTCTATATGGTGCGTGAAATAGATTCACATGCTCACGCGTAATTGCTCAAATTGCGCGCCCTCAAGTTCACGAGTTTCAAAAACTCTTGTGACTTATTTTTTCACGTTTAAAGGTCACGATTTCATAACTCTAGTGACATAATCTTATTCTTTTTTTTTTCTTTGGAAAAAGAATAATAAGAACGGAAAAAGAATGTACGATTTATAACTGAGACGGTCTTAGATTTGTCATTTGTGAATTGACTAACAAAAATAATTAAAAAGGTAAAAGAGTAATGTTTTTCTAGGGGAGTTAACCGTTAGGGGTTACAAGTTCAAGACATCTGAATCTCCATTTCACTAACTATAATCAGGAAGTTAAGAATAAAAAAAATATAACACAAAATAAAACAAAGCGATTTCCAGATCAATTGAATCTTTACTTGGAGGAGGGCCGCTGCGCGACATGGTACTAGGCCGTGGGTTCGGAAAAAACCTCCAAGCATGCCACTTTATTTTTTCTCTACATTTTTTTTACATCGTTAAACAGTATAAATTAATAAAAGAAGTCGTAAAACAATAAGTATTGTGTAGACCGACAAGTAAAGTGTGTTCTATGTGCAGTCCAAGAGTTCCGGTCCGACTTCGCAACTGGAAAAAGCTCGTTTTTGTTTCTTTTTCCTTTTCTTGGAGTATCGATCCGAAAAGAACAGAGTATAGTATATACATGAGCCAAAATAATCAAATATGCCTGTAATCAGGTGGTTTCTCAGTCTGTCTAAATAGGCGCGACTAGCTGCACCACTTTCGGCATTTATTATTTTTTTTTCAAAGCAAGCTGCAAACGACCAACAAAAAAGCTGCAAACGACCAACAAAAAATTTAAAATTGGCTTTGCTAGTTAAAGAAACACTCATTGTTTGAGTTGTAGTACTGCAGTACATAGCGCCCAGTGGTAAGGCTGGTATTGTTTCGATTGGGGCTGACAAAGTTTTTGCTCCCTTTTTTATGGTTTACAGCAGTCTTTTTTTTCAGATCTGATTTGACATTCTTTATTTTCGATCAGATCTGTAGATTTTCTTTTTTCGTTCAAAAAAAATCAAAAAAAGGCACAAAACGGCGCACGTAATTGCTCTAGATCAAAATTGATCGAGGTCTTCAAAACGCACAAGGCGGAGCACATAATTACTCTATATCATATGGTCCATCTCTAGATCTAAATAGATCGAGTTCTACGGTTCGGCATTTTTTTCCGATGAACCCATAGCATATACGAATATTTTTTCTCTCGATACAAAACAACATCAGACAAAAAAATGTGAATAATACGGTTGATTTGAATCAAATCGAAAATAAACAAGTAAGAGATGAGAACAATCAAGAAAAAAAAAATTAGATTTTTCGTTTGATCATTAGTTTCTCTACAGTAGTCATAATCAATAATTGTACCTTTTCTCTTCACAAATCTTCCCTCGCGGTAGAGCGTGTTGATAAGGTGTTGTGAAATCAAGAATAGAGAAGAGAGCACAATGTAGGGAGGAATATAAAAGTATCTTATTATCCACCAAATCACTATTTATATAGGGTGTGGGGGTCAATCATTATCGTCCAAATATGGTAATAAAATAAGTTATGAATATTCACAATATCAATTCTATATTTCATAACACTCCCCCTTGAATATTCACTAACATGATGCCTCATTAAAACCTTGTCGAGCAAAATTAGTTGGGAAAAAAACTCAGACGCAGGAAAAAGAGCACATCTAATGAGCGGGAATTTGGTTCAATCTTGAACTCGTCAATGATTGCATGTCTCATTAAAACCTTGCTAAAAAAACCCTATGGGATAAAAACTTCAGCTAACTTTGGTGATGTTGCGCCTGAATGAACAATCCAAAGCAGTATGTCTAGGTTTATTACAGATTTGACAAATAACACCAGAAGAATCAACACCAGACACACCATCAGGAACAACACTCCCACCATAACCACCAATTTTGGACTTATTAAACGAATGCTTGTACTTAGCAGCACCAGTAGAACCAGAAGAAGCATACATAGCAGTGATCAAGTCAATTGGTGAACTAGATCCAACAAGAGCAGGAACGTTATTGGTAAGAACATGAAGTTCTTTAGTAAAGAGCAGATTTTGAAACTCAATCAGTGAAACGGGAGAGGAACGCATTAGAAGATTTTGAACACATCATACCTTTAGGTAAAGGTCTCATGATGAACATATTTAGGTCTTCATCAGGAATGACCTCATTAACTTGAAGAAGTTGATCAACAATAGATCTAACCTAATCAAGAAAGGCAGTCATAGATTGAGTATCTTTAGAAAATGGCATGAGCTTTGATTAGAGCTGATGTACATGAGATCGAGAAAGAGAAGTAAATTGCTGCTCAAGAGTAGATCAAATCGCTTGGGCTGATTGAAGATGAAGAACCATTGGAACCGACGCAGAAATTGATGTAATTAAGCATGTCCGGAGACGTTGATCAACGAATTTCCACTTAGAAAACTGATAATTAGGCGCAGAAACACCAGAATCGGATAAAATTGTCGGAAACATCTATGGTGTTTGAAGATGTGCAAGAAGATCATTCGCCGCAAAACAAGTTCTGCATCTGAGCTCGCCAAATCAGATAATTTGAACTATCAAGCTTGAACGAAGGGCAGTTAAGCTTGTTTCAGGCTCTATTACCATCAAGAGTTTTTAGACAAAGATAATCTTCTCATTAACAGAATGAAAGTTACACGTGATATTTATACAACTACTTTCTATATATTACATTTTGACCCTCTAAGTAATAATATCATGCTACTTTAGTCCTTAACAAACCACAACACAGTAAATCTAATTAGAAACAAAACTATATTGTTGTTGCACCTTTTCGCCGGTGTGAAAAATAACAAACAATAATTTATAAATGTATATATTTTTCTTTATTACGGCTGGTTCGAGGAATGTATGAATGTGTTTGTTTGGAAGATTGAGCACAATTGTAAAAAATTCGAGTATGTTGCTTACTTTGAAATTTTTCTAGTGCTTATTGAATAATATATTATGTAATTATAATATGAGATAACATATCGTGATCAAAATTAGTGATACTTATTATTTTGTTATAAAATTTACAATAAATTTTGTTTTTTATTGGGACACAACAGATGTATTTTCTTGGCAACATTACATTTACGAAAAGTCAAAAATTGCCAAGAAAAAACCTCACCAAACCTTTCAGAAAAGTTCAAAAAAGGTCAAAACTCCAAAGTGGATTAAAGACTAGAAAAAAGTCATACAAAACCCACACATTATCAATCAGTAGATGAAGACGTCAAGTTCACTTATATTCCAACAGTCTCTTGCATGCAGGCCGTCAACAAGATTCTTCGCATCTGAGTGGGAGAAATCAGGTAAACCGAGCTTCAGATTTCCGGCAATAGAATCCCCCACAATCATGGTTTCTAAAACTTAATATAGATGCTGCAATTTCACTACCTAATCGACGTTTTGGAGGAGTAGTAGTGCTACGTGTTGGGTTTGGGCAATCAAGCACAGCGGATAATAACAAAACATTTCCCAAAAATCCACTAAGGACCCATGTCAATGAGCATAATCTGATGATTAGAGATTTAACTCAGGGGCACTGACTGGTGAAGTTCACCAGCTAAGAAAAGATGTGGCGCCTCTACGGTATCTATACGAACGGATCTTCATTGGACTCCCGCTTCACTGGTGCTAGCCTGCTGGATGCAGACAGAAGATTTTGTCTCACAAAATCGGCTGGACTTGAACGACGGCTCTCAAACCTTAGGGCATCTCCAATAGTCAATGCAAATACGTTATGCAAAATATAAATAATCTGGCAAAATTTGTAATCCAGCAGGACATGCATTCCGTTATGCAATATGCATGTTCTGCATCCTCCTCGCCAAACCTGGCGTGAATGAATCCCTCGCCATCTTATCTTTTTCCTAGTTATTAGGTTTTGTTAGGATATTACTAGATTTTATTTGATTTTTATTTCTACTTTAATTGACTAAGAAGACTTTTTCTCAACATAGGATACTTCTCAACAGATTACACAAACCAGTTTTCCTATATTCTATAGGTTTGTTGAGATAGTCGTCGATTTTCGCTTGACGTTTTAATCGGATAATTATCGACTTTGCTAGAGTCTTTTTTGAAAAATCCCAAAAGTATCTACAACCAGTTATTGTTATTTAGAAAAATATGCAACTTTAAAAAGATATTTAAAAATAAAGAAATACATAAAAATACACTAGTATTATTGATTTACCAGACATTTGGATTACACTGCTGGAGCAGGATGTTCAAATGTTGGTTATGCAAAATGCAAAACAACAGTTTTATCTATAATTTGCATTGCCACTATTGGAGATGCCCTTAGGTTTTCTGTATCTCGTATGAATATTGCTAAAAGAATTATTGAACCTAGCCACGCTGAAGGTTATTTATAGGGATGAGAGAATTTGACTTGCCTTCAAATCTTAATCATTAGGATTAGTTTACATTCATGTCCGAAATTCACAAGTGCTCTTTAGTTCAACTAATGAGCATTTAATTCCAGTTTGATCCATTATTGTGTGTGATCCTGTAGGTTCCTAATTACGTTCGCAGTAACAATTACAAACATTGAGCGGTACCTAGCAATACATCAATGATACCCAAGTAATAGTATTATTAGTGATCTGACTAACCTCAATGACCAACATTGCCTTGTCGTATAATCCATTTGTTATATCCAGATCAGACACAAGCCATGTAGTGTCAGTCTTGTTTATCCAATCCATAGTTTCTTGATTCTCTGAGCAGAGTTAGACAGACAAATGATTAATATCTCATATTAATTCATTTGTGCACGACCATGACTTTTCTTAAGTCACACTCATCAAGTGGTCATGGATATTTACTCTTGTTATATAGGAGGGACAAACCATATCGACATCACTCACACATCTCAGCAAGTTTTATAACATGTCCAAATATCGACTTTATAATCATATTGTTACAACATACCGTTTGACAATATTAAAACATGTACTCCACATTTAGAGAATCTAGTGAATTCGAGTCATAGGATCACAACATCATTGTCAGTATGAGAAGAACTTGTTACACTCACATAACATCCATGTAGTGTTCTCATGGTGGGTCAATCGAGTACGCCATTAGCCCTACGTACCCATGTGTTAAAGTTAATATATCATATAGATCTACCCACATACTAGTCTCGATGCATTATAGTCGTCATAATTAATAATTATACTAGACTATGGATATTTGAGAATACAATAGTTCTTCTAAGGACTTTATTATGTCAACATAGCTCCATATAGATAACAGGGTGAATAGGAAGTCTTTATAAATGTCACGATGAATAGATTTCCTCTAGGGCATACTCCAATACTACGTAACTCAAAGGGGGAGTTCGTCTGCGGATTCTCATTTCTGATCCCCTTTCACCCGATATCCATCATCACCGAAGCATATGTTTTGCGCTTTGCAACTCAGAATGTGTTAGAAAGAGGATTTCGCAATATCATCATCGAATCCAATTGTCTATCTTTATCATCCACAAGATTTAGAGAATGAAAGTGAATGGGGAGGAGAAAAAGTTCATCTATGAAGAAGAAAGACGCTTCATCGAATGTAGACATTGTGTTGAGTCCATTTCTAGGGTTGGGGCATTATATTTTTGTGTACGGAGAAATTTATGTGATGGATCCCATCGTGTACCTGTTATAGGCTATACCAACCAACTATACACAAAGATAAAAGAAAGTAAGATGTTAAGTAAGAAATGGTAAGAGTAAGCCAAGTTTGTTATGAGAGATAGAGAGAGGGAAAGAGACTGTAAGCCAGAAGGGTGATGATCCAAAACATCTGAACCTCTATCAGAGGACAACCCTCCTATATATACTAGTCTTAGGAAAACCGTTATGAGAAGTTATATAACCGCACAAGACAGTTATATAACTACCTTGCATACGTCCATATATATAGGCGAGTGTTTCGCAAGTCTCTCAGATAACTGACAAGGGTTGCGAGTGTACTCGTGCCTCACACGCGACGATCCTTGCTCTAGCCTCCACGCCACTTAAGACCATTAATTCCCGCATAAATAAAAACAATGCATAGGGAACCCTGTCTCACAGCCCCTATGTTAATATGAGATTATATAATGATTGTTGTATAGTGTTTATGGAGTAGTGATATGTGTTACCATCGAGTGCCATGTGTATAGAGCTAAATAACATGTCTACACTAGCCCCCTTTTGCGCGTGAATTCCATGTGTGTAAGATATGAAGCGCAAACTCCAAGTAGTACGTGTAATACACTTTCTTAATTCAGAATGCTCTACGAAAACCCTAGCCCCCTATCATTCATCATTGCCTAGGTTTTTGTATGGTTTTGATATAGCTGTTAATAGGGCTATTCATGACGTGGGTAAAACCCACATTCATACTTTTTCGACAGGTACCAAGATAGTGGACGAACTGAAGAGTCAAGCAACTCAGGAGACAGCATAAAGAGTCACTTCATTATTCTTTCTCCATTGTTGGAATGCTAAACTAGAGCTCTTCACCCAAATTTGTTCTGCAACACTGTAGGTCTGAATATTTAGTAAGATTATCTTCTTCTTGATTTATCAAATTGAAATCTTCTCTGTTGCATCCAGGTTAGTAAATCTTAAAGCTCACAGCTTTCCTCTTCTCCATTTTTTGTTCATATCAAGTTTATGTTTCTTATTTCTCATCTCTTCTTTATATTAATATATAAAGAAGACAGAAATGGCTCGAATAAAATCATCAAAATATTCAGATGATTTACTAGAGTTTGTGAAGGAGTTATGGCGCAAGGCCCCTTATCTTGATGTGAAGATTTTTATCACACCACAGTCAAAGCTATTAAACTCCAAACTCCTTCTGATAGGGACAATCTTCTGTTTACACCAATTGTAGCAAGATTATTAGGATCTTCTCAACGTAGACGAAATTCAAATATTGGGTCTTGATGTTGGCTTATATTGGTACAAAGTATCAGTCCTCATACATTTGTTGCAAAATTGGATTTGAAGGGAGACTGGACTGAGTATATCTTGCAGTACTATAAACCTATCTTAACTCAAGTAGGTATATATAATGCTATTCACGCCACGAAGGGGTTAAACCTCAAATTGGATCTTGATGGTTTTGCGTGCATTCCGATGCGTTTTGATGCATTTTGGACCATTTCTTGCTAAAATTGGAGCATGTTGACTCTTTGCATGTAAATGATGAGTCCGCGCACTTTTTGCGTTAATTTTGACTATATTTCATCACGTTTGATCTTCCGGTATGTTTCTCGTGTTGTGGTTTTCAGGAACCGGGAGCTCGGGATGTGACATTGGAGCAAAAGTGAACTTCGGAAAAGTTGGAGGCTCAAAGGAATGCTCGGGAAGTGAAGACGACGGGAAAAAGAGCAAGAAGATGAGATTTTGATGTTGGCTGCCCAGAAGTAATCGTACGATTACATGGAGGTAATCGTACAATTACCCCTTAGCCAAATATTGAAGCTACCAAGTAATCTTGTGAAGTAATCTTGTGAAGTAATCTTTTGAAGTAGTCTTATGAAGTAATCGTACGATTACATCAAGGTAATCGTACGATTACCTCTGCTGCCAGGATCGTATTTTTGGGGTTATTTTGCTATTTTGGCATAGTTTTGAGGTAGTAGAGCCACGTAACACTTAGGAAACATTGGGGAACGTGATTGACATCAGAGAACACATTGGGAGACGTGCTTGGAGAGCTTGGAGCTAGGTTGGAGAGCTAGGATCATCCGTTTGGCTTCTATATCTTTGTTTCTTCTCTAGTTTTTGCTATTTAATCATGAAACATTGTGTATTGATCATGTTTATGCGTAGCTAAACACTTATTTCGGGATATCTCGTAGGAAACTAGGGTTTGATCACTACGTATTGTGATTTATAGATCTTCTTTCATGCATTCATGCTTAATTGATGAAGTTTTGTCTAGTTATGTGTATTTTACACCTTTCAACTATCTTTTCTATTAGTAGACGTATTAATAGGCTTGTTTTAGGTTGTGAATGATAGAGGAATCTACTTTCGTTGCCCGGAAACTTGAAATACACACTAGCCGCATCTAGGGTTGAGGAATCTTGCTAGTTAGCTAAGAACAAAGAGTAGATTAAGTATCGTAATGCGTGCTTAAACTTGAGTAGGCTAGAGGAATCAGTTATGAGAGTTTAAGCATAGTTATTGGTTGAGACATCTTCAATATAAAATTGCTCGTTTAACTAGAAAAAAAACTCATCGTGTTAGTAGAACATAAATCCAACGTAGTGTGAAATACCTAGTGATCCGTAGAGATATCCTGATCTTGACCAACTTTGAGAAACAACCAAATCAATTCGTGCTTGTTAATCTTGAATTAATTCATCGAATTATTTGAGATACTCGTTATTTTAATTATTAGTAGAATTAGAACACACAACTCGACGCGCTTTGCCCACACGAAGAACAAATTTAGTAGTTAATTTACACGAAGTCTCTTGGGTTCAAAAACCCTGATTTCCGGAATATTATCACTACACCGACAACTGTGCACTTGCAGTTGGAGCGTGTCAATGTTCTGATGAATCTATTTTCAAGATAATCCAAGAAAACTCATAGTTTTCACTTTGCATCTTTCGAAGTCAATTCCAGTCTTGAAGATGTGCAGATGTTATTCGAACTTCCTCCAATGGGACTTGTTGATCCTTTGTCTGCATTGCACAATTCATAAGAAATTTCTCTTTTCGATCGAATGGTGGAATGCATCAAAGAAGTGAAGAAAATTTAAACAAGATGGACTTCGAGTACAACCTAAGATGATTATCAATGGATGGATTCCGGCGCGAGAAGTGTGTGGTCGAGAAGAGTTATGTGTTTTTTCCACGACTACCCCAGTTCTAAAATTGCAGCAGAGCTCAAAAGGAAGAATTCCAAAGCATAAGGTTTTTCGAGTGGAAAGGACATCCATATACTTTGTGTTGTTTTCTGTGCGTATGGTTATCTCAATGAATGGTCATCCTCATGATGAAATATTATGTCATGTTCTCGCACTTGCAGTTCAACTATCTCTCGGTCAGATTGTCGAACTCGGACATTTGGTTCTATTTTCATTATATTACAGATTAGATTAGGCAATGGTCGCTTCTCAGCAATCTTGTGGTAGACTTGATGTTTTGCATATGTCAATGTGGCTTTCTTAACAATGCCGGTTTTCGAGAGATGGCCCAAATATGCGCCTATTCCTATGAGAGTTAAGTTGTGGAATGCTCCCAAAGTACCAAGAAGTGTTCTTTGTCCAAGAACATGGCGTTGGTATAAAACTCTAGGTGTTCAATGTATTTGGAGTTTATTATGCCGATGATGAAAGTGAATTCGAGTTTAGACCTTATGCAAAGACTCTTGCTGACCTAGTTTCTCACGAAGACATGTGTCCTATTGCAAAAAAAGTTATCAGCAAAGTGGAAATTACTAAAGGTCCTAAGTGCTTTAGTTATTTCACGAGTTGGTGCGATCGATGATCATTTCCAGCACGAGCATGCTGATGAGACCAAAAGTTGTGATCTCGTAACTGTTTATTATGATCCAACTCGAGCGTGTGCCAGCTAGATTTTGAAGTGGTGGCTCCCTCTTTCTGGCCAAGTACAATTAAGCATGATTGTTACAACAGATTTTTGACCAGTGAATGCGACTCCCATCTTGTCGCTCTTCTTCCTTTTACTGAACCTTCAGAGGATAGAACAGACAAAGTGACATGTAGTTGAGCAAATTCCTGGAATGCACAACTCAATAAGCTAGCCAAAAATACTCAAGTGATACGAAGCAAAGCTACTGTGATTCGAAAGGGTATATTTCCTTTCAGATCAACATGTTGTATGAAACCTTCAGAATATGAATTTTATTCCATTTTGGATAAAGAGAGACATTTATGTGCTGATCTCATTTTGTCCGAGGAAGTCAATGTTGTTCGAAAAGTTGATCTTTATGAAATATTTCTCTACAACAGAACTTTTTATCGAGTAAGTAAATTAATTTAACTAATCATTAGATAAATCGTGAAATTCTAACTTTGATTGTGTTTACAGTGCTTCTTTAGGCGATTTGCTGCTGGTGTCGTGTTGAAGCAAGAATCAATAATTAATGATATGCGCTTGAAGCAATGAAAGAAGACGTAATTGCACCTGCTATGAATATGGACAAGCTTACAGAAAAACAATTTGTGTTGAGCTTGCAGTTTTCATCCTTTCAATAGTCGCATCCGATGCTTCCAAGAAAACTAACCAATTACAAGTTAGTGCTTCTGAACCTCCTGAAGTGGATAAGGAAATTGCTCAAAATTCAAAGAGACGGAAAAATTCTTCATTAGTAATTGTTGATCCAGCTCCTCAGATCACACTACCAAGAAGTATAAGTAAATCCAAATTGCGTGGAAAATGTCCAAGAAAGATATGGCTGATGAACATCGTGCAAGGCAATATAACATCACTGATTTCATTGAGTATAACAATGAGCAATCAATCTATGGAGAAAAAGTTACAATCTTTCGATTTTTTCTCTTGATTTTTTTTTTTTTTTTTTTTTTTTTTTTTTTTTTTTTTTTTTTACTTTGAACAAATTTATACATGATTTTTGTTTTATTTATATATGATTATAGATGGTGAAGAAATACTTAGTGACTCATCTCTAAGTGAGATGCATGAGAATGTTGATGGTTCATCAAAAGTGTTTGAGTCAAGAAGGAAAGCAGCTGAGAGAGCAATCAAATAATCTCACAAGAAAGCAAAAGAAGATGCGATTGAGCAGGAGCGTTTAAAGAAAATTCAAGAAGATCAATTGGCCATTGCAAGTGCAAGGAGTCTTGAATAACGAGATTCTCAAGCAAATCAACTTCAAATGCTCAGTTTGCATTTATGGAAACTATTGGAGACATAAATGAAGAAGCTACTCTATTTAAATTCGCTTTTAGTTAACAAGATATTATCAATCAAGGTTTAAACATGGATTATCTAAGCTTGACATACGTCAGTGATTGACCAACAAATGTGGCGAGAATTCAGGTATATAACATACAGAACAATTTGAGTTATCAAGAAAATCATGATATTGTTGAATCTTTTTTTTTCAACAAAAAATTTGCAGGTCATCCTTGGGATTAGATTCGCTTCTATCTAATCAGATAGAATTTGAATAAATTACTTCTATCTCATCAGATAGGCTCAAATTGTTGATACAAGATTGTTGGAATAGATGCCCTAGAGGCAATCTAGTTTAGTATGAATAATAAATTGCTAGAATATTCATTGTATTACTTATTGAGATATTTAATATAATAAAGTCCTTATATTTACAATTGTGTTGTTTATCTTAAATATCCCTGGTCCATTATACTAATTAAGAGGACAATCATCAATAGACTAGCATGGGGTTATATTGATATAGAAACATCATTATCCAGCACATGGGTATGCATTAGTGTAATGGCATACTGGATTGACCCATCTATGAGAAGTCTACATACATATTATGTAAAGTCACGAGTACTTCTCGTGGTGACAACGGTATTGTCATCCTTCTTCAAGTCACTAGATTATCTAGTTGTGGAATATTGTGTTTTTAAAGCTTCAAACGCTACACCATGACTGGGTGGTCATAAAGGCGCGTATCGGACACTATAGGAAGCAAGCCTAGATATTGTAGTGATGTAGATAGAATTTTCTCTCCCACATAACAGGAGCAAGTATCCACGACCACTCGAGGATAGTACTTATAGAATGTCTGACCAGACTAAAATAAATAAATATAGGACATTGATTTTATTTGCACAAATAAGGCTATTCCCACAATCCAGGAGCAATGGGTTGGATATAAGAGTGCGACTTGTATGTCTCGTTTCCAATCCGGATATTGAGACAAAGGGATGAGACAAAAATTGCACAAGGTTTGTCGGATGACTATTTCAATTAGTTGGGAAGTATGGATGCCTTGCTAGAGACCGCTCCATATTAGTAAATAGTTACTACCAACTAAGTAGAAACCTATGGGGTCACACGCTATATGAATTGAAATATACTTGGGAATAAATTAATATGATTAATTAATTAGAAGGATCAAACTGCAACAACTTGCTAACTTAGTAGGACTAATATGCAAGCTTGACTAATCCGAACTTGAGTATGATTAGGAGAGGGCCTTTATGTAGTAACAAGGAGTTGTTGGACCATATAAAGGATGCTCCTAGGTTCCTTCCCTAACAACATATGCTCATAACACAAGTTGAGTATGAGAGCAAGCAAGGAGCCGACCGCCCCCCTTGCCGCCCCTTCTACCCGTCGGCCACACCAAGAGAGGCCGACCTTCTCTTTGGTCCTCCATGGCGTGATTTATTCTTCCTCTTCCATTCTTCCTAGCTAGCACAAGGATATTGGAGGATCTAGATCCCAATCCTAAGTGTGGCTGAACCGTAGAGACTTGATACTTTTCGCGTTTGAAGTCATCAAAGGAGAACCACAAGGTACTTGTTTGATTCCTTTACTATCGTTATGAATTTTCTTCCTGTGACCCTTGGAGGTTATTGAATAGATAAATTATTGTTTATTCCGCTGCGTATCCATGATCAAAACCCTACAGTGGTATCAGAGCCACATGTCGTAGAGCATAACGTAGTTTATGTGTTATGATTTTGTTGTTTTTTACCGATTATTGATGTTTATTGCGTTAAAATGAAAAATTAAGCATATTAGATGCATGTTGAATGTGTTTTAATAAAAAAAGATCTAATTTTACATTGGATGTATTAATTAGTGACTTTGAGAAATTTTAGGATCTTAGATCTAGGGTTTGGGCTCAAATTGGAAAGAAGTTCTAATTTGGATAGGATTTGAACTTGGGGAACAAGGAAGGAGTTGTTGTGAAAACAACTCTAAGAGGTTCGGCCCCCCTAGGGAGACCGCCCCTGTCTCCTTGGCACCCAAGCCGCCTAGGCGGTTGACCGACCCACGGATTGTGCCAACAAGCCTTGGCTCGGCCCGAGCGGCTCAAAGGGGTTCGACCACCTAGTTGGTTGGGCCTCTTGGACCGTCTTTACACTAGTAATCCTAAAATCAATTAAAATTGACTAAGCACGTTAAAAAATTGGTTTTAACTGTTTCTATGCAATTTTTATGGTGATTGGATATGGCCTTAGATGTGGTTTGTTGTGAATGTTAAATTTTTGTGGTTTGTTTATGGCCTGCGAGCCGTTCAATTTGATGTAATAATTAATTAGGGTTTAAGGCGTGCGAGCTGGTTTATTTTTCTCAACTTGTGATATTTATTTATTTAGTTTAGTTTCTAGCTAGTACTAAAATAGAATGGATAGCCATGATTTAAGAGAAGAAGCCCAAATAATTAAAGGAGCCACAACATGGAGCATGGAGCATTCCACAAGGCTATGGAGGATGGACCAAAAGATGGAGGCACATCGAAGATGCGCTTGCTATTTTTAGGGTTCATAGATATTCTCATTGGCTTGGGAATATCTTAATCTAGGAGGCCAAATCCACATCACGTTAATTTTCTTTTGTGGATGTTTACTTTATTGTCTTATTATTGTTGTTGGTGTATGGATGATGCATGCAATTTGATAATAAGATAATTAAAAAACCCTGATCTTTTATTTGGAGTTTTTCCCAAACTCAAATAAGTAGATCAGTTGATATAGATCAACAAAATAATTAAAACTGAAAGAAAAATCCCTCAAAAGTAAATATTACGTTTTGCCTTCTCGTTACTTAAACACTCATCACAAAATCGATCAGTGAAGTTCGTGCATGCCAAAGCAGGGCGGCTTGATTCATCATTATGTGGTGCGATGGCACATATAATGTGCAATTGTTGGTGCAAGAGGTTGACGTAACTAGGTAACTTTAATAAGGATTAAAATCCTAGAGGCACTCAATTGGGATTATCTATGTGATAGATAAATAAGGAGTTATTTGCCCAATTGAACCAAGAGTTGCGTGGGATGCAATTGGAATTGTTCCTACCTAAATAACTAACAAAGCAAGCTCAAAAGGAAGTGAAATATGGTTCTTGGCCCACTAGAAAATATAATGATATTTTCCGCATTAATATCTTGAGGGTTATTAATCCGTAGAAAAATAGTGGGAGCTATATTTAATAATCTATTTATTATTAAATATAGTTAAAAGTGTTCACAAATACTAAAATTTGGGTAGTTTCCTTTTTTAGAATTTCAATGACAAACAACTCATCGAGTTCAACACATTCCCTACGCTTGGTCCATGAGAAGGAAAAGCTTTCTGGAACCAACTTCCTAGACTGGTACAAAAATTTGAGAATCGTTATCAAACAGTAGAAGAAACTGTACGCTCTAGAGGAGCAAGTTCCTTGATGACACTAATGATGCGGCCTGCCTAATGCTATGCACCATGTCCTATGAGCTTCAGAAGCAACATGAGAACATGAATGCAGTCGATATGATCGCACACTTAAAAGCAGCTCTTCCAAGAGCAGGCTAGGGTTGAGAGGTATGAAGTTTCCAAGGCATTGTTCAAATGTCATATGGCAGAGGAAAACCCTGTGTGACCTCATGGACTCCGTATGATCGGGTAATTGGATAATATCGCACGTCTAGGGTTTCTATTTGGTCAAGAGTTGGCCACATATCTCGTGTTGAAAACGTTGCCTGAGAGTTATGGACAGTTCATCATGAACTATAACATGAATGAGATCGTGAAACCACTGCCTAATTTATTCAATATGTTGAGGCCAGCTGAAGAAAGCATCAAAAAGGGTAAGGGCAAATCCATAATGATGGTGCAGAAAGGAAATGGCAAAAGGTTTGCCTCTACCGCCAAGGGAAAAGGAAAAGCAGTTGCCAAACCCAAGGAACCTGCCCTTAAGCCTGTTGGTGGCATTGGCAAATGTGTGACTAAAGGTGAGTGTCACTACTGCAGTCAGCCTGGACACTGAAGGAGGAACTTCCCAAAATATCTGGAGGATAAGAGGCTTGGAATAGTGATTCCACCACCACCAGGTATTTTTTTTATAGATGCCAATATTACTTGCTCTTCATCTTGGTTATTGGATCCTGGATGTGGATCTCACATTTTTCGAAATGTGCAGGATCTAAAGAGAATTAGGAGATTGGCTAAAGGGGAGATACACCTGCGCGTTGGGAATGAAGCAAGAGTTGATGCATTGGCCGTAGGCGTGTAAGAGCTGTCTCCTTCAGGACTAGTTTTAGAATTAAATAATTGCTATTTTGTGCCTGCTATGAGCAAAAACATTATTTCTATTTCTTATTTGGAAAATGATGGTTTTACTATTGCAATAAAGAACAATTTTTTTTCCATTTATTTTGATAATATTCACTATTGTAGTGGGCAATTATTTAATGGATTATATATCCTTGATCTAAGCAATCCTGTCTATAACATTAATACCAAGAGAATTAAAATGAATAATTTAAATCCTGCTTATGTATGGCACTGTCGTTTAGGCCATTGAAACGAGAAACGTGTATCTAGAATCCATAAAGATGGATTTCTGGACTCATTTGATTTTGAATCATGTGAGGCTTGTTTATTGGGAAAAATGAAAAAGTCCCCTTTCAATAAGAAAGGTGAGAGGACTAGTGAGCAATTGGTGCTAGTACATACTGATGTATTTGGGCCATTTGCCACATCTTCTAGGGGTGGTTATGTCTACTTCATCACATTTACTGATAATCTCAGTGTATATGGATTTGTATACCTTATGAAGGCAAAATTTGAATCCTTTGAAAAGTTCAAAGAATTCAAGAATGAAGTAGAGAAGCAGCTTGACAAAAGTATGAAGACTCTACGATCGGATCGTGGAGGTGAATACTTGAGCCAAGAGTTTGACGACAATCTTAGAGAGTGTGGGATAATATCCCAACTCACTCCACCCGGAACGCCACAATGGAATGGCGTGTCCGAGAGGAGGAATCGAACTCTATTGGATATGGTTCGATCTATGATGTGTCAAAGTGATCTTCCATTATCGTTTGGGGCTAAGCTCTATTGAGTGCAACTTTCACCATTAACCGTGTTCCATCTAAGTCAGTCATGAAAACACCACATGAGATGTGGAGTGGGAATCGTCCCACAGTGTCGTTCATGAAGATTTGAGGCTGCAATGTCTATGTAAAACATTTACAATCAGAAAAGCTATGGCCTAAGTCGGAAAATGCAAGTTTGTGGGATACCCAAAGGAGACTAAGGGATATTATTTCTACAATCCAACTTAGAACAAAGTGTTCGTTGCTCGGTCTGGTGTGTTTCTAGAAAGAGTTTGTCTCTAAAGAAGCAAGTGGGAGGACTGTAGAACTGGAAGAAGTTCAAGAACCAAAAAGCATTGATCCTACTATGGAAAATGAGAAGGAATAACTAGAGGTTGTGGAGAAGCCTATTCAAGTAACACAAGAGCTTCGTAGGTCGAGTAGAGTGCTCTAGGAGCCAGAGATGTATGGACTTCTCATAACGGATTCTGGTGACACGTTGCTCATAGATGATGAGCCTACTACCTATGGAGAGGCCATAAAAGGGCCGGACTGACAGAATTGGCTTGAAGCCATGAGATCTGAGATGGAATCCATGTATACCAATAAAGTATGGACTTTGGTGGAACCACCCGAAGGAGCTCGACCCATAGGGTGCAAGTTGGTCTTCAAGAAGAAGATCGACATGGATGGTAATGTGATTACCTATAAGGGTGGATTGGTGGCTAAAGGATTTAGACAGATTCATGGTATTGACTATGATGAAACCTTTTCACCAGTCGCGATGACCAAATCCATTCGAATCTTACTCGATATTGCAGCATACTACGACTATGAAATTTGGCAAATGGATGTAAAAACAACATTCCTGTATGGGAATATCCTCGAGGACGTGTATATGACACAACCTCAAGGTTATGAAGATCCAAAGAAAGCTAACAAAGTCTGTAAACTACAACGATCCATTTATGAGTTGAAGCAAGCTTCTAGGAGTTGGAATCGATGTTTTGATGAAGTAGTCAAAGAGTTTGGCTTCATCAGAAACGAAGAATAATCTTGTGTCTACAAGAAGGTTAGTGGGAGCTCTATTGATTTTCTTGTCTTGTATGTGGATGACATACTACTCATTGGAAACGACATTCCTATGCTGCAATCTGTTAAAGATTGGCTGGGAAAGTATTTCTCAATGGAAGACTTAGGTGAAGCAGCTTATATACTCGGTATCAAGATCTATAGAGATAGATCTAAGAAGCTTCTCGGCCTAAGTCAAATTACATATAAAGACAAGGTGTTGAAGCGGTTCAGCATGCAAGATTCCAACAAGGGATTCTTGCCCATGTTGCATGGAATCACTCTTTTGAAGAGTGGTTGTCCTTCCAATTAGATTGAGAAGGAACGCATGAGTAGGGTTCCCTATGCCTCAGCCACATGATCCATCATGTACGCCATGTTATGTACTAGACCAGATGTTTCATATGCATTGAGTATGAAAAGCAGATATCAGCCCAGTCCAGGTGAGAGTATCTGGATTGCAGTCAAGAACATCCTAAAGTACTTGAGAAGAACTAAGGATGCGCTCTTGATATTTTGAGGTGAGGAGGAGTTGCGTGTAAGGGGTTACACGGATGCAAGCTTCCAAACCGACATAGATGATTTCAGATGACAGCCGGGGATTGTGTTTTGCCTGAATGGAGCAGCGGTGAGATGGAAGAGTTCCAAGCAGGAGACGGTGGCTGATTCTACAAGAGAGGCTCAGTACAACAAAGGAGGTTGTTTGGATAGGAAGTTCATCACTGATCTTGGTGTGGTTCCTAGCATTACGGATCCAGTAGAGTTGTATTGTGACAACACTGGGGCGATTGCGCAATCAAAGGAACGCAGGTCACACCAGAAATCCAAGCATGTACTCAGGAAGTTCCATCCTATTCGAGATATTGTTGAAAGAGGAGACATTTGGATATGCAAGATTCCTACGGATGAGAATCTGTCAGATCTTTACAAATCCGCTTGTTCAGCGCAAGCATGAAGGGCACACTAGGAGCATTGGCATACTAGATGCACCAAATTGTCTCT
Source organism: Linanthus parryae (assembly GCA_023055425.1). Taxonomy (NCBI): domain Eukaryota; kingdom Viridiplantae; phylum Streptophyta; class Magnoliopsida; order Ericales; family Polemoniaceae; genus Linanthus; species Linanthus parryae. The sequence continues at coordinate 69,669,994 of JALGPY010000007.1, read as the reverse complement.
AGTGCAAGTGGGAGATCGATGTAATAGATGCCCTAGTGGCAATCTGGTTTAGTATGAATAACAAATTGTCTAGAATATTCATTGTATTACTTGTTGAGATATTTAATATAATGAATTCCTTAAATTTATAATTGTGTTGTTTATCTTAAATATCCCTAGTCTATTATAATGATTAAGAAGACAATCATCTATAGACTAGTATGGGGTTGGATTGATATGGAGATATCATGATCCAACACATGGGTATGCATTAGTGTAATGGCATACTGGATTGACCCATCTCCGAGAAGGCTACATACATGGTATGTAAAGTCACGAGTTCTTCTCGCGGTGACAATGGTATTGTCATCCTTAGACTTGAAGTCACTAGATTATATAGTTGTGGAATATTGTGTTTTTAAAGCGTCAAACGCTACACCATGACTGGGTGGTCATAAAGGCGCGTATCGGACACTATAGGAAGCAAGCTTAGATATTGTAGTGATGTAGATAGAATTTTTCTCTCCCACATAACAGGAGCAAGTATCCACGACCACTCGAGGATAGTACTTATAGAATGTCTGGCCAGACTCAAATAAATCAATATAGGATATTGATGTTATTTGCACGAATAAGGCTATTTCGAGGATCAAGGAACTATGGATTGAATATACGAGTGTGACTTGTATGTCTCATCTCCAATCCGGATATTGAGACAAATGGATGAGACAATACTTGCACAAGGTTTGTCGAATGACTATTTCTATTAGTTGTGTAGTATGGATGCCTTGCTAGAGACCGCTCCATTTTATTAAATAGTCACTACCAACTAAGTAGAAACCTATGGGGTCACACGCCATTTGGATTGAACTAGACTTGGGAATTAATTAATATGATTAATTAATTAGAAGGAACAAATCGCAGCAACTTGCTAACTTAGTAGGACTAATATGCAAGTTGGACTAATCCGAACTTGAGTAGGATTTGGAGAGGGCCTTTATGTAGTAACAAGGCGTTGTTGGACTATATAAAGGATTCTCCTACCTGCATTCCCTAAACATATGCTAATAACATAAGTTGAGTAGGAGAGAGAGCAAGCAAGGAGCCGACCGCCCCCTTGTCGCCCCCTCTACCCGTCGGCCACACCAAGAGAGGCCGCCCCTCTCTTTGGTCATCCGTTCCGTGATTTCTTCTTCCTCTTCCATTCTTCCTAGCTAGCACAAGGAGATTAGAGGATCTAGATCTCAATCCTAGGCGTGGATCAACCGTAGAGACATGATACTTTGATGTTATCAAAGGAGAACCACAAGGTACTTGTTTAATTCATTTACTATCGTTATGAATTCTCTTCTTGTGATCCTTGGAGGGTAATGAATGGATAAATTATTGTTTATTCCTCTGCATATCCATGATCAAAACTGTAAAACGATATGCTTCTATCTAATCAGGTAGGCTTTCAATTGTCGCATATGATTTAAATTAGCTGGAAATTATTAGAAAGTAAACACAGCAAATTGGATAGCAAAACACAATACGATTGATAATAGATCCCTCATATGGAAAAACATTATCATTAATCATAAAAATAATCCTCGTGTGGGATGAAAACGTAGGATTACAATTGATGTACATCAAGGATGATATTTCTTTAGTTATCTCATACTAATTGGATTAAGTGTAGTGGCATTTCCTCGACATCGCAATATTGTGCACTATCCACTATCAAAAACTTCCTTGACCTCCAAAGGACCTTCCCAGTTTGAAGCTAATTTGGGATGTGCAGCATCACGCATACAATGATCTGCAGCTCGTAACACTAAATCTCCCACGGGAAAATCTGATGTTGGACATATTTATTTTATGCTCTTGCAATTCTTTCTTGATATCGAACATTCATCATTTTTGCTTTATGGCCCTGTTCTTCTAAAAAGATCAAATCACGATCTCTTTGGTTATCGTACTGACACGCTCCAACTCCAAGTGTACAGTTGTCGGTGCAGTAATAAGCCGGTAATCCGGATTGTCGAACCCAAGAGAGTTCGTGTAATTTAGTTAATAGTTCTCAACCTTATGCAGTCACAGTGCATTGTTTGTTTGACTAATTCTACTAAACTGAAAGAAACAATATTCTCAATTAACCGAGTGAATTGATTCGCGATAACAAATAATGCTTTATAACGTTACTAATAAGAGGTCAAAATACCGGGAATTCTCTCTAGGATCCCTAGGGATGATATGAGTTATGTTTTTATTCATGAAACACCAACATGTTTTCTATTATTAATCTATCACTACACAAATCACCGAGTTACCAAACAAATTGTCTATGTCTAAATCAACTTAAATCGAGTTACCAAGTCTAATCCAATTTTAAGCATGCACTACGCTCATTATTCTACTTTACGATCCTAACCAACACTACCGAGTTACCAAGCAGTGATACAATTAGGTGAATAGTTCAATTTACCGACTAGGAATCACGGAGTTACCGCGTGAATCCCAATTAAGGTCAATCATACTTTAGCTACTCGCAAGAAAGATAGAGATTTAACATAAACTATTCATAACAATAGAACAACATGCTTAATTAAGTTCAAAACGTGAATAACAATCTCAAAACGATGAGTTCATATCAAAACCCAAGCTACCAAACGAGAATTCCCAACAAAAATGGTTTAGCTACTCAAACACATGATCAAAATACAATGTTCTATGATCATAATTCAAAACAAGAGAAAGATAAGAGAAAATGATCCAAACGAATGACCCACGGCTCCAAGCACGTTCCTCAACTCCAAAGCACGCCCAAAACCTTCCCTTCTTGCAAAAATAAGCCCTAACAATGTCTAAGTACGTTTTCCAAGTGTTTGGTAATAGTTAGAAGTAGTAACAATAAGTTCCTAAAAGTTCCCATACAAAAAATATTATGCTTGCACTAGGTCGTGCGACCTACTTAACTAGGTCATACGACCTAGTTTCCAACACTTGGAAAATATTTAGACCTCAACTAGGTCGTGCGACCTCTGGTCATAGGTAGTGCGACTTAGTTCCAAAATCTTCTGAATTATATCCTCTGACCACTAGGTCATGCGACCTACTTGTCCACGTTGTGCGACCTAGTGTACACTTGACTTTTTTTTTTTACTTTCTCTGTGCCATAACTTTCTCGTCCGACTTCTGTTTTAGCTCTGTGACCCGCCGTTGGAAAGCTCACTTAAGTCTTCACTGTAGAACTCAAAATATCCTAAAACATCCTTAATTCGCTATTAAACATCCTGGAAAAGAAACTAAGATTTTTGAAAAGGAAATATGGACCCGGATTTTGATTCCAAACTCCGATGAATATAATTTTTGCACCTTCGAATTTCTTTTGCGCCGTAGAATTAACCCATGAAATCTCCGTTTCCGGACCATTTTCTCGTTTTTCTCAATTAAATTTGGCAAAAACATCCAAAACGCGCCAAATTCGGAGTTTTCTTCTATTTTGAAGCTCGTTTCTTCTCTCCACTTGCTTTCCGCATATGTAATTCCTGTCAAACAACAACATGATTACTACCGCGAAGATCAAATGTGATAAATTATCAAATTCATACTCAAAACCATGGAAGAAACACCCGGATTGTACTTTAAAGCTCAAAACATCCAAAAGTGCATTTTCTTCATATTTTGACTCGAATCTCGTCACTTTGCACCGAAGCACACACAAATGACAATATATAGTGTACGTAAGATAACTCTTATGAAGGAGTTATCAAATACCCCCACACTTGCTATTTGTGCGTCCCGAGCAAAGTCTCATCTACTGCATCTAACTGTCTACTAGCCGCCAAGACTCAAACGATTCTAACACGACTCACAACACAACTAATGCAGCAAGATGATGCAATGAAAATATAGACTTGATCTTAAACACATAAAAGCTTTTAAATTCTTTCTTTTTGTGAGATCAAGCAATTTCAATAACATAGACTGATGCTCATGGATGATGAAAAAGTTAGAGAAGAGGTGTGAAGCGCAACTAAATCCGACAAAAAGTAATTCCCCATAGTTAGTATAGAAAGATTAACTTTAATATAAAGAACAACTTACTTCTTCATGTGTGCTGATAAAAATAAGAGGATAACCAAGGCTAAGCCACATTCAAAGTCCGAGCTCCTATAACTTGTATAAAGCAAAAAATCCTAAAGCGTCACATACACTCACAAAACCCCATGTCTCACACACCATCACCTTGACGATAGGAATCAACAAACCGAATCTCACCGACTCCGGCCTTCAATCCCCTCAAACCAAATATAAATATATCCTACACAATAAGACAATATAAGTAAAAACGTAACACAAACCACTAATCTACACACAGTACAATCTAAACACATCCTACATGTAATTGGCTATACAAGAATATATCAGCTAGTAGACAGTTAAACCACCCCGACACTAAATGCTTCGTTGTCCTCAACGAATTTAGAAATTATGCAAGAAGTTTCAGCAATCAATGTGTAGGACCAGTAGATGAGATGGAGCATGACATATACACTAAAAGTGAATCACAATCAAGCAAAAAGAAAAGGATATTCACAACCACCACAAGGGTGGGGAAGAAATCACTTAAAGAAGTCCTCAAGAACAGTAGTGGCGCCACCATGCTCCCAACGATCAGTGTGTTCTCGCACACAGGGGTCGACTGCCCTCCTCTGCTAGAATCTATGTCTAGAGAATCCCCAACTCGCATGCATGAGCCTCAATAAAGTTCATGTGTGCCATGGCACACCTGAGTAGACTCTCCCTTAACCTGCTCAAATATGTCACTTGGAAACAAACATTAGTCTCTCTCTCTCTCATCTCTCCAAATAGATCAATAGAAACATAACACAACTTTATTAAAAATGCACCCCCTAATTTAGTGCAATAAATAGGTTGGGTTGCCTCCCAACAAGCGACTTGTAATTTAAGGTCGACTACCCGGCCCAGTTACCTCAAAAGATGTTAAGGAGGTCTAGCACAACGTGCCTCCTCCTTTAATTTCTTGCTCTTGATATGCTGCACCACATCATGTGCACTCACCACATTTGAATTCTTTTCTTATTTGGGGGAATCGGATTGCAAAAATGTTGGCAACCAAAGAGAAGGATCCACACGATCTTCTCTGAACTTGATCATATCCAACTTGTTCTTACCCTTGCCCGGCACAGATTCCTTGAACACAAGTGATGAATCTAGTGCTTTGATAGTCAACTCATCAGTCTCCAGATCCACATTTGCGCGCATTGTCTTCAAAAGTGGTCTTCCAAAGATAAGTGGAACATCGCAATCCTCCTTGATGTCCACTATCACAGAGTTAGCTGAAAAGACAAATTCACCCACATTGACAAGCAAGTTCTCAATTACCCCATTTGCTGTAACAATAGAATTGTCTGCCAATTGCAGACCCATCTTCACTGGGATTGGCGCACCAATGCCCAATCTCTGAAATAGGGACAATGGTATGAGATTAGTACTCGCACCTAAATCACAGAGCCCATGTGTATGATATCCACCCCCAAGAGTGCATACTAGAAGGACACTACATGGATCTCTCATCTTGGGAATGTCCCTTTGAATGACTATACTACACGTCTCTATCAGCTTCAACGTGGCATAAGGATTTATGCTCTTATTGCCCCATAAGATCTCCTTCAAGAACTTCTTGTACTTGGGAATCTGAGCGAGTGCTTCCACAAGAGGGATGTTTATGTGAAGCTGTTTGAATATATCCATAAATCTCCCAAAGTGTTCCTCATTATTCCTCTTTATTGCCGCTGGATGTGCACATAGGGCACATACTTAGCCGGATTTAGAGTGTTCTTGGGCTCTTCTTTATTTTCTATCGTGTCTTTTGATTAGGGACTCACGGCCTTGGGCAAATCTTTGCTCAATTCCTTATCTGTGGCCTTTGTAGCTTCAGCTCTCGCATGGCTAGGATATCGAGGATCCTGAGTAGTCACGCCACTGCGAGTAGTAATAGCTTTATGCTGCTCAGTAGGAACAATGGTATTAGATGGAAGCATGCCAGGTGGAAACTTAGTACTCTGATTGGGAATTTTCCCAATCTGCGTCTCATGACTCTTCATTATGGCTTCCATGGAGATAATTTTGCTCTCCATTCTATCTTGATTAGCAAGAGTTTTCTCAATAAAACTTTTGTATCTTGGTCCTCTTGTTGCGGAGCCTGCTGTTGTGCCTGGTACGGTGGATTTGGCTGATGACCCGGGTGTATATAACTCACTGTTTGGATTCGCATAGCTGACGTTGGGGTGATTGCTTGTTAGGATGATAAGTGTTCGACCACTGCTGATGTCGTAGTGGACCCATGTATTTCACGCCTCCAATCACATATCCTTAATTCTCATCCGCGATCATCTCTCGCACAGGCTTCACTCGTGCTGATGGATTCATGTTGTTAAAAGTCAAGGTCATGACTGCCATTTGCTGTTCAAATTTCTGCTCCACCATCGACTCAATTTTGCTGACTAATACCCCATTAGATTTTGAGTTCCTACCAGTCCCAGACCTCGTAGATTCACTCTTTGCTACACTGTTAAGCAAATTTTGGCGTCTCTGCTCTCCCAAGCCATAAAATTACCCTGAACCATCATGTCCAGTTCCTGTGCTGTCTCTCTATCTAGGGCATTATAGAAGCAGTGCAGTAGTTTGAACCATGGATCTCCGTGGGTAGGACATCTGCGAAGGAGCTGATTGAATTTTCTCCATGTGTCTCTGAAAGAATCATCCTCCTACTGAGTAAACTTTGTGATGTCAGCCATTTGATGTGCAACCTTGGACGGTGGAAGATATTTCCTGAGGAACTCTTGGCAACACTCTGCCCATGTAGTAATACAACTCGCCGGAAGCTCTAGAAGGCATGTCTTCGCTTTTTTCGATAAATAAAAGGGAAAGAGCATCAGCTTTACAGTTTCATCTGGCACCATTTGATCATGAATTGTGGAAGTAATTTGGTTGAAGTTGAGTAGATGGGCATTTGGATCATCCCCCGGAGCTCTAGTAAACACACACTCATCTTGAACCATATTGATTAACTGCTGACGCAATTTAAAAATGAGCTGCATTGATCTGTGGCCTGACGATCGTGGGAAAGTATCCATCTGGTGTGGTTCTCAAGTAGTCTACCAAAGGACGCTCATCAACTTCAGCATTGTTGAATTGCGCCGCGGCATTCTGCCCGTTGTTTCCACTATTATTTCCTCCATTATTGCCTCCATTATTTCCACCGTTGTTCCACTATTATTTAGGCATGCCATATCTGCTTCCATCTTAATCATCCGAGCTCTGAGCTGCTCGGTTTCCTGTGCTCTAGTGGTTGCCTCTTGCACAGCTGCTATTCTGGTTGCCTTTTCATCATGCACAACCTTACGAAATCTTTCTAACTCAGCTCTGGTTTGGTCGTCCATTTTAGGTGAGTTTGTCTTCCTCGAGTCTCTACTTTCTTGGCATAATAAGGATTTCGAGTTTTCAAGTACCGGGTACAAAAGCTCTTCTCGCGACTGGGCCATGAACCGTGCTATTCAACCTGAAAACAAAGATCACACAAAGAGAATAGGTGAGTAACAGATATAAACAAGGAAAAGTAAAATCCCTAAGGCTAGGAATTATAACTAATTGAGCCTAAGTCCCCGTCAATGGCACCAAAACTTGACACGCTCCAACTTCAAGTGTACAGTTGTCGGTGCAGTAATAAACCGGTAATCCGGATTGTCGAACCCAAGAGACTTCGTGTAATTTAGTTAATAGTTCTCAACCTTATGTGGGCACAGCGCGTTGTTTGTTTGGCTAATTCTACTAAACTGAAAGGAACAATATTCTCAATTAACCGAGTGATTGATTCACGATTAACAAAGAATGCTTTATAACGTTACTAATGAGAGGGCAAAATACTGGGAATTCTCTCTAGGATCACTAGGGATGATATGAGTTATATTTTGATTCATGAAACACCAACATGTCTTCTATTATTAATCTAGCACTACAAAAATCACCGAGTTACCAAACAAGTTGTACATGTTTAAAATCAACTTAAACCGAGTTACCAAGTCTACTACAATATTAAGCATGCATTACACTCATTTTTCTACTTTACGATCCTAACCAACACTACCGAGTTACCAAGCAGTGATACAATTAGGTGAATAGTTCAATTTACCGACTAGGAATCACGGAGTTACCACATAAATCCCAATTAAGATCAATCCTACGTTAGCTACGCGCAAGAAAGATAGAGATTTAACATAAACTATTCATAACAATACAGGAACATGCTTTATTAAGTTCAAAACGTGAATCACAATCTCAAAACAATGAGTTCATATCAAAACCCTAGCTACCAAACGAGAATTACCAGAAAAAAGGGTTTAGATACTCAAACACATGATCAAAATACAAAGTTCAATTATCATAATCCAAAAATAAGATAGAAGGAAGAGAAAATGATCCAAACTAATGATCCTAAGCTCCAAGCAAGTTCCTCATCTCCAAAGCACGTCCAAAATATTTCCCACTGGCCAAAATAAGCCCTAACAATGTCTAAGTACGTTTTCCAAGTGTTTGGGAATAGTTAGAAGTAATTACAGTAAGTTCACAAAAGTTCCCGAACAAAAAATATTCTGCACGCACTAGGTCGTGCGACCTACTTAACTAGGTCGTGCGACCTAGTTTCCAACACTTGGAAAATTTTCAGACCTCAACTAGGTTTTGCGACCTCTGATCATTGGTCGTGTGACCTAGTTCCAAAATCTTATGAATTATGTCCTCTGACCACTAGTTCGTGCGACCTACTTGTCCACGTCGTGCGACTTAGTGTACAATTGGCTTTTTTCTGACTTTCTCCGTGCTATAACTTTCTCGTCCGACTTTGGTTTTAGCTCCGTGACCCGCCGTTGGAAAGCTCTTAAATTTTATTTTCAATTTCCACCGGTATCACTTCCATATTCATTTTAGAACTCAAAATATCCTCAAAAATCCTTAATTCTCTCTAAAACATCATGGAATAGCAACTATGCTTTTTGAAAAGCAAATAAGGACCCGGATTTTGATCCCGAACTCCGATGAATGTGATTTATGCACCTTTGGATTCCTTTTGCGATATAGAATTCACCCATTTAGAGAAATCTCAGTTTCCGGACGATTTTATCGTTTTTTCATTATTTCCAAAATTTGGCGAAAACATCCAAAACGCGCCAAATTCGCCTTTTTTCTTCTATTCTGAAGCTCGTTTCTCCTCTCACTTGATTCCTGCATACGTAATTACTGTCAAACAAAAAAATGAACACTACCACGAAGATCAAATGTGATAATTTATCAAATTCATTCTGAAAATTATGCAAGAAACGGCCGAATTGTACTTTAAAGCTCAAAACATCCAAAAGTGCATTTTCTTCATATTTTGACTCGAATCTTGTCACTTTGCACCTAAACGCACACAAATGACAATATATAGTGTACGTAAGATAACTCTTATGAAGGAGTTATCACCTATAATGCACTTAAACCAGTTTAGCTGAGGAGAATTTGATCTATGTAGGAACTACAGTTTTAACCCCATAACCAAGCGAGAAGAGACTTCAGTGGTAGTTCGAGGCGATGTGCAATATGACAAAAGAGCTACGTTGAGGGTGTCTGCCCATTTATTTTTATCGTCTGAGACTCTTTTGCTTAATATTCCAATGAGAGTCTTATTTGTCGCCTTAGCTTGTCCATATCCCCTTTGAATGATAAGGAGTAGAAAAAAATTGTCTGATATTATACTTGATAAGTTTTCCCACCACTTGCCGATTTACGAATGGTGTCCCATTATCCGAAAGAATTGTATTAGGAATACCTAATAGATGAATGATGTTTTCGATGACGAACTTTACTACTGACAGCTCATTCGCATTCTTCAGTGGAACCGCTTCTACCCACTTGGTGAAGAGTTCTATTCCCGTGAGTATAAATTGGTTACCTTTGGATGCAGGTCTTATAGGCCCTATAAAATCGAGAGCCCGCGTACGGAATGGCCAAGGCTTTCCTAATTCATGAATATCAACAGCAGTCGCATGCACTAGATTACCATTGAATTGACATCGTTGACACCTTTAAACTTCTTTTCGGCAATCTGCCTCCATGGTTTGCAATAAATATGCCAAATTCAGGAGTTGCCTGCAGAGTTTTGATCATACTTGGTGTTCAACTTGGTGGGATGATTCTGTAATCTCATGAGCTTCTTGTCCGTTTAGACATCGGAGTAGATTCCCATCAAATCCTTTCCTCCGTAGCGAACTTTCTTTGAGCAAATATCTGCACACTTTCCTCTTAATCACTCAATTTTCTTTCTTATTAATTGGAAGAGCGTCATCCCTCAAATAATCTATAAGAGGTTTTCGCCAATCTGCATCATCATCTATGGTGTAGATCTCAAGAGAATCTTTTATCAATGCAAACTTATCATATTTCCCTTGCACAATCGCAGCGTAATTGATTATTTGAGGCCAATAGATTCCATAACGGTTGCGCGAAATTTCATTCTCTCCACATCTTTCTCAATGGATGTTATCAATGAAACTTTTTCCTTCATCTTCAATAACACATCTCATGAAATTCCTCTGTGTCCTTTGAAGTATAAGAGATTGTCATGAATTAAAAGAGCCTTTTGTTATAATCAAACTTTCATTGCTCGTTCCCTCGACCAATGCATTCAAAATCGGTTTTCTCAAATCTTCATGTGTGATAACAGTATCATCAGAAATGTACATTATCAATGTCGGATTGGTTTTTACTTCAATTTGTATTGGGCATTTCTCGCTAATTAGTTCAGATCTCAAAGTGGCAAGATCATCTGCGTGACGATTGTTGGATATGGGAGTGTGCTCATACTTCAAAGAAGAGAAGTCTTTGACCAGCATTTGAACAATTTTAAAGTAACTCAAATGATTAGTTTCTTTCACAACATACTCCACTGAGGATTGTTTCACATCAAGTTTAGAATCACCCATCACTAGCAAATTCTGAAATTCTAAAGCTTTCACTTCAAGAAGACCCGAAATTAGAGCTTCGTATTCGGCTTCAATATTAGTCACCTCAAAGTCTAACTAATATGACATGTGGATAACTTCGCCATTTGGTTTCGTTAGCACAATTCCAGTTCATCCTTATGATCTTGTCAATGAACCATCAAAGTTTAACTTCCAATAAACTGAATCAATCATATGGATCTCAGGTTCATCAAGTGTTTCGTCCACCGTGGGGTCATAGTTATTGTCTGGGAACTATGCTAATAAGCCTGCAACGGCCTGCGACTTGATAGCTTTTGGCCGTGCGCAAGTGACATCAAATGCAGATATGGTCATGACCATTTTGCCAATCTTTGACAGGAGCAGGATATGCCAAGAGGTATCTTATGGGATCATTCTTATTCATCACTAATACTTTATGAGACGCGAAGTAATGCTTTAATTTCAAAATGACAAAGAACAGAGCAAGGCAATTCCTTTCGATATCAGAGAACCTTGACTTTGCCGCTTGTACCACTCGAGAAATATAATAAATGGGTCTCTCTCTTCCTTCAAACTTTTGAGCCAATAAGGCACCAATTGATTTCTTCTTTGAAGTTAAGTGAAGAATCAGTGGTGACCCCAGTTGAAGAGCGATCATAATGCACAGCGATACCAAAAGTGGTTTCAGTTTGTCAAATGCATCTTGATGATTTTTTTTTCCAATTGTATACAGCATTCTTCTTGAGCAGGCTATTGAAAAAAAATGTTAACTCCACAATTGCAGGCATGAATCGACGTAAGTAATATAATTTTCCCAAGAACGGCTTGAGTGCACTCTGCGTTTGTGGGGTAGGAAAACTTGTGACTGCGGAAACCTTCGTGAGATCTAGCTCAATCCCAAGCTGAGAATAACACATCCTAAAAATTTGCCTGACGTTACTTCAAATGCGCATTTCTAGGAATTCATTTTCAGCTGATACTGTTTGCATCTTTCAAACACTTTTTTCAAATCCTTCAGATGTTCTCCTTTCATTAAGATTTTATCACCAAATCATCAACGTATAATTCAACTTATTGATGCATCATGTCATGAAATAGTGCCACCATCGCAAGTTGGTAAGTCGCGCCAGTATTTTTCAATCCGAAGGGCATGACTGTGTAGTAGAACACCCCAAGAGGAGTAATAAAAGCAGTTTACTTCTCATCTTTAGGGTCCATTTTGATTGGGTAATAACCACTAAATCCATCCACTCAAATGAACATTTGGTGCCCTACTTTCGAATCTATTAGAAGATCTATATTTGAAAAAGGCAAATTATCCTTTGGGAAAAATTGATTTAGATCTCTCAAATCGAAGCATACACGCAACTTCTTTATCACAGGCACAGTGTTCGCGAGCCTAATAGGGTGATGCAGAGGTTTAATTTAATGGACTTTTATTTGAAAAATTTCTCTATTTCTTCTTTGATCTTCATTTCCACCTCTGTTCAAAAGTCATGTGTGCTCTGTTTAATCGACTTCGCGTCTGGGATGATATAACCTATGCATTGTGACTTCTTTATCTAATCCAGTAATTTCGTCATACTCCCAGGCGAATAAATCTTTTTACATCTTGAGTAATCCTAGCAAGCCCTCTTCCTCATCTTTATTGAGGTTCGCGGGTACGAACAAAGATCTCTTCTTGTCTTTTGTGGGACTCAAGAATACTTCCTTCAGCTCATGTTTCTATGCTTTGGGAGAATCCTCAAACATTTTGGGGCCTTCTTCCATTTCTCCGCCAGCATCTCAACTAAACATCTTCAATTTCGAGATATTCTCGATTCTCATTCTCCTCGAGTACATTTTCAGAAACCAAATATGACCCTGAACACCTTCATATGCGATAAAATTTTCTCCTACTTCGGTAAAAGTCGTTGATTTCATTTCCATCGGTATCGTTCTCAACTACCCTTCTTAAAGAGTATACGTTCTTTTTCAGGGACACAACATTTTGACATTTCATCTTTTGAAGATTGTTCCATCTTTGGAGCTTCCCTCGTCAACATAACTCAAGCAGGTGACTGATCTTTGATGTCATTCCTTATAGGCAATGTTGTGGGATTAAAAGGTGTTGGCGTATCTTCATCACGCAACTCCGTGAACCAAACAGCTTCTGTCAAATGAGCTTCATTCAGATTGAAAGGGTTAGTGGATGCCGCGATATCCACTACTTTGTTCTTCCAGATCGCTCCCATCATCTAGTGCGCCGTAGAAGGTATTGCATCAAAATATATATCCATGCGTGTTCGATGATCATGTGATAAGTAGTGTCCGCATTTATCACATGGAACCATGCAGAGTACTTTATTTTCCCAATTTGAATCCCGATTCTGATCAATACCAAGGTTATTTTAGATTCGCTTCCAAGAAAGGGAGATGGACGTTTCACCAGTTTCTTTTCTAGAATACCGGGTAACTCCAAAGTGCTAACTGGTATTACATTCACATATATGCCTCCATCAACAAAGGCTCTTTTGAACTCGACTCCATTAACCAGGGTCTTCATGTACAAAGGTATGTGATGATGCGCATCTATCTCCTTGTCAGCTTTTGAAATGATATTACGGCGCCTGTAGATCGTATAACTTTTACGACTTCTCCGTTGGACACTACCAAATATTCCTTATAATCTTTCTCTATAGCGTTGTTCATGTCTAAACGAGAAGTTCATCACATCATATAAATGTTCAAACTTGTGTGAATCTACTACTCGTCATCTAGTAAATAATCTTCATCTTGGTGAACATGAGCTACCACGGGTGTTACTTCATATTCTTCTCATTTATGTTCCATGATGGACACTACTGCCACTTATTTTCCTTTAGATTCATATGTGGTGTGCGATGGTAAAGGATTGTCATGAACTCATTTTACCAGCTCTTTGTTGATCAATTGTCCTTCGTTCAATTTGCTGTCAACAAGACACTTTAACTTCCTACATTCAAATGTAGGATGCCACCCTTCTCCATGAAATTCACACCATTTATGGTCTCTTAATTGGTAGCGTGTAGAAGCTTTCTCAAGCGCGGCCCATCTTTCAGCCACTGCTTGCACAACGTTGTTACTTCGCGAAGAGAACATGGCAGAGGTGGAGCCTGCTTCAGAGGACCCTTCTTAGTCTTTTAATATGACACAGCTTTGACCTCCACTTTGCGTCCCCTTTTATAACTGAAATGACCAATTTTGAAACTTTATCAACTTGATGAAAACTTCTTTCGCGGTTTCTCAACAATAGGCTCAATGTTTCTGGTGCAGTCAATTAACTTGGAGAAGGTTGGAATTTGATGGTTGATCAACATTGCTTTGTACTCATCGCGCGTACCTTATAAATGTATCTCTACTAAGATACTCTCTACCACTTTATCTACACATTCAAGTGATTTCATCCTAAATTTCTTTATAAACGCGACTCTTTCCTCGTCATGTTTCTGGTGCATTCTGGACAAATGGATTGTTGTCACCTTCTCTTCTACCTGAAAGAAGAATATCTTCACAATGTCTTCCCAATTACGGATAGATCCTGTATCAAGAGACTTGTACCATGTATATGCGACATGTCCCAAAGATCAAGGAAAATTGCGCATCAACAACCTAGTGTCCACTCCATGTGGCCCCATCATGTCCACAAAAATCACAACATGCTCTTGTGTATTCCTGTTAACTTCGTCAAACTTTTCCCACTTAGGTTCTTTTTAACCTGCAGGATTAGGCATCAAGTAGATCTCATGTGGGATTGGTGGCGCGCATTCGACCTTCGGGAGTACACTACTGATCAGGTTCCAATTTGCGAGAAAGTTGTACAAACAATGTTCCAAAGTCGTCATCACTATTTGAGTTCTGCCTTCTGGGGCAAATGTGGATGGAGCGTTGACACCAAGGATGTATGGCATAGTCGGATCATATGGCGTGTGACCCGCTACTTGTGGTCCCTCGTTTTCTATTGGTAATACAGTAGGAAAACTACCAGGGGATTTCCCATCATGACGCGCTCTGGTTGGACACCTGGTGCGAGCGATGATGGTGGCGGGTAATTGAATTTTTAAGAAGTCACACTGACCGGTGGAGGCGGTGGTGAAAAGTTGGTATATTGGGTTGATGTTGTAGTGGGTCTTGTAACCAAACTTTCTTATGCAGAATTAGACGCGATGTTCCCCAATATCGCCACTATTTGGGAAATTTTGCGCTTATTGTGCTTACATGGCCATGACTTGACTCTGAATTGTAGCATTTACCCTTTCCAGAGTTTGTGAGTCAGTTGAGATCGTCTGTGATTGCTGAACACTGTGAACATGGATCTGAGTGTTTTATCGTAGGGGCGAGTGATGCCCTAGTTCCTCATCGTTTGGAAGACTCATGACTGAAGAATATTTGAGTGAGACGTTTAGATTGTTTCACGTCGGGTTAACAAAATGTGTATAGAGAAAGGTATGAGATGGATCCAAGTGTGTACCTGTTATAGATTAGAACAACCAAAAATACGCATATAAAGAAAGTGAGAGGTTAAGTAAGCAAGGGTAAGAGTAAGCCAAGTCTGTTATCTGAGAGAGACAGTAAGTCAGAGGGGTGAACCAAAAAGATCTAAATCTCTATCTGTTGACAACCCTCCTATATATACTAGCCATAGGACAACGGTTGTGAGAAGTTATATAAGCGCACGAGATAGTTATATAACCGCACGAGATAGTTATATAACAGCCTCGCATACGTGTAGCATCGACAATATATATAGGCTAGTGATTCACAAGTCTCTCAGATAACTGACAAGGGTCGCCCGCGAGTATACTCATGTATCACGCGCGACGAGCCTTACTGTAGCCTCCAAGCTACTTAAGCCCCTTAGTTCCCGTATGTACGAAGAATTTACATAGGGAACCCACTCTTACAGCCCCCATGTTGATTAGAGAATATAAAATTATTGTTATATACTACCTCCGTTTCTTCTCTTTCACCTTAGGCTGACTTTTTTACTCGTATCTGGTTCGCTTTGACTCGGTGATTTGGATAGTGTAGATAGTGCTTTCTGAGCTGACAGATCTTGGCCACGTGGCAACCATCCAGCACACCATATTGTGCTCCACACACACTGGATCACCAGCCGCGCTGATCCATGTGGGGGCTGCGAGACAGGGCCCTTGCATACCACTGCACGGGACTTGTAGGGACTTAGTGGTTTGGAGGCTAGAGTAAGTCCTGTCGCGAGCGAGCCAAGCCCGCACGCGACCTTTAGTAACTGCTTTTGAGAGATTTATGGCACGAGCTCCATAAACCCGGTCAATCCGGTCAAACCCGGTCAACCCCATAACGGTTCCGGTATTCGCGTATAACGTGCTGTAACGGTCCCTATATACGCGGACGAACGTGCCGTTGTGCTTAAGCTAATTAAGCCGCCATTAATGGGCGCATTAACCACACTGCAACGGTCACATTCTCCGTTATATATAGGACGTTAACCTTTCCATACAAAGGAGGACACACTAGCCATACGCGGAAGCTCTGCCAAACCTCTGTCTTACTCTCTCCCTACACACAACCCAACTCTTCCTGTGCCATCTCTGATCCTCTACTTACGGTGTACACGGAGTTCTCCCCGCCGGAATCTCTTGTGCACATTTTGGTGAACCCGACGTGAACTTACCATCAAAAGAATCCATGTCTCAGGAGGATGATGTCAGTAACAGATCGCCTTCCAGCGAAGCCGCCTCAGGAGAGGAGATACGCCGCACTCTTACGACCACCGGTGAAGCCCCGACGCTAGAATCCTTGGACGCCACCATCCAAGGTCAGGCGAAAGCCCTCAAAGCTCAATCCGCGCAGCTAGAACGGATCATGGCTGTCTTGGGGACTCTTGCACCGAACCCTGCACCAGCCACCGCCGTTTCTCAGGGAGGAGGAGTCCCTACCGCTCAAGGGCTGGGAGTGTCAACCACACCCCCCAACCCTAATCTGCAGACTCCACCGGCGACTACGCAGCTACCCTCAATTCAAGGGTCAACAGCTCAAATGTTGCCCCTCACTGCTCATACTCCTCAGCCTCCGGCCTTGGTACCAAATCCGTCCTCGCAATATCCCTTGCCTCCCCCAACGGCAATCTGGGGCAATGCGAATACCCAATACGTCCCCAATCCTCCTGCGGCATATGTGTCGCCTCCGCCTGCGGCAACCCCTCCTCCTGCTACCGAGGGAAACACTCCAGAGTGTATGACGTCTCAACAGAAGCGCATAGACACCATTCTGGCTCACCAATCATCCGCGGATACCATCATCCCAAAGCTAGACAACGATCCACCCATCCCGCGAGAGATCTATCTCATGCCTAACCCGGTTGGGTACGAGGCTCCTAAATGGGACAAGTTCGAAGATGTCAATGGAAACGCTCATGAACATGTCATGCGTTTCATCGATGTCATGGGGCCGTATGGAGCTGATCCCAAACTGATGATGCGAGAGTTCCCGAAGTCCTTGGGAAACGTAGCGTACAAGTGGTACAGGACGTTGGAAGCTGGGTCCGTGAAGACTTGGGACGACATGGTCCAAAATTTCTACACCAAGTTCTTCCAGATGGAGGAAAAGGTGACAATGATCCACCTCTCGCGGATGTATCAGAAACGCGAAGAGGACGGAATAACTTTCATCAAGAAGTTCAGGGCGAAGTCCTTGGAATTCAAAGACGTGATACTCGAAAGTAGGCTCGTGGAGATATGCCTGCAGTGCATGCGAGATGAGTACAAAGGTATGCTCATTAATCTGCAAACGCCTACGTTTTCAAAATTAATTGAATGCACGAAGAACATCGAGGCTATAGTGGAGAGGCAGAAAAAGAGAAACGCCCCTGAGCGACCCTCGGGTGGTACTACCTTCAAGATTTGGAGATTCAGTTACAAGAGGGGACGCGAAGCTGAAGTCAATACAGTTTCACCCCAGAAGCAGGCGAAGGTTGTGAACTTTGATGCACCACCTCTGCCATGTTCGGTGGAAGAAGCAAGCGACCTCTACAGGCAGTGGCGCAAGGACGGTGTCCTACCGCCGCTCGAGAGAGCACCCTCCAAGGAGACGGTGAGGGACCCGAAGTGGTGCGAGTACCACGGCAAGGTCATGCATCCCACAGCGGACTGTAAGAAGCTCAGGATTGTGTTCAGCCAAAAGATGAAGAGCGGCGAGCTGATCGTCAGCGATCACAGGCAGGATGTGCGCAACAATCCCCTTCCTGCCCATGCGGAGCAAGAATCGAAAGGTAAAGAGGTCGCTATGATCTCGATTGTGGATCTGGAAGAGGTCGCAGAGGATGGTCTACCCATCATTGCCGAAGTCCATGACGATGAGGACTACAGCGTAGACACGGAGGACGAACGTGCCGACCGGATGAAGGGGTCGCACGGCTTCAGCAGATTCTTGGACGAGATGAACTTCTCAGAGAAATGTCGGACGGAGATGACAAAAGCGATCTTAAGGATAGCAGAAGACTACGAGGAGGATCTCGTAGTCTCCAATGGGAAAGTCATTAGGGCGTCTCGCTCTACAGAAAAGATCATGACCTTTTCCGCCAGCGACAAAAAGACAGATGCGAGTCACCAAAGGCCTCTGTATGTGACGGCCATCATCAACGGCGTCGAGTTCAAAAGAGCGTTCTTCGACGGAGGAGCAGCGGTTAACGTCATTTCGCTCCACACACTGAAGCTAGCAGGGATCCCCGAGTACAAGATCGTCAGGCGTCCATCTCCGCTGATGGGATTTGGTAGCGACTCCAGAATGACGATAGGATGGATCCGCCTAGGCGTCCAGATCGGCAAGATCAAGTGCTCAGCAAAGTTCTGTTGGAATAGATGCCCTAGAGGCAATCTAGTTTAGTATGAATTTGTAATTGGCTAGAAATTCATTTATTATTTATTGGATATTTAATATAATGAAGTCCTTAGATTTACAATTGTGTTGTTTATCTTAAATATCCCTAGTCAAGTATAATGATTAAATGGGACAATCATCTATAGACTAGTATGGGGTTGGATTGATATGGAGATATCACGATCCAACACATAGGTGTGCATTACGGAATGTTGCACTGGATTGACCCATTACCGAGAAGGCTACATACACGTTATGTTGAGTCACAAGTGCTTCTCGGGTACAATGGTATTGTCATCCTTAGACTTGAAGTCACTAGATATTCTAGTTGTGGATCATTGTGATCTTGGTAGCGTTAAACGCTACACCGTAACTGGGTAGTTATAAAGGCGTGTACTGGATACAATGAGAAGCAAGCTTAGAGATCGTAGTGGACATAGAGAGGATTTGCCCCTCCCACATAACGGGAGCAAATATCCAAGGCCACTCGAGGATAGTGCTTATAGAATGTCTGGCCAGACTCAAATAAATCAAATATATGGGATATTGATGTTATTTGCACGAATAAGGCTATTCCATGGATCGAGGAACTAGGGATTGGATATACGAGTGTGACTTGTATGTCTCGTGTCCAATCCGGATATGGAGGCAAAGGGATGAGACAATTACTTGTACAAGGTTGTCTAGATGACTATTCTATTAGTTGGCTAGAATGGATGTTTTGCTAGAAACCGCTCCATATTAGCAAAGAGTTGCTACCAACTAGATAGAACCTATGGGGTCACACGCTATATAGAGTTGTACTAGATTGTGGAATTAATTAATTGGATTAATTAATTAGAAGGATCACTTTGCAAACCCTTGCAAACTTAGTAGGGACTAATTTGCAAGGAAGGGACTAAATTGAATTCTAGTAGGACTAGAATAAGTCCTTTAGGTAGTTGACAAGGAGTTGTTGGACTATATAAAGGACCCTCCTCCTTCCTTCCCTACACACTTATGCTCTAGAGAGAACATAACAAGAGTAGGAGAGAACAAAGGAGAGAGAGAGAGCAAGCAAAGAGGGACGCCGCCCCCTATTGCCGCCGCCCCCTCGTCCCCGACGCCACGAAGGGTGCCGAACCCCTTTTGGTGTCTCGTTTTGCGTGATTTCTTCACCCTCCTTTCAATCCGGGCTAGCACCAAGGTGATTGGAGATCTAGGAACAACTCTAGGCGTGGATCAACTATAGAGAACGTGACACTATTCGCGTTTGAAGTCATCAAGGAGAACCCAAAGGTGTGTTTATGATTTCTTACCTTCACTATCGTTATGCATCTAGACTTGTGATCCTTGGAGGGTTTTGCATGGTTATTTGTTTGATTATGCTTCCGTTTGCGCGATCCATGAATCAAAACCCTACAGTGGTATCAGAGCCACAGGTCATAGAGCATAAACGTAGTTTATGTGTTACATTCTTGTTGTTTTACACCTTAATTTGTTGTTTATCGCGTAAAACAAGACAAATCAAGCATTAGATGCAATTTGTCAAAGAATTAATCATAACAAGACCCAATTATTGCATTGGATGCATGAATTGGTGAGTTTGAGAAATTTTAGGATCATAGATCTAGGGTTTGGGCATCCTTGGGGAAGAAGGAGTTCTCCCACAACAAGGAAACAACCAAACTTGGGCTCCAAGCAAGGAGGTTGTTTTGGAAACAACCTCCACAAGGAGGTTCGGCCCCCTAGGGAGCCGCCCCCCTTGCTTGCCGCCCAAGCTTGGCGCCCTAAGGGGCCGGGCGGCCCTAACCCGCGGGCCTAGCTTGCGGGTTTTGGGCCGGGCCGGCCCTAGGGCTTTATGGTTCACTATTTGGGCCCGGGCAATTGGATTGTTGGGCCCATGGACCGTTTTAACCCTAGAAATCCTAAAATCAATTAAAATTGACCAAGCGCGTTAAAATTGGATTTTAACTGTTTATGTGCAAATCGCATGGTGATTGGATATGGCCTTAGGATGTGGTTTGATGTGGATGTTTAATTTTGTGGTTTGGTTTTACGGCCTGCGAGCCGATCAATTAATTGTAATAATTAATTAGGGTTTTATGGCCTGCGTGCCATTTTTTTCTCAACTTGTGAGATTTATTTTATTTAGTATAGATATTAGCTAGTGCTAGATAAAGTAGATTGTTAGCCAAGATTGAAGAAAAGAAGCCCAAAGCCAAAGAAGCCACAAAAGATGGAGCATGGAGCATGGAGCATTCCACATGACTATGAAGGATGGACCAAAAGATCAAGACGCATGGAGATGTGTGTTTGTTTAGGGTTCATAGATAATTCCATTGGCTTGGAATTATCTTAGTCTAGAAAAGGCCATATCCACATCACGTTTAATTTCTGTTTTGTGGTTGTTTATTTATTGTCTTATTATTTGTGTGGTTGGTGTATGGATGATGCATGCAATTAGGATAATAAGATAATTAGACAACCCCGATCTATTATTTGGAGTTGTGCCCAAACTCAAATAGATAGATTAGTTGATATTGATCAACAAAACAATTAAAAATTGAATTGAAAAAATCCCTCAAATTTTAAAATATTGTGTTCTTGCCTTCTCGTTATTTAAACACTCATTATCATCATTATTTATCAAGTTCGTGCGTGCCAAAGCATGGCGACTTGGTTCATAATGATGGAATGCGATGGCACGTAACAATGTGCAATTGTTTAGATAAGAGGTTGAACACAACTAGGCTATTAATTTGATTAAGAAACCTAGAGGCAATCAATTGGGATTATCCATGTGGATGGATAAATAAGGAGTTATTTGCCCGATTGAACCAAGAGTTGCATATGGGATGCAATTGGAATTGTTCCTACCTAAGAAGTAATCGAATTATGGGTGACTTGCCAAAGCAAGCTCATAAGGAGATGAAAAAGATGGATCTTGGCCCACTAGAAAATATAAGGATATTTTCCGCATTAATATCTTGAGGGTTATTAATCCGTAGAAAAATAGTGGGAGCTATATTTAATAAACTAGCCATTATTAAATATAGTCAAAAATTCACAAATACTAAAACTTGCGTATTTTCCTTTTGTAGAATTCCAAATGGCAAACAACTCATCGAGTTCACAACATTCCCTACGATCTGTCCTTGAGAAGGACAAGCTCTCAGGAACCAACTTTCTCGATTGGTACAGAAACTTGAGAATTGTTCTCAAGCAAGAAAAGAAGCTGTACGCAATAGAGGAGCAAGTTCCAGAAGGTCCAGACAATCAGACACCTGCTGCCTTAAAGGCGTATCAAAAGCATGTTGATGATGCTAATGATGCGGCCTGCCTAATGCTTTGCACCATGACCTCTGAGCTTCAAAAGCAACATGAGAACATGAATGCTGTCGATATGATCGAACATCTAAAGCAGCTCTTCCAAGAGCAGGCGAGGGTAGAGAGGTATGAGGTCTCAAAGGCACTGTTCAAATGTCATCTGGCAGAAGGGAACCCGGTGGGACCCCATGTACTCCGAATGATCGGGTACTTGGAGAATCTCGCCCGGCTTGGGTTCCCGGTCGGCCAAGAGTTGGCAACGGATCTCGTGTTGCAATCGTTGCCCGAGAGTTATGGACAGTTCATTATGAACTATAACATGAACGAGATCGTTAAACCACTGCCAGATTTGCTCAACATGTTGAGGACGGCTGAACAGAGCATCAACAAGGGTAAGGGCAAGGCCATTATGATGGTACATAAAGGAAAGGGTAAAAATTTTGCCTCTTCCTCCAAGGGCAAAGGCAAGTCAGTTGCTAAGTCCAAGGAACAAGCCCTTAAGCCTGTTGGTGGGATTGCCAAGGTCGTGACTAAGGGTGAATGTCACTACTGTAGTCAACCTGGACACTGGAAGAGGAACTGCCCAAAATATTTGGAGGACAAGCGGCTTGGAATAGTGATTCCACCACCACCAGGTATTTTTGTTGTAGATGTCAATTTAACTGTCTCTACATCATGGGTATTAGATACTGGATGTGGATCTCATATTTGTCGAAATATGCAGGATCTAAAGAGAAGTAAAAGATTGGCTAAAGGGGAGGTAGATCTGCGCGTTGGGAATGGAGCAAAGGTTGCTGCGTTGGCCATAGGCGTTTGCGAACTATCTCTGCCTTCAGGATTAGTTTTAGAATTAAATAATTGCTATTTTGTGCCTGCTATGAGCAGAAACATTATTTCTATTTCTTGTTTGGACAAGGAAGGTTTTATTATTTCAATAAAGAACAATTGTTGTTCCTTTTATTTGAATAATATTCACTATTTTAGTGCGCAATTATTTAATGGACTTTATGTCCTTGATCTGAGTAATCCTGTCTACAACATTAATACCAAGAGGATTAAAATAAATGATTTAAATCCTGCTTATTTATGGCATTGTCGTTTAGGCCACATAAATGAGAAACGTGTATCTAGACTCCATAAGGATGGATTGCTAGACTCATTTGATTTTGAATCATATGAGACATGTGAGGCTTGTTTATTGGGAAAAATGACAAAGTCCCCTTTCAATAAGAAAGGTGAGAGGACTAGTGAGCAATTGGCGCTCATACATACTGATGTGTGTGGGCCATTTGCCACGCCTGCCAGGGGTGGTTATGTCTATTTCATTACGTTTACTGATGATTACAGTAGATATGGATTTGTGTACCTTATGAGGGCAAAATCCGAATCCTTTGAAGTGTTCAAGGAATTCAAGAATGAAGTAGAGAAGCAACTTGGCAAAAGTATCAAGGCTCTACGATCGGATCGTGGAGGAGAATACTTGAGCCAAGAGTTTGACGACTATCTTAGAGAGTGTGGGATCGTGTCCCAACTCACTCCACCCGGAACGCCACAATGGAATGGCGTGTCCGAGAGGAGGAATCGAACCCTATTGGATATGGTTCGGTCTATGATGTGTCAAACCGATCTTCCATTATCGTTTTGGGGCTACGCTCTATTAAGTGCAGCTTTTACCATTAACCGTGTTCCATCTAAATCAGTCATGAAGACACCATATGAGATGTGGAGTGGGAGGCGTCCCACACTGTCGTTCATGAGGATTTGGGGCTGCGATGTCTATGTAAAACGTTTACAATCAGACAAGCTAGGGCCTAAATCGGATAAGTGTAAATTTGTGGGGTACCCTAAGGAAACTAAGGGATACTACTTCTACAATCCAACCGAGAACAAAGTGTTTGTTGCTCGGACCGGCGTGTTTCTAGAAAGAGAGTTTGTCTCTAAAGAAGCAAGTGGGAGGAATGTAGAACTTGAAGAAGTTCAAGAACCACAAATTACTGAACCGATTATGGAACATGAACAGGAATCACAAGCAGTTGTGGATCCACCTGTTCGGGTAACACAAGAGCTTCGTAGATCTAGTAGAGTGCGCCAGGAACCCGAGAGGTATGGACTTCTCGTAACTGATTCCGGTGACACGATGCTCATAGATGATGAGCCTACTACCTATGAGGAGGCCATGAATGGCCCAGACTCGCAGAAGTGGCTTGAGGCCATGAGATCCGAGATGGAATCCATGTATACCAACAAAGTATGGACTTTGGTGGAACCACCTGATGGGGCGCGACCCATAGGGTGCAAGTGGGCCTTCAAGAAGAAGATCGACATGGATGGTAATGTGATTACCTATAAGGGCCGATTGGTGGCTAAAGGATTCAGACAGATTCATGGTATTGACTATGATGAAACCTTTTCACCAGTCGCTATGACCAAATCCATCCGAATCCTACTTGCAATTGCAGCATACTACGACTATGAGATTTGGCAGATGGATGTCAAAACAGCATTCCTTTATGGGAATCTCCTCGAGGACGTGTATATGATACAGCCGGAGGGTTTTGAGGATCCAAAGCAAGCCAACAAAGTCTGTAAGCTGCAACGATCCATTTATGGGTTGAAGCAAGCTTCTAGGAGTTGGAATCGACGTTTTGATGAAGTGGTCAAAGAGTTTGGCTTCATCAGAAACGAAGATGAGTCTTGTGTCTACAAGAAGGTTAGTGGGAGCTCTGTAGCTTTTCTGGTCTTGTATGTGGATGACATACTACTCATTGGAAACGACATTCCCATGCTGCAATCTGTGAAAGATTGGCTAGGAAAGTGTTTCTCAATGAAGGACTTAGGGGAAGCAGCCTATATACTCGGTATAAAGATCTATAGAGATAGATCTAAGAGATTGCTAGGCCTAAGTCAAAGTACATATATTGACAAGGTGTTGAAACGGTTCAACATGCAAGATTCCAAGAAAGGATTCTTGCCCATGTCACATGGAATCACTCTTTCAAAGAGTGGTTGTCCTTCCAATGAGATTGAGAAGGAACGCATGAGTAGGATTCCCTATGCCTCGGCCATAGGATCCATCATGTACGCCATGTTATGTACTAGACCAGATGTGTCATATGCCTTGAGTATGACAAGCAGATACCAATCCAATCCGGGTGAGAGTCACTGGATTGCTGTCAAGAACATCCTAAAGTACTTGAGAAGAACTAAGGATGCTTTCTTGATGTTTGGCGGTGAGGAAGAGTTGCGTGTAAGGGGTTACACTGATGCAAGCTTCCAAACCGATAGAGATGACTTTAGATCACAGTCGGGATATGTGTTTTGCCTGAATGGAGCAGCGGTGAGCTGGAAGAGTTCCAAGCAAGAGACGGTAGCTGATTCTACAACAGAGGCTGAGTACATTGCTGCAAATGGCGCAGCAAAGGAGGCTGTTTGGATCAGAAAGTTTGTTTCTGAACTTGGTGTGGTCCCTAGCATTGCGGATCCAGTGGAGTTGTTCTGTGACAACACTGGGGCGATCGCGCAATCAAAGGAACCCAGGTCGCACCAGAAGTCCAAGCACGTGCTCAGGAAGTTCCATCTGATTCGAGATATTATCGATAGAGGAGACGTTCGGATATGCAAGATTCCTACAGATGATAATCTGTCAGACCCGCTTACGAAGCCTCTCACGCAGTGGAAGCATGAAGGGCACACTAGGAGTATGGGCATACGAGATGCGCCAGATTGGCTCTAGTGCAAGTGGGAGACTGTTGGAATAGATGCCCTAGAGGCAATCTAGTTTAGTATGAATTTGTAATTGGCTAGAAATTCATTTATTATTTATTGGATATTTAATATAATGAAGTCCTTAGATTTACAATTGTGTTGTTTATCTTAAATATCCCTAGTCAAGTATAATGATTAAATGGGACAATCATCTATAGACTAGTATGGGGTTGGATTGATATGGAGATATCACGATCCAACACATAGGTGTGCATTACGGAATGTTGCACTGGATTGACCCATTACCGAGAAGGCTACATACACGTTATGTTGAGTCACAAGTGCTTCTCGGGTACAATGGTATTGTCATCCTTAGACTTGAAGTCACTAGATATTCTAGTTGTGGATCATTGTGATCTTGGTAGCGTTAAACGCTACACCGTAACTGGGTAGTTATAAAGGCGTGTACTGGATACAATGAGAAGCAAGCTTAGAGATCGTAGTGGACGTAGAGAGGATTTGCCCCTCCCACATAACGGGAGCAAATATCCAAGGCCACTCGAGGATAGTGCTTATAGAATGTCTGGCCAGACTCAAATAAATCAAATATATGGGATATTGATGTTATTTGCACGAATAAGGCTATTCCATGGATCGAGGAACTAGGGATTGGATATACGAGTGTGACTTGTATGTCTCGTGTCCAATCCGGATATGGAGGCAAAGGGATGAGACAATTACTTGTACAAGGTTGTCTAGATGACTATTCTATTAGTTGGCTAGAATGGATGTTTTGCTAGAAACCGCTCCATATTAGCAAAGAGTTGCTACCAACTAGATAGAACCTATGGGGTCACACGCTATATAGAGTTGTACTAGATTGTGGAATTAATTAATTGGATTAATTAATTAGAAGGATCACTTTGCAAACCCTTGCAAACTTAGTAGGGACTAATTTGCAAGGAAGGGACTAAATTGAATTCTAGTAGGACTAGAATAAGTCCTTTAGGTAGTTGACAAGGAGTTGTTGGACTATATAAAGGACCCTCCTCCTTCCTTCCCTACACACTTATGCTCTAGAGAGAACATAACAAGAGTAGGAGAGAACAAAGGAGAGAGAGAGAGCAAGCAAAGAGGGACGCCGCCCCCTATTGCCGCCGCCCCCTCGTCCCCGACGCCACAAAGGGTGCCGAACCCCTTTTGGTGTCTCGTTTTGCGTGATTTCTTCACCCTCCTTTCAATCCGGGCTAGCACCAAGGTGATTGGAGATCTAGGAACAACTCTAGGCGTGGATCAACTATAGAGAACGTGACACTATTCGCGTTTGAAGTCATCAAGGAGAACCCAAAGGTGTGTTTATGATTTCTTACCTTCACTATCGTTATGCATCTAGACTTGTGATCCTTGGAGGGTTTTGCATGGTTATTTGTTTGATTATGCTTCCGTTTGCGCGATCCATGAATCAAAACCCTACAAGTTCTATGTCATAGATGCAAACACTACGTATCACATGATCATAGGTCGAGCCTGGATTCATCGCTTTGATGCTTTCCCTTCAACAGCTCACCAAGTGATGAAAGCCATTTGGAACGACAGAATAGTCGAGATACCGGCTTCAATGAGTCCATTCAACATGGATGAAGCACATCTCAGCAAGGCGGTGTGGTTCACCGAGATGGCGGGTGAGCAAACAGCGGGACCATTCAACCCTACTCCTTTACCCCTATGGGAAGATATCAAGGATCAGTCACCCGCGGGAGTGATGGTGACAAGGGAGTATGCCAAGGAAAAGCCGCCCACACGGGAAGAGGCGCCGCGAATCGCCTACCAGCGAAAGAACGTGTATACTCTGAAGAGAATAGCAAAGCATGACCCTGAAGGCAAAGAGATAGAGAGTTTCTACGCCAACGGGAAGAAATGCTATCGGATATGAAGGTGCGCGGCGATGTCCTCACGCGGGCATGGGGATATCCCTGAGCAAATCAACCAAATCGAGCAGGTTGCGGTAATGGAAAAACCAATGCAGAGCACTCCAGACAAGAAGCTCAAAGAAGCACCCGAATGCATGGAAGATAAGCCCAGACCACAAAAGCAGGAGCTAAAGGAGGTGCTCCTAAGCCCGAACGAAGAAAAGAAGAGGCCGGTCTTTCTAAGTGCGGACCTCACAAGCGAAGAGGAGAAAGGACTGCTACAGATCCTGACCGAGTACAAGGACGTGTTCGCATGGGAGTACGATGAGATGCCCAGACTGGACACAAGTATCACCATGCACCGTTTAGACATCATCCCGGGGTCTAAGCCGGTAAAGCAGAGCACGAGAAGCTTCAGGCCGAAGCTTAACGTGAAGATCAAACAGGAAATTGTCAAACTCCTGGAGGCCAAGTTCATAGAGCCGAATCACCATCCCACATGGCTAGCCAATATTTTGCCAGTGGTAAAGAAGAACGTGCAGCTTCGCATCTGCGTGGATTTCCGGGATCTCAATCGCTTCTGCCCCAAGGACGATTTTCCGCTCCCCAACATCGATTTGCTTATCGATTCGACAGCGGGTCATCGCATGTTCAGTTTCATGGACGGCTTCAGTGGATACAATCAGATCAAGATGGACCCTGAAGATGCGCAGAAAACCGCATTCATCACTCCAGTAGGAGTATTCAACTACACGGTGATGCCTTTCGGTCTCAAAAACGCAGGTGCAACCTACCAGCGGGCCATGATGGATCTGTTCCACGACATGATGCACAAGGAAGTGGAATTCTATGTGGATGACCTCGTGGTTAAATCCAAGCAGGAGGTAGATCACCTGGCAGATTTGCGGAAAGTGTTCAACAGATGCAGACGCTTTCAGCTGAAGATGAACCCCATGAAGTGCGCGTTCGGGGTAACGTCAGGAAAGTTCTTGGGATGCGTGGTGCATCGCCAGGGAATCGAGCCTGACCCTGCGAAAGTATCAGCCATCATCAGCATGACTCCGCCACATAACCAAAGTGCCTTGAAAACATTCTTAGGGAAGCTATCGTATCTGCGAAGATTCATCCCAGCGATTGCCGAGATTACTTTTTGTTTCAGTAATCTTCTCAGGAAAGATGCCGCATACAGCTGGACTCCGGAGCACGAAGCTGCGTTCGCGAGACTAAAAGAGCTGCTGATATCTTCAAAAGTGATGATCGCACCTCAGTTAGGATCACCGCTTTTGCTATATATGAAGTCAACGAGGAAATCCATAGGAGCACTTTTGGCTCAGGAGTACGAGGGTCAAGAAAGGCCCATCTACTACATCTCTCGCATCGTGCAGCCCGCAGAATCAAGGTACACGGATATCGAGCGTCATTGCCTTGCCCTATTCTTCGTAATAGAGAATTTGAAACATTACTTTGCGTCGCACAAAGTGGTGGTGGTCACAAAAAGTGACCCCATACGATATCTTCTGACTCACACTACTCCTGGAGGAAGATTGGCAAAATGGTATATGACCATTTCCCAGTTTGATATCACATGCGTTCGACCGCGGGCGATCAAGTCGCAGGCGGTAGCGGATTTGTTGGCGCAGTTCCTCGACAAGAGTCACGAGCCTGTGATCGAAGAAGAATTTGAAGGACCTGAAATCTATGCAGTCGATGTGCCTTACTGGACGCTCCATTTTGATGGCTCGTCAACAAGGAAATGCGGAGGCATTGGGATAGTCTTAACCAAACCAGATGGGGAGGTCATACAGATGTCCGCAAAGCTTGACTTCGCAGTCACTAACAACGAAGCAGAATATGAGGCTCTCATCGCGGGACTTCGTGCAGCGAAAGCTTTGGAAGTAAGCAACTTGACGGTCATGGGGGACTCCAAGCTAATTTTCAAGCAAGCCTCGGGCGAGTACGGCTTGAACGAAATAAATCTTATGTCCTACTGGACCTTGGTACAAAAACTGGTTCAGCAATTCTGCGACGTTAGGTACGAGCACAAGCCTCGAACGGACAACAGGCATGCGGATGCTTTGGCTACTTTGGGATCCAAAGTTAGCACGGACAAATGTCCTGCGAGAATTTCGATCGAAGTGCGGACATCGTCGGCGTTAGCAGAAGACGCGTGTAACGATGAATACATGGACGATGCGGACTGGAGAAAGGCAATCTTACGGGCCATCGCAGAAGGCACCAGCAGCGAGAACTGGACACTCACAAAGGGGTATTGCATACATAACAACACCCTTTACTACAAGGGCCCTGGCGGAATACTCATGCGATGTGTTTCCGAGCAAGAGGGACAACTACTGCTAGAGAAGATTCACCAACATGCTTGTGGAGAAAGCGAAGTGTTAACCTACCGGAAAGCTCAGAGATATGGTATTCACTGGCCAGATATTTCAACGGTCGCGGCACTAATAAAAGGAAAGTGCGAGAGTTGCGCACTAATCAAAGATTCTTTACTCATTGCTCTGACCGATGATGTTGCAGATTGGAGGAAACCACTCTTTGATTATCTCACCCAGCGTACTGTACCCGAATCAAGAAAAGAAGCTGAGAAACTGAGGAGGAAAGCATCCCGATACGTGGTACAAGAAGACCTGCTTTGGCGAAGAGGCCATGAGGGTAACTTGCTGCGATGCCTGGACAGCAGGGAAGCACAAGAAGTGATGGACCTTTCTCATCAGGTGGAACACCAGGGGTGCGAAGTTATGCAGACAACTCCTCTCAATTGGATATTTCTGGCCCACTATGGAGGCCGATTGCCGCACCAAGGTACGACGCTGCCAGGAGTGTCAATTTAAAGGAAATCTAGTGCACGCTCCTGCTGTAGATCTACATGCATTAGGAACACCATGGCCGTTTCATACATGGGCTCTCGACTTTATTGGTCCCATTCGACCAACCTCACATGGGAATCACTTCATTCTCACCGCGACTGAGTTGTTCACCAAGTGGGTGGAAGCAATACCACTGAAGACGGCAAATGCGCTAGCTGTGGTCCGTTTCATCCAAGAAAGCATCATATGCAGGTTCGGAATTCCCAACACCATCCTTTCGGTTAATGGCACTCCTTTTGTTAATCGCCAGATGGCTGCGAAGCTAGCAGAATACAACATCAGGCAGATATGCTCCACCCCCTATTACCCAAAGGGGAATGGGCAAGCAGAAGCGACCAACAAGACGCTGTTGAGAATTTTGAGCAAGATGGTTGCAGATGACCACAAGAAGTGGGCTGATTCTTTAAGCATAGCCCTGTGGGCTTACCGGACTTCTCCAAGGACACCCACAGGAGTCTCGCCATTCCTTCTATGCTATGGAGCTGAGGCTGTGGTTCCAGCGGAAGTAAAGGTTAACTCTGCAAGATTGGCTTTCCATGCATTGTACGACAATCAACGCGATCATGACTTGGTCCTGCTAGAAGAAAAGCGAGAGAAAGCTAAAAGAACCAACAAACGGTATCAAGAAAGGATCGCTATTGCCTACAACAAAACAGTCCAACGTAGAGATTTCGCAGTTGGAGATTTGTTCTTGCGCGCGTCTGACCATTGCATGCGAGAAGCGGCTCACCCTAAATTCGCAGCTAATTGGGAAGGGCCCTTTGAAGTCACGGAAGTCTTTGACAGTGGCTACTGCAGTATACGGAGGTTGCACGGAACGACCTCAACCCCAAGCTCAGTCAATATGCGCTGGATCAAGAAGTACTATCCCTAACTTCTCTCATTTTATGCGTTTTATTATAACGTTGTCGTATACTCTGTATAACTATGATTCGCACATCTTCTCTCCCATATGAGAGAATTGTAATCTCGTCTCTCCCACATGAGAGTTCTATAATAAAAGACTTCTCCCAAATGAGAAGAACTTTATACTTCTAGCTGTTTATATTGCTTCACTTAGTTTATTATTACTGTTAGCAAAAGCCTATCCGCCACGATAGCAACTTACTCCAATGCGATCTCAACTGATCTTTCAAAGCCTATCTTGTACGATAGCAGCCTATGCAAATGCGATCTTAATTGATCTTCTAAGCCTATCTGTCACGATAGCAGCCTACTCGAATGCGATCTCAACTGATCTTTCAAAGCCTATCTGTCACGATAGCAGCCTATGCGAAAACGATCTTAATTGATCTTCTAAGCCTATCTACTACGATAGCAGCCTATGCGAAAATGATCTTAAGTGATCTTCTAAGCCTATCTGTCACGATAGCAGCCTATGCAAATGCGATCTTAATTGATCTTTTAAGCCTATCTGTCACGATAGCAGCTCATGCAAATGCAATCTTAATTGATCTTCTAAGCCTATCTGCCACGATAGCAGCTCATGCGAAAATGATCTTAATTGATCTTCTAAGCCTATCTGCCACGATAGCAGCTCATGTGAAAACGATCTTAAGTGATCTTCTAAGCCTATCTTCTATGATAGCAGCCCATGCGAACATGATCTTGAATGATCTTTCAAGCCTATCTGCCGCGATAGCAGCGCTATACAAATGAGATCTTAAAATCGTTCTTAAGTCTATCTGCCATGATTGCAGCATTATGCAAAATGATCCTAAGGGGTCTACAAAGGCCTATCTGATAAGATAGCACTTGCACTTGAATCTAAGGCAAATCACGAGCCTATCTGCCAAGGTAGCACAGCTGCGCAAACACGATCTCGAACGATCTAAAAACATATCCAAGCGACAATGCAAAGTGTGCATATAGCACTACAAAAGGCGAAATCTGCCGATACGCATGCGAAATTGTATTTTGTTGTAACAAGACAGAAGATCATACAAAGCGATTTATCATTATGAGTCAAAAGGACTTACAATTTATCTGTCTAGATTGCAGCTTACAAGCGAAAAAGCTCAAATCTAACTACACAGCCAACGTGGCTTACAATGCATCTAAAAAGTAACTTACGAACAAGAAGTTACACATCGCGAGAATCCTAGCTGAAAAAGGATGAACCTAACGGTCCTAACACCAGCTATGCGATACACAGATCTGCGACCAAAGATCTGTAGCAAGTAGGGCGCTCCTGCGAGAAGATCAGCCCGCCATTCACTATGTCCCTAGCAGCAAGATCTGGGTAACGCTATGTCCAAGATACCAGGATCTGACAAGGCCTCTTTGTGATCAAGATATGTACCAGAGGAACCACCTGTTCCGGCGTATGCAGCCGTGCAAAACAGGGGAGCAGTCATTCCTCGGGCAATGGGCTCCTTGTCCAGATAGACAAGCGCATTGGCTCGCCACCCTGAGTTCAAGAACGAGGAGGCAAGAGATTCTCCTCCGGGCATGCTGGAGGAGAATCCTGCCGTTCATTACGATTCGGTAGCAAGGTCACTACGGTGCTGCACCTCGCCGGGAGGCGGCCGGAAACATGACCTGTAAGTATAATAGACGAAGAAAATTCTTCGAACAAAAGTGAGGTATTATCTGCGTCTTCTCTATGCAAGTTACAAAGATCAGTAAGCCTTATAAAGCGGATCTTGGATACTATTTCTATAGCACAAAGCGCAAACTCAGGTTCCACAACTTGAAGTTGCCATGAATCAACGGGAAATAAGCGTTGAAGCCAGCAGTCGTAAGGACTCACGGCAAACCACATTTTGGGATGAAGAACCCAAATGGCAAAAGGCAGGGTTTATATAGACCTTGTGGAGACTCTTCAGTTGCCAAGATGAGTCAGCAGAATTTGAAAAGAGGGTAAGGTCAATCACTTACGCCTTGAAAAGCGGTAACGATCAATTACCCTACTAAAGGCTATGACGATTCAGTTGCGTATCCAAATTAATGACGGATGGTCATGATTCGGATGGACTTCCCAAGGAAAGCGTGCTTATCTAATGAGCAATTAGCGCGAAAATCAAGGCAGAATATCAATTGCTGATGTCATAATTGGATATGCACATAGATATTCTAGCAAATCCCGGAAAGGGCAAAACGGGCATTTCGATTCTTCTTTTTGAAAAAAAATGGGGAGAAACCCTAGCAACATTACAATAATGTTTCAGCTATTTATTTGCTACTTTTCAAAAATCAAAATAAGCCTTTGATCAAGGAGTCATGGGGGGTAAACTGACGGCTCAGATTTTCCACCTGCTCCACTTCCTGCTTCAATTGCTCGCATTTGGCATTCATTTCATGATAGAGCTTCATAGCCTCTTCAACCTTTTGCTTTTGCTGCTCTACCTTCTGCTTCTCAGCTGCGAGGTTTTGATGGCCGCGTTTCAAGGTTACGGCCGCACGAATCAGGGTAACTCTTTTCATAAGAAACTTGAAGCCCAGCCTGCCTTGAACTTTGGCGAGAAGATTTTGGCACATGCCAAAAAGCAATTCGGCACTCTGAGGAGAAATGGTCGCAGGTGTGGCCGCAGACACCTGCTCCAAAATCCAAATGGCCTCAGTAAGAAATAGCCTCCTGTCAAAGGACCCTATCTCCAGAGATCTCGCAAATGATTGGGGGTAGGTGAGGCGCATCCGAACTAGCCAGTCCACATCGGCTTGCTTCAAACCTGAAGCAATGTCAAAGCCAAGTTATACTATCAAATTCGCAAATGAAGAATGCGAGATGTGAACAGCAAATCATGACGTACCAGTTCCTTCAAGGATCTCGCGCAGAGAAGGAATGCGCATTGCTGGGGTAGTTGAAGACTGCCCTCGCTCCATTGCCCTTCTATCAGCTGCGAGCTCTAACTCCTCATAGTTGGGGGGAAGAGTATAAGCCGCACCAGGTGTGATCGCAGCCCCGACCTGCGAGCCCAAAAAGCTCCACGCAGGAAGAGGTGCCGCCGGCTCAGTCATTGCTGGAGGCGTGATGGCAGCAGAAGTTGCAGCTTGGCGAGGGATATCTTCAGATGCGATAGCATCAGCAGCATTCGTTCCTATTTCCTCAGCACCAGCATGGGCATCTTCCTCCATTAACACAGTGTCAGCCTCGGCATCATCAGAAAGTTCGATGACGTCCTCAAGAGGCTCTCCTGCGTATTCAGCAGCTGCGACGGGCTTCTCGGTATGAGAACTCGGCACCGGGACATAGGACGCAGAAGGTTGACTCCTTTGCTCCAGCACGGGTTCATCAGCATTGCCTGCGATACAAAATGCAATGGGGTGAGGTAACTTGTATCGTACGTTATTTTACTATCTTTTCTAAAGCTAAGAGCAAGCACCTCCACGCGAAGGTGGGATTGCAGTATCCTCGTCATACGCTAAGGACGTGGAACCTTGCCCTATTAGTGTGTCCTCGTTAAGCATGTCTTTAAAATGAGCGTGACCTGGGGCGCGAAGAAACTAGTCATGATTATGGTTTGAGTTGCTAAGCCTAGTTCACGCATATAGTTCAAAGTGATTACCTGAGGGTTCACCGCACTTGCCTACTAGCCAACGGCGAATGTCAGCTTTTGACACACCATGCTTTAATGCATCGACAATAACATCTCGATAAGTTACTGCGAGATTAAAAATCTCACCTTCATTTCCGCCTGCGATTTCTTCAAAATCTGCTTGGGCTTGCTCCAAGGCTGCCGCATCATCTTCTGGAGCCACGTCCTCCTCAACTCGGGGAGCCACCTCTTCGGGAAGCACATCTTCCTCATTAGTTGGACGCACTAGGTCGTCGACATGTTGTTCTTCAAGGCTCCTCTGCTTCACGCGCTCGAGCTCTTCCTCTTCTCGCTTTCTTCTCCTTTCAGCAGCTTCCGCAGCTGTATTCCTGGACTCGGCGAGAATGTCCTCGCTTATGGGTTCATCGGAAACGCCAGAATGAGCACCCCTCTTCTGCCTCTTGGCCAAAAGGCCACTGATGGTATCATCATCGTCTGCGAAGAAACAATTTGTTCAAATCAAATTGCAAAAGAGCTAAGATAATGACGAGAGAAGTACGATTGTGATACCTCCCGATTCTTCCTCATGTATCGCATCTTCCTCTCCGACACGGACATCTTCAACTCTTTCTTCTTCTTCTTCATCTCCTGCTCTTGGCTCCCGCCTCTCCTCTTCTTCCTCCTGGCCGACTGGAACGAAGGTCTCCACTGCGAGCTCCTTCCGCATTTTACCGGTCATGCGACCTTTGCCTTTTTCCTTGACAGAAAGGGATCTCGCAGGAGGGGAAGTTGGAGCGCTTCTAGGGGAAGAAATTGTAATTCCACTTTGCCTAGGCCTCTTCGCTCTTGGCGCGGCAGTCGCTGGAGGAGACGGATCATCTCTGGGGGGAGACAAGGCCGGAGCATTGTCTATCAGCGAGTCAGCAAAAGCATTCATGACCTCGCGAATCCTGGCTTCGACCTCAGGATCCATCCTCGATGCTAGCCGAAACGACTGTCCTTGTCTTCTTGTGGTAACAATGGTGTTAACCAGCGATTTGGAACGCTCGCCAGATGCAAACCTCCGCACATGGCACTACAGCAAGCAGTGTAGAATGAGGTTGTCAATATATTGAAGTAAAGAAGCTTAGCGCATGCGAAAAAAAAAGTTGCTTACCTTAGCAAAAGTTTCGCTATATCTGATGACATGCGAGTCTCCTTTTCTAACTACGGCGGTCTTTTCATCTAGAATGATGGCAGGACACAAATGGTTCTCGTGATCCAGCAATGAGTAGCAACCATATTCAGACTCGTCTAGACTGCAATTGGGACGAAAAGGAAAAGAGTTTCTTTTGATCACAGGAGCTCTGCTTGGCTGCGGAGCCGACTGCGTCTCGAATCTTGTGTGCTGGGCGTTCCAGTATGCGAGCCAGTTTTTGGAATAACCGCCTTCACGGTTACCTGCAGGTTGCTCAAAGGGAACGTTGCTCAGCAAGACTATTTTGCACTCCTTTGTCAACAAACGCTTATAGCAGCCTCTGACAATAGACTGTGGCCAGATTGATGCCGCCACCGCATCAAAACCGAATTGGGGAGAAACGCGAGTGGGATCAACGTCCACGGTAATCCTCTCGTACCTCGGCGCGAGCTCGCGAAAATGCTCTGCGAGAGCAGGAAGGGAACCTCGCAGGCACCAGCAAAAGAATTCACGATAGCGCTCGTGGAAATACTCTCCATCTTCGAAGAGGAGCTCTTCTGAGAAGACAACACCCTTAGAAGGATACATCTTTGGAAACCATCGCACGTTTTCAACACGCATGGCATAGGGCCTGGCTATGAACTCCTCCCGATTGTCGCACATCAGGCTCCAAACGCACTTGGTATTGTTTGTCCCGAACCACCTCGCAGCTCTGCCACTGTTACGCTCCTCCACCGCGCCTGGGGGACACCACTTGTTGGGCTTAGAAGCAACTGGAGCATAGGAAGGCCAGCGCTCAAAGACCCACATTGTCAAGAAGGCGATGTTAACAAAAGTCAGTATGTCAAGGTGGCCGCGCGATTCCTTCATGGACACGACCAGCTGATCCAGCCTGTAGTACAATGTGCCCAAGACCAAGGGTCCGAGTGCGACTTTCTGGCCAAGAGCCAACTTCACAGCAAGGGGCAGAACGTGATAGAAGACCCCATCGTGCGCGTGGCCATCGATTAAGTACCTCGACAACCAGGCGCAGAGAAAGGCGCATAAGGTTAAGTGATAACCCTTACCCTCCACATAGTTCTCAGCCTTTGGGTTTTCACTCAGAATCTTCTTGGTGATGCTGCTGTTCGCATAATCACGGAAAAAGTACTGCACCCATTTGTTCCAAGTATTTTTCGAAGATGTGTCAACCAACTGCCAGTCAGGAAGGACTTTTGTAGTGGTCCACCGGGTGGAAATTTTCTTCACCTCTGCCAAGCACTCCTCCATCTGCGCGTACAGAGCGAGTTCCGCATCCGTCCTCAAGGGACTCAAAGGATCCACCTCGCCCATGGCAGATAGATCATAAAGCATGTGCACGTCCTCGAGAGTGGGGGCAGCCTCGAACTCAGCAAAGTGAAATGTTTGAGTCGCAGGCGAGTAGCGGGAAAGAAGGTTTAGAAGCATGGACTGGTCCAGCTTCACGGCGGCACCCTTCATAGCACGAATTGCGAAGTATACGCCGGCCTCATTTAGAGTCACGGCGTGATGAGTCAATACATGGTCGATCCACTCATCCATGTAGTCCAATTTCTGAACAAAGGCTTGGGTAGAAATCGCAGCATATGGGAAGTACCCATTTTCGATTCCCAATCGAACCACGTCTTCGGAACCAATCAATTCGAGCAAGGTCGAGTTAACTGGAGGAGTTAATGTTTGCAACCCTTTACCAGTGACAGGAGCAGGCAGTTTCTTTGCCTTAACCCTAGCATGGTAGAAGTCTTTGCCACCCAGAAAGGGGGCTTTTCGCCATAGAGCTTGCGGAAGATCAGGTATTTCTTCGTCCTCCTTGGTGGGTCTAGTTCCTTTTGTCTTTGCCATTCCTGCGGAAAAGCAAGAAAAAAAGGGGGGAGAAATATGCACACTTCAGTTTGAATTCTGAGATTCATGATCTATGGAAAGAAAAGATGAACAGTTTCTGGTACCAATTTCAGAAATTAGAGATTGGAATTGTTTGCATTATCAGAGATTTCAAAACCCTACATCCAAGGTCCTTATCATTGGGGGATTAAGTCGAAATTGGGTTCAAAGATTAGAGCTTCTTCACAAGTTTTCAACAGATAATGTCATGGGTTTGCAGATCCAACACAGTTCAAAGCATACATCGGTATGTTAAACAAAATTGAACAAGGCCAACCTTGTTTTGGTACAGCTTGCTTGGATGCGCACAGTTGAAGAAGACGATTGACAAGAGAGAACTGGTGATTGATTATCTGAATCTGCTCTCGAAGACTTCCGGGTATCATTCACTTTAAAAGAAATAAGTGATGCTTTACAACAGTGGAGAGTACAGAGTATTTATTCAAAAACAATGAAGGGTTGCGTCCTTTCAGTAGTCGAATCGCAACCGTCACCGTCGAATCGCGCAATCACAGGACAAGCTGACGTCACCCCTAAAACCCTAAAGGCCAGGCGGCACGACTCTAGGGGTTTTAGGTCATAATGGCACGCACGGGGGCAGAATTTACTCATATTTGAATTGGTGCGTGGCGGCGACGCGAATGTTGGTTTCCGCGCATGGAAGTCTATCCAGCTATGAGTCTTCACGCGCAGAAAGGGGGATAATGTAGATAGTGATTTCTGAGCTGACAGATCTTGGCCACGTGGCAACCATCCAGCACAACATATTGTGCTCCACACACACTGGATCACCAGCCGCGCTGATCCATGTGGGGGCTGCGAGACAGGGCCCTCGCATACCACTGCACGGGACTTGTAGGGACTTAGTGGTTTGGAGGCTAGAGTAAGTCCTGTCGCGTGTGAGCCAAGCCCGCACGCGACCTTTAGTAACTGCTTTTGAGAGATTTATGGCACGAGCTCCATAAACCCGGTCAATCCGGTCAAACCCGGTCAACCCCATAACGGTTCCGGTATTCGCGCATAACGTGCTGTAACGGTCCCTATATACGCGGACGAACGTGCCGTTGTGGTTAAGCTAATTAAGCCGCCATTAATGGGTGCATTAACCACACTACAACGGTCACATTCTCCGTTATATATAGGACGTTAACCTTTCCATACAAAGGAGGACACACTAGCCATACGCGGAAGCTCTGCCAAACCTCTGTCTCTCTCTCAGACATTACTACTGCCTTACTCTCTCCCTACACACAACCCAACTCTTCCTGTGCCATCTCTGATCCTCTACTTACGGTGTACACAGAGTTCTCCCCGCCGGAATCTCTTGTGCACACAAGTCCAACTTGTATCACATATAAAAGAAGTTGCATGCCCACACCTGCCACAACACCCTCCCAATTTAAAATACACAATTTGTACTTCCGGTTGGTTCTTGGATCTGATACCAGTTGTGACGACCCGTCAAACGTTTAATCATAAAAAATGACTATTGAATATAAATCAAGATTAACTATCAACCAGTCTAGCACTTCTAGACGTCCAAAATATCAACCAGCAGGACACACAGTCCATTTAAATAACATTTTTAATTATATTTTTGAAAATCTGATACGTTACTGAATTCACTAAAAAGTTACACCAGCTCGTCAAAAATGTCTATTTTTATAAAATATCACGATTCGACTAAAAAGTCACAACTTTCACTAAGAACAACTAAAAAATTATTTAGTTAAAAACTTGCTTTTTAGCAACTACTATACGATTCAGTCGCGCTCCAGGTCAACATGTAAGACAACTGGGCTAATAGGTACCGCCCAATCACTGACATATTAATCCGAAACCTATTTAACGTAACAGTCAGTTATCACACAACAGCATGTGCAACTAAATACACAAACAACGTGATTTATCAAACACCAACTAATCACCGCATAGTTCAAAAAGCTATGAAAATCACTCCAGCAGTACATACATACATATATATAAATACATATATATATATATGTATTTATATATATATATACCGTAACAACGGAAATTATGAAACTAGATTTCCTGTACCTTGTTTAGATGTCGAACCCAAAAAGATCTTGACTACAAAATTAGTCATTTTCCACCATGATCAAACACAATCGGAAGTTCAACAAGCAAAATTAAAGCTTTTGGAGCATTTCAGCTAAAATAGACCAAATCAAAAGGAGATTTGAATCTTCCTCCTCTCATCTCACAGAGAGATTAAGCACAAGATCTTTGCCAAAACACAACACCATAGAGATCCCACTCGAGTTCTCTCATTGAACCACAAAAAGGAACTATCCCCCTTCCAACGATTTTTTTTTCCGTTCATTTCTTTTCTTCACTGCTAAACCATTAACTTGTTCTCTAATCCGTTTCCTTATAGATGAAAAATTGACTAAGCTACTAGCTTAGTTGGCTTGATGGAAATTACATCAGTTATTCTCTCAGGATGAAAAAGCATTTGGTGTCCAATTCCCCAAACATATACTTTGTTACATTTATAAAACTAATCATAGAAACTTAACACCCCTACACAATATACCCAGGAAAAAAATAAAGAAAAATAATATATTCCGTTAAAGCTACCGTAAATATTAATGGCATCACTAGTAAAATTCAAGGAACCAAAATATTCGTTTTATCCACAAAATATCACATAACATTAGAGTAGTAAAATCACCAAATAAGTCACTACTTAATAAAGTATGAAATTATGATTAATAGTATAGCTCAGAAATACTCCACAATGTGATTTTAATAAACAAATCACAAAATAAAAATATTTTGTTGAATTGAGGATGTTACAGTTTGTCGGATTACTGACTATTTCTATTAGATGGGTGTCATAGATGGTCTTGCTAGAGACCGCTCTATGTTAGTAATTTTTATTACCAACTAATAGAAACCTATGTGGTCACACTCTTTTTGGATTCAACCGGATTTTGGAATTAATTAGTTGGACTAATTAAATAGATGGATCAATACGCAACCATATGAAAACTTATTAGTACGAATTTGCAATGTGGACTAATCCGTGTATGAACAGGGTTAGTATTGGGGCTTATATGCAGTTAATAAAAAGTTATTGACTATATAAGGCCACTCCTAGCTTGCTGTCTCATAAGTGTGTCATAATTTTTATTGAAATTCAGAGAGAATAAATCAAGGAGAAAGAACAATTCTAGGGCCGAACCCCTAATGTCGTCCTCTACCCCGTCGGCCACCTCTTTGCTCCTCGTTTTGCGTGATCTTCTTCTTCCTCCTTCTTCCCTAGCTAGCACAAAGGCGTGAAAAGGATCCGGTGCAAATCTAGGAGTGGGCTTCCATAGAGATGTGGACACTACTTCACGTGAAGTCATCAAGGAAACAAACTTAGGTACACATGAGTTTCTTCCCTTACCATCGTTATGATGTCTAGTCCTGTGATCCTTGGAGGGTCTTGAACGGAGTTAATTATTTTTATTCCACTGCTTAATCTGTATCATAACCCTACACAATGTTATTGTATTATCCCTTTGTCTCAATATCCGGATTGGATACGAGACATAATAGTCACACTTCTATATCCAATCCATAGTTTCTTGATCTTGGAAATATGCTTACCCGAGCAGATAATATCAATATCACCATATTGATTTATCAGAGTCTGGCCAGACATTCTATAAGCACCATCCCTCGAGTGGCCCATAAATATTTGCTCCCATTTTTTGGGAGGGAAAAATCCTCTCTACATCACTACCATCTCTCAGCTTGCTTCATATCATGCCCGATAGCTATCTTTATAGTTACCGAGTCACGGTGTAACGTTTGATAATATCAAAGAATGATATTTGACAACTAGAGTATCTAGTGACTTCAAGTCTAAGGATTACAATATCATTAGCACTATGAGAATCACTTGTGACTTTGACATAATCGAATGTAGCCTTCTCGTTGTGGGTCAATCCAGTATGCCATTACTCCTATTGCATACCCATGTGTTAGACTTGATATCTCCATATCAATCTACCCACATCCTATTCTATAGTGATCGTTCTCTTAATCAATATAATGGAATAGGTATATTTAAGATATACAACACATTGTAATCCAAAGACTTCATTTATTAAATATATCCATAAATAATAAATGAATATTCTAGCCAAACAGTGTTCATACTAAATATAGATTGCCTCTAGGGCACCTATTCAAACAGTATCATCATCCTCACTTTTGTCATTGTTTTGGTTCTTTCTATTATCGCCTTGGTTCTGATCATTCTCCGGGAATCAGCATGATCTTGCCATGTGAATCTTCCTTCCACAGTTGTAGCATGTGACGTTGGATTTGGATGAGAACCTCCATACCTGGACTTGTTGCAACTTCTTTTCATTTTCCTTGTTTGGCTTCTCCCTCGATGTTTTTTCTTGTATTTTGTCTCAATGACAAGAGCATGCGCGTTTTAAAAGCCCATCTCCTTCCTCCTTGCCTCCTCGTTGAACATTGCGTCATTGACCATTCTGACACGCTTTCTTACGTGTTACCGCAGTGCACGGTTCAAGTAATATAGGGTAATATTTTGACCCCGAATTATCGATCCCACGAGGACAATCACCAGATTATTTATTTAAAAGCTTAATGTAGAGTTAAAGTAACCAGGATGAATGTTTGTTGGTTTAAGAGTTTGCCACCCCAAACAAGTGGTCGTATTGAAATATCAATCATTTTGGATTTTAAAATAAAACACGATTTATTCAAATATGGAGAAAGACTAGCCGAACTATGGATCACCTAGGGCTGTTAGACAATTCTGGAACTGTATTGAAACACGATAATCCTAATGGAGTTATGCCAAGTAACAAGTCACTACAATCTTCTATCGATCTCACGTAGTTCTACGTCACGACCAACTAATGGTCCTGTCAGTCCATTTTCATCTACCTATATAGCCAATCCTATTCAAATCACCTCTCAGTCTCATTGATTCGGGATTGTGTTCACTTTCTTTATCACCCTAGGCCAAGTCTTCGTCGATCACTCCACCTAAGCACTAGAAATTCCGGGTAGCTACTCCATTGTTGCTAAGGATCAAGCTTCAAACATGAACAATAACTAAACTAGATTAAACATTAAGCAAGATAACAAGGTTCAACATCAATTCATCTCTCATGTTCATTCAAATCATCACGAACATGTTTCAATAATGCTAGCTCAACAATACACCAATTGAAATAAAGATTAATCCATAAACTTGCATCTAAACATGACGCAATCCTAAAATCCGGAAAAGTGTGAGTCTAACATAACCCTAGGTTCTTCATAGATCCTAGCAAAGTATCTAGCGCTGATCACAATAGATAGAAGATACACGTGTTTCTCCATAACTAATAAAAGATAAGGAGAAAAGTAATCAAACGGTAAAATATCCGGTTTAGCGATGATCCCAAGCAATCTCCACAACTCCAAGCTCCCCCGAGTCTTCGTCTCTTGCTTCCCGATGCGAGAATGACTGATTTCCAGCCCCCTAGGTCGTTACTGAGTCAATTCCTGTCATTAGTCTTCAATATTCGCATTTTAACCCCAAAAGTCTGCTCCAGCTTTAGACCATTTCGTACGAAATACCCATCTATTTTGTACGAAATAATTCGTGCGAAATGCTTTCCTATTCATGCGAATTGAATC
Organism: Linanthus parryae; assembly: GCA_023055425.1. NCBI lineage: Eukaryota > Viridiplantae > Streptophyta > Magnoliopsida > Ericales > Polemoniaceae > Linanthus > Linanthus parryae. The sequence goes on along the minus strand of JALGPY010000007.1, from coordinate 69,626,068 downwards.
TAGACTCTGAATTCTCCAGGCTATAACTTCTTCATCCGATCTCTGATTTATCTCTGTGACCTAACCTTGGATTGAGCCTACTTTCATTTGGCACTGGTCTCACTCCCAAATTCATTGTAGAACTCCAGATATCATCAAATGAGTGCAGGCTGGTCATTCTAGCTCCTCCAACTTTGCTTCTCTTCATTTCACTTGAGCTCCCATTATTTCCGAAGTTCGTTCCATGCCTCGTATCAACCAATTAGCATCCGTTCCTATCAAGACAACACGAACAAACATTCAAGCGATTATATTTAACAAATAACATAAAAACATGCATAGAAACGCCCGGACTAACTATAAAGCGCGTAAGAAGCAAAAAGTGATAAAACACATCATATTCTCTACAATTATGCTCAAACATATCATATTAATGTGGAAATGGAAATAAGGTATAGCCCCTAAATGGCTCTATCAAATTCCTCCACACTTGCTCTTGCTTGTCCCGAGCAATACCTTGATTCACTCCCCAATGATTTGCCACTACTTTTACTACCCATGTGACACAAACCACTCACACACACGACTATTCAATCTACATGCTTTGTAAAATGCAGCTCGATTATTTAAAAATGTAAACATTGAAACAAATTTTTTTCTTTCTTTTTCTTCAGAGATTGGGCAATCAGGCTATCACTGACCAAAATCATCAAGGTCTCACAATTCTCTTTCGAAGTTTCACAACAAATACCAAGAAATTGAATCAGAGTGATCCTATGCACAAGCTCACTAAGGGGTCCCGAAACATCCACCTAAATCAAACCAAGATTCGGGCACACCCTTTATCTCAGAGGGTTTAGGCATCTTAGGTCCCACGATAGTCTTTCGTCGCCAAGCCATATGAGGTTTTCAGACCCTCTCAGCCGGTATTGCATTTGAATGCAAATTTTCCTAGTGAAGGGAGACGCAACTCTGTATAATACATCTTGAATTTAATTTTCCGTAGTCACTCTAATTTGATTGAATCCAAATTCCCCGCATGAACGGAGGGACATTAGGTTTCTCACCGTATCTAATCCAAGAGAAGATTTTTATTTTTTTTTCTCTCTTCTATTTTTTTCAACCGTGCATTTAGAGCAACTAAGTGTGGGCCTTTCCGGTTAGCTCTTGAAACTGCCTTAAGGGATGGTGGTGTACACTCCCTAACTTAACTTAGGCTAGAGAAATGTACCACAGGGAACCAACTCAACACGAAGGTCCACCCCAGATTTCAAGAGGCCACAAATGTCCACTCGAAAACAGACTATTCAACTACCTTAGGACTAAATCCTCCTAGCACACTAAAGGAACTAAAGGTATGTCGTCGTCTACATTCCACATTTTCTTGAAAAACAGGGACATCCTTTCGTTAAACAGTTGCGCAAGATACTAAAAATTAAGTTTTTCCCTACTACGGCGCTTCCTATTCTCAGAGATTTTTTCACTGAACTTTGTTTGGTTTCTAGCTTCATCAATTGCCCTTACTCTCAGGTTTTTTTTTACGATTCTCTGAAATTTTTAATTCTTTCATTTTTTCATATTGTCGTACTCTATATGCAACTGACCAAATCAATTAACCACAACGATTGGTAGGGGTACTCAATAAAGTAAAAGTGCAAACAATGCAAAAGTTAACAATCTAACACAATACGAAAATATAATTAAAAATACACTACTACACAATACTCACAATACTAACATAAACTACGTGTAACAAGGTTAATGCAAGACAACATGGCCAATAAAGGTAGACATACCCCCCCCCCCCCACACTTAAATATTCATTGTCCTCAATGAATTTATAGCGTATGTAGAAGGACATGATCTCAAAGAGTAGGAGTTAATAAAGTATTCAACAAGTTCTGCGGGAGATTTCCTGCGAAATACGGTGCATTTCGTACGAAGTCATTTCGCACGAAATACTTTTCATTTCGCACAAAATCACTTTTCACGAATGAGCAGAATTTCCTTTTTATTTCGCACAAAATGGCCCCTGGCAAATTACCTTTCTTTCTGCTGAGTGTTTGCATCTAGTAACTGGACTCCGAAGTGCAATATGCACATCAAGAAGGGGAATCAAGCACATTTACTTCCATTTTCATTCTTACACACTCAATTCAGATATCAGAACTCTCCTCTCATCTCTCAAAAGAAGGTATGGAGAACTAAAAAACACAAAACAAAATGAATAACAACCTACTCTACATTGGGTTACCTCCCAGAAAGTGCTTGTAATTTAAGGTCGACGCCTTGACCCAGTTACCTCTGCCACCACACGATGGTGGTCTGGCACATTATGCCGCTTCCAGCTTAGCTTTCCTGTGTTGGATTTCAAGCATTGCTTCATGTGCTTGCACAACTGATGGCTTATTTCTTTCCCAGTAGTCAAGTGGATCTTCTTGAGACAACTCAGGGGGTTTTCTCTTTACTTTCACACGATACTCCCATGAGTACCGGGGCGTCGGTTTAAATACTCGAAAAGTATCTATGTCATCATTTACACTCATGATCAACTCTCCATTCTCTACATCAATGAGATGACGACCAGTATCTAAGAACTACCTACCTAGAATTGTAGGCACATCACCATCTGGCATGTCATATATGACAAATTCAACTGGAATTATGAGGCTGTCGTCTCTGACGAAGACATCTTGTATCATCCCACATGCTCTCTTGGATGATTTCTCTGCAAACTATGGAGTGATCCAAGTTTTCTGCAGCTCCCCCACACTTAACTTCTTGAATATCGACAGTGGCATCAAATTTACGCTCGCTCCTAAACCACAGAGAGCCCTTCCATTGTAGGCGTCACCCAATGTAGCTTCAATGACAAAACTACAGGGATCCTTGTTTTTCTTAGGTAGCCCATGTAAAAAACATGAACTAACCTGTGCATTTAGGTTCACCCTCTGAAGTTCATCCACCGCTTTCTTACCAAGGACCGCATCCTTAATAAACCGAGTAAATTTAGGAATTTTTTGAAGAGCCTCAATCAAATGAATATTAATATGAAATTTAGAGAATACATTCAGAAAGCGCTTGTATTCCTCATAATCATCCTTTATCTTCCTAGTACGCAATGGGTATGGAAAATCTGAATAAGAAGGATAAGATGAAAGTGGTACCTCAGTATGCTCGTCCTCGTTTGGCGGAGTCATGCCCTTTGATTGGGAGACCATGACAGGAGTCTTCTCAAACTCGAAGACTTCATGCTCCTTTGCCTTGGATGCTACCGCTCTGGCATGACTAGGATATGGAGGATCCTTAAGTGCAATACCACTGCGCGTGGAGATGGCATGAGCCTACTCTTCAGATGCATCAATGAGATTTTGCAGTGCTTTATGTTCAAGTTGTTTCTTCACAGCTATGAGTTCAGCTTGAGTCCCTTGGAATTCAGTTGCAACAACGATAAACTGTGTTTTCATGTTCATAATGTGCTGACCCATCATCTTCATTACCTCTCTCTAACTCTGAAGTTGTCGATTGTTGCTGATTCAACTCTGAAATATAGTCTTTAGGATTTACCTCCACCGCATTCACCTGACCGGTGCTATATGAATGGCAAAGAATCTAGCCATTCATCCTGCTTTTTTCGGAATGACCAAATCTCGTTTTGTAGCTGAATCATGCGTGAGAAAAGAAAAAAAATACCCATGAACTAGGAAACACACTCTTCCTATGGAAAGAGCATAAGTTTTATTGCTTTAGAAGTGACCCCACTATAAGAGATTAGTCTACAATGGCTCTTAAATCTCTCAATGAATTCATATGGGTCTTCCTCATATGTACCAGCAAAATTGTGCACTGTTCCTGATTGAATTGGATTGTGCTTAGCTTTTAGCATAAGCTTTCTTCTTGAATTGGTGGCACCAAGATTGCTCGCTCCCTTACTTTAAGATCCGCCTCAAATGGTTGGATTATTGATTTCCCAGAACGATTATAAGGTATTGAGGTCGAGTGGGGTTCCATTTCTTTTTCTACGGCTGCAACAACCATACTTGCAGCTGCTCTGTTGTGAGGCTAATCAACTCTTGGCCTTCCGCCATCGCTACTTGAGAAAACAACACTAGCACACCCGTGAGGTAAACAAATAGTAACAAAAAGAAGAAGAAAAAAACTCTAAACTGATTTCTAACTAAACAATCTACTGTTGTCCCCGGCAACGGCCCCGAAAAATTGACACGCTTTCTTACGTGTTACCTTAAGTGCACAGTTTAAGCAATATTGGGTAATATTTTAACCCCGAGTTATCGATCCCATGAGGACAATCACGAGATTATTTAGTTAAAAGCTTAATGTAGAGTTAAAGTAACTGGGAGGAATGTTTGTTAGTTTAAGAGTTTTCCAACTTCAAACAAGTGTTGTATTGAAATAACAATCTTTTTGCATTTTATAATTAAACACGGTTTAATCAAATATATAGAAAGACTAGGCCATCAATAGATCACCTACGGCTGTTAGACAATTTTGGATACTGTATTGAAACACAATAATCCTTATTGGGTTATGCCAAATAACAAGTCACTACGATCTTCTATCGATCTCACGTAGTTCTACGTCACGGTCTACTACAGGTCATGTCGGTCCACTGTCGTCTACCTAAATAGCTGATCCTATTCAAATCACCTCTCAGTCTCATTGATATGGGATTGTGTTCACTTTCTCTATCACCCTAGGCCAAGCTTCCGTCGAGCACTCCACCTAAGCACTAGCAATTCCGGGTAGCTACTCCATTGTTGCTAAGGATTAAGAATCAAACATGAACAATAACTAAACTAGATTAAACATTAAGCAAGATAACAAGGTTCATCATCAATTCATCTCTCATGGTCATTCAAATCATCACTAACATGTGCCAATAATGCTAGCTCAACAATACACCAATTAAAATAAAGATTAATCCATAAAATTATATCTAAACATGAATCAATCTCTAAAATCCGGAAAAGTGTGAGTCTAACATAACCCTAGGCTCTCCATAGAGTCTAGCAAAGTATCCAGCTGCTCATAATAGATAGAAGATACATAAGTTTCTCCATAACTAATTAAAGAGAAGGATAATAGTAATCAAACGGTAAAATCTCTGGTTTCGCGACGATCCCGAGCGATCTCCATAGCTACAAGCTCCCTTGAGTCTTCGTCTCTTGCTTCCCGATGCGTGAATGACTGTTTTCAGCCCCCTACGTCATTCTTGAGTCAATTCCCATTACTATTCTTCGATATTTGCATTTTAACCCCAAAAGTCCGCTCAAGATTCAGACCATTTCGTACGAAATACCAGTCTATTTTGTACGAAATCATTTCGTGTGAAATGCTTTCCTATTCGTGCAAATGGAATCTGGACTCTGACTTCTCCAGGCCATAAGTTCTTCATCCAATCTCCAATTTAGCTCTGTGACCTATCATTGGAAAACTGAGTCTTGTTTCATTTGGCACTAGTCTCACTCCCAAATTCATTGAAGAACTCCAAATATCATCAAATGAGTACATGTTGATCATTATAGCTCCTCCCACTTTGTATCTCTTCACACCACTTGAGCTCCCGTTGTTTCCGAAGTTCGTTCCATGCCTCCTATCAACCGATTAGCATGCGTTCCTGTCAAGACAACACGAACAAACATACCAAGCAATTATATTTGACAAATAACATCGAAACATGCATAGAAATGCCCGGACTAACTATAAACCGCATAAGAAGCAACAAGTGATAAAAACGCATCATATTCATTACAATTATGCTCAAATATCTCATATTAATGTGGAAAATGGAATAAGATATTGCTCCTAAAAGGCGCTATCACATACTTACGGACAACTTTCTGTCAGGGGCATAATTTCAATGACACGACCAACGTCTCCCACGAGGTTGGTAGGGAGCTAAGCAGCAACCAGGCTTGTGTCTCATCATCCCAATCGATCTTGACGGTAGCCAGTTGGTTTATGACACTCTAAAACTCACTCAATTTCTCACCAACTTGTTGACCATCTCTGTACTTCAAGTTCAAGAGCGATCTCATCAGTAACGCTTAATTCCTAACAGTCTTCCTTTGATACATGCCCTCCAACAAATTAGGCTCCGTTTGGTTGGCAGTAAGATGTTTTACAAAGGAACATATTCTACATGTAAAATATTTTTTTTGTGAAGAATTTTTCTCATAAATCACTTTCTCGTGTTTGGTTGACACTTGCCAAAACAGTGGGCGGTGACGGCAGTGGCTGTGATGGGTTGCAGTGATGGGTCGTGGTGGAGGTGGGCGGTAGTGGTGACTTATGGTGGTGTAGGTGTTAGTATGAGTTGTTGTAATGCTCATTCACTCTCCAGAAATGGGCTTACGGATTTTAAATGTGTAAATTATTTTACATCATTTGAGTGAAAACATTTTTCAGGAAAATATTTTACCACCAACCAAACGGAACGCACAAACAAAAAACAAGAGAAAATATTTTACCACCAACCAAACGGAGCCTTAATTGTAACTTTTTATACCAGCCAATTGATTATTTCTAGTTTTCCTTTCCAATGCCAAGCTGCCTTTTCTGGTTTCCGATAAGAATGATCCCCTGGGCACTATGTACCTAAGCACCTAGGCACTTCGGCATTGTTGGGAACGTCGAATGGTGGTTTTTGGAAAGTTCTGGTGCTGGAATGAGGTGGTGCCTAAGTACAAGTGAACATGGCCTCGTTTCGGTAGATGATAAGTTATGTAGGGATAATATCTATGATAGGATAAGAAGTAAGATAAGTATGTTGTGTGATAAGCCTTCATAAGGTATGTTGGATGTCTGTGTTTGGATGTTGTCGGATAAAATGCAGGATATGTGTTGGGGTGGAGCCCTGGTTCGTGGGCGACCCGTTTTATGAATCGGCCTGGTTCATGTTTTGCTACGACCCGAAAAAGGAGACATGATTCGTGGAGCGAAAGCTTGGTCCGGTATGACCCGTTTGGGCTTGGATCCGGCCCGGTTTAATAGGTCGTCTATTTATAGAGTTCTTAGGGTTCGTAGCAGGGTATGTTGAGCGTTCTGATTTCGCTTGTAATTCTCTCTGAGACGTTTCGTCTGTTTTCAGTGAGATCTCTGCAACTCCGTGGACGTAGGCTGTTTTGCCGAACCACGTAAATCTGTGTGTTCAGTTCTTTCTTTCTACACATTTTGTTTTTCACAATAATATGATGAAGAAATAATGTGAAAATGAATACATTGCCATGCACTGTCGTGATTTTAAATTCGTAGATGTTCCAATTGTAATTTGGCATTAAAACACACAAATTAACTAAACATATTTTGATAAACTTAACTAAGGAACTATATTATTAACAAAAGTTATATTGTTAATTAACTTAATTAACTAATTTACTGGAAGATGATGAACTCTTGCGAGCTCCGTATCCGTGAGAGCTTCGTATCCAAAATGGTGATTTTGGTTGGAATTAATGGTTGAGAGGGTGGTTGTTCATGGAGGTTGTCACTTGTGGGTTTGTAGGAGGTTGAAGGAGATTAAGAAGATGGTGCACTTTTCGCAGGCGGATGGTGTTGGTGACGACAATGATAGAATTTGGATTGATGTTGTAGGGTGTGGGGATAAGGGGTAGGAATTAGGGTGAAGGTACGAGGGTATTTTGGTCACTAAAAATTAGTGAGTTATGATGCTTCCCCTTTTCCAGCCTTATACCTCGTTCAATCTTATACCTCGGGGGAGGTCGTATAACTTTTCTTCATAAAATTGAAAAAAAGTTATGTTAGGGGTATAACTTATGCTCCTCTTATACCGGCACCCAAACATTGGATACAAAAAATGAAGTATAGTTATGCTATGCTGCCCCCTTATGCTGCTACGCAAACGAGAGTTTCCAAGTTCCAAGATACTTCCTCCGTTTCTTCCCTTTCTTTACGCTTTGACTTTCTGACTCGTATCTGGGTCACTTTGACCGGGTGTTTTGTATCGCAAAACGATACAATTTTTTGATAATTTTTTCACCATGTTATAGAACAACATTTACTCTACATTTACCTCCATATCATCACTTTTAAGTCTGGTTTGGTAGATTTCATTATCTTCTCATACCACTCTTGCCACTTCAGGTGAGTTCCTTCTTCTTAGGAGTTGGCGATGACAAGCCAGCTTAGTGGTCACAATGCCACTCTTCTCTGATCTCCACACCCATTTACCCTCCAAAGTAGGGGTGTACACAGATCGGATCGGTCCGGATTGAGGTTGAGGTAATCCGATCCGCCGGTTTACGGATCGAAGCGGATCGGATCCAATCGGATCCACGGTTTCGCGGATCGAACCGGATTAATCCACGGATCGCAAATATTTCAAAATATTTTCGAATATGTTCAACTAACAAAATAAACACTACTATACAATTATTATTTAGTATAGTTTTTAGTTAACTTACGAAATATCTTACTCTTTATATCATCAAAAATCAAAATTATCCAACACAACATTGATAAGTAATGACATTATTAAGTTAAAATTAGCATTAGAACAAATCGTATTGATGAAATTTGTAAAAATTAACATTATATTAAGTATTAACGGATTGAACGGATTGACGGATCGGATCGGATTTATATTTTTCGATCCTAGTCCGATCCATCACGGATCGGTTCGGACCCAATCCGTCACGGATCGGACGGATTTGCGGATCGGTACGGATTGACGGATTCTTGTGCACCCCTACTCCAAAGTCTCCGCCAACTCATTTTACATTCTGGGTAAATTAAGTAGGACATGAAGTAGTCGTTAAGATCAAACCACTCCTCAGTGCATATGGGCTAGAATTAAACCACTACTGTAAATTTTTCTAACTATCACCACCACATATGCAGCTGCAAAAGAGTCATAGCATATAGGTTATATGGAGATTTGTTAGATTGTTATACTTCTCCAGATGTTTCTCGACCACTGTAGCCAAAGCCAAAGAATTCAAATGTCTTAAATTACTTGAAGTTGATCAGTCCTTCAGCTGGAAAAAGACTGAAGAAGATGCCAATAAAAGACAAATTGTTCTATTTACCATATAAGTGAAATACTATCATGTTAGTAGAGAGTGGAATAATGTCGTATTAGTCGTGGAGAGTGGGCCTAATTTTAGTATTCCGATTTTATATTAGTAGTAATATTTGTTATTATCGCCAAATTTATCTACATAAAAATTTGAGCAGTGTAGAATAAAATATGGTTTAACATGTTATTTCTTACCTAACTATCTGACCGGGAGTAAATGTTAGCTAGAACCCACAAACTCTTCATCATAAGGGGCCACTAGATGTTTTTAAAGATGTTTCGAGTTGTATTATTATGATACATATAAATATAATCATATTATCGATACATGATATGTATCAAACTTTGCCACCTATAATAACACCAAATTAACAAGCGCACAAGTGCAGCCAGAGACGATAAGATATTAAAACAGGAAGATCACATAGATAGCATATACCACTCTGTCCCAGTTCTTTCTTTTCAATTTGACTTTTGTCACTATTCACTGAGTCACTTTGGCCCGGTGATTTGAATAGCAAACCGATGTAATTTTTTGATAATTTTTTCATGGTGTTGTAGAGTAAAAGATGCTCTATAATATGGTGAAAAAATTATCAAAAAATCGTATCAATTTGTTATCCAAATCACCCGGTCAAAGTGACCGAAATACGAGTCAAAAAAGTCAGATGGGAAGAAAGAGCTGGGACGGAGTGGTACTAACAAGTAGAAATGAACAAATTGTTCAAACTTAGTGCTGAATAAACAGCTTCCACACTTGCACAACACAAAACCAAACACACCGACACACAGTTTCCAGCACCAGAAGAAATAAAAGACGATCACTCATCACACACATACAAGAGTTTCCAAGAAAAAGTGACCAGTAAAGCATCTAATTTGCCATGAAGGAGACCAGACAATTTCACCTGGCAAAGAATTGTGAAGCTGCTTGATACTCCCATCACTGAAGGTATAAGATATGAGCTCACCAGGTAAACAGAGAATCATCGATGACTTGTCCTCCTCTTCTTCTCTGACAAGAGTAACCAAGTTGAAGTTAAAGTACTTCGACGTATGAGCCCAACCAGAATCCAACATCATAGAAGGGTATGTAACTAAAAGTTGATTCAAATCGATACGATACAGAGGTTGCCATTGAGAGTAGTCTTCCACTAACTCACACACGGAAATTTCCATAACTTCAAGGCCTTGGATGTCCACAACATGTAAATGGCCATCAGACTCGCAGATGTGTCTGATCGAAGCCTCCTCGTATCTAAGAGGAGGAAGTGATGGCATTGGCTTCTCACATTCCCCATCCACATCCAAGCAAATGGAACCCTCAGTCTTTGTAACCCAATGGATTGATCCATTCCAAAACACACCTCTGTGTCTCCATACAAATGGGCCCCAGTACTTAAATTCAATCTCACAGCTCTTCCAAGTTTGAGTCTCTGATGAATAGACATGAATCCAGCAGCTTGAGTTCTCAGACCAATCTTCACGCTTGATCATGATCGCTTTGTAATGGGTTGACTTGGAAGGATCGAAAGCTAGTTGAACAGTGGTAAAATGAGAGGAGAACACATCTGGGTCATCGTTCTCTGGCGGATCAAGGGTTGTGAATTGCTTGGTGGTTGGATTGTAGATGTAGTAGTATTTAACTCTCGATTCTGAGAGTGGGCAACGATTGCAGCAGAGGAACAACCCATTGCAGGATTGTAGGATGAGGATGCCGAATGGGTCGTGGACGAAATCCAGTAATTTGAAGGGTGGTGCGGAGTGATTTGGGTCGCTGAGGGAGACGAATTCGTACTCGGTTGTCAATGTTTTTGGGTGGAAGAAGATTCCGGTGGGTTTGGGATGAGGGTTTCGGAGGTGGTGGAGGAGGCAGAATTCGGGATCGGAGATGAGGGAAGACCAGTGTTTGGATACGGATTTGAATCTGATCAGAGTCTTCGCCGGTAAAAGTAAGAGGATCGATCTTAGGAGGTCTTCGCTATCTGCGACTGCACTAGCAGCAGCAGTTGATGATTTTGAGGCTTGTGCTGTTTGATTCTGCTTCTGCAGGGATGAAAGTTGGCTAGTAGTTGAACCCATTTCTTCCGGATTCGGTACGGCGGCTAGAGAAGGCGGTTGGTGATCTCGATGATTTGAAAAACTTTGTAATGAGTTTACAGATTAGGAACTCGAACTAGCTTTAAGCCCGTGCAATGCCCGTGCGATGCACGTGCGATGCGCGGGCGGACTTCGAATTTAAAAAAAAAATAGTTTCAAGAAAAGAATTAGTTTGTGTCCCCAATCAAAACTGAAATTTATTGTAGATGGTATAAATATATAATTAGTACCACAAATTTTGGTTCCAATGTTTTGTTATCCAGCATTATAAGTACATAATATATTATTGAATAAGTACTGTTCAGATTTCTTACAATTGTGCTAAATATTTCAAAGAAAAACATACATTCTTCAAACCACCTGTAACAAAGAAGAAGAAAAAATAACTGTTTGTTATTTTTCACACCAGTAGAAGGGTGCAACAACAATAATTTTTTTTTTCTAATTCGATTTTAATCCATGTATTTTCTATGACACTAATTATATAAATAAATTTTATTGGACGGTTTACTACGTTGTGATTGATAAATATTCCTATCAACAATCACCGCTGCAGAAGCGGACGATTTCTTTCTTCTCATCATTCACCACAACCTGAGGAGTTTCCGCTGCAACAAAAATTGCAGCTTCTTTCTTCAAACCCTCATCCTTGACAATCTCTTCTTTCTTACGGGATGGACTGCCCCCTTTGGCGTTGCCGAGCATGAGTTCGTACCAGAACAGTTCCAAGTCTCCAACTTGACAACTCATCCTCCTCTTGATACAAAGTTGAAGAAATTGTGGAGAGAAGAATATGATGCAGTGCCTAGAACTGCAACACCCAATGCTATTTATAGGATACCTTCACCTCATGTGGCTGATCAATGGTCATATTGATCTTCTTCCCTTTTTTTTTGCTACTGTTATAATATGATTGATATTACTTTTAATGTGATTGATGAGAATAGTCATGTGTTTGACCGGATTATGTCAAAAACAGTTTTTTTAGGAAACAAAACAAATATTTCGTTCCCACCCTTAATTCCCTTTTTTTTTTTTGAAATGATCCTTAATTCCCATTTTCTTGTATATATCTCCGCACTATCCTAAGGATCACAGTCAAATGTGATTAATGAGAATGATTGTTTTTGAACCAATTATGTCAAAACAAATAATTTGTTTCCATTTAAACAAATAATTTATTTCGATTTAGATTTAGATTTATATATATATATATATATATAAGGGAATTGATTTTTAGTTGGCGTGAAAATTTTACCCCCACTTATTATTTAAGTAACATTTGGATTTGTTATATTTTGTTTTAGGTAAGTTTGGATTTTTAATGAATTCTAATTTTTTCCATTGACTTAGAAAAGCGTTTTTATGATTAAGGAATGTTACTTTATGGAAACAGACAATTCAAATATTTACCTTTCTGTTTATGCCTCTTTTTTTTTTTACGTTTCAATAATTTTTCACATTATTCTCATTATGTTTAGACCCTTTCAACTATTTTTCCTTCATTTTTAAGTCTCACGTTAAAAAATTAAACAAAAATCAAGAAAATAAACAAAAAAGAAACAAAACAAAAGTTGACACTGTATCTTTTTTACATCCATTTTATTACTTACGAATCATGCAAGAAGGGTTTCTTTTAACACACATGCCCCTAAATGTCAATATTTTTCCCGTCACCTTAAATATTAATAAAAAAATGACATATGCTAAATAGAGAGTACCATATGTGTGATTGAGGCCGGTGAGGTTGAAGAAGAAAAGTAAAGAAATTTCATCATAATTAGTAACTCAGAGAGTGTTCTACATTGTCGTTAATGGAGATTGGAGTTGTAGAGGATGACTTTTGAAAAAGAATCTCGAAGTTTTATATTTTCATCATAAACGAATGTCAAAGTTAATTTTTTTTTTAAGGAAATGTCAAAGTTAATTGGAATAAGTACAATATGAAGATATGGACATACCTAAGATAAATGATTACACATTTCATTTCAAAAAAAAAAAAAAGATAAATGATTACAAATTAATGATTAAAAATGATTATTAATAAAGGAGGGCAATAAAATCACGATAACTAAAATCCGATGTAAGCATTAATTTCCTATATATATATATTAAGTAAGACATTAAATATATATATATATATATATATATATATATTAGGTAAGACATTAAATATTAGTTGACGCCACGTGGCACTCTCTCATTCAAACTCTAAAACTCATTCTCAAATAGTATATATAAATTACAGGCAAGTTGTAGCACAGTTTTTTTTTTTTTTTTTTTTTTAGGGAATCTACCCGGTAGGTAAGGCGGCATAAACTCGCGTTTTATTTAAAACAGGCTTCCAACCCCGAAAGATATGTGGGGACTGGGGAGACATAAACCTTACCTACTACATAAAACAAATAAAACAAACACAAACAACATAGCCAAAAAACAGGCCCAACAAACCCTAAAGTTAAGAGTCAAAGTTACAGTCAGACTCAATGTCTTTGTCTAACACATGAAGTAAATAACTCGGTGGAGAAACAGAATAGACCAAAACCTCATTGTTCTCCAGACCATTCGCCGCTAGTAAATGCGCACCTTCGTTCCCTTTTCTCCCTATGTAAGTAACTTGGCTTCGCAGTTGATCGATAATGATAGATCGGAGTTGTGCCAAGTTGTAGCACAGTTTGACTGTATTAAAGGTCTGATTTCATTTTTTAAGAAACTGTATTCATTTTTTTTGAAAGATGTATTATTTTTAAGATTGTTATAGTTAAGATAGAAAATTACAAAGTAATCATTAAAAAGGCAGAAAAGGAAAAATAATTATTTATAAAGGCAATTACCGAAAACTATTTACTAATAAAAGTTATAATTTGTTACTTCAAATGACATTTATACCCATTACTAAAGAAAACAGTTAAATTACATTTTCACCCATATCATTAAATTTTATGAACATTAAGTTTTGGTATTGTAGTTCAGAAATTTTATAAGGCATTACGGTCAGAGAAAAAAACACAATCATGATTGTATATACAACTTTGTGAAATTACATCACTTTTGACTTATGGAATTTTGGCTTTTTAGAGTATGGCGTTGTTCGTTTTTTCGCCTGGTCGTTCAAATAATTGTGTACAACAAATTAGAAAAGAACAATCTCTGGAGAAACATGAACATCTACATGTAACTGTACCACCCATAAAAAAAAAAATATATAACGTTGGTGACTGAAAGCATAGAATTATTATTATTATTGTTTTTTTTTAGAAAAGAAAGCATAGAAGTAGACCAAAACTAGACAAAGTATCACAATAAATAGTGAAAAAACAATGTATCAAACTTCGCAGGAGCTTCATAAAAGAGCTCACAATATAGTTACTGGGCAACCATTTTTTTTTATTAACAGAAGAATGGATAAAGCCATTCAAGAAAAGTAGAAAGAAATTGTTGAAACGAATAGGCACATTAAATTGCATTTTGGAACCCAGCTTTGTTGTGGCCGCACTCATTGCAACGAGAACAGTGGATAGTCCTCTTACCTATAAATTGGGATTCAATACGCTTTTAAACGAGGCCTCTCAGGTTGCCGCCTACTCTTTTGTGGATCAAGACCGTCTTCTATTGCATCAAATTACAGCTACATGGCCTGTGGTTTGGGCACGGTTTGCTTAAGTGATATGTGGTTTGAAAAGTTACACTTAACTAATATGTGGTTTGTTACATCTTTCAGATAGATTTTTCGTCCACAAATCCGTTAATAAACAAATTGTTAACTGCATTTAACCCTCTCTAATATTTTTTTGCAAATGCCTCCTCTAGTTCAATTCAACTTAAACAAAAAAAGAATCTCAAAAAGAAATAAATGAACTTAAAACACACACAAAAATTAACTAAATGGTTTAAAACAGATTTTTCTTTTCTTTTTAGGAAAATGATTTCATTAAAGGTGGGAGTCAAACCCAAAAGATCAAAGTCGAATACACTTTCAGCCTAATCGAAAAAGGTAGAGGAAAATGACATATCATCCTCGACCAATCCTTTGTTCACAAAACGGTGAGCCAAGTTGTTGCCTTCCCGAGCTACAACGCAATAGTAGCTCCTTCAAAGGACTGTAGCAATTTCCGGCTATCTTCTAGAATTTCTTTCATGTCTGCTATCGCATTACAGCCTTCATTCGACCAAGGAGCCTTCCGCTAAGAGCTTTGTTGCAACTAAAGAGTCTGACTCAACACTACTAGAAATTTTAGCAAATACCACACTTTATTTGTAGCATTTGAACAAATGCGGTAATTGATACCCTAAAGCAGCATTATTATTAATGTTGCAAAGTACATGCTGTAATATTGTAGCATCTTATAATGCTGCAATTTTTAACTAAACAGCTTTTAAATTGCAGCATTAATCCAATAATGCTGCAACGGATGGTAATATTGTAGCATTAATAACATTAATGCTGCTTTTTTAGTTCTATTTTGCAGCATTAATCCAATAATGCTGCAACGGATGGTAATATTGTAGCATTAATTACATTAATGCTGCTTTTTTGTTTGTTTTGTTTTTTTTGAAATAGTAACTTTTTTGGTTCTATTTTGCAGCATTAATCCAGTAATGCTGCAAGGGATGGTAATATTGCAGCATTAATTACATTAATGCTCCTTTTTTTATTCTATTTTGCAGCAACAAACTAATGCTGCAATCACAAAACATTTGGGGCAAAATTTAAACTTTCACTAAACATGTGGGGGGGAATTGAAATTTCACTTAAAAGTATACAACTAACCCTAATAAAACCTAAAGCAGCCGCCTCATGACCCTCATATCACCCTCACCCGTATGAACAAAGAAACACAGACTGAGAGAGAGAGAGAGAGAGAGAGAGAGAGAGAGAGAGAGAGAGAGAGAGAGAGAGAGAGAGAGAGAGAGAGAGAGGGACACTGAGATGCAGATGGAGATGAGGAACAGATCGGAGAGGGAGAGGGTGAAGAGGAGGAGATGAGGAAGCTTCGTGCCCTCTGACCTCTTCTTCTTCCTCTGTCTCTCTGTTTCGGTCTCTTCCACAGCCGACGAACGCCACCGCCAACGAACGCCACCGCCGCCGCCAACAAACGCCACCGCAGATCGGAGCATCTACCGTCGCCATCGCTTCCGCGTCCCGACAATGCCTCCTCGTCGGCGTCTCTCTCCCTCTGCATTCTAGATCTGGTGAGCCTCTCTCTCTCAATCTCTCTCCCTCTTTCCGTACTTCTCTCTCTCTCTCTCTCTCTCTCTCTCTCTCTCTCCCTCTGCGTTCAAGATCTGGTGAAATGCAGGGGCGGTGGTGGTTTTGTGAGATGGAGATGGTTCTGAGCTTTGCACAGATCTGCTAATACTTGTTGCTGAACAGATCGGAGAGGGAGAGGGTGAAGAGGAGGAGGCTGCGGTGGCAGATGGATGAAGTAGCACATGAAGATGGATGAAGAACGAAGATGGAGGATGAAGTTGATTCCGTTCGATTGCTAAAATTTGGTTAAGGATGAAGTTGTTCAGATCTGCTACTACTTGTTTCTTAGTTTTTTTTTTTCTTCCCTTGTAAATCCGAGACATATCTTAATTTCAGTAAGATTAGTTTTTGAGTTTTTATTTTGGTTGGATTATAGCTGTGTTGGTGGTTGTTGTGGTTGTGGAAATGAGATTGTATGTCAAATTTGTAAATTTGTAATATGTTTGTCAAATTTGTATGTATTTGTTAAATTTGTTGTGATTGCGAGATTGTTGGATTATAGCAGTGTTGTTGGTGGTTCATGCTGTTCTTGTTGGTGTGATAATTAGAAGTATTATTGACATGGTGCAATGAGAGAATTAGAGTGAAAGTAGAAGGGTAAAATAGACTCTTCAATAGGAGAAAGAGAAATAGAGAAGTATGAAAAATACAGCATTAATCGATAATAATGCTGCAAAATAAAGTATAAAAATGCAGCATTAAGCCCTATAATGCTGCAATTTCATTCCCAAATGCAGCATTAGTGTTGTAATGCTGCAGGGTGTGAGTAAAACTGTGCAGCATTAGTTAATGCTGCAATTAATGCTGTTTTTGCTAGCAGCATTAGCTTAATGCTGCAATTCAAAAAACAGCACTGGAAAATGCAGTATTAGTATTAATGCTGCAATTAATGCTGTTTTTGCTAAATAAAGCATTAATTTTAGCAAATACCGCATTAATCTAATGACGCTTTTGCTAATATTTCTAGTAGTGCAACCTTCAAGTTTGTGATATTGAGTTCTGTGCACAAGAGATTCCGGCGAGGAGACCTCCGTGTACACCGTAAGTAGAGGATCAAAGATAGCACAGGAGGAGTTGGGTTGTGTGTAGGGAGAGAGTAAGGCAGTAGTAATGTCTGAGAGAGAGAGACAGAGGTTTGGCAGAGCTGCCGCATATGGCTAGTGTGTCCTCCTCTTTATGGAAAGGTTAACGTCCTATATATAACGGAGAATGTGACCGTTGCAGTGTGGTTAATGCACCCATCAATGGCGGCTTAATTAGCTTAACCGCAAAGGCACGTTCGTTCGCCTATATAGGGACCGTTACAGCACGTTATGTGCGAATACCGGAACCGTTATGAGGTTGACCGGGTTTGACCGGATTGACCGGGTTTATGGAGCTCGTGCCATAAATCTCTCAAAAGCAGTTACTAAAGGTCGCGCGCGGGCTTGGCTCGCACGCGACAGGACTTACTCTAGCCTCCAAACCACTAAGTCCCTACAAGTCCCGTGCAGTGGTATGCGAGGGCTCTGTCTCGCAGCCCCCACATGGATCAGCGAGGCTGGTGATCCAGTGTGTGTGGAGCACAATATGGTGTGCTAGATGGTTGCCACGTGGCCAAGATATGTCAGCTCAGAAAGCACTGTCTACATTAGCCCCCTTTCTGCGCGTGAAGACTCATAGCTGCATAGACTTCCATGCGCGGAAACCAACATACGCGTCGCCGCCACGCACCAATTCAAACATGAGCAAATTCAGCCCCCGTGCGTACCATTATGACCTAAAACCCCTAGAGTCGTGCCGTCTGGCCTTTAGGGTTTTAGGCGTGACGTCAGCTTGTCCTGTGATTGCGCGATTCGACGGTGACGGTTGCGATTCGACTATTGAAAGGACGCAACCCTTCATTGTTTTTGGATAAGTACTCTGTACTCTCCATTGTTGCAAAGCATCACTTCTTTCTCTTAAAGTGAATGATACCTGGAAGTCTTCGAGAGCAGATTCAAATAATCAATCACCAGTTCACTCTTGTCAATCGTCTTCTTCAACTGTGCGCATCCAAGCAAGCTTTACCAAAACAAGGTTGGCCTTGTTTAATTTTGTTTAACATACCGATGTACGCTTTGAACTGTGTTGGATCTGCAAACCCATGACATATTATCTGTTGAAAACTTGTGAAGAAGCTCCAATCTTTGAACCCAATTTTAATCCTTCAATGATAAGGACCTTGGATGTAGGGTTTTGAAATCCCTGATAATGCAAACGATTTCCCATTCCTAATTTCTGAAATTGATACCAGAAACTTGTTCATCTTTCTTCCCATGGATCTTGAATCTCTAAATTCAAACTGAAGTGTGCATATTTCCCCCCCCCCCTTTTTTTTCATTGCTTTTCCGCAGGAATGGAAAAAACAAAAGGCACTAGACCCACCAAGGAGGACGAAGAAATACCTGATCTTCCACAAGCTCTATGGCGAAAAGCCCCCTACCTGGGTGGCAAGGACTTCTACCATGCGAGGGTCAAGGCAAAGAAACTGCCTGCTTCTGTCCCTAATGAGGGATTGCTAACATTAACCCCTCCAGTTAACTCGGCCTTGCTTGATTTGATTGGCTCCGAGGACGTGGTTCGATTGGGAATCGAAAATGGGTACTTCCCATATGCCGCGATTTCCACCCAAGCGTTTGTTCAAAAATTGGACTACATGGATGAATGGATTGACCATGTGTTGACCAATCATGCTGTGACTCTCAACGAGGCCGGCGTATACTTCGCCGTTCGTGTTATGAAGGGTTCTGCCGTGAAGCTGGACCAATCCATGCTTCTAAACCTTCTTTCCCGCTACTCGCCTGCGACTCACACTTTTCACTTTGCTGAGTTCGAGGCTGCTCCCACGCTCGAGGACGTGCACATGCTGTACGATCTGTCTCCCATGGGCAAGGTGGACCCTTTGAGTCCCTTGAGGACGGATGCGGATATTGCTTTGTACACGCAGATGGAGGAATGCTTGTTAGAGGTAAAGAAAATCTCCACCCGGTGGACCACTACAAAAGCCCTTCTTGACTGGCAGTTGGTTGACACGTCTGCGAAGAATACTTGGAATAAATGGGTGCAGTACTTCTTCCGTGATTACGCAAACAGCACCATTACCAAGAAGCTACTGAGTCAAGACCCAGAGGCCAAGAACTACGTGGAAGGTAAAGGCTATCACTTGACCCTCTGTGCTTTCCTCTGTGCCTGGCTGTCGAGGTACTTAATCGATGGTCACCCGCATGATGGGGTCTTCTATCACGTTCTGCCGCTTGCTGTGAAACTGGCCCTTGGCTAGAAAGACGCACTCGGGCCCTTGGTCTTGGGCACGCTGTACTACAGACTGGATCAGTTGGTTGTGGCCATGAAAGAATCACGTGGCCGCCTCGACATACTGACTTTCGTTAACATTGCCTTCCTGACGATGTGGGTCTTCGAGCGATGGCCTTCTTATGCTCCAACCGCTTCTAAGCCCAACAAGTGGTGTCCCCCAGGTGCGGTGGAGGAGCGTAACAGCGGCAGGGCTGCGAGGTGGTTCGGAACGAACAATACCAAGTGCGTTTGGAGTCTGATATGCGACAATCGGCGAGAGTTCATAGCCAGGCCCTATGCCATGCGTGTTGAAAACGTGCGATGGTTTCCAAAGCTGTACCCCTCTAAGGGTGCTGTGTTTTCAGAAGAGCTTCTCTTCGAAGGTGGAGAGCATTTCCACGAGCGCTATCGTGAATTCTTTTGCTGGTGCCTGCGAGGTTCCCTACCTGCTCTCGCAGAGCATATTCGTGAGCTCGCGCCGAGGTACGAAAGGATTACTGTAGATGTTGACCCCACTCGAGTTTCTCCCCAGTTCGGCTTTGATGCAGTGGCACCCTCAATCTGGCCACAGTCCATTATCAGAGGCTGCTATAAGCGCTTGTTGACAAAGGAGTGCAAAACAGTCTTCATGAGCAACCTTCCCTTTGAGCAACCTGCGGGTAACCGCGAAGGTGGTTGTTCTAAGAACTGGCTCGCATACTGGCATGCCCAGCAGACAAGATTTGAGATGCACTCGGCCCCTCAGCCAAGCAGAGCTCCGGTGATCAAAAGAAACTCTTTTCCGTTTCGTCCCAACTGCAGTCTGGACGAGTCTGAATATGGTTGCTACTCATTGTTGGATCATGAGAACCATTTGTGCCCTGCCATCATTCTGGATGAAAAGATCGCCGCAGTTAAGAAAGGCGACTCGCATGTCATCAGATATAGGGAGACTTTTGCTAAGGTAAGCAACTTCTTTTGCATGCGCTAAGCTTCTTTATTTTCACATATTGACATCTTCATTCTACACTGCTTGCTGTAGTGCCATGTGCGGAGGTTTGCATCTGGCGACCGTTCCAAGTCACTGGTTAACACCATTGTTACCACAAGAAGACAAGGACAGACATTCCTGCTAGCATCGAGGATGGACCCTGAGGTCGAAACCAGGATTCGCAAGGTCATGAATGCTTTTGCTGACTCGCTGATAGACAATGCTCCGGCCTTGTCTCCCCCTAGAGATAATCCGTCTCCTCCAGCGACTGCCGCGCTAAGAGCGAAGAGACCCAAGCAGAGGGGAATTACAATTTCTTCCCCTAGAAGCGCTCCAACTTCTCCTCCGGCGAGGTCCCTTTCTGCCAAGGAAAAAGGCAAAGGTCGCATGCCCAGTAAAACGCGGAAGGAGCTCGCAGTAGAGACCTTCATTCCATTCGGCCAGGAGGAAGAAGAGGAGAGGCGGGAGCCAGGAGAAGGAGATGAAGAAGAAGAAGAAAGACCAAATGTGAGACATGAGGAAGAATCAGGAGGTATCTCCATCGTGTTTCCCTTCTCATTATCGTAACTCTTTTTCAACTTGATTTCGACCCAGTCATTTATTCGCAGATGATGATGATGAGGAGACCATCGGTGGCCTTTTGTCCAAGAGGCAGAAGACGGGTGCTCATTCTGGCATTTCTGACGAACCCATAAGCGAGGACGTTCTCGCCGAGTCCAGGAAGACAGCTGCGGAAGCTGCTGAAAGGAGAAGAAAACGAGAAGAGGAGGAGCTCGAGCGCGTGAGGCAGAGGAGCCTCGAAGAACAGCATGTTGACGACTTAGTGCGTCCAACTGATGAGGAAGATGTGCTTCCCGAAGAGGTGGCTCCCCGAGCTGAGGAGGAGGATGTGGCTCCAGAAGAGGATGCAGCAGCTTTGGAGCAAGCCCAAGCAAATTTTGAAGAAATCGCAGGCGGCAATGAAGGTGAGATTTTTAATCTCGCAGTAACTTATCGAGATGTTATTGTCGGTGCATTAAAGCATGGTGTGTCAAAAGCTGACATTTGCCGTTGGCTAGTAGGCAAGTGCGGTGAACCCTCAGGTAATCACTCGAACGATATGCGTGAACTAGGCTTGACAACTCAAAGCATAATCATGACTAGTTTCTTCGCACCCCAGGTCACGCTCATTTTAAAGACATACTTAACGAGGACACCCTAATAGGGCAAGGTTCCACGTCCTTAGCGTATGACGAGGATACTGCAATCCCACCTTCACGTGGAGGTGCTTGCTCTTAGCTTTAGTAAAGATAGTAAAATAACATACGATACAAGTTACCTCACATTATCGCATTTTGTATCGCAGGCCATGCTGACGAACCCGTGCTGGAGCAAAGAAGTCAACCTTCTGCGTCCTATGTCCCAGTGCCGAGTTCTCATACCGAGAAGCCCGTCGCAGCTGCTGAATACGCAAGGGAGCCTCTTGAGGACGTCATCGAACATTCTGATGATGCCGAGGCTGACACTGTGCTAATGGAGGAAGATGTCCATGCTAGTGCTGAGGAAATGAGAACAAGTGCTGTTGATGCTACCGCATCTGAGAGTGTCCCTCGCCAAGCAGCTTCGGCTGCTACTACGCTTCCGGCGATGACTAAGTCGGCTGCACCTCTTCCTGCGTGGAGCTTTTGGGGCTCGCAGGTCGGGGCTGCAATCGCAACTGGTGCGGCCTATACTCTTCCCACCAACTACGAGGAGTTAGAGCTCGCAGCTGACAAGAGGGATATGGAGCGAGGACAGTCTTCAACCACTCCAGCAACACGCATTCCTTCTCTTCGTGAGATCCTTGAAGGGACTGGTAAGTCGGGGTTTGCTGCCCGCATTTCGCATTCTTCATTTGCGAATTTAATGGTATAACTTGGTTTTGACATTGCTTCAGGTTTTAAGCAAGCCGATGTGGACTGGCTAGTTCGGATGCGCCTCACCCATCCCCAATCATTCGAAAGATCTCTGGAGATAGGGCCCTTTGACAGGAGGCTGTTTCTTACCGAGGCCATTTGGATTTTGGAGCAGCTGTCTGCGGCCACACCTGCGACCATCTCTCCTCAGAGTGCCGAGTTGCTTTTTGGCATGTGCCAAAATCTTCTCGCCAAAGTTCAAGGCAGGCTGGGTTTCAAGTTTCTTATGAAAAGAGTTACACTGATTCGCGCAGCCGTAACTCTGAAACTCGGCCACCAAAACCTCGCAGCTGAGAAGCAGAAGGTAGAGCAGCAAAAGCAAAAGGTTGAAGAGGCTATGAAGCTCTATCATGAGATGAATGCCAAGTGCGAGCAATTGAAGCAGGAAGTGGAGCAGGTGGAGAATCTGAGCCGTCAGTTCACCCCTCATGACTCCTTGATCAAGGGTTTACTTTGATTTTTGAATTTTGAAAAGTAGCAAATAAATAGCTGAAGCATTAATGTAATGTTGCTAGGGTTTCTCCCCTTTTTTTTTCAAAAAGAAGAATCGAAATGCCCGTTTTGGCCTTTGGGGGATTTGTTAGAATATCTCTGTGCATATCCAATTATGACATCAGCAGCTGATATTCTGCCTTGATTTTCGCGCTAATTGCTCATTAGATAAGCACGCTTTCCTTGGGAAGTCCATCCGAATCATGACCATCCGTCATTAATTAGGACACGCAACTGAATCGTCGTAGCCTTTAGTAGGGTAATTGATCGTTACCGCTTTTCAAGGCGTAAGTGATTGACCTTACCCTCTTTTCAAATTCTGCTGACTCATGTTGGCAACTGAAGAGTCTCCACAAGGTCTATATAAACCCTGCTTTTTGCCATTTGGGTTCTTCATCCCAAAAATGTGCTTTGCCGTGAGTCCTTACGACTGCTGGCTTCAACGCTTATTTTCCGTTGATTCATGGCAACTTCAAGTTGTGAAACCTGAATTTGCGCTTTGTGCTATAGAAATAGCTTCCAAGATCCGCTTCATAAGGCTTATTGATCTTTATAACCATCGCAAAGAAGATGGAGATAATACCTCATGTTTGTTCGAAGAATTTTCTTCGTCTATTATGTTTGCAGGTCATGTTTCCGGCCGCCTCCCGGCGAGGTGCAGCGCCGTAATGACCTTGCTACCGACTCGTAATGAACGGCGGGATTCTCCTCCAGCATGCCCGGAGGAGAATTTCTTGCCTCCTCGTTCTTGAACTCAGGGTGGCGGTCAATGCCTTTGTCTATCTGGACAAGGAGCCCAGTACCAGAGGAATGACTGCTCCCCTGTTTTGCACGACTGCATACGACGGAACAGGTGGTTCCTCTGGTACATATCTTGATCAGACAGAGGCCTCGTCAGATCCTGGGGTCTTGGACGTAGCATCACCCAGATCTTGCTGCTAGGGATGTAGCGAATGGCGAGTTGATCTCTTCGCAGAAGCATCCTACTTGCTACAGATCTTTGGCCGCAGATTTGCGTATCGCATAGCCGGTGTTAGGACCGTTTGGTTCATCCCTTTTCAGTTAGGATTCCCTCGATGTATAACTTCTCGCTTGTAAGTTACTTTTTGAATGCATTGTAAGCCATGTTGGCCGCGCAGTTAGATTTGAGCTTTTCGCTTGTAAGCTGCTATCTAGACAGATAAATTGTAAGTCCTTTTGACTCATAATGATAAATTGCTTTGTATGATTTGCTGTTTTGTTACAACAAATTACAATTTCGCACCCGTGTTGGCAGATTTCGCCTTCTGTAGTGCTATATACACACTTTGTATTTGCCATCTGTCGCATAGATTCGCAGATATGTTCTTAGATCGTTCGAGATCATGTTCACGCAGTTTTGCTATCCTGGCAGATAGGCTTGAGATTTACTCCAGATTAAAGTGCAGGTGCCATCTCATCAGATAGACCTTCGTAGATCACTTAAGATCATTTTGCATAATGTTGCTATCACAATAGATAGACTTAACAACGAATTTTAAATCACATTTGTATAACGCTGCTATCGCGGCAGATAGGCTTGAAAGATCCTTTAAGATCACGTTCGCATGTGTTGCTATGGTGGCAGATAGGCTTAGAAGATCAATTAAGATCATTTTTTCGCATGAGGTACTATCGTATCAGATAGGCTTAGAAGATCAATTAAGATCATTTTTTCATAGGCTGCTATAGTGACAGATAGGCTTAAAAGATCGATTTAGATCATTTGCGCATGAGGTGCTATCGTATCAGATAGGCTTAGAAGATCAATTAAGATCATTTTCGCATGAGCTGCTATCGTGGCAGATAGGCTTAGAAGATCAATTAAGATCATGAGTTGCTATCGTGGCAGATAGGCTTAGAAGATCAATTAAGATCGCATTTGCATAGGCTGCTATCGTTACAGATAGGCTTAGAAGATCAATTAAGATCGCATTTGCACAGGTTGCTATCGTGACAGATAGGCTTAAGTGATCAATTAAGATCGCATTTACATAGGCTGCTATCGTGACAGATAGGCTTAAGTGATCAATTAAGATCGCATTTACATAGGTTGCTATCGTGACAGATAGGCTTAAGTGATCAATTAAGATCGCATTTACAAAGGCTCCTATCGTGGCGGATAGGCTTTTGCTAACAGTAATAATAAACCAAATAAGGCAATATAAACGGCTAGAAGTATAAAGTTCTTCTCATTTGGGAGAAGTCTTTTATTATAGAGCTCTCATGTGGGAGAGACGAGATTACAGTTCTCTCATATGGGAGAGATGATGCGCAAATCATAGCTATAGATAGCATAAGGCAACGTTGTAATAAAACGCATAAAATGAGAGAAGTCAAGGATAGTACTTCTTAATGCAGCGCATGTTGACTGAGCTTGGGGTTGAGGTCGTTCCGTGCAACCTCCGTATGCTGCAGTAGCCACTGTCAAAGACTTCTATGACTTAAAATGGTCCTTCCCAATTGGCTGCGAATTTTGGGTGAGCCGCCTCTCGCATGCAGTGGTCAGATGCGCGCAGGACCAAATCTCCAACTGCGAAATCTCTACGCTGGACTGTTTTGTTGTACGCACGAGCTATCCTTTCTTGATACCGCTTGTTGGTCCTTTTAGCTTGCTCTCGCTTTTCTTCCAGCAAGACTAAGTCATGATCGCGTTGATTGTTATACAATGCGTGGAAGGCCAATCTTGCCGAATTAACTTTCACCTCCGCAGGTACCACAGCCTCAGCCCCATAGCATAGGAGGAATGGTGAGACCCCTGTGGGTGTCCTTGGAGAAGTTCGGTAAGCCCACAGGGCTATGCTTAGAGAATTAGCCCACTTTTTGTGGTCATCTGCGACCATCTTGCTCAAAATCCTCAACAACGTCTTGTTCGTCGCTTCTGCTTGCCCATTCCCCTTCGGGTAGTAGGGGGTGGAGCATATCTGCATGATGTTGTATTCTGCTAGCTTCGCAACCACCTGGCGATTAACAAAAGGAGTGCCATTGTCTGAAAGGATGGTGTTGGGAATTCCGAACCTGCATATGATGCTTTCTTGGATGAAATTGACCACAGCTAGCGCATTCGCTGTCTTTAATGGTATCGCTTCTACCCATTTGGTGAACAACTCAGTCGCGGTGAGAATGAAGTGATTTCCATGCGAAGTTGGTCGGATGGGACCAATGAAATCTAGAGCCCATGTGTGAAATGGCCATGGCGTTCCCAATGCATGTAGATCCACAGCAGGAGCGTGCACTAGGTTTCCTTTGAATTGACACTCCTGGCAGCGTCGTACTTTGGTGCGGCAATCAGCCTCCATCGTGGGCCAGAAATATCCAATTGAGAGGATTTGCCTGCATAATTTCGCACCTCCCTGGTGTTCCACCTGATGAGAAAGGTCCATGAATTCTTGTGCTTCCCTGCCGTCTAGACATCGCAGCAAGTTGCCCTCATGACCTCTTCTTCAAGGCAGGTTCTCTTGTACCACGTATCGGGATGCTTTCCTCTTCAATTTCTCAGCTTCTTTCCTCGATTCCGGTACGGTGCCCTGGGTGAGAAAATCGAAGAGTGGTTTCCTCCAGTCCGCATCATCATCGGTTAGAGCGATGAGTAAAGAATCCTTGATTAGTGCGCAACTCTCGCACTTTCCCTGTATTAGTGGTGCGGCTGTTGACATGTCTGGCCATTGAATTCCATATCTCTGAGCTTTCCGGTAGATTGATACTTCGCTTTCTCCGCAAGCATGTTGATGAATGTTCTCTATCAGCAATTGTCCCTCTTGCTCGGAAACACATCGCATGAGTATTCCGTCAGGGGCCTTGTAGTAAAGGGTGTTGTCATGTATGCAATACCCCTTTGTGAGTGTCCACTTCTCGCTGCTGGTGCCTTCTGCGATGGCTCGTAAGATTGCCTTTCTCCAGTCCGCATCGTCCATGTGTTCATCATCGCACGCGTCTTCTGTTAACGCCGACGATGTCCGCACTTCGATCGAGATTCTTGCAGGACATTTGTCTGTACTAACTTTGGATCCCAAGGTGGCCAAAGCGTCTGCATGTCTGTTGTCCGCTCGGGGCTTGTGTTCGTACCTAACGTCGCAGAATTGCTGCACCAGTTTTTGTACTAAAGTCCGGTAGGACAGGAGATTTATCTCCTTCAAACCGTACTCGCCCGAGGCTTGCTTGACAATTAGCTTGGAGTCTCCCATGACCGTCAGATTGCTTACTTCCAAAGCTTTCACTGCACGAAGTCCCGCTATGAGGGCTTCATATTCTGCCTCGTTGTTGGTGACTGCGAAGTCAAGCTTTGCGGACATCTGTATGACCTCCCCATCTGGCTTGGTCAAGACTATCCCAATGCCTCCACATTTCCTTGTTGACGAACCGTCGAAATGGAGCGTCCAATAGGGTACATCGACTGCATAGATTTCAGGCCCTTCAAATTCTTCTTCGATCACAGGCTCGTGACTGTTGTCGGGGAATTGCGCCAACAAATCCGCTACCGCCTGCGACTTGATCGCTCTCGGCCGAACGCTTGTGATATCAAACTGGGAAATGGTCATATACCATTTTGCCAATCTTCCTCCAGGAGTAGTGTGAGTTAGCAGATATCGTATGGGATCACTTTTTGTAACCACCACCACTTTGTGCGACGCGAAGTAGTGTCTCAACTTCTCTATTATGAAGAATAGGGCAAGGCAATGACGCTCAATGTCCGTGTACCTTGATTCTGCGGGCTGCACAATGCGAGAGATGTAGTAGATGGGCCTTTCTTGACCCTCGTACTCCTGAGCCAAAAGTGCTCCTATGGATTTCCTCGTTGACGTCAGATACAGCAAAAGCGGTGATCCCAACTGAGGTGCGATCATTATTTTTGAAGAAGTCAGCAGTTCTTTTAGCTTCCCGAACGCAACTTCGTGCTCCGGAGTCTAGTTGTATGCGGCATATTTTTTGAGAAGATTACTGAAGCAGAAAGTAATCTCGGCAATCGCTGGGATGAATCTTCGCATATACGATAGCTTCCCCAAGAATGTCTACAAGTCACTCTGGTCGTGCGGCGGAGTCATGCTGGTGATGGCTGAAACTTTTGCGGGGTCGGGCTCGATTCCTTGACGATGTACCACGCATCCCAAGAATTTCCCTGACGTTACCCCAAATGCGCATTTCATAGGGTTCATCTTCAACTGAAAGCGTCTGCATCTGTTGAACACCTTCCGCAAATCTTCCAGGTGATCTGCCTCCTACTTGGATTTAACCACGAGGTCATCTACATAAAATTCCACTTCTTTGTGCATCATGTCGTGGAACAGGGCCATCATGGCCCGCTGATAGGTTGCACTCGCGTTTTTGAGACCGAACGGCATCACTGTGTAGTTGAATACCCCCACGGGAGTAATAAATGCGGTTTTCCGTGCATCTTCAGGGTCCATCTTGATCTGATTGTACCCGCTGAAGCCGTCCATGAAACTGAAATGCGATGACCCGCCGTCGAATCGATGAGCAAATCGATGTTGGGGAGCAGAAAATCGTCCTTGGGGCAGAAGCGATTGAGATCTCGGAAGTCCACGCAGATGCGGAGCTGTCCATTCTTCTTTACCACTGGCACAATATTGGCCAGCCATGTGGGATGGTGATTCGATTCTATGAACCTGGCCTCCAGGAGTTTGACAATCTCCTGTTTGATCTTCACGTTAAGCTCTGGCCTGAAGCTTCTTGTGCTCTGCTTTACCGGCTTAGACCCCGGGATAATGTCTAAACGGTGCATGGTGATGCTTGTGTCCAGTCCGGGCATCTCATCATACTCCCATGCGAACACGTCTTTGTACTCAATCAGGAGCTGCAGTAGTCCTTGCTCCTCTTCGCTTGTGAGGTCTGCACTTAGAAAGACTGGCCTCTTCTTTTCCTCGTTTGGGCTGAGGAACACTTCCTTTAGCTCCTGCTTTTGTGGCCTGGGTTTGTCTTCCATGCATTCGGGTGCTTCTTTGAGCTTCTCATCCGGAGTGCTCTGCATTGGCTTTTCTGTTACCGCAATCTGCTCGATTTGGTTGATTTGCCCAGGGATATCCCCATGCCCGCGTGAGGACATCCCCGCGCACCTTCATATGCGATAGCATTTCTTCCCGTTGGCGTAGAAACTCTCTATCTCTTTGCCTTCAGGGTCATGCTTTGCTGTTCTCTTCAGAGTATACACGTTCTTTCGCTGGTAGGCGATCCGCGGCGCCTCTTCCCGCGTGGGCGGCTTTTCTTTGGCATCCTCCCTTGTCACCATTACTCCCGCAGGCGACTGATCCTTGATATCTTCCCATAGGTGTAAAGGAGTAGGGTTGAATGGTCCTGGTGTTTGCTCGTCCGCCATCTCGGTGAACCACACCGCCTCGCTGAGATGTGCTTCATCCATGTTGAATGGATTCGTTGAAGCCGGTATCTCGACTATTCTGTCGTTCCAGATAGCTTTCATGACTTGGTGAGCTGTTGAAGGAACCGCGTCAAAGCGATGAATCCAGGCTCGACCTATTATCATGTGATACGTGGTGTTCGCATCTATGACATAGAACTTTTCTGAGCACTTGATTTTGCCGATCTGGACCCCCAGGCGGATCCATCCTATCGTCATTATGGAGTCGCTTCCAAATCCCATCAGCGGAGATGGATGCCTGACAATCTTGTACTCAGGGATCCCTGCTAGCTTCAGTGTGTGGAGCGAAACGACGTTGACCGCTGCTCCTCCATCGACGAATGCTCTTTTGAACTCGACGCCATTGATGATGGCCGTCACATACAGAGGCCTCTGGTTGCTCGCATCTGTCTTTTTGTCGCTGGAAGAAAAGGTCATAATCTTTTCTGTAGGGCGAGACGCCCGGATGACTTTTCCATTGGAGACTACAAGATCCTCCTCGTAGTCCTCTGCTATCCTCAAGATTGCTTTAGTCATTTCTGTCCGGCATTTCTCCGAGAAGTTCATCTCGTCGAAGAATCTGCTAAAACCGTGCGACCCCTTCATCCGGTCAGCACGTTCGTCTTCCGTGTCTACAGTGTAGTCCTCATCATCATGGACTTCGGCAATGATGGGTAGACCATCCTCTGCGACCTCTTCCAGATCCACAATCGAGATCATGGCGATCTCTTTACCTTTCGAGTCTTGTTCCGCATGGGCAGGAAGTGGATTGTTGCGCACATCCTTCCTGTGATCGCTGACGATCAGCTCGCCACTCTTCATCTTCTGGCTAAATACAATCCTGAGCTTCTTACAGTCCGCTGTGGGATGCATGACCTTGCCGTGGTACTCGCACCACTTCGGGTCCCTCACCATCTCCTTGGAGGGTGCCTTCTCGAGCGGCGGTAGGACACCGTCCTTGCGCCACTGCCTGCAGAGGTCGCTTGCCTCTTCCACCGAACATGGCAGAGGCGGTGCGTCGAAGTTCACAATCTTCTCCTGCTTCTGGGGTGAAACTTAATTGACCTCAGCTTCGCGTCCCCTCTTGTAACTGAATCTCCCGATCTTGTAGGTAGTACCGCTCGAGGATCGCTCCGGAGCGTTTTTCTTTTTCTGCCTCTCCACTATAGGCTCGATGTTCTTCGTGCATTCGATTAGCTTTGAAAACGTAGGTGTTTGCAGGTTGATGAGCATACCTGTGTATTCATATCGCATACACTGCAGGCATATCTCTACAAGCCGACTTTCGAGCATCGGATCTTTGCATTCCAAGGACTTCGCCCTGAACTTCTTGATGAAAGTTATCCCGTCCTCCTCGCGCTTCTGATACATCCGCGAGAGGTGGATCATTGTCACCTTTTCTTCCATCTGGAAGAACTTGGTGTAGAACTTTTGGACCATGTCGTCCCAGGTCTTCACAGATCTGGCCTCCAACGTTCTATACCACTTGTACACTACGTTCCCCAAGGATTTTGGGAATTCTCGCATCAGCAGTTTGGGATCGGCTCCATATGGCCCCATGACATCGATGAAACGCATGACATGTTCATGAGCGTTTCCGTTGACATCTTCGAACTTGTCCCATTTAGGAGCCTTGTA
The DNA here is from genome assembly GCA_023055425.1 of Linanthus parryae. Lineage (NCBI taxonomy): Eukaryota > Viridiplantae > Streptophyta > Magnoliopsida > Ericales > Polemoniaceae > Linanthus > Linanthus parryae. Next base: position 69,594,943 of record JALGPY010000007.1, on the reverse strand, counting down.
CCCCACCGGGTTAGGCATGAGATAGATATCTCGCGGGATAGGTGGATCGTTGTCTAGCTTCGGGATGATGGTATCCGCGAATGATTGGTGATCCAGAATAGTGTCCATGCGCTTCTGCAGGGACGTCATACATTCTGGAATGTTTCCCTCGGTAACAGGAGGAGGGGTTGCCGCAGGCGGAGGCGACACGTATGCCGCCAGAGGATTGGGGACATATTGGCCGTTCGCGTTGCCCCAGATTGCCGTTGGAGGAGGCAACAGAATCCTGCGAAGCCGGGTTAGGTACCAGAGCTGGAGGCTGAGCAGTATGAGCAGTGAGAGGCAACATTTCAGCTGTTGACCCTTGGATTGGAGGTAGCTGCGTAGTCGCCGGTGGAGTCTGCAGATTAGGTTCGGGAGGTGTGGTTGACACTCCCAATCCTAGAGCGGCAGGGGCTCCCCCTCCCGGAGAAACGGAGGTGGCTTGTGCAGGGTTCGGTGCAAGTGTCCTTAAAACAGCCATGATCCGTTCTAGCTGCGCAGATTGAGCTTTGAGAGGTTTCGCCCGACCTTGGATGGTGGCGTCCAAGGATTCCAGCGTCGGGGCCTCACCGGTGGTCGTAGGAGTGCGGCGGGTCTCCTCTCCTGAGGCGGCTTCGGTGGAAGATGATCTGTTGCTGATATCATCCTCCTGAGACATGGTTGCCTTTGCTGGTAAGTTCACGTCGGGTTCACCAAAATGTGCACAAGAGATTCCGGCGAGGAGACCTCCGTGTACACCATAAGTAGAGGATCAGAGATAGCACAGGAGGAGTTGGGTTGTGTGTAGGGAGAGAGTAAGGCAGTAGTAATTTCTGAGAGAGAGACAGAGGTTTGGCAGAGCTGCCGCGTATGGCTAGTGTGTCCTCCTCTTTATGGAAAGGTTAACGTCCTATATATAACGGAGAATATGACCGTTGCAGTGTGGTTAATGCGCCCATCAATGGCGGCTTAATTAGCTTAACCGCAACGGCACGTTCGCTCGCCTATATAGGGACCGTTACAGCACGTTATGCGCGAATACCGGAACCGTTATGAGGTTGACCGGGTTTGACCGGATTGACCGGGTTTATGGAGCTCGTGCCATAAATCTCTCAAAAGCAGTTACTAAAGGTCGTGCGCGGGCTTGGCTCGCACGCGACAGTTCTTACTCTAGCCTCCAAACCACTAAGTCCCTACAAGTCCCGTGCAGTGGTATGCGAGGGCTCTGTCTCGCAGCCCCCACATGGATCAGCGCGGCTGGTGATCCAGTGTGTGTGGAGCACAATATGGTGTGCTAGATGGTTTCCACGTGGCCAAGATCTGTCAGCTCAGAAAGCACTGTCTACAAGTTCCCTACCAAGTTTAAGCCTTCCCTTACTGCCGCTAGCTCTGCTACCAGAGGGGAGTGCAGCCGGGGTAATCGAATTAACCGACCTGCTACAAATCTTCCATCCTCGGCCCTTAGAAAACAGCAAATGCTTGAAGCGATACTCTGTTCAAACCAAGAGGTGTCGACATTAAGTTTGATAACCCCCTGAACCAGAGGATTCCAGTGGGTTGGTGCTTCATTACCACCAGTGGCGTTGCCATCCAAAAGAGCCCCCTTTTTCCTCATTATACCGCAACTTTATGCTTTGCTTGAACAGCCGCTACCTCTGCTGAACAGTGGGACAAATTATCAACAATCCAGTTCCGAATGGTTGTCGGGGAAGATTCTACGAAATAAATACCCAGAAAATCATTCCACACCTGCCGAGAGTACTGACAGTGGACAAAAAGCTGGTCCTCGGGCTCTAAGTCTTCATCGCAAAACTAACAAGACGGAGGAAAGTACATACCTCTTTCACACAAACAGGTTGCTACTGGGAGCGATGAGTGCCATAACCTCCATGTTGGTTGCAAAATCTTCTTCGAAACTTTTAGTCGACAAAGTTTTTGGAGCCAATTCCTATTGACATGTCCAATAGAGGAGGACTGATCCCTCCTAGACCTCGCATGTTGAGCTTTCTAACCTGAAGCCACAGTATATAAGTGTGCACAAGAGATTCCGGCGGGGAGACCTCCGTGTGCACCGTGTGTAGTGGATCAAGGATCGCACAGGAAGAGTGGGGTTGTGTGTAGGGAGAGAGTAAGTCAATAGCAATGTCTGAGAGAGAGACAGAGGTTTGGCAGAGCTTCCGCGTATGGCAGTGTGTTCTCCTTTGTATGGAAAGGTTGACGATCTATATATACTGGAGAACGTGACCGTTGTAGTGTGGTTAATGCGCCCATTAATGGCGGCTTAATTAGCTTAACCATAACGGCACGTCCGTCCGAGTATATAGGGACCGTTAGAGCACGTGGTGCGCGAATACCGGAACCGTTACGAGGTTGACCGGGTTTGACCGGGTTGACCGGGTTTATGGAGCTCGTGCCATAAATCTCTCAAAACAGTTACTAAAGGTCGCGTGCGGGCTTGGCTCGCACGCGACAGGGCTTACTCTAGCCTCCAGACCACTAAGTCCCTACAAGTCCCGTGCAGTGGTATGCGAGGGCTCTGTCTCGCAGCCCCCACATGGATCAGCTCGGCTGGTGATCCAGTGTGTATGGAGCACAATATGGTGTGCTGGATGGCTGCCACGTGGCCAAGATCTGTCATTTCAGAAAGCAGTATCTACATTAGCCCCCTTTCTGCGCGTGAAGACTCATAGCCGTATAGACTTCCATGCGCGGAAACCAACATACACGTCTCCGCCACGCACCAATTCAAATACGGGTAGATTCAGCCCCCGTGCGTGTCATTATGACCTAAAACCCCTAGAGTCGTGCCGTCTGACCTTTAGGGTTTTAGGCGTGACGTCAGCTTGTCCTGTGATTGCGCGATTCGACGGTGACGGTTGCGATTCGACTATCGAAAGGACGCAACCCTTCATTGTTTTGGATAAATACCTTGTATCCCCCATTATTGCAAAGCATCACTTCTTTCTCTTAAAGTGAATGGTACCCGGAGATCTTCGAGAGCAGATCCAGATAATCAATCACCAGTTCAGAACTGCAAATCGTATTCTTCAATTGTGCATATCCAAGCAGGCTTCAAGAAAACAAGGTTGGCCTCGTTTACTTTTGATTTAAGATACCAGTGTTTGCCTTGAACTGCGTTGAATCTGTAACCCATGAAATTTGTGAAGAGGCTTTGATCTTTGAACCCGCTTCGTTTTAATCTTTCAACAATATTGGATCTTGCAACTCCCCAATTTCTGAAATCGGTACCGGAACTGTTCGTCTTCCTTTGCATAGATCTTGAATTCCAAAATTCAAACTGAAGTGTGGTATTTCTCCCCCTTTTTTCTTGCTCTTCCACAGGAATGGCCAAGACAAGAGTAACCAGACCCGTCAAGGAAGATGAAGAGATACCCGACCTTCCGCAGGCCTTGTGGCGAAAAGCCCCCTTTTTAGGCGGCAAAGATTTCTACCATGCGAGGGTAAAGGCGAAGAGGATGCCTGATCCTGTTCCAGTTGAGCGATTGCTGACGCTGACTCGCCCAGTTAACTCAGCCTTGCTCGAGTTGGTTGGTTCCGAGGATGTAGTTCGATCGGGGATCGAGAACGGGCACTTCCCATATACTGCGATTTCTACTCAGGCGTTCGTCCAGAAATTGGACTATATGGATGAGTGGATTGACCACGTGTTGGATCATCACGCCGTGACTCTTAATGAAGCCGGCGTATACTTTGCTATTCATGCTATGAAGGGTGCTGCCGTGAAGTTGGATCAGTCCATGCTTCTAGACCTTCTGTCCCGTTACTCGCCTGCGACTCATACGTTCCATTTTGCTGAGTTCGAGGCTGCCCCGACACTCGAGGACGTTCAAATGCTGTACGAGCTTTCCCCCATGGGCGAGGTGGACCCTCTGAGTCCCTTGAGGACATCTGCGGAGATTGCCTTGTACACGCAGATGGAGGAATGCCTAGCAGAGGTGACGAAAATCACTCGGTGGACCACTACGAAGCCTCTTCCGAACTGGCAGCTGGTTGATACATCCGCAAAGAATACCTGGAACAAATGGTTGCAGTACTTCTTTCGAGATTATGCGAACAGTAGCATTACTAAGAAACTTCTGAGTGAAGATCCAGAGGCCGAGAATTACGTAGAGGGCAAGGGTTATCACTTGACCCTTTGTGCTTTTCTCTGTGCCTTGCTGTCGAGATACTTGATTGATGGTCACCCCCATGACGGAGTCTTCTACCATGTGTTGCCACTTGCTGTAAGGCTCGCTCTTGGCCAGAGAGTTGCACTCGGACCCTTGGTCTTGGGCACGCTGTACTATAGGCTTGATCAGCTGGTTCTGGCTATGAGGGAGTCGCGTGGCCGCCTCGATGTACTGACTTTTGTCAATATTTCCTTTTTGACAATGTGGGTGTTCGAGCGCTGGCCGTCTTATGCTCCAACTGCTCTCCAACTTGACAAGTGGTGTCCCCCAGGCGAGACAGAAGCACGCAACAGCGGAAGAGCTGCGAGATGGTTCGGAACAGGCAACACCAAGTGCGTTTGGAGTTTGATATGCGACAAACGGAAGGAGTTTACTGCCAGGCCCTATGCCACGCGCATTGAGAATGTGCGATGGTTCCCAAAGCTGTACCCCTCTAAAGGCATGGTCTTTTCAGAAGAGCTTCTCTTTGAAGGGAGACCTCATTTCCATGAGCGCTACCGCGAGTTCTTTGGCTGGTGTCTGCGAGGTTCCCTTCCTGCTCTTGCAGAGCATATTCGTGAGCTCGCACCGAGGTATGAAAAGCTTACCGTGGACGTTGACCCCACTCGAGTTTCTCCTCAGTTTGGTTTTGATGCAGTGGCCCCATCAATCTGGCCCCAGTCCATTGTCAGAGGATGCTACAAGCGCTTGCTAACAAAGGAGTGCAAGACGGTTTTCATGAACAACCTTCCTTTTGAGCAGCCTGCGGGAACCCGTGAGGGTGGTTGTTCCCAGAACTGGCTCGCATACTGGGTTGCCCAGCAAACGAGGATTGAGACAGAGTCGGCCGCGCAGCCAGGTAGATCTCCCTTGATCAAAAGGAACTCTTTTCCGTTTCGCCCTACTTGCAGTCTGAGCGAGTCTGAGTATGGTTGTTACTCACTGTGGGATCGGGAGAACCATTTGTGCCCTGATGTCATTCTGAAGGAGCAAGTTGCCGCAATTAAGAAGGGCGATACGCATGTCGTCAGATATAGCAAGGCATTTGCTGAGGTAAGCGGTTTCTCCACATGCATTAAGCTTCTTTATTTCCTTATGCTGACATCTTTACTCTGTACGGTTGTAGTGTCATGTGCGGCGATTCGCATCTGGCGATCGCTCCAAGTCATTGGTCAACGCCATCGTTGCCACCAGGAGAGAAGGGCAGTCGTTCCGGCTATCGTGGAGGATGGAACCTGAGCTCGAAATGAAGATTCGCGCAGTCATGAATGCTTTTGCTGACTCGCTGATAGACAATCCTCCGGCTCCGTCCCCATCTGGAGATGACCCGTCTCCTCCAGCGACTGCGGCGCCAAGAGTGAAGAGACCTAGGCAAAAGGGAATTACGATTTCTTCCCCTAGGAATCCCCCAGCTTCTCCTCCAGTGAGGTCCCTTTCTATCAAGGACAAAGGCAAAGGTCGCATGCCCAGCAAAGTGCGGAAAGATCTCGCAGTTGAGACTTTTGTTCCATTCAATCAAGAGGAAGAGGAAGAGAGGCAGGAGCCCCAAGCAAGTGATGAAGAAGAAGTAAGAGTTGTGATGCATGAGGAAGAATCGGGAGGTACCTCCGTCGCATTTCCTTTCCCGTTATCCTAACTGCTTTGCACTTCTTTTCTTTAAACCAATTGGGTATTCGCAGATGATGATGATGAAACCATTGGTGGCCTTGTGGCCAAGAGACAAAAGAGAGATGCCCATTCTGGCATTCCAGATGAGCCCATAAGCGAGGACGTTCTTGCTGAGTCTCGGAAGACAGCCGCGGAGGCTGCTGAAAGAAGAAGGCGGCGAGAGGAAGAGGAGCTCGAGCGTGTGAAACAGCGGAGCCTTGAAGAGCAGCATGTTGACGACTTAGCGCGTCCAGTTGGCGAGGAAGACGAGCTTCCCGAAGAAGTGGCTCCTCATGCGGAAGAGGAAGATGAGGTTCCCGGAGAGGATGCAGCGGCCTTGGAGAAAGTCCAAGCAGACTTCGAAGAGATCGCAGGTGGCGATAAAGGTGAGATCTTCAATCTTGCAGTAACTTATAGAGATGTTATTGTGGGTGCGTTAAAGCATGGTGTGTCAAAGGCTGACATTCGCCGTTGGTTAGTAGGCAAATGCGGAGAACCCTCAGGTAACTGTTTGAGTGATACGCACGTACTAGGCTCTTAGCAACTTAAGGCAGAATCATGACTGGTTTATTCGCATCCCAGGTCACGCTTCTCTTAAAGACTTGCTTAGTGAGGACACACTGATAGGGCATGGTTCCACGTCCTTAGTGTATGATGAGGATACCTCAATCCCGCCTTCGCGTGGAGGTGCTTTCTCTTAGCTTTAGCAAAGATAGCAAAATAACTTATAACGCAAGTTACCTCATGTCATCACATTTAATGTCGCAGGTTATGCTGAAGAACCAGAGCTGGAGCAGAGAAGTCAGCCTTCTGCGCCCTATGTTCCAATTCTGAGCTCCCATACCGAGGAGCCCGTCGCAGCTGCTGACCACACGGGTGAGCCTCTTGAGGACATCATCGAGCTTTCCGACGATGCTGGAGCTGACACTGTGTTGATGGATGAAGATGTCCATGCTAGTGCTGAGGTAGGAAGGACAAGTGCTGCTAATGTTCTCGCATCTGAGAGCGTACTTCGCCAAGCGACTTCGGCTGTCCCTTCGCCTCCGGCGACGACTGAGCCCGAGGCACCTATTCCTGCGTGGAGCATTTGGGGCTCGCAGGTTGGGAATGCAGTCGCAGCTGGTGCGGCCTACACTCTTCCTCCCGACTACGAGAGATTGGAGCTCGCAGCTAATAGGAGAGCTATGGAGCGAGGACAATCTTCGAACAACCCGGCAGCCCGCATTCCTTCCCTTCATGAGATTCTGGAAGGAACTGGTAAGTAGAGCTTTACTGTTCGCACGTCGCATTATTCGCTTGCGAGTTTTGACATCATAACCTACGTCTCCTCAGGTTTGAAGCAAACCGATGTAGACTGGGTGGTTCGAATGCGTCTGACCTACCCCCGATCATTTGTGAGATCTCTGGAGATCGGGCCTTTTGACAGGAGGCTGTTCCTTACTGAAGCCATTTGGATATTGGAGCAGCTGTCTGCGGCTACACCTGCGACCATTTCTGTCCAGAGTGCTGAATTGCTATGCGGCATGTGCCAAAATCTCGTGACCAAAGTCCAAGGTAGAATGGGCTTCAAGTTTCTCAAGGACAGAGTCACGCTGATTCGCGCAGCCATAACTTTGAAACTCGGTCACCAGAATCTCGCAGCTGAGATGCAGAAGGTGGAGCAGCAGAAGCAAAAGGTTGATGAAGCTCTGAAGCTGTATCATGAGATGAATGCCAGGTGCGAGCTACTGAAGCAAGAAGTGAAACAAGTGGAGAAGCTGAGCGAGCAGTTCGAGCCCCAAGACTCCTTAATCAAGAATTTGCTTTGATTTTCGAATTTTGCAAAAAATAGCAAGAAAATGGCTGGAACATTAATGTAATGTCTTGAACATTAATGTGATGTTGCTAGGGTTTCTCCCCCTTTTTTTTTAACAAAAACAATGAATTTTCCCGTTTTGCCCTTTTCCGGGATTTGATTGGATATTTCTGTGCATATCCAATTATGACATCAGCAATTGATTCTCTGCTTGATTTTCGCGCTAATTTCTCGGCAGATAAGCACGCTTTCGTTGGGAAGTCCATCCGAATCATGACCATCCGTCATTTATTAGGATACGCAACTGAATCGTCGTAGCCTTTAGTAGGGTAATTGATTGTTACCGCTTTTCAAGGCGTAAGTGATTGAACTTACCCTCTTTTTGAATTTTGCTGACTCATCTTAGGCAACTGAAGAGTCTGTACATGGTCTATATAAACCCTGTCTTTGCTATTTGGGTTCGTCATCCCAAAAATGTGCTTTGCCGTGAGTCCGTACGACTGCTGGCTTCAACGCTTGTTTTTCGTTGATTCATGGCAACTTCAAGTTTTGAATCCTGAGTTTGCGCTTTGTGCTATAGAAATAGTTTCCAAGATCCACTTTATGAGGCTTATTGCTCTTTATAACCATCATAAAGAAGATGCAGATAATATCTCATGTGTGTTCGAAGAAATTTCTTCGTGTATTATGTGTGCAGGTCATGTTTCCGGCCGCCTCGTGGTGAGGTGCAGCGCCGAAGTGACCGTGCTACCGTCTCGTAATGAACGGCGGAATTCTTCTTCAGCATCCCTGGAGAAGAATCCGTCACCTTCACGTTTGTGAGCTCGGGGTGACGAACTGTCGCGTTCATCCCCGTCTACAAGGAGCCCTTGCCCTTTGGAGCTTCTGCTTGCCTGTGGATCGCCGGAACCGGTGGTTCCTTGGGCAAATGTTATGGGGTGCAAATCTGACAACGGTCTTGACGAATACCGGGATCTTGAGCGTATGGCCTCATGTGGCTCTTTTAGAGCAAGATCCACCCCGCTACAGATGTTCACCCGCAGATCTGCGTGTTGCGTAGCCGGTGTTGAAACCGGTGGGTTCATCCTTTTTCAGTCGGGATTCCCGCGATGTGTAACTTCATGCTTGCGAGTTACTTTTCGAATGTATTGTAAGCCATGTTGGCTGCGTAGTTAGATTCGAGCTTTTCGCTTGTAAGCTGCTATCTAGACAGATAAATTGTAAGTCATTTGACTCGTAATGATAAATAGCCTTTTGTATTATCTGCTGTCTCTTTACAACAAAAATACAATTTCGCATGCGTTTCGGCATATTTCGCCTTGCATAATGCTATGTAATGGTTTCGCATTTGCGATATATTAATTCGCTGATGCTTCGCTAGATCGTTCGAGATCAGATTTTCGCAGCTGTGCCATCCTGACAGATGGGCTTGTGGTTGGCCGTTGTGGATCATTCAAGATCATCTTCACAATGTTGCAATCGTAGTAGATAGTCTTTAGCAGATCAATTAAGATCGTTAAGTGGCGCGAATTGCTATCACGGCAGATAGGCTTTATCAGAGAATCGAACCTCGATCATTTCTCACATAAACTGCTATCGCAACAGATAGACTTTTAGAAGATCTAATAAGATCATTTTGCGCATGCGTTGCCATCGTAACAGATAGGCTTGGGCGATCAAGTAAAATCGCTTTGCATATAAGTTGCTATCGTAACAGATAGGCTTAGATAATTAACTAAAATCACTTTGCATATAAGTTGCTATCGTAGCAGATAGGCTTGGGTGATCAATTAAGATCGCATTTAGACAGGCCGCTATCGTAAGAGATAGGCTTATATGATCAATTAAGATCGCATTTGTACAGGCTACTATCGTAAGAGATAGGCTTATATGATCAATTAAGATCGCATTTGTTTAGGCTGCTATCGTAAGAGATAGGCTTAAAGGGTCAATTATGATTGCATAGGTTGCTATCATGACAGATAGGCTTTTATGATCAATTAAGATCGCACTTGTATTGGCTGCTATCGCGAGAGATAGGCTTAGATGATCACTTAAGATCGCATTTGCATTGGCTGCTATTGTGAGAGATAGGCTTAGATGATCACTTAGGATCGCATTGCATTGGCTGCTATCGCGAGAGATAGGCTTAGATGATCACTTAAGATCGCATTGCATTGGCTGCTATCGTGAGAGATAGGCTTAGATGATCACTTAAGATCGCATTTGCATTGGCTGCTATCGTGAGAGATAGGCTTAGATGATCACTTAAGATCGCATTTGCATTGGCTGCTATCGTGAGAGATAGGCTTAGATGATCACTTAAGATCGCATTTGCATTGGCTGCTATCGTGAGAGATAGGCTTAGATGATCACTTAAGATCGCATTTGCATTGGCTGCTATCGTGAGAGATAGGCTTAGATGATCACTTTAGATCGCATTTGCATTGGCTGCTATCGTGAGAGATAGGCTTAGATGATCACTTAAGATCGCATTTGCATTGGCTGCTATCGTGAGAGATAGGCTTAGATGATCACTTAAGATCGCATTTGCATTGGCTGCTATCGTGAGAGATAGGCTTAGATGATCACTTAAGATCGCATTTGCATTGATTGCTATTGCGGCGAATAAACCATTGTTAAAAGTAATAACAAACTGAATAGAGCAACATAAACAGCTAGAAATGTGAACTTCTCATTTGGGAGAATTATTTTACTACAACGCTCTCATATGGGAGAGATGAGATTACAATCCTCTCATATGGGAGAGGAGATTGCGTAAATCGTAGCCACATGAGACATTAAACAACGTTATCATAGAACGTATGAAATGAGAGAAGTCAGGGATAGTACTTCTTGATCCAGCGCATGTTGACTGAACTCGGAGTTGAGGTTGTGCCGTGCAACCTTCGTATGCTGCAGTAGCCACTATCGAAGACTTCTATGACTTCGAAGGATCCTTCCCAATTAGCTGCGAACTTTGGGTGAGTTGCTTCTCGCATACAGTGGTCAGATGAGCGCAAGACCAAGTCTCCGACTGCGAAATCTCTTCGCTGGACTGTCTTGTTGTAGGCGCGAGCGATTCTTTCCTGGTACCGCTTGTTGGTCCTTTTGGCTTGTTCTCGCTTTTCTTCCAGCAAGACTAAGTCATGATCGCGTTGATTTTCATAGAGTGCATGGAAGGCCAGCCTTGCCGAATTGACTCTAACCTCCGCAGGTACTACAGCTTCGGCCCCATAACACAGTAGAAATGGCGAGGCCCCTGTGGGTGTCCTTGGAGAAGTTCTGTAGGCCCACAGAGCTATGCTTAGGGAGTCGGCCCACTTCTTGTGGTCATCTGCGACCATCTAGCTCAATATTCTCAACAGCGTCTTGTTAGTCGCTTCGGCTTGTCCGTTTCCCTTTGGGTAATAAGGGGTAGAACATATCTGCCTGATATTGTACTCCGCTAATTTCGCAGCTACCTGGCGATTAACAAAAGGAGTACCGTTATCTGAGAGAATGGTGTTTGGGATTCCGAACCTGCATACGATGCTTTCCTGGATAAAGTTGACCACAGCCAGCGCATTTGCCGTTTTTAGTGGTATTGCTTCCACCCACTTGGTGAACAGCTCAGTTGCGGTGAGAATGAACTGATTCCCGTGCGATGTCGGTCGGATGGGACCGATGAAGTCTAGAGCCCATGTGTGAAATTGCCAGGGCGTCTCTAGTGCATGTAGATCCACAGCGGGAGCGTGCACTAGGTTCCCTTTGAATTGGCATTCCTGGCAGCGTCGTACTTTGGTGCGGCAATCGACCTCTATCGTGGGCCAGAAATACCCGATTGAGAGGAGTTGTCTGCATAATTTTGCGCCTCCTTGGTGTTCCACCTGATGAGAAAGGTCCATGACTTCTTGTGCTTCTCTGCCGTCTAGACATCGCAGCAAGTTGCCCTCGTGACCTCTTCGCCAAAGCAGGTTTTCCTGTACCACGTATCGAGACGCTTTCCTTTTCAATTTTTCGGCTTCTTTTCTTGATTCGGGTACGGTGCCCTGGGTGAGGAAATCAAATAGTGGCTTCCTCCAGTCCGTGTCGTCATCGGTTAGGGCGATGAGTAGAGAATCTTTGATTAGTGCGCAGCTTTCGCACTTCCCTTGTATCAGGGCTGCGGCTATTGACATGTCTGGCCAATGAATGCCATATCTCTGAGCCTTTCTGTAGATTGACACCTCGCTTTCCCCGCAGGCGTGTTGGTGAATCTTTTCTAACAGCTGCTGTCCCTCTTGCTCGGAGACACATCGCATGAGTATTCCCCCAGGACCCTTGTTGTAAAGGGTGTTGTCGTGGATGCAGTATCCTTTTGTGAGTGCCCAGCTTTCGTTGCTGGTGCCCTTCGCAATAGCTTGCAAGATTGGTTTTCGCCAGTCTGCGTCATCCATGTGTTCGTCGTCGCACGCATCTTCTGTCAATGCCGACGTTGTTCGCACTTCGATGGAAATCTTTGCGGGGCACTTGTCTATGCTGACCTTAGATCCCAGAGTTGCTAAGGCGTCTGCGTGCCTGTTGTCTGCTCGGGGCTTGTGCTCGTACTTCACATCGCAGAATTGTTGCATCAGCTTCTGTACTACGGTGCGATAAGACAGGAGGTTGATCTCCTTCAAACCATATTCGTCCGAGGCTTGCTTAACAATCAGCTTGGAATCTCCCATGACTGTTAAGTTGCTCACTTCCAAAGCTTTCGCCGCACGGAGCCCCACAATGAGAGCCTCGTATTCCGCTTCGTTGTTTGTGACTGCGAAGTTGAGCTTTGCGGACATCTGTATGACTTCCCCATCTGGCTTTGTCAAGACTATCCCAATGCCTCCGCCTTTCCGGGTTGACGAACCGTCGAAGTGGAGAGTCCAATAGGGCACGTCGATTGCGTAGATCTCAGGGCCTTCAAGCTCTTCTTCGATCACGGGCTCATGGCTGTTATCGGGGAACTGTGCCAACAGATCTGCTACCGCCTGCGACTTGATCGCTCGTGGTCGCACACATGTGATATCGTATTGGGAAATGGTCATGTACCATTTCGCCAGTCTTCCTCCCGGAGTAGTGTGAGTTAGCAAGTATCTTATGGGGTCGCTCTTGGTGACCACTACTACTTTGTGTGATGCAAAATAGTGCTTCAACTTTTCTATCACAAAGAATAAGGCAAGGCAATGACGTTCGATGTCTGTGTACCTCGATTCAGCAGGCTGCACGATGCGAGAGATGTAGTAGATAGGCCTCTCTTGGCCTTAATACTCTTGAGCCAAGAGCGCTCCTATAGATCTCCTTGTAGATGTCAGGTATAGCAGAAGCGGTGATCCCAGTTGAGGCGCGATCATTATCTTTGAGGACGTGAGTAAATCCTTCAGCTTTCCGAATGCGGCTTCGTGCTCCGGAGCCCAGTTGTACGCGGCGTCCTTCTTGAGAAGAGTGCTGAAACAGGATGTGATTTCGGCAATTGCTGGGATGAATCTCCGCAGATAGGATAGCTTTCCTAAAAATGTCTTCAATGCACTCTGATTATGGGGCGGCGTCATGCCAGTTATGGCCGATACTTTCGCAGGGTCAGGCTCGATCCCTTGGCGATGGACTACGGATCCCAAGAACTTCCCCGAGGTTACCCCAAATGCGCATTTCATGGGGTTCATTTTCAATTGAAAGCTCCTGCATCTATTGAACACCTTTCGCAGGTCTGCGAGGTGGTCTGCTTCGTGCTTGGATTTAACCACCAGGTCATCCACGTAGAATTCCACCTCTTTGTGCATCATGTCGTGAAATAGAGCCATCATGGCTCGCTGATAGGTCGCGCCCGCGTTCTTAAGGCCGAACGGCATCACCGTGTAGTTGAATACCCCTACAGGAGTGATGAATGCAGTTTTCCGCGCATCTTCGGGATCCATCATGATTTGATTGTACCCGCTGAAACCGTCCATGAAACTGAACATGCGATGGCCTGCTGTTGAATCGATGAGCAAATCGATGTTGGGCAGTGGGAAATCGTCCTTAGGGCAGAAGCGGTTGAGATCTCGGAAGTCCACGCAGATGCGGAGTTGTCCGTTCTTCTTCACCACTGGCACGATGTTGGCCAGCCATGTGGGATGATGATTCGGCTCTATGAACTTGGCATCTAGGAGTTTGACAATCTCCTGCTTGATCTTGACGTTAAGCTCCGGCCTGAAGCTCCTCGTGCTCTGCTTGACCGGTTTAGACCCGGGGACGATGTCTAAACGGTGCATGGTGATGCTTGTATCCAGACCTGGCATTTCATCATACTCCCATGCGAACACATCCTTGTATTCAGTTAGGAGCTGTAGCAGCCCTTGTTCTTCTTCGCTTGTGAGATCCGCGCTCAGGAAGACTGGCCTTTTCTTTTCCTCGTTCGGGCTGAGGAACACTTCCTTTAGCTCTTGCTTTTGCGGTCTTGGCCTGTCTTCCATGCATTCAGGCGCTTCCTTGAGTTTCTCGTCTGGAGTGCCTTGTGTTGGCTCTTCTGTCAGCGCAATTTGCTCGATTTGATTGATTTGCCCAGGGATATCCCCATGCCCGCGTGAGGACATCCCCGCGCACCTTCATATGCGGTAGAATTTCTTCCCATTGGCGTAGAAGCTCTCTATCTCCTTGCCCTCGGGGTCATGCTTTGCGATCCTCTTCAGAGTGTACACGTTCTTCCGATGATATGCGATACGCGGCGCCTCTTCGCGTGTAGGCGGCTTTTCCTTGGCATCTTCCCTCGTCACCATTACCCCTGCAGGCGATTGGTCCTTGATGTCCTCCCAGAGAGGCAAAGGAGTAGGGTTGAATGGTCCGGGTGTTTGCTCATCTGCCATTTCAGTGAACCACACCGCCTCACTGAGATGTGCTTCGTCCAAGTTGAACGGGTTTGTTGAAGCCGGTATCTCGACTATTCTGTCGTTCCAGATGGCTTTCATAACCTGGTGAGCCGTCGAAGGGACTGCGTCGAAGCGATGAATCCAGGCTCGACCTACAATCATGTGGTATGTGGTGTTCGCGTCTATGACATAGAACTTTGCTGAGCACTTGATTTTGCCAATCTGAACGCCCAGGCGGATCCATCCGATTGTCATTCTAGAGTCGCTTCCGAATCCCACCAGCGGAGATGGACGTCTGACTACCTTATGTTCGGGGATCCCTGCTAGCCTCAGTGTGTGGAGCGGAACGACGTTGACCGCTGCTCCTCCATCGACGAACGCTCGTTTGAACTCGACGCCATTGATGATGGCGGTCACGTACAGAGGTCTCTGGTGACTCGCATCCGTCTTTTTGTCGCTGGCAGAAAAGGTCATAATCTTTTCCATAGAGCGGGATGCCCTGATGACTTTCCCGTTGGAGACTACAAGGTCCTCCTCGTAGTCCTCTGCTATTCTCAAAATCGCTTTTGTCATATCAGTTCGGCACTTCTCGGAGAAATTCATCTCGTCAAAGAATTTGTTGAAGCCATGCGACCCTTTCATGCGGTCGGCACGTTCATCCTCTGTGTCCCTGCTATAGTCTTCGTCTTCATGGACCTCGGCGACGATGGGCAGGCCTTCCTCTGCGACTTCTTCCAAGTCGACGATCGAGATCATAGCGACCTCTTTGCCCTTCGAGCCCGGTTCCGCATGCGCGGGAAGCGGGTTGTTGCGCACGTCCTTCCGGTGGTCGCTGACGATGAGCTCGCCGTTCTTCATCTTCTGATCGAACGCGAACCTGAGTTTCTTGCAATCGGCGGTGGGATGCATGACCTTGCCGTGGTACTCACACCACTTTGGGTCCCTCACCATCTCCTTGGAGGGTGTTTTCTCGAGCGGTGGCAGGACGCCGTCCTTGCGCCACTGTCTGCAGAGGTCACTTGCTTCCTCTACCGAGCATGGCAGAGGCGGTACATCGAAGTTTGCAACCTTCGCTTGTTTCTGGGGCGAAACTGTATTGACCTCAGCTTCGCGTCCCCGCTTGTAGCTAAACCTCCCGATCTTGTAAGTGGTGCCGCTCGCAGGTCGCTCTGGAGCGCTCTTCTTTTTCTGTCTCTCGACTATGGGCTCGATGTTCTTCGTGCATTCGATTAGCTTTGAAAACGTAGGTGTTTGCAGATTGATGAGCATACCTTTGTATTCATCTCGCATGCATTGCAGGCATATCTCTACGAGACGGCTTTCGGGCATTGGATCTTTGCACTCCAAGGATTTCGCCCTGAATTTCTTGATGAAGGTGATTCCGTCCTCTTCGCGCTTCTGGTACATCCGCGAGAGATGGATCATCGTCACCTTTTCTTCCATCTGGAAGAACTTGGTATAGAACTTCTGGACCATGTCGTCCCAAGTCTTCACGGATCCGGCCTCCAATGTTCGGTACCATTTGTATGCTACGTTCCCAAGAGATTTTGGGAACTCTCGCATCAGCAGCTTGGGATCGGCTCCGTACGGACCCATGACATCAATGAAACGCATGACATGCTCGTGAGCGTTTCCGTTGACATCCTCGAACTTATCCCATTTAGGAGCCTTGTACCCCGCCGGGTTAGGCATGAGATAGATCTCTCGTGGAATGGGTGGATCGTTGTCTAACTTCGGGATAATGGTATCCGCGAATGACTGATGAGCCAGAATAGTGTCCACACGCTTCTGCAGAGACGTCATGCATTCTGGAATGCTCCCCTCGGTAGTTCACGCAGGGGTTGCCGTAGGCGGTGGCGACACATACGCCGCTGGAGGATTGGAAGCATACTGAGTGCCCGCATTTCCCCAGATCATCGTCGGGGGAGGCAAAGGGTATTGCAGAGTTGGGTTGGACGCCAAAGCCGATGGCTGAGGAGCGTGAGCAGCAGGAGGCAGCATCTGTGCCGTTGATCCCTGAACCAAAGGCAGCTGCGTAGCTGACGGTGGAGTCTACAGATGAGGGTTGGGAGGTGTGGCTGACACTCCCAATCCTGGAGCGGTAGGGGTTCCTCCTCCCTGAGGGATAGCGGTGGCTGGTGGAGGATTCGGCGCAAGGGTGCCCAGAACGGCCAAGATTTGTTCTAATTGCGCAGATTGAGACTTGAGAGCTTTCGCCTGACTTTGGACAGTAGCGTCCAAAGACTCTAACATCTGTGCTTCGCCGGGAGTCGTTGGAGTACGGCGGGTCTCGTCTCCTGAGGGAGTTTTGGTGGAGGGCGATCGGTTGCTGACATCATCCTCCTGAGACATGGTTGCTTTTGTTGGTAAGTTCACGTCGGGTTCACCAAAATGTGCACAAGAGATTCCGGCGGGGAGACCTCCGTGTGCACCGTGTGTAGTGGATCAAGGATCGCACAGGAAGAGTGGGGTTGTGTGTAGGGAGAGAGTAAGTCAATAGCAATGTCTGAGAGAGAGACAGAGGTTTGGCAGAGCTTCCGCGTATGGCAGTGTGTTCTCCTTTGTATGGAAAGGTTGACGATCTATATATACTGGAGAACGTGACCGTTGTAGTGTGGTTAATGCGCCCATTAATGGCGGCTTAATTAGCTTAACCATAACGGCACGTCCGTCCGAGTATATACGGACCGTTAGAGCACGTGGTGCGCGAATACCGGAACCGTTACGAGGTTGACCGGGTTTGACCGGGTTTATGGAGCTCGTGCCATAAATCTCTCAAAACAGTTACTAAAGGTCGCGTGCGGGCTTGGCTCGCACGCGACAGGGCTTACTCTAGCCTCCAGACCACTAAGTCCCTACAAGTCCCGTGCAGTGGTATGCGAGGGCTCTGTCTCGCAGCCCCCACATGGATCAGCTCGGCTGGTGATCCAGTGTGTATGGAGCACAATATGGTGTGCTGGATGGCTGCCACGTGGCCAAGATCTGTCATGTCAGAAAGCAGTATCTACAATAAGCCATCATCACAGTATTACCAAGAGAAAGATTCGGTTGAATTTGCTAGCTAAATCAATTGACTGAATAATTTCACTACCCATAGGGAGTAACATATTGTTAATTCTATTGACATCCCCAGAACCACTCAAATGATCTTTTAAGTAATCAGCAGTTGTGTCTTCGTGTTCCATATTATTTCATTTTTTTTCTTTTTTATTTATTTTTCATCTTGTATTTATTTAAAATGCCTTTCTGAGCATTAAAATTAATTACAGGGGTTGAATTGCAATTAGTCAAATTTTTATTAACGAAAAAAATGGACGGAAAAGTCATCTGAGAGACGGAACAAACCACATATTAGTTAAGTGTAACTTTTTAAACCACGGGTCATTTAAGCGAACCGAGCCCAAACCACATGTCACGTATCTGTAATTTACCCTTTTCTAAATCTTCCAGGTTGGGCATATCATGAGTAGGTACACCATGCATCAACTATGAATAAATAAGATATTGTGTCTTTTTCCTGTACCAATGCTCCACAAAGTCGTACACATCAAAGTTTTGCTTTTGTATAACAGAACATGCATGGGCACAAGGGATTCCAATATTTGCCAATCCATACAAGAACACTTTCGAGAAGTTAAGTCTACAACCAATTTAGTTCGTTTTATTTCAACCTCAAACTTATTTCTCATACACTGCCTAACTATTACAAGTCGAGCCTTCTCGATATTATCACACAGTTTCTCATCAACTTTTGGGCTCACGTCGCTTGTCCATTTATCAATTTCTACCCGCTTCCTCAATTATAAATCAGTCAACTTGTGTCTATTAGCAGTCATAAACTTCATAATTTTCATATGCCTCTCAATGCGCATGTAAGCATTGAACGACTCAGCAACATTGGTATTCAACCTGTCCCACCGTTTTTTTGGGAATAAATAATTGGCCCAATGTTGGGGACCATTACTTTGTACCCAATTACCAAACTCTTCTCTGAAGGTTTTAATGTTTAATATCGCCCTATCAAAATCCGTTTTCACCCTCGCATAAGCTACATCATTCAACAAAGTTAAGGCGTTCTCTTTTCCTCTTTTCCCGAGTTTAAAAGTATTAACATACGTACTGAAGTTCTCCGTAACATGACGAAAACGGTGTGCATTATTCCTGGCACCAAAACATCCCTAACAGGTGAAACGATACTTTGATGTCTATCCGACACAATAACAACTTCTCTGGCAGGATCTAAAATCGAGTTCAATCGTTGTAAGGACCATAACCAATCCTCATAATTTTCAAAAGCAACAATACCATAAGCTAAAGAAATCATACCGTCATCAGCATAGAGACTGGTAGCTGAAAGCAAGCACCCTTTATATGGTCCACTCAAAAATAAATCATTCAATACTTTCAGGAATAGGCTACCTTTACACTGGGAAACTAATATTTTTTTTCTAGTTTGTTCCTTGAAATAGCAATAATTTATGCCCTCATAAATAATATCAAAGAAACATAATTAATGATTGTGAATACAACTTTCCATACAAGCAGAACACGGCCACGTGACATCAATCCAGCACACCTAGTTGTGCTCCATACACACCGGATCACTACCTATGCTGATCCACATGGGGGCTGCGAGACAGGGTCCTCGCGTACTAACACGGGACTTGTAGGGACTTAGTGGTTTGGAGGCTAGGAGAAGGCCCGTCGCGCGCGTGCGAAAACCAAGGTCGCGCGCGACCTATTGTAACTGACTCAGAGGTTCTAGGCTTATGTGTCCCATCAATGCGGCTGATCTCATAACGGTCTCCAATATTTGCGGGCAGATACATAACGGTTCCTATATACACGGTCGAACGTGCCGTAGGGGGTCTATCTTTAAGCCGCAATTTATGATGCATTAACCCCCTCAACGGTCACTTCCCCATTATATATAGTGAAAGGTCAGGTTGTGAAAGACTTGAAATAGCTTGGCTATTTCAAGGCCTTGAACCAACTTTCAAAGCCTTGAATTAGTTTCAGAGGCTTGAAAATAGTTTGGCTATTTTAAAGGCCTTGAAACTGGATTCAAAGCCTTGAAACTGGTTAACCTGAACACACACTCTCAGGGGGAGTTTTCTGCAAACTCTCTGAATTGTTTTACCCTCTTTATTTCATATGTTTGGTTATGTGTTATTAGATGATGAAAGAAAAATTATTATAACATGTTTTAATCGTGACATATCATCTGTTTGACCATGATAATGCAGGAAATTTTGTTTCTAAGTTTTGCAGGATTGTTTCCTAAACTGAATTGCTGCAGATTTGGAAACACTTGGACACTTTGATCATGTGATCAATCAGACGTGTATGATAGCTTCTCATGGTGGTTAAATGAAAGATTACAACAATATCTCTGAAGATTGTGATCATCCAAACGTTGGAGAAGATTTCAAAGTAGTCAAACTCTGTTGCTACAAAATAGGAAGGTTGTTGCTGAATATCTGGGGAGATTTGCAGAGCTTTTTGAAGTATATATAGAGCTCAAATTCGAAGCAACAACACAGAAAACTCAATGGGAAAATATAGAGAAAGTATTATGGATTGACAAAGCTTCAAAGAAGTTCTTCATTTCTTCCAATCCAATCACAAAAGTTCACTGCATTTCACTGCAGTTTTCTACTCTTAAGTGTTCTTCTGTATAGAGGTATATTGGTAGATCATTTCTGTATTATTTCTACATTCATTCTCAAGGATTGTTCAAAGTGAACAATAGAGAATTCTTAGTTAATCAGTTAGCTAGAGAAGGTACTAGACAGGTTAGGGAAAACCACAAGCTGTAACAGAGTAAGGGAACTCTGTGTGCTTGAGTTCTAGGGCTTAGCTTTTGATTAATAAGAATTGAGTTGAAAATCCTGTAGGGATTTGATCCCTGAGGTAGAGACGTAGGTACAAGTGGACTGAACTCTATAAATCACTTGTCTTGTGCATTTTCAGTTCATTTACTTTCATAGATTTTGGAGCACACAGAAACTGTTTTCTTTTCAAGAGTTTGAACTTGTTTTCAAGGCCTTGAAAAAGGCATACTTGTTCTATACTTTCTGCATCTACATCAAAGGCTTGAACTAGCTTTCAAGGCCTTGATCTGCACTGTTTGCACAAGTTTTCATCTTCCTAGAAAGTTTTGCAAAAAGTTTGCATACTCTATTCAACCCCCCCTTCTAGAGTATCTTAACTGATTATACATCTGCATACTCACACTTTCAATTGATATTTGAGCTTGTATTACTGTATAAGATTTAACCATCTGGTGATCATGAGTACTGCAGGTGATGGTGGTTTCTCACAGGGAAGAGCTGCTAACAGACCTCCTCTATTCTGTGGAGAAACCATATCACATCCCGGATCTGATGAAATATGAATTTGCTCACTGGAAACCTCTCATGAAAATGTTCATTATTGATCAAGATCTAGAGCTTTCAACCATTATCCAAAATGGACCTCATACTTTCTACACAAAGAAAGATGGGATCAGAACAGAAGATTCACTCTCCTCTTCTGTATTAAAGCAATTTTCTAAGAATTACAAGGCTATTAACATTTTTTATTGTGCTTTGAGTACAGATGAATTCAACAGGATTTCTGGATGCACTCAATATAATCTACCAGGGATATTTAAGATAAACAACGCATTGTAATCTAAGAACTTCATTATATTAAATATCTCCATAATAATATAATGATTATTCTAGCCAAAATAATATGCATATAAAAAAGATTTCCTCTAGGGAATCTATTCCAACACATTGGGCACAAGGTTTGTCGTATCACTGAATATATCTATTAGTTGGGTGACATAAATTTGTTTCTAGACACCGCTCTATGTTAGTAATAGTTACTACCAACTAATTAGAAACCTATAGGGTCACACACCGAATGGATTAATCTGGATTTGGGTATTAATTAGTTGGACTAATTAATTAAAAGGATCATAATGTAACCACTTTAGTAGGACAAATTTGCAAGGTGGACTAATCCGTGTATGGACATGATTACTATTGGGGAAAATATGTAGTTAATAAGGAGTTATTAACTACATAAGGGCACTCTAGCTTGTTATTTTCTCAACACAAGTCATTATTAAGAGAACATAAAAAAGCAAGGAGAGAGACAAGGAGGGTTCAGCACCCACCCGTCCCCCCTTACCCGACACCGTCGGCCACCTCGTGGCGCACACCGTCCGTGCTCCGGTTTGAGTCGTTCTTCCTCCTTCTTTCGTTGCTAGCTCTCCACATGGAGAAGGATTTCATCTGTGATCCAAATGTGTGGATACCATAGAGGCGAAGACACAATTATTCGTAGTGATCTCATAAACCAAGATACACAGTTTTTCTACTTTCATCATGTTATGATTGCTTGCCTGTGATCCTTAAAGGTATTTGAGCAGGATAATTTTTTTTTATTGCATTGCGTAAACTACATCAAAACCCTAGAGTGGTATCAGATCCACAGGTCGTAGCACATAACATGATATTATGTGTTACCCTTTGAATTGGCTTCGTTCAAAATTGAATAATCTATTGAATAATCTTGAATTTGCCAAGAGATTGTGCCAATTTTGCGCCAAGAGATTGTGCCAAAATCCAAAAACTCACATCAGATTTGAACGAAATTCACTGGGGAATAAGAGATTTTTCTCATCAATTAGAAATAAGGCACACAAGGAAGGAGAAGCTTTTAGAATTAACTCCACAAGGGACGACCAAGGGGTTGTCCGCCCCCTTCCTTGTGCGCCAAGGCCAAGTCGTGGCTCTAGGTGGCTAGCCCAGGCCGCCGGTTTGAAGGAGCGGGCTTGGGCCGACCACGTAGGCGGCTTGGGCGGTCATTTAGGGGTTCGATCATAAGGTTGGTGGGCCCCTTGGACCGTTTTGACACTAGAAGATCTAAATTCAACTATAAATTGACCAAGCGCGTTAAAATTGGATTTTAACTGTATTATGTGCTTAATTGCACGATGGATGGATATGGCCTAGGTTGTGGATATTTATATTGTGGTTTGTGGTTTGGTTTTGGTTTATTGTAATTAATTGGTTTTAAAGCCTGCGTGTCGTCTTCTCCCTCGCTTGTGAGGTCTCTATATTTAGTATAGATGCTAGCTAGTATTATATAGTTAGATGATAGTCAAGACATGGAGAAGAAGACCAAAGAATCAAGGAACCACATAGACAATGGAGGACTAGCAAGCCTAGGATGCGCGGCCATGGTGGAGGCACATGGAGATGAGCTTGTCACTTTAGGGCTTATAGTTATTCTCATTGGCTTGTGAATATCTTAGTCTTAGAGGTCATATCCATGCCATATTCATTTATTTTTTATTTATGTATTTTCTTGTTATTTATTTTTGGTGTATTGTTTATGCATGCAAAACGTAACAAGATAATAATAAACAAGGTTGATCTTTTATTTGGGATTGCACAATCCAAATAATTAGATCACGTTGACAGGATCAACAAAATAATTAATAATGACAATTAAATCCCTCAAACGATATATTGTGTTTTGTCTTCTCTTACTTAAACACCCTTCATGATCAAGGTATATTAAATTCGGGCTTGCCAAAGCAAGATAATTTTAATTTACCATGATATGATACGACGACACAAGCAAGTAATGTGTGATTGTTGAAGTAAGAGGTTGGACGCAACTAGGTGAGTTCAATTGGATTGATAAACTTAGAGGCAAGGTAATTAGAAGTTATCTATGGGATTGATAAAAAATAAGGGCTTATTCACCTAATTGAACAAAGAGTTGCATAGGATGCAATTGGAAGGAGTTCCTACCTAAATAACTGATTCTTGGGTGACTTGCCAAAGCAAGCTCAAGAAGAAGTGAGATATGAATCTTGGACCCACTAGAGAATATATGATATTTTTTTGCATTAATGGTGATGGCTATTAATTCGAGAAAAATAGTGGGAGCAATATTTAATAATTTAGCCATTATTGAATGTAGTTAATTGTTCAAAATATTAAAATTGCCTATTTCTCATTTTGTAGAATTCCAATGGCAAACAATAGAAAAGCATCGACTTCATCCCTACGATCTGTCCTTGAGAAGGAAAAGTTATCTGGAACAAATTTTCTGGACTGGTACAGAAATTTGAGAATTGCTCTCAAGCAAGAAAAGAAACTGTACGTCATAGACAATCCTATTCCAGACCCACCAGCTAAGGATGATGTACTTGCTGCGATAGTGGCATATCAGAAACATTTGGATGATTCTAATGATGTCACTTGCCTCATCCTTTGTTCCATGAACTCCTATCTTCAGAATCAACATGAGAACTTGGAGGCGTACAATATGATTGTACATTTGAGACAGCTCTTCCAAGAGCAGGCAAGGCATGAGCGGTATGAACAATCCAAATCAGTGTTCAAATGCAGTCTCACAGAGGGGAACATATTCGGGTCTCATGTACTCCGCATGATCGGGTACAGGGAGAATCTCGAGAGGTTAGGCTTCCAATTCAGCCAAGAGTTGGCCACTGATCTCATCCTGAAATTTTTGTCGGATAGTTATAGCCAGTTCATCATGAACTATAAAATGAATGAGATCAACAAAGCTCTTCCAGACCTGCTCAATAGGTTGAGGACCGCTGAACAGAGCATTAACAAGGGAATAGGCCAGGCCAGAATGATGGTAAATAGGGGAAAGGGCAAGCGATTTGCCTCTACCCCCAAAAAGGAAAGATAAAGAAATTTTCAAAATCCAAGAGAGCCTTAAAGCCTGCTGGAGGCGTGACTAAGGGTGACTGTCACTGCTGTAGTCAGCGGGTCATTGGAATAGGAACTGCCCCAAGTATCTGGAGGATAAAAGGCTTGGAATAGTGATCCTACCACCACTAGGTATTTTTGTTATAGATGTCAATTTATCTATCTCTTCATCTTGGGTATTGGATACCAGATGTGGATCTCACATTTTTCGAAATGTGCAGGATCTAAAGAGAAGTAGAAGATTGACTAAAGGGGAGATAGACTTGGGAGTTGGGAATGGAGAAAGAGTTGCTGAATTATCCATAGACGTTTATGAGTTATCTTTTCCTTCTGGACTTTCTTTAGAGTTAGACAATTGCTATTATGTGCCTGCTATGAGCAGAAATATTATTTCTATTTCTTGTTTGGACGAGGAAGGTTTTACTATTTTAATAAAGGACAAATGTTGCTCCATTTATTTTGATAGTATGCTCTATTGTAGTGCGCATTTGTCTAATGGATTGTATATCCTTTATCTAAATAATTACGTCTATAAAATAAATACCAAGATGATTAAAACTAATGATTTAAATCCTACTTATCTATGGAACTGTCGTTTAGACCATATAAACGAGAAACGCATATTTAGACTCCATAAGGATGGATTCCTAGACTCATTTGATTATGAATCATATGAGACATGTGAATCTTGTTTATTAGGAAAAATGAAAAAGTCCCCCTTCAGTACAAAATGTGAGAGGACTAGTGAGTTATTGGCACCCATACATACTGATGTGTCTGGGACGTTTCCCACGCCTTTCAGAGGTGGTTACCTTTACTTCATTACATTTACTGATGACTTCAGTAGATATAGATTTGTATACCTTATGAAGGCCAAATCGGAATCCTTTAAATTGTCAAAGAATTCAAGAATGAAGTAGAGAAGCAACTTGGCAAGAGTATCAAGGCTCTACGATTAGACGGTGGAGGAGAATACTTGAGTCAGGAATTTGACGACTACCTTAGAGAGTTTGGGATTGTGTCCCAACTCACTCCACCCGGAATGCCACATTGGAATTGGGTGTCCGAGAGGAGGAATCGGACCTTGTTGGACATGGTGTGATCTATGATGTGTCAAACGGATCTTCCAATATCATTTTGGGGACATGCTCTATTGACTGCATCTTTTACCATTAACCAAGTTCCATCCAAATCGTTCATGAAGACACCATCCAAAGAGAGAGAGCGTGATGATTGCTTGGAATAACTAATGAAAGAATGACCATTTCCCTTTGGTCGAGTGCTAAAGCCCTCTTCTCCAATAAATCTACTGAGGAACTCCAGTTTCTTTATGATGGCATCACATCTTAATGAATGGTGCCTGGTTCAAAGTTGTTTGAAAGTATGGAAGCCTTTCCTATTACTTGAACTTGGAATCCTGTAACCCTTGTGCTTAATTAGCTCCTACCGCCTAATCCAATATGAGATATGGACTGGGAGGCGTACCATAGTGTCGTTTATGAAGATTTGGGGTTGCGATGTATATGTAAAGCGTTTACAAACAGACAAGCTCGTACCCAAGGCGAATAAGTGTATGTTTGTGGGATATCCTAAGGAAACGAAAGGATATCATTTCTACAATCCAGAAAGGATATCATTTCTGATAACAAAGTGTTTATTTCTCGTATTGGTGTTTTTCTAGAAAGAGAGTTCGTCTCTAAAGAAGCCAGTGGGAGGGCAGTAGAACTTGAAGAAATTAAATAACCACAAAACACTGATCCTGCGATGGAGCATGAACAGGAACCACAAACTGTTGCGGAGTAACCTGTTCAAGTAACACAAGAACTCCGTAGGTCGAGTAGGGTACGTCATGAGCCAGAGAGGTATGGATTTCTCGTGACAGAGCTCGGTGACGTTTCACTCATGGATGATGAGCCTACTACCTATGGAGAGGCCGTGAAAGGGACAGACTCAAAGAAGTGGCTTGAAGCCATGAGATTCGAAATGGAATCCATGCATACCAAAAAAGTATGGACTTTGGTGGAACCACTCCTTTGGGCTCGGCCCATTGAAAACTCCTTAATAATAGTTATCCTAAGTACGTTCTACAATGTTATTTGTGTGTGTTTTGGTGCAAAGTGGTGAGATTCGAGCTAAAAAGAGAAGAAAATGAGTTTTTGATGTTTTTAGCGTAAATGTACAATACGGGCGTTTCTTGAATAGTTTTACATATGATTTGCATGATTTTGTCACACTTGATCTTCGCGGTATTTTTCGTGTTGTGACTTATAGGAACATTACATGAGGAGAGCAAGTGGAGAGAAGAAACGAGCTTGAGAAGTCAAGAGGAAGCAAGAGAAGCAAAGTGGGAGGAATAAAAGTGACCCATCTTCACTATTTCAAACATATACTGAGTTTTAAAATAAATTTTTGAGTGAGACTGGTGGAAAAATGAAAGTAGACTCAAAGAGCTTTACAACGATAGGTCACGGAGCTCAAACGGAGACCAGACAAGGAAGTTATGGTCCGTCGAAGAGGCTGAAAATATGAGCTCATCTCTATGGATGTTCGTGCGAACACTTATTGTGTTCATGCGAACAAAATTTTTTGAATAATCTCTTAAAATTAGTAGGAACACCCAAAAAGTTTTCGCGTGAGCAGGTTTTCGTGCGTACAACTTTGTGTTCATGCGAACAGAAGGCCAGGACGCAAATTTTAGGGCTATTTTGCAATTTTTGGAATGTTTAAATCTTTGGGGACTTGTTTTAGACCTAGAAGTCCGTGCTTTTGAACTATTGGATGTACTGGGGAGCTATTGGACGACGTTGAAGAGCTAGGGGCGATCTTTGGAGCTTGGGAACCATCATTTAATTTCTATCTTCTTCTTCTCTTTAGTTTTATTATGATCACTGAAACTTTGTACTTTGATCATGTGTAATCATAGCTAAGTCTTTTATTCAGGATATCTCGTAGGGAGCTAGGGATTGCCCCACGTTTTGGTGATTTATGGATTTGGTTTCATGATTCTAAGCTTAATTGAATGTTTTTTTTAGTTATGTGCGATTTATGATCTTAATCCTTCCTTCTTATTGTTAGACGTACTAATAGAATTTTTTTTTAGGTATTGAATATTAGAGGAAACAATATCCATTACCGGGAAATTTGAATCGTGCACTAGCTGTATCTGGGGTTGAGGAATCTTGCCAGTTGGCTAAGAACTAAGAGTAGATCACAAGAGGTTATCGCGTTTTTAAACTTGAGTAGGCTAAATGAATCAGGTACGAGGGTTTAAATACAGTCTTTGGTTGAGGAATCTTCAAAGTAATTGTGCTCGTTTAGCTAAATAAAACACAATCGTGATACTTGAGCATAAATCCTAAACAGTGTGAAATCCCTAGTGTATTCGTAGAGATATCCCGAACTTGTCCCCTTATTAAGTAACTCTAAAAATCATTCTCCGTTAATCGTGAAGTCACTCACATGATAATTTGAGATAGTTGTTCTTTTAGTTTCATTGGATTTAGAAAAAAAAAAATCTAATTGCTAGCCCACATAAGGTTTAGAATCAGTAGCTAATTTACAAGAATTCCTTTGGGTTCGACAACCCGGATTACCGGAATTATTACTACACTGACAACCGTGCACTTACAATTGGAACGTGTCAAGATTTTCGCTCCGTCGCTGTGTTCGGCTAAATCAGTTATAATTCATACCTTAGAGATTTTTAACTTTCTTGTTTATATCTATTACTCACCTACTTTCTTTGTGTGATCGGCGTTTCAGGTTGAATTTCGCAGTGCATGACCCCTTCAAGAGACGAGCCTTTGTATCCAGTGCTTGAAGACCCAGAATCTTTGTTACGCACGGAACATAGAGACATGAGGAAAAAAGACTCAGCTGCTATGGATGATCAAGGTAAAGCTGAGTTATAAAGGCTCCGCAAGGAGGCGCAAGATGCACAAGTTGTCAGAGTCACTGTGGAGACAAATGTGGCCAACATGGCATGAGAAACTCAGCAGCTTAGAGCTCAAATGGTTGAGATACAAGCAGCTCTTGCATGCCAGAATCCCCAAAATCCACCACCACCTGGTGAAGGGGTAGTTGTTGGAAACAACGGAGGTAATAACGGTGGAAATAATGGAGGGAACAATGGTAAGAATGCGGAAGACCAAGTGAACAATGTTTTCCATTGACAATCGTCCCATGGTAGATTACTTCAGAGCTACGCCAGCGAGTTACCAACCCACCATTGTGAGGCCACAGATAAACGCGCAACATTTTGAATTGCGCCAACAC
The DNA here is from genome assembly GCA_023055425.1 of Linanthus parryae. NCBI lineage: Eukaryota > Viridiplantae > Streptophyta > Magnoliopsida > Ericales > Polemoniaceae > Linanthus > Linanthus parryae. The sequence continues at coordinate 69,566,469 of JALGPY010000007.1, read as the reverse complement.
ATGATTAATATGGTTCGTGATGAGTGCTCTTTCATTGGAGCTCCATGAGATGACTCTGATGCCCATCAGCTCATCTTTGAGCAAATTACCTCGAAACTACATGATAAAAGGGTTCCAAATAAAACAGTTAAATTAATGTTGTTTCCCTTCTCTTTATCCGGAAAGGAAAAAAATGGCTCTTGGAACTTCCTGCCGTGAGTATCAAAACATGGGCAGAGTGTTGCCAAGAGTTCTTGAGAAGATATTCCCCACCGTCCAAAGTTGCTCAGCAAATGGTTGATATTACCAAGTTCACTCAGGATGAAGATAGTTCATTAGGAGATATGTGGATAAAGTTTAGCCAGATTCTTCGTAGGTGCCCCCCTCATGGGGAGCCTTCGTATAAGATCCTCCATTATTTCAACAATGCTTTGGACAGAGAAACAGCACACGAGTTGAATATGCTATATGGGGGTAAATTTATGGGATTGGGAATGCAGTGAGCTCAAGACCTACTTAACATTGTGGCAAAGAGAGAGAGTACAAGGTCTAAGACTCGTAGATACTCAAAACCCGGGGATGCATGTCTTGTTAAAAAGATTGAGTTGATGGCGCAAAAACTGGAATCTATGACCTCAGCCTTTCACATCATGAATCCTTCAGCACAAGTGAAGTCTATGGGTGAGATGTTAGGAGATGAGAATAAGGGATATGACGTTGGTATTGAAGATGTAAATTTCACGAGACTGCAGCAGTGGCCCAACACGTATCATCCAAATAACCGCAATTACGTGAATTTTAGCTATGCCAATCCAGACAGTGGACTTTATGCACAAGGTCAGCAGCCTAATCCTCAATATCAATCTCAAAGGAAATTTCCACAGCAGGAGGTACATCAGCAACAACAAAATCAATCCATATATAGCCTTCTAGGAAATATGAATGAGAAGCTGGTATCCATAGATGCTACTGTGAAAAGCCATGAGATACAGATTTGGAAAATCGCCAACCAAGCTACTAAGCTACAACATGGCATGCTTTTGACTAATACCATTATTCCTACTGAGCAGCTCAAGGCAATTACTACTCGCAGTGGTGTGATTACTTAGGATCCTCCATATCCTAGCCATGCGAGAAACGAAGCTACTAAGGCTACTGAGAAGGAATTGGGTGAAGAGGTACCCAAGGCCGTCAGTTCCCAATCAAATGACACAGTTGAAAAGAAAGAAGAGCCCAAGAACACTCTAAATCCGGCTAAATATGTGTCAGATGTGCCATATCCAGCAGCACTGAAGAGGAATGATGAAGATCCCTATTGGAGATTTTTGGAGAGATATTTAAGCAGCTGCACATCAACATTCCTCTTGTAGAAGCACTTGCTCAAATTTCCTAGTACAAGAAGTTCTCGAAAGAGATTTTTTGGAGAAATAAGAACATAGACCCTTATGCCACAGTGAAGCAGACGGAGACATGTAGTACTGTCTCTTAGGCTTCACCGTGGTATAAGGGTGAAGCCTATTACCCAGATGAACATAGAGATCCGGGCAGTGTCATCTTAGGCTGCACTCTTGGGGTTGGATACCATACAAATGGAATCTATGATTTAGGCGCGAGTATTAATCTCATGTCATTGTCCTTATTTCAGAGATTGGGCATTGGTGCGCCAAACCTAGTGAAAATGAGTTTTCAATTGGTAGACAACTCTATTGTTACAGAAAATGGGGTGATTGAGAATTTGTTAGTCAAAGTGGGTGCATTTTTCTTCCCAGCTAACTTTGTGATAGTGAATATCAAGGAGGATTGCAATGTTCCACTAATATTTGGAAGACCGTTGTTGAAGACAGTGCGTGCAAATGTGGATTTAGAGACTGAGGAGTTGACTATTAAGGCTCTAGATTCATCACTAGGGTTCAAAGCAATCCATCCGGGTAAGGGGAAGAACAAATTTTCAATGATTAAATTTAGAGAGAAAGGAATGGATCCTACTTTTGGGTTGCATACTGTTTTGCAGCCCAATCCACCCGAATCATAAAAGAAGCCGAATGTGGTGAGTGCACATGATGTGGTGCAAAAGATAAAAAGCAAGACACTGAAGGAGGAGCCACGTCGTGCTAGGCCTCCTTAACATATTTCAAGGTAACTGGGTCGGTACGTCGACCTTAAATTACAAGGAGCTTGTTGGGAGGAAACCCAACGTATTTATTGCATTAATTTAGAGAGTGCGTCTTTACATACAGTTGTGTGATTATTTATTTATGTTGGAAAGATGAGAGAGAAAGGGACTAATGATGGTTTCAAGTGACATATTTGAGCAGGTTATGGGAGAGTCTACCCCGGTGTGCCCTGGCAGACATGACCTTCATAGGGGCTCGTGCATGCGAGTTGGGAATTCTCCTGACACTCATTTTAGCATAGGAGGGCAGTCGACCCCGTTGTGCGAGTACACATTGACCGTTGGGAGCACAGTTGCGCCACTACTGAGCTTGGGGACTGTTGGTGCATATTTCTTCCCCTCCCTTGCGGAGGTTGTTAGTATCTTTTTCCTCTAGTAGAATGATGTGCCTCTTTTATTATTTATGTCAGCTCCATCTCATCTACTGTGACCAAGCATTTGATTGCCCAGTCCTATGTATAATCTCTAAATTCACTGAGGACAACGAAGCATTCAGTGTGGGGTTGTTTTATCTGTTTTCTAGCCAGGTGTCATGCATAGCCAGTTACTTGTAGGATGTTTAGATTGTATTGGGAGTCAGTGTTGTGGTTTTTGTCATATTTTCACTTATATTGTCGTATTGTGTAGAATAGATTTAAATATTGTTTGCATCTTTACATAATTTAGTATACCCACCAAGAAAGTAGATTGTGTAGAGTCAAATCTTTTCGAGTCTAAGCCTTGCATATAGAGTTAGGAGTTTATGAAAAATAAAAAAATAAAAGCGAGGAAAAATTAAAATTGAAAATTTTAGAAAGGGCAATTTGAAAGAAGCATAGGCTTAATTGATTTAGTGAGATGTGAAAAATTTAGGCATATGGTGTTAATTTTGACCGAGAATGACATTTTTAGATCCCCCTAGTAAGGATAGAGAGAATCTCATTACGTGAAGGCCTACATATTTTTGAACTAAAATGAAATTTTAAAAGCTAAAGTGTGTGTTGTCTTCTCATAAAAGAGTTGAGCTTGGTGGTTGCTAAACAAGGCGGACGTTCATGTTGTCCATCTCAGGTAGTCGCCAGCCCGCCTCGTAGTGGCACACAGAACAACTGTACGAGGATGTGTATTAGAGCACTCACTACGTTTATATCTTACCTTGTAGGAACACTAGTAAGCCCTAATTGAACTTTAGTTTATTTTTTAGCCTCTTGACCTAGGGAGACGATTCTTGGAATCCATCATATATCGTTAGAATCACCTTTCTAGAGCGTCACGAGGGAGCAGTAGTAGAGGGGGTTCGTTGAGGGAGTTATTCATGTCATATTTTTGTGAGTTCTGCAGATCGCATGTTCTTTATTTGAAATCTTGAGAGGGGATGCGAGGGTGAGTGAGTTGGCATGCACACTTCAGTGTGGCGGTGTTCCATGTCATTACATTGTGGACACAGTAGAGGAGAGCATGAGTGCATGACGTCTAATCCGCACAAAAATAGGGTTGGTTGTATTTAATTGGTGGAATGTGCTAAGTACTGGATTTCTATCATTTTTTGTAGGAGGATTGGTTGGATTAGACATGTGATATATCTTAATTGACTACTTGAGAGGGGGACATGAATACAGTCTAGTGTGGGGGTGTCAAAATTTGACTACGGACATACATATTATGCATTGACAACTCTACCCCCGTATACGCTTTGACTTTGACGGTTGGTGGCATCAAGCGCTTCATGGATTTAGGGGGAGATAAGTATTATTGTTATTCTTATTCATTGCTTTACTTATTTCCTTCACCTGATAATATTACTACTTCTTGATTCTTGGAGGAGAACCACTCGTACATTATTTCTGTATTGTTGATATTTGATTGGGAAAAATGAGAGAAATAAAAGGATAGATAAAGGAATAAAGTGTGCATTTTGGGAAAACGAGTGGTGAAAGTTCCTAGTTCCAGATTGAAGACAAAGCTTTGACGGCCACGTGATTGACATGGTACCGGGGTTTGAGGGGATTGTGGGCCGGAGTCGGCGAGATTCGGGTTGTGGATTCATATCATTAGGGTGAGTGTGTGTGAGATATGGGATTTGGTGAGCTTATGTGATGCTATAGAATTTTTGTATTCATACAATCATATCGTCTTTGTCCTTAATCCTCAACATTTTTTACAATTAGCGGAATAGGAGCTCGGACTATGAATGTTGCTTATCCTTGGTTAGCCTTTTATTTTTATCATCACACATGAAAAGATAGATTATTCTTGATATTAAGGTTAAGCTCTCAATACTAACTATGGGGAATTACTTGTTTTCGAGTTTAGTTGCGATTCACACCTCTTTTCTAACTTTCATTACTCCAGGAGCACTGTTCTAATGTGAATTAAAAAATTGTCTGATCTCCCAAAAAGAATGTAATTTGTGATATTTGTTCTAATCTCGATTCTAGAATTGAATTTGCATCATCTCGCTGCATTATAATATTGTTAGTCATGTTAGAGTCGTTTGAGTATTGTTGGCTAGTAGACAGTTAGATGCAGTAGATGAGACTTTGCTCGGGACGCGCAAATGGCAAGTGTGGGGGTATTTGATAACTCCTTAATAAGATTTATCCTAAGTACGTTCTACAATGTTATATGTGTGTGTTTTGGTTCAAAGTGGTGAGATTCGAGCGAAAAAAAGAAGAAAATGAATTTTTGGATGTTTTAGAGCTTTAATGTACAATTTGGGCGTTTCTTGAATAGTTTTACGTATCATTATCACATTTTATCTTCGCGCTAGTGTTCGTGTTTTGATTTATAGGAATATTACATGAGGAGAGCAAGTGGAGAGAAGAAACGAGCTTCGAAAGTCAAGAGGAAGCAAGAGAAGCAAATTGGGAGGAGTAAAAGTGATCAATCTTCACTATTTCGAGCGTATCTTGAGTTTTAAAATGAATTTTGGAGTGATCAGGAAATTACTTAACAGGAAGAGAAGCTCATCGAAGAAGGACCTTACCCAAGTAAGTGGGATGAGCTTAGCTTAAGGATGAGATTGGTCTAGTGGGCTAAACCCCGAGGGTAGAAATGTGGGAAGACTTTGGATTGGGATGGAATCTCCTAGGTGGAACCTCCCTTCTTCGTAACGTCATAAGTGGGTGTTTCCTAGTGCGAAAGATGCCCAAAGGGGCGCGCTAGCGCAACGCTTTACTAATAACATAGAAAGGGAGAAGTGCTTGCTGCTTACTTCTTTGTTGGCGGGCTAAATAGAAAAGAATGCTACTATTAAAGAATCTACTCCTCTTGTGGGAATGTTTCGGCTTTTGGGTAGGTAAACGACCCCGATTACCGCAACAGTCGTCTTTCACTGCTGTTCCCATACTCTTGATTTAAACACTCTCATGGTTGTTGACTTAGGTTTCGTTGTAGGCTTCACATCGTTCGCGCAACGGGACGACTTTCTTTATCAGATTCATTCCCAAGGCAAGGAAATAGCTTGACGCTCCTACTCGAAAACTTAGGCTCCCTGGAGCCGAATCTTTAGAGTCACTAGAAAGAGGGTGAAAGGCCCACTACTTCTTCATTCATGGCCTATCTGACCAGTGGAAAATGAAAGTAGACTCAAAGAGCTTTACAGCGATAGGTCACGAAGCTCAAACGGAGTTTTGACGAGAAAGTTATGGTCTGTTGAAAAGGCTAAAAATATGAGCTCATCTCCAGGGATGTTCGTGCGAACACTTGCTGTGTTCGTGCGAATAGAAATGTTGAAAAATCTCTAAAAATTAGTAGGAACGCCCAAAAATTGTTTGTGTGAATAGGTGTTCATGAGAACAACTTTGTGTTCGTGTGAACGAATTTGTGTTCGTGCGAACAGAAGGCCTGGATGCAAATTTTAGGGCTATTCTGAAATTTTTGGAAAGTTTAAAGCTTTGGGGACTTGTTTTAGACCGAGAAGTCCGTGATTTTGCACTATTGGACGTACTAGGGAGCTATTGGACGACTTGAAGAGCTACGAGCGATCTTTGGAGCTTGGGAACCATCGTTTGATTTCTATCTTCTTCTTCTCTCTAGTTTTTTTTTAATGATCATTGAAACTTTGTACTTTGATCATGTGTAATCGTAGCTAAGTCTTTTATTCAGGATATCTCGTAGGGATCTAGGGTTTGACACCACATTTTGGTGATTTATTGATTTGGTTTCATGCTTCTAAGCGTAATTGAATGTGTTTTGTTTAGTTATGTGCGATTTATGATCTTATTCCTTCTTCTTGTTGTTAGACGTATCAATCGGATTGATTTAGGTATTGAATATTAGAGGCATTAATATCCATTACCGGAAACATGAATCGTGCACTAGCTGTTTCTAGGGTTGAGGAATCTTGCTAGTTGGCTAAGAACTAAGAGTAGATCACAAGAGCTTATCGCGTATTTAAACTTGAGTAGGCTAGAGGAATCAGGTAGAGGGTTTAACTACAGTCTTTGGTTGAGGAATCTTCAAAGTAATTGTGCTCGTTTAGCTAAATAAAACAAAATCGTGATACTTGAGCATAAATCATAAACGGAGTGAAATCCCTAGTCTACCCATAGAGATATCCAGAACTTGCCCACTTATTAATTAACTCTTAAAATCATTCTACGTTAATCGTGAAGTCACTCGCCTGATTAGTTGAGATAGTTGTTCTTTTTATTTCCTAGGATTTAGAAGGAAAATAAATCCAATTGCTATCCCACATAAGGTTTAGAATCAGTAGCTAATTTACAAGAAGTCATTCGGGTTCGACAACCTGGATTACCATAATTATTACTACACTGACAACTGTGCACTTGCAGTTAGAACGTATCACCCATAGGGTGTAAGTGGGTCTTCAAGAAGAAGATCGACATGGATGGAAATGTAGTTGCCTACAAGGGGCGATTAGTGGCAAAAGGGTACAGGCAGATTCATGGTATTGACTATGACGAAACTTTTTTCCCAGTCGCTATGACCAAATCCGTTCAAATCCTACTTGCTATTGCAGCTTATCACGACTATGAGATTTGGCACATGGATGTCAAAACAGCGTTTCTCTATGGTAACCTCCTTGAGGATGTGTACATGACACAGCCAGAGGGTTTTGAGGATCCAGAGCATGCCCTCAAAGTCTTAAGCTACAACAATCCATTTATGGATTGAAGCAAGCTTCTAGGAGCTGTAATCAATGTTTTGATGAAGCGGTCAAAGAGTTTGGCTTCATCAAGAAAGAAGATGAGCCTTGTGTTTACAAGAAGGTTAGTGGGAGTTATGTTATGTTTCTTGTCTTGTATGTGGATGACATACTACTCATTAGAAACGACATTCCTACCTTGAAATATGTTAAATATTGGCTAGGAAAGTGTTTCTCAATGAAGGACTTAGGCTATGCAGATTATATACTTGGTATTAAGATCTATAGGGATCGATCTACGAAGCTTCTAAGCCTAAGCCAAAGTACATATGTAGACAAGGTGTTGAAACGGTTCAACATGCAAGAATCGAAGAAAGGATTATTGCCCATGTCGCATGGAGTCACCCTTTCGAAGGCTGACTGTCCCTCCAATGAGATTGAGAAGGACCGCAAGAAAAGAGTTCCCTATGCATCGTCCATAGGATCTATCATGTACGCCATGTTGTGTACTAGACCAGATGTGGCATGCACATTGAGTATGACAAGCAGATATCAGTCCAATCCGGGTGAGAGTCACTGGATTGCTGTCAAGAACATCCTTAAGTATTTAAGGCGAACTAAGGATGCGTTCTTCATATTTGGAGATTTGGAAGAACTCAGTGTAATTGGTTACACTGGCGCGAGCTTCCAAACCGACAAGGATGACTACAGATTGCATCCTGGCTATGTGTTTTGCTTGAATGGAGGAGCTGTTAGATGGAAGAGTCCAAGCAAGATACAATTGCCGATTCTAAAACTGAAGATGAGTACATTGCTGCTGCAGGCACAGCAAAGGAGGCTGTTTGGATTAAGAAGTTTATCACCGATCTTGGTGTGGTTCCTAGCATTGTAGATTCCATTGCATTGTAGTGTGAAAACACTGGGGCGACCGCACAAGCCAAGGAACCGAGGTCACACCAAAATTCCAAGCATTTACTTAGCAGATTCCATCTCATTCGAGAGATCATCGATAGAGGAGATGTGAATATAAGCAAGATTCCAACAGATGAGAATCTTTCAGATCCATTCACAAAGTCACTCGTTCAGCGAAAGCATGAAGGGCAAACTAGATTTATAGGCATACGAGATGTACCAGATTGGCTATCGTGCAAGTGGTAGACTGTTGGAATAGGTTCCCTGGAGTAGGGCTGTAAACGAACCGATTCGAACCGAATGTCGCTTGTTTGAGTTTGGCTCATTTAACTTGGCTACTGTAGATAGTGCTTTCTGAGCTGACAGATCTTGGCCACGTGGCAATTATCCAGCACACCATATTGTGCTCCACACACACTGGATCACCAGCCGCGCTGATCCATGTGGGGGCTGCGAGACAGGGCCCTCGCATACCACTGCACGGGACTTGTAGGGACTTAGTGGTTTGGAGGCTAGAGTAAGTCCTGCCGCGTGCGAGCCAAGGTCGTGCGCGACCTTTAGTAACTGCTTTTGAGAGATTTATGGCACGAGCTCCATAAACCCGATTAATCCGGTCAAACCCGGTCAACCCCATAACGGTTCCGGTATTCGCGCATAACGTGCTGTAACAGTCCCTATATACGCGGACGAACGTGCCGTTGTGGTTAAGCTAATTAAGCCGCCATTGATGGGCACATTAACCACACTTCAACGGTCACATTCTCCGTTATATATAGGACGTTAACCTTTCCAGACAAAGGAGGACACACCAGACATACGCGGAAGCTCTGCCAAACCCCTGTCTCTCTCTCAGACATTACTACTGCCTTACTCTCTCCCTACACACAACCCAACTCTTCCTGTGCCATTTCCGATCCTCTACTTACGGTGTACACAGAGTTCTCCCTGTCGGAATCTCTTGTGCACATTTTGGTGAACCCGACGTGAACTTACCTTTACAAGCAACCATGTCTCAGGAGGATGATGTCAGTAACAGATCGCCTTCCACTGAAGCCGCCTCGGGAGAGGAGATCCGCCGCACTCCTACGACTACCGATGAAACTCCGACGCTAGAGGCCTTGGACGCCACCATCCAGAGTCAGGGGAAGGCTCTCAAAGCTCAATCTGCGCAGCTAGAACGGATTATGGCTGTCTTGGGGACTCTTGCTTCAAACCCTGCACCAACCACCGCCGTCTCTCAGGGAGGAGGAGCCTCTACCACTCAAGGGCTGGGAGTGTCAACCACACCACCCAACCCTAATCTGCAAACTCCACCGGCGACTACGCAGCTACCCTCAATTCAAGGGTCAACAGCTCAGATGTTTCCCCTCACCGCTCATACTCCTCAGCCTCCGGCTGTGGTACCTAATCCGGCCTCGCCGTATCCCTTGCCTCCTCCAACGGCAATCTGGGGCAATGTGAACGCACAATATGTCCCTAGTCCTCCTGCGGCATATGTGTCGCCTCCGCCTTCAGTAACCCCTCCTCCTGCTACCGAGGGAAACACTCCAGAATGTATGACGTCTCTGCAACGGCGCATAGACACCATTCTGGCTCACCAATCATTCGCGGATACCATCATACCGAAGCTAGAAAACGACCCGCCTATCCCACGAGAGATCTATCTCATGCCTAACCCTGTTGGGTACAAGGCTCCTAAGTGGGACAAGTTCGAAGACGTTAATGGGAATGCTCATGAACATGTCATGCGTTTCATTAATGTGATGGGGCCATATGGAGCCGATTCCAAACTGCTGATGCGCGAGTTCCCGAAATTCTTGGGAAACGTAGCGTACAAGTGGTACAAGACGTTGGAAGCCGGGTCCGTGAAGACTTGGGACGACATGGTCCAAAAGTTCTACACCAAGTTTTTCCAGATGGAGGAAAAGGTGACAATGATCCACCTCTCGCGGATGTATCAGAAGCGCGAGGAGGACGGAATAACTTTCATCAAGAAGTTCAGGGCCAAGTCCTTGGAATGCAAAGATGTGATACTCGAAAGCAGACTCGTGGAGATATGCCTGCAGTGCATGCGAGACGAGTACAAAGGTATGCTTATTAACCTGCAAACGCCTACGTTTTCAAAACTAATCGAATGCACAAAGAACATCGAGCCTATAGTGGAAAGGCAGAAAAAGAGAAGCGCTCCGGAGCGATCCTCGGGCGGTACTACTTTCAAAATCGGGAGATTCAGTTACAAGAGGGGACGCGAAGCTGAAGTCAATACGGTTTCACCCCAAAAGCAGGCGAAGATTGTGAACTTTGATGCACCACCTCTGCCATGTTCGGTGGAAGAAGCAAGCGACCTCTGCAGGCAACGGCGCAAGGACGGTGTCCTACCGCCACTCGAGAGGGAACCCTCCAAGGAAATGGTGAGGGACCCGAAGTGGTGCGAATACCACGGAAAGGTCATGCATCCCACGGCGGACTGTAAGAAGCTCAGGATTGTGTTCAGCCAAAAGATGAAGAATGGCGAACTGATCGTTAGCGACCAAAGGCAGGATGTGCGCAACAACCCACTTCCTGCCCATGCGGAGCAAGAATCAAAAGGCAAAGAGGTTGCTATGATCTCGATTGTGGATCTGGAAGAGGTCGCAGAGGATGGTCTACCCATTATTGCCGAAGTCCATGATGATGAAGACTACATCATAGACACGAAGGACGAGCGTGCCGACCGAATGAAGGGGTCGCACGGCTTCAGCAGGTTCTTCGACGAGATGAACTTCTCAGAAAAATGCCGGACGGAGATGACAAAAGCGATCTTAAGGATAGCAGAAGACTACGTGGAGGATCTCGTAGTCTCCAATGGGAAATTCATTAGGGCATTTCGCTCTACACAAAAGATCATAACCTTTTCCGCCAGCGACAAGAAGACAGATGCGAGCCACCAGAGGCCTATGTATGTGACGGCCATCATCAATGGCGTCGAGTTCAAAAGAGCGTTCGTCGACGGAGGAGCAGCGGTTAACGTTGTTTCGCTCCACACATTGAAGCTAGCAGGGATCCCAGAGTACAATATTGTCAAGCGTCCATCCCCGTTGATGGGATTCGGAAGCGACTCCAGAATGACGATAGGATGGATCCGCCTGGGTATCCAGATCGGCAAAATCAAGTGCTCAGCGAAGTTCTATGTCATAGATGCGAACACTACGTATCACATGATCATAGGTCGAGCCTGGATTCATCGCTTTGATGCTGTCCCTTTAACAGCTCACCAAGTGATGAAAGCTATTTGGAACGACAGAATAGTCGAGATACCGGCTTCGACGAATCCATTCAACATGGATGAAGCACATCTCAACGAGGCGGTGTGGTTCACCGAGATGGCGGACGAGCAAACACCGGGACCATTCAATCCCACTCCTTTACCCCTATGGGAAGATATCAAAGATCAGTCACCTGCGGGAGTGATGGTGACAAGGGAGGATGCCAAGGAAAAGCCGCCCACGCGAGAAGAAGCGTCGCGGATTGCCTACCAGCGAAAGAACGTGTACACTCTGAAAAGAATAGCAAAGCATGACCCTGAAGGCAAGGAGATAGAGAGTTTCTACGCCAACGGGAAGAAATGCTATCGCATATGAAGGTGCGCGGGGGTGTCCTCACGCGGGCATGGGGATATCCCTGAGCAAATCAATCAAATCGAGCAGGTTGCGGAGACAGAAAGATCAATGCAGAGCACTCCAGAAGAGAAGCTCAAAGAAGCACCCGAATGCATGGAAGACAAACCCAGACCGCAAAAGCAAGAGCTGAAGGAGGTATTCCTAAGCCCAAACGACGAAAAGAAGAGGCCGGTCTTTCTAAGTGCGGACCTCACAAGAGAAGAGGAGGAAAGAATGCTACAGCTCCTGACCGAGTACAAGGACGTGTTCGCATGGGAGTATGATGAGATGCCCGGTCTGGACACAGGCATCACCATGCATCGGTTGAACGTAATTCCGGGGTCCAAGCCGGTAAAGCAGAGCACAAGAAGCTTTAGGCCGGAGCTCAATGTGAAGATTAAGCAGGAGATTGTCAAACTCCTGGACGCCAAGTTCATAGAGCCGAATCAACATTCCACATGGCTGGCCAACATTGTGCCCGTGGTAAAGAAGAATGGACAGCTTCACATCTGCGTGGATTTCCGGGATCTCAATCGTTTCTGCCCCAAGGACGATTTTCCGCTCCCCAACATTGATCTGCTTATTGATTTGACAGCGGATCATCGCATGTTCAGTTTCATGGACGGCTTCAGCGGGTACAATCAGATCAAGATGGACCCTGAAGATGCACGGAAAACCGGATTCATCACCCCAGTGGGAGTATTCAACTATACAGTGATGCCTTTTGGTCTCAAAAACGCAGGTGCAACTTACCAGCGGGCCATGATGGCCCTGTTCCACGACATGATGCACAAGGAAGTGGAATTTTACGTGGATGACCTGGTGGTTAAATCCAAAGAGGAGGCAGATCATCTGGCGGATTTGCGGAAAGTGTTCAATAGATGCAGACGCTTTCAATTGAAGATGAACCCCATGAAGTGCGCATTCGGAGTGACATCAGGGAAGTTCTTGGGATGCGTAGTGCATCGCCAAGGAATCGAGCCTGACCCTGCGAAAGTATCAGCCATCACCGGCATGACTCCGCCACATAACCAAAGTGCCTTGAAAACGTTCTTGGGAAAGCTATCATATCTGCGAAGATTCATCCCAGCGATTGCCGAAATTACCTGCTGTTTCAGTGACCTTCTCAAGAAAGATGCCGTATACAGCTGGACTCCTGAGCACGAAGCTGCATTCGGGAAACTAAAGGAGCTGCTGACATCTTCAAAAATAATGATCGCGCCTCAATTAGGATCACCGCTTTTGCTATATCTGACGTCAACAAGGAAGTCTATAGGAGCTCTTTTGGCTCAGGAGTACGAGGGCCAAGAAAGGCCCATCTACTACATCTCTCGCATTGTGCAGCCCGCAGAATCAAGGTACACGGACATCGAGCGTCATTGCCTTGCCTTATTCTTCGTAATAGAGAAGCTGAGACACTACTTTGCTTCGCACAAAGTGGTGGTGGTCACAAAGAGTGATCCCATACGATATTTTCTGACTCACACCACTCCTGGGGGAAGATTGGCAAAATGGTATATGACCATCTCCCAATATGATATCACATGCGTGCGACCGCGGGCGATCAAGTCGCAGGCGGTGGCGGATTTGCTAGCGCAGTTCCCCGATTAAAGTCATGAACCTGTGATTGAAGAAGAATTCGAGGGACCTGAAATCTATACAGTTAATTTGCCCTACTGGACGCTCCATTTTGACGGCTCGTCAACAAGGAAATGTGGAGGCATTGGGATAGTCTTGACCAAACCAGATGGGGAGGTCATACAGATGTCCGCAAAGCTTGACTTCGCAGTCACCAACAACGAAGCAGAATATGAAGCCTTCATTGCGGGACTTCGCGCGGTGAAAGCTTTGGAAGTAAGTAATCTGACGGTTATGGGGGGACTCCAAGCTAATTGTCAAGCAAGCCTCGGGCGAGTACGGTTTGAAGGAGATGAATTTACTGTCCTACCGAACCTTGGTACAAAGGCTGGTGCAACAATTCTGCGATGTTTGGCTACCTTGGGATCCAAGGTTAGCACGGACAAATGTCCTGCAAGAATCTCGATTGAAGTGCGAACATCGTCGGCGTTAACAGAAGACACGTGCGACGATGAATGCATGGACGATGCGGACTGGAGAAAGTCAATCTTACGGGCCATCGCAGAGGGCACGAGCAGCGAGAACTGGGCATCCACAAAGGGGTATTGCATACATGACAACACCCTCTATTACAAGGGCCCTGGCGGAATACTTATGCGATGCGTCTCCGAGCAAGAAGGAAAGCTGCTGTTAGAAAAGATTCACCAACATGCTTGCGGGGAAAGCGAAGTGTCAATCTATCGGAAAGCTCAGATGTCAACGGTCGCAACACTGATACAAGGAAAATGCGAGAGTTGCGCACTGATCAAAGATTCTTTACTCATTGCTCTGACCGATGATGATGCAGATTGGAGGAAACCACTCTTTGATTTTCTCACGCAGGGTACTGTACCTGAATCAAGAAAAGAAGCTGAGAAACTAAGGAGGAAAGCAGCCCGATATGTGGTGCAAGAAAATCTGCTTTGGCGAAGGGGCCATGAAGGTAACTTGCTGCGATGTCAAGACAGCAGGGAAGCACAAGAAGTGATGGACCTTTCTCACCAGGTGGAACATCAGGGAGGTGCGAAATTATGCAGACAACTCCTCTCAATTGGATATTTCTGGCCCACCATGGAGGTTGATTGCCGCACCAAAGTACGACGCTGCCAGGAGTGTCAATTTAAAGGTAATCTAGTGCATGCTCCTGCTGTAGATTTACATGCATTGGGAACGCCATGGCCGTTTCACACATGGGCTCTGGATTTTATTGGTCCAATTCGACCAACCTCACAGGGGAATCACTTCATTCTCACCGCGACTGAGTTGTTCACCAAATGGGTAGAAGCGGTACCACTGAAGACGGCAAATGCGCTAGCTGTGGTCCATTTCATCCAAGAAAGTATCATATGCATGTTCGGAATTCCCAACACCATCCTTTCGGATAATGGCACTCCTTTTGTTAATCGTAAGGTGGCTGCGAAGCTAGCAGAATACAACATCAGGCAGATATGCTCCACCCCATACTACCCGAAGGGGAATGGGCAAGCAGAAGCGACCAACAAGACGCTGTTGAGAATTTAAAGAAAGATGGTTGCAGATGACCACAAGAAGTGGGCTGATTCTTTGAGCATAGCCCTGTGGGCTTACCGTACTTCTCCAAGGACACCCACAGGGGTCTCATTCCTTCTATGCTATGGAGCTGAGGCTGTGGTACCTGCGGAAGTAAAGGTTAACTCTGCAAGATTGGCTTTCCACGCATTGTACGACAATCAACGCGACCATGACTTAGTCCTGCTAGAAGAAAAGCGGGAGCAAGCTAAAAGGACCAACAAACGATACCAAGAAAGGATTGCTCGTGCGTACAATAAAACAGTCCAACGTAGAGATTTCGCAGTTGGAGATTTGGTCTTACGCGCATCTGATCATTGCATGCGAGAGGCGGCTCACCCAAAATTCGCAGCCAATTGGGAAGGACCCTTTGAAGTCACAGAAGTCTTTGACAGTGGCTACTGCAGCATACGGAGGTTACACGGAACAACCTCAACCCCAAGCTCAGTCAACATGCGCTGGATTAAGAAGTATTATCCTTGACTTCTCTCATTATATGCGTTATATTACAACGTTGCCTTATGCTCTGTATAGCTATGATTCGCACATCTTCTCTCCCATATGAGAGAATTGTAATCTCATCTCTCCCATATGAGAGTTCTATAATAAAAGACTTCTCCCAAATGAGAAGGACTTTATACTTCTAGCTGTTTTTATCGCTTCATTTAGTTCATTATTACTGCTAACGAAAAGCCTATCTGTCACGATAGCAGCCTATGCAAACACGATCCTAATTGATCTTCTAAGCCTATCTGCCACGATAGCAGCTCATGCGAACACGATCTTAATTGATCTTCTAAGCCTATCTGCCACGATAGCAGCTCATGCGAAAACGATCTTAATTGATCTTCTAAGCCTATCTGCCACGATAGCAGCCCATGCGAAAACGATCTTAATTGATCTTCTAAGCCTATCTTCCACGATAGCAGCTCATGCGAAAACGATCTTAATTAATCTTCTAAGCCTATCTGCTATGATAGCAGCCCATGCGAACATGATCTTGAATGATCATTCAAGCCTATCTGCCGCGATAGCAGCGTTATACAAATGCGATTTTAAAATCGTTCTTAAGGCTGTCTTCCATGATAGCAGCATTATGCAAAATGATCTTAAGTGATCTACAAAGGCCTATCTGATGAGATAGCACTTGCACTTGAATCAAAAGAAAATCATAAGCCTATCTGCCAAGGATAGAAAAGCTGCGAAAACACGATCTCGAACGATCTAAAAGTATATTTGTAGATTTATACGGCAGATAGCAAATCATAAGCAACAATGCAAAGTGTGTATATAGCACTACAGAAGGCGAAATCTGCCAATACGCATGCGAAATTGTAATTTGTTGTAACAAAACAGCAAATCATACAAAGCGATTTATCATTATGAGTCAAAAGGACTTACAATTTATCTGTCTAGATAACAGCTTACAAGCGAAAAAGCTCAAATCAAGCTAACTACGCAGCCCACATGGCTTACAATGCATCTAAAAGGTAACTTACAAGCGAGAAGTTACACATCGGGGAAATCCTAACTGAAAAACAATGGACCTAACGGTCCTAGCACAAGCTATGCGATACACAGATCTGCGACCAAAGATCTGTAGCAAGTAGGGCGCTCCTGCGAGAAGATCAGCCCGCTACCCGCTATGTCTACAACCGCAAGACCTGGGTGACGCTACGTCCAAGATCTCAGGATCTGACAAGGCCTCTGTCTGATCAAGATATGTGCCAGAGGAACCACCTGTTCCGGCATATGCAGCAGTACAAAACAGGGGAGCAGTTATTCCTCGGGCAATGGGCTCCTTGTCCACGGAAACGAGCACAATGGCTCGCCACCCTGAGCTCACGAACGTGGGGGCAAGAAATTCTCCTCCGGGCATGTTGGAAGAGAATCCCGCCGTTCATTACGAGTCGGTAGCAAGGTCAGTACGGCGCTGCACCTCGCCGGGAGGCGGCCGGAAACATGACCTGCAAGCATAATAGACGAAGAAAATTCTTCGAGCAAACATGAGGTATTATCTGCATCTTCTTTATGATAGTTATGAAGATCAATAAGCCTTATGAAGCAGATCAGGGAAACTATTTCTATAGCACAAAGCACAAACTCAGGTTTCACAACTTGAAGCTGCCATGAATCAACGAAAAACAAGCGTTGAAGCCAACAGTCGTAAGGACTCACGGCAAACCACATTTTGGGATGAAGAACCCAAATAGCAAAAGGCAGGGTTTATATAGACCTTGCGGAGACTCTTCAGTTGCCAAGATGAGTCAGCAGAATTTGAAAAGAGGGTAAGGATCAATCACTTACGCCTTGAAAAGTGGTAACAATCAATTACCCTACTAAAGGCTACGACGATTCGGTTGCGTATCCTAATTAATGACGGATGGTCATGATTCGGATTGACTTCCCAAGGAAAGCGTGCTTATCTAATGAGCAATTAGCGCGAAAATCAAGGCAGAATATCAATTGCTGATGTCATAATTTGATATGCACAGAGATATTCTAGCAAATCCCGAAAAGGGCAAAACGGGCATTTCAGTTCTTCGTTTTGAAAAAAAAATGGGGGAGAAACCCTAGCAACATTAAAATAATGTTTCAGCTACTTATCTACTACTTTTCAAAAATCAAAATAAACCCTTGATCAAGGAGTCATGGGGAGTAAACTGACGGCTCAGATTTTCCACTTGCTCCACTTCTTGATTCAATTGCTCGCATTTGGCGTTCATCTCATGAAAGAGCTTCATAGCCTCTTCAATCTTTTGCCTTTGCTGCTCTACCTTCTGCTTCTCAGCTGCGAGGTTTTGGTGGCCGCGTTTCAAAGTCACGGTCGCGGGAATCAGGGTAACTCTTTTGACAAGAAACTTGAAGCCCAGCTTGCCTTGAACTTTGGCGAGAAGATTTTGGCACATGCCAAAAAGCAATTCCGCGCTCTGAGGAGAAATGGTCGCAGGTGTGGCCGCGGACAGCTGCTCCAAAATCCAGATGGCTTCAGTAAGAAATAGCCTCCTGTCGAAGGGCCCTATCTCCAGAGACCTCGCAAATGATTGGGGGTAGGTGAGGCGCATCCGAACTAGCCAGTCCACGTCGGCTTGCTTCAAACCTAAAGCAATGTCAAAGCCAAGTTAGACTATCAAACTCGCGAATGAAGAATGCAAGATGCGAACAGCAAATCACGACATACCAGTTCCTTCAAGGATCTCGCGCAGAGAAGGAATGCGCATTGCTGGGGTAGTTGAAGACTGTCCTCGCTCCATTGCCCTTCTATCAGCTGCAAGCTCTAACTCCTCATAGTTGGGGGGAAGAGTATAAGCCACACCAAGTGTGATTGCAGCCCCGACCTGCGAACCCGAAAAGTTCCACGCAGGAAGAGGTGCTGCCGACTCAGTCATTGCCGGAGGCATGGCGGTAGCAGAAGTTGCAGCTTGATGAGGGATACCTTCAGGTGCGATAGCATCAGCAGCATTCATTCCTATTTCCTCAGCACCAGCATGGGCATCTTCCTCCATTAACACAGTGTCAGCCTCGGCATCATCAGAAAGTTTGATGACGTCCTCAAGGGCTCTCCTGCATATTCAGCAGCTGCGACGGGCTTCTCGGTATGAGAACTCGGCACCGGGACATAGGACGCCGAAGGTTGACTCCTTTGCTCCAACACGGGTTCATCAGCATTGCCTGCGATACAAAAGGAGATGGTGTGAGGTAACTTGTATCGTATGTTATTTTACTATCTTTGATAAGCTAAGAGCAAGCACCTCCACGCGAAGGTGGGATTGCAGTATCCTCGTCATACGTTAAGGACGTGGAACCTTGCCCTATTAATGTGTCTTCATTAAGCATGTCTTTAAGGTGAGTGTGACCTGGGGCGCGAAGAAACCAGTCATGATTATGTTTGAGTTGCTAAGCCTAGTTCACGCATATTGTCCAAATGATTACCTGAGGGTTCACCGCACTTGCCTACTAGCCAACGGCAAATGTCAGCTTTTGACACACCGTGCTTTAACGCACCAACAATAACATCTCGATAAGTTACTGCGAGATTAAAAATCTCACCTTCATTGCCGCCTGCGATTTCTTCAAAATCTGCTTGGGCTTGCTCTAAGGTTTCCGCATCTTCTTCTGGAGCCACATCCTCCTCTTCCACTCGAGGAGCCACCTCTTCGGGAAGCACATCTTCCTCATCAGTTGGACGCACTAGGTCGTCGACGTGTTGTTCTTCTAGGCTCCTCTGCTTCACACGCTCGAGCTCCTCCTCTTCTCGCTTTCTTCTCCTTTCAGCAGCTTCCGCAACTGTCCTCCTGGACTCGGCGAGAATGTCCTCGCTTATGGTTTCATCAGAAACACCAGAATGAGTACCCCTCTTCTACCTCTTGGCCAAAAGGCCACTGATGGTCTCATCATCATCATCTGCGAAGAAACAATCTGTTCAAACCAGATTGCAAAAAGGAGTTAAGATAATGAGAAAAGAATTACGATTGAGATACCTCCTGATTCTTCCTCATGTATCACATCTTCTTCTCTGACTCTGACATTTTCAATTCTTTCCTCTTCTTCATCTCCTTCTCTTGGCTCCCGCCTCTCCTCTTCTTCCTCCTGGTCGAACGAAACGAAGGTCTCCACTGCGAGCTCCTTTCGCGCTTTACCGGTCATGCGACCTTTACCTTTATCCCTGGCAGAAAGGGACCTCGCAGAAGGGGAAGTTGGAGCGCTTCTAGGGGAAGAAATTGTAATTCCTCTTTGCCTGGGCTTCTTCGCTCTTGGTGCAGCAGTCGCTGGAGGAGACGGATCATCTCTAGGAGGAGACAAGGCTGGGGTATTGTCTATCAGTGAATCAGAAAAAGCATTCATGACCTCTCGAATCTTGGTTTGACCTCGGGATCCATTTTCGATGCCAGCCGAAACGGCTGTCCTTGCCTTCTTGTAGTAACAATGGTGGTAACCACCGATTTGGAACGCTCACCAGATGCAAACCTCCGCACATGGCACTACAGCAAGAAGCGTAGTATGAAGTTTTCAATATATTGAAGTGAAGAAGTTTAGCGCATGCAAGAGAAGTTGCTTACCTTAGCAAAAGTTTCGCTATATCTGATGACATGCGAGTCGCCTTTTCTAACCGCAGCGATCTTTTCGTCTAGAATGATGGAGGGACACAGATGGTTCTCGCGATCTAGCAATGAATAGCAACCATATTCAGACTCGTCCAGGCTACAATTGGGACGAAAAGGAAAAGAATTCCTTTTGATCACAGGAGCTCTTCTTGGCTGGGGGATCGACTGCGTCTCAAACCTTGTCTGCTGGGCGTTCCAGTATGCGAGCCAGTTTCTAGAACAGCCGCCTTCACGGTTACCTGCAGGTTGTTCGAAGGGGAGATTGCTCAGCAAGACTGTTTTACACTCCTTTGACAACAAACGCTTATAGCAGCCTCTGATGATAGACTGCGGCCAGATTGATGGTGCCACTGCATCGAAGCCAAATTGGGGAGAAATGCGAGTGGGATCAACATCCACGGTAATCCTCTCGTACCTCGGCGCGAGCTCACGAACATGCTCTGCGAGAGCAGGAAGGGAACCTCGCAGGCACCAGCAAAAGAATTCGCGATAGCGCTCGTGGAAACCATCGCACGTTTTCAATACGCATGGCATAGGTCCTGGCTATGAACTCTTCCCGATTGTCACATATCAGGCTCCAGACGCACTTGGGGTAGTTTTTTCCGAACCACCTCGCAGCTCTGCTGCTGTTACGTTCCTCCACCGCGCCTGGGGGACACCACTTGTTGGGCTTAGAAGCAACTGGGGCATAGGAAGGCCATCGCTCGAAGACCCACATTGTCAAGAAGGCAATGTTAATGTAAGTCAGTATGTCGAGGCGGCCACGCGATTCCTTCATTTCCACGACCAGCTGATCCAGTCTGTAGTACAGTGTACCCAAGACCAAGGGTCCGAGTGCGACTTTCTGGCCGAGGGCCAATTTTACAGCAAGGGGCAGAACGTGATAGAAGACCCCATCGTGCGGGTAGCCATCGATTAAGTACCTCGACAACCAGGCGCAGAGGAAGGCGCATAGGGTCAAGTGATAACCCTTGCCATCCACATAGTTCTTAGCCTTCGGGTTTTGACTCAGAAGCTTCTTGGTGATGCTGCTGTTCGCATAATCACGGAAAAAGTACTGCACCCACTTGTTTCAAGTGTTTTTCGCAGATGTGTCAACCAACTGCCAGTCAGGAAGGACTTCTGTAGTGGTCCACCGGGTGGAAATTTTCTTTACCTCTGACAAGCACTCCTCCATCTGCGTGTACAAAGCAATCTCCGCATCCGTTCTCAAGGGACTCAAAGGATCCACCTCACCCATGGGAGACAGATCATACAGCATGTGCACGTCCTCGAGCGTGGAGGCAGCCTCGAACTCAGCAAAATGAAAGGTGTGAGTTGCAGGCGAGTAGCGGGAGAGAAGGTTTAGAAGCATGGACTGGTCCAGCTTCACGGCAGCACCCTTCATAGCACTTACTGCGAAGTATACGCCAGCATCATTTAGAGTCATGGCGTGATGAGTCAATACATGGTCGATCCACTCATCCATGTAGTCCAATTTCTGAACAAATGCTTGGGTGGAAATCGCAGCATACGGGAAGTACCCATTTTCGACTCCCAATCGAACCACGTCTTCGGAGCCAATCAATTCGAGCAAAGCCGAGTTAACTGGAGGGGTTAATGTTTGCAATCCCTCACCAGGGACAGGGGTAGGCAGTTTCTTTGCCTTAACCCTAGCATGGTAGAAGTCTTTGCCACCCAGATAGGGGGCTTTTCG
Source organism: Linanthus parryae (assembly GCA_023055425.1). Taxonomy (NCBI): domain Eukaryota; kingdom Viridiplantae; phylum Streptophyta; class Magnoliopsida; order Ericales; family Polemoniaceae; genus Linanthus; species Linanthus parryae. The sequence goes on along the minus strand of JALGPY010000007.1, from coordinate 69,544,712 downwards.
CCATAGAGCTTGCAGAAGATCAGGTATTTCTTCGTCCTCCTTAGTGGGTCTAGTTCCTTTTGTCTTTGCCATTCCTGCGGAAAAGAAAGAAAAAAAGGGGGGAGAAATATGCACACTTCAGTTTGATTCAAGATCTATGGGAAGAAAGATGAACATTCTGGTACCAATTTCATAAATTAGAGATTGGAATCGTTTGCATTATCAGGGATTTCAAAAAACCCTACATTCAAGGTCCTTATCATTTGGGGATTAAATCGAAATTGGATTTAAAGATTGTGAGCTTCTTCATAAGTTTTCAGCAGATAATATGTCATGGGTTTGCAGATCCAACGCAGTTCAAAGCATATACTAGCATATTAAATCAAAATTGAACAAGGCCAACCTTGTTTTTGTAAAGCTTGCTTGGATGCAGACAATTGAAGAAGACGATTTGCAATTTTGAACTGGTGATTGATTATCTGAATCTGCTCTTGAAGACTTTCGGGTATCATTCACTTTAAGAAAAAGAAGTGATGCTTTGCAACAATGGAGAGTACAGAGTATTTATCCAAAACAATGAAGGGTTGCGTCCTTTCAGTAGTCGAATCGCAACCGTCACCGTCGAATCGCGCAATCACAGGACAAGCTGACGTCACCCCTAAAACCCTAAATGCCAGACGGCACGACTCTAGGGGTTTAAGGTCATAATGGCACGCACGGGGGCTGAACTTACTCATATTTGAATTGGTGCGTGGCGGCGACGCGTACGTTGGTTTCTGCGCATGGAAGTCTATCTGGTTATGAGTCTTCACGCGCAGAAAGGGGGCTAGTTTAGATATTGCTTTCTGAGCTGACAGATCTTGGCCACGTGGTAACCCTCCAGCACACCATATTGTACTCCACACACACTGGATCACCAGCCGCGCTGATCCATGTGGGGTCTGCGAGACAGGGCCCTCGCATACCACTGCACGGGACTTGTAGGGACTTAGTGGTTTGGAGGCTAGAGTAAGTCCTTTCGCGTGCAAGCCAAGCCCGCACGCGACCTTTAGTAACTGCTTTTGAGAGATTTATGGCACGAGCTCCATAAACCCGGTCAATCCGGTCAAACCCGGTCAACTCCATAACGGTTCCGGTATTCGCGCATAACGTGCTGTAACGGTCCCTATATACGCGGACGAACGTGCCGTTGTGGTTAAGCTAATTAAGCCGCCATTGATGGGCGCATTAACCACACTGCAACGGTCACATTCTCCGTTATATATAGGACGTTAACCTTTCCAGACAACGGAGGACACACCAGACATACGCGGAAGCTCTGCCAAACCCCTGTCTCTTTCTCAGACATTACTACTGCCTTACTCTCTCTCTCTACACACAACCCAACTCTTCCTGTGCCATTTCCGATCCTCTACTTACGGTGTACACAGAGTTATCCCTGCCGGAATCTCTTGTGCACAGCTACTAAACGAGTCGAACACGAAATCGAGTTGAACAAAAAAATCTTGTTTGATTTCGGCTCGTTTAGGGCTCGAGTTGTTCATTGTTGGGCTCGTGGCTCGTTTAACTAGCTCGTTTACGGGCTCGAGTTCGGTTCGAAGAACTTTATTTCTCTCGGATATGTATGATAATATACAATTTTTGAATTAAAAAATCTTGTGTTATTACTTAAGATAAAATTCTAAACAAATCAAATATATAAAATATTTTGGTATAGAGATATACAATATTCGTGCTAATGATATATTCCAAGCATTCAATTTTATTCATAAAATAATAAACATTTATGGTATAGTAAATTATAACATCACATTTTAGAATCCAAATTTAATAGGTCAAACTCATACAAAATGCAGATTCTATACTAATTACGCCCTATTTAAGAAATTACACATAAATAATACAAAAATATTTAACCGTTTTTAACTATATATACATATATACTACTATAATTTTTTAGCGAACACTAACGAACGAGCTCCTTGTTCGGCTCATGTAACAAACAAACACATTTTAATGTTTGAGTTTGTTTGATTAATAAGTCGAATCAAACACGAATGAGATTTTACCGAATCGAACACGAGTTGTTCACGAACGACTTGGTTCATTTACAGCCCTACCCTAGAGGCAATCTAGATTTAGTATGAACATTGTTTGGATAGAATATTCATTTATTATTTATGGAGATATTTAATAAAATGAAATCTTTAGATTACAATGTGTTGTTTATCTTAAATATCCCTAGTCCATTATATCGATTAACGGGACGATCACTATAGACTAGTATGTGGGTAGATTCATATGAAGATATCAAGTCTAAAAAATGAGTATGTGTAAGTTCATCCTGTTTTTAAGGCTTGAAACAGCTTGACCTTGAAACTGCTTTCAAGGGTTTGAAACAAGCACTGCAGAATACAGCATGAACTTAAGGGGAGCTTTTGATTCTATTCTAACTCCAGATCTCCTATAATTGATTATATGTTATTTGATGATGAAAGACAAATCATTTTGTTACCCTAAACTGTGATTAATCTATCTGTTTGACTAAGCTTTTTGCAGGGATATACATTTACCTATTTTGTAGGAATTAGTTCCTAAATTGTATGTCGCAGAAAAGGAAACTGAATTTGTTGATCTGATTATGTACTGGTTCAATCTGACCTGGACAAACAAGCTCAAAGACAGTATCTTTGAAGATACTGAGCAACTAGCCGTTGGAAGAGCTGTTATAAGAGTCAAGATTTGAAGCTACTTTTTAGGAAAGTTTGTTAAGAAGATCCTGAAGATCTTCATTTCAAACACGCTGCTTAAAAGAGGGAATTGCTGAAGAATTTCGTGGACACAACAGAAAACAACATACAAAGACATTGAAACACTACAGAGGATTGAAAAGCAACCAAGAAGCAGATCTTCATCACTCTATCCAATCATCTGAAGAACACTACATTCAAATTGAATACTTAGTTCTCAGTGTTCTTCTCTTCTCATCATTATTTGTATATAATTTAGATAATACTTCTAGTTCTTATTCTCGTGGATTGTTCATGGTGAACAATAGAGAATTATGATTAATCGATTAGCTAGAGAAGGTACTAGGTAGGTTAGTGAGAACTACAAGTTGTTGACACGTTCCAACTGCAAGTGCACAGCCGTCGTGTGTAGTAATAAACCAGAAATCCGGGTTGTCGAACCCAAGGGACTTTGTTTAAATTAATTATTATTCTATGCCTTATGTGGGCAAGTCGCAAGATGTGTTTTTATCTAATTCTAAGAAATTAAACGCAAAATTCTCAATTAACCAAGTGAAATAATTCACGATTAATAAAGAATGAATATTTGGAGGTTTTTATCAATACGGGAAAAGCACCGGGAATTCTCTAGGTTCACTAGGTCGATCTAAATTTATGTTTTGATTCGTAAAACAACCACGTGTTATTCACTATTAATCAAGCAACGTTGAACTTACCGAGTTACCAAGTAAATCCACTATACTTAAACTAAACTAAACCGAGTTACCAAGCCTAATTTAGGTTTAAGTATGCATTAAGATTATGATTCTACTTTAACGATCCTAGTTAACGATGCCGAGTTACCAAACATTGATACGACTAGGTGGATTATTCGATTTACCGACTAGTTATCACGGAGTTACCGCGTGAAACTAATTAATTCTATCTCTACGTTAGCTACTCGCAAAGATAGTAAGATTAAGAACGCAAATAATCCATAATAATGAATAAACACGAGAGATTAAGCTAAAGCATGCATTACAATCATCAAAACATCAACTTTAGATCAAACCCTAGCTACACCAAACGAGAATTCCCAGCAAAAGGTGTTTAGCTACTCATATTCATAATCAAAACAACGATTATAATGAGTTTAAACATGAAAATCAAGAAAAACGAGAGTTTAGAATTCAAACGAATGATCCAAAAGCTCCTAAGCTCTCTCCTAAGCTTCTTGATCTCCAAAGATGTCTCTAATCCTCCAAAACTACTGAAAAAGACGACCTAAAAGTCTTAAATACGTTCCCATAATAATATTACAAAGTTTGGAAATAATACGGAAAAGCCCCAAAAATATGCTGCTGAACCACGACCTCTTCGCACGAAGACAGTTGTCTTCGCACGAAGAGTCTTCTCATTGAGATACTGCAAGTGTTTTTAAGAAGAGAATGCTGCAGACTTGAAATTTTGGCTAAGTAATTGTCTTCGCGCGAAGACAAATGTCTTCGCACGAAGACACTGTGTTCCAGCCCTCTTTTGACTTCCTTTGACTTTTCTCTTCTCTTCTTTGACTCCCTTCTTCCATTCTTTCTTTCCTTGATCTTCCTTTGACTTTCTTTGACCTTTCTCTTGACTTGTCTTTCCTTTGACTTTCTTTTGACTTCCTTTGACTTTTGACTCTCCTCTTGACTTGTCTTTGAGTTCCTCGCTTCCGAAGTTCGCTTCCAACTCCCGCACGATCATCCAAGCCCTGTTTTCCTGCGAATCACAACACGAAAACACAACCCGCGATCATATCACAATAAAAAGCTCAAAAATCTAAAGAAACGCCCGGATTTAACAAGTTTTGCACATGAACTCATATTTTCACATTTACGCTCAATTTACTCAAAAGACGACAAATTCTCCATTATAAGCACGCAAAACGTAGACATAAAAGGCATAAAATAACTCCGAAAACGGAGTTATCAACTACCCCCACACTACCTTTTGCTCGTCCCGAGCAAATCTCTCAAGTCAATTCCATCTCTCTCAAGTCAAAGCTTCTTTCGCTTTTCCGCAATTCATCCAACTTTGCATACTACCCAATTACTCATTGCATACTTCCCTACGCCATTTGCATACTATCACCTCACATTGCATACAATACCAAGAACTCTTGCATACTAATACGAGTAGAACCGTTCACCAACCATCCTTCCTACTAGTCGACACGACTCGATTATACACAATGCACCTATATGCAAATGCAATATTCACAATGCAAGTATTAAAATGCAATTTTTTTCTTTTTCTTTTGTGAGATTGGGCAATCTCCATTAGCTTAAACCGATTCACACGAAGCGATGAGAAATCTAGACACAAGGAATGATTCGAAATCAAATTCGTCAACATGAATTCCCCTTAGCTAGTATAGAGAACCTAACTTTACTAAGTACAAGAATGCAATACCTTTTCATGTGTGCCACAAAATAAAAGGCTACGCTAGGCTAAGCCACGTTCAAGGTCCGAGCTCCTAATCCGCTAACGGGTTTAAAATGATGAGGCTTTAGGGACAAATAGGATAAGAATCAAATACAAGTCCTAAAGCGTCACATTCTCACAAATACCATAGCTCACACACCCTCACAACAATGATGGAAACCAAGCCCGAAACTCACCATCTCCGGCCCTCGATCCCCTCAAACCCCGGTACAATTACGATTTCCGCGGCCATCGTCATGAATAATGCATAAACCAAAAATTTCCCGTTCGTGAACTAGTCGCTTCTCCACTCGTTCTTCCACAAAGCTTCTCATTCAACCTTTATTCATCTCTCCTTTTTTTCTCTCTTTTCTTTTTTTTTTTTTTTCTGATTTTTTTTTTTTTTTTTTTTTTTTTTTTTTTTTTAATCTCTCAAAATCCTGCACAATTTCTTCAATATCTTCCACGAGTGGTCTTCCAATGAATCAAGCTAATCATGTAATCGTAAGGAGAGACACTATCAAAATCACGTACAAATCACAAATCAATGTCTCTCCCTATCTCCATAAAATCTTTGGTGTAAATCAACGAAGCCGCTAACATTAAAGAAACATGTGTGGGGATGGAGTCGTCGCAAACACAATCTCGATGTCCGAAGTCAAATGTCGACACCCCCACACTCGAATGTAATCCTGTCCCCTCTCAAGTAGTCGATCAAATGTCTGTCTCGTGCCTAATCCAACCAAACCTCCCACACCATGATGAGTAAGATCCGGTACCTAGCACGATCCACCTATTAAATTCCCCCAACCCAAGTTTTGTGTGTATTAGATGTACACACTCACGGCTCTCCTCACTTGTGTCCATGTTGTAATGCCATGGAACACCGCCACACCGAAGTGCGCAAGCCTACTCTCACTCACCCTCGCATTCCCCTCGAAGATCACAAATGAAGTGCATGCGATATGTAAGACTCACACAAATATAGCATGAAGTACTCCCTCATCGAACCCCCTCAACTACAACACCCTCGTGACGCACTAAAGTGGTGATTCTAACCAATCAATGCTGAAGGCCAAGAATCGTCACCCTAAGTCCAAAGGTTGTCAAAGAATCCATGGTTCAAATACGGGTTTGCTAGTGGTCCTACAAGGTAAGTTCTAGAAGCAGTGAGTGCTCTAATACACACCTCGCACAGCTGTTCTGTGTGCCACTACGAGGCGGGTTGGCGACTACCTAAGACGTACACAAGAACGTTCGGCTTGTTTAGCTCACACCTAGCTCAACTCTTGTAAGAAAATTAGGCACACACGTTAAATTTGAAAGAATTAAATTTGAGTGTAAAATAGGCACGCATTCCCGTAAAGAGAGTTTCTCTATACTTACTAAGGGACTCTCACATTGTCACTTTCGATCGCAATTCACGCCCTATGCCTAAAAATCTCACACTTCTTGATTTTACCGAATTTTCAGCTTTTTTCAATTGCCCTTTCTCAAATTTTTAATTTTTTTGGATTTTTCACATTTTTAGATTTTTTTTTTTTTTTTTTTTTTATATATATACCTACACTATATGCAAGGCAAACTCGATTAACGACTCAACAATGGTAGGTTGACTCAAAAATACCAAAACGTGCAAACAAAAAAATTGAATAATAAAAAGAAAAATAAGGACATAACCAAAAAAACTCTAACTACATGCAGACACTGGCGATGCAAAGACACGACACTGACTAGTAACAAGGATTCAACCACCCCCACACTAGAATGCATCGTTGTCCTCAACGATAACACGAGGACTCAACAATTCTAGCATGAGGGCACACTCCACTACTCGTCATCTTCCTCATCCTCATCATCTTCCTCCTCATCTACTTCTTCTTCCTCATCCTCACTCGGCGGAACCTCATACTCAAAGTCATCCTCCTGAAACCACGGATCCGCCGTCGGGACCGGTGGAACAAACTCCCCCGGTGCCTGACCACTAGACTGGATAACCCACTGGCCAACCATCTGGATTAAACCCCCCAGCTTCGCCTGATTGTCCCGAGTGTGGGCAAACTGGCGTCTCCTCTCGAGTCTATCCCGGGCCATCTCCTCTCTCAAGTGGTCGTAGGCAACCTGGTTGTCAAACCTAGAGGTGTTCATCCTCCTACCCTTGCCCTTCTTCCTCGCTGTCTCATCAAACCTGTGCCACTTCCTAGCCGTAAACGGTTTCAAGTCCATATCTCTCCCTATGACTACCTCGGCAGTTTTGGCTAGGTGAGTGATCAAGCAGGTATGACCAGGGCCCAATTTGTTTGTCCTCGACACCCTCTCAAGACAGTTCTCCCAAATCAGTTTGGGGATATCAATTCTAACCCCGGTGTAAAGACAAAGGGCCCAGACAGAGAGGCGGAAAGTATAACTAGGGTTTCGTGTGATTCCCAAAACCCAGTTTTCTAGCACTTCACAACACCACCTAGCCTCCGGCCTATAAAACCTCTTCTCGGCCTTCCAATGAATCACCTCTCCTTTCCTGTCCCATGGATCAACCCCCTTCGCAAAGCAAAAAGCATTTAGACGAGACCAAAGATTCTCACTACGAAGAACCGTCTCTAACCCACAACCATCTTTCAAAGTGGGGAAACCCATGGCAAGAGCGATAGTCTCTGGCGTGAAGACTATCCACTCGTTCCGACAGTAAACGAGACGAGGATCTTGACTCTCTCCATCCTTTGCATAACGCAAATTAAACAAAAACTCTCTCGTAATGTGTGAACTAGACTGCCCTACTAGCTTAAACCAATTATCAAGCTTCTCGCGCTCATAAATTTCCTTAATTGCTTGAGGCATGTCCTCGTGCAAAGGAAAAGCTTTCTCGGGCTGCCCGTTCTTAGTCAAATACGTGTCTCTTCGAGAGTCAAGATGGGCCTCATGAGTGACGAAACGGTAGCTATCATAATAACCCGGCCCAATACTTCTCTCTTTCAAATTGGCCTTGGCCTTTCGTCGGCCAACAATACCCGGTTTAGCCGGGAAAGGGGCCGTCAAGATGGCATATTGGGGAGTAGGCGGAATCTCTAATTGAGGATCGCCCGATCCCGATGCTTCTTGTGACGAACCCTCTCCCGTCTTTCGTTTCTTACCACCCGCCATTTAAAATTCAAATGCAAGTAAAACAAGCAACTCAACAATTGTGCACGTGAACAAGAAGTGTACACTAAACGAAACACGTAGGCAAGTAACAAATAGTTCCTAGGACTTTACGCAATCGCCCCCAAATACGCTTCTAAGCGCAACAAGATATAACCGGGCTTTTACTCAATGTGCCTAAGACTCGAATATGAAAATACTAAGTTTAGATAGTACCTACGCGTCCGGAGCAAGTCTTACGGACGCAAAAATTTCCCAATTTGACGAACCCGGACTGATTTTGATGATGCCGGAAAAATTTGTCGAAATCTTGAATTTCTTGCTGCCCCGTACTCCTTGCGTAGTCCTTGTCAATGTTCCCTTCTCGTCCGAAAGGTGAATCAAACTGTAGCTCGTCCAATTTCTCACTTTGCCTTCAAAACCCTAGCTTTCTTCTCCTCTGATTTCTCTCTTGTCTTGCACTCTCTCTCAAAATCACCTATGGAATGTTGTTCTCCTTGAAATCGCGAGCAAAACCCTAGGTGGGTTGCTGAATTTGGTGAAGAAACAAGTGAGGGTTGAATCGAGTGTGAGGTGCGGCTATGGTGAGAAGAACTGAGTTGTGAAGATGAAGAATGAAGAATGCAACGTTGCCCCAGCTGATGAAGCTTCAATTCCGTGCCAAAATGTCTAAACAGCCCCTAAAATACAACCCCAAAAGCTATTAACCGTGCTGGACAAATCCGTCATTATGCGCGATGTCTTCGTGCGAAGACACTTTTCTTCGTGCGAAGAGTCTTCGTACGAAGACAAGTTGTCTTCGCACGAAGGTCTTCTCACATAGATACTGAGAGCTGTTATAGGAAGACAATTCAGAGGTTCAAAAATTTTTCTAAGTACAATGTCTTCGTACGAAGACAATTGTCTTAGTACGAAGACAATGCTGAATTGTGCCAAAAACATCCTTTTTGTCGATTTTTCGCGTCTTCGATCGTGCCTTTGCTTTCCGAAGGATCTCCTCGACCTCGAGACTCCCTTTTCACCTTAAAACACTCCCAAAATCCGGGGAATATTTTATTTGTCAATTTCACGCGTTCCAAGGCACGTTTTGCATTTCCGGATGCTTTTGGCCTCGTTTTACTTGCTAAAACATCCTTTTTGGCGTAACTTTCTCATCCGGACTCCGATTTGCGCGATCCACCTGTCTACAGAAAGCTCTCGACCACCCCCACACGTTGGCATTGTTCAATTCTCATTTTAGTCTGTCCTTCAAAATTTCACCTCGTAATCCGTGCCGGCGTGCTAGCTTTCTCCGTTCACTAATCAAATTCTTGCGCAAATCAAGACGGGGAGTCCGGGAACATGATCTTCCCCAGGTGCGTGTGTTGAATAGATGCAGAAATGTCTTCTACCTTCAATTTCTTCACTTCGGATCCCGATACGCGTATTTAGCTGCAAATCCGGACTTTTTACTCTGTTTCGCACGCGCGCATCAAGAAGGGGGATCCGAAATAGGCCTTTCACCTCGTATTCCTGCACATACTCATTGGAAACATTAAATCCACTCTCTCGCACCCCTCAATAAAGTCAAACCGAATAAAAATTACAAAACAGTATTAAAATCTATCCTAAAGCAGTAAATAGGTTGGGTTGCCTCCCAACAAGCGCTTTGTAATTTAAGGTCGACGGCCCGACCCAGTTACCTCAGAGATATGTTAAGGAGGTCTAGCACGACGTGCCTCCTCCTTCAATTTCATGCTCTTGATTTTCTGCACCACATCATGTGCTCTCACCACATTTGGCTTCTTCTCTGACAACCCAGGAGACGGATCCACCCGATCTTCTCTAAACTTGATCATGGCCAATTTATTCTTCCCCTTGCTAGGAACAAACGCCTTGAACACGATTGATGAGTCTAGAGCCTTGATAGTCAACTCCTCCGCCTCTAGATCCACATTTGCGCGCATTGTTTTCAACAACGGTCTTCCAAAGATGAGTGGAACATCGCGATCCTCCTTGATATCCACTATCACAAAGTCAGCTGGAAATACAAACGCACCCACTTTGACGAGCAAGTTCTCAATCACCCCATTTGCCGTAACTATAGAATTGTCTGCCAATTGCAGACCCATCTTCACAGGGGTCGGTGCACCAATGCCCAATCTCTGAAACACAGACAATGGCATGAGATTAATACTCGCGCCTAAATCACAGAGACCATGTGTATGATATCCACCCCCAAGAGTGCAGCCTAGAATGACACTGCCTGGATCTCTCATCTTGGGAATGTCTCTTTGTATGACTGTGCTACACGTCTCTGTTAGCTTTACCGTGGCATAGGGTTCTATGCTCTTCTTTCCCCATAAAATTTCCTTCAAGAACTTCTTGTACCTGGGCATCTGAGCAAGTGCTTCTACAAGGGGAATGTTGATATGCAATTGCTTGAAGATATCCATAAATCTCCCAAAGTGTTCCTCATCATTCCTCTTTATCGCCGCCGGATATGGAATTCGTGGCTTATAAGCATCCGGATCAGGAGTGCTCTTGGACTCTTCTTTCTTCTCAACCGTGTCCTTTGATTGGGGACTCACGGTAGGCACGGGAATCTCTTCATCCAATGCTTTCTCAGTGGCTTTTGTAGCTTCGGCTCTCGCATGGCTAGGATATGGAGGATCTTGAGTAGTCACACCACTGCGAGTAGTAATAGCCTTGAGCTGCTCAGTAGGAGTAATAGTATTGGACGGAAGCATTCCTGGCGGCAATTTAGCATTCTGACTGGCAATCTGCCCAATCTGCGTCTCGTGGCTCTTTAATGTTGCTTGTATTGAGACAATCGCGCTCTCCATCCTGTCGTGATTAGCTATCAACTTCCTCAATAAAGCGTTCGTCTCTTGTTCTTCTGGTTGCTGAGCCTGCTGCTGTGAAGCTTGCCTCGCCTGATATGGAACATTGGGTCTCTGACCGGGTGCATATAATCCACTGTTTGGATTGGCATAGCTGAAGTTAGGGTGATTACGATTGTTGGGATGATAGGTGTTAGGCCATTGTTGCTGTCGCATAAAATTCACATCCTCAACACTGTTATCATATCCCTGGCTTTCATCTGCTAGTAATTCACCCATGGGCTTCTGAGTTGGAGGGTGCATACCGTGAAATGCTGAAGTCATGGATTCCAACTTTTGTTCCATCGATTCAATCTTGTTGACTAATGATGTATCCCCCGGTTTGGAGTACCTACGCGTTTCAGATCGTGTAGTCTCTCTCTTTGACGCGTTGTTCAGCAAATCTTGAGCTCGCTGTGCTCCAAGTCCCATAAAATTACCTCCAGCTAGCATATCCAACTGGTCAGCTGTCTCCTTGTCTAGTGCAGTGTAGAAATAATGGAAGAGCTTGTGCCATGGCTCTCCATGATTCGGACATCTACGGAGAATTTGGCTGAACTTCCTCCATGCATCTCCCAAAGAGCTGTCTTCATCCTGAGTGAACTTTGCGATCTCTGCCATCTGCTGCGCGACTCTGGATGGTGGCAAATACTTCCTCAGAAACTCATGGCAACAATCTGCCCATGTCACTATGCTTCCAGCTGGCAGCTCCATAAGCCACTTCTTGGCTTTTCCAGATAAGGAGAATGGAAATAGTAAAAGCTTAACTGTGTCATCTGGAACTCGCTGATCGTGCAGGGTTGATGTGATTTGCTCAAATACCAGCAGATGGTGATTGGGGTCATCTCCTGGAGCTCCGTTGAATGCGCACTCATCACGAACCATGTTGATCATATGTTGGCGCAACTCGAAGTGTTGGGCATTGATCTGGGGGACTGACAATGGTAGGCTGGTAACATGCTGGAGTAGTCCTGAAATAATCCACCATCGGGCGTTCTTCATTCTCAGCATTGTTCTGCCTGTTGTTTTCCCCATTATTACCATTGTTGTTCCCACCGATGTTCGCTACTTGTGCCCCCACATCATGACGTGGTTGTGGATTTGGGGGAGCCATGCGATCCATCCTTGCCTGCAGCTCAGCCATTTGAGCTCTCACCTCCTCAGCTTCTGCGGCTCTTCGTGCAGCCTCCTCTACAGCTGCAACTCTAGCTGCTTCCGCATCCTGCAAACCTTTGCGGATCCTCTCATACTCAGCTCTCGTTTCTTCATCCATACCTACTGAGCTTGAATTCCTCTTGTCTCTACGCTGTGCTTTTAATAAGGATTCCGGGTCTTCAAACGTTGGATACAAAGGCTCGTCTCGAGAACGGGTCATGCACCGTGTAAATCAACCTGAAATCACGAAACACGCAAAACGTAGGTGAGTAACGAATATAAACAATAAATTAAAATCCCTAAGGCTAGGAATTATAACTAATTTAGCCGAAGTCCCCGGCAACGGCGCCAAAAACTTGACACGTTCCAACTGCAAGTGCACAGCCGTCGTGTGTAGTAATAAACCAGAAATCCGGGTTGTCGAACCCAAGGGACTTTGTTTAAATTAATTATTATTCTATGCCTTATGTGGGCAAGTCGCAAGATGTGTTTTTATCTAATTCTAAGAAATTAAACGCAAAATTCTCAATTAACCAAGTGAAATAATTCACGATTAATAAAGAATGAATATTTGGAGGTTTTTATCAATACGGGAAAAGCACCGGGAATTCTCTAGGTTCACTAGGTCGATCTAAATTTATGTTTTGATTCGTAAAACAACCACGTGTTATTCACTATTAATCAAGCAACGTTGAACTTACCGAGTTACCAAGTAAATCCACTATACTTAAACTAAACTAAACCGAGTTACCAAGCCTAATTTAGGTTTAAGTATGCATTAAGATTATGATTCTACTTTAACGATCCTAGTTAACGATGCCGAGTTACCAAACATTGATACGACTAGGTGGATTATTCGATTTACCGACTAGTTATCACGGAGTTACCGCGTGAAACTAATTAATTCTATCTCTACGTTAGCTACTCGCAAAGATAGTAAGATTAAGAACGCAAATAATCCATAATAATGAATAAACACGAGAGATTAAGCTAAAGCATGCATTACAATCATCAAAACATCAACTTTAGATCAAACCCTAGCTACACCAAACGAGAATTCCCAGCAAAAGGTGTTTAGCTACTCATATTCATAATCAAAACAACGATTATAATGAGTTTAAACATGAAAATCAAGAAAAACGAGAGTTTAGAATTCAAACGAATGATCCAAAAGCTCCTAAGCTCTCTCCTAAGCTTCTTGATCTCCAAAGATGTCTCTAATCCTCCAAAACTACTGAAAAAGACGACCTAAAAGTCTTAAATACGTTCCCATAATAATATTACAAAGTTTGGAAATAATACGGAAAAGCCCCAAAAATATGCTGCTGAACCACGACCTCTTCGCACGAAGACAGTTGTCTTCGCACGAAGAGTCTTCTCATTGAGATACTGCAAGTGTTTTTAAGAAGAGAATGCTGCAGACTTGAAATTTTGGCTAAGTAATTGTCTTCGCGCGAAGACAAATGTCTTCGCACGAAGACACTGTGTTCCAGCCCTCTTTTGACTTCCTTTGACTTTTCTCTTCTCTTCTTTGACTCCCTTCTTCCATTCTTTCTTTCCTTGATCTTCCTTTGACTTTCTTTGACCTTTCTCTTGACTTGTCTTTCCTTTGACTTTCTTTTGACTTCCTTTGACTTTTGACTCTCCTCTTGACTTGTCTTTGAGTTCCTCGCTTCCGAAGTTCGCTTCCAACTCCCGCACGATCATCCAAGCCCTGTTTTCCTGCGAATCACAACACGAAAACACAACCCGCGATCATATCACAATAAAAAGCTCAAAAATCTAAAGAAACGCCCGGATTTAACAAGTTTTGCACATGAACTCATATTTTCACATTTACGCTCAATTTACTCAAAAGACGACAAATTCTCCATTATAAGCACGCAAAACGTAGACATAAAAGGCATAAAATAACTCCGAAAACGGAGTTATCAGTTGTAACAGAGTAAGGCATCTCTCTGTGCTTGAGATCTAGGGCTTAGCTTTTGATTAATAAGAATTGAGGCTAAACTCCTGCAGGGATTAAGTCCCTGAGGTAGAGACGTAGGTCCAAGTGGACTGAACTCTATAAATCTTCGTTTCTCTTGCTTATACTTTACTGCTCTTTAGTTAGCTTATACACAGCTCAAAACAGGTTTCAGTTCAAGGGCTTGAAACTCATTTCAATGCCTTGAAAACTATTAGCTTTCTCTTTACTTTCAGTTTTTATTCCAAGGACTTGAAACTCATTTCAAGGCATTTAAATACTTGATGCACTTCATAAACATCTTTGAAACCACTCTTTTATCAAAATTTGCAAAAGTTGCCATATTCTATTCAACCCCCCCCCCCTTTGAGAGTATTGATCCTATAATTATTCCTACATTACTGTCCTTCAATTGGTATCAGAGCTTGTATCACTGCATAGATCTAACAATCTTGTGATTATGAGTACTGTAGGAGATGGTGGTTTCTCACAGGGAAGAGCTGCTAATAGACCTCTGATAACTCTCCATTAGATTTATATTTCTTGCACGTTTTATATCGTTTTGCGTGATTTCCGGGTTGAAAATCTTTGTTTTAAACTATGAATGTAGAGATGATAACGTAGAAGTTTATATTTGTGCATGAATTCGTTAATCCTAGTGTTTATCATATGATTTTATGTATTTTTTGTCATGAATCGCACGGGTTGTGTTTCATGTTGTTTTGACAGTAAACAAAGATTGAGACATTAAGCAGAGAGGAGAAACACTCTTTGGAGATTTTCGAGAGCTTAAACGAAGAAGTAATCGTGAAGAAACAATGAAAATGCATGAAGAGGGGAGGAAAAAGCAATTTAATGAAGTTTATCTAATGACACTTTAACCCCCTAGATGAAAAAGGGCCAAACACTTAGTGAAATTTCGTTTGCCATACGTGAGAGAACTCACTGGAAGTGTAAGATCTAAAATTGTGATCACAAGATCACCCGCAAGACCAGAGTGTGAGCTGATGATCACAAAAGGTGATCACAAGACTAGAAACATGATCACAAGAGAAAACAATATAAGAACGGGACTCTATTTTATTGGACGCGGCGAGAAAAAAAAAGAAAAGGAAAACACTCATGCAAGGAGAAGAAAAGAGGAAGGAGGCTACGGGTTCAAGAGGAGGGCTCCTCCATTGAAGATCTAGGTTTTTCTTCTTCTTCTTCCTCTCTCAATCTTGTTATGGATAAATTCTTGTATCTTGTTTGGTTGATTACTATTCGCTAAACTCCATTGCTAGGCTTCTCTATAGAGCATAGGGTTTACGTAGACAAATTATTTTCCGGGTTTGATATATTGAATTAATATTTAGTTTCTTGAAATTGTTAGTGTGTCTCCCCTACTGACACGGCGTGGTCATGATTGAATCTTCATGAAAACTAGGGTTTGTTCATAGTTCATCGTCTTGCTTAATGTTAATGTTTCTTTTAGTTACATGTTTTTGTTCTATGCTTAATCCTTAGTGTGAAAGGAGTGATCAACCGGACACGCTAGATAATTAGATGAGTGCACGATAGTGACTTAGCCTAATTAAGATGAGAACTTAACACAATCTTGAATCACCGATACCGAAAAGGAGAAGTGTTAGGATTATCCTAGGTTGGGTAGATTCGGTAGGATTATTTAGCTATTCCGTGAAATGGTGGGCCGACAGAACCCGATTTCGTACTAGTAGATGACCTGCTAGAACGAATTGGTAGACAACATGAGACCGACAGGAGATTGTAGTAACCGAGACGTAAAATGACATGAGATCGACAGGATATTGTCATAGACTATGACCCGGCTGAACTAGAATAGGATTGGCGTGTTACATAGCTGAGTCGGAAATTGTTTACAACCCTAGGTGATCTAGAGATCGCCTGGCTTCTCCAAACTTGTTTATAGAAATAAAAAAAATACAAAAATATTAGTTTGTTGTTCTCTTAATCAGTCGCCTATTTGGGGCCAATAACCTCGCTTATCACAATTCTTCCTCCCTGTTACCGTACTGTAAACTAATAACTTAATTAAATAGCCTCAAGTCTGTCCTCATTGGATCGATAACTCGGGGTTGAAATACCTCCCCTATATTACTTGACTGTGCACTTGCGCATACGCTTTAAGATATCGCGTCAAGTTTTTGGCGCCGTCACCGGGGACAGCAGTAGGTTATTTAGTTAGGAGTTATTTTATAGTAATTTTATTTTATTTTTGTTTTTTTTTTATTATGTATCTCTGTGCTTCACGGGTGTCTTGTGAGTTTGTTTTCTCAGGAACACGGGAAGCAAGAGATTCTACCAATCATGTGGAGTGAAGGTTATTATTTTGGTCCCCCCTATTGTTTCTACTGCAGGGGTAACCATGAAGAAGATGATGCATGCATAAGTTGGTGCCATCGTTCCGGTATTTATCATGAAAACAGGGACCCATGTCGTGTTCATCCATCCCAGCTCTATCAGCAGCCACAAGAGTATTCATGGACAACTATGGAGCATTTAAGGGAGATGATAAATTTAAATACGAATAAATTCGAGGAATTGGATATGTCCGTGGCAAGGTTATCATATTCACAATATCCACAAACGAAATCCTTTCCACATGACATTGAGCCTCAAGCTGAGCCTCCATCACCACCACCAAAATAGGATGATTCTGAAGTCCCTGATTGGCTTCCAGCTTTGCAAGAGATGCATAAGAATTTTTGGGCGAAAATGGAGCAAGAACGAGAGTCTGCACCGCGAGCTGCAGTTGTGGAAGAAGAGGTACCTGAGCCGAGCGAAGAATGCATTGCCCATGAGCCAGTTGTGAACTTTGCCATTTATGAGGACTCATACTCTGATTCAGACTGGCGTGGACCTGTTTGTCCAGGATGGGAGGACCAACCATATTGCGAGCCAAAACCTCCGGCTATCTCACATCCTTGGCATGAGTGGGAAGACACCGATATTGGAAGCATGTGGTGTGCTGATGAAGTAGTTAGTGAAGAACTTTTTCCCATGCCTATTGAGGTAAGAGCCCCTACTCATAATATTGAAGAATTCTCCATATCTCATATTAATAAAGTCTGTGATGAGTTGGAAAGACTTGTGTATGGAAATTCTTATGGGGAGGAGCATCATGAGAAACTTTCAATTTCTTTTCATATTGGCTATTCTATTGATGATCCACAATCCATATTCAAGACATTTGAAACCAACAAGTTTGGGGGTGTGAATGACTTACATGTCTTATATGAAGAGCATCTAGAGAAGAAGAGGTATTATTGGGATGAGTTCGTGGAGAGACGATCATACAAGCCCATTAGTACTTTATGGAATTTAATCAAGAAGATAAACTGCAAGATGAAAAGAGTCAGCTTCCAAAACTGTCCACCAACGTTAAAGCACAATGGTGCACTTGAGAAGAATGTCCTGGAGAAGATATGGTGGAAGAAGAAGAAGTGGAGGGATAAAGCAGCCTCCACTTTCCTTTTCGGTTGAGGTAACCGGGTCGGGCCGTCGACCTTAAATTACAAGAGCTGCTTGGGAGGCAACCCAATGTAGAGTAGGATGCTATTTATTTCTTTTTTTTCCTTTAGTTCTCCATATATGATTTTGAGGGGTGAGAGAGAGAGAGAGTTGTGTTAATTTTCCAGTCAGTGTACAGGGACACAGGTACAGAAGACGCTCCAGGTTTCCCTTTCTTGATGCGCGTGATAGAAAATGTTGAGTAGGCGCATCGGAATCCGGACGCGAGGTGAGACTTTTCCGGAAACTGTCAACGGTCCGCAAGACCCCTTCTTGTTACAGTTTCGCGGCAATGGTGCCCATGTAGGTCCGGGCACCACAGGTATCTCTAACTCTCTTTGTTCTACATTTTGAGCGATAATTGTGTAGATCCACCGCCAACACATTTTAACCGAGGACACCTCCTAATTGATTTCTAAATTCGTTGAGGATAACGAAACGCTTAAGTGTGTGGGGGTGTATACTTTTACTAGCCATGTTTTGTCTTGCATTAATCCTTGTCACATGTAGTTTGTGTAGTAATGTGTTAATGTGGTTAGTATAGAAAGGTGCTTCATTATTGTATTGTGATTGTTATAAATTTCTGCATTGTTCTGCATTTTTACATTATTGAGTCCCCTACCCAATCGTTGTGATTAGTCGAGTTGGCCTAAAGCTTATAGAGTCGAGAAAAATATGAGAAAAATGAAAAATAGAGAAAAAAAAAAATCCAAAAAAAAATTGTGTTGGGCAATTGATGAAGCTTTAAACCAGAGAGAGTTCAATGAAAGAGTCTCAATGAATAGGAAGCACCGTAGTAGGAAAAAAATTAATTTTTAAGTATCTTGCACATAGTTTCACAAAACGAAGTCACGGGTATTTAGAGAAAAGTGGAATGTAGATTTTTGGGTATACCTTTAGTTCTTATATTGTGCTAGGAGGATTTAGTCCTAAGGAGCCGAATAGTCTGTTTTTAGTAAAAACTTGTGGTCTCTTGTAAATCTGGGGTGGACCTTCATTTAGAGTTGGTTCCATGTGGTTCGCTGCTCTAGCCTAAGTGAAGTTAGGGAGTGTACACCACCATCGCTTACGGCGGTTTCAAGAGTTAATCGAAAAAGCCTACACTTAGTTGCTCTAAGTGCACGACTGAAAATAAAAAGAAGAGAGTGAAAAACAAAAGAATCAAAATCTTCTCTTGGACTAGATACCGTTCCCCCGTTCGAGCGGGGAATTTTGATTCAAACCAATTTGAGCGTCTAAGGAAAATTAAAGTCAAGCCATATTACACGGAGATGTGTCTCCTATCACTGGGACAATTTTCATTCAATGCAATAACGGCTAAGAGGGTATGAAAACCTCATATGACTTGGCGAAGAAAGACTACCATAAGACTAAGGATGCCTAGACCCTCTGAGTTAAAGGATGTGCCCGGATCTTTGATTGAGTTTCGTGGATGTTTGGGGACCCCTTAGTGAGCTCGTGTGTAGGGTCATTCTACTTAAATTTCTTGCTATTGGTCGTGAAATTTTGAAAGAGACTTGTGAGAGCTTGATGATTTTAATTAGTGATAGCGAGATTGCCCATCTCTTAAGAAAAAAGTATGTGTTGTTTCAATTCTTGTATTGTTCTATAATCGAGTTGCATTCTATAGTCATGTAGATTGCATCGTGTGTGTGTGTTGTTTGTGTCACATGGCTAGTGGAAATGAAGGAAATTCGGTGGATTTAAATGTAGTGTGAGACTTGATTTTACTCGGGACGCGCAAAAATGTAGTGTGGGGGATTTGATAACTCTCTATTAGAGTTATATTCCTTGCCCGTTTTATATCGTTTCGCGTGATTTCCGGGTTGATAATCTATTTTTTACACTATGAATGTAGAGAAAACGTAGAATTTTATCTTTGTGCATGAATTCGTTAATCCTAGCGTTTCTCATATAATTTTATGTATTTTTTGTCACATTTGATCGCACGGGTTGTGTTTCATGCTGTTTTGACAGGAAAAGGAGCTTGAGAGATCAAGCGGAGAGGAGAAACAATCCTTGGAAATTTTTCGAGAGCTTAAACGAAGAAGAAATCGTGAAGAAACAGTGAAAATACATGAAGAGGGGAGGAAAATGCAATTTAATGAAGTTTATCTAATGACACTTTAACCCCCTAGATGAAAAATGGCCAAACACTTTGTGAAATTTTGTTGGCCATACATGAGAGAACTCATTGGAAGTGTAGGATCACAAATCGTGATCACAAGATCACCCACAAGACTACAATGTGATCCTATGATCACAAAAGGTGATCACAAGAACAAAAACAAGATCACAAGAGAAAAAAATAAAAAAACGGGACTCTATTTTATTGAACGCACGGAGAAAACAAAATGAGAACACTCGCGCAAGGAGAAAAAAAGAGGGAGGAGGACGGGTTCAAGAGGAAGGCTCCTCCATTGAAGATCTAGCTTTTTCTTCTTCTTCGTCCTCTCTCAATCTTGTTATGGAGAAATTCTTGTGTCTTGTTTGGTTGATTACTATTAGCTAAACTCTATTTCTAGGGTTCTCTAGAGAGCCTAGGGTTTATGTTGACGAATGGTTTTCCGGGTTTAGACTTTGTCTCATGCGTTTATGCTTTGATCTATTGAATGAATATTTAGTTTCTTGAATTTGTTAGTGAGTCTCGCCTATTGACACAGCATGATCATGATTTAATCTTAATGAAAACTATGGTTTGTTCATAGTTCATCGTCTTGCTTAATGTTAATGTTTCTTTTCGTTACATGTTCTTGTTTTATGCTTAATCCGTAGTGTGAAAGGAGTGATCAAACGGACACGCTAGATAATTAGATGAATGCACGACAGTGACTTAGCCTAATTGAGATGAGAACTTAAACACAATCCCGAATCACCGAGATTGAAAAGGATAAGTGTTAGAATTGGCCTAGTGTGGGTACATTCAGTAGGATTATTTAGATTGAAAGCTTAGGTTGTTCAAGAATTGAAAGAGCTTGGCTACTTCAAGTCCTTGAAACAGCTTTCAAAGCCTTGAATCAGCTTCAGACGCTTGAAAATAGTCTTGGCTATTTTCAAGGCCTTGAAACTGGATTCGAAGCCTTGAAACTGTTAAACCTGAAAGCATATTCTCAGGGGGAGTTTTTCTATTAACTCTCTGTTCTAATTTATTATCTCTCTTGCATATTTTTGATTACCTGTTGTTAGATGAAGAAAGACAAATTGTTAGACATGTTTTGAATCGTGCTATATCAACTGTTTGACCATGATAATGTAGGAAATATTGTTTCTAAGTTTTGCATGATTGTTTCCTAAACTAGAATGCTGCAGATTTGGAAACACTTGAATACCTTGATCCTGTGATCAATCAGACGTGTTTGACAGCTTCTCATGATGGTTAAATGAAGGATTACAACAATAGCTCTAAAGATTATGATGATTCAACCGTTGGAAAAGATCTTAAAGTAGTCAAACTTTGTTGCCTACAAAATAGGAAGGTTGTTGTTGAAAATCAGGAGAGATTTGCAGAGTTGTTTGAAGTACTTAAAGAGATCAAATTGGAAGCAACAAAAACACAATTCTCAATGGTAAAATACAGAGAAAGCATTCTGGATTGATAAGCATCAAAAAAGTTCTTCATGTCTTTCAATCCATACACCGAAGTTCACTGCATTTTACTACAGTTTTCTACTCTTAAGTGATCTTCTTTATAGAGCTATATTGGTAGATCATTTCTATATTATTTATACATTCATTCTCAAGGATTGTTCAAAGTGAACAATAGAGAATTCTTAGTTAATCAGTTAGCTAGAGCAGGTACTAGACAGATTAGGGAAAACCACAAGCTGTAATAGAGTAAGGGAACTCTCTGTGCTTGAGTTCTAGGGCTTAGGTTTTGGTTAATAAGAATTGGGTTGAAAATCCTGCAGGGATCTAATCCCTGAGGTAGAGACGTAGGTCCAAGTTGACTGAACTCTATAAATCACTTGTCTTGTGCATTTTCAGTTCATCTACTTTCAAAGCTTTTGCAGCATACAAAAACTGTTTATTTTTCAAGGGTTTGAAATTGTTTTCAAGGCCTTGAAAAAGGCATACTTGTTCTAAAACTTTCTGCTACTCTTCAAGGGCTTGAACCTGTGTTCAAGGCATTGAAATTCATTGTCAGCACAAGTTCTTCTACTTGTTAGCAAGTTCTGCAAAAAAGTTGGCATACTCTATTCAACCTTCCCGCCTTCTAGAGTATCTTAGTTGCTTATACATCTGCATACTCACAATTTCAATTGGTATCAGAGCTTGTATCACTGTATAAGATTTAACCATCTGGTGATCATGAGTACTACAGGTGATAGTGGCTTCTCACAGGGAAGAGCTACTGACAGACCTCCTCTATTCTGTGGAGAAAATTTTGCTCACTGGAAAGCTCTTATGAAAATGTTTATCATTGATCAAGATCTAGAGCTTTGGACCATTATTCAAAATGGACCTCATACTTTCTATACAGAGAAAGATGGGATTAGAACTCCCAAAACAGAAGACTCACTCTCCTCTTCTGAATTAGAGAAATTTTCTAAGAACTACAAGGCTATTATTATTTTGTATTGTGCTTTGAGTACAGATGAATTCAACAGGATCTCTCGATGCACAACTTCTAAAGAAATCTAAAATAAACTTGTGGTTACCTTTGAAGGAACCAGTCAAGCCAAGCAGACCAAGATCAACATTTGTCTTAGACAATATGAGATGTTCAAAATGAATGCAAATGATTCCATCAGAGATATGTTCAAGAGATTCAATGATATTGTCAACAACCTTGACTCACTGGGAAAACATTTTTCCAATGAGGAAATGGTTAGGGAGATACTCAGAAGTCTTCCAAAGGAAAAATGGGAACCAAAAACCACAGCTATTGAAGAAGCTTTGAATCTCTCAACTTTACAACTTGATGTCCTACAAGGAAAGCTCCTGACACATGAGATATCTATTAATGAAGTTGATGGAGAACTCCCAGAAGGTTTCAAAAATCTAGCCCTCAAAGCCAAAGAGAATGAGAGAATTCAAGGCCTTGAAATTGAGGATGGTGATGATGAAGATCCAATTGCCTTGATTTCCAAAGCCTGGACAAGGATTCTCAAAATGAAGAGAAACTCTGGAAACAAAGAATTCAACAAAGAAAGGCATAGACCATCCAGCAGCAAGGATTACAAAGGTCAGTCCTCTTCACAAAACAAGTCAAAAGTTATGAACTGCTTTGAGTGTGGTGATGCAGGACACTTGATAAGGGATTGTCCACACAAAAGAGCCAGAACTTTTAGAAGAAAGATCATGATAGAAGACAGAAAGCCATGATAACTTCATGGAGTGATTCAGACAGCTCCAGTGAATATGAATCAGAAGAAGAACATTCCAATCTATGCTTCATGACCAAGCATGATGATAGTTATGAAAAAGAACATTGAGGTAATGGTTAACTGTTTAATTTCAGAGCCAAAAGAAGCTCTTTCAGAAAATCTCAGAACAATGCTTTTAAATGAGGAAGATTATCTGAAAGAGATCAGGCTTTTGAAAGAGAAAGTTCATGAGCAAGAAAAAGAAAATTTACAACTTGTTGGCCTAAATCAGAATCTTGAAATCTCTCAGAAGAAAAATGACAGTGATTTCAAGGCCTTGAAAACCAGTTTCAAAGCCTTGAAAAAACAAGTCAAGGAAGTAGTCACTGAAAATTCCTCTGTGAATGACAGTCTTGTTAATCTAAGACATCATGTTGATGATTTAGAAAGACAAAAGACTACTCTTACTGAGAAACTTACAGAATATGAACTAGTCAAAATCAAGCTTGCTAGATCAGAACATAAGTTGAACTTGATTCTTGGAGGAAGTTCACAGTCTGTTCACAAAACTGGTATCGGATTCAATCCAAACTTTCCAAGAAGAAATAATACCATATTTGTGAAAGGTGGAAACAAAACCTCTCGTACTTGTCATTAATGCTGTAAAACTGGTCATGTTCAAATGACTTGTCCTTTTAGAAGAAGAGACCCTCACATAATGAGGAACACTTTTTCGTTTCAACTTAAAGGACATGTTAAGCAGATTTGGGTTCCTAAAGGGGTTAGACCACCTAACATGGTTGATCCTGAATATGAATCCAAATTCCACACATGGTCTAACAGCTGCGTAAGGCAGTGATTGGTGCTTGTAGGTTGTCACCAAGGAACAGAAGTGGTTCATGGACAGTGATTGCTCAAGACACATGAGTGGAAAGAGATCTCTATTCTCAGAATTAAAGAAGCAATCAGTAGGTTCAATAACACTTGGTGACAAAGGAAAGGGCAATATTCTTGGTATTGCAAAAGTTGGTACAAATTCAGAAAACTCTATTCTGATGTTTATCTAGTTGAAGGTTTGAAGTTTAATTTGCTTAGTGTATCTCAGATTTGTGATAATGGAAACAAAGTCATCTTTGATAAAGAGAAATGTGTGGTGCAAAATGAGAAATCAGGATATTGCATTCTCACAGCCTCTCGATCAAACAATGTTTATACTTTTCAGACTAACAAAGTTGCAGGTGAAAGTTTGAAGTGCCTCAAGGCCTTGAAAGAAGATTCAAAGCTTTGGAATAGGAAACTTGGTCATATCAGTTTGCATACTCTGAAAAAATTGATCTCTAAAGACTTGGTAAGAGAATTGCCATCCAGCAAGTTCAAATAGGATGAGTTATGCAAAATCTGTGCACAAGGAAAGCAGACCAGAAGCTCCTTCAAGCCAAAGAAGTTTGTAAGTACAACTAGACCTATTGAATTGCTTCATATGGATCTCTGTGGTCCTATGAGGACTCCTACTCCAAAAGGTAAAAGGTATATGCTAGTAGATGATTTTTCTAGATACACTCAGGTTATGTTTCTCAAACAAAAATCTGAAGCTCTCTCTGAATTTTCAAAGCTTTGCAGAGAACTTCAAAACTTGAAAAACCTACCTGTAGCTTCAATCAGAAGTGATCATGGTAGAGAATTTGATCAGCAAGAGTTTGATTTAGTCAGTGATAAGCATGGTATTTCTCATAACTTTTCTGCTCCAAGAACTAATCAACATAATGGTGTTGTAGAAAGAAAGAACAGGACTCTGGAAGATATGTCAAGGACAATGCTTCTTGAGAACAAATTGCCAAAAAACTACAGGGCAGAAGCTGTGAATATAGCAAACTATATTTTGAACAGGTGCCTGATCAGATCTATTCTAAAGAAGACCCCCTATGAACTATTCAAAGGGAGAAAGCCAAACATCTCTTACTTCAGACCCTTTGGATTCACTTGTTTTATCCATAACAATGGAAAATACAATCTTGGTAAGTTTGATGCAAGAAGTGATGAAGGTATATTTTTTGGTTACTCTCTGAATAGAAAATTTTACAATAAAAGAACCAAACTGGTTGAAGAGAGCATACATGTTTGATGAAAGCTATGATGGTTCTTTGAGTTAAAGTTTTGCACATTTGAATTTGAACAAGCATGAATCAGAGGAAGAGACTGGGAATTCACTTGGATTCAAGAAAGGATCAGAAGAAAATAGAAGACATTTTAAAGACCTTGAAAATAGTTCTCAAGGCCTTGAAAATACAGCTCAAAGCCTTGAAAAAGATGATCAGAAGGACTCAAGTGACAAAGCCATGACTTCAAGACCAGAGAAGATCTATGGTGAACCTGAACCATGGTCTCCAAGGAAGAGTTTTAAATATCTCTCATCCCACCCAGCTGATAATATCATATCATATCCAACCACTGGTACAAAGACTAGATCACAGTTGAATAACTTATGTGCTTTTAATGCTTTTATTTCTCTTGTAGAACCAAAAACTGTGAAGGAAGCTTTACAAGAAGCAGACTGGATCATTGCTATGCAAAGTGAACTCAATGAGTTTGAGAGGAATAAGGTTTGAAACCTGTTTCCTGCACCAACAAACTAGTATGTCATTGGTACCAGATGGGTGTTCATAAACAAGTTGGATGAAAGTGGCAATGTAATCAGAAACAAAGCAAGGTTAGTTGCTCAAGGTTACAATCAAGAAGAAGGTATAGATTATGAAGAAACCTTTGCTCCAGTTGCCAGGCTAGAAGCAATTAGAATTTTACTTGCATTTGCATCTTACAAGAACATGAAACTATTTCAAATGGATGTGAAGTGTGCTTTCTTCAATGGATACTTACAAGAAGAAGTTTATGTTGCACAACCACCTGGTTTTGAAAATAAGAGTTTTCCAGATCATGTTTACAAACTTGACAAAGCTCTTTATGGTTTGAAACAAGCTCCAAGGGCTTGGTATGAAAGACTGTTTAAGTTTTTACTTGAAAATGATTTCAAAAGAGGTTTAGTAGACAAGACTATTTTCATTAAGACTCATGAGAAAGATTTACTTGTAGTCCAGATATATGTTGATGATATATTGTTTGGAGCTACTAATGATCAATTGTGCAGAGAATTCTCAAGTCTTATGAGCAGGGAGTTTGAAATGAGCATGATGGGAGAATTAATATTCTTCCTAGGACTTCAAATACATCAATTGAAGAAGGGTATCTTTCTGAATCACAGTAAGTACACAAGAGACTTGCTGAATAAATACAGCATGGCTCAATGAAAGGAAGCCAAGACCCCAATGAGCTTTACACTATCCTTAGCCAAGGATGAATCTCGTAAGAGTGTCAATGTAAAAGAATACAGATGCATGATTGGATCATTACTCTATCTGACAGCAACCAGACCAGATATTATGTTTAGTGTATGCATGTGTGCTAGATGTCAAGCTGATCCAAAAGAATCACACTTAACTGCTGTGAAGAGAATATTCAGATATCTCAATGGTACCAAAGACTTAGGCTTTGGTATCCAAGACATTCTAACTTCTCTTTAAGTGGTTTTTCAGATGCTGACTTTGCAGGCTACAAAGTTGATAGATAAAGCACTTCTGGAACCTGTCAATTCATTGGATCATCTTTGATTAGCTGGCATTCCAAGATAAAGAATTCACTTGCTCTATCAACAGCTGAAGCTGAAAATATAGCTGCAGGGGCATGTAGCTCACAAGTACTATGGATTGCTCAACAGCTAAGAGATCTTGGATTTGACTTCAAAGGCATACCTATTAAGTGTGACAACACTAGTGCAATTTCAATTACAAAGAATCCAGTACAACACTCAAGAACCAAGCACATTGATGTCAGACACCACTTCATCAGAGATCATGCTGAAAAAGGTGATATTGTTCTTGAATTTGTTGCTACTAACAAGCAAATTGCAGATATCTTCACCAAACCATTAGCAGGTGAAATGTTCTCAGCTCTATGATTGGAATTGGGAATGCTAAATAAGACTGCACTGGTTTAGGGGGAGCTTAAGGTAAGAAAGGTAAGCTGTTTGTGTTTACAAAGGTTTGAATTGAGTTTCAAAGCCTTGAAAATCAGTTCAAATATTTGACCTTTTATCTGTTTCAGTGTTACAGTGTTTCAAGGCCTTGAAAGCCTTTTCAAAGCCTTGAAAATGAATCTGTTACACTAATAGCCAATAAACTTGGATCATTCTATATTGGGTGATATCTCTGTAGATATTTGCCTAATATAGTCCCTACCCTTTTCAAAAATTTATTTTAGCCAAAGATAGTATTAGTATATTCTTTTTCCAACGGCATAATAGTTTGAAATTTTCTCTGATCTTTGCAAATCTTTTTAGAATCGGAGAGATACTAGTTTCCTTATGAAACTCAAATCCTTTTAGTATTTATCCTCTTCTCTTCTCCTTCTTTCTGTATCATTCCATCTCTATCTTTTCTTCTCCCTAACCCTAATGAGCACAAAAAGAGCCTCAGACCGAATCAAGATGGCTGGTGGTTCAAAAACTGTCTCAGAGAAGAAGAGAAAAGAAGTGGAAGAGGTTCAAGAGGTCAGTGGAGACTCTAGCTCCAGAACTCCTACTGCAGAAGTGTTAACGACATAAAATTTCATATTTTAGTATGTTAAGGAACTCTTCATAACTTGCTAATATGTGTAATTTAGCTATTTTATCTCTCATTCTAGACTTATGCTTGTCTTTGTAGTTTTGGTTGTTTTTATCTTATTTTGTAGGCAAAGAAGTGATTTAGAACGCAAGGGGCTAGTTGGGAAAGCTTGAATGAGGAATTGGGAGGCTTCGGAGGGACCAAGAGAAGTGAAGAAGGAATTTGAATGCTTAATTTGAAGAAGTCAAGTGATAAAGAGGCCAAAGTTGAAGACAAAGCAACAAATTTGCAAGTTGAAGTGAAGATTTGAAGACCTATTTGAGAAGACAAGAGAAGAATATGGGGTCGTTATTGAAGATTTAGAAGAAAAGAGGTCAAAATGAGAGTCAAAGGTTGAAGTGGAGGGCAAAATAGAGAAGAACTTAACGGAATTGGGGCTAAAGTGTGGACTTCTAAACGTTTTAAGGGCTCAAGTGTATTGTTTCTAACAGAGTTGGGGTGTTATTGCCATTTTCTAAATGTTTTAAAGAAGGAGCCGGGGTATTTTAAAACATTCCAGCAAGCTAGGGGGGAGCCGGGTGAAATAAAGGCAAAACAACACTTCCCTCACTCGTCTTCTCTCTCGGACTATTCCCTCTCCCCGTCAAACACGCAGCAGAACAGAGCTCCGCCATTGAAGCTCGTCCGAAGCTTCTTCGAAGGCCACTTCTCCCTCGTTTCTTCACCAAATCTCACGAGACAAGTCCCAATCTTCTCCCTAGACCGAGCTCTACCCAGCCCAAGTCTCAATTCGTCCCAAGAATGCTTCTAGAAGAAACGCCCAAATCATCTAGGGTTCTTGAAGCAACTTCAAATCAACGATTGAGAGTCTCTCAGTTCAATTCAAGGGCTGGGATCAATCCTTGGAGGCTAAGACAACCCTCCCTCACTGCCTATATAATCCAAAGAGAAAAAAGAAGAAGGCGAGGACGAACACGCACGAAGCTGAGCCGAAGCTCTGCCTCTCTCTCTTCTCTCTCGGTACTAAGCCGATTTCTGGGTTCATTCTGGTGTTTCCGAGCTCATCCTGAGCTATTACGGAGCCAGCAACAACCAAGGAGGAGAGGGCTAAATATGGTTTCAATTTGCTCTGTTTTGAGCACTGTTTTTGGTCACTGTTCGTCACTGTGTTGCTGCAGCAGCAGAAACCTGTGTTTTAGCTGCTGTTAGCTTTGAATTTGTTGGGTTGTTAGCTACTTTAGATTGACTAAAGTGTAGTTTGAATCAAACACTAGTAATTTGTTCATCATTTGGTAGCAAGTTGGTGTTATTTGGTTGAATTGAAGAGTATTTGAGCTTGAATATAATGACTATTTTCATGATTGCTCTAGATTCTTGTGTCTTTCTCTTGAATATGAACAACTAAGCTACTTTTTGGGTTGATTGATGAAGATACATGACTTGTGTGTGAGAAATTCAATTGTTCTTCTAGTCTTATAAGTTGGATGTCGAATTCGTAGTATTCGAGTGTTGAATATCAAATCCGAATTTTTGCTTGATCTTTCATATGGAAACGCTCTCGTTTACATATGAAAGATGCTTGACATAACTCGATTTTGCATTTCACTCTTGAATACAAGAGCTAGATAAATCATCTTACTATATAATCCATGCTTTTCTTTGACATAAACTTTGGGTGTTGATGCTCACATACAAGACCTCTATTGGAATCGATTGACCCAACTTACTCTCTTATTGACAAACTCGTTTGAATCATTATAGTAATAGTGTTAGTAGTTGTTTTCTTTCTTAGTTATTTGCTCTAGCAATATCAACAACTCTTGTTCCATCACTTGAGTGGTGGATTCAATGCTTGGCTAGCTCTAAAGCCTTTGAGAAACTTGTTTTGTCAATTTAGTTAGTTGCTTAGTAGTTTACTAGTTAGCTTAGAGTGTTTAATCTCTTTCCCATTCCTTGTGGAAATCGACCCCGTTCTTACTCGGGTACTACTTGTAGCGATATCCTATACTTGGGATTATCGACTTCAACAAGTTTTTGGCGCCGTTGCCGGGCATTGGTGCTAAGAGACTCACTCTTTGGTTACTTTCTTCTTTTGCTTGTTTTTATTTTTTAGATACGCTTGAAGAAAATTCCGGGTTCATTTTTGAACTTTGGAACAAAAAAAAGCGAAAAGTAAAAAAATCACAAAAACATACTCCTAGCTTGTGTTAGGCAACCCTCTTGAGCTTTATTTGAGCTTGGGTTGCATGAGTGTGTGGCAACGTGATAGTACTCATAGATTGCATCACACTTTACTTGAAGAAGAGGGTAGACATCCCTTTAGTGAAAATACTTCTACTAGAGGTAGTAGTAGTTTAGCCCAATCCAACGATTCTAGCTCTCTTAATAGCTCTGAAATCATGGATGGAGAGGATGGGCATAGTAGCAACAATGAGATGATGCCATTTCACTCACTTAGAAATTTGATGCATCCATCTCGAAAAAGTTCACCATCTTGCTTTGTGTTTCCATTAAATGAAAGAAACTTTGATGTCAAACCGGGCACAATTCAACTTCTTCCCAAGTTTCATGGCCTAGAGTCCGAGAGTGCTTACTCTCATCTTAAGGATTTCAATGATATTGCCTCAACGGTTAATTGCAATGGTGTCTCTAGTAACACTATAAGGCTTAGATTGTTTCCTTTCTCTTTAAAGGACAAAGCCAAGGCATGGCTTCACTCCTTGAGACCTAGGACCATAGGCACATGGGAAGAGTTAGAGTAAGAGTTTCTTAAGAAATTTTTTCCTACTTACAAAACAAATGCCATAAAAAGGCAAATTGTTACTTTTTGTGCTAAGGAGGGAGAGCCACTTCCCCAAGATTGGGAACGCTTCAAGGATCTCCTCATTGCTTGCCCTCACCATGGATTTGAGACATGGAGGTTAATTAGCTCCTTTTATGATGGTTTGCCATGCGACCATAAGCACACAATTGAATCTATGAGTGGGGGAGATTTTTTCACAAAAGGTGAAGATGAGGGTTGGGATTGTCTAGATGAAATTTGTGAGAAATTCCAATCTTGGGACATTAATGAGCCTTCTAAAGATGCTAACTCTAAGCCTAAAGGTACCATGTATCAACTAAAGGCTAAGAGTGAGGCATTGTGCTCATTTTGTAGTGATAACTCTCACGAGTTGAGTAAATGTCCCCATTTTATAAGAGCTCAAGAGCTCATGGGTGAGCAAGTGAATGCGTTAAATTCTAACAATTATAGGAAGCCCTATAATAACTCACCCTACTCGGAGACATACAACTCCAATTGGAGGAATCACCCAAATTTCTCATGGAGACAAGGCCAAGACACCCAAGTAAACCCCTCAAGCTCCACTTATGTTCCTCCTAACAAAAGGGGTATGGAAGAGACTTTTGAGAAATTTATGGCTTCCCAAAACCAAACTAACCAAGAGTTGAGAAATGCATTAGCTAGGTTGGAGTCTACCATAAATGCTCAAGAGAAGGGAAAATTCCCATCTCAACCTCAACAAAACTCAAAGGGCCAAAGCTTTAACCATATGGAACATGCTAAGGCCATCACCGTTTTGAGAAGTGGGAAGGTTGTTAACAATGGACTTCCAAAGGTGGAGTCCAATGAAAATGAGGGAGAAGAAGAGTGTGAGAAGAGTGATGACCAAGAGAGAGTTGTCGACTCACAAGAGTCACAAAGTAGTCTTGACAAGGGGAAACAAGTAGTAGAAGAAAGTGAGGAAATTAAGGTTCCTCCACCATTTCCCCAAAGACTTTTAGCCTCTACTAAGAAAGCTAGCAACCAAGATATCCTTGAGACATTCCAAAATGTCAAGATAAACATCCCTCTCTTGGATGCTATCAAGCAAATTCAGGCTTATGCAAGGTTTTTCAAGGATCTTTTCACTTTCAAGAGAACTCTTCAAGTGAGAAAGAAGGCTTTTCTCACCGAGCAAGTGAGTTCAATTCTCAAAAATAATCTCCCTCCCAAGTATAAAGATCCGGGTTCACCTACTATTACTTGCACCATTGGAGATCATAAAATTCATAATTCTTTATTAGATTTGGGTGCATGTGTAAACCTCCTTCCATACTCGGTGTATGAGAAGTTGGGGTTGGGTGAGTTGAAACCCACAAGAGTGACTCTAAAATTGGCGGATAGGTCCACTAGAGTCCCTAGAGGTATCATTGAGGATGTCTTGGTTCAAGTGAACCAATGTTATTATCCGGTGGATTTTATAGTTTTAGACACCTCCCCTTTGGCTAGTGGCACATCATCCATTCCTATTACTTTAGGAAGACCATTTCTTGCTACTTCTAATGCAATAATAAATTGTAGAAGTGGTATGATGAATATTACATTTGAGAACATGAAGTTAGAGCTTAATATTTTTAATGCATGTATTCACCCAAGCTCACAAGATGATGATGATGATGTGTGTGAAGTGAGTTGGGTAGAATCACGTGTTGAAGATGTTTATACTCTAGCTACATGTTCCAATGATTCAAGTGAGCTTACTTTAGAAGAATTGTAATTTTTGTATGATGATAACACTCCCCTTTCATCTCTTCTTATGGAAGAAGAATTTGATTTTTATGAAGGGGAGAGACTCTTTGGCCAACATGACCAAGTCATTGAGTAGACTCATGAGCATTCTAGTGTTGATAGTGAGTTGCATGGAAGTGAGGTGATACCTCCCATTGTGAGGGTTCCACCAATTTGTGAGTTGAAACCCCTTCCTTTAGATTTGAAATATGCATTTCTTGGGGTTAATGATACTTATCCTATTATCATCTCATCTTCCCTTGATGTTGAGCAAGAAAAGAGGTTGCTTGAAGTTTTAAAGGATTATTAGGGTGCCATAGGATGGTCCATTGAGGATATTAGAGGTATTAGTCCTTCCATTTGCACCCATAGAATTCATTTAGAGGAAAATGCCAAAACTTCAAGGGAGCCTCAAAGGAGGTTAAACCCTCACATGCAAGAAGTTGTGAGAGCCGAGGTGCTCAAGTTGTTGGATGCGGGTATGATTTACCCCATCTCGGATAGTAAATGGGTAAGTCCTACCCAAGTGGTCCCTAAAAAATCGGGGGTCACCGTTGTTGAAAATGAGAAGGGTGAGCTTGTGACCACTAGAGTTCCTACTAAGTGGAGGATCTGCATTGATTATAGAAAATTAAATGCCGTCACTAGGAAGGATCACTTTCCCCTTCCATTCATAGACCAAATGTTAGAAAGGTTAGCGGGGCATGATTTTTATTATTTTTTAGATGGCTACTCGGGTAATAATCAAATTTCCATAGATCCAATGGACCAAGAGAAAACCACTTTCACTTGTCCATTTGGTACATTTGCCTATAGGAGGATGCCTTTTGGTTTGTGTAATGCCCCGGCTACTTTTCAACGTTGCATGTTAAGCATATCTTCGGACATGGTAGAAAAATGCATGGAAGTTTTTATGGATGATTTTTCGGTGCATGGAAACTCATTTGATACTTGTATTGGAAATCTTGAGATGGTTTTGAGAAGATGTGAAGAAAATAATTTAGTTTTGAATTGGGAAAAATGTCACTTTATGGTTAGGCAAGGAATTGGTTTGGGTCATGTTATTTCTTCTCATGGTATTGGTGTAGACAAGGCTAAAGTAGATGTGATTTCTAATCTTCCACCTCCTAAATGTGTTAAGGATGTTAGATCTTTTCTAGGTCATGCGGGATTTTATAGGAGATTTATCAAGGACTTTAGCTCACTTGCTAAGCCCTTGAGCAATCTCCTTCAAAAGGAAAATTCATTTGAGTGGTCTAGTGCATGCCAAGAGGCCTTTGTAAAGTTGAAGAATTTATTGGTAACGGCCCCTATCATGCAACCACCCAAATGGACTCTTCCTTTTGAAATCATGTGTGATGCTAGTGACCATGCGGTTGGTGCCGTTTTGGGTCAAAGAGGTGAAGATAAGAACCCACATGTTATCTATTATGCAAGCAAAACTTTGAATGATGCTCAATTAAATTATTCCACTACGGAAAAAGAGCTTTTGGCCATGGTGTTTGCTATTGAAAAATTTAGGCCATACTTGCTTGGTTCAAAAGTGCTTGTCTACACCGACCATGCCGCCTTGAAATACATTTTCACAAAGAAAGATTCCAAACCTCGTTTAATCCGTTGGGTACTTTTGCTTCAAGAGTTTGATATAAAAATCAAGGATAAACGAGGTGTGAAAAATGTTGTGGCGGATCACTTGTCTAGGATTAACATTCCTAAGCCAAAATCTCCTTGCCAATTCTTGAAACTTTTCCGGATGAACATCTCATTTCCCTTTTAAATGTTCATTGATTTGCCTATATTGCTAATTATCTTGCTTGTGGAATTTTTCCGGAAAATTTAAAAGGGCAAGAGAAGTTGAGATTTGTGAAAGAATGCCGGAATTTCTTTTGAGATGACCCTTACTTGTTTAAATATTGCCCGGATCAAATTATTAGAAGGTGCTTCCCAAATGAAGATTTTCATAGTGTTATTTCATTTTGCCATGAGTATGCTTGTGGAGGCCATTTTTCGGCTAGAAAAACCGCCGCCAAGATTTTTCAAAGTGGTTTATATTGGCCTACTGTTTTTAGTGATGCATTTCATTTTTGCAAAGCATGTGATAGGTGCCAAAGGATTGGAGGAAATATTGGAAAAAGAAATATGATGCCCTTGAACCCCGTTTTAATTACTGAAATATGTGATTGTTGGGGTATTGACTTCATGGGTCAATTTCCATCATCATTTGGCAACCTATATATACTCTTGGCGGTGGATTATGTGTCAAAGTGGGTTGAATCCATACCTTCAAAAACCAATGATCATAGAGTTGTGATTAAGTTTCTTCAACACCACATTTTATCTCGTTTTGGCATGCCCCGAGCTATCATTAGCGATGAAGGGACACATTTTTTCAATAGGCCTTTTGAGAGCCTCATGAAAAAGTATGGGATTGTGCATAAAGTTGGCACATCATACCACCCACAAACTAGTGGGAAAGTGGAAGTTTCTAATAGAAAAATTAAAAGAATTTTAGAGAAAACGGTAAACCCAAATCACAAAGATTGGTCTTTGAGGTTAGTTGATGCTCTTTGGGCTTACCGTACCGCTTACAAGACTCCCATTGGTGTGTGTCCATATAGACTAGTGCATGGTAAGGCATGCCATCTTCCGGTGGAGTTAGAGCACAAGGCCTATTGGGCCATCAAATTCTTGAATTTTGATCTTGCAAAAGCGGGGGAAGAAAGGAAGTTAAACTTAAATGAGTTAGAAGAGCTTAGAAATGAGGCTTATGAGAACACTAGGATCTCTAAGGCAAGGACAAAGGCTTATCATGACAAACATATTGTTCCTAAGTCTTTTGAGCCTAATCAAAAAGTTCTTCTCTTTAACTCAAGAATGAAACTCTTTGGAGGAAAGTTGAAATCAAAATGGAATGGTCCATATATTGTGAAGCATGTATATCCTTGTGGAACCATTGAAATTTTGAACCCCAAAAGTGCAGAAAGTTTTAAGGTGAATGGCCAAAGATTGAAACCATATGTTGAAAATTTTGAGGCCAAGGTTGAGTCCATTTTTCTTATGGACCCAACCTATACTAACTAGTGTTCACCAAAAGTATCACCTTTGTAAATATTAGCTGTAGTTCTTTTCCTCTTGATCATGTTGTAGGTTGCTCTTGGAGGAGGACATATGCTTGGTGGCCAAGAAAGCGAAAAATGAGGTTCATCTATCCCTTGTCTCTTATATGAATTTGTATGCTCTTCCATTGATCTCACACATTGAGGACAATGTGATATTTTAGTTGGGGGTGGAGTAGATTTTATTTCTTGCTTAAATGGTTACAAGCATGCTTTTTCTTCGTTAGTGATTTACATGAAAAATACAAAAAAAATAAAAAAATGAAAATCCAAAAAAATTGAAAAATTGAAAAAATGTGTAAATCTTTCATGAGAAGCATCACTCTTTCCCCGTGTCAAACCATAGATATTTTTTATTCTTCTTTCTTTGGTAGTTTTATTTATTTTCACCTTTCATCTTGAGTCTAGATTTTATTTTCTTATTTTGATAGCTTTATTGAGTCTTAGGAAGTTATAGTTGAGTCACTTATTTTGAAAAAAAAAATGAGAAAAAGTGAAAAGGGGGAATTTTAGGAAGCTAGATGTTTTCAAATAAAGAAATTTCTTAGTCCATGTTCTTTTTATTTTTATTTTAGAAAAGAATTCTTTGCTTATACTCAATACATCTACACCAATAATCCCACATTCCGCGACATCATGCGTTCTCACAAAGCGACACACTAAATTTACGTTTCATGTTTAAGTCCTTCAAGCTAAGTTGATCACATAAACTTTGACGTCTTCTACTTTTGATAAAGGGTGCATTTTCTAAAGCTATTTGAACTTCACAAAAAGATTTTACTCTATTCGTTTTTGCGGTGGAAACTTGTAGCCCATTGGAGTGGTGGTTACCAATGACACCCCATGCGATGTCTAAGAAATAGAGGGGTGTCCGGGGATAATGTTACTTCACCACCTAGATAGCTCCCTTGGTTTAGCTTAAAAAGCCCACTCGCTTGTATAGTCCTCTATTTTGTTGTAGGTCGTGGAGAGCCTTGGATTTGAGGTAAAAAAAAAAAAAAAAAAAAAAAAAAAAAAAAAAAAAAAAAAGAAGAAAGAAAAAGAAAAAGAAATCATGATAAATCGCACAATCTACCAAAAATTCACAAAAGGATCATACAAGCCCACAACCACATCTCCCCTTATTAAAATTTTTTATTCAAAGCTTTGGAAGTCCATCCTACATGGGTGCTTTTGAATAAGTATGAGAATGTCTAGTTTGTTGTGAACCATATTTTTGAAGGCATACTTTCTCGCAAATTGGACTTAATTGAACAAGTTTTGTCGTTCGCATGAGTCACCTTCTACCAAACACCGCCCACATTTGTATGAGTATATGCTTAGACGTCCATAGGCTTCTTTCTCAATCTTCTTGGACTTTGAGAATTTATTTGAGGAGACATTTATGCATTCTTCTTTTTCCCCCCACCAAAAAAAAATAAAAAATTAGCTAGTAACTCTTAGTATTTTGTTTCTTTGAGTTCTCACTTAGGATAGATAATGTGTGTGTGCATTTTTGTAAATATTTGAGTCTAGTTTAGAATTGAGTCAAGCCTTGTCTAGTTGAGTGTGTGTCTCTCATGATTGGTTCTTAAATTTAAATATCGCTCTCTTTGCTCGAGGACGAGCAAAAGGCTAGTTGGGGGGTGTGTTAACGACATAAAATTGCATATTTTAGTATGTTAAGGAACTCTTCATAACTTGCTAATATGTGTAATTTAGCTATTTTATCTCTCATTCTAGACTTATGCTTGTCTTTATAGTTTTGGTTGTTTTTATCTTATTTTGTAGGAAAAGAAGTGATTTAGAACACAGGGGGCTAGTTGGGAAAGCTTGAATGAGGAATTGAGAGGCTTCGGAGGGACCAAGAGAAGTGAAGAAGGAATTTGAATGCTTAATTTGAAGAAGTCAAGTGATAAAGAGGCTAAAGTTGAAGACAAAGCAACTAATTTGCAAGTTAAAGTGAATATTTGAAGACTTATTTGAGAAGACAAGAGAAGAATATGGGGTCGTTATTGAAGATTTAGAAGAAAAGAGATCAAAATGAGATTCAAAGGTTGAAGTGGAGGGCAAAATAGAGAAGAACTTAACAGAATTGGGGCTAAAGTGTGGACTTCTAAACGTTTTAAGGGCTCAAGTGTATTGTTTCTAACGGAGTTGGGGTGTTATTGCCATTTTATAAATGTTTTAAAGAAGGAGACAGGGTATTTTAAAACATTCCAGCAAGCTAGGGGGGAGCCGGGTGAAATAAAGGCAAAACAGCACTTCCCTCACGCGTCTTCTCTCTCGGACTATTCTCTCTCCCCGTCAAACACGCAGCAGAACAGAGCTCCGCCATTGAAGCTCGTCCGAAGCTTCTTCGAAGGCCACTTCTCCCTCGTTTCTTCACCAAATCTCACGAGACAAGTCCCAATCTTCTCCCTAGACCGAGCTATACCCAGCTCAAGTCTCAATTCGTCCCAAGAATGCTTCTAGAAGAAACGCCCAAATCATCTAAGGTTCTTGAAGCAACTTCAAATCAAAGATTGAGAGTCTCTCAGTTCAATTCAAGGGCTAGGATCAATCCTTGGAGGCTACGACAACCCTCCCTCACTGCCTATATAAGCCAAAGAGAAAGAAGAAGAAGGGGAGGACGAACACGCACGAAGCTGAGCCGAAGCTCTGCCTCTATCTCTTCTCTCTCGGTACTAAGCCGATTTCTGGGTTCGTTCTGGTGTTTCCGAGCTCATCCTGAGCGATTACGGAGCCAGCAACAACCAAGGAGCAGAGGGCTAAATCTGGGTTCAATTTGCTCTGTTTTGAGCACTGTTCGTCACTGTGTTGCTGCAGAAGCAGAAACCTGTGTTTTAGCTGCTGTTAGCTTTGAATTTGTTGGGTTGTTAGCTGCTTTAGATTGATTAAAGTGTAGTTTGAATCA
This sequence comes from Linanthus parryae, assembly GCA_023055425.1. Classification (NCBI taxonomy): domain Eukaryota; kingdom Viridiplantae; phylum Streptophyta; class Magnoliopsida; order Ericales; family Polemoniaceae; genus Linanthus; species Linanthus parryae. Next base: position 69,506,371 of record JALGPY010000007.1, on the reverse strand, counting down.
AACACTAGTAGTTTGTTCATCATTTGGTATCAAGTTGGTGTTATTTGGTTGAATTGAAGAGTATTTGAGCTTGAATATAATGACCATTTTCATGAATGCTCTTGATTCTTGTGTCTTGCTCTTTAATATGAACAACTAAGCTACTTGTTGGGTTGATTGATGAAGATAGATGACTTGTGTGTGAGAAATTCAATTGTTCTTCTGGTCTTATAAGTTGGATGTCGAATTCGTATTATTCAAGTGTTGAATATAAAATCCGAATTGTGGCTTGATCTTTCATATGTAAACGCTCTCGTTTACATATGAAAGATGCTTGACATAACTCGATTTTGCATTTCACTCTTGAATACAAGAGCTAGACAAATCATCTTACTATATAATCCATGCTTTTATTGACATAAACTTTGGGTGTTGATGCTCACATACAAGACCTCTACTGGAATCGATTGACCCAACTTACTCTCTTATTGACAAACTCGTTTGAATCATTATAGTAATAGTGTTAGTAGTTGTTTTCTTTCTTAGTTATTTGCTCTAGCAATATCAACAACTCTTGCTCCATCACTTGAGTGGTGGATTCAAAGCTTGGTTAGCTCTAAAGCCTTTGAGAAACTCGTTTTGTCAATTTAGTTAGTTGCTTAGTAGTTTACTAGTTAGCTTAGAGTGTTTAATCTCTTTCCCAATCCTTGCGGAAATCGACCCCGTTCTTACTCGGGTACTACTTGTAGCGACTCGGGTACTACTTGTAGCGATATCCTATACTTGAGATTATCGACTTCAACAAGAAGAAGTTCCAGATCCTCCTCCACCAAAGAAGAAGATCAAGAAGGCTACAACCTCGTCTTCAGAAAAGCAGAAGAAGCAGAAGGCCATTACAGAAAAGCAACCCGAAAAAGATCCTACCAGTTCAAAGAAGGTGAAGAAGAAGGCAACTCAGGCAGAAAAAGGGAAAGGGAAGGTGACTGAAGCACAACCAGAAAGTAAATTGGAGAAGGCATTGCAGATCTATTCTCAGGTCTCAACAAAAAACACAGCTCCAGATGAGACATGATTTGTCTCAAATATCTCTAAAGGTCAGTGGTTAGATGGTTTTGCTTCAAGGTCTATTGGTTTCTGCAGTTTGGTTAATAAGTATGTGCTGGAACATATGAAACTCAAGTGCATCTCTATGTTAAAGAAGAGTTCTTTGTGGTGTATGATTAATCCTAGAGAAATAGCCTACCCCAAACTCACCAGACTCTTCTATCTGAACCTAACCCAAGTAAAGAGATCTGCACACTTGGTGATCAAATCTAAAGTTGCTAGGATAGTAATTGAACTAGATCAATCTGAGTTTTCCACTGTGTTAGGTTGTCCAAAGAGGTATGACACTAGCAACCATCCACCAAAATCAGAAACTTTGACGCTAGCCAAAGAAGAATTCTTTCTTTCAAATATCTCAACCTCAGCCAAACAGTTAACACACTCTGTGTTGAATGTTGAAGAAAAAGTTCTTCACACTATACTAGTGATATGTGTCTTTCCTAGAGAGCACTCAAGAGAGTTGGTGACTGAGAGGATGCTGCACATCATGTACCTGATTATGCATGGCTATGAGATTGATCCCCCAAAACTAGTTATTGAACACATGCTCTTCAGCCTAACCAGCAAGAGGATTAACCCTCTGCCATATGCAAACCTCCTCACCATGTTCTTTGAGTACTTTGAGATCCCTTTTACTGGAGAATAATCAGTCACATCTCGTTTTGGGGAACTCAATAAGAAAGCCTTTGAGAAAATTGGAGTTGTAAAAACCAAGGAGAAAGTTTGGAAACATTACTCAGAACTTACTGAAGCAGAACTAGGTGCAAAGAAATTTTCTAAGCCGAAGACCTTAACTCCCACTTCAAGTCAGACCTCTCAGCCTACAGACAATCAAAGACTTGATGGTTTGGAGCTGGACATGGAGGACGTCAAAGCTACTGATTTTGGACGGGAAAGTGATATGGGACAAGTCAAGTATATGGTGGAAAGTATCTTCAGAAGCATGACCTTACTTGATGTTCCTTAGGATCCTGAAGGAACAAAGAAAGGAGAATCAGACAAGGATTTGCCTAGTGAGCATCCAGACCAGGAAGAAGCTACTCGAGTTTCAGATAAGGGAAAGCATGCCGCAGAACAGGAAGAAGATGAATTCAATAGCCCTGATTCAGATGAGCTGCTGATCAATTTGAAGAAGAAGAAGAAATCTCCAAAGGCTGCTGAAAAGGACAAGACTGAAGAGACAGCTATTGCAGAAGGTGTTGCAGAAGAACAGGAGGATCAGGACAAAACTGATGAAGAAGACAATGAGAAAGAGGAAGGAGATCAGGAGGAAGATGAAGATCAAACTCTTAATCTTATTATTTCTTCCACATTCTCTCTGCTTTAATTATTTCTTAAAGTTTAAAATTTTACAGACACTTGATCCAACATCTTCTATCTTTTTGATGAAAGTCAAAAAGGGGGAGAAAAAATCTAGGTTTCAGTTTATGTTTTTAGGTTTATTTGATTTTATCTGCTGAAATATTTATGTGTTTTTGTTGGTATTTAAATAAGTTGGATCTTTTTGGAATAACCGTTTCTTTAAATTTTAGACTAATCAGTTTATTTTGCACAGACTAAGGATCAAACAGAATTTGGTTTTGTCTTTCATCAAGGGGGAGATTGAAAGCTCAGGTTGTTCAAGACTTGAAAGAGCTTGGCTATTTCAAGGCCTTGAAACAGCTTTCAAAGCCTTGAATCAGCTTCAGAGGCTTGAAAATAGTCTTGCCTATTTTCAAGGCCTTGAAACTGGATTCAAAGCCTTGAAACTGCTAAACCTGAAAGCATAATCTCAGGGGGAGTTTTTCTATTAACTCTCTGATCCAATTTATTATCTCTCTTGCATATGTTTGATTACCTATTGTTAGACGATGAAAGACAAATTGTTAGACATGTTTTGAATCGTGCTATATCAACTGTTTGACCATGATAATGCAGGAAATATTGTTTCTAAGTTTTGCAGGATTGTTTCCTAAACTAGAATGCTGCAGATTTGTAAGCACTTGAATACCTTGATCCTGTGATCAATCAGACGTGTTTGACAGCTTCTCATGATGGTTAAATGAAGGATTACAACAATATCTCTGAAGATTATGATCATTCAACCATTGGAGAAGATCTCAAAGTAGTCAAACTCTGTTGCCTACAAAATAGGAAGGTTGTTGCTGAAAATATGGAGAGATTTGCTGAGTTGTTTGAAGTATTTAAAGAGCTCAAATTGGAAGCAACAACAACACAATTCTCAACGGGAAAATACAGAGAAAGCATTCTGGATTGATAAGCATCAAAAAAGTTCTTCATCTCTTTCAATCCATACACAGAAGTTCACTGCATTTCACTATAGTTTTCTACTCTTAAGTGATCTTCTGTAAAGAGCTATATTGGTAGATCATTTCTGTATTATTTCTACATTCATTCTCAAGGATTTTTCAAAGTGAACAATATAGAATTCTTAGTTAATCAGTTAGCTAGAAGAGGTACTAGACAGGTTAGGGAAAACCACATGCTGTAACAGAGTAAGGGAACTCTCTGTGCTTGAGTTCTAGGCTTAGATTTTGATTAATAAGATTTGGGTTGAAAATCCTGCAGGGATCTAATCCCTGAGGTAGAGACATAGGTCCAAGTGGACTGAACTCTATAAACCTTTTGTCTTGTGCATTTTCAGTTCATCTACTTTCAAAGCTTTTGCAGAATACAAAAACTGTATATTTTTCAAGGGGTTGAAATTGTTTTCAAGGCCTTGAAAAAGGCATACTTGTTCTAAAACTTTCTGCTACTCTTCAAAGGCTTGAACCTTTGTTCAAGGCCTTGAAATTCATTGTCTGCACAAGTTCTTCAACTTGTTAGCAAGTTTTGCAAAAAGTTGGCATACTCTATTGAACCTTCCCCCCTTCTAGAGTATCTTAGTTTCTTATACATCTGCATACTCACACTTTCATAGATGTTTCATGAAACGGTGGGCCGACAGTACCCGTTATCGTACCATTAGATGACCAGATAGAACGAATCGCTAGACAACATGAGACTCAGAGAAGATTCTAGTTAACCGAGACGTAAAATGACATGTGATGGACAGGATATTTTCATAGACTATTGCCCGGCTCAATTTGAATAGGATTGATGTGTTACACAGCTGAACCGGAAATCGTTTACAACCCTAGGTGATCTAGAGATCGCCTGGTTTCTCCATACTTGTTTATAAAAATTAAAAAATAAAAATAAAAAATATTAGTTAGCTGTCATTTTAATTCACTCGCCTATTTAGAGGCAACAACCTCTCGTATCACAATTCTTCCTCCCTATTACTGTACTTTAAACTAATCACTTAATTAAATAGTCTCAAGTCTGTCCTCGTGGGATCGATAAGTCCGGGTTGAAATACCACCCCTATATTACTTGACCATGCACTTGCGCATACGCGTTAAGAAATCGCGTCAACCTCCATTGTTCTGTGGTGAAAATTTTGTGCACTGGAAAGCCCTGATAAAAATGTTCATCATTGATCAAGATATGGAATTGTGGACTATCATTCAGAAGGGTCCTCATATATTCTACACTAAAAAATGGATCAGGACTCTCAAAACTGAGGATTCACTTTCACCTTTTGAATTAGAGCAATTTTCTAAAAATTGCAGATCTATGAATCTCTTATATTGTGCTTTGAGTGAAGATAAATTTGACAGGATCTCAAGACTCAAGACTACCAAGGACATATGGAATAAGCTTGTGGTAACCTTTGAAGGAACTAGCCAATTCAAGCAGACTAAGATCAACATATTCCTTATGCAATATGAGATGTTCAAGATGAATGGAGATGAATCAATCAGAGACATGTTCAAAAGATGCACTGATATTGTCAACAACCTTGATTTATTAGGAAAACACATTTCCTATGAAGGAAATGTAAGAAAGATTATGAGAAGTCTTCCTAAAGAAAAATGAGAATCAAAGACTACTGCCATTGAAGAAGATGAAGATCTATAATCTCTTCAACTTGATGACCTGTAAGGAAAGCTACTCACACATGAGATATCTATGAATGAAGTTGATGGAGATCTACCTGACAGTGTCAAGAACTTAGCTCTTAAGGCCAAGGAGAGTGAATCATCCCAAAGCCTTGAACCAGAAGAAGATGATGATGAAGATCCTTTTCCTCTCATTTCCAAGGCATTGACCATGATTCTAAAGATGAAGAACAACTTTGGAAACAAGGACTTCAGCAAGGACAAACACAGATCCTCCAGTAACAGAGTCTACAAAGGTAAATCTATTTCTAATGGTAATAAACCTAAAGTAATGAATTTCTTTGAGTGTGGTGATGCAGAACACTTAATCAGAGACTGTCCACACAAGAAAAGAAAATACTTTCAGAAGAAAAACCATGACAGAGAAAGAAATCTATGGTAGCTTCCTCGCGTGATTATGATTCCTCTAATATTTTGAATCTGAAGAAGAACAAGCCAACCTCTGCCTTATGGCCAAGCATAATGAAAGTTATGAAAAGAACATTGAGGTAATGGTAAACTGTTTGATTTCTAAACCAACCGATGTCCTAACTAATTATCCTAGAATAATTTGTTTAAATGAGGAGGACTATCTGTAAGAAATTAGAACTTTCAAAGAAAATGTTCACGACCAAGCAAAAGAAAACTCGAAACTTGTTTGTCAAAATCAAAGATTTGAAATTTCTCAGAAAAAATTTGACGGTGATTTCAAAGCCTTGGAAACCAGTTTCAAGGCCTTGAAAACTCAAGTCAAGGAAGTAGTCACCGAGAACTCTCTTTTGAGTGACAGTATTGATGCTCTAAGACATTATTGTGATGAATTGGAGGAACAAAAGACTATTCTAATTGAGAAACTTCAAGATTCTAAGAAGGCTATGACAAAACTTGCTGGCTCAAAACACAATTTGAACTTGATTCTTGGAGGAAGCTTACAGTCTGTTCACAAAACTGGTATTGGCTACAATCCAAATTTTCCTAGAAAAATCAACACAAGATTTGTGAAGGCTAGTAACAAAACTTCTCCTAAGTGCCATTACTGCAATAGAATTGGTCATGTTATAATGACTTGTCCGTTTAGAAGGAGAGACCCTCAAATAAGGTGGAAAACTATTCCAGTTCAACTTAAATGACAAGTTAGACAGATTTAAGTTCCCAAAGGAGTTAGACCAGCTAACGTGGTTGACCATTAATATGAATCACACTTGGTCTAACAACTGGGTAAGACAGTTAATGGTGTTTGCAGGATGTCACCAAGAGTAAAGACGAAAGATGGTTTATGGACAGTGGCTGATCCATACAAATGAGTGGAAAGATATCTTTATCCTCAGAACTAAAAATGCAATGGGGAGGCTCAATCACACTTGGTGACAAAGGGAAATGAAACATCTTAGGTATGGGTAAAGTTGGTACAGATTCTGAAAATTCTATTTCTGATGTCTATTTAGTTGATGGTTTAAAATTCAATCTGCTTAGTGTATCTCAACTTTGTGATAATGGTAACAAGGTTATCTTTGACAAAGAGAAATGTGTGGTGCAAAATGAGAAATCTGGAATTTTCATTCTCACTGCCTCAAGGTCAAACAATGTCTATATCATACACACTAACAAAGTTGCAGGTGAAAGCTTAAAGTGTCTCAAGGCCTTGAAGAGGATTCAAATCTTTGGCACAGAAAGCTTGGACACATTAGCTTGTATACCTTGAACAAGTTAATCTCTAAAGACCTAGTAAGAGGTTTTCCTTCTATCAAATTCAGATATGATGAATGCAAAGCCTGTGCTCAGGGCCGGCCCTAGATTTTCATGGGCCCTAGGCGGTACTAGAAAGTGAGGCCCCTTTTACATAAGCATAACTGTGAATTAAAAAAACAAAGCTGATAAGTATGAAGCTCATGGATATTATGATATGAAAATACAGGCAGAGAGCTTAGTTCTTTGATGATGAAAGCTAGAAACACAAGCACGAGTTATTGCTAAGTACCAAAGCTTCAAAGCTTTGAGTTACTGTAGCAGTTTCTATATGTTGTATTATATAACTATTTTGTGCAGGTTTTGGTTATGTTTGGATAATTATTAGTTTAGTTATATAATTATATTCAGCAATTTATGTTCTAAGTTGATCACTGCAGGATTAAGTTGGATTGAAAATCCAATATATATTCTGGTGAAGTTAGCAGGAAAAAGCTTCAAAGCTTTGAGATATTCTAGTTACTCTTTACTACAAGTTCTACTAACCATATTTTTGTGTGCAGATGGATTTAGTGTTACTTGGATGTTGTTACATGTTGTTTATTTTCTATTATTGTGGACTCCATATTGGTTATTTGATTTATTCATGAGATTGAATATACTTGTTAGCTCAGAATTATCAGCAGATAGTCTAGCATGATTTTCTCATTTATGTTTAGCTGTTGTTTCAAGCAGATATCTTTGCTAGATTGTATTGTTATTTTTTTTTTTATCTTTTTTGCTAAGTATTTGCTGGTTTGTTGGACTCTCCAACGTCTATACTAGATCAGCAATGTAGTCAAATTGAGCTGTTAACTGGAGCTTATCAGATAGGAGATATTTTAGGAAATCTGTTCCTGAAATCTCTCCAGTTAGTTGCAGACTGATAACCGCTACCTAAGTTTGAATTGCAGAGACTTGTAAGAGACACAGAGGTCGTAATTTTGATGAGGGCAATCATCTGGGAAGATGAATTACATATAGATCTTCAAATCATTCAGGGATTCAATTCAAGCAGGCTGAAGATCATTCACATCGAGAAGAACTCTTCCATGCTTTAAACAGCTTATTCTCTCTGAGTTTTTCTCTCTATACTTAATTGAATCATTTATTATTCAATTCTAAAACCTCACTAAACTTATTAGTTTGGTTGTTCAAGTGAAAAACAAGAGGTTCTTATTGTTTCAACTGGTTGTAGCCTGTAACTAGATAGGTTGGGAACCACAAGATGTATAAGTGTAAGGTAGCTCACTCAGGCTTGAGATCTAGGGCTAAATCTGGGTGATTAAGAAGATGTTGTGTTTTAATACTCGAGGTATTAGATCCCTCAGGCATAGACTAGGTCTAATTGTGACTGAACTCCGTAAAATATCTGTGTTCTTGCTATTTACTTTTGCTTCATTTACTTACAGTTTAAATTGGAAGTTTCAAACCTTTGGAGATTTCCAAGTCTCAAAGCTTTGAAGCCCCTATACTCCGCTGTTATATCTTTAAGCTTCTCACATCTATTTCAAAGTTTTGAGATATCAACAGATTCTTCTACTAAATTTTCAAAAACTTGAATTTTGGCAAAAGCTAGCATACATTATTCACCCCCCCCCCCTTCTAGAGTATTATTATACCTGTTTACACCTACATTACACACTTTCAATTGGTATCAGAGCTTTGGGTCACAGTTTAAAGATCTATTAATCTTGTGACAATGAGTTTTGTAGGTGAAGGAGGATTCTCACAGGGAAGGGCATCTAATAGACCTCCATTATTCTGTGGTGATAAATTTGTGAATTGGAAGGCATTGATGAAAATTTTCATCATAGATCAAGACATGGAACTATGGTCTATTATTGTGAATGGGCCAAACCTATTCTACACTACTTTGGATGGTGTCAGAACTGTCAAACATAAAAGATCTCTCAGTTCCTGAACTGGAAAAGGTATCAAAAAATTACAAAGCTTTGAACTTATAATATTGTGCTCTTAGTGCAGATGAGTTCAACTGAATATCCAATTGCAAGAATGCAAAGGAGATCTGGAATTAGTTGACTGTTACCTATGAAGGAACCAGCCAAGTCAAGCAGACAAAGATTAATATCCTTTTGAGACACTATGAACTGTTTAATATGAACTATGATGAGTCCATAAAAGATATGTTCAAAAGATTTACAGATATTGTGAATAACTTGGAATCTTTGGGAAAAGTATTCTCAAATGAAGAAAAATTCAGGAAGATTCTCAGAAGCTTGCCTAAAGCCAAATGGAAGCCAAAAACTATTGACATTGAAGAAGCTCAAGATTTAAGCATTCTGGAATTGGATGATCTGCAAGGAAAGTTACTCACTCCTGATAACTCTATGAAGGAGGTTGATGGTGAACTGAGTGACAACATAAAGAATCTGGCACTCACGGCAAAAGACAAGGAAAAATCCCAAAGCCTTGAACTATAGGAAGATGATGATGATGATGATGATGATGATGATGATGATGATGATGATGATGATGACGATGATGATGATGATGATGATGATGATGATGATGATGATGATGATGATGATGAGGAAGCCTTAGCCTTGATTTCCAAAGCCTTGGACAGAATTCTCAAGAAAAAGAGGAACTCTGGGAACAAGGATTACAACAAAGAAAATTTCAGACCATCAACTATCAAGGATCAGAAAGGTAAGTCTTCTTCACAATCATATAAACCTAATTTTATGAATTGTTATGAATGTGGAGATGCAGATCATTTGGTGAGACACTATCATCAAAAGAAAAAGAACATACAATTTTCAAAGAAGGAAAATGACAACAGAAGGAAGAAAGAAATTGTGGCTTCATGGAGTGACTCAGACTCTTCAGACTCAGACTCTGATAATGAGCAAGCCAATATATTTTTAATGGGTGGTCATCAAGAGGATCATTCTACTTAGAAGCCAATTGAAGAAATGGTAAAAAAATCTCTTATCTATTCCTTCTGATGTGTTACCTGAAATCCTCAAAATCACGTTTTTGAATGAGGAGAGTTACAGGAATGAAATTGAATATTTGAAAATGAAAGTTCATGAGCAGGCAAAAGAAACTTTAGATTTGGTTTTTCAGAATAAATGTCTTGAAGCTACTAAGTTAAAAATTGATAGTGACTTCAAAGCCTTGGACTGTAGATTCAAAGCTTTGAAATCACAAGTCAAAGGAGTAGTTGATCAAAACACTATTTTAACTGACAAGTTTGTTGATTTAAAAAATCATTCTGATGATATAGAACAACAAAACACTAAATTGACTAGTAAGCTTCAAGGATCCAAGCTGGCTCAAAACAGAAGTTAAGCCTCATGCTTGGAGGAAGTCGGCAATCTGTTCACAAAAGTGGAAATGGATATAATCCTAGTTTTCCAAGAAAAAGCCAAACCACATTTGTGAAAGCAGTATGCAGACATTCACCAAGATGTCATTATTGCTGTAAAATTGGACATGTAAAAGTAACTTGCCCCTTTAGAAAGACATAACCTCATATAATGAGGAACACTTATCTTTATTAGCTTAAGGGACAAGTGAAACAGATTTGGGTTCCAAATGGATTTAGACCACCAAATATGGTTGACTCTGAGTATGAATCCAAATTCTACACTTGGTCTAATAGCCTGTTAAGGCATTGATTTATTTTTGCAGGATGTCACCAAAGCTTTGAAAGATCAGAAATGGATAGTGGATAGTGGATGTTCCAGACATATGAGTGGGACGAAATCTTTATTCTCAGAACTGAAAGAACCATCAGAGGGATAAAATCACACTTAGTGACAAAGCAAAGTGCAACATAATTGGTATTGGAAGTGTTGGTAACAATTCTGCATATTCAATTTCAGATGTTTATTTAGTTGATGGTCTTAAGTATAATTTGTTGAGTATTTCTCAGCTTTGTGACAAAGTTAATAAGGTTGTTTTTGACAAGGAGAAATGTGTGGTGCAAGATGAGAAATCAGGAAATAGCATTCTCACTGCTCTTAGATCACATAATGTTTATGCACTGTGTACTGACAAAGTTGTAGGTGATAGTCTGAAGTGTCTCAAAGCTTTGAAGGATGACTCAAAACTATGGCACATAAAGCTTGGTCATATAAGCATGCATTCCTTGAATAAACTCATCTCAAAAGATCCTTAAATTCAAAGATAATGAGTTTTGCAAGGCATGCACTCAAGATAAACAAACCAGAAGCTCATTCAAGCCAAAGAATTTTGTAAGTACCTCCAGACCCTTAGAAATGCTGCATATGGATTTGTGTGGTTCTATGAGGGTTCAAACACCCAGAGGTAAGAGATATATGCTTGTTATAGTTGATGACTACTCTAGATATACTTGGCTTATGTTTATTAGAGCAAATTCTGAAGCATTATATGAATTTTCTAAACTTTGCAAGGAGCTTCAAACTTTGAAAAACTTACCTGTTGCATCTATTATAAGTGATCATGGTTGGGAATTTTATTAACTATGTTGCATCAAACATCTATTGAGCACATAGTTAATAAAATTCTGAAGCATTATCTGAATTTTCTATTCATAATGTTTTTGATGAAAGTATTGATGATTTATGGGTGGAAGTTTTGCAGATCTTAGATTGAATAAATATGAGGCTGATGAAGACCTTGAGAAAGTCAGAAAAATCAAAACTAAGCATCAAAAACTTTCAGAAGAATCTCAAGGCCTTGAACACCCTGCTGAGCCAAAATCTCAAAGTCTTGAGACATAGATTGATAGGAAATATGATGCTCCTTATACTGTATCAAGAACTCAAATCCTTGAAGTTCCATACACTTGGACACTCAGAAAAAGATCAAATATCTCTCAGATCATCCTGCCGAGAATATTATATCACATCCAACAACTGGAACTCAGACAAGAGGACAATTGAGAAATCTATGTGCATTCAGTGCTTTTGTATCACTCATTCATCCTAAAAATGCAAAGGAAGCACTAGAGGATGCAGATTGGATCATTGCAATGCAGAATGAGCTGAATGAGTTTGAAAGGAACAAGTTCTAGAATTCGGTCCCTAGACCAAAAGATCCATCAGTGATTGGAACAAGATGGGTGATCAGAAATAAGCTTCATGAAAAAGGTAAGGTAGTGGGAAACAAAGCAAGACTGGTTGCACAGGAATACAATCAAGAGGAATGTATTGATTATGAGGAAACTTTTGCCCTTGTTGCAAGGTTAGAAGCTATGAGAATACTTCTTGCATTTTCATCACATAATCACATAAAAAAATTCAAATGGATGTCAAATGTGCTTTTCTGTATGGTTAACTACAAGAAGAAGTATATGTTTCTCAACCACCAGGTTTTGAAAATGACACATTTCCTAATCATATTTACAAATTGGACAAAGCATTATATGGACTTAAGTAAGCCCCAAGGGCTTGGTATGACAGACTCTTAAAGTTTTTGTTAGAAAATGGTTTTAAGAGTGGTCTGATTGATAAAACTCTTTTTATCAAAAATTAGGAAAAAGATATGTTAGTTGTTCAGATATATGTAGATGATATTATTTTTTGTGCTACTAATGATGCTCTTTCAAAAGAGTTTTGAAGTCTAATGTGCAGGGAATTTGAAATGAGCTTGATGGGAGAACTGAATTTCTTTCTTGGACTTCATGTACATCAAATGTAGGAAGGAATTTTTGTGCATCAAGGAAAGTACACCCTGGACTTGTTAAACAAGTATAACATGTCACAGTCCAAGGTTGTAAAGACCCCTATGACTTCATCACTATATTTAGACAAGGACACAGCTGGTAAGAGTGTAGATCAGAAAGAATATAGAGGTGTGATTGGCTCACTTTTGTATCTAACTGCTAGTAGACCAGATATTATGTTTAGTGTGTGCCTGTGTGCAAGGTTTCAAGCTGATCCTAAAGAAAGTCATTTAATTGCTATGAAAGGATTTTTAGATATTTGAATGGAACCAAAGACTTGGGGTTTGGTATCCAAGAAGAACTAACTTTTTGTTGAGTGGATATTCAGATGAAGACTTTGCAGGATACAAAGCAGACGAAAAGATTACTTCTGGTTGCTGCCAGATTCTTGGATCTTCATTGATAAGTTGGCATTCAAAGAAGCAGAATTCAGTGGCTCTGTCAACTGAAGAAGCTGAATATATTGGAGCTGGAGCATGTTGTTCACAGGTTTTATAGATTGCACAGCAGCTAAGAAATCTTGGATATGATTTCAGAAATGTGCCTGTTAACTGTGACAATACATGTGCCATTTCAATATCAAAGAATCCAGTACAGCATTCAAGGACAAAGCATATAGATGTGAGACATCATTTTCCTAGAGATCACACAAAAAAGTTGACATTGTTCTATCTTTTATTTCTACTTCTAGGCAAATAGCTGATATTTTCACTAAACCACTGCCAGATGAGAGGTTTGCATCCCCAAGGCTTAAATTGGGTATGTTAAACAAGGATGCATTGGTTTAGGGGGAGTAATCAGTTACTATGTGCAATATCTGTGTGATTTCAAAGCCTTGAGATTATATTTTCTGGAGCCTTGAAAATATAGCTCAAAGCTTTTAAGTTTCTATATCACTCTGAAACTTCTCAAAGCTTTGAACTACTCATTGCTGTGATGAGTGGATTTGCATTATCTATAAAAAAAGAGGATCATGAAAAAAAAATTGTTATCTTTTTAGATAATTACAGAATCTTTTCAAATGTTCAGAGATTTGATCAAATATCTATAAATATCTTGAAAATCTTCTCAAATCTTTTTGCATTTAAATCTCCTACTTTTAGTCAAACTCTCTACCTACTTAAGCCAGCTTCAGGACTTATTTTCTCTCATTCACTACTTCAATCTCTTCCTCTCTATCTCTCTATCTCTCCCCATTCTCTAAATTTCTCAAACCCTAACCCAAATGGACAAAAAATCCGAAAGGATCAAGTAGCTAGGTCAGACCTCCAACAAGAGGGTTAAGAGAAAAGCTAGGAGAAAGAAAAGGGGAACAAGGATCAGGAGGAGGAGTCAAGCAAGAAGAAGAAAGAAGTGATTGCTGAGAAAGAAAAGAATAATGTACCTTCTACAAAGGAGAAGAAGGCTAGTGACAAGAAAACAGAGGCAACCCCAGAGAAGAAGGGTGAAGAAACCACCGAGAAGAAGAGGGTAAAACACAGTGCAGTAGAAACCAAGAAAGCCACAATCTTTGGTAAGAATCTCTTGCCTGAATCTTGCTTTGTTAATTCTGATGTCAAGAAGGTATGGACGGATGGGTATGCATCTTGAAAAGTGTATTTTTGTAGTATGATCAGTTCTGATTTATTGGAGATTTTAGACTTAGACTACAATAAGAACTTGAGAAGTTCATCTGTTGGAAGTATGTTAAACCCACCCTCTAAAGCCTACCCTAGGTTAACTAGACTGTTCTATTTAAAACTGGTTCAAGAGCTTGATGATACTTATAGATATATCCTAACCTCAAAGGTGGTTGGAGTGGACATTAGGTTAGATCACAGGTTGTTCTCTAAAGTTTTGGGAGTGCCTAGGAAGTATAAGGTTGGTGACTACCCTGATAGGAAAGAGATCCTAGAGAAAGCCAAAGCTATGTTTTTCTTGGAAGGAACCACTTCTGAACCCAAGCAGTTAACACATTATGTGTTCAACTGTAATGCCAAAATCCTAGTTTCCATTATTATGAGGTGTGTGGTACCCAGGGAATACTCTAAAGAGTTGGTAACTGACAAGTTTTTAATCTTGATGTACTTGATTTGTCAAGGGTTTAAGGTAGATCTTCCTATTGTGGTGATGGAACACATGGTCTACTGTGGGACTAGGACTAGAAACCACTCTCTACCCTATGCCAATGTTTTACCACTTTTTTCAAATATTTTGGAGTGTCTTTAAAGGATGAAGAGAATATTACTATTGGTTTTGGGGTAGTTGATGAAGCATCCCTTCAAAGGATTGGGATTGTGTATACTGCTAGGAGAAAGTGGAAATTCTATTCAGAGTTAAGTGTTAAAGAGCTGAAGGAAAAGGAATTCATCAAACCTAGAGCTCCTTCAACCCCTAAGGTTCCTGGTCATCTGGACTTCTCACAGATTATAGATGGGGTTGAAGTTCTGGAAGATGGTGTGGAGGATTTGAGACGGCGATTGTTTGACTTGTCCAATGATCTGACTAAGTTCAAAGGTTTGGTGCTTTACAAGCTTGACCTGATCATCAAAGGTTTGGATCTAGAGAGAGTGCCTTCTTCAGAAAGCAGAGAGACCAGCTTTGATTTAGACGAAGTTCTGGGAGAAGCTCTCAAGAAACAGAAGAATAAGAAAGGTGTTCCTGCTGTTGTGACATCAAAGGATCTCTTTGATCAGTCTGATGAAGAGGTAGATGATGAGGAATTTGTTGCAGAGAAAGTTGAAGAGGGAGCTGCTAATCTAGAAAAATTGTTTGATGAGGTTGTTGAGAAGATGCAAACTGAGGAAGCTCGTGGAAAAAGGGCTGAAGAGCAAGGAGAGCAAGCACAGGAACAGGCTGAAGAAGCATAGGAACAGGCTGAAGAAGAAGAAGTCTCAGAAGAAGAATAAGAGACTCAGGGAAAAGGCAAAGGAACATCAAAGTCTACAGGATCTTCAAATCCTTGAACCTCATCTCTCTATTCTTTCTACTCTTTTCAGTCCTGAAGCTTAGGTTATTATTCCTATTTTCTTTTAAAAACTCTGAACAAATCCAACATTTTCTTCAACTATTTTGATGAAAGTCAAAAAGGGGGAGACGATTATGTGTTAGATTATATTATGGTTTGATGTTTTTTAGGTATTTTTATGATGATTAGTATCTAGTTTTATGGTGTGTAATAAATTCTGGATCTGTTAGATGTTTATCTTTGCAATTCTGTGGTTTTTGAATTCATGTTCTATAATTTATTTATTGTTGTTTGAAAGATGCAGGATATCAATATTCAGATAATGTGTTTTGTCTTTCATCAAGGGGTAGATTGATAAGTATGAAGCTCGTAGATCTTATGATATGAAAATACAGGCAGGGATCTTAGTTCCTTGATGATGAAAGCCAGAAACACAAGCACAAGTTATTGCTAAGTAACAAAGCTTCAAAGCTTTGAGTTACTGTAGCAGTTTCTATATGCTATATTATCTAACTATTTTGTGCAGGTTTTGGTTATGTTTTGATAATGATTAGTGTAGTTATATAATTATATTCAGCAATCTATGTTCTAAGTTGATCACTGCAAGATTTAGTTGGATTGAAAGTCCAATATATATTCTGGTGAAGTTAGCAGGCACAGATTCAAAACTTTTAGATATTCTAGTTACTCTTTACTGCTAAGTTCTACTAACCATCTTTTTGTGTGCAGATGAATTCAGTGTTACTTGGATGTTGTTACATGCTGTTTATTGTCTATTATTGTGGAATATATATTGGTTTTTTGATATATTCATGAGATTGAATATACTTGTTAACTCAGAATTATCAGCAAACAGTCTAGCAAGATTTTCTCTTTTATGGTTAGGTGTTGCGCAGATCTCTTTTTTAGATTGTATTGTTATTTGTTTGATCTTGTTTGCTCAGTATTTTCAGGTTTGTTGGAATCTACAATGTCCATAAACAGATCAGCAATGTATTCAAATTGAGCTGTTAACAGGAGCTTATCAGATAGGAGATATTTTAGGAATTATGTTCCTGAAATCTCTCAAGTTAGTTGCAGACTGAAAAAAACTACATAAGTTTGAATTGCTGAGACTTATAAGAGACACAGAGGTCGTAATTTTGAGGGCAATCATCTGGGAAGATCAATTACATACAGCTCTTCAAATCATTCAGGGATTCAATTCAATCAGGCTGAGATCATTCAAATCCAGAAGAACTCTTCCAGGCTTTAAACAGCTTATTCTCTCTGAGTTCTTCTCTCTGTACTTAATTGAATCATTTATCATTCATTTCTAAAACCTCACTAAACTTAGTAGTTAGGTTGTTCAAGTGAACAACAAGAGGTTCTTATTGTTCAGTAGGTTGTAGCCTGTAACTACATAGGTCGGGAACCACAAGCTGTATAAGTGTAAGGTAGCTCACTTAGGCTTGAGATCCAGGGCTAAATTTGGGTGATTAATAAGAAGTTGTTTTTGAATCCTGGAGGGATTAGATCCCTCGGGCAGAGACTAGGTCCAATTGTGACTGAACTCTGTAAAATATATGTGTTCTTGCTATTTACTTTTGCTGCATTTACTTACAGTTTAAATTGGAAGTTTCAAATCTTTGGAGATTTGCAAGTCTCAAAGCTTTGAAGCCCCTATACTCTGCTGTTATATCTTTAAGCTTCTCAAATCTATTTCAAAGCTTTGAGATATCAGCGAATTGTTCTACTAAAGTTTCAAAACTTGAATTTTGGAAATAGCTTGCATACTCTATTAACCCTTCCCCCCTTCTAGAGTATTATTATACCTATTTACACCTACATTACACACTTTAAAAAACTACTCGGTTGTAGGGAGGCATATACTCCGCATTTTACTAATAGTTCAGGTTTTTAACCCGTTAAAAAAAATTTGAGGGACATAAACCTTACCCACTACTCCTTAAAAGATACTACGGAACCCCTTGAAATTTGGGGCCCTAGGTGAACACCTAATCCGGCTAGTTGATGGGCCGGCCCGGCCTGTGCTCAAGGTAAGAAGACAAGGAGCTCATTTAAACCAAAGAAATTTGTAAGTACTACAAGACCCAACTACTTCACATGGTTATTTGTGGTCCTATGAGGACTCCGACTCCAAAGGGTAAGAAGTACATGTTAGTCATTGTTGATGATTATCCAATAATTACTTGGGTTATGTTTCTTTGAGATAAATCTGAAGCTCTAATTGAATTTTCAAAGCTTTGTAAGGAAAACTTTGAAAAACCGACCAATTGCTTCAATCAGAAGTGATCATGGTAGAGAATTTGATCAGCTTGAGTTTGAATTATTTTGTGCTAAGTATGGTATCTCTCACAACTTTTCTGCTCCACGAACTCCTCAACAGAATGGTTTTGTTGAAAGAAAGAACAGGACTCTTGAAGATATGTCAAGGAAAATGCTTCTAGAGAACAAGCTACCAAAGACATTATGGGCAGAAGCTGTGAACACAGCCAACTACATACTCAACAGGTGCCTGATTAGGCCAATTTTGAATAAGAGTCCATATGAGCTTTTCAAAGGGATAAAGCAAAATATTTCATATTTCAAACATTTTGGCTACACTTGTTTCTTTCACAACAATAGTAAGGAAATCTTGGTAAGTTTGATGCAATAAGTGATGAAGTTACCTTTCTTGGTTACTCTCTGACTATCAAAGTTTATAGAGTTTACAATAAAAGAACTAACCTTGTTGAAGAAAGTATTCATGTAATTTTTGATGAAAGCTATGATGGTTCTTTGAGTGAAAGTTTTGCAGACTTGAATTTGAACAAGAATGAGTTAGAAGATGAAGCAGAGACTTCACTTGGTTTCAAGCAAAGCTTACGAGATAACAGGAAGATTTTTCAAGGCCTTGAAAATGGTTCTCAATGCCTTGAAAAAGAGCAACAGAGTAATCAAGGTGATCAAGCAACTTCCTCAATATCTCAAAGGATTGAAAAGTTACCTGGAGAACCTGAGACATGGACTCCAATAAAGATATTCAAATATCTGTCATCTCATCCAGTTGACAACAATATATCTGATCCATCCACTGGTACACAGACAAGATCTCAATTGAAAAACTTGTGTGCTTTTACTGCTTTTGTTTCTCTTGTAGAACCAAAAAATGTGAAATAAGCATTACAAGAAGCAGACTGGATCATTTCAATGCAAAGTAAACTGAATGAATTTGAGAAAAAAAGGTGTTGAATCTAGTCCTCCACCAAAATATCAGTCTGTTATAGGCGCAAGGTGGGTGTTCAAAAATAAGTTAGATGAAAATGGCAAGGTCATTAGAAACAAATCAAGACTAGTAGCACAAGGCTACAACCAAGAAGAAGGTATTGATTATGAGGAGACTTTTTCTCCTGTTGCAAGGTTAGAATCAATTAGAATGTTACTTGCATTTGCATCTTACATGAACAATAAACTTTTTCAAATGGATGTCAAGTGTGCATTTCTAAATGGTTACTTGCTAGAAGATGTTTTTGTGGCTCAACCTCCTGGATTTGAAAGTGATGAGTTTCTGAATCATGTCTGTATACTTGAAAAAGCTATCTATGGTTTAAAAAAAGCTCCAAGGGCTTGGTATGAAAGACTCTCAAAGTTTCTACTTGAAAATGGTTGCAAGAGAGGATTGGTTGATAAAACCCTTTTCATAAAGACTCATGACAAAGAAATTTTAGTAGTTCAAATCTATGTTGATGATATTCTGTTTGGAGCTACTGAAAGGATTTCTCAAGTCTTATGAGAAGGGAATTTGAGATGAGCTTAATGGGAGAATTGAACTTCTTCCTTGGACTGCATGTACAACAAATGAAGAAAGGAATATTTCTGCATCAAAAGAAGTATACTAAGGACTTGATCAAAAATTACAATATGTCTCAATCCAAAGTTACAAAAATCCAACGAATTCTACACTATCCTTAGATAAGGATCGAGCTGGTAAGAGTGTAAATCAGAATGAGTATAGAGGTATGATTGGATCTTTGCTATCTCACTGCTAGTAGAACATACATTATGTTCAGTGTATGTATGTGTGCAAGATTTCAGTCTGATCCTAAAGAGTCACATTTAACTGCTGTTAAAAGAATCTTCATATAACTCAATGGTACCAAAGACATAGGGCTTTGGTATCCAAAACAGTCTAACTTCTCTCTTGTGGATATTCAGATGCTGACTTTGCAGGATATAAAGTGGACAGAAAAAGCACTTTAGGGTGTTGCCAATTCCTTGGTTATTCCTAATCAGCTTTAATTCAAAGAAACATAACTCTGTGGCATTATCAATAGTTGAAGCAGAATATATAGCAGCTGGAGCATGCTGCTCACAAGTGTTGTGGATTGCTCAGCCAATAATGGATTTTGGTTGATTTCAAAGAAATATCTATCAAATACGACAACATAAGTGTTATTTAAATTATAAAGAATCCAGTTCAGCATTGCAGAACCAAGCACATAGATGTTAGACACCATTTCATAAGAGATCATGCTGAGAAAGGTGATGTTATTCTTGAATTTGTTTCTATTAACATGCAGCTGGAAGATATCTTCACTAAACCATTTCCAGCTTAAAGATATACAGCCCTCATATTAGAGTTGGGTATGCTTAATAAGGAAGCACTGTTTTAGGGGGAGTATCAGGTAAGTTTCAGGTAAAGTATTATGTGTTTCATAGTTTTGAATTAATTTTCAAAGCCTTGAAAATCGTTTCAAAGCCTTGAATATTACTTGATTCAGCAGCATAGCTTTTCAAGGCCTTAAAACTTCTTTCAAAGCTTTGAAAATAAGTCTGCATGCTAATTAATCAAAAATTAGATCTTTCTATATTGGGTGCTATCTTAGTAGATAATTGCTCAATATTGCCTTTACTTTTTAAACATTATCTTTGTATAAATCAGTATTATTTTATTTCCTTTCCCATGACACAGACACACACACACAAATTTTAATTTCATTCATACTGCAAAAGATCTTAAATGATTTGGAAATATTTATGTTTCCTTATCTAACTAAAACTCTCTAGTATTTATCTTCTTCTTGTTAGAATAGATGCCCTAGAGGCAATCTTATTTCGTATGAACATTACTTTTGGCTAGAATATTCATTGTATTATTTATGGAGATATTTAATATAATGAAGTCCTAGATTGCAAATGTTTTATCTATCTTAAATATCCCTAGTCAATTATATTGATTAACAAGACGATCAACTATAGACTAGTATAGGGTTAGATTGTTATGGAGATATCACGAACCAACACATGGGTATGCTTTAGGGGTAATAGCATACTGGATTGACCCATAACGAGAGGGATACATACAAGTTATGTAAAGTCACAAGTGCTTCTCGTAGTGACAACGGTATTGTCATCCTTGGACTTGAAGTCGCTAGATCCTCTAGTTGGGATCTTTGTATTTTGACATCGTCAAACTCTACACCATAACTGGGTTGTAATAAAGGCGTTCGTAGGATACAATAACGAAGCAAGCTTAGAGATGGTAGTGGTGTAGATAGGATTTTTCACTCCCACATAACGGAGTAGATATCCACGGCCACTCGAGGGATGGTGCTCATAGAATGTTTGGCCTGACTCATATAAATCAATATAGGATATTGATGTTATCTGCATGGATGAGACTATTCCAAGGATCGAGAAACTATGGATTGGATATACGAGCGTGACTTGTGTGTCTCGTTTCCAATCTGGATATAGAGACAAAGGGATGAGACAACACTTGCACAAGTTTTGTCAGATGACTATTTATATTAGTTTGGGGGCATGGATGTCTTGCTAGAGGCCGCTCCATGTAAGTAAATAGTTACTACCAAGTAATTAGAAACCTATGGGGTCACACGCCATATGGATTGAACTAGACTTGGGAATTAATTAATATGATTAATTAATTAGAATGATCAATGTGCAACTACTTGCAAACTTAGTAGGATTAATTTTCAAGAGGGGCTAATCCGAACTTGAGTAGGATTAGGAGAGGCCCTTTATGTAGTTAACAAGGAGTTGTTGGACTATATAAAGGATGTTCCTAGCTTCCTTCCTACAACTAATGCTCATAACATTACTTGAGTAGGAGAAAAAGAAAGGAGAGAGAAAGACAACACAAGAGGTCGAGCCCCCCTTGTGCCGTCCGCCCCCTACCCCGTCGGACAAAGAGAGAGGGCCGATCCCCTCTTTGGTCTCTGTTGCGTGATTTATTCTTCCTCTTCCATCATTCCAAGCTAGCACAAAGAGTTGGAAGATCTAGATCTCAATCCTAGGCGTGGATCAACCGTAGAGACGCAACACTATTTTTGTTTGAAGTCATCACAAGAGACCTACAAGGTGATTATCACGAATCCTTTACTATCGTTATGAATTCTCTTCTTGTGATCCTTGGAGGGTCTTGTGCGGATATTTTTCTAGTTTAATTCCGTTGCGTAATCCGTTACAAAACCCTACACTTATGTCTCTCTCTCTCTTCTCCATATCACTCATGTCTATCTCTTCTTCACCCTTAAACCCTAATGAGCACAATAAGAGATCCCAATGAATCAAGGTGGCTGGAGGTTCAACGGTGGTTTTAGAAAAGAAGAGGAAGACTGCTGATGATTTAGTTCAAACCATCAGTGGTGACTCTAGTTCCTGAACTCCAACTAAAGAAAGGGCTCCTTCCCCTCCAAAGAAGAAAAGCAAGAAAGATATGACACCAAATTCTAGCAAGAAGATGAAGAAGACAGATCAATTTGCTCCTAGGAAACAGCTAGAGGAACAGATTGTCAGTCCAAAGAAGTTGAAGAAGAAGAATCCTACAAAATATGACAAAGATAAAGAAAATGTTGTAGAGGAAGAACAAGAGAAAAGTACTAGCAAAGAACTGCAGATCTATTCAGAAAAGCCTCAGTCCCCTGGTAAGAAATCTGTTATTTCCACCAAGTGGTTTATTTCTCAAACTGCTAGAGGACAATGGTTAGGTGGTTTTACTTCTAGACTAGTTGATAGCACATTTTAGGAGCTATATTTATAGAGAATTTACCACATGTTGATATGTATTTGGAGAGTGATTTGAGCCAAAGGTTAGAGAAAATGAGTCGTTTTATCACTTGTTGCTCACCATGTGCTTTATTGTTAGTTCGGGCGTTTTCTATGCATATTTCATTGTTATTTGTCAAATATAATCGCTTGGCATGTTTGTAAATGTTTTCTTGGCAGAAACGGATGCTAATCGGTTGATAGGAAGCATGGAACGAACTTCGGAAATGACGGAGCTCAAGTGGAGTCAAGAGAAGCCGAATTGGAGGAGCTTGGATGACCAGTCTGCACTAATTTTATCATATACGGAGTTCTAAAATTACTTTTGGAGTGAGACCTGTGCCAAATGAAAGTATACGCAAAGAGATTTCCAACAATAGGTCACGGAGCTTAATCCGAGTTCGGTCGGAGAAGATATGGCCTATTGAAGTCAGGAGCAGATTTCAGGGGGCTATTGTGCAGTTACTGAAGACTTGTTACGGGTTATGATTGAAAAACAACCTAGGGTTGGAAATATAGACATTCACGCATAGAGAGAGCCAAGAAAAAGGAGGATAGCAAGGAGACTTCATTGGGAGACATCGTCAAGCAAGGAGAAGAGCCCGGATCGCAAGAATATCACGATATCTAGCGTTTGATCTATTTTCTCTCTATTTTCTTGTATGAAATATTTGAACACCATTTTATCTTTTGATATGAGTAGCTAAACTCATACCCAGGCATCTATGGAGAGCATAGGGTTTATGTTTTGAGGATATTTTCCGGATTTTGGATGAACATTCATGTTAGGTTTATGATTCTACGGAGCTTGTTATGTTCTATTTCATGTTGAGTTCTTCCATTGACAATCTAGAACTATGATGTGTGATGTTGATTATCTATTTCTCCATGTAATCATGAACTAGGCTTAAAGATAATTCGTATTAGTTAATTACTTATTTATTGTGCTTAATCCTTAGTAATGTAGGAGTCATGACCCGAAATTACTACATAACTAGTGAGTGTGTGAAAGCAACTCTACCCTAGTTGGGATGAATAACCAGGGACATTCGTAATCAATCAGACTGAGAAGTGAGTTGAATCGGAATGGCTAGATGAGGGTAAATTCTGTAGGATGTAGTGAATTGCTCGTGAATAGTGGTCTGATAGGACATTATCCCTTACAATATAGTTAACCTACTAGAACACATAGGTGGTATACTTGGCCTGAGAGGGACAAATCATTACCATTGTGTAGAACGACATGAGATCGATAGGTAATTGTCAATTCCATTACCCAGCTTAACTAACTATGAATTGTCGTGTTCGAACATGAAATCCGTAATCGTCAAAACTACCCTAGGTAATCTATAGATTGCCTAGCTTTCTCTCCTCTGATTTACATAAAATCATTTTATTCGCGTTATTTCACTACCATTGCTAGTCACTTGTTTGAGGGTGACAACACTTCAAACTACAAACCTTTTTACCGGCTACTTATGTGAATTGAATTTAATTGCTAAACTAGATACATAGTAGACACCTTCCCTTGGGTTCGATTATTCGGAGTCCAAAATACTCCATTATATTACTTGAATGTACACTTGCGCAGCACCGTGTAGTTTACACGCGTCAAGTTTTTGGCGCCGTTGCCGGGGAAGGCATTGGTTACCATTCTTGTTTAGCGATTAGTTTAATTTAAATTTTTTCTGCTTATTATTTATGTGATTTCTGATTTTCTTTATGAATTTTGTTTCAGGTTTTCAGTGTATGCACCGGATCTCTAGAGACCTTGTGCCCCCATTTGAAGACCCATAATAGCTATACAGAACTCCGAAAAGAGGTCCAAGACAGATCGCAATGGGTGAGCAATTGACTAATGCTCAACTGAATCAGAAGTTGACTGAACTTCAGGAAAAGATCGATGAGCAGAAGAACCAGATGCCCTACAATAAGTCGGGCCAAGCTTTGGTGGAGAAGTTTCAGTCAACTCAGAGAGGACACAAGCCAGCTATTGTAGTGCCAACCATTCAGGCTGAGCACTTTGATTTAAAGCATGCCACCATCACGATAGTGCATAATCAGTTCCAGTACTATGGAAACAGGGATGAAGACCCAAATGAATTAATTGGGAAGTTTGATTCCTACATCAACACAGTGAAGTACAAGAACGTCACTGATGAGACCCGGTTTTCAGCACTTGACTGCAGTTGAGGAGCAGGATTTTGATGCAGCTTTGACTCAAGCTGCTAATGAGGATGTCAGCTATGTGGGGGCACATGAACATCGCAACTAGAATCAGGGGAACTACAGACAAGGGACCAGAGATCATCCAGGATTCATGTATGGAGATCAGTCTGGAGCTTCATATGTACCCGGTTTTTAGCACAGGCCACCTGCGCCAGCTACTCTGGCACCACCACCATTAGCTACGGGCCATAATGCATAGATGACAGATCTCAAGAACATGATGTATCAGATGGTCAAGAATGTGAATACCTTCACTTCTCAGGTGGAGACACTGACTGCGGATCTGCACATCATGAAGACCTCGCTTCGTAACTTGGAGGTGCAGCTAGGACAGATTTCCACTCAGCTCTCAGCTAGAGCACCGGGGTCTTTGCCATCCGATGCTGAAAATGTGCATCAGATTAATGCCGTCACTACTCGCAGTGGGATTGTTATTTATGATCCACCATATTCGAGCCACAGTAGAGCTGAAGCCTCGAAGGCTAGGGAGCATGAGGTCTTTGACAAGACCCCTGTCATGATCCCGCAATCAAAGGGCGTGACTCCACATGATGAGGTAACACCACCTTCTATGGCTAAGAATCTCCCATATCCTCTTAAGACGAGGAAGAAGAAATATGATTCAGAGGACCATAATAGGTTCTTGTCTATCTTTTCAAAATTTCATATCAATGTTCCACTCATTGAGGCAGTCAAGATGATGCATAAGTATGTCAAGTATATGAGAGATGCAATTCCAGGAAAGAGGGCGGTGCCAAATTTCAAACTGTGGATTTGACTAACCAGGTGAGCTCATGTGTTTTGCATGGATTGCCGGAAAAACATAAGGATCCGGGAAGCTTTGTGATAGAAGCTAACTTGGGAGATGCTTACACGGGACAGGCCCTATGTGATTTGGGGGCTAGTGTCAATTTGATGCCACTTTCTTTCTTTCAGAAGCTGGGAGTGCAAGCTCGTTCCACGTGGATCAACTTGCAGTTTGCTGACAAACCTTGTAAGAAGGCATATGGTGTGGTGGAGGGCGTGCTGGTTAAGGTAGGGAATTCTATTATCCCTACTTATTTTGTGATACTGGAGATGCCTGTGGGAGACGTTTTGATCATCCTGGGTAGGCCCTTTTTGGCTACCGGTTGGACTCTCATTGATGTTGAGAACGGGGAATTGATCATGAGGATCAATGATGCGTGGGAAAATTTCCAGATTCCCAAGAAGAGTCCACAGCAGTCTCAAGAGAAGACACCGTTTCCAGTGGTAGTACAGTCAATGCACAAGAGTTCTGAGGTGGTTTGTGATAAGCCACCGGTTTCGCATGTCAAAGCGCATAGAGTTGTGTTGAGGATCCCGCAGAGGAAGCTGGATGAGATAGCACGAGGTGCCAAGCCACCTGTTTAGGGGCATTGAGGTAACTAGGTCGGGCCATCGACCTTAAATTACAAGCGCTGATTGGGACGCAAGCCAATTTAGGTAGTCATATTTGTTTTCGTATTCTGTTTTTGATATTCGTACTTGATTGATAGATGTGAGAGAGAGAGCGGTTTAATATTTTCCATGAGTGTGCAGGACACAGGTACCGCAGACCCTTCAGATTCCCCTTCTCGATGCACGTGCACTACATTGCACGCAAAACGAGGCACAACGAGCAATTTATAATAGGAGCTTGAAAGAGATGCTACTCCAGTTCGAGAGTAGCTATTCATTAATTGAGTATTTTGGCAGCTAGATGTTTCCCGGAGTTTCACGCATCGGAATCCGAAGAGGGATGGAAGAAAACACAAGTTTAAAGGGGCACGATTCTTGCGCTAGAGAGGAATTTTGGAGATGAGATGAAAAATTCCCAGCACTTTAGGAACTTTTCATTTAACATTTAATTCTACATTCAATGACGAGTCCGTGAGCGCGAGAATCAAAGGAATTGTACACCGCATGAAGAATTTAGAGCAAATACAAAACCGGTAAGTCCCAGGGCATTTCGAGCCGAAATACCCTTGATTTCGGGCCGAAATGAAAAGGGGGTTCTATTTTGAGATTTCCAAAACATTTTGGGCCAAAATGGTCTGGGCACCTCTTTAATTGGGGGCATTTTGGGTATTCTAGAGCTACTATTAAAAGGAAAAAAAACGGATTTTTCACACTCCAAACCCCAATTTCGGATCAAAACACTCTTCTTCATATTCTTCCTCTCAAACTCTCAGGAACACTCGCACACACAAAACCCTAATCTTCTCCAAATCAAAAACTTTTTGGAGGGTTTTGCTCCTTGCAAGCTTGTCATCAACGTTAAGTCTTGGAGTTTTGAGAGAAAGTGCACGGTTCGAGTGTGGGTGAAAACAAAGAGGAAGAGCTCCAAGAGCAAAAAAAAATTCCGATTCGCATACTTGGAGTAGGATTTGGCCTTAGCTAAAGAAGAGACTTGTGACGGGGACATCGAGGAGCTTAAGAAGGTACTCTTGCCTTCACTTGCTCGTGTTTCCGACAAAGTTGGTACAATTTTATCTCTCTCGGCTTTAGTTCTTGCTTAGGCACTCCTAGGGCTTAATTTTCTCGCAAATTACATGTTCGATGTGTACCCAGAGTCGAGTCCAGACCCCACAGTCGCTCAGGACGAGGGGGCCCACCATGACTAGACCCACAGGCCCTACGCTTGAGCAGCCGAGTCCTTTTGATTTCACTTTTTTTTTCATTGAGGACAACGAAGCGTTTAAGTGTGGGGGGATTTTAGCTATCCGCTAGTTGGCCATTGCATAGCCTTATTACATGTAGTGTTAGTGAGTCGAATTTGAATGTAGATGTCGAGTCGGTTCGTTTTGTATGGGCACGTTTATTTTATGCATTGTATATAATTGTTGCACTTTTATTTATTGAGTCCACCTACCCTTTGTTGTCGGTTAGTCGAGTTGGCCAGTTACATATAGTGTCGAAAAAAATAAAAAAATAAATAATAATAATAATAATAATAATAATAATAATAATAATAATAATAATAATAATAATAATAATAATAATAATAATAATAATAATAATAATAATAATAATAATAATAACAACAACAACATAAATTGAAAAAAGCCTAAAAATTGAATTTCTTTGAGAAAGGGCAATTGAAAGAGTAAGCGTGGAGAGGGCTTAATGATAGTTTTTCCTAGGTAGTATGAAAATATGAGGTGAAGTAGACGCGAGAATCTGGAATAGAAAGGCTATAGGGCCAATGCACTCGAGAATGGTGAGTAGCTGTCTCTCAGACTAGTTATCCTACTAGCGCTACCCCACCGTCACTTAGGTAGTCGTCAACCCTCCTCGTAGTGGCAACAGAACAGCTGTACGAGCGATTTTTATGGGGACCACACGTCCTGTCTCCATCGCCTAAGTCCACTAGTTACCCCAATTTGATCCATCTACCCCTTTTATTCACAGCCTCAAGCCTACGAAGTCGTTCCTTGTGACTTTCATCACTAGTTAGTGAAAGTGTGAGTGTGAAGGTGGTAATGCGGCTAATATACTCTAGAAGGGGGGGGGGGGTTGAATAGAGTATGCCAACTTTTTGCAAAACTTGTTAGGAAGTTGAGATCTTGTGAAAACTAGTGAAGTTCAAGGCCTTGAAAACAAGTTCAAGCCTTCGAAATGAAATACAGTTTGGAAATATCAGTCAAGTCCTTTTCAAGGCCTTGAAAAGAGTTTCAAACCCTTGAAGACAAACAAGTTTGAATGCTTTGAAATGTTAAGTAAGTAAAGAAAATATAAGTGCAAGAGACAAGTGATTTATAGAGTTCAGTACACTTGGACCTACGTCTCTACCTCAGGGATCTTCTCCCTGTAGGATTTTCAACACAATTCTTATTAATCAAAAGCTAAGCCCTAGATCTCAAGCACAGAGAGATGCCTTACACTGTTACATCTTGTGGTTCTCCCTAAACTATCTAGTACGTGCTTTAGCTAACTGATTAACTAATAATTACCTATTGTTCTCCTTAAACAATCCTCGAGAATAAAGATAGAGATATTAAAGAAATGATCTACCAATAAATCACAATACAGAAGAACACTTAGAGTGTAGAAACTGCAGTTAAGTATGCAGTGATCTTCTGTGAATGGATTGTGAGATTGATGAACTTCTTTTATGCTTATCAATACAGAAATTTGTCTCTCTTTTGGCCCATTGAGTGTTGTGTCTTGTTGCTTCAGAATTGAGCTCTATTTAAACTTCAAACAGCTCTGCAAATCTTCCCAGATTTTCATCAACAAATCTCCTATTTTGTAGCAACAGACTTTGACTATTTGACAATTTTCTCCAACGGTTAAGTGATCACAATCTTCAGTGATAATGTCATGATTTCGCATTTGAATAGATTGAGAAGTTGTCAAAGTCATTCAGATCAAACACTGAATCATCTTCTCAATTATTTCCTTCCCTGCAAAAGTAAGATTAGGAAATAATCTCTGCAAACTAGGAAATAATCTTCCCTGTAAAATCATAGTCAAACAGATGATATTCCATGTTCAAACGAGTTAGAATGATTTGTCTTTCATCATCAAATGACAGTAAATCAAGCGTATGAAGGAGAGAAAGGAAATCAACTTAGAAGAGTTTACAAAAAACTCCCCCTGAGAATGTTCATATAGGTTAGACAGTTTCAAGGCTTTGAATCCAGTTTCAAGGCCTTGAAAATAGCTATACTATTTTCAAGCCTATGATAACTGATTCAAGGCTTTGAAAGCTGGTTCAAGGCCTTGAAATAGTTAAACTATTTCAAGCCTTGCACAACCTGATCTTACAATCTCCCCCTTGATGAAAGACAAAACCAAATTATGTTTGATCCTTAGTCTCTGCAAAAAAAATACTGATTAGTTCACAATTCATAATAAAGTAATTCCAAAACGATCCAACTTATATAATTTAGCACATAAAATCTAAAAGTTCAGCAAATAACAAATAACTCCTAAGAACAAAACCTAAAACCCTAGAATTTCTCCCCCTTTTTGACTTTCATCAAAAAGATAGAGAGGATGTTGGACCAAGTGTCTGGAAAATTTTGAAAAGAAAACTTAAAAACTTAAAAAGAAATAAAGAGAATGATGAAGAAAGAGTAGGCAAGATTAAAGGTTTGGGTCTTCATCTCCATCTTGATCTCCCTCTTCTTCACCACTGTCTTCAGCATCAATTTTATCATGTTCTTCCTGTTCATCTGCATCTTCACCAGCAACAGTCACTTCTTCAGTCTTGTCCTTTGTAGCAGCATTTGGAGATTTCTTCTTTTTCATCAAAGTAATCAGCGGATCATCTAAGTCAGGACAATTGACTTCATCTCCTTTCTGAGCAGCTTCTTCAACCACTTGCTTGCCCTTATCTTTGACTGGAGCAACCTCTTCCTGATTGGAGTGTTCACTAGGTATATTCTTTCAGAGTCACCCTTCTTTGTACCTTCTTCATTCTCAGGAACATCAAGCAAAGTCATGCTCCTGAAAATACTTTCCACCATATACTTCACTTGACTCATGTCAGTCTCAAGTCCATAAATAGTTTCTTTGATTTCTTCCACATCCAACTCCAAACCATCAAGTCTCTGATTTTCTATAGGCTGAGAAGTGACTTGAAGTGGGAGTCAAGGTCTTGGGCTTAAGAAACTTCTTTGCACCCAATTCTGCTTCAGTCAAATCTGAGTACAACTTCCAAAATTTTTCTTTAGTCTTCACCACTCCAATTTTCTCAAAGGCCTTCTCATTAAGCATTCCAATGCCATAAGTGACTGATTCCTCTCCACCAGTTGGAATCTCAAAGTGTTCAAAGAACAATGTGAGCAGATTTGCGTAGGGCAGAGGGTGTTTCCTTTGATTGGTATGGCTAAAGAGCATATGTTCAAGCACCAACTTTGGAAGATCAACCTCATATCCATGCATGATCAGATACATGATGTGCAACATTCTATCAATCACCAACTCCCTAGAAGGCTCTCTGGGAAAGATACACCTTGCCAGAATAGTGTGAAGGACTTTGGCTTCAACATTTAACACATAGTGTGTTAATTGTTTGGCCGTGGTAGGAGTGTTTGGTAGATAGAACTCTTATTTGGCTTATTTCAGTATTTCTGTCTTTGGTGGGTGATTGCTTGTGTCATATATCTTGGGCATCCTAGCACATTGGCGAACTCAGAGTGGTCCAATTCAATCTGTATTCCAGCAACTCTAGATTGAATGACCAAGTGTGTTGATCTCTTAACTTGTTTCATGTTCAAATAGAAGAGTGTGGTGAGTCATGGGTAGGATAACTCCTTAGGGTTAAGCACAAACCACAGATAACTCTTCTTTAACATAGAGATGTACTTAAGTTTCATGTGTTCCACCATATGCATATTGATCATACTACAGAAAGCAATAGATCTGGAAGAAAAACCATTTAACCACTGACCTTTGGAGGTGTTTGGGGCAAACCATGTTTCATCAGGGTTTGGGGTCTTTGAGTAGACTTACAGAGCCCTCTCCATATGATCTTCTGGCCGTCCTACTGTCACCTTCTCTTTACCTTTTTCAGCTTGAGTTGCCTTCTTCTTTTTCTTCAACCTTTAGGGGCTGGAGACCTCTGTATCAGGTTGCTTCCCTGCAGCAGCATTATCTTTCTTCTTTTTCTTTTCTGAGTAGGGAGTTGCAACCTTCTTGGCTTTCTTTTGGGGAGGAGGGAGATCTGCAACTTCCTCTTCACTAAGAGTTCTAGAGCTAGAGTCTCCACTAAGCTCTTGAACTTCATCCACTGCTGCATTTCTTTTCTTCTCTGAACCAAAGTTTGATCCTCCTGCGATCTTGATTCTGTCTGAGGTTCTCCTTGTGCTCATTAGGGTTTGGGAGAAGAATAGATAGAGGTAGGAATGATATGGAGAGAGGAGAAGAGAAGAAGATAAACACTAAAAGAGTTTGAGTTTCAAAAGGAAACTAGAATATCTCTCTGATTTTAAAAGATCTGAAATAATCAGAGAAAATTCAAATCTTTTAGACCTTTGGAAATAAAATATTTTAATACTATTTTTGGCTAAAACATATTTTCGAAAAAAAGTAGGGGCTATATTGAGCAAATATCTACAGAGATATCACCCAATAAAGAATGATCCAAGTTTATTGACTACTAGAATAGCAGACTTATTTTCAAGGCTTTGAAAATGTTTTCAAGGTCTTGAAACGCTGTAACACTGCAACAGATAAAATCAAAGTTTTGAGATGATTTTCAAGGCTTTGAAAATCAGTTCAAACCTTTGAAAACATATACAACTTACCTTTCTTACCTGATGCTCCCCCTAAACCAATGCATATTTATTTAGCATTCCCAATTCCAATCTTAGAGATGAGAATCTTTCATCTGCTAATGGTTTAGTGAAGATATCTACAATTTGCATGTTAGTAGCAACAAATTCAAGAACAATATCACCTTTCTCAGCATGATCTCTGATGAAATGGTGTCTGACATCAATGTGCTTGGGTCTTGAATGTTGAACTGGATTCTTTGTGACTGAAATTGCACTGGTGTTATCACATTTTATAGGTATGCTTCTGAAATCAAATCCAAGGTCTCTTAGCTGTTGAGAAATCCATAGTACTTGTGAGCAACATGCTCCTGCAACTATATATTCAGCTTCAGCTGTTGATAGAGAAACTGAGTTCTGTTTATTGGAATGCCAATGGATCAAGGATGATCCAATAAATTGGCAAGTTCCTGAAGTGCTTTTCCTATCAACTTTGTAACCTGCAAAGTCAGCATCTGAAAATCCATGCATTGAGAAGTTATAATGTTTTGGATACCAAAGCCCTAAGTCTTTAGTACCATTGAGATATCTGAATATTCTCTTCACAGCAGTCAAGTGCGATTCTTTGGGATCAGATTGAAATCTAGCACACATGCATAAACTAAACATGATATCTAGTCTGCTTGCTGTGAGATATAGTAATGATCCAATTATACCTCTATACTCTTTCACATTGATACTCTTACCAGATTCATCCTTGTCTAAGGACACTGTAGAACTCATAGGAGTCTTGGCTTCCTTACATTGAGCCATGCTATATTTTCTTAACAAGTCTCTTGTGTATTTGCTATGATGCAGAAAGATTCCCTTCTTCAATTTATGTATTTGATGTCCTAGGAAGAAGTTTAGCTCTCCCATCATGCTCATTTCAAATTCCCTGCTCATAAGACTTGAGAATTCTCTTCACAATTGATCATTAGTAGCTCGAAACAAGATATCATCAACATAGATCTGAACTACAAGAAAATATTTCTCCTGAGTCTTTATGAAAAGAGTCGTGTCTACTAGTCCTCTTTTGAAATCATTTTCAAGCAAAACTTTTTTGACAATCTTTCATACCAAGATCTTGGAGCTTGTTTTAAACCATAAAGAGCTTTGTCAAGTTTGTAAACATGATCTGGAAACTTGTCATTTTCAAAACCAGGAGGTTGTACTACATAAACTTCTTCTTGTAAGTAGCCATTCATGAAAGCACACTTCACATCCATTTGAAATAATTTCATGTTCTTGTGAGATGCAAAGACAAGTAAAATTATAATTGCTTCTAACCTGGCAACTGGAGCAAAATTTTCCTCAAAATCAATACCTTCTTCTTGGTTGTAACCTTGAGAAACTAACATTGCTTTGTTTCTGATCACTTTGCCACTTTCATCCAACTTATTTCTGAACACCCATCTGGTACCAATGACAGACTGGTTTGTAGGTGGAGAAACCAGGTTCCAAACCTTGTTCCTTCAAACTCATTGAGTTCACTTTGCATAGCAATGATCCAGTCTGCTTCTTTAATGCTTCCTTCAAAGTTTTAGGTTCTACAAGAGAGATAAAAGCATTAAAAGCACATAAGTTCTTCAACTGTGATATAGTTTGTGTACCATTGGTTGGATCTGAAACTATATTATCAACTGGATGAGATGAGAGATATATGAATCTCTTTCTTGGAGACCAGGTTTCAGGTTCTCCATAGATCTTATCTGGTCTTGAAGTAGTGGCTTTATCACTTGTAACCTTCTGATCATCTTTTTCAAGGCTTTGAGACTTATTTTCAAGGCCTTGAGCACCATTTTAAAGGTCTTGAAAATGTCTTATGTTTTCTTCTGAGCCTTTCTTGAATCCTAGTGGATTCTCAGTCTCTTCCTCTGATTCATGCTTGTTCAAATTCAAGTCTGCAAAACTTTCACTCAAAGAACCATCATAGAATTCATCAAAAATAACATGAATGCTTTCTTCAACCAGTTTGGTTCTTTTAATGTAAGCTCTATAAGATTTTCTATTCAGAGAGTAACCAAGAAAGATATCTTCTTCACTCCTTGCATGTACATCCAAAGGGCCTGAAGTATGTAATGTTTGGCTTCCTCCCTTTGAATAGTTCATAGGGGGTCTTCTTCAGAATAGGTCTGATCAGGCACCTATTCAGTATATAGTTTGCTGTATTCACAGCTTCTGCCCAATAATGTTTTGGCAACTTGTTTTCAATAAGCATAGTCCTTGACATATCTTCAAGAGTCCTGTTCTTTCTTTCAACACCACCATTCTGTTCAGGAGTTCTTGGTGCAGAAAATTTGTGAGTAATACCATGCTTATCACAGAACAAATCAAATTCTAATTGATCAAATTCTCTACCATGATCACTTCTAGTTGAAGCTACAAGTAGGTTTTTCATAGTTTGAAGTTCTCTGCAAAGCTATGAAAATTCATAGAGGGCTTCAGATTTTTCTTTGAGAAACATAACCCAAGTATATCTAGAAAAATCATCTACAACAACTAGCATATACATTTTACCTTTTGGAGTAGGAGTTCTCATAGGACCACAGAGATCCATATGAAGCAGTTCAAGGGGTCTAGTTGTACTTACAAACTTCTTTGGCTTAAAAGAACTTCTGGTCTGCTTGCTCTGAGCACAATCTTTGCACAATTCATCTTCTCTCAACTTGATGGATGGCAATCCTCTTACCAGGTCTTTGGAAATCAACTTGTTCAAAGTATGCAAACTAATATCACCAAGCTTCCTGTGCCAAAGCTTTGAATCCTCTTTCAACGCCTTGATGCACTTCAAACTTTCACCTGCAACTTTGTTAGTCTGAAAAGTATAAACATTGTTTGATCTAGAGGCTGTGAGAATGCAATCTCCAGATTTCTCATTTTGCACCACACACTTCTCTTTATCAAAGATAGCTTTGTTACCATTGTCACAAAGCTGAGATACACTAAGCAAGTTAAATTTCATACCATCAACTAGATACACAGCAGAAATAGAGTTTTTAGAATTTGTACCAACTTTACCAATACCAAGAACATTGCATCTGCCTTTGTCACCAAGTGTAATTGAACATTCTGATTGCTCCTGCAATTCTGAGAATAGAGATCTCTTTCCACTCATGTGTCTTGAGCAACCACTATCCATAAACCACTTTTGTTCTTTGGTGACACCCTGCAAACACCAATCACTGCCTTACCCAGCTGTTAGACCAAGTGTGAAATTTGGATTCATATTCAGAATCAACCATGTTAGGTGGTCTAATCCCTTTAGGAACCCAAATCTGTTTAACTTGTCCTTTGAGTTGAAATGGAAAAGTGTTCCTCATTATATGAGTGTCTCTTCTTCTGAAAGGACAAGTCATTTTAACATGACCAGTTTTGCAACAGTGATGAAATTTAGGAGAACTTTTGTTTCCAGATTCACAAATCTGGTATTGTTCTTTCTTGGAAAGTTTGGATTGAATCCAATACCAGCTTTGTGAACTGACAGTGAACTTCCTCCAAGAATCAAGTTCAACTTGTGTTCTGATCCAGCAAGCTTAAATTTGACTAATTCAGATTCTTGAAGTTTCTCAGTAAGAGTAGTATTTTTTTTATCTAATTCATCAACTTGATGTTTTAGATTAACAAGGTTGTTACTCATCAAGGAGTTCTCGGTGACTACCTCCTTGACTTGTGTTTTCAAGGCTTTGAAACTGGTTTTCAAGGCCTTGAAATCACTGTCAGTTTTTTTCTGAGAGATTTCAAGATTCTGATTCAGACAAACAAGTTGTAAGTTCGTTTTTGCTTGCTCATGAAATTTTTCCTTCAAAAGTCTGATCTCTTTCAGATAATCTTCTTCATTTAAAAGCATTGTTCTGAGATAATCTGAAAGAGCATCTTTTGCTTGTGAAATCAGACAGTTTACCATTACCTCAATATTCTTCTCAGAACTCTCATCATGTTTGGCCATGAAGCATAGGTTGGCATGTTCTTCTTCGGATTCTGATTCACTTGAGCTATCTGAATCACTCCATGAAGCTAGCATAGCTTTCTTTCTTCTATCATGGTCTTTCTTTTGAAAGCTCTTGATTTTCTTGTGTGGACAATCTCTTATTAAATGTCCTGCATCACCACATTCAAAGCAATTCATGATCTTTGATTTACTTTGTGAAGAAGACTTACCTTTGTAGTCCTTGATACAGGGTGGTCTATGTCTTTCTCTGTTGTAGTCTTTGTTTCCAAAGTTTTTTTTTTCATTTTGAGAATCCTTGTGAAGGCTTTGGAAATCAAGGAAATTGGATCTTCATCATCACCATCCTCAGTTTCAAGGCTTTGAGTTCTGTCATTTTATTTGGCTTTGAGAGCTATGTTCTTGACACTTTCTGGTAGCTCCCCATCAGCTTCATTCATAGATATTTCATGTTTCAGAAGCTTCCCTTGTAGGTCATCAAGTTGTAGAGTTGAGAGATTTTGGGCTTCTTCAATAATTGTGGTCTTTGGTTCCCACTTTGCCTTTGGAAGACTTCTTAGAATCTTTCTCACCTTTTCTTCATTGGAAAAATGTAATACCATTGAATCCAGGTTGTTAACAATGTTTGTGAACCTCTTGAACATGTCTCTGATCGACTCATCTGCATTCATCTTAAACAACTCATATTTCCTGAGATAGATGTTGATCTTGGTTTGCCTCACTTAACTAGTTCCTTCAAAAGTTACCACAAATTTATCCCAGATTTCTTTGGCAGTAGTGCAGCCTGAAATCCTGTTGAGTTCATCTGTACTCAAAGAACAATATAAGATGTTAATAGCTTTGTAATTCTTAGAGAATTGCTCTAATTCAGAAGAGGAGAGTGAGTCTTCAGATTTGGGAGTTGTAATCTCTTTTTTCTCTGTGTAGAAAGTGTGAGGTCCATTCTGAATAATGGTCCAAAGCTCTATGCCATGATCAATGATGAACATTTTCATCAAAACTCTCCAGTGAGCAAAATTTTCTCCACAAAAAAAGGAGGTCTGTTAGCAGCTCTTCCCTGTGAGAAACCACCATCACCTGCAGTACTCGTGATAACCATACGTTTAAATTTAAAGAGTGATACAAGCTCTGATACCAATTGAAAGTGTGAGTGTGCAGGTGGTAATGCAGCTAATATACTCTAGAAGGAGGGGTTGAATAAAGTATGCCAACTTTTTGCAAAACTTGCTAGGAAGTTGAGATCTTGTGAAAACTAGTGAAGTTCAAGGCCTTAAAAACAAGTTCAATCCTTTGAAATGAAATAAAGTTTGGAAAGATCAGTCAAGTCCTTTTCAAGGCCTTGAAAAGAGTTTAAAACCCTTGAAAACAAACAAGTTTGAACGCTATGAAATGCTAAGTAAAGAAAATATAAGTGCAAGAGACAAGTGATTTATAGAGTTCAGTCCACATGTACCTACGTCTCTACCTCAGGGATCTTCTCCCTGCAGGATTTTCAACACAATTCTTATTAATCAAAAGCTAAGACCTAGATCTCAAGCACAGAGAGATGCCTTACTCTATTACAGCTTTGGTTCTCCCTAACCTATCTAGTGCCTGCTCTAGCTAACTGATTAACTAAGAATTCTCTATTTTTCTCCTTGAACAATCCTCGAGAATAAAGATAGAGATATTACAGAAATTATCTACCAATAAAGCATAATACAGAAGAACAATTAGAGTGTAGAAACTGCAGTTAAGTATGCAGTGATCTTCTGTGAATGGTTTGTGAGATTGATTAACTTCTTTGATGCTTGTCAATCCAGAACTTTGTCTCTCTTTTTGCCCATTGAGTGTTGTGTCTTGTTGTTCTGAATTGAGCTCTATTTAAACTTCAAACAGCTCTGCAAATCTTCCCAGATTTTCAGCAACAAATCTCCTATTTTGTAGGCAACAGACTTAGACTCTTTGACAATCTTCTCCAACGGTTAAGTGATCACAATCTTCAGCGATAATTTCGTGATCTTGCATTTGAATAGGTTGAGAAGTTGTCAAGTCATTCAGATCAAACACAGAATCATCTTCTCAACTATTTCCTTCCCTAGAAAAGTCAGATTAGGAAATAATCTCTGCAAACTAGGAAGTAATCTTCCCAGCAAAATCATAGTCAAACAGATGATATTCTATATTCAACCGAGTTAGAATTATTTTTCTTTCATCATCAAATAACAGTAAATCAAGCATATGAAGGAGAGAAAGGAAATCAACTTAGAAGAGTTTACATAAAACTCCCCCTGAGAATGTTCATATAGGTTAGACAGTTTCAAGGCTTTAAATCTAGTTTCAAGGCCTTGAAACTAGCTATACTATTTTCAATCCTATGAGAATTGATTCAAGGCTTTGAAATCTGGTTCAAGGCTTGAAATAGTTATAGTTAAACTATTTCAAGCGTCGCACAACCTGATCTTACAGTTAGAATGGTCCCTTCCTATGCTTCATGATAGAGGGAGTTGAGTTAGGGAGGTTCGTTGAGGGTGAGCTGATATTATACATATTGAGTGGATACTCTTGCATGTCATCTATTGAGGGGATCTGAGGGTGAGTTAGAGACAGCAGCACACTTCGGTGTGGCGGTGAGTCATGTCCATACACCACGATCATAGTTGGAGTGTCGTAGTGCGTGACATTCTTTCCGCACGATATGGGTGGGGTTGGTTGATATTATAGGAGGATGTGCGTGTGCTTCATTTATATTCTCTCTATCTTAGGTGATGAGGATGATTGGTTGGAAAAGCACATTTATACATTAACTACCGGGTTTTGATATGGTTTACATTGAGTGTGGGGGTGTCGACATAGATTCGATTACATCGTTGATTTGACATATTCCACCCCCACGTTATCTATTGTGATATTTGATCTCCGTGGATATTGTTATCATCATTGGTGGCTCCATGTGCTTATTGTTGAAAAAAAAGAGAAAAACAGAAATTGAAAGTGAAATGGAATAGGGAGCCGGAAATTAAACTTTATGAAGACCGAGGAGATGAGCTATGAGTTGTCATCACTTCTTCAAATTTGTGGCCGCGAGAACGGCATTGCACCAAGATTGAGGGAATGAGGGCCGGAGTAGTTAGTTCGGTGGGGTTCCTTGGATTTTTGTGAGGGAGTGTGAGAATGGGTTTTTGTGAGATGTATCATGACGTCTAGGACTTCGCTTTTAAATTTCTTATCATACCCATCCTAAGCCATCAACAATTGAAACCCATGGATAAATAGCTCGGATGGTAAGTGCTAAGGATACGTTTGATGAGTTGCGAAAGCAACTTATTTTGTATCTGTGCCTGTTCTGTCTGACGAAAATGGACGCAAATTCTACTGATCACCAAAGTTATGTAATATTCTAGGGGATGCTAGAGCCTTATGACATGCTGGTTTGTTCTTTAAAATTGCTCAATCTCTAACTAAAATATATATATATATATGTTGTTTAATTCCTTGCATTGTACATACTTGAGTTTCATTGTATATTCTGTAGTTTGCATTGTCGTGTCTTTTGTATTGAGTCGTGAATCGTGTTGGCTAGCGGAAAGTGAAGTATGCAAAGCGTTGGGGTATGCATCGGTGGTGTATTGGTATTGGTATATGTATGCAATGTCTCAAGTGTAGAGGTTTTGAGCTCATTGTTGCTCGAGACGAGCATAGAGTAAGTGTGGGGGAGTTTGATAGCACCTTTTCGGAGCTATATTTCTTGAGAATTTACCAAATGTTAATATGTATTTGGAGAGTGATTTGATCCCAATGTTAGAGAATATGAGTCGTTTTATCACTTGTTGCTCACCATGTGCTATATTGTTAGTCCGGGCGTTTTCTATGCATATTTCATTTTTATTTTTCAAATATAATCGCTTGGTATGTTTTCTCATGCTCTCTTGGAAGGAATGGATGCTAATCGGTTGATAGGAAGCATGGAACAAACTTCGAAAACAACG
The DNA here is from genome assembly GCA_023055425.1 of Linanthus parryae. Lineage (NCBI taxonomy): Eukaryota > Viridiplantae > Streptophyta > Magnoliopsida > Ericales > Polemoniaceae > Linanthus > Linanthus parryae. The sequence continues at coordinate 69,466,495 of JALGPY010000007.1, read as the reverse complement.
GGAGCTCAAGTAGAGTCAAGAAAAGTCGAATTGGAGGAGCTTGGATGACCAGTCTGCACTAATTTTATCATATCCGGAGTTCTACAATTAATTTGGGAGTGATACATGTGCCAAATGAAAGTAGATGCAAAGAGCTTTCCAACGATAGGTCACGGAGATTAATCCGAGTTTAGACGATGAAGATATGGCCTATTGAAGTCAGGAGCAGATTTCAGGGGGCTATTGTGCAATTACTGAAGACTTGTGACGGGTAATGATTGAAGAACGACCTAGGGGCGGAAATATAGACATTCACGCATAGAGAGAGCCAAGAACAAGGAGGAGAGAAAGGAGACTTCATTGGGAGACATCGTCAAGCAAGGAGAAGAGTCTGAATCGCAAGAATATCACGATTTCTAGCGTTTGATCTATTTTCTCTCTATTTTCTTGTATGAAATATTTGAACACCATGTTATCTTTTGCTATGAGTAGCTATAATCATACCTAGGAATCTATGGAGAGCCTAGGGTTTATGTTTTGAGGATATTTTCCGAATTTTGGATGAACTTTCTCGTTAGGTTTATGATTCTATGGAGATTGTTATGTTCTATTTCATGTTGAGTTCTTCCATTGACAAGCTCGAACTAGGATGTCTGATGTTAATTATCTATTTCTCCATGTAATCATGAACTAGGCTTAAATATAATTCGTAGTAGTTAATTACTTGTTTATTATGCTTAATCCTTAGTAATGTAAGAGTCATGACCCGAAATTACTACATTACCATTGTGTAGAACGACATGAGACCGATACGTAATCGTCAATGTCATTACCCAGCTTAACTAACTATGAATTGTTGTGTTAGAACATGAAATTCGGAATGAGGGCCGCTATGCTTCACTCTTTTTTCTTCACCCTTGAAGTTCACCTCCTACATGTCAAGATATGATTGTTCGTATTATTTATTTTTAGATATTTCTATAATTACATCACCAATTAAAAACATCCACATAAGGAGTGAACTTGAAGGGTGAAGAAAAAAGGGTGACATTTAGCATTTCCCAATCCGGAATAGTCAAAACTACCCTAGGTAATCTATAGATTGCCTAGCATTCTCTCCTCTGATTTACATCAAATCATTTTATTCGCATTATTTCACTACCATTGCTAGTCACTTGTTTGAGGGTGACAACACTTCAAACTACAACCCTTTTACCAGCTACTTGTGTGAATTGAATTTAATTGCTAAACTAGATACATAGTAGACACCTTCTCTTGGGTTCGATAATTCGGATTCCAAAATACTCCATTATATTACTTGATCGTACTTGCGCAGCAACGCGTAGTTTACACGCGTCACTAGTCGCCTATTGTAGCATGGTTAGTGTTAACATATTGAAAACCATGAATCTTGAGTGTGTTATGAGGCTGAAGAAAAGATATCTTTGGAAAGTTTTAAACCCTCCTGAAGTTGCCTACCCTAGGCTTACTAGGCTTTTCTATCTGAACATGAACCAACTCAAAACTGTTAACTTGGTGATTCTATCTAAAGTTGCTGGTGTTGCAATGGAGTTCGATCACTCAGAGTTTGCCAATATTTTAGGTTGTCCCAAGAGATATAACACTGGAAACTATCCCAATAAGGTTGAAGCTTTGAAACTGGCCAGTGAAGAATTATTTCTACCTAATGTCCCTACCTCCTCTAAACAGTTGACACACTCTGTGCTGATTGTTGAAGCCAAAGTTTTGTTTACCATCCTGATGAGGTGTGTAGTGCCCAGGGAGAATTCAAAAGAGTTGGCCACTAATAGTGAATTATATTGATGTATTTGATCATGCATGTATATGAGATTGATCTTCCAACAATTGTGATGGAACACATGCTCTACTCCCAGACTAAGGAAAGAAAGCATCCTTTTCCTTATGCCAATTTGATTTCTACTTTCTTTCCACATCTTGAACTCACTAGTGACAGACAAGAAACAATTACCACTGCTTTTGGCATGATGATGAGAAGGCATTTGAGATAATTTGTGTTGTAAAAACCAGTGATGGGATATGGAAGTTCTACTCTGATCTGTCTGAGAAGGATTTGCAATCCAAGGAATTTCCCAAACCCAAGACCTTGACCCCTCCTTCAAGCCTAGCCTCAGAACCTCAAGACATTTCCATGGTGGTTCAAAGACTTGAAATTATTGATAAGGATATGGATGAGCTAAAGGAAAATCAGCATCAGTTTGGCACTGAGTTCAAGCAAGTAAATTATATGGTTGAATGCATCTTGAAGAGATCAATGTACTTCATGTGGAAGAAGAAGTGTCTCAGGCTGCAGAAGGATCAAATAAGGATGCAGAAGGTTCAACCAGAGATTTGTTCAGTGAGCATACAACTCCGGATGAGGATACAGGGGTGGTGGACAAAGGGAAAAAGGTAGTTCAAGTACAGGGAGATGAAGATCAAGAACAAGCTAATGCTGCCAGTCCAGACTCAGGGATGTTGATCAAGGATATTAATAAGAAAAGGAAGAAAACCAACATTCCAAATATACTGACTGATGCAGACATATTTGAAGATTATATGGATTCGGGTGTTGCTGATAAGGCTGCTCAGGAAGAAGATCAAGACGCGCGGGATGATGAAGAAGACAGTGGAGATGAAGATGCTGAGCCAAAGGGATATGGATACTCAACCCCCTAACTCTTGCCTCTTATTTCTATTTTTTTAAGGCCTTGAATTTCTCTTCAAAGTCTTGAAAATATCTATCCTTTTAAAACTTTTTTACCCAGTTTTCCAAACATTGATCCAACATTTTATCACTTTTTGATGAAAGTTAAAAAGGGAAATAAATGTAGGTACTTATTTGTTTAATTTTAGTAATTTTTATCTGGTTTAGAAATCTGTTTTAGATCAATAGGTTTTTCTATTAAGAAAACGCGTCATTAAGAAAATGCGGGTTTTGCTAAAATTAATGATGTATTTAGCAAAAACAGCATTAATTGCAGCATTAGGGCTAATGCTACATTTGCCAGTGTTGTTTTTCCCCTTGCAGCATTAACACATTAATGCTGCATTTTGGAATCAAATTGCAGCATTATTAGACTTTAATGCTGCATTTTTACACTTAATTTTGCAGCATTATTGTTGATTAATGGTGCATTTTTCTTCCTCTATTATTTTTTTTTTTGTTTCAAATTTCCTCTGTTTATCTTTACTCTTCCCTTTTCGCCTTCTTCAACTCTTTCTTCCTCCTCAACTATCATAAACATAAATCATCAACAAAACATGAACTGATTCTAATCTAATAACAAGAACACAACAACATATCAAAAAACACGTAAAAATTTATATCCATTCATCCATACTGACTTATATCCATTTACAAAATCACCATAAATGTTCAATTCTACATCACTAAGAACATGAAAGTCACTAAAAATCTAATCTAACAGATTTAAAAAAAAATCTAATATGCAGATTCATCCTCATCCTTTCTTCCCTTGTTCTTCATGACAATCAAGTGTCAGTCAAGTGTCAGATCTAAAACCCTTTTGAACATGGTAACCAGGCAGACTGTCATCCCAAAAAACTGCAACAACCAGATCAAAAATGCAAAAGTAAGCATTCAATCACAATATCAAGCACATATAAGTATGTATGTGTAATGAAATCAGAAGACGGTGTTGAAACTGTACCACAGATCAAATCAATTCCATTGAAACCCAAATATAAAGAGAAATGAACAAAAATGGGGTTGAATTAGGTCTTACTTGTGCGAGTTGAAGCTGCTTGTAGGATATGTTCTAAACCCAAATACCGTCCCTCGATCTTCAACAACCACCGCCGAAATCACCGCCACCAAAATGAGTTTGCAGCATTGCAGGGTACCACTGGATAATTCAAACATCAACAAATATTCGTTTCCAATATCAGTTTCTCAGAATTAGTTTCCATAAGGGCATATCTGCTAACAATCGCAATTCCGTAAACAGAAAATAAAATTGCAAACAAGAACTCATCAATATATCACTGAAATGTAATTATAAAAGATCTCATTCCTCAATTGCAACTTCAAACGAAAGATCATCACAAGATTTTATCTGCACTGTACCTAAAATCTACTAGTTTGCAGCATTGCTTGGTAGCACTATATAATTTGCTAACAATCCCAATTCCATAGAAAAGCTAAACAAACAGAACACGAAATTGCAAACAAGTTTATGTAGTCAAACTGCGAGGTGATCATCAATATATATCACTAAAATGTAACTATAAAGATCTCATTCATCAATTGCACCTTCAAATGAAAGATCGTCATAAGAGAGTAAGAAACAATACCATCTCGAACCGGATTAGAAGCATCTAATGCCGATTCAAGCTCGGATCCGCAAACAACTGATTCTCAAAACTCCCGACCATATACACCTTCTCGTAGTGCTTGAGTCAATGCTTTCCTCCTTCAATTCCAGATCATCGCCTCAAAACCGCAATCCAGCGACTTGTGCTGACTTAGTCTCCTCCCACTACAACAACTAGTGTCTCACTGCCACCAGAAGTCCCGCCGCTGAAATCACCGCCATCGAACGACACCGCCTATTCTGCCTCACCACCGCCCCCTACAATAGAAACAGATCCGAAACAGAGAGATATAGAGAGATAGTGAGATAAGGATGGAGAGAGGGAGAGAGAGAGAGAGACTCACCAGATCTGGACGCAGAGGGAGAGACGCCGACGGGAGTTCTGAGAGCACGACGGTTCGTCGTTGGCGTTGGAAGAGACCGAGACAGAGAGAGAGCGGAAGATGAAGAGGTCAGAGACGCCGACGGGAGGTCCGAAGCTTCCTCATCTCCTCCTCTTCACCCTCTCCCTCTCAATCTCTTCCTCATCTCCATCTCAGTCTCCCTCTCTCTCTCTCTCCCTCTCTTCCTCATCTTCGTCTCCCTCTCTCTCTCTCTCTCTATGTATTCATCGTGTGGTGGGTGTGGGCAAATGGGTTGGGTGAAGAGATAGGGTTATGGTTTTGCAAAATTTTCAATTTCCCCCAAAATTTTAGTGAATTTTTTATCGTCCCTCCAATTTTTTTTTTGTGATAGCAGTATTACTTGTAATGCTGCGATACTAATCATTTTTTTTTTAGAACACATTTTTTGTAAAAAGCAGCATTTACACACTTTAATGCTGCAATGTATTTTATCTACTTTTTCTAATTACAGCATTAGTTCGTTAATGCTGCAAAATAAAACATTGAATTTGTACAAAAAACATCATTAATGTGATTAATGTTGCAATTTATATCATGTTTAGTCAAATATTGCAGCATTATTGGATTAATGCTGCAATATTACAGCATTTACTTTGTAAGATGTAGATGGTGCTTTCCAGACAGGTAGATCGCAGCCACGTGGAAGTCATCCAGCACACTTAGCTGTGCTCCGCATACACTGGATCACCACCCGCGCTGATCCACGTGGGGGCTGCGAGACAGGGCCCTCGCGTACCAACACGGGACTTGTAGAGACTTAGTGGTTTGGAGGCTAGAGTAAGTTCCGTCGCGCGCGAGCGACAACCAAGCCCGCGCGCGACCCTTGGTAAGTGCTTTGAGAGGTTTATGGCCATGTGCTCCATAAACCCGGTCAACCTCATAATGGTTTCGGTATACGTGGACGAAGTGCGTAACGGTCCCTATATATGCGGACGAACGTGCCGTTATGGTTAAGGTAATTAAGCCGCCATTAATGGGCGCATTAACCACTACAACGGTCACATTCTCCACTATATATAGGATCGTTAATCCTTCATTGCATAGATCTGATCTTCTGAACTATGCAGAAGCTCTGGCCATATACTGTCTCTCTCTCAGTTGCCATTGTCTTACTATCTCCCTACTCACTACCCTATACTTCCCTGTGTTTCTCATTCTCTACTCTTGGTGTACGTTTGAATCTTCCTCAAAGGATTCTCCTGTACATATAAGATTAATACTAATGTTGCTTTAGGATATCAATTACCGCATTTTTTCAAATTCTACAAATAAAATGTGGTATTTTCTAAGATTTCTAGTAGTGTAATAAGTTGGATTGCTTGGATATCTTCTGTTACAGTTTATTATCATGGATTCTGCTATGCTCTAATGAATATTATTTTTTTTTTTGCAGAGAATCAGTCCCTAAAAAGATTTTGGTTTTGCCTTTCATCAAGGGCGAGATTGTAAGTTCAGCTTGTTTCGAAGGCTTGAAACAACTTGTCTGTTTTAAGGCCTTGAAACTGCTTTCAAGGGTTTGAAATAAGCACTGCAGAATACAGCAAGAACTTAGTGGGAGCTTTTGATTCTATTCGAACTCCCGACCTCCTATGATTGATTATATGTTATTTGATTATGAAAGCCAAGTCATTTTGTTACCCTAAACTGTGATTAATCTATCTGTTTGACTAAGCTTTTATAGGGATATACAGTTACCTATTTTGCAGGAATTAGTTCCTAAACTGTATGTTGCAGAAAAGGCAACTGAAGGTGTTGATATGATTTTGTGCTGGTTCAATCTGACATGGACCTTCCTAACACCTTTCTAAACAAGATCAAAGACAATATATTTGAATATACTGAGCAACTAGCTGTTGAAAGAGTTGTTAGAAGAATCAAGATTTGAAGCTACTCTTTAGGAAAGTTTGTTGAGAAGATCCTGAAGATCTTCAATTCAAACAGGCTGCTTAAAAGAGGGAATTGCTGAAGAATTATGTGGACACAACAGAGAGAAACATACAGAGACATTGATACACTATAGAGGATTGACAAGCAACCAAGAAGCAGATCTACATCACTCAATCCAATCATCTGAAGAACACTGCATTCTCACTCAAGACTTAGTTCTCAGTGTTCTTCTCTTCTGATCATTATTTGTATATCATTAAGATAATACTTCTTGTTCTTATTCTCGTGGATTTTTCAAGGTGCACAATAGATAATTCTTTATTAATCAGTTAGCTAGAGCAGATACCAGATAGGTTAGTGAGAACCACAAGCTGTAACAGAGTAAGGCATCTCTTTGTGCTTGAGATCTAGGGCTTAGCTTTTGATTAATAAGAATGAGTTGAAAATTCTGCAGGGATTAAGTCCCTTAGGTATAGACGTAGGTCCAATTGGACTGAACTCTATAAATCTCTGTGTCTCTTGCTTATACTTTACTGCTCTTTACTTAGCTATACATTGCTCAAAGCAGGTTTCAATTCAAGGGCTTGAAACTCATTTCAAGGCCTTGAAAACTATCAGCTTTCTCTTTGCTTTCTGTTTTGATTCCAAGGAATTGAAACTCATTTCAAGGCCTTGAAATACTTGATGCACTTCATAAACATCCTTAAAACCACTCTTTTATCAAAAGTTGCAAAAGTTTTCGTACTCTATTCAACTCCCCCCCCCCTTCTAGAGTATTGATCTTGTAATTATTCCTACATTACTGTCCTTCAGTATCCATTAGGATTAATGGCATACTGGATTGACTCACAACAAGAAGGCTACATTAGATTATGTCAAATTCAGAAGTGCTTCTCGTAGTGCTTAGACTTGAAGTCACTAGATATTCTAGTTGGGAAATATCATGATTTGATATTATCAAACGTTACACCGTGACTGGTAACTATAAAGATAGCTAACGGGCATGATAAGAAGCAAGCCGAGAGATGGAAGTAATGTAGAGAGGATCTATCCCTCCCACATAATGGGATTAAATATCCATGGACCACTCGAGGGATGGTGCTTATAGAATGTCTGGCCAGACTCAGATAAATCAATAAGGAGATATTGATGCTATCTGCAACGACCCCCTTATCCGACTCGGACGAATCGGGGAGGCCGAAGCTAAAAGTAACGGCGGACAATCGAAAGCACAACTTCCAAGCACTTATATTACATATTATTAAACATTACAGTACGATCTCAAGTCCTTCATGCGTTATTATTACACATTACTCAAGCCTTATTCAAACTATCTTACATGATTCAAACTATTTTACAATACGTGACCTGACTTCCTCAGTGAGTCTCGTACCCATCCATACCATAGCCTTCTTCCTCTAATCCTGCGGTGGGAAAGAAAATGGAACCGCAGTTTCTAAAGTCAGCCGGGAAATGCTGAGTAAATAAATACCCTAGCTCGTAAACAGATGACGAGGCATAATTTATTTTCAAAAACAGTAAAAGAGGAAGTAAATCTTTAAAAGAGTAAACAAGGCACACATCAAGCTTTAAACTTCTCAATCCTTCAATTTCTTCTTTCTTGATCTTGAAACGGGGAGTGATATCCCAATCTTGCCTTCCTTTATTCATAGACATTCTTGTCCTTGAAGAAAACCACTTTTAACTTTGTTGATACGGGGAAGATCTACTATCACTACGCATCCAAGACCTTAAGTGCCGGCACCCCTCTAAGACTACTCGCGGCCAGAGAGGTGAGTACATGGAGCGATCCGGCAGGTTGCGACCGGATTAAAATAAACGGGTCGGGTGGACGTAGCCAGCCACGACCAATCTTATAAACGGGTCGGGTGAACGTAGTCAGCCACGACCAATCTTAAAAGCGAATATAACGATCCCCGCACAACTCTTTCCACTTTACGTTATTAGTGGATTAATATTATTCGTGTGACAGTTCTCAGTAAATCAACTTGCAAAGAGATTTCAAACAAAACATGTAACTCAAAAATATAATTTTGAGACAAGTATTAAAAGCATACTCTGACACGAACAGGAGCTAGCACGCTAGACTAGGCATATTTACTTACCTGGATTCCGTAGCGTCAAACGTCCTACTCGTTGTCGTTGCTTACGAATCCGTTACCTACAAATCGGAGCTTCTAAATCGTCACAACTCTGTATCATTCTACGACTCTTATTAATAACCCTAGTTATTAATCCTTAAAATTAGCCCGAACTCGCATACTAATGTGTTAACGTTTCTTTATCTCGTTATATTTTCTTATTAGCAAAAGTTAATAAACAACGATTATTTATTTGAAGAGTTATTAAATTTTATGTTACAAAAGTCTCATTTAATTATAGAAACTATTTTTATAAAATGCTAGTAGAAATTAATAGTAGTTTGTATTTTTACAAAAAGTAAATATCAATATTAACAACTAAACGATATTGGATTTCTATAGTAAATCACTTCTAAATAATTGAAATGACGCGACGATATTTACAAGCTCGAAAAAGTCATTTTTATAAATATTTAAACAACCAATTTTAAAGTTAAACAATTAAACGCAACATTTATTTAGTTTTTAATAAAAACATTATTCGTTTAATTTTTAACGAACGACCCGTATATTATTCCGACGCCCGAATCACATTTTTGTAACCGGGACAAAATCTATTACTTTTAGAAAATATTTTTAATCCAAAAATAATATTTTTATTTTTCGCGGATAATATGAAGTTTATATAAACTATACTTATACCCCACAAGTTATATCAAAAGTCAGCAAGACCCCATCCTACTCACATGGCAGGTTATATAACATGCAATACTACCCACCAAGTTCTCACAATTACAAACAGTTACCCCCTTCAATATAATTGGCATGCTATAAACAGTTTGGGTAAAAGACACTTTAACCCCCCTTTACATGATCACCAATTTGATTGATCTAATCATGGATTTAAGCTAGCAAGGTATGAATTTGATTGTTTAAATGGAGTTACGGCGAGATTTAGAGCATACCTAAGCCAAGAATGGCCGGAATCGGTCAAGAAACGAAGCTTTCCGGGTTTGCCGACGGTGAGTCGCGCAGTGCTCTTCGCCGCCGGTGATGGAGGACCTTCTAGCTCCGGTTAGGACTTGGGTTCGTCTCCTAGGAGCTCTAGGAGTTGTTTGGTGGTGGTTTGGAGAGGCGGGAGTCACTGAGAAGCTTGGGCCAAGCTTCCCCCGTCGGCAATAATGGTGGCCGACGGTGGTAGTTTTGGATCCTCTGTTTTTGGTGGCTTGCTGCTGCTGTTTCTCCCTCTAGTTATTCCCTGGTCGAGAGAGAGAGAGAGGGGAATTGAGTGAGATGAGTTGGGAGATGGTGGGTAGCAGTCGGGTGGCGGCTGTTGTTCCCGTCGGGAACAGGGGAGGTGGTGGTGGCGGCCTTTGCCGCTGCTGCTACCTTGCTCTGTTTCTGGGCAGAGAACAGAGAGAGGGAGAGGGAGATAGAGAGCAAGAGTGAACAGAGGGCTGGAGGGTGATGGAGGTGGCAGTGGTGCTCTCGGTGGTGGGTGGCCGGACGTGGAGAAGAAGAAGATGAAGATGAAGGTGGTGATGATTGTGGTGAATGATTGAGGTTGATGACTCATTATATAGGGGGACAAAAGGGTGTGAATGATTATGTTGGAGGCGGTGATGGTGATTTTTGTGGCGGTGCAAACTATCTCCGAAGGAGATGAGTTGAAGTAGAAGATGAAGATGTGAGAAGTTATAAGGTGTGGTTGACACACTAGCTTCGCGGTGGTCGTACACGCGTGAAAGGTCAAATAGTAAAGCTAAATAAAACATCGCGTATTCGCCTACGAATAATAACTTAACATCTTCTAAAATCTTACGAGTATTTTTTGTCAGTAAAATACAATAATTTATGCGACTTTATTTTTTCGCAATTAAATTATATATTCATCTCTTTAAATTTACTATTTTGTCCTTGTCAATTTTACGGGGTATTACAGTCTCTCCCCCTTAAACAAAGCTTCGTCCTCGAAGCTTAAACAATCTAAATATTCCTGATATTAAAATTTCTTCCCCGAAGCTAATTCAGTCAAATACTCCTGATGCTAAACTTTTACCTCGAGGCTAAAATCAGCCAAATACTCTTGAGGCTAAAACTTGTGCCTCAAAACTAAAATCAATCCAATACTGTTGATGCTGAAGCTTTCTAATAAGCAACTAACGATCACAGTCGCGATCACATATCAGGCATGAAATTTCACACAGCAAGTGATAGCAAGTAATTATCATCTAGTGCATGCAATGCAACAAATATTGTATCACGTAAAGATCGTATTCACGTTTTTCTTACGTATGTGATTATAGTTCCATTTAGTTATTAAAGGTCAGGGTCGACTATGTGATAAGGGTATGAACGTGTAAAGGTACTAAATAAAAGGTTGCGTAAATAAGGGTACGAAGGTACTAAATGAAAGGTTGCGTCCTCTCCCCCTTAGAGAGTGACGTCCCCGGAACTCAACGTACCTCATGAAATAAGTGTGGATACTTTTTCCTCATCTCTTCTTCAGCTTCCCAAGTCGCTTCCTCAGTTTGATGGTTAGACCAAAGGACTTTGACCAGTCTGACGCTCTTGGTACGCGTGTCCCTTGTCTTTGTATCCAGTATCTTGATAGGTTGCTCCTCGTAGGTTAGCGACGAGTCAAAATCAACCGGTTCAGGATCCAACACATGGGACGGATCCGGTACGTACTTCTTCAGTTGTGAGACGTGGAAAACATTGTGTCCACGCCCCAAATTCGATGGCAAATCCAGTCGATACGCCACTTCACCAATCCTTTCTATAATCTCGTATGGACCGATAAATTTAGGACTTAACTTACCCTTTAGATTGAACCTGGTAACTCCCTTGGTAGGTGAAACCCGTAGGAATGCCTTTTCTCCCACTTGGAATTCCAACGGTCTTCTCTTTTGATCCGCGTATGATTTCTGCCTGTCTTGAGCTGCTTTCATACGTTGTTGGATGAGTCGTACCTGGTTCGTCATGTCTTCAATCATTTGTGGTCCAATGACCACCGTTTCGCTAATGTCACTCCAGCAAAGCGGCGATCGGCATTTCCTTCCATACAGGGCTTCGTATGGCGCCATACCAATGCTGGCGTGATAGCTATTGTTATAGGAGAACTCGATTAATGGTAGTTTATCCACCCATGAGCCTTGGAAATCCATAACACAGGCCCTTAACATATCTTCCAGTGTTTGAATTGTTCTTTCTGTTTGCCCATCTGTGGCTGGGTGAAAGGCTTTACTAAACTTCAGCTGAGTTCCCAATGCTTCTTGGAGCGCCCTCCAGAAATGAGAGAGGAAGTTAGGGTCTCTGTCCGAGATTATCGAACTTGGAACACCATGATACCTTACAATGTTTCTGATGTAGGCATCCGCTCTTTGCTCCATACCCCATGTGTCTTTCATCGGGATGAATCTCGCAGTCTTGGTTAGTCTGTCCACAACTACCCATATCTGATTCAGCCCGTTCTTTGAGGTCGGTAAGGCTGTGACAAAATCCATCGAAATGGAGTCCCATTTCCAAACTGGGATATCCAGCGGTTGGAGTAGACCTCCCATTCTCTTATGCTCGAACTTCACCTTCTGGCATGTTAAGCATCTGGCCACAAATTCCGCTACTTCCTTCTTCATGTTTGGCCACCAGAACGTCTTCTTCAAGTCCTTGTAAAGTTTATCGCCTCCAGGATGGACTGAATACGGTGTGTTGTGCGCTTCTTGCATCAACTTCTGCTTGGTTTCCGCACACTTCTGTGGTACACACCACCTTCCTTTGTAGCGAATGCTTCCGTCTTCGTGAATCTGGAATTCTTTGGCTTCTCCTGCTGCAATATTTTTCTTGATTCTTTCAAGCTTCACGTCTCCAGCTTGATTTCTCCTTATTTCTTCAAAGAAATCCGGTACAGCTGTCATGCTTCCAAGCAATTTCTGCACCGTTCCTTGTTCCACCACTTCGATGTCGAGTTTTCTGAACTCGTGGCATAACTGATCTGCCAGGATTAACATAGCGTTCACTGCGTGGCTTGTCTTACGACTTAGCGCGTCAGCGACCACATTGGCCTTTCCTTCGTGGTACTGAATGCGTAAATCATAATCCTTGATAATTTCCAGCCATCTTCGTTGCCTGTTATTCAGCTCTTTCTGGGTGAAGATGTATTTCAGGCTTCGATGATCCGTGTAGAGCTTGCACACGGCTCCGTAAAGATGATGCCTCCAAATCTTCAGTGCGAAGACTACTGCTGCCAGTTCCAGGTCATGTGTGGCATAGTTCTCTTCGTGAGGTTTCAATTGCCTTGACGCGTAGGCAATCACCCTTCGATCTTGCATGAGCACGCATCCCAGTCCTTTCTTCGACGCATCACTGTATACTTCGAATTCACCAGACTCGTTTGGTAAAGCTAATACTGGTGCTGTAGTTAGCTTTTCCTTCAGAGTTTGGAACGCTTCTTCACAGCTATCGTCCCAGTGATACTTCACCGCTTTCTTCGTCAGCGTAGTTAATGGTCTAGCAATCTTAGAGAAATCTTTTACGAAACGTCGATAGTAGCCGGCTAAGCCAAGGAAACTTCGGATTTCCGACACATTCTTCGGTGTAGGCCAATCCTTGACTGCTGAGATCTTTGCTGGGTCCACAGCTATTCCGTCCTTGGAAATGATATGGCCCAGAAATGGAACTTGGTCCAACCAGAATTCACACTTAGACAGCTTGGCATACAGCTGCTCCTGCCTCAGCGTCTGCAATACTTCTCGGAGGTGTTCTTCATGATCCTTCTCGTTCTTCGAGTACACCAGAATGTCATCAATAAAGACGACTACAAACTGGTCTAGAAATGGCTTCATCACCCGGTTCATCAAGTCCATGAATACTGCGGGAGCGTTGGTTAAACCAAACGGCATCACCGTGAACTCGTAGTGACCGTACCTTGTACTAAAGGCAGTCTTCGGGATATCCTTCTCAGCTACACGAAGTTGATGATATCCGGACCTTAGGTCGATCTTAGAGAAAACGCTAGCCCCTTGTAATTGATCGAACAAGTCATCAATCCGGGGTAGCGGATATTTGTTCTTAATGGTAGCATTGTTTAGTTCCCGGTAATCAATGCATAACCGTAAACTCCCGTCTTTCTTCTTGACAAATAACACCGGTGCTCCCCAAGGTGACACACTGGGTCTTATATACCCTTTATCCAGGAGTTCTTGTATCTGGTTCTTCAACTCCTTTAATTCAGCAGGTGCCATCCGATACGGCGCCTTGGAGATAGGTGCAGTTCCAGGTGCCAAGTCTATGGTAAACTCCACTTCTCTTTGAGGTGGCATTCCCGGAATCTCTTCTGGGAATACATCAGGAAATTCCCTCACGACTGGTATCTCTTCTAGGCCAGTCTCCTTCTTAGTTACGTCTTGGACATAACACAAGAAGGCAGAGTTTCCCTTTTTCACTTGGTTTATTATGGTAAGGGCTGACACTAGTTTAATACGAGGTTCAGTGGGAATACCTCGATAAGTGATCCTTTCTCCCTTAGGCCCTCTCAGTCGAACCTTTTGACCATAACAGTCAATGACTGCCCGATACTTCCCAAGCCAATCCATTCCTAGGATCACATCTATGCCCCCTAGGTCAAACTTTATTAGGTTGGCGGGTAGGGTACTGGTAAGGATCTTCAATTCTATTCCTTCGAATACGGTGTCACAGACAGTTACGTAGCCATTAGGTGTTGCTACAGGAACGGATATGCTAGATGACTCATGCAAACCCAACTTTTCAGCAAATAAGGATGATATGAAGGAATAAGATGCACCCGAATCAAACAATACGAAAGCTGGTTGCTCAAGGACAAGAAAAGTACCCGTCACAACTCCATGAGCAGCTTCTGCTTCAGTCCTTGTCAGCACAGCTATCCTTCCCACATTTCCATTCTGACCTCCTGCTCCATTGTTGTTGTTATTCCCATACCCAGCATTATTGTTTCCAATCCTGGGTTGACCTCCATTCTGCCCTGCATTGCCCGCATTGTAGTTCCGCTGCCTCCCGTAACCATTTCCTCCGTTGTTTTGGTTGGTACGATTCCCATCCTGCTGATTCCCAAACTGCTGGTTGCGCCCAAAGTTACCCCCGTTCTGCTGGCGGTTGCCCTGGTAATTGTTTTGCTGGAGCCTTCCAAGATTTCCGCCTTGGTTCACTGGCTGGTTCCTAGCTGGCTGCGAACGACACTCGTAAGCCCGGTGTCCTCTTTTACCGCAGTTGTTGCAAGTAACCAGGTTTCCTTCGCAGTCCTCGCCTGGGTGGTTTCGTGGACACCTTTTGCAATAATAACGGCGGATTTGCTGAGCTCCAGTGTTCTGCTGATTGCCACGATGCTGGCCCTGGTTGCCTCCTCCATTGTTAGGCTTGAACCTCTGATTGGCCTTAGCAAAGTTGTTGGTGCTTCCGCCTGCCTCCTCGAGCTTGCGTTTCTTGCGTTTCTCATCTTGTGAGACACGGACTCGCCAGATGTCAGCAGCTCTGTCGTAGGCTTCGTGGAGAGTGGAATAAGTTCGGCTCAGAAGTGACTCTTGTAGCCTTTCCTGAAGTCCTCCGATGAATCGAGAAATCTTGGAGTCTTCGTCGGGCACCATGTTTCCAACAAATCGCGTCAACTCCGTGAATTTTCGGAAATACTCAGTGACGGAGTCATTTCCTTGCTGCAGGTTCTGGAATTCCATTTCCTTACTCCTCTTCACGTGATGAGGGTAGAAACGCGATCGGAGAGCAGCTTGAAGAGCTTCCCAGTTGAAATTGGGTCTGGCCAACAGAGTCTCTCGGGCATTCCTCCACCAGAGGTTCGCTTCACTCTTCAAATAGAAGGCCGCACAGTTAACTTTCCTTTCATCAGGGCACTCTACCACCTCGAGGATCTTATCCATTTCCACGATCCAATCCTCCAATTCAACAGGATCCTCTTTTCCTGTGAATTCCTTGGGTTTCATTTCTGACACCTGTTTGGCCCAATTAGTCCCTGTCTGACCTCCGTTGTTCATCATCTGACTCATTTGGGTGAAGAACTGCTCCATGCTCATGTTTTCAGCCATTGGTCTTTGTCAAACTAACCTAAAGCGATATGGTAGTGGTCTATCAGTCACCCCCTATGGTATCCTCAGTTATGGTCGCAGATAATTCAACAATTATTTTTCAATTATCTAGCATAATAATTGCGTAAAATAAATGATAAACATGTATCACATAGGAATTATCACAATAAAAGCACATGTAATGTGTCCATAAATCAAATAGGGCATCTAATACGAATCAAATTATGTTCTTATCCTTCTTCTGGTCATGGAAGTGAAGATTATTCACAGCCAATAAACTGTATTTTGAATCAAACTGATTCACATAAGTCTTTAACACACAAAACTTCTTAAGACAGGTTGTGGGTGGGTGGGAGATACCAATACCTATACTTAAGCTACCCATACCCCGAACGGCTTTCCAGTTTTAATTATCTCTCCCTATGTTCATTTTAAGTTGCCCTACAGGTTTAATTCCCTTTTACTGGACTGTTGGCTCTGATACCACCTGCAACGACCCCCTTATCCGACTCGGACGAATCGGGGAGGCCGAAGCTAAAAGTAACGGCGGACAATCGAAAGCACAACTTCCAAGCACTTATATTACATATTATTAAACATTACAGTACGATCTCAAGTCCTTCATGCGTTATTATTACACATTACTCAAGCCTTATTCAAACTATCTTACATGATTCAAACTATTTTACAATACGTGACCTGACTTCCTCAGTGAGTCTCGTACCCATCCATACCATAGCCTTCTTCCTCTAATCCTGCGGTGGGAAAGAAAATGGAACCGCAGTTTCTAAAGTCAGCCGGGAAATGCTGAGTAAATAAATACCCTAGCTCGTAAACAGATGACGAGGCATAATTTATTTTCAAAAACAGTAAAAGAGGAAGTAAATCTTTAAAAGAGTAAACAAGGCACACATCAAGCTTTAAACTTCTCAATCCTTCAATTTCTTCTTTCTTGATCTTGAAACGGGGAGTGATATCCCAATCTTGCCTTCCTTTATTCATAGACATTCTTGTCCTTGAAGAAAACCACTTTTAACTTTGTTGATACGGGGAAGATCTACTATCACTACGCATCCAAGACCTTAAGTGCCGGCACCCCTCTAAGACTACTCGCGGCCAGAGAGGTGAGTACATGGAGCGATCCGGCAGGTTGCGACCGGATTAAAATAAACGGGTCGGGTGGACGTAGCCAGCCACGACCAATCTTATAAACGGGTCGGGTGAACGTAGTCAGCCACGACCAATCTTAAAAGCGAATATAACGATCCCCGCACAACTCTTTCCACTTTACGTTATTAGTGGATTAATATTATTCGTGTGACAGTTCTCAGTAAATCAACTTGCAAAGAGATTTCAAACAAAACATGTAACTCAAAAATATAATTTTGAGACAAGTATTAAAAGCATACTCTGACATGAACAGGAGCTAGCACGCTAGACTAGGCATATTTACTTACCTGGATTCCGTAGCGTCAAACGTCCTACTCGTTGTCGTTGCTTACGAATCCGTTACCTACAAATCGGAGCTTCTAAATCGTCACAACTCTGTATCATTCTACGACTCTTATTAATAACCCTAGTTATTAATCCTTAAAATTAGCCCGAACTCGCATACTAATGTGTTAACGTTTCTTTATCTCGTTATATTTTCTTATTAGCAAAAGTTAATAAACAACGATTATTTATTTGAAGAGTTATTAAATTTTATGTTACAAAAGTCTCATTTAATTATAGAAACTATTTTTATAAAATGCTAGTAGAAATTAATAGTAGTTTGTATTTTTACATAAAGTAAATATCAATATTAACAACTAAACGATATTGGATTTCTATAGTAAATCACTTCTAAATAATTGAAATGACGCGACGATATTTACAAGCTCGAAAAAGTCATTTTTATAAATATTTAAACAACCAATTTTAAAGTTAAACAATTAAACGCAACATTTATTTAGTTTTTAATAAAAACATTATTCGTTTAATTTTTAACGAACGACCCGTATATTATTCCGACGCCCGAATCACATTTTTGTAACCGGGACAAAATCTATTACTTTTAGAAAATATTTTTAATCCAAAAATAATATTTTTATTTTTCGCGGATAATATGAAGTTTATATAAACTATACTTATACCCCACAAGTTATATCAAAAGTCAGCAAGACCCCATCCTACTCACATGGCAGGTTATATAACATGCAATACTACCCACCAAATTCTCACAATTACAAACAGTTACCCCCTTCAATATAATTGGCATGCTATAAACAGTTTGGGTAAAAGACACTTTAACCCCCCTTTACATGATCACCAATTTGATTGATCTAATCATGGATTTAAGCTAGCAAGGTATGAATTTGATTGTTTAAATGGAGTTACGGCGAGATTTAGAGCATACCTAAGCCAAGAATGGCCGGAATCGGTCAAGAAACGAAGCTTTCCGGGTTTGCCGACGGTGAGTCGCGCAGTGCTCTTCGCCGCCGGTGATGGAGGACCTTCTAGCTCCGGTTAGGACTTGGGTTCGTCTCCTAGGAGCTCTAGGAGTTGTTTGGTGGTGGTTTGGAGAGGCGGGAGTCACTGAGAAGCTTGGGCCAAGCTTCCGCCGTCGGCAATAATGGTGGCCGACGGTGGTAGTTTTGGATCCTCTGTTTTTGGTGGCTTGCTGCTGCTGTTTCTCCCTCTAGTTATTCCCTGGTCGAGAGAGAGAGAGAGGGGAATTGAGTGAGATGAGTTGGGAGATGGTGGGTAGCAGTCGGGTGGCGGCTGTTGTTCCCGTCGGGAACAGGGGAGGTGGTGGTGGCGGCCTTTGCCGCTGCTGCTACCTTGCTCTGTTTCTGGGCAGAGAACAGAGAGAGGGAGAGGGAGATAGAGAGCAAGAGAGAACAGAGGGCTGGAGGGTGATGGAGGTGGCAGTGGTGCTCTCGGTGGTGGGTGGCCGGACGTGGAGAAGAAGAAGATGAAGATGAAGGTGGTGATGATTGTGGTGAATGATTGAGGTTGATGACTCATTATATAGGGGGACAAAAGGGTGTGAATGATTATGTTGGAGGCGGTGATGGTGATTTTTGTGGCGGTGCAAACTATCTCCGAAGGAGATGAGTTGAAGTAGAAGATGAAGATGTGAGAAGTTATAAGGTGTGGTTGACACACTAGCTTCGCGGTGGTCGTACACGCGTGAAAGGTCAAATAGTAAAGCTAAATAAAACATCGCGTATTCGCCTACGAATAATAACTTAACATCTTCTAAAATCTTACGAGTATTTTTTGTCAGTAAAATACAATAATTTATGCGACTTTATTTTTTCGCAATTAAATTATATATTCATCTCTTTAAATTTACTATTTTGTCCTTGTCAATTTTACGGGGTATTACACTATCTACTCGGATAAACATATTCCCGGGATCGAGAAACTATGTATTGGATATACGAGTGTGACTATTATGTCTCATGTCCAATTCGGATATGGAGACCAATGGATAATACAATAAGGCACATTGGGCACGAGGTTTGTCGAATCACTAACTATTTCTATTAGTTGGGTGACATAGATGTGTTGCTAGGCACCCTCTATGTTAGTAATAGTTACTACCAACTAATTAGAAACCTATCGGGTCACACACCGAATGGATTAATATGGATTTTGGTATTAATTAGATGGACTAATTAATTAAGGATCATAACGTAACCACATGCAAAGTTAGTAGGACTAATTTGCAAGGTGGAATAATCCGTGTATGGACATGATTAGTATTAGGTAAAATATGTAGTTAATAAGGAGTTATTAACTATATAAGCGCACTCTAGCTTGTTATTTTATCAACACAAGTCATTATTGAGAGAACATAACAAAGAAGGGAGAGAGACGATGAGGGTTCGGCACCAACCCATCCGCCTCTACCCGACGCCGTCGGCAACATCATGACGCGCGCCGTCCGACATACATGTTTAGAAGGATTCCATCTGTGATCCAAAGGCGTGGATACCATAGAGGCGAAGACACAATTCTTTGTAGTGATCTCACAAACTAAGGTACACCGTTTTTCTACCTTCATCATGTTATGATTACTTGCCTGTGATCCTTGGAAGGATTTGAGCAGGATAAGATTTTTGTTTTTCCGCTGTGTAAACTGCATCAAAACCCTACATCGTCTTGGTATATATGTTATAGACGGAATTATTTAGATCAAAGATATATAATCCATTAGGCAAATGCACACTACAATAGTGCATACTATCACAATTAAACTGCCACACTCTTACAGTACATGTGGTACCCTCTGTGGGATAAGAAGAATGCCTTCACGTAACGGCAAATCAGGAAAGCAAGTGTTTTGTTGATACATTTGCTTCATAGCATGCAACTTCGAGATGAGATTTCTTCACTAGCTACAAAGTTGGTGACTTTGGCACTGTGAAAATAGGTAATATGAGTACCTCGAGATTGCAGGTATTGAAGATATTCACATCCCAACTAATGTTGGGTGAAAGATGGTGCTAAAAGATGTGCGCCATAATCTTGATTTGCGACTGAACCTACTCTCTGGTATTGCTCTGTATTGCCAAGGATATGAAAACTACTATGGTAGTGGTAAGTGGAAGCTGACCAAGGAATCAATGGTCGTGGATAGAGGAGAAGCTTGTTGCACGCTCTGCAAGACTCATGTGAAGGTACTTGGTGATAGCCTGAATGCAGTTGAGGATGCAGCATCACTAAATTTGTGGCACAAGAGGCTTGCTCACATGAGTGATAAAGGGTTGAAGAATCTAGAAAGGAAATTTCTAATTCCTTTTGCCAAAGGTACACCACTTATTGTGTTTTTGGAAAACATCACAGGATTACGTTTCTCCTGTTAAAAGAAAGTCGAAGATACTGGAGTCAATGCACTCTGATGCGTGTGGTCCCATTAAGATAGATTGCTCGCAAGAAGGTTAATTAAGATTTTGTTGTTGTAGGTTTCCCAGACATGGATTACCAAGAGAGAGAGAAACATTCACAGAGAAGATAGAGAAACATTGTGCAGTGGATTTAATTTTTACTTTTCGGAAGAGGCAGCCAAGGTTAAACGAGTCTTTGCAAGAATATTTTCATATGAATGGAGAATCTAGTTGTGGGAAAAGCATTACCCAGGGTAATGATGTTAACACGAACACTTCTACCTTTCATACGAAATATTTGCCCTTTTTCCACATTTGCCCTCATTTTATATTGGGCAGTGCACCTCTTCACTTTTTCTTCTCTCACTCTCTCCTTTTGTCACAATTTTTCTATGGATTATTCGAGATCACCACCACCGCCGTCGGAAACCATAGAGAGCATGCTGCAGAATCTCTCTAACTCTATCATCAACCTTTCGTCTCCTCCGCAGTTACCTAATCTCTTTTCAATAGGAAATTAAACTTCCCCAAGTCCTCTGTTATGTATACTAATTTAATTATATTCTCCCCTTCTTCTGCACACCATTGCCTTCTCTCATGTACTAAAAGTCTAAAACCAAGTTCATACAACCAAAATATCTTCGTCTACTAGTTTGGGATAATTTAAATTCAGATCCAAAATTAATTTATTCAAGACAAAAAATCTAAAAACAGAGAGGGACTCGGGTGAGACGATCGAATTAGACCGAGGAAATAAGGAATTGAGGGCAATGAAAAATAGCAGGGTTAACTGTGTCAGTCAGGTAGAAGAGAGAGATATCGGGATCATCGGTTCGAATTGACCCACAACCCAGCAACCGCCACTTGCTCTTGCGGTGTATCCAAACCGAATCACCGATTTTGCTAACCCATGTGTAAATTACGCTATGTATGAAATTGTATCAATCTAAAAATATAGAGCAGATAATTGAGATCAATTGCTTACAATGTTGTTGAGAAGAAGAGAGAGATAGGGATCATCAGTTCGGATCAACCCATAATCCAACAACCGTCATTGGCTCCGACGGAGTATCCAAACCCAATCACTGATTTTACTAACCCATGTGTAAATTACCCTATGTATGAAATTTTATTTTCAATCAAATAATACTTAGTAGATAATTAAGATAGATTTCTCAAAAGAAAATTAATTGAGAATTTATTGTTGCAGGTTTAACAGATCTGGGTTACCAAGAGAGAGACACACATTGACAGAGAAGAGAGAGAAACATTGTGTAGTGGATTTAATTTTTACTTTCGGGAAGAGGTGACCAAGGTTAAAAGAGTAGTTGCAAGAAAATTGTCATAGGAATGGAGAAAGTATTCGTGGGAAAAGCATTACCCAAGGGTAACGATGTTAACACGGACACTTTCACATTTCATACAAATTCTTTGCCCTTTTATCACATTTACCCTCATTCTATATTGGACAGTGCACCTCTTCACTTTTTCTTCTCTATCTCTCTCTTCCTTTATCACTATGTTTCTCTCTAGCTTCTTCGAAATCACCACCGCCGCCGCGGTCGACAACCACAGAGAAATTACTACATAATCTCTCTAACTCTTCAGTCATTTGTATCCTCTACAGTTCCTAGTCTCTTTTCACTAGGCAATGAGACTCCATCAACTCCTCTATAATGTATACTAATTTAGTTCTACTCTCCCCTTCCTCTGCACAATATTGCCTTTTATCATGTACTAAAAGTCTAAAACCCAGTTCATATAACCATAATATCATGGTCTACTAGTTTGGGATAATTTAATGTCAAATTAAAAATTAATTTATTCAAGGACAAAATCTCAAACCATATAGGGACTTCGGTGAGACGATCGAATTTGACCGAGGAAATCTAAGGAATTTAGGGCGATGGAAAATAGTCAGGTTGGCTGGATCCGTCAGGTAGAAGAGAGAGATCGGGATCATCAGTTCGAATCGACCCACAACCCAAAAATGGCCACTGGCTGTGTATCCAAACCAAAACACCGATTTTGCTAACCCATGTGTAAATTACCCTATGTATGGAATTATATTTTCAGTCAAAAAATACAGAGCATATAGTTGAGATACATTGCTCACAAGAAGATTAATTGAGATTTTTTTTTTGCAGGTTTAACGGATCTGGGTTACCAAGAGAGAAAGAAACATTGACAGAGAAGAGAGAGAAACGTTGAGCAGTGGATATAGCCACCAAACTTAAAAGTGTTTGCAAGAATATTTTCGTATGAATGGGGAAAGTATTCGTGGGAAAAGCATTTCCCAAAAATTATTTTTATAATAATGCAAATAAAAACACATGACAATCTAACAAATTAAAAAGCATATCATTTAATTTCGGGGAAAAATTCCCCCAAACACTCAATTTGGAAATAAGGGAGTAAATAGTGGTGCCAAATGTTTGAATAAAAATTAAGATACATGAAAAAAACTAAATTCTAAATATTTTGATATAGCCACCAAAGAGCTAAAAACATTACATAATAATGTGCAAAAAAATAAAAAATAAATAAATAAACGAAAAAAGAAAAACTATGTTGAGGGTGGGATTCAAATTATGAGTATTGATAAAATCTCACAATAAAGATGTCCATCTACAAGACTTGAGAAAAGTGTTTTAAATATGCAAAAAGTATCAGCTGAAAATGAATCCAATGAAGTGCGCGTTCGGAGTAACTTTGGGAAAATTCTTGGGATGCGTAATCCATTGACTGAGAATCGAACCTGATCCTGCGAAGGTATATGCGATTACCATTCTACCAGCGCCAAAAAACTCAGGGTGCACTAAAAAAATCTTGGGAAAGCTATCATATCTGCGACGTTTCATTCTAGCAATGGCAGGATTGAAATTCTGTTTCAAAAACCTGCTCAAGAATAATGCAATATACAATTGGACAGAAGAACATCAACATAGATTTGTCAAACTGAAGTCATTGCTAGCAGCACCACGAGTCATGATTGCGCCTCAGCTTGGATCTCCACTAATTATCAACCTGACTTCAATAAGGAAATCGATTGGGGCTTTACTAGCCCAAGAGTTTGAACGTCAAGAAATACATATATACTACATTTCTAGGGTAGTACAAGCAGCTGAGTCAAGATATACTGACATTGAAAGACACTGTATCGCACTCGTTTTCGTCATCAACAAACTGAAGCACTATTTCGCATCTCATTATGTCGTGGTAATGACCAAGAGGGATCCTTTTCGATATCTTTTGGCTCATCCTTCTCCTAGTGGAAGATTGGAAAAATGATACATGACCATATCCGCATATGACCAAAAGTCATATGGTGGAGGAAACATTTGAAGAGCCATAAATTTATGCAATAGAATCACTCTAATAGAAGAAGCTGAGTCAAGATATAGTGACATTGAAAGACACTGTCTCGCACTCTTTTTTGTCATCAACAAACTGAAGCACTATTTCGCATATCATAATGTCGTGGTAATGACCAAGAGGGATCCTTTTCGATATCTTTTGGCTCATCCATCTCCTAGTGGAAGATTGGAAAAATGGAACATGACCATCGCATATGACATCACTTGTGCACGACAAAAAGCCATCAAATCTCAAGCAGTTGCTGATTTATTAGCTCAATTCCCAGATATGAACCACGAGCCTATGGTGGAGGAAACATTTGAAGAGCCATAAATTTATGAAATAGAATCACTCTACTGGAAGTTCAACTTCGATGGTTCATCGAAAAGACCAGGAGGAGGCATGGGAATTGTGTTAACAAAACCCAATGGTGAAGTAATTCAGATGCCATGCAAACTAGACTTCGCACTTACCAACAAGGAAGCAGATTACGAAGCATTGATTGCAGGTCTCCTCGCAGCCAAAGCCTTAGAAGTTCAGAATCTTGTAGTAATGGGGGGCTCCAAACTGTGAAGCAAGCTTCAAGAGAATATGCTCTAAAATTAATTAATCTCTTAAGCTAAAGATCAATTTTTCAAAACCTGGTGCATAAATTTTCTTTGGTTAAATATGAGCATACTCCAAGGACTGATAATCGTCGTGCGGATGCTCTTGCTACTCTTACGTCAAAGGTAAGTACTGATAAAGGCCCACGAATATTTTGATTGATGTCAAGACTTCTCCTTCGCTATTTCATGATTTTTGCAAGAATGATGTCACGGAACAAGAAGATTGGAGAAAGCCTATTTTGCATGCGATAACTGAATGAACTAGCAAAGAAACTTGGGTTTCAACAAAGGGTTTCTGCATTCACGACAATCTATTGTATTTCAAAGGGCCAGGAGGCATTCTCATGCGATGTGTTTCAAATGAAGAAGGCAAAATTCTATTGGGAAAAATTCATGAGA
Source organism: Linanthus parryae (assembly GCA_023055425.1). Classification (NCBI taxonomy): domain Eukaryota; kingdom Viridiplantae; phylum Streptophyta; class Magnoliopsida; order Ericales; family Polemoniaceae; genus Linanthus; species Linanthus parryae. The sequence goes on along the minus strand of JALGPY010000007.1, from coordinate 69,441,457 downwards.
ATTCGTTTGGAGAGGATGAAGTCTCTATCAACAGAAAAGCTCAACGCTATGGAATCCATTGGCCTCAAATGTCTAGTTATGCTGCATGCTGCAAGGAAGTTGTGATAAGTGCTTAGCTATGCTCTCGAGATTTGTGCAATCAATAATGATGCAGATTGGCGAAAACCCCTCATAGATTTTCTTAGAATGATATTCTCCCAGATAAATAAAAAAAAAAAAGTAGAGTGAAAAGCTTTAAAAAAAATCGCGTCGACATCTGTTCCAATAAAACTTGTTATGGTGGAAAGAATTTAATGGAAATTTGCTCAGATGCTTAAACGGACAAGAGGTCCAAGAAGTTATGGAGTTGTCCCATAAAGTTGAGAATCAGGGAGGCGCGAAACTGTGCAGGCAACTCTTAACTCTGGGTTATTTTTGGCCAACTATGGAGGCTGATTGTCGCGAGAAAGTCAAGTTATGTCAACAGTGTCAATTCAATGGCAATCTCATGCGCGCTCCAACTGTCGAAATGCATGCATTAGGAACTCCTTGACCGTTTCGCACTTGGGCTCTCGACTTTATAGGTCCCATTCTCCCATCATATCACGGAAACCAGATCATTTTAACTAGAACAGAACTCTTTACCAAATGGGTGGAAGTTGTCCCTCTTAAAATTGCAAATGCGCTTTCAGTGGTGAAATTTATACAAGAAAACAATATTTATCATTTTGATATTTCCAATAACATTCTATAAGATAATGGAACGCCTTTTGTTAATCGCCAAGTTACATCGAATCTTATGGAATACGACATCAGACAAGTTTGTTCTACTCCTTATTACCCAAAAGGTAATGGACAAGCGAAAAGCCACAAACAAAACACTCATTCGCATCTTGAGCAAAACAGTCGCAGATGAACATAAGAAATGGGCGGACACTCTCAATATTGCACTATGGGCTCGCAGATCACAAAGAACTCCCACAGTGGCTTCTCCGTTTTTGCTTTGCTACGGAGTTGAAGCCGTAGTTCCTACTGAAGTTAACTTTAACTCAGCTCATTTAGCCTTTAGTGCGTTATACGAAAATTAAAGAATCATGATCTGGTTTTATTGGATGAAAAGCGCGAGGAAGAAAAGATATCGAACATGCAATACAAAGAAAGAATCACAAGAGCCTACAATAAGTTAGTCCAACATCGAGAATTCATCCTTGGAGATTTATTTTTGCGAGCTTCTAATCATTGTATGCGCGAAGCAGCTCATCCTAAATTCACTGCAAATTGGGAAGGACCATTTGAAGTCAAGGAAGTATTTGATAGTGGTTATTGCACTATATTGAGATGTGGTGAAACTGCCACTACACCTAATCCCATCAACATGCGATGGTTGAAGAAATATTATCCGAGATACTTTCTTATGCAATATTGTATATTACTTGTTTCCTCCCATATGAGGAATATGATTAATGATAATTGCTCTCCCATATGAGGGATCGATTATCAATTCGCCATATGTTGTATACAATGCTTTAATTTTGTCTATGTATTTTCTTATTACCATATTAAATTTATAAAGCCTATCTTTTTAGATAGCAGCCACTTTTGACAAAGCCAATATGTTCAGGTAGCAACAACAATTATCATATGCGTTTAAAGCCTAACTGTTTAGATAGCAGCGAATTCAATGATCATATGTGTTTAAAGCCTATTTGTTTAGATAGCAGCAAAATCAATTATAAAGTTGAGAAGCCTATAAGTTTAGATAACAGCAAATTCAAAAAATATTGATGATAGGTCCATCCGTTTAGATGGCAACGATGATTGCTATCTGAACCATTTGTCCAGAAAACAAAAGCTGATGAGAAATAATAAGCATGCGAGACAATCAATGCGAGCAAATGAATCGCAGAATGCGAATATATCTTTTGTCCTGATGTTTAAAGTGCGAACTGAAATACACCAACACATTTAGCTAAACAAAACAATACTTGTCTTGAAAGTCAAAAACACTACTAATTTTGCTCAAATAAATTGTTCTCAAGCGAAGCTTGAGGTTCCAAAGTAATAGAATCTTTTTTCAACTGAATGAATAAGATTCTTCTTCTTATCATATTCTTCCTTCCTCTTGTTATATGATTCCACGGCTTTTTCAATTGTCTGCTTCTGCTGATGCAACTTGATATACTCAGTTTTGAGATCTTGATATCCAAAATTTAGCATAACGGAGTTGTGAATTTTGATGAGCCTTCGAATGAGAAAATCAAGATCGAGCTTGCCTTGTGAAATGAATTGTACATGTTTCACAGTTTCGAAAAAAATACTTCACATTTTCTCTAGAAATAGTTACTGGTGTAGTCTCAGATATCTTCTCCAATATTCCCACTATCTCATTCAGAAAATTTCCTCTTTATTTAGGCAATAAGTCCATTTCCCTTGCAAAAAACTTGGGATATGCAAGTCGCATTTTCATAAGCCAACTTAAAGAAGATTGCTTTATGCCTAAAAAGAAAATAAAGTGAATATTACTTCCATGCAAAATAATATACCAATATATATCAATGATATTTTTCAAATACATAATTGTTCCATCGATGATTTGTTGAAGATAAGGAATTGCAATGGTGTTGTCTGACTATTTGCTGAAGCTTCTTGCTCAGCCAATCGCTTATCTGCGAGAAGCTCTTGTTCAAAATATGTGCCAGATATAACACACATGTCATCATTTGCAATAGCCTCAGGATCCTGCGAACCCCATAGACTCCACATATTTTGAATAATAGCGCATCCAAATTAACTTCAGAAGAGAGAATCACATCATGCGAATCTTCACTAATCATTCCAGAAATCGACAAGTTCTCGCTTTGAGATATTGTACTAATACCTTTGTAGATAGTTCTTTCTAGACAGGCAGATCTTAGCCACGTGGCGACCATCCAACACACCTTGATGTGTTCCACACACACTGGATCACCAGCGGTGCTGATCCATGTTGGGGCTGCGAGACAGGGCCCTCGCATACCACCACACGGGACCTGTAGGGACTTACTGGTTTGGAGGCTAGAGTAAGTCATGTCGCGCGCGAGCGACAACCAAGCCCGCGCGCGACCCCTAGTAACTGCTTTGAGAGATTTATGGCACGAGCTCCATAAACCCGGTCAACCCGGTCAACCTCGTAACGGTTCTGGTATACGCGGATAACGTGCCGTAACAGTCCCTATATACGCGGACGAACGTGACGTTGTGGTTAAGCTAATTAAGCCGCCATTAATGGGCGCATTAACCACACTACAACGGTCACATTCCTCGTTATATATAGGATCGTTAACCCTTCCATACGGGGAGAATCACCTGAGATACGCGGAAGCTCTGCCAAAATCATGTCTCTCTCTCATACATTGCTATTGTCTTACTCTCTCCCTACACACAACCTTACTCTTCCTGTGTTCTTTCTATCCCCTACTCTTGGTGTATATTGAATTCTCTCTGCAGGATTCTCTCGTACACATTTGGTGAACCCGACGTGAAACTTACCACTGCAAGCAACCATGTCTCATAAAGATGATGTCAGTAACAGATCGCCCTCCACAGAGACCACCTCGGGAGAGGAGACCCGTGACACTCCTACGGCCGCCGGTGAGGCTCCGACGCTAGAGGCCTTGAACACCACCATCCAGAATCAGGCAAAGGCTCTTAAGGCTCAATCCGCACAGATGGAACGGATAATGGCCATCCTGGGGACCCTCGCCCCGAATCCCACATTGGAAGCTGTTGTCTCTCAGGGAGGAGGAGCCTCCACCACTCAAGGGATGGGGGTATTACCCACTCCACCTAACCCTAATCTGCAAAACCCACCGAAGATGGCGCAGTTGCCCTCAGTTCAGGGGCAAGCAGCTCAAATATTGCCTCCTACAACTCATATTCCTCAACCGCCAATTCTGACACCCAATCCGTCTTCACAGTACCCCTTGCCTCCTCCGCCGGCGACGTGGGGCAACGTGAATGCACAGTACGCTCTGAGCCCGACCGCGGCATATGTGTCGCCTCCAACTGCAACAATCCTTCCTCCTGCTGCTGGCGGAAGTGCACCGGAGTGCATGACGTCGCTGCAGCGGCGCATAGAAACCATCTTGGCTAATCAACCGTTCGCAGATACCATCATTCCAAAGGTGGACAATGATCCGCCTATCCCACGAGAAATTTATCTCATGCCTAACCCCGCAGGGTATAAGGCTCCTAAGTGGGACAAGTTCGAAGACGTCAAAGGGAATGCTCACGAGCATGTCATGCGTTTCATCGATGTGATGGGACCATATGGAGCCGATCCTAAGCTACTAATGCGTGAGTTCCCCAAATCTTTGGGAAATGTCGCCTACAAGTGGTACAGGACGTTAGAGGTCGGACCCTTGAAGACCTGGGATGACATGGTTCAGAAGTTTTAGACCAAATTCTTCCAGGTGGAGGAAAAGGTGACAATGATCCATCTCTCTCGCATGTACAAGAAACGCGAGGAGGACGGAGTAACGTTCATCAAGAAATTCAGGGCCAAGTTCTTGGAATGCATAGACGAAGTGCTTGAGGGCAGGCTCGTGGAAATATGCCTGCAAGGTATGCGAGACGAGTACAAAGGTATGCTCATCAACCTACAGACTCCTACCTTTTCAAAATTGATGGATTGCACGAAAAACATAGAGCCTATAGTGGAGAGGCAGAAGAAGAAACACGCCCCGAACGATCCCCGAGCGGAACTACTTTTAAAATTGGAAGGTTTAGCTACAAGAGGGGGCGTGAGGCTGAGGTGAATACAGTCTCGCCACAAAAGCAGCCCAGGGTTACAAAATTGGATGCGCCACCCCTACCATGCTCGGTGGAGGAGGCGACTGACTTGTGCAAGCAGTGGCGTAAGGACAGTATCTTACCGCCGCTCGGAAGGATACCCTCCAAGGAGATGATGAGGGACCCAAAGTGGTGCGAATGCCACGGAAAGATCATCCATCCCACGGCTGATTGCAAGAAGCTCAGGAATATGGTGAGCCGAAAGATGAAAGACGGCGAGTTGATTGTCAGCGACCAAAGGCAAGATGTGCGAAACAATCCACTGCCCGCCCATGCGGAGCAAGAGCCGAAAGGCAAAGAGGTAGCCATGATCGCGATTATGGATCTCGAAGAGATTGCGGAAGACGGTCTACCCATCATTGCCGATCGCACGGGTTCAGCAGGTTCTTCGATGAAATGAACTTTTTGGAGAAATGTCGGAAAGAAATGACAAAAGCAATCCTAAGGATAGCAGAGGATTGCGAAGAAGACATTGTGGTTTCCAATGGGAAAGTTGTCAGAGCATCTCGTTCCACAGAAAAGGTCATGACCTTCTCTGCAAGCGACAAGAAGACAGATGCGAGCCACCAGAAGCCCTTGTACGTAACGGCAATAATCAACGGTGTCGAGTTCAAAAGGGCGTTTTTCGACGGAGGAGCGGCAGTCAACGTCGTCTCGCTCAACACTCTAAAGTTAGCAGGGATCCCTGAACAGAAGATCGTCAGACGACCATCCCCGCTGATGGGATTCGGAAGCGATTCTAGAATGGCGATAGGATGGATCCGTCTAGGCGTCCAGATAGGCAAAATCAAATGCTCAGCCAAATTCTACGTCATCGATGCCAACACTACCTATCATATGATCATAGGGCGAGCTTGGATTCATCGCTTCGATGTAGTCCCCTCGATAGCTCACCAGATGATGAAGGCTATCTAGAACGACAGAGTAGTGGAGATACCAGCTTCGGTAAACCCCTTCAATTTTGATGAGGCGCACCTCACCGGAGCAGTGTGGTTCACTGAAATGGCAGACGAGCAAATGCCAGGGCCGTTTAATCGACTCCTTTGCCTCGATGGGAGGACATCAAGGATCAATCACCAGCAGGAGTGATGGTGACAAGGGAGGAGGCCAAGGAAAAGTCGTCCACGCGAGAAGAGGAAACGCGGATTGCCTATCAAAGGAAGAATGTGTACACCCTGAAAAGGATAGTAAAACATGATCCCGCGAGCAAAGAGATAGAAAGCTTCTACGCAAACGGGAAGAAGTGCTACCGCATATGAAGGTGTGCGGGGATACCCCCGCGCGAGCATGGGGATATCCCTGAGCAAATCAACCAAATCGAGCATGTCATGGAATCAGGCAAGCCAGCACCAGACGTTTCGCAGGATAAGCTAAAAGAGGCGCCTGAATGCATGGAGGATAAGCCCAAGCCACAGAAGTAGGAGCTGAAGGAGGTATTACTAAGCCCAAGCAAAGAAAAGAAGAGGCCCGTCTTTCTGAGTGCAGACCTCACAAACGAGGAAGAAGAAGGACTGCTGCAGCTGCTGACTGAGTACAAAGACGTGTTCGCATGGGAATACGACGAGATTCCTGGTCTGGACACGAGCATCACCATGCATAGGTTAGATGTGATCCCAGGATCTAAGCCGATAAAGCAGAGCACAAGGAGCTTCAGGCCGGAGATAAATGTGAAAATCAAGCAAGAAATCGTCAAGCTGCTGACTGCCAGGTTCATCGAGCCCAATCACCATCCCACATGGTTGGCTAATATTGTGCCCGTGGTGAAGAAGAATGGACAGCTTCGCATTTGCGTAGACTTCAGAGATCTTAACCGCTTCTGCCCTAAGGATGATTTTTTGCTGCCCAATATCGACCTGCTCATCGATTCGACTGCGGGTCATCGCATGTTCAGCTTTATGGATGGCTTCAGTGGGTACAACCATATCAAAATGGACCCTGAAGACGCACGGAAAACCGCATTCATCACGCCAGTGGGAGTCTTTAATTACACGGTTATGCCGTTCGGACTCAAGAACGCAGGCGCGACTTATCAGTGAACCATGATGGCTCTGTTTCATGACATGATGCACAAAGAAGTGGAGTTTTATGTCGATGACTTGGTTTTCAAGTCCAAGAAAGAAGCGGACCACTTGGGGGACCTGCGGAAAGTATTCGAAAGATGCAGAAGGTTCCAGCTAAAGATGAACCCCATGAAGTGCGCATTCGGAGTGACCTCGGGAAGTTCTTGGGATGTGTAATACATCGCCAGGGCATTAAGCCTGATCCCGCAAAAGTATCAGCCTTCACCAGCATGACGGCACCGCACAACCAAAGCCCTTTGAATACATTCTTGGGGAAGTTATCTTACCTACGAAGGTTCATCCCTGCGATCGCGGAAATTACCTTCTGTTTCAGCGATCTCCCTAAGAAGAATGATGTGTACAATTGGACCACATAGCATGAGGCCGCGTTCGGAAGGCTAAAGGACTTGCTGCCATCACCAAGGGTAATGATCGCACCACAGCTCGGATCGCCGATTTTGCTATACCTAACATCGACAAAGAAGTCTATAGGGGCACTTTTGGCTCAAGAATATGAAGGGCAAGAAAGGCCGATTTACTATATTTCTCGCATAGTGCAACTAGCAGAATCAAGGTACACGGATATCGAGCGTCATTGCCTTGCTCTGTTATTTGTAAAAGAAAAGTTGAAGCACTATTTCGCTTCGCACAAAGTGGTAGTGGTTACAAAGAGCGACCCCATACGGTACCTCTTGACTAACACTTCTCCTGGTGGAAGACTGGCAAAATGGTATATGACCGTCTCTCAATACGACATCACGTGCGTTCGACCGCGGGCAATCAAATCGCAAGCGTTGGCGGATCTACTAGCACAGTTCCCTAATAACAGCCACTAGCCCATGATCGAGGAAGAACTAGAGGGACTCGAGATCTATGCAGTTGAGTTACCTTACTGGACGCTTCACTTCAATGGGTCGTCAACAAGGAAGGGTGGAGGAATTGGAATAGTCCTGACCAAACCTGATGGAGAGGTCATACAGATGTCCACAAAACTCAACTTCGCAGTCACCAACAACGAAGCGGAGTATGAAGCTCTCATTGCAGGTCTCCGTGCAGCCAGGGCGCTAGAAGTAAGCAATTTGACGGTTATGGGGATTCCAAGCTAATCGTCAAACAAGCTTCAGGCGAGTATGGGTTAAAGGAAATAAATCTATTGCCCTACCGGACTTTGGTACAGAAACTCGTGCAACAATTCTGCGATGTTAGGTATGAGCATAAGCCTAGAGAAGATAATCGGCATGCTGATGCTTTAGCCACTCTGGGATCCAAGGTTAGTGCGGATAAGTTCCCCGCAAAAATCTCGATTGAAGTTCGAATGTCGTCGGCATTGACGGAGGACGCATGCGAGGATGAATGCATGGACAATGCAGACTGGAGAAAGCCAATATTGCGCGCCATCGCAGAGGGAACGAGTAAAGAAAACTAGGCCTCCACTAAGGGGTACTGCATACACGACAACGCTCTCTACTACAAAGGCCCAGGTGGGATCCTCATGCGATGCGTCTCGCAACAGGAGGGACAAGCGTTGTTAAAAAAGATTCATCAGCATACTTGCGGGGAAAGTGAAGTATCGATCTATCGAAAAGCCCAAAGGTATGGGATTCACTGGCCGGACATGTCAACGGCTACGGCGTTAATTCAAGGAAATTGCGAGAGTTGCGCACTGATCAAGGACTCTTTAAAAATTGCTCTGGTCGATGAAGACATGGATTGGAGAAAGCCACTCTTCGATTTTCTCACACAGGGAACCGAGCCTAAATCGAGAATAGAAGCCGAGAAACTGAAAAGGAAAGCAGCCCGGTACGTGGTGCAAGAAAACATACTCTGGCGAAGGGGGCACGAGGGTAATCTGCTTCGATGCCTAGACAGTAAGGAAGCGCAAGAGGTGATGTATCTCTCTCACCAAGTGGAACATCAGGGAGGTGCGAAACTATGCAGACAGCTTCTCATAGTTGGTTACTTCTGGCCCACCATGGAGGCAGATTGTCGCGCTAAAGTAAGGAGATGCCAGGACTGTCAATTCAAAGGTAACCTCGTGCATGCCCCTGCTGTAGACCTACATGCATTGGGGACACCGTGGCCGTTCCACACTTGGGCTCTGGATTTTGTCGGCCCTATTCGACCAGCCTCGCATGGGAATCAGTTTATTCTCACCGCGATCGAGTTATTCACCAAGTGGGTAGAGGCAATACCGTTGAAGATAGAAAATGCGCTTGCTGTAGTCCATTTCATCCAAGAGAACATCATATACAGGTTCGGGATTCATAACACAATTCTCTCGGATAACGGTACCCCCTTCGTCAATCGCCAAGTAGCTGCAAAGCTAGCAGAGTACAACATAAGGCAGATATGTTCTACTCCTTATTATCCAAAAGGGAATGGTCAAGCAGAAGCGACCAACAAGACGCTGCTAAGAATCATGAGCAAGATGGTTCCGGACGACCATAAGAAATGGGCTGATTCTTTGAAAATAGCCTTGTGGGCGTACCGAACTTCTCCGAGGACTCCCACGGGAGTCTCCCCATTTCTCTTGTGCTATGGAGCTGAAGCTGTTGTTACCGGCGGAGGTGAAAATCAACTCTGCAAGGTTGGCCTTTCATGCGCTATACGACAATCAGCGTGACCATGACCTGATTTTATTGGAAGAAAAGCGAGAGCAAGCCAAACGGACTAATAAACGGTACAAAGAGAGGATCGCTCGCACCTACAACAAAACGGTCCAACATCGAGATTTCGCAGTTGGGGACCTGGTCTTGCGCGCATCGGATCACTGCATGCGGGAGGTTGCTCACCCGAAATTCACAGCCAACTGGGAAGGACCTTTTGAAGTCAAAGAAGTCTTTGATAGTGGCTACTGCAATATACAAAGGCTACATGGGACGGCCACAACTCCAAGCTCAGTCAACATGCGCTGGATTAAGAAGTATTATCCCTAACTTCTCTCCTTACATGCATCAGATTACAATGCCTATTTATGTCTAGTATTATATAAACTCATGCATCGTTCCTCCCATATGAGGGACTTGTAATTTCGCCTCTCCCATATGAAGGTGTTTATAATAAAAGACTTCTCCCAAATGGGAAGAATTTTATGACTTTGGCTGTCTTTTATCGCTTCATTTACTTCTCTATTTCTTGACAACGAAAAGCCTATCAGCCGAGATAGCAGCACTATGCTGATGCGATCTAAGTTAATCTTAAAGCCTATCTGCCGAGATAGCAGCACTATGCAAATGCGATCTAAATTGATCTCAAAGCCTATCTGCCGAGATAGCAGCACTATGCCAATGCGATCTAAGTTGATCTTAAAGCCTATCTGCCGAGATAGCAGCACTATGCAAATGCGATCTAAATTGATCTTAAAGCCTATCTGCTGAGATAGCAGCACTATGCAAACGCGATCTGAATTGATCTTAAAGCCTATTTGCTGAATTAGCAATAGCATTCGAATGCGATCTTAAATGATCTACAAGTTCATCTTCCTAAGATTGCGGCTCTAATGTACGATCGTAATTGAGCTACAATTTCGATAGCTAGCCAAAGCAGCAACACTCTGTGTAAAATGCAGAATTGTGCACATAAATATCCTAATGCAAAAGGCGAAAGAAACATAATTCGTTTTATTGCCAACTCGCATGCGATATTACAAAATGTTCTGACATACGAAGAACAGCAAATACTCAAAATATATTTCATTAAGAGTCAAAATGACTTACAGTCTATCTGTCTAGATAGCAGCTTACAACTGAAAGCTAATGGTAAGGTAAATCTTACTATAAAATGAACGGCCTACAAAACACTACAAAAGCTATGCGATGCCATCTTCAAGATCCCAGGATCTGACAAGGCCTCTGTCTGGTCTTCTGCCCAAGAGATATGCCAGATGAACCACTTGTTCAGGCGTATGCGGCGGTGAAGAACAGGCAGGCAGCAACTCCTGGGGCAGGAGGCTCCTTGTCCACGGAGACGAGCACAAGGGCTCGCCACCCCGAGTTCAAGAACATGGAGGCAAGTAGTTATCCTCCAGGAAAGCTAGAGGAGAAACCCCCCGTTCGTTACGAGTTGGTAAGAAGGTCAGTACAGCACTGCACCTCGCCGGAAGGCAGCAGAAATACGACCTGCAAACATAATGGACGAAGAAAATTCTTCGAGCAAGCATGAGGTATAATGTGCATCTTCTTCACGATGGTTATGAAGATCAATAAGCTTCGTAAATAAAACCTTGAAAGCTATTTCTATGGTACAAAACACAAACTCAGGTTTCACAACTTGAAATTGCCATGAATCAACGAAAGACAAGCGCTGAAGCCAGCAGTCGTAAGGACTCATGGCAAGCCACATTTTGGGATGAAGAACCCAAACAACAAGAGGTAGGGCTTATATAGACCCCACGGAGACCCTTCGGTTCCCTAGCTGAGTCAGCAAATCCTGGAAAAGGGGTAAGAATCAATCACTTACGTTTTGAAAGAGGTAACATTCAATTACCCTACTAAAGGCTACGACGATTCGGTGGCCTGCCCTAATTAATGACGGAAGGTCATAATACAGATGGATTTCCCAAAGAAAGCGTGCTTATCTGATAAGCAGTTAGCGCAAAAATCAAGGCGGATATGTCACCAGGTGACGTCATAATTGATACGCATAAAAAATTCGAGCAAATCCCGGGAAGGGCAAAACGGGCATTCAAGTTTTGAATAGAAAAAAGGGGGAGAAACCCTAGCAACACTACAATAATGTTTTGTTTCAAAACAAATACTTGCTATTTTTCAAAATAAATCCTTGATCAGGGGGTCATCAGGAGAAAACAAGAGTGATGTATTTCTCACTTGGTCCACTTCTCGCTTTAGCTACTCGTACTTGGCGCTCATCTCATGGAAGAGCTTGACAGCCTCTTCAGCCTTCTGCCTTTGCTTGTCTACCTTTTGCCCCTCAGCTGCGAGGTTATGGAAGTCGCGCTTCAAATTCACAGCTGCGCGAATCTGGGTGACTCTGTTTACAAGATACTCAAAGCCCAGCTTGCCTTGAACTTTGGCTTGAAGGCCTTGGCACATGCTGAAAAGCAGCTGCGCACTCTGAGGAGAAATGGTCGCAGGGGTGGCCGCAGACAGCTGCTCCAAAATCCAGATGGCCTCGATCAAGAATAGTCTTCTGTTAAAAGGTTCTATCTCTAGAGACCTCGCAAATGACCGAGGATAGGAGAGACGCATCCGGACCAGCCAATCCACATCAGCTTGCTTCAAACCTAACAATGTTGATTCAAGATTAGAACACGAAACTCGTAAATGAAGAGTACAAGATGCGAAAAAGAAAAAAAAACGGTAACATACCGGTTCCTTCAAGGATCTCACGCAAAGAAGGGATGTGCATTGCTGGAACAGCTGAAGTCTGTCCTCGTTCCATTGCTCTTCTATCAGCTGCAAGCTCTAGTTCCTCATAGTTGGCAGGAAGGGTATAGGCCGCACCAGGTGCGATTGCAGCTCCCACTTGCGAACTCCAAAAACTCCATGCTTGAGGAACCTCTGGAGGCTCAATCCCTGCTGGAGGAATGAGAATAGTAGAAGCTGCTGCTCGACTAGGAACTCCTTCGGGTGCGAGGGGCCCGTGAAACTCGGGAGCACTCATTGGGACATTCACATTAGCATGTGACGCTACGTCTTCCACGACCTGCTCATGAACCCCAGCCTCAGCAGCATCTGGCTCCATTTCCTCAGCTGCAGCATTAGTATCTTCCTCCATCAGCACGGTGTCAGCTTCGATGTCATCAGAGACCTCGATGACATCCTCCAAGGGCTCTCCTGCATACTCAGTAGCCGCGACAGGCTTCTCGACGAGAGAGCTTCGCTCTGGGAGATAGGATGCAGAGGGTTGACTTCTTTGTTCCGGCACGGCCTCATCACCATCGCCTGCGATACAAGACAGGAAAATGTGAGGTAACTTGTATCATACAATTTTTTGCTATTTTGATAAACCAAGAGCGAGCACCTCCACGCGTAGGTGGGATTGTAGCATCTTCATCATATGCTAAAGACGCGACACCATATCCTATTAACGTATCTTCGTTAAGAACATCCTTACGGTGAGCGTGGCCTGGGGTGCGAAGAAACTTGTTATGATGGTAATTGGGTTGCTAAGCCTAGTTTACAGACATTGCTTGAATGATTACCTGAGGGCTCACCACACTTGCTTACTAGCCATCGGCGAATATCGGCTTTCGATAAGCCATGCTTTAATGCACCGACAATCACTTCTTGGTAAGTTACTGCAAGATTAAAGATCTCACCTTGATTGCCACATGCGGTTTCCTCAAAATCCGCTTGAGCTTGCTCCAAAGCGGCCGCATCTTCCTCATCGGCTTGAGCCGCATCTTCTTCATCGGCTTGATACGCCAAGTCGTCAACATGTTGTTCTTCCAAACTCCTCTGCTTTATGAGCTCGATCTCATCTTCTTCTCGCTTCCTTCTTCTTTCCGCAGCCTCTGCAGCTGTTCTCCTGGACTCAGCAAGGATGTCCAAATCTATGGCTTCGCTGGAAACACCAGAGTGAGAACCTCTGTTCTGCCTCTTGGCCAGAAGGCCGCTGATGGTTTCTGCATCATCATCTGCGAAAGAACAAACTGTTCAGTAAATAGTGCGAGAGTCTAAGTAATGAGAAGATAAGATCATTCGAGATACCTTCCAAATCTTCCTCTTGTATCTCACCTCTTTCTTCTTCTCTTTCATCTTCGACTCTCTCTTCTTCTTCATCATCATCTCCTTCTCTCACCTCCCTTCTCTCATCCTCCTCTTCCTCCTGACCAAACGGAACAAAAGTCTCGACTGCGAGCTCTTTCCACGCCTTGCTTGGCATGCGACCTTTGCCTTTGTCCTTGGAAGTAAGGGACTTTGCAGGGGAGGAACCTGGAGCACTCCAAGGGGAAGAGATTGTGATTCCCTTCTGCCTTGGTCTCTTCGCCCTTGGAACGGCAACTGCTGGAGGAGACGGAGCGTCCCTGGGAGGAGACAAAGCTGGAGTGTTGTCTATTAGCGAGTCAGCAAATGCGTCCATCACCTCGCGGATTCGGGCCTCAATTACGGGAGCCATTCCCATTGCTAGCCGAATTGGCTCACCCTGCCTCCTCGCAGCGACAATGGTGTTGATCAGCGGCTTGGAACACTCGCCAGAAGCAAACCTCCTCAGATAGCACTAAAACATAAAATGGAGCATAAGTTTCGACATGTCAAAAGAGAGAAACTTAACGCGCGCAGAGGAAATTGTTTACCTTGGCAAAATATCCGTTGTACTTGATGACATGCGAAGCTCCTTCCCTAACTGCGGCCATCTTCTCTTCAAGGATGGTGGAGGGGCACAAGTGATTCTCATGGTCCAACAATGAGTAGAAGCCATACTGGGATTCATCCAAGCTGCAGTTAGGACGGAAGGGGAAAGAATTTCTCTTGATCACAGGAGCTCTGCTGGGTTGAGGGGTCGACTGTGTCTCAAATCTGGCTTGCTGGGTAGTCCAGTAAGCAACCCAATTCTTGGAGTAGCCACATGCGCGGCTAACTGAAGGTTGATCAAAGGGAAGGTTGCTCCTCAGAATCGTTTGGCACTCGCCAGACAGCAGCCGCTTGTAGCAACCTCTTACAATAGATCTGGGCCAGACTGATGGCGCCACCACATCAAAGCCAAACTGGGGAGAAATGCGAGTGGGATCGACATCGACTGTGATCCTCTCGTACCTGGGAGTAAGCTCGCGAACATACTCAGTAAGAGCAGGAAGAGAACCCCTTAGACACCAGCAGAAGAATTCGCGATAGCGCTCATGGAAACGCCTGTGACCCTCGAAAAGAAGTTCTTCCGAGAAAGCAACAGGTCTGGCAGGATACAACTTTGGGTACCATCGCACATTTTCAATGCGCGTGGCATAAGGCCTAGCCGTAAACTTGCTGCGATCATCGCATATCAGGCTCGAGGTACACTTAGGAAAATGAGTTCCAAACCATCTAGCAGCCCTTCTACTGGAAAGTTCTTCCTCCGCACCTAGGACACACCATTTGCTGGGCTTAGAAGGAACAGGAGCATAGGAGGACCATCGCTCAAAAACCCACATAGTCAGGAATGCGTTGTTAACATAAGTCAACACATCAAGGCGACCGCAAGAGTCCTTGGTCGCCACAACCAATTGGTCCAATCTATGGTACAGGGTGCCCAAGACTAGTGGCCCAAGCGCGACTTTCTGACCAAGGGTCAGTTTCACAGCAAGAGGGAGGACGTAGTAGAAAACCCCATCATGAGGGTGACCATCAATTAGGTACCTCGATAACCAGGCGCAGAGAAAAGCACACAGGGTCAGGTGATAACCTTTCCCGTTCACATAATTCTTCGCCTTCGGGTTCTGGCTCAGGAGTTTCTTGGTGATACTACTACTCGCATAGTCGCGAAAGAAGTACTGCACCCACTTGCCCTAAGTGTTCTTCGCAGATGTATCAACCAGCTGCCAGTCAGGAAGAAGTTTCGCAGGTGTCCACCGGGTGGAAATTTTCTTTACCTCTGACAAGCATTCCTCCATCTGCTTGTATAGTGCAAGTTCCGGATCGGTCCTCAAAGGGCTTAGAGGATCCACCTCACCAACAGGAGAAAGATCATACAACATATGCACATCCTCGAGAGTGGGAGCAGCCTCGAACTCAGCAAAGTGGAAGGTGTGAGTCGCAGGCGAATATCGGGAAAAAAGGTTTAGAAGCATGGCTAGTCCAACTTCACGGCAGCACCCTTCATAGCACGAACTGCGAAATAGACGCCAGCATTGTTCAATACGATGGCATGGTTGGTCAATACATGGTCGATCCACTCATCCATGAAGTCCAATTTCTGGAAAAACGCCTGGGTACAAATTGCAGTATGGGAGAAAAACCAATTTTCAACCCCTAATCGAACCACATCCTTGGAATCGATCAATTCCAGCATGGCTGCGTTAACAGGTGGGGTCAATGTTTGCAACTCTTCAGAGGGAACAGGAGTCGCCAGGTTCTTCACCTTAACCCTAGCATGATAAAAGTCTTTTCCGCCCAAATAGGGGGCTTTCCGCCATAGGGTTTGGGGAAGATCAGGTATTTCTTTGACCTCTTTAACGGGTTTGGTTCCTTTTGTCTTGGCCATTCCTGCGGAAGAGCAAGAAAAAAAGGGGAGAAATATACACACTTTCAGTTCGAATTTCAAGAATCAGTTCGAATTTCAGTTTGCAACAACTATGTTTTGTCAAAAGAAGATGAAAAGTTCAATATCAAATCTTGGTTTGAAAGGTCGGAATCGTTTATATTGCTTGGAATTTCAGAAGTCCCATACTCAAAATCGTTGCAATCTGGCGATTAGAGCAGTTCTGGGTTTAAAAGAACAAGGTCTCTTTTGCAGTTCTGGGTTTAAAGAACAAGGTCTCTTTTGCAGTTTTCAACGAATGACATGTTTCAGATAGTCACGGGCTTTCAGATCCAATACAGTTCAAAACATATATCAGTACATTAAGTAGGAATTGAGCAAATCCAACCTTGTTTTGGTAAAGCTTGCTTGGATGAAGCCAGTTAAAGGAGAAGATTGACAAGAAAGAATTGATGATTGATTATTTGAATCTGCTCTTGAAGGCTTCCGGTTATCATTCACTTTAAGAGAAAGAAGTGATGCTTTGCAACAATGGAGAGCACAGAGTATTTATCCAAAAACAATGAAGGGTTGCGTCCTTTCAGTAGTCGAATCGCAACTGTCACCGTCGAATCGCGCAATCACAGGACAAGCTGACGTCATGCCTAAAACCCTAAAAGACCAGACGGCACGACTCTAGGGATTTTAGGTCATAATGACACGCACGGGGGCTGAATTTGCGTGTATTTGAATTGGTGCGTGGCGGCAACGCGTACATTGGTTCCTGCGCATTGAAGCCTATCCGGCTATGCGTCTTCACGCGCAGAAAGGGGGCTAATGTAGATAGTGATTTCTAGACAGGCAGATCATAGCCACGTGGCGACCATCCAGCACACCTAGCTGTGCTCCACACACACTGGATCACCAGCAGCGCTGATCCATGTGGGGGCTGCGAGACAGGGCCCTCGCATACCACCACACGGGACCTGTAGGGACTTAGTGGTTTGGAGGCTAGAGTAAGTCCTGTCGCGCGCGAGCGACAACCAAGCCCGCACGCGACCCCTAGTAACTGCTTTGAGAGATTTATGGCAGCTCCATAAACCCGGTCAACCCGGTCAACCTCGTAACGGTTCTGGTATACGCGGATAACGTGCCGTAACGGTCCCTAATTACGCGGATGAACGTGCCGTTGTGGTTAAGCTAATTAAGCGGCCATTAATGGGCGCATTAACCACACTACAACGGTCACATTCTTCATTATATATAGGATCGTTAACCCTTCCATACGGGGAGAATCACCTGAGATACGCGGAAGCTCTGCCAAAATCCTGTCTCTCTCTCATACAGTGCTATTGTCTTACTCTCTCCCTACACACAACCTTACTCTTCATGTGTTCTTTCTATCCCCTACTCTTGGTGTATATTGAATTCTCTCTGCAGGATTCTCTCGTACACAACCTTCATAGGACACCACATTTGTTAATGCATAAGCATTACTTGGAATCATCGCAGAAAGCACCATCCTTTCTTGAGCTTCGACTGTCACCACAGTTGTGTTAACACTTGAAGAAGCATTGTGTGGCTGATCAGTAAGATTCGTTCTTTTATGATTTACGTTGGTTGTCTCTGCTGGAATTGAATGAGTAGTCTCTGCCACAGAAGCTAAGTTGGTGACATCCCTCAAAGGAAACAAATCTCCTTCAGTTGGTTCTCTTCTTTGTTCGATGGTATGAAAATTCTATCAATTGCAACAGACAAGTGTTCTTCTTGTTCAAGGCTTTGTTCTCTTTCATGCACAAGAATGGGCTGAATTCGTTCACCTTCGATTGAGGGTTGCTCTTCCCGTACTTGAATCTCCTTTTTCTGATTTGATTGCTCATAAATCATTACATCTTCAGCAGGAATTTATGTAGTGACTTTAGAAGTGTGTATAGCAGCACTTTGAATCGGGTTTGCCCTAGAATCCAATATTTCTGCAGAGAAATTTGAGTTGCAGTAAATTATAGAGCATGATATGACAACAATCTTTCTTGAATTTATCTAATGAGAATTTAAAAGCATGTCTCCGCCATAACTGGATTTATACGATCATGCATTTCAACCTCAACTGATTTCCCTCGATTTTCGTTCCTTGTTATTCAAATTATGATTAATTGTGAACTCGACGATTCATAGTTTAATACTATGAGAAATGAACTCGGAAAAGCACCTCCACATTCATATGGGATTGCATCTCCACATTCATATGGGATGTCAGTATGAGCAGTATGTTGAAGATTATCTTCAATTCCTTTATGAAGAGCATGACCTGATTGCATGCGATACGTCATTTTAATAAATCAATATTATGTCTCATGATTTACAATTGACAGTATACGTTGCTTACCTGTTGTTTTTCCGCATTGGTTCACCAACCATTGACGAATATCATGTTTAGATATTCCACGGGATAAAGCTTGAAAGATAAGTTCTTGATGTGTTAATGCAAATTTGAATATAGTACCTTCTTCACTTGCGTCACCAACAACTTCCATAAAATCTGATTGAGCATGTTGCATTTCTTCAACAACTAAGGGTGAACCTTGCTATTCTAAACTCTTTCTTAAAGAAAGTTCGACTTGTTCTTCATCCTCTTTCCTCTGACGCTCAGCAGCTTTTTCTTCCATTGTTCTTGATTCTTCAAATGCACCCTCTACAGTTCTTTCTCTATCGATCTCTGCTTGGTTATGAACCGTATCCTCGATGTTTTCCCTTGGAGATGGACCGCTAAGTGTCTCTTCACTATCTGTGATAGATATGTGTCATGTTAAGATTGATAAGTAACAATTATTGTTGAATATGAATTGAGTAAAGAGATGATTACCATCCTCGACAACAATAGTCGCATCTGGGTTGTATTCAACAAAATCCGTAATGTTATACTGACAGGTACTTGATAAATTCTTCCTTCTAGGCAACTTGGATTTACTTGTGGTTCTTGGCATGGTAATTTGTGGAGCTGATTTTTTAATAGCACTTTTATTGTTCCTTGGGCGTTTCACTTGCATGTTAACTTCTGCATCTGTCTCATCTGTTGGAGACTTGTCAGATGATGATTTTGTTTGCTTTGAATTATCATCATTTTTTATGACTGAAAGAATGAAAGCTGCCAGTTCAGGTCTAAGTTGCTTCTCCGTTGCACAGTCCATTTCCATAGCAGGTGATAGGATTTATTTATTTCTTTGCTTGAATCGAAGATCATTGATAATTTCCTTGCTGCGATCACCAGATGCGAATCTTCTAAAATAGCACTGCAGTAAAACAAAAAATGCTTCAATGTTCTAAAATATTATGAATAAAATGCTTATTTTATATTGAATTGACCTTGTAGAAATTATCACTGTATGGTTTTTCTTTCTTGATAAGAATTCTTCCTAACAGCATTGATCTTCTCATGCAAAATCCAATCAGCGCACAGATGTGTTTCCTTATCCAGGTGAGAATAATAACCATACTCGTGCGAGTATCTACAACAAAATGATTTAAAAGGATAGTCGCATGTGCGAATAGCAGGTGGTTTACTAGGTCGAATTTGAAGGGACTTCGCAAGCTTGTGAATCTGTGTATTCCAAAAACTCACCCAATTAGGCATTGTCTCTCGCCTTTGCCCAGTTGGTTGAGTAAAAGGGAGCATTGAAATCAACTGAGAATTACACTTTTCATTGATCAATCTCGTACAGCAATCCCGCTTTATAGAATCAGGCCAAAAGGGAGGTGCTACAGCATCAAATCTTGATTGAGGGCTTACTTGAAGGGGATCATAATCGACTGTTATGAGTTCATAACTTAAGCACTCATCAGCATATTCTGACAAAGCATGAAATGATCCTCTCGCACACCAATTCATAAATCTAGAATAGCATATTGAAAGTGTGTAATGTAGACTAAATACAGGACCTAAATACTCTAGAAGGGGGTGTTGAATCGAGTATGGAAACTTTTTTCAAAACTCAAAACTTAACAGATTAGCTTTGTGTGAAACTCAAATCTCAAGGCCTTAAGATTTTAGAAAACTGTCTGAAACTTTCAAAGGCAAAATAGAAAGCTTCAAGGCCTTGAACTATTATCAATTCTAAACAGCTTATGAACCCTAGTTTGATTTGAGTTGTATGCAGCAGATAATAATCAAACTGTAAAGTAAAGAACACTAAGCAATTTACAGAGTTCAGTCCCAATGGACCTAATCTCTTCCTGAGGGATCTAATCCCACCAGGATTGGGCAAACACTTCTTATTACTCACACAGAAACAGCCCTAGATCTTCAAGCCTAAGTGATTTCCCTTACACCTATACAGCTTGTGGTTCCAAACCTATATAGTCCAGCTACTAATTGATGAGATAACAAGAACCTCTTGTTGTTCACTTGAACAACTAACCACTAGGTTAAGTGAGGTTTAAGATAATTAAAAGATACACAGATTATAGAGAAAATGAAGAAAACAGTAGAATAAATAAGCTATTGAAGCCTGGATGTGTTCTTCTGGAAACTGGATTGATTTGATCTTCTGGAATCGGGATTGAAGATTGAATCCTTGTGTGTTTGAATGAATGATCTCCCACAAATTTGTCACACCTTTCTGAGAATCCTACAAGCCTCTCTCACTTAAAAATTCAAACCAGTCTCTTTTATCCACAGCTGCAACTGATTGAGAGATTTTAGGATCTCAGTTCCTACAAATCATCCTTTTGTTTTCAACTGAAATTCAAACAGCTATAAGTGTATATCCTTTGGAGTTTGTTGAGATTGTTCTTACACGTTTAACAAACCTGTAACAACATTAAAACATAGCAACAACAAAATCCAGAAAGATAGTTGTGCTATGACTGTTTGGTTTTCCAGTTTCTGATAAATCTGGTTAAAAGATTAGAACAGTAATCTGTTTAACTTCTAATACATATAAATCATGAAAAAAAAAGTTTAAGACTCGTAGAAGTCAATGAATAATCACAGTAATAAGAATCACAACCTGCAAGAAAGAATCAACTTAGTTCTTTAAAAAAAATTGTCAGCAGCTCAAGGCACATCTCAAGGGCTTGGAGCTCTGAACCTGCTTCACAGATATTCAAAATTAAACCCATAAAACTTTGATTCTTCTTGTTCTGATCATCTGCAATTTTGTTCGATATGTAAATAGTGTAAACTATAAGTATATGCAGTAGATCCCTGATCTTTATAATCAGATATCCAATCTGCAACACAGAACTGTTAGAACATATAGCAGGATAAAACAACTCTCAAGGCTTTGAAGCTCTGTCAGTATCTCAAGGCCTTGGAGTATCTGAAATGCTTTGCTGCTTATGTCTTTGTTTTTGTCTTTCATCACTCAAAACAATTACCATCCAAAACACATTCAAGGGTCTTTGAATCAACAATCTCCCCCTTGATGAAAGACAAAACCTACAGTCTTGTATAGATTTCCTGCCACTCATTATGAAAATTAGATAACCACAAAATGCAGATACAATAGACAATAATACCAGATAGATAACCAGTATACCACAGATAACCAGCAAAAATTTACATATAACCACAAATTCACATATAACCACAGTAATATAAAAAACACAACTAATTAAACCAAAATAACTGAGTATTATTATTATTTAAATACTGCAAACACAAATACACATAATTTCTCCCCCTTTTTGACTTTCATCAAATAAGGATGAAGAAATGTTGGATCATTACTCAGAGTCATTAAGAAAAAACTTAAACCAAATTATTGCTAAAAAGTCAAGGCCTTGAGGACAGAAAAGAATAAGAGAAATAAATAGAAGGTCAAGGCTTTGGCATTCTCTGATCTTCACTTATTCTTTGATGTCTGGCCTTTCTCTGAGCCTTCTCCAACTTCTTCTTCACTTGCAGCATCTTCAGCAGACTGATTACCTTCTTGTTCAGCTTCCACTTCTGCAACAACTTCCACCTCATTGGCTTGTCTTTCCCTGATGTAGTCCCCTTTGGCTTCACATACTCCTTCTCTCCAAGTTCCTCCTTTGACAAATCTGAATAGAACTTCCAATGTCCTTTTCCAGTCTGAACTACCCCCATCCTCTGAAGTGCAGTCTCATCAATCAACCCAAAACCTCCTGTAATCTTTTCTTCTCCTTTCACAGGTACATCAAAGTATTCAAAGAAGAGAGGTAACAGGTTGGCATATGGAAGAGGATGGTTTCTAGTTCTGGTTGCACAATAAATCATATGCTCCATAACAACTGTTGGCAAGTCTATCTCAAACCCTTGAGATATCAGATACATCAAAATAAGAACCTCATCAATCACTAACTCCCTTGAGTTCTCCATGGGAACTACACTTCTCATTAGAATTGTAAACAGGATTTTGGCTTCACAGTTGAGCACATAGTGTGTCAACTGCTTTGGACCAGAGGGTACACCATCAATGAAAAACATATCCTTTGCCTTATCCAGACACTCCTTCCTATCAGGGTAATCTCCAACATTATATTTCTTAAGAATGCCCAAGACTTTGGCAAAAGTCCTATGATCTAACCTCAAATCTACCCCAGCCACTTTTGAAGTTAACACCATTTTATCATCACCTTCAGAAACCAAATTCAGATAAAATAACCTAGTTAACCTAGGATAGGCCTTTGAACTAGGATTTAACACCTTCCAAACAGAAGTTTCTCTTAACTTTCTCATGCAGTCAATATCCAATTTATCCAACAATTCTTCAGAAACCATACTACAGAAAGCTACCTTAGATGAAGCATAACCTTTTATGTATACAGTTCTAACCTCAGAACTAACAAACCAGTCTGTAGGAAGTACATTCTTACCTTGATAACCTTTCTTGGTTGCAGCAGCAACCTGCTTAACCCTAGTTTTCTTCTATGAGGGTTTGCTCTTTTCTTGTTCTCCTTCAGATGGTTTCTTCTTGCTTTCTTGAGCAGATTTCCTCTTTTCCTCTTCACCAGTCTTTTTCTTTTCTACCCTTTTCTTCTTCTCTGACCTAGGTTGATCACCACCCTGAGTCTGTGTCTCCTGTTTTGGACCAATGCTTGAGCCTTCATCCCCCTTCTCTGTTCTGGACTTCTTTGCAGGAGGAGTGTCCTCATGCAAGCTCTAAGTGTTTTCTGAATCTGAATCAGAAATCACTATCTTCTCCTTCTTATTTGCCCTCTTCTTGGATCTGCCAAAAGGCTTTCCCTGTTGCTGAATTCTGGCTGATTTGCGCTCCATTTTGGGGTTTAGGGTTTTGAGAAGAGAACGTGATTGATAGAAACTGAGAAAGAGAGAGAGGAGAGTCGTAGAGAATTGAGAGAGAATGAGAAGAAAAAGCTCTGACTTTCAGCTTAAGTAGGTTGAAAAGGATGAGTCATAAAAGGACTCTGCTAAATCAACATGCAAAATAGAATCTTGAAAAAATATTTTTGGATATTTTAGAAAATTCTCTGAGAAATTCAAATATTATACAGTTATCTAAAAAGATAAGATATAATATTTGATGATCCATTTTTTAAAAAAAAAATAATGCAGATATTTTCAGGACCTGGAGAACAATCTCAAGGCCTTGAGATTTTCTGGAGTTTAAGAAACTTCAAAGCTTTGAGCTATACTTTCAAGGCTTTGGAAAGTATAATCTCAAGGCTTTGAGATTTCAGCACATAATCACATATAAGTACTAATACTCCCCCTAAACCAATGCATCCTTGTTTAACATCCCCAATTCAAGCCTTAGAGATGAAAACCTATCATCTGGCAAAGGTTTAGTGAAAATATCACCAATCTGCATTGAAGTAGAAATAAATTTTAAAACAACATCACCTTGTTCTGCATGATCTCTAAGGAAATGATGTCTCACATCTATGTGCTTGGTTCTTGAGTGCTGGACTGGATTCTTAGAGATTGAGATAGCACTTGTGTTGTCACAATGAATAGGCACATTTCTGAAATTGTAGCCAAGATCTCTAAGTTGCTGAGCAATCCATAACACTTGTGAACAGCAAGCACCAGCTGTAATGTATTCAGCTTCTGCAGTTGATAATGCTACAGAGTTTTGCTTTTTGGAATGCCAACTGATCAATGAAGAACCAAGAAATTGACAGCATCCAGAAGTACTTTTCCTGTCTACTTTATATCCTGCAAAATCTGCATCTGAAGAGCCACTCAACATAAAATTAGATCTTCTTGGATACAAAGCCCCAAGCCTCTGGTTCCATTCAAATATCTAAAAATTCTTTTGACTACAGTTAAATGACTTTCCTTAGGATCTGCTTGAAATCTAGCACACATACAGACACTGAACATAATATCAGGTTTACTAGCACTTAAATACAACAGTGATCCAATCATACCTCTGTATTCCTTTTGATTCACACTCTTACCATTTGAATCTATGTCTAAAGAGAGTGATGAACTCATAGGGGTCTTAAGCACCTTGGACTGTGACATATTGTACTTATTCAATAAGTCTTTGGTATACTTTCCTTGATGTACAAAAACTCCTTTCTTCATTTGTAAGATATGAAGTCCAAGAAAGAAATTCAGTTCACCCATTAAGCTCATCTCAAACTCCCTGCACATCAGACTAGAAAAATCTTTTGAAAGAGCATCATTAGTAGCACCAAATTAAATATCATCTACATAAATATGAACTAATAACAAATCACTTTGATGATGTTTAATGAAAAGAGTTTTGTCAACTAGGCCTCTTTTGATATTATTTTCAAGTAGAAATTATGAAAGCTTGTCATACCAAGCCCTTGGAGCTTGTTTTAATCCATAAAGAGCTTTGTCCAGTTTATAAACATGATCAGGAAAGTTTTCATCTTCAAAAACAGGTGGTTGTGCTATAAAAACATCTTCTTGTAAATATCCATTCAGAAAAGCACATTTGACATCCATTTGATAAAGCTTTATGTGATTGTGAGATGCAAATGCAAGAAATATTCTAATAGCTTCTAACCTGGCAACAGGAGCAAAAGTCTGCTCATAATCTATACCTTCTTCCTGATTATATCCTTGAGCTACCAGTCTGGCTTTATTTCTTACCACTTTGCCATTCTCATCAAGCTTGTTTCTGAATACCCATCTGGTTCCAATAACTGATTTTTCTTTAGGTCTGGGAACCAGATTCCATACCTTGTTTCTTTCAAACTCATTCAGCTTAATCTGCATTGCAATGATCCAGTCTGCATCTTCTAGTTCTTCCTTGGTATTTTTAGGCTCAATCAAAGATACAAATGCACTAAAAGCACACAAGTTCTTCAACTGTCCTCTTGTCTGAGTTCCAGTTGATGCATCTAATATAATGTTATCAGCTGGATGATCTGCAAGGTACTTAAACTTCTTTCTTGGTATCCAGGAATATTCTCCTTCAAGGCTTTGAGTCCTTGAAACAGTAGAGGGAGCATCATAGAAAGTTTCAGCTTCTGTCTCAAGGCTTTGAGATTTTGGTTCAGCAGGAGGTTCAAGGCCTTGAGATTCTGCTGATTGATTCTGCACATTAGTTTTGCCTTTGTCGTCTTTCACAGCATCATCATCTGATTCATGCTTGTTCAAATCTAGATCTGCAAAACTTTCACTCAGAGAATCCTTAGCACTTTCATCAAAGATTACATGAATACTCTCTTCCACAATCTTGGTTTTTCTATTATAAACTCTATAAGCTTTGCTAGTTTGAGAATATCCAAGAAATACACCTTCATCACTTCTAGCATCAAACTTACCAAGATTGTCTCTACCATTATTATGCACAAAACAGATACAACCAAAAGGTTTAAAATAAGAAACAATAGGCTTTCTACCTTTAAACAGTTCATAAGGGGTCTTTTTCAAAATAGGTCTAATCAAGCATCTATACAGCACATAATTGGCAGTGTTAACAGCTTCTTCCCATAAGAACTTTGGCAAATTACTTTCAAGAAGCATGGTTCTAGACATATCCTCAAGTGTCCTATTTTTCCTTTCACCTACTCCATTTAGCTGTGGATTTCTAGGTGCAGAAAAGTTGTGTGAAATGCCATGCTTTGCACAAAACAAATCAAAGTCAAGTTGATCAAACTCCCTACCATGATCACTTCTAATAGATGCAACAGGTAAATTTTTCAAAGTTTGAATCTCTTTGCACAATCTAGAAAATTCAAATAAAACTTCAGTTTTGTCTCTAATAAACATCGCCCAGGTAAATCTAGAATAATCATCTATTCTAACAAGCATATAATCTTACCTTTTGGAGTATGAACTCTCATTGGACCACACAAGTCCATATGCAGCATTTCTAATGGTCTAGAAGTACTTACAAAGTTCTTTGGCTTGAATGAGCTTCTGGTTTGCTTACCTTGTACACATGCCTTGCAAACCTCATCATCTGAAAGTTTCTGTGATGGTAAACCTCTTACCAAGTCCTTTGAGATGAGTTTATTCAAGGTATGTATACTAATATGCTCAAGCTTTCTGTGCCAAAGCTTTGAATCTTCTTTCAAGGCCTTGAGGCATTTTAGCTTGTCACCTGCAACACTGTTAGTACTCATAGCATATAGATTATATGATCTAGGAGCAGTGAGTATGCAATCACCAGATTTCTCATCTTGCACCACACATTTCTCCTTGTCAAATATAGCCTTATAACCTTTATCACATAACTGAGAAATGCTAAGCAGATTATACTTAAGTCCATCTACCAGATAAACATCAGATATAGAATTAGTATAAACATTACCAATACTACCTATACCAATGATATTGCATTTTGCTTTGTCACCAAGTGTGATTGTTCCTCCAGATTTTTCTGTAAGTTCAGTAAAGAGAGACTTCTTTCCACTCATATGTCTGGAACATCCACTGTCTAATATTCATTTCTGATCTTTCAAGGTCTTGGTGACATCCTGCAAAAAACAAATCATTGCCTCAACAGGCTGTTAGACCAAGTGAAGAACTTTGAGTCATACTCAGAATCAGCCATGTTTGGTGGCCTAATTCCTTTTGGAACCCAAATCTGCCTAACATGTCCCTTAAGCTGATAAGGATAAGCATTGCTCATAATGTGAGGTTCTGGTCTTCTGAAGGGACAAGTTAATCTGACATGACCAATTTTTCCACACTAATGACATTTTGGAGAATGTCTGCTACCAGATTTGACAAAAGTAGTTTGGCCTTTATTAGGAAAATTTGGATTATAGCCAATCCCACTTTTATGCATTGATTGCAGACTTCCTCCAAGAATGAGATTCAGATTATTTTGTGAGCCTGTAAAACTAGCTAGGACCTTCTTGGACTCTTGAAGTTTCTCAGTCAAAGAACAGATCTGTTGTTCTAAATTCTCAGAATGAGTCTTTAGATCAACATATCTTTCAGTCAAAAGAGTGTTTTGATCTACAACCTCTTTTATTTGTGCCTTCAAGGCTTTGAACCTGCTGTTTCAAGGCCTTGAAGTCCTTCTCAAGCTTTGTCTTAGAAACTTCAACAGTTTTATTTGAAAAAACTAGGTCCGTGTTTTCTTTTACCTGCTCATGAATCTTAATCTTTAAAGCAGAAATCTCATTTCTATAACTTTCCTCATTTAAAAACATACTTTTGAGAATTTCAGGAAGTACATCAGAAGGACTAGCAAGTAAATTTTTTACCATATCTTCAATATGTCTGTCTGATGATTTTTCCTCATCATGCTTTGCCATGAAGCATAAGTTTGCTTGATCTTCTTCTGTGTCTGAGTCACTTGATGAATCAGAATCACTCCAGGAAGCCATCATAGCTTTCTTCCTTCTGTTGTCACTGTCTTTCTTCTGAAAGTTCATGTTCTTCTTCTTTTGTGGACAGTCCCTTACTAAATGATCTGCATCACCACACTCAAAACAATTCATTACTTTAGTTTTATGTGACTGTGATGAAGGTTTACCTTGTAGTCCTTGCTTCCAGAAGGTCTTGATCTCTCTCTATTGTCATCCCTGTTACCAGAGTTTCTTTTCTTCTTGAGAATCCTAGCCAAGGCCTTGGAGATCAATGCTAAAGCCTCTTCATCATCAGGCTCATCTTCACTCTCAAGGCTTTGAGACTTTTCATTGTATTTTGCCCTAAGTGCTAAGTTGCTGATGTTTTCACTCAAGTAACCTTCCACATCCTTCATAGACATTTCATGAGTGAGCAGCTTTCCTTGTAGATCATCTAGCTGAATAAGACTTAAATCCTGAGCTTCCTCAATGGCAGTTGTCTTTGGCTCGCACTTGGCTTTTGGCAAGCTTCTCAGACTCTTTCTGACCTTCTCCTCATTTGAGAACTTCTTTCCCAATGACTCCAGATTGTTCACCACATCAGTGAATCTTTTGAACATTTTCTTGATGGTCTCATCGAAATTCATCTTGAACAACTCCTATTGCCTCAGAAGTATGTTGATTTTGGTCTGCTTAACCTGGCTAGTTCCTTCATATGTCACCACTAGATTATCCGATAACTCTTTGGCACTCTTGCAATTTGACACTCTGTTGAACTCATCTGCATTAAGAGCACAGTATAACAGATTCATAGCCTTGTAATTTTTTGATACCTTTTCCAGTTCAGTAACTGAAAGATTTTCCTCAGACTTGATACATCTGACTCCATAAATTGTAGTATAGTACTCATGAGAACCATTCTGAACTATTTACCACAGTTCCATGTCTTGATCTATGATGAACATCTTCATCAATGCCTTCCAGTGCATGAAGTTATCACCACAGAACAATGGAGGTCTGTTGGCTGCCCTTCCTTGTGAGAATCCTTAGATATAAAACAGTGAAAAAGGCTCTGATACCAATCGAAAGTGTGTAATGTAGACTAAATACAGGACCTAAATACTCTAGAAGTGGGGGGGTTGAATATAGTATGGAAACTTTTTTCAAAACTCAAAACTTAACAGATTAGCTTTGTGTGAAACTCAAATCTCAAGGCCTTGAGATTTTAGAAAATTGTCTGAAACTTTCAAAGGCAAAATAGAAAGCTTCAAGGCCTTGAACTATTATAAATTCTAAACAGCTTATGAACCCTAGTTTGATTTGAGTTTTATGCAGCAGATAATAATCAAACTGTAAAGTAAAGAAAACAAAGCAATTTACAAAGTTCAGTCCCAATGGACCTAATCTCTGCCTGAGGGATCTAATCCCACCAGGATTGGGCAAACACTTCTTATTACTCACACAGAAACAGCCCTAGATCTTCAAGCCTAAGTGATTTCCCTTACACCTATACAGCTTGTGGTTCCACACCTATCTAGTTCCACCTACTAAATGTTGAGCTAACAAGAACCTCTTGTTGTTCACTTGAACAACTAACCACTAGGTTAAGTGAGGTTTAATATAATTAAAAGATACACAGATTACAGAGAAAATGAAGAACACTTTAGAAGAAATAAGCTATTGAAGCCTGGATGTGTTCTTCTGGAAACTGGATTGATTTGATCTTCTGGAATCTGGATTGAAGCTTGAATCCTTGTGTGTTTGAATGAATGATCTCCCACGTATTAGTCACACCTTTCTGATTATTCTGCAAGCCTCTCTCACTTCAAAATTCAAACCAGTCTCTTTTATCCACAGCTGCAACTGATTGAGAGATTTTAGGATCTCAGTTCCTACAAATCCTCCTTCTGTTTTCAACTGAAATTCAAACAGCTCTAAGTGGATACCCGTTGGAGTTTGTTGAGATTTATCTTGCACGTTTAACAAACACAGCAACAACATTAAAACACAGCTACAACAAAATCCAGAATGATAACAGTGCTATGACTGTTTGGTTTTCCAGTTTCAGATAAAACTGGTTAAAATATTAGAACAGTAATCTGTTTAACTTCTAATACATATAAATCATGAAAAACAAGTTTAAGACTCTTAGAAGTCAATGAATAATCACAGTAATAAGAACCACAACCTGCAAGAACGAATCAACTTAGTTCTGTAAAAAAAATTGTCAGCAGCTCAAGGCACATCTCAAGGCCTTGGAGCTTTGAACCTGCTTCACAGATATTCAAAGTTAAACCCAGAAAACTTCGATTCTTCCTGTTCTGATCATCTGCAATTGTGTTAGATATGTAAATAGTGTAAACTATAAGTATATGCAGTAAATCCCTGATTTGTATAATGAGATATCCAATCTGCAACACAGAACTGTTA
The DNA here is from genome assembly GCA_023055425.1 of Linanthus parryae. NCBI lineage: Eukaryota > Viridiplantae > Streptophyta > Magnoliopsida > Ericales > Polemoniaceae > Linanthus > Linanthus parryae. The sequence continues at coordinate 69,411,335 of JALGPY010000007.1, read as the reverse complement.
GAACATATAGCAGGATAAAACAACTCTCAAGGCTTTGAAGCTCTGTCAGTATCTCAAGGCCTTGGAGTATCTGAAATGCTTTGCTGCTTATGTCTTTGTCTTTCATCACTCAAAACAATTACCATCAAAAACACATTCAATGGTCTTTGAATCAACACATATTGGTTCTTTCGTGATATGATCAATAGTGAGAACTTTATTAGTATCATGATACATATCTGCACGTGACACAATATCGTCGAGAGCCTTGACATAAGGTCTAGACTCAAAGTAGTTCTCGTCATCGCAAATTAAAGACCATATGCATTGAACTCCTTTTGTCTTGTACCAGCACCATGCTCGAGGACAAAGAAGAGATTTAAAAGCCTTGGGTGAATCCCACGGTCTTACTCTTGTCGGAATGGGCACATACTAAGGCCATCTCTCGAATACCCACATTGTCAGGAAGGCGACATTGACGTATGTTAATAAATCAACTTTGCCATGCGACTGTTCAACATGAGTGACACGCTCCAACTGCTAGTGTACAGTTGTCGGTGTAGTAATAAACTAAAAATCCGGGTTGTCGAGCCCAAGAGACTTCGTTCTGAATTATTTATCACTCTAAACCTTGTGTGGGCACAGCGCATTGAGTTTGTGGTTGCCAGTGCTACGAATATTGAAATACTGCTAATATTTAACCGTTTTAAGTGATGATACGTTTAACGAGAATAATTTCAAAGATTACTAATGTGGGACAAATACCCGAAATTCTCTCTAGGTTCACTAGGGATGATATAAACTTATGCTTTGATTTGTGACACAACAATGTGTCTTTTATTATTAACCGAGCAACGTAAAATTCACCGAGTTACCAAATGAATTATATATGCCTAAAACCAAAATCTACCGAGTTACCAAGTCTATTTCATTTTTAGGCATGCATTAAAGTTCATAATTCTACACTAACGATCCTAGTTAACGATACCAAGTTACCAAGTATTTATTCGACTAGGTGGCTTGCTCACTTTACTGACTAACTCTCACGGAATAACCACGTGAGTGTCAATGAAAATCACTCCTACGTTAGCTACGCGCAAGAATAATGGAATCAAACTCATAAACAATCCATAAAAATTAAAGCACATGTTTGATTAAGTCTAAAACGTGAATCATTATCTCAAAACATCAAGTTCATATCAAACCCTAGCTAGCAAACGAGAATTCCCAGCAAAAAGGGTTTTAGCTACTACTAAACATGATCAAAATATCCAAGTCGATGATCATAAGCGAAAACTAGTGAAAAGAAAGAGTTTAGGAAGCAAACGAATCAATCCAATCGCTCCTCAAGCTCCAAAGGCGTCTCCTAGCTCTCAAACACGTCCCAAAACCTTGCTAACTATTGATAATCACGACCTGGTTATCTTAATACATTTCCATAATGATATGACGATGTTTGGAAAAATTAAATGAAAACCCCGCACAAAATATGCGCCTGTCAGTGAAGTCTTCGTGCGAACAGCCTTCTCTTCGTGCGAAGAGGTCTTCGTGTGAAGACTTATCTTCGTGCTAACTTCTTCACAGATAAGTACTGCAACTTCTTCTGCGAAGACCTTTTTCAGCTTCCATAATTTAGCTAAGTCCAAAGTCTTCGTGCGAACACTTCCTGTTCGTGCGAAGATATCTTTTCTGCTGAAATTCTTCTAAGTATTTTGACTCCTTCTTTGAGTTCATCGTTTTCGGAGCTCGTTGCCTTCTCACGTATGATCTCCAAGCCCTATTTCCCTGCGAATCACAACATTAAAATATAACCCGCGATCATATCACAATAAAAGCATCGATATTGCACTAAAAACGCCCAAATTTTACTAGAATAGCTCAAGAACTATTTTCGCAAATAATAACACAATTCACTCCAAAAGACGATAAATTCTCCATGTTGAGTACACAAAACGCAGAAAAGTAAGTAATAAAATAAAAATGGAGTTATCAACTACCCCCACACTACATTTTGCTCATCCCGAGCAAATATCCAAGCCAAACTCAATCTCTCAAGTCAAACTCTCTCAATTTTCACACAATTCCAACTTTGCATACCTTCCCAAATTACCATTGCATAACTTCCCCATGCCAATTGCATCCTCACACCCACATTGCATACTTACACCAAAAAATCATAAGAGTCCGAGACGACAATCAAACCACACTTCACTTTTTACTAGCCGACCCAACTCGATTATACATAATGCAACTACATGCAAATGCAATATATACAATGAAAGTATTAAAATAACATTTTTTTTTTATTTTTTTCTTTTGCGAGATCGGGCAATCCCAATTAGCTCAAACCGATATCTTAAAGTACTGAGAAATCTAGGTACAAGCCGTGAATTGAAACTAAACTCGACAACGAGAATTTCCCTTAGATCGTATAGAGAGCCTAAACTTACTAAGTGCAAGAATAACCTACCTCTTCGCGTGTGCCGACAAAAATGAGAGGCTACGATAGGCTAAGCCACGTTCAAGGTCCGAGCTCCACTTCCACTAACGGTTTAGAATGTTGAGGCTTAGGGACATAAGGATAATAATGATGAAACCAGTCCTAAAGCGTCACATTCTCACAATTAAGCCCACAACTCACACACCCTCACCACGATGATAGAAACCGCACCCCGAAACTCACCGTCTCCGGCCCTCGATTCCCTCAAACCCCGGTACAATTACGATCTTCGTGGCCACCGTCATGAATCCTGCACGAAATGAAACCGCCGTCAATGCACTAGTGATTTCACCACTCGATTTCCATTAAGCTCAATTTCCTTCCTTTATTCCATCACTCATTTTTTCTCTCTTTTTTTCATTTTTTTCTATTTTTTTTCTTAAATCTCTCAAAAATCAACAATACCCTTTCACTTCGTACAAGTGGTCTTCCAAAAGTAGCTAAGCAAATATGACAACGGGGAGGCAATAACAAAAACGATGAATATGTATCACAAGCAAGATTCATCTCCCCCTAATCTCGATTAAGTACACGGTGCCACCAAACAAGCCGCAAACAATCAAATCACATGTATGGGGGTGGAGTCGTCAAAAGAGCAATCTCTATGTCCGCAGTCATTAGTTGACGCCCTCCCACTAGTATATATCCATGTCCCCTCTCAAGTAGTCGATAACGCAATGAATCTCGCGCTGAATCCTACCGAACCTCCTACACCACGATGAATGAAATCTGGCACCTAGCACGATCCACCAATTAAGATCTACCAACCCCATTTTCATGCAGATTAGACGTCACGCACTCATGGCTCTTCTCAACTGTGTCCATGATGTAATGTCATGGAACACCGCCACACCGAAGTGTGCAAGCCTACTCACTCGCCCTCGCATCCCCTCGAAATATCAAATGAAGCGCATGCGATCATGTACGAATCACAGATGTGCAAATAAGCTCTCCCTCATCGAACCCCCTCAACTACGACTCCCTCATGACGCACTAAAATGGTGATTCTAAATGATCTATGATGAAAGCCAAGAATCATCACCCTAAGTCAAAAGGTTTAATAAATAAAACCAATGTTCAAATTGGGTTTTCTAGTGGTCCTACAGGGTGAGATCTATCAAGCAGTGAGTGCTCTAATACGCATCCTCGCATAGTTGTTCTGTGTGCCACTACGAGGCGGGCTGGCGACTACCTAAGACGTACACATGAACGTTTGGCTCGTTTAGTTCACACCTAGCTCAACTCTTGTAAGAAAACCCGACACACGCTTTAGATTTGGAAATCAAGTAATTGTATAAAAATAGGCAGGTATTCCCGTAAAGAAAGTTTCTCTATACGTACTAGGGGGAACTCACACCGTCATTCTCGGTCGCAAGTCACGCCCTATTCCTAAAGTCCTCACACTCCTCAATTTTACCAAATTCTAAGCTTCTCTTGATTTCCCTTTCTCAAAATTTTCAATTTTTGTGGCTGTTTCAAATTTTCTAATTTTTTTTTTACCAGACTCCTACTCTATATGCAAAGGTCAACTCGACTAACGACTCGATTGGGGTAGGGAGACTCAATAATTAAAACGTGCAAACAGAATAATGAATAACAAAAAGAAAACAATGACATAACGAAAAGCTATATATATGTAAAAGTCGATGCAAGACACAATAGACTCGATAAAGTGGTTAGTAAAAAGTACCACCACCCCCACACTAGGATGCATCGTTTTCCTCAACGATAAGACGAGGACTCAAAAATCCTAGCGCAAGGGTTCTCTCTCCATCACTCCTCATCATCACAGGCCAGGGCATCCCCGTCTCCATCCTCATCATCCCCCTCGTTCTCTTCCTCTTATTTATCTTCTTCCTCCTCATCGTCACTGGGTGGAACCGGATTCTCGTACTCATCCTCCACAAACCATTGTTCAGTACTCAAAACCGGTGGGACAAAGTCCTCTTTAGGCTGATCTTTAGACTACACCACCCATTGACCTACCATCTGAATCAAATTCCCCAACTTAACATGATTGCTCCTAGTGTGAGCAAACTGGCGCCTACTCTCCATATGATCTCTCTTCATCTCCTCTCTCCATGCATCGTAGGCCACCTGATTGTCAAACCTAGAGCTCGTCTTCTTCTTGCCTTTGCCCTTCGTGGAAGCCGACTCATTAAACCTAGACCACTTTGGGTCAGGGAACCTTGGCAGGTCTATGTCCCCTCCCGGTATGTGAACCTCCGCAGTCTTAGAAAGATGAGTAAGCAAACAAGTATGCCCCAGCCCCATCTTGTTTCCTTATAAACCCTCTCATGACAGTTGGCCCAAATCATCTTGGGGATGTCAATCCTCTCCCCAGACCAAACACACATGGCCATAACACACAGCTTAAAGGAATACGTGGGATTCTGTGTGATTCCCAGAACCCAGTTTTCCAAAAGCTCACAACACCATCTAGCTTCGGTCCTAAATTAGTTCTTATGTGCTCTCCACTGAGGCACATCTCCTTTCTGATCCCACAGCACTACCTCTTTGGCAAAACAGAAATAGTTCACCCTCTCAAATATTTCTTCACTCCTCATTGTATCATGGTAACCGCACTTTTATGCTAAGCTCATGAAGCCGAGTGCAAGGCGAATAGTCTCTGGCGTGAAGACTATCCACTTGCCTCGGCAGTAGACAAGTCGGGGATCCTGACTCTCACCCTCTTTGGCATACCTCAGTTTAAAGCAAAATTCTCGGGCTATCTTCGAGCTAGACTTTCATACCAATTTAAACCAGTTTAGAAATTTTTCATGCTCGTAGATATCCTTCATTACCGAGGACATCTCCTTATGAAAATGAAATTCCCTCTCCGAATGCCCCTTCTTCTTTAAATAGTGGTCAGTAAAGGAATCAAGATGGGCCTCGTACATCACAAACCGATAGCTACAAAACCTATCGGGCCCCACTTTTCTCTCTCGATAATTTATCTTAGACTTATCTCTGCCCCGAACCCCAGGGTCACGAGGTAGCCGTTTCGCCAAAATAGAGTATTTTGGCGATTCCATAATCTCTAGAGGAGGCTCACCCGAGCCAGAAGCCTCATGGGACGACCCTTCTCCCATCTTCCTTTTCTTTCCACCGCCCTCTATTTAGATGCAACAAGTTTATATGAATGAAACGCAAGAACGTGTGCACGGTGACAAGGAGTGTGTACAAAAAGTAAGCACGTAGGAAGAACACAAGTAATTTTCTCGGACTCTATTCAGTCTCCCCCAAACGCCGCAACTAAGCGACAACAAAAATAAATTGGGCTTTTACTCAACTGTTCCTAGACTCGATAAATTGCGAGAGTAAGAATTTGTACCTAGGCACCCGGAGTACCTTTCTTACGGGTGCCGTTCTGCCAAAACTTTGACAAGAAGGGGCTAATTATGCCGTCGAAAATTTTGCGGAAAAATCAAAAAGCTTACACTTTTTGTACTCTCCTTGTAGTCCCCGTCACTTCTCCCTTCTTCACCAAAGCTTGAATATCCCTCCAACTTTGCCAATTTCATATCTAAGAAGATGAAGCCCTAGACCCACTTTGCCAAGTTGGGACCCAGAGGAGAGGAGTTTGATGATTTTCTCAACAACTAATGTTGTAGGCGCCTCAAATCTATTCAAAACCCCACAAACCTCAAGAATTTACGAAGCAATTTGTAATTTGAGTGTGTATTTGGTGTTATTGAGAGGGAGATAAGGGTTTGAGAAGAAGACCAGTTTGCCCGAATGAGAACTGGTCTTCCTCAGGCGTGGAGAGGAGCTTTTATATGTGTTGAGTGTGTTACCATTTTTTCCCCTCAAAAGCTCCCTATTTCCTCTTTTGCGTGCTTGGAAAACTGTCTTTCTGTGCGATGTCTTCGTACGAAGATGATTCTGTTCGTGCGAAGAGATCTTCGTGTGAACAAAATCTCTTCGTGCGAAGAGGTCTTTTTACAAAGACTGTAAACTCTTTGTGCGAAGACCTTCCCAATTAAGTACTGAGAGCTGTTTCAAGAAGACTTTTCCAACTTTCAAAAAAATTTCTAAGTATAAAGTCTTCATACGAATACAACTCTCTTCGTGCGAAGACACTCCTCGACAGCTCCAAAAACATCCTTTTTCGCCGTTTTTCTCATCTTTGATTGTGCCTTTGCTTTCCGAAGGATCTCCTCGTCCGGGAGACTCCTTTTATTATATAAAAAATTCCCAAAGTCACGAGAATATTTTATTCTTCAATTTTGTGCCACCAAAGGTACTTTTTGCATTTCCGCATGTTTTTGGTCGCGTTTTATTCACTTGAGTATCCTCTCCGGACTCCGATATACGCATTCCACCTGTCTACGGAAAGCTCTCAACCACCCCCCACACAATGGAATTCTTCAATTCCGCTTTCAGTATTGTTGGCAAAAATTTACCTCGTAATCCGTGCCATTGTGCTACTATTCTTCAATGCCTTCTTCACATATATCAAGACAGGGAGTCCGTATATTCATCCTTCCTCAGGTGTGTGTGCTGAGTGAGTGTAGGATTGGCGTCATTCATCAATTTCTTCATTCCGGTTCACGATACGCATTTTTGCCTTCTGTATCTCGATTTTCATGCCATTCTTCATACGCGAATCAAGACGAGGGACCCGGAATAGGCCTTTCACCTAGAATCCATGCACACACTCAATGGAAATATTAGTCCCCCTCTCTCGCACCTCTCAAATAGACCAAAAAGAATAAAATATACAAAACAATATTAAAATCTACACTAAAGCAATAAATAGGTTCGGCTGTCTCTCAACAAGCGCTTTGTAATTTACGGTCGACGGCCCTACCCAGTTACCACACAGAGAATCATATAGCGGGAGTCGCCTGGAGCCATTCTATGAATCCAATGAAGTCCCGGTCCACATACGGTTCTCTGGCCATTTACCTTGAATCGGCCCCCATTTGCATCTTCTACCTCAAGGGAACCCCACGGGTAGACTGCAGTATCTAGACTTCAACTTTCCTGGAAAGAGCTTCAGTCTGGCGTTGAAGATCAACACCCTCTTTCCTACCTTGAAGTCTCTCGGTATGATGTGTTTATTGTGTCATTGCTCTGTACTCTCTTTAGAGATTCTTGCACTCTCATACGCCATCAAGGGAAATTCCTCAAGTTCAAGTAAAGCCTGTTTCCGTTGCTCACCTGAGAGCTTAGCATTCAAGTTAATCTTCTTCAGCGCCCAAAAGTCCTTGTGCTCAAGTTCCACTGGGAGATGACATGACTTCCCAAATACTAGCTGGTAAGGATACATGCGCAAAGGGATCTTGTATGATGTCCGGTATGCCCATAGACTGTCATCTTAGTGTAATGACCAATCTTTGCGTCTCGGATTGACTGTCTTCTCTAGAATACCCTTGATCTCTCGGTTAGATACTTCATCTTGTCCATTTGACTGGAGATGGTATTCCAGTGATATCCTGTGAGTCTTCACCCCATATTTTAATGGCCCTAGGCGCCCCAAACCGCGTGAAAATATTCTTGCGCACAAATCTCTCTACTGTTGCGCCATCGTTCTTCGGACATGCCAATGCCTCCACCCACTTGGTCACATAATCTACAGCTAACCGGATATAAAGATTACCAAGTGAAGATGGGAATGGCCCCATAAAATCAATTCCCCATACATCAAACGGCTCTACTTCCTACATGAAATTTTGAGGCATCTCATTTCGGTTGGAAATATTACAGGTTCGCTGACACCGGTCACACTGCTGAACAAATAGACGAGCATCCTTATGCAATGTAGGCTAAAAGAAACCACTTTGAAGTACCTTGGATTCAGTGCATATCTTGACAAAATGACCCCCACAGTTCAACTCGTGACATAGTCTGAGAATCTCTAACGTGTCTAGCTTTGCGACACACCTCCGCAATACATTATTTGCTCCCAGCTTGAACAGATAAGGATCATCCCAAAAGTATTTTCGCACATCTGCAAAGAAAATCTTTATCTGGTTGGAGGACATGTCTTTGGGGACTATGTTGATCGCCTTCAAGTTTGCCAAGTCAGCAAACCACGGCATTGTTGCGACCACTACCATAAGCTGCTCATCTGCAATTTCTTTCATGATTGGCACATCCTCATGCTTTTCATTCACCAAACGTGATAAATGTTCATCCACTACATTTTCCACCCCTTTCTCTTCCTTGATCTCTATGTCAAATTCTTGCATCAACAATACCCACCGGATCAGTCTTGACTTGGCATCTTTCTTGGTGAGTAAATACTTGAGGGCCGCATGATCAGTAAAGATGGTCACCTAAGACCCCACAAGATATGGATAAAACCTCTCTAATGCAAAGATAATAGCTTTCATCTCCTTCTCGGTAGTAGCAGAGTTTACCTGAGCATTGTTCAAAGTTCGACTGGTATAGTAAATGACATGAGCCACCTTGTCATTCCGCTCCCTCCATGTAGTAACTAGCATCACACATAAGCTCAAATGGTAGGGTCCAGTTTGGTTTGGTGATGATGGGTGCGCTAATTAAATTTTCCTTGAGCAAATAAATATGCAATTTGCACTCCGCAAAGAAATCGAAGACTGCATCTTTCTCAAGCAACCCAAATAAATGCTTCGTGATCTTCGAGAAGTCTTTAATGAAACACCAATATAACCCTTTATGTCTCTAGAAACTCATTACCCCTTTGATAGAAGTAGGGTAGGGAAGCTTTTCAATCACCTCAATCTTGGCTCAATCCACCTCTAAACCTTCGCTGGAGATCTTGTGCCCCAAAACAATGCCATATGTAACCAAGAAGTGACACTTCTCCCAGTTGAGCACAAGTTTGGTGTCAATGCGTCTATCCAATACACGGGCAAGTTGCTGCAAGCAGTCTTCAAATCCATCACCATATAATGAGAAGTCATCCATGAACACTTCAAACTTCTTCTCCATCATATCAGAGAAGATCGACATCATACACCTCTGAAAAGTGGAAGGCGCATTGCATAATTCAAAAGGCATACGTCGAAAATCAAAAGTCCCATAGGGACATGTGAATGTCGTCTTCTCCTGATCCACTATCTCAATGGCAATCTGGTTGTACCCGGAGTACCCAACCACAGAGCAATAATGAGAATGATGCGCCAGCCTATCAAGCATCCGATCAATAAATGGGAGGGGGAAATGATCCTTCAATGTGGCATCATTGAGTTTGCGGTAATCCATGCAAACTCTCCACCCAGTAACAGTACGAGTGGAAATCTGATCACCTTTCTCCCCTTCTACCACATTAATACCTCCCTTCTTAGGGACACACTACACCCGATTAGTCCATGTGCTGTCGAAAATCGGGTAGATGATGCCCGCCTCCAACCATTTTAGCACCTATTTCTTCACCACCTCTTTCATAAGAGGGTTGAGGCGGCGTTGAAATTGGACTACCGGCTTCTTGTCCTCCATGAGCCAGATCTTGTGCTGGCAAACTGTGGGGCTGATCCCCTTGATATCTGCTATGGTCCATCCCATAGCTGCTTTCCTTTCCTGCAACACTTTCAACAATTGCTCCTCCTGCTCCATGTCCAAAAAAGAAGATACAATCACATGAAAAGTATCATTAGATCCAAGATATAAATATTTCAAATGTGCAGGTAGCGGTTTTAACTCTAAAATAGGAGCAATATCAAGAGAAGGAATAAGAGTCTTCCTGCTTCCCTCATTAAAGAGGGGTAGGGGTTGGCGCCAATGAGTCTCCATAGCCTGCTCTTTTTCGCTAGAGTCAAGTGGAGCAAGTTCCTCATATAGCCTCTCCAATAAAATGTCTTCCTCCTCATCCGGTGTGTATGCCTCCACACCAAAACACTGCTCACTCACCGCATACGATGGAAATTTTATAGCTTCAAAAGCGTTGAAGGCAACTTTCTCATCATTGATCCACATCGTCAACTCTCCTTTATCCACATCAATAATGGTATTCTCAGTGGCTTGGAATGGACAGCCCAGGATAGGGGGGACATTATCATCGGCCTGCATGTCTAGGATCACAAAATCAGCTGGGAAGATGAGTCCTTCAACTCTCACTAGGACATCTTCCAAGGCACCCTTTGGACGTTTGATAGTGCAGTCTGCCATCTGAAAGCACATTCTTGTCGGTTTAAGTTCTCCCACACAAAGCTTCTCAAAAATAATTTGGGCATCAAATTGATGCTTGCGCCAAGATCACACAATGTCCTTCCATGAAAGGCATCTCTCAATGTCACAGGAATGATGAAACCGCGCGGATCGTTCATCTTCTTAGGCAATTCCTTTTGTACCACGGCGCTACACTCCTCATTTAGAGTCACGGTCTCAAAATCATCCATGTGTCTTCTATTAGAGAGGAGGTCCTTAAGAAATTTCGCATACTTGGGCATTTGTGAGATGTCTTCCGCAAAGGGAATGTTGGTGTGCAACTTCCTGAAGATATCCACAAACTTCTTGAAGTGCTTAGCACCCTCTTGGCTCTTCAATCTCTGCGAGTATGGCACATGCATGCTATACTCCCCCTTTGGCTTAGGCTTTTCCTCCTACTTCCTACTCGTGTCTTTTGATTGGGGAATCACGGTAGGCACGGGAATTTCTGCGTCCAATGCTTTTTCAGTGGCCTTGGTCGCCTCAGCTCGCACGTGGGTAGGATATGGAGGATCCTTAGTGGTTGTCCCACTGCGAGTAGTAATAACCTTCAACTGCTCAGGTGGAGTATTGTGTTAGAAGGAAGCATACCAGGTGGGAGCCTAATATTTTGATTGGCAATCTGCCCAATCTGCGTCTCATGACTCTTCATTGTGGCTTCCATAGAGACAATTTTTCTCTCCATTCTATCTTGAGTAGCCAGCAGTTTTCTCAATAAGGCGTTTGTCTGTTGTTCTTCTGTTTGCTGAGCCTGTTGCTGTGGAGCTTGTCTCTACATTTTGTATGGGGCATTAGGCTTCTGGCTGGGTGCATATAATACACTGTTTGGATTGGCATAGCTGAAGTTGGGGTGATTGCGATTATTGGGATGATATGTATTAGACCACTGCTGCCGTCTCATAAAATTCACATCCTCAACACTACCATCGTACCTCTGACTCTCATATGCTAGTAACTCACCCATGGGTTTTACCTATGATGGAGTTTGCATGTCGTTGAATGCTGAGGTCATGGATTCATGCTTGTGTTCCATAGACTCAATTTTGTTCACCAAAGCTGCATCCCCGGGTCTCAAATACCTACGAGTTTCAGCCCCGTAGTCTCTCTCTTGGCTACGTTGTTCAGCAAATCATGAGCTCGTTGTGCTCCAAGCCCCCATAAAGTTATCCCCAGCTAGCATATCCAACTGGTCAACCGTTTCCTTATCTAATGCACTGTAGAAATAACGGAGGAGCTTGTGCCATGGCTCCCCATGATTTGGGCATCTACGAAGAATTTTACTGAATTTTCTCCATTTGTCTCCCAATGAGCTATCTTCGTCCTGGGTGAACTTTGTAATCTCGGCCATTTGCTGATCCACCTTGGACGGTGGCAAAAACCTCCTCATAAAATCATGGAAACGATCGACCCATGTCACTATACTCCCAGCTGGAAGCTCCATAAGTTGTTGCTTGGCTTTTCCATATAAATAGAAAGGAAAAATAATAGCTTAACTATTTCATCTGGAACCCTGTGGTCGTGCAGAGTAGAAGTAATCTACTCAAAAATAAGAAGATGGTGGTTGGGATCATCTCCTGGAGCTCCAGTGAATGAGCTCTCATCACGAACCATGTTGATCATTTGCTGGCGCAGCTCAAAATGTTGGGCATTGATGTGTGGTCTAACAATGGTGGGTTGATAGCAGGCTGGAGTAGTTCTGAATTAAGCCACCATAGGACGCTCATCAAATTTAGCATTATTGATTTGCGCTGCGACATTCTGTCTGTTGTTTCCACCGTTATTTCCTCCATTATTACCTCCATTATTCCCACCGATGTTACCTCCATTCGCTCCTCCATTGTTTCCCACTTATGCCCCCACACCAGGAAGGGGTTGTGGATTTTCGGGGTTCAAGCGATCCATCGTAGACTGCAACTTAGCCATCTGAGCTCTGAGTTGCTCAGTCTCTCGTGCCCGATTAGATGCATCCTCCACAGCTACTAGTCTAGCTGCCTCCGCATCTTGCATAACTTTGCGGATCCTCTCAAACTCATCTCTAGTTTGCTCGTTCATAGTAACTGAGATTGTCTTCCACTTGTCTCTACGTTGTGTGCGTAACAAGGTTTACGGGTCTTCAAGTGTTGGGTGCAAAGGCTCGTCTCTAGAACGGGACATGCACCATGAAATCCAACCTGAAAACACATATCACACACATAAAGAAGGTGAGTAACATATATTAACAGAAAGTAAAATCCCTAAGGCTAGGAATTATAACTAATTTAGCCTAAATCCCCAGCAACGGCGCCAAAACTTGACACGCTCCAATTGCAAGTGTACAGTTGTCGGTGCAGTAATAAACCGGAAATTCAGGTTGTTTAACCCAAGATAATTCATTTTGAATTAGTTATTACTCTAAACCTTGTGTGGGCACTGCGCTTTGAGTTTGTGGTTGCTAATGCTACGAAAATTGAAATACTGCTAATAGTTAACCATTTTAAGTGATGATACGATTAACGAGAATAATTGCAAAGATTACTAATGTGGGACAAATACCCGACATTCTCTCTAGGTTCACTAGGGATGATATAAACTTATGCTTTGATATGTGAAACAACCACGTGTCTTTTATTATTAACCGAGCAACGTAAAATTCACTGAGTTACCAAATGAATTATCTATGCCTAAAACCAACATCTACCGAGTTACCAAGTCTATTTCACTTCTAGGCATGCATTAAAGTTCACGATTCTACTCTAACGGTCATAGTTAACGATTCCTAGTTACCAAGTATTGATTCGACTAGGTGGCTTGCTCACTTTACCGACTAAATCTCACGGAGTTACCACGTGAGTGTCAATTAAAATCACTCCTACGTTAGCTACACGCAAGAATAATGGAATCAAACTCATAACAATCCATAACAATGAAAGAACACGTTTGATTAAGTCTAAAAATTGAATCATAATCTCAAAAAATTAAGTTCATATCAAACCCTAGCTACCAAACGAGAATTCCAAGCAAAAAGGGTTTTAGCTACTACTAAACATGATCAAAATATCCAAGTCGATGATCATAAGCGAAAACTAGCGAAAAGAAAGTGTTTAAGAAGCAAACGAATCAATCCAATCGCTCCTCAAGCTCCAAAGGCGTCTCCTAGCTCTCAAACACGTCCCAAAACCTTGCTAACTACTGATAATCAGGACCTAGTTGGCTTAAATACGTTTCAATGATGATATTTAAAAGTTTGGAAAAATTGCATGAAAACCCCGCACAAAATTTGCACCTGTCAGTGAAGTCTTCGTGCGAACATCCTTCTCTTCGTGCGAAGAGGTCTTCGTGCGAAGACTTTCTCTTCATGCGAACATGTCTTCACGCGAAGACTGTAAGTTTCTTCATGCGAACTTCTTTCTAGATAAGTATTGCAGCTTGTTCTGCGAAGACTTTTTTTCAGCTTCCAAAATTAGGCTAAGTCCAGAGTCTTCGTGCGAACACTTCCTGTTCGTACGAAGACATCTTTTCTGCTAAAATTTCTTCTAAGTCTTTTGGCTCCTTCTTCGAGTTCATCGTTTTCGAAGCTCGTTTCCTTCTCCCGTATGATCCCCAAGCCCTATTTCCTTGCGAATCACAACATGAAAATACAACCCCCAATCACATCACAATAAAATCATCGATATTGCACTAAAAACGCCCGGATTTAACTAGAATATCTCAATACCTCATTTTCGCAAATAATATCACAATTCACTAGAAAAGACGATATATTCTCCATGTTGAGCACACAAAACGCAGAAAATTAAGTAATTAAATAACTTCGAAAACGGATCAATCAATGAGTCATATCTAGATCCAATCGATTATATAAAGAACCTAAAACTAACGGTCCTAAAATTATTTTTTGGCCAAGGGAAAGACGAACTGCAAGTGCGAGAACATGGTAGAAAACTCCATCATGAGGATGGCCATTTATTAAATATCTTGACAAGCACACAAAAAGAAAACTACACAATGTGTATACAGAACCTCTACCTTCTAAAGAGGTCTTCGCCTTTGGATTATCCTTCTTTATTCTGAAGCAATTCACTTAGGCTTGAGATCTAGGGCTAAATCTGGTTGTGAGGAAGTTCACTTAGGCTTGAGATCTAGGGCTAAATCTGGTTGTTTAATAAGGCAATTCACTTAATCCCAAGAAGGTCATGCTAGGTTGAAGGGTTTTGACGATAACTTGCAACATGACAATTGTGCGGGTACCCCATATAAGTGGGGGAGCATCGCTCATAACATTAGTAGAGTTCTTGTCATCTGGTTCCAGCTTATCCTTCTGTTGAAGTTTTATTCTTTTTCTCCCTGAGGGTGCGATAATGGCATAGTATTTTTTGCAGAACCTGACCCTTTCCCCTTGGTACATCGTCGAGCTCATAGTGCTAAAGTGATTTCAGAGTCTGCTGGTAATGTGTCTGGTGCAGGTTCTCCAGGGTAAATCTTGATGGAGGAGGCCCCAACGGTTGAGGGTTATCCGGACGCGGGGCTCGTTAGTGAGCAAGAAGAGGAACTAACAGTGCAGGAAGATCTTACCGCTTCTCCTGCCGAAGCGATACCTATTTCTTCGGACGAAGCTAATATCGAGCAAGAGGCAAGTCTTGAGCCTGAAATGCTATCCGAGAGGAATACCAAAGAAGTCGCGTGCGACGCTGTGTCTGCTGAGCGCGCTGTTCCCGCTGAGCTTGATCCTCCTGTTACTCAAAGTGTTGAGGCGTTCGAGCATGCCAATCTGAGTTCATCCCCTGCACCAAATATGGCAAGAAGTGAAGATCCTGCATGAGGTTTGATCTGGACTCTCTCTTCTCTGAAAATCCCTTTGAAGTGTGGGGCTCAAAGGCTGCAAGCCCCATTGTGCCTGCGAGGAATTTTATAATTCCTGAGCCATACTTTGCGCGCGAGGTCAGAGCGGATCAAAAGTTAGTCGAGGAAATTCGAGTCGGATTGCGGGTGGCCGTATATGTTGCTCCTCTTTAACAGATTGTCCAAGGGACTGGTGAGCTCACTCTTCCCTTTTCTCCTAATGCTCCAACTTCTAGACTCGCATATCTCTGATTTTTTTGTCCCGCCTCTATGCGCAGATATTGACCAAGCCTGTTTGGAATGGCTAATGAAGGTGCGAGTGACTTTTCCTGCTGCGTTTGCTCGAGTGTTGGAGCTGGCACCGAAAGACAGAGGGAAACTTTTCAGAGAGATGGCTGCTCTCTTGGAAAGACTGTATAAAACCACCCCTGAAAGCACCACAGCTGCTAGTGCCCAAGATCTTCTTGCGCTCGTACAGAGGCTTCAAGAGACTGCAGCGGGTCAACTAGATTTGGACTTCCTCGTGCAGAGACTAACCAAATCTCGCAATTCTGCCAGTCTTGGATCTGAATATACTTCTTTCAGATAGGAGACAATAGTGAAAGTTTAGGTTGTTCAATACTTGAAAGAGCTTGGCTATTTCAAGGCCTTGAAACTGCTTTCAAAGCCTTGAATCAGGTTCAGAGGCTTGAAAATAGTGTTGGCTATTTTCAAGGCCTTGAAACTGGATTCAAAGCCTTGAAACTGTTAAACCTGAAAGCATTTTCTCAGGGGGAGTTTTATCTTTAACTCTCTGATCTATTTATTATCTCTCTTGCATGTGTTTGATTACCTGTTGTTAGATAACGAAAGACAAATTGTTTAACATGTCATGAATCGTATTATACAACTGTTTGACCATGATAATGCAGGAAATATTGTTTCTAAGTTTGCAGGATTGTTTCCTAAACTGGACTGCTGCAGATTTGGAAACACTTGAAGACTTTGATCCAGTGATCAATCAGACGTGTTTGACAGCTTCTCATAATGGTTAAATGAAGGTCTACAACAATTCTCTGAAGATCATGATCACTCAACCGTTGGAGAAGATCTCAAAGTAGTCAAACTCTGTTGCCTACAAAATAGGAAGGTTGTTGCTGAAAATATGGAGAGATTTTCAGAGCTATTTGAAGTATTTAAAGAGCTCAAATTCGAAGCTACAACACAATTCTCAACGGGAAAATACAGAGAAAGCATTCTGGATTGACAAGCTTCAAAGAAGTTCTTCATCTCTTCCAATCCATACACAGAAGTTCACTGCATTTCACTGCAGTTTTCTACTCTTAAGTGATCTTCTGTATAGAGCTACATTGGTAGATCATTTCTGTATTATTTCTACATTCATTCTCAAGGATTGTTCAAGGTGAACAATAGAGAATTCTTTGTTAATCAGTTAGCTAGAGCAGGTACTAGACAGGTTAGGGAAAACCACAAGCTGTAACAGAGTAAGGGAACCTTTGTGCTTGAGTTCTAGGGCTTAGCTTTTGATTAATAAGAATTGATTTGAAAATCCTGCAGGAATCTAATCCCTGAGGTAGATACGTAGGTCCAAGTGGACTGAACTCTATAAATCCCTAGTCTTGTGCATTTTCAGTTCATTTACTTTCAAAGCTTTTGCAGCATACAAAAACTGTTTATTATTCAAGGGTTTGAACTTGTTTTCAAGGCCTTGAAAAAGGCATATTTGTTCTAAAACTTTCTGCTACATTTCAAAGGCTTGAACTTGTGTTCAAGGCCTTGAAATTCATTGTATGCACTAGTTCTTCTACTTGTTAGCTAGTTTTGCAAAAAGGTGGCATACTCTATTCAACCCCCCCCCCTTCTAGAGTATCTTAGTTGCTTATACATCTGCATACACACACTTTCAAATAGCCCTTAACGCACGCAGAGAAGCATATGAGCAGATGGCCAGAGAGTATAAAGCTGCCTTGAAGCGTCATAAAGAGATGAAAGCTCGCATTGCATAGCTTGCTGCAAACTCGCTCAAGTTATCCGCCAAGGACTCCCTCTTGAAGGAATTCTTTAAGGAATGAAGCAGCAGTCCTGTTAATCCGTCATTCTGGATAAATTTTGATGTTCTTTCTTTGTAGTCCTGATGCCTGAATGTTTTGAATCTGTGCAATTGTTTGTGGCGCGCGTGTGTTCCCGCGTGGTTGTAAAGAACACTCCCTTTTGCATGTTGTCTTTGTTTACATAACTGCTAGGTCTCTTGTGCCTTATCTTCTGCAGGTAAATAGGGTTCTTGCCATTACCCTGGTCAAAAGTTTAGCCGAATATAGTAAACTTTGGGTAATGAGCGTATCAGCAAAATCCCTCGTACGGCTGCTATCCTGTGACATAGGCTTACGCATCATTTTGCACGTGCTGCTATCTTATGAGATAGACTTATACTTTTATTTGATATTTCACCGTTATCGCGTGAAAATAAGCTGGCGCGTGTACGTCACCGTCTGTCGTACTTGGAAAAGGTCTCAATATTCAATGTCTTGATGATGGTTCAAATTCCTAGAAGCCATCATGACTGTATGAATCGTCGTGCCAGCGTTGCTTCCTGATAAGGCGTGGCTGACCCATAGTAGACTATCCCTTCATTATTACCTAGGGCTACTATACCGCCGTATACTTTAGTAATGCCATTGATTCTCGTCTGATTTTCGAGGCGTTACTGGCAGCTGAAGAGTCCTCCTTGGGCCCTATATAAATCCCCTCTTCCTTGCTATTTTGTTTTTCATTACTACCACCCCTCTGGGCTTTTGTCATCGAAAATATGTCTTCTCCCCATGTTCTCCGCTGCGTTCCTCTGTCCCTCCATCCACCTGAGTTCCAATTCCATGGACCCGTAGAGCTATGTTGTGCTATAGGAATGTATCCCAAGGGTTCGTCAGCCAGGACCTCTGATTCATCCAGCCCTTATGAGAATCAGCAGTGCAGGCTTCTCTACCAGAGAGAAGGCGTCTTTTCCTTTATCATGTTCATAGGTACCACCCCCGGTGGGTTTCCGGCAAATATTGCGCCCTCACTGACTCTTGAATTGAAGCGTAATGATTGGGGTGTTGCCCCGGTGGCTCTCCGTTGGAGAACTATTTGCCACCAAAACTCGGATGTGAGGGCGGCGAACGGGATTCATTCCCAAAGCTATTTCCCTCGTCTATTCCTTGAAGTTCATCTAGCATCTCTCCATGCTAGCGGCGAGGGTTCCGTTTTGGTCGAGGACGTCGACAATGACGACGAGCCTTCCATAGTTAGGCCCCTAATTTTAGGGTTTTTAGCGTAGGAATATGTTTCTTTGCAATATCTTTGGGAATTTACTTTATGCTGCTATCTAGACAGATAAATTGTACTCTGACTTTTGGTTGTTTCATCTAATAAGATAGACTTGTATTTCTGCTTCTATAAATATTCGCATGTTTGTTTTTGCTTTAAGCCATAGTTTGCGCATTGGCTACTTGCGTACTATTCATTCGAATAGGCTTCCAACTCTGCCATCTTGAGAGAGAGATTTTGTATCGTGTGGGATAAACTGCTGTTGTTATCATATGAGATAGACCTTGAAATTTTGTTGCTATCCCAATAGATGGGTTCTGACTGTATCTGGCTGCTATCTTATGAGATAGGCTTTAGTTTGGCTGCTATCATGTGAGATAGGCTTCTGCTATCTTATGAGACAGGCTTTGTTCGCGTTTCGCTGCTACCATATGAGATAGGCTTGTGCTATCTTAGCAGATAGGCTTTATTCGCGTTTGGCTGCTACCATGGGAGATAGGCTTGTGCTATCTTAGCAGATAGGCTTTATTCGTGTTTGGCTGCTATCATATGAGATAGGCTTGTGCTATCTTGGCAGATAAGCTTTATTCGCGTTTGGCTGCTATCATATGAGATAAGCTTGTGCTATCTTGGCAGGTAGGGTTTATTCGCATTTGGCTGCTATCATATGAGATAGGCTTTAAACTGGTTGCAACAGGTACGGATCAAAAAAATGAAATAAGAATAGTTGATAAACAATGACCGTATTCAACAGTTGATAACAAGAGCGCACCTTAAAAGTACCTCTAAATGCGGTAACATTTATTTCCGTTGGAGTAGAAACTTCCCACTTGTCTGCCGTCTTCATCGTGTTTGATAACCCTCTTTAAGGTGTAGATGTTTTTAGCTACTCCGGAGGCCTCCGTCCTCATGGGCTGTCTTTCTCTTGTTTCCTCCCGTGTCACCATTACTCCCGCTGGTGACTGATCTTGGATGTCCTCCCATCTGGGCAGAGGAACTGGCCGGGATGGGGCCGAAAATGGCCCGTCTTCCCACTCTGTGAACCATACCGCCTCAGATAAGTGTGCCTCCTCTAGATTGAAAGGATTCACAGAAGCAGGTATCGTGACCACCCTTTCTTTCCAGATAGCCTTCATCACGTGGTGAGCTGTCGAGGGCACATCGTCAAAGCGGTTAATCCACGCCCGCCCAATGATCATGTGGTAAGTCGTGTTGGCGTCGATAACATGGAACTTGGAGGAACGGCTAATCTGCCCAATTTGGATCCCCAAGCGAATCCACCACAGGGTCATCCTGGAATCGCTACCGAAGCATGTGAGTGGCGACGGATTTTTAACTATCTTGTGCTTGGGGATCCCCGCCATCTCCAGGGTGCTCAAGGGTATGACGTTTACCGCAGCTCCACCATCGACAAAGGCTCTTTTAAAATCAACGCGGTAGATAGCAGCCATTACGTACAGTGGCCTCTGATGGTTCGCACTAGTCCTCTTGTCAGACTCATCGAATGTCATGGTGGGTCCCTCCGGCCGAATGGCCCTAACAATCCTGCCGTCCGAGGTTACTAGCTCTTCCCCATATTCCTCTGCTGCTCTGAGGATGGCCTTGGTCATTTCGTGCCTGCATTCAGGTGAGAAGCCCATTTCATCAAAGAACTTAGCAAATTTGGCAGAATTCTTCATTTGCTCAGCTCGCGAATCTTCCGTGTCAGTACTGTAATCCTCTTCTTCGTGGATCTCTGCGACTACCGGGACTTCTGTGTCTATGACCTCCTCCAGGTCGGTAATTGAGATCATTGCGATCTATTTTCCTTTGGGTTCCTGCATCGCATGAGATGGCAGGGGGTTATTACGCACATCTTTAGCCGGCTCGTCTATGAACAGCTGGCTCTCCTTTATTTTCCTGTCCACCATCCATCTGATCTTTTTGCACTCCTGCGTTGGGTGCGACACTTGGTCGTGACACTCGCACCACCTGGGTTCTCTAAACTACTCTCCTGTAGGTTTGCGCTCGAAGGGTGGAAAGATCCCGTCCTTCCGCCATCTTTTGCAGAGGTCAATCGCATCCTCGATTGAGCAGGGTAGTGGCGGCGCCTCCTGTGGCACAGTTCGTTGTTGCTTGCTGGATGGTGACACCGCGTGGACGTTGGTGTCTCGCGGCCGCTTGTAACTGAACCTTCCGACCTTGAAGCTGGGATTCGACGGTGTGTGCTCGCTAACGCGTCTCTTCTGCATCCTTTCTACCAGGGGCTCAACGTTCCTGGTGCAGTCAATCAACTTTGAAAAAGGGGGCATGTTCAATTTAATCAACATACCTTTATACTCGTCGCGCATGCCTTGCAGGCATATTTCAACCAACAGAGACCTCACCGATACATTCCAAGGACCTGGCCCTGAATTTCTTAATGAAGGCGACGCCTTCCTCGTCAGACTTTTTGTACATCCGGGAGAGGTGAATGGTGGTGACCCTTTCGTCCACCTGGAAGAACTTCGTGTAGAATTTATTTACCATTTCCTCCCATGTCTTGACAGATCTCGCTTCGAGGGCCCTGTACCACTTGTATGCAACGGTTCCCAAAGATTTGGGAAATTCGCGCATGAGCAACCGAGTATCAGCCGCGTACGGGCCCATCATTTCCACGAACCTCATCACGTGTTCGTGAGCGTTCCCACCGACATCATCAAACTTCTCCCATTTGGGCGCTTTGTACCCAGCAGGGTTCGACATCAGGTAGATGTCCCGCGGGATGGGAGGTGCATTATCTACCCTGGGAATGACAGTATCCACGAAACTATGATTGGCGATGATACTGTCAATCCTTTGTTCAAGGGCCTCCATGCTGGCAGGTGTTCCACCATAGGATGGTGCTGTTGGCCCAAAGCCTGGAATGTAGGGCATACTAGGGTTGTAAGGAGGTGGAGGCCCATGGCTTCCTGGGGCGCCGCTTGCGTAGAGAGATGATGCAGGATATGCGGCGGGGTTCCCTGCCGTCATCAGGGACGAGCCTGATGAGAACGGTGGCGTCTGGCTCGCCAAGCCACCCGAGAGAGGAGTCTGGGAAGCAGAGACATGCACTATCGAGGTGCCTGTCGAGGTGGAGACTGTCCCTGGTGGGGCAGTGGAGCTGGCAGCAATGGGGCAGAAGCCCCCAGGACAACGTTCTGGGCCACTTTTCCCAAAATCGCCATGATCTGAGCAATTTTCTCAGACTGAGCTTCCATGGCTCGGGCTTGAGTTCGTATCGTAGCCTGGAGAGAATCCAGAGAGGGTTCTCCCTCAACGACGACCAGGGCCCGAGTGTTGGGAGTGGTGTTGAGCAGTCCGTCCTCTACTGAGGTTTCCTCATGGGAGGGAGACTGGTCTCCGTGACATTTATGGGCAGATTTGAAGTTCTTGAAGGTGGATATTTCACGTCGGGTTCATCAAAATGTGTACAAGGAAATCCTCGAGAGATACCCAAGTGTACACCTCAAGTAGAGAATAAGAACACGGAGAGTTGCAAGGTGTGTGTAGGGAGAGAGTAAGCACTAGTAACTGTTTGTGAGAGAAAGACAGTAAGCTATGGTACTGGACCAATATGTCTTGTGTCGCAACAGAGAGCTAACAATCCTATATATAGTGGGGAAGTGACCGTTGAGGGGTTAATGCACCATAAATGGCGGCTTAAAGATAGACCCCCAACGGCACGTTCGACCGTGTACATAGGAACCGTTACGTATCTGCCCGCAAGTATCGGAGACCGTTATGAGATCAACCGCATTGTTGGGACACGTAAGCCTAGGATCTCTCAGTCAGTTACCAGAGGTTGCGCGCAAGCTTGGTTGTCGCATGCGCGCGACGGACCTTACTCTAGCCTCCAAACCACTAAGTCCCTACAGCTCCCGTGTTATGGTGCGCGGGGGCCCTGTCTCGTAGCCCCCACGGGGATCAGCACGTGTGGTGATCCGGTGTGTATGGAGCTTACTAGGTGTGCTGGATGGCTGCCACGTGGCGACGATCCGTATGTCTGGAAAGCAGTATCTACACTAAACAATCATTTTAACAACAAATTAACAAGAGGTACACTATCTGTGACATGGTAGAAGCACAA
Source organism: Linanthus parryae (assembly GCA_023055425.1). Classification (NCBI taxonomy): domain Eukaryota; kingdom Viridiplantae; phylum Streptophyta; class Magnoliopsida; order Ericales; family Polemoniaceae; genus Linanthus; species Linanthus parryae. The sequence continues at coordinate 69,388,512 of JALGPY010000007.1, read as the reverse complement.
CTAACATGTAAACACATGTAATCACAATTTCTAAACAACAAATAAACAAGAAGCACTCCGGTACAAATTCGCCGTCGTCATCTTCGGAATCACAAACCCATTCACCGGTGGAATCAGATTCATACATATCAACTTGGATCGAAACCCTAACCCTTGAAATAACACGGGCTTTAGTTGATTTGAGGGGAAATCAACCACAAACCAACAACTACAGAACCAGATCGATGGTTTAGAGACATAAAAATCACCACCCGAGTTGATTTACACGGCGGCGGTGAGATTTGGGGAAGAACAACCGAGAGAGAGAGAGAGAGAGAGGTAGAGAGACATAGTGCAAGTGAGGGGTTTCCTCGGTTGGGTAGAGAGAGATGGTAAGTAAGTTAGGGTTTGTGGGTAGATGAGGAGTTAGGTTAGTGTAATGGGTTGGGTTAATTAGTGTTAAGGTGGGCTAATTAGTTTAATTGGCCTAGTGATTTGGGCCAATTGGGTTCATGAAATGATATAAAAAAAAAAGTGGGCCAATTGTTTCAGGGGGTAAATTGGGCTTTTGGGTTTCTTAAGGTTACATGAATAGGAATTGGGAAGAAAGAGCAGGGATGTCCAAAATGGAAATTGGGTAGAAAGAGTAGGGACAATGTGTAGTGGTTCAAAGCACTTGACCCATTTTGGATAAGCTCAATTGAAAAGAGTCCTAAATTTGTCCACGACTTTCTGTTGCACTCAGGTTTGATAGTTGACTTTAGATACAACGCGTGTCTCGGAGTGAGCGATACCCGCTTTTCGATGGCGGTAGAAAGAGACCAGAGTTTATCTGATTAAAATCTTTCCATCCCCTAGCATTGCCAACGATCAGTTGTTTTCTCCTCTGTTGTAATCTTGAACGGTGTTTCTCTGTTTCTCTCATGAAATGTCGGATAATGCCCATATACAGCCTTGTTTATGCGGGGCGGGCATCATGGAATCCTTTCTTTCCTCTCTATGCGCTAACATATGTAAGGACGCTCCCTTATTTGTTTGCTTTCGGGAGCCGATAATGTAGAATATCTTCCCTTTCGAAGTTTGGCCTTTTAGAGGCTGGTGGGGATGGGAAGAAGACACTATTGTGACTGGTTGTTCCACCTCGCCTGGAGAAATTGTTGCTACCTTTACCCATTTTGATGGAAATGAACGAGAAAACTCCCTATTCCACCATCTATACCGGTTGATTAGATCAAGGATTTTCTGAGCATGTGAGAATGATATAAACGAAAGAGGTTTTCCTCGAGAGCCCTCGTAGAGTGATTTATGTTTAGTATGATCCACCACCATAAATTGATAACTACGAGGATGTACAAACAGGGTATAGGGAGTTGGTGCGTGGTTGTCGAGCGGCTACGCTTCGACGACTGAGAAGTTGAAAGAGAGGAATCCCATGGAGATGGTTCCATGGCTATTCGTTTTAGACAAACTTCAACAAGCATCTAGCCATGAGATGACGAGAAAAGGTTGGGGTAGGTTGTGTTCGGAAAGGATATGCCGCAAAAATTCTCTCTCTAAAACTTAGTGAGAGGTCAGAGCAGGGCATGATAACGATTTTTTATTTTCAAATGCTTTCCCTTACATAAAAAACCTAAATAATAATTAGTGTTGATTTTTGTTTACTCAAAAGAAAAAACTATGTAATAATTCAAGCAATGCAGAGAGATTGGTGTCCCAGCGTTCTAGACGTATTATGAATTTACGGTTGGCCTCATCGGTGGAGGTGGGGGTAAATTGGCATTACCCGTCGCACGAGGAGTCCCTCCTTTAGTGTTGGACTTTCTCTTAATGGTAATTATGACAACATTGTTAAGGAGTGTCGTCATCGATGACATCTATTTTTTCATGGAAGTGGCGAATCTTTCATACGCAACAGTTGTAGGATCATTGGCAATCGTTTGTGGATGATTAGTATTAGTATTGAATTGGAGAATCGTGGCTTCCTCTGTGAGTGGAGAAGATTCCCTAATTTTGCAATCTTCGGGATGAGCCATAATTGGACTGACCTTGTTGATCGTCTGAAGTTTTTCACGTCCGATTCACAAATGTAGATAAGGAATATGAATGGATAGTTCATTCTGTGTACCTGCAATACAGACTATAACAACAACGACGATCAAAGGTGTGTCGAGGCAAAGGGGTCACAAAGAGAATAAGTGATAAAGGATTTAAATGATCCAAGTATGTTGTATAAGAGAGAGACCACTTGCAATAGGCTTAACACCACAATAGATCCGAGCCTCTCATAAGAGGATGGCCCCTCTATATATACTAGTTCAGGAGACGGTTATGAGCATTTATATACCGTTCGCGGTTATATAACTTCCTTTTATAAAGTAACCATCAACCGCATATATAGAGAAGTTTTCACATGTCTCTTACACAACATACGAGGGTCGCATGCGAGTCAGACAAGTCCTCACATGCGACGAGCAGGGCCGGCTTTACCCCTAAGCCATTATTTTGGCTGCTTGGGGCACCATAACTTAGGGGGCACCCGTTTTTCAAAAAAATAGGGGTATTTTATTAATTTCATTAAAATAAATAATTAATAATGATATTATGTGTCCTTATCTAAGTAGTAATCAATCTCTTCAACCCATTACAGCTTATCACAATCTGTTCTTCTCTAATTTCTTCTTTCAATCTCTCAACTAATGATCCATCTTCTCCTCAAATCTTTCTTTCTCTCATTTCCTCCCTCAAAACTCTCAACTAACGATCCATCTTCTCCAACACAGATCCAATTTCCATTATTACCGTTGTCGTTGCAATGATTATTGGGTTAAATGCATCCTCTCAGATAGTGCGAATTCACACAATCACGGATTCAAAGTTTTATATGTTCTTCATACAAGATTACCAACGAAGGTCTCTCTATTTCTATTCAAAAATCTACAGGACATATACACAACCCACTTAGAAATCAATACTCCTTGCAAATCACTACTTTAATTGACGTTTGCAGGTATTAGTTTTGTAAAAAACTAGGGTTTGGATTTTCTTATATAGGTTTAGGGACTATTCTTATGGACTTAAATGCATTCTTTTTTTTTATGTTAGGGTCTGATTTCTACTTCTGAAAATTGGAAATGCATAGCTAGTATAAGGTGGCTCATGTTGTAGTCAAGTAATCTGTTTTCATTTCGGTACAGGTGTGGTCTTATTTTTTTATCACATTGTAATATGATTTTTTTTTGTTTGTGAGCTGTGACATATCTTAATAATAACTACATTTTTGTTATTTAAATTATTGATATGATTTCTCAGTTGCAAGTTTTTATTTTTGAATGTACAGGGCCTCAAACTCGTTGTCCGCTTAGGGCAATCGAAAAGCTAGAGTCGCCCCTGGCGACGAGCCTCACTCTGACCTCCAAACCACTTAGCTCCTTGACCCCATAATTATGTGATATACATGAGAGACCTATCTCACAACCTTGGTGATAATGTAATTCCAGGAATATGGAGTATAAGTAAGTGGTGATCTGTTCCTTTGTGGGATAGCCATGTGGCCATGGGTTAGTAGTGTAATATTAGGGTATCTACATAAACCAAACTCGGAAGTTGATGGTTGTTTCGAGCAAATGACATAACCTTCAAAGACGCAGTCGATTCAAACTCAGGCATGGTAGCATCAACTTGACCGATTTTGGAATAACAAATGCCATAAGTTTCAGCTCATGTTGGTTGATTGTTTGTGCCCTTTAGGAATACACGAGCAACCAGTCCCCGTACACGAGAAACCCTCCTCATAACGAGATGTATCTTGACGCGCGATTACTACGCGTTGCTACGCAAGTATACGGTCAAGTAATAAAGTGGAGTATTTTGGACTCCGAGTTATCGAACCCAAGGGAAGATGTTTACTATATGCTCTAGATTAGCAATTAAACTCAATTTACCTAAGTAACCGATAAAAATGGTTGTAGTTTGAGGTGTTGTCACCCTCAAACAATTGACTAGCAATGGTAGTGAAATAACGCGAATAAAATGATTTGATGTAAATCAGAGGAGAGAAAGCTAGGCAATCTATAGATCACCTAGGGTAGTTTTGACAATTTCGGATTCCATGTTCTAACACAATGACTCTTAGTAATCTGCGTTGGGTAATGGCGTTGACAATTACCTATCGGTCTCATGTCGTTCTACACAAAGGTAACGCTTTGTCCCCCTCAGGCCAAGTATACTACCTATGTGTTCTAGCAAGCCAACAATGTTGCAAGGGATAATGTCCTCTCAGACCACCATTCACGAGCAACTCATTACGTCCTACTGAATTTACCCTCATCTAGCCATTCCTATCCAACCAACCTCTCAGTCTAGTCAATTAAGAATGATCTTGTTTACTCATCCCAACTAGGGTAGAGTTGTTTTCACACACTCACTAGTTACGTACTAATTTCGGGTCATGACTCCTACGTTACTAAGAATTAAGCACATTAAACAAGATAATTAGGCTACCAATATCATCATTAAGCCTAGTTCATGATTGAATGAAGAAATATATAATCCACATCACACATCTTAGCCCTAACTTGTTAATGAAAGAACTCAACATGATGAAAACCAAAACAATCTTCATTAAACCATAATCCTAGCATGAAAGATCGTCCAAAATCCGGAAAACATCATCAAAACATAAACCCTAGGCTCTCCATAGATGCCTAGGTATGAGTTTAGATACTCATAACACAAGTTAACATGGTTTTTGAATAGTTCATACAAGAAAGTACAGAGAAAAATAGACCAAACGCTAGAAATCGTGAAGATTGGCGTGATCCGGGCTCTTCTCCTTGCTTGAGGTCGTTCCCAATGAAGTCTCCTTGCTCTCCTCCTTCTTCGTGGCTCTCTAGATGCGTGAATGATGAATTATTTCGTCCCTAGGTCGTTCTTGAATCATAACCCGCAGAAGTCTTCAGTAATTGCACAAAAGCCCCCTAAAATCTGCTCCTGACTTCGAAAGGCCATATCTTCTTCTTCCGAACTCGTATTTAGCTCCGTCACCTATAGTTGGAAATAACTCTGAGTCTAATTTCATATGGCACTGGTCTCAACCCAAAATGAGTTGTAGAACTTCGGATATGATCAAAATAGTGCAAGCTCGTCATCCAAGCTCCTCCAATTCGACTTCTCTTCACTCCACTTGAGCTCCCGTTGTTTCCGAAGTTTGTTCCATGCCTCCTATCAACCGATTAGCATCCGTCCCTGCCAAAACAACATGAACAAACATACCAAGCGATTATATTTGACAAATAACAATAAAATATGCTTGGAAAATGCCCGGACTAACAATATAGCACATGGTAGCAACAAGCGATAAAACGACCTATAATCTCTAAAATTGGGATCAAAACACTCTCCAAATACATATTAACATATGGTAAATGCTAAAGAATTATAGCTCCTAAAAGGCGCTATCAAACTCCCCCACACTTACTCTCTTGCTCGTCTCGAGCACAATAAAGCACAAACCTCCCACACTTGAGACATTGCATACATACCAAAACCAAACCAATGCATACCCCACCACTTTGCATACTTAACTTTACGCTAGCCAACACGAATCACGACTCAATACACAAAGACACGACTATGCAAACTACATGATATGTACAATGCAACTCAAGTATGTACAATGCAAGGAATTAAAGAACATTTTTTTTTTTCTTTTTAGTAGAGATTGGGCAATCTCGAAGAACAAACCGGCATGTCATAAGGCTCTCACATCCCCTAGAAGATTATATAACTTTGGTGATCGGTAGAACTTGCGGCCAGTTTCGTCAGACAGAACGGGCACGAACACAAAATAAGTTGCTTCCGCACACTCATCAAACGTATCCCTAGCACTTACCATCCGAGCTATTTATCCATGGGAAATGTTGACGGCTTTAGGACGGGTAGGAAAGGATATTTAGAAGAGCAGTCCTAGAATTCATGATACAACTCACAAAACCCGATTCTCACACTCCCTCACCAAAATCCAAGGAACCCCACCGAACTAACTACTTCGGCCCTCATTCCCTCAATCTTTGTGCAACGCCGTTCTCGCGGCCAAAAATGTGAAGAAGTGATCAAAAACTCATAGATAATCTCCTTGGTCTTCATGAAGTTTAATTCCGGCTCCCTATTCCATTTCATCTTCAATTTCTATTTTTTTTTTTAATTTCAACAATAAGCACATGGAGCCACCAATGATGATACAATATCCAAGGAGATCAAACCAATATAGATAACGTGGGGGTGGAATGTGTCAAATTAAATGATGTAATCAAATATGTGTCGACACCCCCACACTTAATGTAAAGCATATCCAAAACCCGGTAGTCAATATGTAAACGTGCTAATTCCAACCGATCCTCCTCATCACCTAAGATGTAGAAAATATGAATGAAGTACAAGCACGTCCTCCTATAAGATCAACCAACCCCCACCCCATATTGTGCGGAAAAAGTATCACGCACTACGACACTCCACCTGTGATCGTGGTGTAAGGAAATGAATCACCGCCACACCGAAGCGTGCTGCCATCTCTAACTCACCCTAACATCCCCTCAAAAGATGACATGTAAGAAGATCCACTCAAGATGTATCAAATCAGCTCACCCTCATCGAACCTCCCTAACTCAACTCCCTCTATCATGACGCATAGAAAGGGACCATTCTAACTAGTGATAGAAGTCACAAGGAACGGCTTCCTAGGCTAGAGTATGTGAATAGAAGGGGTAAATGGATCAAATTGGGGTAACTAGTGGACCTAGGCGATGGAGACGGGACGTGAGGTGCCCATAAAATCACTCGCACGGCTGTTCCGTTGCCACTACGAGGAGGGTTGACGACTACCTAAGTGACTGTGGTGTAGCGCTAGTAGGATAACTAGTCTGAGAGACAGCTACTCACAATTATCAAGTGCATTGGCCCTATAAGTCTTCCTACTCCAGATTCTCGCGTGTCTACCTCACCTCAGATTTTCATACTACCTAGGGAATACTATCATTGAGCCCTCTCCACGCTTACTCTCTTCAATTGCCCTTTCTCAAAAATATTCATTTTTTAGTAATTTCCTATTTTTTTTAAGACACTATATGTAACTGGCCAACTCGACTAACCACAAAATAGGGTAGGTGGACTCAATAAATAAAAGTGCTACAATATATACAATGCAAATATTTAAACGTGCACATGCAATCCTATGGACCAACTCTATATGCAAAACAGACTCACTAAACTACATGTAACACTACATGAAGCAAGGCTATGCAATGGTCAACTAGCGGATAGCTGAAAACTCCCCCACACTTAAGCGCTTCGTTGTCCTCAACGAAAAATAGAGTGAAATCAAGAGGACTCGGCTGCTCAAGCGTAGGGTCGGTGGGTCTAGTCGGAGTGAATCCTCCCTTTGTCCTCATCTCGGACGTCGGGACTTGACTCTGGGTATACATCAGACTGGTAATGGAACAATCCATCGTAGGTATGTGGGTGCTGCAACTGGACATTGGCCGCCACAGCCAAGTCCTGAATCCACCCACCCTGCTGGGCATAGTCATAGCTAAGTGACTCCATACCTCGGCCCAACTGGCGCTGACTACTACGGATGTGCTCAAAATGTCTCATCTCCCTAGCTCTATCCTCATCGCCTTTGAGTCTCTGAGACTCCATCATATGCATGAGCGTGTTGAGCCGTCGCTCCATGTTGGAGCTCGAGCTACTCGCTTGGTCTCCGCTAGGTTGTGTGGGGTCAACAGGTATTTGGTTCTTGAGGGGTTCGGGTATTCTCTCCCAATTACGTGCTGCATCCTTCTTCTTCTTGTCCCTAGAGCTATCGTCATACTCTAGACCACTCAAATTAGCCTGAGCATCTTGTGCTAGCTTTAGGAGAAAATAAGTGTGCCTGGGAGATCTACAGTTATAGCGCTCAGTCCTCTCCATAAAAAATCGATAAATTAAGTACGGGACATTGATACGCTTCCCCATCCACAAATAATAAGCCATGGTGCAAAGATGGAAGGAGTACGTGGGATTAGGAGAAACTCCATAAACCCAGTTCTCAAGAAACTCACACAACCACCTCGCACGTGGAAGAACGAGTCTCCTAGAAACGTTCCACTCAGGTAAAGTGGGTTTCTCATTCCACCCCACTCCAAGCACCCCCTCAAAACAAAAAGTGCTCACTACTTCAACAGCATCCAACCTCCTAATGGTCTCATGGTAGGCGCAAATCTCATTCTTTAGAGGTTTGAATTTCAGGGCGGCCGCTATAGTCTCGGGCGTGGTGACTCTATAGGTGCCCCGGCAATACACATGCCTCTGGTCCTCATTCTCTCCCTCGTCATAAAAACGAGCATTTACCAGAATCTCCCTCGCAAGAGCGGAGCTAGGCTTCTTACAAACTTTAAACCACCTATCTAGCCTCTCATTCTTGAACAGATCCTGAAGCTGTTTTGGCATTTTATCGCTTTGCGGGAAGGGTTTTTTAGGAGTCCCTACCCTCTTCAGGAATGCGTCAGTGCAATATGCCTTATGGGCATTCGCACTAACAAACCTGAAGCTGTAGAATTTGGTGCTGCAGATAGTGTCGAGGTCAACATCCTCTGCAGCCCTACCTCTCGTCCCAATCTTTGGAAGTGCAGGCATAACTAAGTTCAACTCATAACGAATTGTAGACGGAGACACCTGACGATGGTTGCCAGAGTCGTCTCCCTCGTCCACATTCTCCTCCTCACTCAAAACTACATCTTCCTCAGGATTGAAGATGGGGTGATCATAAACAACTATACCCCGTCTCCTCTTAGCACTATCCGATGTAGACATAAAGATAAAGAAAATAAAAGGCGAGTGCACGTGAGGTCAAGAGTGAACTAAGCAAGTATCACAAGCCAAATATGAGCAAGTAATAATTTCAAAGCAAATTAAGCTCTAAGAGTGCGTAAGCAAGGAATTAAAGCGAGAGAAAGATTTAGGTACTGATAACTCCGTTTTGGAGTTATATGATTCCTTATTTTTTCTATGCTTTGCGTGCTTATCATGGAGAATTTTATCATATATTGAGCGTTATATGCTAAAATTGTGAAATTTGAGTTTTTGAGCGTTCATCGTTAAATCCGGGCGTTCCTCGTATATTTTGTTGCTTTTATTGTGATATGATCGCGAGTTCGTGTTTCATGTTGTGGTTGGCAGAAAATAGGACGCGAGGATCAAAGGTGATGAAGAAACGAGCTTCGGAAAAAAAGAAAGCAAGGAAAACTCAAGGAAAAGAGCCAGAAAAAAAGCTAAGGCAGATTCTCTTCGCATGAAGAGAATTGTTCTTCGCACGAAGAGAATACTTAGCCAAATTTCCAGATGTCTTCGTGTGGTATGATGTTGTCTCGAAATAGTAAAACTGTTGCAAGAAGAGATCAGACAAGTTGAAGAATCTCTTCGCACGAAGAGAATTGTTCTTCGCACGAAGAAAATGCACAGTTTGTTACGTCCGTCCGGGGCTTCTATGAAATTATCAGAAACTTGTTTAGAACTTTATGGAAACGTATAAAAGGGTATTAGGGCTAATTTTTAGTCTAGTCTATCAAGGAGGAACGTGTTTTTGACCTCAAGGAGCTATTGTGGAGCTTGGTGATCATCCGTTTGCTTTCTAAACTTCTTCTAATCTCTTGTTTTTGGATTATTATCATAGAACTTGTTATTTTGATCATATCTAGTAGTAGCTAAACACTTTTATTGTGGAGTTTTTGAGCGTTCATCCTTAAAACCGGGCGTTTCTCGTATATTTTGTTGCTTTTATTGTGATATGATCGTGGGTTCGTGTTTCGTGTTGTGGTTGGCAGGAAATAGGACGCGAGGATCAAAGGTGATGAAGAAACGAGCTTCGGAAACAAAGAAAGCAAGGAAAACTCAAGGAAAAGAGCCAGAAAAAAAGCTAAGACAGATTCTCTTCGCACGAAGAGAATTGTTCTTCGAACGAAGAGAATACTTAGCCAAATTTCCAGATGTCTTCGTTTGGTATGATGCTGTCTCAAAATAGGAAGACTGTTGCAAGAAGAGATCAGACAAGTTTGAAGAATCTCTTCGCACAAAGAGAATTGTTCTTCGCACGAAGAGAATGCACAATTTGTTAAATCCGTCCAGGGCTTTTATGCAATTATCATAAACTTGTTTAGAACTTTATGGAAACGTATAAAAGGGTATTAGGGCTAGTGTTTAGTCTAGTCTATCAAGGAGGAACGTGTTTTTGACTTCAAGGAGATATTGTGGAGCTTGGGGATCATCCGTTCGCTTTCTAAACTTCTTCTAATCTCTTGTTTTTGGATTATGATCATAGAACTTGTTATTTTGATCATGTCTAGTAGTAGCTAAACACTTTTATCGGGATATCTCGTAGGAAACTAGGGTTTGATCACTACGTATTGTGATTTATGGGTTTTCTTTCATGCAATCATGCTTAATTGTTGAAGTTTTGTCTAGTTATGTGTATTTTACGCCTTTCATATATCTTTTCTATTAGTAGACGTATTAATAGGACTGCGTTAGGTTGTGAATGATAGAGGATTTTACGTTTGTTGCCCGAAAACTTGAAATACACACTAGCCGTATCTAGGGTTGAGGAATCTTGCTAGTTAGCTAAGAACAAAGAGTAGAATAAATATTGTAATGCGTGCTTAAACTTGAGTAGACTAGAGGAATCAGCTGTGAGAGTTTAAGTATAGTTATTGGTTGAGACATCTTCAATATAATTATGCTCGTTTAACTAGAACAAAAATTCATCGTGTTAGTAGAACATAAATTCAACATAGTGTGAAAAACCTAGTGATCCCTAGAGATATCCTGACCTTGATCAACTTTGAGAAACAACCAAATCAACTCGTGCTTAGTAATCTTGAATTAATTCATTGAATTATTTGAGATACTCGTTATTTTAATTATTAGTAGAATTAGAAACAACAACTCAACGCGCTTTACCCACACAAAGAACAAATTTAGTAGCTAATTTACAATGAAGTCTCTTGGGTTTGACAACCCGGATTTCCGGAATATTATCAGTACACCGACAACTGTGCACTTGCAGTTGGAGCGTGTCAGGTACCTACGGTCCCGGAGTACCGTTCTTACGGGACCGGTTTCGCAAACATTGGTCAAGAAAGGACCAAGTGGTCGACCAATTTTTCGAAAACTTGAGCAAAGTGAAGTGAGACTACCTCCTTGTGCTCCTTGGTGTCCCCGTCGAAAGTCTCTTCTTGAGCTAAAGCCGAATCTCCTTCCAAGTTGATGAATCGGAAGATTTTGTGTTCTTGGAGTTCTTCCTCTTTGATTTCCCCCACACTAAAACTAATCCATATCTCTCAAAAACCCAAGAATTAATGTTGTTGTTGGGTTTGCAAGGAGAAAAACCCCACAAAAATTTCTCAATTTGCTTGAGTTTTGGAAATTGGGTGTATGGATGTATGGGTGTTCTTGAAGGATTGAGAGGAACAAGATGAAGAAAAGAGAGGCTTTGATTTAAAATTGGGGTGTTGGGACCCTTCATGGCCGGATATAGGCTTTAAACAACCCCCAAAATACCAAAAACACCCCCCCCCCCCAAAAAAAAGAAGCAGCCCGCCCGATTTCGGCCCCCATTTCGGCCCGAAATGGGTGCCGAAATCAGTTGATATCGGCCTCCATTTCGGCCCGAAATGGAGCCCGAAATCACTGGGCAAATCCAAAGCAGTTCCCCCTTTCTATTTCGGGACGAATTGACTTAATTTCGGCCCCATTTCGGCCCAAAATGGGTGTCGAAATCAACTGATTCTTGCCCACTTTGTTTTTGCTCTAGTTTCTTCATCCGGTATCCGATTCGCGCGATTCTTGAACCGTTGGACTCCACACTCGACGAGGAATCCATTTTTGACTGAAAAATTCGCAAATCCGTGTAATTTTCCGTTTCTTCCCAAATTTGCTCTCTTTGTTCAAAAATCTCTCTTCCTAAAGCTCTTCAACTTTCTCTACTCCGGATTCCGATGCGTGCAACTCCGATATCTCAACTTGCCACCGTAATCCTCATGACTAATTGGCTACTCCTCGACCTCGAGTAGCTTCTTTATCAAGTTCAATGGTCCCGGTATGCTCGTTGTTCCTCGTTTTTCGTGCCAAATTGTGCACACGCATCAAGAACGAGAATCCGAAGGGTCTTTGGTACCTGTGTCCTGCACACTTATAGAAAATATTAAACCGCTCTCTCTCACCCCTCAAAAATCAAGTATGACTATAAAAAAACAGAATATAAAAAAACAAATACGACTACCTAAATTGGGTTGCCTCCCCATCAGCGCTTGTAATTTAAGGTCGACGGCCCGACCCAGTTACCTCATAGCCCCTACACAGGTGGCTTGGCATCCCGTGCCATCTTTTCTAGCTTCCTCTGCTGGATTCTCAACACAACACGATGAACTTTGTCTTTTGGAATTGGTGGCTCATCATGAACCACCTCAGAACTCTTGTGCACTGATTGCACGACTACTGGCATCTATGTCTTCTCTTGAGACTGCTGTGCAGTCGTCTTAGAAACCTGGAAGGTCTCCAATGCATTATTAATCCTCGTGATCAATTCTCCGTTCTCAACATCAATGAGAGTCCGACCGGTAGCCAGAAAGGGCCTACCCAGGATGATCGGAACATCTCCCACAGGCATCTCAAGGATCACAAAATCTGCAGGGATAATAGAATTCCCTACCTTTACCAACACTTCTTCCACCACACCATAGGCTCTCTTGCAAGACTTGTCAGCAAACTGAAGGTTGATCCATGTGGAACGAGCTTCTACTCCCAGCTTCTGAAAAACGGAAAGTGGCATTAAGTTGACACTAGCCCCCGAATCACATAGGGACTTCCCCGTGTAAGCTCCTCCCAAGTTAGCTTCTATCACAAAGCTTCCCGGATCCTTCTGTTTTTGAGGCAAACCATGCATCACATGAGCTCACCTGCTCAGTCAAGTCCACTGTCTTAAAGTCCGGCACCGCCCACTTTCCTGAAATTACATCCTTCATGTATTTGGCATATTTAGGCATCATCTTGACTGCCTCAATCAATGGAACATTGATATGCAACTTCGAGAAAATGGATAAGAATCTCTTGTACTCCTCAGAGTCATGTTTCTTCTTTCTTGTCTTAAGCGGATATGGGAGATTCTTAGATAAAGAGGGTGGTGGTGGTGTTACCTCATCATCAACATGCTGAGTCACGCCCTTTGATTGGGGGATCATGACAGGGGTCTTGTCAAAGACCTCATGCTCCCTAGCTTTCGAAGCTTCAGCTCTGCTGTGGCTCGGATATGGGGGATCATCAAGAACAATCCCGCTACGAGTGGTGATGGCGTTAGCCTGGCGCACATTCTCCGTGTCATATGGCAAGGACCCTGGGGCTCTAGTGGAGAGCTGAGTAGCAATCTGTCCTACCTGCACTTACAGATTACGAAGTGAGGTCTTGGTGATAAGCAAATCTGCAGTCAGTGTCTCCACCTAAGACATGAAAGTATTCACATTCTTGCCCATTTGATACATCATGTTCTTGAGAAATGTCATCTCAGCATTCTGCCCTGCAGCTGGTGGTGGTGGTGGCGCCTGAACAGCTGGCCTACGTTGAAACCCGGGTGCATATGAAGCTCCAGTCTGATCTCCATACCTGAATCCTGGATGATCTCTAGTCCCTGGCCTGTAGTTTCCTGATTCCAGTTGCGTTTTCCCTGTTCCCCCACATAGCTAACATCCTCATTAGCAGCTTGTGTCAAACCTGCATCAAAATCTGGCTCCTCCACTGTAGACACAGTCTTCTTATCCTGATACACATGCTTTGCCATATCTGAAACCATCTTTGTAATCCCATATTTCCACTCATCATTCTTTGGCTCAGGAAACTTGGACAACCTCCTAGAGTCATATAATTGAGCATCCTCTTTTTCAATTTGCTTCATCAAAGCATATGCTCCATCCTTGTGAACCATGTAAAGAAAGTTACCTCCTGCTTCCCTGTTCAATAGATCCTGGTTGGGACGCTCCAAGTCGTGATAGAAGACTTGGAGGATCTTATAGTCGCCAAAGTTATGATTCGGACACTTGCGTATCGTCCTCATGAAACGGTCCCATGCTTCTACAACTGTCTCATCAGCATGCTGCTGAAAACCAAGAATCTCTGCCTGTAAGCCAATGACGCGCTGCGCGGGGTAGAATTTGCTCATAAACTCGTCAACACATTGCTCCCATGTGGTGATCGATTCTGGCTCCCTGGACTCTAGCCATTTCTCTGCCGCTCCCTTCAGACAGTTGTGCACAAGAGATTCCGGCGGGGAGACCTCCGTGTACACCGTATGTAGTGGATCAAGGATCGCACAGGAAGAGAGGGGTTGTGTGTAGGGAGAGAGTAAGGCAGTAGCAATGTCTGAGAGAGAGACAGAGGTTTGGCAGAGCTTCCGCGTATGGCAAGTGTGTTCTCCCCTGTATGGAAAGGTTGACGATCTATATATACTGGAGAACGTGACCGTTGTAGTGTGGTTAATGCGCCCATTAATGGCGGCTTAATTAGCTTAACCATAACGGCACGTTCGTCCGAATATATAGGGATCGTTACAGCACGTTGTGCGCGAATACCGGAACCGTTACGAGGTTGACCGGGTTTGACCGGATTGACCGGGTTTATGGAGCTCGTGCCATAAATCTCTCAAAACAGTTACTAAGGTCGCGCGCGGGCTTGGCTCGCACGCGACAGGGCTTACTCTAGCCTCCAAACCACTAAGTCCCTACAAGTCCCGTGCAGTGGTATGCGAGGGCTCTGTCTCGCAGCCCCCACATGGATCAGCTCGGCTGGTGATCCAGTGTGTGTGGAGCACAATATGGTGTGCTGGATGGTTGCCACGTGGCCAAGATCTGTCAGCTCAGAAAGCACTATCTACATTAGCCCCCTTTCTGCGCGTGAAGACTCATAGCTGCATAGGCTTCCATGCGCGGAAACCAACATACGCGTTGCTGCCACGCACCAATTCAAATACGGGTAAGTTCAGCCCCCGTGCGTGTCATTATGACCTAAAACCCCTAGAGTCGTGCCGTCTGACCTTTAGGGTTTTAGGCGTGACGTCAGCTTGTCCTGTGATTGCGCGATTCGACGGTGACGGTTGCGATTCGA
The DNA here is from genome assembly GCA_023055425.1 of Linanthus parryae. Classification (NCBI taxonomy): domain Eukaryota; kingdom Viridiplantae; phylum Streptophyta; class Magnoliopsida; order Ericales; family Polemoniaceae; genus Linanthus; species Linanthus parryae. The sequence continues at coordinate 69,373,353 of JALGPY010000007.1, read as the reverse complement.
CTACCGAAAGGACGCAACCCTTCATTGTTTTGGATAAATACCTTGTATCCCCCATTATTGCAAAGCATCACTTCTTTCTCTTAAAGTGAATGGTACCCGGAGATCTTCGAGAGCAGATTCAGATAATCAATCACCAGTTCAGAACTGCAAATCGTATTCTTCAATTGTGCATATCCAAGCAGGCTTCAAGAAGACAAGGTTGGCCTCGTTTAATTTTGATTTAAGATACCAGTGTTTGCCTTGAACTGCGTTGAATCTGTAAACCCATAAAATTTGTGAAGAGGCTTTGATCTTTGAACCCACTTTGCTTTAATCCCTCAACAATATGAGATCTTGCGACTCCCTGATTTCTGAAATTGATACCAGAAACTGTTCGTCTTCCTTTGCATAGATCTTGAATTTCAAAATTCAAACTGAAGTGTGGTATTTCTCCCCCCTTTTTCTTGCTCTTCCGCAGGAATGGCCAAGACAAGAGTAACCAGACCCGTCAAGGAAGATGAAGAGATACCCGACCTTCCGCCGACTCTGTGGCGAAAAGCCCCCTATTTAGGCGGCAAAGATTTTTACCATGCGAGAGTTAAGGCGAAGAGGATGCCTGATCCTGTCCCTGTCGAGCGATTGCTGACACTGACTCGCCCAGTCAACTCAGCCTTGCTCGAGTTGATCGGTTCCGAGGACGTAGTTCGATTGGGGATCGAGAACGGGCACTTCCCATATACTGCGATTTCTACCCAGGCGTTCGTCCAGAAATTGGACTATATGGATGAGTGGATTGACCGTGTGTTGGACCATCACGCCGCGACTCTTGATGAAGCCGGCGTCTACTTTGCTATCCGTGCTATGAAGGGTGTTGCCGTGAAGCTGGATCAGTCCATGCTTCTAGACCTTCTGTCCCGTTACTCGCCTGCGACTCATACGTTCCATTTTGCTGAGTTCGAGGCTGCCCCCACGCTCGAGGACGTTCAAATGCTGTATGAGCTTTCCCCCATGGGCGAATTGGACCCTTTGAGTCCCTTGAGGACATCTGCGGAGATTGCTTTATACACGCAGATGGAGGAATGCCTAGCAGAGGTAAAGAAAATCTCCACCCGGTGGACCACTACAAAGCCTCTTCCGAACTGGCAGTTGGTTGATACGTCTGCGAAGAATACCTGGAACAAATGGTTGCAGTACTTCTTCCGAGACTATGCGAACAGCAGCATCACTAAGAAACTTCTGAGTGAGGACCCAGAGGCCGAGAATTATGTAGAGGGTAAAGGCTATCATTTGACCCTTTGTGCTTTTCTCTGTGCTTGGCTGTCGAGATATCTGATTGATGGTCACCCCCATGACGGAGTCTTCTACCATGTGTTGCCACTTGCTGTGAGGCTCGCCCTTGGCCAGAGAGTCGCACTCGGACCCTTGGTCTTGGGCACGCTGTACTATAGGCTTGATCAGTTGGTTCTAGCCATGAAGGAGTCGCGCGGCCAGCTCGATGTACTGACTTTTGTCAATATTTCCTTTTTGACAATGTGGGTTTTCGAGCGATGGCCGTCTTATGCTCCAACTGCTCTCAAACTTGACAAGTGGTGTCCCCCAGGCGAGACGGAAGCGCGCAACAGCGGAAGAGCTGCGAGATGGTTCGGAGCAAGCAACACCAAGTGCGTTTGGAGTTTGATATGCGACAAACGGAAGGAGTTTACTGCCAGGCCCTATGCCACGCGCATTGAGAATGTGCGATGGTTTCCAAAGCTGTACCCCTCTAAAGGTATGGTCTTCTCAGAAGAGCTTCTCTTTGAAGAGGGACCGCATTTCCATGAGCGCTATCGCGAGTTCTTTTGCTGGTGTCTGCGAGGTTTCCTTCCTGCCCTTGCAGAGCATATTCGTGAGCTCGCGCCGAGGTATGAAAAGCATACCGTGGACGTTGACCCCACTCGAGTTTGTCCTCAGTTTGGTTTTGATGCGGTGGCCCCATCAATCTGGCCCCAGTCCATTATCAGAGGATGCTACAAGCGCTTGCTAACAAAGGAGTGCAAGACGGTCTTCATGAACAATCTTCCCTTTGAGCAGCCTGCGGGAACCCGCGAGGGTGATTGTTCCCAAAACTGGCTCGCGTACTGGGTTGCCCAGCAGACGAGGATTGAGACGGAGTCGGCCGCGCAGTCAAGCAGAGCTCCCTTGATCAAAAGAAACTCTTTTCCGTTTCGCCCCGCTTGCAGTCTGAGCGAGTCTGAGTATGGTTGCTACTCACTGTGGGATCGTGAGAACCATTTGTGCCCTGATGTCATTCTGAAGGAGCAAGTCGCCGCAATTAAGAAGGGCGATACGCATGTCGTCAGATATAGCAAGGCATTTGCTGAGGTAAGCAATTTCTTCGCGTGCGTTAAGCTTCTTGATTTCCTTATGCTGACATCTTTATTCTGTACTGTTGTAGTGTCATGTGCGGCGATTCGCATCTGGTGATCGCTCCAAGTCATTGGTTAACGCCATTGTTGCCACCAGAAGACAAAAGCAGTCGTTCCGGCTAGCGTGGAGGATGGATCCTGAGCTTGAAACAAAGATTCGCGCAGTCATGAATGCTTTTGCTGACTCGCTGATAGACAATCCTCCGGCTCCATCTCCTCCTGGAGATGACCCGTCTCCTCCAGCGACTGTGGCGCCAAGAGTGAAGAGACCTAGGCAAAAGGGAATTACGATTTCTTCCCCTAGAAATGCTCCAGCTTCTCCTCCAGTGAGGTCCCTTTCTATCAAGGACAAGGGCAAAGGTCGCATGCCCAGCAAGGTTCGGAAGGAGCTCGCAGTTGAGTCTTTCGTTCCATTCAACCAAGAGGAAGAGGAAGAGAGGCAGGAGCCCCAAGAAAGTGATGAAGAAGAAGAAGCAACAGTTGTGATGCATGAGGAAGAATCAGGAGGTACCTCCGTCGCATTTCCTTTCCCATTATCGTAACTTCTTTGCACTTCTTTTCTTAAACCAGTCATATCTTCGCAGATGATGATGATGAGACCATTGGTGGCCTTTTGGCCAAGAGGCAAAAGAGAGATACCCATTCTAGCATCTCAGACGATCCCATAAGCGAGGACATTCTTGCTGAGTCCAGGAAGACAGTCGCGGAAGCTGCTGAAAGAAGAAGGCAGCGAGAAGAGGAGGAGCTCGAGCGTGTAAGACAGCGGAGCCTCGAAGAGCAGCATGTTGACGACTTAGTGCGTCCAGCTAGCGAGGAAGATGAGCTTCCCGAAGAAGTGGTTCCCCAGGCAGAGGAAGAATATGCGGTTCCGGAAGAGGATGCAGCAGCGCTGGAGCAAGTTCAAGCGGACTTTGAAGAAATCGCAGGCGGCGATAAAGGTGAGATCTTCAATGTCGCAGTAACTTATAGAGATGTTATTGTGGGTGCGTTAAAGCATGGTGTGTCAAAGGCTGACATTCGCCGTTGGTTAGTAGACAAATGCGGAGAGCCCTCAGGTAATTATTTGAGTGATACGCATGTGCTAGGCTTTAGCAACTTGAGACAGAATCATGACTGGTTTATTCGCATCCCAGGTCACGCTTCTCTTAAAGACTTGCTTAGTGAGGACACACTAATAGGACATGGTTCCACGTCCTTAGTGTATGATGAAGATACCTCAATCCCACCTTCGCGTGGAGGTGCTTACTCTTAGCTTTAGTAAAGATATCAAAATAACTTATAGTGCAAGTTACCTCATATTATCGCATTTAATATTGTAGGTCATGCTGAGGAACCTGTGCTGGAGCGGAGAAGTCGGCCTTCTGCGTCCTATGTCCCGATTCCAAGCTCCCATACCGAGAAGCCTGTCGCAGCTGCTGAACATGCAAGTGAGCCTCTCAAGGACATCATCGAACTTTCCGATGACGCTGAAGCAGAGGCTGTGCTGATGGATGAAAATGTCCATGCTGGTGCTGAGGAAGTAAGGACAAGTGCTGCTAATGCTTTCGCATCTGAGAGCGTTCTTCGCCAAGCGACTTCGGCTGTCCCTTCGCCTCCGGCGATGACTGAGTCTGAGGCACCTATTCCTGCATGGAGCTTTTGGGGCTCGCAGGTTGGGAATGCAGTCGCAGCTGGTGCGGCCTACACTCTTCCTCCTGACTACGAGAGATTGGAGCTCGCGGCTGATAGGAGAGCTATGGAGCGAGGACAGTCTTCGACCACCCCGGCAGCGCGCATTCCTTCTCTTCATGAGATTCTGGAAGGAACTGGTAAGCAAAGCTTTACTGTTCGCGTTTTGCATTATTTTCTTGCGAGTTTGACATCATAACTTAGTTTTGACGTCTCTTCAGGTTTGAAGCAAACCGATGTAGACTGGGTGGTTCGAATGCGCCTCGCCTACCCCCAATCGTTTGTGAGATCTCTGGAGATAGGGCCCTTCGACAGGAGGCTGTTTCTTTCTGAAGCCATTTGGATTTTGGAGCAGCTGTCTGCGGCTACGCCTGCGACCATTTCGGTCCAGAGTGCTGAATTGCTATGTGGCATGTGCCAAAATCTCGTGACCAAAGTCCAGGGCAGACTGGGTTTCAAATTTTTTATGAACAGAGTCACGCTGATTCGCGCAGCCATAACTTTGAAACTCGGCCACCAGAATCTCGCAGCTGAGAAGCAGAAGGTGGAGCAGCAAAAGCTAAAGGTTGATGAAGCTCTGAAGCTCTATCATGAGATGAATGCCAGGTGCGAGCTGCTGAAGCAAGAAGTGGAACAAGTAGAGAAGCTGAGCCATCAGTTCGAGCCCCAAGACTCCTTGATCAAAAATTTGCTTTGACTTTTCGAATTTTGAAAAATAGCAAGGAAATAGCTGAAACATTAATGTAGTGTTTGAAACATTAATGTAATGTTGCTAGGGTTTCTCCCCCTTTTTTTTTAACAACAAGAATGAATTTGCCCGTTTTGCCCTTTCCCGGGATTTGATTGGATATTTCTGTGCATATCCAATTATGACATCAGCAATTGATACTCTGCTTGATTTTCGCGCTAATTTCTCGACAGATAAGCACGCTTTCGTTGGGAAGTCCATCCGAATCATGACCATCCGTCATTTATTAGGATACGCAACTGAATCGTCGTAGCCTTTAGTAGGGTAATTGATTGTTACCGCTTTTCAAGGCGTAAGTGATTGAACTTACCCTCTTTTTGAATTCTGCTGACTCATCTTTGGCAACTGAAGAGTCTCCACAGGGTCTATATAAACCCTGTGTTTGCTGTTTGGGTTCTTCATCCCAAAAATGTGCTTTGCCGTGAGTCCTTACGACTGCTGGCTTCAACGCTTATTTTTCGTTGATTCATGGCAACTTCAAGTTGTGAATCCTGAGTTTGCGCTTTGTGCTGTAGAAATAGTTTCCAAGATCCACTTTATGAGGCTTATTGCTCTTTATAACCACCATAAAGAGGATGCAGATAATATCTCATGTGTGTTCGAAGAAATTTCTTCGTGTATTATGTGTGCAGGTCATGTTTCCGGCCGCCTCCCGGCGAGGTGCAGCGCCGAATTGACCGTGCTACCGTCTCGTAATGAACGGCGGAATTCTCCTCCAGCATCCCTGGAGGAGGATTTCTTGCCTCTTCGTTCTTGAACTCAGGGGGCTTGTCAATGCCCTTGTCTATCATGACAAGGAATCCATCACCAGAGGAATGACTGCTTCCCCTGTTAGGGTAGCATATGTCGGAACAGGAAGTTCCTCCGGTGCCTATCTTGATCAGACAGAGGCTTTTGTCACCCCTTGGGGTCTTGGACGTACCGTTTCGCAGATCTTGCTGCTAGGGACGTGGCGAATGACAAGCTGATCTCTTCGCGGCAGCATCCCTTTTGCTATAGATCTTTGGCCGTAGATCTGCGTATTGCATCGCCGGTGTTAGGACCGGTGAGTTCATCCTTTTCAGCCAGGATTCCCGTAGTGTGTCTCTGCTGACTTGTCAGCTACTTTTCGAATGTATTGTAAGCCATGTTGGCTGCGTAGTTAGATCTGAGCTTTTTCGCTTGTAAGCTGCTATCTAGACAGATAAATTGTAAGTCATTTGACTCATAATGATAAATAGCCTTTTGTATTATCTGCTGTCTCTTTACAACAAAATACAACTTTGCATGCGTTTAGGCATATTTCGCCTTGCATAATGCTACGTAATGGTTTCGCATTTGCGATCTGTTATATGAATTCGTGGATGTTTCACTAGATCGTTCGAGATCGTATTTTCGCAGCTGTGCCACCTTGACAGATGGGTTTGTGATTGGCCTTTGTGGATCATTTAAGATCATTTTCGCAATATTGCTATCGTAGCAGATAGTCTTTAGTAGATCAATTAAGATCGTCAAATCGTGCGAGTTGCTATCGTGGCAGACAGGCTTTTAGATGATCAAACAAGATCATTTTGCGCATGAGTTGCTATCATGACAGATAGGCTTTAGAAGATCAATTAAGATCGCATTTGTATAGGCTGCTACCGTGAAAGATAGGCTTTAAAGATCAATTAAGATCGCATTTGTATGTGTTGCCATCGTGACAGATAGGCTTTAGAAGATCAACTAAGATCATTTTTGCGTAGGCTGCTATCGCATCGGATAGGCTTGAAAGATCAATTAAGATCGCATTTGTATAGGCTGCTATCGTGACATATAGGCTTTAGAAGATCAGTTAAGATCGCATTTGCATAGGCTGCTATCGTAACAGATAGGCTTAGATGATCAGTTAAGATCGCATTTCGCATTTGCTGCTATCGTAACAGATAGGCTTAGATGATCAGTTAAGATCGTATTTGCGCGGGCTGCTATCATAACAGATAGGCTTAAATGATCAATTAAGATCGCATTTCGCATTTGCTGCTATCGTAACAGATAGGCTTAGATGATCAGTTAAGATCGTATTTGCGCGGGCTGCTATCATAACAGATAGGCTTAAATGATCAATTAAGATCGCATTTTGCGCGGGCTGCTATCGTAACAGATAGGCTTAAATGATCAATTAAGATCGCATTTTGCATGGGCTGCTATCGTGAGAGATAGGCTTATAATGATGATCGATTAAGATCGTAGTTGTACAGATTGCTATTGCGGCGAATAAACTATTGTTAACAGTAATAACAACTGAGTAAAGCATCATAAACAGCTAGAAATGTGAACTTCTCATTTGGGAGAATTCTTTTATTATAACGCTCTCATATGGGAGAGATGGGATTACAATCCTCTCATATGGGAGAGGAGATTGTGTAAATCGTAGCCATACAAGATATCAAGCGACGTTATAATAAAACGCATGAAATGAGAGAAGTCAAGGATAGTACTTCTTAATCCAGCGCATGTTGACTGAACTCGGGGTTGAGGTTGTGCCGTGCAACCTTCGGATGCTGCAGTAGCCACTGTCGAAGACTTCTGTGACTTCGAAGGGTCCCTCCCAGTTGGCTGCGAACTTCGGGTGAGTTGCTTCTCGCATACAGTGGTCAGATGCGCGTAAGACCAAGTCTCCGACTGCGAAATCTCTTCGCTGGACCGTCTTATTGTAGGCGCGAGCGATTCTTTCCCGGTACCGCTTGTTGGTTCTTTTGGCTTGTTCTCGCTTTTCCTCCAGCAAGACTAAGTCGTGATCGCGTTGATTTTCATAGAGTGCATGGAAGGCCAGCCTTGCCGAATTGACTCTAACCTCCGCAGGTACTACAGCTTCGGCCCCATAACATAGTAGAAATGGCGAGGCCCCCGTGGGTGTCCTTGGAGAAGTTCGGTAGGCCCACAGAGCTATGCTTAGAGAGTCGGCCCACTTCTTGTGGTCATCTGCGACCATCTTACTCAAAATTCTCAACAGCGTTTTGTTGGTCGCTTCGGCTTGTCCATTTCCCTTTGGGTAATAAGGGGTAGAACAAATCTGCCTGATGTTGTACTCCGCTAATCTCGCAGCTACCTGGCGATTAACAAAAGGAGTACCGTTATCTGAAAGAATGGTGTTTGGGATTCCGAACCTGCATATGATGCTTTCCTGGATGAATTTGACCACAGCCAGCGCATTTGCCGTCTTCAGTGGTATTGCTTCCACCCACTTGGTGAACAGCTCAGTCGCGGTGAGAATGAAATGGTTCCCGTGCGACGTCGGTCGGATGGGACCGATGAAGTCCAGAGCCCATGTGTGAAATGGCCATGGCGTCCCTAATGCATGTAGATCCACGGCGGGAGCGTGCACTAGGTTCCCTTTGAATTGGCACTCCTGGCAGCGTCGCACTTTGGTGCGGCAATCGACCTCCATCGTGGGCCAGAAATACCCAATTGAGAGGAGCTGTCTGCACAATTTCGCACCTCCTTGGTGCTCTACCTGATGGGAAAGGTCCATGACTTCTTGTGCTTCTCTTCCGTCTAGACATCGCAGCAAGTTGCCCTCATGACCTCTTCGCCAAAGTAGGTTTTCCTGTACCACATATCGAGACGCTTTCCTTTTCAATTTCTCGACTTCTTTTCTTGACTCGGGCGCAGTGCCCTGGGTGAGGAAATCAAATAGTGGCTTCCTCCAGTCCGTGTCGTCATCGGTTAGGGCGATGAGTAGAGAATCTTTGATTAGTGCGCAACTCTCGCACTTTCCTTGTGTCAGGGCTGCGGCTGTTGACATGTCTGGCCAATGAATGCCATATCTCTGAGCCTTCCTGTAGATTGACACCTCGCTTTCTCCGCAAGCGTGTTGGTGAATCTTTTCTAACAAAAGTTGTCCCTCTCGCTCGGAGACGCATCGCATGAGTATTCCGCCAGGGCCCTTGTAATAGAGGGTGTTGTCATGTATGCAGTACCCTTTTGTGAGTGCCCAGCTTTCGCTGCTTGTGCCTTCCGCAATAGCTTGCAGGATTGCTTTCCGCCAGTCTGCATCATCCATGTGTTCTTCGTCGCACGCATCCTCTGTCAGTGCCGACGATGTTCGCACTTCAATAGATATTTTTGCGGGACACTTGTCAATGCTGACCTTAGATCCCAAGGTTGCTAACGCGTCCGCGTGCCTGTTGTCTGCTCGGGGCTAGTGCTCGTACTTCACATCGCAGAATTGCTGCATCACATTTTGTACTAGGGTGCGGTAAGACAGGAGATTGATTTCCTTCAAACCATACTCGCCCGAGGCTTGCTTAACGATCAGCTTGGAATCTCCCATGACCGTTAAGTTGCTTACTTCCAAAGCTTTCGCTGCACGGAGCCCTGCGATGAGAGCCTCATATTCCGCTTCGTTGTTTGTGACTGCGAAGTTGAGCTTTGCGGACATCTGTATCACTTCCCCGTCTGGCTTTGTCAAGACTATCCCAATGCCTCCACCTTTCCTTGTGGACGAGCCGTCAAAGTGGAGCGTCCAATAGGGCACTTCGATTGCGTAGATTTCAGGGCCTTCGAGCTCTTCCTCGATCACGGGCTCGTGGCTGTTGTCAGGGAACTGTGCCAACAGATCTGCTACCGCCTGCGACTTGATCGCTCGCGGTCGCACGCATGTGATATCATATTGAGAAATGGTCATGTACCATTTCGCCAATCTCCCACCCGGAGTAGTGTGAGTTAGCAAATATCGTATAGGGTCGCTCTTGGTGACCACTACTACTTTGTGCGATGCGAAATAGTGTTTCAACTTCTCTATCACAAAGAATAAGGCAAGGCGATGACGTTCGATGTCTGTGTACCTTGATTCAGCAGGCTGCACGATGCGAGAGATGTAGTAGATAGGCCTCTCTTGGCCTTCATACTCCTGAGCCAAGAGCGCTCCTATAGATCTCCTTGTTGATGTCAGATATAGCAGGAGCGGTGAACCCAGTTGGGGTGCGATCATTATTTTTGAGGACGTGAGTAAATCCTTCAGCTTTTCGAATGCAGCTTCGTGCTCCGGAGTCCAGTTGTACGCAGCGTCTTTCTTGAGGAGAGCACTAAAACAGCAGGTGATTTCTGCAATCGCTGGGATGAATCTTCGCAGATATGATAGCTTTCCCAAGAATGTTTTCAAGGTACTCTGGTTATGGGGTGGTGTCATGCTGGTGATAGCTGACACTTTCGCAGGGTCAGGCTCGATCCCTTGGCGATGAACCACGCATCCCAAGAATTTCCCTGATGTTACCCCGAATGCGCACTTCATGGGATTCATCTTCAGTTGAAAACATCTGCATCTATTGAACACCTTTCGTAGATCTGCGAGGTGGTCTGCTTCGCGCTTGGAATTGACAACCAGGTCATCCACATAGAATTCCACTTCTTTATGCATCATGTCGTGAAACAGGGCCATCATGGCCCGCTGATAGGTTGCACCCGCATTTTTGAGACCGAATGGCATTACGGTGTAATTGAACACCCCCACCGGAGTGATGAATGCAGTTTTCCGCGCATCTTCGGGATCCATCTTGATTTGATTGTACCCGCTGAAGCCGTCCATGAAACTGAACATGCGATGGCCCGCTGTTGAATCAATAAGCAAATCGATGTTGGGCAGTGGGAAATCGTCCTTGGGGCAGAAGCGATTGAGATCTCGGAAGTCCACGCAGATGCGGAGCTGTCCGTTCTTTTTCACTACTGGCACGATATTGGCCAGCCATGTGGGATGATGATTCGGCTCTATGAATTTGGCATCCAGGAGTTTGACGATCTCCTGCTTGATTTTCACGTTAAGCTCCGGTCTGAAGCTCCTCGTACTCTGCTTTACCGGTTTAGACCCTGGGATAATGTCTAAACGGTGCATGGTGATGCTTGTATCCAGGCCTGGCATTTCGTCGTACTCCCATGCGAACACATCCTTGTATTCAGTTAGGAGTTGTAGCAGTCCTTGCTCCTCTTCGCTTGTGAGGTCCGCACTTAGAAAGACTGGCCTTCTCTTTTCCTCGTTCGGGCTGAGGAACACTTCCTTTAGCTCTTGCTTTTGTGGTCTGGGCCTGTCTTCCATGCATTCAGGTGCTTCTTTGAGTTTCTCGTCTAGAGCGCCCTGTGTTGGCTCTTCCGTCAGCGCAATTTGCTCGATTTGATTGATTTGCCCAGGGATATCCCCATGCCCGCGTGAGGACATCCCCGTGCACCTTCATATGCGATAGCACTTCTTCCCATTGGCGTAGAAGCTCTCTATCTCCTTGACCTCGGGGTCGTTCTTTTCGATTCTCTTAAGAGTATACACGTTCCTTCGATGATATGCGATACGCGGTGCCTCTTCGCGTGTAGAGGGCTTTTCCTTGGCATCTTCCCTTGTCACCATTACTCCCGCAGGTGACTGATCCTTGATGTCCTCCCAGAGGGGCAAGGGAGTAGGGTTGAATGGTCCCGGTGTTTGCTCGTCCGCCATCTCAGTGAACCATACCGCTTCGCTGAGATGTGCTTCGTCCAGGTTGAATGGGTTCGTCAAAGCCGGTATCTAGACTATTCTGTCGTTCCAGATAGCTTTCATAACCTGGTGAGCCGTTGAAGGAACTGCGTCGAAGCGATGAATCCAGGCTCGACCTATAATCATGTGGTACGTGGTGTTCGCGTCTATGACATAGAACTTTGCTGAGCACTTGATTTTGCCAATCTGAACGCCCAAGCGGATCCATCCGATCGTCATTCTAGAGTCGCTTCCGAATCCCATAAGCGGAGATGGACGTCTGACGATCTTGTGCTCGGGGATCCCTGCTAGCTTCAGTGTGTGGAGCGAAACGACGTTGACCGCTGCTCCTCCATCGACGAACGCTCGTTTGAACTCGACGCCATTGATGATGGCGGTCACGTACAGAGGTCTTTGGTGGCCCGCCTCCGTCTTCTTGTCGCTGGCAGGAAAGATCATAATCTTTTCTGTAGAGCGAGATGCCCTGATGACTTTCCCGTTGGAGACTACGAGGTCCTCCTCGTAGTCCTCTGCTATTCTCAAGATCGCTTTCGTCATATCTGTCCGGCACTTCTCGGAGAAGTTCATCTCATCGAAGAATCGGCTGAAGCCATGCGACCCTTTCATGCGGTCGGCACGTTCATCCTCCGTGTCCATGCTGTAGTCGTCGTCTTCATGGACCTCGGCAACGATGGGTAGACCATCCTCTGCGACTTCTTCCAAGTCAACAATCGAGATCATGGCGACCTCTTTGCCTTTCGGGCCCTGCTCCGCATGAGCAGGAAGTGGGTTGTTGCGCACGTCCTTTCTGTGATCGCTGACGATTAGCTCGCCGTTCTTCATCTTCTGGTCGAATGTAAACCTGAGCTTTTTACATTCCGCCGTGGGGTGCATGACCTTGCCATGGTACTCGCACCACTTAGGGTCTCTCACCATCTCCTTGGAGGGTGTTTTCTCGAGCGGTGGCAGGACGCCGTCCTTGCGCCACTGTCTGCAGAGGTCACTTGCTTCCTCTACCGAGCATGGCAGAGTCGGTACATCGAAGTTCGCAACCTTCGCTTGCTTCTGGGGCGAAACTGTATTGACCTCAGCTTCGCGTCCCCTCTTGTAGCTAAATCTCCCGATCTTGTATGTAGCGCCGCTCGAAGGTCGCTCCGGAGCGCTCTTCTTTTTCTGTCTCTCGACTATAGGCTCGATGTTCTTCGTGCATTCGATTAGCTTTGAAAACGTAGGTGTTTGCAAATTAATGAGCATACCTTTGTATTCATCTCGCATGCATTGCAGGCATATCTCTACGAGCCGGCTTTCGGGCATTGGATCTTTGCACTCCAAGGATTTCGCCCTGAATTTCTTGATGAAAGTGATTCCGTCCTCCTCGCGCTTTTGATACATCCGCGAGAGATGGATCATCGTCACCTTTTCTTCCATCTGGAAGAACTTGGTATAGAACTTCTGGACCATGTCGTCCCAAGTCTTCACGGATCCGGCTTCCAATGTTCGGTACCATTTGTATGCTACGTTCCCTAGAGATTTTGGGAACTCTCGCATCAGCAGCTTGGGATCAGCTCCGTACGGACCCATGACATAAATGAAACGCATGACATGCTCATGAGCGTTTCCATTGACGTCTTCGAACTTATCCCATTTAGGAGCCTTGTACCCCACCGGGTTAGGCATGAGATAGATCTCTCGTGGAATAGGTGGATCGTTGTCTAACTTCGGGATAATGGTATCCGCGAATGACTGATGAGCCAGAATAGTGTCCACGCGCTTCTGCAGAGACGTCATGCATTCTGGAATGCTCCCCTCGGTAGTTGATGGAGGGGTTGCCGTAGGCGGTGGCGACACATACGCCGCCGGAGGGTTGGGAGCATACTGACTACCCGTATTCCCCCAGATCGCCGTTGGGGGAGGCAAAGGGTACTGCAGAGTTGGGTTAGACGCCAAAGCCGAGGGCTGAGGAGTGTGAGCAGCAAGAGGCAGCATCTGGGCCGTTGACCCCTGAACCGGAGGCAGCTGCGTAGTCGCCGGTGGAGTCTGCAGATTGGGGTTGGGAGGTGTGGTTGACACTCCCAATCCTGGAGCGGTAGGGGCTCCTCCTCCTTGAGGGGCAGCGGCGGCTGACGAAGGGTTTGGTGCAAGGGTGCCCAGAACGGCCAAGATCCGTTCTAATTGCGCAGACTGAGCCTTGAGAGCTTTCGCCTGACTCTGAACAGTGGCATCCAAAGACTCTAGCGTGGGTGTCTCGCCGGGAGTCGTAGGAGTACGGCGGGTCTCGTCTCCCGATGGTGCTTCGGTGGAAGGCGATCTGTTGCTGACATCATCCTCCTGAGACATGGTTGCTTTTGTTGGTAAGTTCACGTCGAGTTCACCAAAAATGTGCACAAGAGGTTCCGGCGGGGAGACCTCCGTGTACACCGTATGTAGTGGATCAAGGATCGCACAGGAAGAGAGGGGTTGTGTGTAGGGAGAGAGTAAGGCAGTAGCAATGTCTGAGAGAGAGACAGAGGTTTGGCAGAGCTTCCGCGTATGGCAAGTGTGTTCTCCCCTGTATAGAAAGGTTGACGATCTATATATACTGGAGAACGTGACCGTTGTAGTGTGGTTAATGCGCCCATTAATGGCGGCTTAATTAGCTTAACCATAACGGCACGTTCGTCCGAGTATATAGGGACCGTTACAGCACGTTGTGCGCGAATACCGGAACCGTTACGAGGTTGACCGGGTTTGACCGGATTGACCGGGTTTATGGAGCTCGTGCCATAAATCTCTCAAAACAGTTACTAAGGTCGCGCGCGGGCTTGGCTCGCACGCGACAGGGCTTACTCTAGCCTCCAAACCACTAAGTCCCTACAAGTCCCGTGCAGTGGTATGCGAGGGCTCTGTCTCGCAGCCCCCACATGGATCAGCTCGGCTGGTGATCCAGTGTGTGTGGAGCACAATATGGTGTGCTGGATGGTTGCCACGTGGCCAAGATCTGTCAGCTCAGAAAGCACTATCTACAACAGTAAGGAAAAAAAATCAGCTTCAATGTCTCTGGGTCACATTCTTGTACTTCACTGTCTTGATGTAGGCATCAAACTTTCCAATGAAGTCATTTGGGTCTTCATCCCTGTTCCCATAGTACAGAAACTGGTTCTGCACCATCGTGATGGTGGCAGGCTTCAAATCGAAGTGCTCAGCCTGAATGGTTGGCACTACAATCGCTGGCTTGTGTCCTCTCTGAGTTGACTGAAACTTTCAACCAATGCTTGCCTTGATTTGTTGTAGGGAATTTGGTTCTTTTGTTCATCAAGTTTCTCTTGAAGTTCAGTCAACTTCTGGTTCAGTTGAGCGTTAGTCAATTGCTCACCCATTGCGATCTGTCTTGGATCTCGTCTCGGAGTTCTGAATAGTTGTTCTGGGTCTTCAAATGGGGGCACAAGGTCTCTAGAGATCCGGTGCATACACTGAGAACCTGAAACAAAATTCAGAAAACAAATCAGAAATCACAGAAATAATAAACAAAAAGAAAGAGGTAAATTAAACTAATCGCTAAACTAGAATAGTAACCAATGCCTTCCCCGACAACGGCGCCAAAAACTTGACGCGCGATTACTACGCGTTGCTACGCAAGTATACAGTCAAGTAATAAAGTGGAGTATTTTGGACTCCGAGTTATCGAACCCAAGGGAAGGTGTTTCCTATATGCTCTAGATTAGCAATTAAACTCAATTTACCTAAGTAACCGGTAAAAATGGTTGTAGTTTGAAGTGTTGTCACCCTCAAACAAGTGACTAGCAATGGTAATGAAATAACGCGAATAAAATGATTTGATGTAAATTAGAGGAGAGAAAGCTAGGCAATCTATAGATCACCTTGGGTAGTTTTGACAATTCCGGATTCCATGTTCTAACACAATGACTCTTAGTAACCTATGCTGGGTAATGGCATTGACAATTACCTATCGGTATCATGTCTTTCTACACAAAGGTAACGATTTGTCCCCCTCAGGCCAAGTATACTACCTATGTGTTCTAGCAGGCCAACAATGTTGCAAGGGATAATGTCCTCTAAGACCACCACTCATGAGCAACTCATTACGTCCTACTGAATTTACCCTCATCTAACCATTCCTATCCAACCAACCTCTCAGTCTAATCAATTAAGAATGATCTTGTTTACTCATCCCAACTAGGGTAGAGTTGTTTTCACACACTCACTAGTTATGTAGTAATTTCGGGTCATGACTCCTAGTTACTAAGAATTAAGCACAATAAACAAGATAATTAGGCTACCAATATCATTATTAAGCCTAGTTCATGATTTAATGAAGAAATATATAATCCACATCACACATCTTATCCCTAACTTGTCAATGAAAGAACTCAACATGATGAAAACCAAAACAATCTTCATTAAACCATAATCCTAACATGAAAGATAATCCAAAATCCGGAAAAAGTCATCAAAACATAAACCCTAGGCTCTCCATAGATGCCTAGATATGAGTTTAGCTACTCATAACACAAGTTAACATGGTTCTTGAATATTTCATACAAGAAAGTAGAGAAAAAAATAGATCAAATGCTAGAAATCGTGAAGATTGGCGTGATCCGAGCTCTTCTCCTTGCTTGAGGTCGTTCCCAATGAAGTCTCCTTTCTCTCCTCCTTCGTGGCTCTCTGGATGCGTGAATGATGAATAATTCCGTCCCTAGGTCGTTCTTGAATCATGACCCGCAGAAGTCTTCAGTAATTGCACAAAAGCCCCCTGAAATCTGCTCCTGACTTCGGAAGGCGATATCTTCTTCGTCCGAACTCGGATTTAGCTCCGTGACCTCTCGTTGGAAAGATATCTGAGTCTAATTTCATATGACATTGGTCTTACCCCAAAATGAGTTGTAGAAATCCGGCTATGATCAAAATAGTGAAAGCTGGTCATCCAAGCTCCTCCAATTCGACTTCTCTTCACTCCACTTGAGCTCCCGTTGTTTCCGAAGTTCGTTCCATGCCTCCTATCAACCGATTAGCATCCGTCCCTGCCAAAACAACATGAACAAACATACAAAGCGATTGTATTTGACAAATAACAATAAAATATGCATAGAAAACGCCCGGACTAACAATATAGCACATGGTAGCAACTAGTGATAAAACGACCTATAATCTCTAACATCGAGATCAAAACACTCTCCAAATACATATTAACCTGTGGTAAATGTTAAAGAATTATAGCTCCTAAAAATCGCTATCATATCCCCACATTAAATGTTTGGGTACGTAGATTTCCCACATCATTAACACAAATTGGGAATTCTTTCGTATTTGAAGTCTATCCAGGTTTCTTGTTCCGAGCTTGGATATGAATTCCACTATGTAGGTGATTGGCAAGCGAGAGCCTTTTCCTAATTCTACGGAGTTTGCTCCGTCTTCATTGTCAATCTTAGGATCCAAATCAAGACATCACCTACCGCAGCCAGTGCGTGTCTTCCACCTTCCTCCGAAACTAGATGAATCAGAAGATTATGAACTTAAAACCAGTTGTCAAAACTAGAAAAGCGAACTTCTTTGGTTGGGTCACCAAGACTACATGGTTTGAAGAGAGAAACTTTGTCTTTAGAAACTCATGGTCTCCTGGAGAAGATCCAATCTAAACAAGCTTGATCCGGGAATCTGAATAAAAAGTACTAAAATCTACCTCCAACATACGGACGAGCGGTCCTCGATTCCATATTCCACGAAACATATTCCTCAACGGTTCGTTTGGATAACGTTGAATTTGGGGTGATTTCAAATGAAATCCAACGTTTGGATATATTAGAGGGGCATGGATTTGATTTGAAACAAATCCAAGCTCCCAAATCATGAATAATTTGAAATTCCAACCCACTGGCCGTCATTGGAATTCCAGCGCGGCTAAAGTGATGAAGCCGAGCTTTAAAAATGCGAGTTTACCGGGAGAAACCAAGTTTTCATCTTTAGTCTTCAAAAAAATCGTTTAAAAAAGTGCTCTTCCGGGGAATCGAACCCCGTATCTCAGACTCACAGACGGGTCAAAGCCTTTACAAAGGAGCAATTGCAATACCTTTTATGCATGAAATAATAAATTTCCCCAGCAAATCCGAATACAAAATTAAACTCAGAATAGTATCCAAACGAATATTTTCAAATCCGAAGGGATTTGAAATTTCAGAATTTGAAATTTGAAATTTCAAATCCAAATCCAAATCCAAATTGAAATCATGGATACCAAACGCAACCCAAGGTAATTTTCCTCGAAAGCGAACGTGCCAATCAAGCAAAACTCAAATCCTTCCTCTGCCTTTTTGTTCGCAAAACTGATTAGCGTAGACAACAACTTCGCTAATCAGTTTAATGGGACGGCGTGTAGAACTAGGGATTCGAGGGTTCCAAAAAATTCCTCTACAATTCGACTATTTTTACTTGTATCAGAGTGAAGATTATATAATGGTGGGTATTTATAGCTTGTAATTTAATTAGGTTGATGGCAATTGGAGTTTTGTCAAAAATTTAAGCTCAATTTTTTTTAGCAAGTGTTTTTGTCGTCAATCAGATTTGAACTCGGGACGTCATGCAGGGACTTCAAACGTTCTACCACTTAGAGTTATCACCCTAGCAGCATGCATTTAAGCTTAATCTTTATCCTACCATATACCTTGTGGGATGGTACAATTTTAAATGGAAATGAAGACAAAATTGGATGGGGTCTAAAGTGTACAAGTTTATCTTTTAATAATCTTTTACTTCATTTCACACCCAAATACTACTCTGTCCCAGCTCTTGCCCATCATTGGGAATATTTGACTCGTATATGGGTCACTTTGACCGGGTGATTTCGATAGCAAAATAATGCGATTTTTCGACAATTTTTTCACGGTATTATAGAGCAACTTATACTCTACAACACCATGAAAAAATTATCAAAAAATTAAATTACTTTGCTATCCAAATCACCGAGTTAAAGTGACCCAGTGAATAGTGGTAAAAGTCAAAATGATGGGGAAGAGCTGGGACAGAGGTGTACAGAAAAAAACTTGAAACAGGTAAAAACTTATCCCTATCCCCAATTTATCCCTTACCCAAACAAGGCCTAAAAAAAGGAAAAGAGGAAGGATCCGGCAGTGAGCCGTCTTTTGGGAAAGGATCTAGAAAGTCGACGCTCTGAGAGAAACGCGTAGCCTGTACACACAACAACGAAGGAAGAGGAAGAAGAAGAGAGAGAGAGAGACGTCAAAGCGTACAAGAAAGGATGGAATAAAATTGGGACATGAATGATCTGTTCTCGACTTCAAACAAAAGACCGCCAACGAGCATCCTCGCTGTTTTCGTCATCATACAACCCCCTCCTCTCCTCTCTCATCCTTTCCCTCACATCTGCACGTTCAAGCCCTAGGTCCATCCACGATTCAGATCTATTTCTTCATCTTTGGATCGTTTGAAATTCTTCCAACACACAAACCAAATTGAGAGAGAAATTGTTGACTTGGGGTCTCCGCAGACATGGCTTTCTTTTCTTCAATCGCTTCCAGTATATCCAATTTCGGCAGCGCTATGCACAAATCCGTTAACGGGTATGTCTCCTCCATCTTATCCCAATTCTTTGTTTTTAACGCCCTAGATCCGCTTCGTGATTCGTTTCGATTCCAGGGTTTTGCGCCTTAATTTCAGCCCCTTTGTCTTAATTTGTGAAGCCCTATCTATCTTCGTTTCTAATTATTTGAATCTGGATTGTTAATATGTAAAGTCTGATCTTGTTGTTGCTTGCCCTTTTCCGAATTTGTTACTTTCTCAGTCCATCTGATGGGGTGAGTCATATTATGTTCTGTCCAAAATAATTGTTCTTCATGAAATTGTAATATGTAATAGCAAACTTGTTCATGTAAGCTCTAAAACATTGAGAGGACTGGAGGTAAGTAGGGGTGAGCCTGTGTCCTGAGTCAACTCAATACCTAAATAGAGAATTTATTTTTTCCAATTTAACCGGGTCCACCGCATGAATCAATTGTGCTCCAGTTCCATCTTTCCGGAGGTTTATCACTCATTTAGGTGTTTAATCTTGATCAGGTCTTGTCTTATTGACTCTAGCTAGGTTCACCTTGGTCGCCCTCTGCCTTGTTTCAACTTGAATGGATTCAATTTTTTCATTGAGGCATCCATTTTCCAAGGGCCTAAAATACATGACCAGAGGACCCGAACTAGTGTATCTCGTTGTGTCTTCTGTTGGTGCATCCAAATGTTAGGTTGCTAAAAGAGAAACTGGGGTGGGGTACGTCATCCAAGAACACTTCATATCTGGTAAAAGTGAAACTGTCCAGTTAGTTGATTCCGATGTGGCTCTTGCTTTTTATCGAATCTCATCCGTGGTCTATGTGCCTACATATTTTAAAGTGCAGGAAACTTCCAGTTCGTCACGGATGCTTCCTTTTTATCAGTTGTGCAGCCTTGTTTCCCTCATGTTTCTGAGAAGTTGTTTGGTTGCTTGTTTTTTTATCTCATTCTTTTTGTGGTCAACATCTCCAAACTGACAACGACACACCCTTGGTGTGGGGTCTTCTTGTGAACTTCAATATCATCAACATCAAGTGACAAGAGAGAGAAAACTGAGTTGATATTAAGACTGCGAAGTGAGAACCGTGAATGAAAACTTATCATGTGCGAAATCTGTGACCTCAAGTACATACCATTGTAGTGTTCTAGATCTATATTTATATTCATGTTTCGTAGCTGAAGTCTACATTTTTGCAGTCTTCAAGATGTTATAGAGGTGTAATACATGAGTTATCGTCAAACGCAGGTCATGAATGTGTTGTTCACGAATCAACATAATTGTTTATAATTATCAATGAATTTGATGGTTACAATTCGATGTTGTGAAGGCATTGCGTCTTGTTTTTCTATGTCTCAACTCTCGTTAATGGTCAAATGTATATGAGATTTTGTCCTGAAACATAGCCAGGTGTGAACTACCCCTAGTATGATTGTACTAGGGCAGTGTAGCTGACTGGTTGATATACTGCTGCTGTGTACACACTGCCTTCACTGATTCTTTTTTCATACAGATTGTTGTGCATAATGTTTAGATCCTATGCTCCAGGGTCTAAATAGGGTTATCCTGCCTTTATTGAGAAACTCAATTGTTTGATTGAAGCATTATCTCGTCATGTCTTATCCGTCATAACTTTTGTACTATTTCAACTTGTCTAGTTTCTGTTTTTCTTATTCTATTTGTTTATGTTCTCCAGTTTGATGGGTTATGAAGGACTAGAAGTTGTAAATCCCGAAGGGGGTGATGAGGATGCAGCAGAGGAAGCACAAAGAGGAAGATGGAAGCAAGAGGTGAAATTTTTTTCTCCTTTTTTCCGGAAGCTGGTGAAACTCTTTATTTTGTTCGTTGTATTAACACCCATTTGTTAATGTTTCTGGTTTTTTATACGTCAATGAGTAAGTTTTGTAATGACAAAAGATAAATGTTTTATTTTATTTTATTTATTTTATTTTATTTTATTTTTAGAATAGCCAGGTTCGAACCTAGGACCTCATGCAAGGGCTTCAAACGCTACCACCGAGTTAGCACCCATTTGCATAAATGTCCAGGTTTTATGAACAATAGTGCTGTTAGTCTTGAGGAACTCTTTGTGGTTACTAATTCTTTTAAAATTAGCAAGCATCAATGCAGGTTCTGAGTCAAGAATTCGTGCATGAAAAGAACTTAATGATTCTGCTACTAGTTGTTACTTTTGGAATTGACATTTATTAATGTCCATGACCTTACATTCATATGCATACGCCTCTCTATCTAAGATGATCTGTTTGGATTCTTTTCTGTTATTTTCTTCTTTCTTAATTATTGATTTTAACTTGCTTGCTTTTTTGAATTTTATTTTCTCAGAATAGAAGTGTAACTTTTGCTCTTTATCAGAGCAAATCATGTGAACCTTGAACTCTTTATTCCTTTTCATTTTCTCGTCATACTCAATTCATGTTTTTTTTCCTTTTCTTATCAGGATAGGGATAGTTACTGGAAGATGATGCACCAATATGTTGGCTCTGATGTGACCTCATTGGTGACTCTTCCGGTACTGATTTTTGAGCCAATGTCAATGCTTCAGAAAATGGCAGAGGTTTGTCTTTTGCTTACTCCGTAGGCTGTTTTACATTTGTAGAGTACTCTTGGCGCCTTGGCGGACAAGTGGCTTTTTGTGTTTGCCGCGAGATTTACAATTGAACCAAGATGGCTTAGGATTGTTTGGATATAGAATGTCCCTGAAACTATGCATTTGAATCCTTTCAAAACCATAATAATGTTATTTTCTAAGTGTCATTCGACCATGAAAGAAGAAAAATCGATGGCATATAATGAATCTTCTTGTTGGTTTATGCAAGAACTACGTGCATCCAACAGTACTTACAGTTATCTAACCTGCGTTAGTTCTCAAGTATGTGGCTTTTAGCCACCTTGGGTGTTTTTTTTGTTTGCTCTGTATCTTATTGAAAGCTCTCTTACAGTTGATGGAGTATTCCTACCTCTTAGATTTAGCTGATGAATGTGAAGATCCGCACATGCGATTGGTTTATGCTGGTATCGTCTCTCTCTCTCTATCTCTCTTTCCCTCCCAATTTGCATGCATTTTTTCGGTTTGAACTCATTACTTTCCTCTTGCAGCAACATACTTTATATCCGTCTATTATGCTATACAACGGACCTGGAAGCCGTTCAACCCGATTCTTGGTGAAACCTATGAAATGGTCAATCATGGTGGGGTTAGATTTCTTTCAGAACAGGTAGGCCCGGGAAAACTTCTTGCCTTTTTTATGGTACTTAGACTGCAAAATTAGAACCATGAACAAATAACTTCTTTCCTGACAGTCAGTAGGCCCCTGAGGTGTCATTTATGTATTACTAGTCTGCATTTTAACTTTGTCAGTAATATTGACCTTCCATTCATATCTGTTACATAAGGAAAGCACAGACAAGTTGGTTCAAGCTATATTGACCTTCCATGAGAGAATAATTTCTTTCCTAACAGTTGGTTTAGGCCCTTGAGGTGTCATTTATGTATTAATAGTCCACATTTCAACTTTGTCAGTAATATTGACCTTCCAATCAGATCTGTTGCATAAGAAAGCATAGATCAGATAGTTCACATTATATTATGCACTCCCTTTGCCCCAGTATAAGTGTCTCGCTGTAAAGAAAATTGCGTACTTGTTCAATTTACTTCCGTCCATACCGTTTAATAAGTTCTTACTCTTTCACTGCCCAGTAGAAGTTTCAAAATGAGAAAGAGGACATTTGAGTAAATCTATCAAATTAAAAAATCTCGTGAAACCCGTGAAAGTCAAATGATTCGCTAATCTTTGGGCAGAGGGAACAGTAAGATCTTTTTGTTTCCCTCGCTCACTTTGCAAAAGTACTGTGAGCTTTCAAATGCTCCAACCGATGTCTCAAGAAGAGTCTAACCTTCAATCAGGCAATTCAGATTATGAATGCCTCTGTCATTTGCTTGAGTGGTCATCAGAGTTACCTTACAGGCTCTTTTATTTTTCTCATTGAATTGGGCTCATTATGAGTGACGATATATTATGGGTGATGGATTGTGAGTAGTGTGAAGAAGTAAGATCTGTAGTTTGAACAAGCATTGATTTGGAGGAAGATCAACCTACAATGGTGCAACTTTATTAATGTTATCTCCTGCCATTGCCATTACCATTACCATTACCATTACCAGTACCACAAACATCAGAACCATTTCCCTCTTAACCAACCCTGCCTCTTGAACCTGTATGCCATGCAGAAACTAGTACGAATAATATCCGAAACCCCTCCATGATCCCTCTGAAATCACTTCAATCATAAAGAAAGCTACCATTGAAATGCACTCAATTCGGGTACCCATTTCCAGAATAGTAAATACCATGGGAAGGCATCATTATATCTTTAATAGAGACAACTGGTATGATTCTGGAAATGGATACCATTTATCGAATAGTACATATCATGAGAAGGTGTTTTGTAACCTTTAATGGAGACCACATGTTACTGGACAGTGAACTTACTGACCCATAGAAGCTCTCATCATTATAAATAAGCTTGACCATAGCTTTCAACACAAGTGACTGAAGCAGTTACACATGGTGATACAAAATGGGAAAAAGTGGAAGAAGTTGGAGGGGTTGACGTGTATACGCTGATTACTGTGTCAGTCCTGCTGTGGCATAGTTATGCGCTGGCCATAATTTTTTGCAGACAATAACTGAAGGGTGAGAGAAAATGCACGGGGAATTACAGATCCAGGTGTACCACTGTCATTTTAAGAGAACGCGAGGTCAAATCTTAATGGTATCTCATCAAATGTCCTTTCATGTGAAGATTCTCATTTTGTCAGCCTGCATAAGGTTGTAAGTTTTTGTCCTTCTCTACCAGAGATGGGTTTGTACTATTCCCTAGCCAACCCTATCCAGTGCAGCCCATTCCCTGCCCCAACACATATTTTGCCGAGACCAAATTATGGCAGTCGATTCCTATTTGGAGGTTTTTGTCTGATAGAGTTTTTACTAACGGACCGCCAAACATAGTACCTTTGAAACCAAATAAAATAGACTTGAAAAGAATACGTCAGGGTTTGCATTGAATCTTACTTTGTTCTAGTGCAGACTACTGAATCATTACTTGGGTTGATGTGTTTTGCAACTAATTTGTTATTTTCCACCATTTTTACTTGGCTTTGTTTATAGTATCTTAGTAGTTGTGCTGAAGTCCATGATGATTGACATCGGTTTTCAACTAAATTTTACTCAGGTTAGCCATCACCCTCCAATGAGTGTCGGGCATGCTGAAAATGATCATTTCATTTATGATATAACATCAAGGGTGAAGACCAAATTTTTAGGGAACTCGCTGGACATTTATCCCCTTGGAAGGTAAGGATCACTTTCGGTTATCATTATTATGCACTACATACACTTCTTCCAATGCGAAATATTTGCAACTGGCTGAAGTATACTATTCTCCAATTTCGTTTAGTAGTTCATCTCTACCACTTGCGTATGAAAAACCAATTATAGCGTCACAAACTCAATGATAATTTTGTTTTTAGTTTATGTACTAACTAGCCAAAAAAGTTTGTGAAAAAGTGTAGAAAAAAGCTTGAAGTGTTTGGTTAAAAATTATGTGCTGTAAAAAATGTTATGTGATGGTTTGTTGTGAAGTTATAATGACTGTTAAGTATGTGCAACAGATGTCAAGTCTACCTGTAAACGATTTAAGTCATCTTCGACTCTGAAACAACCTTTGTTTCGTATCTGCCTGGGACAAAATAGGGTGGAGTAATGTTATATTTGAACTATCCCAGTTTTTCTTTTGACCTTGCTGAAACAATGAGTGGCTCTTCCAAATAAATGTAGAAGGGTTTTTACCAACCTCTTCACGGCAACATGCAATCAAACTAAAATAGTCGTCTTAGCTTTCAAAGACTTCATACTAATGTAGGCCATACAGTGGTTGTTGACATACTAGGACACGACAATCACGAGACGAAAGCCTAAAAAGCCGCAATGTTGAAGGATTTCTGTTTTAAAACGTATCCCGTTGAGACCTATGCCGATGATGAATGATAACTTTTACGAACACTGATGATGGTTATAGTTATATGCTGTAGAGATTATCATTCTGCTTTATGTTCAATCTCTAGGTTACTATGCTGCCGAGTGAGTTCTCTGTGTTTCTTTTGTTACAGATTTTTGTGGAGTAGCTTTGACTTCAATAGAAAATCTGTATCAGATTGTGCCAAGTGTCTACTGAAAACAGACAGCTTATTATTGTGAAATCCTTATGTTGAAGTATATTTTTTCCTCTATTTTATGGACTATTATGATAGTTTATGCACTATTACTAGTGGCTGCCTAATGGTTAGCTAACATTTATGGCCTAGGCAAGTTTAATAAGTATACTAGTAAATTGATGCACGATCCTATGCAATGTCACCGCTAATACATAGTTGTAAGGATACTTAATACTCCGCTCAATCAATAATTGCAACAGCCAGCAGTAGTACCTATATAAGAACTAATGTTGCGAGTGCAATGATTTCTGTTACCATTCATGGGTACCTTCCCAAGCAATGTGACACTGGTTGTTGAAGGTCATCCGTAACACTTTACTGCTAAACTATGATTTCAGAATCATTGGATGAATGGGCAAAGTGGCAACTAATGAGCAACTCTCTCCAGGTTTACTTAAAGAAAACAATCAACGAACCGACACTTGCTGCCAGTCTGCCACAGACCATATTATCAGTTGCAGGACTCCTTTTAAGAATCACAATCATAAAATAATGGATTTTGCAACAGACTAGGTTGAAATTGAGGGAACATAAATGAAACACACGGCACCTGATTGAGCTTAGTATCAAACTTACCAGCTCATAAAAGCACTATCTGTTTGCCTATGGAACTAACGAACACCTTCCTCTTTCAATCTTCCTTCGCTTTGAATGGTCAAACTTCTCCCACCGTGTCTGCATTCTCTGTTGCAGGTCTTTGTCGTCTTCGTTCAGACGTCGAGACCCGGATGAAACCCTAAATTTTCCTTTGGGTTAACTTGGTTGGTTGGGCTTCTTTTGTTTTAATAATTAAAGCGTAAATGTAAAGTATATTATGGGGCCCACTATTATTCTTACTGCTTAAGCCCAAGAAAACTGACATTATTGATGAAAAAATCCTCTTATTCATCTTTTATTTCAGAATGGTCCTTGACATGATAGTTAATGTCATTGGACTCCTTACCAATACTAAAATGGATGAATGGCCTACACAATGACAAACACATAAAATAGAAGAATATAACATATCCCCCGCACCCGTGTCCAAAATTTGAGAACTTTTTAGCTGAATCTACCAACCGTAAATCTCAACAAGTAAGCAAATCCGATGCTTGGATACGCTCCCATCATGGTCCTTGACATGATAGTTAATGTCATTGCACTCTGTATAAGTAGAAAAATGGATGCATGGCCTACACAATGATAGATGTAAAATAGAAGAATATAACATATCCCCCGCACCCGTGTCCAAAATTTGGGTACTTAGCCGACTCTGCGAACCCAAAATTTCAATGAGAAGGAAAATCCGATCCTTTGGACACGACACGGCACCCGCACAAGAGTCCAGGTAACGTAGGTTGGTACTAAGTACAGTATAATAGGGATGTACTAACTTGTAATATTGATTAGCACATTTACAAGTATACTTAATCCTTGGACAATAATATGGATTCCACCTTCCTAACCACCTAGGTCTTGTTTGGGTAAGAAGAGGGTTGTAAGGATGGTCTCATATTGTTTGGGTAAGGTATAAGGGACATGTGCAATTTATCCTATCTTATCCCATTCCTCATCCAGAGAAGGAACTGCGGGATTAGAGTGGGGATCATCCTGCCTCATATCCTGCCCTAACCAAACACCGATAAACAAATATCTCATATCCTGCCCTATCCCAGTTCTAATATATCCTACATCATATCCTAGTATATGCCTTATTAGTATACCCCTGTTTTTATCCAAACGAGGCCCGAGTATTGCTACATTATGACACCTTCACATCCTAAGCACTCCTGGAGTTAGAGTTGAGGAACTGAAAGGAGGTTTTGAACACGTTACTGTAGTAACTATACTCCTGCTAAGGTGGAACTAAATCATCTATACTAATACATAAAGCCAACACCCATTGTGGTGAAATAAAAATATGAAGCCTGTCATACTTTTACTTTTCCAATTTTACCCTTTTAAATACAAGGCCATTAGCCACTAACCGATGGATAATTATGTAATTGGACAAATTAAACTGACACATCTTTAAAACTCACGTTTTTTCACTTTCAAATTACCCACTAACTGAATAACTACCCACTAAAAACTGCCCACTACTTGAAAGTAGTTAATGACGAGACACTTCAATTTAAAATCCCCACTTTTTTACTGTTCATCTTCAGTTTAGACATGAAGGAGGTAATGAAAACTCTAAAACTTTTCTGACGTGCTTTTCCTTTCTGTATTGACACTGTAGAGATAGTAATGAAATTTATTAGACATTTTGGTGAAACTTTTACCTACTTTCTTTGTAGCAGCAGACCATTTCAAATCCCAATTTGTAACTCTTATTTCACTACAAATTCAACATCAAGAGTACAATATGGCTTTGAATCTCTCGGTTTGGCTCAAAAAATTCTCTTCAAGATTGGTTTTCCTTATCCCAATTTGCAATGCTTATTTCACTAAAAATTCAACACATCAAGAGTTCAATATGGCTTTGAATATTTCGGTTTGGCTCAAAGAATTCTCTTCAAGATCGGTAATCTGAAAATGAAGAAGCGTGAGAAGGGTAAGCATTAAGTTTGCGAATTAGTTATCCAAATTATCACGTTACTTTGTTCGAGCTATGTGCTATATATAACAACATTACCTTTTCTTAGGGAATATAACGACATTACTTTGATGTGGAGTATTAGTTTCTAGGAATACTTTAGTGAGTAATTTGAGATTATTATTAGTACTTTGAGAATTTGAGTGCCCATATAAGTTATCTTATCATAATTAAGTTACCTTAACATTTCAGATCGAATGATATTATAATTGCAGACGATAATATCAGATGTCCGCTACATATAGAAAATGAAACCACAAGTGGGGGTAAAAACGAATATCAACCAACCTATAGGTGGGTTTAGCATAGTTTACCATAGGTAAAGGATATAATGCTTTGGAACAATTGCAAAAATTGAAAAGTGCCTTAAGCATATTCTTGTCCTCTAAACATAATCTATAGTGTATTGACTTGATAGATATACTAAAATGTCCTTATCTTATATTGTGTTTTTCTTGGGAAGTGAAGAAGTATGTATTTATGAATTGGTGTGGAGGGTGGTTGAGTGCTAAAGTAGACAAATTTGAAAAGTACGACACTTTGGGACTACACAAAATTCAAAGGAAGACACTGAAAGTGGGACCGGGGGAGTACAAGAGGATTTACCATCGAGTGATACAGATGTGCTTATTTGGTATGTTGGTCAAAATTCACCATTTTCGCGTTGGTTGATGTGTCATGAATTTAGATTCTCAATGTGTGGTTTGGTTAATAGAAATCGGCATGCTAAAAATGCGATATGCATTTGGGTAATATTTGATATCATGATTCATGCATGAAGGAGACACTGTTTCCAAGCAATTCAATGGACTCAATATGCCTCCAAGTAATGGCTGCACCGTATAACCTGTTCATAGCATCTGCTTCTCTTATAATTGAAAACAGAAACCTCTGAAAAAACTGGCATTAACTGCGTGGTATCAAACAACTAATTTCCTCTATATCCTTTATGATCATCAAAGGGAGATATCGATTGCACCAATGCAAGTTACTTGAATGTCGGGATAACCACCAACTCGCACAGTACTAGACCTGACAAAATGGACACTCTGGACGGATTTGGGCCGATATAGGTTGGATTTAGTTGGATCATTCTCCAATTAAGCCTAAATAATAATTGTATTTTAGTGGACTAGATTTTATAGGCCTGAATATTAATGGCAAGTCCCAACAAAGCCCAACTTAAGAAAAATAGTGTTTGCTAAGCTCATTTTGAATAAAATAGGTTTTATTGTTTCTTTTACCAAAAGGACCTCGTCTCTTAATCAAAATTTCTATCATGTACTGCCCGCTCCCACCCTGCTTGGTCTCCAGTTCCAACATCACCGCTGCGATCACCATGGATTCCGGCCAACCAAACTTCTTATCTGGCTTCCTGAGTCGGCATTTTCTCCACAAAATTGTCATCACCACTGTTTCCGGCTGCCTCCGTCGCCACCGTCCTTGTCGGCAGCCAACACAGAAACGACCGGACAAAACCAGGTCGGCCTATCCACATGAAAACTCAAGACAGATCGAGCAACCACCGCCGTTACCTTTTTAGACCCCCGCTTTTCTAGTTCCTCCGTCTTCCCTATCTCCGTTGGTGTGCTGTGGTCCGATTTCCGTCGTCCCTAGCTGACAGTGAATCTTCTCCAATCGTCTTCTTCATCCTGATCTATCTTTTTCTTCTTGAAATCGATTTTTTTTTATTTCACTTTTTTTATCTGTTCTCTCTTTTTCTTTTTGATTTATTATTTGAAACTTTTTTACTTTATTTATAGTAAAACCATAATTGAGGATAATACAGTAATTCTCCACAAAATTACAGTCAAGTTTTTGCTTTTGTTTCTAAATAGGTACCGTATCCAATAGTTAATTGGGTAGTCAAATTAAAACTCATGTAAATAAATAAGTTTTTTTGGAAAAATCCGTTTAACATCAATTAATTATATGGTCAGGCTAAACCCAGATAATATATGGGTTTTGTGGATAAATCCAAAAGCAAAAGCCCATTTTTCCAGGTCTACACAGTACCATTGGTTTGCTAAGCCCAGTTATGTAGTATAATACTTACACGCACAGTACCTATGATCGTTCTTGTAAAACTGACCATTAACTTGACAACAAGTATTACATGCATATTTGTCATCCCCATAATGATAGGGTTGAGCTTTACTTAAATCCTCCAACTCCACGATTGTAGATCTTCGTCAATAGTTAAATGAAATTGTTCTTTTTAAGGGCTATTGTTTTATTATGTTCCATACTGTATGCTTTAAGGAAACATCAAGTATTAGGGCTAGTTATTTAACACCCGGAAGAAACAGTTATCAATTACTACCACTTAATTCTAGTAAAAAATGTAACAGCATTGCAGAATTTGTTAGTTTTGTTATTACTTTTGAGACATGTTTATAATATATCTAAATAAGTGTGTGGTGGGTGCCTAATCTGGTCTTGCTTCGACTTTTATGTGATTATTTTGGGTTCTTGGTTTGACATTCACCTGGTTATCACGTTAGTCCCTCGGATATGTTTGTATCTCACTTCTGAAAAAACAAATGCAGGACACGAGTCACCCTGAAACGAGATGGCGTGGTTCTAGATTTGGTGCCTCCTCCCACTAAAGTTAACAACTTGATATTTGGGCGAACTTGGGTTGATTCAGCTGGTGAGATGATATTGACAAATTTGACCACAGGGGATAAGGTTGTGCTGTATTTTCAACCTTGCGGATGGTTTGGGTAAGTAATGAGTAATAATATGTTCATCTACAACTAATTCGCATGCTGGCCCGATTGCGTCTGGAAATAGAAGCTAGAGACTCTAGTTCATTGTTTAATCATTAAAGCTGGATGCTAATGTACGAGGAACTGTCTCCATTGATTTATGCTTGCTGTTAAGATTCTTTACTCCCTATGCCCAATATTTTGGTCCCATTTCGGAGTTTCGACTTTTTAAGGGGACACGTAATCAATTACATTGCCACTAATTTTTTACCGTGACATTAAATTTAATACCCCCACTTTTTAACTTTTTGATGACGTCATTCCTACTTTTTCAAGGATAAATTAGGACAATATTATGACGGGTCAATTACTTATTACCCACCTCCAGTTAGGGGTAATGATCCACTTGTCACCTCCAGTTTCAAAACCATCTTATTGCCACCTCAAGATTGTGATTGCTTGCAATAAGAAACTGGCAACTTTTCCGTCCAAAAAATTTAACGGACATAAGGGTGTATATGTCAATAACTATTCACCTACCTATCTGCACTTAATAAGCAAAGAATTTAAAAAAATAAATGGAAAGAAAAAAAGGAAAAGAAGAAGAAGATGCAAGGAGACGTGTCCTCTGCTCCCTCTCGGTCTGTACTCTATTTCTCTCTCTATCGCGCCCCTCACCCCCTTTCTCTCTCTCAATCTTTAACTCTCTTCTTTATCTCTCAATTATGAGTAAATGACACAAACCACCCTTGAGGTATGGCCATTTACCAAGTTGGTACCCTAGGGTTTGGATATTACCCTAAACCACCCTTGTGACTAACGGATTATAACAGAAAAATTAAAAGGACAATTTTGCCCCCTCTATTTCACAAAAGCTACACGCCAGTAATTGGATATAGTAAAAAAAATAAGAGGTGTCTTCACCGAACAAACTCAATAAGTGAACAAATAGCAAACAATAATCTAACTGGGAACCTAAATCTCTCTCTTCTCATAAGTGAACAAACACAATCGAACCAGCAAGTTAGTCCGAAGCCTACTTGCAATCAACCCCAGTTAGGCTGAGGAGTCGATGGCAGACTACCCACCCCCGCGCCGCCCCGCACCCCGCAACAAGGCCTCTCTAACTTCTCCTTCCCGAACCGCCACCGCTCCGCCGCCAAAGGTAACCCATGAACTGAAAATCTTCAGATGGGTTCCTGGAATTACAGAGGAAGAAGGCGCAAAACGGTGTCTTCACCGAACCTCACCCAGATCGATGATCGAACCAACAAGAACACCAATCGAGCCCTAATTTGAGACCTCGCCGGTCATACAACTTCCAATCGCTCAATTGATGCCCAGATTGAGCCGATTGAGCCTAATTTTTGAAAAATAGATATGTTCTTTGTCCATTTTGGGCTAATGGTGGAGATTCGGGCTGCAATTTCTGGGTTTGGGCAAATTTCTGGTTTTTCATGTGGTTGTGGTTTTCCGTCTTCTTCATTATTTTACTGAGTTTCATCATCTTCAGGCGAAGATAACGATAAGAATAGTCACTTTGCTGCTCAAGAGAATGACTTGTGGCCTTAAAAGATCCCTTCTCAGGTCTGACTGAGGTGTATTTCTTTCTTGTTTCTGTGCTACCTTTCTAAACTGATTGAACAACAAACTCTTTGTTGTTGTTGTTTAGTATGTGAATCCATTTTGGTATGGGGTGTGGTATTTGTGGACTGGTGGTGAGAGTTAGGTTTGCGGTAAAGAGAAAGAAGATGAGAGGAGCAAGGATAGTTTGGTTTATAACGTAATAATTATGGGTTACAATGTCAAATCAGTGTTTTGAAGGGTATATTTGTCTCAAAAAGGTGTTACTTACGGAAATTGACAGAAGGGTGAGTTTTGTCACAAGTTTGGCCCAACAGAAGGGTGGTTTGGTGTATTACCCAACCACAGGGTAGTAATCTGGTAAATGACCATGCCTCAGGGGTGGTTTGTGTCATTTACCCCTCAATTATTTCATGTTCTTCTCTCTCAGTCACTAGAAAGAGATCTCACACGCAATCCAATCCCAATCTTTTCTATGTTAATACTTCAATCTCCCTCGAATCTCTTCTCTAATTCTTCTGTACTCTCCGAATTTATGGATCTACT
The DNA here is from genome assembly GCA_023055425.1 of Linanthus parryae. Classification (NCBI taxonomy): domain Eukaryota; kingdom Viridiplantae; phylum Streptophyta; class Magnoliopsida; order Ericales; family Polemoniaceae; genus Linanthus; species Linanthus parryae. The sequence continues at coordinate 69,340,833 of JALGPY010000007.1, read as the reverse complement.
GTATTTGATTAAATAGAGGTTGTCCGTCGGAGTTGGTCGTTCAGGTTCATATGCCTGATTTTGGGTTCTCTGTTCATACTTGGAACATGGGTGTGTGGGTTTTGGTTCTGTGGTCTCTCGGTGTCCATAGCGACCAGGTGCCTAGATTCGATTGTAAATCAAGTCCTGAGTTCGTCTGTGTTTAAATGGGTCTGGGCTTAGTTGGGTTTGTTTTATTGCAGATTTGATAACTTCAGTCAACATGAAGCAATTAGATCGGTTTTGGGCTTGTTCTGATTTTTGTGTGTGGTTGTAGCGGTTATGGTGGGCTCCGGATTCTGGGCTTACGATGACGGTGATGGCAGCGGCGTGGTGGTGGGGTGGTTGTCCTCTTAGTGTTGATAAAATATTAGCTACACCAATTTGCCCCTAAAATATCGTCAACTAACAGTACATTGTGGATGGAAAACAACCTGATTGTTAATTGTTAGCAATCACAAACTTGAGGTGGCAATAAGATGGTTTTGAAACTAGAGGTGGCAAGTGGATCATTACCCCTAACTGGAGGTGGGTAATAAGTAATTGACCCTATTATGAATCACAAAAGAGGAAAGTGGATTTTTTTTTAGACAACCCAAAATGGAATAGGGGACTAAAATTTGGGGACGTCGGGAGTATTACTTCACTTTCATCCTGTAACTGTCAGCAATGAACTGTTGCTTATACTTCTTCCTTTATTTTAATAATATTAAAGCATTCAAATGATGTTATGAAAGGAGATGTTCTAATTTTTAGGATTTCCCACGCTGCATCTATAGTTTGCAGCCATTTGAATGAAGGAAAAGCAATGTTTTAATTGACTGATATTCTGTCTTTGGCTTGTATTGATATTTTGAGTTTCTTTGTTATGTGCTTTTACACATTGATGTATGTTTGCAGTGCTGGGCGCTATGAAGTAGATGGCTATGTGTATGATGCGTCTGAAGAGCCCAAAATATTAATGACTGGAAAATGGAATGAATCGATGAGTTATCAGCCTTGCGACGCGGAGGGAGAACCCCTGCCTGGAACTGATTTGAAGGAGGTTGGTGGAATTAGCTATGCTTTATTTTCCCTTAAGTTCCTACTGCAGTTTCTTTGACATAATTGTTTACCGTTCCGAGTTTTGCATATCTTCTGGTCTGTTTTTAAAGTCAGGAAATGGTGAAATTGTTAGAGTTGTTAAAATATCACAAGATGATTTCAACATTAGATAGCCTGCTTCCATGCATACTTGCTTGATTCATGTATATTATAGAATTTCATAAATTTAAGACTGCGCGTGTTTCTGTGTTTTTTCAGAATTGATAGTTAAAGACCTGGTAGACTTTTTGATTAACTAATATATTTCCCTGTCTAGACAGTGCCCTCATCTAAATGGCTTGGCTGCTAGAGATTGTAGTTCAGCTTTGTTTTATGAACGGACATTGAATGTGAATTGTGGGGTGACTCATAGTTGGTGTTTTGCTGCCTCAGTACGCTAAGTAGTTTTCTAATGTAAGTTAACTATTTGATTAACTGATATATTTCCCTGTCTAGTCAGTGCTCCCATCTAAATGGCTTGGCTGCTATAGATTGTAGTTCAGCTTTGTTTTATGAACGGACTTTGAATGTGAATTGTGGGGTGACTCATAGTTAGTGTTTTGCTGCCTAAGTATGCTAAGTAGTTTTCTAATGTAAGTTAACTTTCTCTTCTGATGTGACTGTGGATAAAAACCCAGAGTTGTCTGCTGTACTGTCTTTAGGGAGTACATCAGTTTTCTGGAAGTTAATCTGGTTAGAAACTATATTTACTAACTGTAAAGTTGATCATTCTACCACCCGTGCAGGCCTGGAGAGTTGCTGAAGCTCCTAAAAATGACAAATTCCAATACACGCACTTTGCTCACAAGTTAAACAGCTTTGAAACTGCACCCAAGAAGTTACTAGCATCAGATTCCCGCTTGCGCCCGGATAGGTCTGCTCTTGAGAGGGGCGATCTGTCCAAAGCTGGTGCCGAAAAGAGCATGTATGTCTCTCTCTCTCTCTCTCTCTCTCTCTCACACACACACACACACACACACACACACAACACACACACATTCACACGGCCTCTGAACCCAAGATGAGTCCATAACCTTTGGATTTCTCTGTTGGTTCAAGGATGTCAAAGTATGACATTAAGCACATTCAACTCATTTTGAGGGTGTTAATGTTGTTGAAGGTGAAAGTAAATGGAGGGTTATAGCCATTTTTTGGGTTGCCGTGTTTTCTTTACTTTTTTCTGATCAAAGTCAAAGGATGGACCTGCTTGGTGCTTCAAAGGTGGGTTAGAATGTTTTGGTGGGCACCGAATGCCATGATCTTTTTTATACTATCCCCTTCTAGTTTCTAAAGGTGGTGTGGCGTGGTAACTGGAACACGGGCCATTATTAGAAGTGACACGTGTACATAACAATTAAAAAAAGAGAGCCTATTATGTGTTATGATACTGCTGAAACTAAATATATCTGTGTTCTGTTTCATCAGTCTGGAGGAGAAGCAGAGGGCTGAAAAGAGGACTAGAGAGGCAAAAGGCGAGCAATTTACTCCAAGGTGGTTTGAACCATCTAATGAAATCGCTCCCACGCCCTGGGGCGAATTAGAGGTTTATCGCTACAATGGGAAATATGATGAATATCGGGCTGCTGTTGAAAGCTCAGACAACATTGAAGAAGTCGAAGACAACAGAACGACTGAGTTTAACCCATGGCAGTACGATAACTTGGCTGCAGAATGAAACGTTAATGTCTTGTATCATCTTAGCCACTCAATTTATCTTTTAAGTATCCCTTTTTTATGCAATCTTTTTTCAGTTTGGATAGTAGGGGGACTCAGTATTGAATTTGTGCTGTTGTGAGGTCGAAAGTTAGTATATTTTAAGCATTGGTTTCTTGTTCGGATGTTAGATTTATATATATGTGATGGAACTTTGTTTAGAAAATGGAGTTGAACATTTTCTTTGATTGTTTTCTTGGGGTGTCATTTTCTGTGACGGGTAACTGTTGATGTGGTTGATGGCTATACGACTATATAAATTGTGTGGATCATAATATAAGTCAAAGGCGGTCACCTAAGCGCTTGGGCGGTGCATGTGGTTCGTGAAACAAGGTCAGACCACCTTTAAATTGGGTGTTAGCTTCAAATAGTTATATTAGACTCCTGCAATAACCTTGGATAACGAAGTTTCAATTGATGCACCCCTTGATCAATTCTGTTCTCCTATCTTTATAGGTCTTCAAGATTATTTTCATTAAGTCGTTTGTATTTGTTCTTTTGCATTTTTGAAGCTTTAGATTGTGCATCTTTATAGGTCTTCAATATTATTTTCATTAAGTCATTTGTATTTGTTCTTTTGCATTTTTGAAGCTTTAGATTGTGGCATTCGTATAAACATATCTTTCTTTGTTTTCAACTTACTAATTTTTCCTTTGGTCCCCCCAAACAAAATATTATGGGTCCGTCTTTGCGCAAGTGCACGATTGTTCACCTGGTGAGATATCTAAGGCTGCATGGTTTTGAATCGGTAGCCAAAATTGCAATAAAGTGGGTAAAAGATAACTTAATCAAATGTGGGGAACTAGGAGCCTTGTTAGGACACTAACGCGGTATGACGATTCGGGGTAGGAGGATCTAGTGCAGGGGAGCCTATTGCATATTGCTTGGGAGGGAGTCTGAGGTAGATGCCTCCTTTCTATATATTAGTTAGTAACGGATTGGGTGATAGCCTAGTAAAGGCATCTTTAACCCCATGTCATTTTCCCCCTCCCCTAACATCTCCCTCCCTCGACGGGCCTACCATTATTCCCATTCACAATCTCCCTCTCCCAAACTACTATTCATCTCAGACCCATCCCCCCCCCCCCCCCCCCCCCCCCCCCCCCCCCCTCTCATTTCAACACATGTAGGGAGAGGGGAGGGAAATGGGGAGGGACATGTCCATTGAGAATCTCCCTTACCATTCCACACTCAAGACAAAATTTTTCCCCCTAGCACCCCACCCCTCCTCCTATAGGATTGGACTTGAACTGTATTTTTATACGATTTTTCCCATCACCCTCCCCCTCGCTCCATGTGATTGGAGATACCCTGAGGGCTTAGATGCACACATGGCGAGCCATATTACTATTCTATTCTTCTGTGCATTCTTCTCCATTTCCCCTTTCCCCTTTCGACTACCCAAACTGGTGAGCATCAATACTAAGTTAGACAGAGAAAAAAAGGGATTATGCTCCTAGACTTTTCTTTGGTACCATTGGCTGTTGCTGAACAAATACGGGCCCTTATGTTAGACAACTCCAATACACTTAACTTGTAAAGGGGGTGTTAGATATGACTTGATTCAAAGTCAAACTTGGCAAAGAAAATTGAGGCGGTGTGTTGTGGGCTTGGTAACTCCACCGCCCCACTGTACACATGCCTATATAAAGGCTACTACTAGTTTTGGTACTAACACACAACACATAGATGGGTTTGCACTGTTAGTGCTTTGAGGGTTTATTGTGTGTGTGCGGTGGGTGTAATCGGGGTGGCCGCCGTGGCCACGACGTGCATTGTAATCGGGTTCTCTTCTCAATAAAATATATGGTTCTGGCCGTGGATTAGCTAGCGGGTTCGTTACGAATTCCTTAGTGAACCACGTTAAATATCTGTCTTGTTCTTGTTTTGCTTTCGTTGTTCTTGCTCGAATACCCATGTTATAACAAACTGGTGAAAGAGCTCTGAAACAGGAGTTCTGTTACAACAAGGAGAATGATTCATTTCTGAGGTTCTTGTTAATGTCATCCTGACCTAAACCCTACCCGAAGCACCTACTCTCCTGTAGAAATCAATACGAACATAGCAGAAGATCATAAATGCCAACATGTGATGTATTAACAATATGAAAATCTCAAAAACAATCATTTAAACACTTTTAATGAGAATTTCATAATTTATACAAATATAAGCGCAATTGACTCTTAATTATCAAAAAGTGCATGAAGATCAATTTTCGGGGCACACTCAGCAATGTCGGCTATAATCTTAGCCATTCTCTTACTTTCAGCTGCATATTTCCATCATTATTTTCAAAAATATGTTGTATTAAATTCAAATCAAGCTATTATCTATTTTACGATGGAATATTTAAGTATATTTTTTGTAAAGAAGAGAAGAAAATCCTTAGTGAGTTACCCGAACGTTAGTACAGTTGGGTTTTGGACAATCAAACGAAGCGGAAATAACAAAAATTATTTGTCAAAACCCACCAAGGACCCATGTAAATGATTAAAAGTTTACCTTAGTCAAACTGAGTGGTGTCGATCACTAGCGCAGATCTAAAGAACGACGCCTCTACGGTATCCACACGAACAAATCTGAACTGGACTTCGTCTTCTAGGTTCCTAGCCTGCTGAAGAAGAAGAAGGAGGATCTTGTCTCACAGGATTAACGAATCTGGACTTGCACGCTGACCGGATCCAATCCAATCGTTTGCAGCAAGAGAGAGGCGACATGCTTGGCCGTGGGCTCCTAGAAGGGGGTGGCTCCCATTGTGGCCGGACCCTAGGGAGAAGAAAAACTCCCTTTTTTTTTCTTCATATTTTGCTCTCAAGTGTATTTGTGGATGTATGAATGTATCTAGGCTAAATTTTCATAGCCTATGAATCCTACTTATAATTAGGATTAGTTTGCCTTCTAGTCCACAATTTCTCTTTAGTCCAACTAATGAGAAACTAATTCCAATTAGATCCATTCTATGTGTGTGACTCATTAGGTTCCTAATTACGTTGGCAGTAACAATTACAAACATTGAGCGGTATCAAGCAGTACATAAGTGTTACCAAAGTAAGAGGAATATTAGTGATTAGACTAACCTCTGTGACCAATGTTACCGTGTCGTATAATCCCTTTGTCTCTTTTGTCCGGATTAGACACAAGACATGGAGTGTCGCACTTGTATATATAAACAATAGTTTCTCGATTATATGAGCAGACTTAGATAAACAAATGACATCAACATCTTATATGATTCATTTGAGCATGGCCATGCATTCCCTAAGTCTCACTCATCGAGTGGCCGAGGATATTTTCTCCTATTATGTAGGAGGGACAAAATACTATCTACATAACTCACACCCCTTATCATGTTTCATAGCATGTCCAATAGTCGACTTTATAATCACCTTGTTACAGCGTGACGTTTGCCGATATCTAAACATGATAATTCACACATAGAGAATGTAGTGACTTCAATTCGAAGGATCACAACACCATTATCACTATGAGAAGCACTTGTGACATTTACATAACTCCCATTTAGCTTCTCATGGCGGGTCTCCAGTACGCCATTACTCCTAATGCGTACCCACGTGTTAGACTTGAAATCCCTATGTCAATCTACCCACATACTTATGTCGATGTATTACAGTCGTCCTAATTAACCGCAATACTTGAGCAGAGATATTTAAGAATACAACATTTATATTCTAAGAGCATCTCCAATGGAGATCTCAATTCTAATGCTAAATTTAGGACATGAATAGTGAATTTGGGCATTTATAGCATTTCATGCTCCAATGTATATATGACATGAAATTCTATTTCAAATGCTATTTCAAATTAAAGCTAACTTTTTATTCTAAATTACCAATTATATACTCCATCAACTGCCATAAAAATGTAAATGGGTGCTAGCTGAGTGGTAGACTTCTTGAAGCCCATGAATAATGTCCTGGGTTCGAGCCCGACTAGACGTATAATGTAATGTAATTCTCAATAAAAAAAAAACTTACCATACTAACCAAATATTTTTACAATGTAATGACATTCTACACACCTTAGTAACTATCGTGACGTAAAGTTAATATGATGATTTAATATGGTCAAAATGACAAATATAAAAATAACAACCAAGAGATCAATGGATATAATATTGGTTCTATCTTTAGGACAATTCTATATTGGTCTCAAATTTTAAACCAAGTATAGCATGCTAAAACCTTTAGAATACCAAAACTTTTAACACCCCATTGGAGCACCACAATGCTATAAATATTGAATTGGAATAATTTTTAGCACTCCATTGGAGATGCTCTAAGGGCATATCTCCATACTGATAACACAATGAATAGAAAGTCCATATAAATGTCACGGTAAATAGATTCCCTCTAGGGCATATTCCAACAAGTATAATGAGAAATAATATCCAATTATTTATTTTTTTGAATTTTATGAAAACATATTAAGTAAACTTCATATCGATAAAAAGAATATATTAACAAAGTTTTAAGACAAGAATTATGCACTATCACATTAAATCATGTATTAAGATGATTCTGATTTGGAATTAATATACCCTTTTTATACCTCATTCAAATTTCAAAACACTTACGAGTTTTGCTCAAGTCAAATATGATATGCAAGCCCCCTTTTCATATATGTAACAATATTGTATAAACTTAATAATTCATTTGTATGTAACATAAATAATAGTGTGTAACAATAATGTTATACTTACTATTACTAAATTATTACTGTTATTGGTGAGTTATCGCCTGAGCAGTTTAGATGACTCCATCTCTCCAGATCGACTCGAAAATTTGACAATTGGTGTGGATATTGTTATTCATTAAAATTAGCTGAACATAATTTGGTATGAAAGCTAATAAGACTGAGTCCAGCAGCGAGACTCCCCCACCCCCATTGGGCCCACCATTTTCTACCCTATCTATTCTTAAATATTTACGAGCCTCCCATTTATGCGACAACAGTTGAGGACCCCTCCCCCCACCCTCTTATTCTATTTTAATAATAAATCCATCCAACAATCTATTTAAAAGACAGTGAAAATAAAATAATAAAATAATATGCACACACAGTGTCCAAAGGAAAGCCCGCGACCTCCCCCCCCCCCACCCCCACCCCATGACAGATTATCAATCGGCCCTTACCCCTCCACTGCTCAAGACACTAATCGGTGGTAGGGGCGCCTGTAATACCCCGTTTTAATAATGTGGGCAAATTGATAGTTTTCCATAAAGTTTTGAGGTTAATTGGTGAATTTTGGAAATTAGAGGGGTGCATTTGTCTTTTGTTGAAGTCAAAGTGTGTAAATATTCTTTTTTTTTCATGTACATATACATAGTATTTATAGTGTAGGGTTTTGATTCATGGATGCGCAACGGAAACAATAATTAACCATGAAAAACCCTCCAAGGATCACAAGTCAAGAGACATAACGATGGTAAAGGAAGAGATCAATAACACACCTTAGGGTTCTCCTTTGATGACTTCAAACGCGAATTGTGACACGTTCACTATGGTTGATCCACGCCTAGAGTTGATTCCTCGATCTCCCACTCCTTGGTGCTAGCCCGGAAAGAGGAAGAGGAAGAAGAATCACGCAAAACGAGACGAACCAAAGGAGGTTTCGGCCTCCTTTGGGGCCGACGGGGACGGGCGGTGGCGAGCTAGGGGCGGTCGGCTCCTTAGCTTGTTGCTCTCTCTCCTTTTGTTCTCTCCCACTCTTGTTATGTTCAATTATGAGCATAAGTTTTTGGGAAGGAAGGAAGGAAGGTCCTTTATATAGTCCGACAACTCCTTGCCAACTACCTAAAGGACTTATTCTAGTCCTACTAGAATTCAATTTAGTCCCTTCCTTGCAAATTAATCCCTACTAAGTTTGCAAGGTTTTGCAAAGTGATCCTTCTAATTAATTAATCCAATTAATTAATTCCTAAATCTAGTTCAACTCTATATAGCGTGTGACCCCATAGGTTCTATCTAGTTGGTAGCAACTATTTGCTAATATGGAGCGGTTTCTAGCAAAACATCCATTCTAGCCAACTAATAGAATATTCATCTTGACAACCTTTGTACAAGTAATTGTCTCATCTCTTTGTCTCTATATCCGGATTGGACACGAGACATACAAGTCACACTCGTATATCCAATCCATAGTTTCTTGATCCATGGGAATAGCCTTATTCGTGCAAATAACATCAATATCCCATATTGATTTATTTGAGTCTGGCCAGACATTCTATAAGCACTATCCCTCGAGTGGCCTAGGATATTTGCTCCCGTTATGTGGGAGGGACAAATTCTATCTACGTCCACTACGATCTCTAAGCTTGCTTCTTATTGTATCCAGTACACGCCTTTATAACTACCCAGTTACGGTGTAGCGTTTAACGCTACCAAAATCACAATAATCCAAAACTAGAATATCTAGTGACTTCAAGTCTAAGGATGACAATACCATTGCACCGCGAGAAGCGCTTGTGACTCAACATAACGTGTATGTAGCCTTCTCGGAGATGGGTCAATCCAGTGCGACACTACCCCTAATGCAAACCTATGTGTTGGATCATGATATCTCCATATCAATCCAACCCCATACTAGTCTATAGATGATTGTCCCGTTAATCACTATATTGGACTAGGGATATTTAAGATAAACAACACAATTGTAAATCAAAGGACTTCATTATATTAAATATCCAATAAATAATAAATGAAGTTCTAGACACAAATAAATTCATACTAAACTAGATTGCCTCTAGGGCATCTATTCCAACATATAGAATAAGCAATCCGTATTTCATCCAACCCGACCCGTATAATAGTATAACCCGCTATACTTATACATATAATACGTACGACCCGTATTTTATTGTCAACCTAACCCACACCCGGTATAAGGATACGTATAACATTAGTATCCTTATTTTGTTCCACCTCCTTCACCATCTCTCTGGTCTCACTCTGTCTCTCTCTCTTGGGTTCTCTCTCTGCTCGACCCAGAACACCGGAAATTCACCGGAACAATCCCACCGGAGAACAAACCACCACCACCAACGAATCCACCTTCTCGCTCTACCTCAAAAGCTCTCTGCCCATCTCCACCACTCCTCCTCTCTGTCGAATCAGAGAATTAGCAGCAGGAACAACCAAGGCCGAACCCACGAACGACGCCGACATCGAGCTCGGAAAAGTCTTCCCCAACCTACCCATGATAACTCCTACTAAGAGTTATCCTATGTACATCATACATTGTTATTTGTGTGAGTTTCGGTACAAAGTAACGAGATTCAAGCCAAAATGTGAAAGAATGAGAGGTTTTGAGTTTTTGAGCTTAAATGAATAGTACGGTCGTTTCTTGCATGGATTTACGTATGATTTGCATGACTTTGTCACATTTGATCTTCGCAGTATTGTTCGTGTTTTTGAAGGAACAATGCATGAGGAGATCAAATGGAGATAATAAAAGAGCTTCGGAAGTCAAGAGAAGCAAGAAAGAGATGCTAAAGTGCTGGACTAGGATGTCTTCGCACGAAGACACTTAGTCTTCGCACGAAGAGGGTAAATAAGCCAACAGGTGGAGCAACAAGGTGCTATTTGCACGAACGAAAAATCTCTTCGCACGAAGAGAGTAACTTAGCCAATTTTTAAGCTTTCAAAAAATCTCTTCGTGGAACACCATGCTTTAGCAAAGCACCGCACGAAGACACTGAACAAACGGCCAGGAAATTATGGAAATAACTCGTAAAGATTCCCAAAGGGATTGAGACTTTTAGGAAATGAGTATAAGACATATTAGGTCGTCTTATCATATGGAGACAAGTTGGAGACAGAGCTAGAGGCGAATTGGAGCTTGGAGTTCATCGTGAGAGCAAGAATTCCATCATTTGATCTCTCTTCTCTTTTATTTTTGGTGTTTTTTTGTTCATGATCATCGTAAACTTGTTATCGTTGATTATGTATCGCAGTAGCTAAACTTATTATCGGGATTTCTCATCGGTATCTAGGTTTGAAGCCGTTTTTGGCGGCTTATGGATTTGATTCACGTGATTGAACTTAATAGATAATGAATGTTTTGATATGCTCAATTAATGCTCTTAATCTATCATGCTATTATGAGACGTTGCAGTAGGATGATCTTAGGTAATATGTTAGTGAAAGCAAAAAATTAACCAGATAGTTGAATTAACTTAGGCTAGAGAAATCAACCAACTTGACTGAGAACGTTGAGTAGAATTGAAGATCGTACTGCATGTCGCTGATTCGTGAATTAGTGAAAGCAATTTGCATTCATAGACATAGGTTTTGCTAGTGAAATCAGTAGAGACTCTTGCTCGTTTGGCAAACTGAATCATCTTCTGTGTTTCAATTCGTGACTGGTGAACACCTAGTGATCCTAGAGAAATCCTGATACTTGTCCATTATCTTAAACTCAATTTCATAATTTAGTGTGTTATTCCAATTCTTAGTTTAGTAAACAATCCCATTGCTTGCGCACACAAGGTTGATAATACTAATTAGTTCACGACAAGTTCCTTAGGTTCGACAAACCCGAATTTTGAGATATTACTGCACTCACAACCATACACTTGTGGTTGGAACGTGTGAACTGTTGATGAATTGAAATTGCATATTTTAGTATGTTAACTAACTCTTCATAACTTGCTAATACGTGTAATGTATCTATTTTATCTCTTTCTAGACTTATGCTTGTTTTCGTAGTTTTGGTTGTTTTTCCCTATTTTTGTAGGTGAAGACGTGCTTTAAAACGCAAGAGGCTAGCTAGGGGGAGCTTAAACATTTAAAGAGGAACCGGGGGTCTTTTAAAACATATCAGCAACCTAGGGGGTTCTTTTTGCAATTTTTGCTAAAACAGCTCATCACCAGCGTGTATCTCTCTCTCTCCCCCGTCGTTCCTCACGCAGAACCTAGCAGAGCTCCATGGAAGACCTCAGAAGCTTCGTCCCAGCCTCGTTGGTGCCCCAAATCGACACAAAATCACTCAAAATCGGTACCAATCAACACCCCAGCCCAAGATCTCTCTAGTACACCTCTCAATTCGGCCCAAAACGCAAGTGAAGAAAAAGCCCCAATATGCTAGGGTTCTTGACAGCTGCTGCAAATCAACGAAGGAGGGTCTCTTAGATCAATTAGAGGGCTGATATAATCTCTTGGAGGCAACAAAATGAATCCCCAACGCCTATATAAACTGGGTTGCCGAAGGAAGAAAGGCCCCTGCTCCCTCACGATTTTTTCTGAAGCGACACTCTGTCCTTCTCTCTTCTCCCTCGTTCCTGCACCTTTCCAGGTCTGTGCTTGGTGATTCCGAGCTCAATCTTGAACTATTCCGGAGCCAAGCACAACCATAGAGGGAAAAAGGGTCGGATTCTTCAGTTTCCGACCACTTTTATGCATTTTCCGATCACTTTTCCGGACTGGTTATGGGCTATGTAGCTGGTGTGTTCTTAGCTACTGTTAGGTTCATTTCCTGAGATAGTTAGCTGTTGTTGAAGTATTGGATCAAATCATAGTAGTTGAAATCAAGTTGTTGGGTTGAAATTGAAGATTATATTGTTTAGTTCTTGAACTTGAGTATGAATATAATGAAGTTATCTTTGAAGATACTTGATATCTCTTGTGTTGCACTCTCAAACATGAGTAGCTAAATGTGTTGTTGGATTGATTGGTGATCCTAGTTGATTATTGAAATTTGAATATGTTTGTTCTTTGTGTTTTGTTGTTTGAGAGATTGAATTCTTGAGTTCAATGAATTGAAATAGGAATCACTATTGTGGCTTGATTGAGTATGTGGATTTCAATCAAAATAGGCATACTCAATGCTTGAGGCAACATTGATTTGGATTTCTCCATTTGAACTCATGGATTTAACTCTCAAGCAAATGAGTTGGTTGTTGAAATCGGGTTACATGAATCACTAGGAGATCCAATTGATCCAACTTTTCTCTTACTAGTTCTACAAACTCTTTAGCAACATATTTTAATTGCCTAGTTGTTTACTAAGTTTCTTTGAATTGTTTCACACAAATCCTTGCTCCATCATTTGAGTGGTGGATTCCAAAGCTTGGCTAGCTCTAAAGCCTTTGAGAAACTCGGTTTTTTTTTTTTTTTTTTTTTTTTTTTTTTTTTTTTATTGCTTAGTAGTTTACTAGTTGGCTCTAGAGTGCTTATTCTCTTTCCCAATCCTTGTGGAAATCGGCCCCGTTCTTACTTGGGTACTACTTGTAGCGATATCCTATACTTGGGATTATCGATTCAACAAGTTTTTGGCGCCGTTGCCGGGGATTGGTGCTAAGAGACTCACTCTTTAGTTGATTCTTGTTTTGCTTGTTTTTATTTTTTAGAAACGCTTGAAGAAAAATTCCGGGTTCATATTTGAACTTTGGAACGAAAAAAAAGCGAAAAGTAAAAAAATCACAAAAACATACTCCTAGCTTGTGTTAGGCAACCCTATTGAACTTTATTTGAGCTTGGGTTGCACGAGTGTGTGGCAACGTGATAGTACTCATAGATTGCATCGCACTTTACTTGAAGAAGAGGGTTGAAATCCCTTTAGTGAAAATACTTCTACTAGTGGTAGTAGTAGTTTAGCCCAATCCAACGATTCTAGCTCTCTTAATAGCTTTGAAATCATGGATGGAGATGATGGGCATAGTAGCAACAACGAAATGATGCCATTTCGTACACTTATAGATTTGATGCATTTATCTAGACAAAGTTCACCCTCTTGCTTTGTGGTTCCTTTGAATGAAAGAAATTTTGAGGTTAAACCGGGTACAATAAAACTTTTGCCCAAGTATCATGGCTTAGAGGTCGAGAGTGCATACTCTCATCTTAAGGATTTTTGTGACATTGCCCCAACGGTTTATTGTAATGGTGTTTCTAGCAACACTATCAAACTTATGTTGTTTCCTTTCTCTTTGAAGGATAGAGCCAAATCATGGCTTCACTCCTTGAGACGTAGGACGATAGGCACTTGGGAAGAGTTGGAGAAAGAATTTCTCAAGAAAATTTTCCCCACTTATAAGACTAATGCCATGAAAAGACAAATTGTGACTTTTTGTGTTAAGGAGGGAGAGCCTCTTCCCCAAGCTTGGGAACGCTTCAAGGATCTCCTCATTGCTTTTCCTCATCATGGATTTGAAACTTGGAGATTGATTAGCTCCTTTTATAAGGGTTTGGCATCCAACCACAAGCACACAATCGAGTCCATGAGTGGGGATATTTCTTCTTAAAAGGTGAAGATGAAGGGTGGGATTGCTTAGATAAGATTTGTGAAAAAGTCCAATCTTGGGACATGAATGAGTCTTCAAAAGAATTGTCTTCTAAGTCTAAAGGTAGCATGCATTACCTTAGGTCTAAGAATGAGCCATTGTGCTCTTTTTGTAGTGATTCTCATGAGTTAGGCGATTGTCCCGACTTCCTAAGAGCCCAAGAGCTCATGGGTGAGCAAGTGAATGTTCTCAATTCTAACAATTTTGGGAAGTCATATGACAACTCGGCTTACTCAACCACATACAACCCCAATTGGAAGAGTCATCATAATTTTGGATGGAAACATGGCCAAGAGACACAAGTGAACCCCTCATGTTCCACTTATGTCTCTCCTCAAAAGAGTGCTTTAGAAGACACCATAGAAATGTTCATAGCTAGGCAAAACCAAACCGATCAAGAGTGGAGAGCTTCTCATGAAGAATTGAGAAATTCCAACCAAGAGTTGAGAAACTCCAACCAAGAGTTAAAAAATGCGGTGGCTAGGCTAGAGTCTACTTTAAATGCTCAAGAGAAGGGAAAATTTCCCTCTCAACCTCAACAAAATCCAAGAGGCCATAGTTTCAATTAAGTGGAGCATGCTAAGGCTATCGCCGTTTTAAGAAATGGGAAGGTTGTTGACAATGGACTTCCAAGTGGGGAGTCCAATGAAAATGAGGAAGAAGAGGAGTGTGAGAAAAGTGATGACCAAGAGAGATTTGGTGACTTGCAAGAGTCTAAGGAGAGTCTTGACAAAGGGAAACAAATGGTTGATAATAATGAAGAAATTAGGATTGTTCCACCATTTCCCCAAAGGCTAGTGGACAATAAGATGAAAGCAAGTCACCAAGACATCCTTGAGACATTCCAAAATGTCAAAATAAATATTCCTCTCTTAGATGCTATAAAGCGAATTCCGGCTTATGCCAAGTTTCTCAAGGACTTATGCACTTTCAAGAGAACTCTTCAAGTGAGAAAGAAGGCATTTCTCACCGAGCAAGTGAGCTCAATTCTCCAACATAACATCCCTCCAAAGTATAGAGATCCGGGTTCACCAACTATCACTTGCACAATTGGGAGTTATAAGATTGCTAATGCTTTGCTAGATTTGGGTGCAAGTGTAAATCTTCTTCCATACTCGGTGTATGAGAAGTTGGGGTTGGGTGAGTTGAAACCCACAAGAGTGACTCTTCAATTAGCGGATTGGTCTACTAGAGTTCCTAGAGGCGTCATTGAGGATGTGTTGGTTCAAGTCAACCAATGCTATTTTCCGGTGGATTTCATAGTTTTAGACACTACCCCTTTGTCTAGTGGCACCTCTCCCATTCCTATCATTCTAGGAAGACCCTTTCTTGCTACTTCTAATGCAATTATAAATTGTAGGAATGGTGTTATGAACATTACATTTGGAAATATGACGTTTGGAACTCAATATCTTCAACACAAGTAATCAATCAAACTCAAAAGATGATGATGACATATGTGGGATTAGTTGGATTGATTCTTATGTTGAAGTGATTGAGGATCCTACTACATGTTCCAATGGAATAGATGATCTTATTGTGCAAGATTTGGAATTTTTATGTGAAGAAAATAGTATTTTCTCATCATTACTCATGAGTGAGAAATTTAATGTGGATGATTGGGTTAGTCTTGTTAGTAAACTTGAACTTGTGAAGCCTCCTATAGAATCTACGTATGAGCATTCTTGTAGTGATATTGATTTACATGAGAAAATAGAGTTATCTTCCTTAGTAAGGGAACCTCCTACTTATGATTTGAAACCCCCTCATATAGAATTGCAAGATGCATGTTTAGGGGATAATGATAATCTCATTTGCATGGCTAGTGACCATAGCGTGTTTTGTGATGACTTAGAGGATATTCAAGGAGAACCCCCACCACTAGAGATTGTGGATGAACTTTCCACTAAGTTGGGGGGTTCAAGTGTTGGTTGTGAACATTTTGAAGTCTTCTTTTGTATTTCTCCTATTGATTTTGATGAAAATAAATTTCATGTTGTGAAAGGAAAGTGGGGTAGAATCTTGGATGAAAGTGTGAAATTAAAGAGTGAGAAATTTTGTGTTCATATTTTAGAAAATGATCATAAGGTAGATTTTTGTAGTGAAAATGTTCTTCTCATTGAAGGTATTATGTTAACTAGTGGTAAAGATCCTCCTCTTGAATTCTATCATGACAATTCTCTCATTTTAAATTCCCAAGATGAGTCAAGTTTTTCTATCAAAATGTGTGATATCTGTTGCACTTTCTTTGAAATGGGCATTTTGAAGAATTTATTTGGAAAACAAGAGAGTGCTACTTTCATTGAGAAGGGAACACTCAAATCCTTACATTTTGATTTACTTGATCCGGGTATTAGTTTTCCAATTTTTGTGCTTCAGATATTAGAGAAAGTGAAAGGAAAATTGAGAATGCAAAGAATGAAAGAGGGTTGCCTTGACCCTACTCGAGCTCATAGTCATAGGCAAGCTTGCCTAGACTACAAGAAATTAAAAGTTCCATGAATTGACTTATTCCATTTAGAAGTCACAAGTTGTAAATAAATAAATTAGATTTTCTCTATTTCTTGCATTTTTTTTTTCTTTTCTATGAACATTTTGTAGGTTGCTCTTGGAGGAGGACTTGTGCTTGGTGGCCAAGAAAGCTAAAATGAGGTCTATCTATCCCTTATCTCTTATATGAATTTGTTTGCTCTTCCATTGTTCCAACACATTGAGGACAATGTGATATTTTAGTTAGGGGGTGGAGTAGATTTTGTTTCTTGCTTAAATGACTACTAGCATGCTTTTTCTTCATTAGTGATTTACATGAAAAATATAAAAAAAAATGAAAAATTTGAAAAAAAATCATAAAAATTGAAAATTTGAAAATTTTGAAAAAAATATGTGAACCTTTCATGAGAAGCATCACTCTTTCCCCGTGTCAAACCATAGATTTTTTTTTTTCTTCTTTCTTTGGTAGTTTTATTTTAACCTTTCATCTTAAGTCTAGATTTTTGTTTCTTCTTTGATAGATTTATTGAGTTTTAGGAAGTTATAGTTGAGTCACTTTTTTTTAAAAAAAAGAATAAAAAAAAAAATTGAAAAAAATAAAAAAAAAATGAAGAAAATGAAGAAAAAAAATGAGGAAAGTGAAAAGGGGGAATTTTGGAAAGCTAGATGTTTTCAAATAATGAAATCTCTTAGTCCATGTTCTTTTTATTTTTATTTTAGAAAGGAATTCTTTGCTTATACTCAATACATCTACACCAATATTCCACATTCCGCGACATCATGCGTTCTCACAAAGCGACACACTAAATTTACGTTCATGTTTAAGTCTTTCAAGCTGAGTTGATCACATATACTTTGACGTCTTCTACTTTTGGTAAAGGGTGCATTTTCTAAAGCTATATGAACTTCACAAAAAGATTTTATTCTAATCGTTTTTGTGGTGGAAACTTGTAGCCCATTGGAGTGGTGGTTACCAATGACACCCCATGCGATGTCTAAGAAATAGAGGGGTGTCCGGGGATAATGTTACGTCTCCACCTAGATAGCTCCCTTGATTTATCTTAAAAAGCACACTCGCTTGTATATTCCTCTATTTTGTTGTGGGTCTTGGAGAGCCTTGGATTTGAGGTAAAAAGAAAAAAAAATGTTAATGCTATAAATCTCGAAAAAAAAATGAAATAATGATAAATCGGCCCATCTACCAAAAATCCACAAAAGGGTCATACAAGCCCACAACCACATCTCCCCTTCTTAAAAACTTTTATTCAAAGCTTTGGAGGTCCATCCTACATGGGTGCTTTTGAATAAGTAGTAGAACGGCTAGTTTCATGTGATCCTTATTCTTTGAAGGCATACTTTCTTGCGAATTGGACTTAATTAACAAGTTTTGTGGCTCGCATGAGTCACCTTCTACCAAACACCGCCCACATTTGTATGAGTATATGCTTAGACGTCCATAGGTTTCTTTCTCAATCTTTTTGGACTTTGAGAATTTATTTGAGGAGACATTTGTGCATTCTTCTTTTTCTCCCACCAAAAAAATTAAAATTACCTAGTAATCTTTAGGATTTTATTTCCTTTGGGTTCTCACTTAGGATAGATAATGTGTGAGTGTGTTTGAAAATATTCGAGTCTAGCTTAGGATTGAGTCAAGCCTTGTCTAGTTGAGTGTGTGTCTCTTATGATTGGTTTTTCACTAAATTTCTACTCATATCGCTCTCTTTGCTCGAGGACGAGCAAAAGCCTAGTTGGGGGGTGTGTTGATGAATTGAAATTGCATATTTTAGTATGTTAACGAACTCTTCATAACTTTCTAATATGTGTAATTTATCTATTTTATCTCTCTTTCTAGACTTATGCTTGTTTTCGTAGTTTTGGTTGTTTTTCCCTATTTTTGTAGGTGAAGACGTGCTTTAAAACGCAAGAGGCTAGCTAGGGGGAGCTTAAACGATGAATTTGAAGAGGATTTGCGGCTCAAGATCCATGAAGAAGAGACTTGGAGGACCTAATTTGAAGAATAGTTGAAGATTTAAGGGCCAAGAAGATAAGTTTTTAACCGAAGTGGGGCTTAAGTGCAAGTTTCTAAACCTTTTAATGGCTATTTTGAAGGGTTCTTAACGGAATCGGGGTGGAATTGCATTTTCTCAAACGTTTAAAGAGGAACCGGGGGTCTTTTAAAACATATCAGCAACCTAGGGGGTTCTTTTTGCAATTTTCGCTAAAACAGCTCATCACCAGTGTGTATCTCTCTCTCTCCCCCGTCGTTCCTCACGCAAAACCCAGCAGAGCTCCATGGAAGACCTCAGAAGCTTCGTCCCAGCCTCGTTGGTGCCCCAAATCGACACGAAGTCACTCAAAATCGTTACCAATCAACTCCCCAGCCCAAGATCTCTCTAGTACACCTCTCAATTCGGCCCAAAACGCAAGTGAAGAAAAAGCCCCAATATGATAGGGTTCTTGAGAACTGTTGCAAA
The DNA here is from genome assembly GCA_023055425.1 of Linanthus parryae. Lineage (NCBI taxonomy): Eukaryota > Viridiplantae > Streptophyta > Magnoliopsida > Ericales > Polemoniaceae > Linanthus > Linanthus parryae. The sequence continues at coordinate 69,321,758 of JALGPY010000007.1, read as the reverse complement.
TCAATGAAGGAGGGTCTCTTAGATCAATTGGAGGGCTGAGATAATCTCTTGGAGGCAACGAAATGAATCCCCAACGCCTATATAAACTGGGTTGCCGAAGGAAGAAAGGCCCCTGCTCCCTCACGATTTTTTCTGAAGCGACACTCTGTCCTTCTCTCTTCTCCCTCGTTCCTGCACCTTTCCAGGTCTGTGCTTGGTGATTCCGAGCTCAATCTTGAACTATTCCGGAGCCAAGCACAACCATAGAGGGAAAAAGGGTCGGATTCTTCAGTTTCCGACCACTTTTATGCATTTTCCGATCACTTTTCCGGACTGGTTATGGGCTATGTAGCTGGTGTGTTCTTAGCTACTGTTAGGTTCATTTCCTGAGATAGTTAGCTGTTGTTGAAGTATTGGATCAAATCATAGTAGTTGAAATCAAGTTGTTGGGTTGAAATTGAAGATTATATTGTTTAGTTCTTGAACTTGAGTATGAATATAATGAAGTTATCTTTGAAGATACTTGATATCTCTTGTGTTGCACTCTCAAACATGAGTAGCTAAATGTGTTGTTGGATTGATTGGTGATCCTAGTTGATTATTGAAATTTGAATATGTTTGTTCTTTGTGTTTTGTTGTTTGAGAGATTGAATTCTTGAGTTCAATGAGTTGAAATAGGAATCACTATTGTGGCTTGATTGAGTATGTGGATTTCAATCAAAATAGGCATACTCAATGCTTGAGGCAACATTGATTTGGATTTCTCCATTTGAACTCATGGATTTAACTCTCAAGCAAATGAGTTGGTTGTTGAAATCGGGTTACATGAATCACTAGGAGATCCAATTGATCCAACTTTTCTCTTACTAGTTCTACAAACTCTTTAGCAACATATTTTAATTGCCTAGTTGTTTACTAAGTTTCTTTGAATTGTTTCACACAAATCCTTGCTCCATCACTTGAGTGGTGGATTCCAAAGCTTGGCTAGCTCTGAAGCCTTTGAGAAACTCTTTTTTTTTTTTTTTAGTTAGTTGCTTAGTAGTTTACTAGTTGGCTCTAGAGTGCTTATTCTCTTTCCCAATCCTTGTGGAAATCGACCCCGTTTTTACTCGGGTACTACTTGTAGCGATATCCTATACTTGAGATTATCGATTCAACAAGTTTTTGGCGCCGGTGCGGGGGATTGGTGCTAAGAGACTCACTCTTTAGTTGATTCTTGTTTTGCTTGTTTTTATTTTTCAGAAACGCTTGAAGAAAAATTCCGGGTTCATATTTGAAATTTGGAACGAAAAAAAACCGAAAAGTAAAAAAATCACAAAAACATACTCCTAGCTTGTGTTAGGCAACCCTCTTGAACTTTATTTGAGCTTGGGTTGCACGAGTGTGTGGCAACGTGATAGTACTCATAGATTGCATCGCACTTTACTTGAAGAAGAGGGTAGAAATCCCTTAGTGAAAATACTTCTACTAGTGGTAGTAGTAGTTTAGCCCAATCCAACGATTCTAGCTCTCTTAATAGCTTTGAAATCATGGATGGAGATGATGGGCATAGTAGCAACAACGAAATGATGCCATTTCGTACACTTAGAGATTTGATTAATCCATCTAGACAAAGTTCACCCTCTTGCTTTGTGGTTCCTTTGAATGAAAGAAATTTTGAGGTTAAACCGGGTACAATCCAACTTTTGCCCAAGAATCATGGCTTAGAGGCCGAGAGTGCATACTCTCATCTTAAGGATTTTTGTGACATTGCTTCAACGGTTTATTGTAATGGTGTTTCTAGCAACACTATCAAACTTAGGTTTTTTCCTTTCTCTTTGAAGGATAAAGCCAAATCATGGCTTCACTCCTTGAGACCTAGGACGATAGGCACTTGGGATGAGTTGGAGAAAGAATTTCTCAAGAAAATTTTCCCCACTTATAAGACTAATGCCATAAAAAGGCAAATTGTGACTTTTTGTGTTAGGAGGGAGAGCCTCTTACCCAATCTAGGGAACGCTTCAAGGATCTCCTCATTTTTTGTCCTCATCATGGATTTGAAACTTGGAGATTGATTAGCTCCTTTTACGAGGGTTTGGCATCCAACCACAAGCACACAATCGAGTCCATGAGTGGGGGAGATTTCTTCTTAAAAGGTGAAGATGAAGGGTGGGATTGCTTAGATGAGATTTGTGAAAAAGTCCAATCTTGGGACATGAATGAGTCTTCAAAAGAATTGTCTTCTAAGTCTAAAGGTAGCATGCATTACCTTAGGTCTAAGAATGAGGAATTGTGCTCTTTTTTGTAGTGATTCTCATGAGTTAGGCGATTGTCCCGACTTCCTATGAGCCCAAGAGCTCATGGGTGAGCAAGTGAATGTTCTCAATTCTAACAATTTTGGGAAGTCATATGACAACTCGCCTTACTCAACCACATATAACCCCAATTGGAAGAGTCATCATAATTTTGGATGGAAACATGGCCAAGAGACACAAGTGAACCCCTCATGTTACACTTATGTCCCTCCCCAAAAGAGTGCTTTAGAAGACACCATAGAAATGTTCATAGCCAGGCAAAACAAACCGATCAAGAGTGGAGAGCTTCTCATGAAGAATTGAGAAATTCCAACCAAGAGTTGAGAAACTCCAAACAAGAGTTGAAAAATGCGGTGGCTAGGCTAGAGTCTACTTTAAATGCTCAAGAGAAGGGGAAATTCCCCTCTCAACCTCAACAAAATCCAAGAGGCCAAAGTTTCAATCAAGTGGAGCATGCTAAGGCTATTACCGTTTTAAGAAATGGGAAGGTTGTTGACAATGGACTTCCAAGTGGGGAGTCCAATGAAAATGAGGAAGAAGAGGAGTGCGAGAAAAGTGATGACCAAAAGAGATTTGATGACTTGCAAGAGTCTAAGGAGAGTCTTGACAAAGGCTAAACAAGTGGTTGATAATAATGAAGAAATTAGGATTGTTCAACCGTTTCCCCAAAGGCTAGTGGCCAATAAGATGAAAGCAAGTCACCAAGACATCCTTGAGACATTCTAAAATGTCAAAATAAATATTCCTCTCTTAGATGGTATAAAGCAAATTCCGGCTCATGCCAAGTTTCTCAAGGACTTATGCACTTTCAAGAGAACTATTCAAGTGAGAAAGAAGGCATTTCTCACCGAGCAAGTGAGCTCAATTCTCCAACATAACATCCCTCCAAAGTATAGAGATCTGGGTTCACCAACTATCACTTGCACAATTGGGAGTTATAAGATTGCTAATGCTTTGCTAGATTTGGGTCAAGTGTAAACCTTCCTCCATACTCGGTGTATGAGAAGTTGGGGTTGGGTGAGTTGAAACCCACAAGAGTGACTCTTCAATTAGCGGATAGGTCTACTAGAGTTCCTAGAGGCGTCATTGAGGATGTGTTGGTTCAAGTGAACCAATGCTATTTTCCGGTGGATTTCATAGTTTAGACACTACCCGTAGGAATGGTGTGATGAACATTACATTTGGAAATATGAAGTTGGAACTCAATATCTTCAACACAAGTAATCAATCAAACTCAAAAGATGATGATGACATATGTGGTATTAGTTGGATTGATTCTTACGTTGAAGTGATTGAGGATCCTACTACATGTTCCAATGGAATAGATGATCTTATTGTGCAATATTTGGAATTTTTAGTGAAGAAAATAGCAATTTCTCATCATTACTCATGAGTGAGAAATTTAATGTGGATGATTGGGTTAGTCTTGTTAGTAAACTTGAACTTGTGAAACGTCCTATAGAATCTACCCATGAGCATTCTTGTAGTGATATTGATTTACATGAGAAAATGGAGTTATCTTCCTTAGTAAGGGAACCTCCTATGAAACAACCTGGATCCTACGGTTCCTGCTAGTTCGACTTAACGATAATCGAAAGAATACTTTATTGAAATAAAAGGAGGAAACCTCCAACATTTTTGTACAAAAATAATAAAACATTATTTGAATCCAAAAGAAACATGTTTGCTAGACAATCCTACTCTTTAACTCGTGTGCGCGTTCCACCCCAGCTAGCTTATTCAAACCTGCGGTTTTAAAATAGCAAAAGCCGACGCAGCAAAACATTTTGATTAGTAAAAACTAAGTAAGATATACCACAATATGTAAAACAGAGTTTTGGCTAAAACGATAACACACAATTTTCTGAAATCCCATTTAAAATATGATAATGAATAATTGATAAACTCAGTGGTAGTAACCCGAAGATGGAGAGATTTCGAGCATATAAAAATAGTAACCAAGATCCAGATTTTAATGTTCGGTTTGGTTGAGGCGTAGCCCACGAGCCCCAACGAGTACGATGTTGACAGAGAGGTCACGATGGAATAAATAATAATAATGGGGTACATGTTGAAATATACCAATTTCTCCCCGGACGTTAGTAGATAGCCCTTCACTATCCCGCCCTAACCATTCTAATGAGACCTTAAGTGTCGGCACCCCTATACAGTCGTGACCTAAACATGCATAGGTAGTACTCATAGATTCCACGATAAATAAGAGGGTAATATCCCTAGGGAAATCACACATAGGTGTTCCCGGCCATTGGCCTTCACGCGCATCCTCTGCACATCGTTCCCAATTCTATTATCGTACAATTATCGTTTCACATGACTTTCGAGTTTTCGCAAGTAACCACAAATTTTTTAAGCAGTATTTGCAAAAGGGATTCAAGACTTGTCAAATTCTCCAGTGTCACGATTCTAGTAGTTCATGAGCGATTTTAAAAGATAAAACGCCAAGAGACATTTTGATAATTTGAAGGTATTGTGCATATAACTTACCTGATAATGAAAAGATATCGTCACACGCAAGCAAGCTACGTCCTAGTAATAGGGATCCTCACGATCTGATTGTCAACGAAATCAAGATCTACAATAATAAAATAGGCCTACATTAACACGAATTCGCCACACGACAATTTACAATTAAAGACCCTATATGAATGCAAGTGCAACCCCCAAATAATCCCCCAAACAAATTATATTTTACTGGCTATAAATAACAAGTTAGAAAAAATTATAATAAATTAGAAAGTGGTGGTTTTCATTTATAAAAGAATTGAAATAAATAAAAGTTATCTAATATTTAAAAGCTGGTTTGATTTACGAAGGATTTATTTTATATGAATAAAAGTATACTTTCATAAAGAGCCAATGACTCAAATATTGTTATTATAAGAGTCGTATTATCATAAAAGGTTATTTAAGGGGAAAACTCATTTTTTTCCGATATAAAAAATAATGATATTATTTAGTTATAATATAAACATTATACTTACTTGTATTCGAGAATACAAATCTAGCAATTATAGAAACATATACTTATTTTCAGAAAATATTTTATATCTAAGTATAAAGAAATACTATTTTATATGTTATAGTAGACCAAACTTATTACCCATGTAAAAAAAAATAAACATGTCCTGCAACAATAAAACTTCTCCATTTCGATTCACAATGTACATATTCCACCCTTTCAGATTCACAATAGACAAAATAACCCCCACAATTAAAACAAGACTCATTTTAGCTTCTTCCCCAACTTGGCTTTTCACTATAACTTCACACCCAACAAATCCACAACACAATCGATTCATACGGCAGTTTAGGAACAATTAAAGACATAAGGGAAGGAAGAGAATCTAAATATGAGGGTCATTGTGTTTACCAATTGAAGAAGAACGAACAAGAGGAATACGGCGACGAAAAGGGGGCGACGACGATGGAGGCGACGGGAGAATCTGCCGCTGCTACTGCTGGGCTTCGGTCCTCTGGCTCGTCGGCGAGGGAGGACGATGACGAAGAGAAGCAGAGGGGGACGGAGACGGTGATGGGTCGTCTCCGCCGGACCTGGGTTCGGCTTTTGCTGGGCTTGGGTTCGGCCGACTTTCTCTCGGCGAATTAGAGAGCATAGAGAAGGCGAGAGAGAGAGAGAGAGATGAACAGAGCGTGAGAGAGAGACGAGAGGAAGAGAGAAAACAGAGTGCGAGAAGATGGGTTTGAAACCCGATCGAAATCAACGGGGAATTTTCCGGGTTCAAATTGGAAACGTCAATTGACGAAATTAATTGAAAGATTGGACGTTTGACATGAATTCGACGAATCGGGGCGGAAATTGGGTGAGAAGGATGTCAAATTGGCATGTTTCCATGGTGGGTGTCGTCGGAAAATCAGCAGAGAGAACAATTTCTCAATTGGTAGGGATGAAGGGAGAAGGTGTTGGGTGTGGCTGGAGCACCAGGTTACGCGGTGGTCGGTCATGCAATAATAATTAAAAGGTGTACTTTGGACACGTTACAAACGTTACACGATCCACTACACTTCACCAACTACTAAACATATAAACTACTAACTACCAAACATCTTATCTTTAATAATGTATATATATATATATATATTTATATAATAATAATAATAATAATAATAATAATAATAACAACAACAACAACAACAACAATAATAATAATAATAATAATAATAATAATAATAATAATAATAATAATAATAATAATAATTACAATAATGATAGTAGTGATAATGTAATTGAGGGAAAAGACTACAAAAGAAAGAAGATACTTTTTGATAAAACAAATAACAATAGTAATAATAATAAGGATAATACCACTACTATTAATAATAGTAATAATAATAATGTAAATAGAAAAGTTATTTAATAAAGGAAAAAATACATTTATAGTATCAAACAATGGCCCAGAAGATTCATTAAACTCTCCAAAAATACCCCCGAAAATACCGGGGTATTACATCACATCTCCCTTAAAACAAAGCTTCGTCCCCGAAGCTTAAGGTAAAACGAATCTCCCAATGCAAGTATAAAGCAAGTCTCCCAATGCAGGTGTGCAGTATGCAGTTCTAATGTGTACCCAATGCAAGTATGTAGTTCTAATGCGCACATATAACAAGACAACGCGGGTAGTTAAATGCAGGGCTATTAAATCACATCTCCCTTAAAAGGAGTGACGTCCCCATCACTCGACTCGCAGCTGTTCGAAGAGGTGTGGGTGAGGGAGAGATCAAGTTGACAGGCTCAAAATCAAGGATATTACTCGGGCTAGGAAAATAATCTTTGAGTTGGGACATGAAAGACGTTATGGATTTCTACCTACTACAAACGCGAAAGGATAGGTTGATGTCAGCACTTGTGATAATGTTACCAATGAAGAGGATAATTTGAAAACTAAAACGATGCGTTCAAGCATGGGATATGATGTGTTTTAATGCAAAGAAAAACCTGCAAGGTGATCGCTTATGCTTCTAGGAAACAAAAGTCTTATGAGGGGAATTACCCTGCTCATGATTTGAAGTTGGCAGCCAAAGTATTTGCACTGAAGATCAGGAGACATTATATCAAAAGTACGACTTGCAAGATCTTTATAGATGACAAGATCCTGAAGAGCATATTCACCCAGGAGGAGTTTAATATGTGCCAAAGAAGGTTGCTAGAGTTAGTGAAGGGCTACGACATCAAGATCGAATACCGCGAAGGAAAAACTAATGTAGTAGCGGATGAATTGAGTTAAAAGGCGAATCATACGGTAAAAACAATGTGGGGTGTGCCAATTAAGCTTTGCGAAGAGTTTCGAAGGCTAGAGATTTGAGTTTGCATGAAGAGAACCACGAGTAACATGCTGTGTAATTTGACGATAGTGACAGAAGTCTTTGTAGAGATAAAGGAATCACAGAAAGAAACGTGTTCTTACAAAAGATGAAGGAGAGAATCAACAAAGGCGACGCATTCGATTCCAATGTGGAGAAAGATGGTAGAGTGAATTTCAAGAAAATATGGTGTGTACTAATGAAATGTGCGGATGTTAAAGAGAATATTATGATGGAAGCTCATTACACACCATATTCGGTACGTCCTGGAGGAGACTAGTTATACAAGGACCTGAAGAAGAACTCTTGGTGGAAAGGTATGAAGAAGCAAGTAGACTTGTAAAAAGGCCAGGCTCGAGCACAAGATACCAGGAGGGATATTGCAATAATTGGAGATTGGAAATGGGATTCCATGTCAATGGAATTTGTTACAGCTTTACCTGTTTCTACGAATGAGTTGATCCAGATCTAGATGGTAGTCGATAGACTGAACAAGGCGCAAGATTCATTTCTGTGAAGGACATGTGAAACATGAAAAATATGGAAAACGCATACATCAAGAATGTGGTAAGACTAAACGGAGTACTTAGCTCGAATATTTCAGATAGAGATTCAAACTTCATATCACATTTCAGGAAGGAGTTACAAAAGAACATGGGTACCGAGCTAAGGTTGAGCAGAACATTTCACCCATATACGGATTGAAAGGCTAAGAGAACGATTCAGACGTTGGAAGACATGCTAAGAGCTGGCATTTTAGGACTTTGGAGGTTCATGGGTGGACAAGTTACCACTTATCGAATTCTCTTGTAATAACAACTACCATGCCTAGCATAGGGATGGCATCTTACGAATCAATGTATGGGAAGAAGTGTAGGACGCCACTGTGTTGGAGTGAAAATAGCGAGGCGATTATTCCTGGAAAACAAATGATCGATGACTCGACAAATCAGATTTGGGTGATTCAACAAAGGATGAAGGCAGTCCATGATAGACAAAAGACTTGAGGGGATTTGAAGAAAATGCCATTGGACTTCAAGGTTGGCCTTGTTCGTTCTTCTTCAATTGGTAAACACAATGACCCTCATATTTAGATTCTCTTCCTTCCCTTATGTCTTTAATTGTTCCTAAACTGCCGTATGAATCGATTGTTTTGTGGATTTGTTGGGTGTGAAGTTACAGTGAAAAGCCAAGTTGGGGAAGAAGCTAAAATGAGTCTTGTTTTAATTGTGAGGGGTTATTTTGTCTATTGTGAATCTGAAAGGGTGGCATATGTACATTGTGAATCGAAATGGAGAAGTTTTATTGTTGCAGGACATGTTTATTTTTTTTTTACATGGGTAATAAGTTTGTTCTACTATAACATATAAAATAGTATTTCTTTATACTTAGATATAAAATATTTTCTGAAAATAAGTATATGTTTTTATAATTGCTAGATTTGTATTCTCGAATACAAGTAAGTATAATGGTTATATTATAACTAAATAATAGCATTATTTTGTATATCGGAAAAAATGAGTTTTCCCCTTAAATAACCTTTTATGATAATACGACTCTTATAATAACAATATTTGAGTCATTGGCTCTTAATGAAAGTATACTTTTATTCATATAAAATAAATCATTCGTAAATCAAACCAGCTTTTAAATATTAGATAACTTTTATTTATTTCAATTCTTTTGTAAATGAAAACCACCACTTTCTAATTTATTATAATTTTTTCTAACTTGTTATTTATAGCCAGTAAAATATAATTTGTTTGGGGGATTACTTGGGGGTTGCACTTGCATTCATATAGGGTCTTTAATTGTAAATTGTCGTGTGGCGAATTCGTGTTAATGTAGGCCTATTTTATTATTGTAGATTTTGATTTCGTTGACAATCAGATCGTGAGGATCCCTATTACTAGGACGTAGCTTGCTTGCGTGTGACGATCACTCTCCATTATCAGGTAAGTTATATGCACAACATCTTTAAATATCAAAATGTGTTGTTTCACGTGCGTTATCTCAAACTTCAAATTCAATTTCCGCTTTACAATACATTGAATTCTTTTAGTGCTTTATTTCGAACGATTTGAGAAGCATGTGTTCACTATTTAAAATTGTGCTTTATTACTCCCGTGGAATCTTGAACAATAAACGTACGATAATAGAATTAGGAACAGTGTACAGAGGATGCGCGTGAAGGCTAAGGCCGGGAACACCATTGTGTGATTTCCCTAGGGCATTGTACCCTCTTATTTGCTGTGAAAGCTAGGAGTACTACCTATACATGTTTTGGTCACGACTGTATAGGGGTGCCGACACTTAAGGTCTCACTAGTTCTTTTAGGGAGAATCGGGATGGACTGTGATATCCCGTAGAAGTACCCTACTTTATTATTATTCCATCGTGACCTCTCTGTCCACACCTTACCTGTTGGGACTCGTGGATATGCCTCAACCAAATAAAAGAATAAAAATGTGGTTACTGCTTATTTTTACTGTGTATATTCTCGTGTTAGCCAAAAACTTTGTCTTTACGTGTTGTGGTATAATCTTACTCAATTTTTACTGATAAAATGTTTTTCTGCGTCGGCTTTTGCTATTTTAAAACCGCAGGTTTGACTAAGCTAGCTAGGGTGGAACGCGCGCACAAGTCAAAGAGTAGGATTGACTAGAACACATATTTTAGTAGTTATTTCTTTTGGATTCAAACAATGTTTTATTATTTATGTACAAAATTGTTGGAGTTTTCCTCCTTTTATTTCAATATAGTATTATTTGGATTATTGTTAAGTCGAATTAGCAGAAACCGTAGGATCCGGGTTGTTTCATCCTACTTATGATTTGAAACCCCCTCATTTAGAATTGAAAGATGCATGTTTAGGGGATGATGATAATCTCATTTGCATGGCTAGTGACCATAGCGTGTTTTGTGATGACTTAGAGGACATTCAAGGAGAACCCCCACCACTAGAGATTGTGGATGGACTTTCCACTAAGTTGGGGGGTTCATGTGTTGGTTGTGAAAATTTTGAAGTCTTCTTTCATATTTCTCCTATTGATTTTGATGAAAATAAATTTCATGTTGTGAAAGGAAAGTGGGGTAGAATCTTGGATGAAATTGTGAAATTAAAGAGTGAGAAATTTTGTGTTCATATTTTAGAAAATGATCATAAGGTAGATTTTTGTAGTGAAAATGTTCTTCTCATTGAAGGTATTATGCTAACTAGTGGTAAAGATCCTCCTCTTGAATTCTATCATGACAATTCTCTCATTTTAAATTCCCAAGATGAGTCAAGTTTTTCTATCAAAATGTGTGATATCTCTTGCAGTTTCTTTGAAATGGGCATTTTGAAGAATTTATTTGGAAAACAAGAGAGTGCTACTTTCATTAAGAAGGGAACACTCAAATCCTTACATTTTGATTTACTTGATCCGGGTATTAGTTTCCCAATTTTTGTGCTTCAGATATTAGAGAAAGTGAAAGGAAAATTGAGAATGCAAAGAATGAAAGAGGGTTGCCTTGACCCTACTCGAGCTCATAGTCATAGGCAAGCTTGTCTAGACTACAAGAAATTAAAAGTTCCATGAATTGACTTATTCCATTTAGAAGTCACAAGTTGTAAATAAATAAATTAGATTTTCTCTATTTCTCACATTTTTTTTTTCTTTTCTATGAACATTTTGTAGGTTGCTCTTGGAGGAGGACTTGTGCTTGGTGGCCAAGAAAGCTAAAATGAGGTCTATCTATCCCTTATCTCTTATATGAATTTGTTTGCTCTTCCATTGTTCCAACACATTGAGGACAATGTGATATTTTAGTTGGGGGTGGAGTTGATTTTATTTCTTGCTTAAATGACTACTAGCATGCTTTTTCTTCATTAGTGATGTACATGAAAAATATAAAAAAAAAAAAAAAAATGAAAAATTTGAAAAAAAATCTTGAAAATTGAAAATTTTAAAATTTTGAAAAAAATGTGTGAACCTTTCATGAGATGCATCACTCTTTCCCCGTGTCAAACCATAGATTTTGTATTCTTCTTTCTTTGGTAGTTTTATTTTAACCTTTCATCTTGAGTCTAGATTTTTGTTTCTTCTTTGATAGATTTATTGAGTCTTAGGAAGTTATAGTTGAGTCACTTATTTTTAAAAAAAGAAGAAAAAAAATTGAAAAAAGAAAAAAAAAAGAAAAAATGAAGAAAATGAAGAAAAAAATGAGGAAAGTGAAAAGGGGAATTTTGGAAAGCTAGATGTTTTCAAATAATGAAATCTCTTAGTCCATGTTCTTTTTATTTTTATTTTAGAAAGGAATTCTTTGCTTATACTCAATACATCTACATCAATATCCCACATTCCGCGACATCATGCGTTCTCACAAAGCGACACACTAAGTTTACGTTCATGTTTAAGTCCTTCAAGCTAAGTTGATCACATATACTTCGACGTCTTCTACTTTTGATAAATGGTGCATTTTCTAAAGCTATTTGAACTTCACAAAAATATTTTATTCGTTTATGCGGTGGAAACTTGTAGCCCATTGGAGTGGTGGTTACCAATGACACCCCATGCGATGTCTAAGAAATAGAGGAGTGTCCGGGGATAATGTTACATCACCACCTAGATTTCTCCCTTGGTTTAGCTTAAAAAGCCCACTCACTTGTATATTCCTCTATTTTGTTGTGGGTCTTGGAGAGCCTTGGATTTGAGATAAAAAGAAAAAAAATGTTAATTCCATAAATCTCGAAAAAAAAAATGAAATCATGATAAATCGCTCAATCTATCAAAAATCCACAAAAGGATCATACAAGCCCACAACCACATCTCCCCTTCTTTAAAAATTTTGTTCAAAGCTTTGGAGGTCCATCCTACATGGGTGCTTTTGAATAAGTAGGAGAAAGGCTAGTTTCATGTGATCCTTATTCTTTGAAGGCATACTTTCTTGCGAATTGGACTAAATTAACAAGTTTTGTGGTTCGCATGAGTCACCTTTGTTGGAATAGATGCCCTAGAGGCAATCCAGTTTAGTATGAATTTATTTGTGGCTAGAAATTCATTTATTATTTATTGGATATTTAATATAATGAAGTCCTTAGATTTACAATTGTGTTGTTTATCTTAAATATCCCTAGTCCAGTATAATGATTAATGGGACAATCATCTATAGACTAGTATGGGGATGGATTGATATGGAGATATCATGATCCAACACATAGGTGTGCATTAGGGAATGTTGCACTGGATTGACCCATCTCCGAGAAGGCTACATACACGTTATGTTGAGTCACAAGCGCTTCTCGCGGTGCAATGGTATTGTCATCCTTAGACTTGAAGTCACTAGATACTCTAGTTGTGGATTATTGTGATTTTGGTAGCGTTAAACGCTACACCGTAACTGGGTAGTTATAAAGGCGTGTACTGGATACAATAAGAAGCAAGCTTAGAGATCGTTGTGGACGTAGGTAGAATTTGTCCCTCCCACATAACGGGAGCAAATATCCTAGGCCACTCGAGGGATAGTGCTTATAGAATGTCTGGCCAGACTCAAATAAATCAATATGGGATATTGATGTTATTTGCAAGAGTAAGGCTATTCCTATGAATCGAGAAACTATCGATTGGATATACGATTGTGACTTGTATGTCTCGTGTCCAATCCGGATATAGAGACAAAGGGATGAGACAATTACTTGTACAAAGGTTGTCAAGATGACTATTCTATTAGTTGGCTAGAATGGATGTTTTGCTAGAAACCGCTCCATATTAGCAAATAGTTGCTACCAACGAACCTATGGGGTCACACGCTATATAGACTTTAAATAGATTTGGGAATTAATTAATTGGATTAATTAATTAGAAGGATCACTTTGCAAAACCTTGCAAACTTAGTAGGGACTAATTTGCAAGGAAGGGACTAAATTGAATTCTAGTAGGACTAGAATAAGTCCTTTAGGTAGTTGGCAAAGAGTTGTTGGACTATATAAAGGACCTTCCTTCCTTCCTTCCCACAACTAATGCTCATTATTGAACATAACAAGAGTGGGAGAGAACAAAAGGAGAGAGAGCAAGCAACAAGAGGAGCCCGACCGCCCCTCTTGCCGCCGCCCGTCCCCGTCGGCCACAAAGGAGGCCGAGAACCCCCTTTTGGTCTCGTTTTGCGTGATTTTTCTTCCTCTTCCTCTTCCGGGCTAGCACCAAGGACTTGGGAGATCAAGGATCAACTCTAGGCGTGGATCAACCATAGAGAACGTGACACAATTCGCGCTTGAAGTCATCAAAGGAGAACCCTAAGGTGTGTTATTGATTTCTTCCTTTACCATCGTTATGTTTCTTGACTTGTGATCCTTGGAGGGTTTTGCATGGTTATTTTTGTTTCCGTTGTGCATCCATGAATCAAAACCCTACAGTGGTATCAGAGCCACATGTCGTAGAGCATAAACGTGGTTTATGTGTTACATTTTAGTTGTTTTACACCTTAATTTGATTGTTTATCGCGTAAAACTAGACAAATCAAGCATGGGATGCAATTTGTCAATAATCTATCATAACAAGATCTAATTTTTGCATTGGATGCATGAATTGGTGAGTTTGAGAAATTTTAGGATCTTAGATCTAGGGTTTGGGCATCCTTGGGGAAGAAGGAGTTCTCCCAAAACAAGGAAACAACAAAACTTGGGCACCAAGCAAGGGAGTTGTTTTGGAAACAACTCCCTCAAGGAGGTTCGGCCCCCTAGGGGACCGCCCCTCTTGCTTGCCGCCCAAGATTGGCCGCTCTAGGGGCCGGGCGGCCCTAACCCGCGGCCTAGGCGTGTGGGTTTTGGGCCGTGCCGGCCCTAGGGCCTTGTGGTTCATCTTATTGGGCCCGGGCAATTTGATTGTTGGGCCCATGGACCGTTTTAACCCTAGAAATTCTAAAATCAATTAAAATTGACCAAGCGCGTTAAAATTGGATTTTAACTGTTTATGTGCAATTCGCATGGTGATTGGATATGGCCTTAGGATGTGGTTTGATGTGGATGTTTAATTTTGTGGGTTGGTTTTACGGCCTGCGAGCTGATCAATTAATTGTAATAATTAATTAGGGTTTTATGGCCTGCGTGCCATTTTTTTCTCAACTTGTGAGATTTATTTTAATTAGTATAGAAGTTAGCTAGTGCTAGATAAAGTAGATTGTTAGCCAAGATTGAAGAAAAGAAGCCCAAAGCCAAAAGAAGCCACAAAAGATGGAGCATGGAGCATGGAGCATTCCACATGACTATGAAGGATGGACCAAAAGATCAAGACGCATGGAGATGTGTTTGCTTTTAGGGTTCATGGATAATTCCATTGACTTGGAATTATTTTAGTTAGAAAAGGCCATATCCACATCACGTTTAATCTCTGTTTTGTGGTTGTTTACTTCATTGTCTTGTTATTGTGTGGTTGGTGTATGGATGATGCATGCAATTAGGATAATAAGATAATTAGACAACCCGAATCTATTATTTGGAGTTGTGCCCAAACTCAAATAGATAGATTAGTTGATATTGATCAACAAAACAAATAAAATTGAATTTAAAATCCCTCAAATTTCAAATATTGTGTTCTTGCCTTCTCGTTATTTAAACACTCATTATCATCATTATTTATCAAGATCGTGCATGCCAAAGCATGGCGACTTGGTTCATAATGATGGAATGCGATGGCACGTAACAATGGTGCAATTGTTTAAATAAGAGGTTGAACACAACTGGGCTATTAATATGATTAAGAAACCTAGAGGCAATCAATTGGGATTATCCATATGGATGGATAAATAAGGAGTTATTTGCCCAATTGAACCAAGAGTTGCCTGTGGGATGCAATTGGAATTGTTCCTACCTAAAGTAGCCAAATTATGGGTGACTTGCCAAAGCAAGCTCATAAGGAGGTGAAACATGGATCTTGGCCCACTAGAAAATATAAGGATATTTTCCGCATTAATATCTTGAGGGTTATTAATCCGTAGAAAAATAGTGGGAGCTATATTTGATAAACTAGCCATTATTGAATATAGTCAAAAATTCACAAATACTAAAACTTGCGTATTTTCCTTTTGTAGAATTCCAAATGGAAAACAACTTATCGAGTTCACAACATTCCCTACGATCTGTCCTTGAGAAGGACAAGCTCTCTGGAACCAAATTTCTTGATTGGTACAGAAACTTGAGAATTGTTCTCAACCAAGAGAAGAAACTGTACGCAATAGAGGAGCATGTTCCAGAAGGTCCAGAGAACCAAACACCTGCTGCCCTAAAGGTGTATCAAAAGCATGTTGATGACGCTAATGATGCGGCCTGCCTTATGCTATGCACCATGACTTATGAGCTTCAGAAGCAACACGAAAACATGAATGCTGTCGATATGATCGAGCATCTGAAGCAGCTCTTCCAAGAGCAGGCAAAGGTAGAGAGGTATGAGGTCTCTAAGGCACTGTTCAAGTGTCATCTAGCAGAAGGGAACCCGGTGGGACCCCATGTACTCCGTATGATCGGGTACTTGGAGAATCTCGCCTGACTAGGGTTCCCGGTCGGCCAAGAGTGGGCAACCGATCTCGTGTTGCAATCGTTGCCTGAGAGTTATGGACAGTTCATCATGAACTATAACATGAACGAGGTCGTGAAACCACTGCCAGATTCACTCAATATGTTGAGGACAGCTGAACAGAGTATCAACAAGGGTAAGGGCAAGGCCATTATGATGGTGCAGAAAGGAAAGGGCAAAAGGTTTGCCTCATCCTCCAAGGGCGAAGGCAAGTCAGTTTCCAAGTCCAAGGAACCTGCCCTTAAGCCTGTTGGTGGCATCGCCAAAGGTGTGACCAAAGGTGAGTGTCACTACTGCAGTCAGCCTGGACACTGGAGGAGGAACTGCCCAAAATATCTGGAGGACAAGAGGCTTGGAATAGTGATTCCACCACCACCAGGTATTTTTGTTGTAGATGTAAATTTAACTGTCTCTACATCATGGGTATTAGATACTGGATTTGGATCTCATATTTGTCGAAATATGCAGGATCTAAAGAGAAGTAGAAGATTGGCTAAAGGAGAGGTAGATCTGCGCGTTGGGAATGGAGAAAAGGTTGCTGCGTTGGCCATAGGCGTGTGCGAGCTATCTCTGCCTTCATGATTAGTTTTAGAGTTAAATAATTGCTATTTTGTGCCTGCTATGAGCAGAAACATTATTTCTATTTCTTGTTTGGACAAGGATGGTTTTATTATTTCAATAAAGACCAATTGTTGTTCCTTTTATTTAAATAATATTCACTATTTTAGTGCGCAATTATTTAATGGACTTTATGTCCTTGATCTAAGCAATCCTGTCTACAACATTAATATCAAGCGGATTAAAATAAATGATTTAAATCCTGCTTATTTATGGCACTGTCGTTTAGGCCACATAAATGAGAAACGTGTATCTAGACTCAATAAAGATGGATTACTAGACTCATTTTATTTTGAATCATATGAGACATGTGAGGCTTGTTTATTTGGAAAAATGACAAAGTCCCCTTTCAATAAGAAAGGTGAGAGGACTAGTGAGAAATTGGCACTCATACATACTGATGTGTGTGGGCCATTTGCTACGCCAGCCAGGGGTGGTTATGTCTACTTCATTACATTTACTGACGATTACAATAGATATGGATTTGTGTACCTTATGAGGGCAAAATACTTTGAAGTGTTCAAAGAATTCAAGAATGAAGTATAGAAGCAACTTGGCAAAATTATCAAGGCTCTACGATCGGATCGTGGAGGAGAATACTTAAGCCAAGAGTTTGACGACTATCTTAGAGAGTGTGGGATCGTGTCCCAACTCACTCCACCCGGAACGCCACAATGGAATGGCGTGTCCGAGAGGAGGAATCGAAACCTATTGGATATGGTTCGATCTATGATGTGTCAAACTGATCTTCCATTATCATTTTGGGGCTTCGCTCTATTAAGTGCATCTTTCACCATTAACCGTGTTCCATCTAAATCAGTCATGAAGACACCATATGAGATGTGGAGTGGGAGGCGTCCCACATTGTCGTTCATGAGGATTTGGGTCTGCGATGTCTATGTAAAACGTTTACAATCAGACAAGCTAGGGCCGAAATCATATAAGTGTAAAATTGTGGGGTACCCTAAGGAAACTAAGGGATACTACTTCTACAATCCAACTGATAACAAAGTGTTTGTTGCTCGGACCGGCGTGTTTCTAGAAAGAGAGTTTGTCTCTAAAGAAGCAAGTGGGAGGAATGTAGAACTTGAAGAGGTTCAAGAACCACAAATCACTGAACCGATTATGGAACATGAACAGGAACCGCAAGCAGTTGTGGAGCAACCTGTTCATGTAACACAAGAGCTTCGTAGATCTAGTAGAGTGCGCCAGGAACCCGAGAGGTATGGACTTCTCGTGACCGATTCCGGTGACACAATGCTCATAGATGATGAGCCTACTACCTATGAGGAGGCCATGAATGGCCCAGACTCACAGAAGTGGCTAAAAGCCATGAGATCCGAGATGGAATCCATGTATACCAACAAAGTATGGACTTTGGTGGAACCACCCGATGGGGCGCGGCCCATAGGGTGCAAGTGGGTCTTCAAGAAGAAGATCGACATGGATGGTAATGTGATTACCTATAAGGGCCGATTGGTGGCTAAAGGATTCAGACAGATTCATGGTATTGACTATGATGAAACCTTTTCACCAGTCGCTATGACCAAATCCGTCCGAATCCTACTTGCGATTGCAGCATACCACGACTATGAGATTTGGCAGATGGATGTCAAAACAGCTTTCCTTTATGGGAATCTCCTCGAGGACGTGTATATGATACAGCCGGAGGGTTTTGAGGATCCAAAGCAAGCCAACAAAGTCTGTAAGCTGCAACGATCCATTTATGGATTGAAGCAAGCTTCTAGGAGTTGGAATCGACGTTTTGATGAAGTAGTCAAAGAGTTTGGCTTCATCAAAAACGAAGATGAGTCTTGTGTCTACAAGAAGGTTAGTGGGAGCTTTGTAGCTTTTCTGGTCTTGTATGTGGATGACATACTACTCATTGGAAACAATGTTCCCATGCTGCAATCTGTTAAAGATTGGCTAGGGAAGTGTTTGTCAATGAAAGACTTAGGGGAAGCAGCCTATATACTCGGTATAAAGATCTATAGAGATAGATCTAAGAGACTGATAGGCCTAAGTCAAAGTACATATATTGACAAAGTGTTGAAACGGTTCAACATGCAAGATTACAAGAAGGGATTCTTGCCCATGTCACATGGAATCACTCTTTCGAAGAGTGGCTGTCCTTCCAATGAGATTGAGAAGGAACGCATGAGTAGAATTCCCTATGCCTCGGCCATAGGATCTATCATGTACGCCATGTTATGTACTAGACCAGATGTGTCATATGCCTTGAGTATGACAAGCAGATACCAATCCAATCCGGGTGAGAGTCACTGGATTGCAGTCAAGAACATCCTAAAGTACTTGAGAAGAACTAAGGATGCCTTCTTGATATTTGGCGGTGAGGAAGAGTTGCGTGTAAGGGGTTACACTGATGCAAGCTTCCAAACCAACATAGATGACTTTAGATCACAATCGGGATATGTTTTTTTCCTGAATGGAGCATCGGTGAGCTGGAAGAGTTCCAAGCAAGAGACGGTAGCTGATTCTACAACAGAGGCTGAGTACATTGCTGCAAATGGGGCAGCAAAGGAAGCTGTTTGGATCAGAAAGTTTGTTTCCGAACTTGGTGCGGTCCCTAGCATTGCGGATCCAGTCGAGTTGTTCTGTGACAACACTGGGGCGATCGCGCAATCGAAGGAACCCAGGTCGCACCAGAAGTCCAAACACGTGCTCAGGAAGTTTCATCCGATTCGAGATATTATCGATAGAGGAGACGTTCGGATATGAAAGATTCCTACAGATGAGAATCTGTCAGAACCGCTTACAAAGCCGCTCACGCAGTGGAAGCATGAAGGGCACACTAGGAGTATGGGCATACGAAATGCGCCAGATTGGCTCTAGTGTAAGTGGGAGACTGTTGGAATAGATAACCTAGAGGCCATCTAGTTTAGTATGAATTTATTTGTGGCAAGAAATTCATTTATTATTTATTGGATATTTAATATAATGAAGTCCTTAGATTTACAATTGTGTTGTTTATCTTAAATATCCCTAGTCCAGTATAATGATTAATGGGACAATCATCTATAGACTAGTATGGGGTTGGATTGATATGGAGATATCATGATCCAACACATAGGTGTGCATTAGGGAATGTTGCACTGGATTGACCCATCTCCGAGAAGGCTACATACACGTTTTGTTGAGTCACAAGCGCTTCTCGCGGTGCAATGGTATTGTCATCCTTAGACTTGAAGTCACTAGATACTCTAGTTGTAGATTATTGTGATTTTGGTAGCGTTAAACGCTACACCGTAACTGGGTAGTTATAAAGGCGTGTACTGGATACAATAAGAAGCAAGCTTAGAGATCGTAGTGGACGTAGATAGAATTTGTCCCTCCCACATAACGGGAGCAAATATCCTAGGCCACTCGAGGGATAGTGCTTATAGAATGTCTGGCCAGACTCAAATAAATCAATATGGGATATTGATGTTATTTGCAAGAATAAGGCTATTCCCATGGATCGAGAAACTATGGATTGGATATACGAGTGTGACTTGTATGTCTCTTGTCCAATCCGGATATAGAGACAAAGGGATGAGACAATTACTTGTACAAAGGTTGTCAAGATGACTATTCTATTAGTTGGCTAGAATGGATGTTTTGCTAGAAACCGCTCCATATTAGCAAATAGTTGCTACCAACGAACCTATGGGGTCACACGCTATATAGAGTTGAACTAGATTTGGAAATTAATTAATTGGATTAATTAATTAGAAGGATCACTTTGCAAAACCTTGCAAACTTACTAGGGACTAATTTGCAAGGAAGGGACTAAATTGAGTTCTAGTAGGACTAGAATAAGTCCTTTAGGTAGTTGGCAAAGAGTTGTTGGACTATGTAAAGGACCTTCCTTCCTTCCTTCCCACAACTTATGCTCATTATTGAACATAAAAAGAGTGGGAGAGAACAAAAGGAGAGAGAGCAAGCAACAAGAGGAGCCCGACCGCCCCTCTTGCCGCCGCCCGTCCCTGTCGGCCACAAAGGAGGCCGAGAGCCCCCTTTTGGTCTTGTTTTGCGTGATTTTTCTTCCTCTTCCTCTTCCGGGCTAGCAACAAGGACTTGGGAGATCTAGGATCAACTCTAGGCGTGGATCAACCATAGAGAACGTGACACAATTCGCGTTTGAAGTCATCAAAGGAGAACCCTAAGGTGTGTTATTGATTTCTTCCTTTACCATCGTTATGTTTCTTGACTTGTGATCCTTGGAGGGTTTTGCATGGTTATTTTTGTTTCGGTGGCGCATCCATGAATCAAAATCCTACAACCTTCTACCAAACACCGCCCACATTTGTATGAGTATATGCTTAGACGTCCATAGTTTTCTTTCTCAATCTTTTTGGACTTTGAGAATTTATTTGAGGAGGCATTTGTGCATTCTTCTTTTTCTCCCACCAAAAAAATTAAAATTACCTAGTAATCTTTAGGATTTTATTTCCTTTGGGTTCTCACTTAGGATAGATAATGTGTGAGTGTGTTCGAGTCTAGCTTAGGATTGAGTCAAGCCTTGTCTAGTTGAGTGTGTGTCTCTCATGTTTGGTTTTTCACTAAATTTCTACTCATATCGCTCTCTTTGCTCGAGGACGAGCAAAGGGCTAGTTGGGGGGTGTGTTGATGAATTGAAATTGCATATTTTAGTATGTTAATGAACTCTTCAAAACTTGCTAATATGTGTAATTTATCTATTTTATCTCTCTTTCTAGACTTATGCTTGTTTTCGTAGTTTTGGTTGTTTTTCCCTATTTTTGTAGGTGAAGACGTGCTTTAAAACGCAAGAGGCTAGCTAGGGGGAGCTTAAACGATGAATTTGAAGAGGATTTGCGGCTCAAGATCCATGAAGAAGAGACTTGGAGGACCTAATTTGAAGAATAGTTGAAGATTTAAGGGCCAAGAAGATATTTTAACCGAAGTGGGGCTTAAGTGCAAGTTTCTAAACCTTTTAATGGCTATTTTGAAGGGTTCTTAACGGAATCGGGGTGGAATTGCTTTTTCTCAAACGTTTAAAGAGGAACCGGGGGTCTTTTAAAACATATCAGCAATCTAGGGGGTTCTTTTTGCAATTTTCGCTAAAACAGCTCATCACCAGCGTGTATCTCTCTCTCTCTCCCTCGTCGTTCCTCACGCAGAACCTAGTAGACCTCAGAAGCTTCGTCCCAGCCTCGTTGGTGCCCCAAATCGACACGAAATCACTCAAAATCGGTACCAATCAACTCCCCAGCCCAAGATCTCTCTGGTACAACTTTCAATTCGGCCCAAAACGCAAGTGAAGAAAAAGCCCCAATATGCTAGGGTTCTTGAGAGTTGCTGCAAATCAACGAAGGAGGGTCTTTTAGATCAATTGGAGGGCTGAGATCATCTCTTGGAGGCCACAAAATGAATCCCCAACGCCTATATAAACTGGGTTGCCGAAGGAAGAAAGGCCCCTGCTCCCTCACGATTTTTTCTGAAGCGACACTTTCTCCTTCTCTCTTCTCCCTCGTTCCTGCACCTGTCCAGGTCTGTGCTTGGTGATTCCGAGCTCAATCTTGAGCTATTACGGATCCAAGCACAACCATAGAGGGAGAAAGGGTCGGATTCTTCAGTTTCCGGTAACTTTTATGCATTTTCCTGTCACTTTTCCGGACTGTTTCTGGGCTAAGTAGCTGCTGTGTTCTTAGCTACTGTTAGGTTCATTTTATGAGATAGTTAGCTGCTGTTGAAGTATTGGATCAAATCATAGTAGTTGAAATCAAGTTGTTGGGTTGAAATTAAAGATTATATTGTGTAGTTCTTGAACTTGAGTATGAATATAATGAAGTTATCTTTGAAGATACTTGATATCTCTTGTGTTGCAATCTCAAACATGAGTAGCTAAATGTGTTGTTGGATTGATTGGTGATCCTAGTTGATTCTTGAAATTCAAATATGTTTGTGCTTTGTGTTTTGTTGTTTGAGAGATTGAATTCTTGAGTTCTATGAGTTGAAATAGGAATCACTATTGTGGCTTGATTGAGTATGTGGATTTCAATCGAAATAGGCATACTCAATGCTTGAGGCAACATTGATTTGGATTTCTCCAATTGAACTCATGGATTTAACTCTCAAGCAAATGAGTTGGTTGTTGAAATCGGGTTACATGAATCACTAGGAGATCCAATTGATCCAACTTTTCTCTTACTAGTTCTACAAACTCTTTAGCAATATTTTTTAATTGCCTAGTTGTTTACTAAGTTTCTTTGAATTGTTTCACACAAATCCTTGCTCCATCACTTGAGTGGTGGATTCCAAAGCTTGGCTAGCTCTAAAGCCTTTGAGAAACTCGTTTTATTTTATTTTTTTTTTTTTTAAATTTAGTTAGTTGCTTATTAGTTTATTAGTTGGCTCTAGAGTGCTTATTCTCTTTCCCAATCTTTGTGGAAATCGACCTCGTTCTTACTCGGGTACTACTTGTAGCGATATCCTATACTTGGGATTATCGATTCAACATGAACCCACTACTTAAAAATCGTCTAATTCACCTCCTGGAGGTCCGAAGAGGTCCACGACAACCTCAAACGGAACAACAAACGTTGAATTACTCGTAGTGGACCACCACCGCTGAACCCACTGGTCAGAGACTCAACCTGCTCCATTCGTCAACTGTTTTTCGCAGTTTTAAAGCTCTAAATGTGTCGTTACATAAACTTGGAGGGTAACTCATACCCAAACCAGAAACACATTATACTTGATTTTGGGGTACTAGTTATAGTTTTGGATATCTTTATTAGTTCATAGATAAATCTAATAAGTTATTTTTTTAAAAATAATAATAGAAATACTAATAATTTTTTTTATATAAATTGTTTTATCAATACTTGAAAAATAATCTTTGTATCTTTAATAAATAATTGTTTTAATCTATTTATCTTATTTTCTTGTATTAATAGCGGTAGGAATAATGTTATGACACAAAATAATAATAATAATAATAATAATAAAAATAATAATAATAATAATAATAATAATAATAATAATAATAATAATAATAATAATAATAAAGAGATCTTTATCTATAACAAAAATGCTATAATGAATAATAGTATAGTTCTTCAAGGAAAAAAATGCACAATTAGTTAATTAGTTTTTATCAAAAAGGAAAGAAAACCATTAGCTACTAATCATATGTTGAAACTTTTGAATAAAAATAAAGGAACCCCAAGATTTAATAGAAGATTTTCCTGGATAAGTATGTTTAGATATTTCCTTTTATTCAAAAGATGTTTACTTGTAAAATAATAATAATAACAATATTGTATCGGACAATAATAAGATTTTATCCTCATTAAAAATATGATCCTTATAATTAGTAATATTGGATATCATGTTCCCTACTTAATCCTAACATTTTACTAACCGTAAGAGATTATAAATTCTTTCAAAGGAAATAGTCGGAAAAATAAAACTTAGTATAGTATTAAGATACTCAAATTTATCTTGCTTGTTATACCCTTAAATTAGTAAACTTGATAAATAAATAAGCTATTATAAATTATATAAGAACTACAAGGGGGTTGAGAAATTCATTGAGGGCATACATAGCATTGCATATAGAGAAAAAGTTACATTTGTTATACGAATAAGTCATGTGTTAATTATGACTATTTGCGTATTTGCATGCACTCAGTTCGTAGGCGACGAGTTTGTTGAGTACGAGAACGAGTACTATGACTTCCCTTGTCGTGCGAACACTGATCTACTTGCTACTATTAAGCCCATATGTGCAATACTTGAACTGTTAAATATGATTTCATTATAAGTATTGATACTTGTAATACCTTGGAATGGACTAAATATTTGCGAAATAAGTTGAAAACTCATCTTTTGGAAAATCCCGGTTGGAAATTATGAAATCTTGAAAATCAAATGACACCATTATTCAATGACAATTTGGAAAAAAATGATAATCTTGTGATTTGACGGTTTAGAACATGATATTTTTATTGTAAAATGACGAATGAATAATTCACTATAACATAATTGGGGCAATGTACAGCGAATGTGTGTGGAGGCTACGGCCGCAGGCACATGTGAGTCGATCCTTGTAGGGTGCTTATTCTACGGGATTACATACCTGACCCAGTAGTTAGCTGATATGCACTCTGTATTTATTTATATGTGAAAACTATAGAGTAGTACATATACCAGTATGGGTCACTACGGTATGGGGGGCGTCGACACTTAAGTCATAGTTATGATTATGAGCGGGGATTGACGTAACGCTCGGGTGAATTGGGAATCGTGTTATCCCAAGAGGCATACTATTGTGATATATCGCATCGTGACCTCTCTCTGGACATTCTTTACCCGCTGGCTCTAATACGCCTCAACCAAACTAATGATGAGAATGAAATCAGACTATAGTGACAACTCATGTGGGTTCTCTTTAATTATCATTCGATTATTTATGATTTTATGCCAAAACTCATTTTACTTGTTGTAATATGGGATTATACAGTTTTTACTGATTAAAATGTTTTCCTGCGGCTCGGCTTGTGCTATTTCAAAACACGTAGGTTACGAGTAAGGTGGGAGACGATCACAACACTGCTGCTTAGGATATTAAGCTGCTCAGTACTTCATCTAGTGTTTTTTTTTTAAATTAATGTACTTGTACATGTCAGACAATATATATGGATGTATTAGCTGTGAACCGACGATCCTACTCCGTAACCAGTGGAGTTTATCTCCTCGGGCGAAGGAATCTTTCCAAACATATGGTTCGACTGGTCGTGTGATTTAGGGGGATTACAGTAGCCGATTATTTATTTGGGGGGGGGGGGGGGGGTATGTTGAAATTCCCATTTCGAACAACAACGTATGTTTTCCTTTTGTAATAATATTCGAATGCAACAAAAACTTGACTATCTACAAGCCTAGCTTGTAATATTATATCCGCAGAAGCATATTATCAACCACCAGAGTACAAGTTTATGATTACACACCAAAAAAATAAATAACAAAATAAAAATAAAATATGTGAAATAATCCTACCATGTGAGAAAGTGCACCAGCTAAGAGTGAGTACACGAAACTAGATCAAAAAAATAAACTAAATTTAGGGAGATTCACTACGGGAATAACTGTTTAAAAGACTTCACAAGACTTGAAGGGTAATTCACTTAATCTGGCCAACATGAAAGTTTTAGCATGAGGGATGAAGTTTAAACAAACTCAAAATCACCCAAAACCATTACCAATAGAGTGAGATAAAGCCCTGCGAACATGGCTGCTATGCTCATTGGAAAAACGACCAAGGAAATAATTAAAATACCATGAAACGATGACCTGGGAAAGTATGGCTGTCAAATTCTTTTTCTAGGTTTTCAAGGATCGGAAAGAGATAAAGAACACTGAAATTGGTACAAGAACGAAGGCTTACCAACTTGGTCGGTATCCTATGCATTTTCTGACAACTGCAAGTGCATAGACCGGCAACTGGTACGCAAAACTACGAGTTCAGACAACTAAAGAGTTCTCGATATTTTCCTGGGCGCAAGGAACACGGAAACACTGACTAAATTGAGAAATTAACAAAATAGGGTGGGAATTGATTTGAAACCTGATTCTAGGGATTTCGTAAGGTGATTACGAATTCCGATCTCAAAGCTCGATGAACCCTGAAATTGAATTGATGTTTGGTCTCCTTGATTTATAAACTCCCCCTAGCAGCATTTTTTAAAGAGATGAAGGGGAGGGGTGGTTATGTGGTGGTGGTGGTTTTGTTCTTGAGGGCGTTCTTGAGGGAGGAAGAATATGAAGATGGGGAAGAAGATAGAGGTACACCAGCTGATTGCAGATGGGTAGGTGGAAGAGAGTTGTTGCAACCTCATGGATGAGGTGTCAAAGTGTGCAAGCCAAGTAGGGTGCATGCGCAATTTCTACAAAGTTAGGGTACAAAGAAGGATTACGAAGAAATGAAAATTTCTAAGAATTAGACTCTTTCACCAACACTTTAAGTTACTCAATAAGTACCCAACAACCCGTAGTAATATCAATTTAGCCAAGACTCAGTCAGAAGAAGAAGTTTAAGAAATTACGTAACTACCCCTGTATTCTCAAGAATTGCATAATTGCCTCATCTTGAATTCTCGTTCTAGATACTCTCTGCTGTACATATGTCAGCAAACACTGCTGAACAAGAAATTAACACCACTGACCTAAAGTTTAAATTTATTTCAATTTCACCCATAGAAATTTCAATGTGTTACATTTTACTCCCTTAAAAGAATCTTCATCGCTGAAGATCACGCTCCTTACCTACTCCTCACAAAATTTTCCTTAATCCATCCTAAATCCTTACCGATTCTCTCGCCTTATAGCTTATTTCCTTATGAACTCCCGACTGATATCAGTAAATAACTAAGTTGAGATTATAAACTCTTGTAGTCTTTTTCAGTGTCCTTCTGATGCCTACCAGTTTTCTTGTTGCTCAAATTCTCAAGCGCTTTGGTTGTCCTGACCCATAAATGTACTTCTACCAGATTCCCGCATATGATAGATATTAGTCTCTACTCTGTAGAAATCTCTAAATCCTTTGCAGGTTTCACTAAACTACTCTTACTCAGATTCTATCCCTTCGAAGTCGTACTAATACTAATTCATCATCGAAACTCTATGATCAATCCACGAGCTAGATCACAAGTATCCTGATATACCTTTCTTTTCCCTAGTCCCTAAGATATATGTCAAAATGTTCTTTGATATCTTACGTCCTGTATCATACGAAAGAGAACTTAGGGTTCATAGAAAGAAGATCGAGAGAAACGGCGAGAAAGTGGAGAGAGTTGGTATATACATTCAATAACCACAAATACAGAGATACAAGGATGATATAGTCTGGATCTAACAGTAGGAATTGTATGGGCCAGATCCAACGGTAGGATCGACATTAGGGTTTCTGAGGGCTTCTATAAAGACATCTTTTCCCCATAATAAATGAAGAATTACAAAATAAATAACTCTAAAGTCTTCGGCTTTAGTAATGTAGAGTGGGCTTGCTTTGGGCTTGTATGTAGTGAAACATCTTGATTGGGCTTCAATGTAGTAGTCTGGTTATTACTCCCCCTAAAACGGATGAGGAGTGAGGGACCATCAGTTTACTTTGAAAGCCTTGAAACTAGGCAGCTGGAAGAGACTTTGGGAAAACATCAGCAAGTTGGTCTGTGCTGGGAAGAAAAGAGGTAGTAAGATGTTTAAAAGATCTTGTTCACGTATGTAGTGGTTGTATATTTCAATATGCTTCGTACGTGCGTGAAAATTGGGATTATGTGTTAAATCTAGAGGTGCATGTTCGGTTAACCGAAACCGAAACAGAATCTAATTGTAATAGTTCCATCGGTTCCGGTTCGGTTGAATCGATAGGATGAGTATATCGGTTCGGTTGAACCGAAACCGGGGTTTTTGATTTATATAGAATCGGGCCGGGACCGGTTAACTGGAACCGATACTTCGAATCGGTTCAATTTACATGTTCCGGTTAGGTCCTATACCGTAATCAGGCTCTGACCCTTGATGTGACCTATTACACCTTCGTTTTTTTGAAAAAAATTGTTGGAACCGTCGGTTCCGGGTTTGTTTCGGTTCCAACCCGGTTCTGGCTCCGTCCCGATTACGGTTCCGAAATATTCCCAACCGAACCGTACTCGTTAAATGCCGGGTTCGGATACGGTTTCGGTCCTACCCATCTCGGTTCGGTTACCGGTTCCTCCCGATTGGTTACACCGATTCGGTTTTAACCAGAACCGCTGGTTAAACTGAATCGAAATGCACCTCAAGTTAATGCTAAAGCAAAAATATTATCAGCGTATAAAAGAGTTTGTGATGGTAAGAGAAAGTGTAAGTCATAAAATAATTGGCGAAACCATGATAGATCAGCAGCAGTTGTGGCCAACGCTCGATACTAAGCTTCAGTTACCGAGGGAGAAAAAGTTGGTTGCTTTTTATCAGACCAATTAACTGGATTTGGACCGGGAAAGACCACAAGCCCAGTAGTGCAACGGCAATACGTTGGGTCGCCAGGCTCGTCCGAGTAAATTTGCAGGGGTAAGTGCCCTTTTGTGCAATTTAGCCCAAGAGCTTTGGTTCCTTGAAGATAACGAAGGACTCATTTGGAACCATTGAGATGAAATTTTTTGAGAGCATGCATGAATTGACAAAGGTTGTTTACAGAAAAATAAATGTCAGGACGAGTAAATGTTAAGTATTACAATGCACCTAGTAATCGGCAATAAATAGTGGCATCAGTGAGAGGAACACCTTGGTTAAGGTGATATTTATCCCACCAGCAAGAGGAGCGAGAATAAGCTTAAAGTTTATCATGCTAAAGCGAGTAAGAAGATCCACAATGTATTTTTCTTGATGAATATAAATCATTTTAGAATTTTGAGAAATTTGAAGTCCCAAAAAGTAAGAGGACCAAGATTAGTCATTTGAAAATCTTGTCTGAATTGTGGAATAAGAGAAGAAATAAATGGAAGATCATTACCAGTGACTATTATGCGATCGACGTAAAGTAATAAAACAGTTAATTTGTTGTTGTAATGACGAATAAAGAGGGAAAAATCTGCAAAAGAAGCAATGAAGCCAAGAGAGCACAAAAAGAGGTAAAGCGCTCAAACCAAGCCCTATAGACTTGTTTAAAAGGCAAACATGATTTCGGTATTTGGAATTTTGAAAATCGATGGGATGTTTCATATAGACAATTTCGCACAAAAACACATAAAGAAAAGTATTTTTAACGTCTAATTGCTGTAGAGGCTAAGAAAAAGTAGCAACAAGAGCTAAAATGGTACATACAGTTGCATTTTTTACAACTGGGCTGAAGGTTTCATCATAGTCCATTCCTGGAGTTTGGTGAAAATATTTAGCAACTAGACGTTACTTGTAGCAAGATACATACCCATTTTGGTTAAATTTGGTGCGAAAACCCATTTGTTGCCTATTATATTTGCATTTGGTGGTGCAGGCACCAAAGTCGAAGTCCTTTTTTGACTGTCAATCCCAGTGGCCATTTCTTGGCGCCAGTGAATGTGTTTGACAACTTATTTGTAAGAATTAGGGTCTAAGTGTGTTTTGTGAGAAGAAGGAAGAGAAGAAAAACCAACAGTAGTAGAAGGAGAAGCATAAAGACTAGCTTCTTTTTTCACTTATCCCAGATTTTCTGCGAGTTTGCATTGGATGTGTACCATGAGTAGGAGGGATGGGACGGTTACTCATCATTGGGTTGACTGATTTGCCATGCCTGGACTGCGAGAGAGAGACTGAGTACCATCTGTGGCATAAGAACCAGGTGTAATATCAATAGTGGGCACTGCTGGATATGCAGATTGCATATTGTGTGATGGTGAAGCAGAACTCTCACCCCAGCAGGCTGCAAGAGGTCAGATCCCTCAGATTGTTTAAATTCTGGTATGAAACCAGTTGAGTAACCAGTGTGAAACTGGGTTTGGTTAGGAGTGACAATGGATGAGTTATGCCCTGAAATAGAAACATCAAAGGTGAGTGTATAGAAGCAGAAGTAGTAGCATAACGAAATAAGAACTCATCAAATAATATATCACGACTAATATATAAATTTTTGAGATAGGTTCTTAGCACAAGTACCCTTTGTAACCTGAAGCATAACCTAAAGAAGTGAATCTTTTTTGGTTTGGGATTTAATTTAGAAGTTGCATTATCAGTTAATCTTGGAAAGCATGCAAACCAAAAACTTTCTAATGTTTATAATATGGTTTAGAGTGAAAAAGCACTTCATATGGAGACTTATGTGATGTATTCTTGCTAGGCATACGATTGATTAAATATACAGCAGTTGCCACAACATGGTACCAAAAGTGTTTAGGTAGAGAAGCAGTATGAAGAATAGTAATATCAGTTTCCATGATATGACAATGTTTTCTTCCAGATATACCATTCTATTGAGGAGTGTATGGACAGGACTTTCGGTGTAAAATTCCATTTTCACTAAGAAATTTTAGAAAGATAAAAGAAGTATATTCACCACCTCCATAAGAATGCAAGATTTTGATGGAATAACTTAATAATTCAACAAAAAAGCTTAAATGTAGCCAAGAACAGAGACACATCAGATTTTAATTTCAAGGGAAAAAGCCAAGTAAATCTGGAGATGTCATCATTAAACAGAACATAATATTTAAACCCATCAAAGGACAGAGTGGAGGCAGGCCCCCAAACATCATTATGCAATAGATGAAGTGGAGCACTAACAATAAAGTTAGATAATGTATAAAGAAGACGAGAAAAGTTCCCAGCAATGCATGATTCACATAAGTTACCACAGTTTTCTGTAGATAATTTAACAGAAGGTGATAAACATTTAACACATTTTGATAAAACAGAAGCTGAGGGGTGTCTAAGTCTTGAATTCCATAAATGAGATTGGACTCTTTGACCCAAAAAGGTTTGAGGACTTGACGAAGAAAACACAGAAGATAAAGGTAAAGCCCATTTTTACGGGGACCCTGAAATAGAGTTTGACCCGTAGACTTGTCTTGAACACAAAAAGAGTCCTTATTAAAAAAAATATGGTATTGTGGTTAGCAGAATTTATGGACAGACAGTAAATTCACAGACAAGCAAAGAACATGTAATGTATTGTTTAAAGTATAAGAACTGTTAGAAGTTGATAGATAAGCAGTACTGGAGTGATGGATAGGAAGAGAAGAATCGTTATTAACGGTGACTGAGTCAGTTCCAGAGTATGGTTCGACAAGAGAAATATTCCGAAAATCTGCAGTCAAATGATTTGAAGCACTAGTTTTTGTCAACCAGATATCAGAGGAATGTGACTGTGTTGGTTGCACAGAATTTGAAGCAGCCATTGCGGAGAGCTGCTCAGGTAGTAACAAACTTTGTAAGCAAAATCCATGCGATGATAGCAATCGAGAGCTGAGTGATCATCGTAACCGTAGATTTGACAGTTTACTGGAACCGAGTCACCTCCACCCAAACCACCACGTCCTCTGGATTCGGGGCAACCCGAACCGGAGCCTGACCCGTACCAAGAACTGGTTCCGGTTGCATAACCCGAACCGGACCCGGATCCAAGTCCATATCCAGAACCATAGTTGGAACTGTAACCACAATTGGATCCAGATTCAAACCCCAGTAGAACAATCGCCTCTAGAATCCGATCGGCCTCCTCCACCACTTCGGTGGCCAAACCGACGACAACAGTGATTCTTACCACTCCGACCACCGCGATGATGATAGAAGGCGGTGGGTGTTAACAAATCTGGAGATGGGGACTACAAGGCATGTATCTGATCCTCCGCCTGGAGAAGAACATGAAGTAGGGATGGACACATGTCGGATTTGGATTGGATCAGGCCCTTCCTGATCCAGATCCGACCAGGAGAAATTGGATCCAAATCCGTTCGGATCGTCACCGAATTCAAATAGGATTGGATAGGGCTTCATTCAGGTGATCAAAATCCAATTCGTAGATCCATATAATACGTGGTCGGATCGGATTCGGGTCGGATCAGGTTCAGATTTGCAATAAAATACAAAAAATAACAAAATAAACGATAGTTCATATGCTAAGGCATGTCTGTTAGTTACGAAGCCTAAGACACAAAAGAAATGGCTCTGTAGGTTGGAGTTACTATTGTATTCTTCTTGAAAGTGTAAGTGGGAAGGTAATAGGGTATATCTGTAAAGCACACAAATACGTCGGGTCGGATCGGATCGGGACAGAACCTGGTGGGTCTGGCCTCCGATCCAAATACAGATCAAACTTCGTTCGGGTCGTGCTTTCCGGATCCAAATCCGATCCATATTTAATTGGATCCGATTCCGATCCGATCCATTCGGCTTGGATAACTCGGATTTTAGATCGGATCGGACCATATTGCCATCCCTTACAAGAATTTATTCAAAAGGAAGAGGAGTTGAGTGAAAACACATATAAAATCATAAAGAGTTGTACTTAGGGGGTGCTAGTTGAGGGCATAGAGAAGCAGATCTTCATCACCGGTAACAACACCGGCAACAGATATTTTGTCGCGGATCATCTTCAGCCGTTGCATGTATCAATCGATCGAGTCAGAACCCTTTCTGAGAGGGTGAAACTCGGCCTTCAAAGAGAGGATATTGGGTCGAGTGAGAGAGGCGTATCTCAAGAACGAGCAGGCCTCACGAGAGGTGGCATATCAATTAACCTGAGTAAGAGATTCTTGTGATAGAGTAGTATTAAGGATGATCAAGACAACCTGATATTTAAGCTGCCAAGTTGTATACGCTGGATTAACGGTCGGACGACCATTAGAAGAAGAGATAACAGGTGAAGGGCAGAGAATCATCCCATCGAGGTACCGTATAAAGTATGTGTTCAAAAAATTGAAGAGATTTGATGCTTCCATAACACAAAATTTGAAGAATCTGACTTGAAAGATAACATATTATGGATATTGGATAAGAGATAGAGAGGTTGTGAAGCCTGGGTAGTATTAGCGAGGTCCATGAGAGGCATATTATACCATGAAAGAACCCTGAGGGTTTCATAGAATGAAGATAGAGATAAACGGCAAGAAAGTGAAGAGAGTTGGTATATACATTCAATAACCACAAATACAGAGATACAAGGCTTATATAGTCTGGATCTAGCGATAGGAATTGTACGGACCAGATCCAACGGTAGGATAACCATTAGGGTTTCTGAGGGCTTCTATAAAGACATCTTTTCCCTTATAATAAATGAAGAGTTACAAAAGAAATAACCCAAAAGTCTTGGGCTTTAGTAATGTAGAGGCGGCTTGCTTTGGGCTTGTAGATAGTGAACTATCTTGGTTGGGCTTCAATGTAGTAGTCCGGTTATTATTATATCCCTGTCACGCTCCTAGCAGCTAAGACTGTTACTTTCGAAAAGTTCCTGTTGACATCCTCAAAGTTAATCTGAACCCTTACCTTGAAAAATATGTCATGTTCTGCAAGCGAGCATACCTAGAAACAAATTCATGAACTCTTTCCCACGGTCCGCCGTAATTTTAACCCTTGTATAACAAATTAAGACAACATGTATCCTCCCTCTGACGTCTTCAAACATATTTTTTTTTGTCACTAATCAGTTTCCACGGTATACCTAACTCTCATTGCTATTACTCCTATTGAAACATTTTGTTCTCTGTCCTGATGCAATGCCCCCTTCTTTCTTTGGTTTAGCCAATAGTGAAAGAAATTCCTCGTCTTCATCTATTTACTGCCACGTACCCTTCCCGGTTGCTCCTATGTTTTTCATTTTTCCATCGATGCTTAATATGCCCCAAAATAATGTATTTCCATGACTACCTGTTACAAGTTCATGTACCGCTCAAAATCCATCTCGACAATCTCCTTAAAACTTATTCACTAACCTCGGGATACCACAATTAGCCTTATCATACTCTTCGCAACCCCGTTGTACTCTCATAAACTCTTAACAATTTGCAGTATGACATCTGCAGTATGAGAATGAGGATTAAGCATGAGAAAACCTCATTCAATTTCATGAAGTGAGGAGCATAGTGTAAGGGTTGCAAGTTAATAAAAATCAAAGAGCATGAATAAGATACTCAAGAGCACAAAGTTTCAGAAACTTCTGATCTGAATTCTAGCTAGGTTGAAGGGTAATTCACTTGATCTGATCAACATGAAAGTTTTATCCTGAGAGATGAAGTTTACACATAACTCAAAATCATCCAACACCATTACCCAGAGAGGGAGATACAGCCCTGTTAACAGGGCTGCTATTCTCATCGGAAAAATGACCAAGGACATAATCAAAACACCATGAAAAGATTATCTGAGCAATCTTGCACCAATGGGGTGCATGCCCAATTTCTACGAAGTTAGGGTAGAAAGTAGGATTCGAAATAAATGAAAATTTCTAAGAATTACACTTTTGGCACAACACTATAAGTTACTCTGTAAGTACCCAACAACTCCCAATAATCTCAGTTTGGCCATGACTCATCCATATGTATAAGTTTATGAATTTACATAACTGCCCATTTATTATTTGAAATTGCATAATTGCCTCATCCTGAATTTAAGATTAATTGCAATTCAACCGTTTAGAAATTTCAGGGTGTTACAAACAAGCTTTTACTTTCAAAACCGATGAACCACCTGTGGTGAATTATGCAAGTTGTGCTGGTACTTAAAACTCAAATCACTATAAAACTTAGGAGGGTATCTTACAAAAGATATTCAAACATTACACAACAATTTTAGCAATATATTTTTCCTAAAATTATAGTAAATCAATATTATGTAGGCGCTCTCACGAGACTCTCAAATACGAAAATTTTGATTGTGACCGCTCCCAGGCTCTCGCTCGCGCTCCTGCTCTAGGTGACTTAGGGTAGTCCGCTAGATGGTGACGGAGTCTTCCACGCCATTGACATAGTGCTCTTCTGTTACCACTCTTCTTCACCTCTTCTGAGATTTGGAAGTGTCTGTTTGGACTCTTTGGGGATGAATCGGTCTTCTCACTGCCATCCGACCGCGCATTTTCCCTTGATACCTTCCCTGTAGAGACTCTTACTAACTTTTTACCTCCTCATTTACTAGATGAAACAAGAGGCTCCATATCTGGACCCAAATAACCAGATATCCGAAGTCTCTTATTTTTCATCTCGTCCATAGGCTTCCATGGTTTGAGGTGTAGAAATTGGTTGTTAAAATTTCAAGGTCCTATTTGGGGCTGCATCTCGATGTTGTTGGGTTGGAAATTTGAAGACTTGAAAGTTTGTTCTTATTTCGGTGACAGGGCACCACAACCTCTTGAACAACTCTTATATTGCCATAGTATTGACTTCGTTTCCCTGGTGAACTTTCTCGTGTTTGAAGTTGGCCTTACCTCTCTAACGTACTTCGTTGGTTAGTTTGATCGGTGATTCTTCCTCCTCCATAAGTCGGATCTTGCTAATCCAGTCTCCATGTTCTAATTCCATTCAAGCAATTGTGCTGCAAACCGGCTCTTTAGAGAGAGTGCCTTGTCTTGTCCTAAATCTTGGTCAAATGAGCTACTATTAGTTTTGTAAAACAAACAAATTTTTTGTATACTTTCTTTAGGGGAGATGTGAATCATTAAATTTGTTGTCAAATTATCCTAACAAAAGATTACTACACATCGGATCAACCAAATCATAGACATAGTGATAACCTAATCCCCGGGCCCATGCCATCTTCTTAGGATTGTACTTAAGTAATCACAAGCGTTCTTAGTCTCCAACCTTCATGTATTGTTACTGCCAAGAAATGGTGGACCACTAACTAACAATTGGTAAACATTGAAAACATGAACAGAAATGAAAAACTAAATAAATCTGGAAATATAATAACGCAAGTCTTTCCAATAGAATGCCTCTAATCTTTAGCACTGATTAGCATCTGCATTATTTGTTTCTTGGAAAGCATCTGTATTATTTTTTTCCTTGGAAAGCATATGTATTATTATTAATATGACCTAGGACTATCAAAATCAAAGCTTTGTACCGATATATTAATGCCATATTGTCCTCGCTTGTTTGTACCCTTTTCGACTATAAAATATGCTCTAAATTTTAGTGCTTTGTTTTCTCTTATTCTCTGTTGACAGTTCTAGACAAGTTCGATCCCACTACCAAAACCCCGTGGAATGTCCATTCACCAATTCTATCATTTTTTCTAAACAAAACCAATTCTATCATTGGACGGCCACAAAGTAAGTTTGAGCGTGTTTTAGATATTGTATTATAAATGAGTTGAAGTTTTAGCATATTAATACTCAATTATTAAGAGTTACTATGAACTTGCTGGAAAAATTATGTCGCACGACAAGGCTGGGAAACGTGTCAGACGAAAGGATATTCCAAAGACTATGAGTTGTCATACCACAACTAGGCATAGATAGGGATGGCAATACGGGTCTGAAAAGCGGGTAAACCCGTTGAACAATGTCTTCTCCTCCAAAAGGAAGTTTAGCTACTCATAAACATGATCACCATACAAGTTTTCATGATCATAAGCAAAATTAGAGAAAAAGAGAAGAGAAAAGATCCAACGAAGCTCCAAGCTCCCACGATCGCTCCTTAGCTCCAAGCACGTCCAAAACAATGTCTTCTCCCCAAAAAAATGAGCCCTAACCAGGTCTAATACATTCTCCAAGTGTTTAGAACAAGTTAGGAGTAATTACAAAGTAACCCAAAAGTTTCCAAAATCTGCTGCTGACGGACAAGTCGTGCGACCTGTTTGAACAAGTCGTGCGACTTTTTTCCAACACTTAAGAAAATTTCAGCATATCTCAACAAGTTGTGCGACCTCGGATAACAAGTCGTGCGACTTGTTGTAATATTTCCACCATTATGTCCTCCTCTAATCAGGTCGTGTGACCTCTGTTAACAAGTCGCGCGACTTGGTTGGCTTAGCCAATTTTCAGCTTTTTTTCTCCGACTTTCTCCGTGCCATAACTTTCTCGTCCGACTTCCGTTTCAGTTCTGTGACCCGCCGTTGGAAAGATCTTCGAGTCTACTTTCAATTGCCACCGGTCTCACCTCCATCTTCATTGTAGAATGCAAGATATCCTCAAATATTCTTTAATTTGCTCTAAAACATCCTGAAAAAGCAACTAAGCTTTTTGAAAAGCAAACAAGGACCCGGATTTTGATCCAGAACTCCGATGAATGAGATTTTTGCACCTTTGGATTCCTTTTGCGACGTAGAATTCGCCCATGTAGAGAAATCTCCGTTTCCAGACCATTTTCTTGTTTTTTTCTCTATTATTGCCCAAACTTGGCGAAAACATCCAAAACGCCTTTTTCTTCTATTCCGAAGCTCGTTTCTTCTATTCCTTGACTCTCGCATACGTAATCCCTGTCAAACAACAAAATGAACACTACCGCGAAGATCAAATGTGATAAATTATCAAAATCATACTCAAAACCAATTAAGAAACGCCCGAATTTTACTTTAAAGCTCAAAAACATCCAAAAGTGTATTTTCTTCTTATTTGGCTCATATCTCGGCACTTTGCACCGAAACGCACACAAATAACAATATAAATTGTACCTAGGATAAATTTTACTAAGGAGTTAGCAAATACCCCCACGCTTGCCATTTGTGCATCACGAGCAAAGTCTCGTCTACTGCATCTAACTGTCTAATAGCCAAACATACTCAAACGACTCTAACATAATTAAGAAACAAACAATGCAGCAAGATGATGCGAATGCAATTCTAGACTCGATGTTAGAACATAAAACACAAATTACTTTCTTTTGGGAGATCATGCAATCTTAATACGCATAGAGCGGTGCTCATGGATGATGAAAAAGTTAGGCAAGAGGTGTGAATCACAACTAAATTCGACAACAAGTAATTCCCCATAGTTAGTATAGAAAGCTTAACTTTACTACAAAGAACAACCTACCTATTCTTGTGTGCTGATAAAAATAAGAGGCTAACCAAGGCTAAGCCACATTCATAGCTGAGCTCCTATTCCGTTAATGGTCAAATATGATGAGGCTTAGGGACAAAAAGGATATATCTTGTATGAAGCAAAAATTCTAAACCGTCACATAAGCTCACCAAACCCCATATCTCACACACCCTCATCCTGATGATAGGAGTCCACAACCCCAATTTAACCGACTCCGACCCTCAATCCCCTCAAACCCCGGTACCATGTCAATCCCGTGGCCATCAAAGCGAAGCGTACGCGATCTCAATCAATCTTCAACAAGAAAAAGAAATTTCACCACTCGATTTCCAATAAGCACAACTGTATTTCTTTATTCCTCTCCCATTTTTTTCTCTCTCTCTTTTTTTCTTCTTTTATTTTTTTATTTTGTTTGTTTTTCTTTCTCCCGGTAAAACAGCAATAATACAATAAAAAATGTACACGTGGTCCTCCTCCAAGAATCAAGCAGCAGTAATAATATCAAGGGAAGGAAAGAAAAAAACAATGAATAAGTATCACAAGAATAATTAATCTCCCCCTGACTCCATGAAGCGCAAGATGCCACAAACCGTCCAAGTTAAAGCGTGTATGGGGGTGGAGTAGTCAATGCACAATCTCTATGTCCGTAGTCAAAAGTCGACACCCCCACACTAGAATGCAGTCACATCCCCCTCTCAAATAGCAAAAAAAGTGCATGTCTCGTGCATAATCCAACCGATCCTCCTACACCGCGATCATGAAAAGAAACGGTACCTATCACGATCCACCAATTATGTTCAACCAACCCCAAGTTTTAGTGGATTAGATGTCACGCACTTAGGCTCTCCACTACTGTGCCCACGATGTAATGACATGGAACACTGCCACACCGTATTGCGCAAGCCGACTCACTCACCCTCGCATCCCCTCAATTGCCTTTTCTCAATTTTTTCAATTTTTTATGGGTTTTCTCTTTTTCATTTTTATTTTTATTTTTCATAAGTCATAACTCTATATGCAAGGCTTTGACTCGAAATTTTTTTTGACACAACACAATTCAACTTTTGGTGGGTAGACTCAATTATTTAAAAGTTCAAATAACATGTAAACTAATCTACACCATACGACAATATAAGAAAACACATGACATAAACCACTGACTGTACACACAATACAACCTATACACATCTTACATGTAACTGGCTATGCAAGACACGATTGCTAGTAGACAGTTAAACCACCCCAACACTGAATGCTTCGTTGTAGATGAGTTGGAGCATGACATATATAATAAAAGAGACACAAATTTCTACAAGAGGAAAAAGATACTCACAACCACCTCAAGGGTGGGGACGAAATCGCACCAAGCAGTCCCCAAGCACCGTAGTGGCGCCACCATGCTCCAAAAAAGTCAGTGTGTTCTCGCACACCGGGTTCGACTGCCTCCTCTGTTAAAATATATGTCTGAAGAATCCCCAACCGCCAATGCAAGCCCCTGTGAAGGTCATGTGTGCCATGGCACACCGGGGTAGATTCTACCATAACCTGCACATATGTCCCTTGGAAACATCATTAGTCCCTCTCTCTCGTATCTCCAAATAAATAAATAAAAACACAAAACATAACTGAATTAAAAACAAACTCCATAATCTAATGCAAATAAATAGGTTGGGTTGCCTCCCAACAAGCGCCTTGTAATTTAAGGTCGACGACCCTGATAACGCCCAGTTAGGGGTTATCTTTTAGCCAAATTTCACGAGTGTTTGTGCTGGAAGTAGCGTATTTTGCCGGAAATTGCCTTAGAATGCCTCGGGAATCTAGAATGAGATGTTTACTTGTACTTCCTGGATTTTTGCTTATTTATTGCTATATTTGGATATGATCGCGGGTTTTCATTCGTGCCTTTTCAGGAACAGGTTCGGAAGGTGCGTCGGGAAGCGTGCCGGGACCAAGCCGGGACCGTCTCGGGAAACGTGCACAGGACTGGGTCAAGACGGGAACGCGGAAAAGCAGGAGAACACCAGGGAGGCAAACCGGGAGCGTCAGGCAGAAGAGTGGGACCCAGGGGACCCAACCAGGCCCACCAAAGGACCAAGCAGGGCCCCCATCTCCACCCCATGCCTGCGTATATACGCAGGCCTGCGTATATACGCAGCGTTGCGTATATACGCAGGCAGGGAGGGAGATGGGGTGGAGGATTTTGGCTCTGGTTGCGTATATACGCAGCCTTGCGTATATACGCAGCCAGTTTGACTTTTTGTCAAAGACGGTGGACCGATGGCAGATTCCGTAATTTCTGGCGCACGCGTTTCGGGGAAAACAACACTATTTAAAGACTCGTCCAGGCTCGTTTTGAAGACACACAATACTCAGCACAACCGAAGGGCAAGTCAGAGCATTCACGGATAGCAGGGAAGTGCGATTCGAGATTCGAAGACTTAGTTTGATTTCGTTCTCTCTCTTTATATTCAGAAACTGCGTTTTGTATTATGTCTAGTCGTAGCTAAACTTCTTACCTAGGTTCTCGGTGAACCTAGGGTTTCGTATCCAGATTTTATGACTACTTCGTTTATGAATTCATGATGATTATCTTAATTCAGCAAGTTGTATCTGTTATTCTGGTTTTGATTATTATCGTATATGCATGATAGGATTGATCACCCAGGATTGCTATAGACCGGAGCTTGTAGGTGAAAACATCAAGTTGGGGTTAGGAAGAAAAGCCAGGATTTAGTACCTTACCCTGATAGACCGACCAGAGAAAGGGCGATAGGGCTAGCACGGAAAAACGTAAGACCAACTGTTAGAGAATTTGACCTGGGCCATTCGGACAGGTTAGAAACCCTAACAGGATTAGACCGAGACTGCAGACTTAGGCAGCTTAACAAGAATCCGAAAGTCTGTAGGATCGGGATTACGTGTGGAATCTGAAAAGTCACTGCACAACTGGTACGTTGCACAGATATCGAACTGCTGAGTGTTTTCATAATCGAACGTAAAACTGAAATCTGTGGAAACCCTAGGGGATCCTGGAGCCTAGTTCTCATCTATTATCGTAACAACCGATTCAGCTTATTTCAGAAAACGTCACAAAAAAATATTTACGTTTACGTTTTTAATTACTGTTTTTAGTTTAGTAACTGCAATCACAACCCATTCCTCCTTGTTACTACACTTGGTAAACCGAAACTGACAACGTGAGAAAACCCGAAATAGTCCTCGTGGGAACGATCACCCGAGTTTAAATACACCCGATATTACAAGATTCGTACACTTGCGACAGCACGTTAGTTTGCGCACCAAGTTTTTGGCGCCGTTGCCGGGGACTTTTTAGGGTCTATTTAGTTGTTAGAATTAGTTTTCTGAGTTTTCATTTATTTTTCAGTTTTTTATTTTTCTTTTTATCTCACTGCATTTTTGAATCTGCGTTTTCAGGACTGTTTAGTTGATGCCCAGATTGCCTCGCGATTTGGTACCACCACTAGACAATCCAGAAAAACTGTACACTGAACAGAACCGCAGAAACCGAGAAAGCAGGATGGCAACCAACCAGAGAGATACGCCCGAGAACACTGAAGCTGGTGGGCAGGAACGAGAGACACGTACCCCAGCCCAGATGGCTCGGTACATCGAGGAACTCGTCACAGCGGGACTTGCTGCCCGAAGCAACCAGAGAACATATAACCGATCTGGGAGAGCGTTGGTGGAAAATTTCGAAGTCCCCACCGGGGGGCATGAGCGAGCTATTGTGGTGCCCGAGATCACCGCCGAGCACTTTGACATCAAACCATCCACCATCCAGACGGTACAGACTCTCTGCCCGTTTCATGGCAGGGCCGACGAAGACCCGAACGATTTTATCGGGAAATTCGAGGACTACTGCAACAAGGTCAGATACAAGGGGGTAGAAGCAGAGGCACTCATGCTGATCTTATTCCCGTACTGCCTGTACGGAGTGGCCAAAGACTGGCTCGAATCCCGACCACCCCGATCCATCACCACATGGGAGGAGTGTGTCGCAGATTTTCTGGCAAAGTTCTATCCCGCCTCCCGAGTCATACAGTTACAGAGCGAGATTCTGTCATTCAGGCAGAAGATGGGGGAGACGGTGGTGGACGCATGGGACAGGCTCATGAGATTGGTAAAACGGTGCCCGAACCACGGTTTTTGAGACGCAAAGATCCTGCAGGTTTTCTACCATGCCCTAGACAGGGAGAACGCCGACAGGATTGACAGAGAAGCCGGGGGAAACTTCTTGTATCACGTGGACAAAGAAGGTGCGTATGAACTGATGAAGCAGTTGGCCAAGCAGGACACCCGACTGTTTGACGATCGCAGGATGACGGCTAAAGCCGAACCAGCAGAGGATGACCGGATAGACAACCTGGCCAAGATCGTTCATGACATGGTCAAGAAAGTCTACTCGGAAAGGAAGACTGTTGCAGCAGTCGAAGAACCCGATTTGGACACGGCCATTGAGGAACTGAGGACCAAAGACACCAATTACGTACAGCAGCAGTGGGACCCGAGCCGGTACCGACCGGGTACGAGAGACCATCCCGGGTTCCGGTACGGAAACCCGAACGCAGCAGTTTATGCACCGGGGTTCCAGCACAGGCCACCAGCCCAGCAGGCTGCACCGGCCCAGCAGGTTCAGTCAAGCCCATCTTCACAGCAGTACGAT
This sequence comes from Linanthus parryae, assembly GCA_023055425.1. Taxonomy (NCBI): domain Eukaryota; kingdom Viridiplantae; phylum Streptophyta; class Magnoliopsida; order Ericales; family Polemoniaceae; genus Linanthus; species Linanthus parryae. The sequence continues at coordinate 69,278,843 of JALGPY010000007.1, read as the reverse complement.
GCTCAGATGAAGGATATCAAGTCCATGTTCCAGACCATGGAGTCCCGGTTCAAGCACATGGACGCCCTGAAGACAGATATGCAGACAACCAAAACGTCACTGCGCGCTTTGGAAGTACAAGTGGGGCAGTTAGCACAGCAGCTAACAGAGAGACAGCCAGGAAACCTACCCTCGAACACAGTAAACAATCCACGGGCTCAGATCAATGCTATCTCCACTCGGAGTGGATTGGCACTGCAGGATCCACCGTATCCCAGCCACGCACGTGCAGAAAATTCGAAAGAAGTAGAACGCAACTTGTCGGGCCAGGATAACAGCACAGTTGACCGCCCCCAGCCGAAGGGCTCGGTTGAGCAGGATGCAGTGCAGAACGAGACAGAGGCAGAAACGGTACCTGTCTCCAAGGAGGTGCCATACCCCTTGCGAACACGAAAGAGGGATGACAGCAAGGACTACGCCAGGTTTCTCGAGATGTTCAAGCAGCTGCAGATTAACATACCTTTTGCCGAGGCTTTGGCTAAGATGCCAACTTATGCCAAATTTCTCAAGGACATCTTGTATGGAAGGAGGCGGATGAACGATTTCGAGACCATAAACCTGACGGCAGAAGTGAGCAATTGTGTGAAGAATGGGCTACCGAGGAAGAGAAAGGATCCTGGCAGTTTTGTTATACCGGTCACTCTAGGTAACGCTTACACAGGAAAGGCTCTGTGTGACCTAGGGGCCAGCATCAACCTGATGCCGTTGACGATTTTCAAAAGTTTGAAAGTCGGTGAACCCCGACCCACCAGAATCATGCTGCAGATGGCAGACAGGTCCGTTAAACAGGCCTATGGGGTTATCGAGGATATTCTGGTCAAAGTCGGCGAGCTGATTTTTCCCGCAGATTTCGTCATCCTGGACATGGAGGCAGGGGAGGTACCGCTCATACTTGGCAGGCCGTTTTTGGCCACTGGCGAAGCAATGATAAACTGCAAGAGCGGGGAGCTAACCATGCAGATTAACGAGGAAAAGGTGAAATTCAACGTTTTCAAAAATCGGCAACTGCCAAATTACTACGACCACGAGGATATCTTTCCATAGACGTGGTTGACGAGGGCTGGGAAAACGAGGAGATGGACCAACTGTGGGAAGAGATCGACAGCATGTACGGGGAAGAAAAGGAGACGACTCGGTGCGAGCACGCCATGAGAGCCGAGGACTGGACCACTTTGCACCGGGACGAAGACGGCGGGCAAAAGATGATTCTGGTCCCGTCACTCAAGGAGCCACCCGCACTGGAGCTGAAACCGCTCCCGAGCCATCTCAGGTATGCATATATTGGTGAAAATAGTACTCTGCCTGTAATTGTTTCGTCTCGTTTATCTCAGGAACAGGAGCAGAAACTGCTGGAAGTACTGCGAGAGCATAAGGAAGCAATCGCCAGGACGATTGCAGATATCTAGGGGATCAGCCCCTCCTATTGCATGCACAAGATCCAAATTGAAGACGGCAAGAAACCGGTGATTCAGCCTCAGCGGAGACTGAATCCGAACATGAAGGACGTTGTGCGAAAAGAGGTCATGAAGTGGCTGGAAGCGGGAATCATATACCCCATAACTGACAACACTTGGATCAGCCCGGTCCAGTGCGTGCCCAAAAAGGGGGGTATTACGGTGGTGCAGAATAATGACCAGGAGCAGATTGCACAGCGAACCGTTACAGGCTGGCGGATCTGCATGGACTATCGGAGGCTAAACGACGCAACACTGAAAGACCACTTCCCGCTACCATTCATGGACCAGATGCTGGACCGGCTCGCCCACCATGCCTATTACTGTTTTCTGGACGGGTATTCCGGGTACAACCAGATTTGCATAGCCCCAGAAGATCAGGAAAAGACGACTTTTACTTGCCCATACGGTACGTTCGCGTTTCGACGCATGCCGTGCGGGTTGTGTAACGCTCCTGCCACGTTCCAGAGATGTATGATGGCGATTTTTTCCGACATGATCGAGAAAAATCTGGAGGTCTTTATGGACGAATTTCACTGTTCGGGGACAGTTTCGATGACTGCCTGTTCCATTTGGGTCAGGTTCTGATCCGATGCAAGAAGGCGAATTTGGTGCTCAATTGGGAAAAATGTCACTTTATGGTCACCGAGGGGATCGTGCTGGATCACAGAATTTCCAGCAAGGGACTCGAGGTAGACAGGGCCAAGATCGAGGTGATAAAACAGCTTCCATACCCGACAAACGTAAAGGCGATCAAAAGTTTTCTGGGACATGCAGGATTTTACCGGAGGTTCATCAAAGACTTTTCCAAGATCACAAAGCCACTCCGCGCTTTACTCGGAAAAGACGTACCCTTTGATTTCGATGTAGCATGTCGGCAGGCTTTTGACCATCTAAAAGAGAAGCTGACCACAGCCCCGGTTATTACTACACCGGATTGGTCACTCCCGTTTGAGCTGATGTGTGACGCCAGCGACTACGCAGTCGGGGCAGTTTTGGGGCAGCGGCCACGTGATTTATTATGCGAGTCGGGTACTCAACGATGCCCAGCTCAACTATGGCACGACAGAGAAGGAACTGCTGGCTGTGGTGTATGCCCTGGACACATTCAGGCCCTGTTTGGTCGGGTCAAAAGTTATCGTTTTTACCGACCATAGTGCTCTGAAATACCTGCTGGACAAGAAGGACGCGAAAACCGAGACTGTTGAGGTGGGTACTAATGATGCAGGAATTCGACAAGAAATCCGGGACAAGAAGGGAGTTGAGAACGTGGTAGCGGATCACCTATCCAGACTTGAGAATGTGAAGGTGGACCCGGTGCCGATCAAGGAAAACTTTCCGGACGAGCACATCATGACAGTGAAAATCGGGTGACCATGGTACTATGCCATAGCCAATAACTTGGTAACTGGCACGCTTCCCGAGGACCTCACCCTGTCTCAGCGGAAACGGTTCGTTTGCGAAAGCCGACAGTATTTCTGGGATGACCCGTACCTATTCAAACAGGGGGCCGATAACATTCTGAGAAGGTGTATCCCGACCCACGAGGCCTGGAACGTAATCCGACACTGCCACTCATCAAAGTGTGGGGGTCATTTTGGGGGAACGTGAGCAGCTCATAAAATACTGCAGTCCGGTTTTTTTTGGCCAACAATCTTTAAAGATTGTCACGACTATGTGCAGGGATGAGATAGATGCCAGAGAACAGGAAACATGTCACATCGGGACGAGATGCCAATGACCATGTGGCAGGAAGTAGAGCCTTTTGTTGTATGGGGAATTGACTTTATGGGGCCATTCCCGTCTTCCATGGGTAATCTCTACATTCTTCTAGCAGTGGATAACGTGACAAAGTGGATCGAGGCGATCGCGTGTCAGAAAAACGATGCAGCCACCGTTGAGCGTTTTCTGAAACGTAACATTTTCACTCGTTTCGGAACTCCCAGGGCAATGATCAGTGACGAGGGCTCTCACTTCATCAATCGAGTTTTTGCGAAAGTTCTGAAACAGTACGGCGTGTCAGTTCACAAAGTCTCGTTACCCTACCATGCGCAGACAAACGGGAAAGCCGAGGTTTCGAATCGAGAGATCAAGAGCATACTCGAGAAAACGGTGAATCTCGGCCGAAAGGATTGGTCCATCAGACTGGACGATGCGCTCTGGGCCTACAGGACAACTTTCAAAACACCGCTGGGTATGTCGCCATACCAGCTAGTGTTTGGGAAAGCGTGCCACTTACCGGTGGAATTGGAGCACAAAGCGTATTGGGCCATCAAGTTGCTCAATCTGGATCAGAGTTTGGCGGGAGATAAGAGGAAGATGGCACTGCTGGAATTAGAGGAGTTCCGCAGAACGGCTTTTGAGAGCGCCAAAATTTACAAAGAGAAGACGAAGAAGTGGCACGATCACCGTATCACGCCAAAGCAGTTTAACGAAGGCGATAAAGTGCTTCTCTACAATACCCGGATGCGGTTTTTTCCGGGAAAACTGAGGTCTCGTTGGTCGGGCCCGTTCGTCATCAAGCAGATTTTTGCATGGGGTGCATTCGAGCTGGAGAATCCAAAAGATAAGTCCAGTTTCAGGGTGAACGGGAATCGGATCAAGCCATATCTCGAGACCGCTGAAGTTGTCAAAATAGACCCGGTCTATTTTGATGACCCGTAAGAGGTAACAAGGTCGGGCCGTCGACCGTAAATCACAAGGCGCTGTTTGGGAGGCAACCCAAATTAATCGGTAATTAATTTATTTTCGTTATTTTATTACGTTATTATGTTCAGTTCTGAATTTCTGAGAGAGGCGAGATGAGCGGGTTTTTGACTTGAAATTTGAGATTGTGCAGAGACAGCAAAATAAAAAGCAGGCAAAACCGGGAAAACAGAGGAAGAGAGAAAATGAAAAAAAAAAATGTTCCTGGCTGCGTATATACGCAGCCCTACGTTTATACGCAACCAGGGGCAATTTTTTTTTTTTTTATTTTTTTATTTTCTTTTTGATTTCTGATTGCGTATATACGCAGTATTGCGTATATACGCAGACAGAAAGAAAGAAAAAAAATGTAATTTTTCAAAACCCGAGGGGTGTTTTTGTAAATTTTGAAAAGTTTAGGGTTAAAGGGGGGAAGGAGGTCGCGGCTCACCATTGTAGCACCTTCCTCTCTCTTTCTTCCTCCATTTTCTCCCAACTTGAAGAACACAATTTTGACTCGGACCTCTAAATTAAATTCCGGGCACATTTCTGGAATCCCCTCGTCGCAAGGAGCAAGTTTCATCCATTAAAATCCAGAAACAAGCGAAAATCGAGCGGGAAATTCCCATCTAAGAATGACGTGTTCTTGAGGAAAAGTGCCGATTCGAAGGTGTTAGAGCAAGAACTAGCAAAAACCGTACAAGGGAAGGTGAAAGAGGAGATCGAGGGCTTCGATTTGGTGGGTTCAGATTTCAATTCCGGGCAGTTACGTTTTCCGGCGATTTTTCCGGCGACCGTCGGCGACTTTTCCGGCGACTTTCCGGGCAGAATCTCCGGTCTTCACCCCTGTTTAGGGAAGGTCAAAAATCTCATCTTTCTCTTTATTTTCCGTTTTGGCACGACCCGTAGCCGGGTCCGTTATTTTTCGGCATTTTTGATTTTGGAGCGGCACTTGCCGTGTGGACCTCTGGTAGCTCTTAGGTGGACTATCTATTGAGACACACTTGTTACGTGCACGTTTCACGCTTTTTGCTTTAATTCCCGAGTTGGCACGTTTTTCGAGGTTTTGACTGTTATGGAGTTCGGAGTGCCGGTCCTTGACCAAAACCGGGACGAGTTCTCTACTGACTACGCCGCAGGGCAAATCACCTCTAGGAAGTTTGACAGTTTTCGGTTCGTGAACCATTATGCTCATTTTTTATTTTTTACCGGAACGAAAATGGGTCATAATCCCTTGAAGGACTACCGCTTTGAGGTCGACCACATGAACATGCCTCCAGAGATGGCAGATTTTGCTAGTCGTCCGGAAATTTTCGGACAGTCCTTGGCCGGGTTTCCGGAGGTGTCTAGCTCCTCCTTGGTGCGTGAGTTTTATGCAAACCTCATGCATAAGGGGGCGGGTGAGGCCAACGGTGACGCCTGATGGGTGTACTGCTGGCGGCAGTTTATATTAGTCACGGCAGACAGTATCCGCCAGGCGTATGAGATCCCGTTGAGACACTTCTCGTGCGCATATGCTGAGTGTGCGGATTACCCGCCGAGCGATTCTGATCTTTTACGGGTCGTGACTAGTGGGTACCCGGGGGCCCATTTCGAGAGAGAGGGTGCTGGTGAGATTGGAAAGAAACTGCACTCTCGATTTATTACCGGGCCACCAAGATGGTGGGCCGAGTGGGTAGTAAACAGGGTAGTTGTAGGGTTTTGATTCATGGATCGCGCAAACGGAAGCATAATCAAACAAACAACCATGCAAAACCCTCCAAGGATCACAAGTCTAGATGCATAACGATAGTGAAGGCAAGAAATCATAAACACACCTTTGGGTTCTCCTTGATGACTTCAAACGCGAATAGTGTCACGTTCTCTATAGTTGATCCACGCCTAGAGTTGTTCCTAGATCTCCAATCTCCTTGGTGCTAGCCCGGATTGAAAGGAGGGTGAAGGAATCACGCAAAACGAGACACCAAAAAGGGGGTCGGCCCTTTGTGGCGTCGGGGACAAGGGGGCGGCGGCAATAGGGGGCGGCGTCCCTCTTTGCTTGCTCTCTCTCTCCTTTGTTCTCTCCTACTCTTGTTTTGTTCTCTCTAGAGCATAAAGTGTGTAGGGAAGGAAGGAGGAGGGTCCTTTATATAGTCCAACAACTCCTTGTTAACTACCTAAAGGACTTATTCTAGTCCTACTAGAATTCAATTTAGTCCCTTCCTTGCAAATTAGTCCCTACTAAGTTTGCAAGGGTTTGCAAAGTGATCCTTCTAATTAATTAATCCAATTAATTAATTCCACAATCTAGTACAACTCTATATAGCGTGTGACCCCATAGGTTCTATCTAGTTGGTAGCAACTCTTTGCTAATATGGAGCGGTTTCTAGCAAAACATCCATTCTAGCCAACTAATAGAATAGTCATCTAGACAACCTTGTACAAGTAATTGTCTCATCCCTTTGCCTCCATATCCGGATTGGACACGAGACATACAAGTCACACTCGTATATCCAATCCCTAGTTTCTCGATCCATGGAATAGCCTTATTCGTGCAAATAACATCAATATCTCATATATTGATTTATTTGAGTCTGGCCAGACATTCTATAAGCACTATCCTCGAGTGGCCTTGGATATTTGCTCCCGTTATGTGGGAGGGGCAAATCCTCTCTACGTCCACTACGATCTCTAAGCTTGCTTCTCATTGTATCCAGTACACGCCTTTATAACTACCCAGTTACGGTGTAGCGTTTAACGCTACCAAGATCACAATGATCCACAACTAGAATATCTAGTGACTTCAAGTCTAAGGATGACAATACCATTGTACCCGAGAAGCACTTGTGACTTAACATAACGTGTATGTAGCCTTCTCGGTAATGGGTCAATCCAGTGCAACATTCCGTAATGCACACCTATGTGTTGGATCGTGATATCTCCATATCAATCCAACCCCATACTAGTCTATAGATGATTGTCCCATTTAATCATTATACTTGACTAGGGATATTTAAGATAAACAACACAATTGTAAATCTAAGGACTTCATTATATTAAATATCCAATAAATAATAAATGAATTTCTAGCCAATTACAAATTCATACTAAACTAGATTGCCTCTAGGGCATCTATTCCAACAGTCTCCCACTTGCACTAGAGCCAATCTGGCGCATCTCGTATGCCCATACTCCTAGTGTGCCCTTCATGCTTCCACTGCGTGAGAGGCTTTGTAAGCGGGTCTGACAGATTATCATCTGTAGGAATCTTGCATATCCGAACGTCTCCTCTATCGATAATATCTCGAATCAGATGAAACTTCCTGAGCACATGTTTGGACTTCTGGTGCGATCTGGGTTCCTTTGATTGCGCGATCGCCCCAGTGTTGTCACAGAACAACTCCACTGGATCCGCAATGCTAGGGACCACACCAAGTTCAGAAACAAACTTTCTGATCCAAACAGCCTCTTTTGCTGCGCCATTTGCAGCAATGTACTCAGCCTCTGTTGTAGAATCAGCTACCGTCTCTTGCTTGGAACTCTTCCAGCTCACCGCTGCTCCATTCAGGCAAAACACATATCCCGATTGTGATCTGAAGTCATCTCTATCGGTTTGGAAGCTTGCATCAGTGTAACCCCTTACACGCAACTCTTCCTCACCGCCAAACATCAAGAAAGCATCCTTAGTTCTTCTCAAGTACTTTAGGATGTTCTTGACAGCAATCCAGTGACTCTCACCCGGATTGGATTGGTATCTGCTTGTCATACTCAAGGCATATGACACATCTGGTCTAGTACATAACATGGCGTACATGATGGATCCTATGGCCGAGGCATAGGGAATCCTACTCATGCGTTCCTTCTCAATCTCATTGGAAGGACAACCACTCTTCGAAAGAGTGATTCCATGTGACATGGGCAAGAATCCCTTCTTGGAATCTTGCATGTTGAACCGTTTCAACACCTTGTCAATATATGTACTTTGACTTAGGCCTAGCAACCTCTTAGATCTATCTCTATAGATCTTTATACCGAGTATATAGGCTGCTTCCCCTAAGTCCTTCATTGAGAAACACTTTCCTAGCCAATCTTTCACAGATTGCAGCATGGGAATGTCGCTTCCAATGAGTAGTATGTCATCCACATACAAGACCAGAAAAGCTACAGAGCTCCCACTAACCTTCTTGTAGACACAAGACTCATCTTCGTTTCTGATGAAGCCAAACTCTTTGACCACTTCATCAAAACGTCGATTCCAACTCCTAGAAGCTTGCTTCAATCCATAAATGGATCGTTGCAGCTTACAGACTTTGTTGGCTTGCTTTGGATCCTCAAAACCCTCCGGCTGTATCATATACACGTCCTCGAGGAGATTCCCATAAAGGAATACTGTTTTGACATCCATCTGCCAAATCTCATAGTCGTAGTATGCTGCAATTGCAAGTAGGATTCGGATGGATTTGGTCATAGCGACTGGTGAAAAGGTTTCATCATAGTCAATACCATGAATCTGTCTGAATCCTTTAGCCACCAATCGGCCCTTATAGGTAATCACATTACCATCCATGTCGATCTTCTTCTTGAAGACCCACTTGCACCCTATGGGCCGCGCCCCATCAGGTGGTTCCACCAAAGTCCATACTTTGTTGGTATACATGGATTCCATCTCGGATCTCATGGCCTCAAGCCACTTCTGCGAGTCTGGGCCATTCATGGCCTCCTCATAGGTAGTAGGCTCATCATCTATGAGCATCGTGTCACCGGAATCAGTTACGAGAAGTCCGTACCTCTCGGGTTCCTGGCGCACTCTACTAGATCTACGAAGCTCTTGTGTTACCTGAACAGGTGGATCCACAACTGCTTATGATTCCTGTTCATGTTCCATAATCGGTTCAGTGATTTGTGGTTCTTGAACTTCTTCAAGTTCTACATTCCTCCCACTTGCTTCTTTAGAGACAAACTCTCTTTCTAGAAACACGCCGGTCCGAGCAACAAACACTTTGTTCTCGGTTGGATTGTAGAAGTAGTATCCCTTAGTTTCCTTAGGGTACCCCACAAATTTACACTTATCCGATTTAGGCCCTAGCTTGTCTGATTGTAAACGTTTTACATAGACATCGCAGCCCCAAATCCTCATGAACGACAGTGTGGGACGCCTCCCACTCCATATCTCATATGGTGTCTTCATGACTGATTTAGATGGAACACGGTTAATGGTAAAAGCTGCACTTAATAGAGCGTGGCCCCAAAATGATAATGGAAGATCGGTTTGACACATCATAGACCGAACCATATCCAATAGGGTTCGATTCCTCCTCTCGGACACGCCATTCCATTGTGGCGTTCCGGGTGGAGTGAGTTGGGACACGATCCCACACTCTCTAAGATAGTCGTCAAACTCTTGGCTCAAGTATTCTCCTCCACGATCCGATCGTAGAGCCTTGATACTTTTGCCAAGTTGCTTCTCTACTTCATTCTTGAATTCTTTGAACACTTCAAAGGATTCGAATTTTGCCCTCATAAGGTACACAAATCCATATCTACTGTAATCATCAGTAAACGTAATGAAGTAGACGTAACCACCCCTGGCAGGCGTGGCAAATGGCCCACACACATCGGTATGTATGAGCGCCAATTGCTCACTAGTCCTCTCACCTTTCTTATTGAAAGGGGACTTTGTCATTTTTCCCAATAAACAAGCCTCACATGTCTCATATGATTCAAAATCAAATGAGTCTAGCAATCCATCCTTATGGAGTCTAGATACACGTTTCTCATTTATGTGGCCTAAACGACAATGCCATAAATAAGCAGGATTTAAATCATTTATTTTAATCCGCTTGGTATTAATGTTGTAGACAGGATTACTTAGATCAAGGACATAAAGTCCATTAAATAATTGCGCACTAAAATAGTGAATATTATTCAAATAAAAGGAACAACAATTGTTCTTTATTGAAATAATAAAACCTTCCTTGTCCAAACAAGAAATAGAAATAATGTTTCTGCTCATAGCAGGCACAAAATAGCAATTATTTAATTCTAAAACTAATCCTGAAGGCAGAGATAGCTCGCACACGCCTATGGCCAACGCAGCAACCTTTGCTCCATTCCCAACGCGCAGATCTACCTCCCCTTTAGCCAATCTTTTACTTCTCTTTAGATCCTGCATATTTCGACAAATATGAGATCCACATCCAGTATCTAATACCCATGATGTAGAGACAGTTAAATTGACATCTACAACAAAAATACCTGGTGGTGGTGGAATCACTATTCCAAGCCTCTTGTCCTCCAGATATTTTGGGCAGTTCCTCCTCCAGTGTCCAGGTTGACTACAGTAGTGACATTCACCCTTAGTCACGACCTTGGCAATGGCACCAACAGGTTTAAGGGCTTGTTCCTTGGACTTAGCAACTGACTTGCCTTTGCCCTTGGAGGAAGAGGCAAACTTTTTACCCTTTCCTTTATGCACCATCATAATGGCCTTGCCCTTACCCTTGTTGATGCTCTGTTCAGCCGTCCTCAACATGTTGAGCAAATCTGGCAGTGGTTTAACGATCTCGTTCATGTTATAGTTCATAATGAACTGTCCATAACTCTCGGGCAACGATTGCAACACGAGATCGGTTGCCAACTCTTGGCCGACCGGGAACCCAAGCCGGGCGAGATTCTCCAGGTACCCGATCATTCGGAGTACATGGGGTCCCACCGGGTTCCCTTCTGCTAGATGACATTTGAACAGTGCCTTTGAGACCTCATACCTCTCTACCCTCGCCTGCTCTTGGAAGAGCTGCTTTAGATGTTCGATCATATCGACAGCATTCATGTTCTCATGTTGCTTCTGAAGCTCAGAGGTCATGGTGCAAAGCATTAGGCAGGCCGCATCATTAGCGTCATCAACACGCTTTTGATACGCCTTTAAGGCAGCAGGTGTCTGATTCTCTGGACCTTCTGGAACTTGCTCCTCTATTGCGTACAGCTTCTTTTCTTGCTTGAGAACAATTCTCAAGTTTCTGTACCAATCGAGAAAGTTGGTTCCTGAGAGCTTGTCCTTCTCAAGGACAGATCGTAGGGAATGTTGTGAACTCGATGAGTTGTTTGCCATTTGGAATTCTACAAAAGGAAAATACGCAAGTTTTAGTATTTGTGAATTTTTGACTATATTTAATAATGGCTAGTTTATTAAATATAGCTCCCACTATTTTACTACGGATTAATAACCCTCAAGATATTAATGCGGAAAATATCCTTATATTTTCTAGTGGGCCAAGATCCATCTTTTTCATCTCCTTATGAGCTTGCTTTGGCAAGTCACCCATAATTCGACTACTTCTTAGGTAGGAACGATTCCAATTGCATCCCATATGCAACTCTTGGTTCAACCGGGCAAATAACTCCTTATTTATCCATCCTTATGGATAATCCCAATTGATTGCCTCTAGGTTTCTTAATCAAATTAATAGCCTAGTTGTGTTCAACCTCTTATCTAAACAATTGCACATTGTTACGTGCCATCGCATTCCATCATTATGAACCAAGTCGCCATGCTTTGGCACGCACGAACTTGATAAATAATGATGATAATGAGTGTTTAAATAACGAGAAGGCAAGAACACAATATTTTAAAATTTGAGGGATTTTCAATTCAATTTTAATTATTTTGTTGATCAATATCAACTAATCTATCTATTTGAGTTTGGGCACAACTCCAAATAATAGATCCGGGTTGTCTAATTATCTTATTATCCTAATTGCATGCATCATCCATACACCAACCACACAAATAATAAGACAATAAATAAACAACCACAAAACAGAAATTAAACGTGATGTGGATATGGCCTTTTCTAGACTAAGATAATTCCAAGCCAATGGAATTATCTATGAACCCTAAACAAACACATCTCCATGCGTCTTGATCTTTTGGTCCATCCTTCATAGTCATGTGGTGTGCTCCATGCTCCATCTTTTGTGGCTCCTTTGGCTTTGGGCTTCTTTTCTCCAATCTTGGCTAACAATCTACTTTATCTAGCACTATCTAATATCTATACTAAATAAAATAAATCTCACAAGTTGAGAAAAAAAATGGCACGCAGGCCATAAAACCCTAATTAATTATTACAATTAATTGATCAGCTCGCAGGCCGTAAAACCAAAACACAAAATTAAACATCCACATCAAACCACATCCTAAGGCCATATCCAATCACCATGCGATTTGCACATAAACAGTTAAAATCCAATTTTAACGCGCTTGGTCAATTTTAATTGATTTTAGGATTTCTAGGGTTAAAACGGTCCATGGGCCCAACAATCCAATTGCCCGGGCCCAAATAAGTGAACCATAAAGCCCTAGGGCCGGCCCGGCCCAAAACCCGCAAGCTAGGCCCGCGGGTTAGGGCCGCCCGGCCCCATAGGGCGCCAAGCTTGGGCGGCAAGCAAGGGGGGCGGTCCCCTAGGGGCCGAACCTTCCTTGTGGAGGTTGTTTCCAAAACAACCTCCTTGCTTGGAGCCCAAGTTTGGTTGTTTCCTTGTTGTGGGAGAACTCCTTCTTCCCCAAGGATGCACAAACCCTAGATCTAAGATCCTAAAATTTCTCAAACTCACCAATTCATGCATCCAATGCAATAATTGGGTCTTGTTATGATTAATTCTTTGACAAATTGCATCCAATGCTTGATTTGTCTTGTTTTACGCGATAAACAACAAATTAAGGTGTAAAACAACAAGAATGTAACACATAAACTACGTTTATGCTCTATAACCTGGCTCTGATACCACTGTAGGGTTTTGATTCATGGATCGCGCAAACGGAAGCATAATCAAACAAACAACCATGCAAAACCCTCCAAGGATCACAAGTCTAGATGCATAACGATAGTGAAGCCAAGAAATCATAAACACACCTTTGGGTTCTCCTTGATGACTTCAAACGCGAATAGTGTCACGTTCTCTATAGTTGATCCACGCCTAGAGTTGTTCCTAGATCTCCAATCTCCTTGGTGCTAGCCTGGATTGAAAGGAGGGTGAAGGAATCACGCAAAACGAGACACCAAAAAGGGGGTCGGCCCTTTTTGGCGTCGGGGACAAGGGGGCGGCGGCAATAGGGGGCGGCGTCCCTCTTTGCTTGCTCTCTCTCTCCTTTGTTCTCTCCTACTCTTGTTATGTTCTCTCTAGAGCATAAAGTGTGTAGGGAAGGAAGGAGGAGGGTCCTTTATATAGTCCAACAACTCCTTGTTAACTACCTAAAGGACTTATTCTAGTCCTACTAGAATTCAATTTAGTCCCTTCCTTGCAAATTAGTCCCTACTAAGTTTGCAAGGGTTTGCAAAGTGATCCTTCTAATTAATTAATCCAATTAATTAATTCCACAATCTAGTACAACTCTATATAGCGTGTGACCCCATAGGTTCTATCTAGTTGGTAGCAACTCTTTGCTAATATGGAGCGGTTTCTAGCAAAACATCCATTCTAGCCAACTAATAGAATAGTCATCTAGACAACCTTGTACAAGTAATTGTCTCATCCCTTTGCCTCCATATCCGGATTGGACACGAGACATACAAGTCACACTCGTATATCCAATCCCTAGTTTCTCGATCCATGGAATAGCCTTATTCGTGCAAATAACATCAATATCTCATATATTGATTTATTTGAGTCTGGCCAGACATTCTATAAGCACTATCCTCGAGTGGCCTTGGATATTTGCTCCCGTTATGTGGGAGGGGCAAATCCTCTCTACGTCCACTACGATCTCTAAGCTTGCTTCTCATTGTATCCAGTACACGCCTTTATAACTACCCAGTTACGGTGTAGCGTTTAACGCTACCAAGATCACAATGATCCACAACTAGAATATCTAGTGACTTCAAGTCTAAGGATGACAATACCATTGTACCCGAGAAGCACTTGTGACTTAACATAACGTGTATGTAGCCTTCTCGGTAATGGGTCAATCCAGTGCAACATTCCGTAATGCACACCTATGTGTTGGATCGTGATATCTCCATATCAATCCAACCCCATACTAGTCTATAGATGATTGTCCCATTTAATCATTATACTTGACTAGGGATATTTAAGATAAACAACACAATTGTAAATCTAAGGACTTCATTATATTAAATATCCAATAAATAATAAATGAATTTCTAGCCAATTACAAATTCATACTAAACTAGATTGCCTCTAGGGCATCTATTCCAACAGTAGTGGGTATCAAGCATTTTACCCATCTTGACTATGAGTACGTACTCTTAGTCTACTGCCTTGTTCTCCGGCGAGAGGTCGACATTCCTCGTCGCATCTGGGTTTACATGCAGGAGCGGAACAACACCGCGAGCCATAAGGGGTTGGGGTACGCCAACCTCATCGCCAAACTGGCGCGGGACTTTGAGGTTCCCATGGACGTCCGTGAGGGCGATTTAGAGCCTCCTCGGCCACGGCCTTATAGGAAGATTTTGGCCCGTAACCCGGGCCCACAGGAGCCGGTCGTTGACCTCGATGAGGATGACGACATTATGGAGGAGGATCCTGCCCCTGCCCCTGCCCCTAGGAGGCGATCGACTCAGGAGCGACCAGCCAGTCGCCAGGCATCGGCCGGACTTCGGCGATGCCGTACAAGTCGAGAGAGTGAGCGTCCCGAGTCGAGTCGGCTGGGGACTGAGAGGAATGCCCACACCCAGCCAGCCCGACAGTGAGGTGAGCCGGCCCCATGGGCTGACCCGACCCCGAGAGCTAGACGAGCCCCGCCACGTAGGTTGCCCCGAGTTGACAAGGGATTTGAGGGGTGTCGTGCGGGCACAAGTTCGTTGGGGAGCGAGTGCTCGAGAAAGCGGGCAAGCTTTGGAGGGCTCTCACACATACCCGCCGGACTCAGCGGAAGGTCACGAAGGACACTCACGCTGCCCTTGCTAGTATTCGAGAGGAGCAGCGGGAGGCAGCTCGGGACGCAGGCCGAGAACCGCCACTCCCGCTGTATTTTCCCCCCACCTACTCCCTCAGCTTCACCACGAGTTGGTCGGATGACGGGGACTCTAGCGAGTATACCTCGGCTCCACCTCCCCCGACCCAGCCACCTCCCCCGTCTCATCCATCTCCGCCACCTGCGAGACAGGAGAGACGTCAGCTTGGGACACGATCCCAGGAGCCCACAGGCCGTCAGACTGGGTCCCGTACCCAGCCGCCTTCGAGTGGAAGGACGAGATTGCGCTCCCAGCCACCTAGCAGTTGGACTGGGTCCGAGTCGCAGTCCTCTTATTACCGGCCCCGTGCACGTGTGCGTCGGCCGGTCGTCTACCGGACTGATTTGGGCAGCAGCTCTCCGGGCAGCATATCCGGTACTTCCGAGACCGGGTCAGACCCGACATTTTTTCCGGACGAGTGAGTGCCATGAGGGCATGCCACCTCTTAGTGTGGGGGTGGTAGTCGTGTTTGCATTTACCCGGTCTGAACGTTTTTTTTCATGTTTATTTGCAGTTTTTATTTTATATTTTTGAGTCAGCATATTTTCGTTATTTGAGTCAACCCACCACCAACATTCTGGCCATGCATTGTATATAAAAAAAATAAATTAAAATTTTTTTATGCTGCTGGTTGAGTATATACGCAGCCCTGCGTATATACGCAAACAGCAGTATAAATTATTTTTCAAAAAAAAAAGGTTTAAAATCAGAAAATTTTGAGAAAGGGCAATCGAGATAACAGAAACAGTGAAGAAATTGAGGTTGAATCCTTTGAAAGAAAAGAAAACTTGCACCGAGGTATAGTAGATAGGTGAGAGCCAGCGACCTTTGGAATCCGCAAGTAATTATCACCTGAGCTAAAAATCCGACTAGTTGCTACACCACCGTCACTTAGGTAGTCGACAACCCGCCCACTAGCGCCGTCACGGTCATCGCGTTTTTCGGTGGAATGACTGGCTATCAAGGGACCTCACGTTCTGTTTCTTACCCCTAGGTCCAATTAGTCAACCCGTTTGAAGCCATTTATCCTCTTTCTTCTTAGCCACTTTAGCCTAGGCAGCCTTCTTTGAGACCTCATCAGTCGATAGTTGGTTATTCTACGTGTTATGACGGAGGGAGTGAGTAGAGGGGGTTTTAGATGGGAGAGCTTCATGATTTATCAGTATTGGACAGTTTTGACATTTACACGTTTTTCGAGGGAAGGACAGGGTGAGTTAGTGGCGACAGTGCATTAATTTGCGGAGGTGGATCACTTCATTACATAGTGACCAAAGGAGGAGTTAGTCGCGTTCGAGCATCTTTTTGCACAAAACGGGGTTCCGGGGGGTTGTAGAGTTAATTGGTGGTTGTGCCGTTTTTCTACATCTTTGGTGATGAGGAGGTTCGGTGGGACTGCACAGTATCATTTCGACTACAGGATCAGCGCTTCAGGATTAGTGTGGAGGTACTTCACATGAGGACATTTTGCGTACCCCACGACAGAGATTTATTTTCACTCACTCAGCTTTAGTCAGTTTAGTAGTTTCAGTATTCTTGTATGTTTGCATATAGTCGTCTTATTATTTAAAAAAAAGAAAAAGAAAAAGAAAAAAAAAAAAAGAAAAAATATAGAAAAAAAAAAGAAGAAGAAAAGAAAAGAAGAAAAAAAGAAAAAGAAAAGAAAAGAAAAAGAAAAAAGTCATGATCTAGTTTTTAGTTTATTTTATGTTATTTAAATAAGAAGCTGAGTGAGTGGCACAATTTTCGAGACGTTTACACCACTTCACATTTGTGGCCTCGAGCACGGCGAAGACACACCGGGGGACATGAGAATTGGGAAAAGCAGGAACTTAGGTGTTTCGGGCAGTTTTTCGAGATCTCGGTGAGGGGTGTGAGTTTGGTAAATTGTGAGAATGTCATAACAAGTAGGACTATGCCGTACCTTGATACATATATATCCTACCTGATTAGACATAGATCCTTTCGGAAACAGCTCGGATTGTAAGTTAGCTAGGGATTTGCTCAGTTTGATAACCAAAGTAATAGTACTTTGGTCCAGCGCTTAAATACACCATATAAATCTGTTCAGACTTACCGATCGCTTGCAGGGAAGTATATTCTGAAAAGGATGAGATCACGAGGACACACTGGATATGTTTTTGAGGTTGCCCAATCTCACTAAAAATATCTTTGTGAATAGTCTGTTTTGAGTCGTTTGAGTAGTTTGAGTCTGTGTATATTCTATCTGAGTCTGTTTTTCTATCGAGTCGTCCGGTTGAAAGGTTCGGGTCGAAAGAGTATGCAACGGTAGGGTATGCACAGAGCCAGTCTCACAAGGACAGAAATGTATGCTATCAGGCTAGAGTTGGCAGGATTGCTCGGGACGAGCAATGTTTAGTGCAGGGGTATTTGATAATGCCCAATTAGGGGTTATCTTTTAGCCTGATTTCACGAGTGTTTGTGCCGGAAGTAGCGTATTTTGCCGGAAATTGCCTTAGAATGCCTCGGGAATCTAGAACGAGATGTTTACTTGTACTTCCTGGATTTCTGCTTATTTATTGCTATATTTGGATATGATCACGGGTTTTCGTTCGTGTTGCCTTTTCAGGAACAGGTTCGGAAGGTGCGTCGGGAAGCGTTCCAGGACCAAGCCGGGACCGTCTCGGGAAACGTGCACAGGACTAGGTCAAGACGGGAAAACGGAAAAGCAGGAGAACACCAGGGAGGCAAATCGGGAGCGTCAGGCAGAAGAGTGGGACCCAGGGGACCCAACCAGGCCCACCAAAGGACTAAGTCAAAGACGGTGGACCGATGGCAGATTCCGTAATTTCTGGCGCACGCGTTTCGGGGAAAACAACACTATTTAAAGACTCGTCCAGGCTCGTTTTGAAGACACACAATACTCAGCACAACCGAAGGGCAAGTCAGAGCATTCACGGATAGCAGGGAAGTGCGATTCGAGATTCGAAGACTTAGTTTGATTTCGTTCTCTCTCTTTATATTCAGAAACTGCGTTTTGTATTATGTCTAGTCGTAGCTAAACTTCTTACCTAGGTTCTCGGTAAACCTAGGGTTTCGTATCCAGATTTTATGACTACTTCGTTTATGAATTTATGATGATTATCTTAATTCAGCAAGTTGTATCTGTTATTCTGGTTTTGATTATTATCGTATATGCATGATAGGATTGATCACCCAGGATTGCTATAGACCCGAGCTTGTAGGTGAAAACGTCAAGTTAGGGTTAGGAAGAAAAGCCAGGATTTAGTACCTTACCCTGATAGACCGACCAGAGAAAGGGAGATAGGGCTAGCACGGAAAAACGTAAGACCAACTGTTAGAGAATTTGACCCGGGCCATTCGGACAGGTTAGAAACCCTAACAGGATTAGACAGAGACTGCAGACTTAGGCAGCTTAACAAGAATCCGGAAGTCTGCAGGATCGGGATTACGTGTGGAATATGAAAAGTCACTGCACAACTGGTACGTTGCACAGATATCGAACTGCTGAGTGTTTTCATAATCGAACGTAAAACTGAAATCTGTGGAAACCCTAGGGGATCCTGGAGCCTAGTTCTCATCTATTATCGTAACAACCGATTCAGCTTATTTCAGAAAACGTCACAAAAAAATATTTACGTTTACGTTTTTAATTACTGTTTTTAGTTTAGTAACTGCAATCACAACCCATTCCTCCTTGTTACTACACTCGGTAAACCGAAACTAACAACGTGAGAAAACCCGAAATAGTCCTCGTGGGAACGATCACCCGAGTTTAAATACACCCGGTATTACAAGATTCGTACACTTGCGACAGCACGTTAGTTTGCGCATCAGACCCGACCAAGTTACCTCAAATATGTTAAGGAGGTCTAGCACGACGTGCCTCCTCCTTCAGTTTCTTGCTCTTAATCTTTTGCAACATATCATGCGCACCGACGATAGTTGGCTTTCCTCTAATTCGGGTGGATTGGATTGCAATACTGTAGGCAACCCAAGAGAAGGATCCATACGATCTTCTCTGAACTTGATCATAGCCAACTTGTTCTTCCCCTTGCCCGGTACAAATGCCTTGAACACGAGTGATGAATCTAGAGCTTTGATAGTAAGCTCCTCAGTCTTTAAATCCACATTTGCGCGCATTGTCTTCAAAAGCGATCTTCCAAAGATAAGTGGCACATCGCGATCCTCCTTGATGTCCACTATCACAAAGTCAGCTGGAAAGACAAATGCACCCACTTTGAAAAGAAAGTTCTCAATCACCCCCTTCGCTGTCACAATAGAATTGTATGCCAATTGCAGACTCATCTTCACTAGGGTTGGCACACCAATGCCCAATCTCTGAAATAGAGACAATGGCATGAGATTAATACTCGCACCTAGATCGCAGAGCCCATGTGTATGATATCCACCCCAAGAGTGCAGCCTAGAATGACACTGCCTGGATCTCTCATCTTGAATGTCCCTCTGAATCATTGTACTGCATGTCTCAGTCAATTTCACCGTGGCATAGGGATCTATGCTCTTCTTTCCCCATAGAATTTCCTTCAAGAACTTCTTGTACTTGGGCATTTGAGAAAGTGCTTCCACTAATGGGATGTTGATGTGTAGCTGCTTGAATATCTCCAAAAATCTCCCGTAGTGATCTTCATCATTCTTCTTTATTGCTGCCGGATATAGCACATCTGGCACATACTTTAGCCGGATTTAGAGTGTTCTTAGGCTCTTCTTTATTTTCAACTGTGTCCTTTGATTGGGGAATCACGGCCTTGGGCACCTCTTCACCCAATTCCTTTTCAGTGGCTTTAGTAGCTTCAGCTCTCGCATGGCTAGGATATGGAGGATCCTGAGTAGGAATGCCACTGCGAGTAGTAATAGCTTTGATCTGCTCAGTGGGAACAATGGTATTAGATGGAAGCATACCTGGTTGAAATTTAGTGTTCTGTTTGGCAATTTGTCCAATCTGCATCTCATGACTCTTAATTGTGGCTTCCATAGAAACCACCTTCTCATTCATCTTCTCATTCATCTTCTAATTAGCCTATTGTTTCGGATTGATTTAAAACCAACAACACAACTTGTTTTCGCGTAATACATGAACGAATAAACTGAACGGATTGAAGAAGAATATATACGCAATAAGATATGAAAACTAGTCTAGATAAATCTGAATTTAATGAGTACTACGATACTTACGAGTAAAAGATATTGAATCGACGAGAGGTGATATTTGACGAAGTGAAGAGGCAACGAAGAAGAAGAAGTCTGATTGAATTCTTGGTCTCCTACGCGCTGCTGAAAATCATTGGGTCAGAATTGACCATGTACCTTGATGGAAACAGCGAGGAGACGAGAGAAAGAGGGAAAATAGATTGAAACCTGGATTAAATCGGGCGGCGACGGCGGCAGACTGAACAACGCAGTGTACTGTCGTTGCTGCTTTGAGTGTCTGGACGCGAGAGAACAAGAGAGCAACTATGGAGGTGGATTGTTCGCCAAACAAACCCAACTGGGTTTTCCTCGTCGGCTGTTGACTGGAGCAGCTGAAGTCGAAGCTGTAAGCATCGCCGAACAGAGAGAGGAGGAGGTGGCGTTGGCGGTGATGGAGTGGTGGCGTTGGCGATCGTTCTTTTTCACATAGGACGAGTTTGACAATGGTGAAGAAGAAAGGACAAGAGAGAGAGAGAGAGAGAGAGAGAGCTGGGTTTGACTTACCGTGAGAGTGAGATCGATGAAGAGGAGGATTTGGAGAGAAATTCGTGATGATGGAAGGGGAAGATACGGATTGCAATCCGTTTGACGAAGAATCCTCAATCAAGGACGAGGTTTGAATGGAGAAAATTATGTTTAACGTGATTTGGGTGTAAGTTGTACACCTAACTTAGCTGAAAGACACTTTCACACCACTAGTTTAGCTGAAAGACAATTTTACACCCCTAGTTAGGTGAAAGACACTTTTACACCCCTACTTTAGTTAAAAGACACTTTTAAGTTCAGATAAAAGACGAAAACAACCCTAAGTCTCAAAAACAATAATAATTAACCCCAAAAATTATACTAAAGTCACAAAAATACCCATAGTCACAAAACAGGGTATTTCAACATTTCCTCCTTAAAGAGAGTTTCGTCCTCGAATCTTAAACCAATCTCTCGATAACCCCATAGGTATGAGTCAGGTATGAGTCTCCACTCTAGGGTATATCCACTAAATGCAAGCTTAAAGTCCTGTATGATATGCAATATACTATAAGGAGTAATTAAAATGATGTATTAAAACCGAAGAGTTACATATGCAATCAGTCATTATGTTATAAATTATCTTATTTCCTACCCAAGCATGTAGATGCAGGTCCGGTTTGGATGAACTTAAATCAACTGAAATTATATCATCTTATTGAAATGAGTGGTTGAGGTGAGGATAGAGGTTGCCTCTCTCCTTACCTCAACCACTCATTCCAATAAGCTGATATAACTTCCATTGTATGTAGTCACTTGATGTAGTGTTTATTGTTGATAATTAGGACTGCAACTCGGGTGGGTTGGGCGGATTGGCACCTATGTACTAGCCCGAGCACGAGTACTTTCGAGGCTGCCCAAGCCCAGCCCAGCCCGAGTTAAGACAATCGCCAACCCGTCCGAGCCAAAATTCGTACAAATCTATTCAGGTCCGGGTGAATTCGTGCATATACATTAAACTTAATATTTCTTTTTAAAGCACAAGAGAATATTAAATTGTTCGTGAAAAAACAAATATGTTAGTCCAACAAAAAAACAATGATTAAAACAACGTTAATAGTCATAAGTGGTGGCCATGCAAATTGGGCAATTCGGGTTAGCCCGTCGTTTTAAATTTGTGCCCAAGCCCGACCCTAATTACAATTCAGACGTAGAATTTCTGTCCAAACCCGTCCAAATTACTAAAACTATGATCCAGGGCCCTATTTTAGTTCGGGTTGGGCTCGGGTTAGTCGAGTTTGCACCCCTATCGATAACACACTTTTATAAATACTCAGCTTAATCAATGGAAACAACACAATTCATTTTCCACTATCATATGGTATCATAGCAGTACAATTCTTTTCTGCTCGACCATCTCTCTCTCTCTCTCGTCGAAAATCGTAAGCTGACAATCTTGCTTCTCGGTCTCGGAAGCCAGCCACCACCACTATGAATACATACTCATCAACATCATCGTTGATCCAATTGAATTCCCCAACCAACTTCCACATCAAGCTCCCCTAAACCAATATCCTAGTATGGCGTCGACATGTAGGAGCCACTCTTATTGAGTTTGATCTTCAAGGGTACATCGATGGATTCATCACAACACCATCGTGCTCTAGTGATTCTACAAAAACAGTGGAAAATTCTGCTTATTCTATCAGGCATCGTCAAGACCAGACCATTGTCAGTGCCCTTGTCGGTAGTTTCACCGAATAAGTTCAGCCATTGATCTTCGTCACGTCTAATGCACGTGAAGTACGAACCACACTCATGGAAAGCTACGCCAGCACTTCCTCTGGCCGAATCATCGCAATCAAGAACAAACTTGCTAGAAACATGCGCGACAATCGTTCCATTTCAGAATACATCGAGGATATGAAGCACATAGCCAGCGATCTCTCTCTCGTGCAGAGCCTAGTGCCAAACACTGATATTCCCGTCTCTAACATCAACTAACTTGGGGTTGATTACTCCCCCATCGCGGCTGACCTTCGGTTTTGCAACAAAACTGTCTCCTTTGTTGAACTCACGCACATCCTTAAGGAGCACGAACCCACCCTGCAAACCGCGGAATCAGAATCTGCACCTCTTCTTTCCCAAGCCAACTTGGCACAATGTCACTCAGGAGTGACATTTCATCAGGGTGCATCCCCTTAGTACCCGCACAATGGTGGTCACGTAGGCAAGCAAGATCGCCACAAAAAGTTCATCAAATGCGCGAAATGGGTCGTATTTCCCCTAGCAGATGCGACTCATAATGAGCGTCCTGAGTAGCGCTATAACTTCTTCAACTTCTTAGGGCATGTTGTTCGCGATTGTCGCAGCCTTTCTTACTTCTTTCACGGTCACAACCACTCAGCTGCAAACAACACACATGCGATCAATACCACAATCAGTAAATACCAAAAATTATTTGGTTGGAAGAATATGTCGAATTGCACGCCACACAAAATATATAACCTTTTTTGGTATTTTCACTTTCCACAATTTTTCAAACACCTTTGGAGCCGTACTTAAGCAGTTATCCAGTTTGCTTTGTCTTGCTTCATCAAGAATCTTGTTTTATCTCGTATGGATCGAATAAATCCCGTTGCTCGAGTAAGCGCATACCAGTTTATCAATCCTTGGTTGTACTGGGATATGAAGAGAAGTTAAGTATTGTACATTGATATCTAACAAATGATTTTTAAGAGCATCCACATCCCAGTCGTGATTTTTCTTGATAAAGTTGATTATTGGGATGGTCGGAGGATTAGGTGTAATAGCTTTGTGAAGTTACTTGTTAGGAAACAATGTGTCTTGCAAAGTGATACTCCTGCCGTCTCCATTCTCCATATACATCATTTACCAATCACATCCCTACCGTGAAGTATACTTTTTCCACGCATAGGAAGGGGCGTAGCTGGGGCTTGCTTGCATAAAATTTGAACTTGGGAAATAATTTGTTTTAAAAACTCTTGGCATGAGCGTATCCGGCTTTTGGAAAATCCTCAGAGCTTGCTTCACGAGGAGAGCTTGGTCGAATGCTCTAATTTTTTTGAAACCTATACCACCTTGGTCTTTGCTTTCTTGCATTTTTACCCAAATGAGCCACACAATACCATTGTATTTTCCATACCTAGACCACCAAAATTTCCGTATCATTGCTTCCATCTTGTCTCACGTACCAACCGGGAATTTGAAACAAGACATCGCATATGTTGGTAGAGCTTGGGCCATAGCCTTGATAAGAATCTCTTTGCCTTGAACTGAGAGGGTCTTCTCCTTCCAACCTTTTAGTTTGCTTCCTCGCTTTTCTGTAAGTCCGTTAAAAGTGACAGATTTGTTCCTCATCGTCGTAGGAGACAAGATTAGTTATTTTTCCTATGATCAACCTCTTGAACTCCTGTGTCCAAAAGAATTTCGGTCCGGACCTCTTTTGGAACACCCGGCAAGAATAAAATGGAATATTTCTCTAGATTGAGTTTTTTCCCAGAGCCATCCCATAGGCTTCAATAATCTCCATCAATAATGCCAGATTTTCCATGTCAGCACCTGTAAAAAATAAACTGTCATCAGCAAAAAGTAAGTGGGAGAACACTAGTCCTCCTCTTGATGTCGTAATTCCTTTAAGTCATCCGTAAGAAACTGTCACTGATACTGATATGGATAAGAATTAATTGCAGATCAGGAACAAGTAGGGAGAAAGTGGGCAACCTTGCTTAAGGCCCTTCTCAGGGACAACGGATCTTCACACATTGTCATTCTGCACAAAAGCGTATTTAATCGAGGATATGCAGCTCCGGATGAGTGTAATGAAGGGAGGGCCAAAGCCTATGTGGAACGGGGCTTCGCGGACAAATGAACACTCGACTCGGTCGTATTCCTTGCTCATGTCCACCTTTAAAGCCAAGAAACCATTTTTGCATGTCCATCTTGTGTTTTAGAGAGTGAATGACCTCAAAAGCTGTGAGGATATTATCAGTGATCAATCTACCCTGTACGAAAGCACTCTGATTCTCAGAAATAATTGAAGGGAGGAGCTTTATAACTTGTTCGCTGCGGCTTTTGTGATAATTTTTACATCACAGTACACAAGCTGACCGGTCTATACTCGATAGTTGTCCTTGGCTGTTTGGGTTTTGGGATTAAAATGATGGTGGTTTAATTGTAAGCCTCCATCTCAGCTCCATTGTTGAGGATGATTAGCGTTGTTTCTGTAACTTGTTAACCCACAACATTCCAGTGCCTTTGAAAAAAGCCCACATTAAAACCATCTTTTATCGGGAGCCATTTGAAAAAGTGCATCTTTTACTTTTTTGAGCTGAATACGGGTTCTTCATGAACTGTCGGACACTTCCAGAGATTCTTGCGTCCATAGTGTCTAGGAGCGGCTATATCTCCTCCATAGTAGGTTTTGATGATGTAAAAAGTTTAATGAAGTGATTCTCCAGAACTCACATTATCTGTACCTCATCAGTGACCTATTCTCCTCATTCGTTTTAAATATCGTTGAAGGTGTTCTTGCTCGCCTTATGGTTGCACTCTGATAAAAAAAAACTAATGTTTTGATCCCCATAGCGAAGCTACGAAACTCGCGCTCGCTGCGACCAAATCATCTCTTCTATGCGAAGGAGTATATTGTACTCTCTCATGGTCACTTTTTTTACTTTCGATGACTTCCTTTATCTTCTTTTAGCTATCAAGAAACTCCAGCCCTGCCTTCAAAGCTTTGATTTTCCGCCCTATGTTTCCAAAAATGGTTTTGCTCCAGTTGGTGCATACTCTGCCCAACCCATCCAACTCTTGCATTAAAAACATGTCGGCACTAACATTCCATGTAACCTATACAAGCGGCACAAAATCTTAGTGGGAATCCCACATATTTTCATACATAAATCGTCGTTGCAATTGTAGTTTTGTCACTGCCCAGTCTAGTCTCACAGCCAAATGGTCTGAATTCGGGCCACATAAATGCTTAACGCGAGCTCCTCTAGACGTTTCGATCAACATTATATTTGTCGTAATTCTATGCATCCTTTCTCGAATGTTATCTTCCCATGTTTGGTTATTAGTCCAGGTAAAAGGATTGCATACAAAACCCATGTAAGGAAAATCCGTACCATTTAACACATCTTTAGATTTGCAGAGCTGCGGATACCTTACCCATATCCCACCTTCTTTCTCCGTAGTAGTCATAACTGCATTAAAATCGCCGGCTACGCACCACAGGCCACTAGTTTGAGGGGAGATTTTACGTAACAATTACCATGAGTGATGACGATACTCTTTCGCCGGGTCGCCATAAAAACCTGAAAACTTCCAAAAAGAATTTAACAATCTTCGTTATAATAACATCAATGTGCTGATGCAAGTAATTCGTAACTTCCAGTTTCAAATTGTCCTTCCAAAGTAGAGCTAATCCTCCTCTGCGTTCTTCACATTCCACCATGAAACAACTAGAGAAACCCTAACGAATTTGTACTCTTTCCATCTCACTACGCTTTTTCTTAGTTTCAATTAGAAAGAGCACATCGGGATCTTGGCGCCTCATGAGATCGTGAAAGCGAAAGGAACGCACATGGGTTCCCAAGCCCACGTACGTTCTAGCTAATCAGACACATCATTCTTGGAGGGGTGCTCCGCTCTTCGCCACTGTTGTGTTGGAGTCTTTTGGGTTCTCCTTTCCGCTGTCAAAATATGAGTAAAAAAAACTTGTGCATCTCTGTAATCATAACATCGTTACATCCTGCATTACCTCTTCCTATAGCCTCTGAACCAATCCCACTCATTGAGTGAGAGGCAACCCGCTCATCTTGTTTAGCCTTGGGGTTTGGACTCAGGTTCGTCTCGCTCACCTTGAGCTTAGGTCGAAGTGAAACTGGATGTACATGACTCTCTACTCCTTAGCATTTCTCTGTTGATGATGCCTTTGGTTTGGAGGCATGTTGAATAGGAATTCAAAGCGGATTATCAAAGACAAGGATGTTTGCATCCGAGTTCTATTTGTCCTTGACGTCCATATCAATTTCATCGTCTTCAATCTCACTGCTTGAGAAGCCCTCACCCGATTCCACATCCGACTTCATATCCACACTGCCCGAGCCTTTACTATGCGGTGCTTGGTTCTTGTCTGAGGAATCGGGGTTCTTCATTTTCTCTTCTACATTGAAAAACCTTTTGTTACGTGGCTTTGGACACGCTATCATCCAATCCCCATAGCCAAGCCATTCCTCTCGCTTTTCATTGTCTGTCTTACCCCTACACATCCATCTGTAGTGGGTTATGCATCCGCACCATTCACATAGGTTTGGGCTACGATCGTACATGAAATCGAGCCATATCTTAACGCCAGCGCAACAATATGAGCACCCCTTCTAAGCGGCTTGCTTTTGTCCACCCTAACCCTTACTCTTTTGTAGTCACCGTCGTTACCGGACAAAACCCATTCATCAACCTTGATTACCTCTTCCATCTTCCTTACCGATTTAAGTAAATCGTCTTCAATTCAAAATAAATATGGTAGATTGCGTACTTGGACCCAAACATCGATAGTATCAAATTTGACGCTTCCCTATTTTTTTCTTACTATCCATGGCTTCAGAAGCAACAAGTTTCCATCATAGATTTGTGGACCTCCAAGAAGAGCTTTCTCCTTGGCTGCTGTGTTCGAGAACTCAAAAACAAAAACGTTAGGGCTAAATTCGTTTATAATAATCTTGTCTCCTCCTTCCCAGATTTTTTAAAACATAATCTTCACTGCCTAATTGCTTAAGTTGATTGGAAGCGTGAAGGAACCTAGAACACAGTGTCCAATATTTTGTATCGCCTCTTGGCAGTATTCATTGAAGAATACCTCTGCTTCTTCTTCCTCCAGGGTTAGCAATGGCACCCTTCTATTATCAATACCTCCCTTGCTGTTTCTATCTGCCGTTGTTCCCATTGGTTCTGTATCCCCGTCCGGAAGTTCCTTCTACGTACGCCATCGGTTTGCTGCAACATGTTGCAAACCCTAGAATCGCCTCCGAATTATTCGAAGCTGTGAAACCCTATAGCCTTTAGGCTCTATTTGGTTGGCGGTAAAATGTTTTCCCGTAAAACATTTTCTCACGATAAAATAAATGCACGGGATTTTTTTTCCCACCAAAGCAGCGTAAATTGGTTTACGGATTAAAAATTTGTAATTCATTCCTTCTGTCTGCCATTCTCTTATCTGGAGCGATTCTAGAGCGATTCATCAACCCCACCTCACTAGGGTTTCATGGAGGCATCATCGTCCCCATCTCGCTGCTCTCCACCAAGTATAATATGTCCGCTCTGATAATTCAATCCTTGTGGATGAATGAGAAGTATGAACTCGGGGGAAGTTTATACATTGAAGATGATGAAAGACATATTTTCAAAGGAGACAAGTTTCAAATCTACAAAGCTTTGAAGCTAGACTAATGCCTATGAACTTGTTACTTGGTAAACAGTTTCTGTAATGCAGGCTTAACATTGTACTAGCTGTTGTTTAAATGTCTCTTGCAAATATTCTTAAACTAGTTTATTGTGTTTATAACGCTAACAAATCTCTCAGTTTGACTGCATCGAGGATCAGAGTTATTCAAGGCCAAAGCTTTGATAGACATCCAAAGCTCCAAAGCTTTGAGGATGATCTTGAGCCTTTGAGAGTCATGCTCATGACTATCTGTTTCTTATTGCAGGAGGTCATAACTGTTTATATGATTGATTATTGACTTTTTATGAGTCTTAATCATGTTGTTGTTATTGTTATTATTATTATTATTATTATTATTATTATTATTATTATTATTATTATTATTATTATTATTATTATTATTATTATTATTATTATTATTTATCACAGGCTAATGATCTGGAAATATTTCTGGATTTGAAAATAATAGCTCAGTTTATTGTTTAAACTGGTCTGCCAAACAGTCAGTATTCTTATGTAATATTTTATGGATTTTGTGTGATCTTGTGATTGAGTTGTTGCATGGTTGTTCGTCGTTCAAACCCCCCAAAACAATCTGAAAAGCTATTCAAACATAGCTGTTGAAAGAAGCTATTGAAGGGAGATGATTTTCAGGGAGTTTGTTCCTGAAATCTCTCAGGTGGTTACTGCAGTTTGTTATAAAGGAAATTTGAATTTCAAAGAGCAGGACAAACACAGAGGGGGGGCTTATTGTTGTGAAAATAAGAGTGTTTCATTCGTGGAAGATCAACACATACTACTATTCAAACTAATCCAGTATTAGAAGAACACTTCTGAGCATTCACTGCGTATCTCTTTATGTGTTCTTCTTTGTGCTTTCATTGTAATATTCTTAAGTTTTACTTAACCTCACCAACTTTAGAAGTTAGTTGTTCATGTGAACAACAAGCGGTTCTTGTTGTTTCATCAGATTGTAGGTGGAACTAGATAGGTTTAGAACCACAAGCTGTTTGTATGATCTTGAGCCTTTGACATTTATTCTTATGACTATCTGATTCTTATAACAGGAGGTCATGCCTGTTTGTATGATTGATTATTAACTTGATATGAGTCTTAATATTGTTATTATTATTATTATTTATCACAGACAATTGATTTGGAAATATTTCTGGATTTAAAAATAATAGCTCGGTTCATTAGTTAAACTGGTCTGCCAAACAGTCAGTATTATTATGTTATATTATCTGAATTTTGTGTGATCTTGTGATTGAGTTGTTGCAGGGTTGTTCGCCGTTAAAACCCTCCAAAATATGAAAAGCTATTCAAACATAGCTGTTGAAAGAAGTTGTTGAAGGGAGAGGATTTTTAGGGAGTTCTTGAAATCTGTCATGCGGTTACTAGAGTTTGTAATAAAGGAAATTTGAATTTAAAGAGCAGTAAAGACACGGAGAGAGGTCTTATCATTGTGAAAAGAAGAGTGTTTCATTCGTGGAAGATCAACACATATTGCTCTTCAAATTAATCGAGGATTCAACACTGCTGAAGAAGATCAAATCATCTAGAATTTGAAGAACACTTCTGAGAATTCATTGCTTATCTGTTTTCTGTGTTCTTCTTTGTACTTTCATTGTAATATTATTAAGTGTTACTTAACCTCACCAACTTTAGAAGTTAGTTGTTCAAGTGAACAACAAGAGGTTCTTATTTTTTCATCTGATTGTAGGTGGAACTAGATAGGGTTGGAACCACAACCTGTATAAGTGTAAGGTAGCTCACTTAGGCTTGAGATATAGGGGTAAATTAGGGCGATTAATAAGAAGTGTGTTCAAATCCTGGAGGGATCAAGTCCCTCAGGCATAGACTAGTTCCAATTTTGACTGAACTCTGTAAAAATCCTTGT
The DNA here is from genome assembly GCA_023055425.1 of Linanthus parryae. Taxonomy (NCBI): domain Eukaryota; kingdom Viridiplantae; phylum Streptophyta; class Magnoliopsida; order Ericales; family Polemoniaceae; genus Linanthus; species Linanthus parryae. The sequence continues at coordinate 69,248,693 of JALGPY010000007.1, read as the reverse complement.
GTTCTTTACTTTACTGTATTGTTCTTTCATTGTGCATACTAAACAAGTTCTAAACAGGTTGCTCCAAAGCTTTGGAGAATTTTCAATCTCAAATATTTGAAGCTTCTGACAGTTCTAAAACTGGTTCAACTCTTTCCAAACTTTTCCAAAGCCTTGAGATTTCATTGGTTCCTTGTGTTAGAGTTTTAAAGGTACAATTTTAGCAAAAGTTTCCATACTCTATTCAAACCCCCGCCTTCTAGAGTATTAGATGTTGTATTTATATCTGCATTACACACTTTCAATTGTTATCAGAGTTTGGGTCACTTTATAAGATCTTAACAATTTTGTGACAATGAGTAATTTAGGTGATGGAGGACTCTCACAGGGAAGAGCAGCCAACATACCTCCATTGTTCTTTGGTGACAATTTCATGCATTGGAAAGCATTGATGAAGATGTTCATCATAGATCAAGACATGGAACTGTGGTCAATCATTCTCAATGGTCCTTATGTGTATTACACCACTACAGATGGGATCACGACTATCAAAAATGAGGAAGATCTCTCAGTTACAGAATTGGAAAAGGTATCAAAGAACTATAAAGCTATGAACTTGTTGTATTGTGCTATTAGTGTAGATAACTTCAACAGAGTATCAAACTGAAAAAGTGCCAAGGAAGTTTGGACAAGCCGGTTGTGACATTTGAAGGAACCAGTCAAGTCAAACAAACAAAGAACAATATCCTTCTGAGGCAGTATGTGTTGTTCATGAATTATGATGAATCCATCAAGGAGACGTTTAAAAGATTCACATACATTGTGAATAATCTGAAATCCTTGGGGAAAGCCTTCTCAAATGAAGAAAAGTTAAGAAAGATTCTGAGAAGTTTGCCAAAAGCCAAGTGGGAGCCGAAGACAACTACTATTGAGAAAGCTTAGGACTTAAGTCTTCTGGAATTAGATGATCTGCAAGGAAAGTGCTCACTCATGAGATGTCTATGAAGGAAGTGGATGGTGACTTGAGTGACAACATCAAGAACCTGGTACTCAAGGCAAAAGGCAATGTAAAATCTCAAAGCCTTGAACATGAAGATGATGATGATGAGGAAGCCTTAGCCCTAATCTCCAAAACTTTGACCAGAATTATGAAGATTAAGAAAAACTTCGAAAATATGGACAGAGAACCCACAACCTAAAGCAGCAAGGATCACAAAGGTAAGTCCTCTTCACATTTCACATAAACCTAAAGTAACGAATTTCTTTGAATGTGGAGATGGAGATCACTTGGTGAGGGATTGTCCTCAAAAGAAGAAGAACAAGCATTTTCCAAAGACGGAAAGTGTTAACAGGAGGAAGAAAGAAATGGTTGCATCATGAAGTGATTCTGATTCATCAACAGACTCATATTCAGATGAAGAGTAAGCCAATCTTTGCTTAATGGCTGAGCATGAAGAAGAAAAAGGCTCAGACATGAACATTGAAGAAATGGTAATGAATCTTCTTGTTATTCCTTCTGGTGTTATACCTGAAATCCTCAAAAGCATGTTTTTGAATGAGGAAAGTTAAATAAATGAGATTGATTATTTAAAGGTTAAAGTCCGTGAGCAGGCAAAAGAAAATTTAGGTATGGTTTTTCTCAACAAAAATCTTGAAGTATCTAAGTAAAAAATTGTCAATAACTTCAAAGCATTGGAAAGCATGTTCAAATCTTTGAAGGAACAGGTCAAAGAAGTTGTTGATCAAAACTCTATTTTAACAGATACATTTGTTGATCTAAAACACTATTCAGATGATTTAGAAAAACAAATAACTTCATTGACTGAGAAACTTCAAGAATCCAGAAAGGTTTTATCAAAGTTTGCAGGCTCAGAACATAATCTAATCTCATGCTTGGAGGAAGTCTGCATTCTATGCACAAGAGTGGAATTGGCTATAATCTAAATTTTTCAAAGAAAATCCAAACCACTTCTTGAAACCAGGAAGCAGACATTCTCAAAAGTGTCTTTACTGTGGAAAGCTTGGTCATGTGAACTTAACTTGTCCCTTCAAAAGGACAGAATCTCACATAATGAGGAAAACTTATCCTTATCATCTCAAGGGACAAGTGGAAGATTTGTGTTCCTAAAGGAATCATACCACCTAACATGGTTGATTCTGAGTTTGAATCCAAATTCTACACTTGGTCTAATAGCTGTTGAGGCATTGATTGATTTTTGCAGGCTGTCACCAAATCTTTGAAGGATCAGAAATGGATTTGGATAGTGGTTGTTCCAGGCATATGAATGGAAAGAAATATTTATTTATTGATCTTAAAGAGCAATCTGGAGGAACAATCACACTTGGTGACAAAACTAAATGCGACATCAATGGTATAGGTAGTATTGGTAATGATTCTGCAAGTTCAATTTCTGATGTTTACTTGGTTGTAGGTTTGAAGTATAATCTTCTTAGTCTATCTCAATTGTGTGATAGGGGTAATAAAGTTGTTTTTGAAAAGGAGAAATGTGTGGTGCAAGATGAAAAATCTGGCAATTGCATACTCACTTATCTTAGGTTATACAATGTTTATGCAATGAGTACTAACAAAGTTGCAGGTGAAAGTCTGAAGTGCCTCAAAGCTTTGAAGGAAGATTCAAAGCTTTGGAATAGAAAACTTGGGCATATGAGCCTGCATACATTGAACAAGCTCATCTCAAAAGACTTGGTAAGAGGATTACCAACCCTGAAATTCAAAGATGATGAGATTTGAAAGGCATGTACCCAAGGTAAACAGACAAGGAGTTCATTCAAGCCAAAGAACTTTGTAAGTACCAATAGACCTTTAGCTTTGATGCATATGGACTTGTGTGGTCCTATGAGAGTTCAAACTCCAAAAGATAACAAATATATGCTTGTTGTGGTAGATGATAACTCTAGATTCACATGGGTTATGTTCATTAGAGATAAATCTGAAGCATTATCTGAATTCTCAAAGCTGTGTAAAGAGTTTCAAACTTTGATAAACTTACCTGTTGCATCTACTAGAAGTGATCATGGCAGAAAATTTGATCAGCTTGATTTTGATTTATTTTGTGCAAAGCATGGCATCTCACACACTTTTTCTGCTCCTAGAACTCCTCAGCAGAATGGAGTAGTTGAGAGAAAGAATAGGACACTTGAAGATATGTCTAGAACCATGCTAATTGAAAGTCACTTGCTAAAATATCTTTGGGCCGAAGATGTTAACACGGCCAACTATGTGCTGAATAGATGTTTGATCAGACTTATTTTGAAGAAGAACTTTTCAAAGGCAGAAAGCCAAGTGTTTCTTATTTAGAGCCTTTTGGCTGTACTTGTTATGTGCATAATAATGGCAAGGATAATCTTGGAAAATTTGATGCTAGAAGCGATGAAGGTGTATTTCTTGGTTATTCTCAAACTAGAAAAGCATATAGAGTTTTCAATAAGAGAACTAAGATTGTAGAGGAGAGTATTCATGTGATTTTTTGATGGAAGTGTTGATGATTCCTTGAGTGAAAGTTTTGCAGATCTCAATTTAAATAGGTATGAAGCAGATGGTGATTGTGAGAAAGAGAAAAGAATCAAAACTAATTTGCATGAACAGCCAGAAGAATCTCAAAGCTTTGAACATCCTTTTGAGTCAAAATCTCAAAATCTTGAGACTGGAATTGACAGAACACAAATTGCTCCAACGATTGCATCAAGTTCCCAGAGGATTGAGAATATTTCTGAAGAACCAGAACCATGAACACCAAGGAAAAGGTTCAAATATTTTTCAGCTCATCCAACAGACTATATCATCTCAGATCCAACAACTGGTACACAGACCAAAGGACAATTAAGAAACTTGTGTGCCATCAGTGCCTTTGTATCCATGATTGAACCGAAAAATGCAAAGGAGGCACTAGAAGATGCAGATTAGATCATTGAGCTGAATGAATTTGAAAGGAACAAGGTTTGGAATCTGGTTCCTAGGCCAAAGACTCAATCAGTGATTGGAACCAGATGGGTGTTCAGAAACAAACTTGATGAGAAAGGTAAGGTTGTGAGAAACAAAGCCAGACTTGTGGCACATGGGTACAACCAAGAAGAAGATACAGATTATGAGGAGACATTTGCTCGTGTTGCCAGGTTAAAAGCTACCAGAATACTTCTTGCATTTGCATCCCATAAACATAGTAAGCTTTACCAAATGGATGTCAAGTGTGCTATTCTAAATGGCTATTTACAAGAAGAAGTATATGTTGCTCAACCATCTGGTTTTGAAGATGACAATTACCCTGATCATGTTTACAAATTCGGCTCTCTATGGCCTTAAGCAAGCTTCAAGGGCTTGGTACGATAGACTTTGAAAGTTTTTACTTGACAACAATTTTAAAAGTGGCCTAGTAGACAAAACTCTTTTTATTATTACTCATGAGAAACACATTTAGTAGTACAGATTTATGTTGATGATATATTGTTTGGTGCTACTAATGATGCTCTTTCAAAAGAGTTTTCAAGTTTAATGTGCAATGAATTTTAAATGAGCTTAATGGGAGATCTGAATTTCTTTCTTGGACTTCATTTACATCAAATGAAGAAAGAATTTTTTGTGCATCAAGGAAAATATTTCAAGGACTTGCTGAATAAGTATAACATGTCTCAGTACAAGGTAACCAAGACTCCCATGAGTTCATCATTATACTTAGACAAAGATACAAATGGTAACAGTGTGAATCAAAAGGATTACAGAGGTATGATTAGTTCACTGTTGTATTTAAGTGCTAGTAGGCCAGATATTATGTTTAGTGTATGTATGTGTGCAAGGTTTCAAGAAGGTCCTAAGGAAATTAACTTGATAGTTGTTAAGAGGATCTTTAGATATTTGAATGGAACCAAAGACTTGGGGCTTTGGTATCCAAGAAGAACTAATTTATTGTTGAGTGGTTATTCAGATGCAGACTTTGAAGGCTACAAGGTGGATAGGAAAATTACTTCAGGGTGTTGCCAATTTCTTGGTTCTTCACTAATTAGTTGGCATTCAAAGAAGCAAAATTCAGTGGGCTTGTCAACTGCATAAGCAGAATATATTGCAGTTGGTGCTTGTTGTTCACAAGTACTATGGATTGCTCAACAATTAAGAGATCTTGGATATGATTTCATATATGTGCCTATGAAATGTGATCATACAAGTGTCATTTCAATCACAAAGAATCGTGTGCAGCACTCCACAACTAAGCATATAGATGTAACACACCATTGTATTAGAGATCATGCTGAGAAAGGTGGTGTGTCTTTGTATTTTATATCTACTGCTAAACAAGTTGCTGATATCTTTACTAAACCTTTTCCAGATGAGACGTTTGCATCTCTAAGACTTGAATTGCGCATGCTAAACAAGGATGCATTGGTTTAGGGGGAGTATTGGATCATGTATGTACTTATGTGTTAAAATCTCTAAGCCTTGAGATCATAATTTCCTAGCCTTGGAAGTATGCTTCAAATCTTTGAAGTTTATATGAAAATGTGTCGTTCCCCAAAGCTTTGGACTTGTTCTTCAAATATTTGGAGAAAAACTATCTGTATTGTTCAAAAATTTGGATCACCAAATATTATGCATTATCTTAATAGATTATTGTGGAGTATTTGATTTACTCATAAATTTACTCAAAATATCTAAAAATCTTTGAAGATACGATCTTTTTTCATGCAAATAAGAAGAGTCCTTTTAAAACATTATTTCTTTCCAATAAATATGCTTAACTTAAGGGCTTTTATCTTCTATTCACTCTCAATCTCTCCGTATCTATCTCTCTCTCAATTCTCTCTATCTCTTCTCAAAACCCTAAACCCAAATGGAGCGAATCTACCGGACTCCAGCAAAAGGTCCAGACTTAACCAATGAGGAAGAAGAGAACAGCTAACAGAAAGGTGGAAGTGACTATCTTTGATTTAGATTCAGAGAAGACCCAAAGCATGAAAGAAACTTCTCCTCCAACCAAGAATATGAGAAAAGAGAAGAATGTGGATAGAATTGGGTCATAATCTGCGGAATAACAAGAAGTACAGGGAGAAGTCAGGAAGGATCAAGAACAGGGAGATGAGGTACAAGAATAGGGACAACAGAAAGGAGACCAGGGTGATCAATCTGAGCCACAGAAGAAAGGGGGAGAAAATAAGAAGAAAGTTGAAGAAGACAAGAAGAAAGATCAGACTCCAAAGAAGCAGAAACAAAAGAAGGAGGATGATCAGCCTTCTGAGAAGAAGACTAGAGTCAAGCATAGTGCTGCTAAAGTCCAGAGCAAAGGAACTTCTGGTTATGGTAAGAATTTACTTCCACAAAATTGGTTTATTAGTCCATAAGTTAAGGGGGTTTGGATGAATGGGTATGCATCATCTAAGATTGCCTATTGCAGTATGATTTCTGAAGAATTGCTAGATAAACTTGATATAGAATGCATTAGAAAATTGAGACATTCATATGTCTGGAAGATGTTAAACCCTATCTCTATGGCTTATCATAGGTTAACAAGGCTTTTATATTAGAATTTGGTGCAAGAAGATGAAGAAAGTTACGTTTTAACCTCTAGGGTTGCTGGTGTTGATATGATGCTATATCATAAAGTATTTTCCAAAGTTTTGGGTATACCTAGGAAGTAAAAAGTCCATGAACATCCTGAGAGGAAGGAGTGTTTGGAAATGGCTAAGTCTATGTTTTTCTTAGAGGGTACACCAACTGGACCTAAACAATTGACACATCCTGTGTTAAATTGTGAAGCCAAAATTCGTTTTTTCTATCATCATGAGATGTGTTGTGCCTAGAGAACATTCAAGAGAGCTAGTGACTGATAGGGTGTTGATCCTTATGTTTTTGATCTGTTAAGGCTTTGACATAGATCTTCCTAGTGTGATCATGGAGCATATGGTATATTCGGGGACTAGGACAAGGAATCACTCACTTTCCCATGTAAATTTGTTTCCGTTATTCTTTGAGATTTGGAATTTCTTTGAAGAATGAGGAGAATATTACTGGTGGGTTTGGTTTGGGTGATGAAATTTCTCTCCAAAGGATTGGAGTGTTGTTCACACTGAAAAAGGTACATGGAAGTTATACTCAGAACTGTATACACATGAGCTGAAAGAGAAGAGTTTCATTAAGCCTTAGGCTGCAACCACACCAAAGGCTTCAACAAATTTAAATTTCTCTCTAATCATTGAAAAAATTAAAGACATGGAGGATGGTCTAGAAGTTCTAAAACAAGGTCGATTTGACTTGTTTACTGCATTTGGGAACTTCAAGGCCTTGATGAGTTCTATGAATGGGAAGCTGGAAACAATTTTCAAGGGTTTGAATCAGGAGAAGGAGCCATGTTCTGAGAGTTAAGATGACATTACTAATACTGATGAAGTGATTGAGGAAGTTCTGAAGAAACAATAGAAGAAGAAAGTTCCAATAATTCTTACTTCAAAAGATCTGTTTGAGAAAACTGATGATGAAGCTGGTGGTGAAGTGGTTTGTGAGGAAACTGCAAGGAAAGGTGCTGCAACAGTTGATGAGGTTATTGCTGAAGTAGTTGCTGATGTTGAGGCTGAGAATGTTGAAGACCAGACTGGAGATGAAGGAGATTCAGATGAGGAAAGATCAACAGAAGAGGAACCAGAGGAAGCTGAAGCTGACAGAAGAAAAGGCTAAGGGAAAAGCAAGATCAAAGAAGGAAAGAAGATAACCAAGAAGGATGTAGCAGAATAAGCCCCAAAGACTTGAACCCTTCTTTTACTTCTTTCTTTCTATCTCTTTTCTTTTTTCTTTAATCCTTGAATTTGGTTTAATCTAGTGTAAGTTTTTCCATTAAAACTCTGAGTATGATCTTACATTCCATGACTCTTCTAATGAAAGTCAAAAAGGGGATAGGATATTTGTTAAATGTGCTACAAGGTGTGATAATTTTTGATGATGTAGGATTTATTATCTACGTCAGTTTAGTTTTTGGATGATATGGTTTCATAAGTGTTTAGTTTTTTCTATGTGTGATAGTTGCTTCTATATTTGGTGTTACTCATGGTTATTAAGCTACAGGATACTGAGAAAGCAAGAATATTTGTTTTGCCTTCCATAAAGGGGGAGATTGATAATTCAATCCTTCAAGATGTATGAGAAGTATGAACTCATGGGGGGTTTATACATTAAAGATGATGAAAGACAGATGTTCAAAGGAGAAAAGTTTGAAAGCTCCAACGTTTTGAAGCTAGACTATGAACTTGTTACTTGCTAAACAGTTTATGTATTGCAAGCTTGGTATTGGATTAGATGTTGTTTAAATGTCTCCTGCAAATATTCTTAAACTAGTTTATTGTGTTTCTAACACTAACAGATCTCTCAGTTTGATTGCATCAAATCAGAATTATTCAAAGCCAAAGCTTTGAAGGGCATCAAAATCTCCAAAGCTTTGAGGATGATCTTGAGCATTTGACATTTATTCTTATGACTATCCGATTCTTGTAGAAGGAGGTCATGCCTGTTTGTATGATTGATTATTAACTTGCTATGAGTCTTAAGATTGTTATTATTATTATTTATCACAGGCAATTGATCTGGAAATATTTCTGGATTTAAAAATAATAGCTCGGTTCATTGGTTAAACTGGTCTGCCAAACAGTCACTATTATTATGTTATATTATCTAGATTTTGTGTGATCTTGTGATTGAGTTGTTGCAGGATTGTTCGCCGTTAAAACCCTCCAAAATCTGAAAAGCTATTCAAACATAGCTGTTGAAAGAAGTTGTTGAAGGGAGAGGATTTTTAGGGAGTTTGTTCTTGAAATCTCTCATGCGGTTACTGCAGTTTGTTATAAAAGAAATTTGAATTTAAAGAGCAGTAAATACACAGAGAGAGGGCTTATAATTTTGAAAAGAAGAGTGTTTCATTCGTGGAAGATCAACACATACTGCTCTTCAAATTAATCAAGGATTCAACACTGCTGAAGAAGATCAAATCATCTAGAATTTGAGAACACTTCTGAGCATTCATTGCTTATCTGTTTTCTGTGTTCTTCTTTGTGCTTTCATTGTAATATTATTAAGTGTTACTTAACCTCGCCAACTTTAGAAGTTAGTTGTTCAAGTGAACAACAAGAGGTTCTTATTTTTCATCTGATTGTAGGTGGAACTGGAGAGGTTTGGAACCACAACCTGTATAAGTGTAAGGTAGCTCACTTAGGATTGAGATCTAGGGCTAAATCAGGGTGATTAATAAGAAGTGTGTTCAAATCCTGGAGGGATCAAGTCCCTCAGGCAGATATTAGGTCCAATTGTGACTGAACTCTGTAAAAATCATTGTGTTCTTTACGTTACTGTATTGTTCTTTCATTCTGCATACTAGACAAGGTTTAAACAGGTTGCTCTGAAGCTTTAGAGAATTTTCTATCTCAAAGCTTTGAAGCTTCAGACAGTTCTAAAACTGGTTCAACCCTTTTCAAACTTTTACAAAGCCTTGATATTTCATTGGTTCCTTGTGTTAGAGTTTTAAAATTACAATTAGTTTCCATACTCTATTCACCCCCCCCCCTCTAGAGTACTAGATCCTATATTTATATCTGCATTACATACTTTCATGCTCCATCGTCAGGTAACCCCTATTCCTCTTTCTCTCATTGTCCTTCTCTATCTTCCTTTCTTTCTCCGTCGCTCTCGCTCTTGCTCCTCTGTGTATCTTGAAGCCCAGATCTGATCTTCTTCTTCAACTATTCTCTGGGGTTGGATTTTAGTTAGCTGGTTTTCCTCTTCTGAATCGTCTTTTTTGAATGATACACACCATGTGGGTTATGGGTTTTTGTGGGTTCTTATATCGTATTCGTCTTCTTTATTGCTCTGGGGTTTATGAGTTCATGAGACTATGAGAAAGAAGAAATGGTTGTTATTTTGCTTGCCCTTGTTTGAATCCATTCAAGGTTTGTTTAGTGGGGTTCAAAACCTTCCTTTTGTGATGCCTTTAAGTATTATTAACTCAGGTCTCTTTGGTTAGCTATGAATTCATCTTCTTTTCAGTTATATCCTTTATTCAATCATGCATTGTGGTAGAACTGTGAATGTTTTCTTGATGTTGTGTTTTTTCTTGTCTTGGTTTGAATGTTGGATAGGGTATGTTCCTTTCCTTGTTTGGGGGCAACAAGAATAAAATAACTTATGTTTCTTTTAGTGAATTGTTGCATACACTGTATTTATAAAGCTACAAACATGAGTCTTTAGAAGATCTGAATTGTGTAAACATGAAAATTTCTCATAATTGTCATTTACCTATTTACTTATGTTCATTTGCCTTATTTGGAATCCTCACATTCTGACTTGTGTGGATGGAATTTGTTTTATTTCCATAACAGGAGAATTAAGACTTGGATTGGTTATTTTGCATGCTTCCTGAGTAGGTTTTTCCTCAAGATTTGAATTTGATTTGGTCAGATAAACATATAGAAAGATAGAAATTTGCTATGACTTCTATATTATTTCAAGGAGAAACACCTATGATGGAGAAAAGTTGACCTTTGTTTATCAGATTAAACATAAGACTAATTTCCTTGAGATAATTGTTTGCTTAGGACTGGTGAACTTGTTGGTCATTAAATTTTTACCTTAACCTAAATGAATTTGATGGTTTAGCGGTAGTTTCAAGATTTTCACAGTTTACTATTTATGACTGATTGTTCCCTTCTCCTCGGTGTTGTCTATGTGTTTGCATATGGTACTAGAACTTGGTGGCTTGCTTGATAGGATGGAACCTTTGTGTTTGAACAAAATCAAACTGGAAAACATCTAGTTTTATCTAACCAAGGGAAGACACGTTTCTGATTTCATAAGATGCGCATATTGATATATAACTATCATTATATCTACCTTAAATGTTCGTTTCAGTAGTTAAGAAAATCAATTGTTGAAAGAACTGTGCATTTCACGACACTTTGTGACATGTATCTAAAATCAAATTAGTTAACATTAAAATGCCATCCAATCTTCAGCCTTGTTATTGGGAGCAATATGTCGACAAATTTTAGGAGTGCCCTTCACTTACATTTCCTAATCGATGAGGTAACTCGCCAAAGGCCTATGACTTTTGGTAGGATTCAATCTATATGTTATTACTTGACCAAATACTTCGGTTTTTTATTTTTTCTTGCGTTTGTCTATGTCCAGCTATCTTATTTCCTCCCCCTCGACTGAAACTTTTACATGAATAGCATTCTGAACGGTAGCATAATTCATTATATTGGGAAAATTCAGATGAGTGGCGATGCTTTTACTCCTTGTGTGATATCCTTGCCCAAAGAAACTTGCTTCGACCTACTGCTCATACATCAGTCAAGGAGCAAATGCTTATATTCTTACATATTGTTGGATAAAATATGAGATTCTGAAAGATCGGCCAGTCCTTTTAGCGGCCCACCAAAACAATTCACACTTACTTTCTCACTATCTTGGACGCAATCTCAATTTATACCCTGAGCTCATTAGACAACAAGTTCCCTCCACTCTTGCCGAGATACAGAATAATGCAAGATTTTATCCATGGTTTTCGGTAAGGTTCTAACTGCAAAAAAATAAATTACGTGCTTTAACTCGTATAAATTAATTACTGATTTTTTTTTTTTAACTTTACCAAGTAGGACTGTATAGGGGCTATAGACGGGACTCGTGTTCGTGCATCGGTTCTCGTGGAACGTTAAGGACGATTTCGTGGGCAGAAGGGAATGATATAATTTTTTAGCAGCTATCACATTTGATTTGAAGTTCTCATACATGCTTGCTGGCAGGAAAGGATCTGCACATGATTCTCGTGTGTTGAATGATGCGCTCTCAAGGCCAAGAGGCCTGAGAGTTCCTAAAGTTACAATGTGACATTCAAAAATAGTCTCCACGTTCTAAGAAAAAATAATTTATATATACAATTTTCTTTACATTTGTAGTTAAATTTTATCTTGCTGACTCCGGTCATGCCCTTAGAAGTGGATTCATCCCTCCTTATTGTGGTGTGCGATATCATCTTAAAGAATTTGGTAAAAATCACCCAAAAATGAGCAGGAATTGTTCAACTATCGGCATTCATCATTGCGTAACATTGTCGAACGATCCTTTGGAGTACTAAAGAAATGATTTAGGGTGTTGGATGTTGAACCCTTTTTGGAATTTTGAGCTGCAAGTAAAAGTTGCACAATCATATTAGGGGAATTGATCCTAATGATGAAGTTATGCAAGAAGTAGATCAGGAATTTGAAATTCAAAGCCAACGATTCTCACAAAGTCAAACAAGAAGGGAAGAAAGGGAAAATAATAGAGAATGGTTCAATAAAGAGATGCAATAGCACATGCCATGTGGTGTCTATGTAAATGGTAGAAGAAGGGTCTAAAAGAATGTGACCCTCTCTCTATCTCATCACAGTGTAGTGAGAGTATGAATGTGTTGTTGTTGGTATTACTTCTTGGTAATGATGTGTTATAATCATTGGTCACAAAGAGTTATCGCGTTCCTAATTCGAAAATTTCAATTTGTTAATTTATTCGCACGAAAGCCCGAATGCCCCTGGACCTTCGCAATCCTCTTCTTCTCTTTTCTCTGTTTCTTTGTTGCGCTACTTCTTCTTTGATTGTTGACTGCGGTTTTCTTGCGGTTTCAGGTGGGTATTGTGGTCAGAGAATTTTTGGGTCTGTGAAGGTTCGGTGATGCTTATTTTGATCGGGATTCTGGATGGAGGCCAGGTTGGTAGATGGGTGATCGTGGTTGTGGAATTCTGGTTGTTGTAATTCATGGTGAAGGCATATCGGGTTTTGGGTTTGTAGTGGTGTTAGGAGGTGGTTTGGGAGTTGCAGGTGTTATAGGCTATGTAGCTGTAGTCATGGTGATGATTTGGTTATGGAGTAGATGACATTCTTGGTATTGGGAGTAATGGTCGACTCTAGGCTAATTTGTAGGTGAATTTGGTAGTGGTTTTGTTGGGTTTCTATTTGGACGGTGGTCAGTTTGGTAGGGTCATGGGTTGTAGCTGGAGGTTCTGGTAATTGAAGATGCATGTGGGTTAGATGTTGTATTAGGCCAATTGGTGTTAGGTTTAATGGTTCATAGAGAATTGGTGGTAGATTGTGGGTGGTATATTGTTGTGTTGGTGAAGGGCGTGTATAGTTGGACTCTACATGCTTCATGGTGTCAATAATCTTCAGCTGGTCTCTGCATGTTTCATGATGTCAATAATCTTCAGTTGGTCTCTGAAGTTTCCTGTGTAAATGACTGTCTAAGGAAGTGTTAGGTCTAAAATTTAGCCAGACAAGCTTTGAGGTAAATCTCAGACGACCTGCTAAAGACATCAATATTCAGTTGGTCTCTGCATTTTCTTATTTCTGGCAAATTACTGTTGTGTATTTAGTACTACTAAATTGTATAAGTTGAACGTTTGAGCATCCTACTTGTCTGAAATTGCTCCAGTCAAGTATCTTTCAGCCATTGTCTAATAATATACTCGTTTAATTGTACAAGTAGTCTTATGAGTTATTTTTTTGCTTTTCTAGACACATCCGACTCATGAAAAAATTCTTAACAAGAAAATTGAGATATATAATGAGATGACTTTAGTTTTCGAAAAGACTTTGCTACCGGAAGCTTCGCCAGGTCTTTTTCTAATGTGAATTTAGAAGTCAGATCTGAGAATGAAGTCGTCCATGTTGATGAGAATGTGAAATCAACTGAAGTCTCATCCCAACCAAGACAACATCGCAAGAGAGCTTGAGAAAATCTGATGGCGATGAAAGTCTCTCTCTAATTTTTGAAAAACTTGAAGCTATGGCTGAAGCAATTACTAAGCTAGCCGGAGACCTATTTAATGTCCAATTTCTCCACGCCGAGATAATGGCGATGGATGGCTTTGATGAAATTTTCCTTTGGTCGGCTTTTGATTATTTAGTACAGCATGAGATGCTTGCAAAAACTTTTTTGGCCAAGAAGAGCAACCTAAAAAGGGCTTGGCTTCATAGTTTTGCAAAACTGTGAGGTGATTTGCTAAGTGGGTCTAAGACGCAATCATATTGAAGTATTTATAAGTACGTTATTTAGCGATTATATAGAATTTGAAAGATTTGTGAAGCTTGTAATAGTGACATGGATGTTATTTAGCATGGTTAATGAAGAAGTTTATAATTTGATAAACAATAGTGATATGTACCTAGGTCATCTTTTGATTATTTTGATGATGGTTTAATTCTGAAACTTTATTTGCTCTTTGACATAATTAGTGGTCAGTTTATACCTTTTCAGTGTTTGAAATGCATATTCAGACAAATAAATTATGCTACCAAAAACATGAAAACAAATACTGAAAGTATTTTCTGAACTTGAACAAAACACAGGAAAACAAATGCAATAAAAAGTAATGTCACTTAAATCGTTTTACATAACAAATATTTTCCTTAGAAAACATTTTACCGCCAAACGGAGCCTTAGGCTCTGTTTGGTTCGCAGTAAAGTGTTTTACGAGGGAAAATATTATACGCGTAAAATATTTTGTGTGAACAAGTTTTTTCTGCAATTAGTTTCTCATGTTTGGTTGACACTTGCCAAAACAGTGAGCCGTGGCGGCAGTGGCATTGATGGGTGGCGGTGAAGGAGGGTGGCGATGATGGGTCGTGGTGGAGGTAGGTGGTAGTGGTGGTTATTGGTGGTGGAGGTGTTAGTACGAGTTGTTGTGCTCCATCACTCTCCGGAAAATGGCTTACGGATTTGAAATGTGTAAATCATTTTACATCATTTGATGGAAAACATTTTTCCGAAAAACTATTTTACCACAAACTAAACGGCACCAAAACACCAAAACAAGGGAAAACATTTTACAGAAAATGTTTTACCACCAACCAAACGGAGCCTTAATGTATGCTACTTTCTTCCTCCCTAACAAAGTTTTTTTAGTCAACGTATTTCCAAGAACATTTTTACCAGGTGAGAGTGAAGACAAAGTAGATTTTTCCCACCTAACAAAGTTTTTAGTCACCGTGTGACTCGCATCACTCCAGGGATGTCACGGGCACTAAAATAGTGCTTTGTATATCACTTTCTGCTCTATCTACTAACACGTTACACCTGATCATTGGATACTCAAATAGATACCTTTTCTAATTTATTCTAAATCTCACTTCACTCCCCTGCAAAAAGCTCTGAATCCAACGGCATTCATCATCATACCTTTCTGCCTTTCTTTGCACTCACTATAACGGAAATCCATCTCTCTATCTCTTTCTCTGCGTCTCCCGGGAGGTACGTTTTCCATATTCCAATACGTGTGCGTTCCGTGTCTTCTACACTGAGTTATGTTCTCCAAGAATGGTTCTCGAATGCTTTTCAAATCTTCTTGGTAGATCACTTCTGATGATTATGTTATAGACCCTTGAATCTATCTATGATTTGATTCAATCAAGGTACTTCCTTTCTCTAGTCTGATTGCTTTTGAAGTTGTTTCAATCATGGGTTCATGTACTTTTCTCCCTCTTTGAAGAAAGCTTTTTCAACAATTTGGGGATTAGGAAGTTCGGGTTTTTGAGGGTTTTTCTCTGTGGGGGAAGAGTAGATGATAATGGATCCAAGGTCTGGTGGGTATTGGGATCCTATCAAGGGTGTTGAACTAGAAAATCCATCTCTTGTGCCATCTTTATCAAATCAGAACTTGGTTGCTGGAGGTCCAAGATATATGAACATGAACACATTCTTGAATAATCAAAATATGGGTGAAATCCCTATTCTCCCAAGCTACCCCTCACCGGTGTCGAATTCCACTATCACGACGGAGGAGGACCCTCATGAGGACTGCGATTTCTCAGACACCGTCTTGCGGTACATAAGTCAGATTCTTATGGAAGAAGATATGGAGGACAGGACTTGTATGCTTCAAGAGTCTTTGGATCTTCAAGCTGCTGAGAAGTCCTTCTACGATGTCCTTGGCAAGAAGTACCCTCCTTCTCCTGAAAGAATCAGCAACTGTTTAGACCAAAACTGTGAAATCCCAAATGATTATTTGTCAGCAGATCCTAGCCCCTATTCAAGCTCTGGCAGTAATTTCGGCGATAACTGGTTTAACAATGCTGCTTCTGGTCAGAGTTTTCCTCTATATAATTTCGCTAACTCATCATCCCTTAGCTCATTCAGTAGTGGGGTTGATAGTAATCGCGATAGGTTCTTGAACTCTCCGATAAGCCCTCTCCAGATGGCTGATTTTGTCAATGGAAGCCAGTCTATGTCCAAGTTCAAGGAAGGGCTAGAAGAAGCTAGCAAGTTCCTGCCAAGCAGCAATAATCTGTTAATTGGTTTCCACAAAAGTAAGATATCACCTCCAGAACCACCAACAGAGTCGGCGCCTTCTGGGTTGAAAGTGAGGAAGAGTCCTCACAAGGGGGATTCTTCAGATTTAGAGGAAGAAGAACAACAAAGAAGTAGCAAGCAAGCGGCGGCTTTTCCTGACCCCATTGTTCGATCAGAGTTGTTTGATGACGTATTGCTTTGTAACAAAGGTAAACCAGGCTTGCAAGCCTATCGCGAAGCCTTGAAGGACTCCACAATCACCAGCCAGAAGAGTGTTGGTGGCAAGAAGAGGAACTCGAGAAAGAAAGTGGTTGATTGGAGGACTCTCTTGATTCATTGCGCTCAAGCTGTTGCAGCTGATGATCGCAAAAATGCCAAAGAGTTGCTCAAACAAGTGAGGATGCATACGACGCCCTGTGGAGATGGGAATCAAAGATTGGCTCATTGCTTTGCTAATGGCTTAGAGGCGCGTTTGGCTGGTACTGGTAGCCAAATCTACAAATCCCTCATCAGCAAGAGAAGAAACGCTGCGGATTACTTGAAGGCTCATCATTTATATCTCGCGTGTTGTCCCTTCAGAAAAATCTCGAATTTCATCTCCAACCGGACAATTAGATTAAAGGCGGTGAATTCAATGAGGCTCCATATCATAGACTTTGGTATTCTCTATGGCTTCCAATGGCCGACTTTCATTCAGCGTATGTCGTCGAGAGAAGGCGGGCCCCCAATGCTTCGGATCACAGGTATAGAATTTCCCCTACCTGGGTTTCGCCCAGCATCTGGCGTCGAAGAAACAGGTCGTCGTTTAGCAGATTATGCACGGAGTTTTAAAGTACCGTTCGAGTACAATGCCATTGCAAAGAGATGGGATAGTATACAGATTGAAGACCTAAAGATTAGGGAAGACGAGGTTGTGGTTGTGAATTGTTTGTACAGGTCTAAGAATCTCCACGACGAGACTGTGTTAGTGGACAGCCCAAGAGAGAGTGTTCTGAAATTGATAAGCAAGATAAAGCCTGATCTTTTCATCCATGGGATTACAAATGGTGCATACAATGCTCCGTTCTTCGTGACCAGGTTCCGCGAAGCTTTGTTCCATTTTTCAGCATTGTTTGACATGCTTGAAGCTAATGTCCCTCGCGAACATCACGAGAGGATTCTGATTGAGAGCGAAATATTTGGGAAGGATGCGCTGAATGTGATAGCTTGTGAAGGGTGGGAGAGAGTGGAGAGGCCAGAGACGTATAAGCAGTGGCAAGTGCGTAATTTGAGGGCAGGGTTTGTGCAGGTTCCATTGGAGAGGGAGATGGTGAGAATGGCGAAGGAGAGAGTGAGTGCGAGTTATCATGAAGATTTTGTCATCGATGAAGATGGGCATTGGCTTCTGCAAGGATGGAAAGGAAGGATAATCTACGCCATCTCGTGTTGGAGACCTGTTTGAGTTGGGTTACAGAAATTATCAGATGACACTTGAAGAACTCCAAAACCAAGAAGACATAAGGAACTTTTGGGAGTTTGATGATGAACACCTTCAGTTCAGCAGCAGATTAGACTAACCTAAAGTAAGTTGTATTGTTAGTTTTTCGGGTATATATATCCTCTATAATGTACTTGTAACACACGAAGAAAGGCGCCCGTTGGTAGAACTGAGTGTTTTGATGTGTAACACTTGGGCTCCGTGTTTGGTTCGCAGTAAAATGTTTTACAAAGGAAAATATTCTACGGGTAAAATATTTTTCGTGAAATGGTTCTCTGATATCATTTTTCGTGTTTGGTTGACATTTGCAAAACATCTTGCTTGGGCATTTGATATGATTAACACTATCGTTGGAAGAACTAGAAGAAGAGCAGGCGTGAACATGGTATAATGACATACACGGGTGCATAATGAACTATCTGTTGTCTATCATCAGTCTGCAGATAAAACTTGAAAGCCTTCAGAAAATGAAGCTTTACAAGGGATGACAGATAAATTTAGTCCGACATTTGGAAATCTTACATTTGGAATTTTTTTCTACAATTCCACCACCAATGTAATAAACCTACACAGTTTTACTTGTTTTTGCCAAGTTTCGCCACACGGCCCTTACCACTGGGATAACCCTTTTGGGTTCAACAAGTAGAGATTTTGGTATGAGCTGAGAAATTCACCAGTTCAGTGATTATCAATGTGAATGAAGATATTTTTCTTTTGTTTAGCGACAAGAAAAATGAATTCGCACTGCAGCGACTTATGACCCTTTTGGCTAATCTAGTAGTATTAGGTCCTTCGCATTCAGAAAACAAATAAGAAAAGGTGATGGAACCTTGAATTAGGTGTACTATCATTTATCAAGTGATAATTATTTAGTACGGACATTCGCAAATTTGGCACACTAAAATACTATCTCCAGTAAAAGGAACATATTTGATTAGTCAATAGAAAGCAAAACTAACCAGTGACTGAGAAGTATCATGTCACAATTGATGGACCACTAGAAATTGATTCGATTTCTGGAATCATGGGATCCTTGTTTAATGGAGAAAAAGCCCCATAAAATAATTGTAGTACTTCAGTTAATACAATTAAAAAAATGCCCAAAGTAATCCTATTATTACATTAAGATTTTTTTGTATGTACTCACTACTCTATAACATTCATTATTGTAGTAAACTAAAACCATATGCTCCATCCCTCAAAAAAAAAAAAAAAAAAAAAAAAAAAAAAAAAAATCAATATATGCAACCCACCCTTCGTACATAGTAGTAATATAGTACCGTGCCCATCATGAGACAGATGCCTTTGCATAAACTTTGATGCTTGGTCTGCATTGTTTTCTAGTTGTCACTCTCTCTATTGATCCAACGGTTACGAAGGCATGGACAGCATCGTACTTTCCTGGTATTACAGATAAAAGCAGCAAGTGGTTGAGTGGTTCTGTCAAGTTGATTCAAATTGGACCACCACCCCGACTCTATTCTATTCCAGTTAACATCCGTCCTTATCATCACCACAGTCAGTGGAGGGCAAAATGTTAGATAGCATCGGCTGCCATCATACGAGTTGAATGACAAACCACAATCGACAATTAGCTAGATACCAAGCCTCTGTCCCTCTCCTGCTGCTACATACACCTGTAATCACAATCGATCAATAAAGCTTGACAATTAATAGGATCATATCAAAAACATAAATTGCTATAAATGTTTCGACAAGTTACTGCTACGAATTTTTTTTGATAAAAAAGCGCATCCAGAAATGAAATCCCATGGCTGGTTTAGTGACACCAGCATATTTTAGTTAGGATGAGCAGGCAATTTACAAGACAAACAGTTACGGATTCAAATTCACGACAGTGTGGTCATTTTCACACTAAACCCTTCTTCATATCATGTCTCATATTCTGGTCCAACCAAACACTTAGAACCAAAAATCACTTATTTTGCCTTATCCCAGTACAATCATATGCTGACCAATGAGATATTCATCAAGTAGTAGATGGACTGAACCTCTGCAAAGTACTAAACATGTAGAACAGGGTCTTTCATTACTTTTTACAAATCTTCTCATATGCTACAAAAATTCGCTCTACCATTGCATGTGGTTTGATGATGCCTTTCCGACTAACACACCCCCAATAACCAAATTGTTAGGAGACTGCCGTTTGCTTTTATGCCCGCTTTCATATTGGTTTCTGATACATCTTTCCTTTTCCTTTGCCGGTTGCGTAGTAGGAAAAAGGAACATAATTTTGTGTCGACAACCTACAGCCATTTCAGATTATCCGTCTTCAGTGTCAGGAAACTCCTCTATGTTACGCTTGCAGCAATGGACAAGCACAATATATGTCTGTTCCATAGAAAAGATAGACGGTTTTAATCTCCATACGTGGCATTTAATTTTTCCAAGTGAGGTCTGCAAGATGTGTGGGCGCAATTGGGGAACTGCACAAGTTCTGATTTTGTAAGGGTTAACTCAGGTGACCTAGTTATTGTGTGATTTACCTGTAAGTAGTAAGGATGAAGTCTGGTAAGGATATAGGCTGGTCTGACTTAAGTAACACCCAAAACTTAGGACTTCGGAGTACTGGGGAATTGTCATGTGGGCCAACCAAAATTAATTAGCACGCAGTTTACATAATTAATGGGTTGACATGAGTGGAAAAAACTACAGATAATTTCAGGTTGACCAGCTCAAAACACACGAGACCCTCTGATATGAAAAAAGTGATCTGTTTACAATTCGAACATCACATTTTTACTGTTAGTCCCATTTTATACCTAATATTGCATATTAAGTTACTATAACAGTCTAATTCCGGTATTTTATCGCAGAGAGAGTATATATATATATATATTTAATTCAAGCATAAGTAACATTATATCAGAATGGTTTGAAAATTGCCCTGATGTGAGTAAATATTGAACTTTTGTTTCATTTGGGAAAGTAAGCACAACAAGGGCAGCTTAAGAGATAATTGCCCTTGTTGCGAAGTACAATAGGTTGCAAGTAGAAATCCTTAAATATAAACGGGTCACACTACCTAACAATGTAATACCAAAGTTTTAAAAACCAAACCAGACATCGAACCGGCGACTATTTTAACAATTTTAGTGATTGAATTACAGTAACAAAAAAATAGCGCAACTAGATCCTCGAGTAATTAAAAATAAAAGATAGTAAAAGAAAAAAGGGTAAAAGACATTTTCCACCCTCTGAATATGGAGGGAATACATTTTGCCCCTGATTTATGGATAAATACATTTTGCACCCCTGTCAGAGTTAAAAACTAACACTACACTCACGGAGGGGAAAAAGACATAATTACCCCTAGAATTTGATGAAATTACTCCACTATAAAAGTCATTTCCACCTCACTTCCTAACCCTAACAATCACTTCCTCTCTCTCTCTCTCTCTTCCGCCTCTCTTCTTCTCCAGTCCCTCGTTACCCCCTCTCTCCTCCTCACCTCCATCCCTCTGTATCTCTCTCCCGTCGGACGACCAGACCCAGCCGTGGTCTTCTCCAATCAAACCCAGAGCAATCCCCAACACCTCCTAAATTGCCACTGCTAACACTTCCCTATTCACCACTGAACCCAGAGCAATCTGTTTGAGGGATTGCGAGGAGGAGAAGATGACCTAGTTCTTGGAATTGTCCGAGAATCTGTACGACAACAGAGACAGTCGTTGGAGAGCATCGAGAGGTCTTCGAGCACTGTTCTGATCAAGACGTTTAGGGAGATGGAAGGGACGTACATCGATTACCTCTCTGTATTGAGCGAGAATAAGATCGTACCATTTGGTGCGTTAGTAGAAGAAAACTCCGGCGAAGACGAAGGGTCTGAAATCATCAATTGGCTTGACAAGAAGAAAGAACAATCAACCGTTTTCGTCTTGTTCGAGAGCGATTCGTTCCCCTCCGACGAAATCGAAGAATTGGCTTATGGGTTGGAATTCAGCAACATCAATTTCGTATGGGTACTTCGAACCCCATCGGAAAACAGAGTTGAAGAAGCTCTGCCAACGGGGTTTCTTTTTTTTTCAGAGCCAACATGGTTTCTACAGAGGGTGGGAAACAGAGGAATGGTGGTGGAGGGATGGGCTCCACAGGAGATGATCCTCCGTCACCGGAGTGTTGGCGGGTTCGTGAGTCACAGTCTCTGTTCTCGTTACCCACTTTCACGTCCCTATTCGGTCGGAGGTGGAGAAAGAGGTAAGAGGAAGAAGAAGGTAGAGGCGGTTGTGCTTGATGGTGTGTTAAAAAAGAGGGTAGTGGTAGTTATTTGTTTGTTGTGGTTGGTGGTGGGGATTCGGTGGTGGTGGTGGTGGTGTTGGTGATGGTCGAGATTTGGTGGTAGTGGAGACGGTGCTCAAGAACACCAAGAACATCAAGAACATGTGAACTCAATAAAAAAGAAAGGTGTTATTTGTCCACAATCAATAAGGATAAAATGTGGACTCCAGTTTTCATTTGCTACATTATTAACATTTGATACAATAATTAATTATGTAATTTCAATAGTTGTGTTGAATAAAAAAGATAAAAATTAGAAGATTTTGTAACAACTATATTGAGATCATAGTATATATTAAAATGTAGAAAACAAAAACAGAACAGATGTTCAACCCAGTGGAAAGCAGCTGGCTGTTTGATGTCGAGGTTATGTGTTCGACTCTCAGCCCAGCACTAAATTAATTTTTCGAATTTCAAGAAAACCGGCCAGTTTTCACCCGCCCGATTCAGCGGGTTGGGGCAAATACCGGCCAGACCGATATTGACCGATTCATGGACGATCCAATTACCCAACCAGACTGCCAAGCACAAAATGACCGGTCCGACCAGCTATGTTACCTGGACTCGAGTGCAGGTGTCATATCCGGTATGTACCCGGAGGTCGGATTCGCACAATCCTCCGAAAATAGGATCCGGGGACTCCGCATATAAATGTCCAAAATTTGGATACGGGTACAGGGATATGGTATACACAAATTTAGAATAATAATAATTATTATATATTCATTATCATATAAAGTACCTGCATTCAAATGAAAATTCACATCATTTGACGAAGTTCGATCATAGCATAACATAACTTTGTAAATATATAGGTAGGTGGACACAATCTATTAGTAGTAAAACATTAATTTTTAATCACCTTGCATCTTGAGAAAGTGAGAACTTTGTGACACATCTATATCAAACTTGACACAGACACAAGGCTCAAGATAGACCCCACTTACTTTACCCACTTGCCCCTGAATTATGATGCTAGCCTCTAAAGTCTACCAATTAAAACGGAAGGCAAGTTAACAGTACAAGAAATAGCAGTAAGTTCATCCCATATAAAATAGGATTAGGCGAACCGTAAACCGCAGGTAACAGAAAACTAGTGTTAGTAGAAGAAACTGGTAGTTGCAATGAAGAACACGGACATGCACATTGTTTGGATCTATGTTGCATGGGTGCTTCTAATTGGTCGCGCACCCGCACCGGGTTATTCGTGGGTGCTTTGCGGGTGCTTTATGGATAAGGCAGGGTCATTTTTGAAAGTTTTAGTTGAGAGGTCTTCCAAATACAACTAGAATTTAACAAAGAAACGTGCATGTATGTGAACATTTTTAACCCTTGGATTACTCACCTCTCCACAGCTAAGAACAACAACATGAAGAAATAATACTGTTGATATAGTAACCTTGTATCTTCGAATGTGTGTATGAATTTCTGTTCGATTATAATATGATCCCTATTATTGTCGTTATTATATTAGTATATTGGTATAACTAATAATAACAGATAAAAATATAAATAAAGTGGCCGCACCCCCTCCGCACTGGCACCATTTATTTTTGGGGATTTGCCGCACTCGTGCGACATAGGTTTGGATTCCGGAGAATCCAAATTCCTCCATGGCGGCATATAGCATCAATCTTGTGCAAAGCCCGAGAACCAAGCGGACGAGCAGCATTTTCAGCGATAAGCCCTCCCGAATGAGTTTCCAGCATCACAAAAACATCCATATATTAGCAGTTAAGTAGGGTCTAATATTGCACTTCAAATCGGGGACTAAGAGTTCCATTGCTATTCCATGCAATAACTTTCATTTCAAGGTTGTTGGAAGAGGATGATCCAATGTTAGAAAGCAGAGAGGAAGGGTGGGTAATAGCCCGTCTCCAAAGGTCGAGTCCATCAAAATCAAACTGGAGGGTTTCGGCCTGTAACAGGGAGCTCCAACCCTCTTTGTCCAGTCCGTGCCAATGCTTAATGATGCGGTTGACCGATACGGATGAATACTATTGCCGGTAGTGTTTCCGGTACCACCACGTCTAGTCGGTTCGTATTGACTACGCCACTCTTTCTGCAACTAGAGAGAAATATGCTCGGTTATGCGTTCAATTTGATGTTTCTAAACCTTTCCCTACTCAGATATCTTTTCCTTCCTCTAATCAAGCAATTTTTTTTTTGAAAATCTACCTGGTTTTTTGTTATTACTGTGATATGTTAGGACACAAACAAGAGCTATGTATATCTCTTGTTTCTTCTGCTGCTTTGCCGACCTTTGATCATCTTGAATTTATCACCCAAACACTCCTGTTAATTCCAGTACTGCAAAAAGTAATGCTGAGATCAATGGAGACAGATGGAAAAATTCCGGCCCTTGGATGGAGACCACTAGAAAACAGCAACCTAAATCTGATCGTCGGTTGTCCAAGCCTAAACCTAAACCTGGAACCACCACTCCCGGGAAACAAAGCCTCAATTTGGTTCGTACTCCAAAAAGAAATCTTAATCAATTGAACCACTTTGTTGTACTTGCCACCGTTGATGACCACGTGTCATCTGATTCTCATCCCTCAGTCACTCCTGACATGCAAAACCCTATTTTATCTACTAAAAAAAGGAATCAACATGCTGTCCTTTCACCTTCTCCATATCAACCTGTGAATCAAAACCATACCCACTTATCACCTATTTCTTCTCCCTCCGGTTCATCTCCTTCTCTCGTCAAACATGGCCTCTCAAGCTCCTCCAACCATTCAACTCTTCGTCAACAACCTCATCACCACTCCTAAGCCTAAATCTCGGACAGCCATCCCAAACACCGATAACTCCGACTGCAATCTCGTCCCAACCCAGTTTGAACGAGTTTCTCGGACACCATTCACTGCAGGGGAGTTGGATCTTCCCGAATCCAACTCCATCGCAATCAATTCCGGTGATGCCACTGCCAATGATTCCGCCGGAGAACATGCATTGGATTCAGGGCCCTCTCAAGGGAGATGTGGCTATTTCGAGGACATACATTCCGCCACTCCGGTCGATCTTGCATTCTCCACCACCACTGACTCCGGTGAGTCACTCCAAGCCAGTAATGACCACAGTGCCTCGTTTGGAGAGGATCCCAATCGCGATACCAAAGACGGACTCATCGATGCCACTATTTATCCCAAGCAGAAGCCACCGGATCAGGTGACGGATTTCCAATAACTCCAGTCTCGACAATGGCCACTTGCGCCAGACGGAGAGACTCGGCAAACCTCATACCCCTCCGAACGAAATAGCGAATTTGCTCCTCCTTCCAAAACTCCATCTTCTCGGAACAGACCGACTAGACATGGTGGTACCAGGAACAATACCGGCAGGAGAGTTCATCCGTATCTGTCAACAACTGCAAGCGGCAAGCCTCATCATAAAGCATTGGCACAGACTGGATAAAGAGGGTTGGAGCTCCCTGTTACAGGCTGAAACCCTTCAGTTCGATCTTAATGGACTCGACATTTGGAGACATGCTGTTACCCAACTTTCCTCTACGCTTTCTGACATTGGATAATTCTCTTCCAACAACCTTGAAATGAAAGTTATTGCATGGAATAGCAATGACACTCTCAGTCCCCGATTTTGAAATGCAATCTCAGTCCCCCACTAACTGCTACAATCTGGATGTTTATGTTGTGCTAGAATCTCATTCGGGAGGGCTTATCCCTGAAAATGCCGCTTGTCCGCTTGGTTTTCAGGCTATGCACAAGATTGATGCATTTGCCCGTGGAGGAATTTGGATTCTCTGGAATCCTAACACTATGCATGTTTGTGTTCTTCCATGTAGCTATGAAGGTACATTCTACTAACACTATTTTATGTTATATGCGGTTTACAGTTCGCCTAATAGGAATCCTATTTTTCGTCGTAGCTTATGGGATGAACTTATTGCTTTTTCTCCTACTATTAACATGCCTTGAGTTTTAATTGGTAGACTTTAGAGGCTTGTTTAAGGGGCAAGTTGGTAAAGTAAGTGGTTTGATGACTTCCATTCCTTGAACGGATTAAACTCTTAATTGGTAGACTGTGATGATTTCCATTTCATGAACGGATTAAAACTTTACCTTTGCCCCTTTCCAAAATTTGTGAGTCTCCCAAAAGGACTTTGCCGTTAACCATTTCATCAAGCTCAAGAAACATAATCTTATTTTCATACATATGGTTGCTTGCACACCGGTGTTAAGATACCTAGTAGTATTGGTCTTCTCCTTTGTATGCCAATAGCAAATTCTTCATGTAGTTTTCTTACTTATCAACTTCATTTAAGGAATATCTACCCTCTTAAGAAAAATATCTCAATTTAGGACAATTTTCTTAAGATTTGTCATACCTTCTTTCATTGGGTCTTGAGTTTCTTCCTCTTCCACGTCCTCTTAAGGAATTGTTCCCTTGCTTCTTGCTTCTTTTCCTCCTTGTTGTAGGAAGATTGGCACCGTGCACGATCCTCTTGGGCTTTTGCCTCATACTTCTTATATTTCTCTTTTAGAGAAAGTTTTGTTTGAAGCAGTTGTTCCAAAGGCTCTTTATTGGGTTCTTTAGCTTTCTTCATGGGCTAGTAAATAACCCATAAGCTCGTCCACTGTCATAGAATCTCTGTATTTTGACTCCTCAATCGTGTAGTCGAAATTGGAGGGTTATCAGATCTGAGAACAGTTTCACCCATAAGTTATCCTTCCCGTCTTCCTCATATCTACTTAGTTGATTGGCAACTAACCCGACTTTCATAAAATAGTCAGAAATTGATTCGACTCCTTCATATGCAATGACTCAAACTCCCCTTGAAGAGTTGGAGGCGCGCCATCTTCACCTTACTGACACCTCCAAAAGGTATTTTGAAGGACATCCCACTCTTCCTTGACATGTAGACATTGGCAATCTTCGTCATCATAGCGTCATATAAACACTCATTAATCATCATAAGGGCCTTTTGGTCCTTCTTAGAACCTTAAACCAGTGGATCCGCTAATCCATTCTCCACTATGTTCCATACATCCTTGGAGCAAAGCGCTGCCTTCATGCTTATGCACCAAGTACCATAGTTGTCCTTGGTGAGCAAATGAATATGAGCTTGAAATTCATTAACCATGACTCACTCTCTCGTTCGTAGCTCTGATACCACTTGGTCGGGATCAAGAGGACTACTACATCTTAAAACAACTCAAGAATTTTAGTCGAGAGAAGAAGAAGACTTCCTTGGATTTTGCTTGATCCAAGTGACTTGTGTACATGGGTATTTATAGGACTTATGTATAACCTCTGTTTCTTCTCTATCAACTTCGGTTGACTTTTTTACCCATAGCTGAGTCACTTTGACTCGGTTATTTGGATAGAAAAACAACGTAATTTTTGGCAATTTTTTCATAGTATTCTAGAATAAAGTTTACTATACATATCATGCAAAGATTACCAAATTTGAGTATCTTTTTGCTAACCAAATCATCGGGTCAATGTGACTCAGTGAATAGTGTCAAAAAGTGAAGGAAGCTGAAAGAGAAGAAACAGATATAGTACCTAGTAACATACTCCGTTCTCTCTCTATCTTCCTTGTTTGACTTTTTCTTCCGCGACGATGTAATTTTTGATAATTTTTTCCTGGTGTTGTAGAGTTAAGTTTACTCTATACTCTACAACACATTGCAAAGTTGATGAAATTCTTGCATTGATTAACTAATCAAATTACTGAATCAAAGTGAGGCGGTGAATAGTGATAAAATGGAAACTTGAAAGATAGAGAGATAACAGAGGTAGTACATGAATGACCTTTCATCTTCCAGTACATTAACTTGGTCGATCTCGCACTACCTAGATTTATTAGGTGCAACTCCCACCACTAGATGGGTTATGCCACTTCTAAATGCATGTTTTAGAAACTGAGATATATCTAGAACAACATAACACTAAATACCAATAGAGGTAAAATCATGTTTATTATCTAACAAATTGTGAAAACATTTGGTTCAAACAGTGGTTTTGTGTAAGTATCCAAAATTCATAGGTTATGTTGTAATCACAAAAAAATTAGCCACTTCACGTGCATCAAAGTACCAATGAGAAGCGGATCCATTTATCTCCCCCAATAAAACGGTCAGGGTAGAATAAATTCACAATGGTTCTATTCATACTTTGAATATTCCTTTAGCTGTTCCGCTATGCTTACTAATTTACTATGAATTCCACATTGAGGACTAAAGATGCTGGTGAGATCTCAACCCTTAACTTCCTTAATCACCAAAACAATAAAGCTCCAACATGACTACCAGGATGATAGTACAAATTACCCATTTTATGTGGTCCAAAAAAGGCGTTACTTTTTTTTTCACCGGAAACGAAAGAAGTATATTTTGATAATAAAGATGGCACAGGAATACAATTAAGATAAGATAAGAATTTTGTTGATTTATAATGCATTCAGGTCGGTCGAGAAAAACTCCAACCCCACAAGGTGGGATAGTCCTGTCCAGTACTCACTCGAAAATCAGATTATATGACCATCCAACAACGTGAGATTATAAGGAGAAACTATGTGGTTCTTAAAATTTTCATTGATCGCTCTAAAATTATTATTTGTTAACCGAATTCCCATCTTGATAAGGTTTCTCGGACCACGAGAAAAACTCCAACCCCAAGTATGATGTAGAGCAGGTTACAAACTGACTCCACTCTGCCAGCTCTATAGGAGAAGGTGGACAGGGACCTGTTTTCGTGAGCGACTGGATGGATGTTAAGTGGCTGCAAAGGCTTGCGATTACTCCATAGGATGCACCGTCAGAGAAGTTAAGAATGACCTTAGGAATTAAGATACTTTCTCTACTCCAGGGACACAACAATGTTCTGAGCTTTGACCACTGACCACTTACATATATTGGGTGAACCAATTGTCTACGAGTACACTGGGGCAGGCTCAATGCAAAATGCTACTCCATATCAAAGGAATCGTGAGAGGTGAGAGTCAGAATATCAGGTTGAAGATTGCCAATAGGAGTTCTGGATGCTCTCTCCTACATCGACGAGGTAGGAATCATCCACAGAGAAGTGAAGTCCAGAGAACATTTTAAATGACAAGGACAAGCACGA
Organism: Linanthus parryae; assembly: GCA_023055425.1. Lineage (NCBI taxonomy): Eukaryota > Viridiplantae > Streptophyta > Magnoliopsida > Ericales > Polemoniaceae > Linanthus > Linanthus parryae. The sequence continues at coordinate 69,219,536 of JALGPY010000007.1, read as the reverse complement.
TTGTATAGTGATTTTGGCCCCAAAAAAACACGCACACACACACATAGGGATTACCCTCAAAGTACAGCGGACCGTGTGGGACCAGGGAAGAAAAACCGATTAAGTGCGAGTTGCCCAGACTCAGGTGTGGGTGTCATGTCGACTGTGTTTCCGGGAATGGAATTCGTCTCCATACTGAAATTGAGGATTCGGGAACTCAGCCAAAAAGTGTCCCAATTCTAAGACGCGGATGCATGAATATGGTGTAATCGTATTATTTGACATATAATACATGCATGCAGATATATCACAAACGAAATGTCAACCTGAGTGACTACTTTGACACCAAAATGGACTCCAGGTGTGCGACTTATCGATTGATGGGAGAGAAATAGGTCATTGAGGCTGGAGGACAATGAGCTATATCTAGACAAAGACTCTAGTGACAACTTTCATATTTGTCAGGATCTTACGATTCACGATTCGAATACCACATTGGATTCGATTCACCCATGAAGAGATGTAATGCCTCAGTGAACTCATCTTACGATTTCAATATTCTTATGTTTTTTATATGTAAAACTCCTAGTCATTCATTATGGCTGCAATTTCCAATAAACTTAAGTTTGCTTATCCTTGATATATGAAGATTTTTTTTTTCGCGTTTATAGTTTTATTAAGTATGTTATTCCATTTACACAGAGATAGTAAGCGAATCCCTGGGGTTCACGATTTAATTAGTTTCTCGATCTCGATTTGACAGCAATTTTTCGCAGGTAACAAAATTTAATGGGAAGAAAAACTTCAGAAACGAAGTGGAACAACAAAATGAACAACAAGACCATCTAACTACTCCAACTAACTACTATTTGCTTCAAAATTTGCGGAAGATTCCAATCTCTTTAATTGCATGTCCAAATTTTAAGAAGCAGTCTTAATCAAAGCTGCACGGAGCTTCTCATCTTGAATGGACTAAAAAAGTAGGTTGCTACAGCAACAACAACAACAGCAATAAGCCTTTCCCAGATTAACCGGGTCCGATGTATGGATCAAGCTTATCCAGCTGTCCAAACTCATTTACTACCTTAGGTTTAATTTGACTAAGGCGTTTCTTATTGTCTCTGCCCATGTCCGTTTTGGTCTCTCTCTCTCTCTCTAGTCTACCCCTGTCGATACGAATCGTATCACCTCTCTTAACCGTGCATGTGACGGCTGACGATACACATGACCAAACCACCTCAACGATTCTCTCACATTGTCTTCTATAGATGCAAATCAAGATTCTTTCTAGTTGCGCACCTTATCTTCTGTAGTTGCACCACTCATCCACCTTAGCATTCTCGTTTCTGCTACACTCATTGTAAGATAAACCCATTTTGTAACTCCAGAATATCATCACCACTCGAAGAAGGGAAAGAAGCTAGCGGACTACACTTAAGAACATCCATAAGGTTACATGTGATTTTACCATAGTTGTCAAAATCTTACGGTTCACGTTTCGTATCCTACGATTCGATTCGATTTACCCATGAAACGATGTGAATCCCTTAGTGAATCTTTAATGGACAAAAAATTATTCGAATCCCGATTCAAGAGTCCGAATTTTACGATTCAGTTGCGATTCAGACCGATTCTACGATTCACCTTCGATTCATCTGAAGGTCTAATTGAGTTGCAGCATCAGTCTAAGAAATAATACTTTCTACATTACTTTTACATTTATGTCTGTTTTGCAACATGCATTTGTTTTAAATTACTAGTGCATTTTTCTCAAGTCTAAGGCTAATAGTTTTCTATTATTTTCAATCTCCTTGGCATCTTTTAGTTCCTTGCTCCACATGCCTATCTATATCTAGATTGTTCTTTATCTTTTATATATGTGAAACTCCTAATCACTATTGTGGATGCGAGTTTCCAATAATTTGAGTTTTCTTTTTGTAAAAATATTAATATTGTGTTCAATAATGTTATAACTTTATGAAATATTTTATTATATCTACATAAAAATATTGCAAGCTGAATCTTTAAGATTCACGATTCGATTCGATTTACGATTCAGTGAAGGTGAATTTCGATTCACTATCTAATCCCGATTTGACAACTATGGATTTTACAATATTGTTTATGTTTAAACCCTATTGCTCATCACCCAGCACCAGTTATAACCAATATTCTCGTCTCCCAAAGTAGCACCATCTCTAATAGGAGTACGCACTAACACTACACAACACACAAACCTCCTTGCTCGAACTAACCAAACAAAATCACACTCTTTCAAGTCAACTTTTTTCGCCACCTTTCTTTCAGAGCCCTTGTTGCCAAACACCCCTGATGAAGACTGCAAAGCATGAAAAATACTGCGAATCAGAATACTAAAGTTGACTGAAAGTCCAAGCACCCTTGACAAAGATTTCAGAGGCTCCAAACTATCATGAAGTGGAATGCTGCCATTCATTGAAGAACCAACCACTTGTTTGTCGTCTTTGTTGACTTGAGGACAACACGGATCCAAGCACCTCTTTCCTTTCCAGTAGCAGCTTCATTTACATTATGGAACTCGAATATGCTATTGAAACAGTGGATGCAGGACAAGAGACGAAGTATTGCGACACCGATAAACTTTAAAAACCAAGTGTGTGACTGACACGACTAGCACGGCCATACCCAAAATGGTATTTCACCCTCTTTTGCTATCGCAATCATTCAATGGTCTATCGGCAACGCTTAGATAACAATGTTGAAGCCAGATTGGCCATAGGCCATCCGATTACAGAAGTGGAAGTTATGCTCCATCTACTAGTAATGCTTGGAAATTGGAAGCGACAACGGCCTACTAGGCAAAAGACTATTCCGTACTTTACGGAGGGGCTAATTCACCATTTCAAACTTTCCTTTCATTTCACCAGCAGATTTAGACCAGACCATTTCAACTGAAGGTTTATTTCTCTGATTTCGCTGCCAACTAGACATAGCCAAATGGCCATCTTCCGGGACCCACAATCCTTGACCGCCCTGAAGGCCTGAACCATCTCCTTCCAAACAGAAGGAACATAAGCAGTGAAAACAGACGCGCTAAAAGAGTTTTCACAATAAATGTCAACTGCAGCGCGTGATGCTTCCACCTCATTGGCTAACAGAAACATGACGTTGTTCAAAGGAGAAACGTGCAGACTTGACTTTCACCCCACCGCCTCACAGCCTACTCCTACTAGTCCACCATTATCAACACTACAATCGTAAGCACATCTCCGGAAAAATGATAAGCGTATTTTTTAGAAGCTTGAGGCGTAGCGAATGCGACACCGACATAACGAGGCCTAGAATCGTGAGACTGTTAAAAAATAAACTGTTTTGGAAACAGTAGTAACAAAACTGGATTAAGAACTCAATAGGTAGATTGATATTCAACGCTCAACAATCCAGATAATCTACCTTTGACAATAACAGAGCTAAAATGGGAAGAATGATGATAAGTAGACTGCAGCGCCCCTACCTCATCTTTTTACCCAAGGAATCCGTAACCCGTTCTCTTTCTCTTTCCCCTTCTATTTACCTTGCTCAAAAGTCCCATCTTCTGGACCAAATGTTTCCCTGCAGCTGCTTGAACTTTCTTCTTGAGACACTTCAGTCCTTTGTATGTTTGTATCAGAGACCTAGACTGTGAATAAGCACTAACAAAATCAAACACCTAAGAATAGATCCCGACCTCTCCCCCTCGCATCTTCTGGAAACTAAACCATTCACCAAACCCGGATACAAGCAGCTACTAAACCAAACTTCTTTCGCCGATGACACTTTGTACCATTCGAACCTTCCCACCCGTTGACAACAACCTACTCTACAGCCGCCAATCGCAACCAAAAAGAGACCTCCTTCAAGGCACTAGAAAGCCAATCAACTTCCTCCAACCTAACCACATATCTCTTCTTCTACTTCACCTCCCCTTCTTCTTCAATCTTTGCAATAAAGTGATCTTCTTTAGTGAATTGAGTTGAATAATATGAGGTCTTCATCAATGGTATAACAGCGTTCAATCTCATGGATACAGGATCGGCTGATGGAAAATCGTCTCGACAACTTGGAAGATGCAGCTTCGGGTTTGCGATCGACAATGAAGAACTCACTGTCCACATGCGTGCCCTAAAAGAGGATGTGACTCAGTTGAATCAAGTGCAAGGCGCGCAAGGTGAAAAGGCAAGTCTCTGTAAATTAAGCACTGCAATTTTGTCTTAGCTTGGTGAAGACACAAAGGGTGGCCTACTGATTCAATGCGTTCACCAATACAACCCCCAGTTAGGGCTTCAAGCTGTTTCTCATGGTAGACCCTGCGATTTTATTTCGTCGTCAAATTGGTAGGGAATCCACTTGCCCCATGACACACTCACCTGTTCAACGATTTTTTTGAAGGAATCGTCTCTCTTGGGTGTTGATAGCCTGCCAAGTGAGACAGTGGAATGTTCAGAGGAAATGGAATCATCTCTCTTGGGTGTTGATACTCTGCCAAGTGAGCCATTTGGAAGCATCCATACATGTAAAACCTAGCCATCTCTGTCCACAAACAATTAGGTTTCTCACTCGTACGCTATAGTCCCTCCTCAAAAATCTTCCAGTTTCTATAGCTTGCAAGTTTTAATTTTTTAAAATCCACTACAAAGTATGTTGGTGCCTAGTTCCCCGGCCCCTAGTTTTTGAAAGTTGAAACCAAAAGAGTATGTTGGGTGGTCAAACTCTCACCTACTCTAACTTTACAATCTTTACACATTAGTTAATCGCCTCTCCTCATGATACAAGTCTATTTGGCTTGCAGTTGTCCCACTATTATATGTAAGTGTTCATCCATCTTATTAAATATTCGTCATCCCTCTCTCCAACACCAAAACGTCCGCGTGTTCTCTCGAAATCGTTATTATCCCTCCCAAAATGTCCATTGAGATCCCCGCCTAAAACGACTCTCACTACACTTGATACCCCTTGTACTAGCTCGTCCAAGTCCTCCCAAAATTTTCTCTTAAAGTCTTAATAGCATCTTCTAGCCCGACCTGTGGTGCATAGGCACTAACAACATTAAGTGTCACTTATTTGAGAACTAGCTTCAAAACGATTATCATACCACCTACTATTTTAACCTCTTTCACTTCATCCCAATGACTTCGTTCTACGAGGAAACCTAGTTATTCATGTGTCTATCTTTACAAAAATAGCAGCCTATCTCCCAAGATTTCTTCCGTATCCACATAGTTTCCCGAAGACAAACTATATTAACCCTCCTCGTAATCATAGAATCAATAAGCTTGATCCCTTTATCTGTGAGAGTCCCTATGTTCCAAGATACTAAACGCAGCATATTTTCTTGTACCAGCATCTTTACTCACAAACGTCCAAGATAATGTGGTAAACCATGTATACTTTTCATCAGACCTGGATGCCGACGTGGCGCATCACTTAAGTGGGACGCCCTAATTGTCATATTGTAAGGACTTTGAGAGTAGAGTTGTCACTGCCTTCAAATTGACCCGAGTGATTATATGTAACTTCGTTATGTACCCCTTAAATAACAACTACAGTGTTTATGGTTAGAACTTGCACATTGAAGGGACTTTTACCCAAGACAATGAACTCTAACTCACTGGCTTCTCTATACAATTTGCTCTTCCAATTTCCCAGTTCCCACAAGCCAAGTTCAAGAATATAATAATCAAAAAAGGACCTTTGAAATATATCTTAGAGACTAAGACTAGCTGATGAAAATAAAAGCTGAGTGGCATAGATGATTAAGGAGTGCATTCAAGCACCATTCCTGTACACTAACTTACAGGGAAATCATGAAAATTATTACACTAATGCATCTTCTTCAAGAGCAAAACAACTCTTACCTTTTCGACGATAAATTGGTGTCATTCATCAAGTGCAGTTACTTCACCAAACCATCTTGGAGGATCAAATCCACTTCCTCCTGAAAGATAAGAAGTCTTTCATACAACTGTGTTGTCTGTACTAAATTCACAAACTGTATGTACGGTGAAGAGGTTGTGTGGATTCTGCTAAGCCATAGAATGCCTTTCAAACACAGTTTATAAACGAAAACATTTGAAGATGTACCATATCTCAATCTTATAATAACACTACTAAGGTTCAACAAGACAAGGAAGAACTTGCATTACCGAGGGGGTTGCAGCGACAGAGCCGCCAAGCTGTCAAGACAGTCCCCTTAGCAACTCCATATTTCTTGTAAGCAATCATGGAATACTCGCTACAAGTTGGAACATAACGACAACTTTTCGGCATCAAGGGGGAGATTTCTCCTGCGTTAATTACTAACCCTTATCAGAAATACTTCATTTTCGTTTCAAAATCCCAAAAGAAATTACCAAAGTAACTCACTTTTGTAGAATCTCAACATAGATAAAGCAGCTTTCACCCCCGGGTCTTTCACCTCCTCATTTTCTGCGGAAAAATCGGTCTCGTCAATTTCTCCATCGAATTCATTTGATACAGGGGAGAGTCTCCGTCGCTGACGACGACGAGTCTGGAGATAGATCACGAGAAAGGAAACATTACATATGTGAGTGAAAAGAAAAGCATGAATTCATGAGGAATTGAAGAGAGTGGGGTTTATGTAGAGAAAGTGGGTACCTTTATGAAGGAACTGCAGGGGAAGAACTGGGGATGAAGGTTGGTGTTGAATTTGAGGGATTTGGAGCCGGGGTTTGAGAGGATAAACTTAGAAGAGCAGTCATGGAGATAGAGAGCGTGCAACATTTTGCTCGTCGTCTTCCACCAAATCGTTCTTCTCAAAAGCAGGAAAATGAACTAGCCACTCAGCCAAGTGGTTAAGGGCCTCTGTTCATCTCAGGTCTCGAGTTCCAGCTTTCCACCAAATCCTCCTTCCCTAAGGCCTCGTTTGGGTAGCGGATAAGGAGGGGATATGATATGATATCCCCTCTCTTATCTTATCTTATCCCTTGTTTGGGTTGCGGATAAGGGGGTGAAATCATATCCAAACCATATTCCCACAGTGTGCACCAAATCCTATATTTGATAGTAAAATTTGGTGTTTTCGGTCTCCTACAACAAATCATCAAATCATAACAAATAGTGACTATTTTGTAAGTCTCCCACAGTCGTTGACCCAAAAAAACACCAAATCACAAAATCTTATATTTGGTGTAGTTTTTGTGAAATGGTGAAGTGCATTCCCACAGTGCTCTCAAATCCTATCATATATCACCAAATCCTATTTTTACCATCAAATTTGATGGCAAAAATAGGATTTGGTGTAATCTACACCAGTTTTTAATTAGTGTTTAGGGCAAGTTTTCACATTACTTTCATGGTAATACTATGCTCTAATATAGTAGTGTAACATTCGTCTTTACAGTATATACGCCATCCGTTTTTCTTCTCCCACTTTGTATAATATGCTTTTGAGCCATAGCGTGTTACATAATATTTTCAGCATCATGCTGCGAGATGATAAAATGAAATAACTAATGTAGTTGCAACACGTTTGGCCGAACATAATACACTGATGTTAAACTTCAAGAACTTCAGTAACCTTCTTGTACATATGGGATAATCATGGTCAACTAGATTAAACTGGTTAATTTAGATTTTTGAAGTGTTAATCATTTTACAATTTCGTGTAATATTGTTTTGGTAATATTTTTTTTTTATAGTTATGAAATTCATGATTTGGTGATAAATTTGATGATTTGTTGTGGGAGGCCAAAAATACCATTCTCTTAATTTGATGAAATGGTGAAATAACTATTTGATGTAAAATTTGGTAAAAACTGTGGGAGACCAAAAGCTTTATTTTTCCAAAAAAATGGTGAAATGGTGTTTTTGAGGGTTAACTGTGGGAGGCCAAACCATTTTTCTCCACCAAATATAGGATTTGGTGTAAAATTTGATGTCAACTGTGGCAGATGCTCTAACAAATACTACCTCTGTTTCTTGGGTAATTTACAGTTTGTGCCCTAGGTTTATGTAAATAGGCAAAATCTATCCCTACTGTTCATCAATTGACAGGGGACACCTCTATTTTGGATGGTTTGTAACGTCATGGACGGAAAATGCGAAAGTACTAATTTGCCCTTGTACCTTTACTCAATATTTATAGGGTAATTTACACAAACCACCCTCCGGTTATGGTAAATAGGCATTGGGTACCCCTACTGTTTGCCAATCGGCAGGAGACACCCTTAATTTAGACAGACTCCAATAAAAAATGGGTAAGTATGACAAAGAGAAATCTACCCATGATTTGTTGGTTCATTTAAGACTTCAGTAATGTTATTGCGAGCAATATTTTAGAGCTCTAAAAGAGCATCACGTGGTGTTCTACAACCAATGAGTGTATGCTAATCACTGTCAATTTGTTTAAGTGTTGCACTTTCATTGGTTGTAGAGCACCACGTGGTGCTCTAGTGGAACTAAAAAAATTCTATGTTATTGCCACCGAATAATCCCCTATGTGACTCTCCGACGGCGATGGATGAAAAAAGACGGAGATTTAATCAATCTACCACAACTTATAGAAAGCACTCAACCCGAATGAAAAAATAATCGCATGTGTAAACTTCATCTCTGCAAGTCTAAAAAGCTGAGTCATCCAATAGATGCGCAAGAATAACGTTTTAGGTGAGTTCAGGACGACACATAATTCAGTTGACATAGAGAGAGAGGGAAAGACGCAAAAAAAAAGTTTTTTTAATTTATTCTCTTTTGTAATTTATTTAAGATGTTGCTAGATAGTGATAGAATTGTGTCTGTTTGCTACGTATCTCTTTCTATCTTATGTGTTTTTCTTCTGTTGACAAGCAATTTTTTATTATATTACAGCAAGATGAATGTTTGATTTTTTTTTTTAATTCAACGCTTGAATGTAAATAAACTTGGGTTGTATTAACTACTATAATATTTAACAAAAAAACTACGACAATACTCTTTATTTTAGCTTCGAATAATTTTCGATGATATTATACAGATTAATGTTGATATTTGACAAGTACTCTATCATAACTAATTTTGTTAAATAAAACTTATTCACTCACTGTTGGTTTCATTGTCGACATACTTACCTTTTGGCAACAACAAAATATGATCTATAATAATTTATAATCATCCATACTGAGATAAAAGAGTCATACAATTTAGTGGTATAAATAGTAATCTCGAAGTTTCTAAAGGTTGAAAAGGGCATTATATATCACTAGAGGATATAGTAGGCATGAATCAAACACCCAAAGGTGTATCCCACTGCCAACTTACAAAAAAGGTTGTTCCATGTCAATTGACAAACAGTAAGGGTGTGCATTGCATATTTACCTAAAATTTGGGGTAATAAGTCTAAATTACTAAAATTAAAGGGCAAAATGGGAATAAAAAATACCCCAAAAGTGAACCCCACTATCACTTGACGGTTCCCTAACGGAAATGGACGGAGGGGTATAATTTGTAATTATTATGGCACAAAATAGGGGTGTCCCCTGTCAATTGATGAACAGTAAGGGTAAGAATTTCATATTTACATAAACCCGAGGGTGCAAACTGTAAATTACCCCTGTTTCTTCTCTTTCACCTTACTTCACTTTTTGACACCATTCATTCACTGGGTCACTTTGACCCGGTGATTTAGTTAGCAAAACGATACACAAATTTGGTAATTTCTACATGATCTTGCAGAATAAACTTTACTCTACAATATTATGAAAAAATTGTCAAAAAATTAGATCATTTTACTATTCAAATCACCGAGTAAAAATAACTCAGTTACAGGTAAAAAAGCCAACCATATGAGAAAGAGAAGAAACAGAGGTAGTAGGATAGAATAACATTTTTTATCTTGTAAACAAAAAAGAAGCAGAATAATAGCCAGAAGAAAAGGTCGCCACGCTGTGAAAATATTGGCTCCCTCTTTAATAAAAATGTGCGGAGATAAATTTGTTTAGACAACCCATTCTTTTTTTTTTTTGAAGGACAAATGACGGTGAGTTTACATGTGATTTTTTTTCGAAAGAAAATCTAGAGTTTTAATTTAGGATAAAAGACAATTTCTACCTCTTGACTATGAATTAAATATTGATCCCCTTGTTGTTTGGGTAAATACCCTTACTGTAGGGTTTTGATACGGATTACGCAGCGGAATAATAAAAAACAAATTTCGTTCAATACCCACCAAGGATCACAGGGCTAGAATTCATAACAATGATAAAGGATGAGAACATCAAGTAACTTGGTTTGTCTCTTGATGACTTCACGTGAAATAGTGTCCACGTCTCTATACAAGTCCACTCATAGGATTGATCTCCGGATCCTTCAACACCTTTGTGCTAGCTAGGGATGAAGGATGAAGAAGAAATCACACAAAACGAGACCAAGAGGTCGCGCCTCTTGGTGGCCGACAGGGGGGGGTGGTTCGGCCTCCTTGTCTTGGCTCTCTCCTTGCTTTGTTCTCTCCTTGTGTGATAAAAATTATGACACTCCCTTGAGAAAATAAGCTAGGACTGTTCTTCATATAGTCTAACAACTCCTTGTTAGCAACATATTAGCCTCTCTACTACTTATGTCTTTACATGGATTAGTTCACATTGCAAGTTAGTCCTACTAAGTTTGCTTGTGGTTGCGTATTGATCCTTCTATTTAATTAGTCCAACTAATTAATTCCCAAGTCCGGTTTAGTCCATAGGGTGTGCGGCCCCTAGCAAGATATATTTTCTTGAGCTTCTTGAGGTTCTTTAAATCTTACAGTCGAATCATTTCAAACTCTGTTTTTCATAGAATCATAATACTTGACATATTTTCTAATGTTCTCCTTACCTATATATTTTCAGGTGAGAAGGTGGGAACTTGGGAATATAGTCAATTACTAGAAGTCTAAATCAGGACACTACAGATCATTCAAAGGATACTAGTAAGCTTTATTTAAATTCAAGTTTCTTTAATTTTGTCTCATAACAAAAATGTTAGTATTTAACTATGTCGGGGTATTTCAGTGCCTTAGCGGAGGACACTCCCGTGAGTTTGGGGTTCTTAAGGTATATTTCTCAAATTTGAGGGGTGGGTGTTAATATTCAATCTCTGTGTATTGTGTTCTTGAATATGAAAATTCTAGTTCCCAATTTGTACACTTGTAGCATAGTATATATTTCGTAACTTTAAATACATATAGTTGTTTAGTAGCTACACAATGATTGTGTTTTGAGATTGTTTACTTAGTGTATGCTTAGTTAATGCTATGTCTATACTTAGTACTTTTTTTCATTGTTTGGTATATGTTAAGTCATTCTTTACTCAAAGTTTGGTGACTGTTAAGAACAAGTGTTTGTACATGTTTAGTATAGTTTAGTATTACTTTATTAATATGTTTAGTAGTTGTATATGTTTAGTAAAGAGTCAGTACTATTCAAGGTCTTGTATATGGTAAGTAACTTAGTACTATGTTAATTACTTGTTACTAATTGTTCAGTATTTTACACATTTCTAATTATGTGCAATTACTCCCATTTTGCAGACATGAGTGATTTTTCATAATGAGTCTCTGAAAGATGATCAGATATGGTTTGTATATATGTAGGTAGCCTGGTTGACTCCATGGGATTTGTGTCTGCTGACACTAACTACCTCACATTATTGGGCATGTAAACAAGGCAACAGAGGGAAGGTTGCCAAGGGATATGCCAAATTATATACACACTTAAGTATGCAAACCTCATTTCTTGGAGGACACATATTCCCATCAACAATGATATGGATGTCATGGATATGTTAATAGCACATAAGAGACAAAAAGCCATGAGCATACATGTCATTTATGACAAGCCAAACCTGTATTGACACTAATTTCTCCTCCTCCTGATACAGAAAGCCCTCTTCTTTTAACATGCCCTTCTTTTGATCCTACTGAGACAAAGACCACCCCTCCTCCCAAATGTTGTTTCTGAACCTACTGGGTAAGATCTCTCCTCCTCCAAATTATGTTTAATCTTACTGGGACATAAACCACCCCTCTTACTCCCAAGATTGTTTATGATCATACTAGGACAGAAACCACCCGTTTCTGATCCTGCTGGGACATATATCATCCCCCCCCCCTCAAATTTCCGAAGCCAACTCAACCACTACACCCCTATTCCATACCACCTCTAACGGCAAACACATCAAGTGGAGTAAGCTTAAATCTGTAGCCCAAAAATCTCAAAAAAAAAAAACAAAGATGACACCATTCACTAGACTACTTGATGAAGTAACCACTTAGGAAAACGTTCCCTCGGACTCTAGTGATAAGGATGGTGTTGCACCACCACATGTGGTGATAATTGATGAGGATACTGAGGGAAGAATAGCAGCTGAGGTACATGACTACTTCAGAGATTCTAATGATGTCTATGGGTTGAGTGATGAGGAAACTGAGTGGAAGGCAGATGGGGACTGACAGGGAGAAGGGTTAGATAATGATGGTTGGAGTACGATGTGTTGGAATAGATGCCCTAGAGGCAATCTTATTTAGTATGAACGTTATTTTTGGATAGAATATTCATTGTGTTATTTATGGAGATATTTAATATAATTAAATCCTTAGATTACAATGTGTTGTTTATCTTAACTATCCCTAGTCGATTATACTGATTTATCGGACGATCAACTATAGACTAGTATGTGGGTAGATTGATATGGAGATATCAAGTATAGCACATGGGTATATGTTGATGAATTGAAATTGCATATTTTAGTATGTTAACGAACTCTTCATAACTTGCTAATATGTGTAATCTATCTATTTTACCTCTTTTTCTAGACTTATGCTTGTTTTCGTAGTTTTGGTTGTTTTTATCTTGTTTTGTAGGAAAATACGTGTTTGGAATACTAGAGGCTAGCTTGGGAGAGCTTAAATGATGGAGTAAAGAGAGTTGGAGGGCTAAGAGACATGAAGAAAGAATTAGAAGCGCCTAACTTGAAGACTTAAGGGCCCAAAGTGAGAAGAAAATGGAAGTTAGAGGCCAAGATTGAAGACGAAACAAGTTAGAAGGCAAAAGTTACATCAAAGGGGCTTGCTTGAAGTCTTTTTAACGGAATTGGGGGCGTAATTGGAGTTTTGCAAAGTTACAAAGAGCTATTTTGAAGGTTTTTAACGGATTGGGGGCCAAATTGCCATTTTCAGAAGGTTTTAAGTAAGAGATGGGGTATTTTAAAAGGTTTCAGCAAGCTAGGGGGGAGCCGGGTGCAATTTCACCGAACCAGCTCACCCCCAGCTCGTCCTCTCTCTCTCCCCGACGCCACAATGAAGAGACCCACGAAATCCTCCATGGTTGCTTCACCCAAGCTCTTCAAAGCTTCACCCCGGCCTCATTTCTTCACCAAATTGGCTCAAATTTGTCCCAAAACGCTCCTAAGACCGAGCTCTACCTATATATCCTCTCAATTCGGCCCAAGACAAGGAAAATCAAAAAGCCCCAATTCGACCTAGGGTTCATGAAGGTTCCAAAAATCAATGATAGAGATGGATTGGGATGAATTGGAGGGTGGAGATTCATCCTTGGAGGCTAAGAAACCCTTCCCAACCGCCTATATAAGCCGAACTTGAAGATTGAAGAACCTCTCTCTCACCTCACGAAATTTCTAAGACAAACCCTTGCCTCTCTCTCTTCTCTCTCTCGGCCTTGGCCAATTTTTGGGTAGTTCTTGGTGATTCCGTGCTCGTTTTGAGCAAATTCGGAGCCAAGAACACCTAAGGGAAGAGTTGGGTTAGATTCAAGTTGTTCTTCATAGTGTTCTTCATTGTTCTTAGTTTGTTCTTCATTTTTTTTGGGTTACTTGGCTACTTTTAGTTTATGATTTTGGGTTACTTGGCTATTAGTAGTTGATTTTGGTGGAATTGAAGAGTATTTGAGCTTGAATATAATGACTATTTTCATGAGTATGCTTGATATCTCTTGTGTTCCTTGGCTCTTGGATATGAGTAGATAGACTAATTGTTGGTTGAAGTTAATGAATCTAGGTGTGTTGGGTGTGGATTCAATTGTTAAATCAATGAGTTGAGAAGTTCCTCTTGTGATTCATGACTCAACAAGTGTTGGAATACAAATCCGATTTGTAGCTTCATCTTGTATGTGGATTCATGCTTGAATACACATACTTGATAGTTGATACAACTTAGTTTTGGATTCCACTAGTGTTCCTCATGAATCATACTTGAATTTGACATTAGAATCCACACATCTCCTTGTAATATCATTTGGGTGTTGGATTCATGCACAACACTCCTAGATGATTCAACTAAGACCAACTACTCTCTCAATCCTACAAACTCTTTTTCAAGTTTTAGATTCTCGTAAATCAATTGGTCGTTTGCTTAGTTTCTTTGAATTGTTCAACAAATATCCTTGCTCCATCAAGTTTTCTTGGTGGATTTTGAAGCTTGGCTAGCTAAAAAGCCTTTGAGGAATTTATTTTCATTGCACTAGTTAACTTTAGTTTAGTTAGTTGCTTAGTATATTTGTTAGTTTAGAGTGTTCCCTCTTTCCCAATCCTTGTGGAAATCGACCCCGTTCTTACTCGGGTACTACTTAGAACGATATTCCTATACTTGGGAATTATCGTCAACAAGTTTTTGGCGCTTGCCGGGAATTGGTGCTAAGAGACTCACTCTTTAGTTGTTTCTTGTTTTGCTTGCTTTTTATTATTTTTAGATACGCTTGAAGAAAATTCCGGGTTCATATTTGAGCTTTGGAACAAACAAAAAAAAAAGCGAAAAGTAAAAAAACTCACAAAACATACTCTTAGTTTTTGTTTCATCTATTAGTGGTAGTATTAGCTTAGCCCCTTCCAAAGATTTAAGCTTACTTGATAGCCTTGAAATCATGGAGGAAGATGATGGGCATAGTAGCAACAACGAAATGATGCCATTTCGTACACTTAGAGATTTGATGCAACCACCTAGGCAAAGTTCACCTTCTTGCTTTGTGGTTCCTTTGAATGAAAGAAATTTTGAAGTTAAACCGGGTACAATCCAACTCTTACCCAAGTATCATGGCTTAGAGGTCGAGAGTGCCTACTCTCATCTTAAAGATTTTTGTGACATTGCCTCCACGGTTTATTGTAATGGTGTTTCTAGCAACACTATCAAACTTAGGTTGTTTCCTTTCTCTTTGAAGGATAAAGCCAAATCATGGCTTCACTCCTTGAGACCTAGGACGATAGGCACTTGGGAAGAATTGGAGAAAGAATTTCTCAAGAAATTTTTCCCGACTTACAAGACTAATGCCATAAAAAGGCAAATTGTGACTTTTTGTGTTAAGGAGGGAGAGCCACTTCCCCAAGCTTGGGAACGCTTCAAGGATCTCCTCATTGCTTGTCCTCATCATGGATTTGAAACTTGGAGATTGATTAGCTCCTTTTATGAGGGTTTGCCATCCAACCACAAGCACACAATTGAGTCCATGAGTGGGGGAGATCTTTTTACAAAAGATGAAAATGAGGGTTGGGATTGTCTAGATGAAATTTGTGAGAAAGTCCAGTCTTGGGACATCAATGAGCCTTCAAAAGAAGTGTCTTCTAAGACTAAAAGTAGCATGCATTACCTTAAGTCTAAGAATGAGGCATTGTGCTCTTTTTGTAGTGATTCGCATGAGTTAAGCGATTGTCCCGACTTCCTAAGAGCCCAAGAGCTTATGGGTGAGCAACTAAATGTGCTCAATTCCAACAATTATGGGAAGTCATATGACAACTCGCCATACTCGGCCACATATAACTCCAATTGGAGAAATCATCCTAATTTCTCATGGAGACAAGGCCAAGATACCCAAATGAACCCATCAAGTTCTACCTATGTCCCTCCTAACAAGAGGAGTGTTGAAGAAAATTTAGAGCAATTTATGTCTAACCAAAACCAAACAAACCAAGATTTGAGAAATGCGTTGGCTAGGTTGGAGTCTACCATAAATGCTCAAGAGAAGGAAAAATTCTCATCTCAACCTCAACAAAATTCAAAGGGCCAAATCTTTAACCATATGGAACATGCTAAGGCCATCACCGTTTTGAGAAGTGGGAAGGTTGTTAACAATGGACTTCCAAGTGGGGAGTCCAATGAAAATGAGGGAGAAGAAGAGTGTGAGAATAATGATGACCAAGAGAGAGTTGTCGACTCACAAGAGTCACAAAGTAGTCTTGATAAGGGGAAACAAGTAGTGGAAGAAAGTGAGGAAATTAAGGTTCTTCCACCATTTCCCCAAAGACTTTTAGCCTCTACTAAGAAAGCTAGCAACCAAGATATCCTTGAGACATTCCAAAATGTCAAGATAAACATCCCTCTCTTGGATGCTATCAAGCAAATTCCGGCTTATGCCAAGTTTCTCAAGGATCTTTGCACTTTCAAGAGAACTCTTCAAGTGAGAAAGAAGGCTTTTCTCACCGAGAAAGTGAGCTCAATTCTCCAAAATAATCTCCCTCCCAAGTATAAAGATCCGGGTTCACCTACTATTACTTGCACCATTGGAGATCATAAAATTCATAATTCTTTATTAGATTTGGGTGCAAGTGTAAACCTCCTTCCATACTCGGTGTATGAGAAGTTGGGGTTGGGTGAGTTGAAACCCACAAGAGTGACTCTACAATTGGCGGATAGGTCCACTAGAGTCCCTAGAGGTATCATTGAGGATGTCTTGGTTCAAGTGAACCAATGTTACTATCCGGTGGATTTTATAGTTTTAGACACCTCTCCTTTGGCTAGTGGCACATCATCCATTCCTATTATTTTAGGAAGACCATTTCTTGCTACATCTAATGCAATTATAAATTGTAGAAGTGGTATGATGAATATTACATTTGGGAACATGACTCTTGAATTAAACATTTTTAATGCATGTGTTCACCCAAAATTACAAGATGATGATGATGATGTATGTGAAGTGAGTTGGGTAGAATCATGTGTTGAAGATGTTTATACTCTAGCTACATGTTCCAAAGATTCAAGTGAGCTCACTTTAGAAGAATTGGAATTTTTATGTGATTATGAGTCCCTTGCATCTCTTCTCATTGAATGGGACGGTTTTGAGGAGGAGGAAGAGAAATTCTTAGCACAACTTGACCAAGGGTCAAGCGATCTTATTTTGGAAGATTTAGATTTTTTTTGTGATTATGGGCCTCTTGCATCTCTTCTCATAGAAGGTGACAATTTTGAGGAGGAGGAAGAGAAATTCTTAGCACAACTTGACCAAGAGTCAACTCAATAATATTTTAGCATTGAGAGTGATTTGCATGATAGAAATGAGTTTCCTTCCATAGTAAGGAAAACTCCAACATATGATTTGAAACCCCCTCATTTAGAATTAAGAAACACATTATTAGGGGTTGAGGATAATCTTTCTTGCATGGCTAATGAAGATGACTTAATTTGTGATGACTTAGAGGATATTCTAGGAGAACCCCCTCCACTAGAAAGTGTGGATGGACCTTCAAGCAAGTTGGGGGGTCCAAGCTCAGGTTTTGAAAACTTTGATGTCTTTTCTCACATTCCCTCTATTGAGCACTATGAAAATGAATTCCATGTTGTGAAAGATGAGTTTGGAATTTTTCTAGATGAATGTGTGAAATTCACGAATGAGAAGTCTTGCGTCCATATGTCAAAAGAGGATCTTAAAATTAATTTTTGTAGTGAAAATGTTGTTCTCATCGAAGGTATCAAGTTAACTAGTGGTAAAGATCCTCCTTTTGAGTTTTCTCATGACTCTTCTATCATTTTAAATTCTAAAGATGAGTCATGGTTGCCTCTCACAATGTGTGGTGTCTCTTGCACTTCCTTAAATATGAGCATTTTGAAAAATGTATTTGAAAAACAAAAGAGCGATATTTTTATCAAAAAGGGAGAGATCAAATCCTTACATTTTGATTTACTTGATCCGGGAATTAGTTACCCAATCTTTGTGTTTGAGACATTAGAGAATGAGAAAGGAAAGTTGAGAATGCGAAAAAAGAAAGAATGTTACCTTGCCCCTAGTCATTCTCATAGTCATAGGCAAGCTTGCCTTGACTACAAGAAATTAAAAGTGCCATGACTTGACTTCTTCCATCTAGATGTCGTGTATTGTACATAAATAAATCGTTTGTTCATATATTTGCTATTTTGTAGGTTGCTCTTGGAGGAGGATTTGTGCTTGGTGGCCAAGAAAGCGAAAAATGAGGTCTATCTATCCCTTATCTCTTATATGAATTTGTATGCTCTTCCATTGTTCTTACACATTGAGGACAATGTGACATTTTAGTTGGGGGGTGGGAGTAGATTTTATTTCTTCCTTAAATGGTAACAAGCATGCTTTTTCTTCATTAGTAATTTACATGAAAAATACAAAAAAATGAAAAATTTGAAAAAAAAATCATAAAAATGAAAATCCAAAAAATTGAAGAACTTGAAAAAAAAAATGTGTGAATCTTTCATGAGAAGCATCACTCTTTCCCCGTGTCAAACTATAGAACTTTTATTCTTCTTTCTTTGGTAGTTTTATTGTTTTTCACCTTTCATCTTGAGTCTAGATTTTATTTTTTTATTTGATAGCTTTATTGAGTCTTAGGAAGTTATAGTGAGTCACTTATTTTGAAAAATGATGAAAAAAAAATGAATGAAGAAAATGAAAAAAAAAATGAGAAAAAGTGAAAAGGGGGGAATTTTAGGAAGCTAGATGTTTTCAAATAATGAAATTTCTTAGTCCATGTTCTTTTTATTTTTATTTTAGAAAGGAATTCTTTGCTTATACTCAATACATCTACACCAATATCCCACATTCCGCGACATCATGCGTTCTCACAAAGCGACACACTAAATTTACGTTTCATGTTTAAGTCCTTCAAGCTAAGTTGATCACATAAACTTTGACGTCTTTTACTTTTGATAAAGGGTGCATTTTCTAAAGCTATTTGAACTTCACAAAAATATTTTACTCTATTCGTTTTTGCGGTGGAAACTTGTAGCCCATTGGAGTGGTGGTTACCAATGACACCCCATGCGATGTCTAAGAAATAGAGGGGTGTCCGGGGATAATGTTACGTCACCACCTAGATAGCTCCCTTGGTTTAGCTTAAAAAGCCCACTCGCTTGTATATTCCTCTATTTTGTTGTGGGTCTTGGAGAGCCTTGGATTGGAGGTGAAAAAAAAAGTGTGTTAATGCTATAAATCTCGAAAAAAAAATGAAATTATGATAAATCACACCACCTCCCAAAAAATCCACAAAAGGATCATACAAGCCCACAACCACATCCCCCATTCTAAAACTTGTTTTTGTTCAAAGCTTTGGAAGTCCATCCTACATGGGTGCTTTTGAATAAGTATGAGAATGACTAGTTTCATGGGATCCTTATTTTTGAAGGCATACTTTCTCGCAAATTGGACTTAATTAACAAGTTTTGTGGATCGCATGAGTCACCTTCTACCAAACACCGCCCACATTTGTATGAGTATATGCTTAGACGTCCATAGGTTTCTTTCTCAATCTTCTTGGACTTTGAGAGTTTATTTGAGGAAACATTTGTGCATTCTTCTTTTTCTCCCACCAAAAAAAATTAAAATTAGCTAGTAACTCTTAGTATTTTATTTCTTTGAGTTCTCACTTAGGATAGATAATGTGTGTGTGCGTTTTTGTAAATATTTGAGTCTAGTTTAGAATTGAGTCAAGCCTTGTCTAGTTGAGTGTGTGTCTCTCATGATTGGTTCTTAAAAAATTTAAATATCGCTCTCTTTGCTCGAGGACGAGCAAAAGGCTAGTTGGGGGTGTGTTGATGAATTGAAATTGCATATTTTAGTATGTTAACGAACTCTTCATAACTTGCTAATATGTGTAATCTATCTATTTTACATCTTTTTCTAGACTTATGCTTGTTTTCGTAGTTTTGGTTGTTTTTATCTTGTTTTGTAGGCAAATACGTGTTTGGAATACTAGAGGCTAGCTTGGGAGAGCTTAAATGATGGAGTAAAGAGAGTTGGAGGGCTAAGAGACATGAAGAAAGAATTAGAAGCGCCTAACTTGAAGACTTAAGGGCCCAAAGTGAGAAGAAAATGGAAGTTAGAGGCCAAGATTGAAGACGAAACAAGTTAGAAGGCAAAAGTTACATCAAAGGGGCTTGCTTGAAGTCTTTTTAACGGAATTGGGGGCGTAATTGGAGTTTTGCAAAGTTACAAAGAGCTATTTTGAAGGTTTTTAACGGATTGGGGGCCAAATTGCCATTTTCAGAAGTTTTTAAGTAAGAGATGGAGTATTTTAAAAGGTTTCAGCAAGCTAGGGGGGAGCCGGGTGCAATTTCACCGAACCAGCTCACCCCCAGCTCGTCCTCTCTCTCTCCCCGACGCCACAATGAAGAGACCCACGAAATCCTCCATGGTTGCTTCACCCAAGCTCTTCAAAGCTTCACCCCGGCCTCATTTCTTCACCAAATTGGCTCAAATTTGTCCCAAAACGCTCCTAAGACCGAGCTCTACCTATATATCCTCTCAATTCGGCCCAAGACAAGGAAAATCAAAAAGCCCCAATTCGACCTAGGGTTCATGAAGGTTCCAAAAATCAATGATAGAGATGGATTGGGATGAATTGGAGGGTGGAGATTCATCCTTGGAGGCTAAGAAACCCTTCCCAACCGCCTATATAAGCCGAACTTGAAGATTGAAGAACCTCTCTCTCACCTCACGAAATTTCTAAGACAAACCCTTGCCTCTCTCTCTTCTCTCTCTCGGCCTTGGCCAATTTTTGGGTAGTTCTTGGTGATTCCGTGCTCGTTTTGAGCAAATTCGGAGCCAAGAACACCTAAGGGAAGAGTTGGGTTAGATTCAAGTTGTTCTTCATAGTGTTCTTCATTGTTCTTAGTTTGTTCTTCATTTTTTTTGGGTTACTTGGCTACTTTTAGTTTATGATTTTGGGTTACTTGGCTATTAGTAGTTGATTTTGGTGGAATTGAAGAGTATTTGAGCTTGAATATAATGACTATTTTCATGAGTATGCTTGATATCTCTTGTGTTCCTTGGCTCTTGGATATGAGTAGCTAGACTAATTGTTGGTTGAAGTTAATGAATCTAGGTGTGTTGGGTGTGGATTCAATTGTTAAATCAATGAGTTGAGAAGTTCCTCTTGTGATTCATGACTCAACAAGTGTTGGAATACAAATCCGATTTGTAGCTTCATCTTGTATGTGGATTCATGCTTGAATACACATACTTGATAGTTGATACAACTTAGTTTTGGATTCCACTAGTGTTCCTCATGAATCATACTTGAATTTGACATTAGAATCCACACATCTCCTTGTAATATCATTTGGGTGTTGGATTCATGCACAACACTCCTAGATGATTCAACTAAGACCAACTACTCTCTCAATCCTACAAACTCTTTTTCAAGTTTTAGATTCTCGTAAATCAATTGGTCGTTTGCTTAGTTTCTTTGAATTGTTCAACAAATATCCTTGCTCCATCAAGTTTTCTTGGTGGATTTTGAAGCTTGGCTAGCTAAAAAGCCTTTGAGGAATTTATTTTCATTGCACTAGTTAACTTTAGTTTAGTTAGTTGCTTAGTATATTTGTTAGTTTAGAGTGTTCCCTCTTTCCCAATCCTTGTGGAAATCGACCCCGTTCTTACTCGGGTACTACTTAGAACGATATTCCTATACTTGGGAATTATCGTCAACAAGTTTTTGGCGCTTGCCGGGGATTGGTGCTAAGAGACTCACTCTTTAGTTGTTTCTTGTTTTGCTTGTTTTTATTATTTTTAGATACGCTTGAAGAAAATTCCGGGTTCATATTTGAGCTTTGGAACAAACAAAAAAAAGCGAAAAGTAAAAAAACTCACAAAAACATACTCTTAGTTTTTGTTCATCTATTAGTGGTAGTATTAGCTTAGCCCCTTCCAAAGATTTAAGCTTACTTGATAGCCTTGAAATCATGGAGGAAGATGATGGGCATAGTAGCAACAACGAAATGATGCCATTTCGTACACTTAGAGATTTGATGCAACCACCTAGGCAAAGTTCACCTTCTTGCTTTGTGGTTCCTTTGAATGAAAGAAATTTTGAAGTTAAACCGGGTACAATCCAACTCTTACCCAAGTATCATGGCTTAGAGGTCGAGAGTGCCTACTCTCATCTTAAAGATTTTTGTGACATTGCCTCCACGGTTTATTGTAATGGTGTTTCTAGCAACACTATCAAACTTAGGTTGTTTCCTTTCTCTTTGAAGGATAAAGCCAAATCATGGCTTCACTCCTTGAGACCTAGGACGATAGGCACTTGGGAAGAATTGGAGAAAGAATTTCTCAAGAAATTTTTCCCGACTTACAAGACTAATGCCATAAAAAGGCAAATTGTGACTTTTTGTGTTAAGGAGGGAGAGCCACTTCCCCAAGCTTGGGAACGCTTCAAGGATCTCCTCATTGCTTGTACTCATCATGGATTTGAAACTTGGAGATTGATTAGCTCCTTTTATGAGGGTTTGCCATCCAACCACAAGCACACAATTGAGTCCATGAGTGGGGGAGATCTTTTTACAAAAGGTGAAAATGAGGGTTGGGATTGTCTAGATGAAATTTGTGAGAAAGTCCAGTCTTGGGACATCAATGAGCCTTCAAAAGAAGTGTCTTCTAAGACTAAAAGTAGCATGCATTACCTTAAGTCTAAGAATGAGGCATTGTGCTCTTTTTGTAGTGATTCGCATGAGTTAAGCGATTGTCCCGACTTCCTAAGAGCCCAAGAGCTTATGGGTGAGCAACTAAATGTGCTCAATTCCAACAATTATGGGAAGTCATATGACAACTCGCCATACTCGGCCACATATAACTCCAATTGGAGAAATCATCCTAATTTCTCATGGAGACAAGGCCAAGATACCCAAATGAACCCATCAAGTTCTACCTATGTCCCTCCTAACAAGAGGAGTGTTGAAGAAAATTTAGAGCAATTTATGTCTAACCAAAACCAAAAAAACTAAGATTTGAGAAATGCGTTGGCTAGGTTGGAGTCTACCATAAATGCTCAAGAGAAGGAAAAATTCTCATCTCAACCTCAACAAAATCCAAAGGGCCAAATCTTTAACCATATGGAACATGCTAAGGCCATCACCGTTTTGAGAAGTGGGAAGGTTGTTAACAATGGACTTCCAAGTGGGGAGTCCAATGAAAATGAGGGAGAAGAAGAGTGTGAGAAGAATGATGACCAAGAGAGAGTTGTCGACTCACAAGAGTCACAAAGTAGTCTTGATAAGGGGAAACAAGTAGTGGAAGAAAGTGAGGAAATTAAGGTTCCTCCACCATTTCCCCAAAGACTTTTAGCCTCTACTAAGAAAGCTAGATATCCTTGAGACATTCCAAAATGTCAAGATAAACATCCCTCTCTTGGATGCTATGAAGCAAATTCCGGCTTATGCCAAGTTTCTCAAGGATCTTTGCACTTTCAAGAGAACTCTTCAAGTGAGAAAGAAGGCTTTTCTCACCGAGCAAGTGAGCTCAATTCTCCAAAATAATCTCCCTCCCAAGTATAAAGATCCGGGTTCACCTACTATTACTTGCACCATTGGAGATCATAAAATTCATAATTCTTTATTAGATTTGGGTGCAAGTGTAAACCTCCTTCCATACTCGGTGTATGAGAAGTTGGGGTTGGGTGAGTTGAAACCCACAAGAGTGACTCTACAATTGGCGGATAGGTCCACTAGAGTCCCTAGAGGTATCATTGAGGATGTCTTGGTTCAAGTGAACCAATGTTACTATCCGGTGGATTTTATAGTTTTAGACACCTCTCCTTTGGCTAGTGGCACATCATCCATTCCTATTATTTTAGGAAGACCATTTCTTGCTACATCTAATGCAATTATAAATTGTAGAAGTGGTATGATGAATATTACATTTGGGAACATGACTCTTGAATTAAACATTTTTAATGCATGTGTTCACCCAAAATTACAAGATGATGATGATGATGTATGTGAAGTGAGTTGGGTAGAATCATGTGTTGAAGATGTTTATACTCTAGCTACATGTTCCAAAGATTCAAGTGAGCTCACTTTAGAAGAATTGGAATTTTTATGTGATTATGAGTCCCTTGCATCTCTTCTCATTGAATGGGACGGTTTTGAGGAGGAGGAAGAGAAATTCTTAGCACAACTTGACCAAGGGTCAAGCGATCTTATTTTGGAAGATTTAGATTTTTTGTGTGATTATGGGCCTCTTGCATCTCTTCTCATAGAAGGTGACAATTTTGAGGAGGAGGAAGAGAAATTCTTAGCACAACTTGACCAAGAGTCAACTCAATAATATTTTAGCATTGAGAGTGATTTGCATGATAGAAATGAGTTTCCTTCCATAGTAAGGAAAACTCCAACATATGATTTGAAACCCCCTCATTTAGAATTAAGAAACACATTATTAGGGGTTGAGGATAATCTTTCTTGCATGGCTAATGAAGATGACTTATTTTGTGATGACTTAGAGGATATTCTAGGAGAACCCCCTCCACTAGAAAGTGTGGATGGACCTTCAAGCAAGTTGGGGGGTCGAAGCTCAGGTTTTGAAAACTTTGATGTCTTTTCTCACATTCCCTCTATTGAGCACTATGAAAATGAATTCCATGTTGTGAAAGATGAGTTTGGAATTTTTCTAGATGAATGTGTGAAATTCACGAATGAGAAGTCTTGCGTCCATATGTCAAAAGAGGATCTTAAAATTAATTTTTGTAGTGAAAATGTTGTTCTCATCGAAGGTATCAAGTTAACTAGTGGTAAAGATCCTCCTTTTGAGTTTTCTCATGACTCTTCTATCATTTTAAATTCTAAAGATGAGTCATGGTTGCCTCTCACAATGTGTGGTGTCTCTTGCACTTCCTTCAATATGAGCATTTTGAAAAATGTATTTGAAAAACAAAAGAGCGATATTTTTATCAAAAATGGAGAGATCAAATCCTTACATTTTGATTTACTTGATCCGGGAATTAGTTACCCAATCTTTGTGTTTGAGACATTAGAGAATGAGAAAGGAAAGTTGAGAATGCGAAAAAAGAAAGAATGTTACCTTGCCCCTAGTCATTCTCATAGTCATAGGCAAGCTTGCCTTGACTACAAGAAATTAAAAGTGCCATGACTTGACTTCTTCAATCTAGATGTCGTGTATTGTACATAAATAAATCGTTTGTTCATATATTTGCTATTTTGTAGGTTGCTCTTGGAGGAGGATTTGTGCTTGGTGGCCAAGAAAGCGAAAAATGAGGTCTATCTATCCCTTATCTCTTATATGAATTTGTATGCTCTTCCATTGTTCTTACACATTGAGGACAATGTGACATTTTAGTTGGGGGGTGGGAGTAGATTTTATTTCTTCCTTAAATGGTAACAAGCATGCTTTTTCTTCATTAGTAATTTACATGAAAAATACAAAAAAATGAAAAATTTGAAAAAAAAATCATAAAAATGAAAATCCAAAAAATTGAAGAACTTGAAAAAAAAATGTGTGAATCTTTCATGAGAAGCATCACTCTTTCCCCGTGTCAAACTATAGAACTTTTATTCTTCTTTCTTTGGTAGTTTTATTGTTTTTCACCTTTCATCTTGAGTCTAGATTTTATTTTTTTATTTGATAGCTTTATTGAGTCTTAGGAAGTTATAGTGAGTCACTTATTTTGAAAAATGATGAAAAAAAAATGAATGAAGAAAATGAAAAAAAAATGAGAAAAAGTGAAAAGGGGGGAATTTTAGGAAGCTAGATGTTTTCAAATAATGAAATTTCTTAGTCCATGTTCTTTTTATTTTTATTTTAGAAAGGAATTCTTTGCTTATACTCAATACATCTACACCAATATCCCACATTCCGCGACATCATGCGTTCTCACAAAGCGACACACTAAATTTACGTTTCATGTTTAAGTCCTTCAAGCTAAGTTGATCACATAAACTTTGACGTCTTTTACTTTTGATAAAGGGTGCATTTTCTAAAGCTATTTGAACTTCACAAAAATATTTTACTCTATTCGTTTTTGCGGTGGAAACTTGTAGCCCATTGGAGTGGTGGTTACCAATGACACCCCATGCGATGTCTAAGAAATAGAGGGGTGTCCGGGGATAATGTTACGTCACCACCTAGATAGCTCCCTTGGTTTAGCTTAAAAAGCCCACTCGCTTGTATATTCCTCTATTTTGTTGTGGGTCTTGGAGAGCCTTGGATTGGAGGTGAAAAAAAAAGTGTGTTAATGCTATAAATCTCGAAAAAAAAATGAAATTATGATAAATCACACCACCTCCCAAAAAATCCACAAAAGGATCATACAAGCCCACAACCACATCCCCCATTCTAAAACTTGTTTTTGTTCAAAGCTTTGGAAGTCCATCCTACATGGGTGCTTTTGAATAAGTATGAGAATGACTAGTTTCATGGGATCCTTATTTTTGAAGGCATACTTTCTCGCAAATTGGACTTAATTAACAAGTTTTGTGGATCGCATGAGTCACCTTCTACCAAACACCGCCCACATTTGTATGAGTATATGCTTAGACGTCCATAGGTTTCTTTCTCAATCTTCTTGGACTTTGAGAGTTTATTTGAGGAAACATTTGTGCATTCTTCTTTTTCTCCCACCAAAAAAAATTAAAATTAGCTAGTAACTCTTAGTATTTTATTTCTTTGAGTTCTCACTTAGGATAGATAATGTGTGTGTGCGTTTTTGTAAATATTTGAGTCTAGTTTAGAATTGAGTCAAGCCTTGTCTAGTTGAGTGTGTGTCTCTCATGATTGGTTCTTAAAAAATTTAAATATCGCTCTCTTTGCTCGAGGACGAGCAAAAGGCTAGTTGGGGGTGTGTTGATGAATTGAAATTGCATATTTTAGTATGTTAACGAACTCTTCATAACTTGCTAATATGTGTAATCTATCTATTTTACATCTTTTTCTAGACTTATGCTTGTTTTCGTAGTTTTGGTTGTTTTTATCTTGTTTTGTAGGCAAATACGTGTTTGGAATACTAGAGGCTAGCTTGGGAGAGCTTAAATGATGGAGTAAAGAGAGTTGGAGGGCTAAGAGACATGAAGAAAGAATTAGAAGCGCCTAACTTGAAGACTTAAGGGCCCAAAGTGAGAAGAAAATGGAAGTTAGAGGCCAAGATTGAAGACGAAACAAGTTAGAAGGCAAAAGTTACATCAAAGGGGCTTGCTTGAAGTCTTTTTAACGGAATTGGGGGCGTAATTGGAGTTTTGCAAAGTTACAAAGAGCTATTTTGAAGGTTTTTAACGGATTGGGGGCCAAATTGCCATTTTCAGAAGTTTTTAAGTAAGAGATGGAGTATTTTAAAAGGTTTCAGCAAGCTAGGGGGGAGCCGGGTGCAATTTCACCGAACCAGCTCACCCCCAGCTCGTCCTCTCTCTCTCCCCGACGCCACAATGAAGAGACCCACGAAATCCTCCATGGTTGCTTCACCCAAGCTCTTCAAAGCTTCACCCCGGCCTCATTTCTTCACCAAATTGGCTCAAATTTGTCCCAAAACGCTCCTAAGACCGAGCTCTACCTATATATCCTCTCAATTCGGCCCAAGACAAGGAAAATCAAAAAGCCCCAATTCGACCTAGGGTTCATGAAGGTTCCAAAAATCAATGATAGAGATGGATTGGGATGAATTGGAGGGTGGAGATTCATCCTTGGAGGCTAAGAAACCCTTCCCAACCGCCTATATAAGCCGAACTTGAAGATTGAAGAACCTCTCTCTCACCTCACGAAATTTCTAAGACAAACCCTTGCCTCTCTCTCTTCTCTCTCTCGGCCTTGGCCAATTTTTGGGTAGTTCTTGGTGATTCCGTGCTCGTTTTGAGCAAATTCGGAGCCAAGAACACCTAAGGGAAGAGTTGGGTTAGATTCAAGTTGTTCTTCATAGTGTTCTTCATTGTTCTTAGTTTGTTCTTCATTTTTTTTGGGTTACTTGGCTACTTTTAGTTTATGATTTTGGGTTACTTGGCTATTAGTAGTTGATTTTGGTGGAATTGAAGAGTATTTGAGCTTGAATATAATGACTATTTTCATGAGTATGCTTGATATCTCTTGTGTTGCTTGGCTCTTGGATATGAGTAGCTAGACTAATTGTTGGTTGAAGTTAATGAATCTAGGTGTGTTGGGTGTGGATTCAATTGTTAAATCAATGAGTTGAGAAGTTCCTCTTGTGATTCATGACTCAACAAGTGTTGGAATACAAATCCGATTTGTAGCTTCATCTTGTATGTGGATTCATGCTTGAATACACATACTTGATAGTTGATACAACTTAGTTTTGGATTCCACTAGTGTTCCTCATGAATCATACTTGAATTTGACATTAGAATCCACACATCTCCTTGTAATATCATTTGGGTGTTGGATTCATGCACAACACTCCTAGATGATTCAACTAAGACCAACTACTCTCTCAATCCTACAAACTCTTTTTCAAGTTTTAGATTCTCGTAAATCAATTGGTCGTTTGCTTAGTTTCTTTGAATTGTTCAACAAATATCCTTGCTCCATCAAGTTTTCTTGGTGGATTTTGAAGCTTGGCTAGCTAAAAAGCCTTTGAGGAATTTATTTTCATTGCACTAGTTAACTTTAGTTTAGTTAGTTGCTTAGTATATTTGTTAGTTTAGAGTGTTCCCTCTTTCCCAATCCTTGTGGAAATCGACCCCGTTCTTACTCGGGTACTACTTAGAACGATATTCCTATACTTGGGAATTATCGTCAACAGTATACATTAGGATTAATGGCATACTGGATTGACCCACAACGAGAAGGCTACATACATGTTATGTAAAGTCACAAGTGCTTCTTGTAGTGACAACGGTATTATCATCCTTAGACTAGAAGTCACTAGATCCTATAGTTGTGGAATATTCTGTTTAGATATCGTCAAACGCTACACCGTAATTGGGTAGTAATAAAGGCGCATATCGGACACAATAGGAAGCAAGCTTAGAGATGGTAGTGATGTAGATAGAATTTGTGTCCCCCCCCCCACATAACGGGAGAAAATATTCGCGGCCACTCGAGGGGTAGTGCTTATAGAATGTCTGGCTAGACTCAGATAAATCAATATAGGACATTGATGTTATCTGCATGGATAAGACTATTCCCAGGATCGTGAAACTATAGATTGGATATACAAGTGTGACTGGTATGTCTCGTGTCCAGTCCGGATATAGAGACAAAGGGATGAGACAATATAGTACCAAGGTTTTTCGGATTACTAACTATTTCTATTAGTTGGGTGGCATGGATGTGTTGCTAGACACCTCTCTATGTTAGTAATCGTTACTACCAACTAAGTAGGAACCTATGGGCTCACACGCCATATGGATTAAACTAGACTTATGTATTAATTAATATGATTAATTAAAGAGAAGGATCAATACGCAACCACATGCAAACATAGTAGGACTAATTTGTAATGTGGACTAATCCGTGTAAGGACATGACTAGGATTGGGGCTTTATGCAGTTAATAAAAAGTTTATTAACTATTAAAGAGCACTCCTAACTTATTTTCTCAAGAGTTCTCAAATCCTACATTGAATAAGAGAGACACAAAGCAAGGAGAGAGAGCAAGACAAGAGGCCGAACCCGACCCCTTCCGCCCCTCTCCAAGCTGTCAGCCTAGCGTAGGCACGACTTTGGGTTGCTCCGTTGCTTGATTATTTTTCTTCCTCTAGAACGTCGGATTGGAAGGACTCTAGACTTGATCCTAGGCATGGACTATCCATATAGACGTGAACACTATTTCACGTGTAAAGTCATCCAAGGAGACAAACAAGGTCTTTGATACTAAATCCTTTACTATCGTTATAATGTCTAGTCATGTGATCCTTGGAGGATCTTGTGCGGATCTTTATTTTTTTTATTCTGCTGTATAATCCGTTACAAAACCCTACAGTGGTATCAGAGCCACCAGTCATAGAGCATAACATTGTTTATGTGTTGATTTTGTTAATTTTACACCTTAAGTATGAATTGTTCGCGTAAAACTTAATAATTGGCATATTGATGCAAGCTGAATTGGATTCAGTACATAATTGAAATTTTGGATCTTAAGAAACTAGTGCTTGGTCACAAATTTGGGAAAAATGAGTTTTTCCCAAAATTTGGAAACAACCATGCTTGGGCAACAAGGAAGGAAGAGCGAAAGAAACAACTAGAGCCTAAACCCTAGCCGTCCACCCCCCTTCCTTGCGCGGCAAGCAAGGCCACGGCCACAAGGCGGGACAAGCCTAGGCGCGCGCTTGGTGATAACGATGTATCAGAGTTATAATTCATACACATTTTACTATCTTTTTTCGTGATTTATGGGTAGATATTGTGACATATACACTATGAATATGAATAAATGGCGAGACTAAAGTTTTGTTGCATAATTGTTAATCCAGACGTTTCTCGCATTATTTTACGTTACTTTGTCACATTTGAATGCACGAGTTTGTTTCGTGTTGTTTTGACAGGAAAACTTAGCTTGGAGATCAATTGGAGAGGAGAATACGATCTTCGGAAACATTTTAAGACTCAAAAAGATGCTTGGAATTGAAGACGAGATAGGAAAGAGCAAGAAGAATGAATAAAAGAGCTACAACATATTCAGCCACTCGTACGAGTGCATTGTGCAATCGTACGAGTGCAAAAAGATATCCAAAATTGAAGTTTTAAAGAATTGCAATCGTATAAACCCTCTCAGACATTCGTACGAGTGGGATCATACACTCGTACGATTGGACCTGCAATCGTATGATTGCTACGTAGGATTGAGTAGTAACTTTTGTTTTAGACGTATTTTTAGAATCTTTTCTTATGGAAACAATTGGAGAACGTATGGGAGACTAAAAACCCATTATTAGGGCATGACTCTATGATAATATACATCATACACGTTGGGAAGGAGAGAAAAAGAGGAGGACGACGAGGACGAAGACGGAGAAGAAGAGAACATCAAAGCCACCATTGGAGATCTAGGTTTTTGATTTCTTCTTTTTCTCTTTCAATCTTTGTATGGAGAAACTATTGCACCGTGTTTGGTTGATTCTTCTTAGCTAAATACTTTTCTAGGAATCTCTATGAGAGCCTAGGGTTTTATGTAGACGATTAATTTCCGGATTCAAGACTTGTTTCACGCTTTATGATTTGATCTTTCGATAAATATTGGTTTCATGAACTTGTTCTTGAATCTTGTCAATTGACATGGATAGACTAGGATATTGACATTCATGAAAACTATGGTTCTTCTTGGATTAAATCTTGCTTAATGTTGATTTCATTCTTGTCAATTGTTCACGTGCTACACTTAATTCTTAGTGTTGAAGGAGTCATGACCCGAAAATACTACTTAGCTAGCGAATGCACGACAATGATTCTAGCTAGCTAGGATGAGACGTGAACAACAATCCCCAATCACCGAGACCGAGAGGAGACGTGTTAGGATTGGCCTTAGTAGGAAGATTCAGTAGGATTGTTCAGCTGTTCCGTGAAACGATGGACCGGAAGGACCCGCTAACGTATCAGTAGATGACCTGCTAGAACGAACCGGTAGATAACATGAGACCGGCAGGAGATTGTAGTCTACCGAGGCGTAAAATGGCATGAGACCGACATGATATTGTCATAGTTTATTATACGGCTTGATTAGAATAGGATTAACATTTTACATAGTTGAACCAGAATCGTCTACAGCCCTAGGTGATCTAGAGATTGCCTAGTTTCTCCATATATGTTTTCTTAAATAAAAAATTACAAAAATATTAGATTAGTTTGTTATTTCAATTTCCAGTCACTTGTTTGTGGGTGACACACTATTTTCTCACTCAATTTTCCTCCTTGTATTGTACTTTAAATTAATCTATTAATTAAATAATCTCAATTATGTCCCCGTGGGATCGATAACTAGGGGTTGAAATACCACCCCTATATTACTTGACCGTGCGCTTGCGCATACGCGTTAGTAAATCGCGTCAAGTTTTTGGCGTCGTTGCCAGGTACAGCGGTAGATTATTTAGTTAGGAGTTAGTTTAGAGTATTTTTTGTTTTTGTTTTTATTTTGTTCTCTTTTCTATCTCTGTGCTTCACGGGTGTCTTGTGAGTTTGTTTTCTCAGGAACACGGGAAACATGAGATTATACTAAGCATGTGGAGCGAAGATTATTATTCTGGTCCCTCTAATGTTTCTACTACAGGGGTAACCATGAAGAAGAGGAAGCATGCATAGTTTGGTGCTATCGATGTGGTATTTATCATGATAATAGAGGCTCGTGCCGAGTTCATACACCCCAGCTTCATCGGCACAAAGATGACTCAGCAGCGAGTATGGCAGAACGACGTAGTATTATGGAAGACATCCAAGTGTGCTCCAACTTTTTGTCCATAGCTGCACAATTACCACAAGAGGATTCAGCCACAGATAGGGAATACGTGAGGGAGATGATGGAGAGGATAAAGAAACGATTAGAAAAACTGTCAACAACAGGGGAATCTGGTATTCAAGAACCACAAGAGGAGACCTTGCCACATGACATTGAGCCTCATATTGAACCTTCATCATCACCGCCACAAGTGGAAGAAGAGATACCTGAGCCGAGCAAAGACTGCAGTGTCCAGGAACCATTGGTGGACTCTGCCATTTATGAGGACTCAGACTCTAATTCAGACTGGGATGGACATGTGTGCCTAAGATGGGAAGATCTGCCGAATTGCGAGCCAAAACCGCAGGCGCCCTCACTTCCTTGGCATGAATGGGAAGAAACCGACATTGAGAGCATGTGGTGTGCCGACGATAAAGCTGTTGAAACACTTGTGCTCAGTGCTATTGAGGTAAAAGCCCCAACTTTGATTAATGATGGATTCTCCAAATCTTATGTCACGCAAGTCCGCGACGAGATGGAACAATTACTGTATGGGGATTCTTATGGGGAAGAACGTGATGAGAAACTTCCTATTTTTTGTTCTATCAAGTATTCTATTAATGATCCACAAGCCATAGTCAAGTAGTTGGAAGTCATCAAGTGTGGGGGTGTGGATGAATTGCATGGGTCATTTGATGAGCATCTAGCACCAAGGAGGTACTACTATGATGAATTTATGGAAACGGATGCATGTGAGCCCAGTGGTACTTTGTGGAACTTAACAAGAAGATAAATTGCAAGATGAAAAAAGTCAGCTTCTCAACTCTCTACCATCTGCACAACACAGGGGTGCACTTGAAGTTATCGAGAAGAGATGGTGGAAGAATAAGAAGTGGAGGGATAAAGCAGTCTCCACCATCCTTTTCGGTTGAGGTAACCGGGTCGGGCTGTCGACCTAAAACTACAAGCGCTGCTTGGGAGGCAACCCAATGTAGAGTAGGATGCTATTTATTTATGTTTTTTCTTTTAGTTCTCCATATATGATTATGAGGGGTGAGAGAGAGAGAGAGTTTCTTTAATACTTTCAATCAGTGTGCGGGGAAACAGGTACAGAAGACGCTATGGGTTCCCCTTCTTGATGCGCGTGATAGAGAAAGTTGAGTAGGTGCATCGGAGTCCGGACGCGAGGTTAGATTTTTCCGGAAAATGTCAACGGTCCGCAAGACCCCTTCTTGTTGCAATTTCGCGGAAACAGTGCCCATGTAGGTCCGGGCACCATAGGTATCTCTAACTCTCTCGACGTCTACGTTTTGAGCGGTAGAGATCCACCACCTACACATTTAAGCGATGAGTTCTCTTATTATATCTCTAAATTCATTGAGGGCAACAAAATGCTTAAGTGTGGGGGAGTTTGTGTATAATTTCACCAGCCATGTTTTGTCTTGCATAGCCTTGTTACATGTAGTTTGTGTAGTACTGTGTTAATGTGGTTAGTGTAATGTGGCGTGGTATTGTCGTATTGTGTTAGATTTAAATTTTTTCATTGTTAGCACTTTTACTTTATTTGAGTCCCCTGCCCAACTTGTGTTAGTCGAGTTGGCCAGTTGCATACAAAGTTTAGGAAAATATGAAAAAATAAGAAAAAAATAGAAAAATAAAAATCCATATAAATTTAATTTTTTTGAGTTGGGCGATTGATGAAGCTTGAAACCAGAGAGAGTTCAGTGAAAGAGTCTCAATGAATAGGAAGCACCGTGGTGGGGAAAACCTTAATTTTTAGTATCCTGCGCACCGGTTTCACGAAAGGAAGTCCCGGGTATTCAGGGAAAAGTGGAAATTAGACGATGGCATACCTTTAGTTCCTATATTGTAGGAGGATCTAGTTCTAAGGAGTCGAATAGTCTGTTTTCGAGTGGAAACTTGTGACCTCTTGAAAATCTGGGGTGGACCTTCGTGTTGTGTCGGTTCCATGTGGTACACTGCTTTAGCCTAAGTGAATTTGTGGATTGTACACCACCATCCCTTACGGCGGTTTCAAGAGCTAACCGAAAAAGCCCACACTTAGTTGCTCTAAATGCACGGTTGAAAAATTAGAAGAGAATGAAAAACAAAATGAATCAAAAATCTTCTCTTGGACTAGATACAGTGAACAACCTAATGTGCACCCGTTCGCGCGGTGAATTTGGATTCAAACCAATTAGAGCGTCTAAGGAAAATTAAAGTCAAGTCGTGTTACACGGAGTTGTGTCTCCCGTCACTTGGACAATTTGCATTCAATGCAATAACGGCTAAGAGGGTCTGAAAACCTCATATGACTTGGCGACGAAAGAATACTATAAGACAAAGGATGCCTAGACCCTCTGAGCTAAAGGACGTGCCCGGATCTTGGTTAATATTGGTGGATGTTTGGGGACCCCTTAGTGAGCTTGTGTGTAGGAAAATTTTATTTTCAATTTCTTGCTACGGTTGTGGGAATTGTAAAAGAGACTTGTGAGAACTTGATGATTTTGGTTAGTGATTGCAAGATTGCCCATCTCATATAAAAAAGAAATAAAATTATGTGTTGTTTTAATATTTGCGTTTATAATCGAGTTGCATTGTTTATAGTCATGTAGATTGCATTGTGTGTGTGTGTTGTTTGTGTCACATGGCTAGTGACGTTGTATGTAATTCGGTGGATTAAGAATCATAGTGTGAGTATTATATTGATTTTGCTCGGGACGCGCAAAAAGGTAGTGTGGGGGATTTGATAGCTCTGTATTACAGTTATAATTCATACACATTTTACTATCGTTTTGCGTGATTTCCGGGTAGATATTGTGAGATATACACTATGACTATGAATAAATGGTGAGAGTAGCGTTTTGTTGCATAATTGTTAATTCGGGCGTTTCTCGCATTATTTTACGTTATTTTGTCACATTTGATTGCATGGGTTTGTTTCGTGTTGTTTTGACAGGAAACTTAGCTTGTAGATCAATTGGAGAGGAGAATACGATCTTCGGAAATATTGCAAGACTCAAGATGATGCTTGGAATTGAAGACGAGAGAGGAAAGAGCAAAAAGAATGAAGAAAAAGAGCTACAACATATTCAGCCACTCTTACAAGTGCACTGTGCAATCGTACGAGTGCAAAAAGATAGACAAAATAGAAGTTTTAAAGAATTACAATCGTATTCAGAAACTCGTACGATTGGACATGCACTCGTACGACTGCGACGTAGGATTGAGCGGTAACTTTTGTTTTAGACGTATTTTTAGAATTTTTTTCTTATGGAAACAATTGGAGAACATATGGGAGACTAAAAACCCATTATTAGGGCATGACTCTATGATAATATACATCATACACGTTGGGAAGGAGAGAAAAATAGGAGGACGACGAGGACGAAGATGGAGACGAAGAGAACATCAAAGCCACCATTGGAGAGCTAGGTTTTTTATTTCTTCTTCATCTCTCTCAATCTTTGTATGGAGAAACTATTGCACCGTGTTTGGTTGATTCTTATTAGCTAAATACTTTGCTAGGCATCTCTATGAGAGCCTAGGGTTTTATGTAGACGATTAATTTCCGGATTCAAGACTTGTTTCATGCTTTATGCTTTGATATTTGGATAAATATTAGTTTCATGAACTTGTTATTGAATCTTGTCTATTGACATGGCTAGATTAGGATATTGACATTCATGAAAACTAGAGTTCTTCGTGGATTAAATCTTGCTTAATGTTGATTTCATTCTTGTCAGTTGATCACTTGCTACACTAAATTCTTAGTGTTGAATGAGTCATGAATTGAAAATACTACTTAGCTAGCGAATGCACGACAGTGATTCTAACTAGCTAGGATGAGACGTGAACAACAATCCCCAATCACCGAGACCGAGAGGAGACGTGTTAGGATTGGCCTTAGTGGGTAGATTCGGTAGGATTGTTCAGCTGTTCCGTGAAATGGTTGACCGACAGGACCCACTAACGTATAAGTAGTTGACCTGCTAGAACGAACCGGTATATAACTTGATACCGACAGGAGATTGTAGTCTACCGAGGCGTAAAATGGCATGAGACCGACAAGCTATTGTCATAGTTTATTACCCGACTTGATTAGAATATGATTAACGTTTTACATAGTTGAACCGGAAATCGTCAACGGCCCTAGGTGATCTAGATATTGCCTAGTTTCTCCATATCTGTTTTCTTAAATAAAAAATTACAAAAATATTAGAGTATTTCAATTTCCAGTCACTTGTTTGTGGGTGACACACTATTTTCTCACTCAATTTTCCTCCTTGTACCGTACTTTAAATTAATCTACTAATTAAATAATCTCAAGGTTGTCCTGTGGGATCGATAACTCGGGGTTGAAATACCACCCCTATATTACTTGACTGTGCACTTGTGCATACACGTTAGTAAATCGCGTCACTTGGACCGTGCGGCCTAGGGCGTGTCGGCCCAGTGGCTTGTGGCGGTCGGGGTTCGGCCCAGTGTTGTTGGGCCCTCTTGGACCGTTTTGACCCTAGTAAATCCGAAACAACTAAAATTGATCAAGCGCGTTAAAATTGGATTTGAAATGTTTATGTGCTATTCCTATTGTGGTTGGATATGGCCTTAGGTGTGGATGTTGTGATTGTTTTATTTTTGGTTTGGTTTTATTGTAATAATTAATGTAATAGTTAATTAGGTTTACGGTACGGCCTGCGAGCCGGTCTTCTTCTTAACTTGTGAGATATCTCTATTTAGTATAGATGTTAGCTAGTATTAGATAGAGTAGATGATATCCAAGACATGAAGAATAAGCCTAAAGAATAGAAGAAACCACAAGATGGCGACATTCCACAAAGTTATGGAGCATGGACTAAAAGGTGGAGGCACATTGAAATGAGCTTGTCGTTTTAGGGTTCATAGATATTCTCATTGGCTTGTAAATATCTTAGTTTAGAGGCCATATCCATATCACGTTTAATTTTTGTTTGTGGTTGTTTTTTTATTGTCTTGTTATTTATTGTCGGTGTATGGATGATACAAGAAAAATTGGTAACAAGATAATACAACCAAGATCTTTTATGAGTTTTCCTAACTCAAATAAGTAGATCAGTTGATATGGGTCAACAAAACAATTAAAATTGAAAGGAAAATCCCTCAAATTTAGATATTGTGTTTTGCCTTCTGGTTACTTAAACACTCACCATGATCATGATTTACCAATCTCGTGCGTGCCAAAGCAAGGCGACTTGATTAATCATGATGTGATGCGATGGCAGAAGCAAGTAATATGCAATTGCTGGAGTACGAGGTTGGACACAACTAGGGAATTTTAATAGGATTAAAAGCCTAGAGACAACCATTTGGGATTATCTATGAGATAGATAAACAAGGAGTTATTTTCCCAATTGAACCAAGAGTTGCATGGGATGCAATTGGAATTGCTCCGACATAATAACTAATGTTGGTGACTTGCCAAAGCAAGCTCAAAAAGAAGTGAAATATGAATCTCGGCCCCACTAGAAAAAATAATGATATTTTTCACATTAATATAGAGGGTTATTAATCCGAGAAAAATAGTAGGAGCTATGTTTAATAATCTAGCCATTATTAAATGTAGTTATTTGTTCACAAAATACTAAAATTTTTACATTTTTCATTTTGTAGAATTTCAATGGCAAAAGATTCATCGAATTCATCACATTCCCTACGAGCTGTCCTTGAGAAGGACAAGCTTTCTCGAACAAACTTCTAGACAGGTACCGAAACTTGAGAATCGTTCTCAAGCAAGAAAAGAAATTGTACACTCTAGAGGAGGAAGTTCCTGAGGATCCAGAAAACAATTATGCTGCAGCCATAAAGGCACATCAAAAGATCGTCTATGATGCTAATGATGCGGCATGCCTTATGCTTTGTACCATGAGCTCTGAGCTTCATAAGCAACATGAGAACATGGCTGCGTTTGATATGATCATACACTTGAAGCAGCTCTTCCAAGAGCAGGCAGAGGGTTTAGCGGTATGAAGTTTCCAAGACATTGTTCAAATGTCATATGTTAGAGGGAAACCATGTGGGGCCTCACGTACTCCGTATGATCGGGTACTTGGAGAGCCTCACACGCCTAGGATTTCCGGTGGGCCAAGAGTTGGTCACTGATCTCATCTTGCAATTGTTGCATGATAGTTATGGACAGTTCATCATGAACTATAACATGAATGAGATCGTCAAGCCTCTGCCAGATTTACTCAATATGTTGAGGACAGCTGAACAAAGCATCAACAAGGAAAGGGAAAGTCTATAATGATGGTGAACAAATGAAAGAGCAAAATGTTTGCTTCTACCTCCAAAGGGAAAGGCAAGTCAGTTTCTAAACCTAA
The DNA here is from genome assembly GCA_023055425.1 of Linanthus parryae. Lineage (NCBI taxonomy): Eukaryota > Viridiplantae > Streptophyta > Magnoliopsida > Ericales > Polemoniaceae > Linanthus > Linanthus parryae. The sequence goes on along the minus strand of JALGPY010000007.1, from coordinate 69,180,862 downwards.
GGATGTTACCCTTAAACCTGCTGGTGTTGTTGCCAAGCGCATGACTAAGGGTGATTGTCACTACTGCAGTCAGCCTGGACGCGGGAAGAGGAACTGCCCAAAGTATTTGGAGGATAAAAGGCTTGGAATAGTAATTCCACCACCACTAGGTATTTTTGTTATAGATGTCAATTTAACTATCTCTTCATCGTGGGTATTGGATACTGGATGTGGATCTCACATCTGTCGAAATGTGCAGGATCTAAAGAGAAGAAGATTGGCTAAAGGGGAGATAGATCTGCGCGTTGGGAATGGAGCAAAGGTTGTTGCATTGGCCATGGGCGTGTACGAGCTGTCTTTGCCTTCAGGATTAGTTTTAGAATTAAAGAATTGCTATTTTGTACCTGCTATGAGCAGAAATATTAATTCTATTTCTTGTTTGGACAAGGAAGGTTTTACTATTTCAATAAAGGACAATTGTTGCTCCATTTATTTTGATAGTATTCACTATTGTAGTGCACATTTATTTAATGGATTGTATATCCTTGATCTAAGTAATCCTGTCTATAACATAAATACCAAGAGGATTAAAATGAATGATTTAAATCGTGCTTATCTATGGCACTGTCGCCTTGGCCATATAAACGAGAAACATGTATCTAGACTCCATAAAGATGGATTTCTAGACTCATTTGATTTTGAATCATATGAGATATGTGAGGCTTGTTAATTGGGAAAGATGACAAAGTCTCCTTTCAATAAGAAAGGTGAGAGGACTAGTGAGAAATTGGCACTCGTTCGTACTGATGTATGTGGGCCATTTTCCACGCCTGCCAGAGGCGGTTACGTATATTTCATTACATTTAATGATGATTTCATTATATATGGATTTGTATACCTTATGAAGGCCAAATCCGATTCCTTTGAAAAGTTCAAAAATTTCAAGAATGAAGTAGAGAAGCAACTTGGAAAAAGTATCAAGGCTCTACGATCGGACCGTGGAGGAGAATACTTAAGCCAAGAGTTTGACGACTATCTTAGAGAGTGTGGGATATTGTCCCAACTCACTCCACCCGGAACGCCACAATGGAATGGCGTGTCCGAGAGGAGGAATCGAACATCGTTAAACATGGTTCGATCTATGATGTGTCAAACTGATCTTCCATTATGATTTTGGGGCCACACTCTATTGTGTGCAGCTTTCACCATTAACCGTGTTCCATCAAAACCGATCATGAAGAATCCATATGAGATGTGGAGTGGGAGGTGTCCCACAGTGTCCTTCATGAGAATTTGGGGTTGCGATGTCTATGTAAAACGCTTACAAACAGACAAGCTTGGGCCCAAGTCGGATAAGTGTAAGTTTGTGGGATACCCTAAGGAAATTAAGGGATACTACTTCTACAATCCAAATAAGAACAAAGTGTTGTTGCCCGGTCTGGCGTGTTTCTAGAAAGAGAGTTTGTCTCTAACCAAGCAAGTGAGAGGGCTGTAGAACTTGAAGAATTTCAAGATTCACAAACCACCGATCCCACTATGGAACATGAAAAGGAACCACAAGATGTTTTGGAGCAGTCTGTTCAAATAGTACAAGAAATTCGTAGGTCGATTTGAGTGCGCCAGGAGCCAGAGAGGTTGATAAATCCTTAATTGGATTCATCTTTCGTATGAGAAACATTGCTACTTGTGTGCGTTTTGGTGCAAAGTGATGAGATTCGGGCTTAATTGAGAAGAAAATTATAATTTGAACGTTCTTGAGCTTAAACGTACATTTCGGGCGTTTTTGAATAGTTTACGTATGATTTGCATGATTTTGTCACATTTGATTTTTGCGGTAGTGTTCGTGTTGTGATTTACAGGAACATTGCATGAGGAGAGCAAGTAGAGAGAAGAAACGAGCTTCAGAAGTCAAGAGGAAGCAAGAGAAGAAAAGTGCGAGGAGCAAAAGTGACAAATCTTCAATATTTCGAGAGTATCTTGAGTTCTACAATGAATTTTGGAGTGAAACCAGTGGAAAATAAAAGTAGACTCAAAGATCTTTCCAAATATTGTTCATGGAGCTCAAACGGAGGTCGAACGAGAAAGTTATGATCCCTCGAAGAGGCTGAAAATCTGAGCTCATCTCCAGGGGTGTTCGTGCGAACACTTCCGTGTTCGTGCAAACAGAAATGATGAAAACTCTCTGAAAATAAGTAGGAACAACAAAAGTTGCTCGTGGGAACAGAGTGTTCGTGCGAACACTTTTTTGTTCGTGCGAACAGAACGGGAAACTCAGAATTTCGGGGCTGTTTTGCAATTTTTGGAAAGTTTAAAGCTTTTGGGACTTGTTTTAGACCTATAAGTCCGTTCTTTTGCACCATTAGACGGACGGAGGAAGCTAAAGACGCGTAGAAGAAGGTTTGAGGAGCAACATGGAGCTAGGGTTCGTCGCGGAAGCGAGGATTCATCCGTTTGATCCCTCTACTCTCTTCTTTTCATTATTTTTATACATGATTACACAAACTCTCGTCGTTGTGGTCATGAATATGCGTAGCTAAACATCTTAGAGCAGGACCCGAGTTCGGGGTTAGGGTTTTCACATTGATTATGCGTTTTATGAATTGAGATTCATGTTTTGATAAACCTAATTGACGATTTTGCATTTGCTATGATTGCTTTGTGATCTTCATCACATCTAGTTAATTGGAGACGCCTTGTTAGTTAGATATTAGTTTGCAATTATTTGGTAACTCGGTAATTGTTAAACCGGAAAAGCAAACAATTACTCGTTCATAGGCTTGGTAACTCGGCTACGTTGAATGGGATCACTAGAGTAGAATTTTCAACGTCAATGCATGTTTAGGGATAATTAGAACTTGGTAACTCGGTTTTAATCTAACCTAGGCATAGGATGCTCACTTGGTAACTCGGTGAGTTATTTTTTCTCGATTAGAAACATAAATTTTGTATGCGTCACAAATCGTAGAATGTCGTCAATAAGAGAATCCTATCAATCCCCCAAGCAAGGTGTCTTGGTTGTTCCTCCCCTATTCAACTCTCAATATTTCATTACTAGTTTTGTTATTTCAATTCCTAGTTCTGAAAAACAATCTCTACTGCTTGCCCACATAATTTTAAGAATACTAATTGATTCACGACAAGTCCCTTGGGTTCGACAAACCCGGATTACCGGATATTACTACACACGACAGTCATACACTTGTGGTTGGAGCGTGTCAAAGGTATGGACTTCTCGTGACTGAGCCTGGTGATGCGTTTCTCATGAATGATGAGCCTACTACCTATGGAGAGGCCATGAAAGGGACTGACTCTCAGAAGTGGCTTAAGGCCACGAGATCCGAGATGGAATTCATGTATACCAACAAAGTATGGACTTTGGTGGAACCACCCCAAGGGGCGCGGCCCATAGGGTGCAAGTGGGTCTTCAAGAAGAAGACCGACATGGATGGTAATGTGATTACCTATAAGGCCCGGTTGGTGGCAAAAGCATTCAGACATATTCATGGTATAGACTGTGATGAAACCTTTTCACCAGACGCGATGACCGAATTCCTTCGAATCATACTTGCTATTGCAGCTTATTACGACTATGGGATTTGGCAGATGGATGTTAAAACAGCATTTCTGTATGGAAACCTCCTCGAGGATGTGTACATGATACAACCTGAGGGTTTTTTGGATTCAGATCATGCAAATAAAGTCTGTAAGTTGCAACAATCCATTTATGGATTGAAGAAAGCTTCTAGCAGTTGGAATCGACGTTTGATGACGCGGTCAAAGAGTTTGACTTCATCAAGAACGAAGATGAACCTTGTGTATACAAGAAGGTTAGTGGGAGCTCTTTTGTTTTTCTGGTCTTGTATGTGGATGACATACTACTCATTGGAAACGACATTCCTATGTTACAATCTGTTAAAGATTGGCTACGAAAGTGTTTCTCAATGAATGACTTTGGGGATGCAGCTTATATACTTGGTATCAAGATCTATAGAGATAGATCGAGGAAGTTACTAGGCCTAAGTCAAAGTACATATCTAGATAAGGTGTTGAATTGGTTCAACATGCAAGATTCCAAGAAGGGATTCTTGCCCATGTCGTACGAATCACCCTTTCGAAGGATTATTGTCCTTCTAATGAGATTGAGAAGGACCACTTGAGTCGGGTTCCCTATGCTTCGGCCATAGGGTCCATCATGTACGCGATGTTGTGTACTAGACCAGATGTGTCATACACGTTGAGTATGACAAACAGATTTCAGTCTAATCCAGGTGAGAGTCACTAGATAGCAGTCAAGAACATCCTCAAGTACTTGAGAAGAACTAAGGATGCCTTCTTGATCTATGGAGGGGAGGAAGATTTGCGTGTAAGGGGTTACACATATGCTAGCTTCCAAACCGACAGAGATGATTTAAGATCGCAGTCGGGATTTGTGTATTGCCGGAATGAAGGAGCTGTGAGCTGGAAAAGTTCCAAGCAAAAGACGGTTGCTGATTCTACAACTGAGGCTGAGTACATTGCTGCATCGGGTGCGGCAAAGGAAGCAGTTTGGATTAGGAATTTCAATACTGAGCTTGGTGTGGTTCCTAGTATTGTGGATCCAATAGAGTTGAACTGTGACAACACTGGAGCGATCACACAATCAAAGGAACCCAGGTCATACCAGAAATCCAATCACGTGCTCACGATGTTCCATCTTATTCGGTCGATAGAGGAGATGTGAAGATATGCAAGATTCCTACATATGAGAATATGTCAGATCCCCTTACGATGCCACTTGTTCAGCGCAAGCATGAATGGCACACTAGATCTATTGGCATACGAGATGCACCAAATTGGCTCTAGTGCAAGTGGGAGACTGTTGGAATAGATGTCCTAAGGCAATCTTATTTAGTATGAGCGTTACTTTTGGCTAGAATATTCATTGTATTATTTATGGAGATATTTAATATAATGAAGTCCTTAGATTACAAAAGTGTTGTTTATCTTAAATATCCCTAATCGATTATACTGATTAATTGGACGATCAACTACAGACTAGTATGTGGGTAGATTGATATCAAATATCAAGTCTAGCACATGGGTATGTCTTACGAGTAATGGCATACTGGATTGACCCACAACGAGAAGGCTACATACAATTTATGTAAAGTCACAAGTGCTTCTCTTAGTGACAACGGTATTGTCATCCTTAACTTGAAGTCACTAGATCCTCTAGTTGGGAATATTGTGTTTTGATATTGTCAAATGCTACACCGTAACTGGGTAGTAATAAAGGCGCATATCGGACACAATTGGAAGCAAACTTAGAGATGGTAGTGATGTAGATTGAATTTTTCCATCTCACATAACGGGCACAAATATCCGCGGCCACTCGAGGGTTAGTGCTTATAGAATGTCTGGTCAGACTCAGGTAAATCAATTTAGGACATTGATGTTATCTGCATGGATACAACTATTTCCAGGATCGAGAAACTATGGATTGGATATACGAGTATGACTTGTATGTCTCGTGTCCAATCCGGATATAGAGACAAAGGGATGAAACAATATAGTCACAAGGTTTTTCGGATTAATAACTATTTCTATTAGTTGGTTGGCATGGATGTGTTGCTAGACACCGCTCCATGTTAGTAAATCGTTACTACCAACTAAGTAGGAACCTGTGGGGTCACACGCCATATGTATTAAACTAGAATTGGGAATTAATTAATATGATTAATTAAGTATAATGATCAGTACACAATCACATGCAAACTTAGTAGTACTAATTTGCAATGTGGACTAATCCGTGTAAGGACATGATTAGGATTGAGACTTTATGCAGCTAATAAAGAGTTTATTAACTATATAAAGAGCACTCCTATCTTATTTTTCTCAAGAGTTCTCATATCCTAGATTGAGTAAGAGAGAAAAAATAAAGGAGAAAGAGCAAGACAAGAGGCTGAACCCGACCTTGTCCGCCCCTCTCCAAGCCGTTGGCCTAGTGTAGGCAGGAACTTGGGTTGCTCCGCTGCGTGATTCTTCTTCTTCCTCCTTCAATAAATTGCTAGCACAGCGGATTGGAAGGATTCTAGACTTGATCCTAGGCGTGGACTATCCATAGAGACGTGAACACTATTTCACGTGCGAAGTCATCCAATGAGACAAACAAGGTACTTGATACTAAATCCTTTACTACCGTTATGATGTCTAGTCCTGTGATCCTTAGAGGGTCTTGTGCGGATCTTTATTTTATTTTATCCCGCTGTATAATTCGTTACAAAACCCTACACGATGTAGAGTTGGTGAATGAAGACATTAAAAAGGATGATTATGGGCTCTCTGAATACAACTCAGATGATAATTTGGGTGGAGAAGTTAGTGAATCTGAATTGGAGGAAAGATGTACTAAAATGTACGGGGCAGTGCAAGGTAAGGCACCTAGGAGGAGTGGGGGAAATGTTTTCCTAGAGGTGGGACATTTGTATTTGGATGAGGCTCATTTTAGAGAAACTGTTAGAGACTTTGCAATTGAGAATGATTTTGCATTGGAAAGGCCAAAGAATGAACCTGTAAGAGTCACAATCAAGTGCAAGGTAGATGGAATCCAATGGAGGATTCATGCAAGTAGGTTGAAATACTTGAAGACATTCAACATAAAAACCTTCGACAATGTTCACAACTGTGTTAGAATTTCACAAAATCCTAAAGCAAGTGAAGCTTGGATGGCTGGAAAAATGATGGATAATTTCAGTAGAGATACACATATGTCACTTTCAAGGGAGCTGATGAATTAAAAGATAGAAGATATCCCTCAGAAAAAAATTTACAGATAAAAAAAGAGCAATTGAAGAGTTTGAAGGTAGTCGCAATAAAACCAAAATGTCAAGTCATTTGACAGTTGATTTTCTATCATTTTCAAGTTTATAATTTTTTGGACTTCAAGTTCACATTATTTAGTTCTTGGATCCATATGGGATAATGATCATGTATTCCACGATACCTATTGTTATGTTTTAGATTTGAATTTTTCTCTCCATAATTTGGGAAAAATTGCCTTGTCAAGGTGACAATCTACGAATTATGGCTCAAACATATCACTAGTTAGTGGCTTGATGCATCTTATAATAGACGGGGAATCACACGCTACGAAAATTTCAAGTCTAAGTTGGAGACCCATCTTACTACGATGTGGAGGTGATATGGGCACATATACAACACAACCAAATAGTCATAAATGATATATATTTGAAGGTTGACTAGTGGTAAGTTGCATCGGTAAAATTTTATGATATGATGTTGGTCTAACAAGAATTAAGGCGACGTCTTGTCATACAAAGTGGCTCCAAGCGGTGGTGGGCAAACCTGACTTCATTAATAAAGGTTTAGCAACTAATTGAGCTCTTTTGATAAAAGATGTGCACGTGAGAAACTGGATGCTCTATTTATGCCCGTTGACATGCAATAATTATTGATTTTGGAATAAGAATTCTCCAGCATTATCTAGGCGTATGCTTTTAATATGGTGATCTAGAAAATATGGTCTTACTTTAATGGTTAATGCAAGAATCTTAAAAAATGTAGCATTTTGGGTTGACAACAAGTATACATGTACAATCTAATTGAAGCATCTATCAGTACAATTAAATAATAAAATGGTCATTTTGATGTATAAGTCCACAAACATTTCCTTAAATACATGTTAAAATTATTATAGAGTAAAAAAACAAGTCTAGAAGGATACGGCCTAAGCATCGATTTTCCTTGGAAACAAGCTGAATAATTATGATTACTTGATAAGAGATATCTTTTATTTTTCAAACGGTGCGCATGTGAGCTCTCAATTATTCTGCGTATCATAGTTGTTTATGAGAAACCAAGTTGATCGTACCACAATATGAGGCTGCATGCATCCTCCTTTTTTAATCACACAATTTACTTCCATTGTTCTTATGGTTGTGTAATATAGTCCTGAAGATAGAGCTATAATTTTTTTTAATATCTGATTCTGCCTCGATATTTTAGATGTCACACAAATTTCCTCCTTCTTTAATTTCGAACTTAGTCCCTAATATGAAATTAGCTTCCAGAGCCTTCATTTACTTATTACCACTTTCAGTATAGGGTAATGATCCATATCCCACATCCGGTTTCAAAATCGTTTTATTACCACCTATAGTTTATAATTTTTAGCAATTAAGCACTAGGATAATTCCGTCCGATCTTTTTTGTTAGTTAATGATTTTTTAGGGGCAAAGTGGTCCAATAACAAATATAAAATCTTACACATTCTTCTCTTCTTTTCATCTTTATTTTTTTAATATACGAAATTTTTTTATACAAAAGACAATTTTAAATAAAAGTTCATATTTTAATCCCTAAAAATACCACTCTAGTCTTTCTCTTTCTCCACCTCTATCGTCTACCCCAAATCAATTTTCGTGCTTCTCAAACCCTAGTGTCCACAACTTTTCTGATCTCTGTTTCCTCTCTCATACTTGATTTCTTCCCCCCACTCTCCGTGAACAGCTCGCCGGGAAAGAAGAAGAAAGAAGAAGAGACAGAGCTCTCAATCTCTCTACGTCTCTCTCAATCTCTCTCTCTGCCTTTTCCTCTTCGATCTATCTGTCTTTCTCTCATAGTCTCTCTCGTTTCCTCTCTCTTCAATGCCTCCTCCATGTTTAAAATAGGCGACCCCAACCCAATGTCACTGGCACACAACCAGAGCCCATAGTCCTAGACCCACCATTTCTAGAGCTCGATTGAAACATCAGTGGGTGTGGAGATTTAAATTGGGTGAAATTGGGGTTTTTTGGGGAGGACGACGTCGATCTGGATTGCGTGATCTGGGTCGTCGTGACAAGCAGTGGTGGCTTAACCGGTGGTAGGAGGTTGGGTTGAACGTTCTCTGGTTTTAATGGAGGTATGATAGTGAGGTCTGTAGTGTTGGAGTTGTATTTTTGAATTTTTCAATTGATTCAATGAGATGGTTTTACTATGTGAGATGCTGGAGGCAGCAGTAGTGGTCGTTGGTGGTTTAGATAGAGATGGTAAAGTTGGAGCGAGAATTGATTTTGCAGCACATTGTAGATTGCGACATTACAGTACTCGGGTTAGTCGCCTCGGTGGTGATTGAACTAAGATCTGCATAGTGGTCCTTATGAGATAAAACATGCGCTACGGTGGATTCCAAACACTATGACATGTATTTCTCAAAACACGTGCTAAAAAGTGACACGAGGTGGTGAGTAGAATAGTTCCAAAGAACTCCTCGTCGTGTGAGCCTTCTCAATCATTCAAGGATGATTGAAACTGTATACCCCCATCACCTATTATCTGTGTTGTAAAGTGACGGATTGGTGGTGCTACTTTGGCGTGCCACCTTACGGTCATGGATAATTCGGCCCTTCGGACATTGCTGGGAAAGCAGCCAAAGTGAATCTAAGCGACACATGGATAAGGGGAAGATCGTCAGTGCATCTTTCTATGTTATGTTCGTGGGCCCACTTTCAATGATCCGAATATTTAAAGATATGAACATGATAGTAGAACGATAGACGTACAAAAGTGTTGTCTACGGGACTAGACATCTTGGTGGTTTATGAGATGACACCTGAGCTGGTTTGGGGCGTACAAGAGTTTAAATTGTGCATTGCCATTTCTATGGACGTTGAGCACGCCTACTACTAGTTCATGATGAGTTTATTGTAGAAGCTCCCGAATACAGGTACTCTTAGGAGTCACACGCCTGACCACACAATATTTTGCAGATGTTTTGATTAGACAGATGGAGACTAGTAGAGCTGTTAGCAGCCCCACAAGTCGAGGGGGAGATGTTAGAAAATTAAGTGTAGCGCCCATGGGTTGCCCTATAATTGTCACAAACCCCAAGAGGGTGCGCTGCAGTAAGCTGTAAGTTTGTTTATAAATAGAGTCAGCTTCCCATAAATCAGTTATTCTAGTATACACATAAGTAGAAACCCTAGTTCTCTGTACAACATTCATCCAAAGACTGTACATGGTGTGGAACATAGTGTTCGCCCTCGAGGTTCACACTAACTGCTGGGAGATTAGAGAACATGAACACAAGCCCAACAAAGAATCGAGATGTCGTCTGCGAACGATTACGCTACATGAGGTAAACTAGTTTAATCGCTTCCGCTATTTGATTAACTGTCTAGGGTTTACCGTTGTTGTGAAAAAAATATTTCACGTAGTTTCAATTGCAGCATCATCTGTACCCATACTTTCATTTTGTTGCAACAATGCTACCCGTGTTTAACTTTCATAAATATATTGGATGGAAATATGTAATGAGGCCAATTTACCCTTCATTCTCACTCACAATTTCTAAAAAAGTTTAACTTTTATCTACAAATCTAAAAATGTTAGAAATTATTATGGATGAGAATGAGGGACACACTAGTATATTTACATATTTCCATCAAATATAAGAATGAGAGTTAACGGGCAGTGTTGCAACAAATTGAAAGTATACAAGTAAATCATTAAGTCTTATGGACTACGCTGATACGGATAGCGTATTAATATTATTTTAATATTTGGTTATTTAGTAATTTAATCAATTACTCGTCGCTTAGTTATGTTATTTGGGTTATTTAGTTGGTCCGGGCTAGTCCCACAAGAGTGTAGGTTAGGGTTAGAGTTTGCTTGTTAGTCTATTTAAGAGATGTAATCCCTATGCTTATTCAATCAATAAAGAAGAATATCAGTATCTCCTTTTACCTCATTTACTTTTCATGTTTGTGTGCGTGTGTGTGCCTGATCGTTACCCGGAGGGTAACAATTGGTGCTTTCATTGAGAGCGTCGGTCGGACATTCGTTCGCGGCGCTCGTACTCGGACTCCTTGGATCTCCCGTGCGTTATTGTCGATCTCATTCACAAAAGGTGTCCAACTAGTGCTTATCGATGACATCGATGAGCTCTACAACAAGCAGGTGAAATGATAAATTACATCACCATGGCAGAACTTGAATACTTCCAAGCAAGAGGGTATCTCACCCAGACAGATCTGGAAAACATCACAGCAACTCGGAAAGAATTCCGATTGATTTCAAGTGATGAGTTCTGCCGCCTACAACACATTATTAGAGATGGCGAACTGCCGATAGATGAAGAACAACAACATCAACTTCACCAAGAACAGCCCTTGCCGCCGCCCAATCTGTTGCAACCACAACCCGTCGAAGACCGCCTGAAAAATGATCCCCAACCAGTCCGACCTCTAATCGGCGATTCCCCAAGCTCTGACCACCAACAGGTCGCGGCTCGGCCACCGCAGATTCAAGCGACCACGCCGACCCCTCAAGCAAATCTGCCGCCACCACCAGCTACAGAGCAAGTCGCCGGAAGCTATGGCGTCCAAGGATTTCTGATGGGACAACAATCACCGTCCCTCTCCCCGTCCGTCGCCCCAATCGACGGCCTCAAACAGAGCGCCGACAATCTCAACCCGCCTCAGGACCCCAAACCGCACGATCCTCCTCCTCAATCGCCGCCTAACCAGACAATACCACCACCATCGTCGCCGCAGACGGGAGAGCAGAAGAAGGCGACCATATCGGAAAACCCAGTGGCGCTCCAACCGCCAAAACCACCGGACCACTTGGGCGACCTCCAGCCGAGTTCCCCGCCACCAGCATCGCCATCTCCGGCGCCACCGCTGTTCCTCCTACCCGATCTGCCGCCACCGTCAATCCGCCAAGAACCGCCGCCTTCAATAACCCGCAAGGGTTCTTCTTCTTCTCAGCAGATGCTAGTTAGGGCTCAAAAAAAAAATTGGGCCCTTTTTTGGGCCTCTAATTATACAGGCTTTGCACTTGGGTTTAATTTATCAAGTGGGCTTAGTAACATAAATGAGCCCAATTTACAAATTTGGCCAAGTCCTCCACTTGAGCCTCAATTGTCTGGTGGACCTAATTGTTTTGGGCTCACTAAAGCTGCCTTTATTTGGTTTTGGACTCCAAAGTGGATTGCTTAAGTTTGTTCGGCGACAATTTGATCCGGACAAAATTAGTGGCGAGTTGAGACTACAAAGTGGCGTTTTGAAGACCGTTCGACGTCAATTCGATCCGGCAAGAATAGAAACGATTTTTCAACATCCACCTTGAGGGCAATGTGGTTTTCAAGCGTGGGGGAGTTTTTTATTTTATTTTTTATTTTTTTTGATTATTTTTTTTGAAATTAAGCGTGGGGAGTTGATACGGATAGCGTATCAATATTATTTTAATATTTGGTTATTTAATTATTTAATAAATTACTAGTCGCTTAATTATGTTATTTAGGTTATTTAGTTGGTCTCGGCTAGGCCAATAGGAGTCTAGGTTAGGGTTAGAGTTTGCTAGTTAGTCTATTGAAGAGATGTAATCCCCCAACTTATTCAATCAATAAAGAAGAATATCAGCCTCTCCTTTTATCTCCTTTACTTTTCGTATTTGTGTGTGTGTGCGTGCACGATCGTTACCCGGAGGGTAACATAAGCCTTTGCATTGCCTTTCTTTCTCGGGCTTCTTAGTCTTGTTGACTGGGCTTGAGGAGTTGATCTTTGAATCGTTACACGGAGGGTAACATAGGCCTTTGCATTGCCTTTCCCTTCTCGGGCTTGTTGACTGGGCTTGAGGAGTTGATCTCTACTGTTGACTTTGTCTAATAGACTTTACATAGAGTGGTAAACTGTAACCCCCTATCTGTAAACAGTAACCCCTTCGAGTCTCTTGTAATTGACTGTAGCAGTTATGGATCCGGATAAACTTCACTACAAATGTTGTTATACAGTTGTGCAGATGCACATATGTGTTGAATACAGATGGAAAAAAGAATTTAGAAAACAAATATGGACATTTGTTGCTTGATGAAATTTATCGATCACACACACCGATAAAAAACATTTGATGCTACTACTACTACTTGTTCATAGCCAAAGAAATGTCCAACCAGCGATACATTTAATTAAAGTTTCTCGTGCTTAGCATGCTAACAACTACGTTTACTTGCTCCCAAGTTCGAAGAAACTACATTCTCAAACATATAAAACCATAGAAGACTGAATAAATTAATACTCATTTTTTATTATTACTTATTGATTAACAATAATCACAAGACACATCTACATCATACAAATCATACAACATAAAAACCTACCCGAGATACTCGCAATTTTTCTCTCGGATTTTTTATAAGTTGGTTTTGTCATCTCTCCCCTCTGTCGTCTTCTCTAAGCCGTGACAGGTGTTTCGACCGCGACCTTATTGCCAGGATAACTGACTTCGGATACCTTGTCAGTGTCCCAAAGTTCTGGCAATGCTTCCTTGATGTTGTGGATGCTCTCCAATGCATAATCTGCACCTTTGATTCTGTTTGATGTCCCAACCTACAAATAAATACAATAAAATAAAAACATCATCATTTAGTAAAAACTACAAACAAAATCATAATTATGTGATAGATAAATACATGTCAAACGCGTACCAAAACTGTGTGGAGACCTACGCACTTTCCTGCTCGTATATTGCGAACGCTATCGTCAAAAAATAGCTGCAACAAATAAAAAGAACGCGACTATTACAATCTATGTAAGTTAATTCATATGGACAAACAAGTATGTGTACTAATGATGTTTTCTTACAGTTCTCTGAGGATCAATGTTGGCGATCTTGAGGGCGCGTTCGATGGCAGCTTCATTGGGTTTGCAAAGGACTGGTGTCTTTGGCAGGACAGACCCAGGATTGGGGTTCTGGAAATGCCCAATGATGTCGAATATTTCGTTTCCATTTCTGGTGGAAGAAGGCGATGTTTTGCCTACAAACTCGATATCATCTTCGTCGTCAGATACCGTGTTCTTGTGAATTGGGTTCAAGGTCTCGAAACATATGATCCCTTCAAAGCAATCTTCAAGGCCGAGTTTGCTTAGGGCTCGTGCAGCGTGGATTTTGTCCGCGTTAGTGAAGATCTGAAAGCGTGCGTAAAAGTAGCAATCCAAAGTGAGAAAAGAAAATTATATAGGTTACTCCGAGGTATCAAAAAAACTTAAAAGAAATCTATAAGCGAAAGCTTACCACTTTGCGAATTGGGAGGCTTAGCAAGAGGTTCCTTAGAACTGGGTCTGGCTTTAGGTTCTCATAAGGTAGTCTCCCATGAACAAAACTGCATAACAAAAACAGCAATGAGTTTATCAGACATAGAACTGGTGAAAATTGTTGTGCTACTGGTGAAATATGACCCCCCGGGTAACTTCCAAATCTTCGCGCAGATTGAAGAAGGCACCACCTAAAATACTGAAGCACTATGTTTTTTTCCTCTTATCTCCCCAAGTGGACTTTTCCACCCGTATCTGGATAAGTTTGACTGGTGATTTGGTTAGTTAAACGATGTATTTTTTGATAATGTTTTCACCGTGTTATAGAGCAAATTTTACTCTACAACACCATAAAAAGATTTTTAAAAAATTACATAATTTTGCTATTCAAATCAGCAGGTCAAAGTGACCTAGTGAATATTAGTAAAAGTCAAATTGAGCGGTGACTCTGCCCCGATTCCTCTCTACAACCTATGATATTCATTTTGTTAACATGTTTATCTCTATCAAATCATATCCCTTGTCTGATGGACAGCCACGTAATAATGGAACAAGTTAAAGTTATCCCATATTCTTGGATATCAATGGAAATTAGCAGTGCAATTTATGAGTGGCATAAAACATCTATGACGAACAAATTAGTCATTTTGCTACTTATCCGTATCATATTATTATTTTTTTTTTGAGAAAAATTCCTATCTTATTATATCGTGGACAACCAGATAATGATGGAATAAGTTATCCAATATTGTTGGATATCAGTGGAAATTAGCAGAGCGCATTTCGTCAATGAAATGAAACAAAATCTCAAAGAACAAATAAGGATCATTTTGTTTCTATGTTTATCCCCGTCAAATCATATCTCTAGTTTGGTGGACCACCAAATAATTCTAATGGAATAACTTATCCCATATTCTTGGATATCCATTTCTTATGGACATGAATTGATTATCATTATAATCCCCACCATAATTTAAAAAAAGAAAGAGAGAGAGAGAGATGCTAACCTGTGGTACTCATCATAATCAAAATCATACCCAATTGCCTGAATAAGGAAAGAAAAAAAATAACAGAACAATAAACCCAAAATCAGTTTAGATGCTACAAAAAGATGAGAAATTGATGGTGAAGAAGAAGAACCCAAAGAGACATACCCTGAGACCAGCCATTGTTGTGCCATAGTTCTTGTACAGATGATTCCCCATCTCAGCAATTTTGCTCTCATCTATCCCAAGCTTTTCCACCATGTAAGCTATACAAGGAAAAGAAGAAGAAAACAGAGTAAGAAACTGTGATGACGAAAGAAAAAAAGAGTGAAAAGTTGAGAATGCCCATTAGCGGTTACCTTCAATGTTAATCCGGCATCCATTTTGTAAACCAGAACTCAGTGGGTACAGAGTGTCATCTAAATCTGCGAAAAAAATCCAAAAAAGATGGTGTCTTTTTAATCATCAATTTCTTCGAAAACCCATGTTGGATTTAAGCCATTTTTGTTAGTGAAAACCAATCTTACCGAACAAGAGACAGTCAAATTTCGGCCTCTGAACCTGTCTGTATGCCATTTTTTTTAATGTCTTAGGGATTTGAAAACACAATCTTTATCCTTAAACTGCGGACTAGAGCAAAACCCAGATGGAGAAAACCCAATGTGGGGGAAGAACAAAGACTCTGGAGAGAAACAGAGAGAGAGAGCAAAGCTTTGCGCTATGAGGGATTGTGAGAAGCAGAGGAGAGGGGGAAGGAAGACGAAGGAGGGCTTCGGTATAAATAGGCCAAACCGTTGTGTCGTTTTCTAATAAATTAATAATATTTTTAAGTTTCTAATAATAAAATTTTAAATGAGAAATAATTATTGTGATGATTAATTTAAAGGCGGTTTTTCTTTTTTGAAGAACGAGTGGCGTACGTACTTTCTGGACTTGATTTGTCGGGAAATATCTAGATTGCCCCTTCGTCGTTTACCAGTTTACTCCAAGCAGTTACGGAAATGCCCCCTTGAAGAAGACGCCAAAGTGCTTGCCAGATGTGTGGGAGGCCAATTATTTGACCACGTTGGCAGGACACATGGAACCAAGCCCCTGAAAGTTCCGGAAATGTCCTCTTCTCATTGTGTACTCTGCAAATCTGAATGGTTAACGCATAGGGGGTATTTCAGGAATTAAGTATTTGCTGTGATTGATGAATCCATGGTTCAGTAAAGCGCGTTCACCCGTTGTGTGGGAAGAGGGTCAGTAAGTTCACCTGTAGAACGTTCTCAGGACTTTCTGTGAAGAGAAACTATTCATGTCCTATGGTGCGTGCGTTTTAGCCCATTGGTACAAAAACAAGGACACGGCAATGTTCATTAAAAGGTATTTCAAAACCTTTTCTTTTTTTTCATGCGTAGATCACATATGTAGTTGAGATGTTAAAAAAAAAAACACTAATGAAGTGAGGAAGGCAATAGAGGGTCAAACTCGTGTCTGTAACACGTCGTTCCTTGACATAATGAACTTTAATTGAAAGTAGAACACCACATGATTCTGTAATGGAGTACTATAAAATTTTAAGCTTCTTGCCATATTAGCAGATAATAAATGTGACCAATGACTGTTTTACACGTTAGTATCTTCTTTCAAATGATAAATACCAAATTTAACCCTATAAGTAGGAATGATTTACATCCATGCCACCGCACTCAAAGCCACACTTCACATGTACTATTCCTCTCTGTCGCAGCCGAGTTGCTCTCTTCCTCTTTCTCAATCGAAACAAATAGGCAGAGCAGCGCGTGACGTAAAAACTAGCTCATCTTAAATAAGAATTGATTAGCAAGTTAGGGATACCGGATAAGTTGAGAAAGGATAGGGGCATTTTTGGTACTATGCTATGTATATTTTGGTTGAGATGAAAAGGATCTGGACACTTCTGGGAAGATGGTTCATCTCTAGCCAGGTGGTCTATACAAACCAAATGATGAATGAATATTCTAACAGAAAGAAGCAAAGCAAGAATGAGTTCAACTTACAAAGTAACACCTTTTTTAGACTCATTCAATAGAACACCACTGATTTTTTCAATTATATATATATAGAAGCACCTAATCTAAACATTTATAATGTGTCATCAGCAGTTTCCTCCCCAATCACCTACTACTATTTCGGAAGCCAAAAGTCATGCTTAATTTTACCAAGACTTTCTTTGGTTCCTGTCACCACATGTAAGCACAGTATGAACGGAAAATAAAAATGATAGACAGTCAGCCAAGTGACTGAATATGATTTTGACCGCATTTTACTATCTAAATATTACCAAGGGCCAAGGCTCATGTCTAAGGATGAACGTTCTTGATGCTCAGAACACGAGCGAATTCAGGAATTCTTACAATGGATGTTAAATTAAAAAGTTCAGACAGAAAAATGTAGCGTTTGAATTTTGTAAAGTTGAGTGAAAGTTATAATGCAATTTATGGGGTTAAATTGAAGAAGTTCAGCCAAGGGTGCTTGTTCAAGCATCCCAAGTGAGGGTGCTTAAACTCATTAATCTAAAATAACACATGATTTTGTTATACGAGCTTCCTCATGCTTAATTAATGACCTATTGGGAAGCCAAAAGTCATGCTAACATTACTAATTAAGACCTGCTCGGATCCTAACTCTGTCATGCTAACCTCATACTATTAACAATGTAAATCGTAGTGTGAAAGGATGGTTGAGATAAAATACTCGCTATAATGAAATGCCTAAAAAAAGACTTCGTGTGCGTCCTTGTTCTTTCTTTTCATGTTGACTTTTAGACTCGTATCTAGATCACTTTGACCGGATAATTTGAATAACAGAACGATGCGGTTTTTTAATAATTTTTTCACCGTGTTATAGAGCAACTTTTACTCTACAACACCATAAAAAGATCATCGGAATATTGCATTATTTTGCTATCCAAATTACTGGGTCAAAGTGACCCAGTAAATAGTGGCGAAAGTCAGATTGTGAGGAAGGAGCAGGGACAGAGTGATACCCATGTTATTTCCACAATAATTGACTTTGTTGCGTTACAGAAAGAGTGTCCGCTACTAACCATGTGAATCTATTTGTAATTAGAAGTCGAAGTATCCATGCAACCTTAAAACTAACTTTCTTGCCAAAAAATTAACGATGCTTTAACTAATTAATCCAAACATTCATGTGGTGTTGTTAAGTGAGCATATACTTGAATTGATCTTGTACACATTACTGTCAAACAGCATTGCGCCTAATAAGCAGGATATTTTCATTTCTTTTTTCTAGATTTGGGCAAAAGATGAGTTGGAGACTTGGAGTGGGTTTGTAACCATTGTCTTGTTGTAAGGACCTTGAAGAAGGACAATGCCTTACAGAACATTAGCTGGCAATCATCATAATATACAATTGGAGGGTGGGTGTGTTTGTGTGTGTGTTGAGAGGACAATTCATGTAAGGATGAACCAAATTGAGAAGATACAAACTAGGTTTTCTAGGTGTAACCAAACCACATTCACTTTTTCCATCACTGCACAAGCATGCTTGCTTTCCAGCTAAGAAGATGAAAATGATTTCCCTCACTTCTACTAAAGGAGAGGAGAGGGTGGTGCCAAATTCTATGGGCAAAAAGTACAACAAAAACAAAACACTTAACTCTTTCATCTAAGTTTGTCCGCTTCTCTCGCCCGTGATGATTGTCAGGTTGCTAGCTCAAGTGATAAAGCATTGTAACATCAGATATTAGTGAATGAGATTTTAGACTAAAGTCTCATTTAATTTTGCCTCGATCTGAGATTTCCCAAATAAAAAGAAGGTGGAAGCAAACTCTCAACATTTCTCAGCAGTCCTAAGTATCTTTCACGATTAATCATAGAGTTTTGTGAAGCGGACTTCGTTAAGAAAAGGGTTTTTGCTAACCTTACTAATCATGCTGTCGTTTTAAGAACCTAAGAACAACGTTTTTCTATACGACGATTTTAAAAAAGAACCCTTAGTACTTTATGGTGCTTTTCGGAAAACCGCCTCAAATATGATCTAAGATTGTGGCGGAAGTTGTTAAACCGCCGTTTACAAAATGGATGGGACAATTTTCCGAGTTACTTAATATTAATGACATTGTTAGAAAAAGTGTTGTTAACATTTACAACACTCATCAATAAATTAACCTCAATGTTTACCGATATAATCCGGACCGTCAGTTTTGAAACACTACTCTATACAACATGTTGGAATTATGCCTTGAACGGAGAAATCACAAAAAAGCAACTAAGGGACTCCCTGGGCCATTCATACGAATGGAAACAGGTCAACTACATGTTCGTACAAACACCATTTGTACGAATGGACTGAGAGCTCGTATGAATGGGTCATGAAGGCGGAAAATAAGTTATTCCTTAATTGGTTATGACGTGTTTTGGGGGGGGGGGTGGTTGGGAAGTATAAAAGGACCCTTTGGGTTCCAATAGTGATACGCAATCTCTGTAATTCGTTTCTTTAAAAAAATAAAGGTTCTTCTTCGCTCGTGGACGTAGTTAGCATAATTTTGCTAGCGAACCACGTGATGTTTCTTGTTCTATGTTTCGTTCATTGTTTTTTAGGTGTTTGTCATAACAAACTGGTATTAGAGTTCAGGTTATTGAAATCCACGAAGAAAGATATCCGGATCGATGTTGAAGATCGATTCCGAATTAGTGGATGCTGCGGAAGGGAGTCTTTTTTTTTATTCAAATTGGGTTAGTGTGACTCTATTATTTTTTAGGTCTACATGTCGGAGCGACTTCGGTATGTAAAGGATCAAGATGTGCGCTATAATGAAGTTGCAAGGCATCTGGACGTCGTTAGCCAAAGACAGAGCCAAGATGAATGTTGCCTCAGTAGAGTATAGGTTGATGAAGGAGAAGGCACACTCGACGATCATGTTGTTCTTATCGAATGATGTTATCACAGAGGTCGCGAATCGGACAACGACAACATCTTTATGGCTTAAGTTGGAGAGTGTCTACTTGAAAAAGTCACTCACCAACAAGTTGATGCTAAAGCAACGATTGTTCAATCTGCGGATGACATAAGGTATGGCTCTCAAGGATCACCTTGATAAATTAAACACAATTCTTTTAGATTTGCGTAACATTGGCGAGAAGGTGAATGATGAGATGCAACCTGTACCTTGTTGGTTTCGTTACCTCCATCATACAAAAACTTTGTGCAGTCCTATATTGTGAATAA
This sequence comes from Linanthus parryae, assembly GCA_023055425.1. Taxonomy (NCBI): domain Eukaryota; kingdom Viridiplantae; phylum Streptophyta; class Magnoliopsida; order Ericales; family Polemoniaceae; genus Linanthus; species Linanthus parryae. Next base: position 69,160,605 of record JALGPY010000007.1, on the reverse strand, counting down.
GGACAACATATCCCTAGAAGAGGTGAGATCAGCTCTCCATGCTAGGGAATTGCGCCATAACGGCGCATGCACATGTACGGAAAACTATGTTTTCAGTTTGATGGTGGAGGGAGGCAAGAAGGTTAAGAATAGTAAGAAAAATTCTCAAGGTCTAAGTTACATAACGATATATGTGCTTGGTGCCAAGAAAAGGGACACTGGAATAGAGATTTTCCTAAACGGGTGAAACAGAAATAGAACGGGTCTGCAGTTGTGGCAGAATGTGGGACTACATTTGAAGAGGATTATGTTTTGCTACCTGATGACCTCACACATCAATCCGATGTGCGGTTTCTTGACTATGGGGCTTCCTTTCAAATTTTCTCTAACATGGATGCAGATGGAGGGAGTGTCTATATGGTAAAGGGGACCGTACGTAAGGTGATCGGCAGCGGTTCAGTTAGACTCGAGACGAATGAAGGGAAGTTATGCACTTTGAAGGATGTCAGGTATGTACTAGTCGTTACGCAGAACCTGATTTCTCTAGATCTACTCGACAACGAAGGCTTCAATTTCAAAGGTGAAGGTGGAGACCTACAGGTATGCAAGGGTTAAATGGTGAGACTAAAGGTAGTCAAGGACGGGACTTTGTGCGTATTACAAGGTTCGACACCACTGGTTCTGTAGGAGTTGCGTCGGGCGAGATTCATGATTCTAATCTAACCAAGATGTGACATATGAGACTCGGTGATATGAGCGAACGTTGCATGCATGAACTTTTCAAGAAGGGTTTTCTCGTTGGGCACACACCCAAGAGCCTAGGGTTCTCTGAGCGTTGTGTGTATGAGAAGTTACAGTGTAACAAGTTCCCAAAGGCAATTCACCAAATAGGCACTTTGGATTATAGCCATTCAGATTGTCGGGGTCCCTCTCGAGTTGAAGCAGGCAGTCACATGTACTTTCTGAGTGTCATCGACGACTACTCCATGATGACTTGGATATTCGTGATGAAGAAAGTGAATCTTTCGACAAATTCGAGGGAAATAAACTAGAAGAGAATGAGGAGGAGAAGAAGGGGAAGAGGCTACGCACGGAAAATGGCTTGGAGTTCCGTCTATCAGAGTTCAATGACTTCTTCAAGGATTAGAGAATTGCTCGCCATCACACGGTTCGGCACACACCACAACATAATAGTGTAGCTGAAAGGATGAATCAAACACTTTTAGCAAATTCACAGTGTATGCTTTTGAATGAAGGTCTTGCTAGGCGTTTCTAGGGAGAAGCAGTTGATATGGCTTGTTATCTCGTGAAACAGAGCGTGTACTCATGCATTGGATGCAAGATACCTATTTAGGTATGGTCCAAAAAATCCTAGATTACTCGAATCTAAGGGTCTTTGGTTGCGTTGCCTATTATCTTGTGGATGAAGGAAAGCTAGAACCAATGGAAAAGAAGGGGTATTCATGGGCTATGGGACATGTGTGAATGAATACATGATAAGGTTGGAAAACAAGATTATACTTAGCAAAAGTGTAGTCCTTGACGAGAGTTCGATGCTGAACATCGTATAATATTGGAGCTGCTGAGAAAAAGGTAGAGGCAAGTTCAGAGCATAAAGATCCCAACGAGTCTGAAATGCCACTACTATCGCTAGAAATAGAAGATAAAGAAGTATAAGAGTCTAAGGATGCAACACCACCATAGGAACTTGTACATTAGAGTATTGCTGCAGGGCGCACAAAGAGGGTGACAAAGCTGCCAGGTTTAGGGATGACAATATGGTGGGCTAAGCATTACAGGTATCCGAAGAGCTGAAAGATGAGCCTACCACCTATAAAGTTGCGATTTGAGGCAAGGAATCAACACAGAGGATTGCCACAATGGGAGAAGAGATGGAGTCTCTTATAAAGAACTTGACATGGGAGCTTGTACGACGTGAATGAAGATTGTCATTTTCAAGTGGATTTTCAAAAGAAAAAACAGGACTACAACTATAGAGGGCATCGAGTATAAGGCAAGAGTGGTTGAAAGGGATTTCATTCAGAGAGAGGGAGTTGACTGCAACGAGATTTTCTCACCAGGTGGTCATACATATTTCGATCAGGGTGCTACTAGGAATAGCTGCAAACCAGGACTTGGAACTCAAGCAGCTAGACGAAAAATAGCTTTCTTACATAGAGAGTTGGAAGAGGAGATATACATGAGCCAACAAGAAGGATTCAAATTTTCTGGAAAATAAAACTATGTAAGCAAGTTGAAGATATCTTTATATTATATTAAGCAGTCTCCGAGGCAGTGGTACAAGAGGTTCGATAGCTTCACGCTAAAAATTGGCTATCAGAAGTGCGAGAATGATTGTTGGGTGTATCACAAGCTTTTGTAAGGTGATTCACATATCTACGTAGTTCTATATGTTGATGATATTCTAATTGCAACCCAGAATAGTGAGGACATTCATGAATTAAAGAGGTCTCTCAATGCGGTTTGAGATGAAGGATTTGGGTGCTTCTCAGAAAATCCAAGGAGCTGAGATTTATAGAGACAGAAAGAAGAACAAGCTCTTCTTGTCACAGGAGGGATACATCAATAATATGTTAATCATGTTTGGGATTCTAGTCGAAAATTCTATAGATACTCCTATAGTGTCTAACATCAAGCTAGGAATTCATCATTCAGACCGCATCGGAGAAGGAGTACATGTCTAAGGTTAAATACACTAGCGCAGTTAGAAGCCTGATGCATGCTACCGTCTGCACTGGACCTGACATAACATTCGTTGTTAGTGTGGAAAAGTCGTTTTATGGTTTAAACAAGAAGGGATCATTGTCAGGCAATGAAGCGCATATTCATGTACCTTAAGGGTACGTCAAACATTGACTTATGCAATGGGGCCAATCTGGATGCTTTTGATACTGGGGCCTCAGATTAAGAAAATGCAGGTGATGCTAATAGTAGGAGATCGATGATCGGTTATGTGTTTACTCTAGGAGGGTCTGTTGTGCGTTGGAAGGCGACGCTACAGCCGACCGGTGACTTTGTCCACCACAAAAGTGGAGTACATGGATTTGACAGAAGCAACAAAGGAGGGAATCTAGCTTAAAGTATTGGTTAATGATTTAGGCCTACGTCAAGATTAAGAAATAATCAGTTCAATATTCTTGACTACAAATCAGGTTCATCAAGACAAAGCATATCGACGTTAGGTATCATTTTATGAGATACAAGAACATGATCAAGGTTAAGAAGGTAGGGATTGCTGACAACCCCGCGAATATGTTGACCGAGGCGGTTCCGAAGAGCAAGTTCGAATATTATTTGGAATTTCTCAACATCATGAACAATTGAAGCCCTTCGAGGCTGTCGGACCCAACGAGGGTCCAGATAGTCTCTGTAATGAGAGACATTGGGCATGAAGAAGACGTATCTTTGTTTACGAGAAGATGATCAGTTTTTTTGTGGCGAGAGAATACAAGTCAAGGGGGTGATTTATTGAAATTATGTCTTGAATGGAGAATTCACACAAAAGAAACTAAGGGACTCCCAGAGCCATTCGTACGAATGGAAATAGGTCCACTGCATGTTCGTACGACAACCATTTGTACGCATGGAGCGGGTGTTTGTACGAATGGGGCAACCAAGTTGTTTCGTAATTGGCTAGGACGTGTTGGGGAAGTATAAAAGGACCCTTTGGGTTCAAGTATTGATATAATATACAATCTCTGTAATTCTTTCCTCTTGATAAATAAAGGTTCTTATTCGCCCGTCAACGTAGTTAGAAACATTTTGCTAGAAAAATTGTTTGCTCTTTGTTTCGTTCATCGTTTCGTGAGGTGGATTGTCATAACAAAAACTGCCCCCCCCCTTTATTCACCCACACTGATGCGCCTTCTCCGTAGTCATATCTCACACACACTCTCTCTCTCTCTCTCTGCGCACCTCCTATCCCTCTCTGTCGCCATCTTCGTCATTCACTCTCTCGATTTATTTGTCCCCTTTATCTTTGTGTCTCCATCTTCCTCCCTCTCTCTCTCACTCAGCCCTCTTTCTCTGTCTCTCTCTTTCTTTGTGTATCTTCCTCCCTTACTCTCTCTGTCTCTTTGTCCCCCTCTCTATGTTTCCTGCTATATCTCTCTCTCTCTTTTCAGTGGTCTCTTTCTCTGTTGTCCTTCACGATCTCACATGTCTTACTTCCCCGATCAATAATCTCTCCCTCGATCTAAAATCTTTCTCATGCTATTTGATATCACAACATTCAAAGGATATAACCCCCAATTTTCAAGTTCTTTGAAAAATCTGTAACAGAAAATAACTCTAATAAAACTCTAATCTAGTTGAAAAAATATTGTTCATAATTTTATTTGCAATGTATTTCTATAATTCTTTGAAATCAATAAACAATAGTTTTACAATTTCACACAAATAAAATCAAAATATGATGTTGTGAATTAATAAAAGCAGTTTTTAAATATATACCGGGTTATTTTATGCAACCCCAGTTAACTTTACGTCAGTTTAGCAATGTTTAAGGCACTTTATTTAGGCCGCCGTTAAATGAAATCACTGTGTTTCTATTAACGACACTTAGGTTGATGTTTGTACAACCTTCGTAGAGTCCGCAAATAGTGCTTTTGACTTTTGAGCCTTGTAACGATAGTTTTTAAGCGCCAATATAGGCAAAATTTTCTACTAGTGTAATTGGGTGTGTGACCATAGTTGAATAGATCACCGACTTAAACAGATTTTACCGAAACGAAAAGGACCCAGATGTAAAATCTTTATTTTTATGCCCGATCCTACCACTTGAATAATGCACGAAACAAAGAAACCAATTCAAACGCAAGATTTTTTGCTAGCTCAAAGTGAGCTAAATACATCCACAGACAAAGAAAGACCTTTATTTCACAAGAGAATATTGTTCTAATCACTTAGGAGGCTATTTATAGTGCTTAGAACCGACCTATGGCCGTCCTAGATAGATTATGAAACAATTACAAAATCGCCAGGACCAGTTCAGGTCGTGCCACCTGGTGGTCCAGGGTGTGTGTGTTACACCCCCAAATTCTACTCCCTGGGAACTCGAAGATGTCATTCCGCACTCGAGAATTCCTCACGCAATGCAAGTTTGAAGTTAAGACAAGTATCCACCAACTACTAACTCAATAATGCCCAAAGTAATTAAATGTAAATTATCTAACATCTCTAGCCACAAACCGGCATAAAACATAACCAACTAAACGTCTAATAGTTTGCGTGTTTATTCTAAACCAATAAATAACGGGGAAGCGCTCCACTAGAACATGCCTCCATAACCTGAACCTGTGGTGTGGAAAGAAAACATAAGACATCACAGTTTGAAAATCAGCAACAAATATTGAGCAAGATATACCCAAGCATGTAAACACGAATAGGAAAAATAAGTATTGGTTTCCAAAAGAAATAATAAAATTAATTGAAATAAAACAACATGTTGAACCAATTCAATTCTTTTTCTTCCTTTATATTTATCAAACAATTCTTCTCAAAACCTTCTCAAATCTTTTCCTTCAATCAGACAACTCTTTCTCTTTACTTTGTTGTACTCGTTAATTTGGAGAGGTGTAAACTCACATCAAACTTCTCTGGCCCTAGACCTTAAGTGTCGACACCCCCAGAAGACCACTAATGATCAGAGAGGAGAGTACTAGAATGACCCGGGGCTCACTTATGACCGAGTATGAACTATTAAAACCGAGTTATATAACAACCGGTGGTTTCCAGATGACAGAAGCCAAACCGTCAACAGCTAAAATATGTAAAGCCATCCATCTCCGTATAACTCTTTCTACTTCACATCATTATGCATTATTACATGTTCCATGTCATTTCTCAAAAAGAATACTTCAAATAAAAACCAACATTCAATTTAATGCATATAATCATGAAACACATTTTGAGACGTATTAATAATACATCGTGTAGACATGAAAGAATTTAAAGCTCATGGCTTGACATATCAACTCATCTTGAATCACACGCAAAGAACATTCACTCGCTAGTAGTACTCAACGTATCCTTGGTCAACGAAAACATCTCATTCATATTAAATATGCACGAATCAAACACACGACTACACATAGATAAACAATGCCTACATGATATAATATCCCCTATAGTAATATGACTTTAATGTCTATATGTCACTTCCTAACCCAAGCTCCAAACGCAATACAACTCTTTCCTCAAAATCCCATAAGCTAATATGCATATAACCTAACATAACTTCACTAATTTATTACTCAAACTTACCTAAGAGATCATGACTCAAATATAGACTCGTTGGATCCAAAACTCTCTGAAAAATAAGTCTAGTATCAAATGGATTCGAATTTTGATTCCTGGATCAACATAAATGCTCACTTTAACATTACAAGACAACATTCTGATCTCGCAACAGATTTCGCTGTCGCTGAAACTAAACTCAGGATTTTTTTCTGGGAAAAAATCCTGGAGTTTCACATAAACTAACATTCAAAACATCTAGTTAATCATCCTCTCTTCAATTCCATTCAATGTGAAATGATTACCCATTTCAAACTAAGTTATTACCCAGTTTTCTAGAGTCATCAAATGACATAAATCAATTAATTAAACAACCCTTCCATAACTAGAATTTTGCTCATAAACTATAAACATAACTAACACCGATAATCACCCAATGATCCTACTACTCCAAGAATAATCATCCTAACAATACGTATCTGAAAATTAAGGTATTAAGTTGAAGAATCAAACTAAGGTTTCGATTCACATACCGGAAACAAGGTAGGATTGATGTTCCCAACGGCGTAACTGAAATCAAACGTCACAACGACATAGTCTTAGCTATGAATATATTGGTTCATGATTATCAAAGAGAATAGAGATTGATATATTGATATCATTAGAATAGAGAATAGAGAACTCACCAAATCAGAAGAGAAAATAAGAGCACAAGGAGGCTGACGGCGTCCGTGTGGGGTGGCGGCGTCGGATCCAAGAGAGTGAGAGAGGCACGGGTATGAGGGAACGACAAGGAGAAGAAGAAAAGAAAAGAAAGAAAAGAAAATAATTTAGAAGAGAAAAGAAAAGAATAAGATTAGGAAAATGATTCTATGATTTTATGGAAACAATTCCATCCTAACTACTAATTCAATTTAGTCCAAATCAACTTTATGATACTTATCTAAATAGCCCCGAATTTCTAATAAATTCACAATAGCTCCCCAAAAAGCTCTTTGCTCACAATATCTCCCCTCAAAGTCTCTAAAATACTATTTTAACCCTATAATGAAAAACGTGGCATTTTATGGTTCTCTCCTTATAATGAGCTTCGTCCTCGAAGCTTAGAACGTAAAGCTTCTACCAAAACAATCTCTTCTTTCAATCTCAGGTGTCAAACTATTGGTCACCATGCTAGCGGTCCTAAATATGTCTAAATCATTGTGGTATGCGACATGTAATACATAAGTGAAACTCCTAATATAAGGTAGTGTAGTGTAAGTAGGTATGAAAAATAAGAAGGGTTGCATCCTCTCCCCATTAGAAGAGTGATGTCCTCGGAACTCAATTACGTCTTCGAACAAGTGTGGGTATTTCTTCTTCATTTCATCCTCCGCTTCCCATGTAGCTTCTTTAGTCTGTTGATTCGTCCATATAACCATTATTAACTTTACGATCTTGCTACGCGTATCTCTTGTCTTAGTGTCCAAAATCTTAACAGGCTGTTCTTCATTACTCAACGAAGAATCAATCTTGACTAAATCAGGGTCCAATACATGAGATGAATCAGGAATATACTTCTTTAACTGCGATACGTGAAATATGTTATGCACTCGCGTCAAACTATATGGTAAATCTAATCGATAAGCAACTTCTCCGATCCTTTCGAGTATATCATACGGTGGAATAAAATTCGGGCTCAATTTTATTTTCCGATTAAACCTCATAACTCCCTTCGTAGGTGATACTTTCATAATTTTTTCTCCCAATTGAAATTCAATTGGTCTTATTTTTGATCTACATACGACTTCTGTCTATAATGTGCTGCTTTCTTACGGTGTTGAATCAATCTCACTTGGTTAGTCATCTCCTCAATCAATTATGGTCCAATCACTACTGTCTCACTAATGTCATTCCAACATTGCAGCGTATTGCACTTCCTTAATTACAATTATTCATGCGGGGCCATACCACTACTGGCATGATAACTACTATTATACAAGAACTCTATCAACGGTAATCTGACTACCCATGATCCTTGAAAATCCATAACAGACGCTCGTAACATATCTTCCAACGTCTGTATAGTCCTTTCCGTCTGTCCATCCGTCGCTGGATGAATGATGTACTAAACCTCAACATCGTTCCCATCGTTGCTTACAACGCTTTAAAAAATGTGATAGGAAATCAGGATCCCTATCCGATACAATCGAACTTGGTATTCCATGATATTGTACTATGTTCTTCACATATGCATCCTCTCTCTGCTCCATATTCCACGTGTCTTTCATCGGAATAAACCTTGCCGTCTTCGTCCATCTGTCCACTACTATACCCAAATAATGTTTGATACGTTCTTCAATGTCCTTAAGGTAGTAACGAAATCCATTTAGATAGAATCCCACTTCCAAATCAAAAATTCCAATGGTTTTACTAGTCATCCCATTCGTTTATGCTCAAATTGCACCTTCTAACATGTCAAACATCTGGCTACAAATTCGGTCACTTCCTTCTTCATATCCGGCCATCCATACATCTTCTTCAAATCCTTTTAAAGCTTATCACCTTCAGGGTGTACTGAGTATGGGGTGTTATGCGCTTCATGCATCAATTTCTCCTTAGTTTCTGCACACTTTTGTGGAACACACCACCTTCCCTTATTACGAATACTCCCATCTTCATGCATATAAAATCCCTTGGCTCGTCCTTAGGAAATTTTATTCTTGATCCGTTCCAACTTCACATCTCCCGGTTGGTTTTCTCGGATTTCCTCTAACACGTCCGGGACAATCGTCATACTTGCAATCAAACTCTTTGTTCCTCCTTCTTTCACATCTACGATTTCAAGCTTTCGAAACTCACGACATAGCTAATCTGATAAAACTAAATAGCATTCACACTATGATTCGACTTCCTGCTCAAAGTGTCAGCTACCACATTAGCTTTTCCTTCGTGATATTGGATATGTAAATCGTAGTCCTTGATTACCTCCAACCGACAATGTTTTGTGTTATTAAGTTCCTTATGAGTAAGTATGTCCTTTGGACTACTATGATCCATATATAGCTTGCAAACAGATCCGTACAATTGATGTCTCCATATCTTCAATGCAAAAATAATAGCTGCTAATTCCCAATCATGTGTAGCGTAGTTTTCCTCATGTGGCTTAAGTTTCCTTAAAGCATATGCAATACCCTTCTTTCCTGAATCAGAACACATCTCAATCCTTTCTTCGATGAGTCGCTGTACACTTCAAATTCTGCATAGTCATTTGGTATTGCTAGTACCGGTGCTTTCGTCAACTTCTCTTTCAACGTTGAAATGCTGCTTCACAATTTTCACTCCACTGATATTTTGTGGCCTTATTCGTCATATTGGCTAATGTTTTAGTGATTTTTGAGAAATTTTTCACGAAACGACGATAGTATCCTGCCAGTCCAAGAAAACTGTGTTTTTCAGACACATTCTTCAACGTTGGCCAGTCCTTTACTGCTGAAATCTTGTCTGGATCTATTACCCGTCCTTCCTTTGATATTATGTTTCCTCAAAACGGAACTTGTTGTCGCAAAAACTCACACTTAGTCAGTTTAGTGTACAATTGCTACTTCCTCAAGGTTTTCATTACTTATCTAAGATGATCGTTATGACTTACCTCGCTCTTCGAATAAATAAGAATGTTATCAATGAAAACTACCATGAATCGATATTAGAAAGGTCTCATGACACGATTCATTAGGTACATAAATATTGTAGGTGCATTGGTTAAAAAAAGGCATCCCAGTAAATTCAAAGGGACCATACCTCGTCCTAAAAGCTGTTATTGGAATATCATTTCCAACAACTCGTAACTGATGATATCCAGATCGCAATCAATCTTCGAGAACATAATCGCTCCTTGTAACTGATCGAACAAATCATCAATTTTTGGAGGGGATACTTGTTCTTGATCGTTTTGCTATTCAACTCTCAATAGTCGATGCACAGTCTTAGGCTTCCGTCCTTCTTCTTCACGAAAAGCATGGGTGCTCCCCATGGTGAAATACTTGGTTAAATGTACCTTTTTATAAGAGCTCGTTCAATTGGTCCTTCCATTCCTGCAATTCGGCTGGTGCCATGTGATACAGTGCTTTTGAGATTGGTGTAGTTCCTCGTGTCAAGTCCATAGTGAATTTGATTTCCCCTTGTGGCGGCATGCCATGTATTTTATCGGGAAAACATCAAGAAATTCTCGCACTATGGGTATCTCTTCTAGCACGTTCTCCTTCTTCGAAATATCCCGAATATAGCACAAATACGCCGAATTCCCTTTATTCACTTGGCTCACAATGGTTAAGGCTGAAACTAGTCTAACATATACTTCCCTTGTAGGGATGGCAATATGGTCCGATCCGATCTGGGATACGACCGATCCGGGCCGAATGAATCGGATCCGAATCCGATCCAATTGAAAATGGATCGGATTTGGATCTGGAAAGCCATATCCGATCGGATTTGGATCTGGATTTGGATCTAACGGTAGATCCACCGGGTTCCGACCCGATCCGATCCGGCGTAAATGTGTGCTTTACAAATATATTCATATCACCTCCCCACTTTCACTTCCAAGAAGAATACAATAATAATTCCAACCTACAAAGCTATTTATGTTGTGTTTTAGGCTTCATAACTTGCTAACATGCCTTAGCGCATGAAACAGTTTTTATTTCTTATGTTATTTTTTGTATTTTATTGCAAACCCAAGTCGGATACGAACCGAATCCGATCCGACCACGTATTATATGGATCTAAGGATCGGATTTGGATCAGCTGGATGAAACCTGATCCGATCTGATCCGAATCCGCTGATGATCCGAACGGATCTACATCGGATCTGGATCCCATTTCTCCTAGTCGGATCTGGATCGGATCTAGCATGATCCGATTCAGATCTGACCCGTTGCCATCCCTATTCCCTTGTGACTCCACGATATGACACTTTTTCTCCCTTGGGTCCTATTAAACATATTTTCTGATCATGGCAGTCAATAGCCTCTCTATACTTTCCCAACTAATCGATTCCTATGATCACATCAATCCCTCCAAGATTAAACTTAATAAGGTTAGCATGAATTTTTTGCAAGATGATATTCTCACTTCTACGCCTTCGAACATGGTATCTGTAAATTCAATGCAGGTTCAAGACTTGAAATAGCTAGTCTATTTCAAGGCCTTGAAATAGATTTCAAAGCCTTGAAACTGACTGAGCCTTATATGCATGAACTTAAGGGGAGTTTTTGATTCTGTTTAAACTCCTAAACCCTCGTGCTTGATTTATCATTACTTGATGATGAAAGAAAAAAGTATTTTGACATGTTTAACATTATCTAATCTATCCGTTTGACTTACACTACTAGAAATCTTAGCAAATACCACATTTTATTTGTAGCATTTGAACAAATGCGGTATTAATCACATAAATCACATTAATGCTACTTTTCTACAAATCTAATATTTTACTTTGCAGCATTAACAAACTAACGCTGCAATAAAAAAAGTTTAAAAAAATATACTTTGCAGCATTCATCACATTAATGCTGTTTTTTACAAAAGATTGCTTAGTATTGCAGCATTACAAAAAGAAATGATGCTATCTCAAAACATTTGGGGGGGGGGGGACATTCAAAATTTTCACTAAACATTTGTGGGGAATTCAAAATTAACCAAAATTAACCAATACAAAACCCTAACAACACCCAAACCAAACACAGCTGCCCCCATTTGAATACTCACACACACACACACACACACACACACAGAGAGAGAGAGAGAGAGAGAGAGAGAGGCTTTCAGTGCTGTTGGTGGAGGTCGCCATGGACGTCACCGCTGTCTGTGGTGGAATTGTTGGTCGATGCCGCCGAAGCCGCCGCCAAATATGGAGAAGAGAGAAGAGAAGGACGCCATCCTGTCTTTCGTTGGCACCTCCTTCGTCGTCCCCGTTGCTGGCTATTCGAGAAGAAGATGGACGGATCTGAGAGACGGTGGCGGATTTGGCGATGGATCTCCAGATCCGGCGGCGACAGAGGTGGTAGCGGCAGCGACCGGGGTGCTGGAGGCGGCGATCGTAGCAATGCTCTTTCTCTCTCCCTCTCTCTGCTTTCTCTGTTACAAGAAAATCCATCGGCTTCTGCTTCTTACCCATATTCTGTTTCTCTTTTGGATTTTATTATTCCTCTTGTAATTTGGAACAAAATTGTTTGTGCTACACTTTTAGATCTGTAATTATTTACTAGTTTGAGGTCTGTTTTATTTTATTTGTTGTTGTTCTTGTTGGCTGTGGTGGTACCGGTGGTGGTGGTGGTGGTGTAAATAGATAGACAGAGAGGCAGAGAGTGGGACACATCATGGTATTTTTGTGAGAAGGCAAGGGCAAAATTGACTTTTTAATAATCCTGGAAAGGCGAATAAAGATAATGATACAAAATGGAAGAATAATGATAATGGTGCAAAAAAACATTTCAAAAAAAATGATGCAAAATGGAAGAATAAGGTGAAAAAGGAAGTAAAATGAGAGAATAAAAATAAACAAATGAAGTGAAATGCAGCATTAATCTATAATAATGCTTCAAAATTATGTGTAAAATGCAACATTAAAGTCCAATAATGGTGCAATTTGTTTCCAAAATGCAGTATTAGTGTGTAAATGCTCCAAGGTGTGACTAGAGCTGTGTAGCATTAGTTAATGCTGCTTTTCTTTGCAGCATTAAGCTAATGCTGCAATGGAAAAAACAGCACTGGCTAATGCAGCATTAGCACTGATGCTGCAATTAGTGCTTTTTTAGCTAAATACAGCATCAAATTTAGCAAAAACCGTATTTATCTAATGACGCTTTTGCTAGGATTTCTAGTATTGTTAGTTTTGCAGGGAAAGTTTATTTCCTATATTACAGGATTTATTCCTAGCCTGAGTTTGCAGGGAAGAAAATTCTGAGATGATTTGATTCTGTAATCAATCTAATTATTGCAACAGCTTCTCAACTTGATTATGATCAATATCAAATAAGTATCCCTGAAGATACTGAGCAACTATCCGTTGGAGAAGACTCTTAGAGAAGTCAAAGTTGTTGCCTACAAAATAGGAGAGTTTGTTGCTGAAAATCTTGAAGATTTGCAGATCAAATGAGCTATATATGAGGAGCTCAGTTTCAAGCATTATATAGAGAACACAACGGGCAAAAGCTAGAGACACTGAAAATACATTCAAGGATTGTCAAGCAACCAAGAAGCAGATCATTTTCTCTCAATCAAAGTATTTGAAGAACATTGCACTCTCATTGCAGTCTCACTCTCTGTGTTCTTCAATTTTGTACTCTGGTATATCATTCTTATACTACTTCTATTTACATTCTCAAGGATTGTTCAAGGTGAACAATAGAGAATTCTTAGTTACTCAGATAGCTAGAGCAGGTACTAGATAGGTTAGTGAGAACCACAAGCTGTAACAAAGTAAGGCATCTCTCTGTGCTTGAGATCTAGGGCTTAGCTGTGGATTAATAAGCATTGAGTTGAAAATCCTATAGGGAGAAGATCCCAGAGGTAGAGACGTAGGTCCAAGTGGAGTGAAATCTATACATCATGTGTCTCTTGCATTTACTTTTCAATTACAAACTTAGAACTTTTGCAGCATTCAAAGCAGTTTCATTTCAAGGGTTTGAAACTCATTTCAAGGCCTTGAAATAGACTTATTCTTCTGTTTACTTTAACTGTTTTATTCCAAGGGCTTGGAACTCATTTCAAGGCCTTGAATCTCTTTACAAATCTTTTGAAACCACTATTCTTGCAAAGTTTAGCAAAAGTCTTCATACTCTATTCAACCCCCCCCCTTCTCGAGTATTGATCCTGTATTTCTACCTACTGTACACCCCTTCAGTATCACATACTGTCACTTGACCTGATGGTGTTGCTACTGGCGTGGAGATAGAAATCAGCATATTTAACTCCATTTATTCGCAAAATATGATGATAGAAACGAGTAATATCCTCCAGAATCAAATAACACAAAAGCAGGTTGTTCATGGATAAATAAAGTACCAATAACGATTTAATGATTTGCCTCCGCTTCATCCCTCGTCATCACTACAATTCTTCCAGTAATTTTATTCGGGTAATAGTGGCATTGTTATTGTTTGTTCCATTCCCAATATTGTTTTTGACATTCCAATTCAGTGCTCCATTGTTACCTCCATTGTTGTAGTTCTGTCGGCGATCATAATCATTCCCTATATTTGTTGGAATAGATGCCCTAGAGGCAATCTTTTTAAGTATGAACAATGTTTTTGGCTAAAAGCATTCATTGTATTATTTATGGAGATATTTAATATAATTAAGTCCTTAGATTACAAATGGGTTTGTTTATCTTAAATATCCCTAGTCAATTATAATGATTAATTGGACGATCAATTATAGTCTAGTATGGGGTTGGATTGATATGGAGATATCACGATTCAACACATGGGTATGCATTAGGAGTAATAGCATACTGTATTTACCCACAAATAGAAGGCTACATACAAGTTATGTAAAGTCACAAGTTCTTCTGGTAGTGACAACGGTATTGTCATCCTTAGACTTGAGATCACTAGATCCACTAGTTGTGGAATATTGTGTTTTGACATCGTCAAACACTACACCGTAACTGGGTAGTAATAAAGGCATTAGTCGGACACAATAAGGACGCAAGCTTAGAGATAGTTGTGACGTAGATAGAATTTGTCCCTCCCACATAACGGGAGCAAATATCCACGGCCACTCGAGGGATGGTGCTTATAGAATGTCGGGCCAGACTCAGATAAATCAATATAGGATATTGATGTTATCTGCATGGATAAGACTATTCCCAAGATCAAGAATTTATGGATTGGATATATGAGTGTGACTTGTATGTCTCGTGTCAAATCCGGCTATAGAGACAAAGGGATGAGACAATACTTTCACAAGGTTTGTCAAAGTAATGTATATTTCTATTATTTGGGTGGCATGGATGCGTTGCTAGTCACCGCTCCATGTTGATAAACGTTATTACCAACTAAGTAGAAATCTATGGGGTCACACGCCATAAGGATTAAACTAGACTTGAGAATTAATTAATTTGATTAATTAATAGAAGGATAAATACGCAACTACTTGAAAATTTAGTAGGACTAATTTGCAAGGTTGACTAATCCGTGTATGGACATGATTAGGATAGGGGCCTTTATGTAGTTAACAAGGAGTTGTTGGACTATATAAAGGACACTCCTAGTTTTCTCACTAATGCTCATAACACATTGAGTGAGACAGAGAAAGCAAGGAAATAGCAATACTAGGGCCGAACCGACCAAGTCCGCCCTCTCCTCTCATTGCCGTTGGCCTCTTGTAGGCGCGGCCTTGGGTGCTCGTTTCAAGTGATTATTCTTCCTTCCCTTACCGGTTGCTAGCACAACGGTGTGGAGGAATATATTTATTCATCCTAGGCGTGGATTAGCTATAGAGACACAAACACAATTTTGCGTTTGAAGTCATCACAGGAGACAGACAAGGTAATCGTTACTTGAACCTTCACTATCACTATGATGTCTCTTCCTGTGATCCCTGGTGGGTCTTGTGCGGATCTTATTTGTTTAATTCCGCTGCGTAATTCGTTACAAAACGCAACACCATTGTTGTTGTAACTGCTGCAATTGTTATAGTTCCTATTACCATTCCCGTTCTTTTGGTTTCTATTGTACTGACGGTTTCCTCGGTAATTGTTCCGATATTTCCCTTGATTATTCCATCCTTGATTACCTTGCTGGTTTCTAGATGGCTGTCCTTGACATTCGTTATCTCGTTGTCCCAACTTGCCACAGTTTCTACAAGTCACAGGCTTTCCCGCACAATCTTTTCCAGGTGGTTATTCGAAAAAAATTTGCAGAAGTGACGTCGAATTTTTCATTACCACGGTACTATCCTTGGTTATTTCCTCCGTTGTTGGGTTTGAATTTCTTCTCATTCTCATTACTCCACTCAATTGGCTATTGCCGTTTCCTGTGTCAGCTTGTTTACGCTTCCCACATAATTCATCTTGGGTCGCTTGAATTCGCTAGATATCCGCTGCTCGATCATAAGCCTCATGAAGAGTCTCATAAGTTCTGTTCAGCAAAGATTTTTTTAAATGTAGGTGCAGTCCAGAAATAAATGGCAACTTTGGTATTCTCATCCGCCACTATTTTCCTGTAAAACGCATCAATTCAATGAATTTCTTGAAATACTCAGCAACAGAATCACTTACCTGCTTGAGATTCATGAATTCATGGTATTTCTAATTCTTCACATAAGCTGGATAGGGTCGATACCTAAGAGCTATTTGTAGTGCTTCCCAATTGAAGTCTTGTTGGTCCAAAAAATCCTGTTTCGAATCTTCCCACCACAAGTTTTCCTCGCTCTTTAGGTAAAATACCGCACAATTAACCTAACAATATTCAGGCCATTCGACAGTTACAAGCACTTTATCCATCTCGGCGATCTAGTCCTCAAGTTATACCGGATCTTCGTTACCCATGAAGATTCCATGTTTCATGTCGGCTACTTTCTTTGTCAATTAATTACATTATGGGGATTATTCATCATATTGTTCATCTGAGCAAAGAATTTCTCCACATTGTTGTTCTGATTGGCCATTCGTTAACGTCGAACTCTCCTGGTGAAGTATTATAGTGGTCTATCAGACATTTTCTACACTATGACCTATTGTATCATTTTCTAATACACAGTGCAACAAAACAAATTATCATCACACAACTTGGCACATAAGCATCCAATAAATGGTTCACACCTTGAGAGTCATACATGTAAAGTTCACTAAAAGTGTTTTTCAAATGCAAAAATTTGCAACCACGTCAATCGGACAAGTAAAAATTATGAAACTTGTCCTCCGCATTCCTATTTGAATCCAATGTTATGATAAAAAAGAATCAACTCAATTGCTATAGTACATCTCAAGTTATCGCGAAAATACCACAATTACTATTACAAGATTCTGGGAAAAGTTTCAACTTTGCAACGTCATTTTTCTACTTTAACTCTTTCAAACAGACCCAATCTTTGGTCAAAGTAGAGGATATGTGTCTAATATCAATAATAAAAATTTCAAGATCATAAAATATACGAAAGATAGGCTAAACTACAAAATGCTAGAGCATTTGACCCTGGGAATTTTTATCGAATTAACTGAGTCTCATCTAGGTCTGAAAGTTTTACTGTATGTTCAACCAAATGTCTAGTTTCCAGGGAAAAAAATTACAAAACTAAAATCAAAATCTAAGATATTACGAAAAATTAAATTCCAAATACTGTAGAGATTCACACCATGCCCCAATAAACTCCAACATGTAACCAAACAAGTCCAACTATCACTAAATCGTCATAAGGCAATCAAGAATTCAAATTATAAGTAACAATCCAATCTAAATCATCTAAAACAAAATAATAAGCTCCATCTAACGTTAAAGTCTCAATCAAACAAACGAAATGACCCTAATACCTAAAGATAAACAACTAACCTAATTTGAATCAATTTCTAACACTTCTATATTCCCCACGCTTCCTTCGGATTCACGATTCTCGTCATCCGTCTCCTCGACTTCATCATCTTCATCTTTCGGTTCTCGGTTCCATATCTTACGATCTTTCATAAATTTCTGGCATATCGAAAGAGGATCTATCATGTACTCCCCTCCATCCTTATATTTTTGAAATTTCGGCATCTCATTACGCCCATGAACTAATTCACCATTCTTCCTTTGAATTTTAGCGAACATCCTCCTCCTACACAAGGCTTTAAGTAAACAGTGACACTTGAATATATGATCCCTATAACGTCGATATTGATATTGTTGATATAATGCTTCACATCGGTTTACTATACGCGCTCAAAGTCCAATAATTTCTCATATTCCCTCCACTTCGGCACAATAGGATGGTGCATTAGTCTATAAACACTTTTCCTTGCTGCAGTCTTAGTTCTAGCCATCTACCGAAGAGAAAAGACATAGAAAAACATAAGGACATAAGCTAATCATAAACATCAAAACTTTGTGGATTTCCCAACAAATACTCATCCGGAGTTTCTAACAAGAAGTCCCAAAACAAAACAAGCAATTTCTAACAAAATCCCAAAATGCTTTCAAAGGTGAGGGTGGGTGGGATAACCCTTAAGACACATGTGACATCGCTTTAATCCACCATTTCTCCTAAATCATCCATAGGTCCAATTCCACCATCGTCCTCACGATGAATCTATGGATTGAGATCTAACATCAATGTACATTTCATGAAATGTGGCGTTATCATCCATTGGCCTTGATACAAGTTTTTCTGATTCGGAAGGTACCATCCTCCCTCGTGAACAAGGTCATTGAATTGTTCTTTAGCCAAAATTCAAGGCTCCAAATTAGGCAAAGACTCCACAATACAATGACTTTGAAACAAAGAAACGATAAAGGTGGCTCCTCCAATATAGTTATAAGCCCAATCTTCACATTGATTCACGACTTTATCTAAGAAATCTAAAATTGACATTCTCTCAAAGAAAGGCTTTCTCGTAGGGTGGCGAAGCTGAAAATCCTCTACGGTCGGGTTCAATAAAACGGGTTCCATCTCTACAAAAGGTAAGGGATAACTTAGTAAATTCCAAACACAAACTCAAGTCAACCTTAAGCTACCCGATTCCAAACGGCTTATCAAATTTTATTGTCCTATGTTCATTTTAGTTTCCCTACAAATTTTATATTATTTTTGTTAAACCGGTGCTCTGATGCCAACTGCACACCCCCAATTTCCACCCCCTGGGAACTCGGAGATGTCACTCCGCACTCGGGAATTCCTCCCACAATGGAAAGTTTAAATTCAGACAATTATCCACCAACTATTAACTCAATAGTGCCCAAAGGAATTAAATATAAATTATCAACATCTCTTTCCACAAACTGGCATAAAACCTAACCAACTAAATGAACGTCTGACAGTTTATGTGTTTATTCTAAACCAATAAATTACAGTGAAGCACTCCCACTAGATCATGCCACAATAACCTGAACATGTGTTGTGGAAAGAAAACACAATACACCAAAATTTGAAAATCAGCAAAAAATACTGAGCGAGATATACCCAAGCATGTAAACACGAATAGGATAACAAGTATTGATTTCCAAAAGAAATAATAAGAGTAATTGAAACAAACAACTTCTTGACACAATTCACTTCTTTCTCTTCCTTTATCGAACAATTCTTCTCAAAACCTTCTCGTAATCTTTTTCTTCAATCAAACTAAACATTTCTCTTTACTTTGTTATACTTGTTTATTTAGAGAGGATTAAACTCAGATCAAACTTCTATGGCCCTAGACCTTAAGTGTTGACACCACTCTAAGAACACTAAATATTAGAGAGGTGAGCACTAGAACGACTCGGGGTTCACTTTCGACCGAGTATAAACTATTAAAAAAATGAGTTATATCATAGCTGGTGCTTGCCGGATGACCGAAGCAAAATCATCAACTGCTAAATTATGTAAAGCCATACATCTCCTTACAACTCTTTCCACTTTACGGCATTGGCATTATTACATGTATTATGTCATTGCTAAAAAAGAATACTTCACACAAAAACAAACTTCCAATTTAAAGCATATAATCATGAAACACATTTTGAGACGTATTAACAAAAAATCGTGTAGTAACAAAAGAAGGTAAAGCTAAGAGCTTGACATATCAACTCACCTTGAATTACACGCAAAGCACAATCACTCGCTAGTAGTACTCAACATATCCTTGGTCAACGACAACGTCTCTTAAATATTAAATATGAAAGAAACCAAAAACATGACTAACCATAGGTAAAAAATTCCTACATGACGTAATATTCTCTCTACTAATATGACTATAATGTCTATATGTCACTTCCTAACCCAAGCTCTAAAGGCAATACAAATCTTTCCTCAAAATGTCATTAAATAATATGCCCATAACCTAACATAACTTTACTAATTTATTACTCAAACTTACCAAACATATAATGACTCAAAATTAGTCTCATTGGATCAAAAACTCTCTGAAAAATAATTTAAGCATCAAACGGATTCGAAATTTTATTCCCGGATCAAAAGATATACTCACTTTAACATTACTAGACAACATTATGATCTCGCGACAGATATTTCTGTTGCTGAAATTCAAATTCAGGATTTTCACATAAACTAACATCCAAAACATCTAATTAATCATTTCCTCTTTAATTCCATTCAATGTAAAATGATTTCCCACTTCAAACTAAGTTATTACCCACTTGCTGGAGTCATAAAATCACCTATGTAAATTAAGTATAGTATCCATTCATAACTGCGATTTTGCTCATAAACTATGAACATAATTAACACCAATAATCACCCAATGATTCTACTACTCAAAGAATAATAATCCTAACAATATGAATATGAAAATTAAGAATCAAACTAGGGTTTCGATTCACATACCGGAACACAAGGTAGATTGATGATCCCAACGGTGTAACTAAAAATCAAACGTCACAACGACGTAGTCTTAGCTGTGGATCTCTTGATTCATGATAATCATAGAGAATAGAGATTGAGATATTGAGATTAATATAATAGAGAACTCATCGATGTAAAGGCGAAAACAAGAGCACAAGGAGGCCGAATGCGGTGGAGGCGTCCGTGTGGGGGCGGCGACATCAGATCCAAGAGAAAGAGAAAGAGAGGCATGGGTATGGGACACGGAAAGGAGAAGAAGAAAAGAAAATAAATAAAAAAAATAGAGAAAAAAAGTAGAAGAATAAGAGTTGGAAAAGGATTCTAGGATTGCATGGAAACAAGTCCATCCTAACTAACTAATTCAATTTAGTCCAAATCAACTTTATGATACTTCTCTAAATAGCCCCTAAGTTCTCATGAATTCACAACAACTCCTCCAAAAGCTCTCTACTCACAATATCTCCCCTCAAAGTGTCTTAAATACTATTTTAACCCTATAATGAAAAATGGGGTATTTCAATGTGACCTTCCAGCCCAGGTCATGCCAACTCTGGGCAGTTCCTGCCACCTCCTCCAAATATCGTGATACTTCGGATGATTTCCTCCATATCGTGCGACCTCCCCCCGAGGTTGTGTGACCTCGAAAAAATCATGAATGCTTCTTTGCTCTTCATCTTGATCCCTTTGGTATCTGTTGTTGCTCTTGATGATTTCTTCAACTTATTTAAGGAATAAATCAAAAAATCTCCACCTTGACTTGAATTCTTCTCATTCAGCAACAACTTCTTCTCTTCTAGGAAACAAATCTTGTCTTCTCCATACTCAATTGCCTCCCGTCAAGGATACTCACTGGACCCTACCGGGTCCAACATGCCCCTAAGAGCCTCATCGGCTCAACATGTTGAGCAATTCCAGACAATGCTATAACTTGTTCTCTAAAGATGGATTTATGAACATATCCACGGAGTTTTTTTGATGTCCTCCACCTTCTTTACCTCGATCCTACTTTCGTCTCTCAGAAAATTATACCTCACGTTGATATACTTGGTCCTTTCATGATGAACCTGATCCTTAGTCAAGAAAATTTCACTTAAGCTATCACAATTGACTATCGCTTGATCTTGGAGCAGGTCTAGGTCATTGACCATTCCTGTAAGGCATATTGTTTCCTTTGATGCTTCCGTTAGAGCCATGTACTCCGCCTCCATGGTTGACAACGTCACCTTTGGCTGTAGCATAGCCTTCCAAATCTTAACAGAACCTCCCAGAGTAAACACATAGCCGGTGATTGATCTCATCCTGTCAATATTCCCTGTGTAGTTTGAATCCAATCCAGCTACCAAGATGTCTTCACTAGCCCCATAACATAGGAAAATGTCTGACGTACCCTTAAGGTACATGAATATACGCTTCGCCTTCCAGTGATCCTTACTCGGTTGAGCCATAAAAAAACTTACCACACTAACAGCGAATGCTATATCTGGTCGAGTGCAGACCATATCATACATGAGGCTTCTAACTGCGCTATCATATGGAACCTTGGACATGTACTCCTTATCCTCAGCAGTCTGAACTGTGTACATTTTTAGCTTGATGTTAGTTGCCATAGGAGTATCTATAGATTTAGACGATAACATCTTAAATCTCCCCAATACCTTCTTGATGTATCACTGCTATGATAGGGAAAGCTTCTTTTTCTTCCTATCTCTATATATCTCAACTCCTAGACTCTTCCGAGCAGCTCCCAGATCCTTCATCTCGAATTCCACACTGAGAGACCTCTTCAATTTTTGTATGTCCTTCACATCCTGAGTTGAGATAAAAATATGATCCACATACAATACTAGGTAGATAAGTGTTTCACCTTGCAAGAGCTTGTGATACACGCAACAATCACACTCGCACTTATGGTAACCAATCTTCAACATGAAGCTGTCGAACCTCTTGTACCATTTCCTTGGTGACTGCTTAAGTCAGTAGAGAGATGTTGTCAGCTTGAACATGTGTTATTCTTTTACGGGAACTTGGAACCCCTCCGATGGGCTCATGTATATTTCCTCCTCCAACTCTCCATATAGGAAAGTTGTTTTCACGTCTAGCTGCTAAAGTTCCAAGTCGTGGTGCACCACCATTTCTAGTAGCACTCTGATTGAAGTGTTTCTAAACACCGGTGAGAAGAGCCAACTCCTTATTTGTAAATGAACCCTCTTGCAACCAGCCTAGCTTTACACTTGATGCCCTCTCCAGATGCAGTTCATTCCTTTCTTCTGAAAACCCACTTGCAAGTGACTATCTTCCTTCTCGCTGGCAATTTAACAAGCTTCCAAAGTTGAGTTATTGTTAAGAGACTCCATCTCTTCTCCTATCGCGGCAATCCATTATGCTGACTCAGAAATAATGTTCGTAGCCATGTAGGTGGACGACTAATCCTCCACTTCCTCGGCTACCTGCAATGCATATCCCACCATACCATAATCTCTGTATCTCGCCGGAGGCTTTATGACTCTTCTTGGTCTTCCTTCAGAAATACTATGATGAACCGGTTCCTTTGGTAGCAACGCATCTGCAACACCCCCAAATCATACGGCCGGCCGGGCCGCATGTTTAGAGATATGTCTCCGCCCGAGGTGATGAGCCTCATTGGGAACGAATAAGGATCTTCGGTTCACAGCTAGTACAACCACCGACTAATAAAAACATAATTTATTACAATTTCAATACAAACAGTGATAGCATTTGAAAGGCTAGAAATACATTTTTCAGTGTCGTGAACGTCCCCCACCTTGAACAATAAACTGCGGTGTTTAAAATGGCAAAAACCGACACAGTTTTACAGAAAATGATCAACAAACGGCTGATTAAGCTAACACCCATAGCACGTAAACAGATTATGATACATATGACAGGAATAACAAGTTCGCTAATAAAAAATCAGATATTTGTGGGAATAACGATCTCGTTGATTTGATGTGTCATACTTCGTAACGATTTCAAATTTTGTATTCCGACCCAAAGACGTGGATTATCGTGGGCAATCACTGTTAACAGCATTTCGCAATATCAATATAAACCTTAAGATGATAACTTTCATTTTCTCAATGATAACATAATCGAGTCCAAGAGTTCATTTTACCAACTAGTTGATACGGGGAGTGACCATATCCAATCCACAACCACTTTCTCATAATATGCAAAAGCACAACCATAACCATAACTCAATCACAGGAGGTTCGCATCACAGCGCCTCATAATCATAACATAATCAAAAGGAGGTTCGCATCACAGCGCCTCATAACCACATAACAGTAACCAATCACAATATGTCAGAAATGTACCGTATCAGGGATATGGCACAAATGCACGCACAACAGCTTTCACTTTCGTCGTTACGAATTTTCTTTCAAGATAATACAAGATGTAAATTTGGAGCTCCAAGTAAAGCCGGTGTGGCAAACTTTCATAACAATCAATGTATGATTGTGAGAGATATTTGTATTTGACCAATAAGTGAGCGGTATGCTACTTTCGGATAATCGTGGTTCGTGAACTAGGTAATCACGACCTAATTTGTTAGTCGTGTTTGATTGGAACGATACTTTCTCATTTCACAACTGAATTTATATGTTCTTCTTTTGGATTCTTATTTTTTTATTTGGACTACCAATTTCATACGGGACTTCAAAGTAGAGTATTTCAAAACAAGTAAATAACTCAAATAAAGCATGTATAGTAGTGTTTCACAAATAACACACGCGATACAAGAAAGAATGAAACGCACACGAGGATAGGCATATTAACTTACCGAAATCCAAAAGCGCGTCCTAGATGTAGTTCTCGCCTACGAAACCGTCACCTACAAATTGGAACTTCTAAATTAATACACTCTCATCCAATTTATGAAGACAAACTATTATAAAATATTTTCTAGATCCTTTATTTTTCTCAAGAAAAGTATTAATTTTAACTTATATACGAACCCAAAAATATATTTTCTTCTATAATATTTACCCCCAACAATATAGTTGTTAATTATACATGATTGAAGGGGTGTACAATAGGTATAAATGCTAGATCAATACTCTAGAAGGGGGGGGGGGGTTGAACAGAGTATGCAGACTTTTGCTAAACTTTGCAAGAGTAGTTGTTTCAAAAAAATTGTAAAAAAGAGATTCAAGGCCTTGAAATGAGTTTCAAGACCTTGGAATAAAACAGTTAAAGTGAATAGAAGAATAAGTGTATTTCAAGGCCTTGAAATGCGTTTCAAACCCTTGAAATGAAACTGTCTTGAATGCTGCAAAACTTCTAAGTTTGTAAAAGAAAAGTAAATGCAAGAGACACAAGATATATAGAGTTCAGTCCAATTGTACCTACGTCTCTACCTTAGGGACCTTCGCCCTGCAGGATTTTCAACTTAATTCTTATTAATCAACAGTTAAGACCTACATCTCAAGCACAGAGAGATACCTTACTCTGTTACAGCTTGTGGTTCTCACTAACCTATCTAGTACCTGCTCTAGCTATCTGATTAACTAATAATTATCTATTGTTCACCTTGAACAATCCTTGAGAATGAACAAAAAAGTAATATATGAATGATATACAAATAAAGTTCAGTACAGAAGAACACAGGAAATGTAACTGCTGTGAGAGTGCAGCGTTCTTCTGAGAAATGGATTGAGAATTTGATATGCTTCTTTGTTACTTGGCAATCCTTGAATGTGTAAGAGAGTCTCTAAATTTTTGTCCGTTGATTTGCTTCTTTGATGCTTCAAACTGAGCTCTTTATATACAGCTCATTTGATCTGCAAATCTTCAAGATTTTCAGCAACAAGCTTTCCTATATTGTAGGCAAACGGATAGTTGCTCAGTATCTTCAGGGATACTGATCTGATCTTGTCCATAAACATGTTGAGATGCTGTTAGAATCATTAGATTGATTGCAGAATCAAATCAACCCATAAATTCCTTTCCTGAAAAACTGAGGTTTGGAAATTAATCTTTAGAATAGGAAATAAACTTTCCCTGAAAAACTGAGTCAAACAGATGGATTAGATGGTGTTAAACATAACAAAATAGTTTGTCTTTCATCATCACGTAATAATAGATTCAGAACAGGGGTTTAGGAGTTCAAATAGAAATAGAAACTCCCCCAAAGTTCATGCTCATAACTCTCAATCAATTTCAAGGCTTTGGAAGCTGTTTCAAGGCCTTGTTATAGATTGGTTATTTCAAGTCTTTGAAACATTGAAACAACTTTGAACTTACAATCTCCCCCTTGATGAAAGACAAAACCAAGGTCTTCCAATCTGTTTGATACTGTACTTCTGCAACAAATACTCATTAGCACATAGTATAAATAATCATATAAAATCAACACATAATGTCCAAAAGATCCATTTTATTAAACTGAAAAATAGCAAAGTGTGCAGATAATCCTAACTGACCAAAACCAGGTCATCTAATCAAAAATAACAAATAAAACAACCTATATTGTCTCCCCATTTTTGACCTTAATCAAAAAAGAATGAGAATATATTGGATCAGTGTTCGGAAAAATAATACAAAGTTAAAATTTTGAAAGTTAAGAATTTCAAGGCTTTGGAAAAGAGTTCAAGGCCTTGAAAAAGGAAAAATAAAGAGTAGGCAAGAATTAAAGGGTATGGTCTTCATCTCCTTGCTTCACTGCATCCTCTTCCTGACTTTCTTCCTCATCGTCCTGTCCTTCTTCTTGTTGATCCACGTCATCACCTTTTTCACCTTCTCCCTCAAACAAATCAGCAGCAGTCACAATCTCTGGTATAGTGGACTTCTTTGGTTTCTTCTTCTTAAGATCTACGAGCAGTGCACCTGAGTCTAGACTGTCTTCTTCTTGATCTTCATCCACTTGTTCAACCTTCACTTGTTTGCCTTTTCCTTTGACCTGAGCGGTCTTATCTGAAGTTGAATGCTCACTGGATGGATCCTTTGCTGATTCAGCCTTTTTGGTACTCTTCTCAGCATGAGACACTTCCTCAGCTACATCAAACAATGTTATGATCCTGAACATGTTTTCAACCATGTACTTCACCTGCCTGAGATCAATGTCAAACCCATGCTGATTATCCTTTACCTCATCAATATCCATCTTTTGTTCTTTCAACAACTTGATGGTCAAGGGGTTGTCTTGGGACTGAGAGGTTTGGCTTTAAGTATTTGGGTTTAAGAAACTTCTTGGAACCCAATTCTTCCTCTTTCAACTCTGAGTAGAGCTTCCAAACTTTAGCACTTGTTTTCACCACACCAATCTTCTCAAAAGCCTTCTCATTGAGCATACCAAAACCAGTAGTCACTGATTCTTCATTGTCAGTTGGAATTTCAAAATGTTGGACGAATAAGGTGAGCATATTGGCAAATGGCAAAGGGTGTTTTCTCTGGTTGGTTTGGCTATAAAGCATATATTCCATCACTAGCTTTGGAAGATCAATTTCATACTCATGCATAAACAAGTACATATAGTACAACACCCTGTCAGTTACTAGTTCCTTTGAGTGTTCCCTAGGCACCACACATCTCATAAAAATGGTGAACAAAACTTTGGCTTCAAAAGTTTGCACAGAGTGTGTTAACTGCTTAGATGAGGTAGGGGTATTTGTTAGAAAGAACTCTCCCTTCGCTAGTTTCAGGGCATCACTCTTAGTAGGGTAGTTAATGGTGTCATATCTCTTAGGACAACCTAGAACATTTGCAAACTCAGCATGATCTAGTTCCATGTCAATGCTAGAAACCTTAGTCTGAATCACCAGACTTGCAAACTTCTTGACTTGTTTCATGTTTAGGTAAAAGAACCTGGTGAGTCTAGGGTAAGCTATCTCTGGAGGATTTAGAATAAACCAAAGAGAACTTTTCCTCAACATTTTGATGCATTCCAGATTCATGCCATGTAGCATAGGCATACTAATCAGACTACAGAAACCAACCGGTCTACATGAAAATCCATCAAGCCACTGAACTCTAGCAACATTAGTAATAAATCATGTACTATGAGGAGCTGATTTCTTACCAGTGGATTTCTTCTTTTCTAAATAGATCTGCAATGCCTTTTCTATGTTATCATCTGCTTCATCCCCTGTAACCTTTTCCTTTCATTTTCCCTTGTCTATTTTTTCAACCTTCTTCTTTGACTTCTTTGGGCTACCAATCTGAATACCCTTCTGTTTCTCTGGTGCAGTCTCCACTGCCTTCTTCTTCTTCTTCTTCTTCTTCTCGCTGGACACTGGGGTTCATCCTTCTTGGCCTTCTACTTGGGAGGAAGAGGGGCTATATCTTCTACAGTAGGGTTTTTTGAACTAGAGTCCCCACTAATGTTCTGAACCTCTTCCATAGTGGCTTTTCTTTTCTTCTCTGTTGTAGCCTTTGATCCACCAGCCATCTTGATTCTATCAGAGGCTCTTCAGGTGCTCATTAGGGTTTGGAGAAGAAGAGATAGGTAGGCTAAATACGAAGGAGAGAAAGAAGGAATGAGATAAATAGAAGAGAGTTTCAGTTTGAAAAGGAAACTAAAAATTTTCTCTAATCTTTGAAGATCTTGATGATAAAAAAGATTCAAAATTGTGTGTGCCGTTTGAAAAAAATATATAATACTATTTTGGCTGAAAAGGGGTTTTTCAAAATTGAGGGGCAACATTGAGCAATTACCTACAAAGATAACACCCAATATTGAAAGATCAAAAATTATTGACTAATTAACATGCAGTCTTACTTTCAAGGCTTTGGAAAGGGTTTCAAGGCCTTGAAAAGCTATATCATGTAAAGAACACATACTCAAAGCTTTGAAAGGATTTTCAAGGCTTTGAAAATCAGTTCAAACCTTTGAAACACATAATACTTACCTGATTCTCTCCCTAAACCAAAGCTTCCTTGTTTAGCATACGCAATTCCAATCTTAAGGCTGAGAATCTTTCATCTGGCAACAGTTTAGTGAAGATATCTGCAAATTGCATGTTAGTAGAAACAAATTCAAGTATAATATCACCTTTCTCTGCATGATCTCTGATGAAGTGATGTCTAACATCAATGTGCATTGTTCTTGAATGCTGAATTGGATTATTCGTAATTGATATTGTTCTTGTGTTGTCACACTTGATAGATATATATTTGAAAACAAATCCAATATCTCTCATTTGTTGTGTTATCTAAAGCAATTGAGAACAGCAAGCTCCAACTGCTATGTATTCAGCTTCAGCTGTTGATAGTGCAACTGATTTTTACTTCTTTGAATGCCAGCTGATTAAAGATGATCCAAGAAATTGACAGCACCATGATGTACTCTTTCTGTCAACTTTATATCCTGCAAAATCAGCATCTGAATAGCCACACAAAGAGAAGTTAAATTGTTTAGGATGCCAAATTCCCAAGTATTTGGTACCTTTGAGATATCTAAAAGTTCATTTAACTGCAGTCAAGTGTGATTCTTTAGGATCTGCTTGAAATCTTGCACACATGCACACACTAAACATAATATCTGATCTACTAGTTGTGAGATAGATTAATGATCCAATCATACCTCTATACTCTTTCACATTCACACTCTTACCAGATTTATCCTTGTCTAAAGACACTGTAGAACTCATGGGAGTCTTAATCTCTTTGGATTGAGACATATTATACTTGCTTTGCAAGTCCTTTGTGTACTTGATTTGATGTAGGAAAATTCCCTTCTTCATTTGATGAATTTCAAGTCCAAGGAAGAAGTTTAATTCTCCCATCAAGCTCATTTCAAATCCCTGCTCATAAGACTTGAGAATTCCTTGCACAGAAGATCATTACTAGCTCCAAACATAATATCATCAACATAAATTTGAACTACAAACATATCTTTCTCATGAGTCTTTATGAAAAGGGTTTTGTCTACCAATCATCTTTTGAAATCATTTTCAAGTAGAAAATTTGACAATCTTTCATACCAAGCTCTTGGAGCTTGTTTTAAACCATAAAAAGCTTTGTCAAGTTTGTAAACATGATATGGAAACTTGTCATGTTCAAAGCCTGAAGGTTGAGCAACATAAACTTCTTCTTGCAGATAAACATTTAGAAAATCACACTTCACATCCATTTGAAATAGTTTCATGTTATTGTGAGATGCAAATGCAAGTAGAATTCTAATTGCTTCTAACCTGGAAACAGGAGAAAATTTTTCTTCATAGTCAATACTTTCTTCTTGATTGTAGCCTTGAGCTACCAATCTAGCTTTGTTCTTGTTTATCTTTCCATTCTCATCGAACTTGTTTCTGAATACCCATCTGGTGCCAATGACAGATTGATTTCTTGGTGGAGGAACTAGGTTCCAGACCTTGTTCCTTTCAAACTCATTGATTTCACTTTGCATAGCTATAATCCAGTTTGCTTCTTGTAATGCTTCCTTCACAGTTTTATGCTCTACAAGAGAAATAAAAGATTTAAAAGCACAGAGATTTTTCAACTGTGATCTACTCTGTGTACCAGTGGTTGGATCAGAAATAATATTATCAGCAGGATGAGATGAGAGATATTTGAATCTCTTTCTTGGTGTCCATGGTTCAGGCTCTCCAGTTTGCTTCTCATGTGTCTGAGAACTTGAAGTAGTAGCTTGTTCTCCTTTTTTCTCTGGAGATTCTGTTTCAAGGCTTTGAACCTTTCTTTCAAGGCCTTGAAAATGCCTGTCTTGTTCCAGTGACATTTCCTTGGATCTTTTTGAGGATTCTTCTCCAGTATCTGAATCATGCTTATTCAGATTGAGATCTGGAAAACCATCACTCAAAGAACCATCATACATTTCATAAAAAATAACATGAATACTTTCTTCAACAAGCTTGGTTCTCTTATTATAAAATCTACATGCTTTGCTTGTCTGTGAATAACCAAGAAAAATAACTTCATCACTTCTTGCATCAAAATTACCAAGATTGTTCTTACCATTATTGTGGACAAAACATGTACAACCAAGAGGTTTGGAGTAAGAAATGTTTGCATTTCTTCCTTTGAACAACTCATAGGGGGTCTTCTTCAGAATAGGTCTGATCAAGCACCTGTTAAGAATATAGTTTGCTGTATTCACAACTTCTGCCCAATAATACTTTGGCAACTTGTTTTCCAGAAGCATTGTTCTTGACATGTCTTCAAGAGTTATGTTCTTTCTTTCAACAACTCCATTCTGTTGAGGTGTTCTAGGAGCAGAAACGTTGTGAGAGATTCCATACTTAGAACAGAATATATCAAACTCAAGTTGATCAAAATCTCTACCATGATCACTTCTGATTGAAGCAATAGGTAGGTTTTTCAAATTTTGAAGTTCTCGACAAAGTTTTGAAAATTCAAAGAGAGCTTCAGATTTTTCTTTCAGAAACATTGCCCACGTGTATCTAGAGAAATCATCAACAATAAAAAGTATGTACTTCGTAACCTTTTCAGTTGGAGTTCTCATAGGACCACAGAGAACCATATGCAACAGTTCAATGGGTCTAGTAGTACTTACAAAGTTCTTTGGCTTGAATGAGCTTGTATTTTTCTTGCTTGTGCACATGCCTTGCATACTTCTTAATCTTTGAACTTGATAGAGGGTAAGCCTCTTACTAAGTCCTTGGAAACTAAGTTGTTCAAGGTATGCAAGCTAATATGTCCCAACTTTCTGTGCCAAAGCTTTGAATTCTCTTTCCAGGCCTTGAGACTCTTCAAGTTTTCACCTGCAACTTTGTTAGTTTGAAAAGTTTAAAGTTTGTTAGGATGTGATGATGAAATTGCCAGATTTCTCATTCTGCATCACAAACTTATCTTTATCAAAGATAACTTTTTTGCCATTTTCACAAAGTTGAGATACACTAAGCAGATTAAATTTCAAGCCGTCAACTAGATATACATCAGAAATAGAATTTTCAGAATCTATACCAACTTTACCAATACCAAGAATGTTGCATTTGCCTTTGTCACCAAGTGTAATTGATCCTTCTGATTTCTCTTTCAGTTATGAGAATAGAGATCTCTTTCCACTCATGTGTCTTGAGCAACCACTGTACATAAACCACTTTTTCTCTTTGATCTTGGTGACACCTTGCAAACACCATTCACTGCCTTATCCATCTGTTAGACCAAGTGCTGAATTTAGATTCATATTCAGGGTCAACCATGTTAGGTGGTCTAACCCATTTAGGAACCAACATCTGTCTAACTTGTCCTTTGATTTGGAAGGGAAAAGTGTTCCTCATAATGTGAGGGTATCTTCTTCTAAAAGGACAAGTCATTTTAACATGACCAATCTTATTGCATTAATGGAACTTAGGAGATGTTTTGCTTCCAGCTTTCACAAATCTGGTATTGTTTTTATTTAAAAATTTTGGATTGTATCAAGTTTTGTGAATAGACTTCAAGCTACCTCCAAGAATAAGTTTCAAGTTGTGTTATGAGCTTGCAAGTTTGGCTTTGACCAATTCATATTCACTGTCAGTATTGTTCTGAGAGATTTCAAGATTCTGATTCAGACAAACAAGATGTAAATTTTCTTTTGATTTCTCATGAACTTTTTCTTTCGAAACTCTAATTTCTTTCAGATAGCCATCTTCATTTGAAAGCATTGTTCTAAGATAATCAGAGAGGGCTTCTGTTGGTTTTGAAATCAAACAATTCACCATTACCTCAATGTTCGTTTCAGAACTTTCATCATGCTTGGGCATAAAGCATATGTTGGCATGTTCTTCTTCAGATTCAGAGTCACTTGTTGTATCTGAATCACTCCATGAAGCTATCATAGCTTTTCTTGCTTTTCTTGTGTGGACAGTCTCTGATTAAGTGTCCTGCATCACCACACTCAAAGTAATTCACGACTTTAGGCTTATTATTGTGTGAATAAGATTTACCTTTGTAGTCTTTGCTATTGTAGGATCTTTTTCTTTCTATGTTGAAGTCATTGTTTCCAAGTCTTTTCTTCATTTTGAGAATTATGGTCAAGGCTTTGGAAATCAAAGCAATTTGATCTTCATCATCATCCTCAGTTCCATGGCTTTGAACTGTCTCATTCGCCTTAGCCTTGAGAGCCAAGTTCTTTCCACCTCCAGGTAGTTCTCCATCAACTTTATTCATGGATATCTCATGTGTAAGGAGCTTCCCTTGTAGGTCATGAAGTTGAAGTGATGAGATATCTTGAGCTTCTTCAATGGCAGTAGTCTTTGGTTCCCATTTTACCTTTGGAAGACTTCTTAGAATCTTCCTCACCTTCTCTTCATTGGAAATATTCTTTCCTAGTGATTCAAGGCTGTTGACAATGTCAGTGAACCTTTTGAACATGTCTCTGATGGACTCATCTCTATTCATTTTGAATAGCTCATATTGCCTGAGATATATGTTGATCTTGGTTTGCTTGACTTGACTGGTTCCTTCAAAATTCACCACAAGCTTATCCCATATCTGTTTGGCACTTTTGCAGCTTGAGATTCTGTTGAATTCATCTGCACTCAAATCACAATATAAGAGATTCATAGCTTTATAGCTCTTGAAAACTGCTCTAATTCAGATGAAGAAAGAAAGCCTTCATATTTGGGAGTTTTAATCCCATCTTGCTCTGTGTAGAAGGTGCGATGACCATTCTGGATGATAGTCTAGAGATCCATATCTTGATCAATAATGAACATTTTCATCAATGCTTTCCAGTAGACAAAAGTGTCTCCACAGAAGAGAGGAGGTCTGTTAGCAGCTCTTCCCTGTGAGAAACTACCATCACCTACAATACTCATAATCACAAGATGGTTAAATCTATGCAGTGATACAAGCTCTGATACCAATTGAAGGGGTGTAAATTAGGTAGAAATGCATGATCAACACTCTAGAAGGGGGGGGGGTTGAATAGAGAGTATGCAGACTTTTGCTAAACTTTGCAAGAGTAGTGGTTTCAAAAGATTTGTAAAGAAATTCAAGGCCTTGAAATGAGTTTCAAGCCCTTGGAATAAAAAAATTAAAGTGAATAGAAGAATAAGTCTATTTCAAGACCTTGAAATGCATTTCAAACCCTTGAATGAAACTGTCTTGAATGCTGCAAAACTTCTAAGTTGTAACAGAAAAGTAAATGCAAAAGACACAAGATATATAGAGTTCATTCCACTAGGACCTACGTCTCTACCTTAGGGATCTTCTCCCAGCAGGATTTTCAACTTAATTCTTATTAATCAACAGC
Organism: Linanthus parryae; assembly: GCA_023055425.1. Taxonomy (NCBI): domain Eukaryota; kingdom Viridiplantae; phylum Streptophyta; class Magnoliopsida; order Ericales; family Polemoniaceae; genus Linanthus; species Linanthus parryae. Next base: position 69,126,674 of record JALGPY010000007.1, on the reverse strand, counting down.
TAAGCCCTAGATCTCAAGCACAGAGAGATACTTTACTCTGTTACAGCTTGTGGTTCTCACTAACCTATCTAGTACCTGCTCTAGCTATCTGATTAACTAATAATTCTCTATTGTTCACCTTGAACAATCCTTGAGAATTAACACATAAGTAGTATATGAATGATATAAAAAGAAAGTTCAGATTAGAAGAACACAGGAAATGAAACTGCTGTGAGGTTGTAGTGTTCTTCTGAGAATTGAATTGAGAATTTGATCTGCTTCTTTGTTGTTTGGCAATCCATGAATGTGTTTGAGAGTCTCTCGCTTTTTTTCCGTTGAGTTGTTTCTTCTATGCTTCAAAGTGAGCTCCTTATATACAGCTTATTAGATCTGTAAATCTTCAAGATTTTCAGCAACAAACTTTCCTATTTTGTAGGCAACAACTTTGACTTCTCTAACAGTCTTCTCCAACGGATAGTTGCTCAGTATCTTCAGGGATACTGATCTGATCTTGTCCAGAAGCATGTTGAGAGGCTGTTAGAATCATTAGATTGATTTCAGAATAAAATCAACCCTGAAATTCCTTTCCTGCAAAGCTCAGGTTAGGAAATAAATCCTGTAGAATAGGAAATAAACTTTCCCTGCAAAACAGAGTCAAACAGATGGATTAGATGGTGTTAAACATATCAAAATAGTTTTTCTTTCATCATCAAGTAATAATAGATTAATCAGAGGGGTTAAGGAGTTCAAACAGAAACAGAAACTCCCACTAAGTTCATGCTCATAAGTCTCAATCAGTTTCAAGGCTTTGAAAGCTGTTTCAAGGCCTTAGACTAGCAATTTCAAGTCTTTGAAACATTGAAACTGCTTTGAACTTACAATGATAATTTAAGAAAAACTAAATTTATTAATGAAACTGAAATGGAAAACTACACTTAGTACCCCAAAAGTTTCTAAAAAGACAACTGCCCCCCTAAGTTTCTGAAACTACGAAATAACCCCCAAAATACTTTCTGAAAATTGCAATTTAACGCCCTAACCAAGAACATTCAAACTAACGGATCAAAACATGGATTCAAGGTCCTAAAACATGATTTTGATTACAGAAAACAACTGAGGGGAAGATTTTGAGCATACCTAGTCCAAAAATCGCGAGAAATGGTGGAGAAACGGAGTGGGTCAAGGTCGCCGTCGACGTCGCTGGAGGTGGAGCTCGACGGGGCTTTCTCCGGCTGTTCTTGGGCGCGGCTGAGCCTTCCAACAGCTTGGTTGGGAAATTCTGAGTCTCGGGAGACCGGTGGAGCGAGGTGGGTGGCCTTGGTTGAGCTCCAGCGAAGTTCTCGCCGGAATCCATGGTGGTTCGTCGGTGTTTCTTCTTTCTTCGGTCATGTGGCATCCGTTTCAGTTTCTTCTTCTGCCACAGTGGTCTAAACAGATAGGGGATCGAGAGAGAGTGGGAAACAGAAGGGTGGAGGTGGTGGTTCCCATCGGTGGGTCGGCTGGTGGGTTTCCGTCAGGGAAGGCAGCGACACAACGCCGTTGCTGTTGCTGCTGTGCTTCTGCAAAGTAAAAGAGAGACAAAGGAGGAGAAGAGAGAAGAGAGTGGAGAGGGAGGTGATGGTGGTTATGGCCTTGGTGGTCTGTTTCCGAAGAAGAGAGGGAGGAGGAAGAAATAGAAGAGGGAGAGGAGAGAGAGAGAGAATGAAGTGTTGGAGAATGTGAGAAAATGATGGGGAAACACACACACCACCAGTGTGTTGGAGAAGGGGAAAAAATCATTTTTTTCTTTTATTATTATTAATAATATATGTATAAGTATAAATACGGTATTAACTATGTGTAGGTAGAAGTATAGATACGGTATAACAATACGTATAGTATAAATACAAAAATTACAAGTATTAACATACTAAAAGTTTTGTAAAAGACAAGTAATACCCCCTAGTTCATATGAACTCAAGTTTACCCCCAACATTAACTATTTAATATCATCTAAAATTACAACTACCTCCCCACTAGCTATATATTTTGAAGATAAACACTTAAACTTTACGAAACAGACGTATATTATACTTAGAAAAAGACGGTGTGTTACAGCATCCTCATCAGACTCTTCTGCTTCTTCCTCTTTGGTTTTCGATGGCGATGTAGGCAATTCAGGATCCTTAGGATCAGAAAGAGCCGAATCCTCTCCACCTTCTTCTCTGCATCTCCAACCTCTATATCCATGGAATTAGGCTTGATCATTGATTTCTCATAAAAAAACTACACTCATGCTGAGTATAATTTTGTTGTCTGCCAAATCTTGTACCCCTTTACACCTGTCCCAAAGCCCCTGAATACCCCCTTCTTTGCCATTTGCTGTAGCTTGCCATCATCCACATGATAATAGGTAACGCAAGCAAATAATCTCAGATACGAGTAATTTGCTGCTTTTTCGGACTAAACTTCAATAGGAATTTTGAATCCTATACATGTTTTCTAGCTCCGATTCATGAGATAGCATGCCATGGAAACTACATCTCCCCAGAAATCTCTAGAAAGACCTAAATTCGAAACCATACACCTTGACTTCTCTAAAAGTGGCTGATTCATTTTATCGGCTACACTATTCTGATGTGGTGTGTGCTGAGCGGTGTGATGGCGAGCAACTCCCTGACCCTTGCAGAATTCATGAAACTATGATGAAAAAAACTCCAAGTTTTCGTCCTTGCACAACCAATTCACCTTCTTTCCCACCTGATTCTCTACCACGGTCTTCCACTCATTGAATTTTGCAAAGGCTTCACTCTTGTGCTGTTGGAATAGATGCCCTAGAGGCAATCTTATTTAGTATGAACATTATTTGGCTAGAATAATCATTGTATTATTTATGGAGATATTTAATATAATGAAGTCCTTATATTACAAATGCGTTGTTTGTCTTAAATATACCTAGTCGATTGTATTGATTAAAAGGACGATCAACTATAGACTAGTATGTGGGTAGATTGATATGGAGATATCAAGTCTAGCACATGGGTATGCATTAGGGGTAATGGCATACTGGAATGACCCACCACGAGAAGGCTACATACAAGTTATATAAAGTCACAAGCGCTTCTCGTAGTGACAATGGTATTGTGGTCCTTAGACTTGAAGTCACTAGATACTCTAGTTGTGAAATATCATGCTTTGATATTATCAAACGTTGCGCCTTAACCGGGTACTATAAAGGTAGTTATCGGGCATGATAGGAAGCAAGCTTAGAGTTGGTAGTGATGTAGAAAAGATTTGTCCTTACCACATAACGGGATCAAATGTCCACGACCACTCGAGGGGTAGTGCTTATAGAATGTCTGGCCAGACTCAGATAAATCAATATAAGATACTGATGTTATCTGCATGGATAAGACTATTCCCAGGATCGAGAAACAATGGATTTGATATACGAGTGTGACTTATATGTATCATGTACAATCTGGATATGGAGACAAAGGGATAATACAGTACCGTAACATTGGTCAAATGATTTGTCAGATCACTGACTATTTCTTTTAGTTGGGTGGCATGGATGTATTGCTAAACACCGCTCTATTTTAGTAATCGTTACTACCAACTAAGTGAAAATTTATGGGGTCACACACACAATGGACTAAACCGGACTTTGGGCTTAATTAGTAGGACTAATTAAATAGAAGGATCATTACGCAACCAAATGCAAACTTAGTAGGACTAAATTAAAAGGTAGACTAATCCGTGTATGGACATGATTAGTATTGGGGCCATTATGCTGTTAAGAAAGAGTTATTACTATATAAGGGCACTCCTAGCTTATATTCTCACAATGGTGGATCATTATTGAGTGAGAGAACAAATCAAGGAGAGAGATGAAGACAGTTAGGTCCGAAACCCCAGCCGTCCGCCCCTACCCCGTCGGCCATCAAAGGGGCGCAGCCTATTTGGTACTCGTTTTGCGTGATCTTCTTCTTCTTCCGTCTTGACATGAACTAGCACAAGGCGTTGGGATGATACGGTGCAATCCTAGGTGTGGATACGCATAGAGACGCGGACGCAATTCTACGTAAAGTGATCAATTCAAACAAACAAGGTACCATGATCTTTATCCCTTACCATTGTTATGATGTCTTGTCCTGTGATCCTTGGAGGGTCTTGAACAGAGTTAATTTTATTTATTCCGCTGCGTAATCCGTATCAAAACCCTATGTGATTCATTACGAATATCCAAGTCATCCTTGCGTAGTCGTCTATGATGCTAAGAAAATACCTACACCGCTAATCCCCTCAACTGGAGATGGCCACCAGCAATCTGAATGGATGTAATCAAGATTACCTTTCGTTTTATGAACCACCTTAGGGAACTTGCTACCCTATAGCTTTCCATACACGCAGTGCTCACAAAACCTTAGGCTCTTGGGACTGTGCCCAGTGACAAAGCCTTTCTTGTGAAGTTTCTGCATTCAACATTCACTAATATGACCGAGCCTCATATGCCATATCTTTGTTGATCAGCTTCCTGAATCTCGGCTGAGACAACCCTTACAGACCCTGTGATGGTCGAACCCTATCACACGTACAAAGTCCCATCCTTAACTCCCTTGAGTAACACATGAGGACCCTTGTATATGCATAAATCTCAACCTTCACCCTTGAAGCTAAATCCATTGATGTCGAGTAGACTCACAGAAACTAGATTCTTTGTGATGAGTGGTACGTGTTTAACCTCCTACAATGTGCATTTCTTACCGACATACGTCTTGAATCTAACTGAACATTTTCCTATGATCTTGCTAACGGATCCGTTTTCCATATGAACAGACCCTCCATCTGCGCAGTTGCAGCTTGAAAATAGCATTGTTAGAACAAATGTGACAGGAAGATCCAGAGTCAAGAACTCCAGTTAAACAAAATCATCCTCGGACGAATTCTTGTTCTCTAACACTGCTGCGGATCCATTATGCCCCTGTTGACCTCATTTCGGGCAATCTCTCTTCCATTGCCACTTTTCCTTACATACACAGACATCTGTGGGTACGTAACATAGATCCATAAAACTGCTTTTTCTTCTTCTTCATACCCTTCTTGATTTCCCCCGTCGCCACCTTACGGAAGCATGGTACTTTGTACCCGTACATGTGTCCTTATGGCGCAATTCCCTATCATGGAGCGTTGATATGACCTCCTCTAGGGTTCAGCCGTCCTTATTCACAATAAAGGACTGCACGAAGTTCTAGTATGATGGGGGTAAAGAGACCAATAGGAGTAGTGCAGCATCCTCATCATTCACCTTCTCGTCGATGTTACATAAATTTAAAAATTTGCATTCAATCGATCAAGCTGATCCTCAGGATATGTACCTTCATTCATCCGCAGAGTAAATAACCATTTCTTAAGCATCAGCTTCCTAGTGAGACTTTTAGTTATGTAGGGACTCTTTAACTTGATCCATAATGCAGCTTCCGTATGCTCTCCTGCGACCTCCATGATCACGTTGCACAACATGATATTGAAGTTTGCTTTCTCCTCCATCAACTTATACTTTGGTGATGCAGCATTCATACCTCATTTGTCTGCGATCAAAGGTGCCCATATGCCTTTCCATTTGAACAAAGTCTCCATCTTTATCTTCCATAGACTAAATATATTACCTCAGTTGTCGATCTTCAACATCGTTCTGGACATTGTTCTTGGCAGATCTCTAACTCGAGTCGCGCACCTATGTTGGAAATATGCCCTAGAGGCAATCTATTTCTTGTGACATTTATGGATTAACTATGCATTATGTTATCGATATGGAGTTATGTTAACATGAATGAAGTCCTTGGAATATAAATGTTATATTCTTAAATATCCCTAGTCGATTATATTGATTACAAGGACAATCAACTATAGATTAGTATGGGGTTGGATTGATATGGAGATACCACGATCCTGTTGGAATAGATGCCCTAGAGGCAATCGTAGATTTAGTATGAACAATGTTTTGGCTAGAATATTCATTTATTATTTATGGCGATATTTAATATAATGAAGTCCTTAGATAAATTGTGTTATTTATCTTAAATATCCCTAGTCAATTATATTGATTAATAGGACAATCAAATATAGACTAGTATGTGGGTAGATTGATATGGAGATATCAAGTCTAACACATGGGTATGCATTAGGAGTAATGGCGTACTGGATTGACCCACGACGAAAAGGATACATTAAATTATGTGAAGTCACAATCGCTTTTCGTAGTGCTAATATTATTGTAATCCTTAGACTTGAAGTCACTAGATACTCTAGTTGTGAAATATTGCGCTTTGATGTTATCAAACGTTACACCGTAACTGGGTAATCATAAAGGTGGCTATCGGGCGTGATAGGAAGCAAGCTTAGAGATCGTAGTGATGTAGATAGGATTTGTCCCTCCCACATAATGGGAGTAAATATCCACGGCCACTCGAGGGATGAGGCTTATTGAATGTCTGGCCAGACTCAGATAAATTAATATGGAGATATTAATGTTATCTGCAAGCATAAGCGTATTCCCAGGATCGAGGAACTATGGATTGGATATACGAGTGTGACTATTTATGTCTCGTGTCCAATCCGGATATGGAGACAAAGGGATAATGCAATATGATATATTGGGCACAAAGGTTTGTCGGGATCACTGACTATTTCTATTGGTTGGGTTGCATGGATGTGTTGCTAGACACCGCTCCATGTTAGTAATAGTTACTACCAACTATATAGAAACCTATGGGGTCACACGTCAAATAGAGAAGAGCTAGATTTGGGATTAATTAATATGGATTAATTAATAGAAGGATCATTGTGCAACACCTTGCAAACTTAGTAGGACTAATTTGCAAGGAAGGGAATAGTTCTAGTCCTACTAGAACAAGAAAACTCTTTTATGGAAACAACAAGGAGTTGTTGGAGTATATAAGGAGGCTCTAGCTTCCTTCCCACTATATGAGTTATTAGTCATAACACACAAAGAGTGGGAGAGAGCAAAAGAGAGAGCAAGACAAGAGCTAGGGCCGAAACCCTAGCCCCGTCCGCCCCCTTACCCGACGGCAAGAAGGGAGGCCGCCCCTCCTTCGTTGCCTTGTTGCTTGGTTGCTTTGATCTTCATCCCTCTTCCTCCAAGGTTCAAGCTAGCACTTGATTGAAGGAAGAATCTAGATCTCACCTCTAGACGTGGATCAACCGTAGAGACGAGGACATCATTCTTCGTGTGATCTCACAAATCAAAAGGTACACATCTTCTATGTCCTTAATCATGTTATGATGTCTCTTCCTGTGATCCTTGGTGGGCTTTGAGTAGGATTAAAATTTTATTCCGCTGCGTTACCTACATCAAAACCCAACAGTGGTATCAGAGCCACAGGTCGTAGAGCATAACATGATATTATGTGTTTACGATTTCAGTTCATACACCGTATTATTGTTTATTACGCGAAAACTGAAAAATTGGCATAGTAGATGCTATATTGAATTTGATTCAATCAAACAAGACCCAATTTAACATTGGATGTTAGAATTGGTGAGTTTAATCACATGGGATGTGAATAATTGGGTTCTTGAAAAATTAGGGTTCATGGGCACATGATTGAAAAGGGGTTTTCAATTATGGAAACAAAATTATGGAATTAAATCCATAAGGAAACAACCTTGCTTGGGCAACAAGGAAGGAGGAAGGGGACTAGGGCCGAAACCCTAGCCGCCCGCCCCTCCCTTGGGCGCCAAGCAAGGCCGCGGCCCCCTTAGGCGTGCGGCGGTCCTAGGGTTCGGGCCACTTGCTGGCTTGGACCCTTTGGACCGTTGTGAAACCCTAGTTACCCAATTTTATTAAAATTAAACAAGCGCGTTAAAAATTGGTTTTAACTGTATTATGTGCTTTATTGCATGGTGGATGGATATGGCCTAGGATTGTGGATGTTTATTGTTTTGTGGTTTGGTTTACGGCCTGCGAGCTGATCAAATTAATGTAATAATTAATTAAGTTTTACGGCCTGCGAGTCGTTCTTTTTCTCCTCGACATGTGAGGCTTTTATTATTTATTCATTCTAGATGTTAGGCTAGAATTAGAAATATTTAGATGATAGCCAAGAGCATGGAGAAGAAGACCGGAGAACCAAAGAAGCCAAAAGACATCCCTAGGCGCGCAGCTTTGGTGGAGCACATGGAGATGAGCTCGGCACTTTAGGGCAATTAGATATTATCATTGGCTTGATAATATCATTAGTCTAGAGGCCATATCCATACCACGTTTCTTTATTTTTGTGGATGTTTATTATTCATGCCTTGTTATTTATTTTGTGTGTATGGCGCTACAAGCAAAACGATAACAAGATAATAATAAACAAGGTTGGTCTTTTATTGTGGATAGCCCAAATCCAAATAAGTAGACCATGTTGATAAAGATCAACCAAACAAATTAAAAGAAATCCCTCAATTAAATATTGCGTTTTGCCTTCTCTTGCCAAAACACCCTTCATGATCGTGGACTATTAAAATTCGGGCTTGCCAAAGCAAGGCGATTTTAATTTTTCATGATGTGTTGCGGACGACGCAAGCTAGTTATGCGTGTATGTTGAAAACAAGAGGTTGGACGCAACTAGGCAAGAATCAATTGGATTGATGAGCTTTGAGGCATGACAATTAGGAGTTATCCAATTGGATAAAGAATAAAAGGAAATTTATTCACCTAATTGGACCAAGAGTTGCATGGGATGCAATTGGAATGGTTCCTACCTAAATAACCAATTCTTGGGTGACTTGCCAAAGCAAGCTCAAGATGAAGTGAAATAAGGATCTTGGACCCACTAGAAAGTATAGAGATATTTTCCGCTTTAATAGTGAGGGCTATTAAACCGAGAAAAATAGTGGGAGCTATATTTGATGATCTAGCCATTGTTAAATATAGTCAAAATGTTCAAAATACTAAAATTGCATATTTCTCGTTTTTTGTAGAATTCCAAATGGCAAACAACAACGCATCGAGTTCATCCCTACGATCTGTCCTTGAGAAGGATAAATTGTCTGGAACGAATTTCCTTGACTGGTACAGAAACTTGAGGATTGTCCTCAAGCAAGAAAAGAAGCTGTACGTCTTGGACACTCCAATTCCAGACCCACCACAAGATGAGTCTCTATTAGCGGAAGTAAGGGCACGTCAGAAACATATTGATGATTCTAATGACGTGACTTGCCTCATGCTTTGTACCATGACTGGTGAGCTTCAGAAGCAACACGAGAACATGGAAGCCTATGATATGATCATACACTTGAAACAATTGTTTCAGGAACAGGCAAGGCATGAGCGCTATGAAGTGTCTAAAGCATTGTTCAAAAGTAGTCTTGCAGAGGGGAATCCAGTAGGTCCTCATGTACTCCGAATGATCGGGTACATAGAGAACCTTGAGAGACTGGGGTTCCCACTCGGCCAGGACTTGGCGACTGATCTCGTCTTGCAATCGTTGCCTGACAGTTATAATCAGTTCATCATGAACTATAATATGAATGAGATCAACAAGTCTTTGCCAGACCTATTGAACATGCTAAAGACAGCTGAGCAAAGCATCAATAAAGGCAAGGGCAAGGCCATAATGATGGTACACAAGAAGAAGAGCAAGTCAGTTGCATCTACTTCAAAGGGAAAACGCAAGAAAGTTGCGAAATCCAAGGAAGCCCTAAAGCCTAGTGGAGGCGTGGCTAAAGGTGAGTGTCACTACTGCAGCCAGCCGGGTCACTGGAGGAGGAATTGCCCTAAATATCTGGAGGATAAGAAGCTTGGAATAGTGATTCCACCACCACCAGGTATTTATGTTATAGACGTCAATCTCTCTATTTCATCATCCTGGGTATTGGATACCGGATGTGGTTCTCACATTTGTCGTAATGTGCAGGATTTGAAAAGAAGTAGAAGATTGCGAAAAGGGGAGATAGACTTGCGCGTCGGGAATGGAGCAAGGGTTGCTGCATTAGCTGTAGGCGTTTATGAGCTATCTTTGCCTTCTGGACTTATTTTAGAATTAGACAATTGCTTTTATGTGCCTGCTATGAGCAGAAACATTATTTCCATTTCTTGTTTGGACGAGAAAGGTTTTTCTATTTCAATAAAGGACAAGTGTTGCTCCATTTATTTTGATAGTATGCACTATTGTAGTGCGCATTTGTCTAATGGATTGTATATCCTTGATCTAAATAATCCAATCTATAACATAAGTACTAAAAGGATTAAAACTAATGATTTAAATCCTACATATCTATGGCACTGTCGTTTAGGCCATATAAATGAGAAACGCATATCTAGACTCCATAAGGATGGACTTCTAGACTCATTTGATTTGGAATCATATGAGACATGTGAGTCTTGTTTATTGGGAAAGATGACAAAGTCCCCTTTCAATAAGAAAGGTGAACGGACTAGTGAGTTATTGGCACTCATACATACTGATGTATCCGGGCCATTCCCCACGCCTGCCAGAGGTGGTTATACCTACTTCATCACTTTTACTGATGATTTCAGTAGATATGGATTTGTATACCTTATGAAGGCCAAATCCGAATCCTTTGAATTGTTCAAAGAATTCAAGAGTGAAGTAGAGAAGCAACTTGGCAAGAGTATTAAAGCCCTACGATCGGATCGTGGAGGAGAATACTTAAGCCAAGAGTTTGATGAGTATCTTAGAGAGTGTGGGATAGTATCCCAGCTCACTCCACCCGGAACACCACAATGGAATGGTGTATCTGAGAGGAGGAATCGCACTCTATTAGATATGGTGCGATCTATGATGTCTCAAACAGATCTTCCGATATCCTTTTGGGGACATGCTCTAATAACGGCAGCTTTTACCATTAACCGTGTTCCATCCAAATCAGTTATGAAGACGCCATATGAGATATGGACTGGGAGGCGTCCCATAGTGTCTTTTATGAAGATTTGGGGCTGCGACGTCTATGTAAAGCGTTTACAAACAGACAAGCTCGGGCCTAAAGCGGATAAGTGTAAATTTGTGGGATATCCTAAGGAAACTAAAGGATATTATTTCTATAACCCTACCGAAAACAAAGTGTTTGTTGCTCGGACCGGCGTGTTTCTAGAAAGAGAACTAGTCTCTAAAGAAGCAAGTGGGAGGGTTGTAGAACTTGAAGAAATTCATGAACCACAAATCACTGAACCAATAATGGAACATGAACAGGAACCACAAGAAGTTGTGGAAGAGCCTGTTCAGGTAACACAGGAACTCCGTAGATCAGGAAGAGTGCGTCATGAGCCAGAGAGGTATGGACTTCTCGTGACTGAGCCCGATGACGTACCACTCATGGATGATGAGCCTGCAAACTATGGAGAAGCCATGAGTGGCCCAGACTCTAAGAAGTGGCTAGAAGCCATGAGATCCGAAATGGATTCCATGTATACCAACAAAGTATGGACTTTGGTGGAACCACCCGAAGGGGCTCGACCCATAGGGTGCAAGTGGGTCTTCAAGAAGAAGACCGACATGGATGGCAAGGTAGTTGCCTATAAGGGGCGATTGGTGGCCAAAGGTTATAGACAGATTCATGGTATTGACTATGATGAGACCTTTTCACCAGTCGCCATGACTAAATCCATTCGAATCTTACTTGCTATTGCAGCATACTACGACTATGAGATTTGGCAAATGGATGTCAAAACAGCGTTCCTTTATGGGAACCTCCTTGAGGATGTGTACATGACACAACCAGAGGGTTTTGAGAATCCGGAGAATGCCAATAAAGTCTGTAAGCTGCAAAGGTCCATTTATGGATTAAAGCAAGCTTCTAGGAGTTGGAATCGACGTTTTGATGACGCGGTCAAAGAGTTTGGCTTCATCAAGAACGAAGATGAGCCTTGTGTTTACAAGAAGGTTAGTGGGAGCTCTATAGTGTTTCTGGTCTTGTATGTGGATGACATACTAATCATAGGCAATGATATTCCTACTTTGCAATCTGTTAAAGATTGGCTAGGAAAGTGCTTTGCGATGAAAGACTTAGGAGATGCAGCCTATATACTTGGTATAAAGATCTATAGAGATAGATCTAAAAGGTTGCTTGGCCTAAGTCAGAGTACATATATTGACAAGGTGTTGAAGAGGTTCAACATGCAAGATTCCAAGAAGGGATTCTTGCCCATGTCACATGGAGTCACTCTGTCCAAGAATGACTGTCCCTCCAACGAGATGGAGAAGGACCGCATGAGCAGGATACCCTATGCTTCGGCCATAGGATCCATCATGTACGCCATGCTATGTACTAGACCAGACGTATCATACGCATTGAGTATGGTGAGCAGATATCAGTCCAATCCGGGTGAGAGTCACTGGATTGCTGTCAAGAACATCCTAAAGTACTTAAGAAGAACAAAGGATGTGTTCTTGATATTTGGAGGAATGGAAGAGCTAAGTGTAAAGGGTTACACTGACGCAAGCTTCCGAACCGACAAGGATGATTACAGATCGCAGTCTGGATACGTGTTTTGCTTGAATGGAGGAGCTGTGAGCTGGAAGAGTTCCAAGCAAGGCACAGTTGCTGATTCTACAACAGAAGCTGAGTACATTGCTGCTGCGGAAGCGGCAAAAGAGGCAGTATGGATAAAGAAATTTATCACTGAGCTCGGTGTGGTCCCTAGCATAGTGGATCCCGTAGAGTTGTACTGTGACAACTCTGGGGCAATCGCACAGGCAAAGGAACCAAGATCGCACCAAAAGTCAAAGCATGTACTTAGGAGATTCCATCTTATTCGTGATATGATCGATCGAGGAGATGTGAAGATATGCAAGATTCCGACAGATGACAACGTGTCAGATCCGCTTACGAAACCTCTTGCGCAGCGAAAGCATGATGGGCACGCCAGATCTATAGGCATACGAGATGCACCAGATTGGCTCTAGTGCAAGTGGGAGACTGTTGGAATAGATGCCCTAGAGGCAATCGTAGATTTAGTATGAACAATGTTTTGGCTAGAATATTCATTTATTATTTATGGCGATATTTAATATAATGAAGTCCTTAGATAAATTGTGTTATTTATCTTAAATATCCCTAGTCAATTATATTGATTAATAGGACAATCAAATATAGACTAGTATGTGGGTAGATTGATATGGAGATATCAAGTCTAACACATGGGTATGCATTAGGAGTAATGGCGTACTGGATTGACCCACGACGAAAAGGATACATTAAATTATGTGAAGTCACAATCGCTTTTCGTAGTGCTAATATTATTGTAATCCTTAGACTTGAAGTCACTAGATACTCTAGTTGTGAAATATTGCGCTTTGATGTTATCAAACGTTACACCGTAACTGGGTAATCATAAAGGTGGCTATCGGGCGTGATAGGAAGCAAGCTTAGAGATCGTAGTGATGTAGATAGGATTTGTCCCTCCCACATAATGGGAGTAAATATCCACGGCCACTCGAGGGATGAGGCTTATTGAATGTCTGGCCAGACTCAGATAAATTAATATGGAGATATTAATGTTATCTGCAAGCATAAGCGTATTCCCAGGATCGAGGAACTATGGATTGGATATACGAGTGTGACTATTTATGTCTCGTGTCCAATCCGGATATGGAGACAAAGGGATAATGCAATATGATATATTGGGCACAAAGGTTTGTCGGGATCACTGACTATTTCTATTGGTTGGGTTGCATGGATGTGTTGCTAGACACCGCTCCATGTTAGTAATAGTTACTACCAACTATATAGAAACCTATGGGGTCACACGTCAAATAGAGAAGAGCTAGATTTGGGATTAATTAATATGGATTAATTAATAGAAGGATCATTGTGCAACACCTTGCAAACTTAGTAGGACTAATTTGCAAGGAAGGGAATAGTTCTAGTCCTACTAGAACAAGAAAACTCTTTTATGGAAACAACAAGGAGTTGTTGGAGTATATAAGGAGGCTCTAGCTTCCTTCCCACTATATGAGTTATTAGTCATAACACACAAAGAGTGGGAGAGAGCAAAAGAGAGAGCAAGACAAGAGCTAGGGCCGAAACCCTAGCCCCGTCCGCCCCCTTACCCGACGGCAAGAAGGGAGGCCGCCCCTCCTTCGTTGCCTTGTTGCTTGGTTGCTTTGATCTTCATCCCTCTTCCTCCAAGGTTCAAGCTAGCACTTGATTGAAGGAAGAATCTAGATCTCACCTCTAGACGTGGATCAACCGTAGAGACGAGGACATCATTCTTCGTGTGATCTCACAAATAAAAAGGTACACATCTTCTATGTCCTTAATCATGTTATGATGTCTCTTCCTGTGATCCTTGGTGGGCTTTGAGTAGGATTAAAATTTTATTCCGCTGCGTTACCTACATCAAAACCCAACAGATCCAACACATGGGTATGCATTAGGGGTAATGACATACTGGATCGACCCACAACGAGAAGGCTACATACAAGTTATTTGAAGTCCAAGTGCTTCTCTTAGTGACAACGGTATTGTCATCCCTAGACTTGAAGTCACTAGATCCTCTAGTTGTGGATATTGTGTTTCGATAGCGTCAAACGCTAAACCGTAACTGGGTAGCAATAAAGGAAGCAAGATTAGAGACTGCAGTGATGTAGTTAGAATTTTTCATTCCCACATAACGGGAGCAAATATCAACGACCACTCGAGGGATGGTGCTTATAGAATGTATGGCCAGACTCAGTTAAATCAATATACGATATTGATGTTATCTGCATGGATAAGACTATTTCCAAGATCGGAAAGTATTGATTGGATATACGAGTGTGACTTTTATGTCTCGTGTCCGATCCGGATATAGAGACAAAGGGATGAGACAATACTTGCACAATGTTTTTCTGATGACTTTTTCTATTAGATGGGTAGCGTGGATGTCTTGCTAGAGCCCGCTCCATGTTTGTAAATTGTTACTACCAACTAAGTAGAAACCTATGGGGTCACACTCCCTATGGATTAGACCGGACTTGAGAAGTAATTAACACGATTAATTAATTAGCAGGATCTATATGCAAATACTTTCAAACTTAGTAGGACTAATTTGCAAGTTGGACTAACCCGTGTATGGACAAGATTAGGATAGGGGATTTTATGCAGTCAACAAGGAGTTGTTGGACGGTAAAAAGAAAACTCCTAGCTTCCTTCCCACACTAATGCTCATAACACATTGAGTGGGAGAGAAAATCAAGGAGAGAGAGCCAAAGGAGGGCCGAACCCCCCTTGGGACGGCCCCTACCCCGTCTGCCACAAGAGGTGCCGACCATCTCATGGCTCCGTTTTGCGTGATCGTTATCTTCTTCCTCTTCCTCCTTCAATCCTAGCTAGCACAAAGGCTTGAAGGATCAGATTTCAATCCTAGGAATGGAGTAGCCATAGAGACATGAATACTATTTCACGTGTGAAGTCATAACAGGAGAACCCAATGGTATGTAGATACTAGAATCCTTTACTATCGTTATGTAGTCTCTTCATGTGATCCTTGGAGGGACTTGAGCAGGATTAAACTTTGTTATTCCGCTGAGTAACCTGCATCAAAACCCTACAGTGGTATCAGAGCCAGGTTTTAGAGCATAACGTAGTTTATGTGTTACGAATTTTGTATTTTACACTTAAATTATTGTTTATCGCTAAAAAAAAATCAAGCATATTGATGCAATTTGTGAATATGATTCAAGCCAAATAACATATAATGTTACATGGGATGTAAGGATTAGTGAATGTGTATCATATAGGATGTGAAAGTTTTGGATCTAGAGAACTAGAGTTTGGGCACAAGTTGGAAAAGCTGTTTTTCAAACATGGAAACAACTAAACTTGGGCCACAAGGAGGAAGTTGTTTTGGAAACAACTAAACTTGGGAAAAAAGGAGGAAGTTGTTTTGGAAACAACTAAACTTGGGCAACCAGGAAGAAGTTGTTTTGGAAACAACTCCCTATAGAGGTTCGCCCCCCCTATGGAACCACTCCTCTCCTCGTTTCCTCCCAAGAAAGCCATGGCCAAGGTGTCGCGCCTCCCTATTGCACCACCTAGCCGTGTGGGCTAGGGTGCGGCCCGCCCCAAGGCCTTATGGCGGTCCTTTAGGGTTTTGGCCATGGTAATGGTGGGCCCTTCTGGACCGTTTTGACCCTATTTCATCCAAAATCAACTAAAAAATGACCAAGCGCGTTAAAATTAGATTTTAACTATTTATGTTCTATATGCATGGTGATTGGATATGGCCTTAGGTTGTGGTTTGTTGTGGATGTTTATTTTGTGGTTTGTTTTACGGCCTGCGAGCTGATGAACTTAATGTAATAGTTAATTAGGTTTTACGGCCTGCGAGCCGGTCTTCTTCTGAGCTTGTGAGATACTTTTATTTAGTATAGATGCTAGATAGTATTAGATAAAATAGATGATAGTCAAGATGGAGAAGAAACCTAAAGAATTAAAGAACCACAAGATCGAGCATTCCACAAGGCTAAGGAGCATGTAGTATTCCACAAGCTATGGAGCATGGACCAAAATATGGAGGCACAGGTAAATGAGCTTGATATTTTTAGGCTTCATGGACATTCTTATTGGCTTGGGAAAATCTTAGATTAGAGGCCGTTCCATATCACGTTTAATTTTTTTGTGGTTGTTTATTTACTGTCTTATTATTTTATTGTTGGTTTATGGATGATGCATGAAAAATTGATAATAAGATAATTAACAACCCGAATCTTTTATTTGTGAGTTATTCCAACTCAAAAAAAGTAGATCAGTTGATAGGGATCAACAAAACAATTAAAACTGGAAAAGCAAAATCCCTCAATTTAAATATTACGTTTTGCCTTCTCGTTACTTAAACACTCATTTTGATCATGATTACCAAGCCCGTATGTGCCAAAGAAGGGGGACTTGGTTTGTCATGGTGTGATGCGATGACACAAACAAGTAATATGCAATTGTTTAAGTAAGAAGTTGGACGCAACTAGGTTATTGTAATGGGATTAAAACCTAGAGGCAACCATTTGGGATTATCTATTGGGATAGATGAATAAGGAGTTATTTGCCCAAATGAACCAAGAGTTGCATGGGATGCAATTGGAATTGTTCCTACCTAAATAATTAATTTTGGGTGACTTGCCAAAACAAGCTCAAAAGAAGTGTTATATGGATCTTAGCCCACTAGAAAATGTAATGATATTTTCCGCATTAATATGGAGGGTTATTAATCCGAGAAAAATAGTGGGAGCTATGTTTAAAAATTTAAGTCCTTGTTAAATATATCCATACGTCACATTACTTTGCATAATCCATTTGTGTTGAAAAATGGCATTAAACAAACAAAATGTGACTTTATGTCCTTAGGAAGGACAAGCTGTCTGGAATATATTTTCTAGACTGGTATAAAATTTAGAATTATTCTCAAATGAAAGGAAAAACGTTGTACATCGTAGAACATAAAGTTCTCTTCCCACCGACTATCAAGACACACTAAAAGCCTAATGGAAGGAACATCAAAGAATGGTTCTTTGGATGTAAATTGCCTTATATCAGCTGCCATGAACTCTGAGCTTTGGAAGCAATATGAGAAATATGGAGGCGTATGATATGATCATACATTAAAAGAAGCTCTTTCAAAGAGCGAGCTTGACATGAAAGGCTTGAAGTGTTGCTCCACTTTGCACTCTCTTTCTTAGCACTCGTCATGATCAAGATGGAATGAGTTCGGGCTTGTCAAAGCACGGCGACTTGATTCAATGAGATATGACGCGACGACACAAGCTGGTAATGTGTGACTGCTGAAGCAAGAGGAAAAGGCAAAAGGTTTGCGCCGACCCACTGGGTATAAATCAAGCTTGTTTCTAAAACCAAGTTTCCTTAAAGGTCCCATAGGTGGTGTTCTAATTACAGCAAATTTCACCCTTAACATTGTTCCATCCAAATCAATTATGAAAAACACTATATGAGATATGGACTAGGAAGTGTCCTAGTATGTCATTCATAATGAATTTTGGTTATGAACTTTATGTAAATAGTTTACAGATAAACTTGAACGCATATCGGATAAATGTACTATGTGGAATATCCTGAGGAAACAAAGGATATTATCTCTACACTCCAATAGAGAACAAATTGTTTTTTGCTCAAGTCTCTGTGTTTCTAGATAGAGATTATCTCTAAAAGAAACAGTGGGAGAATCGTAGAACTTGAAGGAGTTCATGAACCACAAAAGAACATTCATCCTTTTGATAGAACATGAGCAGGATCACAAGATGTTGTGGAGAAACCTACTAAGGTAACATAAGAACCTCGTAGGATAAGTAGGATATGTCAAAGGCTAGATAAATATGGATTTCTCATAGCCTGGTGATGTATTGCTCAAGGATATGAGTCTACAACCTATGAGGAGGCCACGAGTGGGCAATACTCTTAGAAATGGCTTGGATATGAGTTAGGAAATGGAATCCATGTATACCAACAAAGTTTGAACTTTGGTGGAACCACCTGAAAGGGTAAGACCCATAGGGTGCAGGTATGTTATGAGGAAACCAATATGGATGGTAGTATGATTACTTTTAAGGGACGATTGGTGGCTAAATGTTTCCTGGGATTTCATAGTATGGACTATGAAGAAACCTTTTCCCTAGATGCGATGCTTAAATCCATTCGCATCTTGCTTGCAGCAACCTGTCTACAGATTGAGTCAAGCATCTCGGACTTGGAATCTTCAAATTGATGATGCAATCAAAGGAGTTTGGTTCCATTGAAATTGAATATGAAGCTTGTGTTTACATTAAGGTTAGTGGGAGCATAGTTAAATTTCTGTTCTTGTATGTGGAGACATACTTATCATTGGGAATAACGTCTCTACTCAGAAATCTTGTAAAGATTGACTAGAGAATTGATTTTTAGTGATAGACTTAGGCGAGACAATATATAAGGATCTATGGAGATAGATCACGGTAGTTGTTCAGCTTGAGTGATGGTACATATATTGACAAGGTGTTGAAATGATTCAACATGTAAGAATATGGATTCTTACCCTTTTCACATGGAATTAGTCTTTGGAAGAACTAATTGTCTTCCAATTAGATTAAGAAAGGACCGTATGAATGAGATTCACGAGATACGTCATGTTATGTACTGGTCCATATGTGTCATATGATATGACACGAAGATACCATTAAAATCCGGGTGAGAGTCACTGGATAATTATCAAGATTATACTTAAAGTACTTAAGAAGAACTTAGGATAATTTTTTTGTAAATGAAGGATATGAAGAGTTTACTGTAAGGGGTTACACTGATGAGAACTTCCATTCTAACGAAGAAGATTTCTGATTATAGTCAAGTTTATGTTTTGCAATAGTGGGAGGGACTATGTGCTGAAAAGGTTCCAGGCAAGATTCAGATGTCGATTTCTGATTATGGATTTACCATTCATTATGTTATCGATATGGAGTTATGTTAACATGAATGAAGTACTTTTAATATAAATGTTATATTCTTAAATATCCCTAGTCGATTATATTGATTAACAGGACAATCAACTATAGACTAGCATGTGGTTGGATTGATATGGAGATATCACGATCCAACACATGGGTATGCATTAGGGGTAATGACATACTGGATCAAACCACAACGAGAAGGCTACATACAAGTTATTTAAAGTCACAAGTGCTTCTTGTAGTGATAACGGTATTGTCATCCTTAGACTTGAAGTCACTAGATCCTCTAGTTGTGGAATATTGTGTTTTGATAGCGTCAAACGCTACACCGTAACTGGGTAGCAATAAAGATATATATCGGATAAAATAGGAGGCAAGATAAGATACGGTAGTGATGTAGATAGAACTTGTCCCTCCCACATAATGGGAGAAAATATACACGGCCACTCAAGGGATGGTGCTTAAAGAATGTCTAGCCAGACTCAGTTAAATCAATATAGGATATTGATGTAATCTGCATGGATAAGACTATTCCCAGGATCGAGAAACTATGGATTGGGTATACGAGTGTGACTTGTATGTCTCGTGTCCAATCCGGATATAGAGACAAAGGGATGAGACAGTGCTTGCACAAGGTTTGTCGGATGACTATTTCTATTAGTTGGGTAACGTGCATGTCTTGCTAGAGGCCGCTCCATGTTTGTAAACTGTTACCGCTTCCCAAAGGAAAGTGTGATGAATCCCCTTCTACCAACTAAGTAGAAACCTATGGGGTCACACTCCCTATGGATTAGACAGGAATTTGGAATTAAATAATATGATTAATTAATTAGAAGGATCCATACGCAACTATTTGCAAACTTAGTAGGACTAATTTGCAAGTTGGACTCAACCGTGTATGGACAAGATTAGGATAAGGGCTTTTATGCAGTCAACGAGGAGTTGTTGAACTATATAAATAACACTCCTAGATTCCTTCCCACTCTAGGGCTCATGAGTGGGAGAGAATAGCAAGGAGAGAGAGCAAATCCCAAAGGAGGGTCGAACCCCCCTTGGGACCGCCCCTACCCCGTCGGCCTCAAGAGGTGCCAACCACCTCATGGCTCCGTTTTGCATGATCGTGATCTTCTTCCAGTTCCTCCTTCAATCCTAGCTAGAAAAAAGGATTGAAGGATCCGGTTTCAATCTTAGGAGTGGACTAGCCATAGAGACGTGAATACTATTTCACGTGTGAAGTCATCACAAGAGAACCCAAAGGTATGTAGATACTAGAATCATGTACTATCGTTATGTAGTCTCTTCCTTGATCCTTGGAGGGTCTTGAGAAGGATTAAATTTTATTATTCTACTGCGTAACCTGCATCAAAACCCTACAACCTCGACCTAGATCACGAAAACCCTCGCTTAAATTTCACAAAATTGTGAAACCTGAGCCCTCTAGCTTCGTCTTGACCTTGAAATCACCAACCAATAACTCTGATACCAAGTTTTTATGCACGATCCTACCACTCGAGATAATGCACGATCCGAAGAAACCAAGCCAAACGCAAGATTTAACGTGGTTCACTAGCTCAAAGTGAGCTAATTACATCCACAGACAAAGAACGACCTCTATTTCAAAAGAGAATATTGTTACAATGTTTGCATACTGTTCTAATCACCTAGGAGCCTAATTATAGTGCTTAGAACTGACCTAGGGCCGTCCTTGATAGATTATGAAGCAATTCCAAAATCGCCAGGAGCAGTCCAGGTCGTGCGATGCTCCTGATGTTTTCCTAAATGCCGTGCGACCTCCCCCTAGAGTTTGTGGGACCTCTGACAACAACATGAGTGCTTCTTTGCTATCCACCTTGGTCCCTTTGGTCCCTGTTTTGTATATTGATAAATTCTTCAACTTATTCAAGACATAAATCAACATTTATATTCCAATCTGTTTGGAACAGTTGGACGGCAATTAAACTAATATTATGTATTTAAATATATGTGAAAATTGAAATCAGATATGCATCATATTGATCAATCTAACAGAAGTGAACTTTAAAGATTTTAATACTAAAGAGCATGTCTCTCTAAATGACGAGTCTACGTATATGATGAACCAACTCCCAAGCTAATTCAAATGATCGGAACTAGTCTAATGAATCACTTTATAAATGATGGTCTCCAACCATCTGAGGGTTGGGGAAGGGAAACAAGAAGGGAGCTCCAAGAGGAAGCATTTAAAAGCTTTTTTTCCTTTCATATTGAAATAAGTTGAAACGTATTTGTAATTACATGAAACTCGTTATTTTTTTTAAATGGATTAATTTCTTAGTGCATAACCCAGTTTTTCGAAACTAACACATTGCAACCTTCAATTCTAGAACTAACTGATTGCACCCTCCATTTGCAAAAAAAAAAAGAAAGTCAATTTCAAACTGGTAAAAAAATTCCGTTACACACTTAACGGAATAAAGCGTTAGTTGACTATCATGTCCTTTTGTTTAAGTTTAAAATTGGCCATTCCCTTTTGTATATGAACAACCGGCACTTTTGTATACAAACAACTGTGGCAAGATGACAGTCACCAAGCTACCGCGTCAATCACCGCCACATAACCCAGATTCCGGTGACACATAACCCAGATTATGTCGTGATGAAGAGTGGGAAGTTCACCTTAGCGTACAAGACCGTTCTCAAGAATCTGAGGTGCTCCAAAGGTAAGTTAACCATAATCTCAAAATGTTACATTTTGTTTGCTGAATCTTGTTATGAATCTATCAAATTGTTTCAATTGGAAACTTTTATAGTTTTGTGATCTTTCCAAAATGATCAAATCAAAAAAGACAAATAGGACTCTCCTATGTTTCTCCAATTCCTCCCACCAACACAATTCGTCTACCTCCACCAATCAACCCACCAACGCAGCGAAACCTCCAACCCCACCATCGTCAGGATCTGGGTTTTGCTAGATACAACAGGTTTCACTCCTTGAAACAAATCAGAGAGAAAGGGAGAGAGAGAATTCGAAAAAAGAGAAAAAATATTACCTTGTTGGAGGAGACTACGGAGAGTGAGAAATAGATTGGGGAGACAGAAGTTTAACGGCTCTCAAATATTCATGGTGAAAGGGGGGTTTTCTCCATGAATCGAATCAAGGAGAGAAAGAGAGTGGGGGGGAGAGAAGATCGAGGGAGAGAGTGAAGGTTGGAAAACATAGAAAAATCTTCCTAGCAGAACCAAACGACAGAGAAGGAGAACGAGGGACGGGAGAGATAAGATGTGTCAAACAGATCGATCCGTGATGTGTCAAACAGAGCTTCCAGTTGACTTTTAGGGGCCATGTTCTAATTACAGCAAATTTCGCCCTTAACATTGTTCCATTCAAATCAATTATGAAAAACACTATATGAGATATGGACTAGGAAGTGTCCTAGTATGTCATTCATAATGAATTTTGGTATGAACTTTATGTAAATAGTTTACAGATAAACTTGAACCCAGATCGGATAAATGTACTATGTGGAATATCCTGAGGAAATAAGGATATTATCTCTACACTCCAATAGAGAACAAATTGTTTTTTGCTCAAGTCGTTGTGATTCTAGAGAGATATTATATCTAAAAGAAACAGTGGGAGAATCGTAGAGCTTGAAGGAGTTCATGAACCACAAAAGAACATTCATCCTTTTGATGGAACATGGGAAGGATCACAAGATGTTGTGTAGAAACCTACTAAGGTAACATAAGAACCTCGTAGGATAAGTAGGATATGTCAAAGGCTAGATAAATATGGATTTCTCATAGCCTGGTGATGTATTGCTCAAGGAGATGAGTCTACAACCTATGAGGAGGCCACGAGTGGGCAATACTCTTAGAAATTGCTTGGATATGAGATAGGAAATGGAATCCATGTATACCAACAAAGTATGAACTTTGGTGGAACCACCTAAAAGGGTAAGACCCATAGGGTGCAGGTATGTTATGAGGAAACCAATATGGATGGTAGTATGATTACTTTTAAGGGAAGATTGGTGGCTAAATGTTTCCTGGGAGTTCATAGTATGGACTATGACGAAACCTTTTCCCTATATGTGATGCTTAAATCCATTCGCATCTTGCTTGCAGCAATCTGTCTACAGATTGAGTCAAGCATCTCGGACTTGGAATATTCAAATTGATGATGCAATCAAAGGAGTTTGGTTCCATCGAAATTGAATATGAAGCTTGTGTTTACAAGAAGGTTAGTGGGAGCATAGTTAAATTTATGTTCTTGTATGTGGAGACATACTAATCATTGGGAATAACGTCTCTACTCAGAAATCTTGTAAAGATTTACTAGAGATTGATTTTTAGTGATAGACTTAGGCGAGACAATATATAAGGATCTATGGAGATAGATCACGGTAGTTGTTCAGCTTGAGTGATGGTACATATATTGACAAGTTGTTGAAATGATTCAACATGTAAGAATATGGATTCTTACCCTTGTCACATGGAATTAGTCTTTGGAAGAACTAATTGTCTTCCAATTAGAATAAGAAAGGACCGTATGAATGAGATTCACGAGATACGTCATGTTATGTACTGGTCCGTATGTGTCATATGATATGACACGAAGATACCATTCAAATCCGGGTGAGAGTCACTGGATAATTATCAAGATTATACTTAAAGTACTTCAGAAGAACTTAGGATAATTTTTTTGTAAATGAAGGATATGAAGAGTTTACTTTAAGGGGTTACACTGATGAGAACTTCCAATCTAACGAAGAAGATTTATGATTATAGTCAAGTTTTATGTTTTGCACTAGTGGGAGGGACTATGTGCTGGAAAGGTTCCAGGCAAGATTCAGTTGCTGATTCTATCACAGGGGACAAAGTATATTAATGCATAAGATGTACTTACTTAGCATATTCAATCTCAATCAAATTGCTGATGGGGGGAGATGTGAATATTAGCAAAGTACCACCAGATGTCTCTCTTACCTTGCGTAGTGAAAGCATAAGGGCCGCGCTAGATCAATAAGCAGATGATGCATGATATTGACTCTAGTGCAAGTGGGAGACTGTTGGAAGTATGCCCTATAGGCAATCTATTTCTTGTGACATTTATGGATTTACCATTCATTATGTTATTGATATGGAGTTATGTTAACATGAATGAAGTCCTTAGAATATAAATGTTATATTCTTAAATATCCCTAGTCGATTATATTGATTAACAGGACAATCAACTATAGACTAGCATGTGGTTGGATTGATATGGAGATATCACGATCCAACACATGGGTATGCATTAGGGGTAATGACATACTGGATCAAACCACTGCGAGAAGGCTACATACAAGTTATTTAAAGTCACAAGTGCTTCTTGTAGTGACAACGGTATTGTCATCCTTAGACTTGAAGTCACTAGATCCTCTAGTTGTGGAATATTGTGTTTTGATAGCGTCAAACACTACACCATAACTGGGTAGCAATAAAGACATATATCAGATAAAATAGGAGGCCAGATAAGAGACGGTAGTGATGTAGATAGAACTTGTCCCTCCCACATAATGGGAGGAAAATATACACGACCACTCAAGGGATGGTGCTTATAGAATGTCTGGCCCGACTAAGATAAATCAATATAGGATATTGATGTAATCTGCATGGATAAGACCATTCCCAGGATCGAGAAACTATGGATTGGATATACGAGTGTGACTTGTATGTCTCGTGTCCCATCCGGATATAAAGACAAAGGGATGAGACAGTGCTTGCACAAGGTTTGTCGGATTACTATTTCTATTAGTTTGGTAGCGTGGATGTCTTGCTAGAGGCCGCTCCATGTTTGTAAATTGTTACTACCAACTAAGTAGAAACATATGGGGTCACACTCCCCATGGATTAGACCGGACTTTGGAATTAATTAATATGATTAGTTAATTAGAAGGATCTATACGCAACTACTTGCAAACTTAGTAGGACTAATTTGCAAGTTGGACTCATCCGTGTATGGACAAGATTAGGATAGGGGCTTTTATGCAGTCAACAAGGAGTTGTTGAACTATATAAATAACACTCCTAGATTCCTTCCCACACTAGTGCTCATGAGTGGGAGAGAAAAGCAAGGAGAGAGAGCAAATCCCAAAGGAGGGCCGAACCCCCCTTGGGACCGCCCTACCCTGTCGGCCTCAAGAGGTGCCAACCACCTCATGGCTCCGTTTTGCATGATTGTGATCTTCTTCCAGTTCCTCCTTCAATCCTAGCTAGCAAAAAGGATTGAAGGATCCGGTTTCAATCTTAGGAGTGGACTAGCCATAGAGACGTGAATACTATTTCACGTGTGAAGTCATCAAAAGAGAACACAAAGGTATGAAGATACTAGAATCCTGTACTATCGATATGTAGTCTCTTCCTGTGATCCTTGGAGGGTCTTGAGAAGGATTAAATTATATTATTCTACTGCGTAACCTGCATCAAAACCCTACAACCTCGACCTAGATCACGAAAACCCTAGCTTAAATTTCACCAAATTGTGAAACCCGAGCCCTCTAGCTTCGTCTTGACCTTGAAATCACCAACCAATAACTCTGATACCAAGTTGTTATGCACGATCCTACCACTCGAATAATGCATGATCCAAAGAAACCAAGCCAAACGCAAGATCTAACGTGGTTCACTAGCTCAAAGTGAGCTAACTACATCCACAGACAAAGAACGACCTCTATTTCAAAATAGAATATTGTTACAATGTTTGCATACTGTTGTAATCACCTAGGAGCCTAATTATAGTGCTTAGAACCGACCTAGGGCCGTCCTTGATAGATTAGGAAGCAATTCGAAAATCGCCAGGAGCAGTCCAGGTCGTGCGATGCTCCTGATGTTTTCCTAAATGTCGTGCGCCTCCCCCTAGAGTTCGTGGGACCTCTGAAAACATCATGAGTGCTTCTGTGCTATCCACCTTGGTCCCTTTGGTCCCTGTTTTGCATCTTGATAATTTCTTCAACTTATTCAAGACATAAATCAACATTTATATTGCAATCTGTTTGGAACAGTTGGACGACAATTAAACTAATATTATGTATTTAAATATATGTGAAAATTGAAATCAGATATGCATCATAGTGATCAATCTAACATAAGTGAACTTTAAAGATTTTATTACTAAAGAGAATGTCTCTCTAAATGACGAGTCTACGTATATGATGAACCAACTCCCAAGCTAATTCAAATGATCGGAACTAGTCTAATGAATCACTTTATAAATGATGGTCTCCAACCATCTGAGGGTTGGGGAAGGGAAACAAGAAGGGAGCTCCAAGAGGAAGCATTTGAAAGCTTTTTTTCCTTTCATATTGAAATAAGTTGAAACGTAGTTGTAATTACATCAAACTCGTTCTTTTTTTTTAAATGGATTAATTTCTTAGTGCATAACCCAGTTTTTCGAAACTAACACATTGCAACCTTCAATTCTAGAACTAACTGATTGCACCCCCCCATTTGCAAAAAAAAAGTCAATTTCAAACTGGTAAAAAAATTCCGTCACACACTTAACGGAATAAAGCGTTAGTTGACTATCATGCCCTTTTGTTTAAGTTTAAAATTGGCCATGCCCTTTTGTATATGAACAATCGGCACTTTTGTATATGAACAACTGTGGAAAGATGACAGTCACCAAGCTACCGCGTCAATCACCGCCACATAACCCAGATTCCGGTGACACATAACCCAGATTATGTCGTGATGAAGAGTGGGAAGTTCACCTTAGCGTACAAGACCGTTCTCAAGAATCTGAGGTGCTCCAAATGTAAGTTAACCATAATCTCAAAATGTTACATTTTGTTTGCTGAATCTTGTTATGAATCTATCAAATTGTTTTAATTGGAAACTTTTATAGTTTTGTGATCTTTCCAAAATGATCAAATCAAAAAAGACAAATATGACTCTCCTATGTTTCTCCAATTCCTCCCACCAACACAATTCGTCTACCTCCACCAATCAACCCACCAACGCAGCGAAACCTCCAACCCCACCATCGCCGGGATCTGGGTTTTGCTAGATACAACGGGTTTCAATCCTTGAAACGAATCGGAGAGAAAGGGAGAGAGAGAATTCGAAAAAAGAGAAAAAATATTACCCTGCTGGAGGAGACTACGGAGAGGGAGCAATAGATTGGGGAGACAAAAGTTTAAAGGATTTCAAATATTCATGGTGAAAGGGGGGTTTTCTCCATGAATCGAATCAAGGAGAGAAAGAGAATGGGGGGGGGGGAGAGAAGATCGAGGGAGAGAGTGAAGGTCGGAAAACATAGAAAAATCTTCCTAGCAGAACCAGACGACAGAGAAGGAGAACAAGGGACGGGAGAGATAAGATGTTCATCTTTTGCATCCAACCGACTCTCTTAACTCTTTATCTTCTCTGAGGTCCCTGACCTCACAACTACCTTCGCTGGCCGGATTATGGCCGGAAACAGAGAAGAATCGGTGAATTTATCCGAAGAACAGAAAGAATCAGAGAAGGGTTAGAGAAGAAGAGAAGAATTGGGGAAGAACTGAAAAATTTCATAAAACGTGAGTCAACTATTACAATCCCATCTTTTATATCAAGGGGAGAGCTAATTGCAATTATAACAACTAGCTAACGGTCTACCACGTCAGCCACTCCGACCAATACGAATAAGGAATGTGGCTGACTGGATGGACTCGCTGGCAACTAACATAGAACGGCACCGTTCTACTAGAACATTTGAATCTAACGGAAAAAGAACTTCAAGTGCTAAGATTAGATCTCGCAGACCCATCCAACGGCTAATGCTCTTGGATATTACACGACCACAGTTTAGTAGGACTTTCACTTTAGTCCTACTTATACAACAACACTTTAAACAGCCTTGCACTTCAGTCCCTGACCTCTGAATTCTGACAAGTGCCCTTCCCTTAAAATGAAGCTTGACCTCAGGCTTGGAACCGAAGAAACTATTTCTTCAACTGATAGTAATCGTCCCAAGTGGCTTCAGAATGGGAGAGGTTAAGCCACTGAAACATAACTTAAACTGTAGAACTAGTACCTTGCTTAGCTACCTTCTTGTCTAAAATGGCCACTTCCTCAACAAGAAATTTCCCTCTTGAAAAATATGGCATTTGGATGAAAATGTTTACCAGTTTGAAATTGACGTATTTTTTGCAAGCGGGGGGTGCAATCAGTTAGTTTTAGAACTTGAGGTTGCAATGTGCTAGTTTCAGCAAATTGGGGATATGCATTAAGGCCTCGTTTAGGTAGGATAAGGAGGGAGCATAAGATAATTTATACCCTCTCTTGTTTTATCAAGTGTTTGGGTGCCGGATAAGAGAGGGGATAAGTTATGTTGCCTTATGTTGATGGAGCTTTTAATGAAGAAATGTTATACCACCAACATGGAGGTATAAGCTCGGATAAGAAAATACAGCATATTAGGATGTTAGTAGGTTGACAAAAATACCCCCACAAACTATGTGAACTATGATTCCTTACATTCATAACTTTATTTTGGGATTGCATAACTATGTGAACTAGCTTAACGTTTTGGTACCTTTATTTCGATGAGGTCCTCATTGGTTTGATAACTACTATTTGGGATTGCATAACTTTATTTGAGTATGTATGGTTGAGATAAATATGAAGACATTTTACCGTGCTTGATGAAATTTCGCTCGTTTAATTTAATTTGTGTATTGTAGGTTTTGTAACACTATGCCAATAAGCCAATAAGTACTATTCATTTATACTCCATATTAAGCTATGACCATGATGTATCCATGAATATTTGTTATGTTTGCATGTTACTACAAGTTTATTTTGCGTATTAATATACATTTTGTATCCATTTTGACAACATAACTATTGTGTAGAAAAAAGAGTATGGAAATTCAAAAGCATAATTACTGATACATTTTGTATACATTTTTCCTCATCAATTTGAAATATACAATCTTTTATACAAACTAACAGCACCGAGGGTGTTACAGTCAATTTGGCACATATCATGCTTCATATCCTGCAACATATCCGACATCACCCAAACACAGACATCCAACATATCTTATCAGGGCTTATCTGACAGCATTCATATCCTTGCTCATATCCCAGCATAAGCCTTATCCCTGCATACCATATCCTCTACCCAAACGAGGCCTAAGTAGTTAAGCCAAAAAAAAACCCAACTATAAGTGCATGTTTGGTATCCCAGATTTTAATCCAATCGGATTAAAATCAGCTTCTTTTCAACAATCTCGTTTGTTATGCTTGCAGATTGTAATCTGATAATCTGCAGATTAAAATAATCTGTGTGCAATTATAGAATCTCCAAAATTGGGGATTATGCAGCTTAAAATCTCTAAAAAATTAATTTTGATTTCCTTTTTACATTAGCATGATCACATTTCGGTTACAAATATGTGTATTCAATTACTTGACTTTAGAGCTCTTTAAATTTTGTTAAATGGATCAAGTTAGTGATCTATGATTTCAGCTCATACCAAACAGATTGTGATTCTCGGTTAAGTTGGATTTTCTTTTCAGATTATTTTCAGCTGATTATTGAGATTTTAAGTTGGTACCAAACAAGCTCTAACTATTTAGAAAAATTGCTCAAAATATTATGAAACATTAATTGATATTGCAAGTTTTTATTGTGTAAGAAGCGGGTATATATTCTTTTGTATTAATATCACTAGGTGTTCAATATTTTATTTGTGCATTATATATTATCATTTGAGATTATTTACTGTAAAAACACACGCAAGATTCTGTACTTATTTTCTCTCCTCCAGACAAATGAACTAGCAAGCGTCTCTCCCAATATGCACCCTAGAGGTTTTCTTTTATGGCAAATTTCTCTGAAAAGTATAGCCTAGAAGATTGTTGAAGTAATCTAGAAGAGTGGTAATAGCAAAATGCTAATTTTTTTCGAATTACATCATAAAGCCGGGTTCGAACCCGAAACCTCATATAAGAGCTTCAAACACTTTATTACTGAGCTAGCACCTATTTATAATTCTTGAAATTTATTGGAATATATGTTCAAATGATACTTTTGTAGTGTGTTTATATCCCGCTTTAATTTGTGCACTTCTTTGTTGTTTCCGCTCTCTAGTATGTATGAAACTAGAGTTAGGTTTTGGAAATCTTTTTCCCGTTAATTAATTGGCTATTGGCGTGTGTCAAGGAGCTACTGTTATTCTGGGTGCCGATGGATATTCATCTTTTTGACCTGCCAAGTGTTCCTCCCCATTTCTTTTCTCTCTTCCAGGTTCGGACCTCCTAACACAGGAGATACACGAGAAAGACACAAGCGTCTATTTGATAAAAGGCGAAAACAAACAAAGTGAGAATGTATATCAAGCGTTTATCATAATGACCTATTTTCGGAATACTCAAAAGGAAAGAAAAACACTAAAAAGTGGGATGAAACGAGTAGAATTCCAAATAAATGCATATTAGCCTACTCCACTTAGGATAGTTTCAAGGAGATTTCATTTTTTCGAGTGACTCGTGTGCGAGTGTTGTCAGTAGTAAATAAATATTTGTAACATAATCTCAATCAAGTAAATAGTGTGAAAGCTATACACCAAGTAGGTGTTCAAGGAGAATCCGGTACATACTTTCCTTGGTTTTTATAGATTTTTTAGGTTGTTTATTTTCTCCTTATTAGTTTTAGTTTCACCATATATATGTCTGAAACCCGTGAAGTTATAAATGTACTGTTGTTGGAAAAATAAATAAATAAATAAATGTACTGTTCATAGATCCACAATGTTAATGATATGTGAGTGAGATTCCGTGGGTTGCATCTTAAAAGTTAAAACGATCTTAGCATGTCTATAATTACGTGCACACTCCGTTTGTCCGTCACTCACTACTATGCATTGTTGTCACACTATCATCGAGCCATAACCACTAGAACCACCAAATCTTTATCACCAGCCACCAGCACCACTAGCAACCACCAAATACTCATGAGCAGCCGCCCATTATTAACTTCTTGTTACAATTTCCATTTTTTTTTAATTTGCGGCAATCTTTTCATTACTTGCGCAGTTAATTTTAGGAAACATACACTGCAGAAACTCGTATTGAAACTAAGGAAAATGTTTTTGTGACAAAATATTCTACGTATGAAATTTGGGAAAGTTAACGAATAAGTTACAATATTAAAAGAAATAGAGCCCAAATACGTACGCTTCTAGAAATATAATAAATGCAAAAGGTTCGATTGTTGTGTTTACATCCTCCAAGTAACAGACTAACAGGGGTCACTAGTTATTACATCATTGGTCTCTACTTATAGATTTAGTGAAGTTGAACAATCATTTACATGCTTAGTACATACCATGAAACATCAAAATACTGAAATGTGACAGATCATATGAGTTTGATTACTCCAAATATTTTTTCTTGTATGACACGCTAAGATATCTTAATTTGAGTCATGAGCTTGCTTGCATTTGGATATTTAATGGCACCCAATAATTGAGGAAGAGAGATCTTCCATTATTGATGCTAGTTCATTCTTATCACATTCTTCTATCTCAAACTTAATAAACATATAAATCATGATAATCTCTTCCTTCCACCTGCATATATTTAATCAAAACCCCGAATTATAATCAAACACTTTAGTAGCTATACATTGACTTGGAAGCTAGAATATCGGTAATGGGAACACTCATTACTAGGAGATCTCTTCTGAGCGTAACTTATATTCCCACCATCTCTGATTACATACATGATCGTAATTTTTCTGAATGTAGTAGTTGCACTGTTAGTGATGTGTTTCAAATAAACAAACATAGATATCGTGTTTCATATATGGTGAAAACGACCAGCCTAGTGTACACATTATGACACAAGTTCTTGAATTCTTTAGTTATGGATAGCAATAATTGGATCCTCAGCATTGTATAATCACATAAGTATATGCATTATAAAATACTAATAGTATAAAAGTACAGAGATGAGTACCGCTCCGTCCCATCTCTAATGCACCATTTGAATTTCTTCATCCGTAACTGAGTCACTTTAGCCCGGTGATTTGGATATCAAGACGATACTATTTTTCAATAAATTTTTATATGATATTGTAAAATAAGAATTACTCTACAATACTACAAACAAAAATCTAAAAATTATAAATTTTGCCTATCCAAATCGCCGGGTCAAAGTGACCCAGTGAATAGTGGTAAAAGTCCAAATGATGAAAAGTGGTGGGACGGGCGGGTATGTGCATAAGGCCTAAAAGGGAAAAGATGAAGAGCTTTTCTTTATTGCACCTATACATATGTGATATTTCTTTCTTTCTATCTTCTACTTCACAACAACAACAACATATATATATATATATATATATATATATACACATATATATACATATATATAAGTTTCACAAATTTTAAATGTGGTATTATATACTTATACTTAATTTGTTATAAAATTACTTACCCAACACTTTATAAGAATACCAACACACACACATATTCACACAAAATTTACAAAATACAATATAGCTCATAGCTTTATGAATTTATATATTTATAGGTGACATAAAGACGTTATAAATAATATAGCATATTCCACAAACTTTTTCGATAGGCCTCTAGCAGCCCCATAACACTAGTACTACCTCTGTTTTCTTGAATATTTTCAGTGCACTATTCACGGGGCAAACTGACCTTAAAAAGTCAACCGAGAAGACTTAGGAGAAACTGACGAAGCTTTATAATACGATATGTTACAAGCAAGAATTGTTACGTATTTGAAAAAAAAAAACATCACAATGTTTCTTAGGGTTTGGTTTTGTTTGAAAGCATCATTTCTAGACTCTTTGAAATGTTATAACAACCTAGGCTGGACATGATTAGGACACTATTATTGGTCTCATTACCACTAATTAAATTTCATAAACTAATGTGTTTAATGTAGTTTAATCAAGTGTACTTCTCATATTTTCAGTAGGTGAGGTTGGTTAATTGACTAGGAATGAAAGCGACGCCAACGGATGGTTAAAAGTTGAACTATGTAGCGATCCAGCTATTTCCTTATTCCATCGCTTGTCGCAGTGTGTTTTTAATCAATTCGAAGGCGTCTAAATCCATAGGCTGTCGATGTTATTTAGCCCTTTTCAAATTGTTTGGTTTCATTCGGAAACTTGATCAATGCAAAGCTTGATTAGTGCTTATATGCTGCGGGATTAAAGGTATCCTTGACAAGTAATAATCACACTTAAAGGACGATCAATTAGTATGTTTTTCGATTTAGATAGTGACTGAATACTTGCAAAGTTAACAAGCTTAATTGACCGCGAGTTAGGCCACTAGACATCGCTTGAGAGCACGTCTGTTTCCTGATTATATTGGATCAAGATTCCATTTACACCAATGTGTTTTTACACAAAACCTCATTTAATTTCACGCAATTGAAAAATTCTCATGAAACACCCCCACTTTATAAGTGTAATGTAATGGTCCTAAACCCATCAAAGTATGGGGCACACAATGAGGTCCGTTTGCGATACTTTTCTGCTCAAGCTTATCTCGATTTAAATGTAGAGACAGTCTGGTAATTAATAAGGGTCAACCTTTACATAAGGTCGTTAAAATAAGTGGTAAGTTGTTCGTGTCACCTGCTCAGTGTTCAATTTTTGTTGAAACCATCACCTCAGGTTGCCTCTTTTTTTTTTTTTTTTTACCCATCTACCAAACTAACAGTGTCATCCAATGGTGTACAGACGTGGTGGGAGCATTAGCACTTTGCAAGACGGACTAGGCAATAATGTTGGGAGCTCATTTTGTTTTTTTGATGATTGGGAGCTCATTATTTAGACAAAAAATAAATATTGAAAGATCTCACATATCACGAAATCTATTGGCACATAGCATGACTCAAGCAAGTACAACTCGGCATCTCTATATGAGGATGATATGCGTGTTTCTGGAAGTACGCATCAAATTTTATATTTGCCGAAATACGATCAAAATAAAAATGCTTGAGCAATACGATAGTACTTATACCCTTCAATGTTGTGTCGTTATTACCCGTGATGATGGTGCCATTCTTTTTCAAATAATGCACTACTGAATCTTGATAATTAACCGTACTCATCTTAACATGACAAATGACTTATTTACAGCCATTCCTTTGTACTATTGGGTTATCATCTGAAAGGTTGTCTAAAATTAAGTGTTAATTGCACTTTACCCCTTATGATTAGCGGTTTGTGCGAAACACCCCGTGTGATTTCAAATTTTGCAAAATTCTTGTGATTTTGTCTAGCTATGTGGGTCGGATTATATTTTCATTAGTAACGGTATGAAATGACGAAAATAACCTCATATATATACCCTCATCTCGACATTTAGCGAGTTTACTAATCAACATGAAATATTGGATTGACTTGCTCGAAAAACCGTCATTTGGCAACCCTTAGTAAACCACTTCAGACCCGTTGACTGACGAATTTAACGTGTTAGCTGCATGTAAAATTAATATAAGCTTAATTAGGTTTTTGGTCTTCAATTAGACGAAAAATAGGGTATTGAAGTCACACACCTTTAACCACTGGTGCATAATTATGTCAATAAGAGATAAAGTACAGTCATCATGAACTGAAAATATCATATCGATTATACAGACGACTTAGTAAGGATCAACCAACATACCACACCAATTAAGATAATTTGCAAGTTTCTTTTTTCAATTTTTTGAATGACTTGTTTACGAGTTCATTTATAAATAATCTAGGTTAGAAAACATGAAATACACAATTACTTCAAATCTGGTTGGATGTGAGAAATTAAATCTGAACAAAATGAATGAATGAATGAATGAATGAATGAATGAGTTGACCTTAAATCTAGAACCTCTAAATTTAAAGGGAATATTTGCTATTTACAAAAGTTGACGTTCGTATTTCTCACTGAAATTTCAGTATATACATGTTAAGAAGAAATGAAGTAGTTAACCGTTGAAAATATTCAGTTTTTTAGAGGTAAAAAATTTAAATTCATCTTGAAGCTATTCTTGAAGGTTACGTTTGGTAACCATAATTTGGATTTGAATTTAGATTTGAAATTTAAAAATTTTAAATTCTAAAATTTAAAATACCGGGAGATTTGAATTTTCTCGTTTATTAGTAGTTAAGAGTTTGGATTTGATTGTTCGTTGGTTACTTAATATCAAACGAATACACATAAGTAACACTGGCCTAGTGGTTCATGGTTAACACAAAAGCGTTTGATTATTTGCTTGAGTTCGTGCTTGAGTCCGAAGAGCAAGATTCGAATCTTTTGAAAGCTAGTTTTTTATACAATTCCATGAAACCTACTCTTGGAAATTCGGTTTTTGAAATTTAAAACGAGTGATCATCACTCGGCTTATCACTCGACTTACCAACGTACACTCAGAATTTAAAATGACAAGTAATATGTTGGAATTTCAAATTATTCACAGTTTGTGGGGTTGGATTTGTTCCAAATCAAATCTAAGCCCCTATAACGCATCCAAACATTTTCATTCGAAATCACCCCAAATCCAAATCCATCCCCAAATTCGATGTTATCCAAACAGACCGAAAATGATTCATACCATGCTCATTTCAATCTCGTTGCTTCAAGGTATGTTGAACCAATTTTCACCATAAAACTTCGATTTCACAATAATAGATGTACCATACATGTGGAGCATGATGCATGAAATCTAGGAAACTCTTCTTGATTCTTCAAAATAACACCATCTTACCAAGATTCTTGAACAACTAGGCGTTGGGAATATGGCTTGAATAGGATCGAGAAGCTTGGTGAGGAGTTAGGCAACGAGGAGGGGCAAGGAAACGGGCCAAACGGAGGATCAAGACGAAGGAAAGGAAGACAAGAAACAAAGTTGCAGCATCAGGAAGTGACCAGAAATCGCAGAACCTCAAAACCAAGTTGCACGACCTGGGGCGAGGTTGCACAAACTCTAGTCCAGATCGCACAACTTGGTTTCGGGGCTGGCGAATTTGGAATTGTTTTGTTAGGCGTTCTAGCTCGGTTTTGAATGTTTCATTGGGAAAAAGTTGTATAGTAGGCCTATACAAAGGCTACGGGTCGTGCTCTATAATATGTGAGTTATATTCATATTATTTCTCTCTAATAAATAGGGTTTTCGGGCCGTGAATGTTGCTGGCATCGTTCTAGTGAACCACTTTATATCGGGTGTGTTCTTGTTCATGAATTATCATCGTTCGCTTGCTTGTTCCAGGTCATAACAAACTAGTATCAGAGCTTTGTTGGTGTTCCAAGATCAAGGTGGATCTAAAGATCTAGGGTTTCACAATCCGTGAAATTCATAGCTAGGGTTTCGTGATCAAGGTGGAGCACGCGGTTTTGGGTTATGGATATGGACTAGGAGCTGGGGAGGAGATGACCGGGGGGATGACCGAGATCGACATGTTCAACGAGAGAAACATCTCCATCTTATGGCAGATCAAGGTACATGCTTTGTTGAAGCAACAATGTTGCGGAAGGCAAGGAGGGGGTCATTACAACCAACAAGTTGATGTTGAAGCAGCAGTTGTTTGGTCTACGCATAGCGTATGGACTAAGAGATCACTTGGATTGATTGAACACTATTTTTCTTGAGTTGTGAAATAGTAGTGAAACGATAAGTGATGATGATGTCGAACTGATTTTGTTGGTATTGCTACCACCGTCTTACGAGGGGGTCGTGCAATTTGCTTGTGCTGGAAAAAAGATTATGACGTTTAAGGAGGTAAGATAAGCTCTTCACACAATGGAGATGCGGCATATGGCTACATATGGGGGTTTAGACGTTCCAGTTTTCAGCCCATTCATGGTGGCTAAGGGATACAAGGGTAAGAAGAACAAGGGTTATAAGTTACCAAACGACGTATGTGCGTTGTGTAAAGAGAATGGTCACTAGAAGAGGGAGTGTCCGAAGGAAAAGGTGTTTGTAGATATGGCTGCAAACGTGACGTCTTCGGAGGACGACTTTGTTCTCTAGGCCCCGTTGGGTGGGGGGATTTGATATCTTGATGAGGAAGTGGATGTTGTAATAGGGGAGTCTCTGACGAGAGACACGACATGTGAAAGGGGCATGTATGATGCGCGCAAGGGGGCGATATTGCAGGAATTCGGTGGGAATTGGAGCAATTTTGCAAAACGTTGCAGGAATCCGGTGGGAATTCAAGGAACATATTGGGGGGATTTGTTGTAG
This sequence comes from Linanthus parryae, assembly GCA_023055425.1. Lineage (NCBI taxonomy): Eukaryota > Viridiplantae > Streptophyta > Magnoliopsida > Ericales > Polemoniaceae > Linanthus > Linanthus parryae. Next base: position 69,089,061 of record JALGPY010000007.1, on the reverse strand, counting down.
GGACTCGGTGGGAGTCGGAATAACAGAGGATTTTTATCTAGGAGCTAGGGGGGAGTTGGAACAACAAATAGGGGATTCGATTGGAGCATCAATAGAGTTCGATTGCAGGAACTTGACTGGAATTGGAGGATCGATGGGGGCACTCGTTGTAGGAACTTCGAGAAAATGGAGCAACTTGTGGATTTGGAGAAAAGCCGCTAATTCAAGCGCAAGTGGAAAAGGCAATTCATGTTTGATTAGATTCCCTAGAGGCAATCTATATTTAGTATGAACATTATTTTGGCTAGAATATTCATTTATTATTTATGGAGTTATTTAATATAATGAAGTCCTTAGATTGCAATGTTTTGTTTATCTTAAATATCCCTAGTCCATTATATTGATAATAGGACGATCACTATAGAATAGTATGTGGGGAGATTTATATGGAGATATCAAGTCTAACACATGGGTATGCATTAGGAGTAATGACATGCTAGATTGAATCACAACAAGAAGGCTACATTAGATTATGTCAATGTCACAAGTTCTTCTCGTAGTGCTAATGGTGTTTTAATACTTAGACTTGAATGTAGTTTTTGACACAGATTACGCAGAGGAAATAAAAAACAATTCCGTTCAACACCCTTCCATGAATCGCGTAAAGGAAGAATTGGTGTGTACCTTGTTTGTCTAAATTAATCACCTTCACGCAGAATTATGTCCACGTCTCTACAAGTATCTACACCTAGGATTGCACCGGAGTCCTTTGAACGTCTTTGTGCTAGCAACAGGAGGAAGGAGGAAGTAGAAGATCACGCGAAACGATGACCAAAGAGGCTGACGGCCGACAGGTGGGGCAGACGGCTAGGGTTTCAGCCCTAGCTTGTCTTGCTCTCTCCTTGCTTTGTTCTCCCTCTTAATTATAAAATCATATGGAGAAAATAAGCTAGGATTGTTGGAATAGATGCCCTAGAGGAAATCTAGTTTAGTTTGAACTTGGTTTTGGCTAGAACATTCATTGTATTATTTATTTGATATTTAATATAATAAAGTCCTTAGATTTACAATTGTGTTGTTTATCTTAAATATCCCTAGTCCAATATAATGATTAATAGGAAAATCATCTATAGACTAGTATGGGGTTGGATTGATATGGAGATATCATGATCCAACACATAGGTGTGCATTAAGGGTAATGGCGCACTGGATTGACCAATCTCCGAGAAGGATACATACATTTTATGTGAGGTCACAAGCGCTTCTCGTGGTGACAACGGTATTTTCATCCTTAGACTTGAAGTCACTAGATTGTCTAGTTGTGGATTATTGTGATTTTGGTAGCGTCAAACGCTACACCGTAACTGGGTAGCTATAAAGGCGTGTACCGGATAGAATAAGAAGCAAGCTTAGAAATCGTAGTAGACGTAGATAGAATTTGTCCCTCCCACATAACGGGAGCAAATATCCGAGGCCAATCGAGGGATAGTACTTATGGAATGTCTAGCCAGACTCAAATAAATCAATATACGATATTGATGTTATTTGCACGAATAAGGCTATTCCCAGGATCGAGAAACTATGGATTGGATATACGAGTGTGACTTTTATGTCTCGTGTCCAATCCGGTTATAGAGACAAAGGGATGTGACAATTACTTGCACAAGGTTTGTCGGATGACTATTCTATTAGTTGGCTAGAATGGATGTCTTGCTAGAGACCGCTCCATATTAGCAAATTGTTGCTACCAACTAGATATAACTTATGGGTTCACACGCTAGATAGAGTTGAACTATATTTGTGAATTAATTAATATGATTAATTAATTAGAATGATCACTTTGCAGCACCTTGCAAACTTAGTAGGACTAATTTGCAAGGAATGGACTAAACCGAATTCTAGTAGGACTAGAAGAGGGCCTTTAGGTAGTTGACAAGGATTTGTTGGACTATATAAAGGATGCTCCTTCCTTCCTTCCCACACTTATGACACTATTGTTCATAACTTGAGTGGGAGAGAACAAAGGAGAGAGAGAGAAAGCAACAAGAGGGCCGAACCCGACCCCCTTGCATCGCCCCCTACCCGTCGGCCAACAAAGTAGGCCGAAACCTCCTTGTTGCCTTGTGTTGTGTGATTTCTTCTTCCTCTTCCTCCGGTCCAAGCTAGCACAAAGGAGAAAGAATATCTAGATCTCAACTATAGGCGTGGATCAACCATAGAGACGTGACACAATTCACGTTACAAGTCATCACAGGAAAAATCCTAAGGTGTGTAACATGATTCTTCCTTTACCATCGTTATGTTTCTCTTCCTGTGATCCTTGGAGGGTATTGAATGGATAAATTTAATTTTCCTCTGCGTATCCATGATCAAAAACCTACAGTGGTATTGACACGCTTTCTTACGTGTTACCGCGAGTGCACGGTTCAAGTATTATAGGGTAGTATTTCAACCCTGAGTTATCGATCCCACGAGGACAAGCTTGAGATTATTTAATTAGTTATTAGCCGAGAATACGGTACAAGGAGAAAAGAATGATTATTAAGATGTTGCCACCCTCAAACAAGTTACTAAAATGAATTAACAACTAATCTAATATTTTTTGTATTTTTCTGATAATATGGAGAGCAACTAGGCAATCTATGGATCCCCTAGGTTTTTAGACAGTACTGGATAATGTACTGAAACACGCTATCATCTTATTTAATTGTGTCGGGTAATAGCACTGACAATCTCCTTTCGGCCTCATGTCATTCTACCTATCAATCAACTACGGGTCCTGGCTGTCCACCGATGTCTACCGATATGGTTCTAACCACCTAACGTTAAGCCGATCACTGGGTCATGTCGGTCCACCAATGCCTAACTCTACACAACTGAATCGACCCTCACACGACTAGTCCTATCATCTCACCTCTCAGTCTCAATGATTCGGGCTAATTTCTTGTTCTTGTTCATATCTAGGTAAAGTCTCTCTCAAGCACCAACCTAGAACGCTAGTCTAACCGGTTTGCGACTCCTTTTAGACTAAGTATTAAGTTCAGAACAATCAATCCAACTACCAAGATTATAGTCTTTAAGCTATGATTCAACTAACCTATTGATCATCTTCCCAGAGTTATTATTGTTACCCTAGACGTGTCAATAGGCCTAATTAATCAAGATATACGATAAACAAAGAAGAACAAAATGATTAAAAGAAACGAAACATGAATCAATCTCACAATCCGGAAACAAATCTAGTTCATAAACCCTAGGTTCATCTCCATAGAACTTAGCAAAAGTATTTAGCAACTAATAGAGTAGGAAAATAACACGAGTTTCTCCATACACATGATAAAAATAGAAGAGAAAGGAATCAAACGGTGAAATCGCCAAGCTTTGACGAATCCGGGCAATCCCAAAACTCCAAGCTTCTCTCCAATGGCTCCCGTCCGTCTCTCTCTTCCTCTGTGCGTGTATGATATGCCCCTTAGGTCTTCTCACGTTTTTTTATTCAGCTGGGGAGAATTTTTAATGTACTTTGCTGAAATTGCATCTCAGCCCCTCTAGTTTGTAATTCCCGTCCAGAATTGTAAGTTGATCTTGCGCAGGCCATATCTCTCTCATCCGGACTCGGATTAAGCTCTGTGACCTATAATTGGAAATCTCTTTGATTATACTTTCATTTAGAATTGGTCTCACTCAAAAATTATTTGTAAGACTCAAGATATCATCTGATTAAATCAGACTGGTCATCCTAGCTTCTCCATCTTTGCTTCTCCTCGTTCCACTCGTGCTCCCGTTGTTCCCGAAGTTCGTTCCATGCCTCCTATCAACCGATTAGCATCCGCTCCTGTCAAGACAACATGAACAAACATACCAAGTGATTATATTTGACAAATAACAATGAAATATTCATAGAAAACGTCCGGACTAACAATATAGCACATGGAAAGCAACAAGTGATAAAACGACCTCATATTCTCTATAATTAAGCTCAAATCACTCGTAATGATGAGGTAAAATGGAGGTAATAGATAGCTCCTAAAAGGTGCTATTAGGTATCAGAGCCACATGTCATAGAACATAGATGTGGTTTATGTGTTACGTTTTGATAGTTTTACACTTTAAATTTATTGTTTATCGCGTAAAATGGACAAATCAAGCATATGATGCAATTTTTCAATAATTAAACATAACAAGACCTAGTTTTTGCATTGGATGCATAAATTAGTGATTTTGAGAAATTTTAGGATCTTAGATCTAGGGTTTGGGCACCAATTTAGAAACTAGTTTCAAATATGGAAACTTTTTGGACTTGGGGAACAAGGAAGGAGTTGTTTTGGAAACAACTAAGGAGGTCCGGCCCCCGAGGGACCGCCTCTCCTCCTTCGTTTCCGCCCAAGCCACCTAGGCCGAAGGCCTAGGCGATCGTCTGACCCCTCGGGTTGGGCCAACCGGCCTAGGCTCGGCCCGGGACGGCTCCAATAGGGTTCGGCCATAAGATGGTGGACTCCTTGGACCGTTTTAACCCTAGAAATCCTAAAATCAATTAAAAATTGACCAAGCACGTTAAAATTGGATATCCAACCAAGCATGGTGGTTGGATATGGCCTTAGGATGTGGTTTGATGTGATTGTTTAATTTTTTGTTTTGGTTTACGGCCTACGAGCTGATCAATTTAATGTAATAATTAATTAGGGTTTTTATGGCCTGCCAGCCATTTTTTTTCTCAACTTGTGAGATTTATTTTATTTCGTATAGATTGTTAGCTAGTACTAGATAGAATAGATTGTTAGCCAAGATTGAAGAAAAGAATCCCGCAGCCAAAAGGAGCCACAAAAGATGGAGCATGGAGCCTTCCACATGACTATGAAGGATGGACCAAAAGATGGAGACACATGGAGATGTGTTTGCTTTTAGGGTTCATAGATATTCCCATTGGCTTGGGAATATCTTAGTCTAGAAAAGGCCATATCCATATCACGTTTTGTTTTATTTGTGGTTGTTTACTTTTCTGTCTTATTATTTTGTGATTGGTGTATGGATGATGCATGCAATTAGGATAATAAGATAATTAGACAACCCTGATCTATTATTTGCAGTTGTGCCCAAACTCAAATAGATAGATCAGTTGATATGGATCAACAAAACAATTAAAATTGAATTTTAAAAATCCCTCAAAATCAAATATTGTGTTTTGCCTTCTCGTTATTTAAACACTCTTTATCATCATGATTTATCAAGCTCGTGCATGTCAATGCAAGGCGACTTGGTTCATAATGATGAAATGCGATGGCACAAACAAGTAATGTGCAATTGTTTAAATAAGAGGTTGGACACAAATAGGCTATTAATATGATTAAAACCTAGAGGCAATCAATTGGGATTATCCATGTGGATGGATAAATAAGGAGTTATTTGACCAATTGAACCAAGAGTTGCATGGGATGCAATTGGAATTGTTCCTACCTAAAGTAGTCAAATTTTGGGTGACTTGCCAAAGCAAGCTCAAAGGAGATCAAACATGAATCTTGGCCCACTAGAAAATATAAGGATATTTTCTGCCTTAATATCTTGAGGGTTATTAATCCGTAGAAAAATAGTGCGATCTATATTTAATAAACTAGCCATAATTAAATAAAGTCAAAAGTTCACAAATACTAAAACTTGCGTATTTTCCTTTTGTAGAATACCAAATGGCAAACAACTCATAAAGTTCACAACATTCCCTACGATATGTCCTTGAGAAGGACAAGCTCTCTGGAACCAACTTCCTTGATTGGTACAGAAACTTTAGAATTGTGCAAGCAAGAGAAGAAACTATACGCAATAGAGGAGCAAGTTCCAGCAGGTCCAGAGAACAATACTCCTGCAGCCCTAAAGGCGTATCAAAAGCTTGTTGATGACGCTAATGATGCGGTCTGCCTTATGCTATGCACCATGACCTCTGAGCTTTAGAAGCAACATGAGAACATGAATGTTGTGGATATGATCGAACACTTGAAGCAGCTCTTCCAAGAGCAGGCAAGGGTTGAGAGGTATGAGGTTTCTAAGGCATTTTTCAAATGTCATATGGTTGTAGGAAACCCTGTGGGACCTCACGTACTCCGCATGATCGGGTACTTGGAGAATCTCGCGCGACTGGGGTTTCTGGTCGGCCAAGAGTTGGCCACCGCTCGTTTTGCAATCGTTGCCCGAGAGTTATGGGCAGTTCATCATGAACTATAACATGAACGAGATCGTGAAACCACTGCCAGATTTACTCAATATGTTGAAGACAACTGAACAAAGCATCATCAAAGGTAAGGGCATGGCCATTATGAAGGTGCAGAAAGGAAAGCGCAAAAGGTTTGCCTCATCCTCCAAGGGCAAAGGCAGGTCAGTTTCCAAGTCCAAGGAACCTGTCCTTAAGCATGTTGGTGGCATTCCCAAAGGTGTGACTAAAGGTGAGTGTCACTACTGCAGTCAGCCTTGACACTGGACGAGGAACTGCCCAAAATATCTGGACGACAAGTGGCTTGGAATAGTGATTCCGCCACCACCAGGTATTTTTGTTGTAGATGTCAATTTAACTATCTCTACATGATGGGTATTGGAAACTGGATGTGGATCTCACATTTGTCGAAATGTGCAGGATCTAAAGAGAATTAGAAGATTGGCTAAAGGGGAGATAGACATGCGCGTTGGGAATGGAGCAAAGGTTGCTGCATTGGCCGTAGGCGTGTGCGAGCTGTCTCTGCCGTCAGGATTAGTTTTAGAATTAAATAATTTCTATTTTGTGTCTGCTATGAGCAGAAAATTTATTTCTATTTCTTGTTTGGACAAGGAAGGTTTTTATTTCAATAAAGAACAATTGTTGTTCCTTTTATTTTAATAATATTCATTATTTTAGAGCGCAATTATTTAATGGACTATGTGTCCTTGATCTAAGCAATCATGTCTACAACATTAATACTAAGACGATTAAAATAAATGATTTAAATCCTGCTTACTTATGGCACTGTCGTATAGGCCACATAAATGAGAAACGTGTATCTAGACTCCATAAAGATGAATTTCTAGACTCATTTGATTTTCAATCATATGACACATGTGAGGCTTGTTTATTGGGAAAAATGACAAAGCCCCTTTTCAATAAGAAAGGTGAGAGAACTAGTGAGGAATTGGCGCTCATACATATTGATATGTGCGGCCCATTTTCCACGCCTGTCAGGGGTGGTTACGTCTACTTCATCACATTTACTGATGATTTCAGTAGATATGGATTTATATACTTTATGAAGGCCAAATCCGAGTCCTTTTAAAGGTTCAAAGAATTCAAGAGTGAAGTAGAAAAGCTCTTGGTAAAAGTATCAAGGCTCTACGATCGGATCGTGGAGGAGAGTACTTGAGCCAAGAGTTTGACGACTATCTTAGAGAGTGTGGGATCGTGTCCCAACTCACTCCACCTGGAACACCACAGTGGAATGGCGTGTCCGAGAGGAGGAATTTAACACTATTGGATATGGTTCAATCTATGATGTGTCAAACCGATCTTCCATTATCATTTTGGGGCTATGCTCTATTAAGTGCAACTTTCACCATTAACCGTGTTCCATCTAAATCAGTCATGAAGACACCACATAAGATGTGGAGTGGGAGGCGTCCCACACTATCGTTCATGAAGATTTGGGGCTGCGATGTCTATGTAAATCGTTTACAATCAGACAAGCTAGGGACAAAATAGGTTAAGTGTAAGTTTGTGGGGGGTACCCTAAGGAAACTAAGGGATACTACTTCTACAATCCAACTGAGAACAAAGTGTTTGTTGCTCGGTCCGGCGTGTTTCTAGAAAGGGAGTTTGTCTCTAAACAAGCAAGTGGGAAGACTGTAGAACTTGAAGAAATTCAAGAACCACAAAACACTGAACCAACTATGGAACATGAATAGGAACCACAAGAAGTTGTGGAACAGGCTGTTCAGGTAACACAAGAGATTCGTAGATCTAGTAGAGTGCGCCAGGAACCCGAGAGGTATGGACTTCTCGTGACAGATTCTGGTGACACTATGCTCATAGATGATGAGCCTACTACCTATGAAGAGGCCATGAAAGGGCCAGACTCTCAGAAGTGGCTTGAAGCCATGATATCCGAGATGGTATCCATGTATACCAACAAAGTATGGACTTTGGTGGAACCACCCGAAGGGGCGCGGCCCATAGGGTGCAAGTGGGTCTTCAAGAAGAAGATCGACATGGATGGTAATTTGATTAAATATAAGGGCGGATTGGTAGCTAAAGTATTCAGACAGATTCATGGTATTGACTATGATGAAACCTTTTCACCAGTCGCTATGACCAAGTTCATTCGAATCCTACTTGCCATTGCAGCATACTATGCCCATGAGATTTGGCAGATGGATGTCAAAAAAGCGTTCCTCTATGGGAATCTCCTCGACGACGTATATATGATACAGCTAGAGGGTTTTGAAGATCCAAAATAAGCCAATAAAGTTTGTAAGCTTCAAAGATCCATTTATATATTGAAGCAAGCTTCTAGGAGTTGAAATCAACGTTTTGATGAAGTAGTCAAAGAGTTTGGATTCATCAGAAACGAAGATGAGTCTTGTGTCTACAAGAAGGTTAGTGGGAGCTCTGTAGCTTTTATGGTCTTGTACGTAGACGACATACTACTCATTGGAAACGACGTTCCCATGCTGCAATATGTTAAAGATTGGCTAGGTAATTGTTATAAAGATCTATAGAGATAGATCTAGGAGACTGCTAGGCCTAAGTCAAAGTAAATATATTGACAAGGTGTTGAACGGTTCAACATGCAAGATTCCAAGAAGGGATTCTTTCCCATGTCACATGGAATTACTCTTTCGAAGAGTGATTGTCCTTCCAATGAGACTGAGAAGGAACGCATGAGTAGAATTCTCTATGCCTCGGCCATAGGATCTATCATGTACGCCATGTTATGTACTAGACCACATTTGTCATATGCCTTGAGTAAGACAAGCAGATCTTAATCAAATCCAGGTGAGAGTCACTGGATTGCAGTCAAGAACATCCTAAAGTACTTGAGAAGAACTAAGGATGTTTTCTTGATATTTGGCGGAGAGGAAGAGTTGCGTGTAAGTGGTTACACGGATGCAAGCTTGTAAACCGACATAGATGATTTTAGATCGCAATCGGGATATGTGTTTTGCCTGAATGGAGCAGCGGTGAGCTGGAAGAGTTCCAAGCAAGAGACGGTGGCTAATTCTACAACAGAGGCTGAATACATTGCTGCAAATGGCGCAGCAAAGTAAGTTGTTTGGATCAGATTTTTTTTTTCTGAACTTGGTATGGTTCCTAGTATTGAGGATCCAGTAGAGTTGTAGTGTGACAACACTGGGGCAATCGCGCAATCAAAGGATTCGCGGTCACACCATAAATCTAAACATGTGCTCAGGAAGTTTCATCTTATTCGAGATATTATCGATAGATGAGACATTCGGATATGCAAGATTCCTACAGATGAGAATCTTTAAGATCCACTTACAAAGCCGCTTACGCATTGGAAGCATGAAGGGCACACTATGCGCATTTGCATACGGGATGCATCAGATTGGCTCTCGTGCAAGTGGGAGACTGTTGGAATAGATGCCCTATAGGCAATCGAGTTTAGTATGAACTTGTTTTTGGCTAGAACATTCATTGTATTATTTATTGGATATTTAATATAATAAAGTCCTTAGATTTACAATTGTGTTGTTTATCTTAAATATCCCTAGTCCAATATAATGATTAATAGGACAATCATCTATAGACTATAATGGGGTTGGATTGATATGGAGATATCATGATCCAACACATAGCTGTGCATTAAGGGTAATGGCGCACTGGATTGACCCATCTCAGAGAAGGCTACATACATGTTATGTGAGGTCACAAGCGCTTCTCGTGGTGACAACGGTATTGTCATCCTTAGACTTGAAGTCACTAAATTGTCTAGTTGTGGATTATTGTTATTTTGGTAGCGTCAAATGCTACACCGTAACTGGGTAGCTCTAAAGGCGTGTACCGGATACAATAAGAAGCAAGATTAGAAATCATAGTAGACGTAGATAGAATTTTTCACTCCCACATAACGGGAGCAAATATTCGAGGCCACTCGAGGGATAGTGCTTATGGAATGTCTGGCCAGACTCAAATAAATTAATATAGGATATTGATGTTATTTGCACGAATAAGGCTATTCCCAGGATCGAGAAACTATGGATTGGATATACGAGTGCGACTTGTATGTCTCGTTTCCAATCCGGATATAGAGACAAAGGGATGTGACAATTACTTGCACAAGGTTTGTCGGATGACTATTCTATTAGTCAGCTAGAATGGATGTCTTGCTAGAGACCGCTCCATATTAGCAAATTGTTGCTACCAACTAGATAGAACCTATGGGGTCACACGCTAGATAGAGTTGAACTAGAATTGGTAATTAATTAATTAGAAGGATCACTTTGCAACACCTTGCAAACTTATTAGGACTAATTTGCAAGGAAGGGACTAAACCAAATTCTAGTAGGACTAGAAGAGGGCCTTTAGGTAATTGGCAAGGATTTGTTGGACTATATAAAGGATGCTCCTTCCTTCCTTCCCACACTTATGACACTATTGTTCATAACTTGAGTGAGAGAGAAAAAAGGAGAGAGAGAAAGCAACAAGAAGGCCGAACCCGACCCCCTTGCGCCGCCCCCTACCCGTCGGCAACCAAAGGAGGCCGAAACCTCCTTAAAGCCTTGTGTTGTGTGATTTCTTTTTCCTCTTCCTCCGCTACAAGCCAGAGCAAAGGAGAAGGAAGATTTAGATATAAACTCTAGGCGTGGATCAACCATATAGACGTGACAAAATTCACGTTACAATTCATCACAGGAAAAACCCTAAGGTGTGTAACATGATTCTTCCTTTACCATATTGTATCATTCATTTGTCTCTATATCCAGATTGAACACGAGACTCAAACTTCACACTCATATATCCAATTCATAGTTTCTCAATCCTGGGAATAGACTTATCCGTGCAGATAACATCAATATCCCATATTGATTTGAGTATGGCCAGACATTCTATAAGCTCTACCCCTCGAGTGGCCGTAGATATTTACTCCCATATGTTGGAGGGAAAAATCATCTCTACATCACTACAATCTCTAAGCTTGCTTCCTATTATGTCCGATATTCACCTTTATTGCTACCCAATCACGGTGTAAAGTTTGACGAGATGAACATAATATTCCACAACTAGTGTATCTAGTGACTTCAAGTCTAAGGACCACAATACCATTGTCATAACGAGAAGCACTTGTGACGTTAACATAATTAATGTAGCCTTCTTGTGGTGGGTAAATCCAGTATGCCATTATCATATAATGCATACCCATGTGTTAGACTTGATATCTCCATACCAATCTATCCACATACTAGTCTATAGTGATCGTCATATTAATCAATATAATGGACTAGGGATATTTAAGTTAAACAACACATTTCAATCTAAGAACTTCCTAATATCAAATATCTCCATAAATAATATAATAAATATTATAGACAAAATAATATTCATACTAAAATAAGATTGCCCCTAGGGCCCGCATTCCTAACATTGAAGTCACTAGATACTCTATTTGTGAAATCAATTTTTTTTTCAAACGTAATACCGTAACTGGGTAACTATAAAGATAGTAATCAGGTATGATAGGAAGCAAGCTAAGAGATGGTAGTGATGTAGAGAGGATTTGCCCCTCCCACATAATGGGAGTAACGATCCATGGCCACTTGAGGCGTAGTGCTTATCAAATGTCTGGCGAGACTCAAATAAATCAATATGGAGATATCGATGTTATTTGTATAGATAAGCCTATTCCCATGATCTAGAAACTATGTATTGGATATACAAGTATGACAGTTATGTCTTGTGTCAAATCCGGATATGAAGACAAATGGATAGATACAACACGGTAACAATGGGCACATGGTTTTTCCGATCACTGACTTTTTTATTGGTTGGGTGACATATATGTGTTGCAAGACACCGCTCTATGTTTGTAATTGTTACTACCAACTAAGTATAAACCTATGAGGTCACACACCTTATGGATTAAACTGGATTTGGATATTAATTAGTTGGACTAATTAATTAAAAGGGTCAAAACAAAACCACAAACAAAGTTAGTGGGACTAATTTGAAAGGTAAAATAATCCATGTATGGACAGGATTAGAATTGGGAAAATATGTAATTAACATGGAGTTTTTAACTATATAAAGGCAACACTAGCTTATTATTTCCACACAAGTGTCATTATTGTTAGAAATGACAAATCAAGGAGAGATACAAGTAGAGGTTCAGCACCCCTACCCGTCCGCCACCAGTGCAGGCCTTCCTATGGCGCGCGGCTCTTTGCTCCGTTTTGCCTGATTCATCTCCCTCCTTCTTCGCGTAGCTAGCACTAAGACGTGAAGGGGATTCTAGACGAAGACACAATTCTTCGTAGTGATCACACAAACTAAGGTACACAATTCGTTTACTTTCATCATGTTATGAAAGCTTGCCTGCGATCCGTGGAGGGCTTTGATCAGGATTTATTTTTTTTATATCCCGATGTGTTACCTCCATCAAAACCCTACAGAGGTATCAGAGCGACAGGTCGTAGCGCATAGCATGATTTTATGTGTTACTGTTTTATCAGTTTTACACATGTACCGTTAATTTTAGCGAAAAACTAATATTAGCATAATGAAACAAACTGAATATGATTCAGTAGAGAATGAGCTAATTTTACATATCTTTCCAAAATTAGCGAATTCCGATCACATATGATGTGTCTTTTGGTGATTTGAAAAACTAGGGTTTGGGCACAATTTTGGAGAAAATGTGTTTTTCTCTGCAATTGGGAATAGGGATGTAGAGATTTTATGGAAACAACCCCTAGGGTTTGGCCACTAGGTGATCGATCCCTCCTTGTGGCGCACGGACCGAGGTCGTGGCCTACCCAAGTTCGTCCAGCCGCCGATTTGACCGTGCGGGCTGGTCTGACCAGTTTGGCACGGCTAGGGCGATCCAATGGGTTCGACCAATGTGATTGGTGCGGCAATTTGGACTGCTTTGACCCTAAAAAATCCCAAATTCAACAAAATTTGACCAAGCACATTAAAATTGGATTTCAACTGTATTATGTGATTTATCGCATGATGGATGGATATGGCCTAGGTTGTGGATGTTTACTTTTGTGGTTTGTTTTTGTTTTGGTTTAATGTAATTAATGTAATTAATTATTTTACGGTCTGCGTGTCATCTTCTTCCTCAACGCGTGAGGTCTCTCTATGTAGTATAGATGCTAGAAAGTATTAAACAGATAGATTATAGAAAAGGCACGGAGAAGAATATCAAAGACTAAAGAAACTGAAAGACAGTAATGTAGGGGCTAAAACAGGATCAATACTCTAGAAGGGGTGAATAGATTATGGTAACTTTTTAAAATTTATGCTAGAAGAGTGGTTTCAAAGAAATTTGTGCATAGATGTAAGTATTTCAAGGCCTTGAATTGAGTTTCAAGTCCTTGGAAAGAAAACAGATGACAAATAAAAAAGCTCAGATTTTTCAAGGCCTTGAAATGCCTTTCAAACCCTTGAACTGAAACCTATTTTGTGCAGTTAATTTGGCTAAGTAATGAACAACAAAATGAATGCAAGTGACATAGAGATTTATAGAGATCAGTCCACTTGGACCTACGTCTCTACCTTAGGGATCTTATCCCTGCAGGATTTCCAACTCAATTCTTATTAATCAAAAGATAAGCCCTAGATCTCAAGCACAGACAGTTCTCTTACTCTGTTACAGGTTGTGGTTCTCACAAACCAATCTAGTACCTGCTCTAGCTAACTGATTAAACAAGAATTATCTATTGTTCACTTGAAAAATTAACGAGAACAAGAATGTAGCAAGTATTATATGAATGATATACAGATAGAGTTCAGAAAAAAAGAACACAGAGACAGAGTGTCGTAGTGTGTATGCAGTGTCCTTTAGATGCTGGGATTGAGTGAAATGAATCTGCTTCTTTTTTGCTTGTCTATACTTGAGTGTGTTTGAATGGGTCTATGTTGATCTTCTTGTTCAAGACCATCTTAAGGAGCTGGTTTGAATTGGAGATCTTCAAGATTTTCTGGCAACCAACTTTCCTAAAAATCGTCAAAGTATCGTGACTCTTCCAACGGCTAGTTGATCAGTATTTGGCTTGATATTTGACTTGATATTTTAGCAGAGTATATTAGGAAGGTCTAGACACATTTTCATGGTCACATAATTAATCAAACAATTTAGTTTCCTTTTCTGTAAGATCACAGTTTGGGCATGTAATCCTGCAAAATAGGTAATTGATTCTTCCTGCAAAAACATGTTCAAACAAATGGATTAATGAGATTTAACAGCATAAAAACAGTTGTATTCCATCATGAAGGTGCATATATTCAAGTATAGAGAGGAGGGAATCAGATTCATCAGATCGGCTCCCCCTAAGTTCATGTTGTACACTGCTCAATCTATTTCAAACATTTGAAAACAGCTTCAAGGCCTTGAAGCAGACAAGCTGTTTCAAACCTTTGAAACTAGCTGAGCTTAAAATCTCCCCCTTGATGAAATAAAAAACCACAATCCTTTTAAGAACTGATTTTCTGCAAAAAAAAAAAAATAGTCATTAGAGCATAGCAGAGTAACCACAAAATATAAACAGTAATATATCCAAATAATCCAAATTATTATGCAGCAAAATCCAGCAAAAACAGATCCTACTGATCTAAACCAGATCCATCTTAAAAGTACAGAAATAACAAGTAAACCTAATATTTTTCTCCCCCTTTTAGACTTTCATAAAAAAAGAATAAATGAATGTTGGATCAAAGTTTGGAAAATTTTGTAGTAAAAAGTTTTGAGAAGAAGAATTTTTTCAAGACTTTGAAGAGAAGTTCAAGGCCTTCAAAAGATAGAAATAAGAGGCAAGATTCAAGGGTTGGGTTTGCATCTCCCTTTGGCTCTGCATCTTCTTCCCCACTGTGCTCTTCATCATCCTCGTCATCTTTTTGTTCTCCTTCTTGATCAGCTTTATCACCAATGTCACCAACCACCTCATCATCAATACAGTCACTATCTCTGGAATTGTTTTGTTCCTTTTCTTCTTCTTAAGGTCTTTGATTAACATCCCTGAGACTGGACTTTCAGCATCATCCTGTTCCTGATCTTCATCACCCTGCTCTTGAGCTACTTGTTTCCCTTTGTCCACCACCCCTACAGCCTCATCATGTGTTGTATGGTCATTGAACAATTCCTTAGTTGAACCAACTTTCTAGTATCCCACTGCCTCCAGAGAGACTACTGTCTCCACATGAAGCACATTGATACTTTTGAAGATGCTTTCAACCATATACCTGACTTGCTTGAACTCAGTTCCAAACTCACGCTGATTTTCCTTCAATTCTTCTATATCCTTCTCTAGAACATCAAGTATGATGGCAAGGTCTTGAGATTGAGAGGGTAGGTTTGAAGGAGGGGTCAAGGCCTTGGGTTTAGTAAACTTCTTGGATTGTAACTCTTCCTCAGACAGTTCAAAGTACAGTTTCCATTTACCTTCACTAGTTTTCATAACCCCAATCTCAAGTGCTTTCTCATCAAGCACACCAAAACCAGTAGTAACGGTCTCTTCTGTGTCATTTGGGATCTCAAGGTGTTTAAAGAAGGCATAAAGTAGGTTGGCATATGGTAAATGATGCTTTCTTTCTTTTTTCTAGGAGAAAAGAATGTGTTCCATCATAATTTTACGAACATCAATCTCATAACCATGCATGATAAAATACATCAAGTACATCATCCTATTTATAATCAATTATTTGGATTTCTCCTTAGGTACTACACGCCACATAAGAATAGTAAACCAAACTTTTGCTTCAACAGTTAGCGCATAGTCTGTTAACTGTTTGGAGGAGGTAGACACATTTGGTAACAAGAATTCTTCCCTAGCCAATTTCAGTGCTTCACTCTTGTTATGGTAGTTGTCTTTATTTAGGATATCAAATCCCTAAGTCTTTGGTACCATTGAAATATCTAAAAATTATTTTGACAACAACCAAGTGCGATTATTTTGGATCAACTTGAAATATAGCACACATGCAGACACAAACATGATATCTGGTCTACTATCATTAAGATATAGCAATGATCCAATCATACCTCTGTAGTCCTTCACATTCACACTCTTACCATTTTTATCTTTGTCTAAAGACGGTGAGGAGCTCATAGGGGTTTTTGCTGCCTTGGACTGAGACATATTGTACTTATTTAACAATTCATTGGTTTACTTATTCTGATGCTGAAAATTTCCTTTTCTCATTTTATGAATATGGAGTCCAAGAAAGAAATTGAGCTATCTCAATAAAAATTCTCTGCTCTTAATCCTTTCAAAGAGAGTCATTAGTAGCTCCAAAATGAATGTCATCAACATATACTTGAAGTACTAGAATATCTTTCTCATGAGTCTTTATGAAAAGGGTTTTGTCTACAAGTCCTCTTTTGAAATCATTTTCAAGTAAAAACTTTGACAGTCTTTCAAACCAAGCCTTTGGAGCTTGTTTCAAACCATAAAGAGCTTTGTCAAGTTTGTAAACATGATTTGGAAACTCATCATTTTTTAAATCAGGAGGTTGAGCAACATAAACTTCTTCTTGCAAATAACCATTTATAAATTCACACTTCACATCCATTTGAAAAGGTTTCATATTGTTGTGAGATGAAAATGAAAGTAACATTCTAATTGCTTCTAAACTTAAAAAAAGGAGCAAAAGTCTCCTAATAATCAATATCTTCTTCCTACTTTTAGCCTTGAACTACCAGTCTGGCTTTGTTTCTGATTACCTTACCATGCTCATCTAGCTTGTTTCTGAATACCCACATGGTACCAATGACAGACTGATTTGGAGGTTGAGGAACAGGTTCCAAAACTTGTTCCTCTCAAAATCATTGATTTCAATTTGCATTGCAATGATCCATTCAGCTTCTTGTAATGCTTCTTTCCCATTCTTTGGCTCCATAAGGGACAAAAAAGCATTGAAGGCACATATATTTTTTAACTATGATCTTGTTTGTGTACCAGTGGACAGATCAGTTATAATGTTATCAAATGGATGAGATGAGAGATATTTGAATCTTTTCCTTGGTGTTCATGGTTTTGGTTCTCCAGAATCTTCTCAGGTATATGAGAACTTGAATTAGTGGCTTGTCCACTCTGATTCTCTTGTTGTTATTTTTCAAGGCTTTGAGACTCCTTTTCAAGGCCTTGAAAAGTCTTCTGGTTTTCCTGCAAGCTTTCTTTAGAACCTTTTGAAGGCTCTGCTTCATCTTCTGACTCATGCTTGTTCAAATCTAATTATGTAAAACTTTCACTCAAAGAACAATCATAGCTTTCATAAAAAATAACATGAATACTTTCTTCAACACGCTTGGTTCTCTTGTTATAAATTCTATAAGCTTTACTAGTCAGTGAATAACCAAGAAAAACACCTTCATCACTCCTGGCATCAAACTTACCAAGATTTTCCTTACCATTACTGTGGACATAACAAGTGCAGCCAAATAGTCTGAAGTAAGAGATGTTTGGCTTTCTTCCTTTGAAAAGATCATAAGGAGTCTTATTGAGTATAGGTCTGATCAAGAACCTCTTAATTATATAGTTGTAAGTATTCACAGCTTTTGCCCATAATGATTTTGGCAATTTGTTCCCTAGAAGCATTGTTCTTGACAAGTCTTCAAGAGTCATGTTCATTCTTTCAGAAAAAATCTTCTTGAGGAGTTCTAGGTGCAGAAAAGTTATGAGAGATGCCATGCTTTTAGCACAATATAAATCAAACTCAATTTGATCAAATTCTCTACCATGATCATTTCTAATATAAGCAATAGGCATGTTTTGTCATAGATTGAAGTTCTTTACAAAGCTTTGAACATTCATAAAGAGCTTCAGATTTTTCTCTAAGAAACATTATCAAAGTAAATCTAGAAAAATCATCAACAATAACTATCATGTACTTCTTACCCTTTGGATTTGGAGTTCTCATTGGACCACAGATATCCATATGCAATAGTTCAATGGGTCTAGTAGTACTTACAAAGTTCTTTGACTTGAGTAAGCTTCTTGTCTGTTTACCTTGAGCATAGGCTTTGCATGCTTCTTCATCTTTGAACATGATAGGGGGCAGACCTCTTACAAGGTCTTTAGAAACCAATCTTTTCAAAGTATGTAAGCTAATGTGTCCAAGCTTTCTGTGCCAAAGCTTTGAATCCTCTTTCAAGGCCTTGAGACACTTCAGACTTTCTCCTGCAAATTTGTTAGTGTGCAAAGTATAAACATTATTTAACTTTGAGGAAGTGAGGATGAAAACTCCAGATTTGTCATTTTGCACCACACATTTTTCTTTGTCAAAGAAAACTTTGTTACCATTGTCACATAACTGAGATACACCAAGCAGATTGAACTTCAAGCCATCAACTAAATAAACATCAGAAATAGAATTTTCAGAGTTTGTACCAACTTTACCAATACCTAAAATGTTGCATTTTCCTTTATCACCGAGTTTGATTGGTCCTTCATATTACTCTTTCAGTTCCGAGAATAAAGATCTCTTTTCACTCATATGTCTGGAGCAACCACTGTCCATAAACCAATTTTGCTCTTTACTCTTTGTGACAGCCTTCAAACACCATTCATTTCCTTACCCCAGCTATTAGACTAAGTGTGAAATTTAGATTCATATTCAGGTTCAACCATGTTAGGTGGTCTAACCCCTTTAGGAACCCAAATCTGTCTAACTTGTCCTTTAAGTTGAACTGGAAAAGTGTTCCTAATTATGTGAGGGTCTCTTCTTCTAAAAGGATAAGTCATTTTAACATGAAGAATTCTGTTGCAGTAATGGCATTTAGGAGAAGTTATGTTTCATGCGTTCATAAATCTGGTAATATTCTTTTAGGGAAAGTTTGGATTGTAGCCAATACTTGTTTTGTGAACAGACTTTAAACTTACTCCAAGTATCAGGTTTAGATTGTGTTCAGAGCCAGCAATTTTTGGTAATTACTTTCTTAGATTCTTGAAGTTTCTCAGCTAGGGTAGTCCTATGTTCCTCCAATTCAGCAAACTGATGTTTTAGAGCAACAGCATTGTTACTCAAAATAGAGTTCTCAGTGACTACTTCCTTGAATTTAGTTTTCAAGGCTTTGAAGTCTGGTTTCCATGGCCTTGAAGTCTCTGTAAGACTTCTTCTGAGAAATTTCAAGATTCTGATTTTGACAAACAAGTTTCAATTTTTCTTTGCTTGATCATGAACCTTTTCTTTCAAAGTCCCGATTTCTTTCAGATAGTCCTTTTCACTTAAAAGCATTGTTCTAAGATAGTCATAGAGGAAATCTGTTGGTTTTGAAATCAAACAATTTACCATTACCTCAATGTTCTTTTCAGCACTCTCATCATGCTTAGACATAAGGAAGAGATTGGCTTGTTCTTCTTCAGATTTAGAATCACTTAAGGAATCTAAGTCACTCCAAGGTGCTATCATAACTCTTTTTCTCCTGCCATGGTCTTTCTTCTGAAAGTGTTTGCTTTTCTTGTGCGGACAGTATCTGATCAAATGCCCTGCATCACCACACTCAAAGCAATTCATTACTTTACATTTATTACCATGGGAAGAATATTTACCTTTATATTCTTTACTAATGAAGAATTTGTGTCTATCCCTGCTGAAGTATTTCTTTCCAAAGTTCTTTTCATCTTTAGAATTATGGTCAAGGCTTTTGAAATGAGAGAAAAGGGATCTTCATTATCATCTTCTTCTTTTTTCAAGGCTTTGACATTGTATAGTTTCTTTAGCCTTGGGAGCTAGATTTTTGACATTATCTGGTAGTTCTCCATCAACTTCATTCATGGAGATTTCATGAGTGAGCAGTTTTCCCTGCAAGTCATCAAGTTGAAGTGATGATAGATCTTGAGCTTCTTCAATGGAAGTAGTCTTTGGTTCCCATTTGGCTTTGGGACGACTTCTCAAGATCTTCCTGACTTTCTCTTCATTGGAAAGGATTTTTCCAAGGAGTTTAGATTGTTTACAATGTCAGTGAACCTCTTGAACATGCCATGATTGACTCTTCTCCATTCATCTTAAACAGATCATATTGTCTAAGAAAAATGTTGATTTTTTTCTACTTTACTTGACTGGTTCCTTCAAATGTTTCCACCATTTTTTCACATATCTCTTTAGCAGTCTTGGAGCCTGAAATCCTGTTGAATTCATCTGCACTCAAAGCACAATATAAGAAAATTCATAGCTCTGTAACTTTTGGAATATTGTTCTAACTCAGAAGCAGAAAGTGAATCCTTTGTCTTGGGAGTTCTGATCCATTTTTCTCTATTTAGAAAGTGTGAGGACCATTATGAATGATAGTGAAAAATCCATATCTTGTAGGTGCTAAAACAGGATCAATACTCTAGAAGGGGGGTTGAATAGAGTATGACAACTTTTTGCAATTTATGCTAGAAGCGTGGTTTCAAAGAAATTTGTGCACAGCTGCAAGGATTTCGATGCCTTGAAATGAGTTTCAAGTCCATGGAAAGAAAACATATGAAAAATAAAAAGCTGAGAATTTTCATGGCCTTGAAATGACTTTCAAACCCTTGAACTGGAACCTGTTTTGTGCAGTTAATTTGGCTAAGTAAAGAACAGCGAAACGAATGCAAGTGACACAGAGTTTTATAGAGTTCAGTCCACTTGGACCTACATCTGTACCTCATGGATCTTATCCCTGCAGGATTTTCAATTCAATTCTTATTAATCAAAAGTTAATCCCTAGATCTCTAGTACAGAGAGTTCCCTTATTCTGTTATAGCTTGTAGTTCTCACTAACCTACCTAGTACCCGCTCTATCTAACTAATTCAACAAGAATTCTCTATTTTTTCACTTGAACAATTCACGAGAACAAGAATGTAACAAGTATTGTCTGAATGCTATACAAATAGAGTTCAGAAAGTAGAACACTGAGACAGAGTGTGGCAGTGTGTATGTAGTGTCCTTCAGATGCTGGGATTGAGAGGAATGAATCTGCTTCTTTATTTCCTGTCAATCCCTTAAATGTGTTTTAATGTGTCTCTGTTGATTCTCGTTCCAATCTTCTTTTTCAACACCATCTTAAGGAGCTGGTTCGAATTGGAGATCTTCAAGATTTTCTAGCAACAAACTTTCCCAAAAATCAGCAAAGTATCTTGACTCTTCTAACAGTTCTTCCAATGGATAGTTTATCAGTCTTTGGCTTGATACGTGACTTGATCTTGTAGCATAGTATATTAGGAAGGTCCAGGCACATTTGTTTGTTTTGGATGCCCTAGAGGCAATATGTTTTGTATGAACTTTTGTTGCTAGAATAATCATTGTATTATTTATGGAGATATTTAATATAATGAAGTCCTTAGATTAGAATTGTGTTGTTTATCTTAAATATCCCTGGTCCATTATATTGATCAACGGGACGATCAACTATAGACTATTATGTCGGTAGATTTATATGGCAGATATCAAGTCTAACACATGGGTATGCATTAGGAGTAATGGCATACTGAATAGACCCACCGCGAGAAAGCTATATTAGATTATGTCAACGTCACAAGCGCTTCTCGTTGTACTAATGGTGTTGTAATCCTTAAACTTGAAGTCACTAGATACTCTAGTTGTGAAATATCATGCTTTGATATTATCAAACGTTACACAATGTCTGGGTAGCTATAAAGATAACAATCGGGCATGACAGGAAGCAAGCTGAGAGATGGCAGTGATGTAAATAGAATTTGTCCCTCCTATATAATAGGAGTAAATATCCACGGCCACTCAAGGTGTAGAGCTTATGGAATGTCTGGCCTGACTCAGATAAATCAATATGGAGATATTGATGTTATCTGCATGGATAAGTCTATTTCCACGATCGAGAAACTATGGATTGGATATACGAGTGTGACGAATATGTCTCGTGTCCAATCTGGATATGGAGACAAAGGGATAACACAACACAGTAACATTGGGCACAAGGTTTTTCGGGATCACTGACTATTTATATTAGTTGGGTGGCATAGATGTGTTTCGAGACACCGCTCCATGTTTGTAAATAGTTACTACCAACTAAGTGGAAACCTATGGGGTCACACACCGTACGGATTAAGCTGCATATGGTCATTAATTAGTTGGACTAATTAATAAAAGGATCATAAAGGAACCACAAGCAAAGTTAGTAGGACTAATTTGCAAGTGGACTAATCCATGTAAGGACATGATTAATATTGGGGCAATTATGTAGTTAATAAGGAGCTATTAACTATATAAAGGAACTCTAGCTTGTTATTGCTCATAAGAAGTCATTATTGAGAGAACATAAAAAAGCAAGAGAGAAAGAGACAAAGCCTAGAGGCCATAGCCCCTAGACCCGTCGGCCCCCCTTGCCGCCGTCGGCCCCCTTTGGGCGTTGGTGGTTGCTCTGTTTTGCGTGATCCTTTGCTCCTTTCTTCTGTTGCTAGCACTACACGATGGGAAGGATTCCATTTGAAGATCCAAGGTGTAGATACTCTTAGAGACGAAGACACAATTCTTCGTAGTGATCACACAAACTAAGGTACACAAGTTTCTACCCTAATCATGTTATGATTGCTTGCCTGTGATCCTTTTGGGGTTTGAGCAGGATTAAACTTTTGTTATTCCGCTGCGTAACCTGCATGAAAACCCTACAGTGGTATCAGAGCAAGGTTGTAGCCCATAACATGATATTATGTGTTACTGTTTTTCAGTCTTTCACCGTATCGTTAATTTTACGCGAAAACTGAAATTGGCATATAGATGCAATAAGAATACGATTCAATAGGTATTGGGAAAATTACTATCGTCGTATAGAATTATCCAATTCGGGCACATATGATGTGTCAATTGGGTTGAAAAATTAGGGTTCTTGGGCACCAAAATTGGAAAAGGGGTTTTCCCAACTATGGAAACAACCAAGCTTGGGCAACAAGGAAAGAAGGGGAAGGAAACTAGGGACGAAACCCAAGCCGTCGCCCCTCTCTCTTCCTTGCATGCCAATCAAGGTGCGGCCACCTAGGGCAGCCAGCCTAGGTGCACGATTGGACCATGCAGCCTAGGGTCGGGCCGGCCCGGTGGCGTGCGGCGGTCCATGGGGGTCGGCCAAGGTTTTGGTTGGACCTCTCGGACCGTTTTGACCCTAATTACCCAATTTCAACTAAACCTGAACAAGCGCGTTAAAATTGGTTTTAACTATATTATGGGCTTTGTTGCATGGTGGATGGATATGGCCTAGGTTGTGGATGTTTGTTTTGTGGTTTGGTTTACGGCCTTCGAGCTGATTAATTTGTTGTAATAATTAATTTTACGGCATGCGAGCTGATCATCTTCTCAACATGTGAGATTTTATTTATTTATTTATAGATGCTAGACTAGAATTAGATAAATTAGATGATAGCCAAGAGCATGGAGAAGAAGACCAAAGAACCATGAAGCCACAAAGACAATGAAGAATCCCATCCTAGGGCGCGCAGCTATGGTGGAGCACATGGAGTTGAGCTTGTCACTATAGGGCATATAGATATTATCATTAGCTTGGTAATATCTTAGTCCTAGGGGCCATATCCATGCCATGTTAATTTTTTATTTTGTGGATGTTTATTATTTATGTCTTGTTATTTATTTTGTATATGGATGATACAAGCAAAACGTAACAAGATTATAATAAACAAGAACAGTCTTTTATTGTGAATTTCCCAATCCAAATAAGTAGATCATGTTGATGGGATCAACCAAACAAATTTAAAATACCTCAAGGAAATATTACGTTTTGCCTTCTCTTATTTTAACACCCTTCATGATCAGGGTTTATTAATCTCGGGCTTGCCATAGCAAGGAGATTTTAATTTACCATGATGTGATTCGGCAACACGAGCAAGTAATGTGTGGTTGTTAAAGTAAGAGGTTAAACTTAACTAAGTAGTTCCAATTGGATTGATGACTTAGAGGCAATGGATTGAGATTATTTATGAGATAAATAAATAAAGAGTTATTTGCCCGGTTCTACCAAGAGTTGCATATGGATGCAATTGGAAGGACGTTCATACCTAAATAACTTATTCTTGGGTGACTTGCCAAACAAGCTCAAGAAGAAGTGAAATATGGATCTTGGACCCACTAGAAAGAATATGATATTTTCTGCATTAATGGTGAGGGCATTAATCCGAGAAAAATAGTGAGAGCTATATTTGATAATCTAACAATTATTGAATACGGTTAAATTGTTCAAAATACTAAAATTGCATAATTCTCGTTTTGTAGAATTCCAATGGCAAACAACAATCAATCATCGACACCATCTATGCGTTATGTCCTTGAGAAGGACAAGTTGTCTGGGAACAACTTTATGGACTGGTACAAAAACTTAAGGATTTTCCTTAAGCTAGAAAAGAAGTTTCACATCTTAGATGCACCTGTTCCAGAACCACCACCTGACGATATTGTACTCGCTACCATAAGGGCACATCAAAAGATTGTAGATGAAAATCATGATGTGACCTGTCTCATGTTGTGCACCATGAGCTCTGAGCTTCAGAAGCAACATGAGAACATGGACGCGTACGATATGATCGTACATTTGAGGCACCTTTTCCAAGAGCACGCCCGGTGTGAGAGGTACGAAGTATCCAAGCCACTGTTTAAGAGTAGTCTCGTAGAGGGGAACCCAGTCTAGCCTCATGTAATCCGTATGATCGGATACATTGAGAATCTCAAAAGTTTAGGCTTCCCATTCGGCCAGGAGTTGGCCAATGATCTCATCCTGCAGTCGTTGTCGGATAGTTATAGTCAGTTCATCATGATTAATAACATGAATGAGATCAACAAGACTCTGCCAGACTTGCTCAATATATCGAGGACCGATGAACAGAGTATTAACAAGGGCAAAGGCAATGCCATAATGATGGTCAATTAGAGGAAGAGCAAGTCAATTTTATCTACTTCCAAAGGAAAGAGTAAGAAGATTGCAAAATCCAAATAAACTGCCTCTAAGCCTGGTGGAGGCGTGACTAAGGGTGAATGTCACTATTGTAGTATCCTGGACACTGGAAGAGGAATTTCCACAAGTATATGGAGGATAAAAGGCTTGGAATAGTGATTCCACCACCACCAGGTATTTTGTTATAGATGTCAATCTTTCTATTTCTTCATCTTGGGTATTGGATACTAGATGTGGATCTTGACAAGCTTTCTTACGTGTTACCGCAAGTGCACGGTTCAAGTAATATAGGGTAATAGTTCAACCCCGAGTTATCGATCCCACGAGGACAAGCTTGAGACTATTTAATTAGTTATTAAATTAGAGTACTGTAACAGGAAGAAGAATTGTGACTAACTAAGGCGTCACCCACAAACAAGTGACTGAAATTAAATAACAACTAAACTAATCCTTTTGTATTTTTTATTTTATTACACAAATATGGAGAAACTAGGCAATCTCTAGATCACCTAGGGCTGTAGACGATTTCCGGATTAGCAAAGTAACATGTTAATACTATTCTAGTTAAGCCGGGTAATAGTACTGACAATCTCCTCTCGGTCTCATGTCGTCTACGTTATGGTTTACTTGGTGTCCTGTCGGTCCACCTACGTCTACCGGTCCGTTCTAGTAGGCTAACGACAGTGCACGGAATGATATCCTCTCATACCACCACCACACGAACACCTCACTATCTTCTACCGAATCTACCCACTAAGGCCAATCCTACACACTTCTCTTCTCAGCCTCCGTGATTAAGGATTCTTGTTCATATCTCATCACAGCTAGGTCTAAGTCGCTCTCACGCACTCGCTAGCTAATTAACAAGTCTGGTTGATCACTCCGTTCTTGCTAAGGATTAAGCATAGCATATGAAAAATAACTAGAATGAAGTTAACATTAAGCAAGAAATTGATTCACGAATAAATCCTAAGTCTCATGATTATCAAATTATAATCTAGCCGTGTCAATAGACTGGATTCAATAACAATATCAAGAAACTAAACATTGATTCAATGAATCTAAATCCAAAAGCATGAAACAAAGTCTCAAATCCGGAAAACATATTGTCTACATAAACCTTAGGCTTTCTAGATAAGCCTAGCAAAACGTCTAGTTACTAATAACCTTAGCAACGCAACAAAGTTTCTCCATACAAGTGGTTAAAAGAGGGAAGAAGAGATCAAACGCTAGAAATCGGGAAGATTGGCGCGATCCGGGCTCTTCTCCTTGCTTGAGGTTGCTCCCAATGGAGTATCCTTGCTCTCCTCCTTGATTGTGGCTCTCAATAGGTGTGAATGATGATCATTTTCGTCCCTAGGTCGTCCTTCCTTCATAACCCGCAGAAGTCTTCAGTAATTGCACAATAGCCCCCTGAAATCTGCTCCTGATATCAATAGGCCATATCTTTTTCTTCCGAACTCGGATGTAGCTCCGTGACCTATATTTGGAAATATCTCTGAGTCTACTTTCATATGGCACTGGTCACACCCCAAAATGAGTTGTAGAACTCCGGCTATGAACAAAATAGTGCAGACTGGTCATCCAAGCTCATCCAATTCGGCTTCTCTTGACTCCACTTGAGCTCCCGTTGTTTCCGAAGTTCGTTCCATGCCTCCTATCAATCGATTAGCATCCGTTCCTGGCAAAACAACATGAACAAACATACCAAGCGATTATATTTGAAAAATAAAAATAAAATATGCATGCAAAACGCCGGGACTAACAATATAGCACATGGTAGCAACAAGTGATAAAACGACCTTTGTTCTCTAACATTAGGCCTCAAAACACTCTTTAAATACATATTATCATGTGGTAAATTCTAAAGAATTATAGCCCCTAAAATGTGCTATCAGATCTCACATTTGTTGAAATGTGCATGATTTGAAAAGAAGTAGAAGATTGGCTAAAGGGGAGATAGAGTTGTGCGTCGGGGATGGAGCAAGAGTTGGTGCATTAGCTATGAGCATGTATGAGTTATCTCTTCCTTCATGGCTTATTTCAGAATTAGACAACTGCTACTATGTGCCTGCTATGAGCAGAAACATTATTTCTATTTCTTGTTTGGACGAGAAAGGTTTTATTATTTCAATAAACAATAATTGTTCCATTTATTTTGATAGTATCCACTATTGTAGTGAGCATTTGTCTAATTGATTATATATCCTTAATCTAAGTAATCCCATCTACACCATTAATACTAAGAGGATTAAAATTAATAAGTTAAATCCTACTTATCTATGGCACTGTCGTTTAGGCCATATAAATGAGAAACGCATATCTAGACTCCATAGGAATGGGTTACTAGACTCATTTGATTATGAATCAAATGAGACAAGTGAGTCTTGTTTAATGGGAAAAATAACAAAGTTTCCTTTCAATAAGATAGGTGAGAGGACTAGTGAGTTATTGGCACTCATACATACTGATGTATGTGGACCGTTTCCCACGCCTGTCAGAGGTGGTTATACCTACTTTATTACATTTAATGATGAATTCAGTAGAGATGGATTTGTATACCTTATGAATGCCAAATTCGAATTCTTTGAATTTTTCAAAGAATTCAAGAATGAAGTAGAGAAGCAATTAGATAAAAGTATCAAGGCTCTACGATCGGATCATGGAGGAGAATACTTATGCCAAGAGTTTGACGACTATCTTAGAAAATGTGGGATTGTGACCCAACTCACTCCACCTGGAACGCCACAATGGAATGATGTGTCTGAGAGGAAGAATTTCACCTTGTTGGACATGGTGCGGTCTATGATGTGTCAAACAGATCTTCCGATATCGTTTTGGGGACATGCTCTCATGACAACTGCTTTTACCATTAACTGTGTTCCATCCAAATCGGTCATGAAGACGACATATGATTTATGGACTAGGAGGCGTCCCATAGTTTCGTCTATGAAGATTTGGGGTTGTGACGTCTATGTAAAACGTTTATAGAGTGACAAGCTCGGACCCAAGTCAGATAAGTGTAAGTTTG
Source organism: Linanthus parryae (assembly GCA_023055425.1). Lineage (NCBI taxonomy): Eukaryota > Viridiplantae > Streptophyta > Magnoliopsida > Ericales > Polemoniaceae > Linanthus > Linanthus parryae. The sequence goes on along the minus strand of JALGPY010000007.1, from coordinate 69,060,968 downwards.
TGGGGTATCCCTAAGGAAACTAAAGGGTACTACTTCTACAACCCAATCGAGAACAAAGTGTTTGTTGCTCAGACCGGCGTGTTCCTAGAAAGAGAGTTCATCTCTAAAAGAGCAAGTGGGAGGGCTGTGGAACTTGAAGAAATTTAAGAACCAAAAATCACTGATATGACAATGGAGCATGAACAGGAACCACAAATGGTTGTGGAGAAACCTATTCAAGTAACACAAGAACTCCGTAGGTCGAGTAGGGTACGTCATGATCCCGAGAGGTATGGACTTCTTGATACTGAGGTCAGTGACGTATTTCCCATAGATGATGAGCCTACTACTTACGGAGAGGCCGTGAAAGCGCCAGACTCAAAGAAGTGGCTTGAGGCCATGAGATCCGAAATGGAATCCATGTATTCCAACCAAGTATGGACTTTGGTGGAACCATCCGATGGGGTTCGTCCCATAGGGTACAAGTGGGTCTTCAAGAAGAAGACTGACATTGATGGAAATGTAGTTGCCTATAAGGGCCGACTGGTGGCTAAAGGTTACAGAGAGATTCATGGTATTGACTATGATGAAACGTTTTCCCCAATCGCAATGACCAAATTCATTCGAATCTTGCTTGTGATTTCAGCTTACTACGACTATGAGATTTCGCAGATGGATTTCAAAACAGTGTTTCTGTATGGAAACCTCCTCGAGGATGTGTACATGACATAACTTGAGGGTTTTGAGGATCCAGAGCATGCAAGTAAATTCTTTAAGCTACAAAGGTTCATTTATGGATTGAAGCAAGTTTCTAGGAGTTGGAATCAATGTTTTGATGATGCAGTCAAAGAGTTTGGCTTCATCAAGAACAAAAATGATCCTTGTGTTTACAAGAAGGTTAGTGGGACTTTTTTTGTGTTTCTGGTCTTGTATGTGGATGACATACTACTCATTGGAAGCGCCATTCCTACGTTGCACTCTGTTAAAGATTGGCTGGGAAAGTGTTTCGCAATGAAGGACTTAGGGGATGCAGCTTATATACTAGGTATCAAGACTATAGGGATAGATCGAGGAAGCTTCTCGGCCTAAGAAAAAGTACATATATAGACAAGGTGCTGAATCGGTTCAACATGAAAAACTCCAAGAAGGGATTCTTGCCCATGTCGCATGGGATCACTATTTCGAGGAAAGATTGTCCTTCCAATTACATTGAGAAGGAGTGCATGAGTAGAATTTTGTATGCTTCAGCCGTAGGATCTATCATGTATGCCATGTTGTGTACTAGACCAGATGTGTCGTACGCTCTAAGTATGGAAAGCAGATATCAGTCTAATCCGGGTGAGAGTCACTGGATTTTCGTCAAGAACATCCTTAAATATTTGAGAAGGACTAAGGATGCATTCTTAATATTTGGAGGTGAGGAAGAGCTAAGAGTAATTGGTTACACTGATGCAAGCTTCCAAACCGACAAAGACGATTATAGATCGTAGTCGGGTTATGTGTTTTGCTTGAATGGAGGAGTTGTGAGCTGGAAGAGTTCCAAGCAAGAGACAGTCCAAATTCTACAACTGAAGCTGAGTACATTGTTGCTTCAGGCGTAGCAAAGGAGGCTGTTCGGATAAAGAAGTTTATAACTGACCTTGGTGTGGTTCCTAGCATTGTGGATCCCATAATGTTGTATTGTGACAACACGAGGGTGATCGCACATGCCAAGGAACCCTGTTCACACCAGAGGAGAAAGCATGTACTTAGGAGATTCCATCTGGTTCGTGACATAGTAGATCGAGGAGATGTGAAGATATGTAAGATTCCAACAGATGACAATCTGTCATATCCTTTCACGAAGCCATTGGTTCAGCGAAAGCATGAAGGGAACACTAGGGCTATAGGCATACGTGATGCACCAGATTGGCTCTAGTGAAAGTGGGAGACAGTTGGTTTTGGATGCCCTAGAGGCAATCAGTTTAGTATGAACTATTGTTGCTAGAATAATCATTGTATTATTTATGGAGATATTTAATAAAATAAAGTCCTTAGATTAGAATTTTGTAGTTTATCTTAAATATCCATGGTCCATTATATTAATCAACGGGACTATCAACTATAGAATAGTATGTGGGTAGATTGATATGGGGATATCAAGTCTAACACATGGATATGCATTAGGAGTAATGGCTTACTGAATAAACCCACCGCGAGAAGGCTACATTAGATTATGTCAACATCACACGCGCTTCTCGTTGTGCTAATGGTTTTGTAATCCTTAGACTTGAAGAAACTTGAGACTCTAGTTGTGAAATGTCATGCTTTGATATTATCAAACGTTACACCGTGAATGGGTAACTATAAAGATAACAATCGAGCATGATAGGAATCAAGCTGAGAGATGGCAGTGATGTAGATAGGATTTTTCCCTCCTACATAATAGAAGTAAATATCCACGGCCACTCGAGGGGTAGAGCTTATGGAATGTCTGGCCAGACTATGATAAATCAATATCGAGATATTGATGTTATCTGCATGGATAAGTCTATTCCCATGATCGAGAAACTATGGATTGGATATACGAGTGTGACAAATATGTCTCGTGTCCAATCCGGATATGGAGACAAATGGATAACACAGCACGGTAACATTGGGCACAAGGTTTGTCGGGATCACTGACTATTTATATTAGTTGGGTGGCATAGATGTGTTGCTAGACACCGCTCTATGTTTGTAAATAGTTACTACCAACTAAGTGGAAACTTATGGGGTCACACACCGTATGAATTAAAATGTATATGGGCATTAATTAGTTAGAATAATTAGTAAAATGATCATAACGAAATAACAAGCAAACTTAGAAGAACTAATTTGCAAGTGGACTAATCCATGTAAGGACATGATTAGTATTGGGGCAATTATGTAGTTAATAAGGAGTTATTAACTAAATAAATGAACTCTAGCTTATTATTTCTCATAAGAAGTCATTATTGAGAGAACATAACAAAGCAAGAGAGAGAGAGAAAGAGACAAAGCCTAGAGGCCATAGCCCCTAGACCCGTCGGCACCCCTTGCCGCCGTCGGCCCCCTTTGGGCGTTGGTGGTTGCTCTGTTTTGCGTGATCCTTTGCTCCTTTCTTCTGTTGCTAGCACTACACGGTGGGAAGGATTCCAGTTGAAGATCCAAGGTGTAGATACTCTTAGAGACGAAGACACAATTCTTCGTAGTGATCACACAAACTAAGGTACACAAGTTTCTACCCTAATCATGTTATGATTGCTTGCCTGTGATCCTTTTGGGGTTTGAGCAGGATTAAACTTTTGTTATTCCGCTGCGTAACCTGCATGAAAACCCTACAGTGGTATCAGAGCAAGGTTGTAGCCCATAACATGATATTATGTGTTACTGTTTTTCAGTCTTTCACCGTATCGTTAATTTTACGCGAAAACTGAAATTGGCATATAGATGCAATAAGAATATGATTCAATAGGGATTCGGCAAATTACTATCGTCGTAAAGAATTAGCCAATTCCGGACACATATGATGTGTCAATTGGGTTCTTGAAAAATTAGGGTTCTTGGGCACCAAAATTGGGGAAAATGGGTTTTTCCCAACTATGGAAACAACCAAGCTTGGAAAAAAGGAAGGAAGGGGAAGGAAGCTACGGCCGAATCCCTAGGTGCCGCCCCTCTCACTTCCTTGCGTGCCAAGCAAGGCTGCGGCCACCTAGGGCAGCCGGCCAAGGCGCACGGTTGGACCATGCAGCCTAAGTCCGGGTCGGCCCGGTGGCGTGCGGCGGTCCATGGGGTTCGGCCAAGGTTTTGGTTGGACCTCTTGGACTGTTTTGACCCTAATTACCCAATTTCAACTAAAATTGAACAAGCGCGTTAAAATTGGATTTAACTGTATTATGTGCTTTGCTGCATGGTGGATGGAGATGGCCTAGGTTGTTGGTGTTTGTTTTGTGGTTTGGTTTAAAGCCTGCGAGCTGATCAATTTTTGTAATAATTAATTTTACGGCATGCGAGCTGATCATCTTCTCAACATGTGAGGTTTTAATTATTTATTTATTTTTAGATGCTATGCTAGAATTGGACTAATTAATAAAATGATCATAACGCAACCACAAGCAAATTTAGTAGCACAAATTTGTAAGTGGACTAATCCATGTAAGGACATGATTAGTATTGGGGCAATTATGTAGTTAATAAGGAGTTATTAACTATATAAAGGAACTCTAGATTGTTATTTCTCATAAGAATTCATTGTTGAGAGAACATAAGAAAGCAAGAGAGAGAGAGAGACAAAGCCTACGGGCCGAAGCCCCTAGACCCGTCGGCCCCCCTTGCCGCCGTCGGCCCCCTTTGGGCCTTGGTGGTTGCTCCGTTTTGCGTGATCCTTTGCTCCTTTCTTAAGTTTCTAGCACTACACGGTGGGAAAGATTCCAGTTGAAGATCCAAGGTGTGGATACTCGTAGAGACGAAGATACAATTCTTCGTAGTGATCATACAAACTAAGGTACACATGTTTCTACCATAATCATGTTAGGATTGCTTGAATGGGATCCTTCGAGGAGTTTTAGCAGGATTAAATTTTTGTTATTCTGCTGCGTAACCTGCTTCAAAACCCTACAATATTTTCATAGTCACATAATCGATCAAACAATTATGTTTCCTTTTCTGTAAGAACACAGTTTGGGCAAGTAATCCTGCAAAATAGGTAATTGATTCTTCCTGCAAAAACTTGTTCAAAAAGATGGATTAATAAGAGTTAAGAGCATCAAAATATTTTTTTTTCATCATCAAGGTGCATATAATCAAGTATAGAGAGGAGGGAATCAGATTCATCAGATAGGCTCCCCCCTAAGTTCATGCTCTATACTGCTCAATCTATTTCAAACATTTAAAAACATTTCCAATGTCTTGAATCAGACAAGCTGTTTCAAGCCTTTGAAACTAGCTGAGCTTACAGAAACCACAAGACTTGGAGAAATCACAAGCCTAGGACGGGCAAACTAAAGATGGAGGCACATGAAGATGAGCTTGGGCTTATAGATATTCTCATTGTCTTGGGAATATCTATGTCTTAGGGGTCATATCCATACCACGTTTATTTTATTTATTTATTTATTTATTTATTTATTTATTTATTTATTTATTGTTATTTATATTTGGTGTATGGTTGATGCACGTAAAACTTAACAAGATAATAATAAACAAGGTTGATATTTTATTTGGGATTGCCCAATCCAAACAAGTAGATCATGTTGATGGGATCAACAAAATAATTAATATTGACACGGAAATCCCTCAAATGACCAGGGTCTATTAAATTTGGGTTTGCCGGATCAAGGCCAATTAATTCATCATGGTGTGATGCGGCGGCACAAGCAAGTAATGTGTGATTGTTGAAATAAGAGGTTGGACGCAACTAGGTTGTTTCAATAAGATTTAAAACTTAGAGGCAAGGAAATTAGGCATTATCTATGGGATAGATAAATAACAAAGAGTTGTTCACCTAATTGAACCAAGTTGCATAGGATGCAATTGGAATGTGCTCCTACCTAAATAACTGAACTTTAGGTGACTTGCCAAAGCAAGCTCAAAAGAGGAAGTGAAATACAGATCTTGGCCCACTAGAAATTATATGATATTTTCCGCATTAATAGTGAGCGCTATAACCCGAGAAAAATAGTGTGAGCTATATTTAATGATCTAGCCACTGTTAAATGTAGTTAATTGTTCAAAATACTAAAATTGCATATTTCTCATTTTGTAGAAATGGCAAACATTAACAAGCATCGACTTCATCCCAACGATCTGTGTAATACCCGAGATTTTCCTAGGGGCAACCTGGTAATTTTTCAGCGTGTGAACGTATCTCTGAATCGTCTTAAATTAATTTTTATTATAGAAATTTATAAACTAAAATTCTAATGCGATATATATATATATATCTAAAACTATTGTTAAATCTTTAAATTTTGTTATGTAAATTTATGCTTCGAAAACCTGATTTAGTTAGTTATTTGAAAACTTCAATTTCTCGAAACGTTTTTCAAAAGTATTTAGCCAAATTCTCAATTTTTTTAAATCAATAATCGTGTTAATTATTCATAGCGTGTCGTTTTTATTCAAGTGTCAATATACGCGCGTCGCATAAGTTACCGTTCGCCACATTCTTTTTTTATTTTATTTTTTATTTTTTTTATCTTTTCTTAATATTTCCCGTATAAGATCACCGCGTTGCGCGGTGCACGCGCAACACCGTACACTTCCTCCTTTTTCCCCTTTTCTTTCTTTTTTTCTTTCTTTTTCTTCCTTTCTTTTCTGTGTCACCCTGTTCTGAGCCCCCTACTTTAGCTGCCTACCTCCTGCTCATCATCTCCATCACCACCCCTACACCATCTCCATCACCACCCCTACACCATCTCCATCACCACCCCTACAACATCTCAATCAACACCCCTACATAGCATCCCCCCTGTTCCTCCTCGCCTCCTACAAAAACCCCCTTTAACCCTCAAAATTTCTTCCCCTGTTTTACCCAAGAAAACCCACGGCCAAAACCCATCATCACCGCCACCGATAATCACCACCTCCTATCCAAATAGCACTCACCCATCAATCTCCACCTCCATATCACTCTCTCGCTCACTGTCTTCGTCGAACCCGAAGAAACAACAACACTAGCAGCGGCGACAACAGAGGCAGCGAGCCCCGACGCCTTTGCCGCCACCGCCACCTGTTCTCCTCCATCTCTGATCACCACTACCTTCTTCGCCTCTTTTGCTGCCTCCTCTTTGTCTCCCAATCGAACCCAGGAGCCGGAGTGACTGGAGACCAAGCTCTGATCAAACCCAGACCCACCGTTTCGCCGGAAAATCTTCGACTCATTCTCCTCCTCTATTTTCTGGTAAATCGAACTCCCTCTTGTCAATTTCTAAGCTGTAATTGTGCTATAATCCTGTATAAATGCTTTTATGTGGGTGGGTGTATGTGTATATGCATTTTGGTGTAGAGCTAGTTTGGAGAAGAGAGTATAAATGCATAACAGTTTCTAACAGTGGGGTTTTTGTGTACAATCCGAGAACGTAAGGGTGTAGTGTGTAAGAAGCTGCAACTATTAATCATGTACTAGGGGTGCTTGCTCTATTTTACAGAAATTGTATTTTTGTTTATATTAACATTTTTGTTTATTTAGTTTAAATGATTAACTAAGCTAATTAAATTAGTTTCTTAACAAATTAATCAAAAAAATGTCTTTGTAATGTAGATACAGAATAAAAAGTTTATGTAGATCATAGATTAGTATTAATTCAATATTTAAAAATTGTTTTCTTGAAAAACGAGTTAATGAAAATATATTGTATATATATACAAATTATAAAATAAATAAAGAATAAATTTTCATATATTTATAAATTTCAGTTTCTTAAATGAATTGTGAGATTCTCCGAATAGTTATAAATATCAATATCATTCTTTCTCAAAAAATTAAGAATTGTTTAATTAAATATTGTTACCTTTAAAAGCAAAATACTTGTATAGAAAATTACATAGTAATTTTGATATATTAACTGACAACTTCTTTTATTCGAAATAACAATTTTTACAACCGTTTGAATTAGTACTTTAAATTCTATAGTAAAATTACGTTTTTCTTATAATTTATTATAGTTGTAGTTAGAGTATTAAATATTTTACACTCTTAAAATTTATTATGTAATTTCTTAAAACCCTTTTCGGGTTTCATAACTTATTAGAAACCTAGAATATATTTATCTATATATTAATTGGGTATTTATAATTATTAGAGTTGTCATTTGCATATCATATAGGAAATATGCATTATCTATTTGCGACAAAGATTTGTTTGTAATTAGGAATTTGCATGTATATTGTAGAGTGTGACTTCGAAATGCCAGTAGATCAAGACATCGTTTACGAGTAGTCGACTAGCTAGCACTGTACGGCTCTCACGGCGAGTAAACATGCTTAGTATTGCGTACTTGCCTTCTTTCGTGTCAAAACGTAATTCATGTCTTGTCTAAAAATGTACCTGCGAGTATACATGCTTAGTTTGCGTACAAATTTCTTTCATATGATCTACTTGTTTATTTGAAAATAATTGTCGTACTTTATTCTGAAATTGCTGAACCTGTCGTACTGCTTCAGAACCGTTATTCTAGTACTCGTATTCAAGTTGCCGAACTTACTGTTTAAATATCACTAAGTCAGAATTCATTAACAACATAAAGTGAAAGATCACATATGTTGGAATCAGTCACTTGTTACTTCATTTGCCCCTTGTTGGGTTGGGAGGCCCTTTGTTGGTCAAGTATGCCCTTTGTTGGCACGACTCTTCGCCTTGTTGGCTAGAGTCCCGTCTAGTACTCACCCTTCTGGCTTTTTACTTCTTAAAGGGGTGTTGCAACACTTAAGGTCTAGTATGGATTAGGAGGCCCTTTGTTGGTCAAGGAGGCCCTTTGTTGGTCAAGGATTTGTTGGTCATAGAAGCCCATCGTTGTCTAGAGATATTAATTCTGATCTCCCCTATCGCGCAATATAATAACAAGGCTCTTTCGTTCATAAATTGGAAACTTGATATTTACTGTATTCTGCTTGTGAGAGATATTTATTTTCAAGAACATTCCACATTTGGAAACTTATGAATATCTAGCAATTGAATTGTCTATTTGTGAAATCACATCTCTTACTGGAAACGTTCATTTATAAATTGTACTATCATTTATGAAATCTCGCGAACTCTGATTTTGATAATTATAAATAATTCAAACTAATTGGAACACGTAACCCAGTAACCTGTCTATCCATTCTGTTTTACATGATAAGTTGTTCTCTCACTCAGTTTTACTGATACTCGAAAAACTGCGTCCTTGTGTTCCTTTTAAATTCCCCGCAGGTATATGATTGGTTGCTGAGGGTAACGCGCTGGGATCACGTATTCATTCTCTCATGCAAATAGTAGAGCTTAGTAATTGACCGGAGAGCCTTTTTGTTGTAAGATATCTTTTGTTAGACTCGGTGTCCATTTTGGAACCAGTCACAGATGTTGTAAACTTTTATCGTAATGAATCAGTAGTTGGATGTTTCGTTTCACTTGTTTGTTGTTACCGCTCCTTGTACAAAAGGGTGAAATCCCCTGTACGGAGGGCATCATCCCGGTCTCTAGCTCCTCTGGAAATCGGGGGTGTTACATTTGGTATCAGAGTAGTGACATCCAATAGGACTGTAGGAAGAAAACATTTAAAATTAAGATTTTCGAAAATAATTAAAGCTAATTTTGAACTTAGAGTTAAAATTGGTAGGGCAAGACAAACTGAAAAGTAAAATTTGAATAAGCTGGGGATTTTGGGTTTGTCTCTAGTTTATCCTTGCATGCCTAACTGATATGTGTTACTTCACTTTTCTTTCACTCCATTTTCAAGCCTTAGTGCTTATACATGTTCGAATGACCAGTGACTGACTGGGGGTCTATCCCACCCACCCTCATCCTTAGTTTTCAGATGCTATATTTTGCACTCGTATGTTTCCTGCTTACATGACTTTAGGGTGTTTTACCCTCTCTTTGTGATAAATGTTTGGTTGTGCTTTGTTATATGATCATTTACTTGAGAGAAATCTTTTCTCGGATTTTGAGTACCTTGATGAGATATGTTGTGTTATTGAATGTTATGTGGAACTTGTTTATGTGATATCATCGTGTTCGGTTAGAGTCGTTTCCTGTGTATTTTTCATATCGATCCAGTGTGCACATCCCTGCTTAGTGTAATCGGTAGACAATAGTGTAGGGCGCATGAATGATAGGCAACACCGCTACGCCACCAGACGCAACGCGTCTACCAAAATGGAAGGGGAAGCGGCATTAGACCCACAGGTGGCTCTGCTGATGGCTCATATGGGTCAGTTTGTGCAAGCCATGAACCAAAATAATAAGAGCAATCAAAACAACAATGTGGTCGTTGAGCGGGAACCAGACTAGAATAAGAAGATAGCTCAGTGGAACCCAAGCAACTTTTATGGAAAAGAAGATCCAGTACTGCTCGAAAACTAGATCAGGGACTTCGATAAAATCTTTCATGCAATGGAATGTCCTGAAGCCCGCAAGGTCAATGAGGCGGTCTTCTATTTCAAGGACAAAGCCGATAACTGGTGGACAGCTAATCGAGCAAGGCCGTAGCTCAAGAAGGCTTTAACTGGGATGCAATGAAGACTGCTATGAGAATAAACTTCTATCCAGATCACCTCAAGGAACGAAAGTATAATGAATTCAGCGCGTTGAAGCAGGGTAACGACTCCATGACAGACTACTATGACAAGTTCGTGGAGTTAGCTCGGTTTGCTGAAGACACAGTGCCAACAGGAGTGAAGCTTGAAGTACACGGACCATGCTAACCAGAGGCTATGACACCTTGTCAGAAGCCTATGGTGTATCAGTGAACGTATGGAGAATTGATGAGACGTTGTCCCTACAGTTGGGAAAAAGGAAGTCGGAAGGTCAAGAGGCTGGTAACTATGGCCAAGGAAGATACAACAACCAAGGAGCGGAGAAGCGCCTCAGGTCTGGAAATGGTGGAGGAAGTCAGAACCAGATTCACAGTAACAGCTAAAACCACTATAGCCAAGTGACGAGGCCCACACGTCACTACTATTGTAAGAGATGCAATGGGGACCACCCATGAACTGATTGTGATGGAAACAAGGTTACATGCGACTACTGTGGCATCACAGGCCATATAATGTACGAATGTGACAAAAGAAAAGTAGCGGACCAACAAGAAAACTATCGAGGGAACACGCAGAACTACTCAGGCAATGGACGGAACTATCAAAAGAACCGTCCAAACCAGAATGGCAACGACTACCAGCAGAACAATCAGAATGGCGGAAACCAGTTTCGCAACAGCCACCAAAACTTCAGGAACGACGCAGTGGGCCAGCAGGGCAACTACAACGGGAATGGAGCACATAATGGGAATGTGGCCATCAATGGCAACAACAGCAACCATGGAGCTGGCAAAAACGGGAACGGAAATGGAAAATTCAACTCAAGGCTACAACCAAAGGTCAAATGGCAAAATCTTTATGATGAACCAAGTAGAAGATGAAGCGGCATACAAAATGGGGACAGGTACGATCTTCATCCACTATCACCCTGCATTTCACTTCATATTAGAAACCTGTAGAAACCTCTAGAAACTCTTTCGAGCATCGAGGACGAAGCTCAATCCTAAGTGGGGGAGAATGTAACAACCCCGTTTGCCCTTGCATTTCATGTGCTTGCTAATTGTTGTTTTGTTAGTTTCAACTTCAAATAGAGACCATAAGTCCTAGTAATGCATCCAAGCTTCAAGGACGAAGCTTAGTCCGAGGAGGGAAAGATGTAATACCCGAGATTTTCCTAGGGGAAACCTGGTAGTTTGTAAACTCGGTGTCCATTTTAGAACCAGTCACAGATGTTGTAAACTTCTATCGTAATTAATCAGTAGTTGGATGTTTCGTTTCACTTGTTTGTTGTTACCGCTCCTTGTACGAAAGGGTAAAATCCCATGTACGGAGGGCACCATCCCGGTCTCTAGCTCCTATGGAAATCGGGGTTGTTACAATCTTTCATTGAAAAGGATGAGTTGTCCGGAACCAATTTTCTAGACTGGTACAGAAACTTGAGAATTGTTCTTAAGTAAGAAAAGAAATTGTACGTCTTAGACAATCCTATCCCAGACCCACCAGGAGAGGATGCTGTTCTTGCCGCTACAAGGGCGCATCAGAAGCATGTGGATGATTCTAACGATGTGACTTGTCTCATTATTTTCACCATGAACTCTGAGATTCAGAGGCAACATGAGAACATGGAGGAATACGATATGATCATACATTTGAAGCAGCTCTTGCAAGAGCATGCAAGGGAGAGCGGTATGAAGTAACCAATGCACTGTTAAGTGCAGTCTATTAGAGGCGAACCCAGTCGGACCTCATGTGCTCCGTATGATCGGATAAATGGAGAATCTTGAGAGTTTAGGCTTCACGTTCGGCCAATAGTTGGCCATTGATCTCATCCTGCAATCGTTGCCGGATAGTTATAGCGAGTTCAACATGAACTACAACATGAATGAGATCAACTAACCTCTGCCAGACCTGCTCAATATGTTGAGGACCGCTGAATAGAGCATTAACAAAGGCAAAAGCAAGGCCATAATGATGGTCAATAGAGGGAAGAGAAATCAATTTGCTTCTACCTCTAAAGGAAAGAGAAAGAAAGTTGCATAAGTCCTGGGAAATTTCCTTAAAGCTTGTTGGTGGCGTCTCTAAGGGCGTATGTCAATATTGTAGTCGGATAGGCCACTAGAAGAGTAATTTCCCAAAGTATCTAGAGGACAAAAGGCTTGGAATAGTGATTCCACCACCACCAGGTATTTTTGTTATAGATGTCAATTTGTCTATCTCTTCATCTTGGGTATTGGATATTGAATGTGGATCTCACATTTGTCGAAATGTGCAGGATCTTAAGAGAAGTAGACGACTGGCTAAAGGGGAGATATACTTACGCGTGGGGAATGGAGCAAAAGTTGTTGCACTATCTGTACGCGTTTATGACCTATCTTTTCCTTCAGGGCTTATTTTAGAATTAAACAATTTCTATTATGTGCCTAATATGAGCAGAAACATTATTTCTATTTCTTGTTTGGATGTGAAAGATTTTTCTACTAAAATAATGACAAGTGTTGCCCATTTATTTTGATAGTATGCACTATTGTAGTGCGTTTTTAATTAATGGATTGTATACCCTTGATCTAAGTAACTCCGTCTATAACATAAATATAAAGAGGATTAAAACTAACGATTTAAATCATACTTATCTATGGCACTATCGTTTATGCCATATAAACGAGAAACACATTTCTAGACTCCATAAGGATGGATTACTAGACTCATTTAATTGTGAATCATATGAGACATGTGAATCTTGTTTATTAGGAAAAATGACAAAGTCCCATTTCAATAAGAAAGGTGAAGGGACTAGTGTACCTTTCTTCCTGTTTTCATAGTATGAATCCCAGTCTACCTTTCTTCCTGTTTTTCATAGTATAAAACAACTCGAACGCAGTGAGGGTATTATCAAGGATCAGTCTTCCCGAAACAATGGCACTCTGATTTTCAGCAATGAAAGAATCTAAAATGATAACTCTCTGTTAGGAGTTTTTATGATACTTTATTATTAAATTTCATTTGGCTTATTTCACATGACTTATATGATAAATGTGCCCAAATATGTGAAATTGATGATTTATAAGCCTAAGGGTGAAAAGTGTAGTTTCTAACTTATTCGCGCACGTTTTCTCTCATATTTGCGATGATAATTGCACGGGTTGTTTATCGTTGTGTAAATCAGGTAAAATAGGTTCAATGGATCTTATGAGAGGCTTGGATATGCTTGGAATGGAGGTAGATGAAGAGGAGAAAAGAAGATGCAAAAATGAAGCAAAGTTGGAAAAGTCACTCAAGACCAGACTTTACTATTTTTAATGCTCAGGAAAATATACAATGATTTTTGGATCAGGGTCTACTCCATTGGAAAGCAAACATCCAGGGCTTTGAAACGATATATGGTAAGCCCAAAGGTGGGTCCGGATGAGAGAGTAATGGCCCGCGCAAGTTCAGCTTACAATTCAGTCCGAGAATTACAAACTAGAGGGGTTGTAATTTCGGAAAAAATACATTAAAATGCGTACCCAGATAGAAAAGAACGATGGAGAAGACCTAGATACAGTTCATACACGCACGCGACACCATTGGAGAGCATCTTGGATCTTGGGGATTGCACGGATTCGTCAAAGCTTGGCGATTTCATCGTTTGCTGTTTCTCTTACCCTCTTTTTATAATTCTATGGAGAATACTTGTGAATTTAGCATAACGACGAGTAGCTAAATTCTTTGCTAGGCTCTATTGAGACTCTAGGGTTATGTTAGACTCATCTTTTCCGGATTATTGTGATTGATTCATGTTTTGGATTATTGATTATGACAATTCTTCACTCTTTTGGTATATGGTTGAACTAGGGTGATTGACACACCCTTGAGATGAGATGAATGTCGATAGAGGCTGATTTTGATTCATAGTTTTGATTCCTACTTAATTATTAATCTAGCTTTGTTATTGTTCATGTTCTGAGCTCCAACGTTAGCATCAATGGAGTAGCTACCCGGAATTGCTAGTGCTTAGGTGGAGTGCTTGAAAGAGACTTGGCCTAGGGTGATAGAGAACAGGTACACAATTCTAAATCAATGAGACTGAAAGTTTATTTGAAGGGGACTGGCCATTTAGGTAGACTACAGTGGACCGACAGGACCTGTAGTAGACCATGACATAGAACTACGTGAGATCGGTAGAAGATCGTGGGGACTTGTTACCTGGAATAACTAAATTAGTATTACCGTGTTTCAATACAGTATCAGGAATTGTTTAACAACCCTAGGTGATCCGTAAATTTCCTAGTTCCTCCATAGTTAATTAAGAACTTCTTCTTAATTCCATTTTACATTTATTTGCGTTATTACTACAGCCACTTGTTTGGGGGTGGCAACCTCACAATTCTCACCATTTGTTACCGGTTACTTAGTGAACATAACTAATTTGCAAATTATAACTTCTTACGAGCTTATCCTCCTTGGATTCAACAACCCGAGTATTAAAAATACTCACTCTTTATTACTCGACCGTGCGCTTGCGTATACACGTAAGAATACGTGTCAAGTTTTTGGCGCCGTTTCCGGGGACAACGGTTAACAAGTTTTAGTTATCAATGAGTTTAGTTTACTTTTTATTTTTGTTTTGTTTACTATTTGTTGCCTCACGGGTTTCCTAGTGCTGTTTGCTCAGGAATTGATGGCAGAAGGAGAAGATCCGAGTAGCACTACCAGAAAACAGGATCAAGCCATCACTACTCGCAGCGAGATTGCACTGACTTACCCTCCATAATCGAGCCATGCCAGAGCAGTACGGAAGCTAAGGAGCATGAAGTCTTGGATTAAGAGAAGACTCCTGTCATGCTCCCCCAATCAAAGGGCATGACTCAACCAACTGTGGAGGCGACTAATGAGGTAAATCCACCCCTTTCTTCTTCCAAGGATCTCCATTTTACATTGCATAGCAGGCAGAAGAAAGACGACTGGGGATTATAGGCAATTCGTGTTTATCTTCTCCAAGCTGCATATCAACATAACATAGATTGAGGCAGTCAAGATGATGCCTAATTATGCCAAATTCATGAAAGATGTAGTGTTGGGGAAGAGATTTGTTGATGACTTTCAGACTGTGGACTTGACTGAGCAGGTTAGCTCATGTGCCTTGCATGGGTTACCTGGGAAACAGAATGATCCAGGCAGCTCCGTGATTGAAGCTACTCTAGGTAGAGCTTAAACTGGACAGGCCCTACGTGATTTGGGGGCGAGCGTCAACTTGATGCCTTTGTTGGTATTTTAGATGTTAGGTGAGGGGGCGCGACCTACCTGGATTAATCTGCAATTTTCATACAAGTAATCAAAAAGAGCCTATGGGGTGCTGGAGGATCTTTTGGTGAAGGTTGAGAATTCCATTATCCCAGCCGATTTTGTGATTCTTGATATGCCGCCAGGAGACGTTCTGATATTCTAGGTAGGCCCTTCTTGGCTACCGGTCTAACATTGATAGATGTAAAGAACGGGGAGTTTGTCATGAGAATCAACAATGTACGTGGGACCTTCATGGTTTTCAATCCTACTCCCCAAAAGTCTCAGAGGTAGACAACAGTTCCACATGTCGTGCATGTAGTGCACCAACATCCAGATGTGACAAAGGTGGATCCACGTGATCCCAAAGTAAAGAACACGGTTGTTTGGAAGATCATGCAGAGACCACAAGAGGATGGGGCACTTCGTGCCAAGCCATTCTAAATGACAGAGGTAAATGGGTCGGGTCGTCGACCTTAAATTACAAGTGCTGCTTGGGAGGCAACCAAATGTAGAGTAGGATATTTACTTTTGTGTTTTTTTTTTTTTGTATTTAGTTCTCCATACTTGATTTTGAGAGATGAGAGGGAGAGTTCTGACATCTGGATTGAGTGTGCAGGAACACAGAAAGAGGAAGTAAAGATGCTGGATTCCCCTTCTTGAGGTGATGCACTTCGTAGTCCGGTTATTGGCTGCACAACTTAGAGAAAAAAAAGGGAGGTAATTCGCCAGGGAATTTCGTACGAAATGCCCCGTTTCGTACGAAATGCCTTGACACTTAGAAAAAAAATTCACCACCATTTCGTACGAAATCAAACATGCCCGCTGCTTTGCAAAATCAAAATCATTTCATACAAAATGGCCCCATTTCGTACGAAATCATTTTGTGCGAAATGCCCTGCAACACTTGTAATTTTTGCTCATTAATCCTTGCACTAGGGGATCATGTCCTTTGCGGTATTCTCTAAATTCATTGAGGACAATTATTATCTCAAATGTGGGGGGGTTTATGTCTACATTTTCTAACCATGTATATGTTTGCATAGCCTTGTTACATGTGGTTGATGTTCGTATTGTGAGTATTGTGTAGTAGTGTCGTGTTTTTATTATTTTTTGTATGGTGTAGATTGTTAACTTCTGCATTGTTTGTACTTTTACTTTATTGAGTACCCCGACCCAAGTTGTGTGGTTAATCGAGTTGGCCAATGCATATAGAGTTAGAAGAAAAATAAAAAACTGAAGAAAAAAAAATTGAAAATAGAAAAAACCATAAAAATTGAATATTTTGGGAATAAGGGCAATCGATGAAGCTTGAAACCGAATAGTGTTCAGTGAAAGTGTCTCTAAGAATAGGAAGCAAAATAGTAGGATAACTCTAATTCTTAGTATCTTGCGCACCTGTTCACAAAAGGATGTCTCGGGTATTCAGGGAATGTGGAAAGTAGATGAGGGTATCGCTTTAATTTCTTCTATTGTGCTAGGAGGATTTAGTCATAAGAAGTCGAATAGTCTGTTTTCGAGTGGAAACTTTTGTGGCCTCTTGAAATTTGGGGAAGAACTTCTTGTAGAGTTGGTTCCATGTGGTACGCTGCTCCAGCCTATCTAAAGTTAGGGAGCGTGCACAACCATCCCTTAAGGCGGTTTCAAGAGCGAACCGAAAAAGCCCACACTTAGTTTCTCTAAATGCACAGTTGAAAAATTAGAAGAGAATGAAAAATAAAAGAATCAAAATATTCTCTTGGACTAGATACGGTGAACAATCTAATGTGCCTCCGTTCACGTGGGGAATTTGGATTCAATCAAATTAGATCTTCTAGGTAAAACTAAAGTCAAGTCGTACTACACGGAGTTGAGTTTCCCGTCATTGGGACAATTTGCATTCAAATGCAATCACTGCTAAGAGGTATTGGAAACCTCAAATGACTTGGCGATGAAAGACTAGCTTAGTACTAAGGATGCCTAGACCCTTTGAGCTAAAAGACGTACCCGAGTCTAGGATTGTTTATGGTGGATGTTTGGGGACCCTTTAGTGAGCTTGTGCGTAGGATCGCTCTACTTCATTTTCTTGCTATTGGTTGTGAAATTTCGAAGGAGACTTGTGAGAGCTTGATGGATTTGGTTAGTGATAGCGAGATTGCCCAATTTCTAACGAAAAAGAAAATATGTGTGTGTGTGTGTGTGTGTGTGTGTGTGTGTGTGTGTGTGTGTGTGTGTGTGTGTGTGTGTGTGTGTGTGTTTGTGTGTGTGTGTGTGTGTTGTCTCAACACTTGCATTGTTTGATAATCGAGTTGCATTGGATAGAGCATTTAGTTTGCATAGTTGATTCGTGTGTGTGAGTTGTTTGTGTCACATGGCTAATAAAGATAGATGCAAATCATTGGGGGAGTGAAGCAAGTTATTGCTCGGGACGAGCAATAAGGTAAGTGTGGGGGTATTTGATAACTCTCTGTTAGGAGCTATAATGATACTTTCTTATTACTTTCATTACGCTCATTTCACATGACTATATGATATATGCGCACAAATATGTGAAACTGATGATGTATAAGCCTACGAGTGAGAAGTTTAGTTTCTATCTTATTCGCACATGTTTTCTCTCATATTTTCTATGATAATTGCACAGGTTGTTTAGTGTTGTGTAACTCAGGTAAATAGGTGCAATGGATCTTATGAAAGGGTTGGATATGCTTGGAATGGAGGTAGATGAAGAGCAGAAAAGAAGATGCAAAAATGGAGCAAAGTTGGAAAAGTCACTCAGGACCAGCCTTCACTATTTTTAATTCTCTGGAAAATCCACAATGAATTTTGGATCAAGGCATGCGTCAATGGAAAGTAGACATCCAGGGCTTTGAAACGATATATGGTAGGCCCAAAGGTTAGTCCGTTTGAGAGAGTAATGGCCCGCGCAAGATCAACTTACAATTCAGTCCGAGAATTACAAACTGGAGGAGTTGAACTGCAATTTCGACAAAATTACATTATAATTCATCCCCAGTTAGAAAAGGACGATGGAGAATACCTAGATACAGTTCATACATGCATGGGACACCATTGGAGAGCATCTTGGACCTTGGGGATTGCACGGATTCGTCAAAGCTTGGCGATTTCATCATTTGATCTTTCTCTTACCATGTCTTTATCATTCTATGGAGAATACATGTGACTTTAGCATAAAGATGAGTCGTTAAATTCTTTTATGTTAGACTGATATTTTTCTGATTATTGTGATTGACTCATGTTTTGGATTCTTGATTATGACAATTCTTCACGCTTTTGGTATATTGTTGAACTAGGGTTATTGGCACACCCTTGTGCGGAGATGAATGTCTAGAGGCTGATTTTGATTCATACTTGTGATTCCTACTTAATGTTTAATCTAGCTTTGTTATTGTTCATGTTCTGAGCTCCAACGTTAGCATCAATGGAGTAGCTACCCGGATTGCCGGTGCTTAGGTGGAGTGCTTGAAGAGACTTGGCCTAGGGCGATAGA
This sequence comes from Linanthus parryae, assembly GCA_023055425.1. NCBI lineage: Eukaryota > Viridiplantae > Streptophyta > Magnoliopsida > Ericales > Polemoniaceae > Linanthus > Linanthus parryae. Next base: position 69,042,004 of record JALGPY010000007.1, on the reverse strand, counting down.
GAACATGAACACAATTCTAAATCAATGAAATTGAAAGGTTATTTGAAGAGGATTGGTCATTTAGGTAGACGACAGTGGACCGACAGGACCTTTAGTAGACCACGACAAAGAACTACATGAGATCGATAGAAGATCGTGGTGACTTGTTACCTGGCATAACTAATTTAGAATTACCGTGTTTCAATACAGTATCCGGAATTTTTTAACAACCCTAGGTGATCCATAAATTGCCTAGTTCCTCCATAATTAATTAAGAACTTCTTCTTAATTCCATTTTACATTTATTTGCGTATTACTACAGCCACTTGTTTGGGGGTGGCAACCTCACAATTCTCACCATTTTTTACGGTTACTTATTGAACGTAACTAATTTGCTAATTATAACTTGTTACGAGCTTGTCCCCGTTGGATTCGACAACCCGAATATTAAAAATACTCACTCTTTATTACTCGACTATGCGCTTGCGTATACACGTAAGAATACGTATCAGTTACATAAATTGATATGACACAAATCGGTTCCTTTACGAACCAGTTTCACTTGTAGAATCAGAGCGATATGGGTATGATTAAACATGGAAATATCAGCCCCCTCATTGAGGATTCCTAAGCATACCTGTTCGACCTCGTTGCCAATCACATGCCAGAATTTCTGATAAAAGAGGGAAGGAAATCCATCAGGACCCAGAGCCTTTAAGGGCGCCATTTGGCTCAGAGCCAGCCAAATATCAGTCATAGTGAAAGGCTGATTAGTCAGGGCACGTTGCTCTAGAGAGACAAGTTCCTCGATCCCTGCCATGACTGGCTCCATCCGAGCTCTGGAGGGATCCGAGGAGCAGAACATATCCCTGAAGTAATTTTCAAGAATAGAGGCGACATGCTGCTTGTCTTCTATCCAGTTCCCATTTGAATCTTTCGCCCTCTGATTATGTTCATGTTTACGTTGATTCGACGCTTTGCGATGAAAGAAACACGTGTTCTGATCCCCTTTACGCATCCAAATATCGCGGGACCGCTCTCGCCACATCTCCTCCTCCCTTAATAGGATTCAGAGAATATTATCCCGCACTGATCTAGACTCTGATAGAGCCTCCGCTGTTTGTAGGAACGTGAGTTTAAAATTGTAGGTGTAGTATATTTCAAGTGACATCTAAAAATTCCTAAAATGTGGCAAAACTGGTTATGGCGATCTGCGCCAAGGTTGGCGAAATGAATGCCTATTTTGTACTTTACATAACATATATATAACCCGTTCGACTTACAATTTTATGCAACTTTTTTATATTTTGACTAAAAGTACATATTTGCATAATGCATTGGCCACGCTCTAGGGCCTCGTTTGGGTAGAGGATATGATATGTCGGGATAAGGCTTATGGAGGATATGAAGCAGGATATGTGCCAAACTTACTGTAATACCCTCGGTGATGTTATTTTGTATAAAAGATTTTATATTTCAAATTGATGAGGAAAAATGTATACAAAAATGTGTCAGTATTCATGTTTATATTTTAATACTCTTTTTTCTACACAATAGTGACGTCGTCAAAATGTATACAAAATGTAGATTAATACTCGAAATAAACTTGTAGTAACATACAACCATATAAAATACTCATGGATACAACATGGCAATAGCAAAATGTGGAGTATAAATTACTGGTACTTATTGACATATTAGCACTGTGTTACAAAACCTACAATAAACAAGTTAAATTAAACCAACAAATTTCCGCAAGCACGGTAAAATGTCTTCATATTTTTCTCAACCGTACATACTCAAATAAAGTTATGCAATCCTAAAATAATAGTTATCAAACCCATGAGGACCTCCTCCAAAATAAAGGTACCAAAACGTTGAGCTATTTAACATAGTTATGCAATCCCAAAATAAAATTACCAACTTAAGGAAGCATAGTAAAACCCCAAACATGCCAAACATTACTCACCAATCTTTAGCAATATTTTGATAAACTCAAGTTCACATCGCTGCTCTCTCCCTCTCTCGGTCGTCGATGTGTGAGAATGAGAGAGAAACAGGGACGTGAAACAGTGAAATAGTTGATAGGGTTTGGGGACAAAGGTAGGAAATTAGATAGTTTGTGGGGGTATTTTGTCAACCTACCAGCATCCTAATATGTCATATTTTTTTATCCAAGCATATACCTCCATATTGTTGATATAAAATTTGTTCATTAAAAGCTCAATCAGCATAAGGAAACATAACTTATCGCCTCTCTTATCCGGCACCCAAACACTTGATAAAAAAAATGATATAACTTATCATATGCTTCCTCCTTATCATCTACCCAAACGAGGCCTAGATGGACAAAAATGGTTACCAGAGTCTGTCTAAACTTTTAGCAGCCTAACAGTTGTTATACGCAACGACCATAGTATGCCTCCAACATTTAGGGGCCCGAGTTCACCCTTACAAGCAAAGTAAGTGTTTCCTTCCGATAATAACAATTGGCTTTCAACATTAGAGGCTTGATTCACACGCCCTCAATTTGTCAAGTGTTTCCATCAACCATGGAGTATTCATGGCCATTTTGTAAACAGGAGAATAGATTACATCAAATAAGATCACGAAAAACGTACTTGGAACTACGGGATCCCCGGAATTCAATATATCGGTCATTATTATTTCATCCCTACTTAAAAAATGGCAATTCATATGGGACCCACTGTCATGATCCCCGATTTTATCTTCTTTTTTGCTTCAGTTCCAGTCGATTATGTGGGCTTGAAAGTGGCCAAATGACCAAATGAAAAGTAACTGGTAAAAGCTTTCTTCGTTCAGCAGCCGTTAGATCAGTAGATGGCCTTCTAATCTCAGCCTTTCGTTCGCTTTAGCCGTTGATGTTTAAACATTTAGTGGAACGGGGTCGTTTTGGCAAGAAGCTTCGTCAGCAGATGGTTAATTGTCCACGCCAGCACATGTCGTTCACCCACTGCTGACTCAGCTGTTGATTTGTCCCGGCCGTTACTTACTTTTAGTATTTGCTTAATTACCCCGCAATTTCTATTAATTGTATTTCAGTCTTAAAACATATAAGAGTCTGGAGACCCTTGTTGAATATTATGAATGAAATTATTATTTTTCTTCCTTTCGTTTTCAATCTAGATTTCTCCTTCTTACTACAGAAATTCACCAAAACAAGGGTTCAATCCAACGTTACGATCGGAACCAGCTTCTCGCCGGCTTCCGATCGATACCGGAAACCCTAAATTTCCGGAAGAATTTCTCAAAATCTGCAGTTAGGGTTTACAACCCTGACATTTGGTATCAGAGCCTCCGAATGAGATTACGCGGCAGCAATGGTGAGAGCAGATGAAGTGGCTGCCAAATTGAACCGCACGGACTCCGTTGTGAGAGATTTGGGGGTCAAACAAACCGAAATGAAAGAGACTTTGATGGATCTATCAGGTAAACTGGATGAACTCTTATTTATTTCTGCAAAAAAAAATTCAGGGAAGGGTAAAGAAAAGCAGAATGAATCGCTCCAATCTGGAACTAGTGAACATCGATCGGCTGTCTCTGGGTTACCACCACCACCAAATTTAACACCCCCACCCTTAAGAACATCTGCTGCTAGCCAAGGTTTCTCCAGCTCACAAACACCCAACCCTAGCCCCATTTTCACACCCGTGCTAACCCCAATCAATACTCACATCAGCTGTAACCCCACTTACATACCCCAAGCTAGCAACCACTACCCCTCTCCCATTTTCCAAACTAGCACCACCACCCCTCCTTGGCTACCAGAAAACCCAACACCTCTACACAATACCATACCCAACTATTATAACATCCATCAACCACAACCCACCATGTACCCTGGACTCCAAGGAGGATTTATGAGGAATGAATTAGGGGGCCACACCAAACCAGCTTGGTTGAGTGGATTTCAAGTTCCAAGGCTGGAAATTCCCAAGTTCACTGGAGAGGATGTTCATGGCTGGTTACAACAATGTGAAGTGTGTTTCCTCATTGGCAGTGTACCAGCTGATAACAAGGTTTTGTTAGCCTCAGTGTACTTTGAAGGTTTACCCAAATATTGGTTTAAAACATTTATTCAGACAAACTGGGGTATACCTTGGGAGCTATTTAAACATGAATTGGTGGTAAGATTCAATGACTATGGGTTCACTAATGTGGTGGGTACCTTCAACAAACTTCAACAAACTGGGAATGTGGCTGAGTATTTGCTGAAATTTGAGGAAGTCAGGTCTTTGGTTATGAACAAGGGGGGTCAATTGTTGAATGAAGGGTGGTATGTGGAAAGCTTCATCAGTGGCCTAAAAGAGGAAATACAAATGGATGTCATGATTGCAAATCCTAGTACACTCACTCAAGCAATCAAGTTAGCCAAGATGCTTGAGGCAAAGGTAGAGATGGCTAACAAGAAGCACAAGCAGCAAAAATGGAGTTCCACCCCAGCTCCTTGGTCTAAAACTACCTCCACTCCTCAGCCAAACACCAACACCTATTCTCAAGCCACCAAGAATGCCAACACCATCACCCCACAAGCTTCAAAGTGGCCAATCAAGAGGATCACAGCTGAGGAAATGCAAGCTAGAAGGGAGAAGAATCTCTGTTACTATTGTGACGAAACCTTCACCCCTGGTCATAGATGCAAGAAGAAACAGCTATTCATGATAATGGGGGTTGATTCCTCTCCCAACCAACCAGAGACAGAAGAGGAAGAAGATTCAGAAAGTGAAGGAGTACTGGATGAGGATCTAGAAACTATGCAGATTACACTCAATGCCCTATCTGGCAACTCTTCACATGAGACACTTAAAGTCAATGGCAAGGTGCAGAAGAACTCAATCACCATACTCATTGATAGTGGTAGCACCCACAACTTCATAGATGAAGGCACAGCCAAGAAGGTGGGGTGAAAACTACAAGAGACAAAGCCAATGTTAGTCACAGTAGCAGATGGGGGCACCTTATTAAGCACACACAAATGCAATGCATTCACTTGGAAGGTTGATAATCAAGAATTTACAGCTGAGATGAGGATTCTGCCACTACGAGGGTGTGATGCTGTGTTAGGAACTCAATGGCTCAAGACTATCAGCCCTGTCTCTATGGAATTCAACAAACTCACCTTGGGGTTCAGATACCAAGACCTACCAGTTTTGTGGCAAGGAATCACCAATGACTGCAGTGTGCCTGCCTTGAGGATGATTAGTGCCCATGGATTTCTAAACTACATTACAAGGAATATCAATGCTCCTTGGGGTTACTTATGTTCTCTCAACACCCCAGCTGAAGAGCCAGAACCAGTACCAGCTCCAATACAAGAAGTACTAGAGGAATTTAATGATGTGTTTCAAGAGCCTACCCAGCTACCACCACCTAGAGCTCATGACCATGCCATACCCTTAAAAGAGGGAGCTGAACCTGTGAGCATCAGGCCTTACAGATACCCACATTTCCAAAAAAATGAGATTGAGAGAATGATAAAAGAGATGCTAGCCACAGAAATAATTAAACCTAGTGTCAGTCCATTTGCTTCACCAGTTCTCCTAGTCAAGAAAAAAGATGGAAGTTGGAGGTTTTGTGTGGACTACAGAGAGCTCAACAGCAAGACCATCAAGGATAAATACCCCATTCCAGTTATAGATGAGCTGCTAGATGAGTTACAAGGCTCAACCATGTTTTCAAAGTTGGATCTAAGGTCAGGGTACCACCAGATCAGAATGAGGCAAGAAGACATCCCCAAAACAGCTTTTAGAACCCATGATGGCCACTATGAGTTTCAAGTGATGCCATTTGGGCTCACTAATGCACCAGCTTCATTTCAGGACATGATGAATGAGGTCTTGAGACCCTTTCTAAGAAAATTTGTGCTAGTGTTTTTTGATGACATTTTGGTTTACAGCCAAGACCTAGGTCAACATGTCATGCACCTTAGGGAGGTGTTGAGTACATTGAGAGAGAATCAACTCTTTGCCAAGATGAGCAAGTGTGCTTTTGGACAAAGACAAATGGAGTACTTAGGCCACATTATATCAGCTACAGGAGTGGCAGCAGATCAAAAGAAAGTTGAGGGTATGCTAAACTGGCCAACTCCTAAATCCCTAAAAGGGTTGAGGGGGTTCCTAGGCCTCACAGGTTACTATAGGAGGTTTGTCTTGCATTATGGGTGGATAAGCAAACCCTTGACTGAGCTACTTAAAAAGGGACAGTTTAATTGGAGTGTGACAGCTGAGGAAGCATTCAACAAGCTCAAGACAGCTATGACAACTACTCATGTACTAGCAATGCCAGACTTTACTCAACCTTTTGAGGTAGAAACTGATGCTAGCAATGTTGGCATTGGAGCTGTGTTGATGCAAAACAATAGACCAATAGCCTTCTATAGCAAAGCTCTCAGTCCCAGGCACCAAGCTCTCTCTACATATGAAAAGGAGTTGATGGCTGTAGCCCAAGCAGTCAACAAGTGGAAGTCCTACTTAGAAAGAGTACCCTTTTCTATCAAGACTTATCACCGTAGTATCAAATATTTTTTGGAACAAAGGTTAAACACAAGTATGCAGCATAAGTGGCTCTCAAAGCTCATAGGGTTGAACTACACCATTACTTACAAAAAGGGGAGAGAGAACTTAGTGGCTGATGCTCTTTCAAGGATTCCATAGGAGAAGGAGGAAGGACAATGTAATGCTATTACAGTGGTGCAACCACAGTGGGCTACATCAGTGAAACAATCTTATCAAGGTGATGCTTGGGCACAAACATGGCTTCAGAAACTCCTCATAGATTCCAAGGCTGGTAATGGGGTGTACACACTCTCAAATGATATGATTTGGAAATCACACCAGATATATGTGTGGGAGGGAAATGAATTAAGGAAGGAACTAGTGCAAATGGGTCATAACACAGGAATTGGGGGCCATTCTGGCATTTTAGGAACTTATAAGAGAGTGAGTCATCATTTTTTCTGGCCAGGAATGAAGAAAGAGATCAAAGAATGGGTGCTCACTTGTGATGTTTGTCAGCAAATGAAGCATGAAAATGTTCAATACCCAGGTTTGCTTCAGCCACTTCCAATACCGACCCTCCCTTGGACTGATATAAGTTTGGATTTTATTACTGGATTGCCAAAATCTAATGGCAAGGATGTCATTTTGGTTGTTATTGATAGATTGACCAAATATGGGCATTTCATACCCTTGTCACACCCCTTCACAGCAGCCAAGGTGGCTCAGCTTTTCTTTGACCATGTACACAAATATCATGGACTCCCCTCTACCATTGTGTCTGATAGGGATCCTATCTTTTTGAGTACTTTTTGGCAATGTCTATTCAAACTCTTGAACACCACCCTGGCCCACTCAACAGCTTACCACCCTCAGTCAGATGGCCAAACAGAGAGATTAAATCAATGCTTGGAAGCCTATCTGAGGTGTATGACAGGGGACAGACCTACTCATTGGAGCAAATGGTTGAGTTTTGCAGAGTTTTGGTACAACACAAACTATCATACCTCCTTAAAAACTTCCCCCTTCATGGCTTTATATGGATATTCTCCTCCCCAGCTGAGCTTCCACCAGATAAACAATTCACCATGTGAAGAGGTGAACCAATTCCTACATGACAGACAGAAACTCATTTTGCTACTACAAACAAATTTGAAAGAAGCTCAAGCAAGGATGAAGTATTTTGCTGACCAAAACAGGAGTGAAAGATCCTTTGCAGTAGGTGACTGGGTTTACCTAAGGTTGCAACCTTATAAGCAGACTTCAATGCTTCAGTCCAGGTCACACAAGCTGACTCGCAGGTTCTATGGTCCTTTTCTGATCTTAGAAAAAATTGGTAAAGTTGCTTATAAATTAGCTCTTCCTGCACATTCCAAAATCCACTCTGTGTTTCATGTATCACTTCTCAAGAAGAAATTAGGGGATCACATACCAGTCCAGTCTACATTGCCATTTCAGAGTCCAGAGGGCCAACTATTGGTGGAACCAGTGGCTGTACTTGACCACAGGACTGTTGAGAGAGCTGGCACACAGGTTTCCCAATTACTAATTCATTGGGCCAACACTCTCCCATCTGAAGCCACTTGGGAAGATGCAGCTCAAGTGAAGGAATTCTTTCCTTCCTTTCGTCCATGAGGTCATGGACGTTTTTAAGAAGGGGGGAATGTCATGATCCCCGATTTTATCTTCTTTTTTGCTTCAATTCCAGTCGATTATGTGGGTTTGAAAGTGGCCAAATGACCAAATGAACAGTAAAGTTACTGTTCATTTGGTAAAAGCTTTCTTCGTTCAGCAGCCGTTAGATCAGTAGATGGCCTTCTAATCTCAGCCGTTCGTTCGCTTTAGCCGTTGATGTTTAAACATTTAGTGGAACGGGGTCGTTTTGGCAAGAAGCTTCGTCAGCAGATGGTTATTGGTCCACGCCAGCACATGTCGTTCACTTACTGCTGACTCAGCTGCTGATTTGTCCCGGCCGTTACTTACTTTTAGTATTTGCTTAATTACCCCGCAATTTCTATTAATTGTATTTCAGTCTTAAAACATATAAGAGTCTGGAGACTCTTGTTGAATATTATGAATGAAATTATTATTTTTCTTCCTTTCGTTTTCAATCTAGATTTCTCCTTCTTACTACAGAAATTCACCAAAACAAGGGTTCAATCCAACGTTACGATCGGAACCAGCTTCTCGCCGGCTTCCGATCGATACCGGAAACCCTAAATTTCCGGAAGAATTTCTCAAAATCTGCAGTTAGGGTTTACAACCCTGACACCCACTAGCAGAAACACGGTAGAATATCCTACCAAATGGCAACAATAAATCATTTTTACGCAGGATCACACCAAAAGGAACAAAAATCAATCTTCCCCACAGCTTTCAAGAATGCCAATTTTGCTCTACTAAATCCAAATAAGGTTGCCAAACTAGTGTCCCACGAGCAATCAAGAATTGGGTCCTGTCCAATTCAACATTGCCCGCAAGGAAACAAAGTTATGAATTGTAGGTTTGTAGTTATTGACCCCATTCAGCTGACAACAAGGTTTTGCTAAAAGATTTGTTTGAAATTTCCAACCACATAACACATTTTGGAAGTTGAAGACCATAAAGCTTTTTTTGACTCCATGAAAAGTTATATCCTCTGTTTAAGGTCATCCATCAATAACCACAACAATCCCATGTTTGCGATCACAATCACATTTTTTTTTTGAGCAAATCACCTTTTATGTATGGTTGAGAGTGAATGTGCAACGGGTTACGGACTTCAATATGCTCATAAGATTTAAACTAGATTCGAGAAAAACGTGATATGAGTTAGACTTACATATTAATTTGAGCGACAATTAAGTTTTTCTTCTTTTGAAACTCGATACCTGGCATATGTACATTGTTGGAAACAGAATCAACACGTATATAACTACTGCAGTTTATTCCACAATCTTGAACCAGCAATGAGAAGGTAAATACGGAAACAAGTATCGCATGAAAAGGAGGACATAGCTAACCGAAATACATTTGATCAGTATGAGACCAGTAGTAAAAACTCATTTATAAGTAGTGTGTGGATATTAAACTCATTTGGTTCCAGCTTAAAATCTCAATAATCTGATAAAAATAATTTGGGGTGAATAAGCTGGCTGAAATTATAATCTGAAAACTGTTTGGCATGCGCTGAAAATCTGGAATTAAAATTTAATTGTGTTTGGCAATACCTAAGCTTTTACTACCAAATTTACAATAAATGTATTTATTTGAACTTATCATACATCTAAGATGCTATGCGTTTGCACAAATTAACAATTCATGCATAAAAGAGATGATAGAGTATGGTATTTCAGACGTTATACCTAAAAAATCTCCAAAATTAGAGATTATGTGCTTGTTTGGTTTGCGATTTTAATCTCATTTGAGATTAAAATCTGCCAAAAAATTTAATCTCGTTTGTTTCGTAGATATTCTTAGTCAGATTTTAATTTAAGTTGGCTAATAATCTGCAGATTATATAATCTCCGATTTTGGAGATTTTTTAGGTATAGTGTCTGAAATACCATACTCTACCATCTCTTTAATGCATGAATTGTTAATTTGTGCAAACGCATAACATCTAAGACGTATCATAAGTTCAAATAATGTCATTTTTTATAAATTTGATAGTAAAAGCTTTAAGTGTTGCCAAACGCAATTAAATTTTAATTCAAGATTTTCAGTGCATGCCAAAGAATTTTCAGATTATAATTTCAGCCAGCTTATTCATCCCAGATTATTTTCATCAGATTATTGAGATTTTAAGCTGGAACCAAACATGCTCTATATAATCTGCAGATAATTAGCCAATTTAAATTAAAATTCGACTCAAAAAATCTACGAAACAAACGAGATTAAATTTTTTGGCAAATTTTAATTTCAAATGAGATTTTAATCTTGAACCAAACATGCACTAAGTGGAGAGCAAAAACAACATTTTGTGAACAACATTTTGTGACACTCAGTCACACCAATCATTCCAGCTCGCACACAATAATGCCGGCCAATTATTGTTGTCCATATAGATAGATTTATAGGTAAAAGACATTCTCCACCCTCCAATTATGGAGAAAAAACATTTTACCCCCTAATTTATGGGAAAATACATTTTGTACTCCTGTCAGAGTTAAAAACTAACATTACACTAACGGAAGGGAAGAAAGACGTAATTACCCCCAAAATATGACAAAATTACCCTACTATAAATGTCATTTCTACTTCTCTCCCTAACCCTAACAACTTTATCTCTCCCTCCCTCTCTCTCTTCCGCCTCTCTACTCCTCTCACGGCACAAACACAGCTCCTAATCACCAAGTCAATGTTGATTCATGGTCTTGCTGAATCACCGACACCAGCTACAACAAGAAAAGACCCAATTTTGATTTGTGGTCTTGAAAAATCGCCACCATTCGCTACAAGAAGAGGGAGAAAACCCCCAGAAATCCAGAGAAGAAGGGTACTGAAATCAGGGGAGAAGGGTACTGAAATCACACACAATCGGATCCATGGATCTCTCTCTCTCATATCTGTCTCGGATCTGAAGGAGGAAGACGCCAGAGGAGGAAGACGCCGATAACTCCACCACGGCCTTCATCTCCTACCCACAATCGACGGAGGCGCCTCTGTGCTGTGAACTAGGCGGCGGCGTTTCTGGTTATGGGTTGTGAACAGAGGGGATCAAGATACCCCCAACGACCTCCTCCTCTATCACGAGCAAGGATTCAGGTGGTTTTGGGAGATGCTCTCGTCGACGTGTGCCGTCGCTACAACAAAATCGAATCAGTGGAGAGGAATGCGACGAGATTCGCGAGAGTGATGAGAAATGAGCAGATCCAAGCGATATTTGCCGACCCGTTGATTGGTGATTCATAGAAAGGAGACATGGTGAAGGAGATTGCAGAGCTTCTGCTCGAATTATGGTTCTGATTTTGGGGTTGTGGATTTTAATTTGGGGAAGTTGTAATGGTGGATGTGCTTGTATTGATATTCAGAATGTTGTTATCACAAATTGTAAGAATCATATGTTAATTTTCGGGTCGGGTCAAATTTCTGTAATGTGAGCTGATGATAATAGATTTGTGTTTTGAATCTGCTCTACACTACACAAGTGTTGGTGGTGGTGCTCAAGAACACCAAGAACATGATGACCTCAATAATCAACAAAAAAAGTGTGTTATTTGTCGACAATTTGTAAGGGTAAATGGTCACAAAAAGTCAGTTTGCACCCTTCCACTAACGGATTGTAACAGAAGGGTGGTATCTGTCCACCCCCATCCGTTAACAAGGGTGCAAAATGTATTTTCCCATAAAACAGGGGGTAAAATGTCTTTTCTCCATAATTGGAGGGTGGAAAATGTCTTTTACCCTAGATTTATATCTTCAATAAAGTAAAAAGTATTGGGCATATGTCGTCATGACCAAGAGGTTTGGAAACACATGGTATCTTACAACAGAAACAACCACTATTTTTTTTTTTTAATTCTATCAAAAATGGGTGTAGGGAATTGAATTGCACGGATTAAAGCTAATAGACAAGTGCGATCTTACTAGCCATACAAAACAACACTAATTTATGCCCCAATTACATGAACAAACCTCTTTCATTTCATCACTCTGCAGATAAAAACAAGGGTAAAGGACAAAAACCACCCCTCGTGTTTGGATTATATACAAAAATAAGCTTCGTGTTCAGAGATATACAAAAACCACCCCTATCGAGACAAAAACTACCCCTGTCAGTGATTACCATATTGCACCCCTCTAGTAATGACATCCCTCTAGTAATGACATTAACAGAAGGGTGGTAATTGTTCACTGATTCGATTTTGTTGTCTCGATGGGGGTAGTTTTTTGTCTCGATATGGGTAGTTTTTGTCTCGATAGGGGTGGTTTTTGTATATCCCCGAACACGAGGGTTGTTTTTGTATATAACCCAAACATGAAGGGTGGTTTTTGTCTTTTACCCTAAAAACAATTATTTCTTTTTTTTTTGCGGAACTAGAAGAACTTCATTAATATAGTAACGGAAATACAAAACAAAGTACTCTAAATAGAAGATTAAATCAACATCACGACCCCAAGATGCCAATACTAACACTAGACCATAGTCATAACAAGAGAGGGGAGGGGTAGACAAGAGTCCAACCCTCAAAGCAAAAACCATACAACCCACCAAGTTCAAACCATCGTTCAAAGAGATTACAAAAGATTTCAAAGAGACCATAAGACTAGTAGAGGATACCAACAGAAAGAAACAACTCAAAACAACCATCTAAGCATCAATAAAAGGAATCACAGCTGACATTAAAAAAAAAAAAAAAAAAAAAAAAAAAACAATTATTTCAAAGGCTGCAACATCAGCGGATGTGAAGTAGTAAAGAAAGCACAGGTACTGTCGTCGGGTAATTCTGTAGCCCTATGCACTTTTTTCTCTAAGGCAAGTTGTACATACGATTACACTGAAAAGGTGTTTGAGAGTTGGTTTTTTGTATTCTGTGAATGAGTCGTGGGAGTGACTCTCCTCATCATAATCACTCAGTTCACAGAAAAACTAAGCTATTCAAACTTCTCCAGAATTGAGTTGAGACAATTTTTGAGATAATCGTAATGTCCAGACCAGTTTGTGCGCACCTTCATTAAATTCATGGGGTCTCAAAAATTATTGGTAATCTTCGACCACAATGGGAGCAAACCTTGATGCAAGATGGATTGGTGGAAATGTGCATCAACTTAAGAGAAACTATTTCAGTCCAGACACAGAATCAGGGATAGAATTGAAGGATTGAAGAACGGAGTCACGCCATACATGAATCTGGACAGAAACGATTTTCTAATAGATAACTTGTTACTATGTCACAAGCACCACACTGATTTGAGCAAACTCGACTGTTTAGGACACAAAATTATTAAATTTGTTATTTTAAGTAATAATCTTTTGATTAATTTAGGACGTCAATTTAAACCCGGCTTGGGTGAATCTTTTTGAAGCGCTGATCTCATAGGGACGTGTAACTCCCATAGAAACTCTACGCGGCACAATATGGGACACACAAAACTCAATCTTTTTGTCCATTAAACATTAATCAAATCCCACTAGCAATCATATGATCAAAATATAGTAGTGACTCAGTCTCATATTGTGCCACGTATGGTTCTCATAGGAGTTACCATGAAAGCGTCCCTATGAGATCACCACCTATCTTTTGCTGAGTGTTTATTTTATTTAAAACTTTAATTTAGGATTATTTTTAAATGTTGCTATTGTTTTTAAAATTATGTTTTTTCCACATTATTGATTATTAAGTTTTTTTCTGAAAACTCCCCCTAGTGGTTTTGTTTATGATTTCATTTATGTTTGTTGCTTCTAGCTGCTCCCAAAAACGCCTCGATTTAGATCGGCCTCAACCCTTAAGTCCCAAACCACACTCACTAAGCCAACCCCTTGAGACATTTTTACTTCTTTATATACAATAAAGTCAGGTTCAATTCAGACCGTTTGATTTTGCGTACAAATCAATAGAGAACTTTCAAGTTTGTGCGCTTAGTACTCCTTAGGCCTAATGTGTTAGGCGCCCCTACGGGAAGTTGGGGACGACTATGTATGGACCTCCAACAAACTGAAAGGGATATAAAGTTCCTCAAATTTCATGAGTTTGACAAAGCTCAAGTTGCTCACTGTCTAAATCCCGAGTGTGTGATGGTCCTGATGGATCCAGGTAAATAAACATGCACTATATACAATCGAGCACACGCACATACATACAACAAATGAACTAAAACGTACAGACTCTCCTGTATCAGAGTGACGTTAGCTACAACATGAGCATCGAGAAGTACTGTTCAAACTCTTTGTCAATGGTCAGTTTGTTGTCGCTCGATTGGATCTCTGCATTGCAGATTCAAAAAATAAAGTCTTCAGTTGATTGGCCGAACATAGACAACAGCACAAAATATGCAGACAGTACAATAAGTAGATAAATTTGTGTTCATTACAGTAGATGTTGATTTGGGATTCTAAAGGAGTTCGAATGTTTCTTTTACCACTGATGTCTGACGTCACTATACAAGTAGCCGACTGCCACTCTAACATCAGTTTCTTTAACAAACCTATCACACCCAAACTTCAATTACTATCCTTGTTGCACCTCAATCGTGTCTTCCATTAAACTACTACAGGATAGAGAATCATAAACATCCGACATGATAATTTGACAGGGACACAAACTTTGATAACATGAATAGGTTGGGACACTATCAATTCAGAACTTTAAATCCACTTCGATTTGTTTTCATTTACAGGCTCTCGTGTGATCTGTCAAACCTAACTAACCCCTTGTTTGATTTGATCCTACACATTCAACAAACAAATTCAGAATCATTCACTTCATGAAAAAATCCGGTAAAATTTTATCATGGTAAAGCTGAATTGGCCTGATATGAGGTCAGTGGGGGATTTTGGTGATCTATGCACCTGATATGGTAGTTTCAGAGTGGGTCTTTTTATCATAGGAGAAAGCCATAGTTTTTGCATGTTAATGTTTGGGGAGATGAACTAGCCGTTAAGCCCAGTGGTTATAGCCCTGAGGCAGTTCATTGAGGTCTCGAGTTCGAACATCCCTGAAGCAGTAGTGTAGGTTATCAGAATATGATTTATATAATGTTCTGTGTACTTGAGAAAACGAATATTCGGGGAGAATTTTTGAGTGGGGCTCTTTCATCATAGAAGAAAGCCATCTCTAGGTCGGGGATTTGGGTGCTGTGGCAGTTGTAATGACAGAAGGCTTGACTAGATATGGGCGTAATGGGGATGGAGGATGAGGGAGAGGGAGATCATGGCAAATCTTGGTAAAGACAACATTTAAAAAAAAAAATGAAATTAGGTGATCTATATAGCTGGCCGTTGTTACACTGAGAAACGGCTTATTGATGCGCTATGAGTTGAGGATCCGTTAAGGAGGTGCTGCGTTATTTTCCTAAGATATGGCCATGACAAGGTTGGTGATGGGTCCTGGCAGTATAGGCAATTGGTGACGGACATGGTTATGATGGCCGAAGGAATGGGTCAAAACTTGAGGAAGAAGAATGAAGAAGAGTGAGGAAAATGCTGAGGTAAGGAGGAGAAACATCATCTTTCTAATTGAAGGTTTCTACTGTTCGTAGGTTTATCAAGTTTATGAGTTAGGATTTAGCCAAGTGAAAAAACAAAAACGGCGGCTATAACCATTCTAAAGACATATGTTGGGCTCTCTCTAAAATACTCTCCCACCAGAGAGAAACCCTAGACAAGAACTAACGCAGGCGGCGGCTGCCGCCCGCCACCACCACCGACCACCACCGTGTCCCCAAAGAAGCTACAGCCACCCATGCCCATTTCCTATTACAGTCTCTTGCCGCTTCCCACCGGCTTCTTACGAGGCTCTGCCCTCGCCAGAAATGCAGCAGATCCGGTTGCCTCGCCGGCCCTCCGCCGGTACCGAAGTCGGGTCGCCCCTCTTCGCAGCTCTGGTAAGTGTTTTCAAATACCCCGCCTTCTTCTTCCAGCCCAGATCCGATCTTAAGACGCCGTCGCCGCCGCAAAGAGGGTCGCAGCCAAGAAGTCCGACCTCCCACCGACTCAGATCTGCCGCCGCTGCTACTCCACTGCCGTCTGCACCTGTTCCGTCCCTCTCCCATCGTCCACAAGGTCTCCAGATCCAGGACCGGTGTGCCTCCCCTGAGGCTTGTCCTTTGTCTTCACCCCCTTCCCCCTCCCCCGGTTGAGCGGCGGACCCCGACTCCTTGGTGGCTGCCTCCCCCCTCCCCCGGTTGTGCGGCTGGTCCTTCCCCCTCCCCCTTGTCTAGGCTGGACCTCCGGCCTGGATGAGCTTCCCGGAGCAGTCCCCTCGCCACCCTCCGGCACTACCAGGAGTCACCCACCACTCGCCGGCTTTGGGTGATGATTAGGACCCCCAAAGGGTTCACCGTTCGCTCCCCCGGTCCTTGCGATACGCTTTTGGACGCCACCGCCAGCCGCCGGTTCCCTCACGAGCAGCAGCACTGCAGCAGCCCTTGATTAGGGTTAGAGAGACTTTGGGCCTTGGTTTTGGGCCTATGTTCCCTTGGGCTGTTTTTGGTCTTTGGGTCGTTTCATTTGGGCCCACTGGAGGAAATAGGAGGCTCTTGGACCTTACTAGCCGTTTCTCTGTTTTAGGGTTGTATTGGGGGCCTCTGAGCCTTTATCCCATTAAGGTTACTGTTTTATTAGGTAGTTGGTAGGCTTGTGTGCTTATAGTTGTTTTCTTGTCTTCATTTCTATGGGGTATGCCCATTTTCTCTTTGTAATCGTTTTGCCTTATTAATGTGACTTATTTCATTGTCGGTGAAAAAAAAAAGACATGTTGGGGTGGTACAAAATTGCACACCGCCCATGACTGAGCTCAACCCACGATCAATCAAGCAGTCATAGCCACCAACAGAGGAAAGATTGGTCCAAAAGACCAAGTCGGATGACATGGACGTCCACAAACTAAGGAGGCGGCGCACGACGGGAAGTTACAAAAAATAGGAAGACATCAGACGATCCTGCGTAGCGCGGCACAACTTAGCCTACGTTTGACAACTGGGCACACGACCAGTGATATTTCGGGCATCGAAGATGTCAACAATTGCATTCTGAACATAAGGAGTAAATTTATTAAGCTGAAATATGAGGGAATTTCTAGATAATGTCCCCGAAATTGTTGCTTCGCCTTTTAATTCTGGTTTGATCATAGATGTATTCCTACTAAGATTATGCCTTAACTTAAACCCAGCTTCACAAGGCCCACCCCTAAATACATTTCTGTTTTCTACCTCTGTATTCATTTATCACGTCATACGTTCTATTAGTGCAGAGTGCAGAATTCGAAAAGATTTTGGTATGTGTATAGATTCTTACCAGTATTTCCTCGATAAGCTATATGTTAATCTTAGTCTGCAAACAATGTTCCAATACAAGTTTTGGCAGACATGTTGGTCAGGACATGTGTTCAAACATTTCGATTGTAATAAGAATCGAACACGTCAATTGCAACATGTTTGTCCAGCATCTCAAGTGATGCGTGTGTTGAAAAGGACGCACTTCACGACGCGTCTGGTTAGAACTTGTCTACTTAAATACGGAAGTACTCCCAAAACATGTATTGTATTCTTACTGTACTCTTATTCCTCCATAACTAATGATGCTATTTCTATTACTACGAGAACATAAATCGAATCATACCCGTATCCTGGCAAAAGTTATATTTGGTAGAAAAGTACTTCATTATTACCTTGTTCAATAATCCATCTTTCTGATGCAACATCGCAGTTGGTTGAAGGTGTCCCTTCAGAGTATATTGAACTCTCAACTTCCTTATCTGAGGACTGCTCAATGGTTTCATTCCCATGATCTATGTAATCTGCATGGTACTCATACCCAAGGAGTAGTTCGTCGTCAAAATTCAAACATGTTCTTAATCCAAAATCATTACCAGGAAAAATACGATTTTTGTCAATGTACTCCGATTGCAGCAAGGAAGCCCCAGTTTCCTTCAGTAATCTGCTGTCTGATGAACACAGCTTGTCCTTGGAACTGGCAGCGCCCCAATTATCAGATGAAGTTGAAGACCAGTCATGAATTTTAGCATAATCTAGTTTAGCTTCAGAGGACAAAGACATGGAAGAGTCCATATCATCACAAATGCTATTACTTTCAATTGTTGATTCTGGTTCTGATTCTTCGTCTTTTTCCTTGATAATTGATTGGCACTCCTGAGTTAAACTTGGGCTACAGCATGTATGTTTGGGTAGAGGCATGCCCAATTGATCTGCTTGAAGCTTCCTTTTCTTGGTCAGGTAAACAATATTTGACTGGAGTACTTCATTCACATCAACACTGCATAACATGTACAAGTTCAGGATACGGTACAAATGAACCATTTTTTTTTTATGAATGAAGTTCTATGTTGTGGGCAAAAAAATGCACATTTCAGGATCATTATCTACATAAGTGAAGCCGTTGATTCATTCAGAATAGCATTCAGACAGTTTTATTCAAGTGCATAAACAATTAAGCATTAACAGATAACATTTTAAAGATGAAAACACAAAACGACAACCCAAGAATCATAACGGCGAGAGAGCAAAAGCACTGTTGTGTTGTGTGTGTTCAAGTGCAATTAGCAGGTCTTCAAAAAGAGATTACCGAATTCTACCATATATTTCTCTACACACCGTAAGTCAAATGACAACTCGAGAAATTTGGAAGAATATGAAGTGACTGAAAAGAAAACACAACGAACAGTCATCGGTTCAGGTGTTTTCTCCACCTGCAAATGGCCTCCAGATACTAATTGAGAAATCGAATCATTATCGTGTCCCCTCTATCCATCTTCACATAAGTTTTTGTAAGACAGTTGCCACTAACAAGGGTTTCTTTCAAGTGCAAATATGAATCCTGGTACAAAATTTTTGGACACTGGTGGGGTCTGAACCTGGGAAATTAAGGTGGCACACCACCACCACTGTGATGATAAAGATATTTACCCAACCCAATCAAGACCGTTCTTCTGATTCCAATATGGAGTGAATAGCTACAACTAATTTGTATCATCAGCAAGAAATCACAAATGATCACTCCCACTTGTAGTTTTCAGCAGGATTTCACTGTCGTTATTATTATTATCAAATGATGAGGAGAGGGGGAAAAGGGTTAGCAAAATCAAACTCTTTTCTGAACTAAAACCCTTTAAACCCATCTAGTCATGTCAGTGAACCAAGGCGCGATCTTAAATTTCAATCTCAAACAAACTAAGAAAAGAAGAAAGGAAATCAAAGGCGGTGCGAGAGTATAGAATCAAACTAACGACAGAGATGCCAGAAGAAAAATGAAGTAGGAATTTATCGAAGAACCTGTTAATTTCAGAAGAGCTGCTGTAGCAGTAGCTGTCATCTTCCATAGCCATAGTCGTCGGAGGAGAGGAGTGTGGGAGTGAGAGAGAGAGAGATGAGATGAGGTCGGATTAGATCGGAGAAGATCACCTCGGAGATGTTCCCATACAGAGGTAATGCTGCTGGTTTATTTATTGGCACGTTGGTTTTCGGACTATTCGGATTGGACTGGACTTAATTGAATTTTCCCGATAAAATTGGATTGGATTAATTAATTTATCATTAATAATGTATTTGGTTTCGTACAGTATCAATTAGGTATTAAGATAAAAATAGTCTTATAAAGCTAATATTCTCATGTGAGAGGGTACTAATTTAACGTATTAAACGTCGTATTTTTCTATTTATTACCGGTATTAAAATTAGTGCAGAGTAACCAAACATAGTATTAACTAATACCCAGACTATATTTAAATAATCTCAACTAACACGGCTAATCATAGAAAACCAAACGTAGCCTAACTGTATAAACCAGGGACAGAAATGTCATTTACATCAATAGGCGTCTCATAGGGTAATTGCAAATGTTGCGGTGCTGACGTGATAACACTCGTGCACAATATTCATTTCTCATAAGTGAACCGTTTAGTAAGGTGCACATGGATGGGATCGGTCCGGATTGGGGTTGAATTAAATTCGATCCGCGGTTCACGGATTGGAAAAAAGTCTAGTCCAATACGATCCACAGTTTCGTATTGGATTAATTCACGAAATGTTCAACTATTACATAAAAAACTAATCTATAGTTATCATTTAGTATACCTTTTAACGTTATATCTTCCTCTATATATCAAAGTTATGCAATGTGGCAATAATATGTAATTGCATTACTTTTTTTTTTTGAGAAATGTAATCGCATTACTTGGTAGAAGTTACTATTTGAAAAATCATAATAAAAAGCATAATTATAAGTATAGAAAATTTGACGAATCAGATCGGATTTGATGGATTTATATAAACTTCAATCATCCGATCCGTCATGAATCGGATCAGAACCAATCCGTCAAGGATTAGACCGTTTGGGGATCGATGAAGAGCGGACCCTTTTTTTAAAATTATTACATCTATATTATAAAATAGCATGGTTTAACAAACTTTTGAATTTCAACCCTTAGATTAAATCAACCCCATCTCCACCATTAGATCACACCTACTTATTACATCTCTAACTACCCACTCTCTTTGGACATGCCTAACTACCCACTCTCTTTGGACATCCTTAACTAATATGAGAGAGATTTTTCTTAATTACATTCCTAATTGGAAGTTGTTTTTTTTTTTCACCACATTTGTAAATATATTTTTTAGATAACACCTCTAAATTCATTTTAAAAAAACGTCTCTAAATTAAAAAAACTATCCAATTTAGAGATAGTGCCCTCGGGCACGGGTAATACTCTAGTAATTCAATAAAATAATAAAAGTTACTGCAAACTAGAACAAATATTTTAAAAACCAAACACAATTTATCAAGTCACTACAAAATGTGCAATAGGAAGTTGATAAATGAAGGCGCATTCTCAAAATTTTGTACTCTCTTTGGCCGCATCTAAGAATTCAACTTCACATCAACTTCCTACTGCTCACAGTTTATAGTAATTGCTAGACTGTTTACCTGATTGTGTTGTTTCCTATCACTGTTGTAATATTTTTTTCATGTTGATTATAATTGTTGGATTGAAAAATGTTTTTTTTTTAAATTTCATATTTAAATTTTAATACAAAGTTATGGTCTTATTTTATTTTTTTGCAAACTATAAATTATTCATCTCTTATTCTTTCACTTTCAGAAAGAAAAAAAAAATATTTCTTTTAGAAAAACAAACTTTTCCAGGAAAAAAAACTAACACACAAGACAAGATTTCATTACATTTAACAAGTCAATTTTGTGAAAATTCACTAGCACAGTAATTTTAGGACGGAGAAGTATATTATCTGTAACTAGGGGATTGCCCGTGCCCGATGGCACTATCCCAAAAACACGTTTTCACCTATTGTAATGTCATAAATAAAATGAATATTTTCATCTACAAACATGGGCATAAAATGAAGTCAACATAGATAATTGTAGTAAATAATCAGCAATAAAGAAAGCCATTTTTTTATAATTATGATAAAAGGAGTGGGTAGTTAAGTGGGAAGTTGAGTAGTGGGTAGTTAAGTGGTGGTAGGTGAGATCTAAGGGTTGGGGTTAATTCAATCTAACGGTCTAAAAGACATTTTAATGTCAACTGTCCAAATTTATAATATAGACTAGGAGATTGCCCGTGCCCGAGGGCACTACCCCAAAAACACATTTCATTATCTATTGTAATGTCATAAATAAAATGAGTATTGTCATTTACAAACATGGGAAGAAAATTGAGACAACATAAATAATTGCATTAAATAATTAGGAACAAAGGAAATTATTTTTTTATAATTATGATAAAAGGAGTGGGTAGTTAAGTGGATAGTTAAGTAGTGGGTAGTTAAGTGGGTGGTAGGTGAGATCTAAGGGCTGGGGTTAATTCAATCTAACGGTCTAAAAGATATTTTAAAGTCAACCGTCCTAATTTATAATATAGATAGTTGGACAAAAAAAATTTGTAATTACAAAAAGACCTCTGGCCACGTGAGGACGTTGAGGAGGCTGATGATAGGCACGTGGTGTGTAGGTGAATGGGCGCCCAATTCGCTGCAGTGCGAGAATAAGATATTTCTCCATCCTCCACCTCCTAATAGAGAAATGGACTATATATTATTCCTTATCTACATTATGGAGATGGGCTTCTGGAAAGAAAATATAGAAATCTATAACTTTTTTTTTTTTTGTTCAAAAAGAAATCTATAACTGTACCAGTACTAAACAATTGGGACAAATAATTGAGCCAATTTGACTCCTAGTTCTTCTCAAAATAATTTGACTCCTAGTATCCTACAAAAGCCACATCCTCGGGCTTCAATTGGCTGAAGAACAATAGTTTATTCCAAGGTGGATCTGGCATTTTGGTACAAAAGGGGCTAAACTGTGGGTGGGACTTGTTTCAGTAATCTGTTTTTTAGTTTAGGGTTGTGATTCTTACACTATTCAGAGCATGTCCACCCGTCCGGCACCAGGACAGAAGGCAAGGGGTTCTGAAACTCTAAGGCAAGACACTATTCACTACAAAAGGCATGTCCACCTGCTAAAGAACACTAGTTTATTCCAAGGTGGATCTAGCATAAAAGCTCCTCACACTATTACTTTGTTGGGAAGACAATTATACCATTAAAATTGACAATTATCTAGAGCCAACAGAGGATAATAGAGAAGAGTGGTCTGCCACATCGGACAAGTGGACTTGTCCACCGGACTGCTAGTTGAAGCTAAATGTGGACGGTGCCTGGAATTCAAAACTCTGATTGACGGCGATATGCGAAATCTTCAGAAACAGTGAAGGAGATTTCGTGTTTGGATTTACGAAGGCTATCTATGATGGAGGATTTACCAGAGAAGTCGGGGTACTGGGAGAAGGTCTAATATGTTAATGTTAAAACTCTGCTCTGCAGTTTCTGTAAATTTAAGGGGGTTAACATCGCAAACCCAAGAGGGATATATGCTGCAAATAACTTGATACTTAATATATAGAGCTAGTTCCTACACATATGAGCACGACTAAAATAGACCATAACACAGTTTGTCTCTACATATTTCTCTCTCACACATCCAAGGACTGGCACGTGAAGTGGAAATTGTAGGGTTTTGATTCATGGATCGCACAACGGAAGCATAATCAAACATAAACCATGCAAAACCCTCCAAGGATCACAAGTCTAGAGACATAACGATAGTAAAGGTAAGAAATCATAAACACACCTTTGGGTTCTCCTTGATGACTTCAAACGCGAATAATGTCACGTTCTCTATAGTTGATCCACGCCTAGAGTTGATCCTAGATCTCCCAAACTCCTTGGTGCTAGCCCGGATTAGGAAGAGGAAGAACGAATCACGCAAAACGAGACAAAAAGAGTGCTTCGGCCTCTTTTGGCCGACGGGGACGAGGGCGGCGGCAAGGGGCGGCGTCGGGCTCCTTGTTGCTTGATCTCTCTCATTTTTGTTCTCTCCCACTCTTGTTATGTTCACTAATGAGCATAAGTTATGAGGAAGGAAGGAAGGAGGGTCATTTATATAGTCCAACAACTCCTTGTTAACTACCTAAAGGACTTATTCTAGTCCAACTAGAATTCAATTTAGTCCCTTCCTTGCAAATTAGTCCCTACTAAGTTTGCAAGGGTTTGCAAAGTGATCCTTCTAATTAATTAATCCAATTAATTAATTCCCAAATCTGGTTCAACTCTATATAGCGTGTGACCCCATAGGTTCTATCTAGTTGGTAGCAACTATTTGCTAATATGGAGCGGTTTCTGACGCGGTTTCTTAACGCGTATGCGCAAGTGCACGGTCAAGTAATATAGGGGTGGTATTTCAACCCCGAGTTATCGATCCCACAAGGACAGACTAGAGATTATTTAATTAGTTATTTAATTCAGCGTACGGTGCAGGAGGAAAGATTTGATTGATTTCTAGAATTGAAATAACAACTAAGCTAATATTTTTGGATTTTTATATTTAATAAATAAGTTTGGAGAAACTAGGCAATCTCTAGATCACCTAGGGTTGTAGACGAATTCCGGATTATCTGAGCAACACGTTAACTATATTCTAACTAAGCCGGGTAACAGCGCTGACTATCTCCTATCGGTCTCAAGTCATTCTACTTCACGGTAGAATACAATCTCCTATCGGTCTCATGTGTCTACCGGTCCGTTCTAGTAGGCTAACGACATGCACGACAACGGGTCCTGTCGGTCCACCGTTGCACGAAACCGTCGAATCTCACCTACCGAATCTACCCACATTTGGCCAATCCTAACACGTCTCTTCTCAGTCTCAGTGATACGGGATTGATGTTCAAGTTCTCTACACAATTAGGTTGAGTCACTGTCGTGCACTCATCTAATTAGCTAGCACGTCCGGGTAGCTACTCCATTCATACTAAAGATTAAGCATAGAACAAGAACAATTGAATAAAAATAAGCTAACTTTAAGCATGAATCAACTATTGAGTGAAACCCTAGTTCTTGAACCCTAGTTTTATCTCCTAATCGTGTCACTCAATTAGGATTACTAACATAAACAAGAAACTAGAATTGATTCAAAAGAAGAAATCAAGAAATCATGAAGCAAAGATCAAATCCGGAAAAATATCATCGTTTACATAAACCCTAGGCTCTCAAAGAGACGCCTAGCAAAACGTCTAGCTAATACTAATAAACCAAACAAGACTTACAAGTTTCTCCATAGAAAGATTGAGAGAGAAGAAGAAGAAATCAACTTAGAGCTTCAATGGAGGAGGAGTCCTCCTTCTCTTCTCCTTGCGTTCATGGACGTCCTTCTCACGTGTGTCTCTTTTCTTGTTTTTTTCTCTTTTTTTATCTTCACTTAGGGTATATTAATTAATAATCAAGAAATATTAATTAATAACCCTAATTTCTGGCTTTTCCCCCGTGCGTTGCTGGGTCTGCTATGATCGTGCGATCTGCTACTTGGTCGTATGATCTGCTACTTGATCCTATAAGTCAGTGAGTTCTCCCCTAGCAGATCGTACTATCACGAAAGTTGATCGTGCGATCTGCTTTGATCCTAGGATCAACTTTTGATCCTACACTTCAAACTTTCTAAAATGACACTTTGACCCCCTTTTTCCATCTTTGTCCTCTTTTCTTCCAATTTCTTTCTCTCCCAAGCTTCCGCATATGTTCCGAAGTTCGTTTTCCTCCTCCTCTTGATCCATGAGCTCCGTTTCCTGTCCAACACAACACGAAAACACCCCGTGCGATCAAAAGTGACAAAATAAATGTAAATAATGTGAAAAACGCCCGGATTAATAATTTATCACTCAAAGCTAAACTTATCCAATTTCCTCAAGTTCATAGTGTATTTGTAATATTTTCAACCCGGAAATTACACAAAACGGTACACAAACGTAGAATAAATATAACTCTAATATAGAGTTATCAGTTTCTAGCAAAACATCCATTCTAGCCAACTAATAGAATAGTCATCTTGACAACCTTTGTACAAGTAATTGTCTCATCCCTTTGCCTCCATATCCGGATTGGACACGAGACATACAAGTCACACTCGTATATCCAATCCATAGTTTCTCGATCCATGGGAATAGCCTTATTCGTGCAAATAACATCAATATCCTATATTGATTTATTTGAGTCTGGCCAGACATTTTATAAGCACTATCCCTCGAGTGGCCTAGGATATTTGCTCCCGTTATGTGGGAGGGGCAAATCCTCTCTACGTCCACTACGATCTCTAAGCTTGCTTCTCATTGTATCCAATACACGCCTTTATAACTACCCAGTCACGGTGTAGCGTTTAACGCTACCAAGATCACAACAATCCACAACTAGAATATCTAGTGACTTCAAGTCTAAGGATGACAATACCATTGCACCGCGAGAAGCACTTGTGACTCAACATAACATGTATGTAGCCTTCTCGGAGATGGGTCAATCCAGTGCAACATTCCCTAATGCACACCTATGTGTTGGATCGTGATATCTCCATATCAATCCAACCCCATACTAGTCTATAGATGATTGTCCCATTTAATCATTATACCTGACTAGGGATATTTAAGATAAACAACACAATTGTAAATCCAAGGACTTCATTATATTAAATATCCAATAAATAATAAATGAATTTTCTAGCCATGTACAAATTCATACTAAACTAGATTGCCTCTAGGGCATCTATTCCAACAGTCTCCCACTTGCACTAGAGCCAATCTGGCGCATCTCGTATGCCCATACTCCTAGTGTCCCTTCATGCTTCCACTGCGTGAGAGGCTTCGTAAGCAGGTCTGACAGATTATCATCTGTAGGAATCTTGCATATCCGAACGTCTCCTCTATCGATAATATCTCGAATCAGATGAAACTTCCTGAGCACGTGCTTGGACTTCTGGTGCGATCTGGGTTCCTTTGATTGCGCGATCGCCCCAGTGTTGTCACAGAACAACTCCACTGGATCGGCAATGCTAGGGACCACACCAAGTTCAGAAACAAACTTTCTGATCCAAACAGCCTCCTTTGCTGCGCCATTTGCAGCAATGTACTCAGCCTCAGCTACCGTCTCTTGCTTGGAACTCTTCCAGCTCACCGCTGCTCCATTCAGGCAAAACACATATCCCGACTGTGATCTAAAGTCATCTCTGTCGGTTTGGAAGCTTGCATCAGTGTAACCCCTTACACGTAATTCTTCCTCACCGCCAAATATCAAGAAAGCATCCTTAGTTCTTCTCAAGTACTTTAGGATGTTCTTGACAGCAATCCAGTGACTCTCACCCGGATTGGATTGGTACCTACTTGTCATACTCAAGGCATATGACACATCTGGTCTAGTACATAACATGGGACAACCACTCTTCGAAAGAGTGATTCCATGTGACATGGGCAAGAATCCCTTCTTGGAATCTTGCATGTTGAACCGTTTCAACACCTTGTCAATATATGTACTTTGACTTAGGCCTAGCAACCTCTTAGATCTATCTCTATAGATCTTTATACCGAGTATATAGGCTGCTTCCCCTAAGTCCTTCATTGAGAAACACTCTCCTAGCCAATCTTTTACAGATTGCAGCATGGGAATGTCGTTTCCAATGAGTAGTATGTCATCCACATACAAGACCAGAAAAAGCTACAGATCTCCCACTAACCTTCTTGTAGACACAAGACTCATCTTCGTTTCTGATGAAGCCAAACTCTTTGACCACTTCATCAAAACGTCGATTCCAACTCCTAGAAGCTTGATTCAATCCATAAATGGATCGTTGCAGCTTACAGACTTTGTTGGCTTGCTTTGGATCCTCAAAACCCTCCGACTGTATCATATACACGTCCTCGAGGAGATTCCCATAAAGGAATGCTGTTTTGACATCCATCTGCCAAATCTCATAGTCGTAGTATGCTGCAATTGCAAGCAAGATTCGGATGGATTTGGTCATAGCGACTGGTGAAAAGGTTTCATCATAGTCAATACCATGAATATGTCTGAATCCTTTAGCCACCAATCGACCCTTATAGGTAATCACATTACCATCCATGTCGATCTTCTTCTTGAAGACCCACTTGCACCCTATGGGCCGCGCCCCATCGGGTGGTTCCACCAAAGTCCATACTTTGTTGGTATACATGGATTCCATCTCGGATCTCATGGCTTCCAGCCACTTCTGAGAGTCTGGGCCACTCATGGCCTCCTCATAGGTAGTAGGCTCATCATCTATGAGCATCGTGTCACCGGAATCGGTTACGAGAAGTCCATACCTCTCGGGTTCCTGGCGCACTCTACTAGATCTACAAAGCTCTTGTGTTACCTGAACAGGTGTCTCCCAACTGCTTGTGTTTCCTGTTCATGTTCCATAATCGGTTCAGTGGTTTGTGGTTCTTGAACTTCTTCAAGTTCTACATTCCTCCCACTTGCTTCTTTAGAGACAAATTCTCTTTCTAGAAACACGCCGGTCCGAGCAACAAACACTTTGTTCTCGGTTGGATTGTAGAAGTAGTATCCCTTAGTTTCCTTAGGGTACCCCACAAACTTACACTTATTCGATTTAGGCCCTAGCTTGTCTGATTGTAAACGTTTTACATAGACATCGCAGCCCCAAATCCTCATGAACGACAGTATGGGACGCCTCCCACTCCACATCTCATATGGTGTCTTCATGACTGATTTAGATGGAACACGGTTAATGGTGAAAGCTGCACTTAATAGAGCGTAGCCCCAAAATGATAATGGAAGATCG
Source organism: Linanthus parryae (assembly GCA_023055425.1). Classification (NCBI taxonomy): domain Eukaryota; kingdom Viridiplantae; phylum Streptophyta; class Magnoliopsida; order Ericales; family Polemoniaceae; genus Linanthus; species Linanthus parryae. The sequence continues at coordinate 69,013,696 of JALGPY010000007.1, read as the reverse complement.
GTTTGACACATCATAGATCGAACCATATCCAATAGGGTTCGATTTCTCCTCTCGGACACGCCATTCCATTGTGGCGTTCCGGGTGGAGTGATTTGGGACACGATCCCACACTCTCTAAGATAGTCGTCAAACTCTTGGCTCAAGTATTCTCCTCCACGATCCGATCGTAGAGCCTTGATACTTTTGCCAAGTTGCTTCTCTACTTCATTCTTGAATTCTTTGAACACTTCAAAGGATTCGGATTTTGCCCTCATAAGGTACACAAATCCATATCTACTGTAATTATCAGTAAATGTAATGAAGTAGACATAACCACCCCTGGCAGGCGTGGCAAATGACCCACACACATCGGTATGTATGAGCGCCAATTGCTCACTAGTCCTCTCACCTTTCTTATTGAAAGGGTACTTTGTCATTTTTCCCAATAAACAAGCCTCACATGTCTCATATGATTCAAAATCAAATGAGTCTAGTAATCCATCCTTATGGAGTCTAGATACACGTTTCTCATTTATGTGGCCTAAACGACAATGCCATAAATAAGCAGGATTTAAATCATTTATTTTAATCCGCTTGGTATTAATGTTGTAGACAGGATTGCTTAGATCAAGGACATAAAGTCCATTAAATAATTGCGCACTAAAATAGTGAATATTATTCAAATAAAAGGAACAACAATTGTTCTTTATTGAAATAATAAAACCTTCCTTGTCCAAACAAGAAATAGAAATAATGTTTATGCTCATAGCAGGCACAAAATAGCAATTATTTAATTCTAAAACTAATCCTGAAGGCAGAGATAGCTCGCACACGCCTATGGCCAACGCAGCAACCTTTGCTCCATTCCCAACGCGCAGATCTACCTCCCCTTTAGCCAATCTTTTACTTCTCTTTAGATCCTGCATATTTCGACAAATATGAGATCCGTATCCAGTATCTAATACCCATGATGTAGAGACAGTTAAATTGACATCTACAACAAAAATACCTGGTGGTGGTGGAATCACTATTCCAAGCCTCTTGTCCTCCAGATATTTTGGGCAGTTCCTCCTCCAGTGTCCAGGCTGACTGCAGTAGTGATATTCACCCTTAGTCACGACCTTGGCAATGCCACCAACAGGCTTAAGGGCTGGTTCCTTGGACTTGGCAACTGACTTGCCTTTGCCCTTGGAGGAAGAGGCAAACCTTTTGCCCTTTCCTTTCTGCACCATCATGATGGCCTTGCCCTTACCCTTGTTGATGCTCTGTTCAGCCGTCCTCAACATGTTGAGAAAATCTGGCAGTGGTTTAACGATCTCGTTCATGTTATAGTTCATAATGAACTGTCCATAACTCTCGGGCAACGATTGCAACACGAGATCGGTTGCCAACTCTTGGCCGACCGGGAACCCCAGTCGGGCGAGATTCTCCAAGAACCCGATCATTCGGAGTACATGGGGTCCCACCGGGTTCCCTTCTGCCAGATGACATTTGAACAGTGCCTTTGAGACCTCATACCTCTCTACCCTCGCCTGCTCTTGGAAGAGCTGCTTTAGATGTTCGATCATATCGACAGAATTCATGTTTTCGTGTTGCTTCTGAAGCTCAGAAGTCATGGTGCAAAGCATAAGGCAGGCCGCATCATTAGCGTCATCGACACGCTTTTGATACGCCTTTAAGGCAGCAGGTGTCTGGTTCTCTGGACCTTCTAGAACATGCTCCTCTATTGCGTACAGTTTCTTCTCTTACTTGAGAACAATTCTCAAGTTTCTGTACCAATCAAGAAAGTTGGTTCCAGAGAGCTTGTCCTTCTCAAGGACAGATCGTAGGGAATGTTGTGAACTCGATGAGTTGTTTGCCATTTGGTATTCTACAAAAGGGAAAATACGCAAGTTTTAGTATTTGTGAATTTTTGACTATATTTAATAATGGCTAGTTTATTAAATATAGCTTCCACTATTTTTCTACGGATTAATAACCCTCAAGATATTGATGTGGAAAATATCCTTATATTTTCTAGTGGGCCAAGATCCATCTTTCATCTCCTTATGAGCTTGCTTTGGCAAGTCACCCATAATTTGACTACTTTAGGTAGGAACAATTCCAATTGCATCCCATATGCAACTCTTGGTTCAATCGAGCAAAGAACTCCTTATTTATCCATCCATATGGATAATCCCAATTGATTGCCTCTAGGTTTCTTAATCAAATTAATAGCCTAGTTGTGTTCAACCTCTTATCTAAACAATTGCACATTGTTACGTGCCATCGCATTCCATCATTATGAACCAAGTCGCCATGCTTTGGCACGCACGAGCTTGATAAATAATGATGATAATGAGTGTTTAAATAACGAGAAGGCAAGAACACAATATTTGAATTTTGAGGGATTTTAAATTCAATTTTTAATTGTTTTTGTTGATCAATATCAACTAATCTATCTATTTGAGTTTGGGCACAACTCCAAATAATAGATCCGGGTTGTCTAATTATCTTATTATCCTAATTGCATGCATCATCCATACACCAACCACACAAATAATAAGACAATAAATAAACAACCACAAAACAGAAATTAAACGTGATGTGGATATGGCCTTTTCTAGACTAAGATAATTCCAAGCCAATGGAATTATCTATGAACCCTAAGCAAACACATCTCCATGCGTCTTGATCTTTTGGTCCATCCTTCATAGTCATGTGGATTGCTCCATGCTCCATGCTCCATCTTTTGTGACTTCATGGGCTTTGGGCTTCTTTTCTCCAATCTTGGCTAACAATCTACTTTATCTAGCACTAGCTAATATCTATACTAAATAAAATAAATCTCACAAGTTGAGAAAAAAAGATGGCACGGAGGCCATAAAACCCTAATTAATTATTACAATTAATTGATCAGCTCGCATGCCGTAAAACCAAACCACAAAATTAAACATCCACATCAAACCACATCCTAAGGCCATATCCAATCACCATGCAATTTGCACATAAACAGTTAAAATCCAATTTTAACGCGCTTGGTCAATTTTAATTGATTTTAGGATTTCTAGGGTTAAAACGGTCCATGGGCCCAACAATCCAATTGCCCGGGCCCATTAAAGTGAACCACAAGGCCCTAGGACCGGCCCGGCCCAAAACTCGCAAGCTAGGCCCGCGGGTTAGGGCCGCCCGGCCCCTTAGGGCTCCCAAGCTTGGGCGGCAAGCAAGGGGGCGGTCCCTAGGGGGGCCGAACCCTTCTATGGGAGTTGTTTCCAAAACAACTCCCTTGCTTGGTGCCCAAGTTTGGTTGTTTCCTTGTTTTGGGAGAACTCCTTCTTCCCCAAGGATGCCCAAACCCTAGATCTAAGATCCTAAAATTTCTCAAACTCACCAATTCATGCATCCAATGCAAAAATTGGATCTTGTTATGAGTAATTATTGACAAATTGCATCCCATGCTTGATTTGTCTTGTTTTACGCGATGAACAATCAAATTAAGGTGTAAAACAACAATAACGTAACACATAAACCACGTTTATGCTCTATGACCTGTGGCTCTGATACCACTGTAGGGTTTTGATTCATGGATCGCACAACGGAAGCATAATCAAACATAAACCATGCAAAACCCTCCAAGGATCACAAGTCTAGAGACATAACGATAGTAAAGGTAAGAAATCATAAACACACCTTTGGGTTCTCCTTGATGACTTCACACGCGAATAATGTCACGTTCTCTATAGTTGATCCACGCCTAGAGTTGATCCTAGATCTCCCAAACTCCTTGGTGCTAGCCCGGATTAGGAAGAGGAAGAACGAATCACGCAAAACGAGACAAAAAGAGGGCTTCGGCCTCTTTTGGCCGACGGGGACGAGGGCGGCGGCGTCGGGCTCCTTGTTGCTTGCTCTCTCTCCTTTTTGTTCTCTCCCACTCTTGTTATGTTCACTAATGAGCATAAGTTATGAGGAAGGAAGGAAGGAGGGTCCTTTATATAGTCCAAAAACTCCTTGTTAACTACCTAAAGGACTTATTCTAGTCCAACTAGAATTCAATTTAGTCCCTTCCTTGCAAATTTGTCCCTACTAAGTTTGCAAGGGTTTGCAAAGTGATCCTTCTAATTAATTAATCCAATTAATTAATTCCCAAATCTGGTTCAACTCTATATAGCGTGTGACCCCATAGGTTCTATCTAGTTGGTAGCAACTATTTGCTAATATGGAGCGGTTTCTAGCAAAACATCCATTCTAGCCAACTAATAGAATAGTCATCTTGACAACCTTTGTACAAGTAATTGTCTCATCCCTTTGCCTCCATATCCGGATTGGACACGAGACATACAAGTCACACTCGTATATCCAATCCGTAGTTTCTCGATCCATGGGAATAGCCTTATTCGTGCAAATAACATCAATATCCTATATTGATTTATTTGACTCTGGCCAGACATTTTATAAGCACTATCCCTCGAGTGGCCTAGGATATTTGCTCCCGTTATGTGGGAGGGGCAAATCCTCTCTACGTCCACTACGATCTCTAAGCTTGCTTCTCATTGTATCCAGTACACGCCTTTATAACTACCCAGTCACGGTGTAGCGTTTAACGCTACCAAGATCACAACAATCCACAACTAGAATATCTAGTGACTTCAAGTCTAAGGATGACAATACCATTGCACCGCGAGAAGCACTTGTGACTCAACATAACATGTATGTAGCCTTCTCGGAGATGGGTCAATCCAGTGCAACATTCCCTAATGCACACCTATGTGTTGGATCGTGATATCTCCATATCAATCCAACCCCATACTAGTCTATAGATGATTGTCCCATTTAATCATTATACTTGACTAGGGATATTTAAGATAAACAACACAATTGTAAATCCAAGGACTTCATTATATTAAATATCCAATAAATAATAAATGAATTTTCTAGCCATGTACAAATTCATACTAAACTAGATTGCCTCTAGGGCATCTATTCCAACAGAAATCAACGTTGGGAGCTGAGGCATGTGAACATCAACGCCAGAGATACGAAACTCGTTCGAGGAGCGATCACACTACAAGAGGTAAACCTAACCGCTTCTGCTAATGCTCGGATTTACCTAGAATCACAACATTGGCATCAGGGCCTTTAGTTGATGTTTCGTGTCTCATATAGCATAAAACTCGTATGTTTGCCTCGTTTTTCTGCCTCGTTTTATGTGCTTTTTTTGTATTTGAATCACATACCCGTGTGTAGATCTTTTGGCGCAAAAAATATAAGATTTATAATTTTTGGACAGTCAAGTAAAAAGTTGTGAGGAAAAATGAATATGTTTAGACTGCGCCATATGGATCTGATTTGTAGATTAATTATATTATTTTCTAGCTTGTTAGATCGTAATTTTAAATACACGGTTAAGCTCAGGACAAAAAACCGAGATGACCAGCATAAGCCTCGTATAAACGGACCACTGGAAGGCGGCGCATGGGACACACGAGCAGATTTACAACGTCGCGTACCACACGCGCTGTGCGCCGCACACGCCAAGGCTGGCTGCGGTGGCTAACTTCAGCTATAGTTGGCGTGGCATGCGGCGACTGGGATGATGACATGGAGGTTCACATGGTGCTATCGCGGCGCAAACGTAGCAGATAAGGCGACAACCCACAGTTAGCCTAGAGACTGTTGTGTCCGATGATGTGGCTGACTCAACTTCCACATAGACGTCCGAGTCAACTGTGGATGACGGGGCGAGGTTACAAAGTGAGGCGCATGATCGAAGCGAGCCGGCCACCCACGGTGGCCTGTGTGGGCGCGTGCGGAGGCCTCCTGCCACCTTTTTTAGCCAATTTTTTTCAGTATACTTAGAATTTGATTTCATATTTCTGGTTATTTTTTCAATTTTGTTGAAAAGCAAAAAGATGTCTGATTTTGGGATTAAATAATTCAAAATTAGTCGCACCTCTCGAGACAAGTGGGAGGTCTTAAACACCGTTTTCCTTATTTCAAAAAAAATAAAAAACACCGTTTTCCACCCAATTTTTTTATGGAAAATATTAGGTAAAATATCCTATTATTTGGCATAGGTTATGCGCGATTTGAATGTTTACAACTTTATTTGATTATTAAAGCTTAATTGAATAATACTGGTTTATTTTGTGGGAGAAAATCCCAGGATGTTTATTATTTAGTTTTGTTCGTATATTGGATGAATGAATGGTGAATGATGCATGGATGTGGCCTATATGCGGATGTTTACTCTATCGCTTTATGATTTGATTTTGATTTATTTAAATTTTGCAAAACTTATACAATCAAAATACGGCTTGCATTTCGTGCCTCTCTATACGACATATATGTATTCTCTTCTCATTCACTCCCCTCGCTAGGAGGTCTTCTTATTTAGATATAAGTTAGTAAGTGGTGTAAGAGAATGAAGTTCCAAGAGAGAAACAAACTAATTGCATGGAGTATGGCGCAAGGAAAAGAAGATGAATTCGAGAGTGTTTTCAACTTGATAAGGATGTAAGAAGATGAATTCAAGATATGAACATGAAGGTATTCTCAATTAATGAGAATCCAAAATTTAGGGACCACATCCATGCATGTTTATTTTCATGCTCGTGTATATTTTCATTCCATGTTATGTGTGCTTGCTTATATATTGAGATATAATATGCATGCGTTAAAAATTAAACATACTAACCTCACATTCAAGACATAATTAAAATTAGTAGGGAAGCTGATAACGCCCAATTAGGGGTTATCTTAAAGCCTGATTTCACGAGCGTTTGTGTCAGAAAACAGCGTCTTTTGCCGGAATTTGCCTTAGAATGCCTCGGGAATTTAGAGCGAGACGTTTATTTGTACTTTCTGGATTCCTGCTTATTTATTGCTTTTATTAGATATGATCGCGGGTTCTGTTCATGTTGCCTTTACAGGAACAGGTTCGGGAGGTGCATCGGGAAGCGTGCCGGGACCAAACCAGGAACGTCTCGGGAAACGTGCACAAGATCGAGCCAAGACGAGAACACGGAAAAGCAGAAAAACATCAAGGGAGGAAAACTGGAGATTCAGGCAGAAGTGTGGGACCCAGGAGACCCAACCGGGCCCACCAGAGGACCAAGCAGGGCCAGGACACAGCCCCTGCCTGCGTATATACGCAGCTCCTGCGTATATACGCAGGTAGGGGGTGGGGGTGCTGGTTTGTGGGCCCCTGGTTGCGTATATACGCAACCCTTGCGTATATACGCAGCCAGTTTGACTTTTTTCCAAATTCGGTGGACCGATGGCAATTTCCGTAATTTCTGGCGCAAGCGTTTCGGGAAAAAACAGCACTATTTAAAGACTCGTCCAGACTCGATTCGAGAGATAATACGCAGCACAACCGAAGGACAAGTCAGAGCATCCCTGAAGAGCACGGAAGAGCGATTCAAGATTCGAAAACTTAGTTTGATTTCATTGTCTCTCTTTGTATTCAGAAATGTAGGGTTTTGACGTAGGTAACGCAGCGGAATAACAAAATTAATCCTACTCAAAGCCCACCTAGGATCACAGGAAGAGACATCATAACATGATTAAGGTCATAGAAGATGTGTACCTTTGATTTGTGAGATCACACGAAGAATGATGTCCTCGTCTCTACGGTTGATCCACGTCTAGAGGTGAGATCTAGATTCTTCCTTCACAACAAGTGCTAGCTTGAACCCGGAGGAAGAGGGATGAAGATCAAAGCAACAAAGCAACAAGGCACAAAGGGGGGCTCGGCCACCCTTTTGCCGTCGGGTAGAGGGGGCGGACGGGGGCTAGGGTTTCGGCCCTAGCTCTTTGTCTTGCTCTCTCTTTTGCTCTCTCCCACTCTTTGTGTTATGTTTAATAATAACTCATGTGGGAAGGAAGCTAGAGCCTCTTATATATATACTCCAACAACTCCTTGTTGTTTTCATATTAGAGTTTTCTTGTTCTAGTAGGACTAGAACTATCCCCTTCCTTGCAAATTAGTCCTACTAAGTTTGCAAGGTGTTGCACAATGATCCTTCTATTAATTAATCTTTATTAATTAATCCCAAATCTAGCTCTACTCTATTTGACGTGTGACCCCATAGGTTTCTATATAGTTGGTAGCAACTATTACTAACATGGAGCGGTGTCTAGCAACACATCCATGCCACCCAACCCATAGAAATAGTCAGTGATCCCGACAAACCTTTGTGCCCAATATGTCATATTGCATTATCCCTTTGTCTCCATATCCGGATTGGACACGAGACATAAATAGTCACACTCGTATATCCAATCCATAGTTCCTCGATCCTGGGAATATGCTTATGCTTGCAGATAACATTAATATCTCTATATTAATTTATCTGAGTCTGGCCAGACATTCAATAAGCCTCATCCCTCGAGTGGCCGTGGATATTTACCCCCATTATGTGGGAGGGACAAATCCTGTATACATGACTACGATCTCTAATCTTGCTTCCTATCACGTCCGATAGCCACCTTTATTATTACCCAGTTACGGTGTAACGTTTGATAACATCAAAGCGCAATATTTCACAACTAGAGTATCTAGTGACTTCAAGTCCAAGGATTGCAATAATATTAGCACTACGAAAAGCGATTGTGACTTCACATAATCTAATGTATCCTTTTCGTCGTGGGTCAATCCAGTATGCCATTACTCCTAATGCATACCCATGTGTTGGATCGTGATATCTCCATATCAATCCAACCCCATACTAGTCTATAGATGATTGTCCCATTAATCATTATAATTGACTAGGGATATTTAAGATAAATAACACATTTTATCTAAGGACTTCATTATATTAAATATCGCCATAAATAATAAATGAATATTCTAGCCAAAACATTATTCATACTAAATCTATGATTGCCTCTAGGGCATCTATTCCAACAGTCTCCCACTTGCACTAGAGCCAATCTGGCGCATCTCGTATGCCTATAGATCTGGCGTGCCCTTCATGCTTTCGCTGCGCAAGAGGTTTCGTGAGCAGATCTGACACGTTGTCATCCGTCGGAATCTTGCACATCTTCACATCTCCTCGATCGATCATATCACGAATAAGATGGAATCTCCTAATTACATGCTTTGACTTTTGGTGCGATCTTGGTTCCTTTGCCTGTGCGATTGCCCCAGAGTTGTCACAGTACAACTCTATGGGATCCACTATGCTAGGGACCACACCGAGCTCAGCGATAAACTTCTTTATCCATACTGCCTCTTTAGCCGCTTCCGCAGCAGCAATGTACTCAGCTTCTGTTGTAGAATCAGCAACTGTGCCTTGCTTGGAACTCTTCCAGCTCACAGATCCTCCATTCAGGCAAAACACATATCCAGACTGCGATCTGTAATCATCCTTGTCGGTTTGGAAGCTTGCGTCAGTGTAACCCTTTACACTTAGCTCATCCATTCCTCCAAATATCAAGAATACATCCTTAGTTCTTCTTAAGTACTTTAGGATGTTCTTGACAGCAATCGAGTGACTCTCACCCGGATTGGACTGATATCTGCTCACCATACTCAACGCGTATGATACGTCTGGTCTAGTACATAACATGGCGTACATGATGGATCCTATGGCCGATGCATAGGGTATCCTGCTCATGCGGTCCTTCTCCATCTCATTGGAGGGACAATCATTCTTGGAAAGAGTGACTCCATGTGACATGGGCAAGAATCCCTTCTTGGAATCTTGCATGTTGAACCTCTTCAACACCTTGTCAATATATGTACTCTGACTTAGGCCAAGCAACCTTTTAGATCTATCTCTATAGATCTTTATACCAAGTATATAGGCTGCATCTTCTAAATCTTTCATCGCAAAGCACTTTCCTAGCCAATCTTTAACAGATTGCAGAGTAGGAATATCATTGCCAATGATTAGCATGTCATCCACATACAAGACCAGAAATACTATAGAGCTCCCACTAACCTTCTTGTAAACACAAGGCTCATCTTCGTTCTTGATGAAGCCAAACTCTTTGACTGCGTCATCAAAACGTCGATTCCAGCTCCTAGAAGCTCGCTTTAATCCATAAATGGACCTTTGCAGCTTACAGACTTTATTGGCATTCTCAGGATCCTCAAAACCCTCTGGTTGTGTCATGTACACATACTCAAGGAGGTTCCTATAAAGGAACGCTGTTTTGACATCCATTTGCCAAATCTCATAGACGTAGTATGCTGCAATAGCAAGTAAGATTCGAATGGATTTAGTCATGGCGACTGGTGAAAAGGTCTCATCATAGTCAATACCATGAATTTGTCTATAACCTTTGGCCACCAATCGGCCCTTATAGGCAACTACCTTGCCATCCATGTCGGTCTTCTTCTTGAAGACCCACTTGCACCCTATGGGTCGAGCCCCTTCGGGTGGTTCCACCAAAGTCCATACTTTGTTGGTGTACATGGAATCCATTTCGGATCTCATGGCTTCTAGCCACTTCTTAGAGTCTGGGCCACTCATGGCTTCTCCATAGTTTGCAGGCTCATCATCCATGAGTGGTACGTCATCGGGCTCAGTCACGAGAAGTCCATACCTCTCTGGCTCATGACGCACTCTTCCTGATCTACGGAGTTCCTGTGTTACCTGAACAGGTTCTTCCACAACTTCTTGTGGTTCCTGTTCATGTTCCATTATTGGTTCAGTGGTTTGTGGTTCATGAATTTCTTCAAGTTCTACAACCCTCCCACTTGCTTCTTTAGAGACTAGTTCTCTTTCTAGAAACACGCTGGTCCTAGCAATAAACACTTTGTTCTCGGTAGTGTTATAGAAATAATATCCTTTAGTCTCTTTAGGATATCTCACAAACTTACACTTATCCGCCTTAGGCCCGAGCTTGTCTGTCTGTAAACGCTTTACATAGACGTCGCAGCCCCAAATCTTCATAAACGACACTATGGGACGCCTCCCAGTCCATATCTCATATGGCGTCTTCATGACTGATTTGGATGGAACACGGTTAATGGTAAAAGCTGCCGTCATTAGAGCATGTCCCCAAAAGGATATCGGAAGATCTGTTTGAGACATCATAGATCGCACCATATCTAATAGAGTGCGATTCCTCCTCTCAGATACACCATTCCATTGTGGTGTTCCGGGTGGAGTGAGCTGGGATACTATCCCACACTCTCTAAGATACTCATCAAACTCTTGGCTTAAGTATTCTCCTCCACGATCCGATCGTAGGGCTTTAATACTCTTGCCAAGTTGCTTCTCTACTTCATTCTTGAATTCCTTGAACAATTCAAAGGATTCGGATTTGGCCTTCATAAGGTATACAAATCCATATCTACTGAGATCATCAGTAAATGTGATGAAGTAGGTATAACCACCTCTGGCAGGCGTGGGGAATGGTCTGCATACATCAGTATGTATGAGTGCCAATAACTCACTAGTCCGTTCACCTTTCTTATTGAAAGGGGACTTTGTCATTTTTCCTAATAAACAAGATTCACATGTCTCATATGATTCCAAATCAAATGAGTCTAGAAGTCCATCCTTATGGAATCTAGATATGCGTTTCTCATTTATATGGCCTAAACGACAGTGCCATAGATATGTAGGATTTAAATCATTAGTTTTAATCCTTTTAGTATTTACGTTATAGATTGGATTATTTAGATCAAGGATATACAATCCATTAGACAAATGCGCACTACAATAGTGCATACTATCAAAATAAATTAAGCAACACTTGTCCTTTATTGAAATAGAAAAACCTTTCTCGTCCAAACAAGAAACGGAACTAATGTTTCTACTCATAGCAGGCACATAAAAGCAATTGTCTAATTCTAAAATAAGTCCAGAAGGCAAAGATAGCTCATAATCGCCTACAGCTAATGCAGCAACCTTTGCTCCATTCCCGACGCGCAAGTCTATCTCCCCTTTTCGCAATCTTCTACTTCTTTTCAAATCCTGCACATTACGACAAATGTGAGAACCACATCCGGTATCCAATACCCAGGATGATGAAATAGAGAGATTGACGTCTATAACATAAATACGTGGTGGTGGTGGAATCACTATTCCAAGCTTCTTATCCTCCAGATATTTAGGGCAATTCCTCCTCCAGTGACCCGGCTGGCTGCAGTAGTGACGTTCACCTTTAGCCACGCCTCCACTAGGCTTTAGGGCATCCTTGGATTTCGCAACTTTCTTGCGTTTTCCTTTTGAAGTAGATGCAACTGACTTGCCCTTTTTCTTGTGTACCATCATTATGGCCTTGCCCTTGCCTTTATTGATGCTTTGCTCAGCTGTCTTTAGCATGTTCAATAGGTCTGGCAAAGACTTGTTGATCTCATTCATATTATAGTTCATAATGAACTGATTATAACTGTCAGGCAACGATTGCAAGACGAGATCAGTCGCCAAGTCCTGGCCGAGTGGGAACCCCAGTCTCTCAAGGTTCTCTATGTACCCGATCATTCGGAGTACATGAGGGCCTACTGGATTCCCCTCTGCAAGACTGCTTTTGAACAATGCTTTAGACACTTCATAGCGCTCATGCCTTGCATGTTCCTGAAACAATTGTTTCAAGTGTCTGATCATATCATAGTCTTCCATGTTCTCGTGTTGCTTCTGAAGCTCACCAGTCATGGTACAAAGCATGAGGCAAGTCACGTCATTAGAATCATCAATATGTTTCTGACGTGCCCTTACTTCCGCTAGTAGAGACTCATCTTGTGGTGGGTCTGGAATCGGAGTGTCCAAGACGTACAGCTTCTTTTCTTGCTTGAGGACAATCCTCAAGTTTCTGTACCAGTCAAGGAAATTTGTTCCAGACAATTTATCCTTCTCAAGGACAGATCGTAGGGATGAACTCGATGCGTTGTTGTTTGCCATTTGGAATTCTACAAAACGAGAAATATGCAATTTTAGTATTTTGAACAATTTAACTATATTTAACAATGGCTAGATCATTAAATATAGCTCCCACTATTTTTCTCGGATTAATAGCCCTCACTATTAAAGCGGAAAATATCTTTATACTTTCTAGTGGGTCCAAGATCCCTTTTCACTTCTTCTTGAGCTTGCTTTGGCAAGTCACCCAAGAATTGGTTATTTAGGTAGGAACCATTCCAATTGCATCCCATGCAACTCTTGGTCCAATTAGGTGAATAAATTCCTTTTATTCTTTATCCAATTGGATAACTCCTAATTGTCATGCCTCTAAGCTCATCAATCCAATTGACTCTTGCCTAGTTGCGTCCAACCTCTTGCTTTCAACATACACGCATTACTAGCTTGCGTCGTCCGCAACACATCATGAAAAATTAAAATCGCCTTGCTTTGGCAAGCCCGAATTTTAATAGGCCATGATCATGAAGGGTGTTTTGGCAAGAGAAGGCAAAACGCAATATTTAATTGAGGGATTTCTTTTAAGTTGTTTGGTTGATCTTATCAACATGGTCTACTTATTTGGATTGGGCCATCCACAATAAAAGACCAACCTTGTTTATTATTATCTTGTTATCGGTTTTGCTTGTAGCGCCATACACACAAAATAAATAACAAGGCATGAATAATAAACATCCACAAAATAAAAAAACGTGGCATGGATATGGCCCCTAGACTAATGATATTATCAAGCCAATGATAATATCTAATTGCCCTAAAGTGCTGAGCTCATCTCCATGTGCTCCACCATAGCTGCGCGCCTAGGGATGTCTTTTGGCTCCTTTGGTTCTCCGGTCTTCTTCTCCATGTTCTTGGCTATCATCTAAATACTTCTAATTCTAGCCTAACATCTAGAATAAATAAATAACAAAATCCTCACATGTCGAGGAGAAAAAGAACGACTCGCAGGCCGTAAAACGTAATTAATTATTACATTAATTTGATCAGCTCGCAGGCCGTAAACCAAACCACAAAACAATAAACATCCACAATCCTAGGCCATATCCATCCACCATGCAATAAAGCACATAATACAGTTAAAACCAATTTTAACGCGCTTGTTTAATTTTAATGAAATTGGGTAACTAGGGTTTTACAACGGTCCAAAGGGCCCAAGCCAACAAGTGGCCCGAACCCTAGGACCGCCGCACGCCTAGAGGCCCGCGGCCTTGCTTGGCACGCAAGGGAGGGGTGGGCGGCTAGGGTTTCGTCCCTAGTCCCCTTCCTCCTTCCTTGTTGCCCAAGCAAGGTTTTTTCCTTATGGAATTATTTCCACAACTTTGTTTCCATAATTGAAAACCCCTTTTCAATCATGTGCCCATGAACCCTAATTTTTCAAGAACCCAATTATTCACATCCTATGTGATTAAACTCACCAATTCTAACATCCAATGTTAAATTGGGTCTTGTTTGATTGAATCAAATTCAATATTGCATCTACTATGCCAATTTATCAGTTTTCGCGTGATAAACAATAATACGGTGTATGAACTGAAATCGTAAACACATAATATCATGTTATGCTCTACAACCTGTGGCTCTGATACCACTGTAGGGTTTTGACGTAGGTAACGCAGCGGAATAAAAAAATTAATCCTACTCAAAGCCCACCAAGGATCACAGGAAGAGACATCATAACATGATTAAGGTCATAGAAGATGTGTACCTTTTGATTTGTGAGATCACACGAAGAATGATGTCCTCGTCTTTACGGTTGATCCACGTCTAGAGGTGAGATCTAGATTCTTCCTTCACAACAAGTGCTAGCTTGAACCCAAAGGAAGAGGGTTGAAGATCAAAGCAACAAAGCAACAAAGCACAAAGGGGGCTCGGCCACCCTTTTACCGTCGGGTAGTGGGGGCGGACGGGGGCTAGGGTTTCGGCCCTAGCTCTTTGTCTTGCTCTCTCTTTTGCTCTCTCCCACTCTTTGTGTTATGTTTAATAATAACTCATGTGGGAAGGAAGCTAGAGCCTCTTATATATATACTCCAACAACTCCTTGTTGTTTCCATATTAGAGTTTTCTTGTTCTAGTAGGACTAGAACTATCCCCTTCCTTGCAAATTAGTCCTACTAAGTTTGCAAGGTGTTGCACAATGATCTTTCTATTAATTAATATTTATTAATTAATCCCAAATCTAGCTCTACTCTATTTGACGTGTGACCCCATAGGTATCTATATAGTTGGTAGCAACTATTACTAACATGGAGCGGTGTCTAGCAACACATCCATGCCACCCAACCCATAGAAATAGTCAGTGATCCCGACAAACCTTTGTGCCCAATATGTCATATTGCATTATCCCTTTGTCTCCATATCCGGATTGGACACGAGACATAAATAGTCACACTCGTATATCCAATCCATAGTTCCTCGATCCTGGGAATATGCTTATGCTTGCAGATACCATTAATATCTCTATATTAATTTATCTGAGTCTGGCCAGACATTCAATAAGCCTCATCCCTCGAGTGGCCGTGGATATTTACCCCCATTATGTGGGAGGGACAAATCCTGTCTACATGACTACGATCTCTAAGCTTGCTTCCTATCACGTCCGATAGCCACCTTTATTATTACCCAGTTACGGTGTAACGTTTGATAACATCAAAGCGCAATATTTCACAACTAGAGTATCTAGTGACTTCAAGTCCAAGGATTGCAATAATATTAGCACTACGAAAAGCGATTGTGACTTCACATAATCTAATGTATCCTTTTCGTCGTGGGTCAATCTAGTATGCCATTACTCCTAATGCATACCCATGTGTTGGATCGTGATATCTCCATATCAATCCAACCCCATACTAGTCTATAGATGATTGTCCCATTAATCATTATAATTGACTAGGGATATTTAAGATAAATAACACATTTTATCTAAGGACTTCATTATATTAAATATCGCCATAAATAATAAATGAATATTCTAGCCAAAACATTGTTCATACTAAATCTATGATTGCCTCTAGGGCATCTATTCCAACAGTCTCCCACTTGCACTAGAGCCAATCTGGCGCATCTCGTATGCCTATAGATCTGGCGTGCCCTTCATGCTTTCGCTGCGCAAGAGGTTTCGTGAGCAGATCTGACACGTTGTCATCCGTCGGAATCTTGCACATCTTCACATCTCCTCGATCGATCATATCACGAATAAGATGGAATCTCCTAATTACATGCTTTGACTTTTGGTGCGATCTTGGTTCCTTTGCCTGTGCGATTGCCCCAGAGTTGTCACAGTACAACTCTATGGGATCCACTATGCTAGGGACCACACCGAGCTCAGCGATAAACTTCTTTATCCATACTGCCTCTTTAGCCGCTTCCGCAGCAGCAATGTACTCAGCTTCTGTTGTAGAATCAGCAACTGTGCCTTGCTTGGAACTCTTCCAGCTCACAGATCCTCCATTCAGGCAAAACACATATCCAGACTGCGATCTGTAATCATCCTTGTCGGTTTGGAAGCTTGCGTCAGTGTAACCCTTTACACTTAGCTCATCCATTCCTCCAAATATCAAGAATACATCCTTAGTTCTTCTTAAGTACTTTAGGATGTTCTTGACAGCAATCGAGTGACTCTCACCCGGATTGGACTGATATCTGCTCACCATACTCAACGCGTATGATACGTCTGGTCTAGTACATAACATGGCGTACATGATGGATCCTATGGCCGATGCATAGGGTATCCTGCTCATGCGGTCCTTCTCCATCTCATTGGAGGGACAATCATTCTTGGAAAGAGTGACTCCATGTGACATGGGCAAGAATCCCTTCTTGGAATCTTGCATGTTGAACCTCTTCAACACCTTGTCAATATATGTACTCTGACTTAGGCCAAGCAACCTTTTAGATCTATCTCTATAGATCTTTATACCAAGTATATAGGCTGCATCTTCTAAATCTTTCATCGCAAAGCACTTTCCTAGCCAATCTTTAACAGATTGCAGAGTAGGAATATCATTGCCAATGATTAGCATGTCATCCACATACAAGACCAGAAATACTATAGAGCTCCCACTAACCTTCTTGTAAACACAAGGCTCATCTTCGTTCTTGATGAAGCCAAACTCTTTGACTGCGTCATCAAAACGTCGATTCCAGCTCCTAGAAGCTCGCTTTAATCCATAAATGGACCTTTGCAGCTTACAGACTTTATTGGCATTCTCAGGATCCTCAAAACCCTCTGGTTGTGTCATGTACACATACTCAAGGAGGTTCCTATAAAGGAACGCTGTTTTGACATCCATTTGCCAAATCTCATAGACGTAGTATGCTGCAATAGCAAGTAAGATTCGAATGGATTTAGTCATGGCGACTGGTGAAAAGGTCTCATCATAGTCAATACCATGAATTTGTCTATAACCTTTGGCCACCAATCGGCCCTTATAGGCAACTACCTTGCCATCCATGTCGGTCTTCTTCTTGAAGACCCACTTGCACCCTATGGGTCGAGCCCCTTCGGGTGGTTCCACCAAAGTCCATACTTTGTTGGTGTACATGGAATCCATTTCGGATCTCATGGCTTCTAGCCACTTCTTAGAGTCTGGGCCACTCATGGCTTCTCCATAGTTTGCAGGCTCATCATCCATGAGTGGTACGTCATCGGGCTCAGTCACGAGAAGTCCATACCTCTCTGGCTCATGACGCACTCTTCCTGATCTACGGAGTTCCTGTGTTACCTGAACAGGTTCTTCCACAACTTCTTGTGGTTCCTGTTCATGTTCCATTATTGGTTCAGTGGTTTGTGGTTCATGAATTTCTTCAAGTTCTACAACCCTCCCACTTGCTTCTTTAGAGACTAGTTCTCTTTCTAGAAACACGCTGGTCCTAGCAATAAACACTTTGTTCTCGGTAGTGTTATAGAAATAATATCCTTTAGTCTCTTTAGGATATCTCACAAACTTACACTTATCCGCCTTAGGCCCGAGCTTGTCTGTCTGTAAACGCTTTACATAGACGTCGCAGCCCCAAATCTTCATAAACGACACTATGGGACGCCTCCCAGTCCATATCTCATATGGCGTCTTCATGACTGATTTGGATGGAACACGGTTAATGGTAAAAGCTGCCGTCATTAGAGCATGTCCCCAAAAGGATATCGGAAGATCTGTTTGAGACATCATAGATCGCACCATATCTAATAGAGTGCGATTCCTCCTCTCAGATACACCATTCCATTGTGGTGTTCCGGGTGGAGTGAGCTGGGATACTATCCCACACTCTCTAAGATACTCATCAAACTCTTGGCTTAAGTATTCTCCTCCACGATCCGATCGTAGGGCTTTAATACTCTTGCCAAGTTGCTTCTCTACTTCATTCTTGAATTCCTTGAACAATTCAAAGGATTCGGATTTGGCCTTCATAAGGTATACAAATCCATATCTACTGAGATCATCAGTAAATGTGATGAAGTAGGTATAACCACCTCTGGCAGGCGTGGGGAATGGTCTGCATACATCAGTATGTATGAGTGCCAATAACTCACTAGTCCGTTCACCTTTCTTATTGAAAGGGGACTTTGTCATTTTTCCTAATAAACAAGATTCACATGTCTCATATGATTCCAAATCAAATGAGTCTAGAAGTCCATCCTTATGGAATCTAGATATGCGTTTCTCATTTATATGGCCTAAACGACAGTGCCATAGATATGTAGGATTTAAATCATTAGTTTTAATCCTTTTAGTATTTACGTTATAGATTGGATTATTTAGATCAAGGATATACAATCCATTAGACAAATGCGCACTACAATAGTGCATACTATCAAAATAAATTAAGCAACACTTGTCATTTATTGAAATAGAAAAACCTTTCTCGTCCAAACAAGAAACGGAACTAATGTTTCTACTCATAGCAGGCACATAAAAGCAATTGTCTAATTCTAAAATAAGTCCAGAAGGCAAAGATAGCTCATAATCGCCTACAGCTAATGCAGCAACCTTTGCTCCATTCCCGACGCGCAAGTCTATCTCCCCTTTTCGCAATCTTCTACTTCTTTTCAAATCCTGCACATTACGACAAATGTGAGAACCACATCCGGTATCCAATACCCAGGATGATGAAATAGAGAGATTGACGTCTATAACATAAATACGTGGTGGTGGTGGAATCACTATTCCAAGCTTCTTATCCTCCAGATATTTAGGGCAATTCCTCCTCCAGTGACCCGGCTGGCTGCAGTAGTGACGTTCACCTTTAGCCACGCCTCCACTAGGCTTTAGGGCATCCTTGGATTTCGCAACTTTCTTGCGTTTTCCTTTTGAAGTAGATGCAACTGACTTGCCCTCTTTCTTGTGTACCATCATTATGGCCTTGCCCTTGCCTTTATTGATGCTTTGCTCAGCTGTCTTTAGCATGTTCAATAGGTCTGGCAAAGACTTGTTGATCTCATTCATATTATAGTTCATAATGAACTGATTATAACTGTCAGGCAACGATTGCAAGACGAGATCAGTCGCCAAGTCCTGGCCGAGTGGGAACCCCAGTCTCTCAAGGTTCTCTATGTACCCGATCATTCGGAGTACATGAGGGCCTACTGGATTCCCCTCTGCAAGACTGCTTTTGAACAATGCTTTAGACACTTCATAGCGCTCATGCCTTGCATGTTCCTGAAACAATTGTTTCAAGTGTCTGATCATATCATAGTCTTCCATGTTCTCGTGTTGCTTCTGAAGCTCACCAGTCATGGTACAAAGCATGAGGCAAGTCACGTCATTAGAATCATCAATATGTTTCTGACGTGCCCTTACTTCCGCTAGTAGAGACTCATCTTGTGGTGGGTCTGGAATCGGAGTGTCCAAGACGTACAGCTTCTTTTCTTGCTTGAGGACAATCCTCAAGTTTCTGTACCAGTCAAGGAAATTTGTTCCAGACAATTTATCCTTCTCAAGGACAGATCGTAGGGATGAACTCGATGCGTTGTTGTTTGCCATTTGGAATTCTACAAAACGAGAAATATGCAATTTTAGTATTTTGAACAATTTAACTATATTTAACAATGGCTAGATCATTAAATATAGCTCCCACTATTTTTCTCGGATTAATAGCCCTCACTATTAAAGCGGAAAATATCTTTATACTTTCTAGTGGGTCCAAGATCCCTTTTCACTTCTTCTTGAGCTTGCTTTGGCAAGTCACCCAAGAATTGGTTATTTAGGTAGGAACCATTCCAATTGCATCCCATGCAACTCTTGGTCCAATTAGGTGAATAAATTCCTTTTATTCTTTATCCAATTGGATAACTCCTAATTGTCATGCCTCTAAGCTCATCAATCCAATTGACTCTTGCCTAGTTGCGTCCAACCTCTTGCTTTCAACATACACGCATTACTAGCTTGCGTCGTCCGCAACACATCATGAAAAATTAAAATCGCCTTGCTTTGGCAAGCCCGAATTTTAATAGGCCATGATCATGAAGGGTGTTTTGGCAAGAGAAGGCAAAACGCAATATTTAATTGAGGGATTTCTTTTAAGTTGTTTGGTTGATCTTATCAACATGGTCTACTTATTTGGATTGGGCCATCCACAATAAAAGACCAACCTTGTTTATTATTATCTTGTTATCGGTTTTGCTTGTAGCGCCATACACACAAAATAAATAACAAGGCATGAATAATAAACATCCACAAAATAAAAAAACGTGGCATGGATATGGCCCCTAGACTAATGATATTATCAAGCCAATGATAATATCTAATTGCCCTAAAGTGCTGAGCTCATCTCCATGTGCTCCACCATAGCTGCGCGCCTAGGGATGTCTTTTGGCTCCTTTGGTTCTCCGGTCTTCTTCTCCATGTTCTTGGCTATCATCTAAATACTTCTAATTCTAGCCTAACATCTAGAATAAATAAATAACAAAATCCTCACATGTCGAGGAGAAAAAGAACGACTCGCAGGCCGTAAAACGTAATTAATTATTACATTAATTTGATCAGCTCGCAGGCCGTAAACCAAACCACAAAACAATAAACATCCACAATCCTAGGCCATATCCATCCACCATGCAATAAAGCACATAATACAGTTAAAACCAATTTTAACGCGCTTGTTTAATTTTAATGAAATTGGGTAACTAGGGTTTTACAACGGTCCAAAGGGCCCAAGCCAACAAGTGGCCCGAACCCTAGGACCGCCGCACGCCTAGAGGCCCGCGGCCTTGCTTGGCGCGCAAGGGAGGGGTGGGCGGCTAGGGTTTCGGCCCTAGTCCCCTTCCTCCTTCCTTGTTGCCCAAGCAAGGTTGTTTCCTTATGGAATTATTTCCACAACTTTGTTTCCATAATTGAAAACCCCTTTTCAATCATGTGCCCATGAACCCTAATTTTTCAAGAACCCAATTATTCACATCCTATGTGATTAAACTCACCAATTCTAACATCCAATGTTAAATTGGGTCTTGTTTGATTGAATCAAATTCAATATTGCATCTACTATGCCAATTTTTCAGTTTTCGCGTGATAAACAATAATACGGTGTATGAACTGAAATCGTAAACACATAATATCATGTTATGCTCTACAACCTGTGGCTCTGATACCACTGTAGGGTTTTGACGTAGGTAACGCAGCGGAATAAAAAAATTAATCCTACTCAAAGCCCACCAAGGATCACAGGAAGAGACATCATAACATGATTAAGGTCATAGAAGATGTGTACCTTTTGATTTGTGAGATCACACGAAGAATGATGTCCTCGTCTTTACGGTTGATCCACGTCTAGAGGTGAGATCTAGATTCTTCCTTCACAACAAGTGCTAGCTTGAACCCAAAGGAAGAGGGTTGAAGATCAAAGCAACAAAGCAACAAAGCACAAAGGGGGCTCGGCCACCCTTTTACCGTCGGGTAGTGGGGGCGGACGGGGGCTAGGGTTTCGGCCCTAGCTCTTTGTCTTGCTCTCTCTTTTGCTCGCTCCCACTCTTTGTGTTATGTTTAATAATAACTCATGTGGGAAGGAAGCTAGAGCCTCTTATATATATACTCCAACAACTCCTTGTTGTTTCCATATTAGAGTTTTCTTGTTCTAGTAGGACTAGAACTATCCCCTTCCTTGCAAATTAGTCCTACTAAGTTTGCAAGGTGTTGCACAATGATCTTTCTATTAATTAATATTTATTAATTAATCCCAAATCTAGCTCTACTCTATTTGACGTGTGACCCCATAGGTATCTATATAGTTGGTAGCAACTATTACTAACATGGAGCGGTGTCTAGCAACACATCCATGCCACCCAACCCATAGAAATAGTCAGTGATCCCGACAAACCTTTGTGCCCAATATGTCATATTGCATTATCCCTTTGTCTCCATATCCAGATTTGACACGAGACATAAATAGTCACACTCGTATATCCAATCCATAGTTCCTCGATCCTGGGAATATGCTTATGCTTGCAGATAACATTAATATCTCTATATTAATTTATCTGAGTCTGGCCAGACATTCAATAAGCCTCATCCCTCGAGTGGCCGTGGATATTTACCCCCATTATGTGGGAGGGACAAATCCTGTCTACATGACTACGATCTCTAAGCTTGCTTCCTATCACGTCCGATAGCCACCTTTATTATTACCCAGTTACGGTGTAACGTTTGATAACATCAAAGCGCAATATTTCACAACTAGAGTATCTAGTGACTTCAAGTCCAAGGATTGCAATAATATTAGCACTACGAAAAGCGATTGTGACTTCACATAATCTAATGTATCCTTTTCGTCGTGGGTCAATCCAGTATGCCATTACTCCTAATGCATACCCATGTGTTGGATCGTGATATCTCCATATCAATCCAACCCCATACTAGTCTATAGATGATTGTCCCATTAATCATTATAATTGACTAGGGATATTTAAGATAAATAACACATTTTATCTAAGGACTTCATTATATTAAATATCGCCATAAATAATAAATGAATATTCTAGCCAAAACATTGTTCATACTAAATCTATGATTGCCTCTAGGGCATCTATTCCAACAAGAAACTGCGTTTAGTATTATGTCTATTCGTAGCTAAACTCCTTACCTAGGTTCTCGGTGAACCTAGGGTTTCGTATCCAGATTTTATGACTACTTTGATTATGGATTCATATTTGTTATCTTAATTCAGCAAGTTGTATATGTTATTCTGGCTTTGATTATTCTTGTATATGCATGATAGGATTGATCACCCAGGATTTCTATAGACCCGAGCCTGTAGGTGAAAACGTCAGGTTAGGTTTAGGAAGAAAAGTCAGGATTTAGTACCTTACCCTGATAGACCGACCAGAGAAACGGAGAGAGGGCTAGCACCGAAAAACGTGAGACCGACTGTTAGAGAATTTGACCCGGGCCATATGGACAGGTTAGAAACCCTAACAGGATTAGAACGAGACTGCAGACTTAGGCAGCTTAACAGGAATCCGAAAGTCTGCAGGATCGGGATTACGTGTGGAAGCTGAAAGGTCACTGCACAACCGGTACGTTGCACAGATCACAAAACTGCTGAGTGTTTTCATAATCAAACGTAAAACTGAAATCTGTAGAAACCCTAGGGGATCCTGGAGCCTAGTTCCCATTCATTATAGTAACAACCAATTCAGCTTATTTCAGAAAAACGTCACAACAAATATTTACGTTTTTGTTTTCAATTTCTGTTTTTAGGTTAGTAAACTGCAATCACAACCTACTCCTCCTCGTTACTACACTCGGTTAACTAAAACTGATTACGTGAGAAAACCCGAAACAGTCTATGTGGGATCGACAACCCGAGTTGAAATACACCCGGTACTACTTGATTTCGTATACTTGCGAATAGCCTCTATTCTGCGCATCAAGTTTTTGGCGCCGTTGCCGGGGACTTTTTAGGTTCTATTTAGTTGTCAGAATTAGTTTTTAGAGTTTTTTCTTATTTTTCAGTTTCGTTATTTTTCTTTCATCTCACTGCTTTTTAAATCTGCGTTTTTCAGGGCTGTTCAGTTGATGCCCAGATTGCCTCGCGATTTGGTACCACCACTCGAAAATGTGAAAAGCTGTACATCGAACAGAAACCAAGAAAGCAGAATGGCAGCCAACCCGAGAGACAATCCCGAACTCCCTGCAACCGGTGGGGAGGAACAAGAGACTCGTACCCCAGCCCAGATGGCTCGGTACATTGAAGAGCTTGTCACAGCGAGACTTGCTGCTCGAAGCAACCAGAGAACATACAACCGGTCTGGGAAAGCGTTGGTGAAAAAATTCGAAGTCCCCACCGGGGGGCATGAGCGAGCTATTGTGGTGCCCGAGATCACCGCCGAGCACTTTGACATCAAACCATCCACCATCCAGACGGTGCAGACTCTCTGCCCGTTTCATGGCAAGGCCGACGAAGACCCAAACGATTTTATCGGGAAGTTCGAGGATTACTGCAACAAGGTCCGGTACAAGGGAGTAGATGCAGAGACTCTTATGCTGATCTTGTTCCCATATTGCCTATTCGAAGTATCCAAAGACTGGGTCGAATCCCGACCACCCAAATCCATCAACACATGGGAGGAATGTGTCACGGATTTTCTGGCAAAGTTTTATCCCGTCTCCCGATTCATTCAGTTACAGAGCGAGATATTGTCATTCAAGCAGAAGATGGGGGAGACGGTGCTAGACGCATGGGACAGGCTCATGAGATTGGTGAAAAGATGCCCAAACCACGATTTTGGAGATGCGAAGATCCTGCAGGTATTCTACCACGCCCTAGACAGGGAGAATGCTGACAGGATTGACAGAGAAGCCGGGGGAAACTTCCTGTATCATGTAGACAAAGATGGTGCGTAGACCTGATGAAGCAGTTAGCCAAACAGGACACCCGACTATTTGACGATCGCAGGATGACGGCTAGAGCCGAACCGTGGAAGACGACCGGATAGATAATCTGGCCAAGATCGTTCAGGACTTGGTCAAGAAAGTCTACTCGGATAAGAAGACTGTTTTAGCAGTGGGAGAACCTGATTTGGACACGGCCATTGAGGAACTGAGAACCGAAGACACCAATTACGTACAGCAGCAGTGGGACCCGAGCCGGTACCGACCGGGTACGAGAGACCATCCCGGGTTCCGGTACGAAAACCCGAATTCCGCAGTTTATGTACCGGGATTCCAGCACAGGCCACCAGCCCAACAGGCTGCACCGACACAGCAGGTTCAGCCAGGCCCATCTGCACATCAGTGCGACGCCCAGATGAAGAAGATCGAGTCCATGTTTCAGACCATGGAGTCCCGGTTCGCACATATGGATGCCCTGACAGCAGACATGCAGACAACCAAAACGTCACTACGCGCTTTGGAAGTACAAGTGGGGCAGTTAGCAGAGCAGCTAACGGAGAGACAGCCAGGAAACCTACCCTCGAATACAGTGAATAATCCACGGGCTCATATCAATGCTATCTCCACTCGGAGTGGATTGGCACTGCAGGATCCACCGTATCCTAGCCACGCTCGCGCAGAAAAATCGAAAGAAGTAGAACGCAACTTGTCAGGCCAGGATAACAGCTCAGTCGACCGCCCCCAGCCGAAGGGCTCGGTTGCGCAGGATGCAGTGCAGAATGAGACAGATGCAGAAACGGTACCTGTCTCCAAGGAGGTACCATACCCCTTGAAAACATGAAAGAGTGATGACAGCAAGGACTAAGCCAGGATTCCCGAGATGTTCAAACAGATGCAGATCAACATACCATTTTCCGAGGCGTTTGCGAAGATGCCCACTTATGTCAAATTCCTCAAGGAAATATTGTATGGGAGAAGGCGAATGAGCGATTTCGAGACCATAAACCTGACGGCAGAAGTGAGAAACTGTGTGAAGAATGGGCTACTGCGGAAGAGAAAGGATCCTGGAAGTTTTGTTATACCGGTCACCCTAGGTAACGCTTACACATGAAAGGCTCTGTGTGACCTAGGGGCCAGCATCAACCTGATGCCGTTAACGATTTTCAAGAGTTTGAAAGTCGGTGAACCCCGACCCACCAGAATCATGCTGCAGATGGCAGACAGGTCCGTAAAACAGGCTTATGGGGTTATCAAGGATATTCTGGTAAAAGTCGGCGAGCTGATTTTTCCAGCAGATTTTGTCATCCTGGACATGGAGGCAGGGGAGGTACCGCTCATACTTGGCAGGCCGTTTTTGGCCACTGGCGAAGCTATGATAAACTGCAAGAGCGGGGAACTGACCATGCAGATTAACGAGGAAAAGGTGAAATTCAACGTTTTCAAGAATCTGCAACTGCCAAATTACTACGACCACGAGGATATATTTTCCATAGACGTGGTTGACGAAGGCTGGAAAAACGAGGAGATGGACCAATTGTGTTAAGAGATTGACAGCATGTACGGGGAAGATAAGGAGAAGACTCGGTGTGAGCACGCCATGAGAGCCGAAGACTGGACCACTTTGCACCGGGACGAAGATGGCAGGAAAAAGATGATTCTGGTCCCGTCACTCAAGGAGCCACCCGCACTGGAGCTGAAGCCACTCCCGAGTCATCTCAGGTATGCGTATATTGGTGATAATAGTACTCTGCCCGTAATTGTTTCGTCCCGTTTATCTCAGGAACAGGAGCGGAAACTGCTGGAGGTATTGCGAGAGCATAAGGAAGCAATCGCCTGGACGATTGCAAATATTAAGGGGATCAGCCCCTCCTATTGCATGCACAAGATCCGAATTTAGGAAGGCAAGAAACCGGTGATTCAGCCCCAGCGGCGACTGAATCCGAACATGAAAGATGTTATGCGAAAAGAGGTCATGAAGTGGCTGGAAGCGGGAATCATATACCCTATATCTGACAGCACTTGGATCAGCCCGGTCCAGTGCGTGCCCAAAAAGGGGGGTATTACGGTGGTGCAGAATAATGACCAGGAAC
Source organism: Linanthus parryae (assembly GCA_023055425.1). NCBI lineage: Eukaryota > Viridiplantae > Streptophyta > Magnoliopsida > Ericales > Polemoniaceae > Linanthus > Linanthus parryae. The sequence goes on along the minus strand of JALGPY010000007.1, from coordinate 68,986,957 downwards.
AGATTGCGCAGCGCACCGTTACAGGGTGGCGGATCTGTATGGACTATCGGAGGATAAACGACGCAACACTGAAAGACCACTTCCCGTTACCATTCATGGACCAGATGCTGGACAGGCTTGCCCATCACGCTTATTACTGTTTTTTGGACGGGTGCTCCGGGTACAACCAGATTTGCATAGCCCCGGAAGATCAGGAAAAAACAACGTTTACCTGCCCGTACGGTACGTTCGCGTTCCGGCGCATGCCGTTCGGGTTATGTAACGCTCCAGCCACGTTCCAGAGATGCATGATGGCGATATTTTCCGACATGATCGAGAAAAATCTGGAGGTCTTTATGGATGATTTTTCACTGTTCGGGGACAGTTTCGATGACTGCCTGCACCATCTGGGTCAGGTTCTGGTCCGATGCAAAAAGGCGAATTTTGTACTAAATTGGGAAAAGTGTCACTTTATGGTCACTGAGGGGATCGTGCTGGGTCACAGAATTTCCAGCAAGGGACTCGAGGTGGACAGGACCAAGATCGAGGTGATAAAACAGGTTCCATACCCGACAAACGTAAAGGAGATCAAGAGTTTTATGGGACATGCAGGATTTTACCGGAGGTTCATCAAAGACTTTTCCAAGATCACATAGACACTTTGCGCTTTACTTGGAAAAGACGTGCCCTTTGACTTTGATGCAGCATGTCAGCAGGCTTTTGACAATTTAAAGGAGAAGCTGACCACAACCCCAGTTATTACTACACCAGATTGGTCACTCCCGTTCGAGCTGATGTGTGACGCCAGCGACTACGCAGTCGGTGCAGTCTTGGGGCAGCGAAAGGATAAGGTCTGTCACGTGATATATTATGTGAGCCGGGTGCTCAACGATGCTCAGATCAACTATGGAATGACAGAAAAGGAACTGCTTGCTGTGGTGTATGCCCTGGACAAATTCAGGCCATATTTGGTTGGGTCAAAAGTTATCGTTTTTACCGACCATAGTGCCTTGAAATACCTGCTGGACAAGAAGGACGCGAAACCAAGACTTTTGAGGTGGGTACTACTGATGCAGGAATTTGACGTGGAAATCCGGCACAAGAAGGGAGATGAGAACCTAGTAGCGGATCACCTATCCAGGCTCGAGAATGCTAAGGTGGACCCGGGACCAATCAAGGAAAACTTCTCAGACGAGCACATCATGGCAGTAAAAATTGGGAGACCGTGGTACTATGCCATAGCCAATTATTTGGTAACTGGCACGCTTCCCGAGGATCTTGTAGGGTTTTGAATCATGGATGCGCAACGGAAACACAAACGATCATAAAACCATGCAAAACCCTCCAAGGATCACAAGTCAAGAGACATAACGATGGTAAAGGAAGAAATCAATAACACACCTTAGGGTTCTCCTTTGATGAATTCAAACGCGAATTGTGTCACGTTCTCTATGGTTGATCCACGCCTAGAGTTGATCCTAGAATCTCCCAAGTCCTTGGTGCTAGCCCGGAAGAGGAAGAGGAAGAAGAATCACGCAAAACGAGACCCAAAGGAGGGTCTCAGCCTCCTTGTGGCCGACGGGATGGGGCGGCGGGCTAGGGGCGGCGAGCTCCTAGCTTGCTTGCTCCTTTTCTCTCCTTTTGTTCTCTCCCACTCTTATTATGTTCAATAATGAGCATAAGTTTTTTTTTTTGGGAAGGAAGGAAGAGTGGTCCTTTATATAGTCCAACAACTCCTTTCCAACTACCTAAAGGACTTATTCTAGTCCTACTAGAATTCAATTTAGTCCCTTCCTTGCAAATTAGTCCCTACTAAGTTTGCAAGGTTTTGCAAAGTGATCCTTCTAATTCATTAATCCAATTAATTAATTCCCAAATCTAGTTCAACTCTATATAGTGTGTGACCCCATAGGTTCTATCGAGTTGGTAGCAACTATTTGCTAATATGGAGCGGTTTCTAGCAAAACATCCATTCTAGCCAACTAATAGAATAGTCATCTTGACAACCTTTGTACAAGTAATTGTCTCATCCCTTTGTCTTTATATCCGGATTGGACACGAGACATACAAGTCACACTCGTATATCCAATCCATAGTTTTTCGATTCATGAGAATAGCCTTATTCGTGCAAATAACATCAATATCCCATATTGATTTATTTGATTCTGGCCAGACATTCTGTAAGCACTATCCCTCGAGTGGCCTAGGATATTTGCTCCCGTTATGTGGGAGGGACAAATTCTATCTACTTCCACTACGATCTCTAAGCTTGCTTCTTATTGTATCCAGTACACGCCTTTATAACTACCCAATTACGGTGTAGCGTTTAACGCTACCAATATCACAATAATCCTAAACTAGAATATCTAGTGACTTCAAGTTTAAGGATGACAATACAATTGCACCGCGAGAAACGCTTGTGACTCAACATAACATGTATGTAGCCTTCTCGGAGATGGGTCATAAAACAGCCCGGGATCTCGGTTCAGAATTAAAGAGACAATCGATAACCAAAAGTAGAATATTAACTATTAAGATTACATTTCATCTAATAAATAGAACAATCTTGAGAAGATAAGTTTACAAATGTAATGTGATTTGAAATATTCTATGTGATCTACTAAGTGATCTAATTTAAGCTAAACGTCTTCGTCTCGATACGCGTTGCCATCCCCCACCTTGATTGATGACCTGCGGTTTTAAAATGGCAAAAGCCGACGCAGTTTTGAAGAAAATGATCAGTAAAAACTGAGTAAATACACACTACGACATGTAAACAGATGAGTGGCACGCAAGAATAGTTTAAATAAACCAAGAGATTTGAAACGTTAATAAGTAAGAGAGTTGGGAATTTATGAAAAATTATAAGTAATCACGTAGCGAGAACTTTTCGACTTTAAAACTTCAATAAACCATGAGTATTAAATGAATTATTAAATCAGTAGAATCTACAGAATAAACAAGTTATTTTGAACTCATAACGATATTTATTCACGAATAGCATATGCTTTTCAAGTCATTTTATATATTAGGGCATATCCAGAACCACAAACAACATCAATAGAGTATTCAACTTTCTTTCAAGTGTAGTTAACCGTTAAGTTTAGCTGAGGCATGTCCAGAGCCACCAGCAGGATCGATGTAGACAGAGGGATCACGAAATAATCACTAAGGGTTCCTTCTAGGGTCTATCAAACCCTATTTCACCCGAGCATTAAGGGAGCCCATTCGTCAACCCCGCTCACAACATTAGCTAAAAGGCCTTAACTCTCGACACCCCTATACCGTAGTGACCCTTACAAGTATAAGTAGCACTCTATAGCTCTATAAACCCCTTGGCCTCAATATCTTGATACATTTTGGCTCATCGGGGGCAGATTTGTGAACATTAACGTTCTATCCAATAATAAGAAGCATTGCTTCAATGGTCTTAGCCATAAGAAAATGGAGGATCGCTTGACGCCTCCCATTAATAACAGTACTCTGTACATCATCCTAAGTTTATTAGAGGTATTTTATTTCTTCTCTTTCACATAAACAGAATCAGAATATCCAGTTCACAAGTAATTTTCCGTGAGCTCTCAAAGGAGATGAATAAAATAATTTAACAACATTCGAGTGGAAAACATGCATTCTCATACTATTTCATATAACAAACATTCATTTGAAACATCAAACACAAACGCGCATTTTGATATAAAAAGGTCGTACATATGTACTTACCACTGAGATGAAGCACAATTAAAAGCAAGAAACTAAGCCTAGCACTCCGACGACAAACGCTCTCTCCTGCGAGGTCGATGTCTACAATCACACGTATAATGTACTCGTTACAACCAATCACACATGCATAATAAAAATGCAAACCTACATGTACATAGTCATAAATTTCACTAATGCACATATAATGATGTTTAAATATCAAAACAAGTCCAACAAAACACCTAGAAGTTCACAAATTCAAGTTTTCTAAAAAAATGTGAAACCACAATTCAGGACAGAATTGTAGTTCTGACTTTGGAGACATATTTACCATATCAAATCATCTCCTAAAATTTTGAAATGAATGTATGATGAACCTACATGTGTCTAATTTCATAAAAACTAATAAAATCATGCATAGCTATTATAAACTCAATTTACAAAAATAACAAACACTGCTATGCAGAGACAAGTTTGGAAGAAAGTTTAAACTTTGAAGAACAATTACTACTACTTGAAGAATAGGAAAAATGCCCATATTCTCCAGAATGAATCCCTTATGTGTCTAGGTTCATCAAAAGAAAGATTTGGTGCCATAGGTTTCTGGAAATGAGATTTTTAACAAAAATGGTAAAAATTGTCCAAAAACAGAGTTTCAGAAAACTTGCAACTTAGAATAAGCATATCTCTCTAACCAAAAAGGCTATGGAGTTTAATTTTCTTTCAAAATGAACCTCTATGAGTCTATTTTCATAATATGAATGATTTAAAAATTATACTGAGACAAAATTTAGAGATACTATACGTTTTTCACAAACTGGTCAGATTGTAAAAATATGCAATTTTTCCAAAAACAACAAGTTTGGTTCAAATGATACATGCAACTTATGGAGACTTGATTTTATCCCAAATAACACCATTTTATACATGAAGTAAGACTTTCAACATGCTCTTGACACAAATTATCAAAATGTTCTTGACATGCAAGTGCAACTACCATAAAAATTACAAAATGCATATGAGTTTTAGTGTGAGTTCCATGAAATAGAGAACATTCAAGTATCAAAGTCATGATCAAGACAAGAAAATGAAGAATCAAATTTAGATATGAATAAATCAAAGATGGATTTTTATCAATCAAAGCAAAAGATAGACATGCATGAATGAATTCAAGACTAGAAAAAAGTTTACCCAAAGATTCAAGAAATGGTGGAGGAAAAGAGTGTAATTGACCTTCAATCCTTGAGAAGAACGATGAATAACTCCCCTCCATGATCATAGTATGCTTGGACTAAAGTTTTTCATGTTTTGGAGGCTTGAAAATGAAGATTTGATGGTGTTTTGTGAAGGTCAACACCCAAAAACGGGAATGGAGATATTGAGAGAGAGAAGAAAGCATTTATGGGTGTTCTTGAAGAGAAAATCATATGAATAATTGAGGGAGAAAGAGATAGGAAGTTGTGGTGATGAATGGGATGAGTGATGGTGAGTTGGTGTAAGTATAAGAGTGTGTACATGTGTAGATTTTCATAAGTAGTGTTATTTTAATAGGAGTAAAAAAAATAAGAATGAATTATTTTATTGGTGTTGACCAAAGTGATGGAGGGGGTAGTTGGTTGTAATTAGAACAAAATTAGAGGAGTTGTGGATGGGGCTAAAGAATTGATAGCCAAAAATTAAGGGGTAAAAAAAATGCAATTAAAAAGTCTCCCAACACCATAGTTGGGGTAGGAATTGGATTACCAAGAGAATGAGGGTTGACATGCAAATACAAGAAATTTAAGATAACTACAAAATTCCTTATGCATGAGGGGTATAAATGAGAAGTGCCAAAAATTGAGGGGTGAAAAGATAATTTTCAATTAATAGCTCACACATATAAGTTAATTTTCATAAATAATAAATTTTCCAGAAAATTTCAAATACACCACTTTGTATATAAATGTTAAAATCAAATTTTAGAAGACTACAAGTATATCAAGTATACAAATAAGTTTCGTATAGTATCATCCAAGTTTCAAAAACTATAAAATAACCCCAAATTAAAAATTAATATCATCATAGATGTCAATTAACACCATTATACTTTAAAATTAAGAAAAGTCATTGATATGTTTGAAATACTAATTTCTCTAAATTTTCACATATTTTTCCGAAATGACCAAGTAACCCCTTACTTAAATACGGGGTATTACAGGTCAATCCAGTGCAACATTCCCTAATGCACACCTATGTGTTGGATCGTGATATCTCCATATCAATCCAACCCCATACTAGTCTATAGATGATTGTCCCATTAATCATTACACTGGACTAGGAATATTTAAGATAAACAACACAATTGTAAATCTAAGGACTTCATTATATTAAATATCCAATAAAGAATAAATGAATTTCTAGCCACAAATAATTCATACTAAACTAGATTGCCTCTAGGGCATCTATTCCAACAGTCTCCCACTTACACTAGAGCCAATCTGGCACATCTCGTATGCCCATACTCCTTGTGTGCCCTTCATGCTTCCACTGCGTGAGCGGCTTTGTAAGGGGGTCTGACAGATTCTCATCTGTAGGAATCTTGCATATCCGAACGTCTCCTCTATCGATAATATCTCGAATCAGATGAAACTTCCTAAGCACGTGCTTGGACTTCTGGTGCGATCTTGATTCATTTGATTGCGCGATCGCCCCAGTGTTGTCACAGAACAACTCGACTGGATCCGCAATGCTAGGGACCACACCAAGTTCAGAAACAAACTTTCTGATCCAAACAGCTTCCTTTGCTGCACCATTTGCAGCAATTTACTCAGCCTCTGTTGTAGAATCAGCTACCGTCTCTTGCTTGGAACTCTTCCAGCTCACCGCTGCTCCATTCAGGCAAAATACATATCCCGACTGTGATCTAAAGTCATCTCTGTCAGTTTGGAAGCTTGCATCAGTGTAACCCCTTACACGCAACTCTTCCTCACCGCCAAATATCAAGAAAGCATCCTTAGTTCTTCTCAAGTACTTTAGGATGTTCTTGATTGCAATCTAGTGACTCTCACCCGGATTGGATTGGTATCTGCTTGTCATACTCAAGGCATATGACACATCTGGTCTAGTACATAACATGGCGTACATGATAGATCCTATGGCCGAGGCATAGGGAATTCTACTCATGCGCTCCTTCTCAATCTCATTGGAAGGACAACCACTCTTCGAAAGAGTGATTCCATGTGACATGGGCAAGAATCCCTTCTTGGAATCTTGCATGTTGAACTGTTTCAACACCTTGTCAATATATGTACTTTGCCTTAGGCCTAGCAACCTCATAGATCTATCTCTATAGATCTTTATACCGAGTATATAGGCTGCTTCCCCTAAGTCCTTCATTGAGAAACACTTTCCTAGCCAATATTTAACAGATTGCAGCATGGGAACGTCATTTCCAATGAGTAGTATGTCATCCACATACAAGACCAGAAAAGCTATAGAGCTCCCACTAACCTTCTTGTAGACACAAGACTCATCTTCGTTTCTGATGAAGCCAAACTCTTTGACCACTTCATCAAAACGTCGATTCCAACTCCTAGAAGCTTGCTTCAATCCATAAATGGATTGTTGCAGCTTACAGACTTTGTTGGCTTGTTTTGGATCCTCAAAACCCTCCGGCTGTATCATATACACGTCCTCGAGGAGATTCCATACAGGAATGCTGTTTTGACATCCATCTGCCAAATCTCATAGTCGTGGTATGCTGCAATTGCAAGTAGGATTCGGATGGATTTGGTCATAGCGACTGGTGAAAAGGTTTCATCATAGTCAATACCATGAATTTGTCTGAATCCTTTAGCCACCAATCGGCCCTTATAGGTAATCACATTACCATCCATGTCGATCTTCTTCTTGAAGACCCACTTGCACCCTATAGGCCGCGCCCCATCGGGTGGTTCCACCAAAGTCCATACTTTGTTGGTGTACATGGATTCCATCTCGGATCTCATGGCTTCTAGCCACTTCTGAGAGTCTGGGCCATTCATGGCCTCCTCATAGGTAGTAGGCTCATCATCTATGAGCATTGTGTCACCGGAATCGGTCACGAGAAGTCCATACCTCTCGGGTTCCTGGCGCACTCTACTAGATCTACGAAGCTCTTGTGTTACCTGAACAGGTTGCTCCACAACTGCTTGTGGTTCCTGTTCATGTTCCATAAACGGTTCAGTGATTTGTGGTTCTTGAACCTCTTCAAGTTCTACATTCCTCCCACTTGCTTCTTTAGAGACAAACTCTCTTTCTAGAAACACGCCGGTCCGAGCAAAAAACACTTTGTTCTCGGTTGGATTGTAGAAGTAGTATCCCTTAGTTTCCTTAGGGTACCCCACAAATTTACACTTATCCGATTTAGGCCCTAGCTTGTCTGATTGTAAACGTTTTACAAAGACTTCGCAGCCCCAAATCCTCATAAACGACAGTGTGGGACGCCTCCCACTCCACATCTCATATGGTGTCTTCATGACTGATTTAGATGGAACACGGTTAATGGTGAAAGCTGCACTTAATAGAGCGTAGCCCCAAAATGATAATGGAAGATCGGTTTGACACATCATAGATCGAACCATATCCAATAGGTTTCGATTCCTACTCTCGGAAACGCCATTCCATTGTGGCGTTCCGGGTGGAGTGAGTTGGGACACGATCCCACACTCTCTAAGATAGTCGTCAAACTCTTGGCTTAAGTATTCTCCCCCACGATCCGATCGTAGAGCCTTGATACTTTTTCCAAGTTGCTTCTCTACTTCATTCTTGAATTCTTTGAACACTTCAAACGATTCGGATTTTGCCCTCATAAGGTACACAAATCCATATCTACTGTAATCATCAGTAAATGTAATGGAGTAGACATAACCACCCCTGGCAGGCGTGGCAAATGGCCCACACACATCGGTATGTATGAGCGCCAATTGCTCACTAGTCCTCTCACCTTTCTTATTGTAAGGGGACTTTGTCATTTTTCCCAATAAACAAGCCTCACATATCTCATATGATTCAAAATCAAATGAGTCCAGTAATCCATCCTTATGGAGTCTAGATACACGTTTCTCATTTATGTGGTCTAAACGACAGTGCCATAAATAAGCAGGATTTAAATCATTTAATTTAATCCGCTTGGTATTAATGTTGTAGACAGGATTGCTTAGATCAAGGACATAAAGTCAATTAAATAATTGCGCACTAAAATAGTGAATATTATTCAAATAAAAGGAACAACAATTGTTCTTTATTGAAATAATAAAATCATCCTTGTCCAAACAAGAAATAAAAATAATGTTTCAGCTCATAGCAGGCACAAAATAGCAATTATTTAATTCTAAAACTAATCCTGAAGGCAGAGATAGCTCGCACACGCCTATGGCCAACGCAGCAACCTTTGCTCCATTCCCAACGCGCAGATCTACCTCTCCTTTAGCCAATCTCCTACTTCTCTTTAGATCCTGCATATTCCGACAAATATGAGATCCACATCCAGTATCTAATACCCATGATGTAGAGACAATTAAATTGACATCTACAAAAAAATACCTGGTGGTTGTGGAATCACTATTCCAAGCCTCTTGTCCTCCAGATATTTTGGGCAGTTCCTCCTCTAGTGTCCAGGCTGGCTGCAGTAGTGACACTCACCTTTAGCCACACCTTTGGCAATGCCACCAACAGGCTTAAGGGCAGGTTCCTTCGACTTGGCAACTGACTTGCCTTTTCCCTTGGAGGAAGAGGCAAACCTTTTGCCCTTGGAGGAAGAGGCAAACCTTTTGCCCTTTCCTTTCTGTACCATCATAATGGCCTTGCCCTTACCCTTGTTGATGCTCTGTTCATCCGTCCTCAACATATTGAGTAAATTTGGCAGTGGTTTCACGATCTCGTTCATGTTATAGTTCATGATGAACTGTCCATAACTCTCGGGCAACGATTGCAACACGAGATCGGTTGCCAACTCTTGGCCGACCGGGAACCCTAGTCGGGCGAGATTCTCCAAGTACCCGATCATACGGAGTACATGGGGTCCCACCGGGTTCCCTTCTGCCAGATGACACTTGAACAGTGCCTTAGATACCTCATACCTCTCTACCCTTGCCTTGCCTTGGAAGAGCTGCTTCAGATGCTCGATCATATCGACATCATTCATGTTTTCGTGTTGCTTCTGAAGCTCATAAGTCATGGTGCATAGCATAAGGCAGGCCGCATCATTAGCGTCATCAACACGCTTTTGATACACCTTTAGGGCAGCAGGTGTTTGGTTCTCTGGACCTTCTGGAACATGCTCCTCTATTGCGTACAATTTCTTCTCTTGCTTGAGAACAATTCTCAAGTTTCTGTACCAATCAAGAAAGTTGGTTCCAGAGAGCTTGTCCTTCTCAAGGACAGATCGTAGGGAATGTTGTGAACTCGATGAGTTGTTTGCCATTTGGAATTCTACAAAAAGGAAAATACACAAGTTTTAGTATTTGTGAATTTTTGACTATATTCAATAATGGCTAGTTTATCAAATATAGCTCCCACTATTTTTCTACGGATTAATAACCCTCAAGATATTAATGCGGAAAATATCCTTATATTTTCTAGTGGGCCAAGATCCATCTTTCATCTCCTTATGAGCTTGCTTTGGCAAGTCACCCATAATTTGACTACTTTAGGTAGGAACAATTCCAATTGCATCCCACATGCAACTCTTGGTTCAATTGGGCAAATAACTCCTTATTTATCCATCCATATGGATAATCCCAATTGATTGCCTCTAGGTTTCTTAATCAAATTAATAGCCTAGTTGTGTTCAACCTCTTATCTAAACAATTGCACATTGTTACGTGCCGTCGCATTCCATCATTATGAACCAAGTCGCCATGCTTTGGCACGCACGAGCTTGATAAATAATGATGATAATGAGTGTTTAAATAACAAGAAGGCAAGAACACAATATTTGTATTTTGAGGGATTTTAAATTCAATTTTTAATTGTTTTGTTGATCAATATCAACTAATCTATCTATTTGAGTTTGGGCACAACTCCAAATAATAGATCCGGGTTGTCTAATTATCTTATTATCCTAATTGCATGCATCATCCATACACCAACCACACAATAATAAGACAATAAAATAAACAACCACAAAACAGAAATTAAACGTGATGTAGATATGGCCTTTTCTAGACTAAGATAATTCCAAGCCAATTGAATTATCTATGAACCCTAAAGCAAACACATCTCCATGCGTCTTGATCTTTTGGTCCATCCTTCATAGTCATGTGGAATGCTCCATGCTCCATGTTTTGTGGCTTCTTTGGCTTTGGGCTTCTTTTCTTCAATCTTCGCTAACAATCTACTTTATCTAGCACTAGCTAACTTCTATACTAAATAAAATAAATCTCACAAGTTGAGAAAAAAAATGGCACGCAGGCCATAAAACCCTAATTAATTTTTACAATTAATTGATCAGCTCGCAGGCCGTAAAATCAAACCACAAAATTAAACATCCACATCAAACCACATCCTAAGGCCATATCCAATCACCATGCGATTTGCACATAAACAGTTAAAATCCAATTTTAACGCGCTTGGTCAATTTTAATTGATTTTAGGATTTCTAGGGTTAAAACGGTCCATGGGCCCAACAATCAAATTGCCCGGGCCAAAAAAGATGAACCACGAGGCCCTAGGGCCGGCCCGGCCCAAAACCCACAAGCCTAGGCCGCGGGTTAGGGCCGCCCGGCCCCTAGGGCGGCCAAGCTTGGGCGGCAAGCAAGAGGGGCGGTCCCCTAAGGGGGCCGAATCTCTTTTGGGGAGTTGTTTCCAAAACAACTCCCTTGCTTGGTGCCCAAGTTTGGTTGTTTCCTTGTTTTGGAAGAACTCCTTCTTCCCCAAGGATGCCCAAACCCTAGATCTAAGATCCTAAAATTTCTCAAACTCACCAATTCATGCATCTAATGAAAAAATTGGATCTTGTTATGATTAATTATTGACAAATTGCATCACATGCTTGATTTGTCTTGTTTTACGCGATAAACAATCAAATTAAGGTGTAAAACAACTAAAACGTAACACATAAAACACGTTTATGCTCTACGACCTGTGGCTCTGATACCACTGTAGGGTTTTGAATCATGGATGCGCAACGGAAACACAAACAATCATAAAACCATGCAAAACCCTCCAAGGATCACAAGTCAAGAGACATAACGATGGTAAAGGAAGAAATCAATAACACACCTGAGGGTTCTCCTTTGATGACTTCAAACGCGAATTCTGTCACGTTTTCTATGGTTGATCCACGCCTAGAGTTGATCCTAGAATCTCCCAAGTCCTTGGTGCTAGCCCGGAAGAGGAAGAGGAAGAAGAATCACGCAAAACGAGACCCAAAGGAGGGTCTCGGCCTCCTTGTGGCCGACGGGATGGGGCGGCGTGCTAGGGGTGGCGAGCTCCTATCTTGCTTGCTCCTTTTCTCTCCATTTGTTCTCTCCCACTCTTATTATGTTCAATAATGAGCATAAGTTTTTTTTTGGGAAGGAAGGAAGGAAGGTCCTTTATATGGTCCAACAACTCCTTGCCAACTACCTAAAGGACTTATTCTAGTCCTACTAGAATTCAATTTAGTCCCTTCCTTGCAAATTAGTCTCTACTAAGTTTGCAAGGTTTTGCAAAGTGATCCTTCTAATTAATTAATCCAATTAATTAATTCCAAAATTTAGTTCAACTCTATATAGCGTGTGACCCCATAGGTTCTATCTAGTTGGTAGCAACTATTTGCTAATATGGAGCGGTTTCTAGCAAAACATCCATTCTAGCCAACTAATAGAATAGTCATCTTGACAACCTTTGTACAAGTAATTGTCTCATTCCTTTGTCTCTGTATCCGGATCGGACACGAGATATACAAGTCACACTCGTATATCCAATCCATAGTTTCTCGATCCATGGGAATAGCCTTATTCGTGCAAATAACATCAATATCCCATATTGATTTATTTGAGTCTGGCCAGACATTCTATAAGCACTATCCCTCGAGTGGACTAGGATATTTGCTCCCGTTATGTGGGAGGGACAAATTCTATCTACGCCCACTACGATCTCTAAGCTTGCTTCTTATTGTATCCAGTACGCGCCTTTATAACTACCCAGTTACGGTGTAGCGTTTAACGCTACCAAGATCACAATAATCCACAACTAGAATATCTAGTGACTTCAAGTCTAAGGATGACAATACCATTGCACGGCGAGAAGCGCTTGTGACTCAACATAACATGTATGTAGCCTTCTCGGAGATGGGTCAATCCAGTGCAACATTCCCTAATGCACACCTATGTGTTGGATCGTGATATCTCCATATCAATCCAACCCCATACTAGTCTATAGATGATTGTCCCATTAATCATTATACTGGACTAGGGATATTTAAGATAAACAACACAATTGTAAATCTAAGGAATTCATTATATTAAATAGTCAATAAATAATAAATGAATTTCTAGCCACAAATAATTCATACTAAACTAGATTGCCTCTAGGGCATCTATTCCAACAGATCTTACCCCGTCTCAGCAAAAGCAGTTTGTTTCCGAAAGCCGACAGTATTTCTGGGATGACCCATACTTATTCAAACAGGGGGCGGACAACATCCTGAGAAGGTGCATTCCGACCCACGAGGCCTGGAACGTAATCAGACACTGTCACTTATCACAGTGTCGGGGTCATTTTGGGGGAACACGTACAGCTCATAAGATACTGCAGTCCGGGTTTTTCTGGCCGACAATCTTTAAGGATTGTCATGACTATGTGCAAGGATGTGATAGATGCCAGAGAACTGGGAACGTGTCACACCGGGACGAGATTCCGATGACCGTGTGGCAGGAAGTGGAACCCTTCGATGTATGGGGTATTGACTTTATGGGACCATTCCCGTCTTCCATCGGTAACCTCTACATTCTGCTGGCAGTGGATTATGTAACTAAGTGGATCGAGGCGATTGCGTGTCAGAAAACGATGCAGCTACCGTTGAGCGTTTTCTGAAATGCAACATTTTCACTCGTTTCGGAACTCCCAGGGCGATGATCAGTGACGAGGGCTCACACTTCATCAATCGAGTCTTTGCGAAAGTTCAGTAACAATACGGCGTGTCAGTTCACAAGGTCTCGTTACCCTACCATCCACAAACAAACGGGCAAGCCGAGGTTTCGAACAGAGAGATCAAAAGCATACTCGAGAAAACGGTGAATCTCGGCCGAAAGGATTGGTCCATCAGACAGGACGACGCGCTCTGGGCCTATAGGACAACTTTCAAAACACCACTGGGCATGTCACCATACCAGCTAGTGTTTGGGAAAGCATGCCACTTACCGGTGGAATTGGAGCATAAAGCGTACTGGGCCATCAAGCTGCTCAACATGGACCAGAATCTGGCGGGAGATAAGAGAAAGATGGCGCTGCTGGAATTGGAGGAGTTCCGTAGAACGGCTGTTGAGAGCGCCAAAATTTACAAAGAGAAGACAAAAGAAGTGGCATGATCAGCGCATCACGCCAAAGCAGTTTAACGAAGGAGATAAAGTGCTTCTCTACAACACCCGGATGCGGTTTTTTCGGGAAAACTGAGGTCTCGTTGGTCGGGCCGGTTCATCGTCAAGAAGATTTTCGCATGGGGTGCATTCGAGCTGGAGAATCCAAAAGATAATTCCAGTTTCAGGGTGAACGGGAATCGGATCAAGCCATATCTCGAGACCGCCGAAGTTGTCAAAATAGACCCGGTCTATTTTGATGACCCGTGAGAGGTAACCAGGTCGGGCCGTCGACCGTAAATCACAAAGCGCTGTTTGGGAGGCAACCCAAAGTAATTGTTAGTTAATTTATTTTAGTTATTATATTCAGTTATTTTATTCAATTCTGAATTTTTTGAGAGAGGCGAGATGAGCGGTTTTGACTTGAAATTAAGTTTGTGCAGATGCATCAAAATAGAAAACAGGCAGAACCGGGAAAACAGAACAAGAAAGAAAAAAAATACCTGCTGGTTGCGTATATACGCAACCCTTGCGTATATACGCAACCAGGGGTATTTTTCCTTTTATTTTTTTTGGTTTTCAAAATATTCTGATTGCGTATATACGCAGGTATTGCATATATACGCAGACAGAAGAAGAAAATAAATTGAATTTTTTTAAACCCCAGGGGCATTTTTGTTATTTTTCAAAAATTAGGGTATAAAAGAGGGAAGGAGGTCGTCGGCCACCATTGATGGACCTCCCCCTCTCTCTCTCTTCCTCCATTTTCTCTCCACTTGAAGAACACAAGTTTTGCCTTGGACCTCTAAATCAAATTCCGAGCACATTCTGGAATCCCCTCGTCGCAAGGAGCTTAAAACACCCATCAAAATCCAGAAACAAGCAAGAATCGAGCAGGAAATTCGGATATAGGAATGAGGTGTTCTTGAGAAAAAGGGCCAATTCGAAGGTGTTAAAGGCAGAACTAACAAAAACCGAAGATGGGAAGTTGAAAGAGGAGATCGAGAGCTTCGATTTGGTGGTTTTGGATTTTGATTCGGGGCAGTTTCGTTTTCCGGCGACTTTTCCGGCCACTGTCCGGGCAGATTCTGCATTCTTCACCCCTTTTTAGGGAAGGTAGAAAATTTGCATCTCTCTCTTTATTTTCAGTTTTGGCACGACCCGTAGCCGGGTCCGTTATTTTCTGCAATTTTTTATTTTGCGACGGCACTTGCCGTGTGGACCTTTGGTAGATCCTAGGTGGACTATTTATTGAGACACACTTGTCACGTGCAAGTTTCACTATTTCTGCACAAATTCCTGAGTTGGCACGTTTTTCGAGGTTTTCTGACTTACATGGAGTACGGAGTGCCGATTATTGACCCGAACAGGGACCAGTTCCCTACTGACCTCGCGAAGGAGGCAATTAATGCGGGTAGATATGACAGTTTTTGTTTCGTAAACCATTATGCCCATTATTATTACATGACCGGAACGAAGATGGGTCATAAACTGCCTAGGGACTACCGTTTCGAGGTCGACCACCTTAGCATGCCTCCAGAGATGGCACAGTATGCTAGTCGTCCGGAACTCTTCGGACAGTCCTTGACCGGGTTTTCGGATGTGTCCAGCTCCTCCTTGGTGCGTGAGTTTTATAGCAACCTTATGCATAAGGGGGCAGGGGAGGCCAACGGTGACCCCCGCTCGGTGTATTGCCGTAGGCGATTTATGTTGGTGATGGTGGACAGTATCCGCCAGGACTACGGGATATCATTGATGAATGTCCCATGCGCCTATGCTGAGTGTGAGGACTACCCGCCGAGCGATTCGGATGTTTTGCGGGTCGTGACTAATGGTGCCGCGGGGGCCCACTTCGAGAGAGGGGGTGATGGGCAGAGAGGCATGAAACTGCACTCTCGTTTTATTACCGGACCACCACGGTGGTGGGCCGAGTGGATTGTGAATGGAGTGGTGGGGATCAAGCATTTTACACATTTGGATTATGAGTATGTCCTCTTGGTATACTGCTTGGTTCTCCGGAGAGATGTCGACATTCCTCGTCGCATTTGGGTTTACATGCAGGAACGGAATGCGACCGCTAGCCATAAGGGGTTGGGGGTATGGCAACCTCATCGCCAAACTGGCTCGGGATTTTGATGTTCCCTTGGATATCCTTGAGGGTGACTTAGACCCTCCCATTCTGCGGACCTATAGAAAGATAGTGACCCGTAACCCGGGTCCACCAGAGCCGGTCGTTGACCTCGACGAGGATGACGAAATTATGGAGGAGGATCCATACGCTGCCCCTGCCCCTAGGAGGAGACCGACTCAGGAGAGAACCGCCTGTCGGCAGAAATCGGCCGGACTTCGGCGATGCCGTACGAGTCGATAGAGTGAGCGCCCAGAGTCGAGTAGGCAGGGTAGTCAGAGGAATGCCCCCACTCAGCCAGCCAGAGAGGGAGCCGAGCCGGTCCCATGGGCCGACCCGACTCTGAGAGCTAGATCGGCCCCGCCATGTAGGTTGTCCCGAGTAGACGAGGGATTTGAGAGGTGTCGTGGAGGCCACAAGTCTGTAGGGGAGAGACTGCTCGCGAAAGCGGGTAAGCTTTGGACGGCTTTCAAGCACTCCCGACGGACTCAGCACAAGATGGCGAAGGACCATAACGCTGCCTTTACCAGTATTCGAGAGGAGCAGCGTGAGGCGGCTCGGCACGCAGGCCGAGAACCTCCACTCCCGCTGTATTTTCCTCCTACCTACTCCAGCAGCTATACCACCAGTTGGTCAGACGAGGCGGACTCTAGCGAGTATACCTCCGCTCCACCTCCCCCGACTCAGCCACCTCCCCCGACTCAGCCAGCTCCTCCACCTGAGCGACAGCAGAGATGTCAGTCTGGGACACGATCACAGCAGCCCATGGGTCGTCAGACTGGGTCCCGTACCCAGCAGCCTTCGAGTGGCCGGACGAGACTGCGATCCCAGCCACATAGCTGGACTGGATCAGAGTCCCAGTCCTCAGATTACCGGCCCTATTCACGAGTACGTCGGCCGGTCGTATACAGGACTGACTCTGGCGGCAGCTCTCCGAGTAGCATATCCGGTTCTTCGAAAACCGGGTCAAACCCGACATTTTTTCCGGACGAGTGAGTGCCATGAGGGCATGCCACCTCTTAGTGTGGGGGGTGGTAGTCGTATCTGCATTTACCCAGTCTGCATGTTTTTTCATGTTTATTTGCAGTTTTTATTTTATATTTTTGAGTCAGCATATTTTCGTTATTTGAGTCAATCCACCACAAACATTCTAGCCATGCATTGTATATATATACAAAAAAATCAAAAATTAAAATTTTTATACTGCTGGTTGCGTATATACGCAGCTGCTGCGTATATACGCAGACAGCAGTATTTTATTTTTTTCAAAAAATCCAAAAAATTGAAAAATTCGGAAAATTTTGAGAAAGGGCAAACGAGATAACAGAAACAGTAAAGAAATCGAGGTTGGATCCTTTGAAAGAAAAGAAAACTTGCACCGAGGTATAGTAGATAGGTGAGGGCCAGTGACCTTTGGAATCCGCAAGTAATTATCACCTGAGCTAAAATCCGACTAGTTACTACACCACCGTCATCTAGGTTGTCGAAAACCCGCCCACGGGCGCCGTCACGGTCATCGCATTTTTCGGTGGAGTGACTGGCTATCAAGGGACCTCACGTCCTGTTTCTTATCCCAAGGTCAAATTAGTCAGCCCGTTTGAAGCCATTTACCCTCTTTATTCTTAGCTATTAAAGCCTAGGCAGCCTTCTTTCAGACCTTCATCAGTCGATAGTTGGCTATTCTACGCGTTATGACAGAGGGAGTGAGTAGGGTGGGTTTTAGATGGGAGAGCTTCATGATTTATCAGTTTTGGATAGTTTTTTACATCGACACGTTTTTCGAGGGAAGGACATGGTGAGTTAGTGGCGACAGTGCATTAATTTGCGGAGGTGGATCACTACATTACATAGTGACCAGAGAAGGAGTTAGTCGCGTGCGAGCATCTTTTCGCACAAAACGGGGTTCCGGGAGGTTGTAGGGTTAATTGGTGGTTGTGCCGTTTTTCTACATCTTTGGTGATGAGGAGGTTGGGTGGGACTGCACAGTATCATTTTGACTACAGGATCAGCACTTCAGGATTAGTGTGGGGGTACTTCACATGAGGACATCTTACATACCCCACGAAAGAGATTTATTTTCACTCACTCAGCTTTAGTCAGTTTAGTATTGTCGTTATTCGTGTATTTATGTATATAGTCTTATTATAAAAAAAAAGAGAGAAAAAAAAAGAAGAAATAGAAAAGAAAAAAAACAGGAAAAAGAAAAAAAAAGAAAGAAAAAAACCATGCTCTAGTTTTTAGTTTTATTTATCGTTTATGTTATTTAAGTGAAAAGCTGAGTGAGTGGCACAATTTTCGAGACGTTTACATCACTTCACATTTGTGGCCGCGAGCACGGCGAAGACACACCGGGGGACAGAGGAATTGGGAAAGCGGGAACTTAGGTGTTTCGGACAGTTTTTCAGGATCTCGGTGAGGGGTATGAGTTTGGTAAATTGTGAGAATGTCATAACAAGTAGGACTGTGTCGTACCGTGATACATATATATATCCTACCTGTTAGACTTAGATCCTTTCGGAAAAAGCTCGGTTGGTAATTCAGCTCGGGGTTCGCTCAGAATGATAACGAAAGTAATAGTACTTTGGTCTAGTTCATAAATCCACCATATAAATCTGTTCAGACTTACCGATCACTTGCAGGTAAGTACTTTCTGAAAAGGGTGAGGTCACAAGGACACACTGGTTAGGTTTTTGAGATTGCCCAATCTCACCAAAAATAATTTTTCATAAGTTTGTTTTGAGTCGTTTGAGTCTGTGTATATTCTATATGAGTCAGGTTTCTATCGAGTCGTCCGGTTGAAAGGTTCGGGTCGAAAGAGTATGCAAAAGGTAGTGTATGCACGGCAGAGCCGGTCTCACGAGAGCAGAAATGTATGATTGCAGGCTAGTATAGGCGGGGTTGCTCGGGACGAGCAATGCCTAGTGTGGGGGTATTTGATAACGCCCAATTAGGGGTTATCTTATAGCCTGATTTCACGAGCGTTTGTGTCGGAAAACAGCGTCTTTTGCCGGCATTTGCCTTAGAATGCCTCGGGAATTTAGAGCGAGACGTTTATTTGTAATTTCTGGATTCCTGCTTATTTATTGCTTTTATTGGATATGATCGCGGGTTCTGTTCATGTTGCCTTTACAGGAACAGGTTCGGGAGGTGCATCGGGAAGCGCGCCAGGACCAAACCGGGACCGTCTCGGGAAACGTGCACAAGATCGAGCCAAGACGGGAACACGGAAAAGCAGGAAAACATCAAGGGAGGCAAACCGGAGATTCAGGCAGAAGTGTGGGACACAAGAGACCCAACCGGACCCACCAGAGGACCAAGCAGGGCCAGGACACAGCCCCTGCCTGCGTATATACGCAGGCAGGGGGTGGGGGGTGCTGGTTTGTGGGCCCATAGTTGCGTATATACGTAACCCTTGCGTATATACGCAGCCAGTATGACTTTTTTCCAAAGTCGGTGGATCGATGGCAGTTTCCGTAATTTCTGGCGCAAGCGTTTCGGGAAAAAACAGCACTATTTAAAGACTCGTCCAGACTCGATTCGAGAGAGAATACGCAGCACAACCGAAGGACAAGTCAGAGCATCCCCGAAGAGCACGGAAGAGCGATTCGAGATTCGAAGACTTAGTTTGATTTCATTCTCTCTCTTTAAATTCAGAAAATGCGTTTAGTATTATGTCTATTCGTTGCTAAACTCCTTACCTAGGTTCTCGGTGAACCTAGGGTTTCGTATCCAGATTTTATGACTACTTTGATTATGGATTCATGATTGTTATCTTAATTCAGCAAGTTGTATCTGCTATTCTGGCTTTGATTATTCTCGTATATGCATGATAGGATTGATCACCCAGGATTGATATAGACTCCGAGCCTGTAGGTGAAAACTTCAGGTTAGGGTTAGGAAGAAAAGTCAGGATTTAGTACCTTACCCTGATAGACCGACCAGAGAAAGGGAGAGAGGGCTAGCACCGAAAAACGTGAGACCGACTGTTAGAGAATTTGAACCGGGCCATCTGGACAGGTTAGAAACCCTAACAGGATTAGAACGAGACTGCAGACTTAGGCAGCTTAACAGGAATCCGAAAGTCTGCAGGATCGGGATTACGTGTGGAAGCTGAAAGGTCACTGCACAACCGGTACGTTGCACAGATCACAAAACTGCTGAGTGTTTTCATAATCAAACGTAAAACTGAAATCTGTAGAAACCCTAGGGGATCCTGGGGCCTAGTTCCCATCCATTACAGTAACAACCAATTCAGCTTATTTGAGAAAAACGTCACAAAAAATATTTACGTTTTTGTTTTCAATTTCTGTATTTAGGTTAGTAAACTGCAATCACAACCTACTCCTCCTCGTTACTACACTCGGTTAACTAAAACTGATTACATGAGAAAACCCGAAACAGTCTCTGTGGGATCGACAACCCGAGTTGAAATACACCCGGTACTACTTGATTTCGTATACTTGCGAATAGCCTGTATTCTGCGCATCAGAAGCATAGTGGATGAGATTTGATTCTGAGGACTCTATAGGTTTTAGTTTAGTTCATATGTGTCTCTATTAAGTTTTTAGTTTTTGCCTCATGTTTTGGAATTGTTTAATGCTAGTGTTAATTTCCTATGTAATGTTTTGTATTACCAGTCGTGTCGAAATCCAGAATTACCGCTGATTTAACTAAAATTGTGAAAGCTGAATGGTGACAATTATGATATGAAGTGATGTCGTTCTATGTACTGCACATAGGACATAGATTTGTCAGACCACCTACAAATGGTAATGACGGAATATGTGATGCCTGGATTAGGTGTCACAGCGGCATATAGATGATATCTTCGGCTTGCCAATAGTGGGAGGTCGCGGACAAGAACGTGTGTTATGTCTGAGGGAGGATGACCTCATCTTCAAGTTTGAGACCGCCTTGAACTCTAAGAAAATCAAGGAATCGGTCTGAGAAAAATATGGATCCACCTCTAGCACATATTTGTGCGCCCTAACTATGAGTTAGCACTCATATAATCAGAAATGAGAACTCAATGGCATAGCATCTAAAATCCATGTTATTTATGATCAAGGAGTTATGGGCTACTTGACACATGCTATCTAATTAACGACAAGTAGATGCTATGTTGTAATCTCTGCCACGTTCATGGGATGCCGTGAAGCTATTTATGACTCAACGTGAGTGACAGGATATTTTGATGAGATCAAGCGTCTTTTGATCCTAGAGTCTAAGAATTAGAGATTGCTAAGACTACTAGAAAAGCATTCCTGGCATATGCACCACCTGACCCGGCGCTTAGGTCGCGAGGAAAGGGGGGTATCACAAATAAGGGTGCCACATGCAAAGCGCAAAGGGGGCAAGAGGGTTTATAAGGCTAGAGACATTGCCGAGGTTGTGTGTCACAATTTTCGGAGGACTAGACACATTGATCGTGATTGCACGGAGCCAAAGGTATGCCTTAATCCAATGATTGACTGTTTTAAGTCAAGCTTTCGTTGCTCATTCTCCTCATTTGTGGGTAGCAGAATCCGGAGCATGTAATCGAGACGAATGAATAGAATACCAACGGATACCAACGAGTTTCAAAGCTTTTACAATGGGTTATAGAGTTAACTTTGAGGTGATAGCTGCCAAATTCTTTTGGTAACCGTTTACTTTGGATCTAGCTATATCATGAATGGTTTGATTTATAAGACGATTTTAGTTCTAGAAATGATGATGTCTCAGAATTATTTTCATATGTCCTCTATCCGAGGGGTGACTGAGATTCTTATGGATGACATGCTAGATTAATATACATATGATAAGAAATGATGAAAAGGCTAGCTAGACCATGCCTTCTTTAGGATGTTGTCCAAAGTTGCCTTACATGTCTGTGAGTCTTACCTTGCAGGAAAGGCGAAACGCAAACCGTTTGGTAAAGGAGTGAGGGAAGCCGAGCTTTTACAAGTTATTCATTCTGATGTTTGTGAGACTAATAATCAAAGCTCATTCCGGAGAGCGACAACGATAAAGATCACTCCTAGACTTGTGGTGCGGATTCGGGAGAGCACACGTCTCTCATGGTGGATGCCTCGTGGAAGAAATATAAATTTTAGTTTCCGCTTGGTCAAATTTGAATGAGCCATCTCTTGAATCCTAATGTGTTTTAAAATGCAATTCAGCTCTGCAAGGCGAAACCAAATGAACTGTCAGAGCTCTAGAATGGTTACGTGATAATGGATACAAAGACGTTGAGATTTTAACGGACTCTCTCACAACTGTTAAGAATACGCAGAGGAAATCCTCTAACTTTGGAATTTGTTCTACTTTCGAAGATATTTAGAGCATCTCCAATCATGAGGGGTGAGGGGGAGGAGCAAAACCATATAAAAATAAGGGTTCATGTCCAACCATGAGGGGGACGGCGAAGGGGAAGGTGGGGAAGGACTTTAGGCATGGGTGGGGGATGGTTAGGGTGCATCCCCCCGCGGCTAATTAATCCAATTTTGAGATATGTTAATTGCACTTAATAATATTTTATAATTATAATATGTGTTTTTAATTATGATTAATATATTTTTATTATAATTTTCATTATAAAATAAATAAATAATATTTTCTCAATAATTGAATAAAATATTGACAAAAAAAATATCGTTATTTTATTTTGTTGTCAATTTGATATATCTTGTTTTTGCGATAATTTGCGATTAGATTTATTAAAAATTTTGAAAATTCAATTAAAAGATGCCAAATTAATTGAATCATAACTAGAATAAGACAACGACAAATAAGATACAGCATGATTAAAAATATAATACAACTAGTAGGTATTTGTAATAGTGTTTAATTACTAATTTTATTGTACTTGTAATCGTTATTTTGCCGAATAAAAATGTTGTTTGTTATTATTGTTATTTATTTTTATCATTTTTGTGAATATATATTTGTATTGATATTATTTTGTATTTATTTTTATTACTATTAATAATTTATTTTAAAAATCATTAAATATATTTTGAAAATAAACTTAAATAGGTGGGGGAGGGGATTTGTTGTAGATGAGTAGTTTGGGGGAGGGGGAGGGGGAGGGGGAAATGGTGGGGCCCGTGTGAAGAGGGGAGGGAGATGGGGAAATGAGACATTGTTGGAGATGCTCTTATAAGTTACGTCAAGCTTTTTCTTTTATCAAAAATAGGTTTGCTCTCCAGAAATTGATCTCGAGGATTCATGACAAAATGTAGGAGATCGCAAAATTGTATAAGCACTATAGTTAGTTAATATTAATGCATTTTTTGTGACGTGAGAACCCGCAACCACTAACCTTCAAGTGCGCACTGATAAACCCCGCTCTAGTGCAATAGCCTGCAAACCAGGTAAACTAGTCTGAGAAAACCCAGATTAACAGACTCGCACTTGAGAATGCCAATAGGCAGTCATTGAGTTACCCCCAAGAGTTGAACTCAAGACATTAAGGCAAATGTCCAAAGTCTTAAAATGATATCCCGACCAACTCAACTACACCCCGAAGGCTAGTTAATATTAATGCCATCTTCAGAAAAAATACCAAATTGGCTGCATCAGCAGTAGATGTATTTCAGCAGATTGGTCGTTTCAACTACACCCCGAAGGCTATTAATGCCATCTTCAGAAAAAATACCAAATTGGCTGCATCAGCAGTAGATGTATTTCAGCAGATTGGTCGTTTTAGCTGCTAGGACATTGTCGGAACCTCTATATAGTCTGAACTCCTCGTGATCAGGTCTAAACATTCTTTATTGATAACTAGTCCTGGAAGGTATCTCCTACATTTCTGGAAATTTGAGTTGTCATGGACAAGCCATGAAGAGCATTTCCAATTTCTTCACGTTCGGATATACCGCTTTGAGTTCTCGACTTCCCCAGCACAGAAAGCTTCCAAGAACAAATAATGGTTATAACCAAAACACTTTCATTACATGTTCCCGAGTCTAGATGTAACTTTCACTATACCTTTTGAACTGAAATAATGATCGGTGGCCAGAATTGTGCTTCTCCTCCTTTTGTACATCAAAAAAGAAAAATGAACTAAGTGTTCCTAAGCTCAACATAATACACATAACTATGTCACCACACACACCCTGACCTAGAACTGAGTACTCAATCATATCCTTCCTCTGGTGCGACCCCGCAGCACTACCTTCTCGAAACCAGCTACCTTGCTTTACAGAGCTCTTGGGCTACTATCGGGTGATAATCTGTGGATTTTCCGTCTTGTCAAAAGCTACACTAAAGAGAACTCAGTAGAAGTAGCAGAACTAGTGAATGAAGTCATGATATCCGGTGACAAGGTTAGCAAACATCACAAGATCTATCTCTTCAGATTAAGACATTCCTTTTGCTGCCGATGATGCAGTGGCTTTGTTGTCATAGGCTGTCCTGAAGCGGAGACCAGAGCCAATATGCTTCGATCTGGGACAACCCCAGCAGAGGATATTTGGACCTAGTGCCTGGAGCATTTAAAATCAAACCATCAACAAGGGGAAAAGGAAGGAGCAAAATATTGTAACCAATATAAATCCCAACTAGCAGCGACAAAATAATTGGTTTACTACATAATGGGAGTAATAATCAATCACATGCAGAATTAAGGTCAGTCAAAAGGTTTGGGTGGTTCGTTACCGCAACAAGATTTTCATAAGCACCAAGATCGTATGGATGTGAATAGACATCGCCTCCTTTTTCTGCGAGCCACATAGCTCTAACTCCTTCGTGGTACTGTATGTACATCATAGTAGAGGGTTACCACATTTTGTATGTTGTTTCTCAACCAAAACAATGAACCGAGCAAAGGTATCCAATTGGTACAAACCTCGATTGTTGTTTTATTTCGTAGCATGAGGTATATGTGCCATCCTAAAAGAACACTGAGAGCTACACTTAACGGGACGAGCAACAATGAAGAGATGATCTGCAAATAAAAATTAATAAGTATATTGACATCTTGTGTATTCCAAAGCTGGCCAGAAAGGTTGAACGTGTTACATATACAGTTCTGAAAGACCCTTCAGTTTTCTGGTCATCCTTTTCATAGTCGTTCACTAGACTGCCCACAAGCAAAACCTGGGAAGAAAAGAAAAACAAAAAGGATACCCGTTATGAACAGTACAGTGCCCTTGCCCCAAAGGGTGGAAGTACATACCAAAAAGTACACGAGCAATTTCTTGCACAGAGCCCTAACGGGTGAAACATACTCTCAGAGACTACAAAACAAAAACTTCTGAATTCTGACGGTAATAGATGGAGAAATTTACATACCAGGGAGTAAATGCATGCTATCACAGCATAGAGAACGAAGATAAAGAAGACCTTATAGTTTGCATGACCTACACAGTTGTTCATCCATACACAATGGTGGTCCTACAGTCAAACAACAGCCATTTTAACAGTTAATACAGAGCTTTTGAAGAGAAGGTGTCAAAGGTAAACAGACCACACCTACCATTCGCAAAACACATCTTTTACATACGCGACAATGATGTGCACGAGGAGGCTTATAGTGGGAACACTTCTGGCAGTATCTTAGGTCCCCACCCTGTGAGGCAAATTAACACAAAAGCCAATGAGTCTAATTTGAAAATTTTACATGCATAAGCTACTTTACCAGTTGAAATGTCAGAAATCAGTTTGTACTACATTCTCCTTAAGTTCACTTGAATGAAACAGCTAATTGAGTCGAGTAATTCTGCGAGATGCTTAACTTCCTCAAGTGACTATCACGTGCATTAGGGGTGAGCAAAACTCACCCAAACCGGCCCGCATCAAACAGGTCCGAATTTAACACCCGTTCATGCTACTTGAGTGGGTACGATTATAAAATCGCAAACCCGAACTAACTTTGATTGATCATGGTTTTAGCTTTAGCAAAACCGTGTAGGACCGGTCCGGCCCGATTAAATTTTTTACATGAATAAATTACATATTGTAGTTAG
This sequence comes from Linanthus parryae, assembly GCA_023055425.1. NCBI lineage: Eukaryota > Viridiplantae > Streptophyta > Magnoliopsida > Ericales > Polemoniaceae > Linanthus > Linanthus parryae. The sequence continues at coordinate 68,960,678 of JALGPY010000007.1, read as the reverse complement.
ATAACATTGTCCGATAACTAAATTGATATGCCCAAATAATAGTTTTAGTTGATTTTCCTCAAATAACTCATCTTTTCTAACAAACCATGTCAAAATTTTCAATTCTAAACACGAAGCTTATGCATCTTTATTTATTTTTTTTAACTAAATTTATACATTTTCCAAATAACTTATCTAGATTTAACAACCCGTTCAACCCGGTCCGAATCGGGCCGAGTCGATAAGTTAAGTTTGGTTTGGGTATCGAGAACAATTGATTGGGTTTGGGTTGAACGTTCTCCAACCCGTACCTATTGGGTCGGGGCAAAATTGTCGACAATACCCGCCCGTGCTCACCCCTATCGTGCATAGTTTTCAAATCGGGATTCAAATAGTGAATCGAAATTCATCTTCACTGAATCGTAAATCGAATCGTGAATCTTAAGATTCAGCTTGCAATAATTTTATGTAGATATAATAAAATATTACATAAAGCTATAACGTTATATAACAAAATATTCATATTTTCACAAAAAGAAAACTCAAATTATAGGAAACTCGCATCCATAACTAGTTATTAGGAGTTTCACACAGCTAAAAGATACAGAATAATCTGGATATAGATAGGCATGTGGAGCAAGGAACTACAAGATGCTAAGGTGATTGAAAATAGTAGAAACTATTAGCCTTGGACTTGAGAAAAATGCACTAGTAATTTAAAACAAATGCATGTGTAAAACAGACATAAATGTAGGAGGTAATGTAGGAAGTATTATTTCTTAGACTGATTCGGCAACTCATTTAAATCTCCAGACGAATCGAAGGTAAATCATAGAATTGGTCTGAATCGCAACTAAATCGCAATATTCAGTTTTTTTTGTCCATTAAAGATTCACTAAGAGATTCACATCGTTTCATGGGTGAATCGAGTGGAATAGTAGGATAGGAATCGTGAATCCTAAGATTTTGAGAACTATGATCACGTGTAAGAGCTATAGTGAGTGGTGAGTGTATTGCATGTGAAGGATTAATAGAAGGCAAAGAAATTTCAAGAATAGCAGTTTAGAAATTTGATTCTTCAAACTCAGGTGATATGCATCCATGAGAACGGTTAAACAAATTGTAGACGTCATCTGTTGAGGCACACAGTCAAAACCACGAGAAAATAAGTTTAATTAATTGCAATAATCCCGATCATTAAGGTATGTGGGTGGTGAGAGTATGTCATGTAAGGGATGATGAGAAATGAGAAGGTAAAGACATTTCAAAAATAGTAGTTTAGTAATTTGATTCTTGGCACTCTGGTGATACACATCCACAAGGTGATACACATCCATGAGCGCAGTTAAACAAATTTTAGAAGTCATTTGTCGAGGCACATGGGCAAAATAGTTGGAGAACAAGTTTAGATAATTGCAATCATCCCAAACTTTAAGGTATCAACCTGTGTCGAAGAAAACATAGACCTCTTCAATATTAAAGCTGGGAACAACACTTTTTGTATTATTCAACCACTTATTGTTGTTGAAACTATACATTTGAGCTACTTGATTACTACCCTTCTGTGCCACAGTTGTGTTCAATAAATATCCATCCTCAGTCGCAAAGGGCCAATCGGGAATTATCCCACTCACCCAGAGGCCTGCTGCCAGTATTGTACAATACGGTACCACACAGAAGATGAACTATTCTACTTACCAGTCTCAAGTACAATACTATCATGTTAGTAGAGGGTACTAATTACGGCTAATTACAAATCCGAATTTTTAGTATTCAGATTTTATATTCCATTTCGTTAGGTGCATTAGTCAAGCAAAAGCATGAACTATGAACTAATAAAATGACGCCTCATATATATTGATTACAAACTAGAGTTGGCAATATCCAACATAACACGAACCCGACACAAAATTAACGGGTTTGAGTCGACATGAGCCCACTTTGGGTCGAAACGGGTTAAAGTTGGAACGTGAATAAAAGGGTTGGGTTAGTGTCGAACCATGTAATCCAAAAATAAAACGGACAGCCCGTTTGAAAACCTAGACCACGGCCTCAAAGAAAAATAAAAAACCCATACCACAGTTAGGGTTAGTCTGATCCATCTTTGGTGGAATATTAACAATTTGTTTTCATCTCTCTCTAAAGCCTAACACCTGTCTAAATCTGCCTTGACCTGCTTCTAATTCTCTTCAATTCTCTCTCGGTCTTTCTTGAGTTCTCCCTTATTGCGCCGTCTTGTGCCTAGAAACCCTTAAATCAACCACCAATATTGCTTGTTCCAACGTTCTTACGGCCGACGTCAACGAACAAACCAGATACAAGCTCGTCAAACCCGTGTCGACTCTCTCTTGCTCAAAGGCTGAACGTCAGTCTCCCAAAGCCCACCCACACTCCAAATCTGCCGGTAAAGACCCTGGGCTCTCCCTCCCCCGTTCTTCTCGTCAGCCAAACTTCATCGGTTTAATCATCACCAAACTGAATTTTATTTCATATATTCAGTTTAAAATCATGTTCCTTACAATTTGTTCTCTTGCAAGTTTTTTTTGGTGTATGTACCATTTATTTTCCAGTAGCAGAGTATTTGAGTTCATGAAAATTCAAGTGTTAATTACCTAAAATTGTGAGTTATAATTGGAAGTTGTAACTTGTTTTATTAATTCTTGAAGTTTTGGTGTGGAATCGAAGTACATATGTAGCGAGAACACTGAATTTTTGGGTTCTTTTATGTCTGTTTTTCTGAAATCCGCCTCTTCTTCTGTTAACGGGTTTCTCAATAAACCCACATCCCGCATAATAAACGGGTTAACCGGGGGGTCATGCTAGGTTACCTGTTAATTATACATGGGTTAGGGCTGGGTTGCAGCCCTCTAGGAACCGAGTCCTTTTCAGGTCAACCCGTCTGATTCGTTGTGGACTTGAGCAGGAAATTTAAGATGAGCTTGATGAGAGAGTTAAATTTCTTTCTTGGACTTCATGTACATCAAATGAAGAAAGGAATTTTTCTACACTAGAGTAAGTACACCAAGGATTTGCTGAACAAGTATAATGTGTCTCAATCCAAGGCTGCAAAAACTCCCATGAGTTCTACACTCAGCTGGTTGACCCGAATGGCCAGCATTAGTATTAACCACCCTCTCAATTCCTTTAGTTAGGCAGGCTACCAACACTTGAGTAATGTGAATATTGTGATTCACAATTCGTCTGGAGTCTTAAATAAATTATTATTATTATTATTATTATTATTATTATTATTATTATTATTATTATTATTATTATTATTATTATTATTATTATTATTATTATTATTATTATTATTATTATTATTTTCAAAGTTTTAACATAGCCAAAAAATTAAGCAATGTAAAATAAAATATAACAGGTTATTACTAGCAGTTACAGACCTATTAAGCATGGGTGCTTCTGGGAGGTCTCACACTGCACCTAGGATGCTTATGGATGCGGCAGGGTCACTTTATATTTTTCGGAAGCTTTTAGTTGGGAGGTTTCAAAATTACAGCTAAGATTTCAGAAAAGGAATATGCATCTTTTGTGACTTGTGAACATGTGATGTGTATCATTGTAGAGTGCTTAATCTGATCTATATCTAATTTGGACAATTATCGTTTTTATGTTTACTTTTCGTGTAAATGAATATCTCACAGATAATATAAACATATAAAGATAAACACGTAAATTCGGCCGCACCCGCACACGTGCTTTATACGGTTAGACTACCCGATTAACAGTTATATGTATATAATACATGTAAGAAATTAAGGGCATCATGGAACCATAATTTCTTCATATAACGACGGTTAGTTCCTTTTTTAGAGTGTTTCAGACAGGGCGTCCATATCGAGGATATACTCGATAGGACAAACGATACAGAAAGCCCTATAATCGATCCACGATATGTGTCAACTTCGACAGCTATGCCCAGAGGTGCCAGCAAATTCTGCAAAGAATGAATCCTGCAAATATTTTTCTAAGCAACTGAAGACTAGAAGATCTAAAGTTCTGGACGGTGAGCAAGTTAATAAAAAACCATGTTCACTGAGTTCTTATGAGCTTGATGCAGAGAGTACTGCTGTACCAAATCCAGGGAAGTATTGCTGTTTGATGATTTCATGATTTGTCAACCGTTGCAAAGTATGTGGTACTGACGGAGATGGGACGAGACGAAACGGGGATGCCGAAACAGCAATTTCCAAAATTGCTCGGCAAGGGTGATTTTTTAAAATATTTTCCTTTTATATTTTTTATTGGACAAGTCCCTTCTAAATAATTTGCAACTACATGCATACAAAAAATTGCCGAAAAAATTTATACGAGAACTAGGAAGTTAAAATAAAAACATTCTGGGGTTTCTTCTAATTAGACAAGAGCAAAAGGGGTTGCCCTAAATCGAAATATTCATATCTGATATCCCTAAATGAAAAACAAACATGTTCCATCTGAGAACCAAAAACCTAGCCGCGGAACTCTCAGAACCAAGCTGGAAGAGGAGAAATGAGAACCATACGGCTGCATCCATTATTCGGTGCAGGTAAGTCCACCACTAGAATAATCTTCTTCTTTGAATTCTCCTTCGCTCGTCTCTCTGTGCGGCAAGTTTCATTTGTTTAAAGTGATTTCAGTACATATATATCATTTTTCATATGAAATGTTCCCCTCGCCTTTCAAGAAAGGGAAACCGCTTCCCCTTGACGTTTCACCATTATGGAAATGCTAGTTGGCTCTTCGGAGAAGTTTCCTGCAGCCCGCCGAGCTCCCAAGGTTCCCGGAATACCTCAGCCTTTAAGGAGTACATGTGCATCACATGTTGCGATTCAAGAACTGTACACGTGGCATACTGAAAATTTAAGTATGAAGGAATATGGTGTCCGGAAGGAGCTCCTTGCGTGTGATCATATGAACTTGTACACCTCTTGCTAGGCTGGAGAGGCAGGACAAACTGGGAATGGAGAAGAAGATCAAGACATGACCAATGGCGAAAGATTTCCGACTCTAAATAATACTATCATGAGGGAAAACAAAGAGTTCTAGCCTGTTGGTAGAGTTCATAGTAAATACTTTCCAGTTTTCTGCCTTAATTATAATAATACCAGACTCATATTGCCTTCCCCTTTTTGTAATAGTTATTGAAATCAGCTTTGCAAAATTATTTTCTGCCCTAACATTATAGTTGCATGGTGTATTGTTGTCTGTATAACAAGTATTTCAGTTTTATTTTCAATTAAACACGAATTTTATAAAAAAACGATCAAAAATTAAAATTCCGGTCAATCTTTCTCCATCGCTCTCTCAATTCTAATTTGGGTTGAACCAAGTTCTACTACCACCAGCAGCTAGGGATTCGGTAATTCACTCCATGGATAAAGCTCATCACTCATCAGGTAGCGCAGCTGGTAACCCAAACCCTCAGCCCAAACAAAGACGGTCATTAGATCTGCTACTGAAGCTCTCCCATACATCTCTCTCCTCCCCTACTTTACTTGCTCTTCCTCTTCAGCTCGACCATCACTACTCTCTTCTGATTTCCACAATCCGATCCCATAACATAATACCAAACTCTATGCCAATTGGATTGAGTCTTACTAAACGTTTATGTACAGGAAGGGAAGGACCCAAGGCTGAAAATAGCTGCTTCTACATCCCCCCCCCCTCTTCCTGTGTGCTTCGCTCCAAAGCAAATACCGAGATGTTGAAAGTTCTGGTTGAACCAGTGAGATGTGTTGGTCTCTGGTCATGTCCTGGTTGTGAAGTTGTGCTCCATTGTGTTCTAATTTATGAAATTGTAATTGCTTTTTTTTATTTGCGTGGTCATGCTGAGGTGAGGTTGGGTGAAAATGATGGTGGTAGTGGTAGTGGTAGTCTGTTGTTTCACTGCTGTGACCAGAAAATATGGTTTCCGGTGGAGCGGAATTAGGACCCTTAAACAAAAGATATGTTGGTCAAGCAATGTTCATTTATGTTAGCTCATAGACAGAATATAATTCTAATAAGCTGACTGCAATAGCTATTATAAATGAGGAAAGCAATAACAGAGTTTTAAAACCGGGAGATGCAATCAAATAGTTATTGGCATACTGCGGGTAGGGGATAAGAAAATGATCCTTAAATACTACATATACGGAAATAAGCATCAATACAAAGTAAATATGGATTCAAATGCAAGAAGTCTAGAAGAAGATAACAAGAAAAAATAGGTGAAAATAAGAGAGACGAGCCTTTTAATAGGAGAAGTTTTCAGTTGAAGAACCAGCCTCTGTGTTCGTTATGTGTCTAAGCTCACAAAAGAAGGAAAAGGAAAAGAAAGATACAGAAACAGAAGAGAAATAGAAGCACAACGGAGCAAATCGGTTGACACTTCCCACCGCATATCTGTACTTCCACGCTCTGATGCATCTATGTGCGACTGTGATTCACAGGAACTTCATATACGGTGAGGTAAGGAACCTCGGAACTCTAGGAAACGACCACAGAATGTCAAGAGCGTTTCCATAATTAAGTCACTCAACTTACTAGAAAAGTCGAGGGTGCAAGATTTTGGTAAAAATTTCCTGCCTTGATTTCTTATTTACAACTCAATATATAGACTGTGGAGAATCTTGGATTTATTAGTCCAGATTTCTTGGTGTTTATTATAGTATATTGCGTCAGCAGATAAGGAGATTTGATTTCTTGACTTTATTTCCTAGAGATAATACCTTCCATAATAGTTCATAATCATATCCCTAATCTAAGGCAGATTAGATGGTGTGTTGTTGTATATATACTCTTGTATTTACCCATTAAAAGTAATGAAGAAATAGTATTCACATTCTTCTCTATACTTCTTCATGGTATCAGAGCTAGAACTCTAAATACTTCAACTCATCAGGGATGACTTCACATAAGTCTAATGCACTCCCTAAAAATGATTCCAATCATGAAGTTATGATCCCCAGTGAAAATGGAGGATCTGGTGGCCCTCACCTTCCCATTACAGACCATGAACTGAATGGGCGTAATGTTATCCAGTGCTCTAAATCCGTCACAGGGACTGGTTCTTATGTCACACAAGAAGGCAAAATTTTTCATGCTTTGCACGCAAAAAGGGATAAGTACAGCTTCTGGATTGTGGACTCGGGCGCATCAGATCACATGACTGGAGATGCGACTATATTTCATAAATATAGTCCATGTGGTAAGAATTTTACTGTTCGCATTGCTGATGGATCTCTATCAAAAGTTGCTGGTACCGGGTCAGTCGAAAGCTTAATCTTGGAGTCTGTACTTTATGTTCCTAATTTAGACTGCAATCTTTTATCTATTAGCCAACTTACTCGAGAGCTAAAATGTGTGACTAGATTTTTCCCAAATCGATGTGAATTTAAGGAACTGGATTCGGGGAAGATGATTGGGAGTGCTAAGATGTGTTTGGGACTTTATCTTCTAAAAACTCCTGATTATCCTCGAAAACAATTTCAAAATTCAGGTTGTGTTTCCCTTAACAGTGAACCTCACCAACGTTCTTTCACTGTTACCAAGTCAGACAATGATAGAGCAGTGATGCTATGGCACTATCGGTTAGGTCACCCCAATTTTCGCTATCTTGAAAAGCTTTTCCCCTCTTTATTCAATGATAAAACATCCAAGTTTTTTCATTGCGAGATTTGTCAATTATCTAAACATACCCGTTCGATTTATCCTAGCCAGCCCTACAAGTCTTCTCATCCCTTTTCAGTGATTCACACAGATGTTTGGGGACCGTCTAGAGTCAATAATGTTACAGGGGCTAGATGGTTTGTCTCTTTTGTGGATGACCACACTAGAGTCACTTGGATATTCCTAATGAAAGAAAAAACGGGAGTGGGGGAGATCTTCAAAAGCTTTCATAAGATGATTCAAAATCAATTCCAAACAAAAATAGAAATTTTGAGATTTGACAATGCTAAGGAATATTTCAACCATGTCCTGGAGGATTATTTTCGAAAAGAAGGTATAATCCACCAGAGTTCATGTGTTGACACACCCCAACAAAACGGGGTTGCAGAGAGGAAGAATAGACATCTTTTAGAAATTGCTCGCTCTCTTATGTTTTCAACTAATGTTCCAAAGTTTCTTTGGGGTGAGGTTGTTCTCACAGCCGCCTATCTCATCAATAGGATGCCTTCTCGAGTTTTGGATTTCCAAACACCTTGTCAAGTTCTTATCAAGTCATATCCTTTAACTCGTCTCTTCACTAATATCCAACCAAAAGTTTTTGGCTGCTCAGCGTTTGTTCATATTCAGCATGAACATAGGAGCAAGCTTGACCCAAAATCAATCAAATGCATATTTGTTGGGTACTCTCCAAATCAGAAGGGGTACAAATGTTATTCTCCAGTGACAAAAAGATTTTATCGTTCCCTGGATGTCACATTCTTAGAACATCAACCCTATTATCCCAAAACCGATATTCAGGGGGAGAGTTCTATTCTGGAATATCAGGTTAAGGAATCTGAAATTCTTTCCTCATCATCATACCAGTTTGAACCTTTTGAGTTTCATGCTCGTCCTAGCCTACCTCAAGCTTGTCCTGATCCTCAAATCACATGTCCTACCTCTCAAATAAATGTCTCTTGTCCTCAAAATGATTCTGTGAACTCCATTTCAGATACCATGAATCCTTCTCAAAGCCCACCTAGCCCGACTCATACGCGACCTACAGATGTGCGTGAGCTTCTTGTTTATTCAAGGAAAAAGAAATCTGCTCAAGAAGAGTTACAGAAACAAACACATCTTCAGCCAGACCAGGATACTAATCCGAGTCTAAGTTCAAGTGAAATTTCCCCTAATCCGAGTATAAGTTCAAGTGAAATTTCTCCATGCAACACAAGTAATGAACATCAAGATCATCTTGACCAGCCCATTGCTTTAAGAAAAGGAGTCAGGTCATGTACTCAGCATCCAATTGGTAATTTTGTCTCTTATGATAGATTGTCCCTAAGTTTTCGAGCTTTTATTGCAAATCTTGCAGCTATAGAAATTCCCAAAAATATTCAGGATGCTCTCAAAGTACCAGAGTGGAGGGAAGCCATTTTGGAAGAAATTCAAGCTCTAGAAAAGAATGGAACATGGGAAATTGTTGAATTACCAAAAGGCAAGAAACCAGTTGGATGTAGATGGATTTTCAATGTAAAACACCAGCCAGATGGGAGTGTGGACAGATTTAAAGCTAGGCTGGTCGCAAGAGGGTTTACTCAGTCTTACGGCATTGACTATCAAGAGACGTTTGCACCAGTTGCAAAACTCAACACCATACGAGTTTTGCTATCATTAGCAGCCAATTTAGACTGGCCTCTACATCAGCTAGACGCGAAGAATGCCTTTTTAAATGGTAATCTTGAAGAAGAAGTGTACATGGATATTCCACCTGGTTTCAAAACAAATAAGAATACTGACAGAGTGTGCAGGCTCAAGAAGTCATTGTATGGTCTCAAGCAATCTCCACGTGCTTGGTTTGACAGATTCACAAAGGTGGTAAAAAGTTGTGGGTATTCCGAATGCCACGCTGATCATACACTATTTGTCAAACATTCGCCTGATGGAAAAGTATCAATTCTCATTGTATACGTGGATGATATAATCCTAACTGGAGACGACGAGGCAGAAGCGCGGAAACTCAAGGATTTTCTAGCAAAAGAGTTTGAAATAAAAGACTTGGGAACTCTCAAATACTTTCTTGGTATGGAGGTGGCTCGTTCAAGAAAAGGTATTATTGTTTCCCAACAGAAGTATGTATTAGACTTATTGAAAGAGACAGGCATGTTGGGTTGTAAACCTGTCGATACCCCTATGGATCATACAAATAAGTTTGGTCTAACGGGTTGCAGCACTCCTGTGGATAAAGGTAGGTACCAGCGACTTGTGGGTAAGCTAATATACCTCTCCCACACAAGACCAGATATTGGGTTTGCAGTTAGTGTGGTGAGCCAGTTTATGAACAATCCCACTAAAGAACACATGAGAGCCGTATATCGAATCTTACAGTACCTAAAGATGGCACCAGGAAAAGGACTCTATTTTAAGAAGACACCAAATAGAAATATCGAGATATTCACTGATGCGGATTGGGCTGGCTCCATAAGAGATCGAAGATCAACTTCTAGATATTGCTCCTACGTGTGGGGAAATTTGGTTACATGGAGAAGCAAGAAACAATCAGTGGTGGCTCGAAGCAGTGCTGAAGCTGAATTCAGAGCATTGGCTCACGGAATTTGCGAAGGAATATGGCTGAAACGATTACTCGTCGAGTTAAAAGTTCCTACCCAGAAGTGCATGAACATGTTTTGTGATAATCAAGCTGCATTAAGCATTGCAAAAAATCATGTTCACCACGACAGGACTAAACATGTGGAGATTGATCGTCATTTCATCAAAGAAAAGATCGAGGAAGGAACAATAAGTCTGGTATACACGCCAACAAATCTTCAACTAGCAGATATCCTCACCAAAGCTCTACCACGGACTAAATTTGAAGACTTAACTTCCAAGCTGGGTATGACCAATATCTACAACCCAGCTTGAGGGGGAGTGTGGAGAATCTTGGATTTATTAGTCCAGATTTCTTGGTGTTTATTATAGTATATTGCGTCAGCAGATAAGGAGATTTGATTTCTTGACTTTATTTCCTAGAGATAATACCTTCCATAATAGTTCATAATCATATCCCTAATCTAAGGCAGATTAGATGGTGTGTTGTATATATACTCTTGTATTTACCCATTAAAAGTAATGAAGAAATAGTATTCACATTCTTCTCTATACTTCTTCATAGACAAGTACATTGTTCTAATTTAAAGACTAAGGCCGATGTGGGACTTTTATTTACATAAAAGTACTATTACTATTACTCCCTCGCAGTCACAGCGGGAGGTTCTCGAACACTGAGACTGGAACGAAAACGCTGGAAAAGAGCTCGAGGAAGCCCTTTGGTGAAGATGTCGGCATACTGGTAATCTGCCGGAATGTGTAACACGCGAAGTTAACCCAACCGAACTTTCTCGCGAACAAAGTGAAGATCAATCTCGACGTGTTTGGTGCGCTGATGTTGGACAGGATTCCCAGTTAAGTAGACGGCGCTGACGTTGTCACAGTACACCACCGAAGCTCGAGGTGGAGTAATACAAAGCTGGAGGAGTAGGTTCCGAAGCCAGCACAGTTCAGATACGGCATTGGCCACACCGCAGTATTCAGCTTCGGCACTAGAACGAGAAACGGTGGCCTGTCGCTTGGAGGACTAGCTGAGGAGATTGTCACCCAAGAATACACAATAGCCGGACGTAGAGCGACGAGTGTTAGGGCAACCGGCCCAATCGGCATCAGTATAAGCAGTAAGACTGTCAGTACGGGTGGCAGATATCCGGAGTCCATACTCAAAGGGTCCCACTGACATAGCGAAGGATGCGTTTTAACGCATGCAAATGCGTCTCACACGGGTCATGCATGAAAACACACACCTGCTGAACAGCATACTGAATATCAGGCCTAGTGAAAGTAAGATACTGGAGTGCCCCAGCAAGACTGCGGTACAATGTGGGATCTGCAACTGAGGGCCCAAAGTCAGCCGTGAGTTTACTTACTGCCAGGCTCGACCGGGATGGCAGTAGGCTTACAAGCCGACATAGAAGCACGACGAAGGATGTCAGTCGCATACTGATTCTGAGACAAGAACAGACCAGAGGAATCCCGAGTGACCGCAATACCAAGAAAGTGATGAAGCTGGCCGAGATCAGTCATAGCGAATTCGCCAGATAGGCGAGAAACAACTCGATCCAAGAGATGCATAGAGGAGCCAGTAATGATGATGTCGTCCACATACAGAAGAAGATAGACCAGATCAGTACCATGGCTGTACACAAAGAGAGACTCATCACAAGAGCAACTAGAGAAACCAACTGCATATGTAAGAAACATGGCAAACCGCTGGAACCAAGCACGAAGGGCCTGCTTCAGACCATAGAGTGGTTTACGCAGACGACAAACATAATCAGGTCGGCGTGGGTCACGATACCCTGGTGGCTGGTGCATGTAAACAGTCTCAGCAATATCACCATGTAAAAACACATTCTTGACATCCAACTGCCGGATCGGCCAAGAACGTGATACTGCAATAGTGAGAACAATACGAATAGTGGATGGCTTCACAACTGAACTAAACGTCTCCTCACACTCTACCCCAACTAGCTGATACTTACCATTAGACACAAGACGCGCCTTATAGCGCTGCAAGCTGCCATCTGCATGAAACTTGTGACGAAACAACCAAATAGCACGACGTACATTGGCCCCATATGGGCAAGGAACCAGATCCCAGGTATCATTCTTCACCATAGCCCCAAACTCATCATCCATGGCCGCTTTTCAGTTAGGATCCGACAAGGCTAGGATAGGGGACTTGGGAAGTGGTGAGATAGAAGCAGGGGACTGGGCTGCAAAGGTGAGACGCTGCACTGGTTTGGTAATGCCGTGCATGGAGCGTGTGGTCATCTGAGGTGAGAGAGACGGAGGAGAAGGGACAACTCAGGCGAAGAAACAGACTCGACAGCAGGGTCAGCCAAGGCAGCGGGTGGCGGAGCGAGGCACCGGGAGTGGCTGAGGATGAGCGAGGCTGAGTTGTGCGACGCACATAGTGCATGGGGTAGGGCTGAAGAGGCGCCTTAGAGGCGTTCGGTGCCCCATTGATGGTTGGTGGGGTTGTAGGATTGGTGAATGGTGAGGGTGTAGGTGCTACAGGGTTATGAAACTGATGAGGAAGTAGAGGAAGACTATCATCAGGATCAGAGGACCTATGAGTAGCAGGAGACACCGAATTAGGGACAGAGAAGGGGAAGACAGTCTCATCAAAAGTGACATGACGAGACGTGTATACACGACCTGAGCTCAAGTCAAGACACCGATATCCTCGATGATTGAGGGGGTAGCCTAGGAAAACACACCGGGTAGAGCGAGGGGCAAGCTTGTGTGGGGATGTAGCAGACAGGTTGGGGTAACAGAGACACCCAAAAGTGCGAAGGTGGTCATAAGACGGGACACGATGGTAAAGGGCAACCAGGGGGATGTTGTCCCGGAGGACCTTAGTGGGAAGGATATTGTGGAGGTAGACAGAGGTCATCAGAGACTCGACCCAAAAAGAGGAGGGCAGTGACGCCTGTGCAAGAAGTGCATGGCTGGTGTCGTTAATGCGGCGAATCATGCGTTCAGCCTTTCCATTCTGAGACGATGTCTGAGGATACGCAAAACGGAACACAAGGCCATGTTGGAGAGCAAAGGAATGAAACAGGCCATTGTAGAACTCACCACCACGGTCACACTGAAAACTTTTGATGCGACGCTGAAACTGAGTGTGCTGAATTGTTTAAATTTTAGTAGAACGTCAGATTTGTGTTTTAATGGAAATACCCAGAGATAGTGAGTGTAGTCATCAAGTAGTAAAAGATAATATTTGTAGTGCGATTTACTCAAAATGGGAGATGTCCATAAATCACTATGAATTATGTCAAAAGGAGCAACGGTAGATGACAAAGAAGTAGAAAAAGGCAAACGCACGTGTTTACTAACTTGGCAAGCATGACAAAGATTGTCTGAGCTATCCTTATTACACAAATCAAATGACTACGACTAAGAGAATCTAAAACTAGACGTCCAGGATGACCAAGGTGATTGTGCCAGACTAGAGCAGGGAGGGCAGCGAGAGAGACAGCGGAAGATGCAAGCAAGGTAGACTGGAATGGATAAAGATCACCCGAACTGTTGCTCCTCAGCAAAAAGGCTCCCGTTCGAAGGTCCTTCACAAAAAAACCAAACGGATCAAACTCAATAGAAACATTATTGTCAGTTGTGACTTTACGAACAGATACTAAGTTTTTGATAATATGAGGTGTAAGGAGGACATTGCTAAGGTGTAAAGGACGGGAGGTGGTTGGGATAGTGTGATGGTCGGATCCTTTAACTGGAATGCTGCAACCGTTTCCTACCATCATATTAGGAATAGGAGAAGATGGCGAGAGAGAAGAAAGAATACCTGACGGGGATGTGAGATGAGCAGAAGCTCCTGAATCAAAATACCAAGTCTGATCAGGGACATTGAGAGTCATGCCGGTGAACTGAGATCCCAAATTAGTGGTGTTGTAGGCAGCCGGAGTAGTAGTGAGGGCCTGAGTCGGGCCCCGATGGAGGAGGACCGAGTAGACCGGCGGTCGGGGGACGGGCGGTGCTCCAGCCGGCTGTCGGGTACGGGCAGGGGGTGTTGGGCCTGGGGCAGGGGCACCAGACCCAAGACCCGTGTGCTCCGGGTGGAGCAGCAGGTGGGGCCGAACCCACGGGTTTGTTGCCCGCCTTGCGGCGATTGTTCCTTCTGTTCCCTGCTCTGCGGTTTTCGGTGGTTGGTTGACCCCCGGTTGTAGGTGCAGGTGCGGCAGGAGGTACAGGCTGACGTGCCGATACGAGAACTTGAAGAGGACTGGGACTAGCCTGTTCCTGTCGAGCAAGCAAACGCTCATGGAGCCGCAGCATGGAAACCGCAGAGAGAAAATCAGGAGTGGGTTTAGCTTGCTGAATGAGCATAGCAACGCCACTGTAAGCATAGGGTAAACCATTGGTGAGTTGAATGACCAGACGTTAATTCGAGACAGATGAACCAACGTTCCCGATACGATCAGCCAGATTCTTGAGCCGAGTGCAGTAGTCATCAAGGGATGAGCAGTGTTCCATACGCAGATTAACAAAATCAATCTCGAGCTCAGCCATTCGGGAACCCTGATTATCCTGAAAATAGTTTTCAAGCTTCACCCATGCTTCTCTGGCGGTTTGCTTAGGGGTGAGAATAGCAAGCACCAAATCATCGCTGATGGTTTGGTAGATCCAGTTCAAGATCACAGAGTCTACGACTTTCCAGAGAGCATCAGGAGTGTTTCCAGTTGGAGGGTTGGAGGGTCAATGTGATCTGAGACGCCAAAGGAGTGAGTCTGTAGTAGAAAAAAGGTAGCCCAGTGATCATACTAAACTTTCTGAATGTCCAGTATGAACCGGACCCGTTTTTCGATGTTGGTGACCATAAAAACTGGATGAAGAGGCTCCTTGTTGTTCCGGAGGCAGGAGAATCGCCGGTTGAGAGAGTAGACATTGTTGAGGAGAGATGGGGTGAGGTCAGACCGAGCGGCGGATGAGGCGGCTAGGGTCGGGGCATCCTGTCCGTCGGAAGCGATGAGGAAGGGACGGGAAAGCTGCGGGGTCCGAGAGGACGACGGCGGGCAGAGCCGAAGCGGGAAGAAGGAGGGGGTCGGGAGTGCGTCGGGCTCACTGCCGAGCTTACCCCCAGGCACGACGGACGACGAGAGAGTCGTCGGCGCTGGTGGTGGGCGGACGGATGGTGGCGTGAGGCCGGGGAACGGGAAGATCAAGAGACTAGGGTTTTAGGTAGGACCTAGGCTCTGATACCATGCAAGATTTTGGTAAAAACTTCATGCCTTGATTTCTTATTTACAACTCAATATATAGACAAGTACATTGTTCTAATTTAAAGGCTAAGTCCGATGTGGGACTTTTATTTACATAAAAGTATCATTACTATTAGAAGGGACGCGTTTCCCTTTTCTGAAAGGTGAGGGGAAAATTTCTTATAAAGAATGAGATTATACTCCAAAACTCATCTGAAATCAAAATGATTGGAAGAACCCTAGCCGCACAACTGCGCATGCCGCAGAGAGACAACTGAAGGAGATTTCGAAGAAGAAGACAATTCTGGTGGATTTACCTGCACGGAGCATTGAGAGTAACTGTATCATTCTCAGTCCTCTTTTTCCAGCATGGTTCAATGACTTGCGGGGGTAGGGATTTGATTTTCAGATGGAACACGTTTGTTTCAAATTTAGGGGTACAAGTACTTCAATTTAATACCTCCCGACTCCTGTTCTTTTGAAATTTGTAAGAAACCCTAAGAATGTTGTTATTATACCTCCTCAGTTCTCATATACAAAAAATTAGGCAACTTAGTGTATTTATTTAGTTGCAATTTATTTAGAATGAGCATGTCGTAAAAAGGGACAATGACGTAAATTGAGAAGACGATCACTGGGAAACTAGCTTCTACTGATTCTGGATCCTCTGTATCCTTTGCGTGTATCTTTCCCTGTATCCTTACTATGATTGGTCCATTTTATATTTTACATGAATTTGATAAGATATTTAGAGCAACTAAATTGAATAAGAAAGTATAAAACGGACCAATTCATAGTAAGGATACAGAGAATGATACACACAATGCTTGGGATTTTCAAGATAAGGTGGAAGGGATCGCAATGGTGTTTAGGCTAACTAGGAAGGCCTTTTGTGAAGGAGAAAAATGTTCAAAAGACAAGATTGTGCAAGAGGATACAATGGCCGGTTTGTGCACTCTCTAGTTCTTTTCCTAATAGCAATAGGAACATCTTGGTCGTTCAAGTCAGCATTAGAGTCAACATGAGAGTCAAAATTAGTTCCTAGTTGTAATGGAGGATTAGAAACCATTACATTCTTAGGATCTCTTGTTGGATTCTTGGAATGGCACTAAATTCGGGCCATATGTCTTTTTCCTTAGAGTACACCTTGCATGTCATCACATCTTCAAAAGTGGGGTTGGGATTTTCAAGAACTCCATGGTTGGGATCAGTACTGTCAATGCGAGAATCGGGGTTGATCGAGATTTTAAGCACATGTTCGATGCTAGTACTTGGCATGGGCTCAGATATAGATTTTGGAGGTGACTCCAAATTGAGCAAAGAATTTTTAACCTTATCTTCAAAGTAAATGTCTCTCCACCCCCACCCCCACCCCCCTCCCATGATAAGGTTTGGAGAAGTAAGACACTTGTTCGTTGATTGTAACATCCATATAGACATAAAACTTCTTTGTTGGAGGGTGATAACACTCGTACCCCTTTTGGGTAGAGGAATAACCCACAAAGATACATTTTAATGCCATTGGGTCTAGCTTCCCCCTATTTTGGCTATGAACATGGAGAAATGACACACATCAAAATATTCTAGGTGCGAGATTGTTTGTGATGGGTATGTCCTGATAGAATTTGGAAAGTGTTTCTATCAGACGCTTGATGGTAAATGATTTATAAGATGAGCGGATGTGAAAACGGCTTCCCCCCAAAAGGACTTGGGAACATTTTTCTGGAACAAGAAAGCTCAGGTTGATTAAAGAAGGTGGCTATTTTTCTTTCTGGACCACCATCCGTTTGTTGTGGTGTACTGACACACGATGACTCGTGTATTATCCTTTCTTTCAAAGAATAAGGGGTTAGGACTTGACTGAAATAATCCTTGGCATTATCAGACCTAAATCCTTTGATATTGACCCCAAATTGGTTCTTCCTTTGATATTGAGAGAACACAGAAGGACAAGTACCTGAGGGTTTGTCAAAGATTCCAATTCGAGGTTTCAACCTCTCATCCTCTTCTTTGAGAGAGCTCAATCCCACAAAGTGTTGATTCATTTTGGTGTGTCACCATCAGATCGTCTTGGCCATTTTTCCATGGTTTCTCTCCATTATAACCCCAGTCTCTACTCAGAGGTTTTCCATGAGGTTTCCAACACCGCTCATGAGTATGGCGTCACAGTAGGTGCACCATAAACACTCACGATCAGCCTTGAGATGAGGAGATCGAAGACAGTCTGGTTGTTGTTTAGTAGATGTTTCTACACATTTCGACATGCCCAATCATAAATTGACCCGCAATGAAGGCTGGAACACGGGAGAATCAAACCAGCAACGAACGCTGGAACACGGAAGAACTAACCAGCAATGAAGGCTGAATGACAAGATCCCAGGACTGAGCCTAAAGCTCTGATACCATGACGAAAATTGCGAAAACAATCACTGGGAAAGTAGCTTCCGTTGTATTTTTTTCATTACAGAATGTGTACATAGTTGGTACTACCTCCGTTTCTTCTCTATCACACCATTTTGACTTTTTGACTCGTATCTGAGTCACTTTGACCGGCTGATTTGGATAGCAAAACGATGCGATTTGTTTATAATTTTGATTGTGTTGTAGAGCAAATTTTACTCTACAACGCCATGAAAAAATTGTAAAAAAACTGCATCTTGTTACACAAATCACCGGGTCAAAGTGACCCAGTGAATAGTGACAAAAGTCAAACCGGTGTGATAGAGAAGAAACGGAGATAGTATGATTTATACTCATCCTAGTAATAAAAAGGAAGAGAAAAATTGTCGATCAAATCCCATGATTTATGGGATATTACTACAGAAAGGAAACTAATCAAATCAACATAATTACAGGATCACTTGCTGTTACTGATTATCCTAAAAATCGGTCTGCTTTAATCATACTTTCCCAAAGACAAAAATATATTTTAAAATGTATCATTCTTCCCCAGGAATTCGTCTTCGCTCCATTTCGTCTCATCCTCGTTTCACTGCTACCTAGAGCTCAACTATTGTTAATAAATCCTGGTAGACTATAGGAATAAACGGGCATAGCGAACTTTACTGCGTTTGTGCTCGACTCTCTATTGAAAATAACAGATCAAGTTCTATTAGAGCTTTATAGATAGTAATCTTCACCTCGCCTCAGACATAAAAAATCCTGCTTTCAAGGTAAGCTTGAAATTAGTGTGCATAAAAGCTTGAGGGTTTCTAACTTCTCATGCTAGAGAGCTCATCTTGCACGCCTTTACTAATGATTCTTTTTTAAAATTCAACCTAAACAACAATTTATATCCATGTATCACCATAAACTCAGAAAAATAATCATGTAGTAGTCCAAACATCCATTCAATCAAAATTCAGATAAACAAATGATTAAACTCTGCGAAGAAACCAAATCTAAAGAGTCAAGACAATGCATATTGTTCCACCAGAAAAATCCACAATACTTAAAGATTCAACAAAATATTTACGTTTATACGTTATATATAATCATGTAATATACTATTATACTCCCTCCGTCCAAAAATTATAGTCCACTTTCATTATATATGACTTTAATTTTTTTTTTTTTTTTTTTTTGTCAAGTTAGCCCTCAAAAGGTTGTGGTGCCTTTAATAGTAAATGATATGACAAAAAGCTAGTGGAGGTGTAATGATGATATGCTCCCTTAATAGTTGGATTTCCAAATGTGGGCTTCAATTTAGGGACGGCTGGAGTACATTGTAAAAATTAACTACTCAACGAGCTGCCTCTGGAGTAAAGGGGCCGGCCTCATCCCACTATTTAACATGATGAGCCCAATTCTAGGCGCTTTTGGAAACTGAACCCAGCTTTGACTTAGGCATCTTCCAGGCAGACCTTTTTATTTACAGCCCTGGTGCAGTGGTCCTCTTTTGAGATTTCCCTATGATTGACATGATTCAACTAGGGTAAAGACAGTGGGGAAATGATATAAGGAGGTGACTGCAGA
This sequence comes from Linanthus parryae, assembly GCA_023055425.1. Taxonomy (NCBI): domain Eukaryota; kingdom Viridiplantae; phylum Streptophyta; class Magnoliopsida; order Ericales; family Polemoniaceae; genus Linanthus; species Linanthus parryae. Next base: position 68,941,260 of record JALGPY010000007.1, on the reverse strand, counting down.
AGACACAGGTACCCGGGAGGCTGCAACGCTGAAGCACTTTGGAAATTGGAATTTGGGGCAGATTCAGTTATTTGCAAAGACAAATATGAAGCAGATAACAAGGACTCTAATTCACACAGCGATTTGGAAGATTTAACCAACCGGATTTAATTCTGTGAGGAGAAGATTTATAATGTGAATCACACAATCACACTGAAGTATAGATGCAAATCCATAATGGTGTTTTTATGCTGATACTTCCAGACTCCAATATTTGCTTAAAAGATGAGAATGACTAAGCATGTATTGCATAAAGATCGGACCTGAAACGCTAACTTTTACGTATGTTAAATCTATGGAAGCCACCTTGATAACAATTGAGTTAATAACAATTAAACCAGGTTCCTAAATGTTGTTTCTATGCTCCAAACTTCTAAGCATTTCCAAAGTTTTGACAAATTCATGCCTTCAGTTACCGGTTCCAGTTACAGTGTGCTCGATGCCATTACTCCACAGCTCCTGCGGTAGATGATACTTTTTTTTTAAAATCATGGCCAGGACAGAAAAAACTGGGTCAAACAATTTCCCCAAACATAGCCTCCACAACCCACCCCAGGGCCATTTCTCTTGAACAATTGAACCTTACCACCAAATACCATTTCTGATCGTAAAAAATTCCTAGGGGTACGTTAGTCATTCTTAACAGATCCGATCAGATCTTAATAATCGATATAATCTGGAGCCGAAACATTCGAACCACCGGTACCAAAAACAGGTGTCTTCCAGTCAAGAATCGGGGTCTCACAATCACTAGCAATATGTTTTTTCTCATGCATTTCTTCATACATGGTTAGATATTCTGGTGTCCTAAACATAGAGGAACTACACAATCCCTCCGAATTTGGCCCCACTTATCTAAATTCTCATAACAACGGGCGGTGGACTCGGGACTAGCACATGCATGTGGGGCCTCTAGTGTTGAGCCCCTTCGCGAGGTCCCCTCGCCCGACCATTCCTTGATCCGAAAGCCAAGGGAAGAGGGGGCATGAGTCAATCCCTTTGAGCTGCATTCTGGCCAATGTACTCCCCAGGCGCCATGCTCAGTACATAAAAAAAGTATGGGCTTGTACCTTCGCTCCAATAAGCGGCGTACACAGGTCTACTCACTTACCTATTCCAGGAGGAGAGCCCTATCAAGAGAGGCCGTACTGGCGAGGGACGGACTTACGCCCCATCGTGAAGGCCGGGTTGGTTGTCAGTTCGTTCATTGTTGTAACCTGAATCTTAATTGACCTCATGAATGGCTCAATTCGGTTATATATTTCCTGTCAAGTATCAACCATCTGTCACGATATAGAGATGAGCTACATTAGGCAGTGGGTTACTGAGTTAGGTTTCATACCATATTCCCGCATTAAAACTAGGCAGCTAACTCTATGGTTAGCAAGTGTTTGTGGTTTGTCAGTTTAAGGCTGGAATTTCAAATCTGTATCCCATTGTAAGGCTTTAGAAGAACAAGAGATTATTCTTCAGCTATGGCCTCCTGCTTAGTTGAAAGTCTTGAGACAGTCCAGAAACATTATCTATGGATCACGTTTGACATCCAGACCAGCTTGCACGCACGTCAACTAATCCCATTGGGCTTTGAAAGGAACAGCCAGCTAATGCCCCCAGTAGGCCCAAGTAGTTCGTGTTGGTTCGATTTGAACGCTAGACCTTAGAGGGAGCACAACCTTATGACCAAGGCTACCACTAGTCCAACCCTGGGGAGTTGGGAGTAAAAAGGAGTACAGAACAATCGTTGCATTTCAGGGTTGTCACATCATTCGGGAATCAACTGCTTGCCTCCACCCTTAAAATAAAATCCAGGAAGGTAGGTCTACTTGTTGCATGTATACTGAATTCATGTAAATACGTGTCACACTTCTTAATCCTCTCCTTCGATCATCCTTGTCAAACTGTTGCTATAATTTTAAGGTGGCTTTGATCTATTGAGCTATGAAATACCTCAGTTCAGGGCTCAAGAGCACAACTCCAGTTCAGGGGGTGGTTTTCATGAGCACAAATCCACTGCAGTTCTGTACTTCGTATGTCGAAGGGTTCAAAGCTCTCATTTTCTTTACCTATATTGACGGCCACCATGACACCATTGCAACAAGTTTCTGTCATTTTATGTTATTCCGTTCAATTTTCCATTAATGTTATGGAAGCCATATTACTCACTGATTCCATTAGTCAATGATCTCAGAATATTGTGGATGAACGAAAAGTATTCTTTAGTTAAATCGGAAGAGAGACGTTTCGGGCATTCACCAAAAAAGACTCAACTTCTGCTATTCAAATTTACTTTCAGTCATGTCTATTCTGCAATTATTAGAAAGTATCTCGTGAGGTTGTATCAACCCGAACTGAGTCGTTAAACATCTCAAGTACCAGCGAATCTCATGTGAGAAAAGAAATATGTGTGTGTGTACAAGGCGAACACAAACATTAGATGTTCTGACCTAGTCCAAGCCTGTCATTGTCTGCAGCAGAACTCAACCCGAGCTACTAAAACTATGAGTTCATATTACAACTTGAGCCCCTTCAGAAATCCTGGGTAAATATCACGCATCTAGGCCTTTGATTCTTATTCAGAATCTAATTGTGATCCATGGACTCAAGAGCAGTATTATCACATTAATCATTATTCATTATGCCAAAAAATTCCTATTTAGCAATTTCAATAACAGCATTAGATTACCTATTTACTGGAAAACCCAATAAGTAATTGTTACAGACAATGCTAGTTGTTAAAGTAATGTAACACAAAGAAAAGCAAGAATTCAAAAACAAAACAGGGTTGAACAGGTCCATCAAAGGAGATAAACAATCTCTACCAAAAAGAAGTGGCTTCATTATTATTGTAAATTAAATGCATTAAACTTGCAAAAGGAAGCGCAATATAAACATGCAACTTTATAGAACAATTCGAGATCAATAACAATAAATGAGCGAGGTCAACGATCGAAATGGGGGGTGGATTTTACCTTGCGCTTAATTTCGTGAATAGGGCTCTCGGCGTCTTCGACGTCCGGGACGAAGGTCGCCGGGACCCGACCCGGATCCGTATAGAGCGCGACGGCGTAGTTGAAGCTGCACATGAGGGCCAAGGCGGTGAAGGCGACGGCGTTCATGATCCCTGGCGAGGAACCTAGCCCGAACCACTGGTCGACGAAAACGAACACCGTCGAGAAGTATATGTAACAGATGGAAGCTATGACGACGGTGACGGGGAGGGAGAATCGGCAGGTCCGTTTCATTTCGGGGGGTGATGGGGATAGGGAAATCGGGATCAGAAAGGGTGGTTGGGCATTTGGGTAACTGACTCCTGCAGTGGGTGTCGGAGGCACCGGCGTTTGGAGGTCACGGCGGCGTCCCCGGCCGGTGTTGGGAGGTGGAGTTTAGTGGTCGGGGAGGAGGGGGTTTCGGTCCGGAAATTACGAGAGAGTTTTGGACTGTTGGTTAAGAGGTCAGTAATCTTAGAGGGTGCAGTGGGTTTTTTTTTTTTTTTTTGAAATATGGTGCAGTGGGTTGCAGTTGGCATCTACCACTAATTTTATACTTTTAAAATTCAAACGCAAAAATATTCACCTAACAAATATTTTAAATTAAAAGTTTGTTGCAATTAACCAAAAAAGTTATAAATAAGTACTTACAAAAATCCATAAACATGGTGCTGTAATAGTCAATGATAAATAGTAAATGACCATTGCACGGCAGATTGTGCCCCCGCTAGACTGCATCGTACAACAGACTATGGTCGATTATAAAGGAGATTGCAATCGTTGTATCCTACTACCTATATAAAAGAAGTTATGGCCAGTTTGCGTGGCAGTGTTGGTCCAATTACGTGCTGCCAAATTGGACCAAGTGCCAGCGAAATGCCTACGTAATTGTGACGTGTAGAAAAGGTCGGTTATGTCCTTGCTGATGTGGAACGGATAGGCTGTGGTTGAAGGGCGATATTGTCTTTTGAAATGTCTCTGGTTGGTCTGGGCTGTGGAGCATGAACTTCGTAGTCGGTGATCTTCTTGGTGGGACAGGTGGCGATGCTCCGAGTAGCTGTGGCTGGTCTCCGGCAATCGTTAGTGGGACAGGTGTCGACTTTTTGCCATTTATTCTTAAGAATGTGGGAGACGGCTCTTCTGATGTTGGTGCCATTTGCTGATTTATTGCCAGTAGGTTAGTTCTTTCGTCTCTCTTCGTCTGTGTGTTTTCTACGGCTTGTGGGTTTTGTTTTCGCCGGCTGCCGGAAATTGGTATGGTGGGTTGTGCGTTATCCGGTACTTGGTGTGTGTACCGGTCTGCCAGGTTCTGTGGGGTTGTTGAATTTGGTTTTTTGACTTGGGTTTTACTTTTTTCTTTTTTCCGGGCAGTTGGTGGTTGGGGTGGGGGGGTTTATTTGGTTGGTTGTGGATTGAATATTTACTCTGCCATGTGGGTTGTTGTAATACTTACTTGCATGTGTGTTTTTTATGGTGATGATTAACAAATAGGTATTTTATATGGTTTGATTGCTTGCATGTGTGTGTTCTGGGGTTTTTTTGTTGGCTGATGGTGTTATTACTGCATGTAGAAGTGTGCTATATATACGTATAGGCTCTGCATGTGGTGGTTGTAGCCAGTTGAGAAGATGATGCTTGGTTAGTATGATTCACATTTGCTTACATTCAGTGTTGGTGTTTGCAGGTTGATCGGCTGTTGGTTGAGCGAGGAATTTGTTGTGATCGCTTATCTGGTATGGTCATATCTGTTAGAGTTGGCATTGTGTGTTTTGTTCACGCCTGTTGTTTGTCGCTGAGTTTCTGTTCTGGCTTGCTAGCGTGTGGGATTTGTGTCTTGCCATCCCATTGGTTTTTTGTTTGTTTGTTTGGTTGAGTTAATTTTACCTGGTTTAATGTGTAATGCTGGCTCAGTGTCTTAAGCTGGTGCGTTTCTTTTAGTAATGAGGCATCTCGGTGACGTTGGAATCGATATAAATCATGTGTAATCTGGGTTGATGGTGCGACTGAGTGTTTGCGGTGTAAATGTGGTTTGTCTACTGCTTGGTTATTTGGTGTAGTTTTTGTGTCTGTGATGTTGTCATCGTGGTTGAAGCTAATTGATGTTTGTGTCTTTTTGTAGTGTTTGGCCTGTGGTTTCTAAATGCCTACAGGTAATCTTGGGAAACGTACTCGCCGAGGTTTAGTGGGGGAGGAGCTAGCACGTGGTTCAGGATTATCTGCAGAAGTTAACAGTCCTGGCCCGGCTGTTCGGCCGACGAGTAGATCGCGGTTGGAAAATGCGGATGGTGGGCCTTCGTCTGATTGCTTATCTGGTATGTTCATATCCGTTAGAGTTGGTAGTGTGTGTTTAGTTTCATGCCTGTTGTTTGTTGCCGTGTTTCTGTTTTGGTTTGCCAGCGTGTGGGATTTGTGTCTTCCCATGCCTTTGGTTTTTAGTTTGTTTGTTTGGTTTAGTTACTTTTACCTGGTTTAATGTGTAATGGTGGTTCAGTGTCTTAAACTGGTGCGCTTATTTTAATAATGAGGTATCTCGGTCAGGTTGGAATCGGTATAAATCCTGTGTAGTCTGGATTGATGGTGCGACTGAGAATTTGCGGTGGAAATATGGTTTGTTTACTGCTTGGTTATCTGGCATAGATTTTTGTGTCCGTGATGTTGTTACCGTGGTTGAAGTTAGTTGATGTTTGTGTCTTTATGTAGTGTGTGGCCTGTAGTTTCTAAAAGCCTGCAGGTAGTCTTGGGAAACGTACTCGCCGGGGTTTAGTCGAGGAGGAGCTAGCGCGTGATTCAGGATTATCTGCAGGAGTTAAAATTCCTGGCCCGGCTTTTCGGCCGCCGGGTAGACCACGGTCGGAAAATGCGAATAGTAGGCCTTCATGTGCTGTAGGTAATACGTCTGCCATAGCTCCGCGGCCTTTGGGTAGGCTGCGGGTGCGTATTGCGAATCCCAGCCTGTCTGTGCACAATGCAGATGTGAGGGGCTCTGTTACCGGTTCTGTCGACTATACTGGGATACTAGGTAGTAGTGTGCAAGCACCTAGGTATGCTTCCCTGTATCCCATGCCTGTTGGTTCCATGGCTATTAGGGGTTTTGGGCTGAACAGACTGTCTGTTGGTTTTGTGGTTGGATATGGTACTGCTTTGGATGCCTATAATGGTTTACCAAATACTGTGCTGTCCTATATGCCAGCCGTGTCATCTGGGTTGCTGAATATTGCTTCAGGCGCGTCGGGTTCTTCATCGCCAGGTTCATTACAGCATCCAGACACTGTCTATGCGCCTTCTGGGAATAGAGGGACCTCTGTCGTACCCCCTGCTGTATCTATTGGTGAATGTAATAGTCGTGACGGCGGTGCTGCTCCAGTTCCCCGGCCACCCCGTTAGTCTTCTGTTCTCGATTATGGTTTCATTTATATTTATATGTGTTTTCAGTTATGGTTTGATATCTGTTAACTGGTTTTTTATTTGGTTGTGTAGGGCAGAGATGTTGTTTTCGGTGGTGATTTTAGGCAAGTACTCCCTCTGACAGTGCGAGCAACGAAGGAGGAATGCATATGTGACAGCATTGTTGCTTCGCACCTGCGGCGTCATATGCGCTTATTACATCCAACGTTGAACATGAGGGCAATACATGATCCATCTTTTGCGGAGTTTCTATTATCGCTCGGGGATGGCCTCTTGCAAGAAAATGATGAATCCTTATTAAAGATACCGCAATCTATGATTGTGCCTTTTGTAAATTATAGAGCATCGATTAGTGCTTACATTGATTACGTTTACCCTAACTTTGAAAGCGTGCCTGAAGTGTGGTTACCTTGTGTATCGGGCCATCTTGACACCAAGAAATGATTGTGTTGATTTACTGAATCAAATTTTACTTGGTAGATTCCCTGGTTACACACATGTCCACACAAGTTTTGATCATTGTCTTCCTGGTAGCCGAGATAACCATTCTTTGGAACTTTTGCATACTCTTCCACCTAATGAGCTGCCTCCTCATGAGCCATGCTTAAAATGTGGTTGTCCTGTGATGTTGTTACGAAATTTAGATTCATCTGCCGGGCTGCCTAATGGTATCAAACTCATTTGTAAAAATCTCCTTCCTAATATCATACATGCTGAGATAGCTATAGGCCACAATAAAGGGAAGGATGTCTTCATACCTAGGATACCACTCAGGCCATCTGAGACAGATAACTCCCCAGTTGTGTTTGAAAGAAAACAATTCCTGGTCCGACTATGCTTTGCTATGATAATTAATAAGTCCCTAGGCCAAACTTTGCAGTATGTTGGTATTTATCTTCCTCAATCAGTATCCTTGCACGGTCAACTCTATGTTGCATTATCTCGAGCAACGTTGTCTGCGACAGTGAAAATTTTAATACATCCACTTGATAATATCCAAACTGTTGACAGTACCCAGGATGTTGTGTACAAACATCTGCTACGTCGAGCGTCCGGGCATTTATAATATTGATTCACAATAGGAATAGCATATACTATATACATACACACATATATATATATATATAATCTTTTTTGTTTTATTATTATTATTATTGTTATTATTATCTCTTTTTTTTTTTTTTTCTTTTTTTTTTTTTTTTTTTTTTTTTTTTTTTTGGGTTATGTTTTCGTCCGTGTCACTGGAAATACGATGCATGAAATTATGGCCCCGAATATGTGCTTGCTATAATCTTGTCTGGTTGCAATATTGTGGTTTATATTTGTTGTTCGCTTGATTTTGCTATATCAAATGTACTTGCTGCAAAGTTAAATGATTGCGTGATTATGCATCGATTTTTTTTACGATCTGAAAAGCGTGTAACTACAAATGTGGTGCTTATATACGCTGTTTGTGTGTTGCTGTTGTAAACTAGGGGTGGAAAGTGATATGCTGAAGTTATCTGCCCTGACTGATCAATTGAAAGAATGGAAGATTAAACTTCGTGTTGTTGAGAAGTACCGTGCAACAACAGCTCGTTTTGGCAACACTAAGTATCAGCGATATGTCCTTTGTGATGGCGAGGTTAGTTAGCAAGTAGTCCATTGACCTCATCCAAAACCTGTGGTATAATCATCGTTACCTGCTTTGTGCTGTGCAGGGTAAAAAGATACAAGCCACAGCTTTTGATGGTGAAATTGAAACATTTGACAAACAGCTGCATCCATATCATTCATACTGGTTCAGTGATGGAGCTGTGCGCCGTGTTAACCCGCAACATCGCTACATTGACCACGATTATGTCCTTGTTCTGGATCCTCAGATGAAAATTGTACCAGTCGAAGATGCTGCAGATGAAAGGGGAGCTACTACATTCAATTTCAAGAATCTGACTGACGCCCGCGATCTCGTCGGGAAACCTGACAAATTTGGTAGTTTCCCCAATATTTTAGCACTGCATCGCTTGCTGAGTTTTTTTATTCGTTGCTTGTATTTAGCTGTGGTTGTTATTGCTGTGCTTGTCGTGGCTATGTTTCTTTGTTCCATAAAAATTTACATACTCACAATATATGTATCTATGTGCAGATGTTGCAGTGATAGTCATAGCTGTCATGTCGCCGAAAACTGTGCCATGGAAGGATTCGATTGCTCGTTCGAAGGTTCGAGATATAGTTGTTGTCGACGATACGTAAGTTCTTGGATGTGCCTTGCTTACTTCTAATATACTGTTCTGCGCCTATTTTTGTTAGTTAGGTATGATCACATTATAGGCAGTGGAAGTTCTTAAAATGATAATATAGTTAAATATTGTTTCCTACACTGCAAATATTGCTTTGTTATGCTCTGTAAAGTAATAGAAGAACGAAAGTATCCCAGATCAACATTAAGCTTGTACAATGTGAGCTGTGAGGAATCAACCATCGGTGTATGCAATGAAGATATTCTTGATTTGCCTGATAAATTAATATGAGCATGTACAACACTTGTATGTTCTTTTGATCCATCAATTTTGTTTTGTTCGTACTGGTATGGAATTCAGATATGAAATATACATGTTATATATATGTAAGATGTCTTTAGTTGTTTATGATGCTGAAAATTGTTGTGTAATCGATGATATCATGTGGTGTCTTTCCCCTTCCCCTTGCTGAATCTTAACCACTCTATATATTTGCTGTTTCTCTAACTTCATTTGCCTTGCCAAACAGTTTGAGTCCAGTGTGCCTTTCAGCTTGGGATGAGATAGCAACCACTGATGCAGAAAGACTGGCCAAGTTAGCAAAGTCCCAGCCGGTGGTCATCGTCACTAATGTTGTGGCATCGAAATACTCAGGTATGAACATGCTGTCTTCTGCTGAAATGTTGAGGTATGATATGTTATGTTTGCACCTACTGTTATGTTCATAAATGGTTTTGCCTGTGTCTCCCAGGATTCTCCTTGAAAACTACTATGTCTACAATGTTCTTGACTGATGTTCCTGATGCACGGGTCGATGAATTGTCGGATTGGTAAACTGTCTTCATTATCTACCTATATGTAGTGCATAGGTTGTCGTATGATAGTTTATGTTAACAATCTAAAGATATTGCAGGCGTGACGCTAACTACGAGAAAATTGATGCTATTAGTGACCCTGAGATGTTACTAAAAAAGAAAGTTGTCAGTACTTCCACATCTGAGTTCAAACTTGTGAGGATTGCAGACTTACCAAGTAGTCCGGTAACTTGTCCTGTCTAGCATTGTAGTCGCGTGCAAATTTATCTATGATATTCCCGATTGAATTGATGTTATTTTGCATTGCAGCAGGCTGGTTTTGATGAAGTCTGGGTGAGAGTGTCTGTTGTTGTTGCACCTTGTAGTCAGCGGCCGTGGTATACCGCATGCAACAAATGCAACCGGGCTACTAACCACATGATAGGCGAAGTATTTGCTTGCCCAGGCTGTGAAAAAAGTGATTGCATTTCTGCACCATGGTATGCCGCGTTCAATCTCACATAATTTTTTTCAAAGTTATTGTTTATCAATTCAATGACTCATGTAATCTATGGCTGTACACACAATAATCCATTTGTGAGCAACGGGGTCTTTCTCATGTAAGTATATGATTTCTAATTGCGATGTAAACAAATTGATATTGTGCAGGGGGCGCCTCGGAGTTCGAATTGGTGATGGCAGTGGTGAACTTGAGGTTGCTATATTTGGCCATGCCGTTGAAACAGTGCTAAATAAGAGTGCGGTCATCCTGTCTGCAATGACTCCAGATGTAAGCTAACTAGGCCCAGATTTCTCGGTTTTGAGTTGAAATGCGGCTGATTCCATGGGATGTTAATTGGTATAGTCGTCTTGTATTGCTATGCAGGAACAAAGCGATGTGTTGTCCAAGGCGAATGATGCAGCGGTTGACAAACGATTCTATTTCCGCTTGGCTCCATCCAGCAGCAAGAATCCACGCTGGCTTAACAAGTGGAGTGTTCGCCAAGTTGAGCTTGCATAAAATTAATTCTGTGATGAAGGCCTGTAAAACTATGTGATCAGATATGTATGTAGATACAAGGACTGCATTTAGCAGTGCATCCTGGAGACAGCAGTGCATAAAATTAACAACTTGTGCTTACAGAGTTGTTATTTTTATGCTTTTTGCTAATATTTTTTTGTGCAGTTTCATAGCAAAACATGGCTGTCGTTTTGTGCATATGAAGATGCCATACTATATAGGTCCTGATCTGTTGTATTGGAAGAGTAAAGTAATGTCTCCAATCATAGCAGAGACCTGTGTATTTTTTTGGGTACACTTTTTGGACAACATATGTGTAACATAACATATAATGTTTTGTTTGTTTAGTATGGGTGCTTTTCTTTCATACATTTTCCTACACCACATCTAATATTTATTCATTGCACATTCATCCCTTTAAGATATCCAGCTTCGCATTGTTTGCTGGCAATCCAATGTTGTCTGACATCAATAATTTTCTACGATTCATGTATTTGCATATATTATTCGAGTTAGTGTCTGATTATTGTTGTCTCATTGTAAAATGGACGTCTTTGATAGACATCTATACGAAACCTATTATGTACACAATGTTTTAATGCAATTAGCAGTAAGTTAAATATACCTGCGCACAAATCATGCCGATGTTACAGATGACATATCGATTCAGAGTTTGATGAATACAAGATTTTAGTAAAACCAGTTATTAGTAAGAATGCAACCTTAATACAATGCAAGACTAAACTCCAATTTATTGCACCTGCCTTTGAATTAGGTGTTGTCTTTTTGGCAACATATATTGAGTAATATGTTTTACAATGATATAGTTCGGCAATCTTCCTTATTATCGGGCTGTAACTACATAATATATGGGTTGTGCAGTCAAACTTGGGAAACTTCTGGCGGCTCATATATTGCAGTGCTTTCAGATATTCAATGTTTGTGAGATAGGTATCGGGAATTTTCTTTGTGTTTTTAATTGATATTTACAATTATCTTATTTAGCTCTCTCATGAGCATCATGAGTTCCTTGAGCCTAACAAAATCATACTCATAACATGTTACCTTCCAATGTCGATGCTTGTTATCTTCTCCAACCACCCAACATCTATGTCCTTCTGGTTTGGGTTTCATCATTTACATGCATTGGTTGATGTAAATTGAAGATTTATTTAGTAGATTGAGTTGGGAGCATTGCCAGTAGGCGGTTGGTTACATCCAGCACGTCATCATCGGGATCCAAGCGAAAACGGTCTCCAACAACTGTAGCAGAGGATCAGTAGAAAATGAATCTGTTAAGGTATTCTGGATGTTTGAGTTTAAATGTTGTCCTTTACGGTACTTTTGCAATTTGACGTTGCACCCGTTTCGTAGTAACTTATGACTCATAATTTTGGGATGTTAACGACTTGTAACATCTGTTTCGGTTTTTTTTTTTTTTTCTCCTTGCTTCTCTCCCCTCTTTTTCCACTCTCTTTTTTTTTTGTTTTTTTTTGTTGTTTTTTTTTTTTTTTTTTTTTTTTTTTATTATTATTTCCCTTTTTTTACACCCAAATTTGATCTCCTAATTTGTCTGCACTGTCAAAGTCGTAACTGGGCACATATTATATGTTATTATTACAATTTACTACATAAAATCCATTACTTCAGAACATTAAAAAGTAACGTCAGTAAGCAAAAACCTTTTACCAAGATTATTACAAATGAGAATCAATATAATGATTATGGACACCCAATTTATAAAATACAATAAAAAATAACATTATAAAAATTTATCACTGATACCTAAAAAGCAGAGCTAACTTTAAGATTTGAAGAAACAATATTTACATCCTAAATTTACAACTACCCATATTCGTTGTGCTGGTAAGAAGACCTTTCAACTTCATCCTCTCAGTCAAATCTTCCCTGATTTCTAACTTTTCTCTAACAGGTATTCCGACTTATCTCGCAATCATAACTTTGAACAGATACTCGATGTCATAACGTATCTGTCATAGCGATCTACTTATTCACAGTATTCGTATTCGTGATTGTTTAGGCAACGGATTCTCCAACTCCAGTCATCAGATCTCTGCGAGTCACAGGTTCTAATATCATCACTCTACAGGTACCTGATTCCGAATAGGATTTTCTTTGTCTGTATAATCGCTCACAGAAGGAAATCTACACTACTCATATTGATTTCCTCCTGTGAACAACTAATTGGCATTTGTCGGGTGCTACTGCCTTCATATGTTATATTAGTGATTTCTAATACAGATATGCTATCAATGTCTTGATCCAAAAATAGTAAACTCCACGTAGCGCCGAAATCTGTCTGATTGGTACCGAATGGAAATAAATATATCTGTTGATTAGAAGTTCATCTTCAGTTTCGATTTAAGGTACACATTGGTATATTTGGCTTGATAATGAGCAGAAAAAGAAACTAAAAAAAAAGGATTGAAGAAAAATATGATGTGAAATTGTAAGTACTAGATTCATGAATTTACTGTTGTTAATCTCACTAATAGATTAAATTGCAGTCATATGGAACATGCAGCTTCACAAGACAGCCTATTGCAGATATATACAATTGACCTTGTGCGTGAAATAGCAACCATACTTTATCCAATTATGGATATTATACTAATATATATATATATACAGGCCACCGAATACTCAAATACTGATTATTTGTTACAAAATATATGGTAGTACAGAGATTTCAATTTTTGGCAAAATAGCACGTCGCTAGACACAAAACTTATTGCTCTAGCTCCTTAAACAAAAAGGGGTGCATATTCAATCATGCTAGATACAATTAATTTTTACCAGATAGTTTCCAATGCATTTTGTTATTTTGCGTATGAAGGGTTATGAAGAAATAGCATCAGTTTGTGAATTCATTATGACGTATCTGAGCAAATACCTTGTGCAAATTAACTTGCACCGGCATTGATCATTCATAGTTTCAGTAAATTATCATACATGTATTTCAATCCCCATATCGCAATTTCTGCCGAACCAATTGCTGGTGTAGCATGAACAAAGATAACGCATTAACATGCATATGTTTTAGATCGTCTTCTATATACCACAATCAGTAATACATAACACTATATTCCTATTGCAGCTATCTGGAAATGAAATTCTTCCGAGTTATCACGGATCGAGATGAAGATAACAACAACTTGGTAGGCTTTATGTCGCATATATATGTGTGTGTGTATATATATACATGTATATGTGTCCTTTTAGAAAAAAATTACATTGAATAACACTAATATTAATTGTAATAAGAGGTAGATTCACTAAAGATGTCAAGCATCTATTCACTGCAGAGACTGCCAGATGACTTTGTACAGCGTCATCGATCTAATCTTGGGATTAATGCAGAGCTTGTACTCCCAGATGGTCGATTGTGGGAGATTAAAATGAAAAGTAGAGGTAACGACATATATTTGACAACAGGGTGGAAGGAATTTGCAGCACATTATTCGCTGTCATATGGGCACATGTTGACTTTCAAGTACAAGGGACATTCGAAATTCAAAGTGAGAATCTATGGTCTCACTACATCGGAGCTAGAATATAGTTCTGGAGCTTCTGTTCCGAATGCGAGTAAGCGTGAAGCTACTCGCGCATTGAGGAAGGCTGATTCTTACAAAGCTCACTGCAACAACCCATGTTTCGCTGTTGAAATACAGAAAACCCATTTGGAATCGTCTGGCGGACTGGTAAACTTTCAACATTAACTTTCATTCAGAACAGTATTACATTGAATTGCAATGATAGCGGTTGACAACCCTATGTTTGCATCACAGAATATACCAGTTCAGTTCAGCAGGGCGTACTTGAAAGAGCGGCCAACGCTTGTGTACATTACAGGGACTTCCAGTAATACAACTTGGACCTGCCGTTGTAAATTCCCAGGTGGAGAGAACAGCGACAAGAAACGAGTTTCTTGGTATCAATTTGTCAGAAGTGCTAATGTACGTACCGGAGATGCATGTGCCGTGGAATTAGTTGATCCGAGGATGCCAAAATTTCGGGTGAAAGTGTTTCCAGCATAGCCTCAATGTATGAAAGTTGTGTGTACTAAGAATGGCCAGACATCCCTTTTAATATAGTCATTCTAGCTACCTGTTCCGGTATTGTTCTATATTATTATCTTTGAAAAAACATAACAACCTAATGTCGCAATATGACTATTATTTTAATGACATGCATCATGTATTGTGTAATTCGAAGCTCTGTCTATGGTTTGCTTAATATCTAATGCATTAAATTACATTATGTTTCACATATATTGTCACATATCAAAGTATCTATCTGTGTTCTTTTTATTTGAATTGAACTTGGCATCTTCAGACAGAACCTAAATTAACAATTCCAGCTGCAGTAATAATAAAGCCAAATCTTGCACACAAGTAACAACAGTACTTCAATTGTCGAATCCGATTGAATAATATCAAACTATAACACTCACATGCTGTTGTACAATTCAATGCCTTGAGATTCCACACATGCAAACTTCAAATAATGCATTTGTTGCAATGTATACCCGATGACGAAGCAGAAATACACCTGCCTGCATACTGAGTCTACACACAGAAAGTCACAGATATTGAACGGTTGGCAGAGGTCTCTACAGAGCATATCTTTTCAATTTCGGATGCAATTAGGTGACAAGCTTCCAAATAGCTCATTGATATATGAACCTTCTTGGGAAGCACTCGCTGATCAGATAGTGCAGAAGTAATTGTGATCATGTGACTATCTCTGCAAATTGCACAAGAAATTAACTACGAATGTGAACTGTCAATTCAAGACATGATCAACACATATGAAATAACGAGATGAAAATTCAACTTGCAATGGTTACCTCGAATTTAGGAATTACATTGATTATATATTGCAGAATATGTGAGCACAGTTAGGGAAGAACTCACTATATAAGAACTGCTTCCCATGTTTAAAATCAATATCAAATTGCAATCAATACAATTGAGATTCAGAAATTGTATCAGTATACAACTAACAAATCCATTGTATTCTGAAGATGATGCCGTCCAAGATTGCAGATATTCGAATCCAAGAATATAAGGTGCGAAGTTATTATATCACAACCACACGGCTGTAAACATAATTATTTTTTCTTTTAAGGAACATATGTGAGATGAAAAACACGTCCACTGGCATTACTAAATGTCAATATCAATTTACTTCCGTTTGATTACTACACGCAATACCAATTTGTTGCATCAAATCATAGATTTCGACGTCCTCCTCTTACAAAAAATCAACAACAATTTCTACTATACTGTTCATGTGACGCATGAATTCCAATTACACGTACAATGAGACTATTGTGATCATACCTAACTAACAAAAATAGGCGCAGAACAGTATATTAGAAGTAAGCAAGGCACATCCAAGAACTTACGTATCGTCGACAACAACTATATCTCGAACCTTCGAACGAGCAATCGAATCCTTCCATGGCACAGTTTTCGGCGACATGACAGCTATGACTATCACTGCAACATCTGCACATAGATACATATATTGTGAGTATGTAAATTTTTATGGAACAAAGAAACATAGCCACGACAAGCACAGCAATAACAACCACAGCTAAATACAAGCAACGAATAAAAAAACTTATCGAAAAACTGGACAATAGCGTTGCAGAGCAGCTTGCATCTATGGGATCTCGACAAAGTGATCGTTACAAAATATTATATGATGCTCCAGATATTATTCAAGATCTGATTGTTGAGGACAAATTAGAAAGTTGTAAGCGTTACACCTCCTCAACTGACACAGACTAATGCAATCTCATCTGTATGGCAATTATGTCACTCTGCCCATGCTATTCTCTAATTTTCATCTTCAAACAAATACTGGTTATGTCAATAGTTTATATTTCACGTACTGAAAAGTTGTTAGTTCACTTCAATTATTTATATTATAACGCTGATATGAATCTAATAGTGCCCGCTATAGTGTCAACATGCGGCTTAGCCCGCACCAAAACCCGCAATGCAAGGTACTGCACATTGTCCCACACCCGAACAAAGGGGACCAAATTCAGCCCACACACACTTGGCTCACTTAGGCCTGCTTTTATCTTTACAAAGTACTAGGCATTAAGTTTACATATTTTAATAATTTGAATTTACAATCTTAAAAAATTATAACTTTTGGGTGAACTGGAATAGCAAAATTTTATTAGACCCACATATGCAAAGTTCCGTTCGTAATAAACGTTGGCCCAAAGCAACCAAAGCCCATTATTATTTATTTTTAAATAATAAGACCCATTATATTAAAAATGCGGTCCCCATGAAATTGTTGTAGTAATTGACAGTGCATTGTTTGCACCATCCATGATATATCTGATGTGTAAAACGTCAAGTAATATACATTGTATCACCTGTGGTATGAACTAATAACAAACGACGAATATCAGTGAGCACCATTTAACATTGTCAAAGTTGTAACTTATCGATGAAGGGGATGATAAAAACAAGAAAGAGCGAACAGAACAAAACCAACCAACACAAACTAATGCAATCTCATCTCCGAACAATATCCAGTCATGGCAAAGTGATTGTTACATAATATTATTTGATGCTCCAGATATTATTCAAGATCTAATCGTCGAGGACAATTTAGAAAGTTGTAAGCGTTATACCTCTTCTCCATACACAGACTAATGCAATCTCATCTGTATGGCAATTACGTCCCTCCATGCATGTTATCCTGTGATTTTTATGTTCAAATAAATAATCTGTTATTTCACTTCATTTATCTATATTAGAAGACTGCTAGCCAGTGGTATGTTCAAGTTCTCTGGCACTGAACTCACATCGAATGATGAATACCGGTGAGCTTCATTAAACATAATTAAATGGATAACTTATCGACAAAGAGAATGTTTTTTAAAAAAAATGGGGGTCAACAAATCTATAAATATAATCTTGCGAATACATCGTACTGTCTATCTAAGCTTGACTCCGAACATAATAATAAACACATCAATTCACGATTACTAAATCTATTGAAGATATCCAGTAAATGACAAATAGCAGTGACACAACCAGAGGTTATCAGAAACTATTTCTTTCATTTACTGGTTGTTCTTCAATGGATTTAGTGGTTGTAGTTTTTGTACAGTAAAACTGCTATGGTTCTATATTTTGATTTGTGATTCATCTAATATGCTATGATCCCATATTGTGATGTGTGATTCATATAATATTATCATTAATCCAATACAATAAATTGGTTGATGCCATATACAAACTTGCAAATGATACGTGCTTCGGATTGGACAACAAACCAATGCGAACAAACATTAAATTAACCCAAATTAAAAACTGCATTAACAGACAAAATATATTCCATAATTGCATAGTTTTGCATAACTAATTCAAACTAAACATAACCCAACTGCATGACACTCATCATAAAACCTAACATCAAACTACACTTCACTGGAACAGAATACCAGAATATGCAAGACCCTCTACACCTTCCGTTTCTTCTGGGACGAATCGACAACGCCATCATCTCTGTTCTTCCTCTTCCCGCCCTGATCTTGTGTACCATCTGGTGGACAATTTGCTTTTTTCCGCCGCAAACCTTCACTGCTTTTGCCTTTAACTTTGTTCTTGTTACTTGTGCCGGGATGATAAGTACAGGTCCAATTATTTGGAAAAGAGGAAGCTGTGTCAACCCGCCAGAATTCATCTTTATCCGATGCATCCGAATATATAGTTGACTCCGACCCCTTCCCAAGCACATACGAGTGATCATGCCAACTCTCCCACGAAGACATACTCAACTCACTCTCATACCTCTGATTTTTCTTAACCTTCTTCTTGATCTTCTTCTTGTCACCCTTCCTCACCTTACCATCACTACTTTCTTTACTATAGTCCATTGCTGTATTCTATGTAATGTCCACAGCAAATTGGTTGTGCTTATATATAGTAGATGAATATAAATTTGACAAGACCGTTGCAACTGTTCACATCCATTCAAAGAACTTATTACCATGCATCTTCTAAGAGACACATCTGTACTAAATGCACGCTTTCAATCAATTAGAAGATATTGCAAACCCCACTAAATCTGCCGCAGAAATCTTCAATACACACAAAACGATAGATCTTAATGATGAAACGTAAATCAAAAGGACTCAGCGTGTGACTGATTGGAGAGGAAACTAGGCGTTGACAATTGATTAGGGTTTCAGGTTATAATTGTGCTTTCTGGGTGGTAGCGGAGCAATTAACGCGTCTGTGAGAGTAGCAGGGTATATTTACGAAAATCAATTTTAAATAAGTATGATTTTCTATGATATCTATTTGGAATCCAAGAATATAAGGTGCGAAGTTATTATATCACAACCACACGGTTGTAAACATAATTATTTTTTCTTTTAAGGAACATATGTGAGATGAAAAACACGTCCACTGGCATTACTAAATGTCAATATCAATTTACTTCCGTTTGATTACTACACGCAATACCAATTTGTTGCATCAAATCATAGATTTCGACGTCCTCCTCTTACAAAAAATCAACAACAATTTCTACTATACTGTTCATGTGACGCATGAATTCCAATTACACGTACAATGAGACTATTGTGATCTTCCAAGCCAAACGACAACGCCCGGTGCAATGGCACGCCGATCTTCGCCCATCAGACAAGCAAACATGCCAAGGCCACACCGCGCGCAACGCGCGCGGGGTGGAACCTAGTGTGTACAAATGAGAGCATAGTTGTCTGATTACATCTTCTTTCTCACTACGCCAGAAAAATCCATTATCTTACATCCCTAGTGATCCAAAATTGGTGTCGGGGCACTAATGGAAAAAAGACACGTCTAATTTGGCAATCCTCACATCGCGTTATTCTCCTTCCAAATGAATCTTCGTAGATAATTAATTAAAATTGCATACAGATTGGTTAATGCCAGTGGAGCAGTGTTAAACTTTATGTGTCGTTTTCTCATTTATTTCTTGCACCGTTTTTGGTACTCGCAGACAGTGGCCATTACGGACGCAAACTCATTGAATTGTCTGGCATGGGGGGGGGGGGAGGAGAAGAAATCAAAACAAACAGTTATGCTCTTGATAGAACAAGGCATTGAACGACCGTATTCTCAAAGAAACAAGGCCACATGTTCTAATACAATTGGGATAAGTAGGAAGGTAAAACTGTTAGGTCAAATTCAAACTTTATGTAGATTAGCAAAAGGTGGAATCATAATCTACAAGACATGAACTATCATCTAGAATAGCTAAGGACATAAGAACTTTAAATTAGACTAACCTCGGTCCAGAGCTAGTGTAGTCGTCTTCAACGTCATGATGCTCTTGAGTGGACCGCGATCTTCCAACCACAACTCGGACCAGCTTTAATGATCTCTCTCAATTGGAAGAGTGAGACTACTATATTCGAATGTGTTGGGGATCACAGCCCTGGTAGTCTTTATATACTAAAGTGATGAGGCCCCTGTAACCCTAATCATTTAGTAATGGACTACTACACATAACAAAGCCCACGCCGCTTTATATTCCAACGGATCCAATTCTTATTTAGATCATTTTAGTAGCCCGTTTATTTGATAACCCAGTAATATAACTACTAATATTTTCATATTGGCCCACAAGGAAATAAAATTCCCTAACACTCTCCCACTTGGGTCAAACTTGAAAAACTAATGTAGTTATATTTCATAATCTGTAGTGCTAGCAAAACTGCAATCAACCTTAGAACATTCCTTATAACAATCTGGTCCATTGTCCATACCAGTGTGAGACCAAAGCGACATTTGCTACATTTATATATAGTCGTAACAAAGACCTATCAATGATCACCAAACCAATATATTCAGTGACATAGATCAAGTGTGGATGTGTAGCGAGAAATTACATGAAATGTGATCTTTAGACATGCCTATTTCCACTGATCCTTACTGAAGTGATATCAGACCATATAATTTTTTATCTTTATGCTAAACCGCAATTGAAAATTTAAAATAACAATAATTCAGAGTAACTTGAATAAAACATAAACTTAATTCTGCAGTAACTAAAGTAAGTGTCTTGAGAAATGACATTCATTTGATACAAACTCCCACTAAACCAAGGTACTTTAGGTATTACCACTCCAAATGAGCAATCCATTCTTCAACACTTTATGTGGTAATTTCTTAATTAAAGGATCCTCAAGAATGGATTTTATCACAATACTGTCACATTGATACAAACGCTCTGAATATTTTAAGAATGAATAAGAATTTATGTCAATAAACTTGACATGAGCCTCTGAATCAGATTCAGTGATCTGAAAATTATCTGAATTTCGATTAGTGAGCATACAGTCTTTTGTTCTCTTCAATACTTTACTAACAAATAGTATGTTAACCCTAATACATACAATGGTTAACACAAATTATACCAAATATACAATATGTATACAATAACTGCATGTGTACATATTCAGGTATACATAGACTCATGGATTCGTTGTATAACGAACCTTTGCATCCTTAATATTCTTGAAAATTGAATGAGACTAGAAATTGTCTCCTTAAGTAGTGGGTACTCCTCAGTACACAACATGAAGTACTAGATCTAGCAAATATCTTATCGATATAGATCTCTTGTCGAAAACTCGAGGATACACCAAGAGTATCTATTTTCGACACAAGAAATATGTCCCCAAGATCTTTTCTTTGGAAGCCTTATGAAATATTTTGGTTCCACCCAACAAGTCTATATCGGTGCTAGCCAAAATAGTCTAATCCAAATGATGCACCAGAAAATTACTCTCACTGAACTGTGGTACACACAAATATCTACCATAGTTATCTCGCAACATAATGAGATAATACCTTTATGAATATTGTGATGCCGTATCTAGAAGCAAACTTTAAACCATAAATGGAATCGTGTAAGTGACAAAACATGGCTTTGAATTACCAAAGTCAAATTTATGATTGTCATCCACTTATTCATCTATGTGTACCTCTACTTTGAGTAATTGTACATGACATAACAACTCAAAAGAGAATTTCGTAAAACTATACGAATTCTCTTTGTAGTCGGTGCCTCATTTAGATGAAATGTAATGACAACGCATGACATTTATATCTTTCATAATTACCTATAGCACGCCTTATTTATTGTAACTATCAACAAATAATAATATTACGAAAGATTTCAATGTCACTAATTTGTCGAAGATTTCATCTTATAATTACAGAATCAATTCACTTTAATATTTGTTTGACTTGTGAGAAGTTGATTGAATCATCTTCCACAAACTTCATGTCAAACCCAGTACTTGAGAAATAATGTAGTACCGAAACCAATGTTCTCATGTCATTAGTGAATTACCTTATCGGCACTTCATAGTTTAGGCTGATGAGTTTGCCTATTATGAATATCGGCCTTAATTTGGGTAAATGAGTCATATACCCTTATGGAATTTTTCTTTGAACGATGTGAATAACTTAATATGCACCCTCTTATTTGGTCAA
Source organism: Linanthus parryae (assembly GCA_023055425.1). Classification (NCBI taxonomy): domain Eukaryota; kingdom Viridiplantae; phylum Streptophyta; class Magnoliopsida; order Ericales; family Polemoniaceae; genus Linanthus; species Linanthus parryae. The sequence continues at coordinate 68,919,243 of JALGPY010000007.1, read as the reverse complement.
ACAAATAATCTTCCTTTGGGCCGATTAATGTTCGCATAAACAAGTATGTCTTACTATTTGGTCACACAATGACGTTCTTTCGGGCCGATCATTGCTTGCATAAACAATACACATGTACTTTTCACAAACATAACAAATGAAAGTTTGTAATGCAAGTATAACACATGATCTAATACTCTAGAGGAGGGGTTGAATAGAGTCTGAAAACTCTTGCTAAAAACTAGCCTTTTAAACTTTAAGCTAATGTATAAAAGAAATTTCAAAGATTTGGAATTGGTTTGTAAAGATTGAGATAAAACTGTAACTATCAGAAGCTTCAAACCCTTGAGATAGGAAATTCTCCAAAGCTTTGGAGCTAACTGTTTTGACTGATTTGCAATAGGAATATAAAGCAGTAAAGTAAAGCTAAAGAACATTGGAATTTTTACAGAGTTCAGTCACAATTGGACCTAGTCTCTACCTGAAGGATCTGATCCCTCCAGGATTTGAACACACTTATTATTAATCACCCAGACTTAGCCCTAGATCTCAAGCCTAAGTGAGCTACCTTACACTGATAAAACATGTGGTTCCCAACCTATATAGTAACAGCTACAACCTGTTGAAACAATAAAAACCTCTTGTTGTTCACTTAAACAACTAAACTTCTAAGTTTGAGAAATTCATAATGAATAATACAAATTCAGTACAGTTTGAAGAACTTGGAAAAGATAAGCAATAAAACTTGGAAGTTTTCTTCAGATTGGATGAATGATATTCTTCTCCTGCAGAGTTGAATTTCTTGATTTGTTTGAAGATTTGTGTATATGATCTCCCACGGATGAAAACAGTCTTCAAATCTCTATTGATCAGCCTCTTTCTGTGTTGTATGTTTGAAATTCAAACTTCAGCTTATAACAACTTTCTGCAACTATTTTAGAGATTTTAGGAACTGAATCCCTACAAATCCTTACCCCCTGAGATGCTTCTTTCAACAGCTATGTTTGGATCGCTATTAGAGTTTGTTTAGGGACGTTTGGAAGACCAACAATCCTGCACATACTCAGCAACAAAGATGAAATACAATCCAAAAACAATATCTATAGAATCTGATCAGCTAGACAGACCAGTTTATCCATATACGCTTGCTAATTTTGCCTTAGATATAACTCAATATAAATAGCCATATGTATATATATATAAGACAATATAACTAACATAATAAAGAGTTAGATTAACTCATTATCCAGTCCTGAATCAATATAATTCTTCCTGCATACAAAAATCATTTAGGCATACTTAAGAAGTTATGAGCATAAGGTAATCTCAAAGATTTTGGAGCTTTGATTGCCAGTTCACATGAATGACCTTGAAACAGAATCCTGCAAACTGTAAAACTCATTTAATCAACACATAAAAATAATATTTGCAAGAGACAATATTGAATGATAAGATCATCACTCAATCCAATATCTAAGCCTGCAACTAAAAAACAGTTAAGCACAATATATAGTTAGCACAAGCAGTACAGAATCTCAAAGCGGGAGCTTTGAGACTTATTGTCTCTAATCTTGTGGCATTCATCATCAAAGATATAAAAGACATAACTCCACCTGAGTTTGTATACACATTCAAGCTACATAACTTGAACTAACATTCTCCCCCTTGATGAAAGACAAAAACAAATATTATTGCTTTCTAAGATATCCTGCAACTCAATGTCATCATAAAACTCATCAGGATAGTATAAATATAAAATAACACATATCACAGATATATCAAAACAAACTAATAAATGAGAACCAGTAATCCTACAACATCCACTATTACACAAACTGAGAATAGACCAAAACTAAAACTAAAAGTTAGCAGATAATCATATAATCTTCTCCCCCTTTTTGACTTTCATCAAAAGAGTAGAAGAAATGTAGGACCATGTTCAGAGGTTTTTGAAAAAGAATAAAAAGACTTCAGGACTCTTTAAAGAAAGAATTAAAGAGAGAAAAGATCAGAAAGAAGAGGTTTCAAGCTTTGAGGTTCCAGCATCAGCACTCTTCTTAGCGGTCTTCTTTCCTCCTTGAACTTTTCCCTTGTCCTTTGTATCCTTAGGCTCCACCTGTTCTTCCTCCGTTTATTCTTCATCTGATTCTTCTTCATTCCCAGCTGTCTCTTCCACATTCTCATCTTGTTCTTCCATATTCTCATCTTGTTCTTCCACATTCTCAGCCTCAACATCAACAACCACTTCAGCAATGAATTCTTCAACTGTTGTAGCATTCTTTTCAGCAACTCCCTCAGTAGTCTCCTCACCACCAGCTTCATCATCAGACTGCTCAAACAAATCTTTTGAAGCAAGAACTATTGGAACCTTCTCCTTCTTTTGTTTCTTCAGCACATCCCGAATAACTTCATCTGAATCAATGCTAGTATATATACTTTCAGCAGATGGTGTCTTCTTCAAGTTCAAACCTTTTATGATCACATCAAGCTTTCCTTCCATTTGTAGGGTTTTTGATTCATGGATCGCGCAAACGGAAGCATAATCAAACAAACAACCATGCAAAACCCTCCAAGGATCACAAGTCTAGATGCATAACGATAGTGAATAGTGTCACGTTTGGGTTCTCCTTGATGACTTCAAACGCGAATAGTGTCACGTTCTCTATAGTTGATCCACGCCTAGAGTTGTTCCTAGATCTCCAATCACCTTGGTGCTAGCCCGGATTGAAAGGAGGGTGAAGAAATCACGCAAAACGAGACACCAAAAGGGGTTCGGCACCCTTTGTGGCGTCGGGGACAAGGGGCGGCGGCAAGGGGGGCGACGTCCCTCTTGTGGCTTGCTCTCTCTCTCCTTTGTTCTCTCCTACTCTTGTTATGATCTCTCTAGAGCATAATATTTTTAGGGAAGGAAGGAGGAGGGTCCTTTATATAGTCCAACAACTCCTTGTCAACTACCTAAAGGACTTATTCTAGTCCTACTAGAATTCAATTTAGTCCCTTCCTTGCAAATTAGTCCCTACTAAGTTTGCAAGGGTTTGCAAAGTGATCCTTCTAATTAATTAATCTAATTAATTAATTCCACAATCTAGTACAACTCTATATAGCGTGTGACCCCATAGGTTCTATCTAGTTGGTAGCAACTATTTGCTAATATGGAGCGGTTTCTAGCAAAACATCCATTCTAGCCAACTAATAGAATAGTCATCTAGACAACCTTGTACAAGTAATTGTCTCATCCCTTTGCCTCCATATCCGGATTGGACACGAGACATACAAGTCACACTCGTATATCCAATCCCTAGTTTCTCGATTCATGGAATAGCCTTATTCGTGCAAATAACATCAATATCCCATATATTGATTTATTTGAGTCTGGCCAGACATTCTATAAGCACTATCCTCGAGTGGCCTTGGATATTTGCTCCCGTTATATGGGAGGGGCAAATCCTCTCTACGTCCACTACGATCTCTAAGCTTGCTTCTCATTGTATCCAGTACACGCCTTTATAACTACCCAGTTACGGTGTAGCGTTTAACGCTACCAAGATCACAATGATCCACAACTAGAATATCTAGTGACTTCAAGTCTAAGGATGACAATACCTTTGTACCCGAGAAGCACTTGTGACTCAACATAACGTATATGTAGCCTTCTCGGTAATGGGTCAATCCAGTGCAACATTCTGTAATGCACACCTATGTGTTGGATCGTGATATCTCCATACCAATCCAACCCCATACTAGTCTATAGATGATTGTCCCATTTAATCATTATACTTGACTAGGGATTTTTAAGATAAACAACACAATTGTAAATCTAAGGACTTCATTATATTAAATATCCAATAAATAATAAATGAATTTCTAGCCAATTACAAATTCATACTAAACTAGATTGCCTCTAGGGCATCTATTCCAACAGTCTCCCACTTGCACTAGAGCCAATCTGGCGCATCTCGTATGCCCATACTCCAAGTGTGCCCTTCATGCTTCCACTGTGTGAGAGGCTTTGTAAGCGGGTCTGACAGATTATCATCTGTAGGAATCTTGCATATCCGAACGTCTCCTCTATCGATAATATCTCGAATCAGATGAAACTTCCTGAGCACGTGCTTGGACTTCTGGTGCGATCTTGGTTCCTTTGATTGCGCGATCGCCCCAGTGTTGTCACAGAACAACTCCACTGGATCCGCAATGCTAGGAACCACACCAAGTTCAGAAACAAACTTTCTGATCCAAACAGCCTCCTTTGCTGCGCCATTTTCAGCAATGTACTCAGCCTCTGTTGTAGAATCAGCTACCGTCTCTTGCTTGGAACTCTTCCAGCTCACTGCTGCTCCATTCAGGCAAAACACATATCCCGACTGTGATCTAAAGTCATCTCTATCGGTTTGGAAGCTTGCATCAGTGTAACCCCTTACACGCAACTCTTCCTCACCGCCAAACATCAAGAAGGCATCCTTAGTTCTTCTCAAGTACTTTAGGATATTCTTGACAGCAATCCAGTGACTCTCACCTGGATTGGATTGGTATCTGCTTGTCATACTCAAGGCATATGACACATCTGGTCTAGTACATAACATGGCGTACATGATAGACCCTATGGCCGAGGCATATGGAATCCTACTCATGCGTTCCTTCTCAATCTCATTGGAAGGACAACCACTCTTCGAAAGAGTGATTCCATGTGACATGGGCAAGAATCCCTTCTTGGAATCTTGCATGTTGAACCGTTTCAACACCTTGTCAATATATGTACTTTGACTTAGGCCTAGCAACCTCTTAGATCTATCTCTATAGATCTTTATACCGAGTATATAGGCTGCTTCCCCTAAGTCTTTCATTGAGAAACACTTTCCTAGCCAATATTTCACAGATTGCAGCATGGGAATGTCGTTTCCAATGAGTAGTATGTCATCCACATACAAGACCAGAAAAGCTACAGAGCTCCCACTAACCTTCTTGTAGACACAAGACTCATCTTCGTTTCTGATGAAGCCAAACTCTTTGACCACTTCATCAAAACGTCGATTCCAACTCCTAGAAGCTTGCTTCAATCCATAAATGGATCGTTGCAGCTTACAGACTTTGTTGGCTTGCTTTGGATCCTCAAAACCCTCCGGCTGTATCATATACACGTCCTCGAGGAGATTCCCATAAAGGAATGCTGTTTTGACATCCATCTGCCAAATCTCATAGTCGTAGTATGCTGCAATTGCAAGTAGGATTCGGATGGATTTGGTCATAGCGACTGGTGAAAAGGTTTCATCATAGTCAATACCATGAATCTGTCTGAATCCTTTAGCCACCAATCGGCCCTTATAGGTAATCACATTACCATCCATGTCGATCTTCTTCTTGAAGACCCACTTGCACCCTATGGGCCGCGCCCCATCAGGTGGTTCCACCAAAGTCCATACTTTGTTGGTATACATGGATTCCATCTCGGATCTCATGGCTTCTAGCCACTTCTGCGAGTCTGGGCCATTCATGGCCTCCTCATAGGTAGTAGGCTCATCATCTATGAGCATCGTGTCACCGGAATCAGTTACGAGAAGTCCGTACCTCTCGGGTTCCTGGCGCACTCTACTAGATCTACGAAGCTCTTGTGTTACCTGAACAGGTGGATCCACAACTGCTTGTGATTCCTGTTCATGTTCCATAATCGGTTCAGTGATTTGTGGTTCTTGAACCTCTTCAAGTTCTACATTCCTCCCACTTGCTTCTTTAGAGACAAACTCTCTTTCTAGAAACACGCCGGTCCGAGCAACAAACACTTTGTTCTCGGTTGGATTGTAGAAGTAGTATCCCTTAGTTTCCTTAGGGTACCCCACAAATTTACACTTATCCGATTTAGGCCTTAGCTTGTCTGATTGTAAACGTTTTACATAGACATCGCAGCCTCAAATCCTCATGAACGACAGTGTGGGACGCCTCCCACTCCACATCTCATATGGTGTCTTCATGACTGATTTAGATGGAACACGGTTAATGGTAAAAGCTGCACTTAATAGAGCGTAGCCCCAAAATGATAATGGAAGATCGGTTTGACACATCATAGACCGAACCATATCCAATAGGGTTCGATTCCTCCTCTCGGACACGCCATTCCATTGTGGCGTTCCGGGTGGAGTGAGTTGGGACACGATCCCACACTCTCTAAGATAGTCGTCAAACTCTTGGCTTAAGTATTCTCCTCCACGATCCGATCGTAGAGCCTTGATACTTTTGCCAAGTTGCTTCTCTACTTCATTCTTGAATTCTTTGAACACTTCAAAGGATTCGGATTTTGCCCTCATAAGGTACACAAATCCATATCTACTGTAATCATCAGTAAACGTAATGAAGTAGACATAACCACCCCTGGCAGGCGTGGCAAATGGCCCACACACATCGGTATGTATGAGCGCCAATTGCTCACTAGTCCTCTCACCTTTCTTATTGAAAGGGGACTTTGTCATTTTTCCCAATAAACAAGCCTCACATGTCTCATATGATTCAAAATCAAATGAGTCTAGTAATCCATCCTTATGGAGTCTAGATACACGTTTCTCATTTATGTGGCCTAAACGACAATGCCATAAATAAGCAGGATTTAAATCATTTATTTTAATCCGCTTGGTATTAATGTTGTAGACAGGATTACTTAGATCAAGGACATAAAGTCCATTAAATAATTGCGCACTAAAATAGTGAATATTATTCAAATAAAAGGAACAACAATTGTTCTTTATTGAAATAATAAAACCTTCCTTGTCCAAACAAGAAATAGAAATAATGTTTCTGCTCATAGCAGGCACAAAATAGCAATTATTTAATTCTAAAACTAATCCTGAAGGCAGAGATAGCTCGCAAACGCCTATGGCCAACGCAGCAACCTTTGCTCCATTCCCAACGCGCAGATCTACCTCCCCTTTAGCCAATCTTTTACTTCTCTTTAGATCCTGCATATTTCGACAAATATGAGATCCACATCCAGTATCTAATACCCATGATGTAGAGACAGTTAAATTGACATCTACAACAAAAATACCTGGTGGTGGTGGAATCACTATTCCAAGCCTCTTGTCCTCCAGATATTTTGGGCAGTTCCTCCTCCAGTGTCCAGGTTGACTATAGTAGTGACATTCACCCTTAGTCACGACCTTGGCAATGGCACCAACAGGCTTAAGGGCTTGTTCCTTGGACTTGGCAACTGACTTGCCTTTGCCCTTGGAGGAAGATGCAAACTTTTTGCCCTTTCCTTTATGCACCATCATAATGGCTTTGCCCTTACCCTTATTGATGCTCTGTTCAGCCGTCCTCAACATGTTGAGCAAATCTGGCAGTGGTTTAACGATCTCGTTCATGTTATAGTTCATAATGAACTGTCCATAACTCTCGGGCAACGATTGCAACACGAGATCGGTTGCCAACTCTTGGCCGACCGGGAACCCAAGCCGGGCGAGATTCTCCAAGTACCCGATCATTCGGAGTACATGGGGTCCCACCGGGTTCCCTTCTGCCAGATGACATTTGAACAGTGCCTTTGAGACCTCATACCTCTCTACCCTCGCCTGCTCTTGGAAGAGCTGCTTTAGATGTTCGATCATATCGACAGCATTCATGTTCTCATGTTGCTTCTGAAGCTCAGAGGTCATGGTGCAAAGCATTAGGCAGGCCGCATCATTAGCGTCATCAACACGCTTTTGATACGCCTTTAAGGCAGCAGGTGTCTGATTCTCTGGACCTTCTGGAACTTGCTCCTCTATTGCGTACAGCTTCTTTTCTTGCTTGAGAACAATTCTCAAGTTTCTGTACCAATCGAGAAAGTTGGTTCCTGAGAGCTTGTCCTTCTCAAGGACAGATCGTAGGGAATGTTGTGAACTCGATGAGTTGTTTGCCATTTGGAATTCTACAAAAGGAAAATACGCAAGTTTTAGTATTTGTGAATTTTTTAACTATATTTAATAATGGCTAGTTTATTAAATATAGCTCCCACTATTTTTCTACGGATTAATAACCCTCAAGATATTAATGCGGAAAATATCCTTATATTTTCTAGTGGGCCAAGATCCATCTTTTTCATCTCCTTATGAGCTTGCTTTGGCAAGTCACCCATAATTCGATTACTTCTTAGGTAGGAACAATTCCAATTGCATCCCATATGCAATTCTTGGTTCAACCGGGCAAATAACTCCTTATTTATCCATCCATATGGATAATCCCAATTGATTGCCTCTAGGTTTCTTAATCAAATTAATAGCCTAGTTGTGTTCAACCTCTTACCTAAACAATTGCACATTGTTACGTGCCATCGCATTCCATCATTATGAACCAAGTCGCCATGCTTTGGCACGCACGAACTTGATAAATAATGATGATAATGAGTGTTTAAATAACGAGAAGGCAAGAACACAATATTTAAAATTTGAGGGATTTTTCAATTCAATTATTTTGTTGATCAATATCAACTAATCTATCTATTTGAGTTTGGGCACAACTCCAAATAATAGATCCGGGTTGTCTAATTATCTTATTATCCTAATTGCATGCATCATCCATACACCAACCACACAAATAATAAGACAATAAATAAACAACCACAAAACAGAAATTAAACGTGATGTGGATATGGCCTTTTCTAGACTAAGATAATTCCAAGCCAATGGAATTATCTATGAACCCTAAAACAAACACACATCTCCATGCGTCTTGATCTTTTGGTCCATCCTTCATAGTCATGTGGTGTGCTCCATGCTCCATGCTCCATCTTTTGTGGCTCCTTTTGGCTTTGGGCTTCTTTTCTCCAATCTTGGCTAACAATCTACTTTATCTAGCACTAGCTAATATCTATACTAAATAAAATAAATCTCACAAGTTGAGAAAAAAAATGGCACGCAGGCCATAAAACCCTAATTAATTATTACAATTAATTGATCGGCTCGCAGGCCGTAAAACCAAACCACAAAATTAAACATCCACATCAAACCACATCCTAAGGCCATATCCAATCACCATGCGATTTGCACATAAACAGTTAAAATCCAATTTTAACGCGCTTGGTCAATTTTAATTGATTTTAGGATTTCTAGGGTTAAAACGGTCCATGGGCCCAACAATCCAATTGCCCGGGCCCAAATAAGTGAACCATAAAGCCCTAGGGCCGGCCCGGCCCAAAACCCGCAAGCTAGGCCCGCGGGTTAGGGCCGCCCGGCCCCTTAGGGCTCCAAGCTTGGGCGGCAAGCAAGGGGGCGGTCCCCTAGGGGGCCGAACCTCCTTGTGGAGGTTGTTTCCAAAACAACCTCCTTGCTTGGAGCCCAAGTTTGGTTGTTTCCTTGTTGTGGGAGAACTCCTTCTTCCCCAAGGATGCCCAAACCCTAGATCTAAGATCCTAAAATTTCTCAAACTCACCAATTCATGCATCCAATGCAATAATTGGGTCTTGTTATGATTAATTCTTTGACAAATTGCATCCAATGCTTGATTTGTCTTGTTTTACGCGATAAACAACAAATTAAGGTGTAAAACAACAAGAATGTAACACATAAACTACGTTTATGCTCTATGACCTGTGGCTCTGATACCACTGTAGGGTTTTTGATTCATGGATCGCGCAAACGGAAGCATAATCAAACAAACAACCATGCAAAACCCTCCAAGGATCACAAGTCTAGATGCATAACGATAGTGAAGGTAAGAAATCATAAACACACCTTTGGGTTCTCCTTGATGACTTCAAACGCGAATAGTGTCACGTTCTCTATAGTTGATCCACGCCTAGAGTTGTTCCTAGATCTCCAATCACCTTGGTGCTAGCCCGGATTGAAAGGAGGGTGAAGAAATCACGCAAAACGAGACACCAAAAGGGGTTCGGCACCCTTTGTGGCGTCGGGGACAAGGGGCGGCGGCAAGGGGGGCGGCGTCCCTCTTGTGGCTTGCTCTCTCTCTCCTTTGTTCTCTCCTACTCTTGTTATGATCTCTCTAGAGCATAATATTTTTAGGGAAGGAAGGAGGAGGGTCCTTTATATAGTCCAACAACTCCTTGTCAACTACCTAAAGGACTTATTCTAGTCCTACTAGAATTCAATTTAGTCCCTTCCTTGCAAATTAGTCCCTACTAAGTTTGCAAGGGTTTGCAAAGTGATCCTTCTAATTAATTAATCCAATTAATTAATTCCACAATCTAGTACAACTCTATATAGCGTGTGACCCCATAGGTTCTATCTAGTTGGTAGCAACTATTTGCTAATATGGAGCGGTTTCTAGCAAAACATCCATTCTAGCCAACTAATAGAATAGTCATCTAGACAACCTTGTACAAGTAATTGTCTCATCCCTTTGCCTCCATATCCGGATTGGACACGAGACATACAAGTCACACTCGTATATCCAATCCCTAGTTTCTCGATTCATGGAATAGCCTTATTCGTGCAAATAACATCAATATCCCATATATTGATTTATTTGAGTCTGGCCAGACATTCTATAAGCACTATCCTCGAGTGGCCTTGGATATTTGCTCCCGTTATGTGGGAGGGGCAAATCCTCTCTACGTCCACTACGATCTCTAAGCTTGCTTCTCATTGTATCCAGTACACGCCTTTATAACTACCCAGTTACGGTGTAGCGTTTAACGCTACCAAGATCACAATGATCCACAACTAGAATATCTAGTGACTTCAAGTCTAAGGATGACAATACCTTTGTACCCGAGAAGCACTTGTGACTCAACATAACGTATATGTAGCCTTCTCGGTAATGGGTCAATCCAGTGCAACATTCCGTAATGCACACCTATGTGTTGGATCGTGATATCTCCATACCAATCCAACCCCATACTAGTCTATAGATGATTGTCCCATTTAATCATTATACTTGACTAGGGATTTTTAAGATAAACAACACAATTGTAAATCTAAGGACTTCATTATATTAAATATCCAATAAATAATAAATGAATTTCTAGCCAATTACAAATTCATACTAAACTAGATTGCCTCTAGGGCATCTATTCCAACACCATTGAAATCACCAAGCCTTTGAACTTCCCAAATTTAGTAGACAGGTCAAACAACCCTTGCTTAAGATCTTCAATACAATCCTCTAAGACCTCAACTCTATCAAGAACCTGAGAAAAATTCAAGTTGCCTGAAGCCTTTGATGTTGTTGCTGCTCTTGGTTTGATGTAGTCATTTTACTTCAGCTCCTTTGCAGACAATTCAGAATAGAACTTCTACTTCCCTTAACTAGTCTTAACAACTCCAATCCTTTGAAGTGATGCTTCATCAACCAACCCAAAACCACTTGTTATTTTATCCTCATCTTCCACAGGCACTCCAAAGTACATAAAGAACAGTGGCAACGGATTTGCATAAGGCAAAGAATGATTCCTAGTCCTAGTTCCACAATAAACTATGTGCTCCATGATCACACTAGGCAAATCAACTTCAAAATCGTTGACTGATTAAGTACATCAAAATTAAAACCCTGCCAGTCACCAGTTCTTTAGAATGCTCCCTTGGTACCACACACCTCATGATGATTGAGAATAAAATTTTGGCTTCACAGTTGAACATAGAGTGTGTTAACTGTTTAGGTTCAATTGGTTTTCCCTCCAGGAAAAACATAGACTTGGTCATCTCTAAACACTCCCTCCTATCAGGATGTTCATGCACTCTACACTTTCTAGGTACTTCCAAGAATTTGCCAAAAACCGTATGGTCTAACCTCATATCAATTCAGGCAACTTTAGAGGTCGAAACATAGCTATCACTATCATCAACATCTTGAACCAAATTCAAATAAAACAACCTAGTTAGCCTAGGATAAGCCTCAAAGGTTGGATTCAACATCTTTAAAAAAATATGAATCTTTTAACTTCCTAATGCAGTCAATATCCAATTTATTTAACAACTCTTCACATATCATACTGGAATAAGCAATTTTTGAACATGCATACCCATTCATCCAAACACCTTTAACTTCTGGATTTATAAACCAAGATTCTGGAAGAATGTTCTTACCATGTCCATAAGTTTTCTTAGTCTTCACATCACTCTGCTTGACTCTCTTCTTCTGTTCTGTAGATGGATCACCTTTCTTCTCCTCTGGCTTCTTCTCTTTTGGTGTTTTATCACCCTTCTTCTCTGCCTCATACTTCTTCACTTTAGCAACCTCATTTTTTCTTAGTTGACTGATCACCTTGATCCTTGTTCCCCTGTACCTTATCCTTCACCACTGTCTCTGTTTTTTATTCAGATTCTGACCTAGCTTCTTGAACTTCCTTCCCCTTCTTAATTTCTTCGATGGTGGAGAAGTTTCCTGCATGCTTGTTGTATCCTCGGAGTCTTATCCATGAATGGTGATATTCCTATCTGCTTTCCTCTTGATTCTCTTTGAAGAACCCTGACCTAGCTGCTTGATTCTTTCTGATTTTTGCTCCATTGGGTTTTAGGGTTTTCAGAGGGTTTGAGAGAAATTGGTGTTAGAGTTATTTGTCTTTACATATATGAGGGTAGTTTAGTATTTTAGCTCTTTAGCCTATATAAGGCTCCTTTTGCTTCTTTGTAACATTAGACTATTATTCTCTTCTGTACAGTACTGCAGAACCCTAGTTTTCTTCTCCCTCTATGAATCATTCTTCGCGGTCTTTCACATGGTATCAGAGCAGTTTTTAATCATTCTTCTCCTTCCGTACAACGTTTTCAACCCGGTCTGCCTTTTTTGTATGTTTTCTGAATCGGAAATCGGTGTCTATTTTGCTGCTTGATTCGATTAATCTACTCGACAATCCCTTCTGATCTCAGTTTCAGTTAGTTTTGATTGTATTGATATCTGGTTAGTCAGTCGTGATGGCTTCTGAAGACTTGCTACAGTCTATCAGTGTTAGATTGAATGGAAAGAATTATGCGTACTGGACCTATGTTATAAGAAATTTTTTGAAGGGTAAAAGTGTGTGGGATATTGTCTGTGGCACAGATGTGAAACCTAAGAATGATGGAGTTGAAAATTATACACTATTTCTGAAGACCTGGGAGGTTAACAACTCCAAAATTATCACTTGGATTATTCAGTAGATCATTCTACTGTTATGCAATTGGCTAAGTATGACACAGCAAAAGAAGTATGGTATCATCTAGCTCGACTATACACACAGTCAAACTTTTCCAAACAATACCGGTTAGAGTCATATATTCGTGCTCTCCATCAGAAGAGTATGAGTATTCAAGAATTTTACACAGCAATTGTCGACCTTTGGGATCAGTTGGCTCTTATAGAATCTGTAGAATTAAAGGCTTGTACAACATATATTGCTCATCGTGGAAATCAGCGGCTGGTTCAGCTCTTAATGGCACTCCGTGGTAGCATACTCCATCGTAATCCGCTTCCTTCAGTTGATTCAGTGGTTAGTGAATTGTTGGCTGAGGAGATTCGTCTTAAGAGTATTGCAGGAAAAGTCGAAACTTCTGCATCTCGTCTATCGGTTTTTGCTACCTCTAATCCATCAGTTTTTGTTGTCTCTTCCAAACAACAATACAATTCAATTCGTCCATATGATGAATGTAGATACTGTAAGGGGAAGGGGCATTGGAAGGCACAATGCCCTCATAAGCAGCAACAACAAGGACATAACATCCAGCCAAGACAGCCTGGCCAGTACCAAATGAAGCCGCAAGGTCCATACCAGCCGAGACCACCCATGCAGTATCCTCAACATCAGCAGCAAAGATATGGTGACCCACCTCCACAGCATCACCAACAACAGCATCATGGTAATCAGGATCCACATAAAAATTACAGCCTCAACAGTTTGATACTGATGGAGTTGCACCCTCATTAGATTCCATTGCGTCGAATGCCTCCACTTCACTGCAGTATCTTAGTGAGCAGTTCCAAAAGTTTCTAGCTACTTAGCCACGTGCCATGTCTTCCAATTCTCCACAAGGTTTGCCATTCTCTGATTCATTAGGTACATTACTCTCTGTATGGATCCTAGATTCTAGTGCTTCTCATCACATGTCACCTGATGTTAATTCTTTTTCTTCCTTAACCCATGCACCAAATTTATCTGTCATGACTGCTGATGGCAGTCTTATGCCACTATCGGGACTCGGCTCTATTTATACATCCCACTTATCACTTCCCGATGTTTACTCCCAACCTTACTTTGAATCTAGTATCTGTTAGCCAATTGTGTGATTCTGGATACGTAGTATATTTTCTCCTACTTCTTGTCATGTTCAGGATCACGCTCTCAGAAACTGATTGGGACCGACCATAAGGGGGGGGGGGTGGGCTTTATATTTAGTATGACTTGAGAATACCTGACGTTGCACCCTCAACTGTGGATTTATCCTCTTTTCATTTAACTTCTAGTTCTTCTAGATTTTATTTGTGGCATTCTCGTTGCGACATGTTTCTGCTTCTCGTTTGAAGTATTTATTGTCTACTAGTACTTTAGGCAAGATTTCAGCCACAAATATTTCAGACTGTTGTGGATGTAAACTTGCTAAATTCTCTGCTTTGCTAGTTAATCGTAGTATCTCTTCATCTTTTGTTCCTTTTGAACTAGTGCATTATGATGTGTGGGGTCCTTCTCCTTTTGCCACCAAAGGAGGCTACCATTATTATGTCTCCTTTATTGATGATCACACACGTTATTGTTGGGTTTATCTTATGAAACGACAATCTGAATTCCTCAACATTTTTCTGTTTTTCCGTGCACATGTCAAAACCCAATATTCTGTTGTTATTAAGTGTTTCAGATGTGATCTGGGTGGTGAGTATACTTCTAATGAATTTTCTCAGTTGCTTGCTTTAGATGGGACAATCCACCAAACCTCGTGTATAAATACCCCTGAACAGAGTGGTGTTGCTGAGAGAATACACATTCTTGAAACAGCTCGCTCTCTACTCTTGTTTTCTTCTGTTCCTAGTATATTATGGGGGGAAGCCGCTCTCACTTCAGTTAATCTGATAAACAAGATTCCATCCTCTCTCACATCAAGTTTGTCTCCAGTTGAGAAATTATGTGGACGTTCTCCTGATTATTCTACCTTGCGATTTTTTGGCTGCACTTGTTTTGTTCTTCGTCCAACAATCGAGCGTAGTAAATTAAAGTCTCGCTCTTCTATTTGTGTTTTCCTTGGTTATGGTGAGGGCCAGAAAGGATATAGGTGTTTTGATCCTACTTCCCAGAAATTGTATGTGTCTCGTCATGTCGTGTTTCTTGAGCATATACCTTATTTTTCTGTTCCGGATAGTACACATCACATTACCAAATCTGATCTCATCCACATTGATCCTTTTTTGGATGACACTGATATAGATCACCCTCCAGCTTCTTCTACTTCCAGTAATAATTCTCGTGGTCTAGTTTCTCCTTTTACGCAGCATTATACACGCAGGGATCATTCTACAGGTACTTCTGTTCCAGCTCCGATTGCTCAAAATTCAGCATCCCCCCCTCGCCAGCAGTCCAATATTAGATCCCGGATCCCGAGCCTCGTTACCCTCAACACATTCGTAAGTCTACTAAGTCTCCTGATTTTTCATACTCTTGTCATTCTAGTTCATTTTCTTCCTTTTTGGCCTATGTTCACTCTTTCTCAGAGCCTTTGTCTTACAAACAGGCAGCACATGATCCACTTTGGCAGCAGGCTATGGCTGATGAACTAGATGCTTTGCACAAGACTCACTCTTGGGATTTGGTACAGCTACTACCTGGTAAGAGTGCAGTTGGTTGTCGTTGTGTTTATAAAATCAAGACTAAGTCTGATGGGTCTGTAGAACGTTATAAAGCAAGGTTGGTTGCTAAGGGCTTTACTCTACAGTACGGTACTGATTATGAGGAGACTTTAGCTTCTGTTGTTAAAATGACCACCGTGCGTACTCTTATTGCCGTTGCTTCTGTTCGTCAATGGCATATTCTCAGATGGATGTTAAAAACGCATTTTTACATGGTGATCTGCATGAAGAAGTATACATGACTCCACCTCCAGGGGTCTCTCATGAACCCGAAGAAGTTTGTAGGCTCAAGAGAGCTTTATATGGTCTCAAACAAGCTCTCCGAGCTTGGTTTGAGAAATTTCTACCGTGGTTACCTCTCTTGGTTTTTATCCAAGCAATTATGATTCTACTCACCTTGTGAAGTATACAGCTGCCCTCTGCGGTAATTTCTTGGTATAAAATTTACCTACTCGCCAAAAGGTTATCTTCTCCCTCTGTCCAAGTATGCGGTCGATATCCTTTAGTGTTCTCGGCTTACAGACACCAGAACATCAGATGCGCCTCTGGAAGTTAATGTACGATATTCTCCTTTTGTTGGTACTCCGTTTCCTGATCCTACTTTATATCGTACTAATTTTGGGAGTTTGGTCTATCTAAATATTACAAGGCCAGATATGGCTCACGCATGTCACATTGTCAGTCAGTTTGTTACTTCACCCACCACAGCTCACTGGAGTGCAGTCCTTCGTAACTTGCGCTATTTACGAGGAACTCTCTACCATAGTCTGCTATTCCCTTCGACTTCTTCTTTGGAGTTACGTGCATATTGTGACGCTGATTGGGCTAGTGATCCTACGGATCACAAGTCTGTTACAAGATTTTGCATCTTTTTGGGTGATTCTCTTATTTCTTGTAAGAGCAAGAATCAGAGTGTGGTTTCTCAATCCTCTATAGAGGCGGGGTATCATGCCATGGCATCTACTGCCACTGAGATTATTTGGTTGCGTTGGTTGCTTGGAGATATGGGTGTTTGTCTTTCGCAGCCCACTCCCATGTCTTGTGATAATTAGAGTGCTATTCAGATTGCACACAACTCAGTCTTTCACAAGAAAACCAAGCATATTGAGATTGATTGTCATATCACTCGCCATCATATGTTATGGGGTACTATTACTTTGCCATTCGTACGATCGTCTCTCCAGCTGGCGGATTTCTTTACCAAGTCACATCATGTTCTGCGGTTCAGATTTCTTGTTGACAAACTCTAAATGATTCTAGCTGCATCGTGAGTTTGAGGGGGCATGTTAGATTTATTTGTCTTATTTTCCATATAATGAGGGTATTGTTGTCTTTTAGCTCTTTAGCCTATATAAGGCTCCTTTTGCCTCTTTGTAACATTAGACTATCATTCTCTTATGTACAGTACTTCAAAAAACTAGTTTTCTTCTCCTACTATGAATCATTCTTCTCCTTCTTTCATTATTAGAAGATATGGATAGGGACAGAGAGAAAGAGATTGAGAATGAGAGAATGAAGCCCTGAAGTTGGCTTAAATAGGTAGAAGATTTTGACTCAAAATAGGATTGCATGCAAAATCAGATCTTTGATATTCTTGAGATATTTTTTGGATATTTTGAATAAATCTCTGAACATTTAAAATATTCTGAAATTATCCATAAGATAGTTCAATATATTTCTTGATAAATTTTTTGAATAACACTAAATAGCTTATTCACCAAAGCTTTGAAATAGTAGTCCAAAGCTTTGAGAAATTTCAAAGTTGCCAGAAAACATGAAAGCTTTGAAGCATACTTTCAAGGATAGGAAAGTATGATCTCAAGGCTTTGAAATTTTCACACATAATACATATAAGAACTAATACTCCCCCTAAACCAATGCATCCTTGTTTAGCATACCCAATTCAAGCCTTAGAGATGCAAACCTCTCATATGGCAAACGTTTAGTGAAGATATCAGCTATTTGCATAGTATTTGAAATGAAAGATACAGATACATCACCTTTCTCAGCGTGATCTCTTATGAAATGATGTCTTACATCAATGTGCTTAGTTATGGAATGCTGCACATGATTCTTTGATATTGAAATGGCACTGGTATTGTCACAGGTTATAGGAACATTTCTGAATTCATATCCAAGATCCCTTAATTGTTGAGCAATCCATAGTACTTGTGAACAACAAGCACCAGCTGCAATGTATTAAGCTTCTGCAGTTGACAAGGCTACTGAATTATACTTATTTGAATGTCAACTAATCAATGATGAACCAAGGAATTGGCAACATCCTGAAGTAATTTTTCTATCCACCCTGTAGCCTGCAACACTGCATCTGAATAGCCACTCAACATGAAATTAGTTCTTCTTCGATACCAAAGCCCCAAGTCTTTGGTTCCATTAAAATATCAAAAATTCCTTTTAACAACAACCAAATGAATTTCCTTAGGATCTACTTGAAACCTTGCACACATACAAACACTAAACATAATATGTTGTCCACTAGAAGTTAGATACAATAGTGAACAAATCATACCTCTGTAATCATTTTGATTCACACTCTTACCACTTGTATCCTTGTCTAAGGATAATGATGAACTCATAGGAATCTTTACTACCTTGGACTGTGACATATTGTACTTGTTTAACAAGTCCTTGGTATATTTTCCTTGATGTACAAAAATTCCTTTCTTCATTTGATGTACATGAATTCCAATAAAGAAATTCAATTATCTCATTAAGCTCATCTCAAATTCCCTGCACATTAGACTTGAAAACTCTTTTGAAAGAGCATCATTAGTAGCACCAAATAGTATATCATCAACATAAATCTTTACTACTAACATATCATTTTCATGATTCTTAATAAAAGAGTTCTGTCATACCAAGCCCTTGGAGCTTGCTTAAGGCTATAAAGAGCTTTGTCTAATTTGTAAACATGATCAGGGAAATTGTCATCTTCAAAACCAGGTGGTTAAGCAACATATAATTCTTCTTGTAAATAACCATCAGGAAAGAACATTTGATATTCATTTGAAAAAACTTAAAAGTGTTTATGAGATGCAAATGCAAGAAGTATTCTGACAGCTTCTAACCTGGCAGCTGGAGAAAGTATCCTCATAGTCAATACCTTCTTCTTGATTATATGACGCGAATTCTTTACGCGCTTAAACGCAAGTATACGGTCAAGTAGTATATGGAGTACTTTACGACTCCGAGTATCGAACCCAAGGGAATTTACGATTATTAATTGACTAGAAAGTAATTATAGGAGATCTAAGTAGCCGGTAAAAAGTTGTTTGAAGTTGTAACGTTGTCGCCCACAAACAAGCGACGTAAATTAAATAACAAGTAACTAACTATTTTTGTAGGGTTTTCACTTTCAACAAAGATAAATTGTGATTTGATTACGATTAATGAGGAAGAAATAGGTAATTGATGTCCCTAGGGTTGTTAACGATTTCCGGAATTATGCATGAAACACTCTACTCACGTTCTAGTTATATCGGGTAATGCTCATCACGATCTTCTCTCGATCTCACGTGATTTTGTGTAAACAATAGATTCCGGGTCCTCTCGGTCCACCTCCGTCTACTACTACAATCTAGTTGATTTGTCAGCCTTGATTAGCGGGTCCTATCGGTCCACCGAATTCACTAAGTTCTAACAAAAATCAATCGAAACTACCCTCACACGATTAATCAAGTTTCTATCTCCTCTCGGTCTCAAGAAACTACAAGATCACCTAACTAATCTTTAACACGTCTCAACGAATTCACTTTCGTGCAATCCTATCAACAAGTAGCATCCTACGGGTGATCAAGCCAAGAACACTAATAAATAAAGAACAAGAATAGTTTGGATAACAAGAACGTTCATAAACTTTAAGCTAATGCATGCTTCAAGTCCAAAATCCGGAAAAACGTCTTCAAACCCTAGTTTTCATCAATCACCTAGCTTGAGATGTTTAGCTAGACATAATAGTGTTCAACATAAACAATATAATGAAGTTCATGAAGAATAGAAGAAGAAGAGATGATCAAACGCTAGAATCTTCAATGTTGATGATCTTCCAAGCTCCAAGCTTTGTCTCTCGTCTTCCCTAGCTCCCAAGACTTCAAAGATGCGTGAATACCCTGTTCTTAGGTCGTCTCCTTCGTTTTTTACAAGCTGGGCACGCTTTTTAATGAAAACTAGCCGAAATTGCACTTCAGCCCCTCTACTTTGTAATTCCCGGACAGAATTATTTGCTGATTTTGCGCAGGCTGTATCTCCCTCATACAGACTCGTATTCAGGCCTACCATATATCGTTGGAAAGCTACGGATGTCTACTTTCCAATGCCGCAAGCCTTGCTTCAAAATACTTTGTAGATTTTCCTGGGCATCGAAAAGAGTGCAGGCTGATCCTGTGTGACTTTTCCAACTTTTCTTCGTTTGTGCGTCTCCTTTTCTCCTCTTCATCTAGCTCCATTCCAAGCATATCCAAGCATCTCATAAGCTCCATTGCACCTATTTTACCTGAGATACACAACACTAAACAACCTGTGCAATTATCATAGCAAATATGAGAGAAAACATGCACAAACAAGCTAGAAACACAACTTTTCACTCTTAGGCTTAGAGATAGTCAAATTCACATATTTGCGCACATACAACATATAAATCATGTGAAATAAGCCTATTACAAGTAATATGGAAGTATAAAAATAACTCCTAAAAGAGAGTTATCAAACACCCCCACACTCACCTATTGCGCGTCCCGAGCAATCCAATCAAAGTCCAATCAAAATCCGACCACAATCCATCCAAAAACATCCTCCAATGAAACACAACCCCACAAGTGATACGAGTCGAGAATTGAATACTTACTAGAAACACCGTTGCATACAAATCCTAACTAGCCGACTCAATAACAACACAAGACTCGAAAATGCAACAATATGTTGCAAATGCAAGCTACGACTCCATCCTACACAAACACATATATACACAAAACACACTTTTTATCTTTTTGGTTGAGACCGGGCAATCTCCATTGGCTTAAATCGATTATCATGAAGTGATGAGAATCCTAGGAACAAAGCATGAGTTGAAACTAAACTCGACAACGAGACTCTCCCCTAGTTAGTATAGAAAGCCTAACTTTACTAAGTACAAGAGTACGCTACCTCTTCGTTTGTGCCACGAAATAAGAGACTACGCTAGGCAAAGCCACATCCAAGGTCCGAGCTCCTAATCCGCTAACGGTTTTTAGATGATGAGGCTTAGGGATATATAGATAATCTCGTCGAAATCAAGTTCTAAGCGTCACATTGTCACATCACATCCCACATCTCACACACCCTCACCACAATGATAGAAACCGAAACCCGAAGCTCACCACCTCCGGCCCTCAATTCCCTCAAACCCCGGTACACTAGTGATCTCCGTGGCCATCCTCGTTTGTCGTGCATGAAACGTGAACCGTCGTCGTCAAAGTAGCTCCACCACTCGTTTCAATTCAATCCCAACTCAAACTTTATTTCATCTCTCCTTTTTCTTTTTCTCTCATTTTTTCTTTTTATTATTTTTTTTCACAATTCTCTCAAAATACCATCACAATACAACAATAATACCCGAGTGGTCTTCAAATAACAATCAAATATGCTAGGAGAAGGAAACACATAAATCGATGAATGAATATCACATAAAAATATCATCTCCTCCTAACTCAATCAAAGTCCATGTCAAGTCCAAGCCGCAAAATCAATGAAATGCATGTGTGGGAGTGGAGTCATCGCAAGCTCTCACTCAATGTCCGGAGTCAAAAGTCGACACCCCCACACTCAAATGTAACCATATCCCCTCTCAAGTAGTCCCGAAGATGAATGTATCTCGTGCCTAATCCAACCGATCCTCCTACACCAAAGTAATCAAAACCGGTACCTAGCACGATCCACCAATTAAGTTCTCCCAACCCAATTCCGTGCGTATTAGATTCACACACTCACGACTCTCCACAACTGTGTCCATGATGTAATGGCATGGAACACCGCCACACTCAAGTGCGCAAGCCTACTCACTCACCCTCGCATCCCCTCGTAGATAATCAACGAAGTGCAAGCGAGATGTAGAACTCAACGAATTGTATAATCACTCCCTCATCGAACCCCCTCAACTACACAACCCCCTCGTGACGCACTAAAGTGGTGATTCTAATCAATTTGTGATGAAGGCCAAGAATCGTCACCCTAGGTCCGAAGGCTAGCAAAGAATCCAAGGTTAAAATTGGGGCGTCTAATGGTCCTACAAGGTGAGTTCTAAAAGCAGTGAGTGCTCTAATACACAACCTCGCACAGCTGTTTCGTGTGCCACTACGAGGCGGGTTGGCGACTACCTAAGACGTACACATGGATGTTCGGCTTGTTTAGCTCACACCTAATTCAACTCTTGTAAGAAAATAGGCACACACTTTGAGTTTGAAAATCACTTAAGTGTTAAAAATAGGTAGGCACTCCCGTAAAGAAATTCTCTCTATACCTACTAGGGGGGACTCAAGTCGTCACTCTCGGTCGCAAATCATGCTCTACGCCTAAAACCCTCACACTTCGCGATTTATCAAACTTTAGTCTCTTTCGATTGCCCTTTTCTCATAATTTTCTCTTTTTTTTTTTTAATTTCTTTGGATTTTTCAATTTTTTTGATTTTTTCCATATAATTCCTACTCTACATGCAAGCCTACACGAACTAAACTACACAAAACATTCGACCGGGTAGGTAGACTCAAATAAGAAAAAGTGCAATAGTAAACACAAACACAAACAAGTATATACACGACTAAAAAGTCACAATACGATATGCTATCACAATATCACGACACAGACTACAAAACTAGACACAATACGACACGAACAAACTATATGCAGACATGGCGATGCAAACACTGACTGGCTAGTCAAGACTAAAACTCCCCCGACACTAGAATACGTCGTTGTCCCCAACAAATTTAGAAGTAAAACCGAGGACTCAGCATCTCTAATGTGAGGGGCGGTGGATCTACTCGTAGTCAAAGTCACGGCACAAGAAGGTAGCTACAACAAATTTAGAGATAATTCAAGCTACGTGCACGTGACAAGTTGTGTATACCGAAATTAAGCAAGTACTCAAGTAATTCCCTAGAATTCTAAAAATAAAATCCTAGAGCAAGTACGATGTGCCTAAACGGTAAGTAAAGAGTGAGAAAAGAAGGTACTCACAAACCGACACAAGGTCGGGGACGAAATCCGATAGGTGGTGGCTGAGATAGCAAGAAAAATCCCCAAGCAAACATTTTACAGAACAATGCAAGCTCCCTTGCGGTCGAGTGTGTGAAACACACCGGGGTCGACTGATCAATTGCTGCTGACGAAAAGAAGGAACGAAGAATCCCCGAGCTCGTATCGCGTACGACAATACTAGCTCCCGTAACAGTCTAATGTGAACTAACACACCGGGGTCGATTGCTTCGTCAAACTCTTCATCCATTTTCGAACTCGGACTAATCTATAAGAGCTGCACCCTGATTTGTTTTGAATATTATAGGATTGTGGCAGTGTCTTGTTTCCATTGTCAATTGAGTTATGCCAACTGTTTGTTGGTTGCTTTTTCATGAAATCCTCAGGGAGCTTATCAAACTCAACTCATTCTTCAAATACACAAAGTCAGTACCAACTAGGGTGAATAACCCATCCTCAATTTTTATCAATATCATTGAGGCCAACCACCATAGCAATTACCAGCAAACAAACCCACAATCGAAGTAGTTCAAATTCAGATTCAATTGAAGGATATAGAGACTGATTGAGAGTGGGTTTCAATTGAAGGATAGGGCGTGTTTCAGTCGGCGAAATCAGAGTGAACCAACGATTTGCTGGACTTCATGGCTGGCAGGGGAAGGTCCGATGGTTTGGGTACTGTGGTGAAGGTCGGAGAGGGAGGTGTTTTCTATCACCGATCTTAATGGGGACGGTGGCGGCTCTGGTTTCTGGTCTGAACGGTGGTTGCGAGCGACAGGGGCAGAGAGGTGGAAGGAATTGTGGCTGGAATTGGGTCGGACAAGGATGGGGCAATGATGTTTCGGGGTTCAAGCAAGAGAGTGAGGCAGTGGGTTTCTGGGTTTGGGCTTCGATGGTGGTCGACTAGGGCGGCGGCTGCGGTTCTGGTCGAGGAGAGGAATTATCGTCGACAGTGTTGGCTGTGAGGTTCGGTGGTGATTTGGAGGTGGCGTTGGGAGGAGAGGCTGAGTGAGCTGCTGCTGGTGCTGGGGTCGCCGGAGTGAAGAGAACCCACCGGAGTTAAAGGCGGCCTGAGAGCCGACTGAAAATCGGGGAAATCGCCGGAAAATTGGTCGGAATTGAGAGAGGGAGGAAGGAGGACTGAGGGTTTTGTGTTCGACAGAGGGAGAAACACGCTGGTACACCCCGATGAAACAACACAATTTTCCCGAATTCCCTTTCTTACCCTAAAAAACCATCGAATTGCCCTTTTTACCTCTGTTCGTGCGAGCAAGAAGGGTGTTCGCACGAACAGTGTTCACAAGAACACTATTTTCTGTTCTTAATATCCGGCAGTGAGTTTTTGGGTCTTGGCTGTTCCTGCGAACACAGGGGGTGTTCGTGCGAACACCCCTGACTCCAGCTTCAATTTTGTTTTTTTTTTGTTTTGTTTTTTTTTGCATCCTGACCTCCCGAACTCCAATGCGTATGCCGTTTTCACCGTTAATTCCCTCAACTCGTGTGGAATTCATAAGTGTGAGAAATTTTTCGACACACTCGAGAATTCTCCCTTCAAGCCATGAAATACCTCTTTGCCTCGCAATCCGCCATTTTTTTTCTTCTTTCTTTTGCGTTCCTCTTTTGCGTTCGGACTCCGATGCGCACATTCTCGTCGGTACGCATCAAGAAGGGGAGTCCGGATCGCGTCTTCACCCTGTAACCTGAAGAGACTCATTTCAAATGTCAAATTCTCGCTCTCTCACCCCTCAGATAACAAAACGGAATTAAAAACGCACACAACTTTATTTAAAACACACTCTCTAAACTAAAGCATAAAATTACGTTGGGTTGCCTCCCAACGAGCGCTTGTCATTTACGGTCGACGGCCCGACCTAGTTACCTCATGAAGCTCAGAAAGGTGGTTTGGCAGGTCGTGTCGCATCCAACTTCTGGCGCTGGATACTCATGACTACCTCGTGCGCCTGCACACTCGATTCTTTACCCTTAGGATCTGGCGGATCTCCTTGTGTCATCTCTGAAATTCCACGCACAACTTTCACAGGAAATGGCAAGTCTGGCTTCACCTCATAAGTGTACTGAGGAGTCGGTTTGAAAACCTGAAAGGTCTCCACAGTATCGTTGACCCTCATGATCAACTCTCCATTCTCCACATGAATTAAAGTCCGATCAGTAGCCAGAAAGGGCCTACCAAGAATGATCGGAACGTCACCAACTGGCATGTCAAGGATCACAAAATCATCTGGCATGATCAAACTACCACCCCTCACAAGTAAGTCTTCTACCACCCCAATGGCCTTCTTGGACGACTTATTAGCGAACTGCAGATTGATCTAGGTTTTACTAGGCTCCCCCACACCTAGATTTTTACATACTGAAAGCGGCATTAAGTTGACACTCGCCCCCAGATCGCACAAAGCCTTGCCTGTATATGCCCCGCCAAGTGTAGCTTCAATTACAAAACTACCTGGATCCTTCTTCTTCTTAGGCAATCCATGCAAGATACATGAACTCACATGCTCATTCAGCTTCACTGTCTGAAAGTTATCCATAGCTTTTCTCCCATAGATTGCATCCTTGATAAACCGCGCATACTTAGGCATTTTCTGCAGCGCCTCAATCAACGGAATGTTTATGTGCAGTTTGGAGAAAATATTGAGAAATCTCCTGTACTCCTCAGAGTCATCCTTCTTCTTTCTAGTTTTCAATGGAAAAGGTACATCTTTAGAAAAAGAGGGTGGTGGTAATACCTCATTGGAATTTTCCTCATCATGTGGAGTCATGCCTTTTGATTGGGGGACCATGACAGGTGTCTTCTCATAATCGAAGACCTCATGCTCCTTAGCCTTTGATGCTTCAGCTCTGGCATGGCTCGGGTATGGTTGATCAGTCAACGAAACCCCGCTGCAAGTGGTAATGGCATTTACCTGGCGCACATTCTCTGTGTCAGACGGTAGAGAACCAGGTGCTCTAGCAGATAATTGCGTTGCAATTTGCCCAACTTGAACCTCTAGTGCACGAAGAGAAGTCTTCGTAGCCTGAAAATCAGAAGACATAGCATTGACCGTCATGGTCATATCGTTCATGTTGTTACTCAGCTGTGTCAACGCCTTAGTTAGTACAGAAATCTCTGGGTTTGGCGCTACAACAGCCGGTGGTGGAGCCTGCGACACTGGTGCTTGTGGCATGTGCTGAAACCCAGGTGTGTATATAGCTCCAGACTGATCCCCATACCTGAAACCTGGATGATCTCTTGTGCCTGGTCTGTAGTTCCCTTGGTTCCAATTATGTCGCTGTCCTTGTGCCCCCAAAAAGTTGACATCTTCACTTGCAATCTCGGCCAAGGCTGAATCAAATTCCTGCTCCTCTACTCTTGCAACTGGCTTCTTATCCCGATACACATGCTTGGCAAAATCTGACACCATCTTGCTGATCCCAGTCTTCCATTCATCATCTCTAGGTTCAGGCAATGCCGATAATCTCCTGGAATCATAGAGTTGTGAGTCCTGCTTAGCGAGCTGCTTCATGAGCGCATAGGCTCCTTCCTTGTCAACAGAGTACAGAAAATTGCCTCCAGCTTCTCTGTTAACCAGCTCCTGATTGTGACGTTCTAGACCATAGTAGAAGACTTGCAAAATTTTGTAATCCCCAAAATCATGGTTTGGGCACTTCCTGATCAAATGCATAAAACGGTCCCATGCATCTACTACAGTTTCATCGGCATGCTGCCGAAAGCCTAAAATATCACCCTGTAGCTCAATCACCCGTTGAACTGGATAAAACTTGGCCATGAACTCATCCACACACTGAGCCCATGTAGTTATCGAATCAGGAGCTCTTGACTGTAGCCACTTCTCAGCTGCACCCTTCAGACAGTAAGGGAAAAGAATTAGCTTCAATGCCTTTGCTGTTACATCCTTGTACTTGGTAGTCTTTATGTACGCGTTGAACCTCCCAATAAATCCATTGGGGTCTTCATCCCTGTTCCCATAGAATTGGAACTGATTGGTCACCGTCTGAATTGTCGCAGGCTTAAGATCAAAGTGCTCGGCCTGTATCTCTGGCACCACAATTGCCGGATTGTGTCCATAGGTGGACGACTGAAAATTCTCCACAATAGCCTGTCCAGACTTGTTGTATGGTGTCTGGGCGTTGCGATCATTCACCAGTTTAGACATCTCTTCCACCCGCTGATTGAGTTGCGCGTTGGTCAATTGATCACCCATAGTGCTTTGTTTCTGTCTTCTCCTCTGATCTCTGAATAACTGCTCTGGGTCTTCAAGTGGAGGCACAAGTTCTCTAGGGATCCTGGACATACACTGATGACCTGAAAAGCAGACTCAAATACAAGTGAGAAAACAAGTAGCTAATGAAACAAAAAAAAAAGTAAAAGAGATATCCTAAATCAATTTCTACTAACTAATAAACTGTTAAAGTCCCCGGCAACGGTGCCAAAAACTTGACGCGAATTCTTTACGCGCTTAAACGCAAGTATACGGTCAAGTAGTATATGGAGTATTTTACGACTCCGAGTATCGAACCCAAGGGAATTTACGATTATTAATTGACTAGAGAGTAATTATAGGAGATCTAAGTAGCCGGTAAAAAGTTGTTTGAAGTTGTAACGTTGTCGCCCACAAACAAGCGACGTAAATTAAATAACAAGTAACTAACTATTTTTGTAGGGTTTTCACTTTAAACAAAGATAAATTGTGATTTGATTACGATTAATGAAGAAGAACTAGGTAATTGATGTCCCTAGGGTTGTTAACGATTTCCGGAATTATGCATGAAACACTCTACTCACGTTCTAGTTATATCGGGTAATGCTCATCACGATCTTCTCTCGATCTCACGTGAATTTGTGTAAACAATAGATTTCGGGTCCTCTCGAACCACCTCCGTCTACTACTACAATCTAATTGATTTGTTAGCCTTGCTTACCGGGTCCTATCGGTCCACCGAATTCACTAAGTTCTAACAAAAATCAATCGAAACTACCCTCACACGATTAATCAAGTTTCTATCTCCTCTCGGTCTCAAGAAACTACAAGATCACCTAACTAATCTTTAACACGTCTCAACGAATTCACTTTCGTGCAATCCTATCAACAAGTAGCATCCTACGGGTGATCAAGCCAAGAACACTAATAAATAAAGAACAAGAATAGTTTGGATAACAAGAACGTTCATAAACTTTAAGCTAATGCATGCTTCAAGTCCAAAATCCGGAAAAACGTCTTCAAACCCTAGTTTTCATCAATCACCTAGCTTGAGATGTTTAGCTAGACATAATAGTGTTCAACATAAACAAAATAATGAAGTTCATGAAGAATAGAAGAAGAAGAGATGATCAAAAGCTAGAATCTTCAATGTTGATGATCTTCCAAGCTCCAAGCTTTGTCTCTCGTCTTCCCTAGCTCCCAAGACTTCAAAGATGCGTGAATACCCTGTTCTTAGGTCGTCTCCTTCGTTTTTTACCAGCTGGGCACGCTTTTTAATGAAAACTAGCCGAAATTGCACTTCAGCCCCTCTACTTTGTAATTCCCGGACAGAATTATTTGCTGATTTTGCGCGGGCTGTATCTACCTCATAAAGACTCTTCTTCGGGCCTACCATACATCGTTGGAGAGCTACGGATGTCTACTTTCCAATGACGAAAGCCTTGCTTCAAAATTCTTTTTAGATTTTCCTGGGCATCGAAAATAGTGCAGGCTGGTCCTGTGTGACTTTTCCAACTTTTCTTCGTTTGTGCGTCTCCTTTTCTCCTCTTCATCTAGCTCCATTCCAAGCATATCCAAGCATCTCATAAGCTCCATTGCACCTATTTTACCTGAGATACACAACACTAAACAACCCGTGCAATTACCATAGCAAATATGAGAGAAAACATGCACAAACAAGCTAGAAACACAACTTTTCACTCCTAGGCTTAGAGATAGTCAAATTCACATATTTGCGCACATATAACATATAAATCATGTGAAATAAGCCTACTAAAAGTAATATGGAAGTATAAAAATAACTCCTAAAAGAGAGTTATCATTATACCCCTGTGCCACAAGTCTGGCTTTGTTTCTCACAACCTTACCATTTTCATCAAGTTTTTTTCTTAACACCCTTCTGGTTCCAATTACCGATTGTGTCTTTGGCCTAGGAACCAAGTTCCAAAACTTTTTCTTTTCAAACTCATTCAGCTCATTCTGCATTGATTTGATCCAATATGCATCTTCTCATGCCTCCTTTGTATTCTTAGGTTCAATCATGGATACAAAGGCACTGAATGCACACATGTTTCTTAACTGTCCTCTGGTATGTGTACCGGGTGTTGGATCTGAGATGATATTGTCTGTTGGATGAGCTAACAAATACGTGAACCTCTTCCTTGGTGTCCATGGTTCTGGATATCCAATAATCTTTTCAATCCTTTGAGAACTTGATGCAGTAGCTGGAGCCCTGTGAGTTCTTTTAATCGCAGTCTCAAGGCTTTGAGATTTTGGCTCAACAGGATGTTCAAAGCTTTGGGATGCTTCTGAATGTTCATGCATATTAGTTTTGCTTCCTTTTTCTTTCTCACAATCATCATTTGCCTCATATTTATTCAAATTGAGATCTGCAAAACTCTCACTCAAGGAGTTATCAATACTCTCATC
Organism: Linanthus parryae; assembly: GCA_023055425.1. NCBI lineage: Eukaryota > Viridiplantae > Streptophyta > Magnoliopsida > Ericales > Polemoniaceae > Linanthus > Linanthus parryae. The sequence goes on along the minus strand of JALGPY010000007.1, from coordinate 68,889,637 downwards.
AAAGATCACATGAATGCTCTCTTCAACAATATTAGTTCTCTTATTGAAAACTCTATATGCTTTGCTAGTTTGAGAATTACCAAGAAATACACCTTCATCACTTCTAGCATCAAATTTTCCATGATTATCCTTGCCATTAATATGCACATAACAAGTACAACCAAAATGCTTAAAGTAAGAAACACTTGGCTTTCTGCCTTAAACAATTCATAAGGAGTTTTCTTCAAAACATGTCTAATTAAACATCTATTTAGTACATAGGTGGTAGTGTTAACAACTTCTGCCCACAAATACTTTGGCAAATTACTTTCAAGTAACATGGTTCTAGACATATCTTCAAGTGTCATATTTTTCCTCTCAACCACAACATTTTGCCGAGGATTTCTAGGTGAAGAAAAGTTGTGTGAGATGCCATGCTTTGCACAAAATAAATCAAAATCAAGCTGATCAAATTCTCTACCATGATCACGTCTAATTGATTCAACATGTAAGTTTTTCAAAGTTTGAAGCTCTTTGCAAAGCTTTGACATTTCGGATAATGCTTCAGATTTATCTCTAATGAACATAACCCATGTAAATATAGAATAATCATCTACCACAACAAGCATATATCTCTTACCTTTGAGAGTCTGAACCCTCATAGGACCTCACAAGTCCATATGCATCAATTCTAAGGGTCTAGTGGTACTTACAAAGTTCTTTGGCTAGAATGAGCTCTTTGTCTGTTTACCTTGGATACATGCCTTGCAAATTTCATCATCTTTGAATTTCAGGATTGGTAAACCCCTTACCAAGTCTTTGAATATGAGCTTGTTCATTGTATGCATGCTAATATGCCCAAGCTTTCTATGCCAAAGGTTAGAGTCTTTCTTCAAAGATTTGAGACACTTCAGACTTTCACATGCAAATTTGTTCGTACTTAAAGCATAAATATTGTATGACCTAGGAGAAGTGAGTATGCAATTGCCAGATTTTTCATTTTGCACCACACATTTCTCCTTATCAAAAACTACTTTGTTACCTCTATCACACATTTGAGATATACTTACTTTAAACCTTCAACTAAATAAACATCAGAAATTGAACTTGCAGAATGATTACCAATACTGCCAATACCAATTATATTGCATTTAGATTTGTCCTAAGTGTGATTGTTCCTCTATATTTCTCTTTAAGATTAGTGAATAAAGATTTCTTTCCACTCATATGTCTGGAACAACCACTGTCCAAAATCCATTTTTTATCCTTAAAAGCTTTGGTGACATCCTACAAAATTCAATAAATGCCTTAAGAGGCTATTAGACCAAGTGTATAATTTGGATTCATACTCAGAATCAACCATGTTATGTGGTCTGATTCTTTTTAGAACCCAAATCTGTCTCACTTGTCCCTTAAGCTAGTAAGGATAGATGTTCCTCAATATATGAGGTTTTGTCCTTCTAAAGGGGCAAGTCAACTTAATATGTCCAATTTTTTCACAATAATGACATTTTGGAGAATGTCTGCTTCCAGATTTAACAAATGTGGATTGGTTCATTTTTGGAAAATTTGGATTATAACCAATTCCACTTTTATAAACATAATGCATACTTCCTCCAAGCATGAGATTAAGCTTGTGTTCTGAGCCAGGAAAGGTTTGACAAGATCTTCTTAGATTCTTGAAGCTTCTTAGTTAAAGAAGTTTTCAGTTATTCTAAATCATCTGAATGATTCTTTAGATCAACATACTTATCAATTAAAAGAGAGTTTTGAATCTACTGTCCAAGGCTTTGAAGTCACTATTAATTTTCAACTTAGTTGCTTCAAGACTCTTGTTTTGAAAGATCAAATAAAATTCTCCTTGGCCTGCTCATGAACCTTTATTTTCAAGAATCAATCTCATTCCTATAACTCTCCTCATTTAAAAACATACTTTTGAGGATTTCAGGCAAAACATTTGAAGGGCTAGATAGAAGATTTTTTTTTTCCATATCTTCAATAGGCTTTTCTGCAGAGTTGTCTTCTTAATGCTCAACCATTAAGCAAAGATTGTTCTGCTCCTCATCAGAATCTGGTTCTGTTGAAGAATCATAATCACTCCATGAAGCCACCATTGCTTACTTTGTTCTGTTTTCATTTTCCTTTTTATGAAATTGCCTTTTTTTTGTGGACAATCTCTTACCAAATGATCTTCATCTCCACATTAAAAACAATTCATTACTTTAGGTCTATATGAATGTGAAGAAGATTTAGCTCTCTGATCCTTGCTACTTGAGGATCTGGATTTGTCTTTTTTATAGTCCTTGTTTCCTAAGCTCTTTTTCTTCTTCAAGATTCTGGTCAATGCTTTGGAGATCAAGGCTAAGGCTTCTTCATCATCATCATCTTCATGTTCATGGCTTTGATATTTTTCATTATCCTTTTTCTTGAGTGACAGATTCTTGATGTTGTCACTCATGTCACCATCTACTTCCTTCATTGAAATCTCACGAGTGAGTAACTTTCCTAGCAGATCATCTAGATCTAAAATACTCAAATCATGTACTTCCTCAATTGTAGTTGTTTTTGGTACCCACTTGGCTTTTGGCAAACTTCTTAGGATCTTTATGACTTTTTCTTCATTTGATAAAGTCTTTCTAAAAGATTCCAAGTTGTTCACAATATCACTAAACCTCTTGAACATGTCCTTGATGGATTCATAAGAATTCACCTTGAACAGTACATACTCCCTCAGAAGGATATTGATTTTGGTATGCTTGACTTGGCTTGTTCCTTCATAAGTGACAGTCAATTTTTCCCAGATCTCCTTGGCACTCTTGCAGTTTAATATTCCAATTAACTCATCTGCACTAAGAGCACAATATAATAAGTTCAAACCTTTGTAATTCTTTGATACCTTTTCCAGTTCAGTAACTGGGAGATCTTCTTCTGATTTGACAGTCCTGACTCCATCAGAGGTAGTACAATACATATAGGGACCATTATCAACAATTGACCACAGCCCCATGTACTGGTATATGATGAAAATTTTCATCAATACCTTCCAATGCACAAAATTATCACCACAGAACAGTGGAGGTCTGTTGGCTGCTCTTCCCTGTGAGAATCCTCCATCACCCACATTACTCATAGTCACAAGATTGTTAGATATTTAAGTAGTGACCAAAGCTCTGATACCAATTGAAAGTTTGTAATGCAAGTATAAAACAAGATCTAATACTTTAGAGGGGGGGGGGGGGTTGAATAGAGTATGAAACCTTTTGCTAAAAACTAGCCTTTTGAAACTTTAAGCTAATGTATAAAAGAAATCTCAAAGCTTTGGAATTGGTTTGTAAAGCTTGAGATAAAACTGTAACTGTCAGAAGCTTCAAAGCTTTGAGATATGAAAGTCTCCAAAGCTTTGGAGCTAACTGTTTTGAACTGATTTGCTACAGGAATATAAAATAGTAAAGTAAATCTAAAGAACACATGAATTTTTACAGATTTCAGTCACAATTGGACCAAGTCTCATGCCTAAGGGATCTGATCCCTCCAGGATTCGAACACACTTCTTATTAATCACCTAGGTTTAGCCCTAGATCTCAAGCCTAAGTGAGCTACCTTACACTTATACAACTTGTGGTTCCCAACCCACCTGGTAACAGCTACAACCAGTTGAAACAATAAGAACCTCTTGTTGTTCACTTGAACAAATAAACTTCTAAGTTTGTGAGGTTGAGAAATTTACAAAGAATAATACAAATTCAGTACAGTTTGAAGAACAAAGAAAAGATAAGCAATAAAGCTTGGAAGTGTTTTTCAGATTGGACGAATAATCTTCTTCTCCTGCAGAGTTGAATTTATTGATTTGCATGAATAGTTGTGTATATGATCTCCCACGGATCAAAACACTCTTCAAATCTCTGTTGATCAGCCTCTCTCTGTGTTGTATGTTCGAAATTTAAACTTCAGCTTATATCAACTTTCTGCAACTGTTTGAGAGATTTTAGGAACTGAATTCCTACACATCCTCACCCCCCTGAGATGCTTCTTTCAACAACTATCTGTGGATAGCTATTAAAGTTTGTTTAGGGACGTTTGGACGACCAACGAACCTGCACGTACTTAGCAACAAATTTCAAACACAATTCAGAAACAATAGCTATAGAATCTGATCAGTTAGATAGATAAGTTTATCCATAAAACCCTTGCTAATTTTTCCTTAGATATAACTCAATATAAAAAGCCATATGTATGTATATATATATATATAAATATATATTTGTAAGACAAGATAAATAACATAATAAAGAGTTAGATTAACTCATTATCTAGTCCTGAATCCATATAAGTGTTTCTGCATACATAAATCAGCTATCCCACTTCACCTGAATGACCTTGAAACTGAATCCTGTAAACTGTAAAAATTATTTAATCAACACATAAACTCAATAATATTTTCATGAGACAATATTGAATGATAAGATCATCACTCCATCCAATATCTAAGCCTGCAGCACAAAAACTGTTAAGCACAATATATAGTTAGCACAAGCAGTACAGAATCTCAAAGCTTGGAGCTTTGAGACTTATTGTCTCTGATCTTTTGACTTTCATAATCAAAGATATCAAAGCTATAACTCCACCCTAGTTTTTATACACATTCAAGCTACTTAAATTGAACTAACAATAAACTCCATCCGAACTCAACATCCTCAAAATTCTAAAAAAATGACTTCATTTGAGAAGACAAATCTCTAGATGTCGAACTTCTCAATTATTAATGATATCAATAAAAGTGGCAACAAGAAAAATACCAAGTTCAATATCTCCCACTAGACCCATAAGGCTTCATTTTAGGTGGGATGATCCGAAATGAGAACTTCCTTATGGAAGGCATTCGCCTAGCCAATCATATATGGTACTAAATAGCCACTTTAATACATAAAGTATTTTATATTTAAGCTGCAACCTTAAATCTTTATTCCCATAGCTTCATGATAAAGAAATGATTAATCATTCTCCTCACAAAATCCAGATATGTTTAATTTCATCCCCACAAACCTAATTTATGACAAGTATATCTATAACTCCATCTAGGGAAGAAATTTATGCACATGTATGAGAATTAAGTTAACACCGTGAATGTTATTACCTTATACATTCACATACTTTACTTCTCGAACCAATTATAGGTGTTGATGAGGTGACAAAAGTCTGCTGAACTAAATATGATACTATTTTCTACTCAAAACAACTATAAAGAGTGGTCTACCATATCAGTACATATAAGTTCTAATGTGTCCTTATTTCACACAAATCAAATTCTTTATACACCCTTTACACTTTTAACACAAATTTAAAATATTTGTGAAATCAGGGAGGCTACGAATTCTATTAGACACAAGCATCTTAAATCTTCCAACACATATATTCCTTTAGCTTTTGTGCCCTTCGAAATATAGAATTCCCACGCATCATTGTACTTTAAACGATGACATGCATGGTTTCACTTAATGAAGCATTACTTTTGAATTATTGCTTTTAATCGAAATAAAGCATTTATAACTTTCACTAAACTATATTTAAAACACCAAAATTTCTTTTATTTCCGAAGGAGTAACTGAATTTATCTCAGAAAACATTATTTATGTAACATTAGTAAATATTTTTCTCAATAAACATAAAATTCAAACAATGTTTGAAAATAAGTTAAAAGTCTCTATTGCTTGAACTATATATGTTTTGCTATTACGCATAAAGATGAATCTTACAACATAAGGTGGCTATCGGCCCAACAACCAATCAGGCATAAATATTCTTCATTGAGTAGTTGCACCAAAATCTACTCACCAAATATGATTAGTTACAATCTTAAATTAGCTCAAAATTAATGCATAGTGAGAAAATATTTTTTTCTTATCCAGCATTTGATAAATCTATATTCACGCGTCCACTTATATATATGTAAAAATATCAAAAATTACCGAATGATAGTATTTTGTTCATATTTTGGACTGTGATTCAACATCAACTTACACGGCTGTATCCCCTTTATCTCGACTATTATCCATATGGTAAATCCTAAATGAGTACATTTAGTTTAACCTCATACAACTATTTTCTCTTTTAACACTGTAAGGTCACAAGTTTCATGGACTTGAAATTCTTAGCTATTTCAAGGCCTTGAACCAGTTTTCAAAGCCTTGAATCAGGTTTCACAGGCATGAAATAGCAGAGGCCTTGAACCAGGATTCAAAGCCTTGAAATTGGCTGACCTGCATACATGTTCTGAGGGGAGTTTCTCTAAACTCTTTTGATTTAATTTTATCCCTCTCACCCCTATACTTTATGTGTTATTATTTGATGATGAAAGACAAACTGTTTGATATATCTAACATGTTTTAATCCATCATTTTTGACTCAGTATTGCAGTGAAATTTTATTTCCTATATATGAAGGATTTGTTTCCTTATCTGACTTTTGCAGGAAGGAAATTACTTAGTGAAGATGATCCTATGATCAATCAGAGACTCATGACAGCTTCTCAGACTGTTTGAATGCAAGATCCCAACAATATCTCTGGAGATTGTAATGAACTATCCGTTGGAGAAGGCTGTTAAAGAGAGTCAAAGTTGTTGCCTACAAAATAGGAAGTTGTTGCTTAAAATCTGGGAAGATTTGCAGAGATTCAAACTGTATAAATGGAGCTATTTTGAAGCAACAATACACAACTCACGGGCAAAAAGAGAGACATAATTATGGACTGACAAGCATCAAAGAAGCTCATCACTCTCACAATCCAACTCACAGAAGTTCACTGCATTCTTCACTGCAGTTATATGCTCTAGTGTTCTTCTGTATTGTGTTTTATTGGTAGATCATTTCTGTAATACTTTTATACTTCATTCTCAAGGATTGTTCAAGGTGAACAATAGAGAATTCTTAGTTAATCAGTTAGCTAGAGCAGGCACTAGATATGTTAGAGAGAACCACAAGCTGTAACAGAGTAATGCAATTCTTTGTGCTTGAGATCTAGGGCTTAGCTTTTGATTAATAAGAATTGAGTTGAAAATCCTGCAGGGAGAAGATCCCTTAGGTAGAAACGTAGGTCCAAGTGGACTGAACTCTATAAATCCTGTGTGTCTTGCATTTACAGTTCATTCTCATTCATAGTTTTTACAACATTCAAACTTATCTGTTTTCAAGGGTTTGAAACTCTTTTCAAGGCCTTGAAAAAGACTTGTCTGTTTCACTTTAAACTGTATCTCATTCCAAAGTCTTGAATTTGTGTTCATGGCCTTGAACTCCTTTGCACTTTAACTAAAACTTTTTTCCTCCTCAACTTTTGCAAAAAGTTGGCATACTCTATTCAACCCCCCCTTCTAGAGTATATGTGTTGCATATCCATATGCTTACTCTCCTTTCAATTGGTATCAGAGCCTGTATCACTGTATAAGATTTAACCATCTGGTGATCATGAGTACTGCAGGTGATGGTGGTTTCTCACAGGGAAGAGCTTCCAACAGACCTCCTAAATTTTGTGGAGACAACTTTGCTCACTGGAAAACCCTGATGAAGATGTTCATCATTGATCAAGAAATATAAATTTGGACCATTATTCAGAATGGACCTCACACATTTTTTTACAGAGAAAGATGGGATCAAAACTCCCAAATCTGAAGACTCACTCTCCTCTTCTGAATTAGAACAATTTTCTAAGAATTACAAAGCTATTAACATCTTGTATTGTGCTTTGAGTACAGATGAATTCAATAGAATATCAGGCTGCAAGACTGCCAAAGAAATCTGGGATAAGCTTGTGGTGACATTTAAAGGAACCAGTCAAGTCAAGCATAATAAGATCAACATCTATCTCATGCAATATGAGTTTCTCAAGATGAATGCAGATGAGTCAATCAGAGAGATGTTCAAGAGGTTGACAGACATTGTCAACAACCTTGATTCTTTGGGAAAACATATTTCCAATGAAGAAAAGGTGAGGAAGATACTGAGAAGTCTTCCAAAGGCCAAATGGGAACCAAAGACAACAGGCATTGAAGAAGCTCAAGATCTTTCATTACTACAACTTGATGATCTACAAGGGAAGCTCCTGAAACATGACATATCCATGAATGAAGCTGATGGAGAGCTACCTGAAGGTGTCAAGAACTTAGCACTCAAGGCCAAAGAGAATGAGAAAATTCAAAGCCTTGATACTCAAGATGATGATGGTGAAGATCCTTTTGCATTGATTTTCAAAGCCTTGACCAGAATTCACAAGATGAAGAAAAACTTTGGAAACAAAGACTTCAATAGAGAAAGAAACAGATCATCCAGTAGCAAGGACTACAAAGGTAAGTCTTCTCCACAAAATAAATCCAAAGTCATGAACTGCTTTGAGTGTGGTGATGCAGGACATTTGATAAGAGATTTTCCACACAAGAAAAGCAAGAACTTTCAGAAGAAAGACAATGAAAAGAGAAAGAAAGCTATGATAGCCTCATGGAGTGATTCAGATAGCTCGAGTGAATCTGAATCTGAAGAAGAAAATGCCAACCTATGCTTCATGGCCAAGCATGATGAAAGTTCTGAAAAGAACATCGAGGTGGTAAACTGTTTGATTTCAAAATCAAAAGATGCTCTTTCAGATTATCTTAGAACAATGCTTTTAAATGAAGAAGATTATCTGAAAGAGATTAGACTTTTGAAAAAAAAAGTTCATGAGCAGGCAAAAGAGAATCTACAACTTGTGTGTCTGAATCAGAATATTGAAATCTCTCAGAAGAAAACTGACAGTGATTTCAAGGCCTTTAAAACCAGTTTCAACGCCTTGAAAACACAAGTCAAGGAAGTAGTCACTGAGAACTCTTTACTGAGTAACAGCCTTGTTAATCTGAAACATCAGGTTGATGAATTAGATAAACAAAAGACTATTCTGTTGGAATAGATGCCCTAGAGGCAATCTAGTTTAGTATGAATTTGTAATTGGCTAGAAATTCATTTATTATTTATTGGATATTTAATATAATGAAGTCCTTAGATTTACAATCGTGTTGTTTATCTTAAATATCCCTAGTCAAGTATAATGATTAAATGGGACAATCATCTATAGACTAGTATGGGGTTGGATTGGTATGGAGATATCACGATCCAACACATAGGTGTGCATTACGGAATGTTGCACTGGATTGACCCATTACCGAGAAGGCTACATATACGTTATGTTGAGTCACAAGTGCTTCTCGGGTACAATGGTGTTGTCATCCTTAGACTTGAAGTCACTAGATATTCTAGTTGTGGATCATTGTGATCTTGGTAGCGTTAAACGCTACACCGTAACTGGGTAGTTATAAAGGCGTGTACTGGATACAATGAGAAGCAAGCTTAGAGATCGTAGTGGACGTAGAGAGGATTTGCCCCTCCCACATAACGGGAGCAAATATCCAAGGCCACTCGAGGATAGTGCTTATAGAATGTCTGGCCAGACTCAAATAAATCAATATATGGGATATTGATGTTATTTGCACGAATAAGGCTATTCCATGGATCGAGAAACTAGGGATTGGATATACGAGTGTGACTTGTATGTCTCGTGTCCAATCCGGATATGGAGGCAAAGGGATGAGACAATTACTTGTACAAGGTTGTCTAGATGACTATTCTATTAGTTGGCTAGAATGGATGTTTTGCTAGAAACCGCTCCATATTAGCAAAGAGTTGCTACCAACTAGATAGAACCTATGGGGTCACACGCTATATAGAGTTGTACTAGATTGTGGAATTAATTAATTGGATTAATTAATTAGAAGGATCACTTTGCAAACCCTTGCAAACTTAGTAGGGACTAATTTGCAAGGAAGGGACTAAATTGAATTCTAGTAGGACTAGAATAAGTCCTTTAGGTAGTTGACAAGGAGTTGTTGGACTATATAAAGGACCCTCCTCCTTCCTTCCCTATACACATATTATGCTCTAGAGAGATCATAACAAGAGTAGGAGAGAACAAAGGAGAGAGAGAGCAAGCCACAAGAGGGACGCCGCCCCCTTGCCGCCGCCCCTTGTCCCCGACGCCACAAAGGGTGCCGAACCCCTTTTGGTGTCTCGTTTTGCGTGATTCCTTCACCCTCCTTTCAATCCGGGCTAGCACCAAGGAGATTGGAGATCTAGGAACAACTCTAGGCGTGGATCAACTATAGAGAACGTGACACTATTCGCGTTTGAAGTCATCAAGGAGAACCCAAAGGTGTGTTTATGATTTCTTGCCTTTACTATCGTTATGCATCTAGACTTGTGATCCTTGGAGGGTTTTGCATGGTTGTTTGTTTGATTATGCTTCCGTTTGCGCGATCCATGAATCAAAACCCTACAGTGGTATCAGAGCCACAGGTCATAGAGCATAAACGTAGTTTATGTGTTACATTCTTGTTGTTTTACACCTTAAATTGTTGTTTATTGCGTAAAACAAGACAAATCAAGCATTGGATGCAATTTGTCAAAGAATTAATCATAACAAGACCCAATTATTGCATTGGATGCATGAATTGGTGAGTTTGAGAAATTTTAGGGTCTTAGATCTAGGGTTTGGGCATCCTTGGGGAAGAAGGAGTTCTCCCACAACAAGGAAACAACCAAACTTGGGCTCCAAGCAAGGAGGTTGTTTTGGAAACAACCTCCACAAGGAGGTTCGGCCCCCTAGGGGACCGCCCCCTTGCTTGCCGCCCAAGCTTGGAGCCCTAAGGGGCCGGGCGGCCCTAACCCGCGGGCCTAGCTTGCGGGTTTTGGGCCGGGCCGGCCCTAGGGCTTTATGGTTCACTTATTTGGGCCCGGGCAATTGGATTGTTGGGCCCATGGACCGTTTTAACCCTAGAAATCCTAAAATCAATTAAAATTAACCAAGCGCGTTAAAATTGGATTTTAACTGTTTATGTGCAAATCGCATGGTGATTGGATATGGCCTTAGGATGTGGTTTGATGTGGATGTTTAATTTTGTGGTTTGGTTTTACGGCCTGCGAGCCGATCAATTAATTGTAATAATTAATTAGGGTTTTATGGCCTGCGTGCCATTTTTTTCTCAACTTGTGAGATTTATTTTATTTAGTATAGATATTAGATAGTGCTAGATAAAGTAGATTGTTAGCCAAGATTGGAGAAAAGAAGCCCAAAGCCAAAAGGAGCCACAAAAGCATGGAGCATGGAGCACACCACATGACTATGAAGGATGGACCAAAAGATCAAGACGCATGGAGATGTGTTTGTTTAGGGTTCATAGATAATTCCATTGGCTTGGAATTATCTTAGTCTAGAAAAGGCCATATCCACATCACGTTTAATTTCTGTTTTGTGGTTGTTTATTTATTGTCTTATTATTTGTGTGGTTGGTGTATGGATGATGCATGCAATTAGGATAATAAGATAATTAGACAACCCGGATCTATTATTTGGAGTTGTGCCCAAACTCAAATAGATAGATTAGTTGATATTGATCAACAAAATAATTAAAATTGAAAAATCCCTCAAATTTTAAATATTGTGTTCTTGCCTTCTCGTTATTTAAACACTCATTATCATCATTATTTATCGAGTTCGTGCGTGCCAAAGCATGGCGACTTGGTTCATAATGATGGAATGCGATGGCACGTAACAATGTGCAATTGTTTAGGTAAGAGGTTGAACACAACTAGGCTATTAATTTGATTAAGAAACCTAGAGGCAATCAATTGGGATTATCCATAAGGATGGATAAATAAGGAGTTATTTGCCCGGTTGAACCAAGAGTTGCATATGGGATGCAATTGGAATTGTTCCTACCTAAGAAGTAATCGAATTATGGGTGACTTGCCAAAGCAAGCTCATAAGGAGATGAAAAAGATGGATCTTGGCCCACTAGAAAATATAAGGATATTTTCCGCATTAATATCTTGAGGGTTATTAATCCGTAGAAAAATAGTGGGAGCTATATTTAATAAACTAGCCATTATTAAATATAGTCAAAAATTCACAAATACTAAGACTTGCGTATTTTCCTTTTTGTAGAATTCCAAATGGCAAACAACTCATCGAGTTCACAAAATTCCCTACGATCTGTCCTTGAGAAGGACAAGCTCTCAGGAACCAACTTTCTCGATTGGTACAGAAACTTGAGAATTGTTCTCAAGCAAGAAAAGAAGCTGTACGCAATAGAGGAGCAAGTTCCAGAAGGTCCAGAGAATCAGACACCTGCTGCCTTAAAGGCGTATCAAAAGCGTGTTGATGACGCTAATGATGCGGCCTGCCTAATGCTTTGCACCATGACCTCTGAGCTTCAGAAGCAACATGAGAACATGAATGCTGTCGATATGATCGAACATCTAAAGCAGCTCTTCCAAGAGCAGGCGAGGGTAGAGAGGTATGAGGTCTCAAAGGCACTGTTCAAATGTCATCTGGCAGAAGGGAACCCAGTGGGACCCCATGTACTCCGAATGATCGGGTACTTGGAGAATCTCGCCCGGCTTGGGTTCCCAGTCGGCCAAGAGTTGGCAACCGATCTCGTGTTGCAATCGTTGCCCGAGAGTTATGGACAGTTCATTATGAACTATAACATGAACGAGATCGTTAAACCACTGCCAGATTTGCTCAACATGTTGAGGACGGCTGAACAGAGCATCAACAAGGGTAAGGGCAAGGCCATTATGATGGTACATAAAGGAAAGGGTAAAAAGTTTGCCTCTTCCTCCAAGGGCAAAGGCAAGTCAGTTGCCAAGTCCAAGGAACAAGCCCTTAAGCCTGTTGGTGCCATTGCCAAGGTCGTGACTAAGGGTGAATGTCACTACTGTAGTCAACCTGGACACTGGAGGAGAAACTGCCCAAAATATCTGGAGGACAAGAGGCTTGGAATAGTGATTCCACCACCACCAGGTATTTTTGTTGTAGATGTCAATTTAACTGTCTCTACATCATGGGTATTAGATACTGGATGTGGATCTCATATTTGTCGAAATATGCAGGATCTAAAGAGAAGTAAAAGATTGGCTAAAGGGGAGGTAGATCTGCGCGTTGGGAATGGAGCAAAGGTTGCTGCGTTGGCCATAGGCGTTTGCGAGCTATCTCTGCCTTCAGGATTAGTTTTAGAATTAAATAATTGCTATTTTGTGCCTGCTATGAGCAGAAACATTATTTCTATTTCTTGTTTGGACAAGGAAGGTTTTATTATTTCAATAAAGAACAATTGTTGTTCCTTTTATTTGAATAATATTCACTATTTTAGTGCGCAATTATTTAATGGACTTTATGTCCTTGATCTAAGTAATCCTGTCTACAACGTTAATACCAAGCGGATTAAAATAAATGATTTAAATCCTGCTTATTTATGGCATTGTCGTTTAGGCCACATAAATGAGAAACGTGTATCTAGACTCCATAAGGATGGATTACTAGACTCATTTGATTTTGAATCATATGAGACATGTGAGGCTTGTTTATTGGGAAAAATGACAAAGTCCCCTTTCAATAAGAAAGGTGAGAGGACTAGTGAGCAATTGGCGCTCATACATACCGATGTGTGTGGGCCATTTGCCACGCCTGCCAGGGGTGGTTATGTCTACTTCATTACGTTTACTGATGATTACAGTAGATATGGATTTGTGTACCTTATGAGGGCAAAATCCGAATCCTTTGAAGTGTTCAAAGAATTCAAGAATGAAGTAGAGAAGCAACTTGGCAAAAGTATCAAGGCTCTACGATCGGATCGTGGAGGAGAATACTTGAGCCAAGAGTTTGACGACTATCTTAGAGAGTGTGGGATCGTGTCCCAACTCACTCCACCCGGAACGCCACAATGGAATGGCGTGTCCGAGAGGAGGAATCGAACCCTATTGGATATGGTTCGGTCTATGATGTGTCAAACCGATCTTCCATTATCATTTTGGGGCTACGCTCTATTAAGTGCAGCTTTTACCATTAACCGTGTTCCAGCTAAATCAGTCATGAAGACACCATATGAGATGTGGAGTGGGAGGCGTCCCACACTGTCGTTCATGAGGATTTGGGGCTGCGATGTCTATGTAAAACGTTTACAATCAGACAAGCTAGGGCCTAAATCGGATAAGTGTAAATTTGTGGGGTACCCTAAGGAAACTAAGGGATACTACTTCTACAATCCAACCGAGAACAAAGTGTTTGTTGCTCGGACCGGCGTGTTTCTAGAAAGAGAGTTTGTCTCTAAAGAAGCAAGTGGGAGGAATGTAGAACTTGAAGAGGTTCAAGAACCACAAATCACTGAACCGATTATGGAACATGAACAGGAATCACAAGCAGTTGTGGATCCACCTGTTCAGGTAACACAAGAGCTTCGTAGATCTAGTAGAGTGCGCCAGGAACCCGAGAGGTACGGACTTCTCGTAACTGATTCCGGTGACACGATGCTCATAGATGATGAGCCTACTACCTATGAGGAGGCCATGAATGGCCCAGACTCGCAGAAGTGGCTAGAAGCCATGAGATCCGAGATGGAATCCATGTATACCAACAAAGTATGGACTTTGGTGGAACCACCTGATGGGGCGCGGCCCATAGGGTGCAAGTGGGTCTTCAAGAAGAAGATCGACATGGATGGTAATGTGATTACCTATAAGGGCCGATTGGTGGCTAAAGGATTCAGACAGATTCATGGTATTGACTATGATGAAACCTTTTCACCAGTCGCTATGACCAAATCCATCCGAATCCTACTTGCGATTGCAGCATACTACGACTATGAGATTTGGCAGATGGATGTCAAAACAGCATTCCTTTATGGGAATCTCCTCGAGGACGTGTATATGATACAGCCGGAGGGTTTTGAGGATCCAAAGCAAGCCAACAAAGTCTGTAAGCTGCAACGATCCATTTATGGATTGAAGCAAGCTTCTAGGAGTTGGAATCGACGTTTTGATGAAGTGGTCAAAGAGTTTGGCTTCATCAGAAACGAAGATGAGTCTTGTGTCTACAAGAAGGTTAGTGGGAGCTCTGTAGCTTTTCTGGTCTTGTATGTGGATGACATACTACTCATTGGAAACGACATTCCCATGCTGCAATCTGTGAAAGATTGGCTAGGAAAGTGTTTCTCAATGAAAGACTTAGGGGAAGCAGCCTATATACTCGGTATAAAGATCTATAGAGATAGATCTAAGAGGTTGCTAGGCCTAAGTCAAAGTACATATATTGACAAGGTGTTGAAACGGTTCAACATGCAAGATTCCAAGAAGGGATTCTTGCCCATGTCACATGGAATCACTCTTTCGAAGAGTGGTTGTCCTTCCAATGAGATTGAGAAGGAACGCATGAGTAGGATTCCCTATGCCTCGGCCATAGGGTCTATCATGTACGCCATGTTATGTACTAGACCAGATGTGTCATATGCCTTGAGTATGACAAGCAGATACCAATCCAATCCAGGTGAGAGTCACTGGATTGCTGTCAAGAACATCCTAAAGTACTTGAGAAGAACTAAGGATGCTTTCTTGATGTTTGGCGGTGAGGAAGAGTTGCGTGTAAGGGGTTACACTGATGCAAGCTTCCAAACCGATAGAGATGACTTTAGATCACAGTCGGGATATGTGTTTTGCCTGAATGGAGCAGCGGTGAGCTGGAAGAGTTCCAAGCAAGAGACGGTAGCTGATTCTACAACAGAGGCTGAGTACATTGCTGCAAATGGCGCAGCAAAGGAGGCTGTTTGGATCAGAAAGTTTGTTTCTGAACTTGGTGTGGTCCCTAGCATTGCGGATCCAGTGGAGTTGTTCTGTGACAACACCGGGGCAATCGCGCAATCAAAGGAACCAAGATCGCACCAGAAGTCCAAGCATGTGCTCAGGAAGTTCCATCTGATTCGAGATATTATCGATAGAGGAGACGTTCGGATATGCAAGATTCCTACAGATGATAATCTGTCAGACCCGCTTACAAAGCCTCTCACGCAGTGGAAGCATGAAGGGCACACTAGGAGTATGGGCATACGAGATGCGCCAGATTGGCTCTAGTGCAAGTGGGAGACTGTTGGAATAGATGCCCTAGAGGCAATCTAGTTTAGTATGAATTTGTAATTGGCTAGAAATTCATTTATTATTTATTGGATATTTAATATAATGAAGTCCTTAGATTTACAATCGTGTTGTTTATCTTAAATATCCCTAGTCAAGTATAATGATTAAATGGGACAATCATCTATAGACTAGTATGGGGTTGGATTGGTATGGAGATATCACGATCCAACACATAGGTGTGCATTACGGAATGTTGCACTGGATTGACCCATTACCGAGAAGGCTACATATACGTTATGTTGAGTCACAAGTGCTTCTCGGGTACAATGGTGTTGTCATCCTTAGACTTGAAGTCACTAGATATTCTAGTTGTGGATCATTGTGATCTTGGTAGCGTTAAACGCTACACCGTAACTGGGTAGTTATAAAGGCGTGTACTGGATACAATGAGAAGCAAGCTTAGAGATCGTAGTGGACGTAGAGAGGATTTGCCCCTCCCACATAACGGGAGCAAATATCCAAGGCCACTCGAGGATAGTGCTTATAGAATGTCTGGCCAGACTCAAATAAATCAATATATGGGATATTGATGTTATTTGCACGAATAAGGCTATTCCATGGATCGAGAAACTAGGGATTGGATATACGAGTGTGACTTGTATGTCTCGTGTCCAATCCGGATATGGAGGCAAAGGGATGAGACAATTACTTGTACAAGGTTGTCTAGATGACTATTCTATTAGTTGGCTAGAATGGATGTTTTGCTAGAAACCGCTCCATATTAGCAAAGAGTTGCTACCAACTAGATAGAACCTATGGGGTCACACGCTATATAGAGTTGTACTAGATTGTGGAATTAATTAATTGGATTAATTAATTAGAAGGATCACTTTGCAAACCCTTGCAAACTTAGTAGGGACTAATTTGCAAGGAAGGGACTAAATTGAATTCTAGTAGGACTAGAATAAGTCCTTTAGGTAGTTGACAAGGAGTTGTTGGACTATATAAAGGACCCTCCTCCTTCCTTCCCTATACACATATTATGCTCTAGAGAGATCATAACAAGAGTAGGAGAGAACAAAGGAGAGAGAGAGCAAGCCACAAGAGGGACGCCGCCCCCTTGCCGCCGCCCCTTGTCCCCGACGCCACAAAGGGTGCCGAACCCCTTTTGGTGTCTCGTTTTGCGTGATTCCTTCACCCTCCTTTCAATCCGGGCTAGCACCAAGGAGATTGGAGATCTAGGAACAACTCTAGGCGTGGATCAACTATAGAGAACGTGACACTATTCGCGTTTGAAGTCATCAAGGAGAACCCAAAGGTGTGTTTATGATTTCTTGCCTTTACTATCGTTATGCATCTAGACTTGTGATCCTTGGAGGGTTTTGCATGGTTGTTTGTTTGATTATGCTTCCGTTTGCGCGATCCATGAATCAAAACCCTACATATTCTTGCTGAGAAACTTCAAGAATCTGAATTAGTCAAAGTCAAGCTTGCAGGCTCAGAACAAAAGTCAAACTTGATTCTTGGAGAAGGTTCAAAGTCTGTTCACAAAACTGGTATTGGATACAATCCAAGTTTTACAAGAAATAGAAATACTAGGTTTGTGAAAGTGGAAGCAAAACTTCTCCTAAGTGTCATTTTTGTAACAACATTGGTCATATGAAGATGACTTTTCCTTTCAGAATAAGAGACCCTCATATAATGAGGAACACATTCCCATTTCAACTTAAAGGACAAGTCAGACAGATTTGAGTTCCTAAAGGGGTCAGACCACCTAACATGGTTGATCCTGAGTATGAGCCCAAATTCCACACTTGGTTTAACAGCTGGGTAATGCAGTGATTGGTGTTTGCAGGTTGTCACCAACATCAAAGAACATAAATGGTTTATGGACAGTGGTTGCTCAAGACACATGAGTGGAAAGAGATCTCTATTCTCATAATTTAAAGAGAAATATGAAGGTTCAATTACTCTTGGTGACAAAGGCATATGAAACATTCTTGGTATTGGTAAAGTTGGTACAGATTCTGAAAATTCTATTTCTAATGTATATCTAATTGATGGTTTGAAATTTAACTTGCTTAGTGTATCTCAACTTTGTGATAATGGCAATACGGTCATCTTTGATAAAGAGAAGTGTGTGGTGCAAAATGAGAAATCCGGCAAGCCTCTAGATCAAATAATGTTTATACTTTTCAGACTAACAAAGTTGCAGGTAAAAGCTTAAAGTGCCTCAAGGCCTTGAAAGAGGATTCAAGGGTTTGGCACAGAAAGCTTGGTCACATTAGCTTGCATACCTTGAACAAATTGATCTCCAAAGATTTTGAAAGAGGATTACCATCTATCAAGTTCAAAGAAGATAAAGTTTGCAAAGCTTGTCCTTAGGGTAAGCAGACCAGAAGCTCATTCAAACCAAAGAAGTTTGTAAGTACTTCTAGACCTATTGAACTACTTCACATGGAAAAGTCTGGTCCTATGAAGACACCAAGTCCAAAAGGTAAGAGGTATATGCTAGTTATTGTAGATGATTATTTTAGATATACTTGGGTTATGTTTCTGAAAGAAAAATCTGAATCCCTCTCTGAATTTTCAAAGCTTTGCAAAGAACTTCAAAACTTGAAAAATCTACCGATTGCTTCAATTAGAAGTGATCATGGTAGAGAGTTTGATCAATTAGAATTTGATTTGTTTTGTGCTAAGCATGGTATCTCTCACAATCTCTCTGCTCCTAGAACTCCTCAACAGAATGGAGTTGTTGAAAGAAAGAACATGACTCTTGGAGATATGTCAAGAACAATGCTTCTAGAAATTAAGCTGCCAAAACATTACTGGGAAGAAGCTGTGAATACAGAAAATTACATTTTGAACAGGTGCTTGATCATACCTATCTTGAAGAAAATCCCATATGAACTCTTCAAAGGGAGAAAGCCAAACATCTCATACTTTAGACCCTTTGGTTGCACATGCTTTGTCCACAACAATGGTAAGGACAACTAGGGTAAGTTTGATGCAAGAAGTGATGAAGGTATATTTCTTGGTTACTCTCTTACTAGCAAAGCTTATAGAATCTATAATAAAAGAACCAATCTGGTTTAAGAAAGTATACATGCTATTTTTGATGAAAGCTATGATGGTTCTTTGAGTGAAAGTTTTGCAGACTTGAATCTGAACAAGCATGAATCAGAAGAAGAAGCTGAGAACTCTCTTGGATTCAAGAAAGGTTCAGAAGGTAACAAAAGTCGTTTTCAAGACCTTGAAAAAAGTTCTCAAGGCCTTGAAAATAGAGATCAAAGCCTTGACAAAGATGATCAGAAAGAGATGAATGATCAGGCCACTATTTCAAGACCAGAGAAGATATATGGAGAACCGGAACCATAGTCTCCAATAAAGAGATTCAAATATCTTTCATCTCATCCAGCTGACAATATCATCTCTAACCCAACCACTGGTACACAAACAAGGTCACAGTTGAAGAATCTTTGTGCCTTCAATGCTTTCATTTCTCTTGTAGAACCCAAAACTGTGAAGGAAGCTTTACAAGAAGCAGAGTGGATTATAGCTATGCAAATTGAACTCAATGAGTTTAAAAGAAACAAGGTGTGGAACCTAGTTCCTCCACCTACAAACCAGTCTGTCATTGGTACCAGATGGGTGTTCAGAAACAAATTGGATGAAATGGCAAAGTGATCAGAAACAAAGCAAGGTTAGTTGCTCAAGGATACAATCAAGAAGAACGTATTGATTATGAGAAAACTTTTGCTCCAGTTGTCAGGTTAGAAGCAATTAGAATTCTGCTAGCATTTGCATCTTTCAAAAACATGAGACTGTTTCAAATGGATGTAAAATGTGCATTTCTGAATGGCTACTTACAAGAAGAAGCTTATGTTGCACAACCTCCTGGTTTTGAAAGTGATAAGTTTCCAGATCATGTTTATAAACTTGACAAAGCTCTTTATGGTTTGAAACAAGCTCCAAGGGCTTGGTATGAAATATTGTCAAAGAGCAATGGTAGACAAGACCCTTTTCATAAATACTCATGAGAAAGATTTACTTGTAGTTCAAATTTATGTTGTTGATATTCTGTTTTGAGCTACTAATGATCTTCTATGCAAAGAATTCTCAAGTCTTATGAGCAGGGAATTTGAAATGAGTATGATGGGAGAGTTTAACTTCTTCCTTGGACTTCAAATACAGCAATTTAAGAAGGGCATCTTTCTGCATCAAAGGATGTATACTTGGGACTTGCTGAGCAGGTACAACATGTCTCAATCCAAAGAGATCAAGACTCCAATGAGCTCTACATTGTCTCTAGAAAAAGATGAATCTGGTAAGAGTGTCAATGTGAAAGATTATAGAGGTATGATTGGATCATTGCTATACCTTACTGCTAGTAGACCAGATATCATGTTCAATGTATGTATGTGTGCAAGATTTCAAGCTGATCCAAAGGAATCACACTTAACTGCTATGAAGAGAATATTCATATATCTCAATGGTACCAACTACTTAGGGTTTTGGTATCCAAGACATTCTAACTTCTCTTTGCATGGATTTTCTGATGCTGACTTTGCATGTTACAAAGTTGATAGGAAAATCACTTCCGGAACTTGCCAATTTTTTTGGATCATCTCTGATCAGTTGGCATTTTAAGAAAGAAAACTCAGTGGCTCTATCAACAGCTGAAGCTGAATATATATCTGCTGGAGCATGTTGTTCACAAGTGTTATGGATTGCTCAACAATTGAGGGATCTTGGATTTGAGAAGTATTCCCATCAAGTGTGATAACACCAGTGCAATATCTATTACAACGAATCCAGTACAGCATTCAAGAACCACACATATTGATGTCAGACATCATTTCATCAGAGATCATGCTGAGAAAGGTGATATTGTTATTGAATTTGTTTCTACTAACATGCAACTTGAAGATATCTTCCCTAAACTATTGCCACATGAATGATTCTCAGCTCTAAGACTGGAATTAGGCATGCTAAATAAGGATGCATTGGTTTTGGGGGAGCATCAGGTAAGGAAGGTAAGTTATTATGTGTTTCAAAGGTTTGAACTGATTTTCAAAGCCTTGAAAATCTATTCAAAGCTTTGGTTTTATGTATTTCAGCTTAACAACATTTTAAGACCTGAAACTATTTTCAAAGCCTTGAAAATAAGTCTGATAACTGATTAGCGAATAAATCTTGGATCGTTCAGTATCGGGTGCTATCAATGTAGATATTTGATCAATATTGCCCCTACCTTTTTCAAATTTTTTTTCAGCCAAATATAGTATTAAATTATCTATTTCCAACAGCTTCAAATATTTTTATTTTTGTAGATCATTACAGATCTTTTAAGACAAGAAAAATATTGTCGTTTCCTTTTCAAATACAAACTCTCTGAGTATTTATCTCCTTCTCTTCTCCTTCACTCCGTATCAAATCCACCTCTCTCTATTCTTCTCCCAAACCCTAATGAGCACCAGAAGAGCCTCAGACATAATCAAGATGGCCGGAGGATCAAAACAGAGCACAAGAAGAGAAAGACAGCAGCGGATGAAGTTTAAGAGATTAGTGGAGACTCCAGTTCGAGAACACCTAGTTCAGAGGCAGTTGCAGAGCTCCCTCCACCCAAGAACAAAGCTAAGAAGGACGCAGCTCCCTCCTCAGACAAGAAGAAAAAGAAGAAGAGAAAGCTGCTGCAGAGAAGCAACCAGAGATAGAGATCTCTAGCCCCAAGAAGTTGAAGAAAAAGAAGAAGGCAACTCAAGCTGAAAAAAGGAATGGAAAGGTAACAGAGGAACAGCCAGAAGATAATGTGGAGAAAGCACTGCAGATCTACTCTAAGAACACTGCTGCTGATGAATCTTGGTTCATCCTAAAAACTTCAAAAGGTCAGTGGTTGGATGGTTTTGCATCTAGGAAGATTTCCTTCTGTAGTTTGATCAGTATGCATATGTTGCTGGGAATGAATCTGAACTGTATCACTATGTTGAAGAAAAGCTCTTTGTGGTTCATGTTAAACCCCCCTGAGCTAGCCTATCCAAGACTTACCAGATTCTTCTATCTCAACATGAAGCAACTTAATAACTCTCCACACTTAGTTATCAAGTCTTTAGTTGCTGGAGTTACAATGGAATTAGATCATGCTGAGTTTGCATCTGTCTTAGGGTGTCCTAATAGGTATGACACACAAAATTACCCTCCCAAGAATAAAGATTTGAAATTGGCCAGAGAAGATTTCATTCTACCTAATGTCCCTGCATCATCAAAACAGTTAACACACGCCGTGTTAAATGTTGAGGCTAAAGTGTTATTCACTATATTGATGAGATGCATCTTTCTAAGGGAACATTCGAAGGAGTTAGTTACTGAGAGGGTTTTATACATTATGTATTTGATCATGCATGGCTATGACATTGATATGCAGAAACATGTAATGAAACACATGCTATTCAGTCAAACAGATCAGAGAAAGCATCCTCTGCCTTATGCAAACTTGCTCACTCAATTCTTCCAACACCTTGAGATTCCTACTGCTGGTGAAGAGTTTATCACTTCAGGGATTGGTATGCTGAATGAGAAGGCTTTTGAGAAGATTGGGTAAGTTAAGACCAAAGAGAAGGTTTGGAAGTTGTATTCAGACTTGACTGAAGAAGAGCTGAATGCTAAGAAATTTGTTAAACCCAAGGCCTAGACTCCTACTTCAAGCCAGAAATATCAGCCTCCTACTTTGTCTTCAATCCTTCATAGAATTGATGGTCTAGAGATGGACAACAATGAAATCAAAGAGAATCAGCATGGGTTTGAGACTGATCTCTCACAGGTCAGGTTCATGGTGGAAACCATCTTTAGAAGCATGACTGTGTTTGATGTCCCTGAAGATGAAGAAGGTGCCAAGAAAGGACTCCGAAAAGAACTTGCCAAGTGAACATTCCAACCAGGAAGAGGCTGCTCTAGTCAAAGATAAAGGAAAACAGAAGGTAGTTGAACAAGCTGCTCAGGAAGGAGATGAAGCAGAAAGCCCTGACTCAGATGATTTGTTGATTACCCTAAAGAAGAAGAAGAAATCTCCAAAAACTTCCACTAAGGACAAGAATGAAGAGGTGACTGCTGCTGGTGAGAATGAAGAGGAACAAGAAGAACAAGATAACAATGATGAAGATAGTAAGGAAGAAGAGGGATATCAGGATGGAGATGAAGACCCAACCCCTTAATCCTGCCTACTCTTTATTTCCCATTCTTTCTGTTTAAGTCTTTTAGTTTCAAAATTTTCCAGACATTGATCCAACATCTTCTCATTCTTTTTGATGAAAGTCAAAAAGGCGGAGAAAAATCTTTAGGTTGATTGTTTTGATCTTATTTCTGTTTAGATAACCTATCTGTTGGTCAGTAGGATTTTCTGCAACTTACTTGCAGTTGTTGCTTTCGTTCATTAATAAGTTGGATCATTTGAAATTATTGTGTTATTATTATTTGTGTGACTTGTGTACTAATAAGTATTTTTTGCATAAATAAAGAATCAAATAGATTGAGGTTTTGTCTTTCATCAAGGGGGAGATTGTAAGGTCACATGTTTCATAGACTTGAATACTTAGCTATTTCAAGACCTTGAACCATTTTTTAATGCCTTGAATCAGGTTTCACAGGCGTGAAATATATTTCAAGGCCTTGAACCAGGATTCAAAGCCTTGAAGCTGTCTGACCTGCATACATGTTTTGAGGGGGAGTTTCTCTAAACTCTTTTGATTTAATTCTATCCCTCTCACCCCTATAATTGATGTGCTATTATTTTATGATGAAAGACAAACTGTTTTGATATATCTAACATGTTTTAATCCATCATTTTGACTCAGTTTTGCAGGGAAATTTTATTTCCTATATATGCAGGATTTGTTTCCTTATCTGACTTTTGCAGGAAGGAAATTACTTAGTGAAGATGATCCTATGATCAATCAGTGACTCATGACAACTTCTCAGACTGTTTAAAGAAAAGATCACAACAATATCTCTGAAGATTGTGATCAACTATCCGTTGGAGAAGGCTGTTAAAGAGAGTCAAAGTTGTTGCCTACAAATAGGAAGTTGTTGCTGAAAATCTTGGAAGATTTGCAGAGATTCAAACTGTATAAATGGATCTCTTTTTGAAGCAACAGTACACAACTCACAACGGGCAAAAAGAGAGACATAATTCTGGATTGAAAATCATCAAAGAAGCTCATAACTCTCACAATCCAACTCACAGAAGTTCACTGCATTCTTCACTGCAGTTATATGCTCTAGTGTTCTTCTGTATTGTGTTTTATTGGTAGATCATTTCTGTAATACTTTTATACTTCATTCTCAAGGATTGTTCAAGGTGAACAATAGAGAATTCTTAGTTAATCAGTTAGCTAGAGCAGGTACTAGATAGGTTAGAGAGAACCACAAGCTGTAACCGAGTAAGACAATTCTCTGTGCTTGAGATCTAGGGCTTAGCTTTTGATTAATAAGAATTTATTTAAAAATCCTGCTGGGAGAAGATCCATGAGGTAGAGACATAGGTCAAAGTGGACTGAACTCAATAAATCATGTGTCTCTTGCATTTACAGTTCATTCACATTCATAGTTTTTACAGTATTCAAACTTGTCTATTTTCAAGGGTTTGAAACTCTTTTCAAGGCCTTGAAAAAGACTTGTCTGTTTCAGTTTAAAATGTATCTCATTCCAAAGGCTGGAAAATTGTGTTCAAGGCCTTGAACTCCTTTGAATTTGAACTAAAACTCTTTTCCTGCTCAAGTTTTGCAAAAAGTTGGCATACTCTATTCAACCCCCTGCATATCCATCTGCATACTCCCCTTTCAAATACATAGTGAGTAAAAAGTTCACAAGGAACTTATTTATCCATATGAGCATCACAACTCGATGTATACTCACTTTAGTGCTTGAGAGAATATATATATATATACATATATATATATACATATATATATATATATTTGAGTATGTCCATAGACAATTATAAATTTAACACTTAAGTTCTTGATTGAGATTAAAGCTTTCCGGATGTACTCACTTACTTTCCTCTTTTGACAAAACAATGTTGATAAGAAATCCTCTTAATGTTTTCTTAGAAAACATGGAAACATAAGCTTGAGGAACTTAATAGCATTACCATTAATTAATTTAAAAGTTTCTAGAATTAACTTTGTTTTCAAGAATTTACACATGCTATAAAGCACTAAATGTACAAATAACAAATAAGCTGACTTAAATAGAGAACAAGTTAAAGACATGAGCTCAAAATACAAATATAATGTACATGCATGAAGTAAAATATAACCACAAAGTTTTCATGCAAGACATAAAACCAACAATATAATTAGCGGGTTCGTTACAAGATACCTAGCACAACACTTTTTTTTAGTCTTTGGACATAAACAACAACGTGTAAGTGGTACTCTCCACGGAGTAATCAAATATTGACGGTAGTCCGGTCAAACAAAAGGTCTTCCCTTTGGCCGACATATTGCTCACATGGAATAACTTGATAACCGTCACATATTTACTACCACAAGTGTGCTTATTATTTGGCAAACTAACAACCTTCCTTTGGGACGATTAGTTAGTCGCATAAATAATAAATACACACATCTTTTTATCCCAAAATAAATAAATTTTACACAATAGAGGTCACTTTGGCGACATATTATTTCAGTCGGTTTATTCTAGGATACATGACCATTTTATTTTAGTGTAAAATACGAAAGTTACACTAATGTTTTAAATGTAGAACCCGAGAATACACCAATCTTTTAGTTTAATACAAAATATTACACACAAATATTCATAATGGTGTAAGATATTAAAAATACACCAAAGACACTTAATGGTGTAAGATTATCAAAGATACACCAAAGATATCTAATGGTGTAAAAATACTAAATATACAACAAATATCAATAATAGTGTGATATACCAAATATACACCAAAAATATTTAATAGTGTATGAATACCAAAGATACACCAAAAATATCGATAACGGTGTAAGATACTAAATATACACTAAATTTCATATTGTGTAATATATCAAATATACACAAATGATTTATAATGGTGTAACATACTAAAAATACAAAAAAAGCTAACAATAGTAATATTTTTGAACATTTCATCCATGAATCAAGTCATAAACATGATATTAGTACAATAGTATCATGAGAGAAACATTAATTTAGTCGAAACATGGAAATAATTATATTACATGTCCAAAAACATGCTAAAAGACGAAATTATTTATTCTTCGTAGAAAAATACTTTGAATCTGGAAAATATGACCGTACTGATGGATTCAAAACACCAAAAAACCTAGGGTTTGACAGTTGAATTGGTAAAATCGGATATTTAGAACTCTCGGAATAGCCAAAACAATAGGGGTAATCTAATCCAACGGCGCAACGAGGCATGAGCGCCGCTGCCACACCAGATCATAACCCGGTAAAGCGGTAGAGCCCAGAATTTAAGGCAATGTTTGACAGATCAATAAACAGAAGCAGTTGATATAAAATGTCGTAACTTTCAAACCGTAGATCAGAATTAAGCTTATAATATATTGTTGGAAAGCTTGTTTCGACATCTACGCAATTGGATGAAGATCTCCCCGATCCGACATAAGCAAAGAGAATGATTCTATAACCCTAATTCGGGATTAACTTAAAATACTCGTTCTTAACGATCCTAGCATGATAGTGGTTCTGATACCACTTGGCAGGTCAAATTCAAACTTCGTGTAGATTATCTAAAGGCGGAATCATAATCTACAAGACATAAACTATCATCTAGAATAGCCAAGTGCGTAAGAATTTTGAATTAGACTAACCTCGGTCCATAGCTAGTGTAGTCGTCTTCGACGTCATGATGATCTTGAGTGGACCGCAATCTTCCATTCACAACTCGGACCGGCTTTAATGATCTCCCTCAATGGGAAGAGTGAGACTACTGTATTCGAATGTGTTGGGGATAACAACTCTAGTAGTCTTTATGTACTAAATTGATGATGCTCCCATAACCCTAATCATTTGTAATGGACTACCACACATTACAAAACTCGCACCACTTTATGTTCCTACCCAATTCTTATTCAAATCACTTTAGTTGCCAGTTTATTTGATAGCCCAATAATATATCTACTAAAATTTCATATTGGCCCACAAGGAAATGAAATTTCCTAGCAACAACTAGTTGCCGACCACTCTTAATTTATTTACTAAACTTTCATAAGCTCGTTTTTTTTTTCTACGGTACATAAAATCTTTATATCAAATTAAGAAATTTAGATGCACTCCAGTTAAAAAAACATCACTATTTTACTCCCATTTTTTTGTAATATTCAACATTTGAAATATTAATTTCCATAATAGTTTGAATCAATAAATTTTGGAAGATTTTATGTAATTTTTAATTCAAAAATTGCGATGTGATTTTGTATATTGTTTGACGTAATAAATTTTAGCGAGTGTTTTATCAAAGGAAAAAAAACCAAAAAATCGTTAGTGAGTGAATCTTGAAATTTGTAATTCTTCAAATGGCTCTTATTTGTAGCATGTGTGAGAATTTATTATGATTATGTCTAGGTAATAAATAAACTTAAATGGAAGTTGATAATATGATGTTGTCTACTTATGTTCCCAGCAAAGATTTGTGATAATATTGATAAGATCTGTAGGAACTTTTCATGGGGTTCAAATGTGACTCACAGAGGCTTCCATGCTGTGAACTAGAACTCCATTTTGTAAAGACAAATAGTGGTGTGGATTAGGCTTGAGAAAAGCCAAATCCAGAATAAAATGCTCATTACCAAGCTTGGCTGGCCTCTCCGGAAAAGAAACAACTCTCTCTGGACTAAAATCTTGAGAGGAAAATATCTCACTTTTACTACTTTCTATAATTGGCCACACCAAAGGCTTCTAACACTTATCAGCAGTACTCCTTACGAACAGCATTAAATGGCATATCAGGAATGGGAAGGATGTCTCCTTCTGTTCTAATTGGTGGTGTGGTGACAGTAGCTTCACTAATGCCAACACAAACCAGATTGGGGACACTAACAACTAAGTGTGTGACTTATTGGGGAACAACTCCTGGAGCATGAGTATGAGTCCTCATACTCTCAATCATGCTCAGTGCCACCTTGTTTATGGCACTCTTTTAAATCACATTGATCATTTTGACCACCTCTCTTGGAGTGATACTCCAAATGGTATCTGTAATTTATATCTATATATACTATTTGAGAATGGGTTTTCCAACTTTGTCTGAGGAAATGCCACGTGGAAGCTACAAATTACAATTAATTAATGTGATTTTTTTCCATATTTGGTAGTTTCTTTGTAGGAGATTTCTATAATATTTAGCACATTTAAAAGTTTTCCTTTAATCATGATAATTAACGATTAATAATATAGTGATTACCAGATTTATAAATAAATTGCTAATTCTATTCCTTTCAACTCTATCCCTCTTCTTCTATATATACTCAATAAAACATAATCAAAATTCAAGAGTGTCATGTAGTTTTTTTATTCTTAGTGTTGTAGTTAATAGTTACACTATTTTACTTCTTCTATGTGAGTTATTTATAAAAAGGTCGGAAGGAATAAGGGTAGTCATATTTTTTTTCTGACAATTTTTACTTCTTATTCGTTGTGATTTGTTTCTATGAAGTTCAAGAAGTGTGAATTTCAAATTGGAATTGCAGTTATATAATTCATCCCATCCATCATACTTAAAGCATATATATATATGCTGTTTTTTTTTCATGTGGCCACTTGGTCTTTCAAAAGTTATTATGTATTTTTTTTGTACAACTCATTCTCATTTGAAGTTCCTAAGCTGAAAAAATGGATGTGATTGTGGCATGGTTTTCCAATTTTTTTATTATATCTTAATGTACATGGAAGTTTTTGATAGGCAATTACC
Source organism: Linanthus parryae (assembly GCA_023055425.1). Taxonomy (NCBI): domain Eukaryota; kingdom Viridiplantae; phylum Streptophyta; class Magnoliopsida; order Ericales; family Polemoniaceae; genus Linanthus; species Linanthus parryae. The sequence goes on along the minus strand of JALGPY010000007.1, from coordinate 68,860,728 downwards.
GTTTATTATTACATAAATGACCATCAAGACTCTTTTGATTTCATAGATATATAATCATTGTAAAAAAAGAAATTACCATTCTGTGTATGTACATAACAAAAATAGTAATGATATATTACAAAATTGACAATTCAATTTTCTCGAGGTTCACCAATCTAAATGTTTATGTACAACACGTGTGGGTACATAAACAAATGGAAATGTATAAATCTTTAGATGGTGTTTTGGCATCTTAATTGTTTTTTTTTTCTTTACATTTGTTTATTTTTCATTTGTTTCTTCAAAGACTTAAAAAAGGTTGTCAACATGGTGAAGAAAAAAGTAACAAAACTAAATTTCTAGAGAAGTTGAAAGTTTTAAATAATAGGTCACTTGAATCAAACAATCAATCCTCCTATCTAATGAGAAATTTCTATATGATTTGGCCGAAATTGTGGTATGTAATTGACAATACTACATAATATTAGTATACTTTTTTTGAGGGAAGTAGATATTTTTTTTGAAAAGAAATGAGTTATTTCTTCCGGATTTACTATATATTAAAATTCATATATCAAATCATTGATACATGAAGGAGCTCACGTATTCATAACTTGCAACACATGCAGTACTAAAATCCTGTTTAAGAACAATTAAATTTTAGAAACTTTAAAATTTAAACAATAAGTAGAAAATTATTATGAAATCTCAATATTCAAAGAGAATTATCACAATCGACTATATTCGCCGAATAAAAAACGCATATACATTAAATTAGGTTTCAAAATATTGAGAAATGCACTGCCATATAAACGGAAGAAAATAATTGACAAATATATTTTTTATTAACTAAAAGTATCATTAATTTAAGTAAATATATGTGTTGAGATTCAGTAAAAATGTAATAAACTTCTAAGTAAAGTTAGTATGTAGATTGTTTACTTAATCTTATATTTCAATTATCCCTATATATAATAAGTGAAAGCAAACGTGTGAATTTAATTTTGAAAATAGAGATGAAGCTAATATGTTTGAAAGAGAGATGAGAATGGAAAATTGTTTTATCACATAACTAAACTGTGCAATATCTTTTCCTATAAAAAAGAGTGTGAGCTTTGGATGACTCTTGGACGCATAACGACAATGATTCGTCATGTGAAAATGAGATTAAGTTGAAATATTTGAAATTTTCAATGATAGTAATACAAGTATTGTTGAAAATTGTTTTATTAAAATTTTATGTATCTTAAAAAAAACTACTTATACACAATTTCATAATAAAATTTAAGTATTTCTATCCAAAAAAAAAGAAACTGTTTCTCTTTAAGAATTAGTTGTATACATTCTAAAAAAAGAATTAGTTGTATTCACACATGATACACACATTCACTTTTTTTTAGGAGAAAAGTACACTCGTACACTTTTGTCCCAAAGTAAAGAGGTGCGCAGTTAACCCTTGATAACTTTTGAGAAATATTTAATTTATTTCTAATGTAAAAGATATATTATAAAAGTCTACATTCCTACAATTATGCTTTGGATTTAATTTACTACTAATCATACCATCATAAATAAATTATTGAAGCAATATATTATCTGTGCATCGCACGGGTTAAAAGCTAGTGCTAAAGCTATTTTAAAATCTATCTCCAAGAGTGACCAACCTGCTGGCAACTCTTGAAAGTGGATATGGAAATGCAAGTTTCCCAAAAAGTTGTGCTTCTTCATTTGGTTGATTATGCATGACAAAACTTCCTCCAATGTTGAAAGGAAAATGAGGAACCTCACCGGTATTCCTACATGTTTGAGATGTAGTAATAGTGAGGAAAATTGTGTTTACCTCTTCTTTAAATGTCCTAGATCTCAGGACATTTGTTGGAAGTTTGAATTCAACATATCACCCCCTTCTAAGGAATCATGAAGGATTGGATGTTTATCAATTATAAGTCTTCCAATTTCATCATCCTTATCATTATCATCTGACTTATCTGGATAAATAGAATGCTCTCACTTTCAAAAGCTCTATGATGGACATAAACTACATCCACCATGCTGATTTGTCATATTTTGAGGACATTCTGAGAGCTTTAACTGTTGTTAATCCTACCAACCAAATTATAAAGATAAAGAGGTAAATGATTCACTTCACTCACACACAAACTATGTAAGAGAAGATTGGAGTGTGATGATAGCTCTAACCAGGGAAATGGAAGTGGAGGCTGTGGAGGCCTTTTCAGATATGAAACTGGTATTTGGCTCCTTGGGTACATTGGGCATCTCCCAGAAACCAACACTCTTGAAGTTGGATTGTGGGCAATCTACAGAGGCCTGACCATCATCCTGGAGAAAAGGTGAACTGAAGTTGAAATCTGGACTGACTCTCTTATGGCTGTTGAATTTTTGAAGAACGAAGCTCACCCCAACTTTTCCTTACCCATAATTGTGGAGGAATCAAGGTTCATCCTCCAAACCACTCTCTGCTCAATCTCCCACAAACCTAGACATGCAATAGTTGTGGCTGACAATCTTGGGAGCTAATAAGATGGAATAGATCAGTCATACTTGAAGATGCACCAGAAGATTTGTGGAGGACTCAAGGTTCATCCTCCGAACCACTCTCTGCACAATCTCCCACAAACCTAGAAATGCAATAGTTGTGGCTGACAATCTTGGGAGCTAATAAGATGGATAGATCAGTCATACTTGAAGATGCACCGGAAGATCTGAGGTCCATGCTGATTAGAGAGATGATCACAGTCAATAGGCAGTAACATCTTGTTTGTTTGTTTGTTTGTTTGTTTGTTTGTTTGTTTGTTTGTTTGTTTGTTTGTTTGTTTTTTTTTGTGTGCTCTTGGGAGCTTCTTTGTGTTTGTTGATTTTTTCTTTCCTCTGTACAAAAAAGAATAGTGAAAGTGTGATAACATTTTTGTCTCTAGTCTTCACTCGTTAATCAGTATTTATCATATGTGCTAATTTGCCTATGCTTGTTTTTAGAAGAAAAAAATTATATATCTACCAGTAATGAGCACAGGGCTCGACTATGTCAAGAATAACATAGCTCTAGGGCGTTGGTCAAAATAATTATAACAACCGCCACCTCTTTCACAGGGACTCATTTTAGAAGATTTGAACATATTTACACTTCATCTCATACTTTCTCTCTTTCATTCATGTCTCTACTCTTCACTCATTGATTGACTTGTTTTATTTTGTAACTTTACATATAATTTAAATAATGATCAATTACATATTCACCATCTCCAGTATATAGTAATAATCCAAATGCACCCATTTTATTTTTGACAAATTATCCATCTCCACATGTTAAACAAAAGCAATTGAAAGTTGGATAAAATTTATTTTTAAAAATTAGCACCGTTAGGGGTATACTCGTCAATGAGAAATACAAATTTCACATAAAGATAAAAGGGTATAAGAAAAAACCTCAAGGATAAAATAAATGAAAATGATAAGAAAAAGATGATGATGAAGAAGAAGAAATGGAAGAAGAATAAAAGGAAAGGAAAACAGAAGAATATAATTATGAAGAAGAAAAGAGGAAAGGAGACCTGGACTCTCTCTCTCTCTCTCTCAATCTGCTCTGCTCATTACTTCTCGTCTCTGGGCATATCTTAATGTGACACCCCCATATTTCATCGGAGGATAAATATGGAAATGCCACTCCACACTCAATATCGCTCTCTGATGCAAGGAACCTTGGTAATAAAAAAACAAACATCGACATAGTTATATATCACAAGCAATAATGTCTCAAACACTGAAATATTACATACTATTAAACACGATGAACCTTGTCTAGATGTTCTATTTATTTAGAGTTACTAACACAACTAGATGACTCTGCGATTCTCCTTAAGCCGAGCTCCCTTCACCCAGAACTGCGGGGGAAAGAAGCAAGACCGCAGTATTTTCAAAGTCAGCACAAATGTTGAGAAAGTAGACGCACAAACGTGTAAATAGGATAAGAGGCATGTTTTCCTTTAAATAAAAGATGAATAATGAGTAAGTAGCAAACACATTATTTCAATGACCAAATATAATTTCTCCAACTGTTTATTTAGTATTCTCAGCTCATTTATATATTTTCCAAAATATCAATTCCTTCCATCTTCCACATGAAAATCCACAATTATTATTTAGTTATAGCGGGGAACAAACCAATTCATAATAATATAGAACCAACCATCTCGCATGCATCCAAGACCTTAAGTGTCGACACCCCCTTAAGACTCTTGCTGCCAGAAGGGTGAGTACTTGGAGCGACTCGGGGCAATGACAACCAAGCCAAATATCACAATTACAATATATATAATAATGTGAATAAGGTTACGCCGCACAACTGTTTCCACTTTACGTAATTACTCATTATTAATTCATATGACAGTTTGAAAGAATCATTTGTACACGTAATTGAAATCTCAAGTCAAGAACGATATCACAAATCACATTAAAACATAAATCATGAAAGTATTCGGACACGAAAGAAGGACGGGCGTATTATGTCAGGCATGTTTACTCACTTCAAGTAGCAAGACAAATAGCTCGATAACGCTTCTACGGATACACGTAGCCCTCGTCTACGAACTCGTTACCTACAATTTATGATTCCTAAATAAATTACAAGTCCAACTGTGCAAGTATGCTATGTGAAATGCTATAATTCCTGACGAGTCTCATTTGAGATTACCCTCTTTATCCCACTAATTACGAGTATAGAACATTTATATAATAAACCGGTGCAGTTAACAATTATATTTCTCTCATAAAATATCACAACTTATGTAAATATTAATTCGTGAAATTATTAAATAAGAAATACCATTTCAAATTTATACACTCTCATATTTAGGAAATAACAATTTATTAACAACCTATTTATTTGTAAGTGACTAAAAAATTTGATTTAGGCTAATTTAATTATAGCTAATAATTTATTAGAAAAAGAATATATTATAAGATAAATAAATTCATAAACAAGATTCACAAAGAGTTTATTAGAAGAAAACAATTATTTGGATCATACATATTATAAATTTATGTTGGAGCAATAATTTCTAGTATCTAGAGGAATGATCAATTTTTATCAAATAAAAGAAATATAGATTTTTTTATTAAAGAGTCTACTTATTAATTATTTCCCTAAATTCATCTTATAACATATTTTATTTTATCATTAGTATCCAAACAACCAATTTACTCAAAACACTAGTTTACAAGCACTTGACAATATTTATTTAAGCAAAGCGAAATTATATGATTAAACAAATGTGTATTTTTATCTTGCTTATTTTTAAGAGAAACAAAATATTTCTTATTAAATATTTCATTTATAATTTCAATAGTTAATTTAATTTTACATATGTAAAACAATGTCTATAAATATAAGGAAATAATCTAAGTCCAAAAATCATATTATTAATTTCATATTTTATTTACATTTTATGTAAACATCAAGTGGATCCCCAAAGTTTTCATAAAAGACGTGTAATTACACCCCCACTACACATGCAGTTTAGTACGCTATACTTCTCACCCTCAACTTATCAGAAACAACATGAACTACCCCCACATGAACTTACACATACAATCCTCAACCCAACAATCCAAATCTATCTAGAGCCAACAAGATTAGATTTTGATGATAAAAATGAAATATGGGGTGATTTAGACTTTACCTAAGCGAAAAATTGCGAGAAAAAGTCAAGAGACGAAGCAAGTCTCGGCTCCGAAGGTGGTGGTCGGCGGTGATGATCGACGACGAACAAACCTGCATTGTAGGCTCTGTTTGTTTATGCCACTGGACTGCTCGGACCACTAGGAGATGATTGGGACCAACGGTATGAGATGGGTCGCTTCGGGCAGCTCGGTGGAGGTTCTCACCGGAAAGTATGGGTTTGTCGGAGATGGTGGTGGTTCTTGGTTACCTCTGCAACTAGTTGCTATTGAAGATGCTTCTCCTTGGAAATAGAGACATGAAGAGAGATTGGGGTCCAAATAGAGAGAGAGAAATAGTGGGTTGTGGCGGTGGTTTCCCGTCCGGGGTGGCTTCGCCGGATGCCTTCGGGTGGCGGCCTTCTCGTAGGGAGCTGCCGCTGCCCATGCTTCGGACATAGAGGGAGAAGGAAGGGAGATGGAGAGATGAGGTGGAAGTTGTGGCTGAGGTGGTGGAGATGATACCAGTGCTGGTGGCGGTAAGGCCGACGGTGGTGATGGTGGGTTTTGTTTTGGGAGTGTTTCTTCGTAATTTGTTTTGTGAGAGAGAAAGGCAGGTGGAAGACTACTAAATAAAAATTGTACTTGGAGTGTGTCTTGGGTGCACCAATATGTATAGTCATCTAGTGTATTGGGTACACTACTAGGCTATACTTTAGGTAAATTACATAAATTGTTAAAAACAAATATGTAATAAAAATATCGTTTTCTAGAGGGAATATATAATCAATATATAAGCTTCCCGACTATATTTTGAACCCGAAAATATCTAACTCGTCAGTCGTAATTAAAGTTGAATTGGTTGCCTCAATTACCAATTTACCCTTAATATTAAAATTGAAATTCGTTCTAGAATGATTGAGTGATAAATGGTATACTTGTGATAGGAAATGAGAAGAAAGAATTATCGAAATTTGATTTGTATCATGAATGAGGTATTGTTTTATTATGAGAGACGAATTATATGTTAGTGACAAGAGTTACCCTATGAGGAGAATGAAGATTATAAATTATATTCTGGATTGTGGATGAAACACCGATTAATTTGAAGAGATGAGATACATGTGTATCACTGAGAATAATTATATTGCGTGATATGAACTCTATGTTGTTGTTGATACTTGGATTATTTTGTGTGATTGGTTGCTGGATAAACAATGCTCTTATAAAAGAAGAAATGAATTATGAATTATAGAAGTTGGATTGTGGATTATTTATGATGTATTGCTCTACTCGAAAATTTATAAGTAGTGTGTGAGATTCATACGAATCCCTAGGCGTGACATGCTAGTCGTATATTTATAAGATGACTTAAACCTTTGAGAATAAACAAATGTAAAATAGGCTATGACAGGAGTACACGACGGATAAACCACCGCAATAATATATATGAGGATTCGACATGGACAGGCGGCTCAAAACAATAACCATATGGAATAATTGTTCATTCGATAATGATACTGGTGGAGTATCTGACTCTTCAAATAACACTAGGGAAAGTATCGAATTTCGACTATTGGTGACTTTGGTTAACATACATAATGGGAGGGCTAAGGTATTGGAATGGTGAACCCTAGACAAATTAATCAGATTGAGAAGGCTTTAATTAAGAGCATACGACGTTTTTCAGATACCGATTGGGATAGTAATTTGAAGAATGGAGTCAAGAATGGGTATTTTTGGGAGTCTTCTCTGGTGAATGAATAAATTTGTTTTAGAGGCATTCGAGGAAGTTCCCACACACCCTCCCCCTAAGACAAACAACTACAAGGTTAACCTGCTGAGTTTTTGACTCGTTTCAGCTTGATTATTACGGTTCTAGTTATTGAATAATTTTAAAGTGTTGATTGGGGTCTACTTCTCAATAATTGGTTACCCAGGAGACTATGCTAGACATAGTAGTCTTAAATAATTAGGCAGGTTTGATGATACTTAAAACTTATGCGTTACTTGGAGTCTAATTAACCAAATACTGCTTGAGGATTGGGATATCTATTCGGTCAAGTATTGCTCTTGAAGTTATAGGACTCACCCAGTAGGAATGGTTTTTATCTTAATATTAAACTTTGATCTGGAAACTATTTCAGAGTTTTGACTTAGATTTTGGTTGGAGCTGTTATCTCATGACGTTTACTCCGGAGATATTATTCTGCTGTAGGAAATATCGGAAGCTTCTCATATTGGTTAACTATTTCAGATACTAAGTATCACTTGGAGTGTGGACACAATATCGTTGCCTACGATCGGAATAAGTGTTCAGATATGGGTTTTCTTTAAGAGTTCTATGTTTCACTTATGCCGCTTTGAGGCTCTAACGTTTTGTTCAACTTATGAAGTATGGTATAAGATCTATGGAAGTGATAGTACCAGTTACCAAGAAGGAAAATGGTAAGAAAATCTTAAGAGTTCTTGTAGGGAATTAGATGCATATTACAAATTTACATTTGGAGATTTGTTTGGATATATGCATGTGCTCATTCAGCATTTCAAGTTATTTGGTCGAGTTATCGTGAATCCACGTTTACAAGCCATATGACAAATTAAGTCTATGAAGAGGTATGAATCTAAATCGTTGTTTGGGGGTTGATTAGAACACTAGGTGGAAGCGTATGAGTAATGACCATATGGATGGAATGAATAGTCTTTAGTTTCCGCTATGTCCAACAGTTGGTCATTGAAATATTACCCCATGCATTCCATAGTATTAAACTTATTGAAGAATCTACAATGAAAAATTCAGCTCCAAATGTGGTCTTAAGACATAATTATAAATTTCAAGAGTAAACCTATCGGTAACAACTTTGCATAATTGACAAACAATAAAAAGAACGACCTCTTTTAGTTTAAATATTTTACTTTCTATGAGATGTTTACATATAAATTGAAATATTTGATATGTGAAACCTACGTGATTATGTGCAATTATGAACATTTGATGAAGCACAAAAGTATGATATGTTGACATAATGTTGAGATCACGACATCACAGTAGAATCACGGATATGGTTGCCTGATTGGGCCATTGTAAATTTTCGAGGAAGAAGAAAAATGCATAACAGGACAACTTACGTGACAATTTCATAGTTGATTGTGCTTTAGCAATGATTGTTATAATGGTCAACATGCTATATTGGGTGCTTGTAGCACAATACATGTATTGTAATATCTTTATACATATTGCATGATAGATCAAGAAGGTATAAACTGATGAATATCGTAAAAAAATATATATAATTGAATCACACCATTGCCACACCATGGAGAATTAGCATTGACCATACTGAACATCACTAAGCCTGTCAAAGATGCTAGAAGTGCAAATGGGACTAGGAGGTAGCTTAATACAGAATCAACTTACCTCAAGATAATGTTTATGTAGGGTCCGAATTGTGAGCTAAGTTTTCGATCTCTATGACCACCCCAACATGACGAATAGTCCTACGTCATACCCAGGGGATCAAAAGGAAGAGTTTTAGACGGTTCGTTACCTTCATATCAGGTGATCAGATGGCAGAGAATTGTAATGAGGAATCATGGAGGAAATTAGAAGTGACGTTGAAAATTTGACTAAAGGTCGTTGGATCAACCCACTAAGTTTTTATACATTTTCAACTTCATATCAAGTGTCAATTTGGAATTCTACTGTCATTGGATCAACTACCCTGGGAAATTTGGTTATTAATATGGTCGGGATTTATCACCATTAAGTGGATTAGTATGTCTTTGTAAGCTTCATGGAGTTATGTAACATGATCATAAGTCTCAGTGGCCTAGGTTTCCTTTCCTTGTGCTACATACTCTTCATATAAATTCTACGAAGTGTCTCTTCCGTGTTGGGATTCTCCTATTTCCTGGGAGTTTGGTCTAGGGATAGCAATGGATCGCGATCAAATCATCCTAGATCCAGATCCGATCCATAAGGTTTCAGATCAGATCAGATTTGGACCGAATTTTTCAAGATTCGAATCGGATTATCCATCGCATCACGACAAACAATATTTTTGTTCATATGAATTAAACCTATTATCACCTAGTATCAATTTTTTTTTTTAACATATAACTTATATCAATAATTTGATCAACTTATTTACAATTAAAATATAGATATATCAAATTTAGGACATTATCTTAAGTAAACATAGCAAAATTAATATATGTAATTATATTAATACATGTATATGATTGGATTTATTAGGTATAGTAACCTAATTGGATCGAATAAGGTTTCACGGATCACAAAACTTGTGATCCATATCCGATCCATTATTAAACAGATCGGATCAGATCTGCTCCATTGGTCATATCACGTCGGATATCGTATCAGATCATACCCAATTGCCATCCCTAGTCTGGTCTTCAATATCACACTTTCTCTAGTCATTTATCGCGAAATCTTATAATTTTGGGTGAGTGGCTACATTCCATGAGTAAGAAGAAACATATTATTATGAGATCTTGTTCGCCGATTTTCTTGGATCTTGCGCTGTGATAAGTAGAGTCTGTATGTAGTAAAGAAGTCAATAATTGTTTTGGCGTTACTATTTGGAGTTTTGTTACTTAACTATTACTAGGGAGCATAAGTTTGGTATGGATTTACCTTTGAAGTCAGGGAACCCCTAGGATTATGTGTTCTGTATCATGGGATTATATTCTAGTTCCTTTCTTGGTTTATGGCATGGACTACTGGCAATATCAAATGAGCAATAAATGTGGCTTTAGTCGCTTATCAAGACTTTGGGTGGTTTTATTGCGATAGTTTTACCACTTGGTGTGTTTAGGTTTCGTCTGTTAAATTATGGTATAGATTGGGGCTACAGATAATTGGAATGATCTGTCAGTGGAAGTATGCAATTGGATTTCTATCGCTAAATAGATATTTGGATTTATAAGATGCTCGTTCTCTTATCAGCTATTACTATATGTTATATAATTTTATCCGGCTACCCCAAATTTTATCTATTTCAATCAAATGTTATTTCTTTAGCAGACTTTATGAAATGGGTTATCTATAGGAAGGAGGCTAGGGATGAAATATCTTACTTTGTATTCGGGAAAATCAAAATCCAACCAGATCATGTTTAAACTGCATTAGAAAGAGATTACTAAACATAGTGCAGAAGTAAGAGGAGAAAAGAGACTTTCTAAATATCACAAATGACTGAGGGAATTTCTGGAAAATACCTTCATTTCTAACTCAACCCACTTTGGAAGATAGACATGAATTCATATGAGATTTCTTAGATAAGTAAACGACAATCGATCGACTCCAAAACAAGAGAAGAGGATTTCTTGTATCACAACTAAAGATGAATGATCATCCATGGAGGACCATCCATTGTGACCAATTATATCGATTTACGGGGACGTCACTCTCTAAGGGGGAGATGATGTATCCCTTCATTTTACCACCTTATATATCTTAGCGACCCAGCATCATACTTAACACCTAAATATTTATAAGTGATCATGGTATTACGATAAAATAAGTCATGACATTATATGATAGTACTTGTGCGTTTCATGACCTATTTTGTGCAATGTCATATAGACGTATCTGTGCATCATAAAGAAATTGCTTGACCGTGAGTAGCCTTAGATTCGAGGACGAAGCTCTATTTACAGGGGGGGGGGGGGGGAGGATGTAATACACCGTTTTAATATTAGGGGTAAATTGGTAATTTAAGCAACCAAATTAAATTTTAGTTACGAATGACGAGTTTGGTAATTTTTGAGTTAAAAATATAGTCGAGAAGTTAATATATTAATTTTATATTCCCTCTAGAAAACGATATTTTTATTTCATATTTGTTTATAAAATTTTATGTAATTTACCTAAAGTATAGCTTGGTAGTGTACCCAACAAACTAGATGACTCTACCTATTGGTGCGCCCAGACACACTAGCATAACTAATATAAAAAAAATAGAAATAAAATATTATTGTGGTTACTGTACTAGACTTACCCCTCCAAGCAACGATCTATATTTAATAGTCTTCCACCTCCCTTTCTCTCTCACAAAACAAATTCTGAAGAAACACTCCCCAAACAACACCCATCATCATCACTGTCGGCGTCACCACCACCACCACCACCAGTATCATCTCCACCACCTCAGCCACCACTTTCACCTTATCTCTCCCTCTCCCTTCCTTCTCCCTCTCTGTCCGAAGCAGGGCAGCAGCAACTCCCAACGAGGTGGCCGCCACCCGAAGGCAGCCAGCGAAGCCACCCCAAAAGGAAACCACTACCACCACCCACTGGTTTCTCTCTCTATTTGGACCCCAAGCTCTCTTCCTGTCTATTTCGACCCAAGGAGAAATATCTGCTGAAGCAGATAGCTGCAGAGTTAGCCTAGAACCACCACCGCCGATGACACCCCATACTTTCCAGCGAGAACCTCCAACGAGCTGTCCGAAGCGACCCATCTCGTCCCGTTGGTCCCAATCATCTAATTGTGGTCCGAGGATTCCTGTAGCATAAAAAAACAAATCCTACAATTCCTTATTATTCGTCGTCAATCATCACTGTCGACCACCACCTTCAGAGCCGAGACTTGCTTCTTCTCTTGACCGTTTTTCGCGTTTTTTCGTTTATGTAAACTCTAAATCGCCATCTAGTTCATTTTTTATCATCAAAATCTAATCTTGTTGGCTCTAGATCGATTTGGGTTGTTGGGTTGAGGATCGTATGCGTATGTTCATGTGGGGGGGGGGTAGTTTATGTTATTTCTAAAAAGTTGAGGGTGACAAGTATAAAATACTAACTGCATGTGTAGTGGGGAAAATTGTTAGAAACTCTTCCCTGTGCTTTCCAGTGGACAAAATTGTCTCCACTGACTAGAGGAGGTTTGTTAGCAGATCTTCCCTGTGAGAAACCACCATCACCTACAATACTCATAATCACAAGATGGTTAAATCTATGAAGTGATACAAGCTCTGGTACCAATTGAAGGGGTGTAAAGTAGGTAGAAATGCAGGATCAATACTCTAGTAGGCATGGGGAGTTGAATAGAGTATGAAGACTTTTGCTAAACTTTGCAAGAGTAGTGGTTTCAAAAGATTTGTAAAGAGATTCAAGGACTTGAAATGAGTTTCAATCCCTTGGAACAAAACAGTTAAAGTGAATAGAAGAATAAGTCTATTTCAAAGCCTTGAAATGAGTTTCAAACCCTTTAAATGAAACTGTTTAGAATTCTGTAAAAGTTCTAAGTTTGTGACAGAAAGATAAATGCAATAGACACAAGATATATAGAGTTCAGTCCACTTGGAACTACATCTCTACCTCAGGGATCTTCTCCCTGTAGGATTTTCAACTCAATTCTTATTACTCAACCGCTAAGCCCTAGATGTCAAGCACAGAGAGATACCTTACTCTGTTACAGCTTGTGGTTCTCACTAACCTATCTAGTACCTGGTCTAGCTATCTGATTAACTAAGAATTCTCTATTGTTCACCTTGAACAATCCTTGAGAATGTAAACAAGAGTAATATATGAAAGATATACCAATAAAGTTCAGAACAGAAAAACACAATAAATGAAACTGCTGTGAGAGTGCAGTGTTCTTTTGAGAGTTGGATTGAGATTTTGATTTGCTTCTTTTATGCTTGATAATCCTTGAATGTGTTTGAAAGTGTCTCTAGCCTTTTCCCCTTGATTTGTGTGTCAAATTCTTCAAACTGAACTCATGTTATACAGCTCAGTTGTTCTGCAAATCTTCAAGATTTTCAGCAACAAACTTTCCTATTTTGTAGGCAACAACTTTGACTTCTCTAACAGTCTTCTTGCAACGGATAGTTGCTCAGTATCTTCAGGGATACTGATCTGATCTTGTACATAAACATGTTGAGAAGCTGTTCGAATCAATAGATTGATTGCAGAATCAAATCAACCCAGAAATTCCTTTCATGCAAAGCTCAGGTTATGAAATAAATCCTGCAGAATAGAAATAAACATTCCATGCAAAACTGAGTCAAATAGATAGATTAGATGGTGTTGAAATGTCAAAATACATTGTCTTTCATCATCAAGCAATAATAGATAAAGCACAGGGGTTTAGGAGTTCATACAGAAATAGAAACTCTGCCTAAGATCATGCTTAACTCTCAGTCAGTTTCAAGGCTTTGAAAGCTGTTTCAAGGCCTTGAAATAGACTAGCTATTTCAAGTCTTTGAAACTAATTTGAGCTTACAATCTCCCCCTTGATGAAAGGCAAAACCAAGGTCTTCCAATATGTTTGATGCTGTTGTAGATAGTACTTTCCAGGCAGACAGATCACAACCACGTGGCAGCCATCCAGCACACCTAGCTGTACTCCACATGCACTGGATCACCACCCGCGCTGATCCACGTGGGGGCTACGGGACATGGCCCTCACATATCATTCCACACGGGACTTGTAGGGACTTAGTGGTTTGGAGGAGAGAGTAAGTTCCGTCGCGCGCGAGCGATAACCGAGCCCGCGCGCGACCTTTAGTAACTGCTTTGAGAGATTTATGGCCACGAGCTCCATAAACCCGGTCAACCTCATAACGGTTCCGGTATAAACGGAGGAAGTGTGTAACAGTCCCTATATATGCGGAAGAACGTGCCGCTGTGGTTAAGGTAATTAAGCCACCATTAATGGGCGCATTAACCCACTACAACGGTCATATTCTCCACATAGGATTGTTAACCCTTCCTTACATAACACTAATCTCCTGAACTACGCGGAAGCTCTGTCAAAACTCTCTCTCTCTCTCTCATACAATTGCTATTGTCTTACTCTCTCCCTACTCACTACCCTATACCTCCTGTGTTTCTCATTCCCTGTTCTTGGTGTACGCTTGAATCTTCCTCAAAGGATTCTCCTGTACACATTTGGTGAACCCGACGTGAATCTTACTCTTGCAAGCAGCCATGTCTCACGATGAAGATGCTAGCAACAGGTCTCCCTCAACCGAGACGACCTCAGGGGAGGAACCCTGCCACAATTCCACGGAAGCCGGTGGTACTCCAACCTTGGAGACGTTGAATGCCACTCTTCAGAACCAAGCGAAAGCCCTCCAGGATCAATCTGCATAGATGGCCCTATTGCCCAGAATCCGGCACTGGAAACCGCTGTTTCTCAAGGAACTGGAACCCCTGTCTCCCAGGGAACAGAGGTAACGCCTACACCACCTAACCCCAGTTTGCAAAGCCCACCAGCAATGGTCCAGCCACCTCCTACCCAGGGAAAAATTGCTCAGCCATCCCTTATCACACCTTCTTCCCAACTCCCAGGTATTCCCTTCAATATTCCACCACAGTATCCCTTGCTTTCTCCACCAGCAAAGGTAAGCAATGTGGCTTACACCCCCAATCCAACTGCTACGTACGTGTCTCCACCAGCTGCAACACTTCCTCCTGCTGTGGGAGGGAGTGTATCAACAAGCATGACAGCTTTGGAGCAGCGTATAGATAACTTTCTGGCCAATCAGTGTTTTGCTGACACCATCATCCCGAAAGTAGACAACGCACCTCTGATCCCGCGTGAGATCTACTTGATGCCCAACCCTGCAGGGTACAAGGCCCCTAAGTGGGACAAATTTGACGATGTCAATGGAAATGCCCAAGAGTATGTCATGCGCTTCATTGATGTGATGGGGCCACTTGGGGTTGACCCCAACCTATTGATGCGTGAGTTCCCTAAGTCTTTGGGGAACGTTGCATATAAATGGTATAGGACGCTGGAAGCCGACTCCATAAAGACATGGGACGACATGGTTAAGAAGTTTTATACCAAGTTCTTCCAGATGGAGGAGAAGGTTACGATGATCCACTTGTCGCGTATGTACCAGAAGCGTGACGAGGACGGAGTTACATTCATCAAAAAGTTCAGAGCAAAGTCGCTGGAGTGCAGAGATGAAGTGCTCGAAAGCCAGCTCGTAGAGATATGTCTCCAAGGGATGCGAGACGAATACAAGGGTATGTTGATTAACCTGCAAATGCCTACTTTTTCAAAGTTAATCGAATGTACCAAGAATGTAGAGCCCATAGTCGAGAGGCAGAAGAAGAAGTATGCCCTTGAGCGATCCCCAGGAGGACCGACTTTCAAGATTGGAAGGTTTAGCTACAAGAAGGGGCGCGAAGCTGAATTCAACACAGTTTCACCACACAAACAACACAAGGTTTCGACCTCAGATGTCCCGCCTTTGACATGCTCCCTTGAGGAAGTGATCGATCTATGCAAGCAGTGGCGCAAAGATGGGGTCCTACCTCAACTTGAAAGGACACCCTCCAGGGAGATGCTAAGGGACCCAAAGTGGTGTGAGTTCCACGGCAAAGTTATGCACCCCACAGCTGATTGCAAGAAGCTCAGGTACCTTGTGAGCAGAAAAATGAAGGAAGGAGAGCTGATTATCAGCGACCAGAGGCAGGACGTGCGCAATAATCCACTCCCAGCCCATGCAGAGCAAGAGCCGAAAGACAAGGAGGTAGCCATGATTGCAATCATGGATCTTGAAGAGATCGTAGAAGATGGGCTACCTGTTATAGCCGAATTCCATGACGAAGAAGATTATAGCATTGATACCGAGGACTCGCGTGCTGACAGGATGAACGGGTCGCACGGTTTCAAAAAGTTCTTTGATGATATGAACTTTTCAGAAAAGTGCCGGAAAGAAATGACAAAGGCAATCCTCAGAGTAGCAGAAGAATTTGAGGAGGAAATTTTCGTCTCCAACGGAAGAGTTGTCAGGGCCTCTCACTCAATAGAGAAGGTAATGACTTTCTCTGAAAGTGATAAGAAGACAGATGCAAGTCACCAGAAGCCTTTGTACGTGACAGCAGTGATCAACTATGTTGAGTTCAGGAGGGCATTCGTTGATGGAGGAGCGGCCGTTAATGTGGTCTCGCTCAACACCCTGAAGCTGGTAGGGATTTATGAGAAGAAGATTGTCAGGCGCCCATCTTCGTTGATGGGATTCGGAAGCGATTCTAGAATGACAGTGGGCTGGATCCGTTTAGGTCTACAGGATGATAAAATGCTCTTCCAAGTTCTATGTCATTGATGCGAACACTACGTATCACATGATCATAGGCCGGGCGTGGATCCATTGCTTCGATGCAGTTCCCTCAACAGCTCACCAAGTGATGAAGGCCATTTGGAATGGCAGGGTGGTCGAGATACCGGCCTCGACGAACCCATTCAATCTGAACGAAGCACACCTCAACGAGGCAGTATGGTTCATCGAGATTGCGGATGAACATACACCGGGGCCATTCAACCCAACTCCTCTGCCTCGATGGGAAGACATCAAAGATCAGCCACCGGTAGGAGTGATGGTGACAAGGGAAGATGTCAAGGAGAAGGTGCCCACACGTGAAGAGGTGCCACAAGTTGCTTACCAAAAGAAGAATGTGTACACCCTAAAGAGGGTGGTGAAGCATGATAGCAAAGCCAAGGAGGTAGAAAGTTTATACTCCAACGGGAAGAAATGTTACCGCATATGAAGGTGCGGGGGGGGGGGGGGGGGGGTGGTACCCCGATCTCAACATGGGGATATCTGGGCAAATCAATGAACTTGAGCAGGACCCGGAGAAGGACAAGCTGAAGTCGGATGTGCCGGAGGACAGGTTGAAAGAAGCGCCCGAGTTCATGGAAGACAAGCCAAAGCCGCAAAAACAGGAACTAAAAGAAGTGTTCCTAAGTCCTTCTGAAGAAAAGAAAAGGCCTGTTTTTCTGAGCGCGGACCTCAAAGGCGAAGAGGAAGCAAAATTACTGCAGTTGCTAACAGAATACAAGGATGTGTTTGCCTGGGAGTACGGTGAAATGACCGGCCTTGACACGAGAGTAACAATGCACATATTGGACGTTGTCCCGGGATCCAAACCAGTAAAGCAAAGCGCGAGAAGCTTCAAACCAGAGATCAACGTGAAGATCAAAGAAGAAATAGTCAAGCTGCTGAACGCCAAATTCATCGAACCAAAATATCATCCTACCTGGTTGCCCAACATTGTGCCAGTGGTGAAAAAGAATGGGCAGCTTTGCATCTGCGTGGATTTCAGGGATCTTAACCGTTTCTGCCCAAAAGACGACTTCCCGTTGCCAAATATCGACTTGCTCATTGACTCTACCACATGACATCGGATGTTCTGTTTTATGGATGGGTTCAGCGATATAACCAAATCAAGATGGACCTTGAGGATGCGAGAAACACTGCGTTCATCATGCCAGTTGGGGTCTTCAACTACACAGTTATGCCCATTGGACTGAAGAATGCGGGCGCAACCTATCAGTGTCTTCCATGATATGATGCATCAGGAAGTACAGTTCTATGTTGATGATTTGGTCATGAAATCAAGAAAAGAAGCAGACCATCTCGGAGACCTGCAGAAAGTGTTTGAAAGGTGCATAAGCTTTCAACTGAAGATGAACCCGATGAAATGCGCGTTTGGAGTGACTTATGGGAAATTCTTGGGGTGTGTGATCCACCGCCATGGGATTGAAACCGACCCTGCAAAGATCTCGGCTATCACCAGCATGGCGGCACCCAACAATCAGAGCACTTTGAAGACATTCTGGGGAAAGCTGTCTTATCTGCGAAGATTCGTGCCAGCAATTGCAGAATTGACTTTCTGCTTCGGTGATCTTCTCAAGAAGAATGCTGTGTATAAGTGGACGGAGGAACACGAAGCTGCAATTGGGAAGTTGAAATACTTATTGACATCGCCCAGAGTAATGATTGCACCTCAGTTGTGGTCGCCACTCTTGTTGTACATGACATCGACCAGGAAATCCATAGGAGCACTGCTAGCTCAAGAGCATGAGGGGCAGGAAAGGCCAATCTATTATATCTCTCACGTGGTACAGCCGGCCGAGTCCAGGTACACTGATATCGAGCGTCATTGCCTTGCTTTATTTTTCGTAATAGGAAATTTAAAGCATTATTTCGCTTCACATAAAGTTGTGGTAATCACAAAGAGTGATCCTATCCGGTATCTCTTGAGTCACTCCTTTCCTTGTGGAAGATTAGCAAAGTGGTACATGACTATATCGCAGTACGACATCACGTGTGCTCGTCCAAAGGCAATTAAATCTCAGGCAGTGGCAGACCTTTTAGCTCAGTTTCCAGACAAAAATTATGAGCCAATGATAGAAGAGGAGCTAGAAGGTCCTGAGATCTATGCAATCGAGTCACCATATTGGAAGCTGCATTTCGATGGGTCGTCGACGAGGAAAGGAGGTGGAATTGGTATCGTACTGACTAAGCCATATGGGGAAGTTGTACAAATGTAAACGAAGTTGGACTTCCCAGTCACCAACAATGAGGCGGAGTATGAAGCTCTGATTGCAGGACTCCTCGCGGCCAAGACGTTGGAAGTCAACAACTGATGGTCATGGGGGATTCCAAGCTCATTGTTAAACAAGCTTCAGGCGAATACGATTTGAAGGAAATCAATATATTGCCTTATAGGACTATGGTCCAGAAGCTGGTGCAGCAGTTCCATGATGTCAAGTATGAGCACACTCCCAGAGCTGATAACCGACATGCAGATGCTTTGGCCACTTTGGGATCCAAAATAAGTGCGGAAAAGTGCCCAGCAAGAATTTTAATCGAAGTTAGAACTACTCCGGCTCTGGCACAAGAGATATGCGAAGAGGAGCCCACAGAAGCTGAGGATTGGAGGAAGGTAATACTACGCGCGATTGCGGAAGGAACGAACAAAGATAATTGGGCATCCACAAAGGGATACTGCGTGCACGATAATTCCCTTTACTTTAAGGGACTAGGAGGAGTACTCATGCGATGTGTCTCGCAACAGGAAGGGCATGCACTATTGGAGAAAATTCACCAACACTCATGTGGGGGAAATTAAGTGTCTGTTTACAGAAAAGCTCAGAGGTATGGAATCCACTGGCCAGAAATGTCGACATTTGCTGCGATCATTTAAGGGAATTGCGAAAACTGCACGTTGTTAAAGGATTCTTTAGATATTGGTGCAATTGATGACGACACAGATTGGAGGAAGCCACTCTTTGACTACTTGACGGAAGGAATTGAGCCAACTCAAAGAAAAGAAGCCGAAAATCTTAAAACGAAGGCAACCCGATATGTTGTAAGAGAAAACATACTTTGGCGAAGAGGTCACGAAGGGAATTTTCTCAGATGTTTGGATAGTCAAAAAGCGCAAGAAGTGATGGATTTTTCCCATCAAGTGGAGCACCAAGGAGGCGCGAAGCTATGCAGATGACTCCTCACCGTTGGCTACTTCTGGCCTACAATGGGAGCAGACTGCCGCACCACGGTTAAACGGTGTCAAGAATGCCAGTTCAAAGGCAACCTTGTGGACGCTCTTGCTGTAGACTTGCATGCATTGGGAACGCCTTGCCCATTCCACACATGGGCATTGGATTTTATTGGCCCCATCCGACCAGCCTCGCATGGGAATCTTTTTATGCTGACTACAACGGTGCAGTTCACTAAGTGGGTAGAAGCTGTGCCGCTCAAGACAGCAAACACGCTTGCATTTGTCAACTTCGTTCAAGAGAACATCATATACCGATTTGGAATCCCTAATACCATCCTCTCGGACAACGACACTCCTTTCATGAATCGCCAGGTGGCCGCGAAGTTGGCAGAGTACATTATAAGGCAGGTGTGCTCCACACCCTATTACCCGAAGGGTAACGGATAAGCAGAAGCAACGAACAAGAAATTGCTGAGAATCCTGAGAAAAATGGTTGCCTATGATCACAAGAAGTGGGAAATTCCCTAAGTCTGGCTTTATGGGCATATCGCACTTTGCCGAGGACTCCCACAGGGGTTTCCACTTTCCTCCTATGTTATGGGGCCGAAGCTGGTGTACCGGCGGAAATCAAAGTTAACTCTGCCAGGATAGCTTTTCATGCCTTGTACGAAAATCAACGCGATCATGATCTTATTCTGCTGGAAGAAAGGCGTGAAGAGGCTAAGAGAGCTAACACGAGATAAAAGGAAAGGATCGCTCGCGCATACAACAAAACAGTTCAGCACCGAGACTTCGCGGTTGGAGACTTGGTCCTACGAGCTTCAGATCACTGTATGCGGGAGGCAGCCCATCCTAAGTTCGCGTCTAACTGGGAAAGACCATTTGAAGTTAATGAAGTCTTTGACAGTGGTTACTGCACCATTCAGAAACTTCATGGGACTGCAACAACTCCAAGCCCAATCAACATGCGATGGATTAAAAAGTATTATCCCTAGCTCATCTCTTTACTTTCAATTCCAAAGTTATGTTGCTTTCATTACTTTTGATTCAAAAGTCTTGTTGGCCTTATGTATTCTGCACTACTTCCTCCCATATGAGGAATCTGTTCTCATGCTCCTCCCATATGAGGATGCCTTAATAATAATGACTCTCCCATATGGGAGAACTTTATTAAATTGTTGTTTTATTGCTTTATTTACTTATTTGTTCATATCACTTATATTTGCTAACTCGTTCAAAGCCTATCTGCCTAGATAGCAGCCATAACAAAACATGATCCTAAGTGATCTTAAGCCTATCTGCCTAGATAGCAGCCATTACAAAACATGATCCTAAGTGATCTTAAGCCTATCTGCCTAGATAACGGCAATAATGAAAACGATCCCATGCGACCCGAAGTCTATCTGCCTGGATAGCAACTCATTCAAACATTATTTGGCTAAACTGCAGCAGAACTACAAAGCTTGTTTCATTATATATCAAGTTCATACGCGAAGTTACAATCTATTGTAGCAGACAAAACTGCAAATGAAAAAGCATACTTTCATAACAAGTCAAATGTGGCTTACAATTTATCTGTGTAGATAGCAGCTTAAAAGAAAATCTTACAATTAGGAAAAGTTTTCGAATAAAAGTATAAAGCTACGAATACTAAAGCTACAAAACGTGACGCTGTCATCGACAGAACATGGATCTTGTTCGTACCCTTTCCATGGTGAGATGCCAAATGAACTTCATTCCATGGAGGCTGCTGATGAGAAGAAAAAATGGGAGAACAGCTCATGGGGCAGGAAGCTGATTGTGTACAAGGGATAAACACGATCACTTGTTACACCTTGTCTGAAACAATGGTGGAAAATAGTTCTATGCCGGTTCTCCTACAGAGATGCACACCGCTCATTACTTGCTGGTAGTAGAACCGGTACAAGGTTGTGCCTCGCCGGAAAGCCACCGGAGATGATCCTTGCAAACATAATGAAGAAGAAAGAATTTTCGTTCAAACAGAAAAGCCTCCACAATTGATCGTCAAAAAGATCGGTTGAATCAAGAGTCTTTTCGGAGAATTTCTTGGGAGCCATTTCTATAGCACAACGCACAAACTCAGATTTGGAAGCCCAAAACTGATATGAATCAACAAAGGTAACGGGACAATACCAACAGTCGTGAGGACTCATGGGAAACAACATTTTGATAAAGAACAAAATAGCAAGAAGGAAGGCTTACATAGAACTCAGAGGAGACTCTTCAGTTTCCTTGATGAGTCAGCAACGCCTCGGAAACAAGCAAGAATCAATGACCCTACTAAAGGCTACGACGATACAGTAGCACGCCTTATTTAATGACTCCGGGTCATGATAAGGATGGGGCCCACTGCACGGTAAGCACGCCATAATACATTGATGACACAATAATCCAGGTAATTACGTCAAAACATGATGTCACAATCATTATAGTATTGAAACGCGAAGGACAGATAATTCAGAAAACAAAAGCCAACACAGAGTTCAAGTGTCTGAAAATTAAGTATTACAATACATGCGATTCTCAAAACAAATCCTTGTCTAAAGGGTCTTCTGGCAATAACAAGAGCGAAGCTTTCTCTGCTTTGTTAACTTCTTGCTTTAGTTTTTCATAGCTAGCCTTCATCGCGTGGAAGAGATTGGCAGCCTCTTCGGCTTTATTCTTTTTCTCCTCCACCTTCCTTCTTTGAAGTGCGAGGTTGCGGTGGCCATACTTCAACATCACAGAGTTGAGAATTTGGGTGACCCTATTAAAGAGTAAACCAAAGTCCAACCTGCCATGAGCATTAGTCTGACGCCTTTTGCATGTATCAAAGAGCGTCCGCGCATTGTCAGTTGAAATGGTAGCGGGAGTTGTCAAAGATAATTGCTCCACAATCCAGATGGCTTCAGTCAAGTAAAATCTCCTATCGAAGGGACCCAACTGCAAAGCTCTCGGAAACGACCATGGGTACGATAGGCGCATCTTTATAAGCCAGTCCACATCAGGTTGTCTCATCCCAAAAGAAATGACAAGTTCAGGTGTGCGAATGTTAATGAAGAAATACAGTATGAGATGTAGTGGGCATACTATGGCATACCTGTTCCTTAAATGATTTGACGCAAAGTAGGAATGCGCATAGCTGGGGTTGTTGAAGCATCTCCTTGCTGCATTGCTTGCCTGTCAGCTAGAGCCTCGCGTTCGTCATAGTCAGCATGGATGATGCAAGTATCAGCAGGCGCAATGGAAGCTCTTACCTGCGAACCCCACAAACTCCATGCGAAGGGAACTTGGGAGAAATCCACCTCAACAGAAGGGATGGCAAGGTTTTGATGAGGAGGCCCTGGAACATTAACTGAAGCTGCAGGATTCGAAGAATTGGGTGAAGCATCAACACCACTAACTTCAGCAGCAGGTATGACAGTAGGAAGACCGTCACTGCCGCCACCAACTGTGGCCTCTGCTGGGGCATCCACATTCGTATGCCACGGCTGCAGGTTACCTTGGTCAATTTCTGTTTGCCCAAGGATTTGCTCATTCTCAGGAAGTTCCTGTGACTCAGGAGCGTTCAGTGGAGCATCAACATTTTCATGAGATGCTATGTCTTCCATGACTTGTTCATTTTCATGAACTTCAGCTCCAGCACCCTCTGCTTCACCCACATACTCATCTTCAACATCTCTCTCTTGCATTTCGGTGTCAAGACCGCCATCGTCAGACACCTCAATCACATCTTCGAAGGCCTCCCCTGCATCTTTAACCACAGAAGGTTCTCTGTGTAAGAACTTCGCTCTGGAGCACGGGATATGGGAGATTGACTTCTCTGCTCAAGCACCATGACATCATCAGAGCTATTTTGAGCAATGAATTCCGCAGCAGGAACGATGTCACTTCTTAAAAACCCAGGCCTGTTGGCATAACTTCTGGGAGGAGAGGTGAGTCGAACCTCGCACGACAGAGGGTCGCAAGGATCAACAGCAGGACCACCAACACTTGCCTCATCAATGGCCATCCTTTCAGCTGGAGAATTAGCAGTAGTGCCTTGTGCAACGACAACTTCACTTGTAGCAGCGGCAGGCTCACACGCTTTCTTACGTGTTACCGCAAGTGCATAATTCAAGTAGTAAAGAGTGAGTATATTTAATACTCCAGTTTTCAAATCCCACGAGGACAAGCTCGAGATTGTTTAGTTATAATATTAGTTTAAAGTGAAGTAACCGGGAGGCATGGATTAAGAATTGTGAGTTTTCCACCCTTAAACAAGTGGATCTACGTAGCTAAGAACTGCCAATTAACTGAATGATAGTACTAAGAGTATGGAGAAACTAGACGATTTAGGGTCCCTAGGATGCTTAGTTGATTTCCGGATTCAATTCACAACACTTCACTCTTTCTTCCACCATAACAGATTATACTCGTAGCACATATCTATCAATCATGTATCACACTGTAGTGTACTCGACAACAAATCCTTTCAGCCTAATGTTGTTAATCACACTACTCTAGTTGATATAATAAAGGTACCTACAAGACCTCTCAACCTTGCAAAGTTATCACTTTGACATAATCAACTGAAACAATCTTTATGTGATCACTCTCATTCTTCACCTCTCAGTCTCAAGAATATTAAAAGTGTCTTCCTACTCTTCACGAACCTAGGGTTGAGTTACCATACACTCTCCTAGATAACTAACATGCTATGTGTGATCAAGCCTCACATGCTAAGAATTAAGAACTCAAGTAGAATAATGAATGAAATCAAGAGTGAAATTAAGCTTTAAGCAACAAGTAAATCAATGAATCCATCAATCAACCAAGTAAACCGTAGTTCTCCATAATAACCTAGCTATGAGTTTAGCTAGACATGAAATATCTTGATAAAATCATGATCTCCATAGAAAATAGTACAAGAGATGAAGAAAAAGAATCAATTGATGAAATCCTTGAAGATGGGGCGTGAATCCTCTCTTCCTTGAACTCCCGTGCGTCTCTCTCTCTCTTCCTCCGCCGTGCGTTTGTGTATTCTCAGGCCTTCTTCACGTTCTTTTACTAGCTGGGGCGAATTTTTAATGTACTTTGATGAAATTGCATCTCAGCCCCTCTAGTTTGTATTTCCCGTCCAGAATTGTAAGCTGATCTTGCGCAGGCCATCTCTCTCTCATCCGGACTCGGATTAAGCTCCGTGACCTAATGGAGGTGATAGATAGCTCCTAAAAGGCGCTATCAAATTCCCCCACACTACCTTCTTGCTCGTCCCTTGCTTCCAAGATTCACATATATCTTTACTTTTCCTTAGACACAACGACTCAAACACCGGACCATGCATCGTACATGAATTTAAACAATGCAACTCGATTATAAACAATGCAATAAAGTAAAAAACATTTTTTTTTTCTTTTTAGTTGGAGATTGGGCAATCTCGAAGAGCAAACCGGCATGTCATAAGGCTCTCACATCCCCTAGAAGATTCTATAACTTTGATGATCGGTAGAACTTGCGGCAAGTTTCGTCAGACAGAACGGGCACGAACACAAAATAAGTTGCTTCCGCACACTCATCAAACGTATCCCTCGAACTTACCATCCAAGCTATTTATCCATGGGTTAAAATGTTGACGGCTTAGGACAGGTATGATAGGATATTTAGAAGCGCAGTCCTAGACGTCATGACACATCTCACAAGAACCCATTCTCACACTCCCTCACCAAAATCCAAGGAACCCCACCGAACTAACTACTCCGGCCCTCATTCCCTCAATCTTGGTGAAACGCCGTTCTCGCGGCCACAAATGTGAAGAAGTGATCTCGAATAATAGCTAATCTCCCCTGTCTTCAATTTCAAGCTTGCTCCTTTATTCGTTTTCACTTTCAATTTCTATTTTTTTTCTAATTTCTGTTTTGTTTTTTTTCTTCTTTTTCTCTTTTTTTACAACACAATAAATCACATGGAGCTCATAATAGTAGTAAATATCCGATGCATTTAATCCGTGAAAGAAAATAACGTAGGGGTGGAACGTGTAGAATCAATGATGTAATTAATCTAGATATCGACACCCCCACACTCGATTTAAACCATATCAACAACCCGGTAGTCAATGTAACACGTGCTAATTCCAACCAATCCTCCTCATCACGTAAGATATAGAGAATGTAACTGAAGCACAAGCACGTCCTCCTATAAGATCAACCAACCCACCCCGTATCGTGCTGAAAGAATATCACGCACTACGGCTCTCCACCTATGATCGTGGTGTAAGGACACGAATCACCGCCACACCGAAGTGTGCTGCCGTCTCTAACTCACCTTACATCCCCTCAAACGATGACATGTACGAGTATCCACTCAAGATGTATAATATCAGCTCACCCTCAACGAACCTCCCTAACTCGACTCCCTCTATCATGACGCATAGGAAAGGATCACTCTAACTAGTGATGAAAGTCACAAGGAATGGCTTCCTAGGCTAGAGGCTGTGAATAAAAGGGGTAAATGGATCAAATTGGGGTGACTAGTGGACCTAGGCGGTGAGACGGGACGTGAGGTCCCCATAAAAATTACTCGCACAGCTGTTCCGTTGCAACTACAAGGAGGTTTGACGACTACCTAAATGACAGTGGTGTAGCGCTAGTAGGATAACTAGTTTGAGAGACAGCTACTCACAATTCTCGAGTGCATTAGCCCTATAGCCTTCCTACTCTAGATTCTCGCGTCTACCTTACCTCAGATTGTCCTACTTCTAGGAAATTTCTATCATTGAGACCTCAACACGTTCACTCTCTTCAATTGCCCTTTCTCAAAATTTTTGAATTTTTAGGATTTTTCAATTTTTAATTTTTTATTTGTTTTTGTTTTTCCTAACTCTATATGCTTGGGCCAAATCGATTAACGAAAAACTATTGGGTAGGGGGACTCAATATTTAAAATTGCAACAATTATATACAATGCAAATATTAAAACGTGCACATGCAATCCTAACTCCGACACCCACGTGCAAACTGACTCACTAATCTACATGTAACATGGTTATGCAATGTAAGGCAAGTAAAGATATGTGTAAACCCCCCCCCCCCACACTTGAGACAATAATTGTCCTCAATGAATTTAAAGTTCCCCCCCAATGACATGATCTCAAAGTGTAAGGATTCAATAGCACAAATTACAAGTGTTGCACGGAATTACGTGCGAAATGAATTAGAGCGACTATTTAAAGCGAGAGAAAATATGGTACTATGGCCCCGGAGTACCGTTCTTACGGGATTGGTCGGGAAAATTGGTCAAGAAGGACCGAATCGGTCGACCAAATTTTCCGAATACTCGAGCAAGTTGAAGCAAGACTACCTTGTTGTGCTCCTCGGTGTTCCCGTCTTAAGTTCCTCTTTGAGCTTCGGCCGAATCCCCCTCCAAAGCGATGAATCGGAAGATGTAATTTCTTGGAGATCTTCCTCTTTGAATTCCACCACACTCAATCCGCTCACTATCTCAAAAGCTCAAGAGTTAATCCGCTCACTATCTCAAAAACTTTGCGATTTGGATGCGTTTTGGGTTTGGGGTGTGTTGGTGTAATTGAAGGTTTGGATAGGAAGAAGATGAAGTTGGGAGGTGTTTGATCCAAATTGGGGTGTTAGGGGACTTGTTGGTTGGTTCATGGCTTTAAAAATCCTCCAAAATGTCAAGATAACCCCCAAAAAGTATCAAAAATACCCCCAAAAAGTGAGCTGTCCGGCTGATTTCGGCCTCCATTTCGGCCCGAAATGGAGCCCCAAATCATTGGGAAAAATCAAAGCAGACCGCATGTTTGAGTTCGGGCCGAAATGGCTTGATTTCGGCCCGAAATGGGTGCCGAAATCACTGAATCTTGCCCACTTTGTTTTTGCTCTATCTTCTTCATCTAGTATCCGATTCGCGCGATTCTTGAACCGTTGGACTCCACACTCGACGAGGAATCCTATTTTGAATATAAAATTCCAAAATACAAGAAATTTTCCATTTATTCTCAATTTATCTCTCTTTTGCAAAGAATCTCGCCTCCTAAGCTCTTGAACTTTATCTCCTCTCCAGATTACGATGCTTGCAAACCCGATATTCCAACTCGCTATCATACTCCTCATGACTAATTTTCTACTTCTCGACCTCGAGTAGCTCCTGTATGATTCAAAATTCTCCCGTTTAGCTCGTTGTTCCGCGTTTTTCATGCAAACTCGTGTACATGCATCAAAACAAAGAATCCGCAGGTCCTCGGTACCTGCACACTCATCGAAAACATTAAAACACCCTCTCTCTCATCTCTCACTATCAAATATGGAGAATTCAAAGAACATAAATAAAATAACTAAAACTGTACTCTACATTGGGTTGCTTCCCAAGAAGCGCTTGTAATTTAAGGTCGACGGCCCGACCCAGTTACCTCTGCCACCTCACGAGGGTGGTCTGACACATTGTGCCGCTTCCAGCTTTGGTTTCCTGTGCTGAATTTGAAGCACTGCTTCATGCGCTTGCAAAGCTGATGTCTTGTTCCTTTCCCTGTAATCAGGTGGATCCCCTTGCGACAACTCCGGAAGTTGGCGCTTTACTGGCACAGAAAATGGAACCCCTGGCTGATACTCCCACGAGTATTGGGGAGTCGATTTGAAGACCCGAAAAGTCTCCATGTCCACATTGACTCTCATAATCAGCTACCCATTCTCAACGTCAATGAGAGTACGCCTAGTCGCCAAGAACGGCCTACCTAGAATTAATGGCACATCACCTGCTGGCATGTCTAGTATGAAGAAGTCAGCTGGAATTATCAGGCTGCCAACCCTAACAAGAACATCTTGAATCATCCCACATGCTCTCTTGGATGATTTGTCTGCAAAATAAAGAGTGATCCAGGTTTTCAGAGGGTCCCCCACACTTAACTTTTTGAATATAGACAGAGGCATCAAATTCACGCTTGCTCCCAAATCGGAGAGAGCTCTCCCAGTGTAGGCATCACCCAACGTAGCTTAATGACAAAACTACCCAGATCCTTCTTTTTCTTAGGTAGCCCATGCAAAACACATGAACTAACATGCTCATTTAATTTCACTCTCTGAAAATTCATCCAATGCTTTCTTACCAAGGATTGCATCCTTAATAAACCGAGAATACTTAGGCATCTTTTGAAGTGCCTCAATCAAGGGAATATTAATATGCAATTTCGATAATACATTAAGAAAGAGCCGTACTCCTCAGAATCAACCTTCTTCTTCCTATTACGCAACGAATATAGAAGTTTTGAAAAAGAAGTATGAGATGAAATTAATACCTCAGTGGAATCCTCCTCGTCCTGATTAGTCATGCCCTTTGATTGGGGGACCATGACAGGAGTCTTCTCAGAATCGAAGACTTCATGCTCCCTTGCCTTGGATGCTACCACTCTGGCATGTGTAGGATATGGAGGGTCTTTGAGTGCAATACCACTGCGAGTGGTGATGGATTGAACATGTTCCTCATATGCTACAATAGTGTGTTCCGGTGTTCTGTGTTCGAGTTGCTGCTTAAGATCCTTAACTTCTGCTAGAGCTTCTCGGAGTGCAACTGCAGAAGTAGTGCTCTCTGCAATCATGGTCATCACGTGTTGACCCATCACTTTCATCTCTCCTCTCAGCTCAGCCAACTCTGAAGCTAATTCTTGTTGTTTTTGCTGCAAGTCTGAAACAACTGCTTCATGCACTGCTTCCACCGCATTCACCTGAACTGTGCTATAATGTATTGCATTTTTCTTCATCAGTTATTTCTTTTGGGACTCATAATCCAAGCTCTCCTCTTGTTCAACCACTCGTCGCGTCAGATCATATGCACCCTCCTCATCGCATTTGAACAAGAAATTGCCCCCAGCTTCTCTGTCGATTTTGTCTTTGCAGGATTTCCAAGTGCATCATAGAAGACCTGGATGATATGGCCTTTGTCAATGCTATGGTTGGGGAATCTACGTAGCAAGCAATTTAGGTTCTCCCATTCTTTGACAAGTGATTTATTTTTCTCTTGCCTAAAATTCCAAATCTCGTTCTGCAGCTGAATTAGACGTGAGATTGGAAAAAATTTGACCATAATTTGAGAGGCACACTCTTCCCAAGTTTTGATCGAACCAGATGGCATAGAGTCTAGCCAATCCATAGCAACTCCCTTGAGGCAATGTGGGAAGAGCATCAGTTTCAGTGCTTCAGATGTGACCCCAATATAGAGAACTAGTCCACATTGGTTCTGAAATCTTCCAATGAATCCATGTGGGTCTTCCTCATATGTACCATCAAAGGTGCCATGATCCTGAACAAGCTGAATTGTGGCTGGCTTGAGGTAGAAGTTTTCAGCCTCGATTGGTGGCACCCTAATTGCTGGCTCCCTTCCTTTAAGATTCGCCTCAAATGCCTGGATTATTGCTTTTCCAGAACGGTTGTACGACATTGAGGTCGGCTGTGGTCTAGATTTTGCCGCTAGTGCTTTCTCTACGGCTGCAGCCACCATAGTGTAGCTGCTCCGTCGTGAGGCTAATTAGCCCTTGGCCTTCCGCCATCGCTACCTGAGGAAACAACACTGGCACACCCGTGAGGTAAACAGATAGTAAAAAAAATAAAATAAAAACTCCAAACTAATTTCTAACTAAACAATCTACCGTTGTCCCCGGCAACGGCACCAAAATCTTGACACACTTTCTTACGTGTTACCGCAAGTGCACGGTTCAAGTAGTAAAGAGTGAGTATATTTAATACTCGTGTTGTCGAATCCCACGAGGACAAGCTCATGATTGCATAGTTATAATATTAGTTTAAAGTTAAGTAACCGGGAGGAATGGATTAAGAATTGTGAGTTTGCCACCCTCAAACAAGTGGCTCTACGTAGCTAAGAACTGCAATTAACTGAATGATAGTACTAAGTGTATGGAGAAAATAGATGATTTAGGGTCCCTAGGATGCTTAGTTGATTTCCGGATTCAATTCACAACACTTCACTCTTTCTTCCACCATAATAGATTATACTCGCAACATATATCTCTCAATCATGTATCACACTATAGTGTACTCGACAATAAATCCTTTCAGCCTAATGTTGTAAATCACACTACTCTAGTTGATATAATAAAGGTACCTACAAGACCTCTCAACCTTGCAAAGTTATCACTTTGACATAATCAACTGAAACAATCTTTATGTGATCACTCTCATTCTTTAACCTCTCAGTCTCAAGAATATTAAGAGTGTCTTCCTACTCTTCACGAACCTAGGGTTGAGTTACCATACACTTTCCTAGATAACTAACATGCTATGGGTGATCAAGCCTCACATGCTAAGAATTAAGAACTCAAGTAGAAGAATGGATGAAATCAAGAGTGAAATTAAGCTTTAAGCTTGAAGTAAATCCATGAATCCATCAATCAGCCAAGTAAACCCTAGTTCTCCATAATCACCTTGCTATGAGTTTAGCTAGAAATGAAATATCTTGATAAAATCATGATCTCCATAGAAAATAGTACAAGAGATGAAGAAAAAGAATCAAACGATGAAATCCTTGAAGATGGGGCGTGAATCCTCTCTTCCTTGAACTCCGGTGCGTATCTATCTCTTCCTCCATCGTGCGTGTGTGTATTCTCAGGCCTTCCTCACGTTCTTTTACTAGCTGGAGCGATTTTTTAATGTACTTCGCTTAAATTGCATCTCAGCCCCTCTAGTTTGTAATTTCCGTCCATAATTGTAAGCTGATCTTGCGCAGGCCATATCTCTCATCCGGACTCAGATTAAGCTCAGTGACCTATCATTGGAAAGCGATTTGACTCTACTTTCATTTGGAACTGGTCTCACTCCAAAATTATTTGTAGAACTCAATATATAATCAGATTAGTTCAGACTGGTCATCCTAGCTTCTCCATCTTTGCTTCTCCTCATTCCACTTGTGCTCCCGTTGTTTCCGATGTTCGTTCCATGCCTCCTATCAACCGATTAGCATCCTTTCATGTCAAGACAATATGAACAAACATACCAAGCGATTATATTCGACAAATAAAAACTAAATATACATAGAAACGCCCGGACTAACAATACAAAGCATGTGAAGCATCACGTGATAAAACGACTCAATCTCTAACATTAAGCTCAATTCACTCGTGACAATGTGGTAAGATGGAGGTAATAGATATCTCCTAAAAGGCGCTATCACAGGTTCATTTGAAGCAGTACCACCTGCAAGACAAATTTGGACAAGTCATTGATGTAACTTGCATTATGAATTATTTCCTATATTTCATTCTATGTTAGAAAAAAGCGAGCAACTCCACACTTATGTGGGATCGCCGCTCCAACATCATACGATATAGATGCAACACCATATCCTATAGAGGTGTCCGCATTTATCACATCCTTAAGGTGTGCATGACCTGATGTTACGTAAAAACTCATTATAATAAGGAATGATTTGTTAAACCGTGCTTATAAACATTGTTCGAATGTTTACCTGAGGGTTCGCCACATTTTCCCACTAACCATCTGTGAATGTCATCTTTAGACAGACCGTGCTTTAATGCACCAAAAATTACCTCTTGGTAAGACACAACAAGGTTAAAAATTGTACCTTCTTCGTCACCTGCGATCTCCTCAAAATCTTGTTGAGCTCGTTCCAAGGCAGCCACACTCATGCTACCAGCATGCTGCTCTTTCAGACTTCTTCTTTTCATAGTCTCTATGTCCTCTTCCTCGCGCTTCCTCCTTCGCTCTTCTTCCTCAGCAGCCATTCTCTTTGACTCAGCGATTATGGCCTCGTCTATAGGCTCACTTGAAGCATCTGAGCGAGATCCCTTTGTTTTTTGCTTTTCCTTGGCCAGAAGGCCACTGATAGTCTCAGCATCATCATCTGCGAAGAAAAATTTTGATTTAATAACATTATTGCGGAAGTCATGATTCAAAGAAGATTAAGTTAATTTGGGTTACCTTTTAAACTTTCTTCTCCTATTTCCTCGTCTTGTCCTTCCTCTTCTCTTTCTTCTTCTTCTATTTCTTCTTCGACTTCTTCCTCCTGATCTTAGGGGATGAAATTCTCGACTTCAAGATATTTTTGCGGCTTGCTCTGCATGCGAACTTTGCCTTTTCCCTTGGGAACATGAGACTTCGCGGGCGACAAAGCTGGAGCTTTTCTGGGCGACGAAGAGATCACAATTGCCTTTTTATTTTGCCTCTTGGCCTTTGGAGCAACTTCTGAGTCCACTTCAACATTATCGCTTATCAATGAGAAAGCGAATACCTCCATCTCTGCGCGCACAAGAGCCTCCACTTTGGGATCCATGTCCATCTTCAGAGGGATGACCTGTTTTTGCCTCTTTTCTTTAAGAATAGAATTGACCACTGATGAACAACGGTCTCGAGATGCGAACCTCCTCAAACAACACTGAAAAAGGGAAAACATATATAAAAAATAGCATTTCAAAGAGAGAGGTGCTTCAAGAAGGACAAATGATGTTATTTACCTTGGCAAAAGATTCACTGTACTCGATCACACATACAACTCCGCCCCGGACAGCGGTCATCTTTTCAGAAAGAATCACGTTCGAACACAAGTGATTATCATTGTCAATCACGGAATAAAATCCATACTTAGAATCGTCCAAACTGCAGTTTTGATGGAATGGGAACATATTCCTTTTGATGGAAGTAGCCTTGCTGAGGCGTGGAGGCGCGGATGAAGCAAAACTTGCTTGCTGAGCGTTCCAGAAAGAAATCCAATTTTTGGTAAGGCGACCTTCACGTCTCCCTGAGGGCTGAATGAAAGGCAAATTACTAAGCAGAATAGATTTGCATCTCTTTATCAGCAATCGCTTGTAGCAATCCCTGTTCACTGACTTAGGCCAAATCGAAGGCGCCACTGTGTCAAAGCCAAACTGGGTCAAACACGAGTAGGGTCAACATCGACCGTGATCCCATCATACTTAGAGGATATCTCAGGGACATTTTCAGCAAGAGCAGGCAGTGAGCCCCTCAAACACCAGCAGAGGAATTCTCTATAGGATCTATCTCCTTTGACGATAGTATCTTCGGAGAGGGAGCCACCTTTGCTTGGGTACATCTTCGGGAAGAACCGCAAATTCTCAATGCGAGTGGTATATGTCCTGGCAGTAAACTTTTCTCGATCGTCGCAGAACAAGCTCAATGAACACTTATGATATTTGGTCTTGAACCATCGAGCGGCTCTCCCACTCCTAAGTGTGTTCTTCGCACCCGGAACATTCCAGGAACTGGGCTTTGAAGGGATGGGAGCATAGGAAGGCCGCCTTTCAAACACCCACATAGTGAGAAATGAAATAGTGACAAAAGTCAGCACATCAAGACGCCCGCGTGATTCCTCAATTGCAACCACAAGTTGGTCTAACCGATGATACATGGTTCCCAACACCAGAGACCCGAGTGCAACATTTTGGCCTAAAGACAGCTTAACTGCGAGGGGAAATACATGATAAAAGACTCTGTCATGGGGATGACCGTCGATCAAGTATCGCGAGAGCCAAGCGCAAAGGAATCCACACAATGTCAAGTGGTACCCTTTCCATTCGACATAGTTCTTTGATTTGGGATCCTTCTCCATTATTTCTTTAGTGATCTTACTATTCGCATAGTCGCGAAAGAAATATTGCACCCACTTTCCCCAAGTTTTCTTCGCAGAGGTCTCAACCAATTGATATGTTGGAAGAACTTCCGCAGATGTCCAACGAGTGGAAATTTTCGTCACTTCTGTTAAGCCCATGGGAGAAAGATCATATAGCATGTGCACATACTCCAAAGTGGGGGCTGCCTCAAACTCAACAAAATGGAAAGTGTGAGTCGTAGGCGTGTATCGAGAAAAGAGGTTCAGAAGCATAGTCTGATCCAGCTTCACAGCAGCACCTTTCGTAGCCCTAACAGCGTAGTAAATCTGCTTGGTCTAGTAAACTAGCATGATGGGTTAATACATGATCGATCCACTCATCCATTATTTCCATCTACTGCACGAAGGCCTGGTTAGAGATATCAGTATGGGGGTACAACCCATTTTCAAGACCTAATCTCACCACATCCTTGGCATCAATTAGGTCCGATTCCGCTCGATTAGTTGGAGGACTCAACGATAGCAGATCTTCATAAACAGGGTCTGGTAGATTCCTTACTTTGATTCTAGCATGGTAGGAGTCTTCCCCACCCAGATATGGAGCTTTCTTCCACGAGGTCTTGGGAAGATCAGGGATTTCCTCACCTTCCTTCACATATTTGGTTACCTTTGTCTTGGCCATTTCGACAACAAAGCAAGAAAAAGGGGGTAGAAATATGTCCACTTTCTGTTTCAAATCCAAGAGCAAATCCTACAAGTTCCTGGGTTCGAAGATGACTAATAGGAATATCAATTTTGGGAGATGAACAATTCTGGGTCCAGAATTTCAGAGATCTATCGTTTTAAAAGTTTCAATCTTTTAGGGTTTTAAAAGGAACCTTTTCCACAGTTTCAACCAATGGTGTATTTTCAAATGTTTCTGGGTTCCTAGATTCAGAGCAGTTCAAGAGAAAGGTACGAAGAGCATTAATTTAAATTGAGCAGGCCAACCTTGTGAAGATGAAGCGATTTGAAGAAGACGATTTGCAAGGTAGAACTGGTGGTTGATTATCTGGATTTGCTCTCGGAGGTTTTCTGAAAACATTCACTCTAGAGAGAAGCAGTAGTTTGCAACAATGGAGGATGAGGAGTATTTATTCAAATCCACTAAAGACTCACGTCCTTTTAGTGGTCGAATCGCAACCGTCACCGCCGAATCGCGCAATCACAGGCCAATGCTGATGTCACGGCTAAAACCCTAGAGGAACAGAAGGCACGACTCTAGGGATTCTAGGTCATAATGACACGCATGGGGGCTGATTTCTCGTGTATTTGAATTGGTGCGTAGCTGCAACGCGTGCGCTGCTTTTTGCGCATTGAAGTCTATCCGATTAGTGTCATCACGCGCAAAAAGGGGGATAATGTAGATATTGCTTTCCAGGCAGACAGATCACAGCCACGTGGCAGCCATCCAACACACCTAGCTGTGCTCCACATGCACTGGATCACCACCCGCGCTGATCCACGTGGGGGCTGCGAGACAGGGCCCTCGCATATCATTCCACACGGTACTTGTAGGGACTTAGTGGTTTGGAGGTTAGAGTAAGTTCCGTCGCGCGCGAGCGATAACCAAGCCCGCGCGCGACCTTTAGTAACTGCTTTGAGAGATGCCACGAGCTTCATGAACCCGGTCAACCTCATAACGGTTCCGGTATACGCGGACGAAGTGCGTAACGGTCCCTATATATGCGGACGAATGTGCCGTTGTGGTTAAGGTAATTAAGCCGCTATTAATGGGCGCATTAACCTACTACAACGGTCATATTCTTCACTATATATAGGATTGTTAACCCTTCCTTACATAACACTAATCTCA
Organism: Linanthus parryae; assembly: GCA_023055425.1. Taxonomy (NCBI): domain Eukaryota; kingdom Viridiplantae; phylum Streptophyta; class Magnoliopsida; order Ericales; family Polemoniaceae; genus Linanthus; species Linanthus parryae. The sequence continues at coordinate 68,824,369 of JALGPY010000007.1, read as the reverse complement.
TGAACTACGCGGAAGCTCTGCCAAAACTCTGTCTCTCTCTCATACAGTTGCTATTGTCTTACTCTCTCCCTACTCACTACCCTATACCTCCTGTGTTTCTCATTCCCTGTTCTTGGTGTACGCTTGAATCTTCCTCAAAGGATTCTCCTGTACACAACTGTACTTATGCAACAAATACTCATTAGCACATAGCATAAATAATTATATAAAAACAACATATATTGTCCAAAAGATCCAACTTATTAAACTGAAAACAAATAAGGTGTGCAGATAATCCTAACTGGCCAAAACCAGGTCATCCAATCAAAATAACAGGAAAAACAACCTAAATTTTCTCCCCCTTTTTGACTTTCATAAAAAAAGAATGAGAATATGTTGGATCAGTGTTTCGGAAAAACAGAAAGTAAAAGATTTTGAAAGTTAAGAATTTCAAGGCTTTGGAAAAGAGTTCAAGGACTTGAAAAGAAAAAGAAAGAGGAAACAAGAATTAAAGGGTAGGGTCTTCATCTCCTTGCTTCTCTTCATCTTCTTCTTGACTTTCTTCCTCATCACCCAGATCTTTTTCTTGTTGATCTACATCATCAATGATTGTACTTATAGTTTTGATCACACTGTTGAACACAAAGGTTAAACCTTCCAAGACTTTCCTTCCATGCTTCAGTTTCTTCCTTAATGCAACTCTTTTTGATGTCAGGGAGGAATTTTTCTTCTGACTCTTTCATTCAGGCTCCATGCTGGATTCTGACTCTTCTTGGAGATCTTCTTCTTATCAGTTATTTTTGAACTGAATATATTCCATACGAACTCGATGATGTCTCTGAGTCCGAGTCTTGGATGTAAATCTTCTCTTTACCTTTTCCTTTAAAAGTAATTTCTGCCTTCTTTTGTGATTTTTTTGGGCTACCAATCTGAATACCGTTCTGTTTCTGAGGTGCTGTCTCCACTGCCTTCTTCTTCTTCTTCTTCTTCTTCTTCTTCTTCTTCTTCTTCTTCTTCTTCTTCTTCTTCTTCTTCTTCTTCTTCTTCTTCTTCTTCTTCTTCTTCTTCTTCTTCTTCTTCTTCTTCTTCTTCTTCTTCTTCTTCTTCTTCTTCTTCTTCTTCTTCTTCTTCTTCTTCTTCTTCTTCTTCTTCTTCTTCTTCTTCTTCTTCTTCTTCTTCTTCTTCTTCTTCTTCTTCTTCTTCTTCTTTCTGGACACTGGGGTTTCATCCTTCTTGGCCTTATTCTTGGGAGGAGGAGGAGCTATATCTTCTGCAGTAGGGTTTTTTGAACTGGAGTCCCCACTAATGGTTTGAACCTATTCCACAATGGCCTTTCTTTTCTTCTCTGTTGTAGCCTTTGATCCACCAGCCATTTTGATTATGTCTGAGGCTCTTCTGGTGCTCATTATGGTTTGGAGAAGAAGAGGGAGGTAGGATAGATACAAAGGAGAGAAAGAAGGAAGGAGACAAATAGAAGAGAGTTTCATCTTGAAAAGCAAACTAAATATTATTTCTGGTATTTGAAGATCTTGATGAATTAGAAAGATTCAATAATTGAGTGTGCCGTTGGAAATAAAATATTTAATACTATTTTGGCTAAAAAGGGGTTTTTCAAAATTGAGGGACAATATTGAGCAATTATCTACAGAGATAACACCCAACTTTGAAAGATCCAAAAATTATTGACTAAGCAACATGCAGTCTTACTTTCAAGGCTTTTGAAAGGATTTCAAGGCCTTCAAAAGCTATATCATGTAAGGCACAAATAATCAAAGCTTTGAAAATCAGTTCAAACCTTTGAAACATATAAAACTTTCCTGATTCTCCCCCTAAACCAAAGCTTCCTTATTTAGCATGCCCAATTCCAATCTTAAGGCTGAGAATCTTTCATCTGGCTATGGTTTAGTGAAGATATCTGCAAATTGCATGTTAGTTGAAACAAATTCAAGAACAATATCACCTTTCTCTGCATGATCTCTGATGAAGTGATGTCTAACATCCATGTGATTTGTTCTTGAATGTTGAACTGGATTCTTTGTAATTGATATTGCACTTGTATTGTCACACTTGATAGGTATATATATGAAACCAAATCAAAGATCTCTCCTTTGTTGTGCTATCCAAAGTACTTGAGAACAACAAGCTTCAGGTGCTATGTATTCAGCTTCAGCTGTTGATAATTTTGCTTCTTAGAATGCCAGCTGGTTAAAGATGATCCAAGAAATTGGCAGCATCCTGATGTACTCTTTCTATCAACTTTATATCCTGTAAAATCAGCATCTAAAAAGCCACAAAAAGAGAAGTTAGAATTTTTAGGATACCAAATCCCTAAGTCTTTGGTACCATTGTGATATCTAAAAATTCCTTTAACTGCAGTCAAGTGTGATTCAATAGGATCAGCGTGAAAATCTAGCACACATGCACACACTGAACATGATATCTCGTCTACTAGCTGTGAGATAGAGTAGTGATCCAATCATACCTCTATACTCCTTCACATTTACACTCTTACAAGATTCATCATTGCCTAAAAACAGTGTAGAACTCATGGGAGTCTTAATCTCTTTGGATTGAGACATATTGTACTTTCTTAGCAAGTCTTTTGTGTACTTGCTTTGATGTGGGAAAGGCCCTTCTTCATTTGATGAATTTGAAGTCCAAGGAAGAAGTTCAATTCTCCCATCAAGCTCATTTCGAATTCCCTACTCATAAGACTTGAGAATTCCTTGCACAGAAGATCATTAGTAGCTCCAAACAGAATATCATCAACATAAATTTGAACTACGAGCATATCTTTCTCATGAGTCTTTATGAAAAGGTTTTTGTCTACCAATCCTCTTTTGAAATTATTTTCAAGTAGAAACTTTGACAATCTTACATACCAAGCTATTGGAGCTTGTTTTAATCCATAAAGAGCTTTGTCAAGTTTGTAAACATGATCTGGAAACATGTCATTTTCAAAACCTAGAGGTTGAGCAACATAAACTTCTTCTTGCAGATAACCATTTAAAAAGCACACTTCACATCCATTTGAAATAATTTCATGTTTTTGTGAGATGCAAATGCAAGTAGAATTCTAATTGCTTCTAACGTGGCAACAGGAGAAAAGTTTCTTCATAGTCAATACCTTCTTTTTGATTATAGCCTTGAGCTACCAATCTAGATTTGTTCATGATTACATTTCCATTCTCATCTAACTTGTTTCTGAATACCCATATGGTGCCAATGACAGACTAATTTCTTGGTGGAGGAACTAGGTTCCAGACCTTGTTCCTTTTAAACTCATTGAGTTCACTTTGCATATCTATAATCCAGTCTGCTTCTTGTAATGCTTCCTTCACAGTTTTAGGCTCTACAAGATAAATAAAAGCTTTAAAAGCACAAATATTTTTCGACTGTGATCTGGTCTTTGTACCAGTGGTTGGATCAGAAATAATGTTATCAGCAGGATGAGATGAGAGATATTTAAATCTCTTTCTTGGTGTCCATGGTTCAGGCTGTCCAGTTTTCTTCTCATGTCTCTTAGAACTTGAAGTATTAGCTTGTTCTCTTGTTTTCTCTGGAGATCCTGTTTCAAGGCTGTGAATCTTTGTTTCAAGGCCTTGAAAATGCATGTCTTTCTAGTGAAATTTCCTTGGATCCTTTTGAGAATTCTTCTTCAGTATCTTAATCATGCTTATTCAGATTGAGATCTGTAAACCATCACTTAAAGAGCCATCATAGCTTTCATCAAAAATAACATGAATGCTCTCTTCAACAAGCTTGGATCTCTTATTGTAAACTCTATAGGCTTTTCTTGTCTGATAATAACCAAGAAAGATACCTTCATCACTTCTTGCATCAAACTTACAAACATTGTCCTTACCATTATTGTGGACAAAACATGTACAACCAAAACGTTTGAAGTAAGAGATGTTTGGCTTTCTTCCTTTGAACAGCTCATAGGGGGTCTTTTTCAGAATAGGTCTGATCAAGCATCTGTTAAGAATGTAGTTTGCTCTATTCACAGCTTCTGCCCTATAATACTTTGGCAGCTTGTTTTCCAGAAGTATTGTCCTTGACATGTCTTCAAGAGTCATGTTCTTTCAACAACTCCATTCTGTTGAGGAGTTCTAGGGGCAGAAAAGTTGTGAGAGATGCCATGCTTAGAGAATAATATATATCAAATTCTCTACCATGATCACTTCTGATTGAAGTAATAGGTAGGTTTTTCAAAGTTTGAAGTTCTCTACAAACTTTTGAAAATTCAAAGAGAGCTTCAGATTTTTCGTTCAGAAACATTACCCAAGTATATCTAGAGAAGTCATAAACAATAACAAGGATGTCCTAAACGTCACAGCACACTCACACATACCCCAATCTCACACTCCCTCACCAAGATGATGGAAACTGACCCAAATCACCTAAGATTCTAGACACTCAATTTCCCCAGTCCCGGTGTAACTGCCGTTCTCGCGGCCACAACTGTGAACAAATGTGAAACTATGATAAAAATTGCCGGCCTGGCGTTTTGAAATAAACTCAATCAAGCACCCTGAATTTTCTGCCTTTGATACTTTTTTCTTTATTTTTTTTCTCTTTTCTTCTCTCTCTCTTTTTTTTTTTTTTTTTTTTTTTTTTGGCGGGGCAAAACAATAAACAATATAAACCAGGCCAACTCTATGATAAACCAAAAACGTGGGATGGCTGAAAAATACTGAAATAAAATCTGAAACGACCACCCCTACACTAATTTCGAACCATGTAGTCAATCTGTAAAATAATCGCGCTTTTCCAACCGATCCTCCTCACTCCAAGGATGTCTAAATCGCACAGCGCGTCCTCCAAATAACCCTGTCAACCCCTAGTCCCCCATGTCGTGCAGAAAATTTACGCACTACGGCTCTCCTCTTGTGCTCATGGTGTAATGTCGTGAGTCACCGCCACATCGAAGTGTGCTGCCGTCACTATCTCACCCTTACACACCCTCAAATATAAAAATAAAGCTCATCCACTATTAAATATTACAATTCTGTTCTACCCCATAAAATCCCCCTCAACTCAACTCCCTCGTGCCATGACGCGTAGGAAAGGTCAAAATACTAACAATGATGCGAGTATAAAAAACGGATTCCTAGGTCAAACGGTTACCAAGAAAAGGATTAATGGATCAACGGGGCTCACTAGTGGACCTAAGGCGCGAGACAGGACGTGAGGTCCCCTATGGCCTATCACTCCACCAAATGGTGTGGTGACCGTGAAGGCGGGTTGACGACTACCTGGTGACGGTGGTCTGGCAGCTAGTCGGATACATGCTCGGGAGACAGCTACTTGCGTTTTCTGAAGTGCATTGGCTCTATTAACTCCCCTAGACAGATTCTCGCAGCTCTTCCTCACCTAAGTTCGTCCACTTCGGGAAATTTTCTATCATTAAGCTCTCTCCAGTTTTAAGCTAAATCCTTCACCCAGTCTCAAAATTTTCAATTTTTAAAATTTTATTATTTTTTTTTACAATTTTTTATTTTTTTTAATAAAACTTTATGCAGTTACAACGCCACCACCCCCACACTGGATGGTGCCATGCCCTCATGGTACTAATCATCAGGCATATAATCTGGATTGGATGAGCTGGCTTGCCTCATCGAATGGGAACAACTGGCAGCATTCGCCGAAAAATAAAATGAGAGACAAAAATTGAACCTGTGCACCCGGAGTCAGTTCTGACAGGTGCGGAATTTTTCGCAGATTCCGGTGGAGCAGGACCGTTGACCGGTCGCCAGAAAATTTCTCGCCGGAAGTTGTCAACCTTCCGGGCTCTATGTGCGCTCTTCAAACGTGCAATCCCCGAGCACCATTGTGTTTGACAATGTGCTCCCATATGGTTGAGTATACTTCCGTACACCGGGGTCGATTGCTCGGTTCTACAGAAAAACTGTTCCTGAAAAATCCCCAACTCGTACGAGTCCCTGTGACGGTCGAGTGTGCCAGAACACACCGGGGTCGATTCTTCAAGATTTTGAAAATCTGCCTTTCCTTCTACGAAATTTTCTGAATTCGCTTCAAACTACACGGATCTGTGTATGGAGGTAGAGAGAGAAAAATGGGGCAAAAACGTGCTGCTGTCCAAATTTCTTTTTTTTTTTTTTTTTTTTTTTTACTTCTGCCTGCGTATATACGCAATCAGGAAGCATTTTGAAAAATTATTTTTGTTGCTGCTTGCGTATATACGCAGGGTTGCGTATATACGAAAACAGCAGGTAAAATTTTTTATTTATTTTTTTTTTCAAAAAAAAAAAAAATTGAAAAATTATTTTTGTTGCTGCTTGCGTATATATGCAGGGTTGCGTATATACGCAAACAGCAGGTAATTTTTTTTTTTTTTTTTTTTTTGGAAAAAAAATTCTCCCCTGGTTGCGTATATACGTTTTCTTTTTCCCTTTCTCTGCCTGTTCTCTGTTTTGCTGTATCTGCACACGCTCAATTCAAAGTCAATACCCACTCATCTTACCTCTCTCAAAATTCAAAACTGAAAATAAACCTGAAATAATTTAAACTTACTACGTTGGGTTGCTTCCCAACCAGCGCTTGTAATTTACGGTCGACAGCCCGACCCAGTTACCTCATTTTTGCTCAAGGGACGTCAAAACCGCCAGGATCTACCTTGACGTCTGCTTGCGGGCCCAGATATGGCTTGACCCAGTTTCCGCTCACCCACCGAGATCTCAATTTTCCTGGAAAAAGCTTCTTCCGAGACTCGCCGAGAAGTGCTTTCTGCCCTTCTTGAAACTGCTTTGGCTGTGCTGAACTTTGATGGCTCGGGAGCGCTTTAAGCTCTCGGGTCGGTGGCTCTTTGAGTGACGGGACCAGGGCCAATTTCTGCCCAGTTTTTCCGTCCAGCTGTAAACTGGTCCGGTTTTCAGCTTGCATGGCCTTCTCCTCCTGGAATCTCTCCTCGTTCTCTCTGTCCACTCTGTCAATCTCTGCCCATAGCTCGTCCATCTCCTCATTTTCCCAGCCTTCTTCGACTACCTCCACTACGAAGATGTCTTCATGCTCGTAATAATTCGGTAGTTGCAGATTTTTGAAAACGTTGAACTTCACCTTGTCTTCATTAATCTGCATGGTCAGTTCTCCGCTCTTGCAGTTTATCATGGCTTCTCCAGTGGCCAGAAACGGTCTGCCCAGAATGAGTGGTACGTCTCCTGCCTCCATGTCCAGAATTACGAAATCAGCCGGAAAAATCAGTTCTCCGACTTTCACCAGAATATCTTCAATAACTCCGTAAGCCTGCTTCACGGATCTGTCCCCCATCTGCAGCTTGATTCTGGTGGGCCTGAGTTCACCGATTTTCAAAGTTTTGAAAATCGACAAAGGCATCAGATTGATACTGGCCCCTAGGTCACACAGAGCCTTTCCTGTGTAAGCATTACCTAGGGTCACCGGGATGACAAAACTGCCAGGGTCCTTCCTCTTCCTCGGTAGCCCATTCTTCACACAGTTGCTCACTTCTGCCGTCAGATTTATAGTCTCGAGATCGCTCATACGTTTCCGTCCGTACAAAATATCTTTGAGGAACTTGGCATAAGTGGGCATCTTTGCCAACGCCTCCGCAAAGGGTATGTTGATCTTCAGCTGTTTAAAAATCTCGAGAAATCTGGCGTAGTCCTTGCTATCATCCCTCTTTCGTGTCTTCAAAGGATACGGCACTTCCTTGGAGACAGGTACCGTTTCTGCTTCCTTCTCGTTTTGCAATGCATCCTTCTCAACCGAGCCCTTCAGCTGGGGGCGGTCGGCTGAGCTGTTATCCTGGACAAATATTTCGCGCTCGATTTCTTTCGACTTTTATGCACGTGCATGGCTAGGATACGGCAGATCCTGTAGTGCTAATCCACTCCGAGTGGTGATGGCATTGACCTGAGCACGTGGATTATTTACTGTGGTTGAGGGTAAGTTCCCTGGTGCTCTCTCTGTTAGCTGCTGTGCTAACTGCCCTACCTGTACCTCTAAAGCACGCAGTGACGTTTTGGTCGTCTGCACGTCGGCTGTTAGGGCGTCCATATGCTTGAACCGGGACTCCATGGTCTGGAACATGGACTTGATCTCCTTCATCTGAGCGTCGTACGGCTGTGCAGATGGGACTGACTGAACCTGCTGGGCCGGGGCAGCCTGCTGGGCTGGTGGCCTGTGCTGGAATCCCGGTGCATAAACTGCTGCGTTCGGGTTTCTGTACCGAAACCCTGGATGGTCTCTCGTACCCGGTCGGTACTGGCTCGGGTCCCACTGCTGCTGTACGTAATTGGCATCTTCGTTTCTGAGCCCCTCAATGGCTGTGTCCAAATCTGGCCCGTCCACCACTGCATCAGTTGAGTAAACTTTCTTGAACAAATCTTGAACGATCTTGGCTAGATTGTCTATCCGGTCGTCTTCTACTGGCTCGGCTCGGGCCGTGATTCTGCGATCGTCAAATAGTCGAGTGTCCTGCTTGGCTAACTGCTTCATTAGCTCATAGGCCCCGTCTTTGTCCACATGGTACAGGAAGTTTCCTCCGGCTTCTCTATCAATCCTGTCAGCACTCTCCCTGTCTAAGGCATGGTAGAATACCTGCAGGATCCTCGGGTCTCCAAAACCGTGGTTCGGGCACTTTTTCATCAATCTCATCAATCTGTCCCATGCGTCTACCACCGTCTCTCCCGTCTTCTGCCTGAATGATAGAATCTCGCTTTGTAATTGAATGACCCGGGAGGCGGGATAAAATTTGGCAAGAAAATCTGTGACGCATCCTTCCCATGTAGTGATCGATCTGGGTGGTCGGGATTCGAGCCAGTCGTTGGCCACTCCGTACAGGCAGTATGGAAAGAGTATTAGCATGAGCGCCTCGGCTCCAACTCCCTTATTCCGGACTTTGTTGCAGTAGTCCTCGAACTTCCCGATGAAGTCGTTCGGGTCTTCATCAGCTTTGCCATGAAACGGGCAGAGGGTCTGAACAGTCTGGATGGTGGAGGGTTTGATGTCAAAGTGTTCTTCAGTGATCTCGGGTACCACAATAGCTTGCTCATGCCCCCCCGTGGGGACTTCAAAATTCTCCACCAACGCCTTTCCAGACCTGTTGTACGTCCTCTGGTTGCTCCGGGCAGCGAATCCTGCTGCGACAAGATCTTCGATGTACCGAGCCATCTCGGCTGGAGTACGTGTCTCGGGCAGTTCTGGCGTTTTCTCGCTATTGTCGCCCATCCTGAAAAAGTAGAGATCTCAAGAGCAGTGAGATAACAGAAAAATAAAATAAAATAAAATAAAATAAAATAAAAACTCTGAAAATTAATTCGGACTACTAAATAAACCCAAAATGTCCCCGGCAACGGCGCCAAAAACTTGATGCGCAATTTAGCGTGTTATTCGCAAGTATACGAATCAAGTAGTATAGAGTGTATTACGACTCAGATTATCGATCCCACAGGGACTTTGCAGGTTTTTCTAGTAATCAGTTTTAACAAACAGAGTGTAAAAAGGAGGAGTGATTTGAGAGTGTGTTTACTAACTACGTACTGAAAATAAACAAATAAAACTTAAATATTTTTTTATGATGTTTTTCGGAATAATCTTAAATTTGTAAGACTAGGGTTTGAGATACTAGGTCCCGGGATCCCCTAGGGTTCTTCAGATTTTCGTTCTTTGTTTGACATGAAAACACACAGCAGTCTCGTTATCCGTGCCACGTACCAATTGTGCAGTATCTTTTCTTTTCCTGCACGTTATCACAATCCTGCAGACTGTCGGATTCCTGTTAAGCTGCCTAAGTCTGCAGTCTCGTTCTAAGGCTGCTAGGGTTTCTAACCTGTCCTGATGGCCCGGGTCAGATTCTCTAACAGTTGGTCTCAACGATTTTAGGCTAGTCCTAACTCCCCTTCGCTAGTCGGCCCATCAGGGAATGGTGCTAAATTCTGTCTTCTCTTCCTAACCCTAACCGGACGTTTTCACCTACCGGCTCGGGTCTGTAGCAATCCTGGTTAGCTACTCCGATCATGCATAAACAGTAAAATTCGAAGACAGAATAACTGATAAAGTTGCTGAATTAAGATAGTACGATCATGAATTCATAGTCAAAACGTAGAACTTAATCTCTGAAAACATAACCCTAGGTTCACCGAGAACCTAGGTAAAAGTTTAGCTACTGAAATTCATAACGTAAATAACACAGTTTTTGAATGAGAGAGAAGAAGAGCAAACGGGTGTCTTGAATCTGGATTCACGTTTCCGTGCTCTCCGGGATGCTCCGACTCCTCCGGTTGTGCAGTGTATTCTGTATTGATCCGTCCCTAAAACGAGTCTGGACGAGTCTTTAAATAGTGTTGTTTTTCCCGAAACGCGTGTGCCAGAAATTACGGAAACTGCCATCGGTCCACCGACTCTGGAAAAAAAGTCAAACTGGCTGCGTATATACGCAGGGTTGCGTATATACTCAAGGCTGCGTATATACTCAAGGCTGCGTATATACTCAACCAGGGGCCCAAAATCCACCTACCTCCACCTTCCCTGCCTGCGTATATACGCAAGGCTGCGTATATACGCAAGCCTGCGTATATACGCAAGCAGGGGGTGGTGGTGGTGGCCCTGCTTGGTCCTTTGGTGGGCCCGGTTGGGTCTCCTGGGTCCCACTCTTCTGCCTGAAATCTCCAGTTTTCCTTCCTCGGTGTCTTCCTGCTTTCCCGTGTTCCCGTCTTGCGTTTTGACCCGAAACTTGTCAAAATTACCAAAATACCCCTGGGTCAAAACCGCTCCGAATTCTGTCCAATCTTGGCTCTGGCCATAGGAAAACTGCTGACTGAATTTCGGGAGACAAAATCTGAACTTGACTCCGGAAACCCGGGCCCGGTGCCAAAATGACCAAAATACCCCTAGGCCAAAACTGTCCCGGAAATCGTCACGAACATGAAATAGTTGCTCCTGAATCTGGGAACTGGGAACCGCGACTCCTTACTCGGGCGTGGCCTGACTGGGACCCACACGTGACGGGAGTCGGTTTTTCGGCCGGACTCCGTTTCAGCATTATAACCTGTTTTCGGAAAGCTCTTGATGTCTCCGTTCTTTTTCCCCTGGTTTCACTTCAAAATTCCAAGTCAAGCTCAAGATATTGTCAACGAGCGCGTCCCGGTGATTCTCGGTTTTGGCATTTTCAGCTTCCTCGGTCGGTTTTCACTGCTCGTTTTTCCTCCAGTCTTTCCGTTTTCCATTCCGCTCTCCCTTTTTACCAGTCTCGGTCAAATCTTGCTCCGAACATTTTCTGCACGTTTCCCGAGGCAATCCCGGTTCTGTCTCGGCACGCATCCCAATGCACTTTCCGAACCTGTTCCTGTAAAAACATGAAAAAACCCGCGATCATATCCAATAGAAGTACGAAACATGCAGAAATTCACGAAGAGCAAATAAATGTCTCGTTCCTAAAACCGAGGCTTTCCGAGGGTGAATTCTGGCTAAAACGCGGCTTTCCAGCACATATACACATCCTTTCAGGCCATAAGATAACCCCTATTTGGGCGCTATCAGAAACCACCATCACCTACACTACTCATAATCACAAGATGGTTAAATCTATGAAGTGATACAAGCTCTGGTACCAATTGAAGGGGTGTACAGTAGGTAGAAATGCATGATCAATACTCTAGAAGAAGGGGGGGGGGGGGGGTTGAATAGAGTATGCAGACTTTTGCTAAACTTTGCAAGAGTAGTGGTTTCAAAACATTTGTAAAGAGATTCAAGGCCTTGAAATGAGTTTCAATCCCTTGGAACAAAACAGTTAAAGTGAATAGAAGAATAAGTCTATTTCAAGGACTTGAAATGAGTTTCAAACCCTTGAAATGAAACTGTTTAGAATGCATTAAAAGTTCTAAGTTTGTGACAGAAAGATAAATGCAACAGACACAAGATATATAGAGTTCAGTCCACTTGGACCTACGTTTCTACCTCATGGATATTCTCCTTGTAGGATTTTCAACTCAATTCTTATTAATTAACAGCTAAGCCCGAGATCTCAAGCACAGAGAGATACCTTACTCTGTTACAGCTTGTGGTTCTCACTAACCTATATAGTACCTGCTCAAGCTATCCAATTAACTAAGAATTCTATATTGTTCACCTTGAAAAAACCTTGAGAATGTAAACAAGAGTAATATATGAAAGATATACAAATAAAGTTCAGAACATAAGAACACAAGAAATGAAACTGCTGTGTGAGCGCAGTGTTCTTCTGAGAGTTGGATTGAGATTTTGATCTGCTTCTTTGATGCTTGACAATACTCGAATGTGTTTGAAAGTGTATCTAACTTTTTGCCCGTAGATTTGTGTGTCAAATGCTTCAAACTGAGCTCCTTTTATACAGCTCAGCTGTTCTGCAAATCTTTAAGATTTTCAGCAACAAACTTTCCTATTTTGTAGGCAACAACTTTTACTTCTCTAACAGTCTTCTTCCAACGGATAGTTGCTAAGTATCTTCAGGGATACTGATATGATCTTGTCCATACACATGTTGAGAAGTTGTTAGGATCAATAGATTGAGTGCAGAATCAAATCAACCCAGGCTTTCCTTTCCTGCAAAGCTCAGGTTATAAAATAAATCCCGCAGAATAGGAAATAAACATTCCCTGCAAAACTGAGTCAAATAGATAGATTAGATGGTGTTAAACATGTCAAAATACATTTTCTTTCATCATCAAGTAATAATAGATAAAGCACAAGGGTTTAGGAGTTCAAACAGAAACAGAAACTCCCCCTAAGATCATGCTTAACTCTCAGTCAGTTTCAGGGCTTTGAAAACTCTTTCAAGGCCTTGAAATAGACTAGCTATTTCAAGTCTTTGAAACTTTGAAACTGATTTGAGCTTACAGTTACTATTTGGAGTTTTTTTACTTAAAAATTACTAGGGGCGCATAAGTTTGGTGTGGATTTACCTTCGAAATCAGGGAACCCCTAGGATTATGTGTTCTGTATCATGGGATTATATTCTAGTTCCTTTATTGGTTTATGGCATGGACTACTGGTAATATCAAATGAGTAATAAATGTGGCTTTATTCGCTTATCAAGACTTTCGGTGGTTTTATTGCAATAGTTTTATCACTTCGTGTGTTTAGGTTTCGTCTATTAAATTATGGTATAGATTGGGGCTACAGATAATTGGTATGATCTGTCAGTGCAAGTATGCAATTGGAGTTCTATCGCCAAATAGATTTTTGGATCCATAAGATGCTCGTTCTCTTATCAGCTATTACTAGATGTTATATAATTTTATCAGGCTACCCCAATTTTTATCTATTTTAATGAAATGTTATAAATGTTGTTAAGCAGACTTTGTGAAATTGGTTATCTAGAGGAAGGAGGCTAGGGAAGAAATATCTTACTTTGTATTCGGGCAAATCAAACTCCAACCAGATCATGTATAAACTTCATTAGCAAGAGATTACTAAACATAGTGCAGAAGTAAAATGAGAAAAGAGACTTTCTAAATATCACCAATGACTGAGGGAATTTCTGGAAAATACCTTGATTTCTAACTCAACCCACTTTGTAAGATAGACATGAATTCATATGAGATTTCTTAGATAAGTAAACCACAGTCAGTCGACTCCAAAACAAGAGAAGAGGATTTCTTATGCAACAACTAAAGATGAATGATCATCCATGCCATCCATTGTGACCAATTATATCGAATTACGGGGACATCACTCTCTAAGAGGGAGAGGATGCAACCCTTCATTTTACCATATTATATATCTTAGCAACCCAAAGCATCATACTTAACACCTAAATAGTTATAAGTGATCATGATATTACGATAAAATAAGTAATGACCTTATATGATAGTACTTGTGCATTTCATGACCTATTTTGTGCATTGTCATATAAACGTATATGTGCATCATAAAGAAATTGCTTGACCGTGAGTAGCCTTAGATTCGAGGAAGAAGCTCTATTTAAGGGGGGGGGGAGAGGATGTAATACCCCGTTTTAATATTAGAGGTAAATTGGTAATTTAAGCAACCAATTCAATTTTAATTACGAATGACGAGTTCGGTAATTTTTGGGTTCAAAATATAGTCAGGAAGTTAATATATTAATTTTATATTCCCTCTACAAAACGATATTTTTATTACATATTTGTTTATAATATTTTATGTAATTTACCTAAAGTATAGCTTAGTAGTGTACCCAACACAGTAGATGACTCTACCTATTGGTGCGCCCAAGACACACTAGCATAACCAATATAAAAAAATAGAAATAAAATATTATTGTGGTTACTGTACTAGACTTACCTCTCGAAGTAAAAATCTATATTTAATAGTCTTCCACCTCCCTTTTTCTCTCACAAAACAAATTCTGAAGATACACTCCCCAAACAACACCCACCATCATCACTATCAGCCTCACCACCACCACCACTGGTATCATCTCCACCACCTCAGCCACCACTTTCACCTCATCTCTCCCTCTCCCTTCTTTCTCCCTCTCTGTCCGAAGCAGGGCAGCAGCAGCTCCCAACGAGGAGACCGTCACTCGAAGGCAGCCAGCGAAGCCACCCCAAAAGGAAACCACCGCCACCACCCACTGATTTCTCCCTCTATTTGGACCCAAGCTCTCTTCCTGTATCTATTTCGACCCAAGGAGAAATATATGCAGAAGCAACTAGCTGCAGAGGTAACCCAGAACCACCACCGCCGCCGGCACCCCATACTTTCCAGGGAGAACCTCCACCAAGCTGTCCGAAGTTACCCATCTCGTCTTGTTGGTCCGAATCATATCCTGGTCCGAGGAGTCCAGTAGCATCAAAAAACAGAGCCTACAATGCCAGATTGTTTGTCGTCAATCATCACAACCGACTACTACCTTCGGAGCCGAGACTTGCTTCTTCTCTTGGTCGTTTCTCTCGTTTTTTGTTTATGTAAACTCTAAATCACCCTCTAGTTCATTTTTTATCATCAAAATCTAATCTTGTTGGCTCTAGATCGATTTGGGTTGTTGGGTTGAGGATTGTATGCGTATGTTCATGTGGGGGGGGGGGGGGGGGGGCGTAATTTATGTTATTTATGAAAAGTTAAGGGTGACAAGTATAGCATACTAAACTGCATGTGTAGTGGGGTGTAACTAATTGTCTTTTATGAAAACTAGGGAGAGATCCACTTGTTATTTACATAAACTATAAATAAAATATGAAATTAAAAGTATGTTTTTTGGACTTAGATTATTTCCTAAGATTTCTAGACATTGTTTCAATTATGTAAAAGTAAATTAGCTATTAAAATTATATATGAAATATTTTATAAGAAATATTGTTTTTTTTTTCTTAAAATAAACAAGATAAAAATATACCTTTGGTGCTTAAGTAAATACTGTCAACTGCTTGTGAACTAGTGCTTTGAGTATTGGTTGTTTGGATACTAATGATAAAATAAAATAATTCAAAAATTTAATTTAGGAAAATAACTAATAAGTAGACTCTTTAATTAAAACTCAATATTTCTCTTATTTGATATAACTTGATTATTCTCCTAGATACCAGAAATTATTACTCAAACATAAATTTATAATATGTATGAGCCAAATACTTGTTTTCTTTGTATAAACGGTTTGTGAATCTTGTTTATGAATTTAGTTATCTTATAATGTATACTTTTTCTAATAAATGATTAGCTGTAATTAAATTATCCTAAATCAAATTTTATAGTCACTTACAAATAAATAGGTTGTCTAATAAATTATTATCTCTTAAATATGAGAGTGTATAAACTTGAAATGGTATTTCTTATTTTATAATTTCACGAATTAGTTTCTATATAAGTTATAATATTTTTATGAGAGAAATATAATTGTTAACGGCACCAGTTTATTATATAAATGTTCCATACTAGTAATTAGTGGGATAAAGGGGGTAATCTCAAATGAGACTCGTTAGGAATTATAGCATTTCGCATAGCATACTTTTACAGTTGGACTTGTAACTGATTTAAGAATTATAAATTGTAGGTGATGAGTTCATAGACGAGGGTTACGCGTATTCGTATGAGCGTTATCGTGCTATTTGCCTTGCTACTTGAGGTGAGCAAACATGCCTGACCTAATGTGCCTGTCCTTCTTTCGTGTCCGAATACCTTCATGATTTATGTCTTAAATGTGATTTGTGATATACATGCTTGACTTGAGATTTCAATTACGTGTACATATGATTCTTTCAAACTGTCATATGAATTAATAATGAGTAATAATGTAAAGTTGAAATAGTTGTGCGGAAGTTTATTCAGATTCTTATATATATATATATATATATATATATATATATATATATTGTGATTGTGATCGGTTGCTATTGCCCCAAGTCGCTCCATGTACTCACCCTTCTGGCCGCAATAGTCTTAAGGGAATGTAGACACCTAAGGTCTTGGATGCCTGCTATATGGTTGATTCGATATTATTGTGGATTGGTTCGTTCCCCGATACAACTAAATAATAAATACGGTTCATGTGGAAGATGGAAGGAATTGTTATTTTGGAAAATATAGAAATGGGATGATAATACTAAATAAAGAGTTGAAGAAATTATGTTTGGTCATTTGAAATAATATGTTTGCTTACTTCCTCATTATTCCTCTTTCATTAAAAGGAAACATGCCTCTTATCATGTTTACACGTTTGGGTGTTTACTTACTCAGGATTTTATGATGACTTTGAAAAAACTGCGTTCTTGTTTCTTTCCCCCGCAGGTCTAGGTAAAGGGAGCTTTGCTTAAGGGGAATCGCGGACTCATCTAGTTGTGTTAGTAACTCTAAATAAATGGAACACCTAGAAAAGGTTCATCGTGTTGAATAGTATGTAATACTTCACTGTTGGAGACATTATGACTTGTAAGATATAACTAAGTCGGTGTTTGTTTTTCATTACGGTTGTTCCTTGCACCCGAGAGTGATCTTCGTCGGTGTGGAGTGGCATTTCCGTATTTCTCCTCCGATGAAATATGGGGGTGTCACACTTTATCTAAACCTTTTCCCTCTTGTTCCTTCTCGTTTTCTATCTCTTTTCCTTCTCTCTGATTCTTGGTGTTTATGATGTGAGCTTGCCACCAGAAAACATGGCGGGCTGGTGGTGAGCGCTGCGCATGGTTTCAGAGAGACCAAAGGCAAGCATCGTCCTCCCTCACATCCTCAATCTCTCTGCCTCTCTCTTAATAATGGAAGCACAACCAGCCAGAGGCTCTAGAACAACATATCGAAAACCATATTGTATGTTTTGGGTGCTAGTTTTGGGTGATCCAAATGTAAGTGGAACAAAAGAGTGTGTGGGTTTTGGGTTTGTGGTATGGTTTCTTCGCCGGAATCTGGACCCTCGTAGGTTCCGGCGGTGTTGTTTGTTTTCAAGATTTATCACAATCTTTGGATGTAGATTTGTAACGATATACACGGATTTTATATATGTTGAAATTAAACCCTATCTCTCCCTATCTCTTTCTATCTACCACAATTTGTGCTCAAGGGTAATGATTGTTGCCAAAATTTGGGATCAGTGGTGGTGATTGTTGCAGGACACTGGGCTCAGTGGTGGTGAATTTTTCCAGAATCAGGGCTCAGTGGTGGTGTGTTCTTGTTCATATTCTTGTCTAACTTCATAACGTTTACCCTCAGAGACCGTTAACTAACAGAAAATATTGGACGGAAATTAGCCCAATTGTTGATTCCCAGCAATCGTAAACTAAAGTTGGCAATAAGAGGTTTTGAAAGTGGGGGTGGTAAGTGGATTGTTACCCTAAATTTTGAGTGGTTTACAAGTACTTGGCCCTTTAAAGAAAGAGAAAGTATATACATGTCATAAAATTAACACATACATTTGTCCATTATGCACAGATAACATATCTAGTGTCATGTACTAAACAATTTTATCAGTGACGCCTTTTTCACCATGAATGATTGCTAAAGATTTATATATATTTACTTATCATCTCATTCTCTCACGCTCTCGGGGAAAAACAGAACAAATCTCTTACCGTTCTACCCCCGCCCATATCTATGTTGCAATACTAGGGAATCACCACAATAATGCAGATAACCACTATTTATAGTCTAAGGCTCAATGTTGAAAATAACTACTGATTCTGTATGCCCACCTTCATCATGAATCAGTAGTTATTTTTTTTTGCTAAAAAAAACTACTGATTCATTATGGAGGGTGGCATACATACTTATGTAAGTATTCATATTTTGTGTAGGAGAAGAAGATGGATTAGGGCCCGCATATCAATGGTGGTGGATGTTGAATTGGATAGAAGTTGTTTTTGAAATCGATGTTGAGAAGATGTTTTTTATTTGTCGCAAATAATATACAATGTTTTAACATCGTAATTTCAAAGAAATCAAATAATCATTGCAACACCTTTCTATTCTAAGAGAATTTCTGAACGCTTGATGGTTGCATCGATGAAGAAATTGTTCCGTGAATTTTACTCTGTGTAAATTGTTACCAGTTCGCATTCGTCATTCAATTAGGGTATCAATTCAGTAAATGGGGGGCTTCAGAGTTGTTTTGTTCCACTGTGGGGTTAGTGTTATGCTCATTTGGAGGTCAGTATAAATTTTTATTCGAAGATATCTCGAGTTCTCTGCTTCTCGATACTATTGAGGAGAGGTTTGGAGTTTATCCCACATCTCTGATCAAAGGGATATTTTGGTACCTATGTAATGAGTAGCTTAACACATATTCAGGAATAACTTAAACCAACTCCAATAGGTTAAGTAAAAAGTTAGCCCAAAACGCTAGCTAAATGACTCAATATTCTGTATATTATGTATACAATAGCTAGCTCAAGAATGAATAGTTAAAACATGGGCTCTTACTAGGAAAAAAATATTTGATATGGATAAATTTTGGGTGGAAAGTAATTTATCTTTACACTGGTGTTACTCAACTCCCGATAGTACATTATAACAATTGTAATTTATTTCTTAACACTAATAGAACCTCTTTCTCCATATATGACAAATCGGAGAAGTTCCAGATGGAAGGGACAAAAGCTGTCTCCACACCTGTATCCCACACTGAATCATTACCACGGGCCATTTCCTGCTAAGGTAGTCGATGTCTCCGACTATCGGCGTGTACTTGGTCTTCTGCGGTATTTGAATCTCACCCTCATTCCCATTTAATCCCCTAACCCGGTTTCTTCATTGACTTCCAAGCTCACTATCTTGCTACTTGAGTTATACTCTGGTACCTCAAATGTACTCTCTGTCATGATCTATTTTTGTGTTCAGGGGCACACATTACTTTAATGATCTTCTCCGATCTCAATGGGGGTGGCCAATCCATCATGGGTCGCCTACCACTACTTCTTATTCTTGGATTCTTACAAACTTTCCTATAAATCTGCGCTACAAAAGTCTATGTCCTGCTCCTCCATTGAGGAGAAATATCGTGCGCTTACAAATGCCACAACTGATCTCCTCAATATCTAGCATCTAATCCAAGAGATCAACATCCCTCTCTCTGGCACGCCATCTCATTTTGCAACATATGTTCGCAAGAATCCATTGTTCCACTCACGCATGAAGCATGTCGCATTTGATTACTTATTTGTTTGGATCTTGTTGCTTCTAACTTTCTTCGCATTCACTATGTTCCTACACAATAACAACTTGGTAACATTCTCACCAAACTATTGTGGAGGGCGTTTAAACGAATGAGATCCTATGAAATTAGTCTTGATATCATCCTGTTTCCACCGATATTATTTGGATGCTACTGATATTATCCAAATGCAAAAAATTGTACCGGAGGTACCCATTGTAACACCCCCAGATTTTCAACCCTGGGAAACCCGGAAGGGAGACACTACGCACTTGAGAATTTCTCCAAAGTGCAATGACATTTAAAGGCAAAAATCTAACCAAACAACCAATCCATAATTAATTACAACGTGAATTATGAAACATCATTGCCTCAAATCCGTGCATAAAATCATTACCAAACTAACGTAAACGTCTAACTGTTGAGTGATTATTACTAAACATAATGTAGTGAAATGCCTCCAAGCTAGATCATGCCTCTATCACCTAGGCCTATGGTGGGAAAGAACACAAAAACACCACAATTTGAAAATCAGCAACAAATACTGAGTGAGAAAATACCCAATCATGTAAACACGAAGAAATATGTAAAAGCATTATTTAAAAGAAATAACAAGAAAATTCAGTAAACTTCACAAGTGATTAAACCATTCCATTTTCTTCATTCATACTTGTCAAATATAATTTCTTCCGAAATCTCATGTTTTCCTTTTTCAAGAAAAGTATCATGCCTCTAAGTTGTTATTGTATTTTATGGAGAAGAGTAACCAACATCTCTACTAACTAGCAACACATACCTTAAGTGTCGACACCCAAGAAGACTTCTTGCATCCAGAGAGATTAGTACTAGGAGCGACTCGGGGCTCATTAACGACCGAGTATTATAATGGGTCGAGTGATCGTAGTCAGCACGACAATAAACTACTAATCGAGCCACCGTAGTCAAGACGACAGTATATCAGCTATTGGTCTTCGCACAATTATTTTCACTTTACACCATTACGCATTAAAAAAATGTCCATGTAATTGCTCCAAAAGAATACTTCAGTTAAAATCAACTATCAAGTAAAGCATGTAAACATAAAACACATTTTGATACGCAATGGTGTAGACATGAAAGGAGATAAGGCTCAACGCCTGGCATGTTAACTCACCTTGAAACTCAAAGCTAAAGAAAATCAACTCCTAGTAATACTCAACGTATCCTCGTCAACCAAATCGTCGCCTACAAATTTATAATTCACTAATCGAAACACAAAACTACAATAAATTGACAATGCCTACTTAACAAGATGATATTCTCTAAAAAAAATAGGATAATAATACTATAAGGTTTGATTTTAAGTCTCTATCCCCTTATCCAAATCATACTCCAAAACACAACCCGAAATCTTTCTCCAAAATCCTATAACATAATATTTCCATAACCTATCATAACTTCACCAATTTACTATTCAAACTTCCCAAACTTTTCTCAAGCCAATAATAATCTCATTAGATCCAAAACATTCTGAAAAATAAGTCTAACATCAAACACAATTGAACTCGGACCGGAAGTACAAGTTATGCCATTTTTAAACTTATTAGTCACAAAATTCAGCAACTACAACACTTTTAAAATGTTGTTAGTGTCCAAATTTAGCATCTTGTACATAGTTTACACGTACTATAAACATATAGCTAATAATTCCGCCTTCAATTAAACTTAAAAGTTCAGAGATTACACACTCTAAATAAAGTTAATACCCACATACTAAAGTTTCTAATTCGCGCAAACACTTTGTTAATCATCCCCTCTAAACCTAAGGATTTACGCAAACCTATGAACACGGTGTGAATTAATTACTTACTATTGATTTAACAAAATCATGAATGATGAAATGAGTTATATAAATCTGAAAATTATGATATTAAGATGAGGATTTAAACTAGGGTTTAGAATCACATACCGGTAACAAGAGCGTAACGGTGATCACAATAACTAGAATCAAATCAACATAACACAATAACATGAGTAAGGAACCCGTGTTTGTGATAACAGTAGAGAACGAGAGAGACAAAAATATATTGGTTGCAAGAAAGAGAACAAGAGAGTGAGAGAGAGCTAAACCAAAAACCAATTATCAAGAGAAGGAGCGGCGGCGGACCGGAGAGCAAGAGGAAGAGATCAGGAGAGAGTGATGGATGGGCACGGGTAGGAAAAGAAAGAAAATGAAAACAAGAAAAATAAAAGAAAAAGAGTAGGAAAATCCCATTGTAAAAGATTTTAATTCGATTTAGTCCAAAACTAACTTTACACAACTTCTCTAAAATCCCCAACTTCCAATTAATTAATAATTACTCCCCCATATATCCAAAATGCTATTTTACCCCTCTAATGGAAAATAGAGTATTTCATCCTTCCCTCCTTAAAGAGAGCTTCGTCCTCGAAGCTTAAAACGAACGATCCACCAACAATCCCCCACGCAATAAAACCACCAACTCAAAGTCAAAATAAAGTAATGGTATTAAGGATATCAATCTCTCATTCTGTGCAATGTATCACAGTGAAATGTAGTGCAAGAAAACACAAAGGGTTACATCCTCTCCCCCTTAGAGGAGTGATGTACCAGGAACTCACTGTACCTCATCGAAAAGGTGTGGAGATTTGTCGATCATTTCATCCTCAGCTTCCCATGTTGCCTCTTTTGTTTGTTGATTCGTCCATAATACTTTCACTAACTCAACCCTCTTGTTGCGAGTATCTCTCGTATTTGTATCCAGAATCTTTAAAGGATGCTCCTCATAGGTCAAGTGCAAAAACCCCCTTTATCCTGCTCGGGACGAGACCGGGAGGGCGATGCTTAATATAAGCGGCGGAACTCAAAAGCAATACAACTCACCAACATAAGCTTATATTATTAAACATTAAACTTAGAGTCTTATACAAGATATGCTTACTATTACAAAAAAACTTACAAATACTAGATGCTACTTGTGACGTTATCAGTCTAGGTGAAATACACGCCCTTGTATTTGAAGATACTCAGCTCCTAGACCTGCGGTGGGAAGGAAAACAAGAACCGCAGTTTCGAAAATCAGCAAAAATACTGAGCGAGATACACCTTAGCATGTACAAACAGGAAAGAGAATATAAACTTCTAGGACACAAGTTAAATAAAGTAAAAGTGACTTGAGTATGAGTGAAACATTATAAGAGTTTGCAGCGGCAATAACCAATTGTGAATGTCGCAAGAGTAAATCAACTTACTTAAATTACGATCCGTCGCACGTTTCCAACCTTGGGGAAAGAAGTTCATTATATCGCGCTGTAACCCGGGTAGACCAGACACAAAGTAACAAATGGTA
Organism: Linanthus parryae; assembly: GCA_023055425.1. Lineage (NCBI taxonomy): Eukaryota > Viridiplantae > Streptophyta > Magnoliopsida > Ericales > Polemoniaceae > Linanthus > Linanthus parryae. The sequence continues at coordinate 68,801,467 of JALGPY010000007.1, read as the reverse complement.
TTGGTGTATAGGGGGTGTAAGAACCCAAACCTCTCTACCAAGCGTTGTGGATCGCATCCCGCGTCCCGCTAGCCATCATGACCACATCAGACATTCTAGACCTTAAGTGTTGCAACACCCTCCTAAGAGCGTCAATCAAATGAGTGGTATCTAGAAGTAGTACTCCAGCCTATGGCGAAAGGAGTCGGGGGCACACGGAGTCCCGTATTTTAGGGTTTAAAACCCAAGGGATCGAAACCCGTGATAAGTAACATAACTGGTTCCGGTACAGACGACTTATTCCACTCACGTTATTAACGATTTATCATTTATCGTGTGACAGTTTCAAAGCAACCATTCCGAAACGTAAACAAACTCAGGTAAAACCTGTGAATCAAAAACACATTTTGAGACAAGTTATAAAATCAAATTTGGACACGAAAGAAGCTAGGAACACGAGGCTAAGCATGTAATCTCACCTTAAGTCGAGATAGCAATTCACAATCTTCACGGATAGTTGAAGTAGCCTATGTCTACGAATCCGTCGCCTACAATTTACAAGTATCTATTCACAATGATGCTACTTCCAAGTAAACTAATGCATGGATGTTTGTCTATGTCGGGTACTAAGTCCATCCCAAATTATCCTAATAAACCGGTTTCAAGTGGCGTATTCATGTGTCGGATACAAGCTCTTAATTAATATCACTATAAGTGTCACTAATGCACATATAATGATGCTCACATATCTAAATAAGTCCAACAAAGCATTCATAAATTCAAAATTTCAAGTTTTCTAAAACATGTGAAGCTACAATTCTGGACAGAATTGTAGGTCTGACTTCAGAGCCACATTTATTATATCAAAACAGCTCCTAAAATCTTGAAACTAATATATGATGAACCTACACATGTCTAATTTCATAAACATCAATAACATCACGTATAGCTATTATAAAACTCAAGTTACAAAATAAATAAATAATGTTGTGCAGAGACAAGTTTGGCAGAAAGTTTCAAATTTAAAGAACAATTACTACTACTTGGAGAATTGGAAAACTGCCCATCTTCTCCAGTATGAGTCCCCTATGTGTCTATTTTCATTAAAAGAATGATTGGGTGCTATAAGTTTTTGTAAATGAGGGTTTTAATAAAAGTGGTAAGATTGGTCCAGAAACAGATTTTCAGAAAACATGCAAGTTGAAATGAGGGTATCTCCCTAACTAAAATAGCTATGGAGTTGATTTTTTTCTCAAAATGACCCCCTCTGAGTCTAGTTTTATAAAACGTAAGATTTGAAAATTTTACAGACACAAAAGAAGAAGCTAAACTACGTTTTTGACAAACTGATCAGATTGTAATAACATGCAATTTTACCAAGAACACTCAAAACATGATCAAATCAATTCTATGATAAATGCAACTTGAGAAACATGTTTTTATACTCAAATAGAACCAATTAGACATAAAAAAGAGATCAAACAAGAATTTTGGGGAATCGTGTGAATAATTTGAGAAATTCATGCTAAAAAGAAACAATTCAAGACCCAAAACACAAATGCAAGTAAAGATCAAGTAATTTCCTATCATGAACATAAACTACCAACATGATGAGTTGAATAGATGAATAAAAGAAGAAGTTGATGCTTACAATAGAGTCTTAGATATCTTGAATTTTTAAAGAATATGAAGAAAAGAACTTTCCAAAGGGTAGCTATGGCCTTGGACTCAAGTTTTTCATCATTTGGAACGTGAAAAATGAAGTTTTGGGGTTGTTTTGTGAGGGTCAACCCCAAATCCGGGAATGGACTTTGATGGGAGAGGAGGGAGCTTCTTTATGTGTTTTAAGGAGAAAACCATGTGAAAATTTGAGAGAGAGAGATATGGGATGTGATGGAGATGATAGAAGAAAGGTAAGTGTAATGAGTGAGTAAGGGTAGTGTGAGTTGACCAAGTTGGTGGAAATTTCTTGGAGAGCATTATAAATCTCCCAACTAGCTAGTGGGGTACAAAATTAGAATATCAAGGAAATGAGGATTGATATGCAAATGTTAAAAATTGATGGTATGTACAACATCACACAAACGAGAGGGTTAGAAATGCAATTCCAATTACCATCTAGCACATAAAACATAAATTTCACATTAAAATAAAATTACCAAATAACTCTAAGTAAATATTATGTCTTTAAAAAAATGAACCTTTAGAAAACTAAAGAAAACAAGTCAAGAGTAAGTTTGAAATAAAATTATCATTTTTTTTAAAACTCAAGTATTTATTTTATTGAAATTACAAAATAACCCTTAGCAAAAATACGGGGTATTATATTCTTCCACCCTTAGAAAAAGCTTCGTCCTCGAAGCTTGGACGGGTCACTAAAGTCTCAATGGGTTTCCTATATAGTCCTCATCGTCACGCACGTACTAATATAATGAATATTTCACAACGAATAAGCATGCAATGCCAATAACCGCATAGGATGTCTCGGCTAGACACATAAAAACAAGATTCGCATTTACAAAGGACAACCATACATCTGAAATAGTGCTAGGACAGCAACACGAAACATGATTATATAAAATAACACAAAGCAATCCATCTTACAAGAGGAAGTAAACGACAACTCGCGAAATACCCGGCTTTCTGTTTTTTATCTTGCCCTATGTTCATTTTAGGTTACCCTACAGGTTTTAATCCCATAGTGGAAAGAACTGCTCTGATACCACCTGCAACAACCCCCTTTATCCGGCTCGGGACGAGATCGGGAGGGCGATGCTTAATAGAAGCGGCGGAACTCAAAAGCAATACAATTAACCAACATAAGCTTATATTATTAAACATTAAACTTAGAGTCTTATACAAGAGGTGCTTACTATTACATAAAAACTTAACAATACTAGATGCTACTTGTGACGTTATCAGTCTAGGTGAGTTACACGCCCTTGTATTCCAAGATACTCAGCTCCTAGACCTGCGGTGGGAAGGAAAACAAGAACTGCAGTTTCGAAAATCAGCAAAAATACTGAGCGAGATACACCTTAGCATGTAAAAACAGGAAAGAGAATATAAACTTCTAGGACACAAGTTAAATAAAGTAAAAGTGACTGAGTATGAGTGAAACATTATCAGAGTTTGCAGCGGCAATAACCAATTATGAATGTCGCAAGAGTAAATCAACTTATTTAAATTACGATCCGTCGCACGTTTCCAACCTTGGGGAAAGAAGTTCATTATATCGCGCTGTAACCCGGGTAGACCAGACACAAAGTAACAAATGGTACTGGTGTATAGGGGGTGTAAGAACCCATACCTCTCTACCAAGCGTTGTGGATCGCATCCCGCGTCCCGCAAGCCATCATGACCACATCAAACATTCTAGACCTTAAGTGTTGCAAAACCCTCCTAAGAGCGTCAATCAAATGAGTGGTATCTAGAAGTAGTACTCCAGCCTATGGCGAAAGGAGTCGGGGGCACACGGAGTCCCGTAATTTAGGGTTTAAAACCCAAGGGATCGAAACCCGTGATAAGTAACATAACTGGTTCCGGTACAGACGACTTATTCCACTTCACGTTATTAACGATTTATCATTTATCGTGTGACAGTTTCAAAGCAACCATTCCGAAACTTAAACAAACTCAGGTAAAACATGTGAATCAAAAACACATTTTGAGACAAGTTATAAAATCAAATTTCAACACGAAAGAAGCTAGGAACACGAGGCTAAGCATGTAATCTCACCTTAAGTCGAGATAGCAATTCACAATATTCACGGATAGTTAAAGTAGCCTATGTCTACGAATCCGTCGCCTAAAATTTACAAGTATCTATTCACAATGATGCTACTTCCAAGTAAACTAATGCATGGATGTTTGTCTATGTTGGGTACTAAGTCCATCCCAAATTATCCTAATAAACCGGTTTCAAGTGGCGTATTCATGTGTCGGATACAAGCTCTTAATTAATATCACTATAAGTGTCACTAATGCACATATAATGATGCTCACATATCTAAATAAGTCCAACAAAGCATTCATAAATTCAAAATTTCAAGTTTTCTAAAACATGTGAAGCTACAATTCTGGACAGAATTGTAGGTCTGACTTCAGAGCCACATTTATTATATCAAAACAGCTCCTAAAATCTTGAAACTAATATATGATGAACCTACACATGTCTAATTTCATAAACATCAATAACATCACGTATAGCTATTATAAAACTCAAGTTACAAAATAAATAAATAATGTTGTGCAGAGACAAGTTTGGCAGAAAGTTTCAAATTTAAAGAACAATTACTACTACTTGGAGAATTGGAAAACTGCCCATCTTCTCCAGTATGAGTCCCCTATGTGTCTATTTTCATTAAAAGAATGATTGGGTGCTATAAGTTTTTGTAAATGAGGGTTTTAATAAAAGTGGTAAGATTGGTCCAGAAACAGATTTTCAGAAAACATGCAACTTGAAATGAGGATATGTCCCTAACTAAAATAGCTATGGAGTTGATTTTTTTCTCAAAATGACCCCCTCTGAGTCTAATTTTATAAAACGTTAGATTTGAAAATTTTACAGACACAAAAGAAGAAGTTAAACTACGTTTTTGACAAACTGATCAGATTGTTACAACATGCAATTTTACCAATAACACTCAAAACATGATCAAATCAATTTTATGATACATGCAACTTGAGAAACATGTTTTTATACTCAAATAGAACCAATTAGACATAAAAAAGAGATCAAACAAGAATTTTGGGAATTCATGTGAATAATTTGAGAAATTCATCCTAAAAAGTAACAATTCAAGAACCAAAACACAAATGCAAGTAAAGATCAAGTAATTTCCTATCATGAACATGAACTACCTACATGATGAGTTGAATAGATGAATAAAATAAGAAGTTGATGCTTACAATAGAGTCTTAGAGATCTTGAATTCTTGAAGAATATGAAGAAAAGTACTTTCCAAAGGGTAGCTATGGCCTTGGACTCAAGTTTTTCATCATTTGGTACGTGAAAAATGAAGTTTTGGGGTTGTTTTGTGAGGGTCAACCCCCAAATCCGGGAATGGAGTTTGATGGGAGAGGAGGGAGCTTCTTTATGTGTTTTAAGGAGAAAGCCATGTGAAAATTTCAGAGAGAGAGATATGGGATGTGATGGAGATGATAGAAGAAAGGTAAGTATAATGAGTGAGTAAGGGTAGTGTGAGTTGACCAAGTTGGTGGAAAATTTCTTGGAGAGCATTATAAATCTCCCAACTAGCTAGTGGGGTACAAAATTAGAATATCAAGAAAATGAGGATTGATATGCAAATGTTAAAAATTGATGGTATGTACAACATCACACAAACGAGAGGGTTAGAAATGAAATTCCAATTACCATCTAGCACATAAAACATAAATTTCACATTAAAATAAAATTACCAAATAACTCTAAGTAAATATTATGTCTTTAAAAAAATAAACCTTTAGAAAACTAAAGAAAACAAGTCAAGAGTAAGTTTGAAATAAAATTATCATTTTTTTTACAACTCAAGTATTTGTTTTATTGAAATTACAAAATAACCCTTAGCAAAAATACGGGGTATTATATTCTTCCCCCCTTAGAAAAAGCTTCGTTCTCGAAGCTTGGACGGGTCACTAAAGTCTCAATGGGTTTCCTATATAGTCCTCATCGTCACGCACGTACTAATATAATGAATATTTCACAACGAATAAGCATGCAATGCCAATAACCGCATAAGATGTCTCGCATAGACACATAAAAACAAGATTCACATTTACAAAGGACAACCATACATCTGAAATAGTGCTAGGACACCAACACGAAACATGATTATATCAAATAACACAAAGCAATCCATCGTACAAGAGGAAGTAAACGACAACTCCCGAAAACAATTAAAACGCATCTATCAAGTAGGGGATGAAACACGACAACCATTTTAATTTAAATGAGTAGTGGACACAAAATAAGTTGGCACGCAAGGCTAAGATTTTAAAACTCACAAGTATATTTTGAGACAGAAAATATAAATCACATTTGACACGAAGTGAGCTAGGCAATCAAGGCTAAGCATATAACTCTTCGCGAGAGTCGAAACGACAATTTCCGGAAGCAGCCCCCCTACGGGTAGTCGACGTAGCCCACGTCTATGAAACTATCGCCTACAATTTATCAATCATCTAGTCATGATTCCGGTAATTATGAACAAATAAATGTAGTAATCCTATTTGAGTGTTTGGCTAGAACGAAAATCTAAATCCAACTATCATGACCCCGAACGTAATAATTTTTTTTTGAAAGCGAACGTAATAATTTTTAAGAAACTTACATATATTTAATAGTAGTATAACTCATTTAGTGATAAAATATTAACATTATTATTTATAAGAGAAAAGGGGGTTACAAATAATCAACACTTTTGAAATACCGATAAAATATTATTTTTACAACTATTTATTATTTAATAAAAAGTATTACTATTTAAAAGAAAATTAGAATATTTGTAAACAACTATTCATATAATCGTGAAAGTGCTACATTTAACTGAAGGAGTCACTTCGTAATAATTCATAAGTAATCCATAACTAGCAATATTCAATTTTAGCAAGTTTACTTGTTGGTAAAATGTTTATGAATATTTGAAGATCCACTACACATATCAATAAACCTTAATTATATTTAGTTAATAACTCACAACAACACTAGTTCTAATTATATACATATATACATATACGCGCGATACATTTTAGTCAACTTACTGATGTTGTATTGAAATAAATTCATAATTTGTAGAAATTTGTCTTATTTATGTTACAAAAACACTTGTTTCCATTTATTTTTAAAATACAATATAACAACTTAAAGTGACAATTTAAGATAGAATGCAAGTATATTTGTATATATAAGCAGATTAATTAAATAAGCCAAGCCCCCAGCAGTTTCCTTAAAAGACGTTTACTTCCCCACAAGTCTCTTAAACAACAAATCGACCCCCCCTATAATACTCTTACGATGGTACAGGATCACCACTCACCCATCAGATTCAAATAACAACTTCAAGCCATCAAGTCTCAATTTTTATGATTGAAAACGACTAAGGAGGTGATTTCGAGCTTACCCACTTAAAGAATAATGAAAAACGACGAAGAACGGAGGTGGGTCGAGCTCGCCGCCGGTGAGCTCGGTGGCGCCGCTTGACGGGACGACTCCGGCCAACTTCAGGCTTTGTTTTCAGTCTCCTTGTGCTCCTAGCATGCTCAGAAGCTCGTACGAATAGAGAACCGACGATGGGTACCGCCGGGTTCTTTGGGCTCGAGTTCGTCGCCGGAATCCATGGTGGAACGGCGGCGTTGGCGGCTGTTTCTGCTTCTGTCACTTTTTTTGCTGTCTGCGTGGATCAACAGAGAGAGCAGAGCGCAGAGACGTAGAGGAGGGGAGAGTGAATCAGGTGGTGGTCGTAGTGGGTTACCCGTCGGTGGGTCTTCTCGGCGGTGGCAGCGGCCATTGTTGCCGCTGCTGTTGCTGCTGCTTCGCCGGAAAAACAGAGAGGAGGAGGGAGGTCAGGGGAGAGAGATGGGTTGTGGTGGAGGTAGAGGCTGTGGTGATGGCGTTGGGACGTTGAGGGTGGTGTTTTCCAGCGGGTGGAGATGCGTCGGCGGTGAAGGTGGAGCTGGGTTTTCTCCAGCCAAAACAGAGGAGGGCGAGAGAGAGAGAGACGGAGGCAGAGAGTGGCGGAGAGGAGGAGAAGGTGGTGAAGGCGTTGGGAGTGGTGGTGGTTGCCTCGGGGGTGTGTTGCTGAAGAAGAGAGGGAGGAGAAGAAATAGGGAGAAGGGAGGAGAGAGAGAGAGAGAAGGTAACGGGGAGAGAGGGAGAGAAAGTGAGAGAGAGTTTTTGTGTTCCATAAGAAATCAGCAGATGGTTGAAAAATGTGGAAGAAAACATTTATTTTAATTTAATTATTTTATTTAATTTCTCTCAAGGTGATGAAGCTTTTACAAACTACAATTCTTACCCCCAACTGAGTGTCTAGTTAACTAATTATGCTTTCTGAAACTACAAACACCTCCCCGCTTGTCATAGAATTAACTAAACTTAGCAAGGAAAATTTGACAATTGCACTTTTAATCATACCGGGTATTACAGTTAAAGTCCGTAGAGATATCTTTTCAGCTTGCACACTTGGTCTTCTCTTAAAGGAACTTGGAACCCATCCGGTTGGCTCATGTATATTTCCTCCTCCAACTCCCCATGTAGGAAAGCTGTTTTCACGTCTAGCTCTTCAAGCTCTAAGTCGTGGTGCACCACTAGCACTAGTAGCACCCTGATCGAAGTATGTATGACCACCGATGAGAAGATCATTGTAGTCAACTCCTTCTTTCTGCCTGAACCCTCTTGCAACCAACCGTGATTTATACTTGATGCCCTCTCCAGATGTAGTTCCTTCTTTTCTTTTGAAAACCCACTTGTAAGTGACTATCTTCCTTCTCGCTCGCAATTTAACAAACTCCCAAGTCGAGTTATTTCTAATAGACTCCATCTCTTCTCCCATCGTGGCAATCCATTGTGCTGACTTAGAATTAGACATCGCAGCCATATAGGTGGACAACTAATCCTCTAACTCTTCGGCTACCTGTAATGCATATCCCACCACCATCATCTCTATACCTTGCCGGAGGCTTTATGACTCTCCTCGGTCTTCCTTCAGCAATACTCTGATGAATCCGTTCCTCTGGTAGCAATACATGCCCATCAGACTCTTCTGCTTCTTCCTCTTCAATTTCCGGCGGAGGTGTGGGCAATTTGGGCTCCTTAGGATCATTGGGACCCAAACTTTCCTCCATTCGTTCCTGCATATCAAACTTCTATCTCCATGGAACATTAACCTCGGTATACTAACCCGTAAACGCAAGCGCACGGTCGCGTAATAAAGAGTGAGTATTTTCATACTCAGGTTGTCGAACCCCACGAGGATAATTTCATAACAAGTGATTAATTAACATATATTTCAATTTACTATTTAACCAGTAAAAAAAGTGAGAATTGTTGAGTTTCCACCCCCAAACAAGTGGCTGTAGCAATCGTAGAAATAAATATAAATAGTGAAATTAAGAAAGAGTTCTATATTAGTGATGGACAAAACTAGGAAATCTCGTTGATCACCTAGGGCTCTAAACGAGTTTTAGATAATCTGAGTAACACGCTAGTTCAGTTCTAACAAAGCCATGTAATAGCACTGACCGTATCTTCTCGGTCTCAGGTTGTTTTACGTCTCGGTTCACCTATGGTCCTTTCAATCCACCTACGTTTACCAATCCATTCTAGCAGGTCATCTACTAATGCGATTACGGGGCATGTCGTACACCGCTTCACAGAACAACTGATTAATCCTATTGAATCTACCCACACTAGCCAATCCTAACACGTTTCCTTTCGGTCTCAGTGATATAGGATTGCTGTTCATATCTAATCCAAGTTAGTTAAATTCACTTTCGCGCACTTGCTAACTAAATATTATTTCCGGTTAATTACTGCATCAATACTAATAATGAAGAACAGTATATGAAAAATTAATCTAGAACTTAATCAACTTTTAGCATGATTTGATCTTACGAACAAACTCTAGTTCATGAATTCTAGTTCATCTCCTAATCGTGTCAATAGACTATGATAACTAATGAAATCAAAGAACTAAAATCCATTGAATAGAAGAACTCAATTGACATGAAACACCGATTAAATTTGAAAAACTTTTAGCGTTTACATAACCCTAGGATCTCATGTGAGATGCCTAGCTAATGAGTTTAACTATCAAAACAATGATTAACAAACTCATACGTTTCTCCATAACTGATAAAGAGATTGAAAGAAGAAAAATCAAATACTAGGGCTTCAATCTTGAAGCTTGGCCTTCGTCTTCATCTCCTTCGTTGTTCGTCCTTGCATGTCTTGAGTGAATGATACGTAGAATGCATCCAAATTAGCCCCTTGGTCAATTAGAGTAGACCCGTACAAAATTTGATGTAAAATTCAGTTATTGCACTTCCACCCATTTATTTTCTTCTCCCATAATGTTAGAGTCTTTAGTTGCAATAATTGGCTATGACTAACCAATCAGTGCTTGCCTTCTTTAACCCCAAGAGCTGGAAATAAAAGAGATACCCGTTCCTATTTTTTCTTGATTAAATTCTCTTTAATTGCTTTTATCCGCAAATTAGCCGCGTGGAGAATCATTCGCACGAAAGGATTGTGCTTTTGCACGAAAGCACTCGTACTAGTGGAAAGGAGAGATGTCTATATTCGTGCGAAAGGATTTCTGAGATTTTTTCTTAGTAGTTCCATTAGTACGCAAAGCCTCGGGCTTTCGCACAAATACCACTGGCTGTGTTGCGCTTCATCTCTGGGCTTTCTGCGGGATTCTTTCTCTTCTTACGATCTGCTGTGCTTCTGGGTTACTTTGCGCTGCTTCTCTGTTCCAGGTGGGTTTGAATTGGTTTTGTGTATTTGTTTGGCAAGGGCTATTTATGGTGGTCGTGGTTGGAAATGGAGTTTGGCGGTGTAGGGACTGGTAATGGTGGTTATGGTTATCTAGGCAGTGGGTTTAGGATCTACTGAAGATTGGTGAACTGGTGATTGTTGGAGGGTTTTGTAATTCTATCAGTGTGTTTAGTTGTATGTAATTTTTGGTGTGATTGTTTGGGTATACTGGGTAAAGTTAAGTGACGCGTCTATATTACATGTTATTGCGCTAGTATACGGTCAAGTAATATAATGGAGTATTTGGGACTCCGAGTTATTGAACCCAAGGGAAGGTGCTTACTGTTTCTTAGTATAAAAACTAAATTTAACCTACTAAAGTAACCGGTAAAAAGTTTTTAGCGAATGAGTGTTGTTACCCTCAAACAAGTGACTAGCAATTGTAAGTAAACAGCGTGAATGAAATTATTTGATTAAATCAATAGAGAGAAGGCTAGGCAATCTATAGATCACCTAGGATAGTTTTGACGATTCCCGATTCCATGTTCTACACAATAACTCTTAGTTAACTATGCTGGGTAATAGTACTGACAATTTCCTATCCGGCTCTTGTCGTTCTACATATTGGTACCATTGTGTCCCTCTTAGGCCGCTTTGATTATCAACATGTTCTAGTAGGCTACTTACAATGTACGAAATGATTTCCTTTCAGACCACCACCACACGTACACTTCACTATCTCCTACCGAATCAACCCTCTTCTAGCCATTCCTACTCAACTCACCTCTCGGTCTCATTGATTAGGCATGCACTGATTTACTCATCCCAACTAGGGTAGATTTGCTTTCACACACTCACTAGTTATGTGGCAAGGTTTGGTCATGACTCCTAACTTTCTAAGGATTAAGGACAATAAACGAATGATTAAATAACTAAGGTCATATTTAAACCAAGTTCATACTTGAATGAAGAAAGAGATAATCAACATCATAAATCTTGATTCTAACTTGTAAATGAAGAGTTCAATATGATAAAAACTCGAACAAATTTCATTCAACCACAAACCCTAAGGATGAAAGTTTATAAAATCACGAAAACATCCTAAAACATAAACCCTAGGCTCTCCATAGATGCCTATGTATGAGTTTAGCTACTCATAACAAAAGTACTCATGATAAAATATTCCATACAAGATGAGAAAAGAAGAAAATTGGATCAAACGCTAAAAAGAGGATGAACGCTTCGATCCGGGCTTCTCCTTGCTTCTTGATGTTATTGATGGGTTCTCCTAGCTGTCCTTGATTTTCTGACTCCCTCTTGTACTCTATTCCTGTCCCTTGCTGCTTTAGGTCGAAGTGGGGAAGTCCAAGCCTTCAAAAATTGTATTTTTTCCCCAAAATTCTGCATATGTTTCACGACCATTTCGTGCGAAATGGGGTATTTCGTACGAAATGTGCTGGGCAATGGTGTTCTTCAATCTTCACTCCTTGGCCTCTTGGTTCCCGAGCCTCTTTCCTTGTCGTTCCTAGCTTCCAAAGCTCACGTTCTTGATTCCAATCGCTCCATAAGCCTTGTTTCCTGTCAAAGACAACAAACAACTATACCAAGCGAACAAATCTGACACATATAGCATAAATCAACATATAAAACGTGCCTGAACTAGAATTAAGCATATGAAGGAAACAAGTGACAATTATGCATATCTCAACAATATTAGGCTCCAAACACTCCCAAAAACCTATGAATCATGTGGTAAATGCTAAAGAAATGTAGCTCCTAAAAGGCGCTATCAAATTCCCCCACACTTACTCTTTGCTCGTCCCGAGCAACGATGACGCTCAAAACCCCCCACACTTGAGACATTGCATACATTCCATCCACAAATGCATACGCCCACCGCTTTTCATACTTAATTTCCGCTAGCCAACAAGACTCACGACTCAATACACAAAGACACGACCATGCAACTACATGATATGTACAATGAAACTCAAGTATGTACAATGAAACAAAGTAAAGTGCACATTTTTTTCTCTTTACGAGATTGGGCAACCTCTCTATCCTAAACCAAAAGTCATGAAATCCTCACTAGCTCATTTTGAAATTTCACAACCCGTAGCAAGGAATATGATATGATGGTCCTACGCACAAACTCACTAAGGCGTCCCCAAGCATCCACCAAGTCATACCAAGATACGACACGTCTTTTGACTCAAAGCGTCTAGGCATCCTAAGCTCCTAAGTGATCTTCCTTCGCCAAGTCATTTGAGGTTTTTAGAACCTCTTAGCCGTTATTTCCTTGAATGCAAATTATCCCATTGATGGAGACACAACTCCTGTGTGATACGGCTCGACTTTAGTTTCCCTCTTAAGCTCTACGCTGGATTGAATCCAAATTTCTCGCGCAAACGGAACCACATTAGGTTGTTTCACCTTTGAAGCTCAATAAAATTGTTTTTTTCATTCTCCTATGTTTTTACAACCGTGCAAATAGAGCTTAAGAGTGTGGGATTTTTCAATTTTCTCTTAGAACCACCTTAAGGGATGGTGGTGTACGCTCCCCAACTTCACTTAGGCTAGAGACTCGTACCACATGGAACAAACTCTACACGCAGGTCCACCCTAGATTCTTAGAGTTCACAAGTTTCCACGAGAAATGGAATAATCAATCACTTAGAGACTCAATTCTCCTAGAACAATAAAGGAGTGAAAAGTATGCCCGTAATCTACCTTCACCTTTCCTTAGATACTCGGGACATCCCTCCGTGAGACTTGTGCACTAGATACTAGAATTAAAGTATCCCTACCACGGTTCTTCCTACTCTCATGAGCTCTTTTACTGGATTCTCTTCGGTTTCTAGGTCCTAAGTTGTCCTTTTCTCAATTTTTTCAATTTTTAGCATTTTTTTTAGTTTTTATATTTTTCGTCATTTTTTCCTAACTCTATATGCATTTTGGGACAACTTGACTAACCAAAATATTTGGGCATGTGGATTCAATAAAAAAAATTGCAACATACACACACACACACACACTTCAATATAATAAACGTGCACATGCAACCCTAATTGACTTACATGTACATGAAAACTCACTCACTAAGCTACATGTGACATGGCTATGCAAAGGCTAACTAGCGGATAGCTAAAACTCCCCCACTCTTAAGCGCTTCGTTGTCCTCAAATAAAGATAGAATGTGATCAAGAGGACTCGGATACCTAAGCGTAGGGCCGGTGGAACTAGTCGGACTGGGTAGCCTCCTCGTCCTCATCGACTCCCACCCCGGGACTCGACTCGGGGTACACATCGGACTGGTAATAGAACAGTCCATCGTAGGTGTTTGGGGTTCTCTAAAGTGACATTGCCCGCCCGGGCTAAGTCCTGGATCCACCCTACCTGTTGGGCGCTGTCAAAGCTCAACTGCTCTAACGCGTGACGAAGCTGGCGCTGACTACTCCGGAGGTGCTCAAACTGTCTCCGAGACCTAGCTCTATCAACATCCGCTTGCAGTCTCTAGTGCTCTAGCATGTAAGTGATCGTGTCGAGTTGGGAATCTGTCTTGGAGCCCGAGCTACTAGCCTTGCTCCGCCTAATTTATGGTGGTCTTACATGTTTTGGGACTTTTAGGGGGTCAGACACTCTCTCCCACTTGCGATCTCCCACATTCTTTAGATCCATCTCTAAACCCTCTAAATTCACGCTAGCATCTTTCGCCAGCTTGAGGACATGGAAAGTGTGGCCGGGAGCCCTACGGTTGCTGCAAGAGCAGTCCTATCCATGACAAACTGATAAATTAAATAAGGGAAATTAATACGCTTCCCGCTCCACAAGAAATAAGCCATGAAGCACAGCAGGAAGGAGTACGTAGGCTGAGGCGTGACGCCAACAATCTAGTTCTGAAGAAGCTCGCAAATCCACCTCGCATGTGGAAGCACAAACTTCCTAGAAACCTTCCACTCAGGTAGAGTGGGTATCTCATTCCAACCTGCCCCAGGGACCCCCTGAAAACAAAAGGCACTAACAACCTCAACAATATCTAACCGGAGAATGGTTTCATGGTAGGCACAAACCTCTTTCAGAGGCTTGAAGTTCATGGAGACCCCTATAGCCTCTAGCGTGAGACATATGTAGGTCCGCCGACAAAAGATGTGCCTCTGATCCTCACTCTCTCCCTCATCACAGAAACGAGTATTCACAAGCAACTCTCTTGCAAGAGCGGAGCTAGAAACCTTAAACCACTTGTCTAGCTTCTCGTTCTTGAAGATATCCTTGATCTGTTTAGGCATATCACTGCTTTGCGGGAAGGGTTTTTCAGGAGTCCCTTTTCTCTTAAGAAACTAGTCTTGATAAAATGCCCTATGGGCACTAGCAGTCGCAAACATGAAGCTGCAGAATTTGGTACTGGAGACAACATCGAGGTCAACATTCACCACCGCCCTCTCCCTCTTACTAATCGTGGGCATGGGTGGCATATCCAAATTCAGCTCATAAAGAGCTGTAGATGGAGTTACCTGACGACGGTTACCGGAACCGTCTCTCACATCCTCTTTACCCTCACTCATGACCACATCTTCCTCAGGATTGAAGACAGGGTGATCATCAACAACTAATCCCCGTCTTCTCTTAGCATTACCTCCCGATGTAGACATAACGCGAAGAATAAAAACAAGTGTACGTGGGGTCTAAAGTGAACTAGTAAAGTAACATATCGACTCAATTTGGCAGCTAGCACGCAATCCTCAGAAGTTGCTTAAGGCCATCGCGAGACACACTTCACAAGTATAAATTTTGCAAGAAATTAAACCCTATAAAGTTCCTAATCAATAATTAAAGAGAGAGAAGAGAGTGTGGTACCTACAATCCCCGAGTACCGTTATTACGAGACTGGTTTCCTGAAAATTGGTCAAGAAAGGACCGAATCGGTCGACCAATTTTTCGAAAACTTGAGCCGAGATTTGTGGAGTATACGACATTGAGCTCCTCGGTGTCCCCATCGAAAGTCTCTTCTTGAGCCTTGGCCGGATCCAACTCAAAATCGACGAATTGGAAAATTTTGTTCATGAAGCTCTTCCTCTTCACTTCTCCCCCACACTAAAATTAGGCTCTATCTCGCAAAACTCCAAGTATTAATCTTGTAGACGAGCTTGCAAGGAGCAATACCCAACTAGAAATTTTTCATTTAGATGAGTTTTGGGTTTTGAGTGATTTTTGTTCTTGAGAGTTTGAGAGGAAGAAGATGAAAAAGATGGAGTTTTGATCCGAATGGGTGGTTATGGAGGGGTTATGGCCGTTTTTGAATAAATAGGTGGTCCAAAATGTCCAAAATACCCCCATAAAGTGGCTGGCAACACGCATTTTGCACGATTTTTTTTTGAAATATCAAAACAGGGGCCACGTTTCATTTCGTGCGAATTGGGGGTCAAAATATTTTCTAAGTGCTGGCCCATTTCACACGAAATTGGCTGCTGATTCGTGCTCTTTTACCTCCAATTTCTTCGTTTGGACTTCGTTTTCATTGATTCTTGCACCAATGGACTCCAATAACTGCTAGGAATCCATTTTGATTGGGAAATTCCCAAAGTCCTGGGAATTACCCATTTCGTCTCATTTTTTGCTTTTGTGCACACGATTTCCACCACTTTAGCTCGTGAACCGCAATTTCCGCTCCGAATTTCGATGCGTGAAACGAAGATACAAAAAATCACTGCCATGATCTTCAAAACCAATTAGTTACCCCTCGACCTCGATTAACTTCTTTGCAATGCACGTTTCCTCAAAAATAGCTAGTTGTTCCCCGTTTTGCATGCAACTATATGCACGTGCATCAAGAAGGGGAATCTGAAGTGGTCTTAGGTACCTGTGTTCTTCACACTCATCAAAAATATTAAAAGCACTCTCTCACACCCCTCACAATACAAGTATGGATGTCAAACAGAATTACAAATAACAACTAACTAACTACATTGGGTTGCCTCCCAATCAGCGCTTGTAATTTAAGGTCGACGGTCGGGCCCAATTACCTCATGTTTATAGAAAGGCCTCTTCGCACCACGTGCCTCCTCATTTAGCTTCCACTGATGGATCCTCCACACAACCCAGTGAACTCCGGTTTTGAATCAAGTGGCTTAACACTAGCCACCTCTGAACTCTCTTGCACTGACTGCACGGCCACTGACATCTGTTTATGCTCGTGAGATTGCTGTGGAGCGTCTTGGAAACCCATAAAGTCTCCCATGCATCGTTGATCCTCATGATCAACTTACCGTTCTCAAAATCAATTAGGGTCCGACACGTAGCTAGAAATGGCCTACCCAAGATGATCAAAACATCTCCCACGGGCATCTATAGAATAACAAAATCAGCAGGGATAATGGAGTTCCCTACCTTCACAAGCACATCCTCCACCACTCCATAGGCCTTCTTTCAAGACTTTTCAGCAAACCGTAGATTGATCCATGTGGAGCGAGCTTCCACCCCCAGCTTCTGAAAAGCAGAAAGCGGCATCAAGTTCACACTGTCCCCAAATCACATAGGGCCTGTCCCGTGTAAGCTCCTTCCAAGTTAGATTCTATCACAAAGCTTCCAGGATCCTTCTATTTCTGAGGAAAACCATGCATCACACGTGAGCTCACGTGCTCTGTCAAATCCAGTGTCTGAAAGTTCGGCACTGCCCTTTATCCCTAAATTGCATCCCTCATATATTTGGCATACTTAGGCATCATCTTGAATGCCTCAATTAACGGCACATTGATATGCAACTTTGAGAAAATAGACAAGAAACGTCTATACTCTTCGGAATCATCCTTCTTGTTTCTTTCAATGGATAAAGAAGATCCTTAGGTACAGAAGGTGGTGGTGGTGTTACCTCATCATAATGGTGTGGAGTCACGCTCATGATAGGGGTCTTCTCAGTATCAAAGACCTCATGCTCCCTAGCCTTCGAGGTTTCAGCTATGGCGTGGCTCGAATATGGGGGATCATTGAGAACAATCCCACTACGAGTGGTAACAGCATTCACTTGGCGCACATTTTCAGTATTGGATGGAAAGGACCCTGGTGCTCTAGAGGAGAGCTGAGTTGCAATCTTTCCTACATGCACCTCCAGGTTACGAAGTGAGGTCTTCGTGATGTGCAAATAAGATGTAAATGTCTCCACCTGAGAAGTGAAGGTATTAACATTCTTTTACATCTGGTACATCATGTTCTTGAGATCTCTTATCTCAGCATTCTGACCTACAGCTCGTGGTGTTGGCGCCTGAGCAGTTGGCGAAACTGGCATGTGCTAAAATCCGGGCGCATATGAAGCTCCAGCCTGATCCCCGTACTTGAATCCTAGATGATCTCCGGTCCCTGGCCAAGAGTTCCCCTGATTCTAGTTGCACTGTCCCTGTGCCCCTACATAGCTGACATCTTCACTTGCAGCTTGAACCAAAGCTACATCAAAATCCTGCTCCTCTACTGCACACACAGTCTTCTTATCTTGGTAACGTGCTTCACCATGTCAGATACCATCTTCGTGATCCCATCTTTCCACTCATCATTCTTTGGCTCGGGCAACTTGGACAACCTCCTAGAGTCACAGAATTGAGCATCCTGTTTTTCAATCTGCTTCATCAAAGCATATGCTCCATCCTTGTCAACTTTGTAGAAGAAGTTCCACCCGCTTCCTTGTTCAGCAAGTCTTGGTGAGGACGCTCCAAGCCATGATAGTAAACCTGGAGAATCTTGTAGTCACCGAAGTTATGATTTGGACACTTCCATATCGTTCTCACGAAACTGTCCCATGCATCCACAACCGTCTCAACAGCGTGCTACTGAAAACCAAGAATCTATGCTTACAGTCCAATGACACGTTGAGCATGGTAGAAATTGCTCATGAAATCATCAATACACTGATCCCATGTGGTGATAGATTCTTACTCTCTGGACTCTAGCCATTTCTCTGCAGCACCCTTCAGACAATTGGGAAATAGAACCAATTTCAGTGTCTCGGGGGTCACGTTCTTGTACTTCACTGTCTTGATCTAGGCATCAAACTTCCCGATGAAGTCATTTGGGTCTTCATCCCGATTCCCATTGTACTGAAACTGGTTCTGCACAGTCGTGATGGTGGCATGCTTCAAATCAAAGTGCTTTGCCTGAATGGTTGGCATTCCAATTGCTGGATTTTGTCCTCTTTGAGTTGATTGAAACTTCTCAATCAAAGCTTGGCCCGACTTATTGTAAGGGATTTGGTTTTTATCCTCATCGAGCTTCTCTTGTAGCTCAGTCAATTTCTGATTTAGCTGACGTAGTTTGTTTCTAACCCATTGCGATATGTCTAGGATTCCTTCTCAGAGTTCTGAATAGCTTATCAGGGTCTTCAAGTGGGGCCACAAGGTCTCGCGAAATACTATGCATGCACTGAACACCTCAAACAAAATTCAAAACGAAGTTAGAAATCACAGAAATAATAAACAAAAAAGAAAATAAGTAAATTAACCTAATTGCTAAACTAGAAATAGTAACCAATGCCTTCCCACGAAACAGCGCTAAAAACTTGACGCGTCTATATTACGCGTGGTTGTGCAAGCCTACGGTAATGGAGTATTTGGGACTCTGAGTTATCGAACCCAAGGGAAGGTTCTTAATGCTTCTTAGTATAAAAACTAAGTTTAACCTACTAAAGTAATCGGCAAAAAAGTTTTAGTGAATGAGTGTTGTCACCCTCAAACAAGTGACTACCAATTTTCAATAAAAAGCGTGAAAGAAATGAATTTATTAAATCAATAGAGAGAAGGTTAGGCAATATATAGATCACCTAGGATAGTTTTGATGATTCCGGATTCCATGTTCTAACAGAATAACTCTTAGTTAACTATGCTGGGTAATTGTACTGACAATTACCTATAGGAATCTTGTCGCTCTACATATCGGTACCATCATGTCCCTCTCATGCCGCTATGATTACCAACATGTTCTAGTTGGCTACTGACAATCTAAGGAATGATATCCTCTCATACCACCACCACACGTACACTTCACTATCTCCTACCGAATCCACCATCTTCTAGCCATTCCTACTCCACTCACCTCTCGGTCTCATTGATTAGGCATACACTCGTTTAATCATCCAAACTAGGGTAGAGTTGCTTTCACACACTCACTAGTTATGTTGCAAATTTGGGTCATGGCTCCTAACTTTCTAAGGATTAAGAAAAATAAACGTAAGATTAAATAAATAATATCTTATTTAAGTCAAGTTCATACTTGAATGAAGAAAGTTAGAATCAACATCATAA
Source organism: Linanthus parryae (assembly GCA_023055425.1). Taxonomy (NCBI): domain Eukaryota; kingdom Viridiplantae; phylum Streptophyta; class Magnoliopsida; order Ericales; family Polemoniaceae; genus Linanthus; species Linanthus parryae. Next base: position 68,781,730 of record JALGPY010000007.1, on the reverse strand, counting down.
ATATTGATTCTAACTTTTCAATTGAAGAACTCAACATGATAAAAACTCGAACAAACTTCATTCAACCACAAACCCTAAGCACGAAGGTTCATAAAATCCGGAAAACATCATAAAAACATAAATCCTATGCTCTCCATAGATGCCTAGGTATGAGTTTAGCTACTCATAACAAAAGTAATCATGATAAAATATTCCATACAAGATGACAAAAGAAGAAAAGTGGATCAAACGCTAAAAAGATGATGAATGCTTTGATCCGGGCTTGTCTCATTGCTTCTTGATGTTCTTGATGGCTTCTCCTAGCTCTCCTTGGTGTTATTAACTCTCTCTTATGCTCTATTCCCTTCACTTGCTGCTTTAGGTCGAAGAGGGGAAGTCCAAGTCTTCAAGAATTTCATTTTTGCCCCAAAATTCTGCACGATTTTCACGACCATTTCGTGCGAAATGGGGTATTTCGTCCGAAATATGCTGGGAAATGGTGTTCTTGAATCTTCACTCCTTGGTCTCCTCGTTCCCAAGCCTCTTTCCTTGTCGTTCCTAGCTTCAAAAGCTCACGTTCTTGATTTCAATCGCTCCATAAGCCATGTTTCCTGTCAAAGACAACAAAACCAAGCGATCAAATCTGACAAATATAGCATAAATCAACATATAAAACGTGCCTGCACTAGAGTTAAGCATATGAAGGAAACAAGTGACAATCATGCATATCTCAACAATATTAGGCTCCAAAAACTGCGAAACATGTGGGAAATGCTGAAGAAGTATAGCTCCTAAGAGGCGCTATCAATAAGTGATGCAATGGTCATGGTGATGGTTTAGGTGGGATCGGTAGGTAGTTTGTTTTGTGGCTGTGAAGGTACTGTGGTGTCTGCTAAGATAATTGGTAGGTACTCCCTCCGTTCCTCCAGATTCTCCACAAAATTATTTGGATATTATTTGGGCCTAGCGACATTTTTAGCAAAATAAAGAAAGAATTTAATGATTTTTTTTGTGGTTTTGTAGAGAAAATTTTACTCTACGACACCGTGAAAAGATAACCAAATTCTTTCATCGTTTTGCTAACTAAACCGCTAGGTTCAAATAATACCCAAATAATTTTGTGAAGAAGCTGGAGGAACGGGGAGAGTAGTTTTTATGATTGTGGTCAGGTTCTGTTTGGTTGAGGTGTTTTGGTGGTTGGGCGTGGGCATAATGTAGCAGTGGTAGTACTGGGTAGGATATGGAGGAGAATTGGGTCATTGTTTGCAGCAAACTACTCCTCTCTTCCCCATTGCGAGCCAGCTCTCTTCTTCTCAAATATTTGCCACGTTCACAAGCTTTCTCCTAATTTCGAAGATCGTTTCCGTCCACGATGTCGTGCTCCGAGCCTCCTGTACCTGAAATATACAACACTAACATACTGGGTGTAAAATGTGACAATAGAGAGTTATCAAAATTTTCTTCAGTATTGAACTCTCATGAAAGACTAAACTTCTACTAAGTATAATCTTGTTGTATGTCCAAATCTTATATCCCTTTACACATGTCCCAAATCCCATGAATACCCCCTTCTTAGCCATTGGTTCTAGCTTGCCATGACCCACATGATAATAGGCAACACAATCAAATAACTTCAGATCCGATTCATCTGCTGCTTTTCCGAACCAAACTTCAATAGAAATCTTGCATCCTATACCTGTGTGCGGGCTCCGATTTGCGAGATAGAATTCCATGGCCACTGCCTCTCCCCAAAAGCCCCTAGAAAAACCTGAATTCCAAAGCATACACCTTGCCTTCGCTAAAAGTGACTGATTCAATCTTTCGGGTACACCATTCTACTGTGGTGTGCGCCGAGTGGTGTGATGGTGAGCAATTCACTGATCCTTGTAGAATCCATCAAACTCTGATGAACAAAAACTCCAAGTTGTTTATACGTGCGTAACCTCTTCACCTTCTTTCCCACCTGATTCTCTACCAAGGTCTTCCATTCCTTGAATTTTGAAAAGTCTTAACTCTTGTGCTTCATCACGAATATCCAAGTCACCCTTGAGTAGTCGTCTATGATACTCAAAAATTACATGTACCCGCCATCGCCTCAACTCAAGATGAACCCAGCAATCCGAATGGATGTAATCAAGAGTACATTTTCTATGAATCCCCTTAGGGAACTTGCTACGTTGTAGCTTCCCATACACACAGTGCTCACAAAACCCTATGCTTTTAGGCGTGTACCCAGTGAGATAGCCTTTCTTATGAAGTTCTTGAATTCCACGTTTAGTCACATGACCAAGCCTCATATGCCATAGCTTGGTTTGACCATCTTCCTTAATCTCGGCCGAGAAAACTTCGACATACCCTAGATCACGATCCTATAGAACATACAAAGTCCCATCCTTAACTCCCTTGAGTAACACATTAGGACCCTTGTAGACACATAATCCTCCACCTTCACCTTTGAAGCTAAATCCCTTGTTGTCGAGTAGACTCAAAGAAATATGATTCTTTGTTACAAGCGGTGCATGTCTAAAATCCTTTAAAGTGCATTTATTCCCGTCGCACGTCTTGAATCTAATTGAACATTTTCCTTTGACCTTGCAAGCAGCTCCGTCCATGTGAACGGATCCTCCATCTGCGCAGTTGTAGCTTGAAAATAGTTCTCCGTTAGAACAGATGTGATACGAAGCCCCTGATTCGAGAAACCATGCATCAGGTTGATGCTCGACATCATCCGCCAGTAGACCAAAATCTTCCTCGGACGAATTCCCCTTCTCAACCACGGATGCAGATCCATTCTGTCCCTGTCCTCATTTTGGGCAATCTCTCTTCTAGTGCCCCTGTCCCTTGAACCAAGTACAGACATCGTTGGGAAACTTAGAACTAAAAAATTGCTTTTTCTAGTTCTTCTTATACTTCTTGCTTCCCCCCGTCACCATCAGTCTGAAAACATGGTCCTCTGTACCTGTGCATGTGCCCTTGTGGCACAATTCCCTAGCATGGAGTGCCGATATGATCTCCTCTAGGGTATGCTATCCTTATTCACAATAAAGGATTGCAAAAAGTACTCGTATGATGGAGGTAACGATACCAACAACAAGAGTGTGGCATCTTCATCATTTACCTTCTCGTTAATGTTAGGCAAATCAAGAAGAATTGTGTTTAATTGATCAAGGTGATCCTTATGAGCCGTACCTTCAAGCATTTGCGGGGTGAACAACCTTTGCTTAAGCATAAACTTTCTGGTGAGGGACTTTGTCATGTAGAGACTCTCAAAGTTCAGATATAGAGCAGTCGTCATTGTCTGTTCCGCGACCTCAGTGATCACATCATCCGATAAGAACAATAAGATTGTCGAGTGTGCCTTCTTCTCCATCCAAAGGAGTCCAGATGTCTTGCGACTTCAATAAGGCACACATCATGATGTTCCACATACTGAAGATGTTTCCTCCTATAAACCTATCAATCTTCATCATCGATCTAGACATCGTTCTTCGTGGAGTTGATTATGACCTAAGCTCTGATACCAGTTTGTTATAGCAATCATGCCTCATGAACGGTGAAAGAATTGCTAATAAATTTTGTTTACATGGTTCACTAGCCCAAATCGAGCTAACTACGTCCACTGCAAAGAGTGACCTTTATTTATCAAGAGGAACGAGTCTAATACAATGCATACATGTCTTAAACACTTATGGGACTATTTATACTGCATAGAAATGACCTAGAGCCTTCCTAGATGGATTAGGAAACAATTCCAAAGCGCCAAGAATCTGAACAGGTCATGCGACCTCCCAGCCCAGGTCGTGCAGCCTCAGGGCAGGTTGTGTGACCTTTTCCGAAATCCGGATGCTGTAGCTTAGTTTACACCATGTCGTGCAACCTCCTTTTCAGGTCGTGCGACCTCTGAAACATCCTGAATGTTTCAGCTTTTTTCATCCTTGCTCCTTTGCTCTCCATTTTGGATCCCTTTGGTCCCCTTTGATGATCTTGATGAGTTCTTAAACTATTCAAAGCACAAATCCAATAATGCTCCTCAGGTATTTTGTCACATCGAGCTACTACACGGTCATGGGACACAGATAGACGCTCACGGTCTATCTACCTGAGCACAATGGGTTGCTCCAATGGTCTATAGATAATGTTCCTTGCTTTCGTCTTAGTTCTAGCCATCTACATAAGAGAAAAGAAGAGAAATAACATAAATATGACTTCCATATAATATAGACGAGACAAGGTAAGAAGAGAGGTAAGCACTAGTAAAGAAGTGAAATCCACCACGACTAGGTAACAATACTCCAACTCGTAAGAGAAAGAAGGAAAAACGTCCAAAATTCTTAGATAGCCAGTACTCACATAAGTTCTTGAAAAATAAAAAATCTAACTAAAATCCAAAAATGGCACTAATCCTAACAACTTCAAAGAAAACACTACATAAGTTCTAATATTCTAAGAAATCATAAGGCACGACTAAAAAAAAACACTTTTTTGGTGAGGGTGGGTGGAAATCCCCTATTGCCTAAGCTGACTCTTTAGTCAACAACTTCTCATGTATTCTTCATAGATTCTTTCCACGACTTGTGAGCTACAAGAATGTACTCTTTGTTGGAATAGATGCCCTAGAGGCAATCTAGTTTAGTATGAATTTGTATATGGCTAGAAAATTCATTTATTATTTATTGGATATTTAATATAATGAAGTCCTTCGATTTACAATTGTGTTGTTTATCTTAAATATCCCTAGTCAAGTATAATGATTAATGGGACAATCATCTATAGACTAGTATGGGGTTGGATTGATATGGAGATATCACGATCCAACACATAGGTGTGCATTACGGAATGTTGCACTGGATTGACCCATCTCCGAGAAGGCTACATACATGTTATGTTGAGTCACAAGTGCTTCTCGCGGTGAAATGGTATTGTCATCCTTAGACTTGAAGTCACTAGATATTCTAGTTGTGGATCATTGTGATCTTGGTAGCGTTAAACGCTACACCGTAACTGGGTAGTTATAAAGGCGTGTACTGGATACAATGAGAAGCAAGCTTAGAGATCGTAGTGGACATAGAGAGGATTTGCCCCTCCCACATAACGGGAGCAAATATCCTAGGCCACTCGAGGGATAGTGCTTATAGAATGTCTGGCCAGACTCAAATAAATCAATATAGGATATTGATGTTATTTGCACGAATAAGGCTATTCCCATAGATCGAGAAACTATGGATTGGATATACGAGTGTGACTTGTATGTCTCGTGTCCAATCCGGATATGGAGGCAAAGGGATGAGACAATTACTTGTACAAAGGTTGTCAAGATGACTATTCTATTAGTTGGCTAGAATGGATGTTTTGCTAGAAACCGCTCCAAATTAGCAAATAGTTGCTACCAACTAGATAGAACCTATGGGGTCACACGCTACATAGAGTTGAACTAGATTTGGGAATTAATTAATTGGATTAATTAATTAATTAGAATGATCACTTTGCAAACCCTTGCAAACTTAGTAGGGACTAATTTGCAAGGAAGGGACTAAATTGAATTCTAGTTGGACTAGAATAAGTCCTTTAGGTAGTTAACAAGGAGTTGTTGGACTATATAAAGGACCCTCCTTCCTTCCTTCCTCATAACTTATGCTCATTAGTGAACATAACAAGAGTGGGAGAGAACAAAAGGAGAGAGAGCAAGCAACAAGGAGGCCGACCCGACCCCCTTGCCGCCGCCCTCACCCCGTCGGCCAAAAGAGGGTCGAAGCCCCTCTTTTGTCTCGTTTTGCGTGATTCCTTCATCCTCTTCCTAATCCGGGCTAGCACCAAGGAGTTTGGGAGATCTAGGATCAACTCTAGGCGTGGATCAACTATAGAGAACGTGACATTTTGAAGTCATCAAGGAGAACCCAAATGTGTGTTTATGATTTCTTACCTTCACTATCGTTATGCATCTAGACTTGTGATCCTTGGAGGGTTTTGCATGGTTATTTGTTTGATTATGCTTCCGTTGCGCGATCCATGAATCAAAACCCTACAGTGGTATCAGAGCCACAGGTCATAGAGCATAAACGTAGTTTATGTGTTACATTCTTGTTGTTTTACACCTTAATTTGATTGTTTATCGCGTAAAACAAGACAAATCAAGCATGGGATGCAATTTGTCAATAATTACTCATAAGAGCATCTCCAGCAGGCCATGCAAATCGATTTATTATGCAAAATATAAAGAACTTGGGTGAAAAATGCGATCCAGCAGGACATGCATCCCCTCATGCAAAATGGATGTCATGCATCTTGATCGCCAAGTTTGGCGATAATCATCCCTCGCCATCTTATTTTTTTCCCTCTTTTGTAGGTGTATTCATATTTTTTTGTTTTGTTCCTACTTTTTAGTAGACTTGTCCTAATATCATAATAATAATAAATAATTCTACAAAACTAATATGCCTATCTTTTAACTTGCATTGCTGGAGTTGGTATTAAAATTTGTGGACATGCAAAAGGCAAAAATGTGATTTTATGTATAATTTGCATTTTTTTTACATAACATTGCTGGAGATGCTCTAACAAGATCCAATTTTTGCATTGGATGCATGAATTGGTGAGTTTGAGAAATTTTAGGATCCTAGATCTAGGGTTTGGGCATCCTTGGGGAAGAAGGAGTTCTCCCAAAACAAGGAAACAACCAAACTTGGGCTCCAAGCAAGGGAGTTGTTTTGGAAACAACCCCCAAGAGGAAATTCGGTCCCCCTAGGGACCGCCCCCTTGCTTGCCGCCCAAGCTTGGCCGCCCTAAGGGGCCGGGCGGCCCTAACCCGCGGGCCTAGCTTGCGGGTTTTGGGTCGGGCCGGCCCTAGGGCCTTGTGGTTCACTTCAATGGGCCCGGGAAATTTGATTGTTGGGCCCATGGACCGTTTTAACCCTAGAAATCCTAAAATCAATTAAAATTGACCAAGCGCGTTAAAATTGGATTTTAACTGTTTATGTGCAAATCGCATGGTGATTGGATATGGCCTTAGGATGTGGTTTGATGTGGATGTTTAATTTTGTGGTTTGGTTTTACGGCCTGCGAGTTGATCAATTAATTGTAATAATTAATTAGGGTTTTATGGCCTGCGTGCCATTTTTTTCTCTCAACTTGTGAGATTTATTTTATTTAGTATAGATATTAGTTAGTACTAGATAAGGTAGATTGTTAGTCAAGATTGGAGAAAAGAAGCCCAAAGCCAAAGAAGCCACAAAAGATGGAGCATGGAGCATGGAGCAATCCACAAGACTATGAAGGATGGACCAAAAGATCAAGACGCATGGAGATGTGTTTGCTTAGGGTTCATAGATAAGTCCATTGGCTTGGAATTATCTTAGTCTAGAAAAGGCCATATCCACATCACGTTTAATTTCTGTTATGTGGTTGTTTATTTATTGTCTTATTATTTGTGTGGTTGGTGTATGGATGATGCATGCAATTAGGATAATAAGATAATTAGACAACCCGGATCTATTATTTGGAGTTGTGCCCAAACTCAAATAGATAGATTAGTTGATATTGATCAACAAAAACAATTAAAAATTGAATTTAAAATCCCTCAAATTTTAAATATTGTGTTCTTGCCTTCTCGTTATTTAAACACTCATTATCATCATTATTTATCAAGTTCGTGCGTGCCAAAGCATGGCGACTTGGTTCATAATGATGGAATGCGATGGAACGTAACAATGTGCAATTGTTTAGATAAGAGGTTGAACACAACTAGGCTATTAATTTGATTAAGAAACCTAGAGGCAATCAATTGGGATTATCCATATGGATGGATAAATAAGGAGTTATTTGTCCGATTGAACCAAGAGTTGCATATGGGATGCAATTGGAATTGTTCCTACCTAAAGTAGTCAAATTATGGGTGACTTGCCAAATCAAGCTCATAAGGAGATGAAAGATGGATCTTGGCCCACTAGAAAATATAAGGATATTTTCCGCATTAATATCTTGAGGGTTATTAATCCGTAGAAAAAATAGTGGGAGCTATATTTAATAAACTAGCCATTATTAAATATAGTCGAAAATTCACAAATACTAAAACTTGCGTATTTTCCCTTTTGTAGAATTCCAAATGGCAAACAACTCATCGAGTTCACAACATTCCCTACGATCTGTCCTTGAGAAGGACAAGCTCTCTGGAACCAACTTTCTTGATTGGTACAGAAACTTGAGAATTGTTCTCAAGCAAGAGAAGAAATTGTACGCAATAGAGGAGCATGTTCCAGAAGGTCCAGAGAACCAGACACCTGCTGCCTTAAAGGCGTATCAAAAGCGTGTTGATGACGCTAATGATGCGGCCTGCGTAATGCTTTGCACCATGACTTCTGAGCTTCAGAAGCAACACGAAAACATGAATGCTGTCGATATGATCGAACATCTAAAGCAGCTCTTCCAAGAGAAGGCGAGGGTAGAGAGGTATGAGGTCTCAAAGGCACTGTTCAAATGTCATCTGGCAGAAGGGAACCCGGTGGGACCCCATATACTCCGAATGATCGGGTACTTGGAGAATCTCGCCCGGCTTGGTTTCCCGGTCGGCCAAGAGTTGGAAACCGATCTCGTGTTGCAATCGTTGCCTGAGAGTTATGGACAGGTCATTATGAACTATAACATGAACGAGATCGTTAAACCACTGCCAGATTTGCTCAACATGTTGAGGACGGCTGAACAGAGCATCAACAAGGGTAAGGGCAAGGCCATAATGATGGTGCAGAAAGGAAAGGGCAAAAGGTTTGCCTCTTCCTCCAAGGGCAAAGGCAAGTCAGTTGCCAAGTCCAAGGAACAAGCCCTTAAGCCTGTTGGTGGCATTGCCAAGGTCGTGACTAAGGGTGAGTGTCACTACTGCAGTCAGCCTGGACACTGGAGGAGGAACTGCCCAAAATATCTGGAGGACAAGAGGCTTGGAATATTGATTCCACCACCACCAGGTATTTTTGTTGTAGATGTCAATTTAACTGTCTCTACATCATGGGTATTAGATACTGGATGTGGATCTCATATTTGTCGAAATATGCGAGATCTAAAGAGAAGTAAAAGATTGGCTAAAGGAGAGGTAGATCTGCGCGTTGGGAATGGAGAAAAGGTTGCCGCGTTGGCCATAGGCGTGTGCGAGCTATCTCTGCCTTCAGGATTAGTTTTAGAATTAAATAATTGCTATTTTGTGCCTGCTATGAGCAGAAACATTATTTCTATTTCTTGTTTTGACAAGAATGGTTTTATTATTTCAATAAAGAACAATTGTTGTTCCTTTTATTTTGAATAATATTCACTATTTTAGTGCGCAATTATTTAATGGACTTTATGTCCTTGATCTAAGCAATCCTGTCTACAACATTAATACCAAGCGGATTAAAATAAATGATTTAAATCCTGCTTATTTATGGCATTGTCGTTTAGGCCATATAAATGAGAAACGTGTATCTAGACTCCATAAGGATGGATTACTAGACTCATTTGATTTTGAATCATATGAGACATGTGAGGCTTGTTTATTGGGAAAAATGACAAAGTCCCCTTTCAATAAGAAAGGTGAGAGGACTAGTGAGCGATTGGCGCTCATACATAGCGATGTATGTGGGCCATTTGCCACGCCAGCCAGGGGTGGTTATGTCTACTTCATTACATTTACTGATGATTACAGTAGATATGGATTTGTGTACCTTATGAGGGCATAATCCGAATCCTTTGAAGTGTTCAAAGAATTCAAGAATGAAGTAGAGAAGCAACTTGGCAAAAGTATCAAGGCTCTACGATCGGATCGCGGAGGAGAATACTTGAGCCAAGAGTTTGACAACTATCTTAGAGAGTGTGGGATCGTGTCCCAACTCACTCCACCCGGAACGCCACAATGGAATGGCGTGTCCGAGAGGAGGAATCGAACCCTATTGGATATGGTTTGATCTATGATGTGTCAAACCGATCTTCCATTATCATTTTGGGGCTACGCTCTATTGAGTGCAGCTTTCACCATTAACCGTGTTCCATCTTAATCAGTCATGAAGACACCATATGAGATGTGGAGTGGGAGGCGTCCCACACTGTCGTTCATGAGGATTCGGGGCTGCGATGTCTATGTAAAACGTTTACAGTCAGACAAGCTAGGGCCTAAATCGGATAAGTGTAAATTTGTGGGGTACCCTAAGGAAACTAAGGGATACTATTTCTACAATCCAACCGAGAACAAAGTGTTTGTTGCTCGGACCGGCGTGTTTCTAGAAAGAGAATTTGTATCTAAAGAAGCAAGTGGGAGGAATGTAGAACTTGAAGAAGTTCAAGAACCACAAATCACTGAACCGATTATGGAACAAGAACAGGAATCACAAGCAGAGTTGGAGCCACCTGTTCAGGTAACACAAGAGCTTCGTAGATCTAGTAGAGTGCGCCAGGAACCCGAGAGGTATGGACTTCTCGTAACCGATTCCGGTGACACGATGCTCATAGATGATGAGCCTACTACCTATGACGAGGCCATGAATGGCCCAGACTCTCAGAAGTGGCTGGAAGCCATGAGATCCGAGATGGAATCCATGTATACCAACAAAGTATGGACTTTGGTGGAACAACCTGATGGGGCGCGGCCCATAGGGTGCAAGTGGGTCTTCAAGAAGAAGATCGACATGGATGGTAATGTGATTACCTATAAGGGCCGATTGGTGGCTAAAGGATTCAGACAGATTCATGGTATTGACTATGATGAAACCTTTTCACCAGTCGCAATGACCAAATCCATCCGAATCTTACTTGCAATTGCAGCATACTACGACTATGAGATTTGGCAGATGGATGTCAAAACAGCATTCCTTTATGGGAATCTCCTCGAGGACGTGTATATGATACAGCCGGAGGGTTTTGAGGATCCAAATCAAGCCAACAAAGTCTGTAAGCTGCAACGATCCATTTATGGATTGAAGCAAGCTTCTAGGAGTTGGAATCGACGTTTTGATGAAGTGGTCAAAGAGTTTGGCTTCATCTTAAACAAAGATGAGTCTTGTGTCTACAAGAAGGTTAGTGGGATCTCTGTAGCTTTTCTGGTCTTGTATGTGGATGACATACTACTCATTGGAAACGACATTCCCATGCTGCAATCTGTGAAAGATTGGCTAGGAAAGTGTTTCTCAATGAAGGACTTAGGGGAAGCAGCCTATATACTTGGTATAAAGATCTATAGAGATAGATCTAAGAGGTTGCTAGGCCTAAGTCAAAGTACATATATTGACAAGGTGTTGAAACGGTTCAACATGCAAGATTCCAAGAAGGGATTCTTGCCCATGTCACATGGAATCACTCTTTCGAAGAGTGGTTGTCCTTCCAATGGGATTGAGAAGGAACGCATGAGTAGGATTCCCTATGCCTCGGCCATAGGATCTATCATGTACGCCATGTTATGTACTAGACCAGATGTGTCATATGCTTTGAGTATGACAAGCAGATACCAATCCAATCCGGGTGAGAGTCACTGGATTGCTGTCAAGAACATCCTAAAGTACTTAAGAAGAACTAAGGATGCTTTCTTGATATTTGGCGGTGAGGAAGAGTTGCGTGTAAGGGGTTACACTGATGCAAGCTTCCAAACCGACAGAGATGACTTTAGATCACAATCGCGATATGTGTTTTGCCTGAATGGAGCAGCGGTGAGCTGGAAGAGTTCCAAGAGACGGTAGCTGATTCTACAACAGAGGCTGAGTACATTGCTGCAAATGGCGCAGCAAAGGAGGGTGTTTGGATCAGAAAGTTTGTTTCTGAACTTGGTGTGGTCCCTAGCATTGCGGATCCAGTGGAGTTGTTCTGTGACAACACTGGGGCGATCGCGCAATCAAAGGAACTAAGATCGCACCAGAAGTCCAAGCATGTGCTCAGGAAGTTTCATCTGATTCGAGATATTATTGATAGAGGAGACGTTCGGATATGCAAGATTCCTACTAATGATAATCTGTCAGACCCGCTTACGAAGCCTCTCACGCAGTGGAAGCATGAAGGGCACACTAGGAGTATGGGCATACGAGATGCGCCAGATTGGCTCTAGTGCAAGTGGGAGACTGTTGGAGTAGATGCCCTAGAGGAAATCTAGTTTAGTATGAATTTGTATATGGCTAGAAAATTCATTTATTATTTATTGGATATTTAATATAATGAAGTCCTTAGATTTACAATTGTGTTGTTTATCTTAAATATCCCTAGTCAAGTATAATGATTAATGGGACAATCATCTATAGACTAGTATGGGGTTGGATTGATATGGAGATATCACGATCCAACACATAGGTGTGCATTACGGAATGTTGCACTGGATTGACCCATCTCCGAGAAGGCTACATACATGTTATGTTGAGTCACAAGTGCTTCTCGCGGTGCAATGGTATTGTCATCCTTAGACTTGAAGTCACTATATATTCTACTTGTGGATCATTGTGATCTTGGTAGCGTTAAACGCTACACCGTAACTGGGTAGTTATAAAGGCGTGTACTGGATACAATGAGAAGCAAGCTTAGAGATCGTAGTGGACGTAGAGAGGATTTGCCCCTCCCACATAACGGGAGAAAATATCCTAGGCCACTCGAGGGATAGTGCTTATAGAATGTCTGGCCAGACTCAAATAAATCAATATAGGATATTGATGTTATTTGCACGAATAAGGCTATTCCCATAGATCGAGAAACTATGGATTGGATATACGAGTGTGACTTGTATGTCTCGTGTCCAATCCGGATATGGAGTCAAAGGGATGAGACAATTACTTGTACAAAGGTTGTCAAGATGACTATTCTATTAGTTGGCTAGAATGGATGTTTTGCTAGAAACCGCTCCATATTAGCAAATAGTTGCTACCAACTAGATAGAACCTATGGGGTCACACGCTACATAGAGTTGAACTAGATTTGGGAATTAATTAATTGGATTAATTAATTAGAAGGATCACTTTGCAAACCCTTGCAAACTTAGTAGGGTCTAATTTGCAAGGAAGGGACTAAATTGAATTCTAGTTGGACTAGAATAAGTCCTTTAGGTAGTTAACAAGGAGTTGTTGGACTATATAAAGGACCCTCCTTCCTTCCTTCCTCATAACTTATGCTCATTAGTGAACATAACAAGAGTGGGAGAGAACAAAAGGAGAGAGAGCAAGCAACAAGGAGGCCGACCCGACCCCCTTGCCGCCGCCCTCACCCCGTCGGCCAAAAGAGGGCCGAAGCCCCTCTTTTGTCTCGTTTTGCGTGATTCCTTCATCCTCTTCCTAATCCGGGCTAGCACCAAGGAGTTTGGGAGATCTAGGATCAACTCTAGGCGTGGATCAACTATAGAGAACGTGACATTATTCGCATTTGAAGTCATCAAGGAGAACCCAAAGGTGTGTTTATGATTTCTTACCTTCACTATCGTTATGCATCTAGACTTGTGATCCTTGGAGGGTTTTGCATGGTTATTTGTTTGATTATGCTTCCGTTGCGCGATCCATGAATCAAAACCCTACACTCTTTATGAAGTGTGGGGTTATCATCCATTGGTTTGATGTAAATATTTTTGATTGGGAAGGTACCATCCTTCCTCATGAACCGGATCATTATATTGCATGTTAATCAAATCCAAGGGTGTTCTTTAGGCATTGACTCCACAATTCAGTGACTTTGAACTAGACAGTTGATGAATACTCAATCTCCAACAAAAGTGAAAACCACGTCAACGTGCTGTGAATATTGGTTTGCTAAACTTAAAGTCTTCTACTGTCGGATTCACTAGGTTCACGACCATATCTACAAGAGATAAAGGATACCCTATTAGACATCAAACATAAAAATACCCTAAGGCTGACTTCTAAACAGTTACACACTTAATAGTTACCAACTAAGACTAACCAGTTCCCAACAACTTGTCAAATTTTATTAATTTCCCTACATTCATATTAGTTACCCTACATACTATAAATTCCTTCTTGGAAAGTCTGCTCTGATACGACCTGTAACACCCCCGATTTCTAACCCTGGAAAACCCAGAAGGGTGTAACTCGGCACTCTAGAATATCCCAATTGCAAGGACATTTAAAGGCGACAATCAAACAAACTACCAATCCATAATTATTCGAAATACTACAACGTGAATAATTAAGCATCAGTGGCTCAAAACCCGGGCATAAAAAAATTACCAAACCAACGTGAACATCTAACTATTGTGTGATTATTACCAATAATAATGTAGTGAAACGTCCCCAAGCTGATCATGCATCCATCACCTAGACATGTGGTATGGGAAAAAAAAAGACACCACAATTTGAAAATCAGCAAAAAATACTGAGTGAGAAAATACCCAAGCATGTAAACACGAAGAGACATGCAAAATCGTTATTTAAAAGAAATAAAAATAGTATTTATAACAAGAAAATTCAATAAAACTTCACAAGTGATTATACCATTCACTTATATTCATTCATACTTGCCGAATATAACTTATATCAAAATCTCATATTATCCTTTTCCAAGAAAAGAATCATGTCCTCCAACAAAAGTATTATGTTTTGTGTGTATTGTACGGAGAAGAGTAACCAATATCTCTACTAAGTAGCAAACCATACCTTATGTGTCGACACCGCCTAAGACTTCTTGCGGCCAGAGATATAAGTACTAGGAGTAACGCGGGGCTCATTTACGACCGAGTATTATAATGGGCAGAGTGACCGTAGTCAGCACGACAATAAAATACTAATCGAGTGACCGTAGTCAACACGACAATATATCAGCTATTGATCTTCGCACAATTTTTTTCACTTTACGAAATTATGAGTTAATAATTTTTCCATGTAATTGCTCCAAAGGAATACTTAAGTTAAAATCAACTATGAAGTAAAGCATGTAAACATGAAACACATTTTGATATGTATATAATAAAACTTGTGTATACACGAAATGAGATAATGTTCAACGCCTGGCATATTAAATCACCTTAAATCACAAGCAAAAGCAAATAAACTCCCAACGACGTATCCTTCATCAACGAAATCGTCGCACACAAATTAATAATTCACTAATCAAAACAAAATACTACAATAGATTAGCAATGCCTACTTAACAATATAATAATACTATAAGGTTTGGTTTTAAGTCCCTATCCCCTTATCCAAATCATACTCCAAAACACAACCCAAAACCTTGCTCCAAAATCCCATAACCTAATATGTCCTTAACCTATCATAACTTCACTAATTTACTACCCAATCTTCAAAAAAAATTATCAGAACAATATAGTCTCACTAGATCCAAAACATTCTGAAAAATATGTCTAGCATTAAACAGAATTGAACTCGGCTTCTGGAAACACAAGTTATGCCCCTTTTAAACTTACTCGTCACAAAATTCAGCAAATACATCACTTTTAAAATGTTGTTCATACCAAAATTCAACATCTTCTACATAATTTAAAACCTAGAAACATCTAGTTAAATACCGTCTTATATTAACTTTAAATTCTAGATATTACCCACTCTAAAAAAGTTAAGACTCTTTGTTAAACATCCCCTTTTTACCTAGGGTTTACCCAAACCTATGAACACGATGTGAATTAATAATTCACCACTGATTTAACGAAATAACGAATTATATAAATCTGAAAATTAATATATTATGATTAAGATTTAAATTATGATTTTCAATCACATACCATAAACAAGAACATAACGGTGCTCACAATGGAGTAACTGAAATCAAATCAACACAACACAATAATATGAGTATGAAAACCTTATTTGTGATCACGGTAGATAATGAGAAAGACAAGAGATATTGATTGAGAGAAATAGAACAAGAGAGTGAGATAGAGCTTACCCAAATAACCAAACAAAATAAGAGGGCTCGGCGCGGTGGGGGGGGGGGGGGTGCGGCGTCGGACCCGAGAGAAAGAAGGAGATCGGGAGAGAGTGGGGGAGGAGCATGGGTAGGAGAAGAAAGGAAAAGAAAAGAAGAAATGAAAAGAAGAAAAAGAAAATAAAGGAGGAGTAGGAGAAGAACTTTAGGTGTTTAGAACATCCAATTGGAAAAGATTTTAATTCGATTTAGTTCAAAACTAACTTTACACAACTTCTCCAAAAGTTCCAACTTCAAATTAATTTATAATAACTCCTCCAAATATCCGAAAATGCTATTTTATCCCTATAATGAACAACGGGGTATTTTGGCCCATAGTTTACTTTAACCGTGGATTCAATACCCAAACTTTAAAATGGCGCAGTCACGGTAATATACTTTCAAAACCATGCAAACAGCACCCCAAGCTAACAAACGATACATTTTTTGACGTAATTATACACATGGCTTTTATATCTATTTTAAAAAGAAAGTAAAAGAAGATAGACGTAAAAATAAAATAAAAGGACGAAAAAAGAAGAAAAGAAGAAGAGAGAAGACAGAGGATGACTTAGATGGACGCATTGAGGAGGGCCTCCTCGATCATCTTGGTGGTGGTGCGGAGGGGCTCTCGAGGTAAACAAGGTTTGCAGCGGTCAGGATTTGGGAGGAGGCAACGACGGATGGTGAAGAGAAAGAGAGAGTGTAGACCAAGGGGCCAACTAGAAGCATACATATTGATATATGAGACATCGATGATATCAACTCTGATTGAGTCCATAATACTGCCTTCGATGGCTGGACTTGATTTGGGTATTTCGTCTAACAAGTGGTGGGCGTGAGAAAAAAAAGAGGGGTTGGAGAGTTTTTGTCAAGAAGGGGTGAGGAAGGAGAGAAATGCCAATTCCAGAGACATTTCTGATGATAAAGGGAGATACAAGAAATTGAATGATGACATGATTGGAGAAGGCAATTTTTAAATGAATGAATACCTGCTTCTTCATCCCATTGTCTGTCTCTTTTTTGTCTTTTTCTTATAGTTAATCTATTTTTTACTTTCATCTACTTTCAATTTCCACTCATTGGGTTATGTTTAAAGTCCATAATACCCCATTTCAAAGTCATGCGCAAGCCACGTGTCTAATTCCGTCCAAAAATTTAGCGGCTGTTAAATTCGGGTACTGATTTCCCAATTTTTTGAAAATATAGTCCCGCAACTGCACCATTCTAAAGTTTGTGTACCAAATTCACGGTTAAAATAAACTATGGGTACCTCGGTGCAATTTTGCCTATCATAATCCTAGTTTGTTATGCAGATACAATGTATGTAGACAATTAGTCTGTTTGGATGAGATGAAATCTAGAGGTAGATGATTAGTCAATAATTTGAAATATATTGGTTAAACCTCTACAACCCAAACAAATCCTGATTTCTGGCCAAAAATCTGGAATTCTGGCTTCCGATTTTCAGCCGGAATTCCAACTTTTTTGGAAAATTCCGGACTTTTTGGGTGATTTCTGAATGTTTTGTGCAAATGAGTCCTAGCCTAGTGGTAGAGCGTTTGAAGCCCCTGCATGAGGTCCCGAGTTCGAGCCTGGCTATCTAAAAAAATATTACTTTATATCAATAATCTACAATAATCTATCACATCCAAACACTATAGATGAAATGAGCTTTTAAACTAAACTTCTCACTTATTTCAGCTCATCCAAACAGCCCCAATGCCTCTCTTGTATTTATGGATAAATGTTCGTTTTCTCTAGAGCAAATGATGTGGATTTTCTCTAACCATACAACACATGACACGTCAGGCAGAAAGAGAATGAGTGGCACACAAAAGAAAGTGGATTTTCTACATGTTCCTGACGTGTAATGTAATGTATTGATTAGAGCACCATGTTATATTTGCTCTTGAGCAAGCAATAATCAATCGTAATAATTTTCCTCTCCTCCAATTCCCTCTTCTCATTCGACCAAATTTTATTTCCCTCTTACATTTTTTCCGGAACACCCTTTAAAATAACTTTTTTATAAATACTCAATGATTACTTTCTTAGATTTATTATCATAACTTGTAACTTATGGGTTAGTAAAAGCTTCTACTAATGGAAACAGTTTCAATCTGTTGATACATTCCAATGCATGCCAAATTAAAGCACTGCACAATTTTTCTTTCATCCGTTTCTCCATGTCGCTTGTTAGTTGTTTTTTTCTATTATATTTCCTCTTCGTTCGTTCCAATTAGTCACAGATATATTCCTATTACCAGTAGATCAAACAACAGTGCTTTTGATTTAGTTTACAAGTTGGCTGCATTTCAGCTTGCTATTGGCTTATTGCTCACAACTCTTTCCTCATTTCGATTTAATTTTTTTTTTGCAGGACACTACTAATCCATCATGACTGGAGGAATGCCCCGTATTTCGTTCGGACTTGCAGCCACAAAGTATTTTCTGTTTGACTTTCGCCTACTTGATAATATCGGGGGTATGTATTTTTTTATAATTTTGTTTATGTGATGTAACGTCTTCACGACCTCTATCAATTTTGCTCCAAGCTTGTATATAGTAAAACATGGAGTTGTTTGTGTATCCTCTTATTCAGGGTGGTTCCATTTTCTTTATGTTTTGCTAAGTCCACATTGGATGCCCCTAATTTATAGAAAATGTCACATTACAAGTTTCCTTCCTCAAAACTCTCTGATGGAAAGTTCCATTTGTGAATTATATATCAACTAGGGGATTGTCCGTGCCCGAGGACACTACCCAAAAAACACGTTTCATAATCTATTTTGCTGGAGGAGAAGATGAAAATGACGTCTCCGGTAATTTTATATGATATCCATGAAGTCATGTTCTTACACACTTTTGATAATTACGTAAATAAACCTGAGAGAGCGGAGAAATTTTCAAGTAGTGGGTAGTTAAGTGAGTAGTTAAGTAGTGGGTAGTTAAGTGGGTGGTAGGTGAGAACTAAGGGCTGGGGCTGATTTATTTAATCTAAAGGCTGAAAAGCATTAAGTTAGTTAAACCATGTTATTTTGTAGAAAAGATTGGAACCTATGACTTTATTCGGTTACAAAACTAACGGGACCTATAGTTAATTGACGGTTAAGTCTTTTTTTTTAAATTGTCTTCATAATATTAAGAGATGATGATGATTATTATTATTATTATTATTATTATTATTATTATTATTATTATTATTATTATTATTATTATTTAAAAAAAAATTGAAAAATAATTACTATAAAGGAAGTAAAAGTGAAATAAATACCCAAAGAGGAACTTCTAGAAAAAGATTTAGCAAAAAGTCAAAATTAGAAAATGGAGGTCACAAATTACTTATGTACCCTCCACCCAATGTGACATTTAAATGTTTTTTTGGTGCATATTCTTTCTTATACATGTACCAATTGAAAATCGAACACCAGTCAATCATTCATCCTCATTTCCTTCATTGTTTCTTCTACTGAAATCTTGTTCTATTTACACATAAAGACAGTGGTAGAAGCCACATAATAAGGTTCTTAGTTTTCTCCACAGTCACATCCGTAAGTTGTATAATCAATACTCCAAATCTCTCACCCCTTTGTTGTCCATTAGCCCCAAATGCACAATAAAATATATACATGAGAGACACATGATTCAACAATTCTTTAACCACTGGAAATCTTGTATTATCTAATTTTGTAGGTTTTGCTCCCTGTCTTAGCAACGTTGAGAAGCCACATAATAAGGTTCTTAGTTTTCTTTAGTGTGTGAGGGGCTGAGAGTAAGAAAAAGCATGCACCTAAAACATAAGCTATGAAATCTTACATTGAGTGAGCAAGGTGTTGGAATAGATGCCATAGAGGCAATCTAGTTTAGTATGAATGTATTTGTAGCTAGAAATTCATTTATTATATATTGGATATTTAATATAATGAAGTCCTTAGATTTACAATTGTGTTGTTTATCTTAAATATCCCTAGTCCAGTATAATGATTAATGGGAAAATCATCTATAGACTAGTATGAGGTTGGATTGATATTGAGATATCATGATCTAACACATATGTGTGCATTAGGGGTAATGGCGCACTGGATTGACCCATCTCCGAGAATGCTACATACATGTTATGTTGAGTCACAAGCGCTTCTCGCGGGGCAATGGTATTGTCATCCTTAGACTTGAAGTCACTAGATATTCTAGTTGTGGATTATTGTGATTTTGGTAGCGTTAAACGCTACACCGTAACTGGGTAGTTATAAAGGCGTGTACCGGATACAATAAGAAGCAAGCTTAGAGATCGTAGTGGACGTAGATAGAATTTGTCCCTCCCACATAACGGGAGCAAATATCCTAGGCCACTCGAGGGATAGTGATTATAGAATGTCTGGCCAGACTCAAATAAATCAATATGGGATATTGATGTTATTTTCACGAATAAGGCTATTCCCATGGATCGAGAAAGTGTGGATTGGATATACGAGTGTGACTTGTATGTCTCGTGTCCAATCCGGATATAGAGACAAAGGGATGAGACAATTACTTGTACAAAGGTTTCCAAGATGACTATTCTATTAGTTGGCTAGAATAGATGTTTTGCTAGAAACCGCTCCATATTAGCAAATAGTTGCTACCAACTAGATAGAACCTATGGGGTCACACGCTAGATAGAGTTGAACTAGATTTGGGAATTAATTAATTGGGTTAATTAATTAGAAAGATCACTTTGCAAAACCTTGCAAACTTAGTAGGGACTAATTTGCAAGGACGGGACTAAATTGAATTCTAGTAGGACTAGAATAAGTCCTTTAGGTAGTTGGCAAGGATTTGTTGGACTATATAAAGGACCTTCCTTCCTTCCTTCACACACTTATGATTCATTATATCATAACTTGAGTGGGAGAGAACAAAAGGAGAGAGAGCAAGCAAGCTAAGGAGCTCGCCGCCCCCTAGCTCGTCGCCGCCCGTCCCCGTCGGCCACAAGGAGGCCGAGACCTCCCTTGTTGGTCTCGTTTGCATGATTCTTCTTCCTCTTCCTCTTTCTGGGCTAGCACCAAGGAGTGGAAGATCTAGAAATCAACTCTAGGCGTGGATCAACTATAGAGAACGTGACACAATTCGCGTTTGAAGTCATCAAAGGAGACCCCTAAGGTGTGTTAATTGATTTCTTCCTTTACCATCGTTATGTCTCTTGACTTGTGATCCTTGGAGGGTTTTGCATGGTTAATTATTGTTTCCGTTGCGCATCCATGAATCAAAACCCTACAGTGGTATCAGAGCCACAGGTCGTAGAGCATAAACGTGGTTTATGTGTTACGTTTTGATAGTTTTACACCTTAAAATTGTTCTTTATTGCGTAAAACAAGACAAATCAAGCATGTGATGCATTTTTTCAATAATCAATCATAAAAAGACCTAGTTTTTGCATTGGATGCATGAATTAGTGAGTTTTGACAAATTTTAGGATCTTAGATCTAGGGTTTGGGCATCCTTGGGGAAGAAGGAGTTCTTCCCAAACAAGGAAACAACCAAACTTGGGCATCAAGCAAGGGAGTTGTTCTGGAAACAACTCCCTAAGAGGTTCGGCCCCCCTAAAGGGATCCCCCCTCTTGCTTGCGCCCAAGAAAGGCCGCCCTAGAGGCCGGGGCAGCCCTAGCCCGCGGGCTAGCCGCGTGGGCTAGGGGGCCGGCCGGCCCTAGGGCCTTGCGGTTCACTTTTTGGGCCCGGACAATTGGATTGTTGGGCCCAATGGACAGTTTTAACCCTGAAATATCCTAAAATCAATTAAAATTGACCAAGCGCATTAAAATTGGATTTTAACTGTTTATGTGCAATTCGCATGGTGATTGGATATGGCCTTAGGATGTGGTTTGATGTGGATGTTTAATTTTTGTGGTTTGGTTTACGGCCTGCGAGCTGATCAATATATTGTAATAATTAATTAGGGTTTTATGGCCTGCGAGCCATTTTTTTTTCTCAACTTGTGAGATTTATTTTATTTAGTATAGAAGTTAGCTAGTGCTAGATAAAGTAGATTGTTAGCCAAGATTGAAGAAAAGAAGCCCAAAGCCAAAAGGAGCCACAAAAGATGGAGCATGGAGCATGACTATGAAGGATGGACCAAAAGATCAAGACGCATGGAGATGTGTTTGCTTTTAGGGTTCATAGATAATTCCATTGGATTGGAATTATCTTAGTCTAGAAAAGGCCATATCCACATCACGTTTTATTTATGTTTTTGTGGTTTTTTACTTTATTGTCTTATTATTTTGTGGTTGGTGTATGGATGATGCATGCAATTAGGATAATAAGATAATTAGACAACCCGGATCTATTATTTGGAGTTGTGCCCAAACTCAAATAGATAAATTAGTTGATATTGATCAACAAAACAAGTAAAATTGATTTTAAAAATCCCTCAAAATTCAAATATTGTATTCTTGCCTTCTCGTTATTTAACTACTCATTATCATTATGATTTATCAAGTTCGTGCGTGCCAAAGCATGGAGACTTGGTTCATAATGATGGAATGCGATGGCACAAGCTAGTAATGTGCAATTGTTTAAATAAGAGGTTGAACACAACTAGGCTATTAATGTGATTAAGAAACCTAGAGGAAATCAATTAGGATTATACATATGGATGGATAAATAAGGAGTTATTTGCCCAATTGAACCAAGAGTTGCATGCAATTGGAATTGTTCCTACCTAAAGTAGTCAAATTATGGGTGACTTTCCAAAGCAAGCTCATAAGAAGATGAAATATGGATCTTGGCCCACTAGAAAATATAAGGATATTTTTCGCATTAATATCTTGAGGGTTATTAATCCGTAGAAAAATAGTGGGAGCTATATTTGATAAACTAGCCATTATTGAATATAGTCAAAAATTTACAAATACTAAAACTTGCGTATTTTCCTTTTGTAGAATTCCAAATGGCAAACAACTCATCGAGTTCACAACATTCCCTACGATCTGTCCTTGAGAAGGACAAGCTCTCTGGAACCAACTTCCTTGATTGGTACAGAAACTTGAGAATCGTTCTCAATCAAGAGAAGAAACTGTACGCAATAGAGGAGCAAGTTCCAGCAGGTCCAGAGAACAAAACACGTGCAGCCCTAAAGGCGTATCAAAAGCGTGTTGATGACGCTAATGATGCGGTCTGCCTTATGCTATGCACCATGACTTTTGAGCTTCAGAAGCAACACGAAAACATGTATGCTGTCGATATGATCGAGCATCTGTAGCAGCTCTTCCAAGAGCATGCAAGGGTTGAGAGGTATGAGGTCTCTAACGCACTGTTCAAGTGTCATCTGGCAGAAGGGAACCCGGTGGGACACCATATACTCCGTATGATCGGGTACTTGGAGAATCTTGCCCGACTGGGGTTCCCGGTCGGCCAAGAGTTGGCAACCGATCTCGTGTTGCAATCGTTGCCTCAGAGTTATGGACAGTTCATCATGAACGATAACATGAACGAGATCGTGAAACCACTGCCAGATTTGCTCAATATGTTGAGGACAGCTGATCAGAGCATCAACAAGGGTAAGGGCAAGACCATTATGATGGTGGAGAAAGGAAAGGCCAAAAGGTTTGCCTCATCCTCCAAGGGCAAAGGCAAGTCAGTTGCCAAGTCCAAGGAACCTGCCCTTAAGCCTGTTGGTGGCATTTCCAAAGGTGTGACTAAAGGTGAGTGTCAATACTGCAGTCAGCCTGGACACTGGAGGAGGATTTGCCCAAAATATCTGGAGGACAAGAGGCTTGGAATAGTGATTCCACCACCACCAGGTATTTTTGTTGTAGATGTCAATTTAACTGTCTCTACATCATGGGTATTAGATAGTGGATGTGGATCTCACATTTTTTGAAATGTGCAGGATCTAAAGAGAAGTAGAAGATTGGCTAAAGGGGAGATAGATCCGCGCGTTGGGAATGGAGCAAAAGTTGCTGCGTTGGTCGTGGGCGTGTGCGATCTATCTCTGCCTTCAGGATTAGTTTTAGAATTAAATAATTGCTATTTTGTGCCTGCTATGAGCAGAAAAATTATTTCTATTTCTTGTTTGGACAAGGATGATTTTACTATTTCAATAAAGAACAATTGTTGTTCCTTTTATTTGAATAATATTCACTACTTTAGTGCGCAATTATTTAATGGACTGTATGTCCTTGATCTAAGCAATCCTGTCTACAACATTAATACCAAGCGGATTAAAATAAATGATTTAAATCCTGGCACTGTCGTTTAGGCCACATAAACGAGAAACGTGTATCTAGACTCCATAAAGATGGAATACTAGACTCATTTGATTTTGAATCATATGAGACATGTGAGGTTTGTTTATTGGGAAAAATGACAAAGTCCCCTTTCAATAAGAATGGTGAGAGGACTAGTGAGCAATTGGCGCTCATACATACTGATGTGTGTGGGCCATTTGCCACGCCTGCCAGGGGTGGTTACGTCTACTTCATTACATTTACTGATGATTACAGTAGATATGGATTTGTGTACCTCATGAGGGAAAAATCCGAATCCTTTGAAGTGTTCAAAGAATTCAAGAATGAAGTAGAGAAGCAACTTGGCAAAAGTATCAAGGCTCTACGATCAGATCGTGGAAGAGAATACTTGAGCCAAGAGTTTGACGACTATCTTAGAGAGTGTGGGATCGTGTCCCAACTCACTCCACCCGGAACGCCACAATGGAATGGCGTGTCTGAGAGGAGGAATCGAACCCTATTTGGATATGGTTCGATCTATGATGTGTCAAACCGATCTTCCATTATATTTTTGGGGCCACGCTCTATTAAGTGCAGCTTTCACCATTAACCGTGTTCCATCTAAATCAGTCATGAAGACACCATACGAGATGTGGAGTGGGAGGCGTTCCACACTGTCGTTCACGAGGATTTGGGTCTGCGATGTCTATGTAAAACGTTTACAATCTGACAAGCTAGGGCCAAAATCGGATAAGTGTAAATTTGTGGGGTACCCTAAGGAAACTAAGGGTTACTACTTCTACAATCCAACCGAGAACAAAGTGTTTGTTGCTCGGACCGGCGTGTTTCTAGAAAATGAGTTTGTCTCTAAAGAAGCAAGTGGGGGGACTGTAGAACTTGAAGAGGTTCAAGAACCAAAAATCACTGAACCGATTATGGAACATGAACAGGAACCACAAGCGATTGTGGAGCAGCCTGTTCAGGTAACACAAGAGCTTTGTAGATCTAGTAGAGTGCGCCAGGAACCCGAGAGGTATGGACTTCTCGTGACCGATTTCGGTGATACGATGCTCATAGATGATGAGCCTACTATCTATGAAGAGTCCATGAAGGGCCCAGACTCTCAGAAGTGGCTAGAAGCCATGAGATCCGAGATGGAATCCATGTATACCAACAAAGTATGGACTTTGGTGGAACCATCCGAAGGGGCGGGGCCCATAGAGTGCAAGTGGGTCTTCAAGAAGAAGATCGACATGGATGGTAATATGATTACCTATAAGGGTCGATTGGTGTCTTAAGGATTCAGACAGATTCATGGTATTGACTATGATGAAACCTTTTCACCAGTTGCTATGACCAAATCCATCCGAATCCTACTTGCGATTGCAGCATACCATGACTATGAGATTTGGCAGATGGATGTGAAAACAGAATTCCTTTATGGGAATCTCCTCGAGGACGTGTATATGATACAGCCGGAGGGTTTTGAGGATCCAAAGCAAGCCAACAAAGTCTGTAAGCTGCAACGATCCGTTTATGGATTGAAGCAAGCTTCTAGGAGTTGGAATCGACGTTTTGATGAAGTAGTCAAAGAGTTTGGCTTCATCAGGAACGAAGATGAGTCTTGTGTCTACAAGAAGGTTAGTGGGTGCTCTATAGCTTTTCTGGTCTTGTATGCGGATGACATACTACCCATTGGAAACGACGTTCCCATGCTGCAATCTGCTAAAGATTGGCTAGGGAAGTGTTTCTCAATGAAGGACTTAGGGGAAGCAGCCTATATACTCGGTATAAAGATCTATAGAGATAGATCTAAGAGACTGCTAGGCATAAGTCAAAGTACATATATTGACAAGGTGTTGAAACGGTTCAACATGCAAGATTCCAAGAAGGGATTCTTGCCCATGTCACATGGAATCACTCTTTCGAAGAGTGGTTGTCCTTCCAATGAGATTGAGAAGGAACGCATGAGTAGAATTCCCTATGCCTCGGCCATAGGATCTATCATGTACGCCATGTTATGTACTAGACCAGATGTGTCATATGCCTTGAGTATGACAAGAAGATACCAATCCAATCCAGGTGAGAGTCACTGGATTGCAGTCAAGAACATCCTAAAGTACTTGAGAAGAACTATAGATGATTTCTTGATATTTTGCGGTGAGGAAGAGTTGCGTGTAAGGGGTTACACTGATGCAAGCTTCCAAACCGACAGAGATGACTTTAGATCACAGTCGGGATATGTGTTTTGCCTGAATGGAGCAGCGGTGAGCTGGAAAAGTTCCAAGCAAGAGACGGTGGCTGATTCTACAATAGAGGCTGAGTACATTGCTGCAAATGGAGCAGCAAAGGAAGCTGTTTGGATCAGAAAGTTTGTTTATGAACTTGGTGTGATTCCTAGCATTGCGGATCCAGTTGAGTTGTACTGTGAAAACACTGGGGCGATCGCGCAATCAAAGGAACCCAGTTCGCACAAGAAATTCAAGCACGTGCTAAGGAAGTTTCATCTGATTCGAGATATTATCGATAGAGGAGACGTTCGGATATGCAAGATTCCTACAGATGAGAATCTGTCAAACCCGCTTACAAAGCCGCTTGCGCAGTGGAAGCATGAAGGGCACACTAGGAGTATGGGCATACGAGATGCGCCAGATTGGCTCTAGTGCAAGTGGGAGATTGTTGAAATAGATGCCCTAGAGACAATCTAGTTTAGTATGAATTTATTTGTGGCTAGAAATTCATTTATTATTTATTGGATATTTAATATAATGAAGTCCTTAGAATTAAAATTGTGTTGTTTATCTTAAATATCCCTAGTCCAGTATAATGATTAATGGGACAATCATCTATAGACTAGTATGAGGTTGGATTGATATGGAGATATCATGATCCAACACATAGGTGTGCATTAGGGGTAATGGCGCACTGGATTGACCCATCTCTGAGAAGGCTACAAACATTTTATGTTGAGTCACAAGCGCTTCTCGCGGTGCAATGGTATTCTCATCCTTAGACTTGAAGTCACTAGACATTCTAGTTTTGGATTATTGTGATTTTGGTAGCGTTAAACGCTACACCGTAACTGGGAGTTATAAAGGCGTGTATTGGATAAAATAAGAAGCAAGCTTAGAGATCGTAGTGGACGTAGATAAAATTTGTCCCTCCCACATAACGGGAGAAAATATCCTAGGCCACTCGAGGGATAGTGCTTATAGAATGTCTGGCCATACTCAAATAAATCAATATGGGATATTGATGTTATTTGCACGAATAAGGCTATTCCCATGGATCGAGAAAGTGTGGATTAGATATACGAGTGTGACTTGTATGTCTCGTGTCCAATTCGGATATAGAGACAAAGGGATGAGACAATTACTTGTACAAAGGTTGTCAAGATGACTATTCTATTAGTTGGCTAAAATGGATGTTTTGATAGAAACCGCTCCATATTAGCAAATAGTTGCTACCAACTAGATAGAACCTATCGGGTCACACGCTAGATAGAGTTGAACTATATTTGGGAATTAATTAATTGGATTAATTAATTAGAAGGATCACTTTGCAAAACCTTGTAAACTTAATAGGGACTAATTTGCAAGGAAGGGACTAAATTGAATTCTAGTAGGACTAGAATAAGTACTTTAGGTAGTTGGCAATGATTTGTTGGACTATATAAAGGACCTTCCTTCCTTCCTTCCGACACTTATGATTCATTAGATCAAAACTTGAGTGGGAGAGAACAAAGGGAGAGAGAGCAAGCAAGCTAAGGAGCTCGCCGCCCCCCGTCCCTGTCGGCCACAAGGAGGCCGAGACAGCCCTCGTTGGTCTCGTTTTGCGTGATTCTTCTTCCTCCTACTCTTTCCGGGCTAGCACCAAGGAGTGGGAGATCTGGAAATCAACTCTAGGCGTGGATCAACTATAGAGAACGTGACACAATTCGCGTTTGAAGTCATCAAAGGAGAACCCTAAGGTGTGTTAATTGATTTCTTCCTTTACCATCGTTATGTCTCTTGACTTGTGATCCTTGGAGGGTTTTGCATATTTAATTATTGTTGCCGTTGCGCATCCATGAATCAAAACCCTACAGAGGGTTCAAAACTTATTTGTCAGCTCCATTTTTAGATTTTGGTTTATTGCTAAACACTTGTGGACAAATGCATTTTTGAGTAATTGTGTAACTTTTTCTTCCTTCATAATAATTATTTTTAACTTTTTTTTAGTAAAACTGATCTCCTAATATTATGAATACAATTTTCAAAAAAGAGCTTAAGTGTCAATTAACTATAGGTTCTATTAGTTTTGCAACAGAATAAAGTTCCAAGATGCAAATTGATATATAATTCGTAATTGGAACTTGTTTCAGAAAGTTTTGAGAAGGGCGCTTGCAATGTGATAGTTTCTATATATTGAGGGTATTCAATGTAAAATTAAACCCTATTTTTTTATAAAGAAAGTTAAAAAGAAATTTATTTATTTACTGGTGTGGTGCCATCTCTATGTTTAGAAGTGTACAGAACACTGTAAATCCCCTTCACAGCCCTTTCCAAAAACCCAATCTGAAGACTGACAATTGTCGGAAAGCTAATAGTACTGTTTTTTCAGGAGGTACAAGCAAGGGGTCTGCTAGTAAAGAGAAGGAAACAATCTCCGAACTTATTCCTACAGACAAAGGAAAGGGAAGTGATTAGTGTTCACAATGCTGTTCAGAACATCATAACTAATTGCAGTGAGGGAAAGAAGAAGAAAAAGAAAATAGTTTCTTCAACAAGACATGTTCTTACCACAGGAAATAACTCTCTTACTATATGTGCTGGTACAAATGACATTACTCAAGATCATGACAAAAAAGGAACTGCTTCTCTTGGTAAAGACAACAAAAGGAGCAGAGGTGCAGAAAGATTGGCTGATTTGTCTTTTTTTGATGAGATATCGGTGGAGGTTGATGACAACCTCTGCCGGAAAAAATGAAAACATTATGTTGGAATGTACGTGGTTTGGGGAACACTCATTCATTCCTAGCCCTCAAAGATAAAGTGATGGTGGAGGTTCCGCACATTGTGTTCATCATTGAAACCAAGTTGTAGTATAAGAACGCAGAAAGTATCATAATCAAGTTACAGTACAAGCATGCTTTGCACGTTCCAAGAATTGGCCTTGCTGGTGGCCTATCAATGTTGTGGAAAGAAGATGTTGACTTACATGTCTCGAAATACCATAGATATTTCATTCACTACAAAGTTAGGGATTCAAAAGATCCTTCCATATGGTATTTTCTCACAGAATATTATGAGATCCTGACTCAGAGGTTTATCTTGGGAGCTTCTTAGAAAAATTAAGCCCCCAGATCCTCTTACCCCATGGATTGTTATGGGAGATTTCAACGATATCACATTACACCATGAACAATGGGGATCATCATTGAGAAGTGAAACTCAAATGGCAAGTTTTAGAAACTGTTTAAGGGAATGTGGGCTTCATCAACTAACCACTAGTGGTATTTTCTTTACTTGGAGTAACAATAGACAAGGAAGACATCATACTAGAGAGAAATTAGATAGAGCTTTGGCTAATAACTCTTTTCTTGATATTTCTAATCATTCTTCGACAGAAGTTCAGGAAATGAGAAATAGCGATCACCATCCTCCTATTATCAACATACTGTCTCAAAAACAGAGGCCATGTCAGAAGAGAAGATTCCAGTACTCATATAGTTGGACAAAAGATGAACACTGCCAAGATCTAATTTCGAACAGGTGGATCCAGAGCAACTCTGTTATGTCAACTGCCTCTTTTCAAATAAAGATTCAAGATATAGCATCAGATTTAAATAAATGGGACAGAAGAACAAAGAGGAATAAGGGTTCAGAGATTTCATTGTTACACAAGCAACTGGCTATTCTCAGAGATCATTATTCAACTTCAGACAACCTGGAAAGAATGAAGACCATTCAGAATGACATCAAGAAAATTCTGTTAAGAAACGAGATGGATTGGAGACAGAAATCTAAGGCTTCTTGGCTAAAGAAGGGAGATAAGAGTACCTCTTATTTCCGGAAAGCTTCTGATAGAAAAAGGAGAAACCAAATAAATGGCATATTCAATGAGGATAAAGTTTTGGTTACTGAACATCCATATATTTCTAAGGTATGTTGGAATTACTTCAAACATATTTGTACTTTAGAAAATATTACTCATCTCCAAAATGTTCTTAATGCTATTCCTGTTAAAGTAACTGATTTGATGGGTAATTTTTTATTGACCCCATATACTCAAGAGGAAGTGATTGAAGCTCTGAATTAGATGAATCCTCTTAAAGCTCCGGGTCCTGATGGTATGCCAGCTATGTTTTATCAACATTATTGGCATATTGTAGGTTCTGATGTTACCCAATTTGTGTTGAAATTGTTGAATTGTCAGAAGGATCTTTCTGAAATCAAACAAACGTGTGTGGATTTCATCCCCAAGATTGACATTCCCAAAGAGACCACTGATTTTAGACCCATCTCTTTGTGTAATGTTATTTATAAGTTGGTGTCCAAAGTACTTGCTAATAGGCTCAAGCAGATTTTGCATGATATCATTGATGAGTCTCAAAGTGCCTTTGTTTCACAAAGACAAATCACTGACAATGTAATCATTGCATTTGAGACTATTCATTCCATAAAGAAATACAAAAGGGGTAACGGTTATTTCTCTCTGAAACTGGATATGTCAAAAGCTTACAATAGAATTGAGTGGGATTATATTAAAGGCTGCATGAGCAAGTTGGGATTTCCTACTAATTATATTAAGCTTGTTATGAATTGTGTGACTTCAGTTTCTTATTCCATTTTGATTGATGGAGGAAAAACTAACTTCTTCAAGCCTACCAAAGGCTTAATACAAGGTGATCCTTTATCACCTTACTTATTCCTTTTATGTGCTGAAGGTTTTACAGCACTGATTAACAACGCTGTGAATGAAGGGAGATTACAGGGGTATAGATCATTTGGCAAGTGTCCTGTAATTACCAAGATTTTTTTTGCGGATGATTAACTATTTTTTGGAAAAGCAACTCCTGAAGAAGCCACTACGCTTAAAAATATTATGGATTTGTTCTGCAATGCTTCTGGCCAGAAGGTTAACAGCGATAAATCAGCTTTAGCCTTTTCTCCTAATGTTCCAGATATTGTAAAGGCTTCTTTAAAGAAAATTTTTGAAATTCCAGCTGTAACACCCCTACTTCCCGAGAGAATTCTTAGTGCAATATCAAGACTTTGGGGGCAAATTTGTAAATAGTTTGTCACGGCTTTAAAGTTGGCATTTCGGAGTGTTTACAATATTTGGGAGTCGTTAGAATGATTTTGGAGCACTAGAGATGTTCGGATGGTTGTGCAATTATCCGAAAGTAAGTAGGAACCTCTAATTCTAATTGTACCCTAAAGTTTGGAAAAATACACTTTCACCCCCCTTGCATGAATGCCACTTGTCCAACCAACTTGACACATACTAAATGTGAGTAAACACCTACAGTTCCCTCTTCACCACAATCTGGAAAAAAAAAATTCTCTCTCTCTCTCTCTCATCTTCATCATCTTCTTCTTCTCCACCACACAACCACCACCACCAATACAGCCACCACCTCACCACTATTTTTTTCACAAACCTGCTGCTGCTGGTAGAATCCCTCGACACAGAGAGAAAAAGCCCTCAATCGATTTCCCGAATCGTTAAGTATCGAGGTCGAAATCGGCGAAGAACGGTATGAACCCTAGAAGCTTTCGGTCCCAAATTCGTTCAACAAATTGAACTTCAAATCATTTAATTCGTGTATTCATCTTCCTGGAAGGATCACGAACGCAGGGGGTGTGGTTTTTACGCCATGGGTTGTCGGAATTAGGGACGCCGGAGTCTGGGTTTGACAACCCGACGGGAACACCGCCGGCGGCTGTCCATTGGTGGTTTCCTCCGTTATCGGCCTATTTTCACACCCCAAAGACCTCCCTGTACCTCCTGGGTGCCGCTAAACCCATCCACCAACTCAGAATCAGCTATGAAGGTCGTTAATGCACTGGAACCGGTCGGTAAACCGCCGGATTCCGCCATTGTCGCCGGAAAAGCTCGAGCTCGGTACGACTTCGATTCTTGCTCGTTTTGATCAATTTAAAGCATGAGCATGCTCCTAATCACGTACACAACACGTTTAGATCATCAAATCGTGACTGTAACAACAAATCGTTATAGTTTGATTCTTGTAGTTCATGTTTTTGGGTTCATGAACCTGCCCTGTTCATGGGACTGTAAATCTCTCAATACTTGATGTCTTGACCTGATTCTTGTTGCTATGGATTCCCTGCATGTAGTACTCCAACTTTCGTTTCAATTTCTTGGTCCAATTCAATCTCTAAACCCCCTGAAATTGGGCTTGAACATGGCTAGTTAGCTAGGTGTGTGATGTGTTCTTGGCTGTGAGTGCTCAAAAAATTTCTAAGTATAGAAGAATATGGTGAAACATCCATTTTGTAATCCTTGTATCTTCTTCAAAACTTAATGAAATTTAGATATGTTTTCTCCTATGTAAAGCTGGTGTATAGTACTTCATTTCATCGTCTCTGGGTCATCTTCAAATTTATAACGGATTTCTCACAAAACGAGCCTAAAGTTGCTAGTTTGAACTCGTGAAGCACTACCGAATTTTTCTAAGTATTGAATCGTAATTTTCATCCAACTTTGGCTAGCGAGATTTCTTTGAATACTTGGAGTTCTTAGGAGTTCAAATATGTTCTGCAATCCTTGAACTTCCATCTTCAAAACCATATTCCCATATTCTCAAAACTCCTTCCCAATTGATCAGAAATCATTCGCGAAGTTGACTACTTGAAACGACTTTTCGCCATCTTTAATATTCGGTTTTAACTATTTGAATGACATTTCTGGCCTTAGCGTTCTTCACGAAACTTGTTCGTATTCATATTCTGAGTCTAAATATCAAGTTTGACCAAGTTTGACTTTTCGAAAACCCTAGTTTGACTGAACTGTATAGGAGGGGCAAAATAGTAATTTCACTTAGTTTTGAATTGAGATTCGTTTAGTAACTTGGAGTTTGTCAGCATGTCTTGTATGCGTATTTGGAGTACTTCTATGTAATTCTGGGCTAGTGTTGACCAAGTCAAATGTTGGGCTCTTTTTGCAGTTTTACTAAACTTCGGGCCCTATGTGCAATTATTTAAAACTTCGCATTTGAACAAACTTAATGTTTTGAGACCAACAACCTGTCTTAGAAGGATACTTGGAGCCTTAAGAAGGAATTATTTGACTCGGGAGTTATCAAATCAATGGTGGGGGTCTTTCTGTAATTTTAGCAAACTTTAGGGGCCTAAGTGTAATTTACTGAAAGTTGTAGATCTCGATGCTAAGTCCATATGGATGAGTTAAGAGTCATTCTTGGATGTTGTTGGGCCAGTATGAGTATAATATGGGGTCCAGGCACAATCAGGGACTGTACTGGACAGTTTCAAAGTATTAGGGGCATTTTGGTCAAGTTAGCTTGCTTGACCTGCATTTTATTGCATTCTTGCATAAAACCTCATATAGAGGATATATGCTAATAGATTGTATACTTTACTTGTGTATATCCAGCCGTTATTAAGGATCGTTCGAAGTAGACGTACGTTTTCGTGTTGCTGCATTTATGGTGAGACTCGGAGACGAGCGTTGTAGGAGTGCTAGTGTCGCTTTGCGCCTTTCATGGCTCAGAGGTAAGTACATATGTACGCCCTTTTTATATCAAAATGTGTGTTTGTGTTTGATGTTTCAAATGAATGTTTGTTATATGAAATAGTATGAGAATGCATGTTTTCCACTCGAATGCTGTTAAATTATTTTATTCATCTCCTTTGAGAGCTCTCGGAAATTTACTTGTGAACTGTTGATATTCTGATTCTGTTTATGTGAAAGAGAAGAAATAAAATACCTCTAATAGACTTAGGACGATGTACAGAGTACTGTTATTAATGGGAGGCGTCAAGCGATCCTCCATTTTCTTATGGCTAAGACCATTGAAGCAATTCTTCTTATTATTGGATAGAACGTCAATGTTCAAAAATCCTCCCCCGATGAGCCAAAATGTACCAAGTTATTGAGGCCAAGGGTTTTATAGAGCTATAGAGTGCTACTTATAATTGTAAGGGTCACTACGGTATAGGGGTGTCGACACTTAAGGCCTTTTAGCTAATGTTATGAGCGGGGTTGACGAATGGGCTCCCTTAACGCTCGGGTGAAATAGGGTTTGATAGACCCTAGAAGGAACCCTTAGTGGTTATTTCGTGATCCCTCTGTTTACATCGATCCTGCTGGTGGCTCTTGACACGCCTCAGCTAAATTAAACTGTTGATTGAAGTCGAAATTAAAAATTGACTACTCATTAATGTTGTTTGTGGCTCTTGATATGCCCTAATCGATTGAAATGAATTGTAAATCTTGGCTACTCATGAACTACTATCGTTATCATTTCAAATGAACTTTGTTTACTCTGGATATTTTACCAACTACTCGTGGTTTCTCAATGTTATTAAATTGAGAGGTTTTTGTTACTCGGTTATTTCAAGTTGATCCAAATTTTCCAATATGATAGTTTTACTGTTTAAATCTTCTGATTTGTTTCAACTCATGCTTCCGTGCCACTCGTTGCTTTACATGTCGTAGTGTGTACTTACTCAGTTTTTACTGATCAATTTCTTCAAAACTGCGTCGGCTTTTGCCATTTTAAAACCGCAGGTCGTCAATCAAAGTGGGGGATGGGAACGCTGGAACGAGACGAAGAAGTATAGCTTAACTTAGATCACATAGTAGATCACAAATGTTATGTTTTAAATTGTACTTATTATCGAAATTTTGTTATGTACATTAAGCGAAATGTAATCTTAATAGTATATTTCTACTTTTGGTTGTCGATTGTCTCTTTAACCCTGAACCGAGATCCCGGGTTGTTTCAGCTGGTATTAGAGCATCGGTTCTCCGGTTAAAGTGACTTTTCGATTTCCATTAGTAGAGAATAAGAAGATAAAACGTTTTCAAAATTTAAAATTGACTAGGATAACCCAATTTGGCAATAAGGAGTAATCAAGCCGTCGGGGAATTTGGGTATTTACGTATAGTTAAACTCGATTTGTACCTTACTTTTTTAATTAACTGTTAACTGCTTATGTATGTTATCTATGCGAGAACCACTTGCTTATTTATATGTTGGTTATTCTATGGGCATGTTAGTTGCTATATAGAAACGATTTATCATTGTTGTGTGATGTGTATCTATGACTCTTTATGCTTCTATGTTACTTTGTCAACGGGAGAGTAGCGGCGTTTTTGACTTAGAAGACCCTGAGACTATTATTTTCTTACCTACGAGTGACGACTTTTAAGAGAGTACTTTGCTTTGTTTCATTTCGACTTAATTTGACATGTTTCTTTCCAAATTAGAAACTTTTGAAAATAAAGTATTTATTACAAAAAAATGGTTTCTGAAAATTATTGACGTTTCGAGCTACCAAATGCCAAGTGATATGGACCACTTTGTTTACCAGTCCGCTGGCGTGACTCTTAGTACGACGGTACTATGAGTTGTACCCGCTGTGTAGACTAAGTTGGAACATTTGAAACACATTCCAGTTGTGATGGAGAGACACGTTGTGTGACGACACATAGTGTTCTTTTCTCCCTCTTATGTGTGGAACACTTGAGGTGATTGGTTTTTCTAATCCTCTACAAGTAAAACAACATTTTTAACGCGTATGATTCAATCAAAACGACATATTAGCCTTGATAAAAGTATTTGTTTAAAAGTTTTGAGATTTGTATAAATTCTAGCAAATTTTTGAGTCGTTTCTAAAATTGAGAACTTGTAACTTCTAAAATCTTGTTTCAAACTTTTACTTGTACTAATCATATATGAGACCCAATTGTGGTGCGAGTCTAGGCTGGATATTAGTATAGACCCATAATAGACCCCGTCATGCGGAGAGTAAGAATGAGAAATTTCTTCCAGTTAAGATGTTTTTAGCGGACCAACCTAAGGAAGCCATCATTTGGGAGCAGAACATCCGACGAGAGCGGTTTATGTATTTGTCTGACTAAGTCAAATAGACTGAGTCGCTTTGTTGCATTTCATGTATGTGGGTAAGTATAGTATGAGATCTTCGGGGACGAAGATTCTTTTAAGGTGGGTAGATTGTAACACCCCTACTTCCCGAGAGAATTCTTAGTGCAATATCAAGACTTTGGGGGCAAATTTGTAAATAGTTTGTCACGGCTTTAAAGTTGGCATTTCGGAGTGTTTACAATATTTGGGAGTCGTTAGAATGATTTTGGAGCACTAGAGATGTTCGGATGGTTGTGCAATTATCCGAAAGTAAGTAGGAACCTCTAATTCTAATTGTACCCTAAAGTTTGGAAAAATACACTTTCACCCCCCTTGCATGAATGCCACTTGTCCAACCAACTTGACACATACTAAATGTGAGTCAACACCTACAGTTCCCTCTTCACCACATCTGGAAAAAAAATTCTCTCTCTCTCTCTCATCTTCATCATCTTCTTCTTCTCCACCACACAACCACCACCACCAATACAGCCACCACCTCACCACTACTTTTTTCACAAACCTGCTGCTGCTGGTAGAAGCCCTCGACACATAGAGCAAAAGCCCTCAATCGATTTCCCGAATCGTTAAGTATCGAGGTCGAAATCGGCGAAGAACGGTATGAACCCTAGAAGCTTTCGGTCCCAAATTCGTTCAACATATTGAACTTCAAATCATTTAATTCGTGTATTCATCTTCCTGGTAGGATCACGAACGCAGGGGTGTGTTTTTACGCCATGGGTTGTCGGAATTAGGGACGCCGGAGTCTGGGTTTGACAACCCGACGGGAACACCGCCGGCGGCTGTCCATTGGTGGTTTCCTCCGTTATCGGCCTATTTTCACACCCCAAAGACCTCCTTGTACCTCCTGGGTGCCGCTAAACCCATCCACCAACTCAGAATCAGCTATGAAGGTCGTTAATGCACTGGAACCGGTCGGTAAACCGCCGGATTCCGCCATTGTCGCCGGAAAAGCTCGAGCTCGGTACGACTTCGATTCTTGCTCGTTTTGATCAATTTAAAGCATGAGCATGCTCCTAATCACGTACACAACACGTTTAGATCATCAAATCGTGACTGTAACAACAAATCGTTATAGTTTGATTCTTGTAGTTCATGTTTTTGGGTTCATGAACTTGCCCTGTTCATGGGACTGTAAATCTCTCAATACTTGATGTCTTGACCTGATTCTTGTTGCTATGGATTCCCTGCATGTAGTACTCCAACTTTCGTTTCAATTTCTTGGTCCAATTCAATCTCTAAACCCCCTGAAATTGGGCTTGAACATGGCTAGTTAGCTAGGTGTGTGATGTGTTCTTGGCTGTGAGTGCTCAAAAAATTTCCAAGTATAGAAGAATATGGTGAAACATCCATTTTGTAATCCTTGTATCTTCTACAAAACTTAATGAAATTTAGATCTTTTTTCTCCTATGTAAAGCTGGTGTATAGTACTTCATTTCATCGTCTCTGGGTCATCTTCAAATTTATAACGGATTTCTCACAAAACGAGCCTAAAATTGCTAGTTTGAACTCGTGAAGCACTACCGAATTTTTCTAAGTATTGAATCGTAATTTTCATCCAACTTTGGCTAGCGAGATTTCTTTGAATACTTGGAGTTCTTAGGAGTTCAAATATGTTCTGCAATCCTTGAACTTCCATCTTCAAAACCATATTCCATATTCTCAAAACTCCTTCCCAATTGATCAGAAATCATTCGCGAAGTTGACTACTTGAAACGACTTTTCGCTATCTTTAATATTCGGTTTTAACTATTTGAATGACATTTCTGGCCTTAGCGTTCTTCACGAAACTTGTTCGTATTCATATTCTGAGTCTAAATATCAAGTTTGACCAAGTTTGACTTTTCGAAAACCCTAGTTTGACTGAACTGTATAGGAGGGGCAAAATAGTAACTTCACTTAGTTTTGAATTGAGATTCGTTTAGTAACTTGGAGTTTGTCAGCATGTCTTGTATGCGTATTTGGAGTACTTCTATGTAATTCTGGGCTAGTGTTGACCAAGTCAAATGTTGGGCTCTTTTTGCAGTTTTACTAAACTTCGGGGGCCTATGTGCAATTATTTAAAACTTCGCATTTGAACAAACTTAATGTTTTGAGACCAACAACCTGACTTAGAAGGATACTTGGAGCCTTAAGAAGGAATTATTTGACTCGGGAGTTATCAAATCAATGGTGGGGGTCTTTCTGTAATTTTAGCAAACTTTAGGGGCCTAAGTGTAATTTACTGAAAGTTGTAGATCTCGATGCTAAGTTCATATGGATGAGTTAAGAGTCATTCTTGGATGTTGTTGGGCCAGTATGAGTGTAATATGAGGTCCAAACACAATCAGGGAGACAGTTTCAAAGTATTAGGGGCATTTTGGTCAAGTTAGCTTGCTTGACCTGCATTTTATTGCATTCTTGCATAAAACCTCATATAGAGGATATATGCTAATAGGTTGTATACTTTACTTGTGTATATCCAGCCGTTATTAAGGATCGTTCGAAGTAGACGTACGTTTTCGTGTTGCTGCATTTACGGTGAGACTCGGAGACGAGCGTTGTAGGAGTGCTAGTGTTGCTTTGCGCCTTTCATGGCTCAGAGGTAAGTACATATGTACGGCCTTTCTATATCAAAATGTGTGTTTGTGTTTGATGTTTCAAATGAATGTTTGTTATATGAAATAGTATGAGAATGCATGTTTTCCACTCGAATGTTGTTAAATTATTTTATTCATCTCCTTTGAGAGCTCTCGGAAATTTACTTGTGAACGGTTGATATTCTGATTCTGTTTATGTGAAAGAGAAGAAATAAAATACCTCTAATAGACTTATGACGATGTACAGAGTACTGTTATTAATGGGAGGCATCAAGCGATCCTCCATTTTCTTATGGCTAAGACCATTGAAGCAATTCTTCTTATTATTGGATAAAACGTCAATGTTCAAAAATCCGCCCCCGATGAGCCAAAATGTACCAAGTTATTGAGGCCAAGGGTTTTATAGAGCTATAGAGTGCTACTTATACTTGTAAGGGTCACTACGGTATAGGGGTGTCGACACTTAAGGCCTTTTAGCTAATGTTATGAGCGGGGTTGACGAATGGGCTCCCTTAACGCTCGGGTGAAATAGGGTTTGATAGACCCTAGAAGGAACCCTTAGTGGTTATTTCGTTATCCCTCTGTTTACATCGATCCTGCTGGTGGCTCTTGACACGCCTCAGCTAAATTAAACTGTTGATTGAAGTCGAAATTAAAAATTGACTACTCATTAATGTTGTTTGTGGCTCTTGATATGCCCTAATCGATTGAAATGAATTGTAAATCTTGGCTACTCATGAACTACTATCGTTATCATTTCAAATGAACTTTGTTTACTCTGGATATTTTACCAACTACTCGTGGTTTCTCAATGTTATTAAATTGAGAGGTTTTTGTTACTCGGTTATTTCAAGTTGATCCAAATTTTCCAATATGATAGTTTTACTGTTTAAATCTTCTGATTTGTTTCAACTCATGCTTCCGTGCCACTCGTTGCTTTACATGTCGTAGTGTGTACTTACTCAGTTTTTACTGATCAATTTCTTCAAAACTGCGTCGGCTTTTGCCATTTTAAAACCGCAGGTCGTCAATCAAAGTGGGGGATGGGAACGCTGGAACGAGACGAAGAAGTATAGCTTAACTTAGATCACATAGTAGATCACAAATGTTATGTTTTAAATTGTACTTATTATCGAAATTTTGTTATGTACATTAAGCGAAATGTAATCTTAATAGTATATTTCTACTTTTGGTTGTCGATTGTCTCTTTAACCCTGAACCGAGATCCCGGGTTGTTTCACCAGCTGCTTTGTGCCATGAAAGATATTTGGGATTACCTACTTTTATTTGCGAAGAGAGGAAAAGAACCTTCAGCATTTTGAAAGACATAGTTTGGAAAAAAAGATCTACCTGGAAAGAGAAGATTGTATCCCCTGTAGGTAAGGATATTATGTCAAAATCTGTTATGCAATCTCTACCCACTTACTACATGTCTTGTTTTATGTTACCTATCTCCTTAACTAAAGATCTTGAAAGTATTATGTCTAAATTTTGGTGGGGAATTAATATGGATAAGAGAGGCATCCATCGTTCTTCGTGGTCCAAAATGTGTCTTCCTAAACAGAAGGGCGGTTTAGGCATGAAAGACATGGAACCTTTCAACCTATCTATTCTTTCAAAATAGGTTTCAGGGTTCACAAAAATCCAAACCTACTTGTTTCTAAAGTACTACAAGCTAAGTATTTCAGAGACAATGGGATTCTTGATGCAGAGCTGGGATGTTCCCCCTCTTACATTTGGAGAAGTTTTATGATGGCTGAAAGTTCCTTGAAGGAAGGTAGCGGGATTATAGTGGGTACTGGAGAAAGAATTCTTATCTACAAGGAAAACTCTATTGGGAATTGTATTCAGAAAGCCATATTTATGGTTGAATTAATAATTCTTAATAGATAATTATTTGCATCTTAATTTAACAAACACGTCAGTATGCAAATGCTATTTATTATTTTCCATATAAATATGCATTATAAAGTCCAATGTTTCATGCCTAAGACAATCAGACATGCAGACGAGTTCGGGCATGCGCGAGATTGATTTTCGTTACTTATGGAATATAAGTAAGGGTCACAGTCTAGATGATTTTGGACAAATCATCGGAACGAATGTAGTGTAACATTATAGTGACACATCTTGGTCAAGGAAACGGTATAGCATACTTTGTGTATGTTGAACAGGACCGGCATATGAAATATAATTATCTCGGACTGACCGAAGTGAGATAATATAATATTTCATTGTTATTGGTACTACTGTAAACTCTTAATCTATGATTATTTATGTGGACACAAATCTTAATTAATCATTATTTTGATATATTGAGTGCGATTCAAATGCGAGTCAACAATCCTGGTATATTGGATAATGATTGTTATGATTTGGTGAAAGCTAAACAAATCATGGAATCCAAGTCTCGTATGAGAATGATGTACCGTCCTGGGAGATCACTTGGTTTTGTTATGTCAAGTCCCGCCGGATGGTTATTTTTAACCAGACATAACGAATAAGGGTTGAGTGGTATAGATAAGGGAATACATAAGATGTTGATGAGATCGAAATTGTCAGTAAGAGTAGATCAGCATTAACGGGTATTTGTAATCTAAAAGTGGGGAGTTATCTGATATTAATAACAGGAGTGAATCAGGTTGTGCAAGACTTGGAATAGCTCAGCTATTTCAAGGCCTTGAATCAGCTTTCAAAGCCTTGAATCAGTCTCAGAGGCTTGAAAATAGTTTAGCTATTTTCAAGGCCTTGAAACTGGATTCAAAGCATTGAAACTGATTAACCTGTATGCACACTCTCAGGGGGGTTTTCTGAAAACTCACTGATTTGATTCCCTCTCTTTCTTTCATATGTTTGATTCACAGTTATTATATGATGAAAGAAAAATTGTTCTAAAATGCTTTGAGCCTAAGATATTATCTGTTTGACCATGATAATGCAGGAATTTTTGTTCCCAATATTAGCAGGATTGTTTCCTAAACTGAAGTTGTGCAGGTTTGGAAATAGATGAATATTTTGGTCCTGTGATCAATCAGAGACTTATGATAGCTTCTCAGATTGCTTATGGACAAGATCACAACATTATATCTGAAGATTGTGATCAACTATCCGTTGGAGAAAGCTGTTAAAGAGAGTCAAAGCTGTTGCCTACAAAATAGGAAGTTGTTGCTGAAAATCTGGGAAGATTTGCAGAGCTTCAAACAGTTTAAATAGAGCTCACCTTGAAGCGAAAATATACGAGACTCAACGGGCAAAAAAAGAGACAAGTTTCTCGATTGACAAAGCATAAAAGAAGAACATCAACTCTCAATCCTTTCCACAGAAGTTCACTGCATTTTCACTGCAGTTTTTCTACTCTAAGTGTACTTCTGTATTGAGCTGTATTGGTAGATCATTTTTGTATTATCTCTACATATATTCTCAAGGATTGTTCAAAGTTAATAATAGAGAATTCTTATTTAATCGGTTAGCTAGAGAAGGTACTAGACAGGTTAGGGAAAACCACAAGTTGTAACAGAGTAAGGGAACTCTCTGGGCTTGAGTTCTAGGGCTTAGCTTTTGATTAATAAGAATTGTGTTGAGAATCCTGCAGGGATCTAAGCCCTGAGGTAGAGATTTAGATCCAAGTGGACTGAACTCTATAAATCATTTGTCTTCTGCTTTTACAGTTCATTTTTTTAATAGTTTTTGAAGCACACAAAACTGTCTGTTTTTCAAGGGTTTGAACTTTTTTTCAAGGCCTTGAAAAATGCATACTTTCTTTATACTGTCTGCATCTTCTCCAAAGGCTTGAACTAGTTTTCAAGTCCTTGAACTTCATTGTTTGCACAAGTTTTCATCTTCCTATCACGTTTTGCAAAAAGTTTGCATACTCTATTCAAC
This sequence comes from Linanthus parryae, assembly GCA_023055425.1. NCBI lineage: Eukaryota > Viridiplantae > Streptophyta > Magnoliopsida > Ericales > Polemoniaceae > Linanthus > Linanthus parryae. The sequence continues at coordinate 68,739,098 of JALGPY010000007.1, read as the reverse complement.
CTCCCCCCCCCCCTCTAGAGTATCTTAGCTGCATTAACATCTGCATACTCACACTTTCAATTGGTATCAGATCTTGTATCACTGTCTAAGATTTAACCATCTGGTGATCATGAGTACTGCAGGTGATGGTGGTTTCGCACAGGGAAGAGGAGCTAACAGACCTCCTCTATTTTGTGGACAAAATTTTGCTCACTTGAAAGCTCTCATGAAAATTTTCATTATTGATCAAGATCTAGAGCTTTGGACCATTATCCAAAATGTACCTCATACTTTCTACACAGACAAAGATGGGATCAGAACTACCAAAACAGAAGACTCACTCTCCTCTTCTGAATTAGAGCAATTTTATAAGAACTACAAAGCTATTAACATTTTGTATTGTGCTTTGAGTACAGATGAATTCAACAGGATCTCTGGATGCCCAACTGCAAAAGAAATCTGGGATAAGCTTGTGGTTACCTTTGAGGGAAGCAGTCAAGTCAAGCAAACCAAGATCAACATTTATCTCAGGCAATATGAACTGTTTAAGATGAATGCAAATGAGTTAATCATAGACATGTTCAAGAGGTTCACTGATATTTTTAACAACCTTGATTCACTGGGAAAACATTTTTCCAATGAAGAAAAGGTGAGGTAGATTCTCAGAAGTCTTCCAAAGGAAAAATGGGAACCAAAGACCACAACTATTGAAGAAGCTCAGAATCTCTCAACTTTACAACTTGATGACCTACAAAGGAAGCTCCTGACACATGAGATATCTATGAATGAAGTTGTTGGAGAACTCCCAGACAGTGTAAGAACTTAGCTCTCAAAGCCAAAGAGAATGATAGAACACAAATCCTTGAAACTGAGTATGGTGATGATGAAGATCCAATTGCCTTAATTTCCAAAGCCTTGACAAGGATTCTCAAAATGAAGAAAAACTTTGGAAACAAAGATTTCAACATAGAAAGGCCTAGATCCTCCAGCAGCAAGGACTACAAAGTTAAGTCCTCTTCAGAAAACAAATCAAAATTTATGAACTGCTTTGAATCTAGTCATGCAGGACACTTGATAAGAGACTGTCCACACAAGAAAAGCAAGATCTTTCAAAAGAAAGATCATGACAGAAGAAAGAAAGCCATGATAGCTTCATGGAGTGATTCAGATAGCTCTAGTGAATCTTAATCTGAGGAAGAACATGCCAACCTATGCTTTATGGCCAAGCATGATGAAAGTTCTGAGAAGAACATTGAGGTAATGGTAAATTGTCTGATTTCAAAACCAAAAGAAGCTCTTTCAGAATATCTCAGAACAATGCTTTTGAATGAGGACGATTATCTGAAAGAGATCAGACTTTTGAAAAAAAAAGATCATGAGCAAGCAAAAGAAACTTGTTTGTCTAAATCAGAATCTTGAAATCTCTCAGAAGAAAACGGATAGTGATTTTAAGGCCTTGAAAACCAGTTTCAAAGCCTTGAAAACACAATTAAAGGAAGTAGTCATTGAGAACTCCTCAATGAGTGACAGCCTTGTTAGTCTAAGACATAAGATTGATGAATTAGAGAAACAAAAGACTACTCTTACTGAGAAACTTCAAGAATCTTAATTGGTCAAAGTCAAGCTTGCTGGATCAGAACACAAGTTGAACTTGATTCTTGGAGGAGGTTCACAAAGCTGGTTTTGGATTCAATCCAAACTTTCCAAGAAGGAACAATACTAGATTTGTGAAAGGGGGAAACAAAACATCTCCTACATGTCATTACTGCTGCAAAACTGGTCATGTTAAGATGGCTTGTTCTTTTAGAAGAAGAGACCCTCACATAATGAGGAACACTTTCCTTTTCAAATCAAAGGACAAGTTAAGCAGATTTGGGTTCCTAAAGGGGTTAGGCCACCTAACATGGTTGATCCTGAATATGAATCCAAATTCCACACTTGGTCTAACAGCTGGGTAAGGCAGTGATTGGTGTTTGCAGGTTGTGGTTTATGGACAGTGGTTGCTCAAGACATATGAGTGGAAAGAGATCTCTATTCTCATAATAGAAGGAGCAATTAGAAGGTTCAATAACACTTGGTGACAAAGACAAATGCAATATTCTTGGTATTGGAAAAGTTGGTACAAATTCTGAAAACTCTATTTCTGATGTGTATCTAGTTGAAGGTTTGAAATTTAATTTGCTTAGTGTATCTCAGCTTTGTGATAATGGCAACAAAGTTATCTTTGATAAAGAGAAGTGTGTGGTGCGAAATGAGAAATCAGGAGATTGCATTCTCACAGCCTCTAGATCAAACAATGTTTATACTCTTCAGACTAACAAATTTGCAGGTGAAAGTTTGAAGTGTCTTAAGGCCTTGAAAGAGGATTCAAAGCTTTGGCACATGAAACTTGGTTATATCAGTTTGCATACTTTGAACAAGTTGATTTCCAAAGACTTGGTAAGAGGATTGCCATCCATCAAGTTCAAAGAAGATGAAATGTGCAAAGCATGTGCACAAGGCAAGCAGATCAGAAGTTCCTTCAAACCAAAGAAGTTTGTAAGTACAAATAGACATATTGAATTGCTTCATATGGATCTCTTTGGTCCTATGAGGACTCCTACTCCAAAAAGTAAATGGTATATGCTAGTTGTTGAAGATGATTTTTCTAGATATATTTGGGCTTTGATTCTCAAAGAATAATCTGAAGCACTCTCTGAATTTTCAAAACTTTGCAGAGAACTTCAAAACTTGAAAACCTACATGTAGCTTCAATCAGAAGTGATCATGGTAGAGAAATTGATCAGTTAGAATTTGATTTATTCTGTGATAAGCATGGTATTACTCACAACTTTTCTGCTCCAAGAACTCCTCAACAGAATGGTGTTGTTGAAAGAAAGAATAGGACTCTTGAAGATATGACAAGAACAATGCTTCTTGAGAACAAGCTGCCAAAACATTATTGGGCAGAAGCTGTGAATACAGCAAACTATATTTTGAACAGGTGCTTAACCAGACCGATTCTGAAGAAGACCCCCTATGAACTATTCAAATGAAGGAATCCAAACATTTTATACTTCAGACCCTTCGGATGTACTTGTTTTATCCACAACAATGGAAAAGACAATCTTGGCAAGTTGGATGCAAGAAGTGATGAATACTTGAATTTGAACAAGCATGAATCAGAAGAAGAGACTGAGAATCCATTAGGATTCAAGAAAGGTTCAGAAGAAAATATAAGACATTTCCAAGACCTTGAAAATAGTGCTCAAGGCCTTGAAAGTAAACCTCAAAGCCTTGAAAAAGATGATCAGAAGGATTCAAGTGACAAAGCTACTACTTCAAGACCAGAGAAGATCTATGGAGAGCCTGAACCATGGTCTCCAAGAAAGAGATTCAAATATCTCTCATTCCATCCAGCTGATAATATCATGTCAGATCCAACCATTGGTACACAAACTAGATCACAGTTGAAGAACTTTTGTGCTTTTAATGCTTTTATTTCTCTTGTAGAACCAAAAATTGTGAACGAAGCTTTACAAGAAGAAGAATGGATCATTGCTATGCAAATTGAACTCAAAGAGTTTGAAAGGAATAAGGTTTGGAACGTGGTTCCTCCACCTACAAACTAGTCTGTCATTGGTACCAGATGGGTATTCAAAAATAAGTTGGATGAAAGTGGCAATGTAATCAAAAACAAAGCAAGGTTAGTTGCTCAAGGTTACAATCAAGAAGAAGGTATTGACTATGAGGAAACTTTTTTTTCCAGTTTCCAGGTTAGAAGCAATTAGAATTTTACTTGCATTTTCATCTTACAAGAACATGAAACTGTTTCAAATAGATGTGCATTTGTGCTTTCTTGAATGGCTATTTACAAGAAGAAGTTTATGTTGCACAACCACCTGTTTTTGAAAATGACAAGTTTCCAGATCATGTTTACAAAATTGACAAAGCTCTTTATGGTTTGAAACAAGCTCCAAGAGCTTGGTATGAAAGACTGTCAAAGTTTTTACTTGAAAATGATTTCAAAAGAGGTCTAGTAGACAAGACTCTTTTCATAAAGACTCGTGAGAAAGATTTACTTGTAGTTCAGATATATGTTGATGATACATTATTTGGAGCTACTAATGATCAATTATGCAGATAATTCTCAAGTCTTATGAGCAGGGAATTTGAGATGAGCATGATGGGAGAGTTGAACTTGTTCCTAGGCCTTCAAATACATCAATTGAAGAAGGGCATCCTTCTGCATCAAAGCAAGTACACAAGAGACTTACTAAAAAAAATACAGTATGGCTCAATGTAAGGAAGCCAAGGCCCCTATGAGTTCTACACTATCCTTAGACAATGATGAATCTGGTAAGAGTGTCAATGTAAAAGAGTATAGAGGCATGATTGGATCATTACTCTATCTGACAGCAAGCAGACCAGATATTATGTTTAGTGTGTGTATGTGTGCTAGATTTCAAGTTGATCCAAAAGAATCACACTTAAATGCAGTGAAGAGAATATTCAGATATCTCAATGGTACCAAAGACTTAGGGATTTGGTATCCAAGACATTCTAACTTCTCTTTACATGGTTTTTCAGATGCTGACTTTGCAGGTTACAAGGTTGATAGGAAAAGTACTTCAGGAACTTTCCAATTCATTGGATCATCCTCGATCATTTGGCATTCCAAGAAACTAAATTCATTTGCTCTATCAACAGCTGAAGCTGAATATATAGCTGCAGGAGCATGCTTCTCACAAGTGTTATGGATTGCTCAACAGCTAAGAGACCTTGGATTTGATTTCAGGAGCATACCTATTAAGTGTGATAACACTATTGCAATTTCAATTACAAATAATCCGGTGCAACACTCAAGAACCAAGCACATTGATGTCAGACACCATTTCATCATAGATCATGCTGAGAAATGTAATATTCTTCTTGAATTTGTTGCTAATAACATGAAAATTGCAGATATCTTCACTAAACCATTAGCAGATGAAAGGTTCTCAGCTCTAAGATTGGAATTGGGAATGCTAAGTAAATATGCATTGGTTTAGGGGGAGCATCAGGTAAGAAAGGTAAGCTTTATATCTTTTCAAAGGTTTAAAATGAGTTTCAAAGCCTTGAAAATCAGTTCAAAGCCTAGGCTTTTACGTGTTTTAGTGTTATAATTTTTCAAGACCTTGAAAACCTTTTCAAAGCCTTGAAAATTAGTCTGCTACACTGATAGTCAATAATCTTGGATCATTCTGTGTTGGGTAATATCTATGTAGATATTTGCCTAATATAGCCCCTTCCCTTTTCAAAAATTTTTTTAGCCAAAAAAAGTATTAGTATATTTTATTTTCCATCGGCATAAAAGATTTGAAATCCCTCTGATCATTGCAAATCTTTTGAGATCAGAGAGATACTAGTTTCCTTTTGAAACTCAAACTCTTTCGGTATTTATCTTCTTCACTTCTCCTTCATTCTGTATCACTCCGCCTCTCTCTATTCTTCTCCCAAACCCTAATGAGCACAAGGAGAACCTCAGACAGAATCAAGATGGCTGGAAGTTCGAAACCTGTCTCAGACAAGAAAAGAAAAGCAGTCGTGGATGAAGTTCAAGAGATCAGTGAAGACTGTGCTTCAAAAAGCTTTACCGAGGAAGAATAAGAATCTTCACCACCCAAGAAGATGGTGAGAAAAGATCAAGCTCCATCAAAGAAGAAACAAACTACGAAATCAACACAAGAGAAGCAAAAGGGAATCTATATTGGAAGCCCTAAGAGAGACAAGAAGAAGACAGTTTATGAGGTTAAAGGAAAGGAAAAGAAATCCTTATTCAAGACTCAGACTACTTCAGTATCCTACGGAGTGTACTCCATATACAACAAATGGAAAATGACAAGGATCCGTCCGAGTCTTTAGAAGCTTCAAAAGAAGGAAAGAAAAATCTCAAGACTGTCTCTCCTCAATAGAAAAGATTAGCTGTAAAGAAGAAGCTGAAGCATGGGAAGAAAGCCCTGGAAGGGCTCATCTTCCTATTCAATAGTGTTATTGAGAAGATCAGCTCCTTATTGAGGAACTAGATGTGATTTCACAAGAAGTTCAAGCCAACAGTGAAGAAAGTGAGGAAGAAGTAGGGAACCAAGAGGATGAGAAAGAACCTTAATCTTGCCTACTCTTTCTTCCCCAATCTCTCTTCTTCAAAGTTTTTCTTTAAAGTTTTCAAAATTTTCAAGACACTTGATCCAACATCTTCTATCTTTTTGATGAAAGTCAAAAAGGGGGAGAAATTCTAGGTTCTTTAGTTTTTATTTCTAGGTTTATTTGCTATTTGCTAAACTGTTTAAGTTTTTGTTGGTACTATTGAATAAGTTGGATCTTTTTGGAAATACTGTGTTATAAATTGTGAACTAATCAATTTATTTTGCAGAGACTAAGGATCAAACAGAATTTGGTTTTGTCTTTCATCAAGGGGGAGATTGAAAGATCAGGTTGTGCAATACTTGGAATAGCTCAGCTATTTCAAGGCCTTGAATTAGCTTTCAAAGCCTTGAATCAGTCTCAGAGGCTTGAAAATAGTTTAGCTATTTTCAAGGCCTTGATACTGGATTCAAAGCCTTGAAACTGCTTAACCTGTATGCACACTCTCAGGGGGAGTTTTCTGCAAACTCTCTGATTTGATTCCCTCTCTTTCCTTCATATGTTTGATTCACTGTTATTAGATGATGAGAAAAAAAATTCTAACACGCTTTGAGCATAAGATATTATCTGTTTGACCATGATAATGCAGGAATTTTTTTTTCCAATATTTGTAGGATTGTTTCCTAAATTGAAGTTGTGCAGGTTTAGAAATAGATGAATATTTGGTCCTGTGATCAATCAGAGACTTATGACAGCTTCAAATATTGCTTATGGAAAAGATCACAATAATATCTCTGAAGATTGTGATCAACTATCCGTTGGAGAAAGCTGTCAAAGAGATTCAAAGTTGTTGCCTACAAAATAGGAAGTTGTTGCTGAAAATTTGGGAACATTTACAGAGCTTCAAACAGTTTAAATAGAGCTCACCTTGAAGCGAAAATATACGAGAGTCAACGGGCAAAAGCAATTGACAAGTTTCTGGATTGACAAAGCACAAAAGAAAAAAATCAAACTCTCAATCCTTTCCAAAAGAAGTCCACTGCAATTTTTTTACTCTAAGTGTGCTTCTGTATTGAGCTGCATTGGCAGATCATTTCTGTATTATCTCTACATCTATTCTCAAGGATTGTTCAAAGTGAACAATAGAGAATTCTTAGTTAATCAGTTAGCTAGAGCAGGTACTAGACATGTTAGGAAACCACAAGCTGTAATAGAGTAAGGGAACTCTCTGGGCTTGAGTTCTAGGGCTTAGCTTTTGATTAATAAGAATTGAGTTGAGAATCCTGCAAGGATCTAATCCCTGAGGTAGAGACGTAGGTCCAAGTGGACTGAACTCCATAAATCACTTTTCTTCTGCATTTACAGTTCATTCTTTTTTATAGTTTTTGCAGCACACAAAACTGTTTGTTTTTCAAGGATTTGAATTGTTTTCAAGGCCTTGAAAAAGGCATACTTGCTTTATATTGTCTGCATCTTCTCCAAAGGCTTGAACTTCATTGTTTGCACAAGTTTTCATCTTCCTAGAAAGTTTTTCAAAAAGTTGGCATACTCTATTCAACCCCCCCCCCCCCCCCCGTCTAGAGTATCTTAGCTGCATTAACATCTGCATACTCACACTTTCAAGGAGCTCATACATAATGATGAGAATAAATGTCGGAGTGTAATTATAGTTTTATGGTGGATTAAACTATAATAAATAATTAGTTTTGAATTTAATTCGGGGAATTATGAGTTCAAATATATTATTGAGAGCCGATTCATTTATTTTCTTCAAAGGTCCCCGACGTAGTCCAACAAAAGTGTGATCATGTGATTCACAAGTGTTTTTGAGTGTCAAGTGTGTGGGATGTAAATTGAGATTATGTTTGGTATTTTATAGTAGACGGATATTACTATAAACCATATGATTAGGACTTAATTGAAAGCTACACTAAAGTTTGTAGGGAGGGACTTGCTATGTAAAATTTTCCTACAAGGGACTTGTGTGCAATTATGGGTATACCTAATATAAGGGTTAGTAATATTACTATATAAATAGTCCATCATAGTTCTTAAGTGAGGATGATTGTCAATACATTTTTTTCACAGAAGAGAGAAAAACTCAGTTGTGCCTTCATGAGCTTTTCTTATTCGTATCATCATCGAACTTCAATCGGAGCTTGGATCATACGTCGGAAGACTTCCAGACACACCAGATTCCGTTTTCGGATGTTTAGGCCTAGATAACGATCTTGGATCGTCTTTGGTAAAACGCGAAAGTTGTAGATCTTAGAAAAAATATCACACATGTTTAAACGACGTGTCGATCGGAGTTGTAGAACTCCAGATATCGCTGGTTAAAGTTTCTGGTCCGCAGTTGATTTTCAGCAGGATCTGAATTTGGTTTTTGGAGCTTAACCGGAGCTACAGATGTCGGATGAAGACGAGCCATATATGAAAATCGTGTATCACGACGAGACAAATTTAATAGAATAAGCCTCGGTGTCTGATTCAGAACAGAGATTCGTCAGCGGCTAGTCAAGTCTCGGGATTTGCGTCGTCCCAGTCTGGATGGACTGTGGTAAGTCTTATTCCGCAAGCTAACTTGTCACAATAATTTTTTGAATGCCTATGATTAATTCTCTGCATAAATCACGTGGTCCGGGACAAATCTCATCGAATTTTTCCTTCAAGTGGTATCAGAGCCAACGTTGATTTTATGCTAAGATTAATCTAGCCATGTTGTCCGGCTAAAATACGGTAAATGTGTGAATGGAATGCATTATGCTAACGCTGTTTTGCAAATTCACTGTTATTATGGACATATTGTTGGAATAGATGCCCTAGAGGCAATCTAGTTTAGTATGAATTTGTATATGGCTATAAAATTCATTTATTATTTATTGGATATTTAATATAATGAAGTCCTTAGATTTACAATTGTGTTGTTTATCTTAAATATCCCTAGTCAAGTATAATGATTAATGGGACAATCATATATAGACTAGTATGGGGTTGGATTGATATGGAGATATCACGATCCAACACATAGGTGTGCATTACGGAATGTTGCACTGGATTGACCCATCTCCGAGAAGGCTACATACACGTTATGTTGAGTCACAAGCGCTTCTCGCGGTGCAATGGTATTGTCATCCTTAGACTTGAAGTCACTAGATATTCTAGTTGTGGATCATTGTGATCTTGGTAGCGTTAAAACCTACACCGTAACTGGGTAGTTATAAAGGCGTGTACTGGATACAATGAGAAGCAAGCTTAGAGATCGTAGTGGACGTAGAGAGGATTTGCCCCTCCCATATAACGGGAGCAAATATCCTAGGCCACTCGAGGGATAGTGCTTATAGAAAGTCTGGCCAGACTCAAATAAATCAATATGGGATATTGATGTTATTTGCACGAATAAGGCTATTCCCATGGATCGAGAAATTATGGATTGGATATACGAGTGTGACTTGTATGTCTCGTGTCCAATCCGGATATGGAGGCAAAGGGATGAGACAATTACTTGTACAAAGGTTGTCAAGATGACTATTCTATTAGTTGGCTAGAATGGATGTTTTGCTAGAGACCGCTCCATATTAGCAAATAGTTGCTACCAACTAGATAGAACCATAGTTAGTAAAATACGGGACGCAAATAAATCGTGGTATGGTACGTACGTGTATTATACGATTTTATGTTAAAAATACGTTAGTAAATGTTCGGCTAAAAAATACGGGATTTGATTAATTCGAGTATTCTATACGTACGTGTATAATTCGTATACTAGTTATTCATTCGGAATAAAAAATACGGGTGCGTTTGTTAGTATTTTAGCATACATAATGAGTTATTTGTGTCCCACATTGCAATCTTTTCATATTTTTATCAAATATTTAAAATAATTTGTACTGCATGTACTCATTTGTTTATCATTTTGTATAAATATACTATTTACTCATAACTAACACATGACTTATTTTACTTATGTAAAAATAATATCAAACTATTTATGATCAAAACTTCCATAAAGAAAAGTTACTGCGCATTCCCTAAGCTTAAGCCTTAATTATTTTGAAAATTAATAAGACTCAAGATGCATGTACATAGCTATTTCAACTTAAACTTTTAAAATTTTATAATAAATACTTGTAAATCTATATACTAATATATATTTATAATGAATAAAATATTTTTCTTTACACTATTATTCTTTCCAAAAAAATATTTATAATAAATAAATAGTAAGAAAATATTTAATAATAACTAATTACTATAGCTTCTAATATTTTGGATAACAATTTATGCGCGGTAATTTTGTATGGAAGAAGTTTTATTCGGAAGTATTATACGTTAAAACGTTAAATACGAGTATTAGACTTTTTTGGTCAAAAATTCGAGTATTTTTCATTAGGTCCGGCAATAGTACGAAATACGGAAGTATTTTTCATTTATACGTACGGACGGGTATTAAACGGAAAAATTCGGAGTATTTACTAACTAGGGATAGAACCTATGGGGTCACACGCTACATAGAGTTGAACTAGATTTGGGAATTAATTAATTGGATTAATTAATTAGAAGGATCACTTTGCAAACCCTTGCAAACTTAGTAGGGACTAATTTGCAAGGAAGGGACTAAATTGAATTCTAGTTGGACTAGAATAAGTCCTTTAGGTAGTTAACAAGGAGTTGTTGGACTATATAAAGGACCCTCCTTCCTTCCTTCCCATAACTTATGCTCATTAGTGAGCATAACAAGAGTGGGAGAGAACAAAAGGAGAGAGAGCAAGCAACAAAGGAGGCCCGACGCCACCCTTGCCGCCGCCCTCGTCCCCGTCGGCCAAAAGAGGCCGAGACCCTCTTTTGGGTCTCGTTTTGCGTGATTTCTTCTTCCTCTTCCTATTCCGGGCTAGCACCAAGGATTTTGGGAGATCTAGGATCAACTCTAGGCGTGGATCAACTATAGAGAACGTGACATTATTCGCGTTTGAAGTCATCAAGGAGAACCGAAAGGTGTGTTTATGATTTCTCACCTTTACCATCGTTATGCATCTTGACTTGTGATCCTTGGAGGGTTTTGCATGGTTTTATGTTTGATTATGCTTCCGTTGTGCGATCCATGAATCAAAACCCTACACATATTAAATTTTATTTTATGTCTGTGGTTGTGGTTTTATTGCCGTGTTTTAGGCACTATTTTGGGTTGTAATTAATTGTAAAGTCTCCGGTTTATAGAGAATTGTAAATTAATTAGTAGTTTTTTTTTTAATTTTATGTAGTCTAGATCCATGTAGTAGGATAGGACTTTGTAATTGAAATTGAAGGAACATGGTGGACCCAAAAAAAATAGACGAAGATGATTAGAGCATTCAAAGATTGGAAGCGACTATCGAGATGATGAAGACATGGCCATAATAACAGTTTATATTATTTCTGTTATTGTGGGTGGATGTTTTATTATGTTGTGTTGATTGATTTATTATTTGTTAATAGTCACTAATCAAGATATCACGGACAACATGGATATTAAAACGGTTGTATGCATGTCAATATCAATCTAATTTTGTTTGAATTTAATTTTGTTTATGAAAAATTATTCGCTCAATTGAGATCAAAATTGGTCACAAAATAATTGTTTGTTTAAACTAGATATTATATTGTAAATTTTGGTCAAGTCAAATAAGGTGTATATTTTTCAAGATTAATAAAAATAAGTATTTTAAACAAAAATATTAAGTGGATAAAGAGTTATCTTTGGCAAATTAATGAATCCCGAGTCCTCCATTACTGATTTGAAAACAATGTAATTAATGTGAGTGCCCCATTGGTACCATAGCTGGTTGCGGATTGTTTGACAAATCTCCTTATAAGGATAGTTGTTGAATCTAGTGTGGGGCAAGTCTCCCCATCAGAACTGCTTTTTTAAAATAAGAGATTCAGTTCAGTACGAAGTAATGGTTGAATCACTTAACAATAAAATTGGTAATATCCTCCCATCAAGTTCTTGTTACTAATTTTGTTGGGCCTAAGAGTCGGCTATTTAGTTTTATTGGACAGGTAAATGTCCAGAAAATAAATCTAAAGTGACGTTTTCTGTTTGATTTATTTCAAAGTCGAGTGGTCCATCATCACAGGCAGTTGAAATGGAAATCGAATTGCCGATGAATTATAATATTAGTTGAATTCAAAGATTAAGCATACTCAGGGGCATAAATATTTTTTATTTATCGTGTTTGTCAGATAATTAAAGATGCTAGGTTTTGAACCCAGGATGTGTTCTCGAATATTATAAATTAACTAGAATTATAATAGTTGGAAGAGAATTTTTTAAAAGTTGTCTTGACTGCGAAAGATTACAAGTGTGTGTTGAACAAGTTTTGCACTTAAGAACCTAGTGATGAGGCGGGTGGTGTAAATACCCGAGCCTATCAAAGGTTAGATAAGGTTGGTGAGATGTCGCTGGTTACATCTTGGCATATGTAAAATGTAGTGCAACATCAGCATCAACCGGTGTCAGATGCATACGATATGGTGCAAACATGTAAATATGTTTGGGCATCAAGATCAGGTTGCAATGTTAGTGGCAATAAGGGTGTTAATGAACACATAGATGAGATAGAGCCCCAGCACGCAATCATGTTCTAAGGATATTACATCGTTTGAGTGAACATGTGATCAAGGGATCTCAGATCCATAGTAAAAACTAGGTCAGTCAGATAAAGAGGTCCCATATAATTCTTTTAAGCAATTTTGAATGAATAAAACATTGATAAGTGGAGTTATTCATCGACAAAAATGCTAAATTGAATTATTTGTGGGTAGAAGACTCGTCAGGAGTACAACTAGTATATTGGTGAATGAAAATAGGTTCTACTTCTAAATCATCTGGTAGTAGGAAGTAGAAATATATTCCTAAATCCAATTAAGGTTGTTGTTTTTATTCCTCAGATGTGATGCTAATACAAGCCGAAAGGCAAGAATTTTATTTGCTATCAGAAAAGACATCAGGAAAAAACAACTTAATCAAAGATGAACAACTCAATCGTGTCTACTGCACTATTCGTCAAATCATGTTTAGTTACTCGTTCAACCAATCCTGGTTTGTAGATACGAGAGAGACTAATAATGTTTGGAATCCCTTATGAGGGTTCGGGACAAGTAGACGATATGGTAGTGTAGAGATAGACATCATGACAAGAGATACTATTAGTGTAGGCACTTTTGCAGTGGAATAATTTTATGGTAGAACTTTAGTATCGAGAGATTGTCTTATGTGCTAAATTTAATGCAAGCTTTTTTTTTTGCCTGAGGTGTTTTTAGCATAGTGGTGACAATTGTATATTAAAGTACCATAATATTTCCTAATACAAAAAGATTAGCCGAATAATATCACTGATAGAAGAAATATTTTTTTTATAGATATGATCGGATTAGTGAAGTGAAGTGTTATTCAACTATTCTGCTATCGTCTTAAGATTATTCATTAGAGACTGTTTGGTACTTTTGAATTTAGCGCACTCTAAATTGGTCATGACTACATCCATGGAATTGTAGAAAAGGATAAAATTGTTCTAGACACTTTCAGGTAGGGAGAATTCATTCCGATAAGTTAGAAGCTAAATTAGAAGTATGTCTCTTGGTTGAATATAGAAGGATAAGATTGTTACTTATTTATGATCTTAAGGATCAGAAGGTTATTGTCGGCACAATACCTGATTCTTGGAAAAGGGAATCATATGAATAAGAAACTGTAACATAGAGTTGTTTTAAAGGAGTTTAAGGAAGATGTTAAAGTTGTTAGTTTTGCGATAACACAAACACAAGAAGCACGAGAAACGGGAGATCTTTGTCGTAGTGGGAGAGTTATATGACAACCTCATAGGTTGAGCTACTTGGGATAAGTTGAATCCCGGATAAGTTTTAACTCAGTCCTAATACTATGAAGAAACAATGAATGTTGAATATGCACAGTCATGACATTAGTCTATAGCATCTAAGATAACATTCATGTAGTATGACTACCTTTTCGACATTGTAGATTTGCAAGATAAGATAAAAATCATCGGTTGCAAATGAACCTACAAGAGAAAGAGAAGAGTAGATGGAAAGATGAAAACCTTAAAACCTAGGCTGATTATGCCGGTAGCTATATATAGGTCTATTCAGATTCTCGTTCGTATTTGCTGCTCATTTAGTAATGAAATATGGAAGATGTATGTCAGGATGGATTTCCTCATTGGAATTCTTGATGGATGCATCTACATGAAGCGACCAAAAGAGTTAGTTGTGCAAGATAAGGTTAAATACAAACTTAAGATGTCAATTGACATGGTAATTAAGCTAGTATTCAGATCTTGCAATATTCGTTTTGACCAAGCAATCAAATATCATAGTTTGATTTGTGTCTCAATGAATCTCGCGTGTAGAAGAGATGCAACGAAAATTGGTAATATTTCTTGTGCTCCATGTTGAGGATGGCTCATTGGAAACAATATTGGATATACATCTTCAGTGAATGTATGATTATCTAGTAAACGTGATATCTGGGATTTAAGAGAAACCATTCAGATTCTTGGTATTGAGCTCTCGCGATATCATTCCCGCGGGAGATCCGGACCCGTTTTTTTCTATCCTTCGTCTTGTTAAGGATGAGGATAAAAACAATTGAGCCTCGGGAGAATAGAATGATGGTTGTTTCTAAAGTCACATATATCAGTAAAGTTCTTTCATGTTTCAAGTATGCAAAGACTCGAAGAGAATTTTATTGCTTATAGTGTTTGGAGTTTCTCTGTTTAAGAATCAGTGTTTAGAACACGTGATTAGATGGAGAGGGAAAAGGCAGTTCCTCGTGCTTAAGCATAAGGAGCCTCGTGTATATTACGTATAGTAATTGACAAGATAATTGTTTTGCTTTTAGCAAAGATAACAAATATAAGTCATTTACGAGGAAAGAACACTGGTGGGCTGTGATGAAACCATACTCGGGTATCTGAGAAGATTTGGAGTAGATATGAGAGTTTATCATGTACAAAGTCTACACAGATTCAGACTTCCGATTATGAAAGGTTTCTAAATTGTTAATTTATGGCTTTGAGAATAAGTGGAAGATTGTTGGGAATTGTATTCAGAAAGCCATATGGTTGAATTAATAATTCTTAATAGATAATTATTTGCATCTTAATTTAACAAACACGTGAGTATGTAAATTCTATTTATTATTTTCCATATAAATATGCATTATAAAGTCCAATGTTTCATGCCTAAGACAATCGGACATGCCGACGAGTTTGGGCATGCGCGAGATTGATTGTCAGTTATTTATGGAATATAATTAAGGGTTCACAGTCTAGATGATTTTGGAAAATTCATCGGAACGACTGTAGTGTAACATTATAGTGACACATCTTGGTCAAGGAAACGGTATAGTTAAACTTGTTACACAAGCATACTTTGTGTATGTTGAACAGGACCGCCATATGAAATATAATTATCTCGGACTGACCGAAGTGAGATAATATAATATTTCATTGTTATTGGTAATATTGTAAACTCTTAATCTATGATTTTTTATGTAGACACAAATCTTAATTAATCATTATTTTGATATATTGAGTGAGATTCAAATGCGAGTCAGCAATCCTAGTATATTGGATAATGATTGTTATGATTTGGTGAAAGCTAAACAAATCATGGAATCCACGTCTCGTATGAGAATGATGTACCCTCCTGGGAGCACACTAGGTTTTGTTATGTCAAGTCTCGTCAGCTGGTTATTTGTAACCAGACATAACGAATAAGGGTTGAGCGGTATTGATCAGGGAATACATAAGATGTTGATGAGATCGAAATTGTCAGTAAGAGTAGATCAGCATTAATGGGTGTCTGTAATCTTAACGAGGGGAGTTATCTGATATTAATAACAGGAGCTCATACATAATGATGAGAATAAATGTCGGAGTGCAATTATAGTTTTATGGTGGATTAAACTATAATAAATAATTAGTTTTGAACTTAATTAGGGGAATTATGAGTTCAAATATATTATTGGGAGCCGATTCATTTATTTTCTCCAGAGGTCCCCGTCGTAGTCCAACGTAAGTGTGATCATGTGATTCACAAGTGTTTTTGAGTCTCAAGTGAGTGGAATGTAAATTGAAATTATATTTGGTATTTTATAGTTGATGGGTATTACTATAAACCATATGATTTGGACTTAATTGCAAGATACACTAAAGTTTGTAGGGAGGGACTTGCTATGTAAAGTTTTCCTACAAGGGACTTGTATGCAATAATGGGTATACCTAATATTAGGGTTAGTAATATGTCTATATAAATAGTCCATCATAGTTCTTAAGTGAGGATGATTGTCAATACATCTTATTAACAAAAGAGAGAAAAACCCAGCTGTGCCTTCATGAGCTTTTCTTGTTCGAATCACCATCGAACTTGAATCGGAGCTTGGATCATACGTCGGAAGACTTCCAGACACACGAGATCCCGTTTTTGGATGTTTAGGCCTAGATAACGATCTTGGATCGACTTTGGTAAAACACGAAAGTTGTTATCTCGGAAAAAAGAAGAGAAAGGAAGAAACGACGCGTCGATCGGAGTTGTAGAACTCCAGATATCGGTGGTCAAACTTTCTGGTCAGCAGTTGATTTCAGCAGGATCTGAATTTGGTTTTTGGAGCTTAACCGGAGCTACAGATGTCGGATGAAGACGATCCATATATGAAAATCGTGTATCTCGACGAGACGGACGCAATAGAATAAGCATCGGTGTCAGATTCAGAACAGAGATTCGTCCGCGTCTGGTCAGAGTCTTGGGATTTGCGTCGTCCCATTCCGGATGGACTGTGGTAAGTCTTATTCCGCAAGCTAACTTATCACAATAATTTTTTTTAATGCGTATGATTAATTATCAGCATAAATCACGTGTTCCGGGACAACTCGCATCGAATTTTTCCTTCAAACTCGATAAGGGATAGAGGAGGCAGGAAAGTTTATACCTATCCTTCTCTTCCAATCAATTCCAAAGTTAGCTACTTAATTACTCAAGACAGGAAATGGAACTATGATATTATCTCTCAGCACTTCAATCAGGATGATTTTTAAGATATTATCAGAACCCCTATTTGTTAGAATGCAACACATGATTTTGTCTGTTGGGGTCACACAAAGATTGGAGACTACACAGTCAGGTCAAGGTATAAAAGAGCTTTTCCGATGAAGAAGTCTTTACTTGATACTAAATGTTCTGGTGAATCAAGTTCAGGTATTGATGAAGAAGACTGGAAACGTATATGGAACTTACCTGTTCCACAGAGAATTAAATTTTTCTTATGGCGTTTCTACAATAACACTGTGCCAGTGAGGGATAACCTTCTCCACCGTGGTATTCATTTAGATAATTGTTGTCCCCTGTGTCACTTTCCTGCACAAACACAACAACATTTTTTCAGACAGTGCCCTTACTTCAACACCATTTATTTATATTAGCTTTAATCAATCTATTGACTTATCTGGTTTTGCGTCGGGAGAATGGCACATTGATTAGCAATGTTATTCTGCAGAATGATAAGAACAGCCAATTAATCTCTGTTGCTTGCCTTTGGATAATCTGGAGAATTAGAAACATCAATGTTTTTGAGGAAAAAGAGCAGACTCAGAATCAATCTGTTAACTGGATTGATAGTATTCTGATCGACTGGAGATCTGGTAATGATAATCAGAAGAATGGTGATTCAAAAAGGTTACCTGATAAATGGTTGCCCCCTCCGATGGGTATGACTAAAATAAATGTTGATTTTGCTTCTTCTGATGTTCTTCATCGTGCTTGTGCGGCAACTGTTTGCAGAAATTATAAGGGAGAATTTCTGATGGCTACTACGATCCCTATCTCTTTACAGTATGATTTGGATCTAGGAGAAGCTATGACTCTACTTGAAACAGCTTGATTAATCAGGGATCTAAACTTCTCTAATGCAGAAACAATCTTTGAGATTGATTCTATGAATGTCTGTAATCGGGTGAACGGATCTCAGATTTGGTACAACGAATGGCATGATATTTTGGCAGAGCTTCAACATCTCATCACAGATGACTTCAAGGGGAAGCTGGTTTATATAAGGCGTAAAGGAAACCAACTGGCTCATGTCATGGCTACGAGGGTTTGGAAGATGAAGACGCAAAAGTCTACACGGTTCATCCTCCCTGTTTCGTGCGGAGTTTCCTAGAAGAAGACATAAATGTTGTTCACCGTACTGAGGAGGTTCTACACAATTAATGGTTAGGGTGTGTTTGTTTATGTAATAGTTTTGGTTTTTTAGTTGGTACTGTTCTTTTCTTTGGACTTTTAGTTGGGCTTAAATTGCTGTATTTGAATTATGTGGGTAAGGTTTATGTCCCCCCACTTGTTTTATGGGTTGGAAGCCCACTTTATCTTAATAAAAGTGGGGTTTATGCCGCCCTACCTACAAGGTAGTTCCCTCCAAAAAAAAAAAAAAAGAAAAACAAAGCCACTGTTTGTGAAATACTGAAATAGTTTGGTTAATGACTTGTCTTCATCTTAATTATGTTTCTTGGTTATTTTTGTGAGAGTCTGTAATCCCTATCAATAAGAGAAACACGAGACAAAGTGTCAAGAATATGTAATAACAATATTTTTATTTACACTTCAGCAAAAAAAGAATATTTTTATTTAGACATTTCATGTAGATATATAGTGATAATTTTATTTGAGGCTCATAATTTCAGTTCAAGAAAATTTTACGCGCTCGTGCACACAACTAGTAATAATAAAAAAGACAGTGCTTGATAAAAAAGAAGGCAAGAAGCAATAGGTCAACACTGTAAAATCACATTATTGTCATATATTCCAAAATTCATACGGAAAGAAAAGAATTCAGGCTACTCTCGGCAGCAACTCACAGGCTTAATTAAAGCCGAAATCAAAACAGGAAAAATTTATAATTTATAAAAATTGAAATAAGAACAAAATAGAGAGCAAAATATCATCGAAGAAGATTCAGCAGCTAAAATCAACATTTGGGAAGATCAGCAGGTGGAGGAGGCAGCTTTTGACTGGGAAGGCTCCCATCTGAAACAACCCAAACCATCTTCAGTCCCCAGCTTGTGTGCACTTCCAAATGGCAATGCATGAACCACACTCCTACAATCACAAATCCCTCATTATTTTCACGTAAAATATTCGTGACTCATACTACTACAATCGAAGCCACTTTTGAGAATTCAATGAACACAAACTAAACAATAAGAATAAATTTGCGACATTTATTATTTTTTGAATGATTACCTGGATTGTCTGCCAGAAACCGAATGGCGACCCATCCACCAGCCGGCACGCCCACCGTGTTCCTCTCCACGGGGTCAACAAGATTGAACTTTTTCGGGTCATTTTTCGGGTCATAGTTCCCGAAACCTTGGCCAACAACAAAGAAATTGAACCCATGAAGATGAAGAGGGTGGCTTTCAGCTCCAAGAATGCTCGTGTCCTGCAAGACCAACTCCACACTCGTATTGAAAGGTAGCACAACAACTTTAGTCCCATTGCTCACATTCGTATTATTCGGAGCAGTACCCGTATAGTTAAACGGTTGTACCGGAGTAGTCGGAAAGTCTGTTGTATAAACTCCATTGGTATTCCCCGAAAAATGTGCTAGCAAAAGAGCTGTGTTGGGTTGAATGAACGACACATTGTTTATAGAAGCCGAGAACTTGGTTGTGTTGGTAGGACCTTGACAGGTTTGGTTTTGGTTACACGGGTTTGTCCCGAGGCCCACCGTGAAGAAAAAATGCTTATCCACAGTTTGAGGAACATTAGCAGGAAACTGTGCATTTCCCAAGCTACGAAGCCTGTTTGTGTAATTAGTGGCAAAAGCAGTGTCATTTAATGCAGGGAGCGATGGTTTGAAGACGGGTGCCTTTTTATTGATTGGTGTTGGTGATTTGTACTCAAGGATGGCGGCGACGGTGGTGTTGTCGAAGGTGCCTCTGCCGGTTTCGTAGGGTCTGGCGGTCATCCAGAAGGTGGCGTTGGGGTGGTGTGGTTTGGTCTTGAGAAGGACATTTGTGGTCTGGCCTGGGGTTATCAGAAGGATGTCGGTGTTGAACGGTTTCACGTATATCGCGTCGACAGCTACGACGGTTAGGCTGTGGTTTGCTATGCTGAAGAAGAGCTCGTCGTTGAGTGCAGCGTTGATCAGGCGAAGGAGGTATGTCTTCCCCGGTTTAACCTTCAGCTTGAATGTATCTGTCAATTAGGAGAATTTGCACAAAGTAAGTCTTCCCGGGTTGTAGACATAATTTTAGACATAATTTATTGTTTTACTAATTTTAATTAGTTGTCAATTTTTTCTAGGGGTTTATCATTTCCTTAGTTGTTTTTGGTTTTACTACATTAGGACTTATGTTTAGATTTATGTTTGAAATTATGTACATGTAACACGACACAAATAAATATTCAGTCTTTACCTTGATATATATATATATATATATATATATATATATATATATATATTCATTTATGACTTTTTTCACAAGAGGACTGCTATGTGTCACCGTTTTATATCACCACTTGAGTTGGGATTGGAGGAAGGAGTATTAGCTAATAGTTCTGGACTTATTTTTATAATATTAAAACTAAATAGTAAAAAGATTGTGTTTAATGCTCTAAATCAATTCCCTCTCTTACATGAGAGAATTAGTTGGATTTCACTATTTCTACCTTAATATTGAACCGCATAAAACTAAACACCTAATCCAACTAGTCTAAGTAATCCAGCTAATCCACTGCAGCCCAATCCGGTTACTCTAGAAAAGCTAGCAAACGTGCCATTCATGTACACACCTTTAGCTGAGCAATTATACAAAGGCCCTGGAAGTCCATTTATGGTATAGGCCTCGGAGACATTTGGGCCGCCGCCGGTTTGCAGTGCCTGAGTAATTATCGCCTCAGGATCAGCATTAAACCACTCGCCTGCAAACCACGAGACCTCCTTGTTCAGATTTCATGAATCAACAAAGTGAAGATTGTGATGTTAGTGAAATTTTAGGAGTTAAAGAGTTATTTTTCATTAGTACCGAAGAGGATTGGGACTTCCTTGTAGGGTTTGACATGCGGGTAGGAGGCGTTATGCTTGGGGAGAATAATGATGGGACCGTAGAGAGTCGATCGCAGCCACGAAATATGTGCATGCCAAAACAGAGTTCCTCTTTGGCCAACAATGGTGAAGTTGTAGACATAGCTCTGACCCGTTTGGATCGGGCATTGTGTTATGTATGCCGGTCCATCAGCCCACCCGGATTGAAGCTGCCTAATCCCATGCCTGCAGTTCAAAAACAGTCATCCTTATTCTTCGTAAATGACTAAAAAAATTATTTCTTCACCATGTATTTTTGGTAAATTTCAACCGTGGTAAATTATTTCTCTTCATCAAAAATAAATAAATAAAATCTTCATACGGTAGAAAAGTATCGCAATTTTTGTTCGGAAATGTGTTAAGCATAGCCAAGTGTTCTTTCTTTTATCTTTAGACAGGCACAGTGAACGACATATTCTTTTGTCCTAGTGGGAAAGACGAAAGTTAAACTATACCAGTGAAGAGAAATATTGTTTTGAACATGGTTAACGACTTTGATAAGAAGTTGGTCGCCCTCCCTGGCAACAATGCGAGGTCCTGGGAACTGCCCGTTCACTGTAACCATGGCCTTTGTGTGACATAACCGTGTCACGTTTTGCAGCTTGATCTACAGTCATATGAAATCAAAATAAATTAGCAAACATAAACACCCCAAAATCCTAACTTGTCCAAGCCAAAAATAATAAAATAAAAATGTCGACTTACATCAAACTTGTAGTGCCTAGTAACACTACCACCATTCACTGCCACAGCAAGTCCAAGTAGGAAGCAAAACGACACGAAAAACACCGAAATCTTGGTAGATTGGA
Organism: Linanthus parryae; assembly: GCA_023055425.1. NCBI lineage: Eukaryota > Viridiplantae > Streptophyta > Magnoliopsida > Ericales > Polemoniaceae > Linanthus > Linanthus parryae. The sequence goes on along the minus strand of JALGPY010000007.1, from coordinate 68,717,066 downwards.
GAAAGGAAACACAACCCATTTTTCGAATTTCCTTTGTTTAGCAAAGGAAGTAGTCAAAGGCTTTGTTTTGGTATGATCTCAATGCAGAGTCATTGTATATAAATAGATGGTGGTACAAAAAAAGGTGGTTTGGTTGATTAGGTAATGAGAGTAACTAAGAGAACACAAACACCTGAACAAACCAGAGACATAGCTTCAAAGGGCTATCTTGGTTGGGACTACCAGAACAGTAACACACTACTACTAATTGTGGGGAAAAAGACACTTTCACCCCCCTCAGGTTTGACAAAAAGACGCATTCACCCCTTCCAGTTTGGGAAATGACACTTTTACTCCTTTAGTATGCCAAACTTCGAGACACTTACACCTCCTTATTGTGTCATTCCGTACTGTAAAACGGAACATTTTCCCCCAAAACTATTATCACTGATGGAACCCACCACAGACTAACCGTGTAACAATTAGGGAGTGTAGGTGCCTGAATTTTGTCACACTAAGGGGTGAAAGTGTTTGCATCAAACTTGAGGGGGTGAAAGTGTCTTTTACCCTACTATTTGTTGGATAACAACTTTAGAGTGTTGTCAAAGGAAATCTAACAAGTTTAGATTGTAATTTTCCTTGACCCCCAAAAGTGTTCCTATCTAAATCTTGAGTCTTGATTTGGAGAGACCACTGGAAGTGACAAGTGACAACCCTCATGGCCCTGTTAATCTTTTGGTTGAACTTGTTAGGGGAGATAATTAGTGTGTTTGCAAAATGTTTCTAGATGTAATGTGACTTAGCAGCTAATCTCACCAGAAATCACCAACATTACAATCATTAATCTTAGAGGTTTAGAGATTTCTGTTGTGGTAATGTTGTTTTACGCTTTGTTTTGGGGCCTTACAACAGCGCAACAGTTCATGGTGTGGGGATGTTGACTGCATTTGGATTGTTGTTTTGGGAGGTAAGTAATCTTTAGAGATTAACTATTCGGTCATGGTTGTTTTGGGGAATCCAAAGAATTGATTGCACGGGTTCACTCTTGAGGTAAGTTCAACACCATTCACGTACCCTCTGAGATTATGTCGTACCGCTTCGCAGGGGCGGATTTAGAATTTTGCCTCAGTGGGGGCTACATTTTAAAACGACAATATTTTTATAAAATGAATTTGATAAACAAGATATAGGTTAAAATTGTAATTTCAAATACTTGAGTGGGGGCTATATCCCCCACAGTGCCCTACTTGGATCCGCCACTTGGTTCGGTTACTTTTATACGTTAAAAAGATACGACATATATAATTTATTTTTGTGACTAGATACACTGGCCTGTTTTAGTGGAAAATCATACATACCAATCCAATTCGTATGGGCGAGTTTCCTGAGTCGACTCACCATGATTACTCCCATAGAAGTCGCTAAGATTTGTTTTAGCAGTGGCAAACGTGACCAAGAAATGTGCCAAAACAAAAATCGTGAATAGCTTAATTGTAAGAACTTGATGCTAGTTCTCCAAATCACAAGTGAAAGTCTGCATTGTGATAATTTTTAAAAATCTCGTGAAGAGCTTAATAGTAACACAGATAAATGATGCCAGGATTTGATTGCAGCATAACGAAACTCCTGAAAAAAGAAATTGTGAAGGCGCTTCTGTCAAGATTTTGTTACAGTTTCTTAATAGTTTCCAGCACTACGTTGATCTACTTGCATTTGAAAAAGGTTTCGGGAGGTTTTACCAAGGTTTAGAAAATGCCAGACATCTCATTGTGTTGCAGTTCTATCCAAATTACTATCAATGCCAGTATTCCAATATTTATGGGAGAAGTGAAGTAAACAAAGGAAGTAGAAGTGAAGTAAAACACCGACACTTGTAAGTTGGATATAAATGTATGCTATTAAAAAGATAAAAGGTGCAGAAAATGAGGCTTTCAAGGGATGGATGTTGCCCTCATTGTTTTAATCCCTTAAGTGTTCAGTGTCACGAACACTGAGCAATGCTTTTATACGAAGTAAAGTTACATGGTCTATATTTAAGAGTTGAGTGCAAAAGTATGTTCATGCCACGACATTTAGTTTAAAGTGCAAGCGAATTTGTTAATTACTGACTTTACTTCCATGATCCATATACATTAACTACTAAGTTATAAAAAAACGCTACCAAATACATTTATGTGGTTTTCATGGAGTAAAGTGGTACGATAATTACAGATGGGATGGATGTTGCCCTATTTGTTTCAATCCTTTGAGCGTTCAAGGTTCAATTATTCTTATTAACTTCTTCAACAAGCGACAGTGTCACGAAATCTGAGCAATGCTTTAACACGAAGTAAAGTTATACGGTCTATATTCAAGAGTTGTGTGCAAAAGTATGCTAATGCCACAGACATTTAGTTTATAGAGCAAGCAAATTTGGCAACTACAACGAATTACTCAGTCTCGTTATGTGGTATTCATGGAGGAGAAGTCATTTATATATACAGATGGGGTAGCTTTTTTTGTGGTAGATATGTAGTTTCCAGTTAGATGATTGAATTGTACTGATGCAAATACACATCTAGTTTTCTTTCTTGATTGATTAGTGACTATATGATTTATGAAGAAACTTTGGATTGAAGAAACGTAACAAAGGTTCTTGAGAGGACATTGTTACAGAACAGAGAATTTAGTTGATACTCTGTCGGGTTATTCTTATGAAGTAGGTGGACGAGTTCTGGCGAGAACTAACTTGTTCTGGGGATGAACGCGCTCTAAATCACCACATGGAGTAGGATTCGCACAGTGCCATATGATTTTAGCCAGAGTATCGATCTCATTGTTAGTTTTAGTGGGCATATCTGAGAAGAAACTGTTGTGAAGCATCAAAGCATATCTTTTCCGTACTTCAAAGTTCAAACCATTGATTGTTAATTCTAATGCAAAAAATGCTACTTCTTCCGTTTCTTCTCTTTCTCTACGTTCTGACTTTTGTCACTATTAACGAGGTCACTTTGACCCGGTGATTTGGATAGCAAAACGATCTAATATTTTGACAATTTTTTCATGGTGTTGTAGAGCAAAAGTTCTTCTATAACATGGTGAAAAAAATATCAAAAAATTATATCGTTTTGCAATCCAAATCACCCGGTCAAAGTGATCCAGATACGAGTCAAAAAGTTAAAGCGTAGAGAAAGAGAAGAAACAGAGGAAGTACTAGAGAAAGTACTATATTTCAGCATATTAAGAGGGGTCAATTATAGATTTTTTACTGGGTTTGAATCCAGGACATCATGCAGAGACTTTTAAACGTTCTATCACTTGAGCTAGCACCCATATGGCAATTATATCTTTATGATTTCACTGTATTATTATTATTATTATTATTATTATTATTATTATTATTATTATTATTATTATTATTATTATTATTATTATTATTATTATTATTATGTCAAGCAAAATAACCGGTGCTTCTGGGCAATCAAGGGCGACCTAGTAGTTCATTCTAGGATCCTGCCTACATTGCAGAGCATGAAATTTAAGCAGTGAGGCATAATTAATTGCTCGTAAGTGACATACAAGTTGGGTTGTTTACATAATATTAAATAATATAGTGGTACACATTTAATTTTAATGGGCTAGTTTGGATAATCTGAATTAGAGGATATATAGATTAATTTTTCAATATTAAATTCTGCCAGTTTGGATGAGTTAGATTATGTTAAGATTTTTTTAGGTCAGCCGGATACGGGTACTGGTTGTACCCGGATCCGGTAGTTTTTAAATAACTTTAGGTCTTGAAAAATACACAACGATGACCTAACCCGGTTCCGGCTTGACATAAACCGCTCCCGGCTCAGAGGAGACCGGATCCGGCTCCAACCCGTACCCACCAATACAACGTTGCCAGTTGCCACACGTACTTCAGCTGGTCCAACCTATGAAGCACGGGTGCAACGGGGTGCGACAACTTTATTGATATTTTTATTTTAGATTATTTGTGATACCAGTATGCTGACATAACAATAACAATAATAGTAATCCAAAATAATAATCATACATAAGTTAATATAAAGATTTACATGTACAGAGTTACTATATCGACAATGTCATATTTCCTGTCGTTATTGTAGCTATGGAGAGACGAGTATTCTAAGGGTTAGAAATGTTCGTTATTTTGGTTGAATTGTAGTTGTAGTTTTGAAGATCTCTGAACTTAAACTTTCAAAATGACCCTGCCTTATTCACAGAGCACCGCAAAACACCCACGAACACCCACCCGTGCTTCAAAGGGTTCAACCACCAATCCCACGTTGCCACGTGTCCTTCGGCGACATACGTGTCATTTGGCCCAACAAAGACCGGGTAGTCATTATTTGGATACGTTTCGGCTAAACCAGGATGCGACTGGTCTACACCCGGATCCGGTTCCTTCCGGCAAAATATAATTTTCAACACCAGAATATCGATAGTCTATCCATCCTTTAATCCATCTCTTCCAAATCAGCCAATATCCCAATATCATATTTGTAATTTTTCGTAAGGCCGCCAGTAATAAATATAAGCATGCCACCCCTGGCCTCCATGGCTTCTTCTATGAGCTTGGCATGATGTAAATAGTTGACAGAATCAGAGACAAGATTGTTCAGATCTGGGAATTCTCGATTCTTTATTAAATCATGGGGAGAAGCTATATCGTATAACACAACCACGGGAAATATAATGGAGGTGCTTTAAATCGACATCATTGAATCTCTTCAAAAAGTACACAGTTGAAGTTTCCATTTCTTTCAGGGCGCCGACATCTCTAGGACACTGATGTATTTTGTTGCATGGTGGATTTTGCTGCCTAGAATCAGACTTGGGAATCAAAACAAGTACAAGCTGTATCTTCTAACCTCGGAGGCTCTGTCTCTTTACATTGGAGCAGAACTTCTCGCTTATACAAGCTGCGCTCTAGGGGTAATCTGTCACATGTTGGCTTTCCTTTCCCATCTTTCCTTCGTATCCAGCCTAAGGGCCATAAAAGAGAAGGAAGACCAGGATTATAAACTTATACAGAGAACATAAAAAATAGATAAGAGAATTTTTTCATGCGCTCACATATATTGTCATTGCCATTATCATTCACAATAAAATTAAAACTTAAAAGGTTATAGGAATGTTACCCCCAATGTAACTTCTGGCGCTTCATTACAGCAACAGCTGGCTCTTGCTGGGTGGACGAGCTGCCCTTCACAGTGTTCTCCCCCGAGGTGGACACACTAGAGTCATCAACCTTTTTACTCGGTGTATCATGCATATGATCTTTGGCATTGAGGGTGTTAGCATGAGATTTACCAGCCTTGTACACCGTCCCTAAGCAAACAAAAAAGGAAAAATAAACAATAATTCTAGACGGCTGCTGCTGTTTACAAGTGAGTAAATTTGCTGCAAGAAACTACCTTTTGGTTTCTCCTTGCTTTTCGTTCTTGCTTTGATTAGCAATCGCCTCCTGTGCAGCTCCTAGTAAAGCAAATGACAATCCACAAGTAAGATTCTTTCAGGACTAGGATTCGGAGAATCTACTTGAACCCGTACGGTTTTGTTTATATTCAAAGCACCCACATATCATCCAATCTATGGTAGTTGGAGGAAACAATGAATTGCCAAAAACAAGAGTTATATGAGGATACGGATAGGAACATTCAAATTTGTTCAATGGCGAAAGATGGAATAAGATGATCCTAAACAAGCTTAAAGATTCTTCCCACAGAGTTCCGCACCAAGAAGACCGGTTGTTTACATCTAAGATTGAAAAAAGGACAGTTGTATTCTTTCAATTTGATCCGGGAGGTGTTTCATCCAACTATGCACGTGCACGTCAATCATGTTCCTACACACTGCCATGTCACTAGAGTCGTCCAAGACAGTGTCCAAGTCACAATAACCTGATTTCCAGCAAAGAATAAACGCGAAAAGCTAGGAAGATCAGATCAAGCAATGAATTGCTTGAATTTCCATTTCTAGTCCATTCGGCTTTATTTCATTGCCTATTTTGACTTGTTTAAGTAGGAAACAGACTCCCAGAATATATTTACTTAAATTTTGGGGGCGACTACGAATGACTCTCAGACAGAACAGACCAGACCAGAAAATGGTTGCACCTCGCATATAATTCTCAGTCTATTGGGGAAGCAAGGATCCCATCTGTGCCCAGAAACAAAAGTAACCCAGGCTCATGGGATTACCTAGCAACAGATAGAGTTTACCATCCCAAGGAACCTAATACAGATATGCAAAGCAAACTTCACCTATACCAAATGCAGGCCAACTGTAATCCTCGCACAATTTTTTCTGTATGTAGCACGCTTTGTGACATGATGATTTACAGAAAGTTAAACCCTAAACAACTCTTTTGATGATACCAATGTTAAGAGTTAAGATGCGCCCGTCACATAAGAAGAAGATGGAGAAGCCAAAAAACACCAGAAGGGAAAGGCAATTATCTAATGATACAACACCAACAAGCCTTTACCCAGTTAAACCGGAGTCGATACATGTCAAACTCCACCAGTTATGTCTGTCCAAGGCCGTTCCATTTGCTCAATCAGATTTAATTTGACTAGATCTTGTCTTATTGTCTCTACCCAAGTTCGTCTAGGTCTCCCTTTTCTACCACTGTCGATCTGGACCTCATCGAAAAGCAGCAGCAACAACAATAATAATAAGGGTAAAAGAAACTTTGACCCCCTGTCTTTAGGCACAAAGACACATTACCCATCATGTTTAGGATAAAGATACAATGCTCCCTCATAACTGATGTAACCTAACGGCTCTTCTTATAAGACAATACTGTCCCTGATAATTTAGCGAAATTGCAATCCAACGTCACCTCTACTTCTTTTTCTTCCCGTTCTTCTTATTTCTCTCTCTCTCTCTCTCATAGCACCGAATCCTGCTAACCAATTCATGGTCGACTAATCTCCACAACGAACTACAAATTAAACCTTTATTCACACAAATCGAACCCATAACAGCCTAAACCCTCCTCCAAGTGAACCTATCAGCACAGGTTTGGTGTTCTAGTGGTGAAATCAGAGGCTTAGAGTTGGTGGGTTCAGTCGGGAAGTCAGGTGAGTGGCGGCAGCGGCGTATTTAATGTTTGGTGGTGGCTTTACTCTTCTGATTCTCTTCACGACTAAACCACACCCTCCAAATCGTTTCTCATCCTCTCCATAAGTAGTGGTTTTGGTTCGGACCGAGAGTGTTGAGCGAGAGGGATGGATTGTAGTGGTGGTGTAGGTAGCGAAGTTGGTGTTCATTATAGATTCAAGAGGGATGAAGAGTAGGCAATAGACTTTTACACAAATTAGGGGCAAAGTAATCAAAAAAATGGTCAAATGTTGACTTCACAGACAGAGACAAACGGAGACCGGTAAAAGGGGGTAAAGAGTGTCCAAAGGTTTGGCACAACAGGGCAATGTGACGTTATCCTAAACACGAACGGGCAATGTGCCTTTGTGCTTAAAGACAGGAGGTCAACATGCCTTTTATCCTAATAATAATGTAAATATATGCGCGAAATATTTTGTTTAGGCTCTTCTTTCCACTTAAAAGCTATATCCTATGACATCGACATTATAGGGAAACCACCACAAACTATCTCAATGGATAGCCTACTGAAATGTGAAGCCAGACATTGCATAAGGAAAAAATGCACATTCTTCAATTTAGCAAATTAGAGTCAAATCAAAATCATCCATGATCAGTAATATGATACTACAAGAGATAACCGGAATGAACTCATGTGTTGATTGGCTTCCTGTGTTATCCCAACCCGTTTTCATCAAAAACTGAATCTATTTGGAAAGAAACTTCAAGTAATAACCGGAACAAACACGATTTTCTCCTGATGCAAATGGGCTGCATATGAAAATTGAAAACCTAGGGCAAATTGGTGAAAGCAGAAAGACAATGGACATGAAAGGAACCACTATACCCTAGAATGCCAAGTCAATTCTAAACACTATTGACAGTAGGGAATTCAAACTGATGTAACTATTGTAATTACATCAATGAACAGTGGATAAAGAGAAAGAATTAGAGGGGTTTCATTGATTATCTCTAAAGTATCGAATTTGTGCAGCAGATAAAAAAAGAGTTGAAATTTAGGGTTTGGGCATTTACTTGAAACTTGGCGAGCTGCGATTGGAAGACTCCGGAAGATTTGAAATCGGGCCTCAGAGGTGGTGCCGACGCTATTGCTGCTTCCCTCCTCTCATCGTCTTCCTCCATCTCTCTCTCTCTCTCTCTCTCTCTCTCTCTTCTCTCTCTCTGGTGAACTAAAATAATTTAATTACACAGATGGCACCAAAGTGCTCTGAGTCTGAGGAACTAAAATAATTTAATTACACAGATGGCACCAAACTTTGTAAGTTTTGTCACACTTTAATTACACAGATGACATCTGGTTTTCAAATTGTGGTGTCCAAATCTAAAGGAGTACATTTTAGGGTAAAAGATAATTTCACCCCTCTATTTTAAACAAAGACACTTGCACCCCATTTAGTCTAAATAATGACACTTCACCCTTGTTGTGTGCCAAACTTCATGACACTTACATCCCTGATTGTGTCATATCATATTTTAAGAGGACAATTTTGTCCCCACAACTACGATCAACTACTCTGTCATATATCCATTGGCAGAGTCAAGATTTGAGTAAATTGTGGGGGAGAAAGGGGAATTCAACAAACTATATTTGCGTTCAAATGTCTAATAATAAGGGTCACTTTTGTACTTTTGTAAGGGCACAAATGAATATATATTACAAAAATAGGAATATGCAAAAGCAAAATCATCATTATATGGTTTTTTGGTGTTCTTCGTTTGAAGGATCACGGAGAGTTCCAAACATCCAATCCATCCATACTGTGTAATGACCGTAATTGTGACGATATGTAGTGTGGTGGATGGTGTGGTAGCCAGCTCCCATAACCGGCCATATTTTGCCATGCACACAATCGTGAATATTTGTCGTCCAGATTCCTTCAAGGAAAAACAGGAAGACGTGCATTTTGAAATGTATTGGTGTCACAAACAACGCTATCACATGAGGAAACGCCTGGAGTATCCCATCCAACGGATGAAAAGCTAAACCTAACACAATACAACCAACGATTATCAAATAATGAGTTACTGACGAACACTAATAAAGAAAAGATACCAAATACAACTTACCAGCAAATGGCGAAAGGTTATTTGGCTTGTTGTAGACGTGATGAAGTGCGTGAAGGTGCTTATAGAGAGGTTTTATGTCGTGCAATAGCCTATGCATCCAATAAATCCCAAACTCGACAATTATAAGATAACCTGCTAAATATAGAAGATAGGCCTGCCAAGAGAGATCGCTCATTCGTGCGAAAGACTTTGTCCAACCACTTTCGATCATGCGCTCACACACTGTAGGGAGAAGAGAATACCATGGGAGGGCCTTCATTGTAGCTCTTATCTGCAACATAATGGCTTTCCTTGAAGGGATGTAATCTGCATTTATGCATTAAAAACATACTTTACTTCTAGCTATTTTTTTGCACTGAAAGAATCAACCAAGTTGATGGAATGAAAAAACCTGGGTTACATAAATGAATTGATATAGGCTTATCTCACGTTTACTCTTCTGTTTTCACTAGAGATAGGTGAAGTGAGTGGTGTCTCTCTAATCAAATTATCTTTCATATCCTAAGTTTCCAAGTTCGCTCATTGCACCTCATGCTTATGGGGTCGTCCAATGGTTGTGCCAAGAATTATTGCTTGCCATCAAAAAAAATTCTTGATAAGGATTTGTGACTTCTATGAGAAAGATAGAGGTCTTGGATAGAAAGATTTGGCAAACCTCAATCCAAAGTTAACCAAAACCTCAACCCAAAATTTGTAGGACTCACATTCCACTCATTTTTCTAAAAGTCAAAATCTCAAAATTCAAAATCCTAATACTCAAACACAATACATATGTTGTTCTCTAAAGCATAAAACCTTACAATCCAAACACGGTCAAATTATCAAGTTGGACGTTGACTTGTAAATGCATGTCATTCAATATGTATAGTTTAGTTTTCATTCATGTTGAACTCAATGAAAGTATTTCTTTTATTTGTTTTTAAATAAAATATAAGAAAATCATTCCCAACATAGAGAGTTGAGAAAACAGTGGAAGGAAGAGAACACAAATCTTACTTTAAAAAGTACTATTAATTATTATTTTATATGAAATAAAAATAGTAGAGAAAGAACAGTAAACAATATATCAAAAAGTGAATTAGAAGACAATGGTTACATATTAACCTAAAAATTTCAAAGTTGAAAGTGATACAATATGCTAATACTCCCTAAAAAACACTAATACGAGGATTGAGTACAATTATAAAATAAAAAATGATTAATTTAGCTTGGAGTATGAAATATATGTGCCCCACTACTCATTAAGTATAGAATGTGCCTTATTATTATTGTATTAATATTATTTTAATATATATATATATATGTATATATAAAAATTTATCTATATACACACACATATGCATATATATTCTTTTATTATGAATATTGATTTTTCATCTCCGCAATTAAGCATTTTAATTATTTATTATGAACATTACTTTCCATCTTAATTTGTTTAGGGTTTTGAAATTTGGAGCTGAGTGGGACTGGGTGGTAGATGGTTGGAGGACAGAGGCCTGACCTCGAGAGCTTCAAGATCTTCTGGAATTTTCTTTATGAGTTTTTTCATGAGTAAGTGGAAGAATGCCAATGGTTCTGGCAGGAATCGCTCTGGCTGTGGGAAGGTTGGACTTCGATTCTAGAGAAAAGATCTTTCATCTTCAGTAGAGGAAGGGTAACCAACGATAAGATCGATGCTGGAATGGCTGTCATCGTCAGTTAGATTGTGGCCGTCATGCATGTCGATATGGGAATTGGCTTGGTCATCTGAGTCGTTCGTAGTCGATTTTGAGAGTGTGCGACCTCCATGTAGTTTTTTGCTTGGTTTTGCATCATGTCGAGATAGGACTGTGATGGAAAGGGATGTGAAGTATTGGTATGGAAGTGGGGAAGTTTTATTTTTTGAAGAACATATTAGTGTATTCAATGGATTTTCCACCATGTGTTGAGGAAGGAGCGCCTTAGTACGAGTTCCGATTATGGTGTGCGGAGGAGTCGGCGGCGGGACAGTTGTTTTAGCAAAGGATGGGTGGATCCCGTGGAGCTTCCCGTTTGAGATATGGATCTATTCAACATGGTTTTTGGTGGAGGTGGTTGGTAGCGAGAGTGATGGTAGAAGATGAAGAAAATCGAGGAGTGGCTCAAGGTGGTAAGAGGGTGGATATCGAAGTGGTTGGATTTTTGCCGTTGCGTGGATTGGTGGGTTGGGGTGGTGTACCATCAATAAGGTGGGAAACAGTTTCCATTTATGCATAGTCGCAGTTTTTGGTAATCCATAGAGAAGAAAAGGTATTGTGTGTTGGAAAACCTGACCTAGAAAAAGATGACCTAGGCGCACTACGGGTGTTGTGAGAGACGTCCACCGACTTCGTTTGGGGAGTAGGAGCTTTAGGGATTCTTTTATTCGGTTGTATCTTTGTTGAACTTCCATCCCTGGTCCGAACTGGTCCAGTTGTCCCTCTAAACTTTCCACATGTCCAACACTGGGGCTATGTGATGTGGAAAGAGTTTCAAATGGAGGCGGTTGGCCTGGAGTGGAAGAATTAGTCGGCTGAGAAATGGTTGCAATTTTTTGGCGCCAAAATTCAAATTTGAAGTTGGTGACCAACCATGCCACAGTTGTAACAGAAATGAGGAAGATTTTCATTGATGACTATTTGCTTAAATTGATGAAATGGTATGCAAGACAAGGGGTATTGATAGATCCACTTGGATACAAACCCTGGCATATTTGCCACGTGTAGCCTCTTGTGTAGCATTATCAACTTTGATGACTCTGTCTAAGCCTTAAAGAGGATTACTTAAGTCTTTTATCTTCTAAACAATATAATTCTAAGTGGCTTTAGAAATTACTCTTAGAACCTAAGATCCAATGTTTTTTCTGGTTACTACATTGCTGACGTCTCCCTCTTAACATCAATCAAAGATCCCTACACGACCACACTTTCCCTTTTTTCCTATCCCATGCTAAATATTCTTTCCATTTATTTCGTGACTGTCATTTCACTAAACGCATTTGTCAATACGTACTATCTTCTACAATGCTCACTTTTGGTATACTTTCTCTCTTTGGAAGTTGATTCGGGACCAGACATCTCCAACCTATCTACCGAAACCTTCTCCATTCCATGGGCCACCATTTTTGGTTATACCGTGTGGGAGATTTAGATTAACATAAACCAACTTGGTTTTTAATAACACGCAGTTTCTTACTCACCGAATCATTAACAACAGTTACAACAAGGCGCTTACTATATCTTTTCTCAACTCCAGCATTTACAAAACACTTATACCCTCAAACTCGTTCCATGGAACCATCTTGCCCTCTTTCATTGACGGTTCTTACTCTCTGTGCACCACTCTTAGCCGGGGGGGGGGGGGGGTGATGTGTATGGCTTCCTAGTTAGTACACATGAACTTAGATTTTTCGGTTCTCAGGCCACCATCTGTACACTTCCACACTTAAAACTAAACTACAAGCACTTCGGTTTGGGAAACTTCTGGGTCATGAAAAACACTTGCAACACTTAATTATTGAGACTAATTCAACTGCGCTTTAAGTACTTATAAGTAATTCATGTTCTGCATATCCTAGTCTTTTTTTTGTCTTATGGTTGTAGTTCGCTCCTTTGTATGAATTATCATTGTTCGGTCATACATACACCAAGGAAGGCGAACCTTTAGCTACTGATTGGCTTGCCAAGTTTGGCAGTTAACTGTTAGTGTCTATTTCCGACATTCTGTGCCACCGGAGGACCTATGCTCCTATACTCTCTCGAGATCGTCTCGAGATTGACAATCTTAGACGCGTTAAATCCTTCATGGAACAATGAGGAGATCCATGTTTCACTACGGTTGTTCTATGTATTCTCTGTACTATATCCCTATAGTATGTATCTTTTTCTTCTTCTTCGTACATATCTCACTGGCTCATTTTGTTACTAGCCTTGTAGAATAGTTATATGAATGCTTTTGGACTTCGTCAATTAATGTAATATACGTGTGGTTTCTTTGAAAAAAAGAAAAATATGGCTAAAATTATTAATAAATATATTCTTTGAAACTCTGGGAGACTATGAGAAACTTAAGCGTTTCACCACATCCAAGGAAACTCAATTGGAAAGGCCAAGAGGGAGGAGAAGAAGAGTATTGGAGCCTTCGACGAAGCTCATTTTGAAGTAGAAACCCATATAACTCAATCGCGAAAGAACTTTCAAGGAACTCCACTTCACTTCACAACGAATTTGACACCATAAGCTCCACCAAACCACAACCCATACTCCAAATCAAACCAGAAGACTCCCAAATTTAAACCATAATTCAAAAGTAGGATTTGAGTTCAAAATTGGTTTGTTTCCTTTATTTTGGTACCCGATTATGTCAAATTCAGAGGTTCATGTTGAGATGATGGTTACAGTGCAAGTGATGGTGATGCATGTGGATAGAAGAAAGACATTCCTATCATTGGTAAGAAGAAGAGAGATAAAAAAGAAGACTGATATATAATTTTAAAGGTAAATAACGAATATGTGACTTGTGGTTTAATCTCAGTAATAATAGGTGATTGGTGGTTTGAAAATTTTCACCTAACTAATTTGTGGTTTACTTCATTTTTCTTAAAGGATTTCTACCAACAAATTCGTTCATAGAAAAAAAAACTTTAATTGTGATTTAACATATTTGTTTAATGAGCAAAGATTAAAGAATATTACATTACAATTTATTATACAAACGCGTTACAAGACAAAAGGTTATGGAGTGTTACATTAATTACTTGTATTAAACTTTACGCGGGAAGAAAGACAAAGGAAATAAATCAAGAAAAAAAAACTGGGAAAGACGAGTCTTAAATTAGTCAAGATAAAGAAAATGAAGATACTACTAGAAATGTTTCCTTAAACGGTGGCAAATAACTTCCACTAAAAGTAAAAGAACCAACCTTTCCAGCCCATACGACAGTTCTACAGTGCCTTTAAACTCACTGCCGCGAATGACTAACATAGGGTCTATAGATGCGTTCAAGTTAATGAGGGTTTATTACATTTGCAAGAACATCTTATCGATTTTAATTGTTTTTTTTCTTTCAATTTAGACTGCCAATAATTCAATATTTTTTTAATAATGTTTCTAAAAAAATAATTGATCAATGTTCATGTTCTTCAACCCTAATGAAACACAATGAGTCAGAATGTGTTCGACCTAGGATCTTACACTGTTTCTAGTGTTTGTCAATTCAAGAATAAGATAAATCAGATCATGCAGTGCATTGTATAGGATTATTACAAATGACCCGAGTATCTTTATTTAGGTACTTTGTGATGCTAACTCCTGTTCATGTAGACAATTCAGGCGTCTTGAATCTAGTCCAGTAAGAATTCATTAGATATCATCAGTTATGTGATCTTTGGGTTTCAGGTATTCTCCTAGAAGGTTCTTAGAGCCCGTTTGGTAATGCTTCTGCTTTCTGGAACGCTGCTTTTTTAATTTAAAAGCAGTTTTTATGTGTTTGGTAAATTTATTTTTTCATGCTTTCTGGAAAGGAGTTGCTTCCCCATAACAGCTTTTGAAAACAATGGGAGGGGTTGCTTACCAGGACCTGCTTTTCGATAAATGTATTATTTGACAATCTTATTCGCTAATAAATATAAATAAATATTTATTGTAATAACACTATTAATTATTTCATGTATGATATTGTCATTTCAACAGTAACAACAACTCTAAAAAACTAATTACGAAACACAAAATGTCAAAAGTGCTTTCACGCAGCAGCTTAAATACGTAATTCACCAAACACGTTTCGGGTAGATTTTACACAGCATCTTTCTCACAGTACTTTCTACACAACGGCTTTCAAAAATGCCACAACATTACCAAACTAGCCCTTAGCCATTCTTAGGTCTATTATTATTATTATTCATGTAGCCTCAATCCATATTTTTTGGATTAAATTACCAATATTTGGACTAAATTGCCAACATTGTAAAAGATAAAAGGACCAATGAGCAGCAAGAACTCCCTGACGCACCTACTAACTGCCCACAAAACCTTAGGAGGCCGTGCTCGGCCTGTCAGTTGGCCATGTTGAATTTTGCAGGCTCCTTGTCCTTATGTCTAGCACTTTTTGGCAGCTTCAGTTAGTCAGTTATTTTTCTTAGAGATTCTTTAATATCATTTTAATTTTCTTTCAAGCAAGAGAATATAATTAGGCATAAAATATAACTTTTATGAAAATAATATATTTGATAAAAATGATCGCAAAAGATATATTTTCCTATTACAACATATTTTATGAATTTAATCAATTTTCTGTTTACCTTTAATTGGAATGATTTTATCTTAAAAGAAATTCGACCCTATTTTATTTAATTTCTCTATTTATTTTTGCCGAATGATTAGTTAGCTATTATTCTTTTTTCTAAATTACTTTTTTGTAGATTTGATTTATACTTGATTAATAATCGTTTCATAAATACAAAAAAAATGACAACTTAATATCTATTCTGAGTGAATTTGAAATTGAATTTTCCTCTTTTTCAATTTTTTTTATATATTAACTACTTTATTTAGAATTTAAAATTAAATATGGATCTTTCTTTACGGATATTAGATTTCTTTTAAGTAAATCTCTTTTATTATTAATTGTTTATTATTTAAATAAGAGTTGAAATTTAAATCGATTCCCATATACTGAGATTCCTAATTAATTTTCTGTATAACTCTCTTGCGTGGAAATCAAGTAATCTCTCCTAATAGATAGCTAGAGTTGAGAGAAAATTAAGCTAAAAGCTTGGAAACAGATGAATTAGGTAAGCCATCCTCACACGTTAGAGAGAGTGCTCTTCAGGCTTCTGTTGGAATTGTTCCCTAGATGCAATCAGTTTAACGTGGCATTTGTATGGACTTACCATTCATTATGTTATCGATATGGAGATATGTTAACATGAATGAAGTCTTAAGATTATAAATGTTATATTCTTAAATATCCCTAGTCCATTATATTCATTAATAGGACAATCACTACAGACTAGTATGTGGGTAGGTTGATATGGAGATATCAAGTCTAACACATGGGTATGCATTAGGAGTAATGACATACTAGATGACCCACCACGAGAAGGCTACATTAGATTATGCCAATGTCTCAAGTTCTTCTATTAGTGACAATGGTGTTGTAATCCTTTGACTTGAAGTCACTAGATACTCTAGTTGTGAATATCATGTTTTCATATTATCAAACGTTACACCGTAACTTGGTAACTATAAAGATAGTAATCCGACATGATAGGAAGCAAGCTTTGATAAGGTAGTGATGTAGAGAGGATTTGTCCTTCCTACATAATGGGAGTAAATATCCACGGCCACTCGAGGGGTAGCGCTTATGGAATGTCTGCTCAGACTCTGATAAATCAATATAGGATGTTGATGTTATCTGTATAGATAAACCTATTCCCAGGATCGAGAAACTATGGATTGGATATACAAGTGTGACATTAATGTCTCGTGCCCAATCCGGATATCGAGACAAAGGGATAGATACAACACGGTATCATTAGACACATGGTTTGTCGGATCACTGACTATTTCTATTAGTTGGGTGGTATAGATGTGTTGCTAGAAATCGCTCTATGTTTGTATTTGTTACTACCAACTAAGTAGAAACCTACGGGGTCACAAACCTTATGGATTTATTAGCTATATAAAGGGGACTCCTGGCTTATTATTTCACAAGAGTCAATTTTTATGAGAAATAACAAAGCAAGGAGAGAGAGAGAGACAAGTAGAGGCCGAACCCCTACCCCCCTCTTTCCGTCGGCCACCTAGTGGCGCACGATCCCCGTGCCTCGTTTTGCATGATCTCTTTCTGCCTCCTTTTTTCATAGCTAGCACTAAGACGTGAAGAGGATTCCAGAGAAATCCTAGGTGTGGATACTTTTAGAGACGTGGACATCATTCTGCGTTGTGATCAGTCAGACAAACAAGGTACACAATTGTTTATCCTTTATCACGTTTATGAATGCTTCCCTACGATCGGTGGGATTTGACCAGGAATTTATTTATTGTTATTTTGTTGCGTTACCCGCATAAAAAACCTACAGTGGTATCAGAGCAATAGGTCTTAGGACATAACGTGATTTATGTGTTACCGTTTTTGTCAGTTTTTACATTGTACCGTTAATTTTACCGTAAAAATGATATTGGCATAATGATGCAAATTGAATATGATTCAGTAGAGAATGATATAATTTTACAAATCATATAAAGTTTAGCGAATTTTATTCACATATGATGTGAGTTTTGGGATTTTGAAAATCTATGGTTTGGGCACAATTTAGGGAAAAAGATATTTTTCTCTACAAGTTGCAATATGCCCACAAGGGAAGGGAAAAAGTTTTGGAAACTACCCTTTGGGGGTTCGGCCATGGTGACAGCCCCTTCCCTTTGGTGCGTGGGCTCGGGCCGGCTGCCCACCGGGTAAGCCAAGTGACCGGTTTCATCGGTTTGCTTGGTCCGATGGGTATGGGATGGCCCAGTGGGTCCTCGTGATTCGGCTAATAGGATTGGCACGACCACTTGGACCGTTTTGATCCTAGAAAACCCAAATTTAATTAAAATTGACTAAGGGCATTAAAATTGGATTTTAAATATTTTATGTGATTGTTTCATGGTGGCTGGATATGACCTAGGTTGTGGATGTTTGATTTTGTGGTTTGGTTTATTTTGGTTTATTGTAATTAATGTAATTAATTAATTTACAGCATGCATGTCGTCTTCCCCCTCAACCTGTGAGGTCTCTCTATTTAATATATATGCTAGCTAGTAGTAGATATATGGATAGTCAAGGCACGGAGAAGAAGATCAAAGACTAAAGAAACCACCAGATGATGAAGACCCACAAGCTAAGAGGCGTGGACTGAAGATGGAGGCACATGGAGATGAGTTTGTCACTTTCGGTCTTATAGATATTCTCATGTGCTTGGGAATTAGTCTTAGGGGCCATATCTGTACCACGTTTATTATTTATTTATTTATTTATTTATTTATTTATTTATTTATTTATTTATTTATTTATTTGTTTATTGTTTTTTTTTGGTGTATGGTTGATGCATGCAAAACGTAACAAGATAATAATAAACAAGTTGGATCTTTTATTTGGGATTGTCCAATCCAAATAAGTAGATCAGTTGATAGGATCAACAAAACAAATCAATAATGTCATGGAAATCTCTTAAACAATAAATATTGCGTTTTGCCTTCTCTCACTTAACACCCGTCATGATCAAGGTCTATTAAGTTCGGGCTTGTCAAAGCAAGACGACTTAATTCATCATGGTGTGACGCGGCGGCACAAGCTAGTAATGTGTGCCTTTTGAAGTAAGATGTTCAACGCAACTAGGTTATTCCAATAGGATTGAAGAACTTAGAGGGAAGGCAACTGGGATTATATATGAGGTATAAGGAGTTATTTGCCCAATTAAACCAAAATTTGCATATGATGCAATTGGAAGGAGTTCCTATATAAATATCTAACTTTTGGGTGACTTTCCAAAGCAAGCTCAAGAGAAGGTGAAATATAAATCTTGTACCGCTAGAAAATATATATGATATTTTCGCATTAACATTGAGGGATATTAATTCGAAAAATAGTAGGAGCTAAGTATAATAATTTAAGTCCCTGTTAAATATAGTTCACGTCACATATTTTGGATAATCATTTTGTGTTTAAAATCTATGGAATTAAAAAAACAAACTCTACTTTATCGATACGATATGTCCTTAAGAAGTATAAGCTGTCTGGAATCATTTTTCTAGACTGGTACAAAATTTAGAATTGTTCTCAAACAAAAACAAAATGTAGTATATCCTAGAGCACAAAATTTTCCTTCCACCAACTACCTAAACACACTAAAGCCTAATGTAAGGAACATCAAACGGTGGTTCTTTAAATGTGACTTGCCTAATGTTAGCTACTGTGAAATTCGAGCTTTGGAAGCAAGATGAGAGCATGGAGGTGTGTGATATGATCATACATTTAAAGAAGCTCTTTTCAAGAGCATGCTAGACATGAAAGGTTTGAAGTGTTTCTCCGCTTTGCCTTTTCTTGCTTAGCACTCGTCATGATCAAGGTGTAATGAGTTTGGGCTTGCCAAAGCAAGGCGACTTGATACATTAAGATGTGACGCGATAACGCAAGCTAGTAATGTGTGACTGCTGAAGCAAGAGATCAAACACAACCAAGCTATTTCAATAAGATTGAAAACGTAGAGGCTCGGAGTTATCTATTATATAGATAAAGAATAAGGCCCAACAGGACCAAGAATTGCATTGAATACAAGTAGAGAAATTAATGCTTTCTTCAAAAGCGATTTACTTAATATGATTGAGAACTCCTGAACGAAGCATTAGTAAGGACAAAGGCAAAAGCCATATTATTGGTTAAAGGGGAAGAGACAAATGGTTTATCATGAACCCCAATGGTATAAGCAATTTTGTTGCTAAAACCAAGTTACTTTAAAGTCCACAATGTGGTATAGTGGAAGAGAAACTTCCAAAAGTACCTGGAAGGAAATAAGAAAGGGATAGTGAATTCCACTTAAGGTGTATTTGTTATAGAAATCAATGTGTCTATATCATCATCATTGGTATATGATACTTGATGATGATCTCACATTTATAGAAATGTGTACATTTATAGAAATGTGTAGATCTCAAGAGATGTAGACCAGGAAGAGAACACCTACATGTGGAGCAATGAAGCAAGAGTTGCTTAATTACCCGTAGGAACTTATCTATACCTTATGGAATTATTTAAGAATTAGACAAATGCGATTATGTCACTGCTACGAGTAGGAACATAATCTCACTTTTTTGTATGGACAAGAATTTTTTTTTCCTTATTAAAAATGGACAAATGTTGTTCCATTTATTTTGGTAAAATGCATTATTGTAATGCACTTTTGTCTAATGTATTGTATATCCTTGATCATAATAATTCCATCTATAAAATTAATACCAAGATGGTTAAATATAATGAACCTCACTTAATTTGGCATTGTTGTTTATGCCAAATGAATGAGAAACACATTTCTAGATTCCATATGGAAGCATTTATGGACTCATTTGATTTTGAATCATATGAGGCATGTAAGACTTGTTTATTGGGAAAGATGTGATCTTTTGGACTCATACATACTGATGTATGTGGACCACTAAGCACAAGTGCTAGAGATGGTTCTTGGTACTTCATTACATTTACTGATTCAATAAATATAGATTTGGGTCTTATAACAATTTTGGATCCTTCGAAAAGATCAAGGAATTCAAGAATGAAGTACAGAACTAGCTTGGAAAAAGTATAAAGGCTCCACGATAATGATAATTTAATCCCTTCTGAAATTATGTGGTGCATAAAGTCAGGAGGAGTTATACTGTGAAGATGATGAAAGACACGTTTGTTTGAGAGACTTGTTCGAAGCTCCAAAGCTTTGAAGCTCGAGATTGCCTATAAACTTGCTTTATACGTGATGTCATTTTGTGTGTTGTAGGCTGCTGGGTATTAGATTGAATGCTGTTTATAAGCATTTATACTGTCTCTCACAAATATTCTTGATCTTCTATATTTTCTTAATAATGCTAGATAAGTATGCAGTTCGATATGTCTTAATAATGCTAGAAACATAAGAGAGAATATTTGTGGGAGATTATCAATCACCTCATCATCCATTCAACCAGGTTGGAGATTCAACTTTGTAGAATTTCAATCATTCTAGAACTATGAAGAACACATCTGAGCATCACTGCTTATTCTACTTCCCGTGTTCTTTTGTATTATGCTTTATCTGTGTATTTCATTTGAATTCTATACCTCACCAAATTTAGTAAGTTAGTTGTTCAAGTGAACAACATGAGGTTCTTGTTGTTTCATCAGATTGTAGCTGAAACTAGATAGGTTGGGAACTACAAGCCGTATAGGTGTAAGGCAATTCACTTAGACTTGAGAACTAAGGCTAACTATGTGATTAATAAGAAGTTGTTCAAACCTAGAGGGATAGTCTCCATCAGGCAGAGAGTAGGCCCATTGGTGACTGAACTTCGTAAAAAATACTGTGTTCATCTCTTTACAGTTCTGCATTCATTCTGCACAACACAGAGAAGTTTCAAAGGTTTGGAGGATTTCCTACTTCAAAGCTTTGAAGCTCTAGACTTTTTCAAGCAATCTCAAACCTATTTATACTTATCCAAAGCTTTGAGATTCCATCAAAACTCTATGTTAAAGTTTCAAAAGTTAAATTTTAACAAAAAGATCGATTTTGGTTTCAGAGTTTGCGTCACTGTAAAGATCTAACCATCTTGTGAAAATGGGTAATGTAGGTGATGGAGGATTCTCTTAAGGAAGAGCATCCAACAGACCGTTACTGTTCTGTGGTGACAACTTTGTGCAATGGAAAGCTTTGATGAAAATGTTCATCATAGATCATGAAATGGAGCTATGGTCAATCACTCAAAATGGTCCATATGTTTACTATTCTACTGCTGATGAGATCAAGAATCTCAAGTCTGAGGATGATCTTTCAGTCACTGAATTGAAAAAGGTATCAAAAAATTAGAAAGCTTTGAAATTGTTATATTGTTCTCTTAGTGCAGATGAGTTCAACATGATATCCAACTGAAAAAGTGTCAAGGAGATTTGGGACAAATTGGTGGTAACTTATGAAGGAACTATCCAGGTCAAGCTGACCAAAATCAATATTCTTCTGAGGCAGTATGAGCTGCTCAAGATGAATTCTGATGAATCCATCAAGGACATGTTCAAAAGATTCACAGACATTGTGAATAACTTAGAGTCCGTGGGGAAAGCATCCTCAAATGAAGAAAAGTTCGGGAAGATTCTAAGAAGTCTACCAAAATCTAAGTGGGAACCAAAGACAACTGCAATTGAGGAAGCTCAGGACTTGAGCCTTCTAGAGCTAGGTGATCTACAAGGCAAGCTTCTCACTCACGAGATTTATATTAAAGAAGTGGATGGTGAAATGAGTGACAACTTCAAGAATCTGGCACTCAAGGAAAAAGACAATGAGAAATCCTAAAGCCTTGACCATGAAGATGATGATGATGAAAAAGCTGTAGCCTTGATCTCCAAAGCTTTGACCTGAATACTGAAAATGAAGAAACTTTTTGAGAACAAGGACTACAACAAAGAAAAATCCAGATCCTCAAGCAGCAAGGATCACAGAGGCAGGTCTTTTTAACATTCACATAAATCTAAAGTAATGAATTACTTTGAATGTGGAGATGTGATCACCTGGTTAGAGATTGTCCACAAAAGAAGAAGAACCGGCGTTTTCCTAAGAAATAAAATGTCAACAGAAGGAAGAAAGATATGGTTGCTTCATGGAGTGATTCTGATTCATCAAGTGATCCAGACTCAGATGAAGAATAAGACCATCTTTGCCTAATGGCTGAGCATGAAGAAGAAAACAGCTCAGACAAACACATTGAGGAGATGGTAAAAAATCTTCTTTCTAGTCCTTCAGATTTACTACCAGAAATCCTTAGATGCATGTTATTAAATGAGGAAAGTTATAGAAACGAGAATGAATCTTTGAAGGTGAAAGTTCATGAGCAGGCAAAAGAAAATTTAGAGTTGTTTCTTCTCAATAAAACTCTTAAAGTATCTCAGTCAGTAATTGGTAGTGACTTCAAAGCTTTGGATAGCAAGTTCAAAGGTTTCAAGGAACAGGTCAAGGAAGTGGTAGATCAAAATACTCTTTTAACTGATAAGTTTGTTGATCTGGAACATCATTCAGATGATTTAGAACAACAAAACACTTCACTGACTGAGAAACTTCAAGAATCAAGGAAAGTTTTATTAATATTTGCAGGCTCAGAACATAACCTCAATCTCATGCTTGGAGGAAGTCTTCATTCAGTAAACAAAAGTGGAATTGGTTACAATCCATTTTCCAAAGAAATACCAAACAATATTTTTGAAATCAGGAAACAGACATTCACCAAAATATTTCTACTGTGGAAAGCTTGGTAATGTGAAGTTAACTTGCCCCTTTAGAAGGACATAACCTCACATAATGAGGAACACCTATCCTATCAGCTTAAGGGACAAGTGAAGAAGATTTGGGTTTCTAAAGGAATCATACCACCTAATATGGCTGATTCTTAATATGAATCCAAATTCTACACTTGGTATAATAGCCTGTTAAGGCATTGATTGCATTTTGCAGGCTGTCACCAAGGCTCAGGATCAGAAGTGGTTTTGGATAGTGAAAAGAAGTTTCTGTTTACAAAACTTAAAGAGTATTCTGGAGGAAAAATCAAACTTGGTGACAAGGGAAAATTCAACATCATTGGTATAGGTAGTATTGGTAATGAATCTGCTGACTCTATTTCTGATGTTTATCTTGTAAATGGTTTGAGGTATAACTTGCTTAATATCTCTCAATTGTGTGATAAGGGTAATAAAGTCATTTTTGACAAGGAAAAATGTGTGGTGCAAGATGAGAAATTTGGCAATTGGATACTCCCTGCTCCCAGGTCATACAATGTATATGCTATGTACACTAACAAAGTTGCAGGTAAAAGTCTAAAGTGACTCAAAGCTTTGAAGGAAGATCTAAAGCTTTGGCATAGAAAACTTGGGTATATAAGCATGCACACAATTAACAAGCATGTCTCAAAGGACTTGGTAAGAGAATTACCAGCATTGAAGTTAACATATAATGAGATTTTCAAAGCTTGTACCCAAGGTAAACAGACAAAGAGTTCATTCAAGCCAATGAACTTTGTAAGTGCTACTAGCCCCTTAGAGATGCTGCACATGGACTTGTGTGGTCCTATGAGAGTTAAAACACCCAAAGGTAAAAGTTATATGCCTGTTGTGGTAGATGATTATTCCAGATTTACTTGGGTTATGTTTCTTAGAGAAAAATCTGAAGCATTGCATGAATTCTCAAAACTTTGTAAAGAGCTTCAAACTTTGAAAAACTTGTATGTTGCATCTGTTAGAAGTGATCATGGTATAGAGTTTGATCAACTTGAGTTTGATTTCTTTTGTGCACAGCATGGCATCTCACACAAATTTTCTACACCTAGAACTCAAAAGAATGGAGTGGTAGAATGAAATAATAGGACACTTGAAGATATGTCTAGAACCATGCTTCTTGAAAACAATTTGCCAAAATATTTCTGGGCAGAAGTTGTTAACACTGCCAATTATGTGCTCAATAGATGCTTGATTAGGCCTATTTTGAAGAAAACTCCATATGAACTTTTCAAAGGTAGAAAGCCAAGTGTTTTTTATTTTAAGCCTTTTGGTTGTACGTGTTATGTGCATAATAATGGCAAGGATAATCTTGGCAAGTTTGACGCTAGAAGTGATGAAGGTATATTTCTTGGTTATTCTCATTATAGCAAAGCTTATAGAGTTTTAAATAAAAGAACTAAGGTTGTACAAGAGAGCATTCATGTGATTTTTTTATGAAAGCTATGATGGTTCATTGAGTGATAGTTTTGTGGATCTCAATTTAAATAAGTATGAAGCAGATGATGATATTGAGAAGGAGAGAAGCAGCAAAACTAATATGCACGAACAACCAACGAAATCTCAAATCTTTGAATAACCTTATGAACAAAATTCTCAAAGCTTTGAGACTGGACTTCATAGGTCACAGAATATTCCAGCAACTGCATCAAACTCTCAAAGGATTGAATTGGACACAAAAAAATAAGTTCAAATATTTGTCAACTCATCCAGTTGACAACATTATCTATGATCCAACTACTGGTATACAAACCAGAGGACAGTTGAAGAACTCGTGTGCCTTCAATGCCTTTATAGCACTTGTAGAACCTAAGAATGCAAAGGAGGCATTACAAGAAGTAGATTGGATCATTGCAATGCAGAATAAGCTGAATGAATTTGAAAGGAATAAGGTATGAAATATGGTTCCTAGACCAAAGAATCAACCAGTGACTGGAACCAGGTGGGTGTTCATAAACAAGCTTGATGAGAATGGTAAGATTTTCATAAACAAAACCAGACTTGTGGCACATGGGTATAATCAAGAAGAATGTATTGATTATGATGAGACATGTGCTCCTGTTGCCAGGTCAGAAGCTGTTAGATTACTTCTTGGATTTGCATCTCATAAACACATAAAAGCTTTATCAAATGGATGTCAAATATGCTTTCTTAAATGGATATTTACAAGAAGAAGCGTTTGTTGCTCAACCTCCTGGTTTTGAAGATGAAAATTTCCCTGATCATGTCTACAAATTGGACAAAGCTCTTTATGGCCTCAAACAAGCTCCAAGGGCTTGGTATGATAGATTTTCTAAATATTTAATTTAAAATAATTTTAAGAGAGACATAGTAGACAAAAATCTTTTCATAAAGACTCGTGAAAAAGACATCCTAGTAGTACATATTTATGTTGATGGTATATAATTTGGTGCTACTAATGATGCTCTGTCAAAAGAGTTTTCTAGTTTTATGTGCAGGGAATTTGAGATGAGCTTAATGGGAGAATTAAATTTCTTTCTAGGACTTCATGTACATCAAATGAAGAAAAGAATTTTTGTGCTCCAAGGCAAATATACCAAGGACTTGCTGAATAAGTATACTATGTCTCAGTCCAAGGTAGCTAAGACCCCCATGAGTTCTTCATTATCCTTAGACAAGGATACAAATGGTAAGAGTTTGAATAAAAAGGAATACAAAGGTATGATTGGTTCACTATTGTATGTAACTGCTAGTAGACCATATATCATGTTTAGTGTCTGTATGTGTGCAAGGTTCAAGCAGATCCTAAGGAATATCACTTAGTTGTTGTTAAATAACTTTTAGATATCTGAATGGTACCAAAGACTTGGGGATTTGGTATCCAAGAAGGTCTGATTTTTCTTTGAGTGGTTATCCAGATGCAGACTTTAAATGATACAAAGTTGGCAGGAAGAGAACATCTGAATGTTGTCAATTCCTTGGCTCATCACTGATTAGCTGGCATTCAAAGAAGCAAAACTCAGTAGCCTTGTCAACTGCAGATGCTTAATACATAGTAGGTGGATCTTGTTGCTCACAAGTGTTGTGGATTTCTCAGCAAATGAGAGATCTTGGATATGAATTAAGAGAAGTGCCTATCAAATGTGACAACACAAGTGCCATTTCAATCACAAAGAACCCTGTGCAGCACTCCAGAACTAAACACATTGATGTGAGACATCATTTCTAGAAAGAATCATGTTGAGAAAGGTGATGTGTCTCTATCTTTTGTAGCTACTGCTATGCAGATTGCTGATATATTCACTAAACCATTGCCAGATAAAGGTTTGCAGCTCTTAGGCTTGAATTGGGCACGCTAAACACGGATGTTTTGGTTTAGGGGGAGTATCACATTATATGTGCTATATGTGTGAAATTCTCAAAGCCTTGAGATAATAATTTCTTAGCCTTGAGAGGATTTTTCAAAGCTTTGGAGTTTCTGTGAATTTTGTAGTGTCTCAAAGCTTTGGACATGTACTTCAAAGCTTTGGAGAGTAATTCTGCATATTTTGTTCAATAATTGGATCACTTAATATTTTTCATTATCTTAATAGATAATTTTAGAATATTAAAATGTTCAGAGTATCTTTCAAAATATCCCAAAATATCTTTTCACTTCTCAAAAAAAAAAAAAAAAAAAAAAAAATCTTTTCTGGTACAAGTTTGGATCAATTTCAAAAGAGTCATTTTTCAGTTCAAGTTCTAAAACCTATTTAAGGCAAACTCTCCATGCTTACTCTCTATCTCTTCTAATCTCTATCTGCGTCTCTCTCTCTCTCTCTATCTCTCTCTCTCTCTCTCTCTCTCTCTCTCTCTCTCTCTCTCTCTCTCGTCCTCTCTTCAATATCTTCTAAAATCCCTAAACCCTAATGGAGCAAAAATCACAAAGGATTCAACAACAGAACAAGGAATCAACAATGGGAAAGAAGAGAAGGGCTAACAGAAAGACTGAGATCACAATCTCTGATTCAGATTCTGAGAAGACAGCTAGCATGCAAGAGACTTCTCCTCCATCAAATAATGTCAGAAAGGAGAAGGATGAACATGAAATAGGATATGGGTTCTCAAAATTACAGGGGGAAAGCAAGAAAGACAAGGGAGACATCAAGAAGGATGATGGGAATCAGAAGAAGAAAAAGCCAGAAGTTGAGAAGAAAGATGATTAGAAGAAGAAGAATTCAGAGGAGAAGAAGGATGATGAGACTCCTGTGAAGAAAATCAGAGTCAAGCACAGTGCCTTGAAGACTAAGAAATTAGTTTTGGTAAGAACTTACTCCCTGAGTCTTGGTTTATTAGTTCTGAGGTTAAAGGTGTATGGATGGATGGGTATGCATCTTATAAGATTTCTTATTGCACTATGATTTCAAAAGAGTTACTTGATAAATTGGACATTGACTGCATTAGGAGACTAAGAGATTCATCTGTGTGGAAGATCTTAAACCCCAGTTCTGAGGCTTACCCTAGGTTAACTAGGTTGTCTTATCTGAATCTTGTGCAAGAGGAGAGTGATGTCTTAACCTCTAGGGTTGCTCGTGTGGATATAAGACTTGATCACAAATTCTTTGCCAAAGTTTTGGGCATTCCTAAAAAGTTTAAGGTCCATAACATCCTGACAGGAAGGAATGTCTAGAAAAAACTAAAACTGAATTTTTTTTAGAAGATACACCATCTAGACCAAAACAATTGACACATTCTGTGTTAAATTATGAAGCCAAAATTATGTTTTCATGTTCATAATAGTCTGTGGCCCATTTATAGCAGTCAAATATGATCAAAATCAATGGCCAAGAAATGAAAAAGCTTCACTTTCGTAGTGGCCAGTACCTAGTGAAAATGAAGCATTTTCATTTCTTGGACTGGACCTATTACAGATGTTAACAAGACTCGGACCAAAATCAATGGCCAAGAAATGAAAATACTTGTACTACCTAGTGAAAGTGA
This sequence comes from Linanthus parryae, assembly GCA_023055425.1. Classification (NCBI taxonomy): domain Eukaryota; kingdom Viridiplantae; phylum Streptophyta; class Magnoliopsida; order Ericales; family Polemoniaceae; genus Linanthus; species Linanthus parryae. The sequence goes on along the minus strand of JALGPY010000007.1, from coordinate 68,688,910 downwards.
AGCATTTTCATTTCTTGAACTACAATTGGACTGGACCAATTACAGATGCTCATCAGTCACACTCTTGGACTGGACCAAATGCTTTTAGCTTCAAATCAATCACTCATCAACCATTTTACTCCTCCAACCACTCAATCTTGCCTCTGTCATATCCCGTACACTTTCCACCGACAAATTATACTCTCATTTGTAACCTCCACACATCATTCATTTTGTTTACAATAAATTTTCTCCAAAAAGGAGAAAAAGTTGAAAAATTAAAAGAGCGTGTTTTTTAGGAGATTTCTATATTAATTTTAGAATAGGTATTTTTTATTTCAACTCCCCTTTTACAATTTAACAATTGAAAATTAATTTTTTATACTTATAAGTAAAAATATTACTGCAATGCGGTATATTATATACATTAATTGTTTTTTATAGTGAACATTATCTTACCACTTTCCCTATCGCAACCGGTGAAAACATACAACAAAACACAGTAAACACGCCCTCATCTTACAGTTACGGTTCATCTTGCCTTAATACTCGAGGATGCAGAGGTACCGGCCTATAGAAATAGAACACAGATTCTGTTCAAGTAATGCCATGTTTGAACAGACTTGTCTAGGAACCTTGCATTTTGCAGCAACTACTCAAAAGTTATAAAGTACCAATTCATAGATAGATCTAATCTAAGGATTCTACGACAAGTAAATGAGGCTATTCAGGTATCTATAATTGAAGAAACCTTCTCATTTGGTAAATTTCGTATTTCATTTTCCATCAGACTACGTGAATTCAAGCATAGTTCCAAATTTCATAAACGTTTACAATCTATATGATGTCTAGAGCACACATCATCCGGTGATCTCTGCGTCTCCCTATCTAAAGGTAAGATATACTTGATCAGATTTATGTTAACAGAGAATCGTACCTTTTGAAACACCAACACCACACTTCAGGTAGTACAAGTAGAAGGACCAAAGGAAGCTAGAGCCAAAGTAGACGAGACTTGCCCCAATGTAGTTCCGGAGCCATGTCTGGAAGAAGTGTGAGAGCGGGTTCCATAGTTTCTCAGGCAAGAAAGCCCCAAGGACTATTCGGTTGAAGAAGGAGGTGTCCTCCACGAACAACTGCAAGTAATCATCATCCATCTAGAGAGGACCGGCAGCAACGCGTTTTAAGAGAATCACATTTAGCATTAAATCATAGTTCATGGGTAGATGAAGAGACATTGTTTTTATAGACGTGACACTGCTTATTTGATAGTTTAGACCAATCGAAACTTGACAAATGTGAAGTGTGCCAATAGAGTTAATCATTTGTGTCGGTGTGTAATATAACGTGACATTTCCAACAATAGGATCTTCGATTTGTTACGTAACTTGTCCTTCACATGAAAGTGGTACAATACTACTCAACGAAGCAATCCATAGATACAACGTTGTAATGCAGTGTTAGACATTTCATCATGACAATTTTGTTTTACTACATTAAGTTTTCCTACACGCAGCTTTCCCTACACAGTGAAATAATAGTACTTGTGAAAGCTGTCCATTGAGTATAATACTTCTCACATTTTGTGGAAAAATTGGCTTCTTCCATGAATTCACCGTTCGTATCTAACCACAATGATTTGGAATTGAATATTTGAATTCACTAGAAGGGTAAAGTGGAAATTAAAATTCACAACAATTAAAAGTCAAATTAATTGTATTGATAACAAGACTGACATTAGTGTCATTTTTCACATCACTTTACTCGCAATTTCGAAAACACAACTTGTTCTCTATCTCAAGCTGTCTCTATAAACCTGTTATGATATGTAAACTAAATATGTCACTATGTTGTTTAGTAATATTCTGAAAGGCTAGGTCGATATATATATAATATATATATATATATATATATATATATATATATATTATATATATATATAGGGTGTGGTTATGGTGCGGGCGAATTTTTAGGGTTCCTGGGGCCCCAACTATTTTTTACCGGTTTGGTCAAAATGTAGCCGGTTTCGCCTGTATTTACGAAAATACCTGCAAAACGACAAAAAATTTCGCGGGTTGGGACAAAAACGGTGCGACCGGATGGGTCCGACTCGGCCAGTACTATGAAATAGGTTACAACTCTCATGAAATATTCAACGGTTCCATTACCGAGTTTTGAAATAGGAACTAGCTTTCATGAAATAGATTGAAATTATTAAAAAATGTTCTAGAATGTTTCGAAATGGATAATCCAACTCACATTTGAAGTAAACCATCGGCATTGGTGATCAACGTTGGACATATTAGCACTAGTTCTTGTCGAAATAGATGCGAAATATTTTAGAGACCATAAACAATTTGATAACAAGAATGTTAGTCAGTACTCCATGGCCGTCACGGAGGCATAGACTTCACAATCTCAAACTGCTAGGACGTCGCAGGTGACACAGTAACTGTCTCACAAAACCCACAAACCACCACCAAATGCGTCCGGGACAGCAACGAATGCCCTGTCGAATCCAAGGCTGGCACACAAGTTCTTTGCCTTTTCCCCGGCGAGCCTTGTTTCCGTGATGAAAACAATGTTGGGATTATGCACTCCATATTGTCTTTGAAAATCTTCCAGACAAGACTTTAATCAGATAGTTTATGGCGACCGTGCGTGGCTCCATTGGTCCCCCAACCATGTAAACACTCACTTGTGCACATGCGTCCACAATAACACTAGCCTTTGGTGCAGCAAGGCACAACACCGAGATCTCTTCATCCGTTGGGAACGTCCCACCCAACACGGTGTTGTTAGTTTTTCCTCTATCGGACCTTGCCTCCTCTTCTTGCTTCGTCCATGATCCTGTAAAGGTACCACTTCTTTCTTCGATTTGGCCTCACCTTCGGCTACAATGGAGGTTAAGGCGTCCCCAGTGAAACTTGTTTCTCCACCCTGTTGCTCAGAATCCATCGGTCCATTGAGCGAACCTGTGGGGCTGTCATCTGAATCACAAGCGAAGAGTTTTCTGTGTTTGGAGATGGAATGAACGGAACCACCTCTCACCATGCTTCTGTCACAGAGGCCCAACGAGCCTCGTGAGCCATGTTCAATATGCGATATGATGAGGCTAGAATTGCACTGGAATTGAAAACAACACACCCGCCCATTTCTGTATAGTATAATTAACGACTTTACAGGACGATTAATCCCATTAACACCCACGTTTTTTGGGTAGTGGAAGAGTTGGATTGTTACACGTTTTACATGCGTGTTTAGTGTTAGATATTAAACTTGATTTTTTTATGTCACATTTTCTAGTGTGGTAGTACTAGACTCCAGAATATGGGTTTCCAAAGTGCCATAGTTTGACTAGTTGTGGGACTTGAACCAAGTTAATGAGTTTGGTCGAAGTTGCACCAAGTAAATGAGGTTTGACCAAGTTAATGTAAGTTGTTTGTAGGTAGAAGGTACTGACACTTGAGTCCTATAAATACCCATGTACACAAGTCTTTTCCAAGTCAAGTAATCAAACAAGTCTTCTTCTCCTCTCCACCAAATTAGTTGAGTTGGCCGGACTTCTTAGAACTCAAGACAACTCAACTATTTTGGTGGAGAGGAGAAGAAGACTTGTTTGATTACTTGACTTTAAAAAGACTTGTGTACATGGGTATTTATAGGAATCAAGTTCTTTTCTTCTTCTTTTTTTTTCTTTCCAACAGGGCTTGAATTCGTGACCTCATGCAGGGGCTTCAAACTCTCCCCCACTTGAGCTACCACCCTAGCTGTGACTCAAGTCAAGTTAATGTAAGTTGTTAGTGGGTAGAATGTACTAGACACTTGAGTCTTATAAATACCCATGCACATAAGTCTTTTTCAAGTCAAGTAATCAAATTAGTCTTCTTCTCCTCTCCACCACAATAGTTGAGTTGTCTTGAGTTCTAAGTAGTCCTATTTGATCCCAAATTATCTCCATTTTAGTTGAATTTTAATTTGTAGGTTTATGTTATTGTTTATTTTGTTTATTTCACTTTCTGTTTTCTTCTTATCAGAACAAATCTGAGCCTACTTTTTTAACAGTAGGAACACGGTGGGAGTTGGAACAACAAACAGGGGATTCGATTGCTGAAACTCAGCCGTAGTTGGAGCATCGACAGGGTTCGATTGTAGGAACTTGACGGGATTTGGAGCATCGCTGGGGCACTCGTTGCAGGAACTTGGTGAAGTTGAAGCAACTTGTGGAATTGGAGTGAAGTCGGTCATTGAAGCGGAAGCGGAAGAGGGAATTAAAGGGAAGGTAGAGATTTGTTGGGAATATTCCTTGAATAGGCTCGAGAAGCTTGGCGAGGAATTGGGCGACTGTTAGGAATCAAGGGTGCCTTGAATGTACTTGTGATTGGTGAGGAGTTGGCGACGAAGCGGGAGAAGAAACGAACCAAACAGAGCAAGAGACGAAGAAAACAAGCCGAGGTATGCAAGTGTTCTCGTGAGAGCAATACAGGTGTTCACACGAATGTGTTCGTGCGAACTCCACGTGTGTTCGTGCGAACATTTACAGGAGGCGGCCATCATTGTTTCCTTTTTGGTTTTAGCTCGGTTTTTGGTATTTCTTGGGCACCAAGCTGTATAGTAGACCTATAAAAAGGCTATGAGTCGTGCTCTACTGGTGTGGGTTGTAATCGTGGGTTTCTCTCTAATAAATTGCGGTTTTTCGGGTCGTGGAGGTAGCTAGCTCATCGCTAGTAAACCAAGTTACATCGTGTGTGTTCTTGTGTTCTTGTTTACATCAATTCATCATTCTCTAAGCTCTATCCGGTTCATTACAATGACGAAGAGGGGCAAAGAAAGAAGGCCTAACGAACAACAAGAAGAAGAAGAAAACAACAGCTAATGTTAGTGAGGTCGCAGGGCCTCAAATCAATGTCGCAGGGTAGGGTGGTCGCACGACCTATGATGTACGTCGCACGACCTCTTATCCAACTCGTAGGGGAGGGAGATCGCACGACCTAGAAAGCGCTGGCAATTTTAGCATTGTTTGCTTGTGTCTTTTTGGTCAGTTTTAGACGTTTCTTTGGGACCAAGGAAGCCTAGTGTTAGGGTTTACCTCGGGTGATAGTAATTGTAGACACACTATCAAGTCTCCACACACACGAACACTGGGTGTTTAACCCAACACACAACTTGATTTTACTTCTTTGATTGATTGATGATAAAATAATGAAACTACATCTGTTTAAATAGAAATACGAACCCTAGATAGTTTAACCAAACGTGCTCGGCTTGGTCTACTAACTAATTAAATAAACGTCTAATTAAGTAATAAACTTGGGAAATTATGTCACATTTTCTAGTGTGGTAGTACTAGTCTCTAGAATATGGCTTTCCGAAGTGCCATAGCTTATTTAGTTGTGGGAATTGAACCAAGTAAATTTGTTGGTGGAAATAGCACCAAGTTAATGTAGTACCAGTGGTCAGAAGGTACTACACATAGGAATCCTAAATACCCAAGTACATAAGACATTTTTAAGTCAAGTACTCAAAAAAATCTTTCATGTCCTCACACCAGATTAGTTTGAGTTGTCTTGAATTTTAAAATAGTCCTCTTTGATCCCAATACAGAAACCCCTGTATATATATATATATTTTTTAATTCTGAGTTGGGGTGACATTTCAAGTTCATCCAATAAATGTACATGTTTCATTCTTTCCTACTGGAAGATCTACATTCCGCCCTGGGCCACGTACCCCCAAAAGCCAGTAAACAACTTTATCGTCGATCTTTAACGTAAGACTGTGAGCTTCAACAGTGCTAGTGGCATGGTTGAACATTCCCATACAATACCGTACTCGAAAAATTAACACAGCAAGTATCCTCTTGGGAACAATTATGAGACATGACAGCCCGATATCAACCTTTGAAACGAAACCGTTAAATCTATATATGAATATATTCACTACCGAAGGCTATACATGAGATTTATCTGTAACATACCAGTAGAGATGTACAGTTATGTGTCAGCAGGTTACTCATAACTATTATTCAGTAATGTAATTACTATTATGGTGTATCATGATATAAGGGTTTCTCAATAGACTGAAATTCTTCTTAATGAGGATTGGAATGGATCGTATCGACAATTCGGTAATGTAATTACTATTATGCTGTATCATGCTACAAACTTTACAATAGACTGCAATTCTTCTTAATGAGGATGTTAATGGATCATATCAACAAATTATTTCACTAATTAACATTTTGCTGACAAGAGATAAGTACATATCAGCAGCAAACTATCATTACAAAAAGTGGACCTGAAATGACAATTTATTTCGTCCACCAAAAGCAGAGCGAGATTTTGTGGACAGGTAAAACAAGAGCCACTGCCTCCACAAAAGTACTAGAATAAAAACAATTCGGAGGCTGTAATCATCGATCAGTTTCCGTGACGATGCCGGATCCTGCAAGCATGCAATTGAATATATTAGTATAACGAAGTGATGCGTGTAAAAACGATCGAGCTCGATGTTCAATCTTGATTGATCACATATCATATGAAACTGTTGTGTTCCGGGGTGTGTGTCTGTGGTGGTATCTGAGATACCAACAATGGTGGATGCGAATGAAGAACACACAACACAGAACAAAAATGATAACATATGAAATAGTTGTATGGCACTGTTCAGCCGGGGTAATCCAACGAAGGTGGAGGAAGTGTTGAAGAGCATATGGGTAACTCGACAAACTTATTTATAGAAGGAGATACTCTGTAGTCATGTGACGGGAATCACAACAGATGCCCACTCAGTTATTGGAAATTGTTATTTCACCATGAAATAGTGGGTAACTCAACATCCTTGTTCTAGAAATCGGGGAAGAAGCAGTTGGTATTCTGTAGCTATTCACAGGGAATCTCAACCGATACCCTTAAAGTCATAGGAAACTGTTGTTTCACAATGCTTTTCAAATACAAAAGCAGTATTTTACGTGAAGTGGTATGCGGGGTAGTTGGCGGTAATGATGTTGCAGAATCATGATTGCAATGCCATGTTCTTATCTAACACCAACAATAGATTTAGTGAAATGTTTACTTGCAACGTCTAGTTCCTAATGATACGTATTAAATAAATTCTCGTAAGGCATTTCACATATGAAACATGCACGTACTAATAACTCCGAACTACTAGTAATGTATATAGCGTTCACAACCAGTTGCTGATACCAAAACACCAATATTACAAAACGCGTCCAGGCGAAGAAACTGAATTAGCAACCTCCAGGAATAATACATTACACAAATTACACACTAACATCCCAAAAAACTTAGGCAAAATATTAACTGCTAGTAGGAGTACCAAAAGTCATTGAATGTAGGATGATCATGGTCCCAGAGGTGATCATGGTCCCGAAGGTAGGACCTTCTCTTCAATGTTTCAATATTAGGCTACCAGATTTAAACTAACCGTGATACTAGGAGTAAATTTATGTTTGAGCTCCTCTATCTCTAGGTTGAGAGTATCATCTAACTTTAGAAGATGTTCACTCTGGTAATAAATTACCATCGAGGTATTCTACCCCTACACTGTGATTAGTGCTACAACCTTCAAGTGTTTAGACCAACCTCAAGATTCCATTGATGATCATCTACTTCGGCATCTATCATTACATGACTTCAAATTCAAAATAAATTTTTATCAATCGTAGCTTGGTAAAAATTAGTAACTGTGTATCCACTTTTAACGAATGAACGAGTTATGAGTTGTGACTATCCGCAATCGTGGGCAACAACACTATAAATTACTAGCACAGGAAATAACAATATAAATATTCATACTACGGATAATGTACAAATAAATACCTGAAGCCCTATATGTAGAATTGAGCTATACCACAAGAATTCGGAACTTCAAGAGAGTGGCTAGGGTATAGACATTCAACAACAATCTCAACATAAATGTGATAGCAACTATCTCATTATCTTGATTATATGTGGATGCTTTCTCCTAACCAGTTTGTGTGTGAGCTATTGTTGGAGGACGGAGGGTGTGGCTCGTCCAAACCCTTGTTTTCCGTTATAATGGAACCAGTACACTATTGATTTAGTATGTCTTTGATTTCATTCAATTTTTTTTAACTTCTAGATTTTGTCAAACTCTTATAATAATACACCAAGCCAACATGATTAAGGGAAGTAGCAGCACTCTGCTAATGGTATAGAGAGGTACTTACCAAACACCCTTTTGGGTCGACGTCTCGAAGGGATGCATTGATTGTCAACATGTTGTTCTTCAACATCGGACAGCTGGGATGATGCACTCGACATGGATAAGGAGATTCAGATGGTGGAAGTGAACGCGCTGTGAACTTGGTGTCCGACGTATGTCAGTCGCCGGGGCGAGAACTTGATTGCGAAAACCGAGTCTTTCAACTAAGCAATCGCATATAATTTGACTCCCTGACCTAATTTTTTTATCTTTGTGGAGAAGATACACTAACCACTCAGAATTTTCAAATCCCCGCCCAAACGCAGTTTCCTCGAGATTGGTGCCAATGGGGTTTGTAATCAACGGTACCGATCGACATGGTGTCCCGTAAACCAGAAGTCATTTCAATTTTTTTTGTTAACCCAATTTTTTTCAAAATTCGAATACCTTTTCTTTCCAAGATCAAAACTCGATACCGATATTGCCAGTTCCCGAGGGCACTATCCCCAAATTAGATAGTTTTTAATTTAGAGTTTCTTTTTTAAATGAATTTAGAGGTGTTATCAAAATTTATATTTACAAATATGGTGAAAAAAAATAAAAAAATTGGGTAAAAAAAAGTATTGGATGTAGTTTTGGTGAGAAAAACATCTCTCATATTAGTTAGGGATTGCCAAGGAGAGTGGGTAGTTAGAGATGTCTAAGGAGAGTGAGTTAGAGATGTAATAAGTAGGTGAGATTTAATGGTGGGGATGGGGTTGATTTAATGTAGCGGCTGAAAAGTCATAAGTTAGTTAAACCATGCTATCTTATAATATATATTGTTTTTTTGGTAATAACTGTTATGCCCTTATAAACCCTCTACTTCCCACATGTTTTATATTGCCCTTTCCCTTTCAACAACTCCCACCAGGAATCATTTCAAATTTTTGTTTCCAAACTGTGTTTGTAGTATTTTCCCCTTTGTTTTCATTCTCCGTTTCCGTCATTGCAGTTAATCCTCATGTCCGTTACGAGCCAGATGTCACGTAGCCATTCGGAGCCGTATCACGGTGTTAGGTACACGAACTAGTGTTGCCATTGCATCATCCCGAAAGCTGCGAAGATCCTTATTGTGCGAACAAATGAGCATGGTAACAGAGGACGTTTGTTCTTCGTGTGTGACAAGGGAAACTGCCACTTTTGGAACTGGTTGGAACCGGACGGTTACAAACCGGTAGGAGATGGACATGTTGGTACATCGTCTTGGACAGCATGCCACCAAATGAGTACGAGAAGTTGGAGAAGATGTTACTGGTTATGGCATCTCGCTTGCTTGATCCGATGTTTGTGGTTTAATTTGCAATTCTTCTAATGGTTGTCGCCTTTGTCGTTTGATCATCAGTTCATGGATGATATGGCTTGGATCACTAGTGCAATTATTGTTTTTTGTTGTAATGAATGTGGTGGCATTTGTCGCTTTGGAAATGCACATGGTTCCAATGAAACACAAATGAAAACATTTTATGAGAATTACAAAACACTAATACGCATAACTACAAAATATGTCATCAAGCATGGTAATCCCAACCTACACGGGTGGGCGGACACGCCAGAAACCATATCGACAAAAACACGCAACTAAATCTATTTCATACTTCCCCAAGTATCAAAAACACGCAACTAAAAAACACATACGTACCAAGTATCAATGTTTCATGCTTCCCGTCACTAACACATACCGAGTATCAATGTTTCATATATCTTTTTGTAAAAAAAATTAATACCTTGTTCAATAATGATATAGCAATATGAAATAATTTCTTATATCTACATAAAAATATTGCAAGCTGAATCTTTACGATTCACGATTCGATTCACGATTCAGTGAAGGTGAATTTTGATTCACTATCTGAATCTCGATTTGACAACTCTGAACTAAACATAACTCGTTCAACCTCATTTATATGATGCTTTTCATGTCAGTGTTCATTGTTGGTTAAGAAAGTTCTAATTATTTTTTGTATAGGGTGATTAAAATGTGAAAAGGGTAAATTACATTCCATAATCGACTTAGGTGTTACTTAGGTGTTTCTTTCGGCTTCAATGTAAGAATTTGTAATCAAGCGGCAAATTTTATTACGACATCTTAAAAACCCAAATATGGGACGTTCTTTCGTCCAGTAGATGTGAGCAATCATTGGTAGAATATCACACACCTTTTGGTAGTTCTCTAATAGCAATACATCGTATTCCATTATTAAGTCCACCAATGCAAAAAAAAATCAAACTATACCATCCATAGTCCATTTGACTATCTTATTCATGAAAAACCAATCCTTTACTCATTTCCATCCGACTTTTCTATCTAATGAAGCCCCATATTGGTTAAACAAGTAATACTTATCTCATTTGGTTGTTTACTTGAAGACGCACCACCATCACCTCCGGGACCATGATCATCCTACCAAGACAGAGAACTGACAGTTCCTTTACGGATAAGTATGTTTTGGTAAACTCTGTTAAAAAAATGGATATCACTTACTGATCTGGATGGTTTCGTGTCAATATATGACTGTTATTACAGATGGTGTGTGATACTTGCGTCAATATTTGTCTGTTATGATGCTTGTGTCAATATTTTTTTTGACTGTTGTGATGCTATTGTCAATGAATACCAAACCATCAACAACCACTTCGTAACACAAAGCATTTCAGTGCAAACATTGCTGCATTGTTTAATTCCCTTGCTCAATAGAGATGCCTCTTCCCAATGCTCCTTGAGCCTCCAAAACCATCATTTGCCTGTCTTGATTCTAGCATACCCTAAACCCTAAACCTTATGATTAAATTTTCAAACATGTAAAATTTACAACGCCTGTTGAGATTCCCCACAGTTTCTACACTATGAAAACACAAACCATCTCCACCCAAATCAGTACAATCAACAAATAGAATTATAAATGACGATGGATACTCCATCCAAAGAGGAAACAAAAAAGTCACCCAAAGAAGCAACAAAAACGATGGAAACACCATCCAAAGAAGAAACAAAGCCTCTGAAAGATGAAAAACATGTAACCAGCGAAGACATGGTGAAGAAAGAAGAGGAAGAGGAAGACGAACCCGAAGAATTCGAAGAAACCAAAGAAGAATCTTGGAGCCCAGAAAAAGAATAATGGAGCCCAGAAGAAGAAGAAGCATTTGTTGAAAAAGAACTGCGCGAAAGAGCCATTGAAGAAAAAAAGGAGTCTCATCCAGAAGAGCCACCAGTTCCGTCAAGAAAACGCACAAGGGAAGAAATAGAATGCGATGTGAGCACTTTTGTCCCATGGAACCCCGACGAGTAAAGAAAATTGTTTTATAATGTTAGGCATGGAATTACTGTAATCGTGTTTGAGTTTGTGTTAATGAAATCCATCCGTTTCCCTTTTATGTTGAGATTTCAAATCTATGATTTCAAGTAATCAACCATTTTATCACACCCAATGTTTTAAACCATCCCGTGAACTTTTGTTTTCCGATCGTTTTGTTGACAGTAGCATCCGAATACAATGATGTACACTTTCTATTTTTTTGACAATAGCATCCGAATACACAACTACCCATCTTCCATTAGTCAGAAGTCGACCCCATAGTTCGTGAGAAGTGATCGCACCGGGGTGCAACAGGTTCAAGCCTTTAAGGTTCAAGCATGGGCGCAAATTAAATTTACAAAGGACTAAATCCAGAATACATTGTGCCATAAACCAAACTTGTATTCGTCAAAACAATATGCAAGACTTCCAGAGGAAACTTCAAAGACACATTTAGTAGGGTGTGACTATCACGGAAATACCTAATCATTCGGTGATAACTCTCTATTACAGTTATATTTCTCGCACATTTTATATCGTTTTGCGTGCTTTCCAGGTTGATTATATTGGTTTTACACTATGAATAGAGAGAAAACGTAGGAGTTTAGCTTTGAGCATTAATTTGTAAATTCAGGTGTTTCTCGCATTATTTACATTTATTTTGTCACTTTGGATCGCACGGGGAGTTTTCGTGTTGTTTTTGACAGGAAACGGAGCTCATGGATCAAGAGAAGAGGAGAAATGAACTTCGGAACATATGTGTAAGCTTGAGAAAGATGAAGCCGAACAATATTTCAAGAAAGAAGAAAGAAAAAAAAATACCCAGGAGGTCGTAGGACCAGGATTTTCTGGTCCTGCGACCAGAAACTTCAGAAACTAACTGTAACTCACAACCAGGGGGTCTGGTCGCATGATCAGAAGCTGGTCGCAGGACCAGGATTTTTCTGGTCATGCGATCAGAAAGAAATACCAGTACACGCACGGAAAAAAAAGACGGATTTTAGGGTTATTAATTAACACTCTTTTGGGGATTAATTAATACACCGTAGACCAAAAATAAAAGAGGAGGAAACGTTGGAGACAAGAGGAGACTCACAGGGAGGAGACTCAGGAAAGACACAAGGATGAAGCTAAAAATCAAGATCCACCATTGAGGCCTAGGGTTTGAGTTTTTCTTCTTCCTCATCTCACAATCTTGTATGGAGAAACTTGTGAGTCTCGTTTTTTTGATTTCGACTAGCTAGACATTTTGCTAGGCATCTCTATGAGAGCCTAGGGTTTCATGTAGATGATTAATTTCCGGATTTCAGACTTTGTTTCATGCGCTTGGATTTGATTCTTCAATTGAATGCTAGTTTCTTGAACTGGTTATTGAATCTTGTCTATTGACACGACAAGATTAGGATATTGACATTCATGAAAACTAGGGTTCTTCGTGGATTAAATCTCGCTTAATGTTGATTTCATTCTTGTCAATTGTTCACATGCTACACTTAATTCTTAGTGTTGAAGGAGTCATGACCCGAAATACTACTAAGCTAGCGAATGCGCGACAGTGATTTTAACTAGCTAGGATGAGACGTGAATAACAATCCCGAATCACTGAGACCGAGAGGAGAAGTGTTAGGATTGGCCTAGTGTGGGTAAATTCGGTAGGATTATTTATCTAATCCGTGAAACGGTGGGCCGACAAGACCCGTTATCGTACCAGTGGATGACCTGCTAGAACGGACCGGTAGACAACATGAGACCGAGAGGAGATTATAGTCAACCGAGAAGTAGAATGACATGAGACCGCCAGGGGAGTGTCAGTGCAGTTACCCGACTGAACTAGAATAGGATTAACGTGTTACATAGATGAACCGGAAATCGTCTACAGCCCTAGGTGATCTAGAGAATGCCTTGTTTCTCCATATCTATTTATTAAATATAAAAATACAAAAAAATATATATATATTAGATGGTTGTTATTTAAATTCTTAAATCAACGAATTCTTCCTCCGATTACTTACTCTAAATTAATTGTTTAACTGAATAATCTAAGACTGTTCCTGTGGGTTCGACAACCTGAGTTTTAATATATTCAATCAAATAGGAATGTCGTTTCCAATGAGTATTATGTCATCCACATACAAGACCAAAAACACAGTAGAACTCCCATTAACCTACTTCTAGAAACAAGGTTCATCTTCGTTCTTGATGAAGCCAAACTCTTTGGCCGGATCATCAAAACGTAGATTCCGACTCCTAGAAGCTTGCTTCAACCATACATGGATCTCTGCAATTTAAACACTTTATGGGCATGCTATGGATCCTCAAAACCCTCTAGCTGTGTCATGTACACATCCTCATGAATTTATTTATGGAAACCTCCATGAGGATGTGTACATGACACAGCTAGAGGGTTTTGAGGATCCATAGCATGCCCATAAAGTGTGTAAATTGCAGAGATCCATGTATGGGTTGAAGCAAGCTTCTAGGAGTTGGAATCTACGTTTTGATGATCCGGCCAAAGAGTTTGGCTTCATCAAGAACGAAGATGAACCTTGTGTCTAGAAGTAGGTTAATGGGAGTTCTACTGTGTTTTTGGTCTTGTATGTGGATGGCATAATACTCATTGGATAAGACATTTTATTACTTCGACCGTGAACTTGCGTATACACGTAAGAAATCGTGTCAAGTCTTTGGCGCCGTTGCCGGAGACAGCGGTAGATAATTTAGTTAGGAGTTAGTTTAGAGTACTTTTATTTTAGTTTTAGTTTTAATTTATTTTATTCTATATCTCTATGTGTTGGAATTGTGCCCTAGAGGCAATCAATTAATTGTGACAAATATATGGATTTACGATTCATTATGTTATCGATATGGAGATATGCTAGCATGAATGAAGTCCTTAGAATATAAGGTGTTATATTCTTAAATATCCCTAGTCAATTATAAGGATTAATGGGACAATCATCTATAGACTAGTATGGGGTTGGATTGATATGGAGATATCACGATCCAACACATGGGTATGCATTAGGAGTAATGGCATACTGGATTGACCCACGACGAAAAGGATACATTAGATTATGTGAAGTCACAATCGCTTTTCGTAGTGCTAATATTATTGCAATACTTGGACTTGAAGTCACTAGATACTCTAGTTGTGAAATATTGCGCTTTGATGTTATCAAACGTTACACCGTAACTGGGTAATCATAAAGGTGGCTATCGGGCGTGATAGGAAGCAAGCTTAGAGATCGTAGTGATGTAGATAGGATTTTTCCCTCCCACATAATGGGGGTAAATATCCACGGCCACTCGAGGGATGAGGCTTATTGAATGTCTGGCCAGACTCAGATAAATTAATATAGAGATATTAATGTTATCTGCAAGTATAAGCATATTCCCAGGATCGAGGAACTATGGATTGGATATACGAGTGTGACTATTTATGTCTCGTGTCCAATCCGGATATGGAGACAAAGGGATAATGCAATATGATATATTGGGCACAAAGGTTTGTCGGGATCACTGACTATTTCTATTGGTTGGGTGGCATGGATGTGTTGCTAGACACCGCTCCATGTTAGTAATAGTTGCTACCAACTATATAGAAACCTATGGGGTCACACGTCAAATAGAGTAGAGCTAGATTTGGGATTAATTAATATGGATTAATTAATAGAAGGATCATTGTGTAACACCTTGCAAACTTAGTAGGACTAATTTGCAAGGAAGGGAATAATTCTAGTTCATCTAGAATTAGGAAACTCTTTTATGGAAACAACAAGGAGTTGTTGGAGTATATAAAGGAGGCTCTAGCTTCCTTCCCACACATGAGTTATTATTAGTCATAACACAAAAGTGGGAGAGAGCAAAAAAAGAGAGAGCAAGACAAAGAGCTAGGGCCAAAACCCTAGCCCCCGTCCGCCCCTCTACCCGACGGCAAAGAGGAGGCCGCCCCCTCCCTTGTGCCTTGTTGCTTTGTTGCTTTGATCTTCATACCTCTTCCTCCAAGGTTCAAGCTAGCACTTGATTGAAGGAAGAATCTAGATCTCACCTCTAGACGTGGATCAATCGTAGAGACGAGGACATCATTCTTCGTGTGATCTCACAAATCAAAAGGTACACATCTTCTATGTCCTTGATCATGTTATGATGTCTCTTCCTGTGATCCTTGGTGGGCTTTGAGTAGGATTAATTTTTTATTCCGCTGCGTTACCTACGTCAAAACCCAACAGTGGTATCAGAGCCACAGGTCGTAGAGCATAACATGATATTATGTGTTTACGATTTCAGTTCATACACCGTATTATTGTTTATTACGCGAAAACTGAAAAATTGGCAGAGTAGATGCAATATTGAATTTGATTCAATCAAACAAGACCCAATTTAACATTGGATGTTAGAATTTGTGAGTTTAATCACATAGGATGTGAATAATTGGGTTCTTGAAAAATTAGGGTTCATGGGCACATGCTTGGAAAAGGGGTTTTCCAAGTATGGAATTAATTAAACTTGGGCAACAAGGAATAAGTTGTTTTGGAAACAACTAAACTTGGGAAACAAGTAAGAAGTTGTTTATGGAAACAACTAAACTTGGGAACCAAGGAAAGAATTATTTTAGAAACATTTTGGAAACAACCCTACAAGGAAGGAATTGTTTATGGAAACAATTCCATATATTGTTTATGGAAATAATTCCATGAATTGTTTATGGAAACAATTCCATGGGGAGGTGCGGCCCATGTAGAGACCGCCCCTCTCTCTCCTTGCCGCCCAAGTAACACACGGCACAAGAGGGGCCCGCACACCCTAGCACACGGCCTAGCCGTGTGGGCTAGGGGCCGGCCGGCCCGGGCCTAGTGTGGCGGTTCCTTGGTTGATTTCGGCCATTCTTTGGTAAATCCTTTGGACCGTTGTGAAACCCTAGTTACCCAATTTCATTAAAATTAAACAAGCGCGTTAAAAATTGGTTTTAACTGTATTATGTGCTTTATTGCATGGTGGATGGATATGACCTAGGATTGTGGATGTTTATTGTTTTGTGGTTTGGTTTACGGCCTGCGAGCTGATCAAATTAATGTAATAATTAATTAAGTTTTACGGCCTGCGAGTCGTCTTTTTCTCCTCGACATGTGAGGCTTTTGTTATTTATTTATTCTAGATGTTAGGCTAGAATTAGAAATATTTAGTTGATAGCAAAGAACATGGAGAAGAAGACCGGAGAACCAAAGGAGCCAAAAGACATCCCTAGACGCGCAGCTATGGTGGAGCACATGGAGATGAGCTCGGCACTTTAGGGCAATTAGATATTATCATTGGCTTGATAATATCATTAGTCTAGGGGCCATATCCATGCCACGTTATTTTCTTTTGTGGATGTTTATTATTTATGTCTTGTTATTTATTTTTGTGTGTATGGCGATACTAGCAAAACGTTAACAAGATAATAATAAACAAG
Organism: Linanthus parryae; assembly: GCA_023055425.1. Taxonomy (NCBI): domain Eukaryota; kingdom Viridiplantae; phylum Streptophyta; class Magnoliopsida; order Ericales; family Polemoniaceae; genus Linanthus; species Linanthus parryae. Next base: position 68,671,957 of record JALGPY010000007.1, on the reverse strand, counting down.
GTTGGTCTTTTATTATGGATGGCCCAATCCAAATAAGTAGACCATGTTGATAAGATCAACCAAACAACTTAAAAGAAATCCCTCAATTAAATATTGCGTTTTGCCTTCTCTTGCCAAAACACCCTTCATGATCATGGCCTATTAAAATTCGGGCTTGCCAAAGCAAGGAGATTTTAATTTTTCATGATGTGTTGCGGACGACGCAAGCTAGTAATGCGTGTATGTTGAAAGCAAGAGGTTGGACGCAACTAGGCAAGAGTCAATTGGATTGATGAGCTTAGAGGCATGACAATTAGGTGTTATCTAAAGGATAAAGAATAGAGAGTTATTCACCTAATTGGACCAAGAGTTGCATGGGATGCAATTGGAATGGTTCCTACCTAAATAACCAATTCTTGGGTGACTTGCCAAAGCAAGCTCAAGAAGAAGTGAAAAAGGGATCTTGGACCCACTAGAAAATATATAAAATATTTTCCGCATTAATGGTGAGGGCTATTAGTCCGAGAAAAATAGTGGGAGCTATATTTAATAATTTAAATCCTTGTTGAATATAGTTGTACGTCACAATGCTTTGCCTAATCCTATAAGTGTTGAATACCCATCACATTAAACAAACAAACGCGACTTTATGTCCATGAGATGGACAAGATGTCTGGAATCCATTTTCAACATTGGTATAAAATTGAGAACTGTTCTCAAATAAAGGAAATATGTTGTACATTGTAGAGCATAAATTTCACTTCCAAAACACACTAAAGCCTTATGGAAGGAACATCAAAGAATGGTTCTTTGGATGTAACTTGTCTCATGTCAAGCTCCCATAGACTCTGAGCTTTGGAAGCAAGATGAGAAATTTGGAGGCATATGATATGATCATACGAGCTTGTCATGAAAGGATTGAGGAGTTGCTCCACTTTGCAATCTCTTTCTTAGCACTCGTCATGGTCAAGATGGAATAAGTTCGGGCTTGCCAAAGCAAGGCGACTTAGTTCATCGAGATATGACGCGACGACACAAGTTAGTAATGTGTGGCTGCTGAAGCAAGAGGTGAAGCGCAAACTAAACTATCTCAATAGGATTGAAAGCTTAGTTATTGGGAGTTATCTATAAGATAGATAAAGAATATATAGTTATTCTCCCACGTGGACCAAGAATTGCATTGGATGCAATTACAGTTTTGTTTTAAAATGATTGAAAAATCACTAAACAAAACACTCATAATGGGCATGGGCAAAAACAGTTAATAGTTAACAGCATGGGTAAGGGCAAATGGTTTGCGCCGAACCCATGAGTATAAAGCAAGCCTGTTGCTAAAACCAAATTGCCTCGAAGTCCCAAAGGTGGTGTAGAGGAAGAGAGACTGCCCAAAGTACATGGAAGTAAATAATAAAGGAATTATGAATTCCGACTTGGGTATTTTATTATAAAATTCAATGTGTCTATCTCATCATCAAGAGTATATGATACTAGACGAGGATCTCACATTTATAGATATGTGTAGGATCTCAAGAGACGAAGACAATTCGATAAGGAAGAAATAATCCTACACGTGGGGCTATGAAGCAAAGGGTTGCTGAAAAGCCGTAGGGAAGTATTTCTACCTTTCAGAAATTGTTCATGAATTAGACAAAAAGGATAATGTCCCTGCTATGAGTAGGACCATTATCATAGTTTCTTGTTTGGACAAGAAAGCTCCTTATCATAATAAAAGGACAAATGTTGTTCCATTTATTATGGTATACATTATTGTAATGCAATTTTGTCTAAGTGGATTCTATATCCATGATCACGATAATTTCATCTATAACATTAATACCTAGAGGTTTGCATATAATGATATGAACTTCACTTATCTTTAGCATTATAGTTTAGGCCCATAAATAAGAAATACATATCTAGAACTCCATTAGGATGGATTTCTGGGACTCATTTGATTATTGAATCATATGAGACATGTAAGACTTATTAGGCAAGGATATGATCTTTTGGGAATCATACATATTGATGTATGAAGGCCGCTAAGCACAAATACTAAAGATGGTTTTAGTACTTCATCATATTTATTGATAGGATCAGAGAAATATGGATTTGTGTATCTTATGAAGAAACAAATCAGAATCCTCTGAATTGTTCAAAGTATTCAGGAATGAAGTAGAGAACCAAGTTGGCAAACGTATTTAGACTCTACGATTGGATCATAGAAGAAAATACTTGAGCCAAGAGTTTGACAAGCATCTATGGGAGTGTTGGATATGATCCAAACTCGCTCCACCTAGCTGGCACGCCTCATGGGTTTGGCGTGTCTAAAAGGAGAGTTCGGACCTTGTTGGACACGGTTCGGTCCATGATGAGTCAAACAGAACTTCCACTTTACTTTTAGGGGCTATGTTCTAATTACAGCAAATTTCGCCCTTAACCTTGTTCCATCAAAAACGGATTATGAAAAACACCATATGAGATATGGACTAGGAAGTGTCCTAGTATGTCATTCATAAATATTTGGGGTTATGAGGTTTATGTAAAAGAGTTTACAAATAAACTTGGACCCAAGTCGGATAAATGTTTTGTGGGATATCCTGAAAAGGATATTATTTCTACAACCTAATCGAGAACAAACCGTTTGTTTCTCGAACCACAGTGTTTCTAGGTAGAAATTGTCTCTAAAAGAAATAGTGGGAGGATAGTAGAACTTGAAAAGTTCAAAGAACCACAATAGAACATTGATCCGTTTGATGGAACATGAGCAGGATCACAAGGTGTTGTGGAGCAACCTACTCAGATAACACAAGAACCTCGTAGGACAGGTAGGATATGTCAAGGGACTAGAGAAATAAGGATTTTTCATAACTCGTGATATATTACTCATCGAGATGAGCCTACAACCTATGAGAAGGCCACGTGTGGGCCATACTCTCAGAAATGGCTAGGAGCCATAGGATACGATATGGAATCCATGTATACCAACAAAGTATGGACTTTGGTGAAACCACCTGAATGGGTAGGACCCATAGGGTGCAAGTAGGTTATGAGGAAACCAACATGGATGGTAATATGATTACTTTTAAGGGACAACTGGTTTGAAAGGGTTTCATGAGAATTCATAGTATAGACTATGACGAAATCTTTCCCCAGTTGTGATGCTTAAATCCATTCGCATCTTGCTTGTAGCAATCTGTTTATAGATTGAGTCAAGATTCTTGGAGTTGGACTCTTCAAATGGATGATGCAATCAAAGGAGTTTGGTTCCATCAAAATTGAAGATGATACTTGTGTTTACAAGAAGGTTAGTGGGAGCATAGTTAAATTTCTGGTCTTGTATGTAGAGACATACTAATCATTGGGAACAATGTCTCTACTCTGCAATCTGTTAAAGATTGGCTAGAGAAATTGATTTCCAATAATTGACTTAGACGAGACAATCTATAAAATCTATGGAGATAGATTAAAGTAATTGTTCAGCCTGAGTCATGGTACATATATTGACAAGGTGTTGAAATGGTTCAACGTAAAAAGAATATTGATTCTTACCCATGTCACATGGAATTAGTCTTTGGAAGGCTAATTGTCTTACCAATTAGATTGGGAATGGACCGTATGAATTAGATTCACGAGATACGCCATGAGATGTACTAAGCCAGACGTGTCATAAAGCATGACACAAAGATACCAATCAAATCCAAGTGAGGTGTCACTTGATAATTATCAAGATTATCCTTAAGTACTTAAGAAGGAATAAAGGATGAACTCTTGATTAATGGAGGATGGAAAGGGTTTACTGTAAGGGGTTACAGTGATGAGAACTTCCATCTGACAAAGAAGATTTCAGATTATAGTCGAGTTTTATGTTTTATGCTAGAGGGAGTGACTGTGAGCTGGAAAGGTTTCAGGCAAGATTCAGTCACTGATTCTAACATAGAGGACTGAGTAAATTAATGCATAAGATGCATTTATTCAGAATATTCAATCTCAATCAAATTGTTTATGGAGGAGATGTGAATATTTGCAAAGGTGCCAGCATATGTCTCGCCCCTACGCAGTGTAAGCGTGGAGGAGCGCGCTAGATCAATAGGCATATGATGCAGGAGATTGACTCTAGTGCAAGTGGGAGACTGTTGGAATTGTGCCCTAGAGGCAATCAATTAATTGTGACAAATATATGGATTTACGATTCATTATGTTATCGATATGGAGATATGCTAACATGAATGAAGTCCTTAGAATATAAGGTGTTATATTCTTAAATATCCCTAGTCAATTATAAGGATTAATGGGACAATCATCTATAGACTAGTATGGGGTTGGATTGATATGGAGATATCACGATCCAACACATGGGTATGCATTAGGAGTAATGGCATACTGGATTGACCCACGACGAAAAGGATACATTAGATTATGTGAAGTCACAATCGCTTTTCGTAGTGCTAATATTATTGCAATCCTTGGACTTGAAGTCACTAGATACTCTAGTTGTGAAATATTGCGCTTTGATGTTATCAAACGTTACACCGTAACTGGGTAATCATAAAGGTGGCTATCGGGCGTGATAGGAAGCAAGCTTAGAGATCGTAGTGATGTAGATAGGATTTGTCCCTCCCACATAATGGGGGTAAATATCCACGGCCACTCGAGGGATGAGGCTTATTGAATGTCTGGCCAGACTCAGATAAATTAATATAGAGATATTAATGTTATCTGCAAGTATAAGCATATTCCCAGGATCGAGGAACTATGGATTGGATATACGAGTGTGACTATTTATGTCTCGTGTCCAATCCGGATATGGAGACAAAGGGATAATGCAATATGATATATTGGGCACAAAGGTTTGTCGGGATCACTGACTATTTCTATTGGTTGGGTGGCATGGATGTGTTGCTAGACACCGCTCCATGTTAGTAATAGTTGCTACCAACTATATAGAAACCTATGGGGTCACACGTCAAATAGAGTAGAGCTAGATTTGGGATTAATTAATATGGATTAATTAATAGAAGGATCATTGTGTAACACCTTGCAAACTTAGTAGGACTAATTTGCAAGGAAGGGAATAATTCTAGTTCATCTAGAATTAGGAAACTCTTTTATGGAAACAACAAGGAGTTGTTGGAGTATATAAAGGAGGCTCTAGCTTCCTTCCCACACATGAGTTATTATTAGTCATAACACAAAAGTGGGAGAGAGCAAAAAAAGAGAGAGCAAGACAAAGAGCTAGGGCCGAAACCCTAGCCCCCGTCCGCCCCTCTGCCCGACGGCAAAGAGGAGGCCGCCCCCTCCCTTGTGCCTTGTTGCTTTGTTGCTTTGATCTTCATCCCTCTTCCTCCAAGGTTCAAGCTAGCACTTGATTGAAGGAAGAATCTAGATCTCACCTCTAGACGTGGATCAATCGTAGAGACGAGGACATCATTCTTCGTGTGATCTCACAAATCAAAAGGTACACATCTTCTATGTCCTTGATCATGTTATGATGTCTCTTCCTGTGATCCTTGGTGGGCTTTGAGTAGGATTAATTTTTTATTCCGCTGCGTTACCTACGTCAAAACCCAACACTATGCTTCACGGGTGTCTTGTGAGTCTGTTTTTTAGGAACGCAGGACGTAAGAGAAAATATAAGCATGCGGAGCGAAGACTGTTATTCGGGTCCCCCCTACTGTTTCCACTGCAGGGGTAACCATGAAGAAGAGGACGCATGCATAACTTGGTGCTATGTATGCGACATTTTACACGACCGTAGAGACTCATGTCGAGTACATGCACCCTAGCTTCATCAGCACCAAGAAGACTCATCAGCACCAGGAAGACTCATCAACGATTATGGCAAAACGGCGTAGTATTATGAAGGACATCGAAGTGTGCGCTTTGTCCATAGCTGCACAATTACCACAAGAGGATTCTGCCACAGGTAGGGAATACGTGAGGGAGATGATGGAAAGGATAAAGAAACGAATAGAAAACTGTCAACAGCAGGGGAATCAAGTATTCAAGAGCCACAAGAAGAGACCTTGCCATATGAGAGTGAGCCTAAAATTGACCTTCATCATCTTCGCCACAATTGGAAGAAGAGATACATGAGCTGAGCGAAGACTGTAGTATCCAGGAACCACTGGTGGACTCTGCCATTTATGAGGACTCAGACTCTGATTCCGAATGGGGTGGACCTGTGTGCCCAAGATGGGAGGACCTGCCGTATTGCCAGCCAAAACTGCAAGAGCCCTCACTTCCTTGGCATAAATGGGAAGAAACCGAAATTAGAAGCATGTATTGTGCTGATAACAAAGCTGATGAAGTATTTGTGCCCATACCTATTGAGGTAAATGCCCCTACTCATACTTTTGAAGAATTCTCCGTATCTCATATTAATCAAGTCTGTGATGAGTTGGAAAGAATTGTGTATGGATATTCTTATGGGGAAGAGCATCCTGAGAAATTCTCAATTTCTTGTCATATTGGCTATTTTATTGATGATCCATGTGCCATATTCAAGGAGTTGGAAATCAGCAAGTGTGGGGGCGTGGATAATTTGCATGGGTCATTTGAAGAGCATCTAGCATCAAGGAAGTACTAGTGGGATGAATTTATGGACAAAGAGGCATTTGAGCCCAGTGGTACTTTTTGGAAGTTAATTAAGAAGATCAACTGCAAAATGAAAGGAGTTAGCTTCCACATCTCTCCACCATCATCACAGCACATCGGTGCGGTAGAAAGGAGAATCATGGAAAAGAGATGGTGGAAGAAGAAGTGGAGGGATAAAGCAATCTCCACCATCCTTTTCGGTTGAGGTAACCGGATCGGGCTGTCGACCTTATATTACAAGCGCTGCTTGGGAGGCAACCCCATGTAGTGTAGGATGCTATTTATTTCTGTTTTTCTTTTAGTTCTCCATACATGATTTTGAGGGGTGAGAGAGAGTAGTGTTAATTCTTCCAATCAGTGTGCAGGGACAGGGATACAAAAGACGCTTCGGGTTCCCCTTCTTGATGCGTGCGATAGAATGTTGAGTAGGCGCATCAGAATCCGGACGCGAGATGAGACTTTTCCGGAAACTGTCAACGGTCCACAAGACCCCTTCTTGTTGCAGTTTTGCGGACACGGTGCCCATGTAGGTCCCGGCACCCCAGGTACCTCTAACTCTCTCTGTTCTACGTTTTGAGAGATAATTGTGTAGATCCATCGCCAACACAATTAAGCGAGGACAACTCCTACATTATATCTAAATTCGTTGAGGACAACGAAATGCTTAAGTGTGTGTGTGTGTGGGGGGGGGGGGGTGGTTGTATCTACTTTGACTAGCCATGTCTTTGTTTGCATCGCCTTGTTACATATTGTTATGTGTTCGTATTGTGTTGATTTGTGGTAGGATTTTGTTAGCACTTTTACTTTATTGAGTCCCCTACCCAAAACTTGTGTTTAATCGAGTTGGCCAAAAGCATATAGAGTCTAGGAAAATATGAAAATATGGAAAAAACAAAATTCAAAAATAATAAAAAGTTGAAAACTTTTGAGAAAGGAGTGAATGTGGAGAGGGCTTAGTGATAGAATTCCTTAGGAGTATAAAAATCTGAGGTGAGGTAGACGCGAGAATCTGGAGTAGGAAGACTTATAGGGCTAATGCACATTAGAAATGCGAGTAGCTGCCTCTCAGACTGGTTATCCTACTAGCGCTACACCACCGTCACTTAGGTAGTCGTCAACCCTCCTCATAGTGGCAACGGAACAGCTGTGCGAGTGATCTTTATGGGGGCCTCACGTCTCGTCTCACAGCCTAGGTCCACTAGTTACCCATTTTGATCCATTTACCCCTTTTATTCACAGCCTCTAGCCTAGGAAGCCGTTCCTTGTGACTTGCATCACTAGTTAGAATGGTCCTTTCCTATGCGTCATGATAGAGGGAGTTGAGTTAGGGAGGTTCGATGAGGGTTTGTTGAATTGATACATATTACGTGTATTCTCTTACATGTCGTCTTTTGAGGGGATGTGAGGGTGAGTTAGAGACGGTATCACACTTTGGTGTGGCGGTGAGTCGTGTCCTTACACCACGATCACAGGTGGATTATTGTAGTGCGTGATATTTTTTTCGCACGATATGGGGTGGGGGTTGGTTGATCCTATAGGAGGTCGTGCTTATTATTCATTTATATTCTCTATATCTTAGGTGATGAGGAGGATCGGTTGGAAAAGCACGTTTACACATTGACTACCGGGTTTTTGATATGATTTACATTGAGTGTGGGGGTGTCGACATCTATTTTGATTACACTACTGATTTGACACATTCCACCCCCACGTTATTTGATACTTGGATCTCCTTGGATATTACTATTATTATTGTTGGCTCCATGGAATTGGTTAGAAGAAAAAAGAAATAGAAAGAAAAGAAAAGCATAAATTGAAATTGAAAGGGAATAAGGAGCTGAAACTGAATTTCTTGAAGACAGGGGAGATTAGCTTTGGATCTTGACCAGTCTTTCACATTCGCGGCCGCGAGCACGGCATTGCACCAAGATTGAGGGAATGAGAGCCGGAGTAGTGAGATGCGGTGGGGTTCCTTGGATTTTGGTGAGGGAGTGTGAGAATCGGGTTTTTTGTGAGTTATATCATGACGTCTAGGACTACGCTTCTAAATATCCTATCCAACCCGTACTAAGACGTCAACAGTGTGAACCCGTGGATAAATAGCTCAGATGGTACGTGCTAGGGATATGTTTGACGCGTGTGCGAAGCAATGTCTTAAGTGTTCCTGCCCGTTCTGTCTAACGAAACTGGCCGCAAGTTCTACCGATCACCAAATTTGAAGAATTTCCGAGGGAATATGAGAGCCTTATGACTTACCGATTTACTTTTCGAGATTGCCTGATCTCAAGCTAAAAAGAAAAAAGAGGAGGAAACGTTGGAGACAAGAGGAGACTCACGGGGAGGAGACTCACGAAAGACACAAGGATGAAGCTAGAATTCAAGATCCACCATTGAAGCCTAGGGTTTGAGTTTTTCTTCTTCCTCATCTCAAAATCATGTATGGAGAAACTTGTAAGTCTTGTTTGGTTGATTTCTATTAGCTAGACGTTTTGCTAGGCATCTCAATGAGAGCCTAGGGTTTCATGTAGATGATTAATTTCCTGATTTCAGACTTTGTTTCAATTTTTTTGTTGTTTCAATTTGTGCATTGTTTAAAATCGAGTTGCATTATCTATATTCATGTAGATTGCATTTTGTGTGTGAGTTGTTTGTGTCACATGGCTAGTAATGTTTTATGCAATTCGGTGGATTAAAACGTAGTGTAAGGTTTGATTTTGCTCGGGACGCGCAAAAAGGTAGTGTTGGGGGGGGGATTTGATAACTCTCTATTAGAGTTTTATTTCTCGCACATTTTATATCGTTTTGCGTGCTTTCCAGGTTGATTATATTGGTTTTACACTATGAATAGAGAGAAAACGTAGGAGTTTAGCTTTGAGCATTAATTTGTAAATCCGGGCTTTTCTCGCGTTATTTACATTTATTTTGTCACTATTGATCGCACGAGGTGTTTTCGTGTTGTGTTTGACAGAAAACGGAGCTCATGGATCAAGAGGAGAGGAGAAACAAACTTCGGAACATATGCGTAAGCTTGAGAAAGATGAAGCAGAACAATATTTCAAGAAAGAAGAAAGATAAAAAAATACCCAAGAGGTCGCAGGACCAGGATTTTCTAGTCCTGCGACCAGAAACTTGAGAAACTAACTGTAACTCACGACCAGGGGGTCTGGTCGCATGATCTGAAGCTGGTCGCAGGACCAGGAGAAATACCAGTACACGCATGGAGAAAAACACGGATTTTAGGGTTATTAATTAACACTCTTTTGGGGATTAATTAATACACCGTAGACAAAAAATAAAAGAGGAGGAAACGTTGGAGACAAGAGGAGAATTACGGGGAGGAGACTACGAAAGACACAAGGATGAAGCTAGAAGTCAAGATCCACCATAGAAGACTAGGGTTTGAGTTTTTCTTCTTCCTCATCTCACAATCTTGTACGGAGAAACTTGTAAGTCTTTTTTGGTTGATTTCGATTAGCAAGACTTTTTGGTAGGCATCTCTATGAGAGCCCATGGTTTCATGTAGATGATTAATTTCCGGATTTCAGACTTTGTTTCATGCGCTTGGATTTGATTTTCAATTGAATGCTAGTTTCTTGAACCTTTTATTGAATCTTGTCTATTGACACAGCTAGGTTAGAATATTGACATTCATGAAAACTAGGGTTCTTTGTGGATTAAATCTTGCTTAATGTTGATTTCATTCTTGTCAATTGTTCACGTGCTACACTTGATTCTTAGTGTTGAAGGAGTCATGACCCGGAAATACTAAATAGCTTGAGAATGCGCGACAGTGATTCTAACTAGCTAAGATGAGACGTGAATAACAATCCCGAATCACTGCGACCGAGAGGAGAAGTGTTAGGATTGGCCTAGTGTGGGTAAATTCGGTAGGATTATTTAGCTGTTCCGTGAACGTGGGCCGACAGGAGCCATTGTCGTACCAGTGGATGACTTGCTAGAACGGATCGGTAGACAACATGAGACCGAGATGAGATTGTAGTCAACCGAGAAGTAGAATGACATGAGACCGAGAGGAGAGTGTCAGTGCAATTACCCGGCTAAACTAGAATAGGATTAACGTGTTACATAGATGAACCGGAAATCGTCTACAACCCTAGGTGATCTAGAGAATGCCTAGTTTCTCCATATCTATATATTAAATATAAAAATAAAAAAATATATATTAGATTAGTTGTTATTTCAATTCTTATATCAACCAATTATTCCTCCGGTTACTTACTCTAAATTAATTGTTTAACTGAATAATCTAAGACTGTCCCTGTGGGTTCGACAACCTAAGTTTTAATACTCTCATTTTATTACTTCGACCGTGCACTTGCGTATACACGTAAGAAATTGTGTCAATCGGCCCTCAATTATGAGGCAAGGGGTGAGACTTCCGGCTCATGCTGGTCGCTCAAATGTGGTTTCTCCACAACTGGGCGATCTGGTTGGTTCTCCCTTGTTAAATCCTCTTCTGATTCCTCCTTCGCACTGCTTCTTGCATTTCCTAGGCTTGGTGGGTGGTCTGTTGTAGCAACATCCTGCAACGAGGTTGACTTGGATGTCTCCCCCTCTTCTCCCAACATCTTCTGTCTATTAACCTTTGGTTGATTGAGAATATCACGGATCTCCTGGCACCGACCGAGTAGTCCCGCAATATCATTCTTCATTTCATTGATCTCCTCATGTAATTCTTCACATGTCTTTCTTCTCTTGAATATTCTTCTCCACGGCGATGCTGATCCGCTTGAGTCTTCTAATGAACTTTCTTATCCCATTTTATGTAGGGCTTTGTTTCATGGATGCGCAACGGAAACACAAACAATCATAAACCATGCAAAACCCTCCAAGGATCACAAGTCAAGAGACATAACGATGGTAAAGGAAAAAATCAATAACACACCTTAGGGTTCTCCTTTGATGACTTCAAACGCGAATAGTGTCACGTTCTCTATAGTTGATCCACGCCTAAAGGTGAATACTAGATCTTCCAATCCTTGGTGCTAGCCCGAAAATAGGAAGAGGAAGAAGAATCACGCAACAATTGAGCACCAAAGTGGGGCGGCTCCTCCTTGTAGGCCGACGGGTAGGGGGCGGTCCCAATGGGGGGTTCGGCCCTCTTTTGGGACTTGCTCTCTCCTTTATTTATTCTCTCCTACTCTATCATATATATGTGTGGTGTGTAGAGAGAAAAATAAGCTAGGAGTGTTCTTTATATAGTCCAACAACTCCTTGTCCTACTACATAAAGAACCCCTCTCCTAATCCTACTCAAGTTCGGGTTAGTCCCTTTTGCAAAAATAGTCCTTATCATGTCAATACATGGATTAGTTCTATTTGAAAATTAATCCTAATCATGTATCTACATGAATTAGGCCACCTTGGCATATCCTAATCATGTCTATACATGGTTTAGTCCAACTTGCATATTAGTCATACTAAGTTAGCAAGTTGTTGCGATTTGATCCTTTTAATTAATTAATCATATTAATTAATTAATTCCCAAGTCTAGTTCATCCCTATATGGCGTGTGAACCCATAGGTTCTATTTAGTTGGTAGTAACTATTTACTAATATGGAACGGCCTCTAGCAAGACATCCATTCTAGCCAACAAATAGAATAGTCATCATGACAAACCTTGTGAAAGTAATTGTATCATCCCTTTGTCCTAATATCCGGATTGGACACGAGACATACAAGTCACACTCGTATATCCAATCCATAGTTTCTCGATCCTGGGAATAGCCTTATTCGTGCAAATAACATCAATATCCCATATTGATTTATTTGAGTCTGGCCAGACATTTTATAAACACTATCCCTCGAGTGGCCTAGGATATTTGGTCCCATTATGTGGGAGGGACAAATTCTATCTACGTCTACTAAGATCTCTAAGCTTGCTTCTCATTGTATCCAGTACACGCCTTTATAGCTACCCAGTTACGGTGTAGCGTTTGACGCTACCAAGATCACAATAATCCACAACTAGATAATTTAGTGACTTCAAGTCTAAGGATGACAATACCATTGCACCACGAGAAGCACTTGTGACTTAACATAACATGTATGTAGCCTTCTCGGAGATGGGTCAATCCGGTGCGCCATTACACTTAATGCACACCCATGTGTTGGATCATGATATCTCCATATCAATCCAACCCCATACTATTCTATAGATGATTGTCCTATTAATCATTATAATCGACTAGGGATATTTAAGAATATAACACTTATATTCTAAGGACTTCATTCATGTTAACATATCTCTATATCGATAACATAATGAATCGTAAATGCATAAATGTCACAATTAATTGATTGCCTCTAGGGAAAAATTCCAACAGTCTCCCACTTGCACTAGAGTCAATCTCCTGCATCATATGCCTATTGATCTAGCGCGGCCCTCCCCGCATCCGCTGCGTAGGGGCGAGACTTATGCTGGCACATTGCAAATATTCACATCTTCTCCATCAATAATTTGATTGAGATTGAATATTCTGAATAAATGCATCTTATGCATTAATTTACTCAGTCCTCTATGTTAGAATCAGTGACTGAATCTTGCCTGGAACCTTTCCAGCTCACAGTCGCTTTCACTAGGGCAAAACTCAAAACTCGACTTATAATATGAATCTTATTTGTCAGATTTGAAGTTCGCATCACTGTAACCCCTTACAGTAAACTCTTCGTATCCCCCATTTATCAAAAAATCATCTTTAGTGCTTCTCAAGTACTAAAGGATAATCTTGATAATTTATCCAGTGACTCTCACCCGGATTTGACTGGTATCATTGTGTCATACCATATGACACATCTGGCCTAGTACATAACAAGGCGTATCTCATGAATCTTATTCATACGGTCCCTTCCCAATCTAATTGGAAAGACAACTAGTCTTCAAAAGACCAATTCCATGTGACATAGGTAGAATCCATATTCTATACATGTTGAACCATTTCAACACCTTTGTCAATTTATGTACTGTGACTTAAGCCGCACAACCATCTTGATCTATCTCCATAGATCTTTATAGGTTGTTTCCCCTAAGCCTTTCATTGAATATTAATTCCCTATTCAATCTACGTGAGGTTGCCAAGTAGGGTCATCATTCCCAATGACTAGTATGTCTCCACATATAAGACCAGAAATATAATTATGTTCCCACTAACCTTCTTGTAAACACAAGTCTCATATTCAATTTTGATGGAAACAAACTCCTTTGATTGCATAATCAATTCGAAGAGTCCAACTCCTAGAAGCTTGATTCAATCTATAAACAGATTGCTACAAGCAAGATACTAATGGATTTAAGCATCACAACTGGGAAAGATTTCGTCATAGTCTATACTATGAACTCACAGGAAATCCTTACCCAACTAATTGTCCCATAAAAGGTAATCATATTACCATCTATGTTGGTTTCCTCATAACCCACTTGCACCTTTCAGGTAGTTCCAACAAAGTCCATACTTTGTTGGTATACATGGATTCCATTTTGTATCCCATGGCTCCTAGCTATTTCTGAGAGTATGGCCCACATGTGGCCATCTAATAGGTTGTAGGCTCATCTTGATGAGAAACATATCGCAGGTTATGAGAAATCCTTATTTCTCTAGTCCCTTGACATATCCTACCTGACCTACGAGGTTCTTGTGTTATCTGAGTAGGTTACTCCTCAACACCTTGTGATCCTGCTCATGTTCCCTCAAAAGGATCAATTTTATGTTGTGGTTCTTGAACTTCTTCAAGTTCTATTGTCCTCCCACTGTTTCTTTTAGAGACAATCTCTACCTAGAAACACTGTGGTTCGAGAAACAAACAGTTTGTTCTCGATTAGGTTGTAGAAATAATATCCTTTTCAGGATATTCCACAAACATTTATCCGACTTGGGTCTAAGTTTATTTGTAAACTCTTTTACATAAACTTCATAACCCCAAATCTTTATGAATGACATACTAGGACACTTCCTAGTCCACATCTCATATGGTGTTTTTCATAATCTGTTTTTGATGGAACAAGGTTAAGGGCTAAACTTTCTGTAATTAGAACATAGCCCCTAAAAGTAAACTGGAAGTTCTGTTTGACTCATCATGGACCAAACCGTGTCCTACAAGTTTTGAACTCTCCTCTTAGACGTGCCAAACCCATGTGGCGTTCTAGGTGAAGCGAGTTTTTGGATCATATCCAATACTCCCATAGATTCTTGTCAAACTCTTGACTCAAGTACACTCCTCTATGATCCAATCGTAGAGCCCTAGTACTTTCAACAAGCCGGTTCTCCACTTCATTCCTGAATACTTTGAGCAGTTCAAAGGATTCTGATTTGTTTCTTCATAAGATACACAAATTCATATTTCTCTGATCACATCAGTAAATATGATGAAGTACTGAAAACCATCTTTAGCATTTGTGCTCATTGGCCTACATACATCAATATGTATGATTTCCAAAAGATCATATCTTTGCCTAATAAGTCTTACATGTCTCATATGATTCAATAATCAGATGAGTTCTAGAAATCCATACTCATGGAGTTCTAGATATGTAGCTCTTATTTATGAGGCCTAAACGATAATGCTAAAGATAAGTGAAGTTCATATCATTATATGCAAACCTCTTGGTATTAATGTTATAGATGAAATTATCATGATCAAGGATATACAATCCACTTAGACAAAATTGCATTACAATAATGCATATCATAATAAATGGAACAACATTTGTCCTTTATTATGATGAGGAGCTTTCTTGTTCAAACAAGAAACTATGATAATGGTCCTACTCATAGCAGGGACATGATCGCTTTTGTCTAATTCATGAACAATTTCTTAAAGGTAGAAATAATTCCCTACGGCTTATTCAGCAACCCTTTGCTTCATAGCCCCACGTGTAGGATTTATTTCTTCCTTATCCAATTGCCTTCGTCTCTTTAGATCCTCCACACTTCTATAAATGTGAGATCCTCATCTAGTATCATATACTTATGATGATGAGATAGTCATATTGATTTCTATAACAAAATACCCAAATTGGAATTCATAATTCCTTTAATACTTACTTCCAGGTACTTTGGGTAGTCTCTTTTCCTCTACACCACCTATGGGACTCCAAGGCAACTTGGTTTTTATAAACAAGCTTGCTTTATACCCATGGGGTCGGCGCAAACCATTTTCCCCTCACCCATGTTAGTGTTTTGTTTAGTGATTCTCAATCATATTGAGTAAATATCCTTTGAACAAAACTATAATTGCATCCAATGCAATTCTTGGTCAACTTGGGCGAATAACCGTTTATTCTTTACCTATCTCATAGATAATTCCCATTCACTAATGTTTCAATCATACTGAATTAGTTTATTTGCATAACGCAAAGTGGAGCAACACTTCAAACCTTTTCATGTCTAGCTCGCTCTTTTGAAAGAGCTTCTTTCAATTTATGATCATATCATACTTCTCCATGTTTCTCTTCTTGCTTCCAAAGCTCAGAGCCTCAAGGCAGCTAGCATGAGGCAAGTCATAACCAAATAACCATTCTTTGGTGTTCCTTTCATAGGTTTTAGTGTGTGTTTGGTAGTCGGTGGAAGAGAACTTTATGTTCTATGAAGTACAACAAATTCTCTTTTATTTGAGAACTATTCTCAATTTTATACTAGTCTAGAAAATAGATAAAGTCGCGTTTTGTTTGTTTGATGCCATGGGCATTCAACATAATAGGATTATGAAAAGTTTGTGACGTTTATCTATATTTAACAAGGATTTAAATTGTTAAACATAGCTCCCACTATTTTACTACGGATTAATAACCCTCAAGATATTAATGCGGAAAATATCATTATATTTTCTAGCGGGCCAAGATCCATGTTTCATCTCCTTATGAGCTTGCTTTGGCTAGTCACCCATAATTTGACTACTTTAGGTAGGAACAATTCCAATTGCATCTCTATGCAACTCTTTGTTCAATTGGGCAAATAACTCCTTATTTATCCATCCATATGGATAATCCCAATTGATTGCCTCTAGGTTTCTTAATCATATTAATAGCCTAGTTGTGTTCAACCTCTTATTTAAACAATTGCACATTACTAGCTTGTGCCATCGCATTTCATCATTATGAACCAAGTCGCCATGCTTTGGCACGCATGAACTTGATAAATCATGATGATAATGAGTGTTTAAATAACGAGAAGGCAAGAACACAATATTTGAATTTTGAGGGATTTTAAATTCAATTTTTAATTGTTTTTGTTGATCAATATCAACTAATCTATGTATTTGAGTTTGGGCATAACTCCAAATAATAGATCCGGGTTGTCTAATTATCTTATTATCCTAATTGCATGCATCATCCATACACCAACCACAAAATAATAAGACAATAAAGTAAACAACCACAAAACCAAAAAATAAATAAAACGTGATGTGGATATGGCCTTTTTCTAGACTAAGATAATTCCAAGCCAATGGAATTATCTATGAACCCTAAAAGCAAACACAACTGCATGCGTCTTGATCTGTTGGTTCATCCTTCATAGTCATGTAGAATGCTCCATGCTCCATGCTCCATCTTTTGTGGCTTCTTTTGGCTTTGGGCTTCTTTTCTTCAATCTTGGCTAATAATCTACTCTATCTGGCACTAGCTAACAACTATACTAAATAAAATAAATCTCACAAGTTGAGAAAAAAATGGCTCGCAGGCCATAAAACCCTAATTAAATATTACAATTAATTAATCAGCTCGCAGGCCGTAAACCAAACCACAAAAATTAAACATCCACAACAAACCACATCCTAAGGCCATATCCAATCACCATGTGATTTGCACATAAACAGTTAAAATCCAATTTTAACGCGCTTGGTCAATTTTATTTGATTTTAGGATATTCTAGGGTTAAAACGGTCCATAGGGCCCAACAATCAAATTGCCCAGGCCCAAAAGAGAACCGCAAAGGCCTTTGGCCGGCCGGCCCCTAGCCCACACGGCTAGGCCGCGGGCTAGGGATGCCCCGGCCCCTAGGCCGTCCCTTGCTTAGGCGGCAAGCAAGGAGGGGCGGTCCCCTAGGGGGGCCGAACCTCCTTTGGGAGTTGTTTCCAAAACAACTCCCTTGCTTTGTGTCCAAGTTTGGATGTTTCCTTGTATGGGAAGAACTCCTTCTTCCCCAAGGGTGCCCAAACCCTAGATTTAAGATCCTAAAATTTCTCAAACTCACTAATTCATGCATCCAATGCAAAAACTAGATCTTGTTATGATAGATTATTGACAAATTGCATCATATGCTTGATTTGTCTTATTTTACGCGATAAACTACAAATTTAAGGTTTAAAACTATTAAAACGTAACACATAAACCACGTTTATGCTCTACGACCTGTGGCTCTGATACCACTGTAGGGTTTTGATTCATGGATGCGCAACGGAAACACAAACAATCATAAACCATGAAAAACCCTCCAAGGATCACAAGTCAAGAGACATAACGATGGTAAAGGAAGAAATTAATAACACACCTTAGGGTTCTCCTTTGATGACTTCAAACGCGAATAGTGTCACGTTCTCTATAGTTGATCCACGCCTAGAGGTGAATACTAGATCTTCCAATCCTTGGTGCTAGCCCGGAAATAGGAAGAGGAAGAAGAATCACGCAACAATGGAGCACCAAAGTGGGGCGGCTCCTCCTTGTAGGCCGACGGGTAGGGGGCGGTCCCAATGGGGGGTTCGTCCCTCTTTTGGGACTTTCTCTCTCCTTGCTTTATTATCTCCTAATCTATCATATAGATGTGTGGTGTGTAGAGAGAAAAATAAGCTAGGAGTATTCTTTATATAGTCCAACAAGTCCTTGTCCTACTACATAAAGAACCCCTCTCCTAATCCTACTCAAGTTCGGATTAGTCCCTTTTGCAAAAATAGTCCTTATCATGTCAATACATGGATTAGTTCTATTTGCAAATTACTCCTAATCATGTCTCTACATGAATTAGGCCACCTTGGCATATCCTAATCATGTCTATACATGGATTAGTCCAACTTGCATATTAGTCCTACTAAGTTAGCAAGTTGTTGCGTTTTGATCCTTTAAATTAATTAATCATATTAATTAATTAATTCCCAAGTCTAGTTCACCCCTATATGGCGTGTGACCCCATTGGTTCTATTTATTTGGTAGTAACTATTTACTAATATGGAACGGCCTCTAGCAAGACATCCATTCTAACAAACAAACAGAATAGTCATCATGACAAAACTTGTGCAAGTAATTGTCTCATCCCTTTGTCCTAATATCCAGATTGGACACGAGACATACAAGTCACACTCGTATATCCAATCCATAGTTTCTCGATCGTGGGAATAGCCTTATTCGTGCAAATAACATCAATATCCCATATTGATTTATTTGTGTCTGGTCAGACATTTTATAAACACTATCCCTCGAGTGGCCTAGGATATTTGCTCCCATTATGTGGGAGGGACAAATTCTATCTACGTCTACTACGATCTCTAAGCTTGCTTCTCATTGTATCCAGTACACGCCTTTATAGCTTCCCAGTTACGGTGTAGTGTTTGACGCTACCAAGATCACAATAATCCACAACTAGATAATCTAGTGACTTCAAGTCTAAGGATGACAATACCATTGCACCACGAGAAGTACTTGTGACTTAACATAACATGTATGTAGCCTTCTCGGAGATGGGTCAATCCGGTGCGCCATTACCCTTGATGCACACCCATGTGTTGGATCATGATATCTCCATATCAATCCAACCCCATATTACTCTATAGATGATTGTCCTATTAATTATTATAATCGAATAGGGATATTTAAGAATATAACACTTATATTCTAAGGACTTCATTCATGTTATCATATCTCTATATCGATAACATAATGAATCGTAAATCCATAAATGTCACGATTAATTGATTACCTCTAGGGCACAATTCCAACATTTTATTCGTCACTTCAGAATCAGAAACAACAATCGGATCTCCAGAAGAAGACCCCTAGTTGAAGACACTACTTTTGGGTTCCATAGAGAGATATGTTTGATTGATGTTTGGAGTTCGTTTTGAGGAAGAATGGCAAGAAGTGGTTAGAAAGAGTATTTGAATAAAACCCTGTTAATGATAAAGATTATTCAAATACTCTTTCTAACGCTGCTTGCCATTTCTTCCTCAAAATAACAGTTATCAAACTCAAGAGGACCTGCTTCAAAATGATAGTTATCAATCCCAAAATAATAGTTATCAATTCCAAATGATAGGGTTTGTGGAAAAGGGTAGGAAATTAGATAGTTTGTGGGCGTATTTTTGTCAACCTACCAGCAGCCTAATATGCCACATTTTCTTATCCGACCTTATACCTCTATGTTGGTGGTATAAAATGTGTTCATTAAAAGATCTATCAGCACAAGGCAGCATAACTTATCCCCTGTCTTATCCGGCACCCAAACACTTGGTAGTTGGCAGTTATGTGGTGATTGATGTTCATTGGATTAATGTGCATTTCCAAAGCGATAAATGTTCATTTGGAAATGCACATTTAACATTTCCGAAGCGTAGAGTATAACTTATCTTATGCTCCCTCCTTATCATCTACCTAAACGAGGCCTAAGGGCTGGGGTTGATTCAAAAAAGCAAAATGAGCCACCACTTAAACCATGCTGTTTTGTAGAATAGATATGTATAGGATGAGGCTTCACCATCCCCCCTACATGAATTGGTTAATTAATTTAATATTGTACATTATTAATTACACTTGGTAATATTTTATGATTATATTATGTATTTTTTATTTTGATTAATAATTTTATTTTTATTTTATTATTTATAAAAATTAATGATGTGTTCACCATTGTCGAAAATTAGATTTACGAAAAGTATTCGTTATCTTATGTTGTTTTTTTGTTATGTTATCTTATTTTGTTGAAAGTAGAATAAATATTATTTTTTATACAGTCAACAATTATTAAATAATTATAAACCACAATTAAAAAAGTGTTAAACATTATTTTAAATCATTAAATATATATATATATATATATATATATATATATATTAAAAATTAATTTTATTGGGTGGGGGGAAGGAATGGGTTGGTGATGATTAGTAGTTTGGGGTAGGGGGAGGGGGAGGCGGAAAATGGTGGGCCCCTGAGGGGAGGGGGAAAATGATAAGGGTTGGAGATGCCTAAAGATTGTTTCTTATTCTAAAGAAACCCCGCTTCACACTTCTATATTTTCATATATCAATCTCATAAACAATATTTAACTCTTTTTGGTAGAAATAATATTTTTTTATGTCCAACAGATTGAACCATTTTTTACAGATATGTGTGTGACAAACAAAAAGTGGGAAGAGAAACTGTTGAGAAGTCCCACATCGGACATTCAAGAAGAACAAAAAGAATTAATAAGTGTCCTGGGCTACTCCCGTCATTGGCAATTGGTTTTGAGGTGGAACCCCATGAATTCTTACAGAACACAGAGCGGCAGCCGCGAGCCCGGCGAAGACCACATTAGCGATCTGAGACACTGGAATTGAAAGAGAAGGGAGAGACAGTAAATGCGATGGAGGACGAACAAAACACAGGAACCCATGACGGAGAAAGACTCGAAAAATCTCAAGAGAGTAAGATCTTGGACGTTAGTACCCAAATCAATACGAATTTGTGATTGCATGAGAAGGGGCTGTAAGGGAAGCAATTGTCACCCCTCAGGTGCACCAATAGTTGGGTGAATACCATAAGTATGCAAGAAACCTAATTTCTCAAATTATCTAGAAAAAATTTATTGTGTGTGTTTCTTTTTGTTAAAATCTAGGTTTAATTGTCTACTGTGCATCAAGAGTACTTGCGCTGTTCATGTGTTTACCCTCACCTGCATGGATGGCATCTGATGGTCCCGCCTCATTCCCGTATGTTTTCTTTCTGGGCACCAAACAGCCTTGAATTTCATCATCCGGAAAAAACTCAGAACGTCGCTTCTTGAGTACTTCAACCACTTGCTTCGTACTCCAAATCACCCTCTCCAGCCTTTGAATCTCTCGATCCATGATATTTCGATGTTTCTCCCTTTCGTGCTTCTCAAATCGAGCCTTCAAAGACGAAGATGGATCAAATTCTCCATCGGCCTCGGACAAAGCAACCGGGGCAGCCTCCACGTACTTACTTGTGACTTCTTCTACGGAGGGAGTCTTCCTATGGGTGGCCATGAAACTTTGATTTTGTGAAGGAAGTTATGACCAAGTGGGAGTAACTGTTGAAGCAGTGAGTGGTAAATATATATAGTTCTTGAAATAGAAGGTTTGGATCTGTCATAACTGATGTTCATGGTTTAAATTCACCCTGCTACATTGTAGTTGGCAGTTATGTGGTGATGGAAGTGGGTTTGGCAGTAAGGAAGTGGGCTGTTGAATTACTGAGGCGTGAAGAAGCCAAAGGGCATCTCCAACCCTATGAGGGGAGGGGGAGGGGGATGGGGAAAATCGTCTGAAAATACGGTTCATGTCCAACCCCATGAGGGGAGGGGGAGAAGGAGGGGGTGCTATGGGGATAAATTTTGTCTTGGTGTGGGATGGTTAGGGGGGATTTCCCCATGGACATCCCCTTCCCCTCCCCCTACATGGAATGATTAATTAATTTAATATTTAACATTATTAATTACACTTAGTAATATTTTATTATTATATTATCTATTTTTATTGTGATTAGTACGTTTATTTTAATTATAAAAATTAATAATGTATTAACGATAATATAATCATAAAATATTAAATAAATTTAATTTATTAGGTGTGGGGGAAATGAATGGGTTGGAGATGATTAGTAGTTTGGGGTGGGGGGAGGGGGAGGGGGAGGGGGGGAAATGGTAAGCCCGTGGGGGGGGGGGGGGGGGGGAGGGGGATGGAGAGGGGGAGGTGTAGGGAGGGAGAAAATGACATGGGTTGGAGATTCCCAACCCATGCCTTTTCCCCCTCCCTCACCCCTCCCCCTCCCCCCTCCCCCTCCCTTCACGGGCCCACCATTTCCCCCCTCCCGCTCCCCTTCCTCCAAACTACTACTCGTCTACAACTAAGTGAGGGGGGGGGGGGGTGATGGGGAGGGGTGCTATGGGGATTTTTTTTTGCCTTGGGTGAGGGCATGTCCATAAATTTCCCCATAGCACCCCTCCCCATCCCCTTCCCGACATGAACCGTATTTTTATACGGTTTTTCCCTCCCCCTCCCCCTCCACCCATAGGGTTGGAGAAGCCCTAAAAAAGGATATACGCTGAAATGGGGTCTGGATTATGTGAAGGGTCCGTGTCTTGTGGTCTGTATGAAATTATTAAGTTGCTAAGAAGGTAAATGTACCAAATTACTAGTATTAAAATATAATTATTGTTTTATTTAGGAATAAATATAATTATTGTCAGAAACAAGTTTCATCGTGCATGGTGGAGTGAACATCCTTTAATCACCACTATGAAATAAATATGATGCGTACCTTACTAAGTACGATGTTACCATATCGTTACTTTTATTTCGTTTCCTTTTGTTACTTTTGCGGTAGTAGTTGTTAAACAGTTGGGGTCAAGTTGCGTTTATCAGTTTTATCTGGAGTTCCTTTACAGTTCTTTACTCGGATTAGGAATAGGTCGAACAGTCAGGGTTAGAGCCTTAGAGGTATAAAAATGGTGTAATTTTTCTTAAATCTTAAAAGAGAAAAATTCCATTCCTGATCTCCTTATTTTCTATTCTCTCCTTCTTCTTACTACCGTTCATGTGCTCAACCGTGTGTAATCGGGTATCATCTTTCTACCATTAGTGTGAAATAAGTTCTTGAGAGACACGTGCATCTCCAACAATGAGGAGCAAAAATAAATTTCCTTGGACCAAATTTGATCCTGGAGACAAAATTGCTCCTCTAGTTTGTTTACTTGAGCATGTCCACCATATGGAGGAATACAAGGTTTGGACTAAATGTTGGTAAAAAATGGCGAAAACAAATCTCAAAATTTAGACATAATGTGATATTTTTCAAATAATTATTGTTGAAGTTAGTTTTAGATAACGACTTAGAGTACATAATATTTTTTAATTATTGTTAATGTCTTTTTTATTCCAATAACTATGCACGTACGGTTTCATTTTATTGGTTTTGAAGTCTGTTTTTAAGATTGTATAAACAATATTTATGATTTACTCGTTTTATAATTTTTTGTACTATTTCTTGGTAATAAAATATTTTTTTATTTTCATAGTTACGAAATTCACGATTTTGAGATAAATTATGATTTGTTTTGGGAGGCCAAAAACACTATTATCGAAATTTGATGAGCTGGTGTAACAATTATTGAAATGGGAGATTAAAACTGCTATTTTTCACCAAAAATGGTGAAATAGTATTTTTGAGGGTCATGTGGGAGGCCAACAATTTTTTTTCCACAAAATTGAGGATTTGATGTAAAATTTGATATCATAAAATTTCTACTGTGGAAGATGCTAAAGAGTAAAGAGTACCTGAAAGAGATGGCTTAGTATTGTCTTTGACACTAAATTTAGGCCAGCTTTACCCGAAAACCAACCTCAAAGCTCCTGCAAAGTCTGGCCTAAAACAATGAGGTTTCTTTGTGGATTTTTGTGAGGTTGAACACCTAAAATCGAGAACAATGGTACCACTCCGTCCCACATCTTTTGCACCTTTTGGACATTTACCACTATTCACTTGGTCACTTTGACCCAGTGGTTTTGATAGCAAAATTTTGTAATATTTAAATAATTTTTTCGTAGTGTTGTAGAGTAACTCTTATTCTACAAGACAATAAAAAATTATCAAAAAATTATATCAATTTGCGATCCAAATCACCGGGTCAAAGTGACCCAGTTACGGGTGAAAAGTTCAATGGTGCATTTCAGGTGGGACAGAGTGGTAGTATTTTATAGAGAGTTGAGGGCTCTCTTTTGAGTTTTCTAGAGTAAGAAACCTCATTGTTCTCGGTTTTGAGTACCATTATTCTCGGTTTTAGGTGTTCAACCTCACAAAACTCCACAAAGAAACCTCATTGTTGAACCATCAAGTGATTTCATCAACCTCTTTTTGGTGGCAGGTAGTACAATTTTTTGTCTCCCACGTATTGAGCCAATTTTTACAGATCTGCCGTGACATAAACAAACAGACGGAAGAGAAACACGGAGGGCTAGCCACCGCAAGGAGGGGCAACAGCGGCGAGACCAGCGAAGACCCCAGCAGCAATCTGAGAAACTTGAACTGAAAGAAAAGAAGGGGCAAACAGTAAATAGGAGGACGAAGAAAACAGAGGAACCCTTGCCGGAGCAAGAACTGAAAAATCTCAAGAGAGTCATTTCTCTCTCTGGCTATCTCCTATTGGTACAAGAGAACTGTTGATATTTAGAACTCAAAACAACAAGAGACTACTTAGAACTCAAAACAACTCAACGAATTTGGTGGAGAGGAGACGAAGACTTGTTTGCTTACATTAATTAATGTGTAAATGGCTATTTATAGGATAAATGTGTCTAGTACAAGTACCTGTACAACTTACTATCTGCTAGTACTCGTACCTGTACAACTTTCAATTTTTAACAAACAACGTGATTTGTCAATCATGTAGTTCAATGTTCGTATTGGGCTGGTACTCACTCCTACTATCATCGCAATTGAATATTTAAAAGTAACATAATTTTTTTATTTTGGTAGTATTAAATATAAAGGAATACCAATCAATTACCACTTAATGTACCTTATAATAATTTGTAACTTTAGTCAATGCTTTTACTCAATTAATAAGTTTTTTTATAGCTTTTTCTTATTGTAAATTTTCAATATGTACATTCCATTGTCTAAATAATTTTTTATTTCAGAATTGCTCAGTCAAATAGTAGTTTAATTTTATCATTTTTAGTAAAAAAGAAAATTCACACAATGGATTTCTTAAAAAAAAAAAATCACACAATGACACACTAAAAAAAATACACAATGGTTCCTAAAAAAACAAAGAAAGACAAATCTCATATATTACCGAATTTAGACGGATCTAATTCCTATTTACTATAATTTTTACATAATTTGCTTCTTTCAAATAAATATTTTACATATGCATGTATATAATCTGCATTTGTAATTATATCATTTTGGACGGAAAAAAATTTAATTCATACCATTTGTATACTAGCCTTCAATTTATACCATTTGTATACCATATCAATCCCATTTCAATTGATGAATTCTTTTGACTTACCTTTTCCAACCTTCCAGAGTGTTAAAAAAAACCTTCCAGATACAACCACGCTTTCAGCGCCATTTTTAAATTTCAACTTTATTTTTATGAAATTTAAATTTTAATTTCAGCGCCAAGTTTTAATTTTTGACATTTGAATAACAAAATTAATTAATTGAAATTCCACGTGGCAATTCATCAGGCAAAGCTGAAGAAGACATTCTCTAATGTCACAAGTCTGTCATGAGTGTTTGACGTGTTATAGTTATAATCTCCAATAAACGTACCACAGATCTTTTAAACGCACACATAACCGCTAAACGAGCGGGGGCAATTTCAACACTTGGGATGGATTTATCGTGTAGTATTATTTTTTATTTTTTTGGTACAAAAAATTTTAGGGGGAGGGGAGTGTAGTATTATTTTTAAGAATGGTGTACACTCTGGTAAACCACAAGCAATGTGCTGCCAACCCTGCTAAACCACAAATTATTCGAATGCATTGTCTATGAAATCATACCAAATGAAATGAAAAGAAAATTATAATGAATGTAGGTATGAAATATACATCCACAATGCTCACTCTTGTTAATCGAATAAATCACATGTAGCTACACCACCGTAGACATTACTAATGTCCTTCATTTCTGCATCTTTGAAACTCTTTTGTTCAAGTGCTTTCTCCAGATTCTCCCTCTCGGTGTTATATTCTGACTTGACAATTGTGTTGGCCACCCAGACGCGGAGGTACTTCTGCTCCGCAAAGATTTTGTGCTTGGGCTAGGCAACAGTTCTCGATGTACGCCATGTAAAGCAAAAACAAAAGGCCCACAGTCGTCGCTGAGAAATGAAACGTATGTACACATTTGAGAATTAATAAAAAACAATATGCATAGCTACCAACAGGAATGAAATTCCCCACTCACCCGCCCACCTGCACAGGAATCTTCCAGTTTATCGTGTATTCAATCATGAATTTGGTGATGTCCAGGCATTCAAATTCATGCACGTAAGTCCTTTTGATAATGTCATTGATGTGAGCTATCTTTCTCTGCAATTGAGTTCCACTGTAGAAGGACAAATTCAATGAGTGCAGGATGAACACCATTTTCTTACTCATGCTAATCACCAACAAGAACCAATGTCTACTCGGTACGTTCAAAGGCACACATATCTGCAAAATAAAAATAAAAAATGCTACAGTTAAGAAACAATCGATGTGAGTTGTTTAAGGAAAACTATCAAAGAAACAGAACGAAGACCATATCCATCCTTGAAAACACTCCGCTGTATTCACCATGCAATTGAATACCCTTTCTTGTTTGGGTCAGAACCTGATGATATACATTACCGCACATTAAGTAGACGTACAAGTTATCTAGCTATAAATATACTCAACGACACACACGTAAGTACATACTGAATTCGCATTGCCCCATTACTAGATTTGCTTCTTCCATCGGCGAGTCTCGCGCTGCTCCTTTAGGTGTAGCACATGTGTTATGCAATCAATAACCTTTGAAACATAGATGCGGGGACGAATCAAAGACCGATTTAGTATAAACGACTTAATAACGTGTCAAATAGGTTTATGCAGCATGTCAAACTCACCATGCAACGAACCACTGTTCATCCTGTAACTCCCAAGCAAACCCACGATGCAATTTTGATGTGGTCTCTCCAACCTGTACTATCAACTGACTGCAAACAAATATGACGCAACTGTGTCAAGAAATGGATGCGGATTTAAAACCCAATTATTAGACCAATCAATGAAAAAAGTGTAACATACTCCGTGTACTTGAGCCGACTACCATAACTTTTTTCTTCCTCAAGGCCAGGCTCCATTAGTTCGGATACAAAGTAGTGTAACTTGCATTCATCATCAGTAGGGCGGTTGATAAGGCCAAACTTGGTCTCTCAGGACCTTATCCGAGGAATTTCGATGAACGACAACTTTGATTTAGGTGTAAGGAGTACGTTGACTGAAATATCTTGGATAGGAGACCCCTGTCAAGCAGGTGAACTTTAGTTAAGCAAAAGAGCGGCGAAAACACTATGAAAACGTGTTTGCGCACAATGTTATTAAATAAAGCCACAACTTCTTTCGCGGACACGATTGCTAAATCCTTACCTGCCAGTTCCGGGTATTCATTCGCGTAGTCTTTCTCCGAGGACTTTTGGTGACCGACGAATTTGGTTTTGGCGACACGGGTGACCCTACGTTGGTGGAAATTTCTTGGATAGGAGACCCCTATCCAGCAGGTGAATTTTTGTTAAGAAAAAGAGCAGCGAAACACTATGATAAAGTGTTTGCGCAAAATGTTATCGAAGAAAGCTACAACTTGTTTCACGGACACGATTATCAAATCCTTACCAACGAGTTATGGGTATTTATTCGCTTATTCCTTTTCAGAGGACTTTTGGTGACGGGTGACTTTGCTTTAGGCGACACGGGTGACCCAACGTTGGGGGAAATTTCTTGGATATGAGACCCCTGTCCAGCAGGTGAATTTTAGTTAAGCAAAAGAGCGGCGAAACAATATGAAAACGTGCTTGCGCAAAATGTTATAAAAGAAAGTCACAGCTTGTGTCACGGACACGATTGTCAAATTCTTACCTGCCAGTTCATTCGGTGTATACTGCATGTAGACACATCGGTCTTTGATTCAGGATGTTTACCTAGCCGCATGCTGGGTTTCCGCCGGAATACTCCCGATGTGTTCACCATCCGTTCCTTTGCGTGAATCCTCCCTCTAAACTTTCCCTCCCACATATTGTTCCACCTCAGCCCTCTTTTCTCTCCCTTCTCTCATATCATTTGAATCAATACTCATCAGATTTTCGGGTCTCGAAACTTCATCCATCCGGTACGGGAAAAAATCTTCTTTGCGTTGAGGACTATTCGGAGTATCCATAAATTCTTCTGAAGTCCCATCTTGTTCACGTATTCCGTTGTCTCTCTTCTCATTTGGATCACCACTCGCCTGATTTTTATCTCTCGACCATTCATCCATCTTGTCCGGTCCCACACTTTTTTGACATTCTAGACTCTTTCTAAAATAACTAACGCCTACTGAAGTCCCAACGTCTACACCTAGTCCGTCTTCCTCAATAGGGTCTTCTTTGCCTAGCTGAGTGTAGTTCGGCCCCTGCTTATCACACATTCGCACCTCCCGTACCAACTTCATAAGTACATCCTCCACGTGCGACAGCTAATACCGTTGCCATGCCATGGACTTCAGGTATGGTCTGCTATTTTCTTCATTCCTTTCCAAAATAAAAGTAGGAAGGCCCTTAATATTGTCAACCGGCACGAGTTTGATACTGTTATTCTGCAAGGACAGATGACAACACCAATGAGAATGAAAAAATCACATTAAGAAAATTTAACGTGTAACAGGTTTAACAAACAACAAAGTGATTAGGTTTTTAATGACTGCCCATCTACATAACGAGATGACAACGTAGGAGAAAACATCACTCGTCTGGGATTGTCTTTTTACCAAAAAATCCCACCTCGTCTTCATGTCGAGTCCTTTCCACAAGCTTATGCGAGGACCATCCTTTGTATATGTGGTGGACTTGCGATTTTCGTCCAGCTGCGGTTCGAAAACCTCGAGCTACGCCAACTACACAAAAGCATAAACATTTGGTCATACACAAACATATGGAAATCAGAGTAATAAACTAACCATAGACAGTTGTTCGAGATATACAATGGGTATCAGAGCACAACCGCCTCCCGAATTTTGTTTACCTAGCAGGACATCCTTCTGCTGTTTGCACAAGTGATTCAAAAAATGCCTACACCAGTTCAAGCGGTTCAATCATTCCAAGTCCATGACAAATCTCACAAGCACCTGGAGTATGCACAACTTACTAGTAGGTAGCCCACATCAAGCAAGGATGAGGATGACAGCCCTACGTTTCCACTCATCGCTGACGCTATGGTCATTCTTGAGCAAAGTGGACACTGTGTTGATCCCTAAAACTGGGCCGATTCATGTTCTTCCTCAGAGCATGATGTATTCTTTTCTTCTGGAAGGTTGATCACATCCCTTGAGAAACATACCCCCCGAAGCCAGTGAACAACTTTGTCGTCGATCTTTAACAAACGACCATGATCTTCAATAATTATAGTGGCATGGTTGAATAACCCCATACAATACTTAGAGAAATCGCACAGCAAGTTTCCTTTCGGAAGCTTACTAAGACATCCAAGCCCTAATTCATCCAGTCCATCTGCTCTTTGTTCATTCCTCTAAAGAAGTCAACGACTTGTGTCAAGGACATGTTTGACGTAAACTTCTTCTCTACTCCAACCTTTCCAGCCTCTGTTGTGTTCTCATGTATTTTTTTTTCTTAGGGTGTACACACCCCATTTCTTTCAAACTATCCCTCTTCAGTCTTGCAATCATTCCATCCTTAACGTACTGGCGTTTGCTCTCTACAGGTAGACTCATCCATTCGCCTTTGATTGAATTCTCCACATCTTTCATGCACATGGCGAATTTCGCATATCTCTTTCTATACCGGGGCATCACATCCCTCCTACAGTAATATAGACAATTGCAAAAGGGTTGTATTCAATTAATAATCATAATTAATACACCCTCAAGCAAGCAATGTATTGGGCCAAAACACTAAACTAACATATGAACTGTGCACTCATCAAATTGAGATACCACTGGCGAAAAAACATCATATCCGCTACATGAATTTCATAGCAGTATGAATACTACACAATTCCCATAAGTTCTGTACGATATTTAGCAAAATCCAACATATTGTGTTTCCTACAACTCTATATTTAGAGTCCGGATATTAGATTTGCTAATTGACGGATTGACATGAACCAATGTATGTCGCTAGGACTAGCCGCGCGAGACAGCAAGGCACAACATACAGTTTTCAACTGGCACTCAAAATCTAAATTGATATTGGAGGACAACATATTCAGTACCTATAAAAATATAAGCTACTGTGATATATTGATGAACCACGATGAGAAGCAATTGTAATGCTCTCAACTTACTTGAATCGGATATACGGAGCTGTAACCAGGTCCTTCGAGTCACACTCCCCATGTGACATCGGAATTACCAGGTCTTCATCAGACGCATTTGCGAAATCAAGTTTCCTCCTCCGTTTCTTCACATCAAACTTCTCCTTAAAAAATGTAGGAAAATCAATCTCCGGTTTCGAATCTGTTGACTGCTCCATTGTTGAAGCACTAGGTGTCGCTTCGCCATCATCGTATTGGTCGTCTGACAACCTTGACTTCCCAATTTATTTTTTATCTTCTGCCCGCTCAGCCGTAGTTCTGTCCTCCAAAGCCTTCGCGGATCCATCTCGGTGTGGTAACGATACGCCGAGATCTGCTACTAGGACCTTGCGCTTGTCAGGTACCATTGAGTCACTAAGGCCTCCGACCTCTCTGATATCTGTGATGGAAATTCGACTGGGATCTGTCCCCTCAGCCCTATTTGTGTCCTGAAACGCTCTCGCCGACCCAGCTCGACCAAGTTGAAATTCTCCAAGATCTACTATAAGCTCGCCGTCGACAAGGGTCATTGCATTACCGAGACCCGAGAAATTTATTTCCAAAGCCTCCGCTGTTTCACCCTTTCACGTTGTTGTCGCCACTAATTTCATTACCGACTTGGAAAGCCCTAAATATTGGCGGAGATCTGACCAACAGTGGCTACTAAATCATCAATAGAAGTTTTCAGAATCTTCCCGCTCAGCAATACCTAAATAAGATTGAATTGAATTCAAACGACATCAATGAATTTTTGTGGTTCTGTGAAACCCCTTGAGTTTTCTCTGAAATATCTTTGATATTTCAAATACTATATTATTAATACTTGTTTTTTTTTTCACCAAGACAAATGTGTATTAAATACCTCCGATCGGTCCGAATTTTGAGGCTGACTTAATCCAATCAACTGTTCTCGTTTCGAACCAAATCTAGCACAGTCAGATTTCGCGGATCATGGGTGGGTTTGGTAAATTTTTGGACTTTTAATTCGACTTTTTATTTGTTGTGAAAAATGACAGGGAAGTTGATGAAAAAATATGCATATATTTGGTGCAGAAATTTATGCTGTTAAATTGTTAGTGATGCAACACCTTTGTTTATTAGTAAAAGTTACCACTGTATATTTTTTATATTCACTAATAAAATTATGATACTTAGTATGTTAAATTGTTAATACAAAAAAGTAGGGGTAAATTGATCATTTTTTAAGAAGAAAAAAGTCCAAGAAAACCTCATGAAACCCAACTTTTTTTTTCAGAATTGAGTTTTACACTACAAGCCAAAATCCAACAACTGACACAGAAAAAGTCATACCAAATCCTTTAAGAAAAGTAAGCAATAAAGAAGTCGGTAAACTTTTCATTGCATCACGTCATGCGAAGTTGTACTTCAAATAGGTTGTGTTGAATCCTCAATCTACAGGGTAGTTGTGACGGCGAACTGGTTCGGCGGTTTCGACATAAATTTTCTCTTAACCAAAGGATACAGATTTCAGAATGTTCAACCAACATTCACCCAATTTTGTAGTATCCCGAATTTGTAGACTACCAAAGCTATGTGAAAGTCAATTATTTTCGTTCAGTTAAATTAAGTTATTTGAATACATGATTAATTGGTCGATAACATATTAATTCACTAACTTATAGCTCCTATAAATGTTTAATGGAATTTTTACTTGACTAATAATCTATGAACTTGAGAGTATTATTATCCGTATATGTTATATGAATATTTGGTATTTAATTTCATCGCAATGGAGTAAGTTTAGGTGCTGTGGTTTTGGCCTCGTTATCGTGACATATATGGTTGCATGTTGTTCATCTTGTAGGTCATCTTGTTCTCCTTATTCTTATTATTCAAATAATATCTACATAGTTGGTGGAATATAACAAAGCATATGTATTTGCCCAGTTTGATGGCAAATCATTCTCCAATTAGGAGGTGGCGTATTCAATCCTCGCTTGCTTCAACTCTCCCACCCTTTAATTTCTTTACTGAGTAACCACATTAATTTACAAGTGGCGCACCCAATGATTTTCTTAATCCGCAAAGCGCATGGGTTTAATTTTGGATAAACGAAAGCCAATAATCACATCGAGCCGACTTGAGTGACCTATCAGTTACCGTTTGTTGATCCCCACCATTGGTAAAAAATAAAAATACAATAATGTTTGACTGACACTGGCCAATTTAATAAGAGCATTACTTTATTCGGTACGTGTTTCATATTACAAATATTGATTTATAGTTTAATTTTCAAAATAAACAATTACAACAGGCGAATTAATAAAGTATGCCTTTGAATTCAATACTATTGCCTGATCCATCCACTGTAACCAAGTAGTTGTATCAGCTCAATACAAAAGTATAGTTTCATACGAGAGTGTTTTGTGAGCTCATGTATTCATGATTATGGTAGATAGCAGTAGGTGATAGCACTTAAGTTTAAGATACTGGCGCATCTCATTCAAACCGAATGCCGCACACCCATTCTAGCGTCTCCAACATATATGTGTATGTTAATGCTAGTGGCGGAAACTAAATCCATCTCCAACTATTCAAACACTAGCCATCTTTCCATTCCGAGGCACATACCAGTTTCCTGTTGAGAAGTCCCACATCGGACATTCAAGAAGAACAAAAAGAATTAATAAGTGTCCTGGGGTACTCCCCTCATTGCCAATTGGTTTTGAGGTGGAACCCCATAGATTCTTACATGGTATCAGAGCCTCGGCCCACACACGTGAATGGTCTAACACCCATGTGCTCCCCGCCACCCGCATAAAAAAGATCCAGGTGTAGGCCAAAGAATGCCACACGTGAGGGGGCGTGTTGAGAAGTCCCACATCGGACATTCAAGAAGAACAAAAAGATTTAATAAGTGCCCTGGGCTACTC
Organism: Linanthus parryae; assembly: GCA_023055425.1. NCBI lineage: Eukaryota > Viridiplantae > Streptophyta > Magnoliopsida > Ericales > Polemoniaceae > Linanthus > Linanthus parryae. The sequence continues at coordinate 68,638,226 of JALGPY010000007.1, read as the reverse complement.
CCCTCATTGCCAATTGGTTTTGAGGTGGAACCCCATTGATTCTTACACTTCCGACACATCTATTCACATTCTTAACGGAATCATACAATAACAAAGAACTTCTCATATTTGGTGTTTGAAGAGATATCGTTGCCAAATTAAATTTCAGAGAAATGCAACCAGGTTGTTTATTTTTATCTACAATCTTATTGGAGTTTTCTTGTTTAAAATAACCAGGGAAAAAACAAACAAACAAACTCCGGCTGGCACACAATTTATTGGCACTCTTTTAAGTTTTAACGCATCGGCCTAGTTTGACAAAGATTAATTACTCGCTTCATTAATTAAATTTTGATAATTAATCTGAGCGTTCTGCAAATCATGCGATTTTATGATTTTGAGATCACCCGGATCCTGGTACTTTGAAAGCCGGATCCGGATCATTTTAAATCATTTTTTACTGCCAATCACCTAGCCGCATCCGGGAAGGGGCTAAGCGGATCCAGGTAAGACCCGATTCTTTTATGTGTTTACCAACTAACGCAATGTGCGACATGTATGCAAAGCACACAACCGGGTCCAAGACTGGACTGGACCCTACCAGATTGGCTCTTCTCCCACAAAAAATCTGACATTTTGCAAGATCATCAACACCGTTGAATCTGTGTTAAAAAAAATTGAATCTAAAATTCGGGAAAATCTAGAGTCTAGACGAATGAAAGACAGTTATTTTAGCACTCAGAAAGACATTGATACAATAACTCGAACCATTAGTGAGTGAGGAGAGACAAACAGACAACTTGATGACAGAGGCATGAAACGGATGCGAAAGAAATATAGTACATAGAGAATAATACTACCATTACCAGTGATATAGCCGAAGGGGAAACAAGTAGCAAGACGCTACCAAGGTCAGACCAATTTGTAAAAAGAACCACATCAAACGATTAAGATACATGCGGTACATACGCATAGACAACATGACAGATTTATCTCCATCTGAGGTAAGATTGCATAGCATAACATAGCATAACTACATCACTCTACATGAACATAATTTGAAAGAACAAATTGGTGCATCCGCCCCTGCAAGCCAGTGCTCCACGACCGCGACGAAAGCTTGGATTTTACGATTAGAAACTGCCAGCACATCGCACGAGACACAGTAACTGTCCAGAAAACACATAAGCCATCACCAAACCTCTCCGGGTCGGCAACGAAAACCTGGTCAAATCCAAGGCTGGCACACACTGACAAAAGTTCTTTGCACTTTCCTCCCCAATCCCTTTCCCGCTGATGAAAACAATGTTCGGATTATGCAACTCCATCTTGTCTTGGCATATCTTCAAGAACCTAGTAGAGTCCACTGCAACATGATTCCACAAAAACACTTTTACCGGATTGTTTACTGGGATCGATCGTGACTCCATTCCTCCCCCAACCACCAGCCAATTCGTAAAGTGACACGGTCAAAACACGCAATAAAATTTCCTCTCCACCCTCGAAACCACGCAATATATTTCTCTTTCCACTCTCGAAACAAGCAATAAATCACTCTCGAAAACACGCTAATAAATTTCGGTGGTTGTTTTGGCTATGGTCGGAGAATCCTTCCTTCGGTGGCCTGCCGTTCATCTTTGGGAACAATCATTGTAAGAATGTGGTAGTGTGGTACTACTGTGAAGAAATGACCACATCAATTTCAAGGTGTTTTTGGCTAGACGAACACGAGTTGTTCGATTTGGTTCATTTACAGCCGTAGTGTTGAAGTACTACTATAGTATGCGGAAGACAGGGGGAGTATTACTTCCTTTGTTTCTTCTCTTTCAAGTGAGAGAAAAATGGCACAATTATTAAGAATCAATGCTCCTTTACAGATTTACCCATGAGAGTTCATAAAGTAGTGTGAACACACTAATTTCTGGTGCATGATTGCAAAAAACACATTTCCATAAAAAAAAAAAGTTAGCTGAAAGAGAAGAAATTTCCCCTTTCGAGCAAATCAGACCATGAGGGGGGAGGGTAATGGTTGTAGATGAGTTGGTAGTAGTTTGGGGGAGGGGGAGGGCAAGGGGGAGCGGGAGAGGGATATTGGTGGGCCCGTTGGGGGGAGGGGGAGGGGGGAGGTGGGGGTGGGGGAGGGGAAATGCGACATGGTTGGATATGCTCTTAGGAGTCGCACCATCTATTCTCTCTCAAACAATGCAATACATTTCTCTCTCCTACCTCAAAAACCACACAATAAATTTCTCTCTCCTACCTAAAAAACCACGCAATAAATTTCTCTCTCCGATTTAAAAACCATGCAATAAATTTCTCTCTCCTACCTCAAAACCAAGCAATAAATTTCTCTCTCCACTCTAGAAAACAACAATAAATTTCTCTTTCCACCCTCAAAATCACGCAATAAATTTCTCTCTCCACTCTGGAAAACAGCAATATATTTTTCTCTCCACTCTCGAAAATACGCAATTAATTTCTCTCTCCGTTTTGAAACTGGGTGAGTTTGCAACTTAACTTGTAGCTTGTATAGGTTTAAAAACAAGAAAATCGGAGAAAAAAACGTGCTGAAAAAACACGTTTAAAAACATAATAAAAAAACTATTTGGCATCCGTTTATAACAAGTGTTTAAAATTAAAAACACATTTGGCAACATTACTAATTGCATGTTGGGCATCCCTGTTTTTTAATCAAGTTTTATTATAAACAGGGTGCTTTTTTTAAACACATTTGACACGTCTGTTTTTTTTTCCTGTTTAAAAATAAAAACATGCTGAAAAACAGCTATTTACAACTTTAAATAAACAGGAAATGTGTTGTTTTTTACGTATAATACCGACATGTCTACACAAATATCAATTAAATGTCGGTATTATACGTAAAAATTATATTTAAGCAAATTAAAATTGAAATCTAGTAATGTTGCCAAATTTTTTTCTGATTTTAAACACTTTTTAAACGGATACCAAACAGTTTTTTGATTCTGTTTTTAAACATGTTTTTCAGAAATATATTATTATATCAATAAATTAATAATTTATTAATTTAAAGAGATCGTACGTATGATATTTAAATTTTGAAGGCCAATGTATGTATGATATTCTTGATAATATTTTCATGGTATTGTAGAATGTTGTTTTATAATGGTACAGTGAAAACTATCGGTTTATGCCCAGATTAGACGAGGATGTTGAGATAGAGGAATAGCGAGATGAATCGACGACACAAGTTCTTCCAAGTCTTTGACTCTCTTCCGGCATAGGAAGAGCCCTGACGGTGGTGCTTTCGTATGGCTAAGCTCGTGTACCAAGCTTGGAAAGGAAGCAATAAATTTTTCTGTGGTGGGAGGGTGATTTTCGGGCCGGATGCTCGATCACTGCTCGTCACTTTGTCATTGATAATTGTTCCAGTAGTTATATTTTGTGTATTTTTCGCTAACCACCTTCGCCATGAATTTTCTCCTCATAATGCGGGATATGTAGTTATGGTTGCAGCAGTTGTCTTCACAATCTATGTGCTGGTGCTTCTTTTTCTGACCTTGGCTCGGGATCCAGGTATTGTTCCACGCAATTTACATCCTCCAGAGGAAGAACTCCGCTATGATAATACCACAGTGGCTGAAGCTGGGGGGAGACAGACACCGAGCATACAGTTTCCTCGAACTAAAGAGGTGTTGGTTAATGGCATTCCTGTAAAAGTCAAATATTGCGACACCTGCATGCTATATCGCCCTCCCCGCACCTCACATTGCTCAATATGCAACAATTGTGTCCACCTGCCTAGGGGTGTTAAATCAGGGATGGAGTTTGGAGGAGCACAACAAAACCTTGATAGCCCTGATCCCAAAAGTCAAGCAGCCAAGGAAACCAGGTGACTACCATCCTATTAGCCTCTGTACCATTATCTATAAAATTGTTTCTAAGGCTATGGCTAATAGATCAAAGAGAATTTTACCCAACATTATCAGCGAAAATCAGAGTGCCTTTGTCCCAGGACGTCTGATTTCTGATAATATCCTTACAGCTTTTGAAGTTATTCACTCCCTAAAAACGAGGAAAAATGGGAAGACGGGGTTCCTAGCGCTAAAGGTAGACATGAGTAAGGCTTACGATAGGGTCGAATGGCCTTTCGTAAGGGAGACCCTATTTCAGTTGGGTTTCGGCCCAATTTTTGTGGAGCAAGTGATTAACTGTATTACAACTGTCCAATTCTCCTTTGTTAAGAATGGGGCAGTTGTGGGGAATGTGATACCTGAACGGGGTCTGAGGCAGGGGTGCCCTTTATCCCCTTACCTCTTCCTAATTTGCAGTGAAGTACTATCGAGATCTGTAACTGCTGCAGTGGGTAGGGGAGATCTTGCAGCAGTCACAGCCTCAAGGGGTGGGCCAGCAGTGTCCCACCTTTTTTTCGCTAACGATAGTTTGTTCTTTTTACAGGACAATACAGAGAACCTAGCAACACTACTACAAATTATACAATTGTACAGTGAAGCATCAGGACAAAAAATAAATATTGAGAAGTCAGCAATAGTGTTCTCCTCCAATGTCACGGCAACGACGAAACAAGAGGTCCTGGATTACTGCGGCATGGTGGAAGTTGCAAGGTATGACAAGTACTTGGGACTACCTACAACAATGGGTAGAAACAAGTCGATATCTTTCAACAATCTTCTAGAAAAACTAAGCAGCATGTTTAAAGGGTGGAAGGAAAAAACACTTACACAAGGGGGAAAGGAAGTACTCATCAGAGCAATTGCCGAAGCGATTCCAACGTACGCGATGTCGTGCTTGCTGCTTCCCGACGGGATCTGTGACAGGATGGAAAAAATTATTCGACAGTTTTGGTGGAGCAAAACAGGCCAGGACAGAGGTATTGCCTGGATGAGCTGGGAAAAAATACAAAGAAACAAGAGGGAGGGAGGGTTAGATTTTCGAGACTTCAAGATCTTCAATAGAGCTATACTGGCGAAGCAAGGGTGGAGGATAATCCAACAGCCCAACTCCATTTTAACGAGAGTTCTAAAAGCAAAATACTTTGCAACTGAATCCTTCATGGAAGCCAAGCTAGGAAACTCTCCGTCTTTTGCGTGGCGGAGCATTCTGGAAGGCCGCAAGACACTGGAAAAAGGACTCCGATGGAAGATTGGCGACGGGAAAACAGTGAACGTCAATGAAAGATGGGTACCGAAGAGGGCGAACTTCTCCCTTATTACAAAAACACCTGCAGGCGAACTAGTGAAGGTTAGTGATTTGATTAGCACAGATAGAATGGAATGGGATGAAGACAAAACAAAACAGACACTGAAGCCGCGGGATGTTGATGATGTACTGGATATTCAACTGCCAGAAACAAGACGCAGAGACAAGCTTATATGGCACTTCGAGGAAGATGGGATTTATAGAGTAAAATCAGGCTACCAAGTAACTAAGGAAAGAGAGAGTACCCCAATAGTTGGTTCATCGGAGAGAAGGGAAAACCCAATCGCCAAGATCTGGAAGCTAAAAGTGCCCTCAAAGATTAAACACTTCACTAGGCGTCTGAGCTATGACAGTCTCGCTACCTCAAAAAACCTGCAACGACGAAGAGTTCAAGTCAGAAGAAACTGTCCTTTTTGCAACAAAACAGCCGAATCGTCAAGACATCTATTTCAAGAATGCAAGCTAGTGAAAGGGGTATAGGAGAAGTTATTTGGGTCGGATTTTGTTCAAAGTTGTTCAGAATTGAAGATCCAAGAGTGGATCCACCTCCAGTTTACCAACAACAACAAAGAACACCAAATAATGTTCATCATAGGTCTCTGGACAATTTGGGTACATCGAAATAAAGAAATTTTTCAAGGAGTGTTTCCAGATTTCAAATCGATACCATCAGAGATTATCACAAGATAAGAGGAATTGGAAGATGCAATGAAAGAAGGTAGGAGGATGATACCTGAGATAGATTCGGAAAAAGATCAGAGATGGGTACCGCCTCCGGAGGGTTTTCTGAAAGTAAATGTTGATGGATCATGGATCCCATCCTCGAAGAACGCAAGTGGGGGGTTTGTCATCAGAAATCAACATGGATCTTTCATTTGTGCAGGAGCAAAGTTCTACCAGAAGTGTGAAAATGCAAAAGAGGCAGTGATGAGAGCGGCGAAACTGGGCATAGAAACAACAATCGAAAAGGGGCTCCAGCGAGTGATTCTTGAAGGAGACTCTTCATCTGTAATCCGAAGCATCGAGAGAACATTAAAGGGAGAGAGATGGAGTGACTTCTCGAATGCAGGCGAAGTTTTAGATGAAATGAAGGAAAGCTTCGGTTTTTTGGAAGAGATAAGGCTGAGTGATGTTCCACGCGTATTGAATGCGGCTGCAGACAAAGTGGCGAAAAAGGCACATGACACGAGGAGTTCATCTCTTTGGGAGACGCAACCAGTGTGGCTAGATAAGATTATTGACTTTGATATTCATGTAGCAAACGTTTTTTTTTGATTTAATACAGCTATTTCCCTCAAAAAAAAAACTATCAAAAAATTTCATCGTTTGGGGATCCAAATCACCTGGTCAAAGTGAACCAGATACGAGTGAAAAAGTCAAAATCAGGCCACAAATAGGAACATCTACCATTCCTTAGAGGTCGAGAGTTTGCTAGATCCGATAGCATCCAACTGACTACCATTCCATTAATCATTTCAGCTGCGACAACATTCTTTTTTTTTTCGAGAGGGATAACATTCTTGAGAACCAACCAAGAATGTATTACTCTTATTGTATCCCCCAAAAAATACCTGCACCGAAAGCTAGTTTTACCCCATGCCCTATGCTGGTATTACTACTATTGTATCCCTTCTTTATCCGTGCATCAAACGCACAAAATTACCCGATGAGCCATTCTTAATATGTGTTGACAAGGTGTTTGAGTACCTTGTGTTGGGTAATGCATTTTTATTAAGAGTGGTGATCTCATGAACTCGTGTTCATTGATACTATCATGAGAACGTGACGTGGCATACTCACATCCACACATATCTTTTCATTAAGGAAGGAGAAATCACAATCGCATATTCTTTAAGGTTTAGATTCATAATAAATATGTATCTCCTTCCATAGTGAAATCAAATTTACTGAATAACATTACTTTTTTAACTGCAATTGCTGATAACACTTATTTTTTTTTGGATAAATCAGCAAATTACAATGTTGAAATCTATTTAAAAAAAAGTGACCACAAATTTTGAAAATTTTCTAAAAAGTCTGGTTTCGGATATTTGTTCGTTTTACGGCATCAAGAGTGTTGCAATGACAACAACTTTCCACCGTGCCTTAAAGGCACTAGCAATCTGATTCACACGGAATTATTTTGTTTTTTTTTTTCAACAGAAACTGAAGCTTCATTCAGTGGGGAACAAAGTTACAAAGTAGTATAACATGTACCTAAACAAGATAACTTTAGCTTCATCACACCAATCGGTAAACCGGCCTACATTAACCACATCAAAATTAAAACAAGTAAGTAAACAAGATAACATGAATGAAAGTGTGTAATGTAGACTGATTACAGGACCTAAATACTCTAGAAGGGGGGGGGGTTTAATAGAGTATGGAAACTTTTTGCAAAACTCAAAACTTAACATATTAGCTTTGTGTGAAACTCAAATCTCAAGGCCTTGAGATTTTAGAAAACTGTCTGAAACTCTCAAAGGAAAAATAGAAAGCTTCAAGTCCTTGAACTATTACCAGTTCTAAGCAACTTATAAACCTTAGTTTGATTTGAGTTGAGTGCAGCAGATAATAATAAGACTGTAAAGTAAAGAACACAAAGCAACTTACAGATTTCAGTCCCACTGGACCTGATCACTGCCTGAGGGATCTAATCCCACCAGGATTGGGAAAACACTTCTTATTACTCACACAGAAACAGCCCTAGATATTCAATCCTAAGTGATTTCCCTTACACCAATACAGCTTGTGGTTCCAAACCTATCTAGTTCCAGCTACTAACTGTTGAGCTAACAAGAACCTCTTGTTGTTCACTTGAACAACCAACCACTAGGTTAAGTGAGGTTTAAGATATATAAAAGATACACAGATTACAAAATAAGTGAAGAACACAGTAGAAGAAATAAGTTAGTAAAGCCTGGATGTGTTCTTCTGGAAACTGGATTGATTTGATCTTCTGAAATCTGGATTGAAGCTTGAATCCTTGTGTGTGTTTGAATGAATGATCTCCCACGAATTTTTCACACCTCTCTGAGCATTCTGCAAGCCTATCTGCTTTCAAAATTCAAACCAGTCTCTTTTATCCACAGCTGCAACTGAATGAGAGATTTTAGGATCTCAGTTCTTACAAATCCTCCTTCTGTTTTCAAATGAAATTCAAACAGCTCTAAGTGGATATCCGTTGGAGTTTGTTGAGATTGCTCTTGCACGTTTAACAAACCTGCAATAGTATTTAACACAGCAACAACAAAATCCAGAAAGATAACAGTACTATGACTGTTTGGTTTTCCAGTTTCTGATAAAACTGGTTAAAAGATTAGAACAGTAATCTGTTTAACTTCTGACACATACAAATCATGATAAAAAAGTTTAAGACTCAAGAAGTCAACGAATAATCAAAATAATAAGAATCTCAACCTGCAAGAAAGAATCAACTTAGTTCTGTTAGACTGTCAGCAACTCAAGGCACATCTCAAGGACTTGAAGCTTTAAACCTGCTTCACAGATATTCAAAGTTAAACCCAGAAAACTTTGATTCTCCCTGTTCTGATCATCTGCATTTGTGTTAGATATGTGGATAATGTAAATCATGAGTATATGCAACAGATCCCTGATCTGTATTATCAGATATCCAATCTGCAATACAAAACTGTTAGAACATTTAGCAGGATAGGAACAAGTCTCAAGGCTTTGAAGCTCTGTCAATTTTCTCAAGGCCTTGGAGTATCTGAAATGCATTACAGCCAATGTATTTGTCTGTGTCTTTCATCAATCAGAACAATTACCATCCAAAATACATTCAAGGGTCTTTGAATCAACAATCTCCCCCTTGATGAAAGACAAAACCTACAGTCTTGTGTAGATTTTTCTGCCACTCCTTATTAAAATTAGATAACCACATATTGCAGATACAATAGACAATAATACCAGATAATAAGTAAACCACAGATAATCAGCGAAATTTACATATAACCACAGTAATATAATAACACAACTGATTAAACCAAAACTACTGATTATTATTATTCAAGTACTGCAAGTAATACAAAAACACATAATTTCTCCCCCTTTTTGACTTTCATAAAATAAGGATGAAGAAATGTTGGATCATTACTCAGAGTCTAAAAGAAAAACTTTTAAAAAAAATATTATTACTAAAAGTCAAGGCCTTGAGAACAGAAAAGAAGAAGAGAAAGAAATAGAAGGTCAATGCTTTGGTCTTTTCTGATCTTCAGTTCTTCTTTGATGTCTCACCTATCTCTGAGCCTTCTCCAACTTCTTCTTCACTTGCAGCATCTTCAGCAGACTGATTTCCTTCTTGTTCAGCTTCCACTTCTGCAACAACTTCTTGAATTATCTCATCCACTTTGTTCTTAACCTGCACTGAATCCCCCTCTGTAGCTGCATCAACACCTGTGTCTTCACCAGCATCTTCTTTATCAGTTTGTTCATACAGATCCTTTGAAGTAAGCACCACTGGAATTGGATTCTTCTTCTTCTTCAAGAAATCTCCCAGCCTTTCATCTGTATACACACTGGTGACATGACTAGTATCAGAAGGTATATTCTCCAAGTTCAAACCCTTGATAACAACATCTAGCTTTCCATTCATAACATTCATCAAGGCGTTGAACTGGTTAAATTCAGCTGACAGATCAAATAACCTTTGTCTGAGATCTTCAATCTCAACCTGCTGATCTTCAAATTTCTCAACCAACAATGAATAATCCTCATTGGCTTGTCCTTTCCCTGATGTAGCCCCCTTTGGCTTCACAAACTCCTTTTCTCAAAGTTCCTCCTTTGACAAATCTGAATAAAACTTCCAGTGTCCTTTCCCAGTCTGAACTACCCCAACCCTCTGAAGTGCAATCTCATCAATCAATCCAAAACCTCCAGTAATCTTTTCCTCTCCTTTCACAGGTACATCAAAATATTCAAAGAAAAGAGGTAATAGGTTGGCATATGGAAGAGGATGGTTTCTAGTTCTAGTTGCACAATAAATCATATGCTCCATGACAACTGTTGGCAAGTCAATCTCAAACCCTTGAGATATCAGATACATCAAAATAAGAACCTTATCAGTAACCAACTCCCTTGAGTTCTCCCTAGGAACTACACTTCTCATCAGAATTATAAACATGATTTTGGCTTCACAGTTGAGTACAGAGTGTGTCAACTGCTTTGGACCAGAGGGTACACCATCAATGAAAAACATCTCTTTTGCCATATCCAGACACTCCTTCATATCAGGGTAATCTCCAAAATTATACATCTTAGGAATGCCCAAGAATTTGGCAAAAGTCCTATGATCTAACCTCAAATCTATCCCAGCCACTTTTGAAGTTAACACCATCTTATCATCACCTTCAGAAACCAAATTCAGATAAAAAAACCTAGGTAACCTAGGATAGGCATTTAAACTAGGATTTAACACCTTCCAAACTGCAATTTCTTTTAATTTTCTCATACAATCAATATTCAATTTGTCCAACAACTCCTCAGAAACCATACTACAGAAAGCTACCTTAGATGAAGCATAACCTTGCATCCATACAGTTCTAACCTCAGAACTAACAAACCAATCTGTAGGAAGTACATTCTTACCGTGATAACCTTTCTTGGTTGCAGCAGCAACCTGCTTAAACCTAGTTTTCTTCTCTGAGGGTTTGCTCTTCTCTTGTTCTCCTTCATATGGTTTCTTCTTGCTTTCTTGAGCAGATTTCCCCTTTTCCTCTTCTCCAGTCTTTTTCTTCTCTCTACCTTTCTTCTTCTCTGACCTAGATTGATCACCACCCTGAGACTCTGTCTCCTTCTATGGATCAATACTTGAGCCTTCATCTCGCTTTTCTGTTCTAGACTTATTTGCAGGAGGAGTGTCCTCATGCAAGCTCTGAGTGTTTTCTGAATCTGAATCAGAAATCACAATCTTCTCCTTCAGAGAGAGAGGAGAGTCGTAGAGAATTGAGATAGAATGAAGTGGAATAAGCCCTGACTTTCATCTTAAGTAGTTTGAAAGAGATGAGTCATAAAATGACTCTGCTAAATCAACATGCAAAAAAGGATCTTGAAAAAAATATTTTTGGATATTTTAGAAAATTCTTTGAGTAATTCAAATATTATACAGTTATCTAAAAAGATAAGATATAATATTTGATGATCCATTTTTTAAAAAATAATACAGATGTTTTCAAGACCTGGAGAACAATCTCAAGGCCTTGAGATTTTCTGCAGTTTGAGAAACTTCAAAGATTTGAGCTATACTTTCAAGGCTTTGGAAAGTATAATCTCAAGGCTTTGAGATTTCAACACATAATCACTATAAGTACTAATACTCCCCCTAAAACAATGCATCCTTGTTTAACATCCCCAATTCAAGCCTTAGAGATGAAAACCTATCATCTGGCAAAGGTTTAGTGAAAATATCAGCAATCTGCATTGAAGTAGAAATAAAAGTTAAAACAACATCACCTTGTTCTGCATGATCTCTAAGGAAGTGATGTCTCACATCTATGTGCTTGGTTCTTGAGTGCTGGATTGGATTCTTAGAGATTGAGATAGCACTTGTGTTGTCACAATGAATAGGCACATTTCTGAAATTGTAGCCAAGATCTCTAAGTTGCTGAGCAATCCATAACCCTTCTGAACAGCAAGCTCCAGCTGCAATGTATTCAACTTCTGCAGTTGATAATGCTACAGAATTTTGCTTTTTGGAATGCCAACTGATCAATGAAGATCCAAGAAACTGGAAGCATCCAGAAGTACTTTTCCTGTCTACTTTATATCCTGCAAAAACCGGATTTGAATAGCACTCAACATAAAATTAGATCTTCTTGGATACCAAATCTCTAAGTCTCTGGTTCCATTCAAATATCTAAAAACTATTTTGTCCGCAGTTAAATGACTTTCCGTAGGATCTGCTTGGAATCTAGCACACATACAGACACTGAACATAATATCAGGTCTACTAGCAGTTAAATATAACAGTGATCCAATCATACCTCTGTATTCCTTTTGATTCACACTCTTACCATTTGAATCCTTGTCTAAAGAGAGTGATGAACTCATAGGGGTTTTAAGCACCTTGGACTGTGACATATTGTACTTGTTTAATAAGTCCTTGGTATACTTCCCTTTATGTACAAAAATTCCTTTCTTAATTTGTAAGATATGAAGTCCAAGAAAGAAATTCAATCCACCCATTAAGCTCATCTCAAACTCCCTGCACATCAGACTAGAACACTCTTTTGAAAGAGCATCATTAGTAGCACCAAACTAAATATCATCTACATAGATCTGAACAACTAACAAATCACTTCGGTGATGTTTAATGAAAAGAGTTTTATCAACTAGGCCTCTTTTGAAATTATTTTCAAGTAGAAATTTTGAAAGTCTATCATACCTAGCCCTTGGAGCTTGTTTTAATCCATACAGAGCCTTGTCTAGTTTATAAACATGATCAGAAAAGTTTTCATCTTCAAAACCAGGTGGTTGTGCTAAAAAAACATCTTCTTGTAAATAGCCATTTAGAAAAGCACACTTGACATCCATTTGATAAAGCTTTATGAGATTGTGAGATGCAAATGCAAGAAGTATTCAAATAGCTTCTAACCTGGCAACAGGAGCAAAAGTCTCCTCATAATCTATACCTTCTTCCTGGTTATATCCTTGAGCCACCAGTCTGGCTTTATTGCTCACCACTTTGCCATTCTCATCAAGCTTGTTTCTGAATACCCATCTAGTTCCAATAACTGATTTTTCTTTAGGTCTGGGAACCAGATTCCATACCTTGTTTCTTTCAAACTCATTCAGCTCACTCTGCATTGCAATGATCCAGTCTGCATCTTCTAGTGCTTCCTTGGTATTTTTAGGCTCAATCAAGGATACAAATGCACTAAAAGCACACAAGTTCTTCAACTGTCCTCTTTTCTGAGTTCCAGTTGATGGATCTGATATGATGTTATCAGCTGGATGATCTGAAAGGTACTTAAACTTCTTTCTTGGTATCCATGAATATTCTCCTTCAAGGCTTTGAGTTCTTGAAACTGTATAGGGAGCATCATAGAAAGTTTCAGCTTCTGTCTCAAGGCTTTGAGATTTTGGTTCTGCGGGAGGTTCAAGGCCTTGAGATTCTGCTGATTGATTCTGCACATTTGTTTTGCCTTTGCCTTCTTTCACAACATCATCATCAGATTCATGCTTGCTCAAATCTAGATCTGCAAAACTTTCACTCAGAGAATCCTTAGTACTTTCATCAAAGATTACATGAATACTCTCTTCTACAATCTTGGTTTTACTATTGTAAACTCTATAAGCTTTGCTAGTTTGAGAATATCCAAGAAATAAACCTTCATCACTTCTAGCATCAAACTTACTAAGATTGTATCTACCATTATTATGCACAAAACAGATACAACCAAAAGGTTTAAAATAAGAAACAGTAGGCTTTCTACCTTTAAACAGTTCATATTAGGTCTTTTTCAAAATAGGTCTAATCAAGCATCTATTCAGCACATAATTGGCAGTGTTAATAGCTTCTCCCCATAAGAATTTTGGAAAATTAATTTCAAGAAGCATGGTTCTAGACATATCCTCAAGTGTCCTATTCTTCCTTTCAACTACTTCATTTTGCTGTGGAGTTCTAGGTGCAGAAAAGTTGTGTGATATGCCATGCTTTGCACAAAACAAATCAAAGTCAAGTTGATCAAACTCCCTACCATGATCACTTGTAATAGATGCAATAGGTAAATTTTTCAAAGTTTAAAGCTCTTTGCACAATCTAGAAATTTCAGATAAAGCTTCAGTTTTGTCTCCAATAAACATCACCCAAGTAAATCTAGAATAATCATCTATTATAACAAGCATATACCTCTTACCTCTTGGGGTTTGAACTCTCATAGGACCACACAAGTCCATATGCAACAGTTCTAAGGGTCTAGAAGTACTTACAAAGTTCTTTGGCTTGAATGAGCTTCAGGTTTGCTTACCTTGTACACATGCCTTGCAAACCTCATCATCTGAAAATTTCTGTGATGGTAAACCTCTTACCAAATCCTTTGATATGAGTTTATTCAAGGTATGTATACTAATATGTCCAAGCTTTCTGTGCTAAATCTTTGAATCTTCCTTCAAGGCCTTGAGGCACTTTAGCTTGTCACCTGCAACACTGTTAGTACTCATAGCATATAGATTATATGATCTAGGAGCAGTGAGTATGCAATCACCAGATTTCTCATCTTGCACCACACATTTCTCCTTGTCAAATATAGCTTTATAACCTTTATCACATAACTGAGAGATACTAAGAAGATTATACTTAAGTCCATCTACCAGATAAACATCAGAGATAGAGTTAGTAGAACCATTACCAATACTACCTATACCAATGATATTGCATTTTTCTTTGTCACCAAGTGTGATTGTTCCTCCAGATTTTCTGTAAGCTCAGTAAAAAGAGACTTCTTTCCACTCATATGTCTGGAACATCCACTGTCTAATATCCATTTCCGATATTTCAAGGACTTGGTGACATCCTGAAAAAATAAATTATTGCCTCAACAGGCTGTTAGACCAAGTGCAGAACTTTGAGTCATACTCAGAATCAGGCATGTTTGGTGGCCTAATTCCTTTGGAACCCAAATCTGCCTAACATGTCCCTTAAGGTGATAAGGATAACTATTCCTCATAATGTGAGGTTCTGATCTTCTGAAGGGACAAGTTAATCTGACATGACCAATTTTTCCACAGTAATGACATTTTGGAGAATGTCTGCTACCAGATTTGACAAAAGTGGTTTGGCCTTTCTTTGGAAAATTTGGATTATAGCCAATCCCACTTTTATGCATTGATTTCAGACTTCCTCCAACAATGAGATTGCGATTATGTTCTGAGCCTGTAAAACTAGATAGGACCTTCTTAGACTCTTGAAGTTTCTCAGTCAAATAACAGATTTGTTGTTCTAAATTCTCAGAATGAGTCTTTATATCAGCATATCTTTCAGTCAAAAGAGTGTTTTGATCAACAACCTCTTTTATCTGTGCCTTCAAGGCTTTGAACCTGCTGTCCAAGGCCTTGAAATCTTTTTCAAGCTTTGTCTTAGAAACTTCAACATTTTTGTTTGTAAAAACTAGGTCCAGGTTTTCTTTTACCTTCTCATGAATCATAATCTTTAAAGCAGAAATCTCATTTCTATAACTTTCCTCATTTGAAAACATACTTTTGAGTATTTCAGGAAGTACATCAGAAGGACTAGCAAGTAGATTTTTTACCATATCTTCAATATGTTTGTCTGATGATTTTTCCTCATCATGCTTTGCCATGAAGCATAAGCTTTCTTGATCTTCTTTTGTTTCTGAATCACTTGATGAATCAGAATCACTCCAGGAAGCCATCATGGCTTTCTTTCTTCTGTTGTCACTGTCTTTCTTCTGAAAGTTCATGTTCTTCTTCTTTTGTGGACAGTCCCTTACTAAATGATCTGCATCACCACACTCAAAACAATTCATTACTTTAGTTTTATGTGACTGTGATGAAGGTTTACCTTTGTAGTCCTTGCTGACTGAAGGTCTTGATCTCTATGTGTTGTAATCCTTGTTACCAGAGTTTCTTTTCTTCTTGAGAATCCTGGACAAGGCCTTGGAGATAAATGCTAAAGCCTCTTCATCATCATGCTCATCTTCAGTCTCAAGGCTTTGAGACTTTTCACTGTCTTTTGCCTTAAGTGCTAAGTTCTTGATGTTTTCACTCAAATCACCTTCCACATCCTTCATAGACATTTCATGAGTGAGCAGCTTTCCTTGTAGATCATCTAGCTGAAGAAGACTTAAATCCTGAGCTTCCTCAATGGCTGTTGTCTTTGGCTCCCACTTGGTTTTTGGCAAGCTTCTCAAAATTTTCCTGACATTCTCCTCATTTGAGAAATTCTTTCCCAATGACTCCAGATTGTTAACCACATCAGTGAATCTTTTGAGCATCTCCTTGAAGGTCTCATCTGAATTCATCTTGAACAGCTCATATTGCCTCAAAAGTATGTTGATTTTGGTCTGCTTAACCTGGCTAGTTCTTTCATATGTCACCACCAGTTTATCCTATACTTATTTGGCACTCTTGCAATTTGACACTCTGTTGAACTCATCTACATTAAGAGCACAGTATAACAGATTCATAGCCTTGTAATTTTTTGATACCTTTTCCAGTTCAGTAACTGAAAGATTTTCCTCAGACTTGATACATCTGACTCCATCAATTGTAGTATGGTACTCATGAGGACCATTTTGAACTATTGACCACAGTTCCATGTCTTGATCTATGATGAACATCTTCATCAATGCCTTCCAGTGCATGAAGTTATCACCACAGAACAATGGAGGTCTGTTGGCTGCCCTTCCTTGTGAGAATCCACCATCTCCTACATTACTCATAGTCACCAGATTGTTAGATCTATATCAGTGACACAAGCTCTGATACCAATTGAAAGTGTGTAATGTAGACTGATTACAGGACCTAAATACTCTAGAGGGGGGGGCGTTGAATAGATTAGGGAAACTTTTTGCAAATCTCAAAACATAATAGATTAGCTTTGTGTGAAACTCAAATCTCAAGGCCTTGAGATTTTAGACAACTGTCTGAACCTCTCAAAGGCAAAATAGAAAGCTTCAAGGCCTTGAACTATTACCAGTTCTAAGCAACTTATAAACCCTAGTTTGATTTGAATTGAGTGCAGCAGATAATAATAAAACTGTAAAGTAAAGAACACAAAGCAATTTACAGAGTTCAGTCCCAATGGACCTAATCTCTGCCTGAGGGATCTAATCCCACCAGGATTAAGCAAACACTTCTTATTACTCACACAGAAACAGCCCTAGATCTTCAAGCCTAAGTGATTTCCCTTACAACTATACAGTTTGTGGTTCCAAACCTATCTAGTTCCAGCTACTAACTGTGAGCTAACAAGAACCTCTTGTTGTTCACTTGAACAACCAACCACTAGGTTAAGTGAGGTTTAAGATATATAAAAGATACACATATTACAAAATAAGTGAAGAACACAGTAGAAGAAATAAGCTAGTAAAGCATGGATGTGTTCTTCTAGAAACTGGATTGATTTGACACACCTCTTTGAGCATTCTGCAAGCCTCTCTGCTTTCAAAATTCAAACCAGTCTCTTTTATCCACAGCTGCAACTGAATGAGAAATTTTAGGATCTCAGTTCCTACAAATCCTCCTTCTGTTTTCAACTGAAATTCAAACAGCTCTAAGTTGATATCCGTTGGAGTTTGTTGAGATTGCTCTGCACGTTTAACAAACCTGCAACAACATTAAAACACAGCAACAACAAAATCCAGAAAGATAACAGTACTATAACTGTTTGGTTTTCCAGTTTCTGATAAAACTGGTTAAAAGATTAGAACAGTAATCTGTTTAACTTCTGACACATACAAATCATGATAAACAATTTAAGACTCTTAGAAGTCAATTAATAATCACAATAATAAAAATCACAACCTGCAAGAAAGAATCAACTTAGTTCTGTAAAACTGTCAGCAACTCAAGGCACATCTCAAGGCCTTGAAGCTCTGAACCTGCTTCACAGATATTCAAAGTTAAACCCAGAAAACTTTGATTCTCCATGTTCTTATCATTTGCAATTGTGTTAGATATGTGGATAATGTAAATCATGAGTATATGCAACAGATCCCTGATCTGTATAATCAGATATCCAATCTGCATTACAAAACTGTTAGATTATTTAGCAGGATAGGAAGAACTCTCAAGGCTTTGAAGCTCTGTCAATTTTCTCAAGGCCCTGGAGTATCCTAAATGCATTACTGCCAATGCCTTTGTCTTTGTCTTTCATCAATCAGAACAATTACCATCCAAAATACATTCAAGGGTCTTTGAATCAACAATGAATTAATAGTGGCGAATGGAACCCATTGCATTCACAAGCCTCCGCATAGCACGAGGTTCCATATACGCTTCCGACATCACGGAAAGTCCCCCATTTTCCATGCCTTCATCATTGACCACATATTTATCAGCATTCGGATCATTGATCAAGTTCATTTTCTCGACATATTGTGCTGCATAAAGTGTTCCCTTGAAGCTGATAATTCCCATACGCTTTGACGCTGTATCAAGCATGCTATATAAAGCCAGCTCGTTCTTTTGTGTCTCAATCACGAACTCATTTGCGTCCCTAAAAAATAAAATGGTTCTAATCACATCTCCCAAATTGAGGTTTATAATACAAGTCCAAGAGTTGTCGTCGCCATACACAGACATGACGTAAACTCGGAATCGAGTTCCATCCAATGGATAGTCAGCAACAATCAATGCAAGTAAATCATGACAGAATCCAACCTTAAAATGCATGGGAAGTAAATATTCTACAGCCCTAGGGTTCTTGTACTTTCGAAATAACTCGGAGGAAAAGTCAAATGCTAGGACGAAGTTGTTCCTTGTACTAGCATCATATGCACTCCAGTGCACAGACCCATTCACGAAAGCCTGACTCCATATTTTCTCTGGTATACTGCAATTTGGAGGACCACGGGATAGGAATTACCATATGCCAGTGCTTGATCTGTAAACCTCTCCAATCGCGGTTGCTGCAAAGCCCCGTTCAGCAAGTGCAGGGTAAGTTAACCTTACAATCTTCCATTCGTCCCTAATGGTGTCGAAACCAAACCCTAACACACACATGTATGGTCCATATTCCACGCACTCGACTAAGGGCGGTGGTAGTCGGACAAACCTCTTAATGGCCGGGTTCCAGATGACATAAGTGACGGTGTATTTGAAGTAGTCATCTGAAATACATATAAGAGCGTTACACACATCAACAACCCTTAAATGATGAGCCTCCGGTCGGACATGACATCTAAATGTTACACTTCCAGACGAAGGGGAATCACGATCGAAGAAACAAAACTGCTCAAATTGGGACGCGTGATTGACAAACCGAGTGAGGATTGAGTTATGAGTAGCCACTGAAATCCCCTTCACCGCATGGAGTTGTACGAATGAATGGCTACTTATTAAAGTGTTCCATGTGATACAGACGCACCTGCATATACCCAAATATTTTGCAGATAATATACAAAGGATCAAGGTCACAACATCCGTTGGTAAGAAATCAGGCATGCTGGGTAGGGTATTGGGAAGAAAGAGAACGGTTTCAAGTGAATTATCGATACAGTTGCTGTGGGTTTGGCAGTGGTATTTGTAGCCAAACGCGTCGTCTAACCCGTTTTCCCCTTCAGATGGGCTGGCCTCGTTCTGGATGAAACTTGACACTGGATTTAAACTTATTCCTAAAAACTATGTACTCATTTCACAAACCATTATAGTACTTCCTCTGTTCCTTGTCTTTCTCTTCAAATTTTCTCACCATGAAATATCTACATAATAAGTTGCTATGGGGAATAAGCTATCCCCAAAACCTTCATCTATTTCGAGAAATTTTTGTTTTGCTCTAGAGCAAATGACATGGCCTTCCTCTGTTGTTTCTCTTTCCACCTACTTTGACTTTTACCTTTATTCAGCGAGTCGCTTTGACGGGACGATTTGATTAGCAATATGATTCAATTTTTTCCTAATTTTTACAGTTTAAAGGCACTAAACTCAGATCGGTCTGGACTGAGGTCCCAGGTTTGATTTCAAACCCAGTTGACGGCAACAAAATTTCCAAAAAAATAAAAAATATATATATAAATAAAAAAACTCTAATTGCGTGTATGACCTATGATGCACGAGAACTCCATGTAGGGTGACGTCCCCGTTCCGGAAACGACGTGGACTCAGGAACTCCGCCGGAACTCCCCAAAACGCTCCCGGAACACCTCAAGGCGTTCCGGTAAAAGTAATGAGTTCGGCACTTATGCGGAACTTTTCGGAGACGCATTCCCCCTCTTTGAAACGTTTTGGAAATGCCCCTAGGTTAGAAATAACACTCGGGTGTCTTCTAAAGAATTAAAAATATAAGACATGTTACTTTTAAATATGATATATATTACTAATCCTATCAATATCCCCAACCCCCCAATCTAAAACCTAGCTGCTTATACGTGATAAAACAATTTGGACACTTTCAAGACTTCTAGACAACCTCAAAGACTTCGAGTACCTCCAATTTCTCAAGTTCTTCCACTTAATAAGTAAATGTGTTCTCTTTGTATTAATCTTAATTTTGTATTAGTTTTTAATACTGTCTTTTAATTTCGTCTAATAAGTAATAATTGTGTATGTAGGTATCATTTACATTAACATTTATACATATATATGCATATGTATATATATATATGCATATATATATATGCCTATGTATATATATATATCTGTGTGTCTGTGTGTGTGTTTGTGTGTGTATGCCATTCCCCCTGCGTTTCGTCTCCCTAATTTCTAAAAACTGCCGTTTCGGCATTCTCGTCCCCGTTTCGTCTCATCCACGTTCTCGTTTCGGTGCTACATAGAGTGTATCAGTAACTAAAAACAAATACAGCTAGGGTGGTAGCTCAAGTGGTCGATCGTTGGAAGCCTCTGCATGAAGTCCTGGGTTCAATTCCAGTTGATGACAAAATAATTTCTCAAAAATAAATAACTAAAAACCTGTATCTTAATAGTAACAGTAATATTAAGCGACATTTCGTTGACTATTGTGAAAACAATAATACATTTATGTCATTATGTGTGTTTGTTTATATAGTAGTAACATTTAATTTAACTTGTACATGCAGTTAAGTTCAAATTAACATCTATTCTATAAAATAGAACGGTTGAATTTTTTCAACCGTTAATTAAAACATTCTTAGCCTTTAGATCTCACCCACCACCATAAAAAACATGAAATAATAGTAGAGAAATAGGGCGTTGAGGGAGAGAAAATTTAGGAGAAGATGGGGGAGAAGGTTAAAGAAACATTCAGAGGTTTCAGTTTTAATTTTATTTTTTTAATTTTTTCTAACTAATTTCTTTAGTCACAAAAAGGATATGAGTGAGGAAAAATTGTACCAAGAGAGAAAATAAGAGATTAGTTGTAAATTTGAATATGTACATATATGAAAGGAATGGGTTTCAAACACATCATTATCTGAACTCTGTAACACAAACATTTAGTATGTAGTACATTGCATATAAAATTTGGTGTTCATACAAATTTCATGTTTTTTATGGGATAGTGCCCTAAGGGCACTGGCAATCCCCTAGTTTTCATATAATACGTACAACCATTAAAGGACAAATCAAATACAAATATTGGTAACTAAATATATTGCCCGCAACCAAAAAGAGGGGAAAATTAGCGAATAAGAGTTGGTTGAGTTGGTAAGGCTCGTCTCCTCGCTAGACCGAGGCTTGGGCTCGAGTCCTGCTGGTTTTGGTCTCTCTTGGTAAGTGATATGTAATTCCCTTTGTAAGCCCTCAATGAGGCCTAAGGTCTGCCCTGACCCTAGGATGGGGCAGCCTCCCCTCCCCCAAGAAAAAAGACGAAAAAATTGTACATGAAATCGAACATAAAATACAATGTTTTAAAACAACAACAACAACAACAACAACAACATAATGTTTTAAAAAACAAAAGCGACTGACGTATTGGTGCGATCGTGTGTACCGGACCGGAATGTGGGAGGGTCTGCAACAGAAAACGGGGACAGTATGTGTGAATTTTTTAAAACATTCACGGAATTTTTCACCGTTTTTCGCAATGTCCACAACCCCAAATGGGTACGTTTCCCATGTCCCCGTATTCGAAGTCCTGAAACGGTCGTTTTTTGTGTGAATAAAATTCACACGACACATAACAGGAAAAAAGGTCGTGCTTTCTGCCGATTCCGTTACACCAAGGCTGCTCTGCACTGGTTTGTCGTTTTTGAAGCCCTGGTCACACACCAAACTAAATGGTACCAAACACTCTTATATAGAGTACGACATTCCATCCCTACAAGAAATTAAAATAGATTTTACAGCCGATGTCATGTAAGTATACAGTAAAACCCTTCCATTCATCAGTGGTACTAAATCCTTTCAGATTAAAACAAAAAGTTAGAAGTAGATTCCAGCATAAGTAAAAATATCTAAGTAGTCTTCATCTTCATAACTTCTGCACTTGGTGGCGCCTTCAAGGTTACACGAATATGCGATACAGATTTTAAATATCCTCATCATTGCAGTCAAAACCAAAACACCACCTCGCATCTAGGTATTCCAACCTCTTGAAGCAATTCAGTATCTGCAACAAATTCTCCTTACCAATTCGGTAGAGTTGTGGCCAGACAAGACAGCTCTCCTTCCTTAATCCGGCTATTGATAATTTCTAGCATTCCGAAGTTGTTGCAGTGTATACTAATCTGCCCGATGATTTGCGGCATTCCATTTCTCCAGCTAAGAGTTAAGTTCTCTAGTCTTTCCAATTACACACGATAGAAGGGAACATAGACACTAGATCATCATCCATCAAAACAGGAAACTTCAAATTTTTTATGTTCACACACTCACCGGATATAAATCTGAATGCATCTTGCAAACATGAAGATGGCAGCTTCAAATATATAGCATATTTTTTTGCGCGTTTCACTACATTCTTGATGATTCTGGAAGCGGTAGCGAGGTCCCGGTCCAACTGATATTGTACTATTAACCTTTCTGGGAAGTCATCACTAGACAAATCGAATTCGTCTTCTGAGGTTTCAGGGCAATCACTTCTAGCATTCTTTCTGTTAAATTGAGGATGCTTCAACAACTAGGAACGCATGTTGCTCTATACCATGACTTGCATACGTATGGAAGATCCAGCAACTGTGATTCCCATTTCCTCCCAAACACTATCGGCATGCTCATCCCCCGCTTGTCGTACCCTTGATCCATTTTATTGATGTACATCTGAGAATAGGGTTTTACATTCCTCCGAATTTACAACGCAGAGTGCAAAGGAACGGTGAAGGACACCAACATCATAGTAAAGAGGAAACCCCCCTTCTGTACTTGCTGAACAAATCGCTGCCGTTGTATCGGAGATCCGTCCAATGGCTGATAAATAATTAGAAAAAATAAATGCATGTAACTCTAATGATGATATCTATCCCTAAAACTGTTCCACTGATTAGACTGATATGATTAGATGCATAAATTACCACTATGTATACGTAGTACCACTACCAAGTCAGTATATTCAAGATCATGAGTCATGTCTATGCTAATGGTGTTTTGAACTTGTCTAACTTCTCAGGCTTGTTTATTAGCCTTGTACATCTGGCTGTTGTTAGCATCTTCTCTGTTTAATGAAATCTTCAGTTTGAAAAAAAAGTATTGAATACGGTATTGTGAAAGACAAGATTTATTGGGTATGTGGAGACGAGGTCGAGAATGTGGTACATCTGTTTATTAATTTTTTAATGTAATTTTGCTATTTTGTAATGGAGATCATAAAAAAAACAGCACCAAAAAAAACACTACATTTGGTTTTTTTTAAATTGCTGTGTTTCAGCATGTTTTTGTTTTTAGACAGACAAAAAACATATACATATCAAATGATTTTTAAAAAATCACCCTGTCTTTGCCAAACATGGACTGAAATTAGGAGGAGATATTCAATACCACGGGGTATTGGTGATGTGGTACCACGGGACACTCTAATTGGATTATATTAATTCTACCATATTCATTGTATCAATGTATGAAAATAATCACTTAATCAACCAGTTATAGTGTTCCATGGTACCACATCACCAATACCCCCGTGGTACTGAAACAGATAACAAAATCTCATTGGTATACCTCATAAAAATTTGAAATATTTTTCACTTGAAGCTTTGAGAAATATATAGTGCATTTCAACTACACCGATGGATTTAGATACTGTGATTATTGCCTCTGCAACATCAATGAGTCGTGCTACGTTCACCGAATTCGGTGAACCCCGAAGATGACGTGGTAGATACACGTGAGAGGACCAAAAACACTTCCCACTGATGTGCGTTCCCGCTAGACCGCGAATAACATTTTCTCTCTCTCTTCAACTTCTCCCTCGCCGGGAATCACCATCGGAAATCGAGAGAGAGAGACCTTCTCCGGCGAAAATTCGAGCAAATCCATATCAGACGATGGTTTTGGGCGTTGCCCTTCCTTCTCCGGCGACGTATGGGTCTGGGTGTTGCCCTCCCTTCTTCGGCGACGTCTTCCTCTTCTCTTCTCTTCTCTTCTCTCTCTCTCTCTCTCTCTCTCACTCTTTCTATCTCTCTGGTCTGTAGCAGCAGAGGTGGGGTGTTAGGGCATCTCCAACCCATGGCATTTCCGCCCTCCCCTCACCTCCCCCTCCCTTCACGGGCCCACCATTTTCCTCCTCCGCGTCCCCCAAAATACGACTCATCTCCAACCCATTCATTTCCCCCCACCCAACAAAAATAGTTTTTAATAATAATTTATTAATTTAAAAATAAATTATTAATACGAAGAAAAGTAATTATGCACAATAAGTGGGGATATTTGCTTTGTATGAGAATATAATTTTTGTATCGTTGTGATTCAATAAATTTTACGTTTTTTTAATTGTGTTTCTAAATTTAATAATTATAATTGTTAATTTCATAAAAGATAAGATTTCTTAAATTTTTAAAAAAATAAGATAACGATGACTTTTCGTAAATATACTTTTCAGCAATCGTGAGTAAATTATTACTTTTTATCAATAATAAAAATAAAATAAAATTTATGAATCATAACAAATATATATGATATAATCATTAAAAAAATACTAAGTGTAATTAATATTTTCAAATATTGAATTAATTTTTAACTCCATGTAGGGGGAGGGGGAGGGGATGTTCAGGGGGAAATCCTCCCTAACCATGCCACATCCAAGGCAAAATTTCTCCCCATAGCACCCCCCCTCCCTCTCCCCCATAAGATTGGACCTGGACCATATTTTTATACGGTTTCCCACCTCTCCCTCCCCCTCCCCCCATAGGGTTGGAGATGCCCTTAGTATGGCTATTGTGTTGGGAAGGGTATTAAGGTCAAAATGCATGAAAAAGTTACTAAAAAAGAAAAGTAGGCTGAAACAGATGAAATTTCTGTTTCAGGGAAGTAGACTTAAACAGAAGAAACAGAGGTAGTACTACCTCTGTTTCTTCTCTATCACACCGCTTTGACTTTTTGACTCGTATCTGGATCACTTTGACCGGGTGACTTGGATTGCAAAACCATGCGATATTTTGATAATTTTTTCACCGGGTTAACTTTTATTCTACATCACCATGAAAAAATTATCAAAATATTGCATCGTTTTGCTACACAAATCACCGAGTCAAAGTGACCCGATGAATAGTTACAAAAGTCAAATCGGTGTGCTAGAGAAGAAACGGAGCTAGTACTAATTTTTGCGGAATTTTACACATATGTCCTGTTCTTCAAATCTTGGCACTAAATTTTAATTTCATCCCTATAATTATCACTAACATCTAAAAGTATGATTTCTCTGTAATTGTCTGTAAAATGAATTACTTTCAGGTTCATTCCAAATAAGTCTTTATATTCTTGTCAAAACTCTGCTAATTTTTTGTGAGAGTTACTTTAAAAAGAACTCAAGCACGACCATGGTTCCTGGTAAAATAATGTGCTAAAATACAAATATTACAATGTACTTCCTCTGTTTCTTCTCTTTCTTCCACTTTTGAGTTTTACCACTATTCATCAGGTCGCTTTGACCCGATGATTTGATTGACAATACAATGTATTTTTTTAATAAATTTTCATAGTGTTGTACAGTAAACTTTAGTCTACAACACTTTGAAAAATTATCAAAATATTGCATCGTTTTGCTATCCAAATCACCGGGTCAAAGTAACATGCCTACGAATGAAAAAGTCAAAACTGGAAGAAAGAGAAGAAACAGACCAAGTATATGCAGAAAGGGATGGCTTTGTATAGCAATAAAATTACTTCTGATTTATTATAATAGTATTTTTCGACGGAGAAGAATGATCTACATAGGTATGGTGAAATGAGGTTGAAGAAGATAAGAAGAGGGAGAGATACTAAGTGGGAGGTGGTGGGGACCAAAGAGATTAATGAGGGGAAAGAGTTGAGGGTAACTCCAGCTATGTCAGGTGGCTCCGCCAAATCAGATTCGGGGAGATCGGGAAAATCATTTGTTCGGTGAGAGTTGTGTTTTCGAACATCAAATCCTGCCACGATCTTCATCACACAAAAATCGGAGATTTACTTCATCTTCTCACTCAACCCTTTAGGCTAGACTCCTAGACCTCCTATTGGTCTTAAAGACATTTCAACTAATATCATTAGATGCATAAATTATTCGTAAGTCAGTATACCTTTAAGTGATATTCAAGCAATTTTTTTTTATGACTTGGGAACTCAAAACCACAACGCTTCGGGTGCGCAATGGGTAAACCCCGCTCTAGTGCAATAGCCTGCAAACCACACTATAGAGGCAAACCATGAGAAACCCCGGGCTGGTAGTCGGCAATTGAGAAGGCCAATAGGCTGCCCTTGGGCTGCCCAAATATTTGAACTCAAGACCTCAAGGCAAATTGCCCAAAGTTTTAAGAATGCTCACCCGACCAACTCAACTACACCCCGAAGGGTACAAGAAAATTTACTTTGAAATTGGGTAATGTTGCCAATTGTGTTTTTGTTTTTTTATCAACAAATTTTTTTTTGATTTTAAACACATTTTTCAACGTATACCAAACAGTTTTATTATTATTATTATTATTATTATTATTATTATTATTATTATTATTATTATTATTATTATTATTATTATTATTATTATTATTATTATTATGTAGTTCATGGGCAAGAAGGAAATAGGAAAATATGTTGTGGTAATTGTATCCGGAAGATTAATGATCATGTCATCGTCATTCCCAGCAATTTCCGCCCTAGTTTTTCTATAATCATCAATTAATTTTTGTTAGAAATATTGATCAGAAGGCTGTACAACAAATATTTCACAAAATCAGCTATAATAAATTAATAATATCTGCAAATCACAATAATAAATGACCGTGCATTAATTTTTGTTATTCTCATCTATTTCCGCCAAAGATGCGCTACAATTATTAATTAACTACGCATTAACCCGCGCGTACGCCCGTGTTGTAAAATGTCTTAAAATAATTTTTTTTTGTAAGACATTAAATTGTACCTAAGGAATGTTTGAGCACATTACCAACTGCAATTCATCCACATTTTTTGTTAGATGTTGATTGAATTCATGTTTGAGCGTTCCATAAAACAATTCCAGTTAAATGATCCAATATAACTGATTGTGAATTACTTTTCATAGAACATCAAATTAATCAAATACTAGTAGTAAATGACAGTATTGTACATAAAAATGATATGCAAACATTTCAAATTTAGTAAAGTTGCCAAATGTGTTTTTTATTTTAATCATTGTTTTACAGCGCATACTAAAGAGATTTTTTTTTTTTTTTGTTTATGTTCTTAAATAGTTAAATGTGTTAGTCCAGCATTTTCTTTTCACAGTTTTTACTGTTTTTAAACGAATACCAAAATCTCATGTACTTGGGGGTGTGTTTGGTAAAATGGTTTCCGGTGGAAAAACTGGTTTGTAGATTGTGGTGGATTTTTTGGGGGTTTTTTAAAGATTTTGTGTAAACCAGTGTGTTTGGTAGTGGTTTTAAACTAGATTAAAAACTAAAGAAATATGTTTGGTAGTGGTTTTCAAACTAGATGATGTAGATTAAATGACAAAGATACCCTCCATTTATTTTTCTTTTACAAATTCAAGAGGAACGAATGCAATGTAAAAAAGTTCGCGATTTCATGAATTTCTACGTTTTCATGAAAGTAACAAATTGAAGAACAAAACTAATAGTTGTATGACATCCAAAAAATTTAATTTTCATACTTGAGTACAACAAAAGGTTCATGATTTCTTGAAATTTTTTCACACTCAGATGCCTTTATTGAGTAACGAATAACAAAAATAATAATCAATTGATGAAAAAACACTGCAAAATGGTTGATCATAACTAATAAGAACATTTTACATAAAACGTATTGTCCGAAATTTGCGAGAATTGAGAGTTTTGTGAGAAAAGAAATATTTATGGCAAAATATAGAAAAAAAATCCTGCAATTTTTTATATCTCGATGACTAAAAAGTCAGAGAGCTCCCAAAATGAGAGGAGATTTTCAATTTCATACGTCTAAGATGTGAGGGTAATATCGTATTTGTGCTTCATAGAAATAAACTAAACGAAAAACCACCAAAAGTTAGTTTTTTTCACCAAGACAAAATGACAAAAAAACTAGATTGAAAAGTTGTCTTTAAACCACTACAAACAAACACTTTCAATAATCCATTTGATTTTTAAACCATAAACCAGAAAAAATCACTCTACCAAACGCACCCGAAGTCTCCTACAGAGAAATGAGTAGACGTTACCACGATATAATTTCGAATTTGATGAAAGCTTCAACACTGTGTTAATCATTACTGTGACACTACTACGTAGGCACTTCTCATTAATGACAATGCATTAACCCAAGCACTATTTTCAACCTACTACATTTCCGCTTTACCTTTCTACCCTAACAGCTGTATGAATCTTGTAGCAAAAAGCTTGAAAATGGATGAGGCTGATTCAGGGAAATCTCTTCTAAAGACTGCACACGATGATGTTTTCCGCATGATCATGCAGCGTGTGGCCGCCAATTCGTTTACGGAGTGGAACAAGCAAGATCATCCGGAGGCGGTTGCTTGTAGAGGACTGGTGTCAGTACCTTAAATCTGCCAATATTTTCTCTCTTATTGGCTTGCCGAAGTGGCATGTGGCTTATTTCGAATTTATGAAGAATTGTTGGAAGGCTGGGAATCCAGAAGCAGCTTTCTGGCTTGGCCTGGTAAGGTGGTGCTATTTTGATCTTGTTCTATTCTTGCTTATTTTTTATCGAGTAATCTCACATTCCCTTTCGTAGTATGTTTTGCTCAAGGATTACAACTTGGAAAAAGCGCGCAAGTGCCTATGGGATGCGGCTTTGCAAGGGCACGTCATGGCAAAGTTTGCAGTGGGTTTGCTCTCCATTGTTCATGGTGACCGGTGTTCTTAAGTTGATCTCATGCTTCAGGTGGCCGCGAAGGTCTTACTGTAAGAGTTTATGGAAGAACGCCTTCATAGGCTTCTCGTTGAACTGCCTTTAATGGCTTGCCTCATCGAAAGGCGTCAGAGGAATTCAAGGAAGCTGATGCAACGCGGTATGAAGCTTTTAGAAAATATCTTTGCCCACCAGAATGAGGTCCCTGAAGGGGGTCATAGTTCTGTTGATTGTGACAAGTGCGCTTGGGTTAGATCGGCATATTTTGTTTGGCATGTCATCTTTATTACTCCGTAAAAAAAATTCCAATACTAGTACTTGATTGGGACAAGTGCGCTTGGACTAACCTCTCTTTTACCTTAATGATGTATTTTTTGCTTTATTCATGTGTTCAGTTCCAATGGATCTATTTTCATTTCCGGCTATGATTTGCCGGATTAGAATTTCATTGTCCCTTCCTATGATGAGCCTTTGAAGTTTTTTTTTTTTTTTTTTTTTTTTTTTTTTGAGAAAATAAATTTTGCTTCGATTGCTAGGTCAATCCCCATTTCTAGCACAGGGTATTTGGCCTCCTTTTCCCTAGTTCCCCACTGTAATCGGGGAGCCTGGGCTCTCACTGTGATGAATCTGAAGGACAGCCCCGGCGCCGGCGACCCTTTGGGTGTAAGCCCAGGCGCCGTCGAATTTCAATCGCTCTATGCCCTCTTCCGATAGTATCCGCTTGTCTTTGATGGTGTATCTCCTTCGATCTGATTGGTGATTCAAGCTACTAACTTCAGCATGCTTTTTTCCCAATGTTTTTTTTAAATGGATACCAAACAAGCTCTAAGTTATTTAAAGAATAATTAAGTAGTATTCATGTATAAACTCAAATTGTTTTAAGAAATTAAGTTCTTTATTTGAATAAAATATTTTATATGAGCCCAACAGGCAGACATATCATTTTCTAGTGTTACTACATCTAAATGACCATACTTTATAAAATTAATCTATTCTATAAAATAGAATGGGTTAACCAACTTATGACTTTTCAGCCTGTAGATTAAATAAATTAGCCCCAGCCCTTAGATCTCATCTACCAACCACTTAACTACCCACTACTTCAAATTTACCCCCTCAGATAAATTTACGTAATTATCAAAAGTGTTTAAGAACATGACTTGATAGGTAGTATTATATAAAATTACAGGGGACGCCATTTTCATCTTCTCCTCCAGCAAAATCGATTATGAGACGTGTTTTTTGGGTAGTTCCCTCAGCCACGGGCAATCCCCTAGTATCGAATGAATTAAAATATTGGAGCGAGTTGAAGGTTATTTTTGTAATTTTTTTGTTCTTCACTTTGATTGTTGTCAAGTACAGTAGTAATTAAATTTCTAAATATACCGTTGATACAGTGAATCCAAATGTGGGAGGAGCAAGAGAGGATTAGAAGGAGGATTAGAGGATAACCAAAGCAATAAATCTGAGTATTTTATTTTTTACAACAGCTTCAAATTTTTCTTTGTTTAGGCTATAACAGGTCCAATTAAGGCATCTCCAACCCATGGCATTTTCCCCTTCCCCTCTCCTCCCCCTCCCATTCACCCTCCCCTCACGGGCCCACCATTTCTCCCCTCCCCCTCCCCCTCCCCCAAACAACTACTCATCTCCAACCCAGTCCTTTCCCCCAACCAATATTTTTTTTTAAAAATATTTCATAATTTAAAAATAAATTATTAATAATAAGAAAAGTAATTCTGCACAATAAGTTGCTATGTACCTGAATACTATTTTGTATCGTTGTGATTCAATAAATTTGACGCTTTTTTAATCGTGTTTCTAAATTTAATAATTATAATTGTTAACTGCATAAAAGATAAAATTTATTAAATTTTGAACAAAATAAGATAACGGCGACTGTTCGTAAATATACTTTTCAACTATCATGAGTAAATTATTATTTTTTATCAATAATAAAAATAAATTAAAACTTATTAATCAAAACCAATATATATGATATAATCATTAAAAATTACTAAGTGTAATTAATATTGTTAAATATTGAATTAATTTATCACTCCATGTAGGGGGAGGGGGAGAGGATGTCAAGGGGGAAATCCCCCCTAACCAGGCCACACCCAAGGAAAAATTTCTCCCCATAGCACCCCCTCCCTCTCCCCCCATTGGGTTGGACATGGACCATATTTTTATACGGTTTTCCCCTTCCCCCTCCCCCTCCCTCCATAGGTTTGGAGATGCCCTTACAGGCCTGTTTCAAATTTGTTCAAGATTTTGCATAAGCTGTTTGGAGCTGGTTTTTGGGAAAAACTGTCCTATATTTGTGCCAAACACAACTTAGTTTCGGATTAAAATCCAAATGCAAAATCCTTGCTTCACTAAAAAAAGCTCACACCAAACCATCAAAAAGAGGATTTGGATAAAAATCCATAGTAAAATAACTCACACCAACCCACCCAAAGAGAGCGGTTGAACATTTCAATTTTGTTGCTGATTTTGTATATATATTGGTACTTGCCACTCGATCTCTTGTACCCATTGCGGCTTGGCGCTGGGAACAAGAAAAATGCACTTTGAACCAATATGCCTCTAACACAGTTTGAGAATAAAACATATGACCTTTACTCTCTCCTAACAACAAGACCACCACCACTCACCAAACAGCCAAACAACCACAACCACCACCACCAAAACATAAACAAATAGCAGAGACGGAGTACCCTTGGGGGTGTAGTTGAGTTGGTCGGGTGAGCATTCTTAAGATTTTTGGCATTTGATTTAAGGTCTCGAGGTCACACCTTGGGGCAACCTATTGGCCTTCTCAACTGCAAGCATGCCAGCCCGGGTTTTCTCAGGCTGGTTTTCTTCTCAGTGTGGTTTGCGGGCTATTGCACTAGAGTGGGGGTATACCCAGTGCGCACTGGTAGGGTAGTGGCTGCGGGTTCCCACGATATCAAAAAAAAGAAGCAGAGCCGGAGTGGTATGTTATACTACCCCCTAAGTTTATAATACTGTAAGATCAGGTTGTTCAAGACTTGGAATAGTTCAGCTACTTCATGGCCTTGAATCAGCTTTCAAAGCCTTGAATTAGTTCCCAGAGGCTTGAAAATATTTTAGCTATTGAAACTGTTTAACTTGTGTGAACATTCTCAGGGGGAGTTTTCTGCAAGCTCTCTGAGTTGATTCCCTCTCTATCTTTCATATGTTTGATTTACTGTTATTATATGATGAAAGACAAATTATTGTAACACATTTAAACATAGAATATCATTTGTTTGACTTTGATATTGCAGGAAATTTTATTTCCAAGTGTTTCAGGATTGTTTCCTAAACTGTACTTGTGCAGATTGGAAAATAGTTGGACACTTTGATCCTGTGATCAATCAGACTTGGATGACAGCTTCTCAAGGTGTTTAAACGAATGATCACAACAATATCTCTAAATATTGTGATCATCCAAACGTTGGAGAAGATGTCAAAGAAGTCAAACATTGTTGCCTACAAAATAGGAAGTTTGTTGCTGAAAATCTCGGAAGATTTGCAAAGCTGTTTGAAGTATAAATAGAGCTTAATTCTGAAGCAACAAGACACAACACTCAACTGGGGAAAATATAGAGAAAGAGTTCTGGATTGACAAGCATCAAAGAAGTTCATCATTCTTCTGATCCATTCACAGAAGATCAGTGCATACTTCACTGCATTTTTCTACACTCTAAGTGTTCTTCTGTATTGTACTCAATTGGTAGATCATTTATGTATTATCTCTATATTAATTCTCAAGGATTATTCAAATTGAACAATAGAGACTTCTTAGTTAATCAGTTAGCTAGAGCAGGTACTAGACAGGTTAGGGAAAATCACAAGCTGTAACAGAGTAAGGGAACTCTCTGTGCTTGAATTCTAGGGCTTAGCTTTTGATTAATAAGAATTGTGTTGAAAATCTTGCAGGGATCTAATACTTGAGGTAGAGACGTAGGTCCAAGTGGAATGAACTCTATAAATCACTTGTCTCTTGCAACTACAGTTCATTCTTTTTCATAATATTTGCAGCATACAAAACTGATTGTTTTTCAAGGGTTTGAACTTTTTTTCAAGGCCTTGAAAAAGGCTTAATTGATTTATACTAACTGCATTTCTTCCAAGGTTTTGTACTAGTTTTCAAGGCCTTGAACTTCAGTGTTTCCAAAAATTTTCATCTCCCTAGCAAGGTTTGCAAAAAGTTGGCATACTCTATTCAACCCCCTCCCCCCTTCTAGAGTATCTTAGTTTCATTAACACCTGCACACTCACACTTTCAATTCGTATCAGAGCTTGTATCACTGTATAGATTTAACCATCTGGTGATAATGAGTACTGCAGGTGATGGTGGCTTCTCTCAGGGAAGAGTTGCTAACAGACCTCCTCTATTTTGTGGAGAAAATTTTGCTCACTAGAAAGCCTTGATGAAGATGTTCATCATTGATCAAGACATGGAGCTTTGGACCATTATACAAAATGGACATCACACTTTCTACACAGAGAAAGATGGGATTAGAACTCCCAAATTTGAAGAATTACTTTCATCTTCTGAATTAGAGCAATACTCTAAGAATTACAAAGCTATTAACATCTTATATTGTGCTTTCAGCACAGATGAATTCAACAGGATTTCAGGCTGCACTACGGCCAAAGAAATCTGGGATAAACTTGTGGTTACTTTTGAAGGAACCAGTCAAGTGAAGCAAACCAAGATCAACATATATCTCAGGCAATATGAGCTGTTTAAGATGAATGCAGATGAGTCTATTAGAGACATGTTCAAGAGGTTCACATACATTGTTAACAACCTTGACTCACAGGGAAAACATTTTTCCAATGAAGAAAAGGTGAGGAAGATTCTAAGAAGTCTTCCAAAGGCAAAATGGGAACCACTTACCACATCAGTTGAAGAAGCTCAGAATCTTTCAACTCTACAACTTGATGACCTACAAGGGAAGATTCTGAAACATGAAATATCTATGAATGAAATTGATGGAGAGCTACCATAAAGTGTCAAAAACTTAGCTCTCAAAGCCAAGGAGAATGAGAGAATCCAAATCCTTGAAAATGAGAATTGTGATGAAGATCCAATTGCCCTGATTTCCAAAGCATTGACAAGAATTCTCAAAATGAAGAAAAACTTTGGAAACAGAGACTTCAACAGAAAAAAGGCATAGACCATCCAGAAGCAAGGACTACAAAGGTAAATCTTCTTTACAAAATAAATAA
This sequence comes from Linanthus parryae, assembly GCA_023055425.1. NCBI lineage: Eukaryota > Viridiplantae > Streptophyta > Magnoliopsida > Ericales > Polemoniaceae > Linanthus > Linanthus parryae. The sequence goes on along the minus strand of JALGPY010000007.1, from coordinate 68,603,717 downwards.
AAAGTTATGAACTGCTTTGAATGTGGTGATGCAGGACATTTGATAAGAGATTGTCCTCAAAGAAAAGAAAGAACTTTCAAAATAAAGACCATGACAGAAGAAAGAAAGCTATGATAGCTTCATGGAGTGATTCAGATAGCTCTAGTGAATCTGAATCTGAAGAAGAAAATTCCAACCTATGCTTCATGGCCAAGCATGATGAAAGTTCAGAGAAGAACATTGAGGTAATGGTAAAATGTCTGATTTCAAAACCAAAAGAAGCTCTTTCAGAATATCTCAAAACAATGCTTTTAAATGAGGAAGATTATCTAAAAGAGATTAAACTTTTGAAGGAAAAAGTTCATGAGCAAGCAAAAGAGAACTTACAACTTGTTTGCCTAAATCAGAATCTTAAAATCTCTCAGAAGAAAAATGACAGTGATTTCAAGGCCTTGAAAACCAGTTTCAAAGCCTTGAAAACAAAAGTCAAGGATGTAGTCTCTGAAAGCTCTTTAATGAGTAACAGCCTTGTCAATCTAAGACATCAGATTGATGAATTAGATAAACAAAAGACTACTCTTACTGAGAAACTTCAAGAATCTGAATTGGCCAAAGTAAAGCTTGCTGGATCAGAACACAAGTTGAACTTGATTCAAGGAGGAAGTTCACTGTCAGTTCACAAAGCTGGTATTTGATTCAATCCAAATTTCCCAAGGAAAAAAAATACCAGATTTGTGAAAGATGGTAACAAAACTTCTCCTAAATGTCATTACTGCTGTAAAACTGGTCATGTTAAGATGACTTGTCCTTTCAGAAGAAGAGACCCTCACATAATGAGGAACACCTTTCCTTTTCAACTCAAAGGACAAGTTAAGCAGATTTGGGTTCGTAAAGGGGTCATACCACCTAACATGGTTGATCCTGAATATGAATCAAAATTCCACACATGGTCTAACAGCTGGGTAAGGCAGTGATTGGTGTTTGCAGGTTGTCACCAGCATCAAAGAACATAAGTGGTTTATGGACAGTGGTTTCTCAAGAAACATGAGTGGAAAGAAATCTCTATTCTCAAAATTGAAAGAGCAATCTGAAGGTTCAATTACACTTGATGAAAAAGGCAAATTCAATATTCTTGGTATTGGTAAAGTTGGTAAAAATTCCGAAAACTCTATTTCTGATGTGTATTTAGTTGAAGGTTTGAAATTTAACTTGCTTCGTGTATCTCAGCTTTGTGACAATGGCAACAAAGTTATCTTTGATAAAGAGAAGTGTGGTGCAAAATGACAAATCAGGAGATTGCATTCTCACATTCTCTAGATCAAACAATGTTTATATTTTCAGACTAACAAAGTTGCAGGTGAAAGTTTGAAGTGTCTCAAGACCTTCAAAGAGGGTTCAAAGCTTTGGCACATGAAGCTTGGTCACATCAGCTTGCACACTTTGAACAAGTTGATTTCCATAGACTTGGTAAGAGGATTTCCATCCATTAAGTTCAAAGAAGATGAAATGTTCAAAGCTTGTGCTCAAGGCAAACAGACCAGAAGCTCCTTCAAGCCAAAGAAATTTGTAAGCACAACTAGACCTATTGAGCTGCTTCATATGGATCTCTGTGGTCCTATGAGAACTCCTACACCAAAAGGAAAAAGGTATATGCTAGTTGTTGTAGATGATTTTTCTAGATATACTTGGGTTATGTTTCTCAAAGAAAAATCTGAAGCACTCTCTGAATTTTCAAAGCTTTGCAGAGAACTTCAAAATATGAAAAACCTGCCTGTAGCTTCAATTAGAAGTGATCATTGTAGAGAATTTGATCAATTAGAATTTGATTTGTTTTGTGATAAGCATGGTATTACTCACAACTTTTCTGCTTCAAGAACTCCTCAATAGAATGGTTTTGCTGAAAGAAAGAACCTGACTCTTGAAGATATGTCAAGGACAATGCTTCTTGAGAACAAGCTGCCAAAACATTATTAGGCAGAAGCTGTGAATACAGCAAACTATATTTTGAACAGCTGCTTGATCAGACCTATTCTTAAGAAGACCCCCTATGAACTATTCTAAGGGAGGAAGCCAAATATTTCATACTTCATACCCTTTGGATGTACTTGTTTTATCCACAACAATGGAAAAGAAAATCTTTGTAAGTTTGATGCAAGAAGTGATGAAGGTATATTTCTTGGTTACTCTCTGAACAGCAAAGCTTATAGAGTTTACAATAAATGAACCAAACTGGTTGAAGAGAGCATTCATGTTATTTTTGATGAAAGCTACGATGGTTCTTTGAGTGAAAGTTTTGCAGACTTGAATTTAAACAAACATGAATCAAAGGAAGAGACTGAGAATCCACTAGGATTCAATAAAGGCTCAGAATAAAACAGAAGACATTTTTAAGACATTGAAAATGGTGCTCAAGGCCTTGAAAATAAGCCTCAAATCCTTGAAAAAGATGATCAGAAGGATACAAGTGACAGAGCCACTACTTCAAGACCAGATAATATCTATGGAGATCCAGAGCCATTCAAATATCTCTCATCTCTTCCAGTTGACAATATCATCTCAGATCCAACCACTGGTACACAAACTAGATCATAGTTGAAGAACTTATGTGATTTTAATGCTTTTATCTCTCTTGTAGAACCAAAAACTAGAAAATAAGCAGACTGGATCATTGCTATGCAAAGTGAACTCAATGAGTTTGAAAGGAATAAGGTTTGGAACCTGGTTCCTCAACCTACAAACCAGTCTGTCATTGGTACTAGATGGGTGTTCAGAAATATGTTGGATGAAAGTAGCAAAGTGATCAGAAACAAAGCAAGGTTAGGTTGTCAAGGTTACAACCAAGAAGAAGGTATTGATTATAAGGAAACTTTTGCTCCAGTTTCCAGGTTAGATGAAATTAGAATTTTGCTTGCATTTGCATCTCACAAAAACATGAAACTTTTTCAAATGGATGTAAAGTGTGCTTTCTTGAATGGCTACTTACAAGAAGAAGTTTATGTTGCACAACCACCTAGTTTTGAAAATGACAAGTTTCCAGATCATGTTTACAAACTTGACAAAGCTCTCTATCGTTTGAAACAAGCTCCGAGATCTTCGTATCAAAGACTGTCAAAGTTTTTGCTTGAAAATGATTTCAAAAGAGGTTTAGTAGACAAGACTCTTTTCATAAAGACTCAAGAGAAAGAATTGCTTGTAGTTCAGATATATGTTGATGAGATCTTGTTTGGAGCTACTAATGATCAATTATGCAGAGAATTATCAAGTCTCATGAGCAGGGAATTTGAAAAAAACATGATGGGAGAACTGAACTTCTTCCTAGGACTTCAAATACATCAATTGAAGAAGGGCATCTTTCTGCATCAAAGCAAGTACACAAGAGACTTACTAAACAAGTACAACATGGCTCAATGTAAGGAAGCCAAGACTCCTATGAGTTCTACACTGTCCTTAGACAAGGATGAATCTGGTAAGAGTGTCAATGTGAAAGAGTATAGAGGTATGATTGGATCATTACTCTATCTCACAACAAGCAGACCAGATATTATGTTTAGTGTGTGTATGTGTGCAAGATTTCAAGCTGATCCAAAAGAATCACACTTGACTGCTGTGAAGAGAATATTCAGATATCTCAATGGTTCCAAAGACTTTGGGCTTTGGTATCCAAGACATTCTAACTTCTTATTACATGGATTTTCAGATGCTGATTTTGCAGGTTACAAAGTTGATAGGAATTACTTCAGGAACTTGCCAATTTATTAGATCATCCTTGATCAGTTGGCACTCCAAGAAACATAATTTAGTTGCTCTATTAACAGTTGAAGCTGAATATATAGCTGCAGGAGCATGTTGCTCAAAAGTATTATGGATTGCTCAACAGCTAAGAGACCTTGGATTTGATTTCAGGAGCATACCTATCACGTGTGATAACACAAGTGCAATTTCAATTACAAAGAATCCAGTTAACATTCAAGAACCAAGCATATTGATGTCAGACAGCATTTCATCAGAGATCATGATGAGAAAGGTGATATTGTTCTTGAACTTGTTGCAACTAACATGCAAATTAAAGATATCTTCACTAAACCATTGGCAGATGAAAGATTCTCAGCTCTAAGATTGGAATTGGGAATGCTAAATAAAGATGCATTGGTTTAGGGGGAGCATCAGGTAAGCAAGGTGAGTTGTATATGTTTTCAAAGTTTTGAACTGATTTTCAAAGCCTTGAAAATTATTTCAAAGCCTTGATCTTTATCTATTGCAGTGTTACAGTTTTTCAAGACCTTGAAATCCTTTTCAAAGCCCCTACCCTTTTCAAAAAATTTGTTCTAGCCAAAAATAGTATTAGAATATTTTATTTTTCAATGGCATAAATTATTTTAATTCTCTATGATTATTGCAAATCTTTTGAGATCATAGAGATATTCTAGTTTCCTTTTGAAACTCAAACTCTCTCAGTATTTATCTTCTTCTCTTCTCCTCTCTCCGTATCATTCCACCTCTCTCTATTCTTCTCCCAAACCCTAATGAGCACAAGGAGAGCCTCAGACAGAATCAAGATGGCTGGAGGATCGAAACTTGCTTCAGAGAAGAAAAGAAAGGCAGCAGTGGATGAAGTTCAAGAAGTCAGTGGAGACTCTAGCTCTAGAACTCCTAGTGCAGAGGCAGTTCCATATCTTCCTCCACCCAAGAAGAAAGTCAAGAAGGTTATAACTTCATCACAAAAGAAGAAGGAGAAAAAGAAAGCTATTACAAAGAAGCAACCTGAAACAGAGTCCACTAGTTCAAAGAAGCTGAAGAAGAAAGCAACCCAAGCAGAAAAAGGGAAAGGAAAGGTGACTGAAGAACAGCCAGATGACCACTTGGAGAAGGCCTTGCAGATCTATTCAAAGGCCTCAACTAAGAAAACAACCCCTGATGAGACTTGGTTTGTCTCAAACATCTCTAAAGGTCAGTGGTTAGATGGTTTTGCTTCCAGATCTGTTGGTTTCTATAGTATGATCAATATGCATATGGTGGAACACATGAAACTAAGTGCATCTCTATGTTGAAGAAAACTTCTCTGTGGGTCATGTTGAATCCTAAAGAGTTAGGCTATCCTAGACTCATTAGACTTCTATCTTAATTTGACACACGTTAAGAGATCAGCACACTTGGTGATAAAATCTAGAGTTTCTGGGATAGAAATTTAGTTGGACCACTCTGAGATTGCCAATGTGCTTGGTTGTCCAAAGAGGTATGACACTAGCAATCATCGACCAGAGTCAGAAACCCTGAAGCTAGCCAAATATGAGTCCTTTCTTCCAAACATCTCCTCCTCAGCCAAACAGTTAACACATTCTGTGTTGAATGTTGAAGCCAAAGTCCTTCATACCATTCTGGTTAGGTGTATTTTCCCAGAGAGCACTCTAGAGAATTAGTAACTGAAAGGATGATGCACATTATGTATCTGGTTATGCATGGCTATGAGATTGATCTTCCCAAACTAGTGATTGAACATATGCTCTTCAGCCTTACCAGTCAAAGAAAACACCCTCTACCCTATGCTAATCTGATCACTTTGTTCTTTGAACACTTTGAGATTCCAACTAGTGGAGAGGAATCAGTTACTTCTGGTTTTGGAATGCTTAATGAGAAAGTTTTTGAGAAGATTGGAGTGGTAAAGACTAAGGCAAAAACCTGGAAGTTATCTCAGACTTGACTGAAGAAGAACTGGGTGCAAAGAAGTTTCTTAAGCCCAAGACCTTGACTCCCACTTCAAGTCAGACTTCTAAGGCTACACACAATCAGAGAAGTGATGGTATGGAATTGGATTTGGAGGACATCAAAGCAACTGTTTATGGACTTGAAACTGATATGGGGTAAGTCAAGTACATGGTGGAAAGCATCTTCAGAAGCATGACTTTGCTTGATATTCCTGAGGATGATGAAGGTCCAAAGAAAGGAGACTATGAAAAAGATCTGCCTAGTGAACATTCAAACCAGGAAGAAGTTGCTCCAGTCTCAGATAAGGTAAATTAGGTGGCAGAACAAGCTTCACAAGAGGGAGATGAAGCCAATAGTCCTGACTCAGATGATCTGCTGATTAAATTGAATAAAAAGAAGAAATCTCCAAAGGTGGCTACAAAGGACAAGACTGAAGAAGTAACTGTTGCTGGTGAGCATGAAGAAGAACAGGAAATGCAGGACTAAATTGATGTAGAAGATAGAAAGAGGAAGGAGATCAAGATGGAGATGAAGATCACACCCCTTAATCTTGCCTACTCTTTCTTCCTCATTCTCTCTTTTTAAAGTTTTTCTTTAAGTTTTCAAAATTTCCAGACACTTGATCCAACATCTTCTATCTTTTTGATGAAAGTCAAAAAGGGGGAGGAAATTCTAGGAGTTAGTTTTTATTCTTTGGTGCTATTTGCTGAGCTGTTTACTTTCTGTTGGTCTTATGAATAAGTTGGATCTTTTTGGAATTACTGTGTTAATTATAAATTGTGAGCTAACTAGTATTTTTTGCAGAAACTAAGGATCAAACAGAATTTGGTTTTGTCTTTCATCAAGGGGGAGATTTTAAGATCAGGTTGTCCAAGACTTGGAATAGTTCAGCTATTTCAAGGCCTTGAATCAGCTTTTAAAGCCTTGAATCAGTTCCCAGAGGCTTGAAAATAGTTTAGCTATTTTAAAGGCCTTGAAACTGGATTCAAAGCCTTGAAACTGTTTAACTTGTGTGAACATTCTCTGGGGGAGTTTTCTGCAAGCTCTCTGAGTTGATTCCCTCTCTATCTTTCATATGTTTGATTTACTGTTATTAGATGATGAAAGAAAAATTATTCTAACACATTTCAACATATAATATCATCTGTTTGACTTTGATATTGCAGGAAACTTTATTTCCAAGTGTTGCAGGATTGTTTCCTAAACTGTACTTATGCAGATTTGGAAGTAGTTGGACAATTTGATCCTGTGATCAATCAGACATGGATGACAGCTTCTCAAGGTGTTTAAACGAAAGATCACAATAATATCTATGAAGATTGTGATCATCCAAAGTTGGAGAAGATTTCAAAGAAGTCAAACTCTGTTGCCTACAAAATAGGAAGTTTGTTGCTGAAAATCAGGGAAGATTTGCAGAGCTGTCTGAAGTATAAATAGAGCTCAATTCTAATGCAACAAGACACAAAACTCAACGTAAAAAAAATAGATAAAGAATTCTGGATTGACAAGTATTAAATAAGTTCATCATTCTTCCAATCCATTCACAGAAGATCACTGCAAACTTCACTGCATTTTTCTACACTCTAAGTGTTCTTCTGTATTGTACTCCATTGGTAGATCATTTATGTATTATCTCTATATTAATTCTCAAGAATTGTTCAAAGTGAACAATAGAGAATTCTTAGTTAATCAGTTAGCCAGAGCAGGTACTAGACATGTTAGGGAAAACCCCAAGCTGTTATAGAGTAAGGCCTCGTTTGGGTAGCGGATAAGGAGGGGGATATGATATGATATCCCCTCCCTTATCTTATCCCTTGTTTGGGTTGCGGATAAGGAGGGGAAATCATATCCTCCTCTTATCCTCCCCTATTTTTTTTTTGCCTTGAATCTTATACCACCTAAGGGGTGGTATACACCAGATAAGAGATGAGGGGATAAGAGGGGGTTCAATTCGTGACCAAAATACCCTCAACAAATATTTTTAATACTGAATTTGTCCCTGTGTGTCCCTATCTCACTCTCACTCTCCCTCTTTCAGACACAAAACATGGAAGCTTTGAGACAAATATTTTAACATGTATGTAATATGAGTGCACTGCCTATTGCACAATTTTCTTCATGAAAAATTCCAGTTGCACTATAGTATGAGTAACATAAATATGAAACCGTTGAGTCCAAGATGCTAACTCATGAGCTGTTGTGTTGGAGCTTCTAAAGTAGTGATGAAAGTCTGTATCACCAAGAGTCATAACCAGGCAGTAGCAAGCAGAAAAACAACAAGAATCCACAAACCCACATAATAATAATAACAATAATAATAATAATAATAATAATAATAATAATAATAATAATAATAATAATAATAATAATAATAATAATAATAATAATAATAATAATAATAATAATAATAATAATCAATTTTGTTCATAATATGTGGCATCAATTTATTTACGTAATTCATTCCAAGAGAAAATAATCATTATCTGCCAAAAGACATTGTTATTTACAAACATTTCATACTATTTAGGCATCAATTTGTAATACCGGTAGTTTTATAAAAAAAAAATCACTGCACTGAGGGTATTGTAGTCATTTGAAACATATATTGCTTCTTATCATGCACTATCCAAACATGATAATTCATATCCTGCTTCTTATCTTGCCTCATATCCTGCAGCACCCAAACACAGTAAGACAGCATATCATATCAGGCCTTATCCGACAGCATACATATCCTACCTCGTATCCGAGCATAGGCCATATCCGCTGTATCTTATCCGCTACGCAAACGAGGCCTAAGGGAACTCTATGTGCTTGAGTTCTAGGGATTAGCTTTTGATTAATAAGAATTGTGTTGAAAATCTTGTAGGAATCTAATCCCTGAGGTAGAGACGTAGGTCCAAGTGGACTGAACTCTATAAATCACTTGTCTTTTGCATCTACAGTTCATTCTTTTTCATAATATTTGCAGCATACAAAACTGACTGTTTTTCAAGGGTTTGAACTTTTTTTCAAGGCCTTGAAAAAGCCTTACTTGCTTTATACAAACTGCTTTTCTTCCAAGGGCTTGAAAAAGTTTTCAAGGCCTTGAACTTCACTGTTTCCACAAGTTTTCATCTCCCTAGCAAATTTTGTAAAAAGTTCGCATACTCTATTCAACCCCCCCCCCCCCCCTTCTGGAGTATCTTATTTGCATTAACACCTGCACACTCACACTTTCAAATACATTTTCGTTGATTCAACTATATTTTTTACTGTTCGAGACTCCAGACTTTGTGTGCGAATAGGAGTTCTACAAATGTTTCCCTAACAAAAAAGGAGTTCTACAAATGTCCGAGGCTGCTGCAGGTGATTCTTTTCTGGAGCGTGCTCACGATGATGTATTCGAAATCATCACGAAGAGTGTGTCAGAGAATTCTTACAGAGACCTGCTATCATTGAGGGCAGCAAGTAAGACTCTCCTCCATGTGAGGCTTCATAACTATTCCGGCTTCCTCAAGAACGCAAACATTGAAACTCTCCTGGCCTTACCCCAATTGAGTCGTGTTCAAATAGAATTTGTTCGTGATTGTGATGAAAATGGTATTTCGGAGGTGTCTTTCTGGCTCACACTTGTAAGGGGCGGCGGTTCTGATTTATCAAATGTTTTGATTTATGTTCATGTTTTCATTTCGCACATTTTTCTTTCTTCAAATAATTGTTGTCTTTGTCCTCTTCCTGCAGTATGCTCTGCTACAACATGATGAATGGAGGCGTTCGAGCGATCTTTTTAAATCTACAGCTGATAAGGGTCATGTTCTTTCGATGTATGCTTGGGGTCTTCTTGCCATTTCTTATGATGAGTGCAATGGGGAGATTGTGATTGCACTTCAGGATGCTGAGGCATTGGAATCATTGGAAACTCTGAGTAAGCGCCTAACCAAATGTCTCACAGAAAACCCAACGATCGTTGGTCTTGCCTTAAGGCGGAACTGGCCAACCTGTGTAACCTTGGAAGTTCTCCATGACGTTTTCTATCTCCATCATCATCAAGATGAAATTCGAGAAGCACAAAGATGTCCAAGGGGTTACTGGGCAGGGAAAGCATTATCGTTGTTGGAGGGAGTGTATCAGATCTTTGAAGAAGAATATTTTGGCTATTAGACCATCCACAGTGGTGGGATGGTTTGAGATCGCCGGCCTGATTAGGAACTACAACAGGAAGGGCTCGGAGGCAAGTTCGACGCTAATCCGAGGTCGGCGGGCTTGGTGGATTGCTTGGAGGAGGTCGCCGGCGAGCTCAAGCTCGGTGGGGCAGGGAGTGATTTCAATTTTTTTTTCACCAGGTTGGGTTGGGTGGGGTAGGGGTAGTTTAGTTACAATAAAATATAATAGAGGGGGGAGGATTTTGTTTTTTGAGGAAAGGGGGGAGAAATAGTTTTTTGACTGTTGTAGTAGTTATGGTAGAATTGTAAATATTAAGAAGATTTTATTTTTAGGAAAAAAACATATTAAGAAGATTAACAGTGGGGTAAGGTGGGGACAGGTGGGGGAGGGGGATGGTCTTAGTATCTCCGAAGATGAGTGTACAAATTTTTTTTGGCACTTTTCAACCAAGTTTGGTACCAGTATGCCCCAAAATTTGGCTCTCCAGTTCTCAGTTTTTACTCCAACAGTAGATCATATGTGATCTTCCATCAATATCTTATTACCTTTATGTTTATTTTCTATTGAACAATTAAATTATTCACTCAGCAAACCGCACTTGTACGCAAATCTGTGACTAATTAAGAAAAAGCACGAAGACCAAAATACCCTTGATGTTTGAAGTAGTAACAATTCACAACTAGTAGTCTCAACTCTCTCAACAGTCAACAGTCCCCGTATTCCTCTACTCCAACAGATGACCTGTTTAAGCCAACGTCGCACGGTGGGATTTGTTGGTCAAAGGAGATCTCGACCTTTCTATCCAGCGGAAAAGTTTTGAATACTACTATCTCAGTAGGTAGACTGAAGAAAAGCCGAGATCTCCTTTGATCAACAACCCCAACCGGTCATTTGTTGGAGTAATACAAGGACTGGTTGAACAATCACAAAAGTATTGATGATAGCTGGAAGAGAAGAGGCATCATGTTCTGACGACGGTGAGATCCCACAAAGAATAGAATATTTTGGGTACTGGGCTAACATCATTTAGCCAAGGGGTTGAAGGAAATTTAGAAGCCCATAAATGAGTTGTTTAATTTTGCGAGAACCATATTTTGGGTCAACTTTGAAGTGAGGCCGATTCCAATTGCAAGATCATCACTTGCCAATATGCACATCATTGTAAAGATATGCGAGTCTACTTTCCAACACTTCAAACGACACATCATTTGGATTTTGCTAGAAGGAGATATGCTCATTTTACTTGACGTTATTCATGCTCGACTTCTACTCGGGAATACAACAACAAACCACGACTTTTATTCCATAAAATCATTAATTAAAGTGTTGGAAGTTGTATTAGCTGACCAATACATTGAAAACTTGTTATTAGCTATTAAATAAGTCATTGGTACTAGAATACTGTAGTTTTAGAATGTGTTTTGGGACTTGTTTAGTCTCATAACATTAATTGTGGTTGTTCCTATTCTTAGAGGGTTGTTCCAAGATAAATAAGGGCTGTAACCTCATGGATTGTAGATGAATTTTGATAATTATTCAGTTTAATCCTTTAGATTATCTCTAAATTTTGTATATCCTTGGTGGTTTCCATAGAGTGGTGAATTTAACACGGTTTATGTATCTTAAGGTGGATTCCTTAAGTGGGGTAAGTTTGGTATGACTTATTAGAAACTTAACTTAAAAGTTTATGTCTAAAAAGTCTATGACAAAATAGATGAACAAAAAAGTTAGGAGTGTTTGGTAAAAAGGATCTTTATGTCCAAGAGTTCAAAAAAAGTTTCAAAAACCCAACTTTTTGTAGACTCAAATATAACACTATGGACTTATAAGTCAGACACCATCTTTTCTTCTTATAAGTTCATACCAAACACTACTTATAAGTTGGCTTGAACTTATAATCCAAAATTGAGTTATAAGCTGCTTATACGTCATAATAAACCCCCCCCCCCCCACGTGGTGAGCCGTTTATCTCAGGTTCTGTATCTTAGACTGAATTCTCTCTTTCTCTACGTTTCCTTTTTTGGCATGTTTTTTACACAGAGAAGTCTAATTTACCCTTACCCCACTCACCCCACCGAACCCACTAACCCTACTACCATGTGCTCATTTGTAGCCACACCCTCACAAATATATGAGATAGAGATAGATAGCTAGAGAAAAACAGAGAGAGAGAGAGCAGAGAAGAGAAAGAATGAAGAGAGAGAATCAGGAGAGACGGAAATGAGGAAGAGAGACGGATATGAGGAGAGAGAGAGAGAGAAACGAGAGAGGAAGAAGATAGAGACGTCTTCCACCCCGTCGCCATCGTCCTCACAGTTCGCCACCACCAGCATCACCGTCGAGGGGTGAATACCAGATCCAAGAAGACCCACCGAATCTCCATCACCATCCGCCATCGTCCTCTGTCTCCGTGGTTCTCTCCGTCGCCGATCTATGGCAGTGGTAGTGGAGGCTTCGAGGAGGACTCGAATATATCCTCTCTCTCTCTCTCTCTCTCTCTCTCCCTCTCTCGTTCTCTCTTCTCTCATATCCGGATTAGCTCTCTCTCTCTCTCTCGTTCTTTCTTCTTTCCTCTCCGAAATAGATCTGTATTTTGTGGTGCTTTTATTCCTCTTTTCTGTGATTGTGGCTGAGGTGGCGATGGTGATGGTGGCTGTGGTGGTGATGGCGGTGATGGTATTGGTGTTTGTGAACCAGAGGGCAGGGTGGGGGTAGAGGCCAGAGAGTGGGGTAGAGGGAAATACAAAAAAAGCAAGGGTAAAAATGTCTTTTGAACACTTCTCTTAATCCCCACGCCTATTCTCTCTGATGAGAAAGATAAGAAACGGAGTTTTTCAATCGGGATTGAACTTGGGAGTTGGGACCTCATGCACGGTTTTAACAGGGAAAAAACATTGAATGTTGGTACAATATTGAAAAAAATAACCTGTAAACAAAAAGAAACACAAGTACTAAAAAACAACAACACTGTTACAGGAGTGCTCTATTATTTTAGATTTATAAATTTTTTTTGTCATCAACAGGGCTTTAATTCGGGACTCCATGTTTGGGGCTTACAGTCTTTAAGATCACATTGTACACACAAAACGACATATAGTTGTCCCTCTTTACATTATTTATCCCCCTTTTTTTTTACAGCAGAACGCCAAAACCAAACGTTGTCGAAACGGCCACCACCCCTTCCTCGGAGATGCTCTTAGCCAAAATATTATTCTTCCATAAGTTGATACACTCCCTTCAACAAAGAAAATGCTTGATCTATCCAGTAACTCCTTAGGCATCCTCCACATACAACACAATCAACATGATGATGGTGGTGGAGAATATACCTCAGTCCTTCCAAGGTTTGCCAGGTTGGCCAGTTCCTCCTAGTGACGAGACCAACTATCGTCGGGTTCTCAGTGAGATACATAGTTAGGCGTGTACTCAGACGTACCAATGATTTCGACGCCTGAGCATCCAGAAGTGCATTATAAATATCCTGATTCCACTCATCATAAGCAATAGTAAACATACCCCATGTATACATCGAAATAGCATGCCCATTGTGAGCCACAACTTTAAGAATATTGACAGCTTGAAAATGTATTAGTCTGGGACATCTTTTTACCATTGGTTTTAACCCTGTGAGAGTTGAGTTTGGCCATTTTCAGCTTATTTTCCACCTGATACGAGGCAGAGATTTATAGATCATGATTGCAAAATTTGAGTAATTTTATGCATACTTTTGTTTGTTGGATATGATCGCGGGTGCGTGTTATGATGTGCAGGTAACAGGTGCCGAAAAATGCATGAGATTAACTTGGATGGGAGGCAGCGTGTCAGGAAAGTTGAGCAGAAAAAGAGGAAAAAATGCTAAGTGGTGCGTTCAAACGCAGGAGCTGCGTTCAAACGCACAAGACAGGAGCAGCAGGAAAATGGCAGAAATTTGGCTAAGTCCTGCGTTCAAACGCAGGCAGTCTGCGTTCAAACGCAGGAGTCAGAGAAAAAAGTGCAGAAAAGCTAAGTCCTGCGTTCAAACGCAGGCGATGTGCGTTCAAACGCAGGACTCAACACTCAAGAGAAGAAACGGCCAAGGGGTGAGTTCAAACGCAGAGGAGCTGCGTTCAAACGCATGGGTTCAGGAGCCAGAAGAGGAAAAACGGCTAAGGCCTGCGTTCAAACGCAGAAGGGTGTGCGTTCATACGCACTGCGTTTGAACGCAGGAAGTGTGCGTTCGAACGCACAGACGGGTTCCAGAATCTTCCAGGACGGGTCTTTTCAAGGGTAAAACAGGAATTTCGTGCATCAGTTTTGGAGACTGTGGCAGTATAAAAGGAGGTGTCCCAGCACTGAATTAGGGTTACGAACACATACACACTCACAGCTATCATCATCAGCAGCCAGTTTCACAGCAGCCAGGAGTTGGAGCAGAGCAGGATTGGAGCAGTTTTCCAGTATCTTTAGAAAAAATAACTAGTTTGATCTTTTCTCTTTTTATGAAACATTGTTTTTTAAATAATGCAAGCTAGCTAGACCTTTTGCCTAGGTTCTCGGTGAACCTAGGGTTTATGAATTCAACAGAAAAATAAAATAAGCTTTTACTATTTTTATTTATTACAGTTTAGTAGAGTCAAATCCCAAACCTTCCTCCTTTTTACAAACTTTGTGTCTTATTCTAATTCTGATTAGCAACAACTTAAGCTGTTCTCGTGGGTTCGACAACCAGAGTCACAATTACATACTCTATACTACTTGATCGTACACTTGCGAAAAAGCAGATAGGTTTACGCTGTCAAGTTTTTGGCGCCGTTGCCGGGGAACGGTTACAGTTTTTGTTAAAGAGACATTAGGATAAGTCTCAGAGTTTTTCTTTTATTTTTACAGTTACTTTCTTTCGACTTACTGCTCTTGAAAATCTGATTTTCAGGCTATTCTAGTTTATGCCCAGATTGCCCAGCAAACTGGTATCACCACTCGAAGATCCCGAAAAACTTTTCAGAGAGCAAAGTCGCAGACACCGAGCCGAGATGTCTGAGCACGGAGAAGACACCACAACCGAAACAGGAACACCCACAGGACAGCCGCAACGTACTCCAGCACAGATGGCTCTTTACATTGAAGAGCTGATAGCAGCAGGTTTTGCTGCCAGGAACAATCAAAGGACGTATAACAGGTCTGGAAGGGCACTGGTCGAAAACTTTGAAGTCCCAACCGGAGGACATCAACCAGCTATTGTAGTGCCTCCCATTACAGCAGAGCACTTCGACCTGAAATCATCCACCATTCAGACCGCCCAGACCCATTGTCCTTTTAATGGGAAAGCAGATGAAGATCCAAACGACTTCCTTGGAAAATTTGAGGATTACTGCAACAAGATTAAATATAGAGGAGTCGAAGCGGACACGCTAAAGCTGATTTTATTCCCATACTGTTTGTTCGGAACAGCAAAGGATTGGCTGGAGGCAAGGCCACCGAGGTCTATCACTACCTGGGAGGGGTGTGTTGCTGATTTCTTGGCAAAATTCTACCCTGCATCCCGCGTTATCAAGCTGCAGAGTGAGATCTTATCTTTCAAACAGCAGATGGGGGAGACAGTGGTAGATGCATGGGACAGGTTAATGAGACTCGTGAAAAAATGCCCCAATCACGGCTTCGGGGACGCAAAGATTCTGCAGGTATTCTACCACGCACTTGACAGGGAGAATGCAGACATGATTGATAGGGAAGCTGGGGGTAACTTTTTATACCATGTGGAAAAGGATGGAGCATACGAACTGATGAAGCAATTAGCCAAACAGGATACTCGCCTGTTTGATGACCGCAGGCTCGCAGCAGCAGCAGAACCAGTGGTTGATGAGAGGATTGACAATCTCACGAAAGTGGTACAGGACCTAGTCAAGAAGGTGTATACAGAAAAGAAACCCGTGGCATCAGTGGACGAACCTGACTTTGACGCAGCAATTCTAGAGCTTCAGACCGAAGATGCCAACTATGTTCAGCAGCAGTGGGATCTTAGTCGCTACAGACCAGGCACACGTGACCATCCAGGGTTTCGCTACGGAAATCCCAATGCAGCAGTGTATGCACCAGGATTCCAGCACAGGCCGCAGGCACAACAGACAGCTCCAGCTCAGCCTGTACAAGCAGCACCACAACTAAACCTTTCTCAGCAACATTTTAAGTCCTATATGGAGAAATTCAATAAGCAGTTGGAAACTAGATTCGCACAGATGGACTCATTAACTGCTGATGTAAGCCAGATGAAGATTGCTATCCGCAACTTGGAAGTACAGAATGGACAGCTTGCACAGAACCAGGCAGAACGAGCCCCAGGGAATTTACCATCTAACACAGTGAACAATCCACGCGCTCAAATCAATGCTATCACAACTCGGAGTGGAATTGCACTGCAGGATCCACCGTATCCCAGTCATGCACGAGCAGAAAAGTCCAAGATTATTGAGCAGGAAGTGATTGACCGGGAAGACAGTTCAACCGCTAACCCTCAGAAAAGGGGTTCGGTCGAGCAGGAAGCAGCGCAGATGAATGAGGGTAATCCAGAGACAGTGCCAACTTCTAAGGAGGTTCCCTACCCTCTGAAGACACGTAAGAGAGATGACAGCAAAGACTACGCCAGATTTCTGGAGGTATTCAAGCAATTACAGATAAATATACCTTTTGCTGAAGCACTTGCCAAAATGCCTACTTATGCGAAATTTCTCAAAGACATCTTGTACGGTAGAAGGCAAATGAGTGACTTCGAAACAGTGAATCTGACGGCAGAAGCGAGCAGTTGTGTAAAAAATGGTCTACCACTGAAAAAGAAAGACCCTGGCAGCTTTGTTATTCCAGTGACCCTGGGCAGTGCATACACAGGAAAAGCCTTATGCGACTTGGGTGCCAGCATCAACCTGATGCCACTAACCATCTTCAAAAGTCTGGGAGTCGGAGAGCCACGCCCAACAAGAATTATGCTTCAAATGGCTGACAGATCCGTGAAACCTGCCTATGGAGTAATTGAAGATATCCTGGTAAAAGTGGGAGAGCTTATTTTTCCAGCAGATTTTGTGATACTGGATATGGAGGCAGGAGAGGTTCCGCTGATCCTGGGCAGACCTTTCCTGGCGGCTGGTGAAGCCATTATTAACTGCAAAAGTGGAGAGCTCTCCATGCAAATCAATGAAGAAAAAGTAAAATTTAATGTTTTCAAATCTCTCCAGCTTCCCGATCATTATGGGCATGAAAACTGTTTTGCAGTAGAGGTAATTGATGATCTGGAAAGCGATGAGATAGAAGATTTATGGGAGGAATTTGAAGACATATTTCCAGAGGAAACAGAAGAGCAACAGGATGAGCAGATCATGGGAACAGAAAGCTGGGTCAGGCTATACAGGGATGATGGAGGCGAGCAGAAAATGACACTGGTCCCGTCACTCCAGGAACCACCAGCCCTGGAATTAAAACAGTTGCCAGAACACCTCAGGTACGCTTTTATTGGTCAAAATAATACCCTGCCAGTAATTGTTTCTTCTCTTTTATCTCAGGAACAGGAACAAAAGCTACTGGAGGTACTCCGAGAGCATAAAGAAGCCATAGGATGGACAATTGCAGACCTGAAGGGAATCAGTCCTGACTATTGCATGCACAAGATAAGAATCGAAGACGGAAAGAAGCCAGTTATCCAGCCTCAAAGAAGATTAAACCCAATTATGAAAGATGTGGTACGTAAGGAGGTCATGAAGTGGCTAGAAGCAGGAATTATATACCCCATATCAGACAGCACCTGGGTGAGTCCTGTCCAGTGTGTACCGAAGAAAGGGGGTATTACAGTAGTACAGAATGCTGATCAGGAACAGATCGCCCAGCGAACTGTCACTGGCTGGCGAATCTGTATGGACTATCGGAAGCTGAACGAAGCCACACTGAAAGACCACTTTCCGCTGCCATTCATGGACCAAATGTTGGACAGACTAGCACACCATGCTTATTACTGCTTTCTTGACGGGTACTCTGGCTACAACCAGATTTATATAAATCCAGAAGATCAAGAAAAGACGACGTTCACTTGCCCGTACGGAACGTTCGCCTTTAGACGAATGCCATTTGGACTGTGCAATGCTCCAGCAACATTCCAGAGGTGTATGATGGCTATTTTCTCTGATATGATAGAGAAAAATTTGGAAGTTTTCATGGACGATTTTTCGTTATTCGGGGACAGCTTTGAAGATTGCTTATACCACCTGGCCAGAGTTCTGATTCGCTGCAGAAAAACAAACCTGGTGCTCAACTGGGAAAAATGCCACTTCATGGTTACTGAAGGAATAGTGCTGGGACACAGGATTTCCAGTAAAGGGTTGGAAGTAGACAGAGCAAAAATAGAGGTGATTAAGCAGCTGCCGTATCCAACCACAGTGAAGGCAATCAAGAGCTTTTTGGGCCACGCAGGATTTTACAGAAGGTTTATTAAAGATTTCTCAAAAATTACAAAGCCACTATGTAATTTGTTGGGAAAAGATGTGCCCTTCGTATTTGATGAAGCCTGCAAAGAAGCTTTTGACGTGCTTAAAGAAAGGCTGACGACTGCACCCATTATCACAACACCGGACTAGACACTCCCGTTCGAGCTGATGTGTGACGCCAGTGATTACGCTGTGGGCGCGGTACTGGGACAGCGGAAGGACAAGGTGTGCAGCGTCATCTACTATGCCAGCAGGGTCCTGAATGAGGCGCAGATTAATTATGGGACTACAGAGAAGGAGTTGCTGGCAGTTGTTTTTGCCCTGGATAAATTCAGATCGTACCTGGTAGGCTCTAAAGTCATTATTTTTACAGATCACAGTGCACCGAAATACTTACTGGAAAAGAAGGATGCAAAGCCAAGGCTGCTGCGTTGGATTCTGCTGATGCAGGAATTTGACGTCGAAATCAGGGATAAAAAGGGAGTTGAAAATGTAGTAGCTGATCATTTATCTCGTCTGGAAAAACCTACAGAAGAAGTGGTGCCCATTCAAGAAAATTTTCCAGATGAACATATTATGAAGATCAAGACCAATAGACGGCCCTGGTACTATGCCATAGCCAATTATTTGGTCAATGGAACACTCCCTGAAGACATCACCCCTTGGCAGAAAAAGAAATTTATTTCTGATTGCAGGCAATATTTCTGGGACGACCCGTATCTGTTCAAGCAAGGGGCAGATAATATTCTCCGTCGATGCATTCCATGTCATGAAATTTTGGAGGTAATTCAGCACTGCCACTCAGCACAGTGTGGAGGACACTTCAGTGGACCGAGAACAGCTCACAAGGTGCTGCAGTCAGGTTTTTTCTGGCCAACAGTTTTCAAGGACTACCATGATTACGCGCAGAGTTGTGATCGTTGCCAACGGACAGGAAATATCTCCCAGCGGAATGAAATGCCCATGACACTTTGGCAGGAAGTCGAGCCTTTCGACGTGTGGGGTATTGATTTTATGGGTCCTTTTCCTTCGTCACTGGGAAATCTCTACATCATATTGGCAGTAGATTACGTGTCAAAATGGGTAGAAGCAATAGTCTGTCAGAAGAATGATGCGTCAGTCGTGGAAAGGTTCCTCAAACGTAACATCTTTACCAGATTTGGAACACCGAGGGCCATGGTCAGTGATGAAGGTTCTCATTTTATCAATAAAGTCTTTGCCAAGGTTCTAAAGCAGTATGGGGTGTCTATCCATAAGGTATCACTGCCTTATCACCCTCAGGCAAACGGGCAGGCAGAGGTGTCCAACAGGGAGATAAAAAGCATACTGGAAAAAACTGTGAATCCAGGACGCAAGGACTGGTCGTTAAAGCTGGATGATGCACTTTGGGCATACAGAACTGCTTACAAAACCCCACTGGGAATGTCCCCGTACCAGCTGGTGTTTGGAAAAGCATGCCACTTACCAGTAGAATTGGAGCACAAAGCTTACTGGGCAATCAAGCAGCTGAATATGGATCACAATTTATCAGGAAATAAACGGAAGATGGCACTCCTCGAACTGGAGGAATTCCGTAAAACTGCATATGAGAGTGCCAAAATTTATAAGGAGAAAACAAAGAAGTGGCATGACAACCGCATTCTACCAAAGAAGATAGAAATCGGGCAGAAGGTTCTCCTCTACAATTCAAGGATGAAATTCTATCCAGGGAAGCTGCGCTCAAGATGGTCTGGACCATTTATTGTGAAGGACATTACATCATGGGGAGTGGTGGAGCTGGAGAACCCGAGGGATAATACAGTTTTTAAGGTGAATGGGAACAGAGTCAAGCCATACAGGGATCCTCAGGAAATCATGGAGGTAGAGGCACTCTACCTCGACATTCCGTGATTACAGCAGAGGTAACAAAGTCGGGCTGTCGACTGTAAATCACAAGCGCTGGTTGGGAGGCAACCCAACATAGGTTAGTTGTTTTTATAAAATTTTTACAATGTTCATAATTCGAGAGAAAAGTGAGAAAGAGGGATTTAATGTTGAACTCAGTGTTTCAGGAAGCAGAGGCGTGCGTTCAAACGCAGAAGACATGCGTTCAAACGCAGTGCGTTCGAACGCACAATTCCTGCAGCCCCACCAAAGGAGAAAAAAGCACTGGAAACGGTTAACACTTTTGCGTTCAAACGCAGAAGACCTGCGTTCAAACGCAGACAGAAAGAAAATTTTTCAGCCACCAAGTGGTGCGTTTAAACGCAACTCATGTGCGTTCAAACGCAGGAAGTTAAAGAAGAGGTGAAAAATCTAAAGGCGTGCGTTTAAACGCAGATCCTGCGTTCAAACGCAGACCCAATCAACAGAGAATTTCTAGAGAGACAAAGGCATGCGTTCAAACGCAACTCATGTGCGTTCAAACGCAGCTCATCCGAGATGCAGAAGATAAGCATTGCGTTCAAACGCAACTCATGTGCGTTCAAACGCAACCCATCAGACCCAGAAAATTCAAAGAACGTTCAAGCACTGCGTTCAAACGCACACTGTGCGTTCAAACGCAGATCATCAGTTCTTCAGATTTTCCAGAAAAACTAAGCAGTGCGTTCAAACGCAGAAGCTGCGTTCAAACGCACATTTGAGCGGGATCAAAAATTTCGGAAAGTTTGCCTATATATACTGTACGGATGACAGTGACTCATTTTCACACAAGTCTTCCAGTTTTCAACTCTCTCTCTAGAAAATTCTCTCTGCCCTAGCAGCCGCCAGAGCAGTCTGCCGCCAGTAGCCTCCGACGACTACCGCAGGACCACCAGAAGGTCAGGAACAGTGTGGGGGTGATCCAACTCAGCCGATCCAAACTCCAACAGATTCATCTCAGAGACATATTTCCAGATCTGTACCCGTAAGATTCACTCCGGGTACCCAGGTTCTATCTTTTCATTCTCTTTGAGTATTTTCAATTTTTACTGTTTGCATCTTGAAATGGAGGTGGATCAACCTTACATGAGGCCGGATAGGGCAATTGCACCTTTGAATATCATAGACTGCCGATTACTTCGACCTAACCATTTCTGCGACCATAGGTTTGTTAACATGGAGGCTCACCGTTTCTTTCTGCAAGACAAAAAGATTCGGTATGACATACCCGCTGAGAGGACCTTTCCCCGTGATAGGGTAGCCATGGGGGATGAACTGTTCGAATTTACTGGGCAGGATCATTTTGGGGATTTGTTTACTGGGTTTACCAATCTGCAGGTCAGTTCTGTGCTGGCTAAGGAGATTTACAGTAATCTCCAGCAGTGCATGAACAGTTAAGCCCAGTCAATTGACTGGATTTACTGCAGAAAGAGATGGATTCGAATCACCCCAGAGAGTATCCGAGAGAGTCTGGGTCTGGAGTTAGTGCTGGATGACTGTCAGTTCCAGGAACTGAGACGTCATCCATCTGAGCAGTTGAGTGAGCAGATCCTGACCACCCTGTGTGCCGGTGTACCCGGCGCTGCTTGGTACCACCCTGAAAGGAGCCCTTCCTACCGGAAACTGCCATCGACCTACCTGATTCGAGAGGCGAAATGGTGGACAGAGTGGGTGAACAACAGAATTGTGGGTATAAAACACTTTACCCACATTGATTATAATATTGCCCTGCTTGTGTACTGTTTGATGGCCCGTGAGCCTGTGAGCCTCCCGGAGATTATTTGTGAGTTTTTCCGGGAACGGAGGGAGACTCATAGCAAGAAGGGTTTGGGTCTTCTGGGGATGTTAACAAAAATGGCGCAGGATTATCTTGTGGTCATTCCTGGCGAGCTGAGAGATATTCGACCTGTTCAAGTACGCAAGTACAAGAACATGAGATGTGCGCTGCATGAGGCTGTTCACGGGCCTCCTGAATATGTCCAAGTGGACGATGATGATGATGTTGTTCCACCTCAGGGTGGGGGTGGTGGCATGCCACCACCGCCTCCTCCCGGTGATGGGGGTTTTCCAGCCTTACCAGGACCCTTCCCACTGCCCCGATCTGCCAGTTCCAGTGAACACAGGCAGGCCGACCCTGACTTGGGGCAGTCCAGCAGAGGGGCCAGGCGCAGCTCTTTTGGGCGCCTGGAGAGGACTGAGCATGAGGAGTGGGTCAGAAAGAAAATTAAGGCCCAAGAAAAAGTACAGAAATACCTGGTAAGGCGGTCAAGAAAATGGCCAGGGGTCTTGGCAAATTGTTCAAGACCCAGAAGCATATCTACCACGCTCACACAGCCGCCATGAGAGCTCATGAGTCGGCACTTGCTGAAATTCATAGCAACATGCGTGGTAAGCGGTTTAATTTTCCAGACCGCTATTCGAGTGATAATTGTCCAAGTTGGACAATGGAGGATAGCCGGCCATATGATAGCTTCTCTGGCCATGACCCCACACCGAGCCCTGAACATGCAGACAGTGTAGGTGACCCCGGCAGACCCGGTACCCAGTACCCACCTAGGAGAGAGCATGGAGACCCAGGGGCCAGCAGTGCCCATCCCGGTGCCAGCCACGCTGGTACCGCTGCCGCAGCACGCCATGCTGCGAGGAAACGCGCCAGAGGGCGAACCCCTTCACCATCTCCCGAGCCGACTGACCAGTCTACTCCGGAGAACACAGATTCGAGTTACCGACCAGATCAGTAGTGTCGCGAGGACGCGCCACCTCTAGTGTGGGGGTGGGGAATCGTGTCCTCCTGCATAGCCATGTCAGCATATTTTTGTCAATTTTATTTTTTCGTTTTATTTTCATTTTTTGAGTCAGCACGTTTTTTATGTTGAGTCGACCCACCGACCTTTCTGACCTTGCATGATGATAAAAAAAAAATATAAAAAAAAAATAATAAAAAAAAATATATATAATAAAAATAAATAGGGAAAATTAATAAATATTTTTTCTGAGAAAGGGCAACTTAGGACCTAGAAACTGAAGAGAGTCCAATGAAAGAGTTTATGAGAGTAGGAAGCACCGTAGCAGGGATACTTCAAATTTTAGTATTTTGTGCACAATTCTCACGACAGGCTATCCCGGGTATTCAGGAATGTGGAAAGTAGATAACAGGCATACTTTTGACTTCTCTAGTGTGCTAGGCAGATTTGGTCTTTAGATAATTGAATATTCTGTTTCCCGTGGAAACTGGTGGACTCTTGGAATCTGGGGTGGACCTTCGTGTAGAGTTGGTTTTATGTGGTACAAATCTGTAGCCTAAGCGAAGTTGGAGAATGTACACCACCATCCCTTAAGGTGGTTCCAAGAGAAAATCCTAAAAAGCCCGCACTCTTAACGCTCTACTGCACAGTTGTAAAAAACAGAGGGGATTATGAAAAAAAAGAAAGAAAAAAAAATAATAAATAAATAATATTTTGTGCTTAAAGGAGAAACAACATAATGTGCTTCCATTCACATGGAAAATTTGGATTCAATCCAATTTAGAGCTTAAGAGGGAAATTAAAGTCAAGCCGTATTACACAGGAGTTGTGTCTCCCAGCAATGGGACAATTTGCAAATCAAACGCAATAACGGCTAAGAGGGTCTGAAAACCTCAAATGACTTGGCGAAGAAAAATTATCTGTTGACTATAGATGCCTGGACCCTCAAAGTCAAAAGACGTGCTGTATCTTGGTTGGTTTGGTGGATGGTTGGGGATACCTTAGTGAATTTGTGCATAGGATCAGTTTATATCATTTATTGCTACGTGTTGTGGAATTTCGAAATGAGCTTGTGAGGATTTGATGATTTCAGTTTATGACAGAGAGGTTGCCCGATTTCAGAAGAAAATACAAAAAAAAAAAAAAAAAAAATAGCTGTGTCTTGAGTCAGTTTGTGTATATTCTGTATCTAAGTCACTCATCTATTGAGTGTTTTGGTCTGTGTCTTGAATCTGTGAAAAAGGGGAAGTATGCAATTAAAGTATGCAAAAAAAAAATGGGTCTGCAAGGCAGTATGCAAGGGTCTGCTCGGGACGAGCAGAGATAAGTGTGGGGGTATTTTGACAGCTTGAAAATGTATTAGTCTGGGACATCTTTTTACCATTGGTTTTAACCCTGTGATAGTTGAGTTTGGCCATTTTCAGCTTATTTTCCACCTGATACGAGGCAAAGATTTATAGATCATGATTGCAAAATTTGAGTAATTTTATGCATACTTTTGTTTGTTGGATATGATCGCGGGTGCGTGTTATGATGTGCAGGTAACAGGTGCCGAAAAATGCATGAGATTAACTTGGATGGGAGGCAGCGTGTCAGGAAAGTTGAGCAGAAAAAGAGGAAAAAATGCTAAGTGGTGCGTTCAAACGCAGGAGCTGCGTTCAAACGCACAAGACAGGAGCAGCAGGAAAATGGCAGAAATTTGGCTAAGTCCTGCGTTCAAACGCAGGCAGTATGCGTTCAAACGCAGGAGTCAGAGACAAAAGTGCAGAAAAGCTAAGTCCTGCGTTCAAACGCAGGCGATGTGCGTTCAAACGCAGGACTCAACACTCAAGAGAAGAAACGGCCAAGGGGTGCGTTCAAACGCAGAGGAGCTGCGTTCAAACGCATGGGTTCAGGAGCCAGAAGAGGAAAAACGGCTAAGGCCTGCGTTCAAACGCAGAAGGGTGTGCGTTCATACGCACTGCGTTTGAACGCAGGAAGTGTGCGTTCGAACGCACAGACGGGTTCCAGAATCTTCCAGGACGGGTCTTTTCAAGGGTAAAACAGGAATTTCGTGCATCAGTTTTGGAGACTGTGGCAGTATAAAAGGAGGTGTCCCAGCACTGAATTAGGGTTACGAACACATACACACTCACAGCTATCATCATCAGCAGCCAGTTTCACAGCAGCCAGGAGTTGGAGCAGAGCAGGATTGGAGCAGTTTTCCAGTATCTTCAGAAAAAATAACTAGTTTGATCTTTTCTCTTTTTATGAAACATTGTTTTTTAAATAATGCAAGCTAGCTAGACCTTTTGCCTAGGTTCTCGGTGAACCTAGGGTTTATGAATTCAACAGAAAAATAAAATAAGCTTTTACTATTTTTATTTATTACAGTTTAGTAGAGTCAAATCCCAAACCTTCCTCCTTTTTACAAACTTTGTGTCTTATTCTAATTCTGATTAGCAACAACTTAAGCTGTTCTCGTGGGTTCGACAACCAGAGTCACAATTACATACTCTATACTACTTGATCGTACACTTGCGAAAAAGCAGATAGGTTTACGCTGTCAAAGATCGCTAGAACAATCTCAGTCATCATGCTGTAGCAGAGCATACTGCACGAAGAGGAGAGAGACAAAAATTACTTGAGGAAAGAAACAAGTGCGAAATGAAAACATAAACATAAATCAAAACATTCAATAAATCAGAACCCCCCCCCCCCTTACCAGACCGAGCCAGAAAGACGCCTCCGAATTCTCACTTAAATCACAATCACGAACAAAATGCATTTGTTCTCGACTCAATAGTGGCAAGGCCAGGAGAGTTTCAATTTTTGCATACTTGAGCATGCCGGAATAGTCACGAAGCCTCCAATGGAGAGTCTTACTTGCGGCACTCAATGATAGCAGTTCTCTGTAAGAATTCTCCGACACACTCCCCGTGATGATTTCGAAGACATCATCGTGAACACGCTCTAGAAAAGAATTACCTTCAGCTGCCTCAACCATTTCTAGGACTCCTATTTTCACACATAGTCGGATATTTATCGGAAAAATTAGGAGGCCGCTCTTTTTGGGTTGACATAATACTGTGCAAACCAACTGCCACGCCAGGGAAATTTCTAGTTAAGGATTCATGAAAGCCGTTTGGCCTTAAGTAGCAAAAATCTCAATAGAATGGAATCTTAAGGGCATGTCCACCTGTTAAGGCACCAGGGCAGAAGGCAAGGGGCTCTGGGGCAAGACACTGTTCACTGCTTTTGAGGTCTGTTTTCACCCGTCTAGGTCAGGGCAAGGAGAAAATTTTAGATACTCCAAGAGCACCACGCAAGCACAACACTTAATAATATTAAAAAAAATACTGTATTTTGTGTTTTAGTAATACTTTTACTTATGTACCGTAATGAAAATATTATGTTTCAATTACTATAAGCTGTGTAAAAAAATAAAAAATACTGTATTTTGTGTTTTAGTAATACTTTTACTTATGTACCGTAATGAAAATATTATGTTTCAATTACTATAAGCAGTGTAAAAAAATATTTAAAATATACTTTTGTATTACACTTTGTGCCCGATCCGTTACAGATTGGTTCTGGATTGACCCGCAACGGATCGGACTAGGATCAAGAAATATAAATCCGATCTGATTCGTCAATTTGTTCGATCCGTTTATACTTATTAATATGTTATTTTTCCTAATTTCATTAACATGATTTCTTCTAATGCTAACTTTAACTTAGTAATGTCAATACTTACCAATGTTGCGTTGAAAAATTTTAATTTTGTGATATAAAGAGGAAGATATTTTGTAGGTTAACTAAAAATTATATTAACTGGAAATTGTATATTAGTATTTACTTTGTTAACATATTCCAAAATATTTTGAAATAATTGCGATCCGCAGATCAATCCTGTCCGATATGGGATACCGTGGGTCATATTGGATCCGATCCGTTTCAAACCGTAAATAGGTGGATGGGATTAACATGATCGCAATCCGGACCGATCCGATCCCCGTGCATCCCTAATCTCAACCAATGAATACCTATGATAGGAAGTTATTTGAAAATTTAGGGAAGATATTTTAAGGTGTTACGTTTGACTAATGGGACCACAATGATCCCCCCCCCCCAATCTTTTCTAAAATATTAAATTTTGGAACACGCTAAACTTTTGGGAACTACATTTGGTATTGCGGAGAGTTTTGGGAGTGAAGGCATGAGATTGCGATTTGGCAGTGCTCCTACAAAATTTGAACCCCACAAATGCGGAGAATATTTTTCACTCCTTTTACTCCCACAGAAAAACAAACCCCAGGCTAATCCTGCCAGAGCAAAGCTACTGTTGAAGAGTGTTGAAGTAGCGATTTGGCTGACAACCAGTCACCGGTTTCCAAAAGCAGTTGCTAAGAAATCGAACGGCGCAGTTACGAAAAAGACAAATATTGAAACAAATACTAGTAATTCAAAGAAAACAGGGGAATGTGTGAAATGAACATACTAGTCCCAGCCAGTAACCGGCGTCCGGATGGCCGCAATCCTTACATAGCTCAGGAAGATTAAGTCAGCGCTTGATTTGCTCGCCACTAGACCACCGATCAGAGCAAAGACATCTGAAAGAATACTCGCCAGAGGAGAACGCTCCATCACGCTTAACTCATTCAAACAATGTTGCTTTTTTTAGAACGCTCCATCACTCCTATCTCATTCGAACGATGCTCCATATTTATTTTTTATAAAAAATTTAGAACAGTGAACAGTTTCATGCCTGATGTCAAAACCGGTGGAAACAGATATAAAAAACTAGTGAATAGTGCCTGCACTCCACAAAGCCCCCAGTGCAACTTGCCTTCTGTCCTGGGGCCTCAATTTACCGAGAATTTTTGAAATTTTTTTATAGAAAAATTCTCTACCACGTCATTCATCCTCTCATCATTTTTCCACATATAGCCCCACAAGACGATAGCCTGGGAGTTCCACAAGCTGGGCTGCAATGTCGTGATTTCGTGTGCTGTGGAATTCCAGTGGCTGGATTTGCAAGTGACCAATAAGATTGACAAAGTGTGCCATACTACCCCCATGACAGAAGTGTATGTTACCAAGTTGTCAAAGCACTTCTTCTTCACCTTCATTATGTACCACTGGTAGAAGACACCAAGCAAACACTTCCGGGTAGTCAAACCGGTCAGCAGAAACCCGGAGCAGGGGCTTGGCGATGGGCCAAATACCGTCCCTGAGAAACATACTCTACAAGAATCGAATCTCTATATCAGTATACCGACATTGTATGACGAAAAATAAACATGAACTTATACTTACCAGTCCCCCGCAATATCCGACCTGCGCGTGACCGGAATCGCTACACCGAATCAAGAATTTGAATAGTGAGGTGGAACCCCATGGATTCAGAAAGAGAAAAGAATAAATGACTACAGATCCTTTCTATTGAGAAGTCCCAAGTTCGGTATTCAGAAAGAAAAAGAATAATTAATAAGTTTCCTGGGATACTCCCCTCTTTGCCATTTAATTTTGAGGTGGAACCCCATGAATTCTTACATGGTATCAGACTTCAGAGTCTCGGCTCACACACGTGAATGGTCAAACAACCCACGTGCTCACCGCCACCCGCAAACAAAAAGATCCACGTGTAGGCCAAAGGATGCCACACGTGAGGGGGCCTGTTGTCGTGTAGGCCAAAGGACGTAGGGGCGTGTTGAGAAGGCATTTAGAAAGAAGAAGAATAATTATAGTAAGTGTCTTGGGCTACTCCCCTCATTGCCAATTGGTTTTGAGGTGGAACCCCATGAATTCTTACACTTTCAAGAAAAATTAGGGATCCTAAAAAAATTCATCCGCCATATTACCAATTACTTGGATGATTTTTTTGGATGAATTGGCACTTGTGACGGTTTTTATTTAAAATTTGATTTCCTTAAAAAGGGCCTTGGAAATTCATACATCCCACCAATTACTCTTATTCCTTTACCCATAAACAATATTTCTTGAAATAAATTTGAATAAAAATGAATGTGCAGAATGTGTTCACCAGCCGAACATGTCACTTTTCACATTTGCCCTACGTCCGTCGGATCCTGCTAAGTGTATCACCAAGAAAATGTTTTTATAAACCAGTTCGAATGGAATAAAATAAAATAAACCAGTTCGAGAAATGTTAATTTAGGAATATGTTTTTCTTTTTTTTTACCGAAAATTGTAGCTTTCATTATAAGAAAAGGCTATCACAGCCAACACAAGACCAGACAACATGTAAACATAACCAGAGTTGTACAATCCACCAACTCTGAAGATAATGGCATGCTCTAGAAAAAAACACAGGGGACATTTTCCAATATCTTGAAAATAGTACAC
Organism: Linanthus parryae; assembly: GCA_023055425.1. Lineage (NCBI taxonomy): Eukaryota > Viridiplantae > Streptophyta > Magnoliopsida > Ericales > Polemoniaceae > Linanthus > Linanthus parryae. Next base: position 68,574,454 of record JALGPY010000007.1, on the reverse strand, counting down.
CATCTCACTTTCACGTGCTGACTATTGAGTTTCCCATAACAGAGAAGAAGAGGAAAAAACCGGAGTCACCGGCTGCACCTCCGGCCACCGAAACATCACTGCAAACTCAGAACAGCAACCAAAACGACTACAAGCTAAAAAATCTACAACATTGGCCTCCAATAGAGCTTAAATGCAACCAAGCAACCACATACTTCAAGATATTAAACCTTTCCCTGCTTCAGTGAGGATGACCGGAAGATGGAAAACCCCCAAAAATCAGTCAAACATTACAGAGCCGCAACGAGTGATCCGGGAAGAAGTAGGGTAGCGGCGGTTGAATAGTTTATTTGTCAAAATATTCATCTTCCAAATAAATATCCAGTCCATCCAAGAAAATATATGCTTCAGATCCCCAGTAACACTTTTGGCAACTTTCCGCTAGATGTTGAAAAACATGCTCGATATCCTCCAGCAATTCCAAGCTTAGCTTAGTGGCAAGATCATAGAAAGTCAGGATTGCATATAAACGACTGATTAAGCTATCATTCATATCCCCCCTTGATTCCAATGCCTCAGCATCCTGAAGAACACACAAAATCTCATCATTTCACTCATAATAAACAATAGCCAATACACCCCATGTATACATCGTAAGTACATGACCCTTGTCAGCCGCAACTTTCAAGAAAGAGCTTGACCGTTTCCAGTCATCATGTTGAAGCAAAACATACTTCAAGAAGAGGACATAGACACCAATTATTTGAAGATAGAAACAAGTGCAAAATGAAAACAGGAACATGAACCAAAACATTTAATAGATCAGAATTGTCTCCCTAACCAGTCCTAGCCAGAAACACGCCTCCAAATTCCCAGATGCACCGCAATTTACGAACAAAATGCATTTGTTCACGACTCAATTGGGGCAAGGCCAGGAGATTCTCAATGTTTGCACACTTGAGCATACCAGAATAGTCACGAAGCCTCCGACGGAGAGTCTTCCTTGCGGACCTCAATGATATCAGGTCTCAGTATGAATTCTCCGAAACACATCGCATAATGAATTCAAAGATATCATCGTGAGCACGCTCCATAAACGAATCACCTTGAGTTGGTTTAGCCATGTCTAGAAATTGTATTTGCAGCCTCACCTGGGTTGTACTAAATCTGAATCAAGAGGACCCCACTTAGTGTGGACAAAATAAATTGAAGAAGTACTTAGAAATCTAGGGTGCCAATAAATTGAGAAATGCTATGCATCCCAACTCTCATGTCCCAACCATGTCCCAACATGAGCACCTCAACAGCCGGACCCACCGCTATATTAAAAATGTAATTGTACTGCTCAACGCAAAGTGGATTGTACTACAAAAAACAATTCATGCTTAGCTCATCCAAAATGGACTATTAACTCTGGTATATAATTCTACTTCATCAAAATGATACTTCTTGGCCGAAATAAAATATGAATTCCAAAATTTAATCGGAATCAACACTATGAAACATCACATGTTTAGTACTGCTGATAGGTTCATAAGTAGCGCATAATTGAAATTGTATTGAGAGTGTGAAGTGTGGACGAAAGAGGAGATGTACCCATTTGATTTGAACCATCAATTTTAAAATGATAGTGGTACTACAACCGTATAGAAGTAGGTACAACAAAGCATAAGTTAATAGCAAAACACCTACAAGTATGTACTGGTATAGTTGGCAATGTGGTTCGATCCAATCTGAGATCCGAGCGATCCTAGCCGAATGTCCGAATCCGATCCAATTGAGAATGGATTGAATTTGGATGCGGAAAACCAGACCCGAACGAATTTGGATATGGATTTGGATCCGAGGGAAGATCCACCGGGTTTTGACCCGATTCAATCCGACGTATATGTGTGCTTTAGAAATATATCCATATTACTTTCCAACTTACACTTACAATAAGAATACTATAGTAACTCCAACATACAAAGCTATTTCTTTTGTTTTTAGGTTTCATTAGTTACGAACATGTCTTAGCGTATGAAATAGTGTTTTTTATGTTATTTTTTCTATTTTATTGCGTAATCGAGCCGGATATGATCCGAATCCGATTTGACCACGTACTATATGGAATTACGGATCATATTTGGATCAGCTGAATGAAACCCGATCAGATAGGAGCTGAACCCGGTGATTATCCGAAGGGATCTGGATCAGATCTAGATCCCATTTCTTCTGGTCGGATCTGGATCGGGAAGTGCATAATCCGATCCAGATCTTACCCGTCGCCATGCCTATACTGGTAGTATACTTGACTTGTATGTACTTGTAGTAATATATACAAGTAGGGTATTCAAGTAAAAGAACGTACGCGTATTGCAGTTTTCGAGATGAGAAATGATAGGCCTCCCAACTCTCATGTCCTAACCATGTTCTAACTTGACTAGTCAACTACATCAACCAATCACTTTGAACATTTTGGATAAAGTAGTAGGTCATGTTGTAGAGGTGGTCAAGTTGGGACATGAGAGTCGGGATGCATGGCAATTTTCGAAATTTTAGGCATCCCAAATCTCATGTCCCAAACATGTCCCAACTTGACATGTGAACAGCATCAATAAATCACTTTGAACATTTTTAATACAGTGGTAGGTCCTATTGTAGATGTGGTCAAGTCGGGACATGGTTGGGACATGAGAGTTGGGATGAAATGCTATGCATCCCCCACTCTAATGTCCCAACAAAGTCCCAACTTGACATGTCAACTACATCAACCAATCACTTTGAACATTTTTATATATTGGTAGGTCCTATTGTAGAGGTGGTCAAGTTGGGACATGGTTGGGACATGAGAGTTGGGATGTGTAGCACTTTTCGAAATGCTAGGCATCCCAACTCTCGTGTCCCAACAATGTCCCAACTTAACATGTCAACTACAACAACCAATCACTTCGAACATATATAAAATAGCATGGTTTTACTTTGAAAGGTCTTTTCAGTCGTTTGGATTAAATCAGCCCTAACCCATAGATCTCACCTACCACCCACGTACTATGTACTACTATGTCCCTGCTATTTCTTCCCTATTTGACTTCTACCACTATTCACTGAGTCACTTTAGCCCAGTGATTAGGATAGCAAAATGATGCAATATTTCGATAATCTTTTCATGATGTTGTTGAGTGAAAGTTTTTCTATAACACGGTGAAAAAAAAATAAAAATAGTATTGCTTTGCTATACAAATTACCCAGTCAAAGTGACCCAAATACAAGTAAAGAAGTCAACATGGGAAGAAAGAGCAGGGACGGAGTGGTAGTTAACTACCCATTTGGCTACCAACAACTTGAAAATTTACCCTCTCTCTCGGATTAATTTTCTTAACTTACCAAAAGTGTGTAAGAATATGACTTGATGAAACGTGTTTTGTAGGTAGTGCCCTCGGGCACGGGCAAACCCCTAGTTTTTAATATAGTGGTAGGTCATCTCGGAGAGGTGGTCAAGTTAGGACATGATGGTTGGGACATGAGAGTTGGATTGCATAGCATTTTTCTTGCTGAGAAATATGTCTACTCATTTCCAAGAATAAAATAAATATATTGGTCTCCTGTCCATGTTGTGGAAGACCTTCTCGAAGTCCGGTCTATCTTGTCACTAACGACATCACTGTATTTGTTCATTTCGGCCTTTTTTTAGAACATTCATTTCGGCTTGATGTTTGGGTGTTGTGTAATTCAATAATGTCATTAATTCAAAAGTGGAAAATGAGTGTGGAATTTTATTTCGACCGAGAAATGCTAGCCCACCCGAAAAAAAATCTCCCGGTCACCTCACGAAAATGCCACGTCAGCCCACTATCTCTCTTTATCCGAACTTTTTGTTGGAATAGATGCCCAAGAGGCAATCTAGTTTAGTATGAACTTATTTTTGCTAGAATATTCGTTGTATTGTTTATTAGATATTTAATATAATGAACTCCTTACATTTACAATTGTGTTGTTTATCTTAAATATCCCTAGTCCATTATAATGATTAAATGGGACAATCATCTATAGACTAGTATGGGGTTGGATTGATATAGAGATATCATGATCCAACACATGGGTATGCATTAAGGGTAATGGATGCATGAATTAGTGAGTTTGAGAAAATTTTAGGATCTTAGATCTAGGGTCTGGGCTCCAATTTATAAACTAGTTTCAAATTTGGAAACTTTTTGGACTTGGGGAACAAGGGAGTTGTTTTGGAAACAACTACGGAGGTTCGGCCCATATGACCACCCCAATCCCTTCCTTGCCACCCAAGCGACCTAGGCCGAGGTCCTAGGCGGTCGGCCAACCCCTCGGGTTGGGCAGTCCGGCCTAGGCTCGGCTTGGGGCAGCTCCAAGGTGGTTCGGCCATATGATGGTGGGCCCCCTTGGACCGTTTTAACCTTATAAATCCTAAAATCAATTAAAATTGACCAAGCGCTTTAAAATTAGATTTTAACTGTTTATGTGCAAATCACATGGTGGTTGGATATAGCCTTAGGATGTGGTTTGATGTGATTGTTTAATTTTGTGGTTTGGTTTACGGCCTGTGAGCCGATTGTTGGATATGTGCCCTAGAGGCAATCAATTTATTGTGACAAATATGTGGATTTACGATTCATTATGTTATCGATATGAAGATATGTTAACATGAATGAAGTCCTTAGGATATAAGTGTCATATTCTTAAATATCCCTAGTCGATTATAATGATTAATAGGACAATCATCTATAGACTAGTATGGGGTTTGATTGATATAGAGATATCATGATCCAACACATGGGTGTGCATTAAGGGTAATGGTGCACTGGATTGACCCACCTCCGGGAAGGCTACATACATGTTATGTTGAGTTACAAGCGCTTCTCGTGGTGCAATGGTATTGTCATCCTTAGACTTGAAGTTGCTAGATTGTCTAGTTGTGGATTATTGTGATTTTGGTAGCGTCAAACGCTACACCGTAAATGGGTAGCTATAAAGGCGTGTACCGGATACAATAAGAAGCAAGCTTAGAGATCGTAGTGGACGTAGATAGAATTTGTCCCTCCCACATAACGGGAGAAAATATCCTAGGCCACTCGAGGGATAGTGCTTATAAAATGTCTGGCCAGACTCAAATAAATCAATATGGGATATTGATGTTATTTGCACGAATAAGGCTATTCTCAGGATCGCGAAACTATAGATTGGATATACGAGTGTGACTTGTATGTCTCGTGTCCAATCCGGATATAGAGACAGAGGGATGTGATAATTACTTGCACAAGGTTTGTCGGATGACTATTCTATTAGTTGGCTAGAATGGATGTCTTGCTAGAGACCGCCCCATATTAGCAAATTGTTGCTACAAACTAGATAGAACATATGGGGTCACACGCTCGATAGAGTTGAACTAGATTTGGGAATTAATTAATATGATTAATTAATTAGAAGGATCACTTTGCAACACCTTACAAACTTAGTAGGACTAATCTGCAAGGAAGGGACTAATCCGAAATCATGTTGGATTAGGAAGGGCCTTTAGGTAGTTGACAAAGATTTGTTGGAATATATAAAGGATGTTCCTAGATTCCTTCCCACACTAATGCTCATAACATAATTTGAGTGGGAGAGAAAAAATGAGAGAGAGCAAGACACAAGGAGGCCGAAGCCGACCCCATTGGTACGCCCCCTACCCGTCGGCCACAAGAGGAAGCCGAGAGCTTCCTTTGTGATCTCGTTGCGTGATTTCTTCTTCCTCTTCCTCCGGTGCAAGCTAGAACTAAGGAGAAGGAAGATCTAGATCGCAACTCTAGGCGTGGATCAACTGTAGAGACGTGACACAATTCACGTTACAAGTCATCACAGGAGAACCCTAAGGTGTGTAACATGATTCTTCCTTTACCATCATTATGATTCACTTTCCGTGATCCTTGGAGGGTATTGAATTGATAATTTATCGTTTCCGCTGCGTATCCATGATTAAAACCCTGCAGTGGTATCAAAGCCACACATAAACGTGGTTTATGTGTTACGTTTTGATAGTTTTACACTTTAAATTTCTTTTTATCGCATAAAACGGACAAATCAAGCATATGATGCAATTTTTCAATAATAAAACAAAACAAGACCTAGTTTTTGCATTGGATGCATGAATTAGTGAGTTTGAGAAATTTTAGGATCTTAGATCTAGGGTTTGGGCACCAATTTGGAAACTAGTTTCAAATTTGGAAACTTTTTGGACTTGGGGAACAAGGGAGTTTTTTTGGAAACAACTAAGGAGGTTCGGCCCATATGACCACCCCTCTCCCTTCCTTGCCGCCCAAGCGACCTAGGCCGAGGGCCTAGGCGATCAGCCAACCCCTCAGGTTGGGCCATCCGGCCTAGGCTCGGCTTGGGGCAGCTCCAAGGTGGTTCGGCCATATGATGGTGGGCCCCCTTGGACCGTTTTAACCTTATAAATCCTAAAATCAATTAAAATTGACAAAGCGCGTTAAAATTGGATTTTAACTGTTTATGTTCAAATCGCATGGTGGTTGGATATGGCCTTAGGGTGTGGTTTGATGTGATTGTTTAGTTTTGTGGTCTGGTTTACGGCCTGTGAGCCGATTGTTTGATATGTGCCCTAGAGGCAATCAATTTATTGAGATAAATATGTGGATTTACGATTCATTATGTTATCGATATGAAGATATGTTAACATTAATGAAGTCCTTAGAATATAAGTGTTATATTCTTAAATACCCCGAGTCGATTATAATGATTAATAGGACAATCATCTATAGACTAGTATGGGATTGGATTGATATAGAGATATCATGATCCAACACATGGGTGTGCATTAAGGGTAATGGCGCACTAGATTGACCCACCTCCGAGAAGGCTACATACATGTTATGTTGACTCACAAGCGCTTCTCGTGGTGCAATGGTATTGTCATCCTTAGACTTGAAGTCGCTAGATTGTCTAGTTGTGGATTATTGTGATTTCGGTAGCGTCAAACGCTACACCGTAACTGGGTAGCTATAAAGGCGTGTACCGGATACAATAAGAAGCAAGCTTAGAGATCGTGGTGGACGTAGATAGAATTTTTCCATCCCACATAACGGGAGCAAATATCCTAGGCCACTCGAGGGATAGTGCTTATAAAATGTCTGGCAAGACTCAAATAAATCAATATGGGATATTGATGTTATTTGCACGAATAGGGCAGTTCCCAGGATCGAGAAACTATGGATTGGATATACGAGTGTGACTTGTATGTCTCGTGTCCAATAGGGATATAGAGACAAAGGGATGAGACAATTACTTGTACAAGGTTTGTCATGATGACTATTTTATTTGTTGGCTAGAATGGATGTCTAGCTAGAGGCCGCTCCATATTAGTATATTTTTACTACCAATTAAATATAACTTATGGGGTCACACACCATATAGGGGTGAACTAGACTTGGGAATTAATTAATTAACATCATTAATTAATTAGAAGGATCAAATCGCAACAACTTGCTAACTTAGTAGGACTAATATGCAAGTTGGACTAATCCATGTAGGGACATGATTAGGATTTGCCAAGGTGGCTTAATTCATGTAGAGACATGATTAGGATTAATTTTCAAAGAGAACTAATCCATGAATGGACATGATTATGACTAGTTTGCAAAAGGGACTAATCCTCATTTGAGTAGGATTAGGAAAGGGGTTCTTTATGTAGTAGGACAAGGAGTTGTTGGACTATATAAAGAACACTCCTAGCTTATTTTTTCTCTCTTTACACATACACACATCTATATGATAGAGTAGAAGAGAACAAAGTAAGGAGAGAGAGCAAGTCCCAAGGAGGGCCGAACCCCCCATTGGGACCGCCCCTACCCATCGGCCAAAAAGGAGAGTCGTCCACCTTTGGTGCTCCATTGTTGCGCGATTCCTTCTTCCTCTTCCATTCTTCCTAGCTAGCACAAGGAGTTGGAGGATCTAGATCTCACCTCTAGGCGTGGATCAACCGTAGAGACCTGACACAATTCACGTGACAAGTCATCACAGGAGAAACCCTAAGGTGTGTAACTTGATTTCTTCCCTTACCATCGTTATGTCTCTTGTCCTGTGATCCTTGGAGGGTATTGAACGGATAAATTATGTTTTTGCGCTGCGTATCCATGATCAAAACCCTACAATGGTATCAGAGCCACAGGTCGTAGAGCATAAACGTGGTTTATGTGTTACGTTTTGATAGTTTTACACTTTCAATTTATTGTTTATCGCGTAAAACAAGACAAATCAAGCATATGATGCAATTTGTCAATAATAAATCATAAAAAACCTTGTTTTTGCATTGGATGCATGAATTAGTGAGTTTGAGAAATTTTAAGATCTTAAATTTAGGGTTTGGGCATCCTATGGAAAGAAGGAGTTCTTTTCATACAAGGAAACAACCAAACTTTGGCACCAAGCAAGGGAGTTGTTTTGGAAACAACTCCCAAACGAGGTTCGGACCCCCTAGGGGACCGCCCCTCCTTGCTTTCCGCCCAAGTAAGGGACGGCCAAGGGGCCGGGGCAGCCCTAGCCCACGGCCTAACCGTGTGGGCTAGGGGCCGGCCGGCCCAAGGCCTTGGCGGTCCTCTTTTGGGGTTCGGGCAATTGGATTGTTGGGCCCCATGGACCGTTTTAACCCTAGAAAATCCTAAAATCAATTAAAATTGACCAAGCGCGTTAAAATTGGATTTTAACTGTTTATGTGCAAATCGCATGGTGATTGGATATGGCCTTAGGATGTGGTTTGGTGTGATTGTTTAATTTTTGTGGTTTTGTTTACGGCCTGCGAGCTGATCAATTAATTGTAATAATTAATTAGGGTTTTATGGCATGTGAGCCATTTTTTTCTCAACTTGTGATATTTACTTTATTTAGTATAGGTTAGCTAGTGCTAGATAGAATAGATTGTTAGCCAAGATTGAAGAAAAGAAGCCCAGAGCCAAAGGAAGCCACAAATTATGGAACATGGAGCATTCCACATGACTATGAAGGATGGACCAAAAGATGAAGACGCATGGAGATGTGTTTGCTTTTAAGGTTGATAGATAATTCCATTGGCTTGAAATTATCTAAGTCTAGAAAAGGCCATATCCACGTCACATTTTTTTTTGTAGTTCTTCAATTTTATTGTCGTATTATTTTGTGGTTGGTGTATGGATGACGCATGCAATTAGGATAATAAGATAATTAGACAACTCGGATCTATTATTTGGAGTTGTGCCCAAACTCAAATAGATAGATTAGTTGATATGGATCAACAAAAATAATTAAAATTGAATTGAAAAATCCCTCAAAATTCAAATATTGTGTTCTTGCATTCTCGTTATTTAAACACTCATTATCATCATGATTTATCAAGTTCGTGCATGCCAAAGCAAGGCGACTTGGTTCATAATGATGGAATGCGATGGCACAAACAAGTAATGTATAACTGTTTAAATAAGAGGTTGAACACAACTAGGCTACTAATATTATTAAAACCTAGAGGCAATCAATTGGGATTATCCATACGGATTGATAAATAAGGAGTTATTTGCCCAATTGAACCAAGAGTTGCATAGAGATGCAATTTGAATTGTTCCTACCTAAAGTAGTCAGATTATGGGTGACTTGCCAAAGCAAGCTCTTAAGGAGATGAAACATGGATCTTTGGCCCACTAGAAAATATAAGGATATTTTCCGCATTAATATCTTGAGGGTTATTAATCCGTAGTAAAATAGTGGGAGCTATGTTTAACAATTTAAATCCTAGCTAAATATAGTTATACGTCACAATACTTTGCATAATTCTATTGTGTTAGATGCCCATGACATTAAACAAACAAAACACGACTTTATCTATTTTCTAGACTGATATAAAATTGAGAATTGTTCTCAAATAAAAGAGAATTTTTTGTACTTCGTAGAACATAAAGTTCTCTTCCACCGACTACCAAAACACACTAAAACATATGAAAGGAACACCAAAGAATGGTTCTTTGGTTATGAATTGCCTCATGTTAGCTGCCATGAACTCTGAGCTTTGGAAGCAAGAAGAGAAACATGGAGAAGTATGATATTATCATACATTGAAAGAAGCTCTTTTAAAAAGAGTGATCTAGACATGAAAGGTTTGAAGTGTTGCTCCACTTTGCGTTATGCAAATAAGCTAATTCAATATGATTGAAACATTAGTGAATGGGCATTATCTATGAGATAGATAAAGAATAAACGGTTATTCACCCAAGTGGACCAATAATTGCATTGGATGCAATTATAGTTTTGTTCAAAGGAGATTTACTCAATATGATTGAAAATCACTAAACAAAACACTCATAATGGGCATGGACAAAGCTGTTAATGGTTAACAGCATGGGTAAGGGCAAATGGTTTGCGCCGACCCCATGGGTGTAAAGCAAGCTGTTGCTAAAACCAAGTTGCCTTGGAGTCCCATAGGTTGTGTAGAGGAAGAGAGACTACCCAAAGTACCTGGAAGTAAGTAATAAAGGAATTATGAATTCCAATACAGTTATTTTGTTATACAAATCAATGTGTCTATCTCATCATCATGAGCATATGATACTAGATGAGGATCTCACATTTATAGAAATGTGGAGGATCTCAAGAGATGAAAACAATCGGATAAGGAAGAAATAATCCTACACGTGGGGAAATAAAGCAAGGAGTTGCTGAATTAGCCGTAGGAATTATTTCTACCTTTATGAATATTTTCATGAATTAGACAAAAGTGATTACGTGCCTGCCATGAGTAGGAAGATTATCATAGTTTCTTGTTTGGACAAGAAAGCTCCTTATCATAATAAAGGATAAATGTTGTTCCATTTATTATGATATGCATTATTGTAATGCAATTTTGTCTAAGTGGATTGTATATCCTTGATCATTACAAATTCATCTATAACATTAATACCAAGAGGTTTGCATATAATGATATGAACTTCACTTATCTTTAGCATTATCGTTTAGGCCTCATAAATAAGAGATACATATCTAGAACTCCATGAGGATGGATTTCTGGAACTCATTTGATTGTTGAATCATATGAGACATGTAAGACTTATTAGGCAAAGATATAATCTTCTGGGAATCATACATAGTGATGTATGAAGGCCGCTAAACACAAATGCTAAAGATGGTTTTCAGTACTTCATCATATTTACTGATAGGATCACAGAAATATGGATTTGTGTATCTTATGAAGAAACAAATCAGAATCCTTTGAATTGTTCACAGAATTCAGGAATGAAGTAGAGAACCAGCTTGGCAAAAGTATTAGGGCTCTACGATTGGATCGTAGGGGAGAGTACTTGACCTAAGATTTTGACAATAATCTATGGGAGTGTTGGATATGATCCAACACTCGCTCCACCTAGGACGCCACATGAGTTTGGCGTGTCTAAGAGGAGATTTCGGACCTTGTAGGACATGGTTTGTTCCATGATGAGTCAAACAGAACTTCCAGTTTACTTCTAGGGACTATCTTCTAATTACAGCAAATTTCGCCCTTAACCTTGTTCCATCAAGAACGGATTATGAACAACACCATATGAGATATGGACTGTGAAGTGTCCTAGTATGTCATTCATAAATATTTGGGTTTATGAAGTTTATGTAAAGAAGTTTACAAATAAACTTGGACCCAAGTCAGATAAATGTTTTGTGGGATATCCTGAAAAGGATATTATTTCTACAACCCAATCGAGAACAAACTGTTTGTTGCTCGAACCAGAGTGTTTCTAGGTAGAGATTGTATCTAAAAGAAACAGTGGGAGGACAGTAGAAATTAAAGGAGTTCAAGAACCACAACAAAACAATGATCCTTTTGATGGAACATGAGCAGGATCACAAGGCGTTGTGGAGCAACCTACTCAGAAAACACAAAGAACCTCGTAGGTCAGGTAGGATATATCGAGGGACTAGAGAAATAAGGATTTCTCATAACCCGTGATATATTGCTCATAAAGATGAGCCTACAACCTATGAAATGGCCACGTGTGGGCCATACTCTCAGAAATGGCTAGGAGCCATGGGATACAAAATGGAATCCATATATACCAACAAAGTATGGACTTTGGTGGAACCACCTAAAAGGTGCAAGTGGGTTATGAGGAAACCAACATGGATGGTAATATGATTACCTTTAAGGGACAATTGGTTGGGTAAGGATTTACTGTGAGTTCATAGTATAGACTACGACGAAATCTTTCCCAGATATGAGGCTTAAATCCATTCGTATCTTGCTTGTAGCAATCTGTCTATAGATTGAGTCAAGCTTCTTGGAGTTGGATTCTTCAAATTGATGATGCAATCAAAGGAGTTGGTTCCATCAAAATTGAAGATGAGACTTGTGTGTACAAGAAGGTTAGTGGGAGCACAATTATTTTTCTGGATTTGTATGTGGAGACATACTAATCATTGGGGATGACGTCCCAACTTGGCAATCTTACGTAGATTTACTAGGGAATTAATATTCAATGATAGACTTAGGCAAAGCAACCTATGAATATCTATGCAGATAGATCAAGATGGTTGTACGGCTTAGGTCATAGTACATAAATTGACAAAGGTGTTGAAATGGTTCAACATTTATAGAGTATGGATTCTAACTATGTCACATGGAATTGGTCTTTAGAAGACTAATTGTCTTTCCAATTAGATTGGGAAGGGACCGTATGAATAAGATTCATGAGATACGCCATGTTATGTACTAGGCCAGTTGTGTCATATGGCATGACACAAAGATACCAGTCAAATCCAGGTGAGAGTCACTGGATAAATTATCAAGATTATCCTTTAGTACATGAGAAGCACTAAGGATGAATTCTTGATAAATGGAGGATAGGAAGAGTTTTACTGTAAGGGGTTACTGTGATGCGAACTTCAAATCTGACAAAGAAGATTTCAGATTATAAGTCGAGTTTTGTGTTTTTTCCTAGTGGGAGCGACTGTGAGCTGGAAAGGTTCCAGGCAAGATTCAATCACGGATTCTAACACAAAGGACTGAGTAAATTACTGAATGAAGATGCACTTACTCAGAATATTCAATCTCCATCAAATTGTTGATGGAGGAGATGTGAATATTTGCAAGGTACCAGCAGATGTCTCGCCCCTACGCAGTGTAAGCGTGGAGGGCCGCGCTAGATCAATAGGCATATGATGCAGATGATAATCTAGTGCAAGTGGGAGATTGTTGGATATGTTCCCTAGAGGCAATCAATTTATTGTGAAAAATATGTGGATTTACGATTCATCATGTTATCGATATGAAGATATGTTAACATGAATGAAGTCCTTAGAATATAAGTTTTATATTCTTAAATATCCCTAGTCGATTATAATGATTAATATGACAATCATCTATATACTAGTATGGGGTTGGATTGATATAGAGATATCATGATCCAACACATGGGTGTGCATTAAGGGTAATGGCGCACAGGATTGACCCACCTCCGAGAAGGCTACATACATGTTATGTTGAGTCACAAGCGCTCCTCGTGGTGCAATGGTATTGTCATCCTTAGACTTAAAGTCGCTAGATTGTCTAGTTGTGGATTATTGTGATTTTGGTAGGGCAAACGCTACACCATAACTGGGTAGCTATAAAGGCGTGTACCAGATACAGTAAGAAGCAATATTAGAGATCGTAGTGGACCTAGATAGAATTTTTCCATCCCACATAACGGGAGCAAATATCCTAGGCCACTCGAGGGATAGTGCTTATAAAATGTCTGGCCAGACTCAAATAAATCAATATGGGATATTGATGTTATTTTCACGAATAAGGCTATTCCCAGGATCGAGAAATTACGGATGGCATATACAAGTGTGACTTGTATGTATCGTGTCCTATCCGGATATAGAGACGAAAGGATGAGACAATTACTTGTACAAGGTTTGTCATGATGACTATTCTATTTGTTGGCTAGAATGGATGTCTTGCTAGAGGCCGCTACTTATTAGTAAATTGTTATTACCAACTGAATAGAACATATGGGGTCACACGCCATATAGGGGTGAACTAGACTTGGGAATTAATTAATTAACATGATTAATTAATTAGAAGGATCAAATTGCAACAACTTGCTAACTTAGTAGGACTAATATGCAAGTTTGACTAATTCATGTATAGACATGATTAGGATTTTTCAAGGTAGCCTAATTCATGTAGAGACATGATTAGGATTAATTTGCAAAGAGAACTAATCCATGTATGGACATGATTAGGACTAGTTCGCAAAAGGGACTAATCCTTATTTGAATAGGATTAGGAGAGGGGTTCTTTATGTAGTAAGACAAGGAGTTGTTGGACTATATAAAGAAGACTCCTAGATTATTTTTCTCTCTATACACACACATTTATATGATAGAGTAGGAGAGAACAAAGTAAGGAGAGAGAGAAAGTCCGAAGGAGGGCCGAACCCCCTATTGGGACCGCCCTACCCGTCGGCCAAAAAGGAGAGCCGTCCACCTTTGGTGCCCCATTGTTGCGCGATTCCTTCTTCCTTTTCCCTTCTTCCTATCTAGCAAAAGGAGTTGGAGGATCTAGATATCACCTCTTGGCGTGGATCAACCATAGAGACGTGACACAATTCACGTGACAAGTCATCACAGGAGAAACCCTAAGGTGTGTAACTTGATTTCTTCCCTTACCATCGTTATGTCTCTTGTCCTGTGATCCTTGGAGGGTATTGAATGGATAAATTCTATTTTTCCGCTGCGTATCCATGGATAAATAATGAGTTATTTGCCCAATTGAACCAAGAGTTGCATGGGATGCAATTGGAATTGTTCCTACCTAAAGTAATCAAATTTTTGGTGACTTGCCAAAGCAAGCTCAAAAGGAGATGAAACATGGATCTTGGCCCACATGAAAATATAAGGATATTTCCCGATTTAATATCTTGAGGGTTATTAATCCATAGAAAAATAGTGGGAGCTATATTTAATAAACTAGCCATTATTTAATATAGTCAAAAGTTCACAAATACTAAAACTTCCGTATTTTCCTTTTGTAGAATTCCAAATGGCAAACAACTAATCGAGTTCAAAACATTCCCTACGATCAGTCCTTGAGAAGGACAAGCTCTCTGGAACCAATTTCCTTGATTGGTACAGAATCTTGAGAATTGTTCTCAAGCAAGAGGAGAAACTGTACGCAATAGAGGAGCAAGTTTCAGCGGGTCCAGAAAACAATACTCCTGCAGCCCTAAAGGCATATCAGAAGCGTGTTGATGACGCTAATGATGTGGCCGGCCTCATTCTTTTCACCATGACCTCTGAGCTTTAGAAGCAACATGAGAACATGAATGCAGTTGACATGATCGAACACTTGAAGCAGCTCTTCCAAGAGCAGGCAAGGGTTGAGAGGTATGAAGTCTCTAAGGCATTTTTCAAATGTCATCTGCCTGAAGGAAACCCTGTGGGACCTCACGTACTTCGTATGATCGGGTACTTGGAGAATATCCTACGACTAGGGTTCTCGGTCGGCCAACAGTTGGCCACCAATCTCGTGTTGCAATCGTTGCTTGAAAGTTATGGACAGTTCATTATGAACTATAACATGAACGGGATCGTGAAACCACTGCCAGATTTACTCAATGTGTTAAGGACAGCAGAACAAAGAATCAACAAGGTTAAAGGAAAGGCCATTATGATGGTACACAAAGGAAAGGGCAAAAGGTTTGCCTCATCCTCCAAAAGCAAAGGCAAGTCAGTTGCCAAGTCCAAGGAACCTGTCCTTAAGCTTGTTGGTGTTATTGCCAAAGGTGTGACTAATGGTGAGTGTCACTACTGCAGTCAGCCTGGACACTGGAGGAGGAACTTCCCAAAATATCTGGAGGAAAAGAGGCTTGGAATAGTGATTCCTCCACCAACAGGTATTTTTGTTGTAGATGTCAATTTAACTATCTATACATCATGGGTATTGGATACTGGATGTGGATCTCACATTTTTTGAAATCTGCAGGATCTAAAGAGAAGTAGAAGATTGGGTAAAGGGGAAATAGACATGCGCGTAGGGAATGGAGCAAAGGTTTCTGCATTGGTCATAGGCGTGTACGAGCTGTCCCTGCCTTCAGGATTAGTTTTAGAATTCAATAATTGCTATTTTGTGCCTGCTATGAGCAGAAACATTATTTCTATTTCTTGTTTGGACAAGGAAGGTTTTATTATTTCAATAAAAAAATAATTGTTGTTCCATTTATTTTAATAATATTCACTATTGTAGTGCAAAATTATTTAATGGACTATATGTCCTTGATCTAAGCAATCCTGTCTACAACATTAATACTAAGAGGATTAAAATAAATGATTTAAATCCTGCTTACTTGTGGCACTTTCGTTTAGGCCATATAAACGAGAAACGTGTATCTAGACTCCATAAGGATGGATTTCTAGACTCACTAGATTCTGAATCATATGAGACATGTGAGACTTGTTTATTGGGAAAAATGACAAAGTCCCCTGTGAATAAGAAAGGCGAGAGGACTAGTGATTAATTGGCGCTCGTACATGCTGATGTATGTGGGCCATTTGCCACGCCAGCCAGGGGTGGTTACTTCTACTTCATCACATTTACTGATGATTTGGGTAGATATGGATTTGTGTACCTTATGAAGGCCAAATCCGAATCCTTTGAAAGGTTCAAATAATTCAAGAGTGAAGTAGAGAAGAAACTTGGAAATAGTATCAAAGCTCTACGATCGGATCGTGGAGGAGAGTACTTGAGCCAAGATTTTGACGACTATCTTAGAGAGTGTTGGATCGTGTCCCAACTCACTCCACCCGGAACACCACAATGGAATGGCGTGTCCGAGAGGAGGAATCGAACACTATTGGACATGGTCCGATCTATGATGTGTCAGACCGATCTTCCATTATCATTTTTGGGATATGCTCTATTAAGTGCAGCTTTCACCATTAACTGTGTTCCATCAAAATCAGTCATGAAGACACCACATGAGATGTGAAGTGGGAGGCGTCCCACACTGTCGTTCATGAAGCTTTGGGGCTGCGATGTCTATGTAAAACGTTTGCAATACAAGCTAGGGCCAAAGTCGGATAAGTGTAAGTTTGTGGGGTACCGTAAGGAAACTAAGGGTTACTACTTCTACAATCACACTGAGAACAAAGTGTTTGTTGCTCGGTTCAGCGTGTTTCTAGAAAGAGAGTTTGTCTCCAAAGAATCAAGTGGGAGGACTGTAGAACTTGAAGAAATTTAAGAACCATAAAAAACTTATACAACTATGTAACATGAACAGGAACCACAAGAAGTTGTGGAACAACCTGTTCAAATAGCACAAGAGCTTCGTTGATCTAGTAGAGTGCGCCAGGAACCCAAGAGGTATGGACTTCACTTGATAGAATCTGGTGACACGATGCTCATAGATGATGAGCCTACTACCTATGAAGAGGCCATGAAAGGGCGAAACTCTCAGAAGTATCTTGAAGCCATGAGATCCGAGATGGAATCCATGTGTACCAACAAAGTATGGACTTTGGTGGAACCACCCGAGGGGGCGCGGCCCATAGGGTGCAAGTGGGTTTTCAAGAAGAAGATCGACATGGATGGTAATGTGATTACCTACAAGGTCCGATTGGTGGCTAAAGGATTCAGACAGGTTCATGGTGTTGAATATGATGAAACCTTTTCACCAGTTGCTATGACCAAATCCATTTGAATCCTACTTTCCATTTCAGCATACTACGACTATGAGATTTGGCAGATGGATTTCAAAACATCATTCCTCTATAGGAATCTCCTCGAGGACGTGTATATGATACAGCCAGAGGGTTTTAAAGATCCAAAGCAAGCCAACAAAGTCTGTAAGCTGCAACGATCCATTTATGGATTGAAGCAAGCTTCTAGGAGTTGGAATCGACGTTTTGATGAAGTAGTCAAAGAGTTTGGCTTCATCAGGAATGAAGATGAGTCTTGTGTCTACAAGAAGGTTAGTGGGAGCTCTGTAGCTTTTCTGGTCCTGTATGTCGATGACATACTCCTCATTGGAAACGACATTCTCATGCTGCAATCTGTTAAAGATTGGCTAGGAAAGTGTTTCTCAATGAAGGACTTAGGGGAAGCAACCGATTTACTCGGTATAAATATCTATAGAGATAGATCTAGAGGACTGCTAGGCCTAAGTCAAAGTACATATATTGAGAAGGTGTTGAAATGTTTCAACATGCAAGATTCCAAGAAGGGATTCTTGCCCATGTCACGTGGAATCACTTTTTCAAAGAGTGATTTTCCTTCCAATGAGATTGAGAAGGAACGCATGAGTACAATTCCATATGCCTCGGCCATAGGATCTATCATGTACGCTATGTTATGTACTAGACCATATGTGACATATGCCTTGAGTATGACAAGCTGATACCAATCCAATCCAGGTGAGAGTCACTGGATTGCAGTCCAGAACATCCTAAAGTACTTGAGAAGAACTAAGGATGCTTTCTTGATAATTGGTGGTGAGGAAGAGTTACGTGTAAAGGGTTCCACAGATGCAAGCTTCCAAACCGACAGAGATGATTTCAAATCACAGTCAGGATATGTGTTTTGCCTGAATGGAGCAGCGGTGAGCTGGAAGAGTTCCAAGCAAGAGACAGTGGCTGATTCTACAACAGAGGTTGAGTACATTGCTGCAAATGGCGCAGCAAAGGAAGCTGTTTGGATCAGGAAATTTGTTTTTCAACTTGGTGTGGTTCCTAGAATTGCGGATCGAGTAGAGTTGTACTATGACAACACTGGGGCGATTGCGCAATCAAAGGATCCCCGGTCACACCAGAAATCCAAACACGTGCTCAGGAAATTCCATCTTATTCGAGATATTATCAATAGAGAAGACGTTCGGGTATGCAAGATTCCTACATATGAAAATCTGTCAGATCCACTTACAAAGCCGCTTGTTCAGCGCAAGCATGAAGGGCACACTAGGAGCATTGGCATACGGGATGCATCAGATTGGCTCTACTGCAAGTGGAAGATTGTTGGAATAGATGCCCTAGAAGCCATCTAGTTTAGTATGAGCTTATTTTGGCTAGAATATTCGTTGTATTATTTATTGGATATTTAATATAATGAAGTCCTTAGATTTACAATTGTGTTGTTTATCTTAAATATCCCTAGTCCATTATAATGATTAAATGGGACAGTGGGGTTGGATTGATATAGAGATATCATGATCCAAGACATGGGTATGTATTAAGGGTAATGGCATACTGGATTGACCCATCTCCGAGAAGGCTACATACATGTTATGTAAAGTCACAAGCGCTTCTCGTGGTGGCAACGGTATTGTCATACTTAGACTTGAAGTCACTACATTATCTAGTTGTGGATTATTGTGATATTGGTGGCGCGAAACGCTACAGCGTAATTGGGTAGCTATAAAGACGTGTACTGGATACAATAATAAACAAGCTTAGAAATCGTAGTAGACGTAGATGGAATTTGACCCTCCCACATAACGGGAGCAAATATCCGAGGCCACTCGAGGGATAGTTCTTATGGAATGTTTGGCCATAATCAGATAAAACAATATAGGATATTGATGTTATTTGCACGAATAAGGCTATTCCCAGGATCGAGAAACTATGGATTGGATATACGAGTGTGACTTGTATGTGTCGTGTCCTATCCGGATATAGAGACAAAGGGATGCGACAATTACTTGCACAAGGTTTTTCGGATGACTATTCTATTAGTTGGCTAGAATGGATGTCTTGCTACAAACTGCTCCATATTAGCAAATTGTTGCTACCAACTAGATAGAACCTATGGGGTCACACGCTAGATGGAGTTCAACTAGATTCGGGAATTAATTAATATGATAAATTAATTAGAAGGATCACTTTGCAACACCTTGCAAACTTAGTAGGACTAATATGCAAGGAAGGGACTAATCCGAACTCATGTTGGCTTAGGAAGAGCCTTTAGGTAGTTGACAAGGAGTTGTTGGACTATATAAAGGATGTTCCTAGCTTCCTTCCCACACTAATTCTCATAAAATAAGTTGAGTGGGAGAGAACAAAGGAGAGGGAGCAAGACACAAGGAGGCCGAACCCGACCCCTTTGGTCCGCCCCCTACCCGTCGTCCACAAGAGGAAGCTGAGAGCTTCCTTTGTGATCTCGTTGTGTGATTTCTTCTTCCTCTTCCTCCGGTCCAAGCTAGCACTAAGGAGTATGAAGATCCAGATCTCAACTCTAGGCGTGGATCAACCGTAGAGACGTAACTCAATTCACGTTACAAGTCATCAGAGGAGAACCCTAAGGTGTGTAACTTGATTCTTCCTTTACCATCGTCATGATTCTCTTCCTGTGATCCTTGGAGGTTACTGAATGGATAATTTATCTTTTCCGCTGCGTATCCATGATCAAAACCCTACACTTTTCCCCTCTCTCTCTTTGTTTTCCTGTGTAATTATTTCCTCCAAATATTTTTCTCAATCCACACCATTGCCGCTCCCTTGTCCGACCAACAACAACCCAACACCCTATCTCTCTCTTCCTTCCTCCTCTCTTGACCCAACACCACCGCACAACACCACCACACGACACCGCCGCGCATTTATTCTGATGCTTCAAAACTGCACCGCACACAAAACCCATTCAAGCGCAGTCCTGGACCGATCACCAACCATAAAATCAAGATAAAATATCACCAATCTCTCGCCATCAATAATCATCGACATTATCCTCAATAGCCCATTCCAAACACAAGACAGAACCATGAATTATGTGTTTTAAGAAAAACAAAGCCAGTTCATAAATATAAGGAAATTAAAAGCAAAGGAGTAGAGAACAAATCCAATGTAAAACATTAATTCTTGGGTAGTAAAATTTACTTAATAGGGGACGAAGGCAGAGAACGTGGGAGAGAGAGAGAGGGAGAGAGAGTGAGAGAGAGGAGGAGGAGGATGAAGGCAAAGAGAGAGACGATGTTGGGTGTTCAAGTGAGTTTCCAGTGGGTCTAGGCTGTTGGATTGGGCTGTTGTTGGTCGGACATGGGAACGGCATTGAAGCTGTGGATTGAAGAAAAATATTTGAAAGAAATAGATACACAAGAAATTAAAGAGAGAGAAGAAAAGTGGGGTATAGAGAGAGAGATAGTGGGCTGACGTGGCATTTTCGTGAGGTGACCGGGAGATTCGGTCGGGTGGGCTAGCATTTCTCATTTCAACCTTTTGGAAAGAGCAATGCTACATTTTCCATCAACCGGAGAAGCACCAAACAAGCCACGTCATACCTCTTTAAATGAATTTTAATTTTATCACTCCACTATCTCTCTCTCTCTTCATCAGAGTTTATCCGTTTATTTTCTCTCCACTCTTTCTCTTTCTTCACGGTCTTCCCATCCATCTCTCTTCAATTCATCTTTCACCTCTCTGTAAATCTTTATATTTCCATCCTGTAAATTCTTTGTAGAACAATCCAGTATATGTCACTGCAATTGTATATCTTTCTGCATCATCTTATTGATTTTTCATAGTTTGAACAAAAGAAATTTCATTGAACAAGTTTGCATATTCGCTCTTCCTTTGTGCCCTGTGAACCTCCGTATTTATTTTTCATGGATGAACCTCCGTATTTTGACTGACACTGCGTGAAAGTGGAAATGTTTTTTTCCGGGGGAATTTTAGCATTCATTCATTCACAAAAAATGGACTATCACAGTCCAGTACAAAGAAACAGAGAGGTACAACACCACCATCCTTGAATAAGAACAGCTCAAAAAAAGAGATTGCAATAAAAGAAAAACATTGGTAAACACGACTACGACATAGTTGTTCCCAATGAAGGTCTTGAAACATGTTCAAGCATGGTGTTATTGATCTTGGTATCTCCATCAAAGCTGACTATTGGAATTCTTCAGATCAGAAAAAACATAGAGTTCCCCGGAGAAACAAGAACACGCCGGCAACCGGAAAATGTCGAACCCAAAGTCATCTAAGACCATGATTTCAAACGAACGCAACTCAACGTTTTTCCTCAAAACTGAGTCCCCCGCACCGGATTCAAGAGAAAAAGTGAGACAAAAACGCCCACAAGGGCTAAGAAACCATGGAATGGCACTAAAACTATAAAATAAGAAAAAGAAAACAAAAATCCCAGAACATGGATCTTGAGTTTCAATGACGTCAAGAAGATAGATCAAGACCCAGTTGAAGCTAATTCGTGACGCGGAGGGTTCGGAAGAGGAACCACAGGAATGACCGGAGACCAACCTCTTCACCATGACCGCCGCCATAACCACCGCCGGAGAAACTTCGCCCTTGCCCAAGTCCTCCTGACGCTTCTTGCAACCCAGACCCAAATAATATGTATATGTATATATACAAATACAAAAAGAAATGGCTATGAGGGTGGATATGGCGAAATCGCTGCCAATCCACCCTCAACTTATGGGAGACCTAATTTGACCTACTAAATTGAGAATTAACCTAATTAATGATATTTTGACTTGAACAAAAATTCAGAAAAACCCTAACATATACTAACCATCTCACAGTCCCACTCAAAAATTAAAACAACTCTCTCTCTCTCTCTGAACAGACGTCTCTCTCTCTTTCTCCAACATAGGCCTCCCTTCTCCTCATCAAGATCACCGGCGAAGCAAGCAACAGACGCCGACGGAAGCAAGCACCGACGCCACTACCGTTCAGGTCCCTCACTATCTCTGCCGCCGCCCAGCTCTCTCTGCCAGCTCCTCTCTTCAACAAGGACCTCGCCGGTTGGAGCCTAAACCCCGATTCATCATCCCTCCGGCGGCTAGAGTCCCGATTCATCAAACCTCGCCGGATTCATCAGACCTCGCCGGACGGAGTTCAGAGTTTAAAAGATCGCTCCCCGAGCTTGCAAGATCGCGTCCCGGACTTGAACCATCGGGACACGATTAAGTAAACTCGACCCTCGATCTTGCAAGAACGAGATCCAATCAAGCCAAATCGATCCTCGATCTTGCAAGATCGATAATCTGACAAACCCGGGACCCACTACTTGTTAAGACAAAATTTGTGAAAATTGAAGGTGGATTGACAACCACTTAAAAGTTTTGGTGGATTGGCAACTACTATTGCCACTTATAGTGTATTACAAATGTTCCCATGCAAATACATGTGTGTGTATATATATATATATATATTATATGTGTATATATAGGTATGTATATTATATGTATATGTATATATACATACATATTATGAATACATATATATGTATGTATATATACATATATATATGCATGTATTTATACGTATATGTATACGTATATATTTTATATATATATACATATACATATATATGTCTATCAGTATATACATATACACAAATATATTTTATAGATATGCATAAATATTATCCATACATTCAAATAATACATATATATATACATAAATTACATATATATACATGTATATTGTATATAAATATATATATTTATCCGTGTATTTTTGTTAGAAAATATATGTATGTATTTATGTACATATATAAATATACATACATACAAATATATATATATACATACATACAAATATATATTTATATATATATATATATGTATATATATATATATATGCATACATACATACACACACACCGCATTTATGGAGTAATTTTGTCATTTTGGAACACCCTCCTTATACCCTCCTCCCCTTATCCTACCTTATATACAAGAGTGTAACCACTAAGGTGGGTTTGGTATGACTGGACTTTAATCTCTTTTGACCTTTCTGAAAGTTTTGGTAATGAATTTTTCTGTGTCAGCTTTTGGATTTTGGCTATTGGCTTTGTGGTGTAAAACTCAATTCTGAAAAAAGTTGGTTTCATGAGTTTTTTTTTTTTTTTAATTTTTTCTTCTTCTAAAATAAAAATAATTAATTTTCCCATACTTTTTTTGTATTAACATACTAGGACATCTAATTAGACCTACCATAATTTTTAAAATAAATATAAAAAATGTAAAGTGGTAATTTTCACAAACAAACAAAAGTGTTGCATAACTAACTTTTTAACATCATGACTTTTTCACCAAACACATGCATCTTTTTTCATGAACTTCTATGTCTCGAATTTTTTTCACAACAATTAAAAATTTGACTTAAAATTTCAAAAAGTCTAATACCCGTTTTGCCCCTATGCCTTAATTACTAAAAGAATCGAGAAATCCTACCGCAAAAAGATCCCTACCTTTAGTGCTTGCTTTGTTCAGATTAAAATCTCATTTTGAGATTAAAATCTGCCATATAACTTAATTATGCTTGGTTGGTAGATTTTTCAAGGTAGATTTGTTGGGGGTTTAGATGATGCCTAAGTTCCTAACGTCTAATACCCGTTTTGCCTCTATGCCCGTTTTGCCTCTATGCCTTAATTACTAAAAAAATCGATTTATACAAGAAATTCTACCGCAAAAAGATCCCTACCTTTAGTGCTTGTTTGGTTCAGATTAAAATCTCATTTTGAGATTTAAATCTGTCATATAACTTAATGTTGTTTAATTGGTAGATTTTTCAAGGTTCAAGGTAGATTAAAATTTAATCTGCTAGAAAATTTGCAGATTAGTTAATCTGCAGATTTCTGGATTTTTTCAACTCTCAACATTCCAATACGAAATATAACATTGCCCTTCCTAGTTAAATACATGTGTGAATAATACCTTATATCTCAATTTTTCCACAACAAAAATAATGAGATTTTAAGGACTACACTGTAATTTCAATTATAAAAGCTACAAATCTTGCCAAATGCACTTACATTTTAATTCATGTTATCAGCTCATGCCAAACACTTTTCAAATTATAATTTCAACCAGCTTATACACTCCGGATTATTTTCATCAGATTATTGAGATTTTAAGCTGGAACCAAACATGCTCTTAGTAAAAGAAAAGAATCTCATTGTTCAGACATTTTGTAGAGGCGAACGTTCCACACCTTAAGGGTGTTCCGTGTTCCTAATCAATGAGTGTTTCTAATACTTTTGAGTACATCTTCACCAAGCCGCTCAGAACAACTGCATCCTTTTGCAACACTAGCAATTCGATAAATGACTAACCAATTAGCAGACGACTTTTCTGTTGCAATTGCAAGCACCAAATTGAAAAATTCTGGAGGCTGCGGATGTTATTGACATGCTTATGGATAATTTTTTGACTTTTCAAGTGTCAGATCCCATCAATCATTCCCATTCGGGAAGACGTTTGCAGAACTTTTCCCATAGAGTTCTGACAGGTAATGAATTTCTCATGTTCTCAAAGTGATTGATCCACAACGTTGGGGTTGTCGTGCCCCCTGGGGATGGTTTTAGGTCGTGTTTGTTTGTAATCTACATCAATTTTTGAGCATTGAACAACGTGGCCGTACCTGCACAGGAGCCACTTTCTAGAGCTCCAACACCCCAAGTACTAAACATGGTTCGTTTTCGTTACTTTTCTGACATAATTTTATTTTCTATCATTTCTTTATCCCGGAGGAAAGATTATCTTATGTATATTAGATAATGAAATTTATACATTCAGTACGTATAGTCTCATTGCAATAAATATAATGATGTTTGCTGCTATACTTTCTTCATGGGGTTTATGTGCGGAAATATTTTGCACGGAATTGATGTGTGCATTTCAGTGAAAGTTCATAAATGTTCCGACACAATGTTACTTAACATGAAAGATTAGCTTCGCACTTCATGTTAAATGCACTTGATTATGAAAAGATACAAATCTAATAAGTCTATGATCACATTCTCACATGTATTGAACTTTTTAATCAAGATGTTAAACGAATAGCAATTCATGTGTAACCGGACATGAGTAAAATGCATTGATTTTTGGTTTTTGATTCAAAAACTATATGAATGCACTTAGTTATTATAGGACATGTGCATTCATTAACCGTAATTTTATTCTATAACAATAATTATTTATGAGCATTCATCTGAAGAGAGCATTTTTCTTATACGTAAATAATTTGGAACCTGGTTTATTTTTTTTTTAGAAATGAATCAGGTTTTATTTATGAATAGATAAAGTTTATGTACTGATATTTATCGTCAAATTTTTCACCCGTATAAGCATGAACAATTTTGGGTAGGTGCATACACTTTTTTTTTATGCACACTTTTTTTTTATATCACTAGTGTTTAGTAAAAGTTCCAACCAACTTAAGTACCAATAAATAAGCCCGAAAACTAAATACTACTACTTCACATATCTAAGAAAAGTAAAAACAATTCGTTCCAATTTAATTTTAACTAACTTTTTGTAAATTTTGAATAACTTATGAAGTAACAAGGTTTGTGCCAAGTAGATATCCCTCAAAAATTTATAAAACTTCTCTCATTTTTTCTCTTAGTCACCTTCTCGTGGTGATAATTTAACAAACTGATACAGAGATTATGGATAGGGGGTGGTAGTTGCAGCCTGCAAGTATTGGATCCAATGGCATAGTACGTTAAATAGATTTCAAAATGTGGTCAAATAAAAAATACTAACATAATTATCTCCCTTCATCTCTGGTACTATTAATTAGGAATAAGTTATTTTAGTGAGACAAAATAAGAAAACATGGCGCAATATAGTGGAGAGTTTCTAAAGAGAGTGCATAAACAGAGTTTCCTTAGCATTTCTCTGAAACTTATTGAGAAAGGTAAGTAGAAGACGGAGGAAAATATGTTTTTTTTTGCCACAAAATAAACCGAATTTTCAATACAAAAAGAAGTATCGTATAAACAAAAAGCAAGAGTTTGGAGAAATTGTAGGAAAGTCTACTGCCAATTTCTTTTATGTTTAATCTGTTAAACAAAAAGCATGTGTTCATCAAGTGCCTTTGTTCTGCCCAATTCCTCAACGGCGTTACAAATTTTGGGTTAAGTGTCACAGAATAATAAACTGTAGGGGGTTGGTGTGGAAAATTAAAGTGCTGAGGAATTTGTGTCACAAATGTAAACTTTTTTTTTTAAATTCGTCAAAAATGTAATAGTGTAGGTAGTTTTTATGTCAATGACCCAATAATAAATGATGGTGTGGGTGGAGGTAGTTGGGAAGACTTAACCGGTTGGAGTGTAGATGGCAGTCTTGTAAATATTAAGAAGTTAAACAGTGGGGTCAGGGGGTGGAGGAGACCTCCACCATTTGAGTTGGTCTTAGGGATGCAAGAAAATACTCCGTGTATGAGCTTGATTGGCACCAGAAGGACTATCATAGTCCAAGTTCAAAGAAAATAGAGAGGTACCAGGTAAAACTCTCTAAACACGAACTTGGAAAAGGAGTCTAAAAAAGAAAAATACGTTGGAAGCCCCACCATGACGTTCGTGTTCAATCCCACTTGACGAAAAAAACCATTAATAAAAAACTCTTATCCTCTCTGTTCAGCTAATGACCCAAGCTTTACTTCAAGAGATATAGCACGATGGGCCTTGATATATTTGGAGTTTAGAATCAATTTAGCATGCTGCAACAAGGAATGCATCTGGTAATTGGTTCTGCGACCCCTACATAATGTACATCGCCACTTTCTTGACCGTGGATCAGCTATTAGTTCGATGAATTCAACGAATTTGTCGATGTAGCTTGAAAGCACAGGATCCTCACCGTCATCTGAATCAAAATCCTCATAAGTCGACATTTGGTATCACCAGAGCCAACTCTAGTTTTACGGTGTCCAAAAAAAAAGAAAAAAAAAAAAAAACACAAACAAACAAACAAAAAAAAAAATAAATAAATAAATAAATAATAAAATAATTTGAGAAATATACTAAAAAGACTTGAATATGATTTAAAAGGTTTTTCTTACTCATTTGACCCCACTAAATTCGTACCACACTGATATTGTTATATGTAATGATTCTTACCAATGTAAGAAGTTACTCTTACAACGCCACAAACTTCATTTGTGAAACTTCATCAGTAATACTGGATGTTTCCAAAAATAAAATTAAGAAATAAATATATCAGAAAGTAAATTAATCGGATTAAATTAAGTTGTAAAAAAAATGGTACGTTAGAATTTAGTCTGTTCAAAATACAAACACATAAGCAACTAGGGTGGTAGCTCAAGTGGTATAGTGTTGGAAGCCCCTGCATCAGGTCCCTGATTCGAACCCGGTTGGCGACTAAACAATTTCTCAAAGAAAAAATAAAAAAAAAAATACAGACACACAATTCCCTCACAAAAATAAACAAATACAGAGCAGCTAGGGTGGTAGCTCAAGTGGTAGGGCGGCCCCTGCATGAGGTCCAGGGTTCAACCCGCTTCTCGTAAAAAATATTAATAAAAAATAACAAATACATACACATAATTGATGGAGTTATCGTGCGATGGAGTTTCGTAAAATGTAAAATAGAAGCGCCTCGATAAGTCTCTAAATTATAAAAAGCTTTGTCAGCATATAGTATGATCAATATGAACAAACCCTTCGGGATGTAGTTGAGATGGTCGGCTCAGCATTCTTAAGACTTTGGGGCATTTGCCTTGAGGTCATGAGTTCAAACCTTGGGGCAACCTAAGGGCAGCCTATTGGCCTTCTCAACTGCAAGCCTGTCAACCCGGGTTTTCTCAGGCTGGTTTGCGTCTCTAGTGTTGTTTGCAGGCTATTGCACTAGAGCGGGGGTTTACCCAATGCACACCCGATTCGGATTGCTGTTGAGTGACCAATTTCGGGGCAAACTTAACCAGATTCTGCAAATATTGGACAGAAATTCGAATTCCCAAAAAAGCAAAATCAGTTAAAAACTCACATACCTATGTTAAATGTCCCGACTGTTGGAGACTGCCGCCGCCGTGGGGTTTCCTAGTGCGCGAGAGAGACAATGAGTCCTCCTTGCTGGCCGGTTGTTGTGTTTTCTCTAAAGGTGGGAGATATGAAAAAAGAGAGAAGCTGATGGTACTAGTACTAGTAGTAATATTTGAGACAGTACCACTGCTTTTACAAAGAGGAAGGGATAGGACTCTCTCTCTCTACCTCGAGAATCAACGAACCAACTGCATCGCGAGAACTTGAAAGGGAACAAAAGACAAGCACCAAGAAACAGAGGGGAAGGGAAAGAAACTCTCCCTTTTCAAAAGTTACAATTTCACCACATAATTATAGCCCCCACTTACTTTTCAAAAATTACAATTTCAGCACATAATTTATAAATTATATACAACTTAGCCCCCGCTAAAATTATACAATAGCCTCAATTACTTGAGTTTATTTATTATAACTTTCTCACATTAGAATTTAGACCCCACTCAAGTGAAATTCGGGATCCTCCCACTGTGTAGTTGAGTTGGTCGGGTGACCATTCCTAAAACTTTGGGGCATTTGCCTTGAGGTCTTGAGTTCAACCTTGGGGAAACCCAAGGCCTTCTCAATTGCGAGCCTGTCAGCCCGGGTTTTCTTTGGCTGGTTGCCTCTCTATTGTGATTTGCAGGTAGAGCGGGGGTTTACCCAGTGCGCACTCGAAGGGTAGTGGCTGCGGGTTCCCACGTCATAAAAAAATGTCCCAACTTGGAGAATTTTTTTGGTGCTTTAAGAACATATCCAACCATGAGGGGGAGGGGCAAAACCGTTAAAAATACGGACCATGTCCAACCATGAGGGGGGACGGGGAGGGGGAAGGTGGGGGGGGGGGAGAATTTAGGCATGGGTGGGGGATGGTTTGGATGCATTTCCCCTTAACATCCCCCTCCCCCTCCCCCTCCCCCTCCCCCGTCCATTACATCTAATTAATCCAATTTTGGAATATGTTAATTACACTTAATACTTATTTATTATTATAATATGCATTTTTAATTACTATTAATATATTTTAATTATTATCTTTTGTTATAAAACAGTAAATAATATTTTCTTCGATATTTGAACATTTTTGTGAATAGATATTTATGGGTAAAAGACAAAAAAACACCCTCCATTTATGGGAAAAATACAATTTTCCCTCTGATTTATGGGGAAAATACCTTTTGCACCCCTGTCAGTGGATGGAGGGTGGACAGATACCACCCTTCTGTTACAATCCGTTAGTTTAGGGGTGCAAACTGACTTTTTGTGACCATTTGACCCTTACAAATTGTGGACAAATAACACCCTTTTTTGTTTATTATTGAATTTATCATGTTCTTGATGTTCTTGGTGTTCTTGAGCACCACCTCTACTACCACCAAATCACCACCTACACCACAACCACCAACACCACCACCAACACAACAACATCAACAAGAACAATTTCACCAACACCAAACACCCACTATCGCCTCCAACTCTCTGTACACAGTTGCAGCTCCCACCCAATGCCCAACACCAATGCGTACCCACATTTTTTTCCACCATTTACACCACCATCACTATCTCCAATCTTAATTACCATCACCATTATCACCATCACTACCACCTCCAACCTAATAGAGCCATATACCAACACCCTGCAACTTCATCCAGAAGACCACCATTGAAACACCACAGCTCGCAA
This sequence comes from Linanthus parryae, assembly GCA_023055425.1. Lineage (NCBI taxonomy): Eukaryota > Viridiplantae > Streptophyta > Magnoliopsida > Ericales > Polemoniaceae > Linanthus > Linanthus parryae. The sequence continues at coordinate 68,544,011 of JALGPY010000007.1, read as the reverse complement.
CCTAGATTATCACCAGCTACAACCATTTTCACCATACACCACCATAACCTGCTCCAAAATACCCAAACACCTAATCTTCCATCACTACCAATGCTACTCACAAGTTACATCAATACCACCCCCACTACAACCAAAACCCACGAACAATACAAACAGGGCCAACGCCCAAATCTACTAGGGTATCTCCAGGGCCAAATTTGGGTCCCGACCCGACCCCAATCCGCTTTCTACATCACCGTCGTCGTCGACGACCAATTGACCCTCCTCGACGGCGACTCACCTATTGTAGCACTCGCAGAGACGAAACCTGTAAAGCCGAAATCATCACAATCCATTGTTTCCAGAAGACAACATGTGTTCGGGAATACACTGTACACTACGAAAGCTACCTTCGGAGGCAAAATTAGGACTATATCTATCAATTACAGGGTGGGTGAAGATCAAAGACTCAGATTTTGGATCGATCGGTAGAGGCTCAACTTTTGGATCAAAAGATCCATTCAGAGAGGGGTTGGAGGCGATGGTGGACAGCAGTGGTGGTAACCATCGGACTGGGGCTGTGATTTGGTCAGATTCAGAGGGGTAAGGGACTCTCTGGTGGTCGGAGATAATCGAAGAGGCGGTGATGGTGGGTTGCTGCACCGTTTGCAATTCAGATAGCTCGGTTTCAATCTCCGACGAGGCTAGAGTCACCGGAGTCGGAAACCCTAATCTGGCGGAGTACCGCCAACAGGTTCTGCCATTTGAGAGCTAGACGAGAAGCTTCCGCCATTTCGCCGTTAGAGTGTGAGTACCGCCCACAGGTGCGGTGGAAAGAGAGAGAGAGAGAGAGAGAGAGAGAGAGAGAGAGAGAGTTGAGCGGCTAGGGTTAGAAATGAGTGAAGAGGGGGAAGGAATGGGTATTTATACCGGTTTAAATTACCTTGATCGTGAGGGTATTTTTGTCTTTTTGAGCCTCTGTTAGTCCTCAGTTACTTTTTAACTCTGACAGGGGTGCAAAAGGTATTTTCCCCATAAATCAGGGGGCAAAATGTATTTTCCCCATAAATGGAGGGTGGTTTTTGTCTTTTATCCTATATTTATATTAATATTATTTCAATTTTATTTTTATCACTAAATAATTTATTTTAAATCATTAAATATATTTCAAAAACAAACCTAATTAGGTTGGGGAGGGGGAAATGCGACATGGTTGGAGATGCTTTAAAAGAGAACGAAACTGGTGCTCTACTCCACATCGAAATTGCCATACGTTCATTATTGTAGATTGATAGCAGACTCGTCAGAATATTTTAACGGCGCTAGTTGACATTAAATACATCACTCATTCTCTCTATCTTCCTCTCTTCATTTCTGCGGACAGAGAGACCCACAAGTCTACGGCCATGGACACCGGCGATCGAATGGGCAACCAGGGGGAACAAAATAGTCTGGTCGACACCAATTTAAGCTTGGCTTCCAAATAAAGATCTTTGAAAAGGAGGCAGAGGCTTATTTCCCACCAGCTCTTCTACCCTATTCGGGTGACATATGTGCGTCAAATCTAGTATCTCTTCGACTAGTACAAGAATTATTTCCCTGGTCCATGCATTCACATTTCATCATCAATAGATCCGCATAACAAGCTTTTGAATTGCTGCAGGAAGACTGATACGGTATCCGTATCAATATTTATTTATTTATTAGTATTTAGTTATGATATTATGTTATTTCACAATCCGGGCTAGGCCCGTTAGGTCTAGGATTAAATCCAATATTTTATCTATTTAAGTGATGTACTCCCCTAGTATTATTAAAGAAATAAAACAAATGTAGGTCTAGGGTTAGGGTTAGGTCCAGTATTTTATCTATTTAAGTGTACTCCCCAGTATTATTCAAGCAATAAATTAAATATTTAATTTATTGTTTAAATAATACATTTGATTTATTGCTTGAATAATACTGGGGGAGTACATCACTTAAATAGATAAAATACTGGACGTAACCCTAACCTAGACCTAACGGGCCAAGTCCGGATTGTGAAATAACCTAATATCATAACTAAATACTAATAAATAAATATAAATTGATACAGATACTGTATGAAAGGCCAGATCAGAAACCGGTGACAACGCCGCTGCCAATGGTTGCCTCCCAACCACAATCGCTTGCCTCTCCAGACCTAGACCTAGACCTACCCACAATTCTTTCAGCAAAAATCATGGGTTTTCAAACACTAAAGTTATTGAATCCAACCAAGAAAGTTAGTTAAATTAATTTTCTAATGTTGATAGAAAGAAGTAATATAGCTGCAAATAAACCTAACCGATAAAATTGTTTCACGAATTGTCAACAGTTCGTCAATAACACAAGTTTGTAGTTAGGAACTATAAAGAAATCTCGTAAGCTTCAAATGGAACCCAAAAGGAGATATGTGACTATGTGAGTTCTATTACAGGTGGGGGTTTCCATTGTGTAAAACCTGCTGATGGTATAGTTGAGGACAAAGTGATTACTTCTATTAGGTCAATTGTTTTTGGGGCATTTAGAGCTTTGTTACTGATAAAATTTGATATGTGGTTTAATGGATGAAGAAGAGCAGAGGGAGACATCATGAGAGAGAAAGAATGGTGTAGAGAGAGAAATACGGAAAGATAAGAAATTGAGGTGAATAAAGACTGGAAACTCACTCTGTTAAAATGGTTTCAAGAAGGCGTGACACACTTGACAGGTGGAGCTTCGTCAATTGAATATACGATTTAAAAATATAATAATTTGTGTTATCCATGAAAAAGTTGCTAAAGAGTTACTAATACTATCATTTTGTTATCCAAATCTCCGGGTCGAAGTGACACGGATATAAAATTCAAAATAAGAAGAAATTTTTTGTGTTGGAACTGTAAGTAGAGTGTAGTTGACGTTATTCGTTTACTGTTGAACCTCGAAACAGAGCAAATTGCACTCCTCTTGTTTCTGGTGTTCCAACAGCTTTAGCTTTTACAGGGAGTCAGAGACTACCCGTGGCCCCCACCCACTACTAGTACTACTACTTCTGTACATACAGTAAAGGTATGTTTGGATTTCTAGAATTAGCGGTATTAGCTAATATTGGACTAAATATAGTCCATGTATTAGTTAATAGTATGTTTGGTTACTCGGACTAATTGTAATACCAGTACTAAATAGTGAAAAAGATGGTATTTAATACCCCAAATTATTTACCCTCTCACATGAGGGTATTAGCTGGATTGGACTATTTATAACTATTTTTAGGGTTTTTTTAGGTTACTATTTATAACTTAATAGTGAAATAATACTGCACGAAACTAAAAACATTATTAATTATAGCTCAGCTAATCCAGTCCAATCCTATCCGGAAAAATTTAGTCCAATCCAATCCAGTCCGGATAGTCCGGAAAACAAAACGTGCCATAAACGATTTTAGTTTTCCCTCCCATTTAGGATTCCTTGAGCAAACGATTTTTAAACTATTTATTAACTCCCTAAACTAGGGTGGGTTTGGAGAAATTTTTACTTTCTGTAGAGCAAACGACGTGGGTTTGGTATGACTTTTTTGACTTCCAAGTCTAGTTTAGTTGCGAAAAAAGATCGTGACAACGAAGTTCATGAAAAAAGATGCATTGTTTGGTGACAAAAGTTTTGCATTAAAAAAGTTCGTCATGCAGCACTTTAATTTGTGAGAGCATCTCTAATGGAGTGCTAAAAGTTGTCCAATGCAGTGTTAAAAATTGTGGTAATTCTAAACTTTTTAACATTATGCTAGTAATTGGTTTCAAATTTGAGACCAACTATAGAATTGTCCTAAAGACAGAACCAATATTCTATCTTTCGATCTCTTGGTTTCTATTTACTACTACCACTCTGTCCTGCCTCTTCCTCCTCATTGAGGAAGAGCACGAGAATTAAGAAATACAAATGTCCTTTTTACTATTTTACCTCAATCTTTCCACTATATTCTCTTTTATGTCCTCCCCCCTCTCTCTCTGAATTTGTTTCTCATAGAAAAAACACCATCACCACCATACCAAACACAAATCTAAGAAAAACTGGAACCAAAATACAGATTACAAAATAATTACAGATCGTAGTAGAATAAGAGTTACTCTACAACACTAAGATAAAATTATTTTAAAATTGCAAAATTTGGCTATCCAAATTATTGGTTCAAAGTGACCCAATGAATCTCTATTCTATAAAACAACATGGTTTAACTGACTTATGACATTTCAGCATTTAGATTAAATAAATCAGCCCCAGCCCTTAATATTTCACCTACCACCAACTTAACTACCGACTACTTAACTACCACCTTAAGTACCCACTACTTAAAAATTTACCATCTCTCGGATTAATTTACGAAATTATCAAAAGTGTGTAAGAACATGACTTGATGGATATCATGTAAAATTACCGGGGATGCCATTTTCATCTTCTCCTCCAGCAAAATCGATTATGAAACGTGTTTTTTGGGTAGTGCCCTCGGGCACGTGCAGTCCCCTAGTTTATTATATAAAACATCATGGTTTAACTAACTTCTGCTTTTTAGCATTTCGACTAAATAATCAGCCAGAGCCCTTAGATATCACCGACCACTCACTTAACTACCCACTACTTGAAAATTTACCCCATCTCTCGGTTTAATTTCGTAATTATCAAAAGTGTGTAAGAACATACTTGATGGATATCATAACGAATTACCAGGAACGCCATTTTCATCTTCTCCTCCAGCAAACGTGTTTTTGGGTAGTGCCCTCGGGCACGGGCGATCCTCCAGTAGTGGTAAAATTTCCCAATGGTTCAAAAGAGGTGGGACAGAGTGGTAATACGTATAAAATACTATGGTACTACGTAGGTTTTTCAAAATAAGAAGACATTTCCACAATTATTTTGTCAAAAAATGTTTCCATATTTTTCTGGTAAAGTCAAGAAGAAGGACACCTAGGATAGAAGCAAACAGTAATAATAATAATAATAATAATAATAATAATAATAATAATAATAATAATAATAATAATAATAATAATAATAATAATAATAATAATAATAATAATAATAATAATAATAATAATAATAATAATAATAAAAAGGGGAGTATGCAGATAGATATGCAGCACAAATACTCTAGAAGGGGGGGGGGATTGAATAGAGTATGCCAACTTTTTTCAAAACTTGGTGGAGGAGAAAAAATTCTTTGAAGAGCAGTGAAGTTCAAGGACTTGAAAAGAGTTTCAAGCCTTTGGAATGAAGTATAGTTTGACATGAAACATACAAGTCTTTTTCAAGGCCTTGAAAAGAGTTTCAAACCATTGAAACAGAGAAGTTTGAATGCTGAAAATATTAAGTATGTGAATGAACTGTAAATGCAAGAGACACGTGATTTATAGAGTTCAGTCCACTTGGACCTACGTCTCTACCTCAGGGATCTTCTCCCTGCAAGATTTTCAACACAATTCTTATTAATAAAAAGCTAAGCCCTAGATCTCAAGCACAGAGAATTTCCTTACTCTGTTACAACTTGTGGTTCTCTCTAACCTTTCTAGTCCCTGCTCTAGCTAACTGATTAACTAAGAATTCTCTATTGTTCACTTTGAACAATCCTAAAGAATGAAAGATAGAAATAATACAAGAATGATCTACAAATAAAGCACAAGACAGAAGAACACTGAAGTGTAGAACTGCAGGATGAATGCAGTGATCTTCTGTGAGTTGGATTGAGAGAATGATGAACTTCTTTGATGCTTGTTAATTTGAGAGATGAGTCTCTCTTTTTTTTTTGCCCGTTGAGTACATTCTCTTGTTGCTTCAAAATGAGATCTATGTATACAGTTAGAGGCTTTGCAAATCTTCCCAGATTTTCAGCAACAACTTCCTGTTTTGTAGGCAACAAACTTTGACTCTCGTAACAGCCTTCTCCAATGGATCGTTGATTATAATCTTCAGAGATATTGTTATGATCTTGTCTTTAAACAAATTGAGAAGCTGTCATGAATATCTGATTTATCACATAATCATTTTCTCTTGATATTTCTTTCCTGCAAAAGATAGATTAGGAAACAAATCCTGAAAACTTAGGAAATAAATTTTTCCCGCAAAACTGAGTCAAAGAGATGGATTAAATGATGTTAGATATATCAAAACAGTTTTTTTTTCATTATCAAGTAATAACACATCAAGCATAGGGGTGATAGAGATAGAATCAGATTAGAAGAGTTAAGAAAAACTCCCCCTTAGACCATGCATAAAGGTCAGACAGTTTCAAGGCCTCTAAAGAGCCCTGAAACCTGATTCAAGGTTTTGAAAACTGGTTCAAGGCCTTGAAATAACTAAGTATTTCAAGTCCATGAAACCTGTGACCTTACAATAATAATAATAATAATAATAAGAACAATAACAAAATAATAACAATAATAATAATAATAATAATAATAATAATAATAATAATAATAATAATAATAATAATAATAATAATAAGATGAGAGCTAACATTTCATCTCAACCACTCATTCAATAATCATCTAGTAATCTATCTTTGCCAAACTAAGCCTCACTGAATATTGCTTTTATTGTGCAAAGGATAAAATCGAAAAGGAGCAAAACCCTTTGGTGGGGAGGGAAAGTTGTCACTACAACAAAAGTGAAAAATTTCTACCAGTACTGGTCTGAGAACGTTTCAAATTGTGTAATTATCACCACCCACAGTATTTATGTACCAAAATAAACCCCCATTTATCTACTACTTGGTCTGTTTCTTCTCTTTATTCCAGTTTTAATTTTTTCATCCGTAGGCATGTCACTTTGACCCGGTGATTTGTATAGCAAAACGATACAGTTTTTCGGTAATTTTTCATGGTGTTGTAAAGCTTACTGTACCACACCATAAAAGTTTACCAAAAGTTTACAACGTATTGCAAATCAAATTATGGGGTCAAAACTATCTGATGAATAGTGGTAAAACTCAAAAGTGGAAGAAAGAGAAGAAACAGAGGAGTACCAAGTAGAATGAGTATTATGTTTAGGAAGTGATATTTCCACAAGATAAATTTAACTACTCGTAGTTTTCAACTAGACTGCCATACATAAAAAACGATAAATTTATCGTACAATAATGAGAAAATTGTTTCTCATTCACCATCGTAAGTCCTCCAGAGATCCCACCAAACAGAAAATGCATCACCTGCCCAGTAACACTTTTGGCATCGTTCCACTGTACGATTTTGTTGATGCAGAATCAAATGATCACGATCGATAATTTGACTGATTCGCATCAAGCTTACACATCTTAGCCTCCTAGTCATTCTCTGCCGCCTCATGACGAGACAAGTGAAAGCTGGGGTTGTATCGAAACGCTGGTGTACGTAGACTTTCTATTGTTTCCAATGATTCCTGAGCATTCCGAAAAACACGCTCAACCTCATCGTCCCACTCACCATGAGCAATTGCAAATAGACCCCATTCATACTTTGACAGAACGTGCCCCTTTGCAGCCGCAGCTTTTAAGAGCTCGCTCGACATCCCCCAGTCATGTTTAAGCAGGGCATACTGCAACAAGGTGAGACTTGAGAATTGAGACATCATTGAAGAAAGAAATAACACAGGACATGGATTTAATAACGACAGTAGAGAATAAAACTAAAAAAAATATCATATCGGCGCAGTTACCAGTCCGAGCTAGAAGGACGCCTCCAAATTCCCAGATGCCTCACACTTATTAACAAAACGCATCTGGACACGACTAAGTTCTGGCAAGGCCAGGAGAGTTTCAATGTTTAGATACTTGAGCAAGATCGAATAGTCGCGCAGCCTCCTACCGAGAGTCTTACTAGCGGCCCTCAATGTTAGAAGGTCTCTGTGCGAATTCTCTGACACACTCCTCGTGATGATTTTGAAAACATCATCGTGAACACACTCCAGAAAGGAATCGCTTGAAGCAGGCTCATCCATTTCTATAAAATTTATTTGCAGGAGCACGACAGTTACGATCTACTCAATTGGTGGGTATGTGTGGATAAGCTTTTCAGAGGAAATGTCCGATACATTCCGCGCTCTGATATGGAACTCTATAAAAGAGCAAATCTATATCTGTATCTAGGTGTTTTACTATTCATATATGCTTTGTTGTACATATTCTATACTGTTGGATCATTTTAGAATTGGTGGTTCGTTGGATCACTAGGGGATTGCCCGTGCCAGATGGCATGTTGGGCATCCCTGTTAAAAACATCGTGTTATTTTAAACTCATTTGGTATGTCTATTTTTTTGCATGTTTAAAAACAAAAACATGCTGAAAACAGCTTTTGAAAACACAGCAAATGTGGTGGTTTTTTAGTGTTTATTTTTCATACTATTTGTGTTTAAAGACATTTCAACTACGATTACATGTAACAAATATTAAATATATGTCGGTATTGTACGTAGAAATGATATTCAAGCAAATTAATATTGAAATTTAGTAATGTTGCCGAATGTTTTTTAATGTTAAACTCTGTTTTTAAACGGATACCAAACAGTTTTTTGATTCCGTTTTTAAACGTGTTTTTTCTGTATGTTTTTTTCCACTGTTTTCCAGTTTTGAAATGGATACCAAACAAGCTCTAAGAAAATCTCACAAATTGTATTGTAATGTCATGAAACAAAATAAGTATTTCATCCACAAAAAATCTGAACTTATTTTTAAGGTGCACGTTAGGGCCGAGCAAAAACCCGAAAAACCCGACTTTCCCGATCGGTCCGAGCCGAACGGACCCAATAATGACAAAAAATGATCTTAGATGATTAGATATGAGTTGAGATTTCTCAAACCCGACCAAATTCGGGTGATACACGCATCACATAATTTTTAACCCGTTTTCACCCAACCCACCCGAACATATTTGCTTTCCTTAGATAAATACTACCTGTGGGCCTAATAAATACATGACCCTACTCAGTTGGCAGTTACCACATCTAACTATGCATTTAATATTGATACCTTGATACCTACCCACTATCTAGTCAACATCCATTCATTTCAATTCAGTTCTTGTTTCGAGAGAGAGAGAGGTGAAATGGCAGAGAGAAACAGAGTTGGGAAGTCGACAACACAGCACACACAGATTCAATATTGATCGTAATCTTCACCTACAACGCATATCTTGTATTTTTCTGGCTACAACTCACTCGCGGACCAAGCTATTGCTCACCGGAGCTTCTTCCACATAGTTGTTTGAGAAATATTTCTTTGTTATGCCATTTTTCCGGGGACTTCATCGCTGAAAAGAAAGCTGGAATCTTCCTTGACCAAACCCGATTCAACCCGCCCGTCCCCGATCGAAACCGACCGACCCGAAGTTTGCGGGTTTCAGAGTGCAGACGATCGGGTTCGGTTCGAGATCTTCCTCACCCGAGTAGGTCGGTTCGGTTGGCGAAGTGGCGAAATGCCCGGCCGAACCGACCCGTGCTCAGCCCTAGTGCACGTTTACATCAGGTTGATTTTACAATTACAATTATTGAAAACTTTTTCTTAAATGTTCTCTCTCAATTTTTTTATAAAATAATCGCCATACTTAAAAGTTTATTCAAAACTAATAATGTTAGACATTATTATTTAAACATTTCAAAATTAATGATGCGAAACCAAAAGACTCTAATCGACCAACTCATTCGAGCCACGAAAGGATCGCCTACTATGGACTTAACGGAGACTGGATCAAGTATTGAAGAGATAGCTGATCAAAGTCGCCAATTTGTTGATATGCAGTTTTCGTACACCAACCGGAGCTCAAACAGTGCAGCACTTATGCTGGCAAAGCTGGCGAAAGATGAAGAAGCTGGTTTCCACTTCCGAAGACACCATGTTCCTGTTTGTCTCTGGTTAGTTTTTACATGAATCATTTTCTTAAAAAAAAACTATTTTTGTCCTAGTGCGGGTTTGATACACGAATATATCGGGTTACTAGGGTTTACCTAGCGTGATATTAATTCTAGACACTATAAAGTCTCCACACACACGACACGAACACAAAACACTCTCAAAATTTTAAACAATTTCATTGATAATCAAAATACATTAATTACAATTGCTTAAATAGAAGAGACTAATGCTAACCGCAGACTCTATTGGGCCCGGCCCGGTCTACTAAATAATTAAAAATTTGAACCTAGGACCTCATGCAGGGGCTTCGAACGCTCTACCACTTGAGCTACCACCCTAGCTGCAAGAGTTATCATAATCTTTAAGATTGGCATATACTTATATATCTTAATAAAAAAATAATTCATATCTTAAAATAATGTAAAAACATGTAATTTGATGAAAATTTTGCATTATCTTACATATATGAAATTATAAATTTTTTTTTCTTAGATTTGTTAGTAAACATTGTATTTACAAAAATGATGTGAAAATTAAGGGTATAATTGTTTTTTATATTTTTACATCCAATATTACGCAAAGTTAATGGAAGGGTACCTACTTGCTTGAAAATCCAAAATGTGAAACTCGTAAAAAAGCCGTCCAATAATTAACGGATTATTTGTTAGTTGACTAATAAACTCACTTTATTGAGGGTAAATTGGGCTACCCAAAAAATATGAACATCAAGAGAACCCCTGTCCTCCCCTCCTCTCCTCAGCCATCAATCGCTTCGTACCCAGAATCAGCCACCACAACCACCTTGTCTGCCCAACCCAGTTTCCGATTGGATGTCCCATGTCGACCATCGCCGCCACCATCCTCCACCGTTGATGTTGTCTGCATCCAGACCTGCAAAGGCCTTCATTTCTCCATCTTGAGGTCGAAATTGACAAGGTAAAAATCCAAATCGATCTATAAATCAACAAAATATGGAATCGAAATCCGAAAATACCAATCAGTGAAAATGAAAGTTCAGATCAAGAATCCTCCAATTTATATTTCTCTCTCTCTCTCTCTATAGCTTGATGAATCTGAACAGTAACCATCTGCTTCCTTTGAAACCCACACACCCACCTGAATCAATTTCAGCTTCGATTCCAATCAAAACCCAAACCCATATTTCAATTGATAATTCTCCAATCGTCCTCTTTGTCTTTCTCTCTAGCTCGATGAACCCAAATCAATCTGTTTCAAGACGAACCCTGAAAATATTGAAACCCATAAAAAACAAACCACTCAATGGGTTTCTGTTTCTCCACTCATAAAACCATGTCGCAGCATATTTATTTTTTGGTATAAACAGAGGACTTCCACGTTCTTATATTCTTCTACCTTTCTTTCATAATTTTAAATTTTTCTATTATTATCATATTATATTTATGTAATGACAAATTTAGCCTTCTGTCACCGTTAGTGTGTGGATGGATTTTTTTACCAGTTTTACATTGACATCTTTTTTCCAAATGGGGAGTGCAATAAGCTAGTTTTAGAACTGGGGTTGCTATGTGAGAGTTTCAGCATAACGAAGATATGCATTAAGTAATTACGCCTTATTTGGTTACCACTTGTCTGTTTTTGCAAAATACGGGTACCTCCAGTGCAATTTAGCCCAAAAGAAAATGTTGTTATGCGTAAACTAATATGTGAATAAATTAAGTCATTAAAAGAGCCACATAGGAGGTTTCCACTATTTTCGATCTCCCAAATCACCCCACGTTTCATGATCATGAATCATGGGTGATGGTTGACAAACCAATCCAACTGCTACAGCAAAACTACATGCCCCATAACTTAGGTCCATTGCAATTAGCCCTCAAAAGGAAAAAAAATGTATACATCAACACCCTCAGTTGCATTTTAAAGAACTAGAAATCTCCTCTGAATTCATTTTAATTGTGAAGATAAGCTTTAATTGGTGATTTTGGTGTAAATTAATTTAGTAACTTTCATATTTGCGAAAATAAGCTTTTTTTTAGGAAATTTCGAAAATAAGAAGAACTATTATCTTCCATTGTTCCTGATTATTTGATACACTTATGTGTGTTGTCTTTGTTTTTCTGTCTGTGTCTATGGATGAAGTACTTATTTTGTTTGATGACATTACACTTGGTGAAACGTTCTCAATGTCTGTTGGGTAGTGCCCTCGAACACGTGCGATCCCGTAGTAGTACGATAAAAAACAAAGGTACTTTGAAATAAGAAGACGTTTCCACATTTTTTCTTTCAAACAATGTTTCTATATTCCAAAACAAGTTTTCAACTAAAAGCAATCAAAAACCAATCTTAAACTCTCTCTTGAGCTAATGAACCCAGTTTTACTTCAATTGATATCTCAAGTCTTCGTTGGGCTTGATTTATTAGGAGCTTAGAAACGATTTAGCATGCTACAACTAGGACTGCATCTGGTAATTGGTACCGCGACTCCTAAATAATGGATAACGCCACTTTCTTGATCGTGGCTCAGCTATAAGTTCGATAGATTCGAGGAATTCGTTGATGTAGCTGGAAATCAGAGGATCCTCACCATCATCTGAATTAGTATCCTCATAAGTCGACATTTGGTATCACCAGAGCCAACTCCAGTTTTAGGGTGTAGTAAGCAAAAAAACAAATAACCAGAAAAATAAATAATAAAATAATTGAATAAATATACCAAAAAGACTTGAATTTTATTTAAAAGTTTTTTTAAAAACAAACTTGACCCCACTAAATTTTTACCACACTATTAGTAATACTATTTGCCTCTCAAAAATAATAGTAGTACTTCAACAACAAATTGTAGGGGAATATAAAATGAATAAACATAAATATCAATAAATAAATGAATAGTGAAAAATGTTATGATACCAGAATTGGAATAATGGAACCACGACTATTCTCTCACATGTTTAAAAATATATTATATTGATGCTATATTAAATTTCTTTTTTAAAGGGATGATATATTATTAAATTTCCAGGCTATAACTTTGTAATTGACGTGTCATCACAATATGTAATTAACAGTTAAACGGTTAAACCCATCTTCCCTCCAAATATTTCCCCCCCACATATGTTGTTGTTTTGCCGATCTTCCATCCAAATATTTTCCCTCCACAAAATTTGTCAGCCCCGATTCCCTCCACATATGTTGTTGTTACCAATATTCCCTCCAAATATTTTCCCTTCACAAAATGTGTCAGCCCCGTTACCCTCCACATACGTACAGTTACTTCAGTTGTTTGGTAAAGTGTGGCATAACTAGTCACGTGACTGGGTTGACTCCTCCTATTAACAATCTCAGAACCATGATGCTAACTAAGAGCCGATCATTCGAAGTCGCATTACGTGGTGAACCCAATAATTTACAACTGTTGGAGGATATACTGGATATGATCAGCAAAGAACTCATGGCTTGCAATTGTGAGCTCGTCTTTTGGAGATGTTGGGAGGAAAGGAGATACCGCGATTACAAAATCATGTTCACACCGCACGTGACAGCCAGTTTGCAGCGGTGAAGCAGTTGTGCTTCGGGCCTGGAAGAAGTCGTTGATGAAGTAGAAGACAATGCGATTACAATAGTCTCATGGATCCATCATCCATGCATGTGTGTTGCAGTTGCCGGATAATATCTGTTGTGGCTCACTGCCGATTTAGTCTCCGCTGTTGTACATTGCAAATGTACAACAATGAGTATTTTGTTAGATGAATGAATGCACGTTTGTCGATATATATCCCATAATGAAGTAGTTTTCCCTACTTCTACGACCGTCCCTAATGAACATCTCGAATGAATACCGTATTGTTGATAGTAGATTATTGTATCGTGTAGGCCTAAATCTTGTTGAAGTAGGGGTATGTGAGAACAGTTTAATACTGTAGAGGACATCAATAAATCCAGAACCAGGATCATATATCTAGGAGAAATATTTATGATAAACCTTTTTATTTTTGTTGAGGAAATATCTAAGTGATATATCAAGTGGGTGTGAATTGTGTGTGTTTTTTTATTGAATTTTTTTCTCGATAGTGTAACCGAAATAAAATACAATACCGTAATTTGATAAAAAAATCGTGGAGGATTAGTAGTATACCATAGTTTTTTTGAGAATGATTGTACCATAGTTGATTTTGGTTTTCTTGTAGATATGTTTTTTTTTTCTTATAAAAAAGGATACCATGTGTTTTCTAAGTGAATTTTTGGTACAATCTTTTATTAAAAAAAGGATTGTACCACAGGGTGTTTTTTTTAAAACTCATTTGGCATGGCTGTTTTTTTTGCCTGTTTAAAAACAAAACATGCTGAAAAACAGCTGTTTAAAAAATAGCAAATGTGTTGTTTTTTTGGTTTTTTCCCCATATTATTGGTGTTTAAAGACATTTATACTATGATTAGATGCAAAAAGTATCAAATACATGTTGGTATTGTACGTTAAAATGATATTTAAGCAAATTAATATTGAAATTTAGTGATATTGCCAGATGTGTTTTTGATTTTAAACACTGTTTTTAAATGGATACCAAACAGTTTTTTGATTCTGTTTTTAAACGTGTTTTTTAATCACGTTTTGTTTCTTCGTTTTTCTTGTTTTTAATCTTAAAAAAACTGTTAAAACACTAAAAACTGTTTTCTGAGGACTAGCCGAATACCTTCTCTACACTAGTTATATTCGACATGACAGACACTGCTTGCTTTTAAGATTCTTTCCACTCAAAAACCCACTGTCCGAGCGGAGAAGCTTGTGTGCAAATGGAAGTCGTCCTAGAAATGGCTGAAGCTAATGCATGTGATAATTTTATGGAAATAGTTCACGATGACGTCTTCGAGATCATCACGCGGAGTGTGTCGGCGAATTCTTACAAAGACATGCTATCATTGAGGGCCACAAGTAAGACCCTCCTCCATGGGAGGCTTCTTGACTATTCCGACTTCCTCAAGTATGCAAACATTGAAAGTCTCCTGGCTTTGCCTGAATTGAGTCTTGTTCAAATGGATTTTGTTCGTAAGTGTGATGCATCTCAGAATTTCGAGGCGTCCTTCTGGCACGGATTGGTAAGGGGGTGGATCTGATGTTTGAAATTTTTTGATATCTTTTAGTATCATTTCCCACTCATTTATTTATTTTTTAACCTATTATTATGGACCTATTTATTGTATTATTTGTTGTCTCTCTCCTTGTTGCAGTATGCTTGGCTTGAATATGAGGATTGGCGATGTCGAGCGAGCTCTTGAAAGCTGCGGCTGGAAAGGGGCACGTTCTGTCGAAGTATACATGGGTCCACTTGAAATTGTACATGGTGAGTGGGATGAAGAGATCGGGCGTGTCCTTCAGGAAGCTCAGGCATTCGAGCGGGTTGAAAGACTGCGTGAGCGCCTATGCGAGCGTTTGGTTACGAGTCCAACTTTTAGGCGTCTTTTCAGGCATGTTCAGTGCATTCGGTGGGTCGATTTCGGATGTGACCTACATATAGAAAGTCTTCAAGAGGAAAGTTGCGAGAGGTGTGTGTTGGGCAGATGAAGAATTTCCTGTGTGGTGGGATCTAATGCGGACTTCCGCTTGTCTATTCGATGATGAGTTCCATTAGTGATGACAATTTGTGACAAGTAACGGGATTGTAGAAACGTTTAGGAGAATAGATGTAGCAGTATCTTCTTCTGGAATTGCATAGCACCCAAATGCATATACACATCGTCACACATTGCAAACCATTTTACAAATCTCAAGCGTACACGGTTACTATAGACAAAATATAAAACGACTCCACAATGCCAAGGATATCAACTTGTACAAAGTAGTCACCAACATAAACAACTTGGTGTGGAGCCTTCTACGTTCATATTCTGTGTGGAAAAAAAAATGAGCCTTTTGGATGCCACAATGACCGAATTTTACGAAAACGGGGTGGTACTCGTTACTATGGTCACAATATGCTCAAAACGTGGTCTTTCCTATGAAATATTACTACTATGTATGACTCGACCATATATCGGATCCCTTGGATTCTGCACCAAACTTCGCGTACTGACATGAACTGTTTTCCTGAATTTGAAGATGTTTTCCATAACTCGTGCCCTACTTCAGTTGCAATAGACATGAAATGAAACATCTAGACCCAGAAAATGTTCTTATAAAATTGATTGGATCCAATTGGCAATGAGGGGAGTATCCCAGGAGACATTAATTTTGTGCTTCCTCCGCTTCTTCTCTATGTGCTCAGTTCCACTTTTTGACTCGCAACTGGGTCAACTTCACCGGACGATTTGGAAAGCAAAACAAGGTAATTTGTTCGGTTTTTTGTCATGGTATTTGGCGATAATTTGTATTTTTATCCACAGTGGCAAAGGTCAAACTGAGCACTTGAGAAGAAACGGAGGAAGTATTTGTTTTGCTCTTGAATTCCGTGTGTGGGACTTCTCAACAAAAATTGAGGAATGTGAACTTTTTTGATTTAACGATAATCTATTTGCCAACATAATAATCTTTCCATATCCTCATGAAATATATTCAACACAGAATATGCTTTTTCTGACCAATAACACATTTGGCTTACTGCTTGATGATGATCTAGACGGATGAAGTAATCAATAAACTCCACGATTTCCCAGCGTGGCTAGTTGCGTCTTGTCATGAGACCAAAGAAAGTCGGGTTTTCTTTGAGATACATAGTTAGACGCTCACTCAGATGTACCACTCCTTCCAACGCCTGAGCATCCCGAAGAGCACGACCAATCTCCTCATTCCACTCATCATAAGAATTGACAAATAAACCCCATGTATTCATTGAAAGATCATGCCCCTTGTCAGCCACAACTTTTAAGAGAGACCTCGACCACCCCCAGTCATCATGTTGTAGCACAGCATACTGCTTGAAGAGGAGAGACACCAATTATTTGAAGAAAGAAACATATGCGAAATTAAAGAGTCATGCTACATAGACAAAATTTTAGACATTAGTTTATGATTAGTAGTAAAACGGAACACCACTAAGGGAATGTTAAACCTCTAGAAAAAATTGGCAGGTAATTAAATTAAAATATTTAAAAGCTTAGAACTACCCCCTTACCAGTCCAAGCCAGAAGGACGCCTCCTCATTCCCTGATTCCTCACAGTGTCGAACAAAATCCATTTGGACAGGTGTCAATTGGTGTAAGGCCAGGAGAGTTTCAATGTTTGCATTCTTGAGCAAGCCGGAATACTCACGAAGCTCCCGTGTAGGAGGGTCTTACTTGCGCCCCTCATTGATAGAAGGTCTCGATACGAATTTTCCGACACACTCTGCGTAAAGATTTCAAAGACATCATCGGGAACACGCTCCAGAAGAGAATTACCCGCAGCCGTCTTAGCCATATTTAGAAGTCCTAATTGCAGACAACTTCGGATACAAATCGAAAAACTTATCGGGCAACAATTATTTTACCCAGAATAAAGCTGAAGGTGTTCATAGGTGGTTGCAAATCAATAGGAGATGCAGCTTAAGTTTCTGTAATAGAGTAATAGAGGTAGTACTAGAGTTGCTCATGTTATAGTAATTGGGCTAGAAGTAACAGGTTTGCTGGGTTTTTTAACCTGGATTTGTTTCCAAATGTGATATGTAAAGCTATTAGGCTGGATAAATTTTGTTTGCCCCCTCTGTTTAATGATAATTTGGTTTAACAAAAAAAATAGTTTGCCCCAAAAAATTGTAGTACTTCGTACTAAAAAGAAATCAACCAATAAATGTGCTACTGAATTTTACCGTAAATCGACTTTCAAAGAACCAATAAACTAAAGAAACGACTTCCTGCTTGGTCGAAAGTTATAATCTGGTTGACGATGGGTAAAAGAGTTAGTTTAGTGTACCAAAAAGCTGGTCTATGGTACCAACGCAGGACATGAAACATGGGTAGGAATTGATCACTATAAAATGTCCATTGAATTTTTTAAATCACATCAACTATGAATTTAATATAGGTTTGAAGTTCCCAAAAATAAAAATGACCATAAATTCATTTTTTTCTTGACAATCTTATAATTTGGAGTTTTAAGTGATAAAAACATGAATTTTAAAACATCCCTAAAATTTGGGAATTTTAACTGTAAGTGGGTGGTTGGTGAGATCTAATAGCGCTTGGACTGATTTAATCTAGAGGCTGAAAAGCCTTTTTAAAGTCAAACTATGCTCTTTATAGAATAGACTAGGGGATTGCCCTTGCCCGAGGGCACTCTGACAAAATTACAAAATCTCAATGTTAATTTGGTTGAGTATAATTTTTACGTACAATACCGACATATATATGGCTTTTTTGCATCTAATCACACTTGAAATATCTTTAAACGCCAAAAGTATGAAAAAACACCAAAAATACCACATTTGTTTTTTTATTAAACAACAGTTTTTCAGCATGCTTTTGTTTTTAAACAGACAAAAAAAGGCATAACAAATGAGTTTTTAAAAAACACCATGTTTTAATCAAAATTGATTAAAAATAAGGATGCTAACATGCACTAATTATAAGTTGGTGAAGATCTAAAGGTTGGGGTTGATTTAAAGGCTAAAATAAAGTCAACCGTCCTGTTTTATAGAATAGATATATATAGAGGTTTTCCTACAAAGTTGAGCATTTGAGTGTTGATATGTTAGGTGAAATTTACAATTTTTTTATTTTGTATTACGTGATTTTGAACTGAACGTTATGTAACTGTTCTTCATCATTAATTTACTATTTGAAATATTTCAATATGTTATCATGAATTTCAATATGTCTTCATTTATTTACTACTTTCCTATGTATTTAATGTTCAATAATGTTCATAAGTTAATAATATCAAAAAATGATGAAACATACCATGATTGTATATTTTAATTCTTCTGTCACCAACTTATTTCCAGCTTATAATCCACTCTGGACATTTAATTCATTTTCGAATTTTCTGAAAGGTTTGGTATTACCTTTTTTTGTGTCAGCTTTTGAATTTTGGTATTTGGCTTTGAAGTGTAAAATTGAGTTCTGATAAAAGTTGGGTTTCATGAAGTTTTTTCTTCTTAAACAATAAAAATGACCAATTCACCCATTTTTTTTTTGTGTTAACATACTACGACAATTAATTAGACATATTATAATTTTATTAGTAAATTTAAAAATTGTAAGATGTTGATTTTCACTAACAAAACAAAAGTGTTGCATCACTAACTTTTTTTTTCATCAACTTCTTTGTCACAAACTTTTTTCGCAACAACTAAAACGTCAGTCCAAAGAGTCATACCAAACCCACCCATGGTACTCGGTATTCGGTAATATACAACGGTGATTTACTGTTCATTCTTGAATGGTTGGCCCTATTTGTGGCCATTGGATCCAATTGCATCCAAAGGCTGAGATTCTCAGATGGGCTGAGTTGATGGGCATCGGAAGAAACAAAGAAAGGGATGTGACACCTCTTCATACACTCTCTCATCAGTGTTAGTAAAAGTCCCTTCAGGGACGTGGGTACCCTTCTCTATCTTTATTTAAAAATGGAGTTGATTTTCTCAAAAAAAATGGATTTGCCAAGATGCTTGGTGCTTCCTGAATTTTTGTGTCAATTTTCATAGACTCTTACCAATCGCACGCTTCTGTAGGCAGGCGACGCGTCTGTACGAGAGTAACCGTTCACGCTTTTGCTCTTAATTATCGCGACCGTCCGTTTCGGTCGTTTAGGAGGATCTACTCACGCTTCCCTGGTTATAAAAGGAGATGCCAGTGCTTCTAGTTATTCATTCCGAGAGTGCTCTTCTCATCTCTTCTTTGTTTCTTTCTTCTGGCAAAGACGGTGTTCCGGCGTAAGGGAGATTACCCTAAGCTGCTTATATATTTTGTGGGTTCGAGAAGTAAACCAGTTGTTTTGCCTCTTGATCCTTCCAACGACCTAGTCGGCGTCGGGTTGTTCAACGGCTCCGGTGCGGTGGTGTCATTTCCGTTCAGGATGGTGATGACAGATCTGTCGTTGCCGGAGTCCCATCGGTTTGACTTCTTGAATCCTCCAAATGCAGGCGGTGTTCACTGCCATCTTCTGCAATTGCCTCCTCGCGGCGAGCATTTGTCGCTAATGAATGATGAAGCTTTTTCCTGCCTATGTCACCCTTGTGCCGAGCTCGAGTGGCTCAAGTTTTTCAACATTTGGGGCTTTGTCTACAGACTGTTTCGATCCAATGAGGCTAGGGCCGTCTCTACTACTAGGCGGTTGAGGCTGCCGCCTAGGGCCCCAAATTATTTTAAAAACTCAGAATATATTAGTAGTTGTACATATGATTTTTGTTATATTTACCGTAAATAGTTTGAGTATGATGATTAATAATACATTTACATTTATAAAAGTAAGAAGCAGGGATTGGTTTAGACAGACAAAATATTTTTTCTTGTGAGATAAAACATGTGAATAAATTATTTGGGACCCTCAAATTTAATGCTGACCTCGGGCCCCCAAAACGCTATATGGTCTGAATGAGATAGACGTCTCGCATCCAATGGTTCGTACACTTCTTTACCTATTCCTACTCACCCTTGGACTGACATATCTATGAACTTCGTGTTAGGATTACCTTGAACCAAATCTGGAAAAGATTCAATCTTTGTGCTTGTAGATAGGTTTTCAAAAATGGCACATTTCATAGCTTGTCATAAAACTGATGATGCATCTCATGTAGCTGAATTATTTCGGATAGGGAAATTGTGAGATTACATGGCATGCCTAGAACAATTGTTTCTGATAGGGACACTAAGTTTTAAGCTATTTTTGGAAAACATTGCGGTGTTTTCAACTACTTGCCAACAATCTGATGGGCAAACTGATGTTGTTAATAGAACAATGTCCACTTTGCTAAGAGCCTTAATGAAGAAGAACTTAAAAGCTTGGGAAGCAGGCATGTTTATCACATGTTGAATTTGCATATAATCATGCTGTGCATTCTGCTTCTACATATTCACCTTTTCATATTGTTTATCGTTTTAATCCTCTATCTCCTTTGGATCTAACCCCTTCACCTTTCAGTGAAAGATATAGTTTTGATGGGGAGAAAAAGTCTAAGCTAGTGAAACAGATCCATGAGGTATCAAGGAAGAAAATTGAAGAGAAAACCAAAGAATATGTCAAGAATGCAAACAAAGGAAGAAGAGAGATGGTCTTTGAAGTTGGAGATCTTGTGTGGGTGTGCTTGAGGAAAGAACGCTTCCCGGTTGATAGGAAATCCAAACTCATGACAAGAGTTGATGGCCCTTTCAAGATCACCAAAAAAAGTAGCAACAACGCCTACCAACTTCACCTTAAAGGTAAGTATAATGTAAGTTCAAGCTTCAATGTTGCTGAGTTAGTTCCTTTTGTTGCAGACCAATCAGATTTGAGGAAAAATCCTTTTGAAGAGACGGAAGATGATGTGAGAATGGACCTGCCCAATGACATGGAGCAAGGATGTACATGGTGAAGTTGAAGAAGAAAGCTTGTTCTACCAGTTCAATTTTTCCGGGGAAATTGTAGCTTTCATTCAGTCACGAAAAAAGGACTATCACAGTCCAGTACAAAGAAGCAGAGAGGTACAACACCACCATCTCCGAATAAGAACAGCTCGGAAAAAGAGTTTGAAATAAAAGAAAAACGTTGGTAAACACACCACTACAACAAAGTTGTTCCCAATGAAGGTCTTGAAAAAAGTTCAAGCATGGTGATGTTGATCTTCGTATCTCCATCAAGGCTGACTATTTGAATTCTTCAGATCAGAAAAAAATAGAGCTCACCACAGAAATAAGAACACGCCGGCAACCAGAAAATGTCGAACCCAAAGTCATCTAATCCCATGATTTCAAACGAACGCAACTCAACATTTTTCCTCAAAACTGAGTCTCCCGCACCGGATTCAAGCGAAAAAGTGAGACAAAAACGCCCACAAGGGCACTAAGAAGCCATGGAATGGCACTAAAACTAGAAAACAAGAAAAAGAAAACAAAAAGCCCAAAACATGGATCTTGAGTGTCAATCAACGTCAAGAAGAGAGGTCGAGACCCAGTTGAAGCTAAGCCGTGACGCGGAGGGTTCGAAAGAGGAACCACAGGAATGACCGGAGACCAACCTCTTCACCATGACCGCCGCCATAACCACCGCCGGAAAAGCTTCACCCTTGCCCAAGTCCTCCTGACGCTTCTTGCAACCCAAACCCAAAACCAAAAAAGACCTGCTGCTACCGCAGGAGGCGGCAGCAGCAAGCCGAACACATAACACGTGATTTTCCTTCTAGGAGAGAGTGGAGAGAAAACTAGAGAGAGAGAATAAAAAAAAATTGCAGAAAACATGGGAAGAACTCTCTAAGGAGCAACTTTTTAGTGCTCCATTAGAGCACCACATGGTGCTCTCCAACCAAAGAATGTTGCAACACTTAAATAAACTGTCAGTGAGTGGCAGACAATCATTGGTTGGAGAGCACTAAAAGATTGCTCGAATGTAAGAGCATCTCCAACCATGTCGCATTTATCCCCCACCCCCACCCCCAACCTCCCCCTCCCCTCCCCCTTCCTCCACAGGCTCATCAATCTCCTCCTCCCCCTCCCCCAAAATACTGGTACTCATCTTCAACCATTCCCCTCCCCCCACCTAATTAGGTTTGTTTTTGAAATATGTTTAATGATTTAAAATAAATTATTTAGTGATAAAAATAAATTTTAAATAATATTAATATAAATATATATTCACAAAAATGTTCAAATATCGAAGAAAATATTATTTACTTTTTTATAATAAAAAATAATAATTAAAATATATTAGTCGATATTAAAAACGCATATTATAATAATAAATTAGTATTAAGTGTAATTAACATATTCCAAAAATAGATTAATTAGTTATAATGGAGTGGGGATGGGGAGGGGGATGTTAGGGGGAAATGCAACCTAACCATCCCCACCCATGCCTAAATTCTCACCCACCTTCCCCCTCCACTCCCCCTCTCCCCACATGGTTTGACATGGTCCGTATTTTTATACTGTTCTGCCCCTCCCCCTGCCCGATGCTCTCAGGGGCTACAAATTGAATGCTCGCCTCTGTTCTCTCTCAAACACCGCAATAAATTTCTCTCTCCACCCACGAAACCACGCAATACATTTCTGATTTCTCTCTCCACCGTCAAAACCACGCAATACCTTTCTTTCTCCACCCTCAAAACCACGCAATAAATTTCTCTCTCCACCCTCGAAACATCGCATTAAATTTCTCTCTCCACCCTTGAAAACACGCAATTAAATTCAGACTAGTACTTCTACACCAGTGGACAGAGTCATTTGAGAAGCTTTTTTTTAGCAACCCAAATAATTAAAATCTTTTCTCCCAGACACCACCATTTAGACTACTACTACAATCTCTCACTCCTACCCTTTCTCAGCAGCACTACGGTTTGGTTAACCAAATCATTAAAATCTTTTCTCCTACACATGGTGACACCACCACCAATTGTACTTTCTACTACTCATATGCATACCGTATGTTTCACTAGACATCAATGGCCCTTTCAGAGGTGAGCTTGAAGCTCCCATGTGAGCGTGAAACTCCACTTGACTTATGTGGTTCCACCACCACCTGCTCTGGCTAGAGCTTGTGCCCCCTCCGCCGGTGGTGGTTCGGTGACATATATAGAGATGGGTAACTTGGTGGTGTCACCTATGTCTTACCCTTCTAAAGAAATTAGGTATCGAAAGAATTGAGCATCTTGAGGAAATGGTTTTGGAACTGGAATTTCTGATCTTTTTGAAGATCTAATCCCTGAAGATAATGTTCATTCTTCATGAGACTGGAAAGAATCTTGTAGGCAATTCCCAACGTTGTTATACATGGTGTGTCCATAGAAGTGTCTGCTATTGGCACAAATGGCATTTTTGACCTAAATAGTTGTTGGAGTTGCGAGCTGCTTCGGTTGGTCTCAAACAACTATTTAGGTCCAAAATGCCCTATGTGCCAATAGTAGACACTTCCTTGGACACACCATGTATAAGAACGCTGGGAATTGCCTACAAGATTATTTCCAGAAAATCACCTACAACAACAGCCAGCCCTGAAGTGTGAACATTATCTTCAGGGATCTTTTCTTCATAAAGATCAATTGAATCAACATGGCGTCTTAAACAATCACTGCTCTCACTGGATTTTTACAAGCCACGGTCACCAAAACCGCCCAATTTCCTCCGGAGATCGGGATCTGACGGTTTCTTCTATTTGTCGTGTAGCTTGTCAGGGAATGTAGCGGCGAAGGTGGGATCGAGGAAGAAGAAGGCGCAATATCTTATGGGTGCGTGGGACGAGGTGGAGATCATCCAATTTTTTTGAGAAAATGGGATTTTATAGGTCAACTAGGGCTCCAACGGTGGTGTTGGGGGAGCCTTCTTGGTGGATTAGCACCTCTCTGTAATACCCTTTGTTAAACGACTCACATATATTAAATCCTTCATATCTACTACTACCGTACTACACTCTAAAAGTAGTAGTATAGGTGTTTTAAGTTTTAACAGTTCTTTTGCCCTTGAAGGAAATTTACAATAATCATTAATATCATTTCTGAAGAGTTCCTTTTTTTTTCGAACAATCATTTCTGAAGAGTTCTGACTATTCAAATTACTATAATACTATTATTTTTGTTTGGTCTGAGCTTTGGTAGTGTCTTGCTACTTGTTTCCACTCCGGCTATATCCGTAATTGAGAATGTTAGTATTATCGTCCATGTATTTGTTTCGCATCCGTTTGTTTCCTTTGTCATCAAGTTGTGTGCATGTATCCCCTCACTAACTCATGGTGCGAGTTAATTGTATCAATTTCTTTCTGAGTGCTAAAAGTATCTTGCATTCGTCTAGACTCTAAATTGCCCCGAATAACTATCTTCCGCCATTTGACGGGTAGGACGGTGGTTTGGATGGGATGTTCCGGCCATGAAGGGTGATTGGAAGTTAAGACATATACGTTTACCGGAAAGAGAGAGGAGGAGATGGTGGGGAGTGGTGGTGGGGCCGTGTCAGCCACAAACCAAATTTTTTTTTGCTATGAATTCATTTCAATATGCGACTGTGCATTTCTTGATAGGCGCATTAGTATTTCACGAGAGGGGTTAGTATTTCGCGATACCGGCTGTAGCCTCACTAGTCATTTGTCTTTTGTCGTTTTGTAGGTATTTTTATAAATACGGGTAAAATTGTTGGTTTAATTGTCCAAACCGGGAAAAAAAGTTGGGTCCCCACAGAACCCGAAAAACTTGCCTGCACCACAGCCACACCCCACATTTCTATAACACTAGCTCGGTGATCCTTTTTGATCACTCATGCGCACCCATTCATCACCAAGAGGGTTGAAAAACACTTGTTATCCGTTTAAAAACAAGAAAAACATTGGAAAAAATGTGCTGAAAAAACACGTTTAAAAAACATAATCAAAAAAATGTTTGGTATCTGTTTAAAAACTCTGTTTAAAATCATACACACAACCTTACTAAATTTCAATTTTAATTTGCTTGAAAATCATTTTTACGTAAAATGCCGACGTATATTTGATTTTTTTTTTCATCTAGTCATAATTGAAATGTCTTTAAGCACCAATAGTATGAAACAAACACACAAAAAAAACACAAGTTTTGCTGTTATTTTTAAACAGCTATTTTCAGCATATTTTTGTTTTTAAACAGGGAAAAAAGGCATACCAAATGAGTTTAATCCGCGGATCGGACCGGATTAGTCCGCGGGTCGCAAATATTTCAAATTTATCGAATATGTTCAACTATCAAGGTAAACACTCATATACAATTATCATTTTGTATAACTTTTAGTTAACGTATGAAATACCTTCCTCTTTATATCGTAAAAAATCAAAATTATTCAACACAATATTGATAAGTAATAACATTAATAAGTTAAACTTAGCATTATAACGACTCATGTTGATCAAATTAGTAAAAATAACATAATAATAAGTATAAATGTTTCAAACGGATTGACGGACCGGATCGAAATTATATTTCTTTATCCTAGTACGACCCGTCACGGATCGATCCGTACCCAATCCATCATGGATCGGACGGATTTGCTGATAGGTGCGGATTGACGGAAACGTACGCACCCCTACCTGCACTAATCTTTAAACCACGCCTTTAAACCCATCAATGATTTCTATGAAACCCCCACCTGACCACGTCTCCATACTCTCAATATTATCCTAACCTCCAGCTTCTATACTACTGTGTATAAAACTAGAGCATACAGCCATGTCCATTTCACTCAAGCTTTCGTCCATCCAGATAATGTTTAAATATTGGGCATGCATGCCAATGTCAAGATTCAGTTATGTTTCTGACCCCTTTCAGAAGCATTGTGATGCATGGAATAGTCACACACACGCTTCTGGAGGTAGCAAAAACATAACGGATTCTACATCGAAGAAACCACAAAACGGAGTACAGGAAGTAAGGAAAAAACATACAAAACAACCTCCCAAAAAATTATATTCACACATCTCACTAATGTAACAACAGACTACAATTACAATATCGAGGAGTCGCATATCCAAAATATATTGCGACATGAGTTCCAAAACACTGAAACGTAAAACAAAGCGCATTATGACACCATCGGTGAAATTTATCTTATCAACCCTTAAGGCTCTTGAGGGGTGTGATCTAGGCTAGAAGTGTCCAAGAATCTCCATCACCAGTGGCGATTCATATACACCTTGTTTCGTTTACAATGAAAGAGCTTAATCCATAGACATTTTGCCTCTAGCATCCACTTACACATGTCACAAGGATAAGGATCAGTATCGTTGTCATGGGCAGACCTATAGCTGGACAGCTTTCTTACAGAATTCATGTCGCGCTGCAAATGCTTGCTCGGAGACTTTGGACTAGTACAGAGAAAATATATTATCTTAGGTTCATCAAATAGCCATTCCAACACGCTATGCAAATAAACAAGCGGATGTTCATCCCTAAGCTCCCGGAAGAACCGATATGAGTTAGGATTCTGTTCGCCGTGAATAAGGGAGAGCAGACCCACTACTAACTTCGCTAGGAAATGCCCCCACTTTGCCTCGTCCGATAGATACTTCTTTGCTTCCTTCCAGTTATCATATTGGAGGAATACATACTGCAAGTAGACATCAAGAAGAAATTTAAAGAATGTAAATATGTAACCCTTCGGGGTGTAGTTGAGTTGGTCAGGTGAGCATTCTTGAGAATTTGGGGCATTTGGCTTGAGGTCTTGAGTTCAAATCTTGGGGCAACCTTAGGGCAGCCTACTGTCCTTCTCAACTGCGAGCCTATCAGCTCGGGTTTTCTCAGGCTGGTTTGCCCCTCTGGTGTGGTTTGCAGGCTATTTCATTAGAGCGGGGGTTTACGTAGTGCTTACCCGAAGGGTAGTTGATGCGGGTTCCCACGTCATCAAAAAAAAATGTAAATATGACTAGCAATAACTGATTCACAAGGTATGTGATGTCTGCAGAGACTTACCAGACCAAGTCAGAAGGCGGCGTCGGGATTCTGCGCCCTCCAACAGTCCAAAAATTATTCGTGCTTCAGAACCCATTCCGGCAAGTGAGTAAGAGGGTAAATGTTATGAGACTTAAGGTAGAGGAATCGGTCCTCTCCAAAAATCGCAGATTCAGGATCTTGCTTGTTCCACTCAGCGAGATGAAATCCCTTAACGAATTTTCGGCAACACGTGTTGCGATGACTCTCAACACATCATATTGTGCAGTTTCTATAATAGACTTCTTCGAAAGATCCTCCCCCATTACTAAAATTTTGTTGAACTATGGCAGGTGGAAGGAAACCTCATGTTTACGTTTATGCTTTATAATGGCTTATATAGAAACTTCAAGTCTCATTTACTTCGTTCACCCTATGTCTTTATTTTTTGAGAATCACCCTATGCCTTCTCGAGCACTGATCTAGCCTAGAAATTCCAAACCGGATCCGGGTGGAGGACCAGCCAGTTCCGTGTCAGTCCCAACATGGTCCGGGTTGAACCAAAATAGGAAGGGAGGAAGTGGTGGTGGGGCCCACTACTAACATTTATCCCCCTCCTATATTTTTTGGAGCATCTCCAACAATAATGGTGTTATGTATTTTACACAAAAAAATTAACTACCATACCTACATTCTAGCTAGCTACTTGTATTGAGTGAGATACATAATATGTAAAATATTGAGTCATAAGCATCTCCAATATGTTATGTAAACTAATTTTGTTAGGTTAATTATAAAGAAGTTTAAGAAAGTAGTATATGTATGCTGTTATGTAAACTCAAAATTATGTATCCTCTTCGCCAAACATAGCGTTAAATTTCCCTTGCCATCTTGAAAATGTGTAGTTCCCTTTTTTTTAAGGCTTAATTTTAGTTTGAATTTGTACATGCTTCATTTAGATAAATATACAACTAATTCATTTGGATAATCATTTGGATAACACTATTGGACGACCCAACAAAATTTATAGTTAAATAAAATTCAAATGTTTGATTTGAGCAAAAATATACCTCAAGTTTACATAATAGTATATGAGATGCTCTTAACTATCCCATTGAAACTCACTATTTCTTCTAGTTATGTAAATTATAACTAAACTAATTCTTTTACTTAACCATTGGAGATGCTAGCTCTATTTATAAATATAGCTCCCACATTTACTGTTCACTTGGTGTTGTTGTCTCACTCATAGTCACTGGATTGAAGAGAAATCCACGGATGAAAATTGAAGACATGTCACCATCATCTCCAACCCTCAATTTGGCCTTAACTATGGCTTTAGATGGTACGTGTAGTACCACTAACTTTTACCGGAGGGTGAGTTAATGGGAAGTGTAATGCATCAAGTATTTTTAATTGTATTATTTGAATTTAAAACATACTACTACACCAGTTATTTGTGAAGTACTACTACATAGATTATTAAAATATATATATATATATAAAAGCAGAGAAGTGCTCAGGTTCATTATCGATTCGCCATTTGTCATTAAATATT
The DNA here is from genome assembly GCA_023055425.1 of Linanthus parryae. Lineage (NCBI taxonomy): Eukaryota > Viridiplantae > Streptophyta > Magnoliopsida > Ericales > Polemoniaceae > Linanthus > Linanthus parryae. Next base: position 68,515,146 of record JALGPY010000007.1, on the reverse strand, counting down.
TCTCCTTAAATTGACATTTTTCATGCCCACATGGCACTTAGCCAATAATAATTCGCCAAATGACATTTCACTAATACACATAAGCTGCCATAGCGGCATTTTCATTTGCCGTAAAGATTTAATTATTATTTTAAGTTACTTTTTTTTTAATTCATTAAATTCAAATTTGTTAAGATAATATTTTTTTAGAAAAATAAGCTACAATGTAACCTTCGTGTAATTAAACCACAATTTATATTGTCAAGAAAAAGCACAATTTATCACTAATTAACTAAATCTCTTTAGAATTTCTATAATATCATCATTTGGACGCTTTATATTTATGACTTACACAATTGTAAACCATAAATTCATTGTCATTGACTATTCCTTTAGTCTTCTTAACATTTAGGATAATTCTAATATGTCTACATTAGAAATAGTTAAAAAATAAATCATCGCTAAAGCACAAGAAAATAGCACCATGAATGGGATAGAGCACCATGTTGCATGCTCATGTGGTGCTCTTGGAGTAAATAAAATTTCTCAAGAAAATGAGATGCAAACAAAATAAGTGTAAATATACGTCTACGTCAAAGCAGTAAGTCAGCGCCTACAAAAGCAGAATTTTTAAAAATTCAGACAATGCATATGTATTGCCATAGAGGTATGTATATGCAAAGTCTCTCCCGCCATTCTTTTCAAATTTCTATGGGGTGCCTTATACTAGTTTTGAAGAGAGATATAAATGCCTAATTTAGAATGGCCACTATTCTGCGTGAAGTGCTCAATGTTGTGATTTATAAATCTTACTTCATCTTTTGTATTTTTTGTCTAGAGGAATTGTGTTTTTTTCTTATTGTGCTTTCTTTACATCTTAATCCATTATCTTTTTTATTTTTCGCTGCATGTAGAACCAACAACAAACCAATCTGAGTAACTTAGAAGTTCTGAATATAATTTTCGACTCATAACTCATGCAAGTTATTGGATTTTTGAATGTCAACGTGATTTTTTTATCTTACGAAGCTTAATAATTGTGCATTCAATTAACTAATTAATATGCTCTTAGGATAATTACAATTTTCAAATAATTTTGAATCTTTACTTAGTTGGAAGTGTATGTGATGAATCGATGTCACTTCAATAGACGTGTTTGCATAAGAGGCAATAGATAGACTAATTTTACATTCATCTTTTGTAGTTCGTACAAAGTCTTTTACAACGAACGTTAAGATATGAGCTGCATGAGATGTGCTAAATAGCAACTTAGTAAATATTAGCTCATAATTATAAATTTTCTCTGTTTCAGGAAGAGTATGAAGATGTTCTGCTATAAATTAAGGTTAGGTATATTCAACTGGTTTATTATCCTATTGCCTACCAATAGAAGGTGATGTTATGTCAATAAAACAACAGAGAATTGGGCAAAGAAATTATGATCTTTGTAATTGTAGACTGAACTCAAAATAAAGCAATCATCATGCAAACTACAATTTGTGTTGGCAAACTCATTGAAAGAATATCTTCTTACTGTTACTTAAAAGTTAAACTGTTCCTCAAGAGAGATGTGGTTTTATGATATCCGTTATATTAGAAATAAATCCACAGTTAGAATATTGTGGAAGTACCATTGACTTGCCTTCTCTAGTGAGATAAGGTTAGATAAAGCAAGTTCTCCTTGTAAGGTTCTAAGAGCATCTCCAAGAGATGGCCTATAAGTTGTATTTAGCACAAATTTAGGCCAGTTTTGCTCAAAAACCAGATCCAACAACTAGTGCAAAATCTGGTCTAAATTTGAGCCAGGCCTATAATTGGCCAGTTCTAGCCTAAATTGAGGACAATTTGAAGTTGGTGTAAAAACTAAAAACTATGATTTATTACTCTGCTCCTCCTCTGATCCTCCTCCTAATTCTCTATTTCTCCTCCAACGTTCGTATTCACCGTTGCAAAGGTAAATTTATATATATATATATTTTAAATATAAATTTATTAATACTTGTCAACAATCAAAGTGAAAAACACAAAAAAATTACAAACATTACCTTAAACTCGTTTCAATATTATAATTAATTCGGTATTAATTTAATAATGTGTGATAATTGTAAAATATAGTAACATAATTATTTAATAATGTAAACTATAAAGTAATAAAATAATGTTGGTGACCCATATTTAGGCCAGCTGCTGGAGCAGGAACTCAAAAAGTGCAGGTGTAGTTCTCTGCGTTCTCTTTGAGAGAGAAAGCTAGAGAGAGAAGTACTCTCTGAGAGTTTTACAAGTGTTACCGGAGCATGATTCGTGTCTTCTCTTCACCATCTCTACATCTACTTCTACAGATCCGGTACTCAGGTTGCTGCTGGGCTTCGCTGCTGGGCTCGCCGCCGCCACTACGCCCTGCGGCGGCGAGCCCCCGTGGTTCTAGTCACTGTATTTCATCTCTATCTCTTCAGATCTGAGAACAAGAGGGTGTGAAGAGGCTTTGGCGGCGGCACCGCGACCCTTCATATTTCCTCCCGGTTGACTCGTCTGCGGCTCCTCCTGGTTGACTCGTCGGCGGCTCCTTATGGTTTGACCGGTGCTCAGATCCGTTGTAGTTTTTTCTTTTTTAGTGTTTGTGTTTTAGTTTTTGTATAATTTTAGTTTCATTATTTTGGGTCTCTGGCGGTTTCCGTCATCCTCACCGATGCAATGCAAGTGGAAGGATGTGGTTGCTGGGCTGTATTTCAGGTCTATTGAAGGCCAATGTTTGAAGATTTTGAAGCTTGAGGATGATGTGGTTGCTGCTTTGAGTTTCCATTGGTGGTTAGGTGGATGGAGGAACAACCTGTGTCTCCAGTTGTTTCCTCTTCTCAGTTTTAGGGAAACTCAAACGTTGCATATGGAAGCATGATAGAGTCATATTTTCAAGTTATTGGAAATGTCCTCTGTAATTTTTCTTTTTATCTTTTTCTCTTTTCGACATTAATTTTCAGAGTTTGTGGGCTGTACCACTCTGTTTCTGGTCTTGTTTTGACTGTGATAGCCTTTCCTTTTAATGGAAGCTACAGATTTTGGGGAAAAAAAGTGCAGGTGTAAAATTTACGACGGGAACAAATATAGTCCAAGGACAATTCTACTGTTGGAGATGCTCAAGTCTTGCCCTGAAAAGTTTTATCATCATTTTCCACTTCAACCCTCTGTTCTACTCCTCATCTGAATCAAGTCTCTATTGTATCCGGTGGAATCAAGTCTCTGTACCATTGACTTGCCTTCTCCAGCGACTATTCCACCGGAGAAAACAAAGACTTGATTCAGAAAAGGAGTGTAGAACAGAGGTTTGAAGAGGAAAAGGATGAGAAAACTTGCCGTGGTAAGACTTAAACCTCACAAGGAGAACTTTATCTCTCTAACCTTTTATCACTAGAGAAGGCATAGAACTATACTTGAAATTCTACTATTTCATTGAGATTAGTTTATTCTGCAGGTTATCAGGTTAAATATTGTGTCATAACAGCTGAAATTAAATTAATATGGCCGATTCTAATCAACTTAGATTGTAGAAGTGTCTTGAATTAAAAATCTGAGTTCCCAAACATGAACTAGCTGTCATCCAAGGAGCTAATGGGTGAGTTTGGTATAACTTATATTCATCTTAAGATTTCTTATAAGTTTATGCCAAAAAAGTTCACGAGAAAAAGATGAAGAAAAAAGTTATGCGTGTTTGGTGTAAAAGTTATTACGTCTAAAAGTTCAGAAAAGATTCATAAACCCAACTTTTTTTTTAAGTTCATTTTACATTATGAACTTATAAGTCCAAATCCAAAAGTTCAGATTATAAGTTGCATACCAAACACAGCTTATAAGTTGTCTTCAACTTATAATCTAAAATTGACTTATAAGCAGCTTATAAGTCATACCAAACCCCACCAATGTTGTTAATTGTTGTTATACAGTTAGCGCTGTGATTTTAAATTCAAGACACTTCTACAATCTAAATGACTTGAGAAATATACTACTCCTACCACTTAACAAACATCGGTATATAATAAAAAAGAAAAGTTGAATCATTCAACACTCTTTCAAACTTAACCATTCAACCACATTTTTTATTTTTATTTTTGAGAAGTCCATTCAACCACTTGTGCTCACGAACAAGACAATTCACTCCTTATTCGCACTCAAATATTTTTAATTTTTTATGGTTCACGGGTTGGAACGCTGCTCGAGAAGCTCTTCCACATTGGTACCATTCAACACAAAATATCGCAAAAAAAGCCCGAGGTTTAAATTTTTTTGAATGACTACTACATTGGTTAGAAATAGGTAGAGTTCACTCTCACAGGCCATGATTTGAAGAATCAGTAAATATCTTAATCTCTCTCTTCCTCTCTCTCTCTCTCTCACAGGCCATACTATGAAGAAGAGTAATCCTACATGGACAGAATTTTAACCTACTTTTGGATACTCACTCTCCAACGCCATCAGACTCTAGAGGCTGAACATTAAATTACCCAAATCAATAACCTACTTTAAGTTTGATCTTCCAACTTGAACCACGCCATTTACTCTGTTGTCGATATCTGGTGTTCATGGCCAGCTACTGGTAACCATAGGTTTGTTATTCTTGTTGTTCTTGTTGTTGTTGTTGTTTGACCCAGTTTTCGGAACTAAGTGCTATAAATTAAACTTGATTTCTATGTCACATTTTGTAGTATTGTAGTACTAGTCTTTAGAAGTTGTTTTTCCAAAGTTTCATAGTTTGACTAGTTGTGGGACTTGGTCCAAGTTAATGGGATTGGTAGTTGCACCAAGTAAATGAGGTTGAACCAAAATTAATGTAGTAGTTTGTGTGTAGAAGGTACTAGACATTTTTGAGTCCTATAAATAGACTTGTACATAAGTCTTTTTTAAGTCAGGAAATAGAACAAGTCTTCTTCTCCACTCTAGTCGAGTTGTCTTATGTAGTCCTCTTGATTCCAACAGATTGGTATCAGAGCTACGGTTGAGAGAGTGAGTCATGGCTAATGGATCTCAAACTCTTGTCCATTTGCTCACCAAGGACAACTATGATACTTGGTGTATACGAATGAAGGCGTTGCTTTTCTCCCAATATGTATAGGACATCGTGGAGAATGGATTGGCAAATCCACCGGTTGAAGGTTTTAAGAATAAGGACCAAAAGGCCCTTTCGATAATTCATGAGTGTCTAGATGACACTATGAGACGAAGATTGCCAACGTCACCACTTGAAAGGAGGCGTGGGAAGTCCTTCAAAACACCTTTCGAGGTGCCGACAAAGTGAAGAAGGTGCATCTTCAAACTCTTCGGGGGAGAGTTTGAGTTGTTGCACATGAAGGAGTCCGAGTCAATTTCGAACTATTTTACAAGTCTTGTTAGTTGTAAATCAACTAAGAAGATATGGTGAAGATGTGATGGACAAGTCGATGTTGGAAAAGGTTCTTAGATCCTTGACCTCGAATTTCGACTACATAAGCGTGGCAATAGAGGAGTCCAAAGACTTAGACTCCATGACGGTGGACGAGCTTATGGGTTCTTTGCTACCCCATGAAGATAGGCTAAAGAAGCCGAAGAAGGAGCCATTGGAGCAATTTCTTCAAACAAAACGTTAAGAAGGATGGTACGATTCGAGTTCAAGAGGACGTGGACGAGGCCGATGTCGTGGAAGTGGAGGCCAATCCTCCTACAACGAGGAGAAAAAGAAACAAGAGAGCAATTCCTCAAGAGGACGTGGAAGAGGAAGAAACTCGAAACCCCATGAAAGAAGGTATGACAAGTCTAAAGTTGAATATTATAATTGTCATAAATTTGGGCATTTCTCTTGGGAGTGTAGATATGCCTCAAATGATGTTGATGAGAAGACAAACTATGTGGAGGAGAAGAATGAAGAAGTAGAGCCAACTTTGCTATTGTCCTACTAAGGAGATTCCAAGGAGGCGACAAATACTTGGTATCTTGACACCGCCACAAGTAACCATGTGTGGAGACAAGAACATGTTTCTTGATCTTGATAAGAAAGTTAGCGGCAAAGTCACTTTTGGAGATTCCTCTCAAATTGCGGTAAGGGGTAAAGGTAAAATTTTGATCCGTTCAAAGAATGGAATCACTAATTCATCTCCAATGTTTATTATGTGCCTAATAAGAAGATCAATATTCTGAGTTTTGGGCACATGAATTTTAAGAAATTGGGCCAGGAGAAGATGGTGAAATGCTTGCCAAACATCAATCACCCGGAACAACTTTGTGAATGATGCCTATTTGGAAAGCAATCAAGGAAGAGTTTTCCAAAGGAATCATCTTCAAGAGCAAACTTCCCATTGGAGCTTATTCATTCAAATGTTTTTTGTCCAATCAAGCCGGCGTCCATGGGTATGAACAATTACTTCCTCCTCTTTATTGATGATTTTAGTCACAAAACATATGTTTATTTTCTCAAGCATAAATCGGAGATCTTTGAAGATTTTAAAAGGTTCAAGAAAGTTATTGAGAAACAGTGGCTATGAAATCAAAGCGATAAGATCCTATAGAGGAGGGGAGTTTACTTCAAATGAGTTTTATAAATTTTGTGAAGAAAATGGAATTAGGAATCAGAAGTTTGTTGAAGAGTAAAAGTATGCCAAAAGAATTTTCTGCTGAAGCCGTTGATTGTGTTGTTTACTTGTCTAATCGGTTCCCCACTAAAAGTTTGGAATCTAAATCTCCTCAAGAAGCTTGTAATGGAGTAAAGCCCAATGTTTCTCACTTGCGGGTATTTTGTAGTGTTGCCTATGCCCATGTGTCGGATGAGAAAAGAGCAAAGTTGGATTATAAAAGTGAGAAATTTATTTTTGTTGGATATGATGCAAGATCCAAGGCCTATAAACTCAACAATCCTGAAATGAAGAAGACTTGTTCTATTACTTGACTTAAAAAAGACTAATGTACAAGACTATTTATAGGACTAAAAAATGTCTAGTACATTCTACCCACTAACTACTACATTAATTTTTGTCCAACATCATTTAATTGGTGAAACTACCAACCCCATTAACTTGGACCAAGTCCCACAACTATTCAAACTATGAAACTTTGGAAAAACAACTTCTAGAGACTAGTACTACCATACTAGAAAATGTGACATAAAAATCAGGTTTAAAACTTGATTTTTATGTCACATTTTCTAGTATGGTAGTATTAGCCTCTAGAAGTTTTTTTTCTAAAGTATCATAGTTTAAATAGTTTTGCGACTTGGTCCAAGTTAATGTGGTTGGTAGTTGCACCGAGTAAATGAGGTTGGACAAAATTAATGTAGTAGTTAGTGGCTAGAAGGTACTAGACATTTTTGAGTCCTATAAATAGTCTTGTGCATAAGTCTTTTTTAAGTCAAGCAATATAACAAGTCTTCTTCTCCTCTCTAGTTGAGTTGTCCTGAGTAGTCCTTTTGATTCCAACAATAAGGTTGAAGGAAGAAAAAGCATGAAGATAGCAGCAGAAGCAGATCCAGAGGCACCTTGAAAAAACACCAAGAAGGTATTATAAACATTTGTTTCACATGTCAACCGTTCTAGATCTCCTTGGTACAAGATAGTGATGCATGCATGTTGTCTTTGGGTTCTGAAATCATTTTCGGAGTGGTGATTCTGATTCTGCCCCAAATGTTGTGTTGATTCTAATTATGTAAGTGATATTTGTTGTTTCCTCTTTGTTGATTCATTTTTGATCAAGATAGGTTCCAGTTCTGAATTTGTTGGATGACTCTATAATGCCACGGACTCTGTTCTTGCTACTCTGATGGCCAAGCCAGGGATGTTGACATATTTTCTTGAAATACTTTTTTTGGGTGTGATACACTGACAATCGTCTTATTAATGATAGTATGTTGCCTCAAAGAGTAATGCTAGTATGTCCCAAATCATGTGTCCCAAATGTTATTATTATTATTTTTTTAATTTTTTTTTTTTTTTTTTTGCTTCACAAGTTCGTGTTATTGACATGAACTGTTTGTGATGTAAGTATTTGGGACGAGTAATGCTATATGTCCCAAATCATGTGTCCCAAATACATCCCAACCAATTCATGTCCATGTTTTAGGAGATATAGCATTACTCTGCCTCACAACTTTAGTGAGGGTAGACAAACCGAATTTGTTGCATATACTGTTTAATCTCTTCCCAAAACCGCAGGAGATAGTAACTACAATCCGTAGTGGACTCGAGAAAGCCGAATACTTAACTATGCCTATGTGAAAGTATTATTTTATTTAGTCCTTTTAATCATTTGTATTGTATTACTTTCAAATTAAGCTATCTTCTGCTGACCGTTGATCGTTTAACTAAGGTTTCTAGGTTTCATTGATCTTTTAATGAAAGATTGTTTTATAGCTTTTGGTTATCTATGTTTCTTCCATTATTTCTTTTTTTTATTAATAATTTCTTATTGTTATCTTCCTGGAAAATTTGTTATTCTGTCTCTAAATGTACTATCTAGGTCAAAAAGATTCTCTCCTGGGACCACATATTTTGTCCGGTAGCTGGTACTTATTTTGGTAATAAACGGGAAGTACCGGATGAGCTGGTTACTTCTAGACGCACGGAAGTTTATGCTCATAGTTTTCCCTTATGTCCAAATCGGGAGTCGTACATAATATCCGTATTTGGTTATTTAGCACTCCATTAACAATATTCATACCCAATTATATCGCTGTCTGCATACATTAGTATTTCTACTTTCATGTGCTTTGGACTGAAAGAAACCTTGCGGAATGAACGTGCTGAATGAACGAAGAGATTTTTTCTCATAATGAAATGGCACCAACGTGTGCTGAATGAACGTGCATAAACCCTAATTTGGGTCTATAAAGGAGATTATCCAACTGTCTCAATCTGTGCTGTTGGATGAAACCTAAGTTTAAGTGATTGCTGATTGGCAATCGTAACGGCTAAATTGCAAGAGAGTTTGTAAATTGATTAAGGTGACAATTTGGAGAGATATTTTTCACTTTGGTCTTTTATTCATGGTAAAGATATTTGATTGCATTTCTTTTGCTTTCTCCACTTTTCTGGGATTGGAGTTGATAAACAATAATTGTCTTAACATTATTAGTTTTGAAATGTCTTTTAAGTTTTAAGCATGTAGATTATTTTAAAAATTAAATTGAGAGAACATTTAAGAGAAAAGTTATCAATAATTATAATGATAAAGTCAACTTGATGTAAATGTGTACCTTAAAAATAACAGGTTTAAAGTTTGTGGATGATGGGAAAGATTTGATTGCATCTCTTTTGCATTCTCCACTTTTATGGGATTGGAGTTAATAATCAATAACCGTCTTAACATTATTAGTTTTGAAATTTCTTTTAAGCATGTAGATTATTTTAAAAATCAAATTGAGAGAACATTTAAGTAAAAAGTTTTCAATAATTGTAATTATAAAGTCGACTTGATGTAAATGTGTACCTTAAAAATAATGTGTTTAATGTTTGTGGATGAAGTACTTATTTTGTTTGATGACATTACATTTGGTGAAACGTTCTTAGTGTTTTTTGAGGTAGTTCCCTCCGGCACGTGCAATCCCCTAGTATCATCTATTATATACAACAAGACAGTTGACTTTGTTTCAGACTTTAGATTAAATGAACCCAAGCTTTATATCTCACCCTCTTATAGTTATAGTTTCCAAAAATATGGGGAGTGGAGGTTAGTTGCTAGTAGTAGACCCCACCGCTTCTTCATGTACACAACTTCCTCCATTCAAATAGTGTCCTAATCTGGTACTAGTAGCTGCAACTGTTGAAACTTGTATTGCGCTGATCTCGGATGAATGACTTATTTGAATGCTATTAAAAACGTAACCCCGGGCCACTGTTGAAACTCTCGGTATATCTGCAGCGTTACTGTTGAGTGATATACTTGTTGATGCTGTCTAACTTGAATGCTATTAAAAACTAAAAATCTATGACGAGCACATCAGGAATAGCTGGGATTGAGTTTATTTGTGGGGCAACAAATACTTTAATTTGTCGAATTGGCATTCGGCTTCTAGTCTTTGGAATGTTTCTATCTTTTTAGTTTTGTTTCGTAGCCATTTGTTGGTCAAGATGCTTTTCATATATCATGATGTTCGTGGGAGGCTGTACAGGTTACATACAAAGTTTCTTTTGCATGACATTGTGGGTAGCCGGGTGCTGTTTAACTTTCAAGGCAATTAACCTTGTGGGTGTTGGAATAGATGCCCTAGAGGCAATCTAGTTTAGTATGAATTTGTATATGGCTAGAAAATTCATTTAATATTTATTGAATATTTAATATAACGAAGTCCTTAGATTTACAATCGTGTTGTTTATCTTAAATATCCCTAGTCAAGTATAATGATTAATGGGACAATCATCTATAGACTAGTATGGGGTTGGATTGATATGGAGATATCACGATCCAACACATAGGTGTGCATTACGGAATGTTGCACTGGATTGACCCATCACCGAGAAGGCTACATACATGTTATGTTGAGTCACAAGTGCTTCTCGGGTGCAATGGTATTGTCATCCTTAGACTTGAAGTCACTAGATATTCTAGTTGTGGATCATTGTGATCTTGGTAGCGTTAAACGCTACACCGTAACTGGGTAGTTATAAAGGCGTGTACTGGATGGAATGAGAAGCAAGCTTAGAGATCGTAGTGGACGTAGAGAGGATTTGCCCCTCCCACATAACGGGAGCAAATATCCTAGGCCACTCGAGGGATAGTGCTTATAGAATGTCTGGCCAGACTCAAATAAATCAACATGGGATATTGATGTTATTTGCACGAATAAGGCTATTCCCATAGATCGAGAAACTATGGATTGGATATACGAGTGTGAATTGTATGTCTCGTGTCCAATCCGGATATGGAGGCAAAGGGATGAGACAATTACATGTACAAGGTTGTCTAGATGACTATTCTATTAGTTGGCTAGAATGGATGTTTTGCTAGAAACCGCTCCATATTAGCAAATAGTTGCTACCAACTAGATAGAACCTATGGGGTCACACGCTATATAGAGTTTTACTAGATTTGGGAATTAATTAATTGGATTAATTAATTAGAAGGATCACTTTGCAAACCCTTGCAAACTTAGTAGGGACTAATTTGCAAGGAAGGGACTAAATTGAATTCTAGTTGGACTAGAATAAGTCCTTTAGGTAGTTAACAAGGAGTTGTTGGACTATATAAAGGACCCTCCTTCCATCCTTCCTCATAACTTATGCTCATTAGTGATCATAACAAGAGTGGGAGAGAACAAAGGAGAGAGAGAGCAAGCAACAAGGGCCGAACCCGTCCCTTGCCGCCGCCCCCTCACCCCGTCGGCCAAAAGAGGGCCGAGCTCCTCTTTTTGTCTCGTTTTGCGTGATTCCTTCACCCTCCTCTTATTCCGGGCTAGCACCAAGGAATTTGGGAGATCTAGGAGAAACTCTAGGCGTGGATCAACTATAGAGAATGTGACACTATTCGCGTTTGAAGTCATCAAGGAGAACCCAAAGGTGTGTTTATGATTTCTTACCTTTACTATCGTTATGCATCTAGACTTGTGATCCTTGGAGGGTTTTGCATGGTTATTTGTTTGATTATGCTTCCGTTTGCGCGATCCATGAATCAAAACCCTTCAGTGGTATCAGAGCCACATGTCATAGAGCACAAACGTAGTTTATGTGTTACATTCTTGTTGTTTTACACCTTAATTTGTTGTTTATCGCGTAAAACAAGACAAATCAAGCATGGGATGCAATTTGTCAACAATTAATCATAACAAGACCCAATTTTTGCATTGGATGCATGAATTGGTGAGTTTGAGAAATTTTAGGATCTTAGATCTAGGGTTTGGGCATCCTTGGGGAAGAAGGAGTTCTCCCAAAACAAGGAAACAACCAAACTTGGGCTCCAAGCAAGGGAGTTGTTTTGGAAACAACTCCCAAGAGGAGGTTCGGCCCCCTATGGGACCGCCCCCTTGCTTGCCGCCCAAGCTTGGCCGCCCTAAGGGGCCGGGCGGCCCTAACCCGCGGGCCTAGCTTGCGGGTTTTGGGCCGGGCCGGCCCTAGGGCCTTGTGGTTCACTATATTGGGCCCGGGCAATTGGATTGTTGGGCCCATGGACCGTTTTAACCCTAGAAATCCTAAAATCAATTAAAATTGACCAAGCACGTTAAAATTGGATTTTAACTGTTTATGTGCAAATCGCATGGTGATTGGATATGGCCTTAGGATGTGGTTTGATGTGGATGTTTAATTTTGTGTTTTGGTTTTACGGCCTGCGAGCTGATCAATTAATTGTAATAATTAATTAGGGTTTTATGGCCTGCGTGCCAATTTTTTCTCTCAACTTGTGAGATTTATTTTATTTAGTATAGATATTAGTTAGTGCTAGATAAAGTAGATTGTTAGCCAAGATTGGAGAAAAAGAAGCCCAAAGCCAAAGGAGCCACAAAAGATGGAGCATGGAGCATGGAGCATACCACATGACTATGAAGGATGGACCAAAAAGATCAAGACGCATGGAGATGTGTTTGCTTAGGGTTCATAGATAATTCCATTGGCTTGGAATTATCTTAGTCTAGAAAAGGCCAAATCCACATCACGTTTAATTTCTGTTTTGTGGTTGTTTATTTATTGTCTTATTATTTGTGTGGTTGGTGTATGGATGATGCATGCAATTAGGATAATAAGATAATTAGACAACCCGGATCTATTATTTGGAGTTGTGCCCAAACTCAAATAGATAGATTAGTTGATATTAACAAAACAATTAAAATTGAATTGAAAATCCCTCAAATTTTAAATATTGTGTTCTTGCCTTCTCGTTATTTAAACACTCATTATCATCATTATTTATCAAGTTCGTGCGTGCCAACGCATGGCGACTTGGCTCATAATGATGGAATGCGATGGCACGTGACAATGTGCATTTGTTTAGATAAGAGGTTGAACACAACTAGGCTATTAATTTGATTAAGAAACCTAGAGACAATCAATTGGGATTATCCATATGGATGGATAAATAAGGAGTTATTTGCCCGGTTGAACCAAGAGTTGCATATGGGATGCAATTGGAATTGTTCCTACCTAAAAGTAGTCGAATTATGGGTGACTTGCCAAAGCAAGCTCATAAGGAGATGAAAAGATGGATCTTGGCCCACTAGAAAATATAAGGATATTTTCCGCATTAATATCTTGAGGGTTATTAATCCGTAGAAAAATAGTGGGAGCTATATTTAATAAACTAGCCATTATTAAATATAGTAAAAAATTCACAAATACTAAAACTTGCGTATTTTCCTTTTTGTAGAATTCCAAATGGCAAACAACTCATCGAGTTCACAACATTCCCTACGATCTGTCCTTGAGAAGGACAAGCTCTCTGGAACCAACTTTCTTGATTGGTACAAAAACTTGAGAATTGTTCTCAAGCAAGAGAAGAAACTGTACGCAATAGAGGAGCATGTTCCAGAAGGTCCAGAGAATCATACACCTGCTGCCTTAAAGGCGTATCAAAAGCGTGTTGATGACGCTAATGATGCAGCCTGCCTAATGCTTTGCACCATGACCTTTGAGCTTCAGAAGCAACACGAGAACATGAATGCTGTCGATATGATCGAACATCTAAAGCAGCTCTTCCAAGAGCAGGAAAGGGTAGAGAGGTATGAGGTCTCAAAGGCACTGTTCAGATGTCATCTGGCATAAGGGAATCCGGTGGGACCCCATGTACTCCGAATGATCGGGTACTTGGAGAATCTCGCCCGGCTTGGGTTCCCGGTCGGCCAAGAGTTGGCAACCGATCTCGTGTTGCAATCGTTGCCCGAGAGTTATGGACAGTTCATTATGAACTATAACATGAACGAGATCGTTAAACCACTGCCAGATTTGCTCAACATGTTGAGGACGGCTGAACAGAGCATCAACAAGGGTAAGGGCAAGGCCATTATGATGGTGCATAAAGGAAAGGGCAAAAGGTTTGCCTCTTCCTCCAAGGGCAAAAGCAAGTCAGTTGCCAAGTCCAAGGAACAAGCCCTTAAGCCTGTTGGTGGCATTGCCAAGGTCGTGACTAAGGGTGAGTGTCACTACTGCAGTCAACCTAGACACTGGAGGAGGAACTGCCCAAAATATCTGGAGGACAAGAGGCTTGGAATAGTGATTCCACCACCACCAGGTATTTTTGTTGTAGATGTCAATTTAACTGTCTCTACGTCATGGGTATTAGATACTGGATGTGGATCTCATATTTGTCGAAATATGCAGGATCTAAAGAGAAGTAAAAGATTGGCTAAAGGGGAGGTAGATCTGCGCGTTGGGAATGGAGCAAAGGTTGCTGCGTTGGCCATAGGCGTGTGCGAGCTATCTCTGCCTTCAGGATTAGTTTTAGAATTAAATAATTGCTATTTTGTGCCTGCTATGAGCAGAAACATTATTTCTATTTCTTGTTTGGACAAGGAAGGTTTTATTATTTCAATAAAGAACAATTGTTGTTCCTTTTATTTGAATAATATTCACTATTTTAGTGCGCAATTATTTAATGGACTTTATGTCCTTGATCCATGCAATCCTGTCTACAATATTAATACCTAGCGGATTAAAATAAATGATTTAAATCCTGCTTATTTATGGCATTGTCGTTTAGGCCACATAAATGAGAAACGTGTATCTAGACTCCATAAGGATGGATTACTAGACTCATTTGATTTTGAATCATATGAGACATTTGAGGCTTGTTTATTGGGAAAAATGACAAAGTCCCCTTTCAATAAGAAATGTGAGAGGACTAGTGAGCAATTGGCACTCATACATACCGATGTGTGTGGGCCATTTTCCACGCCTGACATGGGTGGTTATGTCTACTTCATTACATTTACTGATGATAACAGTAGATATGGATTTGTGTACCTTATGAGGGCAAAATCCGAATCCTTTGAAGTGTTCAAAGAATTCAAGAATGAAGTAGAGAAGCAACTTGGCAAAAGTATCAAGGCTCTACGATCGGATCGTGGAGGAGAATACTTGAGCCAAGAGTTTGACGACTATCTTAGAGAGTGTGGGATCGTGTCCCAACTCACCCCACCCGGAACGCCATAATGGAATGGCGTGTCCGAGAGGAGGAATCGAACCCTATTGGATATGGTTCGGTCTATGATGTGTCAAACCGGTCTTCCATTATCATTTTGGGGCTACGCTCTATTAAGTGCAGCTTTCACCATTAACCGTGTTCCATCTAAATCAGTCATGAAGACACCATATGAGATGTGGAGTGGGAGGCGTCCCACACTGTCGTTCATGAGGATTTGGGGCTGCGATGTCTATGTAAAACGTTTACAATCAGACAATCTAGGGCCTAAATCGGATAAGTGTAAATTTGTGGGGTACCCTAAGGAAACTAAGGGATACTACTTCTACAATCCAACCGAGAACAAAGTGTTTGTTGCCCGGACCGGCATGTTTCTAGAAAGAGATTTTGTCTCTAAAGAAGCAAGTGGGAGGAATGTAGAACTTGAAGAGGTTCAAGAACCACAAATCACTGAACCGATTATGGAACATGAACAGGAATCACAAGCAGTTGTGGAGCCACCTGTTCAGGTAACACAAGAGCTTCGTAGATCTAGTAGAGTGCGCCAGGAACCCGAGAGGTACGGACTTCTCGTAACTGATTCCGGTGACACGATGCTCATAGATGATGAGCCTACTACCTATGAGGAGGCCATGAGTGGCCCAGACTCGCAGAAGTGGCTTGAAGCCATGAGATCCGAGATGGAATCCATGTATACCAACAAAGTATGGACTTTGGTGGAACCACCCGATGGGGCGCGGCCCATAGGGTGCAAGTGGGTCTTCAAGAAGAAGATCGACATGGATGGTAATGTGATTACCTATAAGGGCCGATTGGTGGCTAAAGGATTCAGACAGATTCATGGTATTGACTATGATGAAACCTTTTCACCAGTCGCTATGACCAAATCCATCCGAATCCTACTTGCAATTGCAGCATACTACGACTATGAGATTTGGCAGATGGATGTCAAAACAGCATTCCTTTATGGGAATCTCCTCGAGGACGTGTATATGATACAGCCGGAGGGTTTTGAGGATCCAAAGCAAGCCAACAAAGTCTGTAAGCTGCAACGAACCATTTATGGATTGAAGCAAGCTTCTAGGAGTTGGAATCGACGTTTTGATGAAGTGGTCAAAGAGTTTGGCTTCATCAGAAACGAATATGAGTCTTGTGTCTACAAGAAGGTTAGTGGGAGCTCTGTAGCTTTTCTGGTCTTGTATGTGGATGACATACTACTCATTGGAAACGACATTCCCATGCTGCAATCTGTGAAAGATTGGCTAGGAAAGTGTTTCTCAATGAAAGACTTAGGGGAAGCAGCCTATATACTCGGTATAAAGATCTATAGAGATAGATCTAGAAGGTTGCTAGGCCTAAGTCAAAGTACATATATTGACAAGGTGTTGAAACGGTTCAACATGCAAGATTCCAAGAAGGGATTCTTGCCCATGTCACATGGAATCACTCTTTTGAAGAGTGGTTGTCCTTCCAATGAGATTGAGAAGGAACGCATGAGTAGGATTCCCTATGCCTCGGCCATAGGATCTATCATGTACGCCATGTTATGTACTAGACTAGATGTGTCATATGCCTTGAGTATGACAAGCAGATACCAATCCAATCCGGGTGAGAGTCACTGGATTGCTGTCAAGAACATCCTAAAGTACTTGAGAAGAACTAAGGATGCTTTCTTGATGTTTGGCGGTGAGGAAGAGTTGCGTGTAAGGGGCTACACTGATGCAAGCTTCCAAACTGACAGAGATGACTTTAGGTCACAGTCCGGATATGTGTTTTGCCTGAATGGAGCAGCGGTGAGCTGGAAGAGTTCCAAGCAAGAGACGGTAGCTGATTCTACAACAGAGGCTGAGTACATTGCTGCAAATGGCGCAGCAAAGGAGGCTGTTTGGATCAGAAAGTTTGTTTCTGAACTTGGTGTGGTCCCTAGCATTGCGGATCCAGTGGAGTTGTTCTGTGACAACGCTGGGGCGATCGCGCAATCAAAGGAACCCAGATCGCACCAGAAGTCCAAGCACGTGCTCAGGAAGTTTCATCTGATTCGAGATATTATCGATAGAGGAGACGTTCGGATATGCAAGATTCCTACAGATGATAATCTGTCAGACCCGCTTACGAAGCCTCTCACGCAGTGGAAGCATGAAGGGCACACTAGGAGTATGGGCATACGAGATGCGCCTGATTGGCTCTAGTGCAAGTGGGAGACTGTTGGAATAGATGCCCTAGAGGCAATCTAGTTTAGTATGAATTTGTATATGGCTAGAAAATTCATTTATTATTTATTGGATATTTAATATAATGAAGTCCTTAGATTTACAATCGTGTTGTTTATCTTAAATATCCCTATTCAAGTATAATGATTAATAGGAAAATCATCTATAGACTAGTATGGGGTTGGATTGATATGGAGATATCACGATCTAACACATAGGTGTGCATTACGGAATGTTGCACTGGATTGACCCATCACCGAGAAGGCTACATACATGTTATGTTGAGTCACAAGTGCTTCTCGGGTGCAATGGTATTGTCATCCTTAGACTTGAAGTCACTAGATATTCTAGTTGTGGATCATTGTGATCTTGGTAGCGTTAAACGCTACACCGTAACTGGGTAGTTATAAAGGCGTGTACTGGATGCAATGAGAAGCAAGTTTAGAGATCGTAGTGGACGTAGAGAGGATTTGCCCCTCCCACATAACGGGAGCAAATATCCTAGGCCACTCGAGGGATAGTGCTTATAGAATGTCTGGCCAGACTCAAATAAATCAATATGGGATATTGATGTTATTTGCACGAATAAGGCTATTCCCATAGATCGAGAAACTATGGATTGGATATACGAGTGTGACTTGTATGTCTCGTGTCCAATCCGGATATGGAGGCAAAGGGATGAGACAATTACTTGTACAAGGTTGTCTAGATGACTATTCTATTAGTTGGCTAGAATGGATGTTTTGCTAGAAACCGCTCCATATTAGCAAATAGTTGCTACCAACTAGATAGAACCTATGGGGTCACACGCTATATAGAGTTGTACTAGATTTGGGAATTGATTAATTGGATTAATTAATTAGAAGGATCACTTTGCAAACCCTTGCAAAATTAGTAGGGACTAATTTGCAAGGAAGGGACTAAATTGAATTCTAGGTTGACTAGAATAAGTCCTTTAGGTAGTTAACAAGGAGTTGTTGGACTATATAAAGGACCCTCCTTCCTTCCTTCCTCATAACTTATGCTCATTAGTGATCATAAATAGAGTGGGAGAGAACAAAGGAGAGAGAGAGCAAGCAACAAGGGCCGAACCCGTCCCTTGCCGCCGCCCCCTCACCCCGTCGGCCAAAAGAGGGCCGAGCCCCTCTTTTTGTCTCGTTTTGCGTGATTCCTTCACCCTCCTCTTTTTCCGGGCTAGCACCAAGGAATTTGGGAGATCTAGGAGCAACTCTAGGCGTGGATCAACTATAGAGAACGTGACACTATTCGCGTTTGAAGTCATTAAGGAGAACCCAAAGGTGTGTTTATGATTTCTTACCTTTACTATCGTTATGCATCTACACTTGTGATCCTTGGAGGGTTTTGCATGGTTATTTGTTTGATTATGCTTCCGTTTGCGTGATCCATGAATCAAAACCCTACAGTGGGTTGCCGGGCTCTAGGTTTAGACCGCTACTACTGATCTGCATTACCATTGCTATGCTTATACTTCTCACAACACTGGCCCTATATTGGATTTGTGCAGGCATATATCCACTGGGTTCCACAGCTTTGTCCCCCGGCAGTATGTCCCAGACAAACCAACAGGGCTGCTGATCTTGCCAGGCATGCTGGTGCTCCTGGTTCTAATTGTCGCTTTCCCTGTGTATATATTTCCTGATAAACAATATCCATGTTTTCTTCTGTGTTTACGGAGCCTATTTTGATTATGGACTGTAGGGGTGTGTCCTCCCTGATGAATGCTCTATTTTTTTTGGGAAATTGTCAGGAACTATATGTAGGTCATTGTCCCTAAGTTACCTCGAACGCTGATCGTTCCTGACTCTTATGGGAACTGGATTGCTGAACCCCATACCTTACACGATGCTTGGACTGCTGAAACCCAAACCACTACAGGTACATCATGGAATTGTGCCGAATGTTCTTTGTTGTAATTCATGTCAAGATGGTTGAGGGTTTAGGTGATAGATCTGAAAGAATTCACTAAACTGTAGTACTATGTTTGGTTTAACTTCACTTATATTGTGTGCTATAAGTCGAAGAAAAATGCTTGCGGGTAAGATGATCCATAGAAACTGTCGCCCACATTACAAGAGAATCCTAATTACACCATACTTTAAATATACTAGACGAAGAGAAATCATTCAATGGCTCTACCGTTAGATCCAAATCGCCACAGTTGGTCAGTCTATTGTTCGCTTTGGAGGATGTAGGAAAGCAAGTTCAGGTGATGTAATGGAATTTGTCAATTGTGATACTAGGCTGGTTGTGTTGAAGTATGTCGAATGTATATATATATATATATATATATATATATATATATATGTACGCAAACATCTATCAGCGTATATAAATTCGCTAATGCTTAGTCTTTTCGTAATCTATCAAGCAATGTATGTATATTTGTATCCATTTACTTAAATTTACATATATTGTATGAACACAGCGTAATGCGACAAACTACGACCAAACCAATACAAATATAGTCAGTGTTAAGATAAACGCTAATAAAGGTATTTACGCAAACTGACAAGTTTAATTCCCCCTCAAAACCGAAGTAGACTAAAAATCAATTTTTCACTTTGTATAATATTCATCTGTTTCTGAACTGCTATACAACATGCTGATCTTTCTCACACAATTATGCTAACAAATCATTTATCATACATTTACAATGAAATCAGAACCGGACAAAACGCGCAAAGTGTTACGCGACTTCATGAAATTGCCGACTACACACGCCATTAATGATAAATGATCTATCCCACTATTTCTCTGAACAAAACACCTGACTACATGCCGAAATTGCCAAGTCATACATCCATTAATGATTTATCTATTCCACTATTTCTCTCTCTCACACTCCTCTGTTTCTCTTTCTATTTTATCCTTTATCATCCACTTTCTCTCTCTCTCTCTCTCTCTCTCTTTCTCTCTCTCTCTCTCTCTCTCTCTCTCTCTCTCTCTCCTTCATGTTTCAATTCCGTATCCAACCTTCAGAATGTATCACAGTACAATTCTTTGAACCTATAGAACAAACAAATTGTTATTGAGGATTTAGCACGAAGGTTGAATTCCTGCGCACGAAGGTCAAATAGAGTACTTGCTGCATATTTACTTAAGTCTTTATTCACCCATTACTCTCCGTACATTGGATTTGACTATGTGGAAGGGGATTCAAATAACTCTTCCATATTACACTCATACTTCGTTTTTTCAGGATATATGGGTTCACTAGATCAAGTTGAAGCTGATTGGACTAAAAGTTTGAGCGTCTTGATATGTAATTATTGTTTATGTGTGACTTTTAGGGTGCGAAATACACTTATACAATGAATATTTATAATAAAAAAATACTCTATTAGCATCTCCAACAATAAAGTTACAAATTAGTTAAATTTTAACTAGTATGAACTCAAGTTAACATGACTTCTTATTGTTTGCTCCAATGGTCTTATGTATTTTACATAAGTTTGTGTGTCTTGTATTATAAATAAAGTATTTATTAAATTAAGTAGGAGAGAGATAGACACAAAAAAATTATTATCTACGTTCTAGCTAACTAGACCATTGGAGCTCATCTTTCTTCTAGTTATGTAAATTATAACTAAACTAATTCTTTTACATAACCATTAGAGATGCTCTAAAAAAACAACTCTTCCGCTACTAAACCTCCTCGGCATTGTCAACTAAAAAACTTTTCCCCTTCCACCTGTAGGAGAGAGAGACACAAAAAACTGTGCCATCCCTCCCCCCTCCCCCCACGCTCCTCTCATCTACTTGGAAAATGTCACCAACGCCAATACAACTCTGTACTCACCTCTTCCTCCGGCGACATCTCTTCTTTGAGATCGGTAAATGAATTCGTGGAGGCCAACTATCTGCTATGTTCTTGTAAGTATCCTCCTTCTACTCTTTCTAATGAAACCCCACTCAATAGTTGTATTAATTTACTTCGTATATGTACCGATTTGTGTTGCTATACAATCAAACTTCAGAGATCGGTATAATAACTCACCTTTTCCAATTTGATTAGGTTTTATTGAGTAATGAATATAATTGGGCACTTCTACTTCTTGGTTCCATCACTGCTCTTGGATTCTGGTTTTGGTACTTAATTGTTCACGTTTTTGCTTTATTTCCCAATTGTAAC
This sequence comes from Linanthus parryae, assembly GCA_023055425.1. NCBI lineage: Eukaryota > Viridiplantae > Streptophyta > Magnoliopsida > Ericales > Polemoniaceae > Linanthus > Linanthus parryae. Next base: position 68,493,735 of record JALGPY010000007.1, on the reverse strand, counting down.
ACTCAAAGCTGAAGTTGCAGTTAACAAAATTTATTTTGTATATATTATGTGCAATTGTACCATCATTTTCACTAAGTATAGTGATTGAATTATTGACAGCCTGAAAATGTATTAGTCTGGGATATCTTTTTACCATTGGTTTTAACCCTGTGAGAGTTGAGTTTGGCCATTTTCAGCTTATTTTCCACCTGATACGGGACAGAGATTTATATATCATGATTGCAAAATTTGAGTAATTTTATGCATACTTTTGTTTGTTGGATATGATCGCGGGTGCGTGTTATGTGCAGGTAACAGGTGCCGGAAAAATGCATGAGATTGACTTGGATTGGAGGCAGCGTATCAGGAGAGCTGGGCAGAAAAAGGAGGAAAAATGACTAAGTTGTGCGTTCAAACGCAGAAGCTGCGTTCAAACGCACAAGGCAGGCAGCAAGGAAAAGTGGCAGAATTTGGCTAAGTCCTGCGTTCATACGCAGAGGCAGGCTGCGTTCATACGCAGGAGGCAGAGACCAAAACGCAGAGGAGCTGCGTTCAAACGCATGGGTTCAGGAGCCAGAAGAGGAAATTGACTAAGTACTGCGTTCATACGCAGGGGGGGTATGCGTTCATACGCACTGCGTTCATACGCAGGAAGTGTGCGTTTGAACGCACAGACTTGTTCCAGAACCTTCCAGGACGGATCTTTTCGAGGGTAAAACAGGAATTTCGTGCATCAGTTTTGGAGACTGTGGCAATATAAAAGGAGGTGTCCCAGCACTGTTTTAGGGTTACGAACGAAGGCATACCACAGCTACCATCATCATCAGCAGCCAGTTTCACAGCAGCCAGGAGTTGGAGCAGAGCAGGATTGGAGCAGTTTTCCAGTATCTTCAGAAATAACTAGTTTGATCTTTTCTCTTTTTATGAAACATTGTCTTTTAATAATGCAAGCTAGCTAGACTTTTTGCCTAGGTTCTCGGTGAACCTAGGGTTTATGAATTCAGCAGACTTGGATGTTTTGATTTTCAGATGCATGGCTAGCTAAGTCTTAATACAGATGGTTTGTTTATTATTCTGTCTTTGATTTTATTTACATACATGAATGGCCTGATCACCCAGGAGTGTTACAGACAGGACCTGGTGCGCGAGAGTGACCAGTGAACGTTAGGAAGAAAAGACAGGATTTAGTACTCTGCCTTGATGGACCGAGAGGTGAAGAGAATCAGGGGACTAGCCCAGAAGCATTAGACCAACTGTTAGACGTTTAGGGGGAGACCGAGAGGAGAACCTGTAACCCTAGCAGACTTAGAACGAACCTGCAGATTTAGGTGGACCGAGAGGACCCGAAAATCTGCAGGCGAGTGATAAGTGCATGAGACCGAGAGGAGATTGTACTATAGGTATGCTGGCATAAACAAAACCACTGTGTGTTTCTGAAATCAAATAAACCATGGAAGCTGGAAAGTAACCCTAGGGGATCCTGGAATCTAGATTTTTAGAATTATCGACTTTTACAACTACAACAATTTCAGCAAAATATTCAGCAGAAAAATAAAATAAGTCTCTTTACTGTTTTTACTTATTATAATTTAGTATAATCAAATACCAAACCTTCCTCCTTTTTACAAACTTTGCACCTTATTCTGATTCTGAATAGCAAAAACTTAAACTGTTCTCGTGGGTTCGATAACCAGAGTCACAATTACATACTCTATACTACTTGATCGTACACTTGCGAAAAAGCAGATAGTTTACGCTGTCAATTATCTGGCTACACTTATGTTCTTTAGTAGATTACCACAAAATTGTTTTCCACATCTTCCATTCAGATAATCCATTGGTAACAATGTAGATACCAGCAAGAGATTAAAAACAGGGGTACCAACAGGCTGATTTCATAAATTGTATACGTGTATAAAGCGTTTTGTTAGTAGGCTCGTAGCCATCATTTCTTAACAAAGAACTTTATGTTCTAACTATCCTGATGTATGCGAACAAAAGTGTAATCATACAAATTTAGAAGTATATTAATAACAGGCAAATCTTGGAATCATCTTAACTGCATTAACATATGGCCCGTATGAAAAACCTGCATGAAGCACTGCACTATCCACAAATTATACAAAGCTAGGAATAAATTGTCATGCAGTTTAAAAGGAAGTGTTTTCCTTAGACGTACACACAATGATCATACGAAATAATTAATTAACGGTTCCTATAATTGTAACTGATCCCTAACGCAAAATCATCCTAACAAACGACTTACCTAATTAGGAATTGACATATATAGCCAGGGCCCACATACCTGCATTGTCATCAACGTATAATATAACTCCGACTGAATTTTATCAATCGCACTTTTCTGAAATTTTGAATTCTCCCCTGATTGCTACAGAGTTACAATGGCAATTGAAGATATGAATACCTCAGCACTTCACACCGACGACAAGTCGTCGCCAAAATTGCTTCACCCACAGGTGAAGAACAGAGAAATTGGCGTCCACTACTTGCCGCTGACAAATCTGTATCAGAAATGGCTGATCTCGTGGACCACAAAATTGACGAAGCTAAAGAAGTTATTAAAATATTGGAACAGAAGATCCCACTGAAACAAGAAGAACTTCAGCTAGCTAAGGAAAAAATAGAATTATTGGAACGGGAAATTGCATTGGATATGGAAGAACGTGATGTCGAGATCAATTTCATAGTGAGGCTTGAAGAATGTAAAGAAAAATTCTGTAAGGACCATTGCAGTACCTCTGCGAAATCTGCTGCCAAAAGAAAAAAAGATGATGACTCTGCCCTGCCTACTAATTTAAAGATTGCGAAGGAGTAAGATAGTATCATGCAGCATCCTCCTACTGAAGCTAATTATCATGCATTAACATATTGATGTAGTATAAATTACAAACACATGCAAACGTTGCAGCTTTTTCTTAGTTATGTGGTTTTTGATCACTATGCCATATGCAAATGTTGCAGCTTTTGCATAGTTAAAATATACTAAATCCCATCTTATGCGCTGTTTTTGGGTTTGATGTTATGCTTTACGATGATGTTATTCTTAGGGTTTGCTATATGTATGTTTGTATTTAATACTGCATATCCTGTATTTCGATCCCCTGCTAAATTTTGTGCACGATGACACTCCACCAAACCAAAAAGTACTGCCTCCAACCACGAATCTTCATATGAGATCCGATTGTTCCTACTTATTCTAAAGAACCAAATAGCATAAGAAAAGAAAGTTCAGTACATGCCTCAAGTGGATCAGAATACTCGTGAGGAAGGATATTGAAGAGGATGAAAAAAAGTGATGAAATATATGAAGAACTCAATGAGAAGAAAGAGGATACTGCAGGATTACTGGATTGGTGTTGGCAGATTGATGGTCACGTGAATCAAGCAACACTCTATAGGCAAAAAACATTGGAAGCAAAAGGATACAGATCTAAGCAAGTCATGTTGCAAGAATACACTAAGTCAAATGACCCACCAACCCCGCTAATGCAGGATGTATTATGAAGGAGTCAAAAGTCAGGTAAACAAAAGAAATCCATGGTGCGGCGGAATGATTAAAATATGGTAAAACTGCTTTGTGCAACTTATATTAGGAGATTTATATGCTCTACCCATAGATTCTTGATTTGTGTTATGAATTCTTGATCTAAATTATAAATATGGAGTATGGCTGATAAATATGGAATTACGTGGGGGTGCCCAAAAATGTATGTTCGTTTTCTTCTGTCCTGTGTTTGATACAGTGGATCGGTCTTGGCCCGTAGGGTTAGGCTCAGCTTATCAGTATCTATTTAAGCAGTGTACTCTTCTTCAGTATTAATCAAGCAATAAGAATATCAATTCTACCTACTCTCTCATATCAATCTCTTTCTCTCGTCTAATCTCATCTTCTTCAATTTCTACGTAAATCTTCAGTTTCTTCATTATCGACACGATAACCGTATCAGTGTTCAACACTATAAATATTCTGTAGCGTGGTTACATTCGGGAAATACTACGATCTAAACTATCTTCTCTGTTGATGATCTCTAATCTTGTTTTTTCCATAAACTGTACTTGCGTAAAATACTCTATTTAGAAAAGCACGCGCTGGATCCCTCCCCCGAAGATGTTGCATGCTTGATGTAAGCTTCTAACATATAGAATACGAATGCGGAAGCACGATACCACATTTTAGGAACCAATAAGAGTGACGAGACTAAGAATAAGATGAAGAACAACAAACAACTATTTAACTTGGTTCGCTAGTTTTGAGACTAGCTGAGTCCACGGCCAAAACAACTGATGAGAAAGCCAATTACAATCAACGAGACACCACACTCATAAATATAAGAGTCTACTACTGACTTGTGCACAAAGCAACGTCCGAACGTGGCCAAAATGAACAAGGAAACAATTACAACCCAGACCCGGTACAGGTCGCATAACTGGTCAACATGGTCGCACGACCACAACCAAACCAGGACGAACCACCTCCCAATCTAGGTCGCACGACCTCTGAGCAACCCAATTCACGCAGATTTGATTCCTATGCCTCCTAGCTCGTTGCTTTGCCAATTTGATGCTAAGGTATTGATCATCCAATTCATAGATGCAACAAATCATATGTGTATTCTAAGTTATCTTTGTCTTTGTCATCAGCCATCAGTAGGAACTACAATTGAATAATTTGACTGTTTCTTATTTGTTGGGTCAAGGAAGTGAGCCTGTCCGTTAAGATCTTACTCTTCATATCTCAAAAAGAATGCCTGAAGAGTTTGATACTTTCAAGACAAACTCCTTTTAACTTCTGCGCTTGAGGTCTCTCTCCGATGCATTGAACTTACAATATGTCGGAAATTTGGGTGTGTTTATAGGAAACAATAACCTAGATAATCTATGAGTCATGGGATCAATTTTAGATTAAAGTATTTCGATGGTACACACAAAATCAATAATCGGATAAAACAGAGATTTTGTTCAAGAACGAGTATGGTTTTTCTATGGAATTCCGAACACAGATATTCTCCCTGTGTTTCTCATTCGAACAAAACTAAATTTAAGGAAGGAGACAAGGCGCACATTTCAGTCCGTTATCCAACGAATTAAAATCGGAGACCACCACTAGGGTTGTTGCCCCTTGGACCCAATGGGGGGCGCTACCCCTGGACCCCCGAAACCCCCGCAGTCGTCCGGGAGTTCGTTGTCCAAGACATTAGTATAGTCCTGTACATGTGTGTACTCCACACCTCCTAACGTGTACAATGTATACACCAATATATGTTTTGGTTGTAAATAAATCCAATTACATAAAATGATTGATGACACTAAAATCACCAACAATCCTCCCCCATTTTAGTGTAGTTCCTGATTCACTTATCCTTTCCATAACAAAGCAAACTTATGCATAAATGAAAATGTCTCGAAGATTGAATTTTCATCTTAGTAAATTACAGTTTCAAATATTAGAGTATAGGGGTGTCCTATGGATTGAACCCTTTCTACTCATGATGAATGCATGAAAGTAAAATACACATAGGTTCAACATATTCCTTGTTCTAACATGACACTTCTTTTTACTAGCCTAGTGTCACTATCCTTCAATAAGCATATAGAAGCCAAATCCCAACTTCTTGAAGCGGCTAAACTCCATAATCATGTAGGTGGTTCTTTTCCTCTTTTACCTGCCATACAAATTCTCAAAGAACCATTAATATTTGTAAACTTCAACCTTCTTAACTTGTAGGTCTGAACACATACCTTGGGATGATATTTATGTTCCAATTTCTTCATGTAAAAGTTCCAAATTGAATGCAGCTTCTAACGCTATACTAGAAGGGAACTAGGTATCTTATCATAAGAGGTCTTTTAGATGGACTTTAATCCCATCCCCACGGCCGACTTGTGCACTAAGTCCCTTGCTAACCCTTTAGTTAGATGAACCGCAAGATTTTGATGTTTACGAATAAACTCAACCGATATCACACCATTCATTATTTTTCCCGAACGACGCTATGTCTGACACCTAAGTGTCTAGACTTGCCATTATACTCCTGAACTTATATTCCTTAGCCAGAGTAGTAGCACTATGACGCCTGATAGATATTGGTGAAATCGGTTTGGCCAACAATGGAATCTCATACACTATATTCCTTAGCCATACAGCCTCATTACTGGCAGTAGCCAATGCCACAAATTCAAATTCCATTTTTGATTTAGTAATGCAAGTTTGCTTCTTTGAAGCCCATGAGATTTCCCCTCCTCCAAGTAGAAAAGATTATCCACTAGTTGAGGAATGATCTTCCATATTGTTTATCCAACTTGCATTAGAATATCCTTCTAGCACCGAAGGACTTCTACTTTATGTCAAAACATAATTCGTGGTTTTCCTTAAATATTTGAATACTCGCCTCATTGCCTGCCAATGATGTGTGCTTCATTCCAATCAAATGATCCGCGGCCCCCAATATATCTCGAGGTAACAAAAATGTATTGTTTGAAGGGATATCAAGGTTTAGCCTTCGGTTCATATTTCGTCGACCGATCTTTCCTAATTCACACCTTTGTTGAAAAAAATTCTTTTGTAATTCCTTACATAAGGATTCTGAAAATACTGGATCCCCGCCTACACAAGCAAATTGTTGATAAAACTCCAAAATGGCATTTTCTTTTGACCCAATTTTTTTTTTCTCCTTATCATTCAGAAAAGATAAAAAAAATTCAGGATAACAAACATTTTCGAGAATTTCTCTTAGATTTGAACCCTGGCCAACAATGGAATCTCATACGCTATATTCCTTAGCCATTTAGCCTCATTACCGGCAGTAGCCAATGCCACAAATTCAAATTCCATTGTTGATTTAGTAATGCAAGTTTGCTTCTTTGAAGCCCATGAGATTTCCCCTCCTCCAAGTAGAAAAGATTATCCACTAGTTGAGCTTCCATATTGTTTATCCAACTTGCATTAGAATATCCTTCTAGCACCGAAGGACTTCTACTTTATGTCAAAACATAATTCATGGTTTTCCTTAAAAAATTTAATACTCTCCTCATTGCCTGCCAATGATGTGTGCTTGGATTGCTAGTACATATACTTAGCTTTCCAACCACAAATGTATCTGGTCGTGTACTAAAAATGGCATACATTAGACAACCAATATCCCTAGAGTATTCCAGTTGAGATACAACCTTTCCTTTTTTAGGAACCAACTTCACATTTGGTTCCATCGGAGTACTAACCGGAGAAAAAATTTCACAATTAAATTTCTTTTATTACCTTCTCAATGTAATGACTGTGAAATAGTAATAGCCTTGTTCTCACATTTAATCCTAATACCTAGGATTACTTCAATACACGAGAAACAGAAATTGATTCATCCATTTTCATATTGTGTTGATTGAACTGACCTAAGATACAAAGCAATTCATTTTATTGCTCCATAACAGGCCTTGAATCTTTCATTTTAAAATTGTTCCAATTACTGACCAGATTTTCTTGCTTGAAGAATCCTCGGCCATGTACTTTGCATCAAGAGAATCCCACAGTTCTTTTGAACTGCCAACATTATGATATATATATATATATCAAACAAGGAATCTGACATACTGTTAAGAATGTGTTCGCGGTAGATATAGTCATCATTCTCCCACATCGATCTCCTCCTTGTCTGTTCCAGGGTTTCCTCCTCCACGAGTTCAGGCATCGGGGTGGTGAGAACGTACATACCTTCAAAGCAGTCAACAGAAAGTGCATCTTCTTCTGCCACCGTCGGAAATCATGCACCTCGAACTTCTCCAATTTCATGAACTTGCTCGTCATGTCTTGAACCTAGTTTCCGTTTGCCATGATTCAGAATACTTTAATCATGTAGGAAATTTGGGTGTGTATACCTGAAACAATGACCTGGTTAATCTTTGAGTCGTGGGATCACTTTCAGGTTAAAGTATTTCGTTGGTATACACGAAATCAATAATCAGATGAAAAAGAGATTTTGTTCAAGAACAAGTATGGTTTTTCTATGGAATTTCGAACACCGATATTCTCCATGTGTACCTCATTTGGCCAAAACTGACTTAAAGGAATGAGACAAGACAGTTAATCTGGCGGTTATAAGTGCCAGATTTCAGTCCGTCATTATCCAACGAATTTAAAACGGAGACCGCCACCAAAGGCTATGCCCCCTACCCCACCGGGGGGGCTGCCCCCGGACCCCCGAACCCTTGTGGCAGTCGTCCGGGAGTTCGTTGTCCAAGACATTAGTATAATCGTGTACACGCATGTACTCCACACCTCCTAACGTGTAGAATGTATGCTCCAATGTCGAGTACACGTGTGTACACGACATTAGTATAGTCGTGTACACGCATGTACTCCACACCTCCAACGTGTACAATGTATAATCCAATGTCTATTTTGGTCGTAAGTAAATCCAATTACTATGCATAAAATTATTGATAACACTAAAATCACCAACACAATCTGAGTCTACCAAGTTGAATACCAAAGCTGATGTTCATGTACAAGTTTTCACTGCCTTTCAGGCACAAAAATGTAATTATGGCATCAATATGCAAAATGGTGGATCTGGTTATGAGTCTAATGCATATTCTGTTCGTAGTACCAATTAGGGAGGTGTAATTAGAGGAGGTGTAATATCATTTGTGTAGTAGTAATTGGCGAGATTAAAGGTCGGGGTACCTTCTTGAAAATTAAAGAGAATTTTCCAATATGCGCCGTAGATGAATAAAATCGATGTCCCCACACCAGATGCAAAATTTCAAGGAAAAATAGATCACTTGAAATTACCTCACCAAACAATGGGTCCGGCTCTACCATCCTCAAATACATTGTAACAATACACGTGAATTTGATCGCTGCTGCCACAAAATGTAGTGGTATGCGGGGACAAATCTTTACGATCTAGCGAGTGCAAAACTCCGTAAAATATTTATCAGAAGTCTTGTGATCCGGGCACATCTAAGAGAACGTTGAATTGGACGAAACAAGATCACACGAACACACATGATATAATGTGGTTCAATTCAAATGATGTGAAAAGTTCACCTTAGGGTAAAAAAGATCCAATTGTAGTTTCGGATAGTGATGATGACTTCGAAAATGAAGTGACGAAGAGGAAGATTTTCATGAGCAGTTGATTTTTTTGGTGAGGAGTTCTTATTAGCTTGAAAAGCTGAGTATGGACACAGAAATGAAGCTCAGATCAAGATTTTATAAAGCGAACGCGACTGACGTATCTGTTGCGGTTACGTATATTGGAAGATCAACCTTTGTGACAATTCCTCAATCAATGGCTGTCGTGGGTTACGAAAACTTTGGAAGATCAAATTTCGTGACTAATCCTCAATCAATAGCTGCCGTGGGTTCTCTAATAAACTAAAACTTTATAAGACAATTCCTCAATCAATGGCTTACGTGAGTTCTCTGATAAACAAAAACTCACAAATTCTCCTTATTCAGGTGGAAAAAGCTTCCTGCACCAATGATCCAATTGTAGTTTGGGATAGTGATGATGACTTCCAAAATGAAGATGACGAAGAGGAAGATTTCCATGAGCAGTTGTTAGCAGGGTTTTTTTTTGGTGAGGATTTCTCAGTAGCTGGAAAGCCTAGTATGGACAGAGAAATGAAGCACGGATCAAGGTTTTATGAAACGGAAGCGGCTGACGTATCGGTCGCGGTTGCGTGTAACGGGATTGGACTATATCCGACGCATCAAAGTTCTTGATAATTCCTCAATCAATGGCTGCCGTGGGTTCTCAAATAAACGAAAAAACTTTGGAAGATCAAAGTTCTTGAGAATTCATCAATCAATGGCTGTCGTGGGCTCTCAGACAAAGGAAAACTCTAGAAGATCAGATAAATGACAGTTCCTCAATCAATGCCTGTCGTGGGCTCTTTTTACAAGCACTGGTGATTCAAGTTTCACGACTTCAAACGCATTGCATATACCATGGTTTGTGAAAGATACTCCGCTCAACGTATTTCATGATACATGTTACCGTTTCATGGTTCACCGGCTACGGCACGTCACCGGTCATGAAATTTGTTGAATAGTACCGGGTATTGCTTGTTTTCGCGAAAACACTATATATATATATATATATATATATATATATATATATATATATATATATATATATATTCCTCCACATTGCTGAAAAGATTCTAGAGTTTCAGTTCTTGGTCTCTTGATTTCTTCCCGTTCTTTGTATCTTGGGTTCTTCCCATTCTTTTCCTTTTACGCGTTTCTCGTCCACCGAGTACTACTCACGGACTTTTGAGATTACACCTTCTCAAGATCGTCAATCGTCTTCACCTACCATAACAATCGATTCTGAATGGAATTCGGAGCTTTGTCGTGAAAAGATTTCGTTGATCGGACCAAAGACGCGCTCCCACGCGCCGCAAAAACAAGCTGCTCCACCGTCCGTCCAAATCCACGCACCTCAGCTTTGGCTCCAGCTCCGGCGCATGCAGCTTTGACTCGGCTCGGCTCCAGGACCTGCTTCCGTGTGCGTCGAGAGCTCCTCCCGAGCCGCGGCTTCCTTGCGGCTTGTTTTTTAGCCGTTCCCTTCCGTACGACATGTTTTGCGCCGCTGCTTTCTAGCGCCTCCGTTCCACTGTTCTGCGCCAGATCAGCCCACTGCTCCGTTCTAGAACCGGTCAACATCTTTGACCAGCAATATCGGCTTTTTTGCTCTTCGAATTTGAACCGGAATACACTGGTTCCTAAGGTTTTTAGACACCCTGATTCTGTTTCTGGATTTAGATATGCGGCCGTCTAGTTACGGTTCTTGTCTATTTTGGGTTGCTTAATCTGTGTTTTTTTACTATTGCTCTCTTATTGGGTTCGTGACTTGTCACAAGGCATAAATTTGATGCTTTTAAGCCGATATTGATTGTCTTGGATGGACCTAATGATGTGCTTTGGTATCGTGAGTTCTCCAACTTCTTGCGGAGAAAATAACAAAACATTCATGATCAATACCCCCATGAATCGCAGGACAAGCCATCATAACGTGTTAAAGGAAGACGATATGTACCATTTGGGTTTGTATGATCTCAACGAAGAATAGCGTCCTCTTATCCACTGGTATCCACACCTTGGATTGCTAGTTGGGCTCCCCTTCACGTATTTTGCTAGTTACGTCGAAGAGGGAGGCGAAAGAATCACTCGAAACGGACAAGAGGTGGTTCGGGGTAAGGGGGCGGACGGCTCTATGGCTACTTCTATCCTTGCTCTCTTATTTCTTAATGAAAAATCATTATGAAATAATAGCTAGGATTAGCCTTTTATAGTTAATAACTCCTTATTAACTACAAACTAGCCCCAATACTAATCCTTCCTATACACGAATAAGTTGACTTTGCAAACTAGTCCTACTAACTTTTCACGTGGTTGCATATTGATCCTTTTAATTTATTAGTCCAACTAATTAATATCCAACTTCAATCAAATCAATATCGTGTGTGACCATGTAGTTAATAACTCCTTATTAACTGCAAATGAGACACAATTGTCACACTCGTATATCCAATCCATACTTTCTCGATCCAGGGAATAGGCTTATCCAAGCAGATAACATCAATATCTCATATTGATTTATGTGAGTCTGACCAGACATTCCATAAGCTCTACCCCTCGAGTGGTCGTGGATATTGTAATACCCCGTATTTAAGTCAAGGGTTATTTTGTCATTTTGGAAAAAGTTTTGCAAATTTCAGGAAATTTAAAATGACTTTTCTTAATTTTAAGTATAAGAGTGTCCTTTGACATGTATGATGACATATATTTTTATTTTGGGGTTATTTTGTAGTTTTGAAACTTGGATAATACTACATGAAACATATTTTGTATAGTGGCAGATAGTTGTAGTTTTCTGAAAGCGGATTTTGACATTTATATACAAAGTGGTATATTTAAAATTATTTTGAAATTTTCTAATTTATGAAAATTAACTTTTATATGTTACCTAATAATTGGAAATTATATTTTTACCCCTCAACTTTTAGTTTTCATAAAGAAATCTCACATTTATCAATTTCACATTTTCTACCACATTTAGCAATTCATCACCTATTGATTATTTATACTCAAGTCCCCCTCCATTATCTTTGGTCAACTCTACTAAAACATGGAGATGTTCTTTTTTTTCACAAGAATCTCCCATTTTTCTCTACTAATACATCAAGCACACTACACCCATTATACTCCATTATTTTTTCTATCACTCCCATCTCCATCAACTCCCACTACTACCTTCACTTTGTATCAACATCTTTTGGGGGATTCTTCACCACCAACCTCCACCATCAATGCCATTTCTTTCTTTCAATTCTTCTTATGTTTTTCTCTTCAAGAGCCCTCTTACAAGCTCTCTTCTCTCTCTCCAAATTTCATTTATGTTTTTTGGTGTTGACATCACACAAAAAAACCATCAACATTTCATTTTCAAGTATCCCAAGCATGAAAAACTTGATTCCAATCTTGCTATAACTATGGAGGGGAGTCATTTCACTAACTATTGAAGACAAATTTCACTCTTTTCCTCACCATCATCTTGATTCTTGGGGTAAACTTTCTTCTAGCCTTGAATTCATCCTTCCATGTCTATGTTTAGCATTGATTTATAAAATTTCATCTTAGATCTCTTCATTTCCATGATTGATTTCTTCATTTCAATGCTTGATTCTTCGTTTCCATGGTTAGATCATGTGTTTGACTTCAAAAGTTACATTATTTCATGGAACTCACACTAGAACCCACATGCATGTTGTGAATGTCATCTTCTTTGCATTTGTAGCTCAACAGAGTTTTGATAATTTGTGTCAAGAGAATGTAAAATTTTTATATCATGATTATAATTATTTGGGTGAAAATAAGGTCTCCATAAGTTTCATGTATCATTAGAACCATTCTTGTTGTTTTTGAAAAAAGTTACATGTTTATACAATCTGACCAGTTTGTGAAACACATTGATTATCTCCAAATTTTGTCTCTGTGAAAATTTTAACCCTTACATATTTTGAAATAAGACTCAGAGAGGGTATTTTTGAGTAAAAAAAATATCTTCATAGCATTCTTAGTGAAGAAGATATGGTCATTTGAACTTGCATGTTATCTGAAACTCGGTTTTTGGACTAGTCTTGACATTTTTTGTTAAAAACTTAATTTCCAGAAACTTATGGCACGCAATATTTCTTGTGATGAAACTAGACACAAAGGGTATTTTTTATGTAAAATATGGGTATTTTGCCTATTCTCCAAGTAGAAGTAATTGTCTTTCACAGTTGAAACTTGGTGTCAAACATGTCTCTGCACAGCACTGTTTGTTTATTTTGTAACTTGAGATTTAAAATGGCTATGCATGATTTTCTTGATGTTTCTTAAATTTGACACGTGTAGGTTGATCATAATGGAATTTCATGATTTTAAGAGATGGTTTGATATGGTAAATATGCTTCTAAAGTCATAGCTACAATTCTATCCAGAATTGTAGTTCACCGCTTTTAGAAAACTTGAATTTTTGAAATTCTAAGTATTTTGTCGGATTTAGTTTGATAGCTAAACATCATTAAATATGCATTAGTGATATTTAGGACTATGTGGCATGTAGGTTTGCATTTGTATTATGCATGTGTAAATTGTTTGTAACGAGTCCACTATAGGTCTTATTATAGACCTCTACCTCGTAGGAGAGAGAGATTCTCGTTGGAGTGCTCGACTTATTTTCTTGCTTTTGGTTGTGATTCATCTTAGTGGTAAGTACATATGTGCGACTCATACTTATCAAAATTTGAGTGTTTGTGTGATGACTCGAACGAATATTTTGTTAATTGAAAAAGTATGCAAAGCATGATTTATACTCGAAATTGTTTGTATATAAATTGAATTCTCTTTATAAGTCTTGAAAATTTACTTGTGATAAGTTTATAATCTATTTTTATCTATGTTAAAGAGAATAAATAAAATACTTCTAATAAATATAGGACGATGTACAGAGTTGTGTTTATTTATTGCTCCGGCCGGAGGCGCCAAGCGATCCTCCCGTTACTTATGGCTATGGATATTGAATCAATGCTTAGTATTATATGATAGAACTTTAATGTTAACAAATCCACCCCCGACGAGCCAAAACGTAGCAAGGTATTGTGGCCAAGGGTTTTGTAAAGCTATAGAGTGCTACTTATACTTGTAAGGGTCACTACGGTATAGGGGCGTCGACACATAAGGCTTTTTAGCTTTGAATTATGAGCGGGGATTGACGTATGGGCTCCCTTAACGCTTGGGTGAAATAGGGTTTTATAGACCCTAAAAGTAACCCTTTATGATTATTTCTTGATCCCTCTGTCTACATCGATCTGTTGGGGCCTCTGGACATGCCTCACATAAACTTAACAGTTAATTGAACTTGAAAGACAATTGACTACTCTATTGATGTTGTTTGTGGCTCTGGAATGCCCTAATCGAATGAAATGAGTTGAAAACCACTGGCTACTTGTGACTTAATATCGTTATCAGTTCAAAATAACTTGTTTATTGTTGATATTTTACTTGTCTAAGAGTATCTCGAATACTCGTGGTTTATAAATGTTTTAATGTTGAGAGTTCTCGCTACGCGATTAATCAATTTGAGTGAGAGAGCAAGCATTGTCCGAAGCCTAGACCCGTCCGCCCCTCTCTACCTGTCGGCCAAGAAGAGCCCGAGCCTATTTTGGTATGTGTTGCGTGATTCTTCTTCTTCCTTCTTCCACCGGTTGCTAGCACAAGACGTGGAGGAATCTAGATCTTGATCCTAGGCGTGGACTAGCTATAGAGACGCAAACAATATTTTGCATTTGAAGTCATCTCAGGAGACAAACAAGGTAATTGTTACTTGAAACTTCACTATCGTTATGATGTCTCTCCCAGTGATCCTTGGAGGGACTTTTGCGGATCTTTATTATTTTTTCTCCTGCGTAATCCGTTACAAAACCCTACTGTTGTATTAGAGCCACATGTCGTACAGCATAATGTAGCTTATGTGTTACGATTATGTCTATTTTACACTTTAATTATTATTTATTACATAAAACGAACAAATCAAGCATAATTGATGCAATTTGTATAATTATTCATCCAAACAAGACCTAATATTACATGGGATGTAAGGATCAGTGAATTTGGATCACATATGATATGTAATTTTCGATCTAAAAAAGTAGGGTTTGGGCACAAATTGGAAAATGGGTTTTCATTGGAAACAACTGAACTTGGGCAACAAGGAAGAAGGAGTTGTTTTCAAACCAAAGAGGTTCGGCCCCCTGGGGGACCGCCCTCCTCTTCCTGTCCGCCCAAGGAAGCCACGACCAAGGGGTCGGGCCTCCCTACCAGACGGCCTAGCCGTGTGGGCTAGGGGCCGGCTGGCCCCAAGGCTTGTGGCGGTCCTTTAGGGGTTCGGCCATAGTGATGGTAGGCCCTCTTGAACTATTTTGACCATAATTCATCCAAAATCAACTAAAATTGACAAAGCGCATTAAAATTGGATTTAATTGTTTATGTGCTATTTGCATGGTGATTGAATATGACCTTAGATGTAAATGTTGTGAATGCTTAATTTTTGTGGTTTGTTTTACGGCATGCGAGCCAATAAAATTAATGTAATAGTTAATTAGGTTTTTACGACATGCGAGCCGGTCTTCTTCTCAACTTGTGAGATCTTTCTATTTAGTATAGATGCTAGCTAGTATTTGATAGAATAGATGATAGTCAAGTTATGGAGAAGAAGAAGCCAAAAGAATTAAAGGACGACAAGATGGAGCATTCCACAAGATATGGAGCATGGACCAAAAGATGGAGGAACATGGAGATGAGCTTGCTATTTTTAGGGTTCATAGATATTCACATTGACTTGGGAATATCTTAGTTTAGAGGCCATATCCATATCACTTTAATTTTTGTTTGTGGTTGTTTATTTATCGTATTTTTATTTAATGTTGGTGTATGGATGGTGCATGCGGAATTGATAATAAGATAATTACCAACACGGATCTTTTATTTGTGAGTTTTCCTAACTCAAAATAAATAGATCAGTTGATATGGATCAACAAAAGAATTAAAATTGAAGAGGAAAAATCCCTCAAATTTAAATATTGCATTTTGCCTTCTCGTTACTTAAACACTCATCATGATCATGCTTTACCAAGCTCGTGCATTCCAAATAAGGGCGACTTGGTTCGTCATGATGTGATGTGATGGAAAGCAAGTAATGTGCAACTGTTTGAGTAAGAGGTTGGATGCAACTGGGTGATTTTAATAAGATTAAAAGCCTGGAGGAAACCAATTGGGAATATCTATGGGATAAATAAATAAGGAGTTATTGTTTTCAATTGAACCAAGAGTTTCATAAGGATGCAATTGGAATTGTTCCTACCTAAATAATTAATTTTTGGGTGACTTGCCAAAGCAAGCTAAAAAAGAAGTGAAATATGGATCTTGGCCCCACTAGGAAATATAATGATATTTTCCGCATTAATATTGAGGGTTATTAATCCGAGAAAAATAGTGGGAGCTATGTTTAATAATCTAGCCATTATTAATTTTAGTTATTTATTCACAAAATATTAAAACTTGTATATTTCTCATTATGTAGAATTCCAATGGAAAATAATTCATCGAATTCATCACATTTCCTACGAGCTGTCCTTGAGAAGGACAAGTTTTGTGGAACAAACTTTCTAGACTGGTGTGCACAAGAGATTCCGGCAGGGAGACCTCCGTGTACACCGTACGTAGTGGATCAGGGATCGCACAGGAAGAATAGGGGTGTGTGTAGGGAGAGAGTAAGTCAGTAGCAATGTCTGAGAGAGAGACAGAGGTTTGGCAGAGCTTCCGCGTATGGCAGTGTGTCCCCCTTTGTATGGAAAGGTTAACGATGTATATATACTGGAGAACGTGACCGTTGTAGTGTGGTTAATGCGCCCATTAATGGCGGCTTAATTAGCTTAACCGTAACGGCACGTTCGTCCGAGTATATAGGAACCGTTAGAGCACGTGGTGCGCGAGTACCGGAACCGTTACGAGGTTGACCGGGTTTGACCGGATTGACCGGGTTTATGGAGCTCGTGCCATAAATCTCTCAAAACAGTTACTAAAGGTCGCGCGCGGGCTTGGCTCGCACGCGACAGGGCTTACTCTAGCCTCCAAACCACAAAGTCCCTACAGGTCCCGTGCAGTGGTATGCGAGGGCTCTGTCTCGCAGCCCCCACATGGATCAGCTCGGCTGGTGATCCTGTGTGTGTGGAGCACAATATGGTGTGCTGGATGGTTGCCACGTGGCCTAGATCTGCCATGTCATAAAGCAGTATCTACATTAGCCCCCTTTCTGCGCGTGAAGGCTCATAGCTGTATAGGCTTCCATGCGCGGAAACCAACATGCGCGTCGTCGCCACGCACCAATTCAAATACGGGTAGGTTCAGCCCCCGTGCGTGTCATTATGACCTAAAACCCCTAGAGTCGTGCCGTCAGACCTTTAGGGTTTTAGGCGTGACGTCAGCCCGTCCTGTGATTGCGCGATACGACGGTGACGGTTGCGATTCGACTACTGAAGGGACGCAACCCTTCATTCTTCTGGATAAATACCTTGTATCCCATTATTGCAAAGCATCACTTCTTTCTCTTAAAGTGAATGGTACCCGGAGATCTTCGAGAGCAGATCCAGATAATCAATCACCAGTTCAGAACTGCAAATCGTATTCTCCAATTGTGTATATCCAAGCAAGCTTCAAGGAAACAAGGTTGGCCTCGTTTACTTTTGATTTAGAATACCAGTGTTTGCCTTGAATCGCGTTGAATCTGTAAATCCATGAAATTTGTGAAGAGGCTTTTGATCTTTGAACCCGCTTCGTTTTAATCTTTCAACAATATCAACTCCCCAATTTCTGAAATCGGCACCGGAACTGTTTGCTTTGGTTTGCATAGATCTCAAATTCCAAAATTCAAACTGAAGTGTGGTGTGGTATTTCTCCCCCCTTTTTCTTGCCCTTTCGCAGGAATGGCCAAGACAAGAGTAACCAGACCCGTCAAGGAAGACGAAGAGATGCCGGAGCTTCCGCAGGCTCTGTGGCGTAAAGCCCCCTTTCTAGGTGGGAAGGATTTTTATCATGCGAGGGTAAAGGCGAAGAGAATGCCTGATCTTGTTCCTGTTGAGCAATTGCTGACGTTGAATCGCCCAGTTAACTCAGCCCTGCTCGAGTGGGTTGGTTCCGAGGATGTTCTCCGATTGGGGATCGAGAACGGGCACTTCCCGTATACTGCGATTTCTACTCAAGCGTTTGTCCAGAAATTGGACTATATGGATGAGTGGATTGACCACGTGTTGGATCATCACGCCGAGACTCTCGATAAAGCCGGCATTTTCTTTGCTATCCGTGCTATGAAGGGTGCTGCCGTGAAGTTGGATCAGTCCATGCTTCTAGACCTTCTGTCCCGTTATTCGCCCGCGACTCACACGTTTCATTTTGCGGAGTTCGAGGCTGCCCCCACGCTCGAGGACGTTCAGATGCTGTATGAGCTTTCCCCCATGGGTGAGGTGGACCCCTTGAGCCACTTGAGGACATCTGCTGAAATGGCCTTGTACGCGCAGATGGAGGAGTGCCTAGCAGAGGTAAAGAAAATCTCCACTCGGTGGACCACTACAAAGCCTCTTCCGAACTGGCAGCTAGTGGATACGTCTGCGAAGAATACCTGGAACAAGTGGTTGCAGTACTTCTTCCGAGACTATGCGAACAGCAGCATCACTAAGAAGCTTTTGAGCGAGAACCCGGAGGCCGAGAATTACGTAGAGGGCAAGGGTTATCATTTAACCCTTTGTGCCTTTCTCTGTGCTTGGCTGTCGAGGTATCTGATTGATGGTCACCCCCATGACGGGGTCTTCTACCATGTGCTGCCACTTGCCGTGAGGCTCGCGCTTGGCCAGAGAGTCGCACTCGGACCCTTGGTCCTGGGGACGCTGTATTACAGGCTGGATCAGCTGGTTCTGGCGATGAGGGAATCGCGTGGCCGCCTCGATGTTCTGACCTTTGTCAATATCAGCTTTTTGACAATGTGGGTTTTCGAGCGCTGGCCGTCTTATGCTCCAACTCCCCTCCCACTTGAGAAGTGGTGTCCCCCAGGCGAGACGGAAGCGCGCAACAGCGGAAGGGCTGCGAGATGGTTTGGAGCAAGCAACACCAAGTGTACTTGGAGTTTGATATGCGACAAACGAAAGGAGTTTACTGCCAGGCCCTATGCCACACGCGTTGAGAATGTGCGGTGGTTCCCAAAGCTATACCCTTCCAAAGGTATGGTCTTGTCAGAAGACCTTCTCTTTGAAAAGGGACCGCATTTCCACGAGCGCTATCGTGAGTTCTTTTGTTGGTGTCTGCGAGGTTCCCTTCCTGCCCTTGCAGAGCATATTCGTGAGCTCGCGCCAAGGTATGAAAGGCTTACAGTGGATGTTGACCCCACTCGGGTCTCTCCTCAGTTTGGTTTTGATGCAGTGGCCCCATCGATCTGGCCCCAGTCTATTATCAGAGGGTGCTACAAGCGTTTGCTGACAAAGGAGTGCAAGACGGTCCTCATGAGCAATCTTCCCTTTGAGCAGCCTGCGGGATCTCGCAAGGGTGGTTGTTCCCAGAACTGGATCGCATACTGGGTTGCCCAGCAAACGAGGATTGAGACAGAGGCGGCGGCGCAGCCAGGAAAGGCCCCCTTGATCAAGAGAAACTCTTTTCCGTTTCGCCCCAATTGCAGTTTGAGCGAGTCCGAGTATGGTTGCTACTCGCTGTGGGACCGCGAGAATCATTTGTGCCCCGATTTCATTCTGAAGGAGCAAGTCGACGCAATCAAGAAGGGTGACGCGCAGGTCATCAAATATAGCAAGGCGTTTGCTGAGGTAAGCAATTTCCTTATGTGCTTTAAGCTTTTTGGTTTCCCTGCGCTGATGCTTTTTGTTCTGTGCTGTTTCAGTGTCATGTGCGGAGGTTCGCAGCTGGTGATCGCTCCAAATCGCTGGTGGACACCATTGTTGCCACCAGAAGGAAGGGGGAGTCGTACCGGCTAGCATGGAGGATGGATGCCGAGGTCGAAACAAAAGTTCGCGGAGTCATGAACACTTTTGCTGACTCGCTGATAGACAACCCTCCGGCTCCGTCTCCTCCTAGAGATGACTCGTCCCCTCCAGCGACTGCGGCGCCGAGAGTGAAGAGACCTAGGCAAAAGGGAATTACGATTTCTTCCCCTAGGAGTGCTCCAACTTCTCCCCCAGTGAGGTCCCTTTCCATCAAGGACAAAGGCAAGGGTCGTATGCCCAGCAAAGTGCGAAAAGATCTCGCAGTTGAGACTTTCGTTCCATTCAACCAAGAGGAGGAAGAGAGACAGGAGCCCCAGGCAAGTGATGAAGAAGCAACAGTTGTAATGTGCGAGGAAGAATCAGGAGGTACTTCCGTCGCATCTCCTTGCCCTTTATCTTGACTTCTTTGTAGTTCTTTTCTTTGAACCAAATATGTATTCGCAGATGATGATGATGAAGCCGTCGGTGGCCTTGTGGCCAAGAGGCAAAAGAGAGATGCCCATTCTGGCATTTCAGATGATCCTATAAGCGAGGATGTTCTTGCTGAATCCCGGAAGACAGCCGCGGAGGCTGCTGAGAGAAGAAGGCAGCGAGAGGAAGAGGAGCTCGAGCGTGTGAAACAGCGGAGCCTCGAGGAGCAGCATGTTGACGACTTAGTGCGTCCAGTTGGCGAGGAAGACGGGCTTCCCGAAGAAGTGGCTCCTCATGTGGAGGAGGAAGATGAGGTTCCTGGAGAGGATGCAGCAGAGCTAGAGCAAGTCCAAGCGGACTTCGCAGAGATCGCAGGTGGCGATAAAGGTGAGATCTTCAATCTCGCAGTTACTTATAGAGATGTAATTGTGGGTGCGTTAAAGCACGGTGTGTCAAAGCCTGACATTCGCCGTTGGTTGGTAAGCAAATGCGGAGAACCCTCAGGTAATTATTTTGAGTGATATGCGCATACTAGGCTGTAGCCACTTGAGGCGAAATCATGACTGGTTTACTCGCGTCCCAGGTCACGCTTCTCTTAAAGATTTGCTTAGTGAGGATACACTGATAGGGCACGGTTCCACGTCCCTAGTGTACGATGAGGATACCTCAATCCCACCTTCGCGTGGAGGTGCTTATTCTTAGCTTTAGTAAAGATAGCGAAATAACTTATAACACAAGTTACCTCATATTATCGCATTTGGTATCGCAGGTCATGCTGAGGAACCTGAGCTGGAGCAGAGAAGTCAGCCTCCTGCATCCCATGTTCCAATTTCGAGCTCCCATACCGAGAAGCCCGTCGCAGCTGCTGGACACGCAAGTGAGCATCTCGAGGATGTCATCGAACTCTCCGATAATGTCGAAGCTGATGCTACGCCGATGGACGAAGGTGTCCGTACCGGTGGCGAGGAAGAGAGGACAAGTGATGCTAATGTTTTCGCATCTGGGAGTGTCCTCCGCCGAGCGACTTCGGCTGTCCCTTCGCCTCCGGCGATGACTGAGCCAGAAGCACCTATTCCTGCGTGGAGCATTTGGGGCTCGCAGGTTGGGAATGTAGTCGCAGCTGGTGCGGCCTACACTCTTCCTCCTGACTATGAGAGGTTGGAGCTCGCAGCTGATAGGAGAGCTATGGAGCGAGGGCAGTCTTCGAACAACCCAGTGGCCCGCATCCCTTCTCTTCATGAAATTCTGGAAGGCACTGGTAAGTAAAGATTTACCGTTCGCACGTCGCATTATTTGCTTGCGAGTTCTGACATTATGACCATTTTTGATGTCTCAGGTTTGAAGCAAACCGATGTAGACTGGGTGGTTCGAATGCGTCTCAGATACCCCCGATCGTTTGTGAGATCTCTGGAGATCGGACCTTTTGACAGGAGGCTATTCCTTACTGAAGCCATCTGGATACTGGAGCAGCTGTCTGCAGCTACACCTGCGACCATTTCGGCCCAGAGTGCTGAATTGCTGTGTGGCATGTGCCAAAATCTCCTGTTCAAAGTCCAAGGCAGACTTGGTTTCAAATTCCTCAAGGACAGAGTTACACTGATTCGCGCAGCTGTAACTTTGAATCTCGGTCACCAGAATCTCGCAGCTGAGATGCAGAAGGTGGAGCAGCAAAAGCAAAAGGTTGATGAAGCTTTGAAGCTGTATCATGAAATGAATGCCAAGTGCGAGCAACTGAAGCAAGAAGTGAAACAAGTGGAGAAGCTGAGCGAGCAGTTCGAGCCCCAAGACTCCTTGATCAAGAATTTGTTTTGACTTTTCAAATTTTGAAAAGAAAACAGGAAAATGGCTGAGACATTAATGTAATGTTTTGAAACATTAATGTAATGTTGCTAGGGTTTCTCCCCCTTTTTTTTTAACAACAAACAATGAGTTTGCCCGTTTTGCCCTTTTCGGGATTTGATTGGACATTTCTGTGCATATCCAATTATGACATCAGCAATTGATTTTCTGCTTGATTTTCGCGCTAATTTCTCGGCAGATAAGCACGCTTCCGTTGGGAAGTCCATCCGAATCATGACTATCCGTCATTTATTAGGATACGCAACTGAATCGTCGTAGCCTTTAGTAGGGTAATTGATTGTTACCGCTTTTCAAGGCGTAAGTGATTGAACTTACCCTCTTTTTGAATTTTGCTGACTCATCTTAGGCAACCGAAAAGTCTCCACAGGGTCTATATAAACCCTGTCTTTGCCATTTGGGTTCTTCATCCCAAACATGTGCTTTGCCGTGAGTCCTTACGACTGCTGGCTTCAACGCTTGTTTTTCGTTGATTCATGGCAACTTAAAGTGTTGAATCCTGAGTTTGCGCTTTGTGCTATAGAAATAGTTTCCAAGATCCACTTTATGAGGCTTATTGCTGTTTATAACCATCATAAAGAGGATGCAGATAATACCTCATGTGTGTTCGAAGAAATTTCTTCGTGTATTATGTGTGCAGGTCATGTTTCCGGCCGCCTCGTGGCGAGGTGCAGCGCCGAAGTGACCGTGCTACCGTCTCGTAATGAACGGCGTGATTCTCCTTCAGCATCTCCGAAGAAGAATCCGTCACTTTCACGTTTGTGAGCCCGGGGTGACGAACCGTCGCGTTCATCCCCGTCTACAAGGAGCCCTTGCCCTTTGGAGCTTCTGCTTGCCTGTGGATCGCCGGAACCGATGGCTCCTTGGGCAAATGTTATGGGGAGTATATCTGACAACGGTCTTGTCGGATAGCGGGATGTCGAGCGTATGGCTTCATGTGGCTCTTTTTAGAGCAAGATCCCCCTTGCTACAGATGTTCACCCACAGATCTGGGCATCGTGTAGCCGGCGTTTGAAGCCAGGGCGGTTCATTCTTTGCAGTCCGGGTTTCCGTACCGTGTCTCTGCTGGCTTATCAGCCATTTTTCGAATGTATTGTAAGCCATGTTGGCTGTGTAGTTAGATGCGAGCTTTTCGCTTGTAAGCTGTTATCTAGACAGATAAATTGTAAGTCATTTGACTCATAATGATATATAGCTTTTGTATTATCTGCTCTCTTTGCAACAAAATACAATTTCGCATGCGTTTCGGCTTGTTTTGCCTTGCATAATGCCATGTAATGATTTCACATATGCGACGTCAATGCGCAGATGTTTCGCTAGATCATTCGAGATCTTAATTTCGCAGCTATGCCATCTTGACGGATGGGCTTGCAGGTGGTCGTTGTAAATCGTATGAGATCACGTTCACAACTTTGCTATCGGAACAGATAGTTTTTTAACAGATCAATTAAGATCATTGAGCGGTGCGAATTGCTATCATAGAAGATAGGCTTTATTAGAGAATTGCTTGAGATAGTTTCTCGCATGAATTGCTATCGCAGCAGATAGACCTTTAGAAGGTCTAGCAAGATGGTTCTGTAGTTACGTTGCCATCGTAACAGACGGGCTTGGGTGATCAACTTAAATCACTTTGCGTATAAATTGCTATCGTAACAGATAGGCTTGCGAAGATCATATAAGATCGCATTTGTGTAAACCGCTATCGTGAGAGATAGGATTTTGATGATCGATTGAGATCGGCTTAAAAAAGATCATATAAGATCGCACTTGCGTAAACCGCTATCGTGAGAGATAGGATTTTGATAATCGATTGAGATCGTTTTTGTATTTTGCTGCTATCATAGGAGATAGGCTTTGGATGATCACTTAAGATCGCATTTGCATTGGCTGCCATCATAAGGGATGGGCTTTAGATGATCAATTAAGATCGTATTTATGTTGACTGCTATCGTGAGAGATAGGCTTTGGATGATCATTTAAGATCGCATTTGCATTGGCTGCCATCGTAAGGGATGGGCTTTAGGTGATCAATTAAGATCGCGTTTGCGTTGACTGCTATCGTGAGAGATAGGCTTTGGATGATCACTTAAGATCGCATTTGCGTTTGGCTGCTATCGTAAGAGATAGGCTTTAGATGATCGATT
This sequence comes from Linanthus parryae, assembly GCA_023055425.1. NCBI lineage: Eukaryota > Viridiplantae > Streptophyta > Magnoliopsida > Ericales > Polemoniaceae > Linanthus > Linanthus parryae. The sequence continues at coordinate 68,469,232 of JALGPY010000007.1, read as the reverse complement.
GAGATCGTATTTGTATTTGGCTGCTATCGTAAGAGATAGGCTTTAGATGATCAATTAAGATCGCATTTGTGTTTGCTGCTATCGTGAGAGATAGGCTTTTGATGATCACTTAGGATCGCATTTGTATTGGCTGCTATCGTAAGAGATAGGCTTTGATGATCAATTAAGATCGCATTTGCGTTTGGCTGCTATCATAAGAGATAGGCTTTGGATGATCAATTAAGATCGTATGCGTTGACTGCTATCGTGAGAGATAGGCTTTGATGATCACTTAGGATCGCATTTGCATTTGGCTGCTATCGTAAGAGATAGGCTTTAGATGATCAATTAAGATCGCGTTTGCTATCGTGAGAGATAGGCTTTAATGATCAATTAAGATCGCGTTTGCATTGGCTGCCATCGTAAGGGATGGGCTTTAATGATCAATTAAGATCGCGTTTGCTATCGTAAGAGATAGGCTTTGGTGATCAATTAAGATCGCATTTGCTATCGTAAGAGATAGGCTTTGGTGATCAATTAAGATCGTATTTGTATTTGCTGATATTGCAGCGAATAAATCATTGTTAACAGTAATGACAAATTAAATAGAGCGATATAAACAGCTAGAAATATGAACTTCTCATTTGGGAGAATCCTTTTATTATAACATTCTCATATGGGAGAGATAGGATTACAATCCTCTCATATGGGAGAGGAGATTGCGTCAATCATAGCCACATGAGACATTTAAGCAACGTTATCATAAAACGTATGAAATAAGAGAAGTCAAGGATAGTACTTCTTGATCCAGCGCATGTTGACTGAGCTTGGGGTTGAGGTTGTGCCGTGCAACCTTCGTATGCTGCAGTAACCGCTATCGAAGACTTCTGTAACTTCGAAGGGTCCTTCCCAATTAGCTGCGAACTTTGGGTGAGTTGCTTCTCGCATGCAGTGGTCAGATGCGCGCAAGACCAGGTCGCCAACTGCGAAATCCCGTCGCTGGACTGTCTTGTTATAGGCGCGAGCGATTCTCTCTTGGTACCGCTTGTTAGTCCTTTTGGCTTGTTCTCGCTTTTCTTATAGCAAGACTAAATCATGATCGCGTTGATTTTCATAGAGTGCATGGAAGGCCAGCCTTGCCGAATTGACTCTGACCTCCGCAGGTACTACAGCTTCGGCCCCATAACATAGTAGAAATGGCGAGGCCCCTGTAGGTGTCCTTGGAGAAGTTCTGTAGGCCCACAGAGCTATGTTAAGGGAGTCGGCCCACTTCTTGTGGTCATCTGCGACCATCTTGCTCAGAATTCTCAACAGCGTCTTGTTAGTCGCTTCGGCTTGTCCGTTTCCCTTTGGATAATAGGGGGTAGAGCATATCTGCCTGATATTGTACTCCGCGAGTTTCGTAGCTACCTGACGATTAACAAAAGGAGTACCGTTATCTGAAAGAATAGTATTTGGGATTCCGAACCTGCATACGATGTTTTCCTGGATGAAGTTAACCACAGCCAGCGCGTTTGCCGTCTTTAGTGGTATTGCTTCCACCCATTTGGTGAACAGCTCGGTTGCAGTGAGAATGAAATGGTTCCCATGTGACGTTGGTCGGATGGGTCCGATGAAGTCCAAAGCCCATGTGTGAAATGGCCATGGTGTCCCTAATGCATGTAGATCCACGGCGGGAGCGTGCACTAGGTTCCCTTTGAATTGGCATTCTTGGCAGCGTCGTACCTTGGCGCGGCAATCCACTTCCATCGTGGGCCAGAAGTATCCGATTGAGAGGAGTTGTCTGCATAATTTCGCACCTCCCTGGTGTTCCACCTGATGAGAAAGGTCCATGACTTCTTGTGCTTCCCTGCCGTCTAGGCATCGCAGCAAGTTGCCCTCGTGACCTTTTCGCCACAGCAGGTTTTCCTGAACCACATATCGAGACGCTTTCCTCTTCAATTTGTCGGCTTCTTTTCTCGATTCGGGTACGGTGCCCTGGGTAAGGAATTCAAACAATGGCTTCCTCCAATCTGTGTCGTCATCGGTTAGAGCGACGAGTAGAGAATCTTTAATTAGTGCGCAACTTTCGCACTTCCCTTGTATCAGGGCTGCAGCTGTTGACATGCCTGGCCAATGAATGCCATATCTCTGAGCTTTCCTGTAGATTGACACCTCGCTTTCTCCGCAAGCGTGTTGGTGAATCTTTTCTAACAGCTGTTGTCCCTCTTGCTCGGAGACACATCGCATGAGTATTCCTCCAGGACCCTTGTAGTAAAGGGTGTTGTCGTGGATGCAGTATCCTTTCGTGAGTACCCAGCTTTCGCTGCTGGTGCCTTTCGCAATAGCTTGCAGGATTGCTTTTCGCCAGTCTGCGTCATCCATGTGTTCATCGTCGCACGCATCTTCTGTTAATGCCGACGATGTTCGCACTTCGATGGAAATCCTTGCGGGGCATTTGTCTATGCTGACCTTAGATCCCAGAGTTGCTAAGGCGTCTGCATGCCTGTTGTCCGCTCGGGGCTTATGCTCGTATTTCACGTCACAGAATTGCTGCATCAGCTTTTGCACTAGGGTGCGGTATGGCAGGAGGTTGATCTCCTTTAAACCATATTCGCCCGAGGCCTGCTTAACAATCAGTTTGGAATCTCCCATGACTGTTAAGTTGCTCACTTCCAAAGCTTTCGCCGCACGGAGCCCCGCGATCAGAGCCTCGTATTCCGCCTCGTTGTTCGTGACTGCGAAGTTGAGTTTTGCGGACATCTGTATGACTTCCCCGTCCGGTTTTGTCAAAACTATCCCAATGCCTCCGCCTTTTCTGGTTGACGAACCGTCGAAGTGGAGGGTCCAATAGGGCACGTCGATCGCGTAGATTTCAGGGCCTTCGAGCTCTTCCTCGATCACAGGTTCGTGACTATTGTCGGGAAACTGTGCCAACAGATCTGCTACCGCCTGCGACTTGATCGCTCTTGGTTTCACGCATGTGATATCGTATTGAGAGATGGTCATGTACCATTTCGCCAATCTCCCGCCCGGAGTAGTGTGAGTTAGCAGGTATCTTATGGGGTCGCTTTTGGTGACCACCACTACTTTGTGCGATGCAAAATAGTGTCTCAACTTCTCTATTACGAAGAATAAAGCAAGGCAATGACGTTCGATGTCTGTGTACCTTGATTCAGCAGGCTGCACAATGCGAGAAATGTAATAGATGGGCCTCTCTTGGCCTTCATACACCTGAGCCAAGAGTGCTCCTATAGATTTCCTTGTCGATGTAAGGTATAGCAGAAGCGGTGATCCCAGTTGAGGCGCGATCATTATCTTTGGGGATGTGAGTAACTCCTTTAGCTTTTCGAATGCGGCTTCGTGATCAGGAGCCCAGTTGTACGCGGCGTCCTTCTTGAGAAGAGTGCTGAAGCAGCATGTGATTTCGGCGATTGCTGGGATGAATCTCCGCAGATATGACAATTTTCCCAAGAATGTTTTCAAGGTACTTTGGTCGTGAGGTGGCGTCATGCTGGTGATGGCTGACACTTTCGCAGGGTCAGGCTCGATCCCTTGGCGATGGACTACGCATCCCAAAAACTTCCCCGAAGTCACGCCGAATGCGCATTTCATGGGGTTCATTTTCAGTTGAAAGCTCCTGCATCTGTTGAACACCTTTCGCAGGTCTGCAAGGTGATCTGCTTCATGCTTGGATTTGACTACCAAGTCATCCACATAGAATTCCACTTCTTTGTGCATCATGTCGTGGAATAGAGCCATCATGGCCCGCTGATAGGTTGCGCCTGCGTTCTTAAGACCGAATGGCATTACCGTATAGTTGAATACCCCCACGGGAGTGATGAATGCAGTTTTCCTCGCATCTTCGGGATCCATCTTGATTTGATTGTACCCGCTGAAGCCGTCCATGAAACTGAACATGCGATGGCCTGCCGTTGAATCAATGAGCAAATCGATGTTAGGCAGTGGGAAATCGTCCTTAGGGCAGAAGCGATTAAGATCTCGGAAGTCCACGCAGATGCGGAGCTGTCCGTTCTTCTTCACCACTGGCACGATGTTGGCCAACCATGTGGGATGGTGATTTGGCTCTATGAACTTGGCGTCTAGGAGTTTGACAATCTCCTGTTTGATCTTCACGTTGAGCTCTGGCCTGAAGCTTCTGGTGCTTTGCTTGACCGGTTTAGATCCTGGGATGATGTCTAAACGGTGCATGGTGATGCTCGTGTCCAGACCCGGCATCTCATCATATTCCCATGCGAACACGTCCTTGTATTCAGTTAGGAGCTGCAGCAGTCCTTGTTCCTCTTCGCTTGTGAGGTCCGCACTCAGGAAGACCGGCCTTTTCTTTTCCTCGTTCGGGATGAGGAACACTTCTTTTAGCTCTTGCTTTTGTGGTCTTGGCCTGTCTTCCATGCATTCGGGCGCTTCTTTGAGTTTCTCATCTGGAGTGCCCAGTGTTGGCTCTTCTGTCAGCGCAACTTGCTCGATTTGATTGATTTGCCCAGGGACATCCCCATGCCCGTGTGAGGACGTCCCCGCGCACCTTCATATGCGATAGCATTTCTTCCCGTTGGCGTAGAAGCTCTCTATCTCCTTACCCTCGGGGTCATGCTTTGCGATCCTCTTCAGAGTGTACACATTCTTCCGATGATACGCGATGCGCGGCGCCTCTTCATGTGTAGGCGGCTTTTCCTTGGCATCTCCCCTTGTCACCATCACGCCTGCAGGTGACTGGTCCTTGATGTCCTCCCAGAGAGGTAAGGGAGTAGGGTTGAATGGTCCGGGTGTTTGCTCGTCCGCCATCTCGGTGAACCACACCGCCTCGCTGAGATGTGCTTCGTCCAAGTTGAACGGGTTAGTTGAGGCCGGTATCTCGACAATCCTGTCGTTCCAGATAGCTTTCATCACCTGGTGAGCCGTCGAAGGGATTGCGTCAAAGCGATGAATCCAGGCCCGACCTATGATCATGTGATATGTGGTGTTCGCGTCTATGACATAGAACTTCGCCGAGCACTTGATTTTGCCGATCTGAACGCCCAGGCGGATCCATCCAATCGTCATTCTAGAATCGCTTCCGAATCCCACCAGCGGGGATGGACGCTTGACTACCTTGTGCTCGGGGATCCCTGCTAGCTTCAGTGTGTGGAGTGGAACAACATTGACCGCTGCTCCTCCATCGACGAATGCTCGCTTGAATTCGACGCCGTTGATGATGGCGGTCACGTACAGGGGCCTCTGGTGGCTCGCATCTGTCTTCTTGTCGCTGGCAGAAAAGGTCATAATCTTTTCTGTGAAACGGGACGCCCTGACGACTTTCCCGTTGGAGACCACGAGGTCCTCCTCGTAGTCCTCTGCTACCCTTAAGATTGCTTTTGTCATGTCCGCTCGACATTTTTCGGAGAAGTTCATCTCGTTGAAGAATTTGTCGAAGCCGTGCGACCCTTTCATGCGGTCGGCACGCTCATCTTCCGTGTCCATGCTGTAGTCTTCGTCTTCATGGACTTCAGCAATGATGGGCAGACCATCTTCTGCGACTTCTTCCAAGTCCACTATCGAGATCATGGCGACCTCTTTGCCCTTTGAGCCCGAATCTGTATGGGCAGGCAGCGGGTTGTTGCGCACATCCTTCCGGTGGTCGCTGACGATGAGTTCGCCGTTCTTCATCTTCTGATCGAACGCGAATCTGAGCTTCTTGCACTCGGCTGTGGGGTGCACGACCTTGCCGTGGTATTCGCACCACTTAGGGTCCCTCGTCATCTCCTTGGAGGGTGCTTTCTCGAGCGGTGGCAGGACGCCGTCCTTACGCCACTGTCTGCAGAGATCGCTCGCTTCCTCCACCGAGCATGGCAGAGGTGGTGCATCGAAGTTTGCAACCTTTGCTTGCTTCTGGGGCGAAACTGTGTTGACCTCAGCTTCGCGTCCCCGCTTGTAGCCAAATCTGCCGATCTTGTAGGTGGTGCCGCTCGCAGGTCGTTCTGGAGCGCTCTTCTTTCTCTGTCTCTCGACAATGGGCTCGATGTTCATCGTGCATTCGATGAGCTTTGAAAACGTTGGTGTTTGTAAATTGATCAGCATGCTTTTGTATTCATCTCGCATGCACTGCAGGCATATCTCTACGAGCCGGCTTTCGAGCATTGGATCCTTGCACTCCAAGGATTTCGCTCTGAATTTCTTGATGAAAGTGATTCCATCTTCCTCGCGTTTCTGATACATCCGCGAGAGATGGATCATCGTCACCTTTTCTTCCATCTGGAAGAACTTGGTATAGAACTTCTGGACCATGTCGTCCCAAGTTTTCACAGATCCAGCCTCCAATGTTCGGTACCATTTGTATGCTACATTCCCAAGAGTTTTTGGGAATTCTCGCATCAGCAGCTTGGGATCAGCTCCGTATGGACCCATGACATCGATGAAACGCATGACATGCTCATGAGCGTTTCCATTGACGTCCTCGAACTTGTCCCATTTGGGAGCCTTGTACCCCGCCGGGTTAGGCATGAGATAGATCTCTCGTGGGATGGGTGGATCGTTGTCTAGCTTCGGGATGATGGTATCCGCGAACGACTGATGAGCCAAGATGGAGTCCACGCGCTTCTGCAAAGACTTCATGCATTCTGGAATGCTTCCTTCGGTAGTTGGCGGAGGGGTTGCCGTAGGCGGTGGCGACACATATGCCGCCGGAGGATTGGGAGTGTATTGACTACCCGCGTTTCCCCAGATTGTCGCTGGTGGAGGCAGAGTGTACTGCAGAGCTGGGTTAGACGCCAAAGCCGGGGGCTGAGAGGCGTGAGCAGCAGGGGGCAGCATTTGTGCCGTTGACCCTTGGACCGAAGGCAGCTGCGTGGCCGACGGTGGAGTTTGCAGATGAGGGTTGGGAGGCGTGGCTGATACTCCCAATCCTGGAGCGGTAGGGGTTCCTCCTCCCTGAGGGATAGCGGTGGCAGGTGGCGGATTTGGCGCAAGAGTGCTCAGAACGGCCAAGATCCGTTCTAACTGCGCGGATTGAGACTTGAGAGCTTTTGCCTGACTTTGGACAGTGGCGTCCAAAGACTCTAAAGTTGGCGCCTCGCCGGGAGTCGTCGGAGTACGGCGAGCCTCGTCTCCCGAGGGAGTTTCGGTGGAAGGAGATCGGTTGCTGACATCGTCCTCCTGAGACATGGTTGCTTTTGCTGGTAAGTTTCACGTCGGGTTCACCAAAATGTGCACAAGAGATTCCGGCAGGGAGACCTCCGTGTACACCGTACGTAGTGGATCAGGGATCGCACAGGAAGAATAGGGGTGTGTGTAGGGAGAGAGTAAGTCAGTAGCAATGTCTGAGAGAGAGACAGAGGTTTGGCAGAGCTTCCGCGTATGGCAGTGTGTCCCCCTTTGTATGGAAAGGTTAACGATGTATATATACTGGAGAACGTGACCGTTGTAGTGTGGTTAATGCGCCCATTAATGGCGGCTTAATTAGCTTAACCGTAACGGCACGTTCGTCCGAGTATATAGGAACCGTTAGAGCACGTGGTGCGCGAGTACCGGAACCGTTACGAGGTTGACCGGGTTTGACCGGATTGACCGGGTTTATGGAGCTCGTGCCATAAATCTCTCAAAACAGTTACTAAAGGTCGCGCGCGGGCTTGGCTCGCACGCGACAGGGCTTACTCTAGCCTCCAAACCACAAAGTCCCTACAGGTCCCGTGCAGTGGTATGCGAGGGCTCTGTCTCGCAGCCCCCACATGGATCAGCTCGGCTGGTGATCCTGTGTGTGTGGAGCACAATATGGTGTGCTGGATGGTTGCCACGTGGCCTAGATCTGCCATGTCATAAAGCAGTATCTACAACTGGTACACGAACTTGAGAATCGTTCTCAAGCAAGAAAAGAAATTGTACACTCTGGAGGAAGAAGTTCCTGAAGGTCCAGAAAATAATAACCCTGCAGCCCTAAAGGCGCATCATAAGTCCGTTGACAATGCTAATGATGCGCCCTGCGTTATGCTTTGCACCATGAACTCTGAGCTTCAGAAGCAACATGAGAACATGTCTGCGTTTGATATGATCATTGACTTGAATCAGCTCTTAGAAGAGCAGGAAAGGGTGCGGTATGAAGTTTATAAGGCTTTTTTCAAATGTCGTCTTTCAGAGGGAAACCATGTGGGGCCTCACGTGCTCCATATGATCGGGTACTTGGAGAGCCTCACACGCCTAGGGTTTCCCGTAGGCCAAAAGTTGGCGACTGATCTAATCATGGCCTGATAGATATGGACAGTTCATCATGAACTATAACATGAATGAGATCATCAAGCCTCTGCCAGATCTACTCAACAGCTGAACAAAGCATCAACAAGGGAAAGGGCAAGGCCATAATAATGGTTAGCCAAGGAAAGAGCAAAAGGTTTGCTTCTACCTCCAAAGGAAAGGTCAAGTCAGTTGCCAAACCTAAGGAAGCATCCCTTAAACCTAGTGGTGGCGTTTCCAAGGGCGTGACTAAGGGTGATTGTCACTACTGCAGTTAGCCTGGACACTGGAAGAGGAACCGCCCAAAGTATCCGGAGGATAAGAGGCTTGGAATAGTGATTCCTCCACCACCAGGTATTTTTGTTGTAGATGTTAATTTAACTATCTCTTTATCTTGGGTATTGGGTACTCAATGTGGATCTCACATTTTTTGAAATGTGCAGGATCTAAAGAGAAGTAGAATATTGGCTAAAGGAGAGATAGGTTTGCGCCTTGGTAATGGAGCAAAAGGTTGCTGCATTGGCCGTGGGCATGTACGAGATGTCTTCGCATTCAGGACTAGTTTTAGAATTAAATAATTGCTATTTTGTGCCTGCTATGAGCAGAACATTATTTCTATTTCTTCTTTGGACAAGGAAGGTTTTGCTATTTCAGTAAAGGACAATTTTCGCTCCATTTATTTTGATAGTATTCACTATTGTAGTGCGCAATTATTTAATGGATTATATATCATAGATCTAAGCAATCCTGTCTATAATATAAAAACCAAGAGGATTAAAATAAATGATTCAAATCCTTCTTTTCTATGGCACTGTCGTCTAGGCCATTTAAACAAAAAACGTGTATCTAGACTCCATAAGGATGGATTTCTAGACTCATTTGATTTTGAATCATATGAGACATGTGAAGCTTGTTTATGGGGAAAGATGACAAAGTCCCCCTTAAGAAAGGTGAGAGGACTAGTGAGCAATTAGCTTTCTTGCATACTGATGTATGTGGGCCATTTGCCACACTGCCTGGGGTGGTTACGTCTATTTCATTACGTTTACTGGTGATTTCAGTAGATATGGATTTGTATACCTTATGAAGGCCAATCTTAATCTTTTGAAAAGTTCAACGAATTTGAGAATAATGTAGAGAAACAGCTTGGCAAAAGTATTAAGGCTCTACAATCAGATCGTGGAGGAGAATACTTGAGCCAAGAGTTTGACGACTATCTTAGAGAGTGTGGGATCTTGTCCCAACTCACTCCACCCAGAACGCCACAATGGAATGGCGTGTCCGAGAGGAGGAATCAAATACTGTTAGACATGGTTCGATCTATGATGTGTCAAACTAATCTTCCATTATCATTTTGGGGCTACGCTCTATTGTGTCCAGCTTTCACCATTAACTGTGTTCCATGCAAATCGTCCATGAAGACTCCATATGATATGTGGAGTGGGAGGCGTCCCACAGTGTCCTTCATGAGGCTTTGGGCTGTTATGTCTATGTAAATCGTTTACAATCAGACAAGATCGGGACCAAGTCGGATAAGTGTAAGTTTGTGGGATACCTGTAGGGTTTTGATCATGGATACACATCGGAATAAAAAATAATTTATCCATTCAATACCCTCCAAGGTGACAGGAAGAGAATTCATAACGATAGTAAAGGAATCAAACAAGTACCTTGTGGTTCTCCTTTGATGACTTCAAATGAAAAAAGTATCACGTCTCTACGACTAATCCACGCCTATGATTGAGATCTAGATCCTCCAATGTCCTTATGCTATCTAGGAAGAATGGAATAGGATTAAGAAATCACGCAACGGATCACCAAAAAAGAGGCTTCGGCCTCCTTGTTGTGGCCGACGGGTAGAGGGGGCGGCAAGGGGGCGGACGGGTCTCCTTGCTTGCTCTCTCTCCTTGCTTCATTCCTACTCAACTTATGTTATAAGCATTAGTGTTTAGCGAAGAAAGCTAGGAGAATCCTTTATATAGTCCAACAACTCCTTGTTACTACATCAAGGCCCTCTCCTAATCCTACCCAAGTTCGGATTAGTCCAACTTGCATATTAGTCCTACTAAGTTAGCAAGTTGTTGCGATTTGATCCTTGTAATTATTTAATCATATTAATTAATTCTGAAAGATCAGGTTGTGCAAGACTTGAAATAGAGCAGCTATTTCAACGCCTTGAACCAGCTTTCAAAGCCTTGAATCAGTCTCAAAGGCTTGAAAATAGTTTAGCTATTTTCAAGGCCTTGAAACTGGATTCAAAGCCTTGAAACTGATTAACCTGTATGCACACTCTCAGGGGGAGTTTTCTGCAACTCTCTAAGTTGATTTCCTCTCTCTCTTTCGTATGCTTGATTCATTGTTATTAGATGATGAAAGACAAATTGTTCTAACATGTTTTGATCATAAGATATCATCTGTTTGACCATGATAATGCAGGACATTTTGTTTCCAATACTTGCATGATTGTTTCCTAAACTGAATTTGTGCAGATTTGGAAATAGTTGGATATTTTGATCTTGTGATCAATCAGAGACTTATGACAGCTTCTCAGATTGCTTATGAACAAGATCACAATAATATCTCCGAAGATTGTGATCAACTATCCGTTGGAGAAAGCTGTTAAAGTGATTCAAAGTTGTTGCCTACAAAATAGAAAGTTGTTGCTGAAAATCTGGGAAGATTTGCAGAGCTTCAAACAGTTTAAATAGAGCTCACTTTGAAGCAACAAGAGACGAGACTCAACAGGAAAAAACAAGAGACAAGTTTCTTTATTAACAAAGCACCAAAGAAGAACATCAAACTCTCAATCCTTTCCACAAAAGTTCACTGCATTTTCACTGCAGTTTTTCTACTCCAAGTGTACTTCTATATTGAGCTGTATTGGTAGATCATTTCTGCATTATCTCTACATCGATTCTCAAGTATTTTTCAAAGTTAACAACAGAAAATTTTTAGTTTATCAGTTAGCTAGAGCAGGTACTAGACAGGTTAGGGAAAACCACAAGTTGTAACTGAGTAAGGGAAATCTCTGGGCTTCAGTTCTAGGGATTAGCTTTTGATTAATAAGAATTGATTTGAAAATCCTGCAGGGATCTAATCCCTGAGGTTGAAAATCCAGATTAAGTGGATTGAACTCTATAAATCACTTGTCTTCTGCATTTACAGTTCATTCTTTTTTATAGTTTTTGCAGAACACAAAACTGTTTATTTTTCAAGGGTTTGAACTTGTTTTAAAGGCCTTGAAAAAGGCATACTTTCTTTATACTGTCTGCATCTTCTCCAAGGGCTTGAACTAGTTTTCAAGGCCTTGAACTTCATTGTCTGCACAAGTTTTCATCTTCCTAGCAAGTTTTGAAAAAAGTTGGCATACTCTATTCAAACCCCCCCCCTTTACAGTATCTTAGCTACATATACATCTTCATAATCACACTTTCAAATTCCCAAGTCTAGTTCAATCCATATGGTGTGTGACCCCATAGGTTTCTACTTAGTTGGTTGTAACTAATTACTAATATGGATCAGTCTCTAGCAAGGCATCCATACTACCAACTAGTAGAAATAGTCATCCGACAAACCTTGTGCAAATATTGTCACATCCCTTTGACTCTATAGTCGGATTCGACACGAGACATGGAAGTCACACTCGTATATCCAATCCATAGTTCCTCGTTCCTAGGAATATCCTTATTTGTGCAAATAACTTCAATATCCTATATTGATTTATTTGAGTCTAGCTAGACATTCTATAAGCACTATCCCTCGAGTGGCCTAGGATATTTACTCACGTTATGTGGGAGGGACAAATTCTATCTATATCACTCTGATATCTAAGCTTGCTTCCTATTGTGTCTGATACGCGCCTTTATGACTACGCAGTCATTGTGTAGCGTTTGACGCTACCAAAACACAATATTCCACAACTAGAAGATCTAAGGATGACAATACCGTTGTCACCGAGAGAAGCACTTGTGACTTTACATAACATGTATGTAGCCTTCTCGGAGATGGGTCAATTAAATATGCCATTACTCCTAAGGCAAACCCATGTGTCGGATCATGATATCTCCATATCAATCCAACCCCATACTATTCTAGAGATGATTGTCCTCTTAATCAGTATACTGTACTAGGGATATTTAAGATAAACAATGAATGTTCTGGCCATTACGATATAAGGACTTCATTAAATTAAATTTTAAATCTAAGGACTTCATTATATTAAATATCTCAATAAATAATACAATGAATGTTCTAGCCAAAAGTTGTTCATACTAAACTAGATTGCCTCTAGAACACCTATTCCAACAATACCCTAAGGAAACTAAGGGATAATATTTCTACATCCAACCGAGAACAAAGTGTTTGTTGCCCGGTCCGGCGTGTTTCTAGAAAGAGAGTTTGTCTCTAAAGAATCAAGTGGGAGGACTGTAGACCATGACGACATTCAAGAACCACTGATCCTACTATGGAACATGAACAGGAACCAAAAGTTTTTGTGGATGAACCTGTTCAAGTAACACAAGAGCATTGTAGGTCGAGTAGAGTGCGCCATGAGCCAGATAGGTATGGACTTCTCGTGACTGAGCCTTGTGACGCTTTGCTCATAGATGATGAGCCTACTACCTATGGAGAGGCCATGAAAGCGCCGGACTCTCAGAAGTGGTGTAAGGCCATGGAATGCGAGATGGAATCCATGTATACCAACAAAGTATGGACTTTGGTAGAACCACCCCAAGGGGTGCGGCCCATAGGGTTCAAATGAGTCTTTAAGAAGAAGACCGACATGGATGGTAATGTGATTACCTAAAAGGGCCGATTGGTGGAAAAGGATTTAGACAGATTCATGGTATAGACTATGATGAAACTTTTTCACCAGTCGCGATGACCAAATCTATCCGAATCCTACTTGCTATTTCAGATTACTACGACTATGAGATTTAGCAGATGGATGTCAAAACATTGTTTTTGTATGAAAATTTCCTCGAGTATGTTTATATGAAACAACCCGATGGATGTCAAAACATTGCAACGATCCATTTATGGATTGAAGCAAGCTTGGAGTTGGAATCGACGTTTTGATGAAGCAGTCAAAGATTTTGACTTCATCAAGAACGAAGATGAATCTTGTGTCTACAAGAAGGTTAGTGGGAGCTCTGTTGTATTTCTGGTCTTGTATGTGGATGACATACTACTCATTGGAAACGACATTCCCATGCCGCAATCTGTGAAAGATTGGATAGGAAAGTGTTTCTCAATGAAGGACTTAGGGGATGCAGCTTATATAACTTGTATCAAGATCTATAGAGATAGATCCAGGAAGCTGCTAGGCCTAAGTCAAAGTACATATATAGACAAGGTTTTGAATCGGTTCAACATGCAAGATTCCAAGAAGGGATTCTTGCCCATGTCGCATGGAATCACTCTCTTATAGAATGATTGTCCTTCACATGAGATTGAGAAGGATCGCATGAGTCGGGTTATACTTCGGCTATGGGGTCCACATGTACGCCATGTTATGTACTAGAAAAGATTTTTCATGCGCATTGAGTATGACAAGCATAAATTAGTCTAATTCGGGTGAGAGTCACTGGATAGTGGTCAAGAACATCCTCAAGTACTTGAGAAGAACTAAGGATGTGCTCTTGATCTATGGAGGAGATGGAGAGTTGCGTGTAAGGGGTTACACGGATGCAAGATTCCAAACCGACAAAGATAATTTCAGATCGCTGTCGGGATTTGTGTATTTCCTGAATGGAGGAGCTGTGAGCTGGAAGAGTTCCAAAAAAGAAACGGTTGCTGATTCTACAACTGAGGCTGAGTACATTGCTGCGAGTGGCGCATCAAAGGAAGCTGTTTGGATTAGGAAGTTCATTACTAAGCTTGGTAAGGTTCTTAGCATGCTGGATCTAATAGAGTTGTATTGTGACAACACTGGAGCGATCACACAATCAAAGGAACCCAGGTCACACCATAAATTCAAACACGTGCTCAGGAAGTTCCATCTTATTCGAGATATCATCGATAAAGGAGATGCAAAGATATGCACGATTCCTACATAGGAGAATCTTTCAGATCCTCTCACGAAGCCGCTTGTTCAGCGCAAGCATGAAGGGAACACTAGATCTATTGGCATACAAGATGCACCAGATTGGCTCTAGTGCATGTGGGAGACTGGTCGAGTAGATTCCCTAGAGGCAATGTTGTTTACTATGAACATTACTTTTGGCTAGAATATTCATTGTATTATTTATGGAGATATTTAAAATTATGAAGTCCTTAGGTTGAAAATGTGTTATTTATCTTAAATATCCCTAGTCAATGATACTATATAGAATACTATAGGGTTGGATTTATATGGAGATATCACGATCCAACACATTGGTATGCATTAAGGCTAATAGGATACTGGATTGACCGACAACAAAGAGGCTACATACAGCTTATGTAAAGTCACAAGTGCTTCTCGTAGTGACAACGGTATTGTCATCCCTAGACTTAAAGTCACTAGATCCTCTAGTTGTGGAATATTGTATTTTGATATCGTCAAACGCTACACCGTGAATGGGTAGCAATAAAGACCATTATCGGACACAATAGGAAGCAAGCTTAGATATGGTAGTGATGTAGATATAATTTTTCCTCCCACATAACGGGAGCATATATGTAAGAACACTCGAGGGATGGTGCTTATAGAATGTCTGGCCAGACTCAGATAAATCAATATGGGATATTGATGTTATCTTCATGGAACTATGGATTCGATATGCGAGTGCGACTTGTATGTCTCGTGTCCAACCCGGATATAGAAATAAATATATGAGATAATACTTGAACAAGGTTTTTCAGAGTAATGACTATTTCTATTAGTTGGGTGGCATGGACGTGTTGCTAAACACTGCTCCATGTTAGTAATCGTTACTACCAACTAAGTAGCTAGAAACCTTTGGGGTCACACGCCATATGGATTAAACTATACTTGGGAATTAATTAATATGATTAATTAAATAGAAGGATCAATACGCAAACTACTTGCAAACTTAGTAGGACTAATTTTCAAGTTGGACTAATCCGTATGGACAAGATTAAGATATGAGCCTTTATGTAGTTAACAAGGAGTTGTTGGACTATAAAAGTGAAAATCCTAGCTTTCTTTTCACACACTAATGCTTATAACATACTTTGAGTGGGAGAGAACAAAGCAAGGAGAGAGATAAAGACAAGAGGCCGAACTCGACCCCTTGTTCACCCCCTACCCTTCGGCCACCAAGAGAGGTTGAGCCTCTTCTTGGTTCGTTTGTTTGCGTGATTCTTCTTCCTTTTCTTCCACCGTTTTCTAGCACAAGACGTGGAGGGATTTAGATCTTGATCCTAGGAATGGACTAGCTATAGAGACGCAAATAATATTTTTCGTTTGAAGTCATCACAGGAGACAAACAAGGTAGTTGTTACTAGAACCTTCACTATCGTTATGATGTCTCTTCCTGTGATCCGTGAAGCGTCTTGTGCGGATCATTATAATTGTTTTTTGCTGTGTAATTAGTTACAAAACCATACACTTTCTTCACTTGGAGTTCTGGAACGAGATCCATCACTTAGGGTTTGAACCTCTCCTTCAGCAGTCTTTCACTTCTTCCCTGAACTTTTCTTAGATCCTCCAACCATCTTGATTCTTTTAGAAAGTCTTCTTGAGTCCATTAGGGTTTGAGGGTATTAGAAGAGAGAGGAAGTAGAGATACAAGAGAGAGAGAGATAGAGAGAGAAAGAGGAGGATAAATATTGAATAGTTTGTGTTTGAAAAGAAAACTGAATATTTTCAAATCTTTTAAGAAGTATAGAGAGAAAAACAAATTTGTGTGTGACGTGGGAAAGGAAACAGTATAATACTAATATGAAAAGAATATGCTTTAAAAGCCAAAAACAATATTAGGAAATTATCTACATAGATAACACCCAATATTGAAGATCCAAGTTTTGACGATATACCATACATACTTATTTTCAAGGCTTTGAAAAGGATTTCAAGGGCTTGAAACACAGTACTGCTGAAGCAAAATAAATTCAAGGCTTTGTAAAGGTTTTCAAGGCTTTGAAATCTTTTTAAAACTTTGAAGCACATATAACTTACCTGATACTCCCCCTAAACCAATGCATCCTTGTTTAGCATACACATTTCTAATCTTCGGGCTGAGAATCTATCTTCTGGCAGTGGTTTAGTGAAAATATCTGCCAATTGCATGTTAGTAGACACAAATTAAAGAGTTACATCACCTTTCTTAGCATGATCCGTGATGAAATGATGTATAACATCTTTGTGTTTGGTCCTTGAGTGCTGAACTGGATTCTTTGTAATAGATATGGCAATGGTGTTGTCACATTTGATAGGTATATCTCTGAAATCATATCCAATGTCTCTCATTTGTTGAGCTATCTAAATCACTTGTGAGCAGCAAGCTCCAGCTACTATGTATTCATCTTCTGTTGTTGATAAGGCTACTGAGTTTTGCTTCTTTGAATGCCAGCGGATCAGGGATGATCCAAGAAATTGGCAACACCCTGAAGTTCTTTTTCTGTCAACTTTGTGTACTGTAAAGTCAGCATCTGAATAGCCACACAGAGAGAAATTAGATTGTTTAGGATACCAAAGCCCTAAGTCTTTGGTACCATTGAGATATCTAAAGATTCTTTTGACAGGAAACTATTGTGATTCTTTTTGGTAAGCTTGAAATCTAGCACACATACAGACAATAAACCTGATGTATGGCCTACTTGCAGTGAGATATAGCAATGAACCAATAATACCTCTATACTCTTTTTGATTCACACTCTTACCAGCTTGGTCCTTATATAAGGATAATGTAGAGCTCATGGGGGTTTTAACTACCTTGTACTGAGACAGGTTGTACTTGTTTATCAAGTCCTTGGTGTACTTGTTTTGATGCAAAAAAATTCCTTTCTTCATTTGGTGTACATGAAGTCCAAGAAAAAAAAAATTTAACTCTCCCATCAAGCTCATCTCAAATTCCCTGCTCATAAGACTTGAGAAATATTTTTAAAGAGAATCACTAGTAGCCCCAAACAGAATGTCATCAACATAAACTTGAACTTCTAGAATGTCTTTCTCATGAGTCTTTATGAAAAGGGTTTTATCAACTAGTCATCTTTTTAAATCATTTTCATGTAGAAACTTTGACGATCTTTCATACCAAGCTCTTGGATCCTGTTTCAAACCATAAAGAGCTTTTTCAAGTTTTTAAACATAAATTGGAAACTTGTCATTACAAAATCAGGAGGTTGAACAACATAAACTTATTCTTGCAGATATCCTTTCAGAAACGGACATTTAACATCCATTTGGAAAACTTTAATGTTCTTATATGATGCAAATGCAAGTAACATTCTAATTGCTTCTAACCTTGTAAGATTAGCAAAAGTCTTCTCATAATCAATACCTTCTTCCTGGTTGTAGCCTTGAGAATCTAGTCTTGCTTTGTTTCTGATAATCTTACCATTATCATCCAATTTGTTTCTGAACACCCATCTTGTTCCAATAACATACTGATCTTTAGGATAAGGAACAAGATTCCAAACCTTGTTCCTCTCAATTTCACTGAGTTCATTTGCGTTGCAATGATCTTGTCTTCTTCTTGTAATGCTTCCTTCAAAGCTTAGATTCTACAAGAGAAACAAAAGCATTAAAAGCACACAAGTTCTTCAATTGAGATATTTTCTGTGTACCAGTGGATGGATCAGATATGATGTTATAAGTTGAATGTGCTGAAAGGTATTTGAATCTCTTTATTGGTGTCCAGGTTTCAGGTTCTCCAGTTTTCTTTCCAAGACTTTGAGATCTTGAAGAAGTGGCTTGATCATTTGGCTTTTCTTGAGGATCTGTTTCGAGGCGTTGAAACTCATTTTCAAGGCCTTCAAAATGTCTTCTATTGTCCTGCAAGTTTCATTTGGATCCATCTTCTGGATTTTCATCATTTGACTATGCTTGTTTAGATTTAAGTCTACAAAACCATCACTTAAAGAACCATCATAGATTTCATAAAAAATAACATGAATGATTTCTTCAAAAAGCTTAGTTCTCTTGTTATACACTATGTAAGTCTTGCTAGTCAGTGAGTAACCAAGAAAGATACCTTCATCACTTCTGGCATCAAATTTGCCAAGATTGTCCTTACCATTATTGTGTACAAAGAAGGTACACCCAAAAGGCTTGAAGTAAGAGATGTTTGGCTTCCTCCCTTTGAATATTTCATAGGGAGTTTTATTCACGATTGGCCTAATCAGGCATATGTTCATAATATAGGTTACAGTGTTCACAACTTCTGCCCAAAATGATTTTAGCAACTTGTTTTACGGAAGCATAGTCCTGGACATGTCTTCCTGAGTCCTGTTCTTTCTTTCAACAACTCCATTCTGTTGAGGAGTTTTAGGAGCAAAGAAGTTGTGAGAGATACCATAAATAGCACATAAAAATCAAACTCAAGTTGATCAAACTCTCTGCTATGATCACTTTTAATTGAAGCAATAGGCAGGTTTTCCAAAGGTTGAAGCTCTTTACAAAGCTTTGAAAATTCAGTTAGAGCTTTAGATTTATCTCTAAGAGACATTACCCAAGAAAATGGAGAGAAATAATCAACAATAACTAGCATATACTACTTACCCTTTGGAGAAGGTGATAACTATGTATTTGAGTTATATTTCTTACACGATTTGGTGTGATTTTGTGTGATTTCCGGGTAGAATATGTTAGTTTTACACAATGAACTTGAGAAAATTGAGTAATTGTAGCTTTGAGCGATGAAATATTAATCCGGGCGTTTCTCGCATTATTTTACGTTATTTTGTCACGTTTGATCACACGGGTGTGTTTTGTGTTGTTTTGACAGAAAGCGTAGCTCGAAGATTGAGCGGAAAGGAGAAACGAACTTCGGAATTGAGACGAAGCTTAAGAATTAGCCAAGAAGGATGAAGAAATAGGAGAAGAAATCAATTGTTGCATCCGCGAATAAGAACATGAAGCTGGAAAACAATCCACCTTCACCACCAAATTGACCTCTACTACCAGTACCTAAACAACACCGGCAGAGTAACCATTGCCTTACCAATTCAACTCCTCCATTTACACCCTTAGCCAACAACATACCACCCAAACCAACAACATAAGCCAACAACCTGCTACCTAAGCCAACAACATACCACCCAAACCACCATTATCTCCATAGACCCAATTCCTAAACAACCTGTAGCTACAAACAATTCCCCACTCTCCAAACACCGCCAGTTCACCTATTTGTCCAGCACCGGCCATTCAATCATTTCTCCTAACCAACACCGATTACACCCTTCCAATTAACTACCTCAACCCAGCCTACCTCCAACAATCCAAACACCATAATAAGCTCCATGAAAACCACCTTAAAGCAACCTGCCTCACACCAAATGTCCCACACCATTCACCACCAGTTCTCTCAACCACAACCTGCTATAAACAACCCTCCACCATAACCTGAAAATGACACCTTTCAAACCCACCAAAGCTACTTACTTTACAACCTTCAAACCAATTCCAAATCCTTTCCAATAAACCATTACATCCTCTGTATCCTCACAACATAACCAACATAACCCAGAGACTAAACCATTCGCCACAAGCCCTCTTCACCATACACCACCGTCCAACACCACAACAAAGCCATAGCCATTCCCATTGCAAGCAAACCCAATTAACCACCATTTTTGCCTATCCAATTCCAATGCCCACCTACAGTACATAAACCCAGCAGCAACAACCACCTTCCCACAGCCATGAATCACCAATTAACCAAGCCAATAACCACCGTGACCCCCCAATTCAACCAACTCAACAGCCAACACCATAACCTTCACCACAGACCTGCAAAACCACCCAGAAAACCACCTGCAACTCAGACCCAAGAACCACAGAACCAGACCCACCTATACCGAAGCAAAACAGCCATGGCAAAAACAGGGAAAGAGAAGAAGAATAAAAGAGGCTTCAGAACCAATCCAGCAGATCGCAGAATCAAGAAGAAAAGAAGAATGAACAGAGAAGGAAGAAGAGACGAAAGCAAGCACATAAGAGAAACGAAGGAAAAAAAGGTGATCGCACGATCAGCTTTGCTGAGGTCGTGCGATCAGAGCCATTGCCTTAGCCAATTTTCGGGGCAAAAAGATTGCAACTCACTGTTTGTGCGATCTCAGTTGCAGATCGTGCGATTTGAAGCAAGAGGAGGTCAGATCGCACAAACAGAAAAGATGATCCTGCGATCTCCTGAGGCGTGCAAAATCAGACGGAAGAAAGAAAAAAATAAGAGGCACATATTGGTTCAAAACTACTTACTTTTGTATTACTTATTTCCTAAACCTAGGTTAGGGAATAATTAATAGACAACTACAATTAATTATAAAAAATAATAATCTATTGAGAACACAACTCTACAGACGTGAGAAAAGAAGACGGAGCAAGGAGACGCATAAGATAAAGCTTCACCATTGAAGCTTCTTTGAGTTTGATTTCTTCTACTCTTTTTAATCAATTTTAATGGAGAAACTCATGAGTATTTCATATTTAGTTATGAGTAGCTAAGCAACTTTTGCTAGGCATCTCGATTTGAGAGCTAGGGTTCATGTAAACGATTTACGTTTCCGGATTTGATCTTTGCTTCATGCTTTATTGACTCCATATTTTGAATCCATTCTAGTTTCTTGTTTATTTTGGTATCCTACTCGAGTGACACGATTAGGAGATAACTAGGATTCAAGAACTAGGGTTTGTTCAATAGTGGATTCATGCTTAAAGTTAGTTATATTTTAATTCAATTATTCTTTATTGTGCTTAATACTCAGTGTTGATGGAGTAATTAACTCAAAACACTGCTTAGTTAGCGAATGCACGACAATGATTCTAACTAACTAGGATGAGACTTGAACATCAACCGTATCACTGAGACTGAGAAGAGACGTGTTAGGATTGGCCAAGTGTTGGTAGATTCGCTAGGATTGTTCAAATGTTTCGTGTAACGGTGGACCGACAGGACCCGTTATCGTACCAGTAGATGACCTACTAGAACGGACCGGTAGACACAAGATACCGATAGGAGATTGTAGTCTGCCGTGAAATAGAGTGACTTGAGACCGATAGGAGATAGTCAACGCTATTACCCGACTTAGTTATAATATAGTTAATGTGTTGTTCAGATAATCCGGACATCGTTTACAACCCCAGGTGATCAACGAGGTTCCCTAGTTTTCTCCATTTATTGATTAAGAACCTCTTCTTAATTTCAGTTTACAATTATTCTGTCTTTACTACAGCCACTTGTTTGAGGGTGGCAACACCACAAATCAACATTTTTCTACTCCGGTTACTCAGTGAACTGCGCTATTTTGTTAATTATAAACTTGTTGCGAGCTTGTCCTCAAGGGTTCGACAACCTGGAGTCCTAAAAATACTCAACTCTTTACTACTTGACCGTACACTTGCGTAATACACGCTAGTAATCCGCGTCAGAAGGAGTTCTCATAGGACCACATATATCCACATGAAGTAATTCAATGGGTCTAGTAGTACTTACAAAGTTCTTGGGCTTGAATGAGCTTCTTATCTGTTTACCTTGAAACAAGCTTTGCATACATCTTCATCTTTGAACTTAATGGATGGTAGACCTCTAACATGGTCTTTGGAAACTAGTTTGTTCAAAGTGTGTAAGATTATGTGTCCAAGCTTTTTGTGCCAAAGCTTTGAATCCTTTGTCAAGGCCTTGAGGCCCTTCAGACTTTCTCCTACAACTTTGTTAGTACTTAGGAAATAAACATTATTTGATCTTGGAGCAGTGAGAATGCAACTGCCTGATTTCTCATCTTGCACCACACATTTCTCCTGGTGAAAGATGACCTAATTACCTTTTGTCACATAATTTTGATGCACTAAGCAGATTAAACTTAAGACCATCTAATAGATATACATCTGAGATAGAGTTTCAGAACTATTACCAAAATTTTCAATACCAATGATGTTGCATTTGCCTTTGTCACCAAATGTGATTGTTCCTTCTACATGTTCTTTTAATTCAGAGAATAAAGAACTCTTCCCACTCATGTGTCTGTAGAAACCACTATCCATGATCCATTTATGTTCTTTGCTCTTGGTGATAACCTACAAACACCATTCACTGCCTTACCCAACTATTATACCAACAGTGGAATTTAGATTCATATTCAAGGTCAACCATGTTAGGTGGTCTAACCCCTTAGGGATCTAAATCTTTTTAAATTGTCCCTTGAGTTGAACTGGAAAAGTGTTCCTCATTATGTGAGGGTCTCTTCTTATAAATGGACAAGTCATCTTAACATGACTAATTTCGTTGCAGTAATGGCACTTAAGAGAAGTTCTGCTATCAGCCTTCACAAATCTGGTGTTGTTTTTTCTAGGAAAATTGGGATTGTAACCAATACCAGTTTTGTGAACAGTCTGTAAGCTTCCTCCAACAATCGGGTTTAAATTATATTCTGAGCTAGCAAGCTTGGTCATAACATTCTTAAGGTCTTGAATTTTTTCAGTTAGAGTAGTCCTTTTATCCTCTAATTCCTCACACTAATGTCTTAGAGCAACAAGACTGTCACTCAAAATGGAGTTCTCAGTGACTACTTCCTTTACTTTAGTTTTCAAGGCCTTGAAACAGGTTTCCAAAGATTTGAAATATCTGTCAGGTTTTGTCTGAGAAATTTCAAGATTCTGATTTTGCCAAGCTAGTTGCATATTTTTTTTTTCTTGCTCATGAAACTTTTCTTTCAAATTCATGATTCATTCAGATAGCCCTCTTCACTTAAAAGCATTGTTCTAAGATAATCAGAGATGACTTCTGTTGGTTTTGAAATTAAACAGTTCACCATTACCTCAATGTTCTTTTCAGAACTTTCATCATGTTTAGCCATGAGGCACATGTTGGATTGGTCTTCTTCAGTTTCATAATCACTTGAGGAGTCAGAATCACTCCAAGAAGCTACCATAGTTTTCTTTCTTCTTTCATAGTCTTTCTTCTGAAAGTGTTTGCTTTTCTTGTGTGGACAGTCTCTAATCAGGTGTCATGCATCACCACACTCAAATCAATTCATTACTTTAGGATTATTACCATGATAAGAAGATTGACCTTTTTAGTCTCTCCTACTGGAGGACTTGTATTTGTCCCTGCTGAAGTCTTTGTTTCCAAAGTTCTTTTTTCATCTTGAGAATACTGGTCAAGGCTTTGGAAATGATAGCAAAGGGATCTTCATCATCATCTTCTTCCTTTTCAAGGATTTGATATGGTTCACTCTCCTTAGCCTTGAATGCCAAGTTCTTGACACTTTCTGGCAGTTCTCCATCAACTTTATTCATGGAGATCTCATGTGTAAGCAACTTTCCCTGCGATTCATCAAGTTGAAGAGATGATAGATCTTGAGCTTCTTCAATGGCAGTAGTCTTTGGTTCCCATTTGGCTTTATGAAGACTTCTCAAGATCTTTATGACATTTTCTTCACTGGAGAAGGACTTCCCTAATGAATACTGATTGTTTACAATAACCGTAAACGCCTTGAACATATCTTTGATGGATTCATCTCCATTCATTTTAAACAGTTCATACTATCTAAGGAATATGTTGATCTTTGTGTGCTTTACTTGGATGGTTCCTTCAAAGGTCACCACCAGTTTTTCCCATATTTCCTTAGCAGTTTTGCATCCTGAAATCCTGTTGAATTCATCTGCACTCAAACCACAATATAAGAGATTCATAGCTCTATAATTCTTAGAAAATTGTTCTAATTCAAAAATAGAAAGTGAATCCTCGATTTTGGGAGTTCTAATCCCATCATTTTCTGTGTATAATGTGTGAGGACCATTCTGTATGAGAGTCCACAATTCTATATCTTGATCAATGATGAACATTTTCATCAAAGCTTTCCAGTGCACAAAGTTGTCTCCACAGAATAAGGGAGGTCTATTAGCAGCTCTTCCCTGAGAGAAACCACCATAACCTATAATACTCATGATCACAAAATTGTTAAATCAATGCAGTGATACAAGCTCTGATACTAATTGAAAGACAATAATGTAGGTAGTAATACATGATCAATACTCTAGAAGGGGGGTGGAATAGAGTATGGAAACTTTTTCCAAAAGAGTGGTTCTAAATAAATTTTTAGAAAATAGGAAGTATTCTGAAGGCCTTAAAATGAGTTTCAAGTCCTTGGAGTCAAACAGTTAAGTAGAAAGATTGCAGATAGTTTTCAAGGCCTTGAAATGGGTTTCAAGCCCTTGAACTGAAAGCCTGTTTTGAAGTTTCTGAGCAAGATAAGTATGAAACAATAAGTAAAGAGCTAGAGACACAATAAATTATAGAGTTCAATCCACAAGAACCTACGTCTCTACCTCAGGGATCTAATCCCTGCAGGATTCGCCACTCAATTCTTATTAATCAAAAGCTAAGCCCTAGATATCAAGCACATAGATGTCCCTTACTCTATTACAGCTTGTGGTTCTCTCTAACCTATCTAGTACCTTATCTACCTAACTGATTCAACAAGAATTCTCTGTTGTTCACTTGAACAACTCACTAGAATAAGATAAGAGAATTATTATCAAAATGATATACAAATTAAGTACAAAAAGAAGAACATTGAGAACAAGTGAAGCAGTTGAGTATGCACTGATCTTATGATGATTGGATTTAGTGAATTGAATCACCTTCTGTGTTTCTTGTCAATCCTTGAGAGTGTTTGAATTTCTCTGTAAATGTTGTGTACGAATTCTCTCTGCAATTCTCTATTTGCTGCTTATTTGAAATGGAGATTTATAGGATCTTCTTAAAACAGAATTTCCAAAAATCAAGCAACATATCTTGACTCTCTAACAGCTCTTCCCCAACGGCTAGTTTCTCAGTATCTTCAAAGATACTAATTTGATATTCTTTGGTAAGGTGTTATGAAGGTCCAGACAAGATTGCATAAGTATAGAATCCTTCTAAGAGCTGTATATCCTTTCCTGCAAACACAAATATTAGGAAAGAGTCCCTTCAAGATAGGTAGCTAATTAATCCTGCAAAAACTGAGTCAAACAGTGAGATTATGAAATGTTTATAGTGTCATATTGGTTTGTCTTTCATCATCAAATAAGGAACAATCAAGCATAAGAGATTAGGAATCAGATTAGAAGGAAAAGGTCCCGCTAAAGTCATGCTATACACTACAGCACAGTTCCAAGACTTTGAAAGTTGTTACAAGGTCTTGAAACACTGTAGTCTCAAACCTTTGAAACATGCTGATCTTACATATTAAATATCTCCATAAATAATAAATGAATATTCTAGCCAAACAATGTTCATACTAAATCTAGATTGCCTCTAGGGCACCTATTCCAACATATCAGGGGTAGTGCCATCATCTTCTATGATATCACCCTTAGAGCGAGTTGTAAACCATTGTATCCGACATGATATTAACAAACTAATCAATTAGCCAAAAAACAGATAATTCCTAAATTTTCCATGAAAGTCATATGCATACAATCAAAGAAGTAAAATTATGTACACTTAGTGAAAATTTATAAGCCAAGTGTTGAGACGGTCTGAGAGAGAGTGATACAGATAAATTCATAAATGATACGACACTACAAATCCTGTAATTTCACTAAAAGGCCCTTCTATTCTAGTAAAATAGCGATCTGACAAGTGTTTGGTTTGAAATTTGAAACCATTTATTACATATCCAAAATAGCGACCTTCCCATTCTGAAGGCCGTTGTGAAAGAGTTTTCACTTCGTCAGATACGTGATTCCCTCCTTATCTTTGCACTTACATATTTCTGAAGCTATAACAAATATCATTGCAACTATTGAAAACTTTAATTTCATTAACTTTAGATGTGTAACTAAAATGACCTATTAACCATTTTGGCAACTTGTCATTATGTAATTTAGATAGCTCGCATCCCGATAATCAAGGATTTTCCCTTTTGAGACGTGCTTTGTGTTCGCTACACAGTGGGACACGAAACAAATTTTAGATGTCTTTCAAATATTTTTGAACAAGTGTATAAATACTTATTAGTGCACGTCCTCGTTAGTGTGGTACAACGAATATGCAGTATCATCCTAGCTGTCTAGCCTAGAATGATGGTTTGGCCCCTGAAGTCTCAGCCTTATCAGTACAGCCCCTGGCTGTTCCTGAACGCCTCAATTATGCCTAGAAGGCTAGTATCATGAGTTACTAACTCTCCAGTTTGGTTACTTAGTAGTAAATGTCATGTTTTGATTATCTACACTCAATTCCCCAAAGTTTAATTAAATAGCACTTTAGCCCCTATTACTGTATGAACTTCCCAAACTAGCCAAATTGTGCTAACAAATATGAAATAACCTTATTAACATTCTCAGGTAGTCATAATATCAGAAACTACAAATTTTAGCTATAGGCACTCAGGTTCCTGAAATTTAACAATAATTGTAGAAAGACCCACAGACAGTTGACTTTGTCAACATTAATCTAAAATAGCTCATTACACCTCTAAATACTCATTTAAGTTATGTAGATATATCCAAAACATATATCTCAAATTGACAAAACGTGTAAGTGAAATTACTATTTACCACCCTTACATGCATTATTGCTTATTTTGGGAAGATAGCATCCCAACAGGACAGTCTAGAACCCTAAAGTCATTTTGTACTCCCTGAGTTAGATACCTAAACTTCTTAGCTGTCCTAGGATAGCCGGTCAACCTAGCACTAGATTCAATAAGTTTTTGTGGTATTAAACTTGTTCCCCACAAGTTAGACAATTAGTCATTGCCCCCCTTAATTTAAAAAAATAATACTTTTACCCCCCCCCCCCCTGAGTTGATTAAAAGATAAAACTGGCCCCTTGTGCACAAGAGATTCCGGCGGGGAGACCTCCGTGTACACCGTACGTAGTGGATCAGGGATCGCACAGGAAGAATAGGGGTGTGTGTAGGGAGAGAGCAAGTCAGTAGCAATGTCTGAGAGAGAGACAGAGGTTTGGCAGAGCTTCCGCGTATGGCAGTGTTGTTCTCCTTTGTATGGAAAGGTTAACGATGTATATATACTGGAGAACGTGGCCGTTGTAGTGTGGTTAATGCGCCCATTGATGGCGGCTTAATTAGCTTAACCATAACGGCACGTTCGTCCGAGTATATAGGAACCGTTAGAGCACGTGGTGCGCAAGTACCGGAACCGTTACGAGGTTGACCGGGTTTGACCGGATTGACCGGGTCTAGGGAGCTCGTGCCATAGATCTCTCAAAACAGTTACTAAAGGTCGCGCGCGGGCTTGGCTCGCACGCGACAGGGCTTACTCTAGCCTCCAGACCACAAAGTCCCTACAAGTCCCGTGCAGTGGTATGCGAGGGCTCTGTCTCGCAGCCCCCACATGGATCAGCTCGGCTGGTGATCCCGTGTGTGTGGAGCACAATATGGTGTGCTGGATGCTTGCCACGTGGCCTAGATCTGCCATGTCATAAAGCAGTATCTACATTAGCCCCCTTTCTGCGCGTGAAGGCTCGTAGCTGTATAGGCTTCCATGCGCGGAAACCAACATGCGCGTCGTCGTCACGCACCAATTCAAATACGGGTAGATTCAGCCCCCGTGCGTGTCATTATGACCTAAAACCCCTAGAGTCGTGCCGTCTGACCTTTAGGGTTTTAGGCGTGACGTCAGCGCGTCCTGTGATTGCGCGACACGACGGTGACGGTTGCGATTCGACTACTGAAGGGACGCAACCCTTCATTCTTTTGGATAAATACCTTGTATCCCATCATTGCAAAGCATTGCTTCTTTCTCTTAAAGTGAATGGTACCCGGAGATCTTCGAGAGCAGATCCAGATCATCAACCATCAGTTCAGAACTGCAAATCGTATTCTTCAACTGTGCATATCTAAGCAGGCTTCAAGGAAACAAGGTTGGCCTCGTTTACTTTTTGATTTTAAAATACCGGCGTTTGCCTTGAACTGCGTTGAATCTGTAAACCCATGAAATCTGTGAAGAGGTTTTGATCTTTAAACCTGCTTCGTTCTTAATCTTTCAACAATATTGGGTCTTGCACATCCCCAATTTCTGAAATCGGCACCGGAACTGTCTGCTTTCCTTTGCATAGATCTCGAATTCCAAAATTCAAACTGAAGTGTGGTATTTCTCCCCCCCTTTTTTTTTGCCCTTTCGCAGGAATGGCCAAAACAAGAGTAACCAGACCCGTCAAGGAAGATGAAGAGATGCCGGAGCTTCCGCAGGCTCTGTGGCGAAAAGCCCCCTTTCTGGGTGGGAAAGATTTTTACCACGCGAGGGTGAAGGCGAAGAGGATGCCTGATCCTGTTCCCGTTGAGCAGTTGTTAACGCTGACTCGCCCAGTTAACTCAGCCTTGCTCGAGTTAGTTGGCTCCGAGAATGTGGTTCGATTGGGAATCGAGAATGGGCACTTCCCATACACTGCAATTTCTACTCAGGCGTTTGTCCAGAAGTTGGACTATATGGACGAGTGGACTGACCACGTGTTAGGTAATTACGCCGAAACTCTCGATAAAGCCGGCATTTTCTTCGCTGTCCGTGCTATGAAGGGTGCTGCCGTGAAGCTGGATCAGTCCATGCTTCTAGACCTTCTGTCCCGCTATTCGCCTGCGACTCACACGTTTCACTTTGCTGAGTTCGAGGCTGCCCCCACGCTTGAGGACGTTCAAATGCTGTATGAGCTTTCCCCCATGGGCGAGGTGGACCCCTTGAGTCACTTAAGAACACCTGCGGAATTGGCCTTGTACGCGCAGATGGAGGAGTGCCTAGCAGAGGTAAAGAAAATCTCCACTCGGTGGACCAGTACGGAACCTCTTCCGAACTGGCAGCTTGTCGATACGTCTGCGAAGAATACCTGGAACAAGTGGTTGCAGTACTTCTTCCGAGACTATGCGAGCAGCAGCATTACTAAGAAGCTTTTGAGCGGAAACCCGAAGGCCGAGAATTATGTAGAGGGCAAGGGTTATCATCTGACCCTTTGCGCCTTTCTTTGTGCTTGGCTGTCGAGGTATCTGATTGATGGTCACCCTCATGACGGGGTCTTCTACCATGTGCTGCCACTTGCGGTGAGGCTCGCTCTTGGCCAGAGAGTCGCGCTCGGACCCTTGGTCTTGGGTACGTTGTATTATAGGCTGGACCAGCTGGTTCTGGCGATGAGGGAATCGCGCGGCCGTCTCGATGTCCTGACCTTTGTCAATATCAGCTTTTTGACAATGTGGGTTTTTGAGCGCTGGCCGTCTTATGCTCCAACTCCCCTCCCACTTGAGAAGTGGTGTCCCCCAGGCGAGACGGAAGCGTTCAACAGCGGGAGAGCTGCGAGATGGTTTGGAGCAAGCAACACCAAGTGTACTTGGAGCTTGATATGCGACAAACGAAGGGAGTTCACTGCCAGGCCCTACGCCACACGTGTCGAGAATGTGCGGTGGTTTCCAAAGCTATACCCTTCCAAAGGTATGGTCTTGTCAGAAGACCTTCTCTTTGAAAAGGGGCCGCATTTCCACGAGCGGTATCGTGAATTCTTTTGCTGGTGTCTGCGAGGTTCTCTTCCTGCACTTGCAGAGCACGTTCGTGAGCTCGCGCCACGATATGAAAGGCTTACAGTGGATGTTGACCCCACCCGGGTCTCGCCTCAGTTTGGTTTCGATGCGGTGGCCCCATCTATCTGGCCCCAGTCTATCGTCAGAGGGTGCTACAAGCGCTTGCTGACAAAGGAGTGCAAGACGGTCCTCATGAGCAATCTTCCCTTCGAGCAGCCTGCGGGAACTCGCAAGGGTGGTTGTTCCCAGAACTGGATCGCATACTGGATTGCCCAGCAGACGAGGATAGAGACGGAGGCGGCGGCGCAGCCAGGAAGGGCCCCCTTGATCAAGAGAAACTCTTTTCCGTTTCGCCCCAATTGCAGTTTGAGCGAGTCTGAGTACGGTTGCTACTCGTTGTTGGACCGCGAGAATCATTTGTGCCCCGATTTCATTCTGAAGGAGCAGGTCGATGCAATCAAGAAGGGTGACACGCAGGTCATCAAATATAGCAAGGCGTTTGCTGAGGTAAGCAGTTTCCTTGTGTGCTTTGAGCTCTTTGATTTGCTTGCACTGATGCTTTTTGTTCTGTATTGTCTAGTGTCATGTGCGGAGTTTCGCAGCTGGTGACCGTTCCAAATCGCTGGTGGATACCATTGTTGCCACCAGAAGGAGGGGGGAGTCGTATCGGCTAGCATGGAGGATGGATGCCGAGGTCGAAACAAA
The DNA here is from genome assembly GCA_023055425.1 of Linanthus parryae. NCBI lineage: Eukaryota > Viridiplantae > Streptophyta > Magnoliopsida > Ericales > Polemoniaceae > Linanthus > Linanthus parryae. The sequence goes on along the minus strand of JALGPY010000007.1, from coordinate 68,438,731 downwards.
AGTTCGCGGGGTCATGAACACTTTTGCTGACTCGCTGATAGACAACCCTCCGGCTCCGTCTCCTCCTAGAGATGACCCGTCCCCTCCAGCGACTGCGGCGCCGAGAGCGAAGAGGCCTAGGCAAAAGGGGATTACGATTTCTTCCCCTAGGAGCGCTCCAGCTTCGCCCCCAGTGAGGTCCCTTTCTGTCAAGGACGAAGGTAAGGGTCGTATGCCCGGCAAGGTGCGAAAAGATCTCGCAGTTGAAACCTTCGTTCCATTCAATCAAAAGGAAGAGGAAGAGAGGCAGGAGCCCCAAGCAAGTAATGAAGAAGAAGAAGAAGAAGGAACAGTTGTGATGCGCGAGGAAGAGTCAGGAGGTACTTCCGTCGCCTTTCCTTGTCCTCTATCATGACTTTTGTGCAGTTCTTTTCTTTGAACCAATTTTGTATTCGCAGATGATGATGATGAAGCTGTTGGTGGCCTCGTGGCCAAGAGGCAAAAGAGAAATGCCCATGCTGGCGTTTCAGATGATCCCATAAGCGAGGATGTTCTTGCTGAATCCCGGAAGACAGCCGCGGAGGCTGCTGCGAGAAGAAGGCAGCGAGAGGAAGAGGAGCTCGAGCTTGTGAAACAGCGGAGCCTCGAGGAGCTGCATGTTGACGACTTAGTGCGTTCAACTGGCGAGGAAGACGAGCTTCCCGAAGAAGTGGCTCCTCATGTGGAGGAGGAAGATGAGGTTCCCGGAGAGGACGCAGCAGAGCTAGAGCAAGTCCAAGCGGACTTCGCAGAGATCGCAGGTGGCGATAAAGGTGAGATCTTCAATCTCGCAGTTACTTATAGAGATGTAATTGTGGGTGCGTTAAAGCACGGTGTGTCAAAGCCTGACATTCGCCGTTGGTTGGTAAGCAAATGCGGAGAACCCTCAGGTAATTGTTTTGAGTAATACGCGCATGCTAGGCTGTAGCCACTTGAGGCAAAATCATGACTGGTTTACTCGCGTCCCAGGTCACGCTTCTCTTAAAGATCTGCTTAGTGAGGATACACTGATAGGGCACGGTTACACGTCCCTAGTGTACGATGAGGATACCCCAATCCCACCTTCGCGTGGAGGTGCTCATTCTTAGCTTTAGTAAAGATAGTGAAATAACTTATAACACAAGTTACCTCATATTGTCGCATTTGGTATCGCAGGTCATGCTGAGGAACCTGAGCTGGAGCAGAGAAGTCAGCCTTCTGCATCCCATGTTCCAATCTCGAGCTCTCATACTGAGAAGCCCGTCGCGGACGCTGGACATGTAAGTGAGCGTCTCGAGGATGTCATCGAGCTCTCCGATGATGTCGAAGCTGATGCTGTGCGGATGGACGAAAGTGTCCGTACTGGTGGTGAGGAGGAAAGGACAAGCGATGCTGCCATTTTCGCATCTGGGAATGTCCGTCCAGCGACCTCGGTTGTGCCTCCGGTGATGACTGAGCCAGGAGCACCTATTCCTGCGTGGAGCATTTGGGGCTCGCAGGTTGGGAATGTAATCGCAGCTGGTGCAGCTTACACTCTTCCTCCTAACTATGAGAGTTTGGAGCTCGCAGCTGATAGGAGAGCCATGGAGCGAGGGCAGTCTTCGAACAACCCGGTGGCTCGCATTCCCTCTATTCATGAAATTCTGGAAGGGACCGGTAAGCAGAGATTTTACCATTCGTACGTCGCATTATTTGCTTGCGAGTTTTGACATCATGACTTGTTTTTGACGTCTCAGGTTTGAAGCAAACCGATGTAGACTGGGTGGTTCGAATGCGCCTCAGATACCCCCGATCGTTTGTGAGGTGTCTGGAGATCAGTCCTTTTGACAGGAGGCTATTCCTTACTGAAGCCATCTGGATACTAGAGCAGCTGTGTGCGGCTACACCTGCGACCATTTCGGCCCAGAGTGCTGAATCGCTGTGTGGCATGTGCCAAAATCTCGTGCTCAAAGTCCAAGGCAGACTTGGCTTTAAATTCCTCAAGGACAGAGTTACACTGATTCGCGCAGCTGTAACTTTGAATCTCGGTCACCAGAATCTCGCAGCTGAGATGCAGAAGGTGGAGCAGCAAAAGCAAAAGGTTGATGAAGCTGTAAAGCTGTATCAGGAAATGAATGCCAAGTGCGAGCAACTGAAGCAAGAAGTGAAACAAGTGGAGAAGCTGAGCGAGCAGTTCGCACCCCAGGACTCCTTAGTCAAAAATTTGTTTTGACTTTTCGAATTTTGAAAAGAAAACAGGAAAATGGCTGAGACATTAATGTAATGTTTTGAAACATTAATGTGATATTGCTAGGGTTTCTCCCCCTTCTTTTTTTAACAACAAACAATGAGTTTGCCCGTTTTGCCCCTTTCGGGATTTGATTGGACATTTCTGTGCATATCCAATTATGACATCAGCAATTGATTCTTTGCTTGATTTTCGCGCTAATTTCTCGGCAGATAAGCACGCTTCCGTTGGGAAGTCCATCCGAATCATGACTATCCGTCATTTATTAGGATACGCAACCGAATCGTCGTAGCCTTTAGTAGGGTAATTGATTGTTACCGCTTTTCAAGGCGTAAGTGATTGAACTTACCCTCTTTTTGAATTTGCTGACTCATCTTAAGCAACCGAAGAGTCTTTACAGGGCCTATATAAACCCTGTCTTTGCCATTTGGGTTCCTCATCCCAAACATGTGCTTTGCCGTGAGTCCTTACGACTGCTGGCTTCAACGCTTGCTTTTCGTTGATTCATGGCAACTTCAAGCTTTGAATCCTGAGTTTGCGCTTTGTGCCATAGAAATAGTTTCCAAGATCCACTTTATGAGGCTTATTGCTGTTTATAACCGTCATAAAGAGGATGCAGATAATACCTCATGTGTGTTCGAAGAAATTTCTTCGTGTATTATGTGTGCAGGTCATGTTTCCGGCCGCCTCGTGGCGAGGTGCAGCGCCGAAGTGACCGTGCTACCGTCTCATAATGAACGGCGTGATTCTTCTTCAGCAGTAATGAAGAAGAATCCGTCACTTTCATGTTTGTGAGCCCGGGGTGACGAACCGTCGCGTTCATCCCCGTCTACAAGGAGCCCTTGCCCTTTGGAGCTGCTGCTTGCCTGTAGATTGCCGGAACCGGTGGCTCCTTGGGCAAATGTTATGGGGAGCCTATCTGACAACGGTCTTGTCGGATAGCAGAATGTCGAGCGTATGGTTTCATGTAGCTCTTTTCAGAGCGAGATCCCCTTTGCTACAGATGTCACCCACAGATTTGGGCATCGTGTAGCCGGCGCTCGAAGCCAGGGCGGTTCATTCTTTGCAGTCCGGGTTTCCGTATCGCGTTTCTGCTGGCTTATCAGCCATTTTTCGAATGTATTGTAAGCCATGTTGGCTGTGTAGTTAGATGCGAGCTTTTCGCTTGTAAGCTGCTATCTAGATAGACAAATTGTAAGTCATTTGACTCATAATGATAAATAGTATTTGTATCATCTGTTCTTTGCAACAAAATACAATTTCGCATGCGTTTCGGCTTGTTTTGCCTTGCACAATGACATGTTATGATTTCACATATACGATGTCAATTTACAGATATTTCGCTAGATCATTCGAGATCGTAATTTCGCAGCTGTGCCATCTTGACGGATGGGCTTGTAGTTCGTCGTCGTAAATCGTATGAGATCACGTTCACAACGTTGTTATCGTTCCAGATAATTTTCCAGAGATCAATCAAGATCGTTGTGCAAATTGCTATCATAGAAGATAGGCTTTGTTTGAGATCGTTTCTCGCATAAACTGCTATCATGGCAGACAGATCTTTAGAAGATCTAACAAGATGATTCTGTACTCGTATTGTCATCATATCAAACGGGTTTGGATAATTAACCCAAAATTGCTATCGTAACAGATAGGCTTGAGAAGATCATTATAAGATCGCATCTGTATAACCTGCTATCCCAAGGGATAGGCGTTAGATGATCGATTGAGATCATTTTTGTATTTCGCTGCTATCGCAAAAGATAGGCTTTGGATGGTCATGTAAGATCGTATTTTTGTTTGGGTGCTATCGCAAGAGATAGGCTTTAATGATCATTTAAGACCGCATTTGCATTTGATTGCTACCATGAGAGATAGGCTTTGGATGATCACTTAAGATCGCATTTGCGTTTGATTGCTACCACGAGAGATAGGCTTTAGATGATCACTTAAGATCGCATTTGCATTTGATTGCTACCGTGAGAGATAGGCTTTAGATGATCACTTAAGATCGCATTTGCGTTTGATTGCTACCATGAGAGATAGGCTTTAAATGATCAATTAAGATCGCATTTGCATTGGCTGCCATCGTAGGAGATGGGCTTTAGATGATCACTTAAGATCGCATTCACATGTAACTGCTATCGTAAGAGATAGGCTTTAGACGATCGATTAAGATCACATTTGTAGTGGCTGCCATCGTAGGAGATGGGCTTTAGATGATCACTTAAGATCGCGTTCGCGTGTAGCTGCTATCGTAAGAGATAGGCTTTAGATGATCGATTAAGATCACATTTGTATTGGCTGCCATCGTAGGAGATGGGCTTTAGATGATCACTTAAGATCGCATTTGTATTTAGTTGCTATCGTAAGAGATAGGCTTTAAATGATCGATTAAGATCACATTTGTAGTGGCTGCCATCGTAGGAGATGGGCTTTAGATGATCACTTTAAGATCGCGTTCGCGTGTAGCTGCTATCGTAAGAGATAGGCTTTAGATGATCAGTTGAGATCGTGTTTGCTATCGTATGAGATAGGCTTTGATGATCGATTGAGATCGCGTTTGCTATCGTATGAGATAGGCTTTGATGATCGATTGAGATCGCGTTTGCTATCGTATGAGATAGGCTTTGATGATCAGTTAAGATCGCGTTTGCTATCGTATGAGATAGGCTTTGATGATCGATTGAGATCGTGTTTGTATTTGTTACTATTGCAGCGAATAAATCATTGTTAACAGTTGTAACAAATTAGATAAAGCGATATAAACAGCAATCAAATATGAACTTCTCATTTGGGAGAATTCTTTTATTATGACATTCTCGTATGGTAGAGATAGAATTACAATCCTCTCATATGGGAGAGGAGATTGCGAATATCGTAGCCACATGAGACATTAAGCAACGTTATCATAAAACGTATGAAATAAGAGAAGTCAGGGATAGTACTTCTTGATCCAGCGCATGTTGACTGAGCTTGGAGTTGAGGTTGTGCCGTGCAACCTTCGTATGCTGCAGTAGCCGCTATCAAAGACTTCTGTGACTTCGAAGGGTCCTTCCCAATTAGCTGCGAACTTTGGGTGAGTTGCTTCTCGCATGCAGTGGTCAGATGCGCGCAAGACCAGGTCGCCAACTGCGAAATCCCGTCGCTGGACTGTCTTGTTGTAGGCGCGAGCGATTCTTTCTTGGTACCGCTTGTTAGTCCTTTTGGCTTGTTCTCGCTTTTCTTCCAGCAAGACTAAATCATGATCGCGTTGATTTTCATAGAGCGCGTGGAAGGCCAGCCTTGCCGAATTGACTCTGACCTCCGCAGGTACCACAGCTTCGGCCCCATAACATAGTAGAAATGGCGAGGCCCCTGTGGGTGTCCTTGGAGAAGTTCTGTAGGCCCACAGAGCCATGTTAAGGGAGTCGGCCCACTTCTTGTGGTCATCTGCGACCATCTTGCTCAGAATTCTCAGCAGTGTTTTGTTGGTCACCTCGGCTTGCCCGTTTCCCTTTGGATAATAGGGGGTAGAGCATATCTGCCTGATATTGTACTCCGCAAGTTTTGTAGCTACCTGACGATTAACAAAAGGAGTACCGTTATCTGAAAGAATAGTATTCGGGATTCCGAACCTGCATACGATGTTTTCCTGGATGAAGTTGACCACAGCCAGCGCATTTGCCGTCTTCAGTGGTATTGCTTCCACCCATTTGGTGAACAGCTCAGTTGCGGTGAGAATGAAATGGTTCCCATGTGACGTTGGTCGGATGGGGCCAATGAAGTCCAAAGCCCATGTGTGAAATGGCCATGGCGTTCCTAGTGCATGTAGGTCCACGGCGGGAGCGTGCACTAGGTTCCCTTTGAATTGACATTCTTGGCAGCGTCGCACTTTGGTGCGGCAGTCGACTTCCATCGTGGGCCAGAAGTATCCGATTGAGAGGAGCTGTCTGCATAATTTCGCACCTCCCTGGTGTTCCACCTGATGGGAGAGGTCCATGACTTCTTGTGCTTCCCTATCGTCTAGGCATCGCAGCAAGTTGCCTTCGTGACCTTTTCGCCAAAGCAGATTTTCTTGAACCACATATCGAGAAGCTTTCCTCTTTAATTTGTCTGCCTCTTTTCTCGATTCGGGCACGGTGCCCTTGGTGAGGAATTCAAACAATGGCTTTCTCCAGTCTGTGTCGTCGTCGATTAGAGCGACAAGAAGAGAATCTTTGATTAGTGCGCAACTCTCGCACTTCCTTTGTATCAGGGCTGCAGCTGTTGACATGCCTGGCCAATGAATGCCATATCTCTGAGCTTTCCTGTAGATTGACACCTCGCTTTGTCCGCAAGCGTGTTGGTGAATCTTTTCTAACAGCTGTTGTCCCTCTTGCTCGGAGACACAACGCATGAGTATTCCTCCAGGACCCTTGTAGTAAAGGGTGTTGTCGTGGATGCAGTATCCTTTCGTGAGTACCCAGCTTTCGCTACTGGTGCCTTTCGCAATAGCTTGCAGGATTGCTTTTCGCCAGTCTGCGTCATCCATGTGTTCGTCGTCGCACGCATCTTCTATTAATGCCGACGATGTTCGCACTTCGATGGAAATCCTCGCAGGGCATTTGTCTATGCTGACCTTAGATCCCAGAGTTGCTAAGGCGTCTGCATGCCTGTTGTCCGCTCGGGGTTTGTGCTCGTATTTCACGTCGCAGAATTGCTGCATCAGCTTTTGCACTAGGGTACGGTATGGCAGGAGGTTGATCTCCTTTAAACCATATTCGCCCGAGGCCTGCTTAACAATCAGCTTGGAATCTCCCATGACTGTTAAGTTGCTCACTTCCAAAGCTTTCGCCGCACGGAGCCCCGCGATCATCGCCTCGTATTCCGCCTCGTTGTTCGTGACTGCGAAATTGAGTTTTGCGGACATCTGTATGACTTCCCCGTCCGGCTTTGTCAAGACTATTCCAATGCCTCCACCTTTTCTGGTTGACGAACCGTCGAAGTGGAGGGTCCAATAGGGCACGTCAATCGCGTAGATTTCAGGGCCTTCGAGTTCTTCCTCGATCACAGGTTCGTAACTGTTGTCGGGGAACTGTGCCAACAGATCTGCTACCGCCTGCGACTTGATCGCTCTTGGTTTCACGCATGTGATATCGTATTGAGAGATGGTCATGTACCATTTCGCCAATCTTCCGCCCGGAGTGGTGTGAGTCAGCAGATATCTTATGGGGTCGCTTTTGGTAACCACCACTACTTTGTGCGATGCAAAATAGTGTCTCAACTTCTCTATTACGAAGAATAAAGCAAGGCAATGACGTTCGATGTCCGTGTACCTTGATTCAGCAGGCTGCACAATGCGGGAGATGTAATAGATAGGCCTCTCTTGTCCCTCATAGATCTGAGCCAAGAGCGCTCCTATAGACTTCCTTGTCGATGTAAGGTATAGCAGAAGCGGCGATCCCAGTTGAGGCGCGATCATTATCTTTGGGGATGTGAGTAGTCCCTTTAGCTTTTCGAATGCGGCTTCGTGATCAGGAGCCCAGTTGTACGCGGCGTCCTTCTTGAGGAGGGTGCTGAAGCAGCACGTGATCTCGGCGATTGCTGGGATGAATCTCCGCAGATATGACAATTTTCCCAAGAATGTTTTCAAGGTACTTTGATCGTGAGGTGGCGTCATGCTGGTGATGGCTGACACTTTCGCAGGGTCAGGTTCGATCCCTTGGCGATGAACTACACATCCCAAAAACTTCCCCGAAGTCACGCCGAATGCGCATTTCATGGGGTTCATTTTCAGTTGAAAGCTCCTGCATCTGTTGAATACCTTTCGCAAGTCTGCAAGGTGATCTGCTTCATACTTGGATTTGACGACCAAGTCATCCACATAGAATTCCACTTCTTTGTGCATCATGTCGTGGAATAGAGCCATCATGGCCCGCTGATAAGTTGCGCCTGCATTCTTAAGACCGAATGGCATTACCGTATAGTTGAATACCCCCACGGGAGTGATGAATGCAGTTTTCCTTGCATCTTCGGGATCCATCTTGATTTGATTGTACCCGCTGAAGCCGTCCATGAAACTGAACATGCGATGGCCTGCCGTTGAATCAATGAGCAAGTCGATATTAGGCAGTGGGAAATCGTCCTTGGGACAGAAACGATTGAGGTCTCGGAAATCCACGCAGATGCGGAGTTGTCCGTTCTTCTTCACCACTGGCACGATGTTAGCCAACCATGTGGGATGGTGATTTGGCTCTATGAATTTGGCATCTAGGAGTTTGACGATCTCCTGTTTGATCTTCACGTTGAGCTCTGGCCTGAAGCTTCTGGTGCTTTGCTTGACCGGTTTAGACCCTGGGATGACATCTAAACGGTGCATAGTGATGCTCGTGTCTAGACCTGGCATCTCATCGTATTCCCATGCGAATACATCCTTGTACTCAGTTAGGAGCTGCAGCAGCCTTTGTTCCTCTTCGCTTGTGAGGTCCGCACTCAGGAAGACTGGCCTCCTCTTTTCCTCGTTCGGGCTGAGGAACACTTCCTTTAGCTCTTGCTTTTGTGGTCTTGGCCTGTCTTCCATGCATTCGGGCGCTTCTTTGAGTTTCTCATCTGAAACGATCTGTGTTGGCTCTTCTGTCAGCGCAACTTGTTTGATTCGATTGATTTGCCCAGGGACACCCCCATGCCCGTGTGAGGACGTCCCCGCGCACCTTCATATGCGATAGCACTTCTTCCCATTGGCGTAGAAGCTCTCTATCTCCTTGCCCTCGGGGTCGTGCTTTGCGATCCTCTTCAGAGTGTAGACACTCTTGCGATGATATGCGATGCGCGGCGCCTCTTCGTGAATAGGCGGCGTTTCCTTGGTATCTCCCCTTGCTACCATCACGCCTGCAGGTGACTGGTCCTTGATGTCCTCCCAGAGAGGTAAAGGAGTGGGGTTGAATGGTCCGGGTGTTTGCTCGTCCGCCATCTCGGTGAACCACACCGCCTCGCTGAGATGCGCTTCGTCCAAGTTGAACGGGTTGGTTGAGGCCGGTATCTCGACAATCCTGTCGTTCCAGATAGCTTTCATCACTTGGTGAGCCGTCGAAGGAATCGCGTCGAAGCGATGAATCCAGGCTCGACCTATGATCATGTGGTATGTGGTGTTCGCGTCTATGACATAGAACTTCGCCGAGCACTTGATTTTGCCGATCTGAACGCCCAGGCGGATCCACCCGATCGTCATTCTGGAATCGCTTCCGAATCCCACCAGCGGGGATGGACGCTTGACTACCTTGTGCTCGGGGATCCCTGCTAGCTTCAGTGTGTGGAGTGGAACAACATTGACCGCTGCTCCTCCATCGACGAATGCTCGCTTGAATTCGACGCCGTTGATGATGGCGGTCACGTACAGGGGCCTCTGGTGGCTCGCATCTGTCTTTTTGTCGCTGGCAGAAAAGGTCATAATCTTTTCTGTGGAACGGGACGCCCTGACAACTTTCCCGTTGGAGACCACGAGGTCCTCCTCGTAGTCCTCTGCTACCCTTAAGATTGCTTTTGTCATGTCCGCTCGACATTTTTCGGAGAAGTTCATCTCGTTGAAGAATCTGTCGAAGCCGTGCGACCCTTTCATGCGGTCGGCGCGCTCATCTTCCGTGTCCATGCTGTAGTCTTCATCTTCATGGACTTCAGCAACGATGGGCAGACCATCCTCTGCGACTTCTTCCAAGTCAACTATCGAGATCATGGCGACCTCTTTGCCTTTTGAGCCCGAATCTGTATGGGCAGGCAGTGGGTTGTTGCGCACATCCTTCCGATGGTCGCTGACGATGAGTTCGCCGCTCTTCATCTTCTGATCGAGCGTGAATCTGAGCTTCTTGCACTCGGCTGTGGGGTGCATGACCTTGCCGTGGTATTCGCACCACTTAGGGTCCCTAGTCATCTCCTTGGAGGGTGCTTTCTCGAGCGGTGGGAGGACGCCGTCCTTACGCCACTGTCTGCATAGATCGCTTGCTTCCTCCACCGAGCATGGCAGAGGCGGTGCATCGAAGTTTGCAGCCTTCGCTTGCTTCTGGGGCGAAACTGTATTGACCTCAGCTTCGCGTCCCCGCTTGTAACCAAATCTGCCGATCTTGTAGGTGGTGCCGCTCGCAGGTCGTTCTGGAGCGCTCTTCTTCCTCTGTCTCTCGACAATAGGCTCGATGTTCATCGTGCATTCGATGAGCTTTGAAAACGTCGGTGTTTGCAAATTGATCAGCATGCTTTTGTATTCGTCTCGCATGCACTGCAGGCATATCTCTACGAGCCGACTTTCGAGCATTGGATCCTTGCACTCCAAGGATTTCGCTCTGAATTTCTTGATGAAAGTGATTCCATCTTCCTCGCGTTTCTGATACATCCGTGAAAGGTGGATCATCGTCACCTTTTCTTCCATCTGGAAGAACTTGGTATAGAACTTCTGGACCATGTCGTCCCAAGTTTTCACGGATGCGGCCTCCAATGTTCGGTACCATTTGTATGCTACATTCCCAAGGGTTTTTGGGAATTCCCGCATCAGCAGTTTGGGATCGGCTCCGTATGGACCCATGACATCGATGAAACGCATGACATGCTCATGAGCGTTTCCATTGACGTCCTCGAACTTGTCCCATTTAGGAGCCTTATACCCCGCCGGGTTAGGCATGAGATAGATCTCTCGTGGGATGGGTGGATCGTTGTCTAGCTTTGGGATGATGGTATCCGCGAATGACTGATGAGCCAAGATGGAGTCCACGCGCTTCTGCAAGGACGTCATGCATTCTGGGAGGCTTCCCTCGGTAGCTGCCGGAGGGGTTGCCGTAGGCGGTGGCGACACATATGCTGTCGGAGGATTGGGAGTGTATTGACTGCCCGCGTTTCCCCAAATCGTCGCTGGTGGAGGCAAAGTGTACTGCAAAGTTGGGTTAGACGCCAAAGCCGTGGGCTGAGAGGCGTGAGCGGCAGGGGGTAGCATTTGCGCTGTTGATCCCTGGATCGAAGGCAGCTGCGCGGCTGACGGTGGAGTTTGCAGATGAGGGTTGGGAGGCGTGGCCGACGCTCCCAATCCTGGAGCAGTAGGGGTTCCTCCTCCCTGTGGGGTGGCGGTACCTGGTGGAGGATTTGGCGCAAGGGTGCCCAGAACGGCCAAGATCCGCTCCAACTGCGCAGATTGAGACTTGAGAGCTTTTGCCTGACTTTGGACAGTGGCAACCAAAGACTCCAAAGTTGGTGCCTCGCCGGGAGTCGTCGGAGTACGGCGAGCTTCGTCTCCCGAGGGAGTTTCGGTGGAAGGCGACCGGTTGCTGACATCATCCTCCTGAGACATGGTTGCTTTTGCCGGTAAGTTTCACGTCGGGTTCACCAAAATGTGCACAAGAGATTCCGGCGGGGAGACCTCCGTGTACACCGTACGTAGTGGATCAGGGATCGCACAGGAAGAATAGGGGTGTGTGTAGGGAGAGAGCAAGTCAGTAGCAATGTCTGAGAGAGAGACAGAGGTTTGGCAGAGCTTCCGCGTATGGCAGTGTTGTTCTCCTTTGTATGGAAAGGTTAACGATGTATATATACTGGAGAACGTGGCCGTTGTAGTGTGGTTAATGCGCCCATTGATGGCGGCTTAATTAGCTTAACCATAACGGCACGTTCGTCCGAGTATATAGGAACCGTTAGAGCACGTGGTGCGCAAGTACCGGAACCGTTACGAGGTTGACCGGGTTTGACCGGATTGACCGGGTCTAGGGAGCTCGTGCCATAGATCTCTCAAAACAGTTACTAAAGGTCGCGCGCGGGCTTGGCTCGCACGCGACAGGGCTTACTCTAGCCTCCAGACCACAAAGTCCCTACAAGTCCCGTGCAGTGGTATGCGAGGGCTCTGTCTCGCAGCCCCCACATGGATCAGCTCGGCTGGTGATCCCGTGTGTGTGGAGCACAATATGGTGTGCTGGATGCTTGCCACGTGGCCTAGATCTGCCATGTCATAAAGCAGTATCTACACCCCTCAAGTTTAATGAAAGACAAATTGACCCCTCAAGTTTATTTGGAGATAAATTGAGCCCCTTAAGTTTGATAAATTCCACACAGCTCCCATTAGAATAATATATTTTAAATTTAACAATTCAAGTCCTTGAAATCCCAAACTTAGTGTAGTTTTCACATTCCCTAAACATGTTCTATCCAGTGTCTTTAAGACCTTATCAAAACCATTAAGGGTGTGTTTAATCCACCCGGAACACTTAAGAATGATATCCCCAGGCTCAAGAAGTACCTGGGTGCAACCTATAGCTCACTAGATCAAAAATTAAAAGAGAGAACATGCATGAAGCCATCCATCACTATGCATGAACACACCTAGGCCTGAAGTAAAGAGCCACAATATGAATGGAGTTTTAGAAGAAGCTTCCATGAATTCGGAGAGAAACTTAGATCTCAAAATTGTGGCCAAGAACAGGTGAGAGAGGGATGCAAAGTGGCATTAAAACTAGGCATGTTTTGGGCTGAACATGAACAACCCTTGTTCATGCATCAAGAAGATGATCACACGATCATCACATGCTCCCTAACCCCCATAAATCAACAAAGAGGAACCGAAAGAACCTCCGTCCAAAATTTCTAACCCTGAATCGCATGTTGTTGATCAAACCAGGACAAAACATGTTGTTGAGCTAAATACAAGTGCATAACTAATTACCTATCACACAGGGATCAAAGTGAAGAAAGTAGAACCATTAAATAATTAAGAATAAGCAATTACCGAGTTCTCCAGTGACACATGCAGTTTCTGGCAATTCTATCTGTAGATTCTGGCGACCACGGAAAAAACCAACGAGTTACGGCCAGTTCTTGGCACAAATGTACTCGCAATTTCCTCAAGAGCAAGAATTAATGATTAACTAGAGTGAATTCGAACTGAGAATGAAAATTTGATCAACAATATATTATGGTTCTTCGGTTTCAACCTGCGATTTTTCTTTCTTCTCTCCAGAAATGGATACACGTCCAAAATTGGTAACAGGTGCTCCACCCAGAACCTGACTCGAGTATATTCATTAAGACATGACTGAATGGATTCCAGACGCGCTCCAAACAAGTGCCAGAAAGATGTACCGCGACATGTGCCAGGGGTTATGCAAGAACAAATGCACCGTAACCAGTGCCAAAACAGGTTTCATTTCTGATGTGTGTTGAATCGCCTTTGATGCACTAGAAATCGGTTCTCGCCAGATTTAATTCCACATGCAAGGCAGCATCGTGCCACATACATGCTGAAACAGATGCACACGAGAAATAGACTAATGTTGAATGCACGCTAGAACTAGATCGCGTTCCAGAAACAGACACGCGTGCCATATGCTCCATTCCCGAAGCCAGATTGATGCAAAAAAAATTAAATTAAGCCTGGTGTGCACAGGAGATTCCGGCAGGGAGACCTCCGTGTACACCGTACGTAGTTGATCAGGGATCGCACAGGAAGAATAGGGGTGTGTGTAGGGAGAGAGTAAGTCAGTAGCAATGTCTGAGAGAGAGACAGAGGTTTGGCAGAGCTTCCGCGTATGGCAGTGTTGTTCTCCTTTGTATGGAAAGGTTAACGATATATATATACTGGAGAACGTGGCCGTTGTAGTGTGGTTAATGCGCCCATTGATGGCGGCTTAATTAGCTTAACCATAACGGCACGTTCGTCCGAGTATATAGGAACCGTTAGAGCACGTGGTGCGCGAGTACCGGAACCGTTACGAGGTTGACCGGGTTTGACCGGATTGACCGGGTCTAGGGAGCTCGTGCCATAAATCTCTCAAAACAGTTTCTAAAGGTCGCGCGCGGGCTTGGCTCGCACGCGACAGGGCTTACTCTAGCCTCCAAACCACAAAGTCCCTACAAGTCCCGTGCAGTGGTATGCGAGGGCTCTGTCTCGCAGCCCCCACATGGATCAGCTCGGCTGGTGATCCTGTGTGTGTGGAGCACAATATGGTGTGCTGGATGGTTGCCACGTGGCCTAGATCTGCCATGTCATAAAGCAGTATCTACATTAGCCCCCTTTCTGCGCGTGAAGGCTTGTAGCTGTATAGGCTTCCATGCGCGGAAACCAACATGCGCGTCGTCGTCACGTACCAATTCAAATACGGGTAGATTCAGCCCCCGTGCGTGTAATTATGACCTAAAACCCCTAGAGTCGTGCCATCTGACCTTTAGGGTTTTAGGCGTGACGTCAGCCCGTCCTGTGATTGCGCGACACGACGGTGACGGTTGCGATTCGACTACTGAAGGGACGCAACCCTTCATTCTTCTGGATAAATACCTTGTATCCCATCATTGCAAGGCATTGCTTCTTTCTCTTAAAGTGAATGGTACCCGGAGATCTTCGAGAGCAGATCCAAATAATCAATCATCAGTTCAAGACTGCAAATCGTATTCTTCAATTGTGCATCTCCAAGCAGGCTTCAAGGAAACAAGGTTGGCCTCGTTCACTTTTCGATTTTAAAATTCCGGCGTTTGTCTTGAACTGCGTTGAATCTGTAAACTCATGAAATCTGCGAAGAGGCTTTGATCTTTAAACCCGCTTCGCCTTACTCTTTCGACGATATTGGATCTTGCAATTACCCAATTTCTGAAATCGGCACCGGAACTGTTTGCATTCCTTTGCATAAGTCTCGAATTCAAAATTCAAACTGACTGGTGTGGTATTTCTCCCCCCCTTTTTTTTGCCCTTTCGCAGGAATGGCCAAAACAAGGGTAACCAGACCCGTCAAGGAAGATGAAGAGATGCCGGAGCTTCCGCAGTCTCTGTGGCGAAAAGCCCCCTTTCTGGGTGGGAAAGATTTTTACCACGCGAGGGTGAAGGCGAAGAGGATGCCTGATCCTGTTCCCGTTGAGCGGTTGTTGACACTGACTCGCCCAGTTAACTCAGCCTTGCTCGAGTTAGTTGGCTCCGAGGATGTGGTTCGATTGGGAATCGAGAACGGGCACTTCCCATACACTGCGATTTCTACTCAGGCGTTTGTCCAGAAGTTGGACTATATGGATGAGTGGACTGACCACGTGTTGGGTAATTACGCCGAAACTCTTGATGAAGCCGGCATTTTCTTTGCTGTTCGTGCTATGAAGGGTGCTGCCGTGAAGTTGGATCAGTCCATGCTTCTAGACCTTCTGTCCCGCTATTCGCCTGCGACTCACACGTTTCACTTTGCTGAGTTCGAGGCTGCCCCCACGCTCGAGGACGTTCAAATGCTGTATGAGCTTTCCCCCATGGGCGAGGTGGACCCCTTGAGTCACTTAAGGACATCTGCGGAATTAGCCTTGTACGCGCAGATGGAGGAGTGCCTAGCAGAGGTGAAGAAAATCTCCACTCGGTGGACCAGTACAAAACCTCTTCCGAACTGGCAGCTGGTTGATACGTCCGCGAAGAATACCTGGAACAAGTGGTTGCAGTACTTCTTCCGAGACTATGCGAGCAGCAGCATTACTAAGAAGCTTTTGAGCGAGGACCCGGAGGCCGAGAATTACGTAGAGGGCAAGGGTTATCATTTGACCCTTTGCGCCTTTCTCTGCGCTTGGCTGTCGAGGTATCTGATTGATGGTCACCCCCATGATGGGGTCTTCTACCATGTGCTGCCACTTGCCGTGAGGCTCGCTCTTGGCCAGAGAGTCGCACTTGGACCCTTGGTCTTGGGCACGCTATATTACAGGCTGGATCAGCTGGTTCTGGCGATGAGGGAATCGCGTGGCCGCCTCGATGTTCTGACCTTTGTCAATATCAGCTTTTTGACAATGTGGGTTTTCGAGCGTTGGCCGTCTTATGCTCCAACTCCCCTCCCACTTGAGAAGTGGTGTCCCCCAGGCGAGACGAAAGCGCTCAACAGCGGAAGGGCTGCGAGATGGTTCGGGGCAAGCAACACCAAGTGTACTTGGAGCTTGATATGCGACAAGCGAAGGGAGTTCACTGCCAGGCCTTACGCCACACGTGTTGAGAATGTGCGGTGGTTTCCGAAGCTATACCCCTCCGAAGGTATGGTCTTGTCAGAAGACCTTCTTTTTGAAAAGGGACCGCATTTCCACGAGCGCTATCGTGAGTTCTTTTGCTGGTGTCTGCGGGGTTCTCTTCCTGCACTTGCAGAGCATATTCGTGAGCTCGCGCCACGATATGAAAGGCTTACAGTGGATGTTGACCCCACTCGGGTCTCTCCTCAGTTTGGTTTCGATGCGGTGGCCCCATCGATCTGGCCCCAGTCTATCGTTAGAGGGTGCTACAAGCGCTTGCTGACAAAGGAATGCAAGACGGTCCTTATGAGCAATCTTCCCTTTGAGCAGCCTGCGGGAACTCGCAGGGGTGGTTGTTCCCAGAATTGGATCGCATACTGGATTGCCCAGCATACGAGGATGGAGACGGAGGCGGCGGCGCAGCCAGGAAGGGCCCCCTTGATCAAGAGAAACTCTTTTCCGTTTCGCCCCAATTGCAGTTTGAGCGAGTCTGAGTACGGTTGCTACTCGTTGTTGGACCGCGAGAATCATTTGTGCCCCGATTTCATTCTGAAGGAGCAGGTCGATGCAATCAAGAAGGGTGACACGCAGGTCATCAAATATAGCAAGGCGTTTGCTGAGGTAAGCAGTTTCCTTGCGTGCTTTGAACTCTTTGATTTGCTTGCACTGATGCTTTTTGTTCTATATTGTCTAGTGTCATGTGCGGAGGTTCGCAGCTGGTGACCGTTCCAAATCGCTGGTGGATACCATTGTTGCGACCAGAAGAAGGGGGGAGTCGTACCGGCTAGCATGGAGGATGGATGCCGAGGTCGAAACAAAAGTTCGCGGGGTCATGAATACTTTTGCTGACTCACTGATAGACAACCCTCCGGCTCCGTCTCCTCCTAGAGATGACCCGTCCCCTCCAGCGACTGCGGCGCCGAGAGCGAAGAGGCCTAGGCAAAAGGGGATTACGATTTCTTCCCCTAGGAGCGTTCCAGCTTCGCCCCCAGCGAGGTCCCTTTCTGTCAAGGACAAAGGTAAGGGTCGTATGCCCGGCAAGGTGCGAAAAGATCTCGCAGTTGAAACCTTCGTTCCATTCAATCAAGAGGAAGAGGAAGAGAGACAGGAGCCCCAAGCAAGTAATGAAGAAGAAGAAGAAGGAACAGTTGTGATGCGCGAGGAAGAGTCAGGAGGTACTTCCGCCGCATTTTCTTGTCCTTCATCATAACTTCTATGCAGTTCTTTTCTTTGAACCAATTGTATATTCGCAGGTGATGATGATGAAGCCGTTGGTGGCCTCGTGGCCAAGAGGCAAAAGAGAAATGCCCATGCTGGCGTTTCAGATGATCCCATAAGCGAGGATGTTCTTGCTGAATCCCGGAAGACAGCCGCGGAGGCTGCTGCGAGAAGAAGGCAGCGAGAGGAAGAGGAACTCGAGCTTGTGAAACAGCGGAGCCTCGAGGAGCGGCATGTTGACGACTTAGCGCGTCCAACTGGCGAGGAAGACGAGCTTCCCGAAGAAGTGGCTCCTCATGTGGAGGAGGAAGATGAGGTTCCTGGAGAGGACACAGCAGAGCTAGAGCAAGTCCAAGCGGACTTCGCAGAGATCGCAGGTGGCGATAAAGGTGAGATCTTCAATCTCGCAGTTACTTATAGAGATGTAATTGTGGGTGCGTTAAAGCACGGTGTGTCAAAGCCTGACATTCGCCGTTGGTTGGTAAGCAAATGCGGAGAACCCTCAGGTAATTATTTTGAGTGATGTGCGCATACTAGGCTTTAGTCACTTGAAGCAAAATCATGACTGGTTTACTCGCGTCCCAGGTCACGCTTCTCTTAAAGATTTGCTTAGTGAAGATACACTGATAGGGCACGGTTCCACGTCCCTAGTGTACGATGAGGATACCTTAATCCCACCTTCGCGTGGAGGTGCTTATTCTTAGCTTTAGCAAAGATAGTGAAATAACTTATAACACAAGTTACCTCATATTGTCGCATTTGGTATCGCAGGTCATGCTGAGGAACCTGAGCTGGAGCAGAGAAGTCAGCCTTCTGCATCCCATGTTCCAATCTCGAGCTCTCATACTGAGAAGCCCGTCGCGGACGCTGGACATGTAAGTGAGCGTCTCGAGGATGTCATCGAGCTCTCCGATGATGTCGAAGCTGATGCTGTGCGGATGGACGAAAGTGTCCGTACTGGTGGTGAGGAGGAAAGGACAAGCGATGCTGCCATTTCCGCATCCGGGAATGTCCGTCCAGCGACCTCGGTTGTGCCTCCGGTGATGACTGAGCCAGGAGCACCCATTCCTGCGTGGAGCATTTGGGGCTCGCAGGTTGGGAATGTAATCGCATCTGGTGCAGCTTACACTCTTCCTCCTAACTATGAGAGTTTGGAGCTCGCAGCTGATAGGAGAGCCATGGAGCGAGGGCAGTCTTCGAACAACCCGGTGGCTCGCATTCCTTCTATTCATGAAATTCTGGAAGGGACCGGTAAGCAGAGATTTTACCATTCGTACGTCGCATTATTTGCTTGCTAGTTTTGACATCATGACTTGTTTTTGACGTCTCAGGTTTGAAGCAAACCGATGTAGACTGGGTGGTTCGAATGCGCCTCAGATACCCCCGATCGTTTGTGAGGTGTCTGGAGATCAGTCCTTTTGACAGGAGGCTCTTCCTTACTGAAGCCATCTGGATACTAGAGCAGCTGTGTGCGGCTACACCTGCGACCATTTCGGCCCAGAGTGCTGAATTGCTGTGTGGCATGTGCCAAAATCTCGCGCTCAAAGTCCAAGGCAGACTTGGCTTTAAATTCCTCAAGGACAGAGTTACACTGATTCGCGCAGCTGTAACTTTGAATCTCGGTCACCAGAATCTCGCAGCTGAGATGCAGAAGGTGGAGCAGCAAAAGCAAAAGGTTGATGAAGCTGTAAAGCTGTATCAGGAAATGAATGCCAAGTGCGAGCAACTAAAGCAAGAAGTGCAACAGGTGGAGAGGCTGATCGAGCAGTTCGAGCCCCAGGACTCCTTAGTCAAAAATTTGTTTTGACTTTTCGAATTTTTGAAAAGAAAGCAGGAAAATGGCTGAGACATTAATGTAATGTTTTGAACATTAATGTGATATTGCTAGGGTTTCTCCCCCTTCTTTTTTTTTAACAACAAACAATGAGTTTGCCCGTTTTGCCCCTTTCGGGATTTGATTGGACATTTCTGTGCATATCCAATTATGACATCAGCAATTGATTCTTTGCTTGATTTTCGCGCTAATTTCTCGGCAGATAAGCACGCTTCCGTTGGGAAGTCCATCCGAATCATGACTATCCGTCATTTATTAGGATACGCAACTGAATCGTCGTAGCCTTTAGTAGGGTAATTGATTGTTACCGCTTTTCAAGGCGTAAGTGATTGAACTTACCCTCTTTTTGAATTTGCTGACTCATCTTAAGCAACCGAAGAGTCTCTACAGGGCCTATATAAACCCTGTCTTTGCCATTTGGGTTCTTCATCCCAAACATGTGCTTTGCCGTGAGTCCTTACGACTGCTGGCTTCAACGCTTGTTTTTCGTTGATTCATGGCAACTTCAGGCTTTGAATCCTGAGTTTGCGCTTTGTGCCATAGAAATAGTTTCCAAGATCCACTTTATGAGGCTCATTGCCGTTTATAACCATCATAAAGAGGATGCAGATAATACCTCATGTGTGTTCGAAGAAATTTCTTCGTGTATTATGTGTGCAGGTCATGTTTCCGGCCGCCTCGTGGTGAGGTGCAGCGCCGTAGTGACCGTGCTACCGTCTCGTAATGAACGGCGTGATTCTTCTTCAGCATCTCCGAAGAAGAATCCGTTGTCCTCACATTTGTGAGGTCGGGGTGCTCGTCAATGCCCTTGTCCAACATGACAAGGAATCCATCACCAGAGGAATGACTGCTTCGCCTGTTGCGCGGAGTATCCTTTGTCGGCACAGGAAGCTCCTCCGTCGCCTATCTTGGTCAGACAGAGGCTTTTGTCATTCCTTGGGGTCTTGGGCGTATCGTATCCCTGACCTTGCTGCTAGGGATGTGGCGAATGACAAGTTGATCTCTTCGCGGCAGCATCCCTTTTGCTATAGATCTTTGGCCTCAGATCTGCGTACTGTGCTGCCGGTGTCAGGACCGGTGGATTCTCTCTTTTCTTAGTCGAGAGTTCCCTTGGCGCATTTCTGGCTTATCAGCCATTTTCGAATGTATTGTAAGCCATGTTGGCTGTGTAGTTAGATGCGAGCTTTTCGCTTGTAAGCTGCTATCTAGATAGATAAATTGTAAGTCATTTGACTCATAATGATAAGTAGTATTTGTATCATCTGTTCTTTGCAACAAAATACAATTTCGCATGCGTTTCGGCTTGTTTTGCCTTGCATAATGACATGTAATGATTTTACATATGCGATGTCAATTTACAGATATTTCGCTAGATCATTCGAGATCGTTATTTCGCAGCTGTGCCATCTTGACGGATGGGCTTGTAGTTGGTCGCAGTAAATCGTATGAGGTCACGTTCACAACGTTGTTATCGTTCCAGATAATTTTCCAGAGATCAATCAAGATCGTTGTGCAAATTGCTATCATAGAAGATAGGCTTTGTCTGAGATCGTTTCTCGCATAAACTGCTATCATAGCAGACAGATCTTTAAAAGATCTAATAAGATAACTCTGCACTCGTGTTGCCATCATATCAGACGGGTTTGGATAATTAACCAAAATTGCTATCGTAACAGATAAGCTTGAGGAGATCATTATAAGATCGCATCCGTATGGCCCGCTATCTCAAGAGATAGGCGTTAGATGATCGATTGAGATCGTTTTTGTATTTCGCTGCTATCGCAAAAGATAGACTTTGGATGATCATGTAAGATCGTGTTTTCGTTTGGGTGCTATCGCAAGAGATAGGCTTTAATGATCACTTAAGATCGTATCTGTATTTGATTGCTACCGTGAGAGATAGGCTTTAGATGATCACTTAAGATCGCATTTGCGTTTGGCTGCTATCGTAAGAGATAGGCTTTAATGATCACTTAAGATCGCATTTGCATTTGATTGCTACCATGGGAGATAGGCTTTAGATGATCACTTAAGATCGCATTTGCATTTGATTGCTACCATAAGAGATAGGCTTTAATGATCACTTAAGATCACATTTGTAGTGGCTGCCATCGTAGGAGATGGGCTTTAGATGATCACTTAAGATCGCGTTCGCGTGTAACTGCTATCGTAAGAGATAGGCTTTAATGATCGATTAAGATCACATTTGTAGTGGCTGCCATCGTAGGAGATGGGCTTTAGATGATCACTTAAGATCGCGTTCGCTTGTAACTGCTATCGTAAGAGATAGGCTTTAATGATCGATTAAGATCACATTTGTAGTGGCTGCCATCGTAGGAGATGGGCTTTAGATGATCACTTAAGATCGCATTTGTATTTAATTGCTATCGTAAGAGATAGGCTTTAAATGATCGATTAAGATCGCATTTGTAGTGGCTGCCATCGTAGGAGATGGGCTTTAGATGATCGATTGAGATCGCGTTTGCTATCATATGAGATAGGCTTTGATGATCAATTAAGATCACGTTCGCCATCGTAAGAGATAGGCTTTGATGATCAATTAAGATCACGTTCGCCATCGTAAGAGATAGGCTTTGATGATCATTTAAGATCGCGTTCGCTATCGTAAGAGATAGGCTTTGATGATCATTTAAGATCGCGTTCGCTATCGTAAGAGATAGGCTTTGATGATCATTTAAGATCGCGTTCGCTATCGTAAGAGATAGGCTTTGATGATCATTTAAGATCGCGTTCGCTATCGTAAGAGATAGGCTTTGATGATCAGTTAAGATCGCATTCGCTATCGTAAGGGATAGGCTTTGATGATCAGTTAAGATCGCGTTCGCTATCGTAAGGGATAGGCTTTGATGATCATTTAAGATCGTGTTCGCTATCGTAAGAGATAGGCTTTGATGATCAGTTAAGATCGCATTCGCTATCGTAAGGGATAGGCTTTGATGATCAGTTAAGATCGCGTTCGCTATCGTAAGGGATAGGCTTTGATGATCATTTAAGATCGTGTTTACATTTGTTACTATTGAAGCGCATAAATCATTGTTAACAGTTGTAACAAATTAGATAATCAATATAAACAGCTGATAAATGTGAACTTCTCATTTGGGAGAATTCTTTTATTATGACATTCTCATATGGGAGAGATAGGATTACAATCCTCTCATATGGGAGAGGAGATTGCGAATATCGTAGCCACATGAGACATTAAGCAACGTTATCATAAAACGTATGAAACAAGAGAAGTCAGGGATAGTACTTCTTGATCCAGCGCATGTTGACTGAGCTTGGAGTTGAGGTTGTGCCGTGCAACCTTCGTATGCTGCAGTAGCCACTATCGAAGACTTCTGTGACTTCGAAGGGTCCCTCCCAATTAGCTGCGAACTTTGGGTGGGTTGCCTCTCGCATGCAGTGATCAGATGCGCGCAAGACCAGGTCGCCGACTGCGAAATCCCGTCGCTGGACTGTCTTGTTGTAGGCGCGAGCGATTCTTTCTTGGTACCGCTTGTTAGTCCTTTTGGCTTGTTCTCGCTTTTCTTCCAGCAAGACTAAATCATGATCGCGTTGGTTTTCGTAGAGCGCGTGGAAGGCCAGCCTTGCCGAATTGACTCTGACCTCCGCAGGTACCACAGCTTCAGCCCCATAACATAGTAGAAATGGCGAGGCCCCTGTGGGTGTCCTTGGAGAAGTTCTGTAGGCCCACAGAGCTATGTTAAGAGAGTCGGCCCACTTCTTGTGGTCATCTGCGACCATCTTGCTCAGAATTCTCAGCAGCGTTTTGTTAGTCGCCTCAGCTTGCCCGTTTCCCTTTGGATAATAGGGGGTAGAGCATATCTGCCTGATATTGTACTCCGCAAGTTTTGTAGCTACCTGACGATTAACAAAAGGAGTACCGTTATCTGAAAGAATAGTATTCGGGATTCCGAACCTGCATACGATGTTTTCCTGGATGAAGTTGACCACAGCCAGCGCGTTTGCCGTCTTCAGTGGTATTGCTTCCACCCATTTGGTGAACAGCTCAGTTGCGGTGAGAATGAAATGGTTCCCATGTGACGTTGGTCGGATGGGGCCAATGAAGTCCAAAGCCCATGTGTGAAATGGCCATGGCGTTCCTAGTGCATGTAGGTCCACGGCGGGAGCGTGCACTAGGTTCCCTTTGAATTGACATTCTTGGCAGCGTCGCACCTTGGTGCGGCAATCGACTTCCATCGTGGGCCAGAAGTATCCAATTGAGAGAAGCTGTCTGCATAATTTCGCACCTCCCTGGTGTTCCACCTGGTGGGAGAGGTCCATGACTTCTTGTGCTTCCCTATCGTCTAGGCATCGCAGCAAGTTGCCTTCATGACCTTTTCGCCAAAGCAGATTTTCTTGAACCACATATCGAGAAGCTTTCCTCTTCAATTTGTCTGCCTCTTTTCTCGATTCGGGCACGGTGCCCCTGGTGAGGAATTCAAACAATGGCTCTCTCCAGTCTGTGTCGTCGTCGATTAGAGCGACAAGTAGAGAATCTTTGATTAGTGCACAACTCTCGCACTTCCCTTGTATCAGGGCTGCAGCTGTTGACATGCCTGGCCAATGGATGCCGTATCTCTGAGCTTTCCTGTAGATTGACACCTCGCTTTCTCCGCAAGCGTGTTGGTGAATCTTTTCTAACAGCTGTTGTCCCTCTTGTTCGGAGACACATCGCATGAGTATTCCTCCGGGACCCTTGTAGTAAAGGGTGTTGTCGTGGATGCAGTATCCTTTCGTGAGTGCCCAGCCCTCGCTGCTGGTGCCTTTCGCAATAGCTTGCAGGATTGCTTTTCGCCAGTCTGCGTCATCCATGTGTTCGTCATCGCACGCATCTTCTGTTAATGCCGACGATGTTCGCACTTCGATGGAAATCCTTGCGGGGCATTTGTCTATGCTGACCTTAGATCCCAGAGTTGCTAAGGCGTCTGCATGCCTGTTGTCCGCTCGGGGTTTGTGCTCGTATTTCACGTCGCAGAATTGCTGCATCAGCTTTTGCACTAGGGTGCGGTATGGTAGGAGGTTGATCTCCTTTAAACCATATTCGCCCGAGGCCTGTTTAACAATCAGTTTGGAATCTCCCATGACTGTTAAGTTGTTCACTTCCAAAGCTTTCGCCGCACGGAGTCCCGCGATCAGAGCCTCGTATTCCGCCTCGTTGTTCGTGACTGCGAAGTTGAGTTTTGCGGACATCTGTATGACTTCCCCGTCCGGCTTTGTCAAGACTATCCCAATGCCTCCGCCTTTTCTGGTTGACGAACCATCGAAGTGGAGGGTCCAATAGGGCACGTCGATCGCGTAGATTTCAGGGCCTTCGAGTTCTTCCTCGATCACAGGTTCGTGACTGTTGTCAGGAAACTGTTCCAGCAGATCTGCTACCGCCTGCGACTTGATCGCTCTTGGTTTTACGCATGTGATATCGTATTGAGAGATGGTCATGTACCATTTCGCCAATCTCCCGCCCGGAGTAGTGTGAGTTAGCAGGTATCTTATGGGGTCGCTTTTGGTGACCACCACTACTTTGTGCGATGCAAAATAGTGTCTCAACTTCTCTATTACGAAGAATAAGGCAAGGCAATGACGTTCGATGTCCGTGTACCTTGATTCAGCAGGCTGCACAATGCGAGAGATGTAATAGATAGGCCTCTCTTGTCCCTCATATACCTGGGCCAAGAGTGCTCCTATAGATCTCCTTGTTGATGTAAGATATAGCAGCAGCGGCGATCCCAGTTGAGGCGCGATCATAATCTTCGGGGATGTAAGTATCTCTTTTAGCTTTTCGAATGCCGCTTCATGGTCAGGAGCCCAGTTGTACGCGGCGTCCTTCCTGAGAAGAGTGCTGAAACAGCATGTGATTTCGGCGATTGCCGGGATGAATCTCCGCAGATATGACAATTTTCCCAAGAATGTTTTCAAGGTACTTTGGTCTTGAGGTGGCGTCATGCTGGTGATGGCTGACACTTTCGCAGGGTCAGGCTCGATTCCTTGGCGATGGACTACGCATCCCAGAAACTTCCCCGAAGTCACGCCGAACGCGCATTTCACGGGGTTCATTTTCAGTTGAAAGCTCCTGCATCTGTTGAATACCTTTCGCAGGTCTGCAAGGTGATCTGCTTCATGCCTGGATTTGACTACCAGGTCATCCACATAGAATTCCACTTCTTTGTGCATCATGTCGTGGAACAGGGCCATCATGGCCCGCTGATAGGTTGCGCCTGCATTCTTAAGACCGAATGGCATTACCGTATAGTTGAATACCCCCACGGGAGTGATGAATGCAGTTTTCCTTGCATCTTCGGGATCCATCTTGATTTGATTGTACCCGCTGAAGCCGTCCATGAAACTGAACATGCGATGGCCTGCTGTTGAATCAATGAGTAAATCGATGTTAGGCAGCGGGAAATCGTCCTTAGGACAGAAGCGATTAAGATCTCGGAAGTCCACGCAGATGCGGAGCTGTCCGTTCTTCTTCACCACTGGCACGATGTTGGCCAACCATGTGGGATGGTGATTGGGCTCTATGAACTTGGCATCTAGGAGTTTGACAATCTCCTGTTTGATCTCCACGTTGAGCTCTGGCCTAAAGCTTCTGGTGCTTTGCTTGA
The DNA here is from genome assembly GCA_023055425.1 of Linanthus parryae. Taxonomy (NCBI): domain Eukaryota; kingdom Viridiplantae; phylum Streptophyta; class Magnoliopsida; order Ericales; family Polemoniaceae; genus Linanthus; species Linanthus parryae. Next base: position 68,412,894 of record JALGPY010000007.1, on the reverse strand, counting down.
CCGGTTTAGACCCTGGGATGATGTCTAAACGGTGCATGGTGATGCTCGTGTCCAGACCCGGCATCTCGTCGTATTCCCATGCGAACACGTCCTTGTATTCAGTTAGGAGCTGCAGCAGTCCTTGTTCCTCTTCGCTTGTGAGGTCCGCACTCAGGAAGACTGGTCTTTTCTTTTCCTCGTTCGGGCTGAGGAACACTTCCTTAAGCTCTTGCTTTTGTGGTCTTGGCCTGTCTTCCATGCATTCGGGGGCTTCTTTAAGTTTCTCCTCTGGAGTGCCCTGTGTTGGCTCTTCTGTGAGCGCAACTTGCTCGATTTGATTGATTTGCCCAGGGACATCCCCATGCCCGTGTGAGGACGTCCCCGCGCACCTTCATATGCGATAGCATTTCTTCCCGTTGGCGTAGAAGCTCTCTATCTCCTTGCCCTCGGGGTCGTGCTTTGCGATCCTCTTCAGAGTGTAGACACTCTTGCGATGATATGCGATGCGCGGCGCCTCTTCGTGGGTAGGCGGCTTTTCTTCAGTGTCTCCCCTTGTCACCATCACGCCTGCAGGTGACTGGTCCTTGATGTCCTCCCAGAGAGGTAAAGGAGTAGGGTTGAATGGTCCGGGTGTTTGCTCGTCCGCCATCTCGGTGAACCAGACCGCCTCGCTGAGATGCGCTTCGTCCAAGTTGAACGGGTTAGTTGAGGCCGGTATCTCGACAATCCTGTCGTTCCAGATAGCTTTCATCACTTGGTGAGCCGTTGAAGGGATTGCGTCAAAGCGATGAATCCAGGCCCGACCTATGATCATGTGGTATGTGGTGTTCGCGTCTATGACATAGAACTTCGCCGAGCACTTGATTCTGCCGATCTGAACGCCCAGGCGGATCCACCCGATCGTCATTCTGGAATCGCTTCCGAATCCCACCAGCGGGGATGGACGCTTGACTACCTTGTGCTCGGGGATCCCTGCTAGCTTCAGCGTGTGGAGTGGAACAACATTGACCGCTGCTCCTCCATCGACGAATGCTCGCTTGAATTCGACGCCGTTGATGATGGCGGTCACGTACAGGGGCCTCTGGTGGCTCGCATCTGTCTTTTTGTCGCTGGCAGAAAAGGTCATAATCTTTTCTGTGGAACGGGACGCCCTGACGACTTTCCCGTTGGAGACCACGAGGTCCTCCTCGTAGTCTTCTGCTACCCTTAAGATTGCTTTTGTCATGTCCGCTCGACATTTTTCGGAGAAGTTCATCTCGTTGAAGAATCTGTCGAAGCCGTGCGACCCTTTCATGCGGTCGGCACGCTCATCTTCCGTGTCCATGCTGTAGTCTTCATCTTCATGGACTTCAGCAACGATGGGCAGACCATCCTCTGCGACTTCTTCCAAGTCGACTATCGAGATCATGGCGACCTCTTTGCCTTTTGAGCCCGAATCTATATGGGCAGGCAGCGGGTTGTTGCGCACATCCTTCCGATGGTCGCTGACGATGAGTTCGCCGCTCTTCATCTTCTGATCGAGTGCGAATCTGAGCTTCTTGCACTCGGCTGTGGGGTGCATGACCTTGCCGTGGTATTCGCACCACTTAGGGTCCCTCGTCATCTCCTTGGAGGGTGCTTTCTCGAGCGGTGGGAGGACGCCGTCCTTACGCCACTGTCTGCAGAGATCGCTCGCCTCCTCCACCGAGCAGGGCAGGGGCGGTGCGTCGAATTTTGTAACTTTTGCTTGCTTCTGGGGCGAAACTGCATTGACCTCAGCTTCGCGTCCTCGCTTGTAGCCGAATCTGCCGATCTTGTAGGTGGTGCCGCTCGCAGGTCGTTCTGGAGCGCTCTTCTTTCTCTGTCTCTCGACGATGGGCTCGATGTTCATCGTGCACTCGATGAGCTTTGAAAATGTGGGTGTTTGCAAATTGATTAACATGCTCTTGTACTCATCTCGCATGCACTGCAGGCATATCTCTACGAGCCGACTTTCGAGCATTGGGTCCTTGCATTCTAAGGATTTCGCTCTGAATTTCTTGATGAAAGTGATTCCATCTTCCTCGCGTTTCTGATACATCCGCGAGAGGTGGATCATCGTCACCTTCTCTTCCATCTGGAAGAACTTGGTGTAGAACTTCTGGACCATGTCGTCCCAAGTCTTCACAGATCCGGGCTCCAACGTCCGGTACCATTTGTATGCTACATTCCCAAGAGTCTTTGGGAACTCTCGCATCAGCAGTTTGGGATCAGCTCCGTATGGACCCATGACATCGATGAAATGCATGACATGCTCATGAGCGTTTCCATTGACGTCTTCGAACTTGTCCCATTTGGGAGCCTTGTACCCTGCCGGGTTAGGCATGAGATAAATTTCTCGTGGGATGGGTGGATCGTTGTCTAGCTTCGGGATGATGGTATCCGCGAGCGATTGATGAGCTAGGATGGAGTCCACGCGCTTCTGCAAGGATGTCATGCATTCTGGGAGGCTTCCCTCGGTAGCTGCCGGAGGGGCTGCCGTAGGCGGTGGCGATACATATGTCGCCGGAGGATTGAGAGTGTATTGGCTACCCGCGTTTCCCCATATGGTCGCCGGTGGAGGCAGAGTGTACTGCAAAGTTGGGTTAGACGCCAAAGCCGTGGGCTGAGAGGCGTGAGCGGCAGGGGGTAGCATTTGCGCTGTTGATCCTTGGATCGAAGGCAGCTGCGCGGCTGACGGTGGAGTTTGCAGATGAGGGTTGGGAGGCGTGGCCGATACTCCCAATCCTGGAGCAGTAGGGGTTCCTCCTCCCTGAGGGGTGGCGGTACCTGGTGGAGGATTTGGCGCAAGGGTGCCCAGAACGGCCAAGATCCGCTCCAACTGCGCAGATTGAGACTTGAGAGCTTTTGCCTGACTTTGGACAGTGGCGTCCAAAGACTCCAAAGTTGGTGCCTCGCCGGGAGTCGTCGGAGTACGGCGGACTTCGTCTCCCGAGGGAGTTTCGGTGGAAGGCGACCGGTTGCTGACATCATCCTCCTGAGACATGGTTGCTTTTGCTGGTAAGTTTCACGTCGGGTTCACCAAAATGTGCACAGGAGATTCCGGCAGGGAGACCTCCGTGTACACCGTACGTAGTGGATCAGGGATCGCACAGGAAGAATAGGGGTGTGTGTAGGGAGAGAGTAAGTCAGTAGCAATGTCTGAGAGAGAGACAGAGGTTTGGCAGAGCTTCCGCGTATGGCAGTGTTGTTCTCCTTTGTATGGAAAGGTTAACGATATATATATACTGGAGAACGTGGCCGTTGTAGTGTGGTTAATGCGCCCATTGATGGCGGCTTAATTAGCTTAACCATAACGGCACGTTCGTCCGAGTATATAGGAACCGTTAGAGCACGTGGTGCGCGAGTACCGGAACCGTTACGAGGTTGACCGGGTTTGACCGGATTGACCGGGTCTAGGGAGCTCGTGCCATAAATCTCTCAAAACAGTTACTAAAGGTCGCGCGCGGGCTTGGCTCGCACGCGACAGGGCTTACTCTAGCCTCCAAACCACAAAGTCCCTACAAGTCCCGTGCAGTGGTATGCGAGGGCTCTGTCTCGCAGCCCCCACATGGATCAGCTCGGCTGGTGATCCTGTGTGTGTGGAGCACAATATGGTGTGCTGGATGGTTGCCACGTGGCCTAGATCTGCCATGTCATAAAGCAGTATCTACACCTGGACTCCACAAAACATGATTATTATAAATCTATTTAATCTAGGATCCCGCATTATTTATTAGTGTTTGTCAATTAGGGAAAAACGTAACTCAGATCACGTAGTGCATTGTATAAGATTACTATAAATTACCCGAGTCTCTTTATTTAGATTCTCTGTGATGCTAACCCATGTTCTTGCATGCAACAGGCCCCTTGAATCTCTATCAACGAGAATTCTTCTGATATCATTACTTAAATGATCCTTGGGTTTCATTTGTTTTCCTAGAAGTTTATGAGTCGTTCTTAGGTCTAGAATTATTTTCGTAATGTCATTCCATGCCTCTTTCGACTAAAATGCCAACATTACAAAAGAGAGAAGGACCAACGAGCAGCAGGTACTCCATGGCGCACCCACCAATTGTGCAGAAACCCTAGGAGGTCGTGCATAGTTTGTGGGTCGGCCATGTTGAGTTCCGAAGGCTCTTTGTTCTTTTTTCCTTCTCTTTGGCAGTTTCATTCAGTCAGTTGTTCTTCTTAGAGATTCTTTATGATTTTATTCCTCATCTTCTAAGTAAGATAGTTTAATTTAGAATAAAATCTATCTATTATGAAAATAATATATTTTGTGATAATGATCACACAAAGATGTACTACCTCCGTTTCGTCTGTTTCGTCTGCGTTTGACTTTTTAACACTTAACTGAGTCACTTTGACTTGGTGATTTGGGTACCAAAACGATGTAATTTTTTAACAATTTTTCATGGTATTTTATAATAAACTTTCCTCTATAATACCATGCAAAGATTACAAAATTCTTGTATCGTTTTGCTAATCAAATCACCGGATGAAAGTAACTCAGTGAATAGTAACAACAAGTGAAGTAGGCTGAAACAGGCGAAACAGAGGTAGTATTTTCTTATTAGAAGTATTTTATGAACTTAATCAGTTTTCGGTTTAAATTTGATTGGATGAGTTTCAGTATGCATCAAAAGGAATCTAGCAGGATTTTCTCTATAATATTTTCGGCCAGAATTAATTATTTTTCATTATTATTTTCGGCCAAATTTAATTTAACTGCTATTATTCTTTTTCCAAAATTATTTTTATAAATATTTTATTTATACTTGATTAAGAATCTTTTCATAAATACTAAAAAGAATAATTGACAACTTGAATTATATGCTAAGTAAATTGAAAATGTTTTTCTAACAAGATTATGTATTTTATATTAATTTCTTTATTTTAAATTGGAAATTAAGAATGATTTCTTATTTATAGAAATTTGATTTTTTATAAGTAACACTCTCTTACTATTAATTGATTATTCTATAAAAAAGAGTTGTGCTTTAAATCAATTTCTATAAGTCTAAATTCATAATTGACTTTCTCTTGAACTCTCTTGCTTAGAAATCATGTAACCTCTCATATAAATATAGAGTCATAGTTGAGAGAAAAATTAAGAACATATCATAAGCATACTAGGTCAGCCACCCTAACTAGTTAGAGAGAGAGAGAGAGAGAGCGCTCTCCAGGGTTGCGCCTTCCAACTGAGGACTTCCAGCCGAAGGTTCAACTTACCCATGGCCGATGGTTCAGCTTCCAGCTCCTTCAGCGACGCTTCAGCTTCCCACAGTTTTGATTCTTCAATTAGAAGTTTTTGAATACTCTTGTAGGTTCTATCTAGGTATTTATTATCTCACTTTTCATTGAGTGTCTAGATCAATCTTCGTCTATTGATCTAGAGAATCTTCTGTTAGTTTACTCGAGTCTAAAATCGAGTTCTTGTTTGTTAGACTAAACCAACGCGCTTTAAAGTTTATTCTCGATTGTTTTGCGCCAGATATGTGTTTTTGACATTCTCTTCTCTATAAACGTCTCACAGAATCTGAAAACCAGGATTGCTCTCTAAAATCTATCCTAGAGCCTTTTTTTTCCAGATCTAGTATATTGAACTGTCATACTTGCAGCTGTCAGATCTGAAGTTTTTTTTCCCTCTTTGGGACGTGTAGGGCCAGTCTTTGTACTTGTCTCTATGTATATGTTAGGTCTAGATTTTGTTTGGCATTGTCTAAATTCTTCTATCCTAGTACTACACAATAGTATCTTTGTTATAGAGTTGTTCACTCACGAACTAAACAGAGATAAAGTAGTCCACTTGACGAACTACCGGTGTTAGACTTATACCATCAAATAGTTTCAACCGAGACTTGGATTGCCACAAGCGAGGCGTCCTTAAAACGAGATTGCAGGAACTAGGTAGGCAAAAGGTAGTAATGGTGAGTAGCTGGTCCGGTGGACAACTCATTATCTATCTTGTATGAGACGTTTCGTGCAATATAGTGTCAGAAATAATTGGTGCTAGAAGGTGGAGTTTTACTCCTAACTGTTCTTCTCAGGCGGAGAACACAGTGAAGGTTTCCCCACTGTAAAAATCTTGTGTGTCGTGTATTTTACTTTTCCTATAATTGTTAGATTAGTTCTATGTTTCAGTTATACTGTTGCATCTAGAATATCTTTACATAGTTCTTGTTATTAGAATGGATCTTATCTTTTAGCATTGTCTATTATTGGGTCTCTTAAATCGTCATACAAGAATTGTTCCTATTGGCTCTACGATTGTAGTCTTCCGCAGTATCGCGTAGTGTCGCGATTTGAGGGTGTACAGTAGCAAACACACTCGTATTCGTTTGTATTATAGTATGCGATTGTGCTCTCCTCTCCTTTTTCAGCTGCTATGCTTCACCCTTCAATTTTACCTTATATGTTTCAAGGGGTTTGGATCCTCTCCGGCCCATATTTTGTTCAGTCCCTCCAGCCTCATCATTCAGACCATCCAATTTATTGAATGGTTCATATAGTATCAACACGGTTATTTTATGTTGTACTTGCTCACACCGAATCGTTCCTTTCCCATCCCCTTCCTTCGACATGCAACATCATCCTCCCTCTGCACACACTCTCTAAGAAGAAACCCCGCATGATACGGATCAAAAAAATGAATGGAAAATGATGGAGGGTAGAATTAATATATGATACAAGATCATCAACGAAAACCTATTGGATTCATCATTTGTAACCACACTAAATTTCATGGTTTTAAGTTTTGTTTGAAATTTCTTCGTCGAGATACAATTTTGCTCATTCTAAGCACCAAGATTATTCACATCGAACTGCATAGGGAGAGTTAAAAGAGTATAATTGGTCAACCTCAACCGATTCAGATGCAAAAATCGGATCCGGTGGCCATAAGTTTGTGGATTTTGTTTGAAGATGCCATAGTCGATGAATGCGAAGGAGGAAAAATTTGAAAGCGGCGGAAAGCAACGATTGAGGTCATCTACTTTTGTGGAAGTGATCTTGTGTGGAGTGAAATGTTCTCCGATCTCTTCTTGTTTTTTCATCTTGACCATTCATTCAATATGGACGGGTGTAATGCTATGGCTGGAGGGACTGGACATAATATGGGCTGGAGAGGTTCCAAACCCATGTTTCCAGATATGATTGTAGGTAACTATTTATTTTAAGATTTTCCTGTAATTATATCACCAATCAGAAACATCCACATAAGCGATGAAATTAAAGGATAAGAAAAAGGATGACGTTTACCATCTATCTTTATGTAATTAGCCTAAAACACTTTCTAAAAAAATGTCTAGTATACTTTATCTGAACAATTAACCTAAAATACAATGCATATGTCTTTTTTTTAGAATCAAACTGGAATTAGAAACTAAACAACTGGGTTTGGGCTGGAGAAATCAATTACATCATTTTTGAGAGCCTTAGATGCCCAATGGGGTTCATTAAAGAAAAAAATTTCGTCGGTGATGTCCAGCCCAGTCCTGGCGTGCAAATGCAATGCATATGTCTTTACCATTTAGGTGTTGGAGATTTTTTTTTTGAGGGAGAGTTGGAAATTATTCGTTCTGCAGAGGAAATAAATAAATTAAGGAAGAGCCCTAAAATACAATTCTATCAATCTAGGACATAGTACCATTGAAAGTAAGATAACAATACAACCAATCTGACACATACACGATGTAATCATGTACATAACAAAAACACTAAACTGTTAGATTGTTTTAGTGTGGTCTTCCCTTGGAGGATCACGAAGAGTTCCAAACATCCAATCCATCCATATTGTGTAATGACCGTAGTTATGGCGATATGTAGTGTGGTGGATGGTATGGTAGGCGGCTCCCATAACCGGCCATATTTTTCCATCAACACAATCATGAATATTAGCAGTCCACACTCCTTCAAAAAATAACAGGAAGACGTGCATTTTGAAATGTATTGGCGCCACGAACAACGCTATCACATGAGGAAATGCCTGTAGTATCCCATCCACCGGGTGAAAGGCCAAACCTTAAATAATCAAAGTGAAAGACGATCAAAATAATTAGTTATTAACATATCAATACTAATAAGAATTTGAGAAATGCCAAAACTGACTTACCAGCAAATGGGGAAAGGGTGTTTTGCTTGTTGTAGATGTGATGTGTTGCGTGAAGGTGCGTATATAAAGGTTTTATGTCGTGCAAGAGTCTATGCATCCAATAAATTCCAAACTCGACAATTACAAGATAAGCTGCTAAATAGAGAAGATAGGCTGGCCAAGAAAGATCGCTCATTCGTGCAAAAGACTTTGTCCAACCACTTTCGATCATGTACTCAGACACTGTGGGAAGAAGAGAATACCATGGGAGGGCCTTCATTGTTGCTCCTATCTGCAAGAGAATGGCTTTCCTTGATGGAATGGCATCTGCATTAACAAAAGTATTGAGATTTTAGCTAACTGATTCGTTGCAGAATCTATCATGTGAAAAAAATAATTATGAGTTACAGAAATTATGTGAATTGGGTTATTTATAGGATTATTTAAAAATGGTTTATACCAGATATTGATTTCCCCGCCAACAGCTAAAGACTAATCATATAGACAATTAAAAAGCTGCAGAAACTCTAATTAGGGACGCACCTTAGACAATCCCCAAATAGAGACTCTAGATTGGGGTTTGCCTCTTCTGTTTAGTGCATCGCTATTTCTGTGATGGTAGCTCACTTTTTGAAAATTTTCTTGTCATCGGCTTTCCATGTTGTGCACAAGAGATTCCGGCGGGGAGACCTCCGTGTACACCGTATGTAGTGGATCAAGGATCGCACAGGAAGAGTGGGGTTGTGTGTAGGGAGAGAGTAAGGCAGTAGCAATGTCTGAGAGAGAGACAGAGGTTTGGCAGAGCTTCCGCGTATGGCAGTGTGTCCCACTTTGTATGGAAAGGTTGACGATCTATATATACTGGAGAACGTGACCGTTGTAGTGTGGTTAATGCGCCCATTAATGGCGGCTTAATTAGCTTAACCATAACGGCACGTTCGTCTGAGTATATAGGGACCGTTACAGCACGTGGTGCGCGAATACCGGAACCGTTACGAGGTTGACCGGGTTTGACCGGATTGACCGGGTTTATGGAGCTCGTGCCATAAATCTCTCAAAACAGTTACTAAAGGTCGCGTGCGGGCTTGGCTCGCACGCGACAGGGCTTACTCTAGCCTCCAAACCACGAAGTCCCTACAAGTCCCGTGCAGTGGTATGCGAGGGCTCTGTCTCGCAGCCCCCACATGGATCAGCTTGGCTGGTGATCCTGTGTGTATGGAGCACAATATGGTGTGCTGGATGGCTGCCACGTGGCCAAGATCTGTCAGCTCAGAAAGCAGTATCTACATTAGCCCCCTTTCTGCGCGTGAAGACTCATAGCTGCATAGGCTTCCATGCGCGGAAATCAACATACGCGTCGCCGCCACGCACCAATTCAAATACGGGTAAGTTCAGCCCCCGTGCGTGTCATTATGACCTAAAACCCCTAGAGTCGTGCCGTCTGACCTTTAGGGTTTTAGGCGTGACGTCAGCTTGTCCTGTGATTGCGCGATTCGACGGTGACGGTTGCGATTCGACTACCGAAAGGACGCAACCCTTCATTGTTTTGGATAAATACCTTGTATCCCCCATTATTGCAAAGCATCACTTCTTTCTCTTAAAGTGAATGGTACCCGGAGATCTTCGAGAGCAGATCCAGATAATCAATCACCAGTTCAGAACTGCAAATCGTATTCTTCAATTGTGCATATCCAAGCAGGCTTCAAGAAAACAAGGTTGGCCTCGTTTACTTTTGATTTAAGATACCAGTGTTTGCCTTGAACTGCGTTGAATCTGTAAACCCATGAAATTTGTGAAGAGGCTTTGATCTTTGAACCCGCTTTGTTTTAATCCTTCAACAATACGAGATCTTGCAACTCCCCAATTTCTGAAATCGATACCGGAACTGTTCGTCTTCCTTTGCATAGATCTTGAATTTCAAAATTCAAACTGAAGTGTGGTATTTCTCCCCCCTTTTTCTTGCTCTTCCGCAGGAATGGCCAAGACAAGAGTAACCAGACCCGTCAAGGAAGATGAAGAGATACCCGACCTTCCGCAGGCCTTGTGGCGAAAAGCCCCCTTTTTAGGCGGCAAAGATTTCTACCATGCGAGGGTAAAGGCGAAGAGGATGCCTGATCCTGTCCCCGTTGAGCGATTGCTGACGCTGACTCGCCCAGTTAACTCAGCCTTGCTCGAGTTGGTTGGTTCCGAGGATGTGGTACGATTGGGAATCGAGAACGGGCACTTCCCATATACTGCGATTTCTACCCAGGCGTTCGTCCAGAAATTGGACTATATGGATGAGTGGATCGACCACGTGTTGGATCATCACGCCGCGACTCTTGATGAAGCCGGCGTATACTTTGCTATTCGTGCTATGAAGGGTGCTGCCGTGAAGCTGGATCAATCCATGCTTCTAGACCTTCTGTCCCGTTACTCGCCTGCGACTCACACGTTCCATTTTGCTGAATTTGAGGCTGCCCCCACACTCGAGGACGTTCAAATGCTGTACGAGCTTTCCCCCATGGGCGAGGTGGACCCTCTGAGTCCCTTGAGGACATCTGCGGAGATTGCCTTGTACACGCAGATGGAGGAATGCCTAGCAGAGGTGAAGAAAATCTCCACTCGGTGGACCACTACGAAGCCTCTTCCGAACTGGCAGCTGGTTGATACGTCCGCGAAGAATACCTGGAACAAATGGTTGCAGTACTTCTTTCGAGACTATGCGAACAGCAGCATTACTAAGAAACTTCTGAGTGAAGATCCAGAGGCCGAGAATTACGTAGAGGGCAAGGGTTATCACTTGACCCTTTGTGCTTTTCTCTGTGCCTGGCTGTCGAGGTACTTGATTGATGGTCACCCCCATGACGGAGTCTTCTACCATGTGTTGCCACTTGCTGTGAGGCTCGCTCTTGGCCAGAGAGTCGCACTCGGACCCTTGGTCTTGGGCACGCTGTACTACAGGCTTGATCAGCTGGTTCTGGCTATGAGGGAGTCGCGTGGCCGCCTCGATGTACTGACTTTTGTCAATATTTCCTTTTTGACAATGTGGGTTTTCGAGCGCTGGCCGTCTTATGCTCCAACTGCTCTCCAACTTGACAAGTGGTGTCCCCCAGGCGAGACAGAAGCGCGCAACAGCGGAAGAGCTGCGAGATGGTTCGGAATAGGCAACACCAAGTGCGTTTGGAGTTTGATATGCGACAAACGGAAGGAGTTTACTGCCAGGCCCTATGCCACGCGCATTGAGAATGTGTGATGGTTTCCAAAGCTGTACCCCTCTAAAGGCATGGTCTTTTCAGAAGAGCTTCTCTTTGAAGGGGGACCTCATTTCCATGAGCGCTACCGCGAGTTCTTTTGCTGGTGTCTGCGAGGTTCCCTTCCTGCCCTTGCAGAGCATATTCGTGAGCTCGCGCCGAGGTATGAAAAGCTTACCGTGGACGTTGACCCCACTCGAGTTTCTCCTCAGTTTGGTTTTGATGCGGTGGCCCCATCAATCTGGCCCCAGTCCATTGTCAGAGGATGCTACAAGCGCTTGCTAACAAAGGAGTGCAAGACGGTTTTCATGAACAATCTTCCTTTTGAGCAGCCTGCGGGAACCAGCGAGGGTGGTTGTTCCCAGAACTGGCTCGCATACTGGGTTGCCCAGCAAACGAGGATTGAGACGGAGTCGGCCGCGCAGCCAAGTAGATCTCCCTTGATCAAAAGGAACTCTTTTCCGTTTCGCCCCACTTGCAGTCTGAGCGAGTCTGAGTATGGTTGCTACTCACTGTGGGATCGTGAGAACCATTTTTGCCCTGATGTCATTCTGAAGGAGCAAGTCGCCGCAATTAAGAAGGGCGATACGCATGTCGTCAGATATAGCAAGGCATTTGCTGAGGTAAGCGATTTCTCCGCGTGCATTAAGCTTCTTGATTTCCTTATGCTGACATCTTTATTCTGTACGGTTGTAGTGTCATGTGCGGCGATTCGCATCTGGTGATCGTTCCAAGTCATTGGTTAACGCCATTGTTGCCACCAGAAGACAAAGGCAGTCGTTCCGGCTAGCGTGGAGGATGGAACCTGAGCTCGAAACAAAGATTCGCGCAGTCATGAATGCTTTTGCTGACTCGCTGATAGACAATCCTCCGGCTCCGTCTCCTTCTGGAGATGACCCGTCTCCTCCGGCGACTGCGGCGCCAAGAGTGAAGAGACCTAGGCAAAAGGGAATTACGATTTCTTCCCCTAGGAATGCCCCCGCTTCTCCCCCAGTGAGGTCCCTTTCTATCAAGGACAAAGGCAAAGGTCGCATGCCCAGCAAAGTGCGGAAAGATCTCGCAGTTCAGACTTTCGTTCCGTTCAATCAAGAGGAAGAGGAAGAGAGGCAGGAGCCCCAAGCAAGTGATGAAGAAGAAGAAGTAACAGTTGTGATGCATGAGGAAGAATCAGGAGGTACCTCCGTCGCATTTCCTTTCTCGTTATCGTAACTTCTTTGCACTTCTTTTCTTTAAACCAATCGCGTATTCGCAGATGATGATGATGAAACCATTGGTGGCCTTGTGGCCAAGAGACAAAAGAGAGATGCCCATTCTGGCATTCCAGATGATCCCATAAGCGAGGACGTTCTTGCTGAGTCCCGGAAGACAGCCGCGGAGGCTGCTGAAAGAAGGAGGCGGCGAGAGGAAGAGGAGCTCGAGCGTGTGAAACAGCGGAGCCTCGAAGAGCAGCATGTTGACGACTTAGTGCGTCCAGTTGGCGAGGAAGACGAGCTCCCCAAAGAAGTGGCTCCTCATGCGGGGGAGGAAGATGAGGTTCCCGGAGGGGATGCAGCGGCCTTGGAGCAAGTCCAAGCAGACTTCGAAGAGATCGCAGGTGGCGATAAAGGTGAGATCTTCAATCTCGCAGTAACTTATAGAGATGTTATTATGGGTGCGTTAAAGCATGGTGTGTCAAAGGCTGACATTCGCCGTTGGTTAGTAGGCAAATGCGGGGAACCCTCAGGTAACTATTTGAGTGATACGCACGTACTAGGCTTTAGCAACTTAAGGCAAAATCATGACTGGTTTATTCGCATCCCAGGTCACGCTTCTCTTAAAGACTTGCTTAGTGAGGACACACTGATAGGGCATGGTTCCACGTCCTTAGTGTATGATGAGGATACCTCAATCCCACCTTCGCGTGGAGGTGCTTACTCTTAGCTTTAGTAAAGATAGCGAAATAACTTATAACACAAGTTACCTCATATTATCGCATTTAATACCGCAGGTCATGCTGAGGAACCCGAGCTGGAGCAGAGAAGTCAGCCTTCTGCGTCCTATGTTCCAATTCCGAGCTCCCATACCGAGAAGCCCGTCGCAGCTGCTGAACACGCGGGTGAGCCTCTCGGGGACATCATCGAACTTTCCGACGATGCTGGAGCTGATACTGTGCTGATGGATGAAGATGTCCATGCTAGTGCTGAGGAAGTAAGGACAAGTGCTGCTAACGTTCTCGCATCTGAGAGCGTCCTTCGCCAAGCGACTTCGGCTGTCCCTTCGCCTCCGGCGATGACTGAGCCAGAGGCACCTATTCCTGCGTGGAGCATTTGGGGCTCGCAGGTTGGGAATGCAGACGCAGCTGGTGCGGCCTACACTCTTCCTCCTGACTACGAGAGATTGGAGCTCCCAGCCGATAGGAGAGCTATGGAGCGAGGGCAATCTTCGAACAACCCGGCAGCCCGCATTCCTTCTCTTCATGAGATCTTGGAAGGAACTGGTAAGTAGAGCTTTACTGTTCGCACGTCGCATTATTCGCTTGCGAGTTTTGACATCATAACTTATTTTTGACGTCTCCTCAGGTTAGAAGCAAACCGATGTAGACTGGGTGGTTCGAATGCGTCTGACTTACCCGCAGTCGTTTGTGAGATCTCTGGAGATAGGGCCCTTCGACAGGAGGCTGTTTCTTACTGAAGCCATCTGGATTTTGGAGCAGCTATCTGCGGCTACGCCTGCGACCATTTCGGTCCAGAGTGCTGAATTGCTATGTGGCATGTGCCAAAATCTCCTGATCAAAGTCCAGGGCAGACTGGGTTTCAAATTTCTCAAGGACAGAGTCACGCTGATTCGCGCAGCCGTAAATTTGAAACTCGGCCACCAGAATCTCGCAGCTGAGAAGCAGAAGGTGGAGCAGCAGAAGCAAAAGGTTGATGAAGCTCTGAAGCTGTATCATGAGATGAATGCTAGGTGCGAGCTACTGAAGCAAGAAGTGGAACAGGTAGAGAAGCTGAGCAGGCAGTTCGAGCCCCAAGACTCCTTAATCAAGAATTTGCTTTGACTTTTCGAATTTCGAAAAAAAATAGCAAGAAAATAGCTGGAACATTAATGTAATGTTTGAAACATTAATGTAATGTTGCTAGGGTTTCTCCCCCCTTTTTTTAACAATAACAATGAATTTTCCCGTTTTGCCCCTTTTCCGGGATTTGATTGGATATTTCTGTGCATATCCAATTATGACATCAGCAATTGATACTCTGCTTGATTTTCACGCTAATTTCTCGGTAGATAAGCACGCTTTCGTTGGGAATTCCATCCGAATCATGACCATCCGTCATTTATTAGGATACGCAACTGAATCGTCGTAGCCTTTAGTAGGGTAATTGATTGTTACCGCTTTTCAAGGCGTAAGTGATTGAACTTACCCTCTTTTTGAACTCTGCTGACTCAACTTTGGCAACCGAAGAGTCTGTACAGGGTCTATATAAACCCTGTCCTTGCTATTTGGGTTCTTCATCCCAAAAATGTGCTTTGCCGTGAGTCCTTATGACTGCTGGCTTTAACGCTTATTTTTCGTTGATTCATGGCAACTTCAAGTTGTGAATCCTGAGTTTGCGCTTTATGCTGTGGGAATAGTTTCCAAGATCCACTTTATGAGGCTTATTGCTCTTTATAACCATCATAAAGAAGATGCAGATAATATCTCATGTGTGTTCGAAGAAATTTCTTCGTGTATTATGTGTGCAGGTCATGTTTCCGGCCGCCTCGTGGTGAGGTGTAGCGCCGAAGTGACCGTGCTACCGTCTCGTAATGAACAGCGAAATTCTCCTCCAGCATCCCTGGAGGAGGATTTCTTGCCTCTTCGTTCTTGAACTCAGGGCTGCGGACCGCTGTGTTCATCCCCGTCTACAAGGAGCCCTTGCCCTTTGGAGCTTCTGCTTGCCTGTTGATCGCCGGAACCGGTGGTTCCTTGGGCAAATGTTATGGGGTGCAGATCTGACAACGGTCTTGTCGAATATTGGGATCTTGAACGTATGGCTTCATGTGGCTCTTTTAGAGCAAGATCCCCCCCGCTACAGATGTTCACCCGCAGATCTGCGTGTTGCATTGCCGGTGTTAGGACCGGTGGGTTCATCCTTTTCTTAGTCGGGATTCCCCTAGTGTGTTTCTGCTGGCTTGTCAGCTGCTTTTCGAATGTGTTGTAAGCCATGTTGGCTGCGTAGTTAGATTCGAGCTTTTCACTTGTAAGCTGCTATCTAGACAGATAAATTGTAAGTCATTTGACTCGTAACGATAAATAGCCTTTTGTATTATCTGCTGTCTCTTTACAACAAAATACAATCTCGCATGCGTTTCGGCATATTACGCCTTGCATAATGCTATGTAATGGTTTCGCATTTGCGATATATTAATTCGCTGATGCTTTGCTAGATCGTTCGAGATCATATTTTCGCAGCTGTTCCATCCTGGCAGATGGGCTTGTGGTTGGCCGTTGTGGATCATTTAAGATCATCTTCACAATGTTGCAAATTGCTATCGTGGCAGATAGTCTTTAGTAGATCAATCAAGATCGTTAAATTGTGCAAGTTGCTATCGTTGCAGATAGGCTTTACTAGAGGATCGATCGGGATCATCTTTAGCATTCGCATGAGCTACTATCGCAATAGATAGGTCTTGAGAAGATCAGATAAGACTATGCGCACATGAATTGCTATCGTAACAGATAGGCTTTAAAGGTCAATTAAGATCGCATTTGTATGTGTTGCTATCGCGGCTGATAGACTTTAGAAGATTAATCAGGATCGCATTTAGACATGCTGCTATCGTAACAGATAGGCTTTAAAGGTCAATTAAGATCGCATTTGTATGTGTTGCTATCGCGGCTGATAGACTTTAGAAGATTAATCAGGATCGCATTTAGACATGCTGCTATCGTAAGAGATAGGCTTATACGATCAATTAAGATCGCATTTGCACAAGTTGCTATCGTAAGAGATAGGCTCTAAATGATCAATTAAGATCGCATTTGCACAGGCTGCTATCGTAAGAGATAGGCTCTAAATGATCAATTCAGATCACATTTGCATAGATTGCTATCGCAAGAGATAGGCTTTAAATGATCGATTAAGATCGCATTTGCATAGATTGCTATCGTAAGAGATAGGCTTATATGATCAATTAAGATCGCATTTGCATAGATTGCTATCGTAAGAGATAGGCTTAGATGATCACTTAAGATCGCATAGGCTGCTATCGCGAGAGATAGGCTTAGATGATCACTTAAGATCGCATTTGCATAGGCTGCTATCGTAAGAGATAGGCTTAGAAGATCACTTAAGATCGCATAGGCTGCTATCGCGAGAGATAGGCTTAGATGATCACTTAAGATCGCATTTGCATAGGCTGCTATCGTAAGAGATAGGCTTAGTTGATCAATTAAGATCGCAGTTGTACAGATTGCTATTGCGGCGAATAAACCATGATTAACAGTAATAACAAACTGAATAGAGCAACACAAACAGCTAGAAATGTGAACTTCTCATTTGGGAGAATTCTTTTATTATAACGCTCTCATATGGGAGAGATGGGATTACAATCCTCTCATATGGGGGAGGAGATTGTGTAAATCGTAGCCATACAAGATATCAAGCAACGTTATAATAAAACGCATGACATGAGAGAAGTCAGGGATAGTACTTCTTAATCCAGCGCATGTTGACTGAACTCGGAGTAGAGGTTGTGCCGTGCAACCTTCGTATGCTGCAGTAGCCACTGTCGAAGACTTCTGTGACTTCGAAGGGTCCTTCCCAGTTGGTTGCGAACTTCGGGTGAGTCGCTTCTCGCATGCAGTGATCAGACGCGCGCAAGACCAAGTCTCCGACGGCGAAATCTCTTCGCTGGACCGTCTTATTGTACGCGCGAGCGATTCTTTCCTGATATCGCTTATTGGTTCTCTTGGCTTGTTCTCGCTTTTCCTCCAGCAAGACTAAGTCGTGATCGCGTTGATTTTCATAGAGTGCATGGAAGGCCAGCCTTGCCGAATTGACTCTAACCTCCGCAGGTACTACAGCTTCGGCTCCATAACATAGTAGAAATGGCGAGGCCCCTGTGGGTGTCCTTGGAGAAGTTCGGTAAGCCCACAGAGCTATGCTTAGAGAGTCGGCCCACTTCTTGTGGTCATCTGCGACCATCTTGCTCAAGATTCTCAACAGCGTTTTGTTAGTCGCTTCAGCTTGCCCGTTTCCCTTTGGGTAATAAGGGGTAGAACATATCTGCCTGATATTGTACTCCGCTAATTTCGCAGCTACCTGGCGATTAACAAAAGGAGTACCGTTATCTGAAAGAATGGTATTTGGGATTCCGAACCTGCATATGATGCTTTCCTGGATGAAATTGACCACAGCCAGCGCATTTGCCGTCTTTAGCGGTATTGCTTCCACCCACTTGGTGAACAGCTCAGTTGCGGTGAGAATGAAATGATTCCCGTGCGACGTCGGTCGGATGGGACCGATGAAGTCCAGAGCCCATGTGTGAAATGGCCATGGCGTCCCTAGTGCATGTAGATCCACAGCGGGAGCGTGCACTAGGTTCCCTTTGAATTGGCATTCCTGGCAGCGTCGTACTTTGGTGCGGCAATCGACCTCCATCGTGGGCCAGAAATACCCGATTGAGAGGATCTGTCTGCATAATTTCGCACCTCCTTGGTGTTCCACCTGATGAGAAAGGTCCATGACTTCTTGTGCTTCTCTGCCGTCTAGACATCGCAGCAAGTTGCCCTCGTGACCTCTTCGCCAAAGCAGGTTTTCCTGTACCACGTATCGAGACGCTTTCCTTTTCAATTTTTCGGCTTCTTTTCTTGACTCGGGCACGGTGCCCTGGGTGAGGAAATCAAATAGTGGCTTCCTCCAGTCCGTGTCGTCATCGGTTAGGGCGATGAGTAGAGAATCTTTGATTAGTGCGCAACTTTCGCACTTCCCTTGTATCAGGGCTGCGGCTGTTGACATGTCTGGCCAATGAATACCATATCTCTGAGCCTTTCTGTAGATTGACACCTCGCTTTCCCCGCAGGCGTGTTGGTGAATCTTTTCTAACAGCTGCTGTCCCTCTTGCTCGGAGACGCATCGCATGAGTATTCCCCCAGGACCCTTGTAGTAAAGGGTGTTGTCGTGGATGCAGTATCCTTTTGTGAGTGCCCAACTTTCGCTGCTGGTGCCCTTCGCAATAACTTGCAGGATTGGTTTCCGCCAGTCCGCGTCATCCATGTGTTCGTCGTCGCACGCATCTTCTGTCAATGCCGACGATGTTCGCACTTCGATGGAAATCCTTTCGGGGCATTTGTCTATGCTGACCTTAGACCCCAAGGTTGCTAAGGCGTCTGCGTGCCTGTTGTCTGCTCGGGGCTTGTGTTCGTACTTCACATCGCAGAATTGCTGCATCAGCTTCTGTACTAAGGTGCGGTAAGATAGGAGGTTGATCTCCTTCAAACCATATTCGCCCGAGGCTTGCTTGACAATCAGCTTGGAATCCCCCATGACTGTTAAGTTGCTCACTTCCAAAGCTTTCGCCGCACGGAGCCCCACTATGAGAGCCTCGTATTCCGCTTCGTTGTTTGTGAAGTTGAGCTTTGCGGACATCTGTATGACTTCCCCATCTGGCTTTGTCAAGACTATCCCAATGCCTCCGCCTTTCCGGGTTGAGGAACCGTCGAAGTGGAGAGTCCAATAGGGCACGTCGATTGCGTAGATTTCAGGGCCTTCGAGCTCTTCTTCGATCACGGGTTCGTGGCTGTTGTCGGGGAACTGTGCCAACAGATCCGCTACCGCCTGCGACTTGATCGCTCGCGGTCGTACGCATGTGATATCGTACTGGGAAATGGTCATGTACCATTTCGCCAGTCTCCCTCCCGGAGTAGTGTGAGTTAGCAAGTATCTTATGGGGTCGCTCTTGGTGACCACTACTACTTTGTGTGATGCAAAGTAGTGTTTCAACTTCTCTATCACAAAGAATAAGGCAAGGCAATGACGTTCGATGTCTGTGTACCTCGATTCACCAGGCTGCACGATGCGAGAGATGTAGTAGATAGGCCTCTCTTGGCCTTCATACTCCTGAGCCAAGAGCGCTCCTATAGATCTCCTTGTTGATGTCAGATATAGCAGAAGCGGAGATCCCAGTTGAGGCGCGATCATTATCTTTGAGGACGTGAGTAAATCCTTCAGCTTTCCGAATGCGGCTTCGTGCTCCGGAGCCCAGTTGTACGCGGCGTCCTTCTTGAGAAGAGTGCTGAAACAGCATGTGATTTCGGCAATTGCTGGGATGAATCTCCGCAGATAGGATAGCTTTCCTAAAAGTGTTTTTAATGCACTCTGATTATGGGGTGGCGTCATGCCAGTGATAGCTGATACTTTCGCGTGGTCGGGCTCGATCCCTTGGCGATGAACCACGCATCCCAAGAATTTCCCTGATGTTACCCCGAACGCGCATTTCATGGGATTCATCTTCAGTTGAAAGCGCCTGCATCTATTGAACACCTTTCGCAGATCTGCGAGGTGGTCTGCTTCGTGCTTGGATTTAACCACCAGGTCATCCACATAGAATTCCACCTCTTTGCGCATCATGTCGTGGAATAGAGCCATCATGGCCCGCTGATAGGTCGCGCCCGCGTTCTTAAGACCGAACGGCATCACCGTGTAGTTGAATACCCCTACAGGAGTGATGAATGCTGTTTTCCGCGCATCTTCGGGATCCATCTTGATTTGGTTGTATCCGCTGAAGCCGTCCATGAAACTGAACATGCGATGACCTGCTGTTGAATCGATAAGCAAATCAATGTTGGGCAGTGGGAAATCGTCCTTAGGGCAAAAGCGATTGAGATCTCGGAAGTCCACGCAGATGCGGAGCTGTCCGTTCTTCTTCACCACTGGCACGATGTTGGCCAGCCACGTGGGATGATGATTCGGCTCTATGAACTTGGCATCTAGGAGTTTGACAATCTCCTGCTTGATCTTCACGTTAAGCTCTGGCCTGAAGCTTCTTGTGCTCTGCTTGACCGGTTTAGACCCGGGGATGATGTCTAAACGGTGCATGGTGATGCTTGTATCCAGACCTGGCATCTCATCATACTCCCATGCGAACACATCCTTGTATTCAGTTAGGAGCTGTAGCAGCCTCTGTTCTTCTTCGCTCGTGAGATCTGCGCTCAGGAAGACTGGCCTTTTCTTTTCCTCGTTCGGGCTGAGGAACACTTCCTTTAGCTCTTGCTTTTGCGGTCTTGGCCTGTCTTCCATGCATTCAGGCGCTTCTTTGAGTTTCTCGTCTGGAGTGCCCTGTGTTGGCTCTTCCGTCAGCGCAATTTGCTCGATTTGATTGATTTGCCCAGGGATGTCCCCATGCCCGCGTGAGGACATCCCCGCGCACCTTCATATGCGGTAGCATTTCTTCCCATTGGCGTAGAAGCTCTCTATCTCCTTGCCCTCGGGGTCATGCTTTGCGATCCTCTTCAGAGTATACACGTTCTTTCGATGATATGCGATACGCGGCGCCTCTTCGCGTGTAGGCGGCTTTTCCTTGGCATCTTCCCTTGTCACCATTACCCCTGCAGGCGACTGGTCCTTGATGTCCTCCCAGAGAGGCAAAGGATTAGGGTTGAATGGTCCGGGTGTTTGCTCGTCTGCCATCTCAGTGAACCACACCGCCTCGCTGAGATGTGCTTCGTCCAAGTTGAACGGGTTTTTCGAAGCCGGTATCTCGACTATTCTGTCGTTCCAGATAGCTTTCATAACCTGGTGAGCCGTCGAAGGGACTGCGTCGAAGCGATGAATCCAGGCTCGACCTATAATCATGTGGTACGTGGTGTTCGCGTCTATGACATAGAACTTCGCTGAGCACTTGATTTTGCCAATCTGAACGCCCAGGCGGATCCATCCGATTGTCATTCTAGAGTCGCTTCCGAATCCCACCAGCGGAGATGGACGCCTGACTACCTTGTGCTCGGGGATCCCTGCTAGCCTCAGTGTGTGGAGCGGAACGACGTTGACCGCTGCTCCTCCGTCGACGAATGCCCGTTTGAATTCGACGCTGTTGATGATGGCGGTCACGTATAGGGGCCTCTGGTGGCTCGCATCCGTCTTCTTGTCGCTGGCCGAAAAGGTCATAATCCTTTCTGTAGAACGAGACGCCCTGATGACTTTCCCGTTGGAGACTACAAAGCTTTCCTCGTAGTCCTCTGCTATTCTCAAAATCGCTTTCGTCATATCAGTCCGGCACTTCTCGGAGAAATTCATCTCGTCGAAGAATTTGTTGAAGCCGTGCGACCCCTTCATGCGGGCGGCACGTTCATCCTCCGTGTCCATGCTGTAGTCTTCGTCTTCGTGGATCTCGGCGACGATGGGCAGGCCGTCCTCTGCGACTTCTTCCAAGTCAACAATCGAGATCATGGCGACCTCCTTGCCCTTCGAGCCCTGCTCCGCATGCGCGGGGAGCGGATTGTTGCGCACATCCTTCCGATGATCGCTGACGATAAGCTCGCCGTTCTTCATCTTCTGATCGAACGCGAACCTGAGTTTCTTGCACTCGGCCGTGGGATGAATGACCTTACCGTGGTACTCGTACCACTTAGGGTCCCTCACAATCTCCTTTGAGGGCGTTTTCTCGAGCGGTGGCAGGACGCCATCCTTGCGCCACTGTCTGCAGAGGTCACTTGCTTCTTCTACCGAGCATGGCAGAGGCGGTGCATGGAAGTTCGTAACCTTCGCTTGTTTCTTGGGGGAAACTGTATTGACCTCAGCTTCGCGTCCCCTCTTGTAGCTAAACCTCCCGATCTTGTAAGTAGTGCCGCTCGCAGGTCGCTCTGGAGCGCTCTTCTTTTTCAGTCTCTCGACTATAGGCTCGATATTCTTCGTGCATTCGATTAGCTTTGAAAACGTAGGGGTTTGCAAATTGATTAGCATACCTTTGTATTCATCTCGCATGCACTGCTGGCATATCTCTACGAGCCGGCTTCCGGGCATTGGATCTTTGCACTCCAAGGATTTCGCCCTGAATTTCTTGATGAAAGTGATTCCATCTTCCTCACGCTTCTGATACATCCGCGAGAGATGGATCATCGTCACCTTTTCTTCCATCTGGAAGAACTTGGTATAGAACTTCTGGACCATGTCGTCCCAAGTCATCACGGATCCGGCCTCCAATGTTTGGTACCATTTGTATGCTACGTTCCCAAGAGATTTTGGGAACTCTCGCATCAGCAGCTTGGGATCAGCTCCGTACGGACCCATGACATCAATGAAACGCATGACATGCTCATGAGCGTTTCCGTTGACATCCTCGAACTTATCCCATTTAGGAGCCTTGTACCCCGCCGGGTTAGGCATGAGATAGATCTCCCGTGGAATGGGTGGGTCGTTGTCTAACTTTGGGATAATGGTATCCGCGAATGACTGATGAGCCAGAATAGTGTCCACGCGCTTCTGCAAAGACGTCATGCATTCTGGAATGCTCCCCTCGGTAGCTGACGGAGGAATTGCCGTAGGCGGTGGCGACACATACGCCGCCGGAGGGTTGGGAGCATACTGACTACCCGTATTTCCCCAGATCATCGTTGGGGGAGGCAAGGGGTACTGCAGAGTTGGGTTGGACGCCAAAGCCGAGGGCTGAGGAGCGTGAGCGGCAGGAGGCAGCATCTGTGCCGTTGATCCCTGAACTGAAGGCAGCTGCGTAGCCGACGGTGGAGTCTGCAGA
The DNA here is from genome assembly GCA_023055425.1 of Linanthus parryae. Taxonomy (NCBI): domain Eukaryota; kingdom Viridiplantae; phylum Streptophyta; class Magnoliopsida; order Ericales; family Polemoniaceae; genus Linanthus; species Linanthus parryae. The sequence goes on along the minus strand of JALGPY010000007.1, from coordinate 68,389,881 downwards.
TGAGGGTTGGGAGGTGCGGTTGACACTCCCAATCCTGGAGCGGTAGGGGTTCCTCCTCCCTGAGAGATAGCGGCGGCTGATGAAGGGTTTGGCGCAAGGGTACCCAGAACGGCCAAGATTTGTTCTAATTGCGCAGATTGAGCCTTGAGAGCTTTCGCCTGACTTTGGACAGTGGCGTCCAAAGACTCTAACGTCGGTGTCTCGCCGGGAGTCGTTGGAGTACGGCGGGTCTCGTCTCCCGAGGGAGTTTCGGTGGAAGGCGATCGGTTGCTGACATCATCCTCCTGAGACATGGTTGCTTTTGTTGGTAAGTTCACGTCGGGTTCACCAAAATGTGCACAAGAGATTCCGGCGGGGAGACCTCTGTGTACACCGTATGTAGTGGATCAAGGATCGCACAGGAAGAGTGGGGTTGTGTGTAGGGAGAGAGTAAGGCAGTAGCAATGTCTGAGAGAGAGACAGAGGTTTGGCAGAGCTTCCGCGTATGGCAGTGTGTCCCCCTTTGTATGGAAAGGTTGACGATCTATATATACTGGAGAACGTGACCGTTGTAGTGTGGTTAATGCGCCCATTAATGGCGGCTTAATTAGCTTAACCATAACGGCACGTTCGTCCGAGTATATAGGGACCGTTACAGCACGTGGTGCGCGAATACCGGAACCGTTACGAGGTTGACCGGGTTTGACCGGATTGACCGGGTTTATGGAGCTCGTGCCATAAATCTCTCAAAACAGTTACTAAAGGTCGCGTGCGGGCTTGGCTCGCACGCGACAGGGCTTACTCTAGCCTCCAAACCACAAAGTCCCTACAAGTCCCGTGCAGTGGTATGCGAGGGCTCTGTCTCGCAGCCCCCACATGGATCAGCTTGGCTGGTGATCCTGTGTGTATGGAGCACAATATGGTGTGCTGGATGGCTGCCACGTGGCCAAGATCTGTCAGCTCAGAAAGCAGTATCTACACATGTAATCACTTATTGAGTAGTGGGCTTTATTATCAAATGGATGTTGACTTATTAATGCATGTGATATGTTTGGTGAAGTTTTTATTGATGTTAAACTCAATAAAAATAGTTATGACAAGAGACAGTCAAATTCTTGTTCTTCCCTAGATTGCATCTATAATTTCATATGCATTCATATAATACTATTCCTGAGTCAGTATTAGTTTATCGACTATTACTCCTTAACCATGATTCTAATCAAATTATTTTTTTGGGTAAGTTTAAATATAATCAAATAAATTTCAAATTGCATTTTCTGAATTCAGTTATTGAAGTTGGAAGAGGATAAAGAATTTGGTTTTCCGATGGATGAAAACCACTCAACTTAATTTCATACATTTTAATTGGTTTTTACAACGCTAAAAAGGCAATGTCTGGATGATTCATGTACACGAAAGAACATTCACATTTCACGAATGCTAGACGCTCGTATTAGAAATATCATCTGTAGAGTGACATATACTTATTCACACAATTACTAACATGATGTAGATAACAAATTTAGTTTTAAAAATAATTTTTCTTCTGCACCTTCATCTTTCATTGGCATCAGTTTCCATCATCTCTTCAAAAGTCAACGCATAAGGAAACTTGCATTTTGCAGCATCTACTAAACAATTATCAAATACTTTTTTCTATTTATTTTATGGAACCCTGATTCATAGATCTAATCAAGAACTCTACAGCAAAGAAGTAAGCAATCCATGATACACAGGAAATAAAGTTTGAAGTCAACGCTTTGATAAAATTCGAGTAGCTGCTCAACATGTTATTCATTTCATGATTCATAGCATGAGTTGTAATCTGCAATCAAATTTTCCAGTCACATCGAATACATCGACGTGATCGTTCTGTCTCATTTCCCCATCCAAAAGTAAAACACTTTCTCGAATCCATGTAGAATAGAAACTACGTACCTTTGGAAACATAAACACCATGTTTCAGATAGTAGAAGTAGAATGACCAAAGGGAGCTGGATCCCAAGTAGAGTAGGATCGCCCCAAAGTAGTTCCGGAGCCATGTCTGGAAGAAGTGCGGGAGCGGGCCCCATAGTTTCTCAGGCAAGAAAGCCCCGAGGACTATGCGGTTGAAAAAGGAGGTATCATTCACGAACAACTGCAAGTAATCATCATCCATCTAGAGAGGACCGGCCACAGCTCTGTCCGGCGACGGTGGTGGATGGGGATGGGGATTCCCTCAAAACTTGTTTTGAGAAGGAATATTAATGTTTAAGGTTCAATCTCTGAACTTTGATGCTGTCTCCATATATAGAATAGAAGACTAAAACAATTTAAACTAAGGCTCTGCTGGGCATCACATGATTGTAACATTTTATAAAGGGTTTGGTCAAAATAAAAAAAAACATTTTATAAAGGCTAATTGCATTTTATGCCCCCTGTGGTTAAGTGGTGTAGGCGCAAAAGACCCATATGAGGTTCAAAATAAGGGTGTTCACGGTCCGGTTCGGTAGGTTTTAGAGGATATGAGACACCTAAACCGAAATGTTCGGTTTCACTATTTTCTAAACCGAAATACATTCGGTTTGAAACTTAGAAATAAAAAACCGCACCGAAAATACCGGTTCAGTCCGGTTAATCCATTCGGTTTAGAACTCATTGAACTATGTATTAATTCCTAACTTCGACGTAAAATAAACTAACTATAAAAAATGCCGGTTTACTTATATCTTTGCTACTTACCGAATACATCTAAAAAAACTATGACAAACTCAACATTTTAAAAAAAATAACGCTTCCCTACTTCTCTTTTATCTCAACATGGAGAGGTAATATTTTTTTGTTTAATAAATTAAGACTATGGTGTAGTTCTACGGCTTAAAGTATTAAACTCAAACTGTGAATAGTGAGTCAGAACATAGGAGATAGTAAACAAAATACTAAAATTTATACTTAAAACTTTTCTCGGTGCGGTGCGGTTTTTTACGGTTTTGTCGGTTCGGTCTCGGTTCGGTTAGTGCCCGGTTCGGTTTTCAAAATAATAAAACCGTTCTTTAAGAAAAAAAATTGTTGAACCATCGGTTTATGTACGGTTCGGTTTGGTGCGGTCCGGTTTTGCCGGTGCGGCCGGTTTTTGAACACCCCTAGTTCAAAATGATGTAAAAGATTGCATGTGGTTTGGGTTTTCTGTATAAAGATGTAATTTATATTAATTACGAAGGAAAATACCTGCATATCCTTATGTAGAGATATCATAATCATAATCCTAATAGTTTATTTTTTCACTAACTCTGCTCTCTATTATTAACTTGGCTATTCTCCATTACTCTCTTTCTATAATAATAATAATAATAATAATAATAATAATAATAATAATAATAATAATAATAATAATAAAAAAAGTTGTTGTCAGATTTCACAAAAAAAAAAAAAAAGAAAGAAATAAAAAACCCAGCAAACATGTTTAAGAAAAAAAATTCCAAAAAGACGAGCACGTAGTGTCAAAGCTATGGACAGAGTAATACTTAATTCGTAGAAACCGAAGTCCTAGTTTTTTTTTTTCAACAATTGAAAAGAAACCATAAAATCATCTCAGACAAAAACTCCATAATAAGTAAAGTCGTAGCTCAAGAATAGATATTTTGGCAGGTCTATGCCGCCCAATTTCAACCTTGCTACACAAAAGCAACTACACAATTCAAAATGTTGCCGATTCTCATTTATACAACTGATCACGTTTTCCTTCTACAGGCCGTCTTAATACAGATAAAAGACACTCGCACCCCCTAAAGTTTGACATATAGATACTTTCACCCCTTTTGAGTTTGTGGAATCAAAATTTCAGTGTGCGAAAGTTTAAGACACTTACAACTCCTAATTGTGTTCCTCCGTACTCCAAGAGGGACAAAATTAGGAGTGAACAATTGATTGTCAGGAAAGAAAATAGTGGTGTACATACACAACTAATAGAAAGATAAATTAATGGCGATGAACTAATCAAAATAAACTTGTCTCATTGGTTTTATTTAGTGGCACTAATCAATCACGACAGCATGTAATGGGACCAAACAATCATATAATATAGCAATTTATCGAAAATGGCAGCTTCATAAGAAAAGCTAACGACAACTACACTACTACAGCTGTATTTCTGATTGAGAACGTGGGAGAAGTTTAGAAAAATATATTTAGCTTTCACCAAATATCAAACTAGTTATACACCAGATCACTAAATCAGACCAGTGGACCACTGAATCGGGGTAAACCACACTTCTATTTTTTTAGAAACTGGTTTTCCATTAGATAAACACCAACAGTTCATAATACACTGATTAAACCACCAAGGTATAATTCCTATCCGAACTTTAACATTATCAATCTCTACCATTAAGAAGCGAATCAGTGTGCCGTATGATTAATCGCTCGAGGGCACGTAGTATATCGCACCTCCTCAAAGTTTTGCAGCAGCTTTCGACAGACGTCAATAACTAGACTATATTATGACCGATCTTCAACATCGCTTCTCCTTGGTAGCAAATCAATTTCAGAGTGTGTTTGGATGAAGCATGAAAACTTAGAATTTCATCATAACTCGGGATTTGAGATCCCATCATTTAAAACGACTTATTGTTGGTGTGATCCACCTCATTGTGAGTGTGCCACACCGGATAATTGCTCAAAATCTCCTACAAATGAACATCTCTTTTTTTTTCACTTGATAAGCTCTCTTCTTACTTTTTGAAATTCAAAACTCTTTTATAACAAACTGCAGTAACCACCTGAGGAATTTCGGAACAAACTCGGTGTGAATCCTCTTCCTTCAACAGTTTTTTCCAACAGCTATATTTGAATAGCTGATTTGATTTGTTAGGATGGTTTGAGCGACGAACAACCCTTAAACAACTCAATCACAAGATCAAACATAATCCAGAAAATATAGCACGAATATAATGACTGTTTGGCAAATCAGTTTAATAAATAATTTGGAATATATTTCTAACTTACAGAATAAATATAGATAAGTAATCTGTAAAGGCAATAATAATGACATGATTATGACTCATAAAAAGTCAATAACCAATCATATAAACCGTTAAAATATCCTGAAATAAGAATTAATTAGTCACAAGAATAACTGTCAGTGGCTCACGGTCTACAAGGCTTTGAAGCTTTGGATGCCATTAAAGCTTTAGCCTCATTAACTCTGATTCTTAATTCAATCAATCGAAGAGGTCAGTTATCATTAGAAACACAATAAAACAATTAAGAATATTTGAAAGAGACACTATAAGGCTTATAAGCAAAAGTCTAGCTCATTCCCAAGCCTGCAACACAAAAAACTGTCAGCATAGTAATGCTACTTCAAAGCTTTGGAGATTTGACAAAGTCTTTTAGTATTTCCGTCTTTTATCATCTTCATAATCCAAACACCCTTGAGTTCATGTATCCATTAATTCAAATGAATCAATCTGCCCCTTGATGAAAAACACAACAAATATTCTTGCTTTGCTAAAAATCCTGCAACTCAATAACAATTAAAATTCAGCAGATAGAAAGAAAACACTTAACAAGTATCACATAGCATAACATGAACCATCATGAACCAAAAAGAAATGGACCAAGATAAATAAACCCTACAGTATCCAAACTATTAAACAGAATCCAGAAAAAGAATAAAATTCTCCCCGTTTTTAACTATCATCAAAAGAGTAGAAATGTAGGATCATGTTTAGAGTTTTTTGAAAGAAAAACAAAAAACTAACCAAACTTCAAGACTTTGGAGAAGAAGAAAGAAAGTAGACAAATATAAGGGGTTCAAGGCTTTGAAGCTCTAGATGCAACAAAATCCTTTTCATGCTTTCTTCTTTCCACTTAATTTTTTTACCTTTCCTTTGTCCTTTCCTTTTGCAGTCTCCTCTTTATCTGGCTCATCTTTCTCTTGATAATCATCTGTTGCTCCTTGGTCTTCCTCAGCTTTCTCAGCCTCTTCTTCATCAGATTCTTCCTCATTATCAGCTTCTTCCTCACCACCAGGTTCCTCAACAACTGTTTCATTTGCAGTAACATCTTTACTCTCAGTAGCTTCACCAACAACATCTTCTTCCTCACTTTGCTCAAACAAGTTCTAATCATTCAGAATTATTGGTACTTTCTTCTTCTTTTCTTTTTCAGATCATCTCCAAGAACCATATCCGAGTCTACACTTTCAGAATCTTGACTTTTAGCAGATGGTACTTCCTCCAGTTCCAAACATTTGATGATCAAGTCCAGCTTCCATTCATCAAATCTTTGAATTTTCCAAACACAATAGACAAGTAAAATTGACCTTACCTTAAGTCTTCCATTCCATCTTCCAGGTTCTCCACTCTGTCAATAATCTGATAGAAATCCATATTTTTTGAAGCCTTTGGTGTTGTTGCAGCTTTTGGCTTAATAAAGTCCTTCTCCTTTAACTCAGCAGCAAACAACTCGGAAAAAAACTTCCAACTTCCCTCACCAGTTTGCACAACTCCAATCCTTTGGAGATAACTCTCATCAACCATACCAAAACCACTAGTAACTTTCTCCTTATTATTAACATGCACCTTAAGATTTGCATAGGGAAATGTATGATTCCTAGTCCTAGTACCACAATAAATCATATGCTTCATAATCACACTAGGCATATCAACGTCAAAGCCTTGACATATCAGATAGATCAGAATAAAAAAATCTGTCAGTTACCAACTCCTTTGAATTTTCCCTTTGCACAACACACCACATTATGGAAGAAAATAGGATTTTGGCTTCACAATTTAACACATAGTGAGTTAATTGTTTAGGTCCAGTTGGTGTTCCCTCTAAGAAAAAATTAGATTTTCCTTTCTCCAAACACTCCCTCCTATCAGGATGTTCTTGTACCTTGTACTTCCTAGGTATTCCCAAAACTTTTTCTAAAACCCTATGATCTAACCTCATATCTACACCAGCAACTTTAGAGGTTAAAACATAGTTTTATCATCAACTTCTTGAATCAAATTAAGATAAAACAACCTATTTAGCCGTGGATAAGCATCAGAACTAGGGTTGACATCTTCCAGACAGATGAAACTCTCAGTATTCTAGTGCATTCAATATCAAGTTTATCCAATAACTCCTAAGATATCATGCTACATAAAGCAATCTTAGAAGATGCATAACCATTACACCAAACACATTTAACCTATGAGCTTATGAACAAAGATTCAGGAAGTAAGTGCTTACCATGACCTGAAACATTTTTAGATTTTGCAGCTCTGTGCTTAATCCTTTTCTTATGTTCATCGTTCTTCTCTTCTGGTTTCTTCTTGGGGTTTGATCCTCCTTCTTGTCTTCCCCAGATTTATTCTTCTTTTCTCCATATTTATTCGTTGCTTTCAATTATCACCCCGAACCTTGTTGACTTCCCCATTTTCTTTCTCAAATTCAAACCCAGCTTCTTGCAATTCCTTCTCCTTTATGCTTTTCTTGACTGGTGGAGTATCCTCATGCATGCTTGCTGTCTTCACTGAATCTGAGTATGAGATTGTTATCTCAGTCTTCCTATTTTCCCCCTTCTTGTGCCTCATTGAAGAACCCTGAGTTTGCTATTGAATTCTCTGTGATTTTTGCTCCATTGGGTTTAGGGTTTTGAGAATAATTAGAGAGAGAGAGAGAGAGAGAGAGAGAGAGAGAGAGAGAGAGAGAGAGAGACGAAGATATAGAGATTGAGATGAAGAGAAAATAGCCATGAAGTTGCTTATAAGAAGGAGAAAATTTCTACAGTGATTGGTTTAAAAATGACTCTTATAGAAACACATGAAAAAATCAAATCTACAAATTTTTTTGAAATATTTTTTGATATTTTGATAAAATCTCTGAACAAATAAAATATTATGTAGTTATCTATTTAGATAATACAAAATATTCACTGATCCAATTATTGATTAAAGTAGCTGATTATTCCCCAAAACTTTGAAAGACACGTCCAAAGCTTTGGAGAACTGCTGAACTAGACAGAAAAACTTCTTTGAAACATACTTCCAAGGCTAGGAAAGTATGATTTCAAGGCTTTGAGAATTTAACACATAAGAACATATATGATTTAATACTCCCCCTAAACCAATGAATCCTTGTTTAACATACCTAATTCGAGCCTTAGGGATGAAAACCTCTCATCTGGCAATGGTTTAGTGAGAATATCTGCTACTTGCTTAGCAGTAGATATAAAAGATAAAGACACATCACCTTTCTCAGCATTATCTCTTATGAATTGGTGTTTTACATCAATATGATTAATTCTCGAGTGTGGCACATGATTCTTTGTGATTGAAATGGTACTTTTATTGTCACAATGAAGAGGCATTTTTCGGAAATCATAGCCAAGGTCTCTCAATTGTTGAGCAATCCACAACACTTGTGAGCAACAAGCTCCATCTGCAATGTATCCTTCTTCGCAGTTGACAAAGCTCCTGAATTTTGCTTCTTTAAATTCCAGCTAATAAGTGATGAGCCAAGGAATTGCCAGCACCCTGATGTGCTCTTCCTATCAACCTTGTACCCTGCAAAGTCTGCATCTTAATATCCACTCAAACAAAATTTATACCTTCTTGAATACCAAAGCCCCAAGTCTTTGGTACCATTCAGATATCTAAAGATTCTTCTGACAGCTACTAAGTGACATTCCTTCAGATATGCTTGAAACCTTGCACACATACAAACATTAAACATAATACCAGGTCTACTAGCAGTTAAGTATAATAGTGAACCAATCATACCTCTATTTTCCTTTTGATTTACGCTCTTACTATTTGTATCCATGTCTAAGGATAATGAAGAACTCATGGGAGTTTTAATAAAACAACCTTGGACTGAGACATTTTGTACTTATTGAGCAAGTTCTTTGTAAATTTGCCTTGATGCTTGACAATTCCTTTCTTCATTTGATGTAAATGAAGTCCAACATAGAAATTTAACTCTCCCATTAAGCTCATTTCAATTTCCCTGCACATTATACTTGAAAACTCTTTTGATAGAACATCATTAGTAGCACCAAAAAATATATCATCAACATAAATATGTAACACTAAGATGTATTTCTCAATGAGTCTTGATAAAAGATTTTTGTCTACTAGACCTGTTTTAAAATTATTCTCAAGTAAATACTTTGAAATTCTGTCATACCAAGCCCTTGGAGCTTGCTTGAGGCCATAGAGAGCTTTGTCTACTTTGTAAACATGATCATAGAAATTTTCATTTTCAAAACCATGAGGTTCAGCAACAAATACTTCTTCTTGTAAATAACCATTTCGAAAAGCACATTTGACATCCATTTGGTAGAGCTTTCTATTCTTATGAGATGCAATACAATAAGTATTCTGATAGCTTCTAACATAGAAAAAGGAGAATATGTCTCCTCATAATCAATACCTTCTTCTTGATTGGACCCTGTGCCACAAATCTGGCTTTGTTTCTCACAACTTTATCATTTTCATCAAGTTTATTTCTGAACACCCATCTGGTTCCAATAACTGATTGAGTCTTTGGCCTAGAAAACAAGTTCCATACTTTGTTCCTCTCAAACTCATTTAGTTAATTTTGTATTGAAATGATCCAGTCTGCATCTTGTAATGCATTCTTTCCGTTCTTAGGTACAATAAGTGATACAAAAGCACTGAAGGCACACAAGTTCTTCAATTATCCTCTGGTCCGTGTACCAGGTGTTGCATCTGAAATGATATTGTCCACTGGATGAGCTGACAGATATTTAAACCTCTTCCTTGGTGTCGAGGGTTCTAGTTCTCATGCAATCCTTATAATCCTTTGAGAACTTGATGTAGTGGATGGAGCATTTTGTGTTCTCTGGGATCCAGTTTCAAAGCATTGAGATTTTTGAAAGTGTGTAATGTAGACTAAATACAGGACCTAAATACTCTAGAGGGGGGGGGGGTTGAATAGAGTATGGAAACTTCTTGCAAAACTTAAATTTTAACAGAAAGACTTTGTGTGAAACTCAAATCTCAAGGCCTTGAGATTTTAATAAACTGTTTGAAACTTACAAAGGAAAAATAGTAAGCTTCAAGGCCTTGAGCTGTGGACAAATCTAAACAGCTTTTAAACCCTAGCTTGATTTGATATGTGCAGCAGATAATAATCAAACTGAAAAGTAAAGAACACAAAGCAATTTACAGAGTTCAGTCCCAATGGACCTAATCTCTGCCTGAGGGATCTAATCCCACCAGGATTGGGCAAACACTTCTTATTACTCACACAGAAACAGCCCTAGATCTTCAAGCCTAAGTGATTTACCTTACACCTATACAACTTGTGGTTCCAAACCTATCTAGTTCCAGCTACTAAGTGTTGAGCTAACAAGAACTTCTTGTTGTTCACTTGAACAACCAACCACTAGGTTAAGTGAGGTTTAAGATAATCTAGAGATACACAGATAGAAGCACAAGTGAAGAAAACAGTATGAAGATAAGCTGTTTTAAGCCTGGAAGTGTTCTTCTGGAAAACTGGATTGATTTGACTTCAGGAATCTGGAATGAAGAATGAATGATTGTGTGTTTGAATGAGTGATCTCCTACGATTTTGTCACACCTCTCAGAGTATTCTGCAAGCCTCTATCTCCTTCAAAATTCAAAAAAGTCTCTTTTATCCACAGCTGCAACTGACTGAGAGATTTTAGGATCTCAGTTCCTACAAATCCTCCTTCTGTTTTCAACTAAATTTCAAACAGCTTCAAGTGGATATCCGTTGGAGTTTGTTGAGATTGCTCCTGCACGTTTAACAACCCATGCAACAGCATTGAAACACAGCAACAACAAAATCCCGAAAGCTAACAGTACTATGACTGTTTGGTTATACAGTTTCTGATAAAACTGTTTAACAAACATATAACAATAACCTGTATATCTTCTAAAACATATGAATCATGAAAAACAAGTTTAAGACACTTAGAAGTAAGTAAATAATCACAATACTATGAATCATAACCTTCAAGAGAGAATCAACTAAGTTCTGTAAAAACTGTTAGCAGCTCAAGGCACATCTCAAGGCCTTGGAGCTCTGAACCTGCTTCACAGAATTTCAAAGTTAAACCCAGATAACTTTGATTCTTCCTGTTCTGATCATATGCAATTGTGTTAGATATATAAATAGTATAATCCAAAAGTATATGCAGTAAACCACTGATTTGCATAATCAGATATTTAATCTGCAACACAGAATTTTCAGAACATATAGCAGAATAAAATAACTCAAGGCTTTGAAGTTCAGTCAATCTCAAGGCCTTGAGATAACTGAAATGCTTTGCTGCTTATGTCTTAGCCTTTTGTCTTTTGTCTCTGTCTTTTGTCTTTCATCACTCAAAAAACAATTACCAACCAAAGCACATTCAGGGATCTTGACTTAACCATCTCCCCCTTGATGAAAGACAAAACCTACTGTCTTGTATAGATCTTCCTGCCACTCATCTTCAAAAATTAAATAACCACAATTTGCAGATACAATATATACTGAACCCAAACAGTTAACCAGTGAGAATAAACATTACAAATTACGACAAAAATAAATTACCAAAACAACTGGGCATTTTTATTATTACTAGTCCAAATACTGCAAACAAACACAAAAGAACCACATTAATTCTCCCCCTTTTTGACTTTCATCAAATAAGGTTGAAGAAATGTAGGATCATTACTCAGAGTCTTAAAATAAACTTAAAACAAAAAATTTATCTAAAAAATTCAAGGCCTTGAAACAGAAAAGATAGAAGAGAATGAGATAGAGGGTCAAGGCTTTGGCAGTCTCTGATCTTCACTTCTTCTTTGATGTCTGGCCTTTCTCTGAGCCTTCTCCAATTTCTTCTTCACTTGCAGCATCTTCTGCAGATTGATTACCTTCTTGTTCAGCTTCCACTTCAGCAACCACCTCTTAGATTATCTCATCCACTTTCTTCTTAGCCTGTATTGAATCTACCTCTGTAGCTGCATCAACACCTGTGTCTTCACCAGCATCTTCTTCATCAGTTTGTTCATACAAATATTTTGAAATTAACACTACTGGAATTGGCTTCTTCTTCTTCTTCAGAAAATCTCCCAGCTTCTCTTCTGAATCCACACTGGTGTCATGGCTAGTAACAGAAGGTATCATCTCCAGATTCAAGCCCTTGATGACAACATCCAGCTTCCCATTCATAACATTCATCAAACCCTTGAACTGGTTGAATTCAGTTGACAGGTCAAATAAACGTTGTCTGAGATCTTCAATCTCAACCTGCTGATCTTCTAACATCTCAACCAGCAGAGAGTAATCCACATTGGCTTGTCCTTTCCCAGATGCAGTCCCCTTAGCCTTCACAAACTCCTTCTCAGCAAGTTCTTCCTTTGACAAATCAGAATAAAATTTCCAATGCCCTTTCCCAGTCTGAACTACCCAATCCTCTGAAGTGCAGTCTCATCTATCAACCCAAAACCTCCAGTAATCTTTTCTTCTCCTTTCATAGGGACATCAAAATATTCAAAGAAAAGAGGTAACAGGTTGGCATATGGAAGAGGATGGTTTCTAGTCCTGTTGCACAATAAATCATATGCTCCATAACAACTGTTGGCAAATCTATCTCAAACCCTTGAGATATCAGATACATCAAAATCAGAACCTTATCAGTTACCAACTCCCTTGAGTTTTCCCTAGGAACTACACTCCTCATCAGAATAGTAAATAAGATTTTGGCTTCACAGTTGAGCACAGAGTGTGTCAACTGCTTTGGACCAGAGGGAACACCTTCAATAAAGAACATCTCCTTACCCTTATCCAGACACTCGTTCCTATCAGGATAATCTCCAACATTATATTTTCTAGGAATGCCCAAGACTTTGGCAAAAGTCCTATGATCTAACCTCAAATCCACACCAGCCACTTTAGAAGTTAATACCATTCTATCATCACCTTCAGACACCAAGTTCAGATAAAATAACCTAGTTAACCTAGGATAAGCCTTTGTACTAGGATTTAGAACCTTCCATAGAGCAGTTTCTCTCAACTTTCTCATGCATTCTATGTCCAGTTTATCCAATAACTCATCAGAAATCATGCTACAGAAAGTTACCTTAGATGAAGCATATCCTTGCATCCAAACAGTTCTAACTTTAGAACTAACAAACCACTCAGTGGGAAGTACATTCTTACCTTGATATCCTTTCTTAGTTGCAGCAACAACTTGCTTAACCCTAGTCTTCTTCTCAGAGGGTTTGATCTTTTCTTGTCCTCCTTCGGTTGGTTTCTTCTAGCTTTCCTGAGTTGACTTCCCTTTTTCCTCTTCACCAGTCTTTTTCTTTTCTCCCCCTTTCTTCTTCTCTGACCTAGGTTGATCACCACCCTGAGTCTCTTGTTGTGGATTAACACTTGAGCCTTCATCTCCCTTCTCTAACTTGTTTGCAGGAGGGGTATCCTCATGCAAGCTTTGAGTATTTTCTGAACCTAAATCAGAAATCACTATCTTCTCCTTCTTGTTTCCTCTCTTCTTGGATCTACCAGAGGGCTTTCCCTGTTGCTGAATTCTGGCTGATTTGCGCTCCAATTTAGGGTTTAGGGTTTTGAGAAGAGAATGTGATTGAGAGGAATTGAGAGAGAGAGAGTAGAGTCGCAGAAAATTGGAAGAGAATGAGAAGAAAAAGCCCTGACTTTCAGCTTAAGTAGGGTTAAAAGGATGAGTCATAAAAGGAATCTGCAATATCAACATGCAAAAATAGAATCTTGAAAAATTCTTTTTGGAATATTTGAGAAAATCTCTGAGTAATTCAAATATTATACAGTTATCTAAAAAGATAAGATATAATATTTGATGATCCATTTCTTTAAAAAAAAAACAGATATTATCAAGACCTGGAGAACAATCTCAAGGCCTTGAGATTTTCTTCAGTTTGAGAAACTTCAAAGCTTTGAGCTATACTTTCAAGGCTTCAGAAAAGTATAATCTCAAGGCTTTGAGATTTCAGCACATTTACACATATAAGTACTCATACTCCCCCTAAACCAATACATCTTTGTTTAACATCCCCAATTCAAGCCTTAGAGATGAAAACCTATCATCTGGCAAAGGTTTAGTGAAAATATCAGCAATCTGCATTGAAGTAGAGATAAAATTTAAAACAACATCACCTTGTTCTGCATGATCTCTAAGGAAATGATGTCTCACATCTATGTGCTTTGTCCTTGAGTGCTGAACTGGATTCTTAGAGATTGAAATAGAACTTGTATTGTCACAATGAATTGGCACATTTATGAAGTTGTAGCCAAGATCTCTAAGTTGCTGAGCAATCCATAACACTTGTGAACAGCAAGCACCAGCTGCAATATATTCAGCTTTTGCAGTTGATAATGCTACATAATTTTGCTTTTTGGAATGCCAACTGATCAATGAAGATCCAAGAAATTGACAACATCCAGAAGTACTTTTCCTGTCTACTTTATATCATGCAAAATCTGCATCTGAATAGCCACTCAACATAAAATTAGATCTTCTTAGATACCAAAGCCCTAAGTCTCTGGTTCCATTCAAATATCTAAAAATTCTTTTAACTGCAGTTAAATGACTTTCCTTAGGATCTTCTTGGAATCTAGCACACATACAGACACTGAACATAATGTCAGGTCTGCTAGCAGTTAAATACAATAATGATCCAATCATACCTCTGTATTCCTTCTGATTCACACTCTTACTAGTTGAATCTTTTTCTAAAGAGAGTGATGAACTCATGGGGGTCTTAAGCACCTTGGAATGTGACATATTGTACTTATTCAATAAGTCCTTGGTATATTTTCCTTCATGCACAAAAATTCCTTTCTTCATTTGTAATATATGAAGTCCAAGAAAGAAATTATGTTCACCCATTAGGCTCATCTCAAACTCCCTGCACATCAGACTAGAAAACTCTTTTGAAAGAGCATCATTAGTAGCACCTAATGAAAAGAGTTTTGTCAACTAAGCCTCTGCTGAAATTGTTTTCAAGTATAAATCTTGAAAGTCTGTCATACCAAGCCCTTGGAGCTTGTTTTAAACCATAAAGAGCTTTATCCAGTTTATAGACATGATCAGGAAAATTTTCATCTTCAAAACCAGGAGCTTGTGCTACAAAAACATATTCTTGTAAATATCCATTTAGAAAAGCACATTTAACATCCATTTGATAAAGCATTATGTGATTGTGAGATGCAGATGCAAGAAGTATTCTAATAGCTTCTAACCTGGCAACAGGAGAAAAAGTCTCCTCATAATCTATACCTTCTTCCTGATTATATCCTTGAGCTACCAGTCTGGCTTTATTCCTGATAACTCCACTTTATGAGTTATATTCTTATAGGATTCACCATCGATTTGCGTGCGTTTTAGAGAGATTTGTATGAGAAATTGACCAATTCTTATATGTTTTGAACATACTTGAGTATTTGGACTTCATTGTGTAATCCGGGAGTTTTATGCATGTTTTAGACTTTATTTGTCGCATTTGATCTTCCGGTATTTGTTCGTGTTGTGGATTTCAGGAACCGGAAGCTTGGAGTGCGGATTTTGGAGCGGAAGCGAACTTCGGAAAGAAAGAAACTCAAGGAATGCATGAGAGAATGGACGAAGGAGAGTAGAAGCTAAGAGGAGAAAAAGACTTGGCAAAAAATTCTAGAGGAGTGAAAAGAAGCAACTCACTGGAAGTAGAGGATCACAAATTGTGATCACAAGATCAAGTGCAAGACCACATGGAAAATCAACGTGATCCTACAATTAAAAAAAGGTGATCCTATGATCACAAGATCAAGTGCAAGACCACATAGAAGATCACCGTGACTCTACAACTAAAAAAGGTGATCCTAGGATGACAAAAGGTGATCACAAGATCACATTATTGGATCTGACGTGAGTAGAAGGGGGTAAAAGTGTTATTTCTGAAAAAAAAAGAAGGAACGGGTTTTAATAGTAGAGAACGACCTAGGGCTGAGGATATTCATCAAGGGGACGCCATTGGAGAGAAGAGGAGCTTTCTTGGGAGCTTGGAGACCATCGTTTGATTTTCTATTCTCTTCTCTTCTCTACTTTTTGTTGATGATCAATAAACTTTGTACTTTGATCATGTGTTTTAGTAGCTAAATCTTCTATTCGGGATATCTCATAGGTAGCTAGGGTTTGAACACCACGGTTGGTGATTTATGGATCTTGTTTCATGCTTTTATGCTTAATTGAATGTGTTTTGTTTAGTTATGCTTGATTCATGAGTTTAATCTATCTTTCATATTGTTAGACGTAGCAATAGGATTGATCTAGGTGATGAATGTTAGAGGAATCAATATTCGTTGCTGGAACTTGAATCATGCACTAGCTGTATCTAGGGTTGAGGAATCTTGCTAGTTGGCTAAGAACTAAGAGTAGATCAAGAGAACATAATGCGTAGTTAAACTTGAGTAGGCTAGAGGAATCAGGTACGTGAGTTTAACTATAGGCTTTGGTTGAGGAATCTTCAAGGTAAATGTGCTTGTTTGGCTAAGTAGAGTACATTCGTGTTACTAGAACGTAAATCGTTAATGGTGTGAGATCCCTAGTGAACCGAAGAGATATCCTGATGCTTATCCCACATATTAATCTCAAGTTTAATAATTAGCTTGTTACTTACTTTCTTAGATTAGTCAAACAAACTCAATTACTTGTCCACATTAAAGTTAATCATCCTAATTCGTTCACGAGAAGTCCTTTGGGTTCGACAAACCCGGATTTACCGGATATTACTACACACGACAACCGTACACTTGCGGAGATCGTGTCAAGTTTTTGGCGCCGTTGCCGGGGACTTCGGTTGAATTAGTTAGAATTATTAGCTTTAGGGAAATTTTTTTGTTATTTTATATTCTTATTATGTCACAGTATTACTTGAGATTTTATGTGTGCAGGCATTCAACTCTAAGCATGGAGGATGAGAAATATCGTCGTTTTGGGAGCATATTTGAAGCATGCAATCTTGCATATGAGCAATTCGTGAAGGAGTGCCATGTGAATGGCATTAGAGAGAGGGTAGCCATGGAAATACAACGTTATACCTTTCGTCCTAAGGACTCAACCCCTCCCACTAAGTTACTCTTTTTCCTTGGTTGCATGCTTGAGGAGATGATTCCTAATGTGGAAGAATGGCGACAACGAGCAACAAGAATGGGAATGGAGACAACACACATGGACGCACAATGCGTTCTCCATTCAAATCAAGAGGATGCTCCAACCTTTCCAACGCTTAAAGAAGAGGATGATGAGCCATTGTGCATTCCCATTTGTCCAAACAGTGAATCATGGCTCGAGTCAAATATGAGGGTCAAGCATGATGAAATTTTCGGTGAGCTTGATAGCATTCTTCATGGAATTAATATTGATGATCTTTACTTTCCGGTTGCAACTTTGTTGGGGCCTCTCACGTTTGAGCTCATTGAAGATACAAAAAATGCTGAGATTGAATTTGTTGATGATTCGGGTGTTTCAAACGAAGGTGATGAAGGTACTCAAACTTTCATATTTTATGCGTTGCCGTTTGAAATTTCAATGAAGATATCGCAAATTGAGAAAACGGGCAAAGAAGGCATTCATAGATTTCTACCACATGAGAGACTTGAGCTTATTGTTGAAATCGCTATGATGACGATTTTCATGAATTGGAAGAAGAAGAAAAAGTTTACGAAGGTCTTTCACTTTTGCAACCCGGCTTCATCATTATTGAGATTTGCGCGTCTTGTGAGAATTTGTTCTTGTTCACTTGAGAAGAGAAAGATCGAGAAGAGATGGTGGAAGAAGAAAAAGTGGAGAGAAAAATCTCCTTAAACATCTTTTGAGGTAATTGGGTCGGGTCGTCGACCTTAAATTACACGGCTCTTGTTGGGAGGCAACCCAACCTATTTATTTGCTTTAATTTAGTTGTGTTTTTAAGTTCGGTTATTTTATTATGTTATTTGGAGAGATGAGATAGAGGGACTAATAGTGTTTTTCCAAGTGACATATTTGAGCAGATTATGGGAGAATCTACCCGGTGTGCGATCGCACACATGACCTTTACAGGGACTCGTGCATGCGAGTTGGGGATTCTTCAGACATGGATTTTAGTAGAGGAGGGCAGTCGACCCCGGTGTGCGAGTACACATTGACTGTATAGGAGCATGGTGGCATCACTACTGTGCTTGGGGACTGCTTGGCATGATTTCTTCCCCACCCATGAGGTGGTTGTGAGGATCTTTTTCGTTTGCTAGATTTTGTGTCACTTTTATTGTATATGTCATGCTCCATCTCATCTACTGGCCTTTCACATTGATTGCTGAGTTCTCTTGCATGATCTCTAAATTCGTTGAGGACAACGAAGCATTCAGTGTGGGGGTGGTTTAACTGTCTACTAACCAATTGTGTCTTGCATAGCCAGTTACATGTAGGGTGTTTAGATTGTATTGTGAGTTAGTTTTGTGGTTTATGTTATGTTTTTACTTGTACTGTCGTATCGTGTAGTGTAGTTTACATATTGTCTGCACTTTTCAATAATTGAGTCTACCCACCAAACAAAGTTAGCTATGTTGTGTCAAATTTTTTTCGAGTCAGAGCCTTGCATATAGAGTTAGGATATTATGAAAAATCCAAAAAAAATGAAAAAAGAGAAAATTCATAAAAAAAAAAATTGAAATTTTTGAGAAAAGGCAATTGAGAGAAGCATATACTTGATTGATTTAGTGAGAGGTGAAAACTTTAGGCATAGGGTGTGAATTTTGACCGAGAGTGACAATTTTAGTTCCCCCTAGTAAGTATAGAGGGAATCTCATTACGGGAATGCCTATCTATTTTTTTTAAACTAAATTAAATTTTAAAAGCTAAAGTGTGTGTTGTTTTTCTCTAAAAGAGTTGAGCTTGGTGTTTGCTAAACAAGCCGAACGTCCATGTTGTCCGTCTTAGGTAGTCGCCAGCCCGCCTCGTAGTGGCACACAGAACAGCTGTGCGAGGATGTGTATTAGAGCACTCACTGCTTTTAGATATTACCTTGTAGGACCAGTAGTAAACCCTAATTGATCCTTGGATTCATTGTTAGCCTATATGACCTAGAGAGACGATTCTTGGCCATCATCATATATCGTTTAGAATTACCTGTCTAGAGCGTCACGAGGGAGCATTCGTTGAGGGGGTTCGATGAGGGAGTGCTTGATTTCACATTTATGTGAGTCCTATTGTTCGCATGTGCTTTATTTGATATCTTCGAGGGGATGCGAGGGTGAGTGAGTTGGCTTGCACACTAAGGTGTGGCGGTGTTCCATGTCATTACACCATGGACACAGTAGTGGAGAGCCTAAGTGTGTGACGTCTAATCCGCACAAAAATGGGGTTGGTTGTTCTTGATTGGTGGAACGTGCTAGGTACTGGATTCCTATCATCTTGGTGTAGGAGGTTCGGTTGGATTAGGAACGCGACATATATCTTCTTTGACTACTTGAGAGGGGGATATGACTACACTCTAGTGTGGGGGTGTCGACATTTGACTACGGACATAGAGATTGTGCATTGACGAATCCACCTCCATACACGCTTTGACTTTGACGGTTTGTGGCATCGCACTCCATGGAGTTAGGGGGAGATGTATTATTGTTGTGATATACATTCATGAGTTTGTTTATTTCCTTTCCCTGACATGATTACTATAGCTTGATTCTTGAAAGAGGACCACTCATATTTATTTGATTGTATTGATGTTTGGATGAGATAGAGAAAAAAAAAAGAAAAAAATAAAAAAATAATAAAAAAAGAGAGAAAAAAAGGAGAGATAAAGAAAGAATAGAGTTGTGCTTATTGGAAAACGAGTGGTGAAAGTTCCTAGTTCCAGATTGAAGATTGATTGAGTTTTCGCGCAGTATTCGCATTGATGGCCACGGGATTGACATGGTACCGGGGTTTGAGGGGATTGAGGGCCGGAGTCGGTGAGATTCGGGTTGTGGATTCCTATCATCATGGTGAGGGTGTGTGAGATATGATGTTTGGTGAGTTTATGTGACGCTTTAAGATTTTCTGCTTCATAGAAGTTATATCCTTTTTGTCCCTAAGCCTCATCATATTTGACCGTTAGCGGAAGCGGAGCTCGGACTATGAACGTGGCTTAGCCTTGATTAGCCTCTTATTTTTATCGACACACATGAAGAGGTAGTTCATTCTTGATAGTAAAGTTAAGCTTTCTATACTAACAATGGGGATTTACTTGTTGTCGAGTTTAGTTGCGCTTCACACCTCTTATCTATTTTTTTCATCATCAATGAGCATCAGTCTATGTTATTGAAATTGCCTGATCTCACAAAAACAAAGAAGTTAAAAGCTTTTATGTGTTTAAGATCGAGTCTAGATTTGCATAGCATCATCTTGCTGCATTACTTGTGTCGTGAGTCGTGTTAGACTCGTTTGAGTCGTGTCGGCTAGTAGACAATTAAATGCAGTAGATGAGACTTTGCTCGGGACGCGCAAATGGTGAGTGTGGGGGTATTTGATAACTCCACTTTAGGAGTTATATTCTTATAGGATTCACCATCGATTTGCGTGCGTTAAGAGAGATTTGTATGAGAAATTGACCAATTCTTATATGTTTTGAGCATACTTGAGTATTTGGACTTCATTGTGTAATCCGCGCGTTTTATGCATGTTTTAGACTTTATTTGTCGCATTTGATCTTCCGGTATTTGTTCGTGTTGTGGATTTCAGGAACCGGAAGCTTGGAGTGCGGATTTTGGAGCGGAAGTGAACTTCGGAAAGAAAGAAACTCAAGGAATGCATGAGAGAATGGACGAAGGAGAGTAGAAGCTAAGAGGAGAAAAAGACTTGGCCAAAAATTCAAGAGGAGTGAAAAGAAGCAACTCACTGGAAGTAGAGGATCACAAATTGTGATCACAAGATCACGTGCAAGACCACATGGAAGATCAACGTGATCCTACAATTAAAAAAAGGTGATCCTATGATCACAAGATCAAGTGCAAGACCATATAGAAGATCACCGTGACTCTACAACTAAAAAAGGTGATCCTAGGATCACAAAAGGTGATCAGAAGATCACATTATTGGATCTGACGTGAGTAGAAGGGGGTAAAAGTGTTATTTCTGAAAAAAAAAGAAGGAACGGGTTTAAATAGTAGAGAACGACCTAGGGCTGAGGATATTCATCAAGGGGACGCCATTGGAGAGAAGAGGAGCTTTCTTGGGAGCTTGGAGACCATCGTTTGATTTTCTATTCTCCTCACTTCTCTACTTTTTGTTGATGATCAATAAACTTTGTACTTTGATCATGTGTTTTAGTAGCTAAATCTTCTATTCGGGATATCTCATAGGTAGCTAGGGTTTGAACACCACGGTTGGTGATTTATGGATCTTGTTTCATGCTTCTATGCTTAATTGAATGTGTTTTGTTTAGTTATGCTTGATTCATGAGTTTAATCTATCTTTCATATTGTTAGACGTAGCAATAGGATTGATCTAGGTGATGAATGTTAGAGGAATCAATATTCGTTGCTGGAACTTGAATCATGCACTAGCTGTATGAAGGGTTGAGGAATCTTGCTAGTTGGCTAAGAACTAAGAGTAGATCAAGAGAACATAATGCGTAGTTAAACTTGAGTAGGCTAGAGGAATCAGGTACGTGAGTTTAACTATAGGCTTTGGTTGAGGAATCTTCAAGGTAAATGTGCTTGTTTGGCTAAGTAGAGTACATTCGTGTTACTAGAACGTAAATCGTTAATGGTGTGAGATCCCTAGTGAACCGAAGAGATATCCTGATGCTTATCCCACATATTAATCTCAATTTTAATAATTAGCTTGTTACTTACTTTCTTAGATTAGTCAAACAAACTCAATTACTTATCCACATTAAAGTTAATCATCCTAATTCGTTCACGAGAAGTCATTTGGGTTCGACAAACCCGGATTTACCGGATATTACTACACACGACAACCGTACACTTGCGGAGATCGTGTCAATTACTTACCACTTTGCCATTCTCATCAAGTTTGTTTCTGTATACCCATCTGGTTCCAATAACTGATTTCTCTTTAGGTCTGGGAACCAGATTCCAAACCTTGTTACTTTCAAACTCATTCAGCTCACTCTGCATTGCAATGATCCATTCTGCATCTTCCATAGCTTCCTTGGTATTCTTAGGCTCAATCAAAGATACAAATGCACTAAAAGCACACAAGTTCTTTAACTGTCCTATTGTCTGAGTTCCAGTTGATGGATCTGATATAATGTTGTCAGCTGGATGGTCTGAAAGGTACTTAAACTTCTTTCTTGGTACCCACGAGTATTCTCCTTCGAGGCTTTGAGTCCTTGAAATAGTAGAAGGAGCATCATAGAAACTTTCAGCTTCTGTCTCAAGGCTTTGAGATTTTGGTTCAGTAGGAGGTTCAAGGCCTTGAGATTCTGCTGGTTGATTCTATACATTAGTTTTGCCTTTGTCTTCTTTCACTGTATCATCATCTGATTCATGCTTGTTCAAATCTAGAGCTGCAAAACTTTCACTCAGAGAGTACTTAGTACTTTCATCAAAAATTACATGAATGCTCTCTTCCACAATCTTGGTTTTTCTACTATAAACTCTATAAGCTTTGCTAGTTTGAGAATGTCCAAGAAATACACCTTCATCACTTCTAGCGTCAAACTTACCAAGATTGTCTCTACCATTATTATGCACAAAACAGATACAACCAAAGGACTTAAAATAAGAAACAGTAGGCTTTCTCCCTTTAAACAGTTCATAGGGAGTCTTTTTCAAAATAAGTCTGATCAAGCATCTTTTGGGGTGTGAATTCTCATAGGACCACACAAGTCCATATGCAGCAATTCTAAGGGTCTAGAATTACTTACAAAGTTCTTTGGCTTAAATGAGCTTCTGGTCTGTTTACCTTGTACACATGCCTTGCAAAACTCATCATCTGAAAATTTATGTGATGGTAAACCTCTTACCAAGTCCTTTGAGATGAGTTTATTCAAAGTATGTATACTAATATGCCCAAGCTTTCTGTGTCAAAGCTTTGAATCTTCCTTCAAGGCCTTGAGGCATTTTAGCTTGTCACCTGCAACACTGTTAGTATTCGTAGCATATAAATTATATGATCTAGGAGCAGTGAGTATGCAATCACCAGATTTCTCATCTTGCACCACACAGTTCTCCTTGTCAAATACAGCTTTATAACCTTTATCACATAACTGAGAGATACTAAGAAAATTATTCTTAAGTCCATCTACCAGATAAACATCAGATATAGAATTTGTAGAACCATTACCAATACTACCTATACCAATGATATTGCATTTTTTTTTGTCACCAAGTGTGATTGTTCCTCCGGATTTTTCTGCAAGTTATGTTTAGAGAGACCTCTTTCCACTCATATGTCTGGAACATGCACTGTCTAATATCCATTTATGATCTTTCAAAGCCTAGGTGACATCCTGCAAAAAAAAAATCATTGCCTCAACAGGCTGTTAGACCAAGTTCAGAACTTTGAGTCATACTCAGAATCAGCCATATTTTGTGGCCTAATTCCTTTTGGAACCCAAATCTGCCTAACCTGTCCCTTAAGCTGATAAGGATAAGTATTCCTCATAATGTGAGGTTCTGATCTTCTAAAAGGACAAGTTAATCTGACATGACCAATTTTTCCACAGTAATGACATTTTGGAGAATGTCTGCTACCAATTTTACAAAAGTAGTTTGGCCTTTCTTTGGAAAATTTGGATTACAGCCAATCCCATTTTTATGCATTGATTTCAGACTTCCTCCAAGAATGAGATTCAGATTATGTTCTGAGCCAGTAAACCTAGCTAGGACCTTCTTGGACTCTTGAAGTTTCTCAGTCAAAGTACAGATCTGTTGTTCTAAATTCTCAGAATGAGTCTTTAGATCAGCATATCTTTCAGTTAAAAGAGGATTTTGATCAACAACCTATTTTATCTGTGCCTTCAAGACTTTGAACCTGCTGTCCAAGGCCTTGAAGTCTTTTTCCAGCTTTGTCTTAGAAACTTCAACAGTTTTGTTTGAAAACATAAGGTCCAGGTTTTCTTTTACCTGCTCATGAATCTTAATCTTTAAAGCGGAAATCTCATTTCTATAACTTTCCTCATTTAAGAACATACTTTTGAGAATTTCAGGAAGTACATCAAAAGGACTAGCAAGTAAATTTTTTACCATGTCTTCAATGTGTCTGTCTGATGAACTTTCCTCATTATGCTTTGCCATGAAGAATAAGTTTGCTTGCTCTTCTTCTGTGTCTGAGTCACTTGATGAATCAGAATCACTCCAAGAAGCCATCATGGCTTTCTTCCTTCTGTTGTCACCATCCTTCTTCTGAAGGTTCCTGTTCTTCTTCTTTTGTGGACAGTCCCTTACTAAATGATCTGCATCACCAAAACAATTCATTACTTTAGTTTTATGTCACTGTGATGAAGATTTACCTTTGTAATCCTTGCTGCCTGAGGGTCTTGATGTCTCTCTGTTTTAATCCTTGTTACCAGAGTTTCTTTTCTTTTTGAGAATCCTGGCCAAGGCCTTGGAGATCAATGCTAAAGCCTCTTCATCATCAGGTTCCTCCTCAGTCTCAAGGCTTTGAGACTTTTCACTGTCTTTTGCCTTAAGTGCTAGGTTCCTGATATTTTCACTCAAATCACCTTCCACATCCTTCATGGACATTTCATGAGTGAGCAGCTTTCCTTGTAGATCATCTAGCTGAAGAAGACTCAAGTCCTGAGCTTCCTCAATGGCTGTTGTCTTTGGCTCCCACTTGGCTTTTGGCGAACTTCTCAGAATCTTTCTAGCCTTCTCTTCATTTGAGAACTTCTTTCCCAATGACTCCAGGTTGTTCACCACATCAGTGAATCTTTTGAACATTTCCTTGATGGTCTCATCTAAATTCATCTTGAACAACTCATATTGCCTCAGAAGTATGTTGATTTTTTTCTGCTTAACCTGGCTGGTTCCTTCATATGTCACCACAAGTTTATCCCACACTTCTTTGGAACTCTTGCAGTTTGACACGCTGTTGAACTCATCTGCAATTAAAGCACAGTATAGCAAATTCATAGCCTTGTAATTTTTTGATACCTTTTCCAGTTCAGTGACTAAAAGATTTTCCTCAGACTTGATACTTCTGACTCCATCAATTGTAGTGTAGTACTCATGAGGACCATTCTGAACTATTGACCATAGTTCCATGTCTTGATCTATGATGAACATCTTCATCAATGCCTTCAAGTGCATGAAGTTGGCACCACCGAACAATGGAGGTCTGTTGGCTGCGCTTTCTTGTGAGAATCCACCATCTCCTACATTACTTATAGTCACCAGATTGTTAGATCTAAAAAACAGTGACACAAGCTCAGATACCAATTGAAAGTGTGTAATGTAGACTAAATACAGGACCTACATACTCTAGAAGGGGGCGGGGGTTGAATAGAGTATGGAAAATTTTTCCAAAACATAAAGTTTAACAGAAAGACTTTGTGTGAAACTCAAATCTCAAGGCCTTGAGATTTTAATAAACTGTCAGAAACTTACAAAGGCAAAATAGTAAGCTTCAAGGCCTTGAGCTGTGGACAAATCTAAACAGCTTTTAAACCCTAGTTTGATTTGAGTTATGTGCAGCAGATAATAATCAAACTGAAAAGTAAAGAACACAAAGCAATTTAAAGAGTTCAGTCCCAATGGACCTAATCTTGCCTGAGGGATCTAATCCCACCGGGATTGGGCAAAAATTTCTTATTACTCACACAGAAAAACCCTATATCTTCAAGCCTAAGTGATTTCCCTTACACCTATCAGCTTGTGGTTCCAAACATATCTAGTTCCAGCTACTAACTGTTGAGCTAACAAGAACCTCTTGTTGTTCACTTGAACAACCAACCACTAGGTTAAGTGTGGTTTAATATAATCTAAAGATACACATATAGAAGTACAAGTGAAGAACACAGTGTGAAGATAAGCTGTTTTAAGCCTCGAAGTGTTCTTCTGGAAAACTGGATTGATTTGATCTTCAGAATCTGGAATGAAGCTTGAATGATTGTGTGTTTGAATGTGTGATCTACCACGATTTTGTCACACCTCTCAGAGTATTCTGCAAGCGTCTATCTCCTTCAAAATTCAAACCATTCTCTTTTATCCACAGCAGCAACTGATTGAGAGATTTTAGGATCTCAGTTCTTACAAATCCTCCTTCTGTTTTCAACTGAAATTCAAGCAGCTTCAAGTGGATATCCGTTGGAGTTTGTTGATATTGTGCATGCACGTTTAACAACCCTGCAACAGCATTGAAACACAGCAACAACAAAATCCAGAAAGCTAACAGTACTATGACTGTTTGGTTATACAGTTTCTGATAAAACTGTTTAACAAACTTAAAACAATAACCTGTATATCTTCTAAAACATATGAATCATGAAAAACAAGTTTAAGACACTTAGAAGTAAGTAAATAATCACAATACTAAGAATCACAACCTGCAGGAAAGAATCAACTAAGTTCTGTAAAAATTGTCAGCAACTCAAGGCTCATCTCAAGGCCTTGGAGCTCTGAACCTGCTTCATAGAATTTCAAAGTTAAACCCAGATAACTTTGATTCTTCCTGTTCTGATCATCTGCAATTGTGTTAGATATATAAATAGTATAATCCACAAGTATATGCAGTAAACCACTGATTTGCATAATCAGATTTTTAATCTGCAACACAGAATTGTCAGAACATATAGCAGAATAAAATAACTCGAGGCTTTGAAGTTCAGTCAATCTCAAGGCCTTGAGAACACTGAAATGCTTTGCTGCTTATGTCTTAGCCTTTTGTCTTTTGTCTCTGTCTTTTGTCTTTCATCACTCAAAAAACAATTACCAACCAAAGCACATTCAGGGATCTTGACTCAACAATTTTGATTCAGAATGTAGTCCAAAAGATTTGAGATTCTTTTGGCTGTTCCTGCACGTTAGTTTTGCATTCTTTTCCTTTCTCAAAGTCATCATCTGCCTCATGCTTATTAATATTAAGATCTGCAAAACGTTCACTCAAGGAATCATCAGCACTTTCTTCAAAAGTCACATGAATGCTCTCCTATATGAATTTAGTTCTCTTATTGAAAATTCTATATGCTTTTCTAGATTGAGAATAACCATGAAACACACCTTCATCACTTCTAGCATCAAATTTACCAAGATTACCTTACCATGATTATGAACATAACAAGTACATCCAAGGGTTTAAAATAAGAAACACTTGCCTTTCTGCCTTTGAACAATTCATAAGGAGTTTTCTTCAACATAGGCCTGATCAAACATCTATTAAGCACATAATTGGCAGTGTTAACAGCTTCTGCCCAAAGATATTTTGTAAAATGACTCTTAAGTAGCATGGTTCTAGACATATCTTTAAGTGTCCTATTCTTTCTCCCAACTTCTCCACTCTGCTGTGGAGTTCTAGGTGAAGAAAAGTTGTTTGAGATGCCATGCTTTGCATAACTGATCAAACTCCCTACCATGATCACTTCTAACATATGCAACAGGTAAATTTTTCAAAGTTTGATGTTCTTTACAAAGCTTTTGAGAATTCAGACAATGCTTTAGATTTTTCTCTAATGAACATAACCCAAAAAAATCTAGAGTTATCATCTACCACAACAAGCATATATCTCTTACCTTTGGGAGTTTGAACCCTCATAGGATTACACAAGTCCATATGCATCAATTCTAAGGGTCTAGTGGTATTAATCAAGTTCTTTTGCTTGAAAGAACTCTTTGTTTGTTTACCATGGTTACATGCCTTGAAAATCTCATCATCCTTCAATTTCATAGATAGTAATCCTCTTACCAAGTCCTTTGAGATGATTTTTTTCATGGTATGCATGCTTATATGCTTAAGTTTTCTATTCCAAAGCCCTGAGTCATCCTTCAAAGCTTTAAGGCATTTTAGACTTTTCACCTGCAATTTTGTAGTACTCATAGAATATAAAACGTAAGACCTAGGAGCGGTGAGTATATAATTTCCGGATTTCTCATCTTGCACCACACATTTCTTCTTGTCGAAAAGAACTCTATTACCCTTTTCATATAATTGAGATATACTGAGCAGATTATATTTCAAACCTTCTACTAAATAAACATCATAAATATAAATTGTAAATTCATTACAAATACTACCTATGCCAATGATATTTCATTTGGCTTTGTCACCAAGTGTATTGTTCCTCCAAATTGCTATTTAAGATCTATGAATAATGATTTCTTTCCACTCACATGTCTAGAACAACTATTGTCTAGTATTCATTTTTGATCCTTCAAAGCTTTGGTGACAGCCTGCAAAATTTAATTAATGCCTCAACAAACTATTAGACCAAGTGTATAATTTTGATTCATATTCAGAAACATCCATGTTAGGTGGTCTGACTCCTTTAGGAACCCAAACCTAGTTCACTTTGTCCCTTAAGTTGATAAGAATATGTGTTCCTTAGTATGTGAGGTTTTGTCCTTCTAAAGGGGAAAATACATTAACATGACACTTTTTTTTTTCTTCATAATAATGAAATTTTGGAGAATTTCTATTTTCTGATTTCACAAATGTGGTTTGGTTCTTATTTATAAAACTAGGTTCCACCCCGCGCGCGTTGCGCGCGGTGTGGCCTTGGCATGTCTGCTTGTCCGATGGGCGGAGATATACATTTGCTAATTCAGGATTCTTACGTACCGTGTTTGGATGCATCACATTTGTATTACATTGTATAGTCACGAGATTAGAATAACGGGATAGTAGGCATAGAGTATCTCAGCATCATAGTGAGGTAGTACAGGAGTAGTAGACGATCGTGTCGTTGATGGCAACTTAAATTGGCTACATAGATATTGGTTGCACCTGCCTTTGAATTAGGTGTTGTCTTTTTGGCAACATATGTTGAGTAATATGTTTTACAATGATATAGTTTGGCAATCTTCGTTATTATCGGGCTATAACTACATAATATATGGGTTGTGCAGTCAAACTTGGGAAACTTCTAGCGGCTGATATAATGCAGTGCTTTCAGATATTCAATGTTTGTGAGATAGGTATCGGGAATTTTCTTTGTGTTTTTAATTGATATTTACAATTATCTTATTTTGCTCTCTCATGAGCATCATGAGCTCCCTTAGCCTAACAAAATCATACTCATAACATGTTACCTTCCAATGTCAATGCTTGTTATCTTGTCCAACCACCCAACATCTATGTCCTTCTGGTTTGGGTTTCATCATTTACATGCATTGGTTGATGTAAATTGAAGATTTGTTTAGTAGATTGAGTTGGGCTTGCAGTATCTTGTGCTTGATTCACTTGTCTTGCAGGTTGCATTTATTGGAGATGTGTTTGTGTAAATATGCATGTCAATCAGTTCAATGAGAGGACATGAACGAATGCTATGTATTAACAGTTCATGCACAATCTATTCTATTGTCAACGCCTATTACCTTCCCCAATGAGTCACCATCTTTTTCCTTCTGCTTTAGGTTTCATCATTTAGATGCATTGATTGATGTGCATCGAAGATTTCTTAAGTAGATTGAGTAGGGTTTGCAGTGTTTGGTGGTTGATTGACCTGTCCTTCAGATTACATTTACTGAAGATGTGTCTGTCTAAGTAATCATGTCCATCAGTTTAATTAAAGGTCATGAAAACTTGCTATGGTCTTTTGACGTCCTTACTTACTTCTAGTATAAAAGCATAAGCAGTTGGCCTAAGTTACAACATACTGTAATTCAATGGACTCTGATAAGGAAAATACTGATGACAAAGAGAGAAAGACTGCTAAGGTGAAGAGCAAGGAGGAGAAGAGGAAAAGTAAAAAATATCAGAGTGAGGAAGAATTCATGACCGACGAATCTGAGTGGGAGAGTTGGGCCGAACACGGTTATGTGGTCGGGAAGGGCTCGGAGACTACGGTGTACTCAGATGCGGAGGAAGAGGATGACTTCTGGGGAACTGATACGGCTTCCTCGTATCCGCTGAAGTTGAAGCATTCTGTCTCTCGTTCTTCCAGTTCAGGTGGAAAGAAGAAGGAAAAAGTCATAGCTGGAGGTAGCGAAGAATTGCAAACGAAGAAATCAATTCTTCCGCTGGATGCGACACCAGATAAGGGCAGCAAGAGGAAGAATTCTGGAGAAGATGTTCAAGCTTCATGCAAGAAGAAACCAAGATTATAGAGTGTCTAGTTTTTTTTTTTTTTTTTTTTTTTTTTTGTGCTATGTTATGGTGGATTGTAGTTTCATGTTACGTCTTATGAGTATTAATGTTGAGTTTGGTCATGCTTACTTTGTGATGGGGTTATGGATTGATTTCATCTTCGTCTATATTTCATGTATCAATGCAGAGTTTGCTTTCTTCACAATCTAATAATCGTTTAGAATGATGTATCATACTATGTTATTCATGGATTGATGCATATCGTGTCTGCTTGATCGAACGATTAATATTTTTTTGGTCTGAGATGTGTGGATAACATCGTCTTTGTGCATCGTCTTTGCTTGATGCGTATTGATGTTTTCTTAAGTTGAGTATGCTTGGCAGTACATGATGCTTGATTGACTTGTATTGCAGATTGCATTTATTGGAGATGTGTGTGCTTAAATATGCATGTCAATCAGTTTAATGTAATCATGATATGAACAGGTGCTATATATTACCAGTTCATGCACAACCCAGTGCATTGTTAATGATTATTATTTCAAACTTGATATTCAAGATACAGAGTGATACTCATTATTTGTACCGAAGACTTATCTATATACATGCACCAACTCTCTATATAAACCACTCTCCACGTATTGTTTTCTATCAACTCTCTCTGTAGTGCAGCAGCACCAAGAACAAGAACACAATTAGCTATTTTGAACACAACTATGGCGCCGCTGAGGTCATCCGTAAGAAGAAGGAACACAAAGGAGAGCAATTCCTCCACCATCAACTCACTCCCGAAAGAGTTAATCTCAGAAATATTGGCAATTTTAGGATCTTGTTCGTCTGATGATTTGTTCACCGCAAAGAAAAGGTAATATTCTATGTTATTCTGCTTCTCTATCTCCCTTGTTTCGTTAAGTATTCACAATATTCAAAGCTCAATTTGAATATCAATAGGAATAGTATTAGAATAAGAAGGATTTTATCATATCATACCGATAGAGTTGGAGAGTTTTCTATTTTCACTTACCATGTTTGTGTACATGACCCAGTGTGTTTTTTTGTCTCTATAAAAGCTTTGACACGGACATGGGCGAATTTAAAATTTGGCCGTGTGAGTACAAGAAAAATTTCAAGTTTAATGACGGATCTGTTGATAAATTTTGGAGTATTTAATGGCTAAAATGACGAATTGATAGATTGTTGAAGTGAATATATTATACGAGTGGGAACTAATGCAATTATATTAATAGAATGTAGGCTAAATGTTGTGAATATTAAAACTTTGAGTGGGGGCTAATATAATAAGATAAGTAAATATAGCGTAATAATTGGGAATTTTCAAAATTCGAGTGGGGGTTGGTCTCCATATAAGAGTGCCACTGGACATAGAGGTTGCAGACAGAGATTATGTCTATGTTCTTACATTTTAATAAACACGATAAACCAATTTTTATCCGCCGTCTTCCTAGCCCTCAATTTCGAGCAATGAATTAGTGTCTGTTGAGCAAAAGCTCATTCTTTAGGTGTTGGTGGTGGGAGGAATAGGAGGCGATCACCAGTTTCAGAACATTTGTATTTTGATTTCTGAATGTATTCTTGTTTAGTCTATTTCAAACAATAACCCCTAAGTAATGTAAACACATTAGATGGTGAGGGATTAAACTGGAAACTTTACCATATTATAGGGGGTAAAAGACAGTTTCACCCCCTCAACTTTGATGCAAAGACAGTTTCACCCCTTTCCAGTTTGATGATTATCTGCAATTTTTTGCAACATGTAGCAGTTTGAAGATGTTCAATGAAGCATCTAACTATAATTGCGTATACGAGAAGGTGTCACTTAAGAAGTTCCCCGTCGTTCCATGGCGGTCCAGTCAGCAGTGGATTTGGGGATTCTCGCGATTTATGAAGAGATGCAATGACAGTGGGAACCCAGAAGCTCTATTTAGGCAAGGAATGGTAAGCGGCAGTTCTATTGATTTATCATAACGTGGAGCAAGAAGAAAAGCTAAGTTAATCATTATGAAGTGACATAAACTGACGTACATTTTTTTTTCTTTTTTTTTTAATTTTAGATTGATTACTTCAGTTTGTGCCCATATAGTGATGGCTTAGACGCCTTACAAAAAGCAGCAGAAGCTGGACTTGGAGAAGCACGTTATATAATTGTCGTCATTTTGTTGTTGAGTGGAGATAAATACCGTGAGAAGGGAATCGAGTTGTTCTGTGGAATGACAAAAGACAAGGAGATAGAAACAAAATTGGAGGAGTACCGGCAAAAGGTTAAGTCAATTTTAAGGAGCATCTGGATTAAAAATCCAATCAGACAGATGGAGAAAAAGCGTTGCTGTGCATCGCAACCCCAACACAGGTGGAGATCAGGATGGGCGCGGAACGAAGACATTATATTGTGTGATGCTTGTAGATGTGATAGGGAAGTCGACTTTATTTGTAAGATATTTCATCATAACTAAAATGTGTAATAAAATTTTTTCCCAATAACAATATCAATGATCCCAAAAATTGTAACTTAATACGAGAATTATAAATAATTAGCAGATACACGAGTATGTTCTCGGAATCTCTTTTCTAAAGGGATCTGAAAACTAAATTCAGGGTTAATTGTATTTTATTCATCTTGCGGGTAATGGTGTGTTGCAAAACACCTCATCTAATTTCAATGATGTATTTACAGGATGGCGCGTGCATCGAACGAGTTACAATGCCACAAAAAGAATTTAAGCAAATATAACTTGTGAAAACACTCCAGTGCGATCTACTTGCACTTAGAAGCATAAGCGATTAATGTGTTATGATGCCCAGCCTGAATTTCTCCGTGTAATAGTATACGTTTAGTTGTTGTTCACACTGTCACAAAAGCATGGTTTAATACAATTTTAATAGCTATCCGAACTATTGTTGCATTTATGATTTGAGTTTAATCTTGTAGATGGCTGTATAAATCGTCGTTAAAATCAGCGATTCGATTTTTATTCGTCCTAGCATGTGTTTTATATTAATTCGCTAGTCTACCGCATAATTGACTTTGCAAGTAAGGATAAAATGTGTAACAAATGTAATGGGGACATCATATTATGCAGACCGAACTACAATATTACGTGAACAATAACTGATAACAGAGCGTTAATTACAATAACATAAAAGACGACAATGGCATATTTTCTTTATTAGTTCGTCGATGGGGCTATGTTTTTATGTGTAAGCGTGCATCAAGCTTCAACTACATAGCGTACGGTCCAACCATTCATTGGGAATACATTTCCACTGGTGCACCGGGAAAGGAGGAAGTAAAATCTTCTTGCGCCGCTGTTCGTGTTCACGGACTCAAGCACGCTTTGTTGTTCCTTCAAACAAACCCGGTGCCGAATATAATAAGCTATTTGGGTACGGGGTATAATTTTAAATCGAGAAATTTTGTTTCATACCTCAGCCGACATTAATGACATGGTTGTTGCATTTATCCCCAGCACAGTGTCTACTGACTGTCCGAAGATGCGTACCTGGAGTTCGGCACTACCATCAGGAAGTTGCACAGTTATACGTCCCCTGGGGAAAAACAAGCAAGAAAAAAAAAAAAAAAAAAAAAAAAAAAAAAAAACAACATCATTTGGCAGTTAGATTTCGCGTCCTCTTTGAAAAAAGGTGTTAAATTGATGTTGTGTAAACTTAGGTTGATACAGTCTACAGTGTAATGCTTGTTAGTGTCATTACGTACCACGGTATAGCATCACAATCATTATTTTGACAAGCAGAGCACTGGAATCTGTTGTTTGGATAACGATTTGCAACACGATTGCACAGCTTGCATGCGTAATACCATGCTTGCTGATTTGTTGGTAAAGCATGAACGGTGGCTTGTACCCAAATCTCGCGTATTGTAGCCTGCAGTTAGTCATAAAAAACATACAATCTAAAATGAAACTGTTGGGAAAGCTGCATTACTAAGCTGGCAGTGATTGTTCATTACCGAAGGAAATTCTCACCGGCAGCGATGGCAGATCGACTATTGCACAGAGTGTCATTTCTTGTTTGTATCTTCGAAGACGATACAAACTTTGATGCTTGGATGAATTGTTCTTGCGAGGTGCAAACAAAGCTTATGGAACAAAGCAATGGTGCTTGGTTGTTGTGCATTATGAGGTAGTTGATCTGTATGTTAGTATTTATAGTAACATTTGATGCAAGGGTTGGTAGGTACCTGAGCTGTATGTGATATAGTTATGTAATGTCCTGTTCTAAATGCTTTTTATCTGCTGTTTTTGTTTGTGTGTTTTTTTTTTTATAATTATTAGATATCTGTTTCGCAGTCAGACAGAGACATGCTGTAACACTGAAATCACCTGGTGTGGGTGGTAATGTCATCTGTAAATAATTTGCATACGATGGCACGCATTACAAGAATACCAGCAACCTACTTATTTATATTTATCCATGTACATAACTAAGTGATAAATTCTTTACAGCATGGTACAATGCATTTTTTCCAGAGAAACATCACTTAGGAAAGTTATGAGTAATTAAGCCAAACTGGTAGTTGGCTAAACCAGTTGAATGTGATGTAGCAAACGTACAAGATGCGTAACGACGATAAGTAATTAGTGGATAACCAATCCATTTTATTGATAAAACAATATTAGTTGTAACCACTGATGGTTATTCATTGCCATTATATGTTGAAGAACACATCGATTGTTGGAAGGTTGGGGAAGCGTCTGGGGTTAGTTTTTGTCTGTCAATGCAATATTGATTTGTGATGATTCCATGTTTGGTTAGAACAATTTATCATACCTTGCTAACTA
Source organism: Linanthus parryae (assembly GCA_023055425.1). Taxonomy (NCBI): domain Eukaryota; kingdom Viridiplantae; phylum Streptophyta; class Magnoliopsida; order Ericales; family Polemoniaceae; genus Linanthus; species Linanthus parryae. The sequence continues at coordinate 68,354,898 of JALGPY010000007.1, read as the reverse complement.
TACCTTGTATTGATTCTAGGCAGAGGTTGTAGTGTATGGTTTTCGTGTTTTCCGTGCTACTGTTGTTATATACTTCGGAGGAGGCATTCTTGTATGTGCATTGTGACAAGATATTATTTGATCAAAAAACATGTTGGCAATATTCTCCAGAAGCGCATGTCAACTACCTGTGATGACGCACGCAACGAATGAAGAATGCAAATGTAATATCAGGATTGATGTACATCACTGGATTTGTTTGCATTTATCGCATTGAACGAAGGACACGAGCCCAATACATGATTTGCGTCTTGTGGAGTTTGTATTATCAAACGGGGATGGCAGCTTATGCAATAACGACAAAGCCATATTAAAGCTATTGCAATCAATGGTTGTGCCTTTTGTATATGTGAGAACATTGATCATCATTTTCACCGGACATGCCTACTCTAATTTTGGATCTGATTGCTTCAGGCCTGAGTACATCGTGGACCTAGCTGGCTTGACATGAAGGATTGCTTATTGTGATATCTGGAAAGAAATTTTACTTGTCAGACGCTTTCATAACCCACACATCTATACAAGTTTTGATTAGTTGTCCTGTGAAACGCTTACGAATATTAGATCCATCTGCCAATACCCTTTCGACGTCTGTTTGTCGGATGAGCGGAGAAATGTGGTTGTCATTGCCGGTCACTGTAAATAGTCTTAAGATATATAGGTATATTATATTTAGAGTAATCGGATTCATAGCTGATAGTTGCTTCTCCATAACATGAATAGTTTAAAACTTGTGAATATTACATTAAAACAGCAAAAAGATAAACACTCGATATTGCAGCATTGCAGCAAGGAAAGTACATTGGCAGTCAACATGCATGGCATCAATAAAAGCCTGTACTATATTTGCCTTCAGTAATGGTTCTTATAAGTGTTTAGTCTGCTTTTTGAACCCGGCGAACGACCCACCTCGTTAATCTTGGGTTCTTGTTTTGTGTGCATCTGAGTATGCGGACGTAGAATTTCTATGATGTTCCTCTCGCATTTGCGGCTAGTAGGAGATTCTGTTGTTCCTGAATATGAAATTGTGGTTGGTGTTGTTATCGAGTATATATATTGCCTATTTTAAAAGATAAGAATACCTGCTCAGACATTGTTGACATTGTGACAAGGGTGTTGTCTAAGACAGTTTCAACAGGTAGCCCAAATATTGTGGCATCCATTATCCCAGTGTCATCTTGTAACTCAACATAGAGGCGGCCACTGTATCGAAGGGTTGTGTGGTTGTTAGTTTGCATATATTTCATGTCAAGAACAAATGTAGTATAGAGTAGAATAATTGTTGCATATATTGTACACTGAATAGTTATCTAACCATATGATTGCATCCTGGGTAGAATTGCCGCATTTATTGCAGATCTGTCCCAAGCACTCATTTTTGCAATTTCGGCATGCTTTGAACCATGGCTGCTGGGTTGTTGGTATTGCAGTCATTGATACCTTAATCCATGTTTCTCTGTATAAGGGCTGTCAGGTATAATTAATTAGGTGTTAGCTTTTCGCAATTGTTATGCTGTGGACAAGATAACTAAATGGAAGAAACAACTCACCAAAGTAGCCCTAACTGCTGATATGTTGCTGACTTCCATTGAAAGCCGTCGCACCAATGCTGTATGTTGATAATAGTATAGATTCTGGAGGTACTGCTTTTATAGGATTCTTGCTCTACTTAGTTAGTTGAACTATTGTGCACAGGATAGAACGGCACGCATTACTATGTGTTGCATAAACCGAGGCTACCGCATATCGATGAAATGAAACATGCTCAGCAAAGTTGGGATGAAATGATATATGAATGTTAATTACGATGCTCTTGTTTATAGTGTCAACATGATTTAGTTATATATGCATGTTATTATCCTCTTGTTCAGCATAACAGTATGCATGCAATTACATGGTCGACATAGTTGGGATTGGGTTATAGCCGAAGTAGATATGCAAAATAAGTAACCCTTGCCTGTCTACGCTGTTGTACTTACAGTCAATTATAGGAGTTTGTACACTATGCAGTATCAACAATAATGGCAAAGTAGAAAATATAACGAAATTTTATTCAATGCAACAAAGCCACACGGAAACATGGTACTGCACCACATATCGTACAACAAAGGGAAATGAAATATAACAAAGTACGTCACGAGAGAAATTTATGTCGATACATATTCACGACTGGATCTTATTCACTATTATTGCCATTGCGTCGTCACGTTCACGCAATCTTAACATGGCGGACCACCCACCTAAATATGCTGCGATTGGTTTGGTGTACGCCTTTTACAACACGCACATAGAAAGGTGTTGATGCATTGCTTGTGTTGGCATTGATGATGAGAGACTGGCATTCCTGGTGTCATATTATAACATTGAGGTGAGGCACAAATTTCATTGTAAATATGTTATGGATGTTGTATTATGTAGTTATATGATGTATTATTTGTAAGTACTATATTGACACCTCTAGCGTCATTCGGGCCAAGGTTGCAGCTGTTGTGTTAAGCACAGTTTCCCCCGCTTGCCCAAACAGCGTAACATTCACTATACCGGTGTCATCTTTGAGCTCAACCATGAGACGACATCTGTATCGAGATAAATATTTGTGTGTAAAATATTGATCTAAACATCTTTAAATGTGAATTTGCATGTGTTATAGCTGGTTAACCTGGGAGTAGTGTTGGATTGGGAGTTGCGGCAAGTATGACAGTTTGAATGAATACACTCTTGCTGGCACATATCACATGCATTGAACCATCCCTGCTGTGTGGTTGGGATGATACGAATGCAAACTCTTATTCAAGCTTCATTGAATGCTTCCTGAGAAAAATGTGGCAGTGATTCAATTAAATATCACATTGTTGTGTAGTAAGAGCTTACATGACCTGACATTGGAAAGTAATATGACGACAGTATTGCGTGAAGTAATGATACCAATGCCGACTGAAGTTCTGCAATCGTGAATGGTGTCATGATGTTCGGTGTGGCGATTGAATGTTGGTGGTGCAATTGTTGGAACATAAGATGCGATTAATGGTACTGGATGCATGTCTCGTTTGGGCAGCTAATGGTTTATATAGTGCATAACTGGTAAGTGGTAAATTGTTTAGGAAGTATATTAAGAATACGATGTGGGGTAATGTGCTCTATTAGAAAAAAATCATGTGTATTGTTAGATGGGGATTGAAAGATTGTTTCGTATCCATGCCGATACCTAGAAATTAGTGAAGGAGGCGTATTTCTGTACATATTCGATCATGCTGTATAATTTGCTACTTGTCAATTTTCCAACAACAGGATAGTACTGTATTACACTGATAGATACTGTAGCATCATCAATGTTATGGTTCGTGAAATGACTGCGATGTAGTTTTACAGATGGTTAAAGTTGTTATGGTATTGTTTGTGCCAAGTGTGTGGGTGCAATACTGTTGTATGCCAAGTGTTTGGGTTGCATGGTAGATAGGCATATGTTGAGAATGCATGTGAGCAAGCAACCCGATAAAGAATTCAGAGTGTTCATCATCATTTCACTGCAATTGTAAATTTTGCATAGATAACTTATCCATTTGTTGGCACACATTTCTATTTCATGGGGAAGCTGACAATGAGATGGGTTTGGTATAATTGATCAGTTGTTAGTAGCTCAAATGTATCAGTATGTTATACTGAGCCTGCCTTTTAGATGGTTATAAGATTCAAGCTTATTACATATAACATGTGTGATATTGTGATAATACGTTATACACATATGTTGTGTAGCTGTTCAAAGGTAGGATTAATCTATTGGTATGAATGAATGCACAAATTGTGTGCCAGATATATGACCATTGCGTTAGCTTATTGTCGGCGATAATGGTTGTCGTAGCTTACAAATCCCACTACACAAGTTCAATTCTTCTCCCGGTCAACTATACACACAAGGGATGTATATGGTATTTGCATTTTCGCAATTACAATTATAGGACCAAGTTATCAAGTTTTCCATGAAAATGTATGTATACGATTGTATGGGTAGGGCAATAAGCTATTTTTTGGGTGGTGCCGGAGAATTACACGACACGTGAAGAGGCTAAACAACAACCTACATACGTAAAAGCTGGAGAAGTTGATTGTTTGATGAACATCGGAATTAAAGTGATATATTGCTAAAAAAAAGGAAGAAAAAAAAAAACCTTAAAATTAGGTATATGTACGGAGGACATTATCAATGTAATACATTCAGTGCACAAGTAACACAGTAATCGAAGAATATTAAATGAAGCATGTAATGATACGAATTGTTAATTACATGACTCAAACCAACAAGTATACAATTGGTACGCAAGTATTAAGTTGCGTACTATTTCAGGAACATCATATAATATATTTAGCACACAATAGTGGGGACCAGTATGGGAAGCAGTAAAGCGGATACTGTTGGATCATATGTCGATTTCGATAAGATAGCAAGTAATGCGGTACAGTTTTTTATAAAAAACCAGTATGAATCTCGATTGTAATAGTTAGTGGAATGTGATCTAGGTAAAGAAGCATCGTGTAAATATTCACATATCTTTTGAATTTGTTTAGACTGATCATGTTTAGAAATTATTGAAGCTACGTACTTGCAAGGCTATATAGACTTATGTGCTAATACCCTGTTTTACCTATATAGGTTAATAATAAGGTTATGCATTTGGTCAATTTGATGTCTTAAGCATAGAGGACCTTATCGCCTGATTATACATGCGGCTGTAACAATATAAGTAAGCAACATCAGAATCAGTAATTTCGATATGCCAAACAACCACACGCTGAACATTTATTCAAAATATGATACAAATAGCTGGAATTATGCAGCTAATCCGTATCACTGGGTGACATATAACGACTACACGCTTCTAACTTGTCTTCTGTAATCAAATCCTGTATAATTTCTGGGGCTTCATATAGAATTTTGCATTCATCTAATTGCTGTGCTCCCATACTTGCAAGCTGTTTGGCGACGCAATTTTCTAAGTAGTCGATATGATTTAGGGCTATGTGCATGTCTCGCAGCAGAATATGCCCCTGGTTGATTTGATTTCTCATACCTGCAGGAAAATCTCTGACAAAATGGAATATCTTTATTGCTTTGTAGCATGAAGTCTGTATTTCTATGTTACTCCAGTTTTTATCACAAGCCAAGTGAATGCCGTGATAGATTGCCCAAAGTTCACTCTCAAGTTTATTTGTTGCGTCTAATTTTCCTATGAAACCAAGCATCCAGTTATCTTCATTCTCTCGGCAAGCTGCACCGATACCACCACTGCTTGTTGCAGAAGCTCCAAAGCCATACACACTTATTCTGGCAATCCCTGTATCAACCATATATTATACACAGAATTACACCACAAATCATAAAACACATGCACATTTATGTTATCGGTGATTAACATGACTGAATGTATAATACTTACTTTGCAAGTTAGGCACGCTTCTAGGAGGGATTTCACCCTGGAGAGTTGTTGCACTGAGTAAAGTTCGGGATGTAGCGGATGAGTCTGACGACTCCTCCTTTGGAGATGACATCAAAGGCAGCGATTGTTAATTTTCCCAGTTTTGTCTATCCAGTTGTTGTGGTGGTGCAACATTGGGTTGTATGGAGAGGGAGACAGATTTAGTATTATAGCTGACAAATTATGGCACGCATTTCGATAGTAGCAACTGGATATGTTGCTGTGTCTTCTGGCGCTCATGTATTCTGATCACGTGTATAAATTTGGATGCGTGTAATTGTGTCTTCATTTATATACATGATTTGGATATGAATGAAGTGGCATTGGAGTACATTTCATACGCATTTGTAACTATAAATGTATGGCAGTTAATATTTCAGTTGGTAACAGTATCAACACAGTTGAACAAAAGACAACTTCATCTAATGTGCGTAAGATGCCGTAATAGCAAAACTACATCCCATTTACGATAAGTATTGGTATACGCGTACGTGATTCTGGTTAAGGTTCGGTGTCAACATTATACTCTGATGACAGCAAAGATGACGATGGCTGGGGGTTCTTTATATTATGATTCTTTGAATTGGTAATGGTTTTACAAATGATTATAGAAAGTAACAATATCGATTTGGATTGTATCGTATGCGGACAGTGTCAGCACCGAGTATTAATCAATCAGAGATTTATTTTGTTTGTTCGTTTTTTTTTCTTTTTTTTTTTTTTTTTTTTTTTTTTTAAATTTTTATTTGATATACAAACGAGAAATATACAGAGACACTGTATTTCGAAACTGATGCAGGCATGTTTGATACATTACACAAAACTGTGTAACTCTTTAATGCAATCTATGGTGGGAAATTGTATCTATATACATGCAACAATAAATACAACATTGAAAAGGGGATCTATGCAATGCATACAGTGGGTGGAGATTAAAACAGTCAGTGGGCTCTTCATCTTCCATTATATAGCTGTTGCTATAAAAACATTCCTAAAACTTTCAAAAACATTATATCAGAATAGCTATGGACAAGAAAGAGGACGGTGCAATAAAGTCTCCAGAAACTGCAGAAAAGAAATCAAGCAGCAAGGGGAAGCGACACAGTGAAGTCAAAAAGCGGAAGAAGCCGAAGTATACTGTAAGCACGGAGAGCAGTGAAAGTGATAATGAAGTTGTTTCGGAAACATGGCATCAGCATGATTATGTTGTTGGCAAAGGATCCGAGACTACAGTTTACTCAGGAAACGAAGACGAAGACGAGGCATGCGACAGTGATACGGCGAGATCGTACGAAAGGAATAAGAAAGCTATTTTAGCTGTGTTTCGCCGACAGAGGGAGGCATGACGTAAAGAAAGAGCAGAGCGACAGGAACGATTGAAAATGAAAGCCAACGATGTTAATGAAAAAAATTCAAAGAAAAAGCGTAGAAAATAAATTAATTATTATATTTTATTTGTAATATGTCGCATAATTTATGTTACAAATCTATTACTCGGGCATGAATGGCTATTATAAATTTTGAAGTTCATATCAAGGATGCCTGCTTTGGTTAGTTTCATTATGGAAAGTTATTGGTGGTAGTTGCATAATAATATACCACGAAAATGCACAAAATAGGAATCACATGAGAAAAATATGAGCAAGATTACTGCTGTATCTTGGATTAACAGACGTTTAGAATTCAATACAATCCAACGTATATTACGAAAAGTATATTTCATGTAACTGTTTATTTTCTCCTATAATATGGAATGGATGTTATTACAGATATGATATGAACATAGACGCACAGTATTAAGACTGTGATTGTATTTCCTTTGAACATCTATTATACAAAAGCATATGTTATGTACTTTAGAATACAATAAATAGTATATTACCGATAATTTCGTTGTGCATTAGCAATTGAACGATAGAACAGTACATAATATTTAATCAGATACGTAGATGTCGTTAAATACTATGCATAAATATCACAATGCACACACAATTACAATAGCATAAAATTGACCACAATTAAACAAACAACTGACCAGACTATATATATCGGAGAAATTTCAGTGCGGTGAAGTTACCACTGGATCACCACTCATCAAAAAATACACCTCAGCATTAATTGAGGTTTCATATATGATCAACACCTAGTTTTACCAAATCAGATGATGTCTACGACACAGGTATGAAACATCTGTTCACAAAAGCCTATTAAAACAGGCAACTGTTAGCTTTACTCTGGTTACATTAGCAATGCAGTTCTGCAGAAGGGGGATAAATGAGAAATAACATAACAAAAAGCATACACAAATACCACAGATGATTGCTACGCATGACAATTACTGGCGGTAGACTGTTGCCCGAAACATTGGAATACTGGGATCAACCAATTCAATCACGCATGCATCATTAAGCGCTAGCTGAGAATGCAGCACGTATTTAAACCAAGAAAGACGACGGTGGAAAGGATTTCCTGCATGCGTGAAACCACATGTTGTTTCCCATCTCATGTAGCCATTATCCGATGTTTCTAGCCACACTTTGTTCGGGGTACCAGTCAAGTATTCTCGCACAACATATGTAGGAATGTTCTGCACAATTTAAAATAACCTGTTGATATCATGCATCAATGCAAATGTCCCAAGGAATTAGAAATTAAGTACTTACAACTCCGCCCTTTCTCGTAGTGTAAGAATGAATGATGCGGAATGCAAAGAATGGCACTTCAGTGTTGTGAGCTTGCGCACGAGCGAGAGCATGATTTTCTTGTGGACCCATTCGAAAGACAGATGAATTGAGACCGTAGTTGATTTCCACAGCAGATTCATCCATGAAACGGACCTTGAAATTCAAATTGCCTTCATATTTGAACATAAGCACAGCTTTAGGAGGGATGCGATAAGCACTGGCAAATTGAAGCCATCCCATGCCAAAGTAATGCTCATTTTCTACTTGATCGATGCAGATATTCCACGATGCCCCGTTGGGCACATGTAGGTAAACAATGTGTGCAATGCTGTCGTAGTGACGAGAAACATACTTTGGAGGGATTCGCTGCACAAGGAAAATGGTTATCCAACAGAGGTAGCTAATCAATAAATTGTAATTAAGGAGAACATGTACACAAATTGCCCAAGATTGTTACCAGGGTGGTATCTTTCTTGTTAAATGGATCGTAAAGCTTGAAGAAGCGAGGTGCTATTTCTTTAATGCCTGCAGTAGCGTTGCTTTCCTGCTTAACAATACTGTGGTAAGTGATTTCGGTGCACGTTGGATCCATTATCCTTATATCATAGCTCAGATTCGCTCTAAATTTGAAGAAAACAAAATATCCCAAACTGATTGAGTTGAATTTGACCACAGTTTTCCACCCATTGCCAAGATACAGTTCATTGTTGCCTGCAAGAATCGTCGTGTCAAAGATTGCGCCGGAGGGAGTTCGTAGCTGGACAATCTTTCCAACATCTTTCCTGTATACATCAACAAAGATACGGGGCAAGGACTGCAAGCGGAACAACGGTTGATTAGATTGCATGCTTGAAATAATATTGTTAAGTTCCTTGTATGCAGAACATGTACTCAATAACTATTTTAAAACATAGGCATATACTGATATTAGAAGCTTTATATATAAGCTTACCAGTCTGTCATTTTCTGGATCACTGGATACGATAACTTTGAAGAAATTCATACTGTTTCCAATGCTGAGGCCTTAACTGCTAACATTTGATTATAGAATGTAGGCTGTGTATACAAATGGCAACCACATCAGTTCTTTAATAAGTTCATATTGTATTACACACACACACACACAAACGCACACTACAGTGACAAATCGGGAGGATCATAACATAGTTATGCATTCTCACAGTGACACAAACATAATGCGGTTCAAAGTACCCAAGAACTCGTGTTTTATATATTTATTCATTTACACATTTCAAATCTTCAGCATCTTGAGCATGCATACTTTGCTGAAATAGTACTTACAGGCAAAAGTACAGAAACAATATCGAAGGGGGAAAAACAGATTGTCACTATGAGCTCGCAATTGCAAACACTACAGATTGAAAATGTTGAATACAATAACACAAACAGATGATAGCTGATTTCAATGAGTTGGGTATATGTATATAAGCAGGTATTCTTATGAACTTGTTCTAACCCCTTTTTTTTTTCATGTGATATTACAATTTGGAAGGAAAACCCTAAACGAAACATACCTGAAGCAGGTGAATCCTGGCGGCGATACCTAAGATTTGCAATATGAAGGGTTGGGTGGGAGGAGCAGTGGGTGGTCATGAATACCCAACGAAGTTTTGCGCGATTAATTTATTATGCTCGACTAAAATTGCAGTGCAGGCCCTCCTATGTCTAGATATTTAATATTATGCATATGATTGGCTGAGTTTACTCGAGAACTAATACATAATAGTTGTTTGCTGGGAACTAATTGAGTCTTCGTTTAAGAAATTAATATATTTGCATCGGCGTTTAAAAATTATACGAAAGATTATTACGTATAAATTGGAGTTTAGTCTTGCATTGTACTAAGGTTGCAATTTTATTAATAACTGATCTTATTACAATTTTGTATTCGTCAAAGTTTAAATTGCTATGTCATCTATCACACCGGCCTGATTTGTACGCAGGTAAATTTAACTAACCGCTAATTGCATCAAAACAATGTGTACATAATAACTTTCGTATAGATGTCTATAAAAGACGTCTATTTTACAATGACACAGCAATAATCAGACACTAACTTGAATAATATATGCAAATACATGAATCATAGAAAATTACTGACGTCAAACAACATTGGATTGCCGGCAATCAATGTGAAGCTGGATATCTTAAAGAGATGGATGTGCAATGAATAAATATTAGAGGTGGCGTATGAAAATATATGAAGGAAAAGCACCGATACAAAACAAACAAAACATTATATGTTATCTTACACATATGTTGTCCCAAAGGTATACCCAAAAAAATACCCAGGTCTCTGCTATGATTCGAGACATTACTTTACCCTACCACTACAACAGAATAGGAAACTATATAGTATGGCATCTTCATATGCACAAAATGACTGACATGTTTTGCTCTGAAACTGCACAAAAAATATTAGCAAAAGGCATAAAAATAACAACTGTGTAAGCACAAGTTGTTAATTTTATGCACTGCTGTCTCCAGAATGCACTGCTAAGTGCAGTCCTTATATCTACATACATATCTGATCACATAGTTTTACAGGCCTTCATCACAGAGTTAATTTTATGCAATCTCAACTTGGCGAACACTCCACTTGTTGAGCCAGCGTGGATTCTTGCTGCTGGACGGAGCCAGGCGGAAATAGAACCGTTTGTCTACCGCTGCATCATTCGCCTTGGACAACACATCGCTCTGTTCCTGCATGGCAGTATAAGACGACTATATTAATCGACATCACATGGAATCAGCCGCATTTCAACTCAAAATTGCGATATATGGGCGTAGTTAGCTTACATCGGGAGTCATTGCAGACAGGATGACCGCACTCTTATTTAGCACTGTTTCAACAGCATGTCCAAATATAGCAACCTCAAGTTCACCACTGCCATCACCAATTCGAACTCCGAGGCGCCCCCTGCACGATATCAATTTTTTTACATCACAATTAGAAATAATATAATTACATGAGAAAAACACCGTTGCTCACAAATGGACTGTTGTGTATACAACCACAGATGACATGAGTTATTGAATTGGTAAACATTAACTTCAAAAAAATTATGTGAGATTGAACGCGGCATACCATGGTACATAAATGCAGTCATTTTTTTCACAGCCTGGGCAAGCAAATACTTCGCCGAGCACGTGGTTAGTAGCCCGGTTGCACTTGTTGCATGCGGTATACCACGGCCGCTGACTACATGGTGCTACAACAACAGACACTCTCACCCAGACTTCATCAAAACCAGCCTGCTGCAATGCAAAATAACATTAAGTCAATCGGGAACATCGTAGATAAACTTGCTCGCGATTACAATGCTAGACAGGACAAGTTACCGGACTACTTGGTAAATCTGCAATCTTCACAAGTTTGAACTCAGATGTAGAAGTATTGGCAACTTTCTTTTTCAGTAACATCTCAGGGTTACTGATAGCATCAATTTTCTCGTAGTTAGCATCACGCCTGCAATATCTTTAGATTGTTAACATAAACTACCAAACGACAACCTATGCACTACATATAGGTAGATAATGAAGGCAGTTTACCAATCCAACAATTCATCAACTCGTGCATCAGGAACGTCAGTCAAGAACATCGTAGACATGGTAGTTTTCAAGGAGAATCCTGGGAGACACAGGCAAAACCACTTATAAACATAACAGTAGATACAAACATAACATATCATACATCAACATTTCAGCAAAAGATAGCATGTTGATACCGGAGTATTTCGATGCCACAACATTAGTGACGATGACCACTGGCTGGGACTTTGCTAACTTGGCCAGTTTTTCTGCATCAGTAGTTGCTATCTCATCCCAAGCTGACAGGCACACTGGACTCAAACTGTTTGGCAAGGCAAATGAAGTTAGAGAAAATAGCAAATAGATAGAGTGGATAAGATTCAGTAAGGGGAAGGGAACTGGCTGCAAGAACAAATATCCCCGGGAATTTTCAGATGTTACAAGGACTGGTGATGATGCATTCGCAGTTTATCGCCAGCAAAGAAATGGCCGAACTGTTGAGGTGAGAGGGCAAACATTGGACAACAGGTGGGTTGTGCCGTATAATCCTTACTTGCTTGCTAAGTATGACTGCCACATAAATGTGGAAATATGCTCAACCATAAAGGCTGTAAAATATCTGTACAAATATATATACAAAGGTCACGACAGGGTTGTGTTTCAAGTGATATCGGAGCAGAAGGGTTGCATAGATGAAATAAAGGCTTTTCAGTCTGCTAGATGGATTTCCCCGCCTGAAGCTGCTTGGCGTATCTTCAAGTTTCCTTTGAATGAGATGTATCCTCATGTCACTGTCCTCCAGCTTCATCTACCTGGAATGCAGTCCATTGCATTCAACAAATATACGAAACTTGCGTATATCGCGACGGATAAGAAATATAAGAAGACGATGTTAACCGAATATTTTGAAACAAATAAACGGGATCCAGAAGCTAGGCGGTGGCTCTACAGTGAGTTTCCTGAACATTATGTATGGAATTCTACAAAGTCGGAGTGGACGCCTCGGAAGAAAGGTGATGCTATTGGTCGTATAGTGGCTGCTAATCCCGCGGAAGGTGAGCGTTTCTTCTTGCGTATACTACTAATGCATGTCAGAGGTGCAGAATCATACGAGCATCTTCGGACCGTCAGTAGTCATGTGTGTGAAACATATCGTGATGCTTGCGAAAAACTTGGGCTGCTTGAGAAAGACACTGCATTGGAAGATTGTTTAGAAGAGGCTACAACATTCCAGATGCCACACACTTTGCGACGACTGTTTGCCACCATTCTGGTCTTCTGCCAGCCGAGTAATCCTCGGCAGCTGTGGGAACGATTTTATGCTAAGCTTTCTGAAGACTACCGTCGTGGAGAAGCCTATAGTGAAGGTCAGGTCCTTTCAAGAACTCTAAGACATGTAAACATGGTTCTTGAGTCAATGGGAAGGCAGTTAAGAGATTATAACCTGCCGATGGATATTAATGGTTCGGATGAAGTTGCACCGCTAAATCGAGAGATCGATGAAGAGTTAGCAATTCCTATCCCTGCAGAAGACATTGCGGCATCAAAGCAACTGAATGAGGACCAGCAAACTGCATATGATGTAATCATTGATCATGTTTTGCGGAAGAAAGGTGCGTGTTTCTTTGTTGATGGGCCTGGTGGAACTGGGAAGACATTCCTTTACAGAGCTATTCTCGCTCGTATTCGTGGCATGGGTTATATTGCATTGGCTAATTCAAGTACAGGTATTGCAGCATCCAATTTACCTGGGGGTCGAACATCGCATTCTCGCTTCAAGCTACCTCTGGACACAAAAGAGAGGAGTTGCTGCAACATTGGGAAGCGGACTGCCTTAGCAGAGCTGATTCGACAATCAAGTGTAATTATATGGGATGAGGTCACAATGGCAAAGAAGCAGAATATCGAGGCTTTTGAATCTATGCTCCGCGATATATGATCGAGCAACGAATTGTTTGGAGGGAAGGTTGTTGTTTTCGGTGGTGATTTTAGGCAAGTACTTCCTGTGACAGTGCGAGCAACGAAGGAGGAATGCATATGTAACAGCATTGTTGCTTCACACCTGTGGCCTCATATGCGCCTATTACGTCTAACGGCGAACATGAGGGCAATACATGATCCATCTTTTGCGGAGTTTCTACTATCAGTCGGGGATGGCAGCTTGCAAGAAAATGATGAATCTTTATTAAAGCTACCGCAATCTATGGTTGTGCCTTTTGTAAATGAAAGAGCATCGATTAATGCTTTCATTGATTACGTTTACCCTAACTTTGAAAGCGATTGCTTGAAATCTGATTACCTTGTCTATCGGGCCATCTTGACACCAAGAAATGATTGTGTTGATTTACTGAATCAAATTTTACTTGATAGATTCCCTGGTAACACACATGTCTACACAAGTTTTGATCATTGTCTTCCTGGTAGCCGAGATAACCATTCTTTAGAGTTTTTACATACTCTTACACCTAATGGACTGCCTCCTCATGAGCTACGCTTAAAACGTGGTTGTCCTGTGATGTTGTTACGAAATTTAGATCCATCTGCCGGGATGTCTAATGGTATTAAACTCATTTGTAAAAATCTCCTCCCTAATGTCATACATGCTGAAATAGCTATAGGACACAATAAAGGGAAGGATGTCTTCATACCTAGGATACCACTCAGGCCATCTGAGACAGATAACTACCCAGTTGAGTTTGAAAGAAAACAATTCCCGGTCCGACCGTGCTTTGCTATGACAATTAACAAGTCCCAAGGCCAAACCTTGCAGTATGTTGGTATTTATCTTCCTCAACCAGTATTCTCGCATGGTCAACTCTATGTTGCATTATCTCGAGCAACGTTGTCTGCGTCAGTGAAAATTTTAATACGTCCACTTGATAATATCCAAACTGTTGACAGTACCCAGAATGTTGTGTATAAACATCTGCTGCGTCGAGCATCGGGGCAATTATAATAGTGATTCGCAATAGGAATGGTATATACTACATATACATACATACATATATAATCTTTTGTGTTTTTTATTATTATTATCTATTTATTATTATTATTATTATTATTTTTTTTATTATTTTTTTGTCATGCTTTCGTTTGTGTCACTGGATATACGACACATGAAATTATGGCCCCGAATATGTGCTTACTATAATCTTGCCTGGCTGCATTATTATGGTTTAAATTTGTTGTTCGCTTGATTTTGCTACATTAAATGTACTTGCTGCAAAGTTAAACGATTGCATGATTATGCATCAAGTTTTTTTTACGATCTGAAAAGCATGTAACTAAAAATGTGGTGCTTATATATGCTGTCTGTGTGTTGTTGTTGTAAACTAGGGATGGAAAGTGATATGCTGAAGTTATCTGCCCTGACTGATCAATTGAAAGAATGGAAGATTAAACTTCGTGTCGTCGAGAAGTACCGTGCAACAACAGCTCGATTTGGCAACACTAAGTATCAGCGATATGTCCTTTGTGATAGCGAGGTTAGTTAACGAGTAGTACACTGACCTCACCTAATACCTGTGTCATAATTATCATTACCTGCTTTGTCCTATGCAGGGCAAAAAGATACAAGCCACAGCCTTTGACTCTGAAATTGAAACGTTCGACAAACAGCTACATCCATATCATTCATACTGGTTCAGTGATGGAGCTGTACGCCGTGTTAACCCGCAACATCGCTACATTGATCACGATTATGTCCTTGTTCTGGATCCTCAGATGAAAATTGTACCAGTCGAAGATGCTGCAGATGAAAGGGGAGCTGTTACGTTCAATTTCAAGAATCTGACTGACGCTCGCGACCTCATCGGGAAACCTGACAAATTTGGTAGTTTCCCCCAATATTTTAGCATTGCATCGCTTGCTGTGTTGTTTATGCGTTGCTCTTATTTAGTTGTGCTTGTTATTGCTGTGCTTTCCGTGGCTATCTCTGTTCGTTCCATCAAAATTTACATACTCACAATATATGTATCCATGTGCAGATGTTGCAGTGATAATCATAGTTGTCATGTCGCCGAAAACAGTGCCATGGAAGGATTCAAGTGCTCGTTCGAAGGTTCGAGATATAGTTGTTGTCGACGATACGTAAGTTTTTGGATGTGCTTTGCTTACTTCTAATATACTGCTCTGCGCCTATTCTTGTTAGTTAGGTATGATCATATTATAGGCAGTGGAAGTTCTTGAATCAATAGTATAATTAAATATTTTCTCCTACACTGCAAATATTGCTTTGTTATGCTCTGTAAAGTAATAGAAGAATGAAAGCATACTAGGTCAACATTAAGCTTGTACAATGTGATTTGTGAGCAATGAACCATCAGTGTATGCAATAAAGATATTCTTGATTTGCCTGATAAATTAATATGACCATGTATAACACTTGTATGTTCCTTTGATTCATCAATTTTGTTTAGTTTATACTGGTATGGAATGCAGATATGAAATATACATGTTATATATATGTAAGATGCCTTTAGTTATTTATGATGCTGAAAATTGTTATGTAATCGATGATATCATATCGTGTCTTTTCCCTTCCCCTTACTGAATCTTATCCACTCTATCTATTTGCTGTTTTCTCTAACTTCATTTGCCTTGCCAAACAGTTTGAGTCCAGTGTGCCTGTCAGCTTGGGATGAGATAGCAACTACTGATGCAGAAAAACTGGCCAAGTTAGCAAAGTCCCAGCCAGTGGTCATCGTCACTAATGTTGTGGCATCGAAATACTCCGGTATCAACATGCTATCTTTTGCTGAAATGTTGATGTATGATATGTTATGTTTGTATCTACTGTTATGTTTATAAGTGGTTTTGCCTGTGTCTCCCAGGATTCTCCTTGAAAACTACCATGTCTACGATGTTCTTGACTGACGTTCCTGATGCACGAGTTGATGAATTGTTGGATTGGTAAACTGCCTTCATTATCTACCTATATGTAGTGCATAGGTTGTCGTCTGGTAGTTTATGTTAACAATCTAAAGATATTGCAGGCGTGATGCTAACTACGAGAAAATTGATGCTATCAGTGACCCTGAGATGTTACTGAAAAAGAAAGTTGCCAATACTTCTACATCTGAGTTCAAACTTGTGAAGATTGCAGATTTACCAAGTAGTCCGGTAACTTGTCCTGTCTAGCATTGTAATCGCGAGCAAGTTTATCTACGATGTTCCCGATTGACTTAATGTTATTTTGCATTGCAGCAGGCTGGTTTTGATGAAGTCTGGGTGAGAGTGTCTGTTGTTGTAGCACCATGTAGTCAGCGGCCGTGGTATACCGCATGCAACAAGTGCAACCGGGCTACTAACCACGTGCTCGGCGAAGTATTTGCTTGCCCAGGCTGTGAAAAAAATGACTGCATTTCTGAACCATGGTATGCCGCGTTCAATCTCACATAATTTTTTTGAAGTTAATGTTTACCAATTCAATAACTCATGTCATCTGTGGTTGTATACACAACAGTCCATTTGTGAGCAACGATGTTTTTCTCATGTAATTATATTATTTCTAATTGTGATGTAAAAAAATTGATATCGTGCAGGGGGCGCCTCGGAGTTCGAATTGGTGATGGCAGTGGTGAACTTGAGGTTGCTATATTTGGACATGCTGTTGAAACAGTGCTAAATAAGAGTGTGGTCATCCTGTCTGCAATGACTCCCGATGTAAGCTAACTACGCCCATATATCGCAATTTTGAGTTGAAATGCGGCTGATTCCATGTGATGTCGATTAATATAGTCGTCTTATATTGCCATGCAGGAACAGAGCGATGTGTTGTCCAAGGCGAATGATGCAGCGGTAGACAAACGGTTCTATTTCCGCCTGGCTCCGTCCAGCAGCAAGAATCCACGCTGGCTCAACAAGTGGAGTGTTCGCCAAGTTGAGATTGCATAAAATTAACTCTGTGATGAAGGCCTGTAAAACTATGTGATCAGATATGTATGTAGATATAAGGACTGCACTTAGCAGTGCATTCTGGAGACAGCAGTGCATAAAATTAACAACTTGTGCTTACACAGTTGTTATTTTTATGCCTTTTGCTAATATTTTTTGTGCAGTTTCAGAGCAAAACATGTCAGTCATTTTGTGCATATGAAGATGCCATACTATATAGTTTCCTGTTCTGTTGTAGTGGTAGGGTAAAGTAATGTCTCGAATCATAGCAGAGACCTGGGTATTTTTTTGGGTATACCTTTGGGACAACATATGTGTAAGATAACATATAATGTTTTGTTTGTTTTGTATCGGTGCTTTTCCTTCATATATTTTCATACGCCACCTCTAATATTTATTCATTGCACATCCATCTCTTTAAGATATCCAGCTTCACATTGATTGCCGGCAATCCAATGTTGTTTGACGTCAGTAATTTTCTATGATTCATGTATTTGCATATATTATTCAAGTTAGTGTATGATTATTGCTGTGTCATTGTAAAATAGACGTCTTTTATAGACATCTATACGAAAGTTATTATGTACACATTGTTTTGATGCAATTAGCGGTTAGTTAAATTTACCTGCGTACAAATCAGGCCGGTGTGATAGATGACATAGCAATTTAAACTTTGACGAATACAAAATTGTAATAAGATCAGTTATTAATAAAATTGCAACCTTAGTACAATGCAAGACTAAACTCCAATTTATACGTTATAATCTTTCGTATAATTTTTAAACGCCGATGCAAATATATTAATTTCTTAAACGAAGACTCAATTAGTTCCCAGCAAACAACTATTATGTATTAGTTCTCGATTAAACTCAGCCAATCATATGCATAATATTAAATATCTAGACATAGGAGGGCCTGCACTGCAATTTTAGTCGAGCATAATAAATTAATCGCGCAAAACTTCGTTGGGTATTCATGACCACCCACTGCTCCTCCCACCCAACCCTTCATATTGCAAATCTTAGGTATCGCCGCCAGGATTCACCTGCTTCAGGTATGTTTCGTTTAGGGTTTTCCTTCCAAATTGTAATATCACATGAAAAAAAAAAAGGGGTTAGAACAAGTTCATAAGAATACCTGCTTATATACATATACCCAACTCATTGAAATCAGCTATCATCTGTTTCTGTTATTGTATTCAACATTTTCAATCTGTAGTGTTTGCAATTGCGAGCTCATAGTGACAATCTGTTTTTCCCCCTTCGATATTGTTTCTGTACTTTTGCCTGTAAGTACTATTTCAGCAAAGTATGCATGCTCAAGATGCTGAAGATTTGAAATGTGTAAATGAATAAATATATAAAACACGAGTTCTTGGGTACTTTGAACCGCATTATGTTTGTGTCACTGTGAGAATGCATAACTATGTTATGATCCTCCCGATTTGTCACTGTAGTGTGCGTTTGTGTGTGTGTGTGTGTGTAATACAATATGAACTTATTAAAGAACTGATGTGGTTGCCATTTGTATACACAGCCTACATTCTATAATCAAACGTTAGCAGTTAAGGCCTCAGCATTGGAAACAGTATGAATTTCTTCAAAGTTATCGTATCCAGTGATCCAGAAAATGACAGACTGGTAAGCTTATATATAAAGCTTCTAATATCAGTATATGCCTATGTTTTAAAATAGTTATTGAGTACATGTTCTGCATACAAGGAACTTAACAATATTATTTCAAGCATGCAATCTAATCAACCGTTGTTCCGCTTGCAGTCCTTGCCCCGTATCTTTGTTGATGTATACAGGAAAGATGTTGGAAAGATTGTCCAGCTACGAACTCCCTCCGGCGCAATCTTTGACACGACGATTCTTGCAAGCAACAATGAACTGTATCTTGGCAATGGGTGGAAAACTGTGGTCAAATTCAACTCAATCAGTTTGGGATATTTTGTTTTCTTCAAATTTAGAGCGAATCTGAGCTATGATATAAGGATAATGGATCCAACGTGCACCTAAATCACTTACCACAGTATTGTTAAGCAGGAAAGCAACGCTACTGCAGGCATTAAAGAAATAGCACCTCGCTTCTTCAAGCTTTACGATCCATTTAACAAGAAAGATACCACCCTGGTAACAATCTTGGGCAATTTGTGTACATGTTCTCCTTAATTACAATTTATTGATTAGCTACCTCTGTTGGATAACCATTTTCCTTGTGCAGCGAATCCCTCCAAAGTATGTTGCTCGTCACTACGACAGCATTGCACACATTGTTTACCTACATGTGCCCAACGGGGTATCGTGGAATATCTGCATCGATCAAGTAGAAAATGAGCATTACTTTGGCATGGGATGGCTTCAATTTGCCAGTGCTTATCGCATCCCTCCTAAAGCTGTGCTTATGTTCAAATATGAAGGCAATTTGAATTTCAAGGTCCGTATCATGGATGAATCTGCTGTGGAAATCAACTACGGTCTCAATTCTTCTGTCTTTCGAATGGGTCCACAAGAAAATCATGCTCTCGCTCGTGCGCAAGCTCACAACACTGAAGTGCCATTCTTTGCATTCCGCATCATTCATTCTTACACTACGAGAAAGGGCGGAGTTGTAAGTACTTAATTTCTAATTCCTTGGGACATTTGCATTGATGCATGATATCAACAGGTTATTTTAAATTGTGCAGAACATTCCTACATATGTTATGCGAGAATACTTGACTGGTACCCCGAACAAAGTGTGGCTAGAAACATCGGATAATGGCTACATGAGATGGGAAACAACATGTGGTTTCACGCATGCAGGAAATCCTTTCCACCGTCGTCTTTCTTGGTTTAAATACGTGCTGCATTCTCAGCTAGCGCTTAATGATGCATGCGTGATTGAATTGGTTGATCCCAGTATTCCAATGTTTCGGGCAACAGTCTACCGCCAGTAATTTGTCATGCGTAGCAATCATCTGTGGTATTTGTGTATGCTTTTTGTTATGTTATTTCTCATTTATCCCCCTTCTGCAGAACTGCATTGCTAATGTAACCAGAGTAAAGCTAACAGTTGCCTGTTTTAATAGGCTTTTGTGAACAGATGTTTCATACCTGTGTCGTAGACATCATCTGATTTGGTAAAACTAGGTGTTGATCATATATGAAACCTCAATTAATGCTGAGGTGTATTTTTTGTTTGTGTGTTTTTTTTTATAATTATTAGATATTTGTTTCGCAGTCAGACAGAGACATGCTGTAACACTGAAATCACCTGGTGTGGGTGGTAATGTCATCTGTAAATAATTTGCATACGATGGCACGCATTACAAGAATACCAGCAACCTACTTATTTATATTTATCCATGTACATAACTAAGTGATAAATTCTTTACAGCATGGTACAATGCATTTTTTCCAGAGAAACATCACTTAGGAAAGTTATGAGTAATTAAGCCAAACTGGTAGTTGGCTAAACCAGTTGAATGTGATGTAGCAAACGTACAAGATGCGTAACGACGATAAGTAATTAGTGGATAACCAATCCATTTTATTGATAAAACAATATTAGTTGTAACCACTGATGGTTATTCATTGCCATTATATGTTGAAGAACACATCGATTGTTGGAAGGTTGGGGAAGCGTCTGGGGTTATTTTTTGTCTGTCAATGCAATATTGATTTGTGATGATTCCATGTTTGGTTAGAACAATTTATCATACCTTGCTAACTATACCTTGTATTGATTCTAGGCAGAGGTTGTAGTGTATGGTTTTCTTGTTTTCCGTGCTACTGTTGTTATATACTTCGGAGGAGGCATTCTTGTATGTGCATTGTGACAAGATATTATTTGATCAAAAAACATGTTGGCAATATTCTCCAGAAGCGCATGTCAACTACCTGTGATGACGCACGCAACGAATGAAGAATGCAAATGTAATATCAGGATTGATGTACATCACTGGATTTGTTTGCATTTATCGCATTGAACGAAGGACACGAGCCCAATACATGATTTGCGTCTTGTGGAGTTTGTATTATCAAACGGGGATGGCAGCTTATGCAATAACGACAAAGCCATATTAAAGCTATTGCAATCAATGGTTGTGCCTTTTGTATATGTGAGAACATTGATCATCATTTTCACCGGACATGCCTACTCTAATTTTGGATCTGATTGCTTCAGGCCTGAGTACATCGTGGACCTAGCTGGCTTGACATGAAGGATTGCTTATTGTGATATCTGGAAAGAAATTTTACTTGTCAGACGCTTTCATAACCCACACATCTATACAAGTTTTGATTAGTTGTCCTGTGAAACGCTTACGAATATTAGATCCATCTGCCAATACCCTTTCGACGTCTGTTTGTCGGATGAGCGGAGAAATGTGGTTGTCATTGCCGGTCACTGTAAATAGTCTTAAGATATATAGGTATATTATATTTAGAGTAATCGGATTCATAGCTGATAGTAGCTTCTCCATAACATGAATAGTTTAAAACTTGTGAATATTACATTAAAACAGCAAAAAGATAAACACTCGATATTGCAGCATTGCAGCAAGGAAAGTACATTGGCAGTCAACATGCATGGCATCAATAAAAGCCTGTACTATATTTGCCTTCAGTAATGGTTCTTATAAGTGTTTAGTCTGCTTTTTGAACCCGGCGAACGACCCACCTCGTTAATCTTGGGTTCCTGTTTTGTGTGCATCTGAGTATGCGGACGTAGAATTTCTGTGATGTTCCTCTCGCATTTGCGGCTAGTAGGAGATTCTGTTGTTCCTGAATATGAAATTGTGGTTGGTGTTGTTATCGAGTATATATATTGCCTATTTTAAAAGATAAGAATACCTGCTCAGACATTGTTGACATTGTGACAAGGGTGTTGTCTAAGACAGTTTCAACAGGTAGCCCAAATATTGTGGCATCCATTATCCCAGTGTCATCTTGTAACTCAACATAGAGGCGGCCGCTGTATCGAAGGGTTGTGTGGTTGTTAGTTTGCATATATTTCATGTCAAGAACAAATGTAGTATAGAGTAGAATAATTGTTGCATATATTGTACACTGAATAGTTATCTAACCATATGATTGCATCCTGGGTAGAATTGCCGCATTTATTGCAGATCTGTCCCAAGCACTCATTTTTGCAATTTCGGCATGCTTTGAACCATGGCTGCTGGGTTGTTGGTATTGCAGTCATTGATACCTTAATCCATGTTTCTCTGTATAAGGGCTGTCAGGTATAATTAATTAGGTGTTAGCTTTTCGCAATTGTTATGCTGTGGACAAGATAACTAAATGGAAGAAACAACTCACCAAAGTAGCCCTAACTGCTGATATGTTGCTGACTTCCATTGAAAGCCGTCGCACCAATGCTGTATGTTGATAATAGTATAGATTCTGGAGGTACTCCTTTTATAGGATTCTTGCTCTACTTAGTTAGTTGAACTATTGTGCACAGGATAGAACGGCACGCATTACTATGTGTTGCATAAACCGAGGCTACCGCATATCGATGAAATGAAACATGCTCAGCAAAGTTGGGATGAAATGATATATGAATGTTAATTACGATGCTCTTGGTTATAGTGTCAACATGATTTAGTTATATATGCATGTTATTATCCTCTTGTTCAGCATAACGGTATGCATGCAATTACATGGTCGACATAGTTGGGATTGGGTTATAGCCGAAGTAGATATGCAAAATAAGTAACCCTTGCCTGTCTACGCTGTTGTACTTACAGTCAATTATAGGAGTTTGTACACTATGCAGTATCAACAATAATGGCAAAGTAGAAAATATAACGAAATTTTATTCAATGCAACAAAGCCACACAGAAACATGGTACTGCACCACATATCGTACAACAAAGGGAAATGAAATATAACAAAGTACGTCACGAGAGAAATTTATGTCGATACATATTCACGACTGGATCTTATTCACTATTATTGCCATTGCGTCGTCACGTTCACGCAATCTTAACATGGCGGACCACCCACCTAAATATGCTGCGATTGGTTTGGTGTACGCCTTTTACAACACGCACATAGAAAGGTGTTGATGCATTGCTTGTGTTGGCATTGATGATGAGAGACTGGCATTCCTGGTGTCATATTATAACATTGAGGTGAGGCACAAATTTCATTGTAAATATGTTATGGATGTTGTATTATGTAGTTATATGATGTATTATTTGTAAGTACTATATTGACACCTCTAGCGTCATTCGGGCCAAGGTTGCAGCTGTTGTGTTAAGCACAGTTTCCCCCGCTTTCCCAAACAGCGTAACATTCACTATACCGGTGTCATCTTTGAGCTCAACCATGAGACGACATCTGTATCGAGATAAATATTTGTGTGTAAAATATTGATCTAAACATCTTTAAATGTGAATTTGCATGTGTTATAGCTGGTTAACCTGGGAGTAGTGTTGGATTGGGAGTTGCGGCAAGTATGACAGTTTGAATGAATACACTCTTGCTGGCACATATCACATGCATTGAACCATCCCTGCTGTGTGGTTGGGATGATACGAATGCAAACTCTTATCCAAGCTTCATTGTATGCTTCCTGAGAAAAATGTGGCAGTGATTCAATTAAATATCACATTGTTGTGTAGTAAGAGCTTACATGAACTGACATTGGAAAGTAATATGACAACAGTATTGCGTGAAGTAATGATACCAATGCCGACTGAAGTTCTGCAATCGTGAATGGTGTCATGATGTTCGGTGTGGCGATTGAATGTTGGTGGTGCAATTGTTGGAACATAAGATGCGATTAATGGTACTGGATACATGTCTCGTTTGGGCAGCTAATGGTTTATATAGTGCATAACTGGTAAGTGGTAAATTGTTTAGGAAGTATATTAAGAATACGATGTGGGGTAATGTGCTCTATTAGAAAAAAATCATGTGTATTGTTAGATGGGGATTAAAAGATTGTTTCGTATCCATGCCGATACCTAGAAATTAGTGAAGGAGGCGTATTTCTGTACATATTCGATCATGCTGTATAATTTGCTACTTGTCAATTTTCCAACAACAGGATAGTACTGTATTACACTGATAGATACTGTAGCATCATCAATGTTATGGTTCGTGAAATGACTGCGATGTAGTTTTACAGATGGTTAAAGTTGTTATGGTATTGTTTGTGCCAAGTGTGTGGGTGCAATACTGTTGTATGCCAAGTGTTTGGGTTGCATGGTAGATAGGCATATGTTGAGAATGCATGTGAGCAAGCTACCCGATAAAGAATTCAGAGTGTTCATCATCATTTCACTGCAATTGTCAGTTTTGCATAGATAACTTATCCATTTGTTGGCACACATTTCTATTTCATGGGGAAGCTGACAATGAGATGGGTTTGGTATAATTGATCAGTTGTTAGTAGCTCAAATGTATCAGTATGTTATACTGAGCCTGCCTTTTAGATGGTTATAAGATTCAAGCTTATCACAAGTTGTGTGTGTGATCTGAATTTGCAGGGCTATGAAGTGTTGCCACAATACTGTTATGTGTCAGCTGTCAAAGTTGCATGTTTGATGCAAATTTCCTAAGCTTGCATGTAGTGTCGGTATGCTTCTTAAGTTGAATAGCAACTTTTGATGTTTGTGATGAAAATGCCAGTCTCAGCATGTTTCATACGCTAACTGACTGGCACGCATACCTAGTCTAGTTGGGAAGATAGCCATTGTGTGAGAAAAGATTGTGGTTTGTGAAAACCAATCAGGGAAAAGATAATTGGTATATTACATATAACATGTGTGATATTGTGATAATACGTTATACACATATGCTGTGTAGCTGTTCAAAGGTAGGATTAATCTATTGGTATGAATGAATGCACAAATTGTGTGCCAGATATATGACCATTGCGTTAGCTTATTGTCGGCGATAATGGTTGTCGTAGCTTACAAATCCCATTACACAAGTTCAATTCTTCTCCCGGTCAACTATACACACAAGGGATGTATATGGTATTTGCATTTTCGCAATTACAATTATAGGACCAAGTTATCAAGTTTTCCATGAAAATGTATGTATACGATTGTATGGGTAGGGCAATAAGCTATTTTTTGGGTGGTGCCGTAGAATTACACGACACGTGAAGAGGCTAAACAACAACCTACATACGTAAAAGCTGGAGAAGTTGATTGTTTGATGAACATCGGAATTAAAGTGATATATTGCTAAAAAAAGGAAGAAAAAAAAAACCTTAAAATTAGGTATATGTACGGAGGACATTATCAATGTAATACATTCAGTGCACAAGTAACACAGTAATCGAAGAATATTAAATGAAGCATGTAATGATACGAATTGTTAATTACATGACTCAAACCAACAAGTATACAATTGGTACGCAAGTATTAAGTTGCGTACTATTTCAGGAACATCATATAATATATTTAGCACACAATAGTGGGGACCAGTATGGGAAGCAGTAAAGCGGATACTGTTGGATCATATGTCGATTTCGATAAGATAGCAAGTAATGCGGTACAGTTTTTTATAAAAAACCAGTATGAATCTCGATTGTAATAGTTAGTGGAATGTGATCTAGGTAAAGAAGCATCGTGTAAATATTCACATATCTTTTGAATTTGTTTAGACTGATCATGTTTAGAAATTATTGAAGCTACGTACTTGCAAGGCTATATAGACTTATGTGCTAATACCCTGTTTTACCTATATAGGTTAATAATAAGGTTATGCATTTGGTCAATTTGATGTCTTAAGCATAGAGGACCTTATCGCCTGATTATACATGCGGCTGTAACAATATAAGTAAGCAACATCAGAATCAGTAATTTCGATATGCCAAACAACCACACGCTGAACATTTATTCAAAATATGATACAAATAGCTGGAATTATGCAGCTAATCCGTATCACTGGGTGACATATAACGACTACACGCTTCTAACTTGTCTTCTGTAATCAAATCCTGTATAATTTCTGGGGCTTCATATAGAATTTTGCATTCATCTAATTGCTGTGCTCCCATACTTGCAAGCTGTTTGGCGACGCAATTTTCTAAGTAGTCGATATGATTTAGGGCTATGTGCATGTCTCGCAGCAGAATATGCCCCTGGTTGATTTGATTTCTCATACCTGCAGGAAAATCTCTGACAAAATGGAATATCTTTATTGCTTTGTAGCATGAAGTCTGTATTTCTATGTTACTCCAGTTTTTATCACAAGCCAAGTGAATGCCGTGATAGATTGCCCAAAGTTCACTCTCAAGTTTATTTGTTGCGTCTAATTTTCCTATGAAACCAAGCATCCAGTTATCTTCATTGTCTCGGCAAACTGCACCGATACCACCACTGCTTGTTGCAGAAGCTCCAAAGCCATACACACTTATTCTAGCAATCCCTGTATCAACCATATATTATACACAGAATTACACCACAAATCATAAAACACATGCACATTTATGTTATCGGTGATTAACATGACTGAATGTATAATACTTACTTTGCAAGTTAGGCACGCTCCTAGGAGGGATTTCACCCTGGAGAGTTGTTGCACTGAGTAAAGTTCGGGATGTAGCGGATGAGTCTGACGACTCCTCCTTTGGAGATGACATCAAAGGCAGCGATTGTTAATTTTCCCAGTTTTGTCTATCCAGTTGTTGTGGTGGTGCAACATTGGGTTGTATGGAGAGGGAGACAGATTTAGTATTATAGCTGACAAATTATGGCACGCATTTCGATAGTAGCAACTGGATATGTTGCTGTGTCTTCTGGCGCTCATGTATTCTGATCACGTGTATAAATTTGGATGCGTGTAATTGTGTCTTCATTTATATACATGATTTGGATATGAATGAAGTGGCATTGGAGTACATTTCATACGCATTTGTAACTATAAATGTATGGCAGTTAATATTTCAGTTGGTAACAGTATCAACACAGTTGAACAAAAGACAACTTCATCTAATGTGCGTAAGATGCCGTAATAGCAAAACTACATCCCATTTACGATAAGTATTGGTATACGCGTACGTGATTCTGGTTAAGGTTCGGTGTCAACATTATACTCTGATGACAGCAAAGATGACGATGGCTGGGGGTTCTTTATATTATGATTCTTTGAATTGGTAATGGTTTTACAAATGATTATAGAAAGTAACAATATCGATTTGGATTGTATCGTATGCGGGCAGTGTCAGCACCGAGTATTAATCAATCAGAGATTTATTTTGTTTGTTCGTTTTTTTTTCTTTTTTCTTTTTTTTAAATTTTTATTTGATATACAAACGAGAAATATACAGAGACACTGTATTTCGAAACTGATGCAGGCATGTTTGATACATTACACAAAACTGTGTAACTCTTTAATGCAATCTATGGTGGGAAATTGTATCTATATACATGCAACAATAAATACAACATTGAAAAGGGGATCTATGCAATGCATACAGTGGGTGGAGATTAAAACAGTCAGTGGGCTCTTCATCTTCCATTATATAGCTGTTGCTATAGAAACATTCCTAAAACTTTCAAAAACATTATATCAGAATAGCTATGGACAAGAAAGAGGACGGTGCAATAAAGTCTCCAGAAACTGCAGAAAAGAAATCAAGCAGCAAGGGGAAGCGACACAGTGAAGTCAAAAAGCGGAAGAAGCCGAAGTATACTGTAAGCACGGAGAGCAGTGAAAGTGATAATGAATTTGTTTCGGAAACATGGCATCAGCATGATTATGTTGTTGGCAAAGGATCCGAGACTACAGTTTACTCAGGAAACGAAGACGAAGACGAGGCATGCGACAGTGATACGGCGAGATCGTACGAAAGGAATAAGAAAGCTATTTTAGCTGTGTTTCGCCGACAGAGGGAGGCAGGACGTAAAGAAAGAGCAGAGCGACAGGAACGATTGAAAATGAAAGCCAACGATGTTAATGAAAAAAAATCAAAGAAAAAGCGTAGAAAATAAATTAATTATTATATTTTATTTGTAATATGTCGCATAATTTATGTTACAAATCTATTACTCGGGCATGAATGGCTATTATAAATTTTGAAGTTCATATCAAGGATGCCTGCTTTGGTTAGTTTCATTATGGAAAGTTATTGGTGGTAGTTGTATAATAATATACCACGAAAATGCACAAAATAGGAATCACATGAGAAAAATATGAGCAAGATTACTGCTGTATCTTGGATTAACAGACGTTTAGAATTCAATACAATCCAACGTATATTACGAAAAGTATATTTCATGTAACTGTTTATTTTCTTCTATAATATGGAATGGATGTTATTACAGATATGATATGAACGTAGACGCACAGTATTAAGACTGTGATTTTATTTCCTTTGAACATCTATTATACAAAAGCATATGTTATGTACTTTAGAATACAATAAATAGTATATTACCGATAATTTCGTTGTGCATTAGCAATTGAACGATAGAACAGTACATAATATTTAATCAGATACGTAGATGTCGTTAAATACTATGCATAAATATCACAATGCACACACAATTACAATAGCATAAAATTGACCACAATTAAGCAAACAACTGACCAGACTATATATATCGGAGAAATTTCAGTGCGGTGAAGTTACCACTGGATCACCACTCATCAAAAAATACACCTCAGCATTAATTGAGGTTTCATGTATGATCAACACCTAGTTTTACCAAATCAGATGATGTCTACGACACAGGTATGAAACATCTGTTCACAAAAGCCTATTAAAACAGGCAACTGTTAGCTTTACTCTGGTTACATTAGCAATGCAGTTCTGCAGAAGGGGGATAAATGAGAAATAACATAACAAAAAGCATACACAAATACCACAGATGATTGCTACGCATGACAAATTACTGGCGGTAGACTGTTGCCCGAAACATTGGAATACTGGGATCAACCAATTCAATCACGCATGCATCATTAAGCGCTAGCTGAGAATGCAGCACGTATTTAAACCAAGAAAGACGACGGTGGAAAGGATTTCCTGCATGCGTGAAACCACATGTTGTTTCCCATCTCATGTAGCCATTATCCGATGTTTCTAGCCACACTTTGTTCGGGGTACCAGTCAAGTATTCTCGCACAAAATATGTAGGAATGTTCTGCACAATTTAAAATAACCTGTTGATATCATGCATCAATGCAAATGTCCCAAGGAATTAGAAATTAAGTACTTACAACTCCGCCCTTTCTCGTAGTGTAAGAATGAATGATGCGGAATGCAAAGAATGGCACTTCAGTGTTGTGAGCTTGCGCACGAGCGAGAGCATGATTTTCTTGTGGACCCATTCGAAAGACAGAAGAATTGAGACCGTAGTTGATTTCCACAGCAGATTCATCCATGATACGGACCTTGAAATTCAAATTGCCTTCATATTTGAACATAACCACAGCTTTAGGAGGGATGCGATAAGCACTGGCAAATTGAAGCCATCCCATGCCAAAGTAATGCTCATTTTCTACTTGATCGATGCAGATATTCCACGATGCCCCGTTGGGCACATGTAGGTAAACAATGTGTGCAATGCTGTCGTAGTGACGAGCAACATACTTTGGAGGGATTCGCTGCACAAGGAAAATGGTTATCCAACAAAGGTAGCTAATCAATAAATTGTAATTAAGGAGAACATGTACACAAATTGCCCAAGATTGTTACCAGGGTGGTATCTTTCTTGTTAAATGGATCGTAAAGCTTGAAGAAGCGAGGTGCTATTTCTTTAATGCCTGCAGTAGCGTTGCTTTCCTGCTTAACAATACTGTGGTAAGTGATTTCGGTGCACGTTGGATCCATTATCCTTATATCATAGCTCAGATTCGCTCTAAATTTGAAGAAAACAAAATATCCCAAACTGATTGAGTTGAATTTGACCACAGTTTTCCACCCATTGCCAAGATACAGTTCATTGTTGCCTGCAAGAATCGTCGTGTCAAAGATTGCGCCGGAGGGAGTTCGTAGCTGGACAATCTTTCCGACATCTTTCCTGTATACATCAACAAAGATACGGGGCAAGGACTGCAAGCGGAACAACGGTTGATTAGATTGCATGCTTGAAATAATATTGTTAAGTTCCTTGTATGCAGAACATGTACTCAATAACTATTTTAAAACATAGGCATATACTGATATTAGAAGCTTTATATATAAGCTTACCAGTCTGTCATTTTCTGGATCACTGGATACGATAACTTTGAAGAAATTCATACTGTTTCCAATGCTGAGGCCTTAACTGCTAACATTTGATTATAGAATGTAGGCTGTGTATACAAATGGCAACCACATCAGTTCTTTAATAAGTTCATATTGTATTACACACACACACACACACAAACGCACACTACAGTGACAAATCGGGAGGATCATAACATAGTTATGCATTCTCACAGTGACACAAACATAATGCGGTTCAAAGTACCCAAGAACTCGTGTTTTATATATTTATTCATTTACACATTTCAAATCTTGAGCATCTTGAGCATGCATACTTTGCTAAAATAGTACTTACAGGCAAAAGTACAGAAACAATATCGAAGGGGGAAAAACAGATTGTCACTATGAGCTCGCAATTGCAAACACTACAGATTGAAAATGTTGAATACAATAACACAAACAGATGATAGCTGATTTCAATGAGTTGGGTATATGTATATAAGCAGGTATTCT
Source organism: Linanthus parryae (assembly GCA_023055425.1). NCBI lineage: Eukaryota > Viridiplantae > Streptophyta > Magnoliopsida > Ericales > Polemoniaceae > Linanthus > Linanthus parryae. The sequence goes on along the minus strand of JALGPY010000007.1, from coordinate 68,323,601 downwards.
TATGAACTTGTTCTAACCCCTTTTTTTTTTCATGTGATATTACAATTTGGAAGGAAAACCCTAAACGAAACATACCTGAAGCAGGTGAATCCTGGCGGCGATACCTAAGATTTGCAATATGAAGGGTTGGGTGGGAGGAGCAGTGGGTGGTCATGAATACCCAACGAAGTTTTGCGCGATTAATTTATTATGCTCGACTAAAATTGGAGTGCAGGCCCTCCTATGTCTAGATATTTAATATTATGCATATGATTGGCTGAGTTTAATCGAGAACTAATACATAATAGTTGTTTGCTGGGAACTAATTGAGTCTTCATTTAAGAAATTAATATATTTGCATCGGCGTTTAAAAATTATACGAAAGATTATTACGTATAAATTGGAGTTTAGTCTTGCATTGTACTAAGGTTGCAATTTTATTAATAACTGATCTTATTACAATTTTGTATTCGTCAAAGTTTAAATTGCTATGTCATCTATCACACCGGCCTGATTTGTACGCAGGTAAATTTAACTAACCGCTAATTGCATCAAAACAATGTGTACATAATAACTTTCGTATAGATGTCTATAAAAGACGTCTATTTTACAATGACACAGCAATAATCAGACACTAACTTGAATAATATATGCAAATACATGAATCATAGAAAATTACTGACGTCAAACAACATTGGATTGCCAGCAATCAATGTGAAGCAAGATATCTTAAAGAGATGGATGTGCAATGAATAAATATTAGAGGTGGCGTATGAAAATATATGAAGGAAAAGCACCGATACAAAACAAACAAAACATTATATGTTATCTTACACATATGTTGTCCCAAAGGTATACCCAAAAAAATACCCAGGTCTCTGCTATGATTCGAGACATTACTTTACCCTACCACTACAACAGAACAGGAAACTATATAGTATGGCATCTTCATATGCACAAAATGACTGACATGTTTTGCTCTGAAACTGCACAAAAAATATTAGCAAAAGGCATAAAAATAACAACTGTGTAAGCACAAGTTGTTAATTTTATGCACTGCTGTCTCCAGAATGCACTGCTAAGTGCAGTCCTTATATCTACATACATATCTGATCACATAGTTTTACAGGCCTTCATCACAGAGTTAATTTTATGCAATCTCAACTTGGCGAACACTCCACTTGTTGAGCCAGCGTGGATTCTTGCTGCTGGACGGAGCCAGGCGGAAATAGAACCGTTTGTCTGCCGCTGCATCATTCGCCTTGGACAACACATCGCTCTGTTCCTGCATGGCAATATAAGACGACTATATTAATCGACATCACATGGAATCAGCCGCATTTCAACTCAAAATTGCGATATATGGGCGTAGTTAGCTTACATCGGGAGTCATTGCAGACAGGATGACCGCACTCTTATTTAGCACTGTTTCAACAGCATGTCCAAATATAGCAACCTCAAGTTCACCACTGCCATCACCAATTCGAACTCCGAGGCGCCCCCTGCACGATATCAATTTTTTTACATCACAATTAGAAATAATATAATTACATGAGAAAAACACCGTTGCTCACAAATGGACTGTTGTGTATACAACCACAGATGACATGAGTTATTGAATTGGTAAACATTAACTTCAAAAAAATTATGTGAGATTGAACGCGGCATACCATGGTACAGAAATGCAGTCATTTTTTTCACAGCCTGGGCAAGCAAATACTTCGCCGAGCACGTGGTTAGTAGCCCGGTTGCACTTGTTGCATGCGGTATACCACGGCCGCTGACTACATGGTGCTACAACAACAGACACTCTCACCCAGACTTCATCAAAACCAGCCTGCTGCAATGCAAAATAACATTAAGTCAATCGGGAACATCGTAGATAAACTTGCTCGCGATTACAATGCTAGACAGGACAAGTTACCGGACTACTTGGTAAATCTGCAATCTTCACAAGTTTGAACTCAGATGTAGAAGTATTGGCAACTTTCTTTTTCAGTAACATCTCAGGGTCACTGATAGCATCAATTTTCTCGTAGTTAGCATCACGCCTGCAATATCTTTAGATTGTTAACATAAACTACCAGACGACAACCTATGCACTACATATAGGTAGATAATGAAGGCAGTTTACCAATCCAACAATTCATCAACTCGTGCATCAGGAACGTCAGTCAAGAACATCGTAGACATGGTAGTTTTCAAGGAGAATCCTGGGAGACACAGGCAAAACCACTTATAAACATAACAGTAGATACAAACATAACATATCATACATCAACATTTCAGCAAAAGATAGCATGTTGATACCGGAGTATTTCGATGCCACAACATTAGTGACGATGACCACTGGCTGGGACTTTGCTAACTTGGCCAGTTTTTCTGCATCAGTAGTTGCTATCTCATCCCAAGCTGACAGGCACACTGGACTCAAACTGTTTGGCAAGGCAAATGAAGTTAGAGAAAACAACAAATAGATAGAGTGGATAAGATTCAGTAAGGGGAAGGGAAAAGACACGATATGATATCATCGATTACATAACAATTTTCAGCATCATAAATAACTAAAGGCATCTTACATATATATAACATGTATATTTCATATCTGCATTCCATACCAGTATAAACTAAACAAAATTGATGAATCAAAGGAACATACAAGTGTTATACATGGTCATATTAATTTATCAGGCAAATCAAGAATATCTTTATTGCATACACTGATGGTTCATTGCTCACAAATCACATTGTACAAGCTTAATGTTGACCTGGTATGCTTTCATTCTTCTATTACTTTACAGAGCATAACAAAGCAATATTTGCAGTGTAGGAGAAAATATTTAATTATACTATTGATTCAAGAACTTCCACTGCCTATAATATGATCATACCTAACTAACAAGAATAGGCGCAGAGCAGTATATTAGAAGTAAGCAAAGCACATCCAAAAACTTACGTATCGCCGACAACAACTATATCTCGAACCTTCGAACGAGCACTTGAATCCTTCCATGGCACTGTTTTCGGCGACATGACAGCTATGATTATCACTGCAACATCTGCACATGGATACATATATTGTGAGTATGTAAATTTTGATGGAACGAACAGAGATAGCCACGGAAAGCACAGCAATAACAAGCACAACTAAATAAGAGCAACGCATAAACAACACAGCAAGCGATGCAATGCTAAAATATTGGGGGAAACTACCAAATTTGTCAGGTTTCCCGATGAGGTCGCGAGCGTCAGTCAGATTCTTGAAATTGAACGTAACAGCTCCCCTTTCATCTGCAGCATCTTCGACTGGTACAATTTTCATCTGAGGATCCAGAACAAGGACATAATCGTGATCAATGTAGCGATGTTGCGGGTTAACACGGCGTACAGCTCCATCACTGAACCAGTATGAATGATATGGATGTAGCTGTTTGTCGAACGTTTCAATTTCAGAGTCAAAAGGCTGTGGCTTGTATCTTTTTGCCCTGCATAGGACAAAGCAGGTAATGAAAATTATGACACAGGTATTAGGTGAGGTCAGTGTACTACTCGTTAACTAACCTCGCTATCACAAAGGACATATCGCTGATACTTAGTGTTGCCAAATCGAGCTGTTGTTGCACGGTACTTCTCGACGACACGAAGTTTAATCTTCCATTCTTTCAATTGATCAGTCAGGGCAGATAACTTCAGCATATCACTTTCCATCCCTAGTTTACAACAACAACACACAGACAGCATATATAAGCACCACATTTTTAGTTACATGCTTTTCAGATCGTAAAAAAAACTTGATGCATAATCATGCAATCGTTTAACTTTGCAGCAAGTACATTTAATGTAGCAAAATCAAGCGAACAACAAATTTAAACCATAATAATGCAGCCAGGCAAGATTATAGTAAGCACATATTCGGGGCCATAATTTCATGTGTCGTATATCCAGTGACACAAACGAAAGCATGACAAAAAAAAATAAATAATAATAATAATAATAATAATAATAAATAGATAATAATAATAAAAAACACAAAAGATTATATATGTATGTATGTATATATAGTATATACCATTCCTATTGCGAATCACTATTATAATTGCCCCGATGCTCGACGCAGCAGATGTTTATACACAACATTCTGGGTACTGTCAACAGTTTGGATATTATCAAGTGGACGTATTAAAATTTTCACTGACGCAGACAACGTTGCTCGAGATAATGCAACATAGAGTTGACCATGCGAGAATACTGGTTGAGGAAGATAAATACCAACATACTGCAAGGTTTGGCCTTGGGACTTGTTAATTGTCATAGCAAAGCACGGTCGGACCGGGAATTGTTTTCTTTCAAACTCAACTGGGTAGTTATCTGTCTCAGATGGCCTGAGTGGTATCCTAGGTATGAAGACATCCTTCCCTTTATTGTGTCCTATAGCTATTTCAGCATGTATGACATTAGGGAGGAGATTTTTACAAATGAGTTTAATACCATTAGACAGCCCGGCAGATGGATCTAAATTTCGTAACAACATCACAGGACAACCACGTTTTAAGCGTAGCTCATGAGGAGGCAGTCCATTAGGTGTAAGAGTATGTAAAATCTCTAAAGAATGGTTATCTCGGCTACCAGGAAGACAATGATCAAAACTTGTGTAGACATGTGTGTTACCAGGGAATCTATCAAGTAAAATTTGATTCAGTAAATCAACACAATCATTTCTTGGTGTCAAGATGGCCCGATAGACAAGGTAATCAGATTTCAAGCAATCGCTTTCAAAGTTAGGGTAAACGTAATCAATGAAAGCATTAATCGATGCTCTTTCATTTACAAAAGGCACAACCATAGATTGCGGTAGCTTTAATAAAGATTCATCATTTTCTTGCAAGCTGCCATCCCCGACTGATAGTAGAAACTCCGCAAAAGATGGATCATGTATTGCCCTCATGTTCGCCGTTAGACGTAATAGGCGCATATGAGGCCACAGGTGTGAAGCAACAATGCTGTTACATATGCATTCCTCCTTCGTTGCTCGCACTGTCACAGGAAGTACTTGCCTAAAATCACCACCGAAAACAACAACCTTCCCTGCAAACAATTCGTTGCTCGAGCATATATCGCGGAGCATAGATTCAAAAGCCTCGATATTCTGCTTCTTTGCCATTGTGACCTCATCCCATATAATTACACTTGATTGTCGAATCAGCTCTGCTAAGGCAGTCCGCTTCCCAATGTTGCAGCAACTCCTCTCTTTTGTGTCCAGAGGTAGCTTGAAGCGAGAATGCGCTGTTCGACCCCCAGGTAAATTGGATGCTGCAATACCTGTACTGGCAGTAGCCAATGCAATATAACCCATGCCACGAATACGAGCGAGAATAGCTCTGTAAAGGAATGTCTTCCCAGTTCCACCAGGCCCATCAACAAAGAAACACGCACCTTTCTTCCGCAAAACATGATCAATGATTACATCATATGCAGTTTGCTGGTCCTCATTCAGTTGCTTTGATGCCGCAATGTCTTCTGCAGGGATAGGAATTGCTAACTCTTCATCGATCTCTCGATTTAGCGGTGCAACTTCATCCGAACCATTAATATCCATCGGCAGGTTATAATCTCTTAACTGCCTTCCCATTGACTCAAGAACCATGTTTACATGTCTTAGAGTTCTTGAAAGGACCTGACCTTCACTATAGGCTTCTCCACGACGGTAGTCTTCAGAAAGCTTAGCATAAAATCGTTCCCACAGCTGCCGAGGATTACTCGGCTGGCAGAAGACCAGAATGGTGGCAAACAGTCGTCGCAAAGTGTGTGGCATCTGGAATGTTGTAGCCTCTTCTAAAAAATCTTCCAATGCAGTGTCTTTCTCAAGCAGCCCAAGTTTTTCGCAAGCATCACGATATGTTTCACACACATGACTACTGACGGTCCGAAGATGCTCGTATGATTCTGCACCTCTGACATGCATTAGTAGTATACGCAAGAAGAAACGCTCACCTTCCGCGGGATTAGCAGCCACTATACGACCAATAGCATCACCTTTCTTCCGAGGCGTCCACTCCGACTTTGTAGAATTCCATACATAATGTTCAGGAAACTCACTGTAGAGCCACCGCCTAGCTTCTGGATCCCGTTTATTTGTTTCAAAATATTCGGTTAACATCGTCTTCTTATATTTCTTATCCGTCGCGATATACGCAAGTTTCGTATATTTGTTGAATGCAATGGACTGCATTCCAGGTAGATGAAGCTGGAGGACAGTGACATGAGGATACATCTCATTCAAAGGAAACTTGAAGATACGCCAAGCAGCTTCAGGCGGGGAAATCCATCTACCAGACTGAAAAGCCTTTATTTCATCTATGCAACCCTTCTGCTCCGATATCACTTGAAACACAACCCTGTCGTGACCTTTGTATATATATTTGTACAGATATTTTACAGCCTTTATGGTTGAGCATATTTCCACATTTATGTGGCAGTCATACTTAGCAAGCAAGTAAGGATTATACGGCACAACCCACCTGTTGTCCAATGTTTGCCCTCTCACCTCAACAGTTCGGCCATTTCTTTGCCGGCGATAAACTGCGAATGCATCATCACCAGTCCTTGTAACATCTGAAAATTCCCGGGGATATTTGTTCTTGCAGCCAGTTTTAGGTCGCATGCAAGGGCACTGTCGGTTAAACTCACCACATGGACCATGCATCATATGTTTCTTCACTGCATTATGTAAATGAGGATTTGCATGCGGGTCAGGTATTTCGGCAGATATGTACTTGTCAATTCTATCAGGACTCATTAACTTGGCAAATTTTTTTAGAATCAAGAGGAAATGCACATGTGGTAGACCCCGCTTCTGGTACTCAATCACGTAAGTGTAAGCAGCAATTGGGCCAAGTATCTCCCTATCAATCAAATCCCGCTTGAATTCTACTGTTTTCGCCCGGAAAATTCGCGCTACTAAATCAGGCCGGTTTTGAGGTTGCTCAAATGGTAGAAGCTCCGCACGAATCTCTGCCCAATTGGGATTGCATGTCATCGTGACAAGGTAATCAGGTTTACCGTATTTACGCACCAAAGCCATTGCATCCTGGTAACGACGCTTCATATCACGGGGCCCACCTACAAAAGACGGCGGCAACACGACTTGACGCCCGACATTATTTGGGTTCATTTCCCCTGCAGTGATGCTGTCCAGTATTCCCTGGTAAAGATCCGCTCGGATGGTGTCCTGATGCTGACGCACATAATCTAGCCTGCTTGTCTCAAGTTTCACATACATATCGACCATGTATTGCTGAAGCAGACGCCCAAAGAACAACATCGATGACCGGCGTATATCTCGCATCTGTAACCGGTAGCAGTAATACTGACGACAGCTAACAGTTGCACTGTCAGACTCCGCATCACTTGGACCTGCAATTAGAGGCTCATTATTCAGCAACACACCACACACAACGACGCTGGTAATATGAACTCACACATAGTAAGTAACAACATCAAACTACCTTTTCGTGGCTTCTTTTTCGGAGGTTTTTTATAAATTCTAGAATGCCATCCAGGCTGCCCACGAGGAAACATGATAGGATACTGAAGCGGATCAAAACAACCCAGATGATACTGAATACTCTTTGGTTCACCACCCTTATGCCTCACCCTAATATCACGGACATATTTACCAGCACGCGACTCATCGTCAATCCAAATTGCTGCAACCTGATCAGATGTGGGTAAATTTTGCGTTCGCTGATCAAGTCCAGGATCACATTTAATCCGAACATCACAATCAGCAAATTCAGGGCTTGCACTAATAGACTGAAATGACTGGTTATAAGGATTGGCCTCTAGAATATCAGTCAAGCATGAAATAACAGCCGGATCAAGATTTTCAAAAGCCTCCAATCGGCTTTGCAGCTGGAAGGCTGGATCATAGAAATAAACCTGTAGATATCTAGGAGGTTGTTGGCCAGGATCAATATCATTAATGTAGTGGTATATCTGCCCTTGTACACGGAATGTATATATCCCTTTGCTTTTATTCTTCGTGTCAGGATCAGCTTTCACACCCATGGAAGTGAAGGAAAACAGGCAATTGTATGCACGAATATTGTTCCGAAAATCTTCGCTAGTCACATTGTCGGACAAGAGCAACTCTGCCAACGAATTTGGGATCTCATGGGGGGCAAGGACTACACACCCCTCACCGCAGCAAAAGCCATCCGGTTCGTACGCAAATAATTTAGCATCACAATGTGGACATCTCCGTGGAGAGGGCAGCATGCTTGGCTCCATAGGCGGGGGCGGAGCACCCCGCTCCCACTTTTTCTTACGCCTCTGACCTACACAACCAAATAAAAAACCAATTAACAGATATCAAACCATAACTGAAAACACATATAAATACAAATGAAACCATAATCGAGAACAGAAGACTAACGGGGTGGTTGGGGAACTGGAGAAGCACCGCCAGCACGACTATTACATTCACCCACAGATACAGCAGGAGGTACAACAGAGGTCCCTCTATTCCCGGCAGGCACATAGACAGTGTGTGGATGCTGTAATGAACCTGGCGATGAAGAAATTGACGCGCCTGAAGCAATATTCAGCAACCCAGATGACACAGCTGGCATGTAGGACAGCACAGTATTTGGTAAACCATTATAGGCATCCAAAGCAGTACCATATCCGGCCGCAACACCAACATACGGTCTATTCAGCCCAAAACCCCTCATAGCCATGGAACCAACAGGCATGGGATACGGGGAAGCATACCTAGGTGCTTGCACACTACTACCTGGTATCGCGGTATAGACAACAGAACCGGTAACAGAGCCCCTTACATCTGCATTGGGCACAGACGGGCTGGGATTCGCAATACGCCCCCGCGGTCTACCCGAGGGCCGCGGAGCTACGGCAGGCATATTACCTCCTGCAGATGAAGGCCCACTATTCGCATTTTCCGACCGCGGTACTGAGCCAGCATTACACATTAAACCAAGTAAAAGTAACTAAACCAAACAAACAAATAAAAAACCAAAGGGATGGCAAGACATAGATCCCACACGCTAGCAAGCCAGAACAGAAACACAGCAACAAACAACAGGCATGAAACTAAACACACACTGCCAACTCTAACAGACATGAACATACCAGATAAGCGATCAGATGAAGGCCCACCATCCGCATTTTCCAACCGCGGTCTACCCGTCGGCCGAAGAGCCGGGCCAGGAGTGTTAACTTCTGCAGATAATCCTGAACCGCGTGCTAGCTTCTCCCCCACTAAACCCCGGCGAGTACGTTTCCCAAGACTACCTGTAGGCATTTAGAAACTACAGGCCACACACTACAAAAAGCCACAAACATCAATTAACTTCAACCACGATAACAGCATCACAGACACAAAATCTATGCCAAATAACCAAGCAGTAGACAAACCACATTTACACCGCAAATTCTCAGTCGCACCATCAATCCAGACTACACATGATTTATACCGATTCCAACCCCACCGAGATGCCTCATTACTAAAATAAACGCACCAGCTTAAGACACTGAGCCAGCATTACACATTAAACCAGGTAAAATTAACTCAACCAAACAAACAAACAAAAAACCAAAGGGATGGCAAGACACAAATCCCACACGCTAGCAAGCCAGAACCGAAACTCAGCAACAAACAACAGGCATGAACAAAACACACACTGCCAACTCTAACAGATATGACCATACCAGATAAGCGATCACAACGAATTCCTTGCTGAACCAACAGCTGATCAACCTGCAAACACCAACACTGAATGTAAGCAAATGTGAATCAAACTAACCAGGCATCATCTTATCAACTGGCTACAACCACCACATGCAAAGCCTGTACGTATATATAGCACACTTCTACATGCAGTAATAACACCATTAGCCAACAATAAAACCCCAGAACACACACATGCAAGCAATCAAACCACATAGAAATACCTATTTGTTAATCATCATCATAAAAAACACGCATGCAGGTAAGTATTACAACAACCCACATGGCAGAGTAAATATTCAATCCACAATCAACCAAATAAACCCCCCACCCCAACCACCAACTGCCCGAGAAAAAAGAAAAAAGTAAAACCCAAGTCAAAAAACCCAATTCAACAACCACCATACCAATTTCCGGCAGCCGGCGAAAGCAAAACCCACAAGCCGTAGAAAACACGGAGACGAAGAGAGACGAAAGAACTAACCTGGTAACAATAGATTAGCAAATGAAACAAACATCAGAAGAGCCTTCTCCCACATTCTTAAGAATAAATGGCAAAAAGTCGACACCTGTCCCACTAACGATTGCCGGAGACCAGCCACAGCTACTCGGAGCATCGCCACCTGTCCCACCAAGAAGATCACCGACTACGAAGTTCATGCTCCACAGCCCAGACCAACCAGAGACATTTCAAAAGACAATATCGCCCTTCAACCACAGCCTATCCGTTCCACGTCAGCAAGGGCATAACCGACCTTTTCTACACGTCACAATTACGTAGGCATTTCGCTGGCACTTGGTCCGAATTGGCAGCACGTAATTGGACCACCACTGCCACGCAAACTGGCCGTAACTTCTTTTATATAGGTAGTAGGATTTGGATCGTAAAGTAAAGTAATGAACAAAAGGATTTTACAGAGTTCAGTCACAATTGCCTACTCTCTTCCTGAGGGACTTGATCCCTCTAGGATTTCAAACCACTTCTTATTAATCACAGACTTAGCCCTAGATCTCAAGCCTAAGTGAACTACCTTACACCTATACAGCTTGTGGTTGCCAACCTATCTAGTTCCAGCTACAATCAGAGAAACAATAAGAACCTCTTATTGTTCAATAGAACAACAAACTTCTAGAAGTTGATGAGGTTAAGAAATATAAATGAATAATAAAATTTGAAGACCAATTAAGAACACAGAAACAGATAAGAAATGAATGCTCATAATTGTTCTTCAGAATCAGGATGATTGATCTTCTTCTGCAGTGCCGAACCCTTGATAGAGTGAAGAGTGTTTTCATGTAAGTCTCCCACGAATGTACCTCTCTTCTTTTTCACTTGATAAACTCTTTTATTACTCTTTGAAATTCAAAACTCTTTTATAACAAACTTCAGTAACCACCTGAGAAATTTTAGGAACAACCTCCCTGAAATCCTCTTCCTTCAATAGCTATGTTAGAATAGCTGATTTGATTTGTTACGAGGGTTTGAACGACGAACAACCCTGAAACAACTCAATCACAAGATCAAACAAAATCCATAAAATATAGCAATAATATAATGGTTGTTTGGAAAATCTGTTTAATAAATAAACTGGGCTATATTTCTAACTTATAGAAGAAATCTAGATAAATAATATGTAAAGACAATAATAATGACATGATTATGACTCACAAAATGCCAATAATCAATCATATAAAAAGTTAAAACATCCTGAAATAAGAATGAATTAGTCACAAGAATAACTGACTCTGGCTCAAGGCTTCCTCCGAAGCTTTGGAGCTTTGGATGTCATTCAAAGCCTTAGCCTCATTAACTATGATTCTTGATTCAATCAATCAGAGAGGTCAGTTATCATTAGAAACACAACAAAAAGTTAAGAATATTTGAAAGAGACACTATAAGGCTTATAAGCAAAAGTCTAGTTCATTCCCAAGCCTGCAACACAAAAATTGTCAGCATAGTAATGCTACTTCAAAGCTTTGGAGATTTGACAAAGTCTTTTAGTATTTCCGTCTTTCATCATCTTCATAATCAAAACTCCCCTGAGTTCATGTATCCATTAATTCAAATGAATCAATCTCCCCCTTGATGAAAGAAAAAACAAATATTCTTGCTTTGCTAAAAATCCTGCATCTCAATAACAATTAAAATCCAGCAGATAGAAAGAAAACACTTAACAAATATCACATAGCATCAAACATGAACCATCATGAACCAAAACGAAATGGACATAGATAAGTAAACCCTACATTATCCAAACTATCAAACATAATCCATAAAAAGAATAAAATTCTCCCCATTTTTGACTATCATCAAAAGAGTAGAAATGTAGGATCATGTTTAGAGTTTTTTGAAAGAAAAAAAAAAGACTAACCAAACTTCAAGACTTTGGAGAAGAAGAAATAAAGTATATAAATAGAAGGGGTTAAAGGCTTTGAAGCTCTAGATGCAACAAAATCCTTTTCATTCTTTATTCTTTCCACTTAAATTTTTTTTTCTTTCCTTTGTCCTTTCCATTTGCAGTCTCCTTTTTCTCTGACTCATCTTTCTCTTGATCATCATCTGTTGCTCCTTGGTCTTCCTCAGCTTTCTCAGCCTCTTCGTCATCAGATTCTTCCTCATTATCAGCTTCTTCCTCACCACCTGGTTCCTCAACAACTGTTTCATTTGCAGTAACATCTGTACTCTAAGTAGCTTCACCAACAACATCTTCTTCCTCACTTTGATCAAACAAGTTCTTATCATTCAGCATTAATGGTACTTTCTTCTTCTTTTTATTTTTCAGATCATACCTAAGAACCATATCTGAGTCTACACTTTCAGAATCTTGACTTTTAGCAGATGGTACTTCCTCCAGTTCCAAACATTTGATGATCAAGTCCAGCTTCACATTCATCAAAGCTTTGAATTTTCCAAACACAATAGACAAGTAAAAATGAACTTACCTTAAGTCTTCCAGTCCATCTTCCAGGTTCTCCACTTTGTCAATAATCACATAGAAATCCAGATTTTTCGAAGCCTTTGGTGTTGTTGCAGCTTTTGGATTAAAAAAGTCCTTCTCATTTAACTCAGAAACAAACACTCAGAATAAAACTTCCAACTTCCCTCACTAGTTTGCACAACTCCAATCCTTTGGAGATAACTCTAATCAACCATACCAAAACCACTAGTACCTTTTCCCTTATTATTAAGAGGCACCTTGAGATTTGCATAGGGAAATGTATGATTCGTAGTCCAAGTATCATACTAAATCATATGCTCCATGATCACACTAGGCAGATCAACATCAAAGCCTTGACATATCAGATAGATCATAATCAATAGTCTGTCAGTTACCAACTCCTTTGAATGTTCCCTTGGCACAACACACCACATTATGATAGAAAATAGGATTTTGGCTTCACAATTTAACACAACGTGAGTTAATTGTTTAGGTCCAGTTGGTGTTCCCTCTAAGAAAAAATCAGATTTTTCTTTCTCCAAACACTCCCTCCTTCATGTACCTTGTACTTCCTAGGTATTCCCAAAACTTTGGAAAAAACCCTATGATCTAACCTCATATCTACACCATCAACTTTAGAGGTTAAAACATAGTTTTCTCATCAACTTCCTGAATCAAATTAAGATAACCAACCTATTTAGCCTTGGATAAGCGTCAGAACTGGGGTTGACATTTTCCATACAGATGAAACTCTCAGTTTTCTAATGCATTCAATATCAAGTTTATCCAATGACTCCTCATATATCATGCTACGTAAAGCAATCTTAGAAGATGCATAACCATTCAACCAAACACCTTTAACCTCTGAGCTTATGAACCTAGATTCAGGAAGTAAGTGCTTACCATGACCTGAAACATTTTTAGATTTTGCAGCTCTGTGCTTAATCCTTTTCTTATGTTCATCCTTCTTCTCCTCTGGTTTCTTCTTTGAGGTTTGATCCTCCTTTTCTTCCCCATATTTCTTCTTATTTTCTCCATCTTTATTCTTTGCTTCTAATTATCACCCTAAACCATGTTGACTTCCCCATGTTCTTTCTCAAATTCAAACCCAGCTTCTTGCACTTCCTTCTCCTTTATGCTTTTCTTGGCTGGTGGAGTTTCCTCATGCATGCTTGCTGTCTTCACTGAATTTGAGTCTGAGATTGTTATCTCAGTTTTTCTATTTTCCCTCTTCTTCTTCCTCATTGAAGAACCCCGAGTTTTCTGTTGAATTCTTTTTGATTTTCGCTCCATTGGGTTTAGGGTTTGAGAATAATGAGAGGGCGAGAGAGAGAAAGAGACGAAGAGATAAAGATTGAGATGAAGAGAAAATAGCCCTGAAGGTGCTTATAAGTAGGAGAAAATTTCGACACTGATTGGTTTAAAAATGATCCCACAAAAACACATGAAAAAATCAAATCTAGAAGATCTGAAACATTTTTTGTTATTTTGATAAAAGCTCTGAAGAAATAAAATATTCTGTAGTTATCTATTTAGATAATACAAAATATTCAATGATCCAATTATTGATTAAAGTAGCAGATTATTCTCCAAAGCTTCGAAGTACACGTCCAAAGCTTCGGGGAACTTGTGAACTAGACAGAAAAATTTCATATCTTTAAAACATACTTCCAAGGATAGGAAAGTATGATTCCACGGCTTTGAGATTTTAACACACATGCACATATATGATTTAATACTCCCCCTAAACCAATGCATCCTTGTTTAACATACCCAATTCAAGCATTAGGGATGAAACCCTCTCATCAGGCAATGGTTTAGTGAAAATATCTGCAAATTGCTTAGCAGTAGATATAAAAGATAAAGACACATCACATTTCTCAGAATTATCTCTTATGAAATGGTGTCTTACATCAATATGATTAGTTCTCGAGTGTTGCACAAGATTCTTTTTGATTGAAATGGTACTTGTATTGTCACAATGAATAGACACTTTTTTGAAATCATAGCCAAGGTCTCTCAATCGCTGAGCAATCCGCAATACTTGTGAGCAAAAAGCTCCATCTGCAATGTATTCTGCTTCTGCAGTTGACAAGGCTAATAAGTGATGAGCCAAGGAATTGGCAGGACCCTGATGTGCTCTTCCTGTCAACCTTGTACCCTGCAAAGTCTGCATCTGAATATCCCCTCAAACAAAAGTTATACCTTCTTGGATACCAAAGCAATAAGTTTTTGGTACCATTAGATATGTAAAGATTCTTTTGACAGCTACTAAGTGACATTCCTTCAGATCTGCTCGAAATCTTGCACACATACATACACTAAACATAATATCGGGTCTACTAGCTGTTAAGTATAATAGTGAACCAATCATACCCCTATATTTATTTTGATTTACACTTTTACAATTTGTATCCTTGTCTATGTATAATGAAGAACTTATGGGAGTTTTAATAAAACTACCTTGGACTGATACATGTTGTACTTATTGAGCAAGTTCTTTGTGAATTTTACTTGATGCACAACAATTCCTTTCTCATTTGGTGTACATGAAGTCCATGAAAGAAATTTAACTCCCCCATTAAGCTCATTTCAAATTCCCTGCACATTAGACTTGAAAACTTTTTTGATAGTGCATCATTAGTAGCACCAAACAATATATCATCAACATAAATCTGTAACACTAAGATGACTTTCTCATGAGTCTTGATAAAAAGTGTTTTGTCTACTAGACCTCTTTTAAAATTATTTTCAAGTATATACTTTGAAATTCTGTCATACCAAGCCCCAGGAGCTTGCTTGAGGCCATAGAGAGCTTTGTCTAATTTGTAAACATGACCTGGGAAATTTTCATCTTCAAAACCAGGAGGTTCAGCAACAAATACTTCTTCTTGTAAATAATCATTTAGAAAATGACATTTTAGATGCAATACAAGAAGTATTCTGATAGCATTTAACCTGGAAACTGGAGCATATGTCTCCTCATAATCAATGACTTCTTCTTGATTGTACCCCTGTGCCAAAAGTTTGGCTTTGTTTCTCACAAATTTATCATTTTCATCAAGTTTAGTTCTGAACACCCATCTGGTTCCAATAACTGATTGAGTCTTTGGCCTAGGAACCAGGTTCCATACTTTGTTCCGCTAAAACTCATTTAGTTCATTATGTATATAAATGATCCAGTCTGCATCTTGTAATGCCTCCTTTCCGTTCTTAGGTTCAATGTGGTACAAAAGCACTGAAGGCACAAAAGTTCTTCAATTGTCGTCTCGTCTGTGTACCAATTGTTGGATCAGAAATGATTTTATCTATTGGATGAGCTGATAGATATTTGAACCTCTTCCTTGGTGTCCAAGGTTCTAGTTCTCCAGCAATCTTTTCAATCCTTTCAGAATTTGATGCAGTGTCTTGAGCATTTTGTGTTCTGTAAGATCCAATTTAAAGCTTTGAGATTTTGATTCAGAATGATACCCAAACCTTTGAGATTCTTCTGGTTGTTCCTGCAAGTTATTTTTGCCTTCTTTTCCTTTCTCAAAGTCATCATCTGCCTCATACTTATTCAGGATTAGATCTGCATAACGTTCGCTCAAGGAATCATCAGCCCTTTCATCCAAAATCACATGAAGTCTCTCCTCTACCACTTTAGTTATCTTATTGAAAACTCTATATGCTTTTCTTGATTGAGAATAACCAAGAAACACACCTTCATCACTTCTAGCATCAAATTTAACAAGATTAACCTTACCATGATTATGCACATAACAAGTACATCCAAGGGTTTAAAATAAGAAATACTTGGATTTCTGCCTTTGAACAATTCATAAGGAATTTTATTCAACATAGGCCTGATCAAACATCTATTAAGCACATAATTGGTAGAGTTAACAGCTTCTACCCAAAGATATTTTGGTAAATGAATTTCAAGTAGCATGATTCTAGACATACCTTCAAGTGTCCTATTCATTCTCTCAACTTCTCCATTCTGTCGTGGAGTTCTAGGTGCAGAAAAGTTGTGTGAGATGCCATGCTTTGCATAAAATAAATATAAGTCTAACTGATAAAACTCCCTACCATGATCACTTATGAAAGATGCAACATGTAAATTTTTCAAAGTTTGAAGCTATTTACAAAGATTTGAGAATTCAGACAATGCTTCAAATTTTTCTCTAATGAACATAACCCAAAAAAATTTGGAGTAATCATCTACCACAACAAGCATATATCTCTTACCTATGGGTGTTTTTGAACCCTCATAGGACCACACAAGTCCATATGCATCAATTCTAAGGGTCTAGTGGTACTTACAAAGTTCTTTGGCTTGAATGAACTCTTTGTCAGTTTACCTTGGGTACATGCCTTGCAAATCTCATCATCCTTGATTTAATAGATGGTAATCCTCTTACCAAGTCCTTTGAGATGATTTTGTTCATGGTATGCATGCTTAAATTCCCAAGTTTTCTATTACGAATCCTTGAGTCATCCTTCAAAGCTTTAAAGTATTTTAGACTTTCACCTGCAACTTTGTAGTACTCATACCATATACAATGTATGACCAAGGAGCAGTGACTATGCAATTTACGGATTTCTCGTCTTTCATCACACATTTATCCTTGCCAAAAACAACTCTATTAACCTTGTCACACAGTTGAGATATACAGAGCAGATTATACTTCAAACCTTCTACTAAGTAAACATCAGAAATAGAACTTGCAGATTCGTTACCAATACTACCTATGCCAATGATATTGCATTTGGATTTGTCACCAAGTGTGATGTTCCTCCAAATTTCTCTTTAAGATCTGTGAATAATGATTTCTTTCCACTCATATGTCTAGAACAACCACTGTATAGTATTCATTTTTGATCCTTCAAAGCTTTGGTGTCAGCCTGCAAAATTCAATCAATGCCTCAACAGGCTATTAGACCAAGTGTAGAATTTGGATTCATATTTAGAATCAACCATGTTAGGTGGTCTAACTCCTTTAGGAACCAAAATCTTCTTCACTTGTCCCTTAAGTTGATAAGGATAGGTGTTCCTCAGTATGTAAGTTTTTGTCCTTCTAAAGGGGCAAGTTACCTTTTCATGACACTTTTTTCCACAATAATGACATTTTGGAGAATATCTATTTCCTTCTTTCAAAAATGTGGTTTGGGTATTTTTTAGAAAATTTGGAATGTAACCAATTCCACCTTTGTGTATAGAATGCAGACTTCCTCCAAGCATGACATTGAGGTTATGCTTAGAGCCTGCTAATTTTGATAAAACAATCTTTGATTCTTGAAGTTTCTTTGTCAAAGAAGTGTTTTGTTACTCTAAATCATTTGAGTGATATTTCAGATCAACAAACTTATCAGTTAAAAAAGTGTTCTGATCTACAACTTCTTTGACATGTGCTTTCAAAGCTATGAACCTACTGTCCAAGGATTTGATGTCACTATCAATTTTGACTTAGACACCTCAAGAGTTTTATTGTGCAAAATTAAAATCAAGTTTTCTTTTGCTTTCTCATGAACCTTCACCTTTAAAGAAAAAATATCAGTTCTATAGCTTTCCTCATTTAAAATTATTATTTGGAGAATTTCAGGTAGAACATCAGAAGGGCTAGCAAAAAGATTCTTTACCATTTCGTCAATATGCTTGTCTGAACCATTTTCTTCTTCATGCTCAGCCATTAAGCACATATTTTCTTGTTATTCATTTGATCTTGAGTCAGTTGATGAATCAGAATCACTCCATGATGCAACCATTGCTTTCTTCCTTCTGTTGTCACTTTCCTTTTTTGGAAAATTTATGTTTTTCTTCTTTTGAGGACAATCCCTCACCAAATGATCTGAATCTCCACATTCAAAGCAATTCATTACTTTAGGTTTATGTAAATGTGAAGAAGACTTACCATTCTGATCCTTATTGCTCGAGTGTCTAGATTTGTCTCAGTTCTAATCCCTATTTCCAACGATTTTCTTCATCTTCAGAATTATGGTCAAAGCTTTGGAGATCAAGGCCGAGGCTTCATCATCATCGTCCTCTTCCTGTTCAAGGCTTTGAGTTTTTTAATTGTCTACGGCCTTGAGTGCTAGGTTCTTCATGTTGTTACTCATTTCACCATCTACTTCCTTCATAGAAATCTCATGAGTGAGAAGCTTTCTTTGCAGATCATCTAGCTCCAGAATGCTCAAATCCTGAGCTTCCTCAATTGCAGTAGTCTTTGGCTCCCACTTGGCATTTGGCAAACTTCTAAGAATCTTTATGACTTTTTCTTCATTTGAAAATGTCTTTCCCAAAGATTCGAAGTTGTTCACTATGTCAGTGAATCTCTTAAATATGTCCTTGATGGATTTATCAGAATTCATCTTGAACAATTCATAGTGCCTCAGAAGGATATTGATTTCGGTCTTCTGGACTTGGGTTTTTCCTACATATGTCACAGTCAGTTTATCCCAAATCTCCTCTGAAAGTTTGTAATGTAAGTGTAAAACAGGATCTAAATACTCTAGGGGGGGGGGTGTTGAATAGAGTATGCTAACTTTTGCCAAAACACAGTCTTTTAAAACTTGAGTAGAGTAAGCAGTTGATATCTCAAATCTTTGAAACAGTTTTGAGAAACTTGAAGATATAACTGCAGAATACAGAGGCTTCAAAGCATTGAGATTTGGAAAGCTCCAAAGCTTTGAAACTTCCTGTTTAGACTGCGCGTGAAGATAACAAAATTAAATAGCAGGAACACAAGGATTTTACAGATTTCAGTCACAATTTGACCTAGTCTCTGCCAGAGGGATCTTATCCCTTCAGGATTCAAACAAAAATTCTCATTAATCACCCAGATTTATCCCTAGATCTCAAGCCTAAGTGAGCTACCCTTCACCTATTAAAGCTTGTGGTTCCCAACCTATCTAGTTCTAGCTATAATCTGTTGATACAATTAGAACCTCTTTGTTGTTCACTTCAACAACTAAAATTCTAAGTTTGTGAGGTTTTAAGAACACAGAATGATTATACAAGTTCAGTACAAGTGTGAAGATAATAGAAAACAGATAAGCAAAATAAGCTTGTAAGTGTTCTTCAATCTGTGATGAATGATCTTGTTTCTGGAATGTCAATGGCTTGATGAATCTGAAGATTTGAATGATATGAACTCTCTTGTTTGTAGCACACTTCAAATATCACGAAGATCAGTCTTAATCTTTGTGTCTCTGTTCAAATCAAAGTGCTGATCACTTTAAACAACAGTCTGCAACCAACTGAGAGATTTTAGGAACATAAATCCTATAAATCCTCTTCCCTGATATGCTTCTTTCAATAACTATATTTGGATAGCTATCTAATTTGTTTATGGACGTTGGAACACCCAAAAAACCTGCATAAACTCAGCTAACATGATCAAACAGCACCAAGAAAATCTAGCATCAAGATTTGTCTAGCAGTATGCTAACACTTCATGAGAAAACTGGACTAGGTTGGTCTTTTAATAGTGTTAGCTTATATATATTCAATCCGATGAATTTATCAAATAACCAGTATAGAACAAGTGTTATTAGTCAACAATAGATTCATAATAAGTTCTGAATCAATCAGAAATAACATGCATACACAGAATTAGTCAGATGAACGTAACAGTGAAGAGTATCCAATGAATCTCAAAGCTTTCAAGCTTTGCCTGCTAGTTCATCATATTGAACTTGGATTTTCAATCCAACTCAGTCCTGCATATTTTTTTAATCACAACATGAGTTACAAAAGCCTGCATAATGTCCTTCCATACCAAAAACAAAAACCTGCACAAAACAGTTAGACATATTATATATATATATACATATATACGCTTTCCAAACTTGGGCTAAAGGCCCATTCGTGCCCTTGCTCCAACAATAGCGCAACTGGAGCCTACTTTCCGCTCACATACACTTCCTTTTCTTCCTCAATATAAGGTACTTTCACCAAAATAGCAGACTTTCCTCCTGCAAATCGGGTACTTTCGAGACTTTCGACGTTAACGAGAACCTACTTTCAACCTAGGAGTTGGCTACCTTCTCCTTAGGAAGTCGGGAAGAGGAATTATTCTTTTTCTTTTCTCGTTCGTTCGACCAACCAGATAAAGGTTTAGTGATCACTTACGGAATTCGACTTTTGTTCTTTTGCGAGATGAGATCACTAAAGAAATTTCATTCAAATAGCGTATAGTGATAACGAACAAGAACCGTTTGATTGCTGGGTTCGAATTGGGCAAATTTCCTGCTTGTGTTTTTGGCTTTCATCATCAAGGGACCAAATCTCTTGCCTATGCATTCATATATTAATATCAAGGAGCTTCAGACTTATCAATCTCCCCCTTGATGAACAAAACACATTACTTGAATCCTGATTATGAACAATTTCCTGCAACTCTAAAACACAAATAATTCACAAGTTCTGATAACAGTTTGAAACTAAAGATCATATATAAACAAAGTATAATACTTTAACCAAAAAGTTCAGAAAATTGCATAGCATAGCAATTACCAAGCAATAACCATCTTACTTATTACAAAATTTAAAACAAAAGATCACAATCTTCTCTCCCTTTTTGTCTTTCAACAAAAGGGTACAAGCAATGTAGGATCTAGTTCAGAGTGATTTGAAGAAAAAAAGAAAACTTAAACAAACTTCAAGACTTGAAAGAAGAAAGACGAACATAAAGAAATAGAAGGGTGAATTCAAGACTTTGAAGATTCAGCTTTAGGATCCTTCTTTGTAGACTTCTTCCCAGACTTGGGTTTTCCCTTTCCCTTGTCCTGAACTTCTTCCTGAACCTCCTCAACTGAATCTCCTCCAGCTTCAACTGGTTCTTCTCTTTTCTCACCTTGTTCAGTGCACCCTGTGCTTCCTCTGTTTGCATTTTCTCCACAACTTCATCAACAAGCTTGTCCAAATTAGCATCTTCCTTTTCAGCAGTCTCTGTAGCAGTTTCCTCAACACCAGCCTCTTCCTCAGATTTTTCAAAAATATCCTTTGATGTAAGAACAATAGGAACAAGTTTCTTCTTCTTCTGATTCTTCTTAAGAGCTTCACCAAGTACTTTAGCTGAATCAATACTTGTTTCTCTGTTTCTAAAGAGGGTATTTGCTCTAGGTTCAAACCTTTGATGATGATGTCTAGCCTATTGTTCACCAAACCTTTGAACTTGGTGAATTTAGTAGAAAGGTCAAACAAACCTTGCCTCAGATCTTGCACTCCATCTTCCAAAACCTCAAACCTATCCAGTATTTGTGATAAATCCAGATTACTAGACACTTTAGGCGTTGTAGCAGCTCTAGGTTTGATAAACTCTTTCTCCTTCAACTCTTTAGAACTCAACTCAGAATAATTCCATTTTCCTTTGGCAGTGTACACAATCCCAATCCTTTGAAGTGACGCCTCATCTACCACTCCAAAACCAGTAGTAATCTTCTCCTCATCCTTAAAAGAAACTCCAAAATGTTCGAAAAACAAAGGTAATACATTGGCATAAAGCAGAGAATGGTTCCTAGTCCTTGTGCCACAGTAAACCATATGTTCCATCATAACAGTAGGAATGTCTACCTCAAAACCTTGACGTATAAGATACATCAAGATCAACACTTTGTCTGTCACCAATTCTTTAGAATACTCCCAGGGAACTACACATCTCATGATGATAGAAAATAAAATTTTTGCTTCATAGGTAAACACAAAGTGTGTTAACTGTTTTGGTTCAGAAGGGGTTCCCTCCAAGAAAAACAAGTTTGGCCTTCTCCAAAATCTCCTTCCTATCAGGGTGATCACTAATCTTGTACTTCCTAGGAACTCCCAAAACTTTGGCAAACAATTTGTGATCCAACCTAATGTCCACACCAGCCACTCTTGAAGTAAGAATATACCTATCACTATCATCCAGTTCTCGAACTAAATTCAGATAAAATAGTCTGGTTAGCCTAGGATAAGCCTCAGATGGTGGATTTAACAAACTCCCAACAGATGAATTCTTCAAAAATTCTTAATGTAGCCTAATTCCTTAATTTCCAACAAATCTTTACTAATTAGACTACAATAAGATACTTTGGATGATGCATACCCATCCATCCGCACAGCTTTAACCTCAGAATTGACAAACCAAGACTCAGTAAATAGGTTCTTACCAAAATTTGTAGTCTTCTTGGTCTTCACTGTACTGTGTTTCACTCTTTTCTTATCTGGAGTTGCTTCATCCTTCTTCTCATCAGCTTTCTTATCCTTTGAAGATGGCACACTCTTCTTTTCACTTCTCTCACGAGTCAGTTCCTTCTTCTTCTTGCTTGATTCTTCCCCGTGATCCTTACTCCCATTTTCTTTTTCCTTTACCACATCTTTTATAGCAGACTCAGATTCTGACTCAACCACTGGTTCTTCTGAACTTCCTTTCCTTTCTAGACCTTATTTGAGGGAGGAGATATCTCATGGACACTAACCGTGTCTTCTGAATCTGATCCATGAATGGTGATCTTCCTGTTAGCCTTCCTCTTCATCCTCTTGTTGGAAGTCTGTCGTTGCTGCTTGATTCTCTCAGACTTGCGTTCTATGTTGGCTAGGGTTTGAGAAGGTTTGAGAAAAGGGAGATAGAGAGAGACATAGACGAAGAGATAGAAGTTGAGAATGAGAGAAATAAACCATGAAGTTTGCATAAGTAGGTAGAAGAGTTTGATTTGAAAAGGGAGATTGCATGCAAAGAGATTTCAGAAGATTTGCTGAGATATTTTTAAATATTTTTTCAAAATCTCTGAAATTTTGAAAGATTCTGTAATTATCTAGAAATATATTACAAAATAATTCATGATCCAATTTTTTTAAATAATACAAATCCTCTTAATCAAAGTAGTGTAACAATGGTTCAAAGCTTTTAGAAGTTTTAGACCAATACAGAAACTTCAAAGCTTTGAGCCATACTTTCAAGGCTTAAGAGTATGATCTCAAGGCTTTGAGATCCACACATATAATATACATAGAAACTAATACTCCCCTAAACCAATGCATCCTGGTTTAACATACCCAATTCAATCCTTAGGGATGCAAAACTCACATCTGACAATTGTTTAGTGAAAATATCAGCTATCTTCTTTGAAGTAGAAATAAAAGGTACGGATTGCTTTAGCTTCGACCGATAGGGAGATAGGCCTCAATCCCTTCTCTCTTCGCTCGAAGCACTTCGTTCCTTCATCTAAAGATCGAGAGGGAACGACTCGAGTAGTTCCAAAGTAAGAGCCCTTGAGTTCTCACACAGAACAATATCACCTTTTTCAGCATGATCTCTCAGAATATTATGTCTCACATCTATGTGCTTTGTCCTTAATTTCTGAACTGGATTATTTGACATAGAAACGGCACTTTTATTGTCACAGTTGATAGTCACATTTTAGAATTCATATCCAGGATCTCTTAGCTGTTGTGCAATCCATAAGACTTGTGAGAAACAAGATCCAGCTGCAATCTATTCAGCTTCTGCAGTTGATAGAGCTACTGAATTTTGCTTCTATGAATGCCAACTAATCAATGATGAACCAAGGAATTGGCAAAGTCCTGGATTGTATTCAGTTTCTGTCTACTTTGTATCCTGCAAAGTCTGCATCTGAATAACCAATCAACATAAAATTAGATCTTGTTGGATACCAAATCCCCAAGTCTTTGGTTCCATTCCAATATCTAGAAATCCTTTTCACAATAATCAAATGAATTTCTTTAGGTTCAGCTTGAAATCTAACACACATGCATACACTAAACATAATATATGGTCTACTATCAGTTATATATAGAATTGAACTAATCATACCTCTATATTCCTTTTGATTCACACTCTTACCACTTGTATCTTGTCTAAATACAATGATGAACTCATAGGAGTCTAAACTGCCTTGGACTGTGACACGTTATCTTTAATTAACAAGTCCTGGGTGTATTTCCCTTGATTCACAAAAAATCCTTTCTTCATTTGAAGTCCAAGAAATAAATTTAGTTCTCCCATCAAGCTCATCTCAAATTCCCTGCACATTAGACTTGAAAACTCTTTTGAAAGAGCATCATTAGTAGCACCAAATAAAATATCATCAACATATGTCTGTACTAATAACAGATCCTTTTCACGATTCTATATAAAAAGAGTTTTTTCAACAAGTCCTCTC
This sequence comes from Linanthus parryae, assembly GCA_023055425.1. Lineage (NCBI taxonomy): Eukaryota > Viridiplantae > Streptophyta > Magnoliopsida > Ericales > Polemoniaceae > Linanthus > Linanthus parryae. Next base: position 68,298,791 of record JALGPY010000007.1, on the reverse strand, counting down.
TTGGAATCATTTTCCAATAAAAACTTAGAGAGTCTGTCATACCAAGCCCTTGGAGCTTGCTTAAGTCCATACAAGGATTTGTATAATTTGTAAACATGATCAGGAAAGGTTTCACTTTCAAAACCTGGTGGTTAAGCAACATATACTTCTTCTTGTAAATATCCATTCAGAAAAGCACATTTGACATCCGTTTGATTTTTTTTTATTTGATTATGTGATGCAAATGCAAGAAGTATTCTGATGGCCTCTAGCCTTGCAACAGGTGAAAATGTTTCCTCATAGTCAATGCCTTCTTAGTGATTATATCCCTATGCAACCATTCTTGCTTTATTACTCACAACCTTACCTATTTCATCAACTTTGTTTCTGAAAACCCATCTGGTTCCAATCAAACATTGATCCTTTGGTTTAGGAACCAAATTCCAAACTTTGTTCTTTTCAAACTCATTCGGCTCATCCTGCATTACAATGATCCAATCTGCATATTCAAGTGCGTCTTTAGCATTCTTGAACTCAATAAGTGGTACAAAAGCACTGAAAGCACACAAATTTCTCATCTGTTCTGAGTTCCAGTAGTTGGATCTAATATGATATTCTCTGCAGGATGATCTGATAAATATTTTAACTTCTTTCTGGGTGTCCAAGTGTAAGGTCCTTCAAGCCTTTGAGTTCTTGACATAGTAGAAGGAGCATCATATTTCCTGTCAGTCTCAGTCTCAAGGCTTTGAGATTTTGTCTCAGCAGGGGGTTCAAGGCCTTGAGATTCTTTTGAATGTTTCTGCTGCTTAGTCTTGCTTCTAATGACTTTCTCATAGTCATCATCAGCCTCACACTTTTTCAAATTGAGATCTGCAAAACCTTCACTCAGAGAATAATCTGTACATTCATCAAAAATTACATGAATGCTCTCCTCTACAATCTTAGTTCTCTTATTGTAAACCCTGTAAGCTTTGCTAGTTTGAGAATAATGATAACTCCATTTTCAGAGTTATTTTATTACTTATTTATCTACATTTTGTGTGCTTATCTTGGAGAATGTGTCGTCTTTTGAGTATAATATGCTTAAATTGTGAAACTTGAGTTGTCGAGCGTTAATTGTTAAATCCGGGCGTTTCTTGTATATTTGGACACTTTTATTGTTACATGATCGCGGGTGCTTGTTTCGTGTTGTGGTTGGCAGGAAATAGGACGCGGAGATCAACAAGGGTGAAGAGACAAGCTTCGGAAACAAAGGATTCAAGGAAGGACTCAAGGATAAGAGGAAAACAAACTGCAGATTCAGTCTCTTCGCACGAAGAGAATGCCTTATCCAAATTCAAAGGAAGTTCGGAAAGTGTTCTTGGGAGAGCTTGCAGTATCAAAATAGTAAGGCCTTTCGCACGAAGAAAAGACAATCTTCTCACGAAGACAAATTCTCTTTGTGCGAAGAGAAGGGCAAAATCAGCAGTCCAGTTGGGGCTTTTGTGTAATTAGTTGGAAGTTTTCTTAAACTTTATGGAAACGTATTAGAACGGGTTAGGGCTAGTTTATCATTATTCTCACCTAGGAACTCGTGCTTGGAGCTTGGAGATTGCTAGAGGAAGCTTGGGATCATTCGTTTTACTTCTAAAACTCCGTCTTTTCTATTGTTTTTGGATTATGATCATAAAGACTTGTATTGTGATCATGTATTTGCGTAGCTAAACTGTTTCTCACGATATCTCGTAGGGATCTAGGTTTTGATCACTATCTTTGCTGATTTATGGATTTGCTTTCATGCATTCAAGCTTAATTGATAATTTCTTATCTAGCTATTTGTGTTTTATGCGTTTAATTCATCTTTTCTACTGGTAGACGTATTAATAGGATTGAGCTAGGTCGTAAACGATAGAGACATCTACGTATATTTCCTGGAAAATTGAAACACATACTAGCCGTATCTAGGGTTGAGAAATCTTTCTAGTTAGCTAAGAATAAGGAGTAGATTAATGCTCGTAAAGCGTGCCTAAACTTGATTAGACTAGAGAAATCAGCTTTGATAGTTTAAGTATAGGTTTTGGTTGAGACATCTTCAACATAAAATTGCTCGTTTAGCTAGAACAAAGAATCATCATGTTAGTAGGACGTAAATCCAACATAGTGTGAAATATATAGTGACCTGTAGAGATATTCTGACTTCGTCAAACTTTGAGAAAAACCTAAAATAATTAATATTTATTAATCGTGAAGCAATTTAATCGATTAATTGAGATTTTTATTTTCTTTATTATAATAAGTAAAAATAAAAAACTGCGAGTTGCCCACATAAGGATTGGATTTAATATTAATTTGCTAGACGTCCCTTGGGTTCGACAATCCGGATTTTCGGAATTATTACTACACTGACAACTGTGCACTTGCAGTTGGAACGTGTCAAGTTTTTGGCGCCGTTTCCGGGGACTTTGGCTAAATTAGTTATTATTTTTAACCTTAGAGATTTTACTTTTCTATTAATATTCGTCGCTCACCTACTTTCTTTGTGCTATCTTTGATTTCAGGTTGATTGTTACGGTGCATGACCCGTTCTCAAGACGAAACTTTGTACTCAGTACTTGAGGACCCTGAATCTTTATTGCGCACAGGACGTAGAGAACTGAGGAAAACAAACTCAGCCAATGTGGAATATCAAGAGAGAGCTGAGTTGGAGAAGCTTCGCAAGGTGGCACAAGATGCTCAAGCTGTTAGACTCGCTGCAGAGAATACTGTGGCCAACATGGAACGTGAAACTGAGGAGCTGAGAGCTCAAATGGTTGTAGTACAATCAGCTCTAGCACGCCATAATCCCCAAGATCCACCACCACCGGGTGTAAGGGTAGTAGATGGAAACAATGGAGGAGCGAATGGTGGAAACAATGGGGGGTAACAGAAAAAATGGGCAGAACCAAGGATTCCGATTAGAGAATGTTGAGAACGAAGATCCTCCTATGGTATATTTTTTTCGAACTACTCCAGCCTGCTATCAACCCACCATTGTTAGGACACACATCAATGCCCAGCATTTTGAGCTACCTCAACACATGATTTACATGGTTCGGGATGAGTGCGCATTCACAGGAGTTCCAGGAGATGATCCCAACCACTATCTTCTTAATTTTGATCAGGTCACTTCTACTTTGCACTTCCAGAGGTTTCCAGATGAAACAGTCAAGCTATTATTGTTTCTAGTCTTTATTTGGAAAAGCCAAAAAATGGCATATGGAGCTTCCAGCTGGGATTATTGTGACATGGGCAGATTGCTGCCATGAATTTCTGAGGAGGTATTTTCCACCGTCCAAGGTTGCTCAGCAAACGGCCGAGATTAAAAAATTCACTCAGGAAGAGGACAACTCATTGGGAGACACATGGATAAAGTTCGGCAAATTCTTTGCAGATGCTCGAGTCTTGGAGAGCCATGGCACAAACTCCTACATTACTTTTATAGTGCATTAGATAAGGAGACAGCTGACCAGTTGGATATGCTAGCTGGGGGTAACTTTATGGGGCTTGGAGCACAGCGAGCTCAGGATTTGCTTAACAATGTGTCCAAGAGAGAGTCTACGAGGTCGGAGACTCGGAGGTATTCGAGACACGGGGATGCATATTTTGTCAACAAAATTGAGTCTATGGAGCAAAAGCTTGAATCCATGACCTCAACATTTAACGGCATGCAGCCTGTATCACAAGTAAAATCCATGGGTGAGCTACTAGCAGATGAGAGTCAGGGGTACAATGGTAGTGTTGAGGATGTGAATTTTATGACACAGCAGCACCGGCCTAATACGTATCATCCCAACAATCGCAATCACCAAACTTTAGCTATGCCAACCCAAATAGCGGACTTTATGCACCAGGTCAGCAGCCCAATGCACAGTAACAAGCTCAAAGGTAATTTCCACCGCAACAGGCACAACAGCAAAATAACCAAAGCCAGACATATATAGCGTTGTAGCAAAGATGAACAAGAAGCTGGTTTCTATTGAAGCTACTGTGAAAATCCATGAAATGCAGATTGGATAGATAGACAATCAGAATATTAGGCTTCCACCAGGCATGCTTCCATCTAACACTATCACTCCAATAGAACAGCTGAAGGCAATCACCACTCGCAATGGAGTTACTACAGGAGACCCTCCATATCCTAGCCACGTGCGAGCTGAAGCGACAAAAGCCACTGAAAATGCTTTGAGTGAAGAAATTACCGTGCCTACCGTGATTCCCCAATCAAATGAAACAAGTAGGAAGTCGGAGGAGAAGCAAAATCCTGAGGAGTACATCATCCGTGTGCCATACCCGCAGAGGTTGAAGAGCCAAGATGATGCTAAGAACTTCAAGAAGTTTGTGTATATCTTCAAGAAGTTACATATTAATATCCCCTTTGCAGAGGCCATTTCACAAATGCCCAAGTATGAAAAATTTCTCAAGGACATCATTTATAATAGGAGGCGCATGGATGAATTTGAAACAGTTACCCTGAATGTGGAGTGTAGCGCCGTTGTTCAAAAAGCGTTACCAAAGAAGATGACGGATACGGGCGGTTTCATTATTCCTGTGACATTGGGAGATGCTTTTCATGGTAGAGCATTGTGTGATCTTGGCGCAAGCATCTACTTCATGCCCACGCCAGTTTTTGAGCAACTTGGTGTGGGAGATCCAAAACCCATTCGGATGTGCTTGCAGATGGCTGATCGCACCATCAAACGCCCAAGGGGCGTGTTGGAGGATGTACTTGTGAGAGTCGAGGGACTCATCTTCCCTGCATATTTTGTGATTGTAGATATGGAGGCTGATGATGATGTCCCACTCATCTTGGGACGACCATTCCTTTCTACGGGAAATACCATCATTGATGTTTCCAATGGAGAGTTGATGATGCGGATCAATGACGAGAAGGTGGCATTCAATGTTTTTGAAACTATGAAGTTTCCCGCATATGCGGTAAGTGAGAAATGCTTTGGTGTGGAGGCACACACACCGGATGAGGAGGAAGATATGTTATTGGAGCGGATTTATGAAGACCTTGCTCTGATTAATTCAAGTGAAAAAGAGCAAGCTATGGAGACTCATTGGCACAAGCCCCTACCCCTCTTTGATGAGGAAGCAGGAAAATTCTTACTCCTTCTCTCATTATTGCTCCTACATTATAATTAAAGCCTTTACCTGCACATTTAAAATATTTATATCTGGGATCTAATAATACTTTACCTGTAATTGTTTCTTCGTGTTTGGACAGGAAATAAGAGGAGCAGCTGCTGAGAGTGTTGCGGGAAAAGAAAGCAGCTATAGGATGGACCATAGCAGATATCAAGGGTATGAGCCCCACGGTTTGCCAGCATAAGATCCGGCTAATGGAGGATAGAAAGTCGGTAGTCCAGTTTCAGCGCCGGCTCAACCCTCATATGTAGGAGGTGGTAAAGAAAGAAGTACTTAAATGGTTGGAGGCGGGCATCATCTACCCGATTTCCGACTTCACATGGACTAGACCAGAGCAGTGTGTCCCTAAGAAGGGAGGTATTAATATGGTTGAAGGGGAGAAAGGTGATCAGATTGCTACACGTACTATTACTGGGTGGAGAGTTTGCATGGATTAGCGCAAACTCAATGATGCCACTTTGAAGGATCAATTTCCCCTCCCATTTTTTGATCAGATGCTTGATAGGCTGGCACATCACTCACACTACTGCGTTTTGGATGGGTACTCCGGGTACAACCGAATTTCCATTGAGCCACTAGATCAGGAGAAGACAACATTCACATGTCCCTATGGGAATTTAGCTTTTAGACGCATGCCTATCGGGTTATGCAATGCACCTGCTACTTTTCAGAGGTGCATGATGTCAATCTTCTCTGATATGATGGAGCAGAAGTGTGAAGTGTTCATGGATGACTTCGACTTGTATGGTGACGGGTTCGATGACTGCTTACAGCAACTAGCTCGTGTGTTGGATAGATGCATTGAAACCAACTTAGTGCTCAACTGGGAGAAGTGTCACTTCATGGTAACTGAGGGCATTGTGTTGGGGAACAAGATCTACAGCAAAGGTTTAGAGGTGGACATAGCCAAGAATGAGGTGATTGAGAAGCTCCCTTACCCTACTTCTATTAAAGGGGTGAGAAGTTTCTTGGGACATGCAGGGTTCTATCGGCTCTTCATTAAAGACTTCTCGAAGATCACAAAGTCTTTGTCTAGGTTGCTTCAGAAGGATGCGGTTTTTTACTTTAATGCAGAGTGCAAGTCAGCTTTTGTTCTTCTCAAGAAGAAGCTCATTAGTGCACAGCGACTATGTGGTGGGAGCAGTTCAGGGGAAGCAAAAGGACAAGGTTGCTCATGTCATCTACTACGCTAGTCGGACTTTGAATAACACTCAGGTAAACTATGCTACCACTGAGAAGGAAATGCTGGCCATTATTTTTGCATTGGACAAGTTTCGTCCATATCTTGTGGGTTTTGGGGTAACAATTTTTACTGACCATGCCGCTCTCAAGTTCCGCTTACCAAGAAAGATGCAAAGCCAAGTTTGATCAGGTGGGTGCTTCTGATGCAAGAATTTGATATAGAGATCAAGGACAAGAAAGGAGTAGAAAATGTTGTGGCTGATCACTTGTCCAGATTAAAGAATGTCAAGCATGAGGAGGTGCCTATTAGAGAGAATTTTCCGGATGAGCAGCTTATGGTGATGGTAGCAGTTGTGACTTGGTTTGCTGACTTAGCAAATTTCAAGGCGCTCAATATTGTTCCCAAGGATATGACTTACCACCAGAGGAAGAAATGCTTTGCAGATGCGCGGCAATATTTCAGGGATTATCCTTATATGTTCAAGCTGGGAGCGGATAATGTATTGCGTAGGTGTGTAGCTGATCCAGACACATTGGAGATTCTCAGACACTGCCACGAGCTGAATTGTGGAGGTCACTTCGGCAAATCACGCACAGTGGCTAAGGTACTTCAGAGTGGTTTCTTTTGGCGTACATTGCATAAGGACGCTCACTTATTTGTGCAACAGTGTGACCAGTGTCAGCTAACCACCAATATTTCCAACCGAAAAGAGATGCCTCAAAATTTCATGTTGGAGGTAGAGCCATTTGACGTCTGGGGTACTGATTTCATGGGGCCATTCCCCTCTTCACTTGGTAATCTCTATACTCTTTTGTTTTTTGATTATGTGACCAAGTGGGTAGAGGCGATAGCTTGTCCCAAGAACGATGGAGCTACTGTAGAGATATTTGTGCGCAAGAACATATTCACGCGGTTTGGGACGCCCAAGGCCATCATTAATGATGAAGGATCTCATTTCGTGAATAAAGTCTTTGCCAATGTTTTTAGAAAATATGGGGTGAAGACACACAAGATATCACTGGCCTACCACCCGCAGTCGAATGGACGAGATGAAGTGCCTAACCGAGAGAGTAAGGGGATTCTAGAGAAGATAGTCAATCCAGTGCGCAAAGATTGGTCCCTACACTTAGGTGACAGTTTATGGGCATACAGGACTGCATACAAGACCCCCTTGGGGATGTCTCCTTACAATCTTGTATTTGGGAAGTCATGTCATCTTCCGGTAAAACATGAGCACAAGGCGTATTGGGCGTTGAAGAAGATCAAATTGGACTCTAAGCTCTTAGGTGAGCAAAGGAAACAGGCATTACTGGAGCTTGAAGAATTTCGGTTGATGGCTTATGAGAGTGCAAAAGCTTTTAAGGAGCGGACCAAGCAATGGCATGACAAGCACATCATACCGCAGGACTTCAAGGTCGGACAGAATGTAATGATTTTTAATGCACGACTGAAACTGTTTCCAGGAAAGTTGAAGTCAAGATGGAGTGGTCCTTTCACAATTACCGAGGTTTACCCATGGGGATCTCTTGAGGTAGAAGCTGAGAATAGGGACTGATTCAAGGTGAATGGATTGCGAGCGAAGCCATATGTAGACGGGAATTTCATTGGGGTTATCGAAAGCCTAAAGGCAATTCCCTCTATCTGAGATTATATGGGGTAACTAGGTCGGGCCGTCGACCTTAAATTACAAGCGCTTGTTGGGAGGCAACCCAACCTATTTATTGTAGTAGTGTAGATTTAAATACTGTTTTTTTTATTTTATTTTGTTCGATTTGTTTGAGAGGTGCGAGAGAGTGGATTTAATATTTCCAATGAGCGTGTGCAGGATTTCTAGGTGGAAGGCCTATTCCGGATCCCAATTCTTGATGCGCGAGTGAAGAATTGCATGAAAAATCGAGAAACTGCAGACCAAAGCGCGTATCGGGATCTGGAATGAAGAGAAAAAAGGATTGACGCCAACTTCACTCACTCAACACACGCACCTGAGGAATATCACATCTCCGAACTCCCCGTCTTGATATACGCAACAAGGACACAAAGAAATCAGGAAAGCTAGCACAATGGCACGGATTACGAGGATTTTTTTGAAGACAGGACAGTGAGCTGAATTTAAAGGTGTCATAGTGTGGGGGTGGTTGAGAGCTTTCTATGGACAGGTGGAACGCGTATATCGCAGTCCAAACGAAGAAGTTATGCCAAAAAGGATGTTAAGCATATAAAGCGCGTCCAAAAACATCGATAATTGCCAAACGGGTCTTTGGACGGGAAAATTTGAAGAATAAAGGATTCCCCGGTTATTGATAATCTTTTATAACGTAAATGAAGTCTCGAGGTCGAGGAGATCCACGAAAAAGTAAAGGAACGAACAAAAAGGAGAAAAAGGATGCTCAAGTAACTAATAACACAAAACGGATGCTAAAGAGATTCCCCAGATTTTGGGAATTTTCTACAGCTTGAAAGGAATCTCGAGGTCGAGGGGATCCTATGGAATGCAAAGTACGATCGAAAAAGCGCAAAAAGTGAAGAATTAGATGTTTTTAAGCCTGCCAGATTCTCTTCGCATGAAGAAAAACACTTTGAATTTTTTTTGATGCTCTGAGTAAGTCTTCGAGAAGTACCTCTCAGTATCAAAATACGAAGGTCTTCGTGCGAAGACTGTTTCTCTTCGCACGAAGACATCGCAAAAAGTACCAAATAGCACAGCAGCCGCAGATTAAATTGAGGGTTTTTTTAGGGGAACTTTTGGAACATCACTTGGAGAATATATAAGCGTCAAACCCACTGAAGCAGAAATTAGTTCTTCATTTTTCTTCCCTCCCGTCAGTTCTAGCTCTCATCCTCAAGCCCAAAACTCTTCAATCTTCAAACTTCACCAAATTGAGAAAGATTTAGAGGGTTTTGCTCGAGTGGAGGAGGGGAAGAAGATTAAAGCTCGGATTTTTGGCTCAATCAAGCTCCAAGGTGCAGTTTTGGTGAAGAACAAACTCTAGGATTCAATTCCTAGATTTTAAAATTGAAGCTCTTGGAGTAGGATTTGATCAAAATTCCAAGAACAAACATCGACGGGGACGACAAGGAGAGTAAGGAAAGCATACTTTTTTCATTTTTTCCAGAAATTTTTCGACGGGTGAACTTTCACCCCCTTTTGTCGGAAATTTCGCGGAAACGGCACCCGTAAGAAGGGAACTTCAGGTGCCTCAGGTACTTTCTTGTATAGCGATTCAATTTCGCGTCTTAGGCACATTGAGTAAAAGCCCGGTTTAACTTTTTTGCGCTTAGTAGCGTGCTTGGGGGAGAATAAATAGAGTCCTAGGATTACGTGTTGAATTTGCTACATATTTACTTTCTGTACACACTTCTTGTCACAAATCACTTGTTTATTTTCTTGTTTCATTTGATAAGTATCCTAAATGGCATCGAAAAAGTGGAAAACCGGTGAGGGTCTGTCTGGGCAGTCGTCCGGTTCGGGTGTACCTGTTATTGAGGTGCTGGAGTCTCCTCAATATGCTGTTCCTGGAAAACCGTTACTTAACAAACCGGCGATTAAGGGTAGAAGGGATGCAAAGGTTAATATGAAGAATGTGGGTCCGGGGAGGTTTGATTCGTACCGGTTTGTAACCCATGAGGCCCATTATGACTTCTACCATGACAAATACTTGAAAAAATCGGGTCAACGTGAAAAAGTCTTTGAGTTTGATGAGGACATGCCTCAAAACATCAGAGACATTTATGAAAGAGAGAAGCTACTTGAGTGGTTTGACATGGTGGGAAAGTCTTGCTCCAACATTGCTAGAGAGTTTTGCGTCAACCTCAGCTATGCTACGAGTGGTGAGAGTTAAGACCCAAGGGTAGTGTACTGTAGAAATAAGTGGATAGTCTTCACGCCAGAGGATATTCGCTTGACACTTAAGTTTCCGCCTCTTGCTGCAAAATGTGCCTTTGCCCGGATTGCTTCCGATGAGGGTATTTATGAGAGTGTTAACAAATTCTATTTTACACCGGGCAAGGATCCGTGGGATAGGAAAGGTGAGATCCTTAAGTGGAAGGTAGCGAGGGGTGAGTTGAGGCCTGGGGCACGATGGGTTTGCGAGCTTTTGGAGAATTGAGTTTTGGGAACCACCTCAAACTCGGCTTATTACTTCAAACTCTGTGTTATGGCCTTGTGTGTCTGGTTTGGGGAAAGAATTGATATCCCTAGATTCATTTGGGGTAATATCATGGAAAAAGCTCTAGGAACAACAAAACGGCCCAAGGACACACGTGCTTGCTCACACACTTCGCCATCACGTCTGATGTGGTAGTTCCTAAGTACGACAAGACCGTTGAGGTATTTCCTAAGAGGGAGTGGTCCAAGTTTGATGCTACTGTGAAAGCATTGAAGCGAAACAAGGGCCGCAAGAAAATTAAGAGAGTGCTAGGAGCTAGTTTTGACGGTGAGGCGACCTATAACAAGCTGAGAGCTGAGATGGCTTTGGATCGAGATGAGAAGAGACATCAGGTTCATTGTCTCCAGAGAAACCAAGCCCAATTGGGTAATTTGGTTCAAATGGTGGGTGAGTGAACACTCTACGCGAGTAATGTACCTAGGGAGGACTTTGTCCCGGCTGTCCCTACCACTGAGAGATGGTATCAAGGGGCTGCGTATGAGAATCCGGTCCCACCCACTGATGATGAGGAAGAAGAAGAAGGAGATGATGATGCTGGAGGCGGGGATGTGGATGCCCCGTACTCCAAGGATGATGAGTAGAGGAGAGAGAACCTTCACAATAGGATTGTTGATTCCTCGTTTTATCGTTGAGGATAACGATGCATCTTAGTGTGGGGGTGGTGGCACCTTGTACTAGCTAGTCGAGTCTTGCATCGCCGGTTACATATAGATAGTTCTTTTTCTTATGTCCTTATTTTCTTTTTATTATTCATAATTCTGTCTGCACGTTTATTTTATTGAGTCACAAACTCTTATCGAGTCGTAATCGAGTTGGCCGTTGCATATAGAATTAGGATAAACTTAAAAAAATAAAAAATCAAAAATTGAAAAATCCAAAAAAATTGAAAAATTTGAGAAAGGGCAATTAAAAGAAAGCATAAAATTGGTAAAATTTAGGAGTGTGCGGGTTTTAGGCGTAGGGCGTGATTTGCGACCGAGAAAGACAAGGTGAGTTTCTATTTGTACGTATAGGGAGACTTTCTTTACGGGAATGCCTTCCTATTTTACACACGTACTTAATTTTCAAATCTAAAGTGTGTGTCGCGTTTTCCTTACAAGAGTTGTGCTAGGTGTGAGCTAAACAAGCCAAACGTTCTTGTGTACGTCTTAGGTAGTCGCCACCACGCCTCGTAGTGGCACACAGAACAGTTGTGCGAGGATGCGTATTAGAGCACTCACTGCTTATAGATCTCACCCTATTGGACCACTAGAAAACCATATTTAACCATGGATTCTTTGATAACCCCTTGACATAGGGTGATGATTCTTGGCTTCCATCATCGATTGCTTATCACCGCTTTAGTGCGTCACAAGGGATTTGTAGTTGAGAGGGTCGATGAGGGAGAGTCTATTTTCATATCTGTGGGAGTTCTACATAATCGTGCGCGCTTCATTTTGATATTCTTGAGGGGATGCGAGGGTGAGTGAGTATGCTTGTGCACTTCGGTGTGGAGGTGGTCCATGTCATTACACCATGGATCACAAGTATGGAGAGCCGTGAGTGCGTGACGTCTAATCCGTGCAAAAATGGGGTTGGGTGATTTTTATTGGTGGATTGTGCCAGGTACCGCATTTCGTTCATCTCGGTGTAGGAGGTTCGGTTGGATTAAGCATGAGACTCATTTCTTTATCGACTACTTGAGAGGGAACGTGGATAGATTCTAGTGTGGGGGTGTCGAATATTAACTACGGACATAGAGATTGCGCTTGACGACTCCACCTCCATACATGGGCTTTGATTGATTGTGGCTTTGTTTGGTGACACTATTTACTTCATCGACTTAGGGTGAGATGAATTTACTTATGATATCTATTCATTGAATTGGTTATTTCCTCCCCCCTTTCATAATATTTTGTCTCTACTCTTGGAAGACCACTCGGGATATTTGTTGCGGCATTTTTTGGGGAATTTTGAGAGATATAAAAAATAGAGAGAACAAAAGGAGAGATGGAATAAAGGAATAAATGGGAATTTATTGGAGAACGATTGGTGGAGCAACTAGTTCATTAACGAGAGATTCATTTTGTGCACAACTCGAGACAGTAGCCACGGATATCGTAATTGTACCGGTGTTTGAGGGGATCGAGGGCGGGAGATGGTGAGTTTCGGGTTCAGTTTCTATCTTTTTTGTGAGCGTGCGTGAGATGTGGGTTTTATTGTGAGAATGTGACGCTTTAGGACTTGCTTCATTGTAATTATCCTTATTTCCCTAAGCCTCAAAATTCTAAACGGTTAGTGGATTAGGAGATCGGACCTTGAACGTGTCTTAGCCTAGCGTAGCCTCTTACTTTGTCGGCACACGCGATGAGGTAGTTTACTCTTGTACTAGTAAAGCTAGGCTCTCTGTATGATCTAAGGGAGATTCTTGTTGTCGGGTTTAGTTTCAATTCACGACTTGTTCCTAGATTTCTCATTACTCCATGATAACCGGTTTGATCCAATTGAGATTTCCCGATCTTGCAAAAGAAAAGAAAAAAAAATATAATACCTTGTTATTTTCATACTTGCATTGTATATATTGCATTTGCATATAGTTGCACTGCGTATAATCGAGTCGTGTCGGCTAGTACAAGGTGGTTTCTGGTTTGATTGTTATCTCGGACTCGTATGCAAGGTTTGTGTGAGTATGCAAATGGCGTAGGAATGTATGAAATGATAATTGGGAAGGCATGCAAAAAAGAAATTTGAGAGTTGAGGTGATTTGAGGAAGTAAGTTTGAGAGACGGGTTTTTGGTTTGGATATTTTCTCAGGACGAGCAAAATGTACTGTGGGGGTAGTTGATAACTCTGTTTTTGGAGTTATTTTATTACTTATTTATCTACATTTTGTGCGCTTATCTTGGAGAATGTGTCGTCTTTTGAGTATAATATGCTTAAATTGTGAAACTTTAGTTGTTAAGCGTTAATTGTAAAATCCGGGTGTTTCTTGTATATTTGGACACTTTTATTGTGATATGATTGCATGTGCTTGTTTTGTGTTGTGGTTTGCAGGAAGTAGGACGCGGAGATCAACAAGGATGAAGAGACGAGCTTCGGAAACAAAGTATTCAAGGAAGGACTCAAGGAAAAGAGGAAAAGAAAACTGCAGATTCAGTCTCTTCGCACGAAGAGAATGCCTTAGCCAAATTGAGAGGAATTTAGAAAGTCTTCTTGGGAGAGCTTGCAGTATCAAAATAAGAAGGCCTTCGCACGAAGAGAAATTCTCTTCGTGGGAATAGAAGGGCAAAATAAGCAGTCCGGTTGGGGATTTTGTGTAATTACTTGGAAGTTTTCTTAAACTCTATGGAAACATATTAGAATGAGTTAGGGCTAGTTTTATCATTATTCTCACCTAGGAACTCGTGCTTGGAGCTTGTAGATTTCTGGAGGAAGCTTGTGATCATTCGTTTGACTTCTAAAACTCCGTATTGTTTTTGGATTATGATCATAAAGACTTTTATTGTGATCATGTCTTTGCGTAGCGAAACTCTTTCTCAGTATATCTAGTAGGGATCTAGGTTTTGATCACTATGTTTGGTGATTTATGGATATGCTTTCATGCAAAGCTTAATTGAAGATTTCTTATCTAGCTATGTTTGTTTTATGCTTTTAATTCATCTTTTCTATTGGTAAACGTATTAATAGGATTGAGCTAGGTCGTAAACGATAGAGACATCTACGTATATTGCCCGAAAAATTGAAACACACACTAGCCGTATCTAGGTTGAGAAATCTTGCTAGTTAGCTAAGAACAAGGAGTAGATTAATGATCGTAAAGTGTGCCTAAAGTTGATTAGACTAGAGAAATCAACTTTGACAGTTTATGTATAGCTGTTGGTTGAGACATCTTCAACATAAACTTGCTTGTTTAGCTAGAACAAAGAATCATCATGTTAGTAGGACGTAAATCAAACATAGTGTGAAATATCTAGTGACCCGTATCCTGACTTCGCCAAATTTTGAGAAAAACCTAAAATAATTCATCTTTACTAATCGTGAAGAAATTTAATCGATTAATTGCGATTTCTATTTTCTTTAGTTTATTAGAATTAGTAAAAACAAACAACTGCGATTTGCCCACATAAGGATTAGATTTAATATTAATTTTTTAGAATTAGTAAAAACAAACAACTGCGATTTTTCCGGAATTATTACTACACTGACAACTCTACACTTGCAGTTGGAACGTGTCATGTTTTTCGCGCTGTTGCCGGGGACTTCGGCTAAATTATTTATTATTTTTAAACTTAGAGATTTCACTTTTCTGTTAATATTCGTTGTCACCTACTTTCTTTGTGCTATCTTTGATTTCAGGTTGATTGTTACGGTGCATGACCCGTTCTCAAGACAGAACTTTGTACCCAGTACTTGAGGAACCGGAATCTTTATTGCGCACAGGACGTAGAGACTTGAGGAAAACAAACTCACCCAATATGGAAGATCAAGAGAGAGCTGAGTTAGAGAGGCTTCGCAAGGAAGCACAAGATGCTCAACCTGCCAGACTCGCTGTAGAGAATACTGTGGCCAACATGGAACGTGAAACTGATGAGCTGAGATCTCCAATGGTTGAAGTACAAGCAGCTCTCGCACGCCACAATCCTCAAGAACCACCACCACCGGGTGTAAGGGTAGTAGATGACAACAGTGGAGGAGCGAATGGTGGAAACAATTGGGGGTAACATAAACAATTGGCAGAACTTAGGAGTCCGAGTAGAGAATGTTGAGAAAGAAGATCCTCATATGGTAGATTTTTTCAGAACTACTCCAGCCCCCACCATTGTTAGGCCACACATCAATGCCCAACATTTTGAGCTACACGACCACATGATTAACATGGTTCGTGATGAGTGCGCATTCACTGGAGCTCCAGGAGATTATCCCAACGACCATCTTCTTTTTTTTGATCAGGTCACTTCTATTTTGCACGACCAGAGGGTTCCAGATGAAACAGCAAACTATTATTGTTTCCTTTCTCTTTATCTAGAAAAGCCAAGAAATTGCTTATGGATCTTCCAGATGGGAGTCTTGTGACATTGGCAGATTGCTGCCATGAATTTTTGAGGAGGTATTTTCCATCGTCCAAGGTTACTCAGCAAATGTCCGAGATTACAAAATGCACTCAGGAAGAGGACAACTCATTGGGAGACACATGGATAATGTTCGGCCCAATTCTTCGCAGATGCTCGAATCATGGAGAGCCATGGCACAAGCTCCTACATTACTTCTATAGTGCATTAGATAAGGAGACAGTTGACCAGTTGGAGGTAACATTATGGGGCTTGGAGCACAGCGAGCTCATGATTTGCTTAACAACGTGTCCAAGAGAGAGACTACGAGGTCCGAGACTCGGAGGTATTCGAGACCTGGGGATGCATCTTTGGTAAACAAAATTGAGTCTATGGAGCAAAATCTTGAATCCATGACCTCAACATTTAACGGCATGCAACCTGTATCACAAGTAAAATCCATGGGTGAGCTACTAGCAGATGAGAGTCAGGGGTACGATGGTAGTGTCGAGAATGTGAATTTTATGAGACAGCAGCAGTGGCCTAATTCGTATCATCCCAACAACCGCAATCACCCAAAAGTCATCTATGCCAACCCAAATAGCGAACTTTATGCACCAGGTAAGCAGCCCAATGCACAATATCAAGCTCAAAGGTAATTTCAACAGCTACAGGCATAACATCAACAACAACCAAAGCCAGACGTATATAGCCTTTTCCTCACTTGAGAATGTTTTTCTCATAGATTCCATGTTATTCACAATATCTGTAAACCTTTTGAACATATCCTTGATGGATTCATCAGAATTCATCTTCAATAGTTCATATTGTCTCAAAAGGATATTACTCTTTGTCTGCTTGACTTGGTTGGTTCCTTCATAAGTGACAGTCAGCTTGTCCCATATCTATTTTGCACTTTTCCAATTAGATATCTAGTTGAATCTTCAACAGGTTTGACAGTTCTAACTCCATTGGTAGTAGTATAGAACAAGTTTGAGCCATTCAAAACAATAGACCATAGTTCCATGTCCTGGTCTATGATGAACATCTTCATCAATGCCTTCAAATGCACAAAGTTATCACCACAGAACAGTGGAGGTCTATTAGCTGCTCTTCCCTGTGAGAATCCTCCATCACCTACATTACTCATTGTCACAAGATTATTAGATCCTTAAACAGTGACCCAAAGATCTGATACCAATTGAATGTTTGTAATTTAAGTGTAAAACAGGATCTAAATACTCTAAAAGGGGGGGGGGGGGTTGAATAGAGTATGATAACTTTTGCCAAAACACAGTCTTTTAAAACTTGAGTAGAGTAAGCAGTGATATCTCATAGCTTTGAAACACTTTTGAGAAACTTGAAGATATAAATGCAGAATACAGAGGCTTCAAAGCTTTGAGATTTGGAAATCTCCAAACCTTTGAAACTTCCTGTTTAGAATGAACGTAAAGATAACAAAAGTAAACAGCCGAAACACAAGGATTTTACAGATTTCAGTCACAATTGGACCTACTTTCTGCCTGAGGGATCTTATCCCTCCAGGATTCAAACACAACTTCTCAATTATCACCCAAATTTATCCCTAGATCTCAAGCCTAAGTGAACTACCCTTCACCTATTACAGATTGTGGTTCCCAACCTATCTAATTCTAGCTATAATTTGTTGATACAATTAGAACCTCTTTGTAGTTCACTTCAACAACTAAACTTCTAAGTTTGTGAGGTTTTAAGAACACAAAATGATTATAAAATTTCAGTACAATCGTGAAGATAACAGAAAACATATAGTCAAAATAAGCTTGGAAGTGTTCTTATATCTGTGATGAATGATCTTGCTTTTGGAATGTTAATGGCTTGATGAATCTGAAGATTTGAATGATATGAACACTCTTGTTTGTAGCACACTTCTAATATCACGAAGATTAGTCTTAATCTCTGTGTCTCTGTTCAAATCAAAGTGCTGATCACTTTAAATATTAGTCTGCAACCAACTGAGACATTTTAGGAACATAAATCCAATAAATCGTCTTCCCTGATAGCTCCAGAATGCTCATATCATGAGCTTCCTCAATTGCAGTAGTCTTTGGCTCCCACTTGGCTTTTGGAAAACTTCTAAGAATATTTATGACTTTTTCTTCATTTGAAAATGTCTTCCCCAAAGATTCCAAGTTGTTCACTATGTCAGTGAATCTCTTAAATATGTCCTTGATTGATTCATAAAAATTCATCTTGAACAGTTCATACTGCCTCATAAGGATATTGATTTTGGTCTTCTTGACTTGTCTTGTTCCTACATATGTCACAGTCAGTTTATCCCAAATCTCCTATGAAAGTTTGCAATGTAAGTGTAAAACACGATCTAAATACTCTAGCGGGGGGGGGGGTTGAATAGAGTATGCAAACTTTTTGCCAAAACACAGTATGTTAAAACTTGAGTAGAGTAAGCAGTTGATATCTCAAATCTTTGAAACAGTTTTGAGAAACTTGAAGATATAACTGCAGAATACAGAGGCTTCAAAGCTTTGAGATTTGGAAAGCTCCAAAGCTTTGAAACTTCCTGTTTAGACTGCGCGTGAAGATAACAAAAGTAAATAGCAGGAACACAAGGATTTTACAGAGTTCAGTCACAATTGGACCTAGTCTCTGCCAGAGGGATCTTATCCCTCTAGGATTCAAACACAACTTCTCATTAATCACCCAGATTTGGCCTTAGATCTCAACCCTAAGTGAACTACCCTTCACCTATTACAGCTTGTGGTTCCCAACCTATCTCGTTCCAGCTACAATCTGCTGAAACAATAAGAACCTCTTTGTTTTTCGCTCGAAAAACTAAACATATAACTTTGTGAGGTTTGAAGAACACATAATGATAATACAAGTTCAGTACAAGTGTGAAGAACACAAAAAAACAGATAAGCAAAATAAGCTTGGAAGTGTTCTTCAATCAGTGATGAATGATCAATCTTCTGGAATGCCAATGGCCTGATGAATCTAAAGATTTGAATTATATGAACTCTCCTGTTTGTAGCACACTTCAAATCTCATGCAGATCAGTCTTAATCTCTGTGTCTCTGTTCAAATCAAAGTGCTGATCACTTTAAATAATCGTCTGCAACCAACTGAGAGGTTTTAGGAACATAAATCCTATAAATCCTCTTCCTTGATACTCTTCTTTAAACATCTATATTTTGATAGCTATCTGATTTGTTTATGGACGTTGGATTTCCCAACAAACTTGTATAAACTCAGAAAACAAGATCAAACAACATCAAGACAATCTAGCATGAAGATCTGTCCAGCAGTATGTTAACAGTTCATGAGAAAACTGGGCTAGGTTTGTCTTGTAATAGATTTAGATTATATATATTCAATCTGAAGAATATATCAAATAACTAGTACAGAACAAGTGTTATTAGTCAATAATAGATTCATAACAAGTTATGAATCACACAGAAATAACCTACATACAAAGAATTAGTCAAATGAACTTAGCAGTGACGAGTAACCAATGAATCTCAAAGCTTTGAATATTTTCCTGCTAGTTCATCCGAATGAACTTGGATTTTCAATCCAACTCAGTCCTGCATATTTTGTTGATCAGGACATAAGTTACAAAAGCTTGCATAATGTCATTCCATACCAAAAACATTAACCTGCACAAAACAGTTAGACAGCTATGTGTATATATACACACATATATATATTTATATATATATCTATATATATCTATATATATATTTGTATGTATAGCTACACTGCCTCAACTCTTTGAAGCTTTAATACTTCAGAAAATTTCCTCCTTGTGTTTCTAGCTTTTATCATCAAGGGACCAAAGCTCTTGCATATGCATTCATATATTAATATTAAGGAGCTTCAGACTTATCATCCTAGGAACTTTTGCAATTGGAAATCCTGTTGAACTCATCTTCACTAAGAGCACAATATAACAAGTTCGTATCTTTGTAATTATTTGACACCTTTTCTCATTATTTGATTGAAAGATCCTCTTATTTCTTAGCAGTTCTGATCCCATCATAAGTAGTATAATAGATAAAGGGACAATTTTGAGTGATTGATCAAAGTTTCATATCTTGATCTATGATGAACATCTTAATCAATACCTTCCAGTGAGCAAAGTTGTCACCACAGCACAGTGGAGGTATATTGGCTACTCCACCTTGTGAGCATCCTCCATAACCTACATTACTTATTTTCACAAGATGGTTAAATCCTTACGGTGAACCACAAACTTGATACCAGTCGAAAGTTGTGTAATGCAGGTAAAAACATGACCTAAATACTCTAGAAGGGGGGGGGTAGAATATAGTATGTAAATTTTTTCTAACAATGACCTTTTGAAAATTAAAAGAAAACTTTAGAAGGAATCTCAAGGCTTTGAAAAGGTTTGAAGAAGTTTAGAATACGATGAATTTGCGTGGAGATGCAAAGCTTTTTGAAAGATCAGTTGTGCAAGACTTGAAATAGCTCAGCTATTTCAAGGCCTTGAACCATCTTTCAAAGCCTTGAATCATTCTCAGAGGCTTCAAAATAGTTTGAAGGCCTTGACACTGGATTCAAAGCCTTGAAACTCCTTAAACTGTATGCACACTCTCAGGGGGAGTTTTCTGCAAACTCTCTGAGTTGATTCCCTCTCTTTCTTTCATATGTCTGATTCACTATTATTAGATGATGAAAGAAAAATTTTTCAAATTTTTCTAACATGTTTTGATCATAAGATATCATCAGTTTTACCATGATAATGCAGGACATTTTGTTTCCAATATTTGCAGGATTTGTTTCCTAAACTGAAGTTGTGCAGTTTTGTAAATAGATGACTTTTTTGATCATGTGATCAATCAGAGACTTATTACAGCTTCTCAGATTGCTTATGGACAAGATCACAACAATATCTCTGGAGATTGTGATCAACTATCCGTTGGTAAAAGCTGTTAAAGAGAGTCAAAGATGTTGCCTACAAAACAGGAAGTTGTTCCTGAAAATCTAGGAAGATTTGCAGAGCTTCAAACAGTTTCAATAAAGCTCACCTTGAAGCAACAACACACTAGAATCAACGGGAAAAAACAAGAGACAAGTTTCTTGATTGACAAAGCACCAAAGAAGAACATCAAACTCTCAATCCATTCCACATAAGTTCACTGCATTTTCACAGTAGTTTTCTACTCCAAGTGTACTTCTGTATTGAGCTGTATTGGTAGATCATTTTTGTATTATCTCTACATATATTCTCAAGGATTGTTCAAAGTGAACAATAAAGAATTATTATTTAATCAGTTAGCTAGAGAAGGTACTAGACACGTTAGGGAAAAACACAAGTTGTAACAGAGTAAGGGAACTCTCTGGGCTGGAGTTCGAGGGCTTAGCTTTTGATTAATAAGAATTGAGTTGAAAGTTCTGCAGGGATCTAATCCCTGAGGTAGAGACGTAGGTCCAAGTGGACTGAACTCTATAAATCACTTGTCTTCTGCATTTTCAGTTCATTCCTTTTCATAGTTTTTGCAGCACTCAAAACTGTCTATTTTTGTAAGGGTTTGAACTTGTTTTCAAGGCCTTGAAAAAGACATACTTGCTTTATACTGTCTGCATCTTCTCCAAGGGCTTGAACTAGTTTTCAAGGCCTTGAACTTCATTGTTTGCACAAGTTTTCATCTTCCTAGCAAGTTTTGCAAAAAAGTTGGCATACTCTGTTCAACCCCCCCCCCCCCCCTTATAGAGTATCTTAGCTGCATAAACATCTGCATACTCACACTTTCACTTTGAGACTGTAAATTCTCCAAAGCTTTGGAGCTTCCTGTTTTGTGAAGATTTATATGCAAACTAAAACTTTAAAGTAAAGCAATGAACACAAGGATTTGATAGAGTCCGGTCACAATTGGACCTTCTCTCTGCCTCAGGTACTTGATCCTTCTAGGATTTTAAACCACTTCTTATTAATCAAAGAATTAGCCCTATATCTCAAGCAAAGTGAACTACATTACACCTATACAGGTTGAGGTTCCCAACCTATTTAGTTCCAGCTACAATCGAGAAACAATAAGAACCTCTTATCGTTCACTGGAAAGACTAACTCCTAGCAGTTGATGAGGTTAAGAAATATAAATGAATAATAAAATTGAAAGCACAATGAAGAACACAGAAACAGCTAAGCAATGAATGCTCATAATTGTTCTTCGGAATCTGGATGATTGATCTTCTTCAGCAGTGTTGAACCCTTGATTGAGTGAAGAGTGTGTTAATGTAAGTATCCCACGAATGAGCCTCTCTTATTTTTCACTTGATAAGCTCTTTTCTCACTCTTTGAAATTCAAAACTCCTTTACAACAAACTTCAGTAACCACCTGAGAAATTTCAGGAACAAACTCCTTCAAAATCCTCTTCCTTCAACAACTATGTTTGAATAGCTGATTTGTTTTGTTTGGAGGGTTTGAAATACGAACAACCCTGCAACAACTCAATCAAAAGATCAAACACAATCCTGAAAATATAGCAAGAATATAATGACAGTTTGGCAAATCAGTTTAATAAATAAACTGGGCTATATTTCTAACTTACAGAATAATTCTAGGTAAGTAATCTGTAAAGGCAATAATAATGACATGATTATGACTCGTAACAAGTCAATATTAAATTATATAAACAGTTGAACATCCTGAATTGAGAATCAATTAGTCACAAGAATAACTATCAGTGGCTCACGGCTTCCTCCAAAGCCATGGAGCTTTGGATGCCAATCAAATCTTTAGCCTCATTAACTATGATTATTGAATCAATCAATCTGAGAGGTCAATTAGAATTAGAAACACAATAAAATAGTTAAGAATATTTGAAAGAGTCACTATAAGGCTTATAAGCAAAAGTCTAGTTCATTCCCAAGCCTGCAACACAAAAACTGTCAGCATACTAATGCTACTTCAAAGCTTCGGAGCTTTGAAAAAATCTCTTGGTATTTATGTCTTTCATCATCTTAAAAATACAAAATCCCCCTGATTTCATGTATCCATCCACTCAAAGGAATTGAATTATCACAAACGTACAAGGTACACATTATCTCCTTTATCACGTTATGAGAGCTTAACCTGCGATGCATGGCAGGCTTTGATCAGGAAATTTTAATTCTATTTCCATTGTGCATCCTGCATCAAAACCCTACACGCCGCTTACAGCCAGAATGTGCCTTTCTCGCAGGAAACACTTGTTGGTCTTCCACTTACTACGACGTATTTTGCTTCCCTCGAGAAAAGATTGGACGATTTCATTGCGAACCACGACGGAATCCGCAATGTTCAACACATCATTGAGTGTTCCCCTGCGATCCCAATTGTGGTCTACTTGATGCCCAACCCACCGAGATACGATCCCTCAAAGTGGGAGAAGTTTGAAAAAGTGGAAGGAAATGTGTAGGATCCCATTATTCACTTTGTAACATTTCTGGGACCATATGGAGACAACAAGAACCTGTGGTTGCGCGATTTTTCCAAGTCCTTTAGACCCGTGGCGTACAAGTGGTACAACAAGCTCGAACCTGGGTCCATGAAAAGTTGGGTGGACATGGTGAGGAAGTTCTACGCCTAATTATTCTAGGTCGAAGAACAATTCGCTATCATCTACCTCTCTCGGATGAACCAAAGGCGCGATGAAGATGGAGTTTCCTTTATCCGGCGTTTCCATGAAAAATCCCTCCAATGTTCGGAAGAGGTTGCAGAACAGCGCCTCGTGGAATTTTTTTTCCGGAAATGCTTCTCAAGTACAAGGAAATGCTGATGAACCACCAGATGCCCACTTTCTCAAAGCTGCTCGACTGCACGTAAAATTTTTAGCCAATCATGGAGGAAAAGGCAAGCAATTCTCGGCGACCGTGTCAGAGTACAAGGGAGGAATATTCAAATTCAAGAGATGACATGATGCTGAGGTTTATGAGGTATTAGGCACGCCAAAGTTCCATAGAGGGCCATATAAATGGCTCCCTCCCCTTCTGTGTCCTTTTTCAGAAGTTGTGGAACTCTGAAAAGCATGGAGGAACGACGATATTCTCCATACAAGAGCCACCGACCGGAGAACAGTTGCGTGAACCCAGGTGGTGCGAATGCCATGGCGATGTCGCGCACCCGACCACTAAGTGCTAGAAGTTGAGATATCTCATCAATAATAAGATGAGAGATCAGGAGATTTTCATTGAATAACCCGAGAAGGACATTTGGAAGAATCCGCTACCTTCGCACGACAATGGGGCGCGCACAGCAAAGAGGTTGCCATGATATCGATCGAGGAGAAAGATGACGATGAACTCTTTGAAGAATCACGTGCAGGAATGCGAAGACTTCGGCTTGGATACCGAAGACGTGCGAGCATCCAAAAAAGTCAAGGCATTCTTTGACTCATAGCCCGCGTTCGAGATCTACTAAAATGGTGATTCCGGTGGCGGGAACGAATGTTATGGAGTATTGAATTATTTTCGAACCCTGGAGACTATTTTCTCAAGTTATTCCTTTCTTGGCGTTGCTTCTTGCTTCTCGGAAATACGTCTCGATTCGGTCCAGCGTCAGGATATGACTCTGAGCCAAAGGAGACCAGTATGGGAGGTGAGTCAAGTCATTACATCGTGTTCACATGTGGCAAAGTTCTGTGCGAGGCATTTATCCACACAAACAAGGGTTTGGTTTGTTTGATTGTTTTTGGTGGACGGTCTATGTACGTTTACACTACTCTCAGTGTTGTCGAGGATAGGGTTGTTTGAGCAGGTACTCATTATGGACTACTTGAGAGGGGATTGATTCACATTGAGTATGGGGTGTCTATTTTGACGCCACCATCTCAGATTTTATTGTTCCACCCCACTTAATATTTTATGATTTTGTTTGGTCACTCAGATTGACATAAGTATTTACATTGTAAGAGAAAAGAGAAAAGAAAGGAAAAAGAAAAATAAAAAAATTTGGGGGCTTGTTTATTTTATCATGTCCATTAAAGTCCGATTTTGTATGTTGTTGTTATTTATATATTGACACTTCTTCATGTTTGTGAGTTTCTTACATCTTGGCGAGGAAGTGTGAGTATGGAGTTTTGGTGAGAATTGCCATGACGTAATTGGACCAAGCTTCTATAAAGCTTGTCCTACCATCCCCAAGTTTTCATTAGTTGAAACCCTTATTGAATAATAGCTCGCATCGTGTGCTAGACTAGGAAAAAAATCTATTTTTATTTTTTGTACACATGAAAGGTGTGGTATTTTAAAGATTAGCATTAAACTCTTCATGCACTCTATGGGGATTTCATATCCGCTGAAGAGTAATTTTTCACGCCATTGCGTTGGATGATGTGCCCCTGAGTGACTGAGAGCTTTATGAAATGCCGATTTGAGTTAGGGAGATCGCCCAATCTTTACAAAAAGAAAAAAAATATATATGTTTTTTTTGAACAATTGTGTCAGGAACTACTGATAGTTTAATTAATAGAATAAACTCTTCTCCGCAATAACTGAGTCAATGTCCCTCTAGATTTGTGCTGAAAGGTGAGGATAAAGCTTTTCAAACAATTGTGACAGGAACTACCAATAGTTTAATTTCTGCTTCTAGCCGTCGTTTACCCAAGGTTTAAGATAGGGCAAGTGAGGACGAGAAGTTGAAGTCACATAAAGTTCATTCAGAAGAATCTTGAACCAAGCAAAAAGGATCCAGGGATGATGCATGCTCTACTCGTTCTAAAAACTGTTGAACTTTCTTTAATTCACTTATTTTAGTTGAATTTAGCTCTTTGTATAGTTGGGTTCAATTCAGAAATTCTCTTTTATCTAATTCGTGTAACAAAAGGGGTGTAATTTCGAATTTGATAATTAGTTTGAACTTGATAATTCGTTGGAGCATCATTTATGTTTATGATTTATGGAATACAAGTGTATTTTTTTCATGAGAGTTATATATTTGCTTTATTGGTGTTCATAATCTCTCATGATTTTCCAATTGATTCATACGAGGGTGTCTTCACAATTATGAATCAACTAATGGGATTATTGTTTATTTCATCTGCTCCATGCTACTTTAACTATTCCATTTATGGGATTATGGATCTAAAGAATTTCTCGCGTAGATCTTGAGTCTTTGAATTCAATTTAAGTATGCGAAACATTTTATATGATCACTCTTGCTCTTATTAGTTCTTAGTGATTATTATATTGTTTATTACAACTGCACCTGATCTTTTGTATGAGTGTTGTTTTGCAGGATCACAAGAACATGGATGAATGAAGCAAACTTTGAAGACGAAGGTAAGTTAGTCCAAGTTGGTGAAGTTTTAAACAATTATGGAGGAGCAAGATGATGAAGGAAGATGCAGACCTTTCTTATTAGGGTCAATTACTTGTCAGCCACTTAGATTATGATATAATAATCCATGTACCACCCCCCAGTTTTAAAACCCCCTTATTACCACCTCTAGTTTGTGATTGATAGAAATTAGCAACAGGGGTAATTTTCGTCCAAAGTATTCCGATAGTTAACTGTTTCAAGGGGGAAAGTTGTCCAATCAAATAAATAATGAACATGAAGAACATAATACCCTCTATTTTCCGTACCACGCCATAGCCACCAGCTTGATCCCAGAAACTGGCAAACAACACCACCATCTCCGCCATATCTATCTCATCAACCCTGAAACCTCCACCTTCAACATCTCTTCCCCAAATCCCCACCTTCAAAATCCTTAAAACTTGCACAATTGCAGGCAAAACCAATAATCACCAAACCATGCCATAAATGAATAAAAAGAAAACCTAAAAATCCAAATAGGTCTTCAAGTAGGCCAACCTATAACATATGGGAGTGAAAGAAAGCCTGATCGAGAGAGAAATAGATGAAAATAAGGAGAGGAAGAGGAAGAGGACTTATATTCCTTAGAGGACTTATTTTCTTTATTTTATTCTTTTCATGGACAATTATGCCCTTGACGGGGTTAAATTTTTTGACAGAAAATTTACCCAGTTGTTAATTGCTAACATTTATAAGTTGTAGGTGGCAATTCGTGGGTTTTTTAATTGGAAATGGTAGATGGATCATTACCCCAAACTGGAAGTGGGAAATAAGTAATTGACCATTCATATTATTTATGTTTAGAAATTTAAAAAATATATGTTTTGCTAGTATATACGTAGGGGAGATTTAAACGGGCTGACACGAATTGTGTCAATCTAGGATTCCGTACTGTTTCTAGATAGATGTTATTTTTTGTATAAAAGGTATCAGAGCATGTGGTGCATTTTATATGCTTATATTAATTATCTGATAGATCTATATTTAGATTATCGATTATGCTAACCATATCCTTATATTCATCTTAAGCTTCTTCGAATCTAGTGCATCAAGTTGAAGGTCATATATTATTCCAAGTTATTTCAGGTATTCTTCATAGCGTTCAGTTTCATTCTTAGGTCTAGGAAAATTCATGTAGCATCAATCTAAGAGTATAAGGAATTAACAGTCAATGTGCAGAAGAGATGAGGATCAAAGAGGCAGCTACCTCCCTGGAACACTAGCAGCTAGGCATGGAACCGTAGGAGGGTCGTGAGGTTGTAGGGGCAGCCAGGGCTGGCTGTCTGACTCATTTGAAATCCTCTTTACTAGTTTTGGAAGTTCAGTCAGTCAGAAATTTTTCTTTCTTAGATCTTCTAGGTTATTTTTATTTTTTTATGGTTCTTTTTATTTATATTCCAAGAAAAAGAGTATAATTAGATCTAATTACTGCTTTTTTATATGAATATTTGAGTGACAATGATCATACATATTTTAAGAATTATTTCTACGATTTGATTTACTGGTTTAATTAGTTTTATAGTTACAATAAATTGGAAGTTTTTTAATATAAATTAATAACTTAAGTAATAAACTTGTTTCATTGAGTGTTTTTATATTTTGAAATATATGAATATATATGATTTATATTGATTCAAAATATTTTAGCAATTACTTTTCCTAAATAGTAAATAAGCTTTTTGACAATTTAATATCTTTCTCTAGATTGAGCATTTCAAATGTAAGATGAGATTTTCTCTATAAAGAAAATTTCTTTATCTAAAATTTGATATTAAGTATAAATTTAGAATTTTTTGGTAAAATTCTTTTTAGTTTGATTTAATTAGTTTTCCAAATGTCTAGACTCATCATATTTTCTCTAGAATTCTCTTTTCTTGAAAAATAAGTTTTCTCACTCTATATATTGAGTCATATGGTTCAGAGAAACTTAATTTATGAGAATTCTTGTACATCTACATGAGAGAGAGAGATAGAGAAATCTCTTTATCCCGATTAGGGTTCGGCCAAGATAGAGAGAGAGAGAGAGAGAGAGAGAGAGAGAGAGAAGTCGTCCCTACTTACGACCAAGAGAGAGAAATCGTCCAACAAGGCTTCTCCCTTGATTTTGTGTCATATAGGGTTCTTCAATTAGCTACGAATTGTTTTATTTCATCATTGTTCTCATTCAGCGTTAGTTACACGTATTCTTGTGGCTATTCACTTTTAGGAATTCGAAGCTTGTTACATATTCTAGAGTTTTCAGGTCAGATATGTTCTTCTTTGATTCATAAAAGTTTTTGTATATCTCTCTCTTCTTAACAAGAACTTTTTCTATCTGTTATGTAATTGTGTCTAAAATCTGTCGTATAAGTTTTTTTTTTTCAAAATCATGTACCTCGATATTGTTCGGTGTTTTGATTTTGAGTCAAAACCTTGTTTTAGACAGTCTCTTCTCTATAGATGTCTTGCTTATTCTGAACTCTAGGATTTTTCTCACATATATTCATCCTATATATATATATATATATACACTTGTGTCTAAAATCTGTCATATAAGTATTATTTTTTTTAAAATCATGTATCTCGATATTGTTCGGTGTTCTGATTTTGCGTCAAAACCTTGTTTTAGACAGTCTCTTCTCTATAGATGTCTTGCTTATTCTGAACTCTAGGATTTTTCTCACATATATTCATCCTATATATATATATGTATATATATATATTTGTTTCCGTATCTTTTAATTTTTGCTTGTGTTGAACTGTTATTGATCTTATTGCGTCAGATCGGAGGTTATTTCCCCTTATTGGGACATTGTGGTATAATCCTAGTAATATATAGGGTTTTATCCTCTGTGCCTGTAATTATTGGATTATGTTATTATTGTCTAGAGTCTCCTATTTCTTGCAAGTTCTTGGTTCAAGTATCTACCTGTGATAGTGTTGTTCACTAACAAACTAAACAGTGATAGATTTGCTCACTTGATGAACTATAGTGGAAAATGTCACGTCATGCGATGTTAGAGTTTGTTTCCTTTCTATATTAGGTCGCAAGTTCAACAGATCAAGATTGTGTGCGAGTTTTCCACTACATTCAAGGGAGTACTTGGATTTCCATCGGGAGGGGTGCTACACAAGGTATTGCAGAAGCTAGGCAAGTAAATTTATTGTGGTGAGTAGCTCATCTATGTGATAGCTCGTTATATATCTTGTATGAGACGATTTCTAGAAATAAGTTTTTCTTGCACTCGTTGGTGTAGAAGCTTGGGGTTTTATCGCAACGGTCTTTCTCAGGAAGAGAACATAGTAAAGGTTTCCCCAGACTAAAGATCTTTTGTGTCGTGCACTTTTATATAAATTTTTTATTTTCCATTAATTTTACAGCTATACTGTCGCATATACAAGTGATCTTTATACAGTTCTTGATAAGATTATATTGGATCTTACAGTTTTGTAAATAATTTCGTCTATCGTTTGTGGCAAGGACTGATCAAATTGGTTCTACGTAGAAGATTTCCGTTGTGTCACGATTTACGGGTATATATAAGTAGACACTCTCGTACTCATGTGCTTGTTTGTGTCTACCTACTCTATATCCACTCTCACTAATACTAGACATCAACATGTGAAAATGAGAAAGCAATTCTTTCAAAATGTACAAGATCAATAAATTTTCACCTATATGCTCATTTACATAGGCTAATTTTTCTTTTGTGATCGGGATATCACTAATAGTGGAAGATGTTTGGGTTTTGAATGGATTCCGCAGCGGAATTAAACAAATAAAGATCCGCACAAGACTTACCAAGGATCACAGGAAGAGATAACATAACGATAGTAAGGGTTTGGTAACAATTACCTTGTTTGTCTCCTTTGATGACTTCAAACGCAAAATAGTGTTCGCGTCTCTACGGCTAGTCCACGCCTAGGATCAAGATTTAGATTCATCCACGCATATTGCTATCAACCGGTGGAGGAAGGAAGAAGAAGAATCACACAGTGGATACCAAAAGAGGTCCCCAGCCTCTTGTGGCTGACGGGGTAAAGGGGGGTGGATGGGTCTAGGCTCGGCATTGACCTTTTCTTGCTCTCTCTCTCTTTGCTCTTTCTCTCCTAGTGTTATAACAATTATTACACTCTTGGTGAGAACAAGCTAGGAGTGCTTATATATATAGTCCAGCAACTCATTGTTAACTACATATTCGCCCCTCTCCTAATCATGTCCTTAAATGGATTAGTTCTCTTTGAAAACTAGTCATAATCATGTCTATACATGGATTAGTCCACCTGGCAATTCCGAATAATTTCTATACGTGTATTAGTTTACTTTGCAAATTAGTCCTACTAAGTTTTCAAGTGGTTGCATTTGGATCTTCTATTTAATTAATCATATTAATTAATTCCCAAGTCTAGTTTCATCCATATGGTGTGTGACCCCATGGGTTTCTACTTCGTTGTTAGTGACTATTAATAACATAGAGCAGTGTCTAGCAACACATCCATGCGACCCAACTAATAAAAATAGTCATTACTTTGACAAACCTTGTGCTAGCATTGTCTCATCCCTTTGCCTCTATATCCGGATTGGACACGAGACATACAAGTCACAGTCACATATCCAATCCATAGTTTCTCAATCATGGGAATAGTCTTATCAATGCTGATAACATCAATATCCTATATTAGTTTATCAGAGTCTGGCCAGACATTTTATAAGTAGCATCCCTCGAGTGGTCGTGGATATTTTATCCCGTTATGTGGGAGGGACAAATTCTATCTACATCACTACCATATCTAAGCTTTCTTTCTTATTGTGTCCGATTAACGCATTTATTACTACTCAGTTACGGTGTAGCGCTTGACAATGTCAAAATACAATATTCCACAACTAGAGGATCTAGTGACTTCAAGTCTAAGGATGACAATACCATTGCCACTAAAAGAAGCACTTGTTACTTCACATAACTTGTATGTAGCCTTCTCTCTTTGGGTAAATCCAGTATGACACTACTCCTAATGCATACCTATGTGTTGGATCGAGATATCTCCATATCAATCCAACCCCATACTAGTCTTGATGCAATACAGTCGTCCTATTAACTGTAGTATTTGGCTAGGGATATTTAAGAATATAACATTTATATTCTAAGGACTTCATTCATCTTAACATATCTCCATATCGATAACATAATGAATAGTAAGTCCATAGAAATGTCACAAGAAATAGATTGCCTCTAGGGCATATTTCCAATAGTATCCCATTTGCACTAGAGTCAATCTTATGCATCGTATGCCTATTTATCTAGCGCGACCCTCATGCTTAAGCTGCGCTAGGGGCATGCTAGGCGAGACACGTTGCTGGTACATTGCATAAATTCACATATCCTCCATCGACAATCGATTGAGATTGAATATTTTGAGTATGTGCATCTTATGCATTAAATATACTCAGACCTCAGTGATAGAATCGAAAACTGAATCTTGCCTAGAACCTTTCCAGCTCACCGTGCCTCCCACTAGTGCAAAACATAAAACTTGACTATAATCTGAAATCTTCTTTGTTAGATTGAAATTTTGCATCATTGTAACCCCTCACAGTGAACCCTTCCTTTCCTCCATATATCAATAATTCATCCTTTAGTTCTTCTCAAGTAGTTAAGGATAATCTTGATAATTATCCGGTGACACTCAACCGGATTTGACTTGTATCTCCATGTCATGCACATATGACATGCCTGGCCTAGTACATAACATGGCGTATCTCGTGAATCTTATTCATAGGTCATTCACAATCTAATTGGAAGACAAAGACTAATTCCGTGTGACATGGGCAAGAATCCATATTCTTGCATGTCGAACCTGTAACACCCTGTATATTTGGTAGGGGTAAAATAGTAATTAGGATGAAGAAATGTGTTTTAACAGCGAAGTAGTATTTGATCCAATTATCGTATTTTATAGTTAAAGAAATACGTGTGACAATATTGAATATAGTATTCTTAGTTTGATTCGTGAGTGTTTTATATTACGTGAACGCGTGTGCGACTACCGCGATACATAGTACACCCGCTAAACCGAATCACCCAATACATTGGTGCACCCGAACCACCGAAATAACTCGCTCATCTTCCTCAAGAAGAATCACCATTTTCGGTGGCCACCAATATGTCACCTCCATCACCATCACTTCAAATTGATGTTTGCACATGCTAGCACATGTTGACCATGACAATTGTTGTATAAATTCACCTCTTCCTCCCCTTCTCATTCACGACCATCACCTCCTTCCACCATAACCACCACCACTATTCTACTCGGCAAAACCCACCACCGCCACCTGCACCAGCCCTCTCTCTCTCCTTCTCTGTCTCTTCTCTCCACCTCTCTGTCGCCTGGAACAGAGCAGTAGCAGCAGCCGCTTCCAGCAGCTGAAACCGCCACCAAGGCTGGCGCTTTTCTGGCTGAAATCACCACCGAGTTGCTGCACTCATCTCCCCATTTCTCCACCACTTTCTCTCTCTCACTCCCCTCTATTTTGTGCCCAGAATAGAGGAAGAAGAAGGAGAAGGTAGCCACCGGAGCAGCAGTTGCAAAAACTCGCCGGAGCGTCGTCCCTCCATTGTTTCCGGCGACCAATGTTGGCGAGCTTCACGCAGCGCCACCCTTAGCATTTTGACTCTTCCAATCAACTCCTAGGGCCCCGACCAGGCCACTAAAAGGCTCAGCAAGGCCAAGAAAATCCCACACCGCCGGCGACGACGTAGTGCACTTCGACCCGACCCAAAACTCGACCGTTTCGAGCGATTCTTGGTTCCGGAATGCCCTAAACTTCGCTGTGAGTTGATTTATGTAGACAAAATCATGTCTTGCTTGCTTGATTTCACTTTGGATGGATCAAATTAACGATGAATGTTTGGGGGTTGAAAGTGTCTTTTCCAGAAACTATCTTTGGGTTAGTTGTGGGGGTTTTTTTGCACTTCAGAACCTGATATCTCGTGTTGATTGCCTCTTTATAAATCTATTATGTGAGTGGTGGGGTTGCATGTTGTCTTTTAATATAATTTGAGGGGATTTAATTGTCGTTTACTTAAATATATAATTTTACGCGAAAATAAAAATGTATTTTTGTGTCAATTTTTTTTTAAATACTAGTATTTGTTATTGTCTCAAAAATGTAATCCGGGTGTCGAATATTATCGGAAACGTCGATATAAAAATTAATCAAGTTATATTTTATTATAAACTTAACAAATAATGTGTTTTGTCACTTTATTTTAAACTCAGTTTAGTTCAACCACATGTAAAGATTGATATTTGCTTGCTAATAAATATTCTAACTTATGAAGAATGTTTAGAGATATTTTTCTTAGAAGTTAAATATTCGTACTTGTCAATAATCGATTATTTTCCATGATTTTAACCACTATTTCTTCAACCGTATTTTTATATAAGTATAAGTTATCAATTGTTCACTCTCTTATTTCACTAAACTTTATATGAAAATTTCTCTAATTAAACCATATCTTCCTGAAATATTATAAGCCATCAAGTCGTTTCAAAACTACTGTGCGACTCGGTAATTTGTATAGTTTGAATATCGTTATTGGGTAAATTTATGATATGTTATAACAAGAGTGGGCTTGTTGATCTCGTCAATCTAGTAGGATGTTTGTTGGAATGTAGAGTTTGGTGCTTGAACTTGTGATTTACTTTGAAAATATAATTTGTAGGTGCCAAATTTGAAGACGGAGGTTTCGTGTACTTCTAGGAGCTAATACGTGCTATTTTTCAAAGCGAGGTGAGTATACATGCCAAGTCTTGAGAGCCTAGCTTCTTTCCTGTCTAAACATGATTTCATTACTTGTCTCAAAATGTGTTTTGTGTGCATATGCTTTACTTGTGTTTGGTTACGTTTTATTGAGATAGTCACACGAAGATAATGATGCGTAAAAACATACAGTGGAAAGAGTTGAAGGGGTAACGTCATTTGGATTATTACAAATTTGGTTTGGTCGTTGTTGGCTTTGTCCACTCGACCCTTATTGGTTATCCCGGTGGAGATTCGCCCCGGGTTCGCTCCTTGTACGCACTCCTTCGGGGCGCAGGAACCCTGTTAGGAGGGTGTCGACACTTAAGGTCTTGGTAGCTTGTAATGGGGTATTTTGATGTGATTTGTGTTGGAATGGATTCCCTAGAGGCAATCTAGTTTAGTATGAACTTATTTTTGGCTAGAATATTCATTGTATTATTTATTGGATATTTAATATAATGAAGTCCTTAGATTTACAATTGTGTTGTTTATCTTAAATATCCCTATCCCATTATAAAGATTAAATGGGACTATCATCTATAGACTAGTATGGGGTTGGATTGATATGGAGATATCATGATCCAACACATGGGTATGCATTATGGGTAATGGCATATTAGATTGACCCAGCTCCGAAAATGCTACATACATGTTATGTAAAGTCACAAGCGCTTCTCGTGGTGGCAACGGTATTGTCATCCTTAGACTTGAAGTCACTAGATTATCTAGTTGTGAATTATTGTGATTTTGGTAGCGTCAAACGCTAAACCGTGACTGAGTAGCTATAAAGGCGTGTACCGGATACAATAAGAAGCAAGATTAGAGATCGTAGTATACGTAGAGTGATCGTCCCTCCCACATAACGGGAGTAAATATCCTAGGCCACTCGATGGATAGTGCTTATGGAATGTCTGGGCAGACTCAAATAAATCAATATAGGATATTGGTGTTATTTGTACGAATTAGGCTATTCCCAGGATCGAGAAACTATAGATTGGATATACGAGTGTGACTTGTATGTCTCGCGTCCACTCCGGATATTGAGACAAAGGGATGAGACAATTACTTGCACAAGGTTTGTCGGATGTCTATTCAATTAGTTGGCTAGAATGGATGTCTTGCTAGAGACCGCTCCATATTAGCAAATTGTTGCTACCAACACTACAAAAAAATAGGTTTATTACGACGAGTAAACTCGTCATTAAAACCCGAAATTTCGCCGTAAGAACTAAAAGACGACGAGAGTAGTTCGTCCAAAGTGCGTCGAAGAGCTCAGTCGTTAGTTCGACGAGGCGACAACATATCGCAGTGGTCGGTATAAGTTTTTTACCTAGCACCTTTTCCAACGAAATTGTTTCGTCGCTGATAATTCGTCGACGACTTGCCGACCAAAAAAATCGTGGTCAAAACTTTTGCCGACTATAATTTCGACAAGCTTTGGTAGTCGTTGAATTTATGGCGACAACTTTTCTCGTCGTCCTTTGTCTCTGCACGACTGTTTTTTCGTCGTTATTAATTATCTAATTTCGTAATTTTTGTGCTGTTTGCCCATTTTTCGTGAAAAAAGTCTACCATCGTACTTGTCTTTATTTCTTAAAACGACAACTCTACTCGTCGTATATAGTCATTTTGCTCATTAATTGTTCGTCGAGAAGTGGTCGTCTACAAAAATAATTTTTTTTATAAATAAATACTAAATTTTGTAAAAGAAATGAAATTTCTATTAATATAAACCGAATCCATTGTACCAAAAATTTGTACATTACATCAACTACAACATAAAATCCTAACAAACTATATATCAACTTAACCAAAACTACAAACTTAGCATAATCTACACTAGCTAGGCACGTAGTTGTGAGTAGGGAAGCTCCGATGTGAACGTGTATCGTGCATAGGAGGTGGTGGCGACCTTGAGTTCTTACAAGCTACATGGTTTTGCAATCTTCGTGTTGGGAGTATGATTCACAAAACCTGAATACATTCACAAACAACATATAAATTTTCTGACAAGTATGAACATGAATTATGTTATGCAGTACAAGGTTTATGCTAAACTAAACTCAGCTAGCTAGCTGTTCACCCGATATACAAAATTCATATTCTTAAATCTGATTCACACAGATAACAATGGACAACTGCCGGAAGAAGGCGCAACAGTGACATTGCCAAATGCTATTTTCAGCTCTCAGGGAGCCCTCATCTTAATTCAACTATACCGATAAACTTCCATAACTTCTTGGCGCATACAGTGTACATATAATATTGTGCGTTCAGTGTGTGAATTGTATGCATGGTCTCCACAAGGCAAGAGTCTCCACCCACACCCACGCAGGGGTCTCGAGCGAGCAATATGCAGCATACAGCAGTGGAAGTGTCAAACATATATAGTGAGTGTTTCAGTGTGTGTTCCATACATAGCTTCCACCTGGAAGGATCCTCCACCCACACCACGCAGGGGTCTCGTTCACGATTTTCAAATGAACAGTCAGATGATTTAAAGTATTGTAGGGTAATTTACCTCTATTGGCGACGCAACTCGTCCTTCAACGAAATACTCTGCAAATATTTTGGAGTTTTTGTCCTGGTATTTTTTGGACATCACATATGGCGCTAATATATACTACTAGTATCAATGCTCTATAACATTCAAATTGTACCTGCAACAGGTGAGTGGCTAAAAAGTTAGTATAATTTTGTAATGTTGCCACCCCTAATAACCAATGTGGTGGTTCATGAGCCTATACCTACTGCACTAATCTCTAAACCAGCAATGATTTCTCTACAACCACATCTTTAAACCCAATAATGATTACGCTGAAACCAAATTTTTAAACCAGCATTTATTAATCAATTTGTTACTCTAAAGCTATGTTACTCTAAAAACCCATGTATTATTATACTTT
Organism: Linanthus parryae; assembly: GCA_023055425.1. Classification (NCBI taxonomy): domain Eukaryota; kingdom Viridiplantae; phylum Streptophyta; class Magnoliopsida; order Ericales; family Polemoniaceae; genus Linanthus; species Linanthus parryae. The sequence continues at coordinate 68,262,253 of JALGPY010000007.1, read as the reverse complement.
GGTCTGCTTCGCCAGAAATTTCCGAGTTAACGATATGACTCACTATGTATGTATGTTGTTTGCAACATAAGAATACACATATGTGAGGGAAGTTGATTGAAAGAGTTCACAAATCACTGACTCCAAAGCAAACAACTGCAGAGAGGGTCAACCACCCTCCAAAAAACATCCCCATCTCTCTGCAAATTGAGCCTCATTCTTGAGTCATTATTATAAAAAAAAAAATGCATCATTTTGCTATAAGAGAAGAAACAGAGTGGTACTAAGAGACTGTTTGGTATCAGCTTAAAGAAACAAAATTCTGACTAAGTCAACCGATAGTAGATTGCAAAGACCAATTCGCCTGCCGGTTAAAGACCCAATTTTAAACTCCACGGACATCACAAAGCCAAACGTTTATACCGAAAAAAAACAATGTTAAAACTATTTTCAGAACATTTCCACCCTTAATCAATGAGGTTCATCATTAACTTATACCTACTGACCTGCACTACTCTTTAAACCAGCAGGAATGTTGATATGAAACCACATCTTCAAGATAGTATTTATTAAACTCAATTAATCCCCCCAACCCCCCACCTGTCAATCTTTAAACTCTCAATCTTCTCCTAACCCCCCAGCTTCCCAACTGTGTATAAAACCAGAGCCTACAGCCTTGTACATTTCACTACACCTTTCATCTTCCTATATAGAGTTTTGCTTGTCTGAAAGCATGTCGATTTCAAAGATCTCCACAAGGTTGATTTCGTTATGTTTTGGTTGTCTTGATGCAGCATTGTGATGCATGGAATGATCACAAAGATGTTGCTTCAGGTAGTCAGAACATAACGACGCCAACCTCTGTTTATCATAGCCCAATTCCTCATCGACGGCAATTCCAAAATGAGATATTCAGAATCTCATCTACCACCACCCGGGCACGGAGAATCATCACAGATAAAGATGGAATAGCGGTCTAAAATCTAATGGGTTGCTGCATGTATGGTTCATCTACCATAGTATGCCCCAACCCAATATGTTGCTGTATTCGATGGTCGATGAACCATACTATGCAGTAACCCCATATGTTTTGGACTTCCAACCCAGCTTTCTTGTGATGCATTGAATAACCACGAAGAAGCTGCTGGATTTTAGTGTTATTACTTCACATGTTTTTCTTTCTACTCGCACTTAATTTTTCTCACATGTCACAACTAATGCATCTAGACAGTAGTTACTCTAAAAGCTATGTTAGACGATCATAAAACAAGGTTTCCCTCCAAAAGGGAACTTCAACATCAAGAAAAGAATGGAGAATCATCAACATCAAGAAGAGAGTGGACTTAAGACAAGGTTGCGCGATCATAAGACAAGGTAGTTACTTGAAAAGCTATGTTACTCTAAAAGCTTTGTTGCCGATCATAAGATAAGGTTTTCCTCAAAACGGGAATTTCAACATCAATAAGGGAGTGGACGTAAAGGAAATGAAAGGGGGCACAAAAATATGTTTACCTCCGGAGAAAGTCCAAACAGTGCCCACTCATCCATACTATCGATTAATGTTCTGTAACCTGGAAATGTTACCTGCAACAGGTGATAGGAAATACAGTTTAGTTTTGTTTGTTCATCTTACGTTGATGTGAAAATTATGGATCAACAAGATAAAAGAAACAAAGTTTACCTCTGCTGAAAGTCCACGCAGTGCACAACCATTACCGAAAATGAACGTGAGAGTGAAAAAAAAAGTAATTTCGACTAGGGCATTGGTAAGGAACGAGAATTCAATGGTAAATTCATGGATCGTTGCAAGTGACGACAAATTCGGGATCACTAGAGCGCAAACAGTTAGCACTCAGTAGATTATAATAATAATGAAGAGGCCCAGTTCAGTACTACATGGAAACAAACAGCGAGCGTGAAGGACATCATAATAAACTTATAAGCCACTAATCCATTCAAAAAAAATTGTGATGTAACTGTTCGAATTCCCTAAACTACCTCATTGAACAACATTAATGTACGAGGCAATCAAGTAGTCAATTACTTGCATGTTTAATGAGGTGGAAAAAAGAGAAAATGACAGTTGATTAACTTTATTTAATCTCATAAATCCATTCCAAAATATTCACAGCAAATTAAATCACTTCTCTAAGACTCCATCAAAGTTTAGTCCCCAAAATCCCATTACAATGAAAACAATTCGCAAACTCCTGCGTGAAGAGGAGGTCACCAGTCGTTTCACAGGGTTGCCCGGGTCCAATAAAAATGCTCCAATTTTCATCTATAATTCATCAGATGAAGATTGAAGGAGCGAGGACTCCCATTCAATGAGGTTGTATAAGAATAGGCAAACTGCAATGGAGGAAAGGCGGCAGAAAATACAAGAGACTAAATGGAGAATCCAGTTAATTGAGCAGATGAAGATTAAAAATTATAGTTTGGTTGTGCCTCTCGAATTCTATGAAGAAACCGGTGAATCCATTTTCCCAATCAAAATGAGATACATGGGGGCTACCGGGACAAAGCTTTCACACAAGCAGGAACCAGGCAAGGCCCCGACAAATGAACAACTCAAAGAGGACAATGCGTACTAGACTTTTATTTTCTGTAATTTTCCTTCTTATCTTTCTCTTATTCATGGTAATATATTATTTTCTATATATCTATTGTCGGTTGTCTTTAATGGATAGTTTTCTTTAATTTGCAATTACTTGACTTATTAGTGAAATGAATTCCATTGGTAATTCATCCGTTCATTGTCTACCGTCTGCGGGTAGCTGCGAAGGACATTTTGACCCGGTCTGTATGCACCAAAGTGTTTTTAATATTTTGCAAATATTATCGGCGGGTCAACATGACCTCCGCAACTCCACCCAGAATAGAGAGGTTGAACGGATAAAATAAAAAATATCACACTCAAGTTATAGGAAAACTAATATATGCGACGGGCTACGCAACTATTAGGACAAGGATCTCGCACGCGATATGAACGTCCCCTGAACACGCAATTGGGCGTAGAGACGACATTACAAAGGTGTGTTTTGCCAATCTAGAAGAGATACATAGAACAGATACAGACCTAAACATTGAACGAATAGAGGGATATACGGAGAGTGGCTCAGATCTGTATCATGAAAACCAGATTAGAGATCGATGGTCACTGGCTGCAAAAAGGAATTTCGCTCGCTATGCATACCATGACAATCTATCGGCTACAGAGAGTGAATTCGTTATATCAAAATCATCACGGCCTCTTCAGTGACTGTGAAGAGGCTCCGATCTGTACTCATTAAAACCAAATAAGAGATGATCAAAGCAGGCTGCAAAAAAATAATTTGCCTCGCCATGCATAATACTCTCTAACAGCTTCAACGAGTGAATTCGATAGAACCATATCATCACGGCCTCACAATGAGCGCTAATAGTGAGAAAGAAATGCTCAAATCATTACTCAGTAAAAGAAAATAAGTTATAATCATAGCAAGCTGCAAATAATGCAACCCTTATCTGGCAGGTTACGAAACGGGTGTCGAAATAATTATCATATGCATCATTCGTAACTTTCGAAGTAGTTGATTCATTAAGCCATATATATCATACTTCAACTGTACTAAAATAAAATCCATTTGAAATTCCTCCGTTCATCCTATATCTTGTACAAGGTCTCATGAAGGCCACTTGGACCCGGTTTGCAGACACACAACTCTGCAACGTATTAGCCAGCATTATGAGCGGGTCGAAGAGCTTTCACATGCCCGTATTAGCCAGCATTATGGGGGAAATAACTAATCGAAGTCAATCCCATAAAGTGAACAAGGCACACCTCAAATTAAAAATGGTGCACATATATCATTGGCACCCCTAATCAATGAGGTGGTTCATGAACCTATGCCTAGTAAGCTGCAGTTATCTTGAAACCATGCAGCACATATTTCTCAGAAACCACATCTTTAAAACAACATTTATTATCACCAACCACCATCCTCTCCATCTTATTACTGTAGTAAACCTGATATTTTAACTTTAAGTGATGATAGTATTATCTAATAGAGTGTTTAAGGAAAATATTTTGTTAGTTATGCTAGACTTTTTGTTAAGAAAAGTTATAGAAGTATAAATCAAATTACATATATGTTTTATTTGGTAACTATAATGTCTTTTAAATAAGTTTATGGTCTTTTCTGCAATATTTGTATTTGAAATAAAATATAGCATTCTTGATTAAATTGAATGTTTTGCATATACCAAGTATTTGCATCAAGTGTTTCGTCCGCTACATTTGCAAGTTGGAAGAGCAGCCATATCATTATGATGATATAAGTTGTTCCCGCTACGCTATAGGGTCGGACGGGAACTTCTGACACTATTACTAGCTTGCTGGAGCGGTACAAAGTGTGACGACACGATGTATTGTTTCCCTCTCGTAAGCGTGAAAGACAGGGCCTCTGAAACAATTACGAGCTTGCTGGAGCGGTACAAAGTGTGACGACACTGCGTATTGTTCGCTCTCGTAAGCGTGACAGGCTTGATGCATTTGCTATCCCGAGTTAAAGGGTAAGATGGCCTATAAAAGATAAGTTGTTCACTGATTTCATGTTAGTTAGAATCTTATATGGTTTCATTCATGTAGAAATGTGTTAAGCGAGTTCGAGGACGAACTCTCTATAAAGTGGGTAGAATGTAGTAAACCCGATATTTATGTTACATGTTTACTTTAAGTGATGATAGTATTATCTAATAGAGTGTTTAAGGAAAATATTTTGTTAGTTATGCTAGACTTTTTGTTAAGAAAAGTTATAGAAGTATAAATCAAGTTACATGTTTGTTTTATTTGGTAACTATAGTGTCTTTTAAATAAGTTTATGGTCTTTTGTGCAATATTTGTATTTGAAATAAAATATAGAATTCTTGATTAAATTGAATGTTTTGCATATACCAAGTATTTGCATCAATACGAAATAGATTGTGTGCATTATGTGATTTGAAACATACTAGTTTTCACTTATTTTGGTGTGACCACCACTCTCAATTATTTTGAGGATATATAAGCATAACATGCATCGTTCCCATCATTTTCCTCCCCATTTTTCTCTCTCTATGAAGTTCCACATGATCTCATTCCTCTCTCCTTCATCTCGTTCTTGGTTTTCTTCTTGACCCTCCAAAAATATGGTCCAAACACTAATTTTTTTGGGTTCTAAGTGTAGAAAACCCATCTTGAGTGTTAGTATATCAATTGGGGAGCAAGTTTTGAGCATTTTCTTTAAGATTGAAGCATCTAGAAGCTATTATTCATCACTTCTTCAAACCCACATTAAGAACACCATGAAAGTGAGAGTAAGTTCTACATCTATGCATCTACTTCATGATTTTGTTCATTCACTCCTCATTCTTGTGATTCTATGAAAAATATTTAGTTGCATATTAGTGGATCATCATTTTTACGATGCAATATTAGCATTGACCATCTCATTTGTATGTTAGCATGGTGGATTTGTGATTGCTTGTTCTTGATTCATCATCATCTTCATGATTTTCACACATGCAAGTATATAATTGAGTTTTTTGGGTATATATGTATATGCTTCAGATATTTTGATTGTTAAATTCCATATCTTTGAAGAAAATTTCTTGCATGCAACAAGTTTTGAACTATAAAAAAGCATAAAAGTCCTGTTTTGAGCTGATTTCACAAAATTAAGAAAAATACTTAAGTATTTCAGAAAATTATGAAAAATTCATGGTTTGTGTATTTTCTTGTGATGTTTCTACAGTAAATATTTCATGTGATGTTTCTGCAGTAAATATTTCAGAACCATCAAAGTCATGTGATGTTTTTACAATCTGTCCAACCCAAACCAGAGAAGGTTTTCATCTATTTCACGTACTTATTCTACTCTAATGGTTACAAAATTTGCGTATGTTGTTCACATGGGTGTTATTTACTTCCAGTTAAAATTTTATAATTTTTTGAATTACTATGAATACTTTATGAATTTATTACCAAGACCGCTTTTTAGCCTATGTTTTATACCTAAACAGCTCTGAAAGATAATGTTTAAAATACTTAAAAGTTTTCATAATTTTTGATATCTTCATATGTTATCAGTAAACTCTATATACATGTTATGACAAAATTTGAGTTCCGAAATAATTATTTTGAGTCACCTATGAATTTTTGTATTAGCGATAGTTACGCTTTGCTCATAGGCATAATTTAAAAGTTTATAAAATTTTCTTAAAGCTAGTGTATGTAAGTTATGTTTTAGTTCATTATATGTCAAATTGCATTCATGTTCCGCCTTATACATCTCATATGCATCTATACGACGTTTAAGGCTCTAAAGTATATGGTATGTTGGAAGTTAGCTCATCTTGCATTGATAAGATTAGTACATTTTAGCTTCCAAGCGATTAAGTGCTATGTTTGGAATAATTATGTGCTAAGTGATTATGTGCTATGCTTGGAATGAATTCATGCTAATTAATTACATGTGTGATTTGTAGCACTCTTTGCTAGTTATATGACGACGGATTCGATGATCCCGTGCTTTAAGTTGGTTTGAATTGGACTAAGAAATATTAAATGAATTGCTTAAGCTCGCCAGGTGAGTGCTTTAAGTTGGTTTGAATTGGACTAAGAAATATTAAATGAATCGCTTAAGCTCGCAAGGTGAGTTACCCTACCTCTCGAATTTTGTACCGAACCTCAACTTTCTTACAAGCTTATGTATGTTCATGTTTCCCTATTATGTATGTATGTGTGCTTTCGAATCAGATAAACATTTTATGCCCCATGGATGCTAACAAATAAAATTAATGTTTCAAAAGATAAAACACGTTTTCAGAAAGGCCACGGTTACTGGAGTGAAACCCCCTGTCGGGTATAGGCAGGCTACGACCCTTTTTTCGGGGCAATATAAGCAGGCAACGCGTCGCCTCATGAGCCGTCGGGATGGACATGTCCCTAAGTTATGTTATGTTAATTCACGAAGGTTACACGGGCCATAGAATAAGAAACTAAACAAGTATGTTCAAGTAAGATATGGTCTCCACGTGAGACAAAGAAAGGTTCCTACTTGGAACAATACGATTTCTCATGACTCATGTTATGCTTCACGTTATGCTTTCTAAATGTTAGAAGTTATGTTTTATGAATTTCACGATATTTCAAGTTAAATAAGAATATTTATGTATGAATATGCCTTATGTTCATGAGGCTCCATGGGTAAGTTAGCCATTTCGTTTTCCAAACCTACCGAGGGGTGTAGATGTAACTCACTGAGCTAGTTGAGCTCACCCTTTATAATTACCCTTTTTTCAGGTTTTTAAGGACACTTAAAGAAAGAAGAACCATGACGTTAAGTTGATATGTGACAACGTGCTTGGTGACGCTTATGTGCTCATATGTTGCGTATATGCTTGAAGACTTGGAGATCTTACGGAATGCATGTTCGTAATTGTTAAAGAATGTAAAAGTTAAGTATTATGTATATAAGACTTTGTATGAGCCATTGTATGATACCTAGAATGAAACAGCCCGAAGGACCATGGTTCACAGCTTCAACCGAAATTCCAAGTACATTATTTATATATAAAAAGGAGAAACCCTCCAACCAAATTTGGAAACATCGAAATAACAATGACTAAAATGTCTGAAATGTCTAAGTGATGAAATGAAAATTAAACTTTATTACTCCGAGGTCCCTAAGCTTCAACACGTGCGTGTTTCCCCACCTCAATGCCAACCTGCGGGTTTTAAAATAGACAAAGCCGACCGCAGAAAAATTTTAATTAGTAAAAACTAAGTAAGTATACCACAACACGTAAAGACTGAGTTTTTGGCTAACACGAGAGTATAAGCAGGAAGATAAGCAGTAACCACAACTTTATTCTTTTATTTGGTTGAGGCATAACACGAGCCCCAACAAGTTCGATGTGGAAAGAGAGGTCACGATGGAAAAATAATAAAGTAGAGTGCTTCTACGGGATATCACAGTCCATCCCGATTGTCCCTAAAATAACTAGTGAGACCTTAAGTGTCGACACCCCTATACAGTTGACACCTAAACATGCATAGGTAGTACTCCTACTTTTCACAATAAATAAGAGGGTATGTACCCTAGGGGAATCAACGCACATGTAGTCCCGGTCGTAGCCTTCACACGCATCCTCTGTACACCGTTCCCAATTCTATTATCGTACAATTATTGTTCAATATTTCACGAGGGTAGAAGATCAGAATTTGGATAGTAACCACATGCTTTTCAAAACCGTTCATGATAAATCACAAGAAAGGCTCAAAGTATTGTAAAGCAGAAATCGAATTTACAGTTTAAGATAACGCACACGAAACAACACATTTTGATAATTTAAATATGTTGTGCATATACTTACTTGGATTGAAGAGAGCCCCCCACACACAAGCAAGCACAGAAACTAGTACTCGCAGTACGGACCGTCAAAAAACTGATCGTCTACGAACTCGGAATATACAATATTCAAATAATCCTAATATTAACACGTGACCAAACTCATACAAAAAATGCAATTATGCCCTATATGCAAATGCAAAGAATATTTCCCCTACAATTTCTCAATTCCATTTACACGACTCTAATATTAGCAAAGCATACTAATTTATAAAGTTGTGATATTAAAGAAAGATAATAATAATAAACTAAAATCATAGAAATAAATTTAAACTAATTAACTATACACTTAAAAATCTATTTTCTTCTAGTTACATAAAAAAGAGTACAATATTTGAAAGATGATAATAGTATTAAAGAAAAGTTAACTTTACTTATTAAAAGAGTGATATCTAATTGTAAACAATATATATTTTATAAAGAGAAATCTTGAAATAAATCTATAGTATAAAGTTATCTAGATATTAGGGAAATACACCTTTTATTTATCAACTACTATTTAGATTTAATAATAAAACACTTCTTATAAAATTACCATAAGAACATATATTTATTTTCATATAATAGAAACTTTGATAATTAGAATTAATATTTACTAAACAAAACACTAGTTAATAGTACAATAATAAACCAAAAGAAAAGCATATTTTAATTAATATCTAAGTCCTCCCCCAAAGTTTCTGGAAGTACAGCAACCTACCCCACATGATTTCACAAGCACAAAACAACCCCCACACATCAGTTTCAGCCGACCATCTTCTCTACTGTTTCAATTCACAGACCAACCCATACCCACAAGATTAAATCGACGAGTACTACGTGAAACAAAAATGGAGAAATCAGGTTCACGAACCAAAACAGAGAATAAACAGGGAAATTTTGGTGTTACCGATTGAAGATGAACAAAGTGAAGAAAGAAGACAACGACGGTGATTGGGTGAATACTGTTGCTATCTGCTGATCGACAAAGCAAGGGGAGGCGCCTAGAATTGAGTTGTGGACGACTTCGGAGGAGAGAGAGAGGACGGCAACGGCGCAGAGGTGATGAGGTTCGCCGGATTTAGCGCCTGCGGTTCTCGGGTCGGAATCGGGTCCGAGAAAAACAGAGCCGTAGATGGCTCTGTTACTTCTTGCTGGTTCGTCGGGCAGTGAGAGGGAGGAGGCGATCTCGAAGGCTGGTGGGTTTCGCCGGAAATTGAGCAGTGGTTTAGATGGTGTTTGGCTGCGGTGGTGATCGAGAAACAGAGGAGGCTCGCTGCTTTGTTTTCTTCGCAAAAAAGAGGGTGAGGGTGAGAGTGAGATTGACGAAGGAGAAGGTGGTGAGTTGATATAGGTTGATAGGCGTGGAATTCAGGGAGAACGTGGGTTGAATCCGCTGGTGGCGTTGTGGAGGACGTTGAGGGAGAAGCGGGGAGAGGCGTTGAGGGAGCGTCGGGGTGATGTTACTGGGTTTTCTCCGAGAGAGAAGGAGAGAGTGGTACAGGTAGTGTAATAGGTTTGAGAAATGACACTTATACACCCTTATTTTAATAAGAGATAAAACTAATCCTAACTTTAAGAATAATACACCAAATACCCCCTATAAAAACAGGGGTATTACATCACCTTCCCCTTAAAACAATGCTTCGTCCTCGAAGCGTGAAACAGTAACTCTTAGAGAGAACATTATGCCTACATGCACAATGCAAGGATGCAATTTCTAATGCACAAGAAAACGTAAAGACCATAGGGAATAAGCGAACAACATATGGAGTGTTTCATCACATTCCCTTAAAAGAGAGTGACGTCCCCGTCACTCACGTTACACTCGATATGGGTTTCCTAAGTCACTAAACTAGGTATGATGGTAGTCTTACTTCTAGGTTAGCTAGTCCAGGCTACAGGGCTTCACAAGTCGATAGAAGTCGAGATCGAGATAGATATGAAAGATAGAAGTAAGTAATCCTAGGCCATTGACAGAAGGTGACGAGATAAAGAAGAACATGCTTCTGAATCAGGTAAATAATATTTTGGTGAGATGGTTAGGGATGTACCAGTTGCTGCATTGGCATGTTCTGCTTGAGTCAGGTTCGTGACATTGATAGTTCTTGTGCCGCTATTGGTTGTGGCTGATGGTGCTGTAGTTGTTGGTGAAGTAAGAGCAGCTACTGTTGTTGCTGATGCGGCATTGCCTCCTTGGGGTCGGTTATTTTGACCATTCGCACCTTGCCAATTGTTTCCCCTGTTGTAGCCACCTCCACTGTTGTTGTTGTTGTTGTTGTTCCTGCCCTGGTTGTATCCTCCATTGTTGCCACTGTGGTAACCTCCACCTTGTTGATCGTTTTGCAGGTTCTCGCCATATTGATTACCAGTGTTGTAGTAGTTACCTCCACGGTTGTACTCACCATTTCCTCCTTGGCGGTTCACATTGTTGCATCCATAACCTCCACCATAGTTGTTGTTGGGCCTGGATCGGCACTCATACCTGCGATGGCCCAGACTGCCACAGTTGAGATAATTAACCTTCCTTCCTTGGCAATCCACTCCTAAGTGGTTTCTGCCGCACCTCGTTCAGTTGAACACTCTTACTTGGCCTTGTCCACCTTGGCTTGAGTTTCCAAACTGGTTGGAGGGGTTTGGGTTGGGACGAAACTTCTTATCTTCTGCGTGGTTTCTTGTACCGTGATTCTGGAAACCGGTTGGAGCTGGTGTCTCGGTCTTCCTCTTCCTGTTGGCTTCGGCATTACTATCCAGCAAGCGTTTCATATCGTGAGCCGCTCCATAAGCCTCCATTAGCGAGTTAAATCGTGTGGGTCCCCTTGCCCTTCGGACTTCCAAGTCCAGACCTTCGACAAATTTGCGGATCCTTCGTACTTCTGTGGGTACAATTTCCCGTCCGAACCTCATGAGTTCCATAAATTTCTCATAGTAAGCAGTTAAGGTAGATCCATCTTGCTTCAGGTGCAAAAACGCTTAAAACTTCTTCGACTTCACATGGTTAGGGTAAAACCGTTCACGCATAGCCTCCTTTAGCTGCTCCCATCCAAACCCTTCCTGGGAAAGTAAGTCGGCTGAGACGGAAGTCCACAAGTTATCAACTTCTTCCTGAAAAGTAATAGACCGCCACTTCTATGCGTCGGTCCTCGGGGCAACGCACGGACATCTGTGCCTTGTGGAAGTCGCGAATCCAATTCTCTAGGGTGGTCGGGTCGTCTGTCCCGTAAAAGAAATCAGGGCGGAGTTCTGCAAGCTTACTCATCACGTCACCTCCCCCAGCCTGTTGATTGTGCAGGAGTTGGGTTAGGGCTAGGGTCGCTTGTTCCAGGTTCAGGAACCAAATTTGGTCATATTGTTCAGAAATGGAACCGGTTGGTTTCCTTGGGTTTCCTGACTCATAGTTCCAACTTCCCTTGCACGTCTCCTGGTATAATATTGCTTTGTACCTTCTTAAATATAACCTTACTTAATAAAATTATAATCCAACCATACACATGTGAGAAAAATATAGGATAACCATGCATTTATTGATTCAAGTACCGCATAATCCAAAAAGAAATTCAATTAATCTAACAAAAGAAATACTGAATCAAACTTCTAATCCTAATCGTTCTCACTTGGAAAAAAATGCAATGAAGAATAGAAAATGCAACTAAGGGTGAATGGTCGAGTGTGTTAGGGCTCCTCAACGTCAATCAGACACTCGGAGCCAGTCTCTGGAAGGCCGATCTCGTCTTCACCTATTTCCTCTTCATCCTCTATAAACTCATCGTGCTCTTCCTCCTGAACGTGTTCTTCCTCCTGAACGTGCTCTTCTTCCTGATCCACATCCATGTTCTCCTGGACCACATCAATGTTCTCCTGGTCCCCCTTGTGATCTAACTCCTCTAGCCGTCCTTGAATCTTAAGTGGGTCAATCTCGTAGACAGCCTGCTCATGATGTTTGTACCTAGATTTGTTAGGTACAGCCTCGCCCCACGCGTTCCAAACGAGTAGGCCACGGTACTGATGCCTCAGGCTCCTCCAAGGGTGTATGTCAGGCAATCCTCGGAGTATGAAGTAGCATATAGTCAAAGGGTGGCTATGTTGGTCATCGAAATTCCCCCATGCAACGCATATATCTATCATGTAGGCACAATACTGTGCAATGGTTTCCTGACTGGGCTGGTACATCACAAGCTCTGCTCGGTGTGCATTGATGAGGTCATTAGAAGCAGGGATGGGCTGTCTACCCGCTCCATAGTCTCCTAGAACCTGATTGGGCACTTCCTCCTCTTCGGGAATCTGTTCCTCCTGTGCTTCCTGTTCCACTGGTTCCTCCGAATCTGACTCGGGTTCCTCATCATGCTCTTCCTCTTCCAGTTCTTCATTCTCCTCTTGTACGAGTCGATCGGCCGCTTCTTGTAACCTATCATATATGTCATGTAGTCGAAACATGTAAACGCCGTTAAGCTTCCAAAATCCATCGTTAGGTACCAAGTTCCCATCTTCACCATCGTGCACCAACTCTTAGAAGTCATCCTTTATTTACAGCCATGGTTGCACGTTCGGAAGTCCATTGAGGATACAGTGACTCACCACTAATCGGTTTCGAAAGCGGTCATCTCCAAACGCCGAGAAACTCCAATCGTTGCAACGTTCGTTCACACGAATGAAGTAATCGATCATTTCCTCCTGAGGTCCGAAGTATGACATGAATAGCGGGGAATCCTCAAGTTGTAGTGCTGGTGGGGCAGGTGCGGGTTGGGCGGCCATTTGAGAAAATATAAGGAAATAGTCTCAGAAAGGTTCTAATCCACGCATGCACTCAATATCGCAACGAAAATTTAAATATAGACAATCTAATAACCACACAGAAATTTCCACATATGCTAAGTAACATCATAGTAATATCCACATGGCGAGACATGAATCAATGCACATTTGCCACATAGGAATTTCCAATCAACGGAAAACTCAAATACTCATAGAAGACAGCAAGGGAAAATAGCTAAGCTATCCCAAACCCCGGCTTGTTTAATTTTATTACCATTTTTTGTTAATCTATGTGAATTTTAAATTTCCTTTGAAAATACTTAAAATATTTAATTTTACTTTATTAGAGGAATTTGGAGAATCGCACTAGCTTAGAACCCTCGGGTCTAATACCAACTGAAACAGCCCGAAGGACCACGGTTCACAGCTCGTACAATTCAACCAAAATTCCAAGTACATTATTTATATATAAAACGGAGAAACCCTCCAACCAAGTTTGGAAACATCGAAATAACAATGACTAAAATGTCTGAAATGTCTAAGTGATGAAATGAAAATTAAACTTTATTACTGCGAGGTCCCTAAGCTTCAACACGTGCGCGTTTCCCCCACCTCAATGCCAACCTGCGGGTTTTACGATAGACAAAGCCGACCGCAGAAAAAATTTAATTACTAAAAACTAAGTAAGTATACCACAACACGTAAAGACTGAGTTTTTGGCTAACACGAGAGTATAAGCAGGAAGATAAGCAGTAACCACAACTTTATTCTTTTATTTGGTTGAGGCATAACACGAGCCCCAACAGGTTCGATGTGGACAGAGAGGTCACGATGGAATAATAATAAAGTAGGGTGCTTCTACGGGATATCACAGTCCATCCCGATTCTCCCTAAAATAACTAATGAGACCTTAAGTGTCGACACCCCTATACAGTTGAGACCTAAACATGCATAGGTAGTACTCCTACTTTTCACAATAAATAAGAGGGTATGTACCCTAGGGGAATCAACGCACATGTGTCCCCGGTCGTAGCCTTCACACACATCCTCTCTACACCGTTCCCAATTCTATTATCGTACAATTATTGTTCAATATTTCACGAGGGTAAAATATCACAATTTGGATAGTAACCACATGCTTTTCAAAACCGTTCATGATAAATCACAAGAAAGAATCAAAGTATTGTAAAGCGGAAATCGAATTTACAGTTTGAGATAACACACACGAAACAACACATTTTGATAATTTAAAGATGTTGTGCATATACTTACTTGGATTGAAGTGAGGTCCACACACACAAGCAAGCACAGAAACTAGTACTCGTAGTACGGACCGTCAAAGAACTGATCGTCTACGAACTCGGAATCTACAATATTCAAATAATCCGAATATAAACACGTGACCAAACTCATACAACAAATGCAATTATGCCCTATATGCAAATGCAAAGAATATTTCCCCGACAAGTTCCCAATTCCATCTACACGACTCTAATATTAGCAAAGCATACTAATTTATAAATTTGTGATATTAAAGAAAGATAATAATAATAAACTAAAATCATAGAAACAAATTTAAACTAATTAACTATACTCTTGAAAATCTATTTTCTTCTAGTTACATAAAGAAGAGTACAATATTTGAAAGATGATAATAGTATTAAAGAAAAGTTAACTTTACTTATTAAAAGAGTGATATCTAATTGTAAACAATATATATTTTATGAAGAGAAATCTTGAAATAAACCCATAGTATAAAGTTATCTAGATATTAGGGAAATACACCTTTTATTTAGCAACTAATATTTAGTTTTAATAATAAAACACTTCTTATAAAATTACCATAAGAACATATATTTGTTTTCATATAATAGAAACTTTGATAATTAGAATTAATATTTACTAAACAAAACACTAGTTAATAGTAAAATAGTAAAACCAAAAGAAAAGCAGTTTTTAATTAATATCTAAGTCCTCCCCCAAAGTTTCTGGAAGTACAGCAACCTATCCCACATGATTGCACAAGCACAAAACAAACCCCACACAACAGTTTCAGCCGACCATCTTCTCTACTGTTTCAATTCATAGACCAACCCATACCCACAAGATTAAATCGAAAAGTACTATGTGAAACAAAAAATGGAGAAATCAGATTCACGAACCAAAACAGAGAATGAACAGGGAAATTTTGGTGTTACCGATTGAATATGAACGAAGTGAAGAAGAAGAAGACGGCGGTGATTGGGTGAATACTGCTGCTAGCTGCTGATCGATAAAGCAAGGGGAGGCGCCTGGAATTGAGTGGTGGAAGACTTCGGAGGAGTCAGAGAGAAAGAGAGAGAGGACGGCAACGGCGCAGAGGTGATGAGGGTCGCC
The DNA here is from genome assembly GCA_023055425.1 of Linanthus parryae. Lineage (NCBI taxonomy): Eukaryota > Viridiplantae > Streptophyta > Magnoliopsida > Ericales > Polemoniaceae > Linanthus > Linanthus parryae. The sequence goes on along the minus strand of JALGPY010000007.1, from coordinate 68,246,735 downwards.
GGATTTGGCGCCGGCGGTTCTCGGGTCGGAATCGGGTCCGAGAAAAACAGAGCCGGAGATGGCTCTGTTACTTCCTGCCGGTTCGTCGGGCAGTGAGAGTGAGGAGGAGATCTGGAAGGCAGGTGGGTTTCGCTGAAAAATGAGCAGTGGTGGTGATGGTGTTTGGCGGCATTGGTAATTCGAGAAACAGAGGAGGGTCGCTGGTTTGTTTTCTTCGCAAAACAGAGGGTGAGGGTGAGAGTGAGATTGACGAAGGAGAAGGTGGTGAGTTGATATAGGTTGATAGGTGTGGAATTCAGGGAGAAAGTGGGTTGAATCCGCTGGTGGCGTTGTGTAGGACGTTGAGGGAGAAGCGGGGAGAGGCGTTGAGGGAGCGTCGGGGTGATGTTACTGGGTTTTCTCCGAGAGAGAAGGAGAGAGTGGTACAGGTGGTGTAATAGGTTTGAGAAATGACACTTTTACACCCTTAGTTTAATACGAGATAAAACCTAATCCTAACTTTAAGAATAATACACCAAATACCCCCATTAAAAACAGGGGTATTACATAGAACATTTCCTATGTTATGCTCTGTTTAGGTTATGAGTCGAGAGGACTAAATGATATTGATTTTCAAGTTTCAACTTTCTTTTCCTTAAAATTCAATTTGTTTATGTTCTTGACGACCCCAAGTAAGTTAGATACGCTTCCGAAAATTTTTCAAAAAGAAACTTTTACCTCGCCTTTCTTATATATTACTTATTTAGCCTCTCGACGAGTCAAGGTCTCACCGACATGTCGCGCCCTCCTCCCGCTAAGGCAAAGTTTTATTAATCGCTAATCGGGGTCGGCGGGAGGGGGATGTGACAATTACTCTCCATCTTCTCCTAACCCCACAGCCTCCCAACTCTGAATAAAACCAAAGCCTACAGCCTTGTCCACGTCTGTCAATATTCTCATAGGTCACAAATAATGCACCCACGGAATAAAGTAAAAGCTATAGACTAGCTTCCACATAAGACAAGTTTTCTCTCCAAAAGGGAATTTCAACATCAAGAAGAGACTGAATGAACTTAAAGGAAATAAAGGGCGGAATCAGAATATGCTTTAAGCAGGTTCTCACAAAAGCATCAAAAAGTTAAACCTTGAGAGCATCACTCTTTGGCAAATGACTACACAGCTCATGTACACAATATGCAAAAGTTGTTTTTTCTTGGCAAACAAACACAAACACACACACACACACACACACACACACACAAAATATGCATAAGTTGTGTTAAAAGCGCCTCCAGTAATTTTATGTTGGAAAAAAAATGGAAATTAGCCATCGAAATGTAATTAAGTATTAATTTAATTAGGGGATTGATTCTTACAAAGAAAAAAATGATTCTTACAAGTCCACTAACATTATTTATGCATCTAATTACCAATGAAATTGCACAAATTATGTTAGTGGCTTTGTAAGAATCATTTTCTGCTTTGTAAGAATCATTGCCCTTTAATTAAAATATTACTTAATTCAAAAATTCAATATAATGAAATAAGAAATGAGATCAGGAGACACTAATTCATGAAAAACAAGAAATAATATGCAGTTATTATTGCGTCAAAAAAAATCCATAGCAGTTAATTTAGGAGCAGCAGTTATTTCTCTTGAAAACATGCAGTAATTATCCTCCACTAACTAACCCACCTCTCCATCTTCTAACTCTCCATCTTCTTGTTACCCCCCACCTCCTCCATTATCTCCTGCAGTCTGAAACTATATAATGACTATAAAACAAAAGCCTACAGACTTTATCCATTGACAGAACTTTTCATCCAAGATAAAGTTTATATTCTGCCAAACTTGTCAATGTCAGGGGACAACACATTACCTCAAGTCAATCTGGAGGATGCTCCAGGTAAAAGGGGACCAGGCTAGTCCTTTAAAGAGTGTGTAATCACCAATACCTGTTGCATTCCTCTCCCACTCATACCATCTCCCACAACCAACATGGCCACCATCTTGACTCACCTCAAGGCCCCAACAGCATGGATCATGGAGCAAGGGAGCCTCAACAGCCTCCTTGAATAGTTCAGTTGGACATATGTTCAAATCAATCAAATGATCGCTCAGGAGGAAGCAAGGGTGGCAGGCGACGTTGTTCCAGAAAACCAAGTTGTGACCAAATATGACAGCCCGACCTCGAACCTCTGGTACATTGTCCAGTTTCTATCCGACATTGGAGAAGCAAAGCATGTAATGATGGAGGAATACGAGGCAACCTGGATACTAGATTTTTCGGGAAACATTCGGAGAAACTCAGGGGAATACCTTCATACGATCCTACAGAAGGGGGACTTCTTGGCAGAAGGCGGAAATTTGATGGATGTGGTAGAGGAGGAGGAGATCAGAGCAATGGTGGAAGACCAAAGAAGAAGTGCACCAGTGGGGCTGCTGGACGGAGTGAGGGTGTCCAACTTTCCCATGAGGTTTCTTCTCTGAAATTGTAAGGATGCGGGCACTGGTGCTTTTAGAAGCAACTTATTGGCTCTGGTTGGCAGGCACAGGCCAAACATTATCTGTGTAACTAAAACCAGAATGTTTGGGGACAGAGCCAGATGCATTTGCGCCTCTCTTGGATTTGAGAGATGCTTTGAGGCTGATCCATATGGATTTGGTGGCGGCTTTTGGATTCTATGGGAGCCAAATGAGGTGCAGGTGGATGTCATTATTGTATCTCAGCAAGATACAAATGCCTCAGTCCAGGTTTGATATGAACAACAAAGCTAGTAGTTCCATAATTTTTCAAACACATGCCTTAGCACATATATATGTACATTAATCTTTATGTTTTCGAGATGTGAAACTCCAAATTACTAGTTATGAATGCATGTGTGCTTCCATGAGTGCAGGCTGCTAGGAACTAATGGAGCCACAGGTGAAGCTGGAGAATGGGCACAGCTCTGCCGACAAAGCTCCCCTGCCACCGCTCGTCTGTCGTAGCTTCCATTTTTTGTGTTAAATCCCTTTAATAATCGTGTTTTTAAATTTAATGTTGAACAATGGTTTTTGAACCTCCCTCCAATGGTTTGAGGAGGGGGTTGTGCTTTGAGGTTGTAAGGGGTGGTTTTTTCCCCTATATTTGTGGTTTTATTTGATGTTTTTTATTTATGCTAGCTGTTTTTTATTCCTAAAATATACCTAGTCTTCTACATATATAGTGTTATTTATTCCCCATGTATTAACTATTTATCCCAAAAATGGAATTTATCAATGTTCATAAGTTATAACTATTTGTATAACTAATAATCTGCATTAGCAATTTAAAGTTCTTATATATGAAAATAGGTTTATTTTTCTAGTTTCCTATCATTGAATCATTATTCTAGTAATTATTCGAATTATTCTAGAAATTTAAAGTTCTTATATATAATAATAAGTATTTCCCCCTATTATTCTAGTAATTATTCAAATTATTCTAGTTTCTAATTGTATAACTAAGAATCTGCATTAGAAACATCACCATGAAGAACAAACACTCAGCCCAACACAAAAGGATAAATTGAACAGCATTTTCGGACCAACCCTAGCTGAAGAGTAAGTCCCCAACTATAGAAATAACGATATCCCTAATCCAAAGAGCATACCACACCCCCAAATACAACATTACTAGTCCGAACAGATGCATTCACATACGGAATTGTAGATCTATAGCACGAATCGACCTGATAAGCCACGAATTAAGAAAATAACACAACAACAGCTACTAATGTACGAGATTTTGAAAAAAGTTAGTCCAAACCGACCGCGCTTGAGGCTAAGCCAATATCAACTCCGTGGGTTCTTGAATCAACACTCCGATGACCTTCAGGCGCAACAGCTTTCGCCGTTCCAAAGACATTCAGTGGTTCCATCGGTCGGGGAGCTAAGTGAGTGGTCGCAGGAAGAGCTTCAGAGACCTCTTGGCTTGTGGATAAGGGTTGAGGAATGATTGCGGAGCAACGGGTCCATACGGCATTTTGTTTAACAGAATCTCTTACAAATCATTTTGATTCAATGTATTTTCATCCCCTATATTTTGATGTAGTTGTATTCTTCTCCCCTACAAATATTTTTGTTAATTATACTTTCCTCCCAAAGTTTCATTGTAATGTAAGTTCCCTCCCCTGTAAATGTATTTTCTTCATAGCAGTTATTTCCCGCAGTTTGAAACAAATTTCACTTTGCTTTAGAAACTGACACAAACATTTTTTGGGTGAAAAACTGACACGAACATTGTTTGTGGAATATACAGGTTAAAAGACAATCGACATGTCTTTTCTAAATTAAGGTAAGAATCGATAAAATGCTCTCATGTCCTACCGCATAATAGACCATGCATTGACTGTGGAGTTGACTACCGCTCACATTTGTCCAAACCTATATGTTTGACTAGCTAGGTGGAGAATTATCAGAGTTGACTTCTTACCTCAATACGAGGGGTTTAGGGTCTACCAAGTACATATATGTATATACGTACGTATACCATGCATAACCTATATAGTTGAATTACAAAGCTCACCATAAACTGTAAAGTCAGCCTTTTATTTTACATTGACTTTCTTTGTGCGAACCTAGCTACTAATCTGACAAAGTGGAGACCAAAAAGTTTAATGATCACAACATAGTTGACTTAGTATAACCTCAAAAAACCAAGTACATAGGGTTTAGGGTAGATCATCATGCATTGAATGTGGAGTTGACTTATGAAATCGATCACCTTTAACTGTACAGTAGAACTTTTCCTTTACGGTGACTTTCTTTGTGCGAACTTACTAATCAGACAAATTAAAGACCAAAAAGTTGTTTGTTCACTACATAGGTTACATAGTATTAACTCAAAAGTCAATTTTAGGGTTTAGGCTTTGGGGTAGACCATCATGCACTGACTGTGGAGTTGACTTATGAGCTCGATCATCTAATTTGACTGTACAGTTGACCTTTTCCTTTACGTTGACTTTCTTCATGCGAACTTACTAATCTGACAAAGCGGAGACCAAAAAGTTATCTGTTCACTACATAGTTGACGTAGTATAACCTCAAAAAGTCAAGTATAGGATCATTCATTGACAATGTATTTGACTTATGAGCTCACATTTGACTGTAGTTGGCATTTTCAATTATCGTTGACTTTATTCTTCCAAAACTCTCTCTCTCTCTCTCTCTCTCTATATACATATATATATATATATATATATATATATATATATATATATATATGACTAAGTGGAAACCGAAATTAAATTTGACCAATCACTTGCTTCGTAGTTGACCAAACCTTCTAGACCAACTTTCACATTAGAGGTGACTTTTCAGTTTATATTTGACCATAATTTATTTAAGTGATAATTCACAGAAAAGGCCGGCTCTATAGTAAGCAGCCGAGGCGGCCGCTTTAGGCCCCCATTACGGCGAGGTCCCGATTATTATTAGGAATTTTTTTTAAAAGAGAACCCTATAGTTATCTCAACTAATTGCATATTTTGATGCAATTTCATCAATAATTGTATATTGGTTTGTGGAAGTTTATATCTTTTACATAAAGTTGACCAAAGTTTGAATCTTGTTGATGAAATATGTGAACATTTAAGTTTTTACCTAATTATCAAAAATTTATTCGGTCCTTGAACATGAATATAAGTTGAAAGGGGGGAGTATGCAGATGAATATGCAACACAGATACTATAGAAAGGGGGGGGGGGTTGAATAGAGTATACCAACTTTTTGCAAAACTAGAGGAGGAAAAGAGTTTTAGTTTTAGTGCAAAGGAATTCAAGGCCTTGAACACAAATTCAACCCTTTGAAATGAAATACAACTTGCAGTAAAACAGAAAAGTCTTTTCCAAGGCCTTGAACAGAGTTTCAAACCCTTGAAAAACAGACAAGTTTGAATACTGTAAAAACTATCAAAATGACTAAACTGTAAATGTAAGAGACAAAGGATTTATAGAGTTCAGTCCACTTGGACCTACGTATCTACTTCAGGGATCTTCTCCCTGAAGGATTTCAACTCAATTCTTATTAATCAAAATCTAAGCCCTAGATCTCAAGCACATAGAATTGCCTTACTCTGTTACAGCTTGTGGTTTTCTCTGACCTATCTAGTACCTGCTCTAGTTGACTGATTAAATAAGAATTCTCCATTGTTCACTTTGAACAATCCTTCAGAGTGATTTAGAAATAATACAAAAATGATCTACCGATAAAGTACAGTACATAAGAACACTAGAATAGAAAACTGCAGTGAAGAATGCAGTGAACTTCTGTGTGTTGGATTGTGAGAGTGTTGTGCTTCTTTGATGCTTGTCAATCCAGAATTGTGTCTCTCTTTTTTCCCGTTGAGTGTTGTGCATATTGCTTAAAAAATGAGCTCTATTTATACTTCAAAAAGCTCTGCAAATCTTCCCATATTTTCAGCAACAAACTTTGACTCTTTGACATCTTCTCCAACAGTTAGATGATCACAATATTTTAGAGATATTGCCGTGATCATGAATTTAAACAACTTGAGAAGCTGTCATGTAGGTTTGATTGATCACAGAATCATCTTCTCCAATTGTTTCCTTTCCTGCCCAAGTCAGATTAGGAAACTATCCTTGTAAACAAGGATGTAGAATTCCCTTCAAAAGCATAGTAAAACATATGACTTATTATGTTCAAACATGTCGATTTAATTTGTCTTTCATCATCAAATAATAATAAATCAAGCATGGGGGTGAGAGAGAATAAATCAAATATGAAGAGTTCACAGAAAACTCCCCCTGAGAATGAGCATACACGTTATTCTGTTTCAAGGCTTTGAATCCAGTTTCAAGGCCTTGAAAATAGCTATACTACTTTCAAGCCTATGAGAACTGATTCATGGCTTTGAAAGCTAATTCAAGGTCTTGAAATAGTTTTGTTATTTCATACCTTGTGAAACCTGTGACCTTACATAATTTAATATATAACACACGAGTAGTAGTTACACATAGTTATAGCATTGTTCAAATATCTGTCACAGAAAATGTTTCAGGAATACTTACAGGCAAAGATTCAATATTACATATATAATAGAAAATAAGCAAAAGCTACAACAATGATAGCAGCATCCAGCGATCTGGTTCCTTTGCCTTTGCCCCCCACACCTGTTGTTGTCTAATCAACAGATTCACCCATTCCTTTGAAGATTTCCACGGGCACTTCAACAATTTTGTTACCTTAAAGTAGCTCGACTTTCCTTTCAGGTTCAGCTGCAGGCTTTCTACATTCTTGGGATACATTCAGTTTTGGTGGGTCATCCTTTTCATCCTCTGAGTCGAAGACGACCACTGAAGCATTCAAATACAGTGGAGGTCGTCGTGTGAGAGCACTGGTCACCTCCTCCTCTTTAAAGGGTGGGGATTTTGCTGTCGTTAATGAAACTCATGCAATAATAGACTGAATAACATATATGTATATCCATATCGTCTGGGTTTCTTACAGTGACCAAGCACTAGCCAAGCAGCGCGCTGGATGAACATCATAAAAAGCAATAATAGGCTCATATCAGTACTGCACAAGAAAAACTTGACCATTCCGGGTAAATCACAAAGGGGATCAGATCAGTACTCATTAAAACCAGGAGATAAGAGATCAATAATCACAGGCTGCAAAAGGATTTTTCCTTAAGCCATGCATATCACACTCTATGGGTTACAACGAGTGAATTCAATAGATCCATATCATCATCACCTCTTCACTGATAATGAAGAGGCTTAGATCTGTACTCATGAAAGCCAGATAAGAGATGGATGATCACAGGATGCAAAAGGATTTTTCCTTGCCATGCATATCACACTCTATCGCCTACAAAGAGTGAATTCGAACGATCCATATCATCATGGCCTCTTACAGTCAGCAAGCAGTGAGCATGAAGAACATCATAATATCATGAAGAGGCCCAAATCAGTACTCACGACAACTAATATCTTGAATTAACATCCACTAATATCTTGAAAGCAACACTTATTCCTGAGACAATGCACCTCATTCAGATTAGAATCATGAAAGATGGAGCACCTACAAATGCAGCTCAACATTGATCGGTTTAATATATCTATTATATTTCATATTTTCATTCATGCGATCATTCATAACTTCCCAAGAGGTCGAAGCATTAAGCCATTCCATAGACTTGAAGTGAACCAAAATACCATTCGTTGCTAATTCTAAACTTTCATCCGCTATAGTCTACGAGTACTTGTGAAGGACATTTCAATCCGATTTGGAAGCACACAAATTAACGATTGCATCATTTTGACAACATTAATTATCAGCTGGTCAAAATGCCCTTCACAAGTACACCAAGAAACAAGGTCAAGACTTTTATGTACTGTAATTTATCTCATATATTTATCTTATTTTTATTAATTGATAACTTACTTTTGCAATAAACTGACTTATTAATGAACTAGCATTCATTAATTGGAAATTCATCTGTTGACCCGATATATATATGTGTGTGTGTGTGTGTGTGTGTGTGTGTGTGTGTGTGTGTGTGTGTGTGTGTGTGTGTGTGTACCACACTATACACTCAGCTAGCAGATCCGAACACAGGATTTATCCATAGTTAATATGTTTGCAGATATCACAGTAAAATTAAAGCACATACAACTTATAATCATGAAAGATGGAGCCCGACCTACAAATACAGATATCCCAGTAAAATTTGTCCTTGTAAGTCATAGAAACGAAAATATCTTGTTAGATCTGAGCTCAAGCCACCATTCAAACCCAACTTGAAAAGCGCATGCATAATCAACATAAACTGAGAAGCCAAATTGAGACAGAGAGACAGAGAGCGACGGACCAGTGCTGAGGAAAGATGTTTGTGAAGGGTGAGGCATGGAATTTCTCTTCCTGCGCCAAAACTCCATTCTCAGATTTGAACAAGCTAATGCCCAATTGAGTCAATCAGAATGAAGAACGATCGATTCGGTAAAGGAGAAAGATGGTGGTGGCGAGAGCACCTCGGTTGTGCGGAGATAGAGAGAGAGCTAGAGAGAGAGGGAGAGAGAGAGAGAGATAGAGAGAGAGAGAGAGAGAGTCGGCGGTGGTATCGAGTGGAAGATGATGAGTTAGCTAGGGTTCTTAATAGTTGAATTCGATGTGGAGGCCGAAAGGGGGAGTAATGGCTGGGAGTTGTTAGTTGGCCAGCAAATAGGGTGAATTAATTTTTTGGTATGATTTGATTTTGCCTCAAACACTTGTGGAGATTTCATTTCCCTACCCAAAATTTTGCGAAAACTTCATTTCCCACCAAAAAGTTTTGTCAAATTTATGTTTAGATCCATTCTCGACAAAAACTGCAAGTGGTTGATAATTTTTGATTACGGATGACTAGTCGTTTCCCCACGACAGAAACACACATGGTAAAAAAGACGACTAAAAAGACAACTAACTGATAAAAAATACTGTTTGTACTGCTTTTAAAGACCATAATCCTGGTAGTTCGAAGGAAACTGGTGTATGAAAGCAGGATATGTTGTAGTGCAACTAGATAGAACATATGGGGCCACACGCCTGATAGGGTTGAACTAGATTTGGGAATACATTAATATAGTTAATTAATTAGAAGGATCACTTTACTACACCTTGAAAACTTAGTAGGACTAATATGCAAGGAATGGACTAATCTGAATTCATGAAGGATTAGGAAGGGCCTTTAGGTAGTTTACAAGGAGCTGTTGGATTATATAGTTAGTTGAGTGGGAAGGAAACAAAATGAGAGAGAGAGCAAGACACAAGGAGGCCGAACCCGAACCCCTTGGTCCGCCACCTACCCGTCGGCCACAAAGAGAGGTCGAAGCCCTCTCTTTCATCCTCATTGCGTGATTTCTTCTTCCTCTTCCTCCGGTCCAAGCTAGCACAAAGGAGTAGGAAGATCTAGACATCAACCCTAGGAGTGGATCAACCATAGAGACGTGACACAATTCACGTTACAAGTCATCACATGAGATCTCTAAGGTGGGTTACTTGTTTCTTCCTTTACCATCGTTATGATTCTCTTCATGTGATCCTTGGAGGGTCTTGAATGTATAATTCTTACTTCGGCTGCGTATCCATGATCAAAACCCTACAGTGGTATCCGAGCCACAGGTCGTAGAACATAGACGTGGTTTATGTGTTACGTTTTATGTCCTCACACCCATACTTGTTAGATTATTGCGTTAAAATGGACAAACTAAGCATAAAGAAGCATGTTGAATGTGATTCAACCAAACAAGACCTATTTTGTGCATTGGATGCATGGATTAGTGCGTTTGAGATATTTAAGGATCTTAGATCTAGGGTTTGGGCATAAATTTGGAAACTAGTTTCAAATTTGGAAACGTTTTGGACTTGGGCAACAAGAAAGGAGTAGTTTTGGAAATAAATTAAGAGGTCGGCCCCTAGGGACCGCCCCTCACCTTCCTTGAGCCCAATCCACCTAGGCTGAAGGCTTAGGCGGTCGGCCAACCCCACGGGTTGGGCTGGCCGGCCTAGGCTCGGCCCGGAGTGGCTCCAAGGAGGTTCGGCCATGTATTGTTGGGCCCCTTGGACCGTTTTGACCCTAGTAATCCTAAAATCAATTAAAATTGACCAAACACGTTAGAATTGGATTTAACTATTTATGTGTAAATCGCATGGTGATTGGATATGGCATGAGGATATGGTTTGATGTGATTGTTTAATTTTGTGCGACCTACAAGCAGATCAATTTGATGTAATAATTAATTAGGGTTTACAGCCTGCGAGCCGATTTTTTTCTCAACTTGTGAGATTTATTTTATTTAGTATTGTTGGTAGCTAGTGCTAGATAGAATAGATTGTTAACCAAGATTGGAGAATAGAAGCCCAAATCCAAAGAAGCCACAAAGATGGAGCATGGAGCATTCCACAAGACTATGAAGGACGGACCAAAAGATGGAGGTGCATGGAGATGTGTTTGCTATTTAGGATTCATAGATATTTCCATTGGGTTGGGAATATCTTAGTCTACAAAGGCCATATCCACATAACGCTTTATTTATTCTGTGGTTGTTTATTTTTCTGTCATATTATTTTGTGATTGGTGTATGGATGATGCATGCAATTAGGATACTAAGATAATTAATAACCCGAATCTATTATTTGGAGTTGTGCCCAAACTCAAAATAGATATCTTAGTTGATATGGATCAACCAAAAAAAAAATTGAATTTTAAAATCCCTCAAAATTCAAATATTGTATTTTCCCTTCTTGTTATTTAAACACTCAGTATCATCATGATTTATCAAGCTCGTGCATGCCAAAGCAAGGCGACTTGGTTCATAATGATGTGATGCGATGGCACAAGCAATTAATGTGCAATTGTTTAAAGAAGAGGTTGGACACAACTGGGTTATTAATGTGATTAAAACCTAGAGGCAATCAATTGTGATTATCCATACTGATGCATAAATAAAGAGTTATTTGCCCGATTGAACCAAGAATTGCATGGAATGCAATTGGAATTGTTCCTACGTAAAGTAGTCAATTTTTGGGTGACCTTCCAAAGCAATCTCAAAAGAAGATGAAACATGGATCTTGGCTCACTAGAAAATAGAATGGTATTTTCCGCAGTAATATCTTGAGGGTTATTAATCCATAGAAAAATAGTGGGAGCTATGTTTAATAATATAGCCATTATTAAATATAGTCAAAAGTTCAGAAACACTAAAACTTGCGTATTTTCCTTTTGTAGAATTCCAAATGGAAAACAACTCATCTAGTTAACAAAATTCTCTACGCTCTGTCCTTGAGAAGGAAAATCTTTCTGGAACCAATTTCCTCGACTGGTAAAGAAATTTCAGAATCAATCTCAAGCAAGAGAAGAAATTGTACGCTATAGAAGAGCAAGTTCCGGCAGGTCCAGAAAACAATACTCATGCAGCCCTAAAGGCGTATCAGAATCGTGTTGACGACGCTAATGATGCGGCCTACCTCATGCTTTGCACCATGACCTCTGAGCTTTAGAAGAAACATGAGAACATGAATGCAATCGATATGATCGAACACTTGAAGCAGCTCTTCCAAGAGCATGCAAGGGTTGAGAGGTCTGAAGTTTCTAAGGAATTGTTCAAATGTCATATGGCTGAAGGAAACCATGTGGGACCTCATGTACATTGTATGATCGGGAACTTAGAGAATCTCGCACAAATAGGGTTCCCGGTCGGCCAAGAGTTGGCCACCGATCCCGTGTTGCAATCGTTGCCTGAGAGTTATGGACAAGTCATCATGAACTATAACATGAATGAGATCGTAAAACCATTGCTAGATTTACTCAATATGTTGAGGACAGCTGAACAAAGCATCAACAAGGATAAGGGAAATGCCATTATGATGGTGCAGAAAGGAAAGGACAAAAGGTTTGCCTCATCCTCCAAGGAAAAAGGAAAAGCAGTTACCAAGTCCAAGAAACCTGCCCTTAATCATATTGGTGGCATTTCCAAAGGTGTGACCAAAGGTGAATGTCACTACTGCATTCAGCCTGGAAACGGGAGGAGGAACTACCCAAAATATCTAGAGGACAAGAGGCTTGCAATAGTGATTCCACCACCACCAGGTATTTTTGTTGTAGATGTCAATTTAACTATCTCTACATCATGGGTATTGGATACAGGATGTGGATCTCACATTTGTCGAAATGTGCAGGATCTAAAGAGAAGTAGAAGATTGGCTAAAGGGTAGATAGACTTGCACGTTTTGAATGGAGCAAAGTTTGCTGCATTCGCCGTAGGCGTGTACGAGCTGTCTCTGCCTTCAGGATTATTTTTTAGAATTAAATATTTGCTATTCTGTCCCTGCTATGAGCAAAAACATTATTTATATTTCTTGTTTGGACAATGAAGGTTTTATTATTTCAATAACGGACAATTGTTGTTCCATTTATTTTGATAATATTCACTATTGTAGTGCGCAATTATTTAATGGACTATACGTCCTTGATCTAAGTAATCCTGTCTACAACATTAATACTAAGAGGATTAAAATAAATGATTTAAATCATGTTTACTTATGGCACTGTCGTTTAAGCCATATTAACGAGAAACGTGTATCTAGACTCCATAAGGATGGATTTCTAGACTCATTTGGTTTTGAATCATATGAGCCATGTGAGGCTTGTTTATTGGAAAAATGACAAAGTCCCCTTTCAATAAGAAACGTGAGAGGACTAGTGAGCAACTGGAACTCATGCATACTGATGTATGTGGGCCATTTTCCACGCCTGCCTAGGGTGGTTATGTCTACTTCACCACATTTATTGATGATTTTAGTAGATATGGATTTGTGTACCTTATGAAGGCCAAATCAGAATCCTTTGAAAAGTTCAAATAATTAAAGAGTGAAGTAGAGAAGCAACTTGGCAAAAGTATCATGGCTCTACGATCAGATCGTGGAGGAGAATACTTGAGCCATGAGTTTGACTACTATCTTTGAGAGTGTGGGATCGTGTCCCAACTCACTCCAACCGGAACGCCATAGTGGAATGACATGTCCGAGAGGAGGAATTGAACACTATTGGATATGGTTTGATCTATGATATGTCAAATTGATCTTCAATTATCATTTTGGGGCTATGCTTTATTAAGTGCAGCTTTCACCATTAATCGTGTTCCATCTAAATCAGTCATGAAGACGCCCCATGAGATGTGGAGTGGGAGGCGTCTTACATTGTCGTTCATGTAGCTTTTGGGCTGCGATGTCTACGTAAAACGTGTACAATCAGACAAGCTCGGGCCTAATTCGGATAAGTGTAAGTTTTTGGGGTACCCTAAGGAGACTAAGGGCTACTATTTCTACAATCCAACTGAGAACAAAGTGTTTGTTGCTCGGTCCGGCCTGTTTCTAAAAAGAGATTTTGTCTCTCAATAAGAAAGTGGGAGGACTGTATAACTTGAAGAAGTTCAAGAACCAAAACACACTCATCCTTCTATGAACATGAGCAGGAACCACAAATAGTTGTGGAGCAACCTGTTCACGTAGCACCATAGATTCGTAGATCTAGTAGAGTGCGCCAGTAGCCGGAGAGGTATGGACTTCTCGTGACTGAGTCTGGTGACACAATGATCATAGATGATGAGCCTAGTACCTATGAACAGGCCATGAAAGGGCCGGACACTCAGAAGTGGCATGAAGCCATGAGATCCATGTATACCAACAAAGTATGGACTTTGATGGAACCACCCGTAGGGGCGCGGCCCATAAAGTGCAAATGGGTCTTCAAGAAGAAGATAAACATGGATGGTAATGTGATTACCTATAAGGTCCGATTGGTGGCTAAAGGATTAAGACAGATTCATGGTATTGACTATGATGAAACCTTTTCACCAGTCGCTATGACCAAATCCATCTGAATCCTACTTGCCAGTGCAGCATACGACAACTATGAGAATTGGCAGATGGATGTCAAAACAGCATTCCTTTATGGGAATCTCCTCGAGGACGTTAATATGATACATCCGGAGGGTTTTGAAGATCCAAAGCAAGCCAACAAATTCTCTAAGATGCAACGATCCATTTATGGATTGAAGCAAGCTTCGAGGAGTTGGAATCGACGTTTTGATGAAGTATTCAAAGAGTTTGGCTTCATCAGAAATGAAGATGAGTCTTGTGTGTACAAGAAGGTTAGTGGGAGCTCTCTTTCTTTTCTGTTCTTCTATGTGGATGACATACCACTCATTGGAAACGACATTCGCATGCTGCAATCTGTTAAAGATTGGCTTAGGAAAGTGTTTCTCAATGAAGGACTTAGGGGAAGCAGCCTATATACTTAGTATTAATATCTATAGAGATAGATGTAGAAGACTGCTAGGCCTAAGTCAAAGTACATATATAGACAAGGTGTTGAAGCGGTTCAACATGCAAGATTCGAAGAATGGATTCTTGCCCATGTCACATGGAATCACTCTTTCGAAGAGTGATTGTCCTTCCAATGAGATTGAGAAGGAACGCATGAGTAGTATGCCCTATGCTTCGGCCATTTGATCTATCATGTACGCCATGTACTAGACCGGATGTGAAATATGCCATGAGTATGACAAGCAGATACCAGTCCAACCCAGATGAGAGTCACAGGATTGCAGTCAAGAACATTCTTAAGTACTTGAGAAGAACTAAGGATGCTTTCTTGATATTTGGTGGTGAGGAAGAGTTGCGTGTAAGGGGTTACACGGATGCAAGATTCCAAACCGACATAGATGATTTCAGATCACAATTGGGATATGTGTTTTTCCTGAATGGAGTAGCGGTGAGCTTAAAGAATTCCAAGCAAGAGATGGTGGCTGATTCTACAACAGAGGCTGAGTACATTGCTGCGAATGGCGCAGCAAAGGAAGCTGTTTGGATTAGGAGATTCGTTGCTGAACTTGGTGTGGTTCCTACTATTGCGGATCTAGTAGAGTTGTAATGTGACAACACTGGGGCGATCGTACAATCAAAGGAGCCCCGGTCAAACCAGAAATCCAAACACGTGCTCAGGAAGTTCCATCTTCTTCGAGATATTATCGATAGAGGAGACGTTCTTCCTACAGATTAGAATATTTCAGATCCACTTACAAAGCCGCTTGTTCAGCGCAAGCATGAAGGGCACACTAGGAGCATTGTCATACGGGATGCATCAGATTGGCTCTAGTGCAAGTGGGAGACTGTTGGAATAGATGCCCTAGAGGCAATCTAGTTTAGTATGAACTTATTTTTGACTAGAATATTCATTGTATTATTTATTGGATATCTAGTATAATGAAGTCCTTAGATTTACAATTGTGTTGTTTATGTTAAATATCCCTAGTCCATTATAATGATTAAATGGGACAATCATCTATAGACTGGTATGGGGTGGGATTGATATGGAGATATCATGATCCAACACATTGGTATGCATTAGGGGTAATGGCATATTGGATTGACCCATCGCCGAGAAGGCTACATACATGTTATGTAAAGTCACAAGCGCTTCTCGTGGTGACAACGGTATTTTCATCCTTAGACTTAAAGTCACTAGATTATCTATTTGTGGATTATTGTGATTCTGGTAGCATCAAACCTACACCATGACTGGGTAGCTATAAAGGCGTGTACCGGATACAATAAGAAGCAAGCTTAGATATCGTAATAGACGTAGAAATAATTTGTCCCTCCCACATAAAAGGAGTAAATGTCCTAGGCCACTCGAGGGATAGTGCTTATGGAATGTTCTGGCCAGACTCAAATAAATCAATATGGGATATTGATGTTATTTGTAGGAATAAGGCTATTCCCAGGATTGAGAAACTATGGATTGGATATACGAGTGTGACTTGTATGTCTCGTGTCCAATCCTGCTATTGAGACAAAGAGATGAGACAATTACTTGCACAAGGTTTGTCGGATGACTATTCTATTAGTTGGCTAGAATGGATGTCTTGCTAGAGACCGCTCCATATTAGCAAATTGTTGCTACCAACTAGATAGAACGTATGGGATCAAACACCTGATAGGGTTGAACTAGATTTGGGAGTTAATTAATAGAAGGATCACTTTGAAACACCTTGCAAACATAGTAGGACTAATATGCAAGGAAGGGACTAATCTGAATTCATGAAGGATTAGGAAGGGCTTCTAGGTATTTTACAAGGAGTTGTTGGACTATATAAATGATACTCCTAGATTCCTTCATATACTAAGATTGCTTGGCTATGCTTGGACTACCTAAATGGATGTTCTACGATCTTTGAGAAATAATGTTTATTTAAGAGGGGATGAGACGTATGAAATTGCAGAAGTGTGATTGGATTGTGAATGATGTACTTGCTGAATTAATACTTGATGAGCTTTAAATGACTTGCATTCCATAGAATAGATAGTAGTATATAATTTTCTATGCAACTATGGGATGAGTTCGACCTCGAGACTGTAGTAGGAAAAGTGACGATATAATAAGTATACGCGTAGTAATACAACTGATAGACCGGTACTCCACAAGGAAGAGTGAACCAATGGCACCTGAAGGAAACTACCAACCAAAAATGGAACAAATGGCTGCACAGATGGAACAAATGACACAGATCTTGGATAGATTAGTGGGTCAGGACGAGCGTGGAAGGCAAAGCTATGCCAAGGAGATAGCATACCTGAACCCTCGCCAATTCACAGGGAAGGAAGACCCCGTTCAACTGGAGAATTGGATTAAGCATTTTGAGAATCTTCTTAAGGTCTTGCATTGCCCTGACAATGAGAATATTAACTGCACCATCATCCATCTAGCGGATGAAGCAAATGATTAGTGGAAACCCTCTCAGGAAGTCTTGCTGGCTCGACCTGGTTTTAACTGGTATGCTTTTAAGACTGCTATTAGGACGCGGTTCTATCCATCCCATGTTAGGAGGGGGAATTGCAATGAGTTAAACAACCTGACGCAAGGGAGCGGATCAGTGACAGACTACTTCAAGAAGTTTACAGAACTCCTAAGATTGGCGGGCCACACAGTACCTGATGAGGAGGATAATATCAACAAGTTCATTTCGGGACGACACTTCCTATTGCGGACGATCATGCGTAGTAGAACTTACGACACTTTGCACGAGGCATATGACCGAGAAGCTGAAATGTAGCAATTCCAGGACGTACAAGATGTGTTTCACGGGAAACGCAAGGCTACTGACGCATGGGAAAGCAATCGGAACCAGAAGTTTAAGCCCAACAATGGGGGAAAATCTCAAAACCGAAGGAACCAGCAGATCCCTCAAGCTCAACCAGTTTGTCACTACTTCTGTAAGAGGTGTCAAAAAAACCACCCAGGAATTGATTGAACGCGAAAACTAGTTAACTGCAATAACTGTGGTAGGAGGGGACATCGAGCGTTTGAATGCCGATCTCCAGTATCCTGGAACTAGGGAGCGCATCAAGGAGGCAACTTTGAAATGCCACAACATAACAGCTATCAGGGAAAACTTTAATATAATGACTTCGGTCGCAACCTACAGTTTGGGAACCAACAGAACGGGAACCGCGACCACCAGAACAATAGAGGCAATGGCCATGGAAGGCAGCAGAACTACAACCCAAGCAATGGAGGACAAAACATAGCTCAAACCAGGGTTGGAAACAATAATGCTGGATATGGGATGAACATGCACAACAGAGGTGGTGCAACAGGAGGAAAGGGAGCTCAGAATGCTGATGTGGGAAGAATTGCGGTGCTGGCACAGGCCGATGCAGATGTCGTTCATGGAGTTTCTTGGTACTTTCCTTATCTGTGAGCAAGCCGCTTTCGTACTACTTGGCTATGGTAAAAATTATTCTTCCATACCCTCTACCTCGGAGTGGTGACCTATTCCCTTAGGTACTGGGGCCTACCGTTTCCTCGAGGATTTGCTTGAGGTCCGGGGACGTCAAACTCTGAGAGGGAGAGTATGCAACCCTGTTTTAGTATAATTACATTCCTAATAACCCCACACCATGCTTAACCCTGAACCTGACTTGTGGTGATTAGATGAGACCCCGATTTTACCTATTATTGTGTGTTGCATATAGTTTTGTGTGCATAAAATGTCAATTTCTTGCTTACATGATATAAATTGGTAGTTATGTGAATCTAGGTTTGTGATTTATCAGTTGGTGGGCGTTGCATCTGCTTGTCTGATAATTGATCTGAGTTTAGCTTCGGGGACGAAGCTCTCTTTAAGGGGGAAGGATATAATACCATGTATATTTGGTAGGGGTAAAATAGTAATTCGGATGAAGAAATGTGTTCTTAACAGCGAAATAGTATTTGATCCGATTATCGCATTTTATAGTTGAAGAAATATGTGTGAAAATATTGAATATAGTACTCTTAGTTTAATTCGTGAGTGTTTTATATTACGTGAACGCGTGTGCAACTACCGCGATACATCGTACACCCGCTAAACCGAATCACCGTATACATTGGTGCACCCAAACCACGAAATAACTCACTCATCTTCCTCAAGAAGATTCACAATTTTCGGTGGCCACCAATTTGTCAACTCCATCACCATCACTTCAAATTGAAATTTGCACATGCTAGCACATGTTGGCCATGACAATTGTTGTATAAATTCACCTCTTCCTCCCCTTCTCATTCACCACCATCACCTCCTTCCACCTTCACCGCCACCTCCATTCTCCTTTGCAAAACCCACCACCGCCACCTGCACCAGCCCTCTCTGCCTCCTTCTCTGTCTCTTATCTCCACCTCTCTGTCGCCTGGAACAAAGCAGCAGCAGCAGCTTCCAGCAGCTGAAACCGCCACCAAGACCGCCGCTTTTTTCGGAGGAAATCTCCACCGAGTTGCTGCCCTCATCTATCCCTTTCTCCACCACTTTCTCTATCTCACTCCCCATTCTGTCGCGACCAGAATAGAGGAAGAAGAAGGAGAAGGTAGCCAACGGAGCAGCAGTTGCAGAAACTCGCCGGAGCGCCGTCCCTCCATTATTTCCGGCGACCAAGGTTGGCGAGCTCCACCTAGCGCCACCAACAACATTCTGGCTCTTCCAATCGACTCCTAAGGGCTCGACCAGGCCACCAGAAGGCTCAGCAAGGCCCAAAACAGCCCACACCGCCGGCGTCGAGCACCATCTCCGGCGACGACGCAGTGCACTTCGACTCGACCCAAAACTCGACCGTTTCGAGCGATTCTTGGTTATTTGGGGGTTTGTTTGCACTTCATAACCTGATATGGGGTGTTGATTGCCTCTTTCAAAAAGTATTAAGTTAGTGGTAGGGTTGCATGCTATATTTTAATATAAATTGAGGGGATTTAATTGTCGTTTACTTAAATATATAATTTTACGTGAAAATAAAAATGTTGTTTTTGGGTCCAAAATATTTTCTAAAAATACTAGTATTCGTTCTAGTCTCAGAAATGTAATCCGGGTGTCCAAATATTGTCGGAAACGTCGATTTAAAAATTAAACAAGTTATGTTTTATTAAAAACTTAACAAATAATGTGTTTTGTCACTTGATTTTCAACTCGGTTTAGTTCAACTACATGTAAAGATTGATATTTGCTTGCTAATAAATGTTCTAACTTATAAAGAATTTTTAGGGCTATTTTTCTTAGAAGTTTAATATTCGTACTTGTCAATAATCCACTATTTTCCATAATTTTAACCACTATTTCTTCAACCATATTTTTATATAAGTATAAGTTATCAATTGTTCACTCTCTTATTTCGCTAAACTTTATATGAAAATTTCTCTAGTTAAACCACCTCTTCTTGAAATATTATAAGTCGAAAAGTTGTTTCAAAACTACTGTGCGAATTAGTAATTTTGTATAGTTTGAATATCGTTATTGGGTAAATTTATGAGATGTTCTAACAAGAGGGGGCTTGTTGATCTCGTCAATCTAGTAGGATATTTGTTGGAATGTATAGGTTGGTGCTTGAACTTGTGATTTACTTAGAAAATATAATTTGTAGATGCCAAATTCGTAGACGAAGGTTTTGTGTACTTCTAGGAGCTAAGACGTGCTATTTTCCGAAACGACGTGAGTATACATGCCAAGTATTGCATGCCTAGCTTCTTTCGTGTGTAAACATGATTTCATTACTTGTCTCAAAATGTTTTTTGTGTGCATATGCTTTACTTCTATTTGGTTACGTTTATTGAGATAGTCACACGAAGATAATGATGCGTAAAAATATAAAATGGAAAGAGTTGAACGGGGAACGTCATTTGGATTATTACAAATTGGGTTTGGTCGTTGTTAGCTTCGTCCACTCGACCCTTATTGGTTAGCTCGGTGGAGATTTTCCCCGGGTTCGCTCCTTGTACTCACTCCTTCTGGGCGCAAGAACCATATTAGGAGGGTGTCGACACTTAAGGTCTTGGTAGCTTGTGATGGGATATTTCGATGTGATTTGTTGGATTCTCCCTATGATACTCATGGCTAAAAATGGTGACTTCTGGTTTGGACACGGAGTATAGAACGTGGATTGTTGTGACAAATGAGAAACTGTCAGAATTTGATTTGATATATGGATTAGCATCTGTTTGTTGTGATCTTTGGAAATCTGATAAAAGTTTGAGAATGTCTTATTATTCAATCGACTTTTACTTCCACTGTGTTTTGCTAAATTATTATCGATTTATCATTCTTCCAAGTTTACATGCTTGGATGTTACTCTCTTAGTATTTTATTGCTGACTTTTCGAAAACTGCGGTTCTTGTTTCCTTCCTACCGCAGGTCTAGAAGGTGGGGACTACGGACTAGATATGTACATGTCTCACATGGAATGAAAGTGTCACGGGAAATGATGTAGTATGCTAGCTTAGCACCGTGTACTAGAGGCGCTTGTAATATCTAAAGACTCGCATGTATATTTAATATTAATGTAAATATATGGAGGTTATGCTTATGATGTCCGCCAATTCTTTTAGCATCGCCCTCACGAGTTTTCCAGTCCGGAATGGAAGGCTCGGGGATCTCGGGGTGTTGCATAACCATTTCAACACCTTTGTCAATATATGTACTTTGACTTAAGCTAAAAAAAAACTTTCTTGATCGATCTCCATAGATCTTTATTGGTTGTTTTGCCTAAGTGTATCGTTGAAAAAAAAAATAATAGCCAATATTTAACAGATTGCAGAGTAGAGATATTATTCCCAATGATTAATATGTCTCCACATACAAGACCATATATATAACTGTGCTCCAACTAACTTTCTTGTAAACACAAGCTTCATCTTCTATCTTGACGGAATCAAACCATTTGATCTCATCATCAATCGACGATTCCAACTCCAAGAAGCTTGATCAATCATTAGACAGATTGTTGCAAGCGATATGCGAATGGATTTAAGCACTACAATCCGGGAAAAGATTTTGTCATAGTCTATACTATGAACTCACAGGAAACCCTTTTTCCACCCAATTGCCCCGTAAAATTAATGTCATTACCATCAGTGTTGGTTTCCTCATGTCTCACTTGCACCCTATGGGTGCTACCATTTCAGGTGGTTCCACCAAAGTCCATACTTTGTTGGTATAAATGGATTTCATTTCAGATCTTATGGTCTCAAGCAATTTCTGAGAGTCTGGCCCACTCGTGGCCTTCCTCATATGTTGTAGGCTCATCTGATGAGCTATATATCATCGGTTCTATGAGAAATCCATATTTTTCTATACCTTTGACATATCCTACTTAACCTAGAAGTTCTTGTGTTACTTGAGTAGGTTGATCCACAACACCTTGTGATCCTGCTCATGTTCCATAAAAAAGATCAATATTTTGTTGTGGTTCTTGAACTACTTCAAGTTCTACTGTCCTCTCACTGTTTCTTTTAGATATAATATCTATCTAGAAACACAACGGTTAGAGCAACAAACAATTTGTTCTCAATTGGATTGTAGATAAAATATTTGTTGTTTCCTCAAGATATTCCACATATTACATTTATCCGACTTGGGTTCAAGTTTATCTGTAAACTATTTACATAAACTTCATAACCCAAATTCTTTATGAATGAAATACTAGGACACTTGTTAGTCCACATCTCATATGGTGTTTTTCATAATTGATTTAGGTGGAACAAGGTTAAGGGCGAAATTTTGCTGTAATTATATCATGTCCTCTAAAAGTAAATTGGAAGTTCTGTTGACACATCATGGACCGAACCGTGTCCATCAAGGTCCGATCTCTCTTCTTAGACACGCAATTCGATAATGGTGTTCTAGGTAGAGTGGGTTGGGATCATATCCCATACTCCCTTAGATGCTCAAACTATTGGCTTAAGTACTCACGCCTCTACGATCATATCGTAGAGCTTTGATACTTTTGCCAAAATAGTTCTCTAAATCATTCTTGAATTCCTTGAACAACTTAAATTGTTTCTTCATAAGACACATAAATCCATGTTCACTGAAGCCATCAATAAATATGATGAAGTACTGAAAACCACATTTAGAATTTGTCTTTAGGTGCCTATATACATCAATATGCATGATTCCCAATGATCATATCTTTTCCATTAAAAAATTCTTAAATGTCTCATATGATTCAAAATCAAGATGAGTCCAGAAATCAATCCATATGGAGTTCTAGATATGTATCTATTATTCATGTGGCCTATACAACAATGCTAAAGATAAGTGAGGTTCATATCATTATATGCAAACCTCTTGGTGTTATTTTTATAGATGAAATTATCATGATGAAGGATATAGAATCCATAAGAAAAATTGCATTACAATAGTGCATATCAAAATAGATGGAATAACATTTTTCCTCTATTATGATACAGAGCCTTTCTTGTCCAAACAAGAAATTATGATAATGCACCTACTCATAGCAGGGACATAATCACTTTTGTCTAATTTATGAACAATTGCAGAAAGGTAGACATAATTCCCTACGCCTAATTCAGCAACCCCTTGCTTCATTGCCCCACATGTAGGTTTATTTCATCTTTTATCCAATTGTCTACATCTCTTCGGATCCTCCACATTTTAATAAACGTGAGATCCTCATCTAATATATATACTTATGATGATGAGATAGACACATTGACTTCTATAACAAAAATACCTAAATTCGAATTCATAATTCCTTTATTATTTCGTTCCAGGTACTTTGGGTAGTCTCTCTTCCTCTACACCACCTACGGGACTTTAAGACAACTTGGTTTTAGCAACATGCTTGATTTATATCCATGGGTTTGGCCGCAAACCTTTTTCCCTTACCCATGCTGTTAAACATTAACATAATATTCCTTAGCCCTTTATGTGTGTTTTGTTTAGCGATTCCCAATCATATTGAGTAAATCACCTTTGAAGAAAACTATAATTGCAACCAAAACAATTCTTGGTCCAATTGGCGAACAACTATTTATTCTTTATCCATCTCATAGATAACTCCCAATCTCTAAGCTTTCAATCCCATTGAAGCAGCTTAGTTGTGCTTGATATCTTGCTTCAGCAGTCACACATTACTAGCTTGTGTCATCGCATCAAATCTCGATGAATCAAGTCGCCTTGCTTTGGCAAGCCCGAACTCATTTCATCTTGATCATGACGAGTGCTAAGAAAGAGAGTGCAAAGTGGAGGAGCAGTTCAAACCTTTCATGTCTAGCTCGTTCTATGAAAGAGCTTCTTTTAATGTATGATCATATCATACGCCACCATGTTTCTTATCTTGCTTCCAAAGCTCAGAGTTCATGGCAGCTGACATGAGGCAAGTTACATTCAAAGAACCATTCTTTGATGTTCCTTCCCTTAGGCTTTAGTGTTATTGGCATTTGGTAGAAGGATAACTTTATGTTCTACGATGTACAACATTTTTCTTTTATTTGGGAACAGTTCTCAATTTTATACCAGTCCTGGAAAACAGATTCTTGATAGCTTGTCCTTCTTAAGGACACAAAGTCGTGTTTTGTTTGTTTAATGCCATGGGTATTCAACACAAAAGGATTATGAAAAGTATTTTGACGTTTAACTATATTTAATAAGGACTTAAATTGCTAAACATAGCTCCCACTATTTTTCTAGGATTAATAAACCTCAATATTAATGCAGAAAATATCACATATTTTCTAGCGGGCCAAGATCCATACTTCACTTCTTTTTTAGCTTGCTTTGGCAAGTCACCCAAAAATTAGTTATTTAGGTTGGAACAATTCCAATTGAATCACATGCAACTCTTTGTTTAATTATGAAAATAACTTCTTATTTATCTATCCCTTAGATAATCCCAATTGGTTGCCTCTTGGTTGTTTATCTTATTAAAAATACACAGTTGCATCCAACCTCTTACTCAAACAATTCCACATTACTTTCTTGTGCCATCGCATCACAATCATGAAAAACCAAGTTGCCTTGCTTTGGCACACACGAACTTGATAATCCTGATCATGATGAGTGTTTAAGTAACGAGAATGCAAAACGCAATATCTAAATTGAGGGATTTAGTTTTTCCAATTTTAATTATGTTGTTCATCCATATCAACTGATATACTTATTTTTAATTGGGCAAACTCTCAAATAAAAGATCCGAGTTGTTAATTATCTTATTATCAATTTTGTATGCATCAACCATACACCAACAATAAAATAACAAGACAATACATAAACAACCACAAACATAAATTAAATGTGATATGGATATGGCCTCTAAACTAAGATATTCCGAAGCCAATGAGAATATATATGAACCCTACAAATAGCAAGCTCATCTCCATATGCCTCCATCTTTTGGTCCATGCTTCATAGCTTGCGGAATGCCTCATGCTCCTTAGCCTTGTGGAATGCTTCATCTTGTGGTCTTTAAATTCTTTAGGCTTCTTCTTCTCTATCTCGACTATCATCTATTTTATCTAATACCAGCTCGAATATATACTGAATAAAAAGATATCCAAGTCGATAAGAAGACCGGCTCGAAGGCCGTAAAACTTAATTAACTATTACAATAATTTTATCATCTCGCAGACCGTAAAAATAAACCACAAAATTAAACATTCACAACATCCATATTTAAGGCCATATCCAATCACCATATAAATAGCACATAAATAGTTAAAATCCAATTTTAACGCGCTTGGTCAATTTTAGTGGATTTTGGACATACTAGGGTCAAAATAGTCCAAGAGGGCCACCATCACCATGGCAAAACCACCAAAGGACTGCCACAATAGCCTTGGGCCGGCTAGGCCTTGCGCTAGGGAGCCCGTCACCCTTGGTCGTGGCCTTCCTTGGGCGGAAAAGAGAGATGGGGGAGCCCCTGGGGGGGGGACCTACTTGAGAAGTTGTTTCCGAAACAACTTGTGCCCAAACCCTAGTTTCTAGATCCAAAATTTTCACATCCTATGTGATCCAAATTCACTAATCCTTACGTCCCAAGTAATATAAGATCTTATTTGGTTGAATCATATAAGAATTACATCAATGTGCTTTATTTGTCCGTTTTACGCGATAAACGATAATTAAAGTGTAAAATAGACATTATCGTAACACATAAACTACATTATGCTCTACGACATGTGGCTCTGATACCACTGTTGGATTTTGAATGGATTATGCAGCGGAATTAAACAAATACATATCCGCACAAGACCCACCAAGGATCACAGAAAGTGATAACATAACGATAGTAAGGATTTGGTAATAATTACCTTGTTTGTCTCATGTGATGACTTCAAACGCAAAATAGTGTCCGCGTATCTACGGATAGTCCACGCCTAGGATTATGATTTAGATTCCTCCATACCTTGTGCTAGCAACCGGTGGAGGAAGGAAGAAGAAGAATCACACAATGGAGACCAAAAGAGGTCCCCGACCTCTTGTGGCTGACGGGGTAAAGGGGGTGGACGGGTCTAGCCTCGGCCTTGACCTTGTCTTTCTCTTCTTGCTTTTTCTCTCCTAGTGTTATAACAACTATGACACTCTTGGTGAGAATGAGCTAGGATTTCTCATATATATAGTCCAACAACTCCTTTTTAATTACATATTAGCCCATCTCCTAATCATGTCCTTACATGGATTAGTTCTGTTCGCAAACTAGTCCTAATCTTGTCTATACATGGATTAGTCCACCTTGCAACTCCTAATCATGTCTATACATGGATTGGTCCACTTTTCAAATTAGTCCTACTAAGTTTGCAAGTGGTTGCGTTTTGATCCTTCTATTTAATTAATCATATTAATTAATTCCCAAGTCTAGTTTGATCCATATGGCGTGTAACCCCATATGTTTCTACTTAGTTGGTAGTAACAATTACTAACATGGAGCGGTGTCTAGAAACACATCCATGCCACCAAATTAATAGAAATAGTCATTAGTTCGACAAACCTTGTGCAAGCATTGTCTCATCCCTTTCCCTCTATGTCCAGATTGGACACGAGGCATACAAGCCACACGTATATCCAATCCATAGTTTCTTGATCCTTGGGAATATTCTTATCCATGAAGATAACATCGATATCCTATATTAATTTATCTGAGTCTGGCCTGACATGTTATAGGCACCATCCCTCAAGTGGCCGTGGATATTTGCTGAATTTATGTGGGAGGGACAAATCATAGATACATCACTACCATATCTAAGCTTGATTCCTTATTGTATCCGATTAATACCTTTACTACTACCCAATTCGGTGTAGCGTTTGATGATGTCAAAACACAACATTCCACAACTAGAGGATCTAGTAACTTCAAGACTAAGGATGACAATACCGTTGTCACTACGAGAAGCACTTGTAACTTCACATAACTTGTATGTATCATTCTCGTTGTGGGTCAATCCAGTATGACATTACTCCTAATGCATACCTATGTGTTGGATCGTGATATCTCCATATCAATCCAACCCCATACTAGTCTCGATGCAATAGAATCGTCCTATTAACTGTAGTTCTTGATAAGGGATAATTAAGAATATAACATTTATATTCTAAGGACTTCATTCATGTTAACATATCTCCATATCGATAACATAATGAATAGTAAGTCCAAATAAATGTCACAAGAAATAGATTGCCTCTAGGGCATATTTCCAACAAAAGAAACCTTCGTGATATAGCAGAGACGAAGCTTCATTTGATTTATATGAGACCGATAGGGAGGCATAGCTAAGAACCAAAGTATCCCTAATGAAGTGTGCGAGATGAATGATTACCAGAAAAACATGCGCTAAGTTTAATGGCGGAAGAGCACTTTTGAGGTGTCGAGTATTAGAGAACCAGGCGCTATATGCTTTGATTGTGTTAAAGAAAGCAACCTACGAACGATAGATGAATTAAAGAGAAGACGAGATTTACGTGGTTTGGTAGCGAAAGATTCTCTAACTATGTCCATTGCGGAAAAGCACCATTTATTAAGCCTAATGCACAATTACAATAATGTGCACATTAATTATGGAACCCCAAAGGTTCCTTATGTAGTGCTAGGAAACCTCCAATAGGCGCATAAAAGGAAAAGACAACAAGCCCAAGCCCACAAATCACCGCCTAAATTTGTTTCCTAATTACTTTTGCCTCCTTTGACTTTTCAACTCTAAGACATACCAACGAATCTCCACCTTGACATGAGATATTTAGTCAGCAGCTGCTCCTCTTCTTGTAAACATAGCTACATCTTCTCTGTACCCCATGTCTCTTGTCACAGAGAGGCCGCCAGTGGGTCTAATAGCCCCTAAGGGCCTCACTGGCTCATGATGTGACCAATTCCATAAAATATTGGTACTTTCTCTCCATAGCTGGCTTCATGTACATATCTGCGGGGTTTTCATTCGTCCCCACCTTCTTTACCTTGATCTTACTCTTGAAAATGATACCTGACGTAGATGTGATTTTTTCTATCATGATGAACATGATCCTTAGTCAATCATATCACACTCAAGATATCACAGTAGACTATCAATTGATCGTGACGTAGGCCAAGATCATTGACCATTCCTTTAAGACAAATTTCCTCTTTTGATGATTTTGCCAAACCATGTACTCTGCTTCCTGGTAGAAAAATCACTGTCGGCTGAAGCATAGCCTTCCAACTCACAAAAAAACCTCCCAGAGTCAACACATAGCCCGTCATTTATCTTCTACTATCAACCTCACCGGCATAGTCTGAATTCTAGAACCCAACAACATAAGCCAACGTTTCATTGGCCCCATAACATAAGCCAAGGTCTGGCGTACCCTTAAGGTACCTGCATATGCGCTTCACCGCCTGTCAGTATTCTTTCTTGGTTGAACCACAAAACAAATCACCACACTAAGAGTGAATACTATTACCGATCGAGTGAATACCATAACATACATCAGGCTTCCACCTGCGTTAGCATATTGAACCTTGGAATGTACTCCTTCTCCTCCTTAGTCAGAACAGTGTACGTTCCTAACTTTTTGTTAGTTTTCAAAGAAGTATCTATATCTTTAGCTAATAAAATACCGAATATGCTAAAGACTTCTTGATGTATCCCTGGTGTGACAAGAAAATCTTTTTCTTCTTCTTCTTCGTGTCTCTGTAGATCACAATCCTAGAATCTTTCGAGCAATACTTAGATCCTTCATCTCAAATTCCGCACTGAGATACTTCTTAAAATTTTGAATGTCCTCCATATTTGGAGTTTCAATAAGAATATCACCTACAAACAGAACTAAGTAGATACGTGACTCACATCGCAAAATCTTGTGATACACGCAGCAATCATACTCACACTTCTGGTAACCAATCTTCAACATTAAGTTGTCAACCCTTTTGTATCATTGCCTCGGATACTTCTAAAGTCCATAGAGATATATTTTCAACTTTCACACATGGTCTTCTTTTCAAGGAAATTTGAATCCTTCTCGTTGGATCATGTATATTTTCTCTTCCAACACCCCGTGTAGGAAATCTATATTCATGTCTACCTTCTCAAGTTCTAAGTTCTAGTGTGTAACCAGTGCTAGTGGAACCCTGATTGAAGTATGTCTAACCACCGTTGAGAAGATCGTGTTGTAGTCAACTTCATCTCTTTGACTGAACCCCCATGCAACCAACCTTTCCTTGTACTTGACGCCCTCTCTAGCTCTAGTTCCTTCCTTTACTTCTGAAACCCCATTTGCAAGTGACTACCTTTCTTTTAGGTGGAAATTGTACAAGCTCCCATGTCGAGTTCTTGCCAAGAAACTCTATTTATTCTCCCATTGCGACAATCTGTTGTGCTTGAACGGAACTAGAAATCGCAGCCTAATATATGGACGGCTCATCCTCCACCTCTTCAGCTACCTACAATGCATATCCTACCATACTATCATCTATGTATCTTACTGAAGGATTTATGACTTTCCTTGCCTCCTTGGTCTTCCTTCATCCATACTCTAATATAAAGGTTCCTCTAATAGCCATGCGTCCTCATCTGACTCTTCTGCTTCTTCCTCTTCGGTTTCTGGCGGTGTTGGTGGAAATTCGGGCTCCTTAGGATTATTAGGACCTGAACATGCCTCCACCTTCTGGTCTGCAGCTCCAACCTCTATCTCCACGGAACTTGGCATTAGCATCGAACCTTCATCGAAGACTACATTTCTGCTAAGTATAATCATGTTTTCAGACCAAATCTTGTATCACTTCACACATGTCCCATAGCCCATGAAAACTCGTTTCTTTTCTCTTGGTTCTAGCTAGCCATTATCCACATGATAATAGGCAACGCAATCAAAGACCCTCATATTCCAGTAATCTAATGCCTTTACGGGTCATACCTCATTAGGAATCTTGCATCCTATTCTTGTTTGCGAGCTCTGATATATGATATAAAAATCCATAGAAACTAGCTATCCCTAGAAATCTCTAGTGAGACCAGTATTCCAATGCATACACGATGTGATTTCTCTAAAAGATCTGATTCATTCTTTCAGATACACCATTCTACTGTTATGTGTCGAACGATGTGTTGGAGACCAACTTTCTGACCCTTGCAGAATTCATCAAACTCTGATGAACAAAACTCCGGGCCATCGTCCGTGCGCAGCCTCCCCACTTTCTTTCCCACCTGATTCGCTACCGGGGGTTTTCACTCCTTGAAATTTTTGCTGGCTTCAGTTTTATGCTTCATCACGATTATCCAAGTCATCTTGAGTATTCATCAATGATGCTCAAAAATACATGTAACCGACTATCACCTCAACTCTATATGAACCACATCAATCCGAATGGATGTAATCCAAAGTGCCTTTCATTCTATGAACCGTCTTTGGGAACTTACTACGTTGTAACTTTCTCTACATGTATTTATCACAAAACCCTAGGTCCTAGGCGTGTGCCTAGTGAAGAATCCATTCTTATGAAGTTCCAACATTCAATTTTCACTCGTATGACCGAGCATCATATGCCATAGCTTGGTTTGATCAGCGTATTGAATCTCGTATGAGACTACTCCGACAGAACCTGTGATTGTTGAACCTTGTAGTATATACAAAGGTCCATTCTTGACTCCCTTGAGAATCACCTTAGGACCCGTGTAAACTTATAGGTCTCCACCTTCACCTTTGAAAATTTAACCCTTACTCTCAAGTAGAGACAAGGTGATTAGATTCTTTTTTAGAAGTGGTACATGTCTGACTTGCTCTAAAGTGCATAAATTCCCTTCATTCATCTTCAACCTAAACAAGCCACTTCTGATCACCTTGCAGATAGCTCTGTTTTTCATATAGACAGATAATCCATCTGTTCGGCAATACGTCTAGAACAGCTCCTTGTTAGAGAATATATGATAGGAAGCATCTGAATCAAGAACCCACGTGTCTGATGCGTACGTGATGATATTAGCTACTACAATGTATGGTTCCTCAGAGGTATTACCGTGTTCCATATTACTGCTACCGACCCGTTTTGTCCCTGTTTTCCTCTTTTCGGGCGATCTCTCTTCCAGTGCTTCTTTTCCTTGAACCTAGAAGAAATATCCTTGGGTAACTTAGAACTAGATTACTGCTATTTTCTTCTTCTTCTTACCCTTCTTCATTAACCGTGTCGCCATCAATGCGTAAGCATGGTCTTCTGTACATGTGCCGGCACCCCTATGGCACAGTGCCCTATAATGGAGAGTGGATCTCACCTCTTCTAGAGTCAAACTGTCGCTATTCACAATAAAGGACTGCACAAAGTTCTCGTATGATGGGGTAGTGAAACCCACAAAAGGAGTGCAGCATCCTCATCATCAACCTTCTAGTCACTATTACGTAAATCGAGAAAGAATCTTATAATTGATCAACGTGATATCTGAGAACCATACCTTCGAGCATTCGTACACTGGAAAACTAGTGCTTGAGAACTTTCTGGTGCTTGACTTCTTCATGTAGAGACTCTCCAACTTGGCCCATAAATCAGCTGTCGTTGTCTGATCTGTGAACTCAGTGATAATGTTGTCCGAAAACCACATCATGTGTTTGAATGTGCTTTCCCCTCCATAATTCTATAATCTACCGATGCGAAATTCATAGATCCCTTGTCTCCGGTCAAAAGACTCCAGATGCCTTGATAGTCCACAACCTTAAGTTGTTCCCTCCTGCAAATTTTTCGATCTTTAACATCGATCTGGACATCGTTCTTGGTGGATCTCGAATCCTAGTCACGTGCTCCTCTTAGATCCAAAAACCCTAGCTTTGAATTTCACCAACTCCGTGCTAATGTCTTCCGGCAAGCACAACATGATGTTTGAATGTGCTTTCTAATCCATCATTCTATACTCTGTCGATGCAAAACGCAAGCCTCCCTTATCCGCGCTCAAAAGACTCCAGGTTCCTTGTGACTTCAAGATGGCGCACATATTGATATTCCACAGTCTGAAGATGTTCCCTCGTGTAAATCTTTCAATCTTCAACATCGATACGGACATCGTTCTTGGTGTATCTCAAACCCTAGTCACGTGCTCCTTCAAATCGCGAAGCACCGACCACCTGGCTCTGATACCGGTTTTTTATGACAACCCACCTCAGGAACGATATACGGATAAAACAAAAAGATGGGATTTCATGGTTCGCTAATGAAAGATTTGCCAACTACGTCCACGGCAGAAAAACACCCTTTATTTAGAAAGAGGAACAATTACAATGAAGTGCCTTTCAATTATGGAACCTAAAAGTTCCTTATACAGTGCTAGGAAACCTCCAAAAAGAACATGGACAGTAAAAGGAAACAAACCCAATTGCTTGAGAACTATGGTCATTTGTACTTGTCGAGCATATAATTGGTTCCATTGAGCTTTTTCAACAAGTTACTTAAAATTTGTTATAAAGGCTTGCGACCGGTAAGTATGTTAGTTTCCAGAGTAGTCATTTGAGAATCCTAGTGGCTAACGAGCCTTCGAGGCATTAATACCATGTAAAAGGTGTTGAATCTAACAGAGTAAGTGAGAAATAATCAAGTGGTTTCCTAGGCTCCGAATTTGTAGGAGGTGATTCAAGGGCGACACAAGGCGTGAACTTGGGTTTTTCTCTGACTCTCTTCCGGCGACCTTATGAGTAATGTTTTTACGTACTTTTCAGCGACGTTCTATTCAACCAGAAAATAGAAACAACTCATTTGACGGAGGAAAGGAGATATCAATTTGTTTACTGGAACTCGGGCTTTGATTATGGCATCGGGATCCATAAGGCACCATTGCTACTTCGACCGGAGGAAGAATTCGTTAATGATTTTGGAGATGAATACTGTAGACAAGCTCTTCAGCAGCTAGGGACATGTCTACTTGGTAAGTTCCTCTTCCCCATCATGTTTAACGTATGGGCTACGAAGGAATTTTTTGGGAAAATCTGGAAGGGGGAAAAGGATACAACCATAAAAGAAGTTAGCGAGAAAAGATTTGAGATTGAGTTCGAGACAAAAGAAGACCTGATTGGGTTACTTGATGGAGGACCATGGATGTTTGATGGAAACCTCCTATTGTTGAAGCTTAGGGAAGGTGAATCCAACGTTGACAGGGTGCCTTTTGATGATTTTACTATTTGGTTACAAATCAAAAACCTCCCCATTCATCTCAGATCAGGGGAAGACATACGCAAACCAGCTCGAAGGGTAGGAATGGTTACATAAGCCGTTCCAAAAGTGCGTACTAGTGAAGGAGGAGACTAAGTTCGAGAAAGAGTGGCATTGAAGAACCAGCTGCCATTGTTACGTGGAGTTTATTTAAGATGGTCAATGAGAAGGTATGGCTAGATTACCACTATGAAAGAATATCATCCGGTTTTTGATGGTGTAATTGTATAATGCACATTAGCGAAAGCTGCAAGGCGGTCTCAGAGGAGGAGAAAAGTCGCTACCAACCAGGTTACGATTCATGGCTCACTTTCATACCACAACCGCGGCGTAAGAAGGAATCTGAAAGGAAATCGAGAAGCAAAGACCAAGCTGGGAGGGATGAGGATGTGACAAAGGAGTAGAATCATGAAGCACAATTGGGCGCTGAGGCACAATGGGCACATCGCAAAAAGACCACCAAGCCATCCCACGTGACAGGGATGGTGGTCTCGAGTTTGATGTTGCAGACAGTGGGTATGGGCTAGACACATGGGAGATGAACGACGGGGATGATGACGAAATTGTAAAGCTGGGCCGCCAGTTAGAGGACAATGAAATTATAAGTTCAAAGCAGTTTCAATGTTTCAAAGCTTGAAATAACTAGTCTATTTCAAGGCCTTGAAACAGCTTTCAAAGCCTTGAAACTGATTGAGCCTTATATGCATGAACTTCGGGGGAGTTTATGTTTCTGATTGAGCTCCTGAACCCCTGTTCTTAATATATTATTACTTGATGATGAAAGACAAAGTATTTTGATGTGTTTAACACTATCTAATCCATATGTTTGACTCAGTTTTGCAGGGAAAGTTTATTTCCTATTCTGCATGATTTATTTCCTAACCTAAGTTTTGCAGGGAAGGAAATTCTGGGTTGATTTGATTCTGCAATCAATATAATGATGTAACTGCTTGTCAACATGTTTATAGACAAGATCAGATCAGTATCCCATAAAATACTGAGAAACTATCCGTTGGAGAGGACTATTAGAGAAGTCAAAGTTGTTGCCTACAAAATAGGAAAGTTTGTTGCTGAAAATCTTGAAGATTTGCAATTTCAAATGAGCTATATATAAAGAGCTCAGTTTGAAGCATCAAAGACACAAGTCGATGGGAAAAAGATAGATACTCTCAAATACATTCATGGATTGCCAATCAACAAAGAAGCAGATCAAATTCTCAATCCAATTCTCAGAAGAACACTGCACTCTCAGAGCAGTTTCATTTCTTGTGTTCTTCTGGTCTAAATTTTATTTGTATATCATTCATATACTAATTATGTTTACATTCTCAAGGATTGTTCAATGTGAACTTAGTTAATCGGATTGCTAGCGCATGTACTAGATAGGTTAGTTAGAACCAAAAGATGTAACACAGTAAGGCATCTCTCTGTGCTCGAGATCTAGGGCTTAGCTATTGATTAATAAGAATTGAGGTGAAAATCCTGCAGGGAGAAGATCCATGAGGTAGATACGTAGGTCCAAGTAGACTGACTCTATATATCTTGTGTCTCTTGCATTTACTTTTCTGTTACAAACTCAGAACTTTTGCAGCTTGCAAAACAGTTTCACTTCAAGGGTTTGAAACTCATTTCAAGGCCTTGAAATAGACTTATTCTTCTATTCACTTTTACTGTATTATTCCAAGGTCTTGAAACTCATTTCAAGGCCTTGAATATCTTTACAAATCTTTTGAAACCAATACTCTTGCAAAGTTTAGCAAAAGTCTGCATACTCTATTCACCCCCCCCCCTTTTAGAGTATTGATCCTGCACATCTACCTACTATACACCCCTTCAATTGGTATCAGAGCTTGTATCACTGCATAGATTTAATCATCTTGTGATTATGTCTGTAGATGATGGTGGTTTCTCATAGGAAAGAGCTGCTAACAGACATCCTCTCTTCTGTGGAGACAATTTTGGCCACTGGAAAGCAATGATGAAAATGTTCATTATTGATCAGGATATGGAACTCTGGACTATCATCCTGAATGGTCCTCACACTTTCTACACAGAAAAGGATGGGATTAAAACTCCCAAATCTGAAGACTCTCTCTCTCTCTCTCTCTTCATCTTAATTAGAACAATTTTCAAATAATTGTAAAGCTTTGAATCTCTTATACTGTGCTTTGAGTGAAGATGAATTCAATAGGATCTCAAGCTGCAGAACTGACAAAGAAATATGGGATAACCTTGTGGTGACTTTTGAAGGAACCAGTCAAGTCAAGCAAACCAAGATCAACATATATCTCAGGAAATATGAGCTACTCAAAATGA
Source organism: Linanthus parryae (assembly GCA_023055425.1). Lineage (NCBI taxonomy): Eukaryota > Viridiplantae > Streptophyta > Magnoliopsida > Ericales > Polemoniaceae > Linanthus > Linanthus parryae. Next base: position 68,210,941 of record JALGPY010000007.1, on the reverse strand, counting down.
ATGGAGATGAGTCAATCAGAGACATGTTCAAAAGGTTCAATGACATTGTCAACAACCTTGATACACTGGGAAAACATATTTCCAATGAAGAGAAGGTGAGGAAGATTCTAAGAAGTCTTCCAAAGGAAAAATGAGAACCAAAGACTATTGCCATTGCAGAAGCTCAAGATCTCTCATCACTTCAACTTGATGACCTACAATGGAAGCTACTTACACATGAGATATCCATGAATGAAGTTGATGGAGAACTACCTGAAGGTGTCAAGAACTTGGCTCTAAAGGATAAGGAGAATGAGACAATTCAAAGCCATGAAACTGAGGATGATTATGGAGATCAAATTTCTTGGATTTCCAAAGCCTTGACCAGAATTATTAAAATGAAGAAAAGCTTCAGAAACAAGGACTTCAACAGAGAAAGACAAAGATCCTCCAGTAGCAAAGACTATAAAGGTAAATCTTCTTCACATAATAATAAGCATAAATTCATGAATTGCTTTGAGTGCGGTGATGCAGGACACTTGATCAGAGAATGTCCGCACAAGAAAAGCAAGAACTTTCAGAAGAAAGATCATGATAGAAGAAAGAAAGATATGATAGCTTCATGGAGTGATTCAGATACCTCAAGTGACTCTGAATCTGAAGAAGAACATGCCAACGTATATTTTACGGCCAAGCATGATGAAAGTTTTGAAAAGAACATTGAGGTAATGGTGAATTGTTTGATTTCAAAACCAACAAAAGCCCTCTTTGATTATCTTAGAACAATGCTTTTAAATGAAGAGGACTATTTGAAAGAAATTAGATTTTTGAAAGAAAAAGTTCATGAGAAAGAAGAGGAAAATTTGCATCTTGATTGTCTGAATCAGAATCGTGAAATCTCTCAGAAGAAAACTGATAGTGATTTCAAGGCCTTGAAAACCAGTTTCAAAGCCTTGAAAACACAAATCAATGAAGTAGTCACTGAGAACTCTCTCTTTAGTGATAGCCTTGTTAATCTAAGACATCAAGTTGATGAATTGGGTAAACAAATGATACTCTGACTGTGAAATTTCAAGAATCTGAATTGGTCAAAGCCAAACTTGCAGGCTCATAAAACAACTTGAACTTGATTCTTGGAGGTAGCTTAAAGTCTGTTCACAAAGCTGGTATTCGATACAATTCAAAATTTACAATGAAAAACAATACCAGATTTGTGAAAGTTGGAAGCAAAACATCTCGTAAGTGCCATTACTGCAATAAGATTGGTCATGTAGAAATGACGTCCTTTTTGAAGAAGATACCCTCACATTATGAGGAAGACTTTTCCCTTCCAACTCAAAGGACAAGTTAGACAAATTTGGGTTTCTAAAGGGGTTAGACCACTGTTCGATGTCGATTATCCGAAGTATAGGATATCGCTACAAGTAGTACCCGAGTAAGAACGGGGTCGATTTCCACAAGGATTGGGAAAGAGAATAAACACTCTAGAGCCAACTAGTAAACTAAGCAACTAGCTAAAAATTAAAAGGCAAATTTCTCATAGGCTTTATAGCTAGCCAAGCTTCGAAATCCACCAAGAGAAACTTGATGGAGCAAGGATTTTGTTTAACAATTTTAAAAAAAAAATCAAATACTTAAAGAGAATCTTAAACCTGAAAATAGTTTGTAGGATTGAGAAAAATAGTTGGTCTTAGTTGAATTATCTATGAGTGTTGTGCATGAATCCAACACCCAAATGATATTACAAGGGGATGTGTGGATTCTAATGTCAAATCCAAGTATGATTCATGAGGAACACTAGTGGAATCCAAAACTAAGTTGTATCAACTATCAAGTATGTGTATTCAAGCATGAATCCACATACAAGATGAAGCTACAAATCGGATTTGTATTCCAACACTTGTTGAATCATGAATCACAAAGAGGAACTTCTCAACTCATTGATTTTAACAATTGAATCCACACCAAACACACCTAGATTCATCACCTTCAACCAACAACAAACTTATCTACTCATGTCTAAGAGAGAAACACAAGAGATATCAAGCATATTCATGAACATTCTCATTCAATTCAAGTTCCAACTCAAGAATACACAAGTTATTCTCCAATTTCAACTCAAGATGATGAAATAAGTCACTAATACTTGATTCGAACTACTAAATTTGATTCCAAGCTACAATAAATCAACTACTAATAGCCAAGTAACCCAAAATCATCAACTAAAAGTAGCCAAGTAACCAAAAAAATGAATAACAAACTAAGAACAATGAAGAACACTATGAAGTAAAACCTTGAATCTAACTCAACTCTTCCCTTAGGTGTTCTTGGCTCCGAATTTGCTCAAAACGAGCACAGAATCACCAAGAACTACCAAGAAATTGGCCAAGGCCGAGAGAGAAGAGAGAGAAGCAAGGGTTTGTCTTAGAATTTCGTGAGGTGAGAGAGAGGTTCTTCAATCTTCAATTTCGGCTTATATAGGCGGTTGGGAAGGGTTTATTAGCCTCCAAGGATGAATCCCCACCCTCCAATTCATCCCAATCCATCTCTATCATTGATTTTTGGAACCTTCATGAACCCTAGGTCGAATTGGGGCTTTTTGATTTTCTTTTTCTTGGGCCGAATTGAGAGGATATATGGGTAGAGCTCGGTCTTAGGAGCGTTTTGGGACAAATTTGAGCCAATTTGGTGAAGAAATGAGGCCGGGGTGAGGGTTTGAAGAGCTTGGGTCGAGCTCCCATGGTGGATTTCGTGCGTTTATTCATTGTGGCGTCGGGGAGAGATAGAGGACGAGCTGGGGGTGAGCTGGTTTGGTGAAATTGCACCCGGCTCCCCCTAGCTTGCTGAAACCTTTTAAAATATCCCGTCTCTTACTTAAAACCTTCTGAAAATGGCAATTCGACTCCCAATCCGTTAAGTATCCTTCAAAATAGCCATTAAAACGTTTCAAAACTTGCACTTAAGCCCCACTTCCGTTAGTTTCTTCTCTATTTTGCCCTCCTCTTCAACCCTTGACTCTCATTTTGACCTCTTTTCTTCTAAATTTGCAATAACGACCCCATATTCTTCTCTTGTCTTCTCAAATAGGTCTTCAAATCTTCACTTTAGCCTCTTTATCACTTGACTTCTTCAAATTAAGCCTTCAAATTCCTCATTCAAGCTTTCACAGCTAGCCCCTTGCGTTCTAAATCACTTCTTTGCCTACAAAATGAGAGAAAAACAACCAAAACTACGAAAAAAGCATAAGTCTAGAAAGAGAGATAAAATAGCTAAATTACACATATTAGCAAGTTATGAAGAGTTTCTTAACATACTAAAATATGTAATTTTAAGTCATTAACACACCTATATATATATATATATATATATATATATATATATATATATATATATATATATATATATATTAAGAACCAATCATGAGAGACACACACTCAACTAGACAAGGCTTGACTCAATTCTAATCTAGACTCAAATATTTACAAAAACGCGCACACACATTATCTATCCTAAGTAAGGAATCAAAGAAACAAAATACTAAGAGTTACTAGCTAATTTTAATTTTTTTGGTGGGGAAAAAAGAAGAATGCATAAATGTCTCCTCAAATAAATTCTCAAAGTCCAAGAAGATTGAGAAAGAAGTCTAAGGACGTGTAAGCATATACTCATACAAATGTGAGCGGTGTTTGGTAGAAGGTGACTCATGTGAACCACAAAACTTGTTAAATTAAGTCCAATTTGCGAGAAAGTATGCCTTCAAAAATAAGGATCACAAGAAACTAGACATTCTCATACTTATTCAAAAGCACCCATGTAGGATGGACTTCCAAAGCTTTGAACAAAAATTTTTAAGAAGGGGAGATGTGGTTGTGGGCTTGTATGATCCTTTCGTGGATTTTTGGTAGATGGTGCGATTTATCATGATTTTTTTTTTATTTATAGCATTAACATTTTTTTTAACCTCAAATCCAAGGCTCTCCAAGACCCACAACGAAAAGAGGAATATACACGCGAGTGGGCATTTTAAGCTAAACCAAGGGAGCTATCTAGGTGGTGACGTAACATTATCCCCGGACACCCCTCTATTTCTTTGACATCGCATGGGGTGTCATTGGTAACCACCACTCCAATGGGCTACAAGTTTCCACCGCAAAAACGAATAGAGTAAAATCTTTTTGTGAAGTTCAAATAGCTTTAGAAAATGCACCCTTTATCAAAAGTAGTAAGATGTCAAAGTTTATGTGATCAACTTAGCTTGAAGGACTTAAACATGAAACGTAAATTTAGTGTGTCGCTTTGTGAGAACGCATGATGTCGCGGAAGGTGGGATATTGGTGTAGATGTATTGAGTATAAGCAAAGAATTCCTTTTCTAAAATAAAAATAAAAAGAACATGGACTAAGAAATTTCATTTTTTGAAAACATCTAGCTTCCTAAAATTCCCCCTTTTCACTTTTCTCATTTTTTTTTTTATTTTTCATTTTTTTTCATTTTTTCAAAATAAGTGACTCAACTATAACTTCATAAGACTCAATAAAGCTATAAAATCTAGACTCAACATGAAAGGTGAAAATAAATAAAACTACCAAAGAAAGAAGAATAAAAATTCTATGGTTTGACACGGGGAAAGAGTGATGCTTCTCATGAAAGATTCACACATTTTTTTTTTCAATTTTTCTAATTTTTTTGGATTTTCATTTTTTCATTTTTTTTTTTTTTTTTTTTGTATTTTTCATGTAAATCACTAATGAAGAAAAAGCATGCTTGTAACCATTTAAGAAAGAAATAAAATCTATTCCACCCCCCAACTAAAATATCACATTGTCCTCAATGTGTGAGAACAATGGAAGAGCAAACAAATTCATATAAAGAGACAAGGGATAGATGGACCTTATTTTTCGCTTTCTTGGCCACCAAGCATAAATCCTCCTCCAAAAGCAACCTACAAAATAATCAAGGGAAAAAGAACTACAACTAATATTTACAAAGGTGATACTTTTGGTGAACACTAGTTAGTATAGGTTGGGTCCTCAACCTTGGCCTCAAAATTTTCAACATATGGTTTCAATCTTTGGCCATTCACCTTAAAACTTTCCCCACTTTTGGGGTTCAAAATTTCAGTGGTCCCATAAGGATATACATACTTCCCAATGTATGGACCATTCCATTTTGATTTCAACTTTCCTCCAAAGAGTTTCATCCTTGAATTAAAGAGAAGGACTTTTTGATTAGGCTCAAAAGACTTAGGAACAATATGTTTGTCATGATAAGCCTTTGTCCTTGCCTTAGAGATCCTAGTATTCTCATAAGCTTCATTTCTAAGCTCTTCTAACTCATTCAAGTTTAACTTCCTTTCTTCCCCCGCTTTTGCAAGATATCAAAATTCAAAAATTTGATGGCCCAATAGGCCTTGTGCTCTAACTCCACCGGAAGATGACATGCCTTACCATACACTAGTCTATATGGAGACACACCAATGGGAGTCTTGTAAGCGGTACGGTAAGCCCAAAGAGCATCAACCAACCTCAAAGACCAATCTTTGCGATTTGGGTTTACCGTTTTCTCAAAAATTCTTTTAATTTCCCTATTAGAAACTTCCACTTGCCCACTAGTTTGTGGGTGGTATGGTGTGCCAACTTTATGCACAATCCCATATTTTTTCATGAGGCTCTCAAAAGGCCTATTGCAAAAATGTGTCCCTTCATCGCTAATGATAGCTCGGGGCATGCCAAAACGAGATAAAATGTGGTGTTGAAGAAACTTAATCACAACTCTATGATCATTAGTTTTTGAAGGTACGGCTTCAACCCACTTTGACACATAATCCACCGGCAAGAGTATATATAAGTTGCCAAAGGATGATGGAAATGGACCCATGAAGTCAATACCCCAACAATCAAATATTTCAATAATTAAAATGGGGTTCAAGGGCATCATATTTCTTTTCCCAATATTTCCTCCCATCCTTTGGCACCTATCACATGCTTTGCAAAAATGAAATGCATCACTAAAAAGTGTAGGCCAATATAAACCACTTTGTAAAATCTTGGCGGCGGTTTTTCTAGCCAAAAAATGGCCTCCACATGCATACTCATGGCAAAATGAAATAACACTATGAAACTCTTCATGCGGGATGCACCTTCTAATAATTTGATCCGGGCAATATTTAAACAAGTAAGGGTCATCCCAAAAGAAATTCCGGCATTCTCTCACAAATCTCAACTTCTCTTGCCCTTTTAAATTATCCGGAAAAATTCCACAAGCAAGATAATTAGCAATATCGGCAAACCAAGGAACATTTAAAATGTCAAAGAGATGTTCATCCGAAAAAGTTTCAAGAATAGGCAAGGAGATTTTTGGCATGGGAATGTCAATCCTAGACAAGTGATCCGCCACAACATTTTCCACACCTCGTTTATCCTTAATTTCAATATCAAACTCTTGAAGCAAAAGTACCCAACGGATTAAACGAAGTTTGGAATCTTTCTTTGTGAAAAGGTATTTCAAGACGGCATGGTCGGTATAGACAGCACTTTTGAACCAAGCAAATATGGCCTAAATTTTTCAATAGCAAACACCATGGCCAAAAGCTCTTTTTCCGTAGTGGAATAATTTAATTGAGCATCATTCAAAGTTATACTTGCATAATAGATAACATGTGGTTTCTTATCTTCACCTCTTTGACCCAAAACGACACCAACCGCATGGTCACTAGCATCACACATGATTTCAAAAGGAATAGTCCATTTGGGTGGTTGCATGATAGGGGCCGTTACCAATAAATTCTTAAACTTTTCAAAGGCCTCTTGGCATGCACTAGACCACTCAAATGAATTTTCCTTTTGAAGGAGATTGCTCAGGGGCTTAGCAAGTGAGCTAAAGTCCTTGATAAATCTCCTATAAAATCCCGCATGACCTAGGAAAGATCTAACATCCTTAACACATTTAGGAGGTGGAAGATTAGAAATCACATCTACTTTATCCTTGTCTACACCAATACCATGAGAGAAAATAACATGACCCAAAACAATTCGTTGCCTAACCATAAAGTGACATTTTTCCCAATTCAAAACTAAATTCTTTTCTTCACATCTTCTCAAAACAATCTCAAGATTTCCAAGACAAGTATCAAATGAGTTTCCATGAACAGAAAAATCATCCATAAAAACTTCCATGCATTTTTCTACCATGTCCGAAAATATGCTTAACATGCAACGTTGAAACGTAGCCGGGGAATTACACAAACCAAAAGGCATCCTCCTATAGGCAAATGTTCCAAATGGACAAGTGAAAGTGGTTTTCTCTTGGTCCATTGGATCTATGGCAATTTGATTATAACCCGAGTAGCCATCTAAAAAACAATAAAAATTATGCCCCGCTAACCTTTCCAACATTTGATCTATGAATGGAAGGGGAAAGTGATCCTTCCTAGTGACGGAATTTAATTTCCTATAATCAATACACATCCGCCACTTAGTAGGAACTCTAGTGGTCACAAGTTCACCCTTCTCATTTTCAACAACGGTGACCCCCGATTTTTTAGGGACCACTTGGGTAGGACTTACCCATTTACTATCCGAGATGGGGTAAATCATACCTGCATCCAACAACTTGAGCACCTCGGCTCTCACAACTTCTTGCATGTGAGGGTTTAACCTCCTTTGAGGCTCCCTTTAAGTTTTGGCATTTTCCTCTAAATGAATTCTATGGGTGCAAATGGAAGGACTAATGCCTCTAATATCCTCAATGGACTATCCTATGGCACCCTTGTAATCCTTCAAAACTTCAAGCAACCTCTTTTCTTGCTCAACATCAAGGGAAGATGAGATGATAATAGGATAAGTATCATTAACCCCAAGAAATGCATATTTCAAATCTAAAGGAAGGGGTTTCAACTCATAAATTGGTGGAATCCTCTCAATGGGAGGTATCATCTCACTTCCTTGCAAATCACTATCAACACTAGAATGCTCATGAGTCGACTCAATGACTTGGTCAAGTTGGCCAAAGAGTCTCTCCCCTTCATCAAAGTCAAATTCTCCTTCCATAAGAAGAGATGAAAGGGGAGTGTTATCATCATACAAAAATTCCAATTCTTCTAAAGTAAGCTCACTTGAATCATTGGAACATGTAGCTAGAGTATAAATATCTTCAACACATGATTCTACCCAACTCACTTCACAAACATCATCATCATCTTGTGAGCTTGGGTGAATACATGCATTAAAAATATTAAGCTCTAACGTCATGTTTCCAAATGTAATATTCATCATACCACTTCTACAATTTATTATTGCATTAGAAGTAGCAAGAAATGGTCTTCCTAAAATAATAGGAATGGATGAAGTGCCACTAGCCAAAGGGGAGGTGTCTAAAACTATAAAATCCACCGGATAATAACATTGGTTCACTTGAACCAAGACATCCTCAATAATACCTCTAGGGACTCTAGTGGACCTATCCGCTAATTGTAGAGTCACTCTTGTGGGTTTCAACTCATCCAACCCCAACTTCTCATACACCGAGTATGGAAGGAGGTTTACACTTGCACCCAAATCTAATAAAGAATTGTGAATTTTATGATCTCCAATGGTGCAAGTGATAGTAGGTGAACCCGGGTCTTTATACTTGGGAGGGAGATTATTTTGGAGAATTGAACTCACTTACTTGGTGAGAAAAGCCTTCTTTTCTCACTTGAAGAGTTCTCTTGAAAGTGCAAAGATCCTTGAGAAACTTGACATAAGCCGGAATTTGCTTGATAGCATCCAAGAGAGGGATGTTTATCTTGACATTTTGGAATGTCTCAAGGATATCTTGGTTGCGAGCTTTCTTAGTAGAGGCTAAAATTCTTTGGGAAAATGGTGGAGGAACCTTAATTTCCTCACTTTCTTCCACTACTTGTTTCCCCTTGTCAAGACTACTTTGTGACTCTTGTGAGTCGACAACTCTCTCTTGGTCATCACTTTTCTCACATTCTTCTTCTCTCTCATTTTCATTGGACTCCCCACTTGGAAGTCCATTGTTAACAACCTTCCCACTTCTCAAAACGGTAATGGCCTTAGCATGTTCCATATGGTTAAAGCTTTGGCCCTTTGGGTTTTGTTGAGGTTGAGATGGGAATTTTCCATTCTCTTGAGCATTTATGGTAGACTCCAACCTAGCTAATGCATTTCTCAACTCTTGGTTAGAGTTTTGCAACTCTTGGTTGGACTTCCTCAAATCATGGTTGGTTTGGTTTTGAGAAGCCATAAATTGCTCAAAGGTCTCTTCTACACTCCTTTTGTTAGGAGGAACATAAGTGGAGCTAGAAGGGTTTACTTGAGTGTCTTGGCCTTGTCTCCATGAGAAATTTGGGTGATTCCTCCAATTGGAGTTGTATGTCTCCGAGTAGGGTGAGTTATTATAGGGCTTCCTATAATTTTTAGAATTTAACATATTCACTTGCTCACCCATGAGCTCTTGGGCTCTTAGAAAATCGGGACATTTGTTCAACTCATGAGAGTTATCACTACAAAATGAGCACAATGCCTCACTCTTAGCCTTAAGTTGATACATAGTACCTTTAGGCTTAGAGTTAGCATCCTTAAAAGGCTCATTAATGTCCCAAGATTGGACTTTCTCACAAATTTCATCTAGACAATCCCAACCCTCATCTTCAACTTTTGTGAAAAAATCTCCCCCACTCATGGATTCAATTGTGTGCTTATGGTCGCATGGCAAACCATCATAAAAGGAGCTAATTAACCTCCATGTCTCAAATCCATGGTGAGGGAAAGCAATGAGGAGATCCTTGAAGCGTTCCCAAGCTTGGGGAAGTGGCTCTCCCTCCTTAGCACAAAAGGTAACAATTTGCCTTTTTATGAAATTTGTTTTGTAAGTAGGGAAAAATTTCTTAAGAAACTCTTTCTCTAACTCTTCCCATGTGCCTATGGTCCTAGGTCTCAAGGAGTGAAGCCATGCCTTGGCTTTGTCCTTTAAAGAGAAAGGAAACAATCAAAGCCTTATGGTGTTACTAGAGACACCATTGCAATTAACCGTTGAGGCAATATCATTGAAATCCTTAAGATGAGAGTAAGCACTCTCGGACTCTAGGCCATGAAACTTGGGAAGAAGTTGAATTGTGCCCGGTTTGACATCAAAGTTTCTCTCATTTAATGGAAACAAAAAGCAAGATGGTGAACTTTGTCGAGATGGATGCATCAAATCTCTTAGTGAGCGAAATGGCATCATCTCATTGTTGCTACTATGCCCATCCTCTCCATCCATGATTTCAAAGCTATTAAGAGAGCTAGAATCGTTGGATTGGGCTAAACTACTACTATCACTAGTAGAAGTATTTTCACTAAAGGGATTTCTACCCTCTTCTTCAAATAAAGTGCGATGCAATCTATGAGTACTATCACGTTGCCACACACTCATGCAACCCAAGCTCAAATTAAGTTCAAGAGGGTTGCCTAACACAAGCTAAGAGGATGTTTTTGTGATTTTTTTACTTTTCGCTTTTTTTTTTTTTTGTTCCAAAGTTCAAAAATGAACCCGGAATTTTCTTCAAGCGTATCTAAAAAAAATAAAAACAAGCAAAACAAGAAAGTAACTAAAGAGTGAGTCTCTTAGCACCAATCCCCGGCAACGGCGCCAAAAACTTGTTCGATGTCGATTATCCCAAGTATAGGATATCGCTACAAGTAGTACCCGAGTAAGAACGGGGTCGATTTCCACAAGGATTGGGAACGAGAATAAACACTCTAGAGTCAACTAGTAAACTAAGCAACAAGCTAAAAATTAAAAGGAAAATTTCTCATAGTCTTTATAGCTAGCCAAGCTTCGAAATCCACCAAGAGAAACTTGATGGAGCAAGGATTTTGTTTAACAATTTAAAGAAACTAAGCAAATACTTAAAGAGAACCTAAAACTTGAAAATAGTTTGTAGGATTGAGAAAAATAGTTGGTCTTAGTTGAATCATCTAGGAGTGTTGTGCATGAATCCAACACCCAAATGATATTACAAGGAGATGTGTGGATTTTAATGTCAAATCCAAGTATGATTCATGAGGAACACTAGTGGAATCCAAAACTAAGTTGTATCAACTATCAAGTATGTGTATTCAAGCATGAATCCACATACAAGATGAAGCTACAAATCGGATTTGTATTCCAACACTTGTTGAATCATGAATCACAAGAGGAACTTCTCAACTCATTGATTTTAACAATTGAATCCACACCCAACACACCTAGATTCATCAACTTCAACCAACAACAAACTTTGCTACTCATGTATAAGAGAGAAACACAAGAGATATCAAGCATATTCATGAACATTCTCATTCAATTCAAGTTCCAACTCAAGAATACACAAGTTATTCTCCAATTTCAACTCAAGATGATGAAATAAGTCACTAATACTTGATTCGAACTACTAAATTTGATTCCAAGCTACAATAAATCAACTACTAATAGCCAAGTAACCCAAAATCATCAACTAAAAGTAGCCAAGTAACCCAAAAAATGAAGAACAAACTATGAACAATGAAGAACACTATGAAGAACAACCTTGAATCTAACTCAACTCTTCCCTTAGGTGTTCTTGGCTCCGAATTTTCTCAAAACGAGCACGGAATCACCAAGAACTACCCAGAAATTGGCCAAGGCCGAGAGAGAAGAGAGAGAAGTAAGGGGTTGTCTTAGAAATTTTGTGAGGTGAGAGAGAGGTTCTTCAATCTTCAAGTTCGGCTTATATAGGCGGTTGGGAAGGGTTTCTTAGCCTCCAAGGATGAATCCTCACCCTCCAATTCATCCCAATCCATCTCTATCATTGATTTTTGGAACCTTCATGAACCCTAGGTGGAATTGGGGCTTTTTGATTTTCTTTTTCTTGGGCCGAATTGAGAGGATATATGGGTAGAGCTCGGTCTTAGGAGTGTTTTGGGACAAATTTGAGCCAATTTCGTGTAGAAATGAGGCTGGGGTGAGGGTTTGAAGAGCTTGGGTCGAGCTCCCATGGTGGATTTCGTGGGTTTCTTCATTGTAGCGTCGGGGAGAGAGAGAGGACGAGCTGGGGGTGAGCTGGTTTGGTGAAATTGCACCCGGCTCCCCCATAGCTTGCTGAAACCTTTTAAAATACCCCGTCTCTTACTTAAAACCTTCTGAAAATGTCAATTCGACCCCCAATCCGTTAAGTATCCTTCAAAATAGCCATTAAAACGTTTCAAAACTTGCACTTAGGCCCCAATTCCGTTAGTTTCTTCTCTATTTTGCCCTCCTCTTCAACCCTTGACTCTCATTTTGACCTCTTTTCTTCTAAATCTTCAATAACGACCCCATATTCTTCTCTTGTCTTCTCAAATAGGTCTTCAAATCTTCACTTTAGCCTCTTTATCACTTGACTTCTTCAAATTAAGCCTTCAAATTCCTCATTCAATCTTTCACAACTAGCCCCTTGCGTTCTAAATCACTTCTTTGCCTACAAAATGAGAGAAAAACAACCAAAACTACGAAAACAAGCATAAGTCTAGAAAGAGAGATAAAATAGCTAAATTACACATATTAGCAAGTTATGAAGAGTTTCTTAACATAATAAAATATGTAATTTTAAGTCGTAAACAACCACCTAACATGGTTGACCTCGAATACAAATCTAATTTCAGCACTTGGTCTAACAGCTGGGTAAGGCAGTGAATGGTTTTTTCAGGGTGTCACCAAGATCCAAGAGCAAAAGTGGTTTATGGACAGTGGTTGCTCAAGACAGATGAGAGGAAAGATATCTCTATTCTCTGAACTGAAAGAGCAATCAGAATGATCAATTACACTTGGTGAAAAATGAAAATGCAACGTTCTTGGTATTGTGTATCTCAACTTTGTGACAATGGCAACAAGGTTATCTTTGATAAAGAGAAGTGTGTGGTGCAGAATGAGAAATCTGGCAATTGCATCCTCACAGCCTCTAGATCAAATAATGTCCATATTTTTCAAACTAACAAAGTTGCAGGTGAAAACTTGAAGTGTCTCAAGGCCTTGAAAGAGGATTCAAAAGCTTTGGAAAATAAAATTGGGACATATTGGCTTTCATACCTTGAACAAGTTAGTCTCCAAGAACTAAGCAAGAGTCTTACCCTCTATCAAGTTCAAAGATGAAGAAGTATGCAAGGCATGTGCACAAGGCAAGTAAACTAGAAGCTCATTCAAGCCAAAGAACTTTTTAAGTACTACTAGACCCATTGAACTGCTGCATATGGATCTCTGTGGTCCTATGAGAACTCCAACTCCAAAGGGTAAGAAGTACATGCTTGTTATTGTTGATGACTTCTCTAGATATACTTGGGTAATGTTTCTGAAAGAAAAATCTGAAGCTCTCTTTGAATTTTCTAAACTTTGTAGAGAACTTCAAACTTTGAAAAACCTACCTATTGCTTCAATCAGAAGTTTATCATGGTAAGGAGTTTGATCAACTTGAGTTTGATATATTCTTTTCTAAGCATGGAATCTCTCATAACTTTTTTTCTCCTAGAACTCCTCAACAGAATGGAGTTGTTGAAAGAAAGGTAACCGGGAACAAAGCTAGATTGGTAGCTCAAGGCTACAATCAAGAAGAAGGTATTGACGATGAAGAAACTTTTTCTCCTGTTTCCAGGTTAGAAGCAATTAGAATTCTACTTGAATTTTCATCTCACAAAAAGATGAAACTATTTCAAATGGATGTGAAGTGTGCTTTTCGAAATGGTTATCTGCAAGAAAAAATTTATGTTGCTCAACCTCCAGGTTTTGAAAATGACAAGTTTCCAGATCATGTTTACAAACTTGGCAAAGATCTTCATGGTTTAAAACAAGCTCCAGGAGCTTGGTATGAAAGATTGTCTAAGTTTCTACTTGAAAATGATTTCTAAAGAGGATTGGTAGACAAGATCCTTTAGTTCAAATTTATGTTGATGATATTCTGTTTGGAGCTACTAATGATCTTCTGTGCAAGGAATTCTCAAGTATTATGAGAAAAAAAATTGAAATGATCTTGATGGGAGAATTAAACTTCTTCCTTGGACTTCAAATTGATCAAATGGAGAAGCGCATTTTTCCTACATCAAAGCAAGTACACAAATGACTTGCTAAGCAAGTATAATATGTCTCAATCCAAAGATATTAAGACTCCCATGAGTTCTACACTGTCTTTAGACAAAAATGAATCAGGGAAGAGTGTGAATGTGAAAGAGTATAGATGTAACACCCCCACCTCTCAGAGCTGCGAATTCTACCAAAAGACCCAAGACTCATGGGAGTGTCATTTGCTAAGGCACATGAATGCCCCAGCAATGAGTTAAATCCTAACAGTTCTGTTACGAGACAAAATTAAAGAAACTGAAACTTAAATCAAACTTACTATTATACTTTGTGGACTTCTAAGTGATTGACTATATCCCCAGATTCCCACGTACTCACCTCAAAATATAGAATCTATCCACACAAGTTAGAAAATATGCTAAGTAGTATAGTACTAAGAAAATAATATAAATAGATCCTGAAGTGATTCAACTTTAAAACTTACAGACGCTCAAGCCAAGACCTTGTCACATTACCATATGTAACACAAATAGAGTACCGGTAACTTGTAACTCAAGGAATCCTCAATCATCCATAACTTAATCCACCATACTAGCCTTATACGAAGGATCCCAAATCCCACCACCCAGAGGGTCGTGAAGACCAGATTCCTTCCGACAAGGAAGGTAACAAATCCACCAAGACAACTGGACATTAAGTGAGCACACCCCCTACTGGACATTAGTCCAGAGAGTAGTACTATTTGCCTACTATTACGAAGACAATTCCCAGTTGTCCGAAGACAACACAATGTCCGAATACAATTCCCAGTTGCCCGAAGACAACACAACGTTCAAAGACCATTCCCAGTTGTCCGAAGACAACACAACGTCCAAAGACGATTCCCAGTTTTCCGAGGACAACACGTCCGAAGACGATCATACCACAACATATCACAACTCATAACCATACTATTCATATAAGTGTTATCAGCTTAGAAAAACACGTATAGTATAGCAAGCTTACATATGCTCACTGATATCCAGTCTAGTTTTCTGATCAGCGAAGGGGATTCCATATTCCAACAACCACTACACCATTCACGTACACATGCTACTAACACATGTCCTCTAAGTGAGGAAGATTGCAGATGCATATGTTATGTTGATTGCCCAACCACATTTACTATTTTTCCCCTAACAATCCAGTCTCTTTAGGATAGTCACTAACTGTGCATGAACCCTCCAGATACTCAATGAAGTCTATTAACATACAAACATGATTCGTATCCCCTCATGCTACACTTAGTATTAAATTGTGTAACTTTCACTTATTTGCGCTCAGGTCCATATAATTTAGCAAAACTGCAAAAAAAAACCTAAAGTTGACTTTTAGTCAATTGCAACCCAGATAGATGTAAAGTAGCTCCAAATATCATGAAACTGCTACATAGGCATCATGCCTAGGTTTATAATTTTATTGTCCAATTAAAGTTACTACAAAATTACTAATTTACCCCTCCTATATAGCTCGGTTAAATTAGGGTTTCCAAAAAGTCAAACTTGGTAAAACTTGACCATTCAACTAGAAACATTATTCTAGACAACTTTCCAGAAATGCATTTTAGTCAACTAGCTCATCTGACATGTCAAATCAGAAAGTCAAAGTTATGAAGAACCCATCTTAACGGGTCAACTTTACATCCAGTTTCTGGTCAATTGATAAACGATATTGAGAATCTGAAAATAGGTTCTTATAGAATGTATTCCCAAATTTCTGGAACATATTTTATCTCTTCATGAATCAAAATATACAAAGAGATAAGCTCAGTCAAAGTTGGATGAAAAACGTTAACCAACACTTTAAAATATTTTCACGAGATTTCATAGATTCAAGGTTGCTACTTTAAGCTTATTTTTAGAGAAATCTATTGCGAAAATGAAAAATTCTCCTCTAAGAGTGATTTGAAGTATTATCAACTAGCTTCACACAGAAGGACGCAGATCACAATTTCATTGAGTACCCAAGAAGTTACGAGCATTTGAAACAGCTCCTTTATGAGCAAGATTTGGTACTTGGAAAATATTTGAAAACCTCAAAAGGTGCAAGTTCAACAGAGTGACTTAGAGCTTAATATTGAGACTCTTAGGTATCGATTCAAGCCTAGAACCAGCATAGATCTGTAGTTGTTAGCATTGGTGCGCCCATGTGGGGTGCCCAATGCAATTATCATAACCTTATGGGGTTAGTTGCACTAATGCACGAACTAGAGGGGTTAGTAGCTAAGGCTCAAACCCTAGGGGTTTCTGTGCAAACCTAGGAGAAGTATTGCCTATATAAGGAGGCAGCCTCCTACATACTATATTGCTATTCCACAGAGTAAAGTTACTCTGTCTAGATTCATACTAGTTGTAGAGAACCCTAGTCTCTCTCAAACTTCATCCAAGGAGGTGGAACGTGTTGTGGATCATAGTGTTCCTCCTCGAGATTCACACTAGATTGGTGGGAGCAAGATCAAGAAGGAGGCGTGTGAAAGCAAGCAACAACCGATCATCCGCTCCATTAAGGAGCTTAGGAAGACAAGGTAAACACATGAATCTTCCGCTATAATTCGTGTTGTAGATCTGTATGTGATAGATCCTTCCTGCCCTTCATTGGTATCAGAGCCTTAGGCTTGTTTTTCGTGCCTCGTTATGCGTTCCTGAATCTGTTTAGAAAATCGAGTTTCTGAATTTCATAACCAGTAGACGAAACCTATATGGTTAGGTAAGGTTTTTCACGAGTATTCCAGAAATATAAATTTTATAATTTTTGGACTTACAATGAATTAGTTATGAATTTTTAAAGATTCGGAACTGTATTAATCTGGACTGCTACATCCAATCAGTAGAACACATTTTTCAAAAACTTGTTAAAATTGGATTTTGACCACATAATCGGAATCAGGACGAAAAGACGATCCCGGAAAAATTATTTTCGTCGGGAACGGAGCACAGGAAGGCGGCGCGTGGGCTTCACGTGCCACCGACGCCGCAACACGCGCGGCCAGGCGCCACCGACGCCACCACACGCGCGACCCCGCGCCGCCACGCGCCGCACACGCCAAAGGGCTGGCGGCGGCTGCTGACGCAGCCCTAGGGCTGACGTGGCATATGACGTGACGGTGCCACGTCAGCAAATGGCAGACGTGGCGATGACGTGGCATCCACGTGTCGGCTGACGTGGTGGTTTGACGTGGCAGCTGACGCCGGAATAGGTGAGGACGTGGCATGCCACGTGGCATGCTGACGTGGCACATGGCCGACGTCGGCGCGTGACGGGGGCGGACGCGCCCACGTGTGGCTGCGCGTGCGGCCTCCTCCCGCCGTCATTTGTCATCCGGTTTTTTCCTAGGGACTCTAAATTAAATTTCCTATTTTTTGGATATTTTTCATAATTTTTGGAGCGACGGAAAATTTTAGTAATTTCAAGATTAATTAATTAGTGTTTAGCACACTTCTCGAGGCAGTTTGACAACCTTAAACACACTATTTTGAGCCCAAATTTTTTCAGGAGACTTAGGTCATTTTTCCCTATGTTTTGCCATAGGTGGTGAGACCCTAAGAGGTAGGGAGTAATTTTCTATCTTTTTAGTTGATTAGATTATTGCTTATTAATTTCCAGTAATTAGAGATTAATTCCGGAAATTTCCAGAAAATTTCAGTATGTTTATTATATTGTTATACATACTGTTGTGGGTTGAATGGATGTGTTTGGTGCGTGGATGTAGTATAGATGTTTTATATTTTGGTTTTGGTTTTGGTTTTTGATTATGTAATCAAAATACGGCTTGCGCGTCGTGCCTCTCTATATACTCTAGTGTCTTCTCTTCTCATCCAATCGCCTCTATGAGGTTAGTTCTTACAAGAAATAAGATAGTTAGTAGAGATTGAAGATTGAAGCTTCAATAGAGGTGGCCAAACCAAAAGCTATGGCGCAAGGTGCATGGAGCAAATAGATGGTCTAAAGGAGCCTCAAGCTTGGAGTCCTCAAGTAGGCGAGACAGCATGAGATGGAGTTCAATACTTGCTCAAGAAGTACTCTCAATAGTGGGAGTGCACCTTAGGGGCCACATCCATTGCATATTTATTTATGCTTATGCTTGTTTTATGTTATAACTGCGTGTGATTGGATATATATGTTTAACCTCGCATGCTAAAGAACTAAAACAAAAGAGCTCACATGAGGACATTATTAAAATTGATAGGAAATCACAAGTGATGAGATTTGATTCCTAGGATATACGCTAGGTTTTGGTGGAGTCCTTGTGAGGAACTATTAAGTTTAATCGATGTCACATGTTATTTTGGAGCTAAGTAAATGCTAGTGATTAACTTCCACAATGTCTCTATCAATCGTGTCTAAATCGAAACTGTAAAGGCTAAATGGTGACAACAACGGCATGATAAGCCGTCGTACTATGTAACCATCCGTTGGACACATGTTGTCAACCACCTACAAAGATGGTCGAACCTGTGATGAATAAGTTGTCACAGCAGCACATAGACATTATCTTTAGGCTTACCAAATAGTGGGAGGCAACAGTCAATATAATGTCATAGAGCATGCTATGAAAAGGTGGGGAAATGACCTCATCAGCATGTTCATGACCACTTTTAAAATTTTAAGAAGCTAAAGAAGAATCTTGGATCCATCTTAGCCATTTGCGTACATAAGTTGTGAGTAATGACTCATAATAATCCTACCTTAACTATGAGTTATGGCTCATGTCATAAGATTGAGCACTCGACTTTAACGTCTCAGATTGATGCCACTTATGATAAGAAAGTTATAGGCTGTCAGGTACAAGCTATCCGATTTTCAATTTGCTGCAATCTCTGCTACGTTTCATGGAGCGTTATATGACTCACTTTGTACGTGTCAGGATGTTTGGATAAGACCAAAACATCACTCTGTTCTAGGATCGAAGCAAAAGGAGTTTGCTAAGAATACTAGTCCAGCATACTTCGGATGCCTAAGCAATATATGATTGCTAAAGGCTGTTAGTGATGTATGATCATACTTAGTGAAGTATGATAGGCAGATATAGTCCCTAGCCCGGTATTAGGACCAAGGCAACAGGTGGGGCAAGGGTAAAGGAATTTAGGGGAAATATTGGTATAAGGCCAGTATTACCCAAGACTGACAAACGCAAAAGGAGCAAAGGAGTTTTTCCTAAGACTAAGAGTTAAGGTCAGACTTGGCAAATAACTTCTCGTCTAAGGATCCATATGATTATCTTTGAGGAAGTAGTCACCAAAAGTTGTTTTGGTCATAGTTTTAACTTTGGATATGGTTATCTCATGGTGTTTGCATTCTTAAGATTCTAGCATGAGTGACGCCTCAGAATTCTTGGATGTCAACATAAGAGTATGACTTAAGATCTTGATATGTGGCGCGCTAGATTAAGACACAGGATGACAGGAAAGGATGTTCAGGCTAGCTAGGGCAGGCCTGCTTGGATTTTGCCCAAGGTACCCTTACCTGTGTGTGGTTCTTGCCGGACATGAAAGGCAACACACAAATCATCTTGTAGAGCATTAAGGACTACTGATTCTTTATATATTATACATTCTGTTATTATGATCCATTAAATGTTATAGCTAAAACATGGTGCTTACTGTTCCGTCACATTCGTAGATGATTGTCCGCGTCTTAGCTATGTGTGCTTGGGCCACATAAGTCTGAGGCACAAGGGTGCTTGAGACAGGTCCCTAAAAAAGGTAGAAAACGTCTGGATAAAAGGATATGTCCTTGGCCAGAATGAGACTGGAAATATCTATCTTAGCAAGAGCTATGTGATGGAAAGAAATAGTAAGACAGTTGGCTATCCCCACGCCCCAGCAATATGCTTTAGAGGATAAAGGGGAATAGGATACTGTAAGAGATGGTCTGATGTATGATAGAGCGTGAAAAGTACAAGTTCCCTATTTGGAAAAGACACTTTGCCAAACGGCTATCAACGTACACAACCATAAGTCCATCAAGTCTGTAGCCACTACACCCTATGAGATGTGGACCAAAAGGCAACCTATATGAGGTCACCTTAGGCCATGGGGATCGACAGCTTATGTACTAACTAAATTTCAAGTCAGAAAGAGGTTCGTTGAGAAGTAAGTGTCTACGAAACAGAAGTTTCACTGGAAGACACCCCATCCCTGAATGATCAACAAGAAATAGTTCCTACGGATCTTCAGAACAGTGGGAGTAACATGCCTAGTGAACAGCCCATCATGGATTATGACTATGTGGGGGAACCCTCTTTGCGTAGGAGCGTTCTTTGGAGTGTATCCCGTCAATGAATTAACATCGATAGGAAGACCATAAGGGTCACCACGCAAGACAATGATGAACCTAGGATATTTTTTCCATGATCTTTCATCACCTGACAAGAAATAATTTGAAGTTAGACCCTAGATGGAAGAAACGTATCTTCATGGAGTAACGTATATTCTTATGCCATTCGGAGCACTCTAGGAGTTGCGTTGAAACGCAACAGCCGATAAGTAGTATAACAAAATGGATTCACGAGACATATGATTTCTCATAAGGAGATGTCCATAACTAAGGGATATGTTCGCAGAGATGATGATCTCCACGAGCATAGAGGATACCGCTGGAAGATACCCGTTCATTAAATCGATTATGAGGAATTAGTCCCTCAAGGATCCTTCGGACAGTGGGAGTGACTTTCCAAGAAGGATGCTCCATCCATAAGGGATGAAAGTAAATGATGATCCTCCTATGCAAAGGAATTTCTCATAGGAGCATACACCATCGACTATTTGAGATCGAAGGTATGATCTTAAGGATCACCTTGTATAAACGATAGGATAGAATCCTAGGCCTTATCGTTCCCTAATTATGAAGAATGAATAGTAAGCTTTACGGGATAAATTAGAGTCTATAAGGGGCCAACCGAGTTTAAGGCTAGGTTGAGTTTCCGACTGGACGCAGTACTATTGGAGATCAATGGATTTCCAAGGTCAATTAGAGACCCAGACGGAAGCGTGGAAAGGCATACGACTTGCGTAGAAGCGAAAAGGCTACACTCATTCTGAGAGTAGACATTGACGAATTTGCGTCGATCTGACGGGATAATCTCCTAACATGATAGCGAGAATTACGTTGATTCGCTTGGTAGCATCAATATTTGTGGATCTATTCTCGATAAACGTGATGACTGAATTTCTCAATGGAGAAATCCCAGAGGTGACATAAGGTCAAACGCACAGAATGTGTGCAAGCTAATTAGGTCCATATGGGATCTTAGCTAGTCCTCTGGGCAGCGGTATTTCATCAGGGATCGTTTACTATATGTTTACGATAACAAATGGAAACTACTGTGTATCACTCTCACTGGTAGAGAGATGGTAATCACGTCACTTAATGTAGATGACACGCTATTGGCTAGTGGAGCTTAAGGATTGTTCGAGTCCCCTAAGGAGTATCTGTACTCCTGTAGCTCAGCGCAAGACTTTACGAGCCTAGGCATGTTCCCTAAAAGACACCATACTAGAATAACCATATAACCAGAGTGCCTGATGCAGTATGAGTCTTCTATACACTATGGTGTATACCCAGACCTAGCGAACGCTATGCAATCGGAAGAATTGGATTCCAGGATATTTTAATTTAAGACACAAGATTGTAACCAGGATACTCTATATGATGGATCACGTGCTATGACTATCGAAGATGATGCTTCGACTAGTTAGCCATATATGCTAACTAGGGTGGGGACCTAGATGCACATGGATCCAGCTCAGGCTATTGTCCATGTTCGATGATAGACTCGCACGGAACAAATGCAATATAAGTGTTGCATGATCGTTCTGGACCGCTCCATCGACCATGGAAGTGAAGTACGATTGCCTGTTCTGCCAAAGGGCAGAAATGTGTTTAACTAAAAAGGTTTCCGATGAGCTTATGAGCTGTCGACAAACCAGGTAGTGTTAGCATACGGCCATAGCACTGCGGTAAAGTCAAACACATAATCAAGGGTACCATTTCACAAAAGGTAAAATGACTACCTAGAGAGTAATCCTGGAGTGGATCGACTATGGGCCAGGATGTTGGCTCATTCCGTTCCGAAACCACATGAGAATCGTCCATGTGGATACACGGTAGTCGATAACTAGCAATACGATAGATTAGCACACGAGTCATTGATTGACGGGATTTTAATTGGATTTGCTTTAAGCAGCATTTTATTTTGATACATGTATGATATGTTACATTTCCGGTACTAGCTTAGAGCATGTCGCGCAGACACTAGGTCGGCTCACTCACACGAGCGACCGCCTTCGCAATATCCTGGATATGTTTGGGTGTGGCGGAAGATGAGACAGAATCCCGATAAGCGCTGAAAGGCTGCGATATGATATGAGATGCCTATCATACGAGAATATGGCCTATGATAAGAGCTAGATGTCTATCAGTAGAGCTAGGAGCCTGTCAGACGGATTCAATTGTCGCGTTGGAAATAAGTTCCAAGGTGAGACTTGTTATGGCCAATCGAACATGGCTATTACCCCGAACCATGTATAGTCTGTGTAGAAGAAGCCAGATGCGAGAGCTGATAATTTTTCACAATAGTGTGACATCGCAGCACTCGGGCTGGTGGCCATAAGGGCTACAGGATAGACATCTGCATAGTGGTCCTTTGCAAGGATAAGACATGCTCTGATCAGAGTCTAAACACTATGGCGCATATTCCCCTTGAATAAACGTGAGCTTATGAGTGACCATGAGGTGATGAGTAGAATTAGTCCCTGGGATTCATCATCGTGTGAGCCTCGTCGATCATATAAAGAAGATTGACACTGTATACCCTTTGTACTTACGTCTGTGTCATGAGGAGACAGGTTGGTGGTGCTACTTTGGCGTGACACCTTACGGCTATGGATGATTCGGCCTTCCGGAAACTGCTGGGAAAGCAGCTGAGCCGAATCTCAGTGACACATGTATGTAAGGAAAGATTCTCGTTGCATCGCTCTCTATTATCTTCATTGGGCCCACCTGCAAGATCTTATGGGATCGTGTAGGATATGATAATATAAAGGAAATGTGGACTCATTGGAGCTTGGCCTTTGGGAAAAGGCAGGTGCTCATGATCCACGAGATGACAATCGGAGGAATCTGGGAAAAACGAGAGTTACGGAGAGCATTATCACTGTTATATGTTTTAAGGGTGCCTTCCTGCGCTGGCTATACGAGTTTGGTATGTGGATCTCCCGAGAGGGTGCCTTCCCATGCTGGCTATACGAGTTTGGAGTAAGGATCTCCCGAAATATAGGTACTCTCACCGGTCACACGCCACGGCCACACAATACTCTTTTGTAGATGATAGATAGTTGAATATTGATAGAGACTGGATGGATTGTGCAACCCCACTGTGCGAGTGGGAGATGTTAGCAATTGGTGCGCGAATGTGGGGTGCCCAATGAAAATATCGTAACCTTATGGGGTTAGTTGCACTAATGCACAAACTAGAGGGGTTAGTAGCTAAGGCTCAAACCCTAGGGGTTTATGTGCAAACCTAGGAGAAGTTTTGCCTATATAAGGAGGCAGCCTCCTACATATTATATTGCTATTCCACACAGTAAAGTTACTCTGTCTAGATTCATACTAGTTGTAGAGAACCCTAGTCTCTCTCCAACTTCATCCAAGGAGGTGGAAAGTGGTGTGGATCATAGTGTTCGTCCTCGAGATTCACACTAGATTGGTGGGAGCAATATCAAGAAGGAGGCGCGTGAAAGCAAGCAACAACCGATCATCCGCTGCATTAAGGAGCTTAGGAAGACAAGGTAAACACATGAATCTTCCGCTATAATTCATGTTGTAGATCTGTATGTGATGGATACTTCCTGCCCTTCAGCAGTGTTATACCCGGAGTATACAGAGGAAGAAGAATCCACTTGATTAATTAAAACAAGAAGAAGATATGGTGTCTGGAAATCAGCATCAAGTGCATAGTAAAACATGAAAGCTTCTTCAAATATTACATTGCAGCAACTTTGAGTTCATTTTCAAGAATGTTAGATAGCAATTCAACTCAACCAATTAACTGAGAAGTTGTAGTACTACATGTATTCAACCCACATAATCAACAAGGCTTCAGAAACATGAATGACCGAGGTAGATATGACTTATGAGCCCTTGAACAGGGTCACTTGACCCGGCAAAAAAACATCAATCTTCAAGAATCAAACATGATTCTAAACCAATTCTGAGCACTTTTAGGTGATCTAGGTTAACTCCAAATGTAGAAAGGATCATGACGGTACCAGAATTAGTTAAATCGGAGCAGAAACGAAAGAGTTATGGCCAAATTTGCAGTGGCAGTTTCTCGCCGGAAAATAAAGAACACCACTAGCTGTGACTTTAATCAACACTTTTTAGGCACTTGCAGATTATTTTTGACAACTAGATTATCACAAACTTATAGTATTATCAACAAGCCTCAATGTGGTTCAACAATCACTTTATTTGGTTAAGGAATGAGTGAGATATACCTTCTCCAACTTGGCAAGAAAGCTTATGTTCTAAGTTTCAGGTTTCAGTCCATTCCCTTCAATTTTAGGTTGATTTTCAGTGGATTTAACCAATGATTCATAGCAACTATCCAACATGTTGTTCCAAAGCAAAGTCCAGGGATTTCACAGAACTATCAAGTTCTTCAAACCATTAAACAAAAAGAGAGATGCAGGCCTCCAAACATGGCTCTGAGATGAGCATCACTGTTGGCCTATAAACTGGACTTCAAGAACAGGTTAAATCTTGATTTCAATCGAGAATTCAGAGGCCTTAGAGGTTGTTTCAGTCCAATATATCAACAAAAGAGTTATAGAGTTATCACCATAGAGTATCTCGTTACAGTTTTCAACCCAAATGGTGAAGCAACAGCTGAGTTACAAAGCTTGGAACATGCTCTGCAACTTTCCGGAAAATGAATAACGGTAAGGTCCAAACCCTGTTCCAACAGGATTCTGGGCAAGATATGTAGGAAATCTGGGTAGTGTTTAGAACGGGAACAATTGAACTTGGATGATCTCTGAGTCGTGATATCACTCTCAGATTAAAGTATTTCGGCGTTGTGCACGAAATCTCCAATCGGATAAAACAGAGACTTCAAGAACGAATATGAGTTCCTGTGTGTTTCTGAATTCGACCAAACTGACAAATAGGGAGGGAGAAGGCGGTTAATCTGGCGGTTACAAGCGCCAGATTTCAGTCCGTTTTTTAACAGAAAATTAAATCGGAGACGTTTTTTGTGAAGCACTGAAACGTCAAAAATCCAATTTTTCCACGCTGACCGGTCAGCGCGACCGCCGCCAGAGGCGTTGCCCCTTGGACCCCACCGGGGGCGCTGCCCCCAGACCCCCGTCGGGGGCTCCGCCCCCGAACCCCCGCAGTCATCCGCGAGTTCCTTGTCCAAGTCATTAACATAGTTGTGTGCACGCGTGTACTCCACACCTCCTAACGTGTACAACGTAATGCCAATGTCTACTTAGTCGTAAGTAAATCCGATTACACAAATGGCCGATGACACTAAAATCACCAACAATCCTCCCCCTTTTTAGTGTAATCCTTGATTCACTTATCCTTTCAAAAAAGAGGCAAAACTTATGCATAAATGAAAATGTCTCGAAGATTGAATTTTCATCTTAGTAAATTACATCTTCAAATATTCTAGTATAGGGGTGTCCTACGGATTGAACCCTTTCTACTCATGATGAATACATGAAAGTAAAATACACATAAGTTCAACATATTCCATGTTCTAACTTGACACTTATTTTTTACTAGCCTAGTGTCACTATCCTTCAATGAGCATATAGAAGCCAAGTCCAAACTTCTTGAAGCGGCTAAACTCCATACTCATATAGGTGGTTCTTTTCTTCTTGTACCTGCCATACAATTTTTCAAAAGAACCATTAAGAAGTGTAAACTTCAACCTCCTTAACTTGCAGGTCTGAACACATACCTTGGGATGATCTTTGTGTTCCAATTTCTTCATGTAAGAGTTCCACATTGAATTCAGCTTCTAACGTTGTATTAGAAGGGAATAGGGTATCTTATCATAAGAGATCTTTTAGATGGACTTTAATCCCATCCCCACGGCCGACTTGTCGTTATACACCTGACTATATGCCTTAGCCAGAGTAGCAGCACTATCACACCTGATAGATATTGGTGAAATCGGTTTGGCCCACAATGGAATCTCATACACTAAATTCCTTAGCCATTCAGCCACATTACCGGCTGCAGCAAATGCCACAAATTCAGATTCCATTGTCGATTTAGTAATGCAAGTTTGCTTCTTTGAAGCCCATGAGATTGCCCCTCCTCCAAGTAGAAAAACCCATCCACTAGTTGAGGAATGATCTTCCATATTTTTTATCCAACTTGCATCAGAATATCCTTCTAGAACCGAAGGACTTCCACTGTATGTCAAACCATAATTCATGGTTTTCCTTAAATACTTGAATACTCTCCTCATTGCTTGCCAATGATGTGTGCTTGGATTGCTAGTATACCTACTTAGCTTTCCAACAGCAAATGCTATATCTGGTCTTGTACTAATCATGGCATACATTAGACAACCAATAGCCCTAGAGTATTCCAGTTGAGATACAGCCTTGCCTTGGTTAGACAACAATTTCACATTTGGTTCCATCGGAGTACTAACCGGAGAACAATTTTCACAGTTAAATTTCTTTAACACCTTCTCAATGTAATGAGATTGAGAAATAGAAATGGCCTTGTTCTCACGTTTAATCCTAATACCTAGGATTACTTCAGCCTCCCCCAAATCCTTCATTGAAAATTTAGATGACAAGAATTCCTTCGCTTGATCCACTTGATCTTGGCTGGTACCAAAGATCAACATGTCATCTACATATAAACAAATTATGACTCCTTTACCAGAATCATCAAATTTGCTATATACACACTTGTCTGCTTGGTTCAAATGATAACCACTAGACAACACAATATCATCAAATTTTTGATGCCATTGTTTAGGAGCTTGCTTTAAACCGTAAAGTGATTTAACAAGCTTACACACCTTATGCTCATTTCCTGGCATAACGAATCCCTCGGGTTGTTTCATATATATCTCCTCATCCAAATCACCATTCAAGAATGCGGTTTTCACATCCATTTGGTGAATAACAAGATTATGTATAGCTGCAAGAGCTATTAATAATCTAATCGTGGATATCCTAGCAACAGGAGCATATGTATCAAAGTAGTCGATACCCTCTTTTTTTTTAAAACCACGTACAACCAGTCGGGCCTTAAACTTTTCTACGGTACCATCTACTTTCATCTTCTTTTTGAAGATCCACTTGGCATCAAGTGGTTTCAACCCAGGAGGCAAATCAGATAATTCCCAAGTCCCATTTTGCATGATCGAATCCATCTCATCATCTATTGCTTCTTTCCAGAATGCAACATCACGAGATGCCATAGCCTCACTATAGGTTCTAGGATCCTCCTCTATGCTAAAACAATAAGCATACTGAGTATGAATCTCATCCCTAGATCCCTCAACTAAATATAGTTGAAAATCAGAACCATAGTCCTTGGCTACTCTACCTCTTTTACTCTTTCTTACTTCAGGTAAAGTGATGGCGTCACTTGTTCCTTCATTTTGACCATTGCTCAAATTCGGAACCAAGTCCTTTGGTCTAGGTATGGAAGAAAACCTTTCTTCATCAAAGATAGCATCTCTTGACTCTATTACAGTATTAATGGATACTGAGTCACTAGGTTCAATCACATAGAACCTATAAGCCTTGGAATGCATGGCATATCCAATGAAGATGCAATCTATACCTCTTTCACCAAGATTCTTTCTCTTGGGATCATTGAGCCTAACAATGGCTCTACAACCCCAAACTCTCAAGTAATGCAAGTTTGGAGGTTTACCATACCAAAGTTTATATGGGGTAATTTTGTTCCTTTTGTTAGGAACCCTATTAAGCAAATAGCAAGCTGTTAACATAGCTTCTCCCCAAAATCCATCACTCAAACCCGAGTAGGAAAGCATGGAATTAACCATCTCCTTTAGAGTTCGATTCTTCCTCTCAGATACACCATTTTGTTGAGGTGTATAAGGAGCAGTGGTTTGGTGAATAATACCAACCTCTTGGAAATACTTAGGATCATAATATTCGCCTCCTCTATCCGTGCGTAAAATCTTTATTAAACCATTCTTTTGCAACTCAAATTCAGTTTTGTATGTCTTGAATTTATCTAAAGCTTCATCTTTAGAGTGTGACAAGTACACATAGCAAAACCGAGTAGCATCGTCTATAAAAGTAATAACATACTTTTTGTTTCCTATAGACGGTGTTGCATGAAAGTCACATAGATCACTATGAATTAGTTCAAGCACCTTAGAGTCCCTTTTAACATCCTTAAAAGGTTGTCTAGTTATCTTGGTCAGCATACAAGTCTTACACCTTTCAGTATTAATATCAAATGAAGGAATTAGACTCATTTTGGACATATCTTGTAACCTTTTAAAGTGTACATGTCCTAAACGTGCATGCCAAAGTGTTGATTTATCAATACTAGTACTAGCAACGCAAATTGAATTGTTACCAAAAGGAGCAACGATATTTAAACGAAGCATATCCTTACATAAATAACCAAAGCCAACCAAAGAACCATGTTTTGACAATACAAACTTATCCGACTCAATAAGCTGCTTGTATCCAAGCTTATTTAATACAATTCCAGACAAGAGATTCTTTCGAATCCCGGGTACAAACAATACATCATACAAACTTAAACATTTTCCAGAAGTAAATACAAGGTTAACACTTCCAATTCCATGGATTGGCTCGGTTGCAACGTTCCCCATTCTTATTGTGGATCCATCTTCAATGGTTTGCATGGTTGTAAACCATCTTTGATCCTTGCATACATGTCTTGTAGCACCCGAATCAGCCCACCATGATATGTCATCATCCTGCACATAAAATGCATCAGAATTTAGGGATACATAATTCTGAATTGAATTTCCAGGTTGTTCAATGAACATACCTTGTTGCTGATCTTGGCCTTTCGGCCCCTTTCCCTTGCCACTTGTGTCTTCACCTTTCTTACTTTTGCCCACACGACAATCCTTCTTGAAGTGCCCTGGTTTCCCACACTTCCAACATGCAAACTTTGGCTTCTTATTAGGATTGTTGTCTTGCTGTTTAATTTTCCTTTTTCCAGATTTGTTCTTTCCCTTCGAAGAATCCCCTTCCTCCATCATATTCACAGAACCTGGATCAGCAGTAAGTTTGTCCTTGGGTTTGTCACTTTCTTGATCCTCAAGGACTGTTCAATCTGAAAGTGACTGCCCAATTGCACCAAGGAAAGTTCTTCCTTTTTAAACTTCAACTTATGCCTAACATTCTTCCATGACGGAGGCAGTTTATCAATCACACTAGAAACGGAAATTGATTCATCCATTTTCATGTTGTGTTGATTAAACCGCCCTAGGATACAAAGCAATTAATGGTATTGCTCCATCACAGGCCTTGAATCAACCATTTTGTAATTGTTCCAATTACTGACCAGAAATTTTCTGCTTGAAGCATCTTCAGCCATGTATTTTGATTCAAGAGAATCCCACAGTTCTTTTGAACTCTCAACATTCTGATAAACATCAAACAAGGAATCAGACATACCGTTAAGAATGTGTCCGCGGCAGATGTAGTCATCATTCTCCCACTTTGATCTCCTCCTTGCCTGTTCCAGGTTTTCGTTCTCCACAGCTTCAGGCATCGGGGTGGTAAGAACATACACAACCTTCAGCGTCGTCAACAGGAAGTGCATCTTCTTCTGCCACCTTCGGAAATCCTGCCCCTCGAACTTCTCCAATTTCATGAACTTGCTTGTCATGTCCTGAGTAATGTTGCCGTTCGTCATGATGCAGATACTTTAATCTTTGTAGGAAATCTGGGTGGTGTTTAGAACGAGAACAATTGAACTTGGATGATCTCTGAGTCGTGATATCACTCTCAGATTAAAGTATTTCGGCGTTGTGCACGAAATCTCCAATCGGATAAAACAGAGACTTCAAGAACGAATATGAGTTCCTGTGTGTTTCTGAATTCGACCAAACTGAAAAATAGGGAGGGAGAAGGCGGTTAATCTTGCGGTTACAACCGCCAGATTTCAGTCTGTTTTTTAACAGAAAATTAAATCGAAGACGTTTTTTGTGAAGCACTGAAACGTCAAAAATCCAATTTTTCCACGCTGACCGGTCAGCGCGACCGCCGCCAGGGGCGTTGCCCCTTGGACCCCACCGGGGGCGCTGCCCCCGGACCCCCGTCGGCGGCTCCGCCCCCGAACAACCGCAGTCGTCCGCGAGTTCCTTGTCCAAGTCATTAACATAGTTGTGTGCACGCGTGTACTCCACACCTCCTAACGTGTACAACGTAATGCCAATGTCTACTTAGTCGTAAGTAAATCCGATTACACAAATGGCCGATGACACTAAAATCACCAACAAGATAGGTGATTACTATCAAGCTCACGAAGCCCTTGGGTGCATTATGAACGGACTATAACTAAAAACGAGCAAAAACGAAGCAACTTACCCCTCTCCAGCAGCAATGGAGGCTTCCCGGCGGAGCTTACTGCTCAGAATCTGACGAGAATCTGTTCCGGCGACCTAGGCTATGATAGGGTTCTCCGCGTTCGGAAGTACCTCGCCAACAACATGGAACCGGCTAATTGCACTGAAACGCGTCAAGGACGGAGAAATGGAGTCACAAAGTAGCTAGGGTTCTTGTGAACTCACCACCCCGTTTTCATCTTCACTGGGTCCTGAAACTGATAAGGTCCTTTTCATCCCCATGCCTAGGAGACTAACCATCCGAACCAGTTTGGCGGGAGAGGTGGTGGATGTGGTGGTTCAGTGGTGGTGGTAGCGGTGTTGGTGGTGGAGCTTGGAGGGAACGATTATTTAAAGTTTCTCCTCCAGATACATTTCACAACCCCCTTTAGGCTGTCCTAAAGTTGTTTATATAGTGTTTAGTTGGGTCTTGAGTGTGTGACAAGTTTCTAGGTGAGGTGGCAAGGTGTTGTGTAATGAAAGCCACTCAATTGGGGTTAAAATGTAATTGTTACGAACTTTAGGGTAGTGTTGGGTGTTATTTCTATTTTGTAAAATTAGAAAGGCAAACTATGAATTTTTCTATTTTCAACTTATACTTCTTTATTCTTTTTCAAGAATTATCTTCCGCCATATATCGGTACTGAAAGCTTACACATTGGCACCAAAGTTTAGAAATATTTCACTTTGACCCAATAGAAAGTTACGGGGGTGTTACAATAGAGGTATGATTGGATCATTACTCTACCTCACAGCTAGTAGACCATATATCATGTTCAGTGTGTGCATGTGTGCTAGATTTCAAACTGATCCTAAAGAATCACACTTGACTGCAGTTAAAAGAATATTTAGATATCTCAATGGTACCAAAGACTTGAGGCTTTGGTATCCTAAACATTCCAACTTCTCTTTGTGTGGCTATTCAGATACTGATTTTGCAGGATATAGAATTGACATAAAGAGTAC
Source organism: Linanthus parryae (assembly GCA_023055425.1). Lineage (NCBI taxonomy): Eukaryota > Viridiplantae > Streptophyta > Magnoliopsida > Ericales > Polemoniaceae > Linanthus > Linanthus parryae. The sequence continues at coordinate 68,179,299 of JALGPY010000007.1, read as the reverse complement.
ATCAGGATGCTGACAATTTCTTGGATCATCTTTAATCAGCTTGCATTCAAAGAAGCAAAACTCAGTTTCACTATCAACAGCTGAAGCTGAATGCATAGCAGTTGGAGCTTATTGTTCTCAAGTAATTTGAATAGCAAAACAAATGAGATATCTTGGATTTGATTTCAGAGATATACCTATCAAGTGTGACAACACAAGTGCAATATCAATTACAAAGAATCCAGTTCACCATTCAAGAACAAAGCGCATTGATTTTACACATCACTTCATCAGAGATCATGTAGAGAATGGTGATATTGTTCTTGAATTTATTTCTACTAAAATGAAATTTGCAGATATCTTCACTAAACCATTGCCACATGAAAGATTCTCAGCCTTAAGATTGGAATTAGGCATGCTAAATAAGGAAGCTTTAGTTTAGGGGGAGAATCAGGTAAGTATTATGTGTTTCAAAGGTTTGAACTGATTTTCAAAGCCTTAAAAATCCTTTCAAAGCCTTGAGTATTTGTGCTTTACATGATATAGCTTTTCAAGGCCTTGAAATCATTTCCAAAGCCTTGAAAGTAAGACTGCATGTTAATTAGTCAATAATTATGGATCTTTCAATATTGGGTGTTATCCTTGTAGATAATTGCTCAATGTCGCCCCTAAATTTTGAAAAAACCCTTTTCAGCCAAAATAGTATTATATATTTTATTGCCAAAGGCAGAGACAATTTTATATATTTTTTATTCATTAAGATCTTCAAAGATCAGAGGAAATATTTAGTTTCCTTTTCAAACTGAAACTCTCTTCTATTTATCTCCTTCTTTCTTTCTCTCTTTCGTATATATCCTACCTCTCTCTTCTTCTCCAAATTCTAATGAGCACCAGAAGAGCCTCAGACAGAATCAAGATGGCTGGTGGATCAAAGGCTACAACATAGAAGAAAAGAAAGGCCACTGTAGAAGAGGTTCATAGCATTAGTGGGGACTCCAATTCAAACCCCTACTGCAGAATATATAGCTCCTCCTCCTCCCAAAAAGAAGGCCAAGAAGGATGAAACCCTAGAGTCCAGCAAGAAGACGAAGAAGGCAGTGGAGACTGCACCATAGAAACAGAAGGGTATTTAGATTGGTAGCCCAGAGAAGTCAAAGAAGAAGGCTGACAGGAAAGGAAAATGTTACAGAAGATGAACCAGAAAATGAAGCAGATGAGAACATGGAAAAGGCACTTCAGACCTATTCAGAAAAGAAAAAATCCACTCGTAAGAAATCAGTCCCTGATACTACATGGTTTATTACGAATGTTGCCAGAGGTTAGTGGCTTGATGGATTTGCCTCTAGACCATTTGGTTTATGAAGTCTGAGTTACATAGTATGAATCAGGAATGCATCAAAATGTTGAGGAAAAGCTCTCTTTGGTTTATTTTAAATCCTCCAGAGATAGCTTACCCTAGAATCAGCAGATTCTTTTACCTAAACATGAAACAAGTCAAGTAGTCTGCAAGTCTGGTGATTCAAAATAAGGTTGCTAGCACTGATATGGAACCAGATCATGCTGAGTTTGAAAATGTTCTAGGTTGTCCTAAGAGATATGACACCAATAACTACCCTCCTAAGAGTGAAGCCCTGAAATTAGCAAAGGAAGAGTTATTTCTACAAAATTCCCCTACCTCAACTAAGCAGTTAACACACTCTGTGCTAACTGTTGAAGCCAAAGTTTTGTTTACCATTTTTATGAGATGGGTGGTACCTAGGGAACACTCAGAGGAACTGGTAACTAACAGAGTGTTGTACTATATGTACTTGGTTATGCATGGGTATGAAATTGATCTTCCAAATATGATGATGGAACACATGCTTTATAGACAAACCAACTAGAGAAAACACCATTTGCCATATGCCAACTTGCTCTCCTTATTCTTCCAACACTTTGAAATTCCAACTGATAGGGAAGAATCAGTGACTAATGGTTTTGGTATGCTCAATGAGAAGGCTTTTGAGAAGATTGGTGTGGTGAAAACAAGTGCTAAAGTTTGGAAGCTCTACTCACAGTTGACAGAGGAAGAGTTGGGTTCCAAGAAGTTTCTCAAACTCAAATCCTTAACTCCCACTTCTAGCCAAACCTCTCAGTCCCAAGACAACCCATTGACCCTCAAGTTGTCGATAAAAATTCAGATGGATATTGATGAGGTAAAGGAGAATCCGCATGGGTTTGAAACTGATCTTAGAAAGTTAAAGTACATGGTTGAAAACATGTTCAGGAGCATGACATTGTTTTATGTAGCTCAGGAAGTGTCTCAAGCTAAACACAGTACCAAAAAGGTTGAATCAGCAAAGGATCCATCCAGTGAGCATTCAACTCGAGATAAGACTCCTCAGGTCAAAGGAAAAGGCAAACAGGTGGAGGTAGAACAAGTGGATGGAAATAAAGAGGAAGACAGTCCAGAATCAGGTGCATTGCTCATAGATCTCAAGAAGAAGAAACCTAAGAAGTCCACTGTACCAGAGATTGTGACTGTTGCTGATTTGTTTGAGGGAGAAGGTGAAAAAGGTGATGATGTGGATCAACAAGAAGAAGAACAGGATGATGAGGAAGAAAGTCAGGGAGAGGATGAAGAGAAGCAAGGCGATGAAGACCCTACCCCTTAATTCTTGCATTCTCTTTCTTTTCCTTTTTCAAGGCCTTGAAATCATTTCCAAAGCTTAAATTTCAAAACTTTTACCTTTTATTTTTTCCAAAAACGGATCCAACATATTCTCATTCTTTTTTGATAAAAGTCAAAAAGGGGGAGAAAATTTAGGTTGTTTCATTTGTTATTTTAGATGACCTGGTTTGGTCAGTTAGGATTATCTGCACACTTTGATGCTTTTTTAGTTGAATAAGTTGGATCTTTTGGACATTATCTGTTGATTTGATATGATTAATTATGTTATGTGCTAATGAGTATTTGTTGCACAAGTAGAGTATCAAACAGACTGGAAGACCTTGGTTTTGTCTTTCATCAAGAGGGAGATTTTAAGTTCAAAGCAGTTTCAATGTTTCAAAGACTTGAAATAGCTAGTCTATTTCAAGGCCTTGAAACAGCTTTCAAATCCTTGAAACTGATTGAGACTTATAAGCATGAACTTAGGGGGAGTTTATGTTTCTATTTGAAATCCTAAACCCCTGTGCTTAATCTATTATTACTTGATGATGAAAGAAAAAATATTTTGATGTGTTTAAAAATATCTAATCCATTTGTTTGACTCAGTTTTGCAGGGAAAGTTTATTTCCTATTTTGCAGGATTTATTTCCTAACATGAGTTTTGCAGAGAAGGAAATTTTGTGTTGATTTGATTGTGCAATCAATCTAATGATTGTAACAGCTTCTCAACATGTTTATAGACAAGATCAGATCATAATGCCTGAAGATACTGAGCAACTATCCGATGGAGAAGACTGTTAGAGAAGTCAAAGTTGTTACCTACTGTGCACAAGAGAATCTGGCAGGGAGAACTCTGTGTACACCAAGATTAGATAATCGGAAATGGCATAGGAAGAGTTGGGTTGTGTGTAGGGAGAGTGTAAGGCAGTAGTAATGTCTGAGAGAGAGACAGTGGTTTGGCAGAGCTTCCACGTATGTCTGGTGTGTCCTCCTTTGTATGGAAAGGTTAACGTCCTATATATAACGGAGAATGTGACCGTTGCAGTGTGGTTAATGCGCCCATCAATGGCGGCTTAATTAGCTTAACCACAACAGCACGTTATGCGCGAATACCGGAACCGTTATGGGGTTGACCGGGTTTGACCGGACTGACCGGGTTTATGGAGCTCGTGCCATAAATCTCTCAAAAGCAGTTACTAAAGGTCGCGCGTGGGCTTGGCTCGCACACGACAGGACTTACTCTAGCCTCCAAACCACTAAGTCCCTACAAGTCCCGTGCAGTGGTATGCGGGGGCCCTTTCTCGCAGCCCCCACGTGGATCAGCGCGGCTGGTGATCCAGTGTGTGTGGAGCACAATATGGTGTGCTGGATGGTTGCCACGTGGCCAAGATCCGTCAGCTCGGAAAGCACTATCTACATTAGCCCCCTTTCTGCGCGTGAAGACTCATAGCCGGATAGACTTCCATGCGTAGAAACCAAAGTACGCGTCGCCGCCACGCACCAATTCAAATATGAGTAAGTTCAGCCCCTGTGCGTGCCATTATGACCTAAAACCCCTAGAGTCGTGCCGTCTGGCCTTTAGAGTTTTAGGCGTGACGTCAGCTTGTCCTGTGATTGCGCGATTCGACGGTGACGGTTGCGATTCGACTACTGAAAGGACGCAACCCTTCATTGTTTTTGGATAAATACTCTGTACTCTCCATTGTTGCAAAGCATCACTTCTTTCTCTTAAAGTGAATGATACCCGGAAGTCTTCAAGAGCAGATTCAGATAATCAATCACCAGTTCAAAATTGCAAATCGTCCTCTTCAATTGTCTGCATCCAAGCAAGCTTTACGAAAACAAGGTTGGCCTTGTTCAATTTTGATTTAATATGCTGATATATGCTTTGAACTGCGTTGGATCTGCAAACCCGTGACATATTATCCGCTGAAAACTTATGAAGAAGCTCACAATCTTTGAATCCAATTTCGATTTAATCCCCCGATGATAAGGACCTTGAATGTAGGGTTTTTTGAAATCCTTGATAATGCAAACGATTCCAATCTCTAATTTCGGAGATTGGTACTAGACTGTTCATCTTTCTTCCAATAGATCCTGAATCTCGAAATTCAAACTGAAGTAGTGTGCATATTTCTACCCCTTTTTTCTTGCTTTTCCGCAGGAATGGCAAAGACAAAAGGAACTAGACCCACTAAGGAGGACGAAGAAATACCTGATCTTCCGCGGGCTCTATGGCGGAAAGCCCCCTATCTGGGTGGTAAAGACTTCTACCATGCTAGGGTTAAGGCAAAGAAACTGCCAATCCCTGTCCCTGGTGAAGGATTGCAAACATTAACCCCTCAAGTTGACTCGGCCCTGCTCGAATTGATTGGCTCCGAAGACTTGGTTCGATTGGGAGTCGAAAATGGGTACTTCCCGTATACTGCGATTTCCACCCAAGCTTTTGTTCAGAAATTGGACTTTATGGATGAGTGGATTGACCATGTATTGACTCATCACGCCATGACTCTAAACGATGCTGGCGTATACTTCGCAGTTCGTGCTATGAAGGGTGCTGCCGTGAAGCTGGACCAGTCCATGCTTCTAAACCTTCTTTCTCGCTACTCACCTGCGACTCACACATTTCATTTTGCTGAGTTCGAGGCTTCCCCCACGCTCGAGGATGTGCACATGCTGTATGATCTGTCTCCCGTGGGCGAGGTGGATCCTTTGAGTCCCTTGAGAACGGATGCGGAGATTGCTTTGTACAAGCAGATGGAGGAGTGCTTGTCAGAAGTAAAGAAAATTTCCACCCGGTGGACCACTACAGAAGTCCTTCCTGACTGGCAGTGGGTTGACACATCTGCGAAAAACACTTGGAACAAGTGGGTGCAATACTTTTTCCGTGACTATGCGAACAGCAGCATCACCAAGAAGCTTCTGAGTCAAAACCTGAAGGCTAAGAGCTAAGTGAATGGCAAGGGTTATCACTTGACCTTATGCGCCTTCCTCTGCGCCTGGTTATCGAGGTACTTAATCGATGGCCACCCGCATGATGGGGTCTTCTATCACGTTCTGCCTCTTGCTGTGAAATTGGCCCTCGGCCAGAAAGTCGCACTTGGACCCTTGGTCTTGGGCACGCTGTACTACAAGCTGGATCAGCTGGTCGTGGCAATGAAGGAATCACGTGGCCGCCTCGACATACTGACTTACATTAACATTTCCTTCTTGACAATGTGGGTCTTCGAGCGATGGCCTTCCTATGACCCAGTTGCTTCTAAGCCCAACAAGTGGTGTCCCCCAGGTGCGGAGGAGGAACGTAATAGCGGCAGAGCTGCGAGGTGGTTCGGAACTAACTCCCCCAAGTGCGTCTGGAGCCTGACATGCGACAATCGGGAAGAGTTCATAGCCAGGCCCTATGCCATGCGCATTGAGAACGTGCGATGGTTTCCAAAACTGTATCCTTCTAAGGGTGTTGCCTTCTCAGAAGAGCTCCTCTTCGAAGGTGGATAGCATTTCCACGAGCGCTATCGCGAATTCTTTTGCTGGTGCCTGAGAGGCTCCCTTCCTGCTCTCGCAGAGCATGTTCGCGAGCTCGCGCCGAGGTACGAGAGGATTACTATGGATGTTGATCCCACTCGCGTTTCTCCCCAATTCGGCTTCGATGCAGTGGCACCATCAATATGGCCGCAGTCTATCATCAGAGGCTGCTATAAGCGTTTATTGTCTAAGGAGTGTAAAACAATCTTGATGAGAAATCTTCCCTTCGAGCAACCTGCAGGTAACCATGAAGGAGGCTGTTCCAGAAACTGGCTCGCTTACTGGAACGCCCAGCAGACAAGGTTTGAGACGCAGTCTATCCCTCAGCCAAGCAGAGCTCCTGTGATCAAAATGAATTCTTTCCCTTTTCGTCCCAATTGTAGCCTAGACGAGTCTGAATAGGGTTGCTATTCGTTGCTGGATCGCGAGAACCACCTGTGCCCCTTCATCATTCTAGATGAAAAGACCGCCGCAGTCAGGAGAGGTGATTCGCATGTCATCAGATATAGCGAAACTTTCACCAAGGTAAGCAATTTTTTTCTTGCACGCGCCAAATTTCTTTATTCCAATATACTGAAGACTTCATGCTTCACTTTCTGCTGCAGTGCCATGTGTGAAGGTTTGCATCTGGTGAACTTCCAAATCACTGGTCACCACCATTGTTACTGCAAGACGTTAAGGACAACCAGTTCGGCTGGCATCAAAGATGGATCCCGCTGTTGAGACCAAAATCCGCGAGCTCATGAATGCTTTTGCTGATTCGCTGATAGACAACACTCCAGCCTTGTCTCCTCCCAGGAACGATCCATCTCCTCCAGCGACTGCTGCTCCGAGAGCGAAAAGGCCCAGACAAAGAGGAATCACAATTTTTTCCCCTAGGAGCGCTCCAACTTCCCCTCCTGCGAGGTCCCTTTCTGCCAGGGATAAAGGTAAAGGTCGCATGACCAGTAAAGCGCGGAAGGAGCTCGCAGTGGAGACCTTTGTTCCGTTCGGCCAGGAGGAAGAAGAGGAGAGGCGGGAGCCAAGAGAAGGAGATGAAGAAGAGGAAATAATTTAAGATGTCAGAGACAGATAGGGGGATGCGATACACGAGGAAGAATCAGGAGGTATCTCAATCGTACTTCTCTTCTCATTATCTTAACTATTTTGCAATCTGGTTTGAACAAATTGTTTCTTCGAAGATGATGATGATGAGACCATCAGTGGCCTTTTGGCCAAGAAGCAGAAGAGGGGTTCTCATTCTAGTGTTTCCGATGAAACCATAAGCGAGGACATTCTTGCCGAGTCCAGAAGAACAGCCGCGGAAGCTGCTGAAAGGAGAAGAAAGCGAGAAGAGGAGGAGCTCGAGCGCATGAAGCAAAGGATCCTAGAAGAACAGCACGTCGACGACCTAGTGCGTCCAACTGATGAGGAAGATGTGCTTCCCGAAGAGGTGGCTCCTCGAGTTAAATAGGAGAATGCGGCTCCAGAAGAAGATGCGGCAGCTCTAGAGCAAACCCAAGCAAATTTTGAAGAAATCGCAGGTAGCAATGAAGGTGATATTTTTAATCTCGCAGTATCTTATCGAGATGTTATTGTTGGTGCACTAAAGCATGGTGTGTCAAAAGCTGACATTCGCCGTTGGCTAGTAGGCAAGTGCGGTGAACCCTCAGGTAATCATTCGAGCGATATGTGTGAACTAGGCTTAGCAACCCAAACCTAATCATGACTGGTTTCTTTGCGCCCCAGGTCACGCTCACCTTAAAGACATGCTTAATGAAGACACATTAATAGGGCAAGGTTACACGTCCTTAGCATATGACGAGGATGCTGCAATCCCACCTTCGCGTGGAGGTGCTCGCTCTTAGCTTCCTAAAGATAATAAAATAACATACGATACAAGTTACCTCACACCATCGCATTTTGTATCGCAGGCAATGCTGATGAAACCGTGTTGGAGCAAAGGAGTCAACCTTCTGCGTCCTATGTCCCGGTGCCGAGTTCTCATACCGAGAAGCCAATCGCAGCTGCTGAATATGCAGGAGAGCCCCTCGAGGACGTCATCGAACTTTCTGATGATGCCGAAGCTGACACTGTGTTGATGGAGCAAGATGCCCATGCTGGTGCCGAGGAAATAGGAACGAACGATGCTGATGCTATCGCACCTGAAGGTATTCCTCAACAAGCTGCAACTTCTGCTGCCACCATGCCTCCAGCAATGACTGAGCCTGCGGCACCTCTTCCTGCGTGGAACTTTTGGGGTTCGCAGGTCGGGGCTGCAATCACACCTGGTGTGGCTTATACTTTTCCCTCCAACTATGAGGAGTTAGAGCTCGCAGCTGATAGAAGGGTAATAGAGCGAGTACAGTCTTCAACTACCCCAGCAATGCGCATTCCTTCTCTGCACGAGATCCTTGAAGGCACTGGTATGTCGTGTTTTGCTGTTCGCATCTTGCATTCTTCATTTGTGAGTTCGATAGTGTTACTTAGCTTTGACATTGCTTTAGGGTAGGGGTGAGCAAAAACCCGCCCAACCCGAGCAACCCGACCGGTCCGAGCCGAACCGATCGGAGGAAGATAAAAAAATTGTTTAAATGATTGGGTACGGGTTGATTTAACCCAGACCCGTCCAAAACCGGGTGGGGCGCGGGTAGCAACTCAAAGAAGCCGAAATAAACCGACCCGGCCCGAATGGATTAGAGTTTGCTGGGTATAAACAATAGTGACTAGCCCGGTACCCTATTTTAGCCGCCTCTGTGTTGTATACAGAGAACGGAGAGAGGGAGAGAGAGAAGAGAGAGAGAGAGAGAGAAATAAGAAGAAGAATAAGAAGGGATGAACAAAACACTAACTTCGCACCACCGATCGGAAAATGTTACTGGTAATCTCTAGATTCTCTCTCTCTCTTTCTCTCTCTCTCTCTTCTTCTCTCTCACCACCGATCGGAACTTCCATTACTAGTTCACTTCTTCTCCACCTCCGATCTATACTTCTGCCACTATTTCCGTTGATTTCTCCACCTCCGATCTATCCCCCCATCACGATGAGTTGCTTTGTAGAAAATAACCGGGTTTACCCGAAATCACCCAACAATTACCCGAACCCGATCCACCCGAAATCGTCGGTTTTGGTGGTTAATCGATTGGGGACGGGTTCCGATCATGCACAAGCCGACATGCCGGGTCGGTCAGCCGAACGGGAACATACCCGGCCGAACCGACCCGTGCTCTGCCCTACTTTAGGGTTGAAACAAGCCAACGTGGACTGGCTAGTTCGGATGCGCCTCTCCTACCCCCAATCATTTGCGAGATCTCTGGAGATAGGGCCCTTCGACAGGAGGCTATTTCTTACGGAAGCCATCTGGATTTTAGAGCAGCTGTCCGCCGCCACACCTGCGACCATTTCTCCTCAGAGCGCGGAATTGCTTTTTGGCATGTGCCAAAATCTTCTCGCCAAAGTTCAAGGCAAGCTAGGATTCGGGTTTCTTATCAAAAGAGTTATCCTGATTCGCGTGGCCATGACTTTGAAATGCGGCCACCAAAACCTCGCAGCTAAGAAGCAGAAGGTAGAGCAGCAAAGGCAAAAGGTTGAAGAGGCTGTGAAGCTCTTTCATGAGATGAACGCCAACTGAGAGCAATTGAAGCAAGAAGTGGAGCAAGTGAAAATTTTGAGCCGTCAGTTTACTCCTCATGACTCCTTGATCAAGGGTTTATTTTGAAAAGTAGCAGATAAGTAGCTAAAACATTATTGTAATGTTGCTAGGGTTTCTCCCCCTTTTTTTTCAAAAAGAATTGAAAGGCCCGTTTTGCCCTTTCCGGGATTTGCTCGAATATCTCTGTGCATATCAATTTATGACATCAGCAATTGATATTCTGCCTTGATTTTCGCGCTAATTGCTCATTAGATAAGCACGCTTTCCTTGGGAAGTCCATCCGAATCATGACCATCCGTCATTAATTAGGATACGCAACCGAATCGTCGTAGCCTTTAGTAGGGTAATTGATTGTTACCTCTTTTCAAGGCGTAAGTGATTGATCCTTACCCTCTTTTCAAACTCTGCTGACTCATCTTGGCAACTGAAGAGTCTTCACAAGGTCTATATAAACCCTGCCTTTTGCTATTTGGGTTCTTCATCCCAAAATGTGGTTTGCTGTGAGTCCTTATGACTGCTGGCTTCAACGCTTGTTTTTCGTTGATTCATGGCAGTTTCAAGTTGTGAAACCTGAGTTTGTGCTTTGTGCTATAGAAATAGTTTCCAAGATCTGCTTCATAAGGCTTATTGATCTTTATAACTATCATAAAGAAGATGCAGATAATACCTCATGTTTTCTCGAAGAATTTTCTTCGTCTATTATGCTTGCAGGTCATGTTTCCGGCCGCCTCCCGGCGAGGTGTAGCGCCGTACTGACCTTTCTACCGACTCGTAAAGAATGGCGAAATTCTCCTCCAGCATGCCCGGAGATTGATCATTCGCCACCACGTTCGTGAGCTCAGGGTGGCGAGCCATTGCGCTCGTTTCCGTAGACAAGGAGCCCCTTGCCCGAGGAATAACTGCTCCCCTGTTTTGCACGGCCGCATACGCCGGAACAGGTGGTTCCTCAGGAACGTTTCTTAGGTGTAAGACCAAAGAATGGCCTTGTCATATTCTGGGATCTTGAACGTAGCGTCGCATAGGTCTTGTAGCATTCGTAGGCCGTTCGTTTTATAGAAAGACCCTATTTGCTACAGATCTTTGGTCGCATATCTTTGTATCGCAGAGCTTCTGCTAGGACCGTTAGGTCTATCCTTTTTCAGCTAGGATTCCCCTGATGTGTAACTTCTGCTTGTAAGTTACTTTTTAGATGCATTGTAAGCCATGTTGGCTGCGTAGTTAGCTTGATTTGAGCTTTTTCGCTTGTAAGCTGTTTTCTCTACAGATGAATTGTAAAGTCATTTTGACTCATAATGATAAGTCGCTTTGTATGATTTGTTGTCTTGTTACAACAAATTACAATTTCGCACGTGTATCGGAAAATTTCGCCTTTTGTAGTGTTGTATTCACACCTTGCATTTGTGCTATGATTGGCTATCTGTCGAATAAATTCGCAGATATGCTTTTAGATCACTCGAGATCGTATTTGCGCAGCTTTGCTATCTTGGCCGATAGATTTGTGATTTGCTTCAGATTCAAGTGCAGGCGCTATCTTAACAGATAGGCTTTTGTAGATCACTTAAGATCATTTTGCATAATGCTGCTATCGTGGAAGATAGACTTAAGAGTCATTTTAAGATTGCATTTGTGTAGTGCTGCTATCGTGGTAGATAGGCTTGAAAGACCATTCAAGATCATACTCGCATAGGTTGCTATCTTGACAGATAAGCTTAAAAGATCAATTAAGATCACGTTTGCATGAGCTGCTATCGTGGAAGATAGGCTTAAAAGATCACTTAAGATCGTACTCGCATAGGCTGCTATCGTTGCAGAGAGGCTTAAGAGATCAGTTAAGATCATGTTCGCATGAGTTGCTATCGTGGCAGATAGGCTTAAAAGATCAATTAAGATCATATTTGCATGAGCTGCTATCGTGGCAGATAGGCTTAAAAGATCAGTTAAGATCGTATTCGCATAGGCTGCTATCGTTGCAGATAGGCTTAAGAGATCAGTTAAGATCATGTTCGCATGAGCTGCTATCGTGGCAGATAGGCTTAAAAGATCAATTAAGATCATATTTGCATGAGCTGCTATCGTGGCAGATAGGCTTAAAAGATCAGTTAAGATCGTATTCGCAAGGGTTGCTATCACGACGGATAGGCTTTTGCCGACAATGAAATAATCAAAGCAATAAAGACAGCTAGAAGCATCAAGTTCTTCTCATTTGGGAGAAGTCTTTTTATTATAAAACTCTCGTATAGGAGAGATGAGATTACAATTCTCTCATATGGGAGAGAAGATGTGCGAATCATAGAAATACAGAGCATAAAGCAAACGTTGTAATATAGCGCATATAATGAGAGAAGTTAAGGATAATACTTCTTAATCCAGCGAATGTTGACTGAGCTTGGGGTTGAGGTTGTTCCATGTAACCTCCGTATGCTGCAGTAGCCACTGTCAAAGACTTCTGTGACTTCAAAGGGTCCTTCCCAATTGGCTGCGAATTTTGGGTGAGCCGCCTCTCGCATGCAATGGTCAGATGCGCGCAAGACCAAATCTCCAACTGCGAAATCTCGACGTTGGACTGTTTTATTGTACGCACGAGCGATCCTTTCTTGGTATCGTTTGTTGGTCCTTTTAGCTTGCTCTCGCTTTTCTTCTAGCAGGACTAAGTCATGGTCGCGTTGATTGTCGTACAATGCGTGGAAAGCCAATTTTGCAAAGTTAACCTTCACTTCCGCAGGTACCACAGCCTCTGCTCCATAGCATAAAAGGAATGGTGAGACCCCTGTGGGTGTCCTTGTAGAAGTCCGATAAGCCCACACGGCTATGCTCAAAGAATCAGCCCACTTCTTGTGGTCATCTGCGACCATCTTGCTCAAAATTCTCAATAGCGTCTTGTTGGTTTCTTCTACTTGCCCATTCCCCTTCGGGTAGTACGGGGTGGAGCATATCTGCCTGATGTTGTATTCTGCTAGCTTCGCAGCCACCTGGCGATTAACAAAAGGAGTGCCATTATCCGAAAGGATGGTGTTGGGAATTCCGAACCTGCATATGATTCTTTCTTGGATGAAATGGACCACAGCTAGCGCATTTGCCGTCTTCAGCGGTATTGCTTCTACCCACTTGGTGAACAACTCAGTCGCGGTGAGAATGAAGTGATTCCCGTGCGAGGTTGGTCGAATGGGACCAATAAAATCCAGAGCCCATGTGTGAAACGGCCATGGTGTTCCCAATGCATGTAGATCTACAGCAGGAGCGTGCACTAGATTACCTTTAAATTGACACTCCTGGCAGCGTCGTACTTTGGTGCGTTAATCAACCTCCATAGTGGGCCAGAAATATCCAATTGAGAAGAGTTGTCTGCATAATTTCGCACCTCCCTGATGTTCCACCTGGTGAGAAAGGTCCATCACTTCTTGTGCTTCCCAGCTGTCTAGACATCGCAGCAGGTTAACTTCATGGCCCCTTCGCCAAAGCAGATTTTCTTGCACCACATAACGGGCTGCTTTCCTCCTTAGTTTCTCAGCTTCTTTTCTTGACTCGGGTACAATACCCTGGGTGAGAAAATCACAGAGTGGTTTCCTCCAATCCGCATCATCCTCGGTCAGAGCAATGAGTAAAGAGTCTTTGATCAGTGCGCAACTCTCGCACTTTCCTTGTATCAGTGTTGCGGCCGTTGACATGTCCGGCCAATGGATGCCATATCTCTGAGCTTTCCGATAGATTGACACCTCACTTTCCCCGCAAGCATGTTGGTGAATCTTTTCTAATAGCAGTTGTCCTTCTTGCTCGGAGACGCATCGCATAAGTATTCCGCCAGGGCCCTTGTAATAAAGGGTGTTGTCATGTATGCAATACCCCTTTGTGGATGCCCAGTTCTCGCTGCTCGTGCCTTCTGTGATGGCCCGTAAGATTGACTTTCTCCAATCCGCATCGTCCATGCGTTCGTCATCGCACGTGTCTTCTGTCAACGCCGAGGATGTTCGCACTTCAATCGAGATTCTTGCAGGACATTTGTCCGTGCTAACCTTGGATCCCAAGGTAGCTAAAGCGTCAGCATGCCTGTTGTCCGCTCGAGGCTTGTGCTCGTACCTAACGTCGCAGAATTGTTGCACAAGTTTTTGTACCAAGGTCCGGTAGGACAGTAGATTTATCTCCTTCAAACCGTACTCGCCGGAGGCTTGTTTGACAATTAGCTTGGAGTCCCCCATAACCGTCAGATTTCTTACTTCCAAAGCCTTGGCCACGCGAAGCCCCGCAATGAGGGCCTCATATTCTGCTTCGTTGTTGGTGACTGCGAAGTAAAGCTTTGCGGACATCTGTATGACTTCCCCATCTGGTTTGGTCAAGACTATCCCAATGCCTCCACCTTTCCTTGTTGACGAACCGTCGAAATGGAGCGTCCAATAGGGCAACTCAACTGCATAGATTTCAGGTCCCTCCAATTCATCTTCAATCACAGGCTCATGACCGTTATCGGGGAACTGTGCCAGCAAATCCGCCACCGCCTGCGACTTGATCGCCCGCGGTCGAACGCATGTGATGTCATATTGGGAGATGGTCATATACCATTTTGCCAATCTTCCCCCAGGAGCGGTGTGAGTCAGAAGATATCGTATGGGATCACTCTTTCTGACCACCACCACTTCGTGCGAAGCGAAGTAGTGTCTCAGCTTCTCTATTACGAAGAATAAAGCAAGGCAATGACGCTCGATGTCCGTGTACCTTGATTCTGCGGGCTGCACAATGCGAGAGATAAAGTAGATGGGCCTTTCTTGACCCTCATACTCCTGAGCCAGAAGAGCTCCTATAGATTTCCTTGTTGACGTCAGATACAGCAAAAGCGGTGATCCTAACTGAGGTGCGATCATTACTTTTGAAGATGTCAGCAGCTCCTTTAGTTTCCCGAACGCAGCTTCGTGCTCCCGAGTCCAGTTGTATACGGCATCTTTCTTGATAAGATCACTGAAACAGAGAGTAATTTCGGCAATCACTGGGATAAATCTTCGCAGATATGATAGCTTTCCCAAGAACGTTTTCAAGGCACTCTGGTTATGTGGCGGAGTCATGCAAGTGATGGCTGATACTTTCACAGGGTCAGGCTCGATTCCTTGGCGATGCACCACGCATCCCAAGAACTTTCCTGATGTTACCCCGAATGCGCACTTCATGGGGTTCATCTTCAATTGAAAGCGTCTGCATCTGTTGAACACTTTCCGCAAATCCGCCAGATGGTCTGCCTCCTCCTTGGATTTAACAACCAGGTCATCCACGTAGAATTCCACTTCCTTGTGCATCATGTCGTGGAACAGGGCCATCATGGCCCGCTGGTAAGTTGCATTTGCGTTTTTTAGACAAAAAGGCATCACCGTATAGTTGAATACTCCCACTGGGGTGATGAATGCGGTTTTCCGTGCATCTTCAGGGTCCATCTTGATCTGATTGTACCCACTGAAGCCGTCCATGAAACTGAACATGCGATGACCCGATGTCGAATCAATAAGTAGATCAATGTTGGGGAGCGGAAAATCGTCCTTGGGGCAGAAACGATTGAGATCCCGGAAATCCACGCAAATGCGAAGCTGTCCATTCTTCTTTACCACTGGCACAATGTTGGCCAGCCATGTGGGATGGTGATTCGGCTCTATGAATTTGGCATCCAGGAGTTTGACAATTTCCTGCTTAATCTTCACGTTGAGCTCCTCCCTAAAGCTTCTTGTGCACTTCTTTAACGGCTTGGATCCCGGAATCACGTCCAACCCATGCATGGTGATGCTCGTGTCCAGACCGGGCATCTCATCATATTCCCATGCGAATACGTCCTTGTACTCGGTCAAGAGCTGTAGCAATCTTTCCTCCTCTTCGCTTGTGAGGTCCGCACTTAGAAAGACCGGCCTCTTCTTTTCTTCATTCGTGCTTAGGAATACCTCCTTCAGCTCTTGCTTTTGCGGTCTGGGTTTGTCTTCCATGCATTCGGGTGCTTCTTCGAGTTTCTCTTCTAGAGTGCTCGGCATTGGTCTTTCAGTCTCCGCAACCTGCTCGATTTGGTTGATTTGGTCAGGGATATCCCCATCCCGCGTGGGGCCACCCCCGCGCACCTTCATATGCGATAGCATTTCTTCCCGTTGGCGTGGAAACTCTCTATCTCCTTGCCTTCAGGGTCATACTTTGCTGTTCTTTTCAGAGTGTACACGTTCTTTCGCTGGTAGGCAATCCGCGGCGCTTCTTCTCGCGTGGGCGGCTTTTCCTTGGCATCCTCTCTTGTCACCATCACTCCCGCAGGTGACTGATCTTTGATATCTTCCCATAGGGGTAAAGGAGTGGGGTTGAATGGTCCCGGTGTTTGCTCATCTGCCATCTCGGTGAACCACACCGCCTCATTGAGATATCGACTATTCTGTCATTCCAAACAGCTTTCATCACTTGGTGAGCTTTTGAAGGGACAGCATCAAAGCGATGAATCCAGGCTCGACCTATGATCATGTGATACGTAGTGTTCGCATCTATGACATAGAATTTCGCTGAGCACTTGATTTTTCCGATCTGGATACCCAGGCGGATCCATCCTATCGTCATTCTGGAGTCGCTTCCGAATCCCATCAACGGGGATGGACGGTTGACAATCTTGTACTTCGGGATTCCTGCTAACTTCAATGTATGGAGCGAAACAACGTTAACTACTGCTCCTCCGTCGACGAACGCTCTTTTGAACTCGACGCCATTGATGATAGCCGTCACATACAGAGGCCTCTGGTGGCTCGCATCTGTCTTCTTGTCGCTGGTGGAAAAGGTTATGATCTTTTCTGTAGAGCGAGACGCCCTAATGACTTTCCCATTGGGGACTACGAGATCCTCCTCGTAATCTTCTGCTATCCTCAAGATCGCTTTTTTCATCTCCGTCCGGCATTTTTCTGATAAGTTCATTTCGTCGAAGAACCTGCTGAAGCCTTGCGACCCCTTCATCCGGTCGGCACGCTCGTCCTCCGTGTCTATGCTCTAGTCTTCATCATCATGGACTTCGGCAACGATGGGTAGACCATCCTCTGCGACCTCTTCAAGATCCACATCGAGATCATAGCGACCTCTTTGCCTTTCGATTCTTGCTCCGCATGGGCAGGGAGTGGATTGTTGCGCACATCCTGCCTTTGGTCGCTGACAATCAGTTCACCATTCTTCATCTTTTGGCTAAACACAATTCTAGCTTCTTGCAGTTCGCCGTGGGATGCATGACCTTGTCGTGGTATTCGCACCACTTCGGGTCCCTCACCATCTCCTTGGAGGGTGCCCTCTCGAGCGGCGGTAGGACACCATCCTTGCGCCATTGCCTACAAAGGTCGCTTGCTTCTTCCACCGAACATGGCAGAGGTGGTGCATAAAAGTTCACAATCTTCGCTTGCTTTTGGGGTGAGACCGTATTTACTTCAGCTTCGCGTCCCCTCTTGTAGCTGAATCTCCCGATTTTGAAAGTAGTACCGCCCGAGGATCGCTCAGGAGCGTTTCTCTTTTTCTGCCTCTCCACTATAGGCTCGATGTTCTTCGTGCATTCGATTAGTTTTGAAAACGTAGGCGTTTGGAGGTTAATAAGCATACCTTTTTACTCATCTCGCAAGCACTGCAGGCATATCTCTACGAGTCTACTTTCAAGTATCACATCTTTGCATTCCAAGGACTTGGCCCTGAACTTCTTGATGAAGGTTATTCCGTCCTCCTCGCGCTTCTGATACATCCGCGAGAGGTGAATCATCGTCACCTTTTCCTCCATCTGGAAGAACTTGGTGTAGAACTTTTGGACCATGTCGTCCCAAGTCTTCACGGACCCGGCTTCCAACGTCCTGTACCACTTGTAAGCCATGTTTCCCAAGGACTTCGGGAACTCGCGCATCAACAGTTTGGGATCGGCTCCATACGGCCCCATCACATCAATGAAACGCATGACATGTTCATGAGCGTTCCCATTGACGTCTTCGAACTTTTCCCATTTAGGAGCCTTGTACCCAACAGGGCTACGCATGAGATAGATCTCTCGTGGGATAGGCGGATCGTTTTCTAGCTTCGGGATGATGGTATCCGCGAATGATTGGTGAGCCATAATGGTGTCTATGCGCCGTTGCAGAGACGTCATACACTCTGGAGTGTTTCCCTCGGAAGCAGGAGGAGGGGTTGCTGCAGGCGGAGGCGACACATATGCCGCAGGAGGACTAGGGACATATTGTGCATTCACATTACCCCAGATTGCCGTTGGAGGAGGCAAGGGATACTGTGAGGCCGGATTAGGTACCAAAGCCGGAGGCTGAGGAGTATGAGCGGTGAGAGGCAACATTTGAGCTGTTGACCCTTGAATTGAGGGTAGCTGCGTAGTCGCCGGTGGATTTTGCAGATTAGGGTTGGGTGGTGTGGCTGACACTCCCAATCCTTCAGTGGTAGAGGCTCCTCCTCCCTGAGAGACGGCGGTAGCTGGTGCAGGGTTTGGAGCAAGAGTCCCCAAGACAGCCGTGATCCATTCTAGCTGCGCAGACTGAGCTTTGAGAGCCTTCCCCTGACTCTGGATGGTGGCGTCCAAGGCCTCTAGTGTCGGAGCTTCACCGGTAGTCGTAGGAGTACGGCGGATCTCCTCTCCGAGGCGGCTTCGGTGGAAGGCGATCTATTACTGACATCATCCTCCTGAGACATGGTTGCTTGTAATGGTAAGTTCACGTCGGGTTCACGAAAATGTGCACAAGAGAATCTGGCAGGGAGAACTCTGTGTACACCAAGAGTAGAGGATCGGAAATGGCACAAGAAGAGTTGGGTTGTGTGTAGGGAGAGAGTAAGGCAGTAGTAATGTCTGAGAGAGAGACAATGGTTTGGCAGAGCTTCCGCGTATGTCTGGTGTGTCCTCCTTTGTATGGAAAGGATAACGTCCTATATATAACGGAGAATGTGACCGTTGCAGTTTGGTTAATGCGCCCATCAATGGCGGCTTAATTAGCTTAACCACAACGGCACGTTCGTCCGCGTATATAGGGACCGCTACAGCACGTTATGCGCGAATACCGGAACCGTTATGGGGTTGACCGGTTTTAACCGGATTAACCGGGTTTATGGAGCTCGTGCCATAAATCTCTCAAAAGCAGTTACTAAAGGTCGCGCGCGGGCTTGGCTCGCACGCGACAGGACTTACTCTAGCCTCCAAACCACTAAGTCCCTACAAGTCCCGTGCAGTGGTATGCGAGGGCCCTGTCTCGCAGCCCCCACGTGGATAAGCGCGGATGGTGATCCAGTGTGTGTGGAGCACAATATGGTGTGCTGGATGGTTGTCACGTGGCCAAGATCTGTCAGCTCGGAAAGCACTATCTACACCTACAAAATAGGAAAGTTTGTTGCTGAAAATCTTGAAGATTTGCATATCAAATGAGCTGTATGTAAAGAGCTCAGTTTGAAGCATCAAAGACCCAACTCAACGGGAAAAATCTAGAGACTCTAAAATACATTCAAGGATTGCCATGCAACAAAGAAACAGATCAAATTCTCAATCAAATTCTCAGAAGAGCACTGCACTCTCACAATAGTTTCATTTCTTCTGTTCTGAACTTTATTTGTATATCATTCATATACTACTTCTGTTTACATTCTCAAAGATTGTTCAAGGTGAACAATAGATAATTCTTAGTTAATCGGATAGCTAGAGCTTGTACCGGATAGGTTAGTGAGAACCACAAGTTGTAACTAATTAAGGCATCTCTCTGTGATTGAGATCTAGGGCTTAGCTGTTGATTAATAAAAATTGAGATGAAAATCCTGCAGGGAGAAGATCCCTGAGGTAGAGACGTAGGACCAAGTAGACGTAACTCTATATATCTTGTGTCTCTTGCATTTACTTTTCTGTTACAAACTTAGAACTTTTGCAGCATTCAAAACAGTTTCATTTCAAGGGTTTGAAACTCATTTCAAGGCCTTGAAATAGACTTATTCTTCTATTCACTTTTAGTGTTTTATTCCAAGGGATTGAAACTCATTTTAAGGCCTTGAATCTCTTTACAAATCTTTTGAAACCACTACTCTTGCAAAGTTTAGCAAAAGACTGCATACTCTATTCAACCCCCACCCCCATTCTAGAGTACTAATCCTGCATTTCTACCTACTGTACACCCCTTCAGAAACTTACTAGGAAGATGATGAAACGGGCCTCGAAGATAAAGGTGAGACGGATAAGATGGCAGTCGTCAGTAACCCACTAGTATCGGAAGGGAAAGATAATGAATCTGTGCAGATTGTTGATCGGGGTAAAAAAGTGGCAGTCTCCTCGACTTATGATTCTAATAGTGCTAAGATGAAAGTAAGTGACACTTCTCTCAGTCCCGATCCGAAAGAAAAAGTTGGGGAAACCAGCAATCAATCAATCCGAGCTGACTCTAGTCGCGGACGCGGAAGGGGAAGAGGTAGAGGAAGAGGTAATAGCGGGATGATTAGGGAGATTGATGAAGTACTGGAATTGGGTGCCGTAAAGACCCCTAGTGCATTATTGGCGGCGAGCGTTAGGCACTCCCGCCAAGCACAATGAATTTTCTTAGTTGGAACATGTGGGGTCTCGGGAACCCGAGCACGTTCCTATCGCTTCGCGATTTAGTGAAGTGATTCAATCCCGGCCTGGTTTTGCTCATTGAGACTAAATCAAGTAAGAGTGAGATGGAAAGTGTCCAATGCAATTTGGGGTATGCAAGGTGTTTTGCGGTGGCAAGCCGTCGTAAAAGTGGGGGTGGGTTTGGCTCTACTATGGAAGGACAACGAAAAATTCCAACTAAAAAGATCCAATCACCATTTTATTGATGTCACTATTAAAGAAGATGATGGAGAATTTTCTTGGAAGTCTACAAGTTTTTACGGGGACCCAAATAGAGAGGACATACATCATTCATGGGAACTACGTAACAGATCTCACCACAACCAGCTTCTCTGTGGTGCGTTGTCAGTTATTTTAACGTGGTAGCGACTTTACCAGAGAAGGAAGGAGTTTAGGGTGTATGTTTTAGTCAGTTTTCTCAGTTTCGTTATATTCTTAATGATTTAGATCTCCTTGATCTCGGTTTTTTCGAGAATCCGTTTACATAGACTAACAATCAGGTTGAAGAAGATAATATTAACGAGAGACTTGAAAGAGTTGTAGCAAACCCTCTTTGGATGGACAGTTTCCAAGGCGCAAGAGTACACACTTATGTGATCCAACTTCGGATCATCTCCCGATCCTTTTGGAGTGGAGTCACAGAGCCAAAATTGGCAAAAGGTGTTTCCTTTTTTAGAAGATGTGAATTAACCATTTAGATTTTGAGGGCATAGTTAGAGACAGCTAGTCTAATCTAGTTGATCTACCCATGGCCCAAACTTTTGAGCAACACGGCTAACCAATGCTTGGGTTGCAACAAAACTGTGTTCAGAAATGTGAAAAGAAGATTAAATTAGATCAGACAGAGACTTAACTTGATTCAGCAGAGATTTCAAACAAGAGAGGTTCTTCGGGGGATGGAATACTTGAAAAAAGAGTTCAATGAGTTGCTAAGAAGGGAAGAGATATGTGGTCACAGAGGTCCCGGACAAATTGGCTTAAGTATGGCGATCAAAATACCAGATTCTTTCATCAAAAAACGACGATCCGTAGAGCCAGGAACAATTTATAGATTATTGAGAACACTACTAGAGCATGGGTTACAAAGCACGAGGGTATAACCAAGGTACTCGAACATCATTTTCCTTCATTTTTCACATATACTAACACTACAACAAATATGACATTTGTTGACAGTTTTTTTGTCGACACACAGTTTTATGTCGATGGTTACGCGATTAATCGACAATATCAGAATTTGTCGATGCACATGATATTTTTTTTCGACCTTTTAGTTTTTATTCTTCCCAATAATGTGGTCAATATATTGAGAGTATTTATTTGATTTTGACATCTACTTAAATAGTGACATATCTTTTTGTCAACTCCTGCCAAAAAGTGAATAAAAAATTGGAGGGTAAACAATTGATGTTTCCTGCACTCCCAAATTCTAAGAGGAAATTTGTGGGAGGGGGGAAAATAAAAATTTTCGAATGAATAAAAGATTTGTGAGTCATGCGTCAAAATCAAAATCCTCTCTCCACAACTCTAAAAAAAAATCCTCTTTTCACTATTTTCTTTGAAACCCTCTGAAGCTTTCTGGAAAAAATAGAGTGTCCGATCCAATTCCATCTGATAAAGCGAAACAGTGAGTGGATCATCACCATTCATCATAGACTCTTCTATAGTTTCTTCCACCAACTGGATCTGTTATCTGGACCGCTGAACCAAATCCTTTTCGAAGTTGAGGACCTCCGGAGCAGCCTTCTCCGTCCGCCAAGCCCGCTTCAAGAGCTCGGAGTCGGTGGTGGAAATCAACGTCTCGTCGTCGTCGGTCGGCGGAACACTCGAAGAGCCTTCGCCGGATCTCGAATCCATCAGATCCGAATTGCGATTTCGCCTGAAAAGTCCCTCTCCTCCGCCGTCTGAACTCTAGAGTACTAGTTCGAAATGGAAGTCTTTCTCAGAGTTCTTTGATCATCATTACAAATTAGTTTGAAAGAAGTCGCTGATTCTTCGATTCGACGGTAAGCTCTGCTTGTTGTTGATTTCTGTCTGTTGATGGACGATTGGACTCCAGATCGTTGTTTCACTTGTCCCGTCGTTTGCGATTCTGTGTCATAACTTGTTTTCTATCACGATCGGCAGTTAGGGTTTCGGCTATTAACAGTCTGAGATTGATAATTTCCCCTGATCGTTGTTGTTTTGATAGGTTATGTCGTTTGAAAAGACGATCCGGCGTTGTTGACTTTCCTATTAGGAAAGTGATTGCGTTGAGGGAACTAATCCATGGTTTGTTTCCCCTTTTGTCTGTTTCGGTTGTTTAATGATCGTAAGTTGTGAAATCTCCTAGTAATGGCTGTTCGGGATCCAGAATTGACGTTTCAAAATTTATTGTTTTTTGCTCTATTTTTACTTGTAATGTTCTTCATGTTGCTACTTGCTTTTTCTGCTTTTAATCGTTATAGATCCCCCACTTAGTAGTTATCAGGATGGGTCCCATGATATCTGAGATGCTGTTAACCTTTAACCAATAGGAATAGATGCTGTGTTAGTTGATCATGGATCTTAATTTACAGGTACCAGTAGTCTTGGAGGAAGATTGGATCAGTAATGTAATTGATTCCTATTTCTTTTTCATCATCTTTCTCCTTTAGTTTCTTTCACGTTTCTTCTTTTGTTGTAACCCGGCTACAAGGTTGGCTCAATGATCGGGTCATGTGAAGTTATTACATCAATAATTTTTCAAGCCGCCACAATTATTCTTTGATGCATAAATAGGAGGAAGAGGCAGGTACGAATTTGTCAACCGGTTTCAATGAAGGGTGCAGGGATCAGACACCATCTTGAGAAGCACAAAGAAACGAAGGTAGAAGGAATTTGCCAGTTTTTTTTCCACATTTTATAATCTATTCTACCTCATGTTTCATTCTCGGTGCATTTAACTCCAAAGTTTTTTCATCTTTGGTTTTGTTCTTGATGTAGTGTAAAAGTCACATAATTTTCAAATCCCTCTATCTGGTTCAAAAATAAACTATTAATATGTTTAAATTATGATGAGATATCCTTAACTGCAGGTTTGATTTCTCGTCTTTCATACGTGGTTTGTATAATCGTAAGGGACACAAGCTTAATTGGATTAAGATTGAACAGGGGTTTCATCAAGCTTAAATAAACATTGTTGTGGAAATCAAATTTAAGGAGCTGCACTCTTAATATTTTATGGATTTTATTTAACTTGTGTTTATCGTTAATGGTGTTTCCTTGTCCAGTAGAAGCTTCTTCTGCAATCTTCATGACATCCTTTAGTAAAACAGGGGTTGAGAACAAGTCGTCATCCGAATCTAGATAGTAGATCAAGGTATGCAAACACATATTATGATTTTAATTAAGGTTTTTCTTTAAAGTGACCTTTAGCCATGATTTCCTAAAAAATTCTCAAATTTAAAAACTTTGAATATACAATTGGCATGGAATTAGTTGACTGCTATTGCATCTACACATTTGAGAAACATTTGGTTCTTTTCTTGATTCTGGTGGCTTTGAGATGAGACTCTGATAAGTTGATTGCGTAATCTATATGTTCACTGAAACTAGTCTTTGGTTGTACTTGCATGCTTGGAATTTGACAACGTGGTCACTGCTTGAAACTCGCCGCTCGTCATTATATTCGATAAGCCTCAGTCGAATCTGTTTGAAGAGACGTTGAAGGAGAGAGCTAGATGCTTGTAAAACAGGAGCTATTGAGCTAACAACACGCGGGAACAGCCCATTGGGTGAGTATTTTCAGTTAGTTCAGACTCTACTTTGAGGTCATGGCTTTTGACTTAAGTACTAGAAATGACAATCCTTTCCATGATCTATGTAGAAACTAGAGCTCAAACCAAAAGAGATGCGTCATTTTCAGTTGTTACACCACAAGGGGAAAGCACGAGTGAAGCTGAGGAATTTGACATGGATTTAGCGCATCTTCAGGTGTCATTTCCTGGTTTATCTGAGGACTTCATCTTTGGTGTCTATGTTGTAAAATGCCACTTTATGGCTTGTTGATTATGTACATCTTTGAGTAAAATTATTATGCAAAACACTTATTATGCAGTATATGTAGTTTGGTTTCTAATGTAAAAAATGTCAGTTATGGAGGGTTGATTATGAATTTGAGCACAATTGTGCAAGTTTATGAGTCCTGTTTGGTTTCTTGGTGCATTTTTTTTTTTATTTCGTCGTGATACAGGCGACAAACATGTATGTCGCCAGAAAGATGTAAAAGAGAGAAAACATGTCTACTGGTGACAAACAGAATTTGTCACCTATGTACATAAACTACCAAATTTACTTGTCGGTAGTTATACTAGAGACAGAAAAGGTTTGTTGTTAGATTTATACTGTCGACAAAAAATTATGTCGCTTTTTTTTTCTGCCGACGTAATTGAGATTTGTCGCCTTAATACTAACGACCGACTTGTAGTGACCATTTTCCGTCAAAAAATTATTTGTCGATAGAATTTCTACCGACATATTTGGCCTTTCTAGCGACAATTTTTGCTGTCAACGGAGGCAGAATTTGTTGTAGTGTAATCCTTCTCAGCATGATATGAACACAGTTCTTACTACCATGGAGCACTCCATATCGACTAAGGATTGTGCAATGATGGAGCATCCCTATACGGCTCTTTGAAGTAAAAAAAAAAAAAAAAAAAAAAAAAAAAAAAAAAAAAGACACTCTTTCAGATGGCCCATGATAAGGCCCTGGGAGCAGACTGTTTTACTGCAGGTTTCTTTCAAAGATACTAGGATATTGTAGGTGAAAAGGTGACAAAAAATGTGCTTGAAGGTCTTAATGAGGGAGCTAATTTGGCAGAGTAGAACTCTACCCTCATTTGTCTCAACCCAAAGGCTAAGCACCAAACGAAGCTAAGTGAGTATCGGCCCATAAGCATGTTTTTAGTTATTTACAAGAAAATTTTGAAAGCGGCAACAAATAGGCTCAAGAAACTTCTTCCATATCTGATAACGGAGAATCAAAGTGCTTTTGTCCCTGTACATTTGATAATAGACAATATTCTTACTTCTTTTGAGGTCATCCACTCACTCAAAACCAGAAAGAAGTGAAAAAAGGTCATGTATCGCTCAAAGTGGATATGAGCAAGGCGTATGATAGGGTGGAGAGGAGTTTCATCAAGGCCGCTTTGGTACACATGGGGTTCGGCCCAAATTTTTTCTCACTGATTGTTAACTGTATCTATACGGTCAACTATTCTTTTATTCATAATGGTGTTGTGGCAGGTAAGGTGATACCTGAAAGAGGGTTGAGAGAAGGGCGTCCGATTCCGCCCTATCTTTTCTTGATTTTTTGCGAGTTCTTATCGAGATTAGTGTTCATTGTAAGTGAGAGAGGGTCGGCTGGAAGGTGTTTTGGGTTCTAGGGGAGGACCAGCGGTCTCCCACATCTTTTTTATGATGATGATTCGTTGTCTTTTACAGGTGCTTCGCTTAAAAATATCAACTACTTGCTAAATATTATTGCAAAGCCACTGGAAAAGAAGTCAATCCGGATAAGTCTTCCATGATATTTTCTTCGGGCGTTCCTCTCAAGACTAGAAGTGCTCTACTATAAGAAATTGGAGTTACGATAAATACTTGGGTCTCCCTACTACTATGGGCGGAACAAGCCTATCACTTTCAGTGCTCTAAGAAACATGCTGATGAACAAACTAAAGTGATGGAAAGAGAAGACGCTCTCAGCTTGCAGTGAAGGAGTTCATCTGAAATTTGTGGCGCAAGCAATTCCTACATACATGACTTGTTTTATGCTCCCAGATGGTATATGAGACAGAACAGAAGCTCTTATCAGACAGTTCTCGTGGTTCAAGCATGACAAGGAAAGGGGAATAAGCTGGCGTGCATGGGACAAGATGCAGAATACGAGAAGTGGAGGTGGAATGGGATTCAAGAAGACGAACAATTTAACCAAGATCTTTTGGCCAAACAAGGATGGAGGATTCTTGAAAATCTTAATTCCTTACTTAGTTGAGTACTTAAAGCAAAGTATTTCCCGAACTCTCACTTTTGGACTCACTTCTTGAAAATCCTAATTCCTTACTTAGTAACACTCACTAACAAATACAATTGAAATTTTATTTTATATTTTCTATCCCAATGATTTTTTGTCACAATAATTTTTTAGGTCTTAGGTTAACCAGCTTCACTCACTATTACGAGAATAACTTGGGCTAATTAAGTTGAACTTCCAACAAGTACAAGTGGATAAAAAATAACGTATCACCTTAATTCACATTATCTTCATTTGCCACATGTCACTTGTAAAAAGGGAAATAAATTATCCCATAATCATATTTGGGAGATAAGTAATAAATCAGTTTCTCAAAAGTACCCACGTACGAAGACCAATTTTATCCAATTGACAAGTGTTAACATATTTAATACTTACCAAACAAAGAAATGACGTATAGCAAACAAAAAATGATACTATAAGGATATAAAAAAAAAAAAAAAAAAAAAAAAAAAAAAAACCAATTTGATACCTAATACTACTAGGTTTACTTTTCTAGAACACTGTCCTTTTCTCTCCAAATCAGCTCCAGATTTGTTTTCACGCCATACATCAAACCTCAACTGAATCTCGTGAATGCAAAATTACCAATCAGACTTTATCACAGATGGATGATTATTTACGGTTATTTGTGGAGGAGACATCGCTGTACAACCGCCTAATCCTACAGGCGATCCTCCCAGAGAAAGTTTGGGTACCGCTCCCGCACTTCTTGCAGACATGGTTAAGGAGCTTCATTGGAGCCACTCTCTTATACTTCGCTTCGAGCTTCCTCTGGTGCTTCTACTTATATCATTTCAGGCGCGGTGTTCATCTGTCAAAAGGTAGAGAACATAATGAGTTTATTTAGAAATAACATGAATCAAATAACTTTGTGTTTTGGAACCAATAACTTTCTCTGCATTCCTCGATTCTTCTCTTTATTTTTCTGGAACTATAATACGAGTTTAACATGCTCTTACCAGATAAGATCAAGTGTAGTTTCTGTTTTGAAGAGAAGTCTATTATAAGAAAATTCGCGGTATTAAAACGCATGGTACTTAAGATTTTCTATTATGATAATTTAATTATATACTATATTTTTCCATTCTTTCGGATCAAAGTTATGAAAATCCCAGCATCTTTAGCAAAGACTTGATAGTTTCTTACAAGCGTGAAATAATGAAATGCCAATGAAAAATGAATACATCTGGATTTAGAATTTGATCGTGACTATAATTAAGAATTCAACACTCATTGTCTTATATTTCAAAAAAAAAAAAAAAAAAAAAAAAAAAAAGAAAAAAGAAAAGAAAAGAAAAGAAAAATAACACTCATTGTCTTGAGATAGAATGGGACGGATCCTACTTTAATACTATCCTGCGTTGACTGGTTAATGAGATTATCTTCCCATAGAAAGTTGTGATAATTATTCTCAAAAAAAGAAAGTTGTGATAATCATGGACATAGCTACTTTAGGGGATTGTCGTCCTTCTCAACTTTTTATAGTTTGTCCTTGTTTTGCTTTGTATTTTAGTTTAGCTCCCAACAAAAACTACCCTAAATCCCCTTAACTTTTCGAAATTCATAATATACTCCTATCTTAATTAATTTTATTCTAGTCCCTATTATTACAAATTCCTGGTTCTACCACTACTGATAATTGAATGAAAGCCTACTACATTCACATGATCTTTTTTCTTTGATTATCAAGAACAAAGTGCGCTATGCCAATTTCCTTAAATTTCCACAGGCGAAATCGTGTTTGAAACCATAGCCAATTAATTATTCAATGCCGACGAGAGGTAATTTTTTCTGACGATGAGCCACCTTCTTTTAAGTGAAAAGGTTGTTTGTTGAATGTACAGGAAAAAATCTAAATTAAATAATTATAGTAGAGTGAAAAACATCAATTTCACAAGTGTTTCGGGAAAATTAACGGAGGCCTCGTTTGGGTAGCGGATATGATACGCACGGGTTATGATCTATGCCGGAATATGAAGAGGGATATGTGTAATGTGGGATATAATATGTTGGTTTTCTATGTTTGTGTGCTGTGGCTTGTGGGATATGAGACATGATGTGAAGAATGTCTAATGTGAAAATGACTATACTGCCTTGCAATGTTGTGAAATTTGATTCATAGTTGTTTGTTTTCTAATTTCCTCTTAAACCACACTTTGTTGACGTAATAAAACATAGTTTTTTATACATAATTTAATTAATTACACATACATTAATTTATTATTATGTTATTATATTTTGTAATTAGAAATAATTAGTTCATTAACTAAATAGAGAAGTAGTAACACTCGCAACAAGTTTTTTTTTAAAAATTCTTTAAGAACACACAAGTGAACTTTATGAGAAATTATTATTCAGTTAAATCCTTCAACTATGGAAATAAATGTTCAAAAGTCAACAAAAGAAAATTATGCATACAAGAATATATTGAGAATTTAATTACTAAATGATTTGATTTTTCCAAAAAGCCTAATTAAGAGGTCATAAAAGTCATTGATTAATTCCATAGTTCACGTGAATCTTACAAATAAATATGTTTAAACAACAAATACCAGAGGAGTCATGTCCAGAATCACGTGCTAAGTTTTATTTAGAATAATCATGTATTGGATTTGTCCTTTATTGCAAGTTAAGAGATAACCAAATTGTTTCCAAAACCGTGGGGGTGCGCTTGTGGGGATGTAATTTACAAATTTTGTGAGGACATTTTCGTCTAGGGAAAGAAGTCCAAATCATGTCCTGGCTTATTCCATAGTAGGGGTGGTATATGTTTCAAGGCAAAATGGAGGGAAGGGGATATGGAGAGGATACCCCTCCCATATCCGCTACCCAAACATGACCTTAATGTCTATAGTAATAATATTATCCGTTAGACACGGGCATGGACATAATAGTTCAGTTAACAAAAATATAATGGCTCTAGTGTTTTTCGTGACAAAATCCAATATTTTTCTCCTTTCAGAAACTCATTGAGAGGTAAAATCTCTCATATCATGATATACCATCCCATAACTCCTATTTTGCTACTGATTTTATTACCTTTGATATCCGAATTGATTGGACAAAATGTGCTGATGCAGAAGAAATTCCTTCAACCAAGGCCATGCTCTTGCAGATATCAGTTGCTATGAAAGCCATGCCATGGCAATCTACTCTTCCTGTGATGTCGGAGTATATGGTTGAAACTGGTTGGACAAAGTGTTTCTCGAGATCAAACGAGGTCACTTGGCAGGCCTATCTTCTATATTCAGCAATTTACCTTGTAATTGTTGAGTTTGGGATCTATTGGATGCACAGGTTATTGCATGACATAAAACCACTCTACAAGCACCTTCATGCGACACATCACATCTACAACAAACAAAACACACTTTCCCCATTCGCTGGTAATGAAGTCGTATCGCCAACTTTTCTCATTATATTCTTTTTTACTTACTATCAATTTGCTCATTACTTAGACCGCTGATGATGTGGGCGTATAACATGCAGGTTTGGCATTTCACCCATTGGATGGGATGCTTCAAGCATTACCTCATGTCATTGCGCTCTTCCTAGTACCGACACATTTTAAACTGCACCTCTTCCTCTTGTTTACGGAACTCGTGTGGACAGCAAATATCCATGACTGTGTCGATGCCAAATTGTGGCCGATAATGGGAGCAGGCTACCACACCATCCACCACATTACATACCGCCATAACTATGGGCATTTTACGATATGGATGGATTGGATGTTTGGAACTCTTCTTGATCCCAAAGACGGGGACGGCGCCAATAAGATTAAATGATTCTGGATTCAATAGGTTTCTTTTACCGGTGTGGTTGCAGTTATATTGCAACTTTCTTATTTTAGTTAAAACTTCATTGTGTTTCATGTTTGAATTAAACTTTACTTGTGACATTCGGGCATATATTGGAATAATGGGTCTATCTGCAGTTCTCACTCAATTTAAGTTAATCTAGGCTCTAGGGCTACTTGAATACAGCGTTGCTCGTGAAGTTGTCATGATCTGTCTGAAATATTTGCGATGCATCATCCTCTAGTGTTTTCCCAACGAATAAGGAATAATATAAAATTATTTACCTTCATGCTAGACTTGGTAGCAGTCCTATATGCACCTCGATCAAGGGAAAGAGAAGAAATGGGTTTGTCTCCGATTGAGTGAGGTAGCAGTTGTCGACAACATTTTGTACTTGCGGGGGGGGATTTTGCTTTCACAAAAACCAAACGATATGCGAAGGACATAAACTTTACCCACTACATAAACACATAAAACAAACACAAACAACGTAGCCCAAACAAACAGGCCCAACAAATCCTAAACTTAAGAGTCAAAGTTACAGTTAGACTCGATGTCTCTGTCTAACACATAAAGTAGATAACTCGGTGGAGAAACAGAATAGACTAACACCTCGTCGTTCTCGAGACCTTACATCGCTAGTAAATAGGTCGTTTCGTTCCCTGTTCGCCTTATGTAAGCAACTTGGCTTCGCAGTTGATCGGTGATAATAGACCGGAGCTGTGCCAAGATGAAGCTCCATTCGTTATTCCAAACTCCTGCATCAACCATCCATCTGCAAACGTTGAGGGAGTCTGTTTTGAAGAGAAGTGAATCTTACGGTAGGTCCAAATCTCTTACCAGTCTTGCTGTTTCAAGTAATGGTTAAGCTGCACCATAATTTGAATGTGGGCAATTAGGCATGGGGATAGTCATGGCACACAGAAAAGCTCGATCATGATCCCTGATTATCGATCCGGCACAAGCGCAATGTAGGTGTTCCGAAACTACAAAATCGACATTGATTTTAACTGTACCCGGGATTGGAGGCGTCCACAATTGAGGTAAGACTTCGATATGAGATTTTTGTTGATGAATTAAACTATGTATGAAAATCCTCAACCATGAGATGAATCCATAGAATATCTGAACTGGAGTTTGTAAGATTGTGAAAGTCCTCTCTTGGACTCATAGTATTATTTCTGTATATAAAGAACGATACAAGAAATATATTTACATAAAAAGTCCCTATACATAGCTATAATGACATTTGTGCTATTACGCCCCCTCACTCAGAGCGGGAGAACGGACGCTCAGACTGGATCGAAAACGCTCGAAGAGATGACGGGGCAACCCCTTGGTGAAAATGTCAGCGTACTGGTAGTCAGCCGGGATGTGAAGAACACGTAGTTGCCCCAATCGAACTTTCTCACGAACAAAATGCAAGTCAATCTCTACATGTTTGGTGAGCTGATGCTGGACCGGGTTACCGGAAAGGTAAACGGCACTCACGTTGTCACAGTACACAACTGAGGCAGGAGGCGGTGGGACATGTAGCTCAATCAGAAGATTGCGAAGCCAACACAACTCAGAAACGGCATTGGCAACTCCACGATATTCGGCTTCAGCACTAGAGCGGGATACTGTGGCCTGGCGTTTAGAGGACCAACTGAGAAGGTTGTCACCGTAGAAAACGCAATAACCAGAGGTGGATCGGCGAGTGTCAGGACAGCCAGCCCAATCAGCATCAGTATACGCGGTAAGACCAGTGGGAGCCGATGTAGAGATCCTAAACCCGTGATCAAGAGTGCCGCGGACGTAACGGAGAATGCGCTTCAGTGCATGAAGATGAGGTTCACGAGGATCATGCATGAAGAGACATATCTGCTGCACGGCATAAGATAGCTCGGGGCGAGTAAAGGTGAGATACTGTAGTGCACCTGCCAAACTGCGGTAGAGAGTAGGATCAGAAACTGGTGGGCCAGATCCCCCTGTGAGCTTAGCACCAGTCTCGACGGGGGTGTGTGACGGGTTTGCAGGCCGTCATGGAAGCACGTGCAAGAATGCCCATAGCATACTGTCGCTGAGATAAGAACAACCCAGAAGAGTCTCGAGAGACAGCAATGCCGAGAAAGTGATTCAGAGGTCCGAGATCTGACATGGAAAACTCACGGGACAGCTGCGCAACTAGATGCTGAAGGATGGTGGAGGAAGAGCCAGTAATGATAATATCGTCCACATAGAGAAGGAGATATACAACGTCAGATCCTCGACGATAAACAAAGAGTGACTCATCGGTCATGCACCCTGAAAATCCCACTGAACTAGTAAGGAATGTAGCAAATCGCTGAAACAGGCTCTGGGTGCCTGTTTGAGGCCGTATAGCGATTTCCGAAGACGACAGACATAGTCAGGATGGCGATCATCACGGTAACCTGGTGGCTGATGCATGTAGACAGTCTCCTCCAGATCCCCATGCAAGAAAGCGTTCTTGACATCAAGCTGGCGAATAGGCCAAGAACGCGCCACAGCTATGGTCAAAACTGTACGAATGGTAGCCGGCTTGACAACCGAGCTGAAAGTCTCCTCACAGTCCACCCCAACCATCTGGGACCGACCATTAGCAACCAGTCGGGCCTTGTATCTCTGCAAAGTACCATCAGCTCGAAACTTGTGCCGAAATAGCCAAATAGCCCGAAGAATATTGCCCCAGGCGGGCCGCGGGTCCAAATCCCAAGTATGATTGCGGACCATAGCATCAAATTCATCATCCATGGCAGCCTTCCAGTGTGGGTCCGATACAGCAGACACATGGGATTTAGGTAAGGGAGAGATGGAGGGAGGAGTTTGGGCATGGAGAGTAAGACGCTGAATGGGCTTATAGATGCCGTGTTTGGATCGGGTGGTCATTTGTGGGGAGTGTGGAGGGGCGGGGGGTGGTTTCTCGAGTACCGGAAGAGGTGGAGCCAAAGGGCTAGAAGGACCCATAAGTGAGTGGTCCGAAGGGCCAGGGGCGGGCATAGGTGATCCTAACTGGACATGTGCGGGAGGAGTAGGGGAAGTATGGCACTGTCGGATAAAAGCAGCGGGAGGAAGGCTGTCGTCCGGGTCATGAGACCGGTGCACGGGAAGGGAGGCTGAGCCAGGAGTAGAGAAGGGGAAGACAGACTCATCGAATGTTACACGACGAGAGATGTGAACTTGACCGGTGGAGAGGTCAAGACAGCGGTAGCCTCTAAAATTCGGAGGGTATCCGAGAAAGACACAACGAGCGGAGCGGGGAGCAAGCTTATGGGGAGCTGTGGCAGAAAGGTTTGGGTAGCACAAACACCCAAAAGTGCGAAGATGATCATAGGTGGGTATGCGCTGATAGAGAACGACAGTTGGAATGTTGTTCTGAAGTGCAGTAGTGGGAAGAATGTTGTGCAAGTAGACTGATGTAGACAGAGACTCAACCCAGAAGGAGGGAGGGAGAGAGGCCTGAGCAAGAAGGGTGCGAGAGATGTCGTTGACACGACGAATCATGCGTTCGGCCTTACCATTTTGAGGGGAGGTTTGGGGGCACGCGAAACGAAAGATAAGACCATTTTGAGCGGCATAGTCATGGAAAGGACCATTATCGAATTCACCCCCTAGGTCACATTGGAAGGTCTTGATTTGTGTATGAAACTGAGTACGAACAAAATTACCGAATTGCTTGAATTTGAAAAAAGCATCAGATTTTTGTTTCAAGGGATAAATCCATAGGAAGTGAGAGAAATCATCAAGCAATAATAGGTAGTATTTGTACTTTGATTTACTAAGAACGGGAGAAGTCCACAAATCACTATGAATAAGGTCAAATGGTGCAGCGGTAGAAGATAAAGAAGGGGAAAAAGGTAGCCGAACATGTTTACCAGTCTGACAAGCATGGCATAAAGTGGTGTTCTGAGCTTTAGTAGAAGAGATATGGCTATGAGTTCGAAGGTAGTCTAAGACTTGGCTTCCAGGATGGCCAAGATGGTTGTGCCACACAGGTGCCGGAAGAACAGCAAGAGATTGCGGTTGGGAAGTCGGTGGAGTGGAGTGAAGCGGATAAAGATCTCCAGTACTATTGCTTCTCAACAATATTTCCCCCGTACGAAGGTCTTTGACAGAGAATCCCTTGGGGTCAAATTCAACAGAGACATAATTATCAACAATGAATTGACGAACGGAAACAAGATTTTTAATAATGTGAGGGGTGAAAAGAACCCTATTGAGGTAAAGAGGTCGATTATGGGTACTGAGAGTCTGCTGACCGGAACCACAAACCGGAATAGTCATACCATTTGCAACAAACATATGAGAAATAGGACTATCTGAGGAGACAGAAGAAAGCATACCAGCGTGAGATGTAAGATGCGAAGATGCGCCCGAATCCATATACCAATTGTTGTCTGGGATCGCTGTAAGAGCATGTAGACGTTCTCTAGAGTTCGGCTGAAGTATACTCTGGTCGAATGCTGGAGGCGGTGGAGTGTGTAGCGGTGCAGGACACCAAACCCATCTGCCCCCCTGATCCGGTGAAACCCATGTAGTAGCAGATGCCATGTAGTAGTAAGAAGTGCACTGAAGAGGCAAAATCTCGCGAAATGTAACCCAAAAAAAACTTCAGAACTGATCCAAGTAGTCCAAAAATGAGTAAACGGACCAAAAAATCGACTTCAGAACACCAAAAAACCTTATGAATCGGTCTTCGCGGGTCTAAAATCGGAGCAAAAATGAGCCAAGAAGCTAAGTAGAGGTTGTTATGAGCCAAAAACACCCTCCGGAGCCGGTACTGAAGCCGCGGATGAATCAGAGAGGTTTTGGAGCCACAAGGAAGCCGGTCAGCCGAGAGGAAGGCGCTGAGCCGGCCAGGAGCCGTGCTCTACAAGCGGCTGGGGCGGAAGCCGCGTAGCCGTGACGGCTCGAGCCGATGGGACGAAGCTGACGCTGCGCTGGAGCGGCTTCGGAAGCCGTGAGTGAGCCGGATCTGCTGGGAAGCGCGCCGCACGCGTGGGAACGAGTCGGCGAGTGGATCGGAGCGAGGCGGAGTGCGGAGGCTTGTGGAGGCGCGTCCGGGCGCGTCGCAACTCCGTTCGCCTTGAAATTTTCGGGTTATGGTCGGAAATTAATTCCGAACAGAATGGGAGCGGTGGTGAGATGAACCGACCACTGTAGAATGAGGTAACGGAGAACAGTCCGTGCGTTTCGAATTGGACCGAAACGAAGAGCGAACTTGCGGAGTATACGATGAAAAGTTTCAACGGGCTAGGGAGGGACGATGTTGATCGGCGTTAATTTTTTCCGGATCAACTGAAGTGGCGTGTGGCCGGAGCGAAGAAGAAGAACAGGGAACAAGAACCCTTGCTCTGATACCATGTAAGATTGTGAAAGTCCTCTCTTGGACTCATAGTATTATTTTTGTATATAAAGAACGATACAAGAAATATATTTACATAAAAAGTCCCTATACATAGCTATAATGACATTTGTGCTATTAGAGTTAAGGTTCAAACCTCAAAAACCTTGAGATTCCTGTACCTCCAAATTATCCATAAGACAATAACAAAAAAATTGCTTGCTTTCTTCTTTATTCTTCTGCAGAGCCATCGAAATACAAGCTCGATCATCACCACCAGTAACAGATAAGTCCATAAACGCCTCTGCATATTTCCAAATAAATTTGACATGTTTGCAACTTCTGAAAAGATGGCTTTGTGTTTCAAGCCTAGATTTACAGAGAGGGCACAGTACATCAGCAGTTATGCCTCGAAGCAGCAAATTACCTCTGACCGGCAAAAAATTGTTACAGAAGCGCCAAGAAAGATTTTTATCTTTTGGAGCACAGGTAGCTTTCAAATACGAGTCCAGTCTTCTTCTATAATACAAGTACTGCAATCTTCATGACCATTCTTTCCCTTAGTCATAGTAATAAGCTGATAAGCAATGTGATATCCTGAATTGACCAGATAATTGCCATCATTAGTATAACCCCAGCATATCCTATCTTCAATAAGAGGATTTGGAATTGGTATCATAGAAATGGGAAATGCTAAACGTCACCATTTTTCTGCCACTCCCCTCCAGGATCCAACGGTCCTTATATATGTGTATATTATTGCAAGTGCCAACAACAAATCTGAGTCCTTGCGTGATCACAGGTTTAGCAGCCATACAAGTGAGCTTTTAACCTCAATAATGCTAGATCTAAAAATAATGCCCACCTAGAGTCCCTTGCAAACTATTTCCCAAAATAGGGTTTGGGATTTCAAGGCAATATCACCTCAGATCATTTTTTAGAAAGTTATTTATGTAACAATTTTAATAAGGTATTTATATAAATATATATTGGCCTTCAATTAAACAAGAGGAAACAATCTCTATTACAACACCCTCTTTTTCTCAACGTTACTTCACGGCACATGTCTTCTTCACTCATCAGTTCACTTGGGTTTACCGGAGAATTTTTTTGCACAGCAAAATCACCATTTCGTGAAGGCAAGGAAGATCCCCGTCCTACTTCATATTCACGTAGATAGTCTTCATTCGAGCTTTGATAGTGAATTTTTTTCTACCCATCTTTCTACAGTTCAATTCCGTAGATAACCTTCCTGTATTGAATCACACACTCTCTTTTGTCGTTAGCTTTTGTTGAATTCAGTGGCCATGTTTGGGTTGGGGATGTAAAAATATGGGAGCAAGACTCTTTGGGTTAGATGCTGGATCGTTGTTTTCTTGATTTTCTATAACATAGAACTATTTATGCAGTTTCCGATTCTTCACTTTGAATTATGGGTTGATTAAATAAAAATGCAAATTAGATATTGAAAGACATCACGATGATAAAAAAACAAACTTCAGGTAGTAACTTATACTCCCTCCGTCCCAGCCGATCTTTGAATTTTTTTGAAAGTTGCTTTATTAAAAAAGGTATGAAAAGTCCAAAATAGCCTCTGTAAGTGAGGGTAAGATGGTATTTTAACTGCAAAATGTTGCTTTTAAAAGGGTAAGATAGTACTAAGTGTATTGAGTTTTCTAGTTTTGCTTCGTAACTCTCGGAGTACCTAGTAAAACCCTAGTTTTCGACTACCGGCGGCGATGGAGAACGACAAACAAGCATCGGAATTCACGGCCAAAGAGCGACAAATCTTGGTACTGGATGAGGAATATTGGGATCAAGGGGAGAAAGACTTTCAATACTGTCTTGTTGGGGTCTTCGCGGCAGATCAACAAATCAACACGAAGATGATGCGAACCACATTAAGGCAGATCTGGAACCGAGGTACTGAGATTAACATTATTGAAGTTGATTTTAATACGTATCTATTTGTGTTCCCGGAAAACCAAAGTCTTAATAGGGTCGCGTCGGGAGGACCCTGGATTTTCATTGGAAAAGTTTTGTTATTCAAACCCTGGCTCATGAGTGACCCTTGGCAAGGAGTAGAGATCAATTATGTGGAGTTATGGGTTCAGATCAGTAACATCCCAATCCAAGTTATGAAGCCCGAAACTGGGAGAAGGGTTATCGATTTGGTAGGGGAGACTGTACTGACTAACCACAATATTGAAAGCGAAGATGGAATCAATTACATCAGGGTTAGGGTGCGTTTTCCAATAAACGAGCCCCTACCAAGGGGAGTTCATATCCAAGGAAAGAAGGAACCAATATGGTTGGATTTCGGATTTGAAAGGCTGCCATCGGTATGTCAATGGTGTGGACACATAACGCATGAAGGAGAAGAGTGTGAGAATATCTCAAAGGGTGAACAAGTAGGGCTGGAACCGGGTTATGGCGATTGGTTGTTGTGCCATCCAAAGAAGAAAAAGACAAAGGTTCCAGGCGTCGAGACCCAGCCGGAGACGCAGGATAACACGGTAATCCTAGGTGGTAATATGCAGACGGAGCAGGACATGCCACCAATACCCCCAAAATCCTCCGGGGAGGAATCAGGGAATAAAGAGCAGCTGGCGATTACAACTTCCGAATCCCAATCTATGGCCTGGGTAACTTATACGATGATCTGTTCGGACTTGATAAGGCGATTCAGAAATATGGAGGGGTTAACATCTTGAAAGAAAGGCCACGAAGCAACCAGGGTACAAGACCGGGAAGCGGTGCTATTGTAAAATCAACCAGTCAAGCAGGTGGGGGATTGACTATTCGTGATAGAATCCAAGAGCTAAACTAATCAGCCCAGAAGTCGGGAGGTAACCTCAAAGATCAAGCTCGGACGAAAAGCTCTAGCAAGGCAGGAGATCAAAACTGAAAGTGTGTCAGTAGACTAAATACAGGACCTAAATACTCTAGAAGGGGGGGGGGGTTGAATAGAGTATGGAAACTTTTTGCAAAACTCAAAACTTAACAGATTAGCTTTGTGTGAAACTCAGATCTCAAGGCCTTGAGATTTTAGAAAACTGTCTACAACTTTCAAAGGAAAAATAGAAAGCTTCGAGGCCTTGAACTATTATCAATTCTAAATATCTTATGAACCGTAGTTTGATTTGAGTTAAATGCTGCGGGTAATAATCAAACTGTAAATTAAAGAACACAAAGAAATTTACAGAGTTCAGTCCCAATGGACCTAATCTCTGCCTGAGGGATCTAATCTCACCCGGATTGGGTAAACACTTCTTATTACTCACACAGAAACAACCTTAGATCTTCAAGCCTAAGTGATTTCCCTTACACCTATAGAGCTTGTGGTTCCTAACCTATCTAGTTCCAGCTACTAACTGTTGAGCTAACAAGAACCTCTTGTTGTTAACTTGAACAACTAACAACTAGGTTAAGTGAGGTTTAAGATAATTAAAAGATACACAGATTACTTTAGAAGTGAAGAACACAGTAGAAGAGATAAGCTATTGAAGCCTGGATGTGTTCTTCTGGAAACTGGATTGATTTGATCTTCTGGAATCTGGATTGAAGCTTGAATCCTTGTGTGTTTGAATGAATGATCTCCCACGTATTTGTCACACCTTTCTGAGTATTCTGAAAGCCTCTATCTATATCTTCAAAATTTAAACCAGTCTCTTTTATGCACAGCTGCAACTGATTGAGATATTTTAGGATCTCACTTCCTACAAATCCTCCTTCTCTTTTCAACTGAAATTCAAACAGCTCTAAGTGGATATCCGTTGGAGTTTGTTGAGATAGCTCTTCCACGTTTAACAAACCTGCAACAACATTAAAACACAACAACAACAGAATCCAGAAAGATAACAGTGCTATGACTGTTTGGTTTTCCAGTTTCTGATAAAACTGGTTAAAAGATTAGGACAGTAATCTGTTTAACTCATAATACATATAAATCATGAAAAACAAGTTAAATACTCTTAGAAGTCAATGAATAATCACAATAATAAAAATCACAACCTGCAAGAAAGAATCAACTTAGTTCTGTAAAAACTGTCACCAGCTCAAGGCACATCTCAAGGCCATGGA
Source organism: Linanthus parryae (assembly GCA_023055425.1). Lineage (NCBI taxonomy): Eukaryota > Viridiplantae > Streptophyta > Magnoliopsida > Ericales > Polemoniaceae > Linanthus > Linanthus parryae. Next base: position 68,139,653 of record JALGPY010000007.1, on the reverse strand, counting down.
GCTCTGAACCTGCTTCGCAGATATTCAAAGTTAAACCCATAAAACTTTGATTCTTCCTGTTCTGATCATCTGCAATTGTGTTAGATATGTAAATAGTGTAAACTATAAGTATATTCAGTAAATCCCTGATTTGTATAATCAGATATCTAATCTGCAACACAGAACTGTTAGAACATATAGCAGGATAAAACAACTCTCAAGGCTTTGAAGCTCTGTCAGAATCTCAAGGCCTTGAAGTATTTTAAATGCTTTGCTGCTTATGTCTTTGTCTTTCATCACTCAAAACAATTACCATCCAAGACACATTCTAGGCTCTTTGAATCAACAATCTCCCCCTTGATGAAAGACAAAACCTACAGTCTTGTATAGATTTCCTGCCACTCATTATGAAAATAAGATAACCACAAAATGCAGATACAATGGACAATAATACCAGATAGATAACCAGTATACCACAGATAATCAGCAAAAATTTACATATAACCACAGATTTACATATAACCACTGTAATATAATAACACAACTGATTAAAACCAAAACAACTGAGTATTATTATTATTCAAATACTGCAAACACAAAAACACATAATTTCTCCCCCTTTTTGACTTTCATCAAATAAGGATGAATAAATGTTGGATCATTACTCAGAGTCATTAAAAAAACTTGAACAAAATTATTGCTAAAAAGTCAAGGCCTTGAGAACAGAAAAGAAGAAGAGAAAGAAATAGAAGGTCAAGGCTTTGGCATTCTCTGATCTTCACTACTTCTTTGATGTCTGGCCTTTCTCTGAGCCTTCTCCAACTTCTTCTTCACTTGCAGCATCTTCAGCAGACTGATTACCTTCTTGTTCAGCTTCCACTTCTGCAACAACTTCTTGAATTATCTCATCCACTTTCTTCTTAACCTGTACTTAATCCCCTCTATAGCTGCATCAACACCTGTGTCTTCACCAACATCTTCTTCAGCAGTTTGTTCATACAAATCCTTTGAAGTAAGCACCACTGGAATTGGCTTATTTTTCTTCTTCGGAAAATCTCCCAGCCTTTCATCTGAATCCACACTGGTATCATAACTAGTAGCAGAAGGTATCTTCTCCAAATTCAAACCCTTGATGACAACATCCAGATTTCCATTCTAACATTCATCAAGCCCTTGAACTAGTTGAATTTAGCTGACAGGTCAAATAACCTTTGTTTGAGATCTTCAATCTCAACCTGCTGATCTTCAAACTTCTCAACCAACAAAGAGTAATCCTCATTGGCTTGTCATTTCCCTGATGTAGTCCCCTTTGGCTTCACATACTCTTTCTCTCCAAGTTCCTCCTTTGAAAAATCTGAATAGAACTTCCAATGTCCTTTCCCAGTCTGAACTACCCCAATCCTCTGAAGTGCAGTCTCATCTATCAACCCAAAACCTCCAGTCGTCTTTTCTTCTCCTTTTACAGGTACATAAAAGTATTCAAAGAAAAGAGGTAACACGTTGGCATATGGAAGAGGATGGTTTCTAGTTCTGGTTTCACAATAAATCATATGCTCCATAACAACTGTTGGCAAGTCTATCTCAAACCCTTGAGATATACATCAAAATAAGAACCTTATCAGTCACTAAATCCCTTGAGTTCTCCCTAGGAACTACACTTCTCATCTGAATTGTAAATAGGATTTTGGCTTCACAGTTGAGCACATAGTGTGTCAACTGCTTTGGACCAGAGGGTACACCATCAATGAAAAACATCTCCTTTGCCTTATCCAGACACTCCTTCCTATCAGGGTAATCTCCAACATTATATTTTCTAGGAATGTCCAAGACTTTGGCAAAAGTCCTATGATCTAACCTCAAATCTACCCCAGCCACTTTTGAAGTAAACACCATTTTATCATCACCTTCAGAAATAAAATTAAGATCAAATAACCTAGTTAACCTAGGATAGGCCTTTGAACTAGGATTTAACACCTTCCAAACATCATTTTCTCTTAACTTTCCCATGCAGTCAATATCCAATATATCCAACAATTCTTCAGAAACCATACTACAGAAAGCTACCTTAGATGAAGCATAACCTTGCATCCATACAGTTCTAACCTCAGAACTAACAAACCAGTCTGTAGGAAGTACATTCTTACCTTGATAACCTTTCTTGGTTGCATCAGCAACCTGCTTAACCCTAGTTTTCTTCTCTGAGGGTTTGCTCTTTTCTTGTTCTCCTTCAGATGGGTTATTCTTGCTTTCTTGAGCAGATTTCCCCCTTTCCTCTTCACCAGTCTTTTTCTTTTCTCCCCCTTTCTTCTTCTCTGACCTAGGTTGATCACCACCCTGAGTCTGTGTCTCCTGCTGTGGATCAATGCTTGAGCCTTCATCTCCCTTCTATGTTTTGGACTTCTTTGCAGGAGGACTGTCCTCATGCAAGCTCTGAGTGTTTTCTGAATCTAAATCAGAAATCACTATATTCTCCTTCTTATTTGCCCTCTTCTTGGATCTGCCAGAAGGCTTTCCCTGTTGCTGAATTCTAGCTGATTTGCGCTCCATTTTGGGGTTTAGGGTTTTGAGAAGAGAATGTGATTGAGAGAAACTGAGAGAGGAGAGAGAGAGAGAGAGAGAGGAGAGTCGTAGAGAATTGAGAGAGAATGAGAGGAAAAAGCCCTGACTTTCAGCTTAATTAGGTGTGAAAAGGATGAGTCATAAAAGGACTCTGCTAAATCAACATGCAAAATAGAATCTTGAAAAAAAAAAAATTTGGATATTTTCGAAAATTCTCTGAGTAATTCAAATATTATACAGTTATCTAAAAAGATAAGATATAATATTTGATGATCCATTTTAAAAAAAAAAATATTACAGATATTTTCAAGACATAAAGAACAATCTCAAGGCCTTGAGATTTTCTGCAGTTTGAGAAACTTCAAAGCTTTGAGCTATACCTTCAAGGCTTTGGAAAGTATAATCTCAAGGCTTTGAGATTTCAGCACATAATCACATATAAGTACTAATACTCCCCCTAAACCAATGCATCCTTATTTAACATCCCCAATTCAAGCCTTAGAGATGAAAACCTATCATCTGGCAAAGGTTTAGTGAAAATATCAGCAATCTGCATTGAAATAGAAATAAATTTTAAAACAACATCACCTTGTTCTGCATGATCTCTAAGGAAATGATGTCTCACATCTATGTGCTTGGTTCTTGAGTGCTGGACTGGATTCTTAGAGATTGAGATAGCACTTGTGTTGTCAAAATGAATAGGCACATTTCTGAAATTGTAGCCAAGATCTCTATGTTGCTGAGCAATCCATAACACTTGTGAACAGCAAGCACCAGCTGCAATGTATTCAGCTTCTGCAGTGGATAATGCTACAGAATTTTGATTTTTGGAATGCCAACTGATCAATGAAGATCCAAGAAATTGACAGCATCCAGAAGTACTTTTCCTGTCTACTTTATATCCTGCAAAATCTGCATCTGAATAGCCACTCAACATAAAATTAGATCTTCTTCGATACCAAAGCCCCAAGTCTCTGGTTCCATTAAAATATCTAAAAATTCTTTTCATTGCAGTTAAATGACTTTCCTTAGGATCTGCTTAGAATCTAGCACACATACAGACACTGAACATAATATCAGGTCTACTAGCAGTTAAATACAACAGTGATCTAATCATACCTCTGTATTCCTTTTGATTCACACTATAACCATTTGAATCTTTGTCTAAAGAGAGTGATGAACTCATAGGGGTCTTAAGCACCTTGGACTGTGACATATTGTACTTATTCAATAAGGCCTTGGTATACTTTCCTTAATGTACAAAAATTCCTTTCTTCATTTGTAAGATATGAAGTCCAAGAAGGAAATTCAGTTCACCCATTAAGCTCATCTCAAACTCCCTGCACATCAGACTAGAAAACTCTTTTGAAAGAGCATCATTAGTAGCACCAAATAAAATATCATCTACATAAATCTGAACTACTAACAAATCACTTTGATGATGTTTAATGAAAAGAGTATTGTCAACTAGGCCTCTTTTGAAGTTATTTTCAAGTAGAAATTTTGAAAGCCTGTCATACCAAGCCCTTGGAGCTTGTTTAAATCCATAAAGAGCTTTGTCCAGTTTATAAACATGATCAGGAAAGTTTTCATCTTCAAAACCAGGTGGTTGTGCTACAAAAACATCTTCTTGTAAATATCCATTCAGAAAAGCACATTTGACATCCATTTGATAAAGCTTTATGTGATTGTGAGATGCAAATGCAAGAAGTATTCTAATAGCTTCTAACCTGGCAACAGGAGCAAAAGTCTCCTCATAATCTATACCTTCTTCCTGATTATATCCTTGAGCTACCAGTCTGGCTTTATTTCTTACCACTTTGCCATTCTCATCAAGCTTGTTTCTGAATACCCATCTGGTTCCAATAACTGATTTCTCTTCAGGTCTGGGAACCTGATTCCATACCTTGTTTCTTTCAAACTCATTCAGATCACTCTGCATTGCAATGATCCAGTCTGCATCTTCTAGTGCTTCCTTGGTATCTTTAGGCTCAATCAAAGATACAAATACACAAAAAGCACACAAGTTCTTCAACTGTCCTCTTGTCTGAGTTCCAGTTGATGGATCTGATATAATGTTATCAGCTGGATGATCTGCAAGGTACTTAAACTTCTTTCTTGGTATCCAGGAATTTTCTCCTTCAAGGCTTTGAGTCCTTGAAACAGTATAGGGAGCATCATAGAAACTTTCAGCTTCTGTCTCAAGGCTTTGAGATTTTAGTTCAGCAGGAGGTTCAAGGCCTTGAGATTCTGCTGATTGATTCTGCACATTAGTTTTGCCTTTGTCTTCTTTCACAGAATCATCATCTGATTCATGCTTGTTCAAATCTAGATCTGCAAAACTTTCACTCAGAGAACCCTTAGTACTTTCATCAAAGATTACATGAATACTCTCTTCCACAATCTTGGTTTTTCTATTATAAACTCTATAAGCTTTGCTAGTTTGAGAATATCCAAGAAATACACCTTCATCACTTCTAGCATCAAACTTACCAAGATTGTCTTTACCATTATTATGCACAAAACAGATACAACCAAAAGGTTTAAAATAAGAAACAATAGACTTTCTACCTTTAAACAGTTCATAAGGGGTCTTTTTCAAAATAGGTCTAATCAAGCATCTATTCAGCACATAATTGGCAGTGTTAACAACTTCTGCCCATACGAACTTTGGCAAATTATTTTCAAGAAGCATGGTTCTAGACATATCCTCAAGTGTCCTATTTTTCCTTTCAACTACTCCATTTTTCCGTGGAGTTCTAGGTGCAGAAAAGTTGTGTGAAATGCCATGCTTTGCACAAAACAAATCAAAGTCAAGTTGATCAAACTCCCTACCATGATCACTTCTAATAGATGCAACAGGTAAATTTTTTAAAGTTTGTAGCTCTTTGCACAATCTAGAAAATTCAAATAAAGCTTCAGTTTTGTCTCTAATAAACATCACCCAAGTAAATCTAGAATAATCATCTATTATAACAAGCATATACTTCTTACCTTTTGGAGTCTGAACTCTCATAGGACCACACAAGTCCATATGCAACAGTTCTAATGGTCTAGAAGTACTTACAAAGTTCTTTGGCTTGAATGAGCTTCTGGTTTGCTTACCTTGTACACATGCCTTGCAAACCTCACAATTTGAAAATTTCTGTGATGGTAAACCTCTTACCAAGTCCTTTGAGATGAGTTTATTCAATGTATGTATACTAATATGCCCATGCTTTCTGTGCCAAAGGTTTGAATCTTCTTTCAAGGCCTTGAGGCATTTTAGCTTGTAACCTGCAACACTGTTAGTACTCATAGCATATAGATTATATGATCTAGGAGCAGTGAGTATGCGATCACCAGATTTCTCATCTTGCACCACACATTTCTCCTTGTCAAATATAGCCTTATAACCTTTATCACATAACTGAGATATACTAAGCAGATTATACTTAAGTCCATCTACTAGATGGACTTAAGTCCATCAGATATAGAATTAATAGAACCATTACCAATACTTCCTATACCTAGGATATTGCATTTTGCTTTGTGACCAAGTGTGATTGTTCCTCCAGATTTTTCTGTAAGTTCAGTAAAGAGAGACTTCTTTCCACTCATATGTCTGAAACATCCACTGTCTAATATCCATTTCTGATCTTTCAAGGCCTTGGTGACATCCTGCAAAAACAAATCATTGCCTAAACAGGCTGTTAGACCAAGTGCAGAACTTTGAGTCATACTCAGAATCAGCCATGCTTGGTGGCCTAATTCCTTTTCGAACCCAAATCTGCCTAACCTGTCCCTTAAGCTGATAGGGATAAGTACATGATGTGAGGTTTTGATCTTCTGAAGGGACAAGTTAATCTAACATGACCAATTTTTCCACAGTAATGACATTTTGGAGAATGTCTGCTACCAGATTTGACAAAAGTAGTTTGGCCTTTCTTCGGAAAATTTGGATTATAGCCAATCCCACTTTTATGCATTGATTTCAAAATTCCTCCAAGAATGAGATTCAGATTATGTTCTGAACCTGTAAAACTAGCTAGGACCTTCTTGGACTCTTGAAGTTTCTCAGTCAAAGAACAGATCTATTGTTCTAAATTCTCAGAATGAGTCTTTAGATCAACATATCTTTCAGTCAAAAGAGTGTTTTGATCAACAACCTCTTTTATCTGTGCCTTCAAGGCTTTGAACCTGCTGTCCAAGGCCTTGAAGTCCTTTTCAAGCTTTATCATAGAAACTTCAACAGTTTTGTTTGAAAAAACTAGGTCCAGATTTTCTTTTACCTGCTCATGAATCTTAATCTTTAAAGCATAAATCTCATTTCTATAACTTTCCTCATTTAAAAACATACTTTTAAGAATTTCAGGAAGTACATCAAAAGGACTAGCAAGTAGATCTTTTACCATATCTTCAATATGTCTGTCTGGTGATTTTTCCTCATCATGCTTTGCCATGAAGCATAAGTTTGCTTGATCTTCATCTGTGTCTGAGTCACTTGATGAATCAGAATCACTCCAGGAAGCCATCATGGCTTTCTTCCTTCTGTTGTCACTGTCTTTCTTCTGAAATTTCCTGTTCTTCTTCTTTTGTGGACAGTCCCTTACTAAATGATCTGCATCACCACACTCAAAACAATTCATTACTTTAGTTTTATGTGACTGTGATGAAGTTTACCTTTGTAGTGCTTGCTGCCTGAAGGTCTTTATCTCTCTCTGTTGTAATCCCTGTTACCAGAGTTTCTTTTCTTCTTGAGAATCTTGGCCAAGGCCTTGGAGATCAATGCTAAAGCCTCTTCATCATCAGGCTCATCTTCAGTCTCAAGACTTTGAGACTTTTCACTGTCTTTTGCCTTAAGTGCTGAGTTCCTGATGTTTTCACTCAAATCACCTTCCACATCCTTCATAGACATTTCATGAGTGAGCAGCTTTCCTTGTAGATCATCTAGCTGAAGAAGACTTAAATCCTGAGCTTCCTCAATGGCTGTTGTCTTTGGCTCCAACTTGGCTTTTGGAAAGCTTCTCAGAATCTTTCTGACCTTCTCCTCATTTGAGAACTTCTTTCCCAATGACTCCAGATTGTTCACCACATCAATGAATCTTTTGAACATCTCCTTGATGGTCTTATCTGAATTCATCTTGAACAACTCATATTGCCTCAGAGGTATGTTGATTTTGGTCTTCTTAACCCGGCTAGTTCCTTCATATATCACCACCAGTTTATCCCATACTTCTTTCGCACTCTTGCAGTTTGACACTCTGTTGAACTCATCTGCATAAAGAGCACAGTATAACATATTCATAGCCTTGTAATTTTTTGATACCTTTTCCAGTTCAGTAACTGAAAAATTTTCCTCATACTTGATACATCTGAATCCATCAATTGTAGTATAGTACTCATGAGGACCATTCTGAACTATTGACCACAGTTCCATGTCTTGATCTATGATGAACATCTTCATCAATGTCTTCCAGTGCATGAAGTTATCACCACAGAACAATGGAGGTCTGTTGGCTGCCCTTCCTTGTGAGAATCCACAATCTCCTACATTACTCATAGTCACCAGATTGTTAGATCTAAAACAGTGACACAAGCTCTGATACCAATTGAAAGTGTGTAATGTAGACTAAATACAGGACCTAAATACTCTAGAGGGGGGGCTTGAATAGAGTATGGAAACTTTTTTCAAAACTCGAAACTTAACAGATTAGCTTTGTGTGAAACTCAGATCTCAAGGCCTTGAGATTTTAGAAAACTAACTGAAACTTTCAAAGGAAAAATAGAAAGCTTCAATGCCTTGAACTATTATCAATTCTAAACAGCTTATGAACTCTAGTTTGATTTGAGTTGAATGCTGCAGATAATAATCAAACTGTAAAGTAAAGAACACAAAGCAATTTACAGAGTTCAGTCCCAATGGACCTAATCTCTGCCTGAGGAATCTAATCCCACCAGGATTGGGCAAACAGCCCTAGATCTTCAAGCCTAAGTGATTTCCCTTACACCTATACAGCTTGTGGTTCCAAACCTATCTAGTTCCAGCTACTAACTGTTGAGCTAACAAGAACCTCTTGTTGTTCACTTGAACAACTAACCAATAGGTTAAGTGAAGAACACAGTAGAACAAGTGAAGAACACAGTAGAAGAGATAAGCTATTGAAGCCTGGATGTGTTCTTCTGGAAACTAGATTGATTTGATCTTCTGGAATCTGGATTGAAGCTTGAATCCTTGTTTGTTTGAATGAATGATCTCCCACGAATTTGTCACACCTTTCTGAGTATTCTGCAAGCCTCTATCTATATCTTCAAAATTCAAACAGTCTCTTTTACCCATAGCTGCAACTGATTGAGAGATTTTAGGATCTCAGTTCCTACAAATCCTCCTTCTAATTTCAACTGAAATTCAAATAGATCTAAGTGGATATCAGTTGGAGTTTGTTGAGATAGCCCTTGCACGTTTAACAAACCTGCAACAACATTAAAACACAGCAACAACAAAATCCAGAAAGATAACAGTGCTATGACTGTTTGGTTTTCCAGTTTCTGATAAAGCTGGTTACAAGATTAGAACAGTAATCTGTTTAACTTCTAATACATATAAATCATGAAAAAAAAGTTTAAGACTCTTAGAAGTCAATGAATAATCACAATAATAAGAATCACAAACTTCAAGAAAGAATCAACTTAGTTCTGTAAAAACTGTCTGCAGCTAAGGCACATCTCAAGGCCTTGGAGCTCTGAACCTGCTTCACAGAAATTCAAAGTTAAACCCAGAAAACTTTGATTCTTCCTATTCTGATCATCTGCAATTGTGTTAGATATGTAAATAGTGTAAACTATAAGTATATGCAGTAAATCCCTGATCTGTATAATCAGATATCCAATCTGCAACACAGAACTGTTAGAACATATGGCAGGATAAAACAACTCTCAAGGCTTTGAAGCTCTGTCAGAATCTCCAGGCCTTGGAGTATCTGAAATGCTTTGCTACTTATGTCTTTGTCTTTGTCTTTCATCACTCAAAACAATAACCATCCAAAACACATGCAAGGGTCTTTGAATCAACAAAAACCACTCCAAGGAAAGGAATCCGATACGGTTTTTATCCCTGTTGCAAACAAATCTCTTGAAGTTGAGATTTACAAAAAAGGGAGACAACTAGATCTCAGTGAACTATCTGGGATGCCCCTGGAAGATAGTGATATGGTGGACATGAGGGGAGTAGATGGGGAAAATAATGAAACTGGTCTGGCAGTGTCTGCTACGCAGCACTGCCAATCGCAATGAAAATCTTAAGTTGGAACGTGCGAGGACTCGGCAATCCTGACACGTTCCTAACTCTTCAAGATGAAGTGAAGAGTCAATCTCCCAATTTTTTTTTCCTTATTGAAACACGGCTTGATGAAAAAAGGATGGAACAAATTCAGCGACGTCTCAACTTCCCGAATGGCCACCACGTCAATGGTGTGGGGTTTAGTGGAGGATTATCTTTTTTATGGTCCAATCTTGTTACATTCAAGAGTGTTAACAGTTCAAGATTTCATATTTCTGCATGGATTTGTAATGATAAGGGTGAAAAGGATTGGTTGCTAACGGATTTTTATGGAGATTCGGATGCAAACCAGCGACATAACTCGTGGAGCTTACTAAATAGACTACAGCCATCTCCTGGTAGTAGTTGGCGTGTTTTTGGAGATTTTAACGCCATATCCTCTATTTCTTTAAAGGAGGGAGGAAGTGATGTTAGATTCTCACAAATTGAGCCCTTCATTCAAGCGATGGACAGTTGCGGTGTGATTGATTTGGGATTCTCTAGAGTCCCTTATACTTGGTCCAATCGTCATAGCGATGGTAGTATAATACGAGAACGGCTCGACAGAGCCTTGGCTAATGAAGAATGGAAGGAAAAGTTCTTGTGTGCTCGGGTGGATCATAGAGTACTAGCTAACTCCGATCATGTGGGTATTTAACTCACTATTGATAGGAGCCCTCATATGGATAGAAGGTCAAAAATATTCTTTTTTCGAAGCTTGCTGGATGACTCATCTAAACTGTCGGACACAAGTTGAGCGCACTTGGAAAAATCATGAAAATTTACGTCAAAATCTTCATGGAATGGCAGGTTCGCTTAGAGCATGGGAAAAATTGGAGTTTTGTAGCGTCCGAATTAAGGTTAAGAGACTGAAAGGTGGACTTCAAGTTCTGTGGCAGCAGCAGCAAAATACTCAAGTTATTCAAGAACAACGAAGAACTCAGAGTGAATTAAATAAGGTGCTGCAACAGGAATAAGTTCTATGGAAGCAAAGAAGCAGAGTCACGTGGCTAAAGCAGAGAAGAACGGAATACGAGTTTCTTTCACAAGAAGGCCTCTCAACGCCGGGCTTGAAATTGAATCAGAGGGTTTCAAGATGAAGACGACGTTTGGGTCAGTAGCGAGGCAGGTATGCTCAATCTTCTGACAAACCACTTTGGGTATATCTTCAAATCTGATAACCCTTCGGCAGAAACTATCAGTAAGGTTATGAGTACGGTTGAGAGGGCTATTTCAGACGAGCACAGAACTGCGATGGATGCTGCGTTCTCGCCTGAGGAAATCCATAATGCTCTTAAGGGTATGCACCCACTAAAAGCACCAGGTAAGGATGGTTTCCTTGCTTTATTTTTCCAAAAAATGTGGAATACATTTGGTGGTGAAGTAGTTTCGAAATGCTTGGAGGTGCGAAACAATGGCGCCAATTTGGATGATCTTAATGAAACCACTATAACCTTAATTTCTAAAGTTAAGTAAACCCGTGTTCCAGCTGATTTTAGACCAATTAGTCTTTTTACTAAGGTTTATAAAATTATTGCAAAAATGGTTGCTAATATGATTAAGCCCTATCTTGGTTCAATTATTGGAGAAACCCAAAGTGCGTTCGTTCCGGGTAGACAAATCACTGATAAAGTTCTTGCAGCATTTGAACTTATGCACACCATGAGGACTAGAGTAAAAAGTCAAAGAGGTTACATAGCACTTAAAGTCGACATGTCCAAAGCATACGATAGAGTTGAATGGAGTTTTTGGAGTCCATGATGATTAAACTGGGTTTCGGACCCAATATCACTAGCATTATTAATCGTTGTATCTCATCGGTTAAGTACCCTTTTAATTTGAACGGAGTAGTTGGAGGAGAAATAGTACCTGAATGGGGACTGCGTCAGGGATGTCCTTTGTCGCCTTATCTGTTTTTATTGTGCAGTGAAGGCCTCTCCAGGTCCTTAACAGCTGCAGTTGTAAATGGAGATCTTTCAGGGGTAAAGGCGTCTCGGTGGGGTCCGGTAGTGTCCCACCTATTCTTCGCCGATGATAGCATATTTTGTACACGGGCCAGACACGAGGATAGTACAAAACTTTTACAAGTTATTACAGATTATGAAAATGCATCAGGTCAAAAGGTAAATCTAGCTAAATCTGCAGCCCTCTTTTCAGCAAATGTCTCGGATGAAATCAAAGCCTCCATCAGCGAAGCATGTGGATTCCAAGCAGTGGAGGATCATGAATGCTATCTTGGCCTGCCATGGCCTGCCAAGAGCAATAGGAAGGAATAAGAAACATACTTTCAATTACATACTCGACGGGATCCATAGAAAACTCAAAGGCTGGAAAGAGAAACACTTATCTATTGCTGGTAAAGAAGTCTTGCTTAAGGCAGTTGTCCAAGCCATCCCCAATTATGCAATATCTTGTTTTCTACTACCTATTGGAACCTGTCAAGAAATTGAGCAGATGATGAGGCAATTCTGGTGGGGCAATGAAGAGAAGAATGGTATAAACTGGTTAGCGTGGGACAAGGTCAAACTCAGAAGAGAGGAAGGGGGAAATGGATTCAAAGATATTCAAAGTTTTAACAGAGCATTAACTGCAAAGCAAAGCTGGAGAGTACTGACTAACCCACAAAGCTTAGTGGCTAGAATTCTGAAAGAAAAATATTACGCGCAAGATGATATTATTGAAGCAAAACTAGGTTTTGTACCTTCATATGCTTGGTGATCTATCCATTAAAGGATTCAAGACCTCAAGAGAGGGTTGCGGAAGAAGATTGGTGATGGCAGAATTACCAACCTCTTTAAAGACCCCTGGCTAGTTAGGCCTCCAAAGTTTAAAGTTTTTACTCAGGAACCTGCAAACGCTGACAAAATGGTTCATCAATACATGATTAGTGGAACAAGGAAGTGGAATGTAGCCAAACTGCAACAAGTTCTATTACCCGAGGATGTAGCTGAAGTCCACAAAGTCCCTATTCCGGTTGAGACAACGCCAGATCTGTGGACCTGGGTTCATGAGGAAAATGGGTGTTACTCAGTCAGATCTGGGTATCAAGCAATTACGAACACATAAAGGGATAGTTCACAACCAGAAAGCTCCTCCTCTCCCCACAGGTGGTCGAAAGATTTGTGGAAACTGAGAATTCCCCGAAAGATTTTATTTTTCATTTGGAGGATTTACAGAGACATACTACCGACCAAGGAAAAGTTAATCTCAAGAGGTCTCAAAACCAATGGTAAGTGCCCCTTCTGCAATCAGAATGAAAGCTCGAGACATGCTTTATTCGACTGTGACAAAGCAAAGTCCTTTTGGGACAAGTTTCTAAATCTAGAAACGAAACAGAAGTTGCATGCACCGATTCCAGGGGATAATTGGTTTCTCGCGTTATTTGAAAGATTCAACATCGAAGAGAGAATACTATTTTGTGTGGGTTTGTGGATCGTATGGAACAATCGCAACAACTTCATTTTCAATGGGATCTCTTTCTTGATAGTTCAAATGATCCTCAAAGTGGAAAGTTACCTGGAATTAACACAAACAACAGGGACGGAAAGCTCTCACTCAGATCGCACTGTCGAACAAGTTGAAGAAGACCCAAATTTGGATCCGCCTTCAAAACTTCAATTCGATGGCGCCTGGTCTTACATCCGTAGGATTGCCGGCGCCGACGCTGTTATTTTGGATCATCATGGTGAGATTCAGGCGGCAGTAGCTACGAAACTCAGATGGGAGAACCGAGCCAAAGAAGCCGAAGCGATGGCTTAGAAAGAGGCATAGATCTGGCGATTGAACTCAAGATCGAATCTCTCGTAGTGGAAGGTGATTCTCAAACATTGTTGAACCAAGTCTCAGCTTTCAACCCCCAACAGTGTGAAGATAGAACAAGAGTGGAAGAAATTTGCCAAAGAATCAGAGAGAAAATGAAGAGCTTCAAGAAGATAAGATGGAGTTGGGGTGCCTCGGGAGAATAACCGCACAGCTCATCGCCTCGCACAGCGTGGGAAATGTGTAGAAACAGAGTATAGATGGAGTAGTAATGAAACTGCGTGGTTTCTAGATAAAACTGATGTGTAGTTGCTCTTAATTAAAGTTGTTTCTCAAAAGAAAAAAGTAAGATAGTTTATTTCTTATAAATAAGTCGACAGAAAAAGAAAGTTTAAAGAATTGGTTGGGACGTCTAGATTTTTTTTTAAAAGAATTGATTAGAACGGAGGGAGTAGAGATTTGTCATTCAAACTAATCATATATTTATCTTAGAAAGAAGTGATTTGAAGAAACTTAACAGTGGATGATAATACCACATGGATTATGCGAAGTTTTATTGTTCTTAAATTTTGTTACCTGATAGTAGGAGCTTAGCCCGCGGTTGTACTACTCTGCAGGAGCGCATGCTATTCTTTCTTACAGCAACGAACGTTCGAGTACGATATTTTTTTATTTTGGTTTTATAAAAGAGAGGTATAGTTATGTTTGGATTCCACCAATTTTGTCCAATGTCTTTCTTTTGTGTGGCAGATTATGTAGCAGATTGCACCTTACACTAGGTAGTTTTGAGGGAGCTCTAGATTGGGAATTATTCTCCAAATTAGCAATGTTCAGGTCAAAAACTCCATTAAAGTAACAACAAATTTGTCCACAACATTATGTACTTTAAATTACCGGTTATATATTTTAATTACTAAAATTGGTGCTTACATTAAAAAACACAAACAAAATATTTTATTCGTCCAGACTTAGTCAAACACACGGAACTCCGGATTAATTCATCCCAAACAGTTCAATTCAATAACATGAACTTTGATAGTGGTGGGACCATGTTATTGAATTGAACTGTTTGGGATGCATTTGGGACACATGATTTGGGACATATAGCATTACTCTTTTCAGCCTATTTTTTTTTCTCTTTCTTCCGCGTGTCGTGCACCAATTGGACCTTTGGGTCAACTTTTGTTATAAATGACTGAGATTCACTCAGCATAACCACTGTTCGATTTTCAGAATTTTCCATCTTCAAAGGAAATGACTGTTTTTATTAATATTTAATTATACATTTTCCACTCGAAAAAAATCATTAATTTTATTTCAAAATAGTTACATTAATCTACTTTTAGCTACTTTATCCAAACACTCTAGATAAAAGTAGATTTTTAGCCAAATCGCTCACTTACTTCAGCTCATCCAAACAACTCCAATATCTTGTTTCAGAGCTACAAGATATATCTCCACATAGAATACATTTGGCGTTTTGAGAAGATTTCCTCTGAGAGGAATGGGAAAACAAACGAAAACCTGAGGACATGAAAATAAAGAGAATGCTGAAAATGAAACCGCGAGCGTTCGGCTGCGATGAATATTTTGGTCAAAAGTTTGCGATAACTTAACATACACACTTTTTGCAAATGTATTAATGGTCAATTATGCAAAGAGGTAAACGGGCCCCTTCCACGATTATATCAGCACATCTGACGACACTTCATGTATGTGCAGCTAATGATCCAAAGTCCAAAGTCCAAAGCGATCAAAAGACGAAATGGATTAAACATGTTTTTCTCGGGAACCTGATACATCATAAGGAACACAGGTGAAGAACCAAGTATTCATTTTTCATGTTTGGCCATTCGTACAATTGGACTCTTCTCTAGAAAATGAAAAAAACAAAAAAAAAAAAACAAAAAACAAAAAATTATAACAAAATAAAAATTTACTTGAAATCAGATAGATTTGAATTAGCTGAGCAGTATTGAACTCAATTAGCTTGATTATACTGGATATTAGACATCACAAAAAATTTCGCAAAGTAAAAACCTCCGACCTGTTCGGAGATCTTGAGAGGGCGACTAGGGTTTCAAACTTTTCTTGCTTTCAACGCCGGGGCTTCCTACCGTTGCTTCTGCACTCGCCGACGGGTAGGATAGTATCTCCTGATGGCTACGGCAACAAGCAAAGACTCTGCGTACGACATGGATACTCTTACACATGGCTTCGGGAAGCTGTTCGTGGTGGAGGAGATGGTGGACGTCTTCGACGACGAGTACTGCAACAACGCCATTGAAGGATAAGGCCCATGCCTTATTGGTTCGTTCCTCTTCCCAATACACTTTAACGTTTGGGCTATGAAGGTCCTCTTCAAAAAAATCTGGCTAGAGGGCGAAGAATTGAAAATCCACGAACCGAGACCTAACCGCTTCATCTTCCAGTTCCCATCAAAGGCTGCTTTGGAGAAAGTCTTGAACGGTGGTCCATGGGTCTTGGACAACAATGTGCTCGCACTCAAACCTTGGACGATTACCACACAAATAGAAGAACTGGACTTTGACAGTATTGAAACCTGGGTTCGGATTGTGAAGCTTCATTTTTTCCTCCAAACTGAAGCTGATCTCAAAAGAGTGGCAGGGCGTGCTGGGCATTCTCTCTGGCCCAGACGGGGATTACATGAGGGCGAGAGTTCGAATAAAGCTCTCCGATCCACTCGTGAGAGGGGGTTATATTTCTGTGAAGGGCCAACGAATTTGGATTGATTTCAAATTCGAGTGAATTCCCGGAGTATGTGCATGGTGTGGGTGCTTCGGACACTATGACGAAGAGTGTCCGGTCAAATCTGATGGTGAGAAGAAAACATAAAATTCGGGGTTTGGTGAATGGTTATTCTTTCGACCCGCGCCGAGAAGATGGCTCATCGATGTCTTCAACAAGGCAGTGGAAATTCAGAAAATATGAAGTACTGCCGATCTGAAGGACCAGGATGTAGCTTATAGTCAGAAACAGAACGTGGATGAGGATGACTGGGGGTTCAAGGCAGAGGTTTTTCCGGAGGATAGCGGCGGTGATGGTGATATGATGAAGACGGACGGCTCTGATTCGGTTTCAGAGGAAGATAACGCCAAAAATTCTGCTGAAAATGTGGTATCTTTCACTAACCCGTTAGCAACTACTGGAGATGAAGGAAAAACAAAGCCAGCAACAAAGCTCACCGCTGAATAGAAGGGTAAGGGTACTGTTGCAGAAACTCGGAAGACTACTAGAGGCGCAAACGCAAGGTCAGTGAGGCTGGTTTCTCTCCGGACCCGAAGGACAAGATGAAAGAGAAGATCTAGGATGGTATTAAGTTTTCAAGTGGCAGAGGCTCGAGAGGAAGGGGAAATGGAGGCAGAGGCTCGGGTAGAGGATCCAAACCACATTTTAGCTCGGATTCTTATGCGATGGATTTCTTAAGTATGGATAGGTAGGCAAACCAGAGAGGTCAGCCCTGTATACAGCTTGGCCATAAAGCACATACCAATACTATTTCGCGAGCTAAAAACGCTAGGGGTACTCACGTGTCTGTCGCGGTAGCAGAAAAATCTCATTAAGTTACGCCACATGTTCTGCTAACCAGTTTCCGCCACAGGACGGTGTAGCCTCAAAGAAACCAACTACTATATTGGCTGAGGCTGTTAAACAGCCTAGCGAGGCGTAATAAATCTCCTGAGATGGAACGGCTTGGCAACACCCGTAGCGTTGTGTCTCTTTGCGATTTTGTGAGGAGACAACAACCAAACCTGGTTTTCTTGATGGAGACCAAGATGTATGCAAGTGATATGGGTTGGATAAAAGGAAGTTGGGTTTTCAGAATGGCATCTACCGCGACTGTGATGGAAGTGGTGGAGGCAGAAGAGGAGGACTATCATTAATGTGGGATGACACAGTCAGTTTTAGTATGATAAACTGGTCTGATCATCACATTCATGGTACAATCAGCTTGGAGGATGGAGTTCATCAGGGTTACTTTACAGGCTTTTATGGGGATCCTGACATGTATGAGAGACATAATTCTTTGAGCCTTCTTGAGAAGTTATGTCCCTGGGTCAGCCATTGTGTGTAGTTGGAGATTTAAACGCTTTCACGTCAATTGTGGAGAAGGAAAGGGGGAAGAGCATTCCCCTTCAGCCAGATAGAGGGTTTCTGTAGTGTTATTCACCCTCTTCAACTAAGGTACATGGGCTACTTTGGTTGTCAGTTTACATGGAGTAATAATTAGGGTGACGAGGCATCAATCAGAGAGAGAGAGGCTCGATCGTTGTCTGGTTTCAGACGAGTGGATTGATCTTCTTGGAAGAGCTAGAGTTCAGCATTTATTGGCTGAAGTATCAGATCATGTTCCGATAGAGGCCTATTAGAGTCATGGTTCCGTGACACGTAGGAGAACATCTTCGAGACGTTTTCAGTTCGAAGCTATGTTGCTTCACCACGAAGGATGCAGGAACATTGTAGAGGAGGCGTGGTCCAGTTCAGTCTCTCAGATTGGGGGGAAACTTCGGCTACAGCAGGTGCCCTGAAACATTGGGAGGCCACTTCGTTCGGTTACATTAAAAGGAAGTTGAAAAGATTGAGAAGTCGTTTATTGCAGTTAACTAAAGGAACACAGTCACGCACGACTTTGCTAGAAGCCAAATCAGTGAAAGAGGAGATCCTTCGTGTCCTCGTCAGGGAGGAGGAGATGTGGCGTCAGAGGTCTAGGGATACTTGGATGAGAAAGGACGATCAGAATATGGGTTTCTTTCATCGCAAGGCTACAGTTCGGAGAGCTTGAAACCGAATCAGTGGAATTGAGAACGAAGCAAGGGTGTGGGTTCAGGACCCAAAGCAAATTGTTGAGACTTTGGAGAACTATTTCCGAGAGATTTTCACCTCATCCCATCCATCACGACATAAGATGGGGTTGGTTATGCCCGGTTTGAAGGAACTAGTCTCCCTTGAACAACGAGCCTTTATTAATAAGGCCTTTACAGGAGCAGAAGTGAGAGAGAGAAGCGATGCGACAACTTGCTCCAGTTAAAGCCCCTGGACCCGATGGATTCCCAACTCTCTTTTATCATAAGTACTAGGGTATTATAGGCTCGGATGTCGAAAACACTTGCCTACAAATACTCAATGGAGATGCAGATCTATCAAGTTTCAATCACACGCTTATCGCCTTAATTCCAAAGGTGAAGCAGGTACGCAAGGCCACTGATTTACGTCCTATTAGTCTCTGCAATACGATTTATAAAATCATTACTAAGGCGATGGCGAACAAACTTAAGATTATTCTTGATTCTATAATATCTGAAAATCAAAGCGCTTTTGTTCCCGGGAGATTCATATCAGATAATACTATTTCTGCTTTCGAGTTGTTGCATACAATGAAAAACAGAAAGAAAGGAAAAGTGGGTTTTTTAGCTTTAAAAGCTGACATGAGCAAAGCGTACGATAGGGTGGAATGGGATTTTCTTGGGGATGTCTTGGAGAGAATGGGAATCGGCTACAGATGGATTAATCTGGTGCTAAAATGTGTATCGACAACTTCCTACAGTCTCATTGTTAATAGGGAGGTTCATGGATCTATTATTCCTCAAAGGGGGTTGCGTCTAAGATGACCGCTTTCCCCGTATCTTTTTCTACATGTTAGTGAAACCCTCTCACGAAGCTTATCTCTTGCAGTGCAGGACGGACGACTTTCTGGCCTTACGGACTCGAGGAGTGGTCCTACTATATCTCATTTCTTTTTTGCATATGACAGTTTTCTCTTTAAGAAAGACACAACTTCTGAGATAGGAGTTTTACGCAGCATTCTCCATGAGTATGAGGTGGCTTCTGGCCAGGTTCTTAATTTACAGAAATCGTCAGCGGTTTTCTCCGACAATGTCAACTTGGAAGAGAGAGTCAGTCTTAGCCTGCTTTGTGGAGTACAGCTAGTTGAAGAGCACGCCAGTTATTTGGGACTTCCTACTACAATGGGAAGAAGAAGAACTACTACTTTTTCGTATCTTCCAGAGCGGGTTTAAAAGCGATTGAAAGGTTGGAAAGGGAACGAACTTTCGCTGTCGGTAAGGAAGCTCTCATTAAAGCAGTTGTGCAAGCTATCCCAAACTACACAATGGGGTTTTTTCTGCTTCCTAAGAAAACATGTACAGATCTTGAAAGAATGGTGCGTCAATTTTGGTGTGGGAAGTTCGAAGGATAGAAGAAATATGCACTGGGTAGCATGGGAGAAGATGAAGAAAGCTAAAGAAGATGGTGGTATTGGATTTCGTGATTTTCACGATTTCAATTTTGCAATTCTAGCCAAACAAACTTGGCGAATACTCAGAAATCCTAACAGCCTCGTAAGTCGGATTTTAAAAAGAAAGTATTTTCGCAATTCTATCATTTCGGATGTATTTCATTCCTCAAATGCCTAAATATCATACGCTTTCCGTAGTATCTTGGAGGGCAGAGATCTTATTAAAACGGGGTTAGTGTGGTCAGTGGGAGACGGCAGCCGGGTTTCAGTGTTTAAAGATAAATGGCTTCCGAGACCTAGTACGTACAGCAGAATCTCTCGCGACCCCCAGGTCTGGAAGATCGTACTGTAGATTTCTTGATTGATCCGATCACGAAATCGTGGGATGAGGCACGACTTAATCAACTACTTTTGGCTGTAGACGTTGAAGTTGGGCATAATATTTCTATCGGGCATGGAAAGTCTACGGATACTCTATCGTGGCTGCATTAAGATGACGGGTTATACTCTGTGTCCACGGGCTACAAAATTCAACTAATTCGATCTAAGGGAGAACCATCAACCTCAACGGGGCATATCAACAGAATATGGCTACAAGAATTATGGAAGCTCAAGGTTCCAATGAAGCTTCTTCAACCGGTTTGGAGACTCTGGCACAACTCCGTACCCTTAGCATCCAGATTGAAGGACAGAGGCATTGAAGTAAGCCCCTACTGTCAACTATGTGAAGGTAAGGTTTTGAAACAGAGGAGCACACGTTTATGCTTTGTCCGTTTTCTCGTCAAACCTGGAATTTAGCTATGGGGAATGATTTATGTATTCCCAGCAACACTTCTTTTCGAGAATGGTTGGCCAATGTGATGTCAAATGAGCCAGATCAGTTTTGTGCTAATTTTGTGGCTACAGTCTGGTCCTTGTGGCGGCAACGAAACAATATTCTTTTCAATGGATTAATCCGATCGCCTAGTGATGTTGCAAATGATGGAATCGGCTATTTAAATGGGTTCAGGGAGGCACATTTGAAGGGTATCCTTGGTGATGAATTCACAGCTAGTGATGGAGATTCGGTTTCTTGGCAGAGACCTTCACCCATGCGGGTAAAACTGAATTCGGACGCTGCCTGGGAAACGCACGGAATAGCTATGGGGACTGGGTGTATTCTACGCAACGAAGGGGGATCATTTATTGCAGGTCGACACAAGAGGTTTCCTCGCCTTAGTTCCCCACTTATTGCTGAACTGGTAGCAGTGGCCGAAGGTCTTCGGCTTGCAAAGGAATTGAACGACTCGCAGGTTGAAGTTGAAATGGACAGTTTATCTGCTGTAAAATTGCTTAAGGACGGGTACTCAGGGAAAATGAAGGTGGTGAATGCAATTGCTGACATGAAGGTAATTATTGAAGAAATAAGAACCCTACTGGTTACCTTTGATAGTTTCGATCTTTCGTTTGCTCCCCGAGACAGTAACAAGTTAGATCACACTTTCCCTTAGAAAGATGTGTTAGAGGATGATATGTCCTATTATAATGTGATCCCGATCTGGGCTGAGAATGTTTTTACTCTTGATATCTTGGACATGACTACCCACTATTAATGAAAGAATTTTTCCCTAAAAAAAGAGATATTAGACATTGATCATGTTTGGAGGCACTATTTGAAAAGTTTGTGTGATAGCGGATTTTTATCGGGTTGAAGTAATTCGAGAAGTTCCGAGTCTCCACACACACGAACACGGTTAACACTTCTAACTTGATACTTTTTTATTGATTGATTACAAAATACAGAAACTACCAGTGTTAAAACAGAAAAGCAAACTAACCCTATTTATCGGTTCGACCCCTGAAGTTTTAAAAACCGGATCTGTCATCGAACCAGTGTGGCACTGGTTTGCGGTTCAAACGGTCGAACCGTATATTTGCAAAAATGTATATAATTTATATTTATATACATACATATTATTAAATCATTAAACATTAACTTTGAAAACCTTAATATGCCAATCAAACATCATAAAAATTCATAAACAAATCTGTAACATTAATACAAATAATTTTTTTATTTTATTTTATAAATATTCTAATAAAATTATTCAAAATTTACAAATAGTTTTTTAAATAGGAAAATAAAAACTTTTACATTTTTTTGCAAACTAATTTCTAATATTCTTAAAGTGTAAAACTATAGAAAACACACTTTTATCTAGAAAAAAATTAATACTCCTAAAAATTTGCGTTTAACAGTAAGAAGTAAAAAACGTGGCACTTGGAGTATGTTCCTATCCACACGTCCATCTTGAAAATCAGATTTATTAATTTGTTTCTATCCGTCAAACGCTACACCGTGGCTGGGTAGCCATAAAGGCACCTATCGGACACAATAGGAAGCAAGCTAAGAGATGGTAGTGATGTAGATAGAATTTTTCCCTCCCACATAACGGGAGCAAATATCCATGGGCCACTCGAGGGATGGTTCTTATAAAACGTCTGACCAGACTCAGATAAATCAATATAGGATATTGAAGTTATCTGCTTGGATAAGACTATTCCCAGGATTGAGAAACTATGGGTTAGATATACGAGTGTTACTTGTATGTCTCGTGTCCAATCCTGGATATAGAGACAAAGGGATGAGACAATACTTGCACAAGGTTTATCAAAGTGATGACTATTCCTATTAGTTGGGTGGCATGGATGTGTTGCTAGATACCGCCATGTTAGTAACTTGTTACTACCAACTATGTCGGAACCTATGGGGTCACACTCCATATGGATCAAACTAGACTTGGGAATTAATTAATATGATTAATTAAATAGAAGGATCCAAACGCATCTACTTGAAAACTTAGTAGGACTAATTTGCAAGGCAAACTAATTCATATATAGACATGATTAGGAGTTGCAATATGTACTAATTCATGTATGGACATGATTATGACTAGTTTGCAAAGGGAACTAATCCATGTAAGGACATGATTATGAGAGGGGCTAATATGTAGTTAACAAGGATTTGTTGGACTATATATATAAGCACTCATAGATTATTCTCTAAAAGTGTGTTATAATTGTTATAAAACTAGGAGAGAAAAAGAAAGGAGAGAGAGCAAGACAAGGTCTAGACCGAAACCTAGACCCGTCCGCCCCCTACCCGTCGGCCAAAGGAGGCCAAGCCTCCCTTTTGTCTCCTTGTGTGATTCTTCTACTTCCTTCTTCCACCGTTTTCTAGAACACGACGTGGGTAATCTAGATCTTGATACTAGGAGTGGACTATCCATAGAGATGTGAACACAATTTCACGCGTGAAGTCATCACTGGAGAACCCAAATGCATGTAGATACTAGAATCATTTACTATCGTTATGTTGTCTCTACCTTTGATCCTTGGAGGGTCTTGAACGGATTAATTATTGTTTATTCCAGTGCGTATCCATTATCAAAACCCTACAGTGATATCAGAGCCACAGGTAGTAGAGCATAACGTAGTTTATGTGTTACGATTATGTTGTTTTACACTTTAAATTATTGTTTATCGCGTAAAACAGACAAATCAAGCATATTGATGCAATTTATCAACCAAATAAGATTTAATATTAAATGGGATGTAAGTATTAGCGAATTTGAATCACATAGGATGTGAATGTTTTGGATCTTGGTGGCTAGGGTTTTGGCACATACTTGGAAGAAGGGTTTTTCAAACATGGAAACAACTAAACTTGGGCAACAAGGAGTAGGATTTGTTTTGGAAACAACTCCCACAAGGAGGATCGACCCCCATTGTGACTGTCCCTCTTCCTTTCCGCCCAAGACGCCACATGTCCTAGGGCCAAACTGGCCTAGGCGCGCGCGGGTCTGCCGTGCGACCTAGGGCCGGCCCGCCCCTAGGCCTTGTGGTGGTCCTTTAGGGTTTTGGCCAAGCTTGGGGAGGCCTATTTAGCCGTTTTGACCATAGCACATCCAAAAAGAATTAAAATTGACCAAGCGCGTTAAAATTGGATTTTAACTATTTATGTGCTTATTGCAGGGTGATTGAATATGGCCTTAGGTTGTGGTTTGTTGTGGATGCTTATTTGTGGTTTGATTTACGGCATGCGAGCTGATCAAATTAATATAATAGTTAATTAGGATTTACGGCCTGCGATCCGATCTTCTTCTCAACTTGTGAGATCTTTCTATTTATTATAGATGCTAGCTAGTATTAGATAGAATACATAATAGTCAAGACATGGAGAAGAAGCCCAAAGAACACAAACTGATGGAGCATTCCACAAGCCAAGGAGTATGGAAATATCCACAAGAGCTAAGGAGCATGGACCAAAAGATGGAGGCACATGGAGACGAGCTTGCTATTTTGGGGTTCATGGATGTAAGTTCATAGGTTTCATAGGATTGAAATAGTAGAGCTATTTCAAGGCCTTGAAACAGCTTTCAAAATCTTGAATTAGCATTCAAAGCCTTGAAACAGTCTGTCCTGTATGCATATGCTAACGGGGAGTTCTTCTGATCTTATTCTATCTCTCTCACCCCTACAATTGATCTGTTATTACTTGATGATGAAAAAATAAAAGCTTTTGATTCACTTAGACTTCATCTGGTTAATCTATTTGACTTATTTTGTAGGGAAAGTTCATATCCTATTTTACAGGGTTGGTTTCCTAACATGAGTTTTGCAGGAAAGGACATACTGAGAGCTTGTGATTTTGTGATCAATCAAACACTTATGACAGCTTCTCAACTCGTTTAAAGAAAAGATCAGCTCAATATCTTTGAAGATTCTGATCAACTATCCGTTGGAGAAGACTGTTAGAAAAGTCAAAGTTGTTACCTAATAAACAGGGAAGTTTGTTGCTGAAAATCAGGAAGATTTGCTGATCATTTGAGCAGTATAAATGGAGTTCAATGCGAAGCATTTGATACACAACTCAACTAGAAAAAACAGTGACACACTCAAGGATTGCCAAGTATCAAAGAAGCAGATCATTCTCTCAATCCAACTCTCAGAAGAACACTGCATTCTCATTGCAGTTTCACTTCCAGTTTCCTTCTGTTCTGTACTTAATTTTTATATCATTCATATACTACTTCTAGATCTTATTATCAAGGATTGTTCAAGATTGACAATAGAGAATTCTTAGTTAATCATTTAGCTGGAGCAGGTACTAGATAGGTTAGTGAGAACCACAAGATGTAACAGAGTGAGGCTTATCTCTGTGCTTGAGATCTAGGGCTTAGCTTTTGATTGATAAGAATTGTGTTGAAAATCCTGTAGGGAGAAGATCCTTGAGGTAGAGATGTAGGTCCAAGTGGATTGAACTCTATATATCTTGTGTATCTTGCATTAATCTTTCTACTATTTTACTTTGGTTTGAAAAACTTTCAAACTAGTCTCATTTCAAGGGTTTGATATTCTTTTCAATGCCTTGAAATAGACTTGCATGTCTTACTCAAATCAGTTTTCCACTTCAAAGGCTTGAAACTTGTTTCAAGGCCTTGTATTTCTTTACTAATTCATAGAAACTATTATTGTTGCAAGTTTTGCAAAAAGTTGGCATACTCTATTCAACCACCTCCCCTTCTAGAGTATTTGTACTGCATTTCTACCTTCTTACTCCCCTTTCAATTGGTATCAGAGCTTGAATCACTGTATATTATTAACCATCTGGTGATCGTGAGTACTGTAGGTGATGGTGGTTTCTCTCATGGAAGGGCTGCTAACAGACCTCCTCTATTCTGTGGTGACAATTTTGTCCACGGGAAAGCATTGATGAAGATGTTCATCATTGATCAAGATGTTGAACTTTGGACTATCATTCAGAAGGGTCCTCATACATTCTACACTGAAAAGGATGGGATTAAAACCCCGGAGACAGAAAATTTACTTACTACTTCTGAATTAGAACAATATTCAAAGAACTTTAGACCTATGAACTTATTGTATTGTGCTTTGAGTGCAGATGAATTTAATAGGATCTCTGGATGCAAGAAAGCCAAAGAAATATGGGACAAGCTTGTGGTAACTTTTGAAGGAACCAGTCAAGTAAAGCAAACCAATATCAACATATTTCTTAGGCAATATGAGATATTCAAGATGAATGGAGATGAATCCATAAGAGAGAAGTTCAAGAGATTTACTGACATAGTTAACAATCTTGAATCTCTGGGAAAACACATCTCAAATGAAGGGAAACTAAGAAAGATCTTGAGAAGCCTTCCCAAAGCCAAATAGGAACCAAATACTACAGCCATAGAAGAAGCTCAAGATCTATCATCTCTTCAATTGAATGATCTACAAGGGAAGCTGCTCACACATGAGATATCATGAATGAAATGGATGGAGACTTACCAGAAGGAATTAAGAACCTAGCCCTCAAGGCAAAGGAGAATGAATCTTATCAAAGCTTTGAACCAGAAGAATAAGATGATGAAGATCCCTTTGCACTTATTTCCAAAGCCTTGACAAGAATCCTGAAACAAGGATCACAACAGAGACATGCATAGAAACTCAAATGGCAGAGACTACAAAGGTAAATCTTCTTCCAATAGAAATAAAACTAAAGTCATGAATTGTTTTGAGTGTGGTGATGCAGGACATTTGATCATAGACTGTCCACACAAGAAAATCAAACAACTTCAAAAGAAGGACCATGACAGACAAAAGAAAGACATGGTAGCTTCATGGAGTGTTTCTGATTCCTCTAGTGATTCTGATATTAGGAAGAACAAGCAAATCTTTGTCTTATGGCCAAGCAAGAAGAAAGTTCTGAAAAGAAAATTGAGGTAATGGTAAACTGTCTGATTTCAAAGCCTATAGAAGTTCACTCAGATTATCTCAAATCTATACTTTTATATGAAGAGGACTATCTGAAAGAGATCAGATCTTTAAAAGAAAATTTCATGAGCAAGCAAAAGAAAACTTGGAACTTGTCTGTCAAAATCAAAGCCTTGAAATTTCTCAGAAGA
The DNA here is from genome assembly GCA_023055425.1 of Linanthus parryae. Taxonomy (NCBI): domain Eukaryota; kingdom Viridiplantae; phylum Streptophyta; class Magnoliopsida; order Ericales; family Polemoniaceae; genus Linanthus; species Linanthus parryae. The sequence continues at coordinate 68,112,853 of JALGPY010000007.1, read as the reverse complement.
AAATTGACAGAGATTTCAAAGCCCCGGAAACCAGTTTCAAGGCCTTGAAAACTCAAGTCAAAGAAGTAGTCACTGAGAACTCAATTTTGAGTAATAAGTCTGTTACTCTAAAAAATCATTTTGATGATTTGGAGAAACAAAAGACTATTCTCACTGAGAAACTTCAAGATGCCAAGAAGATTATGACAAGAATTGCTGGCTCTGAACAGAATTAAATCTGATTCTTGGAGGAAACTTACAGTCTATTGACAAAACTGGTATTGGATACAATCCAAACTTTCCAAAGAAGAACAATACCAGATTTGTGAAGGCTAGCAACAAGACATCTCTATAATGTCATTATTGCAACAAGATTGGTTATGTTAAGATGACTTGTCCTTTTAGAAGAAGAGACCCTTAGATTATGAGGAACACTCTTCTTTTTCAACTCAAAGGACAAGTTAGACAAATTCGGGTTCCTAAAGGGGTTAGACCACCTAACATGGTTGACCCTGAATATGAATCTAAATTCCAAACTAGGTCTAAAAGCTAGGTAAGGTAGTGAATGGTGTTTGCAGGATGTCACCACGGGCAAGGATCAAAAGTGGTTTATGGATAGTGGTTGCTCAAGGCACGTGAGTGGAAAGAGATATCTTTTCTCAGAATTGAAAGAGCAATCAGAAGGATCTATCACACTTGGTGACAAGGGCAAATGCAGTATTTTGGGTATAGGTAAAGTAGGTTCAGATTCTAAAAATTCTATTTCTGATGTTTATTTAGTTGATGGATTGAAACTTAATCTTCTTAGTGTATCTCAAATTATGTGACATTGACAAAAAATTTATCTTTGATAAGGAGAAGTGTGTGGTGCAATATGAAAAATCTGGAATTTTCATTCCCACAGCCTCTAGATCAAACAATGTTTATACTTTGCACACTAACAAAGTTGCAGGAGAAAGCTTGAAGTGTCTCAAGGCCTTGAAAGATGATTCAAAGCTTTGGCACAAAAAGCTTGGTCACATTAGCTTGCATACTTTGAACAAATTGATCTCCAAAGATCTGGTAAGAGGATTACCATCTATTAAGTTCAAAGATGATGACGTATGCAAATCTTGTGCTCAGGGTAAGAAAACCAGAAGCTCTTTCAAGCCAAAGAAGTTTGTAAGTACTACTAGACCTATTGAATTACTTCACAAGGATCTTTGTGGTCCTATGAGGACTCCAAATTTAAGGGGCAAAAAGTATATGCTAGTTATTGTAGATTACTATTCAAGATTTACTTGGGTTATGTTTCTTAAAGAAAAATCTGTAGCCCTCTCTGAATTTTCAAAGGTTTGCAGAGAACTTTAAACCTTTAAAAACATACATATTTTCAATCAGAAGTGATCAAGGCAGAGAGTTTTATAAGTTAGAATTTGATTTATTATGTGTTAAGCATGGTATCTCTCACAATTTTTCTACTCCTAGAACTCCTCAACAGTATGGAGTTGTTGAAACAAAGAACATGACTCTTGAAGATATGTCAAGAACAATGCTTTTAGAAAACAAGCTGGCAAAACACTATTGGGCAGAAGCTGTGAACACAACAAATTATATTTTAAACAGGTGCTTGATCAGACTTATCTTGAAGAAGACTCCCTATGAAATATTCAAAGGGATAAATCCAAACATTTATTATTTCAAGCCTTTTGGATGCACTTGTTTTGTCCACAACAATGGAAAGGACAATTTGGGTAAGTTTGATGCAAGAAGTGATGAAGGTATCTTTCTTGGTTACTCTCCGACTAGCAAAGCTAATAGAGTTTATAATAAAAGAACCAAGCTGGTTGAAGAAAGTATTCATGTTATTTTTGATGAAAGCTATGATGGTTCTTTGAGTGAAAGTTTTGCAAACTTGAACCTGAACAAGCATGAATCAGAAGAGGAAGCTCAAAACTCACTTGGTTTCAAGAAAGGTTCAGAAGGAAACATAATGCATCTTCAATACCTTGAAAATAGGTCTCAAGGCCTTGAAAATAGAGTTCAAAACCTTAGAAAGGATGATCAGAAAGATATGAGTGATCAGGCTACTACTTCAAGAACAGAAAAGTAGTATGGAGAGCCTGAACCTTGGTCTCCAAGAAAGAGATTCAAATATCTTTCATCTCATCCAGATGAAAACATCATTCTGATCCTACCACTGGTACACAAACAAGATCACAGTTGAAGAACCTTCGTGCTTTTAATGCTTTTATCTTTCTTGTAGAACCTAAAACTGTGAAGGAAGCTTTACAAGAAGCAGACTGGATAATAGCTATGCAAATTGAACTCAATGATTATGAAAGAAATGAAGTGTGGAACCTAGTTCCTCCACCTACAAACCAGTCTGTCATTGGTACCAGATTGGTGTTCAGAAACAAATTGGATGAAAATGGCAAAGTAATCAGGAACAAATCAAGGTTAGTTTCTCAAGGTTACAATCAGGAAGAAGGTATTGATTATGAGGAAACCTTTGATCCTGTTGCCAGGTTAGAAGTAATGAATTTTACTTACTTTGGAATCTTACAAGAACATGAAACTATTTCAAATGGATACGAAGTGTGCATTTAGTGGATACTTACAAGAAGAAGTTTATGTTGCATAACCTCCTGATTTTGAAAATGATAAGTTTCGAGAGCATTTCTACAAACTGGAAAAAGCTCTCTATGGTTTGAAACAAGCTCCAAGGGCTTGGTATGAAAGATTGTCAAAAGTTTTGCTTGAAAATGATTTCAAAAGAGATTAGTAGATAAGACCCTATTCATAAAGACTCATGAGAAATATTTACTTGTAGTACAAATTTATGTTAATGATATTTTATTTGGACCTAATAATGATCTTTTGTGCTAGGAATTCTCAATTCTTTTGAGCAGGGAATTTGAAATGAGCTTGATGGGAGAGTTGAACTTCTTCCTTGGACTTCAAATACATCAGATGAAGAAGGACATCTTTCTACATCAAAGCAAGTACACTAGGGACTTTTTGAACAAGTACAATATGTTTCAATCTAAAGAAATTAAGACCCCTATGAGTTCTACACTGTCCTTAGACAAGGATGAATTTGGTAAGAGTGTTAATGTGAAAGAGTATAGAGGTCTGATTGCATCATTGCTATATCTTACTGCTAGTAGACCAGATATCATGTTCAGTGTATGTATGTGTAAAAGATTTCAAGCTGATCCAAAGGAATCACACTTAAGTGTTGTGAACATAATCTTCAGATATCTAAATGGTACCAAAGACTTAGGGCTTTGGTATCCAAGACATTTTAACTTTTCTTTGTGTGGATATTCAGATCCAGTCTTTGCAGGTTACAAATTTGATAAGAAAAGCACTTCAGGAAGTTGTCAACTTATTGGATCTTCCTTGATCAGTTGGCATTCCATGAAACAAAACTCAGTTGCATTATCAACAGCTGAAGCTGATTACATAGCTGATAGAGCCTGTTGTTCACAAGTCTTATGGATTGCTCAACAGTTGAGAGATCTTGGATTTGATTTCCGAAGAGTACCTATCAAATGTGACAACAATAATGCAATATCAATCACAAAGCATCCAGTTCAGCATTCAAGAACCAAGCATATTGATGTTAGACACCATTTCATTAGAATCATGCTGAGAAAGGTGATATTGTTCTTGAATTTATTTCTACTAACATGAAACTTGCAGATATCTTCACTAAACGATTTCCAGATGAAATATTTTCAGCTCTGAGACTGGAATTGGGCATGCCAAATAAAGATGCATTGGTTTAGGGGGAGTTTCAAGTGAGGAAGGTAAGTTATTATGTGTTTCAAAGGTTTGAAATGATTTTCAAAGCCTTGAAAATCTTTTCAAAACTTTGATTTTATTTGTTTTAGTAAAACAGCTTTTCAAGACATTGAAATCCTCTTCAAAGCCTTGAAAATAAGTATAATAATTGTTAAGACATTAAATCTTGGATCATTCAATATGGGGTGCTATCACTGTAGATATTTGCTCAATATTGCCCCTAACCTTTTTCAAAATCTCTTTTCAGCCAAGTATAGTATTAAAATATTTGTTTCCAACAGCTTCGAAGATTTGAATCTTTTCTGATCATTTTAAATCTTTTGAGATCAGAAAGATATTGAAATTTCCTTTTCAAACTCTCTTTTATTATTTATCTTATTCTCTTCTCTTCCTCTCCGTATCATTCCTATCTCTCTCTATTCTTCTCCCAAAACCTAATGAGCACAAGAAGAGCCTCTGACAGAATCAAGATGGCTGGTGGTTCAAAGTCTGGTGCAGAGATAAAAAGAAAGACCCTTGTAGAAGAGGTTCAAGAAATCAGTGGAGACTCGGAGTCAAAGGCCTCTACTGATGAATAATTGGAGTCTTCTCCTCCCAAGAAGACGGCAAAGAAAAACCAGATTCCAGTGTTAGGCAGAAGAAAAAGACAATGGAGACTACACAAGAGAAGCAGAAGGGAATCCATATTGGAAGGCCTAAGAAGGAAAAGAAGAAGGCAGACACATGGATCAAGGGAAATGGAAAATAGATATGCATTCCAGACTCGGATTCAGATACTACTTCAGGTTCCTATGGAGTGTATTCTGTATCTAAAAAGGGAAGACAAGAGAAAGAACTTCCAGAAATTGAGTCAGAGTCAAACTTGAAAGCTGGAAGAAGAGATCATCACAAAATCTCCTCTACACTACAAAAAAAGGGTATATGAAGAAGAAACTAAAGAATGGAAGGAAAGCTTTAGAAGGACTCGCCTTTTCGTTCAGCAGTGTTATCAAAACAATTAGTTCCATAATTGAAGAAATTGATGTGGTTCAACAAGAAGAACAGGCTGATGCTGAAGACAGTGAGGAAGAGGAAGGACGACATAAAGGAGATGAAGACCCAACCCCATAAACTCTAGCCTACACTTTCTTGCCTACTCTTTTCAAATTTCTTTTCAAAAAATTTCCAAATACTCTCGTCCAACACTTTCTCATTCTTTTTGATGAAAGTCAAAACGGGGGAGAAATCTTATGTTTTCTTTTGTGTCTTTTTTTTTTTTTTTCGGGTTAGTGACCTGTCTTTTTGGTCAATAGGGAAATATCTGAGGCATACTTGCTTTTCTGCTTAAGTTGATTGCTAAATAAGTTGTATGTTTTTGGAACTTATGTGTTATGATGTGTTATGACTCTTTGTGCTATGTGCTAATAAGTATTTTTTTTTGCAGAAACTAAGCATCAAACATAATGTAGTTTTGTCTTTCATCAAGGGGGAGATTGTAAGTTCACAGGTTTCACAGGATTGAAATAGCATAGCTATTTCAAGGCCTTGAAACAGCTTTCAAAGCCTAGAATTAACATTCAAAGCCTTGAAACTGTCTTTCCTATATGCATATGCGAAGGGGGAGTTCTTCTGATCTTATTCTAACTCTCTCACCCCTATAATTGATAAGTTATTACTTGATGATGAAAAAAAGCTTTTGATTCACTTAGACTTCATCTGGTTAATCTGTTTGACTTAGTTTTGAAGGGAAAGTCCATTTCCTATTTTACAGGGTTGGTTTCCTAACCTGAGTTTTAAAGGAAAGGAAATACTAAGAGCTTGTGATTCTGTGATCAATAAAACACTTATGACAGCTTCTCAATTCGTTTAAAGACAAGATCAGCTCAATATCTTTTAATATTCTGATCAACTATCAATTGGAGAAGACTCTTAGATAAGTCAAAGTTGTTACCTAATAAATAGGGAAGTTTGTTGCTGAAAATCAGGAAGATTTGCAGATCGTTTGAGCAGTATAAATGGAGCTGAATACAAAGCATTTGATACACAACTCAACGAGCAAAAACAGAGACACTCAAGGATTTCCAAGCATCAAATAAGCAGATCATTCTCTCAATCCAACTCTCAGAAGAACAATGCATTCTCATTGCAGTTTCACTTCATTTGTTCTTCTGTTCTGTACTTAATTTGTATATCATTCGTATACTACTTCTAGCTCTCATTATCAAGGATTGTTCAAGGTGAACAATAGATAATTCTTAGTTAATCACTTAGCTAGAGCAGGTACTAAATAGGTTAGTGAGAACCATAAGCTGTAACAGAGTGAGGCATATCTCTGTGCTTGTGATCTAGGGCTTAGCTTTTGATTAATGATAATTGTGTTGAAAATCCTGCAAGGAGAAGATCCCTGAGGTAGATACGTAGGTCCAAGTAGACTGAACTCTATATATCTTGTGTCTCTTGCATTCATCTTTCTACTCTTTTACTTTGGTTTGCACAGCTTTCAAACTAGTCTCATTTCAAGGGTTTGAAACTCTTTTTAAGACCTTGAAATAGACTTGTCTGTCTTACTCAAATCTGTTTTCCACTTTAAAGGCTTGAAACTTGTTTCAAGGCCTTGAACTTCCTTACTAATTCACATAAACTATTATTCTTGCAAGTTCTGCAAAAAGTTGGCATACTCAATTCAACCCCCTCCTCCCCTTCTAGAGTATTTGTACTGCATTTCTACCTGCTTACTACCCTTTTAATAGATATTCCCATTAGCTTGGGAATATCCTAGTTTAGAGGCCATATCCACATCACGTTAATTTTTGCTTTTGTGGTTGTTCATTTTACTGTCTTATTATTTTTTGTTGGTGTATGGTTGATGCATGCAAAATTGATAATAAGATAATTAACGACCTGAATCTTTTATTTTTGAGTTAGCCCAACTCAAAATAAGTAGATCAGTTGATACGGATCAACAAAAAAATTTAAAATTGAATGAAAAATCCCTCAATTGAAATATTGCATTTTTGCCTTCTTGTTATTCTAACACTCATCATAGTCACGATTAATCAAGCTCGTGCGTGCCAAAGCAGGGCGACTTGATTCATCATGATGTGGTGTGATTGCACAAACTAGTAATGTGAAACTGTTGGAGTAAGAGGTTGGGCGCAACTAGGTGATTTTAATAGGATTAAAAGCCTAGAGGCAACCAATTGGGATTATCTATGGGGATAGATAAATAAGGAGTTATTTTCCCAATTGAACCAAGAGTTGCATAGGATGCAATTGGAATTGTTCCTACCTATATAACTGATTCTTGAGTGACTTTCCAAAGCAAGCTCAAGAAGAAGTGAAATAAGGATCTTGGCCCACTAGAAAATATAATGATATTTTCCGCATTAATATTGAGGGTTATTAATCCGAGAAAAATAGTGGGAGCTATGTTTGACAATTTAAGTCCTTGTTAATTATAGTTAAAACGTCACAATACTCTGCATAAATCATATTGTGTTGAATACCTATGATATTAAATAAACAAAACACGACTTCATGTCCTGAAGAAGGACAAGCTGTCTGGAATCTATTATCTAGACTGGTATAAAATTGAGAGTTGTTCTCAAATAAAAGGAAAAATGTTGTACATCGTAGAACATAAAGTTCACTTTCCACCAACTACCAATAACACTAAAAGCCTATGGAAGGAACATCAAATAATGGTTCTTTGAATGTCACTTGCCTCATGTTAGCTGCCACGAACTCTGAGCTTTGGAAGAACGATGAGATACCTGGAGGCGTATGATACGATCATACATTAAAAGAATCTTTTTCAGAAGAGCGAGCTAGACATGAAAGGTTTGAAGTGTTGCTCCACTTTCCGCTTTACTACCTCTTTCTTAGCACTGACACGATTTCTTACGTGTATACTCAAGTGCACGGTCAAGTAGTAAAAGTGGAGTATTTTACGACTCCGAGTATCGAACCCAAGGGAAATACACGAGTACTAGTTAATTAAGAATCAATTAGAAGATACCTAAGTAACCGGTAAGAAGTGGTTTGATTTTGAATGTTCCTCGGCCACAAACAAGCGACTGAATAAAATGAATGTAGAGACAATATTTCTGTATTTTTCAATTAAAAGAATTTAAGCAAAGTATGGAGAAAACTAGGCGATCTATGAATTACCTAGGGTCTTTAGACAGTTCCGGAATTCGTATTGAAATACATCACGCACTAAATGATTATGCCGGGTAATAGCACATACAATCTTCTGTCGATCTCATGTAATTTTACGTAACAGTTTATTTTGGGTCCTGTCGGTCCACCTCCATCTACCGTTACGTTCTAGCTGGATAGTCAACTTCGTTCACCGGGTCCTATCGGTCCACCGATTCACTCACCTAACTAGTTCAACCGAATCTACCCACACATGACTACTCCTATTCATCTCGCCTATCGGTCTCAATGATTCGGGAATAAAAACATGATCTTATTCGTAACCGGGTTAAGTCTCTGTCGAGCACTCACCTAGTTCACTAACAACTCCGGTTCGCGACTCCCTTGTTGCTAAGAATTAAGCCTAGATCATGATTTCTAATCAATTAGTTTGTAACATTAAGCTATGAATTCAACTAGTTCATCATCTTCGTCTAACATGGTCATTCCATTCATCACTAAAACGTGTCAATAGCCTTAGCTTACGGATCACAATACAAGATGAAGAATAATAAACATTAATTGGATCAAACGCATGAATCAATCAACAAAATCCGGAAAATATGTCTAAGTCATAACCCTAGGCTCTCCATAGAGCCTAACAAAGAAATTAGCTACTCATTGTTATGCCAAAATTACAAGTATTCTACATAGAATGATAAAGAGAGGGTAAGAGAAGAATCAAACGATGAAATCGCCAAAGCTTTGGCGAATCCGTGCAATCCCCAAGCTCCTAGGTGCTCTCCAATGGCTCCCGTAAGTGAATAATCTGCTATTAGGTCTTCTCTGCCCGTTTTTTACCAGCTGGGCACGCTTTTTAATGAAAACTAACCGAAATTGCACTTCAGCCCCTCTACTTTGTAATTCCCGGACAGAATTATTTGCTGATTTTGCGCGAGCTGTATCTCCCTCATACAGACTCGTCTTCGGGCCTACCATATATCGTTGGAAAGCTACAGATGTCTAATTTCCAATGCCGCAATATTTACTTCAAAATTCTTTGTAGATTTTCCTGGGAATCGAAAAGAGTGCAGGCTGGTCCTGTGTGACTTTTTCAACTTTGCTTCGTTTGTGCGTCTCCTTTTCTCCTCTTCATCTAGCTCCATTCCAAGCATATCCAAGCATCTCATAAGCTCCAATGCACCTATTTTACCTGAGATACACAAAACTAAACAACCCGTGCAATTATCATATCAAATATGAGAGAAAACGTGCTCAAATAAGCTAGAAACACAACTTTTCACTCTCAGGCTTAGAAATAGTCAAATTCACATATTTGTGCAAATATAACATATAAATCATGTGGAATAAGACTAATACAAGTACTAATAAAGTATAATAACTCCTAAAAGAGAGTTATCAAATACCCCCACACTTACCTTTTGCTCGTCCCGAGTAAAACCACAATTTACTAGCCGACTCAAGACGCAAACGACACAAGACTCGACAATGCAACAATATGATGCAAATGCAAACTACGACTCGATCCTACACAAACACATATATACACAAAAAAAAAATACTTTTTATCTATTTGGTTGAGATCGGGCAATCTCCATTGGCTTTAATCGATTATCATGAAGTGATGAGAATCCTAGGAACAAAGCATGAGTTGAAACTAAACTCGACAACGAGACTCTCCCCTAGTTAGTATAGAAAGCCTAACTTTACTAAGGACAAGAGTACGACCTCTTCGCGTGTGCCACGAAATAAGAGACTACGCTAGGCAAAGCCACATCCAAGGTCCGAGCTCCTAATCCGCTAATGGTTTTCACATGATGAGGCTTAGGGACATATAAGATAATCTCGTCGAAATAAAGTCCTAAGCGTCACATTCTCACATCAAATCCCACAATTCCCTCAAACCCCGGTACACTAGTGATCTCCGTGGCCATCGTCGTTCGTCGTGCATGAAACGTGAACCGTCGTCGTCAAAGTAGCTCCACCACTCGTTTCAATTCAATTCCAACTCAAACTTTATTTCATCTCTCCTTTTTCTTTTTCTCTCTTTTTTTTATTTTTTTTATTTTATGTGTTTTTTTTTTCTTTTTTTTTCACAATTCTCTCAAAATACCATCACAATCCAACAATAATATCCGAGTGGTCTTCAAATAACAATCAAATATGCTAGGAGAAGGAAATACGTAAATCGATGAATGAATATCACATAAAAATATAATCTCCTCCAAACTCAATCAAAGTCCTTGTCAAGTACAAGCTGCAAAATCAATGAAATACATGTGTGGGAGTGGAGTCGTCGCAAGCTCACTCTCAATGTCCGGAGTCAAAAGTCGACACCCTTACACTCGAATGTAACCATATCCCCTCTCAAGTAGTCCCGAAGATGAATGTATCTCGTGCCTAATCCAACCGATCCTCCTACACCAAAGTAATCAAAACCAGTACCTAGCACGATCCACCAATTAAGTTCACCCAACCCAATTCCGTGCGTATTCGATTCACGCACTCACGGCTCTCCACAACTGTGTCCATGGTGTAATGGCATGGATCACCGCCACACCGAAGTGCGCAAGCCTACTCACTCACCCTCGCATCCCCTCGTAGATAATCAATGAAGTGCAAGCGAGATGTAGAACTCAACGAATTGTATAATCACTCCCTCATCGAACCCCCTCAACTACACAACCCCCTCGTGACGCACTAAAGTGGTGATTCTAATCAATTTTTGATGAAGGCCAAGAATCGTCACCCTACGTCCGAAGGCTAGCAAAGAATCCAAGGTTCAAATTGGGGCGTCTAATGGTCCTACAAGGTGAGTTCTAAAAGCAGTGAGTGCTCTAATACACGTCCTCGTACAGCTGTTTCGTGTGCCACTACGAGGCGGCTTGGCGACTACCTAAGACGTACACATGGATGTTCGGCTTGTTTAGCTCACACCTAGCTCAGCTCTTGTAAGAAAATAGGCACACACTTTGAGTTTGAAAATCACGTACGTGTTAGAAATAGGTAGGCACTCCCGTAAAGAAAGTCTCTCTATACCTACTAGGGGGGGACTCACGTTGTCACTCTCGGTCGCAAATCATGCTCTACGCCTAAAATCCTCACACCTCGCGATTTATCAAATTTTAGCCTCTTTTGATTGCCCTTTTCTCAAAATTTTATCTTTTTTAATTTCTTTGGATTTTTCAATTTTTTTGATTTTTTCCATATAATTCCTACTCTACATGCAAGCCGACACGAACTAAACTACACAAAACATTCAATAGGGTAGGTAGACTCAAATAAGAAAACGTGCAATATTAAACACAAACACAAACAAGTATATACACGACTAACACAACACAATATGACATACTACACAATATCACGACACGGACCACATAAATAGACACGATACGATACGAACAAAATATATGCAGACATGGCGATGCAAACACTGACTGGCTAGTCAAGACTAAAACTCCCCCCACACTTGAGCGCTTCGTTGTCCTCAACGAATTTAGAAATTAACCAAGAAGACTCAGCATTCAAATGCGAGGAGCGGTGATTCTACTCGGAGTCAAAGCCACGACAAAAGAAGGTAGCTACATTAAATTTAGAGATAATTCAAGCTACGTGCACGTGAACGAGTTGTGTGTACCGAAATTAAGTAAGTACTCAAGTAATTCCCTAGAATTCTAAAAATAAAATCCTAGAGCAAGTACGATATGCCTAAACGGTAAGTAAAGAAAGAGAAGAATACTCACAACCGACACAAGGTCAGGGACGAAATCCGATAGGTGCTGACTGAGATAGCAAGAACAATCCCCAAGCAAACATTGCACGGAACAATGCAAGCTCCCTTGCGGTCGAGTGTGCGAAACACACCGGGGTCGATTGATCCATTGCTGCTGACGAAAAGAGAACGAAGAATCCCCGAGCTCACATTGCGTAGATCAATTCCAGGTCCCGTGATGGTCGAGTGTGATCTAACACACCGGGGTCGATGTCTTCGTCCAATTCTCCTCAAGTTCGCAACTCGGACCGATTCATATCAACTGCTCAACGATATCTTTTTACAATGACATAATACCAAGACGAGCTCCATTAATGTCCTTAATTAAGTTGGAGGACACTCTCAACCACACCCCAATTTTGCCTTCATACTACCACTGCCTTCTCCTTTAATCAAAACTCCAAATACACAGAGCGATGACAAACCAGTACACCAACCCATTAACTCACCATCAAACTTGAACCATAAACAACCAAATTAATCTTCACCTCTTCACCATTTCAGCCTTTACAAAATACCCATATCACAACTCAACATCCTTCACCATTACCAATCACCTTCTCCACCGACATTAACCAATTCAAATTAACCCCCTGTTACAGACCATAATCACCTTCATAATCTGCCAATTCAAAAACTTGACATAGTACCAATCATCCATCAACCAAATACTCACATTCAACCCACCAATTCACCATTTAACTACAACACCTAAAACAACCTGCTGCAATTACCCAGTTCAACATCACCTTCTCTACCCATCACCATTACCATAAACTATCTTCTTCCACAACCAAATATGCCAACTCAATACCAAACTACAAACCTGGACTTCATCATCACCAAAACCAACAACACCTCCAAACACCGCAGCCACCAATAGAACCTCCATAGCCACCACAATACAACCTGAAACTTCCCCAGTTTAAACACCAACCTGAACCCAGCAATCACTATGTTCACCACTCTTACCTACACAATAATCAGACCACAGCCTGCTATCAATTCCTCCAAATTAATCAACCAAAACACTCTGCAACATGCCCTAAAACCAGACCCATCATCACTACCGTCCAACTAACCTGCAAATCACCAATAAGAAGCAGCAAGAATCGAAGCAAGAAACCCAGTTGGAGCAGCGAATAACAGAGAGGGAGGAGTTGATTCTAACCCTTGATGGCTGCCCGAATTCAATCGCAGGTAGGTTCGGTTGGGTTCTCGATTTGCTCTGTGGCTGCGAATTGGTTAGAGAGGCGGTGGAGGAGGATCTGGGTTTGTTGTTTGTTTAAGTTTCGGTGATTGACGGTTGGTTCTCGGTGGTTGTGGCGTGAAAGCTGTCGGGGAGGGGGAAAGTTTCTACTGCGTGTTCGCCGGAGTTGAGAAGAGAAGTCGCTGGCTTCACAGGCGGCCGAAGGCGCGATGGGACACCACCACCAATCGCCGGAATTCGGGGCGGGAGTGGCGCACTACTAGAAAAAATGCTAGAAACGGCGGTTTTATATAGGGTCTGCCGTTTTAAAATTAACAAACGGCGGTTAATTTAAAAGTGACGTTTGTAATGTCGAATAGGGCGGTTTTGAAGGATGTGCCGTTAGAATTTTCGGCGCTTTTTGGTAAAAGTGTCGTTTAGAGAATGAAAAGGGCGGTTTATAACCCAGGGCCGTTAATTTTAACGGTGCTTTCCTTGTTAGCGCCGTTAAAAGTAAGGGCACTAGGTTGAAAAGCGCCGGTTAGTCAGACATTTCCTCAAGATCAAATCTCAGCCATCCAATTGAAAACCCTACTTTATAAATAACATACCCACCTTCCCCACTCTCTCAATTCCCACCTGGTTCGGCGCCCCATCCCCTTCTTCATTTCACTGCTGCGCCTCCCTCCTCCCTTCCATCACAACGATCTCTCTGTCTCCTCCCTTCCGTTCTCTTGGTGTTCTTCTTCCATGGTGTTCTTCTCCGTATCCTCCCTGACAGTGCACATCAGGTAACTCCTCAGATCTCATCGTCCTTCTTCTCCACTCTCATCCTTTCTCTCTTCCTCACTTGTTTCTTCTTCCACCTACACCCCTCCCTCCCGATCAGATTCTCTCTATCTCCCCATCCTTCTCGATCTGCTTTCTATCTTCTTGATCTACTCTCCTTCGTTGCTCTCCAGGTATGGATCTCGCCGTCACTCTTTCTCCGTTTCCTCATCTCTTTTCATTTCCCGATCTCTTTCTCCATCTCCTCCTTTTCCCTTTTTCTTCGTCCTCTTTCTCTCTGGATCTTTAGGTTAATTGCTTATTTCTGGGTTTTGGATGAAGAACCTCTTGAAGCTGTGGTTGAAGATTACTGGGTTGGGTTGAATTGGATTTGAAAAATATGGAGGAAAAGAAGAATAATTTAAATAAAGAACAAGTTATGAAATGTAAATAAAAAAACATTTTTTTGCAAACTAAATAAAAAAACCTTTTTATAAAAGAACGGAAACTAAATTCTGAAAAAAAAAACACCTTGAAATAATTTTTAAAAATATATATTATAATCGTATTTACGGCGGTTACAGAACATCCGCCGTTACTTTTACGGCGGTTTAAGACAAACCGACGTTACACTGTACGGCGCTTAATCCCACCCGCCGTTAAATAAAACGGCGCTTTGAACCGCCGTTACCATACTTACGACAGTTAGCTTAACGGCACATGGTAAACCGCCGTACGAACCGCCGTAAGCGCTGTAAACGGCGGTTTTGAGCCTTCTAACGGCGGTTTACAAGCGCCGTTTGTGACAACTTTTCTAGTAGTGGCGGCTGAAAACTCGTCGGGAAGAGACGGAGAGAGAGAGAGGGGGTGGGGCTACGGGTTCGCCGGATTGAGAGGAGCTGGCCGGAGACGCGACGGGAAATCGAGAGAAATAGCCGGAGGATGCTCGGATTTGAGAGAGATGGAGGAAGGGTTGGGTTTCAGAGAGCTGGATGAACGATGAACGAGGAAGAAGATGCCCGATTTATACCTGTTCGTGCGAGCACAAGTCTTTGTTCTTATTATCCGGCAGAAACATTTTGCCTTCCTCTTGTTCGTGCGAACACAGGGGGTGTTCCTGCGAACACCCCTGACTTCAGTTTCATTCTTTTTCCGATTCGTTTGTCTTCTAGATTACGTGTCTCCGGACTCCGATGCACACATAATACTTACCGTCGGAAAGCTCGTTTCGCGCACGTTCTGATTTCGCAATAGTGACTTCAAATTTTCCGGAGTAAACTTTAGAATTCTTGACCTCAAATTTCGTGATCATTATGTCGCTTTCTCGGTTTTTCTGCATTTCCTCTTTTCACGCATCAAGAAGGGGACCGCGTCTCTAACCTGTATGCCTGCATGACTCAATTCAAATATAAGATCCTCACTCTCTCACCCCTCATATAACGAAACAGTATTAAAAACGCACACGGCAGTATTTAAAAACACCCTATCTATACTAAAGCATAAAAGTACATTGGGTTGCCTCCCAACAAGCGCCTGTAATTTACGGTCGACGGCCTGATCCAGTTACCTCTGCCACCTCACGAGGGTGGTCTGGCACATTGTGCCGCTTCCAGCTTAGCTTTCCTGTGTTGGATTTGAAGCACTGCTTCATGTGCGTGCACCGCTGATGGCTTATTTCTTTCCTAGTAGTCAGGTGGATCCCCTTGCGACAACTCTGGGATTTGGCGCTTCACTTGTACAGCAAATGGCACACCTGTTTGATACTCCCATGAACACTGGGGTGACGGCTTAAAGACCCGAAAAGTCTCCATGTCATCATGTACCCTCATAATTAGTTCTCCATTCTCTAAGTCAATGAGAGTACGACCAGTTGCCAACAATGGCCTACCCAGAATTAGCGGAACATCACCTACTGGCATATCCAATATAACAAAATCAGCCGGAATGATCAGACTTCCGACCCTCACTAGCACATCTTTAACCATCCCACATGCTTTCTTGGATGACTTGTCTACAAATTGGAGTGTTATCCAGGTTTCGGGGGCTCCCCCACACCTAACTTTTTAAATACCGACAACGGCATCAAATTCACGCTCGCTCCGAGATCACAGAGAGCTCTTCCAGTGTAGGAATCACCCAATGTAGCCTCAATGACAAAGCTACATGGATCCTTCTTTTTCTTAGGTAACCCATGCAAAACACATGAACTAACCTGTTCATTTAAGTTTACTCTCTGAAATTAATCCACCCCTTTCTTTCCAAGACATCTTTAATAAATCGAGCATACTTAGGCATCTTTTGTAGTGCCTCAATCAATGGGATATTGATATGCAGTTTAGAGAAGACATTCAAAAAGCGCTTGTATTCTTCTGAATCATCCTTCTTCCTCCTAGTACGTAATGGAAATGGTAGTTCTGAAGAAGAAGGAGAAGATGGAAGTGGTACCTCGGTAGATTTCTCTGCATCCTAGTGAATCATGCCCTTTGATTGGGGGATCATGACAGGTGTCTTCTCAGAATCGAAGACTTCATGTTCCTTCGCCTTTGAGGCTTCCGCT
Source organism: Linanthus parryae (assembly GCA_023055425.1). Classification (NCBI taxonomy): domain Eukaryota; kingdom Viridiplantae; phylum Streptophyta; class Magnoliopsida; order Ericales; family Polemoniaceae; genus Linanthus; species Linanthus parryae. The sequence goes on along the minus strand of JALGPY010000007.1, from coordinate 68,096,656 downwards.
CAGGCATGACTCGGATATGGAGGATCTGTAAGTGCAATACCACTTCGAGTGGTGATGGATTGAGCCTGTCCCTCTGATGTGTCAACAATGCTACCCAGTGCCCTTTGTTCAAGTTGTTCCTTTAGATATTTTATTTCTGCTTGAGCAACTTGAAGTGCAATTGCTACAGAGCTGACCTGTGTGGACATGTCTGTCATGCGCTGAGCCATCGTCTTTATTATCCCTGTCATATCGGTCAACTCTAATGGTGGTACTGGCTGCTGCTGATGCATCTCTGAAACATTTGCTTCATGCACTACCTCTACCGCATTCACCTGAACCGTGCTATATGCCACTGAGCTATGCTTCATCGGTTCTTTTTGTTGGTGCTCATAATCCCAGCTCTCCTCTTGCTCAACCACACGTCTCATCAACTCATATGCACCGTCAACATCACATTTGAACAAGAAACTGCCCCCAGCTTCTCTATCAATCTTTTCTTTGTCAAGCATTCCAAGTGCATCATAGAAGACCTGTATGATCTGGCTTTTTGCAATGCCATGGTTGGGGCATTTGCGTAGCAATAAGTTGAGACGCTTCCATGCTTTGACCATGGATTCATGTTGCTTTTGCCTGAATGACCAAATCTCGTTCTGCAGCTGAATCATGCGTGAGATGGGAAAGAATTTACTCATGAACTGGGAGGCACAGTCTTCCCATGTCTTGATTGAGTTGGATGGCAATGAATCCAGCCAATCCATAGCAGCTCCCTTGAGGCAATGATGGAAGAGCATCAGTTTTATTGATTCGGAAGTGACCCCACTATAACGGATTAGCCCACAGTGGCTCTGAAATCTCCCAATGACTGCATGTGGGTCTTCCTCGTCTGTCCCAGCAAAAGTGCACTGGTCCTGAGCAAATTGAATTGCGCCCAGCTTGAGACAGAAGGTTTATGCCTGAATTGGTGGCACCACAATTGCTGGCTCCCTTCCTTTAAGGTCCGCCTCAAATGCCTGGATTATTGCTTTCCCTGATCGATTATATGGCATTGAGGTCGGGCGCGGTATAGATGTTGCTGCCAATGCTTTCTCTACAACTTCAGCTACCAAAGCTTGTAGCTGCTCTGTGGTGAGGCTAATATTCCCTTGACCTTCCGCCATAGCTACCTAAAAAGCAACACTAGCACACCCGTGAGGTAAACAGATAGTAACAAAAAGAAACTAAAAGAAGTATCCTAAATTAATTCTTAACTAGACTAATAAACCGTTTAATTCCCCGGCAACGGCGCCAAAAACTTGACACGATTTCTTACGTGTATACGCAAGTGCACGGTCAAATAGTAAAAGTGGAGTATTTTACGACTCCGAGTATCGAACCCAAGGGAAATAGACGAGTACTAGTTAATTAAGAATCAATTAGTGGATACCTAAGTAACCGGTAAGAAGTGGTTTGATTTTGAATGTTCGTCGGCCACAAACAAGCGACTGAATAAAATGAATGTAGAGACAATATTTCTGTATTTTTCAATTAAAAGAATTTAATCAAAGTATGGAGAAAACTAGGCGATCTATGAATCACCTAGGGTCTTTAGACAGTTTGGGAATTCGTATTGAAACACATCACGCACTAAATGATTATGCCGGGTAATAGCACTTACAATCTTCTGTCGATCTCATGTAATTTTACGTAACAGTTTATTTTGGGTCCTGTCGGTCCACCTCCATCTACCGTTACGTTCTAGCTGGCTAGTCAACTTCTTTCACCGGGTCCTGTCGGTCCACCGATTCACTCACCTAACTAGTTCAACCGAATCTACCCACACATGACTAATCCTATTCATCTCGCCTATCGGTCTCAATGATTCGGGAATAAAAACATGATCTTATTCGTAACCGGGTTAAGTCTCTGTCGAGGACTCACCTAGTTCACTAACAACTCCGGTTCGCGACTCCCTTGTTGCTAAGAATTAAGCCTAGATCATGATTTCTAATCAATTAGTTTGTAACATTAAGCTATGAATTCAACTAGTTCATCATCTTCATCTAACATGGTCATTCCATTCATCACTAAAACGTGTCAATAGCCTTAGCTTACGGATTCACAATACAAGATAAAGAATAATAAACATTAATTGGATCAAACGCATAAATCAATCAACAAAATACGGAAAATATGTCTAAGTCATAACCCTAGGCTCTCCATAGAGCCTAACAAAGAAATTAGCTACTCATTGTTATGCCAAAATCACAAGTATTCTCAATAGAATGATAAAGAGAGGGTAAGAGAAGAATCAAACGATGAAATCGCCAAAACTTTGGCGAATCCGTGCAATCCCCAAGCTCCTAGGTGCTCTCCAATGGCTCCCGTACGTGAATAATCTGCTATTAGGTCTTCTCTGCCCGTTTTTTACCAGCTGGGCACGCTTTTTAATGAAATCTAACCGAAATTGCACTTCAGCCCCTCTACTTTGTAATTCCCGGACAGAATTATTTGCTGATTTTGCGCGAGCTGTATCTCCCTCATACGGACTCGTCTTCGGGCCTACCATATATTGTTGGAAAGCTACTGATGTCTACTTTCCAATGCCGCAAGCCTTGCTTTAAATTTTTTTGTAGATTTGCTTGGGAATCGAAAAGAGTGCAGGCTGGTCCTGTGTGACTTTTCCAACTTTGCTTTGTTTGTGCGTCTCCTTTTCTCCTCTTCATCTAGCTCCATTTCAAGCATATCCAAGCATCTCATAAGCTCCAATGCACCTCTTTTACCTGAGATACACAACACTAAACAACCCGTGCAATTATCATAACAAATATGAGAGAAAACATGCTCAAATAAGCTAGAAACACAACTTTTCACTCCCAGGCTTAGAAATAGTCAAATTCACATATTTGTGCAAATATAACATATAAATCATGTGGAATAAGACTAATACAAGTACTAAGAAAGTATTATAATAACTCCTAATAGAGATTTATCAAGCACTTGTCATAATCATGATGTAATGAAGTTCGGACTTGTCAAATCAAGGCGACGTGATTCATCAAGATATGGTACGACGGCACAAGCTAGTAATGTGTGACTGCTAAAGCAAGAGGTCATACGTAACTAAGCTAATTCAATATGATTGAAAGGATAGCGAATGGGTGTTATCTATGAGATAGATAAAGAATAAAATTTATTCGACCAAGTGGACCAAGAATTGCATCGGATGCAATTATAGTTTTGTTCAAAGGTGAATTTACTCAATATGATTGAGAATCACTAAACAAAAGGGGGCTAAAGGCAAAAACATGTTAATATTTAACAACGTGGGTAAGGGCAAAAGGGTTTGCGCCGACCCCATGGGTATAAAGCAAGCTTGTTTCTTAAACCAAATTGCCTTAAAAGTCCCATAGGTGGTGTTGAGGAAGAGAGACTGCCCAAAGTACCTGGAAGGAAATAATAAAGGAATTATGAATTCCAATTTAGGTATTTTTTTATAGAAGTCAATATGTCTATCTCATCATCATGAGTATCTATATATACTATTTGAGAATGCCTTTCTCCAGCTTTGCCTCAGGATTTGCCACGTGGAAATTATAATTAATTAATTTAACATCTAAAAAAAATATTTGAAATTTAAATTTACATCACTGCAAAGTTTGAACTCAAAATGAAAAAATTGGCGCCGACATTTAAATTTAATTAGGTCCATTTAAAAAAGTATATAACCAAAACATAACAAAAATAACGAAAGACATTTCCAATATTGATGATAAGAATCAAATAGGTAGTTAATAACTTTTTTGTGCTAAAATCGGTAAAAATTGGTTGTCAATAAGGAAATTTCTACCAGAAAAATATTGCTGAAGGAAAACATGATGTTACTTGATAAAAATTGACACACAACAAGGAAATTTTCGTTACAAAAAACAATGTAAATTTTAGACCTATTAATTATATTTTTTCTATATTTGACAGTTTCTTTCTAAGAGATTGCTATAGTATTTACAACGTTTAAAAGTTTTTCTTTAATAATGCATTGATCACCTTATTATAGAAATTTTTTTAATTTATATTCCTTTTAACTATATTCTTCTTCTTCTATTTAACTAAATAGTTGTCAATCCATTTTCAATCCTCATCTCCATCACCACTCCTCATATTCAGATTATTATTCATCTCCCACCACCGTAACCTCAATCTCTTCCTCCGTAACCCCAATACTCCTCCAATTGCCATTTCCATCTCAATTTCGAAACCCTTGATCTCTCGATCTCAGAAGAGGAGATCTTTTCAGCTTCATCACATCAGCTGGAGAACAATGCATTGACGCAACTTCCACCAGACAATGATGACTTCGACTAGACGAAGATAGTGAAAATCAGAGGACCGGCGCTGGCATTGGCTTTGGAGGACCGACCAATCAGGCGGTGACTTTGGAGGTCAGGCATTGGCGGTGGAGGCGGCAGTCCAGAATTTTTAACTCATCTATAACTGTGGATCCTGATTTGTTTCCAAGATTGATTTTTCTTCTTTGGTGAGACATTTGTGAAGAATTTGTTCAAATTTAGTTCCTCTCTTCTTCTTCTTATTCTTCTTTGTTTGTTGATGTAAATTGATGTTTCTTCTTTTGGATCTGTTGTGGACGTTTTTGTGTGTGGTATTAACTCATTCTCATACTAAAACTCCTCTACTTAAAAAATTGATGTGGTCGTGGCACAATTTTTTAATATCATAGTCTACAAGGAATGTTGTGATATGGAATTATCATTTATTATTAAATAAATGATCATCAAGACTTTTTTGAGTGCTTAGTATATACTCGGTATAAAAAAACAATTTTTTACATTGTCATAATTTTGACATAAATATTGACATAAAATCATAATATAATAAGGTTAAAATCTACTAAGGATTGTGAGCCTTTAACGAAATCAACAAATAAAGAAAATTAAAAAAGTTAAAAATTATCCCGATTTGTTTGCCAATAATTGTGCATGTTTAAAATTATTAAAAATCTGACAATTCAATTTTACGCATAAAAATGATATATTATAAAATCTGACAATTCAATTTGCTCGACGTTCACCAATCTAACTATTTATGTACCCAATTAATTTACGCATTTTATTTGTTTACTTTTCATTTGTTTCTTCAAAAATCTAAAAAATTTCTCAATATGGTGAAGAAAAATCTATGTATACTATTTGAGAATGTCGTCTCACGCTTTGCGTGAGAAAATGCCACGTGGATAATACAATTAATTAATTAATGTAAAAAATATTGCTTCAAAATTTAAATTTAAATTACATCTTAAGAGTATGAACTGAAAATGAAAAATTTGGCTCATTTAAATTTAAAATCTGCAAAGTTTGAACGAAAGATGTGTAAATTTAATTCAGCCCGTTTCATGTTTATTAGCAAGTAATAGAACATGTTAGTTGACAAATATTATTAGTCCGCAAGGAAACTTCTAAATATGTTGAAGGAATTCATAATTTTAGTTGACAAAATTATGATTGAAGTCCGTAAATTTCCGTCTCCAAAATGGACGGTGAAATCTCAAAATACACGTGAATTTGAAGGAAAGAATCATGCCATATAAATGACCTCCATTATATGGCATTCATTGTGACGTTACCAAAGAGGTACCGAAATGAATCTTCTGATTTGATGGTGAATTCAACACCTTTCCCTCTCCAAAATGGACCAAAATGGCTAGGTATCCCAATGATATATTGGTGGTATCACTCTTCCATTCGTACAGTTTGAGAGAAATCGTGTTTTTATTTCTGCTTTGTAAAAAAAATTGTGTCTGGTGTTTGGAGGTATGATTCTTCCCTTCAATCTGTGTTTGATGTTTACATTTTATCAGGTAATTCTCTTCCCCACTACATTCTTTTTTTTCTCCCAGTCATGGACGAAAATGAGGAGCGGAGAGAACAATGTAGGTTAGCTCGCTTGGCGCACAAGAGAAAATTAGATGTGCAAAGACCAACCGACATATCCGGTGAGTTTTTTCTTCATAATTTACAGTAATATGCTTTGTCAATGTGCATTATTCATGACAAAATCGATGCTTTGTATATTCGAAGTTCTCATGGCCGCTGCCGAAGGTATGCACTTGCGCGAAAGTGTCACTCGCCATCCCCGTATAGGTAATACTAAGAAGATCGATTGGTATATTATGTTCTATAATTTCTATAATTATTTGTAGTATAGATGTCTTGCACTGAAATTATCTTAGTGGAAAACTTATTCACTATTTATAAAAGGATCCTTCGCAAAAGTCCATTCAAGAGCATATTCGAAGTTGCGTTAACCAACCTTACACTTTTATCATCGAAGCACCTACTGAGGTGGTGGAACACAATGATCTTAAATGTGTTTCAGTGCTTACTGTTGATTGGGCTGATGAGTGCATGCATTTGTATGAAGCACTTAAGCAAACAGAATGTAATATATATGCGATTATTCAGTTTTAAAATATTAAACTTCTTAAGATATTGTATATTTACTGATACATTATGTCATTTGTGATGCATGACTACCTACAATGTGATTGGTCTCTAGCAAGCAGTTTCGAATTCTCTTTCAGTTTCACTGATTATGTTATTCAGTACTTTTGGTTATTTTTTTTGGATGTAGCATTTGAAATGCATAAGACATCAACTGTTTAAGTGACATCAATTTTGTTTTTGAATTGAAATTTCGCCGTGCATCGCACGGGTTAAAAGCTAGTATGATACTAGATGAGGATCTCACATTTATAGAAATGTGAAGGATCTCAAGATATATAGACAATTGGATAAGGAAGAAATAAACCTACACGTGGGGCAATGAAGCAAGGGGTTGCTGAATTAATCGTAGAGAATTATCTCTACATTTTGAAATTGTTCATGAATTAGACAAAAGTGATTATGTCCTTGCTATGATTAGGTACATTATCATAGTTTCTTATTTGGACAAGAAAGGCTCTCTATCATAACAAAGTAAAAATGTTGTTCCATTTGTTCTGATATGTATTTGTATCCATTATCATGAAAATTTCATCTATAACAGTAATACAAAGAGGCTTTGCATATAATGATATTGACCTCAATTATCTTTGGCATTGTTGTTTAGGCAACATAAAAAAGAGATACATATCTAGTCTCAATATGGATGGATTTCTGGACTCATTTGGTTATGAATCATATTACACATGTAGGACTTATTTATTGGGCAAAGATACGATCTTTTGGAATCATACATATCGATGTATGTATGCGACTAAGCGCAAATGCTAAAAGAGGTTCTCATTACTTCATCATATATATTGATGGCATCAGAGAATTATGGATTTGTGTATCATATGAAGAAACAAATCAAAATCCTTTGAATTGTTCAAGGAATTCAAGAATGAAGTAGAGAACCAACTTGGAAAAAGTATCAAAGCTCCACGATATGAATGTAGAGGCGGGAGTACTTAAGCAAATTTTTTGAACATCTAAGGGAGTATGGGATGTGATCCCAACTCACTCTGCCTAGAACACCATTATGGAATGGCGTGTCTGAGAAGAGATATCGAACCTTATTGAAAACGGTTCGGTCCATGATGTGAAGAACTTCCAGTTTACTTCTAGGGGCCATGTTCTAATTACAGCAAATTTCCCCCTTAACCTTGTTCAATCTAAATCAATTATGAAAAAAACCATATGAGATATGGACTAGGAAGTGTCCTACTATGTCATTGATAGTGAATTCAGGTTATGAAGTTTATGTAAATAGTTTACATATAAACTTGGAACCAAGTCGGATAAATGTGCTATGTGGAATATCCTGAGGAAACAAAGGATAATCTCTACAATCCAATCGAGAACAAATTGTTTGTTGCTCGAACCGCTGGGTTTCTAGATAGAGATTGTCTCTAATATAAACAGTGGGAGGACAGTATAACTTGAAGGCGTTCAAGAACCATAACTGAGCATTGACTGTTTTGATGGAACATGAGCAGGATCACTCGGTGTTGTGGAGCAACCTACTCAGGTTACTGATAGCTTGAAAATGGGATTAGTCTGGGACATCTTTTTACCATTGGTTCTAACCCTGTGAGAGTTGAGTTTGCCCATTTTCAGCTTATTTTCCACTTGATACGAGGTAGAAATTTATAGGACATGATTGCAAGATTTGAGTAATTTCATGCATAATTTTGTTTGTTGGATATGATCGCGGGGACATGTTACGATGTGCAGGTAACAGGTGCCGAGAAATGCATGAGATTGACTTGGAGTTGGAGGCAGCGTATCGAGAAAGCTGAGTAGAAAAGTGCGGAAAAATTCTAAGTTGTGCGTTCAAACGCAGGGAAGCTGCGTTCAAACGCACCACATGGCAGCAGAAGAAAAGAGGCGGAAAAGAGGCTATGTCTGTGCGTTCAGACGCACAGACCTGCGTTCAAACGCAGGACTCGACTCCAGATTTTGAAGACCAAGTTGTGCGTTCAAACGCAGGGGAGTTGCGTTCAGACGCACAAGTCCGAGAAGCCAGAAGCCAGGAAAGTAAAATTTGTTAAGGCCTGCGTTCAAACGCAGGAGATGTGCGTTCAGACGCACTGCGTTTGAACGCAGGGGAGCTGCGTTTGAACGCACGTGTGGTTTCCAGAAGCTTCCAGGACGGGTTTTTGCGAGGGTAGAACAGGAATTTCGTGCATCAGTTTTAGAGACTGTGGCAGTATAAAAGGAGGTGTCCTAGCACAGAATTAGGGTTACACACACACATCTACAATCATCATCACAGCAGCCAGTTTCAGAGCCGTCAGGATTGGAGCAGAGCAGGATTGGAGCAGTTTTTCAGTATTCAGCCATAAACTTGTTTGATCTTTTCTCTCTTTTATGAAACAGTGTTTTTTAATAATGCAAGCTAGCTAAACCTTTTGCCTAGGTTCTTGGTGAACCTAGGGTTTATGAATTCAGCAGACTGGTTTGTTTGATTTTCAGATGCATGACTAGTTGAAGTCTTAATACAGGATGGATTGTTTATTATCTTGTCTTTGATTTTATTTACATACATTAATGGCTTGATCACCGAGGAGTGTTATAGACAGGATCTGGTGCGCGAGAGTGGCCAGTGAGAGTTAGGAAGAGAAGACAGGATTTAGTACTCTGCCTTGATGGACTGAGAGGTGAAGAGAATCAGGGGACTAGCCCAGAAGCATTAGACCAACTGCTAGACGTTTACGGGGAGACCGAGAGGAGAACCTGTAACCTTAGCAGACTTAGAACGAACCTGCAGATCTAGGTGGACCGAGAGGACCCGAAAATCTGCAGGAGAGTGACAGGTGCATGAGACCGAGAGGAGATTGTACTATTGGTATGCTGGCATAAACAAAACTACTGTGTGTTTCTGAAATCAAATACACCAGGAAAGCTGGAAAGTAACCCTAGGGGATCCTGGGACCTAGATTCTTAGAATTATCAATTTTTACAACTACCACGAGTCCTGAAAATTACTTAAAAAGAAAAATAAAATAAACTTTTCTAAATATTGCTTTATTTACTGCAAATTAGTGAGTAGAATCACATCCCAACCTTCCTCCTTTTTACAAGCTTTGTGTCTAATTCTATTTCTAATAAGTAAAACTTAAACTGTTCTCGAGGGTTCGACAACCAGAGTCACAAATACATACTCTATATTACTTGATTGTACACTTGCGAAAAAGCAGATAGGTTTACGCTGTCAAGTTTTTGGCGCCGTTGCCTGGGAAAGTTACAGCTTTTCTTAAAAAGACATTAGAATAAGTCTCAAAGCTTTTTCTTTTCTTTTTACGTTTATTTTCTTTTGACTTATTGCTCTTGAATTTTGATTTTCAGGCTATTCTAGTATATGTCCAGATTGCCTAGCAAACTGGTATCACCACTTGAAGATCCCGAAAAACTTTTCAGAGAGCAAAGTCGCAGACACCGAGCCGCGATGTCTGAGCACGGAGAAGACACGCCAACTAAAGCAGGAACACCCACAGGACAACAGCAACGCACTCCAGCAAAGATGGCTCTTTACATTGAGGAGCTGATAGCAGCAGGCTTTGCTGCCAGGAACAATCAGAGGACATACAACAGGTCTGGAAGGGCGATAATCGAAAACTTTGAAGTCCCAACCGGAGGACATCAACCAGCATTCGTAGTGCCACCCCTTACAGCAGAGCACTTCGATCTAAAATCATCCACCATACAAACCGCCCAGACTCATTGTCCTTTCAATGGGAAAGCAGATGAAGATCCGAACGACTTCCTTGGAAAGTTCGAAGAATACTGCAACAAGATTAAGTACAGAGGAGTCGAAGCGGATACGCTAAAGCTAATTCTATTCCCATACTGCTTGTTCGGAACAGCAAAAGGCTGGCTGGAGGCAAGACCACCGAGGTCTATCACTACCTGGGAGGGGTGTGTTACTGATTTTTTGGCAAAATTCTACCCTTCATCCCGTGTTATCAAGCTGCAGAGTGAGATCTTATCTTTCAAACATAAGATGGGGGAAACGGTGGTAGACGCACGGGACAGGCTGATGAGACTCGTTAAAAAATGCCCCAATCATGGCTTCGGGGACGCAAAAATCCTGCAGGTATTCTACCATGCTCTTGACAGGGAGAATGCTGACAGGATTGATAGGGAAGCTGGGGGTAACTTTCTATACCATGTGGATAAAGATGGAGCATACGAACTGATGAAACAATTAGCCAAACAGGATACTCGCCTGTTTGATGACCGCAGGCTCACAGCGATAGCAGAACCAGTGGCTGATGACAGGATTGACAATCTCACGAAAGTGGTACAGGACTTAGTTAAAAAGGTGTATAAAGAGAAGAAGCCCGTGGCATCAGTAGACGAACCTGACCTTAAAACAGCAATGCTGGAGCTTCAGACCGAAGATGCCAATTATGTTCAGCAACAGTGGGATCCTAGTCGCTACAGACGAGGCACACGTGACCATCCAGGGTTTCGTTACGGAAACCCCAATGCTGCAGTCTATGCACCAGGATTCCAGCACAGGCCACAGGCACAACAGACAGCCCCAGCACAACACGCACCAGCAGCACCACCACAGCTAAATTTATCACAGCAACATTTTGAGTCCTATATGGAGAAATTCAATAAGCAGTGGGAAGCTAGATTTTCACAGATGGAGTCATTAACTGCCGATGTAAGCCAAATGAAAATTGCTATCCGCAACTTGGAGGTACAGAACGGTCAGCTTGCACATAACCAGGCAGAACGAGCCCCGGGGAATTTACCATCAAATACAGTGAACAATCCACGCGCTCAAATCAATGCTATCACAACTCGGAGTGGAATTGCACTGCAGGATCCGCCGTATCCCAGTCATGCACGTGCAGAAAAGTCAAAGATTATTGAACAGGAAGTGATTGACAGGGAAGACAGTTCAATCGCAAACCCTCAGAAAAGGGGTTCGGTCGAGCAGGAAGCAGCACAGACTAATGAGGGTAGTCCAGAAACAGTGCCAATCTCTAAGGAGGTACCTTACCCTCTGAAGACACGTAAGAGAGATGACAGCAAAGACTACGCCTGATTTCTGGAGGTATTCAAGCAATTACAGATCAACATACCTTTTGCCGAAGCACTTGCCAAAATGCCTACTTATGCGAAATTTCTCAAAGACATATTGTAGAGAAGGCGAATGAGTGACTTCGAAACAGTGAATCTGACGGCAGAAAAGAGCAGTTGTGTGAAAAATGGTCTACCACTGAAAAAGAAAGACCCTGGCAGTTTTGTTATTCCAGTAACTCTGGGCAGTGCATACACAGGAAAAGCCTTATGCGACTTGGGTGCCAGCATCAACCTGATGCCACTAACCATCTTCAAAAGTCTGGAGTCGGAGAACCACGGCCAACCAGAATTATGCTTCAAATGGCTGACAGATCTGTGAAACCTGCCTATGGAGTAATTGAAGATATCCTAGTAAAAGTTGGAGAGCTTATTTTTCCAGCAGATTTTGTGATACTGGATATGGAGGCCGGAGAGGTCCCGCTAATCTTGGGCAGACCCTTCCTAGCAACTGGTGAAGCCATTATTAACTGCAAAAGTGGAGTGCTGTCCATGCAAATCAATGAAGAAAAGGTGAAATTCAACGTCTTCAAATCTCTCCAGCTTCCTGACCATTATGGGCATGAAAACTGTTTTGCAGTAGAAGTAATTGATGATCTGGAGAGTGAGGAGATGGAAAATTTATGGGAGGAATTTGAGGACATGTATCCAGAGGAAACAGAGGAGCAACAGGCTGAGCAGATCATGGGAACAGAGCGCTGGGTCACGCTATATAAGGATGAAGGAGGAGAGCAGAAAATGACATTGGTCCCATCACTTCAGGAACCACAAGCCCTGGAATTGAAACAGTTGCCAGACCTCCTTAGGTACGCTTTTATTAGTGAAAATAATACTCTGCCGGTAATTGTTTCGTCTCTTTTATCTCAGGAACATGAACAAAAGTTGCTGGAGGTACTTCGAGAGCATAAAGAAGCCATCGGATGGACAATTGCGGACCTAAAGGGAATCAGCCCTGATTACTGCATGCACAAAATAAGAATTGAAGAAGGAAACAAGCCAGTCATCCAGCCTCAACGGAGACTAAACCCAATTATGAAAGATGTAGTACGTAAGGAGGTCATGAAGTGGCTAGAAGCAGGAATTATATACCCCATATCAGACACCACCTGGGTCAGTCCTGTCCAGTGTGTACCAAAGAAAGGGGGTATTACAGTAGTACAAAATGCTGATCAGGAGCAGATCGCCCAGCGCACTGTCACTGGCTGGCGAATCTGTATGCACTATTGGAAGCTGAACGATGCAACACTGAAAGACCACTTTCCGCTGCCATTCATGGACCAGATGTTGGACAGACTGGCTCACCATGCTTATTACTGCTTTCTTGACGGGTATTCTGGCTACAACTAGATCTATATAAATCCAGAAGATCAAGAAAAGACGACGTTCACCTGCCCATACGAAACATTTTCCTTTAGACGAATGCCATTTGGATTATGCAATGCTCCAGCAACATTCCAAAGATGTATGATGGCCATTTTCTCTGACATGATAGAGAAAAATTTGGAAGTTTTCATGGACGATTTTTCGTTATTTGGGGACAGCTTTGAAGACTGCTTATACCATCTCGCCAGAATTCTGATTCGCTGCAGAAAAACTAACCTGATACTCAACTGGGAAAAATGCCACTTCATGGTTACAGAAGGAATAGTGCTGGGACACAGGATTTCCAGCAAAGGACTGGAAGTAGACAGGGCAAAGATAGAGGTGATCAAGCAGCTACCATATCCAACCACAGTGAAGGAAATCAAGAGTTTTTTGGGCCATGCAGGATTTTACAGAAGGTTTATCAAAGATTTCTCAAAAATTACAAAGCCACTATGTAATTTGTTGGGAAAAGATGTGCCCTTCATATTTAACGAAGCCTGCAAAGAGGCTTTTGACGTACGTAAAGACAGGCTGACAACTGCGCCCATTATCACAACGCCAGATTGGACCCTCCCATTCGAGCTGATGTGTGACGCAAGTGATTACGCAGTGGGCGCAGTACTGGGATAGCGAAAAGATAAAGTGTGCAGTGTCATTTACTATGCCAGCAGGGTCCTGAATGAGGCACAGATTAATTACGGTACTATAGAGAAGGAGCTGCTGGCAGTCGTTTTTGCTCTGGATAAGTTCAGATCCTACCTGGTAGGATCAAAGGTCATCGTATTCACAGATCACAGTGCATTGAAATACTTGCTGGAGAAAAAGGATGCAAAGCCAAGGCTGCTACGTTGGATTCTGCTGATGCAGGAATTTGATGTCGAAATCAGGGATAAAAAGGGAGTTGAAAATGTGGTAGCTGATCATCTATCTCGTCTAGAAAACCCTACAGAAGAATTGGTACCAATTCAAGAAAATTTCCCGGATGAGCATATTATGAAGATCAAGACCAACAGACGGCCCTGGTATTATGCCATAGCCAATTATTTGGTTAATGGAGCACTCCCTGAAGACATCACCCCTTGGCAGAAAAAGAAGTTTATTTCAGAATGCAGGCAATATTTCTGGGACGATCCTTATCTATTCAAGCAAGGGGCAGATAATATTCTCCGTCGTTGCATCCCATGTCACGAGATTTTGGAGGTAATTCAGCACTGCCACTCAGCACAATGTAGGGGGCACTTCAGCGGACCGAGAACAGCCCACAAAGTGCTGCAGTCAGGATTTTTCTGGCCAACAGTCTTCAAGGATTGCCATGACTATGCGCAGAGTTGTGATCGCTGCCAATGGACAGGAAATATTTCCCAACGAAATGAAATGCCCATGACACTTTGGCAGGAAGTCGAGCCTTTTTGACGTTTGGGGTATTGATTTTATGGGTCCATTCCCTTCGACTCTGGGAAATCTCTACATCTTACTGGCAGTGGACTACGTATCAAAATGGGTGGAAACAATAGCCTGTCAGAAGAACGATGCGGCAGTCGTGGAAAGATTCCTCAAACGTAATATCTTTACCAGATTCGGAACGCCAAGGGCCATGGTCAGTGACGAAGGTTCTCATTTTATCAATAAGGTCTTTGCCAAGGTTCTAAAGCAGTACGGGGTGTCTATCCATAAGGTGTCACTGCCTTATCACCCTCAGGAAAACGGGCAAGCAGAGGTGTCCAACAGGGAGATAAAGAACATACTGGAGAAAACTGTGAATCCTGGACGCAAGGACTGGTCATTAAAACTGGATGATGCGCTCTGGGCATACAGAACTGCTTACAAAACCCCGCTGGGAATGTCCCCATACCAGCTGGTGTTTGGAAAAGCATGTCATTTACCAGTAGAATTGGAGCACAAATCATACTGGGCAATCAAGCAGCTGAATATGGATCACAGTTTATCGGGAAACAAACGAAAGATGGCACTCCTCGAATTAGAGGAACTTCGTAAAACCGCTTATGAGAGTGCCAAAATTTATAAAGAAAAAACGAAGAAGTGGCATGACAATCGCATTCTACCAAAGAAGATAGAAATCGGGCAGAAGGTTCTCCTTTACAACTCAAGGATGAAATTCTATCCAGGGAAGCTGCGCTCAAGATGGTCTGGACCATTTATTGTGAAAGACATTACATCATGGGGAGTGGTGGAGCTGGAGAACCCAAGGGACAATACAGTTTTCAAGGTGAATGGGAACAGGGTCAAGCCATACAGAGATCATTAGGAGATCATAGAGGTAGAGGCAATCTACCTTGACCTTCCTTGATCACAAGTCGGGCTCTCGACTGTAAATCACAAGCGCTGGTTGGGAGGCAACCCAACATAGATTAGTTGTTTTTATATAACTTTTAAAAATGTTCATAATTTGAGAGAAAAGTGAGAAAGAGGGGTTTAATATTGAATTCAGTGTTTCAGGAATCAGAGGCGTGCGTTCAAACGCAGGAGACGTGCGTCTAAGCGCACGCGCGGGTTCAAACGCAGGCAGCTTGCGTTCAAACGCAGAACCGCCAACCGACCGAAGAAACACTGAAAATGGCTAACACTTCTGCGTTCAAACGCAGATCCCCTGCGTTCAAACGCAGATCATACAATGAAGATTTCCAGCTAACACATGTGCGTTCAGACGCACGAGATGCGTTCAAACGCAAGAAGAAAAGATGGACTGGAAAAGCCTAAGGACGTGCGTTTTAACGCAGAAGGAGCGTTTGAACGCAAGAACCAATCAGCAGAAAATTTCTAGAGAGAAGGCATGCGTTGAAACGCAGATCATTTGCGTTCAAACGCAACTCATCAGAAGAATTGCAGAAACAAGCAGTGCGTTTAAACGCAAGTCATGTGCGTTCAAACGCAGTTCAACAAACCCAGAATATTCATAGAACTTCAAGCACTGCGTTCAAACGCACAGGGTGCGTTCAAACACAGATCAAGAAAATTTCAAATTTCCAGACAAGTTGAAGCAGTGCGTTCAAACGCAGAAGCTGCGTTCAAACGCACAATCAAGCGAGATCGGAAAATTTGAAAAAATTTGAATTTCAGGGGCCATTCTGTAATTTCTGAAAGTTTTCCTATATATACTGTACGGATGACAGTGACTCATTTTCACTCCAGTCAACCAGTTTTCAACTCTCTCTCTAGAAATTCTCTCTGCCCTAGCAGCCGCCAGAAGCAGTCAGCCGCCAGCAATCCCCGACTACCACCGCAGGAACACCAGAAAGTCAGGAACAGTGTGGGGGTGGTCAAAACTCATCCGATCCAAACACCTACAGATCCGCTTCAGAGAGCAATTTCCAGATCTGTACCCGTAAGATTCACTCCGGGTAGCCAGGTTCTATCTTTTCCTTCTCTTTGAAGATTTCCATTTTTTCTGTTTGAATCTTTGAAATGGATGAGGATAGCCCGTATATGAGGCCTAATAGGGCGATCGCACCCTTGAACATCATAGATTGCAGATTGCTAAGGGCTGACCATTTCTGCGACCATAGATTTGTCAATATGGAGGCTCACCGTTTCTTTCTGCAAGACAAAAAGATTCGGTATGACATACCCGCTGAGAGATTTTTCCTCGTGATAGAGTGGCGATGGGGGATGACCTGTTCAATTATACTGGGCAGGATCATTTTGGGGATTTGTTTACTGGTTTTACCAATCTGCAAGTCAGTTCTGTGCTGGCTAAGGAGATTTTCAGTAATCTCCAGCAGTGCATGAACAGTTAAGCCCAGTCAAGTGACTGGATTTACTGCAGAAAGAGATGGATTTGGATCACCCCAGAGAGTATTCGAGAGAGTCTGGGTCTGGAATTAGTGTTGGATGATTGTCAGTTTCAGGAACTGCGGCGTCATCCCTCCGAACAGCTTAGCGACCAAATCCTAAACACCTTGTGTGCGGGAGTGCCAGGTGCTGCTTGGTACTACCCTCACCGGAGTCCTTCCTTCCGGAAACTCCCTGCTATCTATCTGATTCGAGAGGCGAGATGGTGGACTAAGTGGGTAAACAACAGGATTGTGGGTATTAAACACTTTACCCGTATAGATTATAATATTGCCCTTTTGGTGTACTGTCTGATGGCCAGAGAGCCTGTGAGCCTCCCGGAGATTATTTGTGAGTTTTTCCGGGAACGAAGAGAGTCCCACAGTAAGAAGGGTTTAGGTCTTCTGGGGATGTTGACTAAAATGGCACAGGATTATCGGGTGGTCATTCCTGGTGACCTGAGGGATATCCGACCAGTGCAGGTACGCAAGTACCGAAACATGATATGTGCTTTGCATGAGGCTCTGCATGGGCCTCCAGAATATGTCCAAGTGGACGATGACGATGATGATGATGATGGTGCTCCGCCTCATGGCGGGGGTGATGGCATGCCACCGCCACCTCCACCCGGTGATGGGGGTTTTCCAGCCTTACCAGGTCCCCTTCGACTGCCACGATCTGCTAGTTCCAGTGAACACATGCAGACCGAGCCCGACCTAGGGCAGCCCAGCAGAGGGGCCAGGCGCAGTTCTTTTGGGCGCCTGGAGAGGACTGAGCATGAGGAATGGGTCAGGAAGAAAATTAAGGCCCAAGAAAAAATGCAGAACTCCCTGGTAAGGACGGTCAAGAAAATGGCCATGGGTCTTGTAAAGTTGTTCAAGACCCAGAAGCATATTTACCACGCTAACACAGCCGCATTAAGAGCTCATGAGGCGGCACTCGCTGAAATTCAGAGCAACATGCGTGGTAAGAAATTTAACTTCCCGGACCACTATTCCAGTGATAACTGTCCCAGTTGAACAATGGAGGATAGTAGGCCACATGACAGCTTCTCTGGCCATGACCCCACACCGAGTCCGGAACACGCAGACAGTGTTGGTGACCCCGGCAGACCCGGTACCCAGTACCCACCTTGGAAGCATGCAGACCCAGGGGCCAGCAGTGCCCATCCCGGTGCCAGCCACGCTGGTACCGCTGCCGCAGCACGACATGCTGCGAGGAAACGCCCCTGAGGGCGAACCCCTGAACCGTCTCCAGAGCCGACTGACCAGTCTACTCCGGAGAACACAGATTCTAGTTACAGGCCAGATCAGTTGAAACAACCCGGAACCTACGGTTCCTTGCTAGTACAACTTAACGATATCCAAGAGTGCTTTATTGACATAAAAGTAAAGGAGAAACCCTCCTTACAAAGTTTTAAAAGGAAACAACGATGACAAAGTTTGAATTCTCAAAAAAATTCAACTAAATGTTAACAATTTAACTAGGTGATTCCTAGCTTCTTATTCGCCTTCAACTACGTGTGCGCGTTCCCCCACCTTTATTCATAACCTGCGGGTTTTCAAATGGCAAAAGCCGACGCAGAAAAACATTTGTCAGTGAAAACTGAGTAAGAATATACCACAATATGTAAGATAGAGTTTTGGCTGAAAGAATGAAAAGAATGTAACTGAAGAGATTCCACATTTAAATTATTAGTTGAGCTGAGGCATATTAGAGCCCAGCGGGTAACGAATTGCCCACAGAGAGGTCACGATGCAATAATATCATCACACAGGTACCTCTTGGGATATCACAGTCCATCCCAATTCACCCAGAGCGTTTGTAGGTAGCCCGACACTACCCCGCGCATCACATAGCTAAAGGACCTTAAGTGTCGACACCCCTATACAGTTGTGACCCACACATGCATAGGTAGTACTCTATAGCTTTCACAATTTTATAAACCCGTATAGGGTAGGGTATGAAACCCTAGGAGGTCGTCTCACGTGCGCCTCCGGCCATAGCCTTCACACACATCCTCTGTACATCGCCCCATATCATTTATCGTTCATTTATATTCCACAAGATCATTTTATAAACATCGGTTCGAAATTCAGAAGTAACCACATATCTTTCAAAAAGGATATTTGCAAGAGAGATTGTCAAAATTTGAGACTTAAAAATAGTTGTTCGAAACACGAGTAACACACGCCAAGACATATTTTGATAGTTAAGGTATTGTGCGCATAAACTTACCTGGAATGAGGTGAGAACTTCACACACACAAGCTAGCACTGAACTAGTAGTAGGGGTCCTCGATGAACTCGCCTCCTATGAACTCGGTATCTACAATAATCACATAATCTTATATTAACACATATACATCAAACAACAAATTGCAATTAAATTGTCCTATATGAAATGCAAGTGAAATCCCCAATTAATTCCCCAAACAAAATATATTACACTACCTATAATTTTACGTTTAGAATATAAATTAAAATAAGAAAAATAGTGACTTATAATTATAAAAGTAATATTTGAGGTAAAGAAAACATTATTAGATGTTCTAGAATATTTATTTAAATTACTAAGGTGAAATTATATACACAAAGATAGCTATATAAATTTTAAAGTTTAGATAAATGAAAATGGGAGCTTAAACTAAAGCTAAAGCTTAACTATTTTTATTATAAAGTTATATTAGCGAAAACCATGTTATAAGTGAAAATAATTTATTTTGCGATAAAATCGAAAACATGTTTATTTAGTTGTTTAAGAGAATATAGTATAATTAATATACACTTATAAAATACTATTTTAATTTGATTATAAAGTTGCATATTTATTTTTTTTGAAAAGGATCATTAACTTACATTTGATAATATATATATATATATATATATATATATATATATATATATATATATATATATATATATATATATATATATATATATAAGAAATACTAATTTATATTATGATAAAGAAATAACTTAAATTACAATAAGTTGATATACAATCAGCCCCCTAAACAGTTTCACTTCATACAAAGGCCTACCCCCAATTTTTATAAAAAGACACTTTTACACCCCCCTGCTTTTACAAACAAAACCAATCCAATTTCTTCTCCAACAAACCCAGTTTCATTTCAAACAAAAACCCAACTGGTACATTTGTTCTCCCACAAATCTCACCACAACTATATGATTGTTCATGCCTTCAAGTGAATTAGATGGTAGAGAAGTCGAAATTGGAACTTAAACGAGATTTGGGGTTTACCGATTGAAAAGAACGGAGGGGGAAGATGGCGGCAGCGGTGATGGGTTCCTGCCGCTGCCTGGGGTTCGTCGGGACAGAGAGGCGAACGGTGGTGGTGATGGCTGCGAAGCAGAGGGAGGCGGCGTCGGGCGGTTCGGCGACGCAGAGGGGCGACGGCGCAGAGGGCGGCGGCATCGGGCGGTTCTAGGCTTCGGCCTGGGTCTTTGCTCTGCGCCAACAGAGAGCAGAGGGAGATGGCAAGGGAGAGGGACAGCGAGAGAGAGAGACAGAGGGTGAGAGAGGAAGATAGCGAGAGAGAGAGAGACAGGGGCGAGAGAGAGAGAGCTGGGTTTGGAAACCCGATTGGAAATTTGTTTTTGACGGAGAGAAATCCGGGTTGATTTTGGAATGATGAAACGGGCAATTGATTGCAAAGATTTAGTCTTTGAATCGAGTAGCATGAATCGGGACATAAATTTCAAGGAAGAGAGGTCAAATTTGTGTCATGCCGTGGTGGTCTTCGCCGGAAATTTGGGGAAGAAACATCCCCTTTTCTTCAATGTTGATGGAGAAGATGAAGGGAGGAAAGTTTAGGGTGTTGCGGGCACACGGTAAGACGCGGTGGTTGGTGTCGTAAAAGTTATTAAAAGGACATGTTTTGGTCACGCTACAACGTTACACGACCCACTACACTTCACCCACTAATTTACACCCAACTAACTATAAAAAAATTACATCTTAAAAAAAAATATAAAAGAAAACTTTTGATAAAATAAAAATAATAATAATAATAATAATAATAATAATAATAATAATAATAATAATAATAATAATAATAATAATGAAAAACAACTTTTAGTGAACGAAAACAACTTTTAGTGAACGAAAACAACTTTCGTAATTTCAAATAATGGTCCGAAAAATTCGTTAAACTCCCTAAAATACCCCCTAAAATATCGGGGTATTACAGCACATCTCCCTTAAAACAAAGCTTCGTCCCCGAAGCTTAAAGTAAATCGAATCTCCCAATGCAAGTATGTGGTATGCAGTTCTAATGTGCACATAATAACAAGACAAGACAGGTAATTAAATATACGGCTGTTAAATCACATCTCCCTTAAAAGGAGTGACGTCCCCGTCACTCGGTTCATACCTGGTCGAAGAGGTTTGGGTAACGTTTCCTCATGTCTGCCTCGGCTTCCCAAGTTTCCTCTTCCGTTTGGTGGTTTGACCAAAGAACCTTGACCAGCGTGGTGGACTTGGTACGGGTGTTCCTGGTCTTTGTATCGAGGATTTTGATTGGTTGTTGTTCAAAGGTAAGACAGGGATCAAGTTCAACAGGCTCGGGATCAATGATATGGCTCGGGTCGGGTGCATAAGCTTTGAGTTGGGACACATGAAAGACGTTATGGACTCTACCTAGGCTGTTAGGAAGATTCAGGCGATAGGCAACCTCTCCTATACGATCCAGTACCTCGTAGGGTCCAATGAACTTGGGACTCAATTTTCCTTTCTGATTAAAACGCATAACCCCCTTTGTAGGCGAAACCCTTAAGAACACTTTGTCACCAACTTTGAATTCCAATGGCCTTCTCTTCAAATCCGCGTAAGACTTTTGTCGATCCTGGGCCGCCTTCATCCTTTGCTGGATCATTCGAATCTGGTTTGTCGAGTCCTCGATCATTTGTGGTCCAAGAATGATAGTCTCGCTGATGTCACTCCAACACAGCGGTGTCCTGCACTTCCTCCCATACAGTGCTTCGTAGGGTGCCATCCCTATGCTAGCATGTTAGCTGCTGTTATAAGAGAATTCGATAAGTGGTAACTTGTCCACCCATGAACCTCCAAAGTCCAAAATGCAAGCTCGTAGCATGTCTTCTAACGTTTGAATCATTCTTTCGGTCTGTCCATCCGTAGCTGGGTGAAACGCTGTGCTGAACCTTAGCTCGGTACCCATGGCTTTTTGTAGCTCCTTCCAGAAGTGTGATAAGAAGTTTGGATCCCTATCTGAAATAATCGAGCTAGGTACTCCATGTAGTCTTACTACATTCTTGATGTATGCATCCGCCCTCTTTTCCATGTCCCATGTGTCCTTCATGGGGATGAATCTTGCAGTTTTTGTCAATCTATCGACTACCACCCAAATCTGGTTCAGCCCATTAGTTGAAACAGATAAGGCCGTAACAAAATCCATTGAGATGGAATCCCATTTCCATACCGGTATCTCCAATGGTTGTAACATCCCACCTGGTCTCTTGTGCTCGAACTTAACCTTTTGACACGTCAAACATCGAGATACGAAATCAGCTACTTCCTTCTTCATACCTTTCCACCAGAAGTTCTTCTTCAAATCCTTGTACAACTTGTCTCCTCCTGGATGTACCGAATAAGGTGTGTTATGAGCTTCCCTCATAATCTTCTCCTTTACCTCCGCGCATTTTATTGGTACACACCATCTTCCCTTGAATTTCACGCTTCCGTCTTCCTCCACTTTGAAAGCGGGTGCTTCGCCTTTGTTGATCTTCTCCTTAATCTTTTGTAGGAAAGCGTCTTCTTTCTGTGCTTCTTTTATTTCTTCGAAGATGTCCGGTACTATCGTCATATTACACAACATGTTCGTTGTTCCCTTCGTGCAGACTTCAATCTCCAGTCTTCGAAACTCTTCGCAAAGCTTAGGTGGTAAAACCCACATTGCATTTACCGTATGCTCCGTCTTTCGGCTCAATGCATGCGCTACTACGTTGGCTTTCCCCTCATGGTATTGGATCTTTATATCATAATCTTTCACCAATTCTAGCCACCTTCTTTGTCGCATATTCAGCTCCTTTTGAGTGAATATGTACTTTAGGCTCTTGTGATCGGTAAAGATCTTGCACGTCGTACCGTAAAGATAATGCCTCCATATCTTTAATGCAAACACTATGGCCGCCAACTCCAAATCGTGAGTGGGGTAATTCTCCTCGTAGGACTTTAGTTGCCTTGAAGCATACGCAATCACTTTACCATCTTGCATCAAAACACATCCTAACCCGTGCTTAGACGCATCACTGTAGACTTCAAATTCTCGTCCTTCAGTAGGTAACGTTAACACAGGTGCCGACGTTAACCTATCCTTTAGGGTTTGGAATGCTTCCTCACAATTCTTGTCCCATACGTACTTGCTTGTCTTCTTCATTAACGTTGTCATGGGTTTCGCGATCTTGGAGAAATCCTTCACGAATCGTCGATAGTAACCCGCCAATCCTAGGAAGCTTCTTATCTCCGTCACACTTTTTGGTGTGGGCCAGTCCTTTACTGCTGATATCTTTCCAGGGTCTACAGACACACCTTCTTTGGATATAATATGCCCTAGGAAAGGCACTCTATCCAACCAAAACTCGCACTTTGACAACTTTCCATACAACTTCTCTTCCCTTAGGGTTTCTAACACCTCCCTCAAATGGTGTGCATGTTCTTCCTTCCCTTTCGAGTAGATTAGGATGTCATCGATGAAAACGACAACAAACTTATCTAGGTACTTCTGGAGAACGCGGTTCATCAACTCCATGAATGCTGCTGGAGCATTAGTGAGACCGAATGGCATTACCGTAAACTCGTAGTGGCCATAGCGAGTTCGAAATGCCGTTTTAGGAATATCCTTTTCAGCTATTCTAAGCTGATGATATCCAGACCTTAAATCGATCTTCGAAAAGGTATCGGCTCCTTGTAGCTGGTCGAATAAGTCATCAATCCTTGGAATTGGGTACTTATTCTTAACGGTTACTCCATTCAATTCACGGTAGTCAATGCAAAGTCTTAGGCTACCATCCTTCTTCTTCATGAACAAAACAGGTGCTCCCCATGGTGAAACAGTAGGTCTAATGAAACCCCTGTCCATTAACTCCTTCAGTTGCTCTTGAAGCTCCTTTAACTCGGCTGGTGCCATCCTATATGGTGCCTTCGAGATTGGTCCAGTACCTGGTACTAAGTCTATCGCAAAGTCCACGGCTCTCTTAGGTGGCATTCCTGGAAGGTCTTCTGGAAAGACATCTGGGAATTCATTCACAACTGGGATGTCCTCTAATTTCTCAACTTCTTTCTCCTGATCATGGATCGTACAGAGGTATGCCCTATGCCCTTTCTTCACATCGGATAGGATGGTTAGGGCTGACACGATTTGGATTTTGGGTTCTCTAGTTATACCCCTATAGGATAGGCGCTCGCCTTTTGGTCCCCGAAACCTGACCTTTTGGGTGGCACACTCTATTGTTGCTTTGTATTTGCTAAGCCAATCCATACCTAAGATGACGTCTAGGTTGCCGAGATCGAAAAGAATCAGATCAGAAGGTAGCTTGGCTCCTAATATTTCTAGGTTGACTCCAGGGTACATGGTATTACAAGGTGTGACTTCTCCACTTGGGGTAGAGATGGATATAGATATTGGGGTAGGATTTGGTAAGTCTAATTTCTTAGCAAAAGTAGATGAAATGAAAGAGAATGTGGCTCCAGAATCAAATAACACAAAAGCAGGGGTAGAATGAATTAGGAATGTACCAGTCACCACGTTGGCCTGTGCTGCCTGAGTCTGATTCATCACATTGATAGTTCCAGCTGCGTTGCGTGCTGTGGCTGCGGGTGCAGGTGCGCCTGCTACTGTGGTTGCCGAAGTAGCATTGTTGTTTCCTTGGGGTCGGTTGTTGTAACCATTCCCTCCCTGCCAGTTGTTACCTCGGTTATAGCCTCCTCCATTGTTGTTTCTGTTGCCGGCATTGTTGTTGTTTCCCCCATACTGATTCCCACGGTTGTTATTGCCTCCCTGATTATAACCGCTGTTATTCCCTCCGTAGTTGTTTCCTCCACGGTTGTATCCTCCATTTCCCCCTTGGCGGTTCACATTGTTTCCTCCATATCCTCCACCATTGTTATTCCCGGAGTTATTGAAGTTGTTGTTGTTGAAGCTTCCACCGCTGTTGTTCCCTGAGGGTCTTGAACGACATTCAAACATTCGATGGCCTAGCTTACCACAATTGAGGCAGTTAACTTTGTTCCCCCGACAGTCCACTCCTGGATGGTTCATGCCGCATTGTTTGCAGTTGTAGATTCGTACCTGGCCTTGGTTTCCAAATTGATTGGTGGGGGCTGGGTTGGGACGAAACCTTTTATCTCCGCTATTGTTTCCTGAACCACGATTTTGGAAACCTGTCCCTGCCAGTGCCTCAGACTTCCTCTTCTTAGTTTCTTCATTATTCTCATCAATCAAATTCTGGGCGTCCTGAGCTGCCCCATAAGCGTCCATGAGGGTGTCAAATCGGGTCGCAATCAAGGCCATTCGGAGTTGGAAGTTTAAACCTCCTATAAACCTCTTGATCTTCTTTGCCTCACTCGGCACCAGTTCCCTTCCAAACCTCATCAACTCCATGTATTTCTGATGATAATCATAAGGGTTGTCACTTCCCTGTTTCAAGTTCATGAATTCCTTGAACTTCCTATCCTTGACATGTTCAGGATAGAAACGTTCTCGTAGCGCTGCTTTCAGCTGTTCCCAGCCAAATCCCTGCTGGGCGAGAAGTTCTTCTCCCTTGGCTGACCACCAGTTGTCAGCCTCCTTCTTGAAGTAGTAGAGGGCTACTTCGACACGCTGATCTTCAGGGCAGCGCGCAGATACTAGGACTTTTCCAAAGTCCCTAATCCAGTTTTCCAAGGTGGTGGGGTCATCCGTCCCATAAAAGAAGTCCGGGCGGAGTTCAGCTACCCTACTCATAACATTCCCCCCTCCGTTGTGGGTATTCTGTAGAATTTGGGTAAGAGCTAGAGTTGCCTGACGCATCTCCTGAAATTCAATGGGGTCCACAGGTGGAACTTGGCCGCCATGGGTTTGCTGACCTCCCTGGTTCATTGTTCCTACTTCTCTTGCACGTCTCCTGGTATAATATTGCATTGTACCTTTGTTTAAATATATAACTTTACTTAATATAGGTCGAAAAGAATTCTACTTCTAGTTCACATACATGCAGCCTATAAGTTTCAATAATTAAGCATACATTTATCCATCCATCAAATAATCCACATAAACATTTAAATGGTAAGGAGCTACTCAATTTTATAAAGTAAATAGTAACTCCTAAAGTAAGCTAAACGTTCGCTCTCGTGATAAAAGAAATGCAGTAGATGACAATCCTAAGGGTGGGATGGGTGTGGAACTACTCTTCGTCATCAGTGGGGAGCATGAGCTCGCTATCAGCAGCGTCGATCTAATCTCTTCCGCCTCATTGTTTCCTTCATGTTCCTTCTCGTCAATCTCATTGATCTCATCCATATCGGCATCCCAATCTATAAGCTCCTCCTATGCGTCCTCATCTTGGTTTTCAACTTGGTCTTGCCCATATCCTTGGTCCTCGTCCAAGTCCATGTTCAGAAAGATGATAAAAGGAGTCTCGGAAGTGTACTAGACCGCGTATACACTCATAATCTCAACGGAACTAATTTCAAATAATCTAAGTAATCAAGAAATCACATGCGTAGAACAATTATCCAGTAATGACACACATTGAGGTATACATGTAGCACATAACAAATTTCACATCCAAGTAGCAAAGGAATCACAAATAACAAGGAACCCTATTGTACTATCCCACAACCCCGGCTTGTTCAAATTTTATCTCCGGTTTTAGTTATCCTATATCCATTTTAAATTTTGAAAAGCTTCCAGTTATTTTGAATCTTTATTTAGTGGAAATCGAAAAGTCGTACTAGCGTTGGAACCGTCGGCTCTGATACCAACTGAAACAACCCGGAACCTACGGTTCCTTGCTAGTACAACTTAACGATATCCAAGAGTGCTTTATTGACATAAAAGTAAAGGAGAAACCCTCCTTACAAAGTTTTAAAAGGAAACAACGATGACAAAGTTTGAATTCTCAAAAAAATTCAACTAAATGTTAACAATTTAACTAGGTGATTCCTAGCTTCTTATTCGCCTTCAACTACGTGTGCGCGTTCCCCCACCTTTATTCATAACCTGCGGGTTTTCAAATGGCAAAAGCCGACGCAGAAAAACATTTGTCAGTGAAAACTGAGTAAGAATATACCACAATATGTAAAACAGAGTTTTGGCTGAAAAAATGAAAAGAATGTAACTGAAGAGATTCCACATTTAAATTATTAGTTGAGCTGAGGCGTATTAGAGCCCAGCGGGTAACGAATTGCCCACAGAGAGGTCACGATGCAATAATATCATCACACAGGTACCTCTTGGGATATCACAGTCCATCCCAATTCACCCAGAGCGTTTGTAGGTAGCCCGACACTACCCCGCCCATCACATAGCTAAAGGACCTTAAGTGTCGACACCCCTATACAGTTGTGACCCACACATGCATAGGTAGTACTCTATAGCTTTCACAATTTTATAAACCCGTATAGGGTAGGGTATGAAACCCTAGGAGGTCGTCTCACATGCGCCTCCTGCCATAGCCTTCACACACATCCTCTGTACATCGCCCCATATCATTTATAGTTCATTTATATTCCACAAGATCATTTTATAAACAGCGGTTCGAAATTCAGAAGTAACCACATATCTTTCAAAAAGGATATTTGCAAGAGAGATTGTCAAAATTTGAGACTTAAAAATAGTTGTTCGAAACACGAGTAACACACGCCAAGACATATTTTGATAGTTAAGGTATTGTGCGCATAAACTTACCTGGAATGAGGTGAGAACTTCACACACACAAGCTAGCACTGAACTAGTAGTAGGGGTCCTCGATGAACTCGCCTCCTACGAACTCGGTATCTACAATAATCACATAATCATATATTAACACATATACATCACACAACAAATTGCAATTAAATTGTCCTATATGAAATGCAAGTGAAATCCCCAATTAATTCCCAAACAAAATATATTACACTAGCTATAATTTTACGTTTAGAATATAAATTAAAATAAGAAAAATAGTGACTTATAATTATAAAAGTAATATTTGAGGTAAAGAAAACTTTATTAGATGTTCTAGAATATTTATTTAAATTACTAAGGTGAAATTATATACACAAAGATAGCTATATAAATTTTAAAGTTTAGATAAATGAAAATGGGAGCTTAAACTAAAGCTAAAGCTTAACTATTTTTATTATAAAGTTATATTAGCGAAAACCATGTTATAAGTGAAAATAATTTATTTTGCGATAAAATCGAAAACATGATTATTTAGTTGTTTAAGAGAATATAGTATAATTAATATACACTTATAAAATACTATTGTAATTTGATTATAAAGTTGCATATTTTTTTTTTTTTTGAAAAGGATCATTAACTTACATTTGATAATATATATATATATATATATATATATATATATAAGAAATACTAATTTATATTATGATAAAGAAATAACTTAAATTACAATAAGTTGATATACAATCAGCCCCATAAACAGTTTCACTTCATACAAAGGCCTACCCCCAATTTTTGTAAAAAGACACTTTTACACCCCCCTGCTTTTACAAACAAAACCAATCCAATTTCTTCTCCAACAAACCCAGTTTCATCTCAAACAAAAACCCAACTGGTACATTTGTTCTCCCACAAATCTCACCACAACTATATGATTGTTCATGCCTTCAAGTGAATTAGATGGTAGAGAAGTCGAAATTGGAACTTAAACGAGATTTGGGGTTTACCGATTGAAAAGAACGGAGGGGGAAGATGGCGGCGGCGGTGATGGGTTCCTGCCGCTGCCTGGGGTTCGCCGGGACAGAGAGGCGAACGGTGGTGGTGATGGCGGCGAAGCAGAGGGAGGCGGCGTCGGGCGGTTCGGCGACGCAGAGGGGCGACGGCGCAGAGGGCGGCGGCGTCGGGCGGTTCTGGGCTTCGGCCTGGGTCTTTGCTCGGCGCCAACAGAGAGCAGAGGGAGATGGCGAGGGAGAGGGACAGCGAGAGAGAGAGACAGAGGGTGAGAGAGGAAGATAGCGAGAGAGAGAGAGAGACAGGGGCGAGAGAGAGAGAGCTGGGTTTGGAAACCCGATCGGAAATTTGTTTTTGACGGAGAGAAATCCGGGTTGATTTTGGAATGATGAAACGGGCAATTGATTGCAAAGATTTAGTCTTTGAATCGAGTAGCATGAATCGGGACATAAATTTCAAGGAAGAGAGGTCAAATTTGTGTCATGCCGTGGTGGTCTTCGCCGGAAATTTGGGGAAGAAACATCCCCTGTTCTTCAATGTTGATGGAGAAGATGAAGGGAGGAAAGTTTGGGGTGTTGCGGGCACACGGTAAGACGCGGTGGTTGGTGTCGTAAAAGTTATTAAAAGGACATGTTTTGGTCACGCTACAACATTACACGACCCACTACACTTCACCCACTAATTTACACCCAACTAACTATAAAAAAATTACATCTTAAAAAAAAATATAAAAGAAAACTTTTGATAAAATAACAATAATAATAATAATAATAATAATAATAATAATAATAATAATAATAATAATAATAATAATAATAATAATAATAATAATAATAATAATAATAATAATAATAATAATAATAATAATGAAAAATAACTTTTAGTGAACGAAAACAACTTTTAGTGAACGAAAACAACTTTCGTAATTTCAAATAATGGTCCGAAAAATTCGTTAAACTCCCTAAAATACCCCTAAAATATCGGGGTATTACATCAGTAGTGTCGTGAGGACGCGCCACCTCTAGTGTGGGGGTGGGGAATCGTGTCCTCCTGCATAGCCATGTCAGCATATTTTTGTCAATTTTATTTTAATTTTGTTTTCATTTTTGAGTCAGCACGTTTATTATGTTGAGTCTACCCACTGACTTTTCTGACCTTGCATGATAAAAAAAAATATATATATATACATATATATAAATATTTAAAATCTTTTGAGAAAGGGCAACTTAGGACCTAGAAACTGAAGAGAATCCAATGAAAGAGTTCATGAGAGTAGGAAGCACCGTAGTAGGGATACTTCAAATTTTAGTATTTTGTGCACAAGTCTCACGACAGGATGTCCCGGGTATTCAGGAATGGTGAAAGTAGATAACAGGCATACTTTTGGCTTCTCTAGTGTGCTAGGTGGATTTGGGTTTTTAGATAATTGAATATTCCGTTTCCCGTGGAAACTTGTGGACTCTTGGAATCTGGGGTGGACCTTCGTGTAGAGTAAGTTTTATGTGGTACAAGTCTTCGGCCTAAGCGAAGTTGCGGAATGTACACCACCATCCCTTAAGGCGGTTCCAAGAGAAAATCCTAAAAAGCCCGCACTCTTAAAGCTCTACTGCACAGTTGTAAGAACAGAGGAGGTATATATATATATATAAAAAAGAAATCTGAAAAAATAATAATAATAAATATTTGTTTGTGCTTCAAGGAGAAACAACATAATGTGCTTCCGTTCACACGGAAAATTTGGATTCAATCCAATCTAGAGCTTAAGAGGGAAACTAAAGTCAAGCCGTATTACACAGGAGTTGTGTCTCCCAGCAATGGGACAATTTGCAATACAAACGCAATAACCGCTAAGAGGGTCTGAAAACCTCAAATGACTTGGCGAAGAAAAATTATCTAGTGACTTAAGATGCCTGGACCCTCTGAGTCAAAAGACGTGCTTTATCTTGGTTTGGTTTGGTGGATGTTTAAGGACACCTTAGTGAGTTTGTGCACAGGATCAGTTTATACCATTTCTTGCTACGTGTTGTGGAATTTCAAGGTGAGTTTGTGAGGATTTGATGATTTCAGTTGATGATAGAGAGGTTGCCCAATCTCAGAGAAAAAAAAAATTGTTGTGTCTTGAGTCAGTTTGTGTATATTCTGTGTCTGAGTCAGTAAACTGTTGAGTCTTTTGGTCTGTAGCATGAATTTGTGATAAAGGGGGGAAGTATGCAATTGAAGTATGCAAAAGAAGGGTCTGCGAGGCAGTATGCAAGGGTCTGCTCGGGACGAGCAGAGTTTAGTGTGGGGGTATTTTGATAGCTTGAAAATGGGATTAGTCTGGGACATCATTTTACCATTGGTTCTAACCCTGTGAGAGTTGAGTTTGCCCATTTTCAGCTTATTTTCCACTTGATACGAGGTAGAAACTTATAGGACATGATTGCAAGATTTGAGTAATTTCATGCATAATTTTGTTTGTTGGATATGATCGCGGGTACATGTTACGATGTGCAGGTAACAGGTGCCGAGAAATGCATGAGATTGACTTGGAGTTGGAGGCAGCGTATCTAGAAAGCTGAGCAGAAAAGTGCGGAAAAATTCTAAGTTGTGCGTTCAAACGCAGGGAAGCTGCGTTCAAACGCACCACATGGCAGCAGAAGAAAAGAGGCGGAAAAGAGGCTAAGTCTGTGCGTTCAGACGCACAGACCTGCGTTCAAACGCAGGACTGGACTCCAGATTTTGAAGACCAAGTTGTGCGTTCAAACGCAGGGGAGCTGCGTTCAGACGCACAAGTCCGAGAAGCCAAAAGCCAGGAAAGGAAAATTTGTTAAGGCCTGCGTTCAAACGCAGGAGATGTGCGTTCAGACGCACTGCGTTTGAACGCAGGGGAGCTGCGTTTGAACGCACGTGTGGTTTCCAGAAGCTTCCAGGACAGGTTTTTGCGAGGGTAGAACAGGAATTTTGTGCATCAGTTTTAGAGACTGTGGTAGTATAAAAGGAGGTGTCCTAGCACAGAATTAGGGTTACACACACACATCTACAATCATCATCACAGCAGCCAGTTTCAGAGCCGTCAGGATTGGAGCAGAGCTGGATTGGAGCAGTTTTTCAGTATTCAGCCATAAACTTGTTTGATCTTTTCTCTCTTTTATGAAACAGTGTTTTTTAATAATGCAAGCTAGCTAAACCTTTTGCCTAGGTTCTTGGTGAACCTAGGGTTTATGAATTCAGCAGACTGGTTTGTTTGATTTTCAGATGCATGACTAGTTGAAGTCTTAATACAGGATGATTTTTTTATTATCTTGTCTTTGATTTTATTTACATACATGAATGGCTTGATCACCCAGGAGTGTTATAGACAGGATCTGGTGCGCGAGAGTGGCCAGTGAGAGTTTGGAAGAGAAGACAGGATTTAGTACTCTGCCTTGATGGACCGAGAGGTGAAGAGAATCAGGGGACTAGCCCAGAAGCATTAGACCAACTGCTAGACGTTTAGGGGGAGACCGAGAGGAGAACCTGTAACCCTAGCAGACTTAGAACGAACCTGCAGATCTAGGTGGACCGAGAGGACCCAAAAATCTGCAGGAGAGTGATAGGGGCATGAGACCGAGAGGAGATTGTACTATTGGTATGCTGGCATAAACAAAACTACTGTGTGTTTCTGAAATCAAATACACCAGGCGAGCTAGAAAGTAAACCCTAGGGGATCCCGGGACCTAGATTCTTAGAATTATCAATTTTTACAACTACCACAAGTCCTGAAAATTACTTAAAAAGAAAAATAAAATAAGCTTTTCTAAATATTGCTTTATTTACTGCAAATTAGTGAGTAGAATCACATCCCAACCTTCCTCCTTTTTACAAGCTTTGTGTCTAATTCTATTTCTAATAAGTAAAACTTAAACTGTTCTCGAGGGTTCGACAACCAGAGTCACAAATACATACTCTATATTACTTGATCGTAAACTTGCGAAAAAGCAGATAGGTTTACGCTGTCAGTTACACAAGAACCTCGTGGGTTAAATATGTCAAGGGGCTAGAGAAATTTGGATTTCTCGTAACTCATTAATTTTTTACTCATGGAGATGAGCCTACAACCTATGAAGAGGCCACAAGTGGGCCAAACTCTTAGAAATATCTTGGAGCCATGAGATACGGAATGGGATTCATGTAACCAAAAAAGTATGGACTTTGGTGGAACCACCTAAAAGGGTAGGACCCGTCAGGTGCAAGTGGGTTATGAGGAAACCAACATGGATGGTAATGGGATTACTTTTAAGGGAAGATTGGTGACTGAGGGTTTCCTGCGAGTTCATAGTATGGAATATGACGAAATCTTTTTCCAGTTGTGATGCCTGAATCCATTCACATCTTGCTTGCAGCAATCCTTCTACATATTAAGTCAAGCTTCTCGGTGTTGGAATCTTCAATTAATGATGAAATCAAATGGTTTGATTGCATCAAGAAAGAAGATTAAGCTTGTGTTTAGAAGAAGGTTAGTGGAAGCACACTTATATTTCTGGTCTTGTATGTGGGGAAATACTAATCATTGGGAATAATGTCTCTACTCTATAATCTGTTAAAGATTGGCTAGAGAATTGATTTTCAATGATGAAATTAGGCATGACAATTTACAAAGATCTACGGAGATAGCTCAAGATAGTTGTTCAGCTTGAGTTATGGTACATATATTAAACAGGTGTTGAAATGGTTCAACATGCAAGAATATGGATTCTTACCCGTGTCACATGGAATTAGTCTATGGAAGACTAGTTGTCTTTACAATTATATTCGTAAGGGGACCGTATGAATAAGATTCACGAGATACGCCATGTTATGTACTAGGCCATATGTGTCATATGGTATGACACAAAGATACAATTCAAATCCGGGTGAGTGTCAAGGAATAATTATCAAGATTATCCTTAAGTTCTTGAGAAGAACTAATGGATGAATACTAGATATATGAAGGATAGGAAGAGTTTACTGTAAGGGGTTACAGTGATGAGAACCTCCAATCTGATAAGATGATTTCAGATTATAGTCAAGTTTTATGTTTTTCCCTAGTGGGAGGGACTGTGAGCAGGAAAGGTTCCAGGCAAGATTCAGTTGCCGATTCTAACACAGAGGACTCAGTATATTTTTGCATTAGATGCACATACTCAAAATATTCAATCTCATTCGATTATCAATAGAGGAGATGTGAATATTTTCAAAGTACCAGCAAGGTGTCTCGCCTACCATGCCCCTTGCGCAGCATAAGCATGAGGGCAGCGTTAGATCAATATGCATATGATGCAGGAGATTGACTCTAGTACAAGTGGGTGACTGTTGGAAATATGCCCTAGAGGCAATTTATTTCTTGTGAAATTTGTGGATTTACGATTCATTTTGTTATCGACATGGAGATATGTTAACATGAATGAAGTCCTTATAATATAAGTGTTATATTCTTAAATATCCCCAGTCAACTATATTGATTAATAGGAAAATAAACTCTAGACTAGTATGTGGTTGGATTGATATGGAGATATCACGATCCAACACATGGGTATGCATTAGGGGTATTGTCATATTGGATTGACCCACTTACGAGAAGGCTACATACAAGTTAAGTAAAGTCACAAGTGCGTCTCGTAGTGACAACAATATTGTCATCCTTTGACTTGAAGACACCAGATCCTCTAGTTGTGGAGTATTGTGTTTTGATAGCGTCAAACGCTACACCATGACTGGGTAGCAATATAGGCGCCTATAGGACACAAAAAGAAGCAAGCTTAGAGATGGTAGTGATGTTGATAGAATTTTTCCCTCCCAAATAACGGGAGCAAATATTTATGGGCCACTCGAGGGATGGTGCTTATAAAATGTCTGGCCAGACTCAGATAAATCAATATACGATATTGATGTTATCTGCTTGGATAAGACTATTTCCAGGATCGAGAAACTATGGATTGGATATATGAGTGTGACTTTTATGTCTCATGTCCAATCCGGATATAGAGACAAAGGGATTATACGATAATTGCACAAGGTTTTGTCAAAGTCATGACTATTCCCATTAGTTGGGCGGCATGGACGCGTTGCTAGATACCGCTCCATGTTAGTAAATTGTTACTATCAACTAAGTAGGAACCTATGGGGTCACACTCCATATGGATTAAACTAGACTTGGGAATTACTTAATATGATTAATTAAATACAACGATTAAAACGCAAAATACTTGCAAACTTAGTAGGACTGATTTGCAAGGCAAACTAATCCATGTATAGAAATGATTACGAGTTGCAATATTGACTAATTCATGTATGGACATGATTAGTACTAGTTTTCAAAGGGAACAAATCCATGTAAGGACATGATTAGGAGAGGGGCTAATATGTAGTTAACAATGAGTTGTTGGACTATATATATAAGCACTCCTAGCTTATTCTCTACAAATGTGTTATAATTTTTATAACACTAGGAGAGAAAAAGAAAGGAGAGAGAGCAAGACAAGGTCTAGGCCGAAACCTAGACCCGTCCGCCCCCTACCCGTCCGCCAAAGGAGGCCGAGCTTCCCTTTGGTCTCCTATTCTTATACTTCCTTCTTCTACTGGTTGCTAGCACATGATGTGGGGAATCTAGAGGTTGATCCTAGGAGTGGACTAGCATAGAGACATGAACACAATTTCACGTGTGAAGTCACCACAGGAGAATCCAAAGGTATGTAGATACTAGAATCCTTTACTATCATTATGTTGTCTCTTCCTGTGATCTTTGGAGGGTCTTGAACGGATTAATTATCGTTTATTCCGCTGCGTATCCGTTATCAAAACCCTACATACTATCACTCCACGATTTGAACAACTTATTATTCATCACAGATTTATCCTAGATCTCAAGCCTAAGTGAATTGCCTTATACCTATACAGCTTGTGATTCCAAACCTATCTAGTTTCAGCTACAATCTAATGAAATAATAAGAACCTCTTGTTGTTCACTTGAACAACTAACTTACTAAATTTTGCGAGGTTTAGAAATATTTGAGAATAATGAAGTGAAAGCACAATGAAAAATATAGAAACATATAAGCAATAATGCTCAGAAGTGTTCTTCAGAATCTGGATGATTGATCTCCTTTAAAAATCCGTGAATGAATGAAGAGTGTTGTAGATGTTCTACGAATGAACTCTCATCTCTAACTTTGTTGATATGCTCTCTGCTACTCTTTGACATTCAAATATGTCTTTATAAAAAACTGCAGAACCAACTTGAGAGATTTTAGGTACAAACTCCCAGAAAATCCTCAACAGCTTCTTTCAACAGCCATGTTTGAATAGCTGATCTGATTTGTTAGGCAGATTTGAACGACAAAAAACCTTGCAAGACTTAAACTCAAGATCAAACACATTCTAGATAATATAGCACATATAAATTGATCAGTTTGACAGATCAGTTTAAACCATAAACTTAGCTAAAAAAATGTTTGCATATTTTATTATATACATATAAAATGTATATATATAGTCAAATAATAATCAAAAATAAGATGGTGACTCATGACAAGTCAATTATACATCAAATATCCAGCTGAAACTGTGAGAACCCGAGTTCACAAAAAAAATAATTAAACATAAACTTCGATTGTATTACTGATTTTGAAATAATTGCTTTTATATGTGATGTTTGAAAAATGGCATGATCCTTTAGAACCAGTTTACTTCATTTTCACAATGGTTGATGTCTTTTATAAAATTTAACAACTATTGTTGTTAAGAGTAGTACATGCATGATACCTCAATTCTTTTTCATAATTGTTTAGACCACCATCTCACCTTAATATCGACTGACTTTCCTCTGTTTCTATAAACAGAAAGTCTTCTCTAAATTTCTAACATATAGTTTTCTCATACCAATACAATATGAGCTTATTATGGTTTTTTAACTAGAATCGATCAAGGAAAAGTCAATTTTCTGCTTTGGAATATAATTCAGGTAGGGGAAATCTAATTTCTAAATTTTTGCAGTTACAGTCTATACCTGTTTATACTGCTGGTGTGAATTTTATAGCTTTTTAGCTATATATTGACTGTCTTGTGATTGTTAAATCACGTTGTTTGTCTATTTGGTGCCGCATATTGATTTTTAATAACTGGCTGTGTGCAAAGTAGATTTTAGATTTCTACGCTAGTGGTTAGGCGGTACCTGCTGGGCTATTTTGGCTCACCCTTCTGTTTTACAGATTGACCCGGAGCGCGACTGGATCGCGGAGTAGTTGTTAAAAAGCATGTTTTTAGTTAACTATGTTGTTTTTAGCTGTTTTTAGTAATTTTTTTAAATTACTAGTTTGGGTCAGATATATATAAAAACTGTCAGTTTTGACGAGCTGGTGTAATTAATTATTAACTTCAGTCACGTATCAAATTTTCTGAAATTTGATTAAATATGTTGTTTCAGCGCACTGTGTGTCCTGCTGGTTGAGGTTTCGACGTCTGAAAGTGTCAGACTAATTGACTGTAAAAGTGATTTTTATCGAATAATCGATATTTTATTGTTAAAAGTGTGACGGGTCGTCACAGTGGTATCAGAGCCTTACCCAACCGGAGGTACGGATAGTGTATCTGGGACTGGGCGGGTGTTTTGGCGGGTGTCTGTGGTGGGTGTTGTACGAGTGGTAGACACTTGTGAGCCACCACACTTGTGAGCCACCGCACTGTCGAGCTAGGGGTACACAGTCTAGTACAGCTTGGGTGGTGGAGGTGATGAGACTTGATGGTACGTGACATTTTGAAATTGAAAGTGAAATTTAAACAAATTTCATGACGAAATTTGTGTTAGTGGGGAAGATTGTGACACCCTTTTTTAAGAAACGTAAACTAAAAATTGTTGGTTATGCATGTCTACTTGCCTATCAATTGTTCTATATTTGTGCCAAAGTATTTTTACAGCATGGTTGAGAATTATCTAGTATTTGATATTTTGTAGTGTTAGTTTAACTACATGACTATGTTGTGTACATGAATTATTGTAAAGTTTCCTAACGAGTTTCAATATTGTACATGTGTGCATGTCTAAGCTTCTTTAGTTTAATGGGTGTGTGACATGTGGCTCCCAAGTGTTTGCTAGCTATGACATCTAATGTTCTTAGTCATTAATTGCCTTATTTCACTAAAGAGAGAGTTTAAAAGATATATTTTTACTCATGTATGCTTTTACAGAGAGTTTGGCCGATAGAGAATATGGGGAGGAAGTCTTCTTTGATTTGGGTGTGAGGTTATCGAGTGCATGGCAAGTTTAGGGCCACTTTGTTATTTTTTTTTGTTCGGCAGTGGGTTACTAGAGCATAAGAGCTGCTTTGTTAGGCTTCAATTATTTCATGAAGTGTGTCAAATTTAATTTTTCTAATTGGCTTTGGATTCAGGTAGGGGAAATCTAATTTCTAAATTTCTGCAGTTACAGTCTATACCTGTTTATACTGCTGGTGTGAATTTTATAGCTTTCTAGCTATATATTGACTGCCTGGTGATTGTTAAATCACGTTGTTTGTCTATTTGGTGCCGCATATTGATTTGTAATAACTGGCTTTGTGCTAAGTAGATTTTAGATTTCTACGCCAGTGGTTAGGCGGTACCTGCTGGGCTATTTTGGCTCACCCCTCTGTTTTACAGATTGACCCGGAGCGCGACTGGATCGCGGAGTAGTTGTTAAAAAGCATGTTTTTAGTTAACTATGTTGTTTTTAGCTGTTTTCAGTAATTTTTTTAAATTACTATTTTGGGTCAGATATATATATAAAAACTGTCAGTTTTGACGAGTTGGTGTAATTAATTATTAACTTCAGTCACGTACCAAATTTTCTGAAATTTGATTAAATATGTTGTTTCAGCGCACTGTGTGTGTCCTGCTGGTTGAGGTTTCGACGTCTGAAAGTGTCAGATTAATTGACTGTAAAAGTGATTTTTATCGAATAATCGATATTTTATTGTTAAAAGTGTGACGGGTCGTGACAGTGGTATCAGAGCCTTACCCAACCGGAGGTACGGATAGTGTATCTGGGACTAGGCGGGTGTTTTGGCGGGTGTCTGTGGTGGGTGTGTTGTACGAGTGGTAGACACTTGTGAGCCACCACACTTGTGAGCCACCGCACTGTCGAGCTAGGGGTACACAGTCTAGTACAGCTTGGGTGGTGGAGGTGATGAGACTTGGTGGTACGTGACATTTTGAAATTGAAAGTGAAATTTAAACAAATTTCGGGACGAAATTTGTGTTAGTGGGGAAGATTGTGAAAAAAGAAACGTAAACTAAAAATTGTTGGTTATGCATGTCTACTTGCCTATCAATTGTTCTATATTTGTGCCGAAGCATTTTTATAGCATGGTTGAGAATTATCTAGTATTTGATATTTTGTAGTGTTAGTTTAACTACATGACTATGTTGTGTACTTGATTTATTGTAAAGTTTCCTAACGAGTAGCTTCAATTTTGTACGTGTGTGCATATCTAAGCTTCTTTAGTTTAATGGGTTGGTGACATGTGGCTCCCTAGTGTTTGCTAGCTATGACATCTAATGTTCTTAGTCATTAATTGCCTTATTTCACTAAAGAGAGAGTTTAAAAGATATATTTTTACTCAAGTATGCTTTTACAGAGAGTTTGGCCGATAGAGAATATGGGGAGGAAGTCTTCTTTGATTTGGGTGTGAGGTTATCGAGTGCATGGCAAGTTTAGGGGCACTTTGTTAATTGTTTTTTGTTCGGCAGTGGGTTACTAGAGCATAAGAGCTGCTTTGTTAGGCTTCAATTATTTCATGAAGTGTGTCAAATTCAATTTTTCTAATTGGCTTTGGATTGAGGTAGGGGAAATCTAATTTCTAAATTTCTGCAGTTACAGTCTATACCTGTTTATACTGCTCGTGTGAATTTTATAGCTTTCTAGCTATATATTGACTGCCTGGTGATTGTTAAATCACGTTGTTTGTCTATTTGGTGCCGCATATTGATTTTTAATAACTGGTTGTGTGCTAAGTAGATTTTAGATTTCTACGCCAGTGGTTAGGCGGTACCTGCTGGGCTATTTTTCTCACCCCTCTGTTTTACAGATTGACCCGGAGCGCGACTGGATCGCGGAGTAGTTGTTAAAAAGCATGTTTTTAGTTAACTATGTTGTTTTTAGCTGTTTTTAGTAATTTTTATAAATTACTATTTTGGGTCAGATATATATATAAAAACTGTCAGTTTTGACGAGTTGGTGTAATTAATTATTAACTTCAGTCACGTACCAAATTTTCAGAAATTTGATTAAAATTGTTGTTTCAGCGGACTGTGTGTCCTGCTGGTTGAGGTTTCGACGTTTGAAAGTGTCAGACTGATTGACAGTAAAATGTAATTTTTATCGTTAATGGATTTTTATTGTTAAAAGTGTGGCTGGGTCGTCACAGTGGTATCAAAGCCTTACCCGACCGGAAGTACGGATAGTGTATCTGGGACTGGGCGGGTGTTTTGGCGGGTGTCTGTGACGGGTGTTGTAAAATTGGTACACACTTGTGAGTCACCACACTTGTGAGCCAGCGCACTGTCGAGCTAGGGTTACACAGTCTAGTACTGCTCGGGTGGTTGAGGTGATGAGACTCGGGACGAAATCTCTATAAGTTGGGTAGATTGTGAGTACCCGAGTTAACAAAAAAATAATTAAATATAAACTTCGATTGTATTACTGATTTTGAAATAATTGCTTTTATATGTGATGTTGAAAAATGACATGATGCTTTAGAAGCAGTGTACTTCATTTGCACAATGGTTGTTGTCTTTTATAAAATTTACTAAGTACACTTTCATGCATGCAATCTAATGATATATTAATGGTAATTAGTTGATTACCAAGAAGATGGCTATGACCACGTGATGGTCAGGCTTATTTCTTAGCATTGAAGTTTTGTGGTGTAATTTACATTACCTGATAGTCATCATATAAACCCTTATGTGTCATGATAGTAGTTAGGGTTGTTTGTAGAGAGAGAAAATCCTCTCTCCCATTTCAGATCTAAACACAACCCACCACTTAAACCACTGTTTTCCTCACCCTCCTCTCCTCCGTTCATCCCTCTGCCACATCAAGTGAAGCCACTAGATTCGTCGGCTGCTCATCCATCTCTGGCCAGGATGTCTGAGAGATGTTCTTCCCGTCCAACACGAGCTCCGGCGACGGACGGCGAAGCAACGGCTACCGAAGGAGAAGCTCTGATTAACGACGGTGCCGTTACATCAGATAGAGGATTGATGAAAGCACCCATACCCAACGTCACGACCCGCACTCCGGAAGAACCCCTGCGAACACCACCAATCGCCGGCGACTTACCGGCGAATCCAAACGCACAAATCAACACCACCACAAGTTTGAGATTCGTCCGATCTTCAACTCCGGCGACCCACGACAAAGAGCCGATGAGCTCGAAACCCAAGGATGGAAACAATTTCCGTTTCAGAAAGCGCTGTCCGCAACCTCTCACAACCGACTACGTCCCAATCGTCGAAGTGGACGGAGCCATGTCCTCACCGCCGAACGTCGGCGACTTTCCGATGATGGCGGACGGAAATAAAAACACCTCTGCTAGGACCAGATCGGGCGGATCCACTAATCCTCCAAAGAAACCGAAACTTTATTCGGCAAAAATGGCAGCCGTTTCTTTCGGTCGGGCCAGAGGAAGCTCTGCTCGTCTCATCCCCTTCGCCGTCTCATCCGCATACATCGGTGGAAAAAGTTCAGACTCACTTCCAGCTTCTCAACCACCGGACAAGCGCGTCTTCTTCTCGAGAAAAGAGATTTTAGCCTTGCGTTTTCGAAACCCCCCTTCGGACAAATTGAAAAATGTTTGTGCCAATATCACTGCTGTGTTGGGCTCTTCAGCAATACCCCCAAACAAGCACCAAGCCGATATGGTACCCTACATCAACAAGCGAACAAAACAGGTGATGTATGCCAGTCGTTTGTCTTTCGAGGCTGCTCATTCTGCCTCTAATGGAGACAACACCTCTCTCAAATTCCGGCGAGCAAAGGGAGCAGCACATCTCCTAGTTCCGACTCCAAAGCCTCGAAGGGGTACCTCGATTGCGCCAACCAAAGATGTCATCGGTCAAGGATATGCAACACTTCATGTTAATTTTTGTACCTCCTTTTCTGATGTACACCCCCCTGGTTTCAATTTGTGTATGGTCTCTCCTTCCAAACATGTACTAGTTAGGTCTCGTTTTTCTGATTCATTGCTAGGAATTAAGGATCATCCCCGTAGTTGGTTTCGAGTGCAACAACTTCGTAGTTGGAAGCGTCACTGCTCAGGTAACAAGGGTTCGGGTTATCATGTTCACTGTCACGGCTCTCGACGCCATGTTTTGCCCTCAACGCATACTCTCATAGTTAGGAAGCGAAAGTTTCTCATGGAAGTCTCACCCTTTCGGGACAAACTGTTAAAGAGAGAACATGCTTCGTGTAGCCCTTCAGCATTGTGCCCACATGTCTTTTTGTTCCCAAAGATTTTAAGTGACTCTTTTAACGGATATACAGAAGTTGTACCAGAACCATCAGCTCGAGTCAAGCTTTCCAAGCAAGAATTTGCACCATCTAGCATGTTTGTTCCTTGTGGTCATGTCGACTTGTTGCATCAGAAGTCGGGGAATCGTTCTGCGGGATTTCCGGAGATTGTTCCACAACAATCTCCGCGGCAATCATGAAGGGTGAAAGCTGGAACTGTTGGGTCAAGGGACAGTCTCAACCAGTTCAAACAGCTAGTATTTTGTCCCACAAAGTTCAACATGTTTGTCGAGTCTTCTTAATAAAAGGAGGGGCGACGGGTTCCCATGACATTTTGTTTCTCCAGATCAAATGTCAGTTTGTTTCCAGGAAAGGATGGAATTTGTTCTCTTGTTGGTTTTGCTCTATTACTTTATCACGAAGTAGTAAAGTGACACTCAACTCCATAAACGGAGCATCCAGTCTCCTATCTGCCGTAAGGCACCCTTGGCTTCGCAGTAATTCACCAACTACAGATATAATGTCTGTTTTTCTGGCTGATTCAGTTCAAGCCTCTGTTCATTTTGAACACACCCATCCCACCTGTTCGTGTCCTATTCTGGATTTCAAGCTGAAGAAGAATCCGAGTACTCAAGTCATGTTGTTCTCTGTTACCTGTTCCGCAATGTCCTCCGATCAGCGACATCACGTCAAGCCGATCAATGGCAGTATGACAAGAAGACTGTTGAGCTTTGTTTTTTTTTATTTTTGCTTTTCTCTTATCTTTCTTATGTTTGTCACTAGGACATTCATTGTTATCTGTATTTTGTTACCTTTGTTTTAAATGATATTCTGCCTTTCTCCTCAAAAAAAAAAAACCCTTATGTGTCTAATGAAAACCATGCTTGGTGTCTAGGACACGTGGCAAGTTGACAACTCACCATTAATATGTTTGTTTAACAGCTATTGTTGTTAAGAGTAGTACATGCATGATACCTTAATTCTTTTTCATAATTGTTCAGACCACCATCTCACCTTAATATCGACTGACTTTCCTCTGTTTCTATAAACAGAAAGTCTGCTCTAAATTTCTAAGTGATAGTTTTCTCATACCAATACGATATGAGCTTATAATGGTTTTTTAACTAGAATCGATCAAGGAAAAGTCAATTTTCTGCTTTGGAATATAATTCAGGTAGGGGAAATCTAATTTCTAAGTTTCCTCAGTTACTGTCTATATCTGTATGATTGTTGGTGTGATTTTTATAGCATTTTTAGCTATACGCCTATTAACTGGTGATTGATAAATCACGTTGTTTGTATATTTGGTTCCGCATGCTGATTCATAATAACTGGCTGTGTGTTAAGTAGATTTTAGATTTTTACGCCAGTGGTTAGGCGGTACCTGCTGAGCTATTTTGGCTCACCCCTCTATTTTACAGGTTGAGCCGGAGCGCGACTGGATCACGGAGTAGTTGCTAATATTTGTATTTTTAGTTAACTATGTTGTTTTTAGCTATTTTTAGCTGTTTGTTGTAAATTACTAATTTGGGTCAGATATTTATAAAAACTGTCATTTTTGACGAATTGGTGTAACTTTATAAATAATTCAGTCACGTACCAGTTTTTCAGAAAATCGATTACAAAACTGTTTCAGAGGACTGTGTGTCCTGGTGGTTGAGTTTTGGACGTCTGAAAGTATCAGACGGGTTGACTGTAAAAGTGATTTTTATCGAATAATCGATATTTTATTTTTAAAAGTGTGACGGGTCACAGAAAAAATCTTCATCAAGAATCAGTTAGCCAAAATAGTTCCTGAAAAAAGTTCAAAGGCACCTCTAAAGTTTTGGAGCCTTGGGTGACAGTAAAAGATTTTGCCTGCAAAGCTAATCCATAAGAACAATAAACCTGTAGATTCTGTCAGCATTATAAGCACAATATAGCAGTTCAATAATATTTGTAAGAAACAATATAAGGCTTGTAAACAATATCCCATTCATTCCTAAGCCCGCAATACAAACATTGTTATCTTGTATTTAACAAGTTCAAAATCATAAATGGACTTCTTCAAAGCTTTGGAGCTTTGAGAAAGCCTGTCTTTTATCACTTTCAAAAAGAACTCCCCCGGAGTTCATGCATGTCATTAATTAAAAGGGATTGAATTATCAATCTCCCCCCCGATGAAAGACAAAACAAATATTTTTCCTTTCACATATATCCCGCAACTTTATAGCCATTAATAACCTGCAAATACATAAAGATTAAGAATAAAAACTTAACACATATTACATAAAACCAAACTAAACTTAGATATAGATAATTAAAACCATCCTACAGCATCCAAATCCAAAAAAAAAAAAATTACAGATATCTTGTCCCCCTTTTTGAGTTTCATCAAAAGAGTTAAGGAATGTAGGATCGTACTTAGAGGTTTTGAAAGAAAATACCTAGAACTGAAATAGAGTTTTAAACGACTTCAAGGCTTTGAGAAATAAGATGAAAGAGAGAGACAGAAAAAGGATAGAATGGTTCA
This sequence comes from Linanthus parryae, assembly GCA_023055425.1. NCBI lineage: Eukaryota > Viridiplantae > Streptophyta > Magnoliopsida > Ericales > Polemoniaceae > Linanthus > Linanthus parryae. The sequence goes on along the minus strand of JALGPY010000007.1, from coordinate 68,052,035 downwards.
AGACTTTGAAGCTTATTTTTCTGTATCAGCATCCTTCTTGGAATTCTTCTTTTCTCCCTTGGCTTTAACCTTTCCTTTACCCCTGACAATCTCAGCTTGTTCTTGTTCTGCAGCTGATACTTCCTCACTTAAAGCTTCTTCATCACCAGACTTTTCCTCATCATCTGCAGCTTCATCATCAGCAGCTTCATCAGCAACAACCTCATCAACTTTTTCTGTAACCTCCTCATCAACATTTTCAGCAACTTGTGCAGCTTCCGCACCACTAGCCTCATCACCACTTTGATCAAACAGATCTTTAGAAGTAAGATTTATAGGTACTTTCTTCTTCCTCTTATTCTTCTTTTTCTTCTTCAGATCATGTCCAAGAACCATGTCAGTATAAATGCTATTCTCATCATTACTTTCTGCAGGTGGTACCTTTTCCAGATTCAAACCCTTGATGATCAAGTCTAGTTTCCCTACCATCAAAGCTTTGAAATTTCCAAATTTAGTAGACAAGTCAAACTGACCTTGCCTCAAATTATCTATTCCATCTTCCAGGTTCTCAACTCTGTCAATAATCTGAGAAAAATCCAGGTTCGTTGAAGATTTTGGTGTGGTTGCAACTTTAGGCTTGATGAAATTCTTCTCCTTCAAGTCAGCAGCAGACAACTCGCAATGAAATTTCCAGATGCTTCTACATGTCTGCACAAGTCCAATCCTTAACTCTCATCTACAAAACTAAATCCATTATGGGTCTTCTCCTCATCTTTTACAGGTAAGGGATGGAATGATTGGCGTAAGGGATGGAATGATTTCGACTCCTAGTTAAACAATACACCATATGCTCCATGATAACACTAGGAATATCAATGTAATATACTTGACAAATCAAATACATCGAAATCGAAACCCTATCCGTCACCAGTTCCTTTGAATGTTTTCTAGGCACTACAAACCTCATAATCATATAAAACAAAATGCTGGCTTCACAATTTAACACAGAGTGTGTCATTTGCTTTGGTCTAGATGGTGTACCCTCTAAAAAGAACTCAGCTTTGGTTTTCTTCAAACACTCTTTCCTGTCAAGATGCTCATGAATCTTATACTTCCTTGGAATCCCCCAAAACCTTCGCAAACACTTTGTGATCCAATCTCATTTAACCACCAGCCACCCTAGAAGTTAAAACATAACTATCCTCATCTTCTTGCACAAGATTCAGATAAAATAGTCAATTTAATCTATGATAAGCCTCAGAACTAAGGTTTAACATCTTCTAAAAAGATGATTCTCTAAGCTTCCTAATGTAGTCAATGTCTAGTTTATCCAACAATTCTTCAGAAATCAATCTGCAATAAGCTATCTTAGATGATGATTATCCATCCATCCAAATTCCCCTAACTTCTGAATTAATAAACCAAAATTCAAAAAGTAGTTTCTTACCAAAAACAGAAACTTTTCCATTGGCCATTGGCCTTCACAGCACTGTTCTTAACCCTTTTCTTCTATTCTGAAGGTTTATCATCCTTCTTAACCTCTAGTGTCTTCTTATTTGGATTCTGAACTTATTTCTTCTCTTCTACAGACTTCTTCTTCTTTTCTCCTTCTTTATTCTTTGACTTAGATTGATGAACCTGTTCTTTTTTATCCATATTCTTGATCCTTCATAACTTATCCCTGTTCTTCCTCAGATTCTGAGATTCTGACCCAGTTTCTTGCAGTTCCTTCTCCTTTCTGATCATCTTTCCTGGAGGAGAAGCTTCTTGCATGTTGTTGGTCTTCTCTAAATCTGAATCAGTGATTGTAACTTCTACCTTTGTGTTTGATCTTCTATTCTTCCTCACTGGACAGGTCTGAGTCTTCTGCTGTAGCCTTGTTCATTTGCATTCCATTTGGGTTTAGGGTTTTGAGAAGAGATAGAGAGAATTGAGAGATAGAGAGATAAGGACGAAGAGATAGAGATTGAAGTGTAGAGAAAAGCCCTGAAGAGTATCTTATAAGTAGGAAATTTCTGAAAAATATTGTTTAATAAGATTTCATGCAAATAAACCATAAAGAAGATATTTTAAAGATCTTTTACGATATCTTGAAAATCTCTGAGTAAATCAAATATGCTACAATTATATATTAAGATAATACAAAATATTTGGTGATCCAATTATTTAACAAAACTAGACTGATTTTTCTCCGAAGCTTTGAAGTATAGGTCCAAAGCTTTGGGGAACTGCATAACAAGACAGAAAACTTCAATGCTTTGAAGCATACTTCCATGTTTAGGAAAGTATAATCTCGAGGCTTTGATTTTTTCACAGACAAGCACATACATGATATAATACTCCCACTACACTAATGCATCCTTGTTTAGCATGCCCAATTCAAGACTTAGAGATGCAAACCTCTCACCTGGAAATGGTTTAGTGAAAATATCAGCAACTTGCATAACAGTAGATATAAATGATAAAGCCAGATCACCTTTTTCAGCATTATCTCTTATGAAATGGTGTCTTACATCAATATGCTTAGTTCTGGAGTGTTGCTAATGGTTCTTTGTGATTGAAATTGCACTGTATTGTCACAATAGATAGGCACTTTTCTGAAATCATAGCTAAGATCTCTTAGTTGTTGAGAAATCCACATCACATGTGAGCAACAAACTCAAGCTGCAATGTATTCAGATTCTATAGTTCATAGAGCTACTGAATTCTGCTTCTTTGAGTTCCAGCTAATCAGTGATGATCCAATTAATTGCCAACACCCTGAAGTGCTCTTCCTATCAACTTTGTATCTTGAAAAGTCTGCATCAGAATATCCACTAGCAAAGCCCCAACTCTTTGGTACCATTAAAATATCTAAAGATCCTTTTGACAGCAACTAAGTGACATTGCTTTGGATCTGCTTGAAACCTTGCACACGTACAGACACTAAACATAATATATGGTCTACTAGCAGTTATGTACAACAATAAACCAATCATACCTTTTTATTCTTTTTGATTCACACTCTTACCATTCGTATCCTTGTCTAAGGATAGTGATGAACTCAATGGATTTTTAGCTATTTCGGACTGAGACATATTTGTTGCAATAGATTTCTTAGAGGCAATCTTATTTAGTATGAACATTAATTTTGGCTAGAATATTCATTGTATTATTTATGGAGATATTTAATATAATGAAGTCCTTTGATTCCAAATTTGTTATTTATCTTAAATATCCCTACTCAATTATACTGATTAATAGGAAGATCAACTATAGAGTAGTATAGTGAATTGATATGGAGATATCACGATCCAACACATAGGTATGCATTAAGGGTAATAGCATACTAGATTGACCCACAGTGAGGAGGCTACATACATGTTATGTCAAGTCATTAGTGCTCATCGTAGTGACAACGGTATTGTCATCCTTAGACTTGAAGTCACTAGAACCTCCAGTTATGGAATATTGCGTTTTGACATCGTCAAACGCTACACCGTAACTTGGTAGCAATAAAAGCGCTTATAGGACACAATTAGAAGAAATCTTAGAGATGGTAGTGATGTAGATAGAATTTTTCCCTCCCACTTAACGGGAGCAAATATCCACGGCCACTAGAGGGAAGTTTCTTATAGAATGTCTGACCAGACTCAGATAAATCAATATGGGATATTGATGTTATCTGCGTGGATAAGACTATTCCGAGGATCGAGAAACTCTGGATTGGATATACGAATGTGGCTTGTATGTCTTGTGTCGAATCTGGATATAGAGACAAAGCAATGAGATAATACTTGCACAAGGTTTGTGGGATTACTAACTATTTCTATTAGTTGGATGGCATTGATGTGTTGCTAGACACCGCTGCATCTTAGTAATCGTTACTACCAACTAAGTAGAAACCTATGGGGTCACACGCCATATGGATTAAACTAGACTTGGGAATTAATTAATATGATTAATTAAATAGAAGGATTAATATGCAACTACTTTCAAACTTAGTAGGACTAATTTTCAAGTTGGACTAATCCGTGTATGAACAGGATTAAGAGAGGGGCCAATATGTAATCAACATGGAGTTGTTAGACTATATAAAGGACACTCCTATCTAATTTTCGCACTAATGCTCATAAAATACTTTGAGTGAGAGAGAAAAAAGCAAGGACAGAGAACAACACAAGAGGGCCGAACCCCTTTGTGTTGTCCCCTCCCCGTCGGCCACCAAGAAGAGGCCGAGCCTTTTTTGGTCTCCGTTGCGTGATTCTACTTCTTCCTTCTTCAACCGGTTTATAGCACAAGACATGGAGGAATATAGAGCTTGATCCTAGGTTTGGACTATCTGTAGAGGCGCGAAAACTATTTTGTTTTTGAAGTCATCCAAGGAGACAAACAAGGTAATTGTTACTACAACATTTACAATTGTTATGATGTCTCTTCCTGTGATCCTTGGAGGGTCTTGTGCGGTCTTTATTATTTTTTTACGCTGCGTAATCCGTTACAAAACCCTACGGTGGTATCAGGTCCACGGGTCGTAGAGCATAATGTATTTTATGTGTTATGGTTATGTCAATTTTACACTTTAATTATTGTTTATCACGTAAATCAGAAAAATCAATCATAATTGGTGCAATTTGAATATGATTCATCCTTCCTCAAAAAAAAAAAAAATATGATTCATCCAAACAAGACCTAATCTTACAAGGGATGTAAGGGTTAGTGAATTTGGATCACATATGATGTGTAATTTTGGATCTTGAAAAATTAAGGGTTTGGGCACAAATTGGAAAAATGTTTTTCAATTTGGAAACAACTAAACTTGGGCAACAAAGAAGGAGTTGTTTTGGAAATAACTCCCAAGAGGTTCCCCCCCCCCCACCCTAGTGGACCGCCCCTCCTCTTCCTAGCTACCCAAGGTAGCCACGACCAAGGGGTCGGGCGTCCCTAGCGCACGACCTAGCTGTGTGGGCTAGGGGCCGGCGGGCCCCAAGGCTTATGGCGGTCCTTTAGGGGTTCGGCCATAGTGATGGTGGGCCCTCTTGGACCGTTTTGACCCTAGTATGTCCAAAATCAACTAAAATTTACGAAGGGTGTTAAAATTGTATTTTAACTGTTTATGTGCTATGTGCATGGTGATTAGATATGGCCTTTGATGTGGATGTTGTGAATGTTTATTTTTGTTTTTTGTTTTTACGGCCTGCGAGCTGGTAAAATTAATGTAATAGTTAATTAGGTTTTACGGCCTGCGAGCCGGTCTTTTTTGTCAACTTGTGAGATCATTCTATTTAGTATAGATGCTAGCTAGTATTAGATAGAATAGATGATAGTCAAGACATGGAAAAGAAGAAGCCTAAAAAATTAAAGGACCACAAGATGGAGCATTCCACAAGGCTAAGGAGCATGGAGCATTCCACAAACTATGGACCATGTACCAAAATATGGAGACACATGGACGAGCTTGCTATTTTAAGGTTCATCGATTTTCTTATTGGCTTGGCAATATATTTTTTTAGAGGCCATATTCATATCACGTTTAATTTTGTGGTTGTTTATTTATTGTCTTGGTATTTATTGTCGGCGTATGGAGGATGCATGCAAAATTGGTAACAAGATAATTAACTACTCGGATCTTTTATTAGTGGGTTTGCCCAACTCAAAATAAGTATGTCAATTGATATGGATCAACAAAACAATTAAAATGCCTTCTCGTTACTTAAAACACTCATCATGATCATTCTTTTCCAAGCTCGTGCGTGCCAAAGCAGGGAGACTTGGTTCATCATGATGTGATGCGATGGCACGAGCAAGTAATGTGCAACTGTTTGAGTAAGAGGTTGGACACAACTTGGTGATTTTAATAAGATTAAAAGCCTAGAGGCAACCAATTGGTATTGTCTATGGGATAGATAAATAAGGAGTTATTTTCCCAATTGAACCAAGAGTTGCATATGGATGAAACTGGAATTGTTCCAACCTAAATAACTAATTTTTGGGTGATTTGCCAAAGCAAGCTCAAAACGAAGTGAAATATGGATCTTGGCACCTACTAGAAAATATAATGATATTTTCCGCATTAATATAAAGGGTTATTAATCCGATAAAAATAGTGGGAGCTATGTTTAATAATCTAGTCACTATTAAATGTAGTTATTTGTTCACAAATACTAAAAATTGTATATTTCTCATTTTGTGGAATTCAATGGCAAACAATTCATCGAATTCATCACATTCCCTACTAGCCGTCCTTGAGAAGGACAAGCTTTCTGGAACAAACACTTTAGACAGGTACAGGAACTTGAGAATCGTTCTCAAGCAAGAAAAGAAACAGTACACTCTAGAGGAAGAAGTTTCTCCAGGTCCAGAAAATAATACCCCTGCAACCCTGAAGCCGCATTAGAAGTTCGTTGATGATGCTAATGATGCGGCCTGCCTTCTGCTTTGCACCATGAACTCTGAGCTTCAGAAGCAACATGAGAACGTGGCTGCATTTGATATAATCATTCACTTGAAGCAGCTCTTCGAAGAGCAGGAAAGGGTTGAGCGGTATGAAGTTTTTGAGGCATTGTTCAAATGTCATATGCTATAGGGAAACCCTGTGGGGCCCCAAGTGCTCTGTATGATTGGATACTTGGAGAGCCTCACACGCCTAGGGTTTCCCGTGGGCCAAAAGTTGGCGACTGATCTCATCTTGCATTCATTTCCTAATATTTATGGACAGTTCATCATGAACTATAACATGAATGAGATCGTCAAGCCTCTGCCAGATCTACTCAATATCTTGAGGAAAGCTGAACAAAGCATCAACAAGGAAAAGGGCAAGGCCATAATGATGGTTAGGAAAGGAAAGAGAAAAAGGTTCCAAAGGCAAAGGCAAGTTAGTTGCCAAACCTAAGGAAGGTGCCCTTAAACCTGCTGGTGGCGTTACCAAGGGCGTGACTAAGGGTAATTGTCACTACTGCAGTCAGCCAAGACACTGGAACAGGAACTGACCAAAGTATCTGGAGGATAAGAGGCTTGGAATAGTGATTCCATCACCACAAGGTATTTTTTTCATAGAAGTCAATATAACTGTTTCTTCATCTTAGGTTTTGGATACTAGGTGTGGATCTCAAATTTGTCGAAATGTGCAGGATATAAAGAGAAGTAGAAGATTGGCTAAAGGGGAGATAGATCTGCGCGTTGGGAATGGATCAAAGGTTGATGCATTGGCCGTGACCGTGTACGAGCTGCCTTTGCCTTCTGGATTAGTTTTAAAATTAAATAATGGCTTAATTACTTAATGCATACCTCCAATATAGCGAAATAAACACTTTTCAACCCCACTTTTAAAATAGGCTTATTGCATCCCCCAATTGCAATAAATCATACTTATTGAATCTGGTAAAAAATATCCATCCAATACTTAACAGAATACTCCGTTAGTTAAAAAAAAATCCTTTTTATTAAGGGTAAAATAGTCCACTCCTTAAAATATGAATACTGTTATAACATCAACCATTGCCGCGGTAAGCAGCCAAGATTTCGGCGACCAACAACCCGGATTCCGGAACAAAACAAGAGCCCAAATCCAACCTTAACAATGGAAGAGAAGAACTTAACACTAAGAGGAATAAGCGAAATCACCAACAACGAAATTAGAAAACCTCAAAACCCATTTTTCATCTCTCCTTCAAACCTGATTGGAGAAAATCAGAAATCCCCCAAATTGGAGAAAAAGGTTACTGTTGGAGCAAATAATCAATTTTCGGACGACCCATCTAAAAAAACTGCAATAACCACTCCCTCTCTCTCTCTCCGAATCTTTGAGTCGATGAAACACAGCACCATCACCATCAATTAGAGAGAAAGGGACAGAGATAAAATCAAGAAAGTGGTAGAGAAAAGTTTGAGACAGGGGAAGAGAGAATATCAAACAGGGGAAACTGATCGACTTTTTACAAATCAAGATAACGAAATGAGCCATTAAAATCGGTGAACCCAGCACCAGATTGTGTTCCACCTGAAACCGTTGTCGAATCTAGCCCTAACCCACCCAAAACACCATACTGATTTGATTGAGAGCCAGAGAGAGACAGAAACAAGAGAGATCGAGAAATGAGAGAGATAGAAAAGGAAGAGAGTGCAAGACACGGAGGCAGAGGTGTTCAAGACACGTGTTCATCTTCTGTTCCCAAACTGAACACATGTTCATCTTATTCCTTTCATCATTATCTTCTTTTTAGTATTCCTTTTCTTTTCTTATTTTTTATTTATTTTTTTTTCAACTTAAAAGTTGACATTTTTACCCTCCCTATTCACTTATGTATTTGGATGGAACTTTTTTCCAGTTTGAACAAGACATATATTTTGAAAATGAGGGATGCAATAAGCCTATTCTGGAAGTGGGGGTTGTAATTTGTTAGTTTCGTTATACAGGGGGTACGCATTAAGTAATTAAGCCTCAAATAATTGCTATTTTGTACCTGTTATGAGCAGAAATATTATTTATATTTCTTGTTTCGACAAGGAAGGGTTACTATTTCATAAAGGACAATCGTTGCTCCATTTATTTTGATAGTATTCACTATTGTAGTGCTCAATTAGTTAATGGATTATATATCCTTGATCTAAGGAATCATGTCTATAACATAAATACCAAGAGGATTAAAATGAATTATTTAAATCCTGCTTATCTATGACACTGTCGTCTAGGCCATATAAACGAGAAACGTTTATCTAGACTCCATAAGGATGGATTTCTAGATTTCTAGACTCATTTGATTTTGAATCATATGAGACATGTGAAGCTCGTTTATTAGGAAATATCAAAGTCCATTTTCAATAAGAAAGGTGAGAGTACTAGTGAGCAATTGGCGCTCGTGCATACTGATGTATGTGGGCCATTGGCCATGCCTGCCAGGGGTAGTTACGTCTATTTCATTACGTTTAGTGATGATTTCGATAGATATGGAATTGTATACCTTATGAATGCGAAATCCAAATCCTTTGAAAAGTTCAAAGAATTCAAGAATGAAGTAGAGAAGCAGCTTGTCAAAAGTATTAAGGCTCTACGATCGGATCGTGGAGGTTGAATATTTGAGACAACAATTTGACGACTATCTTAGAGAGTGTGAGATCTTGTCCCAACTCAATCCACCCGAGACGCCACAGTGGAATGGCATGTCCGAGAGGAGGAATTGAACACCGTTACACATGGTTCGATCTATGATGTGCCAATTTGTTCTTCAGGATCTATGAAGAACAAATTGGCACATCACAGATCTATGAAGAACAAATTGGCACATCATAGATCGAACCATGTCTAACAGTGTTCGATTCCTCCTCTCGGACATGCCATTCCATTGTGGCGTCTCGGGTGGAGTGAGTTGGGACAAGATCTCACATTCTCTAAGATAGTCGTCAAATTGTTGTCTCAAATATTCACCTCCATGATCTGATCGTAGAGCCTTAATACTTTTGACAAGCTTCTTATCTACTTCATTCTTGAATTCTTTGAATTCTTTGAACTCTACAAGACCTACGAAGATCTTGCTCATGTGACACAAGAGCATAATAGGTCGAGTAGAGTGCGCCAGGAGCCAGAGGGGCATGGACTTCTCGTGACTGAGCCATGTGACGCGTTGCTCATAGATGATGAGCCTACTACCTATGGAGATTCCATGAAAGGTTCGGACTCCTAGAAGTAGCGTAAAGCCATGGAATCCGAGATGGAATCCACGTATACCAACGAAGTATGGACTTTGGTGGAACCAACCCAAGGGGTGCAACCCATAGGGTGCAAACGGGTTTTCAAGAAGAAGACCGACATGGATGGTAATGTGATTACCAATAAGGGTTGATTGGTGTTGGAATAGATGCCCTAGAGGCAATCTAGTTTAGTATGAATTAATTGTGGCTAGAAATTCATTTATTATTTATTGGATATTTAATATAATGAAGTCCTTAGATTTACAATTGTGTTGTTTATCTGAAATATCCCTAGTCAAGTATAATGATTAATGGGAAAATCATCTATAGACTAGTATGGGGTTGGATTGATATGGAGATATCACAATCCAACACATAGGTGTGCATTAGGGAATGTTGCACTGGATTGACCCATCTCCGAGAAGGCTACATACACGTTATGTTGAGTCACAAGCGCTTATCGCGGTGAAATGGTATTGTCATCCTTAGACTTGAAGTCACTAGATATTCTAGTTGTGGATTATTGTGATCTTGGTAGCGTTAAACGCTACACCGTAACTGGGTAGTTATAAAGGCGTGCACTGGATACAATAAGAAGCAAGCTTAGAGATCGTAGTGGACGTAGATAGGATTTTTCCCTCCCACATAACGGGAGCAAATATCCTAGGCCACTCGAGGGATAGTGCTTATAGAATGTCGGGCCAGACTGAAATAAATCAATATGGGATATTGATGTTATTTGCACGAATAAGGCTATTCCCATGGATCGAGAAACTATGGATTGGATATACGAGTGTGACTTGTATGTCTCGTGTCCAATCCGGATATAGAGACAAAGGGATGAGACAATTACTTGTACAAAGGTTGTCAAGATGGCTATTCTATTAGTTGGCTAGAATGGATGTTTTGCTAGAGACCGCTCCATATTAGCAAATAGTTGCTACCAACTAGATAGAACCTATGGGGTCACACACTACATAGAGTTGAACTAGATTTGGGAATTAATTAATTGGATTAATTAATTAGAAGGATCACTTTGCAAACCCTTGCAAACTTAGTAGGGACTAATTTGCAAGGAAGGGACTAAATTGAATTCTAGTAGGACTAGAATAAGTCCTTTAGGTAGTTAACAAGGAGTTGTTGGACTATATAAAGGACCTTCCTTCCTTCCTTCCCACATAACTTATGCTCATTAAGTGAACATAACAAGAGTGGGAGGAAAAAAAAAAGGAGAGAGAGCAAGCAACAAGGAGGCCCGACCGCCCCCTTGCCGCCGCCCCGTCCCCGTCGGCCAAAGGAGGCCGAGACCCTCCTTTGGGTCTCGTTTTGCGTGATTTCTTCTTCCTCTTCCTATTCCGGGCTAGCACCAAGGAGTTTGGGAGATCTAGGATCAACTCTAGGCGTGGATCAACTATAGAGAACGTGACATAATTCGCGTTTGAAGTCATCAAGGAGAACCCAAAGGTGTGTTTATGATTTCTATCCCTTACCATCGTTATGTCTCTTGACTTGTGATCCTTGGAGGGTTTTGCATGGTTTTATGTTTGATTATGCTTCTGTTGTGCGATCCATGAATCAAAACCCTACAGTGGTATCAGAGCCACAGGTCGTAGAGCATAAACGTGGTTTATGTGTTACGTTTTAGTTGTTTTACACCTTAATTTGATTGTTTATCGCATAAAACAAGACAAATCAAGCATGGGATGCAATTTGTCAATAATTAATCATAACAAGATCCAATTTTTGCATTGGATGCATGAATTGGTGAGTTTGAGAAATTTTAGGATCTTAGATCTAGGGTTTGGGCATCTTTGGGGAAGAAGGAGTTCTCCCAAAACAAGGAAACAACCAAACTTGGGCACCAAGCAAGGGAGTTGTTTTGGAAACAACTCCCTCAAGGAGGTTCGGCCCCCCTAGGGACCGCCCCCCTTGCTTGCCGCCCAAGATTGGCCGCCCTAGGGGCCGGGCGGCCCTAACCCGCGGGCCTAGCCTTGTGGGTTTTGGGCCGGCCCGGCCCTAGGGCCTTGTGGTTCACTTTGTTGGGCCCGGGCAATTTGATTGTTGGGCCCATGGACCGTTTTAACCCTAGAAATCCTAAAATCAATTAAAATTGACCAAGCGCGTTAAAATTGGATTTTAACTGTTTATGTTCAAATCGCATGGTGATTGGATATGGCCTTAGGATGTGGTTTGATGTGGATGTTTAATTTTGTGGTTTGGTTTTACGGCCTCCGAGCTGATCAATTAATTGTAATAATTAATTAGGGTTTTATGGCCTGCGGGCCATTTTTTTTTTCTCAACTTGTGAGATTTATTTATTTAGTATAGATATTAGCTAGCTAGATAAAGTAGATTGTTAGCCAAGATTGGAGAAAAGGAGCCCAAAGCCAAAGAAGCCACAAAAGATGGAGCATGGAGCATGGAGAATTCCACAAGACTATGAAGGATGGACCAAAAGATCAAGACGCATGGAGATGTGTTTGCTTTAGGGTTCATAGATAATTCCATTGGCTTGGAATTATCTTAGTCTAGAAAAGGCCATATCCACATCACGTTTAATTTCTGTTTTGTGGTTGTATAATTTTATTGTCTTATTATTTGCGTGGTTGGTGTATGGATGATGCATGCAATTAGGATAATAAGATAATTAGACAACCCGAATCTATTATTTGGAGTTGTGCCCAAACTCAAATAGATAGATTAGTTGATATTAATCAACAAAAACAATTAAAAATTGAATTTAAAAATCCCTCAAAATTCAAATATTGTGTTCTTGCCTTCTCTTTATTTAAACACTCATTATCATCATTATTTATCAAGTTCGTGCGTGCCAAAGCATGGCGACTTGGTTCATAATGATGGAATGCGATGGCACATAACAGTGTGCAATTGTTTAGATAAGAGGTTGAACACAACTAGGCTATTAATTTGATTAAGAAACCTTGAGGCAATCAATTGGGATTATCCATAAGGATGGATAAATAAGGAGTTATTTGCCCGATTGAACCAAGAGTTGCATATGGGATGCAATTGGAATCGTTCCTACCTAAAGTAGTCAAATTATGGGTGACTTGTCAAAGCAAGCTCATAAGGAGATGAAAGATGGATCTTGGCCCACTAGAAAATATAAGGATATTTTCCGCATTAATATCTTGAGGGTTATTAATCCGTAGAAAAATAGTGGGAGCTATATTTGATAAACTAGCCATTATTGAATATAGTCAAAAATTCACAAATACTAAAATTTGCGTATTTTCCTTTTGTAGAATTCCAAATGGCAAACAACTCATCGAGTTCACAACATTCCCTACGATCTGTCCTTGAGAAGGACAAGCTCTCTGGAACCAACTTTCTTGATTGGTACAGAAACTTGAGAATTGTTCTCAAGCAAGAGAAGAAACTGTACGCAATAGAGGAGCATGTTCTAGAAGGTCCAGAGAACCAAACACCTGCTGCCTTAAAGGCGTATCAAAAGCGTGTTGATGACGCTAATGATGCGGCCTGCCTAATGCTTTGCACCATGACTTCTGAGCTTCAGAAGCAACACGAAAACATGAATGCTGTCGATATGATCGAACATCTAAAGCAGCTCTTCCAAGAGCAGGCGAGGGTAGAGAGGTATGAGGTCTCAAAGGCACTGTTCAAATGTCATCTGGCAGAAGGGAACCCGGTGGGACCCCATGTACTCCGAATGATCGGGTACTTGGAGAATCTCGCCCGACTGGGGTTCCCGGTCGGCCAAGAGTTGGCAACCGATCTCGTGTTGCAATCGTTGCCTGAGAGTTATGGACAGTTCATTATGAACTATAACATGAACGAGATCGTTAAACCACTGCCAGATTTACTCAACATGTTGAGGACGGCTGAACAGAGCATCAACAAGGGTAAGGGCAAGGCCATTATGATGGTACAGAAAGGAAAGGGCAAAAGGTTTGCCTCTTCCTCCAAGGGCAAAGGCAAATCAGTTGCCAAGACCAAGGAACCTGCCCTTAAGCCTGTTGGTGGCATTCCCAAGGCCGTGACTAAAGGTGAGTGTCACTACTGCAGTCAGCCTGGACACTGGAGGAGGAACTGCCCAAAATATCTGGAGGATAAGAGGCTTGGAATAGTGATTCCACCACCACCAGGTATTTTTGAAGTAGATGTCAATTTAACTGTCTCTACATCATGGGTATTAGATACTGGATGTGGATCTCATATTTGTCGAAATATGCAGGATCTAAAGAGAAGTAGAAGATTGGCTAAAGGAGAGGTAGATCCGCGCGTTGGGAATGGAGCAAAGGTTGATGCGTTGGCCATAGGCGTGTGCGAGCTATCTCTGCCTTCAGGATTAGTTTTAGAATTGAATAATTGCTATTTTGTGCCTGCTATGAGCAGAAACATTATTTCTATTTCTTGTTTGGAAAAGGATGGTTTTATTATTTCAATAAAGAACAATTGTTGTTCCTTTTATTTAAATAATATTCACTATTTTAGTACGCAATTATTTAATGGACTTTATGTCCTTGATCTAAGCAATCCTGTCTACAACATTAATACCAAGCGGATTAAAATAAATGATTTAAATCCTGCTTATTTATGGCACTGTCGTTTAGGCCACATAAATGAGAAACGTGTATCTAGACTCCATAAGGATGGACTACTAGACTCATTTGATTTTGAATCATATGAGACATGTGAGGCTTGTTTATTGGAAAAAATGACAAAGTCCCCTTTAAATAAGAAAGGTGAGAGGACTAGTGAGCAATTGGCACTCATACATACTGATGTGTGTGGGCCATTTGCCACGCCTGCCAGGGGTGGTTATGTCTACTTCATTACATTTACTGATGATTACAGTAGATATGGATTTGTGTACCTTATGAGGGCAAAATCCGAATCCTTTGAAGTGTTCAAAGAATTCAAGAATGAAGTAGAGAAGCAACTTGGCAAAAGTATCAAGGCTCTACGATCGGATCGTGGAGGAGAATACTTGAGCCAAGAGTTTGACGACTATCTTAGAGAGTGTGGGATCATGTCCCAACTCACTCCACCCGGAACGCCACAATGGAATGGCGTGTCCGAGAGGAAGAATCGAACCCTATTGGATATGGTTCGATCTATGATGTGTCAAACCGATCTTCCATTATCATTTTTGGGCTACGCTCTATTAAGTGCAGCTTTCACCATTAACCGTGTTCCATCTAAGTCAGTCATGAAGACACCATATGAGATGTGGAGTGGGAGGCGTCCCACACTGTCGTTCATGAGGATTTGGGGCTGCGATGTCTATGTAAAACGTTTACAATCAGACAAGCTAGGGCCGAAATCGGATAAGTGTAAATTTGTGGGGTACCCTAAGGAAACTAAGGGATACTACATCTACAATCCAACCGAGAACAAAGTGTTTGTTGCTCGGACCGGCGTGTTTCTAGAAAGAGAGTTTGTCTCTAAAGAAGCAAGTGGGAGGAATGTAGAACTTGAAGAGGTTCAAGAACCACAAATCACTGAACCGATTATGGAACATGAACAGGAACCACAAGCAGTTGTGGAGCAACCTGTTCAGGTAACACAAGAACTTCGTAGATCTAGTAGAGTGCGCCAGGAACCTGAGAGGTATGGACTTCTCGTAACCGATTCCGGTGACACGATGCTCATAGATGATGAGCCTACTACCTACGAGGAGGCCATGAGTGGCCCAGACTCTCAAAGTGGCTGGAAGCCATGAGATCCGAGATGGAATCCATGTATACCAACAAAGTATGGACTTTGGTGGAACCACCCGATGGGGCGCGGCCCATAGGGTGCAAGTGGGTCTTCAAGAAGAAGATCGACATGGATGGTAATGTGATTACCTATAAGGGCCGATTGGTGGCTAAAGGATTCAGACAGATTCATGGTATTGACTATGATGAAACCTTTTCACCAGTCGCTATGACCAAATCCATCCGAATCCTACTTGCGATTGCAGCATACCACGACTATGAGATTTGGCAGATGGATGTCAAAACAGCATTCCTTTATGGGAATCTCCTCGAGGATATATGATACAGCCGGAGGGTTTTGAGGATCCAAAGCAAGCCAACAAAGTCTGTAAGCTGCAACGATCCATTTATGGATTGAAGCAAGCTTCTAGGAGTTGGAATCGACGTTTTGATGAAGTGGTCAAAGAGTTTGGCTTCATCAGAAACGAAGATGAGTATTGTGTCTACAAGAAGGTTAGTGGGAGCTCTGTAGCTTTTCTGGTCTTGTATGTGGATGACATACTACTCATTGGAAACGACATTCCCATGCTGCAATCTGTTAAAGATTGGCTAGGAAAGTGTTTCTCAATGAAGGACTTAGGGGAAGCAGCCTATATACTCGGTATAAAGATCTATAGAGATAGATCTAAGAGGATGCTAGGCCTATGTCAAAGTACATATATTGACAAGGTGTTGAAACGGTTCAACATGCAAGATTCCAAGAAGGGATTCTTGCCCATGTCACATGGAATCACTCTTTCGAAGAGTGGCTGTCCTTCCAATGAGATTGAGAAGGAACGCATGAGTAGAATACCCTATGCCTCGGCCATAGGATCTATCATGTACGCCATGTTATGTACTAGACCAGATGTGTCATATGCCTTGAGTATGACAAGCAGATACCAATCCAATCTGGGTGAGAGTCACTGGATTGCAGTCAAGAACATCCTAAAGTACTTGAGAAGAACTAAGGATGCTTTCTTCATGTTTGGCGGTGAGGAAGAGTTGCGTGTAAGGGGTTACACTGATGCAAGATTCCAAACCGACAGAGATGACTTTAGATCACAATCGGGATATGTGTTTTGCCTGAATGGAGCAGCGGTGAGCTGGAAGAGTTCCAAGCAAGAGACGGTGGCTGATTCTACAACAGAGGCTGAGTACATTGCTGAAAATGGCGCAGCAAAGGAGGCTGTTTGGATCAGAAAGTTTGTTTCTGAACTTGGTGTGGTCCCTAGCATTGCGGATCCAGTGGAGTTGTTCTGTGACAACACTGGGGCGATCGCGCAATCAAAGGAACCCAGATCGCACCAGAAGTCCAAGCACGTGCTCAGGAAGTTTCATCTGATTCGAGATATTATCGATAGAGGAGACGTTCGGATATGCAAGATTCCTACAGATGATAATCTGTCAGACCCGCTTACGAAGCCTCTCACGCAGTGGAAGCATGAAGGGCACACTAGGAGTATGGGCATACGAGATGCGCCAGATTGGCTCTAGTGCAAGTGGGAGACTGTTGGAATAGATGCCCTAGAGGCAATCTAGTTTAGTATGAATTAATTGTGGCTAGAAATTCATTTATTATTTATTGGATATTTAATATAATGAAGTCCTTATATTTACAATTGTGTTGTTTATCTTAAATATCCCTAGTCAAGTATAATGATTAATGGGACAATCATCTATAGACTAGTATGGGGTTGGATTGATATGGAGATATCACGATCCAACACATAGGTGTGCATTAGGTAATGTTGCACTGGATTGACCCATCTCTGAGAAGGCTACATACACGTTATGTTGAGTCACAAGCGCTTCTCGCGGTGCAATGGTATTGTCATCCTTAGACTTGAAGTCACTAGATATTCTAGTTGTGGATTATTGTGATCTTGGTAGCGTTAAACGCAACACCGTAACTGGGTAGTTATAAAGGCGTGCACTGGATACAATAAGAAGCAAGCTTAGAGATCGTAGTGGACGTAGATAGGATTTTTCTCTCCCACATAACGGGAGCAAATATCCTAGGCCACTCGAGGGATAGTGCTTATAGAATGTCTGGCCAGACTCAAATAAATCAATATGGGATATTGATGTTATTTGCACGAATAAGGCTATTCCCATGGATCGAGAAACTATGGATTGGATATACGAGTGTGACTTGTATTTCTCGTGTCCAATCCGGATATAGAGACAAAGGGATGAGACAATTACTTGTACAAAGGTTGTCAAGATGACTATTCTATTAGTTGGCTAGAATGGATGTTTTGCTAGAGACCGCTCCATATTAGCAAATAGTTGCTACCAACTAGGTAGAACCTATGGGGTCACACGCTACATAGAGTTGAGCTAGATTTGGGAATTAATTAATAGGATTAATTAATTAGAAGGATCACTTTGCAAACCCTTGCAAACTTAGTATGGACTAATTTGCAAGGAAGGGACTAAATTGAATTCTAGTAGGACTAGAATAAGTCCTTTAGGTAGTTAACAAGGATTTGTTGGACTATATAAAGGACCTTCCTTCCTTCCTTCCCACATAACTTATGCTCATTAAGTGATCATAACAAGAGTGGGAGAAAAAAAAGGAGAGAGAGCAAGCAACAAGGAGGCCCGACCGCCCCCTTACCGCCGCCCCGTCCCCGTCGGCCAAAGGAGGCCGAGACCCTCCTTTGGGTCTCGTTTTGCGTGATTTCTTCTTCCTCTTCCTATTCCGGGCTAGCACCAAGGAGTTTGGGAGATCTAGGATTAACTCTAGGCGTGGATCAACTATAGAGAACGTGACATAATTCGCGTTTGATTATGCTTCCGTTGTGCGATCCATGAATCAAAACCCTACAATTGATGGAAAAAGGATTCAGACAGATTCATGGTATAGACTATGATGAAACCATTTCACCAGTCGCGATGACCAAATCCATTCAAATCCTACTTGCTATTGCAGCTTACTACGACTATGAGGTTTGGCAGATGGATGTCACAACAGCGTTTCTGTATGGAAACCTTCTTGAGGATTTTTACATGAAACAACTTAGGGTTTTATGGATCCAGAGCATGCAAATAAAGTACGTAATTTGCAACGATCCATTTATGGGTTTAAGCAACCTTTTAGGAGTTGGAATCGACGTATTGATGAAGCATTCAAAGAGTTTGATTTCATAAAGAACGAAGATGAGTCTCGTGTCTACAAGATGGTTGGTGGGAGATTTGTTGTATTTTAGGCCTTGTATGTGGATGACATACTACTTTGGAAACAACATCCCATGCTGCAATGTGCGAAAGATTGGCTAGGAAAGAGTTTCTTAATGAAAGACTTAGGGGATGCAGCTTATGTACTTGGTATCAAGATCTAAATAGATAGATAGATGAAGCTTCTAGGCCTAAGTCAAAGTACATATATAGACAAGGTGTTGAATCGGTTCAACATGCAAGATTCCAAGAAGGGATTCTTCCCCATGTCGCATGGAATCACTCTTCAGAAGAATAATTCTCCTTCCAATGAGATTGAGAATGACTGCATGATTCGGGTTCCCTATGCTTCGGCTATAGGGTCCATCATGTATGCCATGTTATGTACTAGACCAAATGTGTCATACGCGTTGAGTATGACAAGAAGATATCAGTCTTATTCAGGTGGAAGTCATTGGATGGCGGTCAAGAACATCCCAATTACTTGAAAAGAACTAAGGATGCATTCTTGTTCAGCGGAAAGTCGCTTGGACTAGTTCCAAGCAAGAGACGGTTGCTGATTTTATAACTGGGGCTGAATACATTGCTACGAGTGGCGCAACAAATGATGCATCCAGATTGGCTCTAGTGAACTCAGGAAGCACAAGCGGCTTGTAGATATAAGTCACTGGAAAGCCGCTTGTTCGGGGCAAGCATGAAGGGCACACTACATCTATTGGCATGCGAGATGCACAATATTTGCTCTAGCGCAAGTGGGAGACTGTTCGAATAGATACCCTAGAGGCAATCTTATTTAGTACGAACATTAATTTTTGCTAGAATATTCATTGTATTATTTATGGAGATATTTAATATAATAAAGTCTTTAGATTAAAAATGTGTTGTTTATCTTAAATATCCCTAGTCAATTATACCGATTAATAGGACGATCAACTATAGACATGTATGTGGTTGGATTGATATGGAGATATCACGATCCAACACATAGGTATGCACTAAGGGTATAGCATACTGGATTGACTCACAACGAGGAGGCTACATACATGTTATGTAAATTCACAAGTGCTTCTCGTAGAGACAACGGTATTGTCATCCTTAGACTTAGAGTCACTAGATCCTTTAGTTGTTGAATATTGCGTTTTGAAATCGTCAAACGCTACACCAATACTGGGTAGCAATAAAGGCGCTTATCGTAACCAATAGGAAGCAAGCTTAGAGATGGTAGTGATGTATATAGAATTTGTCCCTCCCATATAACGGGAGCAAATCGCAACGACCACTCGAGGGATGGTGCTTATAGATTGTCTGGCCAGACTCAGATAAATCAATATGAGATATTGATGTTATCTGCATGGATAAGACTATTCCTAGGATCGAGAAACTATGGATTGGATATACGAGTGTAAATTTTATGTCTCGTGTCCAGTCCGCATATAGAGACAAAGGGATGAGACAATAATTGCACAAGATTTGTCATATTACTGACTATTTCTATTAGTTGGGTGGTATGGATGTGTTGCTAGACACCACTCCATGTTAGTGATCGTTAATACCAACTAAGTAGAAACCTATGGGGTCACGCCATATGAATTAACAAGACTTGGGAATTAATTAATATTATTAATTAAATAGAATGATCAATACACAACTACTTGCAAACTTAGTAGGACTAATTTGCAAGTTGGACTAATCCGTGTATGAACAGGATTAGGAGAGGGGCCAATATGTAGTTAACAAGGAGTTGTTGGACAATATAAAGGACACTCCTAGCTTATTTTCTCACTAATACTCCTAACATACTTTGACTGAGAGATAACAACACAAGAGGGCCGAACCCCCTTGTGTCGTCCCCTACCCGTCGGCCACCAAGAAGTGACCGAACCTCTTTTTGTCTCCGCTGCGTGATTCTTCTTCTTCCTTCTTCCACCGGTTTACAGCTCAAGACGTGGAAGAATCTAAATATTGATTCTAGGTGTGGACTCTCCATAGAGGGGCGGACACTATTTTGCATTTGATGTCATCCAAGGAGACAAAAAAGGTAATTGTTACTACAACCTTTACTATCGTTATGATGTCTCGTTCTGTGATCCTTGGAGGGAATTGTGCGGATCTTTATTATTGTTTTCTGCTGCGTAATCTGTTACAAAACCTTACAAAATTATATAAATTGAGAAAGTCCTTGGTATATTTGCCTTGATGCACAAAAATTTCTTTCTTCATTTAATGTTCATGAAGTCCAAGAAAGAAATTTAGCTCTCCCATAAAACTCATTTAAATTTACCTGAACATTAGACTTGAAAACTCTTTTAACAGAGCATCATTATTAGCACCAAACAATATATCATCAACATAAATTTTCACTACTAATATGTCCTTTTCATGAGTTTTAATAAAAAGAGTTTTGTCTACTAGGCCTCTCTTCAAACTATTTTCAAGTAAATACTTTTAAAGTCTGTCATACCAACCCCTTGGAGATTGCTTGAGGTATTAGAGAGCTTTGTCTAATTTTTAAACATGATCAGGAATGTTTTCATCATCAAAACCATGGGGTCGTGCAAAAACTACTTCTTCTTGTAAATAGCCATTTAAGAAAGCACATTTGACATCCTTTTGATAAAGCTTTATATGTTTATGAGATGCAAATGCAAGAAGTATTCTAATAGCTTCTAACCTGGCAACAGGAGAAATTTCTCCTCATAATCAATACCTTCCTCTTGATTATATCCATGTGCCACAAGTCTGGTTATTTTTCTCACAATTCATCAAGTTTATTTCCGAACACCCATCTGGTTCCAATAAATGACTGAGTCATTGGCCTAGGAACCAGGTTCCATACCTTGTTCCACTCAAATTCATTCAGCTCACTATACATTGCAATGATACAATCTGCATCCCGTAATGCCTCCTTTGCATTCTTAGGTTCAATCAGTGATACAAAAGCACTGAAGGCACACATAATCTTCAATAGTCCTATGGTTTGTGTACCAGTGGTTTGATCTGAGATAATATTGTCTGTTGGATGAGCTGATAAATACTTGAACCTCTTCCTTGGTGTCCAGGGTTTTGGTTCTCCATTAATATTTTCAATCCTTTGAGAAATGGATGCAGTAGCTGGAGCACTTTGTGTTCTGTGAAATTCATTCTCAAAGATTTGAGATTTTGATTCAGTGGAATGGCCAAAGCTTTGAGATTCTTCAGGCTGTTCCTGCAGATTAGTTTCGCTTCCTTTTTCTTTCTCAAAATCATCATCTTCCTCAAACTTATTTAGATTTAGATCTGCAAAACTTTCACTCAAGGAATCATTAGTACTTTTTATCAAATTACATGAACGCTCTCCTCTACGATCTTAGTTCTCTTATTGAAAACTCTATATGCTTTGCTAGTTTGAGAATAACCAAGAAATACACCTTCATCACTTCTAGCATCAAATTTTCCAGGATTATGCTTACCATTATTATGCACATAACATATACAACCAAAAGGCTTAAATCTCTTACCTTGGCTTTCTGCCTTTGAAAATTTCATATGGAGCTTTCTTCAAAATAGGCCTAATGAAACATCTCTTCAGTAAACAGCTTATCCCCAAATATATTTTGTCAAATGAATTTCAAGTAGCATGGTTCTAGACATATCTTCAAGTGTCATATTTTTTGTCTCAACTACTCCATTTTGATGAGGAGTTCTAGGTCCAGAAAAGTTGTGTGAGATGATCAAATTCTCTGCCATGATCACTTCTAACAGATGCAATAGGTAAGCTTTTCAAAGTTTGAAGCTCTTTACAAATATTTGAGAATACAGATAAAGCTTCAGATTTTTCTCTAATGAACATAACCCAAGTTATTCTAGAAAATCATCTACCGCAACAAGCACATATCTCTTACCTTTGGGTGTGTGAACCCTCATAGGACCACACAAGTCCATATGCATCAATTCTAAAGGTCTAGTTGTACTTACAAAGTTCTTTGGCTTGAATGAACTCTTTGACTGTTTACCATAGGTACATGCCTTGCAAATCTCATCACCTCTGAATTTCAAGTTGGTAATCCACTTACCAAGTCCTTTGTGACGAGCTTGTTCATTGTATGCGTACTTATATGCCCAAGTTTTCTCTTAAAAATCTTTGAGTCTTCCTTCAAAGCTTTGAGGCACTTTAGACTTTCTCCTGCAACTTTGTTAGTACTCAAAGCATAAACATTGTATGACCTAGGAGCAGTGAGTAAGCAATTGCCATATTTCTCATCTTGCACCACACATTTTTCCTTGTCAAACATATATTTAATACCCTTATCACATAGCTGGGATATACTAAGCAGATTATATTTCAAACCTTCAACTAAATAAACATCAGAAATATAAATTGCTGGATTATTACCTATACTACCTATTCCAATAATGTTGCATTTTTCTTTGTCACCAAGTGTGATTGTTCCTCCAGATTGCTGTTTCATTTCTAAGAATAAATATTTCTTTCAACTTATATGCCTGGAGAAACCACTATCCAAAATCAATTTCTGAACCTTCAAAGCTTTGGTGACAGCCTGCAAATTCAATCAATGTCTCAACAGGCTATTAGACCAAGTGTAGAATTTGGATTCAAATTCAGAATCAACCATGTTAGGTGGCCTGATTACTTTAGGAACCCAAATCTTCCTCACTTTTCCCTTAAGCTGATAAGGATAAGTGTTCCTCATATGTGAGGTTATGTCCTTCTAAAGGGGCAAGTTGCCTTCACATGACCAAGTTTTCCACATTAATGACATTTTGGTGAATGTCGGTTTCCTGATTTCACAAATATGGTTTGGTTCTACTTTGGAAATTTTGATTGTATCTTATTCCACTTTTGTGTACAGAATGAAGACTTCCTCCAAGAATGAGATTGAGGTTATGTTCAGAGCATGCAAATCTTGATAAAACTTTCCTTGATTCTTAAAGTTTCTCAGTTAATGAAGTGGTTTCTTATTATAAATCATCTGAATGATGTTTTAGATCAACATACTTAACAGTTTAAAGAGAGTTTTGATCCACAACTTCTTTGACTAGTGTCTTCAAAGATTTGAACCTGCTGTCCAAGGCACAATTTGAGAGACTTTTGATCCACAACTTCTTACAGGTCACTATCAATTTTTACTGAGATGCTTTAGGAGTCTTATTGAGAAATACCAAATCTAAATTTTCCTTTGCCTGCTCATGAACTTTCACCTTCAAAGATTCAATCTCATTTCTATAACTTTCCTCATTTAAAAACGTACTTTTGAGGATTTCAGGTAGAACATTATAAGGACTAGCAAGAAGATTGTTTTACTGTCTCCTCAATATGCTTGTCTGAGCTATTTTCTTCTTCATGCTCATCCATTAGACACATATTTTCTTGTTCTTCATATAATTATGAATCATTTGATGGATGAGAATCACTCCATTATGCAGCCATTGCTTTCTTCCTTCTATTATCATTTTCCTTTTTGAAAAAAAATGCACGTTCTTGTTGTTTTGATGGAAATATCTAACCATATGATCTGCATCTCCACACTCAAAGTAATTCATTAATTTTGATTTATGTGAATGTGAAGAAGACTTACCTCTGTTATCTTTGTTGCTTGAGGATCCGGACTTGACCTTGTTGTTATCCCTTGTTTCCAAAGTTTTTCTTCATTTTCAGAATTCTGGTCAAAGCTTTGGAGATGAAAGCTAAGGCTTCTTCATCATTATCATCTTCTTGTTCAAGGCCTTGAGATTTCTCACTGTCTTTTTCCTTGAGTTATAGGTTCATGATATTGTCACTCATGTCACCATCCACATCCGTCATAGAGATCTCACGAGTGAGCAGCTTTCCTTGTAGATGATCTAGCTCCAAAAGACTTAGATCCCGAGCTTCCTCAATTGCATTTGTCTTTGGTTACCACTTGGCCTTTGGCAAACTCCTTAGAATCTTTCTGACTGTTTCTTCATTTGAGAATGCCTTTCCCAAGGACTCTAAGTTGTTCACAATTAAACTTTTGAAAATGTCCTTGATGGATTCATCAGAATTCATTCTTGAATAACTCATATTGCCTCAGAAAAATGTTGAATTCGGTATGCTTTACCTGAATGATTCCTTCATATGTTAAAGTCAATTTGTCCCCATTCTCCTTGGCACTTTTGCAGTTGGAAATCCTGTTGAAATCATCTGCACGAATATCACAATATAACAAGTTCATAGCCTATAAAACTCTTTGATACCTTTTCCAACTCATTAATTGAAAGATCCTCTTCTTTCTTAACAGCTCTGATCCCATAAAAAGTAGTATAATAGAAATAGGGACCATTTTGAGTGATTGACCACAGCTCCATGTCTTGATCTATGATGAACATCTTCATTAAGGATGTACAATGCACAAAGTTGTCACCACAGAACAGTGGAGGTCTGGTTTTTGCTCTTCCATGTGAGAATCCTTCATCACCTACATTACTCATTTCATAAGATGGTTAGATATTTACAGTGACTCAAGCTCAAATACCAATTGAAAGTGTGTAATGTAAGTCTAAAAACATGATCGTAATACTCTATAAGGGGGTGTTGAATAGAGTATCGACAGTTTTTTCTAAAATTGAACTTTTAAAACTCCAAAACATGGAACTAATGAAAACTCAAGGCTTTGGAAATATTTTAAAAGATTTGAAACAGTTTAAGACTGTATGGAGCTTCAAATCTTTGGACTGGATATTCTCAAAAGCTTTAGAGCTTCCTATACTGTGAGGTTTTGTAAGAAGAACTTGTAAGGAGATGAACACAATAATTTTATACGAAGTTCAGCCACCAATGGGCCTACTCTCAGCCTGAGAAATACTATCCCTCCAAAATTTGAACAACTTCTTATTAATCACAGATTTAGTCCTAGATCTCAAGCCTAAGTGAATTGCCTTACACCTATACAGCTTATGGTTCCAAACCTATCTAGTCTTAGCTAAACTCTAATGAAACCATAAGAACCTCTTGTTGTTTACTTGAACAACTAACATAATAAAGTTGAGGTTGAGAAATACTTGAGAATAATACAGTGAAAGTACAATGAAAAACACAGAAACAGATAAGCAGTAATGCTTATAAGTGTTCTTCAAAATTTGGATGATTGATCCCCTTTTTGAATCCTTGAATGAATGAAGAGTGTGTTGGAGATCTTCTAGGATTGAAATATCTTCCTTAACTCTGTTGATCTTCTCTTTGCATCTCTTTGAAATTAAAATTTGTCTTATAACAAACTGCATAACCAACTTGAGAGATTTAGGAACAAACTCCCTGAAAATCCTGAACCCTCAACAGCTTATTTCAATAGCTATGTTCGAATAGCTGATTTGATTTGTTATGCAGGTTTGAATGAAAAACAACCCTGCAAAACATAATCACAATTTGAAACACAATCCATTTAATATAGCACATTTAAACTGATCAATTTTACAGATCAGTTTAAACCATAAACTTAGCTAAAAAATTGATTGCAGATTTGTTCTATACATACAACATGTATATATATATAGTCAAATAATAATCAACAATAATATTTTGACTCATGACAAGTCAATAATCAATCAATTACACAGCTGAAACAATCTTCATCAAGAATCAGTAAGACAAAATAGTTCCTAACAAAAGTTCAAAGGCACCTCCAAAGGGTTGGAGCTTTGGATGACTGTCAAAGCTTTGGCTGGCAAAGCTAATCCATAAGAACAATCAACCTATACAGCTTTTCAGCATTATAATCACAATATAACAGTTCAAGAATATTTGTAAGAAACAATAAAAGGCTTGTAAACAATATTAATTCATTCCTAAGCCTGCAACACAAACATTGTTAGCATGTAGTTATGAAGTTCAAAATCATATATTGTGTAAGATCAGGTTGTGCAAGGCTTGGAATAGTTCAACTATTTCAAGGCCTTGAATCAGCTTTCAAAGTCTTGAATCAGATCTCAGAGGCTTGAAAATATTTTAGCTATTTTCAAGGCCTTGAAACTGGATTCAAAGCCTTGAAACTATTTAACCTGTGTGAACATTCTCACGGGGAGTTTTCTGCAAACTCTCTGAGTTGATTTCCTCTTTATCTTTCATATTTTTGATTCAATGTTATTAGATGATGAAAGACAAATTATTCTAACACGTTTGATCATAGAATATCATCAGTTTGACTTTGATATTGCAGGAAATTTTATTTCCAAGATTTGCAGGATTGTTTCCTAAACTGAACTTTTGC
Organism: Linanthus parryae; assembly: GCA_023055425.1. NCBI lineage: Eukaryota > Viridiplantae > Streptophyta > Magnoliopsida > Ericales > Polemoniaceae > Linanthus > Linanthus parryae. The sequence continues at coordinate 68,025,259 of JALGPY010000007.1, read as the reverse complement.
GGATTTGGAAATAGTTAGACACTTTGATCCTGTGATCAATCAGAGACTTATGACAGCTTCTCATATTGTTTAAAGAAAAGATCACAACAATATCTCTGAAGATTGTGATCAACTATCTGTTGGAGAAAGCTGTTAACGAGAGTCAAAGTTGTTGTCTACAAAATAGGAAGTTGTTGCTGCAAATCTGGGAAGATTTGCAGAGCTTCAAACATTATAAATGGAGCTCACTTTGAAGCAAAAAAAAAAAAAAAAAAAAAAAAAAAAAAAAAAAGACGAGAATAAACGGGCAAAAGTGAGGGACAAGTTTATGGATTGACAAAACACCAAAGAAGAACATTAAACTATCAATCCATTCCACAGATGTTCACTGAACTCTTCACTGCAGTTTTCTATTCTAAGTGTACTTCTGTATTGAGCTGTATTGGTAGATCATTTATGTATTATCTCTACATCTATTCTCGAGGATTTTTCAAGGTGAACAATAGAGAATTCTTAGTTAATCAGTTAGCTATAGTAGGTACTAGACAGGTTAGGAAAAACCACAAGCTGTAACAGAGTAAGGGAATTCTCCGTGCTTGAGTTCTAGGGCTTAGCTTTTGATTAAAAATAATTGAGTTGAAAATCCTGCACGGATCTAATCCCTGAGGTAGAGACGTAGGTCCAAGTGGACTGAACTCTATAAATCACTTGTCTCTTGCATTTACAGTTCATTCTTTTTCATAATATTTGCAGCATACAAAACTGTCTGCTTTTCCAGGGTTTGTACTTGTTTTCAAGGCCTTGAAAAAGGCTTACCTGCTTTATACAATCAGCATCTCCTCCAAGGGCTTGAACTAGTTTTCAAGGCCTTCAACTTCACTGTTTGCACAAGTTTTCTTCTTCCTAGCAAGTTTTGCAAAAATTTGGCATACTCTATTCAACCCCCCCCCCCCTTCTAGAGTATCTTAGTTGCATTAACATCTGCATACTTACACTTTCAAATGGACTTCTTCAAAGCTTTGGAGCTTTGAGAAAACCTGTTTTCATCACTTTCAAATAGATCTCCTCCTGAGTTCATGCATGTCATTAATTCAAAGGGATTGAATTATTACATGACAATAAGGACCCATGCCGAGTTCATCCACCCCAACTTCATCAGCACCAAGAAGAGGATTCAGTGCCAAGTATGGAGTTCATGTGGAAGATAATAAAGAAAAATACGAAGCAAGTCAAGGAATTGGAGTTTTTAGTGGCAATGCTATCATATACACAAGATCCACAAGAGGAGGCCATGCCACACATTGAGACTCAAGTTGAACCTCCGTCACTACCACCACGAGAGAATGCATCGTGAGCTACAGTTGTGGAAGAAGAGGCGTCTGAGCAGAGCGAAGAATGCGATGTTCATAAACCATTTGTCGACTTTTCCACCTATGAGGACTCGGACTCTTATTCAGGCTGGGGTGGATCTGTGTGTGCAAGATGGGAGGACTTGATGTATTACAAGACAGAACCACGACCTATCTCACATGCTTGGCATGATTGGGAAGACACCAATATTGAGAGCTTGTCGTGTATGGATGACGGAGCTGATGAAGACACTATGCCCATTGTTATTGAGGTAAAAGCCCCAACTCAGTTTATTCATGAATACTCAAGATCTCATATTAATCAAGTCTGCGATGAGTTGTAAAGACTTGTATATGGTGATTCATATGGGGAAGAACGTCCTTGGAAGTTTTAAGTTTCTTGTTCTATTGACTATTCTATTGATGATCCATATGTCGTAGTCAAGAATTTGAAAACTTCAAGTGTGGGGTGTGGATGAATTGCATGGGTTGTTTGAAGAGCATCTAGCACAGAAGAGGTACTATTGGGAGGACTTCATGGAGATAGGAGCATTCAAAACCAATAGTACGATGTGGAAGCTAATCATGAAGATTAATTGCAAGATGAAGAGAGTTTGGTTCCACAACTCTTCGCCATCGTCACATAAAATGGGTGGAAGTGAGAAGAGAAGCATTGAGAAGAGATGGTGGAAGAAGAAGAAGTGGAGGGATAAAGCATTCTCCACTATCCTTTTTGGTTGAGGTAAGCGGGTTGGGCCATCGAACTTAAATTACAAGCGCTGCTTGGGAGGCAACCCAATGTAGAGTATGATGCTGTGTTTATGTTTTTGTTTTTGAGTTCTCTATGTATCTGATGGTGAGGGGTAAGAGAGAGTGGACTAATTTTTCCAATCAATGTGCAGGAAAATGGTGTACACAAGACGCGACGAATTCCCATTCTTGATGTGCATGCTAGAGTTTACACGAACATGTGAGGGAAAACCACAAATATTTTTATAAGGAAAAGTAAGAGTATTACTCGAGGTCGATGAGTAATAAAAAGATTTGAATGACACACGTGGATAGGTTTGCAATTTATATCTTAGACACAAATCGGAATCCGGGCGCGTAGGAAACTTCTTCGGAAACTGTCAGCGGTCCATGGGACCCCTTCTTGTTGCAGTTTCGCGGAAACGGTGCACATGTAGGTCCGGGCACCTAGGTACCTCTAGCAATCTCTCTTTTTCTCATGGAGCTTTAATTGAGTAGATCTACCACCTACACATTTAAGCAAGGAAACCTCCTTCTTGATCTCTAAATTAGTTAAGGACAACGAAACACTAAAGTGTGAAGGGGGGGTTGTGTATAGTTTTGGTAGCCATGTATGCTCTGCATTAACCTTGTTACATGTAGTATGTGTCGTATTATGAGTACGTGTGCTTAGTGTAGTCTTTTAATACATTGTGTTATTGTGATAGATGGTCTGTTTATGCATCAGTTTGCACTTTAAAATTATTGAGTACCCCTACCAAATGATTTGTGGATAGTCAAGTTGGCCAATGCATATTGAGTTTGGAAAAAAACGAAAAAAAAAATAGAAAAGTGAAAAAGCCTAAAATTATTATTTTTAGAATAAGGGAAATTCCTGTATCTTGAAATCAGAGAGAGTTCAAAGAAATGGTGTCAATGAATAGGAATCACCGTAGTAGGGAAAACCTTATTTTTATCATCATGCGCACTTTTGTCACGAAAGGAAGTCTCGGGTGTTCACGGAAAAGGAGAATGTAGATTTTTGGGCATACTTTTAGTTCATATAGTGTGCTAGGTGAATTTGGTTTTTGGGTAGTCGAATAGTCTGTTTTCTGTGGAAGCTTTTGGCCTCTTGAAATTTGTGGTGGACCTTCGTGTAGAGTTGGTTTTATGTGGTACATTGTCTTACCCTAAGTGAAGTTAGGGAGTGTACACCACCATCCCTCACGAAGGTTTTAAGAGCTAACCGAAAAAGCCCAAACTTAGCTTCTATACTGAACGGCTGAAAAAAAAGAATAGAATGAAAAACAAAAAGAATCAAAATGTTCTCCTAGATTAGATCGCTGAACAGCCTAATGTGCCCCCATTCATGTGGGGAATTTGGATTCAAATCAATTAGAGCGTCTAAGGAAAATTAAATTCAAGCCGTATTACACAGAGTTGTGTCTCCCGTCATTGGGAAAATTTGCATTCAATGAAATCACGGTTAAGAGGGTATGAAAGCCTCATATGACTTGGTGACGAAAGACTATCATAATACTAAGGATGCCTAGACCCTCTAAATTAAAGGATGTGCCCGGGTCTTGGCTGATATCGGTGGACGTTTGGGGACCCCTTAGTGAGCTTGTGCGTAGGATCATCGTATTTTCAATTCCTTGTTGCGGTTGTGTGAATTGAAAAAAGATACTTGTGAGAGATTGATGATTTTAATTATGGATAGCACGATTTCCCATCTCTAAGAAACAAACATGCGTTGTTTCAATTCTTGCATTGTTCTATAATCGAGATGCATTGTTTATTGTCATGTAGATTGCATTGGGTGTGTGTGTTGTTAGTGTTACATGGCTAGTGGAGTTGTATGAAATTGGTGGATTGAAACGTAGTGTGAGAATTGATTTTGCTCGGGAGGCGCAAAAAGGTAATGTGGGGGATTTGATAACTCTATATTAGAGTTATATTTCTTGCACGTTTTATATCCCTTTGCGTGCCTTCTGGGTTGATTATATTGGTTTTATACTATGATTAGAGGGATAACATAGAATTTTAACTTTCCGCATGAATTTGTTAATTTGGGTGTTTCTCAAATGATTTTAACATTTGATCGCGCAGATATATTTCATGTTGTATTGACAGGAAACACATCTTGGAGATCAAGTGGATAGGAGAGTTAGAGCTTTTGAAGCATTTCAAGACTCGAGATGATGGTTGGAATTGAAGACGAGAGAGGAGGATGCGAGAAAAAGAAGAAAAATAAAACTAAGCAATCACAGCCGATCGTACGAGCGGACTTTCAATCGTAAGATTGGAATAATTAGCGAAAATTCATCTTTTTGAGTACTTGAAATCGTGGGGAGGCTCTTAGAAACTTGTACCAGTTTGGATATTGCACTCGTACGATTTCGATTGCACTCGTACGAGTGGAATGTTAGATTGCTCAGCAATTTTTGTTTTAGACGTATCTTTTAGAAAATTTTATGGAATTCATTGAGGACGTATTTAAGAACTTGTGAGACTTACTATAAGAGGTTGTTTACTCACCTTGGAAGGAAGAGAAGGCTACGGACGGGTTAAAGAGAAGGGATCCTCCATTGAAGATCGAGGTTTCATCTTCTTCTTCTTTCAAATCTTGTATGGAGAAACTTGTAGGCTTTATTTGATAGATTCTTATTGTTAAACTATATTATAGGCATCTCTATGAGAGCCTAGGGTTTATGTGGACGAATGATTTTTCGGGTTTAAGACTTTGTTTCATGCTTTTGATTGTGAACTATTGATTGAATGCCTAGTTTCTTGAAATTGTTAATGAATCTCGTCTACTGACACGGCGTGATCATGATTTAATCTTCATGAAAACTAGGGTTTGTTCTTAGTTCATCATCTTGCTTAATGTTAATGTTTGTTTAGTTACATGTCTTGTTTTGCGCTTAATTCTTAGTGTGAAACGAGTGATCAACCAGACACGCTAGGAAATTAGAGAGTGCACGACAGTGACTTGGTCTAATTGTGATAAGAACTTGAAAACAATCCTGAATCACTGAGACCGACGAAGACGTGAGTAGGATTGGAAAAAGTGGGTAGATTCGGTAGATGAGATTCGACCGTATCGTGTAATGGTGGACCAAAAGGACCCGTTGTCGTGCACGTCGTTAGCCTACTAGTCCGGACCAGTAGACTCATGATACCAACATGCGATTGGAGTCTGTCGAGATGTAAAATGACATGAGACCGACATGAGATTTTCATAGCCTATTACCCGGCTGAACTAGAATATGATTAACGTTTCACATAGCTGAACTGAAAATCGTCTATAGCCCTAGGTAATCTAGAGATCGTCTAGTTTCCCATACTTAATCTCTAAAATATAAATACAAAAAATAGTAGGTAGTTGTATTTCATCTTCAGTCACTTGTTTGTGGTTCACAAACTCATTTATCACTCAATTTCCTCTTAGTTACGGTACGCTGAATTAATTGTTTAACTAGATAATCTCAAATATGTCATCATGCGATCGATAACTCAGGGTTGAAATACCACCCCTATATTACTTGAATGTTCACTTGCGCATATGCGTTAAGAAATCGCGTCACGGTGAGGGTGGGTAGTATCATTGGTGGGAGGCGCGACTGGAGGGAAGCGGCCTCGCCTGCAGCAATGGCCGAAGAGAGATACTGGATGGAGGTCGCGGGTGTGATGGCGGCTGGAAATTGCAACGGTTTGATTGCTGTGGGCGGCGGCGCAGAGAGGGCTGGCTAGTGCTGGCTGCCGTTGGCTGGGTCTGGTGTCTCTGGCACGATGTTGACTCGGGATTCAAGAGCAGTAAGTCGTTTGTTTATTTGATTTAATCGGTCCAGTTTTTTCAGGATTGTTAGGGAAATTTAAATGTGTCACTTTCACCAAAATCCGACACAATCGATTCCCCAGCTTGTTGTGGTGAGGCACAAATCCACATGAGAGCGCAAAAGCTGTTACAATTATTCTTGAAGAGACTTTCAGAAATCCTACTATTTTTTTGCAAGAACCCATGGAAAAGACTCAAGTGGTTGAAGACGACATAACTTCAAGCGCAAAGGAGGGTATTAGAGAAATCATTTTATGCAAGGAGGCCATGATCCTCCAATCAAAGGGCATGGCACATCAACGCAATTATCCTCAAGGTATGATCTCTAAAATCACTAATGATGAGATTAAAAATCCTCCTTAACATTCAGGAACTAAGAGAGAGGGAGACGTGCAAATTTATGGTAAATTTCTTGATATCTATAAACAACTCTGTATTAACATACTGTTAGCAGGAGCCCTCACTCATATGCCTAAAATATAAAAAGTTTTTGAAGGAAGTGATTTGGGGTATGCAAAAACTAGATAATAATGGGTGTGTAGCATTGACTGAGATTTGTAGTGATGTTATTCAGAGGACCCTAAATTTAGCGATCGAGGAAGTGTCATTGTTTCATCCCAAATAGGAGATGGAACCACTACCTAAGCATTATGCGATTTGGGAGCAAGTGTGAGTATTACGCCTTCATCCATGTTTAAACCCATAGGCCTAGGTGAACCCAAACTTTCAAATATTATTGTAAAACTTTGTGATCGATCAACCATACAAGTAACCGGCATGATTGAGAACCTACTAGTTAAATTAGGAGGTTTGAATTTGAAGTTGATTTCATCATAGTTGAAATAAACGAGGACCAAGAAGTGCCTCTCATATTTGGGAGACCAATATTAAAGACTATGAGAGTTAGCATTGACATATAATTCTAAGAGCTTTCAGTTAAAGCCTCAGATGACCATGTGACTCTAAAGTCATTTGACATATCTGGTATTCGAGGCAAATTAGCAATGCTCAAGTTACGGACATAAAAAAAAACCCGAAGTTAAACCAAGAGTAGAACATATACCAGTACTTGAAGTAATTTTTAGGTTGAAACACAGTCGTGGACACCAATCGCGGAGAGAAAAGTTGAGATACATGAGGCGTGTCGCAAACTTAGAACCAAAAGGTACAAAGAGGAGGCTATCCGAGCTAAACCATCCTAGGTTTTCCACGAAGTAACTTGGTCGGGACGTCGACCTTAAATTACAAGCGCTTGTTGAAAGGCAACCCAACATTTATTTTATCGTTTTATGTTTCTAATTCTTAGTTAGTTTTTCAAGTTTATGTTATATCAATTTCCTATTTTAGATTGTTCTTCAATTATGAACTTATAATTTTAATGAGATGCGACTAATGAGACCGAGAAGGTAGTGTTTATGTTTGACCGTAGGGAAGGACGTTTACAATTGATGATCTACCTAAGATGTGCATGCTACAGATTTGAGCGCAAGGGAGCCCGGTAATGTTTGGGGATTGTCAAGAATGGACGGTGTTTCAACAAATGATTAGTGTGGTCGACCCCCATACAGTACGATGCATTTGACCCTCTAGGGTAACTCATTACATGAGTCCGGGGATCAAACCGATCATTTCTAGCATTGGAGACGTGAGATTAATGAAGAAGTTACATCAAGAAGGCTCAAGAATTATTGAAAAAGTGAGGAGGATTCATCTAAAATTTTAAACACCATGGTGGGAAATTTTTCACCATAGCAAGGAGGTCTATCAAATTTTTTTACAAGTGTCCCGTAATGGCAAGAATCCTCCAACCATGTCAAAACAGAAGTGTAAAATTCCAACACCACGGTGACATCACCCCACAGTGGAGTAGGAGCATAGACAGACATCAAAGGAACACCACCGAAGTGACCATCACCCCACGCCACATTAGTCTAATGCAGAAAATTTCGCCACTGCAGTGATAGAAAAAGTGATGGAAGAACATGTCGACACCACGAAGATCATACATCCCACCACGGCTGAAGAAGTGAGCATCACCAGCACTGCGGCGGCCACCACCCTGCCACGACGAGATCCTGAACAGAAACCGCGACGGCCGCCACAATAGACATAGAAAAAAATGAGTCTATTTACCGGGAAACCACGGCAAGCCCAAGACCACGCCCACCATGGAATGCCAGTAATAGCGGGTACACACACAGAACAAAAGAGGACTCCTTCCTCTTCGCTTTGTTGCGCTCCATCACAAAACCCTCCATCATTTAAGAGCTCAAGCAAGGATTTTTCGATTTCACCAATACTTCATCAAATCAAGCAAGGAAACCAAAACGTTCCACTCATCATCTCCAACAACAAGCAATCACTAACATCTATCAAACAATGATAAATGTTGAAGAACACTTTATAACTTGAATGTGAAAGTTTGAGGTACAAGGAGACACAACTGGAAAAAAAATGCAAGGAATTAAAGAAAATGGGGACTACATCACCAACAAAACCCATCAACCAGAATTGCAAACCGGTTAATTGAGTTTGGAAGGCTATTCCGTAACCACTTGTACGAATTACTCCAAGTGCAAGGTACACTCTTTCATTCGTCTCTTTTATTCCCATTACATTAGTTTACACTTATTGATAATTGTTAGCTGCAACTAGGGAAAATAGATTGAAATAGTTTTTCAAAAGAATTATTATTGTAAACTTTTAGTAACTATTAACTTAAGGAAGAAACCATGACTTCTTGGAAAGGACTAACCGAAATGGAACTTCGTCTTCCCGTATTCGGATTGGCCTATGCGCTCGTTCGGATATTCCAAACAACTATATGAACTAGGAGAGCTTGACAAAACTAAATAAACAAACCACCATATTCAATATCTTACCAAATTCAAAAACTAGGGTGTACTAGTTACACCAAGAGAGAAGAGTGGAGACTCGTCCTAGAATGTCTAGAGCTTAAAGAGAGAAAGTTTTTAGATCATTTTGGGACTATGTTCGAATAGGACCCAAATCTTGTAGCCCCATAGGCAGAAAGAAAGTTTATGGTCTATGATACATACCATAGAGATAGCCCAGACGAGGGAATCACCCTGTGAGAGGGGGGATGTTGAAATTAGCCACACCATGTTTTGCCAACTACTTTAGCAACCATTTTCCAGCCAGTACGCTTTGCAAGTTTATCGGGCTTTATGACACATTAGACATGAAAACTTTAGGGTTAATCTTTGATTGTCTTATCAATGGAATTCCTGGAGGTACCTGGGAACATGTTCATAGTGAAGACCCTAAGAATCGAAAGCTTATAAGGGGTAACCTTATCCTGAGGCAAAATGGTGAGCGACTTTTTTCAAACACAACATTTTCAACCTAAATATGACACCACTCTTACCATTCATGAGTTTACTATATTTATTTTATTATGAAAAACGAGAGAATTAACATACTTAATATTTGGAACCAAGCTCCGATTGGTAAATTGCGATCCAACTGCAAGCTTTTTATGTTTTCTCACTTCATCTCTCGTCAGCTCTTATCCTATGACCCTATGGACGATAGCCAAATGACAGTTGAACCTCCCTTTAGAACAAAATGGCCTAGTGGTTAAGACAGATGGGTGAATAGAGAAGGACCCGCTCCACCACTGGTCACTCTAGGTGATGAACCTCATGAGGAGCATGAGGCTAATGATCCCACTGATCAGGGGGAACTTTTTCCAGACCATTCTATTACACACCCAAACCCACCCATTTATTACCCAGGCTTTGACCATCTTCTAGCCCAGTTAGGAGCCCTAATGCGGGAAGTGCGAGCAACATGTTCGGATATTGCTCGGGAATCCCGTGCATATCACAGATTCAGAGAGCACTCACCGTCCATAAATCCAACCATAAGGCCCTCTACCCCCGCGTGATCTATCCATTCCATTTTCATAGTTTCTTCTTCGTTGATCCTACGATTAATGGTACCGCGATGATGATGCGGGTACCTCTTGGTAGTTAGAACATGTCATGAGGGCATGGCATCCCTTATGTGTGGGGGTTGTGTCTTGCCTGCCATGTCATATTCAGTTCAATTTATATTTTGAGTCAGCACGTTTTATTTAATTTGATTCAACCACCTTTTAGGAGTTAGTAACCATGCATTCAGAGTCGTGTAGAGTAGTTGCCAAAATATAAAGCCAAATATAAAAACAAATAATATAAAAAAAAAGTGGTTTAAGAGAAAGGGCAATTACTTAGACACACAAATGCTAGAGAGAGTCCTATGATAATACCGACTTAGTTCATGAACTCATCGGTGAGTCGAATTATCCAAGGACATGTCTAGGGCAGCATTTCAGGGCTGAGAGTAATTTTAGAGTAGTGCTTTGAGAACAAAATCTTGATTCTTTTATCCGAAGGTGCATGACCGCCGGTTTTAGATAGATGAGTATTTTTCACCCATATTCATGACAGAACACAGAACAGTTGCATGAATGATTATTTATGGAACCCCCTCGGTGCCGACTCTATCCTAGGAAGTTCATTGAGGAAAAAACAAGCCTTCCATCGCCATTTAACCTAGGAAGCCTTTAGGAAGCTCCATCGTTAGAGTAGACGAACCCTTCTTACGCGTCGTGGTCAAGGGAGTAGTGTGGGGGGAGAATCTTCATTGATAGCATCATTCTACCTAAAGAGATTCTACATATATTTTGCTTCACTTCATATTTAAAGGGACGAGTCATGGAGAGTGAAAGAAGGCACGGATGCATGAAATGGCAGAGGTGATCATGAAGTTACACCATGATCGCAGGAGTAAGAGAGTTGATGTGCTTCATCTATAGCACATGGGTTCAGGGGGTGATAAAGAAGGAGTGAATGGTTGGATATGCCATACTTTTCCCATCTTTCTTTGTGCGGAGATTAGGAAGGTTGGACACAAACTAATCTATCATCTATCTAGAACATGTGACAAGTGTGGGGGTGTCGACATAGACACTTGATCATATTTGAAAATTTACTCCATCCCTATAGCGTTTGTTTTTGTCACTCGAGTCATAGGATTTATCTTATTATACAATATTTATTTTATTGCTTTTCAATTTTTAGCGATATTTTGTTATTAAAAATATAATGTATGCACCTCACGACGAGCAAAAAATCAAAAAATGTAGAAAAATCAAAGAAAATTTGTCACGCATGGTGCTTTGTTCGGTTTTACTTCATATCATTCCAGTTCAACTCAGTTATAAGATTGTTTAATTGATAAAAGTATAGGTAGTTATATGGAGAGTCAGTTTCTCTTGAGATCAAGGAGACACGTTCGATGACTATTTCATACGACTCATAACGAGGTTGATCACCAAACAGTGGTTATACGCTGGTGTATGGAGGAGCAGGGTGGATTCTTTGGAGCACATAATTATTTAGCTATACCTTGGTGAGGGTTGTTAGTATGGGGAGAATGTGAGTTTTTTTCTCACGACGTTAGGATAGTTCCACTATCCAAATATTTATCCTGTTGTCCCTAAGACTTCAAAGTTTATCCTTATAAATAGCTCAGATGGTGCATTGGAATACTTCACGTGTTCGAGAGGTTATTGATTTTGGTTGAAGGCCGTCAATGCAAGCTTGGACGCCAGACAAGTGAGTCTTGAATCGTTATAGGCCAAATCTCTAAGAAGGTGGTGAGGACTTTCATGATTTTTAGCATTAACTTCGACGAGATTACCCGATCTGAAAGCAAAGAAAAAATTTCACTAAAAGGGTTAGTTTATTAATCATTTCCGATTTGTTTATTTCAGTATAGTAATTATTTTCTCTCTAATTCTATCTAAGTCATTTTATGTCTTAGGTAGTTGAGTCTTAGTAGAGTCAGTCCTAGCCAGAGGATGATTTATGAGAAGTTTGAGGGAGATGAGCTCTTGATTCTATTCCTAATTTAGATTATCGTCGGAGTTTGCTCGAGGCAAGCAACACCTTAGTGTGCGGGAGTTGACAGCACCCAATTTTGGTACTGTTTTCCATCAAACTTAGGATATGCCTTAGTTTTAGAGCATTTTCCCTTTATTTTGATCTATTTGGCATAATTTCCACCTTTGTGGTAGTTCGAGAGAGTTTTAGTGTTTTTCACCTATTTTGTGCTTAAAATGCTTATTTTTATGTAATTTTCTTTCCACCGTATAATCTCATGTATTTTTTCATGTTTTTAAGGACTACATGTGAAGGAAATAAGCATAATTGAGGAATTTATTAGCATGAAAAATATTGGGAAAGAAAAGGAGGAGCAAAGGAATGGAACAAGTATTTGAGAAACCAAGCCTGGAGCTAAGGAAAAAAATATTATAAAGACAACATGTTGTGTAGTCCCCACCATGATAACAACATCACGCCACCATGGTGGAGTATTATTCAGCGTATCAGCACGTCATCATGGAAGAACACATGCCACCATGGTGAGGGAGAGACAAGCGCACAGCACAAGGAAGACACGAGCTAACACCATTGCAAGCTAAAGCTCACTATGGCAGCAGATTAAAGTGGGGCACCAAAGGAGGGGTCAAATGCAATTTTTGGATAATGAATGAGGACTTTCACCATATTTGGTTCTCTTGCTAGGTTAAAGAGAAACCTAGCCTCAATTATTTCTTAGCCTCTCATTACCTTAGTTCAGAGAGAAGAAGATATAGTTGGTCAGTTCATCAGTTGAAGATTGGATCAGCTTTGTGGAGAATATGGAAAAGACTCTTGACTTATCAACCGAAGACCTAGTATTTTTATAATTTTTCCTCTATCTAGTTACACCATGAAACTCTCTTATGATTATATGAGTTGTGATTCCATCATGAGTATCTAAACTCATGAGATTATGGCCTGATTTGGCGAGTGGACATGTATTTGTTCTATGGGATTGACTGATTTTCAGCATTCAAATTGAGCTAAATTAAATGTTTATGCATTGGTGTTTTTTAGTTGCGATCATACAACTAGTTAGACATCCTAATTAATTTATCTTGCATACTTTCGTGACAGTTAGTGAAGCGGATTGACAACCATCAGTAGCCGCGGTAGACCCGCGCATAAATATAAGTGGTAAACTAAAACAGAGAACTAGCATGAGGTAAAAAGGAATCTTAAGCATCCATAAAAGTTTTTTTAACGTCAATCACATGAATTAAGGTCCAACATGTCCATGAAATCCAAAGAGGCGCCCCAATCACCTTTCTTTATATGTTTAAATCAATTGTTTACTTTTAGCTATTTACTTTTATACAAGTAGTTTTAAATAACAAACAAATCAATACCCCCTTCACTCTAATTCAGTTAATCTCCAACCTCGATTCCTTTAGGTTCGACATAAACCTAGTACTTAGTGGGAAAACTTACTATAATAGATATTGTGCACTTGCGGCTAAATTTCGCAGTAATTTCGTAAAATCTTAATCCCCACATCACACCCTACTAGTTAATCACTGCTACACTGTTGATCGTGGCCACGCATTTAGGATGATGATGGGTCCATGTGGAAGTGACCCAGTGCTTTACTCTTGACTGTCTACAGATGCCTAATGCAAGCATCACTAGTTGGTCATTACCGCTTAAGGGTGGTAAGACAAATCTATGTCCAACGAATAGTACATAAAAAACAACTCTTTTTGTCGTAATTTTATTATTTAGCTTTCTCATCCTTAGCAGAATTAGTAGTCATACTTTATTTCGACACAATTGATAGTATGAGTCATCACACGGGAAATTAACACTAGCATTACATAGCTCCAAAACATGAGTGAAACAGGATGACTCGGAATGTGTTCAGTCTATGATACCACACTGTTTCTAAGTATTTGTCAATTAAGGAAAAAATAACTTAGATCATTTAGTCCATTGTATAGGAATATTATAAATGATTTGAGGCTCTATATTTTAATACTTTGGGATGCTAACACATGTTCTTGCAGGCAATTCTGGCTCCTTAATTCTAGTTCTGGAAAAATATTCAGAATAATTATTTCAGGTACATTATTAGAAGTTTCTGAGTCATTTTTTGGTCTAGGATTATTCTTGTATCATCAATTCATGTGTCTTTGTCTTAAACTGACAACGTTGCGAAAGATAAAAGGGCCAAAGAGCAGCAAAAACCCGCTCTGGCATGCCTAAGTTTTGCACAGTAGGTGCTCGTGCATCACCTAGGGGTGGTCATGGTTGGGTTTTGCAGGCTTTTTGGCTTTTTATTTAGCTCTTTTGGCAGTTTCAGTCGGTTAATTATTCTTCTTAAAAATACTTCAGGATTTCTTTTCTTATCTTCCAAGTCAAGAGAGTTTAATTGGGAATAGGGTATATGATTTTATGAAAATATATATTGACTGATAATCATCACAATAAGATGTATTTTTCTTAGTAAAACTATTTTATGAACTTAATCAGATTTTTTATTTAAAGTTAATTGAAAGATTTTCAGTATAAATCAAACAGAAAGTAGTAATTATATTTTCCTACAAATATCCGATAATAACTTTATGATTTTCATTATGAAATTTTGGACACACACACACATATTATTTTATTTTCCAAAATATTATGTTAAAGATTTGATTTATATTGATTATGAAACCTTTCCTAATTATTAAAGAAAAATACTTGGCAGTTTATCTATTCTTAGTAAAACAAAATTGTGTTTCTAAAAAGATAATTTCTTTTATAATAATCTTTTATTCTATAAATAAGAATTTGAATTTAATTTAATTTTAGAAAGACCATATTCATAATTGATTTTCTTTAGAACTCTCTTGTTTGGAAATTAAGTAATCTTTTCTATAAATATATGATAAGATTTCATAGAAAATTAAGCTTAAGCAGAAGCATCATTAGGTTTGCCACCCTACACATGAGGAAAAGAGAGAGGGAGAGCTTCTCTAGGGTCCGGCCACTAGCATAGGAGAGCCCGCTGGCATCGGTTCATCTTCCCCTGGCCAATGGTTCAGCTTCCTCCCTTCTCCTAGTGCGCTTCGGCTTCCCCCATCTCCAATTCAAGTTCACAAGTTTTTGTATCACATCAAGAATCAATCCAGATAAGTCTGTACCTGTTTTTCATTTATTTTTTGGATCTAAATTCTTCTATTAATCCAGCATAAATAATTTCTCAATTATATGATTCAAGAATCGAGTTTTTACTTGCATAGACTAAACCAAGTACTTTTATTTGTTCTTAGTTTGGTGACAGCACTGAAATTGGAACTGTTTTATGTCCCATTCTACGTAGGTTATTCCATAGTTTTGGTGCATTTTCCCTTTTTGATCCATTTGGCGTAATTTTCACTTTTGGTAGTACGAGAGCGTTTCAGTATTTTTTGCCTATTTTTTTATTAAATTTCTTTATTTTGTGTAAGAAAATTAGCTGTGAAATCTCGGGTATGTGTTTGTGCTTTTCAGAAATACAGGTGGAGGAAATGAGCATAATCGAGGAGGTGAAAGCATTGAAAGGGGCTTTGGGAATCACAAGAGAAGCAAAGGAATGGAGCTAGGAGCTAAGGAGCAGAAGAAAGAAAAATTTTTGAAGCCAACACATGGTTACCATGGGGACAACATCACTCCACCATTGTGACAAAGTTATCAGTGCAAAATAGAAGACCGCCAAAATGTAAGAGGAGACGACACCATGGTAACAGAAAGATGGAACGCACAAATCAGAGCTCAGAGAGCCACCTTCACAGTGAGAAAAAGTCCCCACGGCGGCTGCACATGGACGTCGCAACAAAGAGGGGTGTCAAAGTGCAATTTTGGAAAAATATATGAAGTCTCTTTCTTTCTTCAACTTTTTCATGTTAAAAGAAGGGTCAATTACTTACTACTCACCTCCAATATGCCATAATAATCCATGTGGCACCTCCAGTTTCAAAACTAACTAATTAACACCTAATGTTTAGTTTTGTTTTCATTTAACAAATAGGGTTACTTTCCATTAGCAAAACTTAACACTGTGAGGATATTATAGTCTTTTCAAAAAACATATTAAAAAATGATAAACAAGAAACAAATGAAAAATGCTGAAACGAAGAAGAAGAAGAAGAAGAAGAAGAAGAAGAAGAAGAAGAAGAAGAAGAAGAAGAAGAAGAAGAAGAAGAAGAAGAAGAAGAAGAAGAAGAAGAAGAAGAAGAAGAAGAAGAAGAAGAAGAAGAAGAAGAAGAAGAAGAAGAAGAAGAAGAAGAAGAAGAAGAAGAAGAAGAAGAAGAAGAAGAAGAAGAAGGAGAAGGAGAAGGAGAAGGAGAAGGAGAAGAAGAAGGAGAAGGAGAAGGAGAAGAAGAAGGAGAAGAAGAAGAAGAAGAAGAAGAAGAAGAAGAAGAAGAAGAAGAAGAAGAAGAAGAAGAAGAAGAAGAAGAAGAAGAAGGAGAAGGAGAAGAAGAAGGAGAAGGAGAAGGAGAAGGAGAAGGAGAAGGAGAAGGAGAAGTAGAAGTAGAAGGAGAAGGAGAAGGAGAAGGAGAAGGAGAAGGAGAAGGAGAAGGAGAAGGAGAAGGAGAAGGAGAAGGAGAAGGAGAAGAAGAAGAAGAAGAAGAATAAGAAATAACCGTCCACCCTCGCCGCCGCCCGTTTATCACAACCCAGATGTGGGTTCAGGAAGAGGGAGCGACGGAGAGAACGAGAGTGGGGGAGAGACGAGAGAACAAGAGTGAGAGAGATGAGAGAACGGCTGACACCAGGTGACACTGTAGAACGACGCCGTCTGATTCTTCGTCTTCTTTTTCTTTTCTTGTTTTTATTTTTCCTCATTTCGAGATCTCCAGATCCATTTTCGGGTGGGTTTGGAGATGTTTCTGATCGGGCTGCTCGATTCCTTAATGGGATTTTTGGTAGGTCTCGTTGATTCTTCAGTTACTGCAACTTAGTTTACTCGTTTCGATCTAATGATGAAACCAATTACCTGCTCTATTTTTATTTTTCTTCATTGAAATGAGAATGAATTTCTGCTGATTTTGCACATTGATTATTGTCCCTTTCTTTCTAGTATGGTGATGGTATAGATGTTTTGTTGAGTTCTGCAACTGGTCTACTTGGAAGGATGTTGAAGTTTGATATTTTTGGGTTAATGGTTAGGTAAAGATTTAGGGGTTGAGATAGATGGAGGCGAAGATGGTTGTGGTTATGCTACAGTAATGGTAGTGGTCACCTGTTTTGGAGTTAAGGTAGAGGAGATGGCTATGGTGCGGTAGCAGAGAATTTTGGGTTCTTCATGTTCATATTTTACTCGAACGGAAAATTTTTCCTTCCAAAAACCGTTAACTAACGAAAAAGTTTGGACGAAAATTACTCCAATTGCTATTTTCTACCAATCACAAACCAGAGGTGGCAATAAGAGGGTTTTGAAACAGGAGGAAGGATATGGATCATTACCCTACACTGGAGGTGGGTAATAAGTAATTGACCCTTAAAAGATCTCTAGCCTCCATTTTTGAGTTTCCACTCATTGTATTAGTACCGAGTTATAGAGAGAAGTTCGACCGAGTTCTTGTTCGTTGATTGAAGTTTGAAGATCGAAGATTGGAGCAGATTTTGGAGAAGACGAAGAAGGCTATCAAATAATCCACCGGAAACACCGACCGTTTGATTTCTCTTCCGTTACTAGTTTCTACCATGAATCCCTCTATGATTTTTTTGTGTTTTGATTCTATCATGAGTAGCCAAACTCATCAGATGAGGGCCTGAATTAGGTGCCATGGACATGTTTTCTTGAATGATTGATTTGGATGGTCTTTTTAATTTGATTTTTCTTGATTATATGTTTATAAACAGTTTTGTTGAGAACCAATTGTTATACAGTTCAGTCAGAAACCCTGATTAGGAAGAATAGAGCGAGCAGTGATGGTATCCCAAGGAATTGACGACCCTTAGGAGCAAACGTAGAGATGTGTGGGGAACCTCTTATAATCGACTAGCATGAGACTTTTTAGGGGAATATCAACGCTCATAAAAGCGTTTAACACATAAAATCAATTATCAAGATGTTCAAGAATCACAATAAGGCACCCTAATCGCCTTTGGTTTATTGTTTAAAGAAACTCTTTAAGTTATGTTTTTACTTTTATGAAATTAGGTTTAGCAATCAAACAAATCAAAACCATCATCAATCTAATCCAATTAAGCTCCAACCTCCTGTCATGTGGGTTCGATATAAGAGTACTTATCAGGAAAACTATAGCTGAACCGTGCACTTGCGACTAATTTAGAAGCTTTAAAAGCACACACACCTCCTGCTGAACACCAAGTTTTTTTCCTGGTTACTGGGTATTGTAAATTTGTAGTTTAGTTGTTTAGAGGCAGTTTTAATTTTCTTTTATTTTATTTTCATTTTATTTTCTAGTTCTCATTCCTTTCTTGAGAATTTGTTTTTCTGGTATTTTGACTTTGTATGACCCGTGACACACGTGAGCTCATACCATCATTTGAGGATCCCAAATCACTGTTTCGATAGAGGTCAAGAACCGAGGCAGAAAAGTGCTACTATGGCTGATGCAGCACCTAAAGCTGAGGGGTTGAGAACCGAGTTAGCAGTCGAACGCGCTCTTCGCGAGCAGAATTAAAAGGCAATGGAGGAGTTTCAAGCTATAGTTCAAGATCTCAATGCTAGGTGATAATAATTTTTAAGGAGTTATATTCGTATTAGATTCACTACTGTTTGGCGTGATTTACAATGCATTTGCGAGAGTTTATGGCCAAATTGAGAGAAATATAGCATGTTTGAGCATTTGAGCATATATGTGTAGTTCGGACATTCCTTGTGTAATTTCGAGCTTTTATTGTCACATTTGATATTCTGGTATTTTTTTTCGTGTTGTGCATTTTAAGAAGTGGAGGCTCGGGAATGTGCATGTGCAGGTGGAATGAACTTCGGAAGGATGAGAAGGATCAAGAGCATGTTGGAGTTGAAGACGGGTGAAGAAAAGACCAAAGAAGCAAATAAAAAGAGATGTATTTTACCAGACTGATCTTAAGACCAGTCAAATTGGTCATGAGAGCAGTTATACTTAGAATTTTTGAAGAAAATCAACAGATGCAAGCCTCTGCTACTCTAGAGACCAGTCTGACCACCAGCACACGAAGGGTTCTAATGCAATTTTGAATAACTTTTGGGCATTCCGTGAGGGGAATCACGTACTAAACAACATAGGCATGAATCTCTCATGGATTCACGTTTGAGGGAAGAAGAGGACGCAAGGAAGAAGTGTACGGGAAGGAAACGAAGAGGAGACAAAGGCCAAGACCTCCATTGATGATCTAGGGTTTGGGTTTTCTTCATTCTTCTTCCTCTCTCAATATTTTCATGGAGAAACTATCGTATTTTGCTAGCTTGAATACGATTAGCTTAACTTTTGCTAGGCTTCTAAAGTGAGCCTAGGGTTATGTAGAAGGTTGTTAATTCTGGGTTTGTAAACTTTGTTTCCTGCTTGTGATTTGATTTATTGAACTGATTCTAAGTAAATCTCGTTCGTAGATTTTAATCGTGCTAAATGTTAATTTCATTCTTGTTAATTTCTCAAATTATGTGCTTAAAACTTAGTAGGAATGGAGTAATGACCCGGAACTACTATTTGGCTAGCGAGTGCACGACAGTGACTCTAACTAGCCTTGATGAGATGTGAAAAACATTCCCAAATCACCAAGAGGAGAGGTGTTAGGATTGTACTTAGTGGGTAGATTTGGTAGGTTATTTCGACTGTAGACAGCCTACTAGAACGGACCGGTATACAGCATGAGACAAGACAAGAGATTGTAGTCAATTGAGATGTAAAATGACATGAGACCGATAGAAGATTGTCATAGCCTATTACCCGTCTTAGTTAGAATAGAAATAACGTGTTACTTAGCTATCTGGAAATCGTTTACAGCCCTAGGTGATCTAGAGATCGCCTAGTTTCTCCATAGTATCTTTATTAATATAAAAGGGTAAAAGACAAAATGCGCCCTCCTTAGATGGGTTACATACAAAAACAACCTCATTCTTCGGGGATATACAAAAAAACCCCTGTCAGAGACAAAAAAACCATGTATGTGGATGGACGTTAGAAAAATAGCACCCTTCTGTTAAATCAAATTTTTTGGGACCATTATACCCTTGAAATGGTGAATTTACATAAATGTCCATACGTTTATTGTTCTTGGTGTTCTTCAACACCACCAACAATGCCACCACCACCCCACCAGCAATGCCACCAACACCAACCACCCCACCAGCACCAAACACCCCTACCAACACTAGCACAAACACAAACACAAACACAAACACAAACAAAAACAAAACAAAAAAAAAGAAGAAAACATAAACAGCCCCACCTCAACAGATACCCATACAACCTTGATAGCAGTCCAATAGATACCCACACAACCTCATCTTCAAAAGATATTACAAGCAAAATTGACCCGAGAATAGATGAGTACAAGCGAAGGATGGTACGTTAATAAACATTAATAAACCCCCAGATCATAAATTTTTAATGAACGTGCTCCAATTCGGACACAACACCAAGCCACATAGGAATTCAAACAAAAGCAATGAATAGAAATTGGGGAAAAGAATAGAATACTCGAACAACAGTAAAGAAATCGCAGTAAACAAAGTAACAGATCTTACAGCTACTTTTTCCCTAAAACAAGTAATCAATTTTGATTCGGAACAGAGGTGAAATTCAAACAGCTCATATTGGTAAAATCCAAATCCCTTCTTCCTATGCTGTGGTTGATTTTCACAAAAGAACTTGGAATAGAGAATTCAGAAATAGGGGGAGTGGTCATTCATCTTAACATCAAGGGAATCCATCGAACCCTTTGATTCCCAGCTGATAAATTTCATGGGTCTTGCATTCCAAGTAGAAGAAAATGGACTGAAATCGCAACAACTGTGGAATTAGGGATTTGCGAGACACTTCCTCCTCTCCAAGCCATCAGTACATTCCACCGCTTTCGTGGACTGAATTTTAATTCTTATATTTCACTAAAGGATACGGAAATTGGGTTGGTCTAATCGTCTCTTCTTCCATGACCGTCGTTCGACCGGCAACAGATCCGCCGCCACCTAGATCGACAGAGAAGAAACTGGGTTGGTCTAATTGATGCCCCTCCCTTCGATCTGATCTATCTCTCTCTTTCTCTCTACGTGATTCAGCGGGAAGGTGAATCAGAGCTTGGGAAAGGCAGAGACGGAGGATGGTGGTGGAGATCATATGTCCAGTGATCTTCAAGTGGGTTGTCTAATTTAAGCAATTGGGCTCGAGCAGGATCTTGAACCTGTTCCTGAGCGGCGATCAGAGTAAAGAGACGCTCACAGAGACAAGTGGAACAGACGCCAACGATGCTACTATGATCGGTAGGGTGTTTCTTACAACTCGTTTGCTGTCTTTCTTTATGTTTTTTCTGGTGTGGTTCTTGTTCTTGGTGTTGCAGTTCAGGGTTGGAGCATTTCTTGGTTTTAGGAGGTGGAAAGGGAAGGAAAATATATGGTGAGGAAGAAGAATGGGTGGAAGTGGCGGATGTAGATAGTGCTTTCTGAGCTGACAGATCATGGCCGTGGCAACCATCCAGCACACCATATTGTGCTCCACACACACTGGATCACCAGCCGAGCTGATCCATGTGGGGGCTGCGAGACAGAGCCCTCGCATACCACTGCACGGGACTTGTAGGGACTTAGTGGTTTGGAGGTTAGAGTAAGCCCTGTCGCGTGCGAGCCAAGCCCGCGCGC
Source organism: Linanthus parryae (assembly GCA_023055425.1). Classification (NCBI taxonomy): domain Eukaryota; kingdom Viridiplantae; phylum Streptophyta; class Magnoliopsida; order Ericales; family Polemoniaceae; genus Linanthus; species Linanthus parryae. Next base: position 68,003,659 of record JALGPY010000007.1, on the reverse strand, counting down.
GACCTTTAGTAACTGTTTTGAGAGATTTATGGCACGAGCTCCATAAACCCGGTCAACCCGGTCAAACCCGGTCAACCTCGTAACGATTCCGGTATTCGCGCACCACGTGCTGTAACGGTCCCTATATACTCGGACGAACGTGCCGTTATGGTTAAGCTAATTAAGCCGCCATCAATGGGCGCATTAACCACACTACAACGGTCATGTTCTCTGCTATATATAGGACGTTAACCTTTCCATACAAAGGAGAACACACTTGCCATACGCGGAAGCTCTGCCAAACCTCTGTCTCTCTCTCAGACATTGCTACTGCCTTACTCTCTCCCTACACACAACCCCACTCTTCCTGTGCGATCCTTGATCCCATACATACGGTGTACACGGAGGTCTCCCCGCCGGAATCTCTTGTGCACATTTTGGTGAACCCGACGTGAACTTACCAGCAAAAGCAACCATGTCTCAGGAGGATGATATCAGCAACAGATCGCCTTCCACCGAAACCGCCTCGGGAGAGGAAACCCGCCGTACTCCTACCACTCCCGGCGAGACACCGACGCTAGAGTCTTTGGACGCCACCGTCCAAAGTCAGGCGAAAGCTCTCAAAGCTCATTCTGCGCAATTGGAACGGATCTTGGCCGTTCTGGGCACCCTTGCGCCAAATCCTTCGTCATCTACCGTCGTCCCTCAAGGAGGAGGAGCCCCTACTGCTCCGGGACTGGGAGTGTCAACCACACCTCCCAACCCTAATCTGCAGACTCCACCGGCGGCTACGCAGCTGCCTTCGATTCAGGGGTCAACAGCTCAGATGTTGCCTCTCGCTGCTCACACTCCTCAGCACTCGGCTTTGGCGTCTAACCCAACTCAGCAGTACCCTTTGCCTCCTCCGACGGCGATCTGGGGCAATGCGCGTAGTCAGTATGTTCCCAATCCTTCGACGGCATATGTGTCGCCTCCGCCTGCGGCAACCCCTCCTTCAGCTACCGAGGGAAGCATTCCAGAGTGCATGACGTCTCTGCAGAAGCGCATGGACACTATTCTGGCTCATCAGTCATTCGCGGACACCATTATCCCGAAGTTAGACAACGATCCACCTATTCCACGAGAGATCTATCTCATGCCTTACCCGGTGGGGTACAAGGCCCCTAAATGGGACAAGTTCGAGGATGTCAACGGAAATGCTCATGAGCATGTCATGCGTTTCATCGATGTCATGGGACCATACGGAGCTGATCCCAAATTATTGATGCGAGAGTTCCCGAAATCTCTAGGGAACGTAGCGTACAAATGGTACCGAACGTTGGAAGCCGGATCCGTGAAGACTTGGGACGACATGGTCCAGAAGTTCTACACCAAGTTCTTCCAGATGGAAGAAAAGGTGACGATGATCCATCTCTCGCGGATGTATCAGAAGCGCGAGGAGGACGGGATCACTTTCATTAAGAAATTCAGGGCGAAGTCCTTGGAGTGCAAAGATCCGATGCTCTAAAGCCGGCTCGTAGAGATATGCCTGCAGTGCATGCGAGATGAATACAAAGGTATGCTCATCAATTTGCTAACACCTACGTTTTCAAAGCTAATTGAATGCACGAAGAATATCGAGCCTATAGTCGAGAGGCAGAAAAAGAAGAACGCTCCGGAGCGATCTTCGAGCGGCGCTACCTACAAGATCGGGAGATTCAGTTACAAGAGGGGACGCGAAGCTGAGGTCAATACAGTTTCACCCCAGAAGCAAGCGAAGGTTGTGAACTTCGACGTACCACCCCTACCATGCTCGGTAGAGGAGGCAAGCGACCTCTGCAGGCAGTGGCGCAAGGACGGTGTCCTACCGCCGCTCGAGAAGATACCCTCCAAGGAGATGGTGAGGGACCCTAAGTGGTGCGAGTACCACGGCAAGGTCATGCACCCCACAGCGGAATGTAAAAAGCTCAGGTTTACATTCGACCAGAAGATGAAGAACGGCGAGTTGATCGTCAGTGATCACAGGAAGGATGTGCGCAACAACCCACTTCCTGCTCATGCGGAGCAAGGCTCGAAAGGCAAAGAGGTCGCCATGATCTCGATCGTCGACTTGGAAGAAGTCGCAGAGGATGGTCTACCCATCGTTGTCGAGGTCCATGAAGACGAAGACTACAGCATGGACATGAAGGATGAACGTGCCGACCGGATGAAAGGGTCGCACGGCTTCAGCAGATTCTTCGACGAGATGAATTTCTCGGAGAAATGCCGGACAGAAATGACGAAAGCGATCTTAAGGATAGCAGAGGACTATGAGGAGGATCTTGTAGTCTCCAACGGGAAAGTTATCAGGGCGTCTCGCTCTACAGAACAGATTATGACCTTTTCTGCCAGCGACAAGAAGACAGATGCAAGCCACCAGAGGCCTCTGTACGTGACAGCCATCATCAACGGCGTCGAGTTCAAACGAGCATTCGTCGATGGAGGGGCAGCGGTCAACGTCGTTTCGCTCCACACACTGAAGCTAGCAGGGATCCCCGAGCACAAGATCGTCAGGCGTCCATCTCAGCTGATGGGATTCGGAAGCGACTCTAGAATGACGATCGGATGGATCCGCCTGGGCGTTCAGATTGGCAGAATCAAGTGCTCAGCAAAGTTCTATGTCATAGACGCGAACACCACGTATCACATGATCATAGGTCGAGCATTCATCGCTTCGACGCAGTTCCTTCAACGGCTCACCAGGTTATGAAAGCTATCTGGAACGACAGAATAGTCGAGATACCGGCTTCGACGAATCCATTCAACTTGGATGAATCACATCTTAGCGAGGCAGTGTGGTTCACCGAAATGGCGGACGAGCAAACACCGGGACCATTCAACCCTACTCCTTTGCCTCTCTGGGAGGACATCAAGGACCAGTCACCTGCGGGAGTAATGGTGACAAGGGAAGATGCCAAGGAAAAGCCACTTACACGCGAAGAGGCGCCGCGTATCGCATACCATCGAAAGAATGTGTATACACTGAAGCGAATTGCAAAGCATGACCCCGAAGGCAAGGAGATAGAGAGCTTCTACGCCAATGGGAAGAAGTGCTATCGCATATGAAGGTGCGCGGGGATGTCCTCACACGGGCATGGGGATATCCCTGAGCAAATCAATCAAATCGAGCAGATCGCGGTAATGAAAGAACCAATACAGAGCACTCCAGACGAGAAGCTCAAGGAAGAACCTGAATGCATGGAAGATAGGACCAGACCACAAAAGCAAGAGCTAAAGGAAGTGTTCCTCAGCCCGAACGAGGAAAAGAAAAGGCCAGTCTTTCTAAGTGCGGACCTCACCAGCGAGGAAGAGCAAGGACTGCTGCAGCTCCTAACTGAATACAAGGACGTGTTCGCATGGGAGTATGACGAGATGCCAGGTCTGGATACAAGCATCACCATGCACCGTTTAGACATCATTCCAGGGTCTAAGCCGGTAAAGCAGAGCACAAGAAGCTTCAGGCCGGAGCTTAACGTGAAAATCAAGCAGGAGATTGTCAAACTCCTGGATGCCAAGTTTATAGAACCGAATCATCATCCCACATGGCTGGCCAACATCGTGCCAGTAGTGAAGAAGAACGGACAGCTTCGCATCTGTGTGGACTTCCGGGATCTCAATCGTTTCTGCCCAAAGGACGATTTTCCACTGCCCAACATCGATTTGCTTATCGATTCAACAGCGGGCCACCGCATGTTCAGTTTCATGGATGGTTTCAGCGGGTACAACCAGATCAAGATGGACCCTGAAGACGCTCGGAAAAATGCATTCATCACTCCGGTGGGAGTGTTCAACTACACAGTGATGCCGTTCGGTCTTAAAAACGCAGGTGCGACCTATCAGCGGGCCATGATGGCCCTATTCCACGATATGATGCACAAAGAGGTGGAGTTTTATGTGGACGACCTCGTGGTTAAATCCAAACAGGAAGCAGATAAACTCGCGGATTTACGGAAAGTGTTCAATAGATGCAGACGCTTTCAGCTGAAAATGAATCCCATGAAGTGCGCATTCGGGGTAACATCAGGGAAATTCTTGGGATGCGTGTTTCATCGCCAAGGGATCGATCCTGACCCTACGAAAGTGTCAGCTATCACTGGCATGACGCCGCCCCATAACCAAAGTGCCTTGAAAACATTCTTGGGAAAGCTATCATATCTGCGAAGATTCATCCCAGCGATTGCAGAAATTACATGCTGTTTTAGTGCTCTTATCAAGAAGGACGCCGTATACAGCTGGACTCCAGAGCACGAAGCTGCGTTCAAAAAGCTGAAGGATCTGCTGACATCTTCAAAAATAATGATCGCGCCTCAACTGGGATCGCCCCTTCTGTCATATCTGACGTCCACAAGGAGATCCATAGGAGCACTCTTGGCTCAGGAGTACGAAGGCCAAGAGAGGCCTATCTACTACATCTCTCGCATTGTGCAGCCTGCTGAATCAAGGTACACAGACATCGAACGTCATTGTCTTTCCTTGTTCTTTGTGATAGAAAAGTTGAAACACTATTTTGCATCACACAAAGTAGTAGTGGTCACCAAGAGCGATCCCATACGATATCTGCTAACTCACACTACTTCTGGCGGGAGACTGGCGAAATGGTACATGACCATCTCTCAATATGATATCACATGCGTGAGACCGCGAGCGATCAAGTCGCAGGCGGTAGCGGATTTGTTGGCACAGTTCCCCGATAACAGCCACGAGCCCGTGATCGAGGAAGAGCTCGAAGGCCCTGAAATCTATGCAATCGACGTGCCCTATTGGACGCTCCACTTCGACGGCTCGTCAACAAGGAAAGGCGGAGGCATTGGGATAGTCTTGACCAAACCAGATGGGGAGGTCATACAGATGTCCGCAAAGCTCAACTTCGCAGTCACAAACAATGAAGCGGAATATGAGGCTCTCATCGCGGGTCTCCTTGCGGCAAAAGCTTTGGAAGTAAGCAATCTAACGGTCATGGGAGACTCCAAGTTGATCGTCAAGCAAGCCTCGGGTGAGTACGGTTTGAAGGAGATTAACCTCCTGTCTTATCGGACTCTAGTACAAAAGCTGGTACAGCAATTCTGCGATGTGAGGTACGAGCACAAACCCCGATCAGACAACAGGCATGCGGACGCTTTGGCAACCTTGGGATCTAAGGTCAGCACAGACAAATGTCCCGCAAGGATCTCCATTGAAGTGCGAACATCGTCGGCATTGACAGAAGATGCGTGCGACGACGAACACATGGATGACACGGATTGGAGAAAAGCAATCCTACAAGCTATTGCGGAAGGCACAAGCAGTGAAAGCTGGGCACTCACAAAAGGGTACTGTATACATGACAACACCCTTTACTACAAGGGTCCTGGTGGAATACTCATGCGATGCGTCTCTGAGCAAGAGGGACAACTGTTGTTAGAAAAGATTCACCAACATGCTTGCGGAGAAAGCGAGGTGTCAATCTACCGCAAGGCTCAGAGATATGGCATTCAGTGGCCAGACATGTCAACAGCCGCGGCCCTGATACAAGGGAAGTGCGAGAGCTGCGCACTAATCAAAGACTCACTACTCATCGCGCTAACTGATGATGACGCGGATTGGAAAAAGCCACTCTTTGATTTTCTCACCCAGGGCACCGTGCCTGAATCGAGAAAAGAAGCCGAGAAATTGAAAAGGAAAGCATCTCGATATGTAGTACAGGAAAACCTGCTTTGGCAAAGAGGTCACGAGGGCAACTTGCTGCGATGTCTAGACGGCAGAGAAGCACAAGAAGTCATGGACCTTTCTCATCAGGTGGAACACCAAGGAGGTGCGAAATTATGCAGGCAGCTCCTCTCAATTGGATATTTCTGGCCCACGATGGAGGTCGATTGCCGCACTAAAGTACGACGCTGCCAAGAGTGCCAATTCAAAGGAAATCTAGTGCACGCTCCCGCCGTGGATTTACATGCATTAGGAACACCATGGCCATTTCACACATGGGCTCTAGACTTCATCGGTCCCATCCGACCAACGTCACACGGAAATCATTTTATTCTCACTGCAACTGAGCTATTTACTAAATGGGTGGAGGCAGTACCACTCAAGACGGCAAATGCGCTAGCTGTGGTCAACTTCATTCAAGGAAACATTATATGCAGGTTCGGAATCCCAAACACCATTCTTTCAGATAACGGTACTCCCTTTGTTAATCGCCAGGTAGCTGCGAAGTTAGCGGAGTACAACATCAGGCAGATATGTTCTACCCCTTATTACCCGAAGGGGAACAGACAAGCCGAAGCGACCAACAAAACGCTGTTGAGGATTTTGAGCAAGATGGTCGCAGATGACCACAAGAAGTGGGCCGACTCCCTAAGCATATCTCTATGGGCGTACCGAACCTCTCCAAGGACACCCACGGGGGCCTCGCCATTCCTACTATGTTATGGGGCCGAAGCTGTGGTACCTGCGGAGGTGAGAGTCAATTCGGCAAGGTTAGCCTTCCACGCACTCTACGAAAATCAATGCGATCATGACTTAGTCTTGCTGGAGGAAAAGCGAGAACAAGCCAAAAGGACCAACAAGCGGTATCAAGAAAGAATCGCTCGCGCTTACAATAAGACGGTCCACCGAAGAGATTTCGCAGTTGGAGACTTGGTCTTGCGCGCATCTGACCACTGTATGCGAGAAGCGACTCACCCGAAGTTCGCAGCCAATTGGGAAGGACCCTTCGAAGTCACAGAAGTCTTTGACAGTGGCTACTGCAGCATACGAAGGTTGCACGGCACAACCTCAACCCCAAGTTCAGTCAACATGCGCTGGATTAAGAAGTACTATCCCTGACTTCTTTCATTTCATGCGTTTTATTATAGCGTCGCTTAATGTCTTGTATGGCTACGATTTACACAATCTCCTCTCCATATGAGAGGATTGTAATCTCATCTCTCCCATATGAGAGCGTTATAATAAGAAAATTCTCCCAAACGAGAAAACTTCATATTTCTGGACGTCAATTTTGCTTTATTTCAGTTTGTTATAACTGTTAACAATGAGTTATCCGCTACAATAGCGATCCGCAAATGCGATCTTAATTGATCATCTAAGCCTATCTGTTACGATAGCAGCCTGTGCAAATGCGATCTTAATTGATCATCTAAGCCTATCTGTTACGATAGCAGCCTGTGCAAATGCGATCTTAATTGATCATCTAGGCCTATCTGTTACGATAGCAGCCTCTGCAAGTGCGATCTCAATTGATCATTTAAGCCTATCTGTTACGATAGCAGCCTATGCAAATGCGATCTTAATTGATCATTTAAGCCTATCTGTTACGATAGCAGCCTATGCGAATGCGATCTTAATTGATCTACTAAAGCCTATCTGTTACGATAGCAGCCTATGCAAGTGCAATCTCAATTGATCATTTAAGCCTATCTGTTACGATAGCAGCCTATGCAAATGCGATCTTAATTGATCATCTAAGCCTATCTGTTACGATAGCAGCCTATGCAAATGCGATCTTAGTTGATCATTTAAGCCTATCTGTTACGATAGCAACCTATGCAAATGCGATCTTAATTGATTTTCTGAAGCCTATCTGTTACGATAGCAACTCATGCGAAAAACGATCTTAATTGATCTTCTAAAGCCTATCTGTTACGATAGCAACTCATGCGAAAAACGATCTTAATTGATCTTCTAAAGCCTATCTGTTACGATAGCAACTCATGCGAAAAACGATCTTAATTGATCTACTAAAGCCTATCTGCTATGATAGCAATATTGGGCAAAATGATCATAAGTGATCTACAAAGGTCCATCTGATATGATAGCACTTGAAGCTGAAAGCAGATCACAAGCCCATCCACCAAGGTGGCACAGCTGCGAAAATACGATCTCGAACGATCTAGTGAAACATCTGCGAATTCATAAGGCAGATAGCAAATGCGAAACATGTATGTAGCATTATGCAAGGCGAAATATGCCGAAACGCATGCGATGTTGTATTTGTTGTAACAAAACAACAGATAATACAAAAGGGCTATTTATCATTATCAGTCGAAAAGACTTACAATTTATCTGTCTAGATAGCAGCTTACAAGCGAAAAAGCTCAAATCTAACTACACAGCCAACATGGCTTACAACACATTCAAAAAGTAGCTGACAAGCCAGCAGAGACACACCACGGGAATCCTGACTGGAAAGGATAAACCCACCGGTCCTAACACCGGCGATGCAATACACAGATCTGCGGCCAAAGATCTATAGCAAAAGGGATGCTGCTGCGAAGAGATCAGCTTGTCATTCGCTACGTCCCTAGCGGCGAGACCTGGGTAACGGTACGTCCACGACCCCAAGAGGTGACAAAGGCCTCTGTCTGATCAAGATAGGCACCGGAGGAACCTCCTGTTCCGGCGTATGCCGCCGTGCAAAACAGGGGAAGCAGTCATTCCTCTGGTGATGGGTTCCTTGTCATGATAGACAAGGGCATTGACGAACCTCCTGAGTTCAAGAACGAAGAGGCAAGAAATCCTCCTCCAGGGATGCTGGAGGAGAAATCCGCCGTTCATTACGAGACGGTAGCACGGTCACTTCGGCGCTGCACCTCACCGGGAGGCGGCCGGAAACATGACCTGCAAACAATAATACACGAAGAAAATTCTTCGAACACACATGAGATATCATTTCCATCTTCTTTATGATGGTTATAAAGAGCAATATTCCTCATAAAGTGGATCTTGGAAACTATTTCTATAGCACAAAGCGCAAACTCAGGATTCACAACTTGAAGTTGCCATGAATCAACGAAAAACAAGCGTTGAAGCCAGCAGTCGTAAGGACTCACGGCAAAGCACATTTTTTTGGGATGAAGAACCCAAATGGCAAAGACAGGGTTTATATAGACCCTGTGGAGACTCTTCAGTTGCCAAAGATGAGTCAGCAGAATTCGAAAAGAGGGTAAGGTCAATCACTTACACCTTGAAAAGCGGTAACGATCAATTACCCTACTAAAGGCTACGACGATTCAGTTGCGTATCCTAATAAATGACGGATGGTCATGATTCGGATGGACTTCCCAACGAAAGCGTGCTTATCTGCCGAGAAATTAGCGCGAAAATCAAGCAGAGTATCAATTGCTGATGTCATAATTTGATATGCACAGAGATATCCTATCAAATCCCGGAAAGGGCAAAACGGGCAAGTTGATTCTTGTTGTTAAAAAAAAAAAAAAAAAAAAAAAAAAGGAGAAACCCTAGCAACATTACATTAATGTTTCCAAACATTACATTAATGTTTCAGCTATTTCCTTGCTATTTTTCAAAATTCGAAAAGTCAAAGCAAATTCTTGATCAAGGAGTCATGGGGCGCGAACTGATGGCTCAGCTTCTCTACCTGTTCCACTTCTTGCTTCAGTTGCTCGCACTTGGCATTCATCTCGTTATAGAGCTTCAGAGCTTCGTCAACCTTTTGCTTTTGCTGGTCCACCTTCTGCTTCTCAGCTGCGAGGTTCTGGTGGCCGAGCTTCAAAGTTACGGCTGCGCGAATCAGCGTGACTCTGTTCATAAGAAATCTGAAACCCAGTCTGCCTTGGACTTTGGTAAGAAGATTTTGGCACATGCCACAAAGCAATTCGGCACTCTGGACAGAAATGGTCGCAGGCGTAGCCGCAGACAGCTGCTCCAAAATCCAAATGGCTTCAGTAAGAAACAGCCTCCTGTCGAAGGGTCCTATCTCCAGAGATCTCACAAATGATTGGGGGTAGGTGAGGCGCATCCGAACCACCCAGTCCACATCAGTTTGCTTCAAACCTAATGCAATGTCAAAGCCAAGTCATGATGTCAAACTCGCAAGTGAATAATGCGAGATGCAAACAGTAAATCTCTACTTACCAGTTCCTTCCAGAATCTCATGAAGAGAAGGAATGCGCGCTGCTGGGGTGGTCAAAGACTGTCCTCGCTCCACAACTCTCTTGTCAGCTGCGAGCTCTGACCTCTCTTAGTCAGGAGGAAGAGTATAGGCCGTACCAGTTGCGACTGCATTCCCAACCTGCGAGCCCCAAAAGCTCCACGCAGGAAGAGGTGCCACCGACTCAGTCATCGCCGGAGGCGAAGTGACAGCCGAAGCCGCTTGGCGAGGGACGCTCTCAGATGCGGAAGCATCAGCAGCACTTGTCCTTACTTCCTCAGCACCAATATGGGCATCTTCATCCATTAGCACAGCGTCAGCTTCAACATCATCGGAAAGTTCGATGATGTCCTCGAGAGGCTCATCTGCGTGTCCAGTAGCTGCGACGGGCTTCTCGGTATGGGGGCTCGGAATCGGAACGTAGGACGCAGAAGGCTGACTTCTCTGCTCCGGCGCAGGTTCCTCAGCATTGCCTGCGACACAAAATGCGATGGTACGAGGTAACTCGCATCGAATGATATTTTACTATCTTTGCTAAAGCTAAGAGCAAGCACCTCCACGCGAGGGTGGGATTGATGTATCTTCGTCATACACTAAAGACGTGGAACCATGTCCTATTAGTGTGTCCTCATTAAGCAAGTCTTTAAAAAGAGCGTGACCTGGGATGCGAAGAAACCAGTCATGATTCTGTTTCAAGTTGCTCAGGACTGGTACATGCATATCGCTCAAATGGTTACCTGAAGGTTCTCCGCACTTGTCTACTAGCCAACGGCGAATGTCAGCCTTTGACACACCATGCTTTAACGCACCCACAATAACATCTCTATAAGTTACTGCGAGGTTGAAGATCTCACCTTTATCGCCGCCTGCGATTTCTTCAAAGTCCGCTTGGGCTTGCTCCAGGGCTGCTGCATCCTCTTCTGGAATCGCATCCTCCTCCTCCGCCTGAGGAGCCACTTCTTCGGGAAGCTCATCTTCCTCGCTAGCTGGACGCACTAAGTCGTCAACATGCTGCTCTTCGAGGCTCCGCTGTCTCACACGCTCGAGCTCCTCCTCCTCCCGCTGCCTTCTTCTTTCAGCAGCTTCCGCGGCTGTCTTCCGGGACTCAGCAAGAACGTCCTCGCTTATGGGATCGTCTGGAATGCCAGAATGGGTATCTCTCTTTTGTCTCTTGGCCAAAAGGCCACCGATGATCTCATCATCATCATCATCTGCGAAGATATGATTGGTTTATGAAAGAATTACAAAAGGATTACTATGATGGGAAGAGAAACGCGACGGAAGTACCTCCTGATTCTTCCTCATGCATCACCATTGTTCTTTCTTCTTCTTCATCACTTTCTCTGGGCTCCTGCCTCTCTCCTTCTTCCTCTTGGTTGAATGGAACGAAAGTCTCAACTGCGAGCTCTTTCCGCACTTTGTTGGGCATGCGACCTTTGCCTTTGTCCTTGACAGAAAGGGACCTCACCGGAGGAGAAGTCGGAGCACTTCTGGGGGAAGAAATTGTAATTCCCTTTTGCCTGGGCCTCTTCACTCTCGGCGCCGCAGTCGCTGGAGGGGACGGATCATCTCCGAGAGGAGACGAGGCCGGAGCATTGTCTATGAGCGAGTCAGCAAAAGCATTCATGACTGCGCGAATCCTGGTTTCGACCTCAGGGTCCATCCTCCATGCTAGCAGAAACGGCTGCTTTTGTCTTCTGGTGGCAACAATGGTGTCAACCAATGATTTGGAGCGATCACCAGATGCGAATCTCCGCACATGACACTACAGCAAACAGTACAGAATAAGGGCGTCAGCATAAGGAAATCAAGAAGCTTAACGCACGCGGAAAAAATTGCTTACCTCAGCAAATGCCTTGCTGTATCTGACGACGTGCGTGTCGCCCTTCTTAACTGCGGCGACATTCTCCTTCAGAATAACGTCAGGACACAAATGGTTCTCACGATCCAACAGTGAGTAGCAACCATATTCAGACTCGCTAAGGCTGCAGTTGGGGCGAAACGGAAAAGAATTTCTCTTGATCAAGGGAGCTCTACTTGGCTGCGCGGCCGACTGCGTCTCAATCCTCGTTTGCTGGTCGACCCAGTATACGAGCCAGTTCTGAGAACAACCACCCTCCCGGGTCCCTGCAGGCTGCTCAAAGGGAAGGTTGTTCATGAATACTGTTTTGCACTCCTTTGTTAGCAAGCGCTTATAGCAACCTCTGATAATGGACTGGGGCCAGATTGATGGTGCCACTGCATCGAAGCCAAACTGGGGAGAAACTCGAGTAGGGTCAACATCCACGGTAATCCTCTCGTACCTTGGCGCGAGCTCACGAATATGCTCTGCGAGGGCAGGAAGGGAACCTCGTAGACACCAGCAAAAGAACTCGCGATAGCGCTCATGGAAATGCGACCCCTCTTCAAAGAGAAGCTCTTCTGAGAAGACAACACCCTTAGAGGGGTACAACTTTGGAAACCATCGCACGTTCTCAATACGTGTGGCATAGGGCCTGGCAGTAAACTCTTTCCGTTTGTCGCATATCAATCTCCAAACACACTTGGTGTTGCTCGCTCCAAACCACCTCGCAGCCCTGCCGCTGTTACGCTCTTCCGTCTCGCCTGGGGGACACCACTTGTCGGGTTTGAGAGGAGTTGGAGCATAGGATGGCCATCGCTCGAAAACCCACATTGTCAAAAAGGAAATATTGACAAAAGTCAGTACATCGAGGCGGCCACGCGACTCTTTCATGGCTAGAACCAGTTGATCAAGCCTATAGTACAGCGTGCCCAAGACCAAGGGTCCGAGTGCGACTCTCTGGCCAAAGGCAAGCCTCACAGCAAGTGGCAAAACATGGTAAAAGACCCCGTCATGTGGGTGACCGTCAATTAAGTACCTTGACAGCCATGCACAGAGGAAAGCACAAAGGGTCAAGTGATAGCCTTTACCCTCTACATAGTTCTCGGCCTCTGGGTTCTCACTCAGAAGCTTCTTAGTGATGTTGCTGTTCGCATAGTCTCGAAAGAAGTACTGCAACCATTTGTTCCAGGTGTTCTTCGCAGACGTATCAACCAACTGCCAGTTTGGAAGGGCCTTGGTACTAGTCCACCGGGTGGAGATTTTCTTTACCTCTGCCAGGCATTCCTCCATTTGCGTGTACAAGGCAATCTCCGCAGCCGTCCTCAAAGGACTCAAAGGGTCCACTTCACCCATGGGAGAAAGATCGTACAGCATATGCACGTCCTCGAGTGTAGGGGCAGCCTCGAACTCAGCAAAGTGGAATGTGTGAGTCGCAGGCGAGTAGCGGGAAAGAAGGTCTAGAAGCATGGACTGATCCAGCTTCACGGCAGCACCCTTCATAGCACGAACAGCGAAGTATACGCCGGCCTCGTCAAGAGTCGCAGCATGATTGGTCAACATGTGGTCAATCCACTCGTCCATATAGTCCAACTTCTGGACAAAAGCTTGGGTAGAAATCGCAGTGTAGGGAAAGTACCCGTTTTCGATTCCCAATCGAACCACATCCTCGGAACCAATCAACTCGAGCAAGGCTGAGTTAACCAGGCGAGTCAGTGTTAGCAAGCCCTCAACCGGGACAGGAGCAGGCATCCTCTTCGCCTTAACCCTCGCATGGTAGAAATCTTTGCCACCTAGATAGGGGGCTTTTCGCCACAAGGCCTGCGGAAGGTCGGGTATCTCTTCATCTTCCTTGACGGGTCTGGTTCCTTTTGTCTTGGCCATTCCTGCGGAAGAGCAAGAAAAAGGGGGGGAGAAATACCACACTTCAGTTTGAATTTCGAAATTCAAGATCTATTATGAAAAGAAAGATGAACAGTTTCTGGTATCAATTTCAGAAATTAGGGGGTTTCATTATCAGTGATTTCAAGATCTCACATCCGAAGCCCTTATTATTGAAGGATTAAAGCAAAAGTGGGTTCAAAGATCAAAGCTTCTTCGCGAGTTTTAACAGATTATATGTTCTGGGCTTACAGATTCAACGCAGTTCAAGGCAAACACTGGTATCTTAAATCAAAATTGAACAAGGCCAACCTTGTTTTCTTGAAGCCTGCTTGGATATGCACAACTGAAGAACACGATTTGCAGTCCTGAACTGGTGATTGATTATCTGAATCTGCTCTCGAAGATCTCCGGGTACCATTCACTTTAAGAGAAAGAAGTGATGCTTTGAAACAATGGAGGATACAAAGTATTTATCCAAAAACAATAAAGGGTTGCGTCCTTTCAGTAGTCGAATCGCAACCGTCACCGTCGAATCGCGCAATCACAGGACAAGCTGACGTCACGCCTAAAACCCTAAACGCCAGACGGCACGACTCTAGGGGTTTTAGGTCATAATGGCACACACGGGGGCTGAACTTACCCGTATTTGAATTGGTGCGTGGCGACGACGCGTATGTTGGTTTCCGCGCATGGAAGTCTATACAGCTATGAGTCTTCACGCGCAGAAAGGGGGCTAATGTAGATATTGCTTTCTGAGCTGACAGATCTTGGCCACGTGGCAACCATCCAGCACACCATATTGTGCTCCACACACACTGGATCACCAGCCGAGCTGATCCATGTGGGGGCTGCGAGACAGAGCCCTCGCATACCACTGCACGGGACTTGTAGGGACTTAGTGGTTTGGAGGCTAGAGTAAGCCCTGTCGCGTGGGAGCCAAGCCCGCGCGCGACCTTTAGTAACTGTTTTGAGAGATTTATGGCACGAGCTCCATAAAACCGGTCAACCCGGTCAAACCCGGTCAACCTCGTAACGGTTCCGGTATTCGCGCACCACGTGCTGTAACGGTCCCTATATACTCGGACGAACGTGCCGTTATGGTTAAGCTAATTAAGCCGCCATCAATGGGCGCATTAACCACACTACAACGGTCATGTTCTCTGCTATATATAGGACGTTAACCTTTCCATACAAAGGAGAACACACTTGCCATACGCGGAAGCTCTGCCAAACCTCTGTCTCTCTCTCAGACATTGCTACTGCCTTACTCTCTCCCTACACACAACCCCACTCTTCCTGTGCGATCCTTGATCCCATACATACGGTGTACACGGAGGTCTCCCCGCCGGAATCTCTTGTGCACAGCGGATGGTGAAGAATTAAGGGTTCATAAGAGTGGGAGAAGAAAAGAGAAATATAGAGAATAGAAGAGATGGAAATGAAAGGATAAGGAGAAGCAAATAATTATATAGTAGGGTAATTTTTTTCATTTGAGGGTAAAATGGGTATTTAGTGTGTTCTGTTACTTGTCGTTAGTCACCGTTAGCTGCCAGGGGTTTTTTGTATATCCCCGAACAATGAGGCTTTTTTTGTATAACCCATCTAGGGAGGGTGCAATTTGTCTTTTACCCATATAAAAATACAAAAAGATTAGTTTAGTTGTTATTTCAATTTTTAGTCACTTGTTTTTGGATGACGAACTCATTTATCACTCGATTTTCCTCCCTGTTACCGTACTCTTAATTAATCACTCAAATAAATATTTTCGAGTCTGTCCTCGTGGAATCGATAATTCGGGGTTGAGATACCACCCATATATTACTTGACTATGCACTTGCACATACGTGTTAAGAAATTGTGTCACTAGGTTCATGCAACAATCAACGCAATGACCACCACCTGTTGATCCTCGCAATTTAGCACAACAAGTGGAGCTAGCACAAGAACAAGGGCGGGAAGATCCAATGGTTGATAAATTCAGCCCGACCAAGGCAAGTTATTATTGGCATGCTCTGAACCCCATCATGGCACAACCAGGTGTCAATCAAGAAATATTTAAGGAACATGGCTTAGAAAGATTGTCAATTCATTAGGAATCTAACCAAAATTCTAATGCACACTCGGCAATACTTACTCAAGTTTGTCAGACTCTGAACGTTCGTCCAGTGGACGAATATGTGGTAAAACTCATTATGTTCCCTTTTTAACCAACAAGAAAAACCTATGGAATGATTCATGACCTTACCTAGCCATTCTATCACTACATGGAAGAAACTCACCGAGGAGTTTCTAAGGAAGTATCATCCGCCGTTTCGAGTAGTAGATCTTATGTAAGAGCTTCACAACGTTCGACAAGGTGATTATTAGACTTTGGGGAGAACTTTAATCTTATTTTAAGGAGGTTCCCAACCATGGCGAGCCATTGTTTAAGATCACCAACACATTTTATTTTTCCCTCGACAGAGACACAGCAAAAGAACTCGACCAGTTGACAAGAGGTAATTTTATGGGTCCTAGATCCACTTGAAGCCAAGACGATTCTAGATATTGTTGCTTGAGAATAGGAAACTAGATCTTCAGTTCAACGACATCAAAATCCAACCAGTGACACAGTAGTGGTGAATCGATTAGAGTTATTAAATTTACATATTGGAGTACTCAGTATAGATTTTCATACAATCAGCCTCAATGCACTAGAGGAAGTAAAGACTATTGAACAACAATGGTTGGATAGAGAGATCAAGACATAACCAATTGAAGATGTGAACTATTTGGGGCAACCACGACATCATCATGGTCAATGGGGAAACACCTAACTAGTTGGTGCTAGCGGGGGGATTATATCCTTACTGGGCTTCTCAGGTGGAGATTCACCAGAAAAGGTTTCCCATGGTAAAAAAAATGGTGTGTCGTGTCTATCTCTTTTAAATATTCACTTTTACTTACATTTATCGTTAGCATTCGACGATATTTACTTAATACTTCTTGGCCTAAATTTTTTAGATCTTATTACTTTTTTAGTCTGTTCTATTGAGTATCTAGACTGTTCCTTCACTCTAACATTTATTAGTATATGTTGTGAAAATTAGTGGTGGAACGCAGTCGCGCTCACTAGCATGCATTTATATCTCCTATCGGACTCTATATCCTCTTTCAGAGTGTTTTCGAGTAGATTTATCTGATGACCGAGTATTTCACTAAGCATTGTCATAGTCTCGAGGTGTTCAAACTATACTGCCACCTCGGTGAGACCTCATACCAAAATTTTTGCTTGGGGGAGGGTGTCAGGGGGTTTCGAGTGAGTTCTAGGCCCTCTCCCCACCCATTCCCCTCTCCGTATTTTCACATGATCTCCATGTAGTGGGGCTAGAAGAATCTTCATCAAAATTCACTTTTTACGAACTCTTGTTTCCTATAGTTTTTTATGGGAGATCACGAGTTCTCAAGATCAGGTTATATTTGAGCAGCACTGGATGTTCTACCATCAATTATTTCAGACAGTTTCTAGCTCAAAGACTTACTTCCAATATTTACCCCATCGGGAGAGCTTTTTTTGTGTACCGACTAACAGAGGTGTAGTTGTGCCTCTCTTACATAGTCGCACTGGGAGGAGATTTAACAGCCACGTATTTAGTTACCCATCCGGTCTCGCTATTATATGTCTTGATATTGCATGCTCATCATAACTGCATACTTTCATTGGGGAATTAGTTCAAGCTTCGTGTACGAAGCTTTGCTTTAAGGGAGTTTTGATGTAATATCCCGGTATTTCGGGGGGGGGTATTTTTAGGAGTTTAGTAAATATTTGGGCCTTTAGTGGGGTTTATAAAAGTAATTTTCTTCTTATTAAAAAGTATAATGTTCTATATGTATATTATATTCTTGTATAAATAGTTATTAAAAAATAACCTCTTTTTATGTTTTATTAAAAGTTATAGTAGTGAAGTAAATTTTTAATTTTTAAAATATAACGTGTAGTATTACGTTTTTAACGTGACTAAAATGTGACGTTTTAATTAATTTTTACGTGGCGGACCACCGCGATACTTTGTAACTCTGCCACACAGGATTATTCCTCCCATCATCTTCAACCTCCATCTCAAACCCACGGACTTACAGTCCTTCTCCAACTCCAACACCGTCACCCATTGCCGCCTCCAAAAACACCACCAACTCCCCAAATTTCGTCCCAATACACTCCCAATTCGAGAAAGACCTATACTTTCTCTCCAAGAAATCAATTTCACCTAATTTGGCAACCCGATTCGGATTCGAAATTGTCTCCATCGAACTCCTTCCCCTTGCCGGATTCCTCAAGCACCACCTATAAATACCCACTGTGAAATCAGAAAAAAAAAACCCACACCAAAACACCCTCAATCTCTCTCGCTCTGATACCAACTTAAACAACCCTCGAACCTACATAAATTCCAAGTGCATTTATTTAATAAAACCTGAGAACACCTTCAACAATAGTTTGAAATAATCAAATGATAACGTTCAAATCTAAGTTATGAAATAAAAGCGTCCTAGATAAAGGAGACACTTCCTAGCAGCCTGCTCCTAATATTCAGCTTACGTATATGCGTTCTCCCACTTTGTTCGTACATTTTGGGGATCGAAGGCTACGCCTCAACCGAATAAATGATAAAAATGTGGTTATCTCTTCTTGTTAGCCAAAACTCTTGTTTTACGCGCTATGGTATATGTTTACTCAGTTTTTACTGACAAAATTTTATTGCGTCGGCTTTTTCCATTTGAAAACCCGCAGGTTACGAATAAAGTGGGGAACGCGTACACGTAAGCTGAAGATTAGGAGCAGGCTGCTAGGAAGTGTCTCGTTTATCTAGAAAGCATTTATTTCAGAACTTAGATTTGAACATTGTCATTTTATTGTTTCAAACTATTGTTGGAGGGTTTTCTCCGGTTTTATAAATAAATTCACTTGGGTTTTCATATGGTTGTGCTAGCAAGGAACCGTAGGTTTCAGCGTTGTTTCAGGAGAGGCTCATGGATTTGGTGGACTAGGTCTAACCTCGGTCACATCACTTTTCACTTTTATGGGTTCGTTAAAATAGAGGAGAGGGCTCGGGTAATTCTTCCAGGATCATGATGGTTTGTTTAAATGATAAATCGTTCACGTATTATTTTAAACATGAATGAGGGTTTTTATGAGTGATTGTAAGCATTTCTCCATTTAATTAATACATTTTGTGTGATTTTCACCATTGAGGTACGAGAGTACTTTTGTAATTTTATGGCATTTGGCGCTTATTTTTTTAATGTTTTGATAATATTTTCCTCTCGCTGGTATGATCTTGGGTACTTGTTTGTTTTGCTAGTGATACATGGGGAGGAATGGCACGAGCTGGAGAAATACAGGAACTCAAAAACACTACTCGGGTTCTGGGAACCCAAGTGGAAGGCAGTTGAAGCTAGAACACGGAGCAACATAGAAGAAGATAGAAAAAATTGCAGAAACCAACCCACCGTCGCAGCAAGAAAGCTTGTCGTCGACGCTATAGATGGAAGATAGAGAAACTTTTTGGGGCATTATATGCAAATATTTAAGAATTTTCAGCAAGGCTTCTGTCACGTACGACTCTTTTCGTATAAAACCAAAATATAGTCTCATTTGACGGTATCCATTCATTCCCTTGGTACCGAGCGAAGAAGAGAAACAAATCTCTATCAGTAGATCTTTGTTGATGGTTAAATATTTGAAGCATGTTTTGGACAAGAAGAAAAAAATAACCATCAACTTATCCACCGGAAACATCGATAGTTTGATTCTCGATTTTTCTATTTTGTTGAACTCCCAAATTAGGAAATTGAATCTTGTGTTTTGTGATCCAATCATGCATGGCTAAACTTCTTTTGATTAGGGCTTAATTTGGGTGCCTGGACATGCTCTCGGGTCTTATCAACTTGGATGACTTTCTGTATTCGACTTGAGCTCGATTAAATGTTTTTGGACAGCTATTTTAAGTTAAAACCGTGTAGTAGTTGGAACCCTATTCCTAGGTCAATCCTGCATACTATGTGTTACTCGAAATCAAGACATAAAAACCCTTAGACATGGTAGACACATGCATATAATAAGTGGTAGCTTAGGTGCAGTCATCTATAGCGAGGTTATAAGGAATCTTAAGCATTCATGACAGTTTTTTAACGGAAAGTCGAAAAAACTAAGATCAAAAGCATGTCCAGTGAACCGAGGAGGCGCCCTAATCACCTCTTTCCATCGATTCTCTCATAAGTTTAATTACTTGCTTCTAATTTCTTGAAATTAATTTACTAGTGGCAATAAACAAAACATTCTTCACACTTTACATAATTTTCTATAACTTGCTGGTATATGGTTTCGATATGAACCCCGAGACTTATTAGGAAAACTACAGTAAACATTGTGCTCTTGAAATGGTTCAGCCCTATTAATTTCTATTTTATAATCGTTATTCGAGTGCATTGTGGCTGTATTTTCAAGGTTTTGGCGCCGTTTTCAGGGACTTGGAAGTAGTTAATTTGTTACTCAAATGACGGTTTTTATTTTATGTTTATTAATTTGTGCTCTCCTAATATAGAGGTTGGTGTTTTTAATGTTTTTTTGAAGTTGTATGACCCGCAGGAATCGCTAGCCTATACAGTAACCGCAAAGGAGTAGAGAACTGAGACAGAAGATTGTGAAGATGGCTAATGTAGCAGCTGAAGCTGAGAGGTTGAGATCTGAGTTGGCAGCAGAACGAGCATAACGGAAGAAAACAAAAGGCAATGGAAGAGTTGGAAACTAGGGTTCGAGATCTCAGTGCTCGGTTACTACAGCCACAACCACATGGACTGCAACTGTATGGTCTTAGAAAAAGTGCACAGCAAGTGGTGCATGCACAATAACAAGAACGGAAAGCAACGATGGTTGACCATTTCAAGTCAACAGAGAATATATATCAATGCACCAATATTATAGACACTAATGAAGAAACCTTTCAAGATTTAAATCTCACTGATCAACATGGTTTAGACATATTTTCAATTCAGCGAGAAGCCTACCGATAATCCTAACACTCACTTGGCGATTCTTATGCATATTTTCCAAAGTATGGATATTCGTCATGTGGACAAAACACAATGAAGCATATGTTGCTTCCTTTCTCTCTTATAGGTAAAGTAAGATAATGGATATTTCTTTTCCAGACCATTCCATTACTTCATGGGATCAATTCACCAAGGAATGTCTAAGGAAATGTCATCAACCATCTAAAGTGGTTGAGCTGGTGGATGAGCTTCAAAATTTCCAGCAGCCTGATGATCACACTTTGAGGAAAACATAGGACAAGTTCAAACAGAATTTGCATAAAGTTCCAAATCATAGGGATCAATTGTTCAATCTCCTAAATTCTTTTTACTGTTATCTAGACAGGGATACCGCAAAAATATATCTAATGTTGATTCCATGGGTCTTAGGCCACGCGTATCTAAGGATATTCTAGACAATGTTGCTAGAAGGAAAACTACAAGATCATCAGTTCAGAGATACCAAACCAAGGAGTGATTCGGTACTGGTGTGAACCAGTTGGAGTCTTTGAACACATATATTGTAGGACTCACCACAACATTTTAGATGATCAATCTTAATCCTCCAGAAAAGTTGAAGACTATTTAGCAGAAATGGTTAGAAAGTGAAATCAAGCAAGCAGCTAGGAACATGTGAACTATGTGGGGCAAAAACAGTAGCGCTAATGCGGCAACGCATACCAGCTAAACAATAGACATCATTCTAATTTTAGTTGGAGTAATCCAAATAATGGAACCTATGGGCCTGGGCAGCACCAAGCACCAAGAGGAAAACAAACTCAGCAAACAGTGCAAGCTCCAGATATTATGAGTCTATCGATGAAGATCAATGGCAAGTTGGACGAGTTATAAGGTGACATAGAATCTACTTAAGCATTTTTAAAAACACGTGAGACTTAAATCGGTCAAATCACCAGTCAAGCCAGTCATAAACCACCCAATGGAATGCCAAGTACCACAATTGTTCCATTTGAGCAAGTGACCTCTATTTGTATACTGAGTTGGATTGTTACAAAGGACCCCTTTATACAGACACGTGCTAGACTTAAGATTTTGAAATCTTTAGGAAAGGAGGTCATTAATGATGAAGGTTCAAAGAATAATCCCCCAATCAAAGAGCGTGGTAAAAGATGGAAATGATTCTAGAGGTGAGATTCCTAAAGCTACCGATTAAATGATTAAGAATACTCATTTTCCTTCACGTATTAGAAGAGAGGGAGACAAGTACCTCTATGGCCGATTTGTTGACATATTTAAGCAAATCCTGTTGGAAGCTGTACAAGAATCTGAACCCGAATAAAGAATAGTAGAAGTAAACTTACAGAGTTTGGAGAACTGCAGTGAGACAGAGATGATCTCGTGCATATACACGATGGCCTTAAGGCTTTATTCGCTCCCAATTGGTACTGTTGATCCGGAGCGAAGGCCTCCCAGGATAATCACCTCTCACCGTGCAAGCAGAAGTACCGTCTGGAATTGCACCCTTCGAACCTGTTAAGTGGTGTGATAACTCTCTGTGTTTGTGAGGAAGAAGAAGAACTGGAATTGTCTGGGTTTCGGAATGATGAAACAGAGGAAGGTGTCTGCCTTTTAAAGAAGACAGACACCCGTTAGGAACAGTTGGAAACGGTTGGGTAACGAAAACAGTTGTAACTGTTCAAAAAGCAGTTACAAAAACGGTCTGGTGAAGAATTATTTCCGGGCTGATATTAATGGCAGAAGGAGTTGGTTTCTGGCCCAAAAAGATTAAGTTGTCATTTAATCAGGCCCAAGCCCACACCACACCACGTCACGGCCCGTGCCCGAACCCGAACCCGAGACCGAGCCGAGCCGGCCGTCCGGACGGACGGCGGCGGCGGCGCGCGCGCGCGCGCGTGTGGTGATTCGGACCATAGCTAGGTCCTCTCTCCTACACAAAATGTGTACCACCCAAAGGGCGTGCCCTATAGTGCAAACTTGAACTACATAAGGTGAACAAGTTTGTTCTTCCCTTCAATGTGGGATGAATTAATTTTCCCACTTGAAGTTGCCTTCTTCACCTTCTTGAGGTGCCATCTTCACCTATGAATTTTTCATTCACCCGAACTCGATTTGGGTCGAAATAAAGTAGTAGGACGATCACCTCGACATAAGGTTTCCAAAACTACTTTCACCTCGACGAATCGATAACCCGATTCTTCACAAATCGGGTCCAAAGTCGACCCAAAATCGATATTTTCCAACAAATCCATAGCAACATTCAGTTGGCTGAGGCGCATAATCAATGCCTAATTATAATAAATTTTTGAAGGAAGTGAATTGGGGCAAGAAAAATTTAGATGACGCTGGGATAATTTCTTTATCTGAAGCATTTAGGGCCATGATTCATAAAGAAATCCCTAAGTTGAGAGATCAGAAAGTATGATTCTTTCTTCTCAAGTTGGGGTGGGTTTACTACTAAAATATTATGTAATTTGTGAGAAAGTGTGAGCCTTATGTCATTATCTATGTTCAAGCATCTTGAAATTGGCGGTCCAATACCGTGAAGTGTGTTCTTACTGTAATAACCGCATTTTTTAAGCTTATATTACTTAAGTTTATTTCATGCTTAATTGTTCAGTAGTTGATAGGTACGCCCATAACTGCAAACTATTAATGTTAAGCTCGTCCATAAATGCACCAAAAGTTAGGGCTGTAAGGAAAACCGAATAAACCGGTCAAACCGACCGAACCAAACCAAATGTCGTGGTTTTGGACGATTGTTATGGATGTTCGGTTTATAAACGGTTCAATTTTTTTACAAACTGGTCTAATCGGTACGGTATTGGTTTGTAAAAGAATCACACTGCACCAAACCGAACCGAACCGATATGTGTCTGATGTACTTTTATTGAAATATATATTGTGTATAGTATAGAAAATAATATATTAAATTATAAACACCATTAGATAGATTCAATTAAAATGACCTTATTGATATTAATCTTCTTCAGTTCCCTCATATTCCATCATATTTTCTCTAAAACAAAAATTGTGTAAGGCTTTTACGTGTGCTAAATTTCTTTATTACTTAAATATTTGAAACTTGTTGACATATTAGTATTATAACATTCATACAAGAATGTTTAGGCAAATCGACCGAACAAAACCGAAACAAACCGAAGTTTCCCGATTTGGTTCGGTTTGGTTCATACATTCAAATGGTTTTGTTTGGTTACAAAATTGTAAACCGATGTTTTCGATTTGGTTTGTGGTTTTAGCACAAACCGCACCAAAACGAACAGCTTACAACCGTACCGAAAGTACTAATTTCCTATTTTATTGCTAAATTAATGATAAAAATATTTAGAGATAATTAGTAATAATTAGGAGTTTAAGTGTCAATTAAGTACATATGTATGTTTGTTGTGATATGTGGCTTGTTATATGCTTGATGTGACTAAATTACATGTTTATTTGACACAGTGGTTGATGATAAGCATTAAGATTTTGACTAATACATGTATGACATGCAGAGGGACATGTGTCACAACATATGTGACTGTCCGTGCATGCGCGACACGTAGGGGGTCGCGTGTCGTGCCCCGAGGCGATCTCTGTCCAATTGTGGCACCCGGTTAACATGTGTCGGCGTGTGGCACATCTTTTGTTGCATGCTTGACACGTGTCACCGCGACTCATGCATTCTGATTGGCCAGCTAGTTCTATAAATAGGGGTCAGTTCTTTAGTTATTTCTCATTCCAGATTCGATTCATCTAATGATAAGTAAGATAGAGAGATACGGAGAATATTACGAGACAAAATATTTGATTATGCTCTTATCATTTTAAAGCTATTATCATGAAGCTACAATAAAGGTAGGGGAAATATAGTTTTTCTGTAAACTATGATTACGATCTACACGTGATTATATATGCTGTTGGATTAATTATTAAGTTATATGTTATTCGAATGATATCTCAAGCATGATAATTTTGTGATTCGTGCTCCATGCTATGATTTGATAACCTGTTATAGTTTAATTGATTATTATATTTCTATGACAGTGGTTAGGCGTTACCTACTGAGCTTTTTGCTCACCCTAAAATAATTACAGGTACAGGATTGGATCAATCGAAGACTATAGACGAGATAGCATTATAGCGTTTTCAAATTAATTGTAACATTTGTTAACAATATTTTTTTATATTTGTAAATAATTATTTGTCAATTGAATAGCAAAATGACATTTTTATTGAAATTGATAAGAATTGCAGATTTCTGAGCTTCCTCTATTTTTATCGAAAATAAGGTTCGTATTTACGTCGAGGCCGAAAAGCTTGTGTTTACTCTGATAAATTCATAATCAACTTAAAGCGAAAAATTCGGGTCTTGACATTTGGTATCAGAGCGTGAGCCAGTCTGGTGTGTTAAATCCACCTTACCTAACATTTGCGCCCGGGACTCAGTTCTTGGCTAACTTGATCCAAGCGACGTATGACGGATACGTTTTGGGGTAGAGTGTGGTACCTACCTCGCTTGTCACCTACGCACGGGACTCGGTCTTGGCTAACTTGATCCAAGCGAGGTATGTCAGAGCGCAAGGGGAGTTGTGTAGGCACACTTGCTGGCTATGTTAAAGCGATGAGATTGTTTATGTCATGATAAAATGATCTTTGAAATATAAACACAAAATATTTAAATGACATAAGCAATCTCACCTACGCGGCTAAAGGATCCAATTTTGGAGAAGAAAGTAAAAGCGCACGAGGTGGTGCGCAAACTCAAGGAAAAGAAGCACATATAGGAGGCTAGCCGAGTTAGACTGTCTTATATTCTCCATGAGGTAACTAGGTGGGTTCGTCAACCTTAAATTACAAGCGCTTGTTGGGAGTCAACCAAACTATTTATCGTTTTAATTTGAAGTTTTAAGTTAGTTTTTCAATCTTAGTTGTAGTTTAGTATTTCAATATTCAACGTAATTTAGTTTTGTTTCTCTTTGGTTGAATTGATGCTATTAAGAGATCAAAATTGGAAGTGTTTGTGTTGGGATTTTAGGGAATGAAGAAAGAGTTTGAAAAACGAACCCAGTGCCCAACAACACACTCGAACGAAAGGGATTTCAATGCATGGAACTAGGAGGTTTTATAACAAAGACGAAATTCAACAGGTTCTGAGGTGTGATCGAATCCTTAATTTACCCTCATGGAAAACTTATTCCACGAGTTTGGGGATCGCACCACACACTTAGAAGATCAAGAATGAAGAAACGAAAGGTGGAAGAAAGTAAGGCAAGGCAAAAATCAAGTTGGCATTGGAAAAATGAAAAAAATTGGGATGATACATCTCCCGCCTCGACAAGAATTATTCCACCATGGCAAAATAAAGCATAAACTTTGATACTGCGGTGAGGCATTCTGCCGCGACAACGAGAGGGAATTGCCGATAATTCCATGGCGAGACATATTTTTCAAAATGCGGCTATTATTCCTCGCCGTGGCAAGAAACATGTCGTTGTGCTGAGAGGAAGCAAAAGGTTTTCCGCCGCGGCGAGGGGACTTGTTGCTGCGATTAGAAAGTGAATCGTAGATTGTACAATGTTTGCGGTCACCATGAAAAAATTTCCGTCGCAAGGAGCCCCACAAAATTAAAAGAAAAGGACGGGTCATAGAGTTTTCACTTCTTCAAAAGCCCTTTTTCACCATTTTTAAGAGCTTCACGTCCCGAATCTTCCACACGCCCACTGCTCCGCCAAATTCAACATTCGACTACTCCAAACACTCCACTCGGAGCGAGCATCTCATTCCCACTAGTGATTTCACCTATAAATAGTTGAGTACAAAGAAATCACGAAGACAGTTATCAAGAGACAAGTGAAGAGTTGGCAAGCTTATAGACATTTTTGGAAGAAACTTCAAGAAGAAAAGAGGCAGGGACTCTTTCGCCAACAAAACCCACCAATCGGATTTGTGAACCGGTGAAGTGCATTTTCTCAATTTCAATAAGAACTCATAAGGACATTACGGGTGCGAGGTATCTCTTTTCGTTCGTCTTGTTTACGCTCTTTTCATTACTTTCGATTTATAACTTGTTACATTCATGAATCGTTAGTTGTTTGCTATGACAAGGGTATTTACCTTGTCGAATAGGAAATTATTTTTGTAAAATTTGTGTTGAGAAGATACTATGTCTTTGAGAAAGAGATCCAATAGTGTTGCTTCCTCTTCCTCTGGGGTGTGTTCGGATTGGCCTAGGTGGTGAGACCGGATACGCCAATGATATGTTTGATGCCGGAGAGTTCGACAGAACTAAGTACCCTAACCAGTTCCTTCATTATTTTACTAAGGAAAATCCTCAGGGAAGGCTAGTCTCCTCCAAGAGAGAGAAGCAGAAATTCATAAGAAGATGCATGATGATGTGGCAGACAAAATGTGCATGGCGCGGTTTGTGAACATGTCTGGCGAGGCCCCTAACTCAGTGGCTACACAAGTCGGGCGGAAGTTTATGGCCTATGGGACATACTATAAGGATGAGTCAGCCAACGGTCGTGTGCCTGTGAGAGGTAGATTTATGGACATTAGCCCCATTGCTTATGTCAATTATTTTTGGTAATGCATTGGAGGGAGCTGACTTTTTTGTACCGACCTTTCTGAGAACCTCACTCTTGAATGGGTTTGGAATACTTTTCAATTCTTAACTCGTGGTATACCCAATGATGACTGAGAACCAATAGGATCAGTGGTGTTACGGAGCGAAGAATTGAGATGGGAAACCCTATTGCCAAGGCTCTATAGTCGACGACGTTTTTCAAACACAACATCTTTTCGCGCAAACATATTGGGTTTAGATGCAGGTTACGCAGCAGAAAAATAAAATTAATCTAGCTCAAATCCCACCAAGGATCACAGGCAAGCCAACATAACATGATAAGGGCATAGAAGATGTTTACCTTAGTTTGGGAGATCACACGAAGAATAGTGTCTTTGTCTCTATGAGTATCCACACCTTGGATTCTCTATTGGATTCCTTCTCTCCACGATGTGCTAGCAACGAAAGAAGGAGGAATGGATCGCGCGGCACCAAGGCAACGCCTCAAGGAGGCCGACGGCAAGGGGGGGGGGGGGGGGGGCGGACGGGTTGGGGGGGACGCCTCTTCCTTGTCTATCTCTTTCTTGCTTTGTTAAGTTCTCTCAATAATGACTAGTATTGCGAAATAACAAGCTAGAGTTCCTTTATATATTAATAACACTTTATTAACTACATAAAGGCCCCAATACTAATCATGTCCTTACATTGATTAGCCCACTTGCATATTAGTCCTACTAAGTTTGCTTGTGGTTGCGTTATGATCTTTTTATAAATTAGTCCAACTAATTAATACCTATATCCAATTTAATCCATCTGGTGTGTGACCTCATAGGTTTATACTTAGTTGGTAGTAACTATTTACTAACATGGAGCGGTGTCTAGCGACACATCCATGCTACCCAACTAATAAAAATAAGTCAGTGATCCCGACAAACCTTGTGCCCAATGTTCATGTATCACGTTATCCCTTTGTCCACATATCCGGATTGGACACGAGACATATTAGTCACACTCGTATATCCAATCCGTAGTACCTCGATCCTGGGAATATGCTTATGTGAGGAGATAACATCAATATCTCCATATTGATTTATCTGAGTGTGGCCAGACATTCCTATTAGCACCATCCCTCGAACGGCCCATGGATATTTACTCCCATTATGTGGGAGGGACAAATCCTCTCTAAGTCACTACGATATCTAAGCTTGCTTCCTATCATGCCCGATAACTATCTTTATAGTTATCCGGTTAAGGCGCAACGTTTGATAATATCAAAGCATGATATTTCTCAATCATAGTTTCTAGTGACTTCAGTCTAAGGATTACAATATCATTAGCACTACGAGAAGCGATTGTGACTTTGACATAATCTAATGTATCCTTCTCGTCGTGGGTCAATCCAGTATGCAATTACTCCTAATGCATACCCATGTGTTCGACTTTATATCTCCATATCAATCTACCCACATACTAGCATATAGTTGATCGTCCAATTAATAAATATAATGGACTAGGGATATTTAAGATAAAAAACACATTGTATCTAATGACTTCATTATATTAAATATAACAATAAATAATAAATGAATGTTCTAGCCAAACATAGTTCATACTAAATATAGATTGCCTCTTGGGCACCTATTCCAACAGCCTCCCACTTACACTAGAGCCAATCTGGTGCATCTCGTATGCCTGTAGATCTAGCGTGCCCTTCATGCTTTTGCAGCGCAAGTGGCTTTGTGAGCGGATCTGAAAGATTGTCATCCGTTGGAATCTTGCACATCTTCACATCTCCACTATTGATAATATCACGAATAAGATGGAATCTCCTAAGTACATGCTTCGATTTCTGGTGTGATCTT
Organism: Linanthus parryae; assembly: GCA_023055425.1. NCBI lineage: Eukaryota > Viridiplantae > Streptophyta > Magnoliopsida > Ericales > Polemoniaceae > Linanthus > Linanthus parryae. The sequence continues at coordinate 67,974,590 of JALGPY010000007.1, read as the reverse complement.
GGTTCCTTGGCTTGTGCGATCGCTCCAGAGTTGTCACAGTACAACGTCATAGGATCCACAATGCTAGGGACCACACGGAACTTAGTGATAAACTTCTTTATCAAAATTGCCTCTTTGCTGCTTCCGCAGCAGCAATGTACTCAACTTCAGTTGTAGAATCAGCAACTGTCTCTTGCTTGGAACTCTTCCAGCTCACAGCTCCTCCATTTAGGCAGAACACATATCCCGACTGCGATCTATAGACATCCTTGTCAGTTTGGAAGCTCGCATCAGTGTAACCATTTACATTGAGCTCTTCCTCACCTAAAGTACTTGGGAAGAACTAAGGATGCGTTCTTGATATATTTGCATGCTTTGGATCCTCAAAACCGTCTGGTTGTGTCATGTACACATCCTCGAGGAGGTTCCCATACACGAACGCTGTTTTGACATCCAGCTGCCAAATCTCATAGTCATCGTAAGCTGCAATAGCAAGTAGGATTCGAATGGATTTAGTCATGGCGACTGGTGAAAAGGTCTCATCATAGTCAATACCATGAATCTGTCTATAACCTTTAGTCACCAATCTCCCTTGTAGGAAACTACCCTGCCATCCATGTTAGTCTTCTTCTTGAAGACCCACTTTCACCCTATGGGCCGAGCCCCCTCATGTGGTTCCACCAAAGTCCATACTTTGTTGGTATACATGGAATCCATTTCGGATATCATGGCTTCTAGCCACTTCTTGGAGTCTGGGCATTTCATGGCCTCCCCGTAGGTTGCAGGCTCATCATCTATGAGTGGTATGTCATCTAGCTCATGACGTACCCTTCCTGACCTACGAAGTTCCTGTGTTACCTGAAAAGGTTCTTCAATAACAATTTGCGGTTCCTGTTCAAGCTCCATCATCGGTTCAGTGGTTTGTGGTTCCTGAATTTCTTCAAGTTCTACCATCCTCCCACTTGCTTATTATAGACAAACTCTCTTTCTAGAAACACACCGGTCCGAGCTACAAAAACTTTGTTTTCGGTTGGTTTGTAGAATAATATCCTTTCGTTTCCTTAGGATATCCCACAATTTTACACTTATCCACTTTGGGACCGAGCTTGTCTGTTTGTAAATGTTTTACATAGACATCGCAACCCCAAATCTTTATAAATGACACTATGGGACGCTTCCCTGCCCATATCTCATATGGTTTCTTCACGACTGATTTGGATGGAACACGGATAATGGTGAAAGCTGCACTCAATAGAGCATGTCCCCAAAATGATATTGGAAGATCCGTTTGACACATCATAGATCGCACCATATCTAATAGTGTGCTATTCCTCTTCTCGGACATGCCATTCCACTGTGGCATTCCGGGTGGAGTGAGTTGGGATACTATCCCACACTCTCTAAGATATTCATCAAACTCATGGCTCAAGTATTCTCCTCCACGATCCGATCTCAAAGCCTTAATACTTTTACCAATTTGCTTCTCTACTTTATTCTTGACTTCTTTGAACAATTCAAAGGATTCAGATTTGGCCTTCATAAGGTATACAAATCCATATCTACTGAAGTCATCAGTAAACGTAATGAAGTAGGTGTAACCACCTCTGGAAGGTGTGAGAAACGGCCCACATACATCAGTATGTATAACTGCTAGTAACTCACTAGTCATGTCACCTTTCTTATTGAAAGGGACTTGTCATTTTTCCCAATAAACAAGACTCACATGTCTCATATGATTCCAAATCAAATGAGTCTAGAAATCCATCCTTATGGAGTCTAGATATACGTTTCTCGTTTATATGGCCCAAACGACAGTGCCATAGATAAGTAGGATTTAAATCATTAGTTTTAATCCTTTTAGTATTTATGTTATAGATGGAATTATTTAGATCAAGTATATACAATCCATTAGACAAATGCGCACTACAATAGTGCATACTATCAAAATAAATGGAGCAACACTTGTCCTTTATTGAAATAGGAAAACCCTTCTCGTTCAAACAAGAAACGGAAATAATGTTTCTGCTCATAGCAGGCACATAATAGCAATTGTCTAATTCTAAAATAAGTCCAGAAGGCAAAGGTAGCTCATACATGCCTATAGCTAATGCAGCAACTCTTGCTCCATTCGCGATACGCAAATCTATCTCCCCTTTAGCCAATCTTCTACTTCTTTTCAAATCATTCACATTTCGACAATTGTGAGATCCACATCCAGTATCCAATACCCAAGATGAAGAAATAGATAGATTGACGTCTATAACAAAAATACCTGGTGGTGGTGTAATTACTATTCCAAGCTTTTTATTCTCCAGATACTTGGGACTATTCCTCCTCCAGTGACCCGCCTGGCTACAATAGTGACAATCACCTTTAGCCACGCCCCCACTAGGTTTCAGGGCTTCTTTGGACTTTGCAACTTTCTTGCGCTTTCCTTTGGAAGTAGAGGCAACTCCCTTGACCTTCCTTTTATTGACCATCAGTATGGCCTTGCCTTTGCCTTTATTGATTCTCTGTTCAGTTTTCCTTAGCATGTTCAGCAAGTCTAGCAGAGCTTTGCTGATCTCATTCATGTTATAGTTCATGATGAACTGATTATAACTGTCAGGCAACGATTGCAAGACAAGATCAGTTGCCAACTCTTGGCCGAGTGGGAACCCCAGTCTCGTGAGATTCTCTATGTATCCGATCATTCGGATTACATGAGGCCCAACTGGGTTCCCTTCTGCGATATTTCTCTTGAACAGTGCTTTGGATACTTCATACTGCTCATGCCTTGTCTGTTCTTGAAATAGTTGTTTCAAGTGTTCGATCATATCGTAGGCTTTCATGTTCTCGTATTGCTTCTGAAGCTAGAGGTCATGGTGCAAAGCATGAGACAAGTCGCATCATTTGAATCATTTACATGTTTCTGATGTGCTCTCACGGCAGCTAGAACATACTCATCTTGGGGTGGTTCTGGTATAGGATTGTCTAAGACGTACAGTTTCTTTTCATGCTTAAGGACGATCCTTAAGTTTCTCTTCCAGTCAAGGAAATTCGTTCCAGAAATTTTGTCCTTCTCAAGGACAGTTCGCAGGGATGAAGTCGTTGTGTGATGGTTTGTCATTGGGATTCTACAAAAACGAGAAATTTGCAATTTTAGTATTTTGAACAGTTTAACTATATTCAACAATGGCTAGATTATTAAATATAGCTCCCACTATTTTTCTCGGATTAATAGACCTCACCATTAATGCGGAAAATATCATATATATTTTCTAGTGAGTCCAAGATCCATATTTCACTTCTTCTTGAGCTTTCTTTGGCAAGTCACCCAAGAATTGGTTATTTAAATAGGAACCCTTTCAATTGAATGCCATGCAACTCTCAGTCCAATTAGGCGAATGATTTCTTATTCTTTATCCTTTAGATAACACCAAAATATCCTGATGCTAGGATCATCAATCCAATTGACTTTGCCTAGTTGCGTCCAACCTCTTGCTTCAACAGTCACATATTACTTGCTTGTGTCGCCGCAACACACCAAGGTGAATTAAAATGCCTTGCTTTGGCAAGCCAGAATTTAATAGACCTTGATCATGAAGGGTGTTTAGGAAGAGAAGGCAAAATGCAATATTTCCATTGAGGGATTTAATAGTCATTATCTAATTTTTTGGTTGACCTCATCAACATGATCTACTTATTTGGATTGGGCTATCCACAATAAAAGATCAAACTTGTTTATTATTACCTTGTTAACGTTTTTGCTTGTATCACCCATACACACAAAATAAATAACAAGACATAAATAATAAACATCCACAAAAGAAAAATTAACGTGGCATGGATATGGTCCCTAGACTAAGATAATACCAAGCTAATGATAATATCTATATGCCCTAAAGTGACAAGCTCATCTCCAAGTGCTCCACCAAAGCCGCGCGCCTAGGATGGGATTCCTCCTCGTCTTTGTGGCTTTTTGGTCCTCCGGTCTTCTTCTCCATGCTCTTGGCTATCATATAAATATTCTAATTCTAGCCTAACATCTAGAATAAATAAATAATTAAAACCTCACATGTTGAGAATATGAACAGCTCGCAAGCCGTAAAATTAACTAACTATTACATTAATTTAATGAGCTCGCAGCCTAAACCAAACCACAAAAATAAACATCCACAACCTAGGTCATATCCATCCACCATGCAACAAAGCACATAATACAGTTAAAACCAATTTCAACACGCTTGTTCAATTTTAGTTAAAATTAGGTAATTAGGGTCACAACGGTCCAAAAGGTCCAACCTAGACCTAGATCGAACCCCATGGACCGCCGCGCGCCACCGGGCCGGCCCGACCCTAGTTCGGCTGCCCCTAGGTGGCCGCGGCCTTGCTTGGCACGCAAGGAAGAGGAGGGGCGGCGTCTAGGGTTTCGGCCCTAGCTTCCTTCCCCTTCCTTCCTTGTTGCCCAAGTTTGGTTGTTCCATAAAGTTGTTTCCATAATTTGAAAAACCCTTTTTTCCAATTATGTGCCCAAGAACCCCAATTTTCAAGAACCCAATTTATCACATCATATGTGATCAAAATTACTAATCTTCACATCTAATGTTAAATTATGTATTGTTTGACTTGAATCAAATTCAATTTGCATCTAATATGCCAATAAATTTCAGTTTCCGCGTAATATAAACAATACGGTGTATAAACTGAAAAACTGTAACACATGTGATCATGTTATGCGCTACGACATGTGGCTCTGATACCACTGTTGGGTTTTGATGCAGGTTATGCAGCGGAATAATAAAATTAATCCTGCTCAAATCTCACAAAGGATCACAGGCAAGTCATCATAACAAGATAAGGGCAGAGAAGATGTGTACCTTAGTTTGGGAGATCACACGAAGAATAGTGTCTTCGTCTCTATGAATATCCCCACCTTGGATTCTTGATTGGATTACTTCTCTTCGCGATGTGGTAGTAACGGAAGAAGGAGGAATGTATCATGCAAAACGAGACACCAAGGCAACGCCTCAAGGAGGCCGACGGCAGGGGGGACGGGTTGAGGCGGACGCCTCTTCCTTGTCTCCCTCTTTCTTACTTTGTTATGTTCTCTCAATAATAACTATTGTTGAGAAATAACAAGCTAGAGTTCCTATATATAGTAATAACTCTTTATTAATTACATAAAGGCCCCAATACTAATCATGTTATACATGGATTAGCCCACTTGAAAATTAGTCCTACTAAGTTTGCTTGTGGTTGCGTTATGATCATTTTACTAATTAGTCCAAATAATTAATACCTATATCCAATTTAATCCATCTGATGTGTGACCCCATAGGTTTCTACTTGGTTGGTAGTAACTATTTACTAACATGGAGCGATGTCTAGCAACACATCCATGCTACCCAACTAACAGAAATAAGTCTGTGATCCCGAAAAACCTTGTGCTCAATGTTCACTTATTGCGTTATCCCTTTGTCCCAATATCCGGATTTCACACGAGACAAATTAGTCACACTCGTATATCCAATCCATAGTTCCTCGATCCTGGTAATATGCTTATGTGAGCAGATAACATCAATAATTCCATATTGATATATCTGAGTCTGGCCAGACATTCCTATAAGCACCATCCCTCGAGTGGCGCATGGATATTTGCTCCCATTATGTGGGAGGGAAAAGCCTCTCTACGTAACTACGATCTCTAAGCTTGCTTCCTATCATGCCCGATAACTATCTTTATAGTTACCCGGTTAAGGCGCAACGTTTGATAATATTTAAGCATGATATTTCATAACTGGAGTATCTAGTGACTTCAAGTCTAAGGATTGCAATATCATTAGCACTACGAGAAGAGATTGCGACTTTTACATAATCTAATGTATCCTTCTCGTTGTGGGTCAATCCAGTATGCCATTAATCCTAATGCATAACCATGTGTTAGACTTGATATCTCAATATCAATCTACCCACATACTAGTCTATAGTTTTTCATCCTATTAATCAATATAATGGACTAGAGATATTTAAGATAAACAATACATTGTATCTAAGGACTTCATTATATTAAATATCACAATAAACAATAAATGAATGTTCTAGCCAAACATAATTCATACTAAATATAGATTGCCTCTAGGGAACCTATTCCAACAAAACATGAAACGATCCTTGACTTCCCTGAGTGGTTTCTCGTCTATTTTTTCATGACAACACTGCGAGTTTACATCCCTACCCTTCAAAGCAATTCTATAGAAGTCCAGTTGCGTAGTGGGAGCAAAATTTTTATGCTCCCGCACTTTATTTCTCTGATTCTCTTTTAGAACAATGTAATCTCAGAGAGCCAGATGGAAAGTCGACCCAATTGCATCCCCCCCCCAAGGGGCATAAATTTGTTGAGGAGATATATAAGAGAATTAGAGAGGGCCACGCTCCACCCTGAGTCACTTCGTATGACGAAGACGAGGAGGAGTTTGAGCTAGAGAACCTATTTAATCAACTACTCATGCTCGAGGCCACCATTATGCTACCAGCCCTAGCCCATCCATTTGTCTTCAGGATTTTGTCCAGTTGAGTGGCTAGGTACGAGAGTTTTTGCGAGAGGTTTGATTTTCACGTTCTAACTTTGCGAGGGACAACTGAGCGAGCTAGAGACTCAAAGACTACTTCCAGGAAATTCGGGCGTCCAACCAGCAAGCCTTCCTCGTCCTACGTGACCGCTGTCTTATTTCTTGAGTTTCCTCCCATGCGATCCCATGATTTTTGGTACAACAATGACGACGTGGGTACCTCTAGACGTTAGTTGCATTCCATGAGGGCATGGCATCCCTTAAGTGTGGGGGATGTGAATCTTGCGTAGCCAAGTCTGCATATTTTACTTTTTTCATTTTAACGCACTTTTCCTTTAGTTTTTTTAATCTACTCATTCATTTTGTTATTTTAATTGAGTGGGATCGTTTTGTTTATCTCGATTCAACCTACCCAAAGTTTAGATCAGTGGAGTCGTTATTTGGTAGCCATAGCATTTAGATTAGGTTTAATAAGAAAATAAAATAAAAATTAATCAGAGAGTAAGGGAAGTTGAATGAGATGACAGTGTTGAAGAGAGTTCAGTGATAAAGGCGACTTAGTTTATGGAATCTTGAAGTGATGAAAATTCTCCATGGACATTCCTATGGGAGTGCTTTAGGGCAAAGGGGATCTAAAACGATGCTTTGAACCATAAATGTTGAGCTTGTTTGTTCGACACTGGAATTACCACTATCACATAAGTAGAGGATCTTCATCTGTCTTCTCGTATGCATTCACGATAGCGGCTTAAATTGACATTTTGGGGCCCCGCTAGCCTATATCTAGCCTTAGGTCTACTATAAAACATGTTTGAAGCCCATTACCTATTTCTTGTAACCGGTACTAAACCTAATCATTGGAAGCCTGCATCAGTAGTATAGACTGGTCTTCCTATGCGTCATAGTCGAGGGAGCTAAGTGTGGGGGATTTCGTTCGAACTTTGAGCTTCATTTGATACATCTTTATGGAATAGGCATTATTCATATCTCGAGGGATGAGATAGGGTGAGTGTGAGAGGCGACATCAAAAATATGTAGGAGGTGATTCACTCCATTACATAGTGATCACAGTCGTGGTGAATTGCATGTGGTGTTTTCTTCCGCACACAGGGTTTCATGGCGGTGAAAGGAGATTAATTAGCGGACGTGCCTAGTTTTTCGCATCTTCCATGTTGTGGAGGTTTGAACGGCATGACACGACTATTTATCATCATACTACCTATTGCACGAGATGAGTATGGGGCTGTCAACAAGGACACTTTTATCGAGACGTGACATTTCTCCGTTCCCATATGATTTATTGTTTATTAGCAACTTACTCTTTTTCATTTTTTATCATCAGTTACATTATTTTTGTTATTTATGTTGTATGTCACTCGTGTCGAAGTCGATTTTCAGTCAAAAAAGAATCGTATAATAAAAAAACATGGAGCTTTATTCATTGTTATCATTATTTATTCAGTAGTTTTAGTCCGTTTTTCTTTTTGTAGGAGCCGAGTTGGCACACTTTTTCATCTCTTTCACATGACCCAGTCACGAGGTTGGTAACTGAGTAGTAGCTGATACTCAAGTTAGGAGGAGATTATTAGATTCATTATGGAGACTCTATCATATTCTAAACTTTGGTGAGGGGTTGTGATGTGGTATTGCGAGTTTTTGACTGCGACCTTTAGGATAACCCCACGATTGAGATTTATCATACTGTCCCTAAGCTATCATCAGTTTTTACACTTCAGAAATAGCTTGGATGGTGCCATTGGAGTACATTCAACGTGGTTGAGAGTTATTGATCTTGGTTTGATGGTTGTCCTTGTGAGCTTAAACGCAGAACAAGTGAGTCTTGAATTGCTGTAAGCAGAAATTTCTAGGGAGGCGTGCGAACGTAATGACTTTTGACACTATCTTCAGGAGATTGCCAGATCTCAAAGCAAGAAAAATATTTTTCCAAAAACTACATTTAGTGATTAGATAAATGACATTAGTAAAGTCTAAAATTTTAATTTATTTTGCTTGCATTTGTATATTCTTGCATGGGTCAGTCTGAGTCTTAGTCGATTCGAGTCATGGCCAGGGGTACATGTAACACCCCGTATTTTTATTAGGGATTATTTGATAATTTTGGAAAAATATTTGACGATTTCAAGAAATTAATATTTCAAACTTATTCTTGACTTTTTTTAGTTTCTAAAGTATAGAGGTATTATGCGGCATTTATGATTATCTAGTATTTTGTTTTGGGGTTATTTTGTATTTTATAAAATTTTGGATATCTTTGAGTACACTTGCTATTTTTATTATCGAAAGTGAAAATATGTTAATTTTTATTAGTTAATATCGCATTACCAAAATACCCCTCTTGTATGTGTAATCTTGTACTTGTCATCAACTTCCAATATTCGCATCTCAACCCTCATTTTCTTGATATTTCAATTTCTACCAAAACTAACTAGTTGGGATATTTTTAATTGCACTTTTTACCCTTCCCACTATCAACTTCAACACCATTAAGATGTATTCTCTTTATGACTACTCTTACTAAATTAAAATAATGTCACTTTCTATGTAAATACTACACCCTATACATACATAAACAATCATGTCCATCAACATCTCCATCAACCCCCTCACTATTTCTCTTCTACTCTCATTTCTTTCCATCTTCTACTCCATTGAATAACACTCAATAGCTCAATTCTCTCTCCAAAATTCACCATTTCGGGATTGGAGTGTTTACCTCATAAAAACACCTCCAAAACTTCATTTTCACCTTCTAATTCATGAAAAACTCAAGTCCAAGGTCATGCTCTGCATTGGGGAGCCATTTCCTTCATCTTCTTCATTAATTGAACTTTTTAAGGTCTTGTAAGCATATCTTTTCTCCTTTCATTTGTGCATTTGATGTTAGTTTAATTATCACGATAGAATATTACTTGATCTTTCCTTGCATGTGTGTTTAGGTTCTTTTTTGGCAAGAACGAGAGAACTTCATTTCATCATCATAAAAATGTATAGAACATCACGTAGTAGAAAACATCTGGCAGAAAACAACATAGGACAAAACTATACAAACTAAAACAAGAACTTCCTTAGCGGCAACAAAGAACACATAATCCTAAAAAGTGCAAAGAACAGCAGTTCTACAACCAAACAGAATAAAACAGGACCCACCATCATCAAAGAAAACATGTTTGAAGGACAAGATGGAACACTTCACAAACAAAGATAAGCCAGCCATGGGCACTCAGATGTGAATCAACGATGACGGTGACAACAACCCCATAGGATTGGATCTGCGAAATCCGAAAAACAAACCTGAAGGTAGAAAAAACCAAAACTAATTAAAATAACACGAGCATGAAAACTTAAGAAAACATGAAATAGGGATTTCACTCAGAAAATGGGGGGGTGAAACGAGGTAGATCAGGCGGGGTGAGAAAAACGACGACGGAACGTGGAGTACGGAATTTGAACAACTCCTTCATTTCCACCACAGTTGTTAAATAATCGCTTCACTGCCCCTCAGTACCATTTTTCATTAACAAGAACCACTTGTTTGGTTCTAGGATTGACGAATCTGAGCACATGTTTTTGGGTGTCCTTAGGAAGGCCAGCCAAGAAGCAAGAAAATACCTTGCATGTGTAATCTGATACCGGAGTCAAAAGAAGATAGGAGCGGATCATCAACAGATTGGCCCGACTGTACTTAACCTTGATAGGTATATCTTCATGGATAATGGGGTGAAAAAACCCCTATCCTCCGAAGGCGCTTTGTGTGAGGAGACTCATCAGCCCAAAACATACACCTTTTCAACCAAAAACGAGATTTTTTCTTTCTGGGTTCATAAAGATTCGATCGGAAAAAACTTGCGAGCAGTCGTGGTTGAACCAGGTGATTCAGATCCCACGCCCTTGTAAAGGCTGTCAACCTTAGCTGCTTCATACAACCTGAGAAACAAGCGGAGAGTGGTTGGAACCGGAAAGATCTTAAAACTATTTTGGTGTTTGATAGGAATATTAGCAGTGAAGCGTGGAAAATTGAAGCGGAGGCGGCGAAAACATAGACACGACAGCAATGGAAAATGATGAGGAGATTAGGTTTTCCTATAATTTTGAGAGAGAAGAGATAAATTTCTCTCTCTAAGCACCGACCCCCGTTATTATAACTTTTGAGCATGACTTCCTCAAATATCTTACTTGATTCTTCAAGCATGATGTTAGTCTCTATTGCATGTTTAAATTAATTGTATCTAAGTATAAAATCAAGTTATTTTTAGTTGCACGTGTCATATAACTGATTTGATCATTTTTGTGTGCTCTGGGTGAAAATTGCAAATTTTTACAATCTGACTAGTTTGTCAAAAAGTATATTATCTATAAGTTTTGTCTCTGTGGAAATTTTAACTCTTTCTTATTCTGAAACTCGAATCAAGGAGGGTCATTTTGAGAGAAAAATCAACTCCATGGCATTTTGGGTAGGGAGATAAGCTCATTCTAAGTTGCATGTTTTCTGAAACTCAGTTTTTGGACCAATCTTGCAATTTTTGTTAAAAAATCCATTTACAGAAACTTGTGGCACCCAATCTTTCTTGTGATTAAACAATAAACATAGGGGATTCATTCTAGAGAAGATGGGAATTTTTCCTATTTTCCAAGTAGTAGTAATTGTCCTTCAAAGTTGAAACTTGCTACCAAACTTGTCTCTTTGCAGCATTGTTTGTTTATTTTGTAACTTGAGTTTTACAATAGCTATACATGATTTTCTTGATGTTTCTGAAATTAGACAAATTTAAGTCTATCATAAATTAATTTAATGATTTTAAGATATGCTCTGATATTGTAAATATGCTTCTAAAGTCAGAGCTACAAAATTTTGTCCAGAATTGTAGTTTTATTGTTTTTAGAAAACTTGAAACTTTGAAATTCCAGGTGTTTTGTTGGATATATTTTGATAAGTGAACATCATTATATGTGATTTTTTTACATATAGGACTATGTGGCATGTAGGGTTGCATTTTTACTATCGATGTGTAACTGGTTATAACGAGTACGTTATATGTGTGATTGTAGACATCAACCTCATAGGAGAGAGTGGTTGTCATTGGAGTGCTAGACTTACTTTATTGATTTTGGTTGTGCTTCATCTTTTTGGTAAGTACATATGTGCGATATATACTTATCAAAATGTGCATGCGTGTGATGACTCGAATGAATATTTTGTTGATTGAAAAACATACGAAAAGCATACTCGAAATTTGTTTGGATATATATTGATCCCTCTTCATAGAAGAATTAAAACACTTCTAATAGATTTAGGATGATGTACAGAGTGGTGTTATTTATGGCTCCGGCCGGAGGCGCCAAGCAATCCTCTAATTACTTATGGCTACGACTATTGAAGCAATGCTTCGTATTATAGGATAGAGTTTTAGTATTCAAAAATCAGCCCCTGACGATCCAAAATGTACCAAGGTATTGCGACCAAGGGGTTTATAGAGCTGTAAAGTGCTACTTATACTTATAAGAGTCACCGCGGTATAGGGGTGTCGACACTTAAGGCCTTTTAGCTATGAATTATGAGCGGAATTGACACATGAGCTCCCTTAATGCTCGAATGAAATGGGGTTCGATAACCCTATAAGGAACCCTTTATGATTACTTCGTGATCCATCTCTCTACATCGATCCTACAGGTGGCTCTGGACACACCTTAGCTAAACTTACCTATTAATTGATATGAAAAAAAAGTTGACTACTCTATTGATGTTGTTCGTGGCACTGGATATGCCATAATCGAATGAATTTTCTTTTTTTTTTTTTTTCAGAAAAATAATCAAATGAATCGAGTTGAAAAAAAATGGCTACTCGTGACTTAATATCTTTATCAGTTCAAAATAACTTGTTTACTGTTGATATTTTACTTGTCTAAGAATATCTTGAATACTCGTGGTTTATAAATGTTTTAAAGTTGAAAGTTCTCGCTACGGGAGTAATTATAATTGTTTCAAATTTTTCCCAACTATATTGTTTATAATTCTTTCAAATCTCTTGATTTATTACAACTTATGCTTGTGTGCGACTCAATGCTTTACATGTCGTAGTGTGTATTTACTCAGTTTTTACTCATCATTCTCTTCAAAACTGCGTCGGCTTTTGCCATTTTAAAACGCAGATCATCACTCAAGGTGGGGGAATGTGAACGCGGATCGAGACGAAGACATTTAGGTAAAGTTAGATCACTTAGTTTTTTTAAACATGTTGATCTTGTAAACTTGTCTTCTCAAAGATTGTTTTATTAGCTAAATTTTAATATTTGTAAGATAATATTCTATTTTTGGAAGTCGATTGTTGCATTAATCCTGGACCGAGATCCCAGATTTTTTAAGTACTAGTTACGCAAAGTGCGGGGACACTTAGACTTCATTCCAAGTTTTGATTAGCGCCCAGAGTTGTTTTATCGTGACGATCCAAGCCTAAGTGTGAAGGATTTGATAACACCATTTGAGGCATTACTTTAGCCATCAATTTTGATGGGTTTTCCGAGTGCTTGTGAGTATTTCTCCCTTTATTTGATACACTGACACGATTCAACCGCAAGTGTACGGCTGTCGCGTGTAGTAATATCCAGTAATTTCGGGTTTATCGTACCCAAAAGACTTCTTTGTAAATTAGTTTTAAATCCAATCCTTATGTGGGCCAATCGCAGTTGTGTGTGTTTACTAATTCTACTGAAATTAAAGAAAGTACGAATCTCAATTAATCGATTAGATTGCTTCACGATTAATAAAGACGAATGTTGTGATTTTTTCTCAAGTTTGACAAAGTCAGGATATCTCTACGGGTCACTAGGAATTTCACACTATGTTGGATTTACGTTCTACTAACACGGTGATTCTTTATTCTAGCTAAACGAGCATACTTATGTTAAGTATGTCTCAACCAACACTCATACTTAAACTATCAAAACCGATTTCTCTAGTCTAATCAAGTCTAAGCATGCTTTACGATCAATAATCTACTATTTGTTCTTAGCTAACTAGCAAGATTTCTCAACCCTAGATTCGGCTAGTGTGTATTTTAATTTTCTGGGCAACAAACGTTGATGTCTCTAACGTTTACAACCTAGCTCAATCCTATTAATACGTCTACCAATAGAAAAGATGTATCAAACGCATAAAATACACATAACTAGATAAGAAATCATCAATTAAGCTTGAAAGCATGCAAGCAAATCCATAAATCATCCAAAAAAGTGATCAAACCCTAGTTCCCTACGAGATTTCCCGAAATAAGAGTTTAGCTACGCTTAGACATGATCAAAGTACAAGTTTTCATGATCAAAATCAAAAACTAGAGAAGAAACGGAGTTTTAGAAGCCAAACGAATGATCTAAGTGCTCCCAAGATTCTCCAATCGTTTCCTCAGCTCCAAGGCCTCCCAAGCAACGTCAAAACTGTGTTTTAGGTCCGAGAATGCGTTTCACCAGGTCTGGGCACGTTTTTTAATGAAACTTGGCCGAAATTGCACTTCAGCCCCTCCAATTTGTAATCCTCGGACAGAATTGTAAGCTGAACTTGTGCGAAATGTATCTCCCTCATACGGACTCGTCTTAGGGCCTACCATATATCGTTGGAAAGCTACGGATGTCTAATCTCCAATTCTGCAGTTCTTGCTCCAAAATTCTTTGTAGATTTTCCTGAGCATCAAAAAGAGTGCAGGCTGGTTCTGTGCGACTTTTCCAACTTTGCTTCGTTTTTGCGTATCTTTTTCTCCTCTTCATCTAGCTCCATCCCAAGTATATCCAAGCCTCTCATAAGCTCCATTGCACTTATTTTACCTGATAAATACAACAACATACTACCCGATCAATTATCATCGCAAATATGATAGAAATCATGCTCAAATAAGCTAGAAACACAACGTTTGACTCTTAGGCTTATAAATCATCAAATTCACATATTGGTGCAAATATAACATATAAATCATGTGAAATAATCCTAACACAAGTAATATGAAAGCATAATAATAAATCCTAAAAGAGAGTTATCAAATACCCCCACACTTACCTTTTGCTCGTCCCGAGCAAATCACTGTTTCTAGCCGACTCAAGACGCAAACGAATCTCGACTATGCAACTATATGATATATACAATGCAACTCAATTATGTACAATGCAATAAAAAAAACATTTTTTTACGAGATTGGGCAACCTCTCTTTCATAAACCGAAATCATCAAAACCTCACAAGCTCACTTTGAAATTTCACGACACGCAGCAAGAAATATGATATGATGATACTATACACAAACTCACTAAGGCGTCCCCAAACATCCACCAAATCATTCCAAGACACGGCACGTCTTTTGGCTCAAAGCTTCTAGGCATCTCAAGCTCTAAATGATCTTCCTTCGTCAAGTCATTTGAGGTTTTCAGACCCTCTTAGCCGTTATTGCTTTGAATGCAAATTGTCCCATTGCTGGGAGACACAACTCCTGTGATATACGGCTTGACTTTAGTTTCCCTCTTAAGCTCTACGTTGGATTGAATCCAAATTTTCCGTGCACACGGAAGCACATTAGGTTGTTTCATCTTTGAAGCTCAATTATATATATATATATATATATATATATATATATATATATATATATTCATTTCATTTTTTTGTTCATTATTATCCTCTATTTTTACAACCGTGGAATAGAGCTTTAGAGTGTGGGCTTTTCAGGATTTTATCGTAGAACCACCTTAAGGGATGGTGGTGCACGCAGCCCGACTTTGCTTAGGCCGAAGACTCGTACCACATGAAACCGACTCTACACGAAGGTCCACCCCAGATTCTAAGAGCCCACAAGTTTCCACCGGAAACGGAATAATCAGTCACTTAGAGACTCAATTCTCCTAGCACAATAAAGGATTCAAAAGTATGCTCGTAATCTTCATTCACCATTCCCTAGATACCCGGGACATCCCTTCATGAGACTTGTGCAGTGTCAGTGGTTTTGTAGGTTCTGGTTTTTAATTCGCCGCAGAGAGGGTGAGAGGGGATTGGATTTTGATGAATTCGTGGTGCCTGGGTTTGTTCGACGGAGAGCAGAGTATGGGTGGTGGTGGTGGTGGTTCGCGTCGGAGAAAGATGACGGACGGCGCTGGAAAGGGGACGGCTGGCGCTTAAGTGGCCGGAGATGGTGAAGATGGTGGAGATGGAGGAGAAGGGTACGGGTTTTGAGAGGGAGGGGTTCTGTGTTTACCCGATGGTGGTGAGGGAAGGGGTATAGATTTTCTAAAGTTTTGAAGATGTACACTCAACTCCCCATATGGTTTCAAAAAAATGCGCAAATAACCCCCTTGGACCAATCTGCAACCTGCAAGAACTAGGTCGTGCGACCTACTTACTAGGTCGTGCGACCTATTCAAAAACTTCACAAGATTCAACCCAAGTGTACGGCTGTCGCGTGTAGTTATATCAATTAATTCCGGGTTTATCGTACCCAAGAGACTTCTTTGTAAATTAGTTTTAAATCCAATCCTTATGTGGGCCAATCGCAGTTCTGTGTGTTTACTAATTCTACTGATATTAAAGAAAGTACGAATCTCAATTAATCGATTAGATTGCTTCACGATTAATAGAGACGAATGTTGTGATTTTTTCTCAAGTTTGACAAAGTCAGGATATCTCTACGGGTCACTAGGAATTTCACACTATGTTGGATTTACGTTCTACTAACACGATGATTCTTTATTCTAGCTAAACGAGCATACTTATGCTGAAGATGTCTCAAACAACACCTATACTTAAACTACCAAAACCGATTTCTCTAGTCTAATCAAGTCTAATCATGCTTTAAGATCAATAATCTACTATTTGTTCTTAGCTAACTAGCAAGATTTCTCAACCCTAAATTCGGCTAGTGTGTATTTTAATTTTCCGGTAAACAAACGTTGATGTCTATAACGTTTACAACCTAGATCAATCCTATTAATACGTCTACCAATAGAAAAGATGAATCAAACGCATAAAATACACATAATTAGATAAGAAATCATCAATTAAGCTTGAAAGCATGCAAGAAAATCCATAAATCATCCAAAAAAGTGATCTAACCCTAGTTCCCTACGAGATATCCCGAAATAAGAGTTTAGCTACGCTTAGACATGATCAAAGTACAAGTTTTCATGATCAAAATCCAAAACTAGAGAAGAAACGGAGTTTTAGAAGCCAAACGAATGATCCAAGTGTTCCCAAGCTTCTCCAATCGTTCCCTCAGCTCCAAGGCCTCCCAAGCAACGTCAAAACTGTGTTTTAGGTCTGAAAATGCGTTTCACCAGGTCTGGGCACGTTTTTTAATGAAACTTGGCCGAAATTGCACTTCAGCCCCTCCAATTTGTAATCCTCGGACAGAATTGTAAGCTGATCTTGCTGTATTTTTACCTATTTGCTAGCCATGTCCGTGTCTTGCATCGCCAATTACATTTAGATTAGAATGTTGTATGGTGAGTCAGTGTCGTATTTTCCTTATATAGTCGTATCGTGCGTTTATTTATATTGCATTGTATATATTATTGTTGCACTTTTATTTATTGAGTCCCCCTACCCCAAATATGTTGGTTAATCGAGTTGGAAAGGGCATGTAGAGTCTAGGAAAATATATAAAAAAGAAAAAGAAAAATAATATTAAAAAAAACAGAAAAATCCTAAAATATTAAATTTTGAGAAAAAGGGCAACTTAAGACCTAGAAACCGAAGAGAATTCAGTGAAAGAGCTCATGAGAGTAGGAAGCACCGTAGCAGGGAGACGTTAATCCTAGTATCTTGTGCACAAGTCTCACGAAGGGATGTCCCGGGTATCTAGGGAATGGTGAATGAAGATTACGGGCATACTTTTGACTCCTTTATTGTGCTAGGAGAATTGAGTATCTAAGTGATTGATTATTCTGTTTCCGGTGGAAACTTGTTGACTCTTAGAATCTGGGGTGGACCTTCGTGTAGAGTCGGTTTCATGTGGTACGAGTCTTCGGCCTAAGCGAAGTCGGGGAGCGTGCACCACCATCCCTTAAGGTGGTTCTAAGAGAAAATCCTAAAAAGCCCACACTCTTAAGCTCTATTGCACGGTTGTAGAAACATAGGAGAATAATTAACAAAAAAAAATGAAATGAAAAAAAAATATAATTGAGCTTCAAAGATGAAACAACCTAATGTGCTTCCGTGTGCACGGAAAATTTGGATTCAATCCAACGTAGAGCTTAAGAGGGAAACTAAAGTTAAGCCGTATATCACATGAGTTGTGTCTCCCAGCAATTAGACAATTTGCATTCAAAGAAATAACGGCTAAGAGGGTCTGAAAACCTCAAATGACTTGACGAAGGAAGATCATTTAGAGCTTGAGATGCCTAGACGCTTTGAGCCAAAAGACGTGCCGTGTCTTGGAATGATTTGGTGGATGTTTGGGGACGCCTTAGTGAGTTTGTGTATAGGATCATCATATCATATTTCTTGCTGTGTGTCGTGAAATTTCAAAGTGAGCTTGTGAGGTTTTGATGATTTCGGTTTATGAAAGAGAGGTTGCCCAATCTCGTAAAAAAAATGTTTTTTTTTTTCATTTCTTTTTTTTTGTTCATTATTCTCCTCTGTTTTTACAACCGTGCAATAGAGCTTAAGAGTGTGGGCTTTTTTAGGATTTTCTCTTAGAACCACCTTAAGGGATGGTGGTGTACGCTCCCCGACTTCGCTTAGGCCGAAGACACGTACCACATGAAACCGACTCTACACGAAGGTCCACCTCAGATTCTAAGAGTCCACAAGTTTCCACCGGAAACGGAATAATCAATCACTTAGAGACTCAATTCTCCTAGCACAATAAAGGAGTCAAAAGTATGCCCGTAATCTTCATTCACCATTCCCTAGATACCCGGGACATCCCTTCGTGAGACTTGTGCACAAGATACTAGGATTAACGTCTCCCAGCTACGGTGCTTCCTACTCTCATGAGCTCTTTCACTGGATTCTCTTCGGTTTCTAGGTCTTAAGTTGCCCTTTTTCTCAAAATTTAATATTTTAGGATTTTTCTATTTTTCTAATATTATTTTCTTTTTCTTTTTTATATATTTTCCTAGACTCTACATGCTTTTGGCCAACTCGATTAACCAACATATTTGGGGTAGGGGGACTCAATAAATAAAAGTAAAACAAAAATATATACAATGCAATATAAATAAACGCACGATACGACAATATAAGGAAAACACGACGCCGACTACATATACGACACTGACTCCCCATACAACATTCTAATCTAAATGTAACTGGCGATGCAAGACACGGACATGTCTAGCAAATAGGTAAAAATCCCCCCCACACTTGAGTGTTTCGTTGTCCTCAACGAATTTAGAGATCAACCAAGAAGACTCGACATTCAAATGCGAGGGGCGGTGATTCTACTCGTAGTCAAAGTCACCGCACAAGAAGGTAGTTCAACAAATTTATAGCTAAAACAAACTACGTGCACGTGACAAGTTGTGTGTACCGAAATTAAGCTAGTACTCAAGTATTCCCTAGGATCCTACCCGCTAATCCAAGTGGTGACTATGCACCGTGACAATGTAGTCAAAATAAAATCCTAGAGCAAGTACGATGGGCCTAAACGGTAAGTAAAGAGAGAGAAAAAAATACTCAAAACCGATACAAAAGTCGGGGACGAAATCCGATAAGTGCTGCCTGATATAGCAAGAACAATCCCCAAGCTATCATTGCCCAGAACAATGCGAGCTCCCTTGCGGTCGCGTGTGCGAAACACACCGGAGTCGATTGATCAATTGCTGCTAACGAAAATAGAACGAAGTAACCCCGAACTCGTGATGTGAGCTCGCGTGACGGTCGAGTGTGAACTACCACACTAGGTTCGATGTCTTCGTCAAATTTCCCATCCAGTTATTTCTAACTCAGACCAATTGCAAATGCTCCATGACTTTCATCATCACATCAGATGATCCGCATAGTACTAGTGGGGTAACAAGACCACAACTATGCTTCATACCCTTAGCAATTTTCAGCACAGTTTTCTTTTGACCATTTATGTCTCAGCTTATCCTTTCTCTATCACAGGTTGGGCATCTCAATCCAAAACCCATACAAATTCATTCACATCCCACCAAACAATATTTACTTATCAAACAACCCCTCTATTTGAATTCCATATGCAATAAGCACTTTGTCTGGTTCTTAATCAATCGCTGAAAGAGAGAAAGAGAACGGTGGCGGGGCTGGTACTCGGTGGTTGGGGTCGGATTTCAATCGCAGACGCAGCAGTGACAGGAAGGGACGAGGGGGATTGAGTTGGAGTTCCAGGATCGTGTTTCTGTCTGCAATTAAGGCGGGGGTTCTGCAAATAGGAGGGCTGTGATGAACTGGGTTTCTTGTATGAAATCAGGGCTAGATTCGGTGGTTGGGGGTGGCTTCTGAGTGAGAGAGGAGAGGGTTCGTTCGATTGAGGGCAGAGAGGGTCGCGGTGATGGCAGTTTTTTTTCTTTTCGGATCTGGGTTGTTTTTGTCAGAATCGGAGGAGAGAGGTCAAAACGTGGCCGTGGTGGTTTATATCGGTGAATTCAGAGCCTCTGGGTTCATCGTGGTTGAGGAAGAAGCAAGCCGCCGGCTTTAATGGCTTCCGGCGGCTGGGTTTGATTGGGGCGGTTCAAGGTGGTTGTGGGTGGTTCCGAGTGAAGTCAGTGAGAGAGAAGAGGGTAGAGAGAGGGTTCGCCGGTTTTTGATGGAGGTCGGTGGTGGAGGGCTGGGTTTCTGCGGTGATGGCGGTCGGAGGATTGAGGTGGAAGAAAGGAAGGAGGCGTCGGGGTGTGTTTGTAGAAGGAGGGGTTCTGTGTTTTTTTTTTTTTACCAGTGGTGGTGAGGGAAGGAATATTTTTTTTAAGTTTTTAAGATGCGCACTCGGCTCCCCACCATTTTTCGTGTAGTGCAAATACCTCCCTTGATGGACCAAATTGCAACCCGCGAGCACTAGGTCGTGTGACCTAGTTGGTAGGTCGTGCGACCTAGTCAAAAAGGCTGTTTTGGCTCACTAGGTCGTGCGACCTAGTAACTAGGTCGTGCAATCTAGTTACCAGCCCGCTATTCCTCCCGGCATGCTTTAGCTTGAATTTTGAGCTTGTAACAACTCCCGATAAGCTCAAACATGAGATTTCACCCCCCACTTGGGATCCAACACGCTGTTTCACAATTTCGACCGGTATCACACGGTTTTAACCTTTTTCGCCATTTCCGGATGTTTTTCGCCGCTTAAGCATCCTTTCTCGCCTTTTTGATCGTTCCTTTGCTTTTTTTATTGAATCTCCTCGACCTCGAGACTCCATTTACCTTATAAAAAATTCCCAATGTCCGGGGAATCCTTTATTCTTCAAATTTGCTCTTCCAAAGGCCCCTTTGACAATTCCGGATGTTTTTCGCCGCTTTTTATTCACGAAAACATCCAAATGGCAACAACTCTCGCGTCCGGAATCCGATGCATGCGATCCACATATCAACAGAAAGCTCTCGACAACCCGCACGCATTGGCACTCACCATTTCAGCTCACAGTCTCGTTTGCAAAAAATCACCTTGTAATTCGTGCTAATGTGTCAGCTTTCTCGGTTCTATTCAGCATTCTTTGCTTGCATCAAGATGGGGAGTCCGGATACGCGCCTCCCCTCAGGTTCGTTTGTTGAGTGAGTGATGGAATGGCATCCTCCACCCAGTTCTTCATTCCGGATACCGAAACGCGTTTTGGGCTGCTTTTCTCGATTTTTATGTTGTTCTTCACACGCGCATCAAGATGGGGGATCCGAAATATGTATTTAACCTAAAATTCCTGCACACACTCATTGGAAATATTAGTCCCTCTCTCTCGCACCTCTCAAATAAATCAAACAAAATAAAATAAACAAAACAGAATTAAAAATTTACACTAAAGCATAGGTTGAGTTGCCTCCCAACAAGCGCTTGTAATTTAAGGTCGACGGCCCGACCCAGTTACCTCAGATATGTTAAGGAGGTCTAGCACGACGTGCCTCCTCCTTCAATTTCTTGCTCTTGATCTTTTGCACCACATCATGTGCACACACCAGATTTGGCCTCTTTTCTGATTCGGTGGATCGGGCTGCTAAATTGTAGGCAACCCAAGAAAAGGATCCACACGATCTTCTCTAAACTTGATCATAGCCAACTTGTTCTTCCCCTTGCCCGGATGAAATGCTTTGAACACGAGTGATGAATCTAAAGCTTTGATAGTCAACTCCTCAGTCTCTAGATCCACATTCGCGCGCATTGTCTTCAAAACAGGTTTTCCAAAGATAAGCGGTACATCGCGATCCTCCTTGATGTCCACTATCACAAAGTCAGCTGGGAAGAAAAATGCACCCACTTTGACCAGCAAATTCTCAATCACCCCATTTGCTGTAACAATAGAATTGTCTGCCAATTGCAGATCTATCTTTACCGGGTTGGTGCACCAATGCCCAATCTCTGAAATAAGGACAATGGCTTGAGATTTATACTCGCGCCCGAATCACAGAGACCATGTGTATGATATCCACCCCCAATAGTGCAGCCTAAGATGACACTGCCTGGATCTCTCATCTTGGGAATGTCCCTCTGAATCACTGTACTGCATGTCTCAGTCAATTTCACCGTGGCATAGGGGTCTATGCTCTTCTTGCCCCATAAGATTTCCTTCAAGAATTTCTTGTACTTGGGCATTTGAGCAAGTGCTTCCACAAGAGTAATGTTGATATGAAATTGTTTGAATATATCCATAAATCTCCCAAAGTGTTCCTCATCATTCCTCTTTATAGCCGCCGGATATGGTATCAGTGGCTCATAAGTAGCCGGATTTGGAGTGTTCTTGGGCTCTTCTTTCTTCTCAACCGTGTCCTTTGATTGGGGAATCACGGCCTTGGAAAACTCTTCACCCAATTCTTTATCTGTGGCCTTTGTACCTTCAGCCCGCACATGGCTAGGATATGGAGGATCCTCCGTAGTCACACCACTGCGAGTAGTAATAGCTTTGAGCTGCTCAGTAGGGAGAATGGTATTAGAAGGAAGCATACTTGGTGGAACGTTAGCATTCTGATTGGAAATTTTCCCAAGCTGCATCTCATGACTCTTCATTGTAGCTTCCATGGAGACAATTCTGCTCTCCATTCTATCTTGATTAGCCAGCAGTTTCCTCAATAAAGCGTTTGTCTCTTGTTCTTCTGGTTGTTGAGCTTGTTGTTGTGGAGCTTGTCTCTGCACTTGGTATGGTGGATTTGGCTGATGACTCGGTGCATATAACCCACTGTTAGGGTTGGCATAGCTAAAGTTGGGGTGAGTGTGGTTGCTGGGATGATAAGTGCTCGACCACTGCTGTTGTCTTGGTGGGCCCATATAATTCACGTCTTCAATGGAGCCATATCCCTAATTCTCATCTGCCATCATCTCCCCCACAGACTTTACTCGTGCTGATGGATTCATATTGCTGAAAACTGAAGTCATAACTGCCATTTGCTGCTCAAATTTCTGCTCCACCACTGTTTCAATCTTGTTAACCAGTGCCCCATCAGATTTTGAATTTCTACGAGTCTCAGACCTCATAGACTCACGTTTTGCCACATTGTCCAGCAGATCCCGACATCTCTGTATTCCTAAACCCATGAAGTTTCCTTGAGCCATCATGTCCAGCTCATTTGTTGTCTCCCTGTCTAAGCCATTATAGAAATAGTGTAACAGTTTGTACCATGGCTCCCCATGAGTAGGGCATCTGCGAAGAAGCTGGTTGAATTTCCTCCATGTGTCTCCCAAAGAATCATCTTCTTGCTGAGTCAACTTGGTGATGTCAGCCATTCGTTGTGCAACCATTGATGGTGGAAGATATTTCCTTAGAAACTCTTGGCAACACTCTGCCCATGTAGAGATACATCCTGCTGGAAGCTCCATGAGCCATGTTTTTGCTTTCCCCGATAAGGAAAAGGGAAATAGCATCAGTTTTACTGTATCATCTGACACCCTCTGATCATGAATGGTGGCGGTAATCTGGTTGAAGTTGAGTAGATGGGCATTCAGATCATCCCCAGGAGCTCCAGTGAACATACATTCATCACGACCCATATTGATCAGCGGCTGACGCAATTCAAAGTGAGTTGCGTTGATTTGGGGTCTGAAAATCGTGGGCAGGTATCCATCTGGTGTGGTCCTGAAGTAGTCCACCAAAGGACGCTCATCAAATTCAACATTGTTGACCTGTTCTACGACATTCTGACCATTATCGTTCCGATTATTGCCCCCATTATTCCTATTTCCACCGTTGTTTCCACCATTCGCTCCTCCATTGTTTCTATCAACTACCCCCGCACCAGTAATTTGTTGTGGATTTGGAGGGTTCAAGCGTGCCATTGCAGCTTGCATCTCGGTCAACTGAGCTCTAAGCTCCTCAGTCTTCCTTGCTCGATTAGCTGTATCCTCTACAGCTGCAATTCTAGCTGCTTCCGCATCCTACATATTTTTGCGGATTGTTTCAATCTCATCTCTAGTTTCGTCGTCCATAGTAACTGAGCTTGATTTCCTCAAGTCTCTACGTCTTGTGCGCAATAAGGATTCCGGGTCCTCAAGTACTGGGTACAAAGTTCCGTCTTTAGAACGGGTCATGCACCGTGACAATCAACCTGAAATCACAAACAGCCCAAAGAAAGCAGGTGAGTAACAGATATAAACAGAAAAATAAAATTCCCTAAGGCTAGGAATTATAACTAATTTAGCCGAAGTCCCCGGCAACGGCGCCAACAACTTGACACGATTCAACCGCAAGTGTACGGCTGTCGCGTGTAGTAATATCCAGTAATTCCGGGTTTATCGTACCCAAGAGACTTATTTGTAAATTAGTTTTAAATCCAATCCTTATGTGGGCCAATCGTAGTTGTGTGTGTTTACTAATTCTACTGAAATTAAAGAAAGTACGAATCTCAATTAATCGATTAGATTGCTTCACGATTAATAAAGACGAATGTTGTGATTTTTTCTCAAGTTTGACAAAGTCAGGATATCTCTACGGGTCACTAGGAATTTCACACTATGTTGGATTTACGTTCTACTAACACGATGATTCTTTATTCTAGCTAAACGAGCATACTTATGTTGAAGATGTCTCAACCAACACCTATACTTAAACTATCAAAACCGATTTCTCTATCTAATCAAGTCTAAGCATGCTTTACGATCAATAGTCTACTATTTGTTCTTAGCTAACTAGCAAGATTTCTCAACCCTAGATTCGGTTTGTGTGTATTTTAATTTTCCGGGCAACAAACGTTGATGTCTCTAACCTTTACAACCTAGCTCAATCCTATTAATACGTCTACCAATAGAAAAGATGAATCAAACACATAAAACACACATAACTAGATAAGAAATCATCAATTAAGCTTGAAAGCATGCAAGCAAATCCATAAATCATCCAACAAAGTGATCAAACCCTAGTTCCCTACGAGATATCCCGAAATAAGAGTTTAGCTACGCTTAGACATGATCAAAGTACAAGTTTTCATGATCAAAATCCAAAACTAGAGAAGAAAAGGAGTTTTAGAAGCCAAACGAATGATCCAAGTGCTCCCAAGCTTCTCCAATCGTTCCCTCAGCTCCAAGGCCTCCCAAGCAACGTCAAAACTGTGTTTTAGGTCTGAGAATGCGTTTCACCAGTTCTGGGCACGTTTTTTAATGAAACTTGGCCGAAATTCCACTTCAGCCCCTCCAATTTGTAATCCTCGAACAGAATTGTAAGTTGATCTTGCGCGGGATGTATCTCCCTCATACGGACTCGTCTTTGGGCCTACCATATATCGTTGGAAAGCTACGGATGTCTAATCTCCAATGCCGCAGTCCTTGCTCCAAAATTCTTTGTAGATTTTCCTGAGCGTCGAAAAGAGTGCAGGCTGGTCCTGTGCGACTTTTCCAACTTTGCTTCGTTTTTTTGCGTATCTTTTTCTCCTCTTCATCTAGCTCCATCCCAAGCATATCCAAGCCTCTCATAAGCTCCATTGCACCTATTTTAACTGAGAAATACAACAAAATACTACCCGAGCAATTATCATCGCAAATATGATAGAAATCATGCTCAAATAAGCTAGAAACACAACTTTTGACTCTTAGGCTTATAAATCGTCAAATTCACATATTTGTGCAAATATAACATATAAATCATGTGAAATAAGGCTAATACAAGTAATATGAAAGCATAATAATAACTCCTAAAAGAGAGTTATCATACACTCTGCTTTATTTTCACCATTGTGGTAGTACGAGAGTGTTTTCGTAATATCGAGGCATTTTGCGCCTATTTTGCTATATTTTGCGCATAATTTCCTCCCACCGGTATGATCTTGGGTACTTTGTCCATTTGTAGTGATACCGGTGGAGGAACGAATCTATCTGAGGAAAAGCAAGAGCTCAGAAACGATAGTAAAAAACCTTATTGGAAGGGGTATGAAGCTAGAAGAATCGCTACAGCCAACCCCCTATCGCGGCGAGGATGCCTACCGCCGCAGCGGAAGCATTCCCGCTTGCGGCAACGATGTGTCGCTGCGGCCACATACGGCAGGCAAGGCAATTGATTGGGGAGTTATATACTTATATTGAAGACTCTTCAGCAAAGTTTCTCTCACGTACGACTCTTTTGGTATAAAGCCAAACCCTAGTCTCATTGACGGTATCCACTCATTGTCTCAGTACAGAGGGAAGAAGGGAAACAACTCTCTCTTCATAAATATTTCTTGGAGATTGAATTTTAGAGAAAATTTTGGAGAAGTAGACGAAGATCACCATTAAATTATCACCAGAAACATCAATAGTATGATTCTCTATTTCTTTGTTTTGTTGAACTCCATGATATTATAACGAATCTTGTGTTTTGAAATCCAATCATGTGTAGCTAAACTTCTTTTGATTAGGGAATGATTTGATTGCCAGGACATGTTCTTATGTTTTATCGATTTGGATGATTTTCACCATTCGACTTGAGCTAGATGAAATGTTTGTGAATGGTCATCTTTCAGCTAAAATCGCGTAGTAGTCTGAACCCCGTTCCTAGGTTAATCATGCATAATATGTGTTAGTGAAAAGCACGACTTGACGACCCGTGGACATGATGGACACATGCATAATAATAAGTGGTAGCTTAAGGGCTACCGACTATTGCGAGGTTTTAAGGGATCTTAAGCGTTCATGAAAGTGTCGTTAACGCCAAATCGTAAAACTAAGATCAAACCCATGTCCTGTGTCGTGAAGAAACGCCCTAATCACCTTCTTTCTATCAATTCTCTCAAAATTTTAGTTACTCGCTTTTAATTTCTTGCAATTAGCTTACTAAAAAATCATCTTCGCACTTTAGATAACTTGCTACAACTTGGAGGTCTTTGGGTTTGACATAAACCTGAGACTTACCAGAAAAACTACAATAGACAATGTGCACTTGCAAAATGGTTCAACCTTATAAATTTCTTTGTTTATAATCATTTTTATAGTGCATTGTGGTTCTGCTGTCACTGCATTTTCTTGTATAGTTTGTGCGATGGCCTAGGTTGAGGTGGATGCATAATCCCCTAGTTGTTCTATCGTTCACCAACAACCACAACCTCTTCTAGATTGTGCCTTTGGCAACTCGATGATGTTGACGCAACCACTATTGCAGACGACACAAATCTCGTGGTGTATTGTCTCGTGATTCGTGCTTGTCTTGACTTGCTATTTGGGGCTATTGTTCAGCAAATCCATTAGCATGGCAAGATGGTTGAAGATGCGTGGTGATTGAGATATTTAGATTGCCAATCTTCTTTAGAACTTTATGTACCAAATATAGCTCCCTTCATCCATTTTCAGCGTCTATAAACACGATATTTTAGAACTTTTGTAATATATATTTTTTCTTCTTTTAAGTTTGCAAGTATTAGCATGTGATGTTTGATGCAACCCCATCATCGATTGGTAGAATGACTTTTTGTGCTTAATAATACGTGGGGCTAAGCTACCATGCCACTCATGTGAGTTCCTCAAAAATTTAAAATGTTGAGATTTAAAATGTTGGTTCACTCGAGAAAGCCAAGCATGTTAGGAGCACCAAAACAACAAGAATGGTTCCTCTTGAGTAAGGCACTTGTTTAATTTTTTTTATTCATTATAGTATGTCGGTTAGAGGTGCATGTGAGGGACGTATTTGCTCTTGTAGGTAACCCTAATGTGTTCAGGGGACCTAGCTTTCTGTTTTTTCTTTCTTTAGGGGACCTAGCTTTTTTGTTTGCAAACCCTTTGTTTTGGCAATTCCGGACCAAATAGAAGAGTCCTTTTTATCATGAATGAATGAAGTTGTTATTTCTATCAACAAAAAAAAAGAAAAGAATCAAGTTGTTATTGTATTATTATTTTAGTGATGAGTTAATTAGTCTCAAAAGGAAAGAGAAAAATACTAACCGGTGCACCTGCAATAAAGAAGACATTCTCTTTACACCCGCCCTCCTTTTGGGTTCAGCTACCACGTCCCTGTCCCACACCCTCGTACGAGAGTGCGGTATATGAATTGCGATCCGAAAACTCACACACTTTCTTCTCGAATCTCTCCCTTGTTCACAAGTCTCTCCAGTCCAAAGACGCCGCCATACACTCCCTTGATTCTTCCTCTCGCCGCAATCTGAGAGCGCCCGCCGCAATGGAGGAGTGCTTGCGTCTAATCGCAGAGGAGACGTCATTTTACAACCGGGTTGTCCTCGGGACATTGGTGCCGACAATGGTTTGGGACCCACTTCCCGGATTCTTCCGCGGGTGGCTCCGGAACTACATCGCCGGCAACTTCATCTACTTCCTCTCCGGCTTCCTCTGGTGCTACTACATTTATTACTTGAAACGCAATGTTTACATTCCTAAAGGTACAGCCTCCTTTACCCTCTCTATCTCTCTCTCACTCGTAGCTTTCTCTTGTCCCAATACATTCACAATTGTACTTCATTGATTTGGTCATATTTATGTGAAAATTCTCTCGGGAACCATGTGTCTTCTTCTTTTGAGGCTATGTTTCAGTGCAGTGACGAATCATTTTTTCGAGAATTAATGTTTTTCATTGATTTGGGATTTGCGTTTTCTTTTCTCTCTTCACTGTTTGATTGTGGGTTTTGGATCTGGGATTTTGGTGGACAAAGAAAGGCAAAGTGGACCTTGAAGGGCTAAAATTACTTAATTGTGTGGTGGGTGAGAAATCACTTTTTCACTTTCAATGTTGGGGCACAGTTGGTGTAGGTGTAGGTGTAGGTGTAGGTGTAGGTGTAGGTGTAGGTGTAGGGATAAAAACTTTTGAGAACAGGAGGTTCCACTATATTGATAATAAGAGATTATGAGATGCTATATTAGTATTAGTATGATTGTGTAACTTGTTTGTTTATGATATTTTAAAGAATCGTATTACGTTAGTATTCAATCCCACATTCCCATCCCCATGGTGGGATTAAATTTTAGCCACATGGCCCTTATTGACGATTAGGGGATTTGATATCCCATTTTACGAAATTGATTACGTTAGCGAATTGGTGTATCCTGAAAATATCTGTTTCCACATTCTTCTGATTTAATGTTGTTATTGATGATTCAATTTCCGCCCGAGATGGTGGTTTCTCTGAATCAGATTTTTATTCATAGAGGAGATACAAGAAGACCTGTAATAATCTAGAAAAGCACTTGATTTGCACGATTCTGGGATCTTTTTATGCAGTTACATAGTTCTCATGTGAAGGTTTACCTTTCTGAAGAAAGAAGCCTTCTTAAATCTCTCTGTGTATGCTGTCCGCGCCTGATGGACCATTTGATTTATCCGTAAGAAGGATTTTTGCCTTCTCCTGTTAAGAGTGTGATTTTGACGAGATGAACATGCAACCGACATCTGAATGTGATCCATTGCCAAATGCTTACTTTTCCAAGGAATTTCCTTTTTATTCTTATTGCTCCTGTTTTGGAGAACCCGCTAGGATTTAAATGAATTATCTCTATCGTCAATGCACCTTGAAAGAATCCATGTGACTTGAAGTGCAGAGCAGAGAGATTGAGTACTTGTTAGGTTCATGTTGCTTCATAAGTTACTATCAGCAAGTAGTTCCCTCATTTATCGTCACATGGTTAATACGGGAGGATGCGAAAGTCCAATGAATGCGCAGCAGAAGTAGGCGTATACATTATTCTGGGATTTCTTTAGATTTCTTGAATGATACTGTTTCTGTTACTCATCTTGCATTTATGTATTGTTGAACTTCCGATTTCGGTATCAATTTATATAGTTTATTACTAAAACTAAGAAAATATTCTCATAGAATGAGCACTTTTTACAGATGCTATACCTTCAAGAAAGGCCATCCTTCTGCAGATATCTGTTGCAATGGGGGCATTGCCGTGGTACTCTGCTTTTCTTACTGTCAATGAGTTCATCATTGAAAGCGGGTGGACAAAGTGTTTTGCTAGTATAAGCGATGTCGGTTGGCTTTCCTACATGAAATATTTATCGATTTATCTTCTGATTGTGGAGTTTGGGATATATTGGGCGCATAGGTTATTGCATGATATAAAACCTCTCTACAAGTATCTCCACGCAACACATCACATCTACAACAAAGAGAATACAATTTCTCCGTTTGCAGGTTAGTTATTTTTTTTATTTTTATTTATTTTTTTATTTTTATAAAATTCATTTTATCTTCCTTCATTCTTGCTCATGCGAAAAGGCTGCCCCTAGGAGAAGGGTTAACCTGTCAGTAGATCTGTGAAATTAAGGCTTATGCTACATATATAGATGTTTTCTTTGTCATCTTTTCAGGCTAACCTGTCCGTAATTTCATGTGTGGTCCTGTAAACCACAATCCAATGACATAGTGAAGATGAAATACGTCTCAGCTGTAAATAATGTATTGCACTCACTAATACCTGGCAAGTGGAATTGCAAGTTGATGTTTTTTCAGCCTAATCATGTAACCTTTTTAAAACTGAGTCTCCACACAGGGAAGTAACTGTCTGAAGAAAACCCTAGTCTAGAACTGTATCCAATAACTGAACTCACCCTCTTAAAGATATTAGAAGTAAAATACGAAGATGAAAACAAAATACTAACTCACTACCAAACTGATATGCGTACCCAGGCCCCCCTCCTAAAATATCCAGCCTCCTCTTTCATTGTCTCCTTTTATTCTGAACGAAATCATAATAAGTCTAGCCCCTAAATTTTATAGTATTTTTTCCGTGACCACACAACTACTACCTTCTTCATATCTGGACCCCTAAGAGTCACCTTGTCCACATGGTGAAAGTCAGAGTTTTGGGCCATCAATCTGAAGGTTGTCCCTTGCATTCTTAAATAATTCCTGTCACTTTGAGCAACTTCTCAATGTCGGATTCTTGTCCATCATCTCTCCTTCGATAATAACTCTCTTGCTGGTGTTAGCATTTGATATTGTCTTGACCACACTGATCTTGCATATGGAAAGTTTATGAAATTTCCCACAGATTGTAGTTATTTCCTTCAGGAAGTTCTCTGAGATAGTCAGATTCCAGTATTTGCCCCAAGATTCTTCAAATCTGTCTCAACATTTTGAATGGTGTCTGCAACTGTAATGAGCAGCACATACACAATAATTGCAGAATTTGACTCCAATAAGCTGAATCTATCATTTCCTTTATTGACGATCTGTGTAAACTGGTTGTAGCATTTTATCATCAACTCCATGACCCATCTATATAACTGACTATGTAATGTAACTAGGGTATTGTTCTCAGCATCTTCACTTTCCGTCATAGTTGTCAGAATCTTACGATTCACGATTCGTATCCTACGATTCGACTCGATCACCCTTGAAACGCTGCAAATCCCTTAGTGAATCTTTAATGGACAAAAATTTATTTGAATCCCGATACAAGTCTCCGAATCTTACGATTCAGTTGCGATTCAGACCGATTCTACGATTCACCTTCTATTCATCTGAAGGTCTGATTTAGTTGTAGCATCAGTCTAAGAAATAATACTTCCTACATTATTTTCTACATTTATGTCTTTTTTCCAACATGAATTTGTTTTAAATTACTAGTCCATTTTTCTCAAGTCCAAGTCTAGTAGTTTTCTGTAATATTCAATCTCCTTGGTATCTTATAGTTCTTGCTCCACATGCCTATCGTTTTATTAGACTATTCTTTATCTTTTAGATGTACAAAACTCCTAATCACTAGTTATGGATGCGAGTTTTCAATGATTTGTGCTTTCTTTTAATAAAAATATGAATTTTTTGTTCACCAATGTTATAGGTTTATGAAATATTTTACTATATCTACATAAAAATATTGCAAGCCGAATCTTTACGATTCACGATTCGATTCGATATACGATTCAGTGACGGTGAATTTCGATTCACTATCTGAATCCCGATTCGACAACTATGCTTTCCGTCATATTAGTATAACCAATGTTGCACAGGGAGAGGGCATTTGAGAATATAACCTTTGCAGCCAAGATTATTTTGGAAAACGAATTTTGTAATCCAAAAAAACACGTGTACAGACAGCTCTATGTTTGGAGATTAAGCACCGCGAGAGAGGAGCACCATAGAATGATGTGGGACACCCACTTACCCAAAAGGTCAACCTTATGAGTTAGGGCCCAAATCATACTATATTAACCATGAACCTCATGTCCACCATCTCGATGTGGGACAAATTGCTCACACATGATACCCAACAATCTCCCCCTTCATGTGTGAGCCCTTCAACATGCTCCCCCTCGCCCGGAAGCATTCGTCGAATTTCTTGGAATCGCCTTTGTGAGAGTGCACCGGACCACCATCTACCAGACCACCTGCTGGAGCAACACAGGAATTTGATGGTCCACCATTCATGGAAGACCCATCCATGAGAACACCGCACATCTCACCCTTTGATTCACCACGGCAGCGCGCACGAACCATCGACTCTGATACCACTTGTTGGGAGATTAAGCACTGCAAGAGAGGAGCACCATAGTATGATCTGGGACACCCACTTACCCAAAAGGTCAACCTTATGAGTTAGGCCCCAAATCATACTATATTAACCATGAACCTCATATCCACCATCCCGATGTGGGACAAATTGCTCACACATGATACCCAACACTCTAGTGTTGAGTTCCCATTAACTGAGTTCCCATTGGCTGCTGAAGAAGTCGAATATGTTTGCAATAAACAATCCCAAATACAAGTCCAAATGCAGTTCAGAATTAATGCTCCGTTTGGTTGGTGGTAAAATATTTTCCTGGAAAATGTTTTCCCTTGTTTTGTTGTTTGGTTCACCATTTGTCTAGTAAATGTTTTCCCTTGTAAAATGTTCATTCAAATGATGTATAACTATTTACACGTTTAAAATCCGTAAGACATTTTCCGGAGAGTGAAGGAGCATGACAACAACTCATGCAAACACTTCCACCACCTAGAACCACCATTGCTGCCACCCACCTCCACGGCCACTGCCGTCGCCGCCCACTGCCACCACCACCAATTAATTAATTTATTGTTATATGTATTTCCTTATAATAACAACTAATGCACAAGCAAAATGTTTTGCAAGTGTCAAACAAACACGAGAATATAATTGCAGAGAATTTTTTTTTTCACGAAAAATACTTTACGCGTAGAATATATTCTTTCTTAAAACATTATACTGCCAACCAAACGGAGCCTAACTTTGACTTTATCTAAGGAAGACTTTCTATGCAATCCCCAACAACTTCACCCACGTGATTGTATGCATTTAGTGCCTTTTCAGACCCATATTTTGGCCGGACAGTATTAGCACCAACCACAAATAACACTCTGTACGGTTAGCTAGCTTTTCTGCACCCGACTGAGCCACGCCATAGCATTTCCAGCCCTTCATTATTTTATTTTATTTTTTATTTCTCCTCGCAGATTAGGTTGAAGGGGATTTTTATGGGTAAACATGGGGGTCGATGGAGAGCTATCAATCAAACAAATGCAGTGCTACACCTATCATTTTTTTATAGTGTTGATCCTTAATCTCAGTAAAATTTAGGCCAAAATCATGCTTCTCTAACCAGTTATCTATAGCTATGACTTTGTGAGACAGTGCTCCCCCATGGTTGTGCTCTATGAGTCTGTAACAATCGCTCGTGGCATAGAAATTACCTCGGGTCTCAACGTACTGAAGAGTGGAGATTTGAACTCACAGTACACTTTCGATGATAAAAGATGATAATTTCATTAAGTATATTATTGCTTTCCTGAAGAAAACTTCACCTTTAACCGTAGCAATTTGTATTTAGAGTCTTCAGTCAGTTTCTACCCGTCCATTTTAAGAATGAATAGGACATTCCTAACAGCTCCTTTAGTGAAGAAAATAAGAACAATGAGCTATTTAAAAACAACTGTAGGTAAGAGAAATCTATTCCCGTTGCCTTCATTATCTATATCTACTAATAATATATGCAAACACCCCAGTTTTTGGTGAATCATTTGTACTTCCTAAAATACCCTTTTTACCCATAATTTTGAGGAGGGCAGATTAATAATTAAATTATGGAAGTTAGTTACGAAAAATAAAAAATTGTGGAAGTTACAATCCATGTGTAAACAAACTCCTCCCATGTTATTTTTTATTTTCAGATTGTTTTCAAACCCATACACTTTATCTATTATCCGTTTTTTTTCCTCTTAAATTATACTTTCTACACATCGCGTGGGCCCTCATACTAGTGTCATTCTAAACATCTTGTGAATAAGAATGTATTAGCAGTCGGTAAATGACTTTAGCTCAAAGCCACTCAACCGTCATAGAATGTTTCTGTTGTAAGAAAGATAAAGATTCAAATTAAATTTAGCAGTTAGATTAGTGTTATCCCATGCAAAAAAATGTAATTTATTTTTGCTTTTCACTCAAAACAGTGAATGGAACAATGGAATATTAGAAGTTTAATTAGTTTTATGCCGTGCAAAAAATGTAATTTATTGTTTGCTTTCACTCAAAAAAAGTGAATGGAGCAATGAAATATTAGTAGTTTAAGACTTTAGCTCAAAGCCACTTAACCCTAATACAATGTTTCTGTTGTAAGAAAGATAAAGACATGTGATTGCTCATAGTAAATTCGCTAAATGAGTATAAATTTATTATTACATCCTGATAGTATTTTCTGGTATGTCTTGTGTATGAATGCTATTAATGCTTTGTGCTTTTCTATTTTGTACAAGGTTTGGCATTCCACCCCTTGGATGGGATACTGCAAGCATTACCACACGTCATAGCGCTCTTTCTAGTCCCAACACATTTCAGAACTCACATATTCCTCATCTTCATCGAAGGGGTATGGACTGCAAACATCCACGACTGCATCCACGCTAAACTCTGGCCTGTAATGGGTGCGGGTTACCACACCATCCACCACATCACATACCGCCATAACTATGGCCACTTCACGATCTGGATGGACTGGATGTTCGGAACACTACGCCATCCTACTGATGAAAACAAGCTCAAGAAGATGTGAACCTGCGTTGTCTTCATTTGGTTTTGATATATATAGACTTTTATGTGATTTCTATCCTGCTGTGTAGCTTTGCTTGTAAATTGCCCTTGGTAGTTTCTTGTCATTTGACTAGAAAGTGTCTGATTTAGGATTTATGAAAGAATAAGGGTTTTGAGCTCCTGCTGGGATCCATCATGTTTGATTGTGTTATTCAATGGATTAGTCATCTATGTTCCCCTCATTTTTTATGTTGAAAATTTCGCCTGGAAGCTTTGGTGATTTGTGTATTACATGTCCTTTCAATTACGTCTTGCCTCTTCGTTTTGATAATTGCAAGTGCAAATACGCTTTCTTAGTAACCTTGTAAGACTGAAGCTCTATATGCCATTAGCCATGGGCGGAGCCACACTTTGGTTTGTGGGGGCTATAGCCCCCACTCATTTTCTAGAAATTACATATCTTCTCTTGTATTTTTCAATTTTAATCAAATTAGCCCCCACTGAAACTACAATTTAACCCCAAACTTCTACATTTTCTTCAAAGAAATATTACTTCTAAACTCTTGAAGTTTTTTAGCCCCCACTTATCCAAATTTCTGGCTCCACCAGCCATTAGCGATTTTGAATATATGTTCTTTGGTCAGTTTACGGAATGTCCGGAAACCCAAAAGGCACCACTGATTTGGATTTTATCCGATCATCCAACCAGCTGAAGATTTTATCGCGATTCAGCTTTTCGTAGTTCAGGTG
Organism: Linanthus parryae; assembly: GCA_023055425.1. NCBI lineage: Eukaryota > Viridiplantae > Streptophyta > Magnoliopsida > Ericales > Polemoniaceae > Linanthus > Linanthus parryae. Next base: position 67,938,779 of record JALGPY010000007.1, on the reverse strand, counting down.
TAACCGTGTCAGTAAATCCACAGGGATCGCTTGCTTGCCAAGAAGTTCAATCTATCTATGCTTAGGAATTGCCGCACCTTTGACGCTGCACAGCACGGTGGTAGACAACTTTAGAGGATATGAGTAATTGCTCTGTAAAAAAAAAAAAAAAAAAGTTTCTAGATCAGATTTTGAGTTCTTTTGCATTGCGTTTGCCTCATTTCACTAAGATGAAATGTGAAGCTGGAAACGATCTTGAATTGAATGCCGGCAACCAGAGTACCATCAGTGCATCAGCCAAGAAGTTGACTCCTAAGACAATGTAGCTAACTTAACAATATACCTTGATATTGTGAAGGCTTTTAACTTTTAACCTTAGTTATATGCTTTCATTCTCTAAACTGCAGATGAATCTCCAGGTGAACATGAAATAGCCATTTGATACTACACCAAAGTAAATGAAGACATAAACAATCTCTTATTCTATCTCTTGATCTTTGTTCAACACTCGAGTGATACAGATCCGTACAGCAATCAATTTTACAGACAACACGCGACATAAATTTTACATGACCAGCACTGATTCATCGAAAAAAATCTATTGGACCAAATAAGTTACCTCCTCAAGCGGAGCTTTAGTGCAAACAGATTCGTGTCACTACTCTGGCTGGGCACGGTCTTCACCACGCTAAACCCCGCCTTCTTCTAAACCTGTCAACAAGGTCAGTGCTCAACCGAGATTTCTCAGGCTTATTCGTCTTTTTGGACTTCTCTAATCTACTATCTAGGCTGTTTCTGGAAACCTCGGGAGGTTCCGCGTGTAACTGAAAAGTACTTGATGTACCACTTTCGGAAGTGTTATTCTGGCTGTCAGAATCCACAACTGCCTTCTTAGAAGCAGTGATGTTTGCTGCTTTAGATTTGCCTAAAGATATTACAAATTTCTTCAGATGTCTAATGAACTCGGGATATAGCTCGAGATTGCAGTGGCCACCACCACTTAGCCATAAGGGTTCATACTTTTGCTTGCATAGCTCCCAAAGATGCTTTCCGTGGGAGCAATCGACAACCTCATCTGCTGTGCCCTGCAATGGGAGTAACATACTTCAGCAAACAATCTCTATACAAGGAACCACCCACCAACCTCATTTTTATCTAAAGATAAGATGGTCACACAGCTTCTGGAAGAAAAAAAGATAGTCAAGTGGGGTTCCTCAACTCTACTAAATCCTACAATGGATTGTTTGGGGACATTTGATATTCCCAGAATATTATTATCAGACTTTTCAACATGTGCTTGAGATGACGATATAGATTTTGGTCTCTTCGCCACCACCACATGTTGAGAAATCTTATTCTATTAGTCTTGGGATATTTCGGTCCTCAAGCACACTTATGGCTGAGTACCGAGTACCCTGGTCCAAGCTAAAAGATTATATATAGAGTTAAATAGACAACTGAGTAAACTATCAATTAGGTCAAACTTCTGACGTGGTTATTGGGTCAAATAAGAAAACACCCCTCCAGAGGTTAAACATGCAGGCTGAGAAGGGAAGTCGTTACTTGACGAAATATCATAGAGGTCAGGTGTCTGGCCAAATCAACTTTATGCCGATACCTTTTATTTGTTGTCTGGAAAGACACCACTTCCCTACCATGTGGAGCACATTACATAACTGTCCCACAGTGGATACAACTGCAGCTATCATCCATAAAGTTTAGGAGGATGGGTGGGTTCCTCTACATTTGAACAAGCCTTCTCATATTAGTAAATGAGTAGGTTTTCTTTTTAAAACAGAAGCATCTTCCAAGAAAAACTTCTAACAGATTTGGTTTATGAACTATACACATCTCTGAATGACGAGTTACAGAATCAAGTTTTCCCAGCATAAATTTCTGAATTGATAATTTCGCCAAAAATAAAATCTGAATTGATAGTTCTGGGCTAGTACAATTTAATCAACTTAGCTGTGACGTACAGTACATCAGAACAGTCTCATGTGGAGTATAAAATAGGAGCCAGTTGGGATCGAAGGAATGGAAACAGCGGGGGAAACAAGGAGTGCTTGCAACTATAAAGTTTGAACAAACTTACATGGATTACAAGAACAGGGCAGTTCACCATACCAATTTTGTCGATGTTCTGAAATGAAAAGGAGAAGTGAAGAGACACTTGATGAAATATCAGATCATGTACTACAAAACAAATGTGATGCGTTGTTACCTTGTAAATATCGAACCAATAAGTCCGTTTGACAGGATATAGCACTCTCATTCCAGAGAGGATTGGACTGTGCAGAACCACACCTCTTAAGTTTGGTATCCGTGAAGCAAGATCAACAGTCGGCCCACTACCAACAGATTGACCATATAATATTAATTGTTCATCCTTAACACCATATTGCTCCGTGAGGCATTTATAAACCGCATAGATGTCTGCGTATGTGTTACATTCAGTAGGCTGTTTCAGATGGCAAAAGGGTGGGGTCATAATGAGCAACAATATAAACAGGCAAGAGGATTACTATTTAAGTATTCCATAGATAATTTGAACAAAGCTTTGAAGATCAGTTAAACAATTACACTTTTTTGTCAGATACAGTATAATCATAAACCACATTTGTACTATGCTACTGAACATCTTCACATCGAAGACCTCACGGCGGACTCCACCCTTGTCTAAGTGGAAAGACCTCAAACTAGGTCCAGCACACAACTTCAGAGTCAAAAGCCCAAAACATGCAATACTATACGGTTACAAGTGTCAATAAACAAAATCTCGTTCCATGTAACAGTATAGACAAAAGTTTTACTTATAATAGACAAAAGTTTTACTTATATCAGTCAACAAACTAAACTTGACCTAACTATACTAGCCTCTCATTTTGAGCGATTCACAATCTTGAGGCTGTTAGATTCCCCTACTTAAAAAGTAGTCATAATACCAGAGCCCAGAGAGAATAACATGTTCCTTTTCACTATGGTCTTTGGCCAGTCTAATTCGACACTGAACATTAAAATAGCACGAAAAAACAAGGCAATATTCAAGGGGGGACCGAAAAAAATAAAAAAACTTAAATTCCAAAGACCACAAGAAAATTCCTAGGAATAAAGATGGTAAATATATGTCCTGTTCTTTGCAGAAATAACATCAAATCAGAATGAATTATCACTTCGGAAAAGATAATTAAAGTTCCCCTTTTCATTTGCAGCAAGAAACTCCCCTGGTGACCTTGCACCAACTTTGCAAAATCCCCAAGGGAACATGGAAGCATCTGAGTTCTTTCTTCATGATGTTCAACAGTCTTCCGTGTTTTTGAGCCCATAGATTAAAAAATGAGGGAGATGCTAACAGTGGCTTCCCTAGCTTGCAAATCGAGAGGAAGGTAGTAATACTTTGAAACGTTGGGTGAATCCATGCAAAACATGCTTCCAAAACCTGGCTCTATAACCTAGTCCAACATTATAAAGTAGGGAAGGTTCGAAATCATCCCAAAAATTTCCAATACGTATTTAACATTCTGATCCCTTTGACAACACCCTGTTTGTTTTTTTGTACTGTGCTGTAGGAGAGGATTTAGATTCCAAGACCATGTTTGTTGCAAGAGAATACTACCTCTGTTTCCCCTGAAACTTCCCAGTTGATTTTTTTTCACCGTAACCATATCACTTTGACCCGGTGATTTCGATAGCAAAACGATGCCATTTTTTGGTAATTTTTCCATGGTGTTGTAGAGTACTACAATAGTGGGAAAAAATCAGCTGGGAAGTTTCAGGCGAAAGAGAGGTAGTATAAGGGATTGGCTTAGCTTGGGCCCGCCCCTAATCCCTGAACGTGGGACTATTTCTATACCTGGGGGAACCAGGTATTGAGCATGCAGGGCAAGGGCTTAGTAGCATGGTTTTAAATAACGGTATCGGCCGACATATCGGTTCCGGTCGCGGGTAACGGAATCGGTCCGTATCGGAGAAACTGTAACGGGAATCGGGAACCGAACGCGTGAATGTTAAATAATCGTCAAAAGATGCAAAAAAGTATTTTTAAGAGAATGTTTTGTATATCAAATATATTTATAGTCATGTACTAGTTGTTTAGGCCATGCCTAACTAGTTTTTAGACAATTAGACATTGTACACTTCATTATATAGCAAATTAATATAATGAGTATACAGCGTATTGGGTGTATCGCCAGGATATCGGTGCACATCGGCCGTTACATGAGGATATCGGTGCGTATCGGCCGTGTCACTTGTGAATATGATTCACGTGAACCGTATCGGGTGTATCGGACTCGGCCACTACCTTTTCAGATAAATATCGGCCGTAACGTAACGGTAACGGCCTTTATTTGAAACCCTGCTTAGTAGTGGATGACAAAACTGCCCTCATTCTCTCCTCTATCATTGGTATATGATAAATTTGCTATGGTGAATTTTCTTTAATTTAGGGGACAAACATTTCAGAATAAATTCCAGACCAATGCCGTGGCCAAAGAACACCATCACACTCTCAATCCCAGCACTATCAATCCCACATTTCTAAGCCAAAAAACAAACGAGACCAATGAGTGTACCCGTTCCACAGAGCAATGCCACGGCAAAGCTTTTCAACCTTAGAATTGTAAAATTCTTAACCTACATCTTCTGTCAAGGCAACAATACAATGTGAATGGCATACATTACAACATATTCAATGGTTACTTTATCACAGGTTGAGCCTGGACAAAAAACCAGAGCTAATAATTTTTCAAGTTCGAGTTCCTTTGTCAGTCACACAAGAGACGCTGAAAATCTTGGAAACCAGTTTTCTATGGATTAGTTCTCGGGATGGAGCTACAGCCATGGGAGTAGCACTGAGGCCACTACTCAAACTCTAAACAGTTGCAAGAAGAAATTCAAACTATAGTAGAACTATCGCAATTTGTTAACCATATACTTTCGATTGGGGCATCAGCTAATAGACACTCTACATTTGTGCCTTGGCTTTTTTGACTAAATCATTCATAATACTTTTTTTTTATCAGATTGAATTTAAAATAAATAAGACCTCTCATAAACCTAATCATCAAGAAAGCCTCCATCTATTTTGTTTGTTTTGTAGAGCTGAATAGACTCTCTTTCGAAGACACCCAAAATGCAATTCTGCGTAGGTCCACCAAACATTCCAATTTGGAAGAAAAGAGACTCTCAACTGAGAGGAAAGAACAGAACATAGAAATCCAGGGAAGAAATTAAGAACAAGAAGAAAAATGCTGATACACAGTTACTAAAACTTGCAGATCGAAAGTTGATAACTAATATAGAACTTGGAAGAAACAAGCTGATATTTTATTTTTTTGGTCAAAAACTGACGATTAAAAGTTGAAATAATTATAAGCAACCCGAATAGACTCCCTAAAAGTTGGTTAGGCTAGCCAACTAAGCGTGGACACTCAAATTCAGTAAATAGCAATCTCCATATTTTTGGTTTAGATAGCAAGCAAATCAATAAATGTATGTTTATGGAGCAAGAAAAATAAAATTAGAAAGTGTCACAATTTTTCCTATCCGATAAAAATAATAATCAAAGAACCTTCGCAAACTAAAATCGAACATGGCTTGAGGGATGGTGAATGACACTTCAGATACAGAAAGTAACTATTACAAGTCCAGAAATGAAATAAGGTGGGAGATGACTGGTCCAGGCAAAACATTGTAGCAATTTGTTACTCGATACTAGGTACCGGTACAACCTTTCGAGAATCTTCAAGAATTACGTTTTGTATACACACCCTTTGAATGAAGACTCTTCAGATAAAGAAGGTAACAAACATAAGTTCGGGAATAAAATATAGTAGTAGATAATTGGGCCCAGGGAAAACAGTTTAGCATTTTTTTTTGGTAGATACATGTACAAAACCTTTTGAGGATCTTCATGATTTTCCTTCTGTACATACACCCACACTAATCAGAGATGTTATAAAGACATACTATTAGTCTACTGGAAATCCAGATTACTTGAAAAAAACCAAGTGGAATCGCTAATCGTAAACCTCAGCTTACAGTTTCTAAAATAAATAAACCATACAAACTTTAGTACGTGTAAAAGATATCTGTATATATTGACAAGTCAACAACAAACTATCTTCACAATATCCGCAACAAGAATGAGTTAAATTAGAACTGAATCTTTCACATAATATCCACATAATCGCACGTGTTTGTCTTCTATAGGGGAATTTTTTAATATTGTGTCAAATACTAATCTTGCCAAGTAATAAAGAAAGGGTTGTTGAGTAGAGCTAACACATAATCATAAGATTCAGTTTCTTCAGGATTCGGACCTTTCTTTTTTGTACCTTAAGGTTGCAGTATAGATTGTTATTTTCCATGGGTAAATCAATCAAATTGCAAGATTCGAAATATAGATAATATTTACCAGAATTTTAGAAGAGCAGTCGTAAGACTTCAGTACTCCGTTTAGTTTTGTAGGGATGTGTGCTAAAAGCATACTATTGTATCTCAACTCATGAGAAAGTTAATCAGAAAAGGAAACAATTTATTATAGAGATGGAGAGGATCTACATCCCACCTTTCCAGTTGACCGTCCGTAGCCGGAGTAATCATACCTATGAAAACAAAGAACTTCCAATAAGTCAAAAAGTTGATCTTCAAGAATGAAAAACAGAGGAAAAGAAGTGCATGACGTAATAAGATACTTGTGAGAAACCAGCAACAACTGTGCTGAACATCGTGTCGAATATATTCATCCAAGGAAATTTAATGACACCTACATAATCATCCTTACATATATCACTCCTGAGACCAAATAGCAGTACTTTGCAATGAAGTTGGAGAAAATCATCAGAGGAAATGCATACTATTTATCAGTTTTATTACCATCCAATCAGATAATAGAGGTTTTAACCATATACAGTAGGATGCACATTTGACCACCATACACTCTGCTTACAAGATTTAAGAATATCAGGAATCATCAAAAATAAAAGGAGCATAGTTGACCCCTCACCCTCATGCTGGGTTGCTAACAACCCACAACTGACAGTCTGACACTTTCTAGATCCAGAGGTACAGGATGCATAAGTCATGCACTACACTCCACTTCAGGCCTCAACTACAAGTACTGATTGTTCCAATAGCATTTAGACTTAGAATAGATAAATTGGAAGGAATTGTTCACCCAACCTGTCTTTTCATGCCTCTAATATGAGCACAACGAGCTATTGTGTATATCCACAAGTTGACCCTGAGTTACAACCCAGTTAACAGGGACACTGAGACTTACAATACTCATTTGTCTTATATGTCTTGTGATCTTATGTAAGCAATACTGCATACATACAGAAGCCAACAATAACTTTTATCTATAGACTCTGGCCGACGTAAACAATTTAATTGTGGCACTAAGTTTTCAATGATCCCAAGAGAACCACATCGGTGACCGACCAACTAAATATTCAATCTGCAAGGCCCTTAAAACTGTAACTTCTTAAGCCCCTGAACCCCTCAAATTAACCCAAGAAAATAATTATTATTATTATTAATATTATAAAAAATAATATAAGAATCTTCCTCGTCTCCACATCTTTCCCATCTCTCTCCACGGAACACGAAGGGGGGGGGGTCAACTTTTGGCATAGTTGTCACATCAAGTGATCATAGACCATTATCAGGGAGATTGAAAACTCTTATCGAAGGTTCATTCTGGATTTCGCACTCCGGAGAGCCACCAGCTCCTTTTTTTGGTAGCAATCAACAATCCGCAGGCTGCAGGTAAGTTGGTAACCCATTAAAATAGCTACCTCTGTCTTTGAGATGTATCACTCTACTAGTATTATTTGCATGTTTTTGTTTGCATCTGTGTGTGAATCACATAGTTGTCAATATTGGGGGTATCAACCATACGAATAGTATGACTATACCGTATCGTATCATGTATCGAAAGATAAGCGTCAGATGGTGAAAAAGTTTAATATCTGTGTACTTGGGCATTAAGTAACCTTCTCTATCATAAACACATCAACCTTGGCTACACAATATACCATTCGCGCATTGAAGTCTGAGTTTGGGAGATTCATAAGTTATATAACCTTCTGTTGGACTTCCCCAAACAGACCCCAATGACAGGGTAGCATTTAAGTGTTATAATTAAAAGAAGAAATAAGATGTTCACATGCCTTCACCACGTAACTCTAAGTCTCTAACAAAGGCCGTGTGCGTTTTGAGCACAGTTGCGATAGGTACTGCATATCAAAAGTGCATGTTCTCATATTGTGTATCGTAAATATACAGACACTTAATCAGAATAGCTTAGAAGTGTAGCCAAACCACTAAAGATGAAGAATTTGAGGTAGACTTAGAACCTTGTTTTGTGACCGTTTAAAAACAAGAAAAACAGCGGGGAAAAAATGTGCTGAAAAAACACGTTTAAAACAGAATAAAAAAACTGTTTGGTATCCGTTTAAAAACAGTGTTTAAAATCAAAAACACATTTGCAACATTACTAAATTTCAATGTTAATTTGCTTGAATATCATTTTTACGTACAATATCGACATGTATTTGATATTTTTTTGCATCTAATCATAGTTGAAATGTCTTTAATAACCAATAGTATGAAAAAACACCACATTTGCTGTTTTTTTAAACAGCTGTTTTTCAGCATGTTTTTGTTTTTAAACAGGCAAAAAAACAGGCATATCAAATGTGTAAAAAAACACCCTGTTTTAATCAAAGTTGATTAAAAACAGGGATGCCAAACATGCACTTATTATATTTAGTCACATACATAATGATCTGTGAGTATGGTCATGTAGTTTAACCGGAAAGAGAGTTGAGAGTACAACAACACATTTAGATATTTCACCACAATGAGCAATTAAGGACCAAACTTATCATAAAATATTAGACATTCCATCAAATTTCAAATTTCAGTCCGTGGGTGTGTTTGAGGACCGCAGATATCTCTGGTTTTTAGAATCTGGTTTTTCAACAAGTGGTTGAAATGAAAAGAGAGAAACCTATGTTCTCTTTTCAGCCACATGCTGGAAAAATCAATTCTAAAAGCCACAGATATCCAGGTCCCCAAACACGGCCACTGTCAAATACAAAATACGAAATCATATATCTTAATCATGAACCAGATATGTGATACATACTCCCTCCGTCCCAAAACAAGTGCCCTGCTATTTTTTCAAGCATTTTGAGTTAGTAATTTGACTAGCAAAACAGTGCGAGAATTTGTTAGTTATTTTCATGGAGTTGCAGCCTGATCCTAACTTTACATTATTATGAACATAGTAATAACTTATTGTTTGTTTTGCTAGTCAAATCATCACCTCAAAATGCTTAAAAAACAGCAGGACACTCATTTTGGGACGGAGGGAGTATATCCTACATGATATTTTGCTCTTTCTGAATAGGCCAAAAACCTAAGCTTAGTGCTTGAGGACTTAGAAAACAAATGCATAAAAGGTTCTAAAGTAGCAGACAAATCTTTCCGAAAACATGTTAGAAGCCAAAACACAAAAGTCGTTAAGTAAATGTCCTCCACTCTTCTTCAAAAAGCTGACAGCCCCAGGAGAACAATAAACAGTCAATCGGGTTGATCTCAGAATATTGTGAACTATTAGATTTAGAATATATTGATAGCTCGTTTAACCATTTTGGGCAATTTTATGTTTTTAGCGTTCTAGGCTATTTAAATCATTGTAGGCCTCTGGCCAAATCAATCTTTTCACATGTTATTGAATAAAATTCAGATTTCTTAGTTTTGAGAGTCGTGATCATTTCCGAAGACAGTTCGTGTTCTTCGTGGCGTTTCCCGACTGCGTCAAAATATTGGATTCTTGTTGTATGGTAATAAACATAGTTGTCAAAATCGAGATTCAGATCATCAGTCGAAATTTCCCTGAATCGTGAATCATAAAGATTCAATTCAAATCTCCTCAAGTACATAGAATACATATCCCTTAAATCCGTAAAGCATCTAGGAACAATACATTCATATTTCAGGAACAAGTAAACACAAAACTTCAGAAAATTGCTGCCATAACAAGTCAATTCTGACAACTATGGTAAAAAATAAGTTCATATATTTATAGACAGCAGAAAATTTTTACAGTGTCAATTCTTACAAAGTACAACATCAGTGATTAGATGGCTTGAGATGTTGGTGGTCCAAATTTTGTAGGCTTTTAAACAAACTAGAGAACTAAAATAAGGGATAACAAAGAAAATTGAAGTGGAAGTATGAACTACTTCACCAAGTGACACTCACCGAATAGCCAAAGAAGAAGAGAGATAGCGATTGGATAGTTTGGTTTCTCAATTTCATCTAGTCAAACACAAACAAATAGGGCTCTTTTGTGGCGAAACTTTTGGCCAAACATCAGCAAATTCATGCTTCTTTCCCTCGATGTAACAGAAAACCATTGGGAATTCCTTTGCACAAACATGGTAGCAGTTTCAGGTCTCTCTGACAGGTTGAATTAATTCAGTTCTCAAATTTTTGTTCCCTTTCTTCCCTAGTGATATCTAGCCGCATCAGCCATCACGGCTTTTGAAGACACCTAATCGGATAAACTTCAATGCGCAAAAACCAGCGCGCGCGTCGTTGCCACGTACCAATTCAAATACACGCAAAATCAGCCCCCGTGCGCATCATTACGATCTAGGATCCCTAGAGTCGTGCCTTCTGTTTTTTTAGGGTTTTAGGCGTGACGTCAGCATCGACCTGTGATTGCGCGATCCGGCGGTGACGGTTGCGATTCGACCACTGAAAGGACGCGAATCTTCAGTGCTTTTGAATAAATACTTCATGCCCTCCATTGTTGCAGAGTATTGCTTCTCTCTCTAAAGTGGATGTTTTCTGAGAGCCTTCGAGACCAAATACAGATAATCAATCATCAGTTCTTTCTTGCCAATCGTCTTCTTCAACTTGCTTCATCATCACAAGGTTGGCTTTGCTCGATTTTCATTAATGTACTCCATACTTTCGAACTGCTTTGAATTTGAGAAACCCAAAAGAAAATCGTTTGAAATACGCCATGCCTTAATACTGTTGAGAGGGTTTCTTTAAACCCTAAAGATCGAAACGACTTAAAACGAAGATCTGCTGCAATTTTGAAATTCTGAATCTATAATCAAACCAGAACTGTTCATCTTCCTTTTTGACGATTTTAAAACGTAGAACTGCTTCTTGAATTTGAACTAAAGGTGGATATATTTCTTCCCCCCCCCCCTTTTTCTTGCTTTTCTGTAGAAATGGCCAAGACAAAAGCCTCCAAATCTGTGAAAGAACCCGAAGAAATTCCTGATCTTCCCAAGACCTTGTGGAAGAAAACTCCATATCTAGGTGGGAAAGATTTTTATCATGCTAGGGTTAAAGTAAAGAATTTACCAGCTCCCGCTACTGAAGATCTGCTACTGTTGAACCCTCTTACAACTCCAGCCAGGCTGGAGTTAATTGACTCCAAGGACATGGTAAGATTAAGTGTTGAAAATGGGTTCTTCCCCCATACTGAAATTTCTACCCAGGCATTCGTGCAAAAGATGGATTTAATGGATGAGTGGATTGACCATGTGCTAAGTCACCATCCCATCACACTAGACAAGGCTGGGCTCTATTTTGCTGTTAGGGATACGAAGGGTGCTGCCGTGAAGCTGAATCAAACCATGCTTCTAAACCTTCTTTCTCGCTACTCACCTGCGACTCATACTTTTCATTTTGCAGAGTTTGAAGCCGCCCCCACCTTGGAAGATGTTCAAATTCTGTATGAACTTTCATCTATGGGCGAAGTCGATCCTTTGACTGCCTGGTCCAGAGCTCACTCTCTATGCGCAGATGGAGGAGTGTTTGACCGAGGTAAAGAAAATTTCTACCCGTTGGACATCTGCAGAAGTACTTCCCACATGGCAGCTGGTTGAGACCTCCGCGAAAAACACTTGGGGCAAATAGGTGCAATACTTCTTTCGCGACCATGCAAATAGTAAGATCACCAAAGAAATACTGGAAAATGATCCAGAAGCGATGAATTATATAGAGGGAAAGGGGTACCATCTGACCTTATGCGGCTTCCTCTGTGCCTGGCTGTCAAGGTATTTGATCGACGGTCATCCTCATGACGGGGTCTTTTATCATGTCCTGCCCCTTACTGTTAAGTTGACCCTTGGCCAGAAAGTCGCGCTTGGGCCTCTAGTGCTAGGCACCTTGTATCATCGGTTAGATCAGCTTGTGGTCGCAATTGAGGAGTCGCGTGGGCGTCTTGATGTGTTAACCTTTGTCAACATTTCGTTTCTTACCAATTGGGTCTTTGAAAGGTGGCCTTCTTATGCTCCTGTTCCTTCGAAACAAAACATGTGGAACGTTCCGGGTGCGAAGAATGCACTTCCCAGTGGGAGAGTTGCCCGATGGTATATGACTAATCTTCCCAAGTGTTCATGGAGTTTGGTGTGCGACGATCGGAGAAAATTTACAGCCAGGCCTTACACTACTCGCATTGATAATGTGCGATTTTTCCCGCGGCTGTACCCTAGTAGTGATGGCTCTTATTCAGACGATACCCTTCTTAAGGGACATGATCGCTACAGCGAATTCTTCTGCTGGTGCTTAAGAGGTTCATTACCTGCCCTTGCCGAAAATGTTTCTGAGATAACTCCCAAGTACGAGCAGATCACAGTCGATGTTGACCCAACTCGCGTCTCACCTCAGTTTGGCTTTGATGCAGTGGCTCCTTCCATTTGGCCCAAATCAATCAAAAGAAATTGCTACAAGCGACTGCTGATAAATAAGTGTAAATCGATCCTTCTTAGCAACTTGCCTTTCACCCAACCTTCGGGGAGTCGTGTAGGTCGCCTTACCAAGAATTGGATCGCTTACTGGAATGCTCAACACGCCAGATTTGATGTATCCTCAACTCCTCGTCCCAGCAAAGCTCCTGCGATTAAAAGGAATGCTTTTCCATTCCGTCCGAATTGCAGTTTGGACGATTCCAAGTATGGTTTTTATTCCTTGCTTGATACTGACAACCACTTGTGCCCAGCCACTATTCTTGAGGAGAAAATGACTGCTGTTAGAGGTCGAGTCGCACGCGTAATCCAGTACAGTGAAGACTTTGCCAAGGTAAACAATTCTCCCTTATGCTTGAAGGACTCATCTCTTTAACACGTTGAAGTTTACACCAAATTTTCTTTTTCAGTGCTACTTGAGGAGGTTTGCATCCGGAGAGCGCTCCGCGTCCTTGGTCAATTCCATTGTTAAAGCAAAAAGGCAAAGTGTTAACTGTGTGTGAGAGAGATGCCTAAGTGTACACCTCAAGTAGAGAAGAAGAACACAAAGAGTTGTAGGTGTGTGTAGGGAGAGAGTAAGCACTGATAACTGTGTGTGAGAGAGAGACAGTAGGCTATGGTGCTAGACCAGTGTGTCTTGTTGTCTTATCGTGTCGCAACGGAGAGCATAACGATCCTATATATAGTGGGGAAGTGACCGTTGGGGGGTTTAGTGCACCATAAATGGCGGCTTAATGATAGAACCCCCAACGGCACGTTCGACCGTGTATATAGGAACCGTTACGTATCTGCCCGCAAGTATCGGAGACCGTTATGAGATCAGCCGCATTAATGGGACACGTAAGCCTAGGATCTCTCAGTCAGTTACCAGAGGTCGCGCGCAAGCTTGGTTGTCGCATGCGCGCGACGGACCTTACCCTAGCCTCCAAACCACTAAGTCCCTACAAGTCCCGTGTTATGGTGCGCGGGGGCTCTGTCTCGTAGCCCCCACGTGGATCAACACGGGTGGTGATCCGGTGTGGATGGAGCACAGCTAGGTGTGCTGGATGACTGCCACGTGGCTGTGATCCTTCTATCTGGAAAGCACTATCTACAGCTTTTTAGCGGAATCCAATTATGGTTCATCTTTGAACAATTTTCCCTTAAACCAAAGGAGACCTTCTTGCAATGGGGTGTCATGAAGTAGCCGTAAGGATGTACCGGGCACGTCTCATTACAAATTCCATTACAGACAAAATGAGAACTTCATTCATACTCCAACAAACAAGGCACTAAACATCCTAAATAAAAAGAAATTAAATATACGCAGTGTATAAAGGAACTCATAATCCAATATTTCCAATTCAGGCACAGCCAACTTTAAGCCTACAGGGGGTGATTCGTCCGTAGTTGAAACCAAGGGCAGATTATTCTTCAGGAAAAGTAATCCAAATAACATTCCAGATACTTAATTATCAATTGGAGTAAAAGAAGAAATGTTTGCTACACTCTTCCAATACATCTTTGCATTATCTATCACCAGAAACTAGATATTGTTTTCACCAACTCTCATATAAGTAGTTGCCTCTTATTTTTCCAGTGCCTTCACACCCTAAATAGTTCAATTTACCTAGAGCAAAGTAGTTTTCGGCATTCAAACCCAGTATTGTGTTGAATCAAAACACTGCAATTAAGAGGTTAATACCTGTTAATTTAATGATAGACCTCTATTTTTTTCCTTTCTGAGACAACTCACCAACTAAGCAACATATTAAATTGCCCCACATCCAATTAGGAAAGAGTTGAACTTATTAAACAGGCGAATCAAATGAAAAGAGTCCAAATTACGTTACCCCAATAGATTGATCCGAAGACGGAGGCTCAACTCGACGAAGAGCTCAAACATCTGACCTAAATCAGCCGCATTTCCGTGTGAGTAGAGGAGAGTAGCAGTGGCCTTTGGATGCTTGATGTGAACGGCCACGATTTCGTTGCCTCGTCGAGTCCGGAGCTTCAAGACGTCGACGTCGTCCCTCCTCGGGACCTCCGGTATGTAGAGACGGCCGGAGGAGGAGTCGTCGGCGATCACAGTGTAAGATGGCGGGGTAGGGGGGAAGAAAGCGAACTTAGCTGCAATCGAAGACGTGATTCCACCCATCTTCGGAAGAAGGGTTTGGGTTTCATAAAGCCGCTCACTTTTGCTGTTCTTCTCTTCAGATCGAATAATCGGAGAGAGGATGGATGGAGCTAGTGGGAGTGGCAGTTATGTTCGGTGGATTTGGCTCTTAGGGCTTCTGTCAGCTGGTGCTCAGCTCAGAGAGAGAGAGAATCTAGAGAGGGTAACGGCCTCTTTGAACTTCTTGGGGTGTGTGTGAGAGGGAGACAGTGAGGACAGGACAGGAGAGGAGAGAGAAGCGCACATGTAGACTTCGCAGGCAGGGGTACCGATGGGGATCTCCGGTTTCTGTATTCGGTTTTATTATTGAATATTTTAGGAAGTACTATTGCTTTTTCATTATAGAAATTAGAAAGGTGGATAACACAGAGGATAGCCTTCTAGCATGTTTGGTAACAGCAGAAAATCTTAATAATGTTGTCAAACCCGCGGGTTGACCTGTAAACCCGCCGGGTCTACGGGTCTATACTTGGAAACGGGTCAACTCACTTTAAAACCCGTAATATTGCAGACCCGGTATAGACCCGTTAAAACCCGGTAGACTCGTAAACCCCCAGGTTAACCCGCGGGTTTACCGAGTTTATTAATTTGCGAACAAGCACAATTTTTTAGGGTGAAATTGTAGTTCTTATAAAATTAGGGGTAGGGTTACACTTTTCATTAACAATTACCTTATCAATTTATCAGTATCTACTCTCCACAAGCGACCAGATCTATTCTCCACCAGTGACGGTCGTTCTCTTGATAAAGTAGTTGATTTTGGGGCTTCATAAAGTAGTACTGTTATTGTTTCTTCTTGATTTCTATATTGATTGATTTCAGTAGTTGATTTCCATATTGATTGATTTTTGACACTGAATTTGCTAAGAAAATTGTGCTTTATAAAGTAGTATTGTTATTGTTTCTTCTTGATTTCTTTTGTTGCTTGTACTGTTATTGTTTTTGTTGTATTCTTTCTTTATGCTGTTATTGTTTCTGGTTTTACACTAACTCAATTGTTTGCTTCTCTTTACATAGATGGCTACAACTGGAAAGAAGAGAAAAAAATGCACCTGGAGCTAGAACTGATCCTGGTTGGGAACATGGCACAGCCATGGATGAGAGGGGAAAAAATGTGAAATGCATGTATTGCGGTGAAGTGCGTGGAGGGGGGATAAATCGGCTTAAACATCACCTAGCTGGTACTCATGTGGACACCGATATATGTGGAGCTGATTCTGAAGATGTCAAACAGAAATTTTATAATCTATTGCATAACCAAGCTGTTGAGAAAAATAACATGCGGACGAGATTTTCAAATTTTGGTGATGAAGACAATGAAGAAGTGGAGATTCTGCATTGTGGTGACGTTAGTGGGAAAGATAAGAGTGGTTGCAGCAGCCGCAGTAGCATCGGTAGCAAAAGCACGGCCACAGGTACTCTTGATCCCTTTGTGAGAAGAACAAAGCAAACAACCTTGAACCAAAAATTCAAGAAAGAAGAGAGGGAAAAGGTATGTCAACAGATTGCTAGATGGTTTTACACCAGCGCCATTCCATCTAATGCTGTGAATAATCCCGAATTCCCGATAATGTTAGATATGGTAGCGAGATATGGAATTGGACTGAAACCCCCTTCTTATCATGAGATTAGGGTGAAGTTCTTAAACAAAGAAGTCCAAAGAACATTGTTATTGATTGAAGAATTTAAGGAAGAATGGAAAAAAACTGGATGCACAATCATGTCTGCTGGTTGGACCGATAGGAAGAGGAGGTCAATTTGCAACTTCCTAGTGAACAGCCCTAAAGGAACTGTGTTTCTGTACTCACTTGATACCTCAGAAATTAGTAAGACGGTTGAGTGTGTCTATCGTATGTTAGATTCAATTGTGTAACAGGTTGGAGAAGAAAATGTCGTACAAGTTGTGACTGATAATGCTGCAAATTACAAGGCTGCTGGTGAGATGCTAATGGCGACCATACCTCACTTATTTTGGACACAGTGTGCTGCTCATTATATTGACCTAATTCTTGAAGATTTTGAAAAGCATGTGAAGTTGCATAAAGTTACAATTGCAACGGGTAGGAAGGTGTGCACTTTCATCTATTCTAGGACAATGTTACATGCTTGGATGAGGCAGTTCACTAATGGGAAGGAATTGATAAGGCCTGCTGTTACTCGTTTTGCTACGGCGTACCTGACATTGGCACGTCTTCATGAGGAAAAGTCAAATTTGATTAGATTCTTCACATCCGCTAAATGGAAAGGAAGCAAGTTTGCTAAATTGGCCTTGGGGAAAAGAGTGGAAGGCATAATTTTGGATGGTCGTGGCTTTTGGGTACACGTAGTTGCTTGTTTACAAGCAGCCATGCCCTTGGTGAAGGTTCTTCGTATGGTTGATTCTACTCCTGCTATGGGTTTCATTTACGATGCCATGGATCGTGCAAAGGAGAAAATAGCACAAAACTTCAATAACGTCAAGAAGAGGTAACTCATACATGTATATTTGCTAAGTTTTTAGTTTATTTAATATTTAATATAACTTATCTTGCTTTTAGTATTGTTTTATGACGTTCCGGAATCATAATGGATTGTACATGGCTAGATTAACACCATGAGAATGAGAACAAACATACATTTGTTGCTTACTTTTTTGAAACTTTGTTGCACATCTGTGACTACATGGTTTTTTTTTGGTTAGTTTTGGGTAATGGCTCTACATGTAAAGCATAAGAAACCAATAACATAAAAGTTGTACAAAACCTAACACAAACTAAAAGTTAAAAAACCACTACATTACATGGTAACAAAGAGACAGAAACAAAGGGATGGTAGGGGTTAAACCCCAGGCAACATCTCAAGAGACTCACATTCAGTGGACATCAAAAGCAAATTGGGTAATGGCTCTGCAGGTGACAATAACAGGGTCTTCAACTCTGGTGTGGATCCTAGAGTTCCTCTCCCTCCAAATGCAATAAATAGCAGCAGCAAAGCACCTTTTAAGCTTATGATTCCTTGCAGATTTAGCTCTAAAAGAAGTGGACATGTAAGTGATGAGAAGCCCCCAACCAATTCTGGGTAGCTTGACATCACATAGAGCTTCAATATGGTGCTGGACCAGTAGGGAGAAAGAACAAGCAAAGAATAGGTGGTTATGACTTTCATCAAAATGTTTACATAACAAACAAACTGATGAAGAAACGTCTTTTTTTTTAAAGATAATTTATTAGAAACCAAATTTAAGGGCTACATTTCTTTTCTTGTCGATTACAACTAACCACAACTTGGGAACGGAAGTCCACTCTTCACTATCTAGCGTGTGACGGGTTAGTTAATGAGCTGCATTATTCGAAGCTCTTCGCATAAATTTCATGTAACCTTTCAGAAATTCTTGACTTCTCTTGAGATCTCCTCTTTGATTTGCTTCACCACCGTTCTATCTTCTTCATCTCTCTCAAGTAAATGGAATTGGTTCATCAAAATCTTTGCATTTTCTTCGCCGATGATCTTTTGCACACCCATGGTTGCAGCATACTTAACTCCGATCTACAACGCAAGAGCCTCCGTCTGTTTTGCCCGATTTCCCCACCTGAGATGAACTGCATGAGCCTTCAGAACTTCCCCATTATGGTTTTGGATCACCATTCCGACGTTGGCCATCCGGTGGATATAAGACATGTAACACAATGAAGATTTCTTGGGGGCTTAAGTGCAATAATTCAAAATTGGTATAAATGTAATTTTCTACTATCTCAAAACTTATGATAAGTCCCCAGACTAACTTCGAGAGAATATCCGGTGGTTTTGTGTGCTCTGGAATGTAATTTCAAGTCACTGTGGAGCAATTATGTAATTACTAAGAAAGATTGGGGAACATATGTAATTCCTCAAATTTGAATCTCAAGCTAAAATTTGGCCAATATGAAATTACTGAAAGTTGAGGAATAAATTGGAATATCCTATGATAACAGGGGTGTGTACGAGAGAATCCTGCAGAGAGAATTCAATATACACCAAGAGTAGAGGATAGAAAAGACACAGGAAGTGTAGGGTTGTGTGTAGGGAGAGAGTAAGGCAATAGCATTGTATGAGAGAGAGACAGGATTTTGGCAGAGCTTTCGCGTATCTCAGGTGGTTCTTCCCTGTATGGAAGGGTTAACGCTCCTATATATCACGGAGAATGTGATCGTTGTAGTGTGGTTAATGCGCCCATCAATGGCGGCTTAATTAGCTTAACCACAAAAGCACGTTCGTCCGCGTATATAGGTACCGTTACAGCACGTTATCCGCGTATACCGGAACCGTTACGAGGTTGACCGGGTTTGACCGGGTTGACCGAGTTTATGGAGCTCGTGCCATAAATCTCTCAAAAGCAGTTACTAGGGGTCGCGCGCAGGCTTGGCTGTTGCGCGCGCGCAACAGGACTTACTCTAGCCTCCAAACCACTAAGTCCCTACAAGTCCCGTGTGGTGGTATGCGAGGGCCCTGTCTCGCAGCCCCCACGTGGATCAGCGCGGCTGGTGATCCAGTGTGTGTGAAGCACAGTATGGTGTGTTGGATGGTCGCCACGTGGCTAAGATCTTCCTGTCCAGAAAGCACTATCTACATTAGCCCCCTTTCTGCGCGTGAAGACTCATAGCCGGATAGGCTTCCATGCGCAGGAACCAACGTACGCGTCGCCGCCACGCACCAATTCAAATACACGCAAATTCAGCCCACGTGCGTGTCATTATGACCTAAAATACCTAGAGTCGTGCCGTCTGGTCTTTTAGGGTTTTAGGCGTGACGTCAGCTTGTCCTGTGATTGCGCGATTCGACAGTGACGGCTGCGATTCGACTACTGAAAGGACGCAACCCTTCATTGTTAGTTGATAAATACTCTCTGCTCTCCATTGTTGCAAAGCATCACTTATTTCTCTTAAAGTGAATGATATCCGGAAGCCTTCAAGAGCAGATTCAAATAATCAATCATCAATTCTTTCTTGTCAATCGTCTTCTTCAACTGTCCGAATCCAAGCAAGCTTTACCAAAACAAGGTTGGCCTTGATCAATTTTGTTTAATGTATCGATATGTGCTTTGAACTGTATTGGATCTGCAAACCCATGACTATCTGAAACATACCATCCATTGGAAACTGCGAAGGAGACCTTGCTCTTTAAACTCAGAATTGATTTAATCCCCAAATTGTAAGAGTTTTGAATGTAGGGTTTCTGAAATTCCCAGTAATGTAAACGATTCTGAATCTTCGAACCCCAAAATTAACACTGAACTATTCATCTTTCTTCTGACAGAGATTCAAACTCCAAATTGAACTGAGATACAAACTAAAGTATGTGTATTTCTCCCCCCTTTTTTCTTGCTTTTCCGCAGGAATGGCAAAGACAAAAGGAACCAAACCCGTTAAAGAGGTCGAAGAAATACCTGATCTTCCCCAGACCTTATGGCGGAAAGCCCCCTATCTGGGTGGCAAAGACTTTTACCATGCTAGGGTTATGGTGAAGAACCTGCCAACCCCTATTCCTGCTGAAGAGTTGAAAACACTGACCCCTCTTGTTAACGCGGCCATGCTCGAATTGATCGATTCCAAGGATGTGGTTCGATTAGGGGTTGAGAATGGGTTTGTCCCGTACACTGCGATTTCCACTCGGGCGTTTGTTCAGAAACTGGACTTTATGGATGAGTGGATTGACCACGTATTGACCCATCATGCCATCGCTTTGAACGATGCTGGCATATATTTCGCAGTCCGTGCTATGAAGGGTGCTGCCGTGAAGCTGGACCAGTCCATGCTTCTAAACCTTCTCTCGCACTACTTGCCTGCGACTCACACATTCCACTTTGCTGAGTTCGAGGCCGCTCCCACTCTTGAAGATGTACACATGTTGTATGATCATTCTCCTATTGGTGAGGTGGATCCCCTGAGTCCCTTGAGGACTGATTCAGAGCTTGCTTTTTACAAGCAGATAGAGGAATGCTAGTCACAGGTAAAAAAAATTCCACCCGATGGACACCTGCGAAGCTTCTTCCCGACTGGCAACTGGTTGATACGTCTGCGAAGAATACTTGGGGCAAGTGGGTGCAGTACTTTTTCCGCGATTATGCAAATAGTAGCCTCACGAAGAAACTCCTGAGCGAGAACCCGAAGGCTAAAAATTATGTGAATGGAAAAGGCTATCATCTGACTTTGTGTGCCTTTCTCTGCGCCTGGCTATCGAGGTATTTAATTGATGGCCATCCCCATGATGGGGTTTTCTACCATGTCCTTCCTCTTGCCGTGAAACTGACCCTTGGTCAAAAGGTCGCACTTGGGCCTCTAGTCTTGGGCACCCTGTACCATAGATTGGACCAACTGGTTGTAGCAACCAAGGACTCGCACGGTCGCCTCGATGTGCTGACCTATGTCAATATTGCATTCCTGACTATGTGGGTCTTCGAGCGATGGCCCTCTTATGCTCATGTTCCTTCTAGGCCCAGTAAGTGGTGTGTCCCAGGTGCGGAGGAAGAGCGTAATAGTGGCAGAGCTGCGAGATGGTTTGGAACTCACTTTCCTAAGTGTACCTGGAGCCTGATATGCGACGATCGCAGCGAGTTTACAGCTAGGCCTTATGCCACGCGCATTGAAAATGTGCGATGGTTCCCAAAATTGTATCCTTCCAAGGCTGTTGCTTTCTCGGAAGATCTTCTTTTCGAGGGCGAGAAGCGTTTCCACGAGCGCTATCGCGAATTCTTCTGCTGGTGTCTAAGAGGCTCTCGTCCTGCTCTTGCGGAGTATGTTCGCGAGCTTACTCCTAGGTACGAGAGGATCACGGTGGATGTCGATCCTACTCGCGTTTCTCCCCATTTTGGCTTTGATGCGGTGGCACCATCGATCTGGCCGCAGTCCATCATAAGGGGCTGCTACAAGTGACTACTGTCTGGCGAATGCAAGACGATCTTAAGGATCAATCTTCCCTTCGAGCAGCCCCCAGGTGACCGCGTGGGTGGCTACTCCAAGAATTGGGTCGCTTATCTGAATACCCAGCAAACAAGGTTTGAGACGCGGTCGACCCCTCGGCCAAGCAGAGCTCCTGTAATCAAGAGAAATTATTTCCCTTTCCGTCCCAACTGTAGCCTGGACGACACCCAATATGGCTGCTATTCGTTGCTGGACCACGAGAATCACTTGTGTCCTTCCACCATCCTTGAAGAGAAGATGGTCGCAGTTAAGAAAGGCGATTCACATGTCATGAAATACAGCGAAACTTTCGCCAAGGTAAACAATCTCTTTTGCACGTGTTAATTTTCTTTATTCCGATGCGTCGAAACTTATGCTCCATTTTCTGCTGTAGTGCTATGTGAGGAAGTTCGCATCTGGTGAGCGCTCCAAGTCGCTGATCACTACCATTGTCGTTGCGAGAAGGCACGGAGAACCAGTTCGGCTAGCAATGAGAATGGCTCCCGCAGTAGAGGCCCGAATTCGCGAGGTCATGGATGTTTTTGCTGACTCTCTGATAGACAATACTCCAGCCTTGTCTCCACCCAGGAACGATCCATCTCCTCCAGCAACTGCTGCTCCCAGGACAAAGAGACCAAGGCAAAAGGGAATTACAATCTCTTCCCCTAGGAGCACTCCAACTTCCCCTCCTGCGAGGTCCCTCATTTCCAGGGACAAAGGTAAAGGTCGCATGCCAAGCAAGGCGCGGAAAGAGCTCGCAGTGGAGACCTTTGTTCCGTTTGGTCAGGAGGAAGATGAGGAGGAGAGAAGGGAGGCGAGAGAAAGGGGTGATGATGAAGAATAAGAAAGATTCGAAGATGTCAGAGAAGGAGAGAGGGACGAGATACAAGAGGAAGAGTCGAGAGGTATCTCAATCGTACTTCTCTTTTCATTATCTTAACTTTTGCAATCTTGACTGAACAGTTTGTTCCTTTGCAGATGATGATGATGAGACCATCAGCGGCCTTTTGGCCAATAGGCAGAAGAGGGGCTCTCACTCTGGTGTTTCCAATGAAACCATAGACGAGGACATCCTTGCGGAGTCTAGGAGAACAGCTGCGGAGGCTGCTGAAAGAAGAAGAAATCGAGAAGAAGAGGAGATTGAACGCGTAAAGCAAAGGAGCCTGGAAGAGCACATGTCGACGACTTGGTCGCGTCCAACCGATGAGGAAGATGCGGTTCCAGAAGATGCGGCTCCTGAAGTTGACGAGGATGATGCGGTTCAAGAAGAAGATGCAGCTGCTCTGGAGCAAGTCCAAGCGGACTTCGAAGAGATCGCAGGCGGTAACGAAGGTGAGATTTTTAATCTTGCGGTAACTTACCGAGATGTGATTGTTGGTGCATTAAATCATGGCTTATCGAAAGCTGACATTCGCCGCTGGCTAGTAAGCAAGTGCGGTGAACCTTCATGTAATCGTTTGAACAGCATTTTTGAACTAGGCTTAGTAACCCGATCATCATCATGACTGGTTTCTTCGTACCCCAGGTCACGCTCACCTTAAGGATATGCTTAACGAAGACACATTAATAGGGCATGGTATTCCGTCCTTAGCATATGACGAAGATGATACAATCCCACCTACGCGTGGAGGTGCTCGCTCTTGGTTTACCAAAATAATGAAATATTGTTTGACACAAGTTACCTCACATCATCATGTCTTGTATCGCAGGTAATGCTGGTGAAGCCATGCTGGGACAGAGGAGTTAACCTTCTGCCTCTTATGTCCCGGTGCCAAGTTCTCATACCGAGAAGCCCGTCGCAGCTGCTGAGTATGCAGGAGAGCCCTTAGAGGATATCATCGAAGTTTTCGATGATGCCGAGGCTGACACCGTGCTGATGGAGGAAGATACCAATGCTGCTACTGAAGACATGGGAGCAGACACTGCTGAGGCTGGGATTCGTGAGCAGATCACGGGAGATGTTGGATCACATGCGAATGTGAATGTTCAAATGAGTGCTCGCGAGGAATGAGCCTTTTGCACCTGAAGGCGTTCTTAACCGCGCAACAGCTTTTACTATTGCCATTCCTTCAACAGGAGTTGAGCCTCCAGAGATTCCTCAAGCATGGAACTTTTGGAGTTCACAAGTAGGAGCTGCAACCATACCTGGTGTGGCCTATACCCTTCCTGCCAACTATGATGAGCTAGAGCTCGCAGCTGATAGGAGAGCAATGGAGCGAGGACAGTCTTCAGCTGCCCCAGTAATGCGCATCCCTTCCTTGCGCGAGATCCTTGAAGGAACTGGTACGTTACCATTATTGTCGTTCGCATCTTTCATTCTTCATTTACAAGCTTGATATTCTAACTTGAATCAACATGGTTAGGTTTGAAGCAAGCTGATGTGGACTGGATGGTCCAAATGCGTCTCTCATATCCTCGATCATTTGAGAGGTCCTTGGAGATAGAGCCTTTCAACAGGAAGCTGTTCTTGACCGAGGCCATCTGGAGTTTAGAGCAGAAGTCTGCGGCTACACCTGCGACCATCTCTCCTCAGAGCACGCAGTTGCTTTTCAGCATGTGCCAAGGCCTTCAAGCAAAAGTTCAGGGCAAGCTGGGCTTCGGGTACCTTGTCAACAGGGTCACCCAGATTCGCGCGGTTGTGAATTTGAAGCGCGGCTTCCATAACCTCGCAGCTGAGGGGAAAAATGTGGAGAAGAAAAGGCAGAAAGCTGAAGAGGCTGTGAAGCTCTTCCATGAAATGAGCGCCAACTATGAGCAGTTGAAGCGATAAGTGGAGCAAGTGACAAATTTGTCACGTCAGTTTACTTCTGATGACTCCCTGGTCAAAGGCTTGTCTTTCGTTGATTCATGGCAACATCAAGTTGTGGAACCTGAGTTTGTGCTTTGCGCCATAGAAATAGCTTCCAAGATCTTCTTTACGAGGCTTATTGATCTTCATATCCATCATAAAGAAGATGCACATAATACATCATGCTTGCTCGAAGAATTTTCTTCGTCTATTATGTTTGCAGGTCGTGTTTCCGGCCGCCTCCCGGCGAGGTGCAGCGCCGTACTGACCTTCTTACCGATTTGTAATGAACGGCGGATTTCTCCTCTAGCTTTCCCGGAGGAGAATTTCTCGCCTCCACGTTCTTGAACTCGGGGTGGCGAGCCATTGTGCTCGTCTCCGTGGACAAGGAGCCTCTTTCCCTAGGAGTTGCTGCTTGCCTGTTCTTCACCACCGCATACGCCAGAACAGGTGGTTCCTCAGGAACATCTCTTGGGGTGATGATCAGACAGAGACCTTGTCAGATCCTGGGATCTTGAAGGTGGCGTCGCATAGCCTTTGTGACGTTTGTAGGACGTTCATTTTACAGCAAGACCCTACTTGCGACAGATCTTTGGTCGCAGACCACTATGTCGCACAGCCTTTGTTAGGACCAGTAGGCCGATCCTTTTACAGTAAGGATTTCCCTTCTGTGTAACTTTCTCCTGTAAGCTACTATATAGATGCATGTAAGCCATTTTGGCTATGTAACTAGCTCAGTCTGAGCTTTTCACTTGTATACTGCTATCTAGACAGATAAATTGTAAGTCATTTTGACTCATAATAATAAATCGCTTTGTATGATTTGCTGTTATTGTCACAACAAATTGCTACATTCGCATGCGTATTGGCAAACTTCACTTTTTGTAGTGTCATATTCACGCTTTGTGTTATCGCTATGACTTGCTATCTTAGCAGATGAGAACTGCTATCTTAGCATATTATAGAAATCATTCGTGAGAACTGCTATCTTAGCAGATGAGTTTTTAGATCGTTTGAGATCGCATTTGCATAGCTTTGCTATCTTGGCAGATAGGCTTGAAAATTACTTAAGATTAGACTCAAGTATGGTTGCTATCTCGGCAGATAGGCCTGAGATCAATTCAGATCGCGTTTGCTTAATGCTGCTATCATGGCAGATAGGCTTGAATTTCAGCTAGGATCATATTCGCATAGTGCTGCTATCACGACGGATAGGCTTAAAGATCACTTAAGATCGTGTTCGCATAGTGCTGCTATCATAGCAGATAGGCTTAAAGATCACTTAAGATCGTATTCGCATAGTGCTGCTATCACGGCGGATAGGCTTAAAAATCACTTAAAATCGTGTCCGCATAGTGCTGCTATCACGGCGGATAGGCTTGAAGATCACTTAAGATCGTATTCGCATAATGCTGCTATCGCGGCGGATAGGCTTAAAGATCACTTAAGATCGTGTTCGCATAGTGCTGCTATCACGGGGGATAGGCTTGAAGATCACTTAAGATCGTATTCGCATAATGCTGCTATCGCGGCGGATAGGCTTAAAGATCACTTAAGATCGTGTTCGCATAGTGCTGCTATCACGGCGGATAGGCTTGAAGATCACTTAAGATCGTATTCGCATAATGCTGCTATCACGGCGGATAGGCTTTCGCTATTGAGGAATGAAGAAATAAATAAAATGATAAAGACAGCTGAAATCATAAAGTTCTTCCCATTTGGGAGAAGTCTTTTATTATAGAATACTCTCATATGGGAGAGGTAAGATTACAATTCCCTCATATGGGAGAGAAGATGTTTGAATCTTTAACAATACAAGCATAAAGTAGGCATTGCAATTTAACGCATGTAATGAGAGGAGTTAAGGATAATACTTCTTAATCCAGCACATATTGACTGAGCTTGGGGTTGAGGCCGTCCCATGTAGCCTTTGTATATTGCAATAGCCACTATCGAAGACTTCTTTGACTTCGAAGGGGCCTTCCCAGTTGGCTGCGAATTTTGGGTGAGCCGCCTCCCGCATGCAATGGTCCGATGCGCGCAAGACCATATCTCCAACTGCGAAATCTCGACGTTGGACTGTTTTGTTGTACGCGCGGGCGATCCTTTCTTGGTATTGTTTGTTAGTCCGTTTAGCTTGTTCCCGTTTTTCTTCTAACAGGACCAAGTCATGATCGCTTTGATTCTCGTATATCGCATGGAAGGCCAACCTTGCAGAATTGATCTTTACCTCCGCAGGTACTACAGCTTCAGCTCCATAACACAAAAGGAATGGAGAGACTCCTGTAGGCGTCCTCGGAGAAGTTCGATACGCCCACAAGGCTATGTCCAAAGAATCAGCCCATTTCTTGTGGTCGTCTGCGACCATCTTGCTCAAGATTCTCAGCAACGTTTTGTTGGTTGCTTCCGCTTGACCATTCCCTTTCGGATAGTAGGGGGTAGAACATATCTGCCTTATGTTGTATTCCGCTAGCTTCGCAGCTACCTGGCGATTAACGAAGGGGGTACCATTATCCGAGAGAATGGTGTTAGGAATTCCGAACCGGTATATGATGTTCTCTTGGATGAATTGGACTACAGCAAGCGCATTTGATGTTTTCAGCGGTATTGCTTCTACCCACTTGGTGAACAACTCGGTCGCAGTGAGGATAGACTGGTTCCCATGCGAGGCTGGTCGGATAGGGCCAACAAAATCTAGAGCCCAAGTATGAAACGGCCATGGCGTTCCCAGCGCATGTAGATCTAAGGCAGGAGCATGTACTAGGTTTCCTTTGAATTGACACTCCTGGCACCTTCTTACTTTAGCGCGGCAATCTGCTTCCATGGTAGGCCAGAAGTAGCCGACTGTGAGGAGCTGTCTGCATAACTTCGCACCTCCCTGATGTTCCACTTGATGAGAGAGGTCCATCACCTCTTGTGCTTCCTTGCTGTCTAAGCATCGCAGCAGGTTACCCTCGTGGCCTCTTCGCCATAGTATATTTTCTTGCACCACGTACCGTGCTGCTTTCTTCTTTAGTTTCTTGGCTTCTTTTCTCGGCTCAGGCTCAATCCCCTGCGTGAGAAAGTCAAAGAGTGGCTTCCTCCAATCCACGTCGTCATCGACCAGAGCAATTGATAAAGAGTCCTTGATCAGCGCGCAACTCTCGCAATTTCCTTGGATTAACGCCGCAGCCGCTGACATGTCCGACCAATGAATCCCATACCTTTGCGCTTTTCGATAGATTGACACCTCACTTTCCCCACAAGTATGTTGGTGAATCTTGTCTAACATCGCTTGTCCCTCCTGCTGTGAGACGCATCGCATGAGTATTCCGCCTGGGCCTTTATAGTAGACGGTGTTGTCATGTATGCAATAACCCTTTGTGGACGCCCAGTTTTCGTTGCTCGTTCCGTCTGCGATGGCACGCAATATTGACTTTCTCCAGTCTGCATCATCCATGCATTCGTCATCGCACGCGTCCTTTGTCAACGCCGAGGACGTTCGCACTTCAATCGAGATTCTCGCGGGACATTTATCCGCACTAACCTTGGATCCCATGGCAGCTAAAGCATCAGCATGCCTGTTATCTGCCCTTGGGTTGTGCTCGTACCTGACATCGCATAATTGTTGCACCAGCTTCTGTACCAAAGTCCGGTAGGGCAATAGGTTTATCTCCTTCAGACCATACTCGCCCGAGGCTTGTTTGACGATTAGCTTGGAGTCCCCCATAACCGTCAAATTGCTTACCTCTAGTGCCCTTGCTGCGCGAAGACCTGCGATGAGAGCTTCATACTCTACTTCGTTGTTGGTGACTGCGAAGTCAAGCTTTGCGGACATCTGTATGACCTCTCCATCGGGTTTGGTCAAGACTATCCCGATTCCTCCACCTTTCCTTGTAGATGACCCATCAAAATGGAGCGTCCAATAAGGCAACTCAACTGCATAGATCTCAGGACCCTCCAGTTCCTCCTCAATTACAGGCTCATAACTATTATCAGGGAACTGTGCTAGCAAATCCGCCACCGCTTGCGATTTGATTGCCCGGGGTCGAACGCATGTGATGTCGTATTGGGAAATGGTCATATACCATTTTGCCAGTCTTCCCCCAGGAGTAGTGTGAGTCAAAAGATACCGTATAGGATCACTCTTTGTAACCACCACCACCTTGTACGAAGCAAAATAGTGCTTTGACTTCTCTATTACAAAGAATAGGGCAAAGCAATGACGCTTGATGTCCGTGTACCTTGATTCTGCTGGCTGCACTATGCGAGAAATGTAGTAGATCGGCCTTTCTTGTCCCTCATACTCCTGAGCCAAGAGTGCCCCTATAGACCTCTTTGTCGACGTTAGATACAGCAAGAGCGGTGATCCGAGCTGGGGTGCGATCATTACCTTTGACGATGTCAACAGGTCCTTTAGCTTTCCTAACGCAGCTTCGTGCTCTGTAGTCCAGTCATACACAGCATCCTTCTTGAGGAGATCGCTGAAATAGAATGTAATTTCGGCGATCGCCGGGATGAACCTTCGCAGGTAGGATAGCTTCCCTTAGAAAGTCTTCAAGGCACTCTGGTTGTGCGGCGCCGTCATGCTAGTGATGGCCGATACTTTCGCGGGGTCAGGCTCTATTCCTTGACGATGTACTACACATCCAAAGAACTTCCCCGATGTCACTCCGAATGCGCACTTCATGGGGTTCATCTTTAACTGGAAGCTTCTGCATCTGTTGAATACTTTCCGCAAATCCCCCAAGTGATCTGCCTCTTCTTTGGACTTGAGAACCAAGTCGTCAACATAGAATTCTACTTCTTTGTGCATCATATCATGGAACAGGGCCATCATGGCTCGCAGATAAGTTGCGCCTGCGTTCTTGAGACCAAAAGGCATGACTGTGTAATTGAAGACTCCCACCGGAGTGATGAACGCGGTTTTCCGTGCATCTTCAGGGTCCATCTTGATCTGGTTGTACCCACTGAAGCCGTCCATGAAGCTGAACATGCGATGACCCGCGGTCGAATCAATAAGTAGATCGATGTTGGGAAGCGGAAAATCATCTTTGGGACAGAAACGATTAAGGTCTCGGAAGTCCACACAAATACGAAGCTGCCCGTTCTTTTTCACCACATGCACGTTAGCTAACCATGTAGGATGGTGATTTGGCTCGATGAATTTGGAATTCAGAAGTTTGACAATTTCTTGCTTGATCTTCACGTTGATCTCCGGCCTAAAGCTTCTTGTGCTCTGCTTTACCGGTTTGGATCCTGGGATTACATCCAACCGGTGCATGGTGATGCTCGTGTCCAGTCTGGGCATCTCATCGTACTCCCATGCGAATACGTTTTTATACTCGGTCAGAAGCTGCAGTAATCTTTCTTCTTCCTCTCTCGTGAGGTCTGCACTCAGAAAGACTGGCCTCTTCTTTTCTTCGCTTGGGCTTAGGAATACCTCCTTCAGTTCCTGCTTTTGTGGTTTGGGCTTGTCGTCCATGCATTCGGGTCTTCTTTTAGCTTCTCATCTGGAGCGTCTGGTATTGGCTTGTCCAGTTCCATAACCTTCTCAATTTGATTGATTTGCTCAGGGATGCCCCCATGCTCGCGTGGGGACACCCCTGCGCACCTTCATATGCGGTAACATTTCTTCCCGTTGGCGTAGAAGCTCTCTATCTCTTTGCCTTCGGGATCATGCTTTGCTATCCTTTTCAGGGTGTAAACGTTCTTTCGCTGGTAGGCAATCCGTGGTGCCTCTTCTCGCGTAGACGGTTTTTCGTTGGACTCCTCTCTTGTCACCATCACTCCTGCAGGTGACTGATCTTTGATGTCCTCCCAACGAGGTAAAGGATTGGGGTTGAACGGCCCCAGCGTCTGCTCATCTGCCATCTCAGTGAACCATACCGCCTTAGTGAGGTGCGCCTCATCCAGGTTGAAAGGGTTTATCGAGGCTGGTATCTCTACTATTATGTCATTCCAGATAGCTTTCATCACCTGGTGAGCTGTTGAAGGGACCGCATCGAAGCGATGAATCCAGGCCCAACCTATAATCATGTGATACGTAGTGTTCGCATCAATGACATAGAATTTAGCTGAACACTTGATTTTGCCAATCTGGACACCTAGACGGATCCATCCTATCGTCATCCTGGAGTCGCTTCCGAATCCCATCAGCGGGAATGGACGCCTGACAATCTTCTGCTCCGGGATTCCTGCTAGCTTCAGAGTGTTGAGCGAGACAACGTTAACTGCTGCTCCTCCGTCGACGAACGCTCTTTTGAACTCCACGCCATTGATGACTGCCGTTACATACAGAGGCTTCTGGTAGCTCGCATCCGTCTTCTTGTCGCTTGCCGAAAAGGTTATGACATTTTCTGTAGAGCGAGATGCCCTGACAACCTTTCCGTTGGAGACCACGATATCCTCCTTGTAATCTTCCGCTATCCTCAGTATCTCCTTCCGGCATTTCTCCGAGAAGTTCATTTCGTCGAAGAACCTGCTGAACCCGTGCGACCCCTTCATCCGATCGGCACGTTCGTCCTCCGTGTCTATGCTGTAGTCCTCGTCATTGTGGATTTCGGCAACGATGGGTAGACCATCCTCTGCAATCTCTTCAAGGTCCATAATCGAGATCATGGCGACCTCTTTTCCCTTCGGCTTCTGCTCCGCGTGGGCAGGCAGTGGATTGTTTCGCACATCCTGCCTCTGGTCGCTGACAATCAGCTCGCCATTTTTCATCTTTTGGCTTACCATGATTCTGAGCTTCTTGCAGTCAGCCGTGGGATGCATGACCTTTCCGTGACATTCACACCACTTTGGGTCCCTCACCATCTCCTTGGAGGGTGTCCTTTCAAGCGCCGACAAGATTCCGTCTTTACGCCATTGTCTGCACAAATCACTCGCTTCCTCTACCGAACATGGTAGAGGTGGCGCATCGAAGTTTGCGACCTTCGGTTGCTTTTGGGGCGAGACCGTATTCACTTCGGCTTCACGTCCTTTTTTGTAGCTGAATCTCCCAATTTTAAAGGTAGTCCCGCTCGGGGATCTCCCTGAGGCGTGCCTCTTTTTCTGCCTCTCCACTATAGGCTCTATGTTCTTTGTGCATTCTATTAGCTTCGAAAATGTAGGAGTTTGCAGGTTGATAAGCATACCTTTGTACTCGTCTCGCATGCATTGCAGGCATATTTCCATGAGTCTGCTCTCAAGTATCACATCTTTGCATTCCAAGGACTTGGCCCTGAACTTCTTGATGAATGTTACTCCATCCTCCTCGCGCTTCTGATACATCCGCGAGAGATGAATCATTATCACCTTTTCTTCCATCTGGAAGAATTTAGTGTAAAACTTCTGAATCATATCGTCCCAGGTCTTTATGGATCCGGCTTCCAACGTTCTGTACCACTTGTAGGCCACGTTCCCCAGGGATTTCGGGAACTCGCGCATCATCAGCTTAGGATAAGCCCCTATGGCCCCATCACATCGATGAAACGCATGACATGCTCATGGGCGTTTCCATTGACATCTTCGAACTTGTCCCTTTTAGGAGCCTTGTACCCAGCAGGGTTAGGCATGAGGTAGATCTCGCGTGGGATAGGTGGATCGTTGTCAAGCTTTGGGATGATGGTGTCCGCGAACGGTTGATTAGCCAGGATGGTTTCTATGCGCCGCTGCAACGACGTCATACACTCCGGCGCACTTCCCCCAGCAGCAGGAGGAGGGGTTGTTGCAGTTGGAGGCGACACATATACCGCGGAAGGACAAGGAACGTACTCTGGATTCGCATTACCCCACGCTGCTGGCGGAGGGGGCAAAGGATATTGTGAAGACGGGTTAGATGCCAGGATTGGCGGTTGAGGCACGTGAGCGGTAAGGGGCAACATTTGAGCTGTTTGCCCCTGAACTGAGGGTAACTGCGTCGTTGCCGGTGGAGTTTGAAGGTCAGGATTAGGTGGTGTGGTTGATACTCCCAATCCTTGAGTGGTGGAAGGTCCTCCTTCCTGAGAGACGGTGGTGGCTGATGCGGGATTTGGGGTGAGAGTCCCCAGGATAGCCATTATCCGTTCCAGCTGCGCAGATTGAGCTTTTAGAGCCTTTGCCTGGTTCTGGATGGTAGCGTCCAAGGCCTCTAACGTCAGAGCTTCACCGACGGCTGTAGGAGTACGGCGGGCCTCCTCTCCCGAGGTGGTCTCCGTGGAAGGCGATCTGTTACTGACATCATCTTCATGAGACATGGTTGCTTGCAATGGTAAGTTCACGTCGGGTTCGCCAAATGTGTACGGGAGAATCCTGCAGAGAGAATTCAATATACACCAAGAGTAGAGGATAGAAAAGACACAGGAAGTGTAGGGTTGCGTGTAGGGAGAGAGTAAGGCAATAGCACTGTATGAGAGAGAGACAGGATTTTGGCAGAGCTTTCGCGTATCTCAGGTGGTTCTCCCCTGTATGGAAGGGTTAACGATCCTATATATAACGGAGAATGTGACCGTTGCAGTGTGGTTAATGCGCCCATCAATGGCGGCTTAATTAGCTTAACCACAACAGCACGTTCGTCCACGTATATAGGGACCGTTACAGCACGTTATCCGCGTATACCGGAACCGTTACGAGGTTGACCGAGTTTGACCGGGTTGACCGGGTTTATGGAGCTCGTGCCATAAATATCTCAAAAGCAGTTACTAGGGGTCGCGCGCGGGCTTGGCTGTCGCTCGCGCGCGACAGGGCTTACTCTCCAAACCACTAAGTCCCTACAAGTCTTGTGAGGTGGTATGCGAGGGCCCTGTTTCGCAGCCCCCACGTGGATCAGCGCGGCTGGTGATCCAGTGTGTGTGAAGCACAGTATGGTGTGCTGGATGGTCGCCACGTGGCTAAGATCTTCCTGTCCAGAAAGCACTATCTACAACAGGAAAAGTGAATTTTTGAATTTCGAGACGAAATTTTTATAACTGGGGGTAGATTTTAAGACCGTGTATTTCAAAAATAATTAAAAATTAACTTTCACATGTGAAACGTGTTTGTCCAGTGTTTATAGGTAGAATTTTTGGTGGTTTATTTTACTATAATTATGTGTCTATTTCTCTTTTTAACATAGAAAGAACATATTTGTAGTTGTTTGTAAATTATGGAGATTTTGTTGTAATTATGATGAAAATAGACACTGTTGTATTTTTTTCATTTCTTTTAGACGTACATGCATATGAAAGTATTATAAATGTATGCATGTTATTCATGATATATGGCTGGTGACACGGGTTTGTAAATGTTGATTAATTGATCATCATTTGAATAAATATATAACTTAAAAGAAATGATGAAATGTTTGTTGTTACATTCACCAAATTAAGATACCTCCTGCATGTTTATACTTGTTTGATGACTACTACTTGCTTTGCTAGTCATGTGCTATCTTTCTTCTTAGTTAAGAAACTTCTTAGCTACCCCCTAATGATCATAGCCAGCGAGAAAAATAGAGGGTTAGACAGTGAACCGTCTAGAGTGATCTTTTACTCGAGTCGTGAAGCAGTTGTTTGATTTTTGGCTTGGGTTCAAGTTGTTTCGTAAAATCATATTGTTCCTTATCACAGCTTGGATCTCATGCAATGTAGGGAAAATCTAACTTCAAAGTTTTCTGGAGTTACAGTGTATTTCTGTGTATACTGCTGGTGTGAATTTACAGCATTATAGCTATCTGATTATTATCTGGTGATTTATAAATCATGTTGTTTGTGTATTTGGTTCCGCATGCTGATGTATAATAACTGACTGTTGTGTTAAGTAGATTTTAGATTTCTACGCCAGTGATAAGGCGGTACCTACTGGGCTGTTTTGATTCACCCCTCTGTTTTACAGATTGAGGCGGAGTGCGACTGGATCGCGGAGTAGTTGCTAAATAGCATGTTTTTAGCTAAATAATTGTTTTTAGCTGTTTTTAGTGAATGTTGTAACATTTTAGTGGAATCACGATATTTTACAAAAAATTTTAAATTTTGACGAGCTCTTGTAATTATTTATTAAGTGCAGTTATGTACCAATTTTCAACAAAGTTTATTAAATTTTTTTCAGGAGGACTGTGTGTCCTGCTGGTGGAGTTTTGGACGTCTGAAATTGTCACACATGTTGATATTGAATCGACATTTTTATATTAAAAGTGCGACGGGGCACCACAACTGGTATCAGAGCCTGACCTAACCGGAGGTACGGATAGTGTATCTGGGACTGGGCGGGTGTTTTGGCGGGTGTCTGTGACGGGTATCATACAAGAGGTAGGCACTTGTGAGTCACCACACTTGTGAGCCACCGCACTGTCGAGCTAGGGGTACACAGTCTAGTACTGCTTGGGTGGCGGAGGTGATGACACTTGGCGTTACATGACATTTTTACAGGAACAGTGTATTTTTTTAAAAAATTCGAGACAAAATTTTTGTAAGTGGGGTAGATCTTAAGACCCCGTATTTCAGAAATAATTAAAACTTAGTTTTACCATGTGAAACGTGTTTGTCCAGTTTTTGAAGGTGGAATTTATGGTGGTTTGTTTTACTATAATAATGTGTCTATTTCTATTTTTAACATTGAAAGTACATATTTGTAGTTGTTTGTAAATTAGGGAGATTTCGTTGTAAATATGATGAAAATAGACACTGTTGTATTTTTTTTCCATTTCTTTTAGACGTACATGCATCTTAAAGTATTATAAATGTATGCATGTTATTCATGATATATGGCTGATGGCATGGGTTTGTAAATGTTGATTAATTGATCATCATTTGAATAAATATATAACTTAAAAGAAATGATGAAATGTTTGTTGTTATATTCACCAAATTAAGATACCTCCTGCATGTTTATACGTGTTTCATGACTACTACTTGCTTTGCTAGTCATGTGCTATCTTTCTTCTTAGTTAAGAAACCTCTTAGCTACCCCCTAATGATCATAGCCAGAGAGAAAAATAGAGGGTCAGACAGTGAACCGTCTAGAGTGATCTTTTACTCGAGTCGTGAAGCAGTTGTGTGATTTTTGGCTTGGGTTCAAGTTGTTTCGTAAAATCATATTGTTCCATTTCACGTATTGGATTTCATTAAATGTAGGGAAAATCTAAATTTTAAGTTTCCTGGAGTTATAGTGTATTTCCGTGTATACTGCTGGTGTGATTTTACAAGTTTATAGCTATCTGATTGTTATCTGGTGATTGATAAATCATGTTGTTTGTGTATTTGGTGCCGCATGCTGATGTATAGTATCTGACTGTTGTGTTAAGTAGATTTTAGATTTCTACGCCAGTGGTTAGGCGGTACCTAATGGGCTATTTTGGTTCACCCCTCTGTTTTACAGGTTGATCCGGAGCGCGACTGGATCGCGGAGTAGTTGCTAAATAGCATGTTTTTATCTAAATAATTGTTTTTAGCTGTTTTTAGTGAATGTTGTAACATTTTAGTCGAATCACGATATTTTATAAAAAATGTCATATTTTGACGAGCTGGTGTAATTATTTATTAAGTGCAGTCACATACCAATTTTCAGAAAGTTTATTTAAATGTTGTCTGGAGGACCGTGTGTCCTGCTGGTGGAGTTTCGGACGTCTGAAAGTGTCATACAGCTTGATATTAAACTTCAGTTTTATCGAATAATCGACATTTTTATATTAAAAGTGTGACGGGTCGTCAGAGCGGGAATCAGAGGTCTTCGCACAAAGACATTTGGACTTCGCACGAAGAGATAATAAGGAATCTGAGAAGGAGCTCTAGGTGCTTTTCCCAAGAAGAGCTTAAGTCTTCGCACTAAGGAGATGCCTTAGCCAATTTTCAAGCGTGAAAAAATTTCTTCCTATAACACCTTGCTAGCGCAAAACAAGAAGATTGTTCGCACGAAGGGGTGTTGTCTTCGCATGAAGACCCTTCTCACGAGCAGCCTACATCTTCGCACGAAGACAATGAAGAACTCGTCCATAAATTAAGGAATCTTAGTGTATGTTTCCTAAAGTGTCAGGGACTTTAGGGAAATGTATTTAAGACATATTAGGTGGTATTTTCAGAGGGAGACATGGTTGAAGATGTTCGAGAGCAGCTTATAGCTTGGAGTTCTTTGTGAGAGCGAGAATTTCGTCGTTTGAAACCTCTTCTCTATCTTTTAATTGTTTTTGTCCATGATCACACAAAAAATTGTCGTTTTGATCATGAGTATGAGTAGCTTAACCTATTAGACCAAGACCCGAGTTTGGGGTTAGGGTCTTCAAGTTGATTATGCATTTTACGATTTGAGATTCATCTTTTGATGGACTTAATTGTCGAATTTATGTTTTCTATGATTTTTTTTTGTGATCTTCATCCAAACTAATTGATAAGAGATGTCTTATTAGCTAGAAATTAATTTCAAATTATTTGTTAACTAGATAATTGCTATATCGGAAAAGCAAACAATCACTCGTTCATAGGCTTGGTAACTCAGCTACGTTGAATGGGATCATTAGAGTACAATTTAGCTTTACTACATGTTTACAAATTATTAGAACTTGGTAACTCGGTTTTAATCTAACCTAGGCATAGAATGCTCACTTGGTAACTCGGTGAGTTATTATTATTCATCGATTAGTAAAGTGAATTTCATCGGTGTTCGCAAATCATTGAACGTGATCAATAAGATAATCCTAGAAATCCCACAAACGAGGTGTCCTGGTTATTTTTTCCCATAGTTAATTCTCAATATTTAATTACTTGCCTTTCAATTATTATTTTAGTAAAACAACTCCTCATGCTTGCCCACACGAAGTTAATAATACTAAGCAATTCATGAAAAGTCCTCTAGGATTCGACAATCCGAACTTTTCTAATTATTACTGCACTGACAACCATACGTACACTTGTGGTTGGAACGTGTCACCCTCCAATATGTTGCAAATACAAGCTTCTCTTATCACCAGGAATCAGGTTCCATAAGGAATTGGGATCCCCCTTCGTCATTAACAAGCAAAATGGTAAGGTTGTCAAGAACACTACTGAATTTGATTCAATTTGAGAAGTTAGTTGTGTCTCTCATCTATTAGGTCATTAAATAACTCTCCTGCAGCTTTTGCGAAACCCTAGAACCTATCGTTCCAAATCCTATTTATGTTCGAAATAGGGCTTTCATCGACTTGGTCGGGGTCAGTTACGTTTATTAGAAGTGGACAATAGAGTATGAAGATATGAAGAAACACCCAAATTCCGATATTCCGGAGATCGGAAATTGCATAACTAGGTTGGAGTTTGATAAATTTCATCCACCTTGATCGGTTTTCAAGTCTGGTCGGTTCTCCCTAATCCTCGGAGGATGTGGGTATCACCATCCAACTCAGAAGAGCATGAGCACCGTGGAGCCGCCGGAATCTGGGCAGCTTGTTGGCGGATTCTGCTGCGACTTGATAACTCTGTATTAGAGTTATATTTCTTGCGCAATTTATATTGTTTTGCGTGGTTTTCTGGTTAGTAATATTAGTTTTACACTATGAATGTAAAGAAAGCATAGAAGTTTAGCTTTGAGCGTTAATTTGTAAATCCAGGCGTTCCTCGCATAATTTATGTATTTTTGTCATGTTTGATCGCACGGGTGTTGTTTCGTGTTGTTTTGACAGAAAACGATGCTCGAGGGATTAGGCAGAGACGAGAAACGAGCTTCAGAATATTTGAGGGAGCTTGAAGCAAAGAAATGCGCGACTCGGAGGAACAAGTT
This sequence comes from Linanthus parryae, assembly GCA_023055425.1. Classification (NCBI taxonomy): domain Eukaryota; kingdom Viridiplantae; phylum Streptophyta; class Magnoliopsida; order Ericales; family Polemoniaceae; genus Linanthus; species Linanthus parryae. The sequence continues at coordinate 67,900,490 of JALGPY010000007.1, read as the reverse complement.
GCTGCAGTTCATCACCTTAATCCCACCTAATATACTAACTTCATGACAAACCTAGAATACCTTCGCGACCCACTGCATATACTACACTGCTAACACCCGTGCCTACCATTCCTATCTCCTACACCACTATCAATAGTCATCAACAACCCATGACCTCCTTCTCCAATCAACACCACCTCAACATAAAACTAACCTTCATGAAACCCCCAAACATCACCTGCACCTATAAACCCACCTAGCAAAGAGACTTCAGCCATTCAACCCACCTGAATTCACCACCAAAACTCTCAGCCATAACCCTCAATCCAACATGTGAAACTTCCACCATGGTCAAACACCAATTCACCAAAATGATATAAACTATCCCTCAACCATAAGAAACTTCACAGGAGCTACAAGACGTTACCAACAATACAAGATACCAATCACCAGTGACCTAAAATTCACCACTAAAACCACCACAAACACAACCATCACTCCCTCATAGCTGTTTCCTACCCCAACAAACAACCCTTACCATCATCCTCCAAAACATACCTACATCTCCTAACCATCTGTGTACGAGAGAATCCTGAAGAGAGAATTCAATATACACCAAGAGTAGAGGATAGAAAATACACAGGAAGTGTAGGGTTGTGTGTAGGGAGAGAGTAAGGCAATAGCACTGTATGAGAGAGAGACAGGATTTTGGCAAAGCTTTCGCGTATCTCAGGTGGTTCTCCCCTGTATGGAAGGGTTAACGATCCTATATATAACGGAGAATGTGACCGTTGTAGTGTGGTTAATGCGCCCATCAATGGCGGCTTAATTAGCTTAACCACAACAGCACGTTCGTCCGCGTATATGGGGATCGTTATAGCACGTTATCCGCGTATACCGGAACCGTTACGAGGTTGACCGGGTTTGACCGGGTTTATGGAGCTCGTGCCATAAATCTCTCAAAAGCAGTTACTAGGGGTCGCGCGCGGGCTTGGCTGTCGCTCGCGTGCGACAGGACTTACTCTAGCCTCCAAACCACTAAGTCCCTACAAGTCCCGTGAGGTGGTATGCGAGGGCCCTGTCTCGGAGCCCCCACGTCGATCAACGCGGCTGGTGATCCAGTGTGTGTGAAGTACAGTATGGTGTGTAGGATGGTCGCCACGTGGCTAAGATCTTCCTGTCCAGAAAGCACTATCTACATTAGCCCCCTTTCTGCGCGTGAAGACTCATAGCCGGATAGGCTTCCATGCGCAGGAACCAACGTACGCGTCGCCGCCACGCACCAATTCAAATACACGCAAATTCAGCCCCCGTGCGTGTCATTATGACCTAAAATCCCTAGAGTCGTGCCGTCTGGTCTTTTAGGGTTTTAGGCGTGACGTCAGCTTGTCCTGTGATTGCGCGATTCGACGGTGACGGTTGCGATTCGACTACTGAAAGGATGCAACCCTTCATTGTTTGTAGATAAATACTCTGTGCTCCCCATTGTTGCAAAGCATCACTTCTTTCTCTTAAAGTGAATGATACCCGGAAGCCTTCAAGAGCAGATTCAAATAATCAATCATCAATTCTTTCTTGTCAATCATCTTCTTCAACTGTCCGCATCCAAGCAAGCTTTACCAAAACAAGATTGGCCTTGTTCAATTTTTTTAATGTATCGATATGTGCTTTGAACTGTATTGGATCTGCAAACCCATGACTATCTGAAACATACCATCCATTGGAAACTGCGAAGGGAGACCTTGCTCTTTAAACTCAAAATTGATTTAATCCCCAAATTGTAAGAGTTTTGAATGTAGGGTTTCTCAAATTCCCAGTAATGTAAACGATTCTGAATCTTCGAACCCCAAAATCAACACTGAACTGTTCATCTTTCTTCTGACAGAGATTCAAACTCCAAATTGAACTGAGATTCAAACTCCAAATTGAACTGAGATTCAAACTAAAGTATGTGTATTTCTCCCCCCTTTTTTCTTGCTTTTCCGCAGGAATGGCAAAGACAAAAGGAACCAAACCCGTTAAAGAGGTCGAAGAAGTACCTGATCTTCCCCAGACCTTATGGCGGAAAGCCCCCTATCTGGGTGGCAAAGAATTTTACCATGCTAGGGTTAAGGTGAAGAACCTGCCAACCCATGTTCCTGCTGAAGAGTTGAAAACACTGACCCCTCCTATTAACGCGACCATGCTCGAATTGATCGATTCCAAGGATGTCGTTCGATTAGGGGTTGAGAATGGGTTTGTCCCGTACACTGCGATTTCCACTCAGGCGTTTGTTCCGAAACTGGACTTTATGGATGAGTGGATTGACCACGTATTGACCCATCATGCCATCACTTTGAACGATGCTGGCATATATTTCGCAGTCCGTGCTATGAAGGGTGCTGCCGTGAAGCTGGACCAGTCCATGCTTCTAAACCTTCTCTCGCGTTACTCGCCTGCGACTCACACATTCCACTTTTCTGAGTTCGAGGCCGCTCCCACTCTTGAATATGTACACATGCTGTATGATCTTTCTCCTGTTGGTGAGGTGGATCCCCTAAGTCCCTTGAGGACTGATTCAGAGCTTGCTTTGTACAAGCAGATGGAGGAATGCTTGTCAGAGGTAAAGAAAATTTCCACCCGATGGACACCTGCGAAGCTTCTTCCCGACTGGCAACTGGTTGATACGTCTGCGAAGAATACTTGGGGCAAGTGGGTGCAATACTTTTTCCGCGATTATGCAAATAGTAGCCTCACCAAGAAACTCCTGAGCGAGAACCCGAAGGCTAAAAATTATGTGAATGGAAAAGGCTATCATCTGACTTTGTGTGCCTTTCTCTGTGCCTCGTTATCGAGGTATTTAATTGATGGCCATCCTCATGATGGGGTCTTCTACCATGTCCTTCCTCTTGCTGTGAAACAGACCCTTGGTCAGAAGGTCGCGCTTGGGCCTCTAGTCTCAGGCACCCTGTACCATAGATTGGACCAACTGGTTTTAGCAACCAAGGACTCGCGCGGTCGCCTCGATGTGCTGACCTATGTCAATATTGCATTCCTGACTATGTGGGTCTTCGAGCGATGGCCCTCTTATGCTCCTGTTCTTTCTAAGCCCAGTAAGTGGTGTCTACCGGGTGCGGAGGAAGAGCGTAACAGCGGCAGGGCTGCGAGATGGTTTGGCACTCACTTTCCTAAGTGTACCTGGGGCCTGATAGGCGACGATCGCAACGAGTTTACAGCTAGGCCTTATGCCACGCGCGTTGAGAATGTGCGATGGTTCCCAAAATTGTATCCTTCCAAGGCTGTGGCTTTCTCGGAAGATCTTCTTTTCGAGGGCGAAAAGCGTTTCCACGAGCGCTATCGCGAATTCTTCTGCTGGTGCCTAAGAGCTTCTCTTCCTGCTCTTGCGGAGTTTGTTCGCGAGCTTACTCCTAGATACGAGAAGATCACGGTGGATGTCGATCCTACTCGCGTTTCTCCCCAGTTTGGCTTTGATGCGGTGGCACCATCGATCTGGCCGCAGTCCATCATAAGGGGTTGCTACAAGCGACTACTGTCTGGCGACCCCAGAATTGGGTCGCCTATTGGAATACCCAGCAGACAAGGTTTGAGACGCAGTCGACCCCTCGGCCAAGCAGAGCTCCTGTAATCAAGAGAAATTCTTTCCCTTTCCGTCCCAACTGTAGCCTGGACGACACCCAATATGGCTGCTATTCGTTGCTGTACCACGAGAATCACTTGTGTCCCTCCACCATCCTTGAAGAAAAGATGGCTGCAGTTAAGAAAGGCGATTCGCACGTCATCAAATACAGCGAGACTTTCGCCAAGGTAAACAATCTCTTTTGTACGCGTTAAGTCTCTTTATTCCGATGTGTCGAAGCTTATGCTCCATTTTCTGCTGTAGTGCTATGTGAGGAGGTTCGCATCTGGTGAGCGCTCCAAGTCGCTGATCACCACCATTGTCGCTGCGAGAAGGCATGGTGAACCAGTTCGGCTAGAAATGAGAATGGCTCCGCAATAGAGGCCCGAATTCGCGAGGTCATGGATGTTTTTGCTGACTCGCTGATAGATAATACTCCGGTCTTGTCTCCACCCAGGAACGATCCATCTCCTCCAGCAAATGCTGCTCCCAGGACAAAGAGACCAAGGCAAAAGGGAATTACAATCTCTTCCCCTAGGAGAACTCCAACTTCCCCTCCTGCGAGGTCCCTCACTTCCAGGGACAAAGGTAAAGGTCGCAAGCCAAGCAAGGCGCGGAAAGAGCTCGCAGTGGAGACCTTTGTTCCGTTTGGTCAGGAGGAAGAGGAGGAGGAGAGAAGGGAGGCGAGAGAAAGGGATGATGATGAAGAAGAAGAAAGATTCGAAGATGTCAGAGAAGGAGAGAGGGACGAGATACAAGAGGAAGAGTCGGGAGGTATCTCAATTGTACTTCTCTTTTCATTATCTAAACTTTTGCAATCTTGACTGAACAGTTTGTTCCTTTGCAGATGATGATGATGAGACCATCAGCGGCCTTTTGGCCAATAGGCAGAAGAGGGGCTCTCACTCTGGTTTTTCCAATGAAACCATAGACGAGGACATCCTTGCGGAGTCTAGGAGAACAGCTGCGGAGGCTGCTGAAAGAAGAAGAAAGAGAGAAGAAGAGGAGATTGAATTTCGTAAAGCAAAGGAGCCTGGAAGAGCAACATGTCGACGAATTGGTGCGTCCAACCGATGAGGAAGATGCGGTTCAAGAAGATGCGGCTCCTCAAGTTGATGAGGATGATGCGATTCAAGAAGAAGATGTGGCTGCTCTGGAGCAAGTCCAAGCGGACTTCGAAGAGATCGCAGGCGGTAACGAAGATGAGATTTTTAATCTTGCGGTAACTTATCGAGATGTGATTGTTGGTGCATTAAAGCATGGCTTATCGAAAGCTGACATTCGCCGATGGCTAGTAAGCAAGTGCGGTGAACCTTCAGGTAATCGTTTAAACAACATTTTTGAACTAGGCTTAGTAACCCGATCATCATCATGACTGGTTTCTTCGTACCCCGGGTCACGCTCACCTTAAGGATATGCTTAACGAAGACACATTAATAGGGCATGGTATTGCGTCCTTAGCATATGACGAAGATGCTACAATCCCACCTATGTGTGGAGGTGCTCGCTCTTGGTTTACCAAAATAATGAAATATTGTTTGACATAAGTTACATCACATCATCCTGTCTTGTATCGCAGGTAATGCTGGTGAAGCCATGCTGGGACAGAGGAGTCAACCTTCTGCCTCTTATGTCCCGGTGCTAAGTTCTCATACCGAGAAGCCCGTCGCAGCTGCTGAGTATGCAGGAGAGCCCTTAGAGGATATCATCGAAGTTTCCGATGATGCCGAGGCTGACACCATGCTGATGGAGGAAGATACCAATGCTGCTACTGAAGACATGGGAGCAGACACTGCTGAGGCTGGGATTCGTGAGCAGATCACGGGAGATGTTGGATCACATGCGAATGTGAATGTTCAAATGAGTGCTCGCGTGTCGAATGAGCCTTTTGCACCTGAAGGCATTCTTAACCGCGCAAAAGCTTTTACTATTGCCATTCCTTCAGCAGGAGTTGAGCCTCCAGAGATTCCTCAAGCATGGAACTTTTGGAGTTCACAAGTAGGATCTGCAACCATACCTGGTGTGGCCTATATCCTTCCTGCCAACTATGATGAGCTAGAGCTCGCAGCTGATAGGAGAGCAATGGAGCGAGGACAGTCTTCAGCTGCCCCAGTAATGCGCATCCCTTCCTTGCGCGAGATCCTTGAAGGAACTGGTACGTTACCATTATTGTCGTTCGCATCTTGCATTCTTCATTTACAAGCTTGATATTCTAACTTGAATCAACATGGTTAGGTTTGTAGCAAGCTGATGTATACTGGCTGGTCCAAATGCGTCTCTCCTATCCTCGATCATTTGCGAGGTCCTTGGAGATAGAGTCTTTCAACAGGAGGCTGTTCTTGACCGAGGCCATCTGAATTTTGGAGCAGCAGTCTGCGACTACACCTGCGACTATCTCTCCTCAGAGCGTGCAGTTGCTTTTTAGCATGTGCCAAGGCCTTCAAGCCAAAGTTCAGGGCAAGCTGGGCTTCGGGTACCTTGTCAACAGGGTCACCCAGATTCGCGCGGCTGTGAATTTGAAGCGCGGCTTCCATAACCTCGCAGCTGAGGGGCAAAAGGTGGAGAAGCAAAGGCAGAAAGCTGAAGAGGCTGTGAAGCTCTTCCATGAAATGAGCGCCAACTATGAGCAGTTGAAGCGAGAAGTGGAGCAAGTGACAAATTTGTCACGTCAGTTTACTCCTGATGACTCCCTGGTCAAAGGCTTATTTTGAACAATAACAAATTTGTTTTGAACAAAATGTTAAAACATTACTGTAATGTTGCTAGGGTTTCTCCCCCCCTTTTTTTATTCAAGGCTTTGAATGCCTGTTTTGCCCTTCCCGAGATTTGCTCGAATATCTTTGTGTGTATCAATAATGACATCAGCTAGCGATATTATACCTTGATTTTCGCGCTAATTGCTTATCAGATAAGCACGCTTTCCTTGGGAAGTCCATCCGTATCACGACCTTCCGTCATTAATTAGGATACACAACTGAATCGTCGTAGCCTTTAGTAAGGTAATTGAATGTTACCTCTTTTCAAGGCGTAAGTGATTGATTCTTACCCCTTTTCCAAGCTTTGCTGACTCAGCTAAGCAACTGAAGGGTCTCAACTGGGTCTATATAAACCCTGCCTTGTACTGCTTGGGTCTTTCATCCCAAATTGTGGCTTGCCATGATTCCTTACGACTGCTGGCTTCAACGCTTGTCTTTCGTTGATTCATGGCAACATCAAGTTGTGAAACCTGAGTTTTTGCTTTGCGCCATAGAAATAGCTTCCAAGATCTTCTTTACGAGGCTTATTGATCTTCATAACCATCATAAAGAAGATGCACATAATACATCATGCTTGCTCGAAGAATTTTCTTCGTCTATTATGTTTGCAGGTCGTGTTTCCGGCCGCCTCCCGGCGAGGTACAGCGCCGTACTGACCTTCTTACCGATTTGTAATGAACGACGGATTTATCCTCTAGCTTTCCCGGAGGAGAATTTCTTGCCTCCACGTTTTTGAACTCGGGGTGGCGAGCCATTGTGCTCGTCTCCGTGGACAAGGAGCCTCTTGCCCTAGGAGTTGCTGCTTGCCTGTTCTTCACCGCCGCATACGCCGGAACAGGTGGTTCCTCAGGCACATCTCTTGGGGTGATGATCAGACAGAGGCCTTGTCAGATCCTGAGATCTTGAAGGTGGCGTCGCATAGCCTTTGTGACGTTTGTAGGACGTTCATTTTACAGCAAGACCCTACTTGCGACAGATCTTTGGTCGCATACCACTATGTCGCACAGCCTTTGTTAGGACCAGTAGGCCGATCATTTTACAGTAAGGATTTCCCTTCTGTGTAACTTTCGCCTGTAAGCTACTATTTAGATGCATGTAAGCCATGTTGGCTATGTAACTAGCTCAGTCTGAGCTTTTCACTTGTAAGCTGCTATCTAGACAGATAAATTGTAAGTCATTTTGACTCATAATAATAAATCGCATTGTATGATTTGCTGTTATTGTCACAACAAATTTCTACATTCGCATGCGTATTGGCAAACTTCACTTTTTGTAGTGTCATATTCGCGCTTTGTGTTATCGCTTTGCTATCTTGGCAGATAGGCTTGAAAATCACTTAAGCTTAGACTCAAGTATGGTTGCTATCTCGGCAGATAGGCCTGAGAGAAGCTGCTATCATGGCAGATAGGCTTGAAGATCAGCTAGGATCATATTCGCATAGTGCTGCTATCACGGCGGATAGGCTTAAAGATCACTTAAGATCCTGTTCCCATAGTGCTGCTATCATAGCAGATAGGCTTAAAGATCACTTAAGATCGTATTCGCATAGTGCTGCTATCGCGGCGGATAGGCTTAAAGATCACTTAAGATCGTGTTTGCATAGTGCTGCTATCACGACGGATAGGCTTGAAGATCACTTAAGATCGTATTCGCATAATGCTGCTATCGCGGAGGATAGGCTTAAAGATCACTTAAGATCGTGTTCGCATAGTGCTGCTATCACGGCGGATAGGCTTGAAGATCACTTAAGATCGTATTCGCATAATGCTGCTATCGCGGCGGATAGGCTTAAAGATCACTTAAGATCGTGTTCGCATAGTGCTGCTATCACGGGGGATAGTCTTGAAGATCGCTTAAGATCGTATTCGCATAATGCTGCTATCGCGGCGGATAGGCTTAAAGATCACTTAAGATCGTGTTCGCATAGTGATGCTATCACGGCGGATAGGCTTGAAGATCACTTAAGATCGTATTCGCATAATGCTGCTATCAGGGCGGATAGGCTTTCGGTATTGAGGAATGAAGAAATAAATAAAACGATAAAGACAGCTGAAATCATAAAGTTCTTACCATTTGGGAGAAGTCTTTTATTATAGAATACTCTCATATGGGAGAGGTAAGATTACAATTCCCTCATATGGGAGAGAAGATGTTTGAATCTTTAACAATACAAGCATAAAGTAGGCATTGCAATTTAACGCATGTAATGAGAGGAGTTAAGGATAATACTTCTTAATCCAGCACATGTTGACTGAGCTTGGGGTTGAGGCCGTCCCATGTAGCCTTTGTATATTGCAGTAGCCACTGTCGAAGACTTCTTTGACTTCGAAGGGGCCTTCCCAGTTGGCTGCGAATTTTGGGTGAGCCGCCTCCCGCATGCAGTGGTCCGATGCGCGCAAGACCAAATCTCCAACTGCGAAATCTCGACGTTGGACTGTTTTGTTGTACGCACGGGCGATCCTTTATTGGTATCGTTTGTTAGTCCGTTTAGCTTGTTCTCGTTCTTATTCTAACAGGACCAAGTCATGATCGCGTTGATTCTCGTATAGCACATGGAAGGCCAACCTTGCATAATTGATCTTTACCTCCGCAGGTACTACAGCTTCAGCTCCATAACACAAAAGGAATGGAGAGACTCCTGTAGGCGTCCTCGGAGAAGTTCGATACGCCCACAAGGCTATGTTCAAAGAATCAGCCCATTTCTTGTGGTCGTCTGCGACCATCTTGCTCACGATTCTCAGCAACGTTTTGTTGGTTGCTTCCGCTTGACCATTTCCTTTCGGATAGTAGGGGGTACAACATATCTGCCTTATGTTGTATTCCGTTAGCTTCGCAGCTACCTGGCGATTAGCGAAGGGGGTACCATTATCCGGCCCATGGATATTTGCTCCCATTATGTGGGAGGGAAAATCCTGTCTACGTCACTACGATCTCTAAGCTTGATTCCTATCATGCCCGATAACTACCTTTATAGGTACCCGGTTAAGGCGCAACGTTTGATGATATCAAAGCATGATATTTCACAACTAGAGTATCTAGTGACTTCAATTCTAAGGATTACAATACCATTAGCACTACGTGAAGCTCTTGTGACTTTAACATAATCTAATGTAACCTCTCGTCGTGGGTTAATCAAGTATGACATTACTCCTAATGCATACCCATGTGTTAGACTTGATATCGCCATATCAATCTACCGACATACTAGTCTATAGTTGATTGTCCTGTTAACCAATATAATGGACTAGAGATATTTAAGATAAACATCACATTGTATCTAAGACTTCATTATATTAAATATCTCAATAAATAATAAATGAATATTCTAGCCAAACAATGGTCGTACTAAATATAGATTTCCTCTACGGAACCTATTCCAATAGTCTCCCACTTGCACTAGAGCCAGTCTGGTGCATATCTTATGCCTAGAGATCTAGTGTGCCCTTCATGCTTTCGCTGAACGAGAGGCTTCATTAGTGTATTTTAAAGATTGTCACCCGTTGGAATCTTGCATATCTTCACATCTCCTCTATCGATCATTTCACGAATGAGATGGAATCTCCTAAGTACATAATTTAACTTATGGTGTGATCTAGGCTCCTGGGCTTGTGCGATCGCCCCAGGGTTGTCACAGTACAACGCTATGGGATCCACAATGCTAGGAACCATATCAATCTCAGTGATAAACTTCTTTATCCAAACATCCTCCTTTGCTGCGCCTGCAGCAGCAATGTACTCAGCTTCAGTTGTAGAATCAGCAACTGTCTCTTGCTTGGAACTCTTCCAGATCACAACTCCTCCATTCAGGCAGAACATATACCGCGATTGCGATCTATAGTCATCTTTGTTGGTTTGGAAGCTTGCGTCAGTGTAACCAATTACACTTAGCTCTTCCTCTCATCCAAATATCAAGAACGCATCCTTAGTTCTTCTCAAGTACTTGAAGATGTTCTTGACAAAAATCCAGTGAATCTCACTTGGATTAGACTAATATCTACTTGTCATACTCAACGTGTATGACACGTCTGGTCTAGTACACAACATGGCGTACATGATGGATCCTATGGCCGAAGCATAAAGAATCCTACTCATGCGGTCCTTCTCAATCTCATTGGTGGGACAGTCACCCTTCGAGAGGATGACTCCATGTGACATGGGCAAGTATAACTTCTTGGAATCCTGCATGTTAAACCGTTTCAACATCTTGTCTATATATGTACTTTGGCTCAGGCCGAGCAGCCTCCTAGATCTATCTCTATAGATATTGATACCAAGTATTTAGGCTGCATCCCTTAAGTCCTTCACCGCGAAACACTTCCCTAACCAATCCTTAACAGATTGAAAGGTAGGAATTTTGTTTCCAATGAGTAGTATGTCATCCGCATACAAGACCAGAAACAAAAAAGAGCTCCCACTAACCTTCTTGTAAACACAGGGCTCATCTTCGTTCTTGATGAAGACAAACTCTTCGACCGCGTCATCAAAAAGTCGATTTCAATTCCTAGAATATTGATTCCGTCCATATATGGATCGTTGTAGCTTACATATTTTATTGGCATTTTCTGGATCCTCAAAACCCTCCGGTTGTGTCATGTACACATCCTCGAGGAGGTTTCCATACAAAAACGCTGTTTTGACATCCATCTGCCAAATCTCATAGTCATAGTAAGTCGGAATATCAAGTAGTATTCAAATGGATTTAGTCATAGAGACTGGTGAAAAGGTCTCGTCATAGTCAATACCATGAATCTGTCTATAACCTTTATCCACCAATCGCCCTTTGTAGGCAACTAATTTTCCATCCATGTCAGTCTTCTTCTTGAAGACCCACTTGTACCCAATGGGCCGAACCCCATCGGGTGGTTCCACCAAAGTCCATACTTGGTTGGTATACATGGATTCCATTTCGGATCTCATGGCTTCAAGCCACTTATTTGAGTCTGGCCCTTTCACGACCTCCCCGTAGGTAGTAGGCTCATCATCAGTGAGTGGCACGTCATTGGGCTTTGTCATGAGAAGTCCGTACCTCTCTGGCTCATGACGCACCCTAATCAACCTACGGAGTTCCTGTGTTACCTGAACAGGTTCCTCCACAACCGTTTGTGGTTCCTGATCATGTTCCATTATCGGATTAGTGTTATGTGGTTCTTGAATTTCTTCAAGTTCTACAGTCCTCCCACTTGATTCTTTAGAGACGAACTCTCTTTCTAGAAACACGCCGGTTTGAGCTACAAACACTTTGTTCTCGGTTGGATTATAGAAATAACATCCTTTCATTTCCTTAGGGTATCCCACAAACTTACACTTATCCGCTTTGGGTCCGAGTTTGTCAGTTTGTAAACGTTTTACATAGACATCGCAACCCCAAATCTTCATAAACGGCACTATGGGACGCTTCCCAGTCCATATCTCATATGGTGTCTTTATGACCGAATTGGATGGAACACGGTTAATGGTGAAAGCTGCAGTCAATAGAGCATGTCCCCAAAACGATATCGGGAGATCCGTTTGACACATCATCGATCGAACCATATCGTGAAGGATTCGATTCCTCCTCTCGGACATGCCATTCTATTGTGGTGATCCAGGTGGAGTGATTTGGGATACAATCCCACACTCTCTAAGATACTCGTCAAACTCTTGGCTCAAGTATTCTCCTCCACGATGCGATCGTAGAGCCTTAATACTTTTGCCAAGCTGCTTCTCCACTTCATTCTTGAATTCCTTGAACAATTCAAAGGAATAGGATTTGGCCTTCATAAGGTACAAAAATCCATATCTACTGAAGTCTTCAGTAAATGTGGTGAAGTAGGTGTAACCGCATCTGGCAGGTGTGGGAAATGGTCCACATACATCAGTATGTATGAGTGCCAATAACTCCACCTTTCTTATTGAAAGGGGACTTTTTTATTTTCCCAATAAACAAGACTCACATGTCTCATATGATTCCAAATCAAATGAGTGTAGGAATCCATCCTTATGGAGTCTAGATATGCGTTTCTCATTTATATTGCCTGAACGACAGTGTCATAGATAAGTAGGATTTAAATCATTAGTTTTAATCCTCTTGGTATTTATGTTATAGACGACATTATTTAGATCAAGGATATACAATCCATTAGAAAAATGCGCACTACAAGTGCATACTATCAAAATAAATAGAGCAACATTTGTCCTTTATTGAAATAGAAAAACCTTTCTCGTCCAAACAAGAAATAGAAATAATGTTTCTGCTCATAGCAGACACATAATAGCAATTGTCTAATTCTAAAATAAGACCTGAAGGAAGTGATAAATCATACACGCCAATAGCTATTTCAACAAATCTTGCTCCATTCCCAACGCACAAGTCTATCTCTCCTTTAGCCAATTTTCTACTTCTTTTAAAATCCTGCACATTTAGACAAATGTGAGATCCACATCCAGTATCCAATACATAAGATGAAGAAATAGAAAGATTTATATCTACAACAAAAATACCTGGTGGCGACGAAATCTCTCTTCCAAGCTTTTTATCCTCCAATATTTAGGGCAATTCCTCCTCCAGTGACCCAGCTGGCTACAGTAGTGACACTCACCCTTAGCCACGCCCCCAGAAGGTTTTAAGGCTTCCTTGGATTTTGCAACTTTCTTGCGCTTTCCTTTATAAGTAGAGGCAACTCCCTTGCCCTTCCTCTTGTTGACCATCAGTATGGCCTTGCCTTTATTGATGCTTTGTACAACTGTCCTAAGCATGTTCAGTAGTCTGGCAGAGCCTTGTTGATCTCATACCTGTTATAGTTCATGATGAACTGATTATAACTATCAGGCAACTATTGCAAGATGAGATATGTTGCCAACTCTTGGCCGGATTGGAAACCTAACCTCTCGGGGTTCTCTATGTATCCGATCATATGGAGTACATGAGGCCCGACTGGGTTCCCCTCTGCGAGATTGCTCTTGAACAGTGCTTTGGACACCTCATACGGCTCATGCCTTGCCTGTTCTTGAAACAACTGTTTCAAGTGTTCGATCATATCGTAGGCTTACATGTTCTCATGTTGCTTCAGGATCTCAGAGGTCATGGTGCAAAGCATGAGACAAGTCACATCATTAGAATCATCCACATGTTTCTGATGTGCTCTCACGACAGCTAGAACGGTGTCGTTCAGGGGTGGTTTTGGTACAGGATTGTCTAAGACGTACAATTTATTTTCTTGCTTAAGGACGATCCTTAAGTTTCTGTACCAGCCAAGGAAATTTGTTCCAGACAACTTGTCCTTCTCAAGGATAGATCGCAGGAATGAAGTCGATGCATGATTGTTTGCCATTGGAATTCTACAAAATGAGACATATGAAATTTTAGTACTTTGAACAATTTAACTGTATTCAACAATGGATAGATCATTAAATATAGCTCCCACTATTTTTCTCGAATTAATAGCCCTCACCATTAATGCGGAAAATATCATATATATTTTCTAGTGAGTCCAAGATCCTTTTAACTTCTTCTTGAGCTTGCTTTGGCAAGTCACCCAAGAATAGGCTATTTAGGTAGAAATCCTTCCAATTGCATCCCATATAACTCTTGGTCCAATTAGGCGAATCACCCTTTATTCATTATCTATTCCATAGATAACACCTAATTGTCATGCCTCTAGGCTCATCAACCCAATTGATCTTGCGCAGCTGCGTTCAACATCTTACTTCAACAATCACAAATTACTTGCTTGTGCCACCGCAACACACCGAGGTGAATTAAAATCGCCTTTCTTTGGAAAGCCCGTAAAATGGACCTTGATCATGAAGGGTGTTTAGGTAAGAGAAGGCAAATCGCAATATTTCCATTGAGGGATTTAATTGTCATTACCTTATTGTTTGGTTGATCCCATCAACTTGATCTACTTATTTGGACTGGACAATCCATGATAAAAGATCACACTTGTTTATTAGTATCTTGTTAATGTTTTGTTTGTATCACCCATACACACAAAAATAAAGAAGACATGAATAATAAACATCCATTAAAGAAAAATTAACGTGGCATGGATATGGCCCCTAGACTAAGATATTACCAAGCCAATGATAATATCTATATGCCCTAAAGTGACAAGCTCATCTCCATGTGCTCCACCAGAGCGGTGCGCCAAGGATGGGGGTCCTCATCGTCTTTGTGGCTTCTTGGTCATCCGGTCTTCTTCTCGATGCTCTTGGCTATTATCTAATTAATCTAATTTCAGCCTAGCATCTAGAATAAATAAATAAATAAAACCTCACATGTTGAGAATATGATCAGCTCGCAGGCCGTAAAATTAACTAACTATTAAATTAATTTGATCAGCTCGCAGGCCGTAAAACAAAACACAAAGTTAAACATCCACAACCTAGGCCATATCCATCCACCATGATCAGCTCGTAGGCCGTAAAATTTTAACGCGCTTGTTCAATTTTAGTTGAAATTGGGTAATTAGGGTCACAACGGTCCAAGAGGTCCAACCTAGACCTAGGCCGAACCCCATGGACCGACGCACGCCACCGGCCCGACCCGACCCTAGGCTGGCTGCCCCTAGGTGGCCGCGACCTTGCTTGGCGCACAAGGAAGAGGAGTGGCGACGGCTAGGGTTTTGGCCCTAGCTTCCTTCCCTTCCTTCCTTGTTGCCCAAGTTTGCTTGTTTCCATATAGTTGTTTCCATAACTTGAAAAACCCCTTTTTTCAATTATGTGCCCAAGAACCCTAATTTTCAAGACCGCAATTCTTCACAAAATTTTTTATCTAAACTCACTAATTCAAACATCACATGTAAAATTAGATCTTGTTTGGTATGAAGCATATTCAATACGCATCTAATATGCTAATTAATTTCAGTTTTTGCGTAAAACAACATATACGGTGTAAAAACTGAAAAACAGTAACACATAAGATCATGTTTCAACTCCATCTTCTGATTTCATTGCACATACATACTTATTTGTTCTTGATATTGCGATTGAATGCTTGACTGTCATTGATTTTGTTCTGGCTTTGGTCATTTGCTTCGATTTTTCTTCTTGGTCATTGATTTCGTTCTCAGTTTCTTTAAAATGAATATAATCAGCATTTTATGGACTGTTTTGGTGATTTGTGTGGATTTGTGTGGTGTTCTTGTTGTGTATGATGATTCCTCACAAGACCAAGCGTGGGGCTTTTGCGCTCGCGGGGTTCTAGGCCTATGAAGGTGTTCCTCCACCGTACGACAAGGTTAAGAGGATGGTCATTCCTGATGCTCTCAAGTGAGTTCTCTGTATAGATATATCTTGATTTCCATTCATTTGATGTGATTTATAGATTTATTTGATTGATTGTTGATCCATTTGTTGTGGATTGGTGTTTATGAGGTTCGAAATGTTGTCATTTTGTAGGGTTTTGAGGCTTCAGGCTGGAAACAAGTACCTCTTGTTGGGGAAACTCTCTGCTGAGGTTGGATGGAACTACGGTGACACCATTGCAGTAAGATTTGATATCTTTGTTATGCATAGTTGTGTCATTTACTGAATTCATGTGTTTTTGGTATGATATAGTTGAATTCTTTTAAGTTTTATGTGTACTTTTGCTGGCCTTTAATCTGCAGCTTGATGGAGAAAACCAGATCGTAGAACAAGGGAAGAATTGGAGGAGAAAGGATGAAGAACAAGGGAAGAAAGGATGAGGATGAATCTGCGGATTAGATTTTTTTAAAATCTGTTAGATTATATTTTTTAGTGACTTCCATTGTTCTTAGTGATGTAGAATTGAACATTTATGGTGATTTTGTAAATGGATTTAAATCGGTATGGATGAATGAATATAAATTTTTGTGTGTTTTTGATATGTTGTTGTGTTCTTGTTATTAGGTTAGAATCAGTTCATGTTTTGTTGATGGTTTCTGTTTATGATAGTTGAGGAGGAAGAAGAAGATGAAATGAGAAGAGTAAAGATAAACAGAGGAAATTTGCAACAACAAAAAAAAATAACAGAGGAAGAAAAATGCAGCATTAATCAACAATAGTGCAAATTAAGTGTAAAAATGCAGCATTAAAGTCCAATAATGTTGCAATTTGATTCTAAAATGCAGCATTAATGTGTAAATGCTGCAAGGTGTGACTAGAACTGTGCAGCATTAGTTAATGCTGCAAGTTATGCTTTTTTTGCTAGCAGCATTAGCTTAATGCTGCAATGCAAAAAACAGCACTGGCTAATGCAGCATTAGCATTAATGCTGTAATTAATGCTGTTTTTTCTAAATACAACATTAAATTTAGCGAAAAACTGCATTAATCTAATGACGCTTTTGCTAATATTTCTAGTAGTGAGTGATCTGGACAAACCTTGTGTCCAATGTTCATGTATTGCGTTATCCCTTTGTCTGCATATCCAGATTGGACACGAGACATATTAGTCACACTCGTATAACCAATCCATAGTTCCTTGATCCTGAGAATATGCTTATCCGTGCAGCTCACATCAATATCCCCATATTGATTCATTTTAGTCTGGCCAGACATTCTATAAGCACAATCCCTCGAGTGGCCCATGGATATTTTCTCCCATTATGTGGGAGGGACAAATCCTGTCTACGTCATTACGATCTCAAAGCTTGCTTCCTATCATGCCCGATAACTACCTTTATAGTTACCCGGTTAAGGCGCAACCTTTGATAATATGAATGCAAGATATTTCACAACTAGAGTATCTAGTGACTTCAGGTATAAGGATTACAATACCATTATCACTACGAGAAGCGCTTGTGAATTTAACATAATCTAATGTAGCCTTCTCGTCGTGGGTCAATCCAGTATGACTTTACTCCTAATGCATACCCATGTGTTAGAATGATATCTCCATATCAATCTACCCACATACTTGTCTATAGTTGATTGTCCTGTTAACCAATATAATGGACTAGGGATATTTAAGATAAACAACTAATTGTATCTAAAGACTTCATTATATTAAATATCTCAATAAATAATAAATGAATATTCTAGCCAAACAATGTTCGTACTAAATGTAGATTGCCTCTAGGGCACCTATTCCAACAGACATTATCCCTAATGCATACCCATGTGTTGGATCGTGATATCTCCATATCAATCCAACCCCATACTAGTCTATAGTTGATCGTCATGTTAATCAATATAATCGAGAGGGATATTTAATATAAAAAACACATTTCCAATCCAAGGACTTCATTATATTAAATATCTCCATAAATAATACGATGAATATTCTAGCCAAAAGTAATTTTCATACTAAATAAAATTGCCTCTAGAGCATCTATTCCAACAGAACCTTCATCATCACTGCCACAAGAGGATGATTCGGATGAACTTCATTGGATTCCTGCTGTTCGAGAGATGCAAAAGATATTTTGGGCTAAGATAGAGCAAGAAAGTGAGTCTGCATCGCAAGATACAACAGTGGAGGAAGAGATACCTGAGCCGAGCGAAGATTGTAGTGTCCAAGAACCATTGGTGGACTCTGAAATTTACGAGGACTCAGACTGTGACTCAGAATGGGGTGGACCTGTGTTCCCTAGATGGGAGGACCTTGCGTATTGCGAGCCAAGAACGCAGGTGGCCTCACATCCTTGGCATGAGTGGGAATACACCGACATTGGAAGCCTGTGGTGTGCTGATGATGATGAAACACTTGTGGTCAATGCTATTGAGTTTTCAAATTCTTGTTCTATGGGCCATTTAGTGATGATATACATGTCATAGTCAAGGAAATTGAAACCAACAAGTGTGGGGGTGAACTGCATGGGTCATTTGAAGAGCATCTTGCACCAGAGAGGTACTAATGGGATGACTTTATGGAGCAGGATGCATTTGAGCCCAGTGGTACTCTGTGGAAGTTGATTAAGAAGATAATTTGCAAAATGAAAAGAGTCACCTTCTACAACTCTCCACCATCTGCACATCACAGGGGTGAACGTGAGGTTCTATAAAAGAGATGGTGGAAGAAGGAGAAGTTGAGGGATAAAGCAGCCTCCACTAGACTAGTCAGTTAAGGTAACCGGGGCGGAGTGTCGAGCTTAAATCACAAGCGCTTCTTGGGAGACAACCCAATGTAGAGTAGGATGTTATTTTTGTTTTATTTATGTTTTTAGTTCTCCATTCTCGATTTTGAGAGGTGATAGAAAGAGAGAGAGACTGATGAGTTATCTAGTGTTTGCAGGTGATGTTTAGCAAAAAGTCTATCCCAGTGTTCCATGGCACATATGACCCAGATGGGGGCTCGTGAGGGAGTTGGGGATTTTCTGTGGGCATTATGCGCAGCATAAAGCAATCTACCTCGGTGTGCGTGGCACACACAACCTTAGGGGAGCTCATTATCACATAATATAGCTTGGATATTGCTTGGGAGAGCTTAGTCAGCAGTGGATGGTTGGAAACGGTACATATTTTATGAAAAATGTCGATGGTCCACACGACTCCTTCTTGTTGCAATTTCGCGGACACGTTGACCATGTAGGTCCGGGCACCCCAGGTACCACTTACACACTCTATCTTTTCTACGTTTGATTGATAAATGTGAAGTCCACTGCCTACACATTTAAGCGAGGAAACCTCCTAGTTGATCTCTAAATTCGTTGGGGACAATGAAACACTTAAGTGTGTGTGTGTGGGGGGGGGGGGGGGAGAGGGGGTTTTGTACATGTTTGCTAGCCATGTAAGATATGCATCGCCTTGTTACATGTAGTTTGTGTTAGTATTGTGTAGTATTTGTGGCCAGTGTAGAGTGTTTCAATATATTTTCGCACTGTGTTAGATCTAAATATTTGCGTTGTTAGCACTTTTACTTTATTGAGTCCCCCTACCCAATCGTTGTGGTTAATTGAGTTGGCCAAAAGCATGTAGAGTCTAGAAAAGTATGAGAAAAGAAAGAAAAAATTAGAAAACATAGAAAATCCATAAAATTTTTTTTTTGAGTTATGTGCAATTGATGAAGCTTGAAACTAGAGAGAATTCAGTGAAATAGTCTCAATGAATAGGAAGCACCGTAGTAGGGAAAACCTTAACTTTTAGCATCCTGCGCATCGTTTCACAAAAAGACGTCATGGGTATTCAGGAAAAAGTGGAATATAGATTTTTGGGTATACCTTTAGTTCCTTTAGTGTGCTATGAGGATTTGGTCTTTGGGCTAGTCGAATAGTCTGTTTTCTATGGAAACAATGGCCTCTTGAAATCTGGGGTGGAGCTTCATGTAGAGTTGGTTTCATGTGTTACATTGCTTTAGCCTAAGTGAAGTTAGGGAGTGTACACCACCATCCCTTACAACAATTTCAAGAATTGAACGAAAAATCCCACACTTAGTTGCTCTAATTGCACGACTGAAATAAAAAGAAGATAATGAAAAACAAAAGAAATCATAATATTCTCTTGGACTGGATACGTTGAATAGCCTAATGTGCCCCCGCTCACGCGGGGAATTTGGATTCAAACCAATTAGAGCTTCTAGGGAAAATTAAAGTCAAGTTGTATTACACGGAGTTGCGTCTCCCGTTACAGAGACAATTTCCATTCAGTGTAATAGCGGCTAAGAGGGTCTGAAAACCTCATATGACTTGGCGATGAAAGACTACCATAACACCAAGGATGCCTAGACCCTCTGAGTTAAAGGACGTGCCCAGATCTTGGATTCAGTTTGGTGGACAACTGGGGATCCCTTAGTGAGCTTGTGCGTAGGGTCATTATATTTTCAAATTTTTGTTGCGGGTTTGTGATGTGCAAAAGACACCAGTGAGAATCTGATGACTTTGTTTAGTGATAGCGAGATTGCACGATCTCATATGTAAAAGAAAAAAACTGCGTTGTTTAATTCATGCATTGTGAAAAGTCGAGTTGCAATGTGTATAGTCATGTAGATTGCATTGTGTGTTGTTTGTGTCACATGGATAGTGGAGTTGTATGCGATTCAGTGGATATAAACCTAGTGTCAAATTTGATTTTGCTCAGGACGCGCAAAAAGGTAGTGTGGGGGGATTTGATAACTCTATGTTAGAGTTATATTTCTTGCGCAATTTATATCGTTTTGTGTTATTTCCAGGTTAAGAATATTAGTTTTGCACTATGAATGTAAAGAAAGTGTGGAAGTTTTGACCGTTAATCTGTAAATCCAGGCGTTCCTAGCATAATTTTATGTATTTTGTCACGGTTGATCGCACGGGTGTTGTTTCGTGTTGTTTTGACATGAAATGATGCTCGGGGGATTAGGTAGAGAGGAGAAATGAGCTTCTGAATATTTGAGGGAGCTTGAAGCAAAGAAATGCGCGACTCGGAGGACAAGCTGCTGCAGTTCATCACCTAAATCCGACCTAATATACCAACTTCATCACCAACCTAGAACACCTTCGCAACCCACTGCATATACTCCCTTGCCAACACCCATGACTAACACTCCTATCTCCTACACCACTATCACAAGAGTCATCAACAACCCATGACCTCCTTATCCAATCAACACCACCTCAACCTGCAACTAACCTTCATGAAACCCCCAAATATGATCACCTGCACGTATAAACCCACCTAGCAAACAAACTTCATCCATTCAACTCACCTGAATTCACCACCAAAACTCTCAAACTTAACCCTCAACCCAACATATGAAACTTCCACCATGGTCAAACACCAATTCACCACACTGATATAAACTAACCCTCAACCATAATAAACTTCACAGTAGCTACAAGCCATTACCAACAATACAAGCTACCAATCACCAGTGACCTACAATTCTCCAATGAAACCACCACAAACACAACCATCACTCCCTCATAGCTGCTTCCTACCCCAACAAACAACCCTTACCATCATCCTCCAAAACCTACCTACATATCCTAACCACCTTACCTCCATGAACCACCAAACAACAACATCACTTCCACCATAACCAATTCACTTTACCATCCTCAAACCAACCTGCAGCCGATAAACCCATAAACATACCCGAATTCTCCATCCAGTACATACTTGATACTTTACCCATCTCACCCACATAAGCCCAGAACCTAAGAGCCTTCACCACCGCCATCATTGAGAAAAATAGAGCCTCAGCTGCAAGAAGAAAGTGCAGAGCATAGGGAAGAAGAACCAACATCAGCAGATAAGAAGAAAGAAGAAGAATTAGGGTAAATATCCAGGTGATCCCATGATCATACCTCTTGATCGCGCGATTATAAGAAATTACTTAGTCAACTTTTGGAGGAAGAAAGAAGATAAGTTACTGTAATTGGCGATCTAACCTCTTGATCGCGCGATCAGCAAACACGGAAGCCACAAATCGCACGATCAGAATAGGGGATCGCGCGAACTCCTGAAGTTGTGAAACAACGAAGAAAAAAGTGATACTTGTCTCCTTGTTTAAAAATACCTAGGGTTTGGAAAAAAGTGGCCCTAAGTTGGGGGTAATTACAGTAATTTTTTGCATTAATTACTTAGAAAGAAAAATCGTGAGTTTCTTGGTAAAGAAGAACATAGGGGCTGTTTTGAAGAATTAATTCATCTTCTACTTATCATTCACGCTATTCTACATTAACATTAGAGAAGAGGGGGGGCATGAACAAAGAACGAAGCCACCATTGGAGAGCTAGGTTTTTTATTTCTTCTTCTCTCAATCTTGTATGGAGGAACTACTTAGATTTGTTTGGTTGATTATTGTAAGTTCAGAGTTAGTTTTAAAGGCTTGAAACTTGATACAAGGCCGTGAAACAGAAGAGTATGAACTGAGGGGGGAGTTATTACTCTTATGCTTCTCTAAACCCTTGCACTTGATCATACTGCATTAGATGATGAAAGACAAATTTATTTTGTGCTCTAACATTCCATGATATTATTTGCCAAAGTTATTT
Source organism: Linanthus parryae (assembly GCA_023055425.1). Classification (NCBI taxonomy): domain Eukaryota; kingdom Viridiplantae; phylum Streptophyta; class Magnoliopsida; order Ericales; family Polemoniaceae; genus Linanthus; species Linanthus parryae. The sequence continues at coordinate 67,878,289 of JALGPY010000007.1, read as the reverse complement.
TACAGGAATTTTTAATCAATTATGTTTATGGAGGATTAGGAAAGTTTTCTTATTTTGCAGAGATGAATAAGAGGCAATCAATGCCTGCAGATTGTGTGCTATTGTTATGGAAGCTTGTATGGATGCTCCTTAAGATTTCAAATGACGTAGGGTCAGTATGATTTAGATACTGAATTCAGACATGAAATATATGGTTGAATGTGTCTTCAAGATTTTTAACTTGATCCATGTGGAAGAAGAAGTTTCACGAGCTCCAGAAGGATCAAAGAAGGCATGTTCTACAACTATTCTATTTGATGAACACAGTACTGAGGATGAAGATGATGGGAAGAAGGGAATTGGGAAATAGGTTGCTGGAGATACATATGCAGGTGCAAAGACTATTGAGGATGAGGAACATGATGAAGATAGTGTGGATTCTGGATTGCTACTCAAGGACTTAAAGAATAAAAAAAGAACGAAAAGGTTCCAACCATTGTCAGTTCAGCTGATCTGTTTGAGGGTGATAACGGGGCTGAAAAGACTGGTGAGGGAGTAGCACAGGAAGAAGAACAACAAGATGATGAGAAAGATGAAGAAGGAAGTGATCAAGAGGAAGCTGTAGAGCCTAAGGTGGATGAAGATCCAAAACCTCGATTCTAGCATTTCTTTATACCTTTCAAAGCATTGAAATTCCTTTCAAAGCCTTGAAATCATCCTTTCTCTTTTTCAAAAAATTTCAGTACTTCAGTTTTGTCAAAAAATAATTTCATCCAACATGTATTTCTCACCTTCTTGATGAAATTCAAAAAGGGGGAGACATTTAGGAAGATACATTATTTTTTTATCTTGTTTGGATGTGTGACAGTTGGTTTGTGAACTACTTAGTACTCTTTTTTCTAGTACTTCTTAGTACTCTTTTTTCTAGTGATAATATTTGGTTTTGATCTTATATATATGTTCTGCTATGCTACTAATGTCTATCTTTTGCATAGAAATAGATCAAAAAGAATAAATGGTTTTGTATTTCATCAAGGGGGATATTGTTAGTTCAGAGTTTGTTTCAAAGGTTTGAAACTTGTTTCAAGGACTTGAGACTGAAGAGCATGAACCGAGGGGGAGTTATTACTCATGTGCTTCTCTTAACACTTGCAATTGATTATACTGCATTAGATTATGAAAGACAAATTTATTCTATGATCTAACATGCCTTGATATTATTATTTGCCTAAGTTATTTTGCAGGACTTGTTAATACGAGGCAATAAATGTCTGCAGATTGTGTGCTATTGTTATGGAAGCTTGTTTGGACATTCCATAAGATTGCAAATGAAGCAGAGTTAGTATGATTAGGTTATGAGTTCAGACATGAAATATATGGTTGAAAGTATCTTCAGGAGTATTAACTTGATCCATGTGGAAGAAGAAGTTTCACAAGCTCCAGAAGGATCAAAGAAGGAAGGTTCTACAACTGATCTATTTGATGGACATAGTACTTAGAATGAAGATGCTGGGAATAAGGGAACTGGGATAAAGTTTGCTGGAGATACAGACGCAGGGTCAAAGAATATTGAGGATGAGGAACAGGATGAAGATAGTGTGGATTGCAGATTTCTACTCAAGGAACTGAATCAGGAAAAAAGAAAGCAAAGGATCCAGCCATTGTCAGTTCAGCTGATTTTTTTGAGGGTGATGATTGGGCTAAAAAGACAAGTGAGGGAGTAGCACAGGAAGAACCAAAGCAAGATGATGAGAAATATGAAGAAGAAAGTGATTAAGAGGAAGTTGCAGAGCCAAAGGTGGTTGAAGACCAAAAACCTTGATTCTAGCCTTTCTTTCTTCCTTTCAAAGCCTTCAAATTCCTCTCAAAGCCTTGAAATCTTCCTTTCTCTGTTTCAATTTTTTCGTACATCAGATTTTTCAGAAACAATTTGATCCAACATTTATTTCTCACCTTCTTGATGAAATTCAAAAATGGGGAGAAATTTAGGAAGATACATTAGTTTTTTTATCTGATTTGGATGTGTGGCAGTTAGTTTGTTGAACAATTTAGTACTCTTTGTTCTAGTTACTTTTTTTTATTTCAATTCAGTCTCGTTTTGTCCTTATAACTGTTAGTGATAATATTTGGTTTTGATCTTATATAACAGTTCTGCTATGCTACTAATTTCTATGATTTTGCAAAGAAAAAGTTCAAAAAGAATAAATGGTTTTGTATTTCATCAAGGGGGAGATTGTAATTTCAGATTTTGTTTCAAAGTCTTAACACTTGTTTCAAGGGCTTGAAGCTGAAGAGCAAGAACTGAGGGGGTGTTATTACACATGTGCTTCTCTTAACCCTTGCACTTAATCATAGTGCATTAGATGATGCAAGACAAATTTAGTTTGTGATCTAACATGGCTTGATATTATTATTTGCCTAAGTGATTTTACAGGTTTGTTAATCAATTCTCTCTATGCAGGATTAGGAAAGCTTCTTTATTTTCATGGATTAATAAGAGGCAATAAATGTCTCCAGATTGCGTGCTACTGTTATGGAAGATTGTCTGGACGTTCCTTAAGGTTGAAAATGAAGCAGGGTCAGTATGAGTTATGTACTGAGTTCTGACAGATGAAATATATGGTTGAAAGTATCTTTACGAGTATTAACTTGATCAATGTGGAAAAGAAGTTCCACAAGCTCCAGAATGATCAAAGAAGGTAGATTGTAAAACTGATCAATTTGATGAATATAGTACTGAGGATGAAGATGCTAGGAAGAAGGGAACTGGGAAACAGGTTGCTGGAGGTAAAGATAAAGGTGCAAAGACTATTCAGGATGAGGAACAGAATGAATATATTGTGGATTCTCCATTGCTACCCGAGGACTTAAATCAGAACAAAAAGAAAAGAAAGGTTCCCACCATTTCCAGTTAAGGTGATTTGTTTGAGGGTGATGACGGGGATGAAAATAATGGTGAGGGAGTAGCACAGGAATAATAACATCAAAATGATGAAGAATATGATGAAGAAAGTGATCAAGAGGAAGCTGCAGAGCAAAAGGGGTGAAGACCCAAAACATCGATTATGGCCTTTCTTTATTCCTTTCAAGGCCTTGAAATTCCTTTCAAAGCCTTGAAATCTTCCTTTCTCTGTTTAAAATTTTTTCAGTGCTCCTGTTTTTTCAAAAAACAATTCGATCCAACATTTATTTCTCACCTTCTTGATGAAAGTACAAAAGGGAGAAATTTAGGAAGATACATTAGTTTTTTTATCTGATTTGGATGTGTGGCATTTGGTTTGTTCAACGACTTAGTACTCTTTGTTCTAGTTACTTGTTTTGATTTTAATTCAGTTTGGTTTAGTCCTTATAACTGTTAGTGATAATATTTGGTTTCGATCTTATATAATTGTTCTGCTATGCTACTAATGTCTATCTTTTTGTAGAGAAACAGTTCTAAAAGAATAAATGGTTTTGTCTTTCAACAAGGGGGAGATTGTTAGTTCATATTTTGTTTCAAAGGATTGAAAAATATTTCAAGGCCTTGAAACTGAAGAGCAAGAACTGAGGGGGAGTTATTACTCATGAGCTTCTCTAAACACTTGCACTTGATCATACTGCATTAGATGATGAAAAACAAATTTATTATGTGATCTAACATGCCTTGATCTTCTTATTTGCCTAAGTTAGTTTTCAGGACTTGTTAATCAATTATATGTATGCATAATTATTAAAGTTTCTTTATTTTCATATATGAATAAGAAGGAATCAATGTCTGTAGATTGTGTGCTATTGTTATGGAAGATTTTCTGAATATTCCTTAAGATTGCAAATGAAGCAGGGTCAGTATGAGTTAGGTACTGAGTTCAGACAGATGAAATATATGGTTCAATGTATCTTCACAAGTATTAACTTGATCAATGTGGAAGAAGTTTCACAAGCTCCAGAATGATGAAAGAAGGTAGAACTGATCATTTTGATGAACACAGTACTGCGGATGAAGATGCTGGGATGAAGGGAGCTGGCAAAACAGGTTGCTGGAGATACTGATTCAGGTGAAAAGACTATTGAGGATGAGGAACATGATGAATATAGTGTCGATTCTTGAGATTGCTACTCAAGGAATTGAAGCAGAATAAAAAGAAAAGAAAGGTTCCAACCATTACCAGTTCAGCTGATCTGTTTGAGGGTGATGATGGGGCTGAAAAGACTAGTTAGGGAGTAGCACAGGAATAAGAACAGCTAGATGATGAAGAATATGAAGAAGAAAGTGATCAAGAGGAATTTGCAGAGCCAAAAGGGTGGAGAACCAAAACCTTAATTCTAGCATTTCTTTCTTCCTTTCAAAGCCTTTAAATCCTCTCAAAGCCTTGAAATCTTCCTTTCTCTATTTCAAAAATTTTCAGTACTTCAGTTTTTTCAAAAAAAAATTCGATCCAACATTTATTTCTCACCTTCTTGATGAAATTCAAAAAGGGGGAAAAATTTAGGAAGATACTTTAGTTTTTTATCTGGTGTGGATGTGTGGCATTTGGTTTGTTGAACTACTTAGTACTCTATGTTCTAGTTATTTGTTTTGATTTTAATTCAGTTTAGTTTAGTCCTTATAATTGTTAGTGAAATACTTGTTTTTGATCTTATACAACTGTTCTGCTATGCTACTAATGTCTATCTTTTTGCAGAGAAACAGTTCGAAAGCATAAATGGTATTGTCTTTCATAAAGGGCGAGATTGTAATTTCAGATTTTATTTCAAAGGCTTGAAACTTATTTCAAGGCCTTGAAACTGAAGAGCAGGAACTGAGAGGGAGTTATTACTCATGTGCTTCTCTAAACCCTTGCACTTGATCATACTGCATTAGATGATGAAAGACAAATTTATTCTGTGATCTAACATGCCTTGATCTTATTATTTGCCTAAGTTATTTTTTAGGACTTGTTAATCAATTTTGTGTATGCAGGATTTGGAATGATTCTTTATCTTCATAGATGAATAAGAGGCAATCAATGTCTGCAGATTGCGTGCTATTGTTGTGGAAGATTGTCTGGACATTCCTTAAGATTTCAAATGAAGCAGTGTCAGTATGAGTTAGGTACTGAGTTCAGACATGACATATATGGTTGAAAGTATCTTCACGAATATTAACATGAAAGATGTGGAAGAAAAAGTTTCACAAGCTCCTGAAAGTGCAAAGACTATTGAGGATGAGGAACATGATGAATATAGTGTGGATTCGGGATTGCTACTCAAGGACTTGAAGCAGAAGAAAAAGAAATGAAAGGTTCCAACCATGGACAGTTGTGTACGAGGGAATCCTTTGAGGAAGATTCGATATACACCAAGAGTCGGGGATAGAAAGAACACGGAATGAGTAGGGTGTGTGTAGGGATATAGCAAGGCAGTAGCAACTGTATGAGAGAGAGACAGGATTTTGGAAGAGATTCCGCGTAGTTCAGGTGATTCGTCGTTTGTAAGGAAGGGGTAACGATCCTATATATAGTGGAGAATATGACTGTTGTAGTGGGTTAATGCGCCCATTAATGGCGGCTTAAATACCTTAACCACAACGGCACGTTCGTCCGTATATATAGGGAACGTTACGCACTTCGTCCGCGTATACCGGAACCATTATGAGGTTGACCGGGTTTATGGAGCTCGTGCCATACATCTCTCAAAGCAGTTACTAAAGGTCGCGCGCGGGCTTGGTTTTCGCTCGCGTGCGACAGGACTTACTCTAGCCTCCAAACCACTAAGTCCCTACAAGTCCCGTGTGGTGGTATGCGAGGGCCCTGTCTCGCAGCCCCCACGTGGATCAGCGCGGGTGGTGATCCAGTGTGTGTGGAGCACAACTAGGTGTGTTGGATGATCGCCACGTGGCTAAGATCTGTCTGTCTAAAAAGCACTATCTACATTATCCCCCTTTTTGCACGTGAAGACGCCTAGTCGGATAGGATTAAATGCGCAAAAACCAGTGCACGCGTCGCCGCCATGCACCAATTTAAATACACGCAAAATCAGCCCCCGTGCGTGCCATTATGACCTAGAATCCCTAGGGTCGTGTCGTCTGTTCTTTTAGGGTTTTAGGCGTGACGTCAGCTCGTCCTGTGATTGCGCGATTCGACGGTGACGGTTGCAATCCCACCTAAGTGTGGAGGTGCTCGCTTTGATCTATCATAAAAATATTATGTATGATGCAAGTTACCTCAATATTTTTCCTGTCTTGTATCGCAGGTGATGCTGCCATCGCACAGAGTTCTGCAGACAATGTATCAACTGCTAGAGAAGTGATTGGCGAGGTAGGTGCTGACGACCCTAATGAGGATATGCCGGAGCAAAGGAGTCAGCTCCCCACATCTTATGTTCCAGAGCGAAGCCCTCATGTCGAGAAGCCTATCACATCTACTGAGTATGCAGGAGAACCTCTGGAGGACATCATCGAGGTGTCTGATGATGTCGAAGCTGACACTGTGTTAAGAGAAGAAGATGCTGATGCTGAAGTCGAGGAAATGGAAGCGGAGAATGCTGGAGCTGAAGTTCATGGAAATGAACAAGTCATGGAAGAGATAGCATCACATGAAAATGTTGATGTTCAAATGAGTGCTCCCGAGCCCCAAGGACCTCGCGCGGCTGAAGAAGTTCCCAGTCGAGCAGCAACTACTACTGTTGCCGTTCCTTTGACAGAGGTAGAGCTTTTACAGGTTCCCCCAGCATGAAGTTTTTTGGAGTTCGCAAGTTGGAGCTGCCGTCGCACCTGTTGCAACTTATACTATCCCCGCCAACTATGATGAGCTCGAACTCTCGGCTGACAGACAAGCAATGCAGCAAGGGCATGCTTCGGCTTTTCCAGCGATGCGCATCCCTTCTTTCCGTGAGATCCTTGAAGGGACTGGTACATTACCACTTTTCGCATTCTACACCTTTGTCTAAAAGCTTTCATGCTCTGAACTTAAATCATTTTTTCCAGGAATGAAGCAACCTGATGTGGATTGGATGATAAGGATGCGCCTCTCATACCCATGGTCATTTGCAAAATCTCTGGAGCTAGAGCCTTATGACAGAAGGCTTTTCTTGACCAAAGCCATCTGGATTCTGGAGCAACTGTCTGTGGCCACCCCTGCCACCATTTCTCCTAATAGTGCAAGGTTGCTTTATAGCACATGCAAAGGGCTTCAGACTAAAGTTCAAGGCAAGATAGGCTTCGGGTATCTTCTCAACAGGGTCACCCAGATCCTCGCATCTGTGATTTTGAAACATGGCTACCACAACCTCGCATCTGAAAGACGGAAGTTAGAGGAACAAAGGCAGAAGGCTGAAGAAGCCGTTAACCTCTTCCATGCGATGAATGCCAAGTACGATAAGTTAAAACAAGAAGTGGATCTAGCAAAAGAGGCGTCGCTCCCGTTTTCTCCAGAGGATCCTTTAATCAAGGATTTATTTTAGAAACAAAAATATTATTGTAATCCGTAATGCTAGTGTTTCTTCCCCTTCTTTTTTTAACATTTGAAACTTTATGTCTCACTTTGCCCTTCCGAGGATTTTTCGCTCGTTTCTTGATGCATATCTATTATGACGTCATATGGTGACGTAATTGCCTTGATTTTTGCGCTAATAATTTATTAGATAAGCACGATTTCCTTGGGAGCCACATCCTTATTATGACCTTCTGTCATTAATTAGGGCGTGCCACCGAATCGTCATAGCCTTTAGTAGGGTAATTGATTTTTACCTCTTTTTGAGACGCGAGTATTTGATTCATACCCGTTTCCGAAGCTTTGCTGACTCAGCCAGGGAACTGAAGAGTCCCCTATGGAGTCTATATAAACCTTGCCTCTTGCTACTTGGGTATTTCATCCCAAAATGTGGCTTACCATGAGTCCTTACGACTGTTGGCATCGATGCTTGTTCTTTGTTGATCCATGTCAATTTCAGGCTGTAAAACCTGAGTTTGTGCCTTGTGCCATAGAAATAGCTCCCAAGATCTTCTCTGTAAAGCTTACCGATCTTCGTGATCTTTTTGAAGAAGATTTACATAATACTTCATGCTTCTGCGAAGACTGTTCTTCGTCTATTATGTTTGTTGGTCGTATCTCCGGTGGCCTTCCAGCGAGGCACGGTCCTGTACTAACCTTTTTACCGAATCGTAATGAATGGTGCGTTTCTCCTCTAGCTTTCCTGGATGAGAACTATTTGCCACCATTGTTTTGAAAAAGGTGCGACGAGCCATGGTGCTCGTCTTTCTGCATAATAAGCTTTCTGCCCCAGGAGTCGTTCTCCACTTGTTCTTCATGTCCGCAGCCGTCAGGACATGAGGTTCATCTGACATGTCTCTTGGGGAAAAGACCAATCAAGAGCCCTGTTCTGATCTAGGACCTCGACGATAGCATCATATAGCTCTTGTTAGGACCTGTAGGCCGTTCATTTTATAGTAGGAATTTTCCTTAGTATGAGCTTTCGCTTGTAAGCTGCTATCTAGACAGATAAATTGTAAGTCATTTTGACTATTTATGAAATGCACTTTGGTATTTGTTGTTCTTGTTTACAACAAATTGTAATATCGCATGCGTGTTTTCTATACGACGAAAAAAGTTATATTTCCTTCGCGTTTTGCATTCGGATGTTGCCTGAATAATTCTTTATCTCAAGCTGATAAGTTTTGCATCGCACGAAGCGGTGTCGCTATGGCTTGCTATCTAAGGAGATAGGCTTACATATCAGTTAAGATCATGATTCAATATTATTGCTATATGAGCAGACAGGCTTTGCTTGCACAAAGGCATTGTTATTATTGCTGCTATCTAGGCCGATGGGCTTGTAGATCAGTCAAGATCATGTTTGAACATTGCTGCTATCTCGGCAGATAGGCTTTGCTCGCACAAAGGCATTGTTACTTTCGCTGCTATCTAGGCAGATAGGCTTTTAGATCACTTAAAGATCATATTTGATCATTGCTGCTATCTCGGTAGATAGGCTTTGGATTGCATGGGATCGTACATTATAGCTGCTATCTAGGCAGATAGGCTTTTATTGTTAGTAAGCAAAGAAGCAAATAAAATGATAAGAGACAACTAAGATAATAAATTCTTCTCATATGGGAGATTTTTTTTTTATTAAAAGTACCCTCATATGGGAGAGTCATGACTACCAGTTCCTCATATGGGAGGAAACAACGCATGAATTCATTGGATGACTAGACATACAATCCAACAGTCATTTGAAACCAATATATATAAAGAGAGAAAGGCTAAGGATAATACTTTTTGATCCAGCGCATATTGATCGGGCTTGAGGTTGTGGCAGTCCCATGAAGCCTCTGTATGGTGCAGTAACCGCTGTCAAAAACTTCTTTAACCTCGAACGGTCCTTCCCACTTAGCTGGAACTTTGGATGGGCTGCTTCCCGCATGCAATGATCTGAAGCTCGTAAGACCAAGTCCCCAGCTGCAAAGTCTCGGTGTTGAACTGTTTTATTGTACGCACGAGAAATCCTCTCTTTGTACCTCTTATTGGCCCGCTTAGCCTGTTCGCGCTTCTCTTCCAATAGAATCAAGTCATGGTCACGCTGATTGTCATACAAGGCATGAAAGGCTAACCTCGCAGAGTTGACTTTTACTTCCGCAGGTACAACGGCTTCAGCTCCAAAGCATAGAAGGAACGGAGAGACTCCTGTGGGAGTCCTTGGCGAAGTTCGATACGCCCATAATGCTAAATTTAAAGAATTGGCCCATTTTTTGTGATCGTCTGCGACCATCTTACTCAAAATACTTATCAATGTCTTGTTGGTCGCTTCTGCTTGACCATTCCCCTTCGGGTAGTAAGGAGTGGAACATACTTGCCTTATATTGTATTCCACTAGTTTCGCAGCCACCTGACGATTTACAAAAGGAGTGCCGTTATCCGAGAGGATTGTATTGGGGATTCCAAACCTATATATGATGTTTTCTTGGACGAAATTGACCACTGCGAGCGCATTGGCTGTCTTGAGCGGTACTGCCTCCACCCACTTAGTAAACAACTCGGTCGCGGTTAAGATAAACTGGTTCCCATGCGAGGCCGGTCGAATGGGGCAAACAAAATCTAGATCCCAAGTGTGGAATGGCCATGGCGTTCCTAACGCGTGTAGATCTACAGCAGGAGCATGCACGAGGTTGCCCTTAAATTGGCATTCCTGACATCTCTTTACCTTGGTGCGGCAATCTGCCTCCATTGTGGGCCAAAAATAACCAACTGTGAGGAGATGTCTGCATAGTTTTGCACCCCCCTGAGGCTCTACTTGGTGAGATAAATCCATTACCTCTTGTGCTTCTTGGCTATCTAGGCATCAGAGTAGATTACCCTCATGACCCCTCCGCCAGAGTATGTTTTCCTGCACCACATATCGAGCCGCCTTTCTTTTAAGTTTCTCGGCTTCCTTTCTTTGCTCGGGCTCGATTCCTTCTGTGAGAAAATCAAAGAGTGGCTTTCTCCAATCTGCGTCATCATCAACCAAAGTGATTGTTAAAGAGTCCTTGATCAATGCACAACTTTCACAATTTCCTGGAATTATTGCAGCAGCCGTGGACATGTGCGGCCAATGAATCCCATATCTTTGGGCCTTTCGATAAATCGACACCTCACCTTCCCCGCAAGTGTGCTGGTGAATCTTTTCCAATAATTCTTGGCCCTCCCGCTGCGAGACGCATCGCATGAGTATTCCTCCCGGACCATTGTAGTAAAGGGCGTTGTCATGTATGCAGTACCCCTTAGTGGATGCCCAGTTTTATTTGCTCGTTCCCTCGGCAATTGCACACAGTATCGGTTTTCTCCTGTCTTTTTCATCCATATACTCATCCTCGCATGCGTCCTCTATCAATGCCGGTGACGTTCGAACTTCAATTGAGATTCTCACAGGGCATTTTTCTGCACTAACTTTAGATCCCAGAGTGGCTAAAGCATCAGCATGCCAATTATCAGCTCTAAGCGTGTGCTCATACCTGACATCGCAGAATTGTTGTACCAGCTTTTGAACCAAAGTCCGATAGGGTAACAGGTTTACCTCTTTCAATCCGTACTCGCCTGAGGCTTGTTTGACGATTAACTTAGAATCTCCCATAACCGTCAGATTGCTTACTTCCAGTGCCCTGGCTGCACGAAGTCCTGCGATGAGAGCCTCATACTCCGCTTCATTGTTGGTTACCGGGAAATCAAGTTTCGTGGACATTTGGATGACTTCCCCATCTGGTTTAGTCAAAACAATTCCAATTCCTCCACCTTTCCTTGTTGATGATCCATCAAAATGAAGAGTCCAATATAGTGACTCAACTGCATAGATCTCAGGTCCTTCCAGTTCCTCCTCGATCATGGGTTCATAGCTGCTATCTTGGAACTGTACCGGAAGATCTTCCACTTCTTGCGATTTGATTGCTCGTGCTCGAACACACGTGATGTCATATTGTGAAATGGTCATGTACCACTTTGCCAACCTTCCGCAGGGAGAAGTGTGAGTCAAGAGATACCGTATGGGGTCGCTCTTTGTAATCACCACAAATTTGTGCGAGGCGAAGTAGTGTTTTAACTTTTCTATCACAAAGAACAAAGCAATACAATGGCGTTGGATGTATGTGTACCTTGATTCAGCCGGTTGTACTATGCGAGAAATGTAATAAATCGGCCTTTCCTGCCCTTCATACTCTTGAGCCAAAAGCGCCCCTATAGATTTCTTCGTTGACGTCAGATACAACAAAAGCGGCGATCCAAGCTGTGGAGCAATCATTACCCTTGGCGATGTCAATAGGTCTTTCAGCTTCCCAAATGCGGCCTCATGTTCCTCTGTCTAGTTATATACAGCATTCTTTTTGAGGAGATTGCCAAAGCAAAAAGTTATTTCTGCAATCTCCGGAATGAATCTTTGCATGTAAGATAACTTTCCCAGGAATGTCTTCAGGGTGCTCTAATTATTTTGTGCCGTCATGCTAGTGATAGCCGATACTTTTGCGGGGTTAGGCTCTATGCCTTGGCGATGTATTACACATCCCAAGAACTTCCCCGAAGTCACCTCGAATGCACATTTCATGGGGTTCATCTTTAGCTGGAAACTCCTGCATATTTCGAATACTTTGCGCAGGTCCCCCATATGGCCCGCTTCCTCTTTGGACTTGTAAACCAGATCGTCAACATAGAACTCCACCTCCTGGTGCATCATGTCATGAAATAGAGCCATCATTGCTCGCTGATAAGTCGCGCCCGCATTTTTGAGCCCAAAAGGCATGAACTTGTAGTTAAAGACCCCCACCGGCGTGATGAACGCGGTTTTCTGTGAATCTTCAGGGTCCATTTTGATCTGGTTATATCCACTGAAGCCATCCGTGAAGCTGGACATCCGGTGCCCCGCAGTAGAATCGATGAGCAGATCGATGTTGGGCATTGGGAAGTCGTCCTTGGGGCAGAAGCGGTTGAGGTCTCTAAAGTTTACGCAGCTGCGAAGTTGCCCATTCTTCTTTAACACAGGCACAATGTTAGCCAACCAGGTAGGATGATGATTCGGCTTGATAAACCTTCCAGTCAATAGCTTGACAATTTCTTGCTTGATTTTCACATTTATCACTGGCCTGAAACTTCTCGCACTTTGCTTTACCGGTTTACATCCCGGGATGACATCTAATCTGCGCATGGTCACGCTCGTGTCCAAACCGGGCATCTCATCGTATTCCCAGGCAAACACATCCTTATACTCAGTCAGCAGTTGCAACAACCTTGCTTCCTCATCGCTCGTGAGGTCTGCGCTCAGAAAAACAGGCCTCTTTTTTTTCTTCTCCTGGGCTCAGGAACACTTCCTTCAGTTCCTGCTTCTGGGGTTTTGGCTTGTCCTCCATGCACTCAGGTGCTTCTTTCAGTTTATCCTCCAAAACCTCTGATGTTGGCTTGTCTGCCTCCAGGACATATTCAATCTGATTTATTTGCCCAGGGATATCCCCATGCTCGGATGGGGGTACCCCCGCGCACCTTCATATGCGGTAGCATTTCTTTCCGTTGGAGTAGAAGCTTTCTATATCTTTGCCCGCAAGATCATGTTTTACCACTCTTTTCAAAGTGTACACGTTCTTTCTTTGGTAGGCGACCTGCGGTGCCTCTTCGCGTGCGACCACTTTTTCCTTGGCATCCTCCCTGGTCACCATTACTCTTGCTGGTGACTGATCCTTGATGTCCTCCCATCGAGGCAGAGGAGTCGGGTTAAATGGCCCTGGCGTTTGCTCGTCCGCCATTTGAGTAAACAATACTGCTTCAGTGAGGTGCGCCTCATTTAAATTGAAGGGATATACCGAAGCCGGTATCTCCACTACTCTGTCATCCCATATGGCCTTCATCACCTGGTGAGCTGTTGAAGGAACCGCGTCAAAACGATGAATCCAAGCTCACCCTATGATCATGTGATACGTAGTATTCGCATCAATGACGTAGAATTTAGTTGAACACTTGATTTTCCCTATCTGGATGCCTAGGCAAATCCATCCTATCGTCATCCTGGAATCACTCCCGAATCCCATCAGTGGGGATGGGCGTCTAACAATTTTCTTCTCCGGGATTCCTGCCAGCTTTAAAGTGCTGAGCGAGACCACGTTGATGGCTGCTCATCCATCAAAAAATGCCCTCTTGAATTCGACGTCATTGATCACCGCCGTTACGTATAAGGGCTTATGGTGACTCGAGTCCGTCTTCTTGTCACTTGCGGAGAAAGTCATAATCTTTTCCGTAGAGCAAGCCGCCCTAACAACTTTTCCATTGGAGACCACGATGTGTTCCTCGAAGTCTTCTGCCACTCTTAAAATTTCTTTTTTCATCTCTTTCTGGCATTTCTCTGAAAATTTCATCTCATCAAAGAACTTGCTGAACCCGTGCGACCCCTTCATTCTGTCAGCACGCTCATCCTCCGTGTCTATGTTGTAGTCCTCGTCGTTGTGAATTTCAGCAATGATAGGAAGACCGTCTTCCGCAATCTCTTCATATTCATAGTCGCAATCATGGCTACCTCTTTGCCTTTCGGCTCTTGCTCCGCATGGGCTGGCAGCGGATTGTTTCGCACGTCCTGCCTTTCGTCGCTAACGATCAACTCGCCTTCCTTCATTTTTCGGCTCACCATGTGCCAAAGTTTCTTGCAGTCAGCTGTGGGGTGCATAATCTTTCCGTGGCATTCGCACCACTTCGGGTCCCTCATCATCTCCTTGGAAGGTATCCTTTCGAGCGGAGGCAGAACTCCGTATTTACGCCACTGTTTGCATAAGTCAATCACTTCCTCTATCGAGCATGGTAGAGGCGGCGCATCTGAAGTTGTAACCCTGGGCTGCTTGTGTGGCCAAACTGTATTGACCTCAGCTTCGCGCCCCTCTTATAACTAAACCTTCCAATCTTAAAAGTTGTTCCCCCTGAGGGTCGTTCAGGGCGTGCCTTTTCTTTTGCCTTTCCACTATAGGCTCTATGTTCTTCGTGCATTCAATCAAATTTGAAAAAGTAGGAGTTTGTAAGTTGATCAGCATACCTTTGTACTCATCTCGCATGCCTTGCAGGCATATCTCCACGAGCCTGCCCTCAAGCACTTTGTCTCTGGACTCCAATGATTTGGCTCTGAACTTCTTGATGAAAGTGACACCGTCCTCATCGCGCTTCTGATACATACGAGAGAGATGAATCGTCGTGACCTTCTCCTCCATCTGGAAGAATTTCGTGTAGAACCTCTGAACCATGTCGTCCCAAGTTTTAACAGATCCAGCCTCCAGCGTTCGATACCATTTGTAGGCCACATTTCCCAAAGATTTTGGGAACTCACGCATCAGCAACTTGGGATCGGCCCCATACGATCCCATTACATCGATAAAATGCATGACATGCTCGTGAGCATTCCCGTTGACATCTTCACACTTGTCCAACTTAGGGGCCTTATACCCTGCGGGGTTGGGCATCAGATAGATCTCGCGTGGGATAGGCGGTTCGTTGTCGACCTTCGGAATGATGGTGTCTGCAAAAGGCTGATTGGCTAAGAAGGTCTCTATGCGCCGCTGCAACGACGTCATACATTCCGGTGCACTCCCTCCAGCAGCAGGAGGAAGGGTTGTAGCTGGCGGAGGCACATACGCTGCGGTCGGGCTAGGGGTGTAAGCCACGTTGCATAGCGGTGCCGGCGGAGGAGGCAAGGGGTACTGTGAAGAGATATTGGATGCCATGGTTGGTGGTTGGGGAATATGTGTGGTAAGGGACGGTATTTGGGCCGTTTGCCCCTGGACAGAGGGTAGTTGCACCATTGTTGGTGGAGTTTGCGAATTAGGGTTAGGTGGTGTAGGCACTACTCTAGTTCCCTGGGTGGTAGAGATTCCTCCTCCCTGAGAGACAGCAGTACCCGACGTCGGATTCGGGGCAAGGGTTCCCAGGATGGCCGTTATCCGATCCATCTGTGCGAATTGAGCCTGGAGGGCCTTCGCCTGATTCTGAATGGTGGCATTTAAAGTCTCCAAAGTCAAAGTTCCACCAGCGGCTTCGGAAGTGTAATGGGTCTCCTCTCCCGAGGTTGTCTCCGTGGAGGGAGATCTGTTGCTAACTCCGTCCTCCCGAGACATGGTTGCTTGCAGTGGTAAGTTTCACGTCGGGTTCACCAAATGTGTACGAGAGAATCCTTTGAGTAAGATTCAATATACACCAAGAGCAGGGGATAGAAAGAACACGGAAAGAGTAGGGTGTGTATAGGGAGAGAGCAAGGCAGTAGCAACTGTATGAGAGAGAGACAGGATTTTGGCAGAGCTTCCGCGTAGTTCAGGTGATTCGTTTTCTGTAAGGAAGGGTTAACGATCCTATATATAGTGGAGAATATGACCGTTGTAGTGGGTTAATGCGCCCATTAATGGAGGCTTAATTACCTTAACCACAACGGCATGTTCGTCCGTATATATAGGGAAAGTTACGCACTTCGTCCGCGTATACTGGAACCGTTATGAGGTTGACCGGGTTTATGGAGCCCGTGCCATAAATCTGTCAAAGCAGTTACTAAAGGTCGCGCGCGGGCTTAATTGTCGCTCGCGCGTGACATGACTTACTCTAGCCTCCAAACCACTAAGTCCCTACAAGTCCCGTGTGATGGTATGCGAGGGCCCTATCTCGCAGCCCCCACAGGGATCACCACGGGTGGTGATCTAGTGTGTGTGGAGCACAACTAGGTGTGATGGATGATCGCAACGTGGCTAAGATCTGTCTATCTAAAAAGCACTATCTACAAAAGTTGAGCTGATCTGTTTGAGGGTAATGATGGGGCTGAAAACACTGGTGAGGGAGTAGCACATGAATAAGAACAGCAAAATGATGAACAATATGAAGAAGAAAGTGATCAAGATGAAGCTGCAGAGCCAAAGGGGCGAAGACCCAAAAACTTGATACTAGCCTTTCTTTTTTTCCTTTCAAAGCCTTGAAATTCCTTTCAAAGCCTTGAAATCTTCTTTTCTATATTTCAGAATTTTTCAATACTTGAGTTTTCAAAAAACAATTCGATCCAACATTTATTTCTCACCTTCTTGATGAAAGTCTAAAAGGGGGAAAAATTTAGGAAGATACTTTAGTTTTTTATCTGGTTTGGATGTGTGGCATTTGGTTTGTTGAACTGATCAGTACTCTATGTTCTAGTTACTTGTTTTGATTTTAATTCAGTTTGGTTTAGTCCTTATAAAAGTTAGTGATAATACTTGAATTGATGTTATATAACTGTTTTGCTATGCTACTAATGTCTATCTTTTTGCAGAGAAACAGTTCAAAAGAATAAATGGTTTTGTCTTTCATCGAGGGGGAGATTTTAATTTCAGATTTTGTTTCAAAGGCTTGAAACTTATTTCAAGGCCTTGAAACTGAAGAGCAAGAACTTAGGGTGAGTTATTACTCATGTGCATCTCTAAACTCTTGCACTTGATCATATTGCGTTAGATGATGAGAGACAAATTTAGTCTGTGATCTAACATGCCTACATCTTATTATTTTCCTAAGTTTATTTTAGGACTTGTTAATCAATTATGTGTATGTAGAATTTGGAAAGATTCTTTATCTTAATAGATGAATAAGAAGGAATCGATGTCTGCATATTGAGTGCTATTGTTGTGGAAGATTGTCTGGACATTCCTTAAGATTGCAAATGAAGCAGGGTAAGTATGAGTTAGGTACTGAGTTCAGACATGACATATATGGTTGAAAGTATCTTCACGAGTATTAACTTGACCAATGTGGAAGAAGAAGTTTCACAAGCTACAGAATGATCAAAGAAGGTAAGTTCTACAACTGATCAATTTGATGAACACAGTACTGAGGATGAAGATGCTGGGACGAAGGGAACTGGGAAACATGTTGCTAGAGATACAAATGCAAGTGCAAATCCTATTGAGGATGAGGAACAGGATGAATATAGTGTGGATTCGGGATTGCTACTCAAGGACCTTAAGCAGAAGAAAAATTAAATAAAGGTTCCAACCATTTCCAGTTCAGCTGATCTGTTTGAGGGTGATGATGGGGCTGAAAAGACCGGTGAGGGAGGAGCACATGAATAAGAAAAACAAGATGATGAAGAATAAGAAGAAGAAAGTTATCAAAATGAAGCTGCAGAGCCAAAGGGGCGAAGACCCAAAAACTTGATTCTAGCCTTTCTTTTTTTTTTTTCCTTTCAAAGCCTTGAAATCTTCCTTTCTATATTTCAAAATTTTTCAGTACTTCAGTTTTTTCAAATAAACTATTCGATCCAACATTTATTTCTCACCTTCTTGATGAAAGTCAAAAAGGGGGAAAATTTAGGAAGATACTTTAGTTTTTTATATGGTTTGGATGTGTGACATTTGGTTTGTTGAACTGCTTAGTACTCTTTGTTCTAGTTACTTGTTTTGATTTTACTTCAGTTTGGTTTAGTCCTTATAACTGGTAGTAATAATATTTGGTTTTTAACTCAAATAACTGTTCTGCTATGCTACTAATGTCTATCTTTTTGCAGAAAAACAGTTCAAAAAGAATAAATGGGTTGTGTTTCATCTAAGGGGAGATTGTAAATTCAAGACTTTTCAAAGGCTTGAAACTTTTTTCAAGGCCTTGAAACTGAAGAGAATGAACTTCAGGGGACTTATTTCTCATGTGCTTCTCTAAACCCTTGCACTTTATCATAATGCATTAGATGATGAACGGAAAATTTATTATGTGATCTAACAATGCTTGATCATATTATTTTCCTAAATTATTTCGCAGGACGTGTTAATCAATTCCGTGTATGCAGGATTAGAAAAGTTTCCATATTTAACAGAGATGAATAAGAGGCAATAAATGTATGCAGATTGTGTGCTATTGTCATGGAAGCTTGTATGGATATGCTGTAAGATGGAAAATTAAGATATGGTCAAAATCAATTTAGAAAAGCAAACAACTTGCAATTGGTATCAAGTTGTTGAGAGTCAAAGATATGCTACATTTTTTAGGGATTTCTGTTTGAAAATTGCTATATATTCTGCAGTTCAACTAGCAGAATAACAAGTCCGCTGAGAGAGATTACAAAGTACAGAGCATTACAGAGTTTCAAACAACTCTCAAGGATTGGCAAACATCACTGAGGAAGATCAAATCATCCATTCTAAGTTCCAGAAGAAAACTTGAAGCTTAACTGTTTTACTGTGTTACAGTGTTCTTCATATGGCATTATTTGTATATCATCTTATTATAATTCTTTATAACTTAAGAAGCCAAAAACATCTTGAGAAGTCTTCCCAAATCCAAATGGGAACCAAAGACCGCAACCATTGAAGAAGCTCAAGATCTATCCTCCGTCCAGTTCGATGATTTAGAGGAAAAACCACTCACTCATGAGATCTCCATGAATGAAGCCGATGGAGAATTACCAGAGAGTGTCAAGAATCTGGCACTCAAGACTAAAGAGAGTGAACGATTTGCTCTCATTTCCAAAGCCTTGACAAGGATTCTAAAGATGAAGCACAAATTTCGAAACAAAGACATCAACAGAGACAAATTTCATATCTTCAAGTAGCAAAAATTAACAAGGAAAGTCTTCTTCTCATGGTAATAAATCTAAATTAATGAATTACTTAGACTGTGGTGATGCAGGACACTTGATCAGAGACTGTCCTCACAAGAAAAGCAATTATTTTCAAAAGAAAAACCATGACAGAAAGAAGAAGGCTATGGTAGCTTCTTTGAGTGACTCTGATTATGAAGAATATCAAGCCAACTTAAGCCTTATACCCAATATGGATGAAGGTTTAGAAAGAAACATTGAGGTAATGGTGAATAGTTTAATGTCTAAACCTACAGATGTACTTTCTAAAATTGTGAGAACAATACTTTTCAATGAAGAAGATTATTTAAATGAAATCACTTTGAAGAAGAAGGTTCATGAGTAAGAAAAAGAAAATTTTCAATTAATTTTTCATAACAAAAGACTTGAAATTACAAAGGAAAAAACGGACAGAGATTTCAAAGCCTTGGAAACCAATTTCAAAGCCTTGAAAACTCAAGTCAAGGAAGTAGTCACAGAGAACTCTATTTTGAGTGATAACCTTGTTGCCCTAAAACATCAACATGATGAATTAGAGTAGCAAAAGACTACTCTGAATGGTAAAATTCAAGATTCTAAGACTATTATGACAAAACTTGTTGGATTAGAACACAATCTCAACTTGATTCTTGGAAGAAGTCTGCAACCCGTTCACAAAACTTGTATTGGATATAATCCAAACTTTCCAAAGAAAAACAGTACCAGATTTTTGAAAGCAAGTAACAGAACTTCTCCAAAGTTCCACTACTGTGGCAAAATTGGTTATGTTAAGATGACTTGTCTCTTCAGAAGAAGATAACCTCACATTCTGAGGAACACTTTTCCATTCTAACTTGAGGGACAAGTGAGACAGATTTGGGTTCCTAAAGGGGTTAGATCACCTAACATAGTTGATCCTGAATATGAATCAAAATTTCACACTTGGTCTAACAGCTGTGTAAGGAAGTGAATGGTATTTGCAGGTTGTCACCAAGAACAAAGAACAGAAGTGGATTATGGATAGTGGTTGCTCTAGACACATGAGTGGCAAAAGTTCTTTATTTTTTGAATTGAAAGAACAATCAGGTGAACAATCACACTTGGTGACAAAGGCAAATGCAACATCATAGGAATTGGCAAAGTTAGTAATGGTTCTACAGATTTTATTTCAGATGTCTATCTAGTAGATGGTTTAAAATTTAATCTGCTTAGTGTATCACAACTGTGTGACAAAGGTAATAAGGTTGTACTTGACAACGAGAAATGTGTAATGCAAGATGAAAAATCAGGCAACTGAATTCTAGCTGCTTCAAGGTCAAACAATGTGTTATGTTTGAATACTAACAAAGTTGCCGGTGAAAGTCTGAAGTGTCTCAAGGCCTTGAAAGAGGATACAAAGCTTTAGCACACAAATCTTGGACACATCAGCATGCATACGCGGAAAAAACTAATTTCCAAAAACTTAGTCAAAGGTCTCCCACCCATCAAGTTCAAAAAAGAAGAGGTATGTAAGGCGCGTGCTCAAGGTAAACAGACAAGAAGTTCCTGTAAAACCAAGAACTTTGTAGGTACAACTAGACCTATTGAATTGCTACATATGGATCTGTGTGGTCCTATGAGAATGCCAACTTTAAAGGGTAAGAAATAAATGCTGGTTATTGTAGATGATTTCTCTAAATTACTTGGGTTATATTTCTTAGAGAAAAGTATGAAGCATTATCTGAATTTTCAAAACTTTGTAAAGAGCTTCAAACTGTGAAAAACCTTCCCATTGCTTTAATTACAAGTGATCATGGTAGGTAATTTGATCAACTTGAGTTTGATTTGTTTTGTGCCAAGTTTGGTATCTCTCACAACTTTTCTGCTCCTAGAACTCCTCAACAGAATGGTGTAGTTGAAAGGAAATTTATGTTGCTCAACAACGTAGATTTGAAAATGATGAGTTTCCCAACTATATTTACAAACTTGACAAAGATCTTTATGGTTTGAAACAGACTCCAAGAGCTTGGTATGAAAGATTGTCAAAGTTTATACTTGAAAATGGTTCCAAAAGAGGCTTAGTTGATAAAACTCTTTTCAAGAAGACTCGTGAGAAAGATATTTTGATAATATTTTGTTGGGTGATACTAATGACTCTCTTTCCAAAGATTTCTCAAGTCTTATGACGGGGAATTTGAAATGAGCTTGATGGGAGAGTTCAATTTTTTCTTGGACTTTATGTGCAACAAATGAAGAAATAATTTTTTCTACACCAAAGTAAATACACCAAGGATCTTCTGAACAAGTATAATTTTTCTCAATCCAAGGCTACCAAAACTCCCATGAGTTCTACACTATCCTTAGACAAGGATCAAAATGGTAAGAGTGTAAACCCGAAAGAATTCAGAGGTATGATTGGTTCACTGCTCTATTTTACTGCAAGAAGGCCAGAAATCATGTTTAGTGTTTGTATGTGTGGTAGATTCCAAGCTGATCATAAAGTGTCTCACTTAGTTGATGTCAAAAGAATCTTTAGATATCTCAATGGTACCAAAGAATTAGGGCTTTGGTATCCTAAAGAATCTAACTTATATTTTTTTTGCTACAGAGATGCTGATTTTGCAGGATATAAAGTTGATAGAAAAAAACACTTCAGGGTGTTGCCAGTTCCTTGGATCATCCCTAGTAAGCTGGCATTCTAAGAAGCAAAATTCAGTCGCTTTATCATTAGCTGAAGCTAAATACATAGCATCTGGAGTTTTTTCTATCAAGTGATGTGGATAGCTCAACAATTGAGAGACTTGGATTATGACTTCAGAGATATTTCCATAAAATATGACAACACTAGTGCAATCTCAATTACTAAGAATCCAGTTCAGCATTAAGGACTAAATACATAGATTCCAGACACCATTTTATCTGAGATCATGTGGAGAAAGCTGATGTATCTTTGTCATTTGTGCCTACTAACATTCAGTTTGTAGATATCTTCACTAAACCATTGCCAGAAGATAGATTCACGACACTAAGATTAGAACTGGGCATGTTAAACAAGGAAGCACTGGTTAAGGGGGAGTATCAAGTAAGGATTATGCGTTTAAATGTTTTGCAAAGTTTTTCAAAGTCTTGAAAAGCTTTTCAAAGCCTTGATTTTATTTGCATTCAGTATTACAATTTTTCAAGGCCTTGAAATTCTTTTCAAAGCTTTGAAAATAAACCAGTATACTATATAGTCAATGAATGGATCTCAAATGGTGGGTGTTATCTCTGTAGATAATTACCTAACATTTTTTTACATTTTAAAACAAATTTTTTTAAAAAATCAGTATAATATTATTTCGGGTAAAAGACAAAAACCACCCCTCGAGTATGGGGTATATACAAAAACACCCTTCGTGTTCGGGGATATACAAAAACCACCCCTCTCGAGACAAAAATCACCCCTTTCAGTGGATGGACGTTAGACGAAAAACACCCTTCTGTTACAATCAATTAATATGGGGTGCAATATGTCCTTTTTATGACCATTTTGCCCTTATTTTTATTTTTTTATTATTTTATTCCTGCTTGGTGTTCTTGGCCTCCGCCTCCGCCTCCGCCTCACCGCCAGCAGTACCTCCACAACCACCACAACAAAGAATCAAAACTCAGTGAAAAAAAAAACATTCCTTTATATCATATGAAACTCAATTTGAGAATGAATAAACCCAAATAACGAAATAAACTAGACCAAATCCGCAGGTAGGGAGAAGACAAGTCAGAGATGGTGGAATCAGATCCCATCACATCCTCAGCCATCTACTAAGATCCATCCACCACACAAATCGACCAAAACCCAGATTTCAAACCCATACCCGAGAAATCGATCCATCCACCACACAAATCGACCAAAACCCAGATTTCAAACCCATACCCGAGAAATCGATCCATCCACCACACAAATCGACCAAAACCCAGATTTCAAACCCATACCCGAGATATCGATCCATCCACCACACAAATCGACCAAAAACCAGATTTCAAACCCATACCCGAGAAATCGACCAAGTCAGAGATGGTGGAAGGAGAACCTGTGGCTGGTTCTCTTCCCAACGAAGCCTGATTCGGCTTACCGGAGGCTCGCCATGATACCCGACGAACCCCATCAACAAGCGCGAGGCCGAGGCCAAATTCAAGCGCGAGGCTGAGTCCGACCTCAGCGACCCCCAGAAGCGTCAGATCTACGATCTCTACGGTGAGGAGGCCCTCAAGTCCGGCCACGTCCCTCTGCCGCTCGCGCCTCCTCCGTCGCCTGGTCGTACGGGAACGGAAACAACCATCCAGATGCTCGATCTGTTCTCGATTCGCCTGTGATGGAGAAGAAATCGTCGTTGGATTTCTTGTTTGAGCCTTCTTCCTCGAGCAGGTGGGTCGGTGAAGGAGGTGGGCACCTGAGAACGTTGGTGGAGGAAGGTTGTGGTTCTGTGAGGAGAGTAACGGGAGAGGAGAGAAATAGAACAGAGAGACATGAGGCTTCTGTCGATCTCTTCCGTGGATTTTCTATGGGTAATGGGTCAGAGAGAGGGGAAGGAGAAGAGGGAGGCAGATTTAGGTTAGAAATGAGAGAGGAGAGGGGAACAATGGTATTTATAGTGTGTAATTTGCACTGATTCGAAGGGTATTTTTGACTTTCTCCCCCTCCGTTACATACTGATAGTTGTCGTCCCCTGACAGGGGTGGTTTTTGTATATCCCCGAACACGGAGGTTGCTTTTGTATATACCCCATACTCGAGGGGTGGTTTTTGTCTTTTACCCTATTATTTCCTTCCACACCTCACACACATATTTTGAATTTTATAGAAACCTTCCTTCTTCATAGATTTGGGAATATTTAGTTTCCTTTTCCAAATGAGGGAGCATGGAAGCTCTACTCTGAATTGTCTGTTGAAGAGTTGCAGGGCAAAAAGTTTCCTAAGAATAAATCCCTGCCCTCTCCATCTTCTCTACCCTCTCCATCTAAGGACCAATCCTTAGTTCTTCAAAGGCTAGACTTTATTGAGAATGCATTGGATGAATTGAAGCTGGGTCGGTATGACTTAGGTATCGAGTTCAGAAAAATGAAATATATGATTGAAAGTGTCTTCAGGAGTATTAACTTGATCCATGTGGAAGAAGAAGTTTCACAAGATCCAGAAGGATCAAAGAAGGTAGGTTCTACAACTGATCTATTTGATGAACATTAAGGATGAAGATGCTGGGAAGAAGGGAATCGGGAATCAGGTTGCTAGAGATACAGATGCAGGTGCAAAGACTTTTGAGTATGAGGAACAGGATGAAGATAGTGTGGAATCTGGATAGCTACTCAAGAAGGTGAAGTAGAAGAAAAAGAAAGCAAAGGTTCTAACCATTGTCAGTTCAACTGATTTGTTGATGATGGGGATGAAAACACTGGTGAGGGAGTAGTACAGGAAGAAGAACAACAAGATGATGAGGAATATAAAGAAGAAAGTGACCAAGAAGAAGGTGCAGAGCCAAAGGTGGATGAAGACCCAAAACCTTGATTCTAGCCTTTCTTTCTTCTTTTCAAATCCTTGAAATCTTTAGGTATTTTGTCTGGTTTGGATGTGTGGCAGTTGGTTTTTTGAACAGCTTAAAACTCTTTGTTCTAGTTACTTGTTTTGATTTCACTTCAGTTTGGTTTAGTCCTTATAAATTTTAGTGATAATATTTGGTTTTGATCTTATATAATTGTTCTTCTATGCTACTAATGTCTATCTTTTGTAGAGAAACAGTTCAAAAAAACTAAATGGTTTTGTCTTTCATGAAGGGGAAGATTGTAAGTTCAGAGTTTGTTTCAAATGCTTGAAACTTGTTTCAAGGCCTTGAAGCTGAAGAGCATGAACCGAGGTGGAGTTATTACTTATGTGCTTCTCTAAACCCTTGCACTTGAACATACAGCATTAGATGATGAAAGAAAAATTTATTTTGTGATCTAACATGCCTTGATATTATAATTTGTTGTAAGTTATTTTGCAGGACTTGTTAATCAATTCTATGTATGCAGGATTAGGAAAGTTTCCTTAATTTGCAGATATGAATAAGAGGCAATCAATGTCTGAATATTGTGTGCTATTGTTATGGAAACTTGTCTGGACAATTCTTAAGATTACAAATGAATAATAAGATCAAATTCAAGTCAGAAAATCAAGCAACTAGTAGTTGGAATCAAGCTATTACAATTATATATTGATGATATTTTATTTGGTTCTACTAATGACACTCTTTCTAAAGATTTCTCAAGTCTTATGAGCATGGAATTTGAAATGAGCTTGATGGGAGAGTTAAATTGATTTCTTGGGCGTCATGTGCAACAATGAAGAGATGAGTTTTTCTACACCAAAGTAAATACACCAAGGATCTGTTGAACAAGTATAAATTGTCTCAATCAAAGGCTGCCAAAACTCCCATGAGATCTACACTAATCATAGAAAAGGATTAAAATGTTAAGAGGTATGATTAGTTCACTGCTCTATCTTATTGCATGCAAGCCATACATAATGTTTAATGTTTGTATTTTTGGTAGATTCCAAGATGATCCAAGAGAGTCCCACTTTGTTGGTGTCAAAAGAATATTGAGATATCTCAATGTTACCAAAGACTTAGGGCTTTGGTATTCTAGAGGCTCTAACTTCTCTTTGTGTGGCTATTTAGATGCTGATTTTGGAGGATACAAAGTTGATAGAGAAAGCACTTCAGGGTGTTGCCATTTCCTTGGATCATCCCTGATAAGCTGTCACTCTAAGAAGCATAATTCAGTAGCTTTATTATTAGTAGAAGCTGAATACATAGCAGCTGGAGCTTGTTTATCTCAAATTTCGTGGATAGCTCAACAAATTAGAGACTTGGGTTATGACTTCCGAGATATTTCCATCAAATGTGACAACACTAGTGCAATCTCAATTACTAAGAATCCAGTTCAGCACTTAAGGTCTTAACACATAGATGTCAGAGACCATTTCATCAGAGATCATGTGGAGAATGGTGATGTATCTTTGTCTTTTGATCCTACTAACATGCAGTTTATAGATATCTTCACTAAACCATTGCTAGAAGATAGATTCACAACCTTGAGATCAGAAATGTGCATGAACGGGAACCACAAGTATCCTACTAACATGCAGTTTATAGATACTTATGTTTCTAGAAAGAGAGTTTGTCTCTAAAGAAGCAAGTTGGAAGAAGATAGGATCATAAGTATGCACGAGCGCTAATTTCTCACTAGTACTATAACTTTTCTTATTGAAAGGAGACTTTGTCATCTTTCCCAATAAACAAGCCTCACATGTCTCATATGATTCAAAATCAAATGAGTCTAGAAATCCATCCTTATGGATTCTAGATACACGTTTCTCGTTTGTATGGCCTAGACGACAGTGCCATAGATAAGCAGGATTTAAATTATTCATTTTAATCCTCTTGGTTTTATGTTATAGACAGGATTACTTAGATCAAGGATATACAATCCATTAAATAATTGCGCACTACAATAGTGAATACTATTAAAATAGATGGAGCAACAATTGTCCTTTATTAAAATATTAGAACCTTCCTTGTCCAAAAAAGAAATAGAAATAATGTTTCTGCTAATGGAAGGCACAAAATAGCAATTATTTAATTCTAAAACTAATCCTAAAGGCAAAGACAGCTCGTACACGCCCACGGCCAATGGAGCAAACTTTGCTCCATTCCCAACGGGCAGATCTATCTCCCCTGTAGCCAATCTTCTACTTCTCTTTAGATCCTGAACATTTCAACAAATGTAAGATCCACATCAAGTATCCAATACCCAAGATGAAGAGATAGTTAAATTGACATTTATAACTAAAATACATGGTGGTGGTGGAATCTCTATTCCAAACCTTTTATCCTCCATATACTTTGGGCAGTTCCTCTTCCAGTGTCCAAGCTGAGTGCAGTAGTGACATTCACCCTTAGTCACGCCCTTGGCAAAGCCATCAACAGGTTTAGGGCAGCTTCCTTAGGTTTGGCAACTAACTTGCCCTTCCCTTTGGAGGTAGAAGCAAAAATTTGCCTCTTTCCTTTGCCAACCATCATTATACCCTTGTCTTTTCCCTTGTTGATGCTTTGTTCAGCTGCCCTCAAAATATTGAACAGATATGGCAGAGGCTTGATGATCTCATTCATGTTATAGTTCATGATGAACTGTACATAACTATCATGCAACGATTGCAAGGTGAGATCAGTTGCCAACTCTTGGCTCACCGGAAACCCTAGGCGTGTGAGGGTCTCCAGTTACCTGATCATACGGAGCACGTGAGACCCCACAGAGTTTCCATCTGACAGATGACATTTGAACAATGTCTTGGAAACTTCATACCGCTCAACCCTTGCCTGATTTTAGAAGATCTGCTTTAAGTGAATGATCATATCAAACACAGCCATGTTCTCTTGTTGCTTCTGAAGCTCATAGGTCATGGTGCAAAGCATAAGGCAGGCGGCATCATTAGCAACGTCCACGATCTTTTCAAGCGCCTTTATGGCTGCAGCAAAATTGTTTTTTGGACCATCAGTAACTTGCTCCTCTAGAGTGTAATGTTTCATTTCCTGCTTGAGAACGACTCTCAAGTTCTGTACCAGTCTAGAATGTTTGTTCTGAAAGCTTCTCCTTCTCAAGGACGGCTTGTAGGGAACGTGATGAATTCGATGAATTGCTATTGGAATTCTATAAAATGAGAAAGTTACAAGTTTTAGTATTTTGTGAGCGAGTAATGATTCTTACAAAGCAAAAATATTATTCTTACAAAGCCACTAACTTCATTTGTGAATCTCATGACCAATGAAGTTGCACAAATGAAGTTAGTGGCTTTGTAAGAATAATTTGTTTCTTTGTAAGAATCACTACCCTTTGTGAACAAATAACTACATTTAATAATGGCTAGATTATTAAACATAGCTTCCACTATTTTTCTCGGATTAATAACCCTCAATGTTAATGCGGAAAATATCATTATATTTTCTAGTGGGGTCGAGATCCATATTTCACTTCTTTTTTAGCTTGCTTTGGCAAGTCACCTAGAAATTAGTTATTTAGGTAGGAACAATTCCAATTGCATCCTCATGCAATTCTTGGTTCAATTGGGCAAATAACTTTTTATTTATCTATCCCGTAGATAATCCCAATTTGTTGTCTCTAGGCTTTTAATCCCATTAAAATCACCTAGTTGCGTCCAACCTCTTACTCAAACAGTTGCACATTACTTGCTTGTGCCATCGCACCACATCATGATGGACCAAGTCACCCTACTTTGGCACACACTAGCTTGGTAAAGCATGATCAACATGAGTGTATAAGTAACGAGAAGGCAAAACACAATATTTAAATTTTAGGGATTTCATATTTTTCAATTTTAATTGTTTTGTCGATCCATATAACCTGATCTACTTATTTTGAGTAGGGAAAACTCACAGATAAAAGATTCGGGTTGTATTATCTTTTACCGATTTTGCTTGTATCAACCATACAAAAATAATAAAATAACAAGACAATAAATTAAAAAACCACAAACAAAAGTTAAACTTGATATGGATATGGCCTCTAAACTAAGATATTCCCAAGCCAATGTCTATGAACCCTAAAATAGCAAGCTCATCTCCATGCGCTTCCATCTTTTAGTCCATTCTCCATAGCTTTGTGGAATGTTGCCATCTTGTGGTTTCTTCTATTCTTTACGCTTCTTCTCCATGTCTTGGCTGTCATATACTCTATCTAATACAAGCTAGCATCTATACTAAATAGAGCGATCTCACAAGTTGAGAAGATGATGTCGTAAAACCTAAAATA
Organism: Linanthus parryae; assembly: GCA_023055425.1. Lineage (NCBI taxonomy): Eukaryota > Viridiplantae > Streptophyta > Magnoliopsida > Ericales > Polemoniaceae > Linanthus > Linanthus parryae. Next base: position 67,849,490 of record JALGPY010000007.1, on the reverse strand, counting down.
ACTATTACATTAATTTTACCGGCTCGCAAGCCGTAAAACAAACCACAAAATAAAACAATCACAACTTCCACACCTAATGCCATATCCAATCACCATGCAAATAGCACATAAACAGTTAATACAATTTTAACTCGCTTGATCAATTTCAGTTGATTTGAATGAACTAGGGGCAAAATGGTCCAACGGGCTCACCAATGCACTTGGCCGAACCCCCAAAGGACCGCCACAATGGCCTTGGGCTGGCCAGCCCATAGCCCACACGGCTAGGCCGTGCGCTAGGGGCCCGTCCCCTTGGTCGTGGCTAGCTTGGGCGGCAAGGAAGAGGGGGGACGGTCCCAAGTGGGACCGAACCTCCTTTAGATGTTTCCAAAACAGCTTCTTCTTCCTTCTTTCCCAAGTTTAGTTGTTTCCAAATTGAAAAACCCCTTTTCCAATTTGTGACCTAACCCTAGCTTTTCTAGATCCAAAATTAAACATCATATGTGATCCAAATTCACTAATCCTTAAATCCAATGTAATATTAGATCTTTTTGGTTGAATCATATTCAAAGTTGCATCAATTATGCTTCACTATTCAGTTTTACGTGATAATCAACAATTAAGGTGTAAAACTAACAAAAATTAACACATAAGCTACGTTGTTCTCTACGACTCTCATACCACTGTAGGGTTTTGTAACGGATTACGCAGCAGGATAAAACAAATAAAGATGCGCAGAAGACCCTCCAAGGATCACAGGACTAGACAACATAACGATAGTAAAAGATTCAGTATCAAATACCTTGTTGGTTTCCTTGGATGACTTCAAACGGAAAATATTGTTCACGTCTCTATGGATAGTCCACTCCTTGGATTGTATCCGTATCCTCCACACCTTTGTGCTAGCTAGGGATGAAGGAGGAAGAAGAAGAATCACGCAGACCGAAGCACAATGGGGCGGGACGCCTCCTTGAGGCCGATGGGTAGAGGGGGCGGACAGGTCTAGGCTTCGGCCTATGCTTGTCTCTCTCTCCTTGCTTTTTCTCTCCTTGTGTTATGAAAAATATGACACACTTATGAGAGAATAATCTAGGAATGTCGTTTATATAGTCTAACAACTCCTTCTTAACCCTATCAAAGCCCAAATACTAATCATATCCTTACATGGATTAGTCCACATTGCAAATTAGTCCCACTAAGTTCGCATGTGGTCGCGAATTGATCCTTTTATTTGATTAATCATATAAATTAATTCCCAAGTCCAGTTTAATGCATAGAGAGTGTGACCCCATAGGTTTCTACTTAATTGGTAGTAACAATGACTAATATGGAGCGGTGTCTAGCAACACATCCATGCCACCCAACTAATATAAATAGTCAGCAATCCTACACCCCTTGTGCAAGTTGAAAGTTTGTAATGTAGACTAAATACAGGACCAAAATACTCTAGAGGGGGGGGGGGGGGGGGGTTGAATAGAGTATGGAAAACTTTTGCTAAAACACAAAATTTAACTAAGTGAACAAATAAAAGACTCAAATCTCAAGGCCTTGAGATTTTGCGAAACTAGTCAGAAACTTTCTAAGGCAAACAGAAACCTTCAAGGCCTTGAACTATCACCAGTTCTAAACAGTTTATAAACCCTAGTTTGATTTGAGTTGCTTGCAGAAAGAAATAGAAAAACAGTAGAGTAAAGAACACAAGGAAATTTACAGAGTTCAGTCCCAATGGACCTAATCTCTGCCAGAGGGATCTAATCCCACCAGGATCTGGCAAACACTTCTTATTACTCACAAAGAAACAGCCCTAGATCTCCAAGCCTAAGTGAACTCCCTTACACCTATACAGCTTGTCGTTCCAAGCCTATCTAGTATCAGCTACTAATTGTTGAGCTAACCAGAACCTCTTGTTTTTCACTTGAACAACCAACCAATAGGTTTAGTGAGGTTTTAGATATACAGAAGATCAACAGATTAAAGTACAATAGAAGAACACAGTAGACGAATAAACTTGTGAAGGCCTGAATGTGTTCTTCAGGAAAAATGGAATGATTGATCTTCTGAAAGCAGTGATTGAAGCCTGAAGTTGTGAGGGATTGATTGTCTGGACTTCCACGAATTTATCACACCTCTCCCTCAGTTTTCGGTAAGATTCTCATTCTTTCAAATTTCAAACCAGTGTTTTATCCACTCTCTGCAACTGAATGAGAGATTTTAGGATCTCAGTTCCTGCAAATCCTCATCCTTTCTAACTGCAATTCAAAACAGCTTTGAGTAGATATCCGTTGGAGTTTGTTGTGATTACATTTGCACGTTTGAAAAACCTGCAACAACATTAAACACATCAACAAACAAAATCCAGAAATATAACGGCACTAAGTCTGTTTGGACTTCCAGTTTCTAAATAAAAACTGGATCAGATAAATAAATTTATAACCTGATTAACTTCTGAATTACTCATAATAAACCAGTTTAATACTTGAAAAATTCATTAAACAATCATAATAACAAAGATCAAATCCTGCAAGAGAGAATCAAGTTAATTTTGTAAAACTGTCTGCAGCTTAAGGAACATCTCAAGGCCTTGGAGCTCTGAACATGCTTCACAGTCTTTCAATATTAAGACCAACAACCTTTGATTCACTCTGATTAAGATATCTGCAATTGTGTTAGATATATAAAGAATATATAACAAGGATATTTGCAGCAAATCTCTGATCTTAAACATCAGATAGAACACCTGCATCACAAGATTATTAGATCACACTGTATAAGAAAACTACTATCAAAGCTTTGAAGCTCTGGTCAATATCTCAAGGCCTTGGAGCCTTAGAAATACTTTGTCTTTTTCTTTCATCACTCTAAACAGTTACTTCTCAAAACACACTTAGAAGTCTTGAGTCAACAATCTCCCCCTTGATGAAAGACAAAACCCAAAATCTTGTGTAAATATCCCTGCAACTTTTTGTAAGAATTAAACATCATCATTAACAGAAATAACAAACAGTAACCAGATTAACACAGATAATCACAGATAACCAGATTAACACAAATAATCAATAATCACAGAACAACACAACTGATTAACACAAAAACTCACAATCTTATGATCTAAACACTGAAGAGTAATCACAAATAGCACAAATAACTTCTCCCCCTTTTTGACTTTCATCAATTAAAGGTGAAGAAATGTTGGATCATTACTCAGAGTCTTAATAATTTTAACAAAATAAAGTCCTACTGAATGTTAAGGCCTTGAGATCAGAAAGAAGAGAAGACAGAGAAGAAAAGAAAGAAAAGATCAAGGATTTGGCTTTCTCAAGTCTTCACTTCTTCTTTTATGCTTGGCCTTTCTCTGAGCCTTCTCCAACATCTTCATCACTTTCAGCTTCTTCAGCAGACTGATTCTCTTCTTATTCAGCATCCACCTCAGCAACAACTTCCTCAATGATGTCATCCACCTTCTTTTCCTTGACCTGCACTGAATCACCCTCTGTAGCTGCATCAACACCTTTGTCTTCTCCAGCTTCCTCATCATCAGTTTACTCATATAGATCCTTTGAAGTGAGCACAACTGGAATAGACTTCTTCTTCTTCTTCTTTATCTTCTTCTTCTTCTTCAAGAATTCACCTAGACTTTCATCTGAGTCAACTCTAGTGTCATGACTAGTAGCAGAAGGGATATTCTCCAAATTAAAACCTTTGATGACAATATCCAATTTTCCATCCATAACACCCATCAAGGCTTTGAATTGATTAAACTCAGAAGATAGATCAAACAGCCTCTATCTAAAATCTTCAATCTCAACCTGATGTTCTTCAAACTTATCAACCAACTGAGAGAAATCCTCATTGTCTTGTCCCCTTGATGTTGTAGCCCCCTTAGGTTTGATGAAATCTTTCTCCTCAAGCTCAGCTTTGGAAAACTCTGAATAGAACTTCCAATGTCCCTTTCCTGTCTGATCCACTCCAATTCTCTGTAAAGCAGTCTCATCAATTAACCCAAAACCACCAGTCATCGTCTCCTCTCCTTTCACATGTACTTCAAAATGCTCAAAGAAAAGAGGTAATAGGTTGGCATATGGAAGAGGATGGTTTCTAGTTCTGGTAGCACAGTAGATCATATGCTCCATGATTACTGTTGGCAAGTCAATGTCAAACCCTTGAAATATCAAGTACATCATGATAAGAACCTTATCAGTAACCAACTATCTTGAGTTTTCCCTAGAAACACCACTTCTAATCAGAATTGTAAACAGAATTTTAGCTTCACAGTTGAGCATAGAGAATCATCCAGCTGGGAGCGGCAAATTTGGTTGTCGGCATAAAGAAATCGGGGAGTGAAATAGAACATGAAACCGTAAGCTTCCAAGCAGTGGGAGGAGAGGTAGCTCTGACCGCGTGCTTGTTGAAGAATGAGCTGGACATACCTTTCTTATCTGTATTCATTTCTCCTTTCAATTCAATACGAATTCTTGTTTAGGACGAGTAGGAACATCATCAATGAAGAACATGGCTTTGGATTTTTCTAGACACTCCTTCCTATCAGGATGATCAGCAACATTATATTTCTTAGGAATGCCCAAGACCTTGGCAAAAGCCCTATAATCTAGCCTTCAATTTATCCCAGCCACCTTAGAGGTTAACACCATTTAACTTCCCCTTCTTGAACCAAATTCAGATAAAACAACCTATTTAACCTAGGATAGGCTTTAGAACTAGGATTTAACACCTTCCAAGCTGTAGATTCCCTTAACTTTCTCATACAGTCAATATCCAGTTTATCTAATAACTCTTCAGAAATCAAACTACAGAAAGAAACCTTAGATGATGCATACCCTTGCATCCAAACTGTCCTAACTTCTGAACTCACAAACCAATCACAATGAAGTACATTTTTACCTTGATAACCCTTTTTGGTTGCAGCAGCAACATGCTTAACCCTTGATTTCTTCTCAGCAGGTTTCTCCTTCTCTGGTTCTCCTTCAACAGACTTCTTCTTGTTTTCCTTAGCAGATTTACCTTTTTCTTCTTCAACAGGCTTTTTCTTATCTCCCCCTTTCTTCTTGTCTGACCTAGGTTGAACATCACCCTGAACCTCTATCTCTTACTGTGGATCAACACTTGAACCTTCATCCCATTTCTCTATTCTGATCTTCTTTGCAGGAGGTGAGTCCTCATGCAAACTATGTGTATTTTCTGAATCTGGATCAGAGATCACAATCTTCTCCTTCTTGTTTGCCCTCTTCTTAGATATAGCAGAAGGCTTTCCCTGTTTTTGAATCCTGACTGATTTGCTCTCCATTATGGGATTAGAGTTTTGAGAGAAGAATGAGATTGAGAGAGATAGAAAGAGAGCAGAGAGACGTAGAGAATTTAGAGAGAATGAAGAAAGAAAATCCCTGACTTTCAGCTTAAGTATGTTGAAAGAATGAGTTTAAAAAGGACTCTACTGAAATCAACATGCAAAACGAATCTACAAGATATTTTCGGATATTTAAGAAAATTCTCTGAGTAATTCAAATATTATAAAATTATCTAAAAAGATAACATATAATATTTGGCGGTCCAATTTTGTTTTCTTCAAAAAACATGTTTCAAGATGTTTCAAGACCTTGGAGAACAATCTCAAGGACTTGAGATTTTCTGCAGTTTTAGAAATTTCAAAGCTTTGAAATATACCTTCAAGGATTTGGTAAGTATAATCTCAAGGCTTTGAGATTTCAATACGTAAACACAAGCAAGTACTAATACTCCCCCTAAACCAGTGCATCCTTGTTTAGCATACCCAGTTCAAGCCTTAAGGATGAAAACCTATCATCTGGCAGAGGTTTAGTGAAAATATCAGCAATCTGCATAGAAGTAGAAATAAAAGATTGAACAACATCACCTTTTTCTGCATGATCTCTAAGAAAGTGATGCCTTACATCTATATGCTTGGTTCTTGAGTGCTGTACTGGATTCTTAGAGAATGAAATGGCACATGTGTTGTCATAATTTATAGGCACGTTTATGAAGTTATAGCCAAGATCTCTAAGCTGTTGAGAAATCCACAACACTTGTGAACAGCAAGCTCCAGCTTCAATATACTCAGCTTCTGCAGTTGATAATGCTACATAATTTTGCTTCTTGGAGTGCCAACTAATTAGTGAAGAGCCAAGAAACTGGCAACAACCAGAAGTACTCTTCCTATCCACTTTATATCCTGTAAAATCTGCATCTGAATAGACACTCAACATAAAGTTAGATCTCCTTGGATACCAAAGCCCCAAGTCTTTGGTTCCATTCAAATATCTAAAAACTTCTCTTGAGATTCTACTGATTGATTCTGCACTTTAGTTTTGCCTTTTTCCTATTTCACAGCATCATCATCAGACTCATGCTTGTTCAAAATCAGATCTGCAAAACTTTCACTCAGAGAATCCTTAATACTTTCATCAAAAATCACATGAATACTCTCTTCCACAATCTTGGTTTTTCTATTGTAAATTCTATAAGCTTTGCTAGTTTGAGAATATACAAGAAATACACCTTCATCACTTCTAGCATCAAACTTACCATGATTGTCTCTACCATTATTATGCACAAAAAAAATACAACCAAAAGGTTTGAAATAAGAGACACTAGGCTTTCTACCTTTAAACAGTTCATAAGGAGTCTTTTTCAAAATATGCCTAATCAAACATCTATTCAGCACATAATTGGCAGTATTAACAACTTCTGTCCACAAGAACTTTGGCAAATTACTTTCAAGTAGCATGGTTCTAGACATATCCTCAAGTGTCCTATTTTTTCTCTCAACTACTCCATTTTGCCGTGGAGTTCTAGGTGCAGAAGATTTGTGTGATATGCCATGCTTTGCATAAAATAAATCGAAGTCAAGCTGATCAAACTCCCTACCATGATCACTTCTAATAGATGCAACAAGCAATTTTTTTAAAGTTTGATGCTCTTTGCACAGTCTAGAAAATTCAAATAAGGCTTCAGTTTTGTCTCTAATAAACATAACCCATGGAAACCTAGAATAATCATCTACTATCACAAGCGTATACCTCATACATTTTGGATTTTGAACTCTCGTAGGATTTGTTGTTCTAAATCCTCTGAATGAGTCTTTAGATCAACATACCTTTCAGTTAAGAGAGTGTTTTGATCAACAATCTCTTTTATCTCTGCCTTCAAGGCTTTGAATCTGCTGTCCAATGACTTGAAGTCCTTTTCAATTTTTGTCTTAGAAACTTCAACAGTTTTGTTGGCAAAAACTAGGTCCAGGTTTTCTTTTACCTGCTCATGAATCTTAATCTTTAAAGAAGAAATCTCATTTCAATAACTTTCCTCATTTAAAAACATGCTTTTGAAAATTTCAGGAAGTACATCAGAAGGACTAGCAAGAAGATTTTTTACCATTTCCTCAATGTGTCTGTCTGAAGATTTTTATTCATCATGTTTAGCCATGAAGCATAAATTTGCTTGATCTTCTTCTGTTTCTGAATCACTTGATAAATCAGAATCACTCCAAGAGGCCATCATTGCTTTCTTCCTTTTGTTGTCACTGTCTTTCTTTTGAAAGTTCACATTCTTTTTCTTTTGTTGACAATGCCTTACTAAATGATCTGCATTACCACATTCAAAACAATTCATTACTTTAGTTTTATGTGACTGTGATGAAGACTTAACTTTGTAGTCCTTGCTGCTTGAAGGTCTTGATCTCTCTCTGTTGTAGTCTCTGTTACCAAACTTTCTCTTTTTCTTGAGAATCCTTGCCAAGGCCTTGGAGATTAATGCTAAAGCCTCTTCATCATCATGCTCATCTTCAGTCTCAAGGCTTTGAGATTTTTCATTGTCTTTAGCCTTGAGTGCTAAATTCTTGATGTTTTCACTCAGATCACCTTCTACATCCTTCATAAACATTTCATGAGTGAGCAGCTTTCCTTGTAGATCATCTAGCTGAAGAAGACTTAAATCCTGAGCTTCCTCAATAGCTGTTGTCTTTGTCTCCCACTTGGCTTTTGGCAAACTCCTCAGAATTTTCCTGACCTTTTCCTCATTTGAGAACATTTTTCCCAATGACTCCAGATTATTCACCACATCAGTGAATCTTTTGAACATCTCCTTTATAGTCTCATCTGAGTTCATCTTGAACAGCTCATATTGCCTCAGAAGTATGTTAATCTTGGTCTATTTGACTTGTCTTGTTCCTTCATATGTCACAACAAGTTTGTCCCATACTTCTTTGGCACTTTTGCAATTTGACACTCTATTGAACTCATCAGCATTAAGAGCACAGTATAACAAATTCATAGCCTTGTAATTTTTTGATACCTTTTCCAGTTCAGTAACTGAGAGATTTTCCTCAGACTTGATGCATCTAACACCATCTATGGTAGTGAAACACTCATGAGGACCATTCTGAAGTATTGACCACAATTCCATGTCTTGATCTATGATGAACATCTTCATCAATGCCTTCCAGTGCATGAAGTTGTCACCACAAAACAATGGAGGTCTGTTTGCTGCCCTTCCTTGTGAGAAGCCACCATATCCTACATTACTCATAGTCACAAGATCGTTAGATATATAGTAGTGACCCAAGCTCTGATACTAATTGAAAGTTTGTAATGTAGACTAAATAGAGGACCAAAATACTCTAGAAGGGGGAGGGGTTGAATAGAGAATGGAAACTTTTTGCTAAAACACAAAATTTAACTAAGTGAACAAGTAAAAGACTCAAATCTCAAGACCTTGAGATTTTGCAAAACTAGTTAGAAACTTTCTATGGAAAACATAAAGCTTCTAGGCCTTGAACTATCACTAGTTATAAACAGTATATAAACCCTAGTTTGATTTGAGTTGCTTGCAGAAAGAAATAGCAAAACTGTAAAGTAAAGAACACAAGGCAATTAACAGAGTTCAGTCCCAATGTACCTAATCTCTGCCTGAGGGATCTAATCCCACCAGGATTGGGCAAACACTCCTTATTAGTGTTTGACAAATGGAATTGTTTCTGGAATGTTCACAAATGATTATTTTTGTTGTGAACTCTGGTATTGTTTTACTCATATTTTGTTACTGTTTCACTTAACTCGTGAATCATCTCTCATCTTTCTTGTTTTACATGCTAAGGTGTATCTCACTCAGCATTTCTTGCTGACTTTCGAAACTGCAGTTCTTGATTTCCTTTCACCGCAGGTCTAGGAGTTGGTACTGTAAAATAGAAGGGGCGCGAGACTCGTATAGACTACGGACATCATCGTTAGTTTGTATAATAATGTTAGATAAGTATTGTGTAATAGTACTCAGCGTGTGTAAGAGACTTATGCAGTTGTTTAATAATATAAGTATGAGTTTTGGGTTTTATTGCTTTTGATCTCTGCCGCTTCTATTAAGCATCTCCCTCCCGGTCTTGTCCCGAGCCGGATAAGGGGGTTGTTGCATCAACCATACACCAAAAATAAATAACAAGACAACAAATAAATAATAAGTAAAGCGTGGTATGGATGTGGCCCCTAAAACTAACCTATTCCCAAGCCAATGAGAATATCAATAAGCCCTAAAGTGACAAACTCATCTCCATGTGCCTCCACCTTTAGTCCATGCGTCCTAGCTTTGTGGGTCTTCATCGTCTTGTGGTTTCTTGAGTCTTTGATGTTCTTCTCCATGCATTGGCTATATTCTATCTATCTAATTTTAGCTAGCATCTACAAACTTAAAAACAGAGACCTCACCGTCGAGGGAGAAGACGACACGCAAGCAGTAAAATTAATTAAATTAATTACATCAAAACCAAAAAAGAAAATAAATATCAACAACCTACGCCACATCCAACCACCATGCGATAAAACACATAAACAGTTATAGTTCAATTTTATTGCGCTTGGTCAATTTTAGTTGAAATTGGGATTTCTAGGGTCAAAACAGTCAAACGGTTGCGCCAATCCTATTGACCAACCCGTTTGGACTAGCCAAACCGGTCGGACTAGCCCGCACGGTCAGACCGGCCGCTGGCCGAGCCCGGTAGGCCGGTGGGCTCGGGTTGGCGCGCACAAGGAGGGGAGACCGGCATCCTAGACCGAACCCCTATAAGGCTGAAACCAAAAGTTTCTCCCTTCCTTGTGGGTAGATCCCCAGTCGTAGGCAAAAACACCTTTTTCCCCAATTGTGCCCAAACCCTAGCTTTTCAAATCACCAAAACTTACATCATATGTAAAAGAAATTCACTAATTTTTACTCGATATGTAAAATTAGCTCATTCCCGATTGAATCATATTGAAATTGCATCATTATGCGGATATCAGTTTTTTGCGAAATTTAACGATACGTTGTAAAAATTGATAAAACAGGTACCACATAAATCACGTTATGCGCTACGACCCATGGCTCTGATACTGCTGTAGGGTTTTGATGCAGGATGCACAGCATAAATACAATAATAATTTCCTTGTCAAGACCTTCCATGAATCGCAGGTTAAGCCATCATAACGTGATAATAGAAGAGTTGTCTACCTTTCAAGTTTGTATGATCGCAACGAATAATATTTTCCTCGTCTCTACCGGTATCCACACCTAGGTTTCCAACTAGAATCACCCTTCAGGTCTTGTGCTATCTACGTTGAAGAGGGAAGCAAAAGGATCGCGCAAATCGGAGCCAAGAGGTGTCCGAAATACCTTGTGAGGCCGACGGGTATTGGGGGCGGCTCCTTCTTAGGGTATCACTCCTTGCTCTGTTATTTCTCCTAATGACAACTCATGAGAAATAATAAGGTAGGGTTTCCCTTTTATAGTTAATAACTCCTTATTAACTCAAACTTGCCCCAATACTAATCATGTCCATACACGGATTAGTGAACTCTGCAACATAGTCGAACTAACTTTGCATGTGGTTGCGATTTGATCCTTTATTGTTTTAATTTTAAATTATTTGGACTAATTAACATCATTTCCAATTTAATCCTTTTGGTGTGTGACCCTGTAGGTTCCTATTAAGTTGGCAGTAACAATAACAAACATTGAGCGGTGCCTAGCAACACATCAATGCTACCCGAATAATAAAATTAGCCATTGATCTGACAAACCTTGTGCCCAATGTTACCGTTTGACTCCATATCCGGGTTGGACACGAGACATAATTGTCACACTTTTATATCCAATCCATAGTTTCTCGATCCTGGGAATAGGCTTATCTATACTTATAGCATTAATATCTCATATTGATTTATCTGATTCTGGCTAGACACTCGAAACATTATCCCTCGAGTGGTCGTGGATATTTGCTCCCATTATATGGGAGGGACAAATCCTCTCTACGTCACTACCATCTCTCAGGTTGCTTCCTATCGTGTCTGATTACCACCTTTAAAGTTACCTAGTAACGGTTTAATGTTTGACGAGATCAAAACATGATATTTCAAAACTAGAGTATCTAGTGACTTCAAGTCTAATGACTACAACACCATTTTCACTACGAGAAGCACTTGTGACATTCACATAATTTATATGTAGCCTTCTCGTAGTGGGTCAATCCAGTATGCCAATACTCCTAATGCATATACATGTGTTAGACTTGATATCTCCATATCAATCCACCCACATACTAGTCTCTATGCATAGTGACTGTCCTATAAATCAATATACTTGACTAGGGATATTTAAGATAAACGACCATTGTAATCTAAGGACTTCAATGTATTAAATATCTCCATAAATAATGAATAAATGTTCTAGACAAAACATTGTTTATACTAAAATAAGATTGCCTCTAGGGAATCTACTCGAAAATATACAACCTAAAGAACATAGAGGGAACTGTGCCGTTTGCAAGTAAAATGACGTTGTCCTACTTATTTCCATTTATTGAATAAGATTTTAAACACGAGTTTCTGATAATTTCAACTAGGGACTTTAATTCACATGATATTTCACTAATTGAACTATATAATCGAAACATCGGTTCAAAATTTCAGTTCCAAAATTAAATTCGAGTCTACCAAAATTTAAACAATGCATGTGATGCGGACATATACCCGTATTCGAACATGGCTCCGAGATACAATTAATAACCGGAGTATACAGACGACTATCGTGGAAACTTGGCGCGGCTTAATAGAAACAACTCGTCGTATTATTATTAACTAATTATTTATTTAATTGTGTATTCATTTATTTAATTTGTAGACTGGGTTCTCTTGTCGATTCTTTCCCGGCCCGTTAGGTTGAGCCGTCTAGGTTAGGCTTAGCTTTGTTTTTCTATTTAAACAGTTGTAGTCAGTATTTTTATTTAATCAATCAAGAAGAAAATTAAAGTGTCGTGTTTTATATTTGTGTATGTATGTGTCATGTGGCGACCGCATGATCTCGAATCCCTTCAACTATTGATATATTACGTATAAACTGGTACTTTCATTGACTTTCACCATTCAACTGGTGATTTCGTGATGACTAGCCTGGAAGAACTGAGTAGAAAATTAACTGACACAATGACAGAAAAGTTCAATCAAATCGGTATTCGACTCACGGCTATCAAAAGTCGACTTACCAGTTTAGAAACACTCCTGTCCTCACCGCCACCAATCCTTGTGACGATGACAGCCCCGAAAACCACCGGGACAACGCCGCTGCTGGCCCTTCAACAACATTTTTCAACCAAGCATGAAGAATTGCCACAGAACTGACTGCCGCAACTTGCGCAAGCCCAAAACCGATTCCTCCAACCCATCATTGTCCAATGATTGCCCACCAAATATCACTCCAACCAACCATTGTTACAATGATTACCCGCCAAATATCAATTCAACCAATGGTTGTCCAATTCTTTCCCCAGCAGTCATCCTTCCACCCTCTTCAAAAACAACTCACGACCCGCTCCTACAAGTACAACAGCAGCATGAAGCTGAGAACGTGGCACAAGTCTGGCAGCAAGAACAACGGAGCAATCATCATCGTTGAACCACGACCAACTCCAAGCGCATCTTTCAACGACAACAAACCCAGACTCCATCCCGACACAAATAGCATATTTACCACCGACCCGACCAACTCCACCGACCAAACCGTCGGATTCCTCACCACCGTCGATGTCACCTCAAAAGTGCAGTCCCCAATAGACGCCACAATCACGACTCTGACCGCCACCATCTAAGCTATCCGCCAACCAGGGGCGGAGCCATGTAGGGGCACGGGGGTCACGTGCCCCCCCCCCCCCCCGAACTTTCTAAGAAACACTAGGGTACCTCTATTTTATTAGATCTTTTTTAGTTTTGCGGTTCAAAATATATTTAGTTGTGCTATTCAAAATATATACATGTCCCCCCCCCCTAGATAAACACAAATTGTATTCTGGTATAGTGGTTAGGAATTTGTATAGAGATTATTGTTAAGTTCGAATCCTGGCGGTGACAAAGCCGTTTTTTGGACAAAAAAACAAGTGCCACCTATTTAATATAAACAATTTCCACTTTAATTTTCATAAATACACAAAAATACCATGGTCCTCACACAAATCCTGGCTCCGCCACTGGAAGCAACCCAAACCGACTTCACTGTTGTTCATGCAGCCCTTTTCCTGCGCCGTCGAACACAGCCCCACTGCCAATCCAATCGAATCTCAGTCCGTGCATCGCTGCACTTCGCTCGTTACACTTGCAGCCAAGCTCGTCGGCCATGTCTTCTCCGACCGACCACCACATTCACCCGAGGATGATCCAGCATCCGTCCTACCTACAGCCGATGTTGCAGCCGATACCTCCATAGCCACTAACTGTTGAAGTCGTTTTCAACAACCAGGGTTAAGAGCAATCTCCGATGGGATACTCAACCAACAAGACAAGTTCCTTTCCCTAGGAGATTCATGGTTTTAGGGCTGCACAGTCACATGGGCCTTCATCAGAAATTGGACTTCAATATATAGTTGGGCCTAACTCACAATTTGGGCCTAACTACTCCACTGGGCTACAATTAGCTATTGGACATCATTTAGCAAGTGGGCATGACTCAGAATTTGGGTCCGCTTATTCGACCTGCCTACAAGGCATTTGACAAATAGAGGGGAGTTGATACGATAATATGCCCGTATTCGAACACGGCTCCGAGATAATATGTCCGTATTCAAAAATGGCGCGACTTAATAGAAACAATTCGTCATATTATTAATAATTATTTATTTATTTATTTATTTATTTTTGTATTTATTTATTTAGTTAGTAGAGTTGGTTATTGTGCACAAGAGATTCCGGCGGGGAGACCTCCGTGTACACCGTATGTAGAGGATCAGAGATGGCACAGGAAGAGTTGGGTTGTGTGTAGGGAGAGAGTAAGGCAGTAGTAATGTCTGAGAGAGAGACAGAGGTTTGGCAGAGCTTCCGCGTATGGCAAGTGTGTCCTCCTTTGTATGGAAAGGTTAACGTCCTATATATAGCAGGGAACGTGACCGTTGTAGTGTGGTTAATGCGCCCATGAATGGCGTCTTAATTAGCTTAACCACAACGGCACGTTCGTCCTCATATATAGGGACCGTTACAGCACGTTATGCGCGAATACCCGAACCGTTATGGGGTTGACCGGGTTAGACCGAATTGACCGGGTTTATGGCGCTCGTGCCATAAATCTCTGAAAGCAGTTACTAAAGGTCGCGTGCGGGCTTGGCTCGCACGCGACAGGGCTTACTCTAGCCTCCAAACCACTAAGTCCCTACAAGTCCCGTGCAGTGGTATGCGAGGGCTCTGTCTCGCAGCCCCCACATGGATCAGCGCTGCTGGTGATACAGTGTGTATGGAGCACAATATGGTGTGCTGGATGGTTGCCACGTGGCCAAGATCTGTCAGCTCAGAAAGCACTATCTACATTAGCCCCCTTTCTGCGCGTGAAGACTCATAGCTGTATAGACTTCCATGCGCGGAAACCGACATACGCGTCGCCGCCACGCACCAATTCAAATACGGGTAAGTTCAGCCCCCGTGCGTGCCATTATGACCTAAAACCCCTAGAGTCATGCCGTCTGGCCTTTAGGGTTTTAGGCGTGACGTCAGCTTGTCCTGTGATTGCGCGATTCGACGGTGACGGTTGCGATTCGACTACTGAAAGGACGCAACCCTTCACTGTTTTTGAATAAATACTTTGTATCCCCCATTGTTGCAAAGCATCACTTCTTTCTCTTAAAGTGAATGGTACCCGGAGGTCTTCGAGAGCAGATTCAGATAATCAATCACCAGTTCAGAACTGCAAATCGTCTTCTCCAACTGTGCATATCCAAGCAGGCTTCGCGAAAACAAGGTTGGCCTTGTTCAATTTCTATTTCGAATACCAGTGTAGGCTTTGAACTGTGTTGGATCTGCAAACTCATGAAACTTGTGAAGAAGCTTTGATCTTTGAACCCACTTTTGCTTTAATCCTTCAATAATAAGGACTTCGGATGTGGGGTTTTGAAATCACTGATAATGCAACCCTCTAATTTCTGAAATTGATACCAGAAACTGTTCATCTTTCTTTCCCATAGACCTTGAATCTCGAAATTCAAACTGAAGTGTAGCACATTTCTCCCCCTTTTTTTCTTGTTCTTCCGCAGGAATGGCCAAGACGAAAGGAACCAAACCCACCAAGGAGGACGAAGAGATACCCGATCTTCCGCAGGCTTTGTGGCGAAAAGCCCCCTATCTAGGTGGCAAAGATTTCTACCACGCGAGGGTTAAGGCGAAGAAGATGCCTGCTCCTGTCCCTAATGAGGTATTGCTAACACTGACTCCCCCGGTTAACTCAGCCTTGCTCGAGTTAATTGGCTCCGAGGATGTGGTTCGATTGGGAATCGAAAATGGCTACTTCCCCTACGCTGCGATTTCTACCCAAGCTTTTGTTCAGAAATTGGACTACATGGACGAGTGGATTGACCACGTGTTGACCAATCATGCTGCGACTCTTGATGAAGCCGGCGTATACTTCGCTGTTCGTGCTATGAAGGGTGCTGCCGTGAAGCTGGACCAGTCCATGCTTCTAAACCTTCTTTCCCGCTACTCGCCTGCGACTCACACATTCCACTTTGCTGAGTTCGAGGCTGCCCCCACACTCGAGGACGTGCATATGCTGTACGATCTTTCTCCCATGGGTGAAGTGGACCCTTTGAGTCCTTTGAGGACGACTGCGGAGATCGCTTTGTACACGCAGATGGAGGAATGCCTATCAGAGGTAAAGAAAATCTCCACCCGGTGGACCACTACCAAAGCCCTTCCAAACTGGCAATTGGTTGATACATCTACGAAGAACACCTGGAACAAATGGTTGCAGTACTTCTTTCGTGACTATGCGAACAGCAGCATCACTAAGAAGCTTCTGAGTGAGAACCCAGAGGCCAAGAATTACGTGGAGGGTAAAGGCTATCACTTGACCCTTTGTGCTTTCCTCTGTGCATGGTTGTCGAGGTACTTAATTGACGGTCACCCACATGATGGGGTCTTCTACCACGTTCTGCCGCTTGCTGTGAGGCTCGCCCTTGGCCAGAGAGTCGCACTCGGACCCTTGGTCTTGGGCACGCTGTACTATAGGCTTGATCAGCTGGTTGCGGACATGAAGGAGTCGCGTGGCCGCCTCGATATACTGACTTTCGTCAACATTTCCTTCTTGACGATGTGGGTCTTCGAGCGATGGCCGTCCTATGCTCCAACTGCTCTTAAAACCGACAAGTGGTGTCCCCCAGGCGAGACGGAGGAGCGTAACAGTGGCAGGGCTGCGAGGTAGTTCGGAGCGAACAATACCAAGTGCGTTTGGAGCCTGATATGCGACAAGCGGAAAGAGTTTACTTCCAGGCCCTATGCCACGCGCATTGAGAACGTGCGATGGTTTCCAAAGCTGTACCCCTCTAAGGGTGTTGTCTTCTCAGAAGAGCTTCTCTTCGAAGAGGGATAGCATTTCCATGAGCGCTATCGCGAGTTCTTTTGCTGGTGTCTGCGAGGTTCTCTTCCTGCCCTCGCAGAGCATATTCGTGAGCTCGCGCCAAGGTATGAGAGGATTACCGTGGATGTTGACCCCACTCGAGTTTCTCCCCAGTTCGGCTTTGATGCAGTGGAACCATCAATCTGGACCTAGTCCATCATCAGAGGTTGCTATAAGCGCTTGCTAACAAAGGAGTGCAAGACAGTCTTCATGAACAATCTTCCCTTTGAGCAGCCTGCAGGTAACCGCGAGGGCGGTTGTTCCCAGAACTGGCTCGCATACTGGGTCGCCCAGCAAACGAGGATCGAGACACAGTCGGCCGCTCAGCCGTGTAGAGCTCCCTTGATCAAGAGAAACTCCTTTCCGTTTCACCCCAATTGCAGTCTGAGCGAGTCTGAATATGGTTGCTACTCATTGTTGGATCATGAGAACCATTTGTGCCCTGACGTCATTCTGAAGGAAAAGATCGCCGCAGTTAAGAAAGGCGACACGCATGTCATCAGATATAGCGAAGCATTTGCTAAGGTAAGCAATTTTTTCGCGTGCGTTAAGCTTCTAGATTTCCCCATGCTGATGCCTTTATTCTGTACTGTTTGCTGTAGTGTCATGTGCGGAGATTCGCATCTGGTGATCGTTCCAAGTCGTTGGTTAACACCATTGTTGCCACTAGAAGACAAAATCAGTCGTTCCTGCTAGCATGGAGGATGGACCCCGAGGTCGAAACCAGGATTCGCGCAGTCATGAATGCTTTTGCTGACTCGCTGATAGATAATGCTCCGGCCGTGTCTCCACCCAGAGATAATCAGTCTCCTCCAGCGACTACCGCGCCGAGAGCGAAGAGACCCAGGCAAAAGGGAATTACAATTTCTTCCCCTAGAAGTGCTCCAACTTCCCCTCCAGCGAGGTCCCTTTCTGTCAAGGATAAAGGCAAAGGTCGCATGCCCAGTAGAGCGCGGAAGGAACTCGGAGTTGAGACCTTCGTTCCATTCGACCAGGAGGAAGAAGAGGAGAGGCAGGAGCCCAGAGAAGGTGATGAAGAAGAAGAATAAGAAAGAACAAATGTGATACATGAGGAAGAATCAGGAGGTACCTCCATCGCGTTTCCCTCATTATCAATTCTTTCACAACTCTTTCTTAAACCTATCGTTTCTTCGCAGATGATGATGATGATGAAACCATCGGTGGCCTTTCGGCCAAGAGACAAAAGAGGAATGCTCATTCTGGCACTCCGGACGAACCCATAAGCGAGGACGTTCTTGCCGAGTCCCGGAAGACAACCGCGGAAGCTGCTGAAAGAAGAAGGCAGCGCGAAGAGGAGGAGCTCGAGCGTGTGAGACAGCGGAGCCTCGAAGAGCAACATGTTGACGACTTAGTGCGTCCCACTGATGAGGAAGATATGCTTCCCGAAGAGGTAGCTCCTCAGACTGAGGAGGAGGATGTGGCTCCAGAAGAGGATGCAGCAGCTTTGGAGCAAGCCCAAGCGGATTTTGAAGAAATCGCTGGCGGAAACAAAGGTGAGATCTTTAATCTCGCAGTAACTTATAGAGATGTTGTAGTGGGTGCATTAAAGCATGGTGTGTCAAAAGCTGACATTCGCCGTTGGCTAGTAGGCAAATGCGGAGAACCTTCAGGTAATCATTTGAACGATATGCATGGTCTAGACCTTAGCAACTTGAAACAGAATCATGACTGGTTTCTTCGCGTCCCAGGTCACGCTCATTTTAAAGACCTGCTTAATGAGGACACACTAATAGGGCATGGTTCCACGTCTTTAGTGTATGACGAAGATACGTCAATCCCACCTTCGCGTGGAGGTGCTTGCTCTTAGCTTTGGCAAAGATAGTAAAATAACATACAATGCGAGTTGCCTCATACTATCGCATTTTGTGTCACAGGAAATGTTGAGGAACCTGTGCTGGAGCAGAGAAGTCAGCCTTCTGCATCCTATGTTCCGATTCTGAGTTCCCATACCGAGAAGCCCGTTGCAGCTGCCGCACATACAGGAGAGCCTCTTGAGGACATCATCGAACTTTCTGATGACGCTGAGGCTGATGCTGTGCTAATGGAGGAAGATGCCCATACTGGCGCTGAGGAAGTAAGAACAAGTACTGTTGACGCTTCCGCATCTGAGAGTGTCCCTCGCCAAGCAACTTCAGCTGTCACTTCGCCTCCGGCGATGACTGAGTCGGCGGCACCTCTTCCTGCGTGGAGCTTTTGGGGCTCGCAGGTCGGGAATGCAGTCGCAGCTGGTGCGGCTTATACTCTTCCTCCTAACTACGAGGGGTTAGAGCTCGCAGCTGACATGAGAGCTATGGAGCAAGGACAGTCTTCGACCGCTCCGGCAATGCGCATCCCTTCTCTTCGTGAGATCCTTGAAGGAACTGGTAAGTAGAGATTTGCTGTTTGCATCTCGCATTATTCATTTGCGAGTTTGGTAGCATAACTTATCTTTGACATTGCTTTAGGTTTGAAGCAAACCGATGTGGACTGGGTGGTTCGGATGCGCCTCACCTACCCTCAATCATTTGAAAGATCTCTGGAGATAGGACCTTTCGATAGGAGGCTGTTTCTTACCGAAGCCATTTGTATTTTGGAGCAGCTGTCTATGGCCACGCCTGCGACCATTTCTGTTCAGAGTGCCGAGCTGCTTTTTGGCATGTGCCAAAATCTTCTTGCCGAATTTCAAGGCAGATTGGGTTTCAGATTTCTTATGAAAAGAGTTACCCTGATTCGCGCAGCCGTAACTTTGAAACTCGGCCACCAAAACCTCGCAGCTGAGAAGCAAAAGGTGGAGCAGCAGAAGCAAAAGGCTGAAGAGGCTACGAGGCTTTATCATGAGATGAATGCTAAGTGCGAGCAATTGAAGCAAGAAGTGGAGCAGGTAGAGAAGCTGAGCCATCAGTTCGCGCCCCATGACTCCTTGATCAAGAATTTGCTTTGACTTTTTGAATTTGAAAAGTAGCAAGGAATAGCTGGAACATTAATGTAATGTTGCTAGGGTTTCTCCCCTCTTTTTTTTAACAAAAAGAATCGACTTGCCCGTTTTGTCCTTTCCGGGATTTGATAGGATATCTTCTGTGCATATCCAATTATGACATCAGCAATTGATACTCTGCTTGATTTTCGCGCTAATTTCTCGGAAGATAAACACGCTTTCCTTGGGAAGTCCATCCGAATCATGACCATCCGTCATTAATTAGGATACGCTACTGAATCGTCATAGCCTTTAGTAGGGTAATTGATCGTTGCCGCTTTTCAAGGCGTAAGTGATTGACCTTACCCTCTTTTCAAATTCTGCTGACTCATCTTGGCAACTGAAGAGTCTCCACAGGGTCTATATAAACCCTGTCTTTGTCATTTGGGTTCTTCATCCCAAAAATGTGCTTTTCCGTGAGTCCTTACGACTGCTGGCTTCAACGCTTGTTTTTCGTTGATTCATGGCAACTCCAATTTGTGAATCCTGAGTTTGCGCTTTGTGCTATAGAAATAGTTTCCAAGATCCGCTTTATGAGGCTTATTGATCTTTATAACCATCGTAAAGAAGATGGATATGATATCTCATGTGTGTTCGAAGAATTTTCTTCGTGTATTATGTTTGCAGGTCATGTTTCCGGCCGCCTCCCGGAGAGGTGCAGCGCCGTAGTGACCGTGCTACCGATTCGTAATGAACGGCGGAATTCTCCTCCAGCATTCCTGAAGGAGTATTTCTTGCCTCTTCGTTCTTGAACTCAGGAGGCTCGTCAATGACCTTGTCAATCATGACAAGGAACCCATATCCAGAGGAATGACTGCTTCCCCTGTTTTGCACGACGGCATACGCCGGAACAGGTTGTTCCTCCGGTACATATCTTGATCAGACAGAGGCCTTTGTCAGCTCCTGGGGTCTTGGACGTACCGTCACCCAGATCTTGCTGCAAGGTACGTAGCGAATGACGAGTTGATCTCTTCGTAGCAGCATCCCTTTTGCTATAGATCTTTGGCCGCAGATCTGTGTATCGCATAGCAGGTGTTAGGACCGTTGGGTTCATCCTTTTCAGTCAGGATTCCCGTGGTGTGTCTCTGCTGGCTTGTCAGTTACTTTTCGAATGTATTGTAAGCCATGTTGGCTGCGTAGTTAGATTTGAGCTTTTTCGCTTGTAAGCTGCTATCTAGACAGATAAATTGTAAGTCTTTTCGACTCATAATGATAAATAGCTTTTGTATTATTTGTTGTGTCGTTGCAACAAAATGCAATTTCGCATGCGTATCGGCATATTTCGCCTTTGCATAATGCTATATACATGTTTCGCATCTGCTATCTGCAATATAAATTCGCATATACTTTATTAGATCGTCCGGGATCGTTTTTGCGCAGTTGTGCCATCTTAGCAGATGGGCTTGTGATTTGCTTTCGTATTCAAATGTGAGTTCTATCACATCAGATAGACCTTTTGCAGATTACTTGAGATCATTATGTATGATGTTTTATCAGATCGTTCGAGATCGTGTGTGCGCAGCTGTGCCATCTTGGCAGATGGGCTTGCGATTTGCCTTCAGATTCAATGAGTGCTATCACATCAGATAGACTTTTGTAGATCACTTGAGATCATTATGTATGATGTTGCTATCACAATGGATAGGCTTAAGGATGAATTTTAGATCGCATTCGTACGAGTTGCTATCGTGGCAAATAGGCCTGGAAGATCGTTTTGCGATCACATCACGCATATGTTGCTAGCGTAGCAGATAGGTTTTGGAAGATCAATTAAGATCATTTTTCGCATGAGTTGCTATCGTTGCAGATAGGCTTTGGAAGATCACTTAAGATCATCTTGCATAGACTGCTATCGTGACTGATAGGCTTAGAGGATCGATTGAGATCGCATTTGCATATGCTGCTATCATGGCAGATAGGCTTAGAAGATCAATTAAGAACGCAGTTGGCATGGGCTGCTATCGCGGCGGATAGGCTTAGGAGATCAATTAAGATCATTTTTCGCATGAGATGCTATCGTGGCAGATAGGCTTAGAAGATCAGTTAAGATCGCACTTCGCAATGGGTGCTATCGTAGCAGATAGGCTTAGAAGATCAATCAAGATCGTATTTCGCAATGGGTGCTATCGTAGCAGATAGGCTTGGGAGATCAATCAAGATCGTATTTCGCAATGGGTGCTATCGTAGCAGATAGGCTTAGAAGATCAATCAAGATCGTATTTCACCTAGATTGCTATCGTGGCGGATAGCCCATTGTTAACAGTAATATCAAACTAAAATGAAGCAAAATTGACATCCAGAAATATGAAGTTCTCATTTGGGAGAATTCTCTTATTATAATGCTCTCATATGGGAGAGAGGAGATTACAATTCTCTCATATGGGAGAGGAGATTGTGTAAATCATAGCCATGCAAGACATTAAGCAACGTTATAATAAAACGCATGAAATGAGAGAAGTCAAGGATAGTACTTCTTAATCCAGCGCATGTTGACTGAACTCGGGGTTGAGGTTGTGCCGTGCAACCTTCGTATGCTGCAGTAGCCACTGTCAAAGACTTCTGTGACTTCGAAGGGTCCTTCCCAATTGGATGCGAACTTTGGGTGAGCCGCTTCTCGCATGCAGTGGTCAGATGCGCGCAGGACCAAGTCTCCAACTGCGAAATCTCTTCGCTGGACCGTCTTATTGTAAGCACGAGCGATCCTTTCTTGATACCGCTTGTTGGTCCTTTTAGCTTGCTCTCGCTTTTCCTCCAGCAAGACTAAGTCATGATCGCGTTGATTGTCGTATAGCGCTTGAAAGGCCAATCTCGCCGAATTGACTCTCACCTCCGCAGGTACCACGGCCTCGGCTCCATAGCATAGTAGGAATGGTGAGGCCCCCGTGGGTGTCCTTGGAGAAGTTCGGTAAGCCCACAGAGCTATGCTTAAAGAATCGGCCCACTTCTTGTGGTCATCCGCGACCATCTTGCTCAGAATTCTCAACAGCGTTTTGTTGTTCGCTTCGGCTTGCCCGTTCCCCTTCGGGTAGTAGGGAGTGGAACATATTTGCCTGATATTGTACTCTGCTAGATTCGCAGCCACCTGGCGATTAACAAAAGGAGTACCATTATCTGAAAGAACGGTGTTTGGAATTCCGAACCTGCATATGATGTTTTCTTGGATGAAGTTGACCACAGCTATCGCGTTTGCCGTCTTCAGTGGTATTGCCTCCACCCATTTGGTAAATAGCTCGGTTGCGGTGAGAATAAAATGATTCCCGTGCGAAGTTGGTCGAATGGGACCAATGAAGTCCAGCGCCCATGTGTGAAATGGCCATGGCGTTCCCAATGCATGTAGATCCACTGCGGGGGCGTGCACTAGATTTCCTTTGAATTGACACTCCTGGCAGCGTCGTAATTTGGTGCGGCAATCAGCCTCCATCGTGGGCCAGAAATATCCAATTGAGAGGAGCTGCCTGCATAATTTCGCACCTCCTTGGTGTTCTACCTGATGAGTATTTCACTGTGATAGCTTGCAAGACTGCTTTTCTCCAGTCCGAATCATCCATGTGTTCGTCGTCGCACACGTCTTCTGCCAAGGCCGACGATGTTCGCACTTCGATCGAGATCCTCGCGGGACATTTGTCTGTACTGACCTTGGATCCCAAGTTTGCCAAAGCATCTGCATGCCTGTTGTCTGCTCGGGGCTTGTGCTCGTACCTCACGTCACAGAACTGTTGCACCAGTTTTTGTACTAGGGTGCGGTAAGACAGAAGGTTAATCTCCTTCAAACCGTACTCGCCCGAGGCTTGCTTGACGATCAACTTGGAGTCTCCCATGATTGTCATATTGCTTACTTCTAAAGCCTTTGCCGCACGGAGCCCCGCGATGAGCGCCTCATATTCCGCTTCATTGTTTGTGACTGCGAAGTTGAGCTTGGCGGACATCTGTATGACCTCTCCATCCGGCTTGGTCAAGACTATCCCAATGCCTCCGCCTTTCCTTGTTGACGAGCCATCGAAGTGGAGCGTCCAATAGGGCACGTCGATTGCATAGATTTCAGGGCCTTCGAGCTCTTCTTCGATCACGGGCTCGTGGCTGTTGTCGGGGAACTGTGCCAACAGATCCGCTACCGCCTGCGACTTGATCGCTCGCGGTCGCACGCATGTGATATCGTATTGAGAGATGGTCATGTACCATTTCGCCAATCTCCCTCCGGGGGTAGTGTGAGTTAGCAGATATCTTATGGGATCGCTCTTGGTGACCACTACCACTTTGTGCGACGCAAAGTAGTGTTTCAACTTCTCTATCACGAAGAACAAGGCAAGGCAATGACGTTCGATATCTGTGTACCTTGATTCAGCGGGTTGCACAATGCGAGAGATGTAATAGATAGGCCTTTCTTGGCCTTCGTATTCCTGAGCCAAGAGTGCTCCTATGGATCTCCTTGTTGACGTCAGATATAGCAGAAGCGGTGATCCCAGTTGAGGTGCGATCATTATTTTGAAGACGTCAGCAGATCCTTCAGCTTTTCGAACGCAGCTTCGTGCTCCGGAGTCCAGCTGTATACGGCGTCTTTCTTGAGAAGAGCACTAAAACAGCAGGTGATTTCTGCAATCGCTGGGATGAATCTTCGCAGATATGATAGCTTTCCCAAAAATGTCTTCAAGGCACTTTGGTTATGGGGCGGCGTCATGCCAGTGATGGCTGATACTTTCGCAGGGTCAGGCTCGATTCCTTGGCGTTGAACTACGCATCCCAAGAACTTCCCTGATGTTACCCCAAACGCGCATTTCATAGGATTCATCTTCAGTTGAAAGCGTCTACATCTATTGAACACTTTCCGTAAATCCGCGAGGTGATCTGCTTCCTGCTTGGACTTAACCACCAAATCGTCCACATAAAATTCCACTTCTTTGTGCATCATGTCGTGGAATAGGGCCATCATGGCCCGCTGATTGGTCGCACCCGCGTTTTTGAGACCGAACGGCATCACTGTGTAGTTGAACACCCCCACCGGAGTGATGAATGCAGTCTACCTCGCATCCTCGGGGTCCATCTTGATCTGGTTGTACCCACTGAAGTCGTCCATGAAACTGAACATGCGATGGCCCGCCGTTGAATCGATAAGTAAATCGATGTTGGGCAGGGGAAAATCGTCCTTTGGGCAGAAACGATTGAGATCCCGGAAGTCCACACAGATGCAAAGCTGTCCGTTCTTCTTTACCACTGGCACAACGTTGGCCAGCCATGTGGGATGATGATTCGGCTATATGAACTTGGCATCCAGGAGTTTGACAATCTCCTGTTTGATTTTCACGTTAAGCTCCGGCCTGAAGCTTCTTGTGCTCTGCTTTACCGGTTTAGACCCTGGGATGATGTCTAAACGGTGCATAGTGATGGTTGTGTCCAGACCTGGCATCTCATCATATTCCCATGCGAACACATCCTTGTATTCAGTTAGGAGCTGTAGCAGTCCTTGCTCCTCCTCACTTGTGAGGTCTGCACTTAGAAAGACTGGCCTTTTCTTTTCCTCGTTCGGGCTGAGGAGCACTTCCTTTAGCTCTTGCTTTTGCGGTCTGGGCCTGTCTTCCATGCATTAAGGTGCTTCTTTGAGCTTCTCGTCTGGAGTGCTCTGCATTGGCTCTTCCGTTACCGCGATCTGTTCGATTTGGTTGATTTGCCCAGGGATATCCCCATGCCCGTGTGAGGACATCCCCGCGCACCTTCATATGCGATAGCACTTCTTCCCATTGGCGTAGAAGCTCTCGATCTCCTTGCCTTCGGGGTCATGCTTTGCAATTCGCTTCAGCGTGTATACACTCTTTCGCTGATACACGATTCGTGGCGCCTCTTCGCGTGTGGGCGGCTTACCCTTGGCATCTTCCCTTGTCACCATCACTCCCGCAGGTGACTGGTCCTTGATATCTTCCCATAGAGGTAAAGGAGTGGGATTGAATGGTCCCGGTGTTTGCTGTCCGCCATCTCGGTAAACCATACCGCCTCGCTGAGATGTGCTTCATCCATGTTGAATGGATTCGTTGAAGCCGGTATCTCGACTATTCTGTTGTTCCAGATAGCTTTCATGACTTGGTGAGCTGTTGAAGGGACCGCTTTGAAGCGATGAATCTAGGCTCGACCTATGATCATGTGATACATTGTGTTCGCATCTATGACATAGAACTTCGCTGAGCACTTGATTTTGCCGATCTGGACGCCCAGGAGAATCCATCCTATCGTCATTCGGGAGTCGCTTCCAAATCCCATCAGCGGAGATGGACGCTTGACAATCTTGTGCCCGGGGATCCCTGCTAGCTTCAGTGTGTGAAGCGAAACGACATTGACCGCTGCTCCTCCATCGACGAATGCTCTTTTGAACTCGATGCCATTGATGATGGCCGTCACATAGAGGGGCCTCTGGTGGCTCGCATCTGTCTTTTTGTCGCTGGCAGAAAAGGTCATAATCTTTTCTGTAGAGCGCGACGCCCTGATGACTTTCCCGTTGGAGACTACAAGATCCTCCTCGTAGTCCTCTGCTATCCTTAAGATCGCTTTCGTCATTTCTGTCCGGCATTTCTCCGAGAAGTTCATCTCGTCAAAGAATCTACTGAAGCCGTGCGACCCCTTCATCCGGTCAGCACGTTCATCCTCTGTGTCCATGCTGTTTTCCTCGTCTTCATGGACTTCGGCAATGATGGGTAGACCATCCTCTGCGACTTCTTCCAAGTCCACAATCGAGATCATGGCGACCTCTTTTCCTTTCGAGTCTTGCTCCGCATGGGCAGGAAATGGATTGTTGCGCACATCCTTCCTGTGATCGCTGACGATCAGTTCGCCGTTCTTCATCTTCTGATTGAATACAATCCTGAGCTTCTTACATTCCGCTGTAGGATGCATGACCTTTCCGTGGTACTCGCACCACTTCGGGTCCCTTACAATCTCCTTGGAAGGTACCTTTTCGAGCGGCGGCAGGACATCGTCCTTGCGCCATTGTCTGCAGAGGTCGCTTGCCTCCTCCACCGAGCATGGAAAAGGCGGTACGTCGAAGTTCACAACCATCGCTTGCTTCTGGGGTGAAACTGTATTGACCTCAGCTTCGCGTCCCCTCTTGTAACTGAACCTCCCGATTTTGTAGGTAGTGCCGCTCGAAGATCGCTCCGGGGCGTTCTTCTTTTTCTGTCTCTCGACTATAGGCTCGATGTTCTTGGTGCATTCAATGAGCTTTGAAAACGTAGGTGTTTGCAGATTGATGAGCATACCTTTGTATTCGTCTCGCATGCACTGCAGGCATATCTCTACGAGCCGGCTTTCGGGCGTTGGATCTTTGCATTCCAAGGACTTCGCCCTGAATTTCTTGATAAAAGTGATCCCGTCCTCCTCGCGCTTCTGATACATCCACGAGAGGTGGATCATTGTCACCTTTTCTTCCATCTGGAAGAACTTGGTATATAACTTCTGGACCATATCGTCCCAAGTCTTCACGGATCCGGCCTCCAGCGTTCGGTACCACTTGTACGCTACGTTCCCCAAAGATTTTGGGAACTCTCGCATCAGTAATTTGGGATTAGCTCCGTATGGCCCCATGACATCGATGAAACGCATGACATGCTCATGAGCGTTCCCGTTGACATCCTCGAATTTGTCCCATTTAGGAGCCTTATACCCCACCGGGTTAGGCATGAGATAGATCTCCCGCGGGATGGGTGGATCGTTGTCTAGCTTCGGGATAATAGTATCCGCGAATGATTGGTGAGCCAGAATAGTGTCCAAGCGCTTCTTCAGAGACGTCATGCATTCTGGAATGCTTCCCTCGGTAGCAGAAGGAGGGGTTGCCGCAGGCGGAGGCGACACATACGCCGCCGAAGGATTGGGGACATATTGGCTGCTCGCATTACCCCAGATCGCCGTTGGAGGAGGCAAGGGGTACTGCGAAGCCGGGTTAGATGCCAAAGCCGAAGGCTGAGGAGTGTGAGCAGTGAGAGGCAACATCTGAGCTGTTGACCCCTGAATTGAAGGCAGCTGCGTAGTCGCCGGTGGAGTCTGCAGATTAGGGTTGGTAGGTGTGGTTGACACTCCCAGTCCTGGAGCGGTAGGGGCTCCTCCTCCTTGAGGGACAGCGGTGGCTGGTGAAGGATTCGGCGCAAGAGTGCCCAGAACGGCCAAGATCCGTTCTATTTGCGCAGACTGAGCTTTGAGGGCTTTCGCCTGACTTTGGACAGTGGCGTCCAAGGATTCTAGCGTCGGTGCCTCGCCGGGAGTCGTAGGAGTACAACGGGTCTCTTCTCCCGAGGCAGTTTCGGTGGAAGGCGATCTGTTGCTGATATCATCCTCCTGAGACATGGTTGCTTTTGTTGGTAAGTTCACGTCGGGTTCACCAAAATGTGCACAAGAGATTCCGGTGGGGATACCTCCGTGTACACCGTATGTAGAGGATCAGAGATGGCACAGGAAGAGTTGGGTTGTGTGTAGGGAGAGAGTAAGGCAGTAGTAATGTCTGAGAGAGAGACAGAGGTTTGGCAGAGCTTCCGCGTATGGCAAGTGTGTCCTCCTTTGTATGGAAAGGTTAACGTCCTATATATATCAGGGAACGTGACCGTTGTAGTGTGGTTAATGCGCCCATGAATGGCGGCTTAATTAGCTTAACCACAACGGCACGTTCGTCCTCATATATAGGGACCGTTACAGCACGTTATGCGCGAATACAGGAACCGTTATGGGGTTGACCGGGTTTGACCGGATTGACCGGGTTTATGGAGCTCGTGCCATAAATCTCTCAAAGCAGTTACTAAAGGTCGCGTGCGGGCTTGGCTCGCACGCGACAGGGCTTACTCTAGCCTCCAAACCACTAAGTCCCTACAAGTCCCGTGCAGTGGTATGCGAGGGCTCTGTCTCGTAGCCCCCACATGGATCAGCGCGGCTGGTGATCCAGTGTGTATGGAGCACAATATGGTGTGCTGGATGGTTGCCACGTGGCCAAGATCTGTCAGCTCAGAAAGCACTATCTACATTTATCATGTTGGTTCATTCCTGGCCCGTTAGGTCGAACAATCTATGTCAGGGTTAGCTTTGTTTTTCTATTCAAACAGTTGTAGTCAGTATTGTTTTTTAATCAATCAAGAAAAAAATTAGAGTGTTGTTTTTATTTTTAGTGTGTCCTGTCATGTGGACACCAGAGGATCTCGGATCCCCCGAACTATCGATGCGTTACGTATCAGCATGATATTGATTAAACATAAATATATGCACAATTTACGCAATTGAAATTGGTTGTTATTTGTTTCTACTTCACTATCCATGATACCCACACTCAGGAGCAATGTCTTAAAGAACATCATTTTAGCAAACAATCTCTTACTTGTAACTAGATTAGCTTGCATCTATGGTGGAAATAATTTCCTGGCATAACTTTTTATATATGTATATCTTTTTGTTAATAAAAAATCCGAATAGCGTGGCACCTACAAAAACACTTGTTGATGTTGGTCACTTTATCCCATTTGAGAATCAATTAGAAGTCCGATTAGGAATTCTAATCGATCAAAGACATCAATAAAACCAAAACAACGCAAATTGGACAGAGATCTACGCACAATTTACAATCGAAATGAAGAAAATACGAGGGACATTTGGTGGATAATCAGAACTTCCTTCAATTCCTTCAATCAATAATGTGAATAATGTTAGAAAATGGATAGTAAATCCATAGAGAAATTGAAGCAATACTTGTTAGCTTGAAGAAGCTTGAAACCAAGGAGGAAAATTAGTCACACATTGGTATTCACAAGGTGGGTAGGTGGCTTTATATGGTTCCACACACAAGGGTAGTGTATAACTAATAAGGTGTATGGAGGACCATGGGTGTTCTTGTGTGCCTCGCGCACACACACACGCGCGTCGCCGCCTCGCCTCGCCACGCCTCGGGTCGGACTGGACCGGGTTGAAGGGCGATTTGGGAGAAATGTCTCGGCGTCTCGCGTCCGTGAGGCTACCTGGTGTGAGAGTATAAATCAGTTTTGTTTCCATTACACACCAGTTTAATTTTTTATTAATGGTGATTTAGTAATGGAATCAGAACGAGTTTTGACCGCATTAATGGGGGATTAATTAGGAGATAATGGCATCTGTTTTTCCATATCTGTTTTGAATGGTAAAAAACAATTTTCAAA
Organism: Linanthus parryae; assembly: GCA_023055425.1. Taxonomy (NCBI): domain Eukaryota; kingdom Viridiplantae; phylum Streptophyta; class Magnoliopsida; order Ericales; family Polemoniaceae; genus Linanthus; species Linanthus parryae. The sequence continues at coordinate 67,819,481 of JALGPY010000007.1, read as the reverse complement.
TTATTCCATTCTTCTGTAATGAATTTCTTCTGACTTCTCTCTCCCTCTCCCAAAATCCGAACTGCTTGTGGAATTCTTCGCGAAATGAGGTGCGATCGTTGTTGATTTTCGACGTTGCTCTGATGAAAAAGATCGGAGCTGTTTTATCCTGGAAGAATCATCGCCGGCATCCCAACACAGCGTAAGTGGGGGCAATCATCTCTTCAAGAACAGTCAGGCCTTCTCGCAAGGCTTGACGACTCAGTTGTTCTTTTCTAAATAGTGTTATAGCGTGGATTAGAGGTATGGCTTCTAATTTGATTTATTTTAATCAGTTTTTGATACGTGTACTATTTACCTTCATGTTTTGTTACCTGCATTTCTTGGGCCAAAATTTGTTAAATAATTTGGCATGTCTAAAATTGATATTTTTAGTGAATATAACCAACAATCTTTAAGAGATAATCTGTTATTTGTTTAACAAAATGGCAAGAGAAACTGAAAAATCTGTTGACGGTTCATCAACATCTGCTATGGACATTGATTGGGCCACTTATACTTTTCCACAAGCTGTTGAATTGACTGGTTTACCAGAAAAATTCAATGGAGGCGTCGACTTTTCACGTTGGCAGAAAAAGCTGAAATTGAAGTTAACTATAAAGGGTCTATGGCCTGTTTTGGAGTATGAGAAACCGGTAGTGGATCAAGAAAAAGCTGATTCAGTTAAGGCTTTTGCGAAGTGGGCTGAGAAACACGGGGTGGCTAGGGCAGCTCTTTTGGCTGCTGTGTCGAACACTCTGTTTGATGTTTATTCATCAGATTCCTAAACCGCAAAGCTCTTATTGGAAAAGCTAAATGAGACACATAATACCGACTCTCGGGGTCTGGAAAATTATTCTGTGTCTAAGTTTCTTGATTTCAAACTGGTGGAAAATAAGTCCATGACTGAGCAGGTGCATGAGTTTGAGATGATAGTGCATGCTTTGAAGGAGTCTGGTATGGACCTCCCTAAAAAGTTTTTGGTTATGTGTGTGATTGAAAAGCTCCCAAAGTCTTGGGAAGACTTTTTTCTCTCCCTGAAAAGGCAGAAAGGAGAAATCACATGGACTAGTCTCATGATGGACATCTCTGTGCAAGAACAAAAAAAGTCCAAACAGGGACATGTGATGACAACAGAACATGGTTGCGCGAAGGTGAATGTAGTCACTGTTGGAAAGAAAAGGAAAAATGTTGTTAAGAAGGATGAAAATGATAAACCAAAAGATGACAAAGTCAAGGCCAAGAAACCAAAGGCAAACAAACCATGTTGGTTTTGTGGGCAGGTTGTACATTTCATTAAGGGCTTCCCTAATAAGAAATCAAAGAAAACCGAGGTGGTAGCGCAAGCCACAAGTGGGCATGTGGTGAACGTGGTTGTTGGTGAAGCTTCTGCTTCTGAAACCGACGTTAACCGGTATGTTACTTACAACCCTGCGCTATTTCCCGCATTTTTGTCAAATGAATGGTTGATTGATACTGGAGGTATTGTGCATATTTGTGCTGACATTAGTTTATTTGTATCTTATCAACAGAGTCGTGGCTTGACAGTGAAGATGGGGAACACGAGTGCCGCTCAAGTACTTGGAATAGGAAATGTGGACCTCAAGTTTCCTTCTAGTCGTATTCTATCCCTGACGAGAGTGCATCATGTTCCTGATGTTCGTAGGAATATAATAAGTGGACGTCGATTAGTAGCTAGCGGTTTTGAGATTTATTTGAAATGTAATAAAGTAGTTCTTGTTCATACTGGTACATTTTTGGCAAGGGCTATTTGTTAGATGGTTTATTTGTAATCAATGCTGAACCCGTTTTGGGTAATTTAGCTAATGTTATTATTCCTTCTGTTAATTGTATTGAATCTTCCAATTTATGGCATGCTAGACTTGGTCACTTGAATTTTGGTGCTCTAAAGAACATGATGAATTTAGAGCTGATTCCTAAACACACCATAGAAAATAATTTTAAATGTCAAGTATGTGTGTCTGCTAAACAAACAAGGAAACCTTTTCACAATGTTGTTAGGGATTCGGACTTGTTAGCTTTAGTGCACACGGACATTTGTGAATTTGGTGGTGTGTTAACTAAGGACCAATTAAGATATTTCATTACCTATATAGATGATTGTAGTAGAAATTGTTATGTTTATTTACTTAAACATAAGGATAAAGCACTTAGTAAATTCATTATTTATAGAACTGAAGTTGAAAAACAAACGTGTAAGGAACTTAAGCGTTTGAGATCCTATAGAGGTGGTGTGTATACGAGTAACGCATTTGATGAATTTTGTGCAAACAATGGAATAATTCTTGAAGTTACTCCTCCATACTCACCTGAGTCTAATGGGTTGCTGAACGAAAGAACAGAACGTTTCAAGATATGATTAACAGTATACTTTTAAACTCTTGGTCGCCTAAATACTTGTGGGGAGAGGCTTTGAATACGGCTTGCCATATTCTGAATAGAGTCCCTCTGAAACAGAAGGAAAAAACACCCTATGAGTTATGGAAGGACGGGAAGGATAGTCTTAATTATCTTCGTGGGGGGTGCCTTGCAAAGGTACTTGTACCTGTACACAAGAGAAAGAAGCTAGGTCCTAAGACTGTTGATTGTATTTTTCTGGGCTATCAAGAAACCACTACGGCTATGAGATATGAGATTTTTAGTAGTAAAATCTGACATAGACGGTATAGTGGCAAACACGATAGTTGAATTTCGTGATGCAACATTCTTTGAGGATGTCTACCCTATGAAGACTGGTACACCTCAAGATACTACTAACGAAGATCCATCTCTCACATCGAGTTCTATTCCTGATCATGTGGAAAAGATATCAAATGTGCGAGTGGAATCAAGTAGTAGGTCTGTCCTTGAGGAAGTAGAGGAACCAAGAAGGAGTAAGCGTGCAAAGGTAGTCAAGGATTTTGGAAGTGATTTTGTCACTTAAAATATCTAGGAAGAACCTTTAACTTTCCAGCAGGCTATGGATTCTTCTGAATCTAGGCATTGGAAGGGCGAGTGAATTTGACTCCATTGTTTCTAGTGGAACATGGGAGTTAGTTGATCTACCTCCGGGGTGTTCTACTATCGGGTGCAGGTGGATCTTTAAGTAGAAGTTGAACCCTGACGGGTCAATAGATAAGTACAAGGCTAGACTGGTTGCTAAAGGATTTAGGCAACGGAAGGTATTGATTACTTTGATACATACTCTCCAGTTGCTAGGATGACAGCAATCCGAATGATTATAGCATTGGATTCGGTCCATGGTCTTGTCATCCATCAGATGGATGTAAGACAGTTTTTCTTCATGGTGATCCTGAAGAAGAGATGTATATGGATCAGCCTGAGGGGTTTGTTGTATCAGGAAATGAAAGGAATGTATGTAAGTTAATCAAGTCCCTATACGGCTTGAAAAAAGCTCCCAGGGATTGGCATAAAAAGTTTGAAGAAACTATTTTGCCGTTCGATTTTATTATTAATGAAAGTGACAAGTGTGTCTACACCAAAGTTAAGGGTAGTGAATGTGTGATTTTATGCCTATATGTGGATGATATTTTATTGTTTAAAACCAATATTTTATTGTTTGGAACCAATATTGAGATTATTAATGAGACAAAAGCTTTATATGGTTTCACACACAAGGGTAGTGTATAACTACTACGGTGTGTGGAGGACCATGGTGTTCTTGTGTGCCTCGCGCACACACACACACGCGCGCCGCCTCGCCTCGCCTCGACTCGACTCGGGTCGGGTTGGACCGGACCTGGTTGGGTCGAAGGGCGATTTGGGCGAAATGTCTAGGCGTCTCGCGTCCGCGAGGCGAGCCGACCTGGCGTGAGAGGGGGATTAATTAAGAGATAATGGCATCAATTTTTCCATATCTTTTTTGAATGGTAAAAAAAATTTTGATGTTATTCCATTCTTCTGTAACGAATTGATTCTGACTTCTCTCTCCCTCTCCCAAAATCCGAACTGCTTGTGGAATTCTTGACGAACTGAGGTGCGATCATTGTTGATTTTCGACGTTGATGTGAAAACGAAGATCGGAGCTGTTTTATTCTGAAAGAATCATCGCCGGCATCCCAACACAGCGTAAGTGGGGGCGATTATCTCTTCAAGAACAGTTAGGCCTTCTCGCAAGACCTGACGACACAGATGTTCTTTTCTAAATACTGTTATAGCCTGGATTAGAGGTATGGCTTCTAATTTTCTTTATCTTAATCAGTTTCTGATACGTTTACCATTTACCTTCATGTTTTGTTACCTGCGTTTCTTGGGCCATAAATTCATAAATAACTTGGCATGTCTAAAATTGATTTTTTTAGTGAATATAACCAACAAATAAATAACAAACTCAATCACCACAATAGAACAATCTATGTCTCTCTCTATGGAAATTGTTCTAACTCACTACATAATCTCTCTGTGATCTTTGAAAGAAATTTCAAGTCCCCTTCTGTTGCCCGGATCCCCCTTTTACATTGTGATCGCGGAGCCTTGGGGAAACTGCCAGCTCACGCTGAGCGTAGCATTTGCTTGCTTAGACAGAGGCACTGCCATCTCAGCTTTGAACTTGCTGAGCAGAGCTCTCAGCTCAACCAAACCCTTTGTCATCTGGATAGCACTTTTTTAAGGATGAGTTTGAAAATACTGATGTTGTCAGCACAGCAGCTTTTCGACAGCAGAAGCAGTTTTAGTCTGTTCGGTAATAAATTTTTTACTTTTTCGGACAGTTTCTACTGTCCCACAGCAGTATTCAGGAAGCAAGGGGGGAGATGCTTTTCCAGAAAGTGATTTTGATTAATTTATCTATTATCGATTTTACCCCTTACAATTTTTTTAAATATCAATACTTATCTTTACAGAAATGACACGTGTCATATATTTTTGTCATTTTACCCTCTCACAGCAAGTTCACAGTTGATTTACCAAACACAAAATTACTATATCAATATTTCACAACAGCTTTTACGTAATATTTACCAAACAACATTTTAACAAGAACTCACAGCAGCTTTTCCACAGTGTTTTCACACATCATCTTTCTAGCACCGCCACAACATTCCCAAACTAGCCCTAAGTCTTTAACCTTGCTGACTCATATTCTATTCGGACCCATTGTTTTGTCAAATTGTATTGTAACCTCATTACAAATATCTGTAAAAGTCTCTATCAACAATGCTAAGTTCGTTAGATGAACTAACTTCAAAACTAACAGTTCAACTTATTTCATGTGTACCTCTCAGAGCTCTCGAGCATAAAGAAAGATGTAAAGTGAAAGTGTGTAATGTATAATAAATACAGGACCTAAATACTCTATAAGGGGGTGAATAGAGTATGGGAACTTTTTGCAAAACTCAGATTCTAACAGATTAGCTTTGTGTGAAACTCAAATCTCAAGGCCTTGAGATTTTAGAAAACTGTCAGAAACTTTCAAAGGAAAAATAGAAAGCTTCAAGGCCTTGAACTATTACCAGTTCTAAGCAGCTTATAAACCCTAGTTTGATTTGAGTTGTGTGTAGCAGAAAATAACAAAAATGTGAAGAAAAGAACACAAAGCAATTTACAGAGTTCAGTCCCAATGGACCTAATCTCTTCCTGAGGGATCTAATCTCACCAGGATTGGGAAAACACTTCTTATTACTCACATAGAAACAGCCCTCGATCTTCAAGCCTAAGTTATTTCCCTTACACCTATACAGCTTGTGGTTCCAAACCTATCTAGTTCCAGCTACTAACTGTTGAGCTAACAAGAACCTCTTGTTGTTCACTTGAACAACCAACCACTTGGTTTAGTGAGGTTTAAGATATTAAAAAGATACACAGATTACAAAACGGGTGAAGAAAACAGTAGAAGAAATAAGCTAGTCAAGCCTGAATGTGTTCTTCTGGAAACTGGAATGACTTGATCTTCTGAAATCTAGAATTGAAGCTTGAGTTCCTGTGTGTTTGAATGAATGATCTCCCACGAATTTGTCACACGTCTCTTTGTATTCTGCAAGCCTCTACCTTTCAAAATTCAAACCAGTCTATTTATCCACCAGCTGCAACTGAATGAGAGATTTTAGGATCTCAGTTCCTACAAATCCTCCTTCTGTTTTCAACTGAAATTCAAACAGCTCTAAGTGGATATGTGTTGGAGTTTGTTGAGATTGCTCTTGCATGTTTAACAAACCTGCAACAACATTAAAACACAGCAACAACAAAGTCCAGAAATAAAACAGTACTATGACTGTTTGGTTTTCCAGTTTCTGATAAAACTGGTTAAAAGATTAGAACAGTAATCTGATTAACTTAAGACACATATAAACCATGATAAACAAGTTTAAGACTCTTAGAAGTCAATAAAAAATCACAAGAAAAAGATCAAAACCTGCAAGAAAGAATCAACTTAGTTCTGTAAAACTGTCAGCAGCTCAAGGCCCATCTCAAGGCCTTGAAGCTCTCAACATGCTTCATAATCTGTCAAAGTTGAATCCAGAAAACTTTGATTCTCCCTGTTCTGATCCTCTGCAATTGTGTTAGATATGTAGATAATGTAAAACATGAGTATATGCAGCAAATATCTGATATATAAAATCAGGTATCCAATCTGCAACACAAAATTGTTAGAACATACAGCAGAATAAAAACAACTCTTAAGGCTTTGAAGCTCTGTCAGTATCTTAAGGCTTTGGAGTATCGAAAGTGCTTTGCTGCCTATGTCTTTGTCTTTTTATTTCATCACTCAAAAAAATTACCATCCAAAATACATTCAAGGGTCTTTGAGTCAACAATCTCCCCCTTGATGAAAGACAAAACCTATATTCTTGTGTAGATATTCCTGCCACTCATTATAAAAATTAGATAACCACAAATTGCAGATACAATAGACAAAATAATACCTGGTAAACCAACTAACACAGATAATCAGCAATTCACATATAATCACAGTAATATAACAACACAACTGATTAACCAAAACACAACTGATTATTATTATTATTCAAATACTGCAAGTAACACAAACATTCTCCCCCTTTTTTACTTTCATCAAATAAGGATGAAGAAATGTTGGATCATTACTCATAGTCTAAAAAAAACTTAAACAAAATTTATTACTAGAAAGTCAAGGCCTTGAGAACAGAAAAGAAGAAAAGAAGTAGATAGAAGGTCAAGGCTTTGGTCTTCTCGTATCTTCATTTCTTCTTTGATGTCTGGCCTTTCTCTGAGCCTTCTCCAACTTCTTCCTCACTTCCAGCATCTTCAGCAGACTAATTCCCTTCTTGTTCAGCTTCCACTTCTGCAACAACTTCTTCAATGATCTCATCCACCTTTTTCTTAACCTGCACTGAATCCCCCTCTTTAGCTGCATCAACACCTGTGTCGTCACCAGCATCTTCTTCATCAGTTTGCTCATACAGATCTTTTGAAGAAAGCACCACTGGAATTAGCTTCTTTTTCTTATTCAAGATATCACCCAGCCTTTCATCTGAATCCACACTGGTGTCATGACTAGTAGCAGAAGGTATCTTCTCCAAGTTCAAACCTTTGATGACAACATCCAGCTTCCCATTCATAACATTCATCAAACCCTTGAACTGGTTAAATTCAGATGACAGATCAAATAACCTTTGTCTGAGATCTTCAATCTCAACTTGTTGATCTTCAAACTTCTCAACCAACAAAGAATAATCCTCATTGGCTTGTACTTTCCCTGATGTAGCCCCCTTTGGCTTCACAAACTCCTTCTCTCCAAGCTCATCCTTTGACAATTCTGAATAGAATTTCCAATGTCCTTTCCCAGTCTGAACTAGCCCAATCCTCTGTAATGCAGTCTCATTAATCAACCGAAAAAACTCCACTAATATTTTCCTCTCCTTTCACAGGTATATCAAAATATTCAAAGAAAAGAGGTAACAGGTTGGCATATGGAAGAGGATGGTTTCTTGTTCTAGTTGCACAATAAATCATATGATCCATAACAACTGTTGGCAAGTCTATCTCAAACCCTTGAGATATGAGATACATCAGTATAAGAACCTTATCAATAACCAACTCCCTTGAGTTATCCCTAGGAACAACACTCCTCATCAGAATTGTAAACAAGATTTCGGCTTCACAGTTGAGCACAGAGTGTGTCAACTGCTTTGGACCAGAGGATACACCATCAATGAAAAACATCTCTTTTGCCTTTTCCAGACACTCCATCCTATCAGGGTAATCTCCAACATTATACTTCCTAGGAATGCCCAAGACTTTGGCAAAATTCCTATGATCTAACCTCAAATCTATCCCAGCCACTTTTGAAGTTAACACCATCTTATCATCACCTTCATGAACCAAATTCAGATAAAATAACCTAGTTAACCTAGGATAGGCTTTTGAACTAGGATTTAACACCTTCCAAACTGCAGTTTCTCTTAATTTTCTCATACACTCAATATCCAGTTTATCCAATAACTCCTCAGAAACCACACTACAGAAAGCTACCTTAGATGAAGCATAACCTTGCATCCACACAGTCCTAACTTCAGAACTAACAAACCAATCTGTAGGAAGTACATTCTTACCTTGATAACCCTTTTTGGTTGCAGCAGCAACCTACTTAACCCTAGTTTTCTTCTATGTGGGTTTGCTCTTCTCTTGTTCTCCTTCAGTTGGTTTCTTCTTGCTTTCTTGAGCAGATTTCCCCTTTTCCTCTTCTCCAGCCTTTTTCTTTTCTCCCCCTTTCTTCTTGTCTGACCTAGGTTGATCACCACCCTGAGTCTCTGTCTCCTTCTGTGGATCAATGCTTGAGCCTTCATCTCTCTTTTCTGTTCCGGACTTCTTTGCAGGAGGAGTGTCCTCATGAAAACTCTTGAGTATTTTCTGAATCTGAATCACAAATCAAAATCTTCTCCTTCTTATTTGCCCTCTCCTTGGATCTGCCAGAAGGCTTCCCCTGTTGCTGAATTCTGGCTGATTTGCGCTCCATTTTGGGTTTAGGGTTTTGAGAAGGGAATGATATTGAGAGAAATTGAGAGAGAGAGAGAGAGGAGAGTCGTAGAGAATTGAGAGAGAATGAAGAAGAATAAGCCCTAAATTTCAGCTTAACTAGGTTGAAAAGGATGAGTCATAATAGGACTCTGCTAAATCAACATGCAAAAAGGATCTTGAAAAATATTTTTGGATATTTTAGGAAATTCTCTGAGTAATTCAAATATTATACAGTTATCTAAAAAGATAAGATATAATATTTGATGATCCTTTTTTTTCAAAAAAAATAATACAGATGTTTTCATGACCTGGAGAACAATCTCAAGGCCTTGAGATTTTCTGCAGTTTGAGAAACTTCAAAGCTTTGAGCTATACTTTCAAGGCTTTGGAAAGTGTAATCTCAAGGCTTTGAGATTTCAACACATAATCACATATAAGTACTAATACTCCCCCTAAACCAATGCATCCTTGTTTAACATCCCCAATTCAAGCCTTAGAGATGAAAACCTATCATCTGGAAAAGGTTTAGTGAAAACATCAGCAATCGGCATTGAAGTAGAAAAAAAGTTAAAACAACATCACCTTGTTATGCATGATCTATAAGGAAGTGATGTCTCACATCTATGTGCTTGGTTCTTGAGTGCTGGACTGGATTCTTAGAGATTGAGATAGCACTTGTGTTGTCACAATGAATAGGCACATTTCTGAAATTGTAGCCAAGATCTCTAAGTTGCTGAGCAATCCATAACACTTGGGAACAACAAGCTCCAGCTGCAATGTATTCAGCTTCTGCAGTTGATAATGCTATAGAATTTTGCTTTTTGGAATGCCAACTAATCAATGAAGATCCAAGAAACTGGCAACATCCAGAATTACTTTTCCTGTCTACTTTATATCCTGCAAAATCTGCATATGAATAGCCACTCAACATAAAATTAGATCTCGTTGGATACCAAATCCCCAAGTCTCTGGTTCCATTCAAATATCTAAATATTCTTTTGACAGCAGTTAAATGACTTTCCTTAGGATCTGCTTGAAATCTAGCACACATACAGATACTGAACATAATATCAGATCTACTAGAGGTTAATACAAAAGTGATCCAATCATACCTCTGTATTCCTTTTGATTCACACTCTTACCATTTGAATCCTTGTCTAAAGAGAGTGATGAACTCATAGGGGTTTTAAGAACCTTGGACTGTGACATATTGTACTTGTTCAATAAGTCCTTGGTATACTTTCCTTGATGTACAAAAATTCCTTTCTTCATTTGTAAGATATGAAGTCCAAGAAAAAAATTCAGTTCTCCCATTAAGCTCATCTCAAACTCCCTGCACATCAGACTAGAAAACTCATTTGAAAGAGCATCATTAGTAGCACCAAATAGAATATCATCTACATAGATATGAACTACTAACAAATCACTTTGATGATGTTTAATGAAAAGAGTTCTATCAAGTAGGCCTCTCTTGAAATTATTGTCAAGTAGAAATTTTGAAAGTCTGTCATACCAAGCCCTTGGAGCTTGATTTAACCCATAAAGAGCTTTGTCTAGTTTATAAACATGATCAGTAAAAATTTCATCTTCAAAACCAGGAGGTTGTGCTACAAAAACATCTTCTTGTAAATAGCCATTTAGAAAAGCACATTTGACATCCATTTGATAAAGCTTCATGTGATTATGAGATGCAAATGCAAGAAGTATTCTAATAGCTTCTAACCTGGCAACAGGAGCAAATGTCTCCTCATAATCTATACCTTCTTCCTTATTATATCATTGTGCCACTAGTGTGGCTTTATTCCTTACAACGTTGCCATTCTCATCAAGCTTGTTTCTGAATACCCATCTGGTTCCAATAACTGATTTCTCTTTAGGTATGGAAACCAGATTCCATACCTTGTTTCTTTCAAACTCATTCAGCTCACTCTGCATTGCAATGATCCACTCTGCATCTTCTAGTGTTTCCTTGGTATTTTTAGGCTCAATCAAAGATACAAATGCACTAAAAGCACACAAGTTCTTCAACTGTCCTCTTCTCTGAGTTCCAGTTGATGGATCAGATATTATATTGTCAACTGGATGATCTGCAAGGTACTTAAATTTCTTTCTTGGTATCCAGGAATATTCTCCTTCAAGGCTTTGAGTTCTTGAAACAGTAGAGGGAGCATCATAGAAAGTTTCAGCTTCTGTCTCAAGGATTTGAGATTTTGGTTCTGCAGGAGGTTCAACACCTTGAGATTCTGCACATTAGTTTTACCTTTGTCCACTTTCACAGCATCATCATCTGACTCATGCTTGTTCAAATCTAGATCTTCAAAACTTTCACTCAGAGGATCCTTAGTACTTTCATCAAAAATCACATGAATACTCTCTTCCACAATCTTGGTTTTTCTATTGTAAACTCTATAAGCTTTGCTAGTTTGAGAATATCCAAGAAATACACCTTCATCACTTCTAGCATCAAACTTACCAAGATTGTCTCTACCATTATTATGCACAAAACAGATACAACCAAAAGGTTTAAAATAAGAAACAGTAGGCTTCCTACCTTTAAACAGTTCATAAGGGGTCTTTTTCAGAATAGGTCTAATCAAGCATCTATTCAGCACATAATTGGCAGTATTAACAGCTCTTGCCCACAAGAACTTTGGAAAATTACTTTCAAGAAGCATGGTTCTAGACATATCCTCAAGTGTCTTGTTTTTCCTTTCAACTACTCCATTTTGCTGTGGAGTTCTAGGTGCAGAAAAGTTTTGTGAAATGCCATGCTTTACACAAAACAAATCAAAGCCAAGTTGATCAAACTCCCTACCATGATCACTTCTAATGGATGCAACAGGTAAATTTTTCAAAGTTTGAAGCTCTTTGCACAATCTAGAAAATTCAGATAAAGCTTCAGTTTTGTCTCTAATAAACATCACCGAAGTAAATCTAGAATAATCATCTATTATAACAAGCATATACCACTTACCTTTTGGGGTGTGAACTCTCATAGGACCACACAAGTCCATATGCAACAGTTCTAAGGGTCTAGAAGTACTTACAAAGTTATTTGGCTTGAATGAGCTTCTGGTTTGCTTACCTTGTACACATGTCTTGCAAACCTCATCATCTGAAATCTTTTGTGATGGTAAACCTCTTACCAGATCCTTTGAGATGAGTTTATTCAAGGTGTGTATACTAATATGCCCAAGCTTACTGTGCCAAAGCTTTGAATCTTCCTTCAAGGCCTTGAGGCATTTTAGCTTGTCACCTGCAACACTGTTAGTACTCATAGCATATAGATTATATGATCTAGGAGCAGTGAGTATGCAATCACCAGATTTCTCATCTTGCACCACACATTTCTCCTTGTAAAATATAGATTTATAACATTTATCACATAACTGAGAGATGCTAAGAAGATTATACTTAAGTCCATCTACCAGATAAACATCAAAGATAGAGTTAGTAGAACCGTTACCAATACTACATATACCAATTATATTGCATTTTGCTTTGTCACCAAGTGTGATTGTTACTCCAGATTTTTCTGTGAGTTCAGTAAAGAGAGACTTCTTTCCACTCATATGTCTGGAACATCCACTGTCTAATATCCATTTCTGACCTTTCAAGGCCTTTGTGACATCTTGCAAAAATAAATCATTGCCTCAACAGGCTGTTAGACCAAGTGCAGAACCCCCAGTCATACTCAGAATCAGCCATGTTTGGTGGTCTAATTCCTTTTGGAACAAAAATCTGCCTAACATGTCCCTTAAGCTGATAAGGATAAGTATTCCTCATAATGTGAGGTTTTGATCTTCTGAAGGGACAAGTTAATCTGACATGACCAATTTTTCCACAGTAATGACATTTTGGATAATGTCTGCTACCAGATTTGACAAAAGTAGTTTGGCTTTTCTTTGGAAAATTTGGATTATAGCCAATCCCACTTTTATGCATTGATTTCAGACTTCCTCCAAGAATGAGATTTAGATTATGTTCTAAGCCCATAAAACTAGCTAGGCCCTTCTTAGACTCTTGAAGTTTTTCAGTCAAAGAACAGATTTGTTGTTCTAAATCCTCTGAATGAGTCTTTAGATCAGCATATCTTTCAGCCAAAAGAGTGTTTTGATCAACAACCTCTTTTATCTGTGCCTTCAAGGCTTTGAACCTGCTTTCCAAGTCCTTGAAGTCCTTTTCAAGCTTTGTCTTAGAAACTTCAACAGTTTTGTTGGTAAAAACTAGGTCAAGGTTTTCTTTTACCTGCTCACGAATCTTAATCTTTAAAGCATAAATCTCATTTCTATAACTTTACTCATTTAAAAACATACTTTTGAGAATTTCAGGAAGCACATCAGAAGGACTAGCAAGAAGATTTTTTACCATATCTTCAATATGTCTGTCTTATGATTTTTCTTCATCATGCTTGGCCATGAAGCACAAGTTTGCTTGATCTTCTTCTGTGTCTGAGTCACTTGATGAATAAGAATCACTCCAGGAAGCCATCATGGCTTTCTTCCTTCTGTTGTCACTATCTTTCTTCTGAAAGTTCTTGTTCTTCTTCTTTTGTGGACAGTCCCTTACTAAATGATCTGCATCACCACACTCAAAACAATTCATTACTTTAGTTTTATGTGACTATGATGAAGGTTTAACTTTGTATTCCTTGCTGCCTGAAGGTCTTGATCTCTCTCTGTTGTATTCCCTGTTACCAGAGTTTCTTTTCTTCTTGAGAATCCTGGCCAAGGCCTTGGAGATCAATGCTAAAGCCTCTTCATCATCATGCTCATCTTGAGTCGCAAGGCTTTGAGACTTTTCACTGTCTTTGGCCTTAAGTGCTAAGTTCTTGATGTTTTCACTCAAATCACCTTCCATGTCCTTCATAGACATTTCATGAGTGAGCAGCTTTCCTTGTAGATCATCTAGCTGAAGAAGACTTAAATCCTGAGCTTCCTCAATGGTTGTTGTCTTTGGCTCCCACTTGGCTTTTGGCAAGCTTCTCATAATTTTCCTGACCTTCTCCTCATTTGAGAACTTATTTCCCAATGACTCCAGATTATTCATCACATCAGTGAATGTTTTGAACATCTCCTTGATGGTCTCATCTGAGTCCATCTTGAAAAACTCATATTGCCTCAGAAGTATGTTGATTTTGGTCTGCTTTAACCTGGCTAGTTCCTTCATATGTCACAACCAGTTTATCCCATACTTCTTTGGCACTCTTGAAATTTGATACTCTGTTGAACTCATCTGCATTAAGAGCACAGTATAACAGATTCATAGCCTTGTAATTTTTTGATACCTTTTCCGGTTCAGTAACTGAAAGATTTTTCTCAGACTTGATACATCTGACTCCATCAATTGTAGTATAGTACTCATGAGGACCATTGTGAACTATTGACCACAGTTACATGTCTTGATCTATGATGAACATCTTCATCAATGCCTTCCAGTGCATGAAGTTATCACCACAGAACAACGGAGGTCTGTTGGCTGCCCTTGTGAGAATCCACCATCTCCTACATTACTCATAGTCACAAGATTTTTAGATCTATATCAGTGACACAAGCTCTGACACCAATTGAAAGTGTGTAATGTAGACTAAATACAAGACCTAAATACTCTAGAAGGGGGGGTTGAATAGTGTATGGAAACTTTTTGCAAAACTCAGATTCTAACGGATTAGCTTTGTGTGAAACTAAAATCACAAGGCCCTAGAGATTTTAGAAAACTGTCAGAAACTTTCAAAGGCGAAATAGAAAGCTTCAAGGCCTTGAACTATTACCATTTCTAAGCAGCTTATAAACCCTAGTTTGATTTGAGTTGTATGCAGCAAAAAATAACAAAACTTTAAAGTAAAGAACACAAAGCAATTTACAGAGTTCAGTCCCAATGGACCTAATCTCTGCCTGAGGGATCTAATCCCACCAGGATTGGGCAAACACTTCTTATTACTCACACAGAAACAGCCCTAGATCTTCAAGCCTAAGTGATTTCCCTTACACCTATACAGCTTGTGGTTCCAAACCTATCTAGTTACAGCTACTAACTGTTGAGCTAACAAGAACCTCTTGTTGTTCACTTGAACAAACAACCACTAGGTTTAGTGAGGTTTAAGATATTAAAAAGATACACAGATTACAAAACAGGTGAAGAACACAGTAGAAGAAATAAGCTAGTGAAGCTTGAATGTGATCTTCTTGAAACTGGAATGACTTGATCTTCTGAAATCTGGAATTGAAGCTTGAGTTCCTGTGTGTTTTAATGAATGATCTCCCACGAATTTGTCACACTTCTCCTGTATTCTGCAAGCCACTACCTTTCAAAATTCAAACCAGTCTCTTTATCCACCAGCTGCAACTGAATGAGAGATTTTAGGATCTCAGTTCCTACAAGTCCTCCTTCTGTTTTCAACTTAAATTCAAACAGCTCTAAGTGGATATCCATTGGAGTTTTTTGACATTGCTCTTGCACGTTTAAAAAACCTGCAACAACATTAAAACACAGCAACAACAAAGTCCAGAAATATAACAATACTAAGACTGTTTGGTTTTCCAGTTTCTGATAAAACTGGTTAAAATATTAGAACAGTAATCTGATTAACTTCTGACACAAATAAATCATGATAAACAAGTTTAAGACTCTTAGAAGTCAATAAACAATCACAAGAAAAAGATCAAAACCTGCAAGAAAGAATCAACTTAGTTCTGTAAAACTGTCAGCAGCTCAAGGCACATCTCAAGGCCTTGAAGCTCTGAACATGCTTCATAATCTGTCAAAGTTGAATCCAGAAAAATTTGATTCTCCCTGTTCTGATCCTCTGCAATTGTGTTAAATATGTAGATAATGTAAAACATGAGTATATGCAGCAAATATCTGATATATAAAATCAGGTATTCAATCTGCAACACAAAATTGTTAGAACATACAGCAGAATAAAAACAACTCTCAAGGCTTTGAAGCTCTGTCAGTATCTCAAGGCCTTGGAGTATCAAAAGTGTTTTGCTGCCTATGTCTTTGTCTTTATCTTTCATCACTCAAAACAATTACCATCCAAAATACATTCAAGGGTCTTTGAGTCAACATAAAGTTTCAAGCAAATTATCCGAATTCCAATATTCAAAATCATAGACTTATATATGGGAGTATCGAAGAAAATTGATCAACTAACAGTGAGCCTGTTTGGATGAGATTAGGTCAAGAGGTAGAGATATTCTTTATCAAACCTCTACAAACCCAAGAAAATCCAAAATTTTAGCCTGAATTTCAGATTTATTTTAGGAATTCTGGATCTTTTTTGGTGATTTTCGAATTGTCTGCCTCGAGTCTATCTTCGTGTCAGACGAAACAGAACTCTGACCTTTGGATTTTAACCGGATGCACACTGTATAGATGTGAACCGTACTAAATCCACTCCCCAATAATCTCTCACATTCAAACGCTTCTATTAAGGTTGAGTTTGGTATCACTACTAGAAAAACGGCATTTGCCCACGGGTAATAAACGTGGCCATTGTTAAAATTACCGTGGCCAAATGATTTGGCCACGGTTCAAACCACGGTAAGAATTCGTACTCTATAACTTCGTGGTTTTTCTTATTAGCCACGGGTAAACACCGTGGTTAATTATTGGCCACGGTAGTTACCGTGGCTTATTACCTCGCGCTGAGTAATCGTGGCTAATTAAATTACTGTGGCCATTGTTTTATTTAGCCACGTTTTATACCGCGGGCAAAAATGGATTTGGCCGCAGTAGCTTAACGTGGTTAAATGTTATATTGGCCTCTGTTTGTTAATGTGGTTAAATTATGTTTTGGCCACGGAAATTAGGCTGCTGCCTGAATAATCTCCCGTGGTTAACAAGACAAAATTAATAATGTTGCCACAATATAATCCCGTGGCTAATGTTTATATATATATACCTGAATCTTTTCGCTACGGTATAATGAATAAAATCATTTCTACTACAATATGCGTATATAATACGCTTCACTTGTCATTAACAAAATAATAAAATGATTCGTACACAACTATCAAACTTGCATATATAGAACGTTCCCTGTGACATATTTTACAAAAACATTTGTAATTGCAACATAGAAAAGTCGCTCTTTTACTTAACAAAAATGTTCACAAAACATCGACGTAGTATGGACGATGTCACCAAAAAGTTGTGTCCTAGCTAGCGACACTTGACAATGCCCTCCTATGCGCGCCCTGTTCAACAAAACAAAGCAAAATAAGTGGGCGTTAGTAACACATAGAGGAGAAAGGAGATAAATACATTTTATCCAATGATTCAACAACAACCCTGAGCATAAAAACAGTAGCAAGTGTGTGCACAGTGGCTTCTTACTTCCGTGCTTCACAATTTCTCGCATCAAATAGGACATTTCTTTACAGCAAAGCAGATTACTAGTTCCCTTAGCTAACAAGCATAGCATTGTCAAGTGGTTTCCTAGTTCCCTTAGCTAACAAGCATCTTCATCTCAATGTTTTAAGACTTCAAGCCACATCAAACTGCGAGGTTCTAGTTCGCTGGACCACGGCACTAATTAATCTTATCGTGCTTAGGTACCAACACTGCACGATGGTCCACAAAACAGCAGAATTAGGTACAGTCCAACCCAGTAGTTAACAAGAAAGAAGATCACAAACTCTAAGCCATTCTCAGTCTCTGTTAAGGGAGTAATCTTTGCAGGGACCTTTCAGCAACAAATAGTACTACATTAATGGTATAGAATCTTTGGTTAGCAAATTGATAGTGTGCAGGATATAATTTAACTGGATGTTGAAGTAGGCGTCGGTTTTTATGCGTCCCTTCACAATTGCTGGTCTTGCACATTATAGTTTATCGACAACTTCATATGCTGCAACATTGTGGTTATTTACGAGTGTGCGATATTTTCCTGGGCTTTTGTTAACTTGGAACATAATGAGATGGTTATCATTGCCTTTTGAGCATAGATGCTAATAACCAAATCGTGCACCCAAAACCAGGACAAATCATCACATAGCAGGCACATGTTCCTCCTATACTCAAGGGTAGAACACAATAAATCTTGTCATTGATAGAAGCAGCTGTTACTGACAATAATTTAAGAAACAATCAAATGTAACAATTTCAATTCAAGAGGTTCCCGCAATGCCTATAGGGTGCCAGTGGTTTACCAAAGAATTTCTTCCATCTCAGCTTTACCAAAGAACTAGAAATAACTGAGATCGATAGTCCTCTCCAGTGGTTTCTAAACTTATACCAACATCATACCCCCTGTCTTTCTAAAAAGATACTTTCTCTTCGTGGGATAAAGATGTCCAGTATACTATATAACAAACTAAACCAACCAATTCCATTTGAAAGTACAATCACACTTCACACTTCAACAAGCAGAAAACAACAAATCAACTTGCTGCAACAAGAAATGAGGAATACGATAGCCAAGTTTGCCGAATACGATATATGCAGTCAGTACAATAATACAAGGATCTCATGCCATAATGGAAACAAATTATGTTCATCACACCTGCGATCTTGCTGGGTCAACTGTCTTAAGAAACTTTTCAAAACACTTCAACCAATTCATGCTTACAATTCTGTTCATCAAAAACATATTCGACTCCAAAAGGTCTGCCAAAACTCCACTAATTCATCAACAACAAGTCCTTGAAACATACAGAGATCAAATCTCGGCAAATATTTATGAAATTATATTGGCATAAAGAATTGGTTCAGTTAGCACCAATCAACTCGGCAATACAAACTTCCCCACTGAGACCTAACCATATAGGATTCTGAAGAAACTCTTCCTGAGAGCTTTTTTGTAATCCAGCACATGGTCTCTGATGAAATTATAACTCCAAAAAAAGTGGCATTGATCACATTTTGTGGAGGATAAATTTGAAGTATCGACTTTCCCGTTCCAAAATTTCATAAAACAGATGAAGGTAGCTAATGAATACTGGTCCTGTCCATATAGCCGTGACACTAGGCATGCAAAATATCAACATGAAATTGGGGCCAAGAACGTACCTACGAGAAATGACAAAAATTGATCCACATGCTCCCACAGAAAATAGACCGTCATTTATAGTGGAAGTACCTACAAGACCAATAAAGAATGTTAACATTTTAATTTGGCGTCACATAGAAAATTATAATTTCAAAAATATCAAATGCAGAAGGTTGAATGTAACTACTAACTACTATGTGATCAGTAGCCAAACTGAAACCTCTGAGGCTAACTACTAACTACTATGTTAACATTTTAATTTAGAGTTAGAGCTTCTTGCCCAGCTTTTTCTTAACAAGATAAATCATTATGTGATCAGTAGCCAAACTGAAACCTCTGAGGCTAACACAAAATGGATATCAGAAAGCACAAGTAGGCTTCTGCTTGATCTTATCATCAATCCTAACACACGAGGGTAGGAGGCCTAGGGATAAAACCCTTAGCTCCACCCGTAACAGCTAAAAGCATTTTGGCTCCCAGAATACTCGAAAGACAGCAGGTGACTTGACTTATGAATGTAGAAAAGCCGACATTGTAACCACTGTATTACAGTTGCATAAAGTTCCATTCACAGAAAGGATCGAGCTCTGTTGTCAATAGGAAGAAACAATTACAACTCTGTTCTATTATTTTAGTTTCACTACTAATGTTTATCTGTTATCTCTGTACCCCATTGTTATTTGTATCAGCCACGGCCATCACAGTGGCTTTAAACTTTGCCAGGTACAATCCAATCCATGATATTACTATTGATGATTTACACAACCTTGCACTAAAAATAAGAGTACAATTTAGCACTGGAAACTTTCAATTGTTGTTGAAAGATAAATTTTATGTTATCCCTCTACCCCTCTGTTGTGTGAATTATGTGATTGTCGAGAAGAGACCCTAAACAGTCATTCAAACACTACATTATTCAAATCCCAAAAATCATAACCGGAGAACAAATTAACAAAAAAAAACACATATATTATGAACCAATTCAGCCCCTAGTGAAAAGCCTTAATGTAAAAATTCTAACATATTCCCATAAACCTATCGAATTTCAGATATCAAACCGGCATTGACAGTCACAAATACCAGTCAACAAGCAGCGAGACTGGTATGAAATATATAAGAACAGTGAACTTACACAACTAGCCCGCCAAGGCACAGTTTTGCCAACACAAGTACTTATCGCATGGTGTTTTCCAATACGCTTCATTAACGAGTAGTCTTTCATAACACTTTTTATGCAAACTGCCCAATTACCAAAACCCACTGCCTCCGAGTTAATTCTTGTTGTGCTTTTTTTTTATATGAGGACGGCAATCGCCACAGCCTCTTTTGGGGGCTTCGGAGTTAGCAAGTGGACCGTATCCCCAACCTTAGCCTATTTGAAAAGAAATGTTACTTTCACGCAAACTAATTAATTCGACAGATATAATAATCATTATGTATTACATAGAACAATTGACTAACCTCGTCCTCATTATCATTATTATCATCATCAATGTCCATCAACTCATCTGCATCTTCTTGAGGTTCAGCTTCCTCATATTCATCATATCGACGAACACCGTCCTCAGATTCACCTACCTCTGCTGAATCGGAGTCAAGCATGTCATCATCGTTTGAATTGGTGCATGTGCCCCCTGGAATCAGACCTATCTTCTTGTAATTCTTCATTTCCTCTGAAACTCGTCGCCCGACCTCTGTAGCCAGCCGTTGATTAATCTCTTCAGCAACTCGTCGATCTATCTCTTCAGCAACTCGTCGCTCGACCTCTTCAGCAACTCGTTGATCGACCTCTCCTCGCAGGGAGGCAACTGTTGATTGGGTTGTTCGTTTGGTCAATCTGCTACCAAACACCTGTGTAGGGCATACACCAACTCTGTATGTACGTACCCGTCCATGCCTATCAGGCCCCATGACGTTGTCGTAAATTCCCTCCTTAACTTGCAGTTCTTCGGTTTGTTCTTCTTCGGGTACTTCGTTGTACATACGAGTCATTGTGGTCTGCAACAATTACATATATAGTAAGTTAATAACCTGATTTTTTCGCTTTTCAGTAAAAGTAACATAGTAACTAAAAAATTAAATGTAAGACTTTTATTGTTGACATTATGACTAACTGAACAACACGGAAATTGATGAACAATGTTATAGAATGCTATAAGCTACGAGCAATCTGGATGTGCACCACTTTCCTGCTTTGCTTTCTTCAGTTCGTCTCTTGATTTCCTCTATTCTCTTGATCTCCCTTTCTATTTACTGCTTTGGATTGACCTCTTTTCTGGTAATCTAGGTTTTATAAGTGGGTACATGGTATAAGTTTTGGGTTACTGTAAGTAGGGTCTAAGTGTGTTTATGCCCAGTAACCCAAGTTTTTGCCCTATTGTTAACAGATATTTGTATGGTCCAGTTCAGTGTATATATTCCTTGAGTGTTTCTTTAATCAAGTAACTAAGAACAGTTGGCATACCTCATATCAGCCTACATAAGAACCAAGTCAGTTATTTGCTTTTATCTTATGTTTCACCTCATCGTAAATGTTAAGTACTCGACCACCAAGTTACCTAAACAGTGAATGCCCGTCTGTACAATATAAAAATCCAAGTTTAATAGATCAGACAGCAACTACAAGTAAATATATCATGCTAACGAACACAATGAAGCACGCTCAGCAACAAAATGAAGAAGTTGTCATAGATAACTAAATTGAGGACTACAATTGGGATTTAGTTGCACTGGTGTAAAAAGAACTTCAGTCTTGGCCTTTCTCATTTAACCTCAAGAGCAGACCCCCTCCATAACAGAGTAAAGGGTCAAACTCCAAGCTTTTGCAAAATTTGGCTACAAAACACTGTACGTAATCACTGAACAGCCAACAATCTTTCCTCCCAGCTATGCTTTTATCAAGTATACTCTGATAATAATTAAAAATTACAAGACAAAACACAAAGCAGATGACACACAAATACAAGACAAAGGACTGACATGCTTTGATGAACGTACTAATGTGTCCATAAAAGTTTACCATTTTTTCGCCCGCTACTTCATCTGATGGCTTAGCATTCTTTCGGGTGCGTGTCTTAATAAACACGTCCATACGCGAGACCTTTCCTCCCTTATCATTCTCCATCTACATGATGTAAATATGATATTTAGAAAAAAATAGAGAACATTTAGTATATTATTGTACATATGCAAGTATAATTAACATAAAACTGATTATAACCTTATTTCGCACTTCCGCATGAGACTCCCGGCCAGTTGTATGCGGCATTTTCTGATTCGGTCTGTTTTTCTTGTTTCTCGCACATACAGCCTGTAGTAACCAGTGTAGCTTAGCAAACTATAATATAGAAAATGACATTTTTTAATAAAAGGTGTATTAGAAAACCGGTGGAAACAATACATGACACATATTACCATTTGTTGATCCTTCTCTTCGTTTGCTACGAATTCCGGCCACTGAAGAACGTCCACCCTACTTGGTGGATTGGCCAAGCGTTCTGCTGTAGTTGAATATTGGCGCATGTGTTTTCGAAGTTTGGCTTTCCAACGCTTCCACATATCGTCAAGCATCATCATGCAAACATCTTTGAACTCGTCAGGAGCAGTTGAATGCTTCTGTACCTCACGCCAGGTTCTTTCCCGCCACGGTTTCATCTCCACGCAGTCCCACCTAGGGTAGTTTATTGGTGCAAGTTCACTTCTTCTTGCAAGAATGCCTAATTGTGTCGACAGTTTTCCCCGATTACCACCAATTGGTTGCCAGAAGTCATTAAATTGTAAAACCATTTTTTCGGCGGGACTCCATCCTGCTATCGGGCGTGTGAAGCCTCTCTTTCTCGAGGAAGACCCTGAGCAAGATCCTGCACGGGAAACTTGTAAACCATATAAGACATCTATGTAACAAAAGAGAAGGGAATAATATTGAAAAAGAGGAGAATGAATTTTGAAGCGCCTAGTGTCGACTTTGTGAAGAAATTCAGTTAGTACATCATTAAGAAGAGGCCTATGAACTGAAATTTGCTCGCAAACTGCCTGCAGATAAATATTTGATTTTCTTTTTCTTAGCTTAAGATTAGTGGTTGAAAAGAACCGAATGACTCATCTCAAGGTAAATTAGAAAACACCATTCATATGTTTACAGTTTGTCATAAGAGTGGTTTCTTTAACTTCTTAAAAGACTTAAGGTCTCTGTTGGCATGTTGGAGGTTCAATGGTGACCATGGAATTGGTTGTGGAAGGAGAAGCCAACATTATAAAGATACAGTTAATAACACGTGCCTTTTCTAGAAACAAGAGTGGCCTTATCCCTTTACAATTAAACAATGACATATCCTTCCATAATGGGTCTGAAATTCTGAATTGTAAAGAGTTTACTAAGAAAAATGTATGCAATATCTGCTGCGGTAAAAGAACCCAGTAACAAATAAATATGAAAATCATTCAGGAAGGCCTAACATGTGCTGCATTCGTATGAGAATTAGAGTCTACTAACATTTATCTGATTTGTACAAACATGTAATTTAACTAAAGGAAAACATATTACCATTGCAACTACCTTCTCCAGACGGCGTAGGTTGACCAGTCGCACCATGTTGCGCCTCAAGCGTTGTGGGATGAGCCACTGGTGTAGTAGTGTTCTCAACATGTGGTACAGACGGATATGGTTGAGAAGGAGGTAGTTGTGTCAGCGGAGGAGGGCGTGGCTGAGAAATCGAATGTCGCGCTTGAGATGTAGGTTGCTGCGTTTGCGGAGGGGGGCGTGGCTGAGAAACTGAATGTCGCGCTTGGGATGTAGGTTGCTGCGTTTGCGGAGGGGGGCGTGGCTGAGAAACCGAATGTCGCGCTTGAGATGTAGGTTGCTGCGTTTGCGGAGGGGGGCGTGGCTGAGAAACCGAATGTCGCGCTTGAAATGTAGGTTGTTGTGTTTGCGGAGGGGGCGTGGCTGGGAAACAGAATGTTGTGCTTGAGATGCAGGTACCTGTGTCTGCGGAGGGGGGCGTTGTTGAGAAACAGACTCACATTCTTGAGATGTAGGCACTCGTGTCTGCGGAGGGGGGCGTTGATGAGAAACAGAATGACATTCTTGAGAAGGTTCGGAGTGAGGAGTGACGTGACGTAAAACTCGACGGGTCTTCTTCATAGCAACCTGAATTGAGACATATATCAATGTTCAGCAGGTCCCATCACAAAATCTAAGTCATCATATTCTAAATGTTAACAACAACGGACATTTTTAGTGCAATATATAGCAGCAGTACATTGATAGTATTGGATAACAATTAGGAATGAACTGATAACAATGGTTAATACTAGGAAGACAGTTGAACCTGATTCTGCTGAACATGGACGAAAAAAACTCTCTTTCTGTCTAGGACAACAGATAGGACACTTTGTAAGAAAAGTAACAAGGACAATCCAACAGGAGATAAACCAGTGCACATAAACTCTAAGCTGGCTTACAATCTCAGAAACAGACAGAAGATAATAGCAAATCTGTAAGAGACTAATAGGAGGCACCCACTGGTAACAGCCAGTCACCATACAATCAATCAAGTGCCTGTATTTCATCAATGCACAAAATGGTGGCATCATCCAAAGTGTAATGAAGTGGCCAGAAGAGAAATATTATTCTCAAGTGAAATAAATCACCAGCATGGTAGTACAAGTTTGTAATTCATTTTTCTCATAATTTTTAAGAAAAAAAACAGAGAGGACAGAGCTGGAAACACAAAAAACCGTAATTGGGTCCATCTTTCTAGGATCACTAGAAACCAGTGAATTATTCAATCAAAAGGGGTTCTAAACAGATACTCGGAGATGAAATTATATAGAAACAACCTGAACAACCTAAACCTCCTAAAACAATAAACTCACTGTGCTTCATGTTCTACATCATCTTCGTCAATATATTCACCGTCTATATCATCACCAAGATAAGCATCAACATTCTCATTCACACCTAAACCTTCATCATCTACCACGGATTCGCATGCAGCTTCCTGCAGGGACGGTGTGTTATCCTGGTGCGCGTCAACTGCACCATAATTACTATGCACATTGTAAAAATCAAGCGGCGTCGATTTAACCACGACTTTCCAGTCCAATTCAACCGAATCTTTCATATACCAGACTTGTTGAGCTTGTGGTGCAAGCACGAATGGTTCGTCTGATATCAAATTATGTTTGTACATGAGATGTTTGAAATTCACCATCGTGTACTTGAACTCGTCAACTTTCATACCATGCTCATTATCAACCCAATCACACTTGAACATGACATGTTTCACCTTGTCGGAGTAGCTCAGCTCAATAATATCAGTTAAGATTCCGTAATAGGGAACGTCTCCTGTGATGGGATGATCATCACTTCCACTTGAGAAACTTAAAGTGGAGGCTGTCACCATCACGCCACTGTTTTGGGTTGTCAACCTCCTTTCACTAGCAAGAGTCCGAAACCTCAACCCATTTATACGAAATTCTTTGTACCTCTTCACCCACTTATTAGGACCGATTGCAAGGCATTTTATTTCATCTGACACTGAAGAAGGGTCAAGTTTCGTCATCTCCTCAACCTAGTTGATAAACAAGATTACCTTAATAAGTTGTAATATATATTTTCACGAATACAATAACATGTGCCTAATAAAAATAATAAGGAACTTACTTTCTCTCGAAACCAATATGAAAATGATTTGTGCAACATTTGAGCTAGTTCTCTCTTACCCTTACGACCTTTTCTTGATGCAGATTCAATCTCCATTTTATGTTGCCTAAGAACAAAAATAAAATGTAAAGTATTGACATATCAATAGAAGATACAATCTACAAGATATAGTGTGTGCACTTACTGTCGAAACGGCGCGACTTCCGGAGTGTTCGCTAACACATACCTATGAGCCTGCTCCCATTCAGTATGATCAATTATAAACTCATCTCTCTTCCCCTTTCCTATCCCTGCTTCATCACTTGCATAGTTTCGACTTGTGCGATTCAACTTCGATTCAACATCATTCAAATATCTGGAACAGAAGGTGGTGCATTCCTCTGCCAAATAGCCTTCTGCAATTGATCCTTCAGGACGACTACGATTCCGCACATACTGTTTGAATGCATACATATATCTAATATCAAAAGTTATGATAAATTATTGACCTGTATAGGTGAACATATCAATTTTTAAATCACTTGCTTAAAATATACCTTTCTGGAGAATACATCCACCTCTTTGGCACCGGCCCAGCAACTTTTGCCTCCTCTGGTAAGTGAACGAGAAGGTGGACCATAATGTCGAAGAAAGAAGGTGGGAAGATCTTCTATAACTGACAAAGAGTTAACTTTATTCTTTCCTCAAGAAGAGTGAACTCGGTGTCATCTATGACCTTAGAGCATAATATTCGAAAGAAATTACCGAGTTCAACTATTGGATGAGCTACGTTCTTCGGAAGAAGATTTCTCACTGCAATTGGTAACAGTTGTTGAATCAATATATGGTAGTCATGGCTCTTTAAACCATAAATGATCCCCTTCTTTAAGTTCACACTACGTGAGATGTTCCCGGCATAACCCTCAGGCACTTTGACAGCTTTCAGCATTCTGAGAAATGTGTTCTTTGCTTCTTTAGTCAAAGTGAAATTGGCACGAGGCAAATGAGGTTTGCCTGAAGCACGTGGTACAGGATGTAGCTCTTTTCTAATACCCATATCCTCAAGGTCTTGACGTGCCTTCAAACCGTCCTTCGACTTGCTCTCACAACCTAACAAAGTGTAAAGTAAACTCTCAGATACATTCTTTTCAAAATGCATCACATCAAGATTGTGGCGGATAAGATTGTCTTTCCAGTAGGGCAATTCAAAGAATATGCTTTTCTTTTTCCAGTTATAATCAGGCGGGGTAGTAGAAGCAGAACTCTCTGGTTCATTTCTTTTCTGACCTGAAGATTTACCATGTCCCTCACGCTTCCCAAATTCATTTTTAATATGCTCCAACTGCCTCAAAACGGCCTCTCCTGACAATCGAGTAGGCATTTCTCTGGTCTCCACAGTCCCGTCAAAACTATTTTTTTCGTTCCTAAACCTGTGTCCAATGTCTAGTGCTCTACGACCTCCCATATAACAGAACTTATGACCGTACGTTAACCATTTGTGCTCGGTGTCCTTATTACAGACAGCGCACGCATATTTCCCTTTTGTACTCCAACCTGACAAGTTAGCATAAGCAGGAAAGTCATTAATTGTCCACATCAGTGCCGCTCGCAGTCGAAACATCTCATCACTTACAGCATCATATGTATCTACGCCTTCTGCCCAAAATTCATTAAGCTCGTCAATTAGTGGTTGTAACTACACGTCAATATCATTCCCTGGTGCGGAAGGCCCATCAATCAACAACGATAAAATGAAATCAGGTTGTGAATAACCAGAATCAGGGGGCCCATTCAACGTGACTAAAAGGACAGGCCATGTACTGTGAGTGATACTCATCGTCCTGTATGGATTAAAACCGTCAGCTGCAAGACCCTGTCGGACATTTCTGGGCTCCATAGCGAAATCAGGATGTTTCTCATCCAAGGATTTCCAAGCAGGTGAATCTGCCGGATGCCTCATGAGGCCATCATTTTTGCGCTCTGCATCATGCCATCTCATTGATGACGCGGTTTCCTTACACATGAACAGCCTCTGTAGCCTTGGCTTCAACGGAAAGTGACGCAATTGTTTTACTGGAATTTTTTTAGCTTTCCAGCTCTCATCATCTGTGTCCCCTTCAAATTTCTTGTACCTTGAAGCCTGGCAGAAGTCACACTTGTCCTTGTGGGCACTATCTTTCCAAAACAACATGCAGTCATTCGGACATGCGTCGTACTTCTTGTAGTCAAAACTAAGGGCAGTTTGGAACTTTTTTTGCTTCGTAAGTCGAGGCAGGCAATTGACATTGGGGAAATGCATCATTCAATAACTCCAACAAAACATCTAAGGATTTATCACTCCACCCAAACAAGGCTTTTGTGTGCAACAAACGGACTAGGAATGACAGAAGACTGTACTTCAGACACCCTGTGTATAACTCCCGTTCTGCATCTTTTAACAACTTAAAAAATTTCTGTGTTTCCTCATTAGGCCCCGAGTTTCCTTGCCTAGGTATTCCAAGACCGTCGTGGATCAAGCCTTCCATATCATCTCCATCAAAATCTCCCATCCTATCGACCACACCATCAAACGTTGTGGTGTTACCTACTTCAATCTCACCGTGATAAGTCCAATTGGTGTAAGTTTGGTCAAATCCATGTATGATAATATGCTCTTCCACCACATCTCGCTCCTGAAAACAGATATTCAAACACTTCTTGCAGGGACAATATATCTTAGGAGCACCGTTGTTATTAGCAAATGCAAAATCTAAAAAAGATTGGCACCCTGTCCGATATACAGAATCAACTCTGATTGGACGGTGAATCCAAGACTTATCCATCGCAGTGAAAAATGTATGTAACAATACCTGCACATCAAAAGTCCATAATTTATATATCCTATATGCTTTCAAATGACAATTTTAATCTTCATCATTTATACTTACTAATTTAGATTTTTATTAACTTTTCTCGTTTTACCAACTTTCTAGTTTTTCTAACTTTGTCCTTTTTGTTATACAAACCCACTCTCAACCATCTGCATTGTACATGCCAATGATAAGTTTTCATTTTTATGAAACAACAAACCTCCAACAAAACACTATAGCTGAACAACTACTACACAAATCAATGTTTAGATTATTATGGCATTACACAACATCTTTTGTTCACATTAATCTAGATTTCTTGGGCTGTGTAAACATCAATCAAGAAACTGCAACTCTCTCCTCATTTATATTTTTGATTGATCTTAACAATTTGAAGAGAGTTGATACGGTTAACAAAACACATGAAGGATTTGATATTAGCTAATCACAAATTCAAAGTTTGATATATATACCCATCTTCAAGTTATCATATGAAGATGACACATTGTGCCAGGGAACTTTCAAGTTCCTAAACTGATAGTTATTGAAAGAATACCTTGTTATGCTGTCGTTTCTTTCCCCGATTGGTAAAGATCAGGCTGTTGGCTGACGGTTACCTTGTCTGCAGTGGACGAGATCAAAATATAAGAGGGATGCACAAGTAGCCGGAAAATACAAAGAACAGACAAATCACAGATCGGAAAAAAGGAATTGACAAGGTAGTGAAGTGAGTAAAGGACATTTTAGATCAGATGTGCGTAGGTGATACATTAATGCAAATAAACAGCTGAAAAGAACCAAATTGATGTTTATCATACAGTTTCGTCTTATTTTCACAAAAACAAAAAAAATACAGTTTAGTCTGTTTGATTAAAAAAATCAGTTTCGTCCATCTCCCACTGAGTTCCCCCCTTCTCCCTCACTCCGAGTGTTCCCTGAAGTCCTTCTCCACTGGCCAAATTCTAACCGAAAAACCGACAAGGAAACAGCCACTATGTTAATCTCGTATTTTCAGTTGTCTCAAAACTAACCATCGCAGTAGAGAATGTACGTAACAATTTGTTACCTGCTCATCAAAAGTTCATAAGCTGCGTATCGCATTTGCTTTGAAAGAATTACAACTATACATCCAGTTACTCGCTTAAGAATTATATATACCAGTGAGTCCATAACATAACATTCTCAAATCCAGTATCAATTTAATTTAAACCTCTAGAAAAACTATCCAATGAGGTAAGGTATGCCAAGAGGTGTCACATAAAACAAAGAAATTTTCATCGCTGAATCTCTCGAGCCCCCTTGTCTATCAAACAACTTATTAATAATACAGACAAAATTAGTTGGACGAACCCAGCAGTATATATGGGTATCATATTTGCAGTTTATAAAATTTTCATCAATTTATTTTTGTTGCTACTATGAATTACTATATACAAGTTTATACACAACCTACTTGACGAAGACCTATGAGTTATATAGAATTTTATACACAACTTAGTTGAAAAAAGAGAGTTGAGTTCCTCCTTCAAAAACAGAGGCTTCAAGGATTGGTGATTTGAATCTGTGAAGTACTGTTGATAAAGGAAATACCCAAATCCACCATCATTCGACAAAGCATTAGAGCACAATATCTTGAGAGGCTTCAATGATTTGGGTGATTTTAATCTCTGAAGGATTGGTGATTCAACAAATCCCCCAATTATGATTTGAGGGAACAAACTTCAAGTATCTACAACCAAGAAGAGTCTCTGTATTATCTTTCAAGTACTGTTGCATACATACAAGTCAGTAAACACAGATTATTACATATATATATGGGTTATTACATAAACGCGGATTACTCAAACCCAGATTAAAGAAGGCATATTAGACAGGAGCAGAGTTACACAAACCCTAGAAAGTTGTAGGAAGACTTACACAGACTTACACAAACGCAGATAAGCAAGATGAAGGGAACAACACATAAGAGGGGGAAGAAGAGGACGCGAGAGTGAGGAGACGAAGTTACCTGCAGATGGTGAGAAAGAGGGCGACGAGACAGTAACTGCTTCCAATTGAAACCCTTCCACTTCGATTCCCTCTATTCACTCTTCGATTGAAACCCTTGATCGATGAAATCTCACCCTGATCTCTTCTCACACTGATTCCCTCTATCTCCACTTCTGATTGAAACGGTTGAGAGAGAGGGATCGGATCAGCAGCTGGGCATGTGAAGGGTTTTCATTATTTTCATCGACGAACCGCGAAACACTTTAGTGTCGCGCGGGGGTTAATTATTTTTTTTATTTTCGGTACCCACGGGTAAAGCCGTGGCTAATGTTGTTATGCGAACATATTACCACGGGTAATTTAACCACGGTAATTTCTTATTTACCGTGGCTATCGTAAAATAAATTTACCACGTTTACTTACCGTGGTTAATTTTACTTATTGCCACATTCTCCAATTGTGGCTAAATTTAGTGTGGCCAAAACCCATTTTTCTAGTAGTGTATAACTTATATGCAGCTTAAGTTGGCTTATAAGTTCATGTAAAAAAAAGTTCATGGCAAAAAAGTAGAAGAAAAAGACGAGTGTGTTTGGTAAAAAAATTAATCAAGTAAAAAAGTCCAAGAAAGCTTTAAAAAACCCAACTGTTTTTACTCTCAGCATAGACTTATAAGTTCAAATCCAAAATTCCTTCTTATAAATCCATATCAAACACTTCTTATAAGTTCGCTTCAACTTATAATTCAGAATTGACTTATAAACTGCTTATAAGTCAAACCAAACTCACCATAAATGAGCTTTTAAACTCAAATACTTACTCCAGCTCATCCAACTAGCCCCAGTAAGACACCAAGCTTCATTTTTCTTTTCTGAGAAAGACCAAACTTTGTTTAGAAAAGTAATCGTGGATACTAGGAGATTTTACAAATGCATCAGCCAATGTTTGGTGATCAGTTCTAATGTAATCATGTGATTTTTAAAATTTTCCATGCCATGTTTATATGTCCACGTTGCATTTGAGTTATTGCTTGTGTGACACACTACTATGTAATAATGACATTAATAAATAGAGCAAATAAAGAAAGTGATCTTCAACAAGTTTGCAGGCCGTTAGGTAGTATGGTATCTTGAATATGCTCCATCCACCACGTTTAACCAACAAAATAGAAGAAAAGTGAACAAGCTCATATTTAGTTACTATGATGTATCAAATCAGATTATATTTGAAAACTGTGTACTATGGAGTTCAACATTAGTATCTGCTTGCCCTCAGTTTGTTTTTGGCGACACCGGTGAGACGTCAAAGGAACTGTGGAGTAAATGATTAAGAAATTCCCGATCTTGAGTTCAGTATAACAGTGATTATGAGTTATATTATGTCACTCGATCGTCATAAAAAAGCAGAAATGCAAGGTTATGCTTGTGGCAAGCAAAATTAACTTAACTCTCTTGCTTCTTCATAATTATGCTTCTTATGATCCCTACAAATGCGAGTGTTTATTATTCCCAAAGATTTCCTGTGTCACTAAGAAACACTTATAATGTGTCATTATACACTTATTAAAAGTTGTCTGGGTCATGGTAGTTGGCACTTGGCTGTTATGGTGTAGTATGTACTTTGATGGTTGTCCTCCTTGTTTTGTTCTCGAGGGTGGTGTTTATTTAGTCCGGGTGGTGTTAATTTAAAATGTTTTTATCACTTAATGAAAGCAAATAAGGATAACGGAAATGCTCTACGTCCTCAATTTTTATTGACTATTTACTTTGTTTCGTAAACTTCTCTATCATATAATTTTACCTCTTATGAATTCTTCAATTAGTGATAGAAATTTAGAAAGATATCAAAATAAATAGTTATTTGTTGAGTTTGTGCCTTGAATGAGGTGTTTGCACGAGTTACTGTAGGAGCTCGTACGAACACAAGCCGAAAGTAGAGTTTTTGAACAAGCTGCAGTCATTTGGAGGTGTCATGTATTAGCTGGAGTGTTCGCACGAACAAATTAGTTTCTCGGGTGAAGTTTATTTTTGTTCGCACGAACAGAAAGAGTAGCATGGGGAACTCGCTCAAACTGGAAGTGTTTGCAAGAACACAAGGCATGTTCGCACGAATACCTGTGAGACATGAGTGCATAGTTCGTTTAGGAAGTAACTATTTGGTAACTTCTTGGTATATCTAAAGAGCCATTGTTTAGAATAATTGCATATGCAATTGCATAGGTCCATTGTGAACGTGGTTTCTCCATAAAATAAAGGATTTCGCTTCGTGGACGTAGTTAACGATTACGTTAACGAATCACGTTAAATACTGTCATTAACGTTCTCAAATTTCGTTTGTGAGGTTGAATTCCGTCACGAAAAACTGGTATCGGAGCTAGAGGTTTTGAATTCCACAAAGAACGATATATGCATCGATGTTGACGATTGATAGATTTACGGGAAGGACCAACTTTAGTCTGAGGATCAAGATGAGCGCTTTATTAAAGCAACAAGACATCTCGATTCCGTTGGTCACATATAAGCTAGGCATGGACGTATCATCATAGGAGTACAAGTTGATGAAGGAAAATGCGCACTCAACAATAATGTTGTGCCAATCGGATGACGTGATCATAGAGGTCGGTCATCAAGAAACAACAGCAGTTCTATGGCTCACTAGAAAGTTGGGCTAAATTAGCGTTTATATAGTTTCAGAATTTCATAAGGTACGTCTCTTAAATATTACCTTGATCAATTGAACACAATTGTGTTAGATTTGCGTAATATTGAAGAGAATCTGAATGATACAGAAGCATCCCTTTTCTTTTTGGTTTCGTTATTTCCATCATTCAGAACTTCGTGCAGTCTTTTATTATGATTAAAGACACCATGTCCCTAGCAGAGGTGAGATCTACTCTCGATACCAAGGAATTTGGCATAGAGGCACGGGCACAGAGGAACATGCTTCCATATTGATGGCAACAGGAAACAAGAAGGGTAAGAAGAGTAAGAACAAATTATCACGTTCTTACGTACCTAAGGATGTTTGTGCCTTATGAAAGGAAGATGGGCTCTACAAGATAGATTTTCCTAAGAGAGAAACAGATACAGAACGGATCCCAAGCGGTGGCCGAAATTAAAAACTCTTCAGATGATGATTATGTTCTACTAGCAGATAATGTCACCGGACCTAAAAATGATTTTTTCTCGCAATATAGTTGTGAAGATGGGGTAGTGTCAATATGGAAAACGGAGTTGATTGTAAGGTGATCAGAAGCGGTTCAGTTAAGTTCAAGACGCATGATGGGAAGATTTGCACATTTTAGGATGCCATGCATGTGCCACTTTTAACAAAGAATCCATTATCTTTGAGTCTTCCGAACAACAAGGGTTATAGCTTCAAGGGTGAAGGTAGAGATCTATATGTATGCAAAGGTTCTAATGTGATCCTGAAGGGAGTAAAGAGTGGAATTTTATGTACTACAAGATTCTAAAGTTATCGATTATGTGGAAATTTCTTCGGATGAGGTTAAGGAATCTGATCAAACCAAGCTATAGCATATAAGACTTTGTCATATGAGTGAACGTGGGCTGCAGGTACTCTCGAACTAGAATCTTATCGGTCAAAATTGGCCCAAAATCCTTGAGTTTTGTGAGCATTGTGTGTTCGGAAAGCTACATTGTAGCAAGTTTCCAAAGACAATTCACAAGACTAAGGGCACGTTGAATTACATCCTTTCAGAATGTTGAGGTCCCGCTCTCAATGAGTCGTTCGGCAGTCACAAGTATTTTTTTAGTATCATTGATGACTATTCGTGTAAAATCCTCAAATTTCTATAGGGATTAAGTTGTGATATATTAAAATTTTGGGGCTAAATTTCTATAAATCTAAAATATTAGCCAGTTGTGTAATTTCTTGTTCAACAATGTGTGTTGACATTTGACAAAAGAGAATGTCATATATGTGGGAGTAACACTAACATTAAATGTCGGTTGGGGTGAAATTTAATTTTGACAAATATGGTAAGGAATTGCAAGTTAGCCCCTAAATTCTTCTATTTGCATTTGGACTCCCTATGTGTCACACGTGCAAGAAATCATATTTCGAATATATGGAAAAGTGTCACTCCACCTACATAAGTTGGTGACTCCCCTAACCTTGCCCCATTTGCATGCAAACTCTAAACAATCATCTACTTCTTCCTCTTCTTCCTTCCACCTACAGCACCAACATCTCTGCCACTGCACCACCACCACCCTCCACCATTTTCAGACATGCTACAACCTAAGGTAGCCCGTCACTTTAGGAATAAAAGCCCTAAAATAATTCGGCAATCGTTTATGTGGCTAGTGAGATAATCGGTTAAGAAAAATGGTGAACCCTAGCTTGCAAATTCGTCAAATTATTTTTACTAGTGTTAAGTTGATAGATTTGATCTTGTAATCATGTTCCTCGTAGTGAGGCACGCCCATAGGGTGCAAGTTGTTGGAATAGATGCCCTAGAGGCAATCTAGTTTAGTGTGAATTTATTTTGGCTAGAACATTCATTGTATTATTTATTGGATATTTAATATAATGAAGTCCTTATATTTACAATTGTGTTTTATCTTAAATATCCCTAGTCCAGTATAATGATTAATAGGACGATCATCTATAGACTAGTATGGGGTTGGATTGATATGGAGATATCATGATCCAACACATGGTTGTGCATTAAGGGTAATGGCGCACTGGATTGACCCATCTCTGAGAAGGCTACATACACGTTATGTTAAGTCACAAGCGCTTCTCGCGGTGCAACGGTATTGTCATCCTTAGACTTAAAGTCACTGGATGTTCTAGTTGTGGATTATTATTATTTTGGTAGCGTCAAACGCTACACCATAACTGGGTAGCTATAAAGGCGTGTACCGAATACAATAAGAAGCAAGCTTAGAGATCGTAGTGGACGTAGATAGAATTTTTCCCTCCCACATAACGGGAGCAAATATCCTAGGCCACTCGAGGGATAGTGCTTATAGAACGTCTGGCCAGACTCAAATAAATCAATATAGGATATTGATGTTATTTGCACGAATAATGATATTCCCAGGATCGAGAAACTATGGATTGGATATACGAGTGTGACTTCTATGTCTCGTGTCCAATTCGGATATAGAGACAAAGGGATGTGACAATTACTTGTACAAGGTTTTTCGGATGACTATTCTATTAGTTGGCTAGAATGGATGTTTTGCTAGAAACTGCTCCATATTAGCAAATTGTTGCTACCAACTAGATAGAACCTATGGGGTCACACGCTATATAGAGTTGAACTAGATTTGGGACTTAATAAATATGATTATTTAATTAAAAGGATCACTTTGCAACACCTTGCAAACTTAGTAGGACCAATTTGCAAGAAAGGGACTAAATTGAATTCTAGTAGGACTAGAATAGGTCATTTAGGTAGTTGACAAGGATTTGTTGGACTATATAAAGGATTCTCCTTCCTTCCTTCCCACACTTATGAGCCTACTGTTCATAACTTGAGTGGGAGAGAACAAAAGGAGAGAGAGAAAGCAAACAAGAGGGTCGCCCGACCCCCTTGCCGCCGCCCCTACCCTGTCGGCCAACAAAGGAGGCTGCCACCTCCTTGTTTCCTCGTGTTGCGTGATTTCTTCTTCCTCTTCCTCCGTTCCTATCTAGCACAAAGGAGAAGGAAGATTTATATCTCAAATCTAGGTGTGGATCAACCGTAGAGACGTGACACAATTCACGTTACAAGTCATCACAGGAGAAACCCTAAGGTGTGTAACATGATTCTTCCTTTACCATCGTTAAGTCTCTTGTCCTGTGATCCTTGGAGGGTATTGAATGTATAAATTATATTTTTCCGCTGCGTATCCATGATCAAAAACCTACTCAATTTTGGTGGCCGAAGCATCAGAATTCAATGATCGTTGGTTTTGGGTTCGTAACCATCGACAGAAAACTGCCATAGCCATGGAGCTTCGGTAAGCTTGTGGTTTCTTGTTTTTTCGTTTTTTAGCGTACCAGTGGCATCCCTTGGACTTGTACAACATGATTGAACACCTAAAACATGCCCATTTTTTGATTTGTTTCTTTTTTATCTTTGAATCACTTGTTTTCTCACGAACGGTTTGGCACCCTGTAAACAGGGGCTTATCTCCTTCATTTCTTGTCCACATCATGTGTGGCTTGGTGTTCTCAAATACTGAGATGACCGACTACAATTTTGGTGTTATATGTTTCTTCGAATTCGTACTTCAACGTGTCTGAAACTGTGATCAAAGATTGAGGTGTTCATTTGTTCTTGAAGTTTCAATTCATGACCTGCAAAAAGTAACAACTTTGAATTCTTGTATCTCTTTTTTTAGAAACCTCAATATTCTGTGGATTCCCCACATCTAGCTCTACAACTCCCATGATGTCCGGAACCTCTAATTTTCACTCTATCTTGATTGAAATTGGTCACAAAGTTGCTGAAAAATGTGTTCTTGGCTATCATGTTATTGACTTGTAAATTTCTTGTCAAATTCAAATGCTTGTATCTCTTTGTTACATTTCTTAGCTCTTCAAATGCATGTAAAGATCTCTTTCTGCAATGCTCTATGTGAAACTAAAATTTGTTTTAAAGTTGCTCCAAAATGTGGTCTTAAATGTCCAGCCTTAAGAATTTGGCAATGTGGAATTTGGGTTGAAACACCGGTTTTGAATCACTCATAACTTCTTGTGTCTTCAGTAAAATCTTGTTATGCTTCTTCCTATGTAAAGCTGGTGGTAAATACTTCAAGTTGTATTGTATGAATTTCCTTCATATTCCTCATGGACTTTCCCTAAATTTAGCTAAAAGTAGCTAAGTAACCATAAAATCATCAAGAAATTGATTTTAAACTGTCAAGTTCTGCCAATGATAACTCTCTTAATATCTATTGAAACTTCATTCTCCTTTCTCCTATGAGAAGTTGGCTAATAATACTATAAATCATTCTTGGAGGAGAACTCTCCATATCCTTAATAAATTGCTCATAAATCAAGCCCACAGTGACTAGCTTGAAATTGTGAAAACTCTCAATTATATCCTAAGTGATGGACTGTTGTTTTCCGTCCAACTTTGACTGAACTTGTCTCCTCAGATCATCTGAGTTCTTGGGAAAACAAATATGAAATGGAAACCTCGACAACCAATCTTCAAAACCCTGTTCTTAGATTCTCAAGTTTCTTCCTCATTTGACTGAAACTGACTGTTAAGCTGACTAGGTGAGATGACTTATTAACAACTTTGACTTTCTAATTTAATTTATTATATGACCTATTTGACCAAAATATCCTTCTGGAAAGTTGTTCACAATAACATTCCCACTACTAGAAATTGTGCCTGAGACGGCGGTTTTAAACTGCCGTATACTTAACCAAAACCGCCGTTTAGCCAATTTACGGCGCTTTCTGTGGCGGTTTGCTTTCAGCCGCTAAGAACGCCGTCGTTAATTGAATAACGGCGGAACAAACCGCCGAGTACAAATTCACGTTGCTTTCTTAAAACTGACGTGTACTTACACGGCTGACAATAAAAACCGCCGTAAGGTTATATTTTTTACGTTTTTTATATTCAATTTCCCCACAAAATTTTATTTGTTACTCGACTAGTTTTTTTCTTGTTTAAATTGAGGTCTTTTTTTCTAATGGTGTTTCCGCAACTGTATATCAGTTTTGAATGAATTTTTGTCATCATTAAAATTCATATTTTGCTCTTTTTATTTTGCTATTTCCACAAAATAATTGTGAAAATTCCACCTTCAAGAAATGCACCTTTTGTACCCAGAAAATCAAATCTGGCACGAGATGTGGAAAGAGATGGAATAGATCTGATATGAGGGAGATGAAGAGAGATATATAACAGATCTGAACAGGAAGAGAGAAACATAGATGGATCGAAGTGGGAGATGAAAAGAGGGAAGAGGGCGAAAGGGAGAGTGAGATCCACGGAAGTTACAGACACGGGGGACGAAGTGGGAAAGAGGGAGAGAAAGAAATTTGTACCTGGCGACGTGGAGGAGGCGGACGAGAGAGAGAAGCAGAAGAGTCAGAGAGCATAGAGAAGAGAAGGGGTAGATGGTCGGAGATTTTCCGCGAAGGGATGAAGGAGCGGCAGCTGAGAGAGAGACCGGGCGACGTGGAGAGAGAGAGAGAGAGAGAGAGAGAGATGTACCTGGTTGAGATGTTGGGGAGACGGCTGAGAAATTAGAGGAATGAGAGTGAGTGGGAGTTATAAGGTAGGGTTTACAATTGGATGGTCAAGATTACATGTAGTTGGTTTTCTATCAATGGCTCAGATTAAAATAAGAACCTTTTTTTTACTTTAATATCAATAACGGAATAAAATATAGTTGTAAGGCGGTTTTCTAAAAACCACCGTGTAATTAACGGCGCAAAAATAGTAACAGCCGTAATTGTAAGGCGGTTTCCTGATTTCCGCCGTAATTATAGGGCGGTTTCATGATTTCCGCCGTAAGAGTGGTCAAATTTACGTCGGTTTTCGTAAACCGCCATCAACTACGGCGCTTTCTTGAAATCCGCCGTTCTTGTATTCAATAAACGGCGGTTTTTAGTTCCGCCTTATTGCAAACTGCCGTATCAAGCTATTTTTCTAATAGTGTCCAAGCTCAAGGGTCATGTTTGACCCAGTTTGACTTTTGGGAAACCCTTGTTTAATCGAACTGACTATCAGAGGTAAAATAATAATTCACAATTTCATCAGTCAAACACTCAAACCATGCTACAGAACAGGAAATCATGTCATGTAATAGTTTCAAACATATGGTATCCAAGTGAGTCTATTTGGAATTGAATCTCATTAATCAGACTAAAACCGGGACGAAAATACAATTTAGTTAAACTCCAGAGGCTTAAGTGCAATTAACTATAACTTGAGATTTATTATTGCCTATATAAATCTGAAGGCTTAGGAAATCGGGAGACTTTCTAGTTGGGCACAACTGAGGGTTTAAGAAGAGTCAAGGAGTGTAGTGATAAAAACTGGTACTTAAGGGGCAAGGTAGTAATTATGAGATATTCATCCAGCATAGCGGCGTTTACATTCCACCTCGCTCTTTAGGACACGCAGTAATTATATACATGTAATGTGTAGAGAGTGGCAGAATAGAGAATCAGGATCGCTGATCAGGAAAACTAGTCAGGCTATCAAGTAAGGATACGTATGCTTAATCTCTTTTTAGATTAATGTCGGATTATGTATATGTCCATATACGGAATATGTGAATATACATTGATTAACAGTTGCCTTTGCATGCTTGTCCGATTAATGGTTCATGTTTTCCTTTACACTGTTGGTTGTTCATTAATGTCTTTGGATGTTCGGATGTGGTAAGAGAAATATATGGGACCCGGTCTACGGGCTTCTTTACAAGTCGAAACGTAGCCAGCCCCCGACTGGTGGAAGTTAATACTACCCTTTTGACTCACGATCCACTAGGGGTGTGCACACTTAAGGTCTAGTTTGTCTTGGTGGATAAGTGGATATTGGTTTAGAGAATTGGAGTTGGCTTTGCCTTCCTTGTCGGAATTGAATGTGGTCTTCACAACCCTTTGGGTAGTGGGATTTTGAATCCTCTCGATAAGGTTGGTTTAGTGATAGTTGTGTGCTAACTGATATTTGAATAGCTAGTATAATCATCTTTGTGATCTTTTTTTGTTGATTAGGTTATAGGAACGGTGCATCTGTAAGTAAAGGTTAAATGTTTTCAAAACTATGTGTATATCTATTTTTGTTATAAATGATTTCTTACCTGTTGTAACATAACGTAGTGACATCTCTGCCTTCTATAACTTACCAGGTGAGCATGCGGGAACCTGGGGAGTAGTCTATAACTTAGAAGTTCACAATCAGAGTATGAAAACTATGATAGTAAGTTTTATTTAAGCTTCAGTTTCTTTAATTCTGTCTCGTAACAGAACCGTTAGGATTAGACTCCTTGCTCATCATTTTTTTTCTAAGGGGAGGGCATATCTGGAGGGTTTGGAGGATCCAAGTGTAGTTATCTAGTACTCTAGGATGGGGTGTTACAATTCGAGGATAACTTGAATATAATAAAGCATAAAAGTAAAGGAGATCAAGAAAATTCAAGTAGTGGAAGACACTCGTCGATAATCAAGTCGGGAAGGTCAAGAGGCTGTGCACGGACGATGGCTTGGAGTTTTGTTCATCAAAATTTGATAAATTCTACAAGGATTAGGGTAATCCTCGTCATCACACAGTTCAACACACACCACAGCAGAATGGTGTAACCGAGAGGATGAATCAGACACTTTTGTCAAAGGCACGATGTATTCTTTCTAGTGCAGGTCTTGCTAGACGTTTATGGGGAGAGGTAGTTTCAACATCATGTTATCTCACAAACCGGAGCCCGTACATAGACATTAGCTTCAAGACACCTTTTGAGGTGTGGACCGGAAAAGCTGCAGATTACTCGAACCTAAGGGTCTTTGGTTGCATAGCTTATTATCGTGTAGATAAAGGTAAGATAGAGCCAATGGAAAACGAAGGGGTTTTCATGGGCTATGGAACATGTGTAAAGGGGTACATGATTTGGCCGGACAACAAGATTATACTTAGTGAAGGTGTAGTCTTTGAATATAGTTGAATTCTAAAAACCAAGGTTACTGGTAATTTGGAGACAAAGTTGTTGAGGATATAAAGGAGTTGGAGGTTCCTGAAGATGAACAGACGCCGAAGACGAATCCATCTCCATTCACGCAAGAGCAAGAATCAGGAGAGTCTAAGAATGCACCACTAGAGGAACCCCAGCATCAAAGTATCGCAACAGGGTGACTAAAGAGGGTTATAAAGCCTCCTTCGAT
Organism: Linanthus parryae; assembly: GCA_023055425.1. Taxonomy (NCBI): domain Eukaryota; kingdom Viridiplantae; phylum Streptophyta; class Magnoliopsida; order Ericales; family Polemoniaceae; genus Linanthus; species Linanthus parryae. The sequence continues at coordinate 67,778,176 of JALGPY010000007.1, read as the reverse complement.
GATGGTTTGATGGGGTATGCATTCCAGGTAGCCGAAGAGGTGGAGGATAAACCATCCACCTACAAGGTTGTGTTTTCTGGAGACGAGTCAACATAGTGGATTTCCCCGATGGGAGAGGAGATGGAGTCGCTTAGCAAGAAAAAGACTTGGGATCTTGTAAAACAGCCAGAGGGAAGGAAGATGGTCACTTGCAAATGGGTTTTCAGGATGAATGAAGGAATTTCACCTGCATATGGTATCAAGGATATGCAAGACTGATTGTTAGAGGTTTCACTCAAACAGGGGGAGTTGACTACAACAACGTTTTCTCTCCGGTGGTTAGACACACCTCAATCAGGGTACTACTTAAGCAACTAGACGTGAAAATAAATTTCCTACATAAAAGTTGGAGGAGGAGACATACATGAGCATGCCGGATGGATTCCAAGTTCCAAGTAAAGAAAGCTATATGTGTAAGTCAAAGAAATCCAGATATGGACTTAAGTAGTCTCCTAGAAAATGGTATAAGCGCTTTGATATCTACATTTGACTATTAGAAGTGTTCGTATGATTCCCGTGTGTACTGTAAGGTACATGATGATTCACTCACTAGCGTAGTTCTCTATGTCGATGATATTCTAATTGCATCCCAAAATAAGGCACACATTCAGGAGATGAAGGGGTCTCTCAGCACAGAGTTCGAGATGAAGGATCTTGGCACTGGTTGGAAAATCCTTAATGTAGAGATCTATAGGGACAAAAGAATAAATTATGCTTATCACAGGAAGGATACATCAAGAAAATTTTGAATATATTTGGGATGTCTATGGAAGATCCTATAGATACTCCAATTGCAACTAACATCAAGTTAGGAATATACACCGTTCAGACTGACGAGGAGAAGGAGTACATGAGTAAGGTTCTATATGCTAGGCAGTTGAAAGCCATATCTATGTTATGGTCTGCACTCGATCATACTTAACATTTTCTGCTAGTATCTCAAAAAGGAACATTGGCAAGCGGTGAAGCAGATTTTTAGGTACCTTCAAAGCACCTCGGATATCGGTCTATTTTACGGTGATAATTAAGATGTATTGGTCACGAGTTTCTCGGATTCAAAATATGTTGGACATGTTGATAGTAGGAGATCAATGATAGGATATGTGTTCACTCTTGGAAGTTCTATTGTGAGATGGAGGGTTAGTTTATAGATGACAGTGGCTTTGTCAATCACGAAGGCGAAGTACATGGTTGTAACAGAAGCAGCAAATGAGGGAATCTCGCTTAAAGGGTTGGTCAATGATCTACGCCTACATCACGATCAAGCAATAGTCTTTTGTCATAGATTGAGTGCAATGTGTCTAACTAAGGATCAAGTCCTTCATGAAAGGACAAGGCATATTGACATTAGATATCACTCTCCGATAAACGAGAGGAGGATCAAGGTACAGAAGGTTGGAATAGCTGACAATCATGAGGATATGTTCACGAAGGCAGTTCTGGAGAGAAAATTCCAACATTTATTGGAATTTCTCAACATCACGATCCACTAGAGCCCTTTGGGGCTATCGGGACTCATCGGGGTCAGTGGGTCTCTTTGAATAGAGACATCGGGTTCGGATGAGATCAATTTTGTTTTCAAGTGGAGAAACGTTGGTTTTGGTTGCCTAGAAGATTCAAATGAATGTGGAGATTTGTTGAGTTTGTACCTTGAATTGGGTGTGTGCACGAGTTGCTGCAGGAGCTTGTACGAACACAAGACAAAAGGAGAGTTTCTGGACAATTTGTAGTCAATTGAAGGTGTCAGGTAGGTATTCGCACGAGTGCCAGGGTTTTGGCACGAATAATTCATAGTCTTAAGCTACAAATAATTCATACCAAACTCACTCATACTTTTTATACATTCTATTAAGCTTTACCAGTCAAGAGGGATGTAGTTGGAGATTTATTAACAAGGAGTATATGGGAAGATCTTCTTAAGCTGAGTGAAATGTAAACGCGAGCATTACGTCAATGTTTGTATTTTGTGTACCAATCACACATTAACATAAAGCAACAAGCGTTCTCTACATGACTACCTATGTAGTCGCATTATACTAATAGGAACTGATCCGCTCCTAAAAGGGAGTAATCAGACGAGAGAATGAGAATGAGACATAATGGTAGTTCTTTTTCTTTCTTATTTTTCATCCCGAGATCGATCTCAAGTCTAACGGCAAACATGAAGCCAACAAAACCTGAGGGAACATTACAAGCCTTTGTTACCCTAGTATATAAACTTGCGAAGGTGCAACAGTCTTTATACTTTCTGTTAGGCTCTATTAGTCAGAAGGGATGTAGTTGAAGATTTCCTAATAGGGAATGTCAGTGAAGATCTTCCCAAATGGATTGAAATGTACACATGTGCATTACTTCAATGTCGGTATTTTGTGTACCAATCGCATTCTAACACAATAGCATGACTACCTATGTAAAAGAATTGAGATAACTGCGGTCTCTAGCTTATTTAATTTTTAAGCACAAAATCATACATCTTTATAACAAACTAGGACGGTTCAATTTTCAAGGAACTAGTACGGCTTTTAGACCCTATGATCATTTTAATCTCAACCCTTGGATGACACATTCTTAAGGATTTTTTTTAAATGGGCGTTAAATTTATAATACCACAATTAGAATATTTGTACTAGAGTGTTTCTTCCAACCATTTTAAATAATTTAAATTTAAGTCTACATTAAATTACTATGGACCACAATCAGTATTGGGAGAGTTTTGGAACTACGGCACGGCATGTGACCACCATTTTAAAGAGTTCTTAGAAATTTTAGAGTCCACTGAATGATTTTTTTTACTCCTACATCACTACTTTTTTGGTCAAAACCTACACTGTTAATTTAACTACTTCGTAATAATATTAGAGGAGGGCACGTCCAAACTAATATCATAGATATTCAAAAAAGAAAAATTGCAATGGTCTTCTATATTTTATGTTTTTGAAAGTTATGAAATTAGAGTACATTATAATTATTTCTCCTTCATATTTGTAAGGTCAAATAACTATCAAGGCTCTCATCTCTATCAAATAAGTGGTTTATATAAAAAGTTACGATTTGAAACATTTTTTTTAGTACTATTAAAAAGTATGCTCGACCTCAGAGCACACCAAAGCTAACACCGTAGAATTAGAAAAAAAAATTGCAAGAGTTTTTGTTATTTTAAGGAGCGTTTATTGTGATTTCATCGTTCTTTGTAGTGATTTAAGTAAGCGTAAAAAATGGTGGTCCCATGCCTAACTCCAACAACTTTGTGGGAGTTTAAAATTTTTGGGAACTTTAGTTTTTCAAAAAATTGTAGAAACTCTCAAAGTGGAGGTTTCATTCCTAACTTCCAACATTTTCTCAATTTCCAACCCTTTTTGTGCTCCTTCGAGGTCCCAGTATTCTATTTGTGGTATTATAAAATTTTCGCAATTACTTTTTCATTAAAACTTTTTTAGAGGATGCGATTCAAGGGTTCAGATCAAATGATCTAAAATTTATTTTAGAGTCAACCATCCTATTTTATTATATAGATATAAGCTTATGATGAAAAATATAAAATTATTAGTTGGGCCAGAGTAAAAAAATTATTGCGAAACCGACCCAAATAGTGTTGGATTTTTTTTCTTCCGAATAAAAATAGCGGAAAATGCAATCACAATGAAAGGTTAAAAAAAATTCTTGCAATTTTTTCTTCCGATCTTTTATTTCTGGTAGTGCACTGAGGGCACAGGTTATCATCTAATCATTTAACAAATTAGGACGGTGTAATTATCGAGATTCTGAAGTGTCTTTTGGTCAATTAGATCTAATGAATTTTAATTATTGCACGTTCTTTCGCAAATTTGTTCCGAACAGATTTTCTTGATCCCACAAGGAAGAAAGGGCGTTTCTGCCCCCAAGGGGTTCGGGTATGGTTGAAGCTTTTCCTCAGTACAAACGGCTTCGGAAGCACGAGGAGTTTAATCCGAATCTCCAAGAGGTTAAGCCGGTAATGTTTAAGTATAGTCGGGCTGATCTTTTACATCTTCGTTCATCTCCGCACACTCTTTCGATGCATGATCATACATGAAAGGAGTTAGAAAGCATCTTGTCCAATTCCTTTCAGGACACCCATAAGACCAAGCTCAAATTTGTCACTCAGAGGACCAAACATGCGGTTCTTGTTGATGAAGACTTGTATTGGAAAGCGGCGAAGCGATCGCGTCATCGGGATGATGCGGGCAGATGAGCTATTCAAATTCCTTACCCCTTGTTCTGTCATCGCATTCTCACTCCGTCCGAGACTTGCAAAAAAGGGGATAGGTCAGAGACGCGCAAAACAGAGGATACCCAATCCTCAGATCATTCGTCATGCTCTCCTACGCCGAATACTTCTATGGAGTTTGAAACGGAGGATTTTTTTCCATCAGGGCCCTTGGATTCTAGAACGACTCAACCTCTAGGAGCTTTATGGAGTCAACCGCACTCTCCAACGCACCATCCGCTTAAGTAATTGAGGCTGAATTCTCAGCTTCGAGAGCCACCAGATTCGAAATCTTTGCCTTCTTTTCATTATACCCACTGATTTATGCATTCAGTCACTCTACATTTGTGTTTTCTTCTACTAGCTTCTTTGATATCTTGCCTTATCTTTGTTTCAGGTGACTTGTCCGCTCCTCTCCAGCTTGCAGCCTATGATGTCTAGTCTATGTAGTTGTTTTTGTTGTTTTTTCCTGGGCTTGTAGTTTATGTGTACACTATGGATGTCTATGGTTGTTCTCATTAGTAGCTTGTTAGGTTGATAGTTTATTTGGGATGCTTGTAATAGTATATAGGAGATGTGTACTTTTCCTTATAATTAATTGATGTTCTTCTTCTCTGGCAAAATAATAATAATAATAATAACAACAACAACAACAATAATAATAATAATAATAATAATAATAATAATAATAATAATAATAATAATAATAATAATAATAATAATAATAATAATAATAATAATTGCATGTATCTTTCGTCGGAAAACTTTTTGGAAAAAAATGGGGGAGAAAATGCATGCCATTTTCCCCACCTAGTTTTTACAATTTCATTCGATTGAATACCCCTATTTTTATACTTCCTGAAGATGTCATTCTTACTTTTTGGGAAAAAAAATACAATATTGTGAGTTCCCAAAAGGAAAATTGGCAATTTTTTGGGCACAGCCAAAATAGAATATGGTACTACTATATAACAAATTTCACTACTATATTATTTGCAAACTTACCAACTATTATATTGAAAGTATTATACTAAATACAATTTTTAACTTTTTTGTTATTAAAAAATTTATATTGCATTAAGAAAACATCTATATACTAAAAAAGGCTTTGAGTAGTGCATTGAGGGCACGGGAAATTTTCTAATATACTCATATTGCATTAAGAAAACATCTATATACTAAAAGAGCTCATGATTTAACTATTCACTTTGATAGAGTTGATCATCTTGATAGCCCTTAGATCAAAATTAGATATAACGGCTATAATTTAAGGGAGTTGATTTAATAGGGAAACAGAAAAAATTTATACATCATTGATAATGATTGTCTACTTTCTTTTATAATTATTTCAAATTTATTATATTTTTTTAACAATCAAGTTTATTATCTTATCAATCATAATTTAGGAAATCAATAAATATTTATAATTTGTCAATAAATTTTATAATTTGTCAATATACGATCCAGTAAGTTATATTTCTTCTCTTGCTTCCTACTTCGACTTTCCCGAGTCACTTTAACCAGATAATTTTACTAACAAAACAACGCAAGAATTTGATAATCTTTAAATGGTACTGTAAAATAAACTTTCCTCTACAATACTATGAAAAAATTAAATTCACTCAAAAAAATTACAAAATTTTTGCATCATTTTATTATTCAAATTATCGGATTAAAGTGATTCAGTGAAGTTTGAAGCAGGATAAGAAACTGACATAAATACATAGGACATTGCCCCACACACAATAGGCGATAGTGGACTAGCTTTCGATCAGGCATGACTTTCCTTTCTTTGCTTTTGGCTCTTTTTTTTTTTTCCTTTTAGGTATTTTGAGTAGAGACATTAAATTTCTAGATTCTTTTTGTCTTTATTTTTATTATCTTTCAGTTATATGCCTATCATCTCACGATGGAAAGGAAAATTCCTCCAACATAAAAGATTGATTCTTCTCTTTGCGGTTTGTCACTCCAACCACAACTCAATAGAGATGTTGTATAGAAAGGAATAAGCTAGTCTCTTTGGGGTTTGTTGGTTGAGTTGATTTACATTGTGGTGTCCGTATAATGGTGTGTATTAATGAAGTTCTGATATTATGTTCCAAAAACATCTTTAACTCTGAAACTACTATTCAAAATAGTTTTGAAAATGTTTAGTGGCTGTTAAAATTTCAAAACGCGATTTCTGCACTTATGTAAATTATCGAATTTTACACTGCATGTATCACAATATCATCCAACTCGAACGTCGACTTAATTATATGTCAAAAGCTAGTAATTGACCAAAAAAAGACTTTACAAATCTAAGCCGCTAATTCACAAACAAGATAAGATTACTATTGTAATGAGCTGTTTTGGAAAGAGGTTTTCGAGGTTTTAACTTTTAATTGTTCACATCTCTTTTAAAGCAGGGCACCGATTTTTCTTTTTCTTTCTTATTTTTTTTTCTGTGCTGTTTTGGTGAGAGGAAGAAAGACAAAAACGAAAATGGTAGCCAGACACAGTACCATACTAGCCAGGTACCGGCTGGGAAGGAAAAGAGTCAATACATGTTTTTTTGCGGAAAATAGGTAATTCATGTTGGCTTAACCAACCCCCCCCCCCCTTTCCCAAATAAAGCAACAACTATGTATGTTGCCCATTTCACGAGCTAATAATCGTTAAGAAGATTAATATGTACGAGCAAAAAACATAAAACTAAATCACGGACGTGTTCCTAAATTGACGAACCAATGAATGAAGAGGATCATGTTGCCGGACGTTTTTCTTAAAGCGACCCCCCACCCCCCAGGTGCTATGGGTTTTGATCGGAACAACACCTCGTGACTTTTCTTGATACAATCAACCGGCGTAACACTTTCCTTTAATTGCTCGGACAGAAAAATTGTTTGAACAGTTTGGGTGAGACAGAGAAGATGAGATTGAGAGTGAATGAGGGATAATTCGTCTCTGTATTGAGTCGAGGACGAAAACCTCAATATTAAGAGAGGACGACATCGTGGTTGGAAGCATAAACCCATGTACTGGCACTTCTTCTCACGTTCTTATGGAAAGCGTTGTTTCGATGAGAATCAAAAATGTGTTATGAACATTATGAATACCATATTTGTTATCTGGGTGGACCACGAGCTAGACCCGCACCAAGGTGGGGCACACATGTGTATTTGTAATTTTTATTTGATGCTATTCTCCACCATAAAATGGCAGCCTAGAGATCATCATCTCAAACCAATAATTACGCAGATAATTTGCTCATTCACCATTATATGGATTTGTTTTCGAGCTGTTTTTTCCTATACCACTCTTAGATTTAAGTAAGTTCATGAATTCAAGTTGAGCTCACACTTGAACTCATGAGTTTTAAATTATCCAACAATTCCCCACATGAATGACCAAATCGGCCATTCAATAGTCTCAATCTTAAATAAGTTGTCCCAAAACTAATCGCATAAAGATATGCGGTCATAAACTTTGAACATTCTCTTAGTGACACACTGCAGTATGTGATGGCTCACTAGTGCGCCAAAAACCTTAAACTGCTTTTCAATGGTGCATACCAAGTTGGCAGTGCTCACGCAATTAGGACTTCTAGTCATTCCGTCCTTGTGAATGTGCTCATTTAGCCATTGAGACATGTTTCCTAGTTTCATGAGTGCTATAGAGAGTTCAGCATGTCAATTCTCATAGATCCGACCCTAACTCCACTCATATATGTGAACTCTTAATGATACCGTTCGAGAGCAAGTGTCTAACAATATCGTGCTTAAGACGTATATGTCTAGACATTTCGTGATACCTACCATTTTGTGCCCGTTTAATTGTAAACTGATTATTGCACTGTGTGCAAATTGGGGGTACCAGTATCGGCCACATATGGAAGTCCTAGAAAAAGTGTCGAAGCCATTATGCTTCGTCACATTCCTTGTTAAGTGCAATGAACTCAAACTCCATCGTAGATCCCTAAGCACGTTTGCTTTGTATATTTTCACGGCACTGCTGCTCCACCAAGCATGAATGCATATCCACCCGTGGATTTCGAATTCTTTGTTTCGGAAATCCAATCGGCATCACTATAACCTTCTAATATTGTCTGGTATTTGTTATAGTTTAATCCAATATTCTTAGAGTATTTGAAAGTATTTCAGAATCCTTACACTGCTTTCCAGTGGCCTGCACCAAGATTGCTCGTAAACATGCTTAGCTTGCTTACTACTAGAGCAAGATATGCCTTGTAGAATTCATAATGTACAATAGGCTACCAAGAATTTGACATACTCAAGTTGGTTGATCCCCTCTCCAATATTCTTGGTAAGAGGCAGACTTACATTAACCAAAGTTTTCACTGGTTTTCATATATCTTTATCAAACTTATTAAGAACTTCTCAATATAATGTAATTGATATAAGGCATACACCTCTTGTGTTTTAGAAATTTCAATTCCTAAATTAACATCAGCTAGACCCATGTCTTTCAATGCAATGTTCTTTGCTAACATCTTCTTTGTATTGTCGATGATCTTCTTGTTAGTTCCCATAATAAGCAAGTCATCGACATACAAAACAGACTGCTACATTATATTTCAACTAGATCAATAGGTATAGGTCTTCTTTGTATTTCCTATTGATCCATTATATTTCGACTTTCTCTTGACAATTCACTTGCACCCAAGTGACCATGAGGAAGATCCACCACTTCCTAAGTGTGATTTTGTATAATGACACCAATTTAACTGTCAATTGCTTCCTTCCAATAATGAGCTTCGGGACTAGAGACTGCTTGCTTATACGTCTTTGATTCGTCATCCATCACAAGGATTATGAAATTAGGACTCTAGTCTGTTTCCTTCGTAGAGGTTCATCCTCTTTAGGAGTTTTCTCGATTTTCAAGTCGTGCACCCTTTTTGAAGAGTACTAAAATTATTTTTCTTTCACGGGAACACATCTTCAAAGAAAGACGCAGTTATGGCTACTAACACGGTGTTCCCATGTATGTCATGGATATCTGCCTTGTGAGCCAAAAACCGATACACACTACTATCGTATACATATCCAAAGAACACGCAGTCAAATGTTTTCGGTCCTACGGGAACCTTTTTTCGGAGGTGGTACTAACACATCTTCCATACATCCCAACACTCAAAATAATTTATAAGAAGGAGGACGCCCTTTCCATAACTCATATGGAGTCTTATCAATCTTCGTTCGAGAAATTCTGTTTAGAATGTGGTTCGCAAATAAGATTTCTTCCTCCCACATGTTCTGGGGCAAACCAGAACTTAAGAGCATATCATTCATCATTTCCTTCAATGTCCTACTCTTTTGCTAAGCAACACGGTTTTGTTGTGGCATGTAGCCATTGTTTGGTGAACAATCCCATTTCCTGAACACACTTGTTCAAATAGCGTCTGTATTTATCACCATTCTCAATCCTTAGTGACTTGATATTCTTTCCAAGTTGATTTTCAACCTCAATTTTATATTTCACGAATGCACTTATGGCTTCATCATTATTTTAATAGATATACATAGCCATACTTAGTGCAGTCATCTATAAAGGTAGAAAGTATTTATACCCCGCTATTGTTTGAACAACTTTCAAATCACAGAGACCCGAATGTTTAAGTTCAAGAGGAGTGGTTTAACAGCCATGCATTTAATTAACTGTTTTGTCGTCTTGTCATGTTATTATGTGCGCATTAAAACTGCATACTTGCATTGGGAGATTTGATTTATAATTGCATTGGGCGATTTGATTTATGCTTGGGCGATTTGATTTATACTTGCATGGGGAGATTCGTGTTACCTTAAGCTTCGGGGACGAAGCTTTGTTTTAAGGGAGATGTGATGTAATACCCCGATATTTTTCGGGTGTATTTTTGAGAGTTTAACGAATTTTCTGGGCCACTATTTGAGATTTATAAAAGTATTTTCCTTTACTAAATAGTTTGATTTATTATTATTATTATTATTATTATTATTATTATTATTATTATTATTATTATTATTATTATTATTATTATTATTATTATTATTACTACTACTACTACTATTACTACAACTACTACTATGATTATTATTATTAGTCTTAACAAAAAGACATTTTGTTTCTTTTATTAAAAAGTCTTATCATCATAAGTATTGTTATTCTTCTATTACTATTATTATTTTTTTAACTGAAACAACCCGGATCCTACGGTTCCTGCTAGTATAACTTAACGATAATCCAAAGAATACTTTATTGAAATAAAAGGAGGAAACCTCCAACAATTTTGTACAGGAATAATAAAACATTGTTTGAATCCGAAAGAAATAACTACTAAAATATGTGTTCTAGTCAATCCTACTCTTTGACTTGTGCGCGCATTCCACCCCAGCTAGCTTAGTCATAACCTGCGGTTTTAAAATAGCAAAAGCCGACGCAACAGAACATTTGATCAGTAAAACTGAGTAAGATTATACCACAACACGTAAAGACGGAGTTTTTGGCTAACGCGAGAATATATACACAGTAAAAATAAGCAGTAACCACATTTTATTCTTTTATTTGGTTGAGGCATATCCACGAGCTCCAACAGGTTCGGTGTGGATAGAGAGGTAACGATGGAATAAAAATAAAGTAGGGTACTTCTACGGGATATCACAGTCCATCCCGATTCTCCCTAAAAGAACTAGTGAGACCTTAAGTGTCGACACCCCTATACAGTCGTGACCTAAACATGTATAGGTAGTACTCTTAGTTTTCACAGCAAATAAGAGGGTACAATGCCCTAGGGAAATCACACAATGGTATTCCCGACCTTAGCCTTCACGCGCATCCTCTGTACACCGTTCCAAATTCTATTATCGTACACTTATTGTTCATTGTTTCACGAGGGTAATAAATCATAATTTGAAATAGTGACCACATGCTTGTCAAATCGTTCAAAATAAAACGCTAGAAGAGTTCAAAGTATTGTAAAGCGGAAATTGAATTTACAGTTTGAGATAATGCACACGAAACAGCACATTTTGATATTTAAAGATGTTGTGCATATAACTTACCTGATAATGGGGAGAGATTCACACACAAGAAAGCACGCAACTAGTAGTAGGGGTCCTTAACAAATTCCTCTCCTACAAATTCTGAATCGATTGGAGACGAAACACACGAAGAAGATGGCGGCGACGGTGATGGGTCTCCGGTTGCCGCTGGGTTCGTCGGAAGAGAGGGAGGCAAACGGTGGTGGAGATGGCGGACGAAGCAGAGGGGGGGGGCGTTGGCGGCGCAGAGGCCAGCCTGGTTCGGCGGCGTCGTCGGGCTCTGGGTCGGCCTGGTTCGGCGGCGGCGTCGGGCGCTGGGTCGGCCTGGTTCGGCGGCGTCGCCGGCTGGGTCTTCTCCGGAAAAGCAGAGCAGCGAGGGGGAGAGGGAGAGGGAGCGTGAGAGAGACTGAGAGAGAAACATAGTGAGAGAGGGATTGAGATTTGGGTGAAAACACGATTGAAAGTGATAATCCGATGATAGCATTTTAGGTCCGTTTTGGAAGGTCAATTTGGCGAATTGATGAATAGATTGGGTCTTTAACTTGATTGGCGTGAATCATGGCGAAAATTGCAAGGATAGTGAGTCGAATTTGGACCTTGCTGTGGGGAAATCGCCGGAAACATAGCATAGAATTCTCTGCTCCAAAATGGTAAGGTGGAGAAGATGAAGTGAGAAATTTTCTGGTGTGGCAGATGCACCATTCAACGCGGTGGTTCGCTACGCAATAATAATTAAAATGTGCACTTTGGACACGTTATAAATGCTACACGACCCGTTACACTTCGCCACTATTAAACACATAAACTAACTAACTACAAAAAAAATGAAATTTTAAGAAATTTTTTTTTTTTTTTGATAAAAAAATAATAATAGTAATAGTAAGAATAACAATACTCATGATAATAAGACTTTTTAATAAAAGAAACAAAATGTCTTTTTGTTAAGACTAATAATAATAATCATAGTAGTAGTTGTAGTAGTAGTAGTAGTAGTAGTAGTAGTAGTAGTAGTAGTAGTAGTAGTAGTAGTAATAATAATAATAATAATAATAATAATAATAATAATAATAATAATAATAATAATAATAATAATAATAATAATAATAATAATAAACTATTTAGTAAAGGAAAATACTTTTATAAATCTCAAATAGTGGCCCACAAAATTCGTTAAACTCCCAAAAATACCCCCGAAAAATATCGGGGTATTACAAGTGGCACTTCTAGAGACATTGCAGAAAGGTTGTTTTGTCAACCTAGCTTCTACACAAGTGTAGATACTGCTTTATGACATGGCAGATCTAGGCCACGTGGCAACCATCCAGCACACCATATTGTGCTCCACACACACAGGATCACCAGCCGAGCTGATCCATGTGGGGGCTGCGAGACAGAGCCCTCGCATACCACTGCACGGGACTTGTAGGGACTTTGTGGTCTGGAGGCTAGAGTAAGCCCTGTCGCGTGCGAGCCAAGCCCGCGCGCGACCTTTAGTAACTGTTTTGAGAGATTTATGGCACGAGCTCCATAAACCCGGTCAATCCGGTCAAACCCGGTCAACCTCGTAACGGTTCCGGTACTCACGCACCACGTGCTCTAACGGTTCCTATATACTCGGACGAACGTGCCGTTATGGTTAAGCTAATTAAGCCGCCATTAATGGGCGCATTAACCACACTACAACGGTCACGTTCTCCAGTATATATATATCGTTAACCTTTCCATACAAAGGAGGACACACTGCCATACGCGGAAGCTCTGCCAAACCTCTGTCTCTCTCTCAGACATTGCTACTGACTTACTCTCTCCCTACACACACCCCTATTCTTCCTGTGCGATCCCTGATCCACTACGTACGGTGTACACGGAGGTCTCCCTGCCGGAATCTCTTGTGCACATTTTGGTGAACCCGACGTGAAACTTACCAGCAAAAGCAACCATGTCTCAGGAGGACGATGTCAGCAACCGATCTCCTTCCACCGAAACTCCCTCGGGAGACGAGGCTCGCCGTACTCCGACGACTCCCGGCGAGGCGCCAACTTTAGAGTCTTTGGACGCCACTGTCCAAAGTCAGGCAAAAGCTCTCAAGTCTCAATCCGCGCAGTTAGAACGGATCTTGGCCGTTCTGGGCACTCTTGCGCCAAATCCTCCACCTGCCACCGCTATCCCTCAGGGAGGAGGAACCCCTACCGCTCCAGGATTGGGAGTGTCGGCCACGCCTCCCAACCCTCATCTGCAAACTCCACCGTCGGCCACGCAGCTGCCTTCGGTCCAAGGGTCAACGGCACAAATGCTGCCCCCTGCTGCTCACGCCTCTCAGCCCCCGGCTTTGGCGTCCAACCCAGCTCTGCAGTACACTCTGCCTCCACCAGCGACAATCTGGGGAAACACGGGTAGTCAATACACTCCCAATCCTCCGGCGGCATATGTGTCGCCACCGCCTACGGCAACCCCTCCGCCAACTACCGAGGGAAGCATTCCAGAATGCATGACGTCTTTGCAGAAGCGCGTGGACTCCATCTTGGCTCATCAGTCGTTCGCGGATACCATCATCCCGAAGCTAGACAACGATCCACCCATCCCACGAGAGATCTATCTCATGCCTAACCCGGCGGGGTACAAGGCTCCCAAATGGGACAAGTTCGAGGACGTCAATGGAAACGCTCATGAGCATGTCATGCGTTTCATCGATGTCATGGGTCCATACGGAGCTGATCCCAAGCTGCTGATGCGAGAATTCCCAAAAACTCTTGGGAATGTAGCATACAAATGGTACCGAACATTGGAGGCCGGATCTGTGAAAACTTGGGACGACATGGTCCAGAAGTTCTATACCAAGTTCTTCCAGATGGAAGAAAAGGTGACGATGATCCATCTCTCGCGGATGTATCAGAAACGCGAGGAAGATGGAATCACTTTCATCAAGAAATTCAGAGCGAAATCCTTGGAGTGCAAGGATCCAATGCTCGAAAGCCGGCTCGTAGAGATATGCCTGCAGTGCATGCGAGATGAATACAAAAGCATGCTGATCAATTTACAAACACCAACGTTTTCAAAGCTCATCGAATGCACGATGAACATCGAGCCTATTGTCGATAGACAGAGAAAGAAGAGCGCTCCAGAACGACCTGCGAGTGGCACCACCTACAAGATCGGCAGATTTGGCTACAAGCGGGGACGAGAAGCTGAGGTCAACACAGTTTCGCCCCAGAAGCAAGCAAAGGTTGCAAACTTCGATGCACCACCTCTGCCATGCTCGGTGGAGGAAGCGAGCGATCTCTGCAGACAGTGGCGTAAGGACGGCGTCCTGCCACCGCTCGAGAAAGCACCCTCCAAGGAGATGACGAGGGACCCTAAGTGGTGCGAATACCACGGCAAGGTCATGCACCCCACAGCCGAGTGCAAGAAGCTCAGATTCGCGTTCGATCAGAAGATGAAGAACGGCGAACTCATTGTCAGCGACCACCGGAAGGATGTGCGCAACAACCCGCTGCCTGCCCATACAGATTCGGGCTCAAAGGGCAAAGAGGTCGCCATGATCTCGATAGTGGACTTGGAAGAAGTCGCAGAAGATGGTCTGCCCATCATTGCTGAAGTCCATGAAGATGAAGACTACAGCATGGACACGGAAGATGAGCGTGCCGACCGCATGAAAGGATCGCACGGCTTTGACAAATTCTTCAACGAGATGAACTTCTCCGAAAAATGTCGAGCGGACATGACAAAAGCAATCTTAAGGGTAGCAGAGGACTACGAGGAGGACCTCGTGGTCTCCAACGGGAAAGTCGTCAGGGCGTCCCGTTTCACAGAAAAGATTATGACCTTTTCTGCCAGCGACAAGAAGACAGATGCGAGCCACCAGAGGCCCCTGTACGTGACCGCCATCATCAACGGCGTCGAATTCAAGCGAGCATTCGTCGATGGAGGAGCAGCGGTCAATGTTGTTCCACTCCACACACTGAAGCTAGCAGGGATCCCCGAGCACAAGGTAGTCAAGCGTCCATCCCCGCTGGTGGGATTCGGAAGCGATTCTAGAATGACGATCGGATGGATCCGCCTGGGCGTTCAGATCGGCAAAATCAAGTGCTCGGCGAAGTTCTATGTCATAGACGCGAACACCACATATCACATGATCATAGTTCGGGCCTGGATTCATCGCTTTGACGCTATCCCTTCGACGGCTCACCAGGTGATGAAAGCTATCTGGAACGACAGGATTGTCGAGATACCGGCCTCAACTAACCCGTTCAACTTGGACGAAGCACATCTCAGCGAGGCGGTGTGGTTCACCGAGATGGCGGACGAGCAAACACCCGGACCATTCAACCCTACTCCCTTACCTCTCTGGGAGGACATCAAGGACCAGTCACCTGCAGGCGTGATGGTGACAAGGGGAGATGCCAAGGAAAAGCCGCCTACACACGAAGAGGCGCCGCGCATCGCATATCATCGGAAGAATGTGTACACTCTGAAGAGGATCGCAAAGCATGACCCCGAGGGTAAGGAGATAGAAAGCTTCTACGCCAACGGGAAGAAATGCTATCGCATATGAAGGTGCGCGGGGACGTCCTCACACGGGCATGGGGATGTCCCTGGGCAAATCAATCAAATCGAGCAAGTTGCGCTGACAGAAGAGCCAACACAGGGCACTCCAGATGAGAAACTCAAAGAAGCGCCCGAATGCATGGAAGACAGGCCAAGACCACAAAAGCAAGAGCTAAAAGAAGTGTTCCTCAGCCCGAACGAGGAAAAGAAAAGGCCAGTCTTCCTGAGTGCGGACCTCACAAGCAAAGAGGAACAAGGACTGCTGCGGCTCCTAACTGAATACAAGGACGTGTTCGCATGGGAATATGATGAGATGCCAGGTCTGGACACGAGCATCACCATGCACCGTTTAGACATCATCCCAGGGTCTAAACCGGTCAAGCAAAGCACCAGAAGCTTCAGGTCAGAGCTCAACGTGAAGATCAAGCAGGAGATTGTTAAACTCCTAGACGCCAAGTTCATAGAGCCAAATCACCATCCCACATGGTTGGCCAACATCGTGCCGGTGGTGAAGAAGAACGGACAGCTCCGCATCTGCGTGGACTTCCGAGATCTTAATCGCGTCTGCCCTAAGGACGATTTCCCACTGCCTAACATCGATTTGCTCATTGATTCAACGGCAGGCCATCGCATGTTCAGTTTCATGGACGGCTTCAGCGGGTACAATCAAATCAAGATGGATCCCGAAGATGCAAGGAAAACTGCATTCATCACTCCCGTGGGGGTATTCAACTATACGGTAATGCCATTCAGTCTTAAGAACGCAGGCGCAACCTATCAGCGGGCCATGATGGCTCTATTCCACGACATGATGCACAACGAAGTGGAATTCTATGTGGATGACTTGGTAGTCAAATCCAAGCATGAAGCGGATCACCTTGCAGACCTGCGAAAGGTGTTCAATAGATGCAGGAGCTTTCAACTGAAAATGAACCCCATGAAATGCGCATTTGGCGTGACTTCGGGGAAGTTTTTGGGATGCGTAGTCCATCGCCAAGGGATCGAGCCTGACCCTGCGAAAGTGTCAGCCATCACCAGCATGACGCCACCTCACGACCAAAGTACCTTGAAAACATTCTTGGGAAAATTGTCATACCTGCGGAGATTCATCCCAGCAATCGCCGAAATCACATGCTGCTTCAGCACTCTTCTCAAGAAGGACGCCGCGTACAACTGGGCTCCTGATCACGAAGCCGCATTCGAAAAGCTAAAGGAGTTACTCACATCCCCAAAGATCATGATCGCGCCTCAACTGGGGTCACCGCTTCTGCTATACCTTACATCGACAAGGAAATCTATAGGAGCACTCTTGGCTCAGGTGTATGAAGGCCAAGAGAGGCCCATCTATTACATCTCTCGCATTGTGCAGCCTGCTGAATCAAGGTACACAGACATCGAACGTCATTGCCTTGCTTTATTCTTCGTAATAGAGAAGTTGAGACACTATTTTGCATCGCACAAAGTAGTGGTGGTCACCAAAAGCGACCCCATAAGATACCTGCTAACTCACACTACTCCGGGCGGGAGATTGGCGAAATGGTACATGACCATCTCTCAATACGATATCACATGCGTGAAACCAAGAGCGATCAAGTCGCAGGCGGTAGCAGATCTGTTAGCACAGTTTCCCGACAACAGTCACGAACCTGTGATCGAGGAAGAGCTCGAAGGCCCTGAAATCTACGCGATCGACGTGCCCTATTGGACCCTCCACTTCGACGGTTCGTCAACCAGAAAAGGCGGAGGCATTGGGATAGTCTTGACAAAGCCAGACGGGGAAGTCATACAGATGTCCGCAAAACTCAACTTCGCAGTCACGAACAACGAGGCGGAATACGAGGCTCTGATCGCGGGGCTCCGTGCGGCGAAAGCTTTGGAAGTGAGCAACTTAACAGTCATGGGAGATTCCAAACTGATTGTTAAGCAGGCCTCGGGCGAATATGGTTTAAAGGAGATCAACCTCCTGCCATACCGCACCCTAGTGCAAAAGCTGATGCAGCAATTCTGCGACGTGAAATACGAGCACAAGCCCCGAGCGGACAACAGGCATGCAGACGCCTTAGCAACTCTGGGATCTAAGGTCAGCATAGACAAATGCCCCGCAAGGATTTCCATCGAAGTGCGAACATCGTCGGCATTAACAGAAGATGCGTGCGACGATGAACACATGGATGACGCAGACTGGCGAAAAGCAATCCTGCAAGCTATTGCGAAAGGCACCAGCAGCGAAAGCTGGGTACTCACGAAAGGATACTGCATCCACGACAACACCCTTTACTACAAGGGTCCTGGAGGAATACTCATGCGATGTGTCTCCGAGCAAGAGGGACAACAGCTGTTAGAAAAGATTCACCAACACGCTTGCGGAGAAAGCGAGGTGTCAATCTACAGGAAAGCTCAGAGATATGGCATTCATTGGCCAGGCATGTCAACAGCTGCAGCCCTGATACAAGGGAAGTGCGAAAGTTGCGCACTAATCAAAGATTCTCTACTCGTCGCTCTAACCGATGACGACACAGATTGGAGGAAGCCATTGTTTGAATTCCTTACCCAGGGCACCGTACCCGAATCGAGAAAAGAAGCCGACAAATTGAAGAGGAAAGCGTCTCGATATGTGGTTCAGGAAAACCTGGTTTGGCGAAGAGGTCACGAGGGCAACTTGCTGCGATGCCTAGACGGCAGGGAAGCACAAGAAGTCATGGACCTTTCTCATCAGGTAGAACACCAGGGAGGTGCGAAATTATGCAGACAACTCCTCTCAATCGGATACTTCTGGCCCACGATGGAAGTCGATTGCCGCACCAAGGTGCGACGCTGCCAAGAATGCCAATTCAAAGGGAACCTAGTGCACGCTCCCGCCGTGGATCTACATGCATTAGGGACGCCATGGCCATTCCACACATGGGCTTTGGACTTCATCGGCCCCATCCGACCAACGTCACATGGGAACCATTTCATTCTCACCGCAACCGAGTTGTTCACCAAATGGGTGGAAGCAATACCACTAAAGACGGCAAACGCGCTGGCTGTGGTTAACTTCATCCAGGAAAACATCGTATGCAGGTTCGGAATCCCAAATACCATTCTTTCAGATAACGGTACTCCTTTTGTTAATCGCCAGGTAGCTACGAAACTCGCGGAGTACAATATCAGGCAGATATGCTCCACCCCCTATTATCCAAAGGGAAACGGACAAGCCGAAGCGACTAACAAAACGCTGTTGAGAATTCTGAGCAAGATGGTCGCAGATGACCACAAGAAGTGGGCCGACTCCCTTAACATAGCTCTGTGGGCCTACAGAACTTCTCCAAGGACACCTACAGGGGCCTCGCCATTTCTACTATGTTATGGGGCCGAAGCTGTAGTACCTGCGGAGGTCAGAGTCAATTCGGCAAGGCTGGCCTTCCATGCACTCTATGAAAATCAACGCGATCATGATTTAGTCTTGCTGGAAGAAAAGCGAGAACAAGCCAAAAGGACTAACAAGCGGTACCAGGAAAGAATCGCTCGCGCCTATAACAAGACAGTCCAGCGACGGGATTTCGCAGTTGGCGACCTGGTCTTGCGCGCATCTGACCACTGCATGCGAGAAGCAACTCACCCAAATTTCGCAGCTAATTGGGAAGGACCCTTCGAAGTCACAGAAGTCTTCGATAGCGGCTACTGCAGCATACGAAGGTTGCACGGCACAACCGCAACTCCAAGCTCAGTCAACATGCGCTGGATCAAGAAGTACTATCCTTGACTTCTCTTATTTCATACGTTTTATGATAACGTTGCTTAATGTCTCATGTGGCTACGATATTCGCAATCTCCTCTCCCATATGAGAGGATTGTAATCCTATCTCTCCCATATGAGAATGCTATAATAAAAGAATTCTCCCAAATGAGAAGTTCATATTTCTAGCTGTTTATATCGCTCTATTTAATTTGTTATTGCTGTTAACAATGATTTATTCGCTGCAATATCAGCAAATACAAATACGATCTTAATTGATCATCAAAGCCTATCTCTTACGATAGCAAATGCGATCTTAATTGATCATCAAAGCCTATCTCTCACGATAGCAGCAAACGCAAACGTGATCCTAATTGATCATCAAAGCCTATCTCTCACGATAGCAGCAAACGCAAACGCGATCTTAATTGATCATCAAAGCCTATCTCTTACGATAGCAAACGCGATCTTAATTGATCATCTAAAGCCCATCCCTTACGATGGCAGCCGATGCAAATGCGATCTTAAGTGATCACCAAAGCCTATCTCTTACGATAGCAAACGCGATCTTAATTGATCATCTAAAGCCCATCCCTTACGATGGCAGCCAATGCAAATGCGATCTTAAGTGATCATCTAAAGCCTATCTCTCACGATAGCAGTCAACATAAATACGATCTTAATTGATCATCTAAAGCCCATCCCTTACGATGGCAGCCAATGCAAATGCGATCTTAAGTGATCATCCAAAGCCTATCTCTCACGATAGCAGTCAACATAAATACGATCTTAATCGATCATCTAAAGCCCATCCCTTACGATGGCAGCCAATGCAAATGCGATCTTAAGTGATCATCCAAAGCCTATCTCCTACGATAGCAGCAAAATACAAAAACGATCTCAATCGATTATCAAAATCCTATCTCTCACGATAGCGGTTTACGCAAGTGCGATCTTATATGATCTTTTTAAGCCGATCTCAATCGATCATCAAAATCCTATCTCTCACGATAGCGGTTTACACAAACACGATCTTATATGATCTTCTCAAGCCTATCTGTTACGATAGCAATTTATACGCAAAGTGATTTTAGTTGATCACCCAAGCCCGTCTGTTACGATGGCAACGTAACTGCAGAACCACCTTCTAAAAGTCTATCTGCTACGATAGCAATTCATGCGAGAAACTATATCAAGCAATTCTCTAATAAAGCCTATCTTCTATGATAGCAATTCGCACTGCTCAATGATCTTAATTGATCTGTTAAAAAACTATCTGTTCCGATAGCAAAGTTGTGAACGTGATCTCATACGATTTACAACGACCACCTGCGAGCCCATCCGTCAAGATGGCACGGCTGCGAAATTACGATCTCGAATGATCTAGCGAAACATCTGCGCATTGACGTCGCATATGTGAAATCATTACATGGCATTATGCAAGGCAAAACAAGCCGAAACGCATGCGAAATTGTATTTTGTTGCAAAGAGAGCAGATAATACAAAAGCTACATATCATTATGAGTCAAATGACTTACAATTTATCTATCTAGATAACAGCTTACAAGCGAAAAGCTCGAATCTAGTTACGCAGCCCACATGGCTTACAATACATTCGAAAAACGGCTGATAAGCCAGCAGAGACACGGTACGGAAACCCGGATTGCAAAGAATGAACCGCCCTGGCTTCAAACGCCGGCTACACGATGCCCAGATCTGTGGGTGAACATCTGTAGCAAGGGGGATCTTGCTCTAAAAAGAGCCACATGAAGTCGTACGCTTGACATCCCGCTATCCGACAAGACCGTTTTCAGATAGGCTCCCCATAACATTTGCCCAAGGAACCACCGGTTCCGGCGATCCACAGGCAAGCAGAAGCTCCAAAGGGCAAGGGCTCCTTGTAGACGGGGATGAACGCGACGGTTCGTCACCCCGGGCTCACAAACGTGAAAGTGACGGATTCTTCCCCGGAGATGCTGGAGGAGAATTCCGCCGTTCATTACGAGACGGTAGCACGGTCACTTCGGCGCTGCACCTCGCCACGAGGCGGCCGGAAACATGACCTGCACACATAATACACGAAGAAATTTCTTCGAATACACATGAGGTATTATCTGCATCCTCTTTATGATGGTTATAAACAGCAATAAGCCTCATAAAGTGGATCTTGGAAACTATTTCTATAGCACAAAGCGCAAACTCAGGATTCAAAACTTGAAGTTGCCATGAATCAACGAGAAACAAGCGTTGAAGCCAGCAGTCGTAAGGACTCACGGCAAAGCACATGTTTGGGATGAAGAACCCAAATGGCAAAGACAGGGTTTATATAGACCCTGTGGAGACTCTTCGGTTGCCTAAGATGAGTCAGCAAAATTCAAAAAGAGGGTAAGTTCAATCACTTACGCCTTGAAAAGCGGTAACAATCAATTACCCTACTAAAGGCTACGACGATTCAGTTGCGTATCCTAATAAATGACGGATAGTCATGATTCGGATGGACTTCCCAACGGAAGCGTGCTTATCTGCCGAGAAATTAGCGCGAAAATCAAGCAGAAAATCAATTGCTGATGTCATAATTGGATATGCACAGAAATGTCCAATCAAATCCCGAAAAGGGCAAAACGGGCAAACTCATTGTTTGTTGTTAAAAAAAGGGGGAGAAACCCTAGCAATATTACATTAATGTTTCAAAACATTACATTAATGTTTCAGCCATTTTTTCTGTTTTCTTTTCAAAATTTGAAAAGTCAAAACAAATTCTTGATCAAGGAGTCTTGGGGCTCGAACTGCTCGCTCAGCTTCTCCACTTGTTTCACTTCTTGCTTCAGTTGCTCGCACTTGGCATTCATTTCATGATACAGCTTCAAAGCTTCATCAACCTTTTGCTTTTGCTACTCCACCTTCTGCATCTCAGCTGCGAGATTCTGGTGACCGAGATTCAAAGTTACAGCTGCGCGAATCAGTGTAACTCTGTCCTTGAGGAATTTGAAACAAAGCCTGCCTTGGATTGAACAGGAGATTTTGGCACATGCCACACAGCAATTCAGCACTCTGGGCCGAAATGGTCGCAGGTGTAGCCGCAGACAGCTGCTCCAGTATCCAGATGGCTTCAGTAAGGAATAGCCTCCTGTCAAAAGGTCCGATCTCCAGAGATCTCACAAACGATCGGGGGTATCTGAGACGCATTCGAACCACCCAGTCTACATCGGTTTGCTTCAAACCTGAGACATCAAAAATGGTTATAATGTCAGAACTCGCAAGCAAATAATGCGACGTGCGAACGGTAAATCTTTACTTACCAGTGCCTTCTAGAATTTCATGAAGAGAAGGGATGCGGGCCACTGGGTTGTTCGAAGACTGCCCTCCCTCCATAGCTCTCCTATCAGCTGCGAGCTCCAACCTCTCATAGTCAGGAGGAAGAGTGTAGGCCGCACCAGCTGCGACTACATTCCCAACCGCGAGCCCCAAATGCTCCACGCATGAATAGGCGCTTCTAGCTCAGTCATCGCCGGAGGCGAAAGGACAGCCGAAGTCGCTGGGCGGAGGACACTCCCAGATGCGAAAATGC
The DNA here is from genome assembly GCA_023055425.1 of Linanthus parryae. NCBI lineage: Eukaryota > Viridiplantae > Streptophyta > Magnoliopsida > Ericales > Polemoniaceae > Linanthus > Linanthus parryae. The sequence goes on along the minus strand of JALGPY010000007.1, from coordinate 67,755,065 downwards.
TAGCATCACTTGTCCTTTCTTCCTCACCACCGGTACGGACACCTTCGTCCATCGGCACAGCATCAGCTTCGACATCATCGGAGAGTTCGATGACATCCTCGAGATGCCCACTTGCGTGTCCAGCAGCTGCGACGGGCTTCTCGGTATGGGAGCTCGAAATTGGAACATGGGATGCAGAAGGCTGACTTCTCTGCTCCAGCTCAGGTTCCTCAGCATGACCTGCGATACCAAATGCGATAATATGAGGTAACTTGTGTTATAAGTTATTTCGCTATCTTTACTAAAGCTAAGAATAAGCACCTCCACGCGAAGGTGGGATTGAGGTATCCTCATCGTACACTAGGGACGTGGAACCGTGCCTTATCAGTGTATCCTCACTAAGCAAATCTTTAAGAGAAGCGTGACCTGGGACGCGAGTAAACCAGTCATGATTTTGCCTCAAGTGGCTACAGCCTAGTATGCGCATATCACTCAAAATAATTACCTGAGGGTTCTCCGCATTTGCTTACCAACCAACGGCGAATGTCAGGCTTTGAAACACCGTGCTTTAACGCACCCACAATTACATCTCTATAAGTAACTGCGAGATTGAAGATCTCACCTTTATCGCCACCTGCGATCTCTGCGAAGTCCGCTTGGACTTGCTCTAGCTCTGCTGCATCCTCTCCAGGAACCTCATCTTCCTCCTCCACATGAGGAGCCACTTCTTCGGGAAGCTCGTCTTCCTCGCCAACTGGACGCACTAAGTCGTCAACATGCTGCTCCTCGAGGCTCCGCTGTTTCACACGCTCGAGCTCCTCTTCCTCTCGCTGCCTTCTTCTTTCAGCAGCCTCCGCGGCTGTCTTCCGGGATTCAGCAAGAACATCCTCGCTTATAGGATCATCTGAAATGCCAGAATGGGCATCTCTCTTTTGCCTCTTGGCCACAAGGCCACCGACGGCTTCATCATCATCATCTGTGAATACATATTTGGTTCGAAGAAAAGAACTACAAAGAAGTCAAGATAAAGAGCAAGGAGATGCGACGGAAGTACCTCCTGATTCTTCCTCGCACATCACGACTGTTGCTTCTTCTTCATCACTTGCCTGGGGCTCCTGCCTCTCTTCCTCCTCTTGGTTGAATGGAACGAAAGTCTCAACTGCGAGATCTTTTCGCACTTTGCTGGGCATACGACCCTTGCCTTTGTCCTTGATGGAAAGGGACCTCACTGGGGGAGAAGTTGGAGCACTCCTAGGGGAAGAAATCGTAATTCCCTTTTGCCTAGGTCTCTTCACTCTCGGCGCCGCAGTCGCTGGAGGGGACGGGTCATCTCTAGGAGGAGACGGAGCCGGAGGGTTGTCTATCAGCGAGTCAGCAAAAGTGTTCATGACTCCGCGAACTTTTGTTTCGACCTCGGCATCCATCCTCCATGCTAGCCGGTACGACTCCCCCTTCCTTCTAGTGGCAACAATGGTGTCCACCAGCGATTTGGAGCGATCACCAGCTGCGAACCTCCGCACATGACACTGAGCAATACAGAACGAAAAGCATCAGCGCAAGGAAATCAAAAGGCTTAAAGCACATAAGGAAATTGCTTAACTCAGCAAACGCCTTGCTATATTTGATGACCTGCGCGTCACCCTTCTTGATTGCGTCGACTTGCTCCTTCAGAATGAAATCGGGGCACAAATGATTCTCGCGGTCCCACAGCGAGTAGCAACCATACTCAGACTCGCTCAAACTGCAATTTGGGCGAAACGGAAAAGAGTTTCTCTTGATCAAGGGGGCCTTTCCTGGCTGCGCCGCCGCCTCCGTCTCAATCCTCGTTTGTTGGGCAACCCAGTATGCGATCCAGTTCTGGGAACAACCACCCTTGCGAGTTCCCGCAGGCTGCTCAAAGGGAAGATTGCTCATGAGGACCGTCTTGCACTCCTTTGTCAGCAAACGCTTGTAGCACCCTCTGATAATAGACTGGGGCCAGATCGATGGGGCCACTGCATCAAAACCAAACTGAGGAGAGACCCGAGTGGGGTCAACATCCACTGTAAGCCTTTCATACCTTGGCGCGAGCTCACGAATATGCTCTGCAAGGGCAGGAAGGGAACCTCGCAGACACCAACAAAAGAACTCACGATAGCGCTCGTGGAAATGCGGCCCCTTTTCAAAGAGAAGGTCTTCTGACAAGACCATACCTTTGGAAGGGTATAGCTTTGGGAACCACCGCACATTCTCAACGCGTGTGGCATAGGGCCTGGCAGTAAACTCCTTTCGTTTGTCGCATATCAAACTCCAAGTACACTTGGTGTTGCTTGCTCCAAACCATCTCGCAGCCCTTCCGCTGTTGCGCGCTTCTGTCTCGCCTGGGGGACACCACTTATCAAGTGGGAGGGGAGTTGGAGCATAAGACGGCCAGCGCTCGAAAACCCACATTGTCAAAAAGCTGATATTGACAAAGGTCAGAACATCGAGGCGGCCACGCGATTCCCTCATCGCCAGAACCAGCTGATCCAGCCTGTAATATAGCGTCCCCAGGACCAAGGGCCCGAGTGCGACTCTCTGGCCAAGAGCGAGCCTCACGGCAAGTGGCAGCACATGGTAGAAGACCCCGTCATGGGGGTGACCATCAATCAGATACCTCGACAGCCAAGCACAGAGAAAGGCACAAAGGGTTAAATGATAACCCTTGCCCTCTACGTAATTCTCGGCCTCCGGGTTCTCACTCTGAAGCTTCTTAGTAATGCTGCTGTTCGCATAGTCTCGGAAGAAGTACTGCAACCACTTGTTCCAGGTATTCTTCGCAGACGTATCCACCAGCTGCCAGTTCGGAAGAGGCTTTGTAGTGGTCCACCGAGTGGAGATTTTCTTTACCTCTGCTAGGCACTCCTCCATCTGCGCGTACAAGGCCATTTCAGCAGATGTCCTCAGGTGACTCAAGGGGTCCACCTCACCCATGGGGGAAAGCTCATACAGCATCTGAACGTCCTCGAGCGTGGGGGCAGCCTCGAACTCCGCAAAATGAAACGTGTGAGTCGCGGGCGAGTAACGGGACAGAAGGTCTAGAAGCATGGACTGATCCAACTTCACGGCAGCACCCTTCATAGCACGGATAGCAAAGAAAATGCCGGCTTTATCAAGAGTCTCGGCGTGATGATCCAACACGTGGTCGATCCACTCATCCATATAGTCCAATTTCTGGACGAACGCTTGAGTAGAAATCGCAGTATACGGGAAGTGCCCGTTCTCGATCCCCAATCGGACTACATCCTCGGAACCGACCCACTCGAGCAGGGCTGAGTTAACTGGGCGAGTTAACGTCAGCAATTGCTCAGCTGGGACAGGGTCAGGCATCCTCTTCGCCTTCACCCTCGCATGATAAAAGTCTTTCCCACCCAGAAAGGGGGCTTTTCGCCACAGAGCCTGCGGAAGCTCCGGCATCTCTTCGTCTTCCTTGACGGGTCTGGTTACTCTTGTTTTGGCCATTCCTGCGAAAGGGCAAGAAAAAGGGGGGAGAAATACCACACCACACTTCAGTTTGAATTTTGGAATTTGAGATCTATCTATGCAAACCAAAGCAAACAGTTCCGGTACCGATTTCAGAAATTGGGGAGTTGATATTGTTGAAAGATCAAAACGAAGCGGGTTCAAAGATCAAAAGCCTCTTCACAAATTTCATGGATTTACAGATTCAACGCGATTCAAGGCAAACACTGGTATTTTAAATCAAAAGTAAACGAGGCCAACCTTGTTTCCTTGAAGCTTGCTTGGATATACACAATTGGAGAATACGATTTGCAGTTCTGAACTGGTGATTGATTATCTGGATCTGCTCTCGAAGATCTCCGGGTACCATTCACTTTAAGAGAAAGAAGTGATGCTTTGCAATAATGGGATACAAGGTATTTATCCAGAAGAATGAAGGGTTGCGTCGCTTCAGTAGTCGAATCGCAACCGTCACCGTCGTATCGCGCAATCACAGGACGGGCTGATGTCACGCCTAAAACCCTAAAGGTCAGACGGCACGACTCTAGGGGTTTTAGGTCATAATGACACGCACGGGGGCTGAACCTACCCGTATTTGAATTGGTGCGTGGCGACGACGCGCATGTTGGTTTCCGCGCATGGAAGCCTATACAGCTATGAGCCTTCACGCGCAGAAAGGGGCTAATGTAGATACTGCTTTATGACATGGCAGATCTAGGCCACGTGGAAACCATCCAGCACACCATATTGTGCTCCACACACACAGGATCACCAGCCGAGCTGATCCATGTGGGGGCTGCGAGACAGAGCCCTCGCATACCACTGCACGGGACTTGTAGGGACTTTGTGGTCTGGAGGCTAGAGTAAGCCCTGTCGCGTGCGAGCCAAGCCCGCGCGCGACCTTTAGTAACTGTTTTGAGAGATTTATGGCACGAGCTCCATAAACCCGGTCAATCCGGTCAAACCCGGTCAACCTCGTAACGGTTCCGGTACTCACGCACCACGTGCTCTAACGGTTCCTATATACTCGGACGAACGTGCCGTTATGGTTAAGCTAATTAAGCCGCCATTAATGGGGGCATTAACCACACTACAACGGTCACGTTCTCCAGTATATATATATCGTTAACCTTTCCATACAAAGGAGGACACACTGCCATACGCGGAAGCTCTGCCAAACCTCTGCCTCTCTCTCAGACATTGCTACTGACTTACTCTCTCCCTACACACACCCCTATTCTTCATGTGCGATCCCTGATCCACTACGTACGGTGTACACGGAGGTCTCCCTGCCGGAATCTCTTGTGCACAACAAGCAACACACTTTTAGGTTGAGTCTATTTTGATTTAGGTGGATGAACAATTTGAATCAGTTTTCGAATTGAATTGAAACTCATGTGGCCTAAGATACTATGCCAAATTATAGAAGACTCAATCAAGTAAGAAGATGTAGAAGCTCTTTCATTAACAGTTGGGCGGTACATAGTTGCAATATTCATTTAGAACAACCCCCCGCTAAGATACCCCCTACTAGGGGTGAGCACGGACCGGTTTGGGCGGGTATTGTTGAAATTTTTGTCCCGACCCAATAGGTACGGGTTGGAGAATTATCAACCCAAACCCAATCAATTGTTCTCGATACCCAAACCAAACTTAACTTATCGACTCGGCCCGGTTCGGACCGGATTAAACAGGTTGTTAAATCTAGATAAGTTATTTGGAAAATGTATAAATTTAGTTAAAAAAAATAAAGATGCATAAGCTTTGTGTTTGAAATTGAAAATTTTAACATAGTTTGCTAGGAAAGATGATTTATTTGAGGAAAATCAACTAATAGTATTATTCAGGGATATAAATTTAGTTATCGGACAATGTTATCTAACTACAATATGTAATTTTTTCATGTAAAAATTTAATCGGACCGGACCGGTTCTAAACGGTTTTGCAAAATCTAAAACCATGATCAATCAAAGTTAGTTCGGGTTTGCGATTTTATAATCGTACCCAATCAAGTAGCATGAACGGGTGTTAAAATCGGACCGGTTTGATGCGGGCCGGTTTGTGGCGGCCCGTTTGGGTGAGTTTTGCTCACCCCTACCCCCTACCAACATACACTCCACATTTGATCAAAGTAAACCTATCAGACTCGAAGACTAATCTAAACTCATTCTTTGTGACAAGAGTTTCAGACACTTAGTTCATGCGGATATCATGTACATGGAGTACACTATTGAGGTCAACAGACGTACTGAAGTCAGCTTCAGGACAACCTTTCCCGTGCCACTAACATTAGCAGTGGCATAATTGCCTATGAAGATAATGTCTCCATCATTGGCTTCCTTATACTCGGAGAATATCCATTTACCACAGGGAACATGGCGAGTTGCACCGGTGTCAATCCACTACTACCTCAGATTGATGCCGACAAGATTCACCTCCGAGACCACAAACGAGAAGTTCATGTCCACGACATCGTAGACTACGTTGTCCACCCAGACAAGTTAGCATGATTCTTCTTTCCATCATTTACAACGTTCCCTTTCTTGGGACAGTCCACTGAGCAATTTGCACCCTTGTGCGATCGGTTTTTATCGAAATAACGCCTCCCAGGACTCCTCTTGATACAATCAACTGACGTAACACTTTCCCTTGATTGCTCGCATAGAAGATCTTTTTGAACAGTTTGAGTTAGATAGAGAAGATGAGATTGAGAGTGAATGAGAGATGATTCGCCAATGTATTGAGTCCAGGACGATATCCTCAATATAAAGATAAGAGAAGGACATCATGGTTGGAAGCATAAACCCACGTACGAACGCTTCTTCTCACGTCCTTACTACAACATTTGTTTTCCAGGAGAATTAATAACGTGATATAAAAATTATGAATACCATATTATTATCTGGGTCGACCAACAACCCAAACCCGCTCCAAGGCGGTGCACGCCCGTGTATTTATAATTTTTATCGGACGCTACTCTTCACCAAAATTGCAACCTCGAGATTATGATCTTAACCCAATAACTACACTGACAATTTGCTCATTCATCGCTATATGAATTCGAGTTTTTTTTTTTTTTGTCTCGTACCACACATATTTATGTTAGCCCATGAACTCATGTTGAGCTCATAGTTGAACTCCGACTTTATCCAACAATAATAATCAGACTGTGGCCTTGCTTAGAGGAGAGATTATGAGATCGCCTGCATATGCGTGAATAAACCTTTTCCTTCTTTACCATATGGTCAAAAGAAATTGAAAAGAAAAATCTAATTAAAAACCATTTCAGCATTGAAAGTTCATTGCCACTAGAAAACTTTTGACCACAATCTATAAAAGAGCGCATTGGACTCTGCCCTGAACAATAGAATTTTCTCAAACTTTCACATCCAAATAAAACATTTACATTTGAATGCATTTCAAATTTATTTACATGTGATAATAGCATTGATAGTCGTCAGTCGTTACATCAAATTTTATGTTCGTGAGTAGAGCGTTTGAAGTCCATGCATAAAGTTTCAGGTCCGAACCCGACTATATTTGACCAAATTAACCATTTCAAGACTAATTCTCTGACATCTAAAGAAAAATCATTTAATTCTGTAAATAGGTTACATATATTTATAGAAGATGTTAAACTATTTTAGATAATTATCAAATTGATAATTGGAAGACACAAAAATGGAGTAATAAAACTACAAAAAAAAAGGAAAGTATTAGTAGCATTTATCCGTACATCTCTCAGGCGACGAGTCTACTCAGGTATGGCAACGAGTACAGGCCGCCACGCCCTTCTCAGCAACCGCTGCCGGAACGCCGCCGACAACGGCCTCAAACCTCGCTGTCCGCCGCGCCTCGGAGAAAATCCGCCACCGACAGCCTGAAACCCTCCCCCTATTTTCTCCTCATCCCTCTCCTCCATCGGCGGCGGAGAAGAAACGAACAAGTCCTTCAGCTTCTGCCTCACTCCCAACTCCTTCCTCTTCTCAACCGATTCGCTTTCCGCCGCATCCGCACTCCCCCGATCCGTCGAATCCTCACGCCGCGACAGCCTCCGGCCGCCGCTCCCGGACCGGCTGAGGAGCATCCGGAGCGTCTTGCGGCGGCGGAGGTGGATTACGGGGCTCGTGGTGGGGCTCCGAGTCGGACTCCCGGCGATTGCGCACTGCGTCGCTAGAACCCTGAATTTATGCAGCGTCGCCATTTCCGATCTGATGAGGATGGTCGATTGTTGATTCGAATTGAGAGATGGAGTGAGAATTAAGGAGAGAGGAGTGAGAGATCCGAGTTTTGGATTTGTGGATTTGGGGAGAAAAGAAGGGCATGAAATAGAATAGAATAGATTCTTTGTTTGTTTTGGGGAGGGAGAGAGAGAAAGAGGGGCGTTAAAATAAATGGGAGGATTGGAATACGGAAGGGGTTTGTTTTTACGGGGAATGTGGAGATTCGTTTTGATTTATTTACTTTTTGAGGGGTGCTTGTATAATTTTTGATACAATCGATCCCATCGTGGAAGAAGAAAGATTAGTAGTCGTATCACTGAAGTTTGGGGAAGTATAGATATATCGACTTTTTGAATGGAATTCATCAATGGTGATGATGAAAACTAGGCAGACATTTTTAAATTTTGAATATGCATCTCTTTATTTGCCGGCCTAGGCTTTTCAGAAGTTCCTCTTTTGTTGAATGAGAAAAGGTAAAGAATATGATCATCTAGGATGATATGATAATGTCAGATGCCCACAACTATGACACACGGTAACTCGGGTTTGATATGGTTTAATTGCTAGGAATATATGTTAATAACATTCGTTAAAATGTGCAAATAATAAACTTGGATTCTACAAGTAATTAGACAGAACTCTGCTAGATGACTTGATTATGTTAAATGAGAAATTCCATAGTTCATCTTCCTCTCTTCTCCCCTTCTCTCTAATGATCTTCTTTGTCTTTGTTGGATATGTGCCTTAAATAGGTGAAGAAATCACCAAGAGCAAACGACATGTGTCAGGAGGTCACACGACCTTTCGGCCAAGCCGCACGACCTGTGTCGGGGTCTGGGCATTTTACAATATTTCATATTAGTTCAAGGACGCTCATAGGTCAGTTGTAGGCACTGAGATTCCCTTAAGTGTCCTAGACAATAAAGCAAACAATTGTACATGTTCCTCGTGATAAATTAAAGTCGTTCTTCGTCGTGGACGTAGTTAGCACGAATTGTCCTAGCGAACCACGTAAATCTTGTGTTCTTAATTGACTTCTTGTTCTGTTTCATTGTTCGTGAGGTAGGATTGTTACAAGAATCTATATTTTGTAGTTGAACCAGAGTTTTGAGTTTCTACATAATATTAGAGCTTTTGATGCTCGTCACACACTCATTTCCTTCTTCTGCATCTTCAATTTACCCCGTAGTGATGGCATATCATCATCTTCTTCATCGTTGGCGGCAACCAAGTTACCGACTAGTCTCGAGTTCTTCACATCGAATCTCAATTCTCTGCTTCAGGTAAAGCTCGACGGATCAATCTATCTTTTATGGAAGGATCAAACTGCAACAATTTTTGCTGCACATGGCCTTTGGATCGTGTTCTTGGCTGAGAGACAATCAATATGTAATCACTAATTCTATCGATGAATCTTCAGTTGCACCTAATCTTCTCTATTCCGAGTTATTTTCTGTTGATCAACACTTGAAGAGTCTTATGCTTGCATCAATTTCACTTTCAATGTTACAATTATTTCTTATTTGCGACACTCTCATTTAATTTGGCATGCTCTCTGATGGATGTGTGCACGAGGATCCTGTAAGGAAGATCCCAATGTACACCTGTAACAGAGAATAAGAACAAGAACAATGCATAGAGATATTGAGAGTAAGGGTAGGGTAAGAGTAAGCTCTTGCTAATTGTCTGAGAGAGAGAGAGACAGTATGATGATTAGCAAAAGATCCGAGAGCCGCCATAGAAGGCCAATGCTCCTATATATAGGGTATAAGAGTGACCGTTACGAGGGGTTAATGCGTCCGCAAGTGACGGCAAGATATCCGCCTCGTAACGGCACGTTCGCCTGAATATATAGGGAACATTACATGATTGTCCGTATATGTAGGGACCGTTCAAACGGTCAACCGCATATATATGACACGTTACACGATCATTAAATCTCTCAGACAGTTAACAAGGGTCGCGCACGACTATAGCCATGACTCGCGCGCGACGAGCCTTACTCTAACCTCCAAGCCACTTGAACCCTACAACTCATGTGCGGTTAGTGTCGAGGGCGACCCTGCCTCACAGACCCCATATGGATAAGTGCGAATATAAAGGTAATGATAGAGCAGTAGTGGAGTACCGTCGAACCTCCTGGATGGATGCCACGTGGGTAGTGATCGCTCTGTCTAGAATGCAGTATCTATATTAGCCCCCTTTTGCGCGCATGCCACACGGGTCGTTGTGTAAACTCGCAAAATCAGCTGTACGTAGCTCCACGCAGATTCCCGAATCAATTTGAATTAAATTCGAAAACCCTAGCCCCCAAAAGCAATCATCATTTCCTAGGTCTCTGTAATGCCGTGTAGCCTTTAATAGAGCGTGGCATGGCGTGGATTGCGAAAGACATCCACATATTTTCGCCGATTACCGAGGTAGTGATTGATCCGAAAAGATTTTGAAAGGTTGTGGTCTTCAAAAGACTCTATATAAACTCTTCCACTTCAACAGTTAGAACTTTTCACACCATTGTTATTGGCAAAGCTTATGAGCAGCAGAGAGAGTCTTCAAACTCAGATTGTGACCTTCAATCAACTGTTCGACTCTGCTATTCGAGCACTTCAAGCACTCATGAAACAACAAGGTTAGCAAATCTCCCCTTTTAATAACGTTGTCCTCATATTTTGCAATTCCAATCAAGTAGGCATGCAAATCTGGGTTTATCTTTGATGTTCATCGTCTTCATATTTGTGCTCCTTATACGACAGAAATGACTCGCACTAAGAGTTTGAAAGAAGCCGTCGATTTACCAGAAATTCCCAAGGACATGTGGTGCAAGGCCCCTTTTCTAGGTGGGTAAGATTTCTATCTGGCAACCATCAGGGCAACAGATCTTGAAGCATCCCCGTTAAAAAATTCTCTACAATTGACGCCTGAACCGGAGAGGGATGACTGGGATCTCGCCAACATCAACGACGTAAGCCGCTTTGGTCTCGAAGCTGGGTTGTATCCCTTCACTGACATTCTCCACCAAACCTTCACAGAGAAGCTAAACAGGATGAAAGAGTGGACGGAGTACATCCTCGAGCATTAGGGGGCCGAACATACTCGCGTCGGGATATATCATGTTGTCCGCGCGACTAAGGGGTCGAGCGTTAGGCTTGATAACGACATGCTTATGACCTTGTTTTCAAGGTATTCAAAGAAACCTCATACAATTCAATTCTCGACCTTCGAAGCTGATCCTACTCTCGAGGACGTGAAAATGCTGCTAGAACTTTGCTGCATGGGAAACGTGGACCCTTTGGCCTCTTTGGATTCGGACGCTGAGATCTCCCTCTTCGAACAGATTAAGGAGTGTATAGGGGAATTGAAAAAGACAACCACAAGATGGATCTCAACCACCCCTTCGGAGAACCATCTGCTAGTTAAAACAGGCGCGAAGAACCTATGGTCGAAGTGGATAACTTACTTCTTCCGCGACTTTGCAAAGCATAAGATTGCTCAAGCAATATTGAAGGAGGATAAGGACGTGCCAACTTCGCTTGCTCAAGCTATGGCTGCTAACATTTTGTTGTTTGAATATGCAGGCCTGAAGCAATCATCCTTAAAAATTGCTCAGGAAGGTAAGACTTTCATATCCCAAGACATTTGCGAGACTAATGGAAATGGTGCCAAAGGATAGGAAATAACTTCTTACTGAGATAACAAATCTCGTGGAGAGGATAAGCAACACAACTCCAGTTACCATTTCTCTTGCGAATGCACAATATCTCCTGGCGAGTGTCCAAGGTGCTCAACATGTCTCACGAAGCCGGCTCAACCTTGAATTCCTCGTTCAGAGGTTGAAAAAGATCTGCAATTCTTTCAGGCTCAGGTTCGCGCCCAAAAGGAAGCAATTGAAAAGGTTTAAAAGGCGAAAAAGGAGCATCAGCAACACAAGAGATATCTAGATCAGTGGGCTCAAGATTCTATAGCTTTAGGAGCTCAAGACTCGCTTTTCAAGAGCTTATTTGAAGATCCCCAGTAGTTTTTATGTAATATTCTTGAGTTGTGAGCTTTGAACATTTTGCTTATGTTGTCGTCAGCTCTTGTAATTCGAACAATGTTTTGTGAGCTTGACTCACTAGCTTGTATTTATCTAAGCTTTGCGCAGATATCAACTTGCATTCCTTGGAATAGACAGATCTTCTAACATTGTTGCTATTCAAGCTCATATGAGAGTGCTATTTGGGTTGATACGTTTTTTCAGGAACCTGCCATTTCAATAGATAGTTTTAAAGGACAGATAGTCTTTCGTTCACGTAGTGCTACTATCTAAGGAGATAGGCTTATTAAGTGCTATTATCTAGACAGGCATTGCTGCAATCTAAACAGGTAAGCTTAAGTTCGCATATCGATGTCATCTGAGCATGTAAGCTTATATCGAATTTCGCTACTTTTCTGAACATAAACTTTAGGCCACAATAGCTGCTATCTAGGCAGATAGACTTAACCAGAGAAATAGTTGCCATTCAAGCATATAGGTCTATGTTCGCATATGTTATCTAAGCATATAGTCTTATATCGGGTGTTGCTTCTATATGGACATATAGACTTAGATTGCATGTTGCTATTATCTAGACAGATAGCTCAGATTGAGGGTTGCTGCTATCTAGACAGATAGGCTTAGTATCGCATGTTGCTGTTATCTAGACAGATAGGCTTACATTGAGGGTTGCTGCTATCTAGACAGATAGGCTAAGTATCGCATGTTGCTGTTATCTAGACATATAGGCTTTAATTGAGGGTTGCTGCTATCTAGACACATATACTTAGTATCACATGTTGCTTCTGTTGGAATAGATGCCCTAGAGGCAATCTATTTTAGTATGAATTTGTATTTGGCTAGAAAATTCATTTATTATTTATTGGATATTTAATATAATGAAGTCCTTAGATTTACAATCGTGTTGTTTATCTTAAATATCCCTAGTCAAGTATAATGATCAATGGGACAATCATCTATAGACTAGTATGGGGTTGGATTGATATGGAGATATCACGATCCAACACATTGGTGTGCATGTTGCACTGGATTGACCCATCACCGAGAAGGCTACATACATGTTATGTTGAGTCACAAGTGCTTCTCGCGGTGCAATGGTATTGTCATCCTTAGACTTGAAGTCACTAGATATTCTAGTTGTGGATCATTGTGATCTTGGTAGCGTTAAACGCTACACCGTGACTGGGTAGTTATAAAGGCGTGTAGTGGATACAATGAGAAGCAAGCTTAGAGATCGTAGTGGACGTAGAGAGGATTTGCCCCTCCCACATAACGGGAGCAAATATCCTAGGCCACTCGAGGGATAGTGCTTATAGAATGTCTGGCCAGACTCAAATAAATCAATATATGGGATATTGATGTTATTTGCACGAATAAGGCTATTCCCATAGATCGAGAAACTATGGATTGGATATACGAGTGTGACTTGTATGTCTCGTGTCCAATCCGGATATGGAGGCAAAGGGATGAGACAATTACTTGTACAAAGGTTGTCTAGATGACTATTCTATTAGTTGGCTAGAATGGATGTTTTGCTAGAAACCGCTCCATATTAGCAAATAGTTGCTACCAACTAGATAGAACCTATGGGGTCACACGCTATATAGAGTTGTACTAGATTTGGGAATTAATTAATTGGATTAATTAATTAGAAGGATCACTTTGCAAACCCTTGCAAACTTAGTAGGGACTAATTTGCAAGGAAGGGACTAAATTGAATTCTAGTTGGACTAGAATAAGTCCTTTAGGTAGTTAACAAGGAGTTGTTGGACTATATAAAGGACCCTCCTTCCTTCCTTCCATATAACTTATGCTCATTAGTGAACATAACAAGAGTGGGAGAGAACAAAGGAGAGAGAGCAAGCAACAAGGAGGCCGAACCCGACCCCCTTGCCGCCGCCCTCACCCCGTCGGCCAAAAGAGGGCCGAAGCCCCTCTTTTTGTCTCGTTTTGCGTGATTCCTTCACCCTCCTCTTATTCCGGGCTAGCACCAAGGAGTTTGGGAGATCTAGGATCAACTCTAGGCGTGGATCAACTATAGAGAACGTGACACTATTCGCGTTTGAAGTCATCAAGGAGAACCCAAAGGTGTGTTTATGATTTCTTACCTTCACTATCGTTATGCATCTAGACTTGTGATCCTTGGAGGGTTTTGCATGGCTTTTATTTGATTATGCTTCCGTTTGCGCGTTCCATGAATCAAAACCCTACAGTGGTATCAGAGCCACAGGTCATAGAGCATAAACGTAGTTTATGTGTTACATTCTTGTTGTTTTACACCTTAATTTGATTGTTTATCGCGTAAAACAAGACAAATCAACCATGGGATGCAATTTGTCAAGAATTACTCATAACAAGATCCAATTTTTGCATTGGATGCATGAATTGGTGAGTTTGAGAAATTTTAGGATCTTAGATCTAGGGTTTGGGCATCCTTGGGGAAGAAGGAGTTCTCCCAAAACAAGGAAACAACCAAACTTGGGCTCCAAGCAAGGGAGTTGTTTTGGAAACAACTCCCAAGAGGAGGTTCGGCCCCCTAGGGACCGCCCCCCTTGCTTGCCGCCCAAGCTTGGCCGCCCTAAGGGGCCGGGCGGCCCTAACCCGCGGGCCTAGCTTGCGGGTTTTGGGCCGGGCCGGCCCTAGGGCCTTGTGGTTCACTTTAATGGGCCCGGGCAATTGGATTGTTGGGCCCATGGACCGTTTTAACCCTAGAAATCCTAAAATCAATTAAAATTGACCAAGCGCGTTAAAATTGGATTTTAACTGTTTATGTGCAAATCGCATGGTGATTGGATATGGCCTTAGGATGTGGTTTGATGTGGATGTTTAATTTTGTGGTTTGGTTTTACGGCCTGCGAGCTGATCAATTAATTGTAATAATTAATTAGGGTTTTATGGCCTGCGTGTAATACCCCGTCTAAATAGCAAGGGTAAAATTGTAATTTTAGTATTTAAATAAGAAATTAATTGAGAAAAATAAAGTTGGGTAGACTATTTCAAATTTTATAGCTAAGAAATTCTGGTGAGACTTTAGAAAATAATATATATTAGCAATAGCAAATTAAATTTAGACGGCTAAAAAAAAAAGAATTTAGTTGCAAAATAAATAAACAAATAAGTTGGGTGAGATATTGTGTTATTTTGTAGCTAAGAGATTTGTGGGTAAGATTTTAGAAATCGTTAGAAAAATATTCGAAAAATAAATAAACGGGCTTTTCTTTAAATATTTAGAATGATAGCGCGTATACGACCACCGCGAGATACTGCGTGTAGAATACACCCAATTACTCATACTTTTGATACCTCCACCACACCCAATTATTGCCAAAGCCTATTATTTTTTATTTTCAATTTCCAGAACCCACTTCTTCTTCTTCCTTTGCCTTCACGGCAAAGGACATCACCGCCACCAGCACACACCGCCCCACTCTCCACCGCCCTCAGCCTGGCTATAAAAGCCCTCACCCCCTTCCCTCGCATCACACAGCAGCAGCCTCCAAGTCCATAACCACAACCACCATCTCCACCATCGTCCCCTTCACCTTCACCACCACCGAGCTCCATCTCTCTCTCGGCAAGAGAAGCAACCCAGTTGCATATCTCTCCCTCTCTCACTCCCTGTTTCTCTCTGATCTCAGAAGACAACAACAACAGTAGGAGCAGTGGTAGCCGCAACCACTACCACCACCACAGCCGCCAACTTCGACGGCGGCAAGAACCCGAGAAAGACAAACCCACTGCCACAACCTTCATCTCTCCCTCACTCTCACCCTCTGTTATTCGAAGATCACACCAGAAGAACAGAGAGGGAGGCAGCTCCACCAACCCCGTCGTGGTTCCCGTCAGGTCAACCACCGAGAAGACCCACTTCACCACCTCCCTCTCTCTCCTCTTCGTCCCTCTCTCTCTCAGCCTCTCTTACTCGGTTGAGAACCCAGGAGGGGTCGGAGAAACCAGATAGTAGCAGCAGCAGTAGCGAAAGCCATCACTGCCGCCGCCGCCACCATTGATTCCGGCGACCCACTTGGCTGAAGCTCTGCCAAAGCACTGAAGGGAGGCGAATCCCTGGACCAGTTCGATTGCATGTCTGCTATACTGATTAATAAAAATTGTTTCAACATGAACGCCATAAACCCTACTAGGCGGAATTAGGGTTCATACCTGCGTCCAAGCTATCTGATGTAGGTCTGAAAACACTCCTGATCTTCTCCCGTATTCGTGAAGTTCCTCCTGGATGCAAGTGTGGGCTTGCTGCTTCCAAAATCCTTCTTGGCCTCCAGACGAATTGCTCTCACTCTCGAAACCCTAGATTTCGGTGTGTATCTCCAGCATCCGAATTCTGAAGACTAAGGACACTTATATAGGCTACGGGAGGGACCTGGAGGAGAAAATACGAATCAGGCTCCTAACTTTATTAGGACTTATGGTTCCACCCGAACCTAGTCCGAATACAGTTAATAACAGTTAGTACCACTAAATAACTGTTATTGCACTCCTGTCCATATTCTCAAAACTAATATTTCGAGCTCCTGTTATTAAATACTTATTATCTCCCCATGTTAAGATTACAGATATCCGTCGATTAAATTAATTACTGACTAATTCATTTAATCGACCTCTTCCCAATTCCTTGATCCTTACCACTTAACTTATTTGATATGTCCAGATTACCAAGTAATCTACCTGCAGGGTTTGACATAATCAAAACTTATAAGCTTCATCAAGGGGATATCATCAATCCCATAACCGGGACATGGATTCCTTCGATATATCAATCTACACCATGGACTCAATAGTATTACCCAACTCATCGAGGTTATTGACTCCGTAGGAATCTCACTCACTTGACTTGTCAAAGCAATAACTACTTAATACATGTGCACATTGACTATCTAAGGATTAAGAGAATAAGTAATCATAATAACCATGAGACATAGTTTGTCTTGTTATGTCAGTACAAAGACAATGATCTCAACTTGGTCCTGTTCAATATACACAAAGTATACTAGCACATTGAGTTGAAACTATAGTATGAACTATACCGTTTCCTGTAGCCAAGATAGACCTACTAAAACAATGTGCTACAATCTTTCCGATGGTTTGTCTAATTCCATCTAGATTGTGAACTCACAACTTTCATTCCACAAGAACCGAAGATAAGATCTTCTGTGTGTAAGCTATACTCTACACACCAGATCTTCTACTATGCAGAACAATAGACAACTATGAACAATAATAATATAATGCAAAAGCATTGCCCAAAACCATTCTCATAAATATCAAATTCATATAATCCAATACAAAAAGCATGGCTTTTAGTATTCAATCCAACAATCTCCCACTAAGACTCAAAGCCATGCAGCAACACACCTCAAACCCATTCCCTCTACGTGACCATCAAAAGCTTTAGCTGTCAAACACTTCGTAAATGGGTCTGCCAGGTTATCCGCTGATGCAATCTTCATCACTGCCACATCACCTCTGTGCACGATTTCTCTAATCAAATGATACTTACGCTCTATATGTTTTCCTTTCTTGTGAGCTCTTGGTTCCCTTGAGTTTGCAACCGCGCCGCTATTATCGCAATAAAGAGTCATAGCCGGTTGTGCACTCGGTACCACTCCAAGATCCATTAGAAAGTTTCTAAGCCAAACAGCTTCCTTAGCAGCTTCCGAAGCAGCCACATATTCAGCTTCCATGGTGGAATCAGCAATGCAAGACTGCTTGATGCTCCTCCAACTAATGGCTCCACCTCCTAAAGTGAAAACATATCCAGAGGTAGACTTCCTGGAATCCCTATCTGACTGAAAATCTGAGTCTGTGTACCCGATGAGTACAAGACTATTTTCATGGTAAACCAACATATAGTCTCGAGTCCTTTTCAGGTACTTCAATATATGTTTTACCGCAGTCTAATGTTCTCTGCCAGGGTTAGACTGATATCTACTAACCATGCCAACAGCAAAGCAAATATCTGGTCTAGTACATAACATCGCATACATGAGGCTTCCTACTGCAGAAGCATAAGGAACTGCTTTCATACTTTCTATCTCATCAAGTGTCTTAGGACACTGATCCTTAGATAGACTGATTCCATGTCTGAAAGGGATCAACCCTTTCTTGGAATCCTGCATGCTAAACCTTGCAAGAACAGTATCAATATAATTGGCTTGCGACAAGCCCAACATCCTATTTTTCCGATCTCGCATAAGCTTGATCCCTAGAACGTATGCTGCTTCTCCCAAGTCTTTCATATCAAATTGACTTGATAACCATACCCGCACACTAGATAATACACTCACATTGTTTCCAATGAGCAATATATCATCAACGTAAAGTATCAAGAATACCACAACGTTTTCTTTACACTTCTTGTACACACACGGCTCATCCGGACATTGATCAAAACCAAAAGATTTGATTTCCTGATCAAAACGGATGTTCCATGATCTAGATGCCTGCTTAAGTCCATAAATAGACCTCTTAAGCTTGCACAACTTGTGCTTCTGGCCCTTAGCTACGAATCCTTCTGGTTGCATCATATAAATGCACTCATCAAGACTTCCATTAAGGAAAGCTGTCTTGACATCCATTTGCCAAATTTCGTAATCGAAATGAGCCGCAATGGACAAGAGAATCCTGATACACTTAATCATGGCTACTGGCGAAAAAGTTTCCTCATAGTCGATCCCTTCTTTCTGAGTAAAACCTTTCGCAACAAGCCTTGCTTTGAAGGTTTCAACCTTCCCGTCTACCCCTCTCTTTTTCTTGTAAATCCACTTACAACCGATGGGTTTTACCCCATCTGTTTGATCTACAAGATCCCAGACCTGATTGGAGTACATAGACTCCATCTAAGAAATCATAGCCTTTTTCCACTTTTCCGCATCCGTACTTCCAACACCTTCATTATAGTTACTGGGATCAGTATCATGTTCATCAGGGACCTTGTCAAAAGACTCTCCCAAGTACATGTATCTGTCTGGTTTACGAGAAACCCTCCCACTACGACGAGGCTGTACTTGTGGTTCACTAGTAGTAACATTTTCCCCACTGCTCAATTGCGGCGGAATGTCACTACTATCTTGTGGATCACTAGTATTATCATTTCCTCCACTGCCCTCTTGCGGTGGGATGTCAACACTATTTTGTTGTGTATCACGAGTATCTACATTTCTCCAACCACCCAAAGGTAGTTGAATGTCGATATCATTTTCTTGTGGTATTTCTTCTTGTACAGTTGGTATATCATGACCTTGGACTACTTGATTTCCTCGCATTTCTTCCAGAACAATTTTACTTTTAGGCTTGTGATCCATAATATAGTCTTCCTCTAAGAATCTCACATTGGTGCTAACAATGACTTTCTGATCTTTCGGACTATAAAATAAACCACCCTTTGTTCCTTTCGGGTATCCTACAAAGACACGTACTTCTGTCCTTGATTCCAACTTACTTGTGTTCCCCTTCAGCACATGTGCTGGACTACCCCAAATCCGAACATGCCGTAGACTAGGCTTGCCCCCAGTCCAAAGTTCTGTGGGTGTAGTTGGTACTGACTTAGATGGAACCAAGTTCAGAATATATGCAGCGGTCTCTAAAGCATGCCCCCAAAAAGAAATTGGTAAATCTGAATAACTCATCATGGATCTCACCATTTCTAAAAGAGTCCTATTCCTTCGCTCTGCCACACCATTCTGTTGTGGCGTACCTGGAGCAGACAACTGGGATTGAATCCCTTGTTCCTCCAAGTAATCCCTGAATTGTCCCAAGAGGTACTCGCCACCTCGATCAGATCGAAATGACTTGATATATTTTCCCAGACGCTTCTCTGATTCTGCCTTAAAGATTTTAAATTTCTCAAAGGCCTCAGACTTATGCCGCATCAAATAAATATATCCATATCTTGAGTAATCATCAATAAAAGTAATGAAATACTCAAAACCTCCCCTCGCTTGGACATTCATTGGTCCACAAACATCTGAATGGATAAGCTCCAACAGTTCTTTGGCCCTATTACCCTTCGCCAAAAATTGCCTCTTGGTCATCTTACCTTATAAACATGACTCACATGCTGGTAGTGCCTCCACTTTTAATGAACCTAATGGTCCATTCTGAACCAGCCTTTGTATTCTGTTTATATTGATATGACCAAGTCGTAAATGCCAAAGATATGTTTGGTTTATCTCGCAACGTTCCTTTCTCTTTTTAGGTAAGCTATCCGAGTTATTCAGTTCATATAGCTGCGCTATGGGAGTCTCAGGATTTATAATGTAAAGACCATCCACCAATGTACCAGAACAAATAAAACGTTTATTTTTCTTAATAACCACAGAGTCATTAAAATAAACTGAATATTCATTCTTAACCAACTTAGAAACTGAAATCAAATTCCTTCTAATGGAAGGTACATAAAGACAATCTTTCAAAACTAAAATCCTATCATTCCCAAAATGTAAGAAACAAATTCCTATTGCAACTGCAGCTACTTTATTCGTGTTGCCCAAGTGTAGATAAATCTCGCCATCACTAAGTTGTCTGGTTTCCTGGAACCCCTGCAATGAATTGCAGACATGGTCAGTGGCTCCCGAATCTACACACCAGGTTCTAGTAGATCGAACCGCTAAACATGATTCAACTATTAGTGAAAGAGATATACCTGAGTTGTTCTGGATTGGACGAGCCAGGAACTTTGGAAATTGCTTCTTCCAATGCCCTCTCTGGTTACAGAGGAAACACTTGCCTTTCGGCTTTCCCAATGTCCCCTGAGGAGCAAGTGCTTGCTGTGGCCCACGAGCTATTCCTTGAGGTGCCGGAGCAACCTTCGGAACTACTGCTTGTGCAACTTTCTTCTTCTTCTTAGCCCTAGGGTTAGAAGCAGAAGCCTTTTCAGCCACCATTACATTAACCGGTTTCTGTAGGAGTCCCTCAGCTGCTTGAAGCTCCTTTAACAATTCAGCTAAAGAATAAGTCTTTTTGTTCATATTATAATTTAGCCGAAAACTGTTAAATGAATCAGACAGCGTCATGAGCACGATATCGACCTGAGTTTCCTCATCGATCACAGCTCCAAGGATCTCTAGTTCACCTAGAAGACTTATCATCTTCAGAACATGATCCCTTACAGAGGATCCTTCAACCATTTTTGTGTTCATGAGGTTTTTCATAGCAACCTGCCTGGCAGCACGATCCTGATCCCCAAACATCTCTTTGAGGTTCTCCATGATCTCAAGGGCAGAGCCCATGTTCTCATGCTAATGCTGCAACACATTAGACATGGAGCCTAATATGTAGCATTTAGCCATCTGATCGGCTTTCTGCCACCTCTTATAAGGCTTGGCTTCTTCCTCAGAAGCCCCTTCTAGAGGTTCTGCAGGACAATCCTCAATAAGCACAAATTTGTAATCCTCAGCAGTTAGCACAATATTCAAATTCCTCTTCCAATCAATATAGTTTGATCTAGTGAGTTTGTTTTGATTCAAGAGAATAGATAGTGGGTTGAATGAGTTCGACATTTTGAACCTGAGAATCATGTAAATAAAACATATAAGGGCAATGTAAACCACCAGTAGTCTAACACACATAAAAATAGTATGCCACGATGGGTGGACGTCTACCATTCATTCTATAGTTAGACATGGTACCTTTGGTCCTGCAAGCCATAGCAGTGACTCCGATGGGGAGGATACAATAACTTACATCTAAGTGTATACCATCATTTTACTTCTAACCCATTACCCCATTACATGCCTCTCAGATGGAGAGATGACACATAAACAGTAATTATTAGAAGTATCCTTATAGGAACTTATACCAGTGATACTGTAGTGGTTATGTTCGATAAGAAGGTTAACTTCAAGGCTAACACACAAAACCAACTACATCACTTATAAATCAATGATGGAGACCGCGGGATCTATAAGCACTAGAATCCCTCTCCCACTTAGTTGTTTGAACAATTTAATACAAATTAAATTTATATATCCATGTTGTCCATGATTAAAATGCAAGCATTCAGAATAATCATACACATAGATACAATCAAACATGTAATAAGCATTCAACCACACACAGCCCTGCTATTATGGTCGGAGCTTCTTTAGTCGGGTCAGCAAGACCCATCTGACCCAGCGACACGGGGATCGACCTTCCCGGTAAGGTCGCCGAAAAACTTTTTCCGAAAAACGCCATGCCGTCACTGTGGAAAACTTGACGATCTGCAATCTTTCGTCCTTCTGTCTCCACTAATATTACAGTAACCCTAGTCTCCATGGATTCCGCAAATCAATCTGTAACAGAGTACCAGAGACTGCTACAGATTTTCAATGCCACCAAAGAGCTCACACGTTCATCTAATACTGGAATAAGAGAACCTAGGGTTTACTATTACATAAGTTTACAAATCTTTTTCATCCACGAAAAACAGCGTGGGAACCAAAACCAAATCAAACCACATACATCAAACAATATGACCATAATAGCAGGACACGATTCAACCTGCAAAACAAAGTTAGACATCGCGATCTTCCTACTCTAACATGCATAGCCGGTTCAATTATTGGACAACATGGATGTATAGCAGATATGCAGAGTCGAACGGGGCTCTGATACCAATTGAAGGGAGGCGAATCCCTGGACCAGTTCGATTGCATGTCTGCTATACTGATTAATAAAAATTGTTTCAACATGAACGCCATAAACCCTACTAGGCGGAATTAGGGTTCATACCTGCGTCCAAGCTATCTGATGTAGGTCTGAAAACACTCCTGATCTTCTCCCGTATTCCTGAAGTTCCTCCTGGATGCAAGTGTGGGCTTGCTGCTTCCAGAATCCTTCTTGGCCTCCAGACGAATTGCTCTCACTCTCGAAACCCTAGATTTCGGTGTGTATCTCCAGCATCCGAATTCTGAAGACTAAGGACACTTATATAGGCTACGGGAGGGACCTGGAGGAGAAAATACGAATCAGGCTCCTAACTTTATTAGGACTTATGGTTCCACCCGAACCTAGTCCGAATACAGTTAATAACAGTTAGTACCACTAAATAACTGTTATTGCACTCCTGTCCATATTCTCAAAACTAATATTTCGAGCTCCTGTTATTAAATACTTATTATCTCCCCATGTTAAGATTACAGATATCCGTCGATTAAATTAATTACTGACTAATTCATTTAATCGACCTCTTCCCAATTCCTTGATCCTTACCACTTAACTTATTTGATATGTCCAGATTACCAAGTAATCTACCTGCAGGGTTTGACATAATCAAAACTTATAAGCTTCATCAAGGGGATATCATCAATCCCATTACCGGGACATGGATTCCTTCGATATATCAATCTACACCATGGACTCAATAGTATTACCCAACTCATCGAGGTTATTGACTCCGTAGGAATCTCACTCACTTGACTTGTCAAAGCAATAACTACTTAATACATGTGCACATTGACTATCTAAGGATTAAGAGAATAAGTAATCATAATAACCATGAGACATAGTTTGTCTTGTTATGTCAGTACAAAGACAATGATCTCAACTTGGTCCTGTTCAATATACACAAAGTATACTAGCACATTGAGTTGAAACTATAGTATGAACTATACCGTTTCCTGTAGCCAAGATAGACCTACTAAAACAATGTGCTACAATCTTTCCGATGGTTTGTCTAATTCCATCTAGATTGTGAACTCACAACTTTCATT
The DNA here is from genome assembly GCA_023055425.1 of Linanthus parryae. Lineage (NCBI taxonomy): Eukaryota > Viridiplantae > Streptophyta > Magnoliopsida > Ericales > Polemoniaceae > Linanthus > Linanthus parryae. The sequence goes on along the minus strand of JALGPY010000007.1, from coordinate 67,731,642 downwards.
CCACAAGAACCGAAGATAAGATCTTCTGTGTGTAAGCTATACTCTACACACCAGATCTTCTACTATGCAGAACAATAGACAACTATGCACAATAATAATATAATGCAAAAGCATTGCCCAAAACCATTCTCATAAATATCAAATTCATAAAATCCAATACAAAAAGCATGGCTTTTAGTATTCAATCCAACAAGCACACCCAGCGACCACCAGCACTACCACTAGACTCCTAAGGCCCCGACTAAGTCAGCAGAAGGCCCAGAACCGGCCAAGAAGCCATTATTTCCGGCGGGTGAGCTTCGAAGTCCGGCGACTCCGATTCGAGACCTCGACCCGACGCATATCTCAACGGTTTCCGGCCATCTTTGGCCTAGGTATGTGCTATACCCTCTGTTTAGTCATTCTACATAATCAAAACCAGAAGTTGATAGCTAGATTCACGATTAGAAGAGCTAAAACGGGCTGTTCTTGAAAAAGGGGGTCAAAGTGTAATTTTCAGAAATGTTTTAACATGTTATAGGGGGGACTGTTTGATATTTTCAGAAACTAAGGGGTGACTAGTGTCTTTTAATATAACTGTTTTAATATAAATAAGGTTTTTGTTGATTCTAAATATAATTTAGAGTTTATATAATTAAACTACACTTTTAGATAATAATAATAATAATAATAATAATAATAATAATAATAATAATAATAATAATAATAATAATAATAATAATAATAATAATAATAATAATAATAATAATAATAATAATTTTGGGTTTAACAATGATTTATAAAACTAGTAGCTTTTGTTCTCATCTCGGAAAATTTATTCGGTTGAAGAAGTTGTAAACGGATTGTTTGAAACTAAAATAGAAATGTTTTTGTAAAAAGCTTTTAGTAAGTATTGTTTCATCACTTAGTCTATAAAATGGGTTATTAAAATTGTAAAATTAGACTTTTCTAAATATTATAGTGTCGTGTAAAGATTTTCTTAAAAACATCACTTTGTCGTTGCAGTTCAAATTAGTTCTTAAGTGTAATTTCTTTAGTTCATAATTTTATTAATCTAATTAGTCACTTTTAAATAATAATAATAATAATAATAATAATAATAATAATAATAATAATAATAATGATAATAATAATAATAATAAGAATAGTTGTTTAAAAATAGATGAGTTGTTTCATTTCTAGGAAATTATAAATAGGTAATAAAACGATAGAAATATGAATAGTGGGGTTTAAGTTGATATAAATACTCTTTAAGGACTTATAGCATTTTATTTGGATATTTGTTGACGTAGAAGACACGATTTGTAGGTGACGTCTTTGTAGGCCCGAGCCACTGCTAGGATGTGCTTTTGCTACGGAAAGTAAGGTAAGTGAACATGCCAAGCCTTGCGTGCCAAGCTCCTTTCGTGTCGCAAGTTGATTTTAATAATTGTCTCGAAAAGTGTTTGTTATTTATTTATTTGTTTATTTCAGTTTTCCTTACATTTTAAAGAAGTTGTTTTGCTTAAAATTGTCACACGAGAAATTATAATAATGCGTAATTAACTTAAAGTGGAAAGAGTTGTACGGGAGAAGCGTATTATTGCCGTGTTGACTTGGCTCACTCGGCCTGTGATTAGATTGGTCGTGTTGGCTTCGTCCACTCGACCCGTTTTTATTTTAACCCGGTCGCAACCTGCCGGGTCGCTCCATGTACTCACCTCTCTGGCCGCGAGGAGTCTTAGGGGGGTGCCGGCACTTAAGGTCATGGCTGCTAGTGATAGTATAGTAGATTCTTCCCCGTATCAACACAGTTAATAATACAGTTTCTATGAGATTTGGATATTTAAGAAAGAGAAGAAGAAAGAGATTGGGACTAATTCTCCCCGTTTGAAAGTTGAGAAAAGAAGATCTAAAGAATGAGAATTTTACTGGATGCACCAGGTTCACTTCTTACAGTTTTACAATTTATATTTGAGTACCTGATTTACTCTGCAAGCTTATATTTTATTTCCTCTTTATATTTATTGTGAAAAGAAAGTTATGCTTCGTCTTCTGTTTTACGAGCTTGGGTGTCACTTACTCAGTATTTCCATGCTGACTTTGAAAACTGCGGTTCCTGTTTTCCTTCCCACCGCAGGTTTAGAAGCTGGAGACTAAGGGGTAGCCGGGTACGAGACTCACCTAGGAGGATGACGTCACAAGCAGAATCTAGTATAGTTTGCAAAGATCTTGTAGTAGTTTTGGACACTCTTGTATAATATCTAGAGACTTATGTAAAGTTAAATATTATGCAATGAATAAAGAAGTTGGGATGTTATGCTTTTGATTTCCGCCGTTACTTTTAGCATCGCCCTCCCGGTCTTGTCCGAGCCAGATAAGGGGGTTGTTGCACTGCGTGCCATTTTTTTCTCAACTTGTGAGATTTATTTTATTTAGTATAGATATTAGCTAGTGCTAGATAAAGTAGATTGTTAGCCAAGATTGAAGAAAAGAAGCCCAAAGCCAAAGAAGCCACAAAAGATGGAGCATGGAGCATGGAGCATTCCACATGACTATGAAGAATGGACCAAAAGATCAAGACGCATGGAGATGTGTTTGCTTAGGGTTCATAGATAATTCCATTGGCTTGGAATTATCTTAGTCTAGAAAAGGCCATATCCACATCACGTTTAATTTCTGTTATGTGGTTGTTTATTTATTGTCTTATTATTTGTGTGGTTGGTGTATGGATGATGCATGCAATTAGGATAATAAGATAATTAGACAACCCGGATCTATTATTTGGAGTTGTGCCCAAACTCAAATAGATAGATTAGTTGATATTGATCAACAAAACAATTAAAATTGAATTTAAAATCCCTCAAATTTTAAATATTGTGTTCTTGCCTTCTCGTTATTTAAACACTCATTATCATCATTATTTATCAAGTTCGTGCGTGCCAAAGCATGGCGAATTGGTTCATAATGATGGAATGCGATGACACGTAACAATGTGCAATTGTTTAGATAAGAGGTTGAACACAACTAGGCTATTAATTTGATTAAGAAACCTAGAGGAAATCAATTGGGATTATCCATATGGATGGATAAATAAGTAGTTATTTGCCCGATTGAACCAAGAGTTGCATATGGGATGCAATTGGAATTGTTCCTACCTAAAAGTAGTCAAATTATGGGTGACTTGCCAAAGCAAGCTCATAAGGAGATGAAAAGATGGATCTTGGCCCACTAGAAAATATAAAGATATTTTCCGCATTAATATCTTGAGGGTTATTAATCCGTAGAAAAATAGTGGGAGCTATATTTAATAAACTAGCCATTATTAAATATAGTCAAAAATTCACAAATACTAAAACTTGCGTATTTTCCTTTTTGTAGAATTCCAAATGGCAAACAACTCATCGAGTTCACAACATTCCCTACGATCTGTCCTTGAGAAGGACAAGCTCTCTGGAACCAACTTTCTTGATTGGTACAGAAACTTGAGAATTGTTCTCAAGCAAGAGAAGAAACTGTACGCAATAGAGGAGCATGTTCCAGAAGGTCCAGAGAACCAGACACCTGCTGCCTTAAAGGCGTATCAAAAGCGTGTTGATGACGCTAATGATGCGGCCTGCCTAATGCTTTGCACCATGACCTCTGAGCTTCAGAAGCAACACGAGAACATGAATGCTGTCGATATGATCGAACATCTAAAGCAGCTCTTCCAAGAGCAGGCGAGGGTAGAGAGGTATGAGGTCTCAAAGGCACTGTTCAAATGTCATCTGGCAGAAGGGAAACCGGTGGGACCCCATGTACTCCGAATGATCGGGTACTTAGAGAATCTCGCCAGGCTTGGGTTCCCGGTCGGCCAAGAGTTGGCAACCGATCTCGTGTTGCAATCGTTGCCCGAGAGTTATGGACAGTTCATTATGAACTATAACATGAACGAGATCGTTAAACCACTGCCAGATTTGCTCAACATGTTGAGGACGGCTGAACAGAGCATCAACAAGAGTAAGGGCAAGGCCATTATGATGGTGCAGAAAGGAAAGGGCAAAAGGTTTGCCTCTTCCTCCAAGGGCAAAGGCAAGTCAGTTGCCAAGTCCAAGGAACAAGCCCTTAAGCGTGTTGGTGGCATTGCCAAGGTCGTGACTAAGGGTGAGTGTCACTACTGCAGTCAACCTGGACACTGGAGGAGGAACTGCCCAAAATATCTGGAGGACAAGAGGCTTGGAATAGTGATTCCACCACCACCAGGTATTTTTGTTGTAGATGTCAATTTAACTGTCTCTACATCATGGGTATTAGATACTGGATGTGGATCTCATATTTGTCGAAATATGCAGGATCTAAAGAGAAGTAAAAGATTGGCTAAAGGGGAGGTAGATCTGCGCGTTGGGAATGGAGCAAAGGTTGCTGCGTTGGCCACAGGCGTGTGCGAGCTATCTCTGCCTTCAGGATTAGTTTTAGAATTAAATAATTGCTATTTTGTGCCTGCTATGAGCAGAAACATTATTTCTATTTCTTGTTTGGACAAGGAAGGTTTTATTATTTCAATAAAGAACAATTGTTGTTCCTTTTATTTGAATAATATTCACTATTTTAGTGCGCAATTATTTAATGGACTTTATGTCCTTGATCTAAGCAATCCTGTCTACAACATTAATACCAAGCGGATTAAAATAAATGATTTAAATCCTGCTTATTTATGGCATTGTCGTTTAGGCCATCTAAATGAGAAACGTGTATCTAGACTCCATAAGGATGGACTACTAGACTCATTTGATTTTGAATCATATGAGACATGTGAGGCTTGTTTATTGGGAAAAATGACGAAGTCCCCTTTCAATAAGAAAGGTGAAAGGACTAGTGAGCAATTGGCGCTCATACATACCGATGTGTGTGGGCCATTTGCCACGCCTGCCAGGGGTGGTTATGTCTACTTCATTACATTTACTGATGATTACAGTAGATATGGATTTGTGTACCTTATGAGGGCAAAATCCGAATCCTTTGAAGTGTTCAAAGAATTCAAGAATGAAGTAGAGAAGCAACTTGGAAAAAGTATCAAGGCTGTACGATCGGATCGTGGAGGAGAATACTTGAGCCAAGAGTTTGACGAATATCTTAGAGAGTGTGGGATCGTGTCCCAACTCACTCCACCCGGAACGCCACAATGGAATGGCGTGTCCGAGAGGAGGAATCAAACCCTATTGGATATGGTTCGATCTATGATGTGTCAAACCGATCTTCCATTGTCATTTTGGGGCTACGCTCTATTAAGTGTAGCTTTCACCATTAACCGTGTTCCATCTAAATCAGTCATGAAGACACCATATGAGATGAGGAGTGGGAGGCGTCCCACACTGTCGTTCATGAGGATTTGGGGCTGCGATGTCTATGTAAAGCGTTTACAATCAGACAAGCTAGGGCCTAAATCGGATAAGTGTAAATTTGTGGGGTACCCTAAGGAAACTAAGGGATACTACTTCCACAATCCAACCGAGAACAAAGTGTTTGTTGCTCGGACCGGCGTGTTTCTAGAAAGAGAATTTGTCTCTAAAGAAGCAAGTGGGAGGAATGTAGAACTTGAAGAAGTTCAAGAACCACAAATCACTGAACCGATTATGGAACATGAACAGGAATCACAAGCAGTTGTGGAGCCACCTGTTCAGGTAACACAAGAGCTTCGTAGATCTAGTAGAGTGCGCCAGGAACCTGAGAGGTACGGACTTCTCGTAACGGATTCCGGTGACACAATGCTCATAGATGATCAGCCTACTACCTATGAGGAGGCCATGAGTGGCCCAGACTCAGAGAAGTGGCTTGAAGCCATGAGATCCGAGATGGAATCCATGTATACCAACAAAGTATGGACTTTGGTGGAACCACCTGATGGGGCGCGGCCCATAGGGTGCAAGTGGGTCTTCAAGAAGAAGATCGACATGGATGGTAATGTGATTACCTATAAGGGCCGATTGGTGGCTAAAGGATTCAGACAGATTCATGGTATTGACTATGATGAAACCTTTTCACCAGTCGCTATGACCAAATCCATCCGAATCCTACTTGCAATTGCAGCATACTACGACTATGAGATTTGGCAGATGGATGTCAAAACAGCATTCCTTTATGGGAATCTCCTCGAGGACGTGTATATGATACAGCCGGAGGGTTTTGAGGATCCAAAGCAAGCCAACAAAATCTGTAAGCTGCAACGATCCATTTATGGATTGAAGCAAGCTTCTAGGAGTTGGAATCGACGTTTTGATGAAGTGGTCAAAGAGTTTGGCTTCATCAGAAACGAAGATGAGTCTTGTGTCTACAAGAAGGTTAGTGGGAGCTCTGTAGCTTTTCTGGTCTTGTATGTGGATGACATACTACTCATTGGAAACGACATTCCTATGCTGCAATCTGTGAAAGATTGGCTAGGAAAGTGTTTCTCAATGAAGGACTTAGGGAAAGCAGCCTATATACTCGGTATAAAGATCTATAGAGATATATCTAAGAGGTTGCTAGGCCTAAGTCAAAGTACATATATTGACAAGGTGTTGAAACGGTTCAACATGCAAGATTCCAAGAAGGGATTCTTGCCCATGTCGCATGGAATCACTCTTTCGAAGAGTGGTTGTCCTTCCAATGGGATTGAGAAGGAACGCATGAGTAGGATTCCCTATGCCTCGGCCATAGGATCTATCATGTACGCCATGTTATGTACTAGACGAGATGTGTCATATGCCTTGAGTATGACAAGCAGATACCAATCCAATCCGGGTGAGAGTCACTGGATTGCTGTCAAGAACATCCTAAAGTACTTGAGAAGAACTAAGGATGCCTTATTGATATTTGGCGGTAAGGAAGAGTTGTGTGTAAGGGGTTACACTGATGCAAGCTTCCAAACCGACAGAGATGACTTTAGATCACAGTCGGGATATGTGTTTTGCCTGAATGGAGCAGCGGTGAGCTGGAAGAGTTCAGAGACGGTAGCTGATTCTACAACAGAGGCTGAGTACATTGCTGCAAATGGCGCAGCAAAGGAGGCTGTTTGGATCAGAAAGTTTGTTTCTGAACTTGGTGTGGTCCCTAGCATTGCGGATCCAGTGGAGTTGTTCTGTGACAACACTGGGGCGATCGCGCAATCAAAGGAACCAAGATCGCACCAGAAGTCCAAGCACGTGCTCAGGAAGTTTCATCTGATTCGAGATATTATCGATAGAGGAGACGTTCGGATATGCAAGATTCCCACAGATGATAATCTGTCAGACCCGCTTACAAATCCTCTCACGCAGTGGAAGCATGAAGGGCACACTAGGAGTATGGGCATACGAGATGCGCCAGATTGGCTCTAGTGCAAGTGGGAGACTGTTGGAATAGATGCCCTAGAGGCAATCTAGTTTAGTATGAATTTGTATTTGGCTAGAAAATTCATTTATTATTTATTGGATCTTTAATATAATGAAGTCCTTAGATTTACAATCGTGTTGTTTATCTTAAATATCCCTAGTCAAGTATAATGATCAATGGGACAATCATCTATAGACTAGTGTGGGGTTGGATTGATATGGAGATATCACGATCCAACACATTGGTGTGCATTACGGAATGTTGCACTGGATTGACCCATCACCGAGAAGGCTACATACATGTTATGTTGAGTCACAAGTGCTTCTCGCGGTGGAATGGTATTGTCATCCTTAGACTTGAAGTCACTAGATATTCTAGTTGTGGATCATTGTGATCTTGGTAGCGTTAAACGCTACACCGTGACTGGGTAGTTATAAAGGCGTGTACTGGATACAATGAGAAGCAAGCTTAGAGATCGTAGTGGACGTAGAGAGGATTTGCCCCTCCCACATAACGGGAGCAAATATCCTAGGCCACTCGAGGGATAGTGCTTATAGAATGTCAGGCCAGACTCAAATAAATCAATATATGGGATATTGATGTTATTTGCACGAATAAGGCTATTCCCATAGATCGAGAAACTATGGATTGGATATACGAGTGTGACTTGTATGTCTCGTGTCCAATCCGGATATGGAGGCAAAGGGATGAGACAATTACTTGTACAAAGGTTGTCTAGATGACTATTCTATTAGTTGGCTAGAATGGATGTTTTGCTAGAAACCGCTCCATATTAGCAAATAGTTGCTACCAACTAGATAGAACCTATGGGGTCACACGCTATATAGAGTTGTACTAGATTTGGGAATTAATTAATTGGATTAATTAATTAGAAGGATCACTTTGCAAACCCTTGCAAACGTAGTAGGGACTAATTTGCATGGAAGGGACTAAATTGAATTCTAGTTGGACTAGAATAAGTCCTTTAGGTAGTTAACAAGGAGTTGTTGGACTATATAAAGGACCCTCCTTCCTTCCTTCCATATAACTTATGCTCATTAGTGAACATAACAAGAGTGGGAGAGAACAAAGGAGAGAGAGCAAGCAACAAGGAGGCCGAACCCGACCCCCTTGCCGCCGCCCTCACCCCGTCGGCCAAAAGATGGCCGAAGCCCCTCTTTTTGTCTCGTTTTGCGTGATTCCTTCACCTTCCTCTTATTCCGGGCTAGCACCAAGGAGTTTGGGAGATCTAGGATCAACTCTAGGCGTGGATCAACTATAGAGAACGTGACACTATTCACGTTTGAAGTCATCAAGGAGAACCAAAAGGTGTGTTTAAGATTTCTTACCTTCACTATCGTTATGCATCTAGACTTGTGATCCTTGGAGGGTTTTGCATGGCTTTTATTTGATTATGCTTCCGTTTGCGCGTTCCATGAATCAAAACCCTACAGCTTCTATCTAGACGTATATGCTTTAATTGAGAGGCAAGCAATTGACTATGAATTATTGTAGACAGAGCAAAAAAGTAAGTGACACACAAAAAGTTGATAAGCGATCTCTCATATGGGAGAGTCATTTATCATTAATAGAATCTTTATGTGAGGAGATTAGCAAAATACAACTTACGTTTGCAAGAAATATTTCAAGGGTAGTACTTCATCAACCATCGCATATTGGTCGGATTGGGAGTTGTTGCAGTCCCATGACATCACAAGATCACGCAGTAGCCACTTCTTTTCCCTTTGGCTCTTTCTCTGAATGGAATGGCAACAGATTGTTGCGCACATCTTTAGTGGGGTCGTCGATGGTCAAATCCCCTTCTCTCATCTTCCTATCCACCAGTCACTTCAACTTCTTGCATTCTTTTGTTGGGTGCATCACTCGGCCATGGCACTCGCACCACTTTGGGTCCCTCAGTTGTTCTCCGGTGGGTTTACTCTCAAGTGCCGGTAGGATCCCATCTCTCCGCCACTGCTTGCATAGGCTTGTTATTTCCCCAATTGAACATGGCAATGGGGGAGGCCCTTTTGGTGGAACTCGTTTTCGTTTCTGCGTTGAGACTGCGTTCACCTCAACCTCTCACCCTCGCTTGTAGTTGAACCTCCCGATTTTGAAACTAGAGCCTCCTGATGCTCGATTATTCGAGTATCTCTACTTCTGTTTCTCCACGGGGGCTCGATGTTCTTAATACAGTCAATCAATTTGAAAAAAGTAGGCATCTTCAAATTAATCAACATACCTTTGTACTCGTCTCGCATGCCTTGGAGACAAATTTCAAGAAGGCGACTCTCAACCACCTCATCCACTCATTCCAGCGACTTGGTCCTGAATTTCTTTATGAAGGCGACGCTTTCTTCATCATGCTTCTGGTGCATGCGCGACAGATGTATTGTGGTGACCTTCTCCTCAATATGGAAAAACTTGGTGTAGAAATTCTTAACCATGTCTTCCCATGTCTTGATGGAACCTGCCTCTAGAGTCATGTACCATTTGTACGCGACGGGTCGCAAACATTTTGGGAATTCGCGCATCAGCAGCTGTGGGTCAATCCCGTATGGCCCATCATATCAACGAATCACATTACATGTTCTTTCACATTTCCGTTAATCTCATCGAATTTCTCCTATTTTGTTGCCTTGTACCCAATAGGGTTAGGCATCAGGTAGATGTCGCACGGGATTGGTGGTGCGCTGTCGACTTTGGGAATGACGGTGTCTGTGAAGCACTGGTTCGCGAGGAAGCTATCCAAGCGCTGTTCCAAAGATGTCACATTAGCGGACGAGCTTCCTCCTGGGGTCGACGATGGGGTAGCAACGAATCCAGGTATGTAGGGCATGCTAGGATCATAAGGAGCTGGAGAGGTGTAATTGGCTTGGACCCCAGTCGCGTGTGATGACATTATTGGGTATGATGGTAGGTTTCTAGTAGATGCGCGTTCGGGTTGAAAACCAGGTGCGAGTGGGGTTTCCGATGGCAATCTCGGCAGTTGAGGTGGAAGCCTAGAGGGAAGTGGTGGTTGCTAGTTTTTCGGGGCATGAGTGAGTGTCGCGGTTGCTCCTGGAGGGGCTAGAATCCCAATAGGGGGGGGGGGTTTGTGCAAGTCCTCCCAGAATGGCTATAATCTGGGATATCTAGGCAATTGGAGCCCTGGCTTGGCTCTGAATCATCGCATTCAGCGCCTCCAATCTCTAATTATTTCCCGACATTACTTGCGCTTGGACATTGGTGTTGGTGGTGATGGATTGAGCCTCCCCTCTTGAAACTCCTTCTGAGGGCTACTGGTGGCCTTCATTATGGTCGTCGTCGCCAGACATGGTGGCAGAAGGTTGGCTGGAGAGCTTTGAAGGTGGTTTCACGTCGGGTTCACCAATGTGTGCACGAGGATCCTGTAACGAAGATCCCAATGTACACCTGTAACAGAGAATAAGAACAAGAATAATGCACAGAGAGATTGAGAGTAAGTGTAGGGTAAGAGTAAGCTCTTGCTAATTGTCTGAGAGAGAGACAGTATGATGTTTAGAAAAAGATTAGAGAGCGTCATAGAAGGCCAATGCTCCTATATATAGGGTATAAGACTGACCGTTACGAGGGTTAATGCGTCCACAAGTGACGGCTATATATCCACCTCGTACGGGCACGTTCACCCGTATATATAGGGCACGTTAAATGATCGTCCGTATATGTAGGGACGTTCAAACGGTCAACCGCATTTATAGGACACGTTACACGATCATTAAATCTCTCAGACAGTTAACAAGGGTCGCGCGCGAGTATGGACATGGCTCGCGCGCGACGAGCCTTTCTCTAACCTCTAAGCCACTTGAACCCTACAAATCCCCCGCGGTTAGTGTCGATGGCGAACCTGTCTCACAACCCCCATATGGATAAGTGCGAATATAAATGTAATGATATAGTAGTAGTGGAGTACCGTCGAACCTCCTGGATGGCTGCCACGTGGGTAGTGATCGCTCTGTCTCGAATGCACTATCTACAATGGACACACCAAAAGCACTCAAAAAGTTATTGTAACTGTAAAAATTAGTGTGGTTGAACCTTTACCGTAATTTCACGGTGTCTATCGTAGGTTTCCCTGATAAGTCCAGGTATATTGATCCCAAAAGGCTTGCAAGTCAAAGTTCACTATCTAAAGTAGGGAAGCGAGTTTGTTTGATTGTCGCTGCAAAAGTAGTTGCAAGAAATTAAAAAAAAGGTAATTAACAGAGAGAATTGATTGAAGAGAAAAATGATTAGGACGTTTAGTCGATGCACTGAACATGCTTGGACCTTGTTCTATGTCTGCCGTATTCTACGGGTCGCCAAGCCGTAAAATACACTAACATATATAGATAATGCAGTGACTTCATATGGTAGAATCACAACACCATTGTCACTATGAGAAGTACTTGTGACATTCAAATAACACCCATGTAGGCTCTGTTTGGTTGGTGATAAAACATTTTCCTGTAAAACGTTTTCCCTTATTTTGGTGTTTTGGTGCTGTTTGGTTGGAGGTAAAATATTCTCCTGTAAAATGTTTTCCCTCAAATGATGTAAAATGATTTACACATTTCAAATTATGTAAGCCATTTTTGGGAAAGTGAAGAAGCACAACAACTCATACTAACACCTCCACCATCAGTACCCACCACTACCACCTACCTCCACCTAGACCCATTACCGCCACCCACCTTCACCGCCACCCATCACTGTTACCTTCGTCACGTCCCACTGTTTTGGCAAGGAATTTCCCAAAATAACACCGTTTGATACTATAAATACCAAAATACCACCATTTTAATAAAAATGCCAAAATACCACTATTTTAAAAGCTCAATTTGATCCCTCGACTTTAACACCTAAACCCTCATTTTCATCTTGAGTTGCTGTCATGGGCAGACCGGGCAGCACTGAAACCTCGTGATGGAAACCAGGATTTTATGCAAAAAAAAATACATAGTTTATATCACTAGCATTGATCTAAACGACTCTTCTTTCTATAGACAATTTTTTGTCCAGTTTAGTTTTTATCATTTAATTTTTTTAGAGAATAAATCGTATAACTCTTAAATATTTATTATAATGACGGTAATAAATTTAAAGTCCTCTTCTTCCCATGTTAAATTTAGGCCTCCTCCGTTCAACAAAAAAATAAAATAAAATAAAATAAAAATTAGGGCCTCCACTACGAGAAGACAAATCACATGGATCTCTTTGACCTTAGCAGAGAACCCTATGTTTTTCTAGCTAACCCAATCTCGTCCATTGTACAAGTAGCTAAATGGTTCCTTCAATGACTCTTGAAATTGTTACGTACTCTAATACTTGCTCCAGCAACCACAACTCAAAGTTTTCTCTGGGTTGTCCGGAAGATTGACAAGATGAGGTCGTCACTTGGAAGTTTTTGGTATGAAATCGAGGGTTAGCGAGAGAGTAGTAATGGGATTTATCGGAATGAGGGTAGATATAGAGAATATAGAGGCAAACGGATAGAGAGACGAAGAAGAGGATTGGTTGAGGAATAACCCAAAACTGAATCAGGAATAATTCTTGACTTGCTGGGACTTGATGCTGTTGAAGGCGAAGTTCCAGTTGGAGGTGGAGGATGTAGATGCATTTGCAACAGATCTTTAATGTTGTGGTGGTGGGTTATGATTTTTCTGTTCTGCCCTTTCTACCGGGAATCGACAGAAAACTCAAGATCAAAATGAGGTTTCAATGCACGAAAACCTCAAGTTTAAAATGAGACTTTTAAAGAGTGGAATTTAGAGATTTTTGGTTAAAATGATGGTATTTTGGTATTAATAGTACTAAATTGTGGCACCTAGACCCATTACCGCCACCCACCTTCACCGCCACCCATCACTATTACCGCCGTCACGTCCCACTGTTTTGGCAAGTGTCAACCAACCACGAGAAAATAATTGCAAAGAAAAAATTTTTCACACAAAATATTTTACACGTAAAATATTCCCTTGTAAAACATTTTATTGCAAACCAAACAGAGCCGTAGTGTTCTTATGGTGGGTCAATCCAGCACGCCATTATTCCAAATGTGTACCCATGTGTTAGACTTAATATCTCATATCAATCTATCCGCATACTAGTCTCGATGCATTATAGGTGTTCTAATTAACAGTAATACTAGACCGGGGATAATAAAGAATACAATATTTATTCTAATGACATGATTATGTTAACATATCTCAATATAGAAAACAAAATGAATAGAAAGCCTTTATAAATGCCACGATAAATTGATTGCCTCTAGGCATACTTCAACATCTTGGAAGACTGTTTCTCGCTACAGGTGAAAAATTATTCATGTTAAACTTAGTGAAGTCTCTATGAAGGCCAATGAAGATACTAAAGTCTTCAGTGTTTTCAAGTCTTTGAAGTTTTGAGTTTTAGAATTTCTACACTGTTCATGTTGTTAAGGATGGTGTGGATGATAATGAAGCTTTATTTATGTGGGAAGAAGTCGAAGGAATGCCCTAGAAAATCGAGAAGTTGCTTGAGGAAGAAAAATCTGAAGACGAAATTGAGATGAAATTCCTAAAGAGGAAGTTGCATATAAGGGCAATCAAATGATGATAATATGAGAAATATGAAGAGGAGATTGAACAACTTCAGGAACAACCCGAACCACTTAAGAAGACCAACTATTTTGTTTGCAGTTTTTGCAACCACAACTTCCTCATGATCTCATGGCGTTCATAGTTGATAAAGTCTTCGAGACTATGCACGATTTGAACGTAAGAAGGAATCCATCATTATGTGGAACCACATCAAGTGGAAGGAAAAGAACATCACAAAGGTTCGGCAGATGCAAAGATTGGTGGTAGTATCACCAATCTTGTTGCCAACGATATGGCGTGAACATGTGTTGCCAACGATATGGCGTGAACATAGTGGAGGTAACTGCGTCGAGCCGTCTACGTTGAATTACAAGAAATTGTTGGGAGAAAACCCAACGTAGGAGTTTACTTGTTTCATTTTTTGTTTTATTTATTTCTTTAATTTAAGAAGTCTTCATATCATTTTTAGGAGAGATAGAGATAGACAGAGACAGAGACAGAGAGTGAGGGAGAGGGAGAGAGAGAGAGAGATATTTTGATGTCTCCATGCGCACATCACAGGTGCGGTACTGTACTGTGGATTCCCTTTCTTGATGGTGCAATAAGTCAAAGAAATTTGGTAAGTTTTCCTCGAGGTCGAGGAGTGAACACATTGAAGTAATGGGGTTCATCGGAATTTGGGTTCAGAAAAAATATTATTTGCGAAGATTAAAGCTCACAAAACGATAGAGAAGATCAAGAGCTTCCTAACGATTGGTCAATTTGGAGTGCAAAAAATCCATAAAGAAACCGAGACATGAGGAGCTCGCACTAGCTACTCTAGCAGTTCGCACCAACTGCTGGAAGAGTTGGTTGAATTTTCTCAAATATGGGAAAAGATGATCGCACGACCACAAAATGGCTCTCTTTTTTTGCACGTACATGGAGCAAGACCACGGTTAGCTCGCACAAACTCAGGTAGAGCTAGCACGAGCTCCCGGACAAGGCATAGCTTGCACGAGCTCGCGCGGAGCACGTAAGAACTCCACAAAGACTTAGAATTTTTTTGAAAAGAAGATCCCACGATCCAATTTGACCCTACTGTTTTTGCACAATCTGAAGCAAGACCTCACTTAGCTCGCACGAGCTAGGTAGGAGCTCACACGAGCTCAAAGGCAGACTTGGCAGCTCGCACTAACTGCATGTATCCGACCGACGGGAATATCAAGCGCAAGAGGGTAGTTTGGTCCAAACTCAAGATTAAACACACCCAAAGTGTTCTAATGGAGGATCAATAAACCTTTTCTCTCATACACACTAAGAAGGCCATGAACACCAATATCAAAGGTGCTTCAAACTTGGATTAGTTTGAGGGGTTTTGATCCTTGCAAGCTAGAGGGAATTGCATATATTATGATGAAGCAACTAGAGGGATTATGGAGTGGAGGTAGAATTAGGAATGGTGGAGTGTAAATTTGCCATAAAATGTTATATCAGGGCCGTCCCTATAGCTAGGCAGCCGAGGCGGCCGCCTTAGGCCCCGGGCCGGCAGGGCCCCCGTGTACTAACTGTATTTTTTTTTTAAAATATAGCTATAGTTCAGTAAATTATATATTTCGATGTAAATTTTTAATGAAGATTATGTCAGTTTAGTGGTAACCATTGATTTTGCCACAAGTTTGATTCAAGTTCGAATCTTGTTGGTGACGAATCTGATTTTTTTTGTTTTTTTTTTATCGGAAAATTTAAAGTTGAAGAACATTAATTAAAGCTAACATGAATCTCATAATTTACACATAATTATTACAAGTCTACAAATGTTTAATATAACTTACTATTTTACTATTTTACGTATATTGTTTCAAACCTTGGGGCCCCAAAATCATTTCTCGCCTTAGGTCCCCAAGTGTCTTGGTCCGACCCTGTCAGGGCCTGCCCTATAGCTAGACAGCCGAGGCGGCCGCCTTAGGCCCCCGGGCCGGTAGGGCCCCCGTGTACTAGCTGTATATATTTTTTTTTAAATATAGCTATAGTTCAGTAAATTATATATTTCGATGTAAATTTTTAGTGAAGTTTATGTTAGTTTAGTGGTAACCATTGATTTTGCCACAAGTTTTGATTCAAGTTCGAATCTTGTTGGTGACGACTCTGAATTTTTTTGTCTTTTTTATCGGAAACTTTAAAGTTGAAGAGCATTAATTAAAGCTAACATGAATCTCATTATTTACACATAATTATTACAAGTCTACAAATGTTTGATATAACTTACTATTTTACGTATATTTTTTCAAACTTTAGGGCCCCAAAATCATTTCTCGCCTTAGGCCCCCAAGTGTCTTGGGCCGGCCCTGTGTTATATTAGGGTTATACATTTGGTATATAATATGCTTTTGCAAGTTTAAAAGCGTCATTACATAGTTCTTGAGGGTAAACCGCGCATGACACAAAAATGTGAAGGTGGCACCCACTTGTAGCTCACACGAACTTGACCGATGTTGACGCAAAGATTTTGACACAAAATAGAAGTGTCTTCTGCTGATTGACAAAAGATGAGGGCACAAGTTGCTTATTTACCAAAATTTGGGGGCACAAAGTGTAAATTACCCGAAAAGAAAAATGATGAATTCTAGGATAAATGGAAAACCCCATACCGTTGTGCAGTTTAGCTTGTTCAAGTCCCATACCCTCGACTTATTGATTCATCGTTATTGTCTTGAGACCGTTCAGGGCCAACTTCACCGACGGCCGAATCACGTCGGCAGGGTTTAGATTAGAGCCAGCTACACGTTGAACTATAAAGCGTTTGACGGAGAAAATTTATGCACTGGAGAAGGAGTCCAAGGTTCCACATTTTCTTCTGCACTTCGAAACTGTTATCACACATTCATCTTCTTCTGCACTCCTAAGCCATGTTGGACTACTAATATTCATGGAAAAAAATTCCTTATCTGATGAATTTAAAGTAAAATTCAACATATAACAACAATAATTTAGAATGTACATTCTCATATACCTTAAATCTCCTAACAAAAATACAGACAAGAAATAGGGTGAGACGAACAACAAAGTGTGATGCAGTCCGAGAAATAAGGTAATTAGGAAGTTACTCGAACCTCACTAGGCACAGTTCGTAGCCCACTTCTCATTCACCGTCGAATCTGAAGATTTCGGCGAATAATTTCCCTTCAGGAGGACACCATCGTCGTCGATAACAATGTCCACCACCTCTGCTTCTTGAACATTCGATATCTGGCTCTCAAGCCCTCTAAGAGCAGTGAGTATTTCGTTCATCGAAGGCCTCAAAGCACTTTCATTCTGCAGACACCTAAAAGCTAGCTCGGCAACTTTCGTAATCATCTTTGTCACTGAGCTATTCGTCTCAAACCCAAGAGACGGATCAACCAGCTCGCGTAGAGCGTGGTTCTGGATCCTGCTAATAGCCATATTCGCCAAATTAATGTCTTGTCTGTCCCTGTTTGTGTCCACAGCTTGTTTGGAAGAGATCAGCTCAACCAAAACAACCCCAAAGCTGTAAACGTCGCTCTTCTCAGTCAGTTGGTAGCACTGGTAGTATTCTGGGTCAACATACCCAGGCGTGCCTTGTGGGGCCGTGGAAACATGCGTGACGTCGGTAGGAAACAACCGCGAGAGTCCAAAATCAGCAACTTTTACTCGGAAATCCTTTTCCAGGAGGATGTTATTGGTCTTGACGTCGCGATGGATGATGTCTGACGCGTGGAGGTAGGCGAGAGCGTCGGCTGTTTCAATGGCGATTTTAAACCGGATAGGCCAGGAAAGAAGGGCAGAGCTTGATTGTCTTCCGTGGAGATGATCAGCTACGGTTCCGTTGGGGATGTATTCGTAGACGAGCAGAAGTTCTCGGCTACGTTTCGAGGTGCATCCGTAGAGGTTCACGAGGTGTACGTGGTTTAAACGTGTAAGGATCTCGACTTCGTTCATGAATTGCTCCACCCTTTTGAAGTTGTTCTCGTATAGTCGTTTGACTGCAACTACGCGGCCATCTTGGAGAGTGCCTGATCAAAAACCAGTATTAGCTGGGATTAAACTAAATATAGTCCAAGTATTAGCTAATATTGAGTTTGGTTGTTTTGAACTAATTTTAATACCAGTATTAGATAGTGAAAAGATGGTATTTAGTACCCTAAATTAGTACCCTCTCACATGAGAGTATTAGCTGGATTGGACTATTTGTGTAACGTTGAATTAATATTGCACGAAACCAAACACATTATTAATTATAGTTCAGTTAATTCAATCCAATCTTATCCGAAAAATCTAATCCATTCCATTCCAGTCCAATCCAATCCGGCTAGTCCGGAAAACCAAACGTGCCAAAAGGACTATATAAAAACTTTGAAGAACTTGGTTGAGAAAGAAGAAATGGCATAAGCAAGTGACAGAACGAAGAAGAGATTAGGGATCGGCATACCATAATACACAGTGCCAAAGCCTCCATCGCCAAGTTCTCTATCGGGATTGAAGTTGTCAGTTGCTGCTTCAAGTTCGGAGTAGGAGAAGATCTGCGTTCCAAAGTACGTGCTGGATTTTCCAAACAAAGACGTTGAGGAAAGAAGGGACGGGTTGCTTCTGGAGAACTGGCTTGAAGGGTTAGTGGTTAGGCCTCTGCTTAGGGAAGGGGATGACAGATTCTTGCTTTCGGCTTGAGCAAGTTGGGTAGCTTTGGTTGCTGCACGTTTTCTTCGTTGTTTGAGAGAAAAGATTAGCCATCCCAAGCCAACACCAGCAAGTAATGCACCTGTTATGGGAAGGGCTGAAAATGAGAGAAACAGGGTTAGTTGAAGTTCCTTTCTCAGCTACTTAACATGTCTGAAATAAGACTATAAGAGTTCTCTCTGGCAGAAGATTTCTCACCTACTTTGATTCCTGTATTTGAATTTTTACTGCCCCCTGCATCAAGTAGGAAAATCAAGAAACTTTAGTCTGAATCAGCTATTTAGTACAAATGTAAATGAGTTGTCATTAGACCATTCTGAGGACAGTATAGAGAACTGGAGAATGATGGTGGTGATGCATTTGCAGGTGGAAAATGTAAGTTACAGAGATGCGCTTTATGAGGAGAAGCAACTCAACATTTTCCAGAAACAAAACCCAAAGCAAACTGGGATGTGTAGAGCAGAAATTATGTAGCACAAGTACTATACATGGGCACGGTCGAAAGAGTGACAATGAGAAGTAGTTTCATTTGACTTAAACTGAACCAACACAAGAAAACACACATAATTCTCGCTGTATATTTGGAGTAGAGAAACTACTCTCAGGGATAAATAAATCATGCTTTACCACAGGCAATTATAACACTGATCACAACTATAAAACCTTGAAAGTGACATGCGTTAAAGGAGCTATGCTAAAAAAAAGGTAGTACCACTCTGTTCCACCTCTAACGCACCATTTGGACTTTTTTTTACCCGTAACTGGGTCACTTTGACCCGGTAATTTGGATAGCAAAACGATGCGATTTTTCGATAATTTTTTATAGTCTTGTAGAATAAGAGCTATTCTATAATACTACGAAAAATATATCTAACATTTCAAAGTTTTGCTATCCAAATCGTCGGGTCAAAGTGACGCAGTCAATAGTGATAAATGTTCCAAATGGTGCAAAAGAGCTGGGACGGAGTGGTACATATCAGCATATCACCACTACAAAACCATCAATTAATCATGACATCAAGTCCCTCATGAAGGATGCGTCACTCGTATCTAAAGAGAAGCAACTGTCGTGCAAATTGGCTAGCTAAACAGGGATCTCATGACAATGCCAATGTGGAGATCATTGGAACAACCCTACCCACAATCTGGACAGAGTATTTGATCTATTTCTACATTTCTGGAACTTCGAAGCTATAATCTGTTTATTTGGTGATGGTGATTGTTATGATGTTCGTGGTGCCCTTCATAATTTGGTGATGGCGAAGAGCAAACTGGACAGATTATTTGATCTATTTCTACATTTCTAGTCCAATCTTATCATCAAACAAACATCATCTTGAAACAATGGAGCAATATCAATTTTATTGCTCCATTTCGAGTTCATAATGTTTACCTGAAAGTGTAATACGAGGGACGGCACAGGACCCGTTCCCACAAATGCAAACGGGTTTACCCGTATTTTCATCAAACCCACACCCGGAACCGACCCAAGTACAATTCGAGCACTGTTGAGCAAACGGGTCGGCATAATTCACTACAAAACCCTCCGTCAGAGCCTCCCCGAGCGTCGTCTCGTTCCCGGAGAGCCGCCTGGCAGCCTCCCCAATCATCGGAACCGTCATCGAAACCCGGCACGTCGTGATCAGCCGCATGATCGGATCAACCGGGATTGGCCCAAGCAAGTAATAGGCGTCACTCGTATTCACTCCACTCACTCCGCACCTGAACAGATTGCTGAAAGTGTAGTTCCTCACCTCCGAACACCCAAACGACAGCGTCAGATCCTCGTTCCCGAATTGGTGGTTGAAGATAGCCGGGTCGAGGGTCGTGTTGAGGAATTTCTCAGGGCAAGGGTCGTTCCAGAGATCTGACCTTGCGAGGGTTAGGCTGTTCCGGGTTTGATCAATGTGGAGGACTCGGTAGGTGACTGAGTCGATTTTCAACTCGGTGAGTTGTTCGTCGGTGCAGGTGAGTCGGAACTGGGGTGGGCCGCAGTGGTCGGGGCGGTCGCCGCCGGTGAAGGGGTAGGTGATGTGTTGGAGGGGACCGCATGTGAAGTTACGGTTGCAATTGGCGAAATCGAGAACGCCGCCGTCTCCGTCGGAGTCGGAGGAGGGCTGAGAAATTGAGGGACTGAGGAGGGAGGAGAAGGTCAGGAGTAGAACGGCGGAGAAGAGTGTCATGGGGTGGTGGAGATGGAGAGAGAAAGTGGGAGGAGGGTGAAGGTGATGATGGAGTAGTCATGGGGTTTGATTTCATCTTTCAAACTTGAGAGTGATTGCTGTTGAACAGTCGTCGGAGCTGTTGACAGAGGCAGGTAGTGTTGGCGGGCGTTTGTTGACTACCAGTTGAAGAAGTTTCCGAAAGTGTAGGAACAGTGATGTAGATGGTGGAATTTTGTAGCACACTCTTCTTTACATTTTTGTTACATGCTTTATTATTATCTTAGTCTCTCACAGGCGGGCTACTCGGTTTGTCGTGAAAGGAATAGAGACTGTCTTCGGCGACAAATGAGTCCAAACCTGCGCTTCCAGCTCCTAAACCCACCTATGGTGGACCAGACTCCAACTCAGCGCCAGTTTGTAAATGCTTTTGCTGGCAACACAGCTCCTTTCTAACAGCAGAAAGCAGCAGAAGCAAGTTTCGTGCGTTAGGTAAAAATAAAATTTCTGATTTCTCGCGTTAGGTAAAAATAAAATTTCTGATTTTTCAGACAGTTTATGCTGTCCCACAACAGTTTTTCAGGAAATGGGAGGCTCCCAATAAGCTATTTTCGTTTATAATCGCTGCTATTGCTACATAACAGTTAGTTATTCATTCTTCAGTGGAGAAAATTGGAACAACCTTATGTGGATTTACTGTCCTCAAGGTTCACTACATACGGGAACTGTTGCCACATTAAGGTGCCCTCCGTGATCCTGACCTCTGGGTTAAAACAGATAAGATTAAGGTGCTAGTAATAATCCACAAATTTCACATTATCAAAAGTTTCTGCTGTGGAATGAATGTCACAAAAGCTGTATATAAAGATTTCAGGTTAGCGCTCTGACCTCCTACCAGCCCTAAATTGCCACAATTAGGCTTATAGGAAATGACCCGGTTCATATAATGTCCATAGAATGGACACAATTAGGGTTGCAGGAAACGATCCGGTTCAGATACCGTCCCTAACAAGGGATTCATCCACTTACAGTCTACTTACTAGTAGTAGCTAAACGTTTAATAACCTGAAACTTCCTAGACCAAAAAAAAAAAAAGACAAAACCAGAGAACTAGGTCTAATAATACCTGATGAGTTCTGGCTTGAGTTGCAGGTGGCTGGGTAAGGATGATCTTTACAATAACAAGTAAATGACCCAGAACTCGACCCGCACCGCCCGCCCGATTGCTCGCAAACATCGCAGTCCGTATCGTCTGCTTTCCAAACCAATCCAAAACCACTGTCCAAGACTTGTGTTATGTTCACTGGATTTCTTGCACCTCTCTGTAAGCCCTGAGCAATTGTTCCGTTCACCCGGACGTTAATACTTGGACCACACGTCAAAGGGATATTATTACTACCTTCGAATGGGCTACCAACACTATCCGACGTGTAAACAGCAAAACTATTGTCGCCGAGGCTAGTGCAAGGAAATCGGTTCAGGATTGGTAAATTCGGGGCTTGGCAACCGTAGTATAAAGTCAAGTCTTGGAACCCGGGAGCGTACTCAAAATGATCCTGGTCCAAGGTGGTGTTTTTGGGGCTTGAGGGACAAAATCGACTTTTCTCAAAATCCTCCCCAACTACTGTCATGGTCCGTGATCTGTCATCGACCGCTAGTACCCGGTACGAAGTTGCTTTGATGTTGATGAATGGGGAGTTACCTCGGCAATTTGTCTGAAAACTCGCGTGACCACAGTAATCCGGCCTATTCCCTCCCCAGAAAGGATAGCCTAAACCAGGAAAGTTTCCGCATTGGACCAAATTTCTACAGTTTGTGTATTGTTCGTTATCCTGACCAAAGGATATCGCGATATGGGCTAGTGAAAAGATCGCTAAGAGGAGTCGGTGATTCATCGCGTTTAGAGAGGAGGGAGGGTAAAAAGTGGGAAGTTAAGGAAGGGAAGAGTTGGTATTGGAATAACTCAAATGTCAGGAAGCTGTGAAATCTTATATTCAGTTACATGTATGATGCATTTTATTTCATTTCTTCAACTGTCGTATTCATGACTAAATTAAGATGGCTTGTTTGAAAAAATGTCTAGATGAATCAGTGGAAGTCTTGAAACCAAGAGAAGCTTCTGTGAGTATTCATTAGTACAAGGGTAGACTTTGTACAAAATTGGAGTTTCCAGTTTCAAAGTTTTACGCCTGTTCTTGCAGGTAATTTGGCTTGAAAAACTTAACAGACTTGCACATGTTCAGACCTGCAAGATCATTATGTAGGTTTGTACTGTTCTCCCTCTTGTCTTGACCTTCCCTCTTGGTTTCTCCCCATTTGGTTTGAACTCTCACTGATTCTCTTAATGAGCCTTGTGTTCCATATATTTTGGACGGGACGAGAAAGGAACTATCCCAACCAGTGGTGGAGGCAGAAAATCGAATCAGCCGGGGCTCGATTAAACACGTTTAAGGGTATTTGTGAGATAATTTGGCCACAGCCGAGACGTTTATCTATTTAATTATCATAAGGGTGTTAGTGTTACAAAATTGAAATATGAGGGGTTCTAATGGAATTTTCATAACTTAATGTACCTCCTCCCCAGATCTCGTTTTCCTTTTCATTCTGTTTTTTCCTGGATTCAAGTCCCGGATGAGGATGGACTTATCCCAACAATCCCTTATTCATTCTGGTTTTCCAGATACAGGTCAAGAACTTCAATATATGTTTCCGATACATACTACGTGGGAGGGGGATCGAATTTACAACTTTATGAAATGGCTTAAAGTGCCATTACCACTGGTCTTAGCTTCAGGAATCAGGATCAACATCCCTTATCCATTGGATGAATAAACTATGGAATTAGAGAGGTCCAGATAGTGAAACCACACCAAAATTATATATACCAAACATTTTATTACCACTGGTCTGCAGGATGGTAATAGGAAACTTAAAACTTTATGAAATGGCTTAAAGTGCCATTACCACAGGTCTTAGCTTCAGGAATCAGGATCAACATCCTTTATCCATTGGATGAAGAAACTATGGAATTAGAGAGTTCAGATAGTGATGCGACACCAAAATTTATAGTAGTACCAAACCAGACCAACATTTTGTATTTCGCCCTTTACCCTATCACTACAGTTCAAAGTTCAAACCCCGATATCATTTGGAACTAGCCCAGTCGAAGCTAAAGTTTCCTACAGACAAAAGTTCTATATTAGGATATTTGAACCTTGTATGATGAATACATAGAAGTAGTACTCTATTATCCTGGTCCGGTCAGTCTGTTATCTTACCTTACCCCTATTTGTACCAACTCCCCCACCAGCACAAACGATATAGGAACCAGTCCTTGCAGAAGGGCATAAACATATATTGCAAATCAATATGAGAACCCTTCACCATCAAACTGACACTATCAGTATCTTCTTAACTAAGCTTAGAAACTGAAATTTTCTGGTAGTGATGCCCGGAATAGTAACCGACCTAGTGCCTATATAAACTGCTCCACTGCAGCACTTGCTTAACTTAGACACATTTGACACTCCTGCTCGTATAAAAAACAGCCACTTGTAGAAATGCTGATAATTCTGTTATTTTGAGTTGCTTTAAAACAGATAACAAACAGGTTCTTCAACTAAGACCACCGATGAAAGCAGAACTGTCTTATGAAATTTCCAATCGAGGTGGTCTCCCTTGCATTTGGTTTTTTCTACGTCTTACTAGAATACACAGGAGTAGAGGACATATGCTTTATATTTAGCACTCAACAAGTCACTGGTATTTGTCTCGTCATGTGAGCATATCCATTAAAGAGTTTTCTTTTAGCTAGAAACCATTTGAAAGTTTGAAACGGTCAAAATATTGTTAGTGATTCCATCATCAAGGACTAGCTAACTACTTGACCTACCAGCTACCTGCTACATTTAGAAATGTCAATGAAAAGAAGACATTGTTGCGATATCGTTGTTAGGTCTTACTCTAGAACCTTAATATCAAAATACCTCGTAAAAAGTTTTCTCTGGTATTTGTCCACTGACCGGGCCTACCTTGTACTAGACATAGACAGAAGCGACAAGGTCACAAAAGGGTATAGTCTCGAGCGAAAGAACTTGGAGACAAATAGGACTACGGCCACCACTCAACTTTCGTAATTTTCATAAATATTGCCCCATTTTCCTCAGTTTAGTCATACTACACCCCCCCCCCCCCCCCCCCCCCACACACACACACACACACCAACTCACTTTAGCCTAATAGCTTATCTGTCAATCACTGAGGACATTGCCTTTTAACCCCTCAATATTTATAAATTGACCAGAAGGCATATAATTAACTCTTCTAATTTCTTTTAGATCCCACTGTGGCAAACTGCTGCATCCGCCCTTCAGTACAGTGAACGTGACATTTCAAAGTGAAGGTTTCATAAAGCAGTAAGTTGAAATATGGTACTTTACAAAAGCAAAATATAATCCTTGTTTGGTTGAATTCTCATTAATTCTCTTAATGAGTAATGTGTTCCACATTTTGGGAGGTATTGAATGGGATGAGGAAGGAACTATCCCAACCAGTAGCGGAGTCAGAAAATCAACCAGCCGGGGCACGATTACACACAACTAATTTTTAAGGGTATTTTTGAGTAAATATGGTCCCAGCCGAGGCATTTATGTACATAAGGGTCCGAGTGTTAGGAAATTGAAATATGAGGGGTTGTATGGAACTTTTGAAAACTCAGGGGTGGCAATTGCCACTTTGCCACCCCTTGCCCTAATTTATCTCCACCCTTGATTCCAGCATTCCATTTTCATTATGTTTTTTTCCGGATACATGTCTCGGATGAGGATGGAATATCCCAACATTCTGTTGTTAGAACAGATAACAAACAGGCTTTTAGACTAAAACCACCTATGAAAGTAGAACTTATGAGATTTCAAATCGAGGTGGTCTCACTTGATTTTGGTTTTCTCTACTAAGTAGTACTACATGGTGTACTAGAATGCACAGGCCATATGGTTTTATTTTTAGCACTCCACAAGTCACTAATATTTGTCCTGGTATGTGTGCATATCCTTTTAAAGATTGAAACAGTCAAAATATTGTTATGTGATTCCATCATCAACGTTCTACCTAAAGACTTGACCTACCAGCTACCTGCTGCCTAGCTCACATTTTGAAATGTCAATGAAAATAAAACATTGTTACGATGTCCTTGTTGCCCGGGTATCTTACTCTAAACCTGTAATATCAAAATACCTTGTATAAAGTTTTCTCTTGTATTTCTCCACTGACCGGGACTACCTTGTACTAGAAATAGACAGAAGCGACAAGGTCACAAAAGATTACCGACTTTTTTGACTCGTATCTGGGTCACTTTGACCGAGTGATTTGGATAGCAAAATAATACGATTTTTTGATATTTTTTCACCATATTATAGAGCACCTTTTATTTCTACAACACCAAAAAATTTATCAAAAAATTACATCGTTTTGCTATTCAAATCACCGGGTCAAAGTGACCGAGTGAATAGTGACAAAAGTCAAATTGGGAAGAAAGAGCTGGGACAGAGTGGTATTAAACTAAGGGTATCGTCAGGGGCGAATGCACTTTGGTGACAAATATGACTACTGTCACCACTCAACTTTTGTTATTTACATAAAAATCACCCCATTTTCCTGAATTTAGTCATACGAGCCCCCACTCACACAAGATTACTTCCAAACTGCCCTTAAACAGCTGTGGGATAGCATAAATTATTCGAAGAATCGGAAATTTTATTTTTACCAAACGCACGAAAACTGTTTCTACTGTCGAAAAACAGTTGTGCTGGCAGCATAAACATTTTCAAACTGGCCCTTAGCCCAATAGCGTATCTGTCAACCATTGAAGACTTCGCTTTTTAAGCCCTCAATATTTATACACATAATTAACCTTGTAATTTCTTTCTGATCCCACTATGACAAGCTGTTGGATCCACCCCTTACTACAGCGAACCATGAGTACGGTGAACGTGACATTTCAAAGTGAAGGTTGTGTAGAGGGGTAAGTTGAATATGTTACTTCACAAAAGAAAAATATCACTACTAAAATCAACTGAAGCTGCAACCGAAATAAGCGACGTACCCGAGTTACCTCCGGTAACAGCCAACGGGCAGGCAGCTGAGATGTACGGCGGGCCGGAGCAAAAACACGTACTTTGGTTGTTCCGGAAATCGAACCCGCATTTACCTTTTGTCCTTGTACATTCATTACAACCATCACTATCAGCCTTCCATTTAACCAGGAAGCCATCTTGAACCGCTTTTTCGAGATTTGACGTGTTAAGTGACCCGTAAAGGCCCGCAACCGGGACATTGACACTGAAGTCACAAATTGGCCCGGCTCCCTGAATATTAGGCACCAAGTATGCCTTCTTGTACCCGGAAACATTACAGGGAACCGGGCTGAGGTCTGGTGCCTGCACAGCCGGAGGCGGGCAGCCGTATAAAAAAGTGAGGTTAAAGTAATTAGAAGGATAGTCGAATAACGAGCTATCAGCGGTTGTGTTAACTAATTCATGGGGACAAGTTGAACCCATGGTGTCCTCTCTTGCTATGGTCATAATCTGACTGGCTGGGTTTATATCCAAAACCCGGAATTCCATGTCCTTGATCAGGATAGTGGGGATATTGCTCCGGCAGTTCAGGACTAACCCGGGATAGCCGCAGTATTCGGGTTCTTCGATTTTGCGGAAAGGATATGTTATTCCTGTTATTGACCCACAAGTGAAGTTCCCACTGCATGATGTGTAGAAGATATCATCTGGCTCAGTTAAAGATGGCTGGAATTGGAGAACCAGGATAAGTAGTTTGATGATTGCGTGGAGGGATAGGATGGGAAACAGAGAAGGGTTTTGGGATTTCATATCCAGGGGAGCTAATCTGATGATGATGGAGAGAAGATGGAATGGTCTTTGGTTAATATGAGAAATGGTGAGTTAGGGTAGGTGGAACCAACAGAGAGGAAATTTGAAAATAAGTGGGGGATCGATATAATATTTTAGGTGCAGGCAAGAGAAGTCAACATTTGTACGAGAAAGTGATAGAAGTTGTAGTTCAACAAATTTTAATTTGTTCTTCAAGTATAAAAAATGTTACTACTTTCTCAATATTTTGCCCTTGTTTAGATTCAATTTTCTAACTGGATATGTTATCATTTAATCTCCACTAACTTTTTACCATACTCCCTCCGTTTTCCTAGAATCTTTACAAAATTTGAAATTTGTTTTATTTAGGAGCAAGTGGAAAGGCTCCACTACCCTTTGTATAAATAGATGACTCACCACAATTTAGGGGTGAGCAAAAAACCCGGACAACCTGCATCACCCGACCTACCTGATCCGAACCCACCCGAAAATTCCCGAATCCTAGACCACTTGATTGGTTATGGGTTTAAGAACCTTCAAGCCGACCAAAAATGGGTGATCCGCGAGTTTTGTTTAATTTCACCCGCTTAAACTTGAACCGGCCGAGTATATAGCTATAAAGTAGTCCCACTACATATCCATATATAATATAAAGCAATACCTAATTACCTTACCCCACTAGTATACCTAGCCGCCTCTATTTTGGGTGTTTGTGACTCAATATGATACAGAGAGGATGAGAGAAAGAGGGAGGAGGTGGAGGAGAAGAAGAAGAAGAAGAAGAAGAAGACGACCGGTGTTCCCCGATGACTTATTCTGGTCAGGTAATCACTCGAACTCAGTCTCTCTATTCTTGTCAATTTCTTCTTCTCCACCTCCGATCTATACCTTCACCATTATTCCCGATGATTTCTTCACGTTGGATCTATCTTTTCATCATTTTTTCCGACGACTTCGCCTGTGGAGAAACTGACCGAGTCTACCCGAAATTACCCAACCAAGACCCGCAATAGATGTATCCGAACTTTTCCGGTTTTGCTGGTGTCTGATTGGGGACGGGTACGTATCGTTCCCAACCCGACATCTCGGGTCGGTGGACCAGATTGGATTATACCCGGCCGAAACGATCCGTGCCCTCCCCTACCACAACTGTGAGTGCAATCCTAGGGGCATAAATGTATTGACAAAATTAAAGTGAACGGTAAGAATGTATTTTCGCTACAAAAAATGACAAATAAAGAAAACGTGAAGAATCTAAAGGACGTTCAAATAAGGAAAAGTATGACGAATCTGGAAAAAACAGAGGGAGTATCATTTGTTTGAATACCCCACTTTAACTTTTGATGATGACATTCCTAAATTTTTTAAGGACATAATGAAAATATCACAATATTATGAGGTCGTGTGCGAGTGTTGGCTTAGTAGATAGACACACACATATATCTATATATATACATATATATATATGTATATACATATATATATATATACATATATATATACATATTTACAATATTTTTGCAATCAACTGGAACGTCTGAACACTATACACCACAAGAGGTGTACAATATTATGAGTTAATGATAAAGAAAGTGGATAAAAGTTTTGGGAGAGCCAAAAATAGAACAGGGGCCATATGAGATAGAGGGTTATCTGACTTTGACTTTTCCCATGACTTTTTGATTAATTTCTATCATTTGTCATAGTAATTTAAATTTTTGATCAAAAAGTAGTGAAATAGTAAAGAAAATATTAAGGGCATCTCCAACCGTGGGGGGTGAGGTGAATGGGGAAAACAGTATACAAATACGGTTCATGTCCAGCCCTATAGGGGGAGGGGGAGGGGTTGCTATGGAGAGAAATTTTGCCTTAGTTGTCGAATGGTTAGGGGGGAACTCCCCATGGACATCCCCTCCCCCTACATAGAATGCTAAATTAATTTAATATTTGACAATATTAATTACACTAAGTAATATTTATGATTATATCATATATTTTTATTATGATTAATAAATACATTTTTTCATTATTTATGAAAAGTAATAATGTGCTCACGATTGTTGAAAAGTATATTTACGAAAAGTCATCGTTATCTTACTTTGTTCAAAATTTAATACATCTTATTCTTTATACATTTAACAATTATAATTATTAAATAATTGAAAACACGATTAAAAACGTGTCAGATTTATTAAAGCACAACAATAAAAAAATATAGTATTCAGATACAAAGCAAATAACGACACTTATTGTGGATAATTTTTCCCTTGTGTATTACAACATGTTCAACTAAGTCGTCACGTAGTTGTTGATTTGCATCCACTGAGTGTATTTGGCAACAACGCATCATATAGTCATAAAGTGATATGTTGTCAGTTCTTGGTTCAAGAATTATCATATAGTATTACTCATTGTCGCTTGTATCAATGTTAAATTCTCTTTCTTGTAATAACGACTTTTTTTTCGTAGTTATAATTGTTATGTTCTCTGAATAAAAGTGTTGTTTGTTATTATTATTTCAATTATTATTAATATTATTATTGTAATTATTATTATTATTATTATTATTATTATTATTATTATTATTATTATCGTTTTTGTCAATATATATATATATATTGGTATATAGTTTTGTATTTACTTTTTTTAGTATTAATAATTTATTTTTAAATCATTATATATATATATATATTTTGGTAAGTGGGGGGAAAAGAATGGGTTGGAGATGAATAGTAATTTGGGGGAGGGGGAGGGGGAACTGGTGGGCCCGGGAGGGGAGGGGAGGGGGAGGTGAGATGGAATATGACATAGGTTGGAAATGCCCTAACAATCTTGAAGAAACTCTTCGCATTCCCCAATGTTTTGTGACAAAGGTTTTAAGACTCGCCATGATCAATTCTCTCACTATAGAGCCTCCTATGCTCTCAAGAGCCTCTCATAATTAAATATTCTACCTTTTTCCTCACTCAGTCATGTTCTCTTTCAAAGAGACATCAATCATGGGCAAATGACAAGAACCACCCATGAGGTATGGCATTTTACCAACCTACTACCTTGTGGTTTGGACAACCACCCTTCCATCCATGGCACCCACGGAACCACATATGACATTTTTAGGGACAATTTTTCCCTTTCATTTTTATCCCTTAGATTTTCATACTTTACTAATTAAACTAACCACCTCACTCATTTTCCTCCTTCCCAATGCAACCTTCATCACCAGCAAAACAACTTTTATATTCTCATTTAAATGTGTTCACAAATCAACCTCGATTTTGAACACATCAAATTAAAACCCAATTTTAGAACCCATAACAACCAAATTGAAACCCAAAGGTAGACTATATTAGCCAACATTTGAGTTCATCACAGTTATAAAGATGGAAGTTGGGGATGAATTTCTGCCGATGGCCGATACGACTCCACAATTTGAGTAATGACTGAGTGAGGATAAGTTCATAGGAGAACACAAATCGAGCAGTGGTTTCAATAAAAACATGGGCCTTCACAAGGAAAATGAAATTTGATGTCCCAGATTCGCTCAAAAATTGGGTTTGATTGCTGGAATTGAGCGGTGGTAAAAATTGTATTTTTTTTCCTTTCTAGAAATCCTGGACAAATACCTCGACGGATTATGTGACTTGGAAACTGCTAATGCTCATGTGGATGGTGTGCTCAGTGGTGTTGATGATAGTGGCGATGGAGTTGGGCAGTCAATCAAACCCTAGCCAGCAAAAGACCATTGGCCAGAACTGTTGTTGGCAAAAAAATATGGTTATCACTAGAGCAGAGACCCATAATTACAAGTGAATATACATGGAAACCTTCGAGAGCAGCTGCAATAAGCACCCGATTTCAGTTTAAAATATGAAACAGAACACCGATCTGCCTGCAAAGGCCTTTAACTGCACCGATCTGAATTTTTTTGACCGGTCTAAGTTTAACAAAAAACCACAGTGTAAGTTCAAAGTTGCTTTCAAAGCTTTGAAATTGGTTTCAAAGCCTTGAAACTTCACACTATGAACTTCCTATTTATTCTATAATCTCCTACACTTGATCATGCTATATTATATGATGAAAGACAAACTAATTATGTGTTATAACATGCTTTGATCTTATCATTTTCCTAAATTGTTTTGCATGGATTGTTAACTAATTTTGTGTTGCAGGTTTAGTTGAAGTTCCCTTATTTTCAGGATTGCAATTGGCGATACTCTTATGGAAAGTTGTCTGGACTTACCATAGGCTTGCAGATTGAAGATCAAATCAAAATTATTTGAGAAAATCATGCTGCTATCCGTTGGGAAAAAGTTTTTGAGAGTCACGTATCTGCAAGAGAATTTTTAAGGGATTTATGTTGAAGCTCCCTATAGAGACTGTTATTCAAATTGACATAATGGAGACTGATTCAGAGAGATTCAAAAGTACATAGCTTCACACAGATATTCATACACTCTCACGGATTGACAAACATCATTGAAGAATATCATTCATCCGTTCGATCCATTCCAGATTAATGAAGAACACTTCAAGCTTCATTGCTTCATTGTCTTCACAGTGTTCTTCATCCAGAGCTTAATTTGCATATCATTCTGTTATATTTTTGATCATCTATTAGAGCTAATTTGTTCAAGAGGAACAACTGGTATTCTTATTGTATTAGTTAGCTAGAGATGTTACTAGATAGGTTAGGAAGAACCACATGCTGAAAAAGAGTAAGACAATTCTCTTGGCCTGAGATCTAAGGCTTAGCTTTTGATAAATAAGAAGTTGTTGAAATCCTAGAGGGATTAGATCCCTCAGGCGGAGAGTAGGTCCTTTGGGACAGAACTTCATAACAAATCACTGTGTTCATTGTCTTGCTCTAATGTTCTGTTACTTGTCTACAAAACTACTTCAAAGGTTTTCTTTTCAAAGCTTTGAAAAGCTTTTAAAATACTCGGTTTCTTTAAACAAATTGTTTTGGTTTTAAACCCTTGAAACTGAGTTCAAAGCTTTGAAATACTTCAAGTTCTTCTCATTTTGTTTTAAACCCACATTTTTAGCAGAAGTTACCATACTCTATTCAACCCCCCCTTCTAGAGTATTTGATCCAGCAACTGCAT
The DNA here is from genome assembly GCA_023055425.1 of Linanthus parryae. Classification (NCBI taxonomy): domain Eukaryota; kingdom Viridiplantae; phylum Streptophyta; class Magnoliopsida; order Ericales; family Polemoniaceae; genus Linanthus; species Linanthus parryae. The sequence goes on along the minus strand of JALGPY010000007.1, from coordinate 67,698,931 downwards.
ACCTGCATTCAATATTCACACCGATCTGTGAGACCGAATAATCCATACATAACCACTCAAAAAACCACCACCTATCTATATTCTCAAGGTTATAGTTTTGGGCGAGATGATGGTGTGTTTAGGTGTTTGTTTTGTCGATTAAGTGAGAACATTGGCAGAGGTCGCTGTGGTGATGGCAGCGGCGATGAAGGTTCAGAAGAAGAAGATGGAGATGGGAGAGAAGATAGATGAGAGGAGAGAGATTGTGTCTTTTTTGTTTTTTCCTAAATAAAATAGATGTAATTATTGTAGGTGCAAGGGGAAGAACAGACATTTGAACCATTTGTGGGTAATGTCCAAACCACATGGTATTAGGCTGGTAAAATGGCATGCCTCAGGGGTGGTTTGTGTCACCCATCAAGCTTGCGTTTGCAATATTGCTTGTACTTGTAGTTCCAAGTTCTTGATTTTCTGTATTTGTTTTATGTTACCTCTGTTTTCTGAGATGTTCATGTTTAACGTTTTGTCAGTATTCACTTACTCACTTCGACAAGATGATTTGATATCAAAATGATACAATTATTTTGTAATCTTTCCATGGTGTTGTAGAGCAAACTTTACTCTATAACACAATGTAAAATTTACTAAAAAAATGCATCGTTATGCTATCCAAATCATTGGACCAAAGTGACATGGATATGGGTGAAAGAAGTCAACTGGGATGATCCCAGAGAAACGGAGGTAGTATGTCTTTATCTTCTTTTTTTTTATTTCACCTTCCCCCCTTTCTTTCTGTCTTTTTCAAATCTCTTTATATTTTTCCGTATCCTCTTCTTTAAAAAGTCTTAAACGAGTTTCCTTCCATTTTGGCTCTGATTGCATTAAATTACATGTGCATGGTTATAGTTCAAGATCTTCAAATACCTCCCATGAGGAAGAATTAGATGAAAGGAACGGGGTAAAGGTATTTAGAGAACTATGGATAAACTTCCTGTTCGAGAAATTTTAGGGAAATAGGTCTCTGTCTCAGTTCTTTATCTAGCAAGAAATCAATAATAGATGGAAAAATTAGGATCGCTTTAGGTTGATAGGAAGTCCGTTGTCTATTTTTCACTCTTTCAAACCCTTTGGATAAGCAATTTCCTTCAATTGAATATGTTGCGACTCTCCATGGACAATATATGTGTTATGAATTGGGTGATCAAAACCCTAGCTTGGAATGGCAAAACAACGAGCAAAGGAGGCAAATGAACGAAGTTGTAGATTTTTGGATTGTCCTGAGGTCCTGCGACCTGGTTTGGGAGGTCCTGCGGCCTTGGTCGTTTGTCCCAAAGGTCATGCGAGGTGTTTTGGGAGGTCTTGCAACCTATTATGTTGGTCCCAGACATTCTGCGACCTGGATTGGGAGGTCGTGCGACATCGACCGGGTCAGGACAATTTTCGGAATCGTTTCCTTGTTCGGTTTGGCAAAGTTTGGACGATGCTTTGGAAACGAGTCAGTAATATAGGCCCATATATGGGTGTAGGTATTCTATTGACAAGTGTGGTTAATTGTAATGGGATTCTCATAAATAAATCCTTATCGTTTGGTCGTAGACGTAGCTAGTATAGGAACCACGTTAAATTGCTTGTGTTCTTCGTCTTGTTCTTTTGTTTCATTGTTTCTTATTGATTCCTAACAAGTGGTTCATCCTTCCTCTCTTATTTCTTAACAAGTGGTTCATCGTAGTATCAGAGCCAGGTTGTTGGCTTACGGTTTGGTGAAGAACGATGTCGAACATGATGAAGATTGATCAATTTTGATGAGAATATTGTTGATACACCCACCACCAAGCTTTTATTGTGAGGCTATTGGGTTCCTTGTTGGGGGAACTATCTGGCTCCTTGTCGGATAAGCAATCAAGCTCATGCTATGGAGCAAGTTGGCGCGCATATGACTGGGCGTGCAAGGGATCTGGAAAATCTGGCAAGTCATTGTTTCGGGTGCAAATCTGGCGGTTCACGCGCATTTGGCGTTCTGGCAATTTTGCGTTAAGGCGCAATTGGGCTTCCAACGTGTAACATTGGGCGCGTGGATCTTGTTTTGGCCGCTAGGAGGATTTAAGTCAAGGTGGAGACTACTCGAATCAACTGGCAGATTTGGCTCTTGGCATGGAGCAATTGACGCGTGTTGCTGAAATGCGATTTGGTTGGTAGCGTGTTATTGGGCGCGGACTAGATCGGTTACAAGCCATGCCAATTGCGTCTTGGTGCGGTAAGTATTGGTGGCGCAATTGGCATGGCTTGTTTGATAGGCACTTTTGTCACGAAGTGTCATTGGTGTAAAGTTGGGGTATGCATTGTATCATGGTGCATTTGTGGTGTGTTGATTGGGACACACAAGTCTCTGCATTTGTTGAGACGCAAAGACACGCTTGTTGTGGCGCATAGTGAATGTATTCCAATACCGCAAATTTGGGAATATGTTATATCGGTTGATTAGATTGATGAGAAGCTTTGGATTGGTTCCTAGGGAGTTTTTTTTTATCAAGGTGGAGTTTTTTTTATGAATTGGATGATCAAAACCCTAGCTTGGATTGGGAAAGCAACGAGCAAAGGAGGCAAATGAACGAAGTTGCAAGATTTTTGGGTTGTCTGGAGGTCCTGCGAACTAGGCTGTGGTCCCAGAGCTCATGCGATGTGGTTTGGGAGGTCTTGCGACCTGGTATGTTGGTCCCAGACGTCGTGCGACTTGGATTGGGAGGCCGTGCGACCAGGACCGGGTCTGGACAGGTTTTGGAATTGTTTCCTTATTCGTTTTGGCAACGTTTGGACAAAGCTTTGGGCACAAGTCAGTAGTATATGACTATATATGGGTGTAGGACTCTTCTATTGACAATTGTGGTTAATTTTAATCGGATTCTCATTAATAAATCGTTATCTTTTAGTCGTGGACGTAGCTAGTATCAAAACTAGTGAACCACGTTAAATTGCTTGTGTTCTTCGTCTTGTTCTTTCGTTTCATCGTTTCTTCTTGATTCATAACAAGTGTTTCATCGCTTCCGCTCTTGTTTCCTAGCAAGTTGTTCATCGCTTCCGCTCTTTTTTTCTAACATCATGGTTTTCACCGAGAGAAAGCTTCACTGGATGTATGAAGTGTCTTGCCTAACTACAGGCTTATTGTTTCAAGTTCTTAATGTAACATCCTGAAGAGTTTGTAGTGGTAAAAGAGCAATAGACTAAAATTTTGGAGCTATAATGTACTCATCTCTTTACAGTACCAGCAGTAATCTGACAGAAAAGGGGGTATATCAGAGTAGGAGTAGGGAAAATCAGTATTGCATATAGTTGTGGGTCATTTCATAATTTATTAGAGTTATGGGGTAATTACAAAAACTACCCAAACTTTAGCCTAATGCTACCTAGTGAGGTGTTGACATGCATGCAATGGTTGTGACACCTCACTAATGAGTTTTCACAAGGAGAGATCATGTGAGAGTTGGGTGTGTATATATAACATCAACCTTTCAAAGTTTCTCAAGAAGAAGGGAAGAACATCTCACAACTCCCTACCCAATCTGAAATGACTTCTCCACTCCCTCTCGTCCTAAGCTGCTGCAACCAGAGCTTTCCTGACCCTCACTGATAAAAACTCCCCATCTCAATTTGAGTAAACATTATGTCAAGCCGAATGCGCTAGGTGGTAGGCTTTGAATCATCAAAACTCGTAGCTGTTGCTGGTTTCTAGGTTGTAGCTCGCCGGAAACTTTAAACATTGCTGGAACTCAGGTAAGTTGCTTGTTTCTTTCCCATTTTCACTTTGTAGTTGCACCAATGTGATTCATAGGAGATAGAGAACACCAATTTACGCCTATACTTAGCCCAGAACAACTTCAAAGTGTTGTCGTAGCTCAGTTAAATTCCTTCGTTTTTTCCGACAGCATAACGCCCTATAAATCACTCTGTTAGGGTTTACCTAACGCGATAGTTGTTCGAGACACTATCAAGTCTCCACACACACGGGTTTTAACCCACACACAAATACACTCTTAAACTTTGATATTTTCATTGATTAAATAAACTGGGGAATTACAAATGCTTAAATAGACAAATAACCAAACCCTAACCTAACCCTAGACCTCTACGCGCCAAGCCCGAATCAACTAAATAATTAAATAACATAATTAAATACTCAAATAACTACTAAACTAATAAATAACTAAATAACTAAATCATAATGATACGGTATCCGTATCGGACTCACTACTGAGTGTCTAAACAAGGAAATTGTGGATGCTGATTTCCCTCACCTAAAACTGCGTTTTCCATGTTATAAGCTCGATTTGAAACATCTTCTATGCTACCTTAAATCTGGATCAAAATTGGTAACACCACTGTCTTGAACCCAGAAAGAACAGATGTGCATGACTTTGTGGGTGCATAACTTGATGAATATTGGATAATAAGGTGCACCAATTGGTCAAGTACTTACCTGTTAGCTAGGGCTACAACTCCCATTTGCATTTCTTGTCATGAAATATTCTTGAAACTGGATTAATATGTTCCAAACTTAGCACAATTGCAAGCCTGCAACTCAAGATCAGGCTCTGCATTTTTTACTAACTTTTAAAGGTAGTATCACTCTCAATTCTGAAGTTTTTGAAGCAAGGTTTGTTTAGGGGAATTCATTAGTCATAATAATACAAGAGCAGGTGAATTATAAGGCCTACACTACAACTTTTGAAAACCCAGTTAGGGTCATGAGAGAGGGAGAGACGAAGCTCTCGAAGGAATAAAGAGAAAACAATACAAAAATGAAAGCGGTGATGATCTCTATTGAATGAATCTGAAGGTTAAATACATAGGTCATCGAACGGCCAGATATGTAACCGTTCGACAATTGTCAGGACTTAATTATAAAGACTATTAAGAACTTTGTAATGCATTACAGTTTGGTCCTTCTGGATATAATGTATGGGCTTCATTAGAATGGGTCTTCTCCATTATTATGGGCTTGTGTGAATGGGATTTCTTCTCTCCAAGATCCCATCACCTAGATCCAATCTCTTGTGTTAATACCTCCCATCAAGCTTATAGTGGATGTTGTACCATAAGTTTGCCTTTGAATTCCAGAAACTGTGGTGTGGTTAAGCCCTTGGTAAAAATGTCAGCAAGTTGTTCTGTGCTAGGAACATAAGACACCATTAGATTTTTTCATAAACCTTTTCTCGTACAAAATGATAGTCTATCTCAATATGTTTTGTACAAGCTTGAAGAATGGGGTTATAAGTCATGGCAATTGCAGATTTGTTGTCACACCAAATTAATGATGCTTAAGGAATAGAGAGATGAAGATCTTTGAACAAAGTTTGAAATGAAGAGAGTTCTGCTGCAGTAGCAGCAAGAGCTCTGTATTGTGCCTCTGTTGAAGAACGCGAGATAGTGGGCTTCTTTTTAGCGGCCCAATGTACTACATTAGGCCCAACAAAAATCACAACCATATTAGTACTACGTCTGTCTATTGGGTTGCCAGCCCAATCAGCATTAAAAATGGCTTCTAAGAAATGGTGTCCAGAAACATAACACAAACCCTGGGTTTTTGTTCCTTGCAAATATCTAAGACCTCTTTTAGCACCAATCAAATGCAGATTTGTGGGTGTGTGCATAAATTGACAGAGATGGTTTACAGCAAAAGCAATATCTAGGCGAGAAAAAGTTAAGTATTGAAGTGCACCTACAAGTTGGCGAAAAGGTATATATTTGAGAGAGGTGTTCCATCTAATAAATGATATTTGCCCCCTATGGCTAAAGGTGTTGGACAAGGTTTACAATTCTGCATATTAAAACGCTTAAGTAAATCAGGAACATATCTGGATTGATGGATAAAAATTCCAGAAAAGTGATATTTGATTTCTAAACCCAAAAAGTAAGTGAGTTTGCCCAGATTTTCCATTTAAAATTCAGAGTGTAGAGCAGAAATAAGACTAGTGATTAAAGAAGAATCATTACTAGTAAAAATTATATCATCTACATACAGTAAAAGGAGAGTAACCTAAGTTTTTTTGTATTTAATGAAGAGACTAGAATCTGCACCAGAAGCAATAAACCCTAGAGAGTGCAAAAATGTTGTGAATCTCTCAAACCAAGCTCTAGGAGCTTGTTTGAGACCATAAAGAGATTTACTAAGTTTGCATACATAATGTGGGACATTGTGATCAACATAACCATGTGGTTGAGATATGTAAACATTTTCTTTAAGATAAACTGAAGAAAGGAATTTTTAACATCTAATTGTTGTAAAGGCCAATTTAAAGAAGCAGCAAGAGCCAAAACAGTTCTAACAATAGCATGCTTTACAACATGACTAAATTTTTCATCAAAATAAATGCCTAGGGTTTGATGAAACCCCTTAGAAACTAATCTAGCTTTGTATCTAGCTACTGTGCCATAAGGGTTATGTTTAGTTTTTGTACACCCATTTTGTGCTAAATATGTTAGCATCGGGTGGTTTAGGCACAAGTGTCCATGTATGTTTCTGTATGAGACTAAGTTACTTACGGTCATGGCATTACCGAGAGTATTTCTTTTCGTAAGTGTAGCTAGTAGGATCAGGAAAATCATGCATAGAAGTAGAAGAAATATACTATGCAGTGTGTTTAGACTGAATTTTTGGAATACCAGACTTATATAGTGAATGTTGAGGAGTGGGTGGATCAGAGACACCAGTATTGAAACCAAAGCTCTTCTTTTTGAAGATTTCTGATTTACTTCTGGTTTGCAATGAGTGACTTGGTGCTGCCTGAGAGATCCCCTCTGTGTCTTGTGTCTGGTGTCATGTCTATGATCATGTGTGTGAATATGTTCTTGTAAGTGTTCATCTGTTTGATCTGCCTCTCTCCTAGTTGGCTGCATCTTAGATGCAGTAGGTGGTGCGTGTGCAGGTAGCTCCATGGTTTCTACATTTTCATCATGTCCTGAAATTGGAAAGGTAACTGGATAAGTAAATGAAGAAGCATCATAGATTGGAGTAGCAGTAGCAGGAACATTCACACAAATTTGGCATAAGAAAACACTTATTCATCAAAAACAACATCTCTAGACACATAAAATTTCTGAGAATTTCTTTCAAAACACATGTAACCTTTGTAATTGGATGCATAACCCAAGAATACACACTTTTTAGTTTTTGGATCAAATTTGGAGTGCATATATGGTCTTAGACATGGATAGAAAGCATATCCAAATATTTTTAAGTGTGCAAAAGTAGGTTTCTTGTCGAATAAAAGTTCATGTGGAGATTTTTAATTACTGTTTTTAGATGGCATGAGATTGATCAAGTACAAGACAATATAAAATGCATGATACAAAAAATATTTAGGCAATGAAGCTTGTTGCATTAATGTGACAGCTATATCTACTATGTGTCTATGTTTCCTCTCAGAGACACCATTCTGTTGTATGAAGAGGAGAAGATGCGTTAGAAATAGAAGACTGAAAGGGTAGTCTAGACATTTTACAAGCAAGACAAAATTCACATAATGTATGACTATGTCTATCATTAACAGAAACAGATAAAACAGAGTTCATGATATCATCAGTAGGGTGACCCAGTCTTGAATGCCATAGGGAAGAGGTGATCTTCTTCCTCACAAAATCAGAAGTTGTTTGTTTGTTGAATGAAATATAACCAGTATTTGAAAGAGAGAAAATGGGGTATAGTCCATTGTGACTAACCCCTTGGTAGAGAAGTTTCCCCGAAACTTTTTCTTGAGTGGAAAAGGAATCTGAGTCAAACAGAAATCTACAATTGTGTTGAAGGCACATTTGATGAAAAAAAAGTAAATTTGTTGAAAGATTTGGAACATGTAAAGTGTTAGGTAAAACAAAGTGATGAGTAGAGTAGGTAACTGAGCAGTACCAGTGTTTGAGATGGTAATTGTATTACCATTACCCATAGCTACCTGTTCTGAACCATGGTATGGTTCAGAGAGAGGCAGATTCTTCAAGTGAGAGGTCATGTGAATGTTGTGCTAGTATCAGAAAGCCAATAATCAGGATAGGAGGTTAAAGTGTAAGGTTGCTGAGAGTCAGTGGCAACCAGAGCAGAGAGTTACTCTGGGGGATGCTTGCCTTGATAGGTATGATCCATTTTGTGCCAGTGTTCGAGGAAAATAATCCCAAGTATAGGATATCGTCTCAAGTAATAAGATCCGTTAAGTCCGGAGTCGAATCCACAAGGAGAGGAGGCTTAGATAATGACTTGCTAATCTAGAATAGCGAGTAGAAAACGACTAACTAAAGCGATAAAGTAAATTTCACAATGGCTTTAGAGCTTGCCAAGTTATAAAATCCACCAAAATTAATTGATGGAGCAATTTGAGATTTGAGAATTCGCTAACCTAAACAACTAAGAAAGAAGTGAAATAACAAGTAGAGAGAGGCTAGGGATGATCGGTTTCTATAGTGACCAATCCTCCTATTAGATTCAAGCCCGGTTCTCAAATTACATGTAACAATCCACAAGACAAGTATGTCAAGAAGAGATTGCTTATTGCATCCCAACTTGACACAAATGAAGTGTGTAATCCTAACATGCTAAACTAAAGAGGCTATTCAAACGAGATTCTCCAAATTTCAAGTGTTTCAAGCATCAAGCATATGTAAAAACACATAGGTATTTCCACATAAAATATCAAGCAAAAAATGAGAGTTGTAAATTCTCACTCAAATCACCTAACTAGAACTCGATTTCTCAAAGCTAAGATTGACGAGTTTCTCTCACTCAAGTGCATCTTCAAATCAAACAAGTCGAGAGTATTCGCACATCTACCTATTCAATGCATAAAATACTTCAACAAGAGAAATCCGAACATTGCATTAAGCATTCAAGTGAATCCAATTCAACCCATTCATCCTTGAAGTTCAACTTGAATCAATGTGAGGATGGAGGCACTAGATGTCCCAAATCACCCAAGAAATTGAATTAGCTAGACATAATAGAAAATTCAAGAGATTGAGAGAAATTTAACTTTCAATAATCAAAAATTGAATTTATACTTGATAGCACAAATACATTTGCCACTAATTCAATCCCAAACACTTGATTCAAATACACAAAACTAAGCAATAATCACTTCCAAATACAATACTAAGCTACCAATATGAAGAAACTACCAAACTAAGCTTCTAATGGTCAAGCAATTACCCAAACAAGCCACTGTTGCTGTTGCTACAACAAGTACTCAGCAGCAGCAACCCTGCAGTTCAAGAACTGAGCATAAACAGTGTATTACAGACCCAAAATCGTCCAGAAACGACCTGAATCTGTCCTCCTCTCTCCCTCTCTTCCTATTTTTGTGTTCTTTATGTCGTTAACACACCCCCAACTAGCCTTTTGCTCTTCCTCGGGAAAAGAGAGCGATATGAGTAGAAATTTAGTGAAAAACCAATCATGAGAGACACACACTCACTAGACAAGGCTTGACTCAATTCTAAGCTAGACTTGAATATTTACGAACACACTCACACATTATCTATCCTAAGTGAGAATCCAAAGAAAGTAAAATCCTAAAGATTACTAGCTAACTTTAATTTTTTTGTGGGAGAAAAAGAAGAATGCTCAAATGTCTCCTCAAAGAAATTCTCAAAGTCCACAAGATTAAGAAAGAATCCTATGGACGTCTAAGTATATATTCATACAAATGTGGGCAGTGTTTTGGTAGAAGTTGACTCATGCGAACCACAAAACTTCTTAATTATGTCCAATTCGCAAGAAAGTATGCCTTAAAAAATAAGGATCACATGAAACTAGACATTCTCATACTTATTCAAAAGCACCCATGTAAGATGGACCTCCAAAGCTTTGAACAAAAACGAGTTTTAGAATGGGGGATGTGGTTGTGGGCTTGTATGATCCTTTTGTGGATTTTTTGTGAGGTGGTGCAATTCTTTTCTCATTTTTGTGGATGTTTTAGCATTAAACATTTTTTTCCACGTATGTCCACCTCTAATCCACGGTTCTCCAAGACCCACAACAAAAGAGAGGAATATACAAGCGAGTGGATTTTTAAGCTAAACCAAGGGGGCTATCTAGGTGGTGGCATGACATTAATCCCCGAACACCCCTCTATTTCTTAGGCATCGCATAAGTTGTCATGGTCACCACACCCAAATGGGCTACATGTTTCCACCGCAAAAAACAATGCGAGTTAAATCCTTTTTGTAGAGTTCAAATCGCTTTAGAGAATACACCATTTTTCAAAAGTAGTAAGACGTCAATGTTTATGTGATCAACTTAGATTGAAGGACTTAAACCTAAAACGTAAATTTAGCGTGTCGCTTTGTGAGAATGCAAGATATCGCAGAATGTGGGATATTGGTGTAGATGTATTGAGTATAAGCAAAGAATTTCTTATGTAAAATAAATATAAAAAGAACATGGACTAAGAGATTTCATTAATTGAAAACATCTAGCTTTCCAAAATTCCCTCTTTTCACTTTTTCTCATTTTTTTTTAAAATAAGTGACTCAACTATAACTTCCTAAGACTCAATAAAGCTATCAAAGAAGAAAATAAAATCTAGACTCAAGATGAAATGCTAAAATAATTAAAACTACCAAAGAAAGAATAAAAATCTATGGTTGACACGGGGAAAGAGTGACGACGCTTCTCATGAAAGGTTCACACATTTTTTTCGTAATTTTCAATTTTTTTAATTTTTATGATTCTTTTCAAGTTTTTCATTTTTTTGTATTTTCCATGTAAATGACTAATGAAAGAAAAATCATGCTATAGACCATTTAAACCAAGTAATATATCTACTTCCCACCCCAACTAAAATGTCACATTGTCCTCAATGAGTGAGAACAATGGAAGAGCATAGAAATTTTAGCAAGAGTTAAGAGATAGAAGAGACCTCAATTTAGCTTTCTTGTCCACCAAGCACAAGTACTCCTCCAAGAGCAACCTACAAAATAGTAATAGAAAGAGAAAAGAAAAAATGCAAGAAATAGGGATAAACTAATTTATTTATTTACAACTAGGGAGGTGGAACAAAGAAAATGATGCTATCCCACTCCCAATCTTGGAAATTTCTTTCCATGCCATGCCCCTTCTTCATTCTTAGAAAAGTAATTCTCCCTCAGAAAGTTTGATTCATCAATTAGAATAGATTGGAGAAGTAGGGGCAAGACACAAAATATGAATAAGAGATGCAAGCAAAATCTAACAATTAAGGTAGAGCAAGTGGTTATGTCATGTATCATCTTAAGAAAAGGGTTTGAAATCCTCAAATGACATGAATCATAGAATGGGTCTTCATAAGTTGCCAATTTTTCAACAGAAACCACAACTTGAGAGATAGGGGCAACTTGTGAATCCTCAATCTCATCATTTTCATACATACCACATGGATTTAGGGATGTGGCCTCACAAGAAAGAGGTAAAATCATTTGGGAAAATGAAACCACATCCAAACCCTTAGGCTCATGATTTGGGTCATTAACTTGGTCAAGTTGAGCCAATAGTCTCTCCTCTTCATCAAAGTTAATTGCATCTACCATGAGAAGTGATGAGTAGGAAGCTTCACTATCATACAAAAATTCTATTTCCTCCCAAGTAAGCTCAACTAATTATTTAGAAGATGTAGTAAAAGAGTCTATATGAATCAGAGTATCAACGCATGAACCCCCCAACTTACTTGAAGGTTCTTCCACAATTTCTAGTGGAGGGGGTTCTCCTAGAGTATCCTCTAAGTTATCACAAAAGAAGTGATGCTCATGATCATTGGAACTCCGGTGAGTAATAGGCTCTTCATGAGCACTAGAAAAGATAACATTTCCTTCATGAATGGTAGCATCCAATTTGAATTATAACTCATCACATGAGTGGTTTTCATTTTGTGAATCCTCCTCACATGTGTCACTATGTGAGTCATCCAAAATGGCTTCACTCATGTCATGGGTTGAAGAGTCATTACCAAAATTATCAATCTCACTACCAGTATCACTATCACATGCTTCTTTAGAATGTGCAAATGAGAAATGAATACAATCACCTATCCTAGTATCAACAACTCCATCATCAAACACATCGTCAAAAATTTGGTCATGAATAGGGTAGTGATGTGTGTGAATAGGAACTTGAGACTCGAGTGATGGTGGGTCTTGGGAAAAGTGAGAACTATATGTAAGAGACTCATCATCTTGAGTTTGTCAATTTAAGGATTCCACTTTGTCAACCAAATGAGAAAATAATTCTACAAGTTATTTTTGTGATTCTCTTGATTCTATTAGTGATTTCAAAATTTCTTTATTCTTTTGAATATGCTTTTGAATTTTCTCTCATAAAGTATCACTTATAGGCGTATTTAGCTCACCATTCACAAGTGATTCCCTCTCAAAATGATAAAATCCTCTTTATTCACACATCATATCATTATATTGATAAGTGCAAGAATCATGAGAGTTCAAAAACATGTAAGTGTTTGAGGGAGGTGATTGTGCACAAGAAGCAGGAGATGTGTAATCTAGTGTCCTACTACCATGCCAAGAATTATCATTCTTAGGAAAATAATCACCATTTTTGTAAGCACGCTCACATTTGGAACACATTGATTCCATAGAATGATATTCATGTCTAGTAAATGCATAGTAGTAAGGATGTGAAGGGACGTTAGGCCTCTCACCAAGTCCAAAATATTCATGAGACATTTTTTTCCCAAGAAAGTAGATGAGAGGTACTTGATGAATTTCACAATCCCTCTTGAATCTCACAAGCTTAACTAACCACAAGCAACTAGATAAAATGTTAAGAAAAATACAAAGAAAGTAAAGAAAATCAAATCTAATACCTAGCTTCTCCCCGGCAACGGCGCCAAAAAGTTGTTCGAGGAAAATAATCCCAAGTATAGGATATCGTCTCAAGTAATAAGATCCGGTAAGTCCGGAGTCGAATCCACAAGGAGAGGAGGGTTAGATAATGACTTGCTAATCTAGATTAGCGAGTAGAAAACGACTAACTAAAGCGATCAAGGAAATTTCTCAATGGCTTTAGAGCTTGCCAAGCTATAAAATCCACAAAAATTAATTGATGGAGCAAGTTGAGATTTGAGAATTCGCTAATTCAAACAACTAAGAAAGAAGTGAAATGACAAGTAGAAAGGGGCTAGGGATCATAGATTTCTCTAGTGACCAATCCTCCTATTAGATTCAAGCCCGGTTCTCAAATTACATGTAGCAATCCACAAGACAATTATGTCAAGAAGAGATTGCTATTGCATTCCAACTTGCCACAAATGAAGTGTGTAATCCTAACATGCTAATCAAGCACTAAAGAGGCTATTAAAAGGAGATTCTCCAAATTTCAAGTGTTTCAAGCATCAAGCATATGTAAACACACATAGGTGTTTCCACATGAAAGATCAAGCAACAAATGAGAGTTGTAAATTCTCAATCAAATTACCTAACTAGAACTCAATTTCTCGAAGCTATTTGACGAGTTTCTCTCACTCAAGTGCAACTTCAAATCAAACAATTCGAGAGTATTCGCACATCTACCTTCTCAATGCATCAAATACTTCAACAAGAGAAATCCAAACATTGCATTAAGCATTCAAGTGAACCCAATTCAACCCATTCATCCTGGAAGTTCAACTTGAATCAATATGAGGATTGAGGCACTATATAGTCCCAAATCACCCAAGCAATTGAATTAGCTAGACATAATAGAAAATTCAAGAGATATTTAGAGAAATTTAACTTTCAATAATCAAAACTTGAATTTATACTTGATAGCACAAATACATTTGCCACTAATTCAATCCCAAACACTTGATTAAAATAAACCAAACTAAGAAATAATCACTTCCAAATACAATACTAGGCTACCAATATGAAGAAACTACCAAACTAAGCTTCTAATTGTCAAGCAATTACCCAAACAAGCCACTGCTGCTGCTGCTACAGCAAGAACTCAGCAGCAGCAACCCAGCAGTTCAAGAACATAGCATAAACAGTGCATTAGAGACCCAAAATCGTCCAGAAATGACCTCAATCCGTCCTCCTCTCTCCCTCTCTTCCTCTTTCTGTGTTCTTGACTCTTATAGAGCTCAAGAACAACCCCAAAAAGGGGCGAAATCAGAGAGAGAGAGGAGAAACAGAGGACGACGCTGGTAAAGGTAGAACCCGAAGGTGTGAGAGAGCTCCCCTCTAATTTCTTCACTCTTCTCCATAAATAGGCTTCAATAATCGATTGCTTGGCCTCCATGAACAGATCGTATCCCTTCGATTCAACCAATTCTTCTTTGACTCGTTGATTTACATCCGCCTCTCAAGAACCCTAGAATTGGGGCTTTTCTCTTCTCTTCGTTTTGGGCCGAATTGAAAACTTTAGTAGACGAATCATGGGCTGGGGAGCAATTTGGGTTTGATTTGGCTTGATTTCGTGGTGATTTGGGGCTCCAACGAGGCTAGTACGAAGCTTAACGAAGCTTCCATGGCTTCCTGGTGGGTTTGTTCGTCTGCGTGCGTCGGGGAGAGAAAGAGCACGCGTCTGTGCTGATCTGTTATGAGAAAATTGCACTTGCCCCCTTGATTCTGCTGATATGTTTTAAAATACCACTGGTTCATCTTTAAATGTTTGGAAAATAGCAACTTCACCCCGATTCTGTTAAAAACTCTACTTAACAGCCCTTGAAACTTTAGGGAATCATCACATAACACACCCTCTCCGTTAAAATGACTTCAAATAAGCCCTCCGGTGTAACTTTAGCCTTATGAATTGGTCCATTCACTTCATAAACTTCACTTTTTGGCCTCCATCTTCAAATATTATTCCATTTAAGTCCTCCAAGTCTTCTTAATTCATTGTTTAAGCTCCCACTAGCTAGCTTCTTGTTTAAAGCATGTATTTGCCTACAAAACAAGATAAAAACAACCAAAACTACGAAGACAAGCATAAGTCTAGAAATAGAGATAAAATAGATAGATTACACATATTAGCAAGTTATGAAGAGTTCATTAACATACTAAAACATGCAATTTTATGTCGTTAACAGCCAGCAATCTAGGGAAGAGTGGAAATCATACCCACAGATTTGAAAATTAACAGGTAAGTTAGAAGAGGTGTTATTGTAATCTCTGTTGGGGTATGCGTTATTTCTCCCCCTACCACCATCATCTCTACCTCCCCTGGGGTGTGAAAAGGATATGCCTCTTGGATACCTCCCCCCAGAGTTGGTTTGTCTTCCACCTCCTCGAGAATATCCAAATTTAGGGTTTCTAAAAAAATTAGGGTTTGACTGACCACCATGACTGCCGCCCCTACCACCACGAGAACCATGACCAGAGTGCATAGCAATAGCAGATTGACCCAGAAAATCAGAAGAGATAAAAGACTGAGATTTATACATGTGTTCTTCCTCTTTTAATAAAACATTCAAATCTTCAAGGGAAAAAGGTTCAGGTTGAGTCCATAAAGAACTTCTTACAGGATTATATTCAACACACTACTAGAAACAGACCAAAATAAGGCGACAAATTAACGCCGTTTATTGGGTATTTCTCGTCGTTTAACGATTAAACGGAGAAAAATGGGTCGGCCGCAAGGACCGTTGAAATTAATACCATACGGCCAGAAAAACTGTCCTCGTTAATGCCCTCTCGCCGTATTTGATTATCAAATATGGCAATACTGTCGCCGCAAATGACAAGGTCACATACGGCGACATGCTTTATTCTCGCAGTGTTTGGCCTTATATATACAACAATATTTTTACCGTCTAAGGATTTGACTGTGCAGTTTGTGTGCTATGTAATGTTGCAAAAATATGGCCATATTAAAGTTATTCTTGCCGTATTTGATTGGTATTTCTCACGGAAATGAAATAAACATTTGCCATTTTTTGTTGATAAGTAATACAGCAAGCTTAAATTGTCGCCGTATTTGAGGTATTCCCTGCAACAATATCCAGATACAGCTGGAGTTTTCCAACCTGTAGCTATTTTAAAAACCTGTAGCTATTTTTAAGGCACAAACAACACAACTAAACTTGAAATTAATTGAAACACATTTCAAAAAAATCAATATATATATATATATATGTCTTTACAAAATTTACATTGCCAAGGTTCTACCCCAAATGTACAAGTCCGATAGAGTATACGAAAACCTATACTCTGCGCATTATATGAAACCTATACTAGCTATCTATCTTGAACTTCCAAAATTAGAAAAAAACCTATACTCTGCAGCTACCTGTACCTCTACCTCTATCTCCCTAAGTGCGTCAAAATGGCTTCGTAGCCACAGGCTCAGCCTTGACATTTGCGCAGAGCGCCAAAACGGTCACGATATTGTGCAGTTGCTAAAAACTGTATAAACCTGAACAAGATAACAATACAAAACAATATTAAAACAAATAGCATTTGAAGTTATTTTACGGTTTCAATTCTGCGATATATTTGAAAAAGCACAAAATGCAATTAATTTACTGGACTTTAAGATCGATAAGATTTTGATATGTTGGTTAGTTTTCTAAAATGCTGGCAATCCAACCCAACAATTGAGGGAAAACTAACCGGTAAATTCAATGTGCAGGGTTCTTTAAAGATAGCGACTAGCACAATGAACCCAACAATTGATAATTACCAAATAACGCCCTTGAATTCGCTTTTCAACAAGAGAACATGGAATTGGAAACAGCATCAGAGAGCATGGGCACCTGCGGCACTGTAATGGCTCAAGATGATGTCATTTGTCCGTTCGTTATGGCTTTATGTCGAGCTCCGAAGTATCCTCGAACTTCATGAATCGGATCGTCTCGGTGGCTGGCCGATCCGCATAATAGACCGGGCCCACTACGAAGCAACACCGCAGAATTGAAAATTCCATGGTGATTGTTTTGTAGTGGCACCGGTCTCTTATGCGCCTAGAACAGCCACCTAGGAGGGCCAATTTATGAAGTTCGAGGATCGTTTGGAGACGTCTCCAAGACATGGTGGGAAACAGAGCAGCAAAATTAGCCAGAGTCGTACCGGCTCTGCAGTTGCCCAAGCTCGGTCATGCTAATTTTTCAGTTCCATGTTCTCCTTGTTGAAAGGCGACTTAATGGGTGTCCGAATGGTATTTATTCAACAGTTGGGTTGTAAAATATAGCCACTTAACTGGAACTCTGGAAAAATATTACAAAGACAAACTAATAATTTGATTGTGAAGGAAAACTCAATTTAACAGAAGAACAAGTAGTACAAAACAGTAGCTTACACATGAACAAATTTCTGAAGTTACAAGACGTTTACAATAAGAGCTATGGGCAACTTCATGCATGCATATGTAACTGATGCACTTTCATGCATCTGTAATTGTAGTCCCTTTGGCTTCTAAGATGCATTCCAATTCAAATTCACCATGTGTCCCATTAATGATGCCTTTCTCTATCAATTGGACTGTTCGGTAGGATGAACACTATAAAACCCCCTACCTCAGTTCTGGTTTGCCACAGATCCACTCCCAATTACAGTGTCTTTCTCTTATCCCCTCCCAAATCCCCAACTGGTGATATGAGGCAACTTACCTCGAATTTCAAGAAACTGGGGCAGCCAAGTATTTCTATGAAAGCCCCTGATAAGAAAGTGAAAAGGAAGACAAGAAATGGCAAAATGACAAAGAAGATTCTACCTGGTGGAAAGAAAGTGAACGTTAAGAAAAGGGTCGCACGAGTTGAAATAGTCTATGATGTCATGCCCTTAGCAGTGCACCCTCCTCTGGAAGGCACTCCTGTGTCCAGTGATGTTATTTTGGCCCTTCCTGCTCCTGATGTTTAGACCATGTTTTCAGTTCTTTTATTTTGGTTAGTTTCTTCGTTTTTTTTTTAAAAAAATTTCTTAATGTAATTTTGGGAGTGACAGTTTCTATATATAAACCATTCACTTTTGTTATTTTCCTGTTTGTTTATTGAACTTTAACATCCATTTTTTTGTGTTTCACTTGTTCTTCATGTATTAACATGCTCGGAAGTCGCCATTTATCAGAACTAAAATAGAAAACCAATCACTCAACAACAGATTACCAGTTTCATGAAGATGTGAACTACGATTTAACAGCAAGCATGTTTTTACTATAATTCAACAACCAATTTGAACACATTGCAACTGTAATTGGAGATGATGGTTGAAAAGGAAAGAAGACGTACCACAACAAAGTGCAGGTATGACAGTGCTCTAAGTCTTCACTGTTCGTCCATCCAGATGCTAGCATCAACAAAGCAGAGGGCGGTATAGCTATACGGCTTGCCGTCAATGTCCAAAGAAAGGTCAAATTTAGTGACTTGCCTCCACTGGGTGGTGCGTAGCAAACCAGTGCAACTACAAACGAACACCATATAATTGACAATTCCATGAGTATTGTTTTGTGGTTGCACCGATTTGTCGGGCAGCCACCCAGATGGGCAGGTCATCGAATCTGAGGATCGGTTGGGAAAGTCCTTACCAGACAACAAAAATTAAAAACCAATTAGAATAAGACAATATTTAGAAAATAATAAATATTAAGCTAAGACTAAAACATTAAAATAATTGAACAACTAGTTTCATGTCAATTATCAGAACAAACATCTTTCGGCAATTATCAGAACAAAAATAGAAAACCAATCACTCAACAACAGATTACTAGTTTCATGAAGATGTGAACTATAATTTAACAGCAAACATGTTGTTACTATAATTCAACAACCAATTTTAACACATTGGAACTATAATTGAAAACAGATTACCAATTTCATGCAAGCTTAACTACAATATAAGAAGAATTAACTATTTCATCCAATTTCAACAGTAATCAATAGATTACTGTTGGTTATTGAAGCTCCCAAAAGATGGTTACATGAAGCCCTAATTCCAGAAATCAACCAACCATCGTCATCAACAATTGAGATGGTTGATTTCAATATCAAAATACAGACTGAAAAAAAATTGAAACATGAACTTACAGTTCCACAGAAGGGTCGACGATGGTGTACTGGGTTTGAAGGCGATTCCTCTTTGTTGTGACTTCTGGGTTTGATGGCGATTCCTCTCTCCATTCTCTCTTCTATTCTATTTCTGTACTCCCTTATCTATCCGTTCTCCCTTCTCTCTCTGTTTTCCCTTCTCTTTCAGTTCTGTTATCTGTTCTCTTCTCTTGTGGCTTCTCTCCTCCTTAGACTTCTCTTCTCCTCTCTTCTCTCGTCTCTCTATTCTTCTCAAATTTTCATTCCCCAGAGACCTAGCTAAGGATTCGGTATCTTCCGGCGCGGGCTATCCAAATTTTCGCCCCAAAATTTGGCCGATAAATCAAAGTAATTTGGGCACCTGTTAAGTTGACCATATACGGCGAGAAACCTCGTCGTATAAGACAACATCTAAGTGCGTTAGGAAACTCTCGCCATTTATATTAATTTTTTTTACCGGGATAATAAAACGTCGCTGTTACTAGTTATTACTTGCCATTTATAATATCAGTATTAACGGAAAACTTATATCTCGTCGTATTAACTACAAATCTTTCCGTTTATGCTGAATTAAATACGGACCCATGATTTTATCGCCGTATAAGATAAATATAAGCGAGAATATAAATAATCGCCATTACTGATGCAATAAACGGCGATATATTGCTTTGACGCGCGAATTTTAGTTCATCTTTGCCCTTTTTGTGTTCATTTATAGTAGTGACAGGATGACCATTCAACGCATAAAGAAGCATATCTTCCTCATCTTTGACTCAACAACAGACAACTTATCACGAAGAGACTTTAATTTTTGCATGTAGACATCGATAGAATCATATTTCTTTTTGATATTTTGCAGATATGATTTTTAACTGCAAGATATTTGATCGGGTCAAAGAGGCATACTTTCGTACCAGCGCTAACCAAGCAGATCTACAAGTATTATGACCGATGACATGGGTAAGAGCTTCCTGAGTCAATGTGACATTGATGAGGGTGAGGATGGCCTTATCTTGACCCATCCATACCTGATACTCGGGATTCGGCGTGTCGGTTGGAGATCCATCGGCGGCGACGGTGAACGTAGAAGACGTAGCAGGGGAGCCATCGATGTAGCCGAACAGACTTTGGGTACGAAAAATTACAAAGATATGATGCTTCCAGAGAACGCAGTTGGAAGAATCTAACTTAAAAGGTATCAAGTTATTGATATTGGCTAAAGATATAAAGGATTGGAGGCGCCTGAGGTTGCCATGATATATGTGGTGGGTGGTAGAGAGCATGAAAGGCTCTGATACCATGAAAACTCAGTTATGGTTTCATGAGAGAGAGACGAAGCTCTCGAAGGAAGAAAGAGAAACCAATACAGAAATGAAAGCGGCGATGTTTTCTATTGAATGAATCTGAAGGTTAAATACATAGGTCATCGAATGGTCAGATATGTGACCATTCGGCAATTGTGAAGACTTAATTATAAAGACTACTAAGAACTTTTTAATGCATTACAGTTTGGTCCTTCTGGATATAATGTTTGGGCTTCATTAGAATGGGCCTTCTTCTTCTCTCCAAGAGCCAATCAGCTAGGTCCAATCTCTTGTGTTAATAATTTTAACCCCCTGTAACTCCCCTTGAACTCACTGCAAGACTGTGCAGGGGTTGCTGTCAAGAACATTGACAGCAACTTCATGCCAACTTTGGACCTGATTAACTAGCCCCTAAATCCTTGGATCGGGAATCGAATTGGGGATGGGTACTCCCTGTATATAGTATTATGACTTTCATGATAATCTTGAGTTCTCAAAACACCTCTAACATTGTCGAATTCTTGCCTACATATGTCAGGTTTATGTCATGAAACTTGGCTGTTTTTATGTTTTTTCCAAGTATTGGTAATACAAATAATTTCTGTATTCACGAGACTATATCTTCTGCACCTGTTATCTAAATTTGTTGATTCTTGATCCAGAGTTGAGTCCTTACTCTAAATACTTTAACTGGGCCTTCAGCAAATTTCTTAAGTTTGCGTTTGGCAATCTGGATTTGGATTTCAAATCTAAGATTTCAAGTTCTGGAATTTGAAATACTGAATGATACAAATTTGTCTGTTTGGATGTTATTAACAATCTGGAATTCGAAATTCCGAATTTGAAATATTTGTTTGGTTACTAAGTCAAGTAAAGAAAATTTATCTGAATTTCGGAAATCTAAACTATGACATGAAAGCCAAGTGAACGAAACTTTGCTCATTTTCTATTTGAAAAAATGTGTTTCACTTTTGGCCGCGCGTTATTCATTTGGCGAGGTTATTTGTTTTCGAACAGTCATTTAACCATTTTGCCCAAGTCGGGACCGGAGTAAATTATTCATTTTAGGAGGTTATTCGTTCGTCAAACATTTATTTATCGAGGTTTAACAGTACTTAACATATAATTTTAAAAACTTTGAAATTAAAATTCAGATAAAAAATTAATTGTATTTATCTCACAAGTAATATCTTCTCAAGTTTTAATATAATTTTAGGTTTTAGACATTTGAACCAATGATAGACTATTATTTGGAATTTAAAATAAGATTTCACGTATACAAATCTAAGATTTGTTTAGTATTTTTATTGTACGTTGTTTTGTTATTTTTTCACACACACAAATACTATAATGGAATAGTGCCTTGAAGCTTAGAAGACACTCAATGAAGCAACGGAGAAGTGAATCCCAGTGTCTTCGCACGAAGACAAGGAGTCTTCATACGAAGACGTTTAGGAGTTAGCCAAAATTTGGTATAGCTTTTGTGAAATGGTGAAGTACATCTCCCACATTACCTTCAAATCCCATCTTATATCACCAAATTCTATCTTTACCATCAAATTTGATGGCAATAATGGGATGTGGTGTAATCTACACCAAATTTTAATTAGTATTTAGGGCATATTGTTACATTACTTTTATATAATTGGAGACATAATGTCATATTTTACAAATGATTAGTGTTAAAAATTATTTTTAACGACTAATATAATTAATCTTAGTGATAGAAAAATAAATATAAACAAAAATGACGACAAGAATAATGCATTAATTATAAACTCGGAAAAATGAAAATAAATCACATTATTGACATGAAAATACAAAGTCAAACTAAGAAAATGAAGAAAGCAGAATTTCGAGTAATTTTGTTTTGGCAGTAAAATATTTTTTTTATATTGATAGTTACGGAATTCATGATTTGGTGATAAATTTGTTCATTTGTCGTGGGAGACAAAAAAATATAATCCTTTAAATTTGATGAAATGGTAAAATAATTATATGTTGTAAAAATTTGTGAAAATTGTGGTAGACCAAAATTGTTATTTTCCAACAAAAATGGTGCAATGGTCTTATGAAAGTTAATTGTGCGAGGCCAAACCATTTTTCTCTACTTAATATAGGATTAGTGTAAAATTTGATATCAACCATGTAAGATGTTATAAGAAGACAACCCTTCTAAATTTATAAAACGGACCGGGGGATTATAGCAAATCATCAAATGCAGTGGTATAGGGCAAATATGAAGTTCATTTATTTGTAGGCAATCTACAGATTAGCACGCATTTCTATGCGAGAGTGTGACTTGTCAAAGATACAGGAGATAAGGAGCGAAATCACATCTCATGCATAGCCACAGCTTTTATTTGTAGCAAAATTGATCGAGTAAACAGATAATGATATACAAACCACACACGTCTCATCTCAGATGAAGACATTGATCTGGCAAAAACCATTCAAGGTTGTCTCCAGAAATTTATTTGATGATGGCAATGGTTATTACTAATACATGGAGCCATATCTTGTGAAGATAACATCAGCAACTAGGTTGAGACACACCACATGTCTGTGCGACCCTCTTTGCATTCGGCGAGTTCACGTACGGGCTCAGGACAGGATTTTTGAGGTACCCACAAAGGCAAGGCCTCTGCTCTCTTAGCTTAGCGCAGCAGGTCCTTGACGGTGGACGAGACGAATTGATCGCGTCGAGGCACGAGCTCAACTCGATAGGGGTGCAATTCACCGCGTCGGTGACCTGCGGTGTTGCTAGAAGAACACCCACCAACACCACGAAGAATATGGGCAGAGCAAAGCTGGAGACTGTCATCTTCATTTTCGGTGAGTCGGTCCTGATAAGAGAAGAGAGGATGGGATGCAAGTTGTGTATTTCGGTACACTAATTTATAGGAGTACAATAGACGATTGGTTTAGGTGGGGTGTGACTTTTCTGAGTTATTTGGAGAAAAGTAAAGGGCCATGAACTTGTAGTCTATCTAGGACCACAATAGAGTCCATTGTTACCCTTTGAAAATATAGTATATTGTTTTTCTGAAATGAAGTTTCTGAAGTATTGGTTTTTGTATTTATTTGTTTTTATTTCAACTCGCAGTCCTAAAATTAATTGATTACAACCCGCCGTTTGCAATATCAATACGTTATTGAGAACGCAGAATACATTCATGCAAGGCTTCAAGCACTAACTCGATATGAAAGGTAAATTTGAGATCGAGATCCTCTCGAGCGTGCAGCTTCTCCAATTGCACGATCCGGGCCGTCCAATCTTTATGTGCCATACGATTTGTATACGTTGATAAGAGGCTCATGGTCACATCCACACTGAAGATTTTGCTTCCTTCATACTATGCTAATCTCTTTCTCTCTCCGGTATCATCCTACTCTCTTTCAACCAGAAGCCGAAGCCAGATATCCTAGATAGAAGAAAATAGTTATTATTGTCGATGAAAAATCTCTTCCTACTATGACAACTAATCCAAACGAAGAATTAAGAAAAATAGCAATGTCTTCTACTTGAAAGAGAGGGCTGCACTGAAGGTCAATACCTTTTGGGGTTTGAAATTGATCTTCCATGTTATCACTACTACAAAATTTGATCGACCTCGTAAAAAAATGATGTTTTCTCTATCCAAATCCCAAATATAAGAAATCCATCATATCCATCAAAGCCTTTGACATAGTGAACTGGTAACTTTTTTAAAAGCGCGGAAGAAGAGATGGGATTTCTTAACTTGTGGGTTAGCTTGCTTCTCTAATGTTTAACCACGACTTCCTGATATGTCGTGGTTATTGGACAACCTGGTAAAAGATTTTTTTCTAATGCTAGTCTTAGGGAAGGTGACCTCCTATCTCCCTATCTCTTCATTATCTATCTTGAGGCTCTTTCCGCCTACCCCTTTAACCTGAGCTGGTCTGGGGCATGCTCAGGTATCTCTCTCAGCAGAGGTGGACATAATCTTTCCCATATTTTTTTTAATGACAACCGCCTTGTCTTCTTCCAACAACCTTTATCCTCTTGAGCTAACCTGATTCTGGCCCTTGAATTCTTCTTTAAAGTCTCCATGAGCAGGATATCAGTAAAGGCAAGTCTTCCCTTTTCCTCATTCCTAATATCCCCAGGGATTTAGGGAAGATTACGAGAATTTGTGAGAATCAAATTTGAGAATCGGAACTGGAAGGGGAGTAAGCAGGTAGAAATGCAGTGCAAATACTCTAGAAGGGGGGGGGGGGGGTTGAATGGAGTATGCCAATTTTTTGTAAAACTTGCAAAGATGAGAGTTTATGTGAAGAGTAATGAAGTTCAAGGCCTTGAAAACAGTTTCAAGCCTTTGAAATGAAATATAGTTTAAGTGAAAAACAAACAAGTCTTTTTCAAGGCCTTGAAAAGAGTCTCAAACCCTTGAAAACAGACAAGTTTGAATGCTGTGTAAATCTAAGTATGAGAATGAAATGATAAATGCAATAGACACTGGAAATATAGAGTTCAGTCCACTTGGACCTACGTCTATAACTCAAGGATCTTCTCCCTGCAGGATTTTCAACACAATTCTAATTAATCAAAAGCTAAGCCCTAGATCTCAAGCACAAAGATATGCCTTACTCTGTTACAGCTTGTGGTTCTCACTAACCTATCTAATACCTTCTCTAGCTAAGTGATTAACTAAAAATTCTCTGTTGTTCACTTGGAACAATACTTGAGAATGAGAGCTAAAAGTAATATGAATGATATACAAATTAAGTACATAATAGAAGAACACTGGAAGTGGAACTGCAGTGAAAAATGCAGTGATATTCTGTGAGATCGATTTGTGAGAATGATGTGCTTCTTTGATGCTTGTCAATCCTGAAATGCGTATCTATTTTTGCCCGTTGAGTGTTGTGTCAAATGTTTCAATTTGATTTCCATTTACACTACTCAAAAGATCAGCAAATCTTCGTGACTTTCAGCAACAAACTTCCTGTTTATTAGGCAACAATCTTTGACTTATCCAACAGTCTTCCCAAAGATAATAAGTTGATCTTGTCTTTAAACGTATGGAGAAGCTTTCATGATTTTCTGATTGATAACACAATCACATTCTCTCAGTATTTCCTTTCCTGCAAAACCCAGGTTAGGAAACCAATCCTGCAAAATAGGAAATGAATTTTCCCTGCAAAACTAAGTCAAACTGGTAAATTAGATGATGTCTAACTGAAGCAAAAGCTTTTGTATTTCATCATCAAGTAGTAACAGATCAAGTATATGGGCAAGAGAGTTAGAATAACATCAGAAGAACTCAGAAAAACTCCCCCTTAGAATATGCATACAGGTCTGACAGTTTCAAGGCTTTCAATGTTGTTTCAAGGCAAGCCTGTAAAAACTGTGACAATTCAAGGCTTTGAAAACGGTTTCAAGGCCTTGAAATAAATATGCTATTTTAAGCGTGTGAAACCTGTGAAATTACAATCACCCCCTTGATGAAAGACAAAACCACAATCTCTTTGATCTTTAGTTTCTGCAAAAAAGTACTTATTAGCGCACAGTACAAAGATTAATAACACATAAGTTCCAAATGATCCAACTTATTCAATAACAAACTTAAGCAGAAAACAAATAAGTCTCAGATAATTCCTACTGACCTAAAAGACAGGTCACTAAAAACATAAAAACATCCTGAGATTTCTCCCCCTTTTTGACTTTCATCAAAAAGAAGTTTGATCATAGTCTTTGGAAAATTTTGAAAATGAATTTTAGAAAACATTGGGCAAGAAAGAATAGGCAAGAGTTTATGGGGTTGGATCTTCATCCTTTTCTCCTACTTCTTCCTCACTGTCTT
The DNA here is from genome assembly GCA_023055425.1 of Linanthus parryae. Lineage (NCBI taxonomy): Eukaryota > Viridiplantae > Streptophyta > Magnoliopsida > Ericales > Polemoniaceae > Linanthus > Linanthus parryae. Next base: position 67,672,855 of record JALGPY010000007.1, on the reverse strand, counting down.
CATTATTAGCCTGTTCTTCTACAGCCTCTTCATTCACACCACAAGTTTCTTCTTCAGTCTGATCTTCAGTAGTAACAACTTCTAGACTGATTGGATTTAGATTTCTTCTTCTTCTTCTTCTTCTTCTTCTTCTTCTTCTTCTTCTTCTTCTTCTTCTTCTTCTTCTTCTTCTTCTTCTTCTTCTTCTTCTTCTTCTTCTTCTTCTTCTTCTTCTTCTTCTTCTTCTTCTTCTTCTTCTTCTTCTTCTTCTTCTTCTTCTTCTTCTTCTTCTTCTTCTTCTTCTTCTTCTTCTTCTTCTTCTTCTTCTTCTTCTTCTTCTTCTTCTTCTTCTTCTTCTTCTTCTTCTTCTTCTTCTTCTTCTTCTTTATGTTTATCAGCAATGCATCTTAATCAGGATTGTCTACTTCTTCTCCCTCTTGAGCAACTTGTTCAACTATCACCTGCTTTCCTTTGTCCTTGTATTGAGCAGCCTCTTCCTGTTTGAGTGTTCACTGGGAAATTTCTTGTCAGAACCATCCTTCATGAGACCTTCTCCAGCTTGAAAGACATCCTCTGGGACATCACACACAGTCATGCTTTTGAAGATGGTTTCCACCATGTACTTTACCTGCCTGAGATCAGTCTCAAACCCATACTGATTTTCTTTGATTTCACCAGTGTTCATTTCCAAACCATCAAGTCTCTGAACAATTACAGACAAATATGGAAGCTGTGAGGTCTGGCTTGAAGTAAGAGTCAAGGTCTTGGGCTAAAGAATCTTCTTTGCACCTAATTCTTTTTCTGTCAACTCTGAATACAACTTCCAAGTTTTTTCTTTGGTTTTCACCACTCCAATCTTCTCAAATACTTTCTCATTCAGCAGACGAAACCCAAAAATGATAGTCTCTTCTCCAGCAGTTGGAATCTCAAGGTTTTGGAAGAAAAGTGTGAGTAAATTGGCATAAGGTAAAGGATGCTTTCTCTGATCTGTTTGGCTAAACGTCATGTGTTCCATTACATGCTTTGGAAGATCAATGGCATACCCATGCATAACCAGTTACATAATATATAGCACCCTCTTAGTGATCAATTCCTTGGAATTTTACCTTGGAAAAATACATCTCATAAGGATAGTGAATAAAATATTGGCTTCAACAATTAACACATAGTGTGTTAACTGTTTGGGTGAGGTAGGGGTATTGGGAAGAAAGAACTCTTATTTAGCTAACTTCAAAGCTTCAATCTTGGGAGGGTGATTGGTTGTGTCATACCTCTCAGGACAACCTAAAACAGATGTAAACTCAGCATGATCTAGCTCCATATTGACACCAGCAAATCTGGTTTGAAAAACTAGATGAGCAGTGTTCTTAAGTTGCTTCATGTTAAGGTAGAAGCATCTGGTAAGTCTTGGATAGGCTAGCTCAGGAGGGTTTAACATGAACAAAATAGAGCTTTTCTTTAACATTGTGATGCAATTCAGATTCATTCCAAGCAACATAGGGAGACTGACCAAGCTACAGAAAGCAATAGGCCTAGAGGCGAAACCATCCAACCACTGACCTTTGGAAGTGTTTGTGATGAACCAAGTTTCATCAGGAGCTGAGTTCTTTGAGTAGATCTCCAAGTCTCTCTACACATTGCCTTTTGGTTCTTCCACTGTTACCTTTCCTTTTCCCTTTTCAGCTTGAGAAGCCTTCTTCTTTTTCTTCAGCTTCTTGGGGCTTGAGATCTGTGTTTCTGGTTTCTTTTCGGTAGTAGTTTTTCCTTTCTTCTTCTTCTTCTTGTCCGAAGATGGTGTCACATCCTTATTAGCTTTATACTTTGGTGGAGGAAGTTCTGCAACTGCTTCTGCACTGGGAGTTCTAGAACTTAAATCCCCACTAATTGTTTGAACTTCATCCTCAGCTGTCTTTCTTTTCTTCTCTGCACTAGGCTTTGATTTGCCAGCCATCTTGATTCTGTCGGAGGCTCTTCTTGTGCTCACTAGGGTTTGGAGAAGAATAGAGATAAATAGGATTGATACGGAGAGAAGGAGAAGAGAAGAGGATAAATACTAAAAGAGTTTGGGTTTAAAAAGGAAACTGAAATTTCTCTCTGATCTCAAAAGATTTGTAATGATCATTGAAGATTCAAATATTTGAAGCCGTTGGAAACAAATATTGTAATATTATACTTGGCTGAAAAAGGATTTTGAAAAAGGGTAGGGGCAATATTAAGAAAATATCTACAAAGATAGCACCCAATACAGAATGATCCAAGAGTTATTGATCTATCAATTTAACAGACTTATTTTCAAGGCTTTGAAAAGCTTTCGAGGTCTTGAAAATCTATTCGACTGAAACACATAAAATCAAAGGCTTGAATAGATTTTCAAGGCTATGACAATCATTTCAAACCTTTGAAACACATAATAACTTACCGTCCTTACCTGACACTCCCCCTAAATCAATGCATTTTTATTTAGCATGCCCATTTCCAGTCTTAGAGCTGAAAATCTTTCATCTTGCAATGGTTTAGTGAAGATATCTTCAAGTTGCATGTTAGTAGAAACAAATCCAAGAAAAATATCACATTTATCCGCATGATCTCTGATGAAATGGTGTCTGACATCAATATGCTTGGTTCTTGAATGCTAAAATGGATTCTTTATAATTGATATTGCACTAGTTTTTTCACATTTGATAGGTGTACATCTGAAATCAATTCCAAGATCTCTCAACTGTTGAGCAATCCATAATACTTGTAAGCAACCTGCTCCAGCAGCTATGTCTTCAGCTTCAGCTGTTGATAAAGCAACTAAGTTTTGTTTCTTGGAGTGCCAACTGATCAAGGAGGATCCAATGAATTGAAAAGTTCCTGAAGTGCTTTTCCTATCAACTTTGTAACCTGCAAAGTCAGCATCTGAATATCCATACACAGAAAAGATAGAATTTCTTGGATACCAAAGCCCTAAGTCTCTGGTACCATTTAGATATCTGAAGATTCTTTTCACTGCACTTAAGTGTGATTCCTTTGGATCAGCTTGAAATCTTGCACACATACATAAACTGAACATGATATCTGGTCTACTAGCAGTAAGGTATAGGAATGATCCAATCATACCTCTGTACTCTTTCTCGTTGACACTCTTACCAGATGCATCCTTATCTAAGGACAGTGTAGAACTCATAGGGGTCTTGATCTCTTTGGATTGAGACATACTGTACTTTTTAAACAAGCCCCTAGTGTACTTTCTTTGATGTAGAAAGATTCCCTTATTCATCTGATGTATTTGAAGTCCAAGGAAAAAGTTCAGCTCTCCCATCATGCTCATTTCAAATTCCCTGCTCATAAGACTTGAGAATTCTTTGCATAATAGATCATTAGTAGCTCCAAATAATATATTTTCAAAATAAATCTGAACTACAAGTAAGTCTTTTTCATGAATCTTTATGAAAAGGGTCTTGTCTACTAATCCTCTTTTGAAATATTTTTCAAGCAAAAATTTACAATCTTTCATACCAAGATAATGGACCTTATTACAAACCATAAAGAGCTTTGTCTAGTTTGTAAACATGATCTGGAAACTTGTCATTTTCAAAACTAGGAGGTTGTGCAACATAAACTTCCTCTTGCAAGTATCCATTCAAAAATGCACATTTCACATCCATCTGAAATAGTTTCATATTCTTGTAGGATGCAAAGGCAAGTAAAATTTTAATTGCTTCTAACCTGGCAACAGGAGCAAAATTTTCCTCATAATCAATACATTCTTCTTGGTTGTAACCTTGAGCAACCAACCTTGATTTTTTCCTGATAACTTTGCCACTTTCATCCAATATATTTTCGAACACCCATCTGGTACCAATGATACAGTGATTTTCTGATGGGGGAACTAGGTTCCACACCTTATTTCTTTCAAACTCATTGAGTTTACTTTTCATAGCTATAATCCAGTCTGCTTCTTGTAATGCATCCTTCACAGTTTTAGGTTCTACAGGAGAAATAAAAGCATTAAAAGCACAAAGGTTCTTCAACTGTAATCTTGTTTGTGTAACAGTAGTTGGATCAGAGACGATGTTGTCAACTGCATGAGATGAGAGATATTTGAATCTCTTTCTTGCATACCAGGTTTCAGGCTCTCCATATTGCTTCTCTGGTCTTGAAGTAGTACTCTGATCACTCATGTCTTTTTGATGATCCTTATCAAGTATTTGATATCTATTTCAAGGCCTTGAGACCTATTTTCAAGGTCTTGAAAATGGCTTTTGTTTCCTTCTGAACCTTTCTTGAAACCAAGTGAGTTTTCAGCTTCTTCTTCTGATTCATGCTTGTTCAGATTCAAGTCTGCAATCAAAGAACCATCATAGCTTTCATAAAAAATAACATGAATACTTTCTTCAATCAGCTTGGTTCTTTTATTATAAATTCTATAAGCTTTGCTAGTCAGAGAGTATCCAAGAAAGATACCTTCATCACTTCTTGCATCAAACTTACCCAAGTTGTCCTTTCCATTGTTGTGGAAAAAACATGTGGATCGTAAGGGCTTGAAATATGAAATGTTTGGCTTTTATGCCCTTGAATAGTTCATAGGAGGTCTTCTTCAGGATAGGTCTGATCAAGCACCTGTTCAAAATATTGTTTGCTGTATTCACAACTTCTGCCCAATAATGTTTTGGCATCTTGTTTTCTAAAAATAATTGTTCTTGAGGTATCTTCAAGAGTCCTGTTCTTTCTTTCAACAACTCCATTTTGTGCGGAGTTCTAGGAGCAGAGAAATTGTGAGAGACACCATGCTTCACATAGAATAAATCAAATTCTAATTGATCAAACTCTCTACCATGATCACTTCTGATTGAAGCAATAGGTAAGTTTTTCAAGGTTTGAATTTCTCTCCAAAGCTTTGAAAATTCAGAGAGGGCTTCAGATTTTTCTTTAAGAAACATAACCAAAGTAAATCTAGAATAGTCATCTACAATAACTAGCATATACTTCTTAACTTTTTGAGGTGGAGTCCTCATTGGACCTCATAGATCCATGTGAAGTAATTCTATAGGTCTAGTGGTACTTACAAAATTCTTTGGCTTGAATGAGCTTCTGGTCTGCTTACCCTGAGCACAAGCTTTGCATACTTCATTATCTTTGAACTTGATGGATGGCAAGCCTCTTACCAGAGCTTTGGAGATCAATTTTTCAAGGTATGCAAGATAATGTTACTAAGCTTTCTGTGCCAAAGCTTTGAATCCTCTTTCAAGGCCTTGATACACTTCAAGCTTTCACCTGCAACTTTGTTAGTCTGAAAAGTATAAACATTGTTTGATCTAGAGGCTGTGAGAATGCAATTGCTTGATTTCTCATTCTGCACCACACACTTCTCTTTATCAAAGATAGCCTTATTACCATTATCACAAAGCTGAGATACACTAAGCATGTTAAATTTCAATCCATCAACTAGATATTCAGAAATTGAAATTTCAGAATCTTTATCAGCTTTACCAATACCAAGAATGTTGCATTTGCCTTTGTCACCAAGTGTAATTTAACCTTCTGATTGCTCTTTTAATTATGAGAATAAAGATCTCTTTCCACTCATGTGTCTTGAGAAACCACAGTCCATAAATCAATTTTGTTCTTTGACATTGGTGACAACCTGCAAACACCAATCACTGTCGTACCGCAACCCAAATCAGTTTGACTTGTCCTTTGAGTTGAAATGGGAATGTGTTCCTCATTATGTGAGGGTCTCTTCTTCTGAAAGGACAAGTCATTTTAACATGACCAATTTTTTTGCAGAAATGACAATTAGGAGAAGTTTTGTTTCCAACTTTCACAAATCTGGTATTGTTCTTTCTTGGAAAATTTGGATTGTATCCAATACCAGTTTTGTGAACAGACATTGAACTTTCTCCAGGAATCAAGTTCAACTTGTGTTTTGAGCCTGAAAGCTTGGCTTTGACTAATTCAGATTCTTGAAGTTTCTCAGTAGGAGTAGTCTTTTGTTTATCTAATTCATCAATTTGATGTCTTAGATTAACAAGGCTATCACTCAGTAGAGAGTTTTCAGTGACTACTTGCTTGACTTGTGTTTTGCTTTGAAACTGGTTTTCAAGGCCTTGAAATCACTGTCAGTATTCTTCTGAGAGATTTCAAGATTCTGATTCAGACAAACATGATGTAAATTCTCTTTTTCTTGCTCACGAACTTGTTCTTTCAAAACTCTAATCTCTTTCAGATAGTCATCTTCATTTACAAGCATTGTTCTGTGATAATCTGAGAGGACTTCTTTTTCTTTTGAAACCAAACTATTTACCATTACCTTAATGTTCTTTTCAGAACTTTCATCATGCTTGTCCATGAATCATAGGTTGGCATGTTCTTCTTCATATTCAGAGTCACTTGAGATATCTGAATCACTCCATGAAGCTATCATACCTTTCTTTCCTATGTCATGATCTTTCTTCTGGAAGTTTTTTCTTTTCTTGGGTGGAAAGTCTCTAATCAAGTGTCCTGCATCACCACACTCAAAGCAATTCATGAATTTTGATTTATTATTTTGTGAAGAAGACTTACCTTTGTAGTCCTTGCTACTGGATGATCTGTGTCTTTATATGTTGAAGTCTTTATTTCCAAAATTTTTCTTCATCTTAAGGATTTTGGTCAAGGCTTTGGAAATCAAAGCAAATGGATCTTCATCATCATCCTCAATTTCAAGAGTTTGACTTTTCTCATTCTCTTTGGCCTTGAGTGCTAAGTTCTTGACACCTTCTGGTAGCTCTCCATCAACTTCATTCATGGATATTTCATGCGTCAGAAGCTTCCCTTGTAGGTCATCAAGTTGGAGTGATGAGAGATCTTGAGCTTCCTCAATAGCAGTAGTCTTTGGTTCCCATTTATCCTTTGAAAGACTTCTCAGAATCTTCCTCACCTTTTCTTCATTGAAAATATGCTTTCCAAGTGAATGAAGGTTGTTGAAAATGTCTGTGAACCTTTTGAACATATCTCTAATTGACTCATGTGCATTCATATTGAATAAATCATATTTTCTGAGATAGATTTTGATGTTGGTTTGCTTGACTTGACTGGTTCCTTCAAATGTCACCACAAGCTTATCCCAGATCTCCTTGGCAGTCTTATAGCCTCAAATCCGGTTGAATTCATCTGTACTCAACGCACAATACAAGATATTAATAGCTTTGAAATTTTTAGAGAATTGTTCTAATTCAGATGAAGAGAGAGAGTGAGTCTTCAGATTTGGGAGTTTTAATCCCATCTTTCTTTGTGTAGAAAGTGTGAGGTCCATTCTGAATAATAGTCCATAGTTATATGTCTTGAACAATAATGAACAGTTTCATCAAGGCTTTCCAGTGAAAAAAATTATCTCCACAAAATAGAGGAGGTGTGTTAGCAGCTCTTCCTTGTGAGAAACCACCATCACCTGTAGTACTCATGATCACCACATGGTTAAATCTATACAATGATACAAGATCTAATACCAATTGAAAGGGGAGTAATAAGGTAGAAATGCAGTACATATACTCTAGAAGGGGGGGGGGTGTGAATAGAGTATGCCAAATTTTTGTAAAACTTGGAAAGATGAGAGTTTGTGTGAAGAGTAATGAAGTTCAAGACCTTGAAAACAGTTTCAAGCCTTTGAAATGAAATAGAGTTTAAGTGAAAAATAGACAAGTCTTTTTCAAGGCCTTGAAAAGAGTTTCAAACCCTTGAAAACAAACTAGTTTGAGTGCTGTGTAAATCCAAGTACGAGAATGAAATGATAAATGCAAGAGAAACAGGAATTAGAGAGTTCAGTCCACTTGAAACATCTCTACCTCAGGGATCTTCTCGCTGCAGGATTTTCAACAGAATTCTTATTAATCAAAAGCTAAGCCCTATATCTCAAGCACAGAGATATGCCTTACTCTGTTACAGCTTGTGGTTCTCACTAACCTATCTAGTACCCGCTCTAAATAACTGATTAAATAAGAATTCTCTATTGTTAACTTTGAAAAATCCTTGATAGTGAGAGATAGAAGTAATATATGAATGATATACAAATTAAGTACAGAATAGAAGAACACTGGAAGTGGAACTGCAGTGAAAAATGCAGTGATCTTCTGTGAGATGGATTGTGAGAATGATGTGCTTCTTTTATGCTTGTCAATCCTGAAATGTGTCTCTCTTTTTGCCCGTTGAGTGTTGTGTCAAATGATTCAAGTTGAGCTCCATTTATATTGCTCAAAATTTCAGCAAATTTTCCTGATTTTGAGCAACAAACTTCCTATTTATTAGGCAACAATCTTTGACTTCTCCAACAGTCTTCCCAACGGATAGTTGATCAGAATCTTCAAAGATAATAAGTTGATCTTGTCTTTAAACGTATTGAGAAGCTGTCATGAGTGTCTGATTGATCATAGAATCACATTCTATCATATTTCCTTTCCTGCAAAACTCAAGTTAGGAAACCAATCCTGCAAAATAGGAAATGAATTTTCCCTGCAAAACTAAGTCAAACAGGTTAATTAGATGAAGTCTAAGTGAATCAAAAACTTTTGTATTTCATCATCAAGTAATAATACATCAAGTATAGGGGTAAGAGAGTTAGAATAAGATCATAAGAACTTAGAAAAACTCCCCCTTAGAATATGCATACAGGTCAGACAGTTTCAAGGCTTTGAATGTTGTTTCAAGGCCTTGAAACAGCTCTGCTATTTCAATCCTGTGAAATCTGTGACAATTCAAGGCTTTGAAAACTGTGTCAAGGCCTTGAAATAGCTGTGCTATTTTAATCCTGTGAAACCTGTTAACTTACAGGAACTATTCCACCCTGGGTTCCCGATTGCCCCGGTGGAAAAAGAAGAACATATTTAACTTTGTTAGATAATATATCTCTTCTAAGCTTGAGTAATAGAAAAGAAAATTCCTTTATAGTGCAGGAAGGCTTACATTAGCTAAATCCGTCCTCTCATCTCTTTCTACCTATGTTAGTTCCACCTTTAAGCTTCCCCATTTCCTTAACACCGAAATATCAAAACAGATTCAAAAATTCAGGAGGAACCCTAATAAAAAATCCCCTCTTAGAACTATATATTGTGATATCCTTAGCCGCTCTAAATATGGAGGTGTCCTTAACCTTCAAAATTTTAAAGTAGGCTCTCATAGATAATAAGGCATGTCGCATTATGAATAACCCAAATATGCTCGTCTCCAAAGTCTTACTGCATAGATATTGCAAGAGAAAACAATTTATGGACACATGGTGGCCTAGCAATGCGTCATGGGCTTGGAAAAGTGTTCTTTTTGGCTAAGACCTCTTCCAGAAGGGTTTAAGGTGGCACGTCGGTTGCGAGGAATATATCGGTATCAAGAATGAAATGTGGGTTTCGGGTCTAAAAGTTTCTCCCTCTCTTGTATCTTTTCATCCAATCATATAATCCCAGATTTGAAAATAAATGATTGGATCTTTGTCAAAGGGGACGGTCAATTTTGGAAGGAGGAAATTATTATAGCCTATGTTCCAACTTCACTGTCAGAAGAATTCTTGTCATTCAATTACCAATCAGAAAGGAAAATGATAGGCTAATATGGCCTTTTACCAGATCAGGGTTATATGGTTTAGGATTTAGAGACCGAGCCTATAAATCCTAGTTCCAAACAAGAACACCAACTAATCACTACCATCTCACTCTCTACCAGTACCAAAACAGCACCAAACCTTCATATAAAACCATAATAAGCCACGCCTTACATATCCCAGCCTATCAAACCACCATAAATCGAATTTCATATTTGGACAGAACACCTGACTATAGGGTTTTGATACATATTACGCAGTGGAATAACAAAATCAATTTTGTTCAAGACTCTCCAAAGATCACTGGACTAGAATTCATAACGATGGTAAATGATGAGAACATCAAGTACCTTAGTTTGTCTCTTTGATGACTTCACATCAAATAGTGTCCACATTTTTATGCAAAGTCCACTCCTAGGATTGATCCCGGATCCTCCATACCTTTGTGCTAGCTAGGGAAGGAAGAGAAAGAATAATATCACGCAAAACGAGACCGAAAGAGGCCACTCCTCTTTGGTCGACGGCGAGGAGGAGCGGACGGAGGGGGGCGGGTCGTGTTCGACCCTCCTTGTTGGCTCTCTCTCTCTTGTCTGATAACAGTTATGACACAATTTATGAGAAAATAAGCTATAAGTGTTCTTTATATAGTCTAACAACTCCTTGTTAACTACATATTATGCCCTCTACTAATCATGTCCTTACATAAATTAGTCTTCCTTGCAAATTAGGCCTACTAAGATTGCAAGTGGTTGCATATTTATTCTTCTATTTAATTAATCATATTAATTAATTCCAAAGTACGGTTTAATCCAAAGGGAGTGCGACCCTATAGGTTTATACTTAGTTGGTAGTAACAATTGCTAACATAGAGCGGGCCCCTAGAAAGACATCTATACCACCCAACTAATAAAAATAGTCAGTAATCCGAAAAATCTTGTGACCAATGTTATCGTATTGTATTATCCCTTTTATCACCATATCCGGATTGGACACGAGACATAAATGTCACACTCGATCCTGAGAGTAGTCTTATCCATGAAGATAACATCAATATCCTATATTGATTTATCTGAGTCTGGCAAGATATTCTATAAGCACTACCCCTTGATTGGCCGCGGATATTTGCTCCCGTTATGTGGGAGGGAAAAATCCTCTCTACATCACTACCATCTATAACCTTTCTTCCTATCATGCTCGATAACTACCTTTATAGTTACCCGGTTAAGGCGCAACGTTTGATAATATGAAAGCATGATATTTCACAACTAGAGTATCTAGTGACTTCAAGTCTAAGGACCACAATACCGTTTTCACTACGAGAAGCACTTGTGACTTTCACAGAAATTGTATGTAGCCATCTCGTTATGGGTCAATCCAGTAGGCCATTACCTCTAATGCATGCCCATGTACTAGACTTGATATCTCCATATCAATCTACCCACATACTAGTCTGTAGTTGATCGTCCTTTTAATTAATATAATGGACTAGGGATATTTAAGATAAACAAAACATTTGTAATCTAAGGACTTCATATATTAAATATCTCCATAAATAATACAATGATAATTCTAACCAAAAACAATGTTCACACTAAACAAGATTGCCTCTAGATCATCTATTCCAACACTGACTCCATACTAGTAGGCGGTATAGCAGAGCCTCAATTCACTCTAAAGCATCTAGCTTCATATCGCGAGAGAGGGAGTAGAGCAAAAAATTTGGAGAGATAGAATGATAAAATTTAGATGAGAGAAAAGGAGATAGAGCGCAAAGATAAAGAAGATGAAGATATCGAGAGTAAGATAAGCAGGGAGATGATCAAATGCGAATCTATTTTTATCATTTTCTTCATTTTTCTTCATTTTTTGATTTTAATTTCTAGTTTCATCTTATATTTACATGAAATTGACTGTTTATATATGGACACAATTACGCTCACTGTTAGTACTACCATAGTTTCTTCTACATCAACCTACTTTGACCCGGTGATTTGATTAACAAAGTGATAAAATTTGACAATCTTTGCATGACCTTTTATAGTAAACTTTAGAGCTATTAGAGTAAGCTTTACTCTACAAAATCATGGAATCATTGCCTAAAAATTAGATCATTTTTCTTTCTAATTTTTTTTACTGGTGCCCCTTTCTCCTATTAGTCCACGTCACCTAATTTTTAGTAAATTTATAATTTCATAAATATTTATTTAAAAATTAATTATGTATTGTATAAAGGTAATTTAATTTATTAGCATTAATCATCGTGACACAGTTAGATGTATATCTTTAATAAATAAAGTACTTGCCTTGTAATGTTGAACCACTACACATCTATTTACAAAAACTACATAGACTAAAAAGATTTTAGAGCATGAAAAACTTCTAACCATAAGGGGAAACTAGAGGCAAGTTTACCTCCATTTTTCGGTAATAGGTACTTATTTCACTACTAGTAAAGATGAACTCTCAACGAATCTCCCTCATATTTTTCACCCAATATTCTTGTTACAGAAAATATCATGAATTTGTTTCGCATTCTTTCGATTTTCGAGCTGGGAATTGCAATGAGATTCTATTATGTTCAAAATAAAATCGAAGAAGTAACAAAAGGAGAGTTCTTTGACGAATACAACTAAACATAATGATAACCATACACGTTTATTTATCACGATTCTACCAATCTCCAAACGATATGCCATTGACCCAATCATTCATGTATATTCGTGTATGATTATGAGCTTAAATAATTTTAAGTTTTGACAGAAAATTTTGTATATGACATGAAAAATATTATATCCATTGTACATGTAATCATTCCTTAGTCCATTTTGATACAAGTTTTTATGATTGAATCAAATATTGTATTTCGTTTGACTAATTGTAAAAGATACATTTGCTAATATATTATTTCAAATTGGTCAGATGGAAACACCTCAAGCAGCACGAACACTGGAATTTGATAATGGAGGTGGCTGAAAATCTCAATTCCAGTGTCCCAGAAGAGTTATGCAGTGCGAATCCAAAAATGATTCTTATAAATTTTATAACAGATATGCTAAAAAAGTTAGATTTTACATTCAGAGAAGTACTTTCATAAGTGTGATATTACTAGAGAATATTTGGATAGAATATGTTCTTAACCAGCGAGGGAAAACATGTAGTTAATAAAAGAGGTGATGGCGTTGTGAAATATCGATCTGCTGAAACTAGGTTTGGTTTTTGGGCTTCTCTTTAAACTTCTTCTCGAGCAACTGGAAAGTTGTGTGTGTTTAAATTTGTTGCTAACCATAAACATCCTTTAGTCAATCCAAGAAAAATCCCATCTTCTGAGATCTTAAAGGCAAATAACAGCTGCTTAGAAGGATGAAATTTAGGTAGCGGAAAGCTCAGGGATAACTCCTAAGGAGACAATTGAATTATAAGCAAGACAATCTGAAGGTCGTGAGAATGCGGGTTTCATACCTACAGATTGCAGAAATTATTTACGATCTAAGCGAACAATTGATAAGAAAGTTGACGATACTGGTGCTGTGCTAGAATACTTGCACAAAACTGCAAGAAAATGACTTAGACTTATCTTATGCAATGAAAGTTGATATCCATGACTTGATTACTAATATACTCTGGGAAGATTCAAGGATGAAAATGGACTACAGTCATTTTTGTGACGTTTTTTCTTTGATACAACCTAAAAATAAAATAAGGTCATACATTTTCCATGTTTGTTGGAGTGAACCATTATAAGCAAACGATCATTTTGGGGGAGCAATACTATACGATGAAACAACTCCGGCGTTTGAATGGTTATTTGAGACTTGAAAAAGTGATGAATGAGAAAAAGCCTAAAACAATGGTGATATATCAAGATGTGGTCGCAAGCGTAGTTTCTAGATGGCTTGGAGTTTATCACTGTCTCTGTGTTTAGAACTTGTACCAAAATGCTGCAAAACATCTTAGTGAGGTTTTTGAAAAATTCAAGTGAGTCACTAAAGAATTCATTAGCGTATATATGATCATGATGGAGTTCATTCATTTTTTGATGCATGGAACAGGTTGTTGGAAAAGTATAATTTACGGGATAATGAGTGGTTAATGTGATGTTTGACAGAATGAAGAAGTATCGGCGGAAGAAATTTTGTGCTAACATGAGTACAACTCTATGAAGTGAGAGTATGAATAGTCAAATAAAGAAATATATTGACTATAAACATGACTTGCTATGATTATTTCATCATTTGGAAAGGTTAGTAGACGATCGACATTTTAAAGAGTTAAGGAAAGATTTTAAGGAGAATAAGATCATGTTTGCTACGTTGAAATTTTGGAACATGATTTTACAGTGTATACAAAGAAAGTCTTAAAATGTTTTATGGGTAATATTGGAAGAACTGGAATAGAAATATATGTAGTGAAATCGAAAGGCACTGAATATAAAATCACTTCACTCGATGGGAAAAGTGAGCATCGAGTTTATTTTGAATCATCATATTGCAGTGATATTTGTAGTTGCAATAAATTTCAATTTTTGGGAATCTTATGCTCGCATGCTTTGAAGATGTTCTCCCTTAGAAATGTAAAAAGAGTTCCAGACCATTGTAAATTGAAACTAAGGACCAAGGATGCTAAAACTGGGAGTGCACAGTTCACTCGAGAGCCTCTAGACCCAACTAATTTAAAAGCAAACATGGAAAAACGTTACAAGATGTTATCATTACTCTTCCTTCAATTAGCTGGGAAGGCTTTTGAATTTGAGATGTCTTATGATATTGATCTTGAGTGGTATTCTACAATCATGGAGGAGATAGCAAAAAAAAATTAAGATTCTGACTAAAATGATTACATGGTTGATGCAATTGGAGCTTCATTCATTGAAGATGTAGCCATGTCGAAAGTTCACAATCTCTCTTCCATAACAAAGTGAAAGGTCTGAACATGAAGGCAAAAAATAAGATTGATGAATGTGGTATGAGGCGTGTTAGAGCTCTTGGAAATGATACAATGATTAAGAAATCTAAAAAAAAAACATACATCTACTCGTATCACATTGACCGACCTCCAATCGTCTTCTTATTCAAGAAGACTTGATAGATCGTCTGTTCGAAGTCAAAGAACTTTTAGTTCCCCAATTATAAATTCTAAATGGGCTCTCTTTTTATTTTTTCATTCCTATCCTTCATTTTAGCTACATTTTTTATGTCCTACTTCTTAGTGTAACTTAAGCTTGTATAGTTTGCTCCTTCATTGCAAGATACATCTTTATCCTGAAGAGCACAAGATCATAAGACGGGTTTTCAGGACTTACTCCAAAGTTTCAATCATAATCAAATTTTACAATCAATCTAACAACTATGTCATGTTCAACAACTATGGTGTAAGACTTCCACATTCAGAAATCTCACGTATATATTAATTAATTTTTGGAAATTTCTTCAACATATTATCATTTTTAACTTAGTGGTTTTCATGATAGTAATTCATCACTTTTTTAGTTCATTCATGTTTAATTAGTTTCTCTATAACAGAGTATCATGGTTTCGGAGTTCATTCAATTGTTGAAGATGATGACGAGAAGTGAGCTTAATGGATGCATAGGCCGGGTAAAAAATGACTATTTTCATATTTTATATACATTTTGCATATTCAATTTATTTTTTTAGTCTATCAAATGATTGTAAGCACTGAAGACTCATTCTTTATTGCTTGTTGTGTTATCTATGGTTTAGAAATTTGACAACTATTGGTCAAATCTACGTAAATATTTTAGTTCTCATATTTTTGTTTCTCTGAAATGTCTAATGTTTTTATAGAAAAAATGACTATATGAACCTATTATTTGAGCATGGAAACTGGGACGTGATTTCCAAATGGGATCAGGTATAACATGTGATTTTTTTTATGTTTACGAGTTGAATGCAAAAAATTCAAAAAATGTTGATTCTCTGGACTTTAATTATTTTGTTACTCCAGGTACACACTTTTTTATACTAAATGGGTTTGTCCACTGATCGGGAATAAGGGACATACTACTGAATAGCATAGTACCATAACTCTTTCGTATCGTTAAGAAATCTCTGAACACGTAATGAATTGGTTGTGGTAATATAACAATATCAGTGGGATTATAAATGTTCTAAGTACTTGAAAAGTAAATCCTCTGTAAAAGCATTATCTTTTGTAATTGCAACTGCTCCCATATATGTAACATTCATCTGCATTCACTATGTAGTGAAATGTATTGACTCAACAAGTTATCCTTCTAAGTAATATAATATCATTCCTAACTCTCTAGGATATTAACCTGAGAACCTGAGACTTTGACTTCCTATGTCTTTTTTTGCTCACAGTAGTGCACTAACAATCTACTCATTTTTAAAGAGATATATGCCTACTTGGTTTTTATTATGATTAGATAAATATATGTGGGGATATGAACCTGAGACTCTGTCCTCCTAGGACCATTTTTGGTCTCTGTAATGCACTAACAAGGTAGTTTGACAGATATTTGTCTACTTGGTTTTCATTAAGACTTCGTAAATGTCTTTCTTATTCTTCTTATAAAACCATCTTGAACAAGCAACGTGATCATAACCGAGAATGCCAAATTGGCAGCTCTTTAGGTTTCCCCAAGTTTCAAAATCAATAACTTGGGCAAATTCCCAAATAACGAGTCCTTAGTGTGATAGAATTTCCTGGTACAACAATATTGTTTTCAACAATACTTTTTGGGGGAATCCCTTTCTCATTCCGCATACTCCCTTAAACACTTAATTATTTTCTTATTTAAGCCCTATGAAACCCATTTGGCTACCGAAAAATTGTGACATCATGTTGTCACAGGCCAATAGCGACGGAGGAACTTTGTTGGTTTCATGTGAGCCTAAAAGTAAACAAGTAAGTATCTGAATGAGTTTCCAAGGCTCAAGTTGTTCAATGTGGAAAACTTCATGGCTAATTTGGCTTTACTAGAAGTGAAAGAAAATAATTAACAAAACAATAAAGGTCAACTTGCTTCAGGGATTGCATAGATAGGTCAAAACTTGTTCATTCTGACGATTCTTGAGATTCCAAGCTCGAAAAATCGAACATCATATGGCACACGTTCTTGAGATTATCTGGAACGAGAGTCTTGGGTAACAGTTCTGAGGGAGATTCGTGGAGATTTCAACTTTACTAGAATTGAAAGAAGACCCAAGCTTCAAAAGAATGGAGGAAAACATGCCTCTTTATTCGCTGGGTCGTTTAGAAGTTCCTCGTTCTGGACTAATTGTTTTAGGCTTGATAGTTTTTTTTACAAGGCAACTACTTGATTTAGTAAAGATATACATCTATTGTATCACGATAACTACTGCTAATAAATTGAATTAAATCTTTCATATAATTAAAAAATTAATTGGTAAGAAATATTTATGAAACTAAAAATTGACTAAAGCTTAGGTGATGTGGACAATAGGATCAAGGGGACACCAAGGAGACACCATTAGGGAATAAGAGATCTTAACTTCGGAAAATCTGCTGTATTAGATAGCAATAACTATCCGAAAACTCAAAAGTTCCATTTCTTTTTCCAAACATACTAAAAATTACTTTTCATGTCAGAAACAGTGTTGACAGAAAAACCATGAACAAATTGACCATAAGATAATGGGTCAATTATATTAGCCACTCCGGTATAGGGTATTGATCCATGTCCTACTTCTAGTTTCAAAACCCTCTTCTTACCACTCCCATTTTTTTATTTGTAGCAATTAACAATTGAGTTAATTTTTATCCAATATTTTCCGTTTGTTGAAGATTTTAGTGGGCAAAGTGGTCTAGCAACAAAAATATGAAAATGAAGAATTTAAACACCACCGTTGTTGTAATACCACCATCACTACCACCATAGATCAGAATCCTGCGACCCCAACACCACCACTTATGCCACCATCCTAGAATAATCCAAACTACCACCATTGCTACCACTTTCATTAAACAAACCAAGCACCTGTTGGACACTCAGCATACCCAGCCCTTCATTCGACAACCTAATTCAACTCGTGCCAAAAAATACCAAAATCCCTATTCAAAACCCTATCTTACTTCACCCAATCGAAACCACCAGAAAAAACCACGATATTGACATTTGAGAGTGAATAAATACCTCATTCGGTTCTATCCTGAAACCCACAAAATTGGATTTTTGTGTTGATCCAAGGATTGAGAGAAATAGAGGACAACAAAAGAGACTGCGAGAGGAATACAATTCAACATATTCGTCCCCATTGCATATCAGGAGAGAGAAAGAGAGAGGCAAATCGAGAAAGAGAGAATGAGAGAGGAAGATCTATTGAGAAAGATAGAAGAGACATATCTGGGGAGAGAGAGAGGAAGATCAAGAAAGACTTTATGAACACAACCACCAAATAAAACCCAGTATCGACCAAAATATTTGCAACACCATCGAGCCAGATGTAAGCCTTTCTCGTTGGAGACGACGTCGCCTGCCAAAAAACACACACCCGACCACCATGGACTCCTGTGACTTGTTCATAAAGATAGACAATAATGAGGGAGACATCGATGGAAAAAGAGAAGAAATCAAGTGAGATAGAGGAAGCAGATTGAGATTAGAGAGGGATGGATTTTGAGAGAATGGAGAAAGATACGCCTTTAAAGAATTGGTTCATTACGCGACTGGCGAAGTGGTCTTTGTAAAATATCCTCCTATTTACTTATGTTCACTTGTTGAACTCAGTTGAGGTTAACAAGTGTAACTAACTCAATATACACTTGATTAACCTTCTTATTAAGAGAAAACAATACATTCGTGTCCCAATTACAATTAACTCTCTCTCTCTCTCTCTCTCATATCTTCTTTACAAATGGGCGTGAGCTTACATTGCTCGTCTCGGTCCTTTTCTCTCGTCCAAGTTTACCTTGCTCATCTAAGTTTTCCTAGCTCGTCTCAATTTTACTCTCTCGCCCCAGGTTCATTGCTCTTCTCCGTCTGTCAAAATACTGAGACGAGGATATTGCTCGTCCCAGTATATTCCCAGACTGTTACTGGGACGAGCAAATAAACTGGGACGAGCAAGAACTTGTCTGACACGAAAACAGTTAAAATTGAAGGAAAAAGGAAAATAAACCCATTCCATTAAATAAAATTTTAAAAACGATTACATAACTATTTCTTTGGTTTTTTTCTCATCGGGAATTCATGGACTGAAGTTGCTCAGATCACGTTCAGCCGCATCTCTCTGGCGTTTTCTTCTCACTGCATACGTCTCTTCTGTGGGATAGGGCGTCTCATATGGCGACGAATTTCATCACATTATTTTCTCCTTTTCCCTTCCAACTATCATCACTTTCTTTGGTGGAAGTGGGCGGAAGTTTCTTATGTGTGGAGGTATTTCAGTTATGTCACACATTTCTGGGTCGGGAGGATTGTGAATTGTCCCAGCATATGCCTTTTTGTAGTATTCCAGTGAATAGAACCCGCCGGTGTGTTCGTACATGACCTCAAAATGTGTTTCACATTGTAATGGACAAGTCTCCTGAGTTCTGATGCATAAGCACACACATGTACACGGGGATACCACATCATTTGGTATTCGCCACACCTGCAGGTTCCGAGGCAATATCCTGGCTGAAATTCTACCCGATGAGTTGTCAGGTCATTATTTCAGACTTCGTACTCATACTGTGTAATTGGTCACACGTAAAAACCTATACACTATTGAGCACATTTCAACATTTTTTCTCCCTTTTTGCAGTCAATCTAATGTTTCCCATTTCAATACACTCGATTCGTTTACCGAGAAGCCACACACACTGGTGGTCGCATATTTGGGTGAACTATGCAAGAGGTCTGTCAGACGGCACCGCCAGCAGGAATGAGTTAATCGACTATGCATTGTTGGATGTAAGCTGATCAAACCGCGCTGTTTTATAATGTGACATTGCCCATTTCTCTAGATCGACATCCCGTAGGTAAATTTCGACGGTCATCTTGTTAGCGCTGTTTAGATGCAGGCACTCAACCCCCATGTTAGTCAGATGTGTCTCACAGGCTGCCTTATCATATGGTGTGCGGCAATCCAAAATGTGGTGCCCACTTCGTTGAATGGTAATGCGACATCGCGTTCATTCTGAAATGGTGGTAGGAGTGCAACTTTGAAATGATAACATAAGACCACCTTTTTAGTAGGGGGAGTATATGTATCCTTTCTAACCAAAACTTTATTCTCCAAAGAATATACGGTAATGCCTTGGACTATCTTGAAATCCGACATCTTTAGTGTCTGGCATATGTATTCGTGTGTTTCTTGGACAACCTTCCATTCACCATTCCAAATAGTATGGATTGCCATTTTTTTTCACCATTTCGACATGTCAATAAAGCACATTGTATAGATGATATAGGTTTTATGGGGTTACATTACTTAGTTTTTGGGGTTTAGTGTTTTGGGTTTAGATAATTTTAGGGTTTTGTTTAAGTTTTAGATGATTTTGAGGTTTAGTGTTTAGGGTTTAGATGATTTTAGGGTGATTACATAATGGTTTTTACTTTTGTCAGAGAAACAGAAAGTAAAAAAGGCGTGTCTTCTCTCACCATACACCACTATCTGCTTTTGAGTCAGTACTAAATGTTCTTTTCCGTTTTTCCGAGAAGACAGGGTCGAGAAGGACCACCAGCACTGGAACGAGTTACTCCCTCGTATGGTTTTCCAACGGAGACTAGCACTCACTCGTCCCAATCTTGGATTTTAGTCATTACAAAATGTTCTTTACTTTTTTCAGAGAAGAGAGGGACGAGCATGACCACCAACACTGGGACGAGTGATTCCCTCATCTGGTATTTCCAACTCAGACGAGCACACACTCGTCCCAGTCTTGGATTTAGTAATGATATTTAGTGTATAATTTTAGGATTTATTAAAGATGATATAGGATTTAGGGATCCAGCTTTATTGATCTCAGGGGGTTAACATCATTGAATAACACTTTTAGTAGTCATAGTAATGATACTTAGTTGGTTTTAGTGTTTAGAGTCTACAATTTTTGGGTTTAGGTTTGATGATCTAGAGTTTAGGGAGTTACATGACTTAGGGTTTAGGGTTAAGATTTATGTGTGTTGTTGGTTTATTGATCTGAGGGGGTTAACATGATTGAATAACACTTTTTGTGGCCATAGTAATGAAACTTAGTTGGTTTTATTGTTTAATGTTTACGATTGTAGGGTTTAGGTTAGATGATATAGGGTTTAGGGTATAATGTTTAGGCTTTATATGATTAAGAGTTGAGGATTATATGTTTATAGTTTAGATTACATGATTATATGATTTAGGACTTAAACTTAACATTTTTAACAATATTAGATACCATTATTTCATGATAAGAGGATTTCAGGGTTTATGGTTTAGGGGTTTAGGGTATGCTCGTCTCTGTATGTGTGTTGTTGATTGTGCTGAGATCGAGACGAGTAAATTCTCGTCTCATTATGTGTTGTTGTATGTGCTGAGACAGGGACGAGTACATTCCTCGTCTCTGTCTTCTCAGAAAAAGACTGAGAGGAGTAATATGATCATTTATGTCTTCTCAGAAAAGACAGAAATGAGCATCTTACTCGTACAGTCATTTAACTATTGAATGTTTTATAGAGAGAGATATACCCCTTTTGTAGGGTTTGTTTGAGGTTTCACTGACAAGGATAGCACAGTCATTTAACTATTTTTCTCACAACTTTACATGTCATCACTTGCTTTTGGAGACGAGGGGTATCTCGTGTAGCACCCACTTGCTTGCTAACAATAGTTGTTAGCATTTCTTTAAATTGGAGAATGTTTTGCAAATTCCAACTTAGCCAAGTGTAGAATGCAAAGCCCATTTGAGGGAAAGTCATTCCCCAATACCCCCAGAGGCCTTCTTCTTCATTTTCTTTCACGTTTGTTCTTCTTCTTCTTCTTCTCTATTCATTTTGTTTTCTTAAATTGTTTAACTAATTAAATGGTGAAGGACAATTATGCCCCCAATAGAGTTAGATGTTTTTACAAAAAATATGCCGAGTTGTTGATTGTTTGCAATAAATAACTGGAGGTGGGTAATTTGCAAAACAAAATCTGAAAATGACACGTTTAATATTACCATACACTGTAAGTGGGTAATCAGTAACTGACTCTATGATAATTTTAGAACAGGAGGCTGCAACATGACAGTAACATGACAGTTTGTACGTTCTCGCGTTGGACAATAAGTAATTCAACCATTATTATATCAAAAGTTGGCTCTCTGCTCGACCTAAATCATGGGTGACGGCGACTTGTAACCTTCAGTAGCACGACTGCGTTCGACTTTTACTGGAGTTGACATTTTCAAAGACTTCTCGCAGCCTTAACAGGTCTGAAACTTAATGCACAATATCTCCTAAACTCAAAGAACAATGTTTACTTTGGTCGGCAGCGACATTTCCAGGACACGAGAAGGCAAAGGTAAAAATCACACTACATAAAAACAAAGAGAGTTGTACTGTTTCATGACAAAACCTCTTTTAACACCCAAGCGTTCATATCATATATATCTTATCTTATTGCAAGACACATGTACTAGCACATCCATATAGCGGTTGTAGCTAGACATTATTGAGACATACTAGTGCATAGATCTCCAGCTTGTTACTGATAACATCATCAACAACTAGGTTGAGTCACACCACATGTCTCAGCAACCCTCCTAGCGTTCGGAGAGTTCACATACTGACGAAGGGCAGGGTTTCTCATGTACCCACAAAGACAAGGCCTCTGCTCTTTCAGCTTGTCACAGCAGGAGCTTGACGGTGGCCTGGAAGATGAGATGGCATCGAGACACGGGGCCAGCTCAGTGGGGATGCACATGGCCGCGTCGGCGACGTGCATTGCCGCTAGGAGAAGCACCACCACGAACAGCGGCAGAACAACGGTGGAAACTTTCATCTTCATATTGAGTGAGTTTAACTTGATAGGGAGGAGATCAGAGTGAGGTGGTAGTGGTGAGTGTTGGTGCATTTATTTATAAACAAAGTATTAGGTGGAAGAGGCAGGGTGAGGTGTTTTTTCTTGTGAGTTCGGGGGTTT
Organism: Linanthus parryae; assembly: GCA_023055425.1. Lineage (NCBI taxonomy): Eukaryota > Viridiplantae > Streptophyta > Magnoliopsida > Ericales > Polemoniaceae > Linanthus > Linanthus parryae. The sequence continues at coordinate 67,650,241 of JALGPY010000007.1, read as the reverse complement.
GGTTTTTGGGCACGTAACGGCACCATGCAGCTGACTTGACTTGTTGAACCGAAGACCAAGGTCTTGTCTTCAGTGAAGCCAGAGGAATCTCGTTTTTCTTTCTTGTGTTTTCTCAACTTTGTTGTTCCAGCACATTGCGCGTAAAACAATGTATGTTCTCAGAAATTTAAAAAATTTGTGTATTTTGATTTATACAATATTTTAAACTTTCATTGGTAATGTAAATGGATTTTATCTCCACTAACCGTTACATATCATAAAAGAATATGAAAACAACAAAAACACATAGATTGGCTCAAGTGGTAAAGCGTTGGAAGCCCTTGCATGAGTTTTCGGATTCAAACTCGGTTGACGATAAAACAATTTCTCAAAACAAAATATTGTAATAATTCGTAGATAGCAAATGGTTGTTACCTCAATTGTAGAGCGTTCTAAAAACACAACATACGATCCATGGTTCGAGCCCGGCCATATCATACTGTAGACACACAAAATTTGCGGCTAATTAAATAGTGCCACGTGTCTATTATGACCTAATTAAATGGTGGGATCAAATTGTACTCATCGTCAAAGTTGCTGTCCTAAAAGCAATAATTAATGGAGGACTAAATTGTGAATGAGACAAAACTTATTTGCAAGCAAGGACAACATATGGCGACGCCATGTCACTACATGACATGGCTACAAGTCAGCAAGTAAGGCCAATCAAATAGCGCCACTTGTCAAAATGATGCAGCTATCAAGACTAGCAAGCTCGGCCAATCATGTTGCGCCACTTGTCAAAATGATGCTGAAAATAATTAAATAAATATTATTTATTTTTTTACCTTGGCCAACAAGCCAGCCCATGCCTATATAAATGTATCACCTCAAGCATATGGGACACAATTACATCTTGTAAGGAGAGAGAGAGCTCTGAAGATCAAACTGCTAAAGCCCTAAAGAGTTCGTCCATCCACAAGATCATCAACGATCAAGCCCTTCGAAGTTCTTCATCAAGTTCTTCGAAGATCATCATCAAGTTCATCAAGCTGTTGAAGATCTTCATCAGCGTTCTTCAAGACACTCGAAGATCTTCAAGCCATTCTTCGTGTTCTTCAAGGCGTTCATCCAGTTCTTCATCAACATCGAAGACATTCACCCGTCCGATCCGAGATCAAGCCTCTAAAGCCCTCGCTCGGCGTTTGTGTTCTTCAAAACATCCATCGTGTTCTTCGTCAAAATCGGAGACGCTCATCTGTTCGATATGAGATCAAGCTGCAAAGCCCTCGTTCGACGTTTCACGAGAAGAATCAGGGGATTTAATTTCTGTTTAGAAATTTACTATCAGAGATTGTAATCCGCTAAACTTATTCATAAATAGAATACATTTGACACCGAATTTCTCGCTTTTGTTTCCAATTGCATAAATTTGTGTGTACACATACAATTCCAAACTAAATACAAAGATTTCATATCAATCTTTTGACGAAAAACTCGGTAACTGCCAGTGCTCCTAGTCTTCTGGATGCTCATCCACGTGCTATGTCTCCATATATTTCTTCCTCTTGTGTGTGTGTCCTTTTTTTTCATTCTCAAACGTCTAAATAGGTGTTTCCTAGGTTTTATGTTGACTCCGGGAATCACATAATTTCCCCAGGACTTTTTTCCCTAATTTCACTCTCTGACTGCGTTTGAATGTAGGGGCTCATGCGTTTGAACGCAGTTGGTGACCTCTCTGCTCCTGCCTTAGCCAAAATTTTGTATCTCTCTCTGTCTGCATTTGAACGCAGACATTGCTTGTTCTGGTTTTTTCTTCCCTCACTTCGTACGTATGAACGCAGACATGAGCCATTGTGTTGAGCCTCGTTCCTCCCTGACCATGTTTGGACACATGGGATTCTACGTTTGGATGCAGACCAGTATTTGGCCGTTGTCAGCAGCTCTCCAATCTTGCCTTTCCCGCCTGCGTTAGGACGCAGTTAGCAGCTCATGTCCTCTTTCCCCTGCCTGCATTAGTCAGATCCTACCCCATGTGTTTCCATTTCTTCCCAAAGATCTTCCGGAAATGTTCATGCACATTAAAATAAGAACAATCCACGATCATATCCAAATATACCTGAAAAAATAATAAAATCACTCCAAATCCATGTAGGAGCTCAAATGCAGAAAGTGTGCATTACAAAGGCTAATTTTGGCTCTGACTCACCATTTTCAGGAAATTTCGACTTTAACAAGCTCAACAGATAACTACTAATGGGGAATTATCAAATACCCCAAACTTATTAGTTGCTCGCCTCGAGAAACTCCTGAACTAACTACCTTTGCATATGTTCCTCATTTCATAAAAAACCAAGCGTTGCAACAACATTCTTTTCAATTTATTAAATACTGAATTCCGTGATTTTTCACATGTTGCCATCGACTTTATTCACGATCTTCCACCTGCATCAAGAAGGGGTGACTGGGATTGGGTCAACACACCTATGATCTTGCACATACTCAGTTAAACATTAATATAACTCTCTCTCTCTCTCTCTCTCTCTCTCTCTCTCCTCTAACTGTATGGACACTTGTAAACTTGTACTTAAATACGACTATATAAACTACATTATTCTACTCATAGGTTGACTTGCCTCCCAACAAGCACTTGTAATATAACGTCGATGGCCCAACACAGTTATCGCCAATGTGCTCATAAGTTCGACACAATGTGCAGCTTCCAACTTAGCTTTCATCTGCTGAATGTTTAGAAACACTGTGTGCGCCTGCACGGACGATTACCTAATATCCAACATATCACCTTGCATAAACTATGGGGATCCGCACAACACATCAAACGACACATCTTTCTTAAGCTCAAAAGAATATCTGGAAGTCGTTTGAACACTCAAAATGTCTCCCTAGTGTTGTTGACTCTCATGATTAACTCCCCATTCCCCACACCAATCTGCGTGAGATTGGTAGCCAAGTGACCTACCCAGAACGATCGGCACATTCTCCTGCTGGAATGAAAAGGATAAAAAAAATAAGCCACAATAATGATATCTCCGACTTGAAAGAGAACATCCTCAACTACTCCACATGCCCACTTTGTGCATATCTCTGCAAACTGAAGGTTTTTATGATTTGGGCGTGGCTCCCCCACACCTTGCTTCTTGAATTCCGAGAGTGGCATCAAGTTAATGCTAGCTCATCGCATAGTGCTTTCCCAGTGTATTCTTCTCCCAATGATGCTTCAATAATGAAACCATTCGGGTTATTCTTATTTTTTGGTAGCCTGTGCAATACACATGAACTTACCTCAACATTCAAATCCAACTTTCTGAGGTCATCAATTTTTCACTTCCCAATTATCAAATCCTTGATGAATCAGGCATACAGCGACATATTTGACGAAGCATCAGTAAGTGGGGTTCTTATATGAAATTTTGAGAATATGCTCAAGTATCTCTTATACTCTACTGCATCATCTTTCTTCTTTCTACTACGAATAGGATATGGGAGATCCTTAGAAGATGTAGAATCATTTACCTTTGTCAGTGGTTCCATATCCTGGTGAGTCATGCCTTTTTATTGGGGGATCACGACTGGTGTCTTCTTAGAATCGAAGATATCATGCTCCTTATCCTTAGAAGCATCATACCGAGCATTGCTAGGATATGGAGGATTTTTCAATGCAACCCCGCTGCGAGTAGTGATTGCATTAACTTGTTTAGGATTGTCCACCGTGCTGGATGGAAGAGAACCTGGAGTTCTCTCTGACAGTTGAGTTGCTACTTTTCCAACTTGCACTTCCAAAGTCCAAAGTGAAGTTTTGGTTGCCTGCAAATCAGACCCTAGGATAGTCATCTTCATAGTTAAAGAATTCACATGCTTCCCCATCTACATCACCATGTTCTTCATATGTTATTTCAGCATCACGTGATGCAACTTGCACTTATTGATGTGTTTATGTTGTAGGTAGCCAGTGTTAGAACCATGGTGCATAACTTCCTCCAGCTGCATTCCCATATCTGAACATTTGATGGTTCCTTATGCTCGGCTAGTATATGTTGTTGTTCCACAGCTTCCTTTTTTTTCCCCACATAGCTCGAATCTTTTCTCATCATCTAATTTTAATTTGCATCCGAATATGGCTCTTCCACTGTTGCAACTGTCTTCTTTTCCTCATAGACATGTTTGACCAAATCAGAGACAATCTTGGTCACATTTTCCATCCGTCATCAGAATATGGTACAGATGACGCTACCAATCTGCTCATCAAACAGGTGAGTATCATGTCGGAGAAATGCTTCATCAAGTCAAAAGCGTTGTCCTTATCTACATGATACAAGAAAACACCCCTGCTTCTCTATCCTATCTTTCTGCATTCTCTTGATTAAGAGCATAATAGAACACCTAGATAATATTTGGATCCCATAAACCATGGTTCAGACACTTATTTATTAATCTCATCAATTTTTCCCATGCATCCACCACAATTTGTCTCATCTTTTGCCGGAATGAAAGAATCTCGCCCTGAAGCTTTACCACACGTGAAGTTGTGCAGAAATTCCCTACGAATTGAGTAACACACTGATCCCATATGGCTATGTAACCAGAAGCCCTAGACTCAAGCCAGTCACTTGCAACACCCTTCAAACAATACGAGAGCAGTATCACTTTCAATGCTTCAGCTGCCACTTCCTTGTATTGCACATTACCGTAGCACACATTAACTTCCCAATGAAATCATCGGGCTCTTCTTCAGCAACTCCAGAGAAAGAGAATTGAGACCGGATGGTCTGAATAGTGGATGGCTTTATGTTGAAGTGCCCAACCTTAATGTATGTCACCCGAATGACTGGCTCATCTCCACAAGTTGGTGTTTCAACATTCTCTACTAGAGCTCTGCCTGACTTTTTTTATGGCCTTAGATTACACTACTCAGCTACATGAGCAACCAACCTCATGTAAATGGCCATATGTGCAGGAGTACGTTTCTAAGATGCTTCAGCCATTTACCCTCTTTCTCGCTAATTCTATGGTCTCTAAACGGCTTCAATGGGTCTTGTTGGTGTATGCCTTAGAGACAATCTATTTTAGTGTGAACGGTGCTATGGGTAGACAATTAATTTTATTATATATGGAGATAGTAATATAATGAAGTCCTTAGATGAATTATCCATCCACTACTGGAAACAGACCGAAAAACGGCGAGATTGTAACGCTGTTTATGAGGTTTTTCTCGCCGATTAAGGCATAAACAGGAAAATTTTGCCCGGCTGCTAGGTATTTTGACGTTTATGCTATGCGGAAAAAAATACCAACGATGTTTATGAGATATAGCCGTATTTGTGCCTAACAAACTACGATAAAACTTGCCGTTAATGTGGAATATATACGGCGAATAAATCTGTCTCGCAGTGTTTAAATTCATGTATGTGGCAATCCTCCTGTCGTCAATTCATGTGTTATTGTTGGTTTTGATTATCATCTAATACGGCGAATTCAATTTCTCAATGTTTATGATGTTATGATTACGGAAAAATTACCGCCATATGGACTAGTTTTTTCTCCGTATTTAAAAGCATCCTTTTATGGCAACATATTTACTTTTGTCGTTTTTGTGTTTCATTAAAATGGCAAATATGTGTTCTCGCCGTAAGTGAGCTTAACCCTGCAACCAGTGCAATTTAATACTTGAGAAATCCAACCCGTAGCCTTTTAGGCACAATCCAAACACTTCCAAGAAATCAAACACACCCTGCAGTTGATAAAATACATCCAACCTGTAGCCTTATAGGCACAATCCAACGCATCAACAAATCAAACACATGGCACAATCATCTATTGAACTTGAATAAATACACAAAACACATTTCAAAAACTCTAAATATCTATTCTATAAAACAGAACGGTTGACTTTTTTCCAGCCGTTAGATCAAAATCTCTCCCAGCCCTCGGGTCCACCTACCACCTACTAACAGAATACCACACAAACTCACGGAGAAAAAAAAAAAAAAAACTAGCAAACGATCTCTCTCCACCTTCTACCCTCTCTGTCACTTCATCAGTTTGTCTCTCTCACTTGGGCAGAAACACATCAAACCCAATCCTCCCACTTTCTTCTCTCCTCACAGTTTGCTCCACCACAACGACATCTGCTGATCCGCTATTGGCACTGGACTCGCCGTCGTCGCAGCGTCTACGGCCGGTCAGATTTCTCTCTCCCTCTCACTGTGAAACGTTTCTCTCCCGCTCTTCGCCAATCGATTCCGATTCGTCTCGATCTTGAATGTATCTGGATTTTATAGGATTTTTTTTTTGCAGAAGATTTTATAGCATTAATTTGGTACTCTTTTGCTCTAGGTTTCAATTGCTTTTGCAGGTAGAATCAAATTGTTTGTTGAATCATGTTTGTCACTTTTGGGTGTTTGGAGATTCGATATATCATGTGCGATTTCGCTGCTTTACTTTGCTCTTCAAAGGATGATGCGGGTGGCTGTGGGTTGGAACTGATATAGGTATAATAATGCTTACAAACTGCCATGAAGTTGTCTGATTTATTTGGTACAGAGTACAAAGTCATGCTCCCTCATGTAAAATAATTAAGAGTAGGAGTAGTCATGAAGTAGATGAATGGGCATGGCTCATCTTTCTTACAACATAACGGGCACATGTATTCTTTTTTACAACATTAGTTGTGATGAGGTTCTGCTCTGTAATGATTTAGGCAATATCCTTCATTGTCTTCCCCCACATCTTCTTTTATATGCCTACAATGTTGGTTTCTTTTTAGTGGGGTTTTTTTGTTCTGAAAGTTTGTCTTAACATACAATTTCATTTAGGAATCCAGCTGCAGGTGGTGAAAGCTGATTATGAGCGCTAGGAATGCAGCGTCATGATCACACTTGACAAGGTGTGTCTTTCATTATTCGTTTCGGCATTTTTTGCACTAAATTAGGGCTTCTTCTGTGGTGCTGATTTCTCCATTCAGTTAGTACTGATCTATTTTAGGGGTTTCGATAAAGGTAGGCCATGTTTTTGGTATGGAACAAACTGCTTTGATTTTACACTGAATTTATTCTTCTAAAATACGTTGAAAGAAGTTTTGGTTTTCAGTTAAGCCTGTTTGCACTTTGAAGAAACTCCGTATCAATTAGGAGAACTAAATCATTCTTCGTTTGTTTGCTAAACTATTCAGTTACTGTGGACTCACTTTGTAAATGCCAGGACATGTTTGATTACTACAATATAGCTTATATTAGCGTCTTTAAGGACTTCCATGTTTATTGTTTGGTGTTCTATTACCAACACTTCTGAGTACTAACACTATTTCTGACGTTGATTGTGTGTAACTAAAATAATAGCTTCAGGTATGCAGGGGATCAACAACCTAGCTTCAGGGGGAACGTTTTAGCTAATTTCTATTTTTATTTTTTTTTTCTTTTGGGAAATTTTCTCTCAAGTAATCGTGGTGCTTTGTTCAGGTTTGCAGGGGTTCGTTTTAGCTAATAATACCCTGTTCATTTATACTGGGTTGATTTCTCGCATAAAAATTCAAACCATCATTGCTGCTATCTAGAATGTAGACCGGTAATCATGCATACATTTTCATGTGTTTTTCTAAATTTTAAGTTTCATCCCTCTCTCCTGATATTTTGTCCTTTGTCATGCCCCTTGAATTTTGGGTAGCTAGACATGGGTTTGATTATTTATTTTCTTTTATTACGAAACTCAATGTTTGACTAAAAAACTCATCTTTGAAAGTTAATAACGTTTTGAGATTAGTAGAAAAAAATAGGTTTCTAGCTAAGAATTGAGAACTCCCGGTGTGATGTGCTACGAAAAATGAAAAGATAAAAGGTTTAACTAAATATATATTTTAACTGTGATTTTTTTTTCAAATTTTTCGAAATTATTTTGATTTCTATCGCTCTTAGGTAATAGTACGACTTAAAGATTGGTGTAATAGGCATCTAAATAAGTGACTTTTTTTCAGACAGATGCATAGTGATCACATAAGCTGTATTTCTTGAGTGTATTGAACCATCCCGTTTTAGATGCGTACAGTTGGTTTTCAAAATCACTTTAGTTCTTACTTATGAATTGATCGGGTGATCTCTTAATGTGTCCATGTAGCTGATTCGTAGTTGATTCGGTTCTGTCATTTGTATTTTGATGACCCATAAACAACTTATCTAATCATACGGTGAGGGAGAACTTATTTATTGTTTGAGTCTACTCCCATGTTATTTTGCTGACAAGTGATATACTTCAATCTTCGTCTCTGTGAATTTTGAAATGTTTTGTACTGTTCCTTAATCAACCTCATGATTTCTCAGCATGTTTCAAAGTAGCGCAAGGATACGTGTAGAAATTACATGTTTCCTTCTCAATTGTTGGCAACGTAGTTGTCGTTCTTGATGGTTGTTCCCATGTATAAGAATCACAATTATGTTATCTAGCTGAACATGTATGTTAATAATATAGGACGATGCCATGTTTTAGCCTCATTAATATTTTACATTTTACTTTAATTATGTCTTACTAATTGCAGCAACTCGGACACTAACAGTGCTATAGGCTGCTCTATTCATAGTATAGATGCTCTTCGCAGACGAAGCAGAATATGAGTAAAGGATGCATATATTTGATTGAGGGCTTCAGTTTTTACATGTATTTTAAGTATGTCTGAGCATGAGACCTTTCAATTTTCGAAGCCCACTATTAGAAATCGTTGTATAAAAATTCTTATGCGATGGCCGAGTAAGTGATGTTAAGACATTTTTGTCATTTTAGAAGAGATCATATTTTGACAAGTATTTGTATGGATTCATAATTTCAGCCACTTACTAACGTTTTTTTAGAGTTTTTGGATGGGATAGTGCCCCCGGGCACGGGCAATTCCCTAGTATAAATATATATATATATCCACAAAAAGGCCGTTTAGGGCATAATTCACCAAACGATACATTGCAAAACTGTACACCAAATTTACAAATATTCCAGTATACCCAAAATCTATACTCTCCAACTTTTGAGCTAGCTATTTTGTAGTATACCCAAAATTTATACCTCTATATCCCTTAGTGCGACAAAATGGCTTTGAATACGCGCGGTCCTGCTTCACGTTGGCGCGATGCGACAAAACAGTCACGATAACGTGCACGTGCCGATGCCTAGATAGCCCTAAACAAGATAACAATATATATCCATATTGAGCCTTCTCCAGGTAGAATCAGAATATACATACAATACAGCTATAAGCACAAGACCCAACTATACACTGTTAAGGTATTTTACGAAAATAATTTCCAAATAAATAAAAGAAACCAAGTTGATTACGAAGAGGACAAATACACTAAACTTTAAATGCAATAAGATTGATTCTGAGATGTTGGTTAGGTTGCTAATATGAGGGCAAACTAACCTGAAATTCAAAGTTCAAGGTTCGTTAAAGATAGTGACTAGCACAACAATCCAACGCTAGATAAATACCAGTCCAACACCCTGGAAGTTGCATTTCAACATGAGAACATGGAATTGGATACATCATTATAGAGCATGGGAAACTGCGACACTGTAACGGCTCCAGATGATGTCGCTTGTCTAGTAGTATGGATTGACGTTGATCTCCAAAGTGTCCTCAAACTTCATGAACCGCCTCGTCTGGGTGGCTGGGCGATGGGCTTAGCAGACAGGTGCAACTACGAACCAGCACCATGGAATTGACAATTCCATGGGTACTGTTTTGTAGTTCCACCTATCTGTTACACTCCTTAAGTAGCCACCCATATTAGCCAGTTTATGAAGTTTGAGAATCGGTTCGAGACGTCGCCAATACATATATAGTGGTTGGGGAACAGAGCAATAACATCAGCTAGAGCCCACCTAGTCGCACTTGAAAAAACAAAACTACTACCATCAGTATATCGCGGCTCAATAATATCCTTCAAAGCATCGTAGTATGGTACATCACCAGTAGCTGGTCTCTTTTCCGCTAGACTAGTGCAACTATCAGCTGACGCACTAACCCAAACCAACTTTTTTGAGTCTTCCTCCTCAAATCACGTCATTTGTTGTGAAATTTTAAACAACTTATTACATATCCAGAATATCGAATTTCCCATTCCGAAGGTCCTTGTGAAAGATTTTAGACTTCGTCGGATACTTCATTCCCGCCTAAGCTTTGCACCTACATTTTTCAGAAGCTATAGCAAATATCATTGCAACACCTGATTTTTTTTATTTCATTAGCGTTACATGTTTAACTTAGATACTCTATTAACCATCTTGAGAACTTTTCATTATGTAGTTTAGACATCTCCCATCCCGATAATCGAGGGTTTTCTCTTTTGATACGCGCTTTGTCTTCGCTGCAGTTTAGGAAAGGAACATAATTTTAGACTTCTAGGAAATAATTTTGGAAACCCACATATGTTAGACTTAAACCAAATAATTACTATCGATAAGAGTTAATTGATTATGAATTCGCTAACACGTACCTATGCGATTGTTCCTGCCTGATTGGATCTAGATGTACACTCCTCCCTGCACCCCAAAACACTAAGTCACTGTTGTCATTGCGACTCGGACGTCTAAGTTTGGTTTCAACATCCTTGTCAAAATATCTTGAACAAAAAGTTAAGCATTCTTCAATTAGGTATCCCTCTTCTATAGATGCTTCTGGACGACTCCTTGTAGATAGTGCATCCCAAGCAGATCCCTCACTGTCCACGTGGCAGCCATCCAGGAGGTTCGACGTTACTCCACTATTACTCTATGCTTGCTCTTTGTGTTCATGCTTATCCATATGGGGGTGGTAAGACATGGTCGCCCTCGACACTAACCGCACGGGAGTTGTAGGGTTCAAGTGGCTTGGAGGTTAGAGTAAGGCACGTCCCGCGCGAGCCCATGGTTATACTCGCGCGCGAACCTTGTTAACTGTCTGAGAGATTTAATGGTCGTGTAACGTTTCCTATATATACGGCCGACCGTTCGAATGGTCCCTATATGTACGGATGAACGTGTAACATGCCCTATATATATGGACTAACGTTCTATTACGAGGCGGATATCTTGCCGTCACTTACAGATGCATTAACCCCTCCTATCGGTTTCTCCATTGCCCTATGTGTAGAAACGTTAGCCTTCCATCGCAACTCCCGGCTCTTTGGCTAATCATATACTGTCTCTCTCTCATACACTTAGCATGAGCTTACTATTTCCCCTACCCCATTACTCTCACTCTCTGTGCTTGCTCTTATTCTTTTTCCTATTTTCTACTACAGGTTTACTTTTGGATCTTCCCAGCACGATCATTTGTACACATTTGGTGAACCTGACGTGAACACCACCTTCAAAACTTTCAAAAATTTCTACAACCATGTCTCATGAAGATAATCCTCATGAAGGAAACCAGTATCCCTCAGGACAGGGAGACCCAAGAGGGGAGGTTCCAGCCATCACCACCAACACCGATGTCCAAACGCAACCTACACCAGGAAATAATCAGAGCTTGGAGGCGCTGAGCGCAACGGTTCAGAGCCAAGCCAGGGCTATGCAGGTCTAATCTGCCCAGATAGCCCAAATTATGGCCATTCTGGGAGGACTTGCACAAAACTTCACCCAGGGGACTCTAGCCCCTCCAGGAGCAACAGCGACACTCACTCCTGCCTCGCAGAACCAACAACCACCTGTCCCTTTTGGGAACCCACCAGGACAACCACCACTTCCTTCAAAAAAGATTGCATCTGTTGGAAAACTTCCCACTTACCCATCTGCTACTTAGTGCTGCCATCGTATGTGACTGGAGTTCAGACCAGTTCAACATCCCCAGTTCCATATGACCCAAACCTGCCCTACTTACCCGGATTTGCTGCTACACCCTCTTCGACCTCGGGAGGAAGCGCACCTGCCAATGTGACAGCCTTGGAGAAACGCTCGGACAACTTCCTCGCGAATTAGTGTCTCACAGACACTGTTATTCCCAAATTCGATAGTGCCCCACCCATCGCGCGCGACATCTACCTGATGCCTAACCTTTTGGGTCCAGGGCACCAAAATGGGAATTTTTTTATAAAATCAACGGGAAATGCGCAAGAGCACGTAATGCGATTCGTTGATATGATAAGCCCACACGGGATTGATCCACGGCTATTGATGCGCGAGTTCCCAAAATCCTTGGGACCCGTCGCGTACAAATGTTATAGGAGTCTGGAGGCGGGTTCTATCAAAACTTTGGAAGACATGGTCAAGAAGTTCTACACCAAGTTCTTCCAGATTGAGGAGAAGGTCACCACAATACACCCATCGCGAATGCACTAGAAACATGATGAAGAAGGCGCTACTTTCATAATGAAGTTCAGGACCAAGTCGCTTGAATGCGTGGATGAGGTGGCCGAGAGTCGCCTTGTTGAAATTTGTCTCTAGGGCATGCGAGGCGAATACGAAGGTACGTTAATAAACTTGCATATGAAAACTTTCTCCAAATTGATTGACTGTACAAGGAACATCGAACCCATCGTGGAGAAGAAAAAGCAGAGACACTCGAACGATCAAGCATCAGGGGGCTCTGGTTTCACAATCGGGAGACACAACTACAAGCGAGGGCGAGAGGCTAAGGTGAATGAAGTCTCAATGAACAAACAACAATGGGTTCCATCAAAGGAGGCGTCCCCATTGCCGTGTTCGATAGGGGAAATAACAAGCCTATGCAAGCAGTGGTGGAAAGATGGGGTCTGACCTACAGTTGAGAGTAAACCCACCGGAGAACAACTGGGAGACCCAAAGTGGTGCGAGTGCCACGAACGGGTGATGCACCAGACGAAAGAATGCAGGAAATTAAAATGGATGGTGGAAAGGAACATGAGAAAAGAGGAGTTGATCAATGACGAACCAACTAAATATGTGCACAAAAATCCGTTGCCATCCCATTTGGATCAAGAGCCAAAAGGAAAAGAAGTGGCTAGTGCATGATCTCGCGATGTCACGGGACTCCAACAACTCCCAAACTGATCAATATGGGATTAGTAAAAAAACTTATGACCCCTGAAACATTTATTGCAAACATATGCTGTATTCTATTAATCTCCTCACAAGGATTATATTAATTCCAAATGACTCTCCCATATGAGAGATCGCTTATCAACTTCTCGCGTGTCCTTTACCCTGTTGCTCTGCTTACCATAATTTATAGTCAATTGTTTGCCTCTCGATCTAACCATATATGTCTAGATAGCAGCAACATACGATACTAAGCCTATCTGTCTAGATAGCAGCAACATGGAATACAAGCCTATATGTCTAGATAGCAGCAACATGAGATACAAGCCTATTTGTCGAGATTGCAGCAAAATTCGATATAAATCTTATCTGATCAGATAGCAATCATGCTTGACTAAAAGTATATCTGCTTAGATAGCATATGCGAACCTAGACCTACCTGTTTAAATTACAACGTCTCTGATTAAGTCTATCTGCATAGATAGTGACTATTATTGTCTAAAAGTCTTACGATCTGTTCGGATAAGTAGAGAAATTTGATGGAAAGCCCATATGCTAAGGCAACATCGATATGCGTACTTAAGCCTATCTGTCTAGATAGCAGCAAAACTGAACACAAGCCTATCTATTTAAGATAACAATGCTTATAAGTTTCTCCTTAGCAAATCAATACGCGAGATCGAGCCTATCTGTCTAGATAGAATCAAAACTCAACACAACCTATCTCTTTTGATAGCACCAATACGCTAGTAAAAGCCTATATATTTAGATAGCAAAGCCTATCTACCCAGATAGCACCAATGCGCGAGCTTAAGTATAATCGTTTAGACAGTAGTACTTGCCTAAGAAGGTGCGATAAGCAAGCCTAAAACCTATCTTTTTAAATTAACATCACTTTGAAAGCAACACTATGTAATCGAAATCCTGTCTAACTCAATGACAGCAATATTGAAGGTTATGACTTCAGACATACAAGCCTATCTAATCAAGAAAGCAAAAATGATGATCGATATCTGCAAATCCAAAGTGGAAGCTTTTTCTTTTATAAAAAAAATACAAACACATGATCGTATTACAAATATCTATACTGCAATAGCTGGGACTGATGTTCAAATTACATGATCAAAACCTAACTGGCTACATGGAAATGTTACTGATCTTCGAGGAAAACTTTGAGAAGGGAGTCCTGAGCTGCCAAATTTATAGAGTTTTGAGCCCACTCATCCAATAGCTGTTTATGGTTATGGTGATCCTTGCTTGCCTCAGTATATTGTTGGATAGCCTTTTTGATTGCCTCCTTTCGAGCTCGCAGTTTAGCATTCTCCAGGTTGTACTTCATATAATCAAACTTGATTTTCACAGAGTTGTTGATCTTCACCAACCTCTGTATGAGGAAATCAAGGTCCATCTTATCCTTTGAGACATGCTGGATGCCATGAACGCTTGTCAAGAAACACTAGGCATTTGAAAGAAAAGTGCTTGCTGGAGTTGTTCTGCTTATTTTCTCCAATAAGTCTGTCAGCTCAGTGAAAATATCTCCTCTCCCTTTCGGGGCTATTTCCAAGACTTTTCTGAATGTCTTCAGATACGCATGGCGTATCCTCATGAGCCACTCCAAACAAGGTTGATTTATACCTACAATTTCAAGACAGATGAATCTTTCAGAAACAAACGTAATATCGCATGTTTGTAATACATGCATGCTCAAAATTAATCTATCCGGTCCCTTTGACTATCTTTTGAAGTGAAGGAATTGGAGTTTCCACTGTTTGACCGTCGCATGACGATGTCTCAGCTAACCTTTCATCTGCAATGGTCTCGCGCGCAAAATATTCATCAGGGATGACGTAGCTTCTTTCAACTTCTGCTGATTCGACAGCCTGTGTCGCCCATGCCGCCCAAGGGTTTTGTGAAAGATTGTTTCTAAGTTCAGAACGGGTGCTTGATTTTCATCGTGAGATTCCCCGCTCATCATCCCAGAAATAGACAAGTCAGCAGTTTGAGTCCTTGTACCAACACCTTTAGTTGCAGCCACAGGAGTGCTCACTCTTGAGGACGCATTCTGAGGAGGCTCACTTGTGGATTCGGGAACTTCTGGCACATTCTCAGGTGCGACATTGGTTTGTGTCCCATCAACCGCAGCAGCGTTAGTTTTGAGAGCTTCGGGCGGCTGAAAATCTCTCATGCTTTGATCAGGCGCACCGGTAGTAGAACTCAATTCAAGCCCATCTCTTCCTTCACCGGTTGGTGCAACATTTTCAGGCGCAACATTAAGATGGGTCTCAGGGACGTCTGGCATGTCTTGGGTAATCCCTCCAAGAGGAGTCTTTGCTGGCAAGTCAGCTGCTAGAGCGACACTTAATGGAACCTCAAAAGGAGTAACAATTACTTCCCTTTGATTCTCAGTTTATATGCCAAGAATTACTAAAATAAACTTCCGTACAGATTAGTGTTCAAAACTTGAAAACAGACCGCGTACCCTTTTGATACGTTTTCCTATCATAAACCAAATAATCTAACATATAATCTAGTATCATCCAAAACACCAAACTAAGGTTACAGTGTATATGTGATACCCTTTAACAAACACACCAAACTTTCTTTGAACAAATTAGCATATAATCTAGTATCATCGGAAACCCACCAAACACACCAAGACATGGGATTACGAGACAGCAATATGAAAGCATACAACCCAGTTAAACGATTTTTTACTAATTAATCAGTTTCAAATCAAATTGTTGAACTATTGGAAAAGACAACAAGCAGAAGGTTTCATACGACATTCAATAAACATTCGATAAGAAGAAACACACATCTCATACAGACATAATTAACTTTATAATAGAAGAACAAAAAGAGAGAAGAAGAAATCATACGGCGAGAAACTTCGCGAAGACAAGATAGCACCGGAAACACTTTGTCTGAACCACCAGAGTCGCCTAAACCACCAAATTCGACTGCAACCTTCGCCTTTGAATCCCCCTTGACCAAATTTCCCTCTAGCTAGGTCTATTTCCTTCTTTCTGCGAGGGGCATGAAAATTTTCGCCGCAAAATTTGGCGGACAAATCAAAAATTTGGGCATAGTGTGACACGTGTATAAAAGAACATATACGGCGAGTTATCTCTTCGTATATGATGTTAACTAACGGCATGAATCTACTCTCGCCGTTTCTGTTAAATATAATTTACCGAGATAATAAAGTGACACCGTTAGTAATAACATCTCGCCATTTATAATAAAAGTATTAACAAAATTACCTATTTTTGTCGTTTTTGTTAGAATACTTGCTGTTTATGCTAAATTATATACGGGTCAACTTTTCTGTCGCTGTATAAGACTATTATAAACGAGAATTTTAAATATTTCCGTTTGTGATACCATAAACGGAAACATATACTCTTGCCGCGCGAATTTTAATATATGTTTGCCGTTTTTGTGTTCATTTCTAGTAGTGACCAAAATAGTCTTCTTTGGACAGCTAAATACTAGAATGATCTACATTTCAGTGAAAACACCAAGATGATCCTGTTTTGAAACCGATGTATGATATGTAGATTTTAGTGCATTGAAACCAAGACATCATATTATATTTACACCCCGTTTAGTAGATTTCACCCCCTTTAGTTTCGAAAAGGACACATTCATCCCTTAAGTGTGCCGAACTTCAAATAAATTTACACTCTCTGACCATGCCTTGAATCAAGGAGTGGTGTATGTCACTAAAAAAAATTTTAGAGAAAAATTCGACCCACATATCATGCAAAATGTCTAATATACCATTGGTTAGTGCCTACAAATTTCATAACTCTGGGTCAAATTTGTCGAAAAAATAATTTTTACTGACGAGTTCCAATCCCAGAACAACGGTCTAACAATAAGGGGTTTTAAATATTTTGGAGATCGGCACACTCAAGGGGTGAAAGTGTCATTTTCAAAACTAAAATGGGTGAAAGTGTCCTTCAACGAATCTAGATGGGGTAAACGTGTCTTTTACCTTAAAAAAAGTCTAATTTTTTATGTATATGAAACCAATATCCAACAATAGGTTTCATAAGACGTGATATGTTGTTTTTAATTCAACAAGCTAGAAAAACCTATATATGGTGTCTTCGTTTTAATGAACTAAAACGTACATATCATATAATGTTTTCACAAAAGAATCATTTTGGTGTTTTCACTGAAATGAAGATCATTATAGTATTTAGCTCTCTATAGAAGACTATTTTGGTGGAAAATTCGTCCTTAGATTGCAATTGTTGTTATCATAAATTATCCAAAGTCAAGTATATTGGTTAATAGGACGATCACTATGCCTAGATCCTAGTATGTGTGTAGATTGATATGGAAATATCAAGTCTGACACATGGGTATGTATTAGGATTAATGGCATACTGGATTTTCCCGCCACGAGAAGGCTACATGGAGGTTATGTGAATGTCACAAGCGCTTCTCGTACTTACAATGGTGTTGTGGTCCTTTTGTAGGGTTTTGATCATGGATACGCAGCGGAAGAATATAATTTATCCATTCAATACCCTCCAAGGATCAGGGAAAGATAAGCATAACGATGGTAAAGGAAGAATCATGTTACACACCTTAGGGTTTCTCCTGTGATGACTTGTCACGTGAATTGTATCACGTCTCTATGGTTGATCCACGCCTAGAGGTGAGATATAGATCCTCCAACTCCTTGTGCTAGCTAGGAAGAATGGAAGAGGAAGAAGGAATCAATCAACAACGGAGCACCAAGGTGGAGGCTCCCTTTCATGGCCGACGGGTAGGGGCCGGACCCAAGGGGGTTCGGCCCCTTCCTTTGAGACTTCCTTTCTCCCCTTTATTTATTCTCTCCTACTCTATCATATAGATGTGTGTAGAGAAAATAAGCTAGGAGTGTTCTTTATATAGTCCAAAACTCCTTGTCCTACTACATAAAGAACCCCTCTCCTAATCCTACTCAAATAAGGATTAGTCCCCTTTTGCAAACTAGTCCTAATCATGTCCATACATGGATTAGTTCTCTTTACAAATTAATCCTAATCATGTCTATACATGAATTAGTCCACCTTGGCAAATCCTAATCATGTCTCTACATGAATTATTCCAACTTGCATATTAGTCCTACTAAGTTAGCAAGTTGTTGCGATTTGATCCTTAATTCCCAAGTCTAGTTCACCCCTATATGGCGTTTGAACACACAAGTTCTATTTAGTTGGTAGTAACTATTTACTAATATGGAGCGGCCTCTAGCAAGACAACCATTCTAGCCAACAAATAGAATAGTCATCATAACAAACCTTGTGCAAGTAATTGTCTCATCCCTTTGTCCCAATATCCGGATTGGACACGAGACGTACAAGTCACACTCGTATATCCAATCCATAGTTTCTCGATCCCGGGAATAGCCTTATTCGTGCAAATAACATCAATATCCCATATTGATTTATTTGAGTCTGGCCAGACATTTTTATAAGCACTATCCCTCGTGTGGCCTAGGATATTTTCTCCCGTTATGTGGGAGGGACAAATTCTATATACGTCCACTACGATTTTTAAGATTTCTTCTTGTTGTATCTGGTGCACGCCTTTATAGCTACTCAGTTACGGTGTAGCGTTTGACGCTACCAAAATCACAATAATCCACAACTAGAATATCTAGTGACTTCAAGTCTGAGGATTACAATACCATTGCACCGCGAGAAGCGCTTGTGACTTTACATAACATGTATGTAGGCTTCTCGCAGATGGGTCAATCCAGTATGCCATTACTCCTAATGCATACCCATGTGTTGGATCATGATATCTCCATATCAATCCAACCCCATATTAGTATATAGATGATTGTCCCATTAACCATTATAATTGACTAGGGATATTTAAGAATATAACACTTATATAAGGACTTCATTCATGTTAACATATCTCTATATCGATAACATAATGAATCGTAAAGCCATATATTTGTCAGAAGAAATAGATTCCCTCTAGGGCACAATTCCAACAGTCTCCCACTTGCACTAGAGTCAATCTCCTGCATCATATTCCTTTTGATCTAGCGCGACCCTCCACGCTTACACTGCATAGGGGCGTGGTTGGTGAGGCTTGTGATGGTACTTTGCAAATATTCACATCTCCTCTATCAACAATTTGATTGAGATTGAATATTCTGAGTAAGTGCATCTCATGCAGTAATTTACTCAGACATTTATGTTAGAATCAGTGACTGAATCTTGCCTGGAACCTTTCCAGCTCACAGACGCTCCCACTAGTGCAAAACATAAAAATTGACTTATAATCTGAAATCTTCTTTGTTAGATTTGAAGTTTGCATCACTGTAACTCCTTACAGTAAACTCTTCCTATCATTCATATATCAAATTTTATCCTCAGTGCTTCTCAAGTACTAGAGGATAATCTTGATAATTATCCAGTGACTCTCACCCGGATTTGACTTGTATCTTTGTGTCATGCCATATGACAGAACTGGCCTAGTACATAACATGGCGTATCTCATGAATCTTATTCATACGGTCCCTTCACAATCTAACTGGAAAGACAACTAGTCTTCAAAAGACCAACTCCATGTGACATAGGTAGAATCCATATTCTATACATGTTGAACCATTTCAACTCCTTTGTCAATTTATGTACTACGACTTAAGCCGCACCACCATCTTGATCTATCTCCATAGATCTTCATAGATTGCTTCGCCTAAGTATATCATTGAAGATAATTCCCTAGTCAATCTACGTAAGATTTCCAAGTAGGGATCATTCCCAATGATTAGTATGTCTCCACATACAAAGCCAGAAAAATAATTGTGCTCCCACTAACCTTCTTGTAAAAACAAGCTTCATCTTCAATTTTGATGGAACCAAAATCCTTTGATTGCATCATCAATTCGAAGAATCCAACTCCAAGAAGCTTGACTCAATCTATACACAGATTGCTACAAGCAAGATGCGAATGGATTTAAGCATCACAACTGGGAAAGATTTCGTCATAGTCTATACTATGAACTCACACGAAATCCTTACCCAACCAATTGTCCCTTAATGGTAATCATATTATCATCCATGTTAGTTTCCTCATAACCCACTTGCACCTTTTAGGTGGTTCCACCAAAGTTCATACTTTGTTGGTATACATGGATTCCATTTTGTATCCATGGCTCCTAGCCATTTCTGAGAGTATGGCCCACACGTGGCCATCTCATAGGTTGTAGGCTCATCTTGATGAGCAATATATCATGGGTTATGAGAAATTCTTATTTCTCTAGTCCCTCGATATATCCTACCTAACCTACGAGGTTCTTGTGTTATCTGAGTAGGTTGCTCCACAACACCTTGTGATCCTTCTCATGTTCCATCAAAAGGACCAATGTTCTGTTGTGGTTCTTGAACTTTTCAAGTTCTACTGTCCTCCAACTTTTTCTTTTAGAGACAATATCTACCTAGAAACACTGTGGTTCGAGAAACAAACAGTTTGTTCTCAATTAGGTTTGTAGAAATAATATCTTTTTCAGGATATCCCACAAAACATTTATCCGACTTGGGTCCAAGTTTATTTGTAAACTCATTTACATAAACTTCATAACCCCAAATCTTTATGAATGACATACTAGGACACTTCCTAGTCCATATCTCATATGGTGTTTTTCATAATCTATTTTCATGGAACAAGGTTCAGGGCGAAATTTGCTGTAATTAGAACATAGCCCCCAAAAGTAAACTGGAAGTTCTGTTTGACTCAACATGGACCGAACCGTGTCCTACAAGGTTTGAACTCTCCTTATAGACACGCCAAACCCATGTGGCGTGCTAGGTGTAGCGAGTTTTAGATCATATCCAACACTCCCATATATTCTTGTCAAATTCTTGGCTCAAGTACTCTCCTCTACGATCGAATCGTAGAGCCATGATACTTTTTCCAAACTGGCTTTCTACTTCATGACTGAATTCTTTGAACAATTCAAATGATTCAGATTTGTTTCTTCATAAGATACACAATATCATATTTCTCTGATCCCATCAGTAAATATGATGAAGTACTGAAAACCATCTTTAGCATTTGTGCTTAGCGGTCTTCATATATCAATATGTATGATTCCCAAAAGATCATATCTTTTCCTAATAAGTCTTACATGTCTCATATGATTCAATAATCAAATGAGTTCCAAAAATCCATCCTCATGGATTTCTAGATATATACCTCTTATTTATGAGGCCTAAAAAATAATTCTAAAGACAAGTGAAGTTCATATCATTATATGCAAACCTCTTGGTATTAATGTTATAGATGAATTTATCATGATCAAGGATATAGAGTCCACTTAGACAAAATTGCATTACAATAATGCATATCAAAATAAATGGAACAACATTTTCCCTTTATTATGATAAGGAGCTTTCTTATCCAAACAAGAAACTATGATAATGATCCTACTCATAGCAGGTACATAATCACTTTTTTCTAATTCATGAATAATTTCATAAAGGTAGAAATAATTCCCTACGGCTAATTCAGCAACTCCTTGCTTCATTGCCCCACGTGTAGGATTATTTCTTCCTTATCCAATTGTTTTCACTATTGAGTTCCTCCACATTTCTATAAATGTTAGATCATCATCTAGTATCATATACTCATGATGATGAGATAGACACATTGATTTCTATAACAAAATACCTATATTGGAATTCATAATTCCTTTATTGCTTACTTTCAGGTACTTTGGGTAGTCTCTCTTCCTCTACACCACCAATGGGACTCCAAGGCAACTTGGTTTTAGCAACATGCTTGCTTTATACCCATGGGGTCGGCGCAAACCATTTGCCTTTACCCATGCTGTTAACCATTAACAGCTTTGCCCATGCCATTATGAGTGTTTTTGTTTAGTGATTTTCGATCATATTGAGTAAATATCCTTTGAACAAAACTATAATTGCATCCAATGCAATTCTTGGTCCACTTGGGGAAATAACCGTTTATTCTTCATCTATTTCATAGATAATGCTCATTCACTAATGTTTCACTCATATTGAATTAGCTTATTTGCATAACGCAAAGTGGAGCAACACTTCAAACCTTTCATGTCTAGCTCGCTCTTTTGAAAGAGCTTCTTTCAATGTATGATCATATCATACTTCTCCATGTTTCTCTTCTTGCCTCCAAATCTCAGAGTTCATGACAGCTAACATGAGGAAAGTCATAACCAAAAAACCATTCTTTGGTGTTCCTTTCATAGGTTTTAGTGTGTTTTGGTAGTCAGTGGAAGAGAACTTTATGTTCTACGAAGTATAACAATTTCTCTTTTATTTGAGAACAATTATCAATTTTATACCAGTCTAGAAAATAGATAAAGTCGCTTGTTGTTTGTTTAACGCCATGGGCATCCAACGCAATAGGATTATGCAAAGTTTGTGACTTATAACTATATTTAACAAGGATTTAAATTGTTAAACATAGCTCCCACTATTTTACTATAGATTTATAACCCTCAAGATATGAATGCGGAAAATATCCTTATATTTTCTAGTGGGCCAAGATCCATGTTTCATCTTCTTTTGAGCTTGCTTTGGCAAGTCACCCAAAATTTGACTACTTTAGGTAGGAACGATTCCAATTGCATCCAATGCAACTCTTGGTTCAACTGGGCAAATAACTCCTTATTTATCCATCTTTATGGATAATCCCAATTGGCTGTCTCTAGGTTTTAATCCTATTAAACACCTAGTTGCGCCTATTAACCAAGTCGCCATGATTTGGCACGCACGATCTTGGGAAAACATGATGATTATGAGTGCTTAAATAACGAGAAGACAAAACGCAATATTTGAATTTTGTGGGATTTTCAATTTTCAATTTTAATTGTTTTTGTTGATCCATATCAACTGATCTATCTATTTGAGTTTGGGCACAACTTCAAATAATAGATCCGGGTTGTCTAAGTATCTTATTATCCTAATTGCATGCATCATCCATACACCAAACACATAAATAACAAGAAAATAAAATAAACAACCACAAAACAAAAATAAAACGTGATGTGGATATGGCCTTTTCTAGACTAAGATAATTCCAAGCCAACTGAAATATCTATGAACCCTAAAAACAAACACATCTCCATGCATCTTCATCTTTTGGTCCATCCTTCATAGTCATGTGGAATGCTCCATGATCCATCTTTTGTGATTTCCTTTTTCTTGGGATTCTTTTCTTCAATCTTGGCTAACAATCTATTCTATCTAGGACTAGCTAACAACTATACTATATAAAATAAATCTCACAAGTTGAGAAAAAAAATGGCTCGCAGGCCATAAAACCCTAATTAATTATTACAAAAAATTGATCAGCTCGCAGGCCGTTAACCAAACCACAAAATTAAACAATCACACAAAACCACATCGTAAGGCCATATCCAATCACCATGCGATTTTCACATAAACTGTTAAAATCCAATTTTAATGCGCTTGGTCAATTTTAATTGATTTTAGGAATTTTCTAGGGTTAAAACGGTCAATGGGGCCCAGCAATCCAATTTCCCGAACCCCAAAAGAGGACCGCCAAGGCGTTGGGCCGGCCGGTCCCTAGCCCACACGGCTAGGGCTGCCCCAACGCTAGGCCGTCCCTTACTTGGGCAGCAAGCAAGGAGGGGCGGTCCCCTAGGAGGGCCGAACCTCCTTTGGGAGTTGTTTCCAAAAAAACTCCCTTTCTTGGTTCCCAAGTTTGGTTGTTTCCTTGTTTGAAAAGAACTCCTTCTTTCATAGGATTCGTAAACCCTAGATCTCAGATCCTAAACTTTCTCAACCTCACTAATTCATGCATCCAATGCAAAAACTAGGTCTTGTTTTGATTGATTATTGACAAATTGCATCACATGCTTGATTTGTCTTGTTTTAAGCGATAAAAAATAAATTTCAAGTGTAAAACTGTCAAAACGTAACACACAAACCATGTTTATGCTCTACGACCTGTGGCTCTGATACCACTGTAGGGTTTTGATCATGGATACGCAGAGGAAGAATATAATTTATCCATTCAATACCCTCCAAGGATCACAGGAAGAGAAGCATAACGATGGTAAAGGAAGAATCATGTTACACACCTTAGGGTTTCTCCTGTGATGACTTGTCACGTGAATTGTATCACGTCTCTATGGTTGATCCACGCCTAGAGGTGAGATCTAGATCCTCCAACTCCTTGTGCTAGCTAGGAAGAATGGAAGAGGAAGAAGGAATCAATCAACAATGGAGCACCAAGGTGGGGACTCCCTTTCATGGCCGACGGGTAGGGGGGCGTTTCATAGGGGGTCCGGCCCCTTCCTTTGAGAGTTTCTCTCTCACCTTTATTTATTCTCTCCTACTCTATCATATATATGTGTGTAGATAAAATAAGCTAGGAGTGTTCTTTATATAGTCCAACCACTCCTTGTCCTACTAGATAAAGAACGCCTCTCCTAATCCTACTCAAATAAGGATTAGTCCCCTTTTGCAAACTAGTCCTAATCATGACCATACGTGGATTAGTTCTCTTTTAAAATTAATCCTAATCATGTCTCTACATGAATTAGTCCACCCTGGAAAATCCTAATCATGTCTCTACATGAATTATTCCAACTTGCATATTAGTCCTACTAAGTTAGCAAGTTGTTGCGATTTGATCCTTCTAATTAATTAATCATATTAATTAATTAATTCCCAAGTCTAGTTCACCCCTATATGGCGTGTGACCCCATAGGTTCTATTTAGTTGGTAGTAACTATTTACTAATATGGAGCGGCCTCTAGCAACACATCCATTCTAGCCAACAAATAGAATTGTCATTATAACCTTGTGCAAGTAATTGTCTCATCCCTTTGTCCCAATATCCGTATTGGACACGAGACATACAAGTCACACTCGTATATCCAATCCATAGTTTCTCGATCCTGGGAATAGTCTTATTCGTGCAAATAGCATCACTATCCCATATTGATTTATTTAAGTGTGGCCAGATATTTTTATAAGCACTATCCCTCGAGTGGCCTAGGATATTTGCTCCCGTTATGTGGGAGGGACAAATTCTATCTATGTCCACTACGATTTCTAAGCTTGCTTCTTATTGTATCCGATACACGCCTTTATAGCTACCCAGTTACGTTGTATTGTTTGACGCTACCAAAATCACAATAATCCACAACTAGAATATCTAGTGACTTCAAGTCTAAGGATTACAATACCATTGCACCGCGAGAAGCGCTTGTGACTTTACATAACATGTATGTAGCCTTCTCGGAGATGGGTCAATCCAGTATGCCATTACTCCTAATGCATACCCATGTGTTGGATCATGATATCTCCATATCAATCCAACCCCATACTAGTCTATAGATGATTGTCCTATTAATCATTATAATTGACTAGGGATATTTAAGAATATAACACTTATATCTAAGGACTTCATTCATGTTAACATATCTCCATATCGATAACATAATGAATCGTAAATCCATATATTTGTCACAAAAAATATATTGCCTTTCGGGCACAATTCCAACACCTTTGAATTCAAGTCACTAGATATTCTAGTAGTGAATTATCATGTTTTGATATGATCAAACGTTGCACCGTAACTGGGTAACTATAAAGGCAATAACCGGACATGATATGAAGCAAGCTGAGAGATGGTAGTGATGTAGAGATGATTTGTCCTCCCCACATAACGGGAGTATGTATCCATGGTCACTCGACGAGTAGTACTTACAAATGCCTGGCTAGGATTAGGTGAATCAATATATGATATTGATGTTATCTGTTAAGATAAGTCTATTCCCGGGATCAAGAAACTATGGATTGGATATACGAGTGTGGAATCTGGGTCTGGTTTCCAATCCGGATATTGTGACAAAGGGACTATACATCAAGGTAACATTGGTCCCAGAGGTTTGTCAAACCACTGACTATTCCTATCACTTGGGTAGCATTGACGTGTTGATAGACACCGCTCAGTTTTTGTAATTGTAACATTCAACGTAATAGGAACCCGCAGGGTCACACACCAAAGGATTATAATGGATATAGATTTTAATTAGTTTGACTAATTAACAGTTAAAGGAACCAGGCATTAATGTGCAACAACATGCGTTTTTAGTTGGACTAAGTAGAAAATTGGACTAAACTACTAATTAATCCAAGTATGGATCGGATTAGTAGTGGGGCAGTTTTGTAATTAATAAAGATTTATTAATTATAATAGGATTTGTCCATCCCTATTTTTCATTAGATGAAAAATTAGTCAGTCAGACAAAACAGAGAGAGAGAGAGAGAGAGAGAGAGAGAGAGAGAGAGAGAGAGAGAGATTCGCCCCTCCCGTTGGCTGATGGCATCAAGAGGGTTGAACCTCCCTCCTTCATTGTTGTGCATAATTCTTGATTGGATAAAGCTCCTGGTTGCTTCCTTCCCTACACTTCAAGCACAAAGAGTAGAGAAAGATCAAGTTTTTCATCATTCAGTGTTGATACCAGCAGCGGCGTGACAATACTTCTGCGTAGTGATCAATCATATCAACAAGGTAACCGTGCTTCCTTTATCGTTTTATGATGCTTCATCTGCGATGCATGGAGGGTTTTGAGCTAAGCAAATTTGTATTTTCACTGTGTAACGTGCTTCAAAACCCTACAGGTCTTCTCATGGTTGCACACGTTCTCGAGGGATATCGTACACTAAATACCTGGAAAAAATATATTCAAAGTAGAGTAAGATAAAAGAGAATAGCAGAAATAAAAAATATATATATATATATATATATATATATATATATATATATATATATATATATATATATAACTATAAACTAATTTTCTAACTAAACAAATAACTGTTATCCTCAGAAACGGCGCCAAAAACTTGACGCAAGAACAAAGCGTACTCTAGCAAGTGCACTATGTCTTCAAGCAATATCAGTAAGTATCATATGTGAATTTCCGGCAGAAATAACTCGTAAAAATTTAATTAGAAAAGTAACCTAGAGTGTTAGAGTAAAGGGGGAGGAGAGTTATGATTGATAGGTTGTTTTTAAATTAAAACTGGAAGTAAAAATTAAAGACAATTTTTGTGGTATTTTTGGGTCTGAAAGACAGTAATGTAGGAAGTAATACAAGATCAATACTCTAGAATGAGGGGTTGAATAGAGTATGGCAACTTTTTCCAGTAGAGTGGTTTCAAAGACATTTTTAGAAAGTATAGAGTATTTCAAGGCCTTGAAAATAGTTTCAAGTCCTTGGAATCAAAATAGAGATTAGATAAGTTTGCTGATAGTTTCAAGGACTTGAAAAGGGTTTCAAGTTGTTGAACTGAAAACCAGTTTTGAGCGATAAATAAGATAAGTATAGAACAGTAATCAAAAGCTAGATATGAAAGGATTTATAGAATTCAGTCCACTTGGATATACGTCTCAACCTCAAGGACTTAATCCCTGCAAAATTTTCAACTCAATTCTCAAAAAGTAAGCCCTAGATCTCAAGCACAGAGATTTTCTTTACCCTTTTACAGCTTGTGGTTCTCACTAACCTATCTAGTACCTTCTCTAGCTAACTAATTCAACAAGAATTCTCTATTATTCGCTTAAACAACTCACGAGAATAAGATAAGAGAAGTATTTTCAAAATGATCTACATATTAAGTACATAAAGAAGAACAATGAGAACTAGTAAATAAGTTGAGTATGCAGTGATCTTCTGATGATTGGATTGTGTGAAATGAATCTCATTCTGTGCTGCTTGTGAATTTTTAGAGTGTTTGAATGTCTCTTTAAATTTCTTTCTCGAATTCTCTCAGCAATCCCGCTCTTATGCTGCTAGTTTGAAATGCAGATTTGTAGGATCTTCAGGAAACAATTTTTCCTAAAATCACGCAGCATATCTTTACTTCTTTAACAACTCATCTCAATGACTAGTTCCTCAGTATCTTCAAAGATATTGACATGGTCTTTTATCTGAGAGTGTTAGGAAACTCCAGGCACGATTGCACAAACACAGAATCAATTTGAAAACTCTATATCCTTTCCTGCAAACAAACAGATTAGGATATAGTTCCTGCAAAATAGGTAACTAATTAACCCTGCAAAAACTAAGTCAAACAGAGAGATAAGAAATAGTTTTGAGTATCATATTGATTTGTCTTTCATCACCAAATAAGTCATGATCAAGCATAGGAGATCAGAGATCAGATTGAATGAAAAGCTCACCCTAAGTTCATGCCAAATACTTGCAGTATATTTTCAAACCTTTGAAAGCTGTTTCAAAGCCTTGAAATAGTGCTGTTTCAAGTCTTTGAAACATGCATAACATACAATCTCCTCCTTGATGAAAGAAAAAACCACTATTCTGTTGAGAACTGGTTCTCGTGCAAAAATTAAACATTAGATAATATCAGAATAATCATGATATTCATAGATAATAAAGTGAAACAAAATTAAATATAATAATCCAACTTATTAAGTAGTTAAGTATGAAGTCCTTAGATTTACAATTGTGTTGTTTATCCAAAAAATAAACAACACACTTAAAGAGAGTTACAAAATACTAAGTATGAAATCCAAAAATTAATCAACACAATTAAACAACACAAAAATTAATCTAAGTATGAAGTCCTTATATTTACAAAATTAAACATAATAATCCAAAAATACTGTCACTCAAAAGAGAATTCTCAGTGACTACTTCTTTGACTTTAGTTTTCAAGGCCTTGAAACTGGTTTCCAAGGCTTTGAAATCTCTGTCGATTTCTTCTAAGAAATTTCAAGATTCTCATTTTGACAAACAAGATGAAAATTCTCTTTTGCTTGCTCATGAACCTTTTCTTTCAAAGTCACGATTTCTTTCAGATAGTCCTCTTCATTTAAAAGAATTATTCTAGGATAATTAGAGAGGACATTAGTGTTGGAATAGATACCCTAGAGGCAATCTAGTTTAGTATGAACAATAAATGGCTAGAATATTCATTGTATTATTTATGGAGATATTTGATAAGTCTGAAGCTCCCTAATATTAATATTTGAATGCATATGCATAGAGCTTTGGTTTCATGATGATGAAAGCCAGAAACACAAGTGGGAAATATTGCTAAGTATCAAAGCTTCAAAGCTTTGGGTTACTTTAGCCATATATATATATATATATATATATATATATATATATATATATATATATATATATATATATATATATTTGTCTAACTGTTTGATTCAGGTTTTTGATTTTGATATGAAATGACATTATGCAGGCATTAGTTATTTATATTTTGATCAACAAAATTTGCAGGATTGAGTTGGATTGAAAATCCAAGTTCATTCTGATGAACTAGCAGGCAAATCTTCAAAGCTTTGAGATTCATTGGTTACTCTTCACTGCTAAGTGCATCTGACTAATTGTTTGTATGCTGGTTATTTCTGTGTGATTCGGAACTTGTTATGAATCTATTGTTGACAAATAACACTTGTTCTATACTGGTTATTTGATATATTCATCAGATTGAATATATATTTAAGCTAAGTCTATTACAAGACAAACCTAGCCAAGTTTTCTCATGAACTGTTAGCATACTGCTGAATAGATCTTGATGCTAGATTGTCTTGATGTTGTTTGATCTTGTTTGCAGAGTTTATGCAGGTTTATTGGGCTTTCCAAGGTCCATAAAGAAATCAGATAGCTATCCAAATATAGCTGTTGAAAGAAGCATATCAGAGAAGAGGATTTATAGGATTTATGTTCCTAAAATCTCTTAGTTGGTTGCAGACTGTTATTTAAAGTTATTAGCACTTTGATTTGAAGCAAGACAGAGAGATTAAGACTGATCTTCATGATATTTGAAGTGTGCTACAAACAGGAGAGTTTATATCATTCAAATTTTCAGAATCATCAGGCCATTGACACTGCAGAAGCAAGATCATTCATCATATCAGAAGAACTCTTCCAGGCTTCATCAGCTTATTCTTTCGGAGTTCTTCTACTTGTATAAAATTTTAATAATAATTCTTTATTTATGAAACCTCATTAAACTTATTACTTTGGTTGTTCAAGTGAACAACAAGATTTCTTATTATTTCAACAAGTTGTAGCTGGTAACTAGATTGGTTGGGAACCACAAGCTGTAATAGGTGAAGGGTAGTTCACTTAGGCTTCAGATCTAAGGGTTAATATGGGTGATTCATAAGAAGTTGTGTTTGAATCCTGGAGGGCTAAGATCCCTCGGGCAGAGACTAGGTCCAATTGTAACTGAACTCTGTAATATCCTTGTGTTCATGTTGTTTAGATTTGTTATATTTAAATTAAGTCTAAACAGGAAGTGTCAAAGCTTTGGAGCTTTCCAAATCTCAAAGCTTTGAAGCCTCTGTATTCTGCAGTTATATCTTCAAGCTTCTCATAACTATTTCAAAGCTTTGAGATATCAACTGCTTACTCTACTCAATTTCTAAAATACTTTGTTTTGACAAAAGTTAGCATACTCTATTCAACCCCTCTACCCTTCTAGAGTATTTAGATCCTGTTTTACAATTACATTACAAACTTTCAATATTTAATATAATAAAGTCCTTATATTTACAATTGTGTTGTGTATCTTAAATATTCCTATTCAATTATACTGATTAACAGGACAATCATCTATAGACTAGTATGTGGTTGGATTGATATAGAGATATCACGATCCAACACATGGGTATGCATTAGGGGTAATGGCATACTGGATTGACCCATCTCCGAGAAGGCTACATACATTTTATGTAAAGTCACAAGTGCTTCTCCCGGTGACAACGGTATTGTCATCTTTAGACTTGATGTCTCTAGATCATCTAGTTGTGGAATATTGTGTTTTGTTAGAGTAAAACGCTAAACCGTGACAGGGTAGCCATAAAGGCGCATATAGAACAAAATATGAAGCAATCTTAGAGATCGTAGTGATGTAGATAGAGTTTTTCCCTTCCACATAACGGGAGCAAATATCCACGGCCACTCGAGGGATAGTGCTTATAGAATGTCTGGCCAAACTCAGAAAAATTAATATGAGATATTGATGTTATCCGCATGAATAAGGCTATTCCCAGGATCGGGAAACTATGGATTGGATATACGAGTGTGGCTTGTATGTCTCGTGTCCAATCCTGATATATAGACAAAGGGATGAGACAATACTTGCACAAGGTTTGTTGGATGACTATTTCTATTAGTTGGGTGGAATGGATGTGTCGCTAGACACCGCTCCATGTTAGTAAATCGTTACTACCAACTAAGTAGAAACCTATGGGGTCACAAGCCATATCGATTGAACTAGACTGGGGAATTAATTGATATGATTAATTAATTAGAAGGATCAAAGTGCAACAACTTGCTAACTTAGTAGGACTAATATGCAAGAGGGACTAACCGAACTTGAGTAGGATTAGGATAGGGCTTTTATGTAGTAAACTATGGGTTTTTGGACTATATAAAGGATGCTCCTAGCTTATTTACTACATACTAATGCTCATAAATTGAGTAGGAGAGAAATAAAGGAGACAGATCAAGACACAAGGAGGCCGTACCGACCCCCTTGGTCTGCCCCCTACCTGTCGGCCAAAGAGTGGAGGCCGAACCTCCTCTTTGGTCTCCGTTGCGTGATTTCGTCTTCCTCTTCCATCCTTCCTAGCTGGAAAAAAGGAGTTGGAGGATATAGATCTCAATCCTAGGGTTGGATCAACCATAGAGGCGCAATAATATTTGTGTTTGAAGTCATCACAGGAGACCCACAAGGTACTTGTTATGAATCCTTTACTATTGTTATGAATTCTCTTATGTGACCCTTGGAGGGTCTTATGAGGATCTTTATTGTTTATTTCTTTTGCGTAATCCGTTACAAACCCTACAGTGGTATCAGACCCATTGGTCGTAGAGCATAACGTATTTTATGTGTTACGATTTTGTTAATTTTCACCTATAATAGTTAATTATTGTGTTAAAACGACAAATTAAGCATATTTGATGCATGTTGAATGTGATTCGACCAAACAAGACCTAATTTTACTTGGGATTTATTAATTAGTGAGTTTGAGAAATTTAAGGATCTTGAATCTAGGGTTTGGGCACAAATTGGAAAGAAGTTTTCAATTTGGAAACGTTTTGGACTTGGGGAACAAGGAAGAAATTGTTTTGGAAACAACTACCATGATGTTCAGCCCCCCAAGGGAACTGCCCCTCCGTCCTTTCAGCCTAAGCAAACGAGGTCAAAGGCCTAGGCGGTTCGGTCGACCCCACGGGTTGGGCCGAGTGGCCTAGGCTCGGCCCAGGCGGCTCCAAGGGATTCGGCCACTTGTATGGTTGGGCCTCTTGGACCGTTTTGACCCTATTAATCCTAAATTAAATTTAAATTGACTAAGCGTGTTAAAATTGTATTTTAACTGTTTATGTGCAATTCTTATGGTGATTGGATATGGCCTTAGATGTGGCTTGTTGTGAATGTTTAATTTTTTTTTTATTTGTTTACGGCCTGCGAGCTAATCAATTTGATGTAATAATTAATTAGGGTTTACGGCCTGCGAGCCAATATATTTTTCTCAACTTGTGAGATTTATTTATTTAGTTTAGATGCTAGCTAGTACTAAATAGAATAGATAGCCAAGATTAAAGAAAAGAAGCCCAAAGAATTAAAGAAGCAAAAACATGGAGCATGGAGCATTCAACAAGGCTATGGAGGATGGACCAAAACATGGAGGCACATGGAGATGAGCTTGCTGTTTTAGGGTTCATAGATATTCTTATCGGCTTGGGAATATCTTAGACTAAGAGGCCATATCCACATCACGTTAATTTCTATTTTGTGGATGTTTACGTTATTGTCTTATTATTGTTTTTGGTGTATGGGTGATGCATGCAATTTGGTAATAAGATAATTAAACAACCCGAATCTTTTATTTGTAGTTTTTCCCAACTCAAATAAGTATATCAATTGATATGGATCAACAAAATAATTAAAATAATTGAAAGAAAAATCCCTCAAAACTAAAGTATTACGTTTGCCTTCTCGTTACTTAAACGCGCATCACAAATCCATTAATAAAGTTCGTGCGTGCCAAAGCAAGGCGACATGATTCATCATTATGTGGTGCGATGGTACGTGTAATGTGCAATTGTTGGAGTAAGATATTGGACGTAACTAGGTATTTATAATAAGTATTAAAAGCCTAGAGGCACCAGTTGGGATTATCTATAGGATAGATAAATAAAGAGTTATTTGCCGAATTGAACCAAGAGTTGCAAGGTATGCAATTAGAATTGTTCCTACCTAAATAACTGACTTTTGGGTGACTTGCCAAAGCAAGCTCAAAAGAAAGTGAAATATGGATCTTGGCCCACTAGAAAATATAATGATATTTTCCACATTAATAACTTGAGTTATTACTCCGTAGAAAAATAGTGGGAGCTGTATTTAATGATCTAGCCATTATTAAATATAGTTAATCGTTCACAAATACTAAAACTTGCGTATTTACTTTTTGTAGAATTTCAATGGCAAACAACTCATCGAGTTCAACACACTCCCTACGCTCATGTCCTTGAGAAAGACAAGCTATCTGGGACCAATTTTCTAGACTGGCACTGAAACTCGAAAATCGTTCTCAAGCAGGAAAAGAAATTGTACCCTCTAGAGGAGCAAGTGCCTGAAGGTCTGGAAAACAATACTCCCGCAGCCCTAAAGGCGTATCAAAAGGCTGTTGATGATGCTAATGATGCGGCCTGCCCAGTGCTTGGCACCATGTCGTCTGCGCTTCAGAAGCAACATAAGAACATGAATGCAGTCACTATGATCGCACACTTGAAGCACATTTCCCAAGAGCAGGCTAGGGTTGAGAGGTATGGAGTTTCCAAGGCATTGTTCAAATTTCATTTATCAGAGGGAAACCCTCTGGGGCCGCACATTTTGCGAAATATCGAGTATCTTGAAAGTCTCGACCGCCTAGGGTTTCCAGTAGGTCAAGAGTTGGCCAGCGATCTCATCTTGCAATCGTTGCATGAGAGTTATGGACAGTTCATCATGAACTATAACATGAATGAGATCGTGAAACCTCTGCCAGATTTACCTAACATGTTAAGGACTGCTGAGTAAAGCATCAACAAGGGTAAGGGCAACTCCATAATGATGGTGCATAAAGGAAAGGGAAAAAGGTTTGCCTCCACCTCAAAGGGAAAAGGAAAAGCCATTGCCAAACCCAAGGAATATGCCCTTAAGCTTGTTGGTGGCATTGCTAAAGGTGTGAATAAAGGTGAGTGTCATTACTGCAGTCAGCCTGGACACTGGAGGAGGAACTGCCCAAGATATCTGGAGGATAAGAGCCTCGAAATAGTGATTCCACCACCACCAGGTTTTTTTGTTATAGATGTCAATTTAATTTTCTCTTCATCATGGATATTGGATACTGGATGTGGATCTCACATTTGTCGAAATGTGAAAGATCTAAAGAGAGGTAGAAGATTGGCTAAAGGGGAGATATACCTGCACGTTGGGAGTGGAGCAAGAGTTGTTGCATTAGCCATAGGCGTGTACGAGCTGTCTCTGCCTTCGGGATTAGTTTAAGAATTAAATAATTGATATGTTGTGCCTTCTATGATCAGAAACATTATTTATATTCCTGTTTGGACAAGTGTGGTTTTACTATTTCAATAAAGAACAATTGTTGTTCCATTTATTTTGATAGCATTCACTATTGTAGTGGGCAATTTTTTAATGGATTTGATATCCTTGATCTAAGCATTCATGGCTATAACATTAATACCAAGAGGATTAAAATGAACAATTTAAATTATTCTTATCTATGGCACTGTTGTTTAGGCAAAATAAATGAGAAACGTTTATCTAGACTCCATATGGATGGATTCCTAGACTCATTTGAATTTGAATCATATGAGACATGTGAGGCTTGTTTATTGTGAAAAATGACAAAGTCCCATTTCAATAACAAAGGTGAGAGTACTAGTGAGCGATTGGCGCTTGTGCATAATGATGTATGTGGGCCATTTGCCACGCCTGCCAGGGGTGTATACGTCTACTTCATCACATTTACCGATGATTTTAGTAGATATGGATTTGTATACCTTATGAAGGCCAAATCTGAATCCTTTGAAAAGTTCAAAGCATTAAAGTATAAAGTAGAGAAGTAGCTTGGCAAAAGTATTAAGGCTTTACGATCGGATCATGGAGGGGAATACTTGACCCAAGAGTTTGACGACTATCTTAGATGATGTGGGATAATATCCCAACTCACTCCACACGTAACGCCATAGTGGAATGGCGTGTCCAAGAGGAGGAATCGAACTCTATTGGATATGGTTTGGTCTATGATGTGTCAAACTGATCTTCCATTATCATTTTGGGGCTACGACTTATTGTGTGCAGCTTTCACCATTAACTGTGTTCCATCTAAATAAGTCATGAAGACACCACATGAGACGTGGAGTGGGAGTCGCCACACAGTATCGTTCATGAAGATTTGGGGCTGCGATGTCTATGTAAAAAGTTTACAATCAGACAAGCTAGGGTCTAAGTCGGACAAAGGCAAGTTTGTAGGATACCATAATGAAACTAAGGGGTATTATTTCTAAAATCCAACTGAGAACAAAGTGTTTGTTGATCGGTCCGACATGTTTCTAGAAAGATGATTTGTCTCTAAAAAGCAAGTGGGAGGACCGTAGAACTTGAAGAAGTTCAAGAACCACAAAGCATTGATCATACTATGGAACATGAGCAGGAACCACAAGAGGTAGTGCAGAAGCCTGTTCAAGTAACACAAGAACTTCGTAGGTCGAATAGAGTGCACCAGGAGCCAGAGAGCTATGGACTTCTCGTGACTAAGTCTGGTGACACGTTGCTCATAGATGATGAGCCTACTATCTATGGAGAGGCCATAAGAGGGCCGGATTCTCAGAAGTGGCTTGAGGCCATGATATCCGAGTTGGAATCCATGTATACCAACAAAGTATGGACTTTGGTGGAACCACCCGAACGGGCTCGGCCCATAGGGTGCAAGTGGGTCTTCAAGAAGAAGAACGACGTGGATGCTAATTTGATTACCTATCTGGTCCGATTGGTGGCTAAATGATTCGGACAGATTCATGTTATAGACTATGATGAAACCTTTTCACCAGTCGCGATGACCAAATCCATCCGAATCTTACTTGCTATTGCAGCTTACTACGACTATGAGATTTGGCAGATGGATGTCAAAACACCATTCTTGTATGGGAATCTCCTCGAGGACATGTACATGACACAAATTGAGGTTTTAGAAGATCCTAAGCAAACCAACAAAGTCTATAAACTGCAACGATACATTTATGGGTTAAAGCAAGCTTATAGGAGTTAGAATCGACGTTTTGATGAAGTAGTCAAAGAATTTAGATTCATCAGAAAAGAAGATGAATCTTTTCTCTACAAGAAGGTTAGTGTGAGCTTTGTTGCTTTTCTGGTCTTGTATGTGGATGACATACTACTCATTGGAAACGACATTCCTATGTTGCAATCTGTTAAAGATTGGCTAGGAAAGTGTTTCTCAATGATATAATTAGGTGAAGCAGCTTATATACTCGGTATCAAGATATACAGAGATATATCTAGGAAGCTGCTCGGCCTAATTCAAAGTACATATATAGACAAGGTGTTGAATCGGTTCAACTTGCAAGATTCCAAGAAGGGAGTCTTGTCCATGTCGCATGGAATCACTCTTTCGAAGAGTGATTGTCCTTCCAATGAGATTGATAAGGAATGCATGAGTAGGGTTCCCTATTCCTAGGCCATAGGATCTATCATGTACGCCATGTTATGTACTAGACCAGATGTGCATACGTGTTGAGTATGACAAGCAGGTATCTGTCTAATCCACGTGAGAGTTAATGGATTGCAGTCAAGACCATCCTAAAGTACTTGAGAAGAACTAAGGATGCATTTTTGATATTTGGAGGTGAGGAAGAGTTATGTGTAAGGGGTCACACGGATGCAAGCTTCCAAACTCACAGAGATGATTTCAGATCACAGTCGGGGTTTGTGTTTTTACTGAATGTAGCAGCGGTGAGATGGAAGATTTCCATGCAAGAGACGATGGCTGGTTCTATAGCAGAAGCTGAGTACATTACTGCAAATGGCGCAGCAAGAGAGGGTGTTTGGATTAGGAAGTTCATCATTGAGCTTGAAGTGGTTTCTATAATTGTGGATCCAATAGAGTTGTATTGTGACAAAACTGGAGCGATCGCACGATCAAGGGAACCCATGTCACACTAGAAATCCAAGAACGTACTCAGGAAGTTCCATCTTATTCGAGATATTATCGATAGAGGAGATGTTCGAATACGCAAGATTCCTACAGATGAGAATTTGTCAGATCCACTTACAACGCCACTTGTTCAACGCAAGCATGAATGGCACACTAGAGACATTGGCATACGAGATGCACCAGTTTGGCTGTAGTGCAAGTGGGACATTGTTGTAATAGATGCCTTAGATGCAATCTAGTTTAGTATGAACAAAAAATGGATAGGATATTCATTGTATTATTTATGGAGATATTTAATATAATGAAGTCCTTAGACTTACAATTGTAATGTTTATCTTAAATATCCCTCGTCCATCATACTGATTAACAGGACAATCATCTATAGACTCGTCCGGGGTCGGATTGATATAGAGATATCATGATCCAGCACATGGGTATGCATAATGATTAATGGCATACTAGATTTACCCATCTCCGAGAAGGCTACATACTGGTTATGTAAATTCACAAGTGCATCTCGCGGTGACAATGGTATTGTCATCCTTAGACTTGAAGTCACCAGATCATCTAGTTGTGTAATATTGTGATTTGGTAGCGTTAAACGCTACACCATGACAGGGTAGCCATAACTGCGTGCATCGGACACAATATGAAGCAAGCTTAGAGATTTTAGTGATGTAAATAGAATTTGTCCCTCCCTTATAACGAGAGCAAATATCCGCGGCCACTCGAGGGATAGTGCTTATTGAATGTCTGGCCAGACTCAGATAAATCAATATGGGATATTAATGTTATCTGGACGAATAAGGCTATTCCAATTATTGAGAAACTAGGGATTGGATATAGGAGTGTGACTTGTATGTCTCTTGTCCAATCCGGATATAGAGACAAAGGGATGAGACAATACTTGCAGAAGGTTTGTCGGATGACTATTTCTATTAGTTGGATGGAATGGATGTGTTGCTAGACACCGCTCCATGTTAGTAAATAGTTTCTACCAACTAAGTAGAAACCTATGGGGTCACACGCCATAAGGATTGAACTAGACTTGGGAATTAATAAATATGATTAATTAATTAGAATTATTAAAGTGCAACAATTTGCTAACTTGGTAGGACTAATATGCAAGAGGGACTAATTCGAACCTGAGTAGGATTAGGAGAGGGAATTCATGTAGTAGCAAGGAGTTGTTGGACTATATAAAGGGTTCTCCTAGCTTCCTTCCTACATACTAATGCTCATAACTTGAGTAGGAGAGAAACAAAGGAGAGAGAGAAAGACACAAGGAGGCCGAACCGACCCCCTTTGTCCGCCCCCTATTCGTCGTCCAAAGAGAGAAGGCCAAACCTACTATTTGGTCTTCGTTGCGTAATTTCTTCTTCCACTTCCATCGTTCCTAGCTAGCACAAAGGATTTGGAAGATCTAGATCTCAATCCTAGGCGTGGATCTACCGTAGAGACACAAAACAAATTTGTGTTTGAAGTAATCACAAGAGACCCACAAGGTACTTGTTATGAATCCTTTACTATCGTTATGAATTCTATTCCTATGATCCTTGGACGGTCTTGTGCGGATATTTTATTGTTTATTCCGCTCCGTAATCTGTTACAAAACCCTACAATCAGTTGATTTTGAAATCAAATAGTTTATCATTACCTCAATGTTCTTTTCAGAACTTTCATCATGCTTGACCGTAAGGCAGAGGTTGGCTTGTTCTTCCTCATATTCAGAGTCACTTGATGAGTCTGAATCACTCCAAGAAGCTATCATGGCCTTCTTCCTTCTGTCATGGTCTTTCTTCTAAAAGTGTTTGCTTTTCTTGTGTGGACAATCTCTAATCAAATGTCCTGCATCACCACACTTAAAGAAATTAGGCTTATCAAAATGAGAGGAAGGTTTACCTTTGTAGTCTCTGCTACCGGAGGATTTGGGTTTGTCCCTGCTGAAGTCTTTGTTTCCAAAGTTCTTTTTCATCTTGAGAATTATAGTCAAGTCTTTTGAAATAAGAGCAAAGGGATCTTCATCATCATCTTTTTATTTTTCAAGGATTTGAGATGGTTCACTCTCCTTAGTCTTGAGAGCTTATTTCTTTACACTTTCAAGCATTCTCTATCAATTTCATTCATTGAGATCTCATGTGTAAGCAGCTTTCCACGCAAGTCATCAAGTTGGAGGCATGATAGATCTTGATATTCTTCAATGGCATTAGTCTTTGGTTTCCATTTGGCTTTAGGAAGACTTCTTAAGATCTTTCTAACTTTTTGTTCTTTGGAGAAGGATTTCCCTACTGAATTAAGATTGTTGACAATATCTGTAAACCTCTTGAACATGTCTTTGATGGATTCACCTCTATTAATTTTAAACAGTTCATACTGTCTAAGGAATATGTTGATCTTTGTCTGCTTGACTTGGCTGGTTCCTTCAAAAGTCACCACAAGTTTATCCCATATTTCCTTATCATTTTTGCATCCTGAAATCCTGTTGAATTCATCTGCAGTCAAAGCACAATACAAGAGATTCATAACTCCGTAATTTTTAGAAAATTTTTCTAACTCAGAAGTAGAAAGTGATTCCTCCTTTTTGGGAGTTCTAGTCCCATCTTTCTCTGTGTATAATGTATATGGACCATTCTGTATGATAGTCCACAACTCTATATCTTGATCAAAGATGAATATTTTCATCAAATCTTTCCAGTGCACATAGTTGTCACCACATAATAAATGACGTCTATTAGCAGCTCTTCTCTGAGAGAAACCACCATAACCTACAGTACTCATGATCACAAGATTGTTATATCTTTGTAGTGATACAAGCTCTGATACGAAATGAAAGACCGTAATGTATGTAGTAATACAGGATCAATATTTTAGAAGCGGGGTTGAATAGAGTATGGCAACTTTTTCCAAGAGAGTGGTTTCAAAGAAATTTGTAGAAAACATATAGTATTTCAAGGCATTGAAATGAGTTTCAAGTCCTTTGAATCAAAACTGATAGTAGATAAGTTTGTTGATAGTTTTCAAGGCCTTGAAATAGGTTTCAAGTCCTTGAGCAGAAAACCACTTTTGAAGAGTGAATAAGATAAGTATAGAACATAAAATAAATACAAGAGACAGATAGATTTATAGAGTTCTGTTCACTTGAACCTACATCTCTACCTCAGGGGCCTAATCCTGCAGGATTTACAACTTAATCCCTATTAATCAAAAGCTAAGCCATAGATCTCAAGCACAAAGATTTCCTTTACTCTATAATAGCTTGTGGTTCTCACTGACCTATCAAGTACCTGCTCTAGCTAACTAATTCAAAAATAATTCTCTATTTTTCACTTGAACAACTCACGGGAATAAGATAAGAGAAGTATTATCAAAATGATATACAAATTAAATACAGAAAGAAGAAAACTGATACCTAGTGAAGTAGTTAAGTATGCAATGATCTTCTGATGATTGGATTGAGTGAAATGAATCTCCTTATGTGTTGCTTTTCAATCCTTGAGAGTGTTTCAATGTCTCCATAAAGTTCTATCTCAAATTCTCTCAGCAATTTCCCCTCTTATGCTTCTAGTTTTAAATATAGATTTGTACGATCTACTGGAATCAGTTTTTCCTAAAATCATGTAGCTGTAGATGGTGCTTTCCAGACAGACAGATCACAGCCACGTAACAGCAATCCAGCACACCCTGATGTGCTCCATACACACCGAACAACTACCTACGCTTGTCCACGTGGGGGCTGCGAGACAGGGCCCTCGCAATCCAACACGGGACTTGTAGGGACTTAGGTTTGGAGGCTAGGGTAAGGCCCGTCGCGCCCATGCGACAACAAAAATTGCGCGCGACCCTTTGTATCTTATTTGAGAGACTTAATGGCCAAGTCCGATAAACCCGACTTGAGATCATAACGGTCTCCGGTATGTTAGGTCAGGTGCCTACGGTTCCTACCATTAAGCCGCCATTTAAGGTGCATTAACCCCCTCACAAGGGTCACTACCCCACTATATATAATATCGTTAGCCCTTTGTTGCGACAGACACGAGTGACAGACTGGTTCAACAAGAGTTCTTCTGGACTTACCGAAGCTCTGCCATTAAGCTTTCACTCTCTCACAGTTACCATTGCTTACCCTCTCCCTACACACAACCTACATCTCTATGTGTTCTTATTCTCTACTTGAGGTGCACAATTAGATCTCTCTGCGGGATTTTTGTGAGCACAATTTGGTGAACCCGACGTGAACACTCATCTTCAGAGCTTTAATCCTTCAAAACTGACCAGAAAAAAATGTCTTCTGATAAAAACGTTCGTGATGGTGACCGGTCCCCTTCCAACAAGGAAACCTCAAGGGACGAAGGACCAATCAACACCATTGTTAACACCAATGTTCGTACCCATACAGCTACCAGCAGTGGACCATCTTTAGAGGCACTCCAAGCCACGATTCAGATTCAAGACCAGATGATGCTTGCCCAGTCTGCCTAGATTGCTCAAATCATGATGATCTTGGGAAGGTTTTCTCAAAACACCACTACAGGGGCTTCAGCCCCTCCATTGACAGCCCCGTTGCCTCTACCAATGGTGACAACCACATCTATAGTACACACGTCTGTTGCCCAATCCTCCTTTTTGAGTGGCTTAGGCCTCAGGCGCCGCAAGTCCCGATGAGTTCCTCCCTGATGACGACGGGAAACCCTACGCCATACTCGGTGGTACCTTATCACGCAAGTGGGGCTTTAGGCAGCCATGCACTCCCGCCACCACCTTCATATGATCCAAGCATGCCCTATATCCCTGGTTTCGCGGCCTTGGAACAACGCATAGACAGCATCGTCGCGAACAGAGCTTCGCAGATACTATCATGCCAAAGGTTGACAACGCCCCTCCCATCCTGCTGGACATCTACCCGATGCCCGACCCTTTCGGATATAAAGCACCTAAGTTGGAGAAGTTCGATGAAGTCCGCGGAAACGCACTCGAGCATGTGATGCGATTCGTTGAAATGATGGGCCCACATGGGGTAGACACCAGACTGTTGATGCGCGAATTCCCTAAGTCTCTGTGGTTTGTCGCATATAAGTGGTACAGAACCCTGGAGGTCGGATCTGTCAGGACATGGGAAGATATTGTGAAGAAATTCTACACCAAATTCTTTCAGGTTGAAGAAAAATTCACCACTATCCACCTCTCCCGCATGTACCAGAAGCATGACGAGGAGGGGGTCGCCTTCATTAAAAGGTTCAGGCCCAAGTCCTTGGAGTGTGTCGACGATGTCTCTTAAAGTCGACTGGTGGAGATATGCGTTCAAGGCATGCGCGATGAATACAAAGGTATGCTCATTAACTTAAGTATGCCTACCTTTTCGAGATTGATGGAAAGCACCAGGAACATGGAGCCACTGGTGGAAAGGATGAAAAAGAGGTACGCTAACGAGCGAACACAGGCAAGTCCCAACTTCAAAGTGGGAAAGTTCAGCTACAAGCGGACACTGGATGTCAGTGTCCATGCATTATCATCCCCCGATAAACAACAGCAGCCCGCGCTCCAGCAAGCACCACCTTTGCCCTGCTCTATTGAGGATGCAATAGATCTTTGCAAGAGACGGCGCAAAGAAGGGATCCTACCGCCCCTGGAGCATAAACCCACAAAAGACCAGGTGCAGGATCCAAGGTGGTGCAAGTGCCATGGGTAGGTGCTGCACCCAACCAGAGAGTGCAAAAAGCTCAGGTGGTAGGTAGACAGGAAGATAAAGGAGGGCCACTTGGTAGTTGATGAGCCAACCAAGGATGTGTGCAACAACCCCCTGCCGTCTCACACGAGGGCGGAGCCCAAAGGAAAGGAGATAGCTAT
This sequence comes from Linanthus parryae, assembly GCA_023055425.1. Classification (NCBI taxonomy): domain Eukaryota; kingdom Viridiplantae; phylum Streptophyta; class Magnoliopsida; order Ericales; family Polemoniaceae; genus Linanthus; species Linanthus parryae. Next base: position 67,607,152 of record JALGPY010000007.1, on the reverse strand, counting down.
GATATCGATTACGGACCTTGAGGAGGTCGCGGATGCAGAGCCCCGGTGATCGCAGAAGTTTATGAGGATGAAGACTACGGTTTCGACAGAGAAGATTCGCGTGCTGAGCGCATGAAGGACTCTGCCAAGTTTGTCAAATTATTTGATGAGATGAACTTTTCGAACAACTGCAGGCATGAGATGATAAAAGCAATCTTGAGGGTGGCTGTAGACCATGGGGAAGAATTGGTCATATCCAAATGAAAGGTTGTGACGGCCGCGCGACTGGGCTGTTTCAGCATGACGTTTGAGGAGTTAGACAGACTATGCCAATCATCAGAGGCCGCTGTACGTAATGGCCACTATCAACCATGTAGAGTTCAAGAGGGCCTTTGTTGATGGCGGAGCTGCAGTAAATGTCATCCCTCTCAGTACCCTGGAATTAACAGGAATTCTCCGAGGCAAGATCGTTAAGAGACCATCACCACTAATGGGTTTCAGAAGCGACTCCAGAATGACAGTTGGCTGGATTCGATTGAGGATTCAGATCGGCCAGATCAAGTGTTCTGCCAAATTTCACCTTATCGAGGCCAACACCACTTACCACATGATTATCGGTCGGGCATGGATCCCTTGCTTCGACGCTGTACCCTCAACGACTCACCATGTTATGAAGGCCATTTGGAAAAATAGAGTCGTCACAATACCTGCCTCGGCGAACCCCTTCAATCTAGAATAAGCACATTTTTCCGAGGCTGTATGGTTTACAGAATTGGCGGATGAGTCTACTTCAGCCCCGTTTCGGTCAACTCCCTTACCCAAGTGGGATGACGTCAAGGGGAAGTCACCAGTTGGAGTAATGGTGATGCAAGAGGAATCTAAGCGAAAGAGTCCACACAGGAGGAGATTCCCAAGGTTGCTTATAAAAAGAGTGTCTACACTCTAAAAAGGGTCATCGAGCATGACGGCGAGGGCAGGCAGGTAAATAGTTTCTACTCTAATGGCAGGAAGTGCTACCGCATCTAAAAGCTGCCACGGGACTACCATCACTCCAACACCACTCAAACATGCGACGGTGTTATTTTTAGCCTTCTCTTTACTGGGCTTTGTGATCAACACTGTACACCCCAGAATATGCCCATATGAGTGTTTCATAAGTGATAATAACCCTCTCTTGGGGAAGCCCTTTTCTAGTTAAACTACCAGACTCATCTTACCGCCTTACAGCAATGCATGAGGTATAAGCCTATCTGCCTAGATAGCCGCCGCTCGCAAAAACAAAGCGTATATGTTTTGATAGCAACGAAATGCGAATGTAAGCCTATCTCGTACGGTAGCAGCTAAATTTCAGATTAAAAACCCTTTCAGTTTAGATAGCAGCCAAACGTGAGTGTAAGCCTATCTCATATGGTAGCAACCAATTGCGAATTAAAAAGCCTATACGTCCAGATAGCAGCAAAACAAAAATCCTATCTGTTTAGATAGAAACCAAACGCGATCAAAGCCTATCTGTCTAGATAGCAGCAAAAACAAAAAGGCTATATGTTTAGATAGCATCCAAACGCGATCAAAGCCTATTTTTCTAGATAGCAGCAAAAACAAAAAGCCTATATGTTTAGATAGCATCCAAACGCGATCAAAGCCTATATGTCTAGATAGCAGCAAAAACAAAATGCCTATCTGTTTAGATAGTAGCCAAACGTGATCAAAGCCTATCTTTCTAAGTGGAAGTAGAAACAAAAGGCCTATCTGGTTAGATAGTAGCCATACGCAACTAAGACCTATCTGACTAGATAGCAACTCGTTCAAAACATGTCCATCCGTTCGATTGAATAGCAAGAGTTAAAATTCTACTGTAATAGACAAAATAAGTGAAGTTAAAGCATACTTTCTTAACAGTCAAACGCGGCTTACAATTTATCTGTCTAGATAGCAGCCTAAACCAAGGCTTACAAACAGAAAAAAAAATTGGCAACCAAAAAAATCGAAGTGTTCTTAAGGAACGTTCCTACATGTCTCTGAAGCTACGAAACCTGATGTTACCGTCGACGTTCTCGACCAGAACAGAGCTCTTGTTCATATCTTGACATGGCAAGGAGCCAGATGAACCTCAAGCCATGAAGGCTGGTGAGTGGGAGAAAAGATCATGGGGTAGGAAGCTAATCGTGCGTAAGGAAAGAGCACACCCACTTGTTACTCCCTGGTCGAGACAATGGTGGAAAATAGGTCTCTGTCAGAGGACCAATGGAGATACACACCACTCATTACTTGATGGTATGAGAACCGGTGCAAAGTTGCTCTTCGCCGGAGGACCACCGAAGATGACTCTTGCAAGCATGATGTGGAAAAAGATGTCTTCATTCCAGCGAAAGAGCTTACACAAGTGGTCTTCAAAAAGACCAAGCGAATCCGGAGCCTCTTCAGCTAATTCCTCGGGAGTCATTTCTATAGCACAACGCACAGATCCAAAGCCAATGGACCAGAGCTGATACGGATTGAAAAAGGGTAAAGAACAAAGAAAAGAGTGGTGAGTACTCAGAAAATGTGTCATTTTGTCAATCACAGGAGCCAAGATTAAGAATTAAATAGCAAAGAGGTTTATATAGGACTCATAGGAGACTCTTCAGTTTTCTGGCTGAGTCAGCAGCACCTCGAAAATGAGCAAGAATCAATGAACCTATTAAATACTACGGCGATACAGTAGCCCTAGGCAATGATGAGGGTGTGGCTAACTGGTTGACAAGCACACTTTATTTAATACCATGATGGTATGATAATTCAGATAATAATGGCGGATCATGGGGACTTGAGCCTACGAAGGTCTAAAATACTCAGGAATCACCAATAGTCCTGAGACATTCAGTTCTAAACTACAGCAAAACGTGATACAGGCGCGCAAGTCTAGCTGACTTCGATAGCGGCAAAAAAACCTATAATCTAGTGCGAGCCTGCCTGCTTGCGCAGCAACTAGACGCGCGTGAAAGCTTGGCCCATGACAGCCTATCTGTTTAAAAGAAGACGCTATTTACCTACAAGGAGCAGACACATAAAATTTTGCATTCATGAACAGGAGCCAACCAGAAAATATTTCAAAGTACGAAAAACCAACGAGTGCAAAAATTGGACATGTTCAAGAAATCCAAGGAGTGCGGTTACAAATAAGTATACAAAGATTACATTAAAAGCAGTTCAAAAGAAGGAGTTGTTTCCAAATTCAACTATTAGTCCGTGAAGAGGTCCTTCCGAAGAGAATCTCCTGCCGACAGGTGAATAGAGTTGGCAGCCAATTGCTCCAAGCGAGCCTTGTTGTCCCTATAACGCCTGTCAGCTTCCTCGAACTCTCTGATGGCTTTTTCCAGCTCTGATTTGCGTGCCTGAAGGGTGTCCTTCTCTTCATTATGGGACCGGAGTTGAGCAGAGTTGCGTATCGTGGTTAACCTCTATATGAGGAAGACCAGATCCAATTGCCCTGTTACGATTTCTTGAAGCTCGTCCACGCTTGCGACGAGATTCTGGGCACTTTCAACCGTGGTGCTTGCGGGGGTAGCCCTATACACCTTCTCCAAAAGATCAGTCATCTCTTTGAGAAAAACATCTTTGTCCCAGGGCATTAGCTTCAGCACTCCTGCAAATCTTCTTGGATACGATAGGCGCACCTTCATTAGCAACTCAAGCCAGGCCTGGTCAATATATGTACACGAGGAAACAAGAGCGGAACACTCAGCAAAAACATGAGTTCAGCGACTAGGTATCATGAATAAAAGGGCAATGGCCTTACCAGTGTTTTCGACAATTTGCCGAAGAGGGGAAATAGGAGTCGCTGCTTGCAAGCTGGAACCAACTGCCTTGACCATCCTCTGATCAGCCTGAGCTTCGCGCGCAGAGTATGCCTCAGGGATGACAAAAGTCCTCTGGTCCACAACAACAGGTTCTGCTACCTGTGAGCCCCAGACCTCCCATGGGTTCTCGGAGAAAGGGGCATCTAAATCAAAATCAACGCCACATGTGATAGCAGCACTCCCAGAAACACTTGGCGTGACAGGAGCATCACGCCCAGTTGACCCAAGCCCGTTATCATCAAGAGCCTCGCGCTCGGTTGAGGAAGCTCCTGCAATAATTTCCTTAATATGGGTGGCATGTTCACCCAACTCAGCATCACATTCGACTCTTCCAGCACTTTCTGTAGGCGAAGCATCCTGTCCAGAATTAATAACCGTTGGGGCTCGCTCAGCACTTATTCCTCGCCCAGTATCTTCTTCATCCGAGGTGAGGAATATTGCTTGAGTGATGGGAGCAGCACCATTCCCTTGCCTTTACCGGTCCTCTTCCTCCTGCTCGGAAATGAACTCGAGGCGCTCTGCCTCATCGTCACCTTCAACCACTAAAGCCTTTTCCACTAGACCTTGCTCCGAGACTCCTGCATTAGAAATTTCACGCTCGGGAACCACTATGGCGTTGCGGGGGCGACGAGGCCTTAAGGAGCAAGGGTTGGGATCTGCAAAAAAAAGTGGGTTACTCTCGAAACAACAGACAATGGAAATTAAAAACCTCTACCTGTGTTTGAAGCAGCGTTTTCCCACTTATATGGGGTGTCCGCGCAATAAGCATGTTGCAGATTATCACCAACACCTTTTAGCCTAGTGTGACCTGCTTACGATAAAGACATTTAAGCCCGGCTCAAAGAAGAGTGAGGTGGGATGAGTATGTTGCGTGTTTCTAAAGGGGTTACAAGAGGATTCCCCACACTGATCCCTTATCCACTTACGGATATCACGTATAGCTCACCATGGTACAATGCGCCGATCACAATTTCATGAAAGATAAAGTGTTATTAAGAATTTTAACTTCCTCTTCTTCATCATCGACGAGTTCATGGGGGGCTAGTTGGGTTCGATGCAATTCATTCACAGTTTCGGGAGAGGGACGAGGTGTGCACGAACAGGTTGATCGCGCGCGTGATCTTCGCCCTCTAGAACTCCCCTTTGCGATCTCCTCGAGACTTTTCTGTTTGGCCATCTTGATTCGCTCTTCCTCTGATAGCTTTTCTTGCAAAGATCTCTCCTCAGCCATATGTCTCGACTCTTCGATGGCCTCTTCCTCAGTCATAAATACTGGCCCTTTTAAGGGACAATCACCATCTGCAAGAAGAAGTAACAAAAATGAGTATTGACGCATTAACTTGCCTTGCTAATATTCCACTTTATCTCACCTTCTTTCTCCTCCCTGGAAACAAAGCCTGCCCCTGATTCTGGAGTGACCCCCTTCTTCGGCATGGTTCTCTTGCCATAAGAAGTTTTCTTCACTACTGGCTAATTCTGCTAGAAATTTGAAGGCTGCATAACTAAATCATCTTCCGAAGAGGGACCTGCACTCCTCTTATTTGTCTCTTTGACATGCGAGTGTTGGGTTTTGACGTAGGTGACGCAGCAAAATAACAAAAATTTAATTCCTACTCAAAGCCCACAAAAAATCATTAGAAGAGACATCATACCATGATAAGGGACATAGAATATGTGTAACTTTTGGTTAATAAGATCACACGAAGAATATTGTCCTCGTTTATACGTTTGATCCACATCTAGAGGTGAGATCTAGATTCTTCCTTCTCAAGCTCTAGCTTGGACCGGAGGAAGAGGGAAGAAGGAATCTTGCAACCAATGGAGGAAAAGAGGGTTTCGGCCCCCTCTTTAAGCCGACGGGAAGGGGAAGGGGGGGGGACGCAAGGGGGTTTGGCCCCTTTGTGTTCTTGCTCTCTCTCTTTCTTTCTCTCCCACTCACTTATGTGATGATTATTTACATTAGTAGGAAGGAAGCTAGAGCCTCCTTTATATACACCAACAACACTTGTTAGTTTATATAAAGGCCCCTCCTAGTTCTACATGAACTTGGATTATTCCCTTCCTTCCATATTAGTCCTACTAAGTTTGCAAGGTGTTGCAAAGTGATCCTTCCATTAATTAATCATATTAATTAATTCCAAATCTAGTTCTACTCTATTTGACGTGTGACCCCATAGGTTTCTACTTAGTTGGTAGTAACTAATTACTAACATGGAGCGGTGTCTAGCAACACATACATGCCACCCAACTAATAGAAATTAGTTAGTGATCCCGACAAACCTTTGTGCCCAATATCACATATTGCACTATCCCTTTGTCTCCATATCCGGATTGGACACGAGACATAAATAGTCACACTCGTATATCCAATCCATAGTTCCTTGTGTAGGGTTTTGATTCATGGATCGCACAGCATAATCAAACATAAAACCATGCAAAACCCTCCAAGGATCACAAGTCAAGATGCATAACGATGGTAAAGGTAAGAAATCATAAACACACCTTTGGGTTCTCCTTGATGAATTCAAACGCGAATAATGTCACGTTCTCTATAGTTGATCCACGCCTAGAGTTGATCCTAGATCTCCCAAACTCCTTGGTGCTAGCCCGGAATAGGAAGAGGAATAAGGAATCACGCAAAACGAGACCCAAAAGAGGGTCTCGGCCTCTTTTGGCCGACGGGGACGAGGGCGGCGGCAAGGGGGGCGTCGGGCCTCCTTTGTTGCTTGCTCTCTCTCCTTTTGTTCTCTCCCACTCTTGTTATATTCACTAATGAGCATAAGATATAAGGAAGGAAGGAAGGAGGGTCCTTTATATAGTCCAACAACTCCTTGTTAACTACCTAAAGGACTTATTCTAGTCCAACTAGAATTCAATTTAGTCCCTTCCTTGCAAATTAGTCCCTACTAAGTTTGCAAGGGTTTGCAAAGTGATCTTTCTAATTAATTTATCCAATTAATTAATTCCCAAATCTAGTTCAACTCTATATAGCGTGTGACCCCATAGATTCTATCTAGTTGGTAGCAACTATTTGCTAATATGGAGCGGTTTCTAGCAAAACATCCATTCTAGCCAACTAATAGAATAGTCATCTTGACAACCTTTGTACAAGTAATAGTCTCATCCCTTTGCCTCCATATCCGGATTGGACACGAGACATACAAGTCACACTCGTATATCCAATCCATAGTTTCTCGATCAATGGGAATAGCCTTATTCGTGCAAATAACATCAATATCCCATATTGATTTATTTCAGTCTGGCCAGACATTCTATAAGCACTATCCCTCGAGTGGCCTAGGATATTTTCTCCCGTTATGTGGGAGGGGCAAATCCTCTCTACGTCCACTACGATCTCTAAGCTTGCTTCTCATTGTATCCAGTACACGCCTTTATAACTACCCAGTTACGGTGTAGCGTTTAACGCTACCAAGATCACAATGATCCACAACTAGAATATCTAGTGACTTCAAGTCTAAGGATGACAATACCATTGTACCGCGAGAAGCGCTTGTGACTCAACATAACGTGTATGTAGCCTTCTCGGAGATGGGTCAATCCAGTGCAACATTCCGTAATGCACACCTATGTGTTGGATCGTGATATCTCCATATCAATCCAACCCCATACTAGTCTATAGATGATTGTCCCATTTAATCATTATACTTGACAAGGGATATTTAAGATAAACAACACAATTGTAAATCTAAGGACTTCATTATATTAAATATCCAATAAATAATAAATGAATTTTCTAGCCATATACAAATTCATACTAAACTAGATTGCCTCTAGTGCATCTATTCCAACAGTCTCCCACTTGCACTAGAGCCAATCTGGCGCATCTCGTATGCCCATACTCCTAGTGTGCCCTTCATGCTTCCACTACGTGAGAGGCTTCGTAAGCGGGTCTGACAGATTATCATCTATAGGAATCTTGCATATCCGAACGTCTCCTCTATCGATAATATCTCGAATCAGATGAAACTTCCTGAGCATGTGCTTTGACTTCTGGTGCGATCTGGGTTCCTTTGATTGCGCGATCGCTCCAGTGTTGTCACAGAACAACTCCACTAGATCCGCAATGCTAGGGACCACACCAAGTTCAGAAACAAACTTTCTGATCCAAACAGCCTCCTTTGCTGCGCCATTTGCAGCAATGTACTCAGCCTCTGTTGTAGAATCAGCTACCGTCTCTTGCTTGGAACTCTTCCAGCTCACCGCTGCTCCATTCAGGCAAAACACATATCCCGATTGTGATCTAAATTCATCTCTGTCGGTTTGCAAGCTTGCATCAGTGTAACCCCTTACACGCAACATTTCCTTACCGCCAAATATCAAGAAAGCATCCTTAGTTCTTCTCAAGTACTTTAGGATGTTCTTGACAGCAATTCAGTGACTCTCACCCGGATTGGATTGGTATCTGCTTGTCATACTCAAGGCATATGACACATCTCGTCTAGTACATAACATGGCGTACATGATAGATCCTATGGCCGAAGCATAGGGAATCCTACTCATGCGTTCCTTCTCAATCTCATTGGAAGGACAACCACTCTTTGAAAGAGTGATTCCATGTGACATGGGCAAGAACCCCTTCTTGGAATCTTGCATGTTGAACCGTTTCAACACCTTGTCAATATATGTACTTTGACTTAGGCCTAGCAACCTCTTAGATCTATCTCTATAGATCTTTATACCGAGTATATAGGCTGCTTCCCCTAAGTCCTTCATTGAGAAACACTTTCCTAGCCAATCTTTTACAGATTGCAGCATGGGAATGTCGTTTCCAATGAGTAGTATGTCATCCACATACAAGACCAGAAAAGCTACAGAGCTCCCACTAACCTTCTTGTAGACACAAGACTCATCTTCGTTTCTGATGAAGCCAAACTCTTTGACCACTTCACCAAAACGTCGATTCCAACTCCTAGAAGCTTGCTTCAATCCGTAAATGGATCGTTGCAGCTTACAGACTTTGTTGGCTTGCTTTGGATCCTCAAAACCCTCCGGCTGTATCATATACACGTCCTCGAGGAGATTCCCATAAAGGAATGCTGTTTTGACATCCATCTTTCAAATCTCATAGTCGTGGTATGCTGCAATCGCAAGTAGGATTCGGATGAATTTGGTCATAGCGACTGGTGAAAAGGTTTCATCATAGTCAATACCATGAATCTGTCTGAATCCTTTAGCCACCAATCGGCCCTTATAGGTAATCACATTACCATCCATGTCGATCTTCTTCTTGAAGACCCACTTGCACCCTATGGGTCGCGCCCCATCAGGTGGTTCCACCAAATTCCATACTTTGTTGGTATACATGGATTCCATCTCGGATCTCATGGCTTCCAGCCACATATGAGAGTCTGGGCCACTCATGGCCTCCTCATAGGTAGTAGGCTCATCATCTATGAGCATGGTGTCACCGGAATCAGTTACGAGAAGTCCATACCTCTCGGGTTCCTGGCGCACTCAACTAGATCTACGAAGCTCTTGTGTTACCTGAACAGGTGGCTCCACAACTGTTTGTGGTTCCTGTTCAAGTTCCATAATCGGTTCAGTGATTTGTGGTTCTTGAACCTCTTCAAGTTCTACATTCCTCCCACTTGCTTCTTTAGAGACAAAATCTCTTTCTAGAAACACGCCGGTCCGAGCAACAAACACTTTGTTCTCGGTTGGATTGTAGAAGTAGTATCCCTTAGTTTCCTTAGGGTGCCCCACAAATTTACACTTATCCGATTTAGGCCCTAGCTTGTCTGATTGTAAACGTTTTACATAGACATCGCAGCCCCAAATCCTCATGAACGACAGTGCGGGACGCCTCCCACTCCACATCTTATATGGTGTCTTCATGACTGATTTAGATGGAACACGGTTAATGGTGAAAGCTGCACTTAATAGAGCTTAGCCCCAAAATGATAATGGAAAATCGGTTTGACACATCATAGATCGAACCATATCCAATAGGGTTCGATTCCTCCTCTCGGACACGCCATTCCACTGTGGCGTTCCGGGTGGAGTGAGTTGGGACACGATCTCACACTCTCTAAGATAGTCGTCAAACTCTTGGCTCAAGTATTCTCCTCCACGATCCGATCGTAGAGCCTTTATACTTTTACCAAGTTGCTTTTCTACTTCATTCTTGAATTCTTTGAACACTTCAAAGGATTCGGATTTTGCCCTCATAAGGTACACAAATCCATATATACTGTAATCATCAGTAAATGTAATGAAGTAGACATAACCACCCCTGGCAGGCGTGGCAAATGACCCACACACATCGGTATGTATGAGCGCCAATTGCTCACTAGTCCTCTCACCTTTCTTATTGAAAGGGTACTTTGTCATTTTTCCCAATAAACAAGCCTCACATGTCTCATATGATTCAAAATCAAATGAGTCTAGTAATCCATCCTTATGGAGTCTAGATACACGTTTCTCATTTATATGGCCTAAACGACAGTGCCATAAATAAGCAGGATTTAAATCATTTATTTTAATCCGCTTGGTATTAATGTTGTAGACTGGATTGCTTAGATCAAGGACATAAAGTCCATTAAATAATTGTGCACTAAAGTAGTGAATATAATTTAAATAAAAGGAACAACAATTGTTCTTTATTGAAATAATAAAACCATCCTTGTCCAAACAAGAAATAGAAATAATGTTTCTGCTCATATCAGGCACAAAATAGCAATTATTTAATTCTAAAACTAATCCTGAAGGCAGAGATAGCTCGCACACGCCTATGGCCAACGCAGCAACCTTTGCTCCATTCCCAACGCGTAGATCTACCTCTCCTTTAGCCAATCTTTTACTTCTCTTTAGATCCTGCATATTTCGACAAATATGAGATCCACATCCAGTATCTAATACCCATGATGTAGAGACAGTTAAATTGACAACTACAACAAAAATACCTGGTGGTGGTGGAATCACTATTCCAAGCCTCTTGTCCTCCAGATATTTTGGGCAGTTCCTCCTCCAGTGTCCAGGCTGACTGCAGTAGTGACACTCACCTTTAGTCACGGCCTTGGCAACGCCACCAACAGGCTTAAGGGCAGGTTCCTTGGACTTGGCAACTGACTTGCCTTTGCCTTTGGAGGAAGAGGCAAACCTTTTGCCCTTTCCTTTCTGCACCATCATAATGGCCTTGCCCTTACCCTTGTTGATGCTCTGTTCAGCCGTCCTCAACATGTTGAGCAAATCAGGCAGTGGTTTAACGATCTCGTTCATGTTATAGTTCATAATGAACTGTCCATAACTCTCGGGCAACGATTGCAACACGAGAACGGTTGCTAACTCTTGGCCGACCGGGAACCCCAGTCGGGCGAGATTCTCCAAGTACCCGATCATTCGGAGTACATGGGGTCCCACCGGGTTCCCTTCTGCCAGATGACATTTGAACAGTGCCTTTGAGACCTCATACCTCTCTACCCTCGCCTGCTCTTGGAAGAGCTGCTTTAGATGTTCGATCATATCGACAGCATTCATGTTTTCGTGTTGCTTCTGAAGCTCAGAAGTCATGGTGCAAAGCATTAGGCAGGCCGCATCATTAGCGTCATCAACACGCTTTTGATACGCCTTTAAGGCAGCAGGTGTTTGGTTCTCCGGACCTTCTGGAACATGCTCCTCTATTGCGTACAGTTTCTTCTCTTGCTTGAGAACAATTCTCAAGTTTCTGTACCAATCAAGAAAGTTGGTTCCAGAGAGCTTGTCCTTCTCAAGGACAGATCGTAGGGAATGTTGTGAACTCGATGAGTTGTTTGCCATTTGGAATTCTACAAAAAGGAAAATACGCAAGTTTTAGTATTTGTGAATTTTTGACTATATTTAATAATGGCTAGTTTATTAAATATAGCTCCCACTATTTTTCTACGGATTAATAACCCTCAAGATATTAATGCGGAAAATATCTTTATATTTTCTAGTGGGCCAAGATCCATCTTTCATCTCCTTATGAGCTTGCTTTGGCAAGTCACCCATAATTTGACTACTTTAGGTAGGAACAATTTCCAATTGCATCCCTTATGCAACTCTTGGTTCAATCGGGCAAATAACTCCTTATTTATCCATCCATATGGATAATCCCAATTGATTGCCTCTAGGTTTCTTAATCAAATTAATAGCCTAGTTGTGTTCAACCTCTTATCTAAACAATTGCACATTGTTACGTGCCATCGCATTCCATCATTATGAACCAAGTCGCCATGCTTTGGCACACACGAGCTTGATAAATAATGGTGATAATGAGTGTTTAAATAACGAGAAGGCAAGAACACAATATTTGAATTTTGAGGGATTTTTAAATTCAATTTTAATTGTTTTGTTGATCAATATCAACTAATCTATCTATTTGAGTTTGGCCACAACTCCAAATAATAGATCCGGGTTGTCTAATTATCTTATTATCCTAATTGCATGCATCATCCATACACCAACCGCACAAATAATAAGACAATAAAATTAAACAACCACAAAACAGAAATTAAACGTGATGTGGATATGGCCTTTTCTAGACTAAGATAATTCCAAGCCAATGGAATTATCTATGAACCCTAAAGCAAACACATCTCCATGCGTCTTGATCTTTTGGTCCATCCTTCATAGTCTTGTGGATTGCTCCATGCTCCATCTTTTGTGGCTTCTTTGGCTTTGGGCTTCTTTTCTCCAATCTTGGCTAACAATCTACTTTATCTAGCACTAGCTAATATCTATACTAAATAAAATAAATCTCACAAGTTGAGAGAAAAAAAATTGGCACGCAGGCAATAAAATCCTAATTAATTATTACAATTAATTGATCAGCTCGCAGGCCGTAAAACCAAACCACAAAATTAAACATCCACATCAAACCAAATCCTAAGGCCATATCCAATCACCATGCGATTTGCACATAAACAGTTAAAATCCAATTTTAACGCGCTTGGTCAATTTTAATTGATTTTAGGATTTCTAGGGTTAAAACGGGCCATGGGCCCAACAATCAAATTGCCCGGGCCCATTAAAGTGAACCACAAGGCCCTAGGGCCGGGCCGGCCCAAAAACCGCAAGCTAGGCCCGCGGGTTAGGGCCGCCCGGCCCCTTAGGGCTCCCAAGCTTGGGCGGCAAGCAAGGGGAGGCGGTCCCTAGGGGGGCCGAACCCTTCTATGGGAGTTGTTTCCAAAACAACTCCCTTGCTTGGTGCCCAAGTTTGGTTGTTTCCTTGTTTTGGGAGAACTCCTTCTTCCCCAAGGATGCCCAAACCCTAGATCTAAGATCCTAAAATTTCTCAAACTCACCAATTCATGCATCCAATGCAAAAATTGGATCTTGTTATGCTTAATTATTGACAAATTGCATCCCATGCTTGATTTGTCTTGTTTTACGCGATAAACAATCAAAATAAGGTGTAAAACAACTAAAACGTAACACATAAACCACGTATATGCTCTACGACCTGTGGCTCTGATACCACTGTAGGGTTTTGATTCATGGATCGCACAACGGAAGCATAATCAAACATAAAACCATGCAAAACCCTCCAAGGATCACAAGTCAAGATGCATAACGATGGTAAAGGTAAGAAATCATAAACACACCTTTGGGTTCTCCTTGATGACTTCAAACGCGAATAATGTCACGTTCTCTATAGTTGATCCACGCCTAGAGTTGATCCTATATCTCCCAAACTCCTTGGTGCTAGCCCGGAATAGGAAGAGGAAGAAGGAATCACGCAAAACGAGACCCAAAAGAGGGTCTCGGCCTCTTTTGGCCGACGGGGACGAGGGCGGCGGCAAGGGGGGCGTCGGGCCTCCTTTGTTGCTTGCTCTCTCTCCTTTTGTTCTCTCCCACTCTTGTTATGTTCACTAATGAGCATAAGTTATAAGGAAGGAAGGAAGGAGGGTCCTTTATACAGTCCAACAACTCCTTGTTAACTACCTAAAGGACTTATTCTAGTCCAACTAGAATTCAATTTAGTCCCTTCCTTGCAAATTAGTCCCTACTAAGTTTGCAAGGGTTTGCAAAGTGATCCTTCTAATTAATTAATCCAATTAATTAATTCCCAAATCTAGTTCAACTCTATATAGCGTGTGACCCCATATATTCTATCTAGTTGGTAGCAACTATTTGCTAATATGGAGCGGTTTCTAGCAAAACATCCATTCTAGCCAACTAATGGAATAGTCATCTTGACAACCTTTGTACAAGTAATAGTCTCATACCTTTGCCTCCATATCCGGATTGGACACGAGACATACAAGTCACACTCGTATATCCAATCCATAGTTTCTCGATCAATGGGAATAGCCTTATTCGTGCAAATAACATCAATATCCCATATTGATTTATTTGAGTCTGGCCAGACATTCTATAAGCACTATCCCTCGAGTGGCCTAGGATATTTTCTCCCGTTATGTGGGAGGGGCAAATCCTCTCTACGTCCACTACGATATCTAAGCTTGCTTCTCATTGTATCCAGTACACGCCTTTATAACTACCCAGTTACGGTGTAGCGTTTAACGCTACCAAGATCACAATGATCCACAACTAGAATATCTAGTGACTTCAAGTCTAAGGATGACAATACCATTGCACCGCGAGAAGCGCTTGTGACTCAACATAACGTGTATGTAGCCTTCTCGGAGATGGGTCAATCCAGTGCAACATTCCGTAATGCACACCTATGTGTTGGATCGTGATATCTCCATATCAATCCAACCCCATACTAGTCTATAGATGATTGTCCCATTTAATCATTATACTTGACTAGGGATATTTAAGATAAACAACACAATTGTAAATCTAAGGACTTCATTATATTAAATATCCAATAAATAATAAATGAATTTTCTAGCCATATACGAATTCATACTAAACTAGATTGCCTCTAGGGCATCTATTCCAACACCTCGATCCTGGGAATATGCTTATGCAAGTAGATAACATCAATATCTCTATATTTATTTATCAGAGTCTGGTCAGACATTCAATAAGCCTCATCCCTCGAGTGGTCGTGGATATTTACTCCCATTATGTGGGAGGGACAAATCCTCTCTACATCACTACGATCTCTAAGCTTGCTTCCTATCATGCCCCATAGCTATATTTATGATTACCCAGTTACGGTGTAACGTTTGATAACATCAAAGCGCGATATTACACAACTAGTGTATCTAGTAACTTCAAGTCTAAGGATTGCAATTATATTAACACTACGAGAAGCGATTAAGACTTTAACATTATCTAATGTATCCTTCTCGTTGTGGGTCAATCCAATATGCCATTACTCTTAATGCATACCCATGTATTAGACTTGATATATCCATACCAATCTACACACACACTAATCTATATTTGATCGTCTTGTTAATCAATATAATGGACTGGGGATATTTAAGATAAACAACACATTGTATCTAAGGACTTCATTATATTAAATATCACAATATATAATACATGAATATTCTAGCCAATAACATTGTTCATACTAAATATTAGATTGCCTCTAGGGCACCTATTCCAACAGTCTCCCACTTGCACTAGAGCCAATCTGGCGCATCTCGTATGCCTATGGATCTGCGTTCCCATCATGCTTTCGCTGCGCAAGAGGTTTTGTGAGTGGATCTGAAAGATTATCATCCATTGGAATCTTGCACATCTTCACATCTCCTCGATCGATCATATCACGAATAAAATGGAATCTCCTAAGTACATGCTTTGATTTCTTGTGTGATCTTGGTTCCTTGGCTTGTGCGATCGCCCCGGTGTTGTCACAATACAACTCTATGGGATCCACGATGCTAGGGACCATACCGAGCTCAATGATAAACTTATTTATCCAAACTGCCTCTTTTGCTGCTTCCGCAGCAGCAGTGTACTCAACTTCTGTTGTAGAATAAGCAACTGTCCCTTGGTTGGAACTTTTCCTGCTCGCAGCTCCTCCATTCAGGCAAAACACGTATCAAGACTGCGATCTGTAGTCATCTTTGTCGGTTTAGAAGCTGCATCAGTGTAACCAATTACACTAAGCTCTTCCTTACCTCCAAATGTCAAGAACGCATCCTTATTTCTTCTCAAGTACTTCAGGATGTTCTTGCCAGCAATCCAGTGACTCTCACATGGATTGGACTGATATCTACTCACGATACTCAACGCGTATGCTACGTCTGGTCTAGTACACAACATCGCGTACATGATGGATCCTATGGCCGAATCATAGGGTATCCTACTCATGCGGTCCTTCTCAATCTCATTTGAGGAACAATCATTCTTAGAAAGAGTGACTCCATGCGACATTGGGCAATAATCCCTTCTTGGAATCTTGCAAGTTGAACCACTTCAACACCTTGTCTATATATGTACTTTGACTTTGGTCAATTAGCTTTCTAGATCTATCCCTATAGATCTTTATACCATGTATATAGGCTGCATCTCCTATGTCCTTCATTGCAAACCACTTTCCTAGCAGAGCTTTAACAGATTGCAAAGTAGGAATTTCGTTTCCAATAATTATTATGTCATCCGCATACAAGACCAGAAACATTATAGAGCTCCCACTTACCTTCTTGTAGACAAAGGGATCATATTTGTTCTTGATGAAGCCAAACTCTTTGACCTCGTCATCAAAACGTTGATTCCAGCTCCTAGAAGCTTGCTACAATCCATAAATTGATCTTTTCAGCTTACAGACTTTATTGGCATTTTATGGATCCTCAAAACCCTCCGGTTGTGTCATGTACACATCCTCGAAGAGGTTCCCATAAAGGAATACTGTTTTGACATCCATCTGCCAAATCTCATAGTCGTAGTATGCTGCAATAGCAAGTAGGGTTCGAATGGATTTAGTCATGGCGACTGGTGAAAAGGTCTCATCATAGTCAATACCATGAATCTGTCTATACCCTTTGGCTACCAATCGCCCCTTATAGGCAACTATCTTGCCATCAATGTCGGTCTTCTTCTTGAAGACCCATTTGCACCCTATGGGCTGAGACCCTTCGGGTGGTTCCACCAAAGTCCATACTTTGTTTGTGTACATGGAATCCATTTCGGATCTCATGGCCTCAAGCCACTTCTTGGAGTCTGGGCCTTTCATGTACTCCCCCTAAGTTGTAGGCTCATCATCCATGAGTGGTACGTCATCGGCTCAGTCACGAGAAGTCCGTACCTCTCTGGCTCATGACGCACACTTCCTGACCAACGAAAATTCTATGTTACCTGAACAGGTTCCTCCACAACAGCTTCCGGTTCCTGCTCATGTTCCATCATTGGTTCAGTGATTTGTGGTTCTTGAATCTCTTCAAGTTCTTTAAACCTCCCACTTGCTTCTTTAGAGACAAACTCTCTTTCTAGAAATACGCCGATCCGAGCAACAAACACTTTGTTATCGGTGGGATTGTAGAAATAATATCCATTAGTTTCCTTAGGATATCCCACAAATTTACACTTATCCGCTTTGGGCCCTAGCTTGTCTGTTTGTAAACGCTTTTCATAGACATCGTAGCCCCAAATCCTCATAAACGACACTACGGGACGCTTCCCAGTCCATATCTCATATGGTGTCTTCATGACTGATTTGGATGGAACACGGTTAATGGTAAAATTTGCTGTCATTAGAGCATGTCCCCAAAATGATATCGAAGATCTGTGTGAGACATCATAGATCGCACCATATCTAATAGTGTGCGATTCCTCCTCTCGTACACGCCATTCCATTGTGGCGTTCCAGGTGGAGTGAGGTGGAATACTATCCAACAATCTCTAAGATACTCATCAAACTCTTGGCTCAAGTATTCTCCTCCACGATCCGGTGGTAGAGCCTTAATACTTTTACCACGTTGCTTCTCTACTTCATTCTTAAACACTTTGAACAATTCAAAGGATTCGGATTTGGCCTTCATAAGGTATACAAATCCATATCTACTGAAACCATCAGTAAACGTAATGAAGTAGGTGTAAACACCTCTGGCAGGCGTGGAGAACGACCCACATACATCATTATGTATGACACCAATAACTCACTAGTCCTCTCACCTTTCTTATTGAAAGAGGACATTGAAATTTTTCTTAATAAACAAGATTCGCATGTCTCATATGATTCCAAATCAAATGAGTCTAGATGTCCATCCTTATGGAGTCTAGATATGCGTTTCTCATTTATATGGCCTAAACGACAGTTCCATAGATATGTAGGATTTAAATCATTAGTTTAAATCCTTTTTAGTATTTATTTTATTGATTGGACTACTTAGATCAAGGATATACAATCCATTAGACAAATGCGCACTACAATAGTGCATACAATCAAAATAAATGGAACACCACTTGTACTTTTTTGAAATAGAGAAACCCTTCTAGTCCAAACAAGAAATGGAAAAATGTTTCTGCTCATAGCAGGCACATAAAAGCAATTGTCTAATTCTAAAATAATTCTAGAAGGAAAAGATAGCTTATAAACGACTACACACTCTTGATCCATTCCCGACGCGCATATCTATCTCCCCTTTAACCAATCTTTTACTTCTATTCAAATATTGCACATTTCGACAAATGTGAGAACCACATCCCGTATCCAATACCCAAGATGACGAAATAGAAAGATTGACTTATATAACATAAATACCTGGTGGTGGTGGAATCACTATTCCAAGCTTCTTATCCTCCAGATATTTAGGGCAATTCCTCTTCTCGTGACCCGGATGGCTGCAGTAGTGACATTCACCTTTAGCCAAGCCTCCACTAGGCTTTAGGGCTTTCTTGGATTTTGCAACTTTCTTGCGCTTTCCTTTGGAAGTTGAGGCAACACCTTTTCCCTTCCTCTTATGTACAATCATTATTGCCTTTCCCTTGCCTTTGTTGATGCTCTGTTCGGCCATCTTTAGCATGTTCAACAAGTCTGGAAGAGTCTAATTGATCTCGTTCATATTATAGTTCATGATGAACTGATTATAACTATCAGGAAACGATTGCAAGACAAGATCAGTTGCCAAATATTGGCTAAGTGGGAATCCCAGTCTCTCAAGGTTCTAAATGTACCCAATCATTCGGAGTACATGTGGTCCTACTGGATTCCCTTCTGCAAGACTACTCCTGAACAATGCTTTGGACACCTCATAGCATTCATTCCTTGCCTGTTCCTGAAACAATTGTTTCAATTGCATGATCATATCATAGGCCTCCATGTTCTCGTGCTGCTTCTGAAGCTCAGCAGTCATGGTGGCAAGCATGAGGCAAGTCACGTCATTAGAATCATCCTATGTTTCTGACGTTCCCTTACTTCTGCTAGAACAGACTCATCCTGTGGTGGGGATGGAATTGGAGTGTCCAAGACGTACAGCTTCTTTTCTTGCTTAAGGACAATCCTTAAGTTTCTGTACCAGTCAAGGAAATTCGTTCCACACAGTTTATCCTTCTCAAGGACAGATCGTAGGGATGAAGTCGATGCAATATTGTTTGCCATTTGGAATTCTACAAAATGAGAAATGTGCAATTTTAGTATTTTGAACAATTTTAAGTATATTCAACAATGGCTAGATCATCATATATAGCTCCCACTATTTTTCTCGGACTAATAGCCCTCACCATTAATGCGAAAAATATCATTATATTTTCTAGTAGGTCCAAGATCCCCTTTTCACTTCTTCTTGAGCTTGCTTTGGCAAGTTACCAAAGAATTAGTTATTTAGGTAGGAACCATTCCAATTTCATCAATTAGGTGAATAACTCTTTATTCTTTATCCTTTGGATAACGCCTAATTGTCATGCCTCTAGGTTCATTGTTAACGACATAAAATTGCATGTTAAAGAATTTTAATGAAATCTTCATAACTTGTTAATATGTGTAATTTATCTATTTTATCTCTCTTTCTAGGCTTATGCTTGTTTTCGTAGTTTTGGTTGTTTTTCCCTAATTTTGTAGGTGAAGACATGCTTTAAAACGCAAGAGGCTAGTAGGGGGAGCTTAAACGATGAATTTGAAGAGAATTTGTGACTCAAGAGCCATGAAGAAGGGACTTGGAGGACCTAATTTGAAGATTAGTTGAGGATTTAAGGGCCTATTTGAGAAGACAAGAGAAGAATTGGGGTCATTATTGAAGATCTAGAAGTCAAAAGTGAAGGTCAAGGGCCAAAAAGATATGTTTTTAACGGAAGCGGGGCTTAAGTGCAAGTGTCTAAACCTTTTAATGGCTATTTTGAAGGATTTTTAACGGACTTGGGGTGTTTCTGCAATTTTCCAAAATGTTCAAAGATGAACCGGGGGTATTTTAAAAGAATTCAGCAAACTTAGGGGGAGCCGAGTGTTTATTCGTCAAAACAACTCAGCAGCCGCTAGTTTTTTCTCTCCCCCCGACGAAGAGACGAAGAAAGAACGCAGCAGCCTCCATGGATGTGCGCTCGAAGCTTCTTCGAAGGCCACCCCGGCCTCGTTTCTTCACTAAATCAAGCAAGACCCGTACCAAAACGATCCCCAGCCCATCTCCTACCCATTGCACCTTTCAATTCGGCCCAAGATGAAGTAACAAAGAAAGCCCCAAAAGCTAGGGTTCTTGGGGAAGAAGTTCAAATCAACGATAGAGGATGAATTGGTTCAATTGGAGGCCATAGATTGATCCTTGGAGGCTACGAAACACATCTCTGAAGTCTATATAAACCAAGGCAAAAGAAATTTCAAGGACTCTTGACAGACCCGTCGGTTCACACATACTCTGTTGTGGGTTCGTGATTCTCCTCTCTCTCTCTCCGATTTCTCTGAGTTTCTGGGTGTTCTTGACCCTCCTAAGGGCGAAGAACAGAGAAAGAGGACGAGAGGGAGAGAGGAGGACGGATTTCAGTCCGATTTTGGACGATTTTGGATTCAAGTATGATGAATGAAATGATAATTTTCTTTACTTCTCTTGAATTTATACTGATGTTTAGCTAATTCACTTGCTTGGGTGATTTGGGACTATCTAGTGCCCTAATCCTCTTATTGATTCAAGTTGAACTTCAAGGATGAATGGGTTGAATTGGGTTCACATGAACGCTTAGTGCAATGTTTGGATTTCTCTTGTTGAAGTATTTGATGCATTGAATAGGTAGATGTGCGAATACTCTTGACTTGTTTGATTTGAAGTTGCATTTGAGTGAGAGGAACTCGTCAATCCTAACTTTGAGAAATCGAGTTCTAGTTAGGTGATTTGAGTGAGAATTTACAAATCTCATTTGTTGCTTGATCTTTCATGTGGAAACATCTATGTGTGTTTACATATGGTTGATGCTTGAAACACTTGAAATTTGGAGAATCTCATTTGAATAGCCTCTTTAGTGCTTGATTAGCGTGTTGGATTTACACACTTCTCTTGTCGCGAGTTGGATTGTATGAGCAATCACTTCTTGAGATACTTGTCTTGTGGATTGACACATGCGAATTGAGAATCAGGCATGAATATAATAGGAGGATTGGTCACTAGAGAAACCGATGATCCCTAGCCCCTCTCTACTTTTCGTTTCACATAGTTTCTTGAATCGTAGCTCTAGTAGTCGTTTACTTTGTTCTTAAACTCAAACCTCGAACTTGCTCCATCAATTGATTTTGGTGGATTTGATAGCTTGGAAAGCTTTAAAGCCATTGAGAGTTTGTGTTTCTTGCTTTAGTTTGTCGTTTTCTAGTTTTGCAAGTCATTGTCTAAACCTCCTCTCCTTGTAGATTCGACTCTGGACTTACCGGATTGTATTACTTGAGACGATATCCTATACTTGGGATTTTGTCGAACAAGTTTTTAGCGCCGTTGCCGGGGAGAGGCTAGGCTTTAGATTTGATTTGCTCTACTTTCTTAGTATTTTTCTTGACATTTTCTCTAGTTGATTTTGGTTACTTGAAGCTTGTGAGATTCAAGAGGGCTTGTGAAATTCATCAAGTACCTCTCATCTACTTGCTTGGAAAAAAAAATGTCTCATGAACATTTTGGACTTGGTGAGAGGCCTAACGTCCATTCACATCCTTACTACTATGCATTTACTAGATATGAAAATCATTCTAAGGAATCAATGCGTTCCAAACGTGAGCGTGCTTACAATAATGGTGATTATTTTCCTAAGAATGATTATTCTTGGCATGATAGTAGGACACTAGATTACACATCTCATGCTTCTTGTGCACAATCACCTTCCTCAAACACTTACATGTTTTTGAACTCACATGATTCTAGCACTTATCAATACAATGATATGATGTGTGAATCAAGAGGAGTTAATCATTTGGAGAGGGAAGCTTATGTGAATGAGGAACTAGAGAGGCCTATAAGTGATTATCTAGAGGAGACATTTCAAAAGTATCTCCAAGGCGCAAAATAACTAAGAGATTCAATAAGAGAACTAAGAGAATCACAAAGTAAACTTGAAGGATCATTTAGATAAGTAGAATCATTTTCTCACTTGGTTGACAAGTTGAATCCTTAAATTCACAATATCAAGATGATGAGTCTCTTGCATATTGTACTAACATTTCACAAAACTCGCCATCATATGAGTCTCAAGTTCCTATTCACACACATCGCGAGCTTGCTCAAGATCAAATTTTGGATGATGTGTTTGATGATGGAATTGTTGCCACTAGGATAGGTGATTGTATTCATTTCTCATTTGCACAATCTAAAGAAGCATGTGATAGTGATATTGGTAGTGAGATTGGTATTTTTTATGATGACTCTTCAACCCATGACATGAGTGAAGCCATTTTGGATGACTCACATAGTGACACTTGTGAGGAGGAGTCGCAAAATGGAAATCACTCATGTGATGAGTTAGAGGTCAAATTTGATGCTACCACTAGTGAAGGGAATGTAGACTTGTCTTGTGCTCTAGAAGAGCCTAGTACTTACCGGAGTTCCTATGAACTTGATTGTGACGAAATTGAAGTTTTATTGGGAGGTACTTCGGTTAGTATTGATATGTCTAATGAAGATCCGGGAAGTTATGCTTTTGTGACGAAATTGAATTTTGCTTGAATGCTCCCTTGGATTCTATCATTATGGAAGATGTGCCTAAGGGTTTGGATGAGGCTTCAAGTTCTAAAATTATTTTAACTCCCACTTGTGAAGCCCCATCCCCAAATCCATATGACTTATTTAAAAGTGATGAGATTGAGGATTCATAAGTTGCCGCCGTCTCTAAAGTTTTGATTTCAAGTAAAAATTGGCAACTTATGAAGACCCATTCTATGATTCAATTAATTTGAGGATTTCAAACCCTTTTCTTAAGATGATGCATAGCATAAACACTTGCTCTAGATTAATTGTTAGATTTTGCCTGCATCTCTTATTCATCTTTTGTGTCTTGCCCCTACTCCTCCTAGCTATTTTAATTGATGAATGCAAATTTTTGAAGGAGAAGTACTTTTCCAAGAATGAAGTAGGGGCATGGCATGGAAAGAAATTTCCAAGATTGGGGGTGGGATAGCATCATTTTCTTTGTTCCACCTCCCGAGTTGTAACTAAATAAATAGGTTATCTCTATTTCTTGCATTTTCTTTTCTTTTACCATTTTGTAGGTTGCTCTTGGAGGAGGACTTGTTCTTGGTGGCCAAGAAAGCTAAAATGAGGTCTATCTATCCCTTATCTCCTATATGAATTTGTATGCTCTTCCATTGTTCTCACACATTGAGGATAATGTGACATTTTAGTTGAGGGGTGGGAAGTAGATATACTTCTTGGCTTAAATGGTTACTAGCATGCTTTTCTTCACTTGAAAAATACAAAAAATGAAAAATTTGAAAAAAAAAATTATAAAATAAATGAAAAAATTGAAAAATTTGAAAAAAAATGTGTGTGAACCTTTCATGAGAAGCATCACTCTTTTCCCGTGTCAAACCTTAGACTTTTTTTTCTCTTTCTTTGGTAGTTTTATTTATTTTAACCTTTCATCTTGAGTCTAGATTTTATAGATAGATTTATTGAGTCTTAGGAAGTTATAGTTGAGTCACTTACTTTGAAAAAAAAAAATAAGAGAAAATGAAAAAATGACAAAAAAAATGAGAAAAGTGAAAAGGTGGAATTTTAGGAAACTTGATGTTTTCAAAGAATGAAATCTCTTAGTCCATGTTCTTTTTATTTTATTTTAAAAAGGAATTCTTTGCTTATACTCAATACATCTACACCAATATCCCACCTTCCGCGATATCATGCGTTCTCACAAAATGACACACTAAATTTACGTTTCATGTTTAAGTCCTTCAAGCTAAGTTGATCACATAAACTTTGACGTCTTCTACTTTTGATAAAGGGTGCATTTTCTAAAGCTATTTGAACTTCACAAAAATATTTTTCTCTATTCGTTTTTGCGGTGGAAACTTGTAGCCCATTGGAGTGGTGGTTACCAATGACACCCCATGCGATGTCTAAGAAATAGAGGGGTGTCCGGGGAAAATGTTACGTCACCACCTAGATAGCTCCCTTGGTTTAGCTTAAAAAGCCCACTCGCGTGTATATTCCTCTATTTTGTTGTGGGTCTTGGAGAGCCTTGGATTTGAGGTTAAAAAAAAAAAAAAAAGAGCAAGCAAGAAAGAAAAAGAAATCATGATAAATCGCACCATCTACCAAAAATCCACAAAAGGATCATACAGCCCACAACCACATCTCCCCTTCTTAAAAAAATTTTTGTTCAAATTTTTGGAAGTCCGTCCTACATGGGTGCTTTTGAATAAGTATGAGAATGTCTAGTTTCTTGTGATCCTTATTTTTGAAGGCATACTTTCTTGCAAATTGGACATAATTGACAAGTTTTGTGGTTCGCATGAGTTACCTTCTACCAAACACCGCCCACATTTGTATGAGTATATACTTAGACGTCCATAAGCTTCTTTCTCAATCTTTGTGGACTTTGAGAATTTATTTGAGGAGACATTTGTGCATTCTTCTTTTTCCCCCACCAAAAAAATTAAAATTTGCTAGTAACTCTTAGTATTTTGTTTCTTTGAGTCCTCACTTAGGATAGATAACGTGTGTGTGCGTTTTTGTAAATATTTGAGTCTAGATTAGAATTGAGTCAAGCCTTGTCTAGTTGAGTGTATGTCTCTCATGATTGGTTCTTCACTAATACTATTTATATCGCTCTCTTTGCTTGAGGACGAGCAAAAGGCTATTTGGGGGGTGTGTTAACGACATAAAATTGCATGTTTTAGTATGTTAATGAACTCTTCATAACTTGTTAATATGTGTAATTTATCTATTTTATCTCTCTTTCTAGACTTATGCTTGTTTTCGTAGTTTTGGTTGTTTTTCCCAAATTTTGTAGGTGAAGACATGCTTTAAAACGCAAGAGGCTAGTAGGGGGAGCTTAAACAATGAATTTGAAGAGAATTTGCGACTCAAGAGCCATGAAGAAGGGACTTGGAGGACCTAATTTGAAGATTAGTTGAGGATTTAAGGGCCTATTTGAGAAGACAAGAGAAGAATTGGGGTCATTATTGAAGATCTAGAAGTCAAAAGTGAAGGTCAAGGGCCAAAAAGATATGTTTTTAACGGAAGCGGGGCTTAAGTGCAAGTGTCTAAACCTTTTAATGGCTATTTTGAAGGATTTTTAACGGAATTGGGGTGTTTCTGCAATTTTCCAAAATGTTTAAAGATGAAACGGGCGTATTTTAAAAGAATTCAGCAAACTTAGGGGGAGCCGAGTGTCCATTCGTCAAAACAACTCAGCAGCCGCTAGTTATTTCTCTCTCCCCGACGAAGAGACGAAGAAAGAACGCAGCAGCCTCCATGGATGTGCGCTCGAAGCTTCTTCGAAGGCCACCCCGGCCTCGTTTCTTCACCAAATCAAGCAAGACCCGTACCAAAACGATCCCCAGCCCATCTCCTACCCATTGCACCTTTCAATTCGGCCCAAGACGAAGTAACAAAGAAAGCCCCAAAAGCTAGAGTTCTTGGGGAAGAAGTTCAAATCAACGATAGAGGATGAATTGGTTCAATTGGAGGCCATAGATTGATCCTTGGAGGCTACGAAACACATCTCTGAAGTCTATATAAACCAAGGCAAAAGAAATTTCAAGGACTCTGGACAGACCCGTCGGTTCACACATACTCTGTTGTGGGTTCGTGATTCTCCTCTCTCTCTCTCCGATTTCTCTGAGTTTCTGGGTGTTCTTGACCCTCCTAAGGGCGAAGAACAGAGAAAGAGGACGAGAGGGAGAGAGGAGGACAGATTTTAGTCCGATTTTGGACGAATTTTGACTCTGTTTTGCTGCTGCGATTGAGCACTGTTGTGCTCTGTTCTTGGTGCTGCTGCTGCTGTGTTCTTCACTATAGCATAGCAGCAGCAGCTTGAATTGGGTAGTAGCTTCACTATTAGAAGCTTAGTTTGGTAGTGATGATAGCATAGCTTTGTGTTTTAGCTATTTTGCTCTTAGTTTTGTGTAGTTTCTATCAAGCATTGAGGTTGAATTTGTGATAACTTGTGTTGGATTCAAGTATGATGAATGACATGATAATTTTCTTTACTTCTCTTGAATTTATACTCATGTTTAGCTAATTCACTTGCTTGGGTAATTTGGGACTATCTAGTGCCCTAATCCTCTTATTGATTCAAGTTGAACTTCAAGGATGAATGGGTTGAATCTGGTTCACTTGAATGCTTAGTGCAATGTTTGGATTTCTCTTGTTGAAGTATTTGATGCATTGAATAGGTAGATGTGCGAATACTCTTGAATTGTTTGATTTGAAGTTGCATTTGAGTGAGAGGAACTCGTCAATCCTAACTTTGAGAAATCGAGTTCTAGTTAGGTGATTTGAGTGAGAATTTACAAATCTCATTTTTTGCTTGATCTTTCATGTGGAAACATCTATGTGTGTTTACATATGGTTGATGCTTGAAACACTTGAAATTTGGAGAATCTCATTTGAATAGCCTCTTTAGTGCTTGATTAGCGTGTTGGATTTGCACACATCTCTTGTCGCGAGTTGGATTGTATGAGCAATCACTTCTTGAGATACTTGTCTTGTAAATTGACACATGCGAATTGACAACCGGGCTTGAATATTATAGGAGGATTGGTCACTAGAGAAACCGATGATCCCTAGCCCCTCTCTACTTGTCGTTTCACTTAGTTTCATGAATCGTAGCTCTAGTAGTCGTTTACTTTGTTCTTAAACTCAAACCTCGAACTTGCTCCATCAATTGATTTTGGTGGATTTGATAGCTTGGCAAGCTTTAAAGCCATTGAGAGTTTGTGTTTCTTGCTTTAGTTTGTTGTTTTCTAGTTTTGCAAGTCATTGTCTTAACCTCCTCTCCTTGTGGATTCGACTCCGTACTTACCGGATTGTATTACATGAGACGATATCCTATACTTGGGATTTTGTCGAACATTCATCAATCCAATTGAGTCTTACCCAGTTGCGTCCAACATCTTGCTTTAACATACACACATTACTAGCTTGTGTCTTCCGCAACAAACCATGGTAAATTAAAACCGCCTTGCTTTGGCAAGCCCGAACTTTAATAAAACCTGATCATGAAGGGTGTTTTCGCAAGAGAAGCCCAAACATAATATCTTGTTTGAGGAATTTTAATATTCTTAATTTGTTTGGTTGATCCAATCAACATATATACTTATTTGTATTGGGCAATCCACAATAAAAGACCATCTTTTTTTATTTTATCTTGTTAACGTTTTGCTAGTATCGCCATACACACAAAAATAAATAACAAGACATAAATAATAAACATCCACAAATTAAAAAACGTGGCATGGATATGCCCTCTATACTAAGATATTATCAATCCAATGATAATATATATTTTCCGTAAAGCGACAAGCTCATCTCCATGTTCTCAACCATAGCCGCGCGCCTAGGGTAGGGTGTCTTCTTTGTCTTTTGGCTTATTTGGTTCTCCGTTCTTCTTCTCCATGCTCTTGGCTATCATCTAAATATTTCTAATTCTAGCCTAACATCTAGAATAAATAAATAATAGCCTTACATGTCGAGGAGAAAAACGACTCGCAGGCCGTAAAACCTAATTAATTATTACATTAATTTGATCAGCCTGCAGGCCGTAAACCAAACCAAAAAAACAATAAACATCCACAACCTAGGCCATATCCATCCACCATGCAACAAAGCAAATAGTATAGTTAAAACCAACTTTTAACGCGCTTTTTTAATTTTAGTTGAATTGGGTAATTATGGTTACAACGGTCCAAGGGGTCCAAGCCATGCATGGGCAGAACCCCAAGAGGACCGTCGCCCGCCACGTGGCCCGGCCCAAGGCTGGAGCCCTAGTGACCCGCAGCCTTGCTTGGCGCGCAGGAGGAAGGGCGGACGGCTAGGGTTTCGGCCCTATTCTCCTTCCCTTCCTTCCTTGTTTCCCAAGCTTGGTTGTTTCCATATGGATATTTCCATTTAATTGTTTCCATGATTGAAAAACTCCTTTTTCAACTATGTCCCCATGAACCCTAATTTTCAAGAACCCAATAATTCACATCCTATGTGATTAAACTCACTAATTCAAACATCCAATGTTATATTAGATCTTGTTTATATTGAATCAAATTCATTTTGCATCTACTATACCAATTAATTTCAGTTTTGCGTAAAATCAACAATACGGTGTATAAACTGAAATTATAACACATAAAATCATGTTATGCACTACATCCTGTGGCTCTGATAGCACTGTTGGGTTTTGACGTAGGTAACGCAGCGGAATAACAAAAATTTAATATCTACGCAAAGCCCACCAAGGATCACAGGAAGAGACATCATAACATGATAAGGAACATAGAAGATGTGTACCTTTTGGTTCGGGAGATCACACGAAGATCATTGTCCTCGTCTCTATGGTTGATTCACGTCTATAGGTGAGATCTAGATTCTTTCTTCTCAAGTGCTAGCTTGGACCTGAGGAAGAGGGAAGAAGGAATCAAGCAACCAATGGAGGCATCGAGGGGTTCGGCCCTCTCTTTGAGCCGACGGGAAGGGGGGGGGGGGCGCAAGGGGGTTTGGCCCCTTTTGAGTTCTTTCTCTCTCTCTTGCTTTCTCTCCCACTCACTTATGTTATGATTATTAACATTAGTGGGAAGAAAGCTAGAACCTCCTATATATAGTGTTGGAATAGATGCCCTAGAGGCAATCTAGTTTAGTATGAATTTGTAATTGGCTAGAAATTCATTTATTATTTATTGGATATTTAATATAATGAAGTCCTTAGATTTACAATCGTGTTGTTTATCTTAAATATCCCTAGTCAAGTATAATGATTAAATGGGACAATCATCTATAGACTAGTATGGGGTTGGATTGATATGGAGATATCACGATCCAACACATAGGTGTGCATTACGGAATGTTGCACTGGATTGACCCATTACCGAGAAGGCTACATACACGTTATGTTGAGTCACAAGTGCTTCTCGGGTACAATGGTATTGTCATCCTTAGACTTGAAGTCACTAGATATTCTAGTTGTGGATCATTGTGATCTTGGTAGCGTTAAACGCTACACCGTAACTGGGTAGTTATAAAGGCGTGTACTGGATACAATGAGAAGCAAGCTTAGAGATCGTAGTGGACGTAGAGAGGATTTGCCCCTCCCACATAACGGGAGCAAATATCCAAGGCCACTCGAGGATAGTGCTTATAGAATGTCTGGCCAGACTCAAATAAATCAATATATGAGATATTGATGTTATTTGCACGAATAAGGCTATTCCATGGATCGAGAAACTAGGGATTGGATATACGAGTGTGACTTGTATGTCTCGTGTCCAATCCGGATATGGAGGCAAAGGGATGAGACAATTACTTGTACAAGGTTGTCTAGATGACTATTCTATTAGTTGGCTAGAATGGATGTTTTGCTAGAAACCGCTCCATATTAGCAAAGAGTTGCTACCAACTAGATAGAACCTATGGGGTCACACGCTATATAGAGTTGTACTAGATTGTGGAATTAATTAATTGGATTAATTAATTAGAAGGATCACTTTGCAAACCCTTGCAAACTTAGTAGGGACTAATTTGCAAGGAAGGGACTAAATTGAATTCTAGTAGGACTAGAATAAGTCCTTTAGGTAGTTAACAAGGAGTTGTTGGACTATATAAAGGACCCTCCTCCTTCCTTCCCTACACACTTTATGCTCTAGAGAGAACATAACAAGAGTAGGAGAGAACAAAGGAGAGAGAGAGAGCAAGCCACAAAGAGGGACGCCGCCCCCTTTGCCGCCGCCCCTTGTCCCCGACGCCACAAAGGGCCGAGCCCCTTTTGGTGCCTCGTTTTGCGTGATTTCTTCACCCTCCATTCATTCCGGGCTAGCACCAAGGAGATTGGAGATCTAGGAACAACTCTAGGCGTGGATCAACTATAGAGAACGTGACACTATTCGCGTTTGAAGTCATCAAGGAGAACCCAAAGGTGTGTTTATGATTTCTTACCTTCACTAT
Source organism: Linanthus parryae (assembly GCA_023055425.1). Lineage (NCBI taxonomy): Eukaryota > Viridiplantae > Streptophyta > Magnoliopsida > Ericales > Polemoniaceae > Linanthus > Linanthus parryae. Next base: position 67,576,938 of record JALGPY010000007.1, on the reverse strand, counting down.
CGTTATGCATCTAGACTTGTGATCCTTGGAGGGTTTTGCATGGTTGTTTGTTTGATTATGCTTCCGTTTGCGCGATCCATGAATCAAAACCCTACAGTGGTATCAGAGCCACAGGTCATAGAGCATAAACGTAGTTTATGTGTTACATTCTTGTTGTTTTACACCTTAATTTGATGTTCATCGCGTAAAACAAGACAAATCAAGCATTGGATGCAATTTGTCAAAGAATTAATCATAACAAGACCCAATTATTGCATTGGATGCATGAATTGATGAGTTTGAGAAATTTTAGGATCTTAGATCTAGGGTTTGGGCATCCTTGGGGAAGAAGGAGTTCTCCCACAACAAGGAAACAACCAAACTTGGGCTCCAAGCAAGGAGGTTGTTTTGGAAACAACCTCCACAAGGAAGGTTCGGCCCCTAGGGAGCCGCCCCCCTTGCTTGCCGCCCAAGCTTGGCGCCCTAAGGGGGCGGGCGGCCCTAACCCGCGGGCCTAGCTTGCGGGTTTTGGGCCGGGCCGGCCCTAGGGCTTTATGGTTCACTTATTTGGGCCCGGGCAATTGGATTGTTGGGCCCATGGACCGTTTTAACCCTAGAAATCCTAAAATCAATTAAAATTGACCAAGCGCGTTAAAATTGGATTTTAACTGTTTATGTGCAAATCGCATGGTGATTGGATATGGCCTTAGGATGTGGTTTGATGTGGATGTTTAATTTTGTGGTTTGGTTTTACGGCCTGCGAGCTGATCAATTAATTGTAATAATTAATTAGGGTTTTATGGCCTGCGTGCCATTTTTTTTCTCAACTTGTGAGATTTATTTTATTTAGTATAGATATTAGCTAGTGCTAGATAAAGTAGATTGTTAGCCAAGATTGGAGAAAAGAAGCCCAAAGCCAAAGGAGCCACAAAAGATGGAGCATGGAGCATGGAGCACACCACATGACTATGAAGGATGGACCAAAAGATCAAGACGCATGAAGATGTGTTTGTTTAGGGTTCATAGATAATTCCATTGGCTTGGAATTATCTTAGTCTAGAAAAGGCCATATCCACATCACGTTTAATTTCTGTTTTGTGGTTGTTTATTTATTGTCTTATTATTTGTGTGGTTGGTGTATGGATGATGCATGCAATTAGGATAATAAGATAATTAGACAACCCGGATCTATTATTTGGAGTTGTGCCCAAACTCAAATAGATAGATTAGTTGATATTGATCAACAAAATAATTAAAATTGAATTGAAAATCCCTCAAATTTTAAAATATTGTGTTCTTGCCTTCTCGTTATTTAAACACTCATTATCATCATTATTTATCAAGTTCGTGCGTGCCAAAGCATGGCGACTTGGTTCATAATGATGGAATGCGATGGCACGTAACAATGTTCAATTGTTTAGATAAGAGGTTGAGCACAACTACGCTATTAATTTGATTAAGAAACCTAGAGGCAATCAATTGGGATTATCCATATGGATGGATAAATAAGGAGTTATTTGCCCGATTGAACCAAGAGTTGCATATGGGATGCAATTGGAATTGTTCCTACCTAAGAAGTAATCGAATTATGGGTGACTTGCCAAAGCAAGCTCATAAGGAGATGAAAAAGATGGATCTTGGCCCACTAGAAAATATAAGGATATTTTCCGCATTAATATCTTGAGGGTTATTAATCCGTAGTAAAATAGTGGGAGCTATATTTAATAAACTAGCCATTATTAAATATAGTCAAAATTCACAAATACTAAAACTTGCGTATTTTCCTTTTTGTAGAATTCCAAATGGCAAACAACTCATCGAGTTCACAACATTCCCTACGATCTGTCCTTGAGAAGGACAAGCTCTCAGGAACCAACTTTCTCGATTGGTACAGAAACTTGAGAATTGTTCTCAAGCAAGAGAAGAAGCTGTACGCAATAGAGGAGCATGTTCCAGAAGGTCCAGAGAATCAGACACCTGCTGCCTTAAAGGCGTATCAAAAGCGTGTTGATGACGCTAATGATGCGGCCTGCCTAATGCTTTGCACCATGACCTCTGAGCTTCAGAAGCAACATGAGAACATGAATGCTGTCGATATGATCGAACATCTAAAGCAGCTCTTCCAAGAGCAGGCGAGGGTAGAGAGGTATGAGGTCTCAAAGGCACTGTTCAAATGTCATCTGGCAGAAGGGAACCCGGTGGGACCCCATGTACTCCGAATGATCGGGTACTTGGAGAATCTCGCCCGGCTTGGGTTCCCGGTCGGCCAAGAGTTGGCAACCGATCTCGTGTTGCAATCGTTGCCCGAGAGTTATGGACAGTTCATTATGAACTATAACATGAACGAGATCGTTAAACCACTGCCAGATTTGCTCAACATGTTGAGGACGGCTGAACAGAGCATCAACAAGGGTAAGGGCAAGGCCATTATGATGGTGCATAAAGGAAAGGGTAAAAAGTTTGCCTCTTCCTCCAAGGGCAAAGGCAAGTCAGTTGCTAAGTCCAAGGAACAAGCCCTTAAGCCTGTTGGTGGGATTGCCAAGGTCTTGACTAAGGGTGAATGTCACTACTGTAGTCAACCTGGACACTGGAGGAGGAACTGCCCAAAATGTCTGGAGGACAAGCGGCTTGGAATAGTGATTCCACCACCACCAGGTATTTTCGTTGTAGATGTCAATTTAACTGTCTCTACATCATGGGTATTAGATACTGGATGTGGATCTCATATTTGTCGAAATATGCAGGATCTAAAGAGAAGTAAAAGATTGGCTAAAGGGGAGGTAGATCTGCGCGTTGGGAATGGAGCAAAGGTTGCTGCGTTGGCCATAGGCGTTTGCGAGCTATCTCTGCCTTCAGGATTAGTTTTAGAATTAAATAATTGCTATTTTGTGCCTGCTATGAGCAGAAACATTATTTCTATTTCTTGTTTGGACAAGGAAGGTTTTATTATTTCAATAAAGAACAATTGTTGTTCCTTTTATTTGAATAATATTCACTATTTTAGTGCGCAATTATTTAATGGACTATATGTCCTTGATCTAAGTAATCCTGTCTACAACATTAATACCAAGCGGATTAAAATAAATGATTTAAATCCTGCTTATTTATGGCATTGTCGTTTAGGCCACATAAATGAGAAACGTGTATCTAGACTCCATAAGGATGGATTACTAGACTCATTTGATATTGAATCATATGAGACATGTGAGGCTTGTTTATTGGGAAAAATGACAAAGTCCCCTTTCAATAAGAAAGGCGAGAGGACTAGTGAGCAATTGGCGCTCATACATACCGATGTGTGTGGGCCATTTGCCACGCCTGCCAGGGGTGGTTATGTCTACTTCATTACGTTTACTGATGATTACAGTAGATATGGATTTGTATACCTTATGAGGGCAAAATCCGAATCCTTTGAAGTATTCAAAGAATTCAAGAATGAAGTAGAGAAGCAACTTGGCAAAAGTATCAAGGCTCTACGATCGGATCGTGGAGGAGAATACTTGAGCCAAGAGTTTGACGACTATCTTAGAGAGTGTGGGATCGTGTCCCAACTCACTCCACCCGGAACGCCACAATGGAATGGCGTGTCCGAGAGGAGGAATCGAACCCTATTGGATATGGTTCGGTCTATGATGTGTCAAACCGATCTTCCATTATCGTTTTGGGGCTACGCTCTATTAAGTGCAGCTTTTACCATTAACCGTGTTCCATCTAAATCAGTCATGAAGACACCATATGAGATGTGGAGTGGGAGGCGTCCCACACTGTCGTTCATGAGGATTTGGGGCTGCGATGTCTATGTAAAACGTTTACAATCAGACAAGCTAGGGCCTAAATCGGATAAGTGTAAATTTGTGGGGTACCCTGAGGAAACTAAGGGATACTACTTCTACAATCCAACCGAGAACAAAGTGTTTGTTGCTCGGACCGGCGTGTTTCTAGAAAGAGAGTTTTTCTCTAAAGAAGCAAGTGGGAGGAATGTAGAACTTGAAGAAGTTCAAGAACCACAAATTACTGAACCGATTATGGAACATGAACAGGAATCACAAGTAGTTGTGGATCCACCTGTTCAGGTAACACAAGAGCTTCGTAGATCTAGTAGAGTGCGCCAGGAACCCGAGAGGTACGGACTTCTCGTAACTGATTCCGGTGACACGATGCTCATAGATGATGAGCCTACTACCTATGAGGAGGCCATGAATGGCCCAGACTCGCAGAAGTGGCTTGAGGCCATGAGATCCGAGATGGAATCCATGTATGCCAACAAAGTATGGACTTTGGTGGAACCACCTGATGGGGCGCGGCCCATAGGGTGCAAGTGGGTCTTCAAGAAGAAGATCGACATGGATGGTAATGTGATTACCTATAAGGGCCGATTGGTGGCTAAAGGATTCAGACAGATTCATGGTATTGACTATGATGAAACCTTTTCACCAGTCGCTATGACCAAATCCATCCGAATCCTACTTGCGATTGCAGCATACTACGACTATGAGATTTGGCAGATGGATGTCAAAACAGCATTCCTTTATGGGAATCTCCTCGAGGACGTGTATATGATACAGCCGGAGGGTTTTGAGGATCCAAAGCAAGCCAACAAAGTGTGTAAGCTGCAACGATCCATTTATGGATTGAAGCAAGCTTCTAGGAGTTGGAATCGACGTTTTGATGAAGTGGTCAAAGAGTTTGGCTTCATCAGAAACGAAGATGAGTCTTGTGTCTACAAGAAGGTTAGTGGGAGCTCTGTAGCTTTTCTGGTCTTGTATGTGGATGACATACTGCTCATTGGAAACGACATTCCCATGCTGCAATCTGTGAAAGATTGGCTAGGAAAGTGTTTCTCAATGAAAGACTTAGGGGAAGCAGCCTATATACTCGGTATAAAGATCTATAGAGATAGATCTAAGAGGTTGCTAGGCCTAAGTCAAAGTACATATATTGACAAGGTGTTGAAACGGTTCAACATGCAAGATTCCAAGAAGGGATTCTTGCCCATGTCACATGGAATCACTCTTTCGAAGAGTGGTTGTCCTTCCAATGAGATTGAGAAGGAACGCATGAGTAGGATTCCCTATGCCTCGGCCATAGGATCCATCATGTACGCCATGTTATGTACTAGACCAGATGTGTCATATGCCTTGAGTATGACAAGCAGATACCAATCCAATCCAGGTGAGAGTCACTGGATTGCTGTCAAGAACATCCTAAAGTACTTGAGAAGAACTAAGGATGCTTTCTTGATGTTTGGTGGTGAGGAAGAGTTGCGTGTAAGGGGTTACACTGATGCAAGCTTCCAAACCGATAGAGATGACTTTAGATCACAGTCGGGATATGTGTTTTGCCTGAATGGAGCAGCGGTGAGCTGGAAGAGTTCCAAGCAAGAGACGGTAGCTGATTCTACAACAGAGGCTGAGTACATTGCTGCAAATGGCGCAGCAAAGGAGGCTGTTTGGATCAGAAAGTTTGTTTCTGAACTTGGTGTGGTCCCTAGCATTGCGGATCCAGTGGAGTTGTTCTGTGACAACACTGGGGCGATCGCGCAATCAAAGGAACCCAGGTCGCACCAGAAGTCCAAGCACGTGCTCAGGAAGTTCCATCTGATTCGAGATATTATCGATAGAGGAGACGTTCGGATATGCAAGATTCCTACAGATGATAATCTGTCAGACCCGCTTACGAAGCCTCTCACGCAGTGGAAGCATGAAGGGCACACTAGGAGTATGGGCATACGAGATGCGCCAGATTGGCTCTAGTGCAAGTGGGAGACTGTTGGAATAGATGCCCTAGAGGCAATCTAGTTTAGTATGAATTTGTAATTGGCTAGAAATTCATTTATTATTTATTGGATATTTAATATAATGAAGTCCTTAGATTTACAATCGTGTTGTTTATCTTAAATATCCCTAGTCAAGTATAATGATTAAATGGGACAATCATCTATAGACTAGTATGGGGTTGGATTGATATGGAGATATCACGATCCAACACATAGGTGTGCATTACGGAATGTTGCACTGGATTGACCCATTACCGAGAAGGCTACATACACGTTATGTTGAGTCACAAGTGCTTCTCGGGTACAATGGTATTGTCATCCTTAGACTTGAAGTCACTAGATATTCTAGTTGTGGATCATTGTGATCTTGGTAGCGTTAAACGCTACACCGTAACTGGGTAGTTATAAAGGCGTGTACTGGATACAATGAGAAGCAAGCTTAGAGATCGTAGTGGACGTAGAGAGGATTTGCCCCTCCCACATAACGGGAGCAAATATCCAAGGCCACTCGAGGATAGTGCTTATAGAATGTCTGGCCAGACTCAAATAAATCAATATATGAGATATTGATGTTATTTGCACGAATAAGGCTATTCCATGGATCGAGAAACTAGGGATTGGATATACGAGTGTGACTTGTATGTCTCGTGTCCAATCCGGATATGGAGGCAAAGGGATGAGACAATTACTTGTACAAGGTTGTCTAGATGACTATTCTATTAGTTGGCTAGAATGGATGTTTTGCTAGAAACCGCTCCATATTAGCAAAGAGTTGCTACCAACTAGATAGAACCTATGGGGTCACACGCTATATAGAGTTGTACTAGATTGTGGAATTAATTAATTGGATTAATTAATTAGAAGGATCACTTTGCAAACCCTTGCAAACTTAGTAGGGACTAATTTGCAAGGAAGGGACTAAATTGAATTCTAGTAGGACTAGAATAAGTCCTTTAGGTAGTTAACAAGGAGTTGTTGGACTATATAAAGGACCCTCCTCCTTCCTTCCCTACACACTTTATGCTCTAGAGAGAACATAACAAGAGTAGGAGAGAACAAAGGAGAGAGAGAGCAAGCCACAAAAAGGGACGCCGCCCCCTTTGCCGCCGCCCCTTGTCCCCGACGCCACAAAGGGCCGAGCCCCTTTTGGTGCCTCGTTTTGCGTGATTTCTTCACCCTCCATTCATTCCGGGCTAGCACCAAGGAGATTGGAGATCTAGGAACAACTCTAGGCGTGGATCAACTATAGAGAACGTGACACTATTCGCGTTTGAAGTCATCAAGGAGAACCCAAAGGTGTGTTTATGATTTCTTACCTTCACTATCGTTATGCATCTAGACTTGTGATCCTTGGAGGGTTTTGCATGGTTGTTTGTTTGATTATGCTTCCGTTTGCGCGATCCATGAATCAAAACCCTACATATAGACCAACAACACTTGTTAGTTTACATAAAGGCCCCTCCTAGTTCTCATGAACTTGTATTAGTCCCTTCCTTGCATATTAGTCCTAATAAGTTTGCAAGGTGTTGCAAAGTGATCATTATATTAACTAATCATATTAATTAATCCCAAATCTAGTTCTTCTCTATTTCGCGTGTGACCCCATAGGTTTCTACTTAGTTGGTAGTAACTAATTACTAACATGGAGCGGTGTCTAGCAACACATCCATGCCACCCAACTAATAGAAATAAGTCAGTGATCCCGACAAATATTTGTGCCCAATATCACATATTGCACTATCCCTTTGTCTCCATATTCGGATTGGACACGAGACATAAATAGTCACACTCGTATATCCAATCCATAGTTCCTCAATCCTGGGAATATGCTTATGCTAGCAGATAACATCTATATCTCCATATTGATTTATCTGAGTGTGGCCAGACATTTGATAAGCTTCATCCCTCGAGTGGCCGTGGATATTTGCTCCCATTATGTGGGAGGGACAAATCCTCTCTACATCACTACGATCTCTAAGCTTCCTTCCTATCATGCCCGATAGCTATCTTTATGATTACCCAGTTACGGTGTAATGTTTGATAATATCAAAGCACACACACCAGTCTATATTTGATCGTCCTGTTAATCAATATAATGGACTAGGGATATTTAAGATAAACAACACATTGTATCTAAGGACTTCATTATATTAAATATCACAATATATAATAAATTAATATTCTATCCAATAACATTGTTCATGTTAAATATTACATTGCCTCTAGGGAACTTATTCCAATAGCGGGGCAAGGAAAAGTTCAAGTTCCTTCAAAATTGCTTGCTGGATTTCTTCATCCATGGCGTCTCTGGAAGGATGACGTCGTCGGGTTGGCTTTTCTTTGAGCAAAAAAGATCGATAAGATCCCCGCTGCGATCCCCCGAGGAAAAGCGTCTCAAGACGCACTAATAAGGAAAACGGAACAATATTTTCAATTACAGGATGCAAAATAAGAAGGGAATGAAAAGGTTCAGATAATACCGCTTGGAAGTACCGTGCATACTAGCCCTAGCATCAAGGGAGTTCTGACCAATAGCTGTAGTCTTCTCCTCCAGGATGAATTCCGGGAAAAGGTGGTGGTCTTCAGCTAGCAAGGATTAATATCCATAATGGCCGCGCTTCGGGTCAGAGTAGTCTTGAAAGGATAATCTTTTGATAAAGGCACGAGGGCTGTACCGACTGGAAGCTGAGTCTGGGGATTGGTCAAACGAAGAACCTGGGTATTCCAGAAAGCCACCCAACTAGCAGAATTCTGCCTTGCCTTCCTCTGGAAGGCTGAGTCAAACGATGTTCTGCGAGAAGAAGTTCGTTGCTTTTCCCATAGAGCACTCCATTATAACAACCCTTAGTAATACACTTGGACCACATGGGGGCGCGACGGCATCGTAACCCAGTTGAAAGGCCATGCGAAGAGGATCAAAAGGAACTGCTATGCGCTCATAGTTGCAAGATTCTGCACCAGGCGCGTGTTTAACCAGTGCAGGCAGATAACCTCTTCTACACCAGTTCACATATCGTCCATAACGTCGAGACCCTCTAGTGATGTGTTTTTCCTGGAAAGGGGTATCAACCTCGGGATACATTTCCTCAAGATAAACGATTTTATCAAATTCTACCACATATGGTTGGGCCATGAAGAGGTCAGCATCATCACATACCAAGGAAAAGTTACGGCGAGTACTCTTGGTACCAAACCAACGCCACGAACGAGGACACAGATGCACCTCCTTCGAGCTCACATTACACAGGAAGCCACACAATGTGCCCCAGAGCAATCTTTCGACCAAACGCGAGCTTTACTGCAAGTGGAAGTACATGGATAAAAACTCCGTCACGCAGACTCCAGTCTATAAGGAAGTGTGACAACCAAACACCACGAAGCCACACAATGACAGGGGGAGCCCTTTTCCATCATTACAAATCACCGTGTTAGGGCTACCTTCGAGAAATTTATGGATGATGGCGGGCTTGGCGTAGTCTTTGTAAATGAACATGAGCCATTTAGAGAAGATGTTCTTCGCGCTAGAAGAAATTGACATAAAAGAAGGGCAAGGTTCAATCTCGTCAGGTGCCCACCGCGTGGCGGCCTTCTTCGAAGTCGCAATACACTCCTGCATCTGTGTAAAGAGGGTCAGCTCCTCATCACCCTCTAATTTTTCCAAAGGGTCAATGTCTCCCATACTCGGAAGCATTAATAGGTTTTCCACATCTTCAAGGGTAAGCGCGGCGTCGAAAGAGGAAAAATGAAATGTATGGGTTTTTCTCGAGTAACGCGAGAATAAGACCCTTAGCATGTCCTGGATGGCTCTGAGGTTGAAACCTCTGGTCGCACGAATGGCTTATAAACCCCCTTCTTGCTTTAATACATCCTCGTGGTTGTTAAGGATGAATGTGGTCCATTCATCCATCCCCTCAAGCTTTTCCAAGAAAACTTGGAAAAGGACATCATTGAAGGGGACTAGGCCAACTTCAATACTAAGCCTATGTACATCGTGGGTACCAGCCAAATCCCAATCTTCCCTGTTTGGTTCGGTTTTTAACTCGAAAGCAGCAACTGGAGGGGACGCATGGGGAGCGTCTCCCCAGATCGTGGTCAAATAAAAATCATCGCCACCCAGATAAGGAGCCTTGTACCAAAGTTCCTTGGGATGCTCCGGAAATTAAACGGTCTCCTTGTTTGACTTCTTTGGGGCCATTACTGTAGGCATAAAGCAGCATATTACAAATCAACAGGCATGCAAGATGAAAGAAAAGGGGGGAGAAGAGTATCTGCAAACTCGGCCACAAATTTAACCGAGGGATAATAACTTACCTTGCTGAGAATTGAGGGCTTGAACTGCTTGGGAGAATGAATGAAGAATTTGATCGAGAACTTGGTTAACAGTTTTGGCTTCTTCTTGAGGATTCTCTCTCCGATGCATACGAACTTGGAAGCAACAACAATTGAAAATTTCTATTGAAGAAAGCAAAGGATTTAAATAGCCTTCAGATCGAAGAGTCATGACTGCTGACGTCTGCTGATTCAGCAACGCTTCGATATCCGGCGAGATTGGCGACCCATCAAATCCTTTTGAATTGTTCTTGCCTCGAAAATAGGAAAAAATCATGGATGGCGTCTGATTAGCTTCACAGTGGCCACGCTTCGTCAGAAATCAAACCGCGCTTCTAAACCCTAGGAAATTTGACTTGTGATCCTTGGAGGGTATTGCATGGAATATGTTTGTTTGTGTTTCCGTTGCGCATCCATGAATCAAAACCCTACAGTGGTATCAGAGCCTCATGTTGTAGAGCATAAACGTGGTTTATGTGTTACGTTTTGATAGTATTACACCTTAAAATTGTTGTTTATCACGTAAAACAAGACAAATCAAGCATATGATGCAATTTGTCAATAATCTATCATAACAAGACCTAGTTTTTGCATTGGATGCATGAATTAGTGAGTTTGAGAAATTTTAGGATCTTAGATCTGGGGTTTGGGCATCCTTTGGGAAGAAGGAGTTATTCCCATACAAGGAAACAACCAAACTTGGGCACAAAGCCAGGGAGTTGTTTTGGAAACAACTCCCAAAGGAGGTTCGGCCCCCCCTAGGGACCGCCCCTCCTTGCTTGCCGCCCAAGCAAGGCTCGGCCTAGAGGGGCAGCCCTAGACCGCGGCCTAGCCGCGTGGGCTAGGGGCTGGCCGGCCCAAGGCCTTTGCGGTTCTCTTTTTGGGCCCGGGCAATTAGATTGTTGGGCCCCATGGACCGTTTTAACCCTAGAATATCATAAAATCAATTAAAATTGACCAAGCGCGTTAAATTTGGATTTTAACTGTTATGTGCAATTCGCATGGTGATTGGATATGGCCTTAGGATGTGGTTTGTTGTGGATGTTTAATTTTTATGGTTTAGTTTACGGCCTGCGAGCTGATCAATTAATTGTAATAATTAATTAGAGTTTTATTGCCTGCGAGCCATTTTTTTTCTCAACTTGTGAGATTTATTTTATTTAGTATAGTTGTTAGCTAGTGCTAGATAGAGTAGATTGTTAGCCAAGACTGAAGAAAAGAAGCCCAAAGCCAAAAGAAGCCACAAAAGATGGAGCATGGAGCATTCCACATGACTATGAAGGATGGACCAAAAGATCAAGACGCATGGAGATGTGTTTACTTTTAGGGTTCATAGAAAATTCCATTGGCTTGGAATTTTCTTAGTCTAGAAAAGGCCATATCCACATCACGTTTATTTTTGTTTTGTGGTTGTTTATTTTACCGTCTTATTATTTTGTGGTTGGTGTATGGATGATGCGTGCAATTAGGATAATAAGATAATTAGACAACCCGGATCTATTGTTTGGAGTTGTGCCCAAACTCAAATAGATAGATTAGTTGATATTGATCAACAAAACAATTAAAAATTGAATTTAAAATCCCTCAAAATTCAATTAGGATAATAAGATAATTAGACAACCCGGATCTTATCATCATGATTTATCAAATTTGTGCGTGCCAAAGCATAGCGACTTGGTTCATAATGATGGAATGCGATGGCACAAGCTAGTAATGTGCAATTGTTTAAATAAGAGGTTGAACACAACTAGGCTATTAATGTGATTAAAAACCTAGAGGCATTCAATTTGGATTATCCATATGGATGGATAAATAAGAAGTTATTTGCCCAATTGAACCAAGAGTTACATAAGGGATGCAATGGGAAATGGTTCCTACCTAACGCAGTCAAATTATGGGTGACTTGCCAAAGCAAGCTCATAAGGAGATGAAACATGAATCTTGGCCCACTAGAAAATATAAGGATATTTTCCGCGTTAATATTTTGAGGGTTATTAATCCGTAGAAAAATAGTGGGAGCTATATTTGATAAACTAGCCATTATTGAATATAGTCAAAAAATTCACAAATACTAAAACTTGCATATTTTCTTTTTGTAGAATTCCAAATGGAAACAACTCATCGAGTTCACAACATTCCCTACGATCTGTCCTTGAGAAGGACAAGCTCTCTGGAACCAACTTCGATTGGTACAGAAACTTGAGAATCGTTATCAAGCAAGAAAAGAAACTGTACGCAATAGAGGAGCATGTTCCAGCAGGTCCAGAGAACCAAACACCTGCAGCCCTAAAGGCGTATCAAAATCGTGTTGATGACGCTAATGATGCGGCCTGCCTTATGCTATGCACCCTGACTTCTGAGCTTCAGAAGCAACACGAAAACATGAATGTTGTCGATATGATCGAGCATCTGAAGCAGCTCTTCCAAGAGCAGGCAAGGGTTGAGAGGTATGAGGTCTCTAAGGCATTGTTCAAGTGTCATCTGGCATAAGGGAACCCGGTGGGACCCCATGTACTCCGTATGATCGGGTACCTGGAGAATATCGCCCGACTAGGGTTCCTAGTCGGCCAAGAGTTGGCAATCGATCTCGTGTTGCAATCGTTTCCTGAGAGTTATGGACAGTTCATCATGAACTATAACATGAACGAGATCGTGAAACCGCTGGCAGATTTGCTCAGTATGCTGAGGACAGCTGAACAAAGCATCAACAAGGGTAAGGGCAAGGCCATTATGATGGTGCAGAAAGGAAAGGGTAAAAGGTTTGCCTCATCCTCCAAGGGCAAAGGCAAGTCAGTTGCCAAGTCCAAGGAACCTGCCCTTAAGCATGTTGGTGGCATTGCCAAAGGTGTGACTAAAGGTGGGTGTCACTACTGCAGTCAGCCTTGACACTGGAGGAGGAACTTCCAAAAATATCTGGAGGACAAGAGGCTTGGAATAGTGATTCGGCCACCACCAGGTATTTTTGTTTTAGATGTCAATTTAACTGTCTCTACATCATGGGTATTAGATACTTGATGCGGATCTCACATTTATCGAAATGTGCAGGATCTAAAGAGAAGTAGAAGATTGGCTAAAGAAGAGATAGATCTGCGCGTTGGGAATGGAGCAAAAGTTGCTGCATTGGCCGTGGGCGTGTGCGAGCTATCTCTGCCTTCAGGAATAGTTTTAGAATTATATAATTGCTATTTTGTGCCTGCTATGAGCAGAAACATTATCTATTTCTTGTTTGGACAAGGAAGGTTTTATTATTTCAATAAAGAACAATTGTTGTTCCTTTTATTTGAATAATATTCACTATTTTAGTGCGCAATTATTTAATGGAATGTATGTCCTTGATCTAATCAATCATGTCTACAACATTAATACCAAGCGGATTAAAATAAATGTTTTAAATCCTGCTTACTTATGGCACTGTCGTTTAGGCCACATAAACGAGAAACGTGTATCTAGACTCCATAAGGATGGACTACTAGACTCATTTGATTTTGAATCATATGAGACATGTGAGGCTTGTTTATTGGGAAAAATGACAAAGTCCCATTTCAATAAGAAAGGTGAGAGGACTAGTGAGAAATTGGCGCTCATACATACCGATGTGTATGGGCCATTTGCCACGCCTGCCAGGGGTGGTTACGTCTACTTCATTACATTTACTGATGATTACAGTAGATATGGATTTTGTGTACCTCATGAGGGCCAAATCCGAGTCCTTTAAAGTGTTCAAAGAATTCAAGAGTGAAGTAGAGAAGCAACTTGGCAAATGTATCAAGGCGCTACGATCGGATCGTGGAGGAGAATACTTGAGCCAAGAGTTTGACGACTATCTTAGAGAGTGTGGGTTCGTGTCCCAACTCACTCCACCCGGGACGCCACAATGGAATGGTGTGTCTGAGAGGAGGAATCGAACCCTATTGGATATGGTTCGATCTATGATGTGTCAAACCGATCTTCCATTATCGTTTTGGGCCACGCTCTATTAAGTGCAGCTTTCACCATTAACTGTGTTCCATCTAAATCAGTCATGAAGACACCACATGAGATGTGGAGTGGGAGGATTCCCACACTGTCATTCATGAGGATTTGGGGCTGCGATTCAAACAAGCAGGGGCCAAAATCGGATAAGTGTAAATTTGTGGGGTACCCTAAGGAAACTAAGGGTTACTACTTCTACAATCTAACCGAGAACAAAGTGTTTGTTGCTCGGACCGGCGTGTTTCTAGATAGAGAGTTTGTCTTTAAAGAAGCAAGTGGGAGGACTGTAGAACTTGAAGAGATTCAAGAACCACAAATCACTGAACCGATTATGGAACATGAACAGGAACCACAAACAGTTGTGGAGCAGCCTGTTCAGGTAACACAAGAGCTTCGTGGATCTAGTAGAGTGCGCGAGGAACCCGAGAGGTATGGACTTCTCGTGACCGATTCCGGTGACACGATGCTTATAGATGATGAGCCTACTACCTATGAAGAGGCCATGAAAGGCCCAGACTCTCAGAAGTGGCTAGAAGCCATGAGATCCGAGATGGAGTCCATGTATACCAACAAAGTATTGACTTTGGTGGAACCACCCGAAGGGGCACGGCCCATAGGGTGCAAGTGGGTATTCAAGAAGAAGATCGACATGGATGGTAATGTGATTACCTATAAGGGCCGATTGGTGTCCAAAGGATTCAGACAGATTCATGGTATTGACTATGACGAAACCTTTTCACCAGTCGCTATGACCAAATCCATCGGAATCCTACTTGCGATTGCAGCATACCATGACTATGAGATTTGGCAGATGGATGTCAGAACAGCATTCCTTTATGGAAATCTCCTCGAGGACGCGTATATGATACAGCCGGAGGGTTTTGAGGATCCAAAGAAAGCCAACAAAGTCTGTAAGCTGCAACGATCCATTTATGGATTGAAGCAAGCTTCTAGGAGTTGGAATCGACGTTTTGATGAAGTATTCAAAGAGTTTGGCTTCATCAGAAACGAAGATGAGTCTTGTGTCTACAAGAAGGTTAGTGGGAGCTCTGTAGCTTTTCTGGTATTGTAAGTGGATGACATACTACTCATTGGAAACGACGTTCCCATGCTGCAATCTGTTAAAGATTGGCTAGGGAAGTGTTTCTCAATGAAGGACTTAGGTGAAACATCCTATATACTAGGTATAAAGATCTATAGAGATAGATCTTAGAGACTGCTAGGCCTAATTCAAAGTACATATATTGACAAGGTGTTGAAGCGGTTCAACATGCAAGATTCCAAGAAGGGATTCTTGCCCATGTCACATGGAATCACTCTTTCGAAAAGTGGTTGTCCTTCCAATGAGATTTTGAAGGAACGCATGAGTAGAATTCCCTATGCCTCGGCCATAGGATCTATCATGTACGCCATGTTATGTACTAGACCAGATGTGTCATATGCCTTGAGTATGACAAAGCAGATACCAATCCTACCCGGGTGAGAGTCACTGGATTGCAGTCAAGAACATCCTAAAGTACTTGAGAAGAACTAAGGATTCTTTCTTTATATTTGGCGGTGAGGAAGAGTTGCGTGTAAGGGGTTACACTGATGCAAGCTTCCAGACCGACAAAGATGACTTTAGATCACAGTCGGGTTATGTGTTTTGCCTGAATGGAGCAGCGGTGAGCTGGAAAAGTTCCAAGCAAGAGACGGTGGCTGATTCTACAACAGAGGCTGAGTACATTGCTGCAAATGGCGCAGCAAAGGAAGCTGTTTGGATCAGAAAGTTTGTTTCTGAACTTGGTGTGGTTCCTAGCATTGCGGATCCAGTTGACTTGTACTGTGACAACACTGGGGCGATCGCGCAATCAAGGGAGCCCAGATGACACCATAAATCCAAGAACCTGCTCAGGAAGTTTCATCTGATTTGAGATATTATCGATAGAGGAGACTTTCGGATATGTAAGATTCCTACAGATGAGAATCTGTCAGATCCACTTACAAAGCCGCTTGCACAGTGGAAGCATGAAGGGCACACTAGGAGTATGGGCATACGAGATGCGCCAGATTGGCTCTAGTGCAAGTGGGAGACTGTTGGAATAGATACCCTAGAGGCAATCTAGTTTAGTATGAATTTATTTATGGCTAGAAAATTCATTGTATTATTTATTGGATATTTAATATAATGAAGTCCTTAGATTTACAATTGTGTTGTTTATCTTAAATATCCCTATTCCAGTATAATGATTAACAGGACATTAATCTATAGACTAGTATGGAGTTGGATTGATATGGAGATATCATGATCCAACACATAGGTGTGCATTCAGGGTAATGGCGCACTGGATTGACCCATCTCCGAGAAGGCTACATACACGTTATGATAAGTCACAAGTGCTTCTCGCGGTGAAATTGTATTGTCATCCTTAGACTTGAAGTTGCTAGATATTGTAGTTGTGGATTATTTTGATTTTGGTAGCATTAAACGCTACACCGTAACTGGGTAGTTATAAAGGCGTGTACCAGATACAATAAGAAGCAAGCTTAGAGATCGTAGTGGACGTAGATAGAATTTGTCCCTCCCACATAAAGAGAGCAAATATCCTAGGCCACTCGAGGGATAGTGCTTATAGAATGTCTGGCCAGACTCAAATAAATCAATATGGGATATTGATGTTATATGCACAAATAAGGCTATTCCCATGGATCAAGAAACTGTGGATTGGTTATACGAGTGTGACTTGTATGTCTCGTGTCCAATCCGGATATAGAGACAAAGGGATGAGACAATTACTTGTACAAGGTTTGTCAAGATGACTATTCTATTAGTTGGGTAGAATGTATGTTTTGCTACAAACCGCTCCATATTAGCAAATTATTGCTACCAAGTAGATAGAATCTATGGGGTCACACGCTATATGAGTTGAACTAGATTTGGGAATTAATTAATAGGATTAATTAATTAGAAGGATCACTTTGCAACACCTTGCAAACTTAGTAGGACTAATTTGCAAGGAAGGGACTAAACTGAATTCTAGTAGGACTAGAATAGGTCCTTTAGGTAGTTGGCAAGGATTTGTTGGACTATATAAAGGACACTCCTTCCTTCCTTCCCACACTTATGACCTTATTTATCATAACTTGAGTGGGAGAGAACAAAAAGGAGAGAGCAAGCAAGCAAACAGGAGCCGCCGCCCCCCTTTGCCGCCGCCCGTCCCCGTCGGCCCACAAGGAGGCCAAGACCTCCTTGTTCCGTCTCGTTTTGCATGATTCTTCTTCCTCGTTGGAAGATCTAGGATTCAACTCTAGGCGTGGATCAACTATAGAGAACGTGACACAATTCGCGTTTGAAGTCATCAAAGGAGAAACCCTATGGTGTGTTATTGATTTCTTCCCTTACCATCGTTATGTCTCTTGACTTGTGATCCTTGGAGGGTATTGCATGGATTATGTTTGTTTGTGTTTCTGTTGCGCATCCATGAATCAAAACCCTACATCTATGTGGATCCCACGCATGGCTGATTTTACGCGAATGCACAACGGACGCACGCATGACATTCGCGTAAAAGTGGGCTAATGTAGATGGTGCTTTCCAGACAGACAGATCATAGCCACGTTGCAGCCATCCAGCACACCCATCTGTGCTCCATACACACCGGTCAACTACCTACGCTTTTCCACGTGGGGCCTGCGAGACAGGGCCCTCGCGTACCAACACATGACTTGTAGGGACTTAGTGGTTTGGAGGCTAGGGTAAGGCCCGTCACGCGCGTGCGACAACCAAGCTCGCGCGCGACCCTTTGTAACTGCTTTGAGAGACTTAATGGCCAAGTCCTATAAACCCGGCTTGTGTTGGAATAGATGCCCTAGAGGCAATCAAGTTTAGTATGAATTTGTATATGGCTAGAAAAATTCATTTATTATTTATTGGATATTTAATATAATGAAGTCCTTAGATTTACAATCGTGTTGTTTATCTTAAATATCCCTAGTCAAGTATAATGATTAATGGGACAATCATCTATAGACTAGTATGGGGTTGGATTGATATGGAGATATCACGATCCAACACATAGGTGTGCATTACGGAATGTTGCACTGGATTGACCCATCACCGAGAAGGCTACATACATGTTATGTTGAGTCACAAGTGCTTCTCGCGGTGCAATGGTATTGTCATCCTTAGACTTGAAGTCACTAGATATTCTAGTTGTGGATCATTGTGATCTTGGTAGCGTTAAACACTACACCGTAACTGGGTAGTTATAAAGGCGTGTACTGGATACAATGAGAAGCAAGCTTAGAGATCGTAGTGGACGTAGAGAGGATTTGCCCCTCCCACATAACGGGAGCAAATATCCTAGGCCACTCGAAGGATAGTGCTTATAGAATGTCTGGCCAGACTCAAATAAATCAATATATGGGATAGTGATGTTATTTGCACGAATAAGGCTATTCCATGGATCGAGAAACTATGGATTGGATATACGAGTGTGACTTGTATGTCTCGTGTCCAATCCGGATATGGAGGCAAAGGGATGAGACAATTAATTGTACAAGGTTGTCTAGATGACTATTCTATTAGTTGGCTAGAATGGATGTTT
Source organism: Linanthus parryae (assembly GCA_023055425.1). Classification (NCBI taxonomy): domain Eukaryota; kingdom Viridiplantae; phylum Streptophyta; class Magnoliopsida; order Ericales; family Polemoniaceae; genus Linanthus; species Linanthus parryae. The sequence goes on along the minus strand of JALGPY010000007.1, from coordinate 67,558,296 downwards.
TGCTAGAAACCGCTCCATATTAGCAAATAGTTGCTACCAACTAGATAGAACCTATGGGGTCACACGCTATATAGAGTTGTACTAGATTTGGGAATTAATTAATTGGATTAATTAATTAGAAGGATCACTTTGCAAACCCTTGCAAACTTAGTAGGGACTAATTTGCACGGAAGGGACTAAATTGAATTCTAGTAGGACTAGAATAAGTCCTTTAGGTAGTTAACAAGGAGTTGTTGGACTATATAAAGGACCCTCCTTCCTTCCTTCCTCATAACTTATGCTCATTAGTGATCATAACAAGAGTGGGAGAGAACAAAGGAGAGAGAGAGCAAGCAACAAGGGCCGAACCCGTCCCTTGCCGCCGCCCCCTCACCCCGTCGGCCAAAAGAGGGCCGAAGCCCCTCTTTTGTCTCGTTTTGCGTGATTCCTTCACCCTCCTCTTATTCCGGGCTAGCACCAAGGAGTTTGGGAGATCTAGGATCAACTCTAGGCGTGGATCAACTATAGAGAACGTGACACTATTCGCGTTTGAAGTCATCAAGGAGAACCCAAAGGTGTGTTTATGATTTCTTACCTTTACTATCGTTATGCATCTAGACTTGTGATCCTTGGAGGGTTTTGAATGGCTATTTGTTTGATTATGCTTCCGTTTGCGCGTTCCATGAATCAAAACCCTACAGTGGTATCAGAGCCACAGGTCATAGAGCATAAACGTGGTTTATGTGTTACATTCTTGTTGTTTTACACCTTAATTTGATAGTTTATCGCGTAAAACAAGACAAATCAAGCATGGGATGCAATTTGTCAAGAATTACCCATAACAAGATCCAATTTTTGCATTGGATGCATCAATTGGTGAGTTTGAGAAATTTTAGGATCTTAGATCTAGGGTTTGGGCATCCTTGGGGAAGAAGGAGTTCTCCCAAATCAAGGAAACAACCAAACTTGGGCTCCAAGCAAGGGAGTTGTTTTGGAAACAACTCCCAAGAGGAGGTTCGGCCCCCTAGGGGACCGCCCCCTTGCTTGCCGCCCAAGCTTGGCCGCCCTAAGGGGCCGGGCGGCCCTAACCCGCGGGCCTAGCTTGCGGGTTTTGGGCCGGGCCGGCCCTAGGGCCTTGTGGTTCACTTTGATGGGCCCGGGCAATTGGATTGTTGGGCCCATGGACCGTTTTAACCCTAGAAATCCTAAAATCAATGAAAATTGACCAAGTGCGTTAAAATTGGATTTTAACTGTTTATGTGCAAATCGCATGGTGATTGGATATGGCCTTAGGATGTGGTTTGATGTGGATGTTTAATTTTGTGGTTTGGTTTTACGGCCTGCGAGCTGATCAATTAATTGTAATAATTAATTAGGGTTTTATGGCCTGCGTGCCATTTTTTTTCTCAACTTGTGAGATTTATTTTATTTAGTATAGATGTTAGCTAGTGCTAGATAAAGTAGATTGTTAGCCAAGAATGTAGAAAAGAAGCCCAAAGCCAAAGGAGCCACAAAAGATGGAGCATGGAGCATGGAGCATACCACATGACTATGAAGGATGGACCAAAAGATCAAGACGCATGGAGATGTGTTTGCTTAGGGTTCATAGATAATTCCATTGGCTTGGAATTATCTTAGTCTAGAAAAGGCCATATCTACATCACGTTAAATTTCTGTTTTTTGGTTGTTTATTTATTGTCTTATTATTTGTGTGGTTGGTGTATGGATGATGCATGCAATTAGGATAATAAGATAATTAGACAACCCGGATCTATTATTTGGAGTTGTGCCCAAACTCAAATAGATAGATCAGTTGATATTGATCAACAAAACAATTAAAAAATCGAGTTCAAAATCCCTCAAATTTTAAATAATGTGTTCTTGCCTTCTCGTTATCTAAACACTCATTATCATCATTATTTATCAAGTTCGTGCGTGCCAAAGCATGGCGACTTGGTTCATAATGATGGAATGCGATGGCACGTAACAATGTGCAATTGTTTAAATAAGAGGTTGAACACAAGTAGGCTATTAATTTGATTAAGAAACCTAGAGGCAATCAATTGGGATTATCCATATAGATCGATAAATAAAGAGTTATTTGCCCGATTGAACCAAGAGTTGCATATGGGATGCAATTGGAATTGTTCCTACCTAAAAGTAGTCAAATTATGGGTGACTTGCTAAAGCAAGCTCATAAGGAGATGAAAAGATGGATCTTGGCCCACTAGAAAATATAAGGATATTTTCCGCATTAATATCTTGAGGGTTATTAATCCGTAGAAAAATAGTGGGAGCTATATTTAATAAACTAGCCATTATTAAATATAGTCAAAAATTCACAAATACTAAAACTTGCGTATTTTCCTTTTTGTAGAATACCAAATGGCAAACAACTCATCGAGTTCACAACATTCCCTACGATCTGCCCTTGAGAAGGACAAGCTCTCTGGAACCAACTTTCTTGATTGGTACAGAAACTTGAGAATTGTTCTCAAGCAAGAGAAGAAACTGTACGCAATAGAGGAGCATGTTCCAGAAGGTCCAGACAACCAGACACCTGTTGCCTTAAAGGCGTATCAAAAGCGTGTTGATGACGCTAATGATGCGGCCTGCCTAATGCTTTGCACCATGACCTCTGAGCTTCAGAAGCAACATGAGAACATGAATGCTGTCGATATGATCGAACATCTAAAGCAGCTCTTCCAAGAGCGGGCGAGGGTAGAGAGGTATGAGGTCTCAAAGGCACTGTTCAAATGTCATCTGGCAGAAGGGAACCCGGTGGGACCCCATGTACTCCGAATGATCGGGTACTTGGAGAATCTCGCCCGGCTTGGGTTCCCGGTCGGCCAAGAGTTGGCAACCGATCTCGTTTTGCAATCGTTGCCCGAGAGTTATGGACAGTTCATTATGAACTATAACATGAACGAGATCGTTAAACCACTGCCAGATTTTCTCAACATGTTGAGGACGGCTGAACAGAGCATCAACAAGGGTAAGGGCAAGGCCATTATGATGGTGCATAAAGGGAAGGGCAAAAGGTTTGCCCCTTCCTCCAAGGGTAAAGGCAAGTCAGTTGCCAAGTCCAAGGAACAAGCCCTTAAGCCTGTTGGTGGCATTGCCAAGGTCGTGACTAAGGGTGAGTGTCACTACTGCAGTCAACCTGGACACTGGAGGAGGAACTGCCCAAAATATCTGGAGGACAAGAGGCTTGGAATAGTGATTCCACCACCACCAGGTATTTTTGTTGTAGATGTCAATTTAACTGTCTCTACATCATGGGTATTAGATACTGGATGTGGATCTCATATTTGTCGAAATATGCAGGATCTAAAGAGAAGTAAAAGATTGGCTAAAGGGGAGGTAGATCTGCGCGTTGGGAATGGAGCAAAGGTTGCTGCGTTGGCCATAGGCGTGTGCGAGCTATCTCTGCCTTCAGGATTAGTTTTAGAATTAAATAATTGCTATTTTGTGCCTGCTATGAGCAGAAACATTATTTCTATTTCTTGTTTGGACAAGGAAGGTTTTATTATTTCAATAAAGAACAATTGTTGTTCCTTTTATTTGAATAATATTCACTATTTTAGTGCGCAATTATTTAATGGACTTTATGTCCTTGATCTAAGCAATCCTGTCTACAACATTAATACCAAGCGGATTAAAATAAATGATTTAAATCCTGCTTATTTATGGCATTGTCGTTTAGGCCACATAAATGAGAAACGTGTATCTAGACTCCATAAGGATGGATTACTAGACTCATTTGATTTTGAATCATATGAGACATGTGAGGCTTGTTTATTGGGAAAAATGACAAAGTCCCCTTTCAATAAGAAAGGTGAGAGGACTAGTGAGCAATTGGCGCTCATACATACCGATGTGTGTGGACCATTTTCCACGCCTGCCAGGGGTGGTTATGTCTACTTCATTACATTTACTGATGATTACAGTAGATATGGATTTGTGTACCTTATGAGGGCAAAATCCGAATCCTTTGAAGTGTTCAAAGAATTCAAGAATGAGGTAGAGAAGCAACTTGGCAAAAGTATCAAGGCTCTACGATCGGATCGAGGAGGAGAATACTTGAGCCAAGAGTTTGACGACTATCTTAGAGAGTGTGGGATCGTGTCCCAACTCACTCCACCCGGAACGCCACAATGGAATGGCGTGTCCGAGAGGAGGAATCGAACCCTAATTGATATGGTTCGGTCTATGATGTGTCAAACCGATCTTCCATTGTCATTTTGGGGCTACGCTCTATTAAGTGCAACTTTCACCATTAACCGTGTTCCATCAAAATCAGTCATGAAGACACCATATGAGATGTGGAGTGGGAGGCGTCCCACACTGTCGTTCATGAGGATTTGGGGCTGCGATGTCTATGTAAAACGTTTACAATCAGACAAGCTAGGGCCTAAATCGGATAAGTGCAAAATTGTGGGGTACCCTAAGGAAACTAAGGGTTACTATTTCTACAATCCAACCGAGAACAAAGTGTTTGTTGCTCGGACCGGCGTGTTTCTAGAAAGAGAGTTTGTCTCTAAAGAAGCAAGTGGGAGGAATGTAGAGCTTGAAGAAGTTCAAGAACCACAAATCACTGAACCGATTATGGAACATGAACAGGAATCACAAGGAGTTGTGGAGCCACCTGTTCCTGTAACACAAGAGCTTCGTAGATCTAGTAGAGTGCGCCAGGAACCGGAGAGGTATGGACTTCTCGTAACTGATTCCGGTGACACGATGCTCATAGATGATGAGCCTACTACCTATGAGGAGGCCATGAATGGCCCAGACTCACAGAAGTGGCTTGAGGCCATGAGATCCGAGGTGGAATCCATGTATACCAACAAAGTATGGACTTTGGTGGAACCACCCGATGGGGCGTGACCCATAGGGTGCAAGTGGGTCTTCAAGAAGAAGATCGACATGGATGGTAATGTGATTACCTATAAGGGCCGATTGGTGGCTAAAGGATTCAGACAGATTCATGGTATTGACTATGATGAAACCTTTTCACCAGTCGCTATGACCAAATCCATCCGAATCCTACTTGCGATTGCAGCATACTACGACTATGAGATTTGGCAGATGGATGTCAAAAAAGCATTCCTTTATGGGAATCTCCTCGAGGACGTGTATATGATACAGTCGGAGGGTTTTGAGGATCCAAAGCAAGCCAACAAAGTCTGTAAGCTGCAACGATCCATTTATGGATTGAAGCAAGCTTCTAGGAGTTGGAATCGACGTTTTGATGAAGTAGTCAAAGAGTTTGGCTTCATCAGAAACGAAGATGAGTCTTGTGTCTACAAGAAGGTTAGTGGGAGCTCTGTAGCTTTTCTGGTCTTGTATGTGGATGACATACTACTCATTGGAAACGACGTTCCCATGCTGCAATCTGTTAAAGATTGGCTAGGGAAGTGTTTCTCAATGAAGGACTTAGGGGAAGCAGCCTATATACTCGGTATAAAGATCTATAGAGATAGATCTAAGAGGTTGCTAGGCCTAAGTCAAAGTACATATATTGACAAGGTGTTGAAACGGTTCAACATGCAAGATTCCAAGAAGGGATTCTTGCCCATGTCACATGGAATCACTCTTTCGAAGAGTGGTTGTCCTTCCAATGGGATTGAGAAGGAACGCATGAGTAGGATTCCCTATGCCTCGGCCATAGGATCTATCATGTACGCCATGTTATGTACTAGACCAGATGTGTCATATGCCTTGAGTATGACAAGCAGATACCAATCCAATCCGGGTGAGAGTCACTGGATTGCTGTCAAGAACATCCTAAAGTACTTGAGAAGAACTAAGGATGCTTTCTTGATGTTTGGCGGTGAGGAAGAGTTGCGTGTAAGGGGTTACACTGATGCAAGCTTCCAAACCGACAGAGATGACTTTAGATCACATTCGGGATATGTGTTTTGCCTGAATGGAGCAGCGGTGAGCTGGAAGAGTTCCAAGCAAGAGACGGTAGCTGATTCTACAACAGAGGCTGAGTACATTGCTGCAAATGGCGCAGCAAAGGAGGCTGTTTGGATCAGAAAGTTTGTTTCTGAACTTGGTGTGGTCCCTAGCATTGCGGATCCAGTGGAGTTGTTTTGTGACAACACTGGGGCGATCGCGCAATCAAAGGAACCAAGATCGCACCAGAAGTCCAAGCACGTGCTCAGGAAGTTTCATCTGATTCGAGATATTATCGATAGAGGAGACGTTCGGATATGCAAGATTCCTACAGATGATAATCTGTCAGACCCGCTTACGAAGCCTCTCATGCAGTGGAAGTATGAAGGGCACACTAGGAGTATGGGCATACGAAATGCGCCAGATTGGCTCTAGTGCAAGTGGGAGACTGTTGGAATAGATGCCCTAGAGGCAATCTAGTTTAGTATGAATTTTTATATGGCTAGAAAAATTCATTTATTATTTATTGGATATTTAATATAATGAAGTCCTTAGATTTACAATCGTGTTGTTTATCTTAAATATCCCTAGTCAAGTATAATGATTAATGGCACAATCATCTATAGGCTAGTATAGGGTTGGATTGATATGGAGATATCACAATCTAACACATAGGTGTGCATTACGGAATGTTGCACTGGATTGACCCATCACCGAGAATGCTACATACATGTTATGTTGAGTCACAAGTGCTTCTCGCGGTGCAATGGTATTTTCATCCTTAGACTTGAAGTCACTAGATATTCTAGTTGTGGATCATTGTGATCTTGGTAGCGTTAAACGCTACACCGTAACTGGGTAGTTATAAAGGCGTGTACTGGATACAATGAGAAGAAAGCTTAGAGATCGTAGTGGATGTAGAGAGGATTTGCCCCTCCCACATAACGGGAGCAAATATCCTAGGCCACTCGAAGGATAGTGCTTATAGAATGTCTGGCCAGACTCAAATAAATCAATATATGGGATATTGATGTTATTTGCACGAGTAAGGCTATTCCATGGATCGAGAAACTATGGATTGGATATACGAGTGTGACTTGTATGTCTCGTGTCCAATCCGGATATGGAGGCAAAGGGATGAGACAATTACTTGTACAAGGTTGTCTAGATGACTATTCTATTAGTTGGCTAGAATGGATGTTTTGCTAGAAACCTCTCCATATTAGCAAATAGTTGCTACCAACTAGAGAGAACCTATGGGGTCACACGCTATATAGAGTTGTACTAGATTTGGGAATTAATTAATTGGATTAATTAATTAGAAGGATCACTTTGCAAACCCTTGCAAACTTAGTAGGGACTAATTTGCAAGGAAGGGACTAAATTGAATTCTAGTAGGACTAGAATAAGTCCTTTAGGTAGTTGACAAGGAGTTGTTGGACTATATAAAGGTTCCTCCTTCCTTCCTTCCTCATAACTTATGCTCATTAGTGATCATAACAAGAAGGGGAGATAACAAAGGAGAGAGAGAGCAAGCAACAAGGGCCGAACCCGTCCCTTGCCGCCGCCCCCTCACCCCGTCGGCCAAAAGAGGGCCGAAGCCCCTCTTTTGTCTCGTTTTGCGTGATTCCTTCACCCTCCTCTTATTCCGGGCTAGCACCAAGGAGTTTGGGAGATCTAGGATCAACTCTAGGCATGGATCAACTATAGAGAACGTGACACTATTCGCGTTTGAAGTCATCAAGGAGAACCCAAAGGTGTGTTTATGATTTCTTACCTTTACTATCGTTATGCATCTAGACTTGTGATCCTTGGAGGGTTTTGCATGGCTATTTGTTTGATTATGCTTCCGTTTGCGCGTTCCATGAATCAAAACCCTACAGCTTGACCTCATAACGTTCTCCGGTATGTACAATCAGGTGCCTAACGGTTCCTATATACACGGTCGAACGTGCCGTTACGGGGGCTACAATTAAGCCGCCATTTATGGTGCATTAACCCCCTCACAACGGTCACTTCCCCACTATATATAGGATTGTTAGCCCTCTATTGCGACAGACACGAGTGACAGACTGGTTCAACAAGAGTTCTTCTGGACTTATTGAAGCTCATCCATTAAGCTGTCTCTCTCTCTATCCAGTTACCATTTCTTACCCTCTCCCTACACACACCCTACATCTCTCTGTGTTCTTATTCTCTACTTGAGGTGCACACATCATATCCTGACTTCTTTAACAACTCTTCTCAACGGATAGTTTCTCAGTATATTCAAAGATATCCACTTGATCTTTTATCTGAGAGTGTTAGGAAAGTCCAGGCAAGATTGCACAAACAGGGAATCAATTTGACAACTCTATTTCCTTTTCTGCAAACACACAAATTAGGAAATAGTTTCTGCAAAATAGGTAACTAATTAACCCTGCAAAAACTAAGTCAAACTAAGAGATTAAAAACAGTTTTGATTCTCATATTGGTTTGACAATCATCATCAAATAAGACATGATCAAACATAGGAGATCAGAGATCATATTAGAACGAAAAGCTCCGCCTAAGTTCATGCCATTTACTTGAAGTATATTTTCAAACCTTTGAAAGTTGTTTCAAGGCCTTGAAACAGTGCAATTCCAAGTCTTTGAAACATGGTGAACTTACAGGGTTACATTTGGTGTGGTGTAAGGAATGTGATGGGAGACTAGGTTTCCAACAGATTCCCTAGGTCTTAGACAATTTCGGTAATTCTTCCTAACAACACGAAGTATAGTCTCATCGATGCCATGTTAATTAGTTAGTGTGAATATCTCTTGATAACGCTCATTGTGACGTAACGGTTAACATCGGGCCTCTCGGTCCAGACACCTAATGATTCCTTTCTAGTTCATTCTACACCCCTAATGATGTACTGTGTCTCTCGGTCCAACGGTCCCTGATGAAGCCGTACTAATGACCGACTCAATGTTTTCGCTAATCGTAACGAGTCACCCATTGGTTCTTCTTGATATGGGATTAATTATCATGTCTCGTTCGTATCCCAATTCAATGACTCTCGCACATCAACCTAAAAATCGAATCTTTTTGGGTGATCAGACCATTTGAACATAATATAAATCCTAGATAAGATAAAATAGATAAAAAGTGCACATGAGATAAAAAATATATCATGAGTTTTAATGAAGAAAAATCGAAAAATAGTATAATCGTACCCTAGGTTCACCATGAAATATAGGCAAAGAGATTTAGAAACTGAAAAATATACTATTACAAATAATCCATGCATAATGTACGGGGATAGATAATAGTGATCAAACGATAAAAAAACCAAATTCGTGACAAATCCTACCTCCATGAATGCTCCTAAGTGTCCAAAGCTGCTCCTCAATGATGAATGTGTTGGAATAGATGCCTTAGAAGAAATCTAGTTTAGTATGAACAATAATTGGCTAGAATATTCTTTGTATTATTTATTGAGAAAATTAATATTATGAAGTCCTTAGATTTACAATTTTGTTGTTTATCTTAAATATCCCTAGTCAATTATACTGATTAACAGGACAATCATCTAGGGGGTTGGATTGATATGGAGTTATGACAATCCAACACATGGGTAAGCATTATGAGTAATGGCATACTGGATTGACCCATCTCCGAGAAGGCTACATACATGTTACGTAAAGTCACAAGTGCTTCTCACGATGACAACGGTATTGTCATCCTTAGACTTGAAGTCACTAGATCATCTATTTGTGGAATATTGTGTTTTGGTGGCGTCTAACGCTACACCGTGACTAGGTAGTCATAAAGGCGCGTATCAGACACAATATGAAGAAATCTTAGATATTGTAGTGATGTAGATAGAATTTGTCCATCCCACATAACAGGAGAAAATATCCACGGCCACTCGAGGGATAGTGCTTATAGAATGTCTGGCCAGACTCAAATAAATCAATACAGGATATTGATGTTATTTGCACGAAAAAAGGCTATTCCCAAGATCGAGGAACTTGAATTGGATATACGAGTGTGAATTTTATGTCTTGTGTCCAATCTGGATATAGAGGCAAAGGGATGAGACAATACTTGCATAAGGTTTTTCGGATGACTATTTCTATTAGTTGGGTGGTATGGATGTGTTGCTAGACACCGCTCCGTATTCGTAAATAGTTACTAACAACTAAGTAGAAGCCTATGGGGACACACGCCATATTGATTGAACTAAACTTGAGAATTAATTAATATGATTGATTAATTAGAAGGATCAAATCGCAACAACTTGCTAACTTAGTATGGCTAATATGCAAGTTGGACTAATCCGAACTTGAGTAGGATTAGGAGAGGGCTTTTATGTAGTATGAAGGAGTTGTTGGACTATATAAAGGATGCTCCTAGCTTCCTTCCTACATAATAATGCTCATAACATAAGTTGATTAGGATAGAAGTAAGTAGAGAGAGCAAGACAAAGAGGGCCGACCGATCCCCTTGTCTGCCCTCTACCCGTCGGCCAAAGAGAGAGGCCGAACCCTCTCTTTTTGTCTCTGTGGCGTGATTTCTTCTTCCTCTTCCATTCTTCCTAGCTAGAACAATGAGTTAGAGGATCTATATCTCAATCCTAGGCGTGGATCAACCGTATATACACAAAAAAAATTGTGTTTGAAGTCATCACAGGAGACCAACAAGGTACTTGTTATGAATCATTTACTATCGTTATGAATTCTCTTCCTGTGATCCTTGGAGGGCATTGAATGGATAAATTATTGTTTATTCCACTGCGTATCCATGATTAAAACCCTATGTTGTATCAGAGCAATAGGTCTTAGAGCATAACATAGTTTATGTGTTACGATTTTGTTGTTTTTCACCTATAATTGTTGATTATTGCGTTAAAACGGTTAAAATGAAAAATTAAGCATATTAGATGCATGTTGAATGTGATTCAACCAAACAATATCTAATTCTTACATGGGATGTATGAATTTGTGAGTTTGAGAAATTTTAGGATCTTAGATCTAGGGTTTGGGCACAAATTGGATAGAAATTCTAATTTGGAAACGTTTGGACTTGGGGAACAAGGAAGAAGTTGTTTTGGAATTAAGTCCAAGAGGTTCGCACCCCCCCCCCCTAGGGAAACTGCCCCTCCTTCCTTGTCGCCCAGTCCACCTAGGCCAAAGGCCTAAGCGGTTAGACGACCCCACGGGTTGGGCCGACCGGCCTAGGCTCGACCCGGGCGGCTCCAAGGGGTTCGGCCACCTAGTTGGTTGGGCCACTTGGACCGTTTTGACCTTAGTAATCCTAAAATCAATTAAAATTGACTAAGCACGTTAGGAATTGGTTTTAATTGTTTATGTTCAATTTGTATGGTGATTGGATATGGCCTTAGATGTGGTTTGTTATGAATGTTTAATTTTTTTGGTTTGTTTACGGCCTGCGAGTTGATCAATTTGATGTCATAATTAATTAGGGTTTACGGCCTGCGAGCCGGTATTTTTTTTTCTCAACTTGTGAGATTTATTCTATTTAGTATAGATGCTAGCTAGTACTAGATAAAATAGATGATAGGCAAGATTCAAAAAAAATCGCAAAGAATTAAAGAAGCCACAACATGGATCATTCCACAAGGCTATGGAGGATGGACCAAAAGATGGAGGCACATGGAGATGTGCTTACTTTTAGGGTTCATAGATATGCTCATTGACTTGGGAATATCTTTGTCTAGGAGGCCATATCCTATCACGTTAATTTCTTTTTGTGGATGTTTAATATATTGTCTTTTTATTTTTGTTGGTGTATGGATGATGCATGCAATTTGGTAATAAGATAATTAAACAATCCGGATATTTTATTTGGAGTTTTGCCCAAACTCAAATAAGTAGATCAGTTAATATAGATCAACAGAATAACACAAATTAAAAGAAGATCCCTCAAAAGTAAAATATTACGTTTTGACTTCACGTTACTTAAACACTCATCACAAAATCGATTAATCAAGCTCGTGCGTGCCAAAGCAAGGCGACTTGATTCATCATTATGTGGTGCGATGGCACATATAATCTGCAATTGTTGGAGTAAGAGGTTGGACGTAACTAGGTAACTTTAATAAGGATTAAAAACCTAGAGGCACTCAATTGGGATTATCTATGGGATAGATAAATAAGGAGTTATTTGCCCAATTGAACCAAGAGTTGCATGGGATGCAATTGGAATTGTACCTACCTAAATAACTAACTTTATGGTGGCTTGCCAAAGCAAGCTCAAAAGGAAGTGAAATATGGGTCTTGGCCCACTAGAAAATATAATGATATTTCCCGCAGAAATACCTTGAGGGTTATTAATTCGTAGAAAAATAGTGAGATTTGTATTTAATAATCTAGCCATTATTAAATATAGTTAATCGTTCATAAATACTAAAACTTGCGTATTTCCTTTTTGTAAAATTCCAATGGGAAACAACTTATCGATTTCATCACACTCCCTACACTCTGTCCTTGAGCAGGACAAGCTCTCTGGGACCAATTTTCTGGACTAGTGAAGAAACTTGAGAATTGTTCTCAAGCAAGAAAACAAATTGTACGCTCTGGAGGAGCAAGTTCCCGAAGGTGCTGAAAACCATACTCCTGCAGCCCTAAAGGCGTATCAAAAACGTGTAGATGACACAAATGATGCGGCCTGCCTAATGCTTTGCACAATGTCCTATGAGCTTCAGAAGCAACATGAGAACATGAATGAAGTCGATATGATGGAACACTTGAAGAAGCTCTTCCAAGAGCAGGCTAGCGTTGAGAGGTATGAAGTTTCCAAGGCATTGTTCAAATATCATCTGTAAGAAGGAAATCCCGTGGGGCCGCACGTTTTGCGTATGATCGACTATCTTGAGAGCCTCGGCCGCCTAGGGTTTTCGGTAGGTCAAGAGTTGGCCATCGATCTCATATTGCAATCGTTACCTGAGAGTTATGGACAGTTCATCATGAACTATAACATGAATGAAATCTTGAAACCTCTGCCAAATTTACACAATATGGTTGAAACACATGAACAAAGCATCAACAAGGGTGAGGGAAAATCCATAATGATGGTGCAGAAAGGAAAGAACAAAAGATTTGCCTCTACCTCCAAGGGAAAAGGGAAAGCAGTTGCCAAAGCAAAGGAATCTGCCCTTAAGCCTATTGGTGGCATTGCCAAAGGTGTGACTAAAGGTGAGTGTCACGACTGCAGTCAGTCTGGACACTGTAGGATGAACTGCCCAAAATATATGGAGGATAAGAGGCTTGGAATAGTGATTCCACCCCCACCAGGTATTTTTGTTATAGGTGTCAACTTAACTGTCTCTTCATCATGGGTATTGGATGCTGGATGTGGATCTCATATTTGTCAAAATGTGCAGGACCTAAAGAGAAGTAGAAGATTGGCTGAAGGGGGGATATACATGCGCGTTGGGAATGGAGCAAGAGTTGTTGCATTGGGCGTAGGTGTGTACGAGCTTTCTGTGCCTTCAGGATTAGTTTTAGAGTTAAATAACTGCTATTTGTGCCTGCTATGAGCAGAAACATTATTTCTATTTCTTGTTTGGACAAGGATGGTTATACTATTTCAATAAAGAACAATTGTTTTCCTTAGATTTTGATAGTATTCACTATTGTAGTGGGAAATTATTTAATAGATTATATATCCTTGATCTAAGCAATCCTGCCTATAATATTAATACCAAGAGGATTAAAATGAATTATTTAAATCCTGATTATCTATGGCACTCTCGTTTAGGCCATATAAACGAGAAACGTGTATCCAGACTCCATAAGGATGGATTCCGGGACTCATTTGATTTTGAATCATATGAGACATGTGAGGCTTGGTTATTGGAAAAAATGACGTAGTCCCCTTTCAATAAGAAAGGTAAGAGGACTAGTGAGCAATTGGCGCTAGTACATACGTATGTGGGCCATTTTCCACATCTCCCAGGGGTGGTTACGTCTACTTCATCATGTTTACTGATTATTTCCGTAGATATGGATTTGTATACCATATGAAGGCCATATCCAAATCCTTTGAAAATTTAAAAGAATTCAAGAATGTAATGGAGAAGCAGCTTGGGAAAAGAATTAAGGCTCTACGATCGGATCGTGGAGGAGAATACTTGAGCCAAGAGTTTGATGACAATCTTAGAAAGTGTGAGATAATATCCCAACTCACTCCACCCGGAACGCCACAGTGGAATGGCATGTCTAAGAGGAGGAATCGAACTCTATTGTATATGGTTCGATCTATGTTGTGTCAAACTGATCTTCCACTATCATTTTGGGAATACGCGCTATTGAGTGCAGCTTTCACCGTTAACAGTGTTCCATATAAGTCAGTCATGAAGACACCACATGAGATGTGGAGTGGGAATCGTCCCACAGTGTCATTCATGAAGATTTGGGGCTGCGATGTCTATGTAAAACGGTTACAGTCTGAAAAGCAAGCGCCTAAGTCGGACAAATGCAAGTTTGTGGGAACCCTAAGGAAACTAAGGGATATTATTTCTACAATCAACCTGAGTACAAAGTGTTTGTTGCTCAGTCCAGCGTGTTTCTTGAAAGAGAGTTCGTCTCTAAAGAAGCAAGTGGGAGGACTGTAGAGCTTGAAGAAGTTCAATAACCACAATTCAATGATCCTACTATGGAACATGAAGATGAACCACAAGAGGTTGTGGAGCAGCCTGTTCAAGTAACACAAGAACTTTGTAGATCTAGTAGAGTGCGCCAGGAGCCAGAGAGGTATGGACTTCTCGTGGCTGAATTTGGTGACACGTTGCTATAGATGATGAGCCTACTACCTATGAAGAGGCCATAAAAGTGCAGGACTCTCAGAAGTGGCTTGAGGCCATGAGATCCGAGATGGAATCCATGTATACCAACAAAGTACAGACTTTGGTGGAACCACTCGAAGGGGCTCGACCCCTAGGGTGCAAGTGGGTCTTCAAGAAGAAGATTGACATGGATGGTAATGTGATTACCTGTAAGGGTCGATTGGTGGCTAAAGGATTCACACAGATTCATGGTATAGACTATGATGAAACCTTTTCACCAGTCGCAATGACCAACTCAATCTCAATCTTACTTGCTATTGCAGCTTACTACGACTATGATATTTGGCAGATGGATGTCAAACAGGATTCCTGTATGGGAATCTTCTCGAGGATGTGTATATGACACAACCTGAGGGTTTTGAATATCCAAAGCAAGCCAACAAGGTTTGTAAACTGCAACGATCCATTTATAGGTTAAAGAAAGCTTCTAGAAGTTGGAATCGACGTTTTGATGAAGTAGTCAAAGAGTTTTGCTTCATCATAAACGAAAATGAATCTTGTTTCTACAAGAAGGTTAGTGGGAGCTCTGTTGCTTTTCTGGCCTTGTATGTTGATGACATACTACTAATTGGAAATGACATTCTTATGCTGCGAACTTTCAAATATTGGCTAGGAAAGTGTTTCTCAATGAAAGACTTAGGTGATGCAGCTTACATACTCCGTATCAAGATCTATTGAAACGACCCGGGATCTCAGTTCAGGATTAAAGAGACAATCGATAACCAAAAGTAGAATATTAACTATTAAGATTACATTTCATCTAATAAATAGAACAATCTTGAGAAGATAAGTTTACAAATGTAATGTGATTTGAAATATGCTATGTGATCTACTAAGTTATCTAATTTATGCCAAACGCCTGCGTCTCGATTCGCGTTCCCATCCCCCGCCTTGGTTGGTGACCTGCGGTTTTGAAATGGCAAAAGCCGACGCAGTTTTGAAGAAAACGATCAGTAAAAACTGAGTAAATACACACTACGACATGTAAAGCAACGAGTGGCACGAAAGCATGAGTAGAAACAAAACAGACGATTTAAGACAATAAAAGTGACAGATTGGGGATTTTGGAACAACTGAAAGTAACTGAGTAATGGAAAACCCTCTCAACTCAAGAACATTGAGGAACCACGAGTATTCAGTAAAATATCCAGAGTAAACAAGTTCATTTGAACTAATAATGATATCAAATCACGAGTACCCAATGCTTTTAAACTCATTTAATTTTATTAAGTCATATCAAGTGGCACAAAAAACATCAATAGAGTATACAATTTTCTTTCTTTCAAGTTCAATTAACCATTATAGCTGAGGCATGTCCAGAGCCACCAGCAGGATCGATGTAAACACAGGGATCACGAAATAGTCACTAAGGGTTCCTTCTAGGGTCTTAACAAACCCTATTCACCCGAGCGTTAAGGGACCCATTCGTCTAACCCGCTCATAACATTAGCTAAAAGGCCTTAAGTGTCAACACCGCTATACCGTAGTGACCCTTACAAGTATAAGTAGCACTCTATAGCTCTATAAACCCCTTGGCCTCAATATCTTGATACATTTTGGCTCATTGGGGGCGGATTTGTGAACATTAAAGTTCTATCCAATAAAAAGAAGCATTGCTTCAATGGTCTTAGCCATAAGAAAATGGAGGATCGCTTGGCGCTTCCCATTAATAACAGTACTCTATACATCGTCCTAAGTCTATTAGAGGTATTTTATTTCTTGTCTTTCACATAACCAAAATCAGAATATCAACATTTTACAAGTAATTTCCGAGAGTTCTCAAAGGAGATTAATAAAATAGTTTAACAACATTCGAGTGGAAAACATGCATTCTCATACTTTTTCATATAGCAAGCATTCATTTGAAGCATAACACACATGCGCACATTTAATATGAAAAGGTCGTACATATGTACTTACCTCTGGGCCATGAAAGGCGAAAAGCAAAGCTAGCACTCCTACAACGCTCGTCTCATATGAGTCCGGGTCTCACAGTCAATGCAGCAGCACAAAAAGATACGTCTACTTGGAACGATCCTTAACAACGGCTGGATATACACAAGTAAAGTATAGAACCTATTAGCATATACCCTCTATATTAGGTTGTATGCAAGAATGCAATGGAAAGCGGGTCATGCAAGCTAACTTGACCAAAACGCCCCTGATACTCCAAAATTGTCCAGTACCGACTTTGATTGTGCATGGACCCCAAACTATACTCATACTGGCCCAAAAACATGTAATAATGACTCTAAACTCTCCCATATGAACTTAGCATCGAAATATAAAACTTTAAATTAGTTATTCTTAGGCCCCTAAAGTTTGCTAAAATTACAGAAAGACCCCCACCATTGATTTGGTAACTCCCGAGTCAAATACTTCCTACTTGAGACTTCAAATATCCTTCTAAGTCAGGTTTTTGGTCTCAAAACATTAACTTAGTCTCAAATAGTTCAAGTGTGAAGGATTAGTTAAATGCGCATTGATAGCTCCTCACTAGGAGTTATCGGTTAACCCAATTTGACGGGTATTTTCGTCCTAAATGAGCGTTTTAGTCGATTTCTGCCCCGTTTGACTCGGGAATTCACGGTTTGCTGTTTTTATCTCCTAGACGCATAAACTGCTTTATTTCACGCATATCGAGATATGATCACGGGTTTTGTTTCGTGTCGTTGATGCAGGGACAGGACTTGTGCAGGAGCCGGAAATGAAGCAGGTATGCGGGTGAAGGATCCAAGGAGGCTGAGAAGCCGAGCATGCAAGTCGAGAAGATTGGCACGTTTCCCGAGGAAGACTGGCACGCATCTCGAGGAGCCTGGCACGCATCTCGAGGCATCCCGAGCAGTTTGACACGCATCCCGAGACGGACGAAACACACTCCGAGAAGACCAGCAGTCATCCCGACACATCCCGAGGAGCCTGGTACGCATCCCGAGGCATCCCGAGGAGTCTGGTACGCATCCCGAGGCATCCCGAGGAGTTTGGCGCGCAAACCGAGGAGGGAGCTACCTACGCAACCAGCTACGCAGCTAGCTACGCAGGTAGCTACGCAGCTAGCGACGCAGGTAGCTACGCTGCTACCCACGCAGCTAGCTACGCAGCCAACTACGCAGGTAGCTACGCAGCTATCTTGCGCAGTTGGCCCGTTTCCCGAGGCGGTGGCAGACGGCCCGTTTCCCGAGGCGGTTTCGGCCCAGTGGCAGTTTCGTAATTTCTGCAGTTTCCCGAAACGTCTCCAGTACTATATAAAGACTCGTCCAGTGCTCATCACAGGACACAACACAATTCTCAGCGCAACCGAAAGGAGATCGCAGAGCACTCTCGGTGAGCACGGAAGCAGGAATTCAGACTCTACAGCACGCGTTTGATTTCACTATCTCTCTTATTCAGAAACGTTGTTATTTAATTATGTCACTTAGTAGCTAAACCTCTTACCTAGGTTCTCGGCGAACCTAGGGTTTCGTATCCAGATTTTATTATAGACGTTTGATTATGGATTCATGATTGTTATCTTAAATGCAGCAGCTTTATCTGTTATTCTGTCTTTGACTGTTATCGTATATGCATGATCGGAGTCGCGAACCAGAATTGCTATAGACCCGAGCCTGTAGGTGAAAATGTCAGGTTAGGGTTAGGAAGAAAAGACAGAGTTAAGTACCTTAGCCTGATAGAGCTAGCACTGAAAAACGTGAGACCAACTGTTGGAGAATCTGACCCGGGCCATTAGGACAGGTTAGAAACCCTAACAGACTTAGAACGAGACTGCAGACTTAGGAAGCTTAACAGGAATCCGAACGTCTGCAGGATCAGGATTACGTGTGGAATCTGAAAGGTCACTGCACAACTGGTACGTTGCACAGATAACGAGACTGCTGAGTGTTTTCATATCAAACCGAAAATCGTAAAATCTACAGAAACCCTAGGGGATCCTGGAGCCTAGTTCTCATCTATTATCGTCACAACCGATTCAACTTATTTCAGAAAACGTCACAAAAAAATATTTACGTTTACGTTTTTAATTTCTGTTTTTAGTTTAGTAAACTGCAATCACAACCTACTCCTCCTTGTTACTACACTCGGTTAACCGAAACTGACAACGTGAGTAAACCCAAAATAGTCCTCGTGGGAACGATCACCCGAGTCTAATTGCACCCGGTATTACAAGATTCGTACACTTGCGACAGCACGTTAGTTTGCGCATCAAGTTTTTGGCGCCTTTTCCGGGGACTTTTTAGGGTCTATTTAGTAGTCAGAATTAGTTTTCTGAGTTTTTATTTTCAGTTTTGTTATTTTTCTTTTTATCTCACTGCGTTTTTGAATCTGCGTTTTCAGGACTATTTAGTTGATGCCCAGATTGCCTCGCGATTTGGTGTCACCACTCGACAACCCGGAAAAACTGTATACCAAACAGAACCGCAGAAACCGAGAAAGCAGGATGGCAACCAACCAGAGAGATACACCCGAGAACACCGAAGCCGGTGGACAGGAACGAGAGACACGTACCCCAGCCCAGATGGCGCGGTACATTGAGGAGCTTGTCACAGCGGGACTTGCTGCCCGAAGCAACTAGAGAACATATAACCGATCTGGGAAGGCGTTGGTGGAAAACTTCGAAGTCCCCACCGGGGGCATGAGCGAGCTATTGTGGTGCCCGAGATCACCGCCGAGCACTTTGACATCAAACCATTTACCATCCAGACGGTACAAACTCTCTGCCCGTTTCATGGCAGGGCCGATGAAGACCCGAACGATTTTATCGGGAAATTCGAAGATTACTGCAACAAGGTCAGATACAAGGGGGTAGAAGCAGAGGCACTCATGCTGATCTTATTTCCATACTGTCTTTACGGAGTAGCCAAAGACTGGCTCGAATCCCGACAACCCCGATCCATCACCACATGGGAGGAGTGTGTCGCAGATTTTCTGGCAAAGTTCTATCCCGCCTCCCGAGTCATACAGTTACAGAGCGAGATCCTGTCATTCAGGCAGAAGATGGGGGAGACGGTGGTGGACGCATGGGACAGGCTCATGAGATTTGTCAAACGGTGCCCGAACCACGGCTTTGGAGACGCAAAAATTCTGCAGGTTTTCTACCATGCCCTAGACAGGGAGAACGCCGACAGGATTGACAGAGAGGCTGGGGGAAACTTCATGTATCACGTGGACAAAGAAGGTGCGTATGACCTGATGAAGCAGTTGGCCAAGCAGGACACCCGACTGTTTGGTGATCGCAGGATGGCGGCTAGAGCCGAACCCGCAGAGGATGACCGGATAGACAACCTGGCCAAGATTGTTCACGACTTGGTCAAGAAAGTCTACTCGGATAAGAAGACTGTTGTAGCAGTCGAAGAACCTGATCTGGACACAGCCATTGAGGAACTAAGGACCGAAGACACCAATTACGTACAAGAGCAGTGGGACCCGAGCCGGTACCGACCGGGTACGAGAGACCATCCCGGGTTTCGGTACGGAAACCCGAACGCAGCAGTTTATGCACCGGGATTCCAGCACAGGCCACCAGCCCAGCAGGCTGCCCCGGCCCAGCAGGCTCAGTCAGTCCCATCTGCGCAGCAGTACGACGCCCAGATGAAAGAGATAAAGTCCATGTTCCAGACCATCGAGTCCCGGTTTAAGCACATGGACACCCTGACGGCAGATATGCAGACAACCAAAACGTCACTGCGCGCTTTGGAAGTACAAGTAGGGCAGTTAGCACAGCAGCTAACAGAGAGACAGCCAGGAAACCTACCCTCGAATACAGTAAATAATCCACCGGCTCAGATCAATGCTATCTCCACTCGGAGTGGATTGGCACTGCAGGATCCACCGTATCCCAGCCACGCATGTGCAGGAAATTCGAAAGAAATAGAACGCAACTTGTCGGGCCAGGATAACAGCACAGTCGAACGCCCCCAGCCGAAGGGCTCGGTTGAGCAGGATGCAGTACAGAACGAGACAGGAGAAGAAACTGTACCAGTCTCCAAGGAGGTTCCGTACCCCTTGCGAACACGAAAGAGGGATGACAGCAAAGACTACGCCAGGTTTCTCGAGATGTTCAAGCAGCTGCAGATTAACATACCTTTTGCTGAGGCTTTGGCTAAGATGCCCACTTACGCCAAATTCCTCAAGGACATCTTGTATTGGAGGAGGCGGATGAGCGATTTCGAGACCATAAACCTGACGGCGGAAGTGAGCAATTGTGTGAAGAATGGGCTACCGAGGAAGAGAAAGGATCCTGACAATTTCGTCATACCGGTCACCCTAGGTAACGCTTACACAGGAAAGGCTCTGTGTGACCTAGGGGCCAGCATCAATCTGATGCCGTTGACGATTTTCAAGAGTTTGAAAGTCGGTGAACCCCGACCCACCAGAATCATGCTGCAGATGGCAGACATGTCCGTAAAACAGGCCTATGGGGTTGTCGAGGATATTCTGGTCAAGGTCGGCGAGATGATTTTTCCGGCAGATTTCGTCATCCTAGACATGGAGGCAGGGGAAGTACCGCTCATACTTGGCAGGCCGTTCTTAGCCACGGGCGAAGCAATGATAAACTGCAAAAGCGGGGAGCTGACCATGCAGATTAACGAGGAAAAGGTGAAATTAAACGTTTTCAAAAATCTGCAACTGCCAAATTACTACGATCACGAGGATATCTTTGCCATCGATGTGGTTGACGAAGGTTGGGAAAACGAGGAGATGGACCAATTGTGGGAAGAGATCGACAGCATGTACGGGGAAGAAAAGGAGAAGACTCAATGCGAGCACGCTATGCGAGCCGAGGACTGGACCACTTTGCACCGGGACGAAGACGGCGGGCAAAAGATGATTCTGGTCCCGTCACTCAAGGAGCCACCCGCACTGGAGCTGAAACCGCTCCCGAGCCATCTCAGGTATGCGTATATTGGTGAAAATAGTACTCTGCCCGTAATTATTTCGTCACGTTTATCTCAGGAACAGGAACAGAAACTGCTGGAAGTATTGCGAGAGCATAAGGAAGCAATCGCCTGGACGATTGAAGATATCAAGGGGATCAGCCCCTCCTACTGCATGCACAAGATCCGAATTGAAGAAGGCAAGAAACCGGTGATTCAGCCCCAGCGGAGAATGAATCCGAACATGAAGGACGTTGTGCGAAAAGAGGTTATGAAGTGGCTTGAAGCGGGAATCATATACCCCATATCGGACAGCACGTGGATCAGCCCGGTCCAGTGCGTGCCCTAAAAGGGGGGTATTACGGTGGTGCAGAATAAAGACCAGGAGCAGATTGCGCAGCGCACCGTTACAGGCTGGCGGATCTACATGGACTATCGGAGGCTAAACGACGCAACACTGAAAGACCACTTCCCGCTACCATTCATGGACCAGATGCTGGACCGGCTCGCCCACCACGCCTATTACTGTTTTCTGGACGGGTACTACGGGTACAACCCGATTTGCATAGCCTCGGAAGATCAGGAAAAGACGACGTTTACCTGCCCATATGGTACGTTCGCGTTTCGGCGCATGCCGTTCGGGTTGTGTAATGCTCCTGCCACATTCCAGAGATGTATGATGGCGATTTTTTCCGACATGATCGAGAAAAATCTAGAGGTCTTCATGGACGACTTTTCACTATTCGGGGACAGTTTCGAAGACTGCCTGTTCCATCTGGGTCAAGTTCTTATCCGATGCAAGAAGGCGAATTTGGTGCTCAATTGGGAAAAGTGTCACTTTATGGTCACCGAGGGGATCGTGCTGGGTCACAGAATTTCCAGCAAGGGACTTGAGGTGGACCGGGCTAAGATCAAGGTGATAAAGAAGCTTCCATACCCGACGAACGTAAGGGCGATCAAAAGTTTTCTGGGACATGCAGGATTTTACCGAAGGTTCATCAAAGACTTTTCCAAGATCACAAAGCCACTCTGCGCTTTACTCGGAAAAGAAGTACCCTTTGATTTCGATGCAGCATGTCGGCGGGCTTTTGACCATTTGAAAGAGAAGCTGACCACAGCCCCGGTTATAACCACGCCGGATTGGTCACTCCCGTTTGAGCTGATGTGTGACGCCAGCGACTACGCAGTCGGGGCAGTTTTGGGGCAGCGAAAGGATAAAGTCTGCCACGTCATTTATTATGCGAGCCGGGTACTTAACGACGCCCAGCTCAACTATGGCACGACAGAAAAGGAACTGTTGGCCGTGGTGTATGCCCTGGACAAATTCAGGCCCTATTTGGTCGGGTCAAAAGTTATCGTTTTTACCGACCATAGTGCCCTTAAATACCTGCTGGACAAGAAGGACGCAAAACCGAGACTGTTGAGGTGGGTACTGCTGATGCAGGAATTCGACGTGGAAATCCGGGACAAGAAGGGAGTTGAGAACGTGGTGGCGGATCACCTATCCAGACTCGAGAACGTGAAGGTGGACCCAGTACCGATCAATGAAAACTTCCCGGACGAACACATCATGGCAGTGAAAATCGGGAGACCGTGGTACTATGCCATAGCCAATTACTTGGTAACTGGCACGCTTCCCGAGGATCTCACTCCGTCTCAGCGGAAAAAGTTCGTGTCCGAAAGTCGACAGTACTTCTGGGATGACCCGTACTTATTCAAACAGGGGGCCGATAACATCCTGAGAAGGTGTATCCCGACCCACGAGGCATGGAACGTGATCCGACACTGCCACTCATTACAGTGTGGGGGTCATTTTGGGGGAACGCGCACGGCACATAAAATACTGCAGTCCGGTTTTTTCTGGCCGACAATCTTCAAAGACTGTCACGACTATGTGCAGGGATGTGATAGATGCCAGAGGACAGGAAACACGTCACACCGGGACGAGATGCCGATGACCGTGTGGCAGGAGGTAGAGCCGTTTGATGTATGGGGGATTGACTTCATGGGTCCGTTCCCGTCTTCGATGGGAAATCTTTATTCTGTTGGCAGTGGATTATGTGACAAAGTGGATCGAGGCGATTGCGTGTCAGAAAAACGATGCAGCTACGGTTGAGCGTTTTCTGAAACGCAACATTTTTACCCGGTTCGGGACGCCCAGGGCGATGATCAGTGACGAGGGATCACACTTCATTAATCGAGTTTTCGCCAAAGTTCTGAAACAGTACGGTGTGTCGGTTCACAAGGTGTCACTACCCTACCATCCTCAAACGAACGGGCAGGCCGAGGTTTCGAACAGAGAGATCAAGAGCATACTCGAGAAGACGGTGAATCTCGGCCGGAAGGATTGGTCCCTAAGACTGGACGATGCACTCTGGGCCTACAGGACAGCTTTCTAGACAACGCTGGGAATGTCGCCATACCAGCTCGTGTTTGGAAAAGCGTGCCACTTGCTGGTTGAGTTGGAGCACAAAGCGTACTGGGCCATCAAAATGCTCAACTTGGACCAGAATCTAGCAGGAGATAAGAGGAAGATGGCACTGCTGGAGGAATTCCGCAGAACGGCTTTCGAGAGCGCCAGAATTAACAAATAGAAGACAAAGAAGTGGCATGATCACCGTATCACGCCAAAGCAGTTTAACGAAGGCGACAAAGTGCTTCTCTACAATACCCGGATGCGGTTTTTTCCGGGCAAGTTGAGGTCTCGATGGTCGGGACCGTTCATCATCAATAAGATATTTGCATGGGGAGCATTTGAGCTGGAGAATCCAAAAGACGAGTCCAGTTTCAGGGTGAACGGGAACCGGATCAAGCCATATCTCGAGACAGTTGAGGTCGCCAAAGTAGACCCCGTCTACTTTGACGACCCGTGAGAGGTAACCGGGTCGGGCCGTCGACCGTAAATCACAAGCGCTTGGTGGGAGGCAACCCATCGGATTACGTTAATTATTTATTTATTACAGTTTTTATTTTTACGTTCTGAATTTTGAGAGAGGCGAGATGAGTGTGTGTTAATGGGTAGACAAGTTTGTGCAGGAAATTTTAAGCAGAAAAATGTGCGGGTCAAAACCGAGAGGCCAGTTACAAAAAAAAAAAAAAAAAAAAAAAAAAAAAAAAAAAAAAAAAAAATAAACTGACCCAAAAGGCCAGTTACGCAGCCCAGCAGGCCAATTACGCAGAAATAATAAAAAAAAACAAAAAAAAACAAAAAAAAAAATATATAACTACGCTGGCCCAAAAGGCCAGATACGCTGGCCCAAAGGCCAACTACGCAGCCCATACGGCCAAATACGCAGGCCAGAAAAAAAAAAAATTGAAGTGGACCAGCCACGCAGCCGGCCCAAACACGCGGCCCGGCCACGCAGCCGGCCCAGTTACGTAGCCCAGCTACAATGCCACGCAGCAGGGGGAGGCAAGTGCAGCTTCCAAAACCTTAGGGGGCCAAAATGCCATTTCACCAAACTTGGGGGGAGTTGTTTTAGCAGTTTTCAAAAAGTGACCATTATTACCCCCAAGTATATGGACGGGAGCATAATCATTTCCTCCATGGTTACCATTTTGAAGCTTCCTTTTTCCTCATTTTCTCTCCACCTTCAAAAGTTCAAATTTCACCAAATCAAAAACCGAGCACGTTTTTGGGATCCTCGTGAGAACTGGATCATTTTGGTGTAGTTGAAGCTGCAAAACAGTGTCCGAATTGGTGTGAGGGTCAAGTCAAAGTTTGTGAAAAATTTGAAGAAAAGCTCCAGATTCGTTGGCTTCGGGTCGAAATTTGAGAAAACACAAAGGAGAAACTTCGAAGAGGAGGGCGAGGCCTACAAGGTGCCCAAGTCAGAATTTTTTCCGGCGAGAAAAATTTTCCGGCGACTTTTTCCGGCGACAGTTTGTTTGCACTCGTTGACTCACTCCGAGTGCTCAGGTTCACAAATTTCGTCTTTCGTTATTTTTTCAGTTTTCGGTACCAATCCGTACCCGGGTTTAGCATGCTGCATACTTGACTGTTTTTGACTGTTACTGCGTTTTTAGCTGCTTTTCTGCATTTTTTACTGTTACTTGCGTATTTAACACAATTTTTACGTAATTGACCGTTAAACTGAAAATTAGCATAGGGTAGCGTAATTAACTGTTTAAGCTGCGTATTTAGCTGTTTGGACTGCATACCTGCATTTTGACAGCGTTATCTGCGATATAAAAAAAAATGCGTAATTGACTGTTTTGACTGCGTACCTGCATTTAGACAGCGTTTTCTCCGTTTTAAAGAAAAAAAAATTAATTTTTTTTTAAATTTCTGAATTTTCTGCTGTTATGGACTGGCTTGAGAGACCCGTGGCATTTGATTTTCGTTTGCGTTTTGCCATTGACATCCCGTATGAGCAGATTACCGAGACCAACTTTGATAGTTTCCGGTTTGTCAGTTACCAGGCCCATTTGCACTATCTAGAGACTTTAGACAGAGGGTTGACACCGGATTATAGGTTTGAGGTAGATGATGAGAGGATGCCGTTAGCTATGAGAAATTATGCTAGACGGCCCGATCTCTTTGGCTGTGCCTAAGAGAACTTCCCTGAGAGAGTGTCCGACCCGACTACATCGGTCTCGGTCGACTTATGAGCACGGTCAGTCTAGTGGGCCCGTCGAGCCTGAGCCTAGCCGGCCCACTCGCCCGACCAGGATCCCTGTTCCCGAGCCTGAGCCTAGCCGGCCTACTCGGCCAGCCCGGACCGCGGTTCCCGAGCCTCCCCGGCCATCGAGGGCAGCTGCCCCTAAGCGTAGCAGGTCATTTCGGGCCGATGCTCCCGAGCCTTCTAGACCATCCCGGGCTGCTGCCCCTGACCGTAGTCGGTCGACCCGAGCTCCTGACACTACCATTCCTCCGTGGACTGCCTTTGAGCAGAAACTGACCCAGATTGATGAGAGGGCCGAGTCTGGAAGAAAGTCCATTAAGGACATGTGCAAGAAACAGTTTGGTAAGATGTGGAAACTTATAAAGCACAACCAGAGGACCAACGACAAGAGGGGAAAGGATCAGGCTGCTGCGTTGGCCGCGATTCGCGAGGAGCAGAGAGAGGCAGCCCGGAGCGCGGGCCGACAGGTCCCGCTACCGTTATTCTTTCCCTCGACTTACTCCAGTGAGTTCGATACCAGTTGGTCTGGAGAGGCGGAGTCGAGTCACCATGACGATGCCCCGGCTTCGGCCCCGGCACATTCTGATAGTTGGTCCGACTCCGGGCCATATTGCCCACCCCCGGACACTCAGTCATACCAGACGCTGCCAGCGCCAGCGCGCCGAGGGGGCCGTGGACCGAGACCCACTAGGCCTAGCAGCCCTAGGTATCGGTCTACCAGCAGTTCTGTCAGTAGCATGTCTGGTACTTCCGAGACCGGGTCAGACCCTCC
This sequence comes from Linanthus parryae, assembly GCA_023055425.1. NCBI lineage: Eukaryota > Viridiplantae > Streptophyta > Magnoliopsida > Ericales > Polemoniaceae > Linanthus > Linanthus parryae. Next base: position 67,531,311 of record JALGPY010000007.1, on the reverse strand, counting down.
CTATGTTCCAGGCGAGTCCGAGTGAGTGCCATGAGGGCATGCCACCTCTTTAGTGTGGGGGTGGTGGTCGTGTCTGCATTAACCAGGTCTGCACGTTTTTTCATGTTCATTTGCAGTTTTGAGTTTATTTATTGAGTCAGCACGTTTTTATTTTTGAGTCTACCCACCACAAATTTCTGGCCTTGCATTGTGTATATCTATAAAAAAAATCGAAAATTTTCAGAAAATCCAAAAAAAAAAAAATTAAAATCAGAAAATTTGAGAACGGGCAATCAAGAGAACAGAAACTGGGAAGAAATCGAGGTTAAATCCTTTGACAGAAAAGAAAGCTTGCACCGAGGTATAGTAGATAGGTGAGAGCCAGTGACCCTTGGAAACCGCAAGTAGTTATCATCTGAGCTAAGGATCCGACTAGTTGCCACACCGCCGTCATCTAGGTAGTCGACAACCCGCCCACGGGCGCCGTCACGGTCATCGCATCTTTCGGTGGAGTGACTGGCTATCAAGGGACCTCACGTCCTGTTTCTTACCCCTAGGTCCAATTAGTCAAACTGTTTGAAGCCATTTACCCTCTTTCTTCGTAGCCACTTTAGCCTAGGCAGCCTTCTCTGAAACCTCATCAGTCGATAGTTGGCTATTCTACGTGTTATGACGGAGGGAGTGAGTAGTGTGGGTCTTTGGATGGGAGAGCTTCATGAGATATCGGTTTTGGACAGTTTTGATATTGACACGTTTTTCGAGGGAAGGACAGGGTGAGTGAGAGGCGACAGTGCATTAATTTGCGGAGGTGGATCACTGCATTACATAGTGACCAAGGGAGGAGTTAGTCGCGTGCGAGACATCTTTCCGCACACAATGGGGTCCGGGGGGTTGAGAGGTTAATTGGTGGTTGTGCCGGGTTTCTACATCTTTGGTGATGAGGAGGTTCGGTGGGACTGCACAGTATTATTTCGACTACAGGATCAGCGCTTCAGGATTAGTGTGGGGGTATTCCATATGAGGACATCTTTCATACCCCACGACGACAGTTTATTTTTACTCACTCATCTTTAGTCAGTTTATTTGTTGTTATTCATGTATTTATGTGTATATAGAGTCGTAAAAAAAAAAAAAAAAAAAAAAGAAAAAAAAAGGGAAAGAAAAAAAAAAGAGAATAAAATGATCTAGTTTTGCAGTTTTTCAGTTATTTATGTTGATTTTGTTATTGAGTCAAAAAGCTGAGTGAGTAGCACAATTTTCGAGACAGTTACACCGCTTCACATTTGTGGCCGCGAGAACGGCGAAGACACACCGGGGGACAGGAAGATTGATATGGCAGGAACTTAGGTGTTTCAGGCAGTTTTTCAGGAACTCGGTGAGGGGTGTGAGTTTGGGGAAATTGTGAGAATGTCATAACGAGTAGGATCATGCCGTACCTTTACACATATATATATCCCACCTGTTAGACTTAGAACCTTGATTCGGAAATAGCTCGGATGGTCGGTTAATTAGGGATTCGCTCAGGTTGATAGCAAAAGTAATAGTACTCGGGTCCAGTGCTTAAATCCACCAAAGAAATCTGTTCAGACTTACCGATCGATTGCAGGGAAGTATTTTCTGGAATAAGGATGAGGTTTTGAGGACACTCGGTTATGTTTTTGCGATTGCCCAATCTCACCAAAAATAAATTGTTAGTACTTTTGAGTCGTGTGTATTGAGTCTGTGTATATTCTTTCTGAGTCAGTTTCTGATCGAGTCGTCTGGTTTATATGGACGGGTAGGAAGAGTATGCAAACTGATGGAAAGGAAAAGGTCTTGATTCAAACTTGCAGGGGGTATTTGCAAGACAGATATGTATGCATTTCAGGGCAGTATGCAGGATGTTTGCTCGGGACGAGCAAATGTTAGTGTGGGGGTAATTTGATAGCTCCTCACTAGGAGTTATCGGTTAACCCAATTTGAGGGGTATTTTCGTCCTAAATGAGCGTTTTAGTCGATTTCTGCCCCGTTTGACTCGGGGAATTCACGGTTTGCTGTTTTTATCTCCTAGACGCATAAACTGCTTTATTTCACGCATATCGAGATATGATCACGGGTTTTGTTTCGTGTCGTTGATGCAGGGACAGGACTTGTGCAAGAGCCGGAAATGAAGCAGGTATGCGGGTGAAGGATCCAAGGAGGCTGAGAAGCCGAGCATGCAAGTCGAGAAGATTGGCACGTTTCCCGAGGAAGACTGGCACGCATCCCGAGGAGCCTGGCATGCATCCCGAGGCATCCCGAGCAGTTTGGCATGCATCCCGAGACGGGCGAAACACACTCCGAGAAGACCAGCAGTCATCCCGACACATCCCGAGGAGCCTGGTACGCATCCCGAGACATCCCGAGGAGTCTGGTACGCATCCCGAGGCATCCCGAGGAGTTTGGCGCGCAAACCGAGGATGGAGCTACCTACGCTGCTAGCTACGCAGCTAGCTACGCAGTTAGCTACGCAGGTAGCTACGCAGCTATCTTGCGCAGTTGGCCCGTTTCCCGAGGCGGTGGCAGACGGCCCGTTTCCCGAGGCGGTTTCGGCCCAGTGGCAGTTTCGTAATTTCGGCAGTTTCCAGAAACGTCTCCAGTACTATATAAAGACTCGTCCAGTGCCCATCACAGGACACAACACAATTCTCAGCGCAACCGAAAGGAGATCGCAGAGCACTCTCAGTTTGCACGGAAGCAGGAATTAAGACTCTACAGCACGCGTTTGATTTCACTATCTCTCTTATTCAGAAACGTTGTTATTTAATTATGTCACTTAGTAGCTAAACCTTTTACCTAGGTTTTCGGTGAACCTAGGGTTTCGTATCCAGATTTTATTATAGACGTTTGATTATGGATTCATGATTGTTATCTTAAATTCAGCAGCTTTATCTGTTATTCTGTCTTTGACTGTTATCGTATATGCATGATCGGAGTCGCGAACCAGAATTGCTATAGACCCGAGCCTGTAGGTGAAAACGTCAGGTTAGGGTTAGGAAGAAAAGACAGAGTTTAGTACCTTACCCTGATAGACCGACCAGAGAAAGGGAGATAGGGCTAGCATTGAAAAACGTGAGACCAACTGTTGGAGAATCTGACCCGGGCCATTAGGACAGGTTAGAAACCCTAACAGACTTAGAACGAGACTGCAGACACAGGCAGCTTAACAGGAATCCGAAAGTCTGCAGGATCGGGATTACGTGTGGAATCTGAAAGGTCACTGCACAACTGGTACGTTGCACAGATAACGAGACTGTTGAGTGTTTTCATATCAAACCGAAAAACGTAAAATCTGCAGAAACCCTAGGGGATCCTGGAGCCTAGTTCTCATCTATTATCGTCACAACCGATTCAACTTATTTTAGAAAACGTCACAAAAAAATATTTACGTTTACGTTTTTAATTTCTGTTTTTAGTTTAGTAAACTGCAATCACAACCTACTCTTCCTTGTTACTACACTCGGTTAACCGAAACTGACAACGTGAGTAAACCCGAAATAGTCCTCGTGGGAACGATCACCCGAGTCTAATTGCACCCGGTATTACAAGATTCGTACACTTGCGACAGCACGTTAGTTTGCGCATCACGCATAGGCCCCCGAAGTTTAGTAAAACTGCAAAAAGACCCCAAAATTTGACTTGGTCATCATTAGCCGAGAATTACATACGAGTACTCCAAATACGCATACAATACATTCTTCCAAACTCCAAGTTACTTAACTAATCTCAATTCAAAGTTTAAGTGTATTATGCCCCTCCTATACAGTTCAGTCAAACTAGGGTTTACAGAAAGTAAAACTTGGTTAGGGTTGATATTTAGGGTTAGAATAACATTACGAACAACTTCCTTGAAGGATGCTAAGGTTGAAGATATTGTTTATGACATCGAATTTGAAAGTCAAGATTGAGAGATATCGACTCAACTAGTCAACTTTGTGGCCAATTTATGATCATTTGAGAATGAGATTTGGAAATCCGGAAGCAGGTACTTGAAGATGGTAATTCAAGGATTTCATAACATATTTGAACTCCCAAAAATTCCAAATACACAAGAAGCTATGCTTGTCCAAAGTTGGGTCAAATAATGATTCAACACTTAGAAAAAATTTAAGTGTTTCTTATAGGTCCAAAGTAGCAAGTTTAGGCTCAATCTGTGAGCAATCCCTTATAAATTTGAAGATGACCCAGAGCCGAGAATATGAAGTATTATACACCAGCTTTTCATAGGAGAAATCAGAACAAGATTTCATTAACATTTGAGAAAGTTGTAGATGTCATAAAATGGGTACTTCAACATAGTTCTACACTTAGAAAAATTTCAGCTCTTGTTGGTTCAAGAACACCGCAAACCAGCCCACTTCAAGGCCCAAATCAGAGGGTTTAGAGACCTAATTGGACCAAGAAATCAACATGAAAGTTGTAGCCAATTCTCTAAGGATTCCAGAAAGCTAAGGATAATTCAAAACGGACCAAAAACAAGGAAGATACAAGATTTCAATGTTGGGTGAAAATTCAGATTCCAACACTTAGAAAATTTGTGCACTTGGACAGATTGAAGAACACGGTTTTGCAGCAACTTCAACTACATTTTCAGGTGATTTAGAGACCGAATTTGAAAAAAATTAAGACACGAAAGTTGTAGCCAATTGTCTGAGGTTTCCAGAAAGTCAAGAATCGCTCAAAAAGGATTAAAAACGAGAGAGATATGATCATTTGAAAAGGGGCTGTTTATGCATGACGAAAAAACAAACCAAGTGTGAAAAGTGAAATCAAACTCGAATCTAACCGAAATCTGGGCAGGTTTCAATGCTTCTAATGCATACTAGATGTTCTATGGATGATTTTGGTGCAAGAAACTCGAAAAACGGTGAAGAAATGAGAGAGATACCTTGTTGCATCACTCTCCGGCGGCCATGGAGGAATTCGGCGATTGTCGACCGGTTTTTGGTGCTCCAACGAATTCCCAGCAGGTTCTGGGTTGAGTATTGTGTTCTACAACTTCCAGGGACCTGAGAGGAGCCTTCGGGGGCAAGAGAACGGATCAAAAACGATGTAGAAACCAATTGCCGCCGACCCGTATCAGTTTCCGGCGAAACACCCCAGATTCTGGTGAGCATGTCCAGTTCCGATGAGTTACAGCCCGTATTTGGTACTCCCGCGCTCGCCTTCACCTCAAGGTTAAGATGACAACATTTAATTTCACTGGAAATTAATAGAAATGGGAGAAATCAACGAAGAACATTCTAGGGTTCTTCGGGACTCAAACCTGAGTTCTCCCTCGTTTCTCCTTGATTCTACGTATTGAGTGAGGGGTTTGCCTTCTAAGGTGATGGAGATTTCCTCCTAGCAGCAGTTCGGTGAAAGGAGGGATGGTGGTAGTGTTGTGGTGGAGTTGGTGGTGGTTGTTCTTGAGGGAAGAAGAAGATGATGATGAAGATGATGGATGAGAGAGAGAGAGAGAGAATTTTTTTTTCTCTCTTTTTTTTCCAGATTGCTGGTGAGGAAGGGGATTTGTAGGTGTTGACTCCTCATCTAGTAGGTGTCAAGTTGGTTGGACAAGTGTCTTTCATGCATAGGGTTAAAAGTGTAGTTTTCTAAACTTTTGGGTACAACCAGAATTAGAGCTTCTACTTAATTTCAGAGAATTGCACATCCACCCCAAATATCTTGAGTGCCTCAAAATCAAATTAACAACTTCCAAATATTGCTAACACTCCAAAATTCACACTCTAAATTCGTTACAAACTATTTACAAATTCGCCCCCAAAGTCTTGATATTGCACTAAGAACTCTCTCGTGAATTAGGGGTGTTACATCTATAGAGCTAGATCTAAGAAGCTGCTCGGCCTAAGTCAAAGAACATATATAGACATGGTGTTGAAACGGTTCAACATGCAAGATTCCAAGGGAGGATTCTTGCCCATGTCGCATGGAATCACTCTTTTGAAGAGTGGTGGTCCTTCCAATGAGATTGAGAAGGAACACAAGAGTAGGGTTCCCTATGACTCGGCCATATGATCCATCATATATGCCATGTTATGTACTAGACCAGATGTGGCATATGCATTGAACATGAAAAGCATATATCAATCAAATCCAGGCGAGAGTCACTCGATTGCTGTCAAGAACATCATAAAGTACTTGAGAAGTACTAAGGATGCGTTCTTGATATCTGAATTTGATGAGGAGTTGCGTGTAAAAGGTTACACGGATGCAAGCTTCTAAACCGACTGAGATGATTTCTTAACCCAAGATCGAGGAACTATGGATTGGATATACGAGTGTGACTTGTATGTCTCGTGTCCAATCCATATATAGAGAAAAATGGCTGAGACAATACTTGCACAAGGTTTTTCGGAAGACTATTTCTATTGGGTGGTATGGATGTGTTGCCAGACACCGCTCCATATTAGTAGATAGTTACTAACAACTAAGTAATACCAATGGGGTCACACGCCATATGGATTGAACTACACTTGGGAATTAATTAATAAGATTAATTAATTAGAAGGATCAAATCGCAACTACTTGCTAACTTAGTAGGACTAATTTGCAAGTTGGACTAATCCGAACTTGAGTAGGATTAGGAGAGGATTCTATGTAGTATGAAGGAGTTGTTGGACTATATAAAGGATGCTCTTAGCTTCCTTCCTACATACTAATTCTCATAACAAAAGTTTAGTAGGAGAGAAGAAAGGAAAGAGAGAGCAAGGCAAAGAGGGCCGACTGACCTCCTTGTCCGCCCCCTACCAGTCGGCCAAAGAGAGAGGTTGAACCCTCTCTTTTGGTATTCGTTGCATGATTTCTTCTTGCTCTTCCATTATTCCTAGCAAGCACAAGGAGTTGGAGGATCTAGATCTCAATCCTAGGCGTGGATCAACCGTAGAGACAGAACAATACTTGTGTTTGAAGTCATCACAGGAGACCCACAAGGTACTTGTTATGAATCATTTACGATCGTTATGAATTCTCTTCCTGTGACCCTTGGAGGGTATTAAATGGATAAATTATTGTTTAGTCCACTGCGTATCCATGATCAAAACCCTATAGAATGTATTCTATATATGGCCCCTATATCGTATTTTACCAGAATACAGGTATCCTTAATGCTCAACCTATCAAATTTCATTCTAACCCCCACAAATATACCGCAGTTTGACCACGTGATCGCGCGATCACATACCTTTTGATCGTGCGATCAGGAACATTTGAGCTCTTCTTAATTACTCTAACTTACCTAGTAGTGCGATTAGGACTTTGATCTTATGGATACAGAACCCCCTTTTGGGATCGTGCGACCACCTTCTCTGAAATTTCACTAAGTCTTTTGATTGCACGATCTTCTAGTAGTGTGATCAGATTATTCCTTGAATTTTTCTTCTTTCCTTCAATTTATTTTGAGTTCCATTTACTCTGAAGTTCGTCTTCATGCTCCATCTCTATCTTTGAGCTACCGGTTCCTTTCAAAATAACACGAAACACAACCTGAGACTATATCTACATAAAATTATCAAATCAACACATAAAAAATCCCATATCATGAATGCATACAAAACTCATTTCTTGCAATATAATTAGGCCTGGAATGACGCTAAATTCTCCATATAAACTCACAAAACAGTAGGGAATTAAGCAAATGTATACCTCCTATTCGAAGTTACCACAAGTCATACAAGAAAAATCATCAATAATAGACAAAGAATGCCTATGACAGCCCAGAGGCTCGACATGAGAGGGGAACGAACAATCTGAATGAATGTAATCCAACATTCCTTTAGTCTGATGATCTTCCTTAGGAAAATTGTTGCGTTCTAGCTTCCCAAAAAACATAACGCTCAAAGAAATCAAGGATCTTGGTCTTATGACTCCTTATAAGATCTTACTTTAAGAAATTTCATTCCACGTTGGGTCATATGAGACAGTCTCATATGCCATAGTCTGGTCAGATCAGATGCCTAAATTTCAGCTAAAGCAACACCTGCAAAACCTGTGACTGTTGAACCTTTTAAAACATACAAATGTCCATGATTGACCCCTTTCATAATCACGTCAGAATCTGTGTTGACATGCAAACCTGCAAACCTCAACCTTCACCTTTGAAGATAAAACAATTGTTGTCAAGAAAACTCAAGTACATGAGATTATTTGTCATGAGTGGCGGATGTCTGACTTTCTCCGATGTGCATATCCTCCCTTCCAATCACCTTGCAGACCGACATTTTCAATAGAGACACTACCCCCATCAGAAATTTTGTATGAAGTAAAAAACCCGTTCGGGAAATATATGGTAGGAAGCCCCAGATTAAAGAACAACACATCAGACTGATGTTTGTAATAATCTGCTATCAATACAAAGTCATCCTCTGAAGTGTTTCCATGTTCTACCACTGCTACATATCTTGAATTGTTTTTGTTTCTTCTTCTACTTAAGATATTCCTTCTTCCAATGTCCTTCCTACTTATAGTAGGCACATGCCTCTTTCGATAATTTAGAGCATGAATTGTTATTTCCCTTCTTAATGTCTTTGCTTCCCTTCGCCATCAACCCGAAATCCTTATTTTATGTACTTGTTCCAGCAGCCTTATGTTGCATCTCCCTGGTGTGAAATGACCTAACCTTTTCCAGCCTTACAATCTATTTCGAACGATAAAATACCGCACAAATTCTCATACAACAGAGGTAGAGACACCAAAAGAATTTAGGAAAAACTCTCATCAATCACCACTTCGTCAATGTTGCGCAATTCAAGCGTAATAGTATTCAATTAATCTATGTGATATGTAAGAGGCGTACCTTCTGACAGGAGCAGATTGAACATACATTTATTTAGCATGAAATTGTTGGTCAGTGATTTGGTCATGTAGAGGCTTTCTAACTTTACCCATAAAACAGTTGTGTATGATCATAATTTGCGACTTTGGTGATAACTTTGTCTGCGAGACACAACATGTTCGTTGAGTGAGCCTTATCCAGCATCAATGCATACTCAGTGGTGCATGTATCTATGACCTTTTTATCATACGCTAACCGAAACCAAAGAACTTGCTACGTTAACAAAGCATGCATCTTGATTTGCCATATGGTGAAATAATTTCTCTGGGTACACATGTCGATCTTGATCATGAATCCAGACATCATTCTCAACGGAACTAGAAATCAAGCTCTAATACCAGTTTGTTGTAACTAGAGTGCTACGAGAGTGATAAACGATAAAGAATGAACACTAATTTAATGTGATTCACTAAGGATCACGTTAGCTACGTCCACAGGAGAGAGAAGATAATTTTATTACTAAGGGAGAGGAACAAGATTACATCGACATGTACATAGATTCTATATATATAACCCTAATTCGGACATACCAAATTATATAGCCTCGTGAACCAACTCGTGCAGGTGTCTTTCGACTCGTGTGAGTTGTTGATGGAACTCGTCCGAGTTCCTACCCTGGTGAACAACTTCCTGTAACTCTCAGCCTTCTCATCCTAGCCCCAGTCTCTCGTGCGAGTTACCTTAGGTACTTGGACGAGTACATGCTGATTCAAGCCATATCCAACATTATTTATATATTTTTTGTATTCTTTTACATTTCGTTTCAGAAAATTTGTGAAACAAACTTGGTTAGGCCTTGTGGTCCTCCGAAGTATACGATACTCGTAGCGAACTTAAGACCACGAAGCTCATGTGGTATGCGCAATACTTGGGAAGTTCATGAGGCCATGGTTCAACTTTAATGTTATTTCTCGAATTGTATTGAAAAGGATAACTCGAGGGTCTTGTTTTGATAAGGTCTACGAGGAGTATAACAATATGTAATTCATGTGGTCTCATATTCAATAACTTTCTAAGTGAATGTATAATATGTATGTTGAGTTATCCTACATTGTTTAACACCTCATTTTTTTGTCTAAAATGTTAAGTCATTTAAAGAATTATGTGAATTATAGTGGGCATAGACAAAATGCAATTACTGTGAAAGACACTGAACACCCCTGAGTTTAGGATAAATTCTTCCCCGCCACCCTATGTTTCGGAAAAAGAAAATCTGCACCTTTTTTTGTATGGTTAGGTCTCGAAAAAGATATACCACTCTTGTAAAATTTGGGAAACTTACTCGTTAGATCTGGTGGTGTCATTCGGCTAGCCCATAGTTCAAATAGGCCCATCTAGCCTCCTTTCCCCCTAACCCACCACTAAATGAACCCTCCCCCTCCCCAACCCATTCAGGCCTCCCAACCCCGTCCACTAGAACAGAGTCGTCGCAAGTAGTATTTCTCCCCGGACGAAATGGCCCGGGCCCATCCACCCAAAAACCTTATAAATAAGCATTCCCCGCCTGGCTCCCTTCCCTACCGGTCTCGTAGCCCGCCAAATCTCCCTCCCCTCCCCAACGCACCTTAACAGGTTCGTTCTGCTCGGTATGCACCATTACATAGATCATTGCTTTTATAAAGCTACTAAAACATAGAACTAGCATATAACGACTCGATTCACTAACATTATTTTATACGTTTAACTAGTTGTTGATCGGTTTCATCCCCTACTTATACAATTAACCAGCCCTCCTTCTGCAATGCAAGTATAACATGTGTCATGTATCAACTTAGTATCCATTCACTCCAAAAAGGAAAGAGGAAGGTAACCATATCCCGCCTTAGGCGGCAAAGCCTAAAGTTGAATTCATGCGCTAAACCCACCACACTTCCCGAAGTATTTAACTTCATAGAAAACGTTTGAAACATTGCAATATCATAAGAGCCCAATTTGGTTATTTATACTTAAAATATCATCACTTATAATGCACTACTTAAACATGTAATGAAAAAGGGCTATATCTTGACGGTGAAGTTCTTGATGATATAGTGCTAGCAGAAAAAAAGCTCTCACAAAGGAGTTTAATGAGTTGCAAATGAGGAAAATAAATAATGTGGAGGAAAAGGTCAAGATTTAATTGGTTGCGTTATGGTGACCGTAAAACTAACTTTTTCCACGTCAAAATCACCATTCGACGAGCTAGGAATAACTTTCAGGGGATTGAAACCAATGAAGGTACTGTGATTACGGATGAACATCGAGTAACTACACTTCCTTAGAGCTGATTTTTAAATATTTTTAAATCCACGCAGCAATCTATGCAAGAAATAGAGCCAATGCTGGAACTGTTGGCTGGCATGCTATCCTTCGACGAGAGTACAAGTCTGGACAGACTATTCACTGCAAAAAAGTTCATGGGGCACTCATCGGCATGGCCCCATACAAGGCCGAGGAGCGAACGGGTATAACGCAGGTGTCTTTAAAAAACATTGGGGCACAGTGGGATACAAAGTTACAGGCGAAGTTTCTCAAATTATTGAACGAGGGTGATTAGGTCAAGGATTATAACCATACGCTCATTGCTCTAATCCTAAGGACTAAGCAGCCAAGAAAACTAAGTGAGTATCGTCCTATCAGCTTATGTACTATGTTGTATAAAATTGTTGTCAAGTGTTTGACAAATCATCTTAAAATCGTGTTGCACAAGCTTATATCTGAGAATCAAAGAGCTTTTGTTCATGGGCCCCTCATTTCAGATAATATTCTCACGTCTATCGAATTGATCATTCTCTAAAGACAATAATGGAAACAAATGTTTCCTCACATTCAAGATAGACATGAGCAAGGCGTATGAATCGATTGGAAATATATGCAAGAAGTTCTATCCAGCTCGGTTTTGGATTCCGTTTCTTGCTCTGTTATAATGAACTTTGTCTCATCAGTTTCTTACTCTATGCTCAACAGGAACTAGCTGTCCGAAATAGTGCATGTTTAATTTTGGCAGCGGGTTCGTATTCAACAGGAACTAGCATGTTTGCTAAAGAAGCTGAAGGTAAGGCAATAAACCGCTTAGTAGATTTGGCGATGGAGGAGTGTTTTTCTCATAATGTTCTCGAAAGTGACGTAAAAGAGTTAATTCCAGAGATTCAAAACTGCATGATAGGAAATTCAGCGTCAGACATCACAGAGATTGAAGATGAAATCACTTCCTTGCTTACAAAAATGAAATTATTTGTTGTCTGGGCTGTCATCTCCACGCCTCGAGATTGCAACAAAATGGTACGAACCCTCACTGCTCACCACAGGGAAGACAACTTTGATGTTAGAGTGGATTGATGATTTCCCCTCGTGGATTTTAGTATTAGTCCTGAGTGATGTATTAGACGTCGATCTTTTCCCCTTTAGTGGTTTCCTGATATATCGCTTTTTCTCAGAAAAAATAAACATGTTATTAAACATGTGATATAAAAGTAGAAATTGCATACACTATTTTATCCAGTACAATCATATATTACATCTTAAGTTAATACATACATATTATGCTCTTCTTTCTTATATCTTTACCCAAACGAGCCGCAGAAGGTATTTCTTGTCCCTCTTTTAAATTAACTTTATTTTAAAAAAGTTTCATTTCATTAATTTTCAAAAATATGATACATGCACTTTATGAAGTTAAAATTTAGTAGATTTACAAACACAAGCAGGAAAACTATATGATGGAATTGTACAAATCACTGCGAAGTCATAGTTTTCGTTAAACAGTTCAGCTTGCAGCAATATCTGTACCGAACTTACATTCTCGGTTTGGAAAAAATTTGAACCTAAAGCAAACCATTTATGAATGGTTTGTTCAGTTTGGTTCTCCTCGAAATGGTAACCAGATAATGTTTTCTACAATTACAATTTAGTCATGAAAAATTTGAGAACACGCAATATACCTGAAAATAACTGAAAATTTTAGAACCGGGAAACTCCCTCCAACTAAATGAGCATCCGCAAACAAAATAATGACACTACTTACTTCGTTCACAAAACCATTAAGAAAATTTCACAAACATGTTAAGAACAACATTAAAATTTAGTAGTTAGTTTCAAAAATACAGAGCGTCGTGAGTCTGCAGAGAGAGACGAGAGGTTCAGGTGAGAGACTAAAATGTAATGAACCCTATAAAATTGATTGTGATTAATTAATTATTATGGATATTTTTATATCCTCCCTACGTCCCAAATTGTTTGTCTTGTTTACCGTTTAAGTTTAGGGTAGTGATTCTTACACTATCCAAACAGCTTCTTACGCTACAAGAGAGTTCTCTCTAGTGTCTAGAGAGAGAAAGTGTCTTGTCTTTGCAAGATTTTGTACCTAGCTTCTTCCACGGTTTTCTCAGTCGTATTTCCAACTACAGCCAATCTAGCTATGAACGAAGAAGAGGAGAAGGGATTGATTGAGGGTATTCAACAAGTCGAAATCAACTCTGAAGATGACCTAGGCATAGAGCTCAACGACGATGAGTTAGATGAGCGGCTTGACGAATACACCTGCAGTATGGTTGGTAACATTCTTTATTGGAAACCTCAAAATCTGTTTGGGCTAAAGAAAACTGTGTGGTCGATTTGGGGAAAGCCTAAAGGCTTGAAAGTGGAACATATCAGAGGAAATTTTTTCCATTTCTTTTTCAGCAACCATGAAGAAATGGAGAAGATTTTAATGGAAGGCCATGGTTTTTTAAGCACAATCTTATGGTGCTCCAGAAATGGGAGCCATCAATGGAGATTGGTGATGCTACTTTCAAGTTTTCACCATACTGGGTCCAAGTCACGAAACTACCCAGTTTGTTCTTCACAAACAGGGTGTTTAAGAAGATTGGAAGTAAATTTGGGGGCATGCTTGAAGTGAAAACACCAGAAAAAGCCACTAATGAAGGGAGAATTGTTAGGCTTAAACTACTGCTCGATGTCACAAAGCCCATCCCAAAGGAAGCTAATTTGAAGTTGAAGGATCAAAGTTTGACGAGAGTTGAGTTTAGATATGAAAGGCTTCCAAAGATCTGTGAGTACTGTGGTATTCTTGATCATGGTCATGTTTTGTGCTCGCCGGAGAAAGCGGATGGTCATCGTCCTCATTTTGGAAGTTGTCTTAAAGCAAAAATTCCGTCTTAGCTCTGGCTTTCAGACGGTGAGAATCAAGGAGGAGGAAATCCAAGTACAAAGGTGTTTGATCCACTTAGTTCTCTGGTGATTTCTCAACGAATCTCAAAAGCGTCCAGATTGGTTGTCATTCCGCCGAGTTCGTCGTCGGAACGTAGAGAAGGTTTGGGAACCCAAGTGGTCAGGAAGTTGGATAGTCTCTTGGGGATCCCAAACGTCGTCTCGGATGAAGAATTAACTGTTGCCGGCTCGAAGGACAATAATGTTTTGTAAATAGCTTTTCAAACTGAGCTGTTGGATGGATGCAATAAATTAGACAATTTTTTAAATCTGGGGGATGAGGCGGGCTCGAAGCCGAACCCTCAGTCGGATGCGGTTGGTGGATCTGGCCAGATATTTCGGTTCCGGGTTCATATTCTCTGATTGGGCTTCCCCAAGACCAGAACTTATTTCAAGAAGTGAACAATCGCCCACAGCAACAGGGCCAGACCATTAATAGCCCATCTGGGATTTTAAAGGAGCGAAAATAAGTAATTTATAGTCATTCTGAAAGCATTGCGTCTCCAAACTCCTCCATGGATGAATTTGGGTAAGATCTAACCTTATTAGAGAAGAAGAAGTTGAAGTCAAGTGCGGAAGGAAAGGAGCCAATAAATGGAAAAGACTCGCCAGGGACCACTTCGCGCATCAGATGCGGAGTCAATAACACAACAAAAGAACTCACAAAAGGAAAGAAGAGGATTCGATGGAGGTGGATGAGTTATCATAAGGTAAAGCCTCACAAGGAAAGAAATTCAGACCCTTCTTGCAAGAGAATTTTGTTACGGAAAGGGTGGAGGAAACTAGCCCTAACTGGTCCCAAGTGGATCAATGAAACTTATCTCTTGGAATTTTCAGGGAGCTGGTAGATCCCTGACAATTCGGCAATTCAAGAAGGTTCTTAACCTTCACTCTCCAGATGTATTCTTTCTTAGTGAGACTAAGAAGAAGTCTTGTTTTATGAGTAATAATATGCAAACAGATCTCTCTCTTGCTTATTTTGGGTTGATCCCATTGGTATTTCTAGTGGCCTTGGTGTTCTTTGGTCAGCCTCTATAAATCTACATTTGGTCAAGTATTGTTCATACTTCATTCATGTGAAGATTTTTCATCATGATAAGGCAGAATGGCATTTTTTTTTTGTTTACATTAACTCTCATGATGAAATCAGAAAGCAGCAGCTGTTATCTCTTAACTCTTATTTTCTCAATTGTCTCCCTGAAGTGATAGTGTGGGGTGACTTCAATGACATTGCTAGTTCTTTGGAGAAAAGGGGAGGGCTCCCAAGATCTGAAGCATCTTGTTGGCTGCTCAAAAACTTTATTGCTAGCTCAAATTTGATTGATATGGGTTTTTCTTGTTACCCATTTACTTGGTGGAACAGAAAAGGCAATGGTCATTGTGTTGAAGAAAGACTTGATAGATGTCCTGCATCAGCTAGCTGGTTAAATGCTTGGGAAGTTCCAAGATTTCTCACATTACAATTGCAGGCTCTGATCACAGTGTGATTTAATTGGATACAAGTCCCTCTTCTGTTAGAAAATATTTCATCTTCAGATTTGAGAGCAAATGGACACTTAGCATTGAGGTGGAGTCTCTTATCAAGAGGGTGTGGGATCAGAATATTGTAGGTAGCCCCATGTTTGTTTTGAAGTCTAAGCTCAAAAGTTGCAGACATGAGCTTAGAAGGTGGTGTAAATTTAATGATAGGGGGTTTATCTGCAAAACTCCATAGGGCTGCGATGGAGTTGGAATCCCTTTGGAAGGAAGAAGAAAATATGTGGAGAGATAAATCCAGGGTTAATTGATTGAAAGCTGGGGATAAAAACACAAGTTTTTTCCAAAACTCAGTTCAGCAAAGACGGAGGCAGAATTTGATTGCAGGCATTACAAAGAGAGATGGGACATGGAGTAGAAATGATAATGAGGTCCTTAATGAGTTCCATGATTTCTATTCAGATTTATTTAAGGATGACTCTTTGGGTGAGATGGATGCAGTGCTTTCAACAGTTAAAAGAAAGGTGAATGCAAGCATGAATAATTTTCTCACCAAAGATGTAACTGATGAAGAGATCAAGCAAGCTTGTTTTGAGCTTCATCTCTAGGGTTTTGATTCATGGATGCGCAACGGAAACAAAATAAACCATGCAAAACCCTCCAAGGATCACAAGTCAAGAGACATAACGATGGTAAGAGAAGAAATCAATAACACACCTTAGGGTTCTCCTTTGATGACTTCAAACGCGAATAGTGTCACGTCTCTACGGTTGATCCACGCCTAGAGGTGAAATCTTGATCCTCCAAATCCATGTGCTAGCTAGGAAGAATGGAGGAGGAAGAAGGAACCAAGCAACAATGGAGTACCAAAGGTGGGGCGGCTCCCTTTAGGCCGATGGGTAGGGGGCGGCGGTCCCAAGGGGTTTCGGCCCTCTATGGGACTTGCTCTCTCTCCTAGCTTTGTTCTCTCCTTACTTCTATCAAATAGATGTGTGGTGTGTAAAGAGAAAAATAAGCTAGGAGTGTTCTTTATATAGTCCAACAACTCCTTGTCCTACTACATAAAGAACCCCTCCTAATCCTACTCAAGTTCGGATTAGTCCATTTTGCAAAATAGTCCTTATCATGTCAATACATGGATTAGTTCTATTTGAAAATTAATCCTAATCATGTCCCTACATGAATTAGGCCATCTTGGTAAATCCTAATCATGTCTATACATGGATTAGTCCAACTTGCATATTAGTCCTACTAAGTTAGCAAGTTGTTGCGATTTGATCCTTTTAATTAATTAATCATATTAACTAATTAATTCCCATGTCTAGTTCACCCCTATATGGCGTGTGACCCCATAGGTTCTATTTAGTTGGTAGTAACTATTTACTAATATGGAGCGGCCTCTAGCAAGACATCCATTCTAGCCAACAAATAGAATAGTCATCATGACAAACCTTGTGCAAGTAATTGTCTCATCCCTTTGTCCCAATATCCGGATTGGACACGAGACATACAAGTCACACTCGTATATCCAATCGATAGTTTCTCGATCCTGGGAATAGCCTTATTCGTGCAAATAAAATCAATATCACATATGGATTTATTTGAGTCTGGCCAGACATTTTATAAGCACTATCCCTCGAGTTTCCTAGGATACTTGCTCCCGTTATGTGGGAGGGACAAATTCTATCTACGTCCACTACGATCTATAAGCTTGCTTCTTATTGTATCCAGTACACGCCTCTATAACTACCCAGTTACGGTGTAGCGTTTGACGCTACCAAAATCACAATAATCCACAACCAGAATATCTAGTGACTTCAAGTCTAAGGATGACAATACCGTTGCACCGCGAGAAGCGCTTGTGACTTAACATAACGTGTATGTAGCCTTCTCGGAGATGGGTCAATCCAGTATGCCATTACTCCTAATGCATACCCATGTGTTGGATCATGATATCTCCATATCAATCCAACCCCATACTAGTCTATAGATGATTGTCCTATTAATCATTATAATCGACTAGGGATATTTAAGAATATAACACTTATATTCTAAGGACTTCATTCATGTTAACATATCTCCATATCGATAACATAATGAATCATAAATCCATAAATGTCACAATTAATTGATTGCCTCTAGGGCACAATTCCAACAGTCTCCCATTTGCACTAGAGTCAATCTCCTGCATCATATGCCTATTGATCTAGCGCGGCCCTCCACGCTTCCGTTGCGCAGGGGCAAGACATCTGTTGGTACCTTGCAAATATTCACATCTCCTCTATCAACAATTTGATTGAGATCGAATATTCTGAGTAAATGCATCTTATGTATTAATTTACTCAGTCCTCTATGTTAGAATCAGTGACTGAATCTTGCCTAGAACCTTTACAGCTCACAGTCGCTCCCACTAGGGCAAAACTTAAAACTCGACTTATAATCTGTATCTTCTTTGTCAGATTTGAAGTTCGCATTACTGTAACCCCTTACAGCAAACTCTTCATATTATCTATTTATCAAGAATTCATCCTTAGTGCTTCTCAAGTACTAAAGGATAATCTTGATCATTTATCCAGTGACCCTCACCCGGATTTGACTGGCATCTTTGTGTCATACCATATGACACATCTGGCCTAGTACATAACATGACGTATCTCGTGAATCTAATTCATACGGTCCATTCCCAATCTAATTGGTAGGACAATCAGCCTTCCAAAGACTAATTCCATGTGACATGGGTAAGAATCAATATTCTTTTCACGTTGAACCATTTCAACACCTTTGTAAATTTGTGTACTATGACCTAAGCTATACAACCATCTTGATCTAACTCAATAGATCTTCACAAGTTGCTTCGCTTAAGTCTACCATTAGAAAGTCAACTCCGTAGTCAATCTACGTAAGACTGCCAAGTAGGGGCAACATTCCCAATGATTAAGTATGTCTCCACATACAAGACCAGAAACATAACTCTGCTCCCACTAACCTTCTTGTAAACACAAGTATCATCTTCAATTTTGATGGAACCAAACTCCTTTGATTACATCATCAATTTGAAGAGTCCAACTCCTAGAAGCTTGATCCAATCTATAAATGGATTGCTACAAGCAAGATGCGAATGGATTTAAGCATCACAACTGGGAAAGATTTCGTCATAGTCTATACTATGAACTCACAGGAAATCCTTACTCAACCAATTGTCCCTTAAAGGTAATCATATTACCATCCGTGTTGGTTTTCTCATAACCCACTTGCACCTTTTAGGTGGTTCCACCAAAGTCCATACTTTGTTGGAATACATGGATTCCATTTTGTATCCCCTGGCTCCTAGCCATTTCTGGGAGTATGACCATATGTGGCCATATCATAGGTTGTAGGCTCATCTTGTTGAGAAATATATCAGGGGTTATGAGAAATCCTTATTTCTCTAGTCTCTCGATATATCTTACCTGACCTACGAGGTTCTTGTGTTTTCTGAGTAGGTTGCTCCACAACACCTTGTGATCCTGCTCATGCTCCATCAAACAGATCAATGTTCCATTGTGGTTCTTGAACTTTTCAAGTTCTACTGTCCTCCCACTGTTTCTTTTGGAGATAATCTCTACCTAGAAACACTATAGTTCGAGCAACAAACAGTTTGTTCTCGATTGGGTTGTAGAAATAATATCCTTTTCAGGATATCCCACAAAACATTTATCCGACTTGGGTTCAAGTTTATTTTGTAAACTCTTTTACATAAACTTCATAACCCTAAATCTTTATGAATGACATACTAGGACACTTCCTAGTCCATATCTCATATGGCGTTATTCATATTCCGTTTTTGATGGAACAAGGTTAAGGGCGAAATTTGCTGTAATTAGAACATAGCACCAAAAGTAAACTGGAAGTTCTGTTTGACTCATCTTCGACCGAACTGTGTCCTACACGGTTTGAACTCTCCTCTTAGACACGTCTAACCCATGTGGCGTGCTAGGTGGAGCGAGTTTTGGATCATATCCAATACTCCCATAGATTCTTGTCAAACTCTTGGCTCAAGTACTTTCCTCTATGATCCAATCGTAGAGTCTAAATACTTTCGCCAAGTTGGTTCTCTACTTCATTCCTGAATACTTTGAACAATTCAAAGGATTCTGACTTGTTTCTTCATAAGATACACAAATCCATATTTACCTGATCCTATCAGTAAATATGATGAAGTATTGAAAAACCCATCTTTAGTATTTATGCTTAGCGGCCTTCATACATCAATATGTATGATTCCCAAAAGATCATATCTTTGCCTAATAAGTCTTACATGTCTCATATGATTCAATAATCAAATGAGCTCCAGAAATCCATCCTCATGGAGTTCTAGATATGTATCTCTTATTTATGAGGCCTAAACGATAATGCTAAAGATAAGTGAAGTTCATATCATTATATGCAAACCTCTAGGTATTAATGTTATAGATTAAATTATCATGATCATGGATATAGAATCCACTTAGACAAAATTGCATTACAATAATGCATATCATAATAAATGGAACAACATTTGTCCTTTATTATGATAAGGAGCTTTCTTGTCCAAACAAGAAACTTTGATAATGTTCCTACTCATAGCTAGGAAATGATTGTTTTTGTCTAATTCATGAACAATTTCTTAAAGGTAGAAATAATTCCCTACAGCTTATTCAGCAACCCTTTGCTTCATAGCCCCACGTGTAGGATTATTTCTTCCTTATCCAATTGTCTTCGTCTCTTGAGATCCTCCACATTTCTATAAATTTGAGATCCTCATCTAGTATCATATACTTATGATGATAAGATAGACACATTGATTTCTATAACAAAATACCCATATTGGAATTCATAATTCCTTTATTACTTACTTCCAGGTACTTTGAGTAGCCTCTCTTCCTCTGCACCACCTATGGGACTTTAAGGCAACATGGCTTCAGCAACAGGCTTGCTTTATACCCATGGGGTCGGCGCAAACCATTTGCCCTTACCCGTGTTGTTAACCTTTAACAACTTTGCCCATGCCCATTATCAGTGTTTTGTTTAGTGGTTTTTCAATCATATTGAGTAAATCAACTTTAAAACAAAACTATAATTTCATCCAATGCAATTCTTGGTCCACTTGGGTGAATAACCGTTTATTCTTTATCTATCTCATAGATAATGCCCATTCACTAATGTTCCAATCATATTGAATTAGCTTATTTGCATAACGCAAAGTGGAGCAACACTTCAAACGTTTCATGTTTAGCTCTCTCTTTTGAAAGAGCTTCTTTCAATGTATGATCATATTATACTTCTCCATGTTTCTCTTCTTGCTTCCAAAGCTCAGTGTTCATGGCAGCTAACATGAGGCAAGTCATAACCAAAGAACCATTCTTTAGTGTTCCTTTCATAGGTTTTAGTGTGATTTGGTAGTTTGGTGGAAGAGAGCTTTAGGTTCTACGAAGTGCAACAAATTCCTTTTACTTGAGAATAATTCTCAATTTTATACCAGTCTAGGAAATAGATAAAGGCGTGTTTTTGTTTGTTTAATGCCATGGGTATTCAACATAATAGGATTATGCAAAGTTTGTGACGTTTAGCTATATTTAACAAGGATTTAAATTGTTAAACATACCTCCCACTATTTTTCTACGGATTAATAACCCTCAAGATATTAATGCGGAAAATATCATTATATTTTCTAGTGGGCCAAGATCCATGTTTCATCTCCTTATGAGCTTGCTTTGGCAAGTCACCCATAATTCGACTACTTTAGGTAGGAACAATTCCAATTGCATCCCTTATGCAACTCTTGGTTCAATTGGGCAAATAACTCCTTATTTATCCATCCTTATGGATAATCCCAATTGATTGCCTCTAGGTTTCTTAATCACATTAATAGCCTAGTTGTGTTCAACCTCTTATTTAAACAATTTCACATTGTTACGTGCCATCGCATTCCATCATTATGAACCAAGTCGCCATGCTTTGGCAAGCACGATCTTGATAAATAATGATGATAATGATTGTTTAAATAACGAGAAGGCAAGAACACAATATTTGAATTTTGAGGGATTTTAAATTCAATTTTATAATTGTTTTGTTGATCAATATCAACTAATCTATCTCTTTGAGTTTGGGCACAACTCCAAAAAATAGATCCGGGTTGTCTAATTATCTTATTATCCTAATTGTATGCATCATCCATACACCAACCACACAATAATAAGACAATAAAGTAAACAACCACAAAGCATAAATAAACGTGATGTGGATATGGCCTTTTCTAGGATAATTCCAAGCCAATGGAATTATCTATGAACCCTAAAGCAAACACATCTCCATGCGTCTTGATCTTTTGGTCCATCCTCCATAGTCATGTGGAATGCTCCATGCTCCATGCTCCATCTTTTTTGGCTCCTTTTGGCTTTGGGCTTCTTTTCTTCAATCTTGGCTAACAATCTACTTTATCTAGCACTAGCTAACAACTATACTAAATAAAATAAATCTCACAAGTTGAGAAAAAAAATGGCTCGCATGCCATAAAACCCTAATTAATTATTACAATTAATTGATCAGCTCGCAGGCCGTAAACCAAACCACAAAAATTAAACATCCACATCAAACCACATCCAAAGGCCATATCCAATCACCATGCGATTTGCACATAAATATTTAAAATCCAATTTTAACGCGCTTGGTCAATTTTATTTGATTTTAGGATTTCTAGGGTTAAAACGGTCCATGGGCCCAACAATCAAATTGCCCAGGCCAAAAAAGGTGAACCATAAGGCCCTAGGGCCGGCCCGGCCCATAACCCGCACGCCTAGGCCGCGGGCTAGGGCCGCCCGGCACCTAGGGCAGCCAATCTTGGGCGGCAAGCAAGAGGGGCTTTCCCCTAGGGGGCCGAACCTCCTTCAGGGAGTTGTTTCCAAAACAACTCCCTTCCTTGGTGCCCAAGTTTGGTTGTTTCCTTGTTTTGGAAGAACTCCTTCTTCCCCAAGGATGCCCAAACCCTAGATCTAAGATCCTAAAATTTCTCAAACTCACCAATTCATGCATCCAATGCAAAAAATTAGATCTTGTTATGAAAGTTTATTGACAAATTGCATCGCATGCTTGATTTGTCTTGTTTTACGCGATAAACAACAATTTTAAGGTGTAAAACTATCAAAACGTAACACATAAACCACGTTTATGCTCTACGACGTGTGGCTCTGATACCACTGTAGGGTTTTGATTCATGGATGCGCAGCGGAAACAAAATAAACCATGCAAAACCCTCCAAGTATCACAAGTCAAGAGACATAACAATGGTAAGAGAAGAAATCAATAACACACCTTAGGGTTCTCCTTTGATGACTTCAAACGCGAATAGTGTCACGTCTCTACGGTTGATCCACGCCTAGAGGTGAGATCTAGATCCCCCAAATCCATGTGCTAGCTAGGAAGAATGGAGGAGGAAGAAGGAACCAAGCAACAATGGAGTACCAAAGGTGGGGCGGCTACCTTTAGGCCGACGGGTAGGGGGCGGCGGTTCCAAGGGGTTTCGGCCCTCTATGGGACTTGCTCTCTCTCCTAGCTTTGTTCTCTCCTTACTTCTATCAAATAGATGTGTGGTGTGTAAAGAGAAAAATAAGCTAGGAGTGTTCTTTATATAGTCCAACAACTCCTTGTCCTACTACATAAAGAACCCCTCCTAATCCTACTCAAGTTCGGATTAGTCCCTTTCGCAAAATAGTCCTTATCATATCAATACATGGATTAGTTCTATTTGCAAATTAATCCTAATCATGTCCCTACATGAATTAGGCCACCTTGGTAAATCCTAATCATGTCTATACGTGGATTAGTCCAACTTGCATAATAGTCCTACTAAGTTAGCAAGTTGTTGCGATTTGATCCTTTTAATTAATTAATCATATTAATTAATTAATTCCCATGTCTAGTTCAACCCTATATGGCGTGTGACCCCATAGGTTCTATTTAATTGGTAGTAACTATTTACTAATATGGAGCGGCCTCTAGCAAGACATCCATTCTAGCTAACAAATAGAATAGTCATCATGACAAACCTTGTGCAAGTAATTGTCTCATCCCTTTGTCCCAATATCCGGATTGGACACGAGACATACAAGTCACACTCGTATATCCAATCCATAGTTTCTCGATCCTGGGAATAGCCTTATTCGTGCAAATAACATCAATATCCCATATTGATTTATTTGAGTCTGGCCAGACATTTTATAATCACTATCCCTCGAGTGGCCTAGGATACTTGCTCCCGTTATGTGGGAGGGAAAAATTCTATCTACGTCCACTACGATCTCTAAGCTTGCTTCTTATTGTATCCAGTACACGCCTTTATAACTACCCAGTTACAGTGTAGCGTTTGACGCTACCAAAATCACAATAATCCACAACTAGAATATCTAGTGACTTCAAGTCTAAGGATGACAATACCGTTGCACCGCGAGAAGCGCTTGTGACTTAACATAACGTGTATGTACCCTTCTCGGAGATGGGTGAATCCAGTATGCCATTACTCCTAATGCATACCCATGTGTTGGATCATGATATCTCCGTATCAGTCTCACCCCATACTAGTCTATAGATGATTGTCCTATTAATCATTATAATCGACTAGGGATATTTAAGAATATAACACTTATATTCTAAGGACTTCATTCATGTTAACATATCTCCATATCGATAACATAATGAATCGTAAATCCATGAATGTCAGAATTAATTGATTCCCTCTAGGGCACAATTCCAACATCATCCAGACAAAGCCCCTGGATATGATGGGTTCTCAGCAAAATTCTTCCAACATTATTGGCACATTGTGGGTTATGACACTTGCAGAGCTATCAAAAGTTTCTTTCGTTGAGGCTTTATGCTCAGAAGCTTGAATCTTACTCATATTGTTCTCTTATCTAAGGTAAAGAACCCCACTCAGGTCTAGGATTTTAGGCCTATAAACCTTTGTCCAGTTGCTTACAAGATTCTCTCAAAGACTTTAGCTAATAGGCTAAGTGTTGTTCTTGAGCAACTCATGTCTCAAAATCAGTCAGCATTCATCAAGGGGAGGCTCATTAATGACAACATAATGATAGCTCATGAAATCCTCCATTTTATAAAGAATGAGAGATCAGGGAGAGAAGGTTTGGTAGCTCTTAAGTTGGACATGCTCCAGGAATTTGACAGGGTTAATTGCAGCTCTTAAGTCTGCTAGGGTTAAAGGTTCTCCTCTCGCTGTCCCCCAGTTACTCTTATTCTTTTCATGCTAGTCCTTGATTCTCTTCATTTCTCGGTCTATCAAGGCAGGAAACTAAATTCAGTCTTCTCTTCCTAACTCTCAGTGGCCACTCTCGCGCACCAGACCCTGTCTGTAGCACTCCAAGTTCATGAATCCGATCATGCATAAACACTAAAAACAGATGACATAGTAATAAAAAAAATCTCTACTGCATTAAGACTTAAACAGTCATGAATCCAAAGTCGGGATAAAGTAAGTTGCTGAAATCATAAACCCAAGATTCATCGAGAACCTAGGTAAAAAGTTTAGCTAATTTAAAACTAACATAAAGAAAAGAAGAGAATCAAACAGGTGACGGAAATCTATCGATTCCTAGAACTGCTCCTGAACTACAACTTCTGCTATGCTCTCATTCTTGGATGTGATTTTTAATTTTCTGACCCCTAAAACTGCTAGGCAGAGCTGCTTTATATACTGCTGACGTTTCCATATTCTTGTGCTGAAATTCTGTTTTTGTCCTCAATTATGGCCGCCTTTGACTTTTCTGCTGAAGTTTGACTTAAACGCATGTTTTTTTCTTTTCTGCATGTTGACCTCCTCCGTTTGAACGTAGATTCTGCGTTCGAACGCAAACAGCTTCAGTGCCTTAGCCAAATTTCTGCCTTTTATGCGCCTATCTGGATGCTTGCTTTTGAACGCAGCTTCTGCGTTTGAACGCGGCTTTCCGGACTTGGCCAATTTTCTGCATTTTATGCGTCTGAATGCCAGGTCTTGCGTTTTCCCAATTTTTTTCCTTTTTCGGCCTCCGGGTCTCATTTTTTGCGTTTAGCCACCGATCGTGCGTTAGGAAGGAAGTTAATTTGGACTTCAGGGCTGCGTTCAAACGCAAGTCTACTAAGGAGATATGGGACAAACTGGTGGTACAAACTGGTGGTTACCTTTTAAGGAACTAGCCAAGTGAAGCAAACCAAGATCAACATATTCCTTAGATAGTATGAACTGTTCAAAATGAATGGCGATGAATCCATCAAAGACGTGTTTAAGAGGTTTATTGATATTTTCAATAATCTGGAGTCCTAGGGAAAATCATTTTCCAATGAAGAGAAAGTCAGAAATACGTGGAGAAGTATTCCCAAAGCAAAATCGGAACCAAAGACCACTGCCATTGAAGAAGCTCAAGACATGTCCTCTCTCCAACGAGATTATTTATAGGGAAAACTACTCACACATGAGATCTCCATGAGTGAAGCTCATGGAGAACTACCAGAAAGTGTAAAGAATCTGGCACTCAAGGCCAAAGAGAGTGGACAGCCTCAAAACTTTGAAAAATAATTAGATGATGAAGAAGATCCTTTTTCTCTTATTTCCAAGGCCTTGACAAGGATTCTCAAGATGAAGAAGAACATTGGAAACAAATATTTCAGCAGAGACAAATTCAGATCTTCAAGTAGCAAGGTCGACAAAGGTAAGTCCTCTTCCCATGGAAATAAGTATAAAGTAATGAGTTGATTTGAGTGTAATGATGCAGGATACTTGATCAGAGATTGCCCTCACAAGAAAAGCAAGAACTTTCAGAAGTAGGACCATGACAGAAGGAAGAAGGCTATGGTAGCTTCATGGAGTGACTATGGTTCTTCAAGTAAATAAGATTCTGAAGAAGATCAAGCCAACCTATGTCTTATGGCCAAGCATGATGAAGGTTCATAAAAGAACATTGAGGTAATGGAGAATATTCTAATGTCTAAACCTACAAATGTTCTTTCTAAAATTGTGAAATCAATGGTTTATAATGATGAAGACTACTTAAACAAAATCAAGTCTTTAAGGGATAAACAACATGAGCAATTAAAAGAGAATTTGCAATTCGTTTGCCAGAACAAGAATCATGAAATTTCTCAGGCAAAGACTAATAGAGATTTCAACAAAGACTGATAGATATTTCAAAGCATTAGAAACAAATTTCAAAGGCTTGAAAACTCGAGTCAAGGAAGTTGTAACAGAGACATCTGTTTTGGGTGATAACCTTGTTGCTCTAAAACATCGGCATGATGAATTAGAGGAACAGAAGACAACTCAGGCTGGGAAACTTAAAGACTACTTATCTATGGCACGAAGATGGTAAAATCCTCGCACGAAGACTCGTGTGTTTCAACAAAGACTCTCACAGTGGCTGCTAACTTTCGGACAATTTGTGTAATTTCCAATTCTAAGAGTTTTCAAACTTATGGAAACATATGTTGAGACCTAGGGAGTGATTTTGGATGTACTTTTGACTTCAACAATAATTGAAGGGCTGGGAATAGCGTGGAGGAGCTTGGAGAAGAAGATTCATCGTGTATCGTCCCGAATATTAATTTGATTTCTCATACTCTCTTTTTGTTAGGAATTCTAGCATTGTGAACGTTGTTATGAGTAGCTAAACTTATAGCTAGGTTCCTATGGTTGAACCTAGGACATGAACGGTATTTCCGGTTTTTTATGTTGATTCACGAACATAGTTCTTAATGCGATGCTCTAGTTTTGATTATTCTAGTTAACTTGTTTTTCATTCCATATTCTAGCGTCATGAACTAGGATTATTAATTGGTTATGCTTGATAGATCGGGGGATGAAAAGAGTAACCCTAGAAACGAAGTTGACAGGAAAATCCTTTATCACCATGTACCGGGAGGTGACGTGCTAGAATTTGGATCAATACGTGTAGATATTTTTAATGCATGCTAGTTTATAGGGTTTATGGATTGGAAGATGACAACTATGAAGTCTAGTGTAGTCTTCATTGAGATTGAAACTGGCATGGTTTATATTATTGATACTTATTGTGTTGCCCCACATAGAAACAAAAAAGAGAATAAAAAGAGAAAAGGAAAGAAAATAAAAACGCATAAATTTCTGGTACTTCATTAATTTTTATTTCAAAACGCCAGGCTAGTATAAAAGTTTCACATTCTTTCACAGTTGGCCGCGAGAACGACATTTACAACGGAATTGGGGAAATTGAGTGTCTAGAAACTTAGGAGATTTGGGTCAGTTTCTTTTATTTGTGTGAGGGAGTGTGAGATTGGGGTATTTGTGAGTGTGTTGTGATGTTTAGGATATCTCTTCTAAATGACTTATCCTACCATCCTGAAGCCGACAGATTTACATTACACCCAGAGTAAAAGCACGGAAGGTGTGCGTGAGGGATATGTTTGGTTTGCGTGCAAAAGCAGAAGTAAGTAGTGCTCGTACTTGTTTCCTAACCTAGGTTGGCCGCGAGTACTTCCGATCACTGCAGTTTCAGAAATCTAGGGGAATATGAGAGCTCGATTATGTTGAGTTTGAGGTAAAGAGATTGCCAAGTCTCACCAAAAAGAAAAATTGTTTTTATAATGCTTGTACAGTTTTTAAATAAATGCTGTTTCAACGCTCTGGATTGATTCGGGATAGGATGCAGTGGTAGTATATAGCTGGAGTTTGCTCGGGCGAGCAAAGTTCAGTGTGAGTTATCTGTGAGCTTATATTATAATGTAATAATCTGAGTTTCCATAAGATTGAGCACATTCAGCCAGCAAAGCCTCCGTAATATGAAAAAGACAAATTTGAGCTTAATTGTGAAATCTGACCGTTTTAATGCATCATTTCATGTTATTTGTCGAATATAATTGCTTTGTATGGTTGTTCATGTTGTAATAACATGGAAGAATGCTTGTCAGTTGATTTCAGGCCTGAAACGAACTTTTGAAACAAAGAAACGCTCAAGCGGAGTGAAGAGACGCAAAGTTGGAGAAGCTAGAATGACCAGTCTCCACTATTTTCATCATAAGTTGAGTTATAGAAAACAATTTGGAGTGATAAATGTGGAAAAAGAAAGTAGACTTCAATAGCTTTCCAACGATAGGTCACGGAGCGAAATTGGAGATCGGACGAAGAAGTTATGGCGTTTCTAAGTTGGAGTTGTTGCTGAGCTGCGTTGAGACGCAGACCCTGCGTTCAAATGCAAGTCCTGCGTCCCAACGCAGACCCGAAGTCCAAATTAACTTCCTTTCGAACACAAGATTGGTGGCCAAAGGCAAAAACTGAGTCCCAGAGACTGAAAAAGGGCGAAAATTGGCTAAACGCAAAAGCCATTGGTCGTAGCGCATAACGTGATTTATGTGTTACCCTTTATCATTTTTAACATAGAATCATTATTTTTCGCGAAAAAATCATAAGGGTATAATGATGCAAATTGAATATGATTCAAAAGGTAATTAGCCAATTTTACATATCGTATAAATTTGGGCGAATTTCCTTCACATATGATGTGAGATTTGGTGATTTGAAAACCTAGGGTTTGGGCAAAATTGGGGAAAAAGGTGTTTGTGCCTACAATTGAAAATCATCCCACAAGGAAGGGCAATTTTTTGGAAATAAGCCCTGTAGGGGTTTCGGCCCTAGCCGTTTGCCCCTTCCTTGCGTGCTGACCTAGCCGGCGGCCTAGCTGGGTTCGGCCAGCCGACTGATTCGGTCAGCCGGGCTAGTCCAATCAGCTAGGGCTAACCGGGCGGGTCCTTGTGGTTTGGCCAAATGGATTGGTGCGACCACTTGGACCGTTTTGACCCTAGAAAATCCTAAATTCAATTAAAATTCACCAAGCGCATTAAAATTGGATTTCAACTGTATTTTGTGATTTATCACATGGTGGCTGGATATGTCCTAGGTTGTGGATGTTTATTTTGTGGGTTTTTTTTGTTTGGTTTTATTGTAATTATTGTAAATAATTATTTTATGGCATGCATGTCGCCTTCTCCTTCTCCTGTGAGGTCTCTCTATTTAGTACAGATGCTAGCTAGTATTAGATAAATAGATTATAGCCAAGGCATGGAGAAGATGATCAAAGACAAAAGAAACCACAAAACGATGAAGACCCACAAGCTAGGAAGCTTGGACTAAAGATGGAGGCCCGTAGAGATGAGCTTGTCACTTTAGGGCTTATAGATATTCTCATTGACTTGAGAATATCTTAGTCTTAGGGGCCATATTCATACCATGTTTATTTATTTGTTTGTTTATTTATCGTCTTGTTATTTATTTTGGTGTATGGTTGATGCATGCAAATCGTAACAAGATAATAATAAACAAGTTGGATCTTTTATTTGTGATTTCCCAAACCAAATAAGTAGATATGTTGATGGGATCAACAAAACCATTAAAATTGACAAGGAAACCCCTCAAACGATAAATATTGTGTTTTAACTTCTCTTACTTAACACCCGTCATGATCAGGGTCTATTAAATTCGGGATTACCAAAGCAAGGCGATTTAATTCATCATGGTGTGACGCGGCGGCACAAGCAAGTAATGTGTTATTGTTGAAGTAAAAGGTGAAAGGGAACTAGGTTGTTTTAAGTGGATTGAAAAACCTTAGAGGCAAGGCAAATGGGATTATCTATGAGATAGATAAATAAAAAAGTTATTTTCCCAATTCAACCAAGAGTTGCATGGGATGCAATTGGAAAGGTTCACACCTAAACAACTGATTTTTGGTGACTTGCCAAAGCAAGCTCAAAAAGGAAGTGAAATATGGATCTAGGCCCACTAGAAAATGTATGATATTTTCCGCATTAATGGTGAGGGCTATTAATCCGAGAAAAATAGTGGGAGCTATATCTAATAATCTAGCCATTGTTAAACATAGTTAATTATTCTCAAATACTAAAACTGTATATTTATTATTCTGTAGAATTCCAATGGCAAACAACCAACAAACATCGAAACCATCCATTCGTTTTGTCCTTGATAAGGACAATTTTTCGGGAACCAATTTTCTAGAGTGGTACAGAAACTTGAGAATAGTTATCAAGGAAGAAAAGAAGTTGTACATCTTAGACACTCCTCTTCCAGAACCATCAGCTGAGGATGTTGTTCTAGCTACCGTGAGGGCACATCAGAACATTGTGGATGACAGCAATGTTGTGACTTGTCTCATGCTTTGCACCATGAATTCTTAGCTTCCGAAGAAAAATGAGAACATGGAAGCGTACGATATGATCGTACACTTGATGAAGCTCTTTCAGGAGCTGGCGAGGCATGAGCAGTATGAAGTATCGAAAGCACTGTTCAAATGTCAGAGGGGAACCCAGTCAGGCCCCATGTATCCTGTATGATTGGATACATGGAGAATCTCGAGACGTTAGGCTTCCCGTTCGGTCAAGAGTTGGCCACTGATCTCATCCTGCAATCGTTGCCAGATAGTTTTAGTCATTTCATCATGAACTATAACATGAATGAAATCAACAAAACTCTGACAGACCTGCTCAATATGTTGAGGACAGGTGAACACATCATTAACATATGAAAAGTCAAGGTCATAATGATGGTCAATAAAGGGAAGAGAGATCGAGTTGCTTATACCTCTAAACGAAAGAGCAAGCAAGTTGCAAAATCCAAGGAAACGGCCTTAAAGCCTGCTGGGGGCGTCTCTAAGGGCGTATGCACTATTATAGTCAGACAGGCCGCTGCAAGAGGAAATGCCCAAAATATTTGGAAGATAAAAGGCTTGAATTAGTTATTCCGCCACTACCAGGTATTTTTTATAGATGTCAATTTGTCTCTTCATCTTGGGTATTGGATACTGGATGTGGATCTCATATTTGTCGAAATGTACAGGATTTAAAGAGAAGTAGACGATTGGCTAAAGGGGAGATAGATTTACGCGTAGGGAATAGAGCAAGAGTTGATGCATTACCCGTAGGCATGTATGAGTTATCTTTACCTTCGGGACTTATTTAGAATTAGACAATTGTTATTATGTTTCTGCTATGAGCAGAAACATTATTTATATTTCTTGTTTGGACGAGAAAGGTTTTTCTATTAAAATAATGGAAAAGCGTTGCTCCATTTATTTTGATAGTATGAACTATTGTAGAGTGCTTTTGTCTAATTCATTATATATCCTTGATCTTGATTATTCCATGTATAATATATATACCAAGGGGATTAAAACTAACTATTTAAATTCAACTTATCTACGGCACTATTGTTTAGGCCATATAAACAAGAAACGCATTTCTAGACTCCATAAGGATGGATTTCTAGACTCATTTGATTATGAATCATATGAGACATGTGAATCTTGTTTATTAGGACAAATGACAAAGTCACCTTTCAATAAGAAAGGTGAGATGACTAGTGAGTTATCGGCACTCATACATACTGATGTGTGTGGACCGTTTCCCATTCCTTCCAGAGGTTGTTATCTTTATTTCATTACATTTACTAATAAATTCAGTAGATATGGACTTTTATACCTTAGTAAGGCCAAATCCAAATCCTTTGAAAAGTTCAAAGAATTGAATAATGAAGTAGAGAAGCAACTTGGCAAGAGTATTAAGGCTCTACGATCAGATCGTGGAGGAAAATACTTAGGCCAAGATTTTGACGATTATCTAAGAGAGTGTGGGATCTTGTCCTAACTCACTCCACCCGGAACGCCGGAGTGGACTGGCGTGTCTGAGAGGAGGAATCTCACACTGTTGGACATGGTGCGATCTATGATGTGTCAAATAGATCTTCTGATATCGTTTTGGGGACATTCTCTACTAACAGCTGCTTTTACCATTAACCGTGTTCCATCCAAATCGGTCATGAAGACACCATATGATATATGGACTGGGAGGCGTCCCATAGTTTCGTTTATGAAGATTTGGGGTTGCGACGTCTATGTCATGCGTTTACGAACATACAAGCTCGGACCCAAGTCGGATAAGTGTAAGTTTGTGGGATATTCTAAGGAAACGAAAGGATATTATTTCTACAATCAAACTAAGAAAAAAATGTTTGTTGCTCCAACTGGTGTGTCTCTAGAAAGAGAGTACGTCTCTAAAAAGGCAGTGGGTAGACTCTAGAACTTGAAGAAGTTCAAGAACCACAAAACACAGATCCTACTGTAAGTTCACAGTTAGTTCACAGTTGATTTCAAAGCTTTGAAACTAGTTTCAAAGCCTTAAAAAACTCAAAAGCATGGACTGAGGGGGGATTTTTTTTACTCTTATGCATCTCAAAACCTACACACTTGATAATGATATATCGTATGATGTAAAACAAACTAATTATGTTTTATATCCTAAGTTTTTTGCAGGGATTATGTAACTTTGTTTTTGCAGAAAATTTCCTTATCTGCATAGTTGCAGAATTGGAAATTCAAGCTTGCAGATTGATCCTACAAGTATGGAAGGTTTTCTGGAAATTCCTTAGAATTTGAGATTGAAGATCAGATCAAAATCAATTGAATAAATCAAGCATCTAGTCGTTGGAGCAAGCTGTTGAGAGTCAGATATCTGCAGAGGATTTTTAGGAATTTTTGTTTGAAGCTCCATTTATATTTTGCAAATTAAATTGACATAATAGAGAACTGATTGAGAGAGATTCAGAAGCACAGAGCATTACACAGATTCATACACTCTCAAGAATTGAAAAGCATCATTGAAGAAAATCAAACATCCACTCAATCCACTCCAGATCCTGAAGAACACTTCAAGCTTACCGCTTCACTATCTTCACCGTGTTCTTCATGCTGAGAATTTATTTTAATCAGTTAGATAGAGAAGTAACTAGATAGGTTAGTGAGAACCAGAGCCTGGAAAAGAGTTAGGCAATACTCTTGGCCTGATATCTTGGGCTTAGCTTTTGATTAGTAATAAGTTGTTGAAATACTAGAGGGGTTAGATACCTCAGGAGGAGAGTATGTCACTTGGGACCCAACATCATAACAAATCACTGTGTTCATCATCTTGCATTTACAGTTCTTTACTTTTCTTCAT
This sequence comes from Linanthus parryae, assembly GCA_023055425.1. Classification (NCBI taxonomy): domain Eukaryota; kingdom Viridiplantae; phylum Streptophyta; class Magnoliopsida; order Ericales; family Polemoniaceae; genus Linanthus; species Linanthus parryae. Next base: position 67,497,785 of record JALGPY010000007.1, on the reverse strand, counting down.
AACTGATTCAAAACAGATTTTAGTTCAAAGCTTTGAAAGGCTTTTCAAAGCCCTGAAAATTCTCAGTAACTTTCAAACTGTCTTTTTTTATTTCAAATCCTTGAATCTGAGTTCAAAGCATTGAAACACTTCAAGTTCTTCACACTTTTTTTTTAAATCCACACTTTTGGAAAATTTTCCATACTCTATCCAATCCCCCCCATACAGATTATGTGATCATGTATTTGCAAACCTACTGACACGAATTCTTACGTGTTACCACAAGCGCACAGTTTAAGTAATATAGGGCAGGTATTTCAACCTCGAGTTATCGATCCCAAGAGGAGAGGGTTACTGCTTAATTAGAAACTGGGTTTAAAGAGTAAAAACGTAAAAAAGTAAAACGGGGATTTTTGAGATTGTTTTGATCTAAACAAAGTACCCAAAGTAAAAACAGAATTAAACAATCTTTTTGGTAATTTTCTGGTAATATTTGAAGTTGGAAACTTATGAATTAAAGATCTAGGCTCTAGGATATCCTAGGGTTACTCTTCATCTTTTCCAGTTTTTCTCGATTTTCAGAAACACACGGCAGTTTTTTTATGCCAGCATCCCAGTGGTACAATCTCCGCGCAATCTCACGCACCTGTCACTACCCTGCATATTTTCAGGTCCATTCGGTACTCCTGAATCTGCAGGTTTGTTATAAGTCTGCTAGGGTTACAGATTCTCCTCTCGCTCTCCCCCAGTTACTCTTATTCTTTTCAGGCTAGTCCTTGATTCTCTTCATCTCTCGTTCTATCAAGGCAGGAAAGTAAATTCAGTCATCTCTTCCTAACTCTCACTGGCCACTCTCGCGCACCAGACCCTGTCTGTAGCACTCCAAGTTCATGATTCCGATTATGCACAAACAATAAAAACAGAAGACACAATAATCAACAAAATCTCTACTTCATTAAGACTTAAACAGTCATGAATCCAAAATCGGGATAAACTAACTTGCAAGGTTCACCGAGAACCTAGGTAAAAAGTTTAGCTAATGAAAACTAACATAAAGAAAAGAAGAGAATCAAACAGGTGAAGGAAATTTGTCGATTCCCAGAACTGCTCTTGAACTGCAACTTCTGCTATGCCCTCATTCCTGGATGTGATTTTTAATTTTCTGACCCCCTAAAATTGCTGGGCAGATCTGCTTTATATACTGCTGACGTTTCCATATTCCTGTGCTGAAATTCTGTTTTTGTTCTCAATTATGGCCGCCTATGACTTTTTTGCTGAAGTTTGACTTTTCCAACCGCCTCGGAAAAATTTTGGAATTCTGACCTGCGTTTGAACGCAGAGGGTTGCGTTTGAACGCAGAGGGTTGCGCTTGAACGTAGCCTGCTGAGTGTTGACGTAGAAATTTTCTCCTTTGACTTTTCCCTCCTTGCGTTTGAACGCATGTTTTTTTATTTTATGCATGTTGACCTCATCCGTTTGAACGCAGAGTCTTCGTTTGAATGCAGACAGCTTCAGTGCCTTAGCCAAATTTCTGCCTTTTCTGCGCCTCTCTGGATGCTTGCTTCTGAACGCAGCTCCTGCGTTTGAACGCAGCTTTCCGGACTTAGCCAATTTTCTGCATTTTCTGCGTCTGGATGCCAGGTCTTGCGTTTTGCCAATTTTTTTCCTTTTTCGTCCTCCGCGGCTCAGTTTCTGCGTTTAGCCACCAATCGTGCGTTAGGAAGGAAGTTAATTTGGGCTTCAGGGCTGCGTTCAAACGTAAGTCTTGCGTCCAAACGCAGCCCTCTACATCTGAACGCATGTCAGAAACAGCTCTTTATTTGAAACGACGTAACTTCTTTGTCCGATCTCCGATTTAGATGTGTGACCTATCATTCAAACGCAAGTCCTGCGTCCAAATGCAGCCCTCTGCGTCTGAACACAGCTCACCAACAGCTCCAACTTTGAAACACCTCAACTTCTTCGTCCGATCTCCGATTTAGCTCCGTGACCTATCGTTGGAAAGCTCTTGAAGTCAACGTTCAGTTTACATCGGTATCACTCCAATATTCCTTGTATAACTAAATTTATGATCAAAATAGTGGACACTTGTCATTCTCGCTTCTCCAACTTTGCTCCTCTTCACTCCGCTTTAGCTCCCGTTGCTTCCGAAGTTTGCTTCAGGCCTCAAATCAACCACTAAGCATCCGTTTCTGTCAAGACAACATAAATAAACTATACCAATAGATTATATTTGCCAAAGAACATCAAATTATGCATGAAAACGCCCGCATTTCACAAGTAAGCTCAAATTCATTTTTTTTCATAGTACGGAGGCTTATTTGGCTAAAACGTACTCGATATTATGGAAATTAGGCTTAGTACATTCTAATATAAGCTCACTGATAACTCAAAAATGAGAGTTACCACCTACATTCAGTCTTCAGTTGGTATCAGAGCCTGTTATCACTGTACATATCTAACAATCTTGTGATCATGAGTAATGTAGGTGAAGGTGGTTTCTCGCAGCGAAGAGCTGCTAGTAGACCTCCTCTGTTTTGTGGAGACAATTTTAAACATTCGAAGGCCTTGATGAAAATGTTCATCATTTATCAGGATATTGAACTATGGTCCATTATCCAAAGAGGGCCTCACATATTTTATACTGAAAAAGGATGGGATTAGAATTCACAAACCTAAATATTCTCTCTCTACTCACTACAACAATTCTGACCTGTGCCGACCATTTTCTTATCGACAAGCAATTCTGTGTCGACAGTTATATGATTTATCTACTGAATTTGTGTTTGTCGATATAACTTGTCAATACTGTCAACTTTTACAAATTTCAGGTTAGAAAATTGTCAACAATTGGATGCGCTAAATTTTCCCGCTCCCGATAATAAAATAGGTGACAAACATAATATCTAATGACTCACAAATTCGTCAAAAAATCAAAACACATTATTTTGGAGGGTTATCTTAAAATATTATGGCACTACCAAATTGTTGAAGGGAGGGAAAATGAATATTAAGAAAAAAAATATCCCTCTCAAATTTTTTTTGAGGTAACCCTCTCAATTAATTGAGTTACAATAGAAACACTCCAGTACGGCTCTGAGACACCTCTCTCCGCACTTATCCCTCAGAAACCCTCCCCCGATGCCTCACCGCCCCTCCCTCTTCTTCCTCTCTCTCATCCCCGCTCGCCCTCGGATGTTATTATCCATTCCCTTCAACCGAAAGCAAGTTAAAATCCTCAGAGGTCGTCTCTTCGCTCGCCCTCGCCTTCGCCGTTCGCCTTCGGATCTCTCTCTTGCGCTGATGAAGCACTAACCAGTAACAGGTAATCTCTCTCCTCTCTGTAATTGCCCTCGGATCTTTACGTTTGCAAATTTCGGTTGTGGAATTAGGTCTAATCGAATATTTCCACTGGATGTAAAAATTGGGGCACGACGGTGCTTTCAAATTAGGGCTAATTGATTTGTTTTCTGATTTTTTTGTAGGATTTTACTGATGTAGTTATTCTAACGACACAGGGATTATAGCTCCCACGTTCTCACCTCTCGCCGCAGCACTCCATCGGAATCACTTCTTTTGCCGGTTGGATGCAGGTACGTCTTTCTTCGCATCCTGATACTCCTCTTTGTCTTCTTCGTCTTCTAACGATACATGTTTAAAACAGGTTTGACTTGGTGTTTATTTTTTCCGCCATCTCATCTATCCCGCTCGAAATCGCTGAAAACATTAGATCCAGGTTCGACTTGGTGTTGTTTTGCTGGATTGGAATCACTATATGTTAACAGAAAATAGACACTGAATCGTGGAGTTACCCCTTCATTCAGATTCAGGTTTGTTCACCTTTTTTTGTTTGATGTCAATTTCAGGGCCTGGAAGTAGTTTCTAATCGAGTATCAAATTGCTAATTGGTAATACTTTTCATAAGATTGTGGGTTGCCAGTTTCGTTTTCATTCAAATAAATAGGAAAGAGAGCAGTTCGATAGGTTTGTGCTATGGACTTTAGGCATTGGTTGTAGCAGTTTGATGTGGGTTTTCAGTAGTGGTTTACTGACGGATAACGATGGAGAGGGCTATGGCGCCCCTGTACACCATCTCTCAGGTGAATACATCAGTTTTACTTCACTTTCAATTTGCTGGAGACCTGATGTTATCTGTTTGTTTTTCAATCTCTTGTTTAACCTTTTGATCATTGATTTGTGTTTTTGCATCTGTTGTTTCTTTGTTGTGACCTATCATAATTTCATTCTCTCCAGAGTCCTCTCGATCAAATACTTATTAGAATATAATTGACTGTTGATTTTTTTTATTCTGGACCTGAGAGTTTATGTTGCAATGTAAAGCACCATATCAGGTAGGAACAAGCAAATATATGTTTTCTCTTATGAAGTGCATTAAGTTGTCTATCATTTTCTTACTTTGATTGTTGGATATCAAATACACGAAGTGTGCATTATAGCTATGAGTCATAAATTTATAGCAATAACTAATTTATAGCTCTGAGGTAAAGCTTCTTGTGAAATCAGTGACACTCTTAGGACACATGAATACAAGCAGCCATTTAGGTCATTTGGACTTGGAGTGAAATAAATGTAGTGCCTTCAAGCACACTGGACTTGGAATGAAATAGAGGTGGTGCCTTCAAACATTGGATGAGGGTGGATTGGGGTGGTATTCTATGGTGGGATAAATGTAGTGCTTCCATACTAATGTTTGTCACATTAGGAATAGTTGCTCGCGGTAAAATTTTGCATTCTATCTCTGACTTTTCATGCTAAAACAATATGGCCCACTTTATTAGAATACAGCATAGCCAGAAGATTGATGAGCATATGGTTGCATATCATGCTATCTAATTTAGCTGCTAAAATAGTTGGATTATCATTACCAGGTTCAAGTGCATAGATTTGGATGGTAACGGGATTGTGACAAGAAATGAAATGCAATTCTTCTACGAGGAGCAATTGCACCGAATGGAATGTATGGCCCAAGAGCCTGTGCTTTTTGAGGATATATTGTGTCAAATGATTGACATGATAGGACCAGAGGTTTGCTATTTCAGTTTCCTATATTGTGATAGATCTGTTATATATTGCCTTCTCTTAAGACATCCTACTGAAGTAATTTTGAAGTTGCCCTATAGTGGCCCTGGTATTATTACTCTTTGGTCTTTCCTAGTCGAGTTGGTATTTGACTTGTGTGTTTGTATTGTTGTTTCATATACCTAAACTTGTTACTACTACTACTATTACTTTTTCCAAAGCATTATCATGTTATTCAGGCGCTATGCTTCTTTGTTGCAGAATGACAGCTATATTACACTTCGCGACTTTAAAGGGAGTAGACTTTCAGGAAGCGTTTTCAACATCCTTCATCGTGGAACTCAGCCTATTGGAATATGAAATGCTGAAGTTTCCTCCCTCATTGCTGGCTGCAGCTGCTGTTTTCACCGCCTTGTGCAGTCTCCACGGCTTTAAGCAATGGACCAGTCTCCACGGCTTGAAGCACCAACCTAAGACTTTGTTCCTGACTTGCTCAGTTTTTGCAGCCTACCAGAAGAGTGATGGCAAATGTAATTTGAGGTTAGTCTTAGTTTGAATCTAGCATATCCAGCTTGTGACCTATCTGTCATATTGTTCAAGGGGTCTTCTTATAGGGGTTTCTTAGCATTTCATGCTCTCTGAAACCATGAAAATCATATGCTTTGTGTATGAATATTTGCATACTTTGTCTGAATGCTTAAAATAAGTTTACGAATTTAAATTATGTCATCAATTATAGTGTCTTTAGGAATCAAGTATGCAGTGACTTTACATATGAATATTTGCAGGGGTTCGTGAATGGAGTACGTTAGCTTTTTGGACCAGGTGTTCGTGAATGAAGTGCTATATATAGTTCATGCCACGGAGTTTTGGATCCACTATGTCTACTACGTCTATTATTTCTGTTAACTAGACTAGAATCTCGAATGACTTTGTGTAGTTTTTGAACTAAGCTCTAATCTTATGTAAAATGCCAATTTATGGCATCTTGTTTATGTTTGGTAGCATGTTTGGATGGTCTTCAAAAGTGTTTTTTTTTATTAACTTGTGATAAAGGTGACAAGCACGAACGTCACAAGAAAGATGAAGTACCGACAAACTTCTCTTCTAGTGACTATTATGGATGTCATCTATCTAACTACACATGAATATATGTTTGTCGCCAGTTTTAAAGGCGACAAAAGGACATAGTCAGTAGAACGAAACTACCGACAGAAATTTATGTCGCTGCTTACTCTTTCTGCCGACAAGCAGAACGTTTGTCGGCTATCATTCCAACGAAGGAGCTATTGTGACTACGGTTCGACAAACCAATTTCTGTCGGTAGAATATCTGCCGACAAATTTAGGCTATCTACCGACAAATTTTGCTGTCAACGGAGGCAGTATTTGTTGTAGTGACTACTGAATTAGAAAAAATTTCAAAGAATTATAGATCTATGAATCTCTTATATTGTGCTTTTAATGCAGATGAGTTCAACAAGATATCTACATGCAAGAATATTAAGGAGATATGGGACAAACTGGTGGTTACATTTTAAGGAACTAACCAAGTGAAGCAAACCAAGATCAACATATTCCTTAGATAGTATGAACTGTTCAAAATGAATGGAGATGAATCCATCAAAGACATGTTCAAGAGGTTTATTGATTTCAATAATCTGGAGTCCTTGGGAAAATAATTCTCCAATGAAGAGAAAGTCAGAAAGACGTGGAGAAGTCTTCCCAAAGCCAAATGGGAACCAAAGACCACTGCCGTTGAAGAAGCTCAAGACATGTCCTCTCTCCAACTTGATGATTTATAGGGAAAACTACTCACACATGTGATCTCCATGATTGAAGCTGATGGAAAACTACCATTAAGTGTAAAGAATCTGGCACTCAAGTCCAAAGAGAGTGGACAACCTCAAAACTTTGAAAAAATAAGAAGAACATTGGAAAAAAATATTTCAGCAGAGAAAAATTTAGATCTTCAAGTAGCAAGGTCTACAAAGGTAAGTATTCTTCCCATGGAAGTAAGTATAAAGTAATGAATTGATTTGAGTGTGGTGATGCAGGACACTTGTTCAGAGATTGCCCTCACAAGAAAAGCAAGAACTTTCAAAAGTAGGACCATGACAAAAGGAAGAAGGTTATGGTAGCTTCATGGAGTGACTCTGATTCTTCAAGTAAATCAGATTCTGAAGAAGATCAAGCCAACCTATGTCTTATGGCCAAGCATGATGAAGGTTCAGAAAAGAAACTTGAGGTAAAGGAGAATATTCTAATGTCTAAACCTGCAAATGCTCTTTCTGAAATTGTGAAAACAATGGTTTTTATTGAAGAAGACTACTTAAATGAAATCAAGTCTTTAAAGGATAAACATCATGAGCAAGCAAAAGAGAATTTGCAATTCGTTTGCCAGAACAAGAATCTTGAAATTTCTCTGGCAAAGACTAATAGAGATTTCAACAAAGACTGATAAATATTTCAAAGCTTTAGAAACCAATTTCAAAGCCATGAAAACTCGAGTCAAGGAAGTTGTAACAGAGATATCTGTTTTGAGTGATAACATTGTTGCTCTAAAACATCGGCATGATGAATTAGAGGAACAGAAGACAACTCAGGCTGAGAAACTTAAACACTCTAAGAAGGTTATGAAAAACTTGCTAGATCTGAACATAATGTCAACTTGATTCTTGGAGGAAGTTTGCACTCTGTTCACAAAACTAGTATTGGATATAATCCAGACTTTCCAAGAAAGAACAATACCAGATTTGTGAAATCAAGTAGCAAACCTTCTCCAAAATGTTTTCACTGTGGCAAGATCGGTCATGTAAAGATGACATGTCCCTTCAGAAGAAGAGAACTTCGCATCATGAGGAACACTTTTCCATTCCATATTAAGGGAAAGGTGAGACAAATTTGGGTTCCTAAAGGGGTAAAATCACCTAAAATGGTTGATCCTGAATATCAATTCAAATATCACACTTTTTCTAATGTCCGGATAAGGCAGTGAATGGTGTTTGCAGGTTGTCACCAAGAGACAAGAATAGGATTGGATTATGGATAGTGGTTGCTCCAGGCACATGAGTGGAAAAAGTTATTTATTAACTGAACTGAGAGAACAATCAGGTGGAAGAATCACACTTGATGACAAAGATAAATACAACATCATAGGAATTGGTAAAGTTGGTAATGGTGTTGAATTTTCTAGGAAGATGAAGTACATGATTGAGAGTGTTTTCAAGAGCATCAATCTGATTCATGTGGAATAGGACATGCCAGCTTAACATTGTTCAAGCAAGTCAGAATCTACCAAGGAACCTGTGGCAGATTCTGGGGATAAGGGTGTTGGAGATAAAGAAGCTGTGAAAAAGGCTGCTGAGGGTAAGGAACCTGGTGATGAAGACAGTATTGACTCAGGATTGCTACTCAATGAAGCTCTGCAGCAGAAGAAACAGAAAGGAAAACCTCGGGATCTTGTTACTTCAGATGACCTGTTTGAGGAAGATGTGGTATCTGATAAGCCTGGTGAGGATGTTGCACAAGAAGATGAAGAAGGGGATGAAGAAAGTGACCAAGATGATTTTGCAGGAGCTATGACAGATGGAGATCACAAGCCTTGAATCCTGCCTTTCTTTCTTTCTTCCTTTCAAAGACTTGAAACTAGTTTTCACACCTTTGAATTTATCTTGCCTCTTTCAAAACTATTTTAGTTTTTCAGGTTTTAAATTAAGTCAATCCAACATTTTCTCACTTTTTTGATGAAAGTCAAAAAGAGAGAGAAATGTAGATACATTATTATCTGGTGGTTGTGGTGAGATCTGGTTTGATCAATGGAAGATTTTGAATTTTTAGTGTGAATTTCTTATTTTTCCGGGTTATTAAGCTTGACTTTTAGTCTGCTCGTATAGTTCTTGTTACTGCTATTTGATTATGATCTTATATAACTGTTTGTGCTATGCTACTAATGTCTATCTTTTGCAGAAATACAGTTCAAATAGAGTTATTGGTTTTGTCTTTCATTAACAGGGAGATATTAAGTTCACAGTTGGTTTCAAAGCTTTGAAACTGGTTTCAAAGCCTTGATAAACTCAAGAGCATGAACTGAGCATGAACTGAGGGAGAGCTTTTTACTCTTATGCATCCCTAATCCTATACCCTTGATCATGCCATATTGTATGATGAAGGACAAACTTATTTTGTGTCATATCATGCCTTAATATCATTAATTTCCTAAGTTGTTTTGCAGGGATTATCTAACTTTGTTTTTGAAGAAAGTTTCCTTATCTGCATAGTTGCAAAATAGGAAATTCAAGCTTGCAGATTGATCCTACAAGTATGGAAGATTGTCTGGAAATTCCGTAGACTTGGAGATTGAATATCGGATCACAATCGATTCAATAAATCAAACGGCTAGCCGTTGGAGCAAGCTATTGAGAGGCAAAGATTTGCAGAGGATTTTTAGGGATTTCTGTCCGAAGCTCCCTTTATATTCTGCAATTCAAGTTGACATAATAGAGAATTGAATGAGAGAGATTTATAAGCATAGAGCATTACACATATTCATACACTCTCACGGATTAACAAGCATCATTGAAGAAGATCAAGTATTCACTCAATCCACTTCAGATTCCAGAAGAACACTTCAAGCTTACTGCTTCATTGTCTTCACAGTGTTCTTCATTCTGAGATTTTATTTGTATATCATTTGCTATATAATTTAATTATATTTATCGTGAGTTGCTCAAGAGGAACAACAAATAATTCTTATTGAATTAGTTAGCTAGAGCAGGTAATAGATAGGTTAGTGAGAACCACGGGCTGGAAAGAGCTGTGAAATACTCTTTGCCTGATATCGTAGGCCTAGCTTTTGATTAATAAGAAGTTCTTTCAATCCTAGATGGATTCACCTGGTACAAACTTCATGACAAACCACTGTGTTCATCATCTTGCATTTACAGTTCTTTACTTGTATTCATAACTTCTTCAAAGCAGGTTTCAGTTCAAACTTTGAAAGGCTTTTCAAAGCCTTCAAATTCACAGTAAATTTCAAACTGTATGTTTTCATTTCAAAGCCTTCAATCTGAGTTCAAAGCTTTGAAATACTTAAATTTCTTCACACATTGTTTAAAATCCACACTTTTGGCAAAAGTTCCCATACTCTATTCAACCCCCCCCCCCTTCTAGAGTATTTGGTCATGTATATGCATACCTACATTCAGTCTTCACCTACAATGGAGCATGAGCAGGAACCACAAACTGTTGTTGATTAATCAGCTCAAGTAACACTAGAACTCCGTAGGTCGAGTAGGGTACGTCAGGAGCGAGAGAGGTATGGACTTCTCGTGACTGATCCAGGTGACGTACCACTCAAAGATGATGAGCCTACTACCTATGGAGAGGGGATGAAAGGGTCGGACTCTAAGAAGTAGCTTAAAGCCATGAGATCCGAAATGGAATCCATGTACACCAACAAAGCATGGAATTTGGTGGAACCACCAGAATGGTCTCGGCCCATAGGGTGCAAGTGGGTCTTCAATAAGAAGACCCACATGGATATCAATGTATTTGCCTACAATGGACGATTGGTGGAAAAAGGATTCAGACAGATTCATGGTATTGACTATGATGAAACATTTTCCCTAGTCGCGTTGACCCAATCCATTCGTATCTTACTTGCTATTACACCTTACCACAACTATGAGATTTGTCAATTGGATGTCAAAACAGCGTTTCTGTATGGAAACCTCCTTGATGATGTGTACGTGACATGGCAAGAGGGTTTTGAGGATCCAGAGCATGCAAACAAAGTCTGTAATTTCCAGCGATCCATTTATGGATTGAATCAAGCTTCTAGGAGTTGGAAACGACGTTTTGATGACGCAGTCAAAGATTTTGGCTTCATCAAGAATGAAGATGAGCCTTGTGTCTACAATAAGGTTAATGGGATTTATGTTGCGTTTCTGGTCTTGTATGTGGATGACATATTATTCATAGGAAACGACATTCATATCTTGCAATCTGTTAAATATTGGCTAGGGAAGTGTTTCGCAGTGAAGGACTTAGGGGATGCGGCTTATATACTTGGTATCAATATATATAGGGATCGATCTAGGAAGCTGCTCGGCCTAAGCCAAATTACATATATAGACAAGGTATTGAAGAGGTTCAACATGCAAGAATCGAATAAAGGATTCTTTCCCATGTCGCATGGAGTCACCCTTAAGAAGGCTGATTGTCCTTCCAATCAGATTGAGAAGGCCCGCATGAGTAAGATCCCATACGCATCCGCTATAGGATATATCATGTACGCCATGTTATGTACTAGACCAGATGTGTCATACGCGTTGAGTGTGGCACGCAGATATTAGTCCACTCCAGGGGAGAGTCACTGGATTGCAGTCAAGACTATCCTTAAGTACTTAAGAAAAACTAAGGATGTATTCTTGATATTAGGTTCTGAGGAAGAACTCAGTGTAATAGGTTACACGGAAGCAAGCTTCCAAACCGACAAGATGATTACAGATCGCAGTCGGGTTACGTGTTTGGCCTGAATGGAGGATCTGTGAGCTGGAATAATTCCAAGAAAGAGACAGTTGTTGATTCTACAATTGAAGCTGAGTACATTGCGCGTCAGGCGCAGCAAAGGAGGCTGTTTGGATTAGGAATTTCATCACTGAGCTTGGTGTGGTTCCTAGCATAATGGATCCCATTGCGTTGTATTATGAAAACACGGGGGCGATCGCACAAGCCAAGGAACCCAGATCACACAAGAAATCCAATAACGTACTTAGGAGATTCCATCTCATACGAGAAATCATCGAAAGAGGAGATGTGAAGATATGCAAGATTCCAACAGACAATAATCTTTCAAATCCCCTTACAAAGCCACTTTTTCAGAGAAAGCATGAAGGGTACACTATATCTATAGGCATACAAGATGCACCAGATTGGCTCTTGTGCAAGTGGGAGACTGTTGGAGTAGATTCCCTAGAGGCAATCTTATTTAGTATGAACATTTTTTTGGCCAGAATACTCATTTGTTATTTATGGAGATATTTAATATAATGAAGTCCTTAGATTGCAATTGTTGTTTATCTTAAATATACCTAGTCCATTATATTCATTAATAGGACGATCACTATAGACTAGTATATGGGTAGATTGATATGGAGATATCAAGACTAACACATGGGTATGCATTAAGAGTAATGGCATACTGGATTTACCCACAACGAGAAGGATACATTATGATAGATCAGAAGCTCTAGAGTATTGAATGAGTTAATAAACTTAGGGGGGAGATTTAGTTCATTGATGATGAAAGCCAAATCAGAAGTTTGAAACAACACTAAATATCACAGCTTCAATGCTTTGAGATATTCTAGTGTTCACTTGATTATACTGTGGCTTACATGTTTCTGTGTTTGCAGGCTTATTGATTTGGTTTGAAGATTCAGTTCTTCATTCACTAATGAGTTTTGCAAATCTTATTGGGTATTTTTTTGGTTGATATAACACAGATTGCCGGATTGAGCATCAAGGCTCACATGTGTGAACTAGCAGTCAAAGCTCCAAAGCTTTGAGATTTTCTGATGACTATATACTGCTAAAATGATCTAACTAAATCTATGTATGCCGGAGGAATCAGTTGGATTCAAAACTGAGAATTGAGTTATTATAACTCTTTATTATGTGTGTTATATTGATTCATAGTTATATCTACTCAGTTGGATTTAGAAACTGAATTTAACCAAAGGAAAAATAAGCCCAGTTTCTCAGGAGCTGTGTGTCTGTGACAGATTAGATCTTGTTGCTATTTGTCTAGATGTTGTTTTATCTTTGTTGCTGAGTGTGTGCATGTTTGTAGGTCGTTCCAACGTTCATAAACAACTCAGATAGCTATCCAAGCATAGTTGTTGAAAGAAGAATATTTGGGGAGAGGATTTATAGGAAATCAGTTCCTAAAATCTCTCAGAGTTGTTGCAGACTGTTGATAAAAGATGAGTTTGAATTTCAAACGGAAAGAGACATAGAGAGAGTCTAATTAATGTGGGTTTTGAAGAGATTTACAAACAAGAGAGATCAAGTTACAGAACTCTTCAAACATTCAGGCCAATCAACACTTCAACATAAGAAGATCATTCATCAAATCAGAAGAACTCTTCCAAGCTTCATCATCTCATCTTTTTCTGAGTTCTTCTACTTGTATTGAATTGTATCATTCATTCTACCTTTCTAAAACCTCACAAAACTTAGTAGTTTAGCTGTTCAAGCGAACAACAAGAGGTTCTTATTGTTTCAACAGGTTAGCTGGTAACTAGATAGGTTGGGAACCTCAAGTTGTATAAGTGTATGGTAGCTCACTTAGGCTTGAGATATAGGGCTAAATCAGGGTGATTAATAAGAAGTTGTGTTGATATCCTGGATGGATTAGATCCCTCAGGCAGAGACTAGGTCCAATTGTGACTGAACTCTGTAAAAATCCATGTCTCTCTCTTATTTATTTTGTTTCTTTTCATTCCAGTAATGAACATGCAGTTCCAAGGCTTTGGAAGATTTCCAATCTCAAAGCTTTGAAGCTTTTGTGTGCTGCAGTTATATCTCAAGCATCTCCAATCTTTTGCAAAGCTTTGAGATATCAACTGCACAACTACTTAGAGTTTTAAAATAATTGTTTTGAGAGTAAGTTTTCATACTCTATTCAACCCCCCCCCCCCTTTCTAGAGTATTAGATCATGTTATTCTACTTGTATTACAAACTTTCAATTGGTATTAGAGCTTTGGTCACTGTTTAAAGATCTGATAATCTTGTGACAATGAGTAATGAAGGTGATGGAGGATTCTCACTGTCATGCTCGATTGTTGTTAATGGTCCCAACTTGTTCTACACTACTTCCGATGGAGTCAGGACTATCATATCAAAAAAAGATCTCTCATCTTTTGAACTTGAAAGGTATCCAAGAATTACAAAGCTTTGAAGTTATTATATTGCGCTCTTAGTGCAAATGAGTGTTGGAATAGATGCCCTAGAGGCAATCTAGTTTAGTATGAATTATTTGTGGCTAGAAATTCATTTATTATTTGTTGGATATTTAATATAATGAAGTCCATAGATTTACAATTGTGTTGTTTTTCTTAAATATCCCTAGTCAAGTATAATGATTAATGGGACAATCATCTATAGACTAGTATGGGGTTGGATTGATATGGAGATATCACGATCCAACACATAGGTGTGCATTAGGGAATGTTGCACTGGATTGACCCATCTCCGAGAAGGCTACATACACGTTATGTTGAGTCACAAGCGCTTCTCGCGGTGCAATGGTATTGTCATCCTTAGACTTGAAGTCACTAGATATTCTAGTTGTGGATTATTGTGATCTTGGTAGCGTTAAACACTACACCGTAACTGGGTACTTATAAAGGCGTGTACTGGATACAATAAGAAGCAAGCTTAGAGATCGTAGTGGACGTAGATAGAATTTGTCCCTCCCACATAACGGGAGCAAATATCCTAGGCCACTCGAGGGATAGTGCTTATAGAATGTCTGGCCAGACTCAAATAAATCAATATGGGATATTGATGTTATTTGCACGAATAAGGCTATTCCCATGGATCGAGAAACTATGGATTGGATATACGAGTGTGACTTGTATGTCTCGTGTCCAATCCGGATATGGAGACAAAGGGATGAAACAATTACTTGTACAAATGTTGTCAAGATGACTATTCTATTAGTTGGCTAGAATGGATGTTTTGCTAGAGACCGCTCCATATTAGCAAAATGTTGCTACCAACTAGATAGAACCTATGGGGTCACACGCTATATAGAGTTGAACTATATTTGGGAATTAATTAATTGGATTAATTAATTAGAAGGATCACTTTGCAAACCCTTGCAAACTTAGTAGGGACTAATTTGCAAGGAAGGGACTAAATTGAATTCTAGTAGGACTAGAATAAGTCCTTTAGGTAGTTAACAAGGAGTTGTTGGACTATATAAAGTACCTTCCTTCCTTCCTTCCCATAGATAACTTATGCTCATTAAGTGAACATAACAAGAGTGGGAGAGAACAAAAGGAGAGAGAGCAAGCAACAAGGAGGCTCGACCGCCCCTTGCCGCCGCCCCGTCCCCGTCGTCCAAAGGAGGCCGAGACCCTCCTTTGGGTCTCGTTTTGCATGATTTCTTCTTCCTCTTCCTCTTCCGAGCTAGCACCAAGGAGTTGGGAGATCTAGGATCAACTCTAGGCGTGGATCAACTATAGAGGACGTGACATAATTCGTGTTTGAAGTCATCAAGGAGAACCCAAAGGTGTGTTTATGATTTCTAACCCTTACCATCGTTATGTCTCTTGACTTGTGATCCTTGGAGGGTTTTGCATGGTTTTATGTTTGATTATGCTTCCGTTGCGCAATCCATGAATCAAAACCCAACAGTGGTATCAGAGCCACAGGTCGTAGAGCATAAACGTGGTTTATGTGTTACGTTTTAGTTGTTTTACACCTTAATTTGATTTTTTATCGCGTAAAACAAGACAAATCAAGCATGGGATGCAATTTGTCAATAATTAATCATAACAAGATCCAATTTTTGCATTGGATGCATGAATTGGTGAGTTTGAGAAATTTTAGGATCTTAGATCTAGGGTTTGGGCATCCTTGGGGAAGAAGGAGTTCTCCCAAAACAAGGAAACAACCAAACTTGGGCACCAAGCAAGGGAGTTGTTTTGGAAACAACTCCCTCAAGGAGGTTCGGCCCCCCTAGGGACCGCCCCCCTTGCTTGCCGCCCAAGCTTGGCCGCCCTAGGGGTCGGGCGGCCCTAACCCGCGGCCTAGGCTTGTGGGTTTTGGGCCGGCCCGGCCCTAGGGCCTTGTGGTTCACTTTGTTGGGCCCGGGCAATTTGATTGTTGGGCCCATGGACCGTTTTAACCCTAGAAATCCTAAAATCAATTAAAATTGACCAAGCGCGTTAAAATTGGATTTTAACTGTTTATGTGCAAATCGCATGGTGATTGGATATGGCCTTAGGATGTGGTTTGATGTGGATGTTTAATTTTGTGGTTTGGTTTTACGGCCTCCGAGCTGATCAATTAATTGTAATAATTAATTAGGGTTATATGGCCTGCGTGCCATTTTTTTTCTCAACTTGTGAGATTTATTTTATTTAGTATAGAAGTTAGCTAGTGCTAGATAAAGTAGATTGTTAGCCAAGATTGAAGAAAAGAAGCCCAAAGCCAAAGAAGCCACAAAAGATGGAGCATGGAGCATGGAGCATTCCACAAGACTATGAAGGATGGACCAAAAGATCAAGACGCATGGAGATGTGTTTGTTTTAGGGTTCATAGATAATTCCATTGGCTTGGAATTACCTTAGTCTAGAAAAGGCCATATCCACATCACGTTTAATTTCTGTTTTGTGGTTGTTTATTTTATTGTCTTATTATTTGTGTGGTTGGTGTATGGATGATGCATGCAATTAGGATAATAAGATAATTAGACAACCCGGATCTATTATTTGGAGTTGTGCCCAAACTCAAATAGATAGATTAGTTGATATTGATCAACAAAACAATTAAAATTGAATTTCAAATCCCTAAAAATTCAAATATTGTGTTCTTGCCTTCTCGTTATTTAAACACTCATAATCATCATTATTTATCAAGTTCGTGCGTGCCAAAGCATGGCGACTTGGTTCATAATGATGGAATGCGATGGCACGTAACAATGTGCAATTGTTTAGATAAGAGGTTGAACACAACTAGGCTATTAATTTGATTAAGAAACCTAGAGGCAATCAATTGGGATTATCCATATGGATGGATAAATAAGGAGTTACTTGCCCAATTGAACCAAGAGTTGCATATGGGATGCAATTGGAATTGTTCCTACCTAAAGTAGTCAAATTGTGGGTGACTTGCCAAAGCAAGCTCATAAGGAGATGAAAGATGGATCTTGGCCCACTAGAAAATATATGGATATTTTCCGCATTAATATCTTGAGGGTTATTAATCCGTAGAAAAATAGTGGGAGCTATATTTGATAAACTAGCCATTATTAAATATAGTCAAAAATTCACAAATACTAAAACTTGCGTATTTTCCTTTTTGTAGAATTCCAAATGGCAAACAACTCATCGAGTTCACAACATTCCCTACGATCTGTCCTTGAGAAGGACAAGCTCTCTAGAACCAACTTTCTTGATTGGTACAGAAGCTTGAGAATTGTTCTCAAGCAAGAGAAGAAACTGTACGCAATAGAGGAGCATGTTCCAGAAGGTCCAGAGAACCAAACACCTGCTGCCTTAAAGGCGTATCAAAAGCGTGTTGATGACGCTAATGATGCGGCCTGCCTAATGCTTTGCACCATGACTTCTGAGCTTCAGAAGCAACACGAAAACATGAATGCTGTCGATATGATCGAACATCTAAAGCAGCTCTTCCAAGAGCAGGCGAGGGTAGAGAGGTATGAGTTCTCAAAGGCACTGTTCAAATGTCATCTGGCAGAAGGGAACCCGGTGGGACCCCATGTACTCCGAATGATCGGGTACTTGGAGAATCTCGCCTGACTGGGGTTCCCGGTCGGCCAAGAGTTGGCAACCGATCTCGTGTTGCAATCGTTGCCCGAGAGTTATGGACAGTTCATTATGAACTATAACATGAACGAGATCGTGAAACCACTGCCAGATTTACTCAACATGTTGAGGACGGCTGAACAGAGCATCAACAAGGGTAAGGGCAAGGCCATAATGATGGTACAGAAAGGAAAGGGCAAAAGGTTTGCCTCTTCCTCCAAGGGCAAAGGCAAGTCAGTTGCCAAGTCCAAGGAACCTGCCCTTAAGCCTGTTGGTGGCATTGCCAAGGCCGTGACTAAAGGTGAGTGTCACTACTGCAGTCAGCCTGGACACTGGAGGAGGAACTGCCCAAAATATCTGGAGGATAAGAGGCTTGGAATAGTGATTCTACCACCACCAGGTATTTTTGTTGTAGATGTCAATTTAACTGTCTCTACATCATGGGTATTAGATACTGGATGTGGATCTCATATTTGTCGAAATATGCAGGATCTAAAGAGAAGTAGAAGATTGGCTAAAGGAGAGGTAGATCTGCGCGTTGAGAATGGAGCAAAGGTTGCTGCGTTGGCCATAGGCGTGTGCGAGCTATCTCTGCCTTCAGGATTAGTTTTAGAATTAAATAATTGCTATTCTGTGCCTGCTATGAGCAGAAACATTATTTCTATTTCTTGTTTGGACAAGGATGGTTTTATTATTTCAATAAAGAACAATTGTTGTTCCTTTTATTTAAATAATATTCACTATTTTAGTGCGCAATTATTTAATGGACTTTATGTCCTTGATCTAAGCAATCCTGTCTACAACATTAATACCAAGCGGATTAAAATAAATGATTTAAATCCTGCTTATTTATGGCATTGTCGTTAAGGCCATATAAATGAGAAACGTGTATCTAGACTCCATAAGGATGTATTACTAGACTCATTTGATTTTGAATCATATGAGACATGTGAGGCTTGTTTATTGGGAAAAATGACAAAGTCCCCTTTGAATAAGAAAGGTGAAAGGACTAGTGAGCAATTGGCACTCATACATACCGATGTGTGTGGGCCATTTTGCCACGCCTGCCAGGGGTGGTTATGTCTACTTCATTACTTTTACTGATGATTACAGTAGATATGGATTTGTGTACCTTATGAGGGCAAAATCCGAATCCTTTGAAGTGTTCAAAGAATTCAAGAATGAATTAGAGAAGCAACTTGGCAAAAGTATCAAAGCTCTACGATCGGATCGTGGAGGAGAATACTTGAGCCAAGAGTTTGACGACTATCTTAGAGAGTGTGGGATCCTGTCCCAACTCACTCCACCCGGAACGCCACAATGGAATGGCATGTCCGAGAGGAGGAATCGAACCCTATTGGATATGGTTCGATCTATGATGTGTCAAACCGATCTTGCATTATCATTTTGGGGCTACTCTCTATTAAGTGCAGCTTTCACCATTAACCGTGTTCCATCTAAATCAGTCATGACGACACCATATGAGATGTGGAGTGGGAGGCGTCCCACACTGTCGTTCATGAGGATTTGGGGCTGCGATGTCTATGTAAAATGTTTACAATCAGACAAATTGGGGCCTAAATCGGATAAGTGTAAATTTGTGGGGTACCCTAAGGAAACTAAGGGATACTACTTCTACAATCCAACCGAGAACAAAGTGTTTGTTGCTCGGACCGGCGTGTTTCTAGAAAGAGAGTTTGTCTCTAAAGAAGCAAGTGGGAAGAATGTAGAACTTGAAGAGGTTCAAGAACCACAAATCACTGAACCGATTATGGAACATGAACAGGAACCACAAGCAGTTGTGGAGCCACCTGTTCAGGTAACACAAGAGCTTAGTAGATCTAGTAGAGTGCGCCAGGAACCCGAGAGGTATGGACTTCTCGTAACCGATTCCGGTGACACGATGCTCATAGATGATGAGCCTACTACCTATGAGGAGGCCATGAATGGCCCAGACTCTCAGAAGTGGCTAGAAGCCATGAGATCCGAGATGGAATCCATGTATACCAACAAAGTATGGACTTTGGTGGAACCACCCGATGGGGCGCGGCCCATAGGGTGCAAGTGGGTCTTCAAGAAGAAGATCGACATGGATGGTAATGTGATTACCTATAAGGGCCGATTGGTGGCTAAAGGATTCAGACAGATTCATGGTATTGACTATGATGAAACCTTTTCACCAGTCGCTATGACCAAATCCATCCGAATCCTACTTGCGATTGCAGCATACCACGACTATGAGGTTTGGCAGATGGATGTCAAAACAGCATTCCTTTATGGGAATCTCCTCGAGGACGTGTATATGATACAGCCGGAGGGTTTTGAGGATCCAAAACAAGCCAACAAAGTCTGTAAACTGCAACGATCCATTTATGGATTGAAGCAAGCTTCTTGGAGTTGGAATCAACGTTTTGATGAAGTGGTCAAAGAGTTTGGCTTCATCAGAAACGAAGATGAGTCTTGTGTCTACAAGAAGGTTAGTGGGAGCTCTGTAGATTTTCTGGTCTTGTATGTAGATGACATACTACTCATTGGAAACGACATTCCCATGCTGCAATCTGTGAAAGATTGGCTAGGAAAGTGTTTCTCAATGAAGGACTTAGGGGAAGCAGCCTATATACTCGGTATAAAGATCTATAGAGATAGATCTAAGAGGTTGCTAGGCCTAAGTCAAAGTACATATATTGACAAGGTGTTGAAACGGTTCAACATGCAAGATTCCAAGAAGGGAATCTTGCCCATGTCACATGGAATCACTCTTTCAAAGAGTCGTTGTCCTTCCAATGAGATTGAGAAGGAACGCATGAGTAGAATCCCCTATGCCTCGGCCATAGGATCTATCATGTACGCCATGTTGTGTACTAGACCAGATGTGTCATATGCCTTGAGTATGACGAGCAGATGCCAATCCAATCCGGGTGAGAGTCACTGGATTGCAGTCAAGAACATCCTAAAGTACTTGAGAAGAACTAAGGATGCCTTCTTGATATTTGGCGGTGAGGAAGAGTTCCGTGTAAGGGGTTACACTGATGCAAGCTTCCAAACCGACAGAGATGACTTTAGATCACAGTCGGGATATGTGTTTTGCCTGAATGGAGCAGCGGTGAGCTGGAAGAGTTCTAAGCAAGAGACGGTAGCTGATTCTACAACAGAGGCTGAGTACATTGCTGCAAATGGCGCAGCAAAGGAGGCTGTTTGGATCAGAAAGTTTGTTTCTGAACTTGGTGTGGTCCCTAGCATTGCGGATCCAGTTGAGTTGTTCTGTGACAACACTGAGGCGATCGCGCAATCACAGGAACCCAGATCGCACCAGAAGTCCAAGCACGTGCTCAGGAAGTTTCATCTGATTCAAGATATTATCGATAGAGGAGACGTTCGGATATGCAAGATTCCTACAGATGATAATCTGTCAGACCTGCTTACGAAGCCTCTCACGCAGTGGAAGCATGAAGGGCACACTAGGAGTATGGGCATACGAGATGCGCCAGATTGGCTCTAGTGCAAGTGGGAGACTGTTGGAATAGATGCCCTAGAGGCAATCTAGTTTAGTATGAATTATTTGTGGCTAGAAATTCATTTATTATTTATTGTATATTTAATATAATGAAGTCCTTAGATTTACAATTGTGTTGTTTATCTTAAATATCCCTAGTCAAGTATAATGATTAATGGGACAATCATCTATAGACTAGTATGGGGTTGGATTTATATGGAGATATCACGATCTAACACATAGGTGTGCATTAGGGAATGTTGCACTGGATTGACCCATCTCCGAGAAGGCTACATACACGTTATGTTGAGTCACAATCGCTTCTCGCGGTGCAATGGTATTGTCATCCTTAGACTTGAAGTCACTAGATATTCTAGTTGTGGATTATTGTGATCTTGGTAGCGTTAAACGCTACACCGTAACTGGGTAGTTATAAAGGCGTGTACTGGATACAATAAGAAGCAATCTTAGAGATCGTAGTGGACATAGATAGAACTTGTCCCTCCCACATAACGGGAGCAAATATCCTAGGCCACTCGAGGGATAGTGCTTATAGAATGTCTGGCCAGACTCAAATAAATCAATATGGGATATTGATGTTATTTGCACGAATAAGGCTATTCCCATGGATCGAGAAACTATGGATTGGATATACGAGTGTGACTTGTATGTCTCGTGTCCAATCCGGATATGGAGACAAAGGGATGAGACAATTACTTGTACAAAGGTTGTCAAGATGACTATTCTATTAGTTGGCTAGAATGGATGTTTTGCTAGAGACCGCTCCATATTAGCAAAAGGTTGCTACCAACTAGATAGAACCTATGGGGTCACACGCTATATAGAGTTGAACTAGATTTGGGAATTAATTAATTGGATTAATTAATTAGAAGGATCACTTTGCAAACCCTTGCAAACTTAGTAGGGACTAATTTGCAAGGAAGGGACTAAATTGAATTCTAGTAGGACTAGAATAAGTCCTTTAGGTAGTTAACAAGGAGTTGTTGGACTATATAAAGGACCTTCCTTCCTTCCTTCCCATAGATAACTTATGCTCATTAAGTGAACATAACAAGAGTGGGATAGAACAAAAGGAGAGAGAGCAAGCAACAAGGAGGCTCGACCGCCACTTGCCGCCGCCCCGTCCCCGTCGGCCAAAGGAGGCAGAGACCCTCCTTTGGGTCTCGTTTTGCGTGATTTCTTCTTCCTCTTCCTCTTCCTCTTCCGGGCAAGCACCAAGGAGTTGGGAGATCTAGGATCAACTCTAGGCGTGGATCAACTATAGAGAACGTGACATAATTCGCGTTTGAAGTCATCAAGGACAACCCAAAGGTGTGTTTATGATTTCTAACCCTTACCATCGTTATGTCTCTTGACTTGTGATCCTTGGAGGGTTTTGCATGGCTTTATGTTTGATTATGCTTCCGTTGCGCAATCCATGAATCAAAACCCTACAATGAGTTCAACAGAATATCCAACTGCAAGAGTGCAAAAGTGATCATGGATAAGTTGACTGTCACTTATGAAGGAACTAGTCAAGTCAAGCATACTAAAATTAATATTCTTCTGAGACAGCATGAATTGTTTAAGATGAATTCTGATGAATCCATTAAGGACATGTTCAAGAGGCTTACTGACATTGTGAACAACCTCGAATCTTTTGGAAAAGCTTTGTCAAATGAAGATAAAGTCAGGAAGATACTTAGAAGCTTACCAAAAGCCAAGTGGGAGCCTAAGTCAACTGCAATTTAGGAAGCTCAGGACTTGAGTATCTTAGAGCTAGATGATCTGCAAGGCAAACTGCTCACTCATGAGATTTCAATGAAGGAAGTGGACGGTGACATGAGTGACAACATCAAGAACCTGGCACTCAAGGTAAAAGACAATGAGAAATCTCAAAGCCTTGAAAAGTAGGATGATGATGATGATGAAGAGGCCTTAGCCTTGATCTCCAAAGCTTTGGCCAGAATCCTGAAGAAGAGGAAGAGCTTTGGAAACAAGGATTTCAACAAGGAAAAATTCAGATCCTCAAGTAGTAAGGATCAGAAAGGAAAATCTTCTTCACATTCATTTAAACCTAAAGGTATGAATTGCTATGAATGTGGAGATGGAGATCACTTGGTGAGAGACTGTCCTCAAAAGAAGAAAAGCAGGCATTTTTTTCAAAAAGGATAATGATAACAGGAAGAAGAAAGCAATGGTTGCTTCCTGGAGTGATTCAGATTCTTCAACAGACTCAGAATCTTATGAAGAACTGGAAAATCTCTGCTTAATGGCTGAGCATAATGAAGGAAAAGGCTCAGACAAGCATATTGAGGATATGGTAAAGAATATGTTATCTAGTCCTTCAGATGTTTTGCCTGAAATTTCAAAAGTATTTTTTTGAATGAGGAAAGCTACAGAAATGAGATTGGTTCTTTGAAAGTGAAGGTTCATGAGCAAGCAAAGGAGAACTTAGATTTAATTTTTCAAAATAAGTGTCTTGAAGCAACTAAGTCAAAAATTGATAGTGACTTCAAAGCCTTGAACAGTATATTCAAAGCTTTGAAGACACACGTCAAGGAAGTTGTTGATCGAAACTCTCTTTTACCTGATAAGTATGTTGATCTAAAGAATCACTCAGATTATTTAGAACAACAGAAAATTTCATTGACTGAGAAGCTTCAAGAATCCTAGAAAATATTGTTAACCTTTGCTGGCTCAGAACACAAACTGAATCTCATGCTTGGAGGAAGTATGCATTCTGTTTACAAAAGTGGAATTGGTTATAATCCAAATTTTCCAAAAATAAACCAAAGCACATTTGTAAAATCGGGAAGCAGACATTCTCCAAAGTTTCATTATTGTTGTAAAATTGGACATGTGAAGTTAACTTACCCCTTGAGAAGGACAGAACCTCACATTTTTAGGAATACATATCCTTATCAGCTTAAGGGACAAGTGAAACATATTTGGGTTCCAAAAGGAACCACACCACCTAAAATGGTTGATTCTAAGTATGAACCCAAATTTTACACTTGGTCTAATAGCCTGTTAAGGCATTGATTGAATTTTGCAGGATGTCACCAAAGCTTTGAAGGATCAAAAGTGGATTTTGGATAGTGATTGTTCCAGGCACATGAGTGGAGAGAAATCTCTATTCGCTGAGCTTAAAGAGCAATCAAGGGGAACAATTACACTTGGTGAAAAATCTAGGTGCAACATCATTGGTATAGGTAGTATTTGTAATGATTGTGCAAGTTGAATTTCTGATGTTTATTTGGTTGAAGGTCTAAAGTATAATTTGCTTAGTATATCTCAGTTATGTGATATAGGTAATAAAGTAAATTTTGACAAGGAGAAATTTGTGGTGCAAGACGAGAAATCTGGCAATTGCATACTCACTGCTCCTAGGTCATATAATGTTTATGCTTTCAGTACTAACAAGGTTGCTGGTGAAAGTCTGAAGTGTCTCAAATCTTTGAAGGAAGACTCAAAGCTTTGGCATAGAAAGCTTTGCCATATCAGCATGCATACAATGAAAAAACTCCTCTAAAAAGAATTGGTAAGGGGATTACCAATCCTGATATTCAAAGATGGTGAGAACTGCAAAGCATGTACCCAAGGTAAACAGACCAAGAGTTCATTTAAGCCAAAGAAAATTGTAAGTACCTCCAGAACCTTAGAATTGATGCATATGGACTTGTGTGGTCCTATGAGGGTTCAGAAACCCAAAGGTATGAGGTATATGCATGTTGTGGTAGATGATTACTCTATATTTACATGGGTTATGTTCATTATAGACAAGTCTGAAGCATTAACTGAATTCTCAAAGCTTTGTAAGGAGCTTCAAACTTTGAAAAATTTACCTGTTGCATCAACTAGAAGTGATCATGGTAGAGAAATTGATCATCTTGATTTCGATTTATTTTGTGCAAAGCATGGCATCTCACACAACTTTTCTGCACCTAGAACTCCTCAGCAGAATGGAGTAGTTGAAAGGAAAAATAGGACACTTGAATATATGTCTATAACCATGCTACTTGAAAGTAATTTGCCAAAGTATTTGTGGGCAGAAGTTGTTAACACTGCCAATTATGTGATCAATAGATGTTTGATCAGACTATTTTGAACAAAACTCCCTATGAACTTTTCAATTGAAGAAAGCCAAGTGTTTCTTAATTTAAGCCTTTTGACTATACTTGTTTTGCGCATAGTAATGGCAAGGATAATCATGTCAAGTTTGATGCTAGAAGTGATGAAGGTGTTTTTCTTGGTTACTCTCAAACTAGCAAAGCATATAGAGTTTTCAATAAAAGAACTAAGATTGTAGAGGAGAGCATACATATTATTTTTGATGAAAGTACTAATGATTATTTGAGTTAAATTTTTGCATATCTAAATTTGAATAAGTATGAGGCAGATGATGATTATGAAAAAGAGAAAAGAAGCAAAACTAAGTTGAAGGATAAGTCAAAAGAATCTCAAGGCCTTGAACCTCCTGCTGAGCCAAAAACTCAAAGAGACTGAGACTGACAAAACTCAAGCTCCTCCTAATACTGTATCAAGTTCTCAAAGCCTTGAAGGACCATGTACCTGGACACCAAGGAAGAAGTTCAAACACCTATCAGATCATTGTGTAGACAACATCATCTCAGATCCAACCACTAGAACACAGACAAGAGGACAGCTAAGGAATATGTGTGCTTTCAGTGCCTTTGTATCACTTATAAGCCTAAAAATGCAAAGGAGGCACTAGAAGATGCAGATTGGATCATTGCAATGCAGAATGAGCTGAATGAGTTTGAAAGGAATAAGGTTTGGAACTTGGTTCCAAAAGAAAAAACTCGGTTTTTTATTGGAACCAGTTGGGTATTCAGGAACAAACTTGATGAAAATGGTAAGGTTGTGAGAAACAAAGCCAGACTTGTGGCACAGGAGGGTAATCAAAATGAAGGAATTAATTATGAGGAGACATTTTCTCCTGCTTCCACGTTAGAAGCTATCAGATTACTTCTTGCATTTGCATCCCATAAACATATAAAGCTTTTTCAAATGGATGTTAAATGTGCTTTCTTAAATGGTTATTTACAAGAAGAAGTATATGTTGCTCAACCACCTGGTTTTCAAGATGAAAATTTCCCTGATAATGTTTACAAATTAGACAAATCTATTTATGGACTTAAGCAAGCTCCAAGGGCTTGGTATGACAGACTCTCAAAGTTTTTACTTGACACTGGTTTCAAGAGAGGTCTCGTTGATAAAACTCTTTTTATAAAAAATCATGAAAAGGATTTGTTAGTAGTACAGGTTTATGTTGATGATATACTCTTTGCTGCTACTAATGATGCTCTTTCAAAAGAGTTTTCTAGTCTAATGTGCAGGGAGTTTGAAATAAGCTTAATGGGCGAACACAATTTATTTCTGGTACTTCATGTTCATCAAATGAAGAAATGAATATTTGTGCATCAAGGAAAATATACCAAGGACTTGTTAAACAAGTATAATATGTCTCAGTCCAAGGTAGCAAAGACTCCTATGAGTTCATCTTTATCCTTATACAAGGATACCAATGGTAAGAGTGTAAATCAAAAGGAATACAGAGGTATGATTGGTACACTTTTATATTTAACTGCTAGTATACCTAATACTATGTTTAGTGTATGTATATGTGCAAGGTTCAAGCAGACCATAAGGAAAGTCATTTAGTTGCTATTAAAACGATTTTTAGATATTTGAATGGAACCAAAGCCTTGGAGATTTGGTATCCAAGAAGAACTAATTTTATGTTGAGTGGCTATTCAGATGCAGACTTTGCAGGTTATAAGATAGACAGAAAGAGTACTTATGGTTGCTGTCAATTTCTTGGTTCATCATTGATCAGTTGGCATTCAAAGAAGCAGAACTATGTGGCCTTATCAACTGCAGAAGCTGAGTACATTGCAGCTGGTGGATGTTGCTCACAAGTGTTGTGGATTGCTCAACAGCTAAGGGATGTTGATATGAATTGAGAAATGTGCCTATCAACTTTGACAATACTAGTGCCTTTTCAATATCAAAGAATCATGTGCAGCATTCCAGGACTAAACACATAGATGTGAGACATCATTTTATTAGACACCATACAAAGGAAGGTGATGTATCTCTAACTTTTATTTCAACTACTATGAACATAGCTGATATTTTCACTAAACCTTTGCCAGATGAAAGGTTTTCATCCCTAAGGCTTGAATTGGGTATGTTAAACAAGGATGCATTGGTTTAGGGGGGAGTATTGGTTATTATGTGTATTGTGTGAGAAAATATCAAAGTCTTGAGATCATACTTTCCTAAGCCTTGAAGGTATGCTTCAAAGCTTTGAATTTTCTAGCAGCCTTTAAATTTCTCGAAACTTTGACCCACTGTTTCACTAGTTTTGATTAATATGCTGTGTATTTTAGTTAACAATTGGATCATGGAATATTTTGTAGTATCCTTTAGATAATTACACAATATTTTAAAAGTTCAGAGATTTTGACAAAATATCCGAAAATATCTTTTTGAAATCTTTTAAAATCTGATGCGCATGCAATGCTACTTTCAATCAAACTCTTCTATCTACTAAATCAAACTTTAGGGCTTATTTCTCTCATTCTTCACCTCTTTCTCTCTGTCTCTATCTCTCTCTCAAATTCTTTCTAAAACCCTTGAAACCCTAAATCCAATGGAGCGAAAATCAGAGAGGATCAAGCAGCAAGGTTAGAGTTCAGGGAAGAGGATAAAGAGGAAGGCAAATAGGAAGATCACCATTCATGGATCAGATTTTGATGAGACATCAAGTGTTCATGAAACTTCTCCACCTTCAAAGAAGATCAGAAAGGGGAAAGAAGTTCAAGAAGAGCCGAAAATAAGGTCTGAATCTGAGTCAGCAACAGAATAATGGTGAAAACTAAGGAGCAGAGAGGTAAAGATCATGGAGATCAATCTAGTAAGAAGAAGAAGGAGGTTTCTGAAGACAAAGGTGAGAAGAAGGATGTTCCATCTCAAGAGAAAAGGAAGCCAGAGGATAAGAAGACTGATCCACCATCTGAGAAGAAGAGGGTTAGGCACAGTGCAGTAAAAACCAAGAAAGCTTCAGGTTTTTGGTAAGCATATTTTACCTAAGTCTTGGTTTCTTAATTCTTAAGTTAAGGCTGTGTGGATGGATGGGTATGCATCATCAAAAATTTCCTACTGTATTCTTATAAGTAAAGACTTATTGGAGAAATTGGATATAGACTACATTAGGAAATTAAAAAAGTCTTCTGTTAGGAAGTTGTTAAATCCATCTTCTGAGGATATCCTAAGTTAACTAGGCTTTTCTACTTGAATTTGGTTCAAGAATTGGATGATAGCGATAATTTTATCATGACATCTAAGGTTACTGGGATTGACATGAATTTAGACCATAGGTTGTTTGCCAAAATTTTGGGAGTTCCTAGGAAATACAAGGTTAACGAGCATCCAGATAAGAAGGAATGGTTGGAGTTACCTAAGTCTTTGTTTTTCTTGGAGGGAACCCCTAATGGATCCAGACAGTTAACAAATTATGTGTTTAATTGTGAAGCCAAAATATTGTTTTCCATAATCATGATCTGCCAAGGAATTGGTGACAGACAGGGTTCTTATACTTATGTATTTGATCTGTCAAGGGTTTGAGGTTTATTTGCCTACTATTATTATGGAACATATGGTGTATTGTGGTACTAATACTAGGAATCATTCTCTGCCCTATGTCAATGTATTTCCTTTGTCTTCAAACATTTTGGAGTACCTTTGGAGGATAACGAGAAAATCACAACTGGTTTTGGGTTGGTGGATGAGGCATATTTTCAAAGGATTGGGATAGTTCAAACTGGTAAAGGTAAATGGAAGTTCTATTCAAAGTTAACTGTTAAAGAGTTGAAGGAGAAAGAGTTTATCAAACCTAGAGCAGCTGCAACACCTAAGGAACCTGGTAGTTTGGATTTCTCTCAAGTTCTGGAGAGAGTTGAGGTTCTAGAGGATGGCATTGAAAACCTCAGGCAAGGTTTATTTGACCTATCAACTGATTTTGTGAAGTTCAAAGGTTTGGTGAATTCAAAACTGGATGTTATCATCAAGGGTTTGGACTTGGAGAAGATTCCTTCTGCAGACAGAAAAGACACCAGTATTGATTCAGATGAGATCATTGGGGAAGCTTCAAGGTACCAATTGTTCTTTCTTCAAAGGATTTGTTTGATCAATTTGATGAAGAAGCTGGTGGTGAGGAGACAGTTGAGGAAACTGCTGAAAACGAAGCTGCTAAGGTTGATGAAGTTATTGCTGAAGTGGTTGCTGATATTCCAACTGAGAATGTGGAAGCACAAGATGAGGAGAATGACGAGGAGGCTAAGTTGATGTAACTAAATATGTGTATGCAGGTGGAATCAATTCGATTCAAAACTGAGTATTGAGTTCTTCTAA
Organism: Linanthus parryae; assembly: GCA_023055425.1. Taxonomy (NCBI): domain Eukaryota; kingdom Viridiplantae; phylum Streptophyta; class Magnoliopsida; order Ericales; family Polemoniaceae; genus Linanthus; species Linanthus parryae. The sequence continues at coordinate 67,468,268 of JALGPY010000007.1, read as the reverse complement.
CTCTTTATTACCTGTTTTATATTTATTCATAGTTATATCTACTTAGTTGGATTTAGAAACTGAATTTAACCTAAGAAAAAATAAGCCCAGTTTCTCAGGAACAGTCTGTCTGTGACAGATTTTGTTGCTATTTTGTCTAGATGTTGTTTGATCTTTGTTGCAGAGTGTGTGCAGGTTTGTTGGTCGTTCCAATGTTCATAAACAACTCAGTTAGCTATCCAAGCATAACTGTTGAAAGAAGCATATCTGGGGAAAGGATTTATAGGAAATCCGTTCCTAAAATATCTCAGAGTTGTTGCAGTCTATTGATAAAAGCTGAGTTTGAATTTTGAAACAGAGAGAGACATAGAGAGAGGCTGATCAACATGGGTTTTGAAGAGAGTTACAAACAAGAGAGATCAAGTTAAAGAACTCTTCAAACATTTAGGCCAATCAACACTTCAACAGAAGAAGATCATTCATCTGTTCAGAAGAACTTTTCCAAGCTTCATCAGCTCATCTTTTTCTGAGTTCTTCTACTTGTATTGAATTGTATATCCATTCTATATTTTTAAAACCTCACAAAACTTAGTAATTTAGTTTTTCAAGTGAACAACATGAGGTTTTTTGTTTCAACAGATTGTAGCTCGTAAATAAATAGGTTGGGAACCACAAGATGTATAAGTGTAAAGTAGCTCACTTAGGCTTGAGATCTAGGGCTAAATATGGGTGATTAATAAGAAGTTGTGTTGAAATCCTGGAGTGATAAGATCCCTCAGGCAGAGACCACGTCAATTTGTGACTGAAATCTGTAAAAATACATGTGTCTCTGTTATTTATTTTGTTGCTTTTCATTCCGGTTATAAACAGGTGTAGGGTTTTGATCATGGATACGCAGTGGAATAAACAATAATTTATCCGATCAAGACTCTCCAAGGATCACAGAAAGAGAATTCATAACGATAGTAAGGGATTCGTGTTATGTACGTTGTAGGTCTCCTTTGTTGACTTCAAACGCGAATAATGTCACGTCTCTACGGTTGATCCACGCCTAGGATTGAGATCTAGATCCTCCAATTACCGTCTTCTAGCTAGGAAGAATGGAAGAGGAAGAGTAAATCACACAAGGGAGCACCAAAAGGAGGCCCGACCTCCTTGTTGTGGCCGACGGGTAGAGGGCGGCAAGGGGGACGGACGGGCTCCTTTCTTGCTCTCTCTCTCCTTGCTTCTCTCCTACTCAACTTATGATATGAGCATTAGTTGTAGGGAAGGAATCTAGGAGCATCCTTTATATAATCAACCAACTCCTTGTTACTACATAAAGGCCCTCTCCTAATTCTACTCAAGTTCGGATTAGTCCAACTTGCATATTAGTCCTACTAATTTAAAAAGCTGTTGCGCTATGATCCTTCTATTTAATTAATCATATTAATTAATCCCCAATTCTAGTTCAATCCATATGGTGTGTGACCCCATAGGTTTCTACTTAGTTGGTAGTAAGTATTTACTAATATGGAGCGGTCCCTAGTAAGGCATCCATACTACCGAACTAGCAGAAATAGTCATCCGACAAACCTTGTGCAAATATTGTCTCATCCCTTTGTCTCAATATCCGGATTAAACAAGAGACATACAAGTCAACCTCATATATCCAATCAATAGTTCCTCGATCCTGGGAATAGCCTTATTCGTGAAAATAACATCAATATCCCATATTGATTTATTTGAGTCTGGCCAGACATTCTATAAGCACTATCCCTCGAGTGGCCTAGGATATTTGCTCCCGTTATGTGGGAGGGAAAAATTCTATCTACATCACGACGATGTCTAAGTTTGCTTCCTATTGTGTCCGATACGCGCCTTTCTGACTACCCAGTCACGGTGTAGCGTTTGGCGCTACCAAAACACAATATTCCACAGCTAGATGATCTAGTGACTTCAAGTCTAAGGATGAAAATACCGTTGTCACCGCGAGAAGCACTTGTGACTTTACATAACAGGTATGTAGCCTTATCGAAGATAGGTCAATCCAGTATGCCATTAATCCTAATGCATAACCATGTGTTGGATCGTGATATCTCCATATCAACCCAACCGCATACTAGTCTATAGATGATTGTCCTATTAATCATTATAATGGACTTGGGATATTTAATATAAACAACACAATTGTAAATCTAAGGACTTCATTATATTAAATATCCCAATAAATAATAAAATGAATATTCTAGCCAATTTATTGTTCATACTAAACTAGATTGCCTCTAGGGAACCTATTCTAACAGTCTCCCACTTGCACTAGAGCCAATCTGGTGCATCTCGTATGCCAATGGTCCTAGTGTGCCCTTCATACTTGCGCTGAAAAAGCGACTTTGTAAGTGGATCTGACATATTCTCATCTGTAGAATTCTTGCATATCGGAACGTCTACTCTCTCAATAATATCTCGAATAAGATGGAACTTCCTGAGTACGTGCTTGGATTTCTGGTGTGATCTGGGTTCCTTTGATTTTGCGATCGCTTCAGTGTTATCACAATACAAATCTATTGGATCCGCAATGCTATGAGTCACACCAAGCTCAGTGACGAACTTCCTAATCCAAACAGCTTCTTTTGCTGCGCCATGTACTCAGCCTCTGTTGTAAAGTTAACCATCGTCTCTTGCTTGGAACTCTTCCAGCTCACCGCTCCTCCATTCAGGCAAAACACAAACCACGACTGTGATCTAAAATCATCTATGTTGGTCTGTAAGCTTGCATTCGTGTAACCCTTTACACGCAACTCTTCCTCGCCTCCAAATATCAAGATCGCATCCTTAGTTCTTCTCAAGTACTTTAAGATGTTCTTGACTGCAATCAAGTGATTCTCACCTGGATTGGACTGATATATGCTTGTCATACTCAATGCATATGAAACATCTGGTCTAGTACATAACATGGCGTACATGATGGATCCTATGGTCGAGGAATAGGGAACCCTACTCATGCTTTCCTTCTCAATCTTATTAGAAGGACAACCACTCTTCGAAAGAGTGATTCCATGCCACATGGTCAAGAATCCCTTCTTGGAATCTTGCATGTTGAACCGCTTCAACACCTTTCTATGTATGTACTATGACTTACGACGAGCAGCTTTTTAGATCTATCTCTATAGATCTTTATACCGAGTACATAGGCTGCTTCACCTAAGTGTTTCATCGAGAAACACTTTCCTAGCCAATCCTTAACAGATTGCAACATAGAAATGTCGTTTCCAATAAGTGGTATGCCATCCACATACAAGACCAGAAAAGCAACAGAGCTGCCACTAACCTTCTTGTAGAAACAAGACTCATCTTCGTTTCTGATGAAGCCAAACCCTTTGACTACATCATCAAAACTCGATTCCAACTCCTAGAAGCTTTATTCAATCCATAAATGGATCCTTGCAGTTTACAGACTTTGTTGGCTTGCTATGGATCTTCAAAACCCCCAGGTTGTGTCATATACAGATCCTTGAGGAGATTCCCATACAGGAATGCTGTTTTGACATCCATCTGCCAAATCTCATAGTCGTAGTATGCTGCAATAGCAAGTAGGATTCGGATTGATTTGGTCTTTGCTACTGGTGAAAAGGTTTCATCATACAATACCATGAATCTGTCTAAATCCTTTTAGCCACCAATCGGCCCTTATAGGTAATCACATTACCATCCATGTCGATCTTCTTCTTGAAGACCCACTTGCACCCTATGGGTCAAGCCCCTTCGGGTGGTTCCACAAAAGTCCATACTTTGTTGGTATACATGGATTCCATATCGGATCTCATGGCCTCAAGCCACTTCTGAGAGTCCGGCACTTCTATGGCCTCTTCATAGGTAGTAGGCTCATCATCTATGAGCAACGTGTCACCAGATTCAGTCACGAGATGTCCATACCTCTCTGGCTCCTGGCGCACTCTAGATCTACGAAGCTATTGTGTTACTTGAACAGGCTACTCCACAACATCTTGTGGTTCCTCTTCATGTTCCATAGTAGGATCAATGCTTTGTGAATCTTGAACTTCTTCAAGTTCTACAGTCCTCCCACATGCTTCTTTAGACAAATTCTCTTTCTACAAACACGCCGGACCGAGCAACAAACACTTTGTTCTCAGTTGGATTGTAGAAATAATATCCCTTAGTTTCCTTAGGGTATCCGAAAAACTTGCATTTGTCCGACGTAGGTCCTAGCTTGTCTGACTGTAAACGTATTACATAGACATCGCATCCCAAATCTTCATGAACGACACTGTGGGACGGTTCCCACTCCACATCTCATGTGGTGTCTTCATGACTGACTTTGATGGAACAAGGTTAATGGTGAAAGTTGCACTCAATAGAGTATAGCCCCAAAATGATAATGGAATATCAGTTTGACACATCATAGATCGAACCACATCCAATAGAGTTCGATTCCTCTTCTCGCACACGCCATTCCATTGTGGCGTTCCGGGCGGAGTGAGTTGGGATATTATCCCACACTCTCTAAGATAGTCGTCAAACTCTTGGCTCAAGTATTCTCCTCCACGATCCGATCGTCGAGCCTTAATACGTTTTCCGAGCTGCTTCTCGACATCATTCTTGAATTCTTTGAACTTTTCAAAGCATTCTGATTTGGCCTTCATAAGGTATAAAAATCCATATATACTGAAATCATCAGTAAATGTGATGAAGTAGACACAACCACCCCTAGAAGGCGTGGAAAATGGCCCACATACGTCAGTATGTGCTAGCGCTCACTAGTCCTCTCACCTTTCTTATTGAAATGGGACTTTGTCATTTTTTCCAATAAACAAGCCTCACATGTCTCATATGATTCAAAATCAAATGAGTCTAGAAATCCATCCTTATGGAGTCTAGATACACGTTTCTCGTTTATATGGCCTAAACGACAACTCCATAGATAAGCAGGATTTAAATTATTCATTTTAATCCTCTTGGTATTAATGTTATAGAGAGGATTGCGTAGATCAAGGATATATAATCCATTAAATAATTGCCCGCTACAATAGTGAATACTATAAAAATAAATGGAACAACAATTGTTCTTTATTGAAATAGTAAAACCATCATTGTCCAAGGAAGAAATAAAAATTATGTTTCTGCTCATAGCAGGCACAAAATAGCAATTATTTAATTCTAAAACTAATTATGAAGGAAGAAACATCTCGTACACGCCTACGGCCAATCCAGCAACTCTTGCTCCATTCCCAACGCGCAGGTCTATCTCCCCTTTAGCCAATCATAAACTTCTATTTAGGTCCTGCATATTTCGACAAATGTGAGATCCACATCTAGTATCCAATACCCATGATGAAGAGACAGTTAAGTTGACATCTATAACAAAAATACCTGGTGGTGGTGGAATCACTATTCCAAGCCTCTCATCCTCCAGATATTTTGGGCAGTTACTCCTCCAGTGTCCAGGCTGACTGCAGTAGTGGCACTACCTTTAGTCACACCTTTGGCAATGCCACCAACAGGCTTAAGGGCAGATTCCTTCAGTTTGGCAACTGCTTTGCCCTTTCCCTTGGAGGTAGGGGCAAATCTTTTGCCCATTCCTTTATGCACCATCATTATGGATTTGCCCTTACCCTTGTTGATGCTTTTTTCAGCTGTCCTCATTGAGTAGATCTGGCAGTGATTTCTAGATCTCATTCATGTTATAGTTCAGGATGAACTGTCCATAACTCTCATGCAACGATTGCAAGATGAGATTGGTTGCCAACTCTTGACCCACCGGAAACCCTATGTGACCTAGGCTCTCTAGATATCCTATCATACGCAACATGTGAGGTCCCACGGGGTTTCCCTCTAACAGATGAAATTTGAACAATGCCTTGGAAACTTCATACATCTCCACCCTAGCCTGCTCTTAGAAGAGCTGCTTCAAGTGTGCGATCATATCGACTGCATTCATGTTCTCATGTTTCTTCTGAAGCTCAGAGGACATGGTGCAAAGCATTAGGCAGGCCGCTTCATTAGCGTTATCAACACGCTTTTGATACGTATTTAGGGCTGCAGGAGTATTGTTTTCCGGACCTTCAAGAACTTGCTCCTCTAGAGCGTACAGTTTCTTTTCCTGCTTGAGAACGATTCTCACGTTTCTGTACCAGTCTAGAAAATTAGTCCCGAAGAGCTTGTCCTTCTCAAGGACAAATCATATGGAGTGAGATGATTTCGATGAGTTGCTTGCCATTGGAATTCAACAAAATGAAAATACGCAAGTTTTAGTATTTGTGAACAATTTAACTATATTTAATAATGGCTAGATTATTAAATACAACTCCCACTATTTTTTTACGGATTAATAACCGTCAAGATATTAATGCTGAAAATACCATTATATTTTCTAGTGGGCCAAGACCCATATTTCACTTCCTTTTGAGCTTGTTTTGGCAAGTCACCCAAAAGTTAGTTATTTAAGTAGGAACAATTCCAATTTCATCCCATGCAACTCTTGGTTCAATTGGGTAAATACCCTTTTATTTATCTATCTTATAGATAATCCCAATTGAGTGCCTCTAGTTTTTTAATCTTTATTAAAATTACCTAGTTACGTTCAACCCCTTACTTCAATAATTGCACACTATGTGTGCCATCGCACCACAGAATGATGAATCAAGTCGTCTTGCTTTGGCACACACGAACTTGATTAATCGATTTTGTGATGAGTATTTAAGTAAGCGAGAAGGCAAACTTAATATTTCAATTTTGTGGGGTTTTTTCTCATTTAATTTTAAATTATTTTGTTGATCCATATACACTGATCTACTCATCATCCATACACCAACAACAATACTACGACAATAAAGTAAACATCCACAAAACAGAAATTAACGTGATGTGGATATGGCCTCCTACAGTAAGATATTCTCAAGCCAATGAGAATATCTATGAGCCCTAGAATAGAAAATGCATCTCCATGTGCCTCCATCTCTTGGTCCATCCTCTATAGCCTTGTGGAATGATCCATTCTCCATGTTGGGGCTCCTTTAATTATTTGGGTTTCTTTTCTTCAATCTTGGATATCTATTCTATTTAGTACTAGCTAGCAACTAAACTAAATAAATAATCTCACAATTTGAGAATAAAATCAGCTCGCAGGCCGTAAAAATTCTAATTAATTATTACATCAAATTGATCAGCTCGCAGGTCGTAAACAAACCACCAAAATTAAACATTCACAACAAACCACATCTAAGGCCATATCCAACCACCATACGAATTCCACATAAACAGTTAAACCAAATTTTAACGAGCTTAGTCAATTTTAATTGATTTTAGGATTACTAGGGTTAAAACGGTACAAGAAGGCCCACCAGTGCTTGACCGAACACCTTCATGGACCGCCCAATGGCTTTGGGCCGGCCGGCCCCTAGCCCACACGACTAGGCCGTGCGCTAGGGCTTCCCCGGCCCCTTGGTCGAACCTAGCTTGGGCGGCAAGGAAGGAGGGGCGGTCCCCTAAGGGGGCCAACCTCATTTAAGAGTTGTTTCCAAAACAAGTCCTTGCATTGTTGCCCAAGTTTGGTTGTTTCCTAATTGAGAAAACTCATTTTTTCCAATGAGAACCCTAGATCTAAGATCTTAAAATTTATCAAACTCACTAATTCATACATCCAATGCAAGAATTAAATCTTTTTTGGTTGAATCACATTCAACATGCATCCAATATGCTTAATTTGTCGTTTTAACGCAATAATCAACAATTATAGGTGAAAAAAAACAAAAATGTAACACATAAACCACGTTATGCTCTACGACTTGTGGCTCTGATGCCACTGTAGGGTTTTGATCATGGAAACACAGTGGAATAAACAATAATTTAGCCGATCAAGACTCTCCAAGGATCACAGGAAGAGAATACATAACGATAGTAAAGGATTCATGTTATGTACCTTGTGGATCTCCGTTGATGAGTTCAAACGCGAATAATGTCCCATCTCTACGGTTGATCCACTCCTAGGATTGAGAAAAAGATCCTCCAAACACCTTTTTCTAGCTAGGAATAATGGAAGAGGAAGAATAAATCATGGAACGGAGCACCAAAAGGAGGCTCGGCCTCCTTGTTGTGGCCGACGGGTAGAGGGGCGGCAAGGGGGGCGGACGGGCTCCTTGCTTCTCTCTCTCCTTGCTTATCTCCTACTTAAATTATGTTATGAGCATTAGTTGTAGGGAAGGAAGCTAGGAGCATCCTTTATATAGTCAAGAACTCCTTGTTACTACATAAAGGCCCTGTCCTAATCCTACTCAAGTTCGGATTAGTCCAACTTGCATATTAGTCCTACTAAGTTCGCAGGTTATTGCGATATGATCCTTCTAATTAATTAATCAAGAATAGTTCAATCCATATGGAGTGTGACCCCATAGGTTTCTACTTAGTTGGTAGTAACTATTTACTAATATGGAGCGGTCTCTAGCATGGCATCCATACTACCCAACTAGTAGAAATAGTCATCCGACAAACATGGTGCAAGTATTGTCTCATCCCTTTGTCTCAATATCCGGATTGGACACGAGACATACAAGTCACACTCGTATATCCAATCCATAGTTCCTCGATCCTGGGAATAGCCTTATTCATGCAAATAACATCAATATCCTATATTGATGTATTTGAGTCTGGCCAGACATTCTATAAGCACTATCCTCAAGTAGCCTAGGATATTTTCTCCCGTTATGTGGGAGGAACAAATTCTATCTACATCACTACGATATCTAAGCTTGCTTCCAACTGTGTCTGATACGCGCCTTTATGACTACCCAATCACGGTGTAGCGTTTAACGCTACCAAAACACAATATTCCACAACTAGATGATCTAGTGAATCAAGTCAAAGGATGACAATACCGTTGCCACCGCGAGATGCACATGTGACTTTACATAACATGTATGTAGCCTTCTCAGAGAGGGGTTAATCCAGTATGCCATTATTCTTAATGCATACACATGTGTTGGATCGTGGTATCTCCATATCAATCCAACCCCATACTAGTCTATAGATAATTTTCCTATTAATCATTATAATAGACTAGGGATATTTAAAATAAACAGCACAATTGTAAATCTACTGACTTTATTATATTAAATATCCCAATAAATAATACAATGAATTTTCTAGCCAATATATCGTTCATACTAAACTAGATAGCCTCTAGGGCACCTATTCCAACAACAAGGAGCTCCAAATCTTTGAAGCTTATGTGTGCTGCAGTTATATCTCTAGCATCTCAAATCTTTTTCAAAGCTTTGATATATCAACTGCACAACTACTTAGAGTTTTAAAATACTGATTTTGAACAAAAGTTTCCATACTCTATTCAACCCCCCCCCCTCTAGAGTATTAGATCATGTTATTGTACTTGCATTACAAACTTTCACATTCGATTATGTCAATGTCACAACTTTTTCTGGTAGTGACAATAGTGTTGTAATCCTTAGACTTGAAGTCACTAGATACTCTAGTTGTGAAATATCAGGTTTTGATATGATCAAACGTTACATCGTAACTGGGTAACTATAAAGATAGTAATCGGGAATTATAGGAAGCAAGCTGAGAGACGGTAGTGATGTAGAGAGATTTGTACCTCCTACATAATGGGAGTAAATATCCACGCCCACTCGAGGGGTAGTGCTAATGGAATGACTCGCTAGAGTCAGATAAATCAATATAGGATATTGATGTTATATGTATAGATAAGTCTATTCCAAGGATTGAGAAACTATGGAGATATACGAGTGTCAATTATGTCTCGTGTCCAATCCGGATGTAGAGACAAAGGGATAATACACGATAAAATTGGTCACATGGTTTGACGGATCACTGACTATTTCTGTTAGTTAGGTGGCATAGATGTGTTGCTAGACACCGCTCTATGTTTGTAATTGTTACTACCAACTAAGTAGAAACTACGTGGTCACACACCTCATGGATTGAACTGGATTTGGATATTAATTAGTTGGACTAATTAATTAAAAGGATCAAAACGCAACTGCAATCAAAGTTAGCAGGACTAATTTGCAAGGTGGACTAATCCGTGTATGGACAGGATTAGTATTTGGGCAAATATGTAGTTATTAATGAGTTATTAACTATATAGAGGGAGTCATAATTGATTGAAATAACAAATAAAGGATAGAAAAACCAAGAGGTGTCGCCCCTACCTGTCGCCCCTACTCATCGGCCACCAAGGCTTCGACCTTGTTGCTCTGTTTTCCGTGATCCTTCTTTCTCCGTCTTCAACATAGCTAGCACTAGACGTGAGGGGATTCCAGCCTGCAATTCTAGGTGTGGATACCGGTAGAGACGAAGACACAATTCTTCGTAATCACATAAATTAACAAGGTACACGGTTCTTACTTTCATCACATTATGAATGCTACCCTGCGATCCGTGAAGGAATTTTATTATATTCCACTGCGTTACCTGCATCAAAACCCTACAGAACAAACCATGTGATTATATCTATAAATGCGTGAAATAAGGAAGTAACACATAAATAAGCTCAACATACTCAATTGTAAATTCTGAGGCTAATCCGATATGAAATCTGGCTAAAACACTCAATCTTGACACAAATACCCCTCAAATTGTACTCACAGATAACTCCGACTGGGGAGTTATCATATTCTTAAGTAAAAATTAGTTTAGATTGCTTCTTTTATTTTTATAGTTATCTACTATTCTTGTGTTTCTTATTGATCTTGATTTGCTTCTCTCAGGTAGCAGTGTATTCCCATGATCCCTCATAAGCTTGTGCTCCCACTATAAGATCCGAAACAGTTATTCAAAGAACAACGGAGACGTGAGAAATAAAGTATGATGTCTGAGAAACCATTGACACTAGCCCAAATGGTAGAGAGAATCAGAGAGCTGACTGAGCGTCAGGACTTAAATGAGAGACAAATGCCTTACAGCAAATCAGACAAAGCGTTTATGGAAGGATTTGAGACTTATACAAGTAAACATGAGCCGGCTATTGCCACATATTCGGGGTGAGCACTTTGGCCTGAAGTCGTCCACTATCCAGACTATTTAGCAGCAGCATCCGTTTTCTAGAAGGAAATATGAGGATCCCAATGGATTCATTAGGATATTCACAGCATATTGCAAGAACATTAGGTATAGGGATGTTGACCAAGAGGCTGTAAGTCTAATTTTGTTCCCTTACTGTCTCACAGGAGCAGCTAAAGATTGTTTAGAACCCAGAGAGCCAGTGTCAATCACGAAATCGGAACAGTGTGTAGATGGATTCCTCATCAAGTTTTACCCGACTGCTAAAGTGATTGATCTGTAGAAAGAGATTTTATCTTTCCAGCAGAAAGGTGATGAGAGAGTAGTTGAGGCATGGGATAGGTATATGAGGCTCTTAAGGAGATGTCTAAATCACAAGTTTGATGAGAACAAGATATTAGAGGTATTCTACCATGGCATAGATCGAGATGATGGAGAACTACTGAACAGAGAAGCAGGTGGCATTTTTCTGTACCGAGTAGACAAATCTGGGTCATACACTTTGATGAAAGATTGCCAAGCAGGATACTCAGTTATTAGATGACATACGACTTCCAATGTTGTCTGAATTAGGAAAGGAAGAGTGAGAATAATATGCCCAAGCTAGTTGCAAGCCTGGTAAAGAGGGTGCACAAAGATAAGAAGAGTATAGCAGTTGTGGCAAAAACTGATTTTGATGAAGCCATGATGCAGTGCCTGAATGAAGATGTGAGTTACGTGGGGGCAAAATAGCGGCAGAACTGGAACAACAACTACATGACAGGCACCAGAAACCATCCAGGGTTTAGATATGGTGATCAGTCAGGGGCCAACTATGCACCAGGGTTCCTGCATAAGGCAGCTGCACCTCCATTTGCAACACATGATGACGAAATGGATGCACTGCATGATGCTTGATATGGGGCAGAATGTGAATCAGATTTCTACACAGGTAAAGGCAATGGGTGCGGATCTATATGCAACTAATACCACTTTGGGAGCTGACTTAAAGTCTACGAAAATCTCACTTCAATCTTTAGAAGTGCAGGTAGGATAGATTACCACTCAGCTACTAGAGCACCTGGGTCCCGTATGTCCATCACTGAAAATCCTCGTCAGTTGAATGCAATAACAACTCTCAGTGGAATTTCTCTCAAAGACACACCATACCCCACACATGCTCGAGCTAATGCATCGAACGCCAAGGAGCATGATATTTTTTATACAGTGGAAGAAATTGTGATCCCCCAATTAAAGGGAACGAATGTGGAGGAGGTGGAAGCGGAGAAATAAAAGGTGATTGGTTGATTCTATTAGGGTTCCTAAGGAATTTCCTTATCCATTCTGAACTAGAAAGAGAAGAGATGATTATAACGACTTTCAGAAGTTTCTTAAAATATTTAAATAGATTGAGATTAACATCCCATTCGATGATGCTCTAGTTAAAACGCCAACTTAAGCTAAGTTTCTCAAAGATATCTTATAGGCGATGGCGGGTGAGTGATTTTGAGCAGGTGAAATTGACTGCGGAAACTTCTGAATGTGTGATGAATGGGCTACCCAGAAAGATGAAAGATCCTGGTGTTTTTGTGATACCGGTCACCATTTGAGAGACTACGACATTGAATGCGCTTTGTGATTTGGGCCAAGCATCAATCTGATGCCCTTGTCTGTATTCAAGACACTATGTATGGGGGAGCCTCGTCCCACTCGAGTGACTTTGCATATGGCTGATAGATCCATGAGGCGCTCATATGGGGTGATCGAGGATATTTTTGTGAAGATTTGATCTCTAATACGACATGCTGCCTTTTTCATCCTAGACATGGATGTTGGTGAGGTGCCTTTTATTTTGGGAAGACCATTCCTAGCCAAAGGTGACGCCATCGTCAAGGTGAGAAGTTGTAAACTTTCAATGCAAGTAAATGATGAGAAGGTGATCGTTGATGTGTTTCAGGCGATGAAAATGCCTTCTTATCATGACTATGAGGATTTCTATAGTATTGAGGTTTATGATGAAGACATTGATGATGATGAAGCATAGTTGATGTGGGAAGAGATTGATCAGATGTACAAGGAAGAGGGGAATGAGCTCCACCCCCACAAAAGAAGTCCACCGAATTGATGAGTGGACTAAGCTAGAGCTGTGTGAGGAGGGCGAGAATAAATTTTCAATTATTCCTTCACTCAAGTCACCACCCGTGCATGAGTTGAAGTCACCGTCTAACTACCTCAAGTATGCTTTTATTGGTTTACATGATACTTTGCCCGTAATTGTTTCTTCTGGTTTATCTCAGGCATAGGAGGAGAAATTATTGGATGTTCTGAGGAGGCACAAAGAAGCTATTGGATGGACCATAGCTGACATTCAGGGGATCGACCCCTCATATTTTTGGCACAAAATTCGAATTTAAGAAGGCAAGAAGCCAGTGGTTCAAGCACAATGGAGGTTGAATCCAAATATGAAAGATGTTGTGCTTAAAGACGTGATGAAGTGGCAGGAAGAAGGTATTATTTTCGATATCTCAGAAAGCACGTGGACAAGTCCTGTCTAGTGTGTTCCTAAGAAAAGGGCTACGACCGTGGTGGAGAATGATAAGCATGAGCAGATTGCCCAACAGACTGTGATTGGGTGGCGTGTGTGCATGGATTACAGGAAGCTGAATGAAGCCACGCTCAAGGACCACTTTCCGTTGCCTTTCATAGATCAGATGATGGGTAGATTAGTTCACCACGAGTATTACTGCTGTCTGGATGGATATTCAGGCTACAATCAAATAGAAATTTCACCTTCAGAAAAGAGAATACCACCTTTAAACGCCCATATGGCTCCTTTACGTTCTGTTGCATGCCATTTGGGTTATGTAATGCACCGGCAACTTTTCAACTATGCATGATGGAGATATTCTCAGATATAATTGAGAAGAATTTGGAATTCTTCGTGGATGAATTCTCCTTGTGCGGCGACAGCTTCAGGAACTGTCTACATCACTTAGAACGTGTCTTGATTCGTTGCAAAGACACTAATCTTGTGCTGAATTGGGAAAAGTGCGACTTCATAATAATAATAATAATAATAATAATAATAATAATAATAATAATAATAATAATAATAATAATAATAATAATAATAATAATAATAATAATAATAATAATAATAATAATGGTAACAACAACAACAACAACAACAACAAAAAACAACAAAAACAACAACAATAATAATAATAAGGCTTAATTACTTAATGCATAGCCCAGTTTGTCGAAACTATCACATTGCAACCCCCAGTTCTAAAACTAGCATATGGCATTCCCCATTTGAAAAAAAAAATACTTCAATGTCAAACTAGGAACATAATTTAATCATCAAATTAAAAACCGAAGAAAGTATTTACATAAAGTACACATCGTCTATAATACAAACTTGTCACATTGTGTGAAATAATGCCCTCCGAGTATGTTAATTTTGCGATGAAATTTCATTCCCAGTTTGACATTGACGTATTTTCTGTAAATGGAGGATGTAACTAGCTGGTTTCAACTGGGGGTGCAATGTGAAAGTTTCGGCAAACTGGGGGTATGCATTAAGTATTTAAGGCTAAATAATAATAAGAAAATTATTATTATTATTATTATTATTATTATTATTATTATTATTATTATTATTATTATTATTATTATTATTATTATTATTATTCAGTTATAAAGATAACAAAATAAATTATATAGATGACAGGAAAATTTCAGCGTATAATTAAGATCTTTGATTAATTTGGCCGTAGAAGACAAAATATGTAAGACATCGCCCACACTTTCATGTGAGGGTGCTATAGACATGTTACAGTGTATGATCTAACCTACGCCCAGGCCAACTAATATAGACAGCATATACTCTTAGGCCTCGTTTGGGTAAGGTACAAGAAGGGGGGATAAGGATAAAACTGTACCTCCTGCTTCTTGTCCTGTGATTGGGTGCAGGATAAGGAGCAGGTACAAAATTAATTCCCTTATCCCATAGGTACGATTCTCAACTTTTTTGCCTTCAACCTTGTACCACCCCCTAGGTGGTATAAGGTAGGATAAGGAGAGGAGGGTATATGGAAGGTGTTCTGAAATGACAAAATTGCTCTCATATAAATGTATATATATATACATATATATATATATATATATATATCTATATGTGTATATATTATGTGTATATATGTAATATATGTATATGTATATGTATATGTATATGTATATGTATATACATAATAAATATATAATTATATATATGTATATGTGATATGTATACAATATGTGTGTATACATATACATATATATATATGTATATGTATAGATTTGTGTATATATAAGATATATGTATACATATGCGTGTGTGTGTACACGTGCGTGTGTGTATACACACAAACGTGCGTTTGTGTATGTATATATATACACATATATTGTATGCATATCATATGTATGTGTATATATATATATACACAATTATGTTGTATTTATACACACACACACACACATCTATGTATATACGTAGATATATGTGTATGTATAATACATGCATATATATTTATATGTATATGTGTGTGTATATTTATATATATACACATATATATTGTATACATATCATATGTATATTTATACATACATATAAATTTATATTATATATATACATATACACATTATATATATTCATATAATACACACACATAAGTATATATGCATGTATACACACACATATAGATATATACATATAAACACATACACATATAGATATATACATATGTGTGTGTGTATTATGTGTATATATATGTAATGTGTGTGTAATTGTCATTTACACACTATTGATGCAAGAACTAATTGACTTATATCACAATACCTTGAGCTTAGGTTTATAATTATCTCTACTCTAATATTGTCACATTTAACATGTCAAAATGTGTGTAATATTTTTTGTTTGTTTGCAGTCTACAGTGGAGAGCAAAATAATTTTAAGAATCAAGTTCAAACAAGTGGGCCAATGTTGTCATTTACACACACATCCCTGCAGCTTATCCTATCTTATATTCTGCTCTAACCAATCACTAAGAATCAGTACAATCATATCCTGCCTTATACCAGTACAATCATATCCTACCTCTTACACCAGTACAACTCTTATCCCCATTATTATTGTACCTTACCCAAACGAGGCCTTAGGGTTGTAGTTGAGTTGGTCGGGTTTGCATTCGTAAGGATTTGGTGGCATTTGTCTAGAGGTCTTGAGTTGGAACCTTGGGGTAAATCCAAGGGCTGTCTATTGGCCTCTCAACTGTGTCAGCCCGTATTTTCCCAGGCTGCTTTATGTCTATGATGTGGTTTGCAAGCTATTTCACTAGAGCGAGGGTTTACCCAATGCGCACTCAAGGTGTAGCTGTTGTGGTTTCTCATGTCGCAAAAATGAAATATATAAATGTCAGGTTATTTGACATAAGAATTTGTAACAAACGTATTTTCCCAAATGCAATGTAACAAAGCCCATTCACATTGAATGTGAAAAAGGAGCTGGCAAGGCATCCAGCGAGTCTAACTTTAAAGTTTTTATCCATTTTAAGGCAATGAATGTCGCAGAAACAACTTGTCTAATCTGGGGAAGGTATAAGGAGTGAGGAATAGAGAGAAAATGATGCCTCTTGTAACACTCTTGATTGTCAGAGGAGTCGGAGATTATGAGGTTCCTTCTGTACAGGAATCATTACCCTTCCGTACAAGGAGTGGTAACAACACGCAAGTAAAAAAAACATCCAATTACTGATTCTTTACTGACACGGCTAAACTATGAAGTGTATTACGCAAGTACACGATCAAAGTAACAAAGTTGAGTACTCGAGTGACCGTTCCCACGAGGATAGTTAGAATACCGTTATCAGTTAGAACTAGAACTGCATAATTAAATAGGAGGAGAAGTGTGATTGAAGTGCTCACTAAACTATGAATGGAAAATAAGTAATAGAAAAAAATCTTTTAGTAACGATTTTTTTTTTTTTTGGAAATTGCTTACAGTTTTAAGATTATGTTGTAACAAAATAGGTCGCCTCAAACACACAATTGTATTTCTATTTATTCCATGTAATTAGTTGTGTAATCTCCTCTCGATATCATACACGTTATCACATCCATGCAGATTTGTGTATCCTCTCGGTCTACCAAGAAACGCAGTTTCATTCTAAGGTTGTTACGGTCCTCGGATCTCCTCTCGGTCTAACTCAATTATGGTAACAGCTTATCTATACACCCAGGCTATTCCTATTACACTTCACCTCTTGGTCCATCGTGATACAGGAATAAATACTATATCTTCTTACTAACGTAGGATGGCCACTTTCATGCACAAGATGAACTATGTAGTACTCTTGGTTGATCACTCCGCTCATACATAGAATGAGAATAAAAATTACATAAATAAAACATAGAAACAATCCAGAAATCATGAGTAAAAATCATAAATTCACCAAAGAACTACGTAAAGAGTTTAGCTATTGAAAGTACTCATGCTACGAAAATTGGTTTTCATAAAGTACAAAGTTAAGAGAAGATACTTTTAACGAAAAACTTAGAAATTGCAAGTGCTCCTAGTCTTCTGAATGCTCATCCACGTGCTAAGTTTCCATATCTTTCGTTGTCTTGTGTGTGTTTCCTATGTTTTATGTTGACTCCCGGGAATCGCAGAATTTCCCAAGGACTTTATTCCCTAATTTCACTCTCAGACTGCATTTGAATGTAGTGGCTCCTGCGTTTGAACGCATTCAGTGACCACTTTGCTCCTGCCTTAGCCAACATTATGTATCTTTCTTCATGTTTGCGTTTGAACCGCAGACAGTTCTTGTTCTGTTTTTTTCTTCCCTCCCTACCTTCGTTTTAACGTAGTGGGATTGGACCGCAGGGCTACGTTTGAACGTATACCTCAACCATTGTTTTGAGCCTCATTCTCTCTGACTGCGTTTGGACATATGGGATTCTACGTTTGGGCGAAAACCTGTGTTTGGAGGCAGTCAGCAGTTCTCCAATCTTGCCCTTCCCGCCTGGTCTGCATTAGTACACAATTAGCAGCTCGTGTCCTCTTTCCACTGCCTGCATTAGTTAGATCCTACCCTGGGTGATTACCATGCTTTCAAAATATCTCCCGGAAATGTTCTTGCGCATCAAAAATAAGAACAACCCGCGATCATATCCAAATATACATAAAAAACCATAAAATGACTCCAAATCCACATACGAGCTCAAATGCCGAAAGTGTGCATTACAAGGCTTTTTAGGCTAGTTTTGGTTCAAACTTACTATTTCACGGTAAATTTGAATCTAACAAGCTCAACGGATAACTCCTAATGGAGAGTTATCAAATACCCCAAACTTACTAGTTGCTCGCCTCGAGCAACTCCTGAACTAACTACCTTTGCATATGTTCCTCATTGCATACAAAACAAAGCGTTGTAACTAAATTCTTTTAAATATAATAAATAGTAAATTTCGTGATTTTTCACATGTTGTCATCAAGTTTATTCACACTCTTCCACATGCATCAAGAAGGGGAGTCTAGAATCGCGTCTCCACACCTATGATCTTGCACATACTTAGTTACAAATTAGTATATCTCTCTCTGACCCCTCTAACTGTATGGAAAATTTTACTTATATACGACTGTCTAAACTACATTATTCTACTCATAGGTTGGGTAGCCTCCCAACAAGCGCTTGTAATATAACGTCGATGACCCAACGCAGTTACTTCCAATGTCATCATAGGTTCGGCATGATGTGCAGCTTCCAACTTAGCTTTCATCTGCTAAGTCCTTTGAACCACTTTGTGAGGCTGCATAGACGATTACTTAATATCCAACATGTCACTTTTCATAAACTATGGGAGTCCACGCTTAATCGACATGGCAAGAGACACATCTTTCTTAAGCTCATAAGAATACTGGGGCGTCGTTTTGAACACTCAAAATCTCTCCATAATGTCGTTGACTTTCATGATCAACTCCCCATTCTCCAAACCAATTAGTGTGAGATTGGAAATCAAGTGACCCGCACATCTCCTGTTGGCATTTCAAGGATCAAAAAATAAACTACAATAATGAGATCTCTGACTTGAACGAGAACATCCTCAACTTCTCCACTTGCCCGCTTTGTGAATTTCTCTGCGACCTGAAGGGTTATATGATTTGGGCATGGCTCCCACACACCTTAATTCTTGAATACCAAGAACGGCATCAAGTTAATGCTAGCTCCAAGATCACATAGTACTTTCCCAGTGTAATCTTCTCCCAATTATGCTTCAATAATGAAACTAACCGCGTCATTCTTATTTCTTGGTAGCCTGCGGAATACACATGAACATACCTCGAAATTCAAATCCAACTTTCTGAGTAATCCATTGTTTGCTTCCCGAGTATCAAATCCTTGATCAATCTGGCATACGGTGACATATTTTACAAATCCTCGGTAAGTGGGATATTTATATGGAGTTTTGAGAATTAACTCAAGTATCTCTTATACTCTGCTGCATCATCTTTCTTCTTTATAGTGCGAATGGATAAGGGATATCGATAGAAGGTGGAGAATCATTTACCTTAGTTAGTGTTGCCATATCCTGCTGATTCATGCACTTTTATTGGGGGATCACGACAGGCGTCTTCTTAGAATCAAAGTTATCATGCTCCTTAGCCTTAGAAGTATCATCCCGAGCATGACAAGGATATGGAGGATCTTTC
Organism: Linanthus parryae; assembly: GCA_023055425.1. Lineage (NCBI taxonomy): Eukaryota > Viridiplantae > Streptophyta > Magnoliopsida > Ericales > Polemoniaceae > Linanthus > Linanthus parryae. The sequence continues at coordinate 67,448,527 of JALGPY010000007.1, read as the reverse complement.
AATGCAACATGATGCAAATGCAATTCTAGACTCGATCTTAAACACATAAAATCTTTTAAATTTTTTCTTTTTGTGAGATCAGGCAATTTCAATAACATAGACTGATGCAAATGGATGATGAAAAAGTTAGACAAGAGGTGTGAAGCGCAACTAAATTCGAAAACAAGTAATTCCCCATAGTTATATTGAAAGGTTAACTTTACTATAAAGAACAATCTACCTCTTCATGTGTGCTGATAAAAATAAGAGGCTAACCAAGGCTAAGCCATGTTCGTAGTCCGAGCTCCTATTCCGCTAACGGTTTAGAATGTTGACGCTTAGGGACAAAAGGATAATCATGAAGTAATAAGTCCTAAAGCGTCACATTCTCATATTAAAACCCGCATCTCACACACCCTCACCCTGATGATAGGGAACCACAACCCGAATCTCACCGACTCCGGCCCTCGATTCCCTCAAACCCTGGTACAATAACGATATCCGTGGTCATCATGGCAAAACGTGCACGACCTGTAAATCACCGTCCAACGAAATAAGAACTCCGCCACTCGATTTCCAATAAGCATACTTTAATAATTTATTCCTCTCCTTTTTTTTCTCTCTTTTTTTTCTTTTTTATTTTTTTTTTCTTCTTTTTTCCTCTCTCTCAACAATACATCCACAATATAATAGCAAAAATACACGAGCAATCCTCCAGGAATTACGCAACTTTAACACGTTAGGGGGAGGAAATAAACAACCAATGAATGAGTATCATATATAAAATATGTCTCCCCCTAACTCAATGAAGCACGTGATGGCACCAAACAAAACCGCAAACCAATCAAAGCATATGTGTGGGGATGGAGTCGTCAAAAGCACAATCTCGAAGTCTGTAGTCAAAAGTCGACATCCCCACACTAAAATGTAGTCACGCCCCCTCTCAAGTAGTCAATAAGGTGCATGTCTCGTGCATAATCCAACCGATCCTCCTACACCGCGATGAAGAAAAGAAACGATACCTAGCACGATCCATCAATTAAGTTCAACCAACCACAATTTCGTGCGGATTAGATGTCACGCACTTAGGCTCTCCACTACTGTGTCGACGATGTAATGACATGGAACACCGCCACACCGTAGTGTGCAAGCGACTCACTCACCCTCTCGTCCCCTCAAAGGTATCTAATGAAGCACATGCGAACAATAGGACTCACATAAATGTAGATGAAGCACTCCCTCAACGAACCCCCTCAACTACTGCTCCCTCGTGACGCTCTAGAAAGGTAATTATAAACGATATATGATGAAGGTCAAGGTCGTCTCCCTAGGTCATAGAGGCTAACAATGAATCCAAGGATCAATTAGGGTTATCTAGTGGTCCTACAAGGTAATATCTAAAAAGCAGTGAATGCTCTAATACACATCCTCGCACAGCTGTTCTGTGTGACCCTGCGAGGCGGGCTGGCGACTACCTAAGAAAGACAACATGAACGTTCGGCCTGTTTAGCAAACACTAAGCTCAACTCTTGTAGAGAAAAACAACACACACTTTAGATTTTATTTAGTTCCCCCTAGTAGGTATAGAGAGAATATCGTTACGTGAATGCCTATCTATTTATTTAGTTAAAAAAATAGATAGGCATTCACGTAACGATATTCTCTCTATACCTACTAGGGGGAACTAAAAGTGTCATTCTCGGTCAAAAATCACACCCTATGCCTAAAGTTTTCACATCTCACTAAACCAACAAAGTATATTCTTCTCTCAATTGCCTTTTCTAAAAAAAATCTATTTTCTATTATTTTATTTTTTGGATTTTCTATTTTTTTTCATTTTTTTTAATAAGATCCTAACTCTATATGCAAGGCTTTGACTCGAAAAAAATTTGACTCTACACAATTTACTTTGTTGGTGGGTAGACTCAATTATTTAAAAGTGCAAACAATATCTAAATCTATATAATACGACAATATAATTAACAACTAAACATAAACCACAACACTAACTCACAATACACTATAAACACATCCCACATGTAACTGGCTATGCAAGACAAATCAGCTAGTAAACAGTTAAACCACCCCCACACAAATTGCTTCGTTGTCCTCAACGAATTTAGAGATCATGCAAGAGAACTCAACAATCAATGCGTAGGCAAGTAGATGAGACGGATCATGACATACAAAATTAAAAGAGACACCAATTTCTACAAGAGGAAAAAAATACTCACAACCACCTCAAGGGTGGGGATGAAATCGCGCCAAGCAGTCCCCAAGCACAGTAGTGGCGCCACCATGCTCCCAAAAAGTCCGTGTGTTCTCGCACACCGGGGTCGACTGCCTCCTCTGCTAAAATCCATGTCTGAAGAATCTCCAACCCGCCAATGCAAGCCCCTATGAAGGTCATGTGTGCCATGGAACACCGGGGTCGATTCTACCATAACTTGCTCATGTATGTCACTAGGAAACATCATTAGTCCCTCTCTCTCTCATTTCTCCACATTAGTAACTAAAAACACAAAACATAACTGTATTAAAAATACACTCCATAATCTAATGCAAATAAATAGGTTGGGTTACCTCCCAACAAGCGCCTTGTAAATTAAGGTCGACGACCCGACCCAGTTACCTCAAAAATGTCAAGGAGGTCTAGCACGACGTGCCTCCTCCTTCAGTTTCTTGCTCTTGATTTTTTTCACCACATCATGCGCACCTACAATAGTTGGCTTCTTTTCTGAATCGGGTGGATCGGATTGCAAAACTGTGGACAACCCAAATATAGGATCCACATCTTTCTCTCTAAATTTGATCATCGCCAATTTATTCTTCCCTTTGCCCGGAACAAATGCCTTAAACAAAAGTGATGAATCTAGAGCTTTTATAGTGAGCTCCTCAGTCTCTAAATCCACATTTGTGCGCATTGTATTCAAAAGAGGTCTTTCAAAGATAAGTGGCACATCGCAATCCTCCTTGATGTCCACTATCACAAAGTCAGATGGAAAGACAAATGAACCCACTTTAACAAGCAAGTTCTCAATCACCCCATTTGCTGTAACAATAGAATTGTCTGTCAGTTGCAGACCCATCTTCAGTGGGGTTGGCGCACCAATGCCCAAAATCTGAAATAGGGACAATGGCATGAGATTAATACTCGCGCCTAAATCACAGAGCTCATGCGTATGATATCCACCCCCAAGAGTACAGCCTAAGATGACACTGCCTGGATCTCTCATCTTGGGAATATCTCGATGTATCACAGTACTACATGTCTCTGTCATCTTCACCGTGGCATAAGGTTCTATGCTCTTCTTACCCCATAAAATTTCCTTCAAGAACTTCTTATACTTGGGCATCTGAGCAAGTGCTTCCACAAGAGGGATGTTGATGTGAATTTGTCTAAGTATCTCAAAAAATCTCCCATATTGATCTTTATCATTCCTCTTTATTGCCGCCGGATATGGCACATTTGGCACTAAATTAGGCGGATTTAGAGTGTTCTTGTGCTCTTCTTTCTTCTCAGCCGTGTCCTTTGATTGGGGAATCACGGCCTTGGGTATCCATTCACTCAATTCTTTCTATGTGGCTTTAGTAGCTTCAGCTCTCGCATGGCTAGGATATGGAGGATCCTGAGTAGTAGTGCCACTACCAGTAGTAATAGCTTTGAGCTGCTCAGTAGGAATAATATAATTAGCAGGAAGCATGCCAGGTGAAGATTTAGTAAGCTGATTGGCATTTTGCTCAATCTATGTCTCATGGCTTTTAATAGTGGCTTCCATGGCTACAACTTGTGCTCCATCCTATCCATCTTCTCATTTGTCATATCCATATTCTCATTTGTCTGTTGTTGCTGAGTAACCAATTGTCTCAACAAGGCTTTCATTTCCGGATCCTGTTGTTGCTATGCATGTGGTTGCGTGGCTTGTCGCTGAGCCTAATATGGAGGATTAGGCTGCTGACCACGTTCATATAACCCACTGTTAGGATTGATATAGCTGAAGTTAGAGTGATTGCGGTTGTTGGGCTGATAAATGTTTGGCCATTGTTGTTGTCGTGGTGGACCCATGTAATTCACGTATTAAATTGCAGTGCCATATCCCTGATTCTCTTCCGCGATCATTTCTCCCACAGACTTCACCTGTGCTAATGGATTTATGCAGTTAAAAGCTGAGGTCATGACTGCCATTTGCTGTTCAAATTTTTGCTCCACCATTAACTCAATCCTGTTAACTAGAGCTGCATCGGATTCCGAGTATCTACGAGTCTCAGACCTCGTAGACTCACGCTTCGCCACAGTGTTTAGCAGATCTTGGCATCGCTGCACTCTCAAGCCCATAAAATTACCCCCAAATAACATATCTAGTTCATGTGTTGTTTCCCTGTCTAGAGCATTATAGAAATAATGGAGGAATTTATAGCACGGCTCTCCATGAGTAGGGCATCTGCGAAGAAGTTGGTTGAATTTCCTCCATGTATCTCCTAGAGAGTCATCCTCTTGCTGAGTAAAATTCCTAATATCAGCCATGAGCTGAGCAACTTTGGATGGCGGTAGATACTTTCTCCGAAACTCCTGGCAACACTCTGCCCATGTTGTAATTGATCCCGATGGTAGTTCCATGATTCAAGTCTTAGCTTTTCACATAAAGAGAAATGAGGCAGCATCAACTTCACTGTTTCATCTGGAACTTGCTCATTTTGCAATGTTGAAGTAATTTTCCCAAATTTAATCAAGTGGGCATTCGGATCATCTCCCGGAGCTCCTGTAAATAGGCACTCAGTACGCACGATATCAATCAGCTGCTGGCGCAACTCAAAGTTAGCAGCATTAATCTGTGGCCTCGCAATGGTAGGTTGGTATCAAAGACAATGTTTTTCACAATCGTAGACAAAAATAAAGAAAAGATGAGAAGATAATTTGAACGATGCGTTTCCACGCTCCAAACAGTGCTCCAAGCTCTCTTCCCGTTCGTCTCCAACGTCTGTTCTCCAAAGTGTCTCTACGCGGTTCCTCTCTAAGACAGCCCCTCTGTCCTTACTTTTTATCAAACTCGTAGCATCCAAAATTTGTAAAATTGCTTAATTACACTTTTTACCCTCCAAGAATGTTGGAGCACCTTATAAACCCTAGCTAAAATAAAACCTCGTGGCTCTTTCTTCCTTAATTCTTCATTATTTGATCGCTAACACCAACTCAAATAACGCCTGGAGAGCTCTCTTCGCACGAAGGCGTTCATGGATTGCGACAGAGAGTGTGTCTGCGAAGAGAATATGAACAATCTCTGAAATTGGCTAAGTAATTCTTCTTCGCACGAAGAGATAATCTCTTCGCACGAACAGCTCCTAGAAATCAATCGCAGCTTTCTTCTTCTCTGATTTTGCGTTGCTCTGTTTTTGCAATCTGATTCTTGGTTCGTCCCTTGCTCTTCTGCTTCTCTTTCCTCCTTCTTCTCCGGTGATTTGTAGTGGGTAGTTATGGGGTCTGGCCTGGGTTTGGTCGCGGATTAGATGGTTGGTAATTAGGTCTGGTTTCAGGAGGAAGATGGTTGAGGTTTTTTTCAGGTTATTCATGGCGTGGTTTTGGATGGACAGTGATGGTGTAAATAGGTTGTGAATCGGGTTTGGTTCATTTATGGTCTGAGATTAGTAGGTGAAGTTTCAAGTAAAAGGTTTTGCCAATGGTGACTGTGAGGTGAGTGATCTGACAGTGTTATAGGAGGTTTAATGGCAGAATTTAGTGGGAAAGGATGGAAGTGGGTGTAATGGTTTTGAAATCTGGTAGTTATTGGGAGATGGTGAAGGTTCTGAATTGGTTAAAAGGTGACAGTGGTTGTGTAGTTGAATTTCTGGTAATTAATGGAGTTTGAAGGAGGTAAAAGGTGTAGGCAGTGGTGATAATGGTGTAGGGTGAATGTGAATTGGTCCAGTAGTGTATTTGGAGGTGCTGGATGGTTGAAGTGACAATGGTTTTTTAGGTAAAAGTTAATGGTGGAGGTAGATGTGGTTGTAGGCTTGGGTTAACAGGTTATGGAGTTTAGGTTGAGGGCTGGAGAAAGAGGTGGAGATAAGGAGGATGGTTGTAGGAGTTGGAGGGAAGTATTAGGTAGTTTGGTGGATAACTGGGTTTAGGTGATAATTGTGGGTTGTTGAAGGTTTGAATTGGGAGAAGTTAGTTAGTTTAGGAGAATGGGTAGGCATTGGAGGTAGCAGAGTGTTGAAATATCATTGGAATAGCAGAAGGATGCTCGGAAGACAATTCAGGATGTTTCAAGTTAAATTCAGGATTTTTAGGATATTTTGAGATCGCGGCAAAGAAAATAAGGACCCGGATTTTGATCCCGAACTCCGATGAACGTGATTTTTGTACCTTTGGATTCCTTTTGCGACGTAGACTTTGTCCATGTAGAGAAATTCCAGTTTCTAGACTGTTTTCCTATTTTTCTCAATTATTGCTCATTTTGGCGAAAACATCCAAAACGCGCCAAATCTGCCTTTTTCTTCTATTCCGAAGCTCGTTTCTTCTCTCCACTTGATTCCCGCATACGTAATTCCTGTCAAACAACAACATGAACACTACCACGAAGATCAAATGTGATAAATTATCAAAATCATACCCTAAACCATTAAAAACGCCGGAATTGTACTTTAAAGCTCAAAAACATCCAAAAGTGCATATTCTTCATACTATGGCTCAAAATCCATCACTTTGCACCAAAACGCACACAAGTAACAATGTGAAACGTACGTAAGATAACTCTTATTAAGGAGTTATCACAACCCCGCTTCGAGTAGTGATTTCATTGACTTTTTTAGGATTGTCCATGGTGTTGGATGGAAGAGAACACGGAGTTCTCTCTAACAGTTGAGCTTCTATTTTTCCAACTTCCACTTGCAAAGTCCAAAGTGAAGTTTTGGTGGGCTGCAAATCAAACCCTAGAGTAATCATCTGCATAGTTAATGTATTCACATGCTTCCCCATCTGCATCACCATGTTCTTCATAAGTTATTTCAGCATCGCGTGCTGCAACTTGCTCTTATTGATGTGCTTGTGGTGTAGGTAGCCAGTGATGGAACCATGGTGCATAACTTCCTCCTGCTGCATTCCCATATCTGAACACTGGATGGTTCCTTATGCTCGGTTAGTATATGTTGTTCTTCCACTGCTGCCTTGTTTCCCCACATAACTCACATCTTTTCTCATCATCTGGTTTAAATTTGCATCCGAATTTGGCTCTTCCACTGTAGCAACTGTATTCTTTTCTGTATAAACATGTTTGACCAAATCAGAGAATATTGGTCTCATTTTCCATCCATTCATCAGCATATGGTTCGATTGATGCTACTTATTTGCGCTCATTAAAAAGACGAGTATCATGTCAGGAAAAATGCTTCAACAACTCCTAAGTGTTGTCCTTGACCACATGATACCAGAAAATGCCCCATGCTTCTCTGACCAATCTTTCTGCATTCTATTGATTAATATCATAATAGAACACATTGATAATCTTTGGTTGGGACACTTCTTTATTAATCTCATCAATCTGTCCTATGCATCCACCACAGTTAGTCCCATATTCTGCCCGAAAGAAAAAATCTCGCCTTGAATCTTTACCACACATGAAACCGGGTAGAACTTCCCTCGAATTGAGTAACACACCGATCCCATATGGTTATAGAACTTGAATCCCTAGACTCAATCCAGACACTTGCAACACCCTTCAAAAAATACGAGAACAGTGTCACTTTCAATGCTTCCGCTGTCACTCCCTTGTATTTCACATTGCCGTAGTGGAATTAAACTTCCCAATGAAATCATCGGGTTCTTCTTCTGCACCTCATGAGAAAGTGAATTGAGACCGGATTAGGGATGGCCATTCGGGCCATCAAAGCGGGTCTAAACCCGCACCCGCCCTGCACTAAACGCTGTCGGGACACTACATGTGCGATATGGGGCGGGTCGGGCCGGTTCAAATTGCGGGTTACTATGAGTATGAGTATGTGCGGGTTTTGGTGCGGGTTAAGTGCGGGTAGGGTAGGTAACTCACTGCATTCACGCCTCTCTCTCGTCTCTCTCAAGCTTCACTCCTTTACTCTCCCTAAATGCACCATTTACATACTATTACGGGCTTACAACACTGGAAATGGAAGAGCTGATTTTACACAGATATACCCATTCTTTTCTCAACCAGACAAACCCCTTCTCAACTCATAACCAGCCAAAATATTAGCACAAGTATCTAATCTGAGTATGTATAATAAGTTTTGTGTAAGGACCTGAAAGAGTGTAACAACTAATTTGAAATGGATATCAAAACTCACCCAAAATCACCCAAAAATCAAACTTTGAATCAACCTTATATCCCCTGGATTCCTCGCCAATCTCCCTCAAAAACAGTCGTTAACTTAAAACATTCCACCAATACTCTGTTTTGCCGAAGAGAAGCCACACCACTGCCACATAAATCACCGACCATCACCACCTTCTTCCTCCATTTTCCCCGACTAAACAACCCCGGCCACTGTTGCCTATCTCCGGCGACCCAGAACACCCCAGAAGCCAGCTGCAACAACATTGATTTTTGTCCTCGAAGTGCCGGACCCGACCCGAAAAGGATCCAACGAAACCGCCATCGATCTCCCCCTCTCTGATTCGAAATTCGTCGCCCTCTCTCTCCCGTCTTCCTCTCTGCCGGTTGAGTCCAATCAGCAGCAGCGGCGCCGGATTCCCTTCAACTTCCGCTGCCATCTTCTCCTTTCGTTCTTCTTCATTCGGTAAAACAAAACCATCACTTTCAGATTATGTTCTTTCAATTTTGTTTCCCAATTGTTACTAAGTTGTCGTCTGAATCATTAGGGATGTGGGTTTTTATGTTTGTGATGCATCAGAGAGATTGAAATGGAGAAGATAGTGAAATTGAATTTTGTTCTTTGATACTATGCGGGCCTTGATAGGGCTGCGCATGTGTGCGGGCAGAATCGGGCCGTACTTGACCGGTGCGGGTCAGTGTACAGTAACTTACAGAGCGGGCCTTGTTGCGGGTGGGCATACTGCTGGGTACTGTAGCGGGTCGGGCCGGGTTTACCAAATTATGGCCCGACCCGCCCCGATTACCATCCCTAGACCGGATGCTCTTAATAGTTGATGGCCTTATGTTGAAGTATTCAGCCTCAGTGTCTGGCACCCGAATGACTGGCTCATGTCCAGAAGTTTGTGTTTCAAAATTCTCTACTAGAGCTCTGCCAGACTTTTTGTGTGGCCTTAGATTACACTACTCAGCTAGACTAGCAGCCACCAGCACCTCAATGTAAATAGTAATGTGTGCAAGAGCACGCGCCTAAGATTCTTCAGTCATTTTACCCTCTCTCTCTCTCGCGCTTTCTCTTATCTCTAAACGGCTTCAATGGGTCTTCTAATGGGGGCACAAGTTCTCGAGGAATCCTGTACACAAAATACCTCGAAAAAAATTCAAATTAGAATAAGATAAAAGAGAATAGCAGATAAAAATAACGATAAACTACTTTTCTAACTAAACAACTAATTATTATCCTCGGAAACGGCGCAAAACGCTTGACGCGAGAACAAAGCGTACTCTAGCAAGTGCACTAGGTCGTCAAGTAATACCGGTAAGGACCAGATGTAAATCGATCCTGCAAAAATAACTCGTAACAATTTAATTACAAAAGTAATCTAAAGTATTATAGTAAATTGGATGAGGAGTAGTTATGATTGATAGGTTGTTTTAAACTAAAACTTAAAGTAAGAAATTAAAGACATTTATTTTTGGTATTTTTGGGTTACAATTGGTGTGATGTAACAAATGCGATGGGAGATTAGGTTTCCAACAGATCCCCTAGGGCTTAGACAATTTCAGTAATTCTTCCAAACAACACGAAGTATAGTCTCATATATGCCACGTAAATTAGTTACTGTGACTCCCTCTCGATAACGTACACCATTACGTATCGGTCAGGAGCAGATCTCTCGGTCCATCTACACCTAATGATTCCTTTTTAATCCGTTTTTTTACGACCCTAACGATGTACCGTGTCTATCGTTACAACGATAACCGATCAAGTCGTACTAACGACTGACTCAACGTCTTGGCTAATCCTAACGATTAACTCCTTGGTTCTTCCCGATTCAAGATTAATTATCTTGTCTCGTTCGTATCCGGATTCAATGAATCTCGCACATCAACCTCAAAAGCTGGATCTTTTGAGTGATCAAACCACATGAAACATAATAAAAATCTTAGACAAGATAAAATAGATAAAAAGTGCAAACTATATTAAGATCAAAATATAACATGAAGTTTAACGAAGAAAAATCCAAAAATAGTATAATCGTGCCCTAGGTTCACCATGAAACCTAGGAAAAGAGATTTGCTACTGAAAAACGTCTATTAAAAAAAATTCATGAATAAATTAAGGGGATAGACAAGAGTGAACAAACGGGAAAAAATCTAAATGCTTGACGAATCGTAGCTCCAAGAATGCTCCCAAGCGTCCAAAGCTGCTCCTCAATGATGAATGTTTTCTATCTCTTTCCCCTAGGTCGTTTTTTATCAGAATACATGTTTCCTTATTGCTCAAACTATCCAATTTTCATTCTTACCCAACAAATTTACCGCGGTTTGACCACATGAACGCGCGATCACATCCCTTCTGATCGTGCGAAAAGAAACCTGGTGCTCTTCTTAATTTCTCAGATAGTGCGACCAGACTTCCCTGGTAGTGCGATCAGGACTTTGATTCCTGTGGAAATAAAACCCCCTTTTGGGATCGTGCGACCACCTTCCCTGAAATTTGGTTAGGTCTTTTGATAGCACGATCCCGTTCTTCTAGTAGTTCGATCAGAGTTATTCCTTGACTTTTTCTTCTTTCTTCTTTCTTTCCTTCAAATTATTTTGAGTTCCATTTAATGTAAAGTCCGTCTTCATGCTCCATTTCTATCTTTGAGCTACCGGTTCCTTTCAAAACAACATAAAACACAACCCGGGATCATATCCACATAAAATTATCAAATCAGCACATAAAACGCCTGAATGATCATATTTCTTGCAATTCCTGCATAATTAAGCCTTGAATGACACTAAATTCTCCATGTAAACTCACAAAACGGTAGGGAATTAAGAAAATATATACCTCCTATTCGGAGTTACCACTATTCATACAAGAAAATCATCAATAATAGAAAGAAAATGCCTATAACAGCACAAAGACTCAACATGAGAGGGGCACAAACAATCTGAATGAATGTAATTCCATGTTCCTTTAGTCTGATAAACTGCCTTAGGAAACTTGCTGCGTTTCAGCTTCCCAAAAACATAACGCTCAAAGAAATCAAGGATATTGTTCTTATGACCCCTGAGGAGATCTTCCTTTTAGAAATTTTCATTCCTCGTCGGGTCATATGAGCAGCCTCATATGCCATAGTCTGGTCCGATCACATGCCTAAATTTTAGCTATAGCAACACCTGCAAAACCTGTGAATGTTGAACCTCTTAAAACATCCAAATTTCATTCTTGACCCCTTTTATAATCACATCAGAATCTTTCTAGACATGCAAACATCCACCTTAACTTTTGAAGCTAAAACTCTTGCTGTCAAGCAAACTCAAGGACATCATATTATTTGTCATGAGTGCCATATGTCTGAATTTCTCCAATGTGCAAATCCTGCCTTCATGTTTCATAAACCTGATTGAGCCGATTCCAATCACCTTGCAGACTGGCCAATTTTCCATAGAGACACTACCCCCATCGGCAATTTTGTACGAAGTAAACAACTCTCGTTTTGGGACATATATGGTAGGAAGCCCCAAATCAAAGAACCACACATCAGACTGGTGTTTGTAATAATCTGCTATCAATACAAAGTCATCCACTGACGTGTTTCCATGTTCTTCTACTGCTGCAGATATGAAGTTCATATTTTTTTTTTTTTGCGTGTTCTTCTTAGGACATTCCTTCTTCCAACTTCCTTTTTACTTAAAGTAGGCAGAGGCGTCTTTCGGTAATTTAGAGCCTGAGTTTTTCTTTCCCTTCTTATTGTCTTTGCTTCCCTTTGCCACCAACCCGACAGCCTGATTTTATGTACTTGTTCCACAGCCCTATGCCGCATCTCTCGGGTGTGAAGAAATGACCTAGCCTTTTCTAGCCTTACATTCTCTTTTCAAACGATAAAATATTTCACAAAATTATCATATGAAAGAGGTAGAGACACCAAACGAATTAAGGAATCACCCTCATCCATCACCACTTCATCAATGTTACTCAATTCGAGCAGAATAGTATTCAATTAATATATGTGACCTCTAAGAGGTGTACCTCCTGACATGCAGATTAAACATACGTTTCTTTAGAATGAATTTGTTGGTCAATGATTTTGTCCTGTATAGGCTTTCCAACTTTACCCATAAAATGGTTGTGTCTGATCTTGATTTGCGACTTCGGCGATTAGTTTGTCTGCGAGACACAACATGTTAGTTGAGTGAGCCTTCTCCACCATCAACGCATACTCAGTGGTGGATGTATATGCGCCCTTTATATTAGACGCTAACCGAAACCAAAGACCTTGCTCCGTTACAAAAGCATGCATCTTGATTTTCCACATGATGAAATTGTTTCTCCCAATAAACCTGTCGATCTTGATCATGGATCCAGACATCAGTCTCGATTGAACTAGAACTCAAGATACCAATTTGTTGTAAGGAGAGTTCTAAGAGTATGATAAACGATAAATATTGAACACATATTTAATGTGGTTCACCAACGAGCACGTTAGCTACGTCCACAATAGAGAAAAAGTTAATTTTATTATTGAGGGAGAGGAACAAGATTACATACACGTATACATAGATTCTATATATATAATATAACCCTAATTCGGACATACGAAGTTAAATAGCCACCTGAACCAACTCGTGCGAGTTGGCTTTCGACTCGTGCGAGTTGGCTTTCGACTCGTGCGAGTTGCTGATGGAACTTGTCCGAGTTACTGCCCTGTTGCACCACTTCCTGTAAGTTGCATCTTTCTCTTCCTAGCCCCTCGTGCGAGTTACCTCAGGTACTTGTACGAGTACATTCTTATTCAAGACATATACAACATTATTTATATAGACTTTTGTATTTCTGTAACATTTCATTTCAAAAAAATTGTGAAAAAAACTTGGTGAGGTCGTGCGGTCCTCCGAAGTATACAATACTCGGAGCGAACTTAAGACATCCAAGGTCGTGTGGTATGAGAAATAGTAGGGAAGTTCATGAGTCCATGATTCAATGTTAATATTATTTCTTCAATTGTATCGAAAAGGATAGCTCGAGGCAGTGGCGGAGCCAGGAAATCAAGTCAACCGGGGCAAGATTCGCGAAATCAAAAGTCAAAGTTAAAAGTCAAAGTCAACAGTCAAAATTCGTTATATTTCATAAGAAATTATACACACAAACATCAAATTAATAATGAACACAATACTCACAAGTCATAACTTGTTTTTTTCCTAGGAGACAATGAATTTTTAATGATGTAAACGGTAAATTGGCAAAAAAATGAATGAACAAAATTAATGGCTGGGGGGAGATTTGAACCTGTGTAGAAGGATTTGTCAACTACAACAACTAACCACTTGGACAACTGAGCAATTTAGAGCTTGAGGGTAGGGGGGCAAAATTATATATTCCTTTCAGTTTAGTCATAAAAAATCTATAAACTAGGAATACTAGTAGAAATTTTCAAATTTCAGAGGGGGGGGGCAACTGCCCCCCCCCCCCCTTGCCCCTACATAGGTCCGCCCCTGGCTCGAGGGCCTTGTTTAGATAAGGTATACAAGAAGTATAAATACATGTTATTCATGTGGTCTCATATTCAATAATGTTCAGAGTGATGTATAAGATATATGTTCAGTTATCCGACATTGTTTAACACCTCATATTTTGTCTAAAATGATAAGTCTTAGAGTGGGTATAGAAAAAAACGCAATTACTGTAAAATGATTTTAAAGATGATCTCAACAGAATGAACGAGTGGGTCTCAAAAAAAATATACCACTCTTGTAAAATATGGTAAACTTACTCCTTAGATCTGGTGGTGTCAGCCGGCTGGCCCATGGTTCAAATAGGCCCACCCAGCCTCCTTTCCCCCTAACCCGCCAGTAACCGAGCCCTCCCCCTCCCTAACCCAGCCAGGCCTCCCAACCCCGTCCATTAGAACAAGCCCGTTCCAAGTAGGATTTCCCCTCGAACGAACCGGCTCGGCCCCCTCCACCAAACCCCCTTATATTTAGGAATGCCTCGCCTAGCTCCCTCCCCTACCGGTCTCGTAGCCTGCCCGAGTTCCCTCCCCTCCCTAACCCACCATAACAGGCCCACTTTTCCCTTTTCACCACTACTGAGATCATTCGTGTTATAAATCTACTATAACATCAAACTAGCATATAAACGACTCGAGGCAGTAACATGATTTTATACATTTAACTGGTGGTTGATTAGTTTCATCCCCTACTTATACAGTTAACCAGCATTCCTTTTGCACTGCAAGTATAACAAGTGTCATGTATCAACTTAGTATATATTCTCTCCAAAAAAAGAAAAAGGAAGGCAGTTGTATCATTCCTTAGGCAACAAAGCCTAAAGTTGGCTTCATACGCTGAGCCCACCACACTTACCGAAGTATCTAAATTCATCGAAAATGTTTTAAACGTTGCAATATCATGAGACTAATGTGGTTATTTTTACATAAAATCTCATCACTTATAGTGCACTACTTAAACATGTAATTCATAAGGGCTCTATCTTGAAGGTCAAAGTTCAAGATTATGTAGTTCTAGCGAAAAAAAGCCTCTCACAAAGGAGTTTAATGAGTTCCAAATGAAGGAAGAAATATGGCGGCAAAGGTCAAGAGTGAACTGGTTGCGTTATGGTGACCCTAACACAAACTTTTTCCACGTCAAATGCACCATTCGACGAGCTAGAAACAATTTTCAGGGGTTGAAAACAGTGAAGGTAATTGGATTAGGGATGAACATCGGGTAGATAAAATTCTTCAAAGCTAATTTTTGGATATTTTAAATCCACACGGCCACCTATGCAAGAAATAGAGCCAGTGCTGGCACCATCGGCTAACATGCTATTCTTGAGAGACTATTCACTGCGGCAGAAGTTCATGGGTCACTCTTTCAACATGGCCCTTGATAAGGCCCCGGGGGAGGATGGGTATAACGCATGGATCTTTAGAAAACATTGCGCATAGTGGGCGACAAAGTTACAAGCAAAGTTTCTCATAGTTTGGAACGAGGTTGGTTCAGTCAAGGATTATAACCACATGCGCATTGCTCTAATCCTGGAGACTGTGCAGCCGAGAAAACTAAGTGAGTTACATCCTATTAGTTTATGTACTATGTTGTATAAAATTGTTTCCAAGTACTTGACAAGAATCGTCTTAAAATTATGTTGCACAAGCTTATATCTGAGAATCAACGCGGTTTCGTTCCCGGGCTCCTGATTTCAGATAATATCCTCACGTCCTTTGAACTGATTCATTCTCTATAGACCATTAAAAGGGAAAGAAAGGTTTCCTCACACTCAAGATAGACATGAAAAAGGCGTATGATAGAATCGAGTGGAAATATCTGCAAGAAGTGTTGTTCCACCTCGGTTTTGGATTCCGTTTCCCCCTATATTATATGAACTGTGTCTCATTAGTTTCTTACTTGGTGCCCAGAAATGGCACCCTTAAGGGTCACATTGACTCGGAGAGGGCTTCATACAGGGCTATCCTCTCCGCCCTACTTGTTCTTACTGTGTAGTAAGATGCTTTCGAGAACTGTCACTGCGGCTGTAGAGGAAGGAAGCCCAGTGTAAGTATCAGCTTGTATGGGAGGATCACTGGTCTCCAACCTTTTTTACGCTAACGATTATATATTTTTTACACTGGCAAATACGGAGAATATTGAGATGCTATTGAAGCTGCTGCAAGTCCAATAAAAAGCTTCTGGGAAACTTATAAACATTTACAAATTGGCGGTGGTTTTCTCCCCAAATGTTCCTGAATAAGTGAGAAACAGTGTTCTAACCGCTCCAAGGAACCCTAAAGTCAGCCAGAACCACCAGTATATGGGTTTGCCTAGAAGGTGACTTTCAACAATCTTACAAAGCGGCGCTCTAATAAACTTAAAGGGTGGAAAGAGAAAAATCTTACAGTAGCTGGGAAAGAAGTGATCTCAAAGCGGTAGCCCAACTCTTCCCACCTACGCAATGTCTTGTTTTAATCTACTAGAAGGTACGTGTGAAAAAAGGGAAACGCTAATCCGGAGATTTTGGTGGAGCAAAGCAAACCAAGATAGAGTGATACCATGGGTAACGTGGAACATGATAGAATTTCTAAAGGAGAGGGAAGGAATGAAATTCAAGGATCTCGAGACATTCAATCCAGCTTTTCTAGCAAAGAAAGGGTGGAGAATTATGCAAAACAAAGGTTATTTATGTAGTCGGGTTATTAAAGTTAAGTATTTTGCCTCAACAGATTTCATGAGAGCTGCGTTGGGTCATGCCCCATCTTTTTCTTTGAGGGGAAATATTGCGGGTAGGGAAGTATTGCGCCAAGGATTGAGGTGGAAAATAGGAAACAGTGAGAGCATTAGATTGAAGGACGCATGGATCTCACACAACCCTTCATCAAAATTAATAATGGTTATCCCTAATAATAACAATGCCACGGTTAGTACTATCATGTTTGAAGGAAAAAACCGTTGGGAAACTCAGCGAATGAGGTCATTATTGTGGTATATTGATTACGAAGCTATTTTACAGATCAACCTTCCTTAAATCAGAACCTCATAAAAATTGATTTTGTCACACGGTACAACCGGAGCCAACACAGTAAGATCGGGCTATGACATAGCATTCATGAGCATGTAGTCGATTGCGCCTTCAGCGGGCTCTTTGGATCTTACAGCTGGTCTATTTAAGAAAATTTGGGTTGTCGAAGTACCAAAAAAGACCAACCATTTATGTGGAGAGCGGCGACGAACTCCCTAGCAACAGGGAGCAACCGGGTTCGAAGGGGAGTACCAGTAGATAATAAATGCAACTTGTGTGGTTTTCGTGATGAAACAATTGGCCACATTCTGCTTCAATGTCCCAAATCCAGGGAAGTTTGGAAAGTACTGCTTGGTCCGAGTTGCAGCGAGAAATTAACTTGAGATTTCTAACAGTGGCTTTTCGGCTTTAAAAAAAGAGCTTGAAGATCTGAGGATGATATTTTGACTCTGCACTCACTTTGGATATCACGGAACAAATAGTTATTTCAGAAACAAGGGATGGATCCCAAAAATTAGGTGCAGAATATTTTGTTTTAAATTGAGGAGCTTGAAAAAATTGAAGAAGGAAATGGAACTCTAAGTTCTACGAACAGCAGCGCTTCCAAGTGGATATCTCCCCATCCTCCTAAGGTAAAAGTTGATTTTGATAGCGCTTGGTCGACGACTTCGGGTTGCTCGAAAGCTAGAGTCACTGTCCGAAATAGTGCGGGTTTAATTTTGGCAACGGGTTTGTATCCAACAGGAACTAACTTGTTAGCTAAAGAAGTAGAAGCTAAGGCAGTAAAACCTTCAGCAGATTTGGCGATTGAGAAGTGTGTTTGCCATAATGTTCTCGAAGGTGATGCAAAAGATTTAATTTAGGATGTTGGGAATCGAGGGTGTCTTGAATGTACTTGGGCTTGGCAAGGAGTTGGTGACAAAACGGGGCAAAGAAACGGACCAAATGGAGGAGAAAGATGAAGACAAGAATCCGGGGGTAGGCTGCGAACATGTTCGTACGAACACTTCCTGGAGGCGGCCATAACTGTTTCCTCAAGAACAAGATAAGACCACATTTACATGCCCATATGGCTCCTTTGCGTTCCCACGCATGCCATTTGGGTTATTTAATGCACCGGCTACTTTTCAATGATGCATGATGGCGATCATCTTGGATATGATTGAGAAGAATTTGGAGGTCTTCATGAATGAATTCTCCTTCTTTGACGACAGCTTTGAGGAATGTCTACATCACTTAGAACGTGTCTTGATTCGTTGCAAAGACACTAAACTCGTGCTGAATTGAGAGAAGTGCAACTTCACGGTCACCATAAAATCATTTTATGGTCCTGGCGAGGCTTTGAAAACAACACTTAGCTAGAAATGATTAATTCAAATATTCAATTAATTAGACTATAGGCCTATTTAGTCTACGGCAGATCAATTTTTACTTCTCACTTTCCATATTTTCGAGTTTCTCAACTACCGAGATCTTCACCCTATCTAAAAAATGACCGTTTGTCTTCTCCGATTCTCACGCTAATATTCACCCCCATTAAACAAATTTGTGTGGGAATTGAAAATTTAACCTTTTGTCTCTCTCTATGAAATATCTCTCACCACTCTCGCACGCTTGCTGTCCATAAGAGACCGCCCACCTTCCTCCGCTGATCTCTGTTGACGAAGATTCTGAGTTCCAAGACCAACTGCCCACTTCTCATTCTCTTTATCCCGAATTACTCTTTCAATGTGTTCATCGCCATTGCAACAACATCGCGGAAGGTGACAATGATAATAACTATTCGTGGTGAACGGTGGTTTCGCCCCAGAATCGAGGCCCATATATGATTTACTTCATTGCTCGATTCAACCATCTCTTCATATATTCCTTTGCATTTGATCAAAGCTTGTGATTTTCAGAACAGTACTTTAACTATTTAGTGACTTTGCGATTATAATTAAAACTCCAGTGTTCACTGTTGAAGAAAAGAGAACATGTCATTGATAATTGAAGTTTCAAGGTAATCATAAAATTGTTGTTCTTGTGTACATTTTGTAACGGTTGGGAAGGAGCAGATGTAGCTGGGACTGGAAATTTTAATTTGTTTCTTCATGTTGGTGTAAAGAGAGATAGAGGAGGAGCAACAGAAGGTCAATCGATTCAATTTTATGGTAGGGGTAGAGGGAGAGGAACAATAAACAAGTGACAACCAATACTCTTTAGAATAAAACCATAGCAGTACATGAAAGTGTAGTTCATCGCACAACACAAACGACTGCACACCCAATAAACATTTATTCAAGAAGTAGAAGAAGACTCCAAGAAACATTTATTCATAGTATGTAGTCACACTTGGCACTTAGGTATAGGCACACCACAGGCTTTCATGAGCTTCTTGGCATTAGGAGAGTTCACAAATTTACTGAAACTTGGTTCTTTGGAAAACCCACAAAGGCAAGGCCGCTCCTCTTTCATTTTGGGGCAGCAATTGCCCGAGGGTGGAGTCCCCGCCATGATCGCCGACAAGCAAGAGCTGAGCTGTGAAGGGTCGCAAACCACCGCCTCTGTGACACCCAGAGTAGCAGATAACATTATCAACACCAGCACCACTAATGGAAGAGCTGCTCTGAAAACTGTCTTCATCTTCAAGACTGTGGGGAGAGGAAGCTAAAAGAGAATGGGATGGTTGGGTTGCACTTTGGTGTACGATTTATAGAGAGCTCAAAGGTAGTGATTTCCTCGTTTTATTAAGGTCTGCCATTTTAATTGAATTCTGTTGGTAGACTGTTTTGAACTCCGGATTAACGTCTATTTAGTGGCTGATAATATGGACATCATTTATAGCGTGTTTGGTATCCTGTACAAGAAAAGTGGCTAAAAAAGCACCACAACTGGAAATAGCCTGAAAAACAGGTACAAGGACATTATACCTAGTGTATTGAAACAAACCTATTTGACAGCATGATTGCTAATATTCACTTAATCACCAATTTCATATGTTATCTCATATTGTGGCTTTTGGCTTAATACAAAATAAATTCGGATTCAGCTACTTAAGATTTCTGATTTGATTATTTTAGCCGATTTTTTCAGATTTTCCGATGTTCAAAATGGGGCACTTTGTGAGATCATGGGCCTGTATGTTCTAAAGCCTGGTAATCTTTTTTTCCATTAACAAAGTGAGAGAGGAGTGGACTCGTTCAATAAAGCTAGAGTATAATTACTGATCTGCTTCCTCTTATTGTTGGAAATTAATCCAAATAAAAACACAGCCTAAACTACTACTAAAGTTGGTGTAACACTAACTTCATATCATATCTTACATCCAAATCCGGCGGCATAGTGTTAAAATTTGCAACCATTTGATATATTTGCAAGGCTTAAAAATGGAATACTTTGTGGCGTGCCCATTTGTTTCTTCTTAACCGAGTCAATTCTCTTAATTTGTTTTGTTTTCTTCATATAGAAACAGAAAGTAGTTTAGCAGAAACTCCTTAAAAGTAACAAGTATGAAGCGTATAAGTAAGTCATTTTCCCAAAACACTCGTAAACTTCATTCAATTTCCCAAAACGCTTATAAACTTCATTAAGTCCTACAACGACATAACTTGACATCTGAAAATTGCAAACTATTTACAAAGCCAATTCCCAAGAACAACAAATATACATTTGCAATGAAAAAAAAAATGTCGATGAGTGCACTCTACTTCTTCGATAGAGTAATTTTTTGATAGATCAACTTTTCAAAAATGTCATTCCAGTCATATGGGCGAATTAACATCACAAAGTACGACAAACGTACTGGTTAGTGCTAGGACTATAATTAGTCATATACATATGGGTAATGCTTGGACTGCAATTAGTCATATACCGGCTGATAATAAGTCCATAAAACTAAAGGCAGATGCCAACACATAAACTCATGCTTCGAATGAATCTTTTGAAATAACCAAAATTTAAAAAGTCATTTATTCTTTTAGTCAATCACATATATAATCTGAAATCCTCTTGTATACAACGGCAGAGAATAAACCTATATCATGTATGAAAGAATGAAGAAAAACTATCAAAAAGCTTCCCACCTTAGAAATCACCAAAGTTCGACTAACGGATTAATTATAAATAGCAGCATTATTGGTTCGGTAATGTATCATCAATGCTCTTGCTTTTACCTCTGAGAATATCTGTAAAGCCTCCCCTCATAATTCTCCTGAATCGTGTGTCCTCCACTGGAGATGGTGGCTTTGAGGAGGCCTCTACTGGTTCTGGTAACGGCGGTGCTTCACCAACTTCCTTCTTTGCCAGAAACCCGCTGTCACCAAAGAAACTGCTCACCGTTGAGGCAATCCCTAGATGAGCACCCATCGCTTTACTGAAAGCCTCAAAAGTCCCAGCTGCCCTTTCCTTCATTATGATTTCTAGTGCTTCTTTATGTGCTGGATCGAGTGTATCAGGGTCTCTGAGCAGATTCTGTATAGCAGGTACGAGTAAATCCCTGATGCTAGTAGGGGAAAGATCTGCAAGACCAGCACATCTCAGTATAGCACCACATGTACGAGGCCAAACTCAATTTACTTTAGTGAAATTACTCGAGTAATAACTGATTAGTTCTAATTCTCGTTGCAGAAAATAACTGAAAGTTTCATAATACTAACAGGAAATAAGCACTGCAGGAAATTGTAGAAACCTAAGACTCGGGGCAATTTGAGACCACGATGATAGCTATAGCACGTGACAATCATTTTGGCACGTCCAGTTTTTGAGAAACAAACCTTTGATAGGGGACAAGGTTAATGAAACATGCAAACTGATGGATGCTTTTGCATCACACATTACTCATTCTAATAGGCTTCTGACCCTTTGACCTATGCCCACAACCTCAGAAAATATGAGACAAATTTTCAGTGGTTTCGTGATACGTCCCAACTCGCCTTAGTCTTCTGCAAGCAGCCTATTTCAAGAATGCTAAGGTTTCGGATAATGTTTTAAGAATTTTCAAAGTAGAGTACCAGGGTGGAGTAATTATTGTCTGAATGAAAGATAGTTATCCTTCCAAATTTTTCTACTCAGACTTTTCTATCTTAAACAATAGTTGCTTGTGCTGGTTACAAATAAGATAGAAAGAATCCAGAGGGGATTTCAACAGAGGGTGTAGTAAGAATCAAGATACATATGGTATGTGTACTTCGAGGGTGAATTATGTATTCATCGCCATTGCCTATTTGATGATCCTTTCTTGGCAACGTGATCGTGTATGCAACAGTGAAAATAAATATCCTTTGATGTCATGCTATCTGTACGTAGTTTGGGCAAAGAGCAAGGCGCATGGTCCACAGGAGAAGTCACATCAATAGCACAGTTCGTGCGAAAGAATAGTGGCATGATGCCAAAATTTGCTTACAGGGTATGGTTCAGAGTAGGAAGGGGAACAGGGTTCTTTTTTCCGGGAACGGTGGTCTGGTGATACGTCATTTGCTGAGTGGTTTCTAGCATTGTTTAGCATTGCTGAGAGGTTTTATAGTGGTAGGGAAGGGAAGAATGACATGAGAGTCCTTTGGGCTGTTAGGTTGTGCCGAGAGGTTGACGATTGGAATGAAGAGAATAGACATGATCCTACGGTCGGATACTTTTACGTTTATGCAAGAGCTCCAATGCTAATGGTGATGAAGTTCCCAATGATTCCCTTTTCCATATGGCTCCAATGCTGCTTTTACTTTTAGTTGGGTCATGGGTGGGATCAGATTATAGCTCAGGTCTATGATTAGGCCTGCTGATGTTTTTTTCCTTATTGACGTGCAACTCTTAACTGAATCTCCAAGATTGACAATCTGGGTCAGTAAGGATCTTTCTTACTCAGCTAGTGCTGTTTCATGCAAGTATGCATTTGAATCCACTGGCCGTCTTCTGTTCGCTGCACTTTGGTTCTGACTCCTCTAGGATCCATGTAGTTTCCTCTCCTATGATATCTAAGTTTTTGGTCACTTTAGCAGTATTAGGACAGCCATGGATCAGCACCAAACCTGACAGCTAGAACCTTCAGTAACGCTTACGTCCGTCCATTTGCAAAAAATTGGAAAAGTCGAATAACTTTTGGGCCAACGATCTATAATCCGCATATGTCCACGATGCATCTTCGTTAATCTTGGAGTAGTGTTGTACATCTAAGATCCGTTCTTACATTTGTCAGAGATGATTGTCCGAAAGCGTTTCATGGGGGTGGACTTTTCTCATCGGAACTTTAACCTGATTATTGTAGGAATACTTCTTTCGAGAAGATAAATCTAGTGATTTGTGGGCTTCTATGTATTAAGGAAGCCAAAAATAAAGTTCGATGCTGGATGCGAAGGATTGCCAGGATATACTGGAAGAAGTTGCGACGTTGCAGGATGGTCCTTATATAGAGGGGCCGGTGGGGCTATGACTCCTCCGAACATAATCTGCTGGATTTCTTAGGGTTGAAAAATATCTTATCACAGCACTAGGGAAGGAAAGGCTTCCAGCGAAGACGTTCTTGGAGCAGATTTTGTTCAATGTGATAGATGGTAATCATACAGATAGTCCTGCCTGCCAGATAGTCCTGCCTGCCAGATGTTCTGGTTGTTATGATTTGGTCGATCGGGACAGTTCAGAGGGAGTGAAGGGTTTGCCAATCCAAGTGATTTGGTCTTCCGGTTCTTCAAAGGAATGGACCGAGGAAGGACATAATGTGGCTAATGCTCTCCCACAGGCCTCTTTTGTCACGCAGTCTGGCGGTCGGTGGCCTCAGGTGAGGATCATAACTTGAGCATTGTTTTGAGTTCTTTACATATAGGATGAATTGCATGGTTCTGTTGGTTGCTGCATAGTGTTACTATCGACTTCACATCAATTGAATTCTCTATCTCAAATGAAAAGAAAACCATGATTCATTATGTTTCCTCAATTTTCCTACAAAGTCTGTTAACAAGCCAAGTAACTCTATTGTAAAGAAATAGAGGTATACTCCCTCCGTCCCACCCGTTTCTTCAAAATTGACTTTTCCAAGTCATTTTGACCCGGTGATTTGGTAACCAAAACGATGATAGAATTTGGTAATCTTTCATGGTGATATAGAGTTAAGTATACTCTACGACACCATGAAAAAATTACAAAATTCTTGTATCGTTTTACTAACTAAAATCATCATACAAAAGTGATATGTGAATAGTGTTTTTGAAGAAACGGGTGGGACGGAGGGAGTATGACATAATAATATAGCAAATTTGAAGTAGAGATTGGCTACGTGAATGAGTAAAGAATTTTCTGGAGATATAGTGGTTGACATTATCCTTCGCGGATGATACTCATGGAAAACATATATCCATAGTCGAAGCATTCTGTTTCTTTTAGGCAATTATCAGAGAGCAGTGAAATCACTTATTTGGTGGAAAGTAGTGGCTTCTATTTTCTACCATGAAGCATGGGTTCAAGCCTAGGGCAGTAACTTTTCCACGGTAGAAAAATGTTAGCTAGGTAACTATTTGACCCTTCGGTCTCTAGAATCTTACGGCACATTGACATACACGATTTCATATTGTAGGGTAGAGAAATTACCAATTCTGTTTCTGGGGATTTTGGGAGCAGCATCTTTAAGGAAATTTCACTGGGGAAATACGTTTGTGAGCATCATTAAAAGTGTTTAGCGAGTTACACTCATCAGGAGTACCATATCTAGCCTATATTATGTCTCTCTTTGTGATCCCTGTTTCAAGAATCAGGAGTTGGAAGAAGACGATTCAGCACATTTTGGAGTTCTGATGTGAGATAAATAATCGTTTGTTACACTATGGTTCTGTCTAATGGCTGTGGAGAAATATGGATATTGGGAGTGTGCTGTGTTTAATCCAAAATACAATCAAACTGAGGGTATCTTTTCAGGAGAAAGAGCATATGGCGGTGATAACTCTCTTTTAGGAGTTATTATTATACTTTCTTAGTAATTTTATTAGTCTTATTTCACATGATTTATATGTTATATTTGCACAAATATGTGAATTTGATGACGTATAAGCCTAAGAGTGAAAAGTTGTGTTTCTAGCTTATTTTTGCATGTTTTCTCTCATATTTGCTATGATAATTGCACGGGTTGTTTAGTGTTGTGTATCTCAGGTAAAATAGGTGCAATGGAGCTTATGAGATGCTTGGATATGCTTGGAATGGAGCTAGATGAAGAGGAGAAAAGGAGACGCACAAACGAAGAAAAGTTGGAAAAGTCACACAGGACCAGCCTGCACTCTTTTCGATGCCCAGGAAAATCTACAAAGAATTTTGGAGCAAGGCTTGCGGCATTGGAAAGTAGACATCCGTAGCTTTCCAACGATATATCGTAGGCCCGAAGACGAGTCCGTATGAGGGAGATACAGCCCGCGCGAAATCAGCAAACAATTCTGTCCGGGAATTACAAAGTAGAGGGGCTGAAGTGCAATTTCGGCAAAATAACATTAAGAAGCGTGCCCAGCTGGTAAAAAACGGGCAGAGAAGACCTAATAGGAGATTATTCACGTACGGGAGCCATTGGAGAGCAGCTAGGAGCTTGGGGGTTGCACGGATTCGCCAAAGCTTTGGCGATTTCATCGTTTGATTCTTCTCTTACCCTCTCTTTATCATTCTATGGAGAATACTTGTGATTTTAGCATAACAATGAGTAGCTAATTTCTTTGTTAGGCTCTATGGAGAGCCTAGGGTTATGACTTAGACTTATTCTCCGGATTTTGTTGATTGATTCATGCGTTTGATCCAATTAATGTCTATTATTCTTCATCTTGTATTGTGAGTCCGTAAGCTAAGGCTATTGACACGTGTTAGTGATGAATGGAATGACCATGTTAGATGAAGATGATGAACTAGTTGAATTCATAGCTTAAAGTTACAAACTAATTGATTAGAAATCATGATCTAGGCTTAATTCTTAGCAACAAGGGAGTCGCGAACCGGAGTTGTTAGTGAACTAGGTGGGTGCTCGACAGAGACTTAACCCGGTTACGAATAAGATCATGTTTTTATTCCCGAATCATTGAGACCGATAGGTGAGATGAATAGGAGTAGTCATGTGTGGGTAGATTCGGTTGAACTAGTTAGGTGAGTGAATCGGTGGATCGACAGGACCCGGTGAACGAAGTTGACTAGCCAGCTAGAACGTAACGGTAGATGGAGGTGGACCGACAGGACCCAAAGTAAACTGTTACGTAAAATTACATGAGATCGACAGAAGATTGTAAGTGCTATTACCCTGCATAATCAGTTAGTGCGTAACGTGATTCAATACAAATTCCGGAACTGTCTAAAGACCCTAGGTGATTCATAGATCGCCTAGTTTTCTCCATACTTTGATTAAATTCTTTTAATTGAAAAATACATAAATATTGTCTTTACATTCATTTTATTTAGTCGCTTGTTTGTGGGCGACGAACATTCAAACTCAAACCACTTCTTACCGGTTACTTAGGTATCTTCTAATTGATTCTTAATTAGCTAGTAGTCGTCTATTTCCCTTGGGTTCGATACTCGGAGTCGTAAAATACTCCACTTACTACTTGACCGTGCACTTGCGTATACACGTAAGAAATCGTGTCAAGTTTTTGGCGCCGTTGCCGGGGAATTAAACGGTTTATTAGTTTAGTTAAAAATTAATTTAGGATACTTCTTTTATTCTCTTTTTGTTACTATCTGTTTACCTCACGGGTGTGCTAGTGTTGTTTTCTCAGGTAGCTATGGCGGAAGGACAAGGGCAGATTAGCCTCACCACAGAGCAGCTACAAGCTTTGGTGGCTGAAGCTGTAGAGAAAGCACTGGCAGCAACATCAAGACCGCACTCGACCTCAATGCCATATAATCGTTCAGGGAAAGCAATAATCCACGCATTTGAGGCGGATCTTCAAGGAAGGGAGCCAGCAATTGTGGTGCCACCAATTCAGGCAGAAACATTCTGTCTTAAGCTGGGCACAATTCAATTTGCGCGGGATCAGTGCACTTTTGCTGGGACAGACGAGGAAGACCCACATGTATTCATCGGGAGATTTCAGGGCCACTGTGGGCTAATCCGATATAATGGGGTCACATCTGAAGCGCTAAAACTAATGCTCTTTCCCCATTGTCTCAAGGGAGCTGCTATGGATTGGCTGGACTCTATGCCATCCTGTTCAATCAAAACGTGGGAAGAGTGTGTCGCACAGTTCATGAGTAAGTTCTATCCTATCTCACGTGTGATTCAGCTTCAGAATGAGATCTGGATGTTCGGGCAAAAGCAAGATGAATCACTTGTCAAAGCATGGCATCGCTTCAATCATTTGCTACGTAGATGTCCCAACCATGGTATTGACAAGCGACAGTTAATCCAGGTCTTCTATGATTCACTTGGACAGCCCAATAGAGACAAAATGGATATAGAAGCTGGGGGAAACTTCTTATTTAATTGTGATCATGAAGGGGCATATGCATTGATGAGATGCTTGGTTCAGCAAGAAGAGAGCATGGATTACCAGTATAGGCACATGGAACTGGTAAGAGATGACAAGATGGCTTATAACACTGTTCAGGTGAATGCGGTAGAGGTAGTGCATGAAGCAAATGTTTCAGAGATGCATCAGCAGCAGCCAGTACCACCATTAGAGTTGACCGATATGACAGGGATAATAAAGACGATGGCTCAGCACATGACAGACATGTCCACACATGTCAGTTCTGTAGCAATTGCACTTCAAGTTGCTCAAGCAGAAATAAAAGATCTAAAGGAACAACTTGAACAAAGAGCACTGGGTAGCATTGTTGACACATCAGAGGGACAGGCTCAAGCCATCACCACTCGAAGTGGTATTGCACTTACAGATCCTCCATATCCGATTCATGCCAGAGCGGAAGCCTCAAAGGCGAAGGAACATGAAGTCTTTGATTCTGAGAAGATACCTGTCATGATCCCCCAATCAAAGGGCATGACTCCACCAGACGAGGAGGAGCATACTCAGGTACCACTTTCATCTTCTCCTTCTTCTTCAGAACTACCATACCCATTACGTACTAGGAAGAAGAAGGATGATTCTGAGGAATACAAGCGCTTTTTGAATGTCTTCTCTAAACTGCATATCAATATCCCATTGATTTAGGCACTTCAAAAGATGCCTAAGTATGCTCGATTTATTAAAGATGCAGTTCTTGGAAAGAAAGGGGTGGATGAATTTCAGAGAGTAAACTTAAAAGAACAGGTTAGTTCATGTGTTTTGCATGGGTTAAGTAAGAAAAAGAAGGATCCAGGTAGCTTTGTCATTGAGGCTACATTGGGTGATTCCTACACTGGAAGAGCTCTCTGTGATCTGGGAGCGAGCGTGAATTTGATGCCGTTGTCGGTATTCAAAAAGTTAGGTGTGGGGGAGCCCCCGAAAACCTGGATAACACTCCAATTTGCAGACAAGTCATCCAAGAAAGCATGTGGGATGGTTAAAGATGTGCTAGTGAGGGTCGGAAGTCTGATCATTCCGGCTGATTTTGTTATAATGGATATGCCAGTAGGTGATGTTCCGCTAATTCTGGGTAGGCCATTCTTGGCAACTGGACGTACTCTCATTGACGTAGAGGTTGGAGAACTAATTATGAGGGTACACGATGACATGGAGACTTTTCGGGTCTTTAAACCGTCACCCCAGTGTTCATGGGAGTATCAGCCAGGGGTGCCATTTGCTGTACAAGTGAAGCGCCAAATCCCAGAGTTGTCGCAAGGGGATCCACCTGACTACTGGGAAAGAAATAAGCCATCAGCAGTGCACGCACACGAAGCAGTGCTTCAAATTCAGCACAGGAAAGCAAAGCTGGAAGCGGCACAAAGTGCCAGACCACCCTCGTGAGGTGGCATAGGTAACTGGGTCGGGCCGTCGACCGTAAATTACAAGCGCTTGTTGGGAGGCAACCCAACGTATTTTCATGCTTTAGTGTAGGGAGTGTGTTTTTAAATACTGTCGTGTGCATTTTTAATACTGTTTTGTTATCTGAGGGGTGAGAGAGTGAGAAACTTATATTTGAATTGAGTCGTGCAGGCACACAGGTTGGAGACGCGGTCCGGACTCCCCTTCTTGATGCGTGAAAAGAGGAAACGTAGAAAAACCGAGAAAGCGACATAATGATCACGAAATTTGAGGTCAGGAATTCTGAAGTTTACTCCGGAAAATTTGAAGTCACTATTGCGAAATCAGAACGTGCGCGAAACGAGCTTTCCGACGGTATGTAATATGCGTGCATCGGAGTCCGGAGACGTAATCTAGAAAAAAAAAAAAAAAAAAAAAAAAAAAAAAAAAAAAAAAATTGAATTTGGAGTCAGGGGTGTTCGCACGAACACCCCCTGTGTTCGCAGGAACAAAAGAAAGGCAAAAGCCCACTGTTGAATATTAAGAACAACAAAAATTGCTCCTGCGAACAGGGGCAAAAAGGGCAGTTCCAGAGGCTTTTGAGGGCAAATTTGGAAAATGGGAAAGTTTGTACACGGGGCACGTTCATCTTCTTCCTCCTCTCTGTAAACCCCAGCCGTCGCCACCACCATCCTCTCTTCTGATTACCCAGCCACCAACCCTCCACCACGCCCACACCATTAGACCTGCAAATCTCCACAACACCCAGCAGAACCCACCTTTTCCCTCTTCGCCATAACCACATCACCGCCCTTCTCTGCAAAAACCCAGCAGCCAAGAACCCCAATTCGCCATCTCTGCCCAGTACCTGACAAACACCACGCAGCCGCCGCCTTCTAACCCCTCCCTCCTATCTCCGATCGAACCAGCTCTCCACCCTCTTTCACCCGACGGCTATCTCACCAACACCGCCTCCTCTCGTCCCTCCAACCCGCCACGGAAACCGCCAATTCCACCTCTGTTAACCACACACCGCCTGCAACTCTGAACCAACCGAAACCCAGCCACCACCGCTGTTCAATTAGCTCCCATCCACCATCAATTCCTCCTCCACAAACCCATCAAACCACTGCTCCTGCAATCACCATCTCCGTCCAAAGCCACCATCGCAACATCAAAACCCAGATTGAGGAACCCACCTGAAACCCAGCCCTCCACCGCCGTGAGCCACCAACGAACGACCTCCTTCTCCTTCGTCCATGGCCACACAAACCCAGATACTCACGGCCTCTTTCTCGATTTCACCCCCGAAACCCTTGCTGCTCTCGACCATAACCCAGACACCATTCCCAATCGAACCAATCTCAACCCCGGTCTCTCCCTTCAACCACCGAACCTGATTCTGAACCAAACCAATACAATTTACCAACCCACAAAACTCAGTACCTTCCCCTGTTCAAAGATTCGAGGACCAAAAAGAAAAAAATCTGGTTTGTCAAACAAAAAAGGAAAAAAAACAAAGTTGCATATTCTGGATTGTTTTATTGCAAGTGTTTGGGTTGGTGTTTAAGGAATTATATGGGGATGTTGGAGATGTGATGATGGAATAAAATATTTTGGTTAAAAACAAAGATATTGGCACCACCAGGACCAAGCACAAGAAGAATATTATGCTGAAAATCGATTATTGGTATGATATTGTCTGTCTGAATTTGGGAAAAGAAGAGTTAGACGAAGACATCGACCCCGGTGTGCTACTGCGCACTCGACCGTTATGGGAGCTCGCATTGGCGTACGCAATTTGAGTTCGGGGATTCTTCGTTACTTCTTTTGTCAGCAATTGATCAGTCGAACCCGGTGTTTCACACACTCGACCGCAAGGGAGCTTGCATTGTTCCGTACAATGTTAGCTTGGGGATTGTTCTCGCTATCTCAGTCAGCACCTATCGGAGTTCGTCCCCGACCTTGTGTCGGTTGTGAGTATTCTTCTCTCTCTTTACTTACCGTTTAGGCACATCGTACTTGCTCTGGGATTTTATTTTTAGAATTCTAGGGAATTACTTGAGTACTAGCTTAATTTCGGTACACACAACTCGTTCACGTGCACGTAGCTTGAATTATCTCTAAATTTATTGTAGCTACCTTCTTGTGCCGTGACTTTGACTCCGAGTAGAATCACCGCCCTTGCATTTGAATGCCGAGTCTTCTTGGTTAATCTCTAAATTCGTTGAGGACAACGAAGCGCTCAAGTGTGGGGGGAGTTTTAGTCTTGACTAGCCAGTCAGTGTTTGCATCGCCATGTCTGCATATAGTTGTTCGTGTCGTATTGTGTCTATTTCTGTGGTCCTTGTCGTGATATTGTGATAGCATATCGTATTGTCATATGTTAGTCTTGTAGTGTATATACTTGTTTGTGTTTGGGTTTAATATTGCACATTTTCTTATTTGAGTCTACCTACCCTATCGACTGTTTTGTGTAGTTTCGTTCGTGTCGGCTTGCATGTAGTGTAAGAATTATATGAAAAAAATCAAAAAAATCAGAAAAATTTAAAAAAAAATAAAAAGAGAAAATTTTGAGAAAAGGGCAATCAAAAGAGGCTAAAATTTGATAAATCGCGAATTGTGAGGATTTTAGGCGTAGAGCATGATTTGCGACCAAGAGTGACGACGTGAGTCTCCCCTAGTAGGTATAGAGAGACTTTCTTTACGGGAGTGCCTACCTATTTTTAACACTTACGTGATTTTCAAAGTCAAAGTGTGTGCCTATTTTCTTACAAGAGCTGAGCTAGGTGTGAGCTAAACAAGCCGAACATCCATGTGTACGTCTTAGGTAGTCGCCAACCCGCCTCGTAGTGGCACACGAAACAGCTGTGCGAGGACGTGTATTAGAGCACTCACTGCTTTTAGAACTCACCTTGTAGGACCATTAGACGCCCCAATTTGAACCTTGGATTCTTTGCTAGCCTTCGGACCTAGGGTGACGATTCTTGGCCTTCATCACAAATTGATTAGAATCACCACTTTAGTGCGTCACGAGGGGGTTGTGTAGTTGAGGGGGTTCGATGAGGGAGTGATTATATAATTCGTTGAGTTCGACATCTCGCTTGCACGTCATTGATTATCTACGAGGGGATGCGAGGGTGAGTGAGTAGGCTTGCGCACTTCGGTGTGGCGGTGTTCCATGCCACTACATCATGGACACAGTTGTGGAGAGCCGTGAGTGCGTGAATCTAATACGCACGGAATTGGGTTGGGAGAACTTAATTGGTGGAACGTGCTAGGTACCGGTTTTGATTACTTTGGTGTAGGAGGATCGGTTGGATTAGGCACGAGATACATTTATCTTCGGGACTACTTGAGAGGGGATATGGTGACATTCGAGTGTGGGGGTGTCGACTTTTGACTCCGGACATTGAGAGTGAGCTTGCGACGACTCCACTCCCACACATGTATTTCATTGATTTTGCGGTTTGGATTTGACATGGACTTTGATTGAGTTAGGAGGAGATGATATTTTTATGTGATATTCATTCATCGATTTACGTATTTCCTTCTCCTAGCATATTTGATTAGTATTTGAAGACCACTCGGATATTATTGTTGCATTTTGATGGTATTTTGAGAGAATTGTGAAAGAAAAAAAAAAGAAAAGAAAAAGAAAGAAAAAAATAGAAAATAAAAAAAAAAATGAGAGAAAAGGAAAAAGGAGAGATGAAATAAAGTTTGAGTTGGAATTGAATTGAAACGAGTGGTGGAGCTACTTTGACGACGACGGTTCACGTTTCATGCACGACAAACGACGATGGCCACGGAGATCACTATTGTACCGGGGTTTGAGGGAATTGAGTGCCGGAGGTGGTGAGCTTCGGGTTTCGGTTTCTATCATTGTGGTGAGGGTGTGTGAGATGTGGGATTTGATGTGAGAATGTGACGCTTAGGACTTGATTTCGACGAGATTATCCATATGTCCCTAAGCCTCATCATGTGAAAACCGTTAGCGGATTAGGAGCTCGGACCTTGGATGTGGCTTTGCCTAGCGTAGTCTCTTATTTCGTGGCACACGCGAAGAGGTAGCGTACTCTTGTACTTAGTAAAGTTAGGCTTTCTATACTAACTAGGGGAGAGTCTCGTTGTCGAGTTTAGTTTCAACTCATGCTTTGTTCCTAGGATTCTCATCACTTCATGATAACCGATTTAAGCCAATGGAGATTGCCCGATCTCAACCAAAAAGATAAAAAGTATGTTTTGTGTATATATGTGTTTGTGTAGGATCGAGTCGTAGTTTGCATTTGCATCATATTGTTGCATTGTCGAGTCTTGTGTCGTTTGCGTCTTGAGTCGGCTAGTAAATAGTGGTTTTACTCGGGACGAGCAAAAGGTAAGTGTGGGGGTATTTGATAACTCTCTTTTAGGAGTTATTATTATACTTTCTTAGTAATTTTATTAGTCTTATTTCACATGATTTATATGTTATATTTGCACAAATATGTGAATTTGATGACGTATAAGCCTAAGAGTGAAAAGTTGTGTTTCTAGCTTATTTTTGCATGTTTTCTCTCATATTTGCTATGATAATTGCACGGGTTGTTTAGTGTTGTGTATCTCAGGTAAAATAGGTGCAACGGAGCTTATGAGATGCTTGGAAATGCTTGGAATGGAGCTAGATGAAGAGGAGAAAAGGAGACGCACAAACGAAGAAAAGTTGGAAAAGTCACACAGGACCAGCCTGCACTCTTTTCGATGCCCAGGAAAATCTACAAAGAATTTTGGAGCAAGGCTTGCGGCATTGGAAAGTAGACATCCGTAGCTTTCCAACGATATATCGTAGGCCCGAAGACGAGTCCGTATGAGGGAGATACAGCCCGCGCGAAATCAGCAAACAATTCTGTCCGGGAATTACAAAGTAGAGGGGCTGAAGTGCAATTTCGGCAAAATAACATTAAGAAGCGTGCCCAGCTGGTAAAAACGGGCAGAGAAGACCTAATAGGAGATTATTCACGTACGGGAGCCATTGGAGAGCAGCTAGGAGCTTGGGGATTGCACGGATTCGCCAAAGCTTTGGCGATTTCATCGTTTGATTCTTCTCTTACCCTCTCTTTATCATTCTATGGAGAATACTTGTGATTTTAGCATAACAATGAGTAGCTAATTTCTTTGTTAGGCTCTATGGAGAGCCTAGGGTTATGACTTAGACTTATTCTCCGGATTTTGTTGATTGATTCATGCGTTTGATCCAATTAATGTCTATTATTCTTCATCTTGTATTGTGAGTCCGTAAGCTAAGGCTATTGACACGTGTTAGTGATGAATGGAATGACCATGTTAGATGAAGATGATGAACTAGTTGAATTCATAGCTTAAAGTTACAAACTAATTGATTAGAAATCATGATCTAGGCTTAATTCT
Organism: Linanthus parryae; assembly: GCA_023055425.1. Lineage (NCBI taxonomy): Eukaryota > Viridiplantae > Streptophyta > Magnoliopsida > Ericales > Polemoniaceae > Linanthus > Linanthus parryae. The sequence continues at coordinate 67,414,499 of JALGPY010000007.1, read as the reverse complement.
TAGCAACAAGGGAGTCGCGAACCGGAGTTGTTAGTGAACTAGGTGGGTGCTCGACAGAGACTTAACCCGGTTACGAATAAGATCATGTTTTTATTCCCGAATCATTGAGACCGATAGGTGAGATGAATAGGAGTAGTCATGTGTGGGTAGATTCGGTTGAACTAGTTAGGTGAGTGAATCGGTGGATCGACAGGACCCGGTGAACGAAGTTGACTAGCCAGCTAGAACGTAACGGTAGATGGAGGTGGACCGACAGGACCCAAAGTAAACTGTTACGTAAAATTACATGAGATCGACAGAAGATTGTAAGTGCTATTACCCTGCATAATCAGTTAGTGCGTAACGTGATTCAATACAAATTCCGGAACTGTCTAAAGACCCTAGGTGATTCATAGATCGCCTAGTTTTCTCCATACTTTGATTAAATTCTTTTAATTGAAAAATACATAAATATTGTCTTTACATTCATTTTATTTAGTCGCTTGTTTGTGGGCGACGAACATTCAAACTCAAACCACTTCTTACCGGTTACTTAGGTATCTTCTAATTGATTCTTAATTAGCTAGTAGTCGTCTATTTCCCTTGGGTTCGATACTCGGAGTCGTAAAATACTCCACTTACTACTTGACCGTGCACTTGCGTATACACGTAAGAAATCGTGTCAGGCGGAATGTAGCAAATTCTAACTTTAGGAAGATGGAGAAGGCTAGTGTATGAGTAAATGATTCATGTCCTAGTGGATGTAGTCTTTCTGAAGGGAAATGTGGATGGTTGGGTATTTTACACTTTCCAAAGGATCTTTGATGTGTGGACGTTTATTTTGCTCAAAACTTTCGTGCGTTGTTTCTAAACTTCTCCAATTCTCATGTTAGCTAAGAGTCGAGACTTGAGAGGGTTCGCCGGTTCGCTTAGGGGAAAAAAGACTTCCAGCGAAGACGTTCTTGGAGCAGATTCGGTTCAATGTTGTAGGTGGTAATCATACAACCTCAACATTAACTAACTTTAACTAAGGAGGTGTTACGTTCTGGAACAAGTGGCAATGGTATAAAATCAACACAAGGATGGTTTGAGTAATTTGGTCCCTGCCTAGATACTCGTCAACAGAATCAAGATACACTGGCAAGAAGGAATTGGTCTCGCACTACGACTTCTATGCTTGACATTGACCTACTGTGTTTCCTCCTCTAGAAAAAGTCTCTGAAGGAGTTCTCTACAACTACCACTCAGAAATCACCTAGTTGCTCTCAATGCATAACTGGCAACTCATCTTAGAAGGAAATAAACTATAATTGTAGCACAGACCAAGACTCGCAGTTTGCAACGGTTTAAAAGAAAAACAAGTATCTGCTAACAAAAAGGCAAACCTGTAGCATCTAGGGCTCGGATTGATTCGCAAAATGCATTAGCTCTCTCACGGCGGCGCATCACGTCACTTGAAGGAGGTGGTGTGCTAGTAAGTTGGAATATCTTTGACAAGAGATGTATATAAAGTCAAGGAAAGTAAGTTGTAACACAATCAATAATGTGCAGAAATATAAGATACTCAAGTATAAATCCCTTCACTAGCTATCACAAGCCAATGATTCCCAATACTGAGATATGTGAGAAACGTAGAGTGGAGGATATAATCTCTGAGTCTATCTGTAGTATGTGGGACAGCAACTACCAATGCACGGACCACAGCTATTGTAGCTTCATGCGATCCATCTTCAAGAAAAGCATCCATTTGAACTCGTATTTTGTCAATGATCTAGGATGTGTAATATTTAATCAGTCAGATGCATTCAATCTGCGTTAGCATTATAAGATATAACAAATAACCACATACCATATCATTTCTAAAATGCTGCGCCACAGCTCCAAAAGCTTCAATGCTTGCATACTTCACTTGCAAGTTCTGATCAGAGGCAAGAGTCACAAGAGCAGGAACAACATGAGTGGAAGCAGCTTTAGCATCAATATGTGGTACCTATCAAGAGAATCATATCAGATAGCTGCACTTGACGGCATAAATTGGACACTAAACCCCAAAAGATTGAATATGCTTACAATAACTTTCAACAGATTCGCTGCGCAGATTTTCATATGTGTATTTGAGCTGACAACCATTTCCCATAAGATACTGAATACTGTATTCTGATGCTCTTCATATGTGCTGCAATAAGTAATTGTATGTCAAATAAAGAGCTCTCAACGATAATAATGAACTGCACAGGAACTAGCATTCCACAGTACAAACCAGAGGAAGCGGACCGAGTTAAGAATCTCAGCTTGTTGCTTCATTGGCTGACCTTCCTGCTCATCGCTTTGAACTAATATACTACGCAAATATTCTATCAACTGTTCGCGTTTTTGGGGATACCCTAACACTCCAGCTAAGAGGAGAGGTAGGATACATAGAGTAGCAACTCTCTCTTCTACAGCTGTTTTTGGTCTCAATCCTGCAGAGAAAAATATACGTTTCTAGTGCAACGGTGTCTGCATAAACAAACAAACAATATGCTAGTACAATTTTTGATTTGTACAAACACAGATTCTGAATTCTCCAGTTGCCAAAGCCTATATCCTATACATTTAATTTTGATTATTTCAGATCGCAATACCTCTTATTCTTGACTGGATGTTGGATGGGAAAAATCTAAAATTCGCATTATCCCCAACCGTTATGAGAAATACCGGCAACATTATGTGTGTCAGATAGTCTTCTCCAAAACATTGAGATACGGCCAGTAAAAACTGCATTGACAATGTCTAGGTCAGTATCAGTGGTTGCAAAAAAGACAGATAAAAATACTAGCTTTTACAAACTTGATGCAAAACTAATCGTACCTTTGTGATTCTGTTTCTCAAGTTATCTTCTTTTTGTGGTAACAAAGAGGCAAGCTGAATCAAATCAGGAAAGCAGTCACTATGCAGCCAATCAAACGCAGGCCACTCAAAATGCCCCCTGGCAAGGAACAAAAATTATCAGACACATGCAGCCTCAGGATTTTGGTATGGTATCAAAATGTTAATTACAGTATGTCTCCAGAGGAAAGAGATACGTGGACAGCAGTGTCATATAGAGCTTATGTGATTAGTAAGAATGAACAAAATGCAGACTTACCGCGCATAGAGGTCAAACAAGGACATAGAGAACATTGTTCCTTGACTTTCTGGAACCTTTGGAAACGGGCATGACTCAATAGCATTCTGGTGCACAAAGGGAAGCAGTTCGGCGAGCAACCGCAGTAAGACATCAAGATTCCAGCGCTCTCTTTCACCTAGAACACGAAGATGCGACTCAACAGATCCTTCTACCCCTGAAAGAGGCGGGCAACGCTAATAAAAGATTTTGTGGAAAAAGAAAAGAAATCAAGTATCAGAGACCTCATCATGATATAATTATAAGTATATTAAATAATTGAGGAATTATTAGCTAGTACAAGCCGTACCTGAACAGAGCTTAGGAGGTGGGAAAGCAGAACTCGTAAAATATGGTCCAACCTGTTTCCCCATGTAATTAAAGCAGGTACTAATTCTTTTATTGTTGTTTCAACAACAACACCAGAAGGGTCACATAGCAACTGAAACATCATCTCCTCAACCTAAAAAAGAAAAAAAGAGAAACAGATTGGAGCAACTATCTTCATGAGTCTATTCTTTCTTCTACTTTCCTGCAAGTCATCATATTATGATCAAGGGGAAATGAATTATTCCCCAGACCATATAGCTTACATTGTAGGAAATTCTGTCAAGTCAGATTTCTCCTCCATGATTGCCTCGAAGCATATTTAGTGAGGCTGACCTTGAAATATTTGTCCATGTCTGGGAAGAGTGGCAGCAGTAAAGCCAAATTGCGAGCGGCGGCCTCACGGACAACAGTTGCAGGATCCTCAATGAGTTGTTGCACAATAGACAAGATGAGAGAGTCACGAATCTCTGGTCGGACAAATTCTGCAAGTTCTCCACATGATTGGGCAACAAGAAGTCTGCGCTCCTCGTACATGTGATTTATCTGCATTGCGAAGGGATTAGAAACCAAATAAAAACAAACAACACAACAGATAACTGATTCGTCTCAAATCATAACATGCACACCTGTTCCCAACACTGCGGCAACAATTCTGTCTCTGTTCTCATTTCTCCTACATTCTTCGCAAGAGTAACACAGGCCTGAACATACAAAAACAAGGCCCGTAATTTCTTTCTAATACCAACTTTTTCTTGAAGGAAATAAACATTGCGCCTAGAAAAAACTTACATCCATTATAATTCGTCTCTGCTTCTCATCTGGCCGTTTGATCAAGTTAAACAAAGTGTGGGTCAGGGAATCTCGTGTTCCGCTTTCTGGATGGCGCTCAATAGCGCACATTATAAGAGGAAGGAGCTCCTATGAATACGGAAAGGATATATGTGAGGTACAAGAAAAGAAGAAAAAATGAGGTCAGTGAAAATCTTAAGCTAACAACATCCTTAGCTGACCTCGCGGTGGTTGATAAGAACATAAGGAACAATCTTAGGTAATGCATCTGAGACAATCTGAATAGTTTCCAGACCCTGAAAAAGTTTTATTACATTTCAGTAATTAGGCATTGTCTCTTCTCTGTGCAAAGTGGGAACATACAAGAATGCTATGGTTTACCATCTTTTCCAACACTGCCTCACTATGTAGTCCATCTGATTTCGTTAATAGCCCATTATCTTCCAATACTGGTTTGTGGTGTTTTTGGACATCTTCAGCACTCTGAATTACATCACTGATGTTATCTGACGGACTTAATGTCACTTCAACAACATTTTCGGGTTTATCAGAAGTGTCATCTGAAGTTTGGGTCGCCAATGATTGATAAATCATTGTTTCCACAACTGGAGACACACCGTTATTATCATGGGAGTTGGCCATGTTATTATCGTGACTTTCAATGAACTTGTCATTGTCAACAGTTCCTACAGGCTCACTGACAACAGATTTTACAGGTCCTGGGCTCTCTTTATCACGCTGGACCATGCATATTTCTTCTCTGTAGCTTTCTGTAGACTCTGATTGCACACGTTCAGCATCATCTGTCACCAAAGTTAGTCCAGATCGAGAACCTTCAATATACATTTTAAGGGAAGTAATTTCAGCTCGACAATCATTGAGTGCCTTTCTTTGGTGCTCCAGGGACTGCTTCAACTCTTGCACCTGCAAACCATGATGTCCACTACAAATTCAATACAAATTACAAAAGTGGACCTATCAATATGAACTTCATATGAGAATCACCAGAATGTCCTTATCCTTGAGATCCCTCTGTGCAGTTTCCAGAGATCTTGTCAATACTGTAACTTGACCATCTGCCAAGTCTTTGCTTTTCAGCAATGCGGCCTTTTCGGTTTTCAGCATATTATTTTCTTTCAATAATGATTCATTTTGTCTGAGCATAGAGAATTTTTCCTGCACAAGAAAGGAGCTCTGATTATGTGTCCAAATCTAGCAACAAACAATACGGTGAACATGAAAAACAACGTAAATTAATTTGAAGTACATAGATAAATATCAGAGTTAAGTAAGTCTGTAGGAAAAAATTGGGAGGATTGAGAGCAGGCTTTGCCAAGTACAAAAATGCTCTCATAGATCCATAGCAGCATTAATAGATGCACATTTGTCAAACGCGGTCGCCTAGGCGCCTGGCGACCGCCTAGGTGCTTCGGGTACGGTGACTCGCCTAGGCAATGCCCACCTAAACCTTTGATATTAGGCGGTCGCCTAGGCAGCGCCCGGTCGACTAGGTGTCGCCCGATCACCCAATTCGCCCAAACGATCGCCTTATTTCAGCTACATAATTTCATCATTTTCATATAATTTATCATATTGAATATATAAATGAAGCAAAAAATGTCGGCATTGATCGAATTTTCTATTCCACGACAAGAAATTGAAGTATATTGTTTGTAATTAAGATAAGAAAATTCTTAATGTGCTATTCAACCGTTAGTTTAATGTGAAATAGAACTCTTTGATCTTTAATATTTCTTCATTTAGTAACAAGATATGAAGTAATCTCCATTTCAAGAAAAAATTAAAAAACATTAACAAAAAACTTAAATTTGGAAATCACGCACTGTTTTATTTATTAACATGATTTTAGGTTAATATAAAATTTTAAAATTTAGGGTAAAAGACATTTTCCACCCTCCATTTATGGACAAAATACATTTCGCCCCCTGATTTATGGGGAAAATACATTTTGCACCCCTGTCAGAGTTAAAAACAAACGGTTGACTAACGGATGGGTAAGAAGACAAAAATACCCCTGAAATTTTATGAAATTACGCCACTATAAATACCCTCTCCTTATCTTCTCCTCAATTCCTAACCCTAAACCAACCTCATATCGTCCTCTCTCCTCCTCTTTTCTCTCCGGACACAAACAACCCCACAGATAAGACCCACACTGAATGAATAAACTTCAGAACCTCTCCAACCTCCCACCAACAAATGACCATCTTCTCCACCTTCCCTTCGCAGCCATGGAGGTTTCTCCGGCAAAGCCTTCATCCTCTTCGCAGGCGGCGGTGGTGGAGGTAGGCGAGGCGCTGGAACAGACTTCGACACTGGCGGTGGTGGTGGAGGAGGCGGAGGAGGCATCAACTTTGATTCCTCTGTCAACACTATGTCCGCTGCAGTACTCATCGAATCGTTCGAAGAGGAGGAAGACGACGACAGAGAAAACGAGAACGAAGACGACCTCGGCGGAGGCTTCGGAACCTGAGGCACTCGAGATCTCAGAGCGAAGGAATCGGAAATCTCGGCGATTTCTTCGGAGTTGCAGGGGGAATGTCTCAGGCGGTCAATTGCACCTCTCTTTAACTCCAAACCCTCGTGATGATGACTCTTGTGGTAGCTGTTGATCTCGAAATTGAATAAAGTCTCAGAAGATTTCGCTCTATTCTTCAAGTTCTTCATCAGATTGGACTTCACAACAGCATCAATCAGCCCCTGAAACCTCTGCGACGAAGTTAATTCTTCAACCCTTCCTTCGATTCGGTTCTCGAATCTTCCAGTCCCTTCTTCAATTCCTCGATTTTATCTTCCATGGATTTGAATCTCCTCTCACGCTCTCTTCTCCTCCGTCGTGCTTCGGTGGATGAACTCCAGCTCCTGTCTCAACTCTCAACCACTCGTTCTCAACCTTCCACTCTCACGCTCTCTCTTCATCTTTCAGGTTTTGGTTCGGGGATTCTGATCGGGGTTCGAGGGGTTCGTTTTGTTGTTCTTGATTCAGTTGAGACTTGGTCTGATCTCATTTTCTGCAATATCAGTGGGTGGGTGTTGGTGGTGGGGATTCAGTGGTTGTGTTGCTGGTGATGATTTGTGGTGGTGGAGGTGGTGCTCAAGAACACTAAGAACATCAAGAACATGATGAATACAAGAATAAACAAAAAAAATTGTTATTTGTCCACATTTTGTAAGGGTAAAATTGTCACAAAAAACCAGTTTGCACCCCTCCACTAACGGATTGTAACAGAAGGGTGGTACCTGTCCGCCCTCCATCCACTGACGGGGGTGAAAAAGGTATTTTCCCCATAAATCAGGGGGTAAAATGTATTTTTTCCATAAATAGAGGGTGGAAAATGTCTTTTACCCTAAAATTTAATATCTCAATAAATAATGATGATTTTTGCTTATGACATTTATCTGTGCAAGCTCTTTTTAATATATGTAACAATATTATGTGAAAGTAACAATATAATTATCTGTACTTTAAATAAATTTGTGTAATAACTATTAATATTAAATATTTATTATTGCTGGCCTATCGCCTGGGCAGTTGGACAACTCCATTGCCTCAGGTCGCCTGAGCGTTTTGACAACTATGGATAGATGTTCACAGTTTACAAATTCATTATAAATCTATTTAAGAATACAAAGAGGAAAACTCAGCTGCTTCTGTGTTCAAGTAGTACCTCAACAGCCTCTGCAGTTGAAGAAAGGTACTGATAATAGTAATGACGCAGAGCATCTGGTGTGCATGCAGCTGAATTTTCCCAAACATCTAGGTTCTGATCAGTAACCTGCGGTAAAAGAACTCAAGAAGTTTAAAGCACACTCATGCAATTGGATATTCGAACTAATAATATATCTAAAACATAATTCGTTTTCCCACAAACAACAAGAATATACAACAGCAACAAAAATAGGATATCCAAAGTGGCAACAAAATTACAATTAGTTCACACTATATTAATTGGAACTGGTTCTACAAGAGTAGGCCTGAACCAAATCATAGAAACAAGCATTTTGTTCAGGTTAAAAATCCACTTTAAATTGCATGGATGACAATGGAAAGAAGCTAGTTAATAATGTTTCTAATGTAAGCAAGACCGAGTATACAAACTATTGTACATGCACCTGCTTATTTTCCTATTCTCAGTACAAGGTAACTTTAGATCCCTTTATCTTCATCTGTAAACATTCAAGACTTGAACAGTCAAAATGAAGAACTAAGTTTACCTCCCTACTAGACTGTGGTGTGCTAGGTAGTAAATTTAATTATTCCTTATGAGACTTCTATTGATTATGACTGGTTACGACTTGATATTCTTCTTTGACAGGGTTGTTTGCATAGGTACAGAAACATTAACACATGACTGGAAACATGAAAAGTTGTACATACAAAATGCCAGTTGCACCTGTACTCAGTAGGAAGCACTGCCCGCTTAAGTTACTGGCCATGTTTGAGAGGAAGATTTACTGCAAATCTTGCTGCAATTGAGTACTTTCTTTAACCCCAAGGGGTTGGCCTAGTGGGTGAGGCTTGGGATTTAAGGGTCTGCTCCCCTTAGGTCTCAAGTCCGAACCCCATGAACGCCAGTTATCCTTGGGGCCACTGGGGATTGACATGATCATCTAAACAGTAGATATACCCCAGGACCCCGTGGACATTGTCGAGCGGCACAAGCTGGCCCGGACACTACGTTTAAAAAAGAATTCCCTCAAAAAAAAGAGTACTTTCTTTCTTTTCCAACATAATTTAATACTTAGTTAACCCAACATCCATTTTGTCAAGGGAGTAGACTCTAAAACAAGTTTATCCTTCTTTTATTTCTTATTTGTTGTGCTTTCATCGTTGGCATTGACTTTATTCGAGTTGTGTAAGTAAATGTGAATCAAGAACATACTACTGCAATAAGCATTGAACTGAAGTCACCAATTTTTTAAGTAAAATTGTCAAAGTTGAGTTACAGTTGCGGACTTGCAATTCGTGCAAGAGGAAGAGCCATATCAAAGGGCTACTCAGAGAACAGTAGCTTATAGCATTGTACATAAGCATGGAAGCTAAAACGTTAAGGAATACAGGCAAGTTTAAAAGGAAAAAGAACCTGCAGCTTGCATACCTCTTCATAAAATGTCATTGCTGTAAGCCGGTATCCTGCCAGAAGCAAATATTCCTTGACGGCACTATTTAGATCTCGACGTTCATTGTCCTTTAATGAGCCTAAATCAGGAGAAGAAGTTTGAACCTTCCCTTGTTGAACTTCCGGCACATCGTCTGCGCAAAGAACAGTCTCTGACCCTGTAGATTCAACTCAAAGCAATTAACCTAGCATGAAAGAACATCGCATTGAAAAGATAAAATTGGACGGCGAGAGTAAGATTTTCTTAATTGATTAGAGCACGCATTCAGTACAAAGGTATTGATGGTTCGAAAGATAGGATTTGATGTCACCATATTTCTTCCTCCATGACAAAGAAAGGAAAGCTGTTAACCAAACTTGTTTTGGAAGAAAGCTGAGTGGAGACTTGATTTAGGAGCTTTCTCTAACTTGTTTTTTTTTCTTTTTTGGTAAATCATCCTCGGATTATTTTCATGAGTTAAAGAAAATAATCCTCTAAGCATATCTCTGAACAAGTATGAATATTATCCCTGTTGATGTAACAAGCCATACAACCTGCTGCAAGTTTGCAACACTGGAAGTGTGCTTGAAGTTACATTGATAATAACAAATTAATCTGATGTAGAACATGCTCGAGCGCGTAGAAGTAAGGTCCACGATAAATTTGAATCACAGATCAACTTACCAATCAACTTGCCTGGTGGCACTGCTGTTTTCTTCTGCAGTTCTTCTTTCAACTTCAGAGTATCCTCTTGGGCCAAACGAAGCTCATATTCCCCAAGTGCAAGCTTTTCTTCTAGTGCTAACTTTTCTTCTAGCAAACTCTGTGGGTCCGCAACTGAAAAGAACAGCAGAGTTGTCAGCTACGTGCAAGTTCAAGATGTAAAGAAGAAAATTTAATCAGAGATGGTAAATCAGCTAAAGAGGGACAAGGCCTTGGAGTTTTGAGTCATGGCTTAAGAGAAAGCATAGCAAACATCAGCACAGCCGAATAGTTTATTAATAGAGAAGTATATAACATGTGAGGAAATGTATAAACTGTGGGATTCTCAGCAAAGAGATTGATTGAGCAATCAATGTTTATGAAATACGGATAACAGAAGGAACTTCGACAGAGTGGAATATGATTTGAAGGAATTCAGCTTCACAGTTCATAGACGAACAGAAAAATATGTTTTAGCATATCATCTTTTGGCCTAGGCTAGATAGAAAGGACAAAAAGTGTGCCTCCTCTAGTCCAGATTGGCCATGACTTTCAGAATTTGCATCTACCGATGGAAAAAAAGAATCAGGTATGATCTATGGAGCAGTGAAGACATGATGATTCCTGTGAAATGCCTGGTGTTTAGAATGCCAATATAGCATTCGAGTACTATGCTATTTCAAACCCAATTGAGTAGGTCCATTTACTGTTCACGCCTCATAAGCATACCTCAGCGCCGAATTACGTGTGCCCAAACAAGGTCAAGGTTTCTCACCCTCTGTCCATCACTCTCGTCTATACACAAAATAAGTATTTTCCACACTTTATAAGCCATTTGGTGTGTATCTCGTAAACGGAGCCACGTAAGAGACTAGAAGTAACATGAATAAAACTCCTGAAGCTTGAAGGTTTTGAAAGATTACGAAATGCAAAATATTGTCTTTATCTTGTCAAATCAGAAAATGGTTGCAGAAAATTTAACTGATACATTGAGTTAAGTAACTTTTTTTACCACTAGAAGTACAACTACAAATCAACGATTCCTCCCGTTCTCGTGCTCTAGGTTATGAACTAAATATTTTAATATCCAATCCATTATCTTTATAGTTTTCAAATTAAGAAAAATCGTGATACAAACTCTTGAGAAGAGAGTAATGTAATGTGAATATGTGATCTTATCAGATGAAACACAATCTAGTACGGACAATGCATTCATATATATTCTCAAATGCGATAGTGAGTGAAAATTCATTACACCATAAATATCCATGACATCATAGGTCGCCCCAAAACTCAATATACACCAACCAAATTTTGAGACCATGTAAACTTTTATATGGTCATCATGACTATGTTATGTTAATTTTTCTTGTTGGTGTCTGCATATAAAAATTTGTGACTATTTTCAACCTTTCGAATGGGCCTGAGAATGTGAACAGGTTGCAGCTAATAAGATCCGGTTCTGTAAGCTTCTTTCAACTCTATGTGCAGTCTGGTTTGAGTAGGAGGACATCTTTTCCTTTGGAACAGAGGGCAGGGATATAGGGCTCCATTAAGGGTGGCTCTACACTGAAATGGACACAGGGCTCATCCACGGTTCGGTATCTGAGACAGAACCACATTAAGAGGGAAAGGGTTGATCTACACAGCTTTTATGAAGGTAACTATATGGGAACTAATGAACAGAAAAAACTGTTGCTTTATTTTTTCCGATTTCCTGATAATTAGGTGAAAACTGCTACATGAATGGCTAACACTCATGGAAAGCCTTTATATTGACCATCTGATAGTTAGATTGAACTTTTAAATAAATTTTATTGCATTCTTAGTATGACCAGGCAGTGGATTACATATTCAGTGTTCATAGCTAGAGATCCATTCACTAATAATTGGCCTTGATTGACACAACTTGTTGGTAATGGAGCCTACCCATTAAAGGGAAAAATCTGGGTGGGAAGGACGGAGAAACATTCAGTTTAGTAAGATATAAGTTTTATCCTTTTCTAGTTTTGGAAGCTTAGAAGCACCACTATCATCTCAGCTTTGAATTGGTTCCATAATACACCATAAATAAGAATGCATCATGATTAGACATTTCTCTTACTTCCAGTGCGGTGGTCATTCAGCATTGTCTATCTAAATCCTTTAATCTAGAGCATAGTTATCAAAATCTTACGATTCACGATTCGTATCCTACGATTCGATTTGATTCACCCATGAAACGATGCGAATCCCCAAGTGAATCTTTAACGGCCAAAAAAATATTTGAATCCCGATTCAAGAGTCTGAATCTTACGATTCGGTTGCGATTCAGACCGATTCTACGATTCACCTTCGATTCATCTGAAGGTCTACTTGAGTTATGGCATCAGTCTAAGAACTAATACTTCCTACATTACTTCCTACATTTATATCTGTTACGCAACTTGCATTTGTTTAAAATTACTAGTGCATTTTTCTCAAGTCCAAGGCTAAAAGTTTTCTATTATTTCCCATCTCCTTGGATCTGGTAGTTCCTTGCTCCACATGCCTATCTATATTAGATTATTCTTTATCTTTTTGATGTGTGAAACTCTTAATCACTAATTACGGATGCGAGTTTCCAATAATTTGAGTTTTTTTGTAAAAATATGAATATTTTGTTCAATAAATGTTATAGCTTTATGAAATATTTTATTATATCCACATAAAAAAATATTGCAAGCTGAATCTGTACGATTCACGATTCGATTTGATTTACGATTCAGTGAAGGTGAATTTCGATTCACTATGTGAATCCCGATTCGCAACTATGATCTAGAGCCATATATAAGCCGATAGCCAATATCATTTTCTTAAAACATAAACAAACAAAAAATTAACTTTCCACTAATTACATTGGTGTAACCTCGTAATACATCGTGTGTGTCCATGGCACAAGTCAAAGAGGAGAGAATGATATCCAACAATGTTTCAAAATCAGTAAGAAGATTTTTTATATCAACTTCAATCGAACCCCAATTATCATGTGGGTTGTTGTAACCCAACCCAACAACAAATCAAAATCGCGAAGATTAAACTTTGATTTCTCCACTAGCTACCATTGACATGCTGAGTTTTTCACAAATCACCTAGGATCATCCACTGACTCCATTTTCAACAAAAAAATAACTTGGAAATGGGAAAGCACCAAGGCGGACAAAAGAATGCTGAACCTAATCTCGCAAAAAAACATTTCAAAACTAAAAGAACCCCTTATAGCTTTTGCAGGAGATCAAAAAATAGATAAAAGCAATGACAAACTCTGCACCACTAATAATGCCAATAAAATACACCTTCTATCATCAAAACATCATAAGAACTACCAACTACAAGTTCCGAACTACTTCATCATCCAGGAGATATGTAAAATGCACCCAAAAAAAAAATTCAAACAGATGAATCAAAGTTGAGGAATAGGGAATACCTTTGAGGGAATTGAAGCGAGAGATCTGATCGGGAGGGAACTGAGAGACGTCGGCGAAGAACTCCTTGAGGCGAATGGCCTGAGCGTCGCGTCCGTCGTCGAGGAGCTCGTGGAGGAGCTCGAACGCCGACAGGAGGTAATTCTCCTCCAAGAGGAAGTTCACCACGCAATTGCACAGCGACGATCTCTCCACGTCCATTTCCAAACCATTCAGCGATCGATTTCCGAATACTCTCTTCTTTCAAGTCATTGGAGTGGAGCTCTAGATCTCTGTTAACGGAACTCGTAGAACTAATAATAATCAAATCGTTATTATAATGGGAAATGGCGAGATTGGAATTTATATACCCAGAGTTGTATACAGATTACAAGATACAGAGTCGAGTTTTCTAGTCTGCAGAGAAGAAGGCGACGGAGTTTTTAGGGTGCAGCGCAGCGCACAGTGTCTCTGGCGCCATCAGATTCTGTCATCTTCTGACTTGAGATCTACCGTAGTTGGGGTGGGACGGTCGCAACTCGCAAGTGACGACGACCCAAGTAGTCTTTTTTTTTCTGAAATAGTGACTTAGTAATTAATTTAGATAGAATTGGGCCTATCATCACCCCAGATTCAGTACGATTCAACTGGGCACTTAACAGCCCACAAAATCCCATCACCTTAAAACCATGCCCGCTAGGTTATGGGCAAGGGTCTTTTGGGTACTTGACATGTTACGTATTTCCGACATATTAGAATGATTTTGGGTAATGAGAACTCCTCTTAGAAATTTTATTCTTGATTTTTGTCAAAAAAAATTATATATTCTTGACATGTTTATCTACATACTTCAGATATATATATTTTTTTTGAGAGAAATAACGTTTTATTAGGCCTCTGGCCCAAAACGAAGTCCAAAGACATTGTTCAAAATACAATCGGCCCAAACAGGTGGCCTTTGTGTCCAAATATTATTTAGCTGTAAACGGAGCCCCTGTTGTGCAAACTCGTGTGCAGCTGTATTCCACCTTGGTATGTGTGTGACCACGTGGTTGCTTATCTTCCCGAGTAGTGTAATACATTCCCCCACAAAGCTTTCTACCTCCGTTACATCTTCTGGAGGCTTCCCTTTGATCTGTCTGTTCACTCTCTCTCCAGCATCACAGAGTCGGTTTCACACCATAGCTTGGTGTAACCGAGATCTACCGCCATCTTGATGCCATCTCTAAGAGCCTCTGCTTGAGAAGTTTTGGCTGAGATGGAGATGGGGGTGTATTTGGAGAGCCCGGCGATGAAGATACCGTTTGAATCCGTAAGGATGGCTCCCGTCGCTGCGGCCCTCAGATTTGGGTTCCATGCGGCGTCGGAGTTGAGAACGACCCACTCTTCCGGCGGTCTAGGTGGCGGGACGGCCGGAGAATGGCTTATTTGAGTCGGCATTCTTGAATTAGCATCTTGCATGGTTGAATCCAACTCATCCAAGTACTCTTTAACTTCAGAAACAATAATCTCCGCCTTCTTTTCGATCTGTTTGAAAAGCAGATCATTTCTGTTCTTCCAAATTCTTGCGAGGCAAATCACAGTTAGTTTCCTAGTTTTCACATCTGAATCAAGAATGATTTGGGGAAGCCAGATCTGAAACTCATCTTGCATATTCTTCACAAAATCTTCCCCAAACAGAATAGACCAGCATTTTTTTGCGATTTTGCAAGCAATAAAGACATGGGTTTCGGTTTCTTCGTCTCTCTTGCAGACGGGACACCATCTCTCCGTAGAGATTCCCCGTCGGTTTAAGTTTGCTCGAACTGGAAGCCCTTTGTGAAAGGCTCTCCATATTGAGAATAAGTTTTTTTTGGGAACCTTAATTCCCTAAAAACTTTTCCACCAATTTGGGGTTGGATTCGAGGACGTCCCTAGCTGAAAAGTTTGGGACTGTTTTTCTTGTTGGGTACATAGCTGATAGCCGGATTTCACTGTATAAGCCCCATTTTCTGAAAAGTGCCATATAAGTCTATCAGGACTGATTAAAGTTGGGATACTGATTCTGTTAATTTCGTCTGCATCTTCTTTCCAAAACAGCTCATTAATGGCTCTTACATCCCATTTCCTGTCTTCTGTGATGAGGTCTGAAACCATGATGGATCTGTTTGTTGGTGCAGGGGTAAACGGCTTGAACAAATAAGGTCGCAATAACCAAGGATCTGTGAAAAGCATTAAGATTCTCACCGTTACCAATTCGCCATCTGCATCCACTTAAGATAAGTTTCTTGCTCGACTCCTCCATAGATAAGAACAGTTTTGCTTCACCTCTGCTTTTAGAATTCCTGTGTTTCTGAAATACTTATGTCTCAAGATCTTGGCGTGTAACTTGTCTGGATCGTGAAGTATTCGCCAATATTGTTTACCTAACATGGCCGTATTGAAATTTTGCAGGTGGTGGAAGCCAATTCCTCCTTCAGTTTTGCTGTCTTTCATTCTGTTCCAAGCAATCCAGCTGATCTTGCGACCTTGGTCCGTAGATCCCCGCCAAAATCTTGACATTTCTGCTTCCAATTTGTCACAGAGTGTAGCAGGTAATCTAAACCAACCCATTGCATACGTAGGGATCGCTTCAATTACTGCTTTTAAAAGGATTTTTTTTACCGGCTGGAGTTAGAAATTTCTCTTTATAGTTCTTCAGTTTGTCTTGAACTCGGCTCACAATGCTTTGAAACTTATCCATTCTTCTTCTTCCCATTTCTGTTGGTAACCCCAGGTAACGGTCGTGGATCAGCTCTTTTTTCATTCCACAAGCTGTGCTCAGTGCTGTTCCAACTTCATCTGTCACATTATTGGAAAAAACCACCGAAGACTTCTCGAGATTGATCTTTTGTCCAGTTGCTCTTTCATAGTCTTGTAAGATAGCAGTTAGGTGGCTTATTTCTGTCTGTACTGCTTTTGTAAAAATAATGCTTTCGTCCGCGAAAAAAAGGTGGGAAACTTTAGGACCACCTCGCGACGCGGCAACACCTGTAATAGCACCACTAGACATAGAACTCGTGAGAGCACATGAGAGAACTTCACCACAAAATAAAAAGAGATAAGGTGAGATGGGACATCCTTGACGAAGCCCCCGCTTGGGCATAACATTACCGACTATTCGTCCCTTATAAGAAAAGGAGAAACTAGTGGTAGATATACAATCACGAACCAAATTTATCCATCTCGGACCAAATCCCAGTTTAGACATAGCTTTTGTGAGGAAAACCCACTCCACACGATCATACGCTTTGCTAATATCCATTTTGAGTGCCATGTACCCTTCTTTGCCTTTAAATCTTGTACGCATGGAGTGTAAGATTTCAAAGGCAGAAATAATGTTGTCAGTTATTAATCGCCCCGGAACAAAGGCACTTTGGCTTTCCGAGATTATACTCGGTAATACCATTTTGAGTCTATTAGCCATGGTCTTTGAAACCAACTTATAAATGATTGTACAAAGACTAATAGGGCGTAAATCAGACGCTTTTCTAACCTGTTTCACCTTTGGAATCAACGCCAAAAGAGTGTGGTTGTAATCTGCTACAATTTGTTGTCTGTTGAGGATTTTCAAAATGCAGCCTCCGACATCCTCCTTGAGCATCGGCCAGAAATTTTGGTAAAAAAGAGTCGGGAAGCCATCTGCTCCCGGTGCTTTGAGGGGGCTCATTTGTTTCAAACTTTCCTTCACCTCTTTTAAGGAATAAGGAGCTTCCATGAAGTTCCTTTGGGCGTCTGTGATCCCAGGAGTAAGAAACTGTAACATCTTGTCTGTGTCTTCTTCTGATGGGTTGGAGGATGCAAAAATACCATCAAAGTGGTCTGTAAGGACTTCGATAATCTCCTCTTCGTCAGTATGCCACTTACCATTTTTGTCTTCAATACCTTTTATCAAATTTCTTGCTTTGCGCGCTGAAGCCTTACGATGGAAGTAGGCCGTGTTTTTGTCTCCACTTTGGAGCCATTGGACCCTTGATCTTTGCTACCAAATCTTCTCCTCCTTAAGCAGAAGATCGTTTAGATTTTTCTTCGTTGTCCTCTTTTGAAAGGCAATGTAGGCAGTTTGTTTCTGCCTGTCTAAACGTCCGATTTGTTTTTTGAGCTCTCGGATTTGTTTTGTAACATTCCCAAAGGAATTCTTCGCCCATGCTCTCAATTCCTCGGCACAAGAGCTCAACTTGTATTTGACCGAATCCGTCGATCCACCCCAACTGTTTGACACCACTACGTCGCAGTCATCATCATGGAGCCAGGCGGCTTCAAACAGGAACCGCTTGTTTCCGAAGTTGTAGCAGTCTTGGGATTTCTTGTTAAAAACAACTTCTATTGGGTAGTGATCAGAGGTGCTCGTGATGAGATGGTTAACTCTGACATTCCCGTACAGAGATCTCCATTCAAGATTTTCAACTGCTCTATCGAGCCTTTCTCTGATAAAGGTCCTTTCCTCCTGGTTATTACACCAGGTAAACGGATTACCATCAAATCCCAGGTCCTTGAGATCACATTCTCGAAGGGCCTCACGGAAAGGATCTGATTGAGAAAGTGTGACCAAGTTACCTCCTTCTTTTTCTTCTTGTGACAAGACTTCTTTGAACGCCAACGATAAACCATGGGGCATCCCCATAGGGTTTGAGCCGAGTCAGAAGATTCCAGGAATGGTGGCGTTCCGCTCTATCCGGTTCACCATAAAAGTCGGTAAAAAACCAGTCTTTTTTCTCCCCTTCGAATCTGACCTTGCAGTGGATAGATCTGATATTTTGGCTGATAGGTTGTACCTGGGTCTTATCATCCCAGAGCAGTGCCAATCCTCCACCTCTTCCAACGTTATCCACAACTGTGCTGTTTGCATACCCTACCTTCTTTCTGATAGCTTCCATCTCATGTGAATACAATCTAGTTTCCATGAGAAAAACTAGATTGGGACGTCTTTCCTTCACGGTGTCACAAAAGGGATAGAACGTTACGGAGGTTTCCAAGCCCTCGTACGTTCCAACTTAGAGCACTCATTGATCTAGACAGGGCTGTTTAACAGCCTCTGCCTCTTGAAAGTTGTTAGAGTGTTCGCAATCCATCGTTTTGTTGGCTTCTTTATGGCTTCCGTCCGGTTCTGGTTCCGGGAGAAGATTTTCTTTTCCAGGGTGGTTTGGAATTGACAGTTCAGGTTTGCTACAACTTCTTTTTCCTCCACCCATAATCAGCCCCATCTCGTTGTCATTGACCACCAGCTGTCCTAGTGGTTTTCGTTTCCCGTTACCGTCTTCCTCATCCGTTTTCTTCTCCTTGTTCCTTGCTAAATCTTTGACGTTGACCCTTTTCCGTTTGCTTTCTTTGGATGCATTAAACTTGATTCCTTTCGGTAAGGCAATCTTGTCTAACGCGCCCATATCAAAGTTTGGTTTTGTCGTCAAAGGAGGTTGAAAATCCGTGATTGGTGGCTGTAATTTACTCCATGAATTCCCAATCAAATCTCCTCCCACAAAAGTGGGATTTGAAATTGATTTGGGTAGCCATTTTCCAGATTGGAATTTATCCCCAGCCTTTGACTTGCCTTTACCCGCATTATCTCCAAAGATTTTGTTATCTTTGAGATTACGATTTTGCCCTTCATCGGTTCTCCTCTTCCCGTCACGCCCTTCCTTGCCGGCGTTTTTCCTTTTTCCGGCTTGCTTTCCGATGATCCACGAGCCATATTCCGGATCTTGATTCTTGCTCTTCATCATCTCTCGCTGTTCACAACAACGCGCAAGATGATCCGGTCTTCCACACCAATCACAGACACATGGGATCCTTTCATACGAAAGATTGACCTAGTGTTGGTCGCCATCAACCGTCTTGACAAAGGCTCTTCTTCTCAAGGCTTTGTAGATCTTAATTCTTGTCCGCGCTCTTATACATCTATCTTTCTCATCGCCTTCAATATGAATGGTGACTTTATGAACTTCTCCAATAGACTCTACAATTTGAGCTCCTACCTCTTCGTGAATGAGATGTAGGGGAAGTCCCCTGATTTGGATCCACAGCCACAGGTCATTGAAGCTATAGTCATTTTCCTGGCGATTGATATCTCACTCCTTCAAAAGGAGAAGTTGGTTATCAAAAGACCATGGTCCTCCATATAGGGCCTTTTCAAGATTGTTTCTATTACTAAATCTGAAAACGAATCTGTCGACTCCTTTTGTCATAATCTTCAGATCATCCTCAGGGCACCATAATCTCCGAAAAATCTCCTTCATTCCCTGAAGATCAATCTTAGTATCCCCAATGAACTTTCCGATGAGGCATAACTTCCAATCCTCTCGGACTCTGTCACAGATTGCTTTCCCGATCAGAACCTCCGTCTTCTCCTCCTCTGTTAGCGTGATCTTGGAGATCCAACTTTCGTCCTCAGTTTCCATTGGTTCCGGCCACCGCCGATCGCTCACTTCCGTCTAGAGAGAAACCCTAGAGAGAAAACTAATTATGATTCTTAGTTTTGCCTTCACAATAAACTACTTCAGATATATATATGAATGATATAGAAGTTTTTTTTTTTGAAAGAAATATAGAAGTTGATGTGCATTAGTTTGATTGAAAGGAGTGAACTGGGTTTTTTGTGCTTTATAGCTAGTCCGGACATTTTCATGCGTATTTTTCTGTTATTTGACAAATATAATCGTTTAGTATGGTTGTTCATATGGTCTCACAGGAACGGATGCTTCGCAATTGCAAGGTGGTATGAACCGAACTTTGAAAATAACAGAAGCTCGAGATGAAACAATAGAAACAAAGTTGGAGAAGTGATTGTGGCATGCACTAATTGGAGCATATCTTGGGTTCTACTCATAATTTTGGAGTCAGGCCAGTGGCAAATGAAAGTAGGCTGAAAAAGGTTCCCAATGTGGAAGAGCCAAAATGGAGTCCGAGTGAAGAAGATGTGGCCCGTAGAAGTCAGGATTTAAAATCAACTCGTACGAGTTTCTAAATCAACTCGCGCAAGTCAATGTGTTAGGCAATTTTTAGAATTCAACTCATGCGAGTTGGAAAGATGGATCTGGTTTTGGCAGGTATTGAACCAACATGTAGGAGTTGAGGCCAGCGTGTAATTTTCAACAACCTAAGGGGAGCCAAGTGATGACCTAGCAGACTTTTGCCTCTTATTCACCTACTAGGGGATGACCCGTGGGCGAGGCCACTACCAAAAAGAAATCGTATTGTATGGTTCTCATACCCGGATATTGTGTAATACCCCTAATTTTATAGGGCTTATTATTTTATGTTTCTTAAGAATTATTATCATTTCCTAAACTCGAGGGGTCTGTAATATAACTTTCATAACTTATTCATACTCCAAAAATATCATACTAAAATTTCACTCGCTTATGGTGCACCCAATGCACCCAAACAATTTTTCGTAACAACTCTCTCTCTCTCCTTACCCGATGTGTGTTTATTTCTCTGGAGTTGTGTGTTTAATTCTTTTCAAAATTCATGTCTTAAAGTAGGTGAGATCTAAGGAATGGTGTTGTTTTAATCTAAAGGCTGAAAAAAGTCAACCATGTTGTTTTAAAGAATATATTTAAGTATCATTAACAACAGTCTTATAAGAGAGATTTTTTATTTTTGACATAGTTCTACTTTGAAATTCTTGGAGGAGAGCATTTCGGGAGAAGACGAGACAATATAGAGGAACCATCGCAAATCATATCGCAATGCACCTGTCACACCCGAGTGGATTACTGTCCCAGCACCTTCTTTACCTGTACCACCGGATAAAATTGCTTAAGCCTCGAAGGTACTAGTAGTAATCCACATGGTGTACTATATACCACACATCACAATATCTCGATGTGGGACGAGATATTACAATCCCCCACCTTATATACTTGATGTCCTCGTCGAGACTGCCCAGTCACGTTTCTCATTGGTTGGCGGCGCACAACCACGTAGCCCTTGGGGGACCAGAGTTGGCGCTGATACAATTTCTCACACTCCAGTGGATTATTGTCCCATCAACTTCTTTACCGGTACCACCGGATAAAAATGCTTAAGCCTCGAAGGTACTAGTAGTAATCCACATGGTGTACTATATACCACACATCACAATATCTCGATGTGGGACGAGATATTACAATCCCCCACCTTATATACTTGACGTCCTCGTCCAGACTGCCCAGTCACGTGTCTCATTGGTTGGCGGCGCACAACCACGTAGCCCTTGGAGGACCAGAGTTAGCGCGGATACAATTTGTCACACTCCAGTGGATTACTGTCCCATCAACTTCTTTACCCGTACCACCAGATAAAAATGCTTAAGACTCGAAGG
The DNA here is from genome assembly GCA_023055425.1 of Linanthus parryae. NCBI lineage: Eukaryota > Viridiplantae > Streptophyta > Magnoliopsida > Ericales > Polemoniaceae > Linanthus > Linanthus parryae. The sequence goes on along the minus strand of JALGPY010000007.1, from coordinate 67,392,691 downwards.
TACTAGTAGTAGTCCACATGGTACCACGCATCTCATCCACAATATCTCGATGTGGGACGAGATATTACAGCACCATTACGATCCGTTTATCTATCTCTTTCTCTTTATTGAACTCAATGATTACTGTTATCATGTTTTGGATCGATTAACTCTAAGACTAGCTAAGTTTACATTACTAGGACCTGAGTTGGGTTCCTAGGTAGTTGAATCACAGTACTTGAATTGTGGCACTATGTTTTATCCTATGTTTTTGGCTTAAATGGATGTTATCGTGGTTTATGTTGCTTGAATATTATCTCTATCAAAATGTGTAGGAGATGTCTTGCATGCTAGATTATAGTACGGTTTCTTTTGCTAGCAAACTGGAAATATTATGGAAGTATCAAGTGAATACCTAAAAATACAGCTTTCAGAAGAGTCAATCTGTATTTCGTAGTCCATAAGCCAACACCAAAAGAGTCAACATAGCTCCCAAAATGAAGAAGTCCTAGTGTTTTCTATCTATTTCGCAACCTCCATTTAATTTTCATCTTGTTATTTTTATGTTCAGTAGTTCAATTAGCTTTCAGAAAACAAATCGATTATATAAAGTCTTGAAACAAAATAGCTAAGGAGACACCTATTCATTTCATTGTACAACGCTTCATTACTACTTCGTTGTTTACATTTATGCTTAGAGCGTGTCAAGAGTCACTTGCAAGATATTCATAGATCACAAAATCTTTAAGTGCATCCTCACCTGGAAGGAGCCTAACAACCGGCAACGGAGGCGGCTGGAGCAAGCCAAGGAGTACATATCCAACATCATGAGGGGAAGGCCTACGTACTGCAAGAGGCACTAAGTATGAAGGAGTCTGCAATGAATGCTATACGGATTTTACCTAGTCAAATGTATCGGGAAATGCAAATTTTTGGACTTAGAAGTATAATAGAAGGATGGGGTGAACACTTGTTCGTTGAGTTTGGTCCTCGTATCAATTATATTGGAAGATATCAAGGAGAAGGAAAAGGCTAGTTCGGAAATTGAGGCAAGAAAGAAGATGAAAGTTGGAAGGTATATGAGTTTAGAAAGAAGAAAGACGAAGTGATCATGTTTTTGAGGGAGAGTGGGAGTACCAGGGAACTATATGGATATGAGACAGAGGATATTATAAGAAATTCATAAACACCACATAAACAGTGCATTGTGGAGTAGATAAAATGTATAATGACTTGAATTAATGATCAAGGTGAACGTGAATGAAGAAGGATGATGAAGAATTCGTGTTGAGAGTCTGACCTGTCAAATTTTCAAATTTGAGCACAAAATACCAAGAAGTTTAGAGAAACCCTAAGAGGTGTTGGGTTTTGACCTAGGTAACGCAGCGGAATAACAAAAATTTAATTCCTACTCAAAACCCACCAAGGATCAAAGGAAGAGACATTCATAACATGATGAAGGACATGGAAGATGTGTACCTTTTGGTTTGGGAGATCACACGAAGAATATTGTCCTCGTCTCTACGGTTGATCCACGTCTAGAGGTGATATCTAGATTCTTCCTTCTCAAGTGCTAGCTTGGACCGGAGGAAGAGGGAAGAAGGAATCAAGCAACGAAAACACAAGGAGAGGTTCGGCCCTATCTTGTGTGGCCGACGAGTAGGGGACGGGCTAGGTGGTTTCGGCCACTTAGCTTGTCTCTTTCTCTCTCTTTTGCTCTCTCTCTCACTCACTTATGTTATGAGCATTAGTTGTTGGAAGGAAGCTAGAGCATCCTTTATATAGTTTAACAATTCCTTGTTAACTACATAAAGGCCCTTCCTAGTTCTACATGAAATTGGATTAGTCCCTTTCTTGCATATTAGTCCTACTAAGTTTGCAAGGTATTGCAAAGTGATCCTTCTCATTAATTAATCATATTAATTAATCCCAAATCTAGCTCAACTCTATTTGACGTGTGACCCCATAGGTTTCTACTTAGTTGGTAGTAACTTATTACTAACATGGAGCGATGTCTAGCAACACATCCATGCACCCAACTAATAGAAATAAGTCAGTGATCCCAACAAGCATTTGTGCCCAATATCTCATATTGCACTATCCCTTTGTCTCCATATCCGGATTGGACACGAGACATAAATAGTCACACTCGCATATCCAATCCATAGTTCCTCGATCCTGGGAATATGCTTGTGCAAGAAGATAACATCAATATCTCCATATTGATTTATCTGAGTCTGGCCAGACATTCAAATAAGCCTCATCCCTCGAGTGGCCGTGTATTCTCCTATTATGTGGGAGGGACGAATCCTCTCTACATCACCACGATCTCTAAGCTTTCTTCCTATCATGCCCGATAACAACCTTTATAGTTACCCAGTTACGGTGTAACGTTTGATAACATCAAAGCACGATATTCCACAACTAGAGTATCTAGTGACTTCAAGTCTAAGGATTGCAATTATATTAGCACTACGAGAAGCGATTGTGACTTTAACATAATCTAATGTATCCTTCTCGTCGTGGGTCAATTCAGTATGCCATTACTCCTAATGCATACCCATGTGTTAGACATGCATATCAATCTACACACATACTAGTCTATATTTGATCGTCCTGTTAATCAATATAATGGACTAGGGATATTTAAGATAAACAACACATTGTATCTAAGGACTTCATTATACTAAATATCATAATAAATAATAACTGAATATTATAGCCAATAACATTGTCCATACTAAATCTACGATTGCCTCTAGGGCATCTATTCCAAAAGTCTCCCACTTGCACTAGAGCCAATCTGGCGCATCTCGCATGCCTATAGATCTGGTGTGCCCTTCATGCTTTCGTTGCGCAAGAGGTTTTGTGAGCAGATCAGAAAGATTGTCATCCGTTTGAATCTTGCACATCTTCACATCTCCTCGATTGATCATATCACGAATAAGATGAAATCTCCTAAGTACATGCTTTGATTTGTGTTGTGATCTTGGCCCCTTGGCTTGTGCAATCGCCCAAGAGTTGTCACAATACAACTCTATGGGATCCACGATGCTCGGGACCACACCGAGCTCAGTGATAAACTTCTTTATCCAAACTGCCTCTTTTGTTGCTTCCGCAGCAGCAATGTACTCAGCTTCTGTTGTGGAATCAGAAACTGTCCCTTGCTTGGAACTCTTCCAGCTCACAGCTCCTCCATTCAGGCAAAACACGTATCCAGACTACGATCTGTAGTCATCTTTGTCGGTTTGGAAGCTTGCATCAGTGCAAACGATTACACTTAGCTCTTCCTTACCTCCAAATATCAAGAACGCATCCTTAGTTCTTCTCAAGTACTTTAGGATGTTCTTGACAGCAATCCAGTGACTCTCACCCGGATTGGACTGATATCTTCTCACCGTACTCAGCGCGTATGATACGTCTGGTCTAGTACACAACATGGCGTACATGATGGATCCTATGGCCGAAGCATAGGGTATCCTACTCACGCGGTCCTTCTCAATCTCATTGGAGGGACAGTCATTCTTAGAAAGAGTGACTCCATGCGACATGTGCAAGAATCCCTTTTTGGAATCTTGCATGTCGAAACCTATTCAACACCTTGTCTATATATGTACTTTGACTTAGGCCGAGCAGCTTACTAGATCTATCCCTATAGATCTTTATACCAAGTATATAAGCTGCATCTCCTAAGTCCTTCATTTCAAAATACTTTCCTAGCCAATCTTTAACATATTTCAAAGTAGGAATATCGTTTCCAATGTTTAGTATGTCATCCACATACAAGACCAGAAATACTACAGAGCTCCCACTAACCTTCTTGTAAACACAAGGCTCATTTTCGTTCTTGATGAAGCCAAACTCTTTGACCGCGTCATCAAAACGTCGATTCCAACTCCTAGAATATTGCTTTAATCCATAAATGGATCTTTGCAACTTACAGACTTTATTGGCATTCTCTGGATCTTCAAAACCCTCCGGTTGTGTCATGTACACATCCTCCAGGAGGTTCCCATAAAGGAACGCTGTTTTGACATCCATTTTCCAAATTTCATAGTCGCAGTATGCTGCAATAGCAAGTAGGATTCGAATGGATTTAGTCATGGCGATTGGTGAAAAGGTCTCATCATAGTCAATACCATGAATCTGTCTATACCCTTTAGCAACCAATCGCCCCTTATAGGCAACTACCTTGCCATCCATGTCGGTCTTTTTCTTGAAGACCCACTTGCACCCTATGGGCCGAGCCCCTTCTGGTGGTTCCATCAAAGTCCATACCTTGTTGGTGTACATGGAATCCATTTCGGATCTCATGGCTTCTACCCACTTCTTCGAGTTTGGGCCTTTCATGGCCTCCCCGTAAGTAGCAGACTCATCATCCATGAGTGGTACGTCATCGGACTCAGTCACGAGAAGTCCATACCTCTCTGGCTCATGACGTATCCTTCTTGATCTATGGAGTTCCTGTGTTAACAGGTTCCTCCAAGAAAACTTGCGGTTCCTGCTCATATTCCATCATCGGTTCAGTGTTTTGTGGTTCTTGAATTTCTTCAAGTTCTACAGTCCTCCCACTTGCTTCTTTAGAGACAAACTCTCTTTCTAGAAACACGCCGGTATGAGAAACAAACACTTTGTTCTCGGTGGGATTGTAGAAATAATATCATTTCGTTTCCTTAGGATATCCCACAAATTTTCACTTATCCGCTTTGGGCCTAAGCTTGTCTGTTTGTAAACGCTTTACATAGACATCGCAGCCCCAAATCTTCATAAACGACACTATGGGACGCTTCCCATTCCATATCTCATATGGTGTCTTCACGACTGATTTGGATGGAACACGGTTAATGGTAAAAGCTGATGTCATTAGAGCATGTCCCCAAAATGATATCGGAAGATTAGTTTGAGACATCATAGACCGCACCATATCTAATAGGGTGCGATTTGTCCTCTCGGACACGCCATTCTATTGTGGCGTTTCGGGTGGAGTGAGATGGGATACTATCCCACACTTTTAAGATACTCATCAAACTCTTGGCTTAAGTATTCTCCTCCACGATCCGACCGCAGAGCCTTAATACTTTTACCAAGTTCCTTCTCTACTTCATTCTTGAATTCTTTGAACAATTCAAAGGATTCGAATTTGACCTTCATAAGGTATACAAATCCATATCTACTGAAATCATCAGTAAACGTAATGAAGTAGGTGTAACCACCTCTGGCAGGCGTGGGGAACGGCCCACATACATCGGTATGTATGAGAGCCAATAACTCACTAGTTCTCTCACCTTTCTTATTGAAAAGGGACTTTGTCATTTTTCCTAATAAACAATATTCGCATGTCTCATGTGATTCCAAATCAAATGAGTCTAGAAGTCCATCATTATGGAGTCTAGATATGCGTTTCTCATTATATGGCCTAAACGACAGTGCCATAGATATGCATGATTTAAATCGTTAGTTTTAATCCTTTTAGTATTTATGTTATAGATTGAATTATTTAGATCAAGGATATACAATCCATTAGACAAATGTGCACTACAATAGTGCATACTATCAAAAGAAATGGAGCAAAACTTTTCCTTTATTGAAATAGAAAAACCCTTCTCGTCCAAACAAGAAATGGAAATAATATTTCTGCTCATAGCAGGCACATAATAGCAATTGTCTAATTCTAAAATAAGTCCAGAAGGCAAAGATAGCTCATAAACGCCTATTGCCAATGCAGCAACTCTTGCTCCATTCCTGACGCGTAGATCTATCTCCCCTTTAGCCAATCTTCTACTTCTTTTCAAATCCTGCACATTTCGACAAATGTGAGAACCACATCCAGTATCCAATACCCAAGATGAAGAAATAGAAAGATTGATGTCTATAACATAAATACCAGGTGGTGGTGGAATCACTATTCCAAGCTTCTTATCCTCCAAATATTTAGGGCAATTCCTCCTCCAGTGACCCGGCTGCTACAGTAGTGACATTCACCTTTAGCCACTCCTCCACTACGCTTTAGGGCTTCCTTGGGTTTTGCAACTTTCTTGCGCTTTCCTTTGGAAGTAGAGGCAACTCCTTTTCCCGTCCTTTTATGCACCATCATTATGGCTTTGCCCTTGTCTTTGTTAATGCTCATTTCAGCTGTCTTCAGCATGTTCAACAAGTCTGGCAGAGTCTTACTGATCTCGTTCATGTTATAGTTCATGATGAACTGATTATAACTGTCAGGTAAAGATTGCAAGACAAGATCAGTAGCCAAATCTTGGATAACTGGGAATCCCAGTCTCTCAAGGTTCTCAATTTACCCGATCATTGGGAGTACACGAGGCCCTACTGGATTCCCTTCTGCAAGACTACTCTTGAACAATGCTTTGGACACCTCATAGCGCTCATGCCTCGCATGTTCCTGAAACAATTGTTTCAAGTGTATGATCATATCATAGGCCTCCATGTTCTCGTGCTGCTTCTAAAGCTCAGCAGTCATGGTGCAGAGCATGAGGCAAGTCACGTCATTAGAATCATCAATATGTTTCTGACGTACAGCTTCTTTTTTTGCTTAAGGACAATCCTTAAGTTTCTGTACCAGTCAAAGAAATTTGTTCCAGACAGTTTGTCCTTCTCAAGGGCTGATCGTAGGGATGAAGTCGATGCGTTGTTGTTTGCCATTTCGAATTATACTAAACGAGAAATGTGCAATTTTAGTATTTTGAACAATTTAACTATATTCAATAATGTCTAGATCATTAAATATAGCTCCCACTATTTTTCTCGGATTAATAGCCCTCACCATTAATGCGGAAAATATCATTATATTTTTTAGTAGGTCCAAGATTCCTTTTTCACTTCTTCTTGAGCTTGCTTTGGCAAGTCACCCAAGAATTGGTTATTTAGGTAGGAACCATTCCAATAGCATCCCATGCAACTCTTGGTCCAATTAGGTGAATAACTCCTTATTAATTATCCTTTTAGATAACACCTAATTGTCATGGCCCTAGGTTCATCAATCCAATTGAGTCTTACCTAGTTGCGTCCAACCTCTTGCTTCAACATACACACATTACTAGCTTGTGTCGTCCCCAACACATCACGGTAAATTAAAATCGCCTTGCTTTGGCAAGCCCGAATTTTAATAAACCCTGATCATGAGGGGTGTTTTGGCAAGAGAAGGCAAAACGCAATATCTTATTTGAGGGATTTGATCATTCTTAATTTGTTTGGTTGATCCAATCAACATGATCTACTTATTTGGATTGGGCAATCCACAATAAAAGACCATCTTTGCTTATTATTATCTTGTTATCGTTTTGCTAGTATCGCCATACACACAAAATAAATAACAAGACATAAATAATAAATATCCACAAAATAAAAATAAAAATGTGGAATGGATATGGTCCCTAGACTAAGATATTATCAAGCCAATGATAATATCTATTTGCCCTAAAGTGACAAGTTCATCTCCATGTTCTCAACCATAGCCGCGCGCCTAGGGTAGGGTGTCTTCATCGCCTTTTGGCTTCTTTGGTACTCCGGTCTTCTTCTCCATGCTCTTGGCTATCATCTAAATATTTCCAATTCTAGCCTAACATCTAGAATAAATAAACAATAAAAGCCTCACATGTTGAGGAGAAAAACGACTCGCAGGCCGTAAAACCTAATTAATTATTATATTAATTTGATCAGCTAGCAGGCCGTAAACCAAACCACAAAAACATAAAACATCCACAATCTAGGTCATATCCATCTACCATGAAACAAAGCACATAATATAGTTTAACCAATTTTAACGCGCTTGTTCAATTTTTAGTTAAATTGGGTAATTAGGGTTACAACGGTCCAAGCGGTCCAACCCAAGCATGGGCCGAACCCCAAGAGGACCGCCGACGGCCACGTGGGTCGGCCCTAGGCCGGCCGCCCCTAGTGACCCGCGGCCTTGATTGGCGCGCAAGGAGGAGGGGGCAGACGGTTAGGGTTTCGGCCCTAGTCTCCTTCCCTTCCTTAGTTGTTTCCCAAGCTTGGTTGTTTCCATATGGATGTTTCCATATAATTGTTTCCATAATTGAAAAACTCCATTTTCAACTATGTGCCCATGAACCCCAATTTTCAAGAACCCAATAACTCACATCCTATGTGATTAAACTCACTAATTCTAACATCCAATGTTAATTTAGATCTTGTTTATACTGAATCAAATTCAATTTTGCATCTACTGTGCCAATTAGTTTCAGTTTTGCGTAAAATTAACAATACAGTGTATAAACTGAAATCGAAACACATAAAATCATGTTATGCACTACGACATGTGGATCTGATACCACTGTTGGGTTTGACGTAGGTAACGCAGCGGAATTACAAAAATTTAATTCCTACTCAAAGCCCACCAAGGATCACAGGAAGAGACATTCATAACATGATGAAGGACATAGAAGATGTGTACCTTTTGGTTTGGGAGATCACTCTAAGAATATTGTCCTCGTCTCTACGGTTGATCCACGTCTAGAGGTGAGATATACATTCTTCCTTCTCAAGTGCTAGCTTGGACCGGAGGAAGACGGAAGAAGGAATCAAGCAACGAAGACACAAGGAGAGGTTCGACCCTCTCTTGTGTGGCCGACAGTTAGGGGACGGGCTAGGTGGTTTCGCCCACTTAGCTTGTCTCTTGCTCTCTCTTTTTCTCTCTCTCTCACTCACTTATGTTATGAGCATTAGTTGTGGGAGGAAGCTAGAGCATCATTTATATAGTCCAACAACTCCTTGTTAACTACATAAAGGCCCTTCCTAGTTCTACATGAACTTGGATTAGTCCCTTCCTTCCATATTAGTCCTACTAAGTTTTGCAAGGTATTGCAAAGTGATCCTTCTCATTAATTAATCCCAAATCTAGTTCAACTCTATCTGACGTGTGACCCCATAGGTTTCTATTTAGTTGGTAGTAACTTATTACTAACATGGAGCGGTGTCTAGCAACACATCCATGCACCCAACTAATAGAAATAAGTCAGTGATCCCGACAAAACCTTGTGCCCAATATCTCATATTGCACTATCCCTTTGTCTCTATATTCGGATTGGGCACGAGACATAAATAATCACACTCGTATATTTAATCCATAGATCCTCGATTCTGGGAATATGCTTATGCAAGCAGATAACATCAATATCTCCATATTGATTTATCTGAGTCTGGCCAGACATTCAATATGACTCATCCCTCGAGTGGCCGTGTATATTTTCTCCCATTATGTGGGAGGGACAAATCCTCTCTACATCACTATGATCTCTAAGCTTGCTTCCTATCATGCCGGATAACTACCTTTATAGTTAACCAATTACGGTGTAACGTTTGATAACATCAAAGCACGATATTCTACAACTAGAGTATCTAGTGACTTCAAGTCTAATGATTGCAATTATATTAGCACTACAAGAAGTGATTGTGAATTTAACATAATCTAATGTATCCTTCTCGTCGTGGGTCAATCCAGTATGCCATTACTCCTAATGCATACCCATGTGTTAGATCTGCATATCAATCTACACACATACTAGTCTATATTTGATCGTCCTGTTAATCAATATAATGGACTAGGGATATTTAAGATAAACAACACATTGCATCTAAGGACTTCATTATGTTAAATATCACAATAAATAATAAATGAATATTCTAGCCAATAACATTGTGCATACTAAATATTAGATTGCCTCTAGGGCACTTATTCCAACAAGAGGTACTTAAATGGAAGTGGGACACATTGTCCATGGACTTAGTAATATCTTTACATGTTGCAAGTAACGATCCAAACAAGTTTGGATTGTCATAAATTATTGGACTAAGATAGCAAAATTCATACCTATGAAAGATACTTAGGACATGGATATGATAGCGCATGCATATGTTGAGAATGTGGATAGATATCATGGTTGTATCCAATACCATCATTCCAGATCGTGATCCGAGCTTTCAGTTGTAATTCTGGAGATCACTACATAAAGCTTGAGACACAAGCTTTCTTAGCACGACTTCTCATCTGACTACTAACGAACATATGGTCAACTGCGTAGATAAGCTAACACTGACGGGGTTTTATGTATAACAACAATTATCACCAAAGCATTAAGATGACACCATATGAGGATATAATGTAGGAAATGTAGATCAATAATGTTCTAGGATGATGTATGAAATGAAATAATACTAGAACTTCAGATGATAGAGGAAACTCATGGTCAAGTGCGTTTCATACGTCAAAAAACAAAAAAACAACTCAAGATCGAGAAAAACCCAGTGCTGATGATTAAGAAGACCATTAGAATTCTAGGATGGAAACTAGGTATACCTAAAAGTATCACCTAAAAAAATGTTTGCATCTTAATCACAAAAGGGAAGCTAAGACCCAAGTTGTTAATCGTTATATGGCTATGGCACATATTGGAATAATTCCATAACGGTTGAGTTACAATCATCCTTTGGAATAGTGCATGACGCATTTCACGTATCCCAACTGAAACAGAATATTGTGGACACTAAGCGCGTGTTGGACCCAAAACCTATTAATGTGGACCCATACTGAAATTTTGCGACCAGAAGGGTACATAGTTTAGACCGAAAAATGCAGGTACAAGAATTGAGGAGGTAAACTGAGGAAGCTACTTGGGAAGAAGATGAACTAATGCGGAAGAAGCTTCCACATTTGTATGATTGAGTGCGATAGGATGGTTTTGTCTCTGGATTTCATTTGCATTTCATGCATCTAGGAAAGTATAGTACGAGATCTTTGGGATGAGAATACTTTTAAGAAGGGAATGTAACACCCCTAAATTCCAACTGGGGAAAAATGTGATTCCAAAAACTACTAGGGCTATTATGCAATTAACTTATCTGAAAAGTCATGTTGTAGTTTGAGCAAAGTGATATTTAGATTGTTGTGGGGATGATTATTAAATAACTAGAAGAGGTGGTGCAGGGTGGAAATAGATTTTTACTAATAATAAATCTAGCCCTAAGAAGGGAAATTTAAACTTAAACCCCCAATAATGAATATAACCTCAAACCTACTCAATTCAAGAATGCTATGCAATTTACACCTCATTTGATGAGGTGTCTATCTCTTAAAACATGTCCATAGATCATGCTGCAATAAGGATCAAAGCTAAATATCTTGTCCAAGCTAATGAATACTCATCATCTTCTTTAAACACACACACACACACACACACACACACACACACACACACACACACACACACACACACTCTCTCTCTCTCTCTCTCAAACTTCAACCAAAACCCCTACTCTCCTCGATCTTCTGTTGTGGGAGTTCACCATGATCCTGTGACCAAAACCTCTCAACCAAATTTTCAAACATTAAATAACAATTCAGAATGTAGGTAAGATCTTATGAACCCTGACTATATGTTTTATGCCAAATCCCCCAATGTAATTGATCTATCATAATTTGTGTCGAGGTTAAGTCGAACCAAGTGTGTCTAAGATAATTCACCATAATTTACAAGTCCACATATTCTGGCATTGGAGTACCAGTGGAAAGCTATATGGCAGTTGGAATGAGGTATCTTCTCAAATGCTTGGTCAATTTCGGTGTTTCATGCTTCTATGTGATCCATGTAAAGTCTAGAACAGAACCCCTCTATATATGGTTACCCAAAATCACGTTTACAAGATTTTGATTTCTTGTTTATGTATTTTTTGACGGGTTATCAAGCATTGTTTATGGTCCTATAACTCTCCCCCCCCGTATGCATTGGTTTAATGTGGTCTGTATCTAGGTAACCTCTGCATAAAATACTACAAGTTTTGTGTAGAAATTATTTGCTAATTCCTGTTATAAACCTCCTAAAATTCAAGTTGAATGTTACTGCATTTTATGTGTCTTGACTATCATGTTCTTACTCTGAGGATTTTAGCCAAATTACAATCCTTATATCTTGTTGTTCTCTTGATGAAATTGAGCTATGTTTGCTCCCACATACTTCTGTATGATTGATATTGAGCTTCATGCTTTGAGTGTAATATGTCATCCCACATCGAGATATTGTGGACTGATACTGTGAATTACATTTATATATGGTTGGAGGATTGTGATAACATGTCTCACATCGAAGATTTTTTAGTTTGACATCTGGTATATGGTAAACCTTATGGATTACTATTAGCACCTTCAATGCTTAAGCATTTTTATCCAGTGGTACAGGGTAAAGAAGTTACAGGAATAATACAAATGGTATTAGAGCCAACCCTGGTCCCGCAAGGGCTCTGTGGCGGTTCGTCAACCCTCGTCCGGCAAGGGCTCCGTGGCGGTTCACCGCCAGCCAAGGGGAAACGTGACTGGGCATACTCGACGAGGACATCGAGCATATAAGGTGGGGGGATTGTAATATCCCGTCCCACATCGAGATATTGTGGATTGATATTGTGGATTACATGTATATATGGTTGGGGAATTGTGATATCATGTCCCACATCGGAGATTTGTGAGTTTGACATCTGGTATATGATAAACCTTATGGATTACTACTAGCACCTTCAAGACTTAAGCATTTTTATCCTGTGGTACGAGTAAAGAAGTTGTTGGGACAATAATCTGCGAACTTTTACATTGAGTGACTCAAACCTTGATCTCTCTGAATATTGCGTGGAAATGCAGTTTCTGAGAACTCTGCTAACTCGAAATTATTATGAGTATGGGAAATTTGTGATGAACATTTTCAACTGTCCATAACGTCTAGTAAACTTCATGAAGTTGTAATCTTCTTTTTTTATGAATAGCCTGATGTAAATGCTTCAACTCAAGCTCTCTGAGCCATCTTCAATTTCACATACATTTCTCATAAATCAAGCTCAAAGTAGATGCCTTGAAACTGTGTAAAACTTAAGAATTCTCTAAGTATTGGAATCAAATTTTTCATCCAACTTTGATCCATCTTATCTCACTGCGTATTTTGAGAGTAAAAATATGATTTGGAATCCTAAATATTCAATATTCAACCTCTTTTCTTTTCTGATTTCTCAAACTCCTCCTAAATTAATCAGAAGTTGGCTGCAAAGTAAACTAGATGAGAGTTGACTTTTCCTTTCACGAACTTTAAATATGGCTCTCTAAAGCACCTTTTACCCTTAGGGGTCTTCATGAAAGTTTCTTAAAATGTTTCTAGTAGTTTGTAGTCCAATTTCAAAACTTTGACTTTCAGGAAATACTTGTTTGACTAAGGCTGTATAAGAGGAGAAAAACGGTAATATCACTAATGTTGTCGTGGAGGTTAAGTTAACAATATGGAGTATGTTGGCATGACTTGTAGCAAGTTCTTTTGACATTTGGAATAGCTCTGTATCATTGTAGGTTAGAGTTGACTAAAGCCAAACTGTAATAGCTTTTTTGTAGTTTTGCAAAATTTTAGGGGTTTGAGTGCAAATAATTGAAGTGCTAAAGACAATTTGTACCCCTATATTTGGGCAAAAATACACACGAAACCCATATGTTTTGAAAATTACCACCCTTGTTATCTGTGCTAAAGACAATTTTAGGGGTTTGAGTGCAAATAATTGAAGTGCTAAAGAAAGAAGTATGGGTTGTAGCTACATTAATAAGCTAATTTGCTTCTTCCCTAAAACGTTATCTGCTAGTAGAAGTAGTGCTCAATAACAAGTTCTGTTAAGTTGCACATTAGCCTTCATTTTTCGGAAGAAGATTATGGTGTAAGTTACAAGTTCAAGTAAAAGAGGGGCGGGTGAAGAATTTTGGTTCTTGATGTTCAATTGTTCATAGTGTTCATAGAATAGAGGAAGAGTAGTAACTAGTAACGGTGTGATGCAACTTTGTTTTTTTCATTAATATGTTTGTAAGAAATGAGGGCATAAACGTCAATTAACCATTTAGGAGTAAATGGTCGCAAAAATGGGACATGACTTGACGAAACAAAGGGGTGGAATGTGACTTAATTTTTTTTTCATGAAAGGGAGGCAAAAGTGAAAATTTCTAAACAGGCGGGTGTTGTGTGTCTTTTTGCATAACCATAGTTGTGCAAAGTGTCTTTAATACATAATTAAAAATTGTAGTTTTCAACTATGTATTTATCTTTATGGGTTAGGAAGGGTAATACATGTTGTTAAACTAGTGTGAGTATACTTTGGGGTCCAAGCATAGTTCGAGACTATATTAGACAGTTATGTACTATTAGGGGTATTTTAGTAATTTGACAGGAATTGGTGAGCAGTCATGCCAAACTTCTTATGTGTGAATAGTAATGGACTTGGAACACTGATTCAAACTTGTGAACTTAGAAATGAATTTTGATTATCAAACTGCCTTGATTCTGGCAACTGCTTTATAAAATGAGTTACTGGATTTAATAGAGTCTTCCAAGTATAGGTCTGGGCGGGGGGTTAAGGGGGTAGAGATCTGAAGATCTCCCCAACCCCACTTTGGTGGAGGCATTTGGGTATGATAACATTTGTCTCCCGGGTCAGCTAGTACAGGTGGTTGTAATAAAGCATTATGCACTAGTACCATGTTTCTTTAGGGATTAGCCACTTCTGATGGGGTGTCGACATTTATGGTCTAGTTGTCAGGTATTTGGTCATCCTTCTCCGATGTGAATCAAGTCTTTACAATACTACAGAATTGGGAGATTTGAAATACGATGTATAAGGCTAATTTGGTGGTTGGATTATCTACTGCTGGAAATCATAAAAAGGAACTTGCTCGTAATGTTAAACTTTTCAAATAAATGTGTTTGCGCAATTTAGAAGCTATTTTGAAGCTTGTATTTTTTTTTTCTAAACTTGGTTTACTTTTCAAACGACTCTTCATAATCGATTTACTTATGACATGAATATTATCATGTAGGCTTCTGACTGTGTTCTTTACTGTTGTGGTTTTTCTTATTTTAAAACCCCCGCAATCGAGTCTTTAGAACTGGGGGCTTAGCTTAGTCCCACTGTTATAGTAACCAACATAGCTGTTACTTTTTATTTTTAAGAAATTGTATATGTTCGCTATTTGTATGTAAATATTGGTTACTCTCGATTATGTTCAGTCATAGATGATCTTGGGTTAACTACTTGTCGGGTACGCCATGTACTTATAGTGAAGAACACTCTCTTGAGTCTGGGGATCTCTCTACGTTTTTTCGGCTCGGGATGGAGGATGTTATAGTTGCAACATTGTTACCAACTCCATCGACAACTTCTCCTTCTAACTAATCTACAACCACATTGATTGAGCATCTTGATGAGTATTAGGTCTAGGCTCCAATGAATAATCCTGAGCCTCTAATGGATAATTAATCATGATACACATCGGAATGAGAATGTTGAGCTACATCGATCCAATAGAGAGAAGACAATAACGACCAGGTTTTGTGAAAAGGGAGTAGAGAGCACATATGCAGACAGTAAAACACATGAGTACGAGTGTGTCTCCTCCTACACGCCCTCCATCCGCAACACTACGCGACACAACAAACGACTGCAATTGTGCAGCCAATTGGAACGGTTCTTGTGGGACAACTCAACAGATCGAATGATAGATAAGAATAAAATAAAAGATCTATTCTAAATACAAGAACTGCGGCAGGATAAAGTAGATGCAGTAGTTGTAACATCCCTGAAAATCTCTAGGGGTAAAGATGCAATATCTCAAAATTATGGGAAAAATGTGAATAAGATTTTCTTACTTCCCAGCTGAGAATAGATTGGATATTGACTGTTTAAGAATTAATAGTTTGATGCTCTAGAAGCAGTGGGGATAAAAATATAATTCACATAAAATTTGGGGGCACTATATAATTATTTCTAAATTAGTACCAGCTGATCTCTGGACAAATTGAGAATACCAGGGAAGTAGGGATGATAATAAAATTGTTAAGAAATATGGGTGATCAAATTTCAAATTCCAATAGGAGTTAAATCCTAGAAATTACCCAGGAATTTAACTAAAACACAACTAAACCCCAAACTAGGTAGCTTCCTCTCTACAAATTTTTGAGACCTCACTAAGCCAAGTGTTGGACTATTAATTTCCTTCCAACTTGACTAATCTTGTCTCCCCGAGTACTTTGAGTTTTTGGGAGTTCAAATGTGTTCTAGAAAACTTGAACTCCACTCTTCAAAATCTTGTTTTCAGATTTTCAAAACTGTCTCTCAATTGACCACAAATTGATTGTAAAGTTGACTCTGTGAAACTTCGAGCAATCTGGTTTACTTTACAGTTGTAAGCGAGGGCTCTGTCAGGACAACTCCTCTGTGTTCCTGTAAGTAGAAGAAAAAAACAAACGACATATGGTTAATTTGTTTGGGAACCGTAGACCAATACCCGTTTGGGGTAAGAGCAAAGCAATGTATGTTATCCAAAGGTGAGACAGTGATGGTTGAGCTGAGTGTGGTAGCTGCTGTAGATGTTTTTCGTCTGATCAATCGGTGATGTTCCTTATGAAGGGGACATATCCTTTATATACAGGCGATTGGACGGACGTGGGTTAGCACGCACGACGGTAATGGGACCTCTCGGGGCCTTAACGTCCGCCTTATTGAGCGGCTCCCGGCCGGTATATGTAGGGATCGTGTCCACAACTTCGGGGACATGACAGTCCATTCGCGGGTCTCTGGATAACATACAAGGGTCACACGCGACAGTCCTTACTATAGCCTCCAAGCCACTCGCACCCCCAAGTCTCGTTAGCATAAGGCTCATATGCGAAGGACCATGCCTCGCAGTCCTTCGCATACGTAGGCAAATGACGTATTTTCGGTGCTATGCATAGCACAACGGCCGCACACATGTCGCTTATCCATAGTGCCACGTGGCTTGTCGATGGTATCACGATTTTGGGTATCTACAATAGTCACACCTCCTGATATAGTTTATGATGTTCATCATCTCAGTCAGTTACTAACTGCTCCACACTCGGCTCATTATGTTGTTCTTTGAATTCTCTAGTATGTGAATGGTATTATGTCTCGTGGTTTCTAATTTCCTGCTGAGTATAGTTCCATTCTCTATGAATTATCTAACGAATATTGGGCCATCGATCCAACTGATAGACGATCTACAACTGGATACAATTTCATCTTGGGCTGCTTGCTTACAACACACAAGCCAAGGATCATGCAATGGCTGATGTCGCACATAAGTTCAATTGGCTTTGATGGTTACTAGTTGATATCGGAATGCGCAGTTCTCTGCTACTATTTTACGTTGTGACACTTCTAGTTCTATCTTGATTGCACTTAAAATAGAGAGCCACTTTACTTGATATCATCTCCATGTTGGCACAGTTCATCTGAGCTCCATAACATATACGTATCAAACTGCATACATTCATACGATCTCATCCATACAAAAGTTTTTGTAATATGGACTCCAAACTTCCTCTTATCGCAAGTTCAGATGAAGAGGAAATGGGGGGGGGGGGGGTGCTATTGTAAACTGAACGAGTTATATTTGCTATTATGTAAATATCTAAGGAGCTAAGTCGTTACTTAGATGCTATATGTACGACCTTATACAACTATTGTCAGTTGGTGAGTACATAATATTCTTCCACTCAGATTTGTATCAGTAGCATAAAGAGCTGATACAGACTTAAATTTCCTCATGCTCCAACTTGATAGTGGGTCCATAAGCATCAGTGTAGCCACGTGAATCTGGTGAGAAGGATTTGAATATAGGGTCTAGAGAGAAGTTAGAGCTCGGACTAATATCACAATTTGGGAGTGTAGGCTTCCTGAAATTTGGGACACAAAGGGGTTAAATTGTCTTTTCCCAAACTAGAAGGGGTAAAAGTGTATTTGTATTAAACTTGAGGGGGATAAAAGTGTCTTTTATCCGATATGTATGGCCAAGACTCTTTAGTCTTTACCCTGTCACAGCAATGAAGTCCAGACGTGAGGTTTAGGATCTAACGATGTGGCCGAACATCCAACCATTGATGTATCAGACGGTTTGTTTGGCTCCAAAAACTGAGCACAAACAAAAGTCCAACTGTACGGCAGCCGATTCTTTCAACTTCCGTTGTCAACCAATCATCCAATAGTCTCTCTAAGCATTCCACCAACGGTTCTATCTCTTCCCCAAATGGAACCCTGATGAACCAGAACCTCCAAAGGATACCTTTTTGGCTCCCATTTGTGCTCTTAAGCTCTCGGTCTCTCTGCTTATGAGGACAATCTAGTCCAAAATACATGAAATTCCCACTTATTTGAGTGTCTTCAGTGTTGATAAGGACATTTGTCTACATGGGTATTTAACAGATTGGTATGGAGAGAAGAGAGATTGAGGGGAGGAGGAGAGTTGGATCAGTCAAAGCAGCCATTGATATGTTTGGAGGAAGAACCCTAGAAGGCAATCACAATTCTGCTGCAAAGAAATCCCAAATTGAGTCTTCAGAGGTAAAAAAATCTCTTCAAAAAGCTTAATTGATTACAGTGGAGGAATTTGTTTGAGCTTTTTTTTTGAGGAATTTGTTTGAGCTTTTTTTTTTGAGCTTCTTTTGGTCATGAATCATGATAAGATGTTTTGTTCTGTTGTGGGCACAATTTCCATTTTCAGTAAAGTAACTCAAACCTAATTCATTACTAGTCAGATGTTATCTTTCTTTTGGGTCTTCTGAAGACCCTCTTTTGGGATATTTTCCATTTGTAGTACTGAAATGAAACCCTTTTTGATCGAACACTTGAAAAAAGGGCATAGAAAATCCTCTCTAGTTATGAGTTATGACACATCGCTAACCAAGAATTTGTGGGATCAAGAAAGGAAAAAATTGAACCCTTTGGGGGGGGGGGGGGGGGGTTTCTTCTTCTTGTAAGATTTTTGGCCATTTTGAGATTGCGCTTTTACTAATGTTTTTTTACGCCATGTTCTTTGAAGCCATCTTCAAGAACAACAAGAGAGCTTCATCTGGCAAGGAGGGAAATCAGCCAGTTCGACGAGAGTAGCAGAGTTGCTGAATCTATGAAATCTCAGGCGGAATCGGAGCTTGCTATCGCAAAGAAAACAATGAGGGATTTGACTACAAGAATTGAAGTATCCAACTCCAAGGCAAAAGGGCATGTATTAGGGGAATATGTGAGGAAACAAAGAGATGAAGAAGAAGAAGAAGAAAAAGAAGAAGAATCGGAAATGGAGAAAAGGAAACAGGAGAATCACCAGTACGCTGAAGTGATGAGAGAACTGGAATGTGTGAAGCAGGACCTGAGTAAACTGAAGCTTGACATGGCTTCTGTTCTTGAGCAGAAAAAGAGAGCAGAGAAAGAAATTGAAGGTTCAAGTTCGAGATTCTGGTCTTGTTCAAGCTCTGCAGACGCGCTTAGAAAGGAAATCGAAGAAGTGAATGAAGAGCAAGTGTTAGTAGAGCTAGCCAAGATTGAAGCAGTGAAAGAATTAGACGCCATTGAGGAACAAAGAAGAAAAGAGCATGCCCAGTTCTCCACGAAGATGGAGAACACGAAGAAGAGAATGAATGATATTCTGTCAGAGATCGACGAATCAAGAGAACTCGAAACTAACCTAGCTAATACAACTTCTGATGTAGACATGCTGCAAAAAGAACTCAAGATGATCAACGATATGGAGAAAAAAGTCCAGAGAAAGCAGAGCTTCAGGCTTCCTGAAGAAGGGTCAAAGACAATGAATGAAGAACTTGAAGCAGCGAAGAGAGAGATTGCT
Organism: Linanthus parryae; assembly: GCA_023055425.1. NCBI lineage: Eukaryota > Viridiplantae > Streptophyta > Magnoliopsida > Ericales > Polemoniaceae > Linanthus > Linanthus parryae. Next base: position 67,373,037 of record JALGPY010000007.1, on the reverse strand, counting down.
TCGATCGCGGACGAACGGTTTCAGTTCATGGCGTCGATGGACCTTGTAAGAAACGAACTCAATCACGTACTGGAGGAGATAGATCGATTCAAAAAATCTGAGGCGAAGACAGATGCTAAACTTCAAAGTCTGGGTAACAAGCTTCTGAGAGCAAAAGCCAAGTTGCAAGCTATGACAATTGCTGAAGAAACAGGTAAATTAACTGCATCAAATCTATTGCTGACTCTGGATCAAATGAAAACAGAAGCAGAAGTCGCAAGAAAGGAAAAAGAACTGATCTGTGAAGAAACTGCGAAATTTCAGGCAGAAGTTCTGAAGACGGAGTCAGAGATTGATTTAGCTGAACAAAAACTACATGATATGGTCCAAGAACTTGAAGCTGTCAAGTCATCAGAATCAGCAGCCCTTAAGAAACTGAAAGCTCTCTCCGAGAGTGCAATGAGAAATAGAGCTTCTTCGTATCATCAAAATACTACTATAACTATCTCAAGGTTTGAATACGAGTACTTGACTGGATCTGCAACTGCGGCAGAAGAAATTGCAGACAAAAAAGTTGCTGCAGCTCAGGCATGGATTGAAGCTCTTAAGGCAAGCGAGAAGGAGACATTAATGAAAGTGGATATCGCTCTGAGGACGAAAAGAGAGATACGTGCAGAAGAAGCAAGAGGAACTCATGAAGTGGTTGAGGAAGACACAGGGAAATCTAAGAAAGGCACGGAGAATGGCTTTGATGGCCAGAACTTGCAGGTTGAATCAGAACTTCCCAGAAAGTCTGTCAAAGGATACGGCTACATGACTCCAGCAAGAAGAGCAAGATACAGAAAATCCATGTCACCTGCAACAAGGCATGTACCCAGATTGAGCTCTTCGACTGTGGTGAGGAAAAAGAAAGCAATGCCGAATCTGGGCAAACTTTTTAATGGCAAGAACATTGAGCAGGATGCTTAACTTTCAGAGTTGATAAAATTCGTACATTGCACAGCTATTCATTTCATTGCAATAAAATGCGCTGTCGAACACGCTTGGTATGTTTTTGCAGTAATAGACCAGTTGAGGTATTTGGCGGCTGATTTTCAAGAAATAAGAAATTAGAGCTCAGCACCATGCATATAAAATTTTCTTCAAGAAATCTGTGTGTAGTCATTCATAAAAGGGCAAAGCTCGGTTGAAGTAGACTCATCCTGTATGTGAGTAAACAGAAATGTAAAAATGCTCAACTTCTCTTGCCATCCTGTTCATGATTATCAAACTTTGATTTCTGCCTGGTTTGCGTTGGCTAGTTTATCCGCTTCCAATAGTTGGCCGTGATGTCAGTGTGGAATTGTGGATTATGCAAAGTTTATGGTTTTCCTATTCCTTTCTGATATCAATTCCATAAGGTATGTTTAACTACCTACATTTCATACCCATTTGGGTCTGCTCAGCCATCTCGCTTTCATCTGCATGTCTATAGTCATGTTGACAATTGGCTTCAATGTGAGATCTTCAATTTTTTTTAGTTTTGTTGTATATGGCTGAGCTCCATAGATTTTGGGTATGCTTTCGAGCCAGTCATGTACTTTTACAGAGTGGGTTCTTTTTCTGCGTTGGGTTCATTTGATCTGGATTCTGTCATATTGGGTCTGGGTTGAATTGAATTCTAGGATTTGTTTGTATCTCTGTAAACTGCTACATCTGCACTCCATTTGGCTTCAACTACTTCCCATGGTTCTTCTGGTTCCTTCTCCACAACAGGAAGTGATCCTGTAACTTCTTCAATTTTAGGCTCAACTTCTGGCTTATTTTTTTCACATCAACTTATACACTATACTTGGCCTCAAATGCTTCAGATAGTTCTTCTTTAGGCTCCACAATAGACGGCACTTCAGCAACCTCCTTTCATCTTCTAAGTATTGTCTTCTGGGTTTACTTCCTCTTCAGGAACTTCTAATTGCTCCTGATTTCAGCCTTGATGATGGCTGTGGTGGTATGGCGGCATGGTGGTGATATGCTGATGATGATAGTGGCGGAGGAGGCTATGCATGTTGCAGGTAAATTTTTCGCTAAGCGTGTTAAACGGGCGGGTTTGGGTCCATGCTGACCCACATTATAACCCGCACATTTGAAGGATGTAGGTTAAACAGGTTATGCAGGTTGAGCCCATTGATACTTGAACCCATTTATAAATTGGTTCAACTCGCCCAACCGGCCCGTTCTGCGCCCTCACGACTGCCATAGGGTTAATAGTTTTCCCTAATTCATTCTATTACCAATTCCATAAGCCGTTTTCAACTCCTTACATTTTGTGCCCATTTGGGACGTACTGAACCCAATTTGGAATAGAAAACGCAAGAGTGAACAAAAACTCATATGTTTCATGTACAGAAGAGATTAATCTAACTTCTGAAATAAGCAGAAACATGAACAACCAAGAACTGATAACTTCATTCATAATCTAAACTTGATATGTTATAGAAGCACAAAAGTGAACTACTGTTACATTTGCTATAAAGTTGAAAACTCCATTATACTTCTTCAACAGTGTAATCCTCAACACACCAAACAACATCTGTATAATCATAGAAAACAAAGATGATCTAGAAGCCTTATTCCCTAAACGCGAAAGGAACCAGTTACATACAACACAAGGAACTATAAAGGAACTAGAGGTGAGAGCCAAAACACAGACAACAAAATTGTTTTCTTTCACTTCATTATGCTGCTTGATTTGATCAGCCCCAGAGCCTCTTGAAAGAGAAGTTATCCAGCTTTGGCCATTGTTAGCTAGTGACGTGTCACTATAGGACCAGGTGGCTGTGTTTTGTATATCGTAGTATACGCCGATTCCTCCTCATAATCATTGTCATAATTAGCAGTAGACGATAACACTGGTGGGGTATGCGTGTCTGAGCGCTCAACAATCTGTTGTTGGGCTGAGCTAATGACACCTGTTTGGTAACCTTTTGTTGCTTCTAAGCCTTCCTTATAAGCAGCTACCTGAGGAGGCGTCATAGTAATATGTGGATGAACTGGAGGCCTTAGAGGTGCTGTTGTAGGTTCATAAACATTGTAAGGTTGTGGTTGCCGGACAACGTAAACCTGGCCGGGCTGATACTGGTTATGGTGGTGTTGCTGTTGAGGTATCGGTGCATAAGTCATGGGATAGGAAGGTGATATAGGAACAGCTCCTGTGTGGTATTGGTGTACGAATTGCGGGCCAGCCTGAAAATATCGCACTTCTTGTTGGGTTTGTGCGTGGTCTGGATATGAATAACCTGGATGAGCAGGAACCTGTGTGGTTTTTAGCATCCGAGGGTCTGATTCAAGGGCGACCCTGGTTCCAACAGGAGGAATGTGAACAATGGTGTCTTGATAATAGGGACCCTGATGAGGAGGCACGACACTCATGGTAGTGGCTTCACTGCTCGATTCAAGAAAATGGATAATTTAGAAACGGGTTTTATAAGGAAAAACCTCGTACTGATCAGGAAAAGAAAAAAAGTTGCGTATCATAGGTCAGGCGAAACTGCAAAGTTTTTGAACCCCATCAACGTGTGTAGATATGATATCCTTGAAAGGCTTATGGAGATAACGGACAGTAAAGTGAAGTTATTAGTAGGGAAGTGTAAAATGCGCAGCTTCGCTGGTTCGGTGAAATTGGTAAAGTTGAAAAGGAAACATAATTGGGAAGTGCAGCGACAGAATCCTAAGTTGAGCAATATACATCAAAAGGAAACACAACACGGAAGCCCCCTTCATTGTGGATTTTGAAGAAGAGGAAAAAACACTAAAACCTTGTTTGGAATCTTATTTGCAAGAAGTTAAAATAAAACGGATAGATCATAGAAAAATCCAAATATCAAACCTTGTTAATTTGACTATTACCTTGTTAATTCTTATGGCTTTTTGAAAGGGACTTGATCTTGGGCTTTGATATAAAAAAGTTTCGTCCCCAACATCAAGTTTAAACAGAGTCCATTTCAAACAAAACAGGGGTTAAATCACCACAAACATCAACCATTTATCACATAATGGGTTTATGTTGTTTACATGGGAAAAATTATATGGAAAGCCGTCAAATGTTAATGCATTAAGCATAGAAAGCGCTAAGAAAATAGTAGTAGTAGTAGTAGTACCTTCCAATTGGACTTGTCAACCGCGGTTTCACCTTCTTCTCCATCAAATTCACACCTCCATCCTCCACATGAACCCCAATCGGAGGCACATTCGACATGGAAGCCGAAGAGCCACTCGACCCAAAAGACGAATTCGTATCCAACAACATGGATTCGGGCACAGAGCTCAAATCATACCCATGTTTAGCATTCTCCACACCACAATCCAAACCCATGAACCCATCTACCAAACCCGAATCCGCCGACTGCCCCCTCTGCATAATCTTGGTCCCCTTGAGCGCATCGCAGAACCACGACTCGGCCTTCGGGTCTAGCAAAACCGACCCGATCGACTCGGGCTTCGCCGGGAAGAGGAATAATCGGATGCGGGAGGGGCTAGAGGAGCCCACGATGCGGTCGTGCTCTTCGACCATGTTCTCCAGATCTTCATCTGTGGTGACGGAGATGAGGGCGTCGAGCTCTTCGTTGGGGAGCTGGTACTTGAGCTGGAAGGGCCGGTTGCTGTAGACGGCGCGTGAGAGGTACGCTTTCAGCGAGGAGAGGTTGGCGGCGGTGGTGCGGCGGTCCACGGCGACGATGCGGGTTTCGCCGCCGGCGTAGCAGAGGGTGTTGGAGTTTGGGCGGGGGGCTATTTGGCCACCGTAGCTGCACATGAGGCGGAGTTTGGAGTTGCCGGAGTTTGCGTGTGAATCAACCGCGTCGGCGGCGGAGGGCGGTGGAGGGTCCATAATCGGCGGTGTGGGGATCTGGAGATTTACGGCGGGTTTGAATGAGATATAAACATTTGTCCGAGGAGGTTGTGGTTTTATAGTGGGAGGTTTAAGTGGGTTTTTATTTAAAGTAACTATATTATTATGTCCACTTGCTTTCTTGTAAACATGAGTAATTAGTATTTCAAAAAAAAAAAAACATGAGTAATTAGGAGTACATTACATTATCATCGCACTACATCGCACTACATTGATTTGGTCAGTCACTCTTTGGGATAGTGATCGCTCGGACTCAGAGGGGAGCACAAAAAAATCCGTCTATCCGCAACATCCGTGAACCGGTCCGATGACGGATCATATAAGGATCAGAAAATGTCAATTCGCCAAATACAATCTGATCCGTTGATCTGTTTTTACTTATAATTATATTATTTTCACTATATTTTTTTAATATGATTTGTTACGGTGTATTTTTTTGAGCAAACGGTTTAAATTTATACTAACTACTAAGTAATGTGATTATGTACCATTGATGTGGTGTATAATTTTGATATACAATTAAAGATATTATCTAAGTTAACTGAAAATTATCAAAGTTAATTGAAAAATACACCGAATGATTATTATATATTGATTTTTAATTTATTACTTGAGCACATTTGAAAATAATTTGAATTATTTACAATCTTCCGATTAATTCGATCCGTTCTGCGAAACTTTAGATCAAATTAGACTAGACTTTTCGATCAACAAATAGCGGATTGCATTTTTTTCCAATTCCAATTCGGACATATCCGATTCCAGTGCACCCCTAATTACTCGTATAAGTTTTCCAGTACTATACTCCCACGCTCTCGGAAGCACAGCAACAGCGACACCAAGAACAATAATTTTCAAATTGTTGGTGTTTCTGGTGTAGATATGTCACCTCATACGAGATCGAGGTCGAAATCCTAAATCAACAACAAGAACGAGGGAGAGAGGGAGATTAATTCTGAGAGAAACGAAGATTGAATTCATAAATCCTTTGAATGCCTTTTCCGCAAAACAAGCATCTCCCTTGAATATCATTAAACGACAGTTTAGTTACGTTCTTATTATTAAGTTTGTTATGCAAAACAAGACAATACATGATGCTCACGCTAAAATGATGTCGGTATACTAATTGCTGACTTGGGTTTACCCATCATAGTATTCAGGTCAGTTGTAGACTCGAACCAAGACACATTTTTTATTTTGTTGATTTTGGATCCTCATCTTCTTCCCAATTTCTCATGTGTTCGTGACAATCACCCTCCCCCCCCCCCCTTCAGGTTTCGTGTCCTCATGAATCGGATTCTGGAAATTGCTTCTTCAACGCAGAGTAGTCCTCCCATGTAGCCTCGGAAGGGAGAGTGTTATTGAACCAGGACCTTAACTGTTGAACGGTGTCCCTTTGTAACCATGAGTCTCAGAATAGCCAATGATTGCTCCAGAATTTTTTCATTTGGTTTGTCGTGGGAAAAGATGGTGCGGTCTGAAGTGATTGGCCCCCAGCTAGCTTCAATAGCTCACATGAAAAACATGGAGGATTTTGGACCTATATTAAGGTGCAACCTGTAGGCAACCTTATAAACCTTGCCCACTACTGGATGGTCCATAGAACATAGCTGAGAACTTTAGGTTTCGTTTGAGGTTGAGAAGTCTGTCTATAGGGATGGAGCTTCAAAAACACCAAATCCCCAACCTTAAGTTATCTTTCTTTTCTTTGTCCTTTTTGCAGTGAGTTTCATTCTCTCTTGAGCTTTAGCTACATTTTCCTTGAGTAGGAATAAATTGCTCACGCCTTGAAAAATGTCATCCAGTTCAGTCACATTGCTCTTATTAAGTTGGTGAAAATGTAAGTGTTTAGGTTTGTACTAATATAACGTTTCAAAAGGTGTAATTTGTTGGTTGATGTGGAATGTGGTGTTGCACCACCATTCTCCTACACTTATCCGAGAAGACTATTTTGGAGGCCTGTCACCAGTCATGCATCTAAGATAAATTTCTAGGCACTGATTGAGCCTCTCTGTTTGACCGTCACTTTGAAGATGACAGGTTGGGGAATAGTGCAGCTTGGTGTCCATGACAGGGAAGAGAATGTTGTAGAATTTGGTGAGGAAGGTGGGTGTTGACACACAAAAAATAGTTATTATACCACTATTTTAGAAATGCCAAAACGACACTTTGGATGCACTACACGTGGTAGAATAAAATGGGAAATAAGTTACATAATATAGTTACTAATTAAAATGTTAATACATTTTGTATGATTATTTTCAGCAATTATCTCTCAACAAATTAAAGATATAATAATAGATATAGTTAGTATCTTTTGCATTTTAAATCTCAAGTATAATGAACAAAATACCATAACTTGGTTTGTCTATAAAAAGAGATGCATTCCAAGAGAGAAAAACACACTACATAGTTCCAAAGGTTGCATAAGCTCTGAGGGACAAGCCACCAAGGCCGAAAAGACTTTATCCCGGCCATAAAAACCACAAACACTACCAAGCAGGAGAACACCAGTAGAAGCTTTGATGAACAAGACACCAAGACATCACTGTTGTGGGGAATCACAATCTCTACTCAACTCGAAGATTCCAACTCTGTCAATTTGGAAAACACAAGTAGAAGCTATGGAAAACAAGCCGTCAAGGCCCGGATGAAATATTGTTGCCAAAATCACCAAATCCGCCAATATAGGAGAAAATTAAATCATCAATCTGAGATCAAGTCGCCTAACCCCTCAATTGGAGATAAGGAAAGAAGGATGGTATTGACAGCTCATAACATTCAATACTGGTGAGTCAAAGTCTAATAGAGACAATTTTCCTACACCCTATTATTATTCTATCATGCATGTCATGACCAAAGGCTTTGTTGCTCTAGAAGAGAATGATTCGCTACTGTCCAAGAACGTGGTGAAAATGAATCTTGCTATAGGAAAATGTGATATAGAATTTGCAACACTGATGAACCTGATGGAGAACATGTGACGTTCAAGTCATGTTGTCAAAATCTTTAAGAGAACTGAATATGCAGTGGGGGAAAATGCATGATTTGAATGTCTCAGCACAGGCTTCCCTTCCCATCAGCCAATTATAGAGTTTCATGTTTTCGACGATGAAGGAGAATAAAGAAAAGGTGGAGGGGGCTCCCCAAGCCTTTACCAAGATATAGGAAACATTACACAGTGAGGACTGAGCTCTTGTAATTGCCTACAAGATATGATTCTTCAAAGTTTAAGTTATTCTATGAAAAAGGCAATCAAATGCAGCATGTTGTTCATTTCGTGGAGACGTGCAATAATGTAGGTTCATTAGGCGATCTAATTGCTAAGTAGTTTCCGAACACTGGTCATGCTTTTGACTGGTACAGTGATCTTAAGGCCAGATTGATTGACAGCTGGGAGAAAATGGAGAATGAGTTCTTGGACCGGTTCTACAACACACTAAGGATGATGACCATAACTGAGCTCACTAACACATACCAATGGAAGGATGAATCCCTGATAATTACATTAACCTATGGAGAAATCTATGTCTCCAATGCAAAGATATTATTAGAAAATTTTTGGGCATTGAAATGTACATCCAGGGTATTTATTTGGGGCTTTGCACATTTTCAGAGGACCGAAACTGGAATATCTGAGGAATTAACAACTTGTTCTCTTGAAATGGAACTTAGCATTGCTGCAAGCGGAAGCCAAGAACCACCGATCCAAGATTTTAAACATGTTGCAGTGGCACCATAAATTCACGAAGGGGACAATGAGACATTGAAAGATGGAAGTAATGAGTCAATATTTGTAATGGTTGCATTTGTGAAGCTAGGCACCAAGTTGAGTAAGAAGGAAGAGGATTTAACCTCATATCAAGTGGGGACATGCCGAGGCCATCATTGAGGGAATTACATGCCAAAGTGTATCATCTTCCTGGTGCAAATGTTCCTTATATGCTCGATCAAATTTAGGCCTAGAACTGTTGGAGCTCCCCGAATCAAGGTTAATGAATGAAATTAAACTAATAACCCATGACAGTGCAAGTATCATCGTTTGGTAAGCCATCCTACACATCATTTCTTTATTTTTAAAGAAAAAATATTGAAACTTGTTATAGAATGTAAGGTTTCTTTAGAAGAGGAAGGATAAGCTGCAACTATAGTATAATTTCTCTCACTTGTGGTGAGAATTATCAAGAAATGATTCCATATGAAGTATTGTGCAATGTCATTAGCATCAAAGAATTTGAAGATAATACTAGTGAATTGTTGTCAGTCAAAGGGAATGACATAGACACCACAAAAAAACCTTCAATCTTTCACCATCTTGGAAAGCAAAATGCAAGAATTTTTTTGTTTCAATCTAATACCGTGACTCCTTGAAGACTGATCCATGACAGTTTGGGTACACCCGTGAAGCATGAAATAAAGGTTACTGCTCCAAGTAGAAAGCAAACAAAAATCTTACAAGAACCCAAGAATATTTCTAGTAAGTTTCCACTGGATGAGGAGGCACAAGAAGTTATGGTAAGAGCAAGAATTTTCCATACATATGGAAAGTTCTTGAAACATGATCATTCTTGAAAAAACATATCGAAGGATCCTGTAGCATGAGCCTAAACTACTGCTACGCAACTCACGATCACTCATTCCTCATGAACGATATTGAAACAATGCAATCACACAAGATTTGCGTGGTCCGCTAGCCCAAATCAAACTAACAACGTCCACGGGGAAGAAATAGATTTATTCAACGAAGAGGAAAGATTACAATGCTTTACATACATTCATAGGACCCCAACGAATCCTTTTATAGCTCCCCAAACCGCCCCGATACCCCTAAGCTAAGTTTCCATCCTTATTTGCTGGATCCAGGATTGTCTTCGTACAAAGGGACGAAGTCTTCGTGCGAAGAGCCTTCTTGCCTAGGCCTTCCTATGTTTCCACTGAATGCTTTTCCACAAACACTTTCTGATCTCTGGATTCCGGGATGTCTTCGTGCAAAGACAATGTCTTCGTACAAAGACCCTCTGGGCTTCACTTTTTTACGCTCCTTTGAGTATCTCCTACTTCAAGGCATCATTTTTTTTTTCAAAATGGGAAAATATATAGATTAATTTAAAACTTTGTTGAGCCAAAATTGGCCTCAACTGAAGCCTAACTTTCCGCAAATCCACTCTACTACTAGCTATCAGCTCCTTATCAAGCAACTTAACAAACCTATCTGCTAGACTATTACAAATTCTAGGAATCCAACAAGATATTACTCTATGGTGTGTACCTAAGAGTTTTGCATTTGAAATTATACCTTGTACTTTCCAACAACCCTGCTTAGTACTATTAAGATCTGCCATTACCGTTTTGTTGTCTCCTACTATTAGCACTGGTGTTGGAATAGATGCCCCAGAGGCAATCTAGTTTAGTACGAGTTTATTTGTGGCTAGAAATTCATTTATTATTTATTAGATATTTAATATAATGAAGTCCTTAGATTTACAATTGTGTTGTTTATCTTAAATGTCCCTAGTCCAGTATAATGATTAATGGGACAATCATCTATAGACTAGTATGGGGTTGGATTGATATGGAGATATCATGATTTAACACATAGGTGTGCATTAAGGGTAATGTCGCACTGGATTGACCCATTGACAGCGTAAACCTATCTGCTTTTTCGCAAGTGTACGATCAAGTAATATAGAGTATGTAATTGTGACTCTGGTTGTCGAACCCTCGAGAACAGTTTAAGTTGTTGCTAATTAGAATTAGAATTAGACACAAAGTTTGTAAAAAGGAGGAAGGTTTGGGATTTGACTCTACTAATTTGCAATAAATAAAAAACAGTAAAAAGCTTATTTTATTTTTCTGTTGAATATGTTGTAGTTGTCAAAGTTGATAGTTCTAAGAATCTAGGTTCCAGGATCCCCTAGGGTTACTCTCCAGCTTTCATAGTATATTCGATTTCAGAAACACACAGTGGTTTTGTTTATGCCAGCATACCAATAGTACAATATCCTCTCGGTCTCATGCACCTATCACTCGACTGCAGATTTTCGGGTCCTCTCGGTCCACCTAAATCTGCAGGTTCGTTCTAAGTCTGCTAGGGTTACAGGTTCTCCTCTCGGTCTCCCCCTAAACGTCTAGCAGTTGGTCTAATGCTTATGGGCTAGTCCCCTGATTCTCTTCACCTCTCGGTCCATCAAGGCAGAGTACTAAATCCTGTCTTTTCTTCCTAACTTTCACTGGTCACTCTCGTGCACCAGATCCTGTCTGTAACACTCCTGGGTGATCAAGCCATTCATGTATGTAAATAATAATCAAAGACAGAATAATAAACAATCCATCCTGTATTAAGGCTTAGCTAGCCATGCATCTGAAAATCAAACAACCAAGTCTGCTGAATTCATAAACCCTAGGTTCACCAAGAACCTAGGCAAAAGGTCTAGCTAGCTTGCATTATTGAAAAACAACGTTTCATAAAGAGGGAAAAGATGAAACTAGTTATTTTCTGAAAATACTGGAAAACTGCTCCAATCCTGCTCTGCTCCAACCCCTGGCTGCTGTGAAACTGGCTGCTGTGATGATGATGATAGATGTGTGAGTGTGTATGCGTAACCCTAATTCAGTGCTGGGACACCTCCTTTTATACTGCCACAGTCTCCAAAACTGATGCACGAAATTCCTGTTTTACCCTCGAAAATACCTGTCCTGGAAGCTTCTGGAAACCTTCTGTGCGTTCGAACGCAACTCTCCTGCGTTCAAACGCAGTGCGTCTGAACGCACACCTTCTGCGTTTGAACGCAGGCCTTCACCATTTTTCTTCCTCTGGCTTCTGACTTCTGGACCCGTGCGTTTGAACGCAGCTCGCCTGCGTTTGAACGCACCCCTTGGCCTTTTTCTTCTTCTGAGTGTTGAATCCTGCGTTTGAACGCAAGAAGTGCGTTTAAACGCACCCCTTAACTTTTCAGCACTTCAGCCTCTGAACCCTGCGTTTGAACGCAGACTGCCTGCGTCTGAACGCAGGACTTAGCCAACTTTCTGCCATTTTCCTGCTGCTCCCATCTTGTGCGTCTGAACGCAGGTGCCCTGCGTTTGAACGCACCACTTTGCCTTTTTTTCCTTTTTTTTTTCTGCTCAGCTTTCCTGACACGCTGCCTCCCATCCAAGTTAGTCTCATGCATTTTTCGGCACCTGTTACCTGCACATCATAACATGCACCCGCGATCATATCCAACAAACAAAAATATGCATAAAATTACTCAAATTTTGCAATCATGATCTATGAATCTCTGCCTCGTATCAGGTGGAAAATAAGCTGAAAATGGCCAAACTCAACTCTCACAGGGTTAAAACTAATGGTAAAAAAATGTCCCAGACTAATACATTTTCAAGCTGTCAAAATACCCCCACACTAACTTCTGCTCGTCCCGAGCAGACCCTTGCATACTGCCTTGCAGACCCATTTTTGCATACCTTAATTGCATACTTCCCCTTTTTCACAGATTCAAGACACAGACCAAAACACTCAATAGATGACTGACTCAGATACAGAATATACACAAACTAACTCAAGACACAGCTAATTTTTTTTTTCTTTTTTCCTTTTTTTTTTTTTATTTTTTTTTTATTTTTTTTTATTATTATTATTATTTTTTTTTGTGTTCTGAAATTGGGCAACCTCTCTATCATAAACTGAAATCATCAAATCCTCACAAGCTTATTTCGACATTCCACAACACGCAACAAGAAATGATATAAACTGATCCTGTGCACAAACTCACTAAGGTATCCCCAAACATCCACCAAACCACCCAAGATAAAGCACGTCTTTTGACTTAGAGGGTCCAGGCATCTACAGTCAACAGATAATTTTTCTTCGCCAAGTCATTTGAGGTTTTCAGACCCTCTTAGCCGTTATTGCGTTTGATTTGCAAATTGTCCCATTGCTGGGAGACACAACTCCCGTGTAATACGGCTTGACTTTAATTTCCCTCTTAAGCTCTAATTTGGGTTGAATCCAAATTTTCCATGTGAATGGAAGCACATTATGTTGTTTCTCCTTCAAGCACAAAATATTATTTATTTATTTATTTATTTTTTTTTTTAGAATATTCTTTCTTTTTTTTTTTCACCTCTGTTTTTTACAACTGTGCAGTAGAGCTTAAAGAGTGCGGGCTTTTTAAGATTTTCTCTTGGAACCACCTTAAGGGATGGTGGTGTACATTCTCCAACTTCGCTTAGGCCACAGACTTGTACCACATAAAACCGACTCTACACGAAGGTCCACCCCAGATTCCAAGAGTCCACCAGTTTCCACGGGAAACAGAATATTCAATTATCTAAGGACCAAATCTGCCTAGCACACTAGAGAAGTCAAAAGTATGCCTGTTATCTACTTTCCACATTCCTGTATACCCGGGATAGCCTGTCGTGAGAATTGTGCACAAAATACTAAAATTTGAAGTATCCCTGCTACGGTGCTTCCTACTCTCATAAGCTCTTTCATTGGATTCTCTTCAGTTTCTAGGTCTTAAGCTGCCCTTTCTCAAAAAAAATTCAGAATTATATTTTTGTTTGTTTGTTTTTTTTATTTTATTTTTTATTTTTTATTTTTTATTTTTTTTATATCATGCAAGGTCAGAAGGGTTGGTGGGTAGACTCAACATAAAAAACGTGCTGACTCAAAAAATGAAAATAAAATGAAAAATAAAATTGACAAAAATATGCTGACATGGCTATGCAGGAGGACACGATTCCCCACCCCCACACTAGAGGTGGCGCGTCCTCGCGACTCTACTGATCTAGTCTGTAACTAGAATCTGTGTTCTCCGGAGTAGACTGGTCAGTCGGCTCGGGAGATGGTGAAGGGGTTCGCCCTCTGGCGCGTTTCCTCGCAGCATGGCGTGCTGCGGCAGCGGTACCAGCGTGGCTGGCACCGGGATGGGCACTGCTGGCCCCTGGGTCTGCATGCTCTCTCCTAGGTGGGTACTGGGTACCGGGTCTGCCGGGGTCACCTACACTGTCTGCATGTTCAGGGCTCGGTGTGGGGTCATGGCCAGAGAAACTATCATATGGCCTGCTATCCTCCATTGTCCAGCTGGGACAATTATCACTCGAATAGCGGTCCGGGAAATTAAACCTCTTACCACGCATGTTGCTCTGAATTTCAGCGAGTGCCGCCTCATGAGCTCTCATTGCGGCTGTGTGAGCGTGGTATATATGCTTCTGGGTCTTGAACAATTTTCCAAGACCCCTGGCCATTTTCTTGACCGTCCTTACCAGGTAGTTCTGTACTTTTTCTTGGGCCTTAATTTTCTTTCTGACCCATTCCTCATGCTCAGTCCTCTCCAGGCGCCCAAAAGAGCTGCGCCTGGCCCCTCTGCTGGACTGCCCCAAGTCTGGGTCGGCCTGCCTATGTTCACTGGAACTGGCAGATCGGGGCAATTGGAAGGGACCTGGTAAGGCTGGAAAACCCCCATCACCGGGAGGAGGTGGTGGTGGCATGCCAACACCCCCACCCTGAGGTGGAACATCATCATCATCATCGTCCACTTGGACAAATTCAGGAGGCCCGTGCACGGCCTCATGCAACGCACATCTCATGTTCTTGTACTTTCGAACCTGAATTGGTCGAATATCTCTCAGGTCGCCAGGAATGACCACCAGATAGTCCTGTGCCATTTTTGTTAACATCCCCAGGAGACCCAAACCCTTCTTGCTGTGAGTCTCTCTTCGTTCCCGGAAAAACTCACAAATAATCTCCGGGAGGCTTACAGGCTCTCGGGCCATCAGACAGTAGACCAACAGGGCAATATTATAATCAATGCGGGTAAAGTGTTTTATACCCACAACTCTGTTGTTCACCCACTCGGTCCACCATCTCGCCTCTCGAATCAGGTAGGTCGCAGGGAGTTTCCGGTAGGAAGGACTCCGTTCAGGGTAGTACCAAGCAGCGCCGGGTACACCAGCACACAGGGTGGTCAAGATCTGCTCACTCAACTGCTCAGATGGATGACGTCTCAGTTCCTGAAACTGACAGTCATCCAACACTAACTCCAGACCCAGACTCTCTCGGATACTCTCTGGGGTGATTCGAATACATCTCTTTCTGCAGTAAATCCAGTCAATTGACTGGGCTTCACTGTTCATGCACTGCTGGAGATTGCTGTAAATCTCCTTAGCCAGCACAGAACTGACCTGCAGATTGGTAAACCCAGTAAACAAATCCCCAAAATGATCCTGCCCAGTATAGTTGAACAGTTCATCCCCCATCGCTACTCTATCACGGGGAAAGGTCCTCTCAGCAGGTATGTCATACCGAATCTTTTTGTCTTGCAGAAAGAAACGGTGAGCCTCCATGTTAACAAACCTATGGTCGCAGAAATGGTCAACCCTAAGCAATCGGCAGTCTATGATATTCAAAGGTGAAATCGCCCTATCAGGCCTCATGTAAGGAATATCCTCATCCATTTCAAGATTCAAACAGTAAAAAATGAAAATATTCAAAGAGAATGAAAAGATAGAACCTGGCTACCCGGAGTGAATCTTACGGGTACAGATCTGGAAATTTCTCTCTGAAGTGGATCTGTCGGTGTTTGGATCGGATGAGTTTGACCACCCCCACACTGTTCCTGACCTTCTGGTGGTCCTGCGGTGGTCGTCGGAGGTTGCTGGCGGCAGACTGCTCTGGCGGCTGCTAGGGCAGAGAGAATTTCTAGAGAGAGAGAGTTGAAAACTGGATGACTTGTGTGAAAATGAGTCACTGTCATCCGTACAGTATATATAGGCAAACTTTCAGAAATTGCAGAATGGCCCCGAAATTTCAAAATTTTTCAAATTTTTCCGAAATTTTGATCCCGCTCAAATGTGCGTTTGAACGCAGCTCTTGCGTTTGAACGCACAGCTTAAACTTTTCTGGAAATTTTGAAGATCTGATAATCTGCGTTTGAACGCACGGTGTGCGTTTGAACGCAATGCTTGAAGGTCCATGAATTTTCTGGGTTTGTTGAGTTGCGTTTGAACGCACATGAGTTGCGTTTGAACGCAATGCTTATCTTCTGCAATCTCTCTGATGAGCTGCGTTTGAACGCACATGAGTTGCGTTTGAACGCACGCCTTTGTCTCTAGAAATTCTCTGCTGATTGGGTCTGCGTTTGAACGCAGGATCTGCGTCTAAACGCACGTCCTTAGATTTTTCCACCTCATCTCTGTCTTCTTGCGTTTGAACGCACATGCGTTGCGTTTAAACGCACCACTTGGTGGCTGGAAATTTTCACTGCGTGATCTGCGTTTGAACGCAGCTCCTCTGCGTTTGAACGCATAAGTGTTAGCCGTTTCCAGTGCTTCTTCTGTTCGATTGTGGGGCTGCGTTTGAACGCAGGGTGTCTGCGTTTGAACGCACACGTGCGTTTGAACGCATGTCTCCTGCGTTTGAACGCACTCCTCTGGTTCCTGAAACACTGAGTTCAACATTAAATCCCTCTTTCTCACTTTTCTCTCAAATTATGAACGTTGTAAAAATTATATAAAAACAACTAATCTATGTTGGGTTGCCTCCCAACCAGCGCTTGTAATTTACAGTCGACAGCCCGACTTTGTTACCTCTGCTGTAATCACGGAAGGTCGAGGTAGAGTGCCTCTACCTCCATGATCTCCTGAGGATCCCTGTATGGCTTGACTCTGTTCCCATTCACCTTGAAAACTGTATTATCCCTCGGGTTCTCCAGCTCCACCACTCCCCATGATGTAATGTCCTTCACAATAAATGGTCCAGACCATCTTGAGCGCAGCTTCCCTGGATAGAATTTCATCCTTGAATTGTAGAGGAGAACCTTCTGCCCGATTTCTATCTTCTTTGGTAGAATGCGGTTGTCATGCCACTTCTTTGTTTTCTCTTTATAAATTTTGGCACTCTCATATGCAGTTTTACGGAATTCCTCCAGTTCAAGGAGTGCCATCTTCCGTTTGTTTCCTGATAAACTGTGATCCATATTCAGCTGCTTGATTGCCCAGTATGCTTTGTGCTCCAATTCTACTGGTAAGTGACATGCTTTTCCAAACACCAGCTGGTACGGGGACATTCCCAGTGGGGTTTTATAAGCAGTTCTGTATGCCCAAAGCGCATCATCCAGCTTTAACGACCAGTCCTTGCGTCCAGGATTCACAGTTTTTTCCAGTATGCTCTTTATCTCTCTGTTGGACACCTCTGCTTGCCCGTTTGCCTGAGGGTGATAAGGCAGTGATACCATATGGATAGACACCCCGAACTGCTTTAGAACCTTGGCAAAGACTTTATTGATAAAATGAGAACCTTCATCACTGACCATGGCCCTCGGTGTTCCAAATCTGGTAAAGATGTTACGTTTGAGGAACCTTTACACAACTGACGCATCGTTCTTCTGACAGGCTATTGCTTCCACCCATTTTGACACGTAATCTACTGCCAATAAGATGTAGAGGTTTCCCAGAGACGAAGGAAAAGGACCCATAAAATCAATACCCCAAACGTCAAAAGGCTCGACTTCCTGCCAAAGTGTCATGGGCATTTCATTCCGCTGAGAAATATTTCCTGTCCGTTGGCAGCGATCACAACTCTGCGCATAATCATGGCAGTCCTTGAAACCTGTTGGCCAGAAAAATCCTGACTGCAGCACCTTGTGAGCTGTTCTTGGTCCGCTGAAGTGTCCCCCACACTGTGCTGAGTGGCAGTGCTGAATTACTTCCAAAATTTCGTGACATGGAATGCATCGACGGAGAATATTATCTGCCCCTTGCTTGAACAGATAGGGATCGTCCCAGAAATATTGCCTGCAATCTGAAATAAATTTCTTTTTCTGCCAAGGGGTGATGTCTTCAGGGAGTGCTCCATTGACCAAATAATTGGCTATGGCATAGTACCAGGGCCGTCTATTGGTCTTGATTTTCATAATATGTTCATCCGGAAAATTTTCTTGAATGGGCACCACTTCTTCTGTAGGCTTTTCCAGACGAGATAGATGATCAGCTACCACATTTTCAACTCTCTTTTTATCCCTGATTTCGACGTCAAATTCCTGCATCAGCAGAATCCAACGCAGCAGCCTTGGCTTTGCATCCTTCTTCTCCAGTAAGTATTTCAGTGCACTGTGATCTGTAAAAATAATGACTTTAGAGCCTACCAGGTACGATCTGAATTTATCCAGGGCAAAAACGACTGCCAGCAGCTCCTTCTCTGTAGTCCCATAATTAATCTGCGCCTCATTCAGGACCCTGCTGGCATAGTAGATGACGCTGCACACCTTGTCCTTCCGCTGTCCCAGTACCGCGCCCACAGCGTAATCACTAGCGTCGCACATCAGCTCGAACGGGAGGGTCCAGTCTGGTGTTGTGATAATGGGTGCAGTCGTCAGTCTTTCTTTAAGCACGTCAAAAGCTTCTTTGCAGGCTTCATCAAATACGAAGGGCACATCTTTTCCCAACAAATTACATAGTGGCTTTGTAATTTTTGAGAAATCTTTAATAAACCTTCTGTAAAATCCTGCGTGGCCCAAAAAGCTCTTGATTGCCTTCACTGTGGTTGGATACGGCAGCTGCTTGATCACCTCTATTTTTGCCCTGTCTACTTCCAGCCCTTTACTGGAAATCCTGTGTCCCAGCACTATTCCTTCAGTAATCATGAAGTGGCATTTTTCCCAGTTGAGCACCAGGTTTGTTTTTCTGCAGCGAATCAGAACTCTGGCCAAATGGTATAAACAATCTTCGAAGCTGTCTCCGAATAACGAAAAATCGTCCATGAAAACTTCCAAATTTTTCTCTATCATTTCAGAGAAAATAGCCATCATACATCTCTGGAATGTTGCTGGAGCATTGCACAATCCAAATGGCATTCGTCTAAAGGCGAACGTTCCGTACGGGCAAGTGAACGTCGTCTTTTCTTGGTCTTCTGGATTTATATAGATCTGGTTGTAGCCAGAGTACCCGTCAAGAAAGCAGTAATAAGCATGGTGCGCTAGTCAGTCCAACATCTGGTCCATGAATGGCAGCGGAAAGTGGTCTTTCAGTGTGGCATCGTTCAGCTTCCGATAGTCCATACAGATTCGCCAGCCAGTGACAGTTCGCTGGGCGATCTGCTCCTGATCAGCATTCTGTACTACTGTAATACCCCCTTACTTCGGTACACACTGGACAGGACTTACCCAGGTGCTGTCTGATATGGGGTATATAATTCCTGCTTCTAGCCACTTCATGACCTCCTTACGTACCACATCTTTCATAATTGGGTTTAGTCTCCGTTGAGGCTGGATAACTGGCTTCTTTCCTTCTTCGATTCTTATTTTGTGCATGCAATAATCAGGACTGATTCCCTTCAGGTCGGCAATTGTCCATCCTATGGCTTCTTTATGCTCTCGGAGTACCTCCAGTAGCTTTTGTTCCTGTTCCTGAGATAAAAGAGAAGAAGCAATTACCGACAGGGTATTATTTTCACCAATAAAAGCGTACCTGAGGTGGTCTGGCAACTGTTTTAATTCCAGGGCTGGTGGTTCCTGGAGTGACGAGACCAGTGTCATTTTCTGCTCGCCTCCTTCATCCCTGTATAGCTTGACCCAGCTTTCTGTTCCCATGATCTGCTCATCCTGTTGCTCCTCTGTTTCCTCTGAATACATGTCTTCAAATTCCTCCCATAAATCTTCTATCTCATCGCTTTCCAGATCATCAATTACCTCTACTGCAAAATAGTTTTCATGCCCATAATGATCGGGAAGCTGGAGAGATTTGAAAACATTAAATTTCACTTTTTCTTCATTGAGTTGCATGGACAGCTCCCCACTTTTGCAGTTAATAATGGCTTCACCAGTCGCCAAGAAAGGTCTGCCCAGGATTAGCGGGACCTCTCCTGCCTCCATATCTAATATCACAAAATCTGCTGGAAAG
This sequence comes from Linanthus parryae, assembly GCA_023055425.1. Lineage (NCBI taxonomy): Eukaryota > Viridiplantae > Streptophyta > Magnoliopsida > Ericales > Polemoniaceae > Linanthus > Linanthus parryae. Next base: position 67,353,275 of record JALGPY010000007.1, on the reverse strand, counting down.
ATAAGCTCTCCCACTTTCACCAGGATATCTTCAATTACTCCATAGGCAGGTTTCACAGATCTGTCAGCCATTTGAAGCATAATTCTTGTTGGACGTGGTTCTCCGACTCCTAGGCTTTTGAAGATGGTTAGTGGCATCAGGTTGATGCTGGCACCCAAGTCGCATAAGGCTTTTCCTGTGTATGCACTGCCCAGGGTTACTGGAATAACAAAGCTGCCAGGGTCTTTCTTTTTCAGTGGTAGACCATTTTTTACACAAGTGCTCGCTTCTGCCGTCAGATTCACTGTTTCGAAGTCACTCATTCGCCTTCTACCATACAAGATGTCTTTGAGAAATTTCGCATAAGTAGGCATTTTGGCAAGTGCTTCAGCAAAAGGTATGTTTATCTGTAATTGCTTGAATACTTCCAGAAATCTGGCGTAGTCTTTGCTGTCATCTCTCTTACGTGTTTTCAGAGGGTAAGGGACCTCCTTAGAAATTGGAACTGTCTCTGGATTACCCTCATTCGTCTGCGCTGCTTCCTGCTCGACCGAACCCCTTTTCTGAGGGTTAGCGGTTGAACTGTCTTCCCGGTCAATCACTTCCTGTTCAATAATTTTTGACTTTTCTGCGCGTGCATGACTGGGATACGGTGGATCCTGCGGTGCAATTCCACTCCGAGTTGTGATAGCATTGATTTGAGCGCGTGGATTGTTCACTGTGTTTGATGGTAAATTCCCTGGGGCTCGTTCTGCCTGGTTCTGTGCAAGCTGTCCATTCTGTACTTCCAAGTTGCGGATAGCAATCTTCATCTGGCTTACATCAGCAGTTAATGAGTCCATCTGCGCGAATCTAGTTTCCCACTGCTTATTGAATTTCTCCATATAGGACTCAAAATGTTGCTATGACAGATTTAGCTGTGGTGCTGCTTGTGCGGGCTGCGCTGGAGCTGTCTGTTGTGCCTGTGGCCTGTGCTGGAATCCTGGTGCATATACTGCTGCATTGGGATTTCCGTAGCGAAACCCTGGATGATCACGTGTGCCTGGTCTGTAGCGACTAGGATCCCACTGCTGCTGAACATAGTTGGCATCTTCGGTCTGAAGCTCCAGAATTGCTGCGTCAAAGTCAGGTTCATCTACTGATGCCACCGGCTTCTTTTCTGTATACACCTTCTTGACTAAGTCCTGTACCACTTTCGTGAGATTGTCAATCCTGTCATCAACCACTGGTTCTGCTACTGCTGTGAGCCTGCGGTCATCAAACAGGCGAGTATCCTGTTTGGCTAATTGCTTCATCAGTTCGTATGCTCCATCCTTATCCACATGGTATAAAAAGTTACCCCCGGTTCCCTATCAATCCTGTCTGCATTCTCCCTGTCAAGTGCATGGTAGAATACCTGCAGAATCTTTGCGTCCCCGAAGCCGTGATTGGGGCATTTTTTAACGAGTCTCATCAACCTGTCCCATGCATCTACCACTGTCTCCCCCATCTGCTGTTTGAAAGATAAAATCTCACTCTGCAGCTTGATAACGCGGGATGCAGGGTAGAATTTTGCCAAGAAATCAGCAACACACCCCTCCCAGGTAGTGATAGACCTCGGTGGTCTTGCCTCCAGCCAATCTTTTGCTGTTCCGAACAAACAGTATGGGAATAAAATCAGCTTTAGCGTGTCCGCTTCGACTCCTCTATACTTAATCTTGTTGCAGTAATCTTCAAATTTTCCAAGGAAGTCGTTTGGATCTTCATCTGCCTTCCCATTAAAAGGACAATGAGTCTGGGCGGTCTGAATGGTGGATGATTTCAGGTCGAAGTGCTCTGATGTAATGGGAGGCACTACAATAGCTGGTTGATGTCCTCCGGTTGGGACTTCAAAGTTTTCGACTAACGCCCTTCCAGACCTGTTATAAGTCCTCTGATTGTTCCTGGCAGCAAAACCTGCTGCTATCAGCTCTTCAATGTAAAGAGCCATCTGTGCTGGAGTACGTTGCTGCTGTCCTGTCGGTGTTCCTGTTTCGGTTGTGGTGTCTTCCCCGTGCTCAGACATCGCGGCTCGGTGTCTGCGACTTTGCTCTCTGAAAAGTTTTTCGGGATCTTCGAGTGGTGATACCAGTTTGCTGGGCAATCTGGGCATAAACTAGAATAGCCTGAAAATCAGATTTCAAGAGCAGTAAGTCGAAAGAAAGTAACTGTAAAAATAAAAGAAAAAACTCTGAGACTTATTCTAATGTCTCTTTAACAAAAACTGTAACCGTTCCCCGGCAACGGCGCCAAAAACTTGACAGCGTAAACCTATCTGCTTTTTCGCAAGTGTACGATCAAGTAATATAGAGTATGTAATTGTGACTCTGGTTGTCGAACCCTCGAGAACAGTTTAAGTTGTTGCTAATAAGAATTAGAATTAGACACAAAGTTTGTAAAAAGGAGGAAGGTTTGGGATTTGACTCTACTAATTTGCAATAAATAAAAAACAGTAAAAAGCTTATTTTATTTTTCTGTTGAATATGTTGTAGTTGTAAAAGTTGATAGTTCTAAGAATCTAGGTTCCAGGATCCCCTAGGGTTACTCTCCAGCTTTCATAGTATATTCGATTTCAGAAACACACAGTGGTTTTGTTTATGCCAGCATACCAATAGTACAATCTCCTCTCGGTCTCATGCACCTATCACTCGACTGCAGATTTTCGGGTCCTCTCGGTCCACCTAAATCTGCAGGTTCGTTCTAAGTCTGCTAGGGTTACAGGTTCTCCTCTCGGTCTCCCCCTAAACGTCTAGCAGTTGGTCTAATGCTTATGGGCTAGTCCCCTGATTCTCTTCACCTCTCGGTCCATCAAGGCAGAGTACTAAATCCTGTCTTTTCTTCCTAACTTTCACTGGTCACTCTCGTGCACCAGATCCTGTCTGTAACACTCCTGGGTGATCAAGCCATTCATGTATGTAAATAATAATCAAAGACAGAATAATAAACAATCCATCCTGTATTAAGGCTTAGCTAGCCATGCATCTGAAAATCAAACAACCAAGTCTGCTGAATTCATAAACCCTAGGTTCACCAAGAACCTAGGCAAAAGGTCTAGCTAGCTTGCATTATTGAAAAACAACGTTTCATAAAGAGGGAAAAGATCAAACTAGTTATTTTCTGAAAATACTGGAAAACTGCTCCAATCCTGCTCTGGTCCAACCCCTGGCTGCTGTGAAACTGGCTGCTGTGATGATGATGATAGATGTGTGAGTGTGTATGCGTAACCCTAATTCAGTGCTGGGACACCTCCTTTTATACTGCCACAGTCTCCAAAACTGATGCACGAAATTCCTGTTTTACCCTCGAAAATACCTGTCCTGGAAGCTTCTGGAAACCTTCTGTGCGTTCGAACGCAACTCTCCTGCGTTCAAACGCAGTGCGTCTGAACGCACACCTTCTGCGTTTGAACGCAGGCCTTCACCATTTTTCTTCCTCTGGCTTCTGACTTCTGGACCCGTGCGTTTGAACGCAGCTCGCCTGCGTTTGAACGCACCCCTTGGCCTTTTTCTTCTTCTGAGTGTTGAATCCTGCGTTTGAACGCAAGAAGTGCGTTTAAACGCACCCCTTAACTTTTCAGCACTTCAGCCTCTGAACCCTGCGTTTGAACGCAGACTGCCTGCGTCTGAACGCAGGACTTAGCCAACTTTTGCCATTTTCCTGCTGCTCCCATCTTGTGCGTTTGAACGCAGGTGCCCTGCGTTTGAACGCACCACTTAGCCTTTTTTCCTTTTTTTCTGCTCAGCTTTCCTGACACCCTGCCTCCCATCCAAGTTAATCTCATGCATTTTTCGGCACCTGTTACCTGCACATCATAACACGCACCCGCGATCATATCCAACAAACAAAAATATGCATAAAATTACTCAAATTTTGCAATCATGATCTATGAATCTCTGCCTCGTATCAGGTGGAAAATAAGCTGAAAATGGCCAAACTCAACTCTCACAGGGTTAAAACTAATGGTAAAAAAATGTCCCAGACTAATACATTTTCAAGCTGTCACCCATCTACGAGAAGGCTACATACACGTTATGTTGAGTCACAAGCGCTTCTCGCGGTGCAATGGTATTGTCATCCTTAGACTTGAAGTCACTAGATATTCTAGTTGTGGATTATTGTGATCTTGGTAGCGTTAAACGCTACACCGTAACTGGGTAGTTATAAAGGCGTGTACTAGATACAATAAGAAGCAAGCTTAGAGATCGTAGTGGACGTAGATAGAATTTGTCCCTTCCACATAACGGGAGCAAATATCCTAGGCCACTCGAGGGATAGTGCTTATAGAATGTCTGGCCAGACTCAAATAAATCAATATGGGATATTGATGTTATTTGCACGAATAAGGCTATTCCCATGGATCGAGAAACTATGGATTGGATATACGAGTGTGACTTGTATGTCTCGTGTCCAATCCGGATATAGAGACAAAGAGATGAGAAAATTACTTGTACAAAGGTTGTCAAGATGACTATTCTATTAGTTGGCTAGAATGGATGTTTTGCTAGAAACCGCTCCATATTAGCAAATAGTTGCTACCAACTAGATAGAACCTATGGGGTCACACGCTATATAGAGTTGAACTAGATTTGGGAATTAATTAATTGGATTAATTAATTAGAAGGATCACTTTGCAAAACCTTGCAAACTTAGTAGGGACTAATTTGCAAGGAAGAGACTAAATTGAATTCTAGTAGGAGTAGAATAAGTCATTTAGGTAGTTGGCAAGGAGTTGTTGGACTATATAAAGGACCTTCCTTCCTTCCCATAACTTATGCTCATTATTGAACATAACAAGAGTGGGAGAGAACAAAAGGAGAGAGAGCAAGCAACAAGAGGAGCCCGACCGCCCCTCTTGCCGTCGCCCGTCCCGTCGGCCACAAGGAGGCCGAGAGCCCCCCTTTTGGTCTCGTTTTGCGTGATCTCTCTTCCTCTTTCTTTTCCGGGCTAGCACCAAGGACTTGGGAGATCTAGGATCAACTCTAGGCGTGGATCAACTATAGAGAACGTGACACAATTCGCGTTTGAAGTCATCAAAGGAGAACCCTAAGGTGTGTTATTGATTTCTTCCTTTACCATCGTTATGTCTCTTGACTTGTGATCCTTGGAGGGTTTTGCATGGTTTATGATTGTTTGTGTTTCCATTGCGCATCCATGAATCAAAACCCTACAGTGGTATCAGAGCCACAGGTCGTAGAGCATAAACGTGGTTTATGTGTTACGTTTTAGTTGTTTTACACCTTAATTTGATTGTTTATCGCGTAAAACAAGACAAATCAAGCATGGGATGCAATTGGTCAGTAACCTATCATAACAAGATCTAATTTTTGCATTGGATGCATGAATTGGTGAGTTTGAGAAATTTTAGGATCTTAGATCTAGGGTTTGGGCATCCTTGGGGAAGAAGGAGTTCTTCCAAAACAAGGAAACAACCAAACTTGGGCACCAAGCAAGGGAGTTGTTTTGGAAACAACCCCCTCAAGGAGGTTCGCCCCCCCCTTGGGGACCGCACCTCTCGCTTGCCGCCCAAGCTTGGCCGCCCTAGGGGCTGGGCGGCCCTAGTCCGCGGCCTAGGCGTGCGGGTTATGGGCCGGGCCGGCCCTAGGGCATTGTGGTTCACCTTTTTGGGCCCGGGAAATTTGATTGTTGGGCCCATGGACCGTTTTAACCCTAGAAATCCTAAAATCAATTAAAATTGACCAAGCGCGTTAAAATTGGATTTTAACTGTTTATGTGCAATTCGCATGGTGATTGGATATGGCCTTAGGATGCGGTTTGATGTGGATGTTTAATTTTGTGGTTTGTTTTTTACGGCCTGCGAGCTGATCAATTAATTGTAATAATTAATTAGGGTTTTATGGCCTGCGTGCCATTTTTTTCTCAACTTGTGAGATTTATTTTATTTAGTATAGAAGTTAGCTAGTGCTAGATAAAGTAGATTGTTAGCCAAGATTGAAGAAAAGAAGCCCAAAGCCAAAGAAGCCACAAAAGATGGAGCATGGAGCATTCCACATGACTATGAAGGATGGACCAAAAGATCAAGACGCATGGAGATGTGTTTGCTTTTAGGGTTCATAGGCTTGGAATTATCTTAGTTAGAAAAGGCCATATCCATATCACGTTTAATTTCTGTTTTGTGGTTGTTTATTTATTGTCTTATTATTTGTGTGGTTGGTGTATGGATGATGCATGCAATTAGGATAATAAGATAATTAGACAACCCGGATCTATTATTTGGAGTTGTGCCCGAACTCAAATAGATAGATTAGTTGATATTGATCAACAAAACAATTAAAATTGAATTTAAAATCTCTCAAAATTCAAATATTGTGTTCTTGCCTTCTCGTTATTTAAACACTCATTATCATCATTATTTATCAAGATCGTGCGTGCCAAAGCATGGCGACTTGGTTCATAATGATGGAATGCGATGGCACGTAACAATGTGAAATTGTATAAATAAGAGGTTGAACACAACTGGGCTATTAATATGATTAAGAAACCTAGAGGCAATCAATTGGGATTATCCATATGGATGGATAAATAAGGATTTATTTGCCCAATTGAACCAAGAGTTGCATATGGGATGCAATTGGAATTGTTCCTACCTAAAGTAGCCAAATTATGGGTGACTTGCCAAAGCAAGCTCATAAGGAGGTGAAACATGGATCTTGGCCCACTAAAAAATATAAGGATATTTTCCGCATAAATATCTTGAGGGTTATTAATCCGTAGAAAAATAGTGGGAGATATATTTGATAAACTAGCCATTATTGAATATAGTCAAAAAATTCACAAATACTAAAACTTGCGTATTTTCCTTTTGTATAATTCCAAATGGCAAACAACTCATCGAGTTCACAACATTCCCTACGATCTGTCCTTGAGAAGGACAAGCTCTCTGGAACCAGCTTTCTTGATTGGTACAGAAACTTGAGAATTGTTCTCAAGCAAGAGAAGAAACTGTACGCAATAGAGGAGCATGTACCAGAAGGTCCAGAGAACCAAACACCTGATGCCCTTAAGGCGTATCAAAAGCGTGTTGATGACGCTAATGATGCGGCCTGCCTTATGCTATGCACCATGACTTATGAGCTTCAGAAGCAACACGAAAACATGAATGTTGTCGATATGATCGAGCATCTGAAGCAGCTCTTCCCAGAGCAGGCAAGGGTAGAGAGGTATGAGGTCTCTAAGGCATTGTTCACGTGTCATCTAACAGAAGGGAACCCGGTGGGACCCCATGTACTCCGTATGATCGGGTACTTGGAGAATCTCGCCCGACTAGGGCTCCCGGTCGGCCAAGATTTGGCAACCGATCTCGTGTTGAAATCGTTGCCTGAGAGTTATGGACATGTCATCATGAACTATAACATGAACGAGATCGTGAAACCACTGCCAGATTTACTCAATATGTTGAGGACAGCTGAACAGAGCATCAACAAGGGTAACGGCAAGGACATTATGATGGTGCAGAAAGGAAAGGTCAAAAGGTTTGCCTCTTCATCCAAGGGCAAAGGCAAGTCAGTTGCCAAGTCCAAGGAACCTGCCCTTAAGCCTGTTGGTGGCATTGCCAAAGGTGTGACTAAAGGTGAGTGTCACTACTGCAGTCAGTCTGGACACTGGAGGAGGAACTGCCCAAAATATCTGGAGGACAAAAGGCTTGGAATAGTGATTCCACCACCACCAGGTATTTTTGTTGTAGATGTCAATTTAACTGTCTCTACATCATGGGTATTAGATACTGGATGTGGATCTCATATTTGTCGAAATATGCAGGATCTAAAGAGAAGTAGAAGATTGGCTAAAGGAGAGGTAGATCTGCGCGTTGGGAATGGAGCAAAGGTTGCTGCGTTGGGCATAGGCGTGTGCGAGCTATCTCTGCCTTCAGGATTAGTTTTAGAATTAAATAATTGCTATTTTGTGCCTGCTATGAGCAGAAACATTATTTCTATTTCTTGTTTGGACAAGGATGGTTTTATTATTTCAATAAAGAACAATTGTTGTTCCTTTTATTTGAATAATATTCACTATTTTAGTGCGCAATTATTTAATGGACTTTATGTCCTTGATCTAAGCAATCCTATCTACAACATTAATACCAAGCGGATTAAAATAAATGATTTAAATCCTGCTTATTTATGGCACTGTCGTTTAGGCCACATAAATGAGAAACGTGTATCTAGAATCCATAAAGATGGATTACTAGACTCATTTGATTTTGAATCATATGAGACATGTGAGGCTTGTTTATTGGGAAAAATGACAAAGTCCCCTTTCAATAAGAAAGGTGAGAGGACTAGTGAGCAATTGGTACTCATACATACTGATGTGTGTGGGCCATTTGCCACGCCATCCAGGGGTGGTTATGTCTACTTCATTACATTTACTGATGCTTAAAGTAGATATGGATTTGTGTACCTTATGAGGGAAAAATCCGAATCCTTTGAAGTGTTCAAAGAATTCAAGAATGAAGTAGAGAAGAACCTTGGCAAAAGTATCAAGGCTCTACGATCGGATCGTGGAGGAGAATACTTAAGCCAAGAGTTTGACGACTATCTTAGAGAGTGTGGGATCGTGTCCCAACTCACTCCACCCGGAACGCCACAATGGAATGGCGTGTCCGAGAGGAGGAATCGAACCCTATTGGATATGGTTCGATCTATGATGTGTCAAACCGATCTTCCATTATCATTTTGGGGCTTCGCTCTATTAAGTGAAGCTTTCACCATTAACCGTGTTCCATCTAAATCAGTCATGAAGACACCATATGAGATGTGGAGTGGGAGGCGTCCCACACTGTCGTTCATGAGGATTTGTGGCTGCGATGTCTATGTAAAACGTTTACAATCAGACAAGCTAGGGCCGAAATCGGATAAGTGTAAATTTGTGGGGTACCCTAAGGAAACTAAGGGATACTAATTCTACAATCCAACCGAGAACAAAGTGTTTGTTGCTCGGACCGGCGTGTTTCTAGAAAGAGAGTTTGTCTCTAAAGAATCAAGTGGGAGGAATGTAGAACTTGAAGAGGTTCAAGAACCACAAATCACTGAATTGATTATGGAACATGAACAGGAACCACAAGCAGTTGTGGAGCAACCTGTTCAGGTAACACAAGAGCTTCGTAGATCTAGTAGAGTGCGCCAGGAACCCGAGAGGTATGGACTTCTCGTGACCGATTCTGGTGACACGATTCTCATTGATGATGAGCCTACGACCTATGAGGAGGCCATGAATGGCCCAGACTCTCAGAAGTGGCTAGAAGCCATGAGATCCGAGATGGAATCCATGTACACCAACAAAGTATGGACATTGGTGGAACCACCCGATGGGGCGCGACCCATAGGGTGCAAATGGGTCTTCAAGAAGAAGATCGACATGGATGGTAATGTGATTACCTATAAGGGCCGATTGATGGCTAAAGGATTCAGACAGATTCATGGTATTGACTATGATGAAACCTTTTCACCAGTCGCTATGACCAAATCCATCCGAATCTTACTTGCGATTGCAGCATACTACGACTATGAGATTTGGAAGATGGATGTCAAAACAACATTCCTTTATGGTAATCTCCTCGAGGACGTGTATATGATACAGCCGGAGGGTTTTGAGGATCCAAAGCAAGCCAAAAAAGTCTGTAAGCTGCAACGATCCATTTATGGATTGAAGCAAGCTTCTAGGAGTTAAAATCGACGTTTTGATGAAGTAGTCAAAGAGTTTGGCTTCATCAGAAACGAAGATGAGTCTTGTGTCTACAATAAGGTTAGTGGGAGCTCTGTAGCTTTTCTGGTCTTGTATGTAGATGACATACTACTCATTGGAAACGACGTTCCCATGCTGCAATCTGTCAAAGATTGGCTAGGGAAGTGTTTCTTAATGAAGGACTTAGGGGAAGAAGCCTATATACTCGGTATAAAGATCTAGGGTAAAAGACAAAAACCACCCCTTGAGTATGGGTTATATACAAAAACATCCCTTGTGTTCGGGGATATACAAAAACCACCCCTGCAGTGGACGGCAGTTAGACAATCACCACCCCTCTGTTAATGTCTGTCAGTTATGGGGTGCAATTTGACCTTTTTATGACCATTTTGCCCCTCATTGTGTTTTTGTGTTTAATTTGTTGATGTTCTTGACCTTATTTGGTGTTCTTGGTTTTCTTCTTCACCACCGCCGGCAAAACACCACAACCCACCATCTAAATCACCATCTTCACCACCTGCTTCCATCATCAATAACCAAAACTCAAAAATTATGGATCTTGAAAAAAATACAAAATGGATTAATGAAACGAAATCAAACGGTTTGCTTGTTCTGAACTTGGTAACAGAAAAGTGAAATTAGCAAAATCCACAGTGCTTCATCATATACAATCTCCATCAGCAGTATCTTATTTGATATTTTGATACAAGCAGATTCATACCGTGGCACATGATACAAGACAATTACAACAACAAGAGCGAAGAAGAAAGATCGCCAAACACCAAAGTTAGTACTATTCAGATGATTCACTTACCTCATTACCAAATAATCCCCTATTCAAAATCCAATCTTGAATCAATTTCTGAGAATTCACAGGTTGGTCAGTAGGCACAAGATGTCCAGCTCCTAAAACCACAACATGACTCAGACTCCCCCATTTCTGCGCATACCCAGCAAGCAATTCATTCACTCTCCAAACCTTCCTCTCAGCTTCCAAACACTTCCCTATCCCTTCCCATCTCATCGTCTTCATCCACGCCTCTATTGACACCACGCCATCTCTCATATCAGCATCCCTTGATAAAACAACACCTTACTATTCTTCACCAGCTTCCGAAATCGGCCAAGTTTTCAACTCTCTGCAAAAAAAGTGAATCTTGAAACAGATTCGAAATCGGGACCGGAGATATCCAAAGAGACATATGGGAGAGGAAGCACGAATCGAAGAAAGGGGAGGGACGAGGAAGACCCAGATTGAAGTTGTCGGCGTCCCTGTCCGTCGCCGCCGTCGCCGTCCTCTCTATCGATGTTGTCCTCTGTCTCCGTCGTCGTCCTCTCTGTCGCCAGCGTCCCTGTCCGTCGCCGCCGCCGTCGTCGTCGTCTTTTCTGTAGTCGTCGTCGTTGGTTGTGATGGGAGAGACCGAGAGAGGATGATGAGGAATCAGGTTGTGAGGAGAGAGAGAGGAGAGAAGATTAGAAGAGATGTGGACGAGAAACTGAAAGGATAAGGTGAAGGAAAAGATTTTTATAGTTGGGTATATTTTTCTCATTTGAGGGTGAAATCGTATTTTTAAGTTTTTCGTTACTTGCCGTTAGCATCCGTCCACTGGTAAGGGTGGTTTTTGTATATCCCCGAACACGAAGGTTCTTTTTGTATATAATCCATATTCGAGGGGTGGTTTTTGTCTTTTACCCAAAGATCTATAGAGATAGATCTAAGAGGTTGCTAGGCCTAAGTCAAAGTACATATATTGACAAGGTGTTGTTGCCCATGTCACATGGAATCACTCTTTCGAAGAGTGGTTGTCCTTCCAATAAGATTGAGAAGGAACGCATGAGTAGAATCCCCTATGCCTCGGCCATAGGATCTATCATGTACGCCATGTTATGTACTAGACCAGATGTGTCATATGCCTTGAGTATGACAAGAAGATACCAATCCAATCCGGGTGAGAGTCACTGGATTGCATTCAAGAACATCCTAAAGTACTTAAGAAAAACTAAGGATGCTTTCTTGATATTTGGCGGTGAGGAAGAGTTGCGTGTAAGGGGTTACACTGATGCAAGCTTCCAAACCGCCAGAGATGACTTTAGATCACAATCGGGATATGTGTTTTGCCTGAATGGAGCAGCGGTGAGCTGGAAGAGTTCCAAGCAAGAGACGGTAGCTGATTCTACAACAGAGGCTGAGTACATCGCTGCAAATGGCGCAGCAAAGGAAGCTGTTTGGATCAGAAAGTTTGTTTCTGAACTTGGTGTGGTCCCTAGCATTGCGGATCCAGTCGAGTTGTTCTGTGACAACACTGGGGCGATCGCGCAATCAAAGGAACCAAGGTCGCACCAGAAGTCCAAGCACGTGCTCAGGAAGTTTCATCTGATTCGAGATATTATCGATAGAGGAGACGTTCGGATATGCAAGATTCCTACAGATGAGAACCTGTCAGACCCGCTTACAAAGTCGCTCACGCAGTGGAAGCATGAAGGGCACACTAGGAGTATGGGCATACGAGATGCGCCAGATTGGCTCTAGTGCAAGTGGGAGACTGTTGGAATAGATGCCCTAGAGGCAATCTAGTTTAGTATGAATTTATTTGTGGCTATAAATTCATTTATTATTTATTGGATATTTAATATAATGAAGTCCTTAGATTTACAATTGTGTTGTTTATCTTAAATATCCCTAGTCCAGTATAATGATTAATGGGACAATTATCTATAGACTAGTATGGGGTTGGATTGATATGGAGATATCATGATCCAACACATAGGTGTGCATTAAGGGTAATGTCGCACTGGATTGACCCATCTCCGAGAAGGCTACATACACGTTATGTTGAGTCACAAGCGTTTCTCGCGGTGCAATGGTATTGTTATCCTTAGACTTGAAGTCAGTAGATATTCTAGTTTTGGATTATTGTGATCTTGGTAGCGTTAAACGCTACACCGTAACTGGGTAGTTATAAAGGCGTGTGCTGGATACAATAAGAAGCAAGCTAGGAGATCGTAGTGGACGTAGATAGAATTTGTCCCTCCCACATAACGGGAGCAAATATCCTAGGCCACTCGAGGGATAGTGCTTATAGAATGTCTGGCCAGACTCAAATAAATCAATATGGGATATTGATGTTTTTTCCACGAATAAGGCTATTCCCATGGATCGAGAAATTATGGATTGGATATACGATTGTGACTTGTATGTCTCGTGTCCAATCCGGATATAGAGACAAAGGGATGAGACAATTACTTGTACAAAGGTTGTCAAGATGACTATTCTATTAGTTGTCTAGAATGGATGTTTTGCTAGAAACCGCTCCATATTAGCAAATAGTTGCTACCAACTAGATAGAACCTATGGGGTCACACGCTATATAGAGTTGAACTAGATTTGGGAATTAATTAATTGTATTAATTAATTTTAAGGACCACTTTGCAAAACCTTGCAAACATAGTAGGGACTAATTTGCAAGGAAGGGACTAAATTGAATTCTAGTAGGACTAGAATAAGTCCTTTAGGTAGTTGGCAAGGAGTTGTTGGGCTATATAAAGGACCTTCCTTCCTTCCTTCCCATAACTTATGCTCATTATTGAACATAACAAGAGTGGGAGAGAACAAAAGGAGAGAGAGCAAGCAACAAGAGGAGCCCGACCGCCCCTCTTGCCGCCGGCCGTCCCGTCGGCCACAAGGAGGCCGAGAGCCCCCCTTTTGGTCTCGTTTTGCGTGATCTTTCTTCCTCTTCCTTTTCCGGGCTAGCACCAAGGACTTGGGAGATCTAGGATTAACTCTAGGCGTGGATCAACTATAGAGAACGTGACACAATTCGCGTTTGAAGTCATCAAAGGAGAACCCTAAGGTGTGTTATCGATTTCTTCCTTTACCATCGTTATGTATCTTGACTTGTGATCCTTGGAGGGTTTTGCATGGTTTATGATTGTTTGTGTTTCCGTTGCGCATCCATGAATCAAAACCCTACAACTGGCACTCCTTCCCATTGATCAAGATTACTACAAGCAAGTTTCACTGCTGCAGCTTCAGCCACTATTGGAGAATTGGCAAAAATCTTTTTCCATCCTTCTCCCACCCAATCACCCCTGTGATCTCTACCAATCCAACCAATTGTAGAGTAGTTTCCTTATTTGCACCATCTAGCATCCACATTCAGCTTTATACAGTTTGAAGGAAGCTTCTTCCACTTACCTCCTCTCTGAGGACTATTAGATTTAGGCTTCTGCTCCTTAAGATTTAGAACCTGCACCTCATTCCACCCAGTGTGGATTCTTTGTAAAACATTTCTGGGGTGGGCGTCCTTGTGGTGAAAGATATACTCATTTCTGGAGATTCATATGATCCAGCACACTATGATTATCTTTTCTACATGTAGCAGAGGTCTTCTGTTAGCTACTGTTTCTTCCCATTCTTTCAACAACCAGCTTCTGAAGTTTACTGATGCCTCCAAGTCTACCATAACCATATTATGGGCTGCAACTACACAAATCTTGTCCACTTACATTTACTAAACATATGGATTTCATCTTCTTCTTCCTTATCACTTATAGGGCATATTGGGCTCTGATTGCTCAGTCTTTTCTTTTTTTTTTTTTTTCAAATTCACCTTTGTGGCCAGGGAGCAATTCATCATCCTCCAAATAAAAAATCTAAGTTTCGGGGGTACATGACTGGTCCATAACCAGTACCAAAACTTTTTGTTTATACTTTTTGAGAGGAAGATGGGAGGTTTTGACACATATCTTGGGCACTCTCTTCCTTCAGAATAGCTAGAGCAATCTGTGTACCTAATTTAACTTCATATCTGCCATTAATAGACCATGGCCACCTGATAATGTCTTCTTGTTTTGACCATGGAACTGGAATTTGAAGTATGGCTTACTTGTCTCTCTCATTAAACCAATATGAGAGTTGACTAACCTTCCAAGATTTTGAAGCAAGATGTATAAGATCAGAGACTCCCATGTTGACAATCATCATATGGTCTTCTCTTTTAGGATTCTAGGGAGAGTCAATGAACAACCACTTGTCTTCAAACACTTCGATCCCCCTTCCATTCCCCACTTGCCACACTGCATCTTTTTTGCAGAATCTTTCTCCCATCCAGAATACGCCAAGTTCTAGAGCTTGCAACCTTATTTCTTGCTTCCCACAAAGAGGAGTTTGGATAATACAAACTCTTGAGTGTTTTAGCACAGAGAGATTCAGGGTTTTCAATCAATCTCCAAGCTGATTTTGCCAACAAAGCAAGTTTGAAAGCTCTTAGGTCCCTAAAGCCTAACCCTCCTTCCCTCTTAGGAGAAGACAACTGGTTCCAAGCAACCCAAAAAATCTTCTGAGTTTATACTTGGCCACTCCACCAGAAGTTTCTAATCAGGGAGGTTAACTTCTTGCACAAGTACTTTGGGAGAAGCACAACTGACACGGCATAGGAGGGGATAGCTTGTGCAATGGCCTTTATCAGAACTTCTATACCAGCAAAGCTTAAAGCTTGACTCTTCGAACCTTTGAGTTTGCTCATAACTCTATGGTATATATAATCAAACGCTTCCCCAATAGCTCTACCCCACATGGCTGGGATTCCAAGGTAGAATTCATTTGGATTAATAGGTGGAGCTTCAAGGATGTTTGAGATTAGGACCTTCACCTGTTCATCAAGTTTATGATAGAAGAGCACACCTGAATTGTGTAAGTTAGTTCCCATCCCACTAGCCTCCTCAAAAGCATGTAAAGTTTTAACGAAATTGGAGGTTTCCTTTTTGGAAGCTTGGAGAAAGATGAGGGAGTCATCTGCAAAGAGCAAGTGACTAAGGCTAGGACAGTTTCTTTTTAGCTTTATGCCTCTGATATCCCCCCTCCCCATTTCTGCAGCCATCATAGAAGAGAAGCCTTCCATAACAAAGAGATAAGGGGAAAGAGGATCCTCTTGTCTCAGGCCTCTAGATGGTTGCACCTCTCCCCTTGTCCCATTGTTAATCTTGGTTTTGTATTTGACTGTGGTGATGCACTGAACAATGAGCTGAACCCAACTCTAATCAAACCCCATCTTTAGCATAAGAGCTTGGGTGAAGTCCCACTGAATCCTATCATAGGTTTTACTCAAATCAAGCTTCACAGCCACCCAACCCCTTTTCTTAGCCTTATGATGTGATATTCCATGAAAGTATTCTTGAGCTATCAGAATATTATCTTGGATAAATCTAGAGGGCACAAAAGTAGACTGTACATGGGATATTATATGAGGAAGAATCACCTTTAACCTGTTGGCTAAGACCTTTGCAATAATCTTGTATAGGACGGTGCTCAAAGATATAGGTCTGTGATGTGAAACCTCTTCTGGGAATTTGATTTTGGGATGAAGACAAGGTCAGTGACATTGATGCTTTTTAGCATCTGAGTCAGGTCTTCAAGGCATCATTCCAACAACTACTTCGAAGGCTCCTGTAGCACGAGACTAAACTATTTCAAGGATCCTTTAGCATGAGCATCAGCTACTCTACTGCTCCTTTAGTACGATCTTAAGCTTCTTAATGCTCTATGACGCTAGAGCTCGAATTGCGTTACTCCTAACTTGCAAGAGTCTAAAATACAGAGGCTAAATTGAATTGCGGTTGGCTTGATTATGCGGGGTTACGTAGGGAGCGGATTCTTCCAAGTTATGTCATACCAAAAAAGAAAAGTCATTCTCTACAAGAGACCGTTCTGAACGCTATATGATACTGGTTGAGTCTAAAAAATGTGTTCTTGCGACTGGAGTTGATAAGTGGTTATTATGATTCATTCTTGTAAAAAGAAAGGGGTCATGTGGGTAGTTCCTCAGTTTGCAGAGAAACGGGAGTCATGATAAATGATTTTATTACTTCATTCAACCTGTGCAAATCAATAGTAATATACTAAATTGGAAATTAAGGAAATGGAAATGAATAAAATGAATGATCCTATTGGCAGAATTTAAATTTAAAGATCTATTCTCTCTGAAACTTCAAGGCATCCTTAATGTTGTTCGATTCCTGGAGGGATTCTTCTTATCACGAAAGTTGCTTAAGATCATCATCGTGTTCTTCCTTAAGATATGACATGCATATGATTTAACTCGATATTTCTTGTTAAATCTCAGCTACTCTCGAACTTTTCTCATCCATCTTAACCTTGAGATCTTCCAGCGCCTTCAAGAGTTCATGATGCTATGCCTTAATTTCATTAATCTCCTATGAGAGTTCCTTACGCTCAAAATTCAGCTTTGTGTTTTAAACTCATTGTCGGAAACGTCTTGTTCAAAATCCTTCGCCTTCGCTTTCAATTTCTCGTTTGAAAGATACATGGAGGGTACAAGCATGGCTATCTCGAAATCATATCTTTTCACCTGATTCAGATACGTCTTCCACACTTCACTCATCGAACAAAATTCTAGAGGAAAACGTGCTCCCATAGATTCAAGTGCGACCTCAATGTCTTTCTTGATTTCCAAGATATCGTCCACGAGATGCTCTTGTATGGTTCAAGAGACATCCTCATCAAATAAATTGAAGCATCGGATGTTGACCTTTTACAAAATAGGAAAAGCTGGCTAAAATCTAAGGTCTTGGGCAAATTCTTCAAGGGACACTTCCATGCTTAATAGCTCTTCAATACCACCCAGTTTGGGCAAAGAAACTTGGTCGCCAATGGGCATCTTCGGCCTTATGTTCTTGTGATTAACCTCAACATCTGATTCGCTAGCCTCCTCAAAAAAATCATGACTTGTTACTTATTTTGCGGGATCCTTGGCTGCCACAACTCCTCCCATTTTAACTTTATTGGGCGGTGATTAATGTTGCGGTCCCTTAGATGCTTGTTTCAACAGTTTCTTGGAAGCGTTGGAGATTACATGTTCTTAAACGGGTCATTTCTATGCTGTTGGATTGAGTTGTGAGGATTGCTGAACATTACCTTGCACTTGTCGCTTCAAACCAATGTCTCGACCTTTCGCCTGACTGTTCGAGGCTTGAGTTTGTACTGTTCAGTCTCCTTACATTGTTTGGTAACTGGAGTCTGACATTAATTGACTTTACTCCTCTTGGATATTTTCGCCTGGTTTTGTTGGGTGCTTGCTGATGTTTTAGTGGTAGCTTTACTCATCCGGCGCCCAACTCTGTCTTCCTTGGCACAGTTCTGGTCGGCTTTATCATCGTGTTTCTCATAGACCTACTTCCCACACTCACCTTGTGGAATTCGTCCAATTCCTCACCAGTGATATCTCTCTAGTGAGTTAGTCAATTAACATTACCTCAAACTAATGTTAGTTGAATAAAAACTGTAAGAACCAATCAAGTTACTATGTTATCATATCAAATTAATTATTTCAATAAAGTTGAATGATCAATTTCTAAGAATACAAATTTAAGGAGAAATTGAAAGATTTATTATAAACTTAATCGTGAAATCCGTGATGGCATCAAAATATAATAAAAAAAGTAAGAAAAATAAAACCACAAATTTAAAACATGCCTTCAAATTAAAAGATGATGACTACTTACGCAAGTATCTGAAAACCGTTAGTTATCATAATGGGTGACTTTAAATTAATCATGGTCGTCGATTTTGCCGATTGAAATTTATGAATTGAAAGATTTATCATAAATTTCTATAGGTTGAGCCTTAGACCATATCAAAGAGAAGGAAATGAACATATTTCAAAGTTTTCTTACCAAATAATTAAAAAGTGATTGGAAAATTAAAGTATATAGAGCCAGCAAAATAATTATGGTTTGAGACAAAATGAATTATTTTTGTTTTTTTATGACATATTGTTGTTAGGAAAATCAGTCTCCGTTTCCTCATCCATATCTTGCGACCATATTTTATATGTAACTCTCTCTTTCATTTATTCATGAACAGTTCATTCCATATTTTCAATTGCATGAAACTTTCTTCTATTGAAATGAACAATATGCAGCTAGGGTGGTAGCTCAAGTGGTAGAGCGTTGGAAGCCCTGCATGAGGTCCCGGGTTCAAACCCGGGTGACGACAAAACAATTTCTCAAAAAAAAAAGGAACAATATAAAATAAAATGCATAAATTATAAATTTGAATGCAAAAGACATGAATTATTTCAATATGGTCTATGCTCTAAAATGCGACTTAATTTATTTTCGGTATTTTTTTTCAAAGAATGCAAAAGACATGAATTATTTCAATACTACTGATTTTCCTTCTGGATTTAAAATTTTGCCGTGCAACACACAGATTAAATGCTAATAAAATAACTCATCAACAACTAATACTAAATAAATAATACTTATAATGATAATAATACGGTTAACCCGTATCAGTGGACTAATGAACAAATGCACATGTGGTGTATTGATGCTTTATATATCTATAAATTCATTTTCACTGGATCCAATGCCACCTGACTTGCCAAACTTCTCTGACTATTCTTTGATTTTGTTGGGGGATCATATCTCTGGCTAAACTGACTAAACTTAGCGTCACACAAGGACTTTTTCTATTTCTTTTGGAAGGAGTCCACACAGCTATTACCAGACTGTTTTACAAGACCATTCACATTTCTGTAAACATCCCTTAAGATGCTTTACTAATGTGATTCTATAGACCAAGAGAGCCTTTCATGTTTTCGCTGAGAACTGTCTCAACATCTGTGAGATTTTGTCACACCGTGGAGTGTAGTTTGCTAACAAGATTCTCCAAACCAGAAAGAGTGTGTAGCTGCTAAGAAGCTTTCCATCTATAAATTTGTTTTTGGAAATAAGATGAATAGGTCAGAGACTAGTGAAGTAAAACGTCCATTGTCTTATCTATCTTGTAATTAGTAGTACTTCAATATAGTACTATATTGTACGAAGCCCCACGTGACGCTTGTTAGCATGGCGCTCAAGAGGCAGCGATCAAAATATTTCTCCAAGACCACCAAATCAGTCAGATTTGTCGAGATTCAGACCGAGCTTATATTAGCTGTACTACATGCAAAAACAGGTTTAGTGTCAGTAATCAGATTTTATGCTTTTAGTTATTGATTTTATATCTCAAATCTATAGATCTTATTATGTCAGAAACAGATTACGTGCTTATTGGTAAAAGTAAAACCATTTGCAACCACAAGTTTTAAAGATCTTACTCAGAAGAACATTTTGTAAGCAAGTTATGGGTTGTTTTCTGACTTATACTACTACTAGATTGGTTCAACACCACCCCCACAATTTTTTTGCTTAAAGACAAGAACTCTAGTTATCTTCTACGTTACTGGCTAAGCTTACAGTTGTAGAAGTATATAATAATAGTGAACATATGATACTTGTAGTTTCAGAAATCAAAGACTTGCTATTGATCGATGCTAGTGAAATTCAATTTTTTTGCTTACTAGTTTTACTTGTGATGGAACTTGCTATTGAGATTGCATATTTCTCACCCTTTTTACTCTCAATCAAATATCCCCACCCCCCCCCCCCCCCCCCCCCCCCCCCCCTAATTTTACTCTCATATTCATGCACATTCACAACCATGCATTTTGACCACCATTCATTATGTTTCCATTTTTGCATCTCTTGTACAGCCTATTTAAGCTTGTATACCTTCTTGTTCATTGTATCAAAAATATACACAGTGAATAAAGCACAACTTTTGCACCATATTTTTCATGGTATCAGAGCGGTGATCATTACGCTCGATCCAAACTCGAATCCTAAAGTCTTTCTCACCATCTCACCGATATGGCAGAAAGTACCAGGACTGATGCTAACAGCTCAGACCAAAACTCTCCATACTATCTCCACCCCTCCGATTATCCGAGGCAGATGCATGTCAACGACGCCTTGACCGACAACAACTACCTTGATTGGGTCCAAGAGATGGAGAATTCTTGTTCGCCAAGAACAAGATCGGCTTCATAGATGGAAGCATCAAAAGGCCAGAAGCGGACGATGCTAGTTATATGGCATGGATGCGATGCGATGATTAAAGGGTGGCTTACTACAGCCATGGAGAAAGAATTCGAGGAAGCGTGAAATACGCCAATTCGGCATCGAAAATGTGGAAGGATCTTAAAGAACGATTCGGTAAAGAAAGCGCACCACGTGCGTATGAATTGAAGCAGGCTATCTCGAATACGAGACAAGAAGGGATGACTGTTTCAGCCTATTACACGAAATTGCGTGGATTATGGGACTAAATGCAGTCCTTCTTGCCTGCCCCAGTTTGCAAATGTAATGGATGTACATGTGGCATTGGAAAATCTCTTAGGAACTCAAAGAAAAGGAGCATCTCTATGAGTTTCTTATGGGTCTAGATGGCGAGTTCTCCATCATTAAAACTCAGATACTTGCCACTAAGCCAATCCCATCTTTGGGAAATGCATACCATCTCGTTGCCGAGGATGAGCAACAAAGATCCATATCCGGCGGGAAGAAACCCGTGAGTGAAACAATGGCCTTCCAAGCCTTCGCAAAACGCGGCGGGACACCAAACCGGGTCGGCCAGAAAGAAAACAAAGGTCACTGTGATCACTGTGACAGAGACGGACATACACGAGATGGGTGTTTCAAGCTAATTGGCTACCCGGAATGGTGGAATGTGAAGAATAAACGAGAAAAGGTGAAGCCAAAGGCGGCCTTGCGCGGGAACGAAAACGGACCTGATTATGAACCTGACAAAAGAGCAATACGAGCAATTCCAGAAGCATTTTGCTGCGGAAAGTAAACCAGCACATAGTGAAGCTTCACGCACCGCAAACATGGCTGGTAAGTTTAGACACAATGATAAATGGATAGTCGATTCCGGATGTACGGAACATATAACACACAGGTCTGATGCTCTCGAAAATCGAATTGAATCAAGAGACAAACCACCCGTAATCATACCGAATGGAGAAAGCATACCAGTCAAAGGAAGGGGCAACCATACTTTACAAAATGGGACAAAAGTGCAAAATGTGTTGCATGTTCCACAATTTACCTTTAATCTCTTGTCAGTAAGCAAACTCACAAAGGATCTAAGTTGTGCTTTATTCACTGTGTATATTTTTGATACAATGAACAAGAAGATATACAAGCTTAAATAGGCTGTACAAGAGATGCAAAAATGGAAACATAATGAATGGTGGTCAAAATGCATGGTTGTGAATGTGCATGAATATGAGAGTAAAATTAGGGGGGGGGGGAATATTTGATTGAGAGTAAAAAGGGTGAGAAATTTGCAATCTCAATACTCCCCCTCAAGGTGGAGCGTGTAGATTCCGCATGCCCACATTGACTAGAAGAAACTCCAGTTGTTTAGCCCCCAAAGCCTTTGTGAGGAGATCGGCTATCTGTGTCTTCGTGTCTACGTAAAGCGGCTTGATTTCTTGTGACTCGACTCGTTCCCTGACAAAGTAACAGTCCATTTCCACGTGCTTTGTTCGTTCGTGAAAGACCGGGTTATTAGCAATATGTCGTGCCGCATTGTTATCACAGAAGATAGGTGTAGAGCTATGTTGTCTTGTTTCAAGTCCTTCTAAAAACCAACGCATCCACAATATTTCACTAGTGGCATTAGCCATGGCGCGATATTCCGCTTCAGCCGAGGAGCGCGAAACGACTGATTGCTTCTTTGATTCCACGAAATAGGAGCTCCCCCCAAAAGAAGAACATATCCTGTCCTAGACCTCCGAGTGAATGAGCATCCATCCAGTCCGCATCACAGTACGCTACCAAATCCATTCCTCCTTCTTTCGGAAAGAAAATACCTTGGCCCGGAGTGCTTTGAGGTAGCGAAGAACTCTCATGGCTGCGTCCATGTGTTTCTGTCGAGGGTCTGAGACGAACTGGCTTAGGATGTTTACCGAGTAGGCAAGATCTGGTCTCGTGACTTGGAGGTAGAGCAATCGGCCGACTAGTCTTCGATATTTGCCAGCGTCGACCCGAACGTCCTCTTCTCCTTTATCCAGCTTCACGTTCTGTTCCATGGGAAAGGTGCATGGTCTACATCCTAGCATTCCACTATCTTCAAGGATGTCAAGGGTGTATTTTCGTTGACTTAGCACTATCCCGTCTTTGGTTCGAGCGGCTTCTATCCCGAGAAAATACTTTAGCGACCGAGATCTTTGATGCTAAACTTGTCATTCAGGAACCTCTTTGTTTCTTTGATTTTGTGTTCATCATTTCCCACCATAATGACGTCGTCTACGTATATGAGTGCGGTGACAAAGATACTTCCTTTATTGTATATAAAAAGTGAGTGGTCCGCAGCGGATTGCTTGTAATTGAGTTCCAAAAGGGCCGATGTAAAATTTTGATACCAATTTCTCGAGGCTTGCTTCAACCCGTATAGTGATTTTCTCAGCCTACACACCTTTGTTCCTCCCCCTTTATCGTAACCTTGTGGTATTCTCATGTATACCTCTTCATGTAAGTCACCGTGCAAGAACGCATTGTTCACGTCAAGTTGATGAATGCTCCAATCCCTTTTGATGGCGACGGCAATGAGGCTTCTTACGGTCACCAACTTTGCTACGGGGGCAAACGTGTCATGGTAATCGACACCTTCAATTTTTGTATAGCCTTTGGCAACGAGTCTTGCCTTGTATCTTTCGACTTCACCATTCGGTGTAAATTTTGTTTTGTACACCCACTTCGAGTCTATAACTCGTTTTCCTTCGGGCAAGTCTTCGATGGTCCAAGTACCATTTTCTTCAAGGGCCTTTATCTCACTTTGCATGGCATCCCTCCAATGTTGGTGCTGTACGGCTTGCCTAAAGATTTTGGGCCCATCATTTTCGGTGATGGCCGCCAGAATGGCTTTATGAGATTGCGAAAAATTTTCATAAGAAACAAAGTTGGCAATGGGACATACCGTTGAGGGTTCTTGATCGGAGGCGGGGGGGGGGGGGGGGGGGGGGGGGCGGATGGTCTATAGATTGTGGAAGCTTCACATCATAGTCTTTAAATCTTGCGGGTCTAGTTCGAGCTCGTCTCTGCCTTCCTTGTGCAAGATTTTCACTATTTTTATTTTGGGTTTCACCAACAGAAGACTCATATGTTGTTTCTGTTTGAGGAGTGGTATCACTCGGCCCATCAAGAATCGGCCCAATATCAGCATTACTTGAGCTGAATTGGTTTGACACTTCTAGTTCTTCCTCTTCACCATGTTGGTCTTCTGGATCGCCTAAACCCAAATTTTCGATGCTTACTTCGTTGGGCCTGCTGGGGCCTTCTTCTTCATCCATGAATGTGGTAAACACATCCTCCCCTTCATATTTAGTCTGCTCAATTCCTGTGGCAAATGGAAAAGTCCTTTCAGCAAATCGAACATCTCTTGAAGTGACAATTTTCCCACTTTTTGGGTCAAAATTTTTGTATCCCTTTGTTCCATTAGGATACCCCATGAATACACCCGGTCTCCCTCTTATCTCAAATTTGTCTCCATTTGTTTCAATGCTTCGATAATACGCCAAACAACCTAGGACCCTCATGTGATCATAGTTCGGTTTCTCGCCGTGTAGCAACTCGTATGGAGTTTTGTCTTCAATGACTTTTGAGGGTAACCTATTTATGATGTATGTTGCGGTCAAGATACATTCACCCCAAAATCTTTTCGGGAGACTAGCTTCGAACATGAGGGCACGCGCCGTATCAGGCAAGTGCCTATGTTTTCTTTCCACGATTCCGTTTTGTTGCGGAGTATGTGGACACGTTGTTTCCAACATGATTCCTCGTTCTTCATAGAAATTCATCATTCGGTTGGAAATGAATTCCCCACCGTTGTCGCACCTTATCCTTTTTATTTTCTGATCAAATTGTGTTTTGACCATCTCGTAGAAATGCATTATGCACGTGCTCGCTTCATTTTTATGTCTCATAAGGTAGACCCATACGCTTCTGCTGTATTCATCAACTATTGTTAGAAAATAGTTGGCCTTTGTAGATGAAGGCGTACGGTACTTACCTCATACATCACAATGAATGAGTTCGAAACAAGCATTTGTTTTGGTCATGCTAGTGGAAAAAGGTAATCTAGTAAATTTTGACTTCATGCAAGAATCACAAACATTTTTGTTGTTCTTAAAAGAAAAACTGCTAAGAAACTTTATTTGGGATAACTTCTCATCTCCCGCATGTCCGAGCCGTTTATGCCATAAATCACTAGTCACCATCATTGCTTTCCTCCTAGAACCAGGCATCCCCATTTGATATAGACCATCTTCGCACCTACCCGCTCCAATCAATTTCCTCGAATGTAGTCCCTGCATAACGAAGAAATTTGGAAAAAAGGTTATGTCACAACTTAGATCCTTTGTGAGTTTGCTTACTGACAAGAGATTAAAGGTAAATTGTTTTGCACCATATTTTTCACTTGCATCGATCAATAGCAAGTCTCATATAGACGCTATCGGCATCACTACTTACGGAGAACCACCATGTAATGATGTTTGCGAATCATTTTTTTCCGTACATGCACATCACAGGTTCCTCTAAAGTACAAAAGTCCTGAAATAAAGACCCTTTTTGAAATAATTTGTGGCAGACTGACACTGCTGCACCTCAGCATGTGGTCGGACTTACTGAAATTGAGAGCAGTATTTCTGGATCGATTTTAGGGCTTCATGGATAAAACTATATTTCGAAGACATGTAGGTTATCTAGTGAAAGTTATATATGGTGTCAATACTTATGTACATGGGAATCAGAAGAGTAGACATGGAACAAGAATTGCGGGAGAGTTAACACATTGTATAAATTTTATTTTTCTGGTTTTAAAGTCGGATCGCTTGGTATTAGCTAAAAATAATTTAGGTTAAAAATATATTTAACTGAAACACAAAATTTGTTTGTTTTTTTTTTAAGAGATCGAAATTTGTTTGTTACGACTCATGATCGAAATTGTTAATGTGGTCCATTAGTCAAAATATAAAGAGCTTTATAATTAACTAGTTAAATACAATCACTTAAAATGGATTTTGTTTTCTCATACAAAAAATTGAGGTTTTTTTCAACCCTGATAATGGCTTCTCTGATAATAATTCTCCATCTAGAGTTGTTTTGAAATTTTTTATTTTCAAAACGGGTTCCTGCTCCTTAAATATTGTTCAACAGAATTAGTTTGGTCCTCCCTTTAGACCTAGGGGCGGAGCTAGAGGCTGGCACCGTAAGGCACGTGCCGCACCATATTTTTCAAAATAACACTATTATCTCTTTATTTTATAAAATTTTTCAATTGTGCCCCCGGTAAATTATGAAAATGCGTTATCTTTTTTTGAAATATACAATTGTGCTCCAGTACTTAGTATTTCCTAGATCCGCCTCTAATTAGACCTATGAAATGTCTCGCAGGGAGGGGCAATGACCCCACCCAACTCGCCAAACTTCTTGTCAGGAGGTTAGGAGACCCAACAATTCGGATCCAAAATGGATCAAAAGTGCACCATTTTACCAAATGAACAATAGTTACTAGATGAGCAGCTACTGTTGGATTAGAAGAGCAAATTGAGCAGCTACAGACGATGGGGTAAACGTTTCCTTTTAACGAAGAACAAAGTAAGTAGAACGGCATCATTTCGGATAGTAGAAGTAACACTGTTAGGGGATTTCGTCCGATTCTATTACTTGAGTCATTAGTTGTTCTTTCCAATTTCACCCTTTTATGATGTGTATTTACCAACCTTACTAGGTTTTTCCTCGGGTCTTGTGCCCACCTGTAAGAGTTATATATGGATGGATGTGGGTTGTTGCAGAGATATGAATGATTTTGTGTGAAATATTCTCTCTCTCTCTCTCTGCAACGAAGGCCACAGAACCCTAAGTTCTTCGGAATTAGGAGGATTTGGCCAGAGTTCTGTTCGGATCCCATAACAGGGTCCTGACAAGTTGGTATCAGAGTCTGGTTTCACCAACGTCACTGATCGAAATCTGATGCTGCAACGTAATGACGAACTTGATGCTCGCTTGACCACCGAATCAGGCTCGAGAGCTATCAAAGAGAATCAGAGCCATTTCCATGTGTTTCAAGCTCAGGTTGCAGAGAAAATGAAATTCATTAAGTAGAGGTTCAAATTCGTGGACGCCAAGTACCAGCTACAAATGGATGAAGTCAATCAATCAATTTGTGGTTTGAGGAAGCTGTGGAAGGAGAAGGTAGGAGAAGGGGAGTCCATATCGCATCTCAACCACCCAAATTAGCAGCATCCATCCATTTTGGTATCTCCTTCATATGAGATCAGGACCTTCAACTCAGGTAACCAAAATCATTACCCTCTTTAGCCACAAATTGGTTTTCCAAAGTTTAGTGGAGATGATCCCAAGAATTGGATTATGAAATGCTCAAGGTTTTTCAGTTTTTACCCAACTACCAGTGAAAAAAAAAGTGGAATTAGCCTCCTCGTACCTTGACGGTCCAGCTGATTTGTGGTTAATAAGTTCTTATGAGAACCTGGACAATGTGAATGGAAAAGGTTTTGTGATATATTTGTGTGTAAAAAATGAAGATCCGTGCCTGAAAGATGTGGTAGAAGTGATATGCAAGTTAATTCAAGAGGGAACTCTAGCTTATTATGCATAGAAGTTTGAGACACTAGGGTTAAGAGTTTTGAGCACTCATCATTGTTGGGTTTTGACGTAGGTAACACAGCGGAATAACAAAAATTTAATTCCTACTCAAAGCCCATCAAGGATCACAGGAAGAGACATCATAACATGATAAGGGACATAGTAGTTGTGTACCTTTTGGTTCGGGAGATCACACGAAGAATATTGTCCTCGTCTATGCGGTTGATCCACGTCTAGAGGTGAGATCTAGATTCTTCCTTCTCAAGTTCTAGCTTGGACCGGAGGAAGAGGGAAGAAGGAATCAAGCAACCAAAGGAAGCAAAGGGAGGGATTCGTCCCTCTCTTTGAGCCGACGGGAAGGGGGGCGGACACAAGGGGTTCGGCCCTTGTGATCTTGCTCTCTCTCTTGCTTTCTCTCCCACTCTCTTGTGTTATGTCTAATAACATTAGTGGGAAGGAAGCTAGATCCTCCTTTATATAGTCCATAAACTCCTTGTTAACTACATAAAGGTCTTTCCTAGTTCTACAGGAACTTGGATTAGTCCCTTCCTTGCATATTAGTCCTACTAAGTTTGCAAGGTGTTGCAAATTGATCCTTCTTATTGATTGATCATATTAATTAATCCCAAATCTAGTTCTACTCTATTTGACGTGTGACCTCATAGGTTTCTACTTAGTTGGTAGTAACTTATTACTAACATGGAGCGGTGTCTAGCAACACATCCATGCAACCAACTAATAGAAATAAGTCAGTGATCCCGACAAACCTTTGTGCCCAATATCTTATATTGCAGTTTCCGTTTGTCTCCAAATCCGGATTGGACACGAGACATAAGTAGTCACACTCGTATACCCAATCCATAGTTCCTCGATCCTGGGAATATGCTTATGCAAGCATATAACATCAATATCTCTATATTGATTTATCTGAGTCTGGCCAGACATTCAATAAGCCTCATACCTCGAGTGACCGTGGATATTTACTCTCATTTTGTGGGAGGGAGAAATCCTCTCTACATCACTGCAATCTCTGAGCTTGCTTCCTATCATGCCCGAAAGCTATCTTTATGATTACCCAGTTACGGTGTAACGTTTGATAACATCAAAGCACAATATTTCACAACTAGAGTATCTAGTGACTTCAAGTATAAGGATTGCAATTATATTAGCACTACGAGAAGTGATTGTGAATTTAACATAATCTAATGTATCCTTCTCGTTGGGGGTTAATCCAGTATGCTATTACTCCTAATGCATACCCATGTGTTAGACTTGATATCTCCATATAAATCTACACACATCCTAGTCTATATTTGATCGTCCTATTAATCAATATAATGGAATAGGGATATTTAAGATAAAAAACACATTGCATCTAAGGACTTCATTATATTAAATATCACAATATATAATAAAATGAATATTCTATCCAATAACATTGTTCATACTAAATATTAGATTGCCTCTAGGGCACCTATTCCAACAGTCTACCACTTGAACTAGAGCCAATCTGGTGCATCTCGTATGCCTATGGATCTGGCATGCCCTTCATGCTTTCTCTGCGCAAGAGGTTTTGTGAGTGGATCTGAAAGATTGTCCTCCGTCACATCTTCACATCTCCTCGATCGATCATATAACGAATAAGATGGAATCTCCTAAGCACATGCTTTGATTTCTGGTGTGATATTGGTTCCTTGGCTTGTGCGATCGCCCCAGAGTTGTCACAATACAACTCAATGGGATCCACAATGCTAGGGACCACACCGAGCTCAGTGATAAACTTCTTTATCCAAACTGCCTCTTTTGCTGCTTTCGCAACAGCAATGTACTCAGCATCTGTTGTAGAATCAGCAACTCTCCCTTGCTTGGAACTCTTCCATCTTACAGCTCCTCCATTCAGGAAAAACACGTATCCAGACTGCGATCTGTAGTCATCTTTGTCGGTTTGGAAGCTCGCATCAGTATAACCAATTATACTAAGCTCTTCCTTACCTCCCAATATCAAGAAGGCATCCTTAGTTCTTCTCAAGTAATTTAGGATGTTCTTGACAGCAATCCAGTGACTCTCACCCGGATTGGACTAATATCTGCTCACCATACTCAACGCGTATGATACGTCTGGTCTAGTACACAACAGGGCGTACATGATGGATCCTATGGCCGAAGCATAGGGTATCCTACTCATGCGTCGTTCTCAATCTCATTGGAGGGACAGTCATTCTTAGAAAGAGTGACTCCATGCGACATGGGCAAGAATCCCTTCTTGGAATCTTGCATGTTGAACCTCTTCAACACCATGTCTTTATATGTACTTTGACTTAAGCCAAGCAGCTTTCTAGATCTATCCCTATATATCTTTATACCAAGTATATATGCTGCATCTCCTAAGTCCTTCATTGCGAAACACTTTCCTAGCCAATCTTTAACAGATTGCGAAGTAGGAATATTGTTGCCAATGATTAGTATGTCATCCACATACAAGACCAAAAATACTACAGAGCTCCCAGTAACCTTCTTGTAAACAAAAGGCTCATCTTCGTTCTTGATGAAGCCAAACTCTTTGACTGCCTCATCAAAACGTCGATTGCAGCTCCTAGAAGCTTGCTTCAATCCATAAATGGATCTTTTCAGCTTAAAAACTTTATTGGCATTCTCTGGATCCTCAAAACCCTCCGGTTGTGTCATGTACACATCCTCGAGGAGGTTCCCATAAAGAAATGCTGTTTTGACATCCATTCGCCAAATCTCGTAGTCGTAGTATGCTGCAATAGCAAGTGGGATTCGAATGGATTTAGTCATGGCGATTGGTGAAAAGGTCTCATCATAGTCAATACCATGAATCTGTCTATACCCTTTGGCTGCGAATCGCCCCTTATAGGCAACTACTTTGCCATCCATGTTGGTCTTCTTCTTGAAGACCCACTTGCACCCTATGGGCCGAGCCCCTTTGGGTGGTTCCACCGAAGTCCATACTTTGTTGGTATACGTGGAATCCATTTCGGATCTCATGGCTTTCAACCACTTCTTGGAGTCTGGGCCTTTCATGGCCTCCTCGTAGGTTGCAGGATCCATGAGTGGTACGTCATCGGGCTCAGTAACGAGAAGTACGTACCTCTCTGGCTCACGACGTACTCTTGCTGATCTACGGAGTTCCTGTGTTACTTGAACAGGTTCTTCCACAACAGCTTGCGGTTCCTGCTCATGTTCCATCATCGGTTCAGTTATTTGTGGTTCTTGAATTTCTTCAAGTTATACATCCCTCCCACTTGCTTTTTTAGAGACAAAATCTCTTTCTAGAAACACGTCGGTCCGAGCAACAAACACCTTTTTCTCGGTGGGACTGTATAAATAATATCCTTTAGTTTCCTTAGGATATCCCACAAATTTACACTTATCCGCCTTGGGCCCGAGCTTGTCTGTTTGTAAATGCTTTACATGGACATCGCAGCCCCAAATCCTCATAAACGACACTATGGGACACTGCCCAGTCCATATCTCGTATGGTGTCTTCATGACAGATTTGGATGGAACACAGTTAATGGTAAAAGTTGTTGTCATCAGAGCATGTCCCCAAAACGATATCGGAAGATCTGTTTCAGACATCATAGACCACGCCATATCTAATAGTGTGCAATTCCTCCTCTCGGACACGCCATTCTTGTGGCGTTCCGAGTGGAGTGAGGTGGGATACTATCCCACACTCCCTAAGATACTCATCAAACTCTTGGCTTAAGTATTATCCTCGACGATCCAATCGTAGAGCCTTAATACTCTTACCAAGCTGCTTCTCTACTTCATTCTTAAATTCCTTGAACAATTCAAAGGATTCGGATTTGGCCTTCATAAGGTATACAAATCCATATCTATTGAAATCATCATTAAAGGTAATGAAGTAGGTGTAACCACCTCTGACAGGCGTGGGGAACGGCCCGCATACATCAGTATGTATGAGTGCCAGTAACTCAATAGTCCTCTAACCTTTCTTATTAAAAGGGGACTTTGTCATCTTTCCTAGTAAACAAGATTCGCATGTCTCATATGTTTCCAAAACATATGAGTCTAGAAGTCCATCCTTATAGAGTCTAGATATGTGTTTCTCATTTATATGGCCTAAACGACAGTGCCAGAGATATGTAGGATTCATATCGTTAGTTTTAATCCTTTTTCTATTTATGTTATAGATTGGACTATTTAGATCAAGGATATACAATCCATTAGAAAAATGCGCACTACAATAGTGCATACTATCAAAATAAATGGAGCAACACTTGTCCTTTATTGTAATAGAAAAACCCTTCTCGTCCAAACAAGAAATGGAAATAATGTTTCTGCTCATAGAAGGAACATAAAAGCAATTGTCAAATTCTAAAACAAGTTCACAAGGCAAAGATAGATCATAAACGCCTACAGCTAATGCGGCAACTCTTGCTCCATTCCCGACGCGCAGATCTATCTCCCCTTTAGCCAATCTTCTACTTCTTTTCAAATCCTGCACATTTCGACAAATGTGAGAACCACATCCAGTATCCAATACCCATGATGAAGAAATAGAAAGATTGGCGTATATTACATAAATACCTGGTGGTGGTGGAATGACTATTCCAAGCTTCTTATCCTCCAAATATTTAGGGAAATTCCTCCTCCAGTGACGTGGCTGGCTGCAATAGTGACATTCACTTTTAGCCAGGCCTCCACTAGGCTTTAGGGCTTCCTTGGATTTCGAAAATTTCTTGCGCTTTACTTTGGAAGCAGAGGCAACTCCTTTGCCCTTCTTCTTATGCACCATCATTATGCCCTTGCCCTTGCCTTTGTTGACGCTCTGTTCAGCTGTCTTTAGCATGTTCAACAAGTATGGAAAAGTCTTACTGATCTCGTTCATATTATAGTTCATGATGAACTGATTATAACTGTTAGGAAACGATTGCAAGAAAAGATCAGTTGCCAAAACTTGGCCAAGCGGGCACCCCGGTCTCTCAAGGTTCTCAATGTACCCGATCATTCGGAGTACATGAGGCCCTACTGGATTCCCATCTGCGAGACTACTCTTGAACAATGCTTTAGACACCTCATAGCGTTAATGCCTTGCCTGTTCCTGAAACAATTGTTTCAAGTGTATGATCATATCATAAGCCTCCATGTTCTCGTGCTGCTTCTGAAGTTCAGCAGTCATGGTGCAAAGCATGAGGCAAGTCCCGTCATTAGAATCATCAATATGTTTCTGACGTGCCCTTACTTCCGCTAGAACAGACTCATCTTGTGGTGGTTCTGGAATCCGAGTGTCCAAGACGTACACATTCTTTTCTTGCTTAAGGACAATCCTTAAGTTTCTGTACAAGTCAAGGAAATTTGTTCCAGACAGTTTATCCTTCTCAAGGACAAATCGTAGGGATGAAGTCGATGCGTTGTTCATTGCCATTTGGAATTATACAAAACGAGAAATGTGCAATTTTAGTACTTTGAACAATTTAACTATATTCAACAATGGCTAGATCATCAAATATAGCTCCCACTATATTTCTCGGATTAATAGCCCTCACCATTAATGCGGAAAATATCATTATATTTTCTAGTAGGTCCAAGATCCCTTTTTCACTTCTTCTTGAGCTTGCTTTGGCAAGTCACCCAAGAATAGGTTATTTAGGTAGGAACCGTTCCAATTGCATCCCATACAAATCTTGGTCCAATTAGGTGAATAACTCCTTATTCTTTATCCCATGGAGAACGCCTAATTTTCATGCCTCTAGGTTCATCAATTCAATTGAGTCTTCCCCAGTTGCGTCCAACCTCTTGCTTCAACATACACACATTACTAGCTTGTGTCGTCCGCAACTCACCATGGTAAATTAAGATCGCCTTGCTTTGGCAAGAGAAGGCAAAACGCAATATTTAACTGAGGGATTTGATCATTCTTAATTTGTTTGGTTGATCTAATCAACATGTTCTACTTATTTGGATTGGGCAATCCACAATAAAAGACCATCCTTGTTTATTATTATCTTGTTAACGTTTTGCTAGTATCGCCATACACATAAAAATAAATAACAAGACATAAATAATAAACATCCACAAAAATAAAAAAAAACGTGGCATGGATATGGCCCCTAGACTAAGATATTATCAAGCCAATGATAATATCTAATTGCCCTAGAGTGACAAGCTCATCTCCATGTGCTCCACCATAGCCGCGCGCCTGGGGGTGTCTTCTTTGTCTTTTGGCTTCTTTGGTTCTCCGGTCTTCTTCTCCATGCTCTTGGCTATCATCTAAATATTTCTAATTCTAGCCTAGTATCTAGAATAAATAAATAGTAAAAGCCTCACATTTCGTGGAGAAAAGATGACTCGCAGGCCGTAAAACCTAATTAATTATTACATTAATTTGATCGGCTCGCAGGCCGTAGACCAAACCACAAAGCAATAAACATCCACAACCTAGGCCATACCCATCCACCATGCAACAAAGCACGTAATACAGTTAAAACCAATGTTTAACACGCTTTTTTAATTTTAGTTGAATTGGATAATTAGGGTTACAACGGTCCAAGGGCTCCAACCTAAGCCTAGGCCGAACCCCAAGGACCGCCGCCCGCCACATGGGCCCGGCCCAAGGCCGGCCGCCCTAGTGACCCGCGGCCTTGCTAGGCGCGCAAGGGGAGAGGGGCGGACCGCTAGGGTTTTGAACCTAGTCTCCTTCCCTTCTTCCTTGTTGCCCAAGTTTGGTTGTTTCCTTTATGGATGTTTCCATAAAATTGTTTCCATAATTGAAAAACTCTTTTTCAACTATGTGCTCATGAACCCTAATTTTCAAGAACCCAATAATTCACATCCTATGTGACTAAACTCACCAATTCTAACATCTAATGTTAAATTAGATCTTGTTTATGTTGAATCAAATTCAATTTGCATCTACTATGCCAATTAATTTCAGTTTTCGCGTAATATGAATATAACGGTGTATAAACTGAAATCGTAACACATAAAATCATGTTATGCACTACGATCTGTGGCTCTTATACCACTGTTGGGTTTTGATGTAGGTAACGCAGCAGAATAACAAAAGTTTAATTCCTACTCAAAGCCCATCAAGGATAGCAGGAAGAGACATCATAACATGATAAGGGACATAGTAGTTGTGTACCTTTTGGTTCGGGAGATCACACGAAGAATATTGTCCTCATCTCTACGGTTGATCCACGTCTAGAGGTGAGATCTAGATTCTTCCTTCTCAAGTGCTACCTTGGACCGGAGGAAGAGGGAAGAAGGAATCAAGCAACCAAAGGAAGCAAAGGGAGGGATTCGTCCCTCTCTTTGAGCCGACGGGAAGGGGGGCGGAAACAAGGGGTTCCTCCCTTGTGATCTTGCTCTCTCTCTTGCTTTCTCTCCCACTCTCTTGTGTTATGTCAAACAATTCCTTGTTAACTACATAAAGGTACTTCCTAGTTCTACATGAACTTGGATTAGTCCCTTCCTTGCATATTAGTCCTACTAAGTTTGCAAGGTGTTGCAAATTGATCCTTCTTATTAATTAATCATATTAATTAATCCCAAATCTAGTTCTACTCTATTTGACGTGTGACCCCATAGGTTTCAACTTAGTTGGTAGTAACTTATTACTAACATGGAGCGGTGTCTAGCAACTCATCCATGCAACCAACTAATAGAAATAAGTCAGTGATCCCGACAAACCTTTGTGCCCAATATCTTATATTGCACTTTCCCTTTGTCTCCATATTTGGATTGTACACGAGACATAAATAGTCACACTCGTATATCCAATCCATAGTTCCTCGATCCTGGGTATATGCTTATGCAAGCATATAACATCAATATCTCTATATTGATTTATCTGAGTCTGGCCAGACATTCAATAAGCCTCATCCTTCAAGTGGCCGTGGATATTTACTCCCATTATGTGGGAGGGAAAAATCCTCTCTACATCACTATGATCTCTAAGCTTGCTTCCTATCATGCCCGATAGCTATCTTTATGATTAGTTACAGTGTAACGTTTGATAACATCAAAGCACGATATTTCACAACTAGAGTATCTAGTGACTTCAAGTCTAAGTATTGCAATTATATTAGCACTATGAGAAGCGATTGTGACTTTAACATAATCTAACGTATCCTTCTCATTGTGGGTAAATCCAGTTTGCTATTACTCCTAATGCATACCCATGTGTTAGACTTGATATCTCCATATCAATCTACACACATACTAGTCTATATTTGATCGTCCTATTAATCAATATAATGGACTAGGGATATTTAAGATAAACAACACATTGCATCTAAGGACTTCATTATATTAAATATCACAATATATAATAAAATAAATATTCTAGCCAATAACATTGTTCATACTAAATATTAGATTGCCTCTAGGGCACCTATTCCAACAACCCTAACTTGAATGACTCATTCTTCACTTTGGTGTTTAGAAGTGGATTGCAGCTAGAAATCAAGCATACTGTGAGCATTTTGAGGTCCCAAACTCTCCAAGAAGCATCCCATCTAGCACAGATTGAGAGTGTGTATTTGGATGAGTTGCACCAACAAAAAAATACCAAATGTACTACCAAAACTACCTCCATTCCAAAGAAATGCAGACAATGTCTCTGTCTTTAGTAACCCCAAAATCAACTCCAATAATACTGCCTCCTCAAGAAACAGTCTTCCAACCCAAAATAATTCAAAAGCACAATTGTTCTCAATACTGGAGGAGTCTCTCAAGTTGGTAGTTGTATTACCCAGTACAAAAATTGTCACAAGCTTAAAAAGAAATAAGAGGGACACGAACTTGTGTTACTTTAGTGATGAGCCTTACCATAGGAATCATATGTGCAAAAAGAAATAGTAGTTGTACTTCTTGCTGTGTGATGATGAGGGAGATAGAAACAATAAGAATCTAGAGCCGGTAACTACTAGACAAGAAGATACAGAAGAAGCAAACCTAACAAATAAATGAGCATCACCCTCAATGCCATTATTGGCATAACCGCTCCCAATACACTCCAGCTTCAAGGGTGCTACAAAAACAACTCCATTACCATGTTAGTAGATTTTGGTAGTACTCATTATTTTTGGATGTTGGGACTTCCAAGAGGTTGGGATGTCATATGTAGCTCACCAATGAAGTTAAAGAGTTCGTAGAAAATGGTGATGAAATTAAAAGAAGTGCCATTTTTTCTAATTTCAAGTGGAAGGTCTGAGAAGAATTGTTTGAGGCCTCAATGAGAGTGATTACTCTAGGAAGCTATGATGTGGTTCTTGGTATACAATGGCTTCACACTATAGACCCATTTATGATGGATTTGAAGAAGATGACACTCACTTTCTAGTGATAAGGGAGACATGTAGTGTTGCAGGGTATCAAGGCACAATCAGAAGTACATCTAATTAGCTGCATGGCCCTACAAAAGTACTGCCAAAATAATACTCAGGCAATTTTATACCAAATCTCTAATGCTCCAGAACAGTGCACACAAGGCATAATACTAGAAGCGGTGACTAAACTACCACACCACTTTGAATATGTGTTTTGTGAGCCAAAGAAATTATGTGCAAAAAGAATTCAATATCACCAAATTCCCCTCTTTCCACACATCCAACCAGTTAATGGAAGACCATACATGTACCATGTAATGCAAGAGAATTAAATTGAGAAACAAGGCCTAGAAATGTTACATATAGGGGTGATCAAACACAACAATAGGTCTTTCTCTTCACATGCACTCTTGGTAAAGAAGAGAGACAACACCTGGAGGATGTGTATTGACTATAGGCAGCTCAACAACATAACAATCCAGGACAATTTTCCAATTCCTATGGTGGATGACCTACTTTATGAGTTTGGGGATCTTTAGTATTCCTAAAGCTGGATATGAGGGCTAGTTATCATTAAATCAGAATGCATGAGCCAGCATTTTACAAGAATACTTTCAAAACACATGGAGGCCATTATGAGTATTTGGTCATGCATTTTAGGCTCACCAGTGCACCTTATACCTTCCAAGGTATCATGAATACCATCTTCAAACCTTATCTCACACATTTCATACTTTTCTTCTTTGATGATATACTTGTTTACATTACTTCTTTGGAGGCACATTTATGCACAGTTCTTACGATCATACACGAAACATGTTTCCATATTGATGGCCAGATTGAGAGAGTTAATCCGTCCACTACTAAACATGTCCACTCCATATTGTTAAGAGGCACATTTACTCTCACTGGTACCAAACTAAACATGTACACTACTTACCACCCCCACATTGATGGCCATACTGAGAGAGTTAACTAGTGCTTGGAGTCCTACTTGAGGAGCATGACCAGTGACATACCTCAGAGGTGGATCAAATGTATGGAAGTGGCAGAATGGTTGTACAACACCAACTACCACACGGCCGTTGGAATGTCTCCTTTTCAGGATCTTTATGGGTACATACCCTCACATTTCCTCCTACACTATCCCACTAAGTCTAATATCACTGAGGTTGATCCGTTCTTGAAGGATATGGCTTTTCTTCTCCAGCTTCTGCAAGATAATTTCACTCAAGTTAAAGGCGGAATGAAATTATGTTCTTACAAAAAGAGTAGTGACAGGAGATTTGAAGTGGGAGATTTGGTTTATTAGAGACTGCAACCTTACAGACATGCATCACTATCCTTAATAAATAATTTGAAGATGGATCCCAGGTTATATGGACCTTATCCAGTGATTGCCAAGATTGGCAAGGTGTCTTATCTTCGATTTTTACTATCAACATGGTCTCTACCCCTGGTACTCATAATATGACTTCGTATGAGAAATTGTATGGTACATCCCCTGAGTATTCTTCCCTTCGGGGTTTTTTCATCGTTTTATTCGTTCTTATTTAGCCTCACGAGCATCATAAATTGGAACCCACAATCATGTATATGTTTTTTTCTTGGGTATGGTATTGAGAAAAAAGATAATAATGTTCGGATCCGATTTCGAAGAATCGTCGTGTTCCTCGTCATGTGATATTTTGGGAACATAATATGTTTTTTCTGCAGTGTGTTCTTTCGACGCTTCAACTCAGTTGATCGACCTGCTCTCAGTGATATATTTTTCGGCCCTTTTCTTGATGAATCTTCTGTTTATTCTTTTGATCCATCACATGGTCTGACTCCACATACAGTACCAGATGATGCATGTGACCGTTCATAATGATCATGCTCCATATTTTTATAATTCTATTACTATCCCCAATATAACAACTTATACTGATACTTCCTCATCTAATTTGGTTCCTAATGTTGCAACATCCACCATATATAGAAGTGAGTCTTCTACAATACCTGTTCATGTTTAACATTCTAATTGAGCGTGTGCTACATCTACTTGAATTAGAGGTTATCACTGTTACTCCACTATCATTCAGCATCGGCCCCGCTCTTACCATGAGACTATCACTTATGCTCTTTGGTTTCATGCAATGTTTGAGGAACTAGAAGCTTTGGCTAAGACTCACACTTGGGATTCGGTCACTTTACTACCTGGTAAAACTCATGGGTCTAGAAAATCAAGACCTGGTTAAATTGATCGACAGAGCGCTATAAGGCTTGATTGGTTGCTACATGATTTACTCGGGATTATGGAATTGATTGTGAGGAGACTTTTGCTCCAATTGACCGCCTTAATTTTTCCCGGACTCTACTTTTTGTACCAGCTATTCATCGCTAGTATTTATTGTAGATGGATTTTAAGAGTGCCTTACTTAACAGATATCTTTCTAAGGAGGTCTCCACGCGGTCTCCACCTAGTCTTATTGTCTCGCCATCTCAGTTTTCTCTCTCGCGTAGAGTCTTACACGAATTTAACGAAGCCATTGAACTTGGTTTGCTCAGTTCAAAGCCACAATGTTTCAATTTGGTTTCTCCTCTAGTCATTATGATTCTACTCTTTTCATTCAATGCACCGATCATGGTAATGCTGAACTTAAAACTTACCCAAGTCTATATTTTGAGATGAATTAATGGGATATCTAAATTATTTTCTGGGACTTAGTTTACACTTTCTTTACTTAATTTGGGTGACTTTTTGGTTCTTTTTAGAAAAAAGGTAAAAAAAATTGCATCTTTGGTATTGTGAAATTTTCTAAAAAGTTTTAGGCACATACTTTTAGAAAAAAGGTTGCTTACTTATGTTCTATTTTATCCCCTAAAGAGTTTGAGTAAAAAGTAAGAAAAGTTGAAGTTGGAAAAACTATTTTTTTTTTGTCTTATAAAAAGGTAAAAAAGTTACCTAACATAAGTTGTTAGGAAATTAGAACTTTTTCATGACTTAAAAAAGGTAAAAATTCACCTAAAGTTAGGCAAAGAAAGCAGGGCCTTAAGGTCACCTCTAGTTCTGATGGCTATTCTTTCTCTCATACCAAGTATGCTTCAGATGTTATTGCACGTGCATGTCTAACATATCAAAAGATCGCTACTATCCCCATTAGAGGATAATTTAAAAGTGGATCCTTTTTATGGAACGAAAACGTGTTGGTAACTAGGTATAACTCACAGTTACTCATGCTGACATTGCATATGTATTTCATCAGGTTAGTCAGTTCCTATCTGCTCCACGCTCTACAACTACTTGGCCGTTCTTCAAATTTCTCGTTACGTGAAGGGCACATTGTTTCATGGTCTATGTTTTTATTCCCACTCTACTCCAATTTTAGATGGGTTCTCTGATGCTGCTGGGATGGTGATCCTACTGACAGACGTTCTACTACTGGTTATTATTTCTTTTTGGGAGACTACTTATCTAATGAAGTACTAAAAAGCAAACTGTCGTTGCTCGTGCTAGTACAGAGGGTGAGAGAGTTAAGAACCTTGATTAAGGTAATATGGAAAAACGAGATCAAGGTTCTTAACTCTCTCAGTATGGCCATCAATATGGAAACATGTTTCGTGTGTTTGCTAATGCTACACATGAGATTATTTTGCTTTAGCTGTTGGCAGACATGGGTATGCCTCAATCTGCAGCTAATACAATTTGCTGAGGTAGTCGCAGTGCCATCTAGATTGCTCACAATGATATGTTCCATGCGCGTACAAAAAACATTGAGATTGATTTCCATATTACCAAACATCATCTTCGTCCAGGAACAATTCATCTCCAATCGGTTACCACGTTAGAGCAGATTGTTGATATCTACACGAAGTCCCATCCTCCTGGACGTTTCTTGGATCTTGTGTCCAAACATCATCTCATCACTTCCTTAACCGTCTTTATTTTGAGGTGGTGTTATCATTTATGATTTTTGATCCGATTTAGAGTGATTTGTGCTATATATAGCCAATCTAATGAACCTCCTGATTAATCTGAATATCATAATTATTTCTCTTCCTATCGCTTTTTCTTCTACTTTTGTAACAATTTATTTGATCAATTTGACAAAATTTAAAGAGATTTTTAGTCAAAAACTTGAATACACCCACTTATCAATGAAGACTGATCATTATAACATCGAAAAACACACCAGATTTATTTTTTTTGATAAATTTTTGTAAGTACACATTTTGTTTCAAAGGCTTGAAACTGGTTTCAAGGCCGTGAAACTAAAGAGCATGAATTGAAGGGGAGATATTGCTCCTAGGATTCTCTAAACCCTTGCACTTGATCATACTGTAGTAGATAATGAAAGACAAATTAAATCTGTGATATAACATGCCTTGATCTCATTAATTTCCTAAGTTATTTTGCAGGAACTGTTAACTAATTTTGTGTATGCAGGTTTAGTAAGTTTCCTTATTTGCAGAGATGTATAAGTAAAAATTAATGCTTGAAGATTCCGTGCTATTGTTAAGGAAGGTTTTTTGGACATTCCTTAAGATTACCGATGAAAGATCAGATCCAAATCAAGTCAGAAAAGCAAGTAACTAGCTGTTGGAATCAAGATGTTTAGTGTCAAAGATATGGTGCATATTTTTAGGGATTTTTGTTAGAAGGCTGCTATATATTATGCAATTTAAATCAACACAACACAAGAGAAGTAACATAGAGAGGTTCACGAACAAAAATCATTACAGAGATTCAAACACTCTCACATGATTGAAAAGCAACATATAAGAAGATCAAACACTCTATCAACCCATTGCCGATATCAGAAGAACACTTCCATCATCACTTCTTTATTCTTTTCACAGTGTTCGTCTCTTAAGCTTTATTTGTATATCATTTTGCTATACTACTCTATCATCTATTCTCGTGTGTTGTTCAAGAAGAACAACAGAGAATTCTTATTGTATCAGTTAGCTAGAGCATGTACCAGATAGGTTAGGAAGAACCACAGACTGCACATAGTAAGGCAATTCTCCGAGTATGATATTTAGGGCTTAGCTTTTGATAAATAAGAAGTCTGTAGAAATCCTGGAGGGATTAGATCCCTCAGGCAAAGAGGTAGGTCATTGAGGACCGAACTCCGTAAAATCACTGTTTTCATTGCCTTTACATTTAAGTTCTTTACTTGTCTTGATAACTGCTT
The DNA here is from genome assembly GCA_023055425.1 of Linanthus parryae. Classification (NCBI taxonomy): domain Eukaryota; kingdom Viridiplantae; phylum Streptophyta; class Magnoliopsida; order Ericales; family Polemoniaceae; genus Linanthus; species Linanthus parryae. Next base: position 67,311,556 of record JALGPY010000007.1, on the reverse strand, counting down.
CAAAACAGGATTCTTTTCAAAGCCTTCAAAGGCTTTTCAAGGCCTTGAAAACTATCAGTAACTTTTACTCTATTTCTTTTGATTTCAAAGGATTGAAACTGAATTCAAGGCCTTGAAAACTTCTAGATCTTTTTTAAAACCATACTTCGGCAAAAGCTGCCATACGGTATTCAACCCTCCCCCATTCTAGGGTATTTGATACTGTATTTTCATACATACATACAACTTTTAATTAGTATCAGAGCTTGTATCAGTGTTCAGATCTAACAATCTTGTGATCATAAGTATTGTAGGTTATGGTGGTTTCTCACAGGGAAGAGCTGCTAACATGCCTCCTTTGTTCTGTGGAGACAATTTTGTACACTAGAAAGCCTAATGAAAATGTTTATCATTGATCGGGACATTGAAATTTGGTCCATTACCCAGAATGGTCCTCATATGTTCTACACAGAAAAGGATGGGATTAGTACTCCCAAACCTAAAAGCTCTCTATCTCTACTTCTGAATTAGAACATCTTTCCACGAATTACAGAGCTATGAATCTCTTATATTTTGCTTTGAATGAAGACACATGATATCCACATACAACACTGCTAAGGAAATATGGACAAACTGGTGGTAACTTTTGAAGGAACCAGCCAAGTGAAGCAAACTAAGATCAATATATTCCTTAGACAGTATGAGCTGTTTAAAATGAATGGAGATGAATCCATCAAAGATATGTTCAAGAGGTTCACTGACATGGTTAACAATTTGGAGTCCTTGGGGAAATCACTGTCCAATGAAGATAAAGTCAGAAAGATCTTGACAGTCTTCCCAAAGCTAAATGGGAACCAAAGACCACATCCATTGAAGAAGCTCAAGATCTAATCCTCCCTCCTACTAGATGATTTACAGGGATAGTTACTCACACATGAGCTCTCCATGAGTGAATTTGATGGAGAATTACCAGAGAGTGTCAAGAATCTGGAACTCAAGGCTAAAGAGAGTGAACAACCTCAAAGTCTTAAAAAAGAAGAAGATGCTGAAGAAGATCATTTTGGTCTTATTTCCAAAGTCTTGAAAAGGATTCTAAAAATGAAAAGCAAGCACTTTAAAAAAAAGGGCCATGAAAGAAGTAAGAAGGCTATGATAGCTTCATGGAGTGACTCTGATTATTCAAGTGAATCAAGTTCTGAAGAAGATCAAGCCAACCTATGTCTCATGGGCAAGCATGTTGAAGACTCAGAAAAGAACATTGAGCTAATGGTAAACAACGTCATGTCTAAACATGCAAATGTACTTTCTGATATTTTGAAAACAATGCTTATGAATGCAGAGGAATACTTAAATGAAATCAAGTCTGTAAAGGGGAAGGTTCACGAGCAAGCAAAAGAGAATTTGAAACTAGTATGCCAAAACAAGAACCTTGAAATTTCTCAAGCAAAGATTGATTAACAGGACGATCAACTATAGACTAGTATGGGGTTGGATTGATATGGAGATATCACAATCCAACACATGGTTATGCAATAGGAGTAATAGCATATTAGATTGACCCATAACGAGAAGGCTACATACATGTTATGTGAAGTAAAAAGTGCTTCTCGTAGTGACAACGATATTGTCATCCTTAGACTTGAAGTCACTAGATCCCCTAGTTTTGGATTGTTGTATTTTGACATCGTCAAACGCTACACCGTTACTGGGTAGTAATAAAGGTGTTCGTCGGATACAATAAAGAAGCAATCTTAGAGATGGTAATGACGTAGATAGGATTTGTCCCTCCCACATAACGAGATTAGATATCCACGACCACTCGAGGGATGGTGCTCATAGAATGTCTTGCCAGACTCAGATAAATCAATATAAGATATTGATGTTATCTGCATGGATGAGACTATTACCAGGATCGAGAAACTATGAATTGGATATACGAGTGTGACTTGTATGTCTCGTGTCCAATCTGGATATAGAGACAAAGGGATGATACAATACTTGCACAAGGTATGTCGGATGAATATTTCTATTAGTTGAGTAGCATGGATGTCTTGCTAGAGGCCGCTCTATGTTAGTAAATTGTTACTACAAATTAAGTATAAACCTATAGGGTCACACTTCATATAGAGTAGACCGGACTTCGGAAGTATTTAATATTATTAATTAATTAGAAGGATCAATACGCAACTACTTGAAAACTTAGTAGGACTAATTTGCAAGTTGGACTAATTCGCGTATGGACATGATTAGGACAGGGGCTTTTACGCAGTCAACAAAGAGTTGTTGGACTATTTAAATACACTCCTAGCTTCCTTCCCACAACTAATGCTCATAACAAATTGAATGGGTGAGAAAATCAAGGAGAAAGAAGAAATCCCAAAGGAGGCCGAAACCCCCCTTGGGACGGCCCTTACCCCGTCGGCCGAACAAGGAGGACCGCCCCTTCTGGCTCCGTTCTGCGTAGTCGTGATCTTCATCCTCTTCTTCCTTCAATCCTAGCTATCACAAAGGCTTGAAGGATCCGGTTTCAATCCTAGGAGTGGACTAGCCATAGAGACGTGAACAAAATTTCACGTGTGAAGTCATCAAAGGAGATCCAAAAGGTACTTTGACACTAATCACTTACTATCGTTATGTTGTCTCTTCCTGTGATCCTTGGAGGGTCTTGAACAGATTAATTTATGTTTATTCAGCTGCGTATCCGTCATCAAAACCCTACAGTGGTATCAGAGCCACAGGTTGTAGAGCATAACGTAGTTTATGTGTTACGATTAATGTTGTTTTACACTTTAAATTATTGTTTATCGGATAAAACGGACAAATCAAGCATATTTATGCAATTTGTCAATAATTCAATCAAATAAGATCTAATATTACATGGGATGTAAGAATTAGTGAATTTGAATCACATAGGATGTGAGTTTTTGGATCTTGGTGGCTAGGGTTTGGACACATGCTTGAAAAGGGGTTTTTTCAAACATGGAAACAACTATACTTGGTTCGGCCCCCTATGGGACCATCCCCCTTCCTTGTCGCCTGAGCCAATGGCTACGGGCCTAGGGCCGAACAAGCCTAGGAACGCGCGGGTCGACCCTGCGGCCTAGGTCCGGCCGGCCCCCAAGCCTTGTGGCACTCCTTTACGATTTCGTCCAAAGCCATGGAGAACCCTATTGGATTGTTTTAACCCTAGCGCATCCGAAAAAAATTAAAATTGACTAAGCGCGTTAAAATTGGATTTTAAATGTTTATGTGCTTATTGCATGGTGATTGGATATGTCCTTAGGTTGTGGTTTGTTGTGGATGTTTATTTTTTGGTTTATTTTACGGCCTGCGAGCTGATCAAATTAATATAATAGTTAATTAAGCTTTACGGTCTGCGAACCGGTATTTTTCTCAACTTGTAAGATCTTTTTATTTAGTCAAGATGCTAGTTAGAATTAGATAAAAAAAGATAATAGTCAAGCCATGGAGAAAAAGAATCCTAAAGAAACGGAGAAACAACAAGAAGACGACAATCCACAAGAGCTATGGAGGGTGGACGAAAAGATGGAGGCACATAGAGATGAGCTTGCTATTTTTAGGGTTCATAGATATTCTCATTGGCTTGAGAATATCTTAGTTTAGACGCCGTATCCATATCACGTTAATCTTCTTTTGTGGTTGTTTATTTTATTGTATTATTATTTATTGTTGGTGTATATATGATGCATGCAAATTGATAATAAGATAATTAACAACCCGGATCTTTTATTTGTGAGTTAGCCCAACTCAAAATAAATAGATCAGTTGATATGGATCAACAACAAAAATTTAAAATTGAAAAAGAAAATCTGTCAATTTAAATATTGAGTTTTTGCCTTCTCGTTTGTTAAGCACTCTTCATGATCATGATTATCAAACTCGTGCGTGCCAAAGCAGAGTGATTTGATTTGTCATGGTTGTGTTGCGATGACACAAGCAAGTAATGTGAAATTGGTTAGGTAAGAGGTTGGACGCAACTGGGTGATTTTAATGAGATTAAAATCCTAGAGGCAACCAAGTGGGATTATCCATGGGATGGATAAATAAGGATTTATTTTCCCAACTGAACCAAGAGTTGCATAAGGATGCAATTGGAAATTATTCCTACCTAAATAACTGATTTTGGGTGACTTGCCAAAGCAAGCTCAAAAGAAGTGAAATATGGATCTTGGCCCACTAGAAAATATAATGATATTTTCCGCATTAAAATTTGAAGGTTATTAATCCGAGAAAAATAGTGGGAGCTATGTTTAATAATCTAGCCATTATTAAATATAGTTATTAAATCAGTAAATACTAAAAATTTGTATATTTCTCATTTTGTAGAATTCCAATGGCAAACAACTCATCGAGTTCATCACACTCCCTACGCTCTGTCCTTGAGAATGACAAGCTTTCTGGAACCAACTTTCTAGACTAGTACAGGAACTTGAGAATCGTTCTCAAGCAGGAAAAGAAACTGTACACTCTAGAGGAGGAAGTTCCTCAGGCTCCAGAGAACAATACCGCTGCAGCCCTATAACATGAACGAGATCGTGAAACCTCTGCCAAATCTACTCAATATGTTGAGGACAGCTGAGCAAAGCATCAACAAGGTAATGGTCAAGGCCATAATGATGGTTCATAAAGGGAAGGGCAAAAAGTTTGCCTTACCTCCAAAGGAAAAGGCAAGACAGTTGCTAAATCCAAAGAAGTTTCTCTTAAACCTGTTGGTGGCGTTGCCAAGGGCTTGACTAAGTGTGATTGTCACCACTGCAATCAGCCTGGACACTGGAAGAGGAACTGCCCAAAGTATCTGGAGGAATAAAGGCTTGGAATAGTGATTCCACCACCACCAGGTATTTTTGTTATAGATGTCAATATTACTTACTCTTCATCTTGGATATTGGATACGGGATGTGGAATTCACATTTGTCGAAATGTGCAGGATCTAAAGAGAAGTAGAAGATTGGCTAAAGGGAGATAGATCTGTGCGTTGGGAATGGAGCAGAGGTTGCTGTATTGGCTGTAGGCGTGTATGAACTATCTCTACCTTTAGGATTAATTTTAAAATTAAATAATTGCTATTTTATGCCTGCTATGAGCTGAAACATTATTTCTATTTCTTGTTTGGACAAGGAATGTTTTACTATTTCAATAAAGGACAATTGTTGCTCCATTTATTTTCATAGTATTCACTATTGTAGTGCGCAATTATCTAATGGATTGTATATCCTTGATCTAAATAATGCTGTCTATAACATAAATACCAAGAGGATTAAAATGAATGATTTTACTCCTGCTTATCTATGGCACTGTCGTTTAGGCCAAATAAACGAGAAGCGTGTATCTGGACTCCATAAGGATGAATTTCTAGACTCATTTGATTTTGAATCATATGAGTCATGTGAAGCTTGTTTATTGGGAAAACTGACGAAGTCCCCTTTCAATAAGAAAGGTGAGAGGACTAGTGAGCAATTGGCGCTCGTGCATACTGATGTATGTGGGCAATTTTCCACGCCTTCCAGGGGTATTTATGTCTACGTCATTACGTTTACTGATGATTTCAGTAGATATGGATTTGTATACCTTGTGAAGTCCAAATCTGAATCCTTTGAAAAGTTTAAAGAATTCAAGAATGATGTAGAGAAGCAACTTGGCAAAAGTATCAAGGCTCTACGATCGGATCGTGGAGGAGAATACTTGAGCCAAAAGTTTGACGACTATCTTAGAGATTGTGGGATAATATTCCAACTCACTCCACCCGGAACGCCACAATGGAATGGCGTGTCCGAGAGGAGGAATCGAACACTGTTAGACATGGTTCGATCTATGATGTGTCAAACTGATCTTCCATTATCCTTTTGGGGCTACTCTCTATTGTGTGCAGCTTTCACCATTAACTGTGTTCTATTTAAATCGGTCATGAAGACACCACATGAGATGTGGAGTGGGAGGCGTCCCACAGTGTCGTTCATGAAGATTTGGGTCTGTGATGTCTATGTAAAGCATTTACAATCAGACAAACTCGGGGCTAAGTCGGATAAGCGTAAGTTCGTGGGATACCCCATGGAAACTAAAGGGTATTACTTCTACAATCCAACTGAGAACAAAGTGTTTTTTTCTCGGTCCGACGTGTTTCTAGAAAGAGAATTTGTCTATAAAGAAGCAAGTGGAAGGAATGTAGAGCTTGAAGAAATTCAAGAACTAAAAACTACTGATCCTACTATGGAACATGATAGGGAACCACAAGATGTTGTAGAGGAACCTGTTCACGTAACACAAGAACTTCGTAGGTCGAGTAGAGTGCGCCAGGAGCCAGAGAGGTATGGACTTCTTGTGACTAAGTCTGGTGACACGTTTCTCATAGATGATGAGCCTACTACCTATGGAGAGGCCATGAAAGGGCCTGACTCTCAGAAGTGGTGCAAAGCCATGGAATCGGAAATGGAATCCATGTAGACCAACAAAGTATGGACTTTGGTGGAACCACCCTAAGGTGCGCGACCCATAGGGTGCAAGTGGGTCTTCAAGAAGAAAACCGACATGGATGGTAATGTGATTACCTATAAGGGCCGATTGGTGGCAAGAGGATTCAGATAGATTCATGGTATAAACTATGATAAAACCTTTTCACCAGTCGCAATGACCAAATTCGTCCGAATCCCACTTGCTGTTGCAGCTTACTATGACTATGAGATTTGGCCGATTGATTTCAAAACAGCATTTCTATATGGAAACCTCCTTGAGGATGTGTACATGAAACAAACAGAACACGCACATAAAGTCTGTAAGCTACAACAATCCCTTTATGGATTAAAGTAAGCTTCTAGGAGTTGGAATCGACGTTTTTATGAAGCCGTCAAAGAGTTTGACTTCATCAAGAACAAAGATGAGTCTTGTGTCTACATGAAGGTTAGTGGGAGCTTTGTTGCTTTTCTGGTCTTGTATGTGGCTGACATACTACTCATTGGAAACGATATTCCTATGCTGCAATCTGTGAAATATTGACTAGAAAAGTGTTTCTCAATGAAAACTTATGCAGATTATATACTTGGTATCAAGATCTATAGAGAAAGTTCGAGGAAGCTGCTAGGCCTAAGTCAAAGTACATATATAGACAAGGTGTTGAATAGGTTCAACATGCAAGATTCCAAGAAGGGATTCTTGCTCAAGTCGCATGAAATCACTCTTTCGAAGAGCGATTGTCCTTCCAATGAGATTGAGAAGGAACGCATGAGTAGGGTACCCTATGCCTCGGCTATATGATCCATCATCTACGCCATGTTATGTACTAGACCAGATGTGTCATACGCGTTGAGTATGAAAAGCAGATATTAGTATAATCCAAGTGAAATTCACTGGATAATGGTTAAAAACATCCTAAAGTACTTGAGAAGAAGTAATGATGCTTTCTTGATCTATGGAGGGGAGGAAGAGTTGCGTGTAAGGGGTTACACGGATGAAAGCTTCCAAACCGACAGAGATGATTTCAGATCGCAATCGGGATTCCTCTATTTCCTGAATGGAGGAGCTGTGAGCTGGAATAGTTCCAAGCAAGAGACGTTTGTTGATTCTACAGCTGAGCCTGAGTACATTGCTGCCAGTGGCACAACAAAGGAAGCTGTTTGGATTAGTAATTTCATTACTGAGCTTGGTTGGTTCCCAGCATTGTGGATCTAGTAGAGTTGTATTGTGACAACACTAGGGCGATCACACAATCAAAGGAACCCATGTCACACGAGAAATCCAAACACGTACTCAGAAAGTTCCATCTTATTCGAGATATCATCGATAGAGGAGATGTGAAGATATGCAAGATTTCTACATATGAGAATCTGTCAGATCCGCTTACAAAGCCGCTTGTTCAGCGCAAGCATGAAGGGCACACTAGATCTATGTGCATACGGGATGCGCCAGATTGGCTCTAGTGCAAGTGGGAGACTGTTGGAATAGGTGCCCTAGAGGCAATATTTTTAGTATAAATAGTGTTTTTGGCTAGAAACATTCATTGTATTATTTATGCGGATATTTAAAATAATAAGTCACTAGATTGAAATATGTTGTTTATCTTAAATATGTTGTTTAGTATGAATTGTGTTTTTTGACTGCATAGGGGCTTTTATGCAGTCAACAAAGAGTTGTTAGACTATGTAAAGACACTCCTAGCTTCCTTCCCACAACTAATGCTCATAACACATTGAGTGGGAGAGAAAATCAAGGAAAGAGAGCAAATCCCAAAGGAGGCCGAAACCCCCCTTGGAACGCCCCTACCTCGTCAGCCGAACAAGGAGGACCGCCCCTCCTTGCGGCCTTCTGCGTGATCGTGATCTTCTTACTCTTCTTCCTTCAATCCTAGCTAGCACGAAGGCTTGAAGGATCTGGTTTCAATCCTAGGAGTGGACTAGCCATAGAGACGTGAACACAATTTCACGTGCAAAGTCATCAAAGGAGATCCAAAAGGTACTTTGAACTAATCCCTACTATCGTTATGTTTTCTCTTCCTGTGATCCTTGGAGGGTCTTGAAAGGCTTAATTTATGTTTATTCCGCTGCGTATCCGTCATCAAAACCCTACAGCTTGTTGAGGAAATTAAACATGTTATTTTTTATGAAGGCTATAATGGTTTTTGAGATATGTTTTTGGAGAATTGAATCTGAACAAGCATGAGTCAGAGGATGAAACAAATCTAGGCAGTGGTTCCAAGAGGAAATTCCGGCAAAACAAAAGAAATTTTCAAAGCCTTGAAATTGGGTTTCAAAGCCTTCAAACAGGATCTCAAGAAACACAGATTGGTCAAGACACAACATGAAGATCTCAAGGCCTTGAAAATATTACTGGAGAACCAAAACCCTGGACACCTAAAAAGAAGTCCAGATATTTTTCATCTCATCCAAAAGAAAATATCATTTGTGATACATCCACTTGTACATAACCAAGATCTCAGTCAAGGAACTTGTGTGCTTTTAATGCTTTTGTATCTCTTGTAGTGCCTAAGAATGTGACAGAAGCACTTCAAGAAGCAGACTGGATCATTGATGCAAAGCGAGATCAATGAATTTGAGAGGAACAAGGTTTGGAATCTAGTCCCTCCTCCCAAAGATCAGTATGTGATTGGAACAAGGTGGGTATTCAGTAACAAGCTGAATGAAAATGGTAAGATTTTTAGAAATAAAGATAGACTATAGGTAGCTCAAGGCTACAACCATGAAGATGGTATAGACTATGAGGAGACTTTTGCTCCTATTGCCAAGTTGGAAGCAATTAGAATGTTACTTGAATTTGCATCACATAAGAACATCAAAAAAATTCAAATGGATGTTAAATGTGCTTTTCTAAATGGTTATCTGCAAGAAGAAGTTTATGTTTCTCAACCTCCTGGTTTCGAAAATGATGAGTTTCCTAATCATGTCTATAAGCTTGACAAATCTCTTTATGGTTTGAAAAGACTCCTAGAGCTTTGTATGAAAGATTGTAAAGATTTCTACTTGAAAATGATTTCAAACGAGGCTTAGTTGACAAAAATATTTTCATAAAGACTCACGAGAAATACATTCTAGTAGTACAAGTATATGTTGATGATATTCTATTTGGTGCTACTAATGACTCTCTTTCCAAGAATTTCTCTAGAGCAGGGAATTTAAGATGAGCTTGATGGGAGAGTTAAATTTCTTTCTTGGACTTCATGTACATCAAATGAAGAAAGGAATTTTTCTGCACAAGAATAAGTACACCAAGGATTTTTTGAGCAATATAAGATGTCTTAATCCAAGTTTGCCAAAACTCCCATGAGTTCTACACTATCCTTAGACAAAGATCAAAATGGTAAGAGTGTGGACCAGAATAAATTCAGAGGTATGATTGGTTCACTGCTCTATCTTACTACAAGCAGGTCAGACATCATGTTTAGTGTTTGTATGTGTGCTAGATTCCAAGTTGATCATAAATAATCACACTTATTTGCTGTCAAAAGAATCTTCAGATATCTCATGGTACCATAGACTTAGAGATTTGGTATCCTAAACACTCACTTCTGTATTTGTGGATATTCATATGATTATTTTGTAGGATAATAAGTTGATAGAAAAAGCACTTCAGGGTGTTGCTAGTTCCTTGGATCATCCCTGATAAGCTGGCATTCTAAGAAGAAAAATTCAGTAGCTTTATGAATAGCATAAGCTGAATACATAGCAGCTGGAGCATGTTGCTCACAAGTGCTATGGATAGCTCAACAGATGAGAGATCTAGGATTTGATTTCAGAGATATTCTTATCAAATGTGACAACAGTAGTGCTATCGCTATTACAAAGAATCCAGTTCAACACTCAAGGACTAAACACATAGATGTCTGACACCATTTCAAGAGATCATGCAGAGAAGGGTGATGTCTCTCTATCTTTTGTGCGTACTAACTTGAAATTTGCATACATCTTCACTAAACCACTACCAGAGGATGGATTCACATCCCTGAGATTATAACTGGGCATGTTAAACAAGGAAGCATTGGTTTAGGGTGAGCGACATGTATGTTTTATATGAGTTTCATTGTTTTGGAAAGTCTTTCAAACCCTTGAAAAGCTTTTCAGAGCCTTCAAAATTCTATCTGCATTATTACTGTTTTTCAAGGCCTTGAAATCCTTTCAAAGCTTTGAAAATAAATCTATTTATTATATAGTCAATGAATGGATCATCAATGCTGGGTGTTATCTCTATAGATAATTTCTTAACATTGTGTTTACCTTTTAAAACAAATATTTTTCAAATCAGTATTATATTATTTCCTTCCACACGTCACTCACATAATTTGAATTTCATATAAACCTTCTTTAAATATTTGGGAATATTTAGTGTTCTTTTCAAACTTAAGATCTTCAGTACTTATATTCTCTCTTCTCTCTCTCTCTCTCTCGTTTCTCACTCTTGCCTCTCTCTTCTAAACCCTCAAACCCTAATGGACTCACGAAGAACCTCTGAGAGAATCAAGATGACTGGAGGCTCAAAGAAAAGCTCATGGAAGAAGAGAAAAGTTGCAGAAGAAGAAGTTCAAGCAATTAGTGATGGATCTAGTTCCAGAACTCCTAGTGCACCAAGGCCACCCTCTCCTCCGAAGAAGAAGAAAAGGAAGAAAGATAAGGTGGATCAGACTGCTACTTCCAGCAAGAAAAATTCAGATCCAACAGATGTTTTTGAGAAAAATAAAGGTGATCAAATTGGTAGTCCAAAGAAGGTGAAGAAGAAGCCTCAAAAATCAGATAAAAGGAAAGAGAAGGTCACTGGGAAGGAGATTCAGGAATTAGAGAAGAACACAGGGAAGGAACTTCAGATTTAGTCTAAAAAGAAATCCCCTTATGGTAAGAAAACTCTTTGTAGCAAGTGGTTTATCAGTCATTCTGCAAGAGGGAATTGGTTAGATGGTTTTACTTCTACTCCTATAGCTTACTGTAGCACGATCAGCAATAAAATGTTGAATGGTATGAATATGGAATGCATAAGGAGATTAAAACAAAGTTTTCTCTGGAAAATCCTTAACCCCTCTGAAGTTGCATACCCTAGACTTACAAGACTCTTTTTTCCTGAACTTGAAACAAGAGAAAACCTCAGCTTTTAATATATCTTATAAGGTGGCTGGCATTAACATGGAGTTGGATCATGCTGAGTTTACTAATGTTTTAGGTTGTTCAAAGAGGTACAATACAAACAATCACCCTAGTAAGATTGATGTTTTGAAGCTGGCTAAGGATGAGTTACATTTTCCTAATGTCTCTGCCACCTCTAAGCAATTTACTCACTATGTGTTAACTGTTGAAGCTAAGATTTTGTTTACCATATTGATGAGTGTGTAGTACCTATGGATAATTCAAAAGAGTTGTTGTCTGATAGGGTATTGTATCTGATTTATCTGATTATGCATGGTTATGAGATTGATTTACCAAGCATTGTGATGGTACACATGCTCCATAGTTGCACCAAGAATAAACATCCTCTACCCTATGCCAACCCCCTCCCACTTTTCTTTCAACATCTAGAAATACATGTTGACTTGGAAGAGACAATTACTACTAGTTTTGGAATGCTTGATGAAAAGTCTTTTCAAAGAATTGGAATTATGAAAATCAGTGAGGAAGCATCGAAGCTCTACTCTGAATTATATTGAAGAGTTGAAAGCTAAAAAGTTCCCATAGCAAAAATCCTTAACCTCTCCATCAACCCTACCCTCTCAAACTCAGGATCAATCCCTAGTTCTTCAAAGGATATAATTTATTGAGAATGAATTGGATGAATTGAAGTAGGGTCAGTATGAGTGGGGTACTCAGTTCAAACAGATGAATTATATGCTTGAAAGTTTATTCAAAAGTATCAACTTGATCCATGTGGAATAAGAAGTTTTACAAGCTCCAGAAGGGTCAAAGAAGGCAGGATCTATAGCTGATCTGTTTGATGAACACAATACTGAGGATGAAGACGCTAGGAATAAGGGTACTGGGAAATAGGCTGCTGGAGATAAGGATGCAGGGGAAAAGACGACTGAGGTTGAGGAACAGGATGAAGAAGAAAGTGTGGACTCTGGATTGCTACTCAAAGACTTAAGGCAGAAGAAAAAGAAAGCAAATGTTCCATCTATTGTGAGTTCAGCTGATATGTTTGAAGATGATGTGGTGGCTGAAAAGCCTGGTGAAGAAGTTGCACAAGAAGAAGAACTGCAAGAGGATGAGGAAGATGAAGAAGAAATTGATAAAGAGGCAGCTGCAGAGCCTAAGGGATATGAAGATCCAAACCTTGATTCTAGCCTTCTTTCTTCTTTTAAAAGACTTGAAATTCCTTTCAAAGCCTTCAAATCATCCTTCCTCTTTCAAACATTTTATTTCAGTACTTAAATTTTCAAAAAAAAAAATGATCCAACATTTTCTCACTATCTTTTAATGAAAGTAAAAAATGGGGAGAATTTAGGTACTTTATTTGGTAGTTAGTTGGAGATATGGATTGGACCTGTAGGAGTTTTTATTATTTTGAACTACTAAGTTGCTTTTGTTTTGGGCACTTAGTTTGATTTTGGTGCAGTTCATTATATCTGTGGGCATAGTTATCTGGGTATTGATCTTATATAACTATTTCTGCTATACTACTAATGTATATTTTCTACAGAGAAACAGTTCAGACAGAATAATTTTTTGTGTCTTTCATTAGGGGGAGATTGTAAGTTCGCAGTTTGTTTCAAAGGCTTGAAACTGGTTCAAGGCTTTGAAGCTAAAGAGCATGAACTGAGGGGGCGGTATTACTCTGAGGCTTCTCTAAACCCTTGCACTTGATCATACTATATTAGATGATGAAAGACAAATTAATTCCGTGATTTAACATGCCTTGATCTCATTATTTGCCTAAGTTATTTTTCAAGAACTGTTAACTAATTATGTGTATGCAGGTTTAGTAAGTTTTCTTATTTGCAGAGATTTATAAGTGACAATCAATGTCTGCAGATTCAGTGCTATTGTTAAGGAAGGTTATCTGAACGTTGCTTTAGAGCATTTCCAAGAGAAGGAGGAAAAAATATTGTCCTCGGACCAAATTTGATCGTGGAGCAAAATTTGCTCCTCCACTTTGTTGCTTGAGCTCCAACGGTGAGGAGCAAAATGTGTCCTTGGACACAAATATTTGAATTTTATTTCTTTTCCTTATTGTTATTAATTAATTATATTTCTATATTAATTAGTCTAAAGTAACTAAGTAATGTCCATTTAAACAAATTGTATGTAAATTTCAAAAAAAAAGAAACAAATAGTATGTAATAAATAGAATATAATATTGTAATCATTTACTTAAAAAACTTGATTTATTCTAAAAAATAATAATAAAAATTATTTTGTTTTCTGATCACTATTTCCATCGGCTTTTTTTCAACGATCATATTCCATTACATATATCAGATTTTACAGTATAGGGTTAGATTTCTTTAAATATACCCGTTGGATTATTTGAAATGGAGATATTAATCATTTTTTCTATTAAATATCAGTTTTTATTTTTTGCTCCTCTGAGCAGTGTGTCCCAGGTTTGGTCCTCCAATTCACTGTCCTTGGTTTTGCTCCAGCAGATGCTCCTTCTGCTGGAGGTGTGTTTTCCCTGCTGTGGAGCATATTTTGGTCCAAAAGGGAGTTTGCTCCCTCTTTTGGAGTTGCTCTAAGCTTGCAGATGAAAGATCAGATCAAAATCAAGTCCGAAAAGCAAGGAACTAGCCGTTGGAATCAAGCTGTTGAGAGTCAAAGATATGCTGCATATTTTTAGGGATTTCTGTTTGAAGGTTGCTATATATTCTGCGATTCATATCAGCAGAACACAAGAGAAGTAACATAGAGAAATTCACGAAAAAAGAGCATTACAGAGTTTCAGACACTCTCACATGATTGACAAGCAACATTGATGAAGATCAAACACTCAATCAATCCATTGCAGATCTCAGAAGAACACTTCCAGCATCACTGCTTTATTCTTTCATAGTGTTCGTCTCTTAAGCTTTATTTGTATATCATTTTGATATACTACTCTATCTATATTCTAGTGTGTTGTTCAAGAAGAACAACATAGAATTCTTATTGTATCAATTAGCTAGAGCAGGTACTAGATATGTTAATAAAAAAAATCACAGACTGCACAGAGTAAGGCAATTCTCTGAGTATGATATTTAGGGCTTAGCTTTTGATAAATAAGAAGTTTGTTGAAATCTTGGAGGAATTAGATCCCTCACGCGGAGAGGTAGGTCATTGAGGACTGAACTCTGTAATATCACTGTGCTCAATGCCTCTACATTTCCGTTCTTTACTTATCTTGTTAACTGCTCCACAACAGGATTCTGTTCAAAGCATTGAAAGACTTTTCAAGGCCTTGAAAGCTATCAGTAAATTTTAATCTATCTGTTTTGATTTCAAAGGCTTGAAACTGATTTCAAGACCTTGAAATACTTCTACCTCTTCTCACTTTGTTTTAGAACAACACTTTTGGCAAAAGCTGCCATATCCATTTCACCCCCTCTAGAGTATTTGATCCTGTATTTGCATACCTACATACAATTTTTAATTTTGAACTGCAAAGTCCGCAACTTTGAAGATTACACAATTGGTCTGAGATTATTTTAACTAGACGTGACCCCACGCTAATGCGCGGGGTGAAATGTAAATTTATACATAAAATTTAATTTGATTTGTATCTCTTTCAACTGTCAAAATTAATAAATTACACAGTTTTTATTCTGTTCGACTTCACATCTGGAAAGATATAACAAAAGCTTTTGTTCATTGTATAAATTATCATAGTAAGAATATTAAGATATGCATGGCGGTATTGCAATAAGTTATTTTGCTTACTCGTTAGAATCCTCACATCGCGATTTGATTGACAACAAATTCTATTTTTATCGATAGTGTAACATATAGTCTTCCTAACCATTTAAACAAATTTGATTCACATATTATCATGTCTCTAGACCATATTCAAATAGATGACATTTTATTGTGCCAATAACCGTCCATTCGTGGAGTGATGCATTTGCCTAATTTAAGAGATTCACTTGTTGTCATAAAAAAGAATTGATAGAGGTTATTTCAATTGTCATTTTTTTTACACAAAAATTACAAGATTTGCAAATGGGTGCAGGAGGCCCTTAGTTTTAAACCGGTTATATGTTGTAAGTCCTGAAAAAACTGTCATTTCTATTAATACGTAGAAAATCAAACCAAAAATTGAAATGAAGCATAATTATCAAGTTTATATATTATTGAAGATTATTATAATTATACTATCACAAAATATTAAAATTATCGTTTATTTTTAGAAGAAAACGTGAATAACTTGTTGCCGTGTAACAAATATTTTACCCAATTATATAGTAAAAAATATAAACTTTTAATGACTGTCTCTTTCATTAAATTATTGAAAAATACTATACCGAATAAATATTGAGTGCCGGTTAATTCCAATTTATATTTACGATTGCTAATGTAATGATATGTTAATTGATATTTGACCACCTGTAAATTTTTTTTGTATAATGGAGTTTATGTATATGTATGAACTCATATAACATAATTTATATATGGGTATGCAATATCAAGATTTGGAATTTCATCTCTAAAAAAAAGAATCGGAATTTCATAAAATTAAAATATATACATATATATAATTACATTTATGTATATATATATATTCTATTTTTACAGATCGGTATAGTACATCCAAGTAGAAATGACACAACTTTGAATTCTTATATGTATATGTATGAGAGGTTTATGTATATGTATGAGAGGTTTCCAATGATAAATGGCATGTTGAATTTCACCTTACCCACGCTTCTACATTTTACTTTATAGATAACACAACTTTGAATTCTTACAATTATATATTGTAGGAAATGCATATTCAATTGTTTTACTATACAAAACCACATTTAGAAGAAAATATAAATAAATTAGATGCCCAATAACTTTTATTTAATCATTAGATGTAGAAAAATCTTTGCAACTCCTTTCAAATTTATAGCTGAAATTGAATACAAATATAAATAGTATATAGATGAGTCGTTCATTACATGTCATATTTCTATTGAGCTACATATAACCTATGATGACATGGTTAGACACAGATTTTTATTACAATAATAATGATTGCCAAATGGCGATTTCATGTTCAACCGGAGGACTTCTCTACTTTTATATATTATATATAAGATAAGATAAGATATTTCATTCCTACAAATATTAATGCTACTAAAAATTGAGTTAATGTACAAAATATAACTTATGATTTTTAAATTTATAATATTAAATACAATAGTTACCCTTCGGCAAAACATGCACCTAATTGCAAATAGATGCTAGTTCAGTGGTAGAGCGTTTGAATCCCCCTACGTGAGGTCGTGGGTTTGAACCCGGCTAATGATGTAGTAATTCTTAAAAAGCAGGGAAAAACAACAACATGCACTTAATTAAGCTGATTCGCCTCTTCTTGCGAGACGAGTCTTGGTCTATACATAACCAGATTCCCCTATGGTTGGGGTTAGATTGTGGCCCAGGTCCATTCAATTGGCAGCCCTAAGGTTAAGCTGATCCAATTAGTTTGGTTGTTTGAACTAGTAAACAAACGAGTGGAACCAGCATAACTATTTGAGAAATCTACCTCAGAACTAATAACAGTCATACTAGCAGTACTATTACTTTTGTGCGTGGCACTTCCGGGGCACACAACGTGTAAATACAACCGCTGACCAGTGTGCGTGTGATCTCGTCCCGCACTCACCCCCCATCTCAGCAAACTCGCTCCATCACCACCGTTCTCGAGCCAAGTCGCAGCTTCTTTCATTCCCAACCAAATTCACCATCAGCACGGCCTCTGCCGCTCTTTCCAGCCTCTCTTCCATTTCTTCAGCAGATGCAAAGAAAGCATTCGAGTGAGCTTTGTTATCTTTCTCTCTGCTCTTGTAAGTAGTAAGATTATGCAAAGAAACTGGCATTCTAGTGAATTTCAACTTTCGAGTTACGATTTTCCATTGCAATAACTAGCTAGTTTTGGTTGATAAGAACGTCAATACCTCAATAATCGACTTAACAAGCTATGAAGTAGGTTACCTCTCTTTTAGTACTACATGCATTTCCAACTCAAAAAGGAAAGATATTAGTAGAAATTTACCTTACTGTGAAAGCGTCTTCATTGAAGATTATCTCGAAGAAGAAGCAGGCGGTGGTCAGTTTATATATCTATACTAGTAGCTAGTACTTTGATTCTTAGGTTAATTAGCTTTTAATTGGGATTGAGAACACCGAGAACACCTAACGGTGTCATAATATAATCTGGATATCCATCTGGAGAATGTGTTCATTAAGTCATTCACATTTGTTCAACTCTGATGGACAGATGTGCAAAAATAAGTAATGCACATTTGTCAAATTCTCGTTTGCTTGGATCACTACACAAGTATGCAACGTTGTGGGACATGGCCTAACGAAAATGTTCTCAATAATATATCTAGTTATCCTATAAGCTTTTCCCCAATTAGCGAGAGACTGTTCTATGGTAGTTGGCCGAGGGCAGTGGTAGAGCTAGGAAATCAAACGAGGCAAGAAATAAGTCAAAAGGGAGAATTGATAACTACTGATTTCAGCCGGGGCAAGAATGTATATTTCATAAGGGTGTACTTGTTAAAAACCTATAAAAGTAGGGGTACTGGTGAAAATTTTCAAAAGTCATGAAGGGAATTGCCCACCCTTGCCCCTTAGTGCATCCACCCCTGCCAGAGAGGGAGAATCGACACCCTTTTAGGCCTCTAAAATAACGCAGGAGCTGGTCAATTCCACGCGAGGGGCCTCCATTTTGGTGCAAGAAAGAGATTATAATTCCTATACTACTTACCTCGCTCCCTTCGTTTGATCTTTCTACTACTTATCTCGCTACCTTGAGACTTTTAGCTAAATAGCCCTTGATAAACAGTTAGCGGGATGCCGATCCGGAATTTTTAGTAGCGGGGACTCAATTTAGAGAGTGAACATTTTATTAAAAAAACTAAGTAGTGAGGCGCTATTGTGAAATTTAGAGGGGGCTAAAGTGTATACTACGCAGAAAATATAGGATAAAATCATAATTTATACCCACAATTGTATTTGCGTATCCGCCCTTGGTTATACTAAACCCTGATGTAGGCATAATGTGATCAAAATATGATTTATTCCAGAGGGTACGTTCCTGGTTATTCAGTAAGCACATACAATTTAATACTTGACCGATGCTAGACATGGGTGCTTTTAGGTTTAACATTTTCTGCAAATTATCAAATGTCATGTCCTGCCTATGTTTGTTGGCATTGTATCGTTCTAACTTACTATCTAAATATTTATTAATCCGTGTTTATTCTCTGACAATGTCTCGTAGTCCTCTTATGTATACGGTTTTATTCCATAACGGTGTTTAGTTAATAACACTACCGTTTGGAGAACGAAACTTCTTCAGTAGTTATACGATAATACTTTATACCGTAGTAAACCAATACAATTTCTTCAGTAGTTAATAACAGGTGCTCGGACCCATCATCAAAATGTTTATGTAGGCACCACAAAACTTCTTCAGTAGTTGAATACTGTATACATTATTATACGATAATACTTTATACCGTAGTAAACCAATACAATTTCTTTCTTCTTTCTTTCTTAATTTTATTCCTCTGACTTCAGTTGGCTTTATCGATTCATCCTCCTATTTAGTATTGAACATTCAGAATACCTGCGATTTTTCTCTTACAATTTCTCACAGTTCTTTGATGTATACGTATGTTTTCTGATGCGATGTACGTGTATTTTGCATTAGGAGAGAATGAGGGCAACACATACACTAAGGTCTCATGGAGTTACAGTTGCTCGAACACACGCCTATGACTGGCTAGTATTGGTGATTCTAGCGGTGACCGAAGCCATTCTGGCTGAAGTTCACCCATTTAATCGCTTTGTCGGTAAAGATAACATGGATCATCTCAAGTATCCCTTAAAAGATAGCACTATTCCTCTATGGGCTGTCCCGGTAAGTAATGATCAACTGCAACCACAATCAGCTAAAAGTAATAAAATTCTTCGTGTAGCTATCACTAACATCATTTCCTAGTCTTTCTTTTTAGATGCTTGCAGTTGTGTTGCCCGGAGTGATCTTTCTCTTCATTTATTTCCGAAGAAGAGATGTCTATGATCTCCATCATGCCATTTTAGGTGACACAATCGCCACATATAGCTTGTGTTTCTGGAACTTCTCCTCATATGCATGATAGGTTTTATGTAACACTTTGTTTTACATCGTAGGTGTCTTATTCTCTGTGGTGGTAGCAGCAGTTCTCACGGATGCAATAAAGATTGCAGTTGGTCGGCCTAGGCCAGATTTCTTCTGGCGTTGTTTCCCAGATGGAATAGAAGTAAGATCATCTTGATCTCTTTAGATTAATCTTTTTTTAAGTGTGTGTTTCAGGAAAAATAATTGTTTACCACAGTCAATTGCTTTTTCAGGTATATGATCGATGGGGAAGTGTTGTATGTCACGGGAAGAGGAGTGTCGTAATTCAAGGACATAAAAGTTTTCCAAGCGCACATACTTCGTGTAAGCAAGTAGAAATAATTATGATTTTCTTGTAAAATTTCAGAATTACTTCTCCTACAAAGTCTTTTCCAAAGCCACAGCGAGGTAAAGAGAAAGGGAAAGTAATGAAATGTTTCCTACAAAGTCTTTTCGCTTGCCTACAAGATATAATTGTGAGGTTTGATTTCAAGTTTTGGTAACAGGGGCTTTTGCTGGATTGGGTTTTCTATCTTTGTATCTATCTGGGAAGATAAAAGCATTTGACCGTAGAGGCCACGTCGCGAAGCTTTGTCTTATTTTCTTGCCTCTATTAGTAGCGTCGATGGTCGCAATTTCCAGAGTCGATGACTACTGGCACCATTGGGGGGATGTCTTTGCTGGAGGTATCCTAGGTATGAATTTGATGTCTTGAGCTACTTAATTCATTCCTCTTCATAGAGATATGTTTAGGAAAAAGAATCTTCAACTCACGGAACTGTTTCTCGTGTACAGGTCTCACGGTCGCCACATTTTGCTACTTGCAGTTTTTCCCTCCCCCGTATCATGTTGAGGGTATAATTCTTTCCTTTTTTCTCTGTGTTTGGAAATCCATGTTGGTTTATCTGATTAGAAGACATGCTTCCAGATATCATAAGCAAACACTGGCTTAAGTAGTCATTGGGAAAACTTGAATCTTTTATTCTGAGAGAATTGTGAAGGAGATGTGCAGATACTTCGATCTTGTGTAGTTTGAATATGCTTCAAAATGTTATTATTCACTTGATACTTGGAACGAAAAAACATATTTTCTTCGTTATGTAATTTTCTGCTATTTTTTCTTATTTACCTCAGGTTGGGGGCCTTATGCTTATTTCCGTGCCCTGGAGGAATCGCGTCTAGCTGCAGAATCACAGAATATTGTGAATCCCCATAATGGACCGACGCGAGAGCCTCGCGCAGAAAATGAACGAGACAATGGATTCATGGGGATGTCTTTAGCAGGTGATTCTGGTTTACCATATGACGACATGGAATCTGGTGTAAGGTAAGTTAGCGATTACTTTCTCCTTCATTCGACCACCCCCTTGTTTAAGAAAAATGTCGAGAAAGTAAAAGATCTGGAAACTAAAACTGAAAAGTAAACTGAATAGTACAAGACTACAAGGTTTACCTCTCCGAACTAATTAGATGAATAAATTTCGACAGGGTTACATGTAATGCTAACTAGTTCGGTGTTTCTATTCTCTTGTTGACAGTGCAAATAGAATACCAGTGCCACCCAGAACCCCTGGAGGCAGATAGCCAGGTCTGCAGCTACGTGCTACTCCAGTTTGCTAGTTCTTTGTTTTCTCATTGGAGAATATGGTTGTAAATGTTGTATGTACTTGATGACGTTTATGTTGCTAGTAAATGACTGGAAGATGTTCGTACCAGCTCTTATAATCATAGAATTCATACTGATTTTTGAAGCTTGTACAGAGCGTGTGTTCAGTTTGGGGGAATAATGTGTAGCATATTTTGTATAAGTTGTACTGCTCAATGTAAGGACTACTAGACCATAAAATAACGATGTTTTGTAATTATGTGCTTCAATTGCGGCCTCAATTGTGGCCTCAGGTCGCGTATCCGTTTTGCATGGTGGTTTTATGATTTAAAGTTATGAGAGAACTAATGAGTGAATGTTATTTCTGAGGACCAATTGGTCATATAAATGCTAATGAGTGGTTTCACATATAATGTATAATTTGTTAAATTAGGAAACTAAATAATAACAACATAATGGGTGATTTTATAAACTAAGAGATGATAACTAACTGACAAATCAAAGAAGAGATGACGTGAGATTATCGCATTCCTTAACACGCCTCTGTAAGATGGATGATTCGTCAGAAACTCCAATCTTAGATCGCAGATGGAGGAAGGGAGTGCAACCAAGTGATTTGGTATGCGTATTTTCGAGTTGTCGCGGGCTTGGAACATGTCACATGTGTAGTTTGCCTGATGTAACTAGATCGCACACGAAGAAGTAATCCAGTTCGACATGCTTCATGCGATAGTGGAAAATTGGATTCTTGCAGACATGTTGTACTAAGGTTATCACAAAAGAGAGCTGGCGACCTAGTGAGAGGTATACCAATCTCACGAAGCAAGTGTTGGACCCATAGTAGCTTGGTTGTGTTATTTGCAAGTGTGCGGTATTCAACCTCTGTGGACGAACGCGAGACTGACTTCTAAAGTGCGAATTCCCATGAGATGACATTTGGAGCCCAAGAATAATACATAGGCAGTGGTAGAACGCATCATGGTAGAATGACCACCTCAGTCAGCATCAGAGAAGGAAGAGAGCTCCATGCGCGCCCCAGGTCTCAGGTAAAGGCCATGACATACGATGTCTTTGAGGTAACGAAGTACGCGCTTGACGGCCTTCCAGGGTGAGGGAAGTGGGTCATATATATTGCGAGAGCCGATTCACCACAAATGAGATGTCAAGTCACGTGAGGCTCATATATATTGTAGAAGAGCAAGGAAGCGTCTATAGTCAGAGATATCGATACCCTTTGTGGAATCTACTTTCGGAAGGGGGTCATTTGAGCACATGGGAGTGGAGACAGGTTTGGAATCTTCCATGTGAAACTTTTCGAAGACGTCAAAGATATATTGAGCTTGCGAGAGGAAAAGACCACCTTGAGTGCGGATAACTTCCATTCCCAAGAATTACATATCTTTGAGAGATAAGCGAGCAGTGAGACGAGATAAAAACTACGTTAGAGCTGATGGCGAGTTACCGGTTGACACAATGTTATCCACATTGACCAGGAAGAAAATCTGGACACCGTTTGCGAAGAAGTAGAACAGAGAATAGTTTGCGCGAGACTCTTGGAACCCATACTTGAGAAGAAAGGAAGATAGTACTTGTACCATGCGCGAGGAGCCAGTTTAAGGCCATAAGTGCTCGTCGAAGCCTGCAAACATGAGTAAGATTATATTTGTCCACATATCCTGGAGTTTGTGCTAAGAAAACAGTATATGTGAGAGTACCATTGAGAAACGCATCGTTTACATCCAGTTGACGCACATTTAATCCATGCGAGAGTGCCAAGGTGGGTATGATGCAAACAGTGACATGTTTCATGACATGACTGAACGTTTCTGAGTAGTCGCGCCCGAGCTAATGCGAATAGCCTTTTGCCACAAGGCATGCTTTGTATTTTTCAACAGTACCATCAGCTTTGCGCTTGACCCAAAAGACCCACTTACTTCGCACAATAGGTTGGCCATGTCAAGTAACTAGATCCCATGTGTGATTACGGGCAAGAGCAGCAACTTCATCATCCATTGCTTGTTTCCAAAGCGAATTTTGCAGTGCCTGAGCCACTGTCTGTGGTTCAATGGTAGACCAAACGGGATGAACAGTGGTGATGATGGAAAATTTGGAATTGTAGTACTTGGGATTGTGAGTGCGGGATGGTGCTGGCGTAGGAGTCGGTGCAGGTACCTCATTGGAGCAACTGCATCATTGGGAGGCACAGGAGCATGTGCTGGCGCAGGTGGTGATATGGCAGCCTGCGCATCTGGAGGCTCAGGTGTGAGAATAGGTACAAATACGATAGGAGGAGCAAGTACATGTGTGAGAGCAGGTTTCGGCACAGGAGGTGACGCAGCAGGTAGCGCGGGTGTTAGAATGGGTGTATGCGCAGGTGCAACTGGAGAAACTGAGTGAGTCAAGGATTGTGATTTAATGTTGGTAGCAGACTTGGTAGGTGGTAAGGTGGAAAATGGAAATATATGAGACAAAGTGCACATGGTGAGAGACATAGACGCGATCAATATAGGGATCAAGACACTTTTAGATTGACTGGGTGGTCAAATAACCTAAGAATATACATGGGGTCAAACGGGTTCTAGTTTGTTGGTGGTATATGGTCGATCCAGGGAAAAAATGGCATCCAAAAGGTTGGAGTGACCGATAGGGGGAATTCGAAAGAGTCTGAAGTATGGAGAGTCATTAAGAATGGAAGGATTTGGCATGAGATTGATAAGATAGACTGTGGTTTGGAAGGCATTCGGCCAAGCACTGAGGGGGAGACATGCAGCATGGAGAAGGGAGAGACCCATCTCAACAATGTGATGATGTCTACGCTTAGAAGAGCCATTATGTTCTGGGTTTTTGGGAGGGGTAGTGACAAGAGTGATACCATGAAGGTGGAGCTGGGTTAGGAGTTTGATGAACCCACCACCACTGTCTGAGTAGAGACTGACAATGGGTTGGTCGAACCTGACGCGGATTACTAGCGCGTATTATGCAAGCGTACGGTCAAGTAGTAGAGTGTGAATATTTTTGGTACTCGGGTTGTCGATCCCACAGAGAAAAGCACGTAACAAGTTTATAATTGACAATTTAATGCAGTTCCCTAGGTAACTGGAGTAAAAAGTGTATGATTTGTGGTGTTGCCACAGCCAAAAAAGTGGTTGTTGTAAAGACAGGGCAAGATTAACTTGAAATTAAGAAGAGTTCTTAAACAATAAATGGAGAGCTAGGCAATCTCGTTGATCACCTAGGGTTTTAAACGATGTTCGGATTATCTGAGAAACACGTTAACTATATTCTAACTAAGCCGTATAACAGCTCTGACTATCTTCTATCGGTCTCAAGTCATTCTACTTCACGGTAGACTACAATCTCCTATCGGTCTCTTGTGTCTACCGGTCCGTTCTAGTTGGCTAACGACATGCACGGTACTTGGTCATGTCGGTCCACCGTTGCACGAAACAGACGAATCTCACCTACCGAATCTACCCACACTAGCCAATCCTAACACGTCTCTTCTCAGTCTCATTGATACAGGATTGATGTTCAAGTCTCATCCTAGTTAGTTAGAATCACTGTCGTGCATTCGCTAACTAACCAGTGTTTCCGGTTACTTACTCAATTAACACTGAAAATTAAGCACAGTAGAAGAACAATTAATTTAGAATAAAGCTAACTTTAAGCATGAATCAACTATTGAATGAAACCCTAGTTCTTGAACACTAGTTTATCTCCTAATCGTGTCACTCGAGTAGGATTACTAACAAAATCAAGAAGCTAGAATTTATTCAAAAGAAGAAATCAATAAATCATGAAGCAAAGATCAAATCCGGAAAATATTCATCGTTTACATGAACCCTAGGCTTTCAAATCGAGATGCCTAGCAAAAGTTGCGTAGCTACTCATAACTAAATATGAAATAACAAACAGTTTCTCCATTAAAATTAAATAAGAAGGGTAGAAGAAATCAAACGCAAAGAAGCTTCAATGGGGAAGCTTTCTTCTTCCTCGTCGTCTCTCTCTTCTTTGCTCTTCCCACGTTGATGGAATGATCCTCCAAACGTGAATACTACTTTTCCCCAGCTCCTAGGTCACTTAATACAATATTCCCCTCACTTCTTGCCCAAAAGTTCTTAAAAATTGTATCGAAACCCCATATTTCCGTGTATTGGGCGTCAGACTGGTCTTAAGACCAGTCAGCGGATGGTTTTAAGTGGATTTCGCCCAGAATTCTAAGTATAGACTGGTCTTAAGACCAGTTTATTGGTCTTAAGACCAGTCCGGGAAAAAATCCTCTTTTTCTTTGATTCTTTAGACTTTTCTTCACCCGTCTTCAAATCCATCATGCTCTTGAGCCTTCTCGTCCTTCCGAAGTTCAGTCCACCTCCCATTCACATTCCCGAGCCTCCGGATCCTGAAACGCATAACACTAACAAGTACCCGAAGATCAAATGTGACAATAAAAGCTTGATTTACATAAAAAATGCCCGGATTACACATTTATGCTCAAACGCTCAAGCATGCTATATTTCTCCCAATTCATAGCATGAAACTAAGATTATCAACTCGGAAAGCACGCAAAATGATGTAAAACGTGCATGAAATATAACTCTAATAGAGAGTTATCAAATCTCCAACACTACCTTTTTGCGCGTCCCGAGCAAAATCAAATCTCACACTACGTTTTAATCCACCGAATTGCATACAATCTCCACTAGCCATGTGACACAAACAACACACACACCCAATGCAAACTACATGACTATATAATGCAACTCGATTATAGAAAAATGCAAGAATTAAACAACCCATTTTTTCATTGTTAGTGAGAGATTGGGAAATCTTGAAAAGTAAATCGGCAAGTCATAAGGCTCTCATATTCCCCCCGAAATTCTGTTACTTTGGTGATCGGTAGAACTTGCGGCCAGTTTCGTTAGACAGAACGGGCACGAGAACTTAAGATATTGCTTCCGCACACTCATCAAACATATCCCTAGCAGTTACCTTCTGAGCTATTTATCCACGGTTCACATTGCTGACGGCTTGGGACTGGTAGGATAGGATATTTAGAAGCGTAATCCTAGACGTCGTGATATACCTCACAAAAAAAACGATTCTCACAATCCCTCACCAAAATCCAAGGAACCCCACTGAATCTCACTGCTCCGGCCCTCATTCCCTCAATCTTGGTGCAACGCCGTTCTCGCGGCCACGAATGTGAAAGAGTGATCAAGATCCATAGCTAATCTCCTCGGTTCTTCATGAAGTGTAACAAGCTCCTTATTCCATTCACTTTCAATTTTTTTTTCAAAGAATAAGCACATGGAGCCAATAGTAATATAATCACAACTCGAGGAGATCCAATATAGAAGCAGATAATGTGGGGGTGGAATGTGTCAAATCAGTGATATAATCAAATATGCGTCGTCACCCCCACACTCAATGTAAAGCAACTCTTGCAACCCGGTAGTCAATGTAATTCGTGCTTTTCCAACCGATCATCCTCATCACCTAACATATAGAAAATGTAAATGAATAACAACGCACGACCTCCTATAAGCTCAACCTGTTGGAATAGATGCCCTAGAGGCAATCTAGTTTAGTATGAATTATTTGTGGCTCAAAATTCATTTATTATTTATTGGATATTTAATATAATGAAGTCCTTAGATTTACAATTGTGTTGTTTGTCTTAAATATCCCTAGTCAAGTATAGTGATTAATGGGACAATCATCTATAGACTAGTATGGGGTTGGATTGATATGGAGATATCACGATCCAACACATAGGTGTGCATTAGGGAATGTTGCACTGGATTGACCCATCTCCGAGAAGGCTACATACACGTTATGTTGATTCACAAGCGCTTCTCGCGGTGCAATGGTATTGTCATCCTTAGACTTGAAGTCACTAGATATTCTAGTTGTGGATTATTGTGATCTTGGTAGCGTTAAACGCTACACCGTAACTGGGTAGTTATAAAGGCGTGTACTGGATACAATAAGAAACAAGCTTAGAGATCGTAGTGGACGTAGATAGAATTTGTCCCTCCCACATAACGGGAGCAAATATCCTAGGCCACTCGAGGGATAGTGCTTATAGAATGTCTGGCCAGACTCAAATAAATCAATATGGGATATTGATGTTATTTGCACGAATAAGGCTATTCCCATGGATCGAGAAACTATGGATTGGATATACGAGTGTGACTTGTATGTCTCGTGTCCAATCCGGATATAGAGACAAAGGGATGAGACAATTACTTGTACAAAGGTTGTCAAGATGACTATTCTATTAGTTGGCTAGAATGGATGTTTTGCTAGAGACCGCTCCATATTAGCAAATAGTTGCTACAAACTAGATAGAACCTATGGGGTCACACGCTATATAGAGTTGAACTAGATTTGGGAATTAATTAATTGGATTAATTAATTAGAATGATCACTTTGCAAACCCTTGCAAACTTAGTAGGGACTAATTTGCAAGGAAGGGACTAAATTGAATTCTAGTAGGACTAGAATAAGTCCTTTAGGTAGTTAACAAGGAGTTGTTGGACTATATAAAGGACCTTCCTTCCTTCCCACATAACTTATGCTCATTAGTGAACATAACAAAGAGTGGGAGAGAACAAAAGGAGAGAGAGCAAGCAACAAGGAGGCCCGAACCGCCCCCTTGCCGCCGCCCGTCCCCGTCGGCCAAAGGAGGCCGAGACCCTCCTTGGGTCTCGTTTTGCGTGATTTATTTTTCCTCTTCCTCTTCCGGGCTAGCACCAAGGAGTTGGGAGATCTAGGATCAACTCTAGGCGTGTATCAACTATAGAAAACGTGACACAATTCGCGTTTGAAGTCATCAAGGAGAACCCAAAGGTGTGTTTATGATTTCTAACCCTTACCATCGTTATGTCTCTTGACTTGTGATCCTTGGAGGGTTTTGCATGGTTTTATGTTTGTTTATGCTTCCGTTGTGCAATCCATGAATCGAAACCCTACAGTGGTATCAGAGCCACAGGTCGTAGAGCATAAACGTGGTTTATGTGTTACGTTTTAGTTGTTTTACACCTTAATTTGATTGTTTATCGCGTAAAACAAGACAAATCAAGCATGGGATGCAATTTGTCAGCAATTAATCATCACAAGATCCAATTTTTGCATTGGATGCATGAATTGGTGAGTTTGAGAAATTTTAGGATCTTAGATCTAGGGTTTGGGCATCCTTCGGGAAGAAGGAGTTCTCCCAAAAACAAGGAAACAACCAAACTTGGGCACCAAGCAAGGGAGTTGTTTTGGAAACAACTCCCTCAAGGAGGTTCGACCCCCTAGGGACCGCCCCCCTTGCTTGCCGCCCAAGATTGGCCGCCCTAGGGGCCGGGAGGCCCTAACCCGCGGGCCTAGCCTTGTGGGTTTTGGGTCGGGCCGGCCCTAGGGCCTTGTGGTTCACTTTGTTGGGCCCGGTAAATTTGATTGTTGGGCCCATGGACCGTTTTAACCCTAGAAATCCTAAAATCAATTAAAATTGACCAAGCGCGTTAAAATTGGATTTTAACTGTTTATGTGCAAATCGCATGGTGATTGGATATGGCCTTAGGATGTGGTTTGATGTGGATGTTTAATTTTGTGTTTTGGTTTTACGGCCTGCGAGCTGATCAATTAATTGAAATAATTAATTAGGGTTTCATGGCCTGCGTGCCATTTTTTCTCAACTTGTGAGATTTATTTTATTTAGTATAGAAGTTAGCTAGTGCTAGATAAAGTAGATTGTTAGCCAAGATTGAATAAAAGGAGCCCAAAGCCAAAGAAGCCACAAAACATGGAGCATGGAGCATTCCACAAGACTATGAAGGATGGACCAAAAGGTCAAGACGCATGGAGATGTGTTTGCTTTAGGGTTCATAGATAATTCTCTTGGCTTGGAATTATCTTAGTTTAGAAAAGGCCATATCCACATCACGTTTAATTTCTGCTTTGTGGTTGTTTATTTTAATATCTTATTATTGTGTGGTTGGTGTATGGATGATGCATGCAATTAGGATAATAAGATAATTAGACAACCCGGATCTATTATTTGGAGTTGTGCCCAAACTCAAATAGATAGATTAGTTGATATTGATCAACAAAACAATTAAAATTGAATTTAAAATCCCTCAAAATTCAAATATTGTGTTCCTGCCTTCTCGTTATTTAAACACTCATTATCATCATTATTTATCAAGTTCGTGCGTGCCAAAGCATGGCGACTTGGTTCATAATGATGGAATGCGATGGCACGTAACAATGTGCAATTGTTTAGATAAGAGGTTGAACACAACTAGGCTATTAATTTGATTAAGAAACCTAGAGGCAATCAATTGGGATTATCCATATGGATGGATAAATAAGGAGTTATTTGCCCGATTGAACCAAGAGTTGCATATGGGATGCAATTGGAATTGTTCCTACCTAAAGTAGTCAAATTATGGGTGACTTGCCAAAGCAAGCTCATAAGGAGATGAAAGATGGATCTTGGCCCACTAGAAAATATAAGGATATTTCCCGCATTAATATCTTCAGGGTTATTAATCCGTAGAAAAATAGTGGGAGCTATATTTGATAAACTAGCCATTATTGAATATAGTCAAAAATTCACAAATACTAAAACTTGCGTATTTTCCTTTTTGTAGAATTCCAAATGGCAAACAACTCATCGAGTTCACAACATTCCCTACGATCTGTCCTTGAGAAGGACAAGCTCTCTGGAACCAACTTTCTTGATTGATACAGAAACTTGAGAATTGTTCTCAAGCAAGAGAAGAAACTGTACGCAATAGAGGAGCATGTTCAAGAAGGTCCAGAGAACCAAACACCTGCTGCCTTAAAGGCGTATCAAAAGCGTGTTGATGACGCTAATGATGCGGCCTGCCTAATGCTTTGCACCATGACTTCTGAGCTTCAGAAGCAACACGAAAACATGAATGCTGTCGATATGATCGAACATCTAAAGCAGCTCTTCCAAGAGCAGGCGAGGGTAGAGAGGTATGAGGTCTCAAAGGCACTGTTCAAATGTCATCTGGCAGAAGGGAACCCGGTGGGACCCCATGTACTCCGAATGATCGGGTACTTGGAAAATCTCGCCCGACTGGGGTTCCCGGTCGGCCAAGAGTTGGCAACCGATCTCGTGTTGCAATCGTTGCCCGAGAGTTATGGACAGTTCATTATGAACTATAACATGAACGAGATCGTGAAACCACTGCCAGATTTACTCAACATGTTGAGGACGGCTGAACAGAGCATCAACAAGGGTAAGGGCAAGGCCATAATGATGGTACAGAAAGGAAAGGGCAAAAGGTTTGCCTCTTCCTCCAAGGGCAAAGGAAAGTCAGTTGCCAAGTCCAAGGAACCTGCCCTTAAGCCTGTTGGTGGCATTGCCAAGGCCGTGACTAAAGGTGAGTGTCACTACTGCAGTCAGCCTGGACACTGGAGGAGGAACTGCCCAAAATATCTGGAGGACAAGAGGCTTGGAATAGTGATTCCACCACCACCAGGTATTTTTGTTGTAGATGTCAATCTAACTGTCTCTACATCATGGGTATTAGATACCGGATGTGGATCTCATATTTGTCGAAATATGCAGGATCTAAAGAGAAGTAGAAGATTGGCTAAAGGAGAGGTAGATCTGCGCGTTGGGAATGGAGCAAAGGTTGCTGCGTTGGCCATAGGCGTGTGCGAGCTATCTCTGCCTTCAGGATTAGTTTTAGAATTAAATAATTGCTATTTTGTGCCTGCTATGAGCAGAAACATTATTTCTATTTCTTGTTTGGACAAGGATGGTTTTATTATTTCAATAAAGAACAATTGTTGTTCCTTTTATTTAAATAATATTCACTATTTTAGTGCGCAATTATTTAATGGACTTTATGTCCTTGATCTAAGCAATCCTGTCTACAACATTAATACCAAGCGGATTAAAATAAATGATTTAAATCCTGCTTATTTATGGCACGGTCGTTTAGGCCACATAAATGAGAAACGTGTATCTAGACTCCATAAGGATGGATTACTAGACTCATTTGATTTTGAATCATATGAGACATGTGAGGCTTGTTTATTGGGAAAAATGACAAAGTCCCCTTTCAATAAGAAAGGTGAGAGGACTAGTGAGCAATTGGCACTGTTACATACCGATGTGTGTGGGCCATTTGCCACGCCAGCCAGGGGTGGTTAAGTCTACTTCATTACATTTACTGATGATTACAGCAGATATGGATTTGTGTACCTTATGAGGGAAAAATTCGAATCCTTTGAAGTGTTCAAAGAATTCAAGGATGAAGTAGAGAAGCAACTT
The DNA here is from genome assembly GCA_023055425.1 of Linanthus parryae. NCBI lineage: Eukaryota > Viridiplantae > Streptophyta > Magnoliopsida > Ericales > Polemoniaceae > Linanthus > Linanthus parryae. The sequence continues at coordinate 67,279,877 of JALGPY010000007.1, read as the reverse complement.
GGCAAAAGTATCAAGGCTCTACGATCGGATCGTGGAGGAGAATACTTGAGCCAAGAGTTTGGCGACTATCTTAGAGAGTGTGGGATCGTGTCCAACCTCACTCCACCCGGAACGCCACAGTGGAATGGCGTGTCCGAGAGGAGGAATCGAACCCTATTGGATATGGTTCGATCTATGATGTGTCAAACCGATCTTCCATTATCATTTTGGGGCTACGCTCTATTAATTGCAGCTTTCACCATTAACCGTGTTCCATCTAAATCAAGCATGAAGACGCCATATGAGATGTGGAGTGGGAGGCGTCCCACACTATCGTTCATGAGAATTTGGGGCTGCGATGTCTATTTAAAACGTTTACAATCAGACAAGCTAGGGCCTAAATCGGATAAGTGCAAATTTGTGGGGTACCCTAAGGAAACTAAGGGATATTACTTCTACAATCCAACCGAGAACAAAGTGTTTGTTGCTCGGACCGGCGTGTTTCTAGAAAGAGAGTTTGTCTCTAAAGAAGCAAGTGGGAGGAATGTAGAACTTGAAGAGGTTCAAGAACCACAAATCACTGAACCGATTATGGAACATGAACAGGAACCACAAACAGTTGTGGAGGAACCTGTTCAGGTAACACAAGAGCTTCGTAGATCTAGTAGAGTGCGCCAGGAACCCGAGAGGTATGGACTTCTCGTGACCGATTCCGGTGACACGATGCTCATAGATGATGAGCCTACTACCTATGAGGAGGCCATGAATGGCCCAGACTCTCAGAAGTGGCTGGAAGCCATGAGATCCGAGATGGAATCCATGTATACCAACAAAGTATGGACTTTGGTGGAACCACCCGATGGGGCGCGGCCCATAGGGTGCAAGTGGGTCTTCAAGAAGAAGATCGACATGGATGGTAATGTAATTACCTATAAGGGCCGATTGGTGGCTAAAGGATTCAGACAGATTCATGGTATTGACTATGATGAAACCTTTTCACCAGTCGCTATGACCAAATCCATCCGAATCCTACTTGCGATTGCAGCATACCACGACTATGAGATTTGGCAGATGGATGTTAAAACAGCATTCCTTTATGGGAATCTCCTCGAGGACGTGTATATGATACAGCCGGAGGGTTTTGAAGATCCAAAGCAAGCCAACAAAGTCTGTAAGCTGCAACGATCCATTTATGGATTGAAGCAAGCTTCTAGGAGTTGGAATCCACGTTTTGATGAAGTGGTCAAAGAGTTTGGCTTCATCAAAAACGAAGATGAGTCTTGTGTCTACAAGAAGGTTAGTGGGAGCTCTGTAGCTTTTCTGGTCTTGTATGTGGATGACATACTACTCATTGGAAACGACATTCTCATGCTGCAATCTGTGAAAGATTGGCTAGGAAAGTGTTTCTCAATGAAGGACTTAGGGGAAGCATCCTATATACTCGGTATAAAGATCTATAGGGATAGATCTAAGAGGTTGCTAGGCCTAAGTCAAAGTACATATATTGACAAGGTGTTGAAACGGTTCAACATGCAAGATTCCAAGAAGTGATTCTTGCCCATGTCACATGGAATCACTCTTTCGAAGAGTGGTTGTCCTTCCAATGAGATTGAGAAGGAACGCATGAGTAGAATACCCTATGCCTCGGCCATAGGATCTATCATGTACGCCATGTTATGTACTAGACCAGATGTGTCATATGCCTTGAGTATGACAAGCAGATACCAATCCGATCCGGGTGAGAGTCACTGGATTGCAGTCAAGAACATCCTAAAGTACTTGAGAAGAACTAAGGATGCTTTCTTGATATTTGGCGGTGAGGAAGAGTTGCGTGTAAGGGGTTACACTGATGCAAGCTTCCAAACCGACAGAGATGACTTTAGATCACAATCGGGATATGTGTTTTGCCTGAATGGAGCAGCGGTGAGCTGGAAGAGTTCCAAGCAAGAGACGGTAGCTGATTCTACAACAGAGGCTGAGTACATTGCTGCAAATGGCGCAGCAAAGGAGGCTGTTTGGATCAGAAAGTTTGTTTCTGAACTTGGTGTGGTCCCTAGCATTGCGGATCCACTGGAGTTGTTCTGTGACAACACTGGGGCGATCGCACAATCAAAGGAACCCAGATCACACCAGAAGTCCAAGCACGTGGTCAGGAAGTTTCATCTAATTCGAGATATTATCGATAGAGGAGACGTTTGGATATGTAAGATTCCTACAGATGATAATCTGTCAGACCCGCTTACGAAGCCTCTCACGCAGTGGAAGCATGAAGGGCACACTAGGAGTATGGGCATACGAGATGCGCCAGATTGGCTCTAGTGCAAGTGGGAGACTGTTGGAATAGATGCCCTAGAGGCAATCTAGTTTAGTATGAATTATTTGTGGCTAGAAATTCATTTATTATTTATTGGATATTTAATATAATGAAGTCCTTAGATTTACAATAGTGTTGTTTATCTTAAATATCCCTAGTCAAGTATAGTGATTAATGGGACAATCATCTATAGACTAGTATGGGATTGGATTGATATGGAGATATCACGATCCAACACATAGGTGTGCATTAGGGAATGTTGCACTGGATTGACCCATCTCCGAGAAGGCTACATACACGTTATGTTGAGTCACAAGCGCTTCTCGCGGTGCAATGGTATTGTCATCCTTAGACTTGAAGTCACTAGATATTCTAGTTGTGGATTATTGTGATCTTGGTAGCGTTAAACGCTACACCGTAATTGGGTAGTTATAAAGGCGTGTACTGGATACAATAAGAAGCAAGCTTAGAAATCGTAGTGGACGTAGATAGAATTTCTCCCTCCCACATAACGGGAGCAAATATCCTAGGCCACCCGAGGGATAGTGCTTATAGAATGTCTGGCCAGACTCAAATAAAACAATATGGGATATTGATGTTATTTGCACGAATAAGGCTATTCCCATGGATCGAGAAACTATGGATTGGATATACGAGTGTGACTTGTATGTCTCGTGTCCAATCCGGATATAGAGACAAAGGGATGAGACAATTACTTGTACAAAGGTTGTCAAGATGACTATTCTATTAGTTGGCTAGAATGGATGTTTTGCTAGAGACCGCTCCATATTAGCAAATAGTTGCTACCAACTAGATAGAACCTATGGGGTCACACGCTATATAGAGTTGAACTAGATTTGGGAATTAATTAATTGGATTAATTAATTAGAATGATCACTTTGCAAACCCTTGCAAACTTAGTAGGGACTAATTTGCAAGGAAGGGACTAAATTGAATTCAAGTAGGACTAGAATAAGTCCTTTAGGTAGTTAACAAGGAGTTGTTGGACTATATAAAGGACCTTCCTTCCTTCATTCCCACATAACTTATGCTCATTAGTGAACATAACAAAGAGTGGGAGAGAACAAAAGGAGAGAGAGCAAGCAACAATGAGGCCCGAACCGCCCCCTTGCCGCCGCCCCGTCCCCGTCGGCCAAAGGAGGCCGAGACCCTCCTTGGGTCTCGTTTTGCGTGATTTCTTCTTCCTCTTCCTCTTCCGGGCTAGCACCAAGGAGTTGGGAGATCTAGGATCAACTCTAGGCGTGGATCAACTATAGAGAACGTGACACAATTCGCGTTTGAATTCATCAAGGAGAACCCAAAGGTGTGTTTATGATTTCTAACCCTTACCATCGTTATGTCTCTTGACTTGTGATCCTTGGAGGGTTTTGCATGGTTTTATGTTTGTTTATGCTTCCGTCCTGCAATCCATGAATCGAAACCCTACACAACGAACCCCACCCCATATCATGCAGAAAAAATATCACGCACTACGGTACTCCACCTTTGATCGTGGTGTAAGGACACGACTCACCGCCACACCGAAGTGTGCTACCGTCTCTAACTCACCCTCACATCCCCTCAAAAGATGACATGTAAGAGAATCCACCCAAGATGTATAATAACCGCTCACCCTCAACGAACCTCCCTAACTCAACTCCCTCTATCATGACGCATACGAAGGGACCATTCTAACTAGTGATGAAATTCACAAGGAATGGCTTCCTAGGCTAGAGGCTGTCAATAAAAGGGGTAGATGGATCAAATTGGGGTAACTAGTGGACCTAGGCGATGGAAACGGGACGTGAGGTCCACATAAAAATCGCTCGCACAGTTATTCTGTTTCAACTACGAGGAGGGTTAACGACAACCTAAGTGATGGCGGTGTAGCGCTAGTAGGATAACAAGTCTGAGAGGCAGCTACTCGCATCTATAATGTGCATTAACCATGTAAGTCTTCCTACACCAGATTCTCGTGTCTACCTCACCTCAGATTTTCATAATCCTGCGGAATTCTATCATTAAGTCCTCTCCAAATTCACTCTCTTCGATCGCCCTATCTCAAAAGTTTTCAACTTTTTATGATTTATGATTTTTTTTTTCATTTTTCCTAACTCTATATGCTTGGGCCAACTCGACTAAACACAAGTTTCGGGTAGGGAAGTAAATAAAGTAAAAGTGCACAACAATGCATAAAATAACCTCACACAATACGACGAAATATCAAAACACTCAACACTAACCACTAACACGACACAATACTACACAAACTATATGTAACAAGGCTATGCATACGAAACATGGCTAGTGAAAGTAGATACAACCCCCCCTCCCCCCGCACACTCTTAGGCGATTCGTTTTCCTCAACGAATTTAGATATGAAACAGGAGGTTGCCTTGCTTAAATGTGTAGGCGGTGGATTTCAACAATTAGCGCTCAAAACGTAGAAACAAGAAAGAGAGTTAGAGGTACCTGGGTGCCCGTACCTACATGGGCACCGTTGCCGCGAAATTGCAACAAGAAGGGGTCTTGTGGACCGTTGACAATTTCCGGAGAAATCTCTACGCGCCCGGATTCCGATGTGCGTCTATGACATGAGCTGTAGCCCTCTCATGCGTGTGGCACTAAACATATTGGAATTGCCCCTCGACCTCGAGCAATTCTCGATATCTTTTATTCATACTCATGTGGGGCTTTTTCTTTCCACAATTTCGTGCAATCTCGAGCACGTACATCAAGAAGGGGAATCCGGTGCGTCTTCTGTACCTGTGTACCTGCACACTAATTGGAAAATAAGTCCACTCTCTCTCACCCCTCATAATCAAATATAGAGAACTCATAAATAAATAAAACAAAAACAAAAAGCATCCTACTCTACATTGGGTTGCCTCCCAAGCAGCGGTTGTAATTTAAGGTTGAAGACCCGACTATGTTACCTCATGACGCTCAGAAAGGTGGTTTGGCATGTCATTCCGAATCCAACTTCTGGCGCTGGATGCTCATAACTACCTTGTGCGCCTGCACACTCGATGCTTTGCCCTTAAGTTCAAGCGGATCCTCCTGTGTCAGCTCTGGAATTCCGCGCCTCACTTGCACGGGAAATGGCAATCCTAGCTTCACCTCACGAGTGTACTGAGGAGTCGGTTTGAAAACCCAAAAAGTCTCCAAAGTATCGTTGACCCTCATGATCAACTCCCCATTCTCTACATCAATTAACGTCCGACCGGTGGCTATAAATGGCCTACCAAGAATGATCGGAACGTCACAAACTGGCATATCCAGTATCACAAAATCAGCTGGCATGTTCAAACTACCAACCCTCACAAGTAAGTCTTCTATTACCCCAATGGACTTCTTGGATGACTTATCTGTGAATTGCAGATTGATCCAGGTTTTACGAGGCTCCCCCACACCTAGATTTTCAAAGAATAAAAGCGGCATAAAGTTGAAACTCACCCCCAGATCACATAGAGCCATGCCTGCATAGGCCCCGCCAAGTGTAGCCTCAATCACAAAACTTCCAGGATCTTTCTTATTCTTAGGTAGCCCATGCAACACACATGAACTCACCTGCTCATTCAACTTCACTTTCTGAAAGTCATCCATAGATTTTCTCCCAAGGATTGCATCCTTGATAAACCGCGCATACTTAGGCATTCATTGCAGTGCCTCAATCAATGGAATGTTGATGTGTAGTTTGGAGAAAATAATAAGAAATCGCCTGTACTCCTCAGAGTCATCCTTCCTCTTTTTAGTTTTCAACGGAAAATGAACATCTTTAGAAGAAGGGGATAGTGGTAATACCTCATTGGACTTTTCCTCATCATGTGGAGTCATGCCCTTTGATTGGGGGACCATGACAGGTGTCTTCTCAAAATCAAAGACCTCGTGCTCCTTAGCCTTTGACGCTTCAGTCCTGGCATGGGTCGGGCATGGTTGATCAGTCAACGAAACCCCGCTGCGAGTGGTATTGACATTCACCTGGCGCACATTCTCTGTGTCAGACGGTAGAGAACCAGGTGCTCTAGCAGATAACTACGCTGTAATTTGCCCAACTTGATCCTCTAGTGAATTAAGAGAAGTCTTTGAAGCTTGCAAATGAGAAGACACATCATTTACCGTCGTGGTCATATTGTTCATGTTGTTGGTCATATTGTTTATGTTTTTACTCAGCTGTGTCAATGCCTTGGTCAGTTCAGAAATCTCTAGGTTTGGCGCTACAGCAGCTGGTGGTGGAGCCTGCGAAACTAGTGCTTGTGGCATGTGCTGAAACCCAGGTGCGTATATAGCTCCAGAATGATCCCCATATCTGAAACTGGATGATCTCTTGTGCCTGGTATGCGGTTCCCTTGGTTCCAATTCTGCCGCTGTCCTTGTGCCCCCACAAAGTTCAGATCTTCACTTGCAATCTAGGCCAAGGTTGAATCAAATTCCTGCTCCTCTATCTTGCAACTGGCTTCTTGTCCCGATACACATGCTTGGCTAATTCAGACACCATCTTGCTGATCCCAGTCTTCAATTCATCATCCTTAGGGTCAGGCAATGCCGATAATCTCCTGGAATCATAGAGTTGTGAGTCCTGCTTAGCAAGCTGCTACAAGAGCGCATAAGATCCTTCTTTGTCAATAAAGTACAAAAAATTACCACCAGCTTCTCTTTTAACCAACTCCTGATTGTGACGTTCTAGACCATGGTAGAAGACCTGCAAAATTTTGTAATCCCCAAAATCATGATTTGGGCACTTCCTGATCAAATGCATAAAATGGTCCCATGCATCCACCACGGTTTCATCGGCCTGTTGCCAAAATCCTAGAATATCACCCTGTAACTCAATTACCCGCTGAACTGGGTAAGACTTGGCCACGAACTCATCCACACACTGAGCCCATGTTGTGATCGAATCAGGAGCTCTTGACTGAAGCCACTTCTCAGTTGCACCCTTCAGACAGTAAGGGAAAAGGATGAGCTTCAACGCCGCTGCTGTCACATCCTTGTACTTGGTAGTCTTTATGTACGCATTGAACCTCCCAATAAATTCATTGGGGTCTTCATCCAGGTTCCCATAGAATTGGAACAGATTGGTTACCATCTGAATTATTTCAAGCTTAAGATCAAAGTGCTCGGCCTGCATCTTTGGAACTACAATTTCCGGATTGTGTCCATAGGTGGACGACTAAAAATTCTCCACAATAGCCTGCCCAGACTTGTTGTATGGTGTCTGGGAGTTGCGATCATTTAGCTTCTTAGACAGCTCTTCCAACCTCTGATTGAGTTGCGCATTGGTTAATTGTTCATCCATGGTGCTATGTTTCTTTCTTCTCCTTTGGTCTCTGAACAACTGCTATGGGTCTTCTAGTGGGGACACAGGCTCTCTTGGGATCCTTGCATGCACTGAGTACCTGAAATAGTAGAAATCAGAAAACAAATGAGAAATCAAAATAGAAAATATAACATAAAAATATAATAAAAGAAAACTAAACTAATTATTAACTATAAACTTGTTGACCGTTGTCCCCGGCAACAGCGCCAAAAACTTGATGCGGATTACTAGCACGTATTACGCAAGCGTACGGTAAAGTAGTAGAGTGTTAGTATTTTTGGTACTCGGGTTGTCAATCCCACGGAGACAAGAACGTAACAAGTTTATAATTAACAATTTAATGTAGTTCACTAGGTAACCGGAGTAAGAAGTGTATGATTTGGGGTGTTGCCACCCCAAACAAGTGGCTGTAGTAAAGACAGGGCAAAATTAACTAGAAATTAAGAAGAGTTTTTAATCAATAATGGAGAGAAGTAGGCAATCTTGTTGATCACCTAGGTTTGTAAACGATGTCCGGATTATCTGAGCAACACGTTAATTATATCCTAAATAAGCCGGGTAACAGCTCTGACTATCTTCTATCGGTCTCAAGACATTCTACCTCACGGTAGACTAAAATCTCCTATCGGTCTCTTGTTTCTACCGGTCTGTTCTAGTAGGCTAACGACATACACGACAACGGGTCATGTCGGTGCACCGTTGCACGAAACAGTCGAATCTCACCTACAGAATATACCCACACCAGCCAATCCTAACACGTCTCATTCAGTACCGTGATACAGGATTGATGTTCAAGTCTCATCCTAGTTAGTTAGAATTACTTTCGTGCATTCGCTAACTAAGCAGTGTTTCCGGTTAATTACTCAATTAACACTGAGAATTGAGCATAGTAGAAGAACAATTAATTTAGAATAAAGCTAACTTTAAGCATGAATCAACTATTGAATGAAACCCTAATTCTTGAACCCTAGTTTATCTCCTAATCGTGTCACTCGAGTAGGATTACTAACAAAATCAAGAAGCTAGAATTGATTCAAAAGAAGAAATCAATAAATCATGTAATAAAGATCAAATCCGGAAAATATTCATCGTTTACATGAACCCTAGGCTTTCAAATCGAGATGCCTAGAAAAGGTTGCTTAGCTACTCATAACTAAATATGAAATAACAAAGAGTTTCTCCATTAAAATTGAATAAGAAGGGTAGAAGAAATCAAACACAAAGAAGCTTCAATGGTGAAGCTTTCTTCTTCCTCGCCGTCTCCCTCTTCTTTTATCTTCCCACGTTGATGGAATGATCCTCCAAACGTGAATCCTACCTTTCCCAAGCTCCTAGGTCACTAAATACAATATATCCCTCACTTATTGCCAAAAAGTTCTTAAAAATTGTATTGAAACCCCATATTTCCGTGTATGGGGCATCAGACTGGTCTTCGGACTGGTCTTAAGACCAGCAGCGGATGGTTTTAAGTGGATTTCGCCCAGAATTCTAAGTAAGACCAGTTTATTGGTCTTAAGACCAGTCCGGGAAAAATCCTCTTTTTCTTTGATTCTTTAGTCTTTTCTTCACCCGTCTTCAACTCCATCATGCTCTTGAGCCTTCTCGTCCTTCCGAAGTTCATTCCACCTCCCATTCACATTCTCGAGCCTCCGGTTCCTGAAACGCATAACACTAACAAGTACCCGAAGATCAAATGTGACAATAAAAGCTTGAATTTAAATAAAAATGTCCGGATTACACATTTATGCTCAAACGCTCAAGCATGCTATATTTCTCCCAATTCATAGCATGAAACTAAGATTATCAACTCGGAAAAGCACGCAAAATGATGTAAAACGTGCAAGAAATATAACTCTAATGGAGAGTTATCAAATCCCCCACACTACCTTTTTGCGCGTCCAGAGAAAAATCAAATCTCACACTACGTTTTAATCCACCGAATTGCATACAATCTCCACTAGCCATGTGACACAAACAACACACACACCCAATGCAAACTACATGACTATACAATGAAACTCGATTATATAAAAATGAAAGAATTAAACAACACATTTTTTTATTTTTAGTGAGAGATTGGGCAATCTTGAAAAGTAAATCAGCAAGTCATAAGGCTCTCATATTCTCCCGGAAGTTCTGTTATTTTGGTGATCGGTAGAACTTGCGGCCAGTTTCGTTAGACAGAACCGGCACGAACACTTAAGATATTGCTTCCGCACACTCATTAAACATATCCCTAGCACTTACCTTCCGAGCTATTTATCCACGGGTTCACACTGTTGACGGCTTTGGACTGGTATGATAGGATATTTAGAAGCGTAATCCTAGACGTCATGATATACCTCACAAAAAAACCGATTCTCACACTCCCTCACCAAAATCCAAGGAACCCCACCGAATCTCACTGCTCCGGCCCTCATTCCCTCAATCTTGGTGCAACGCCGTTCTCGCGGCCACGAATGTGAAAGAGTGATCAAGATCCATAGCTAATCTCCTCGGTTCTTCATGAAGTGTAAAAAGCTCCTTATTCCATTCACTTTCATTTTTTTTCAAACAATAAGCACATGGAGCCAGTAGTAATATAATCACAACTCGAGGAATCCAATATCAAAGCATATAATGTGGGGGTGGAATGTGTCAAATTATTGATATAGTCAAATATGCGTCGACACCCCCACACTCAAAGCAAAGCAACTCTCGCAAACCGATAGTCAATGTAATTCGTGCTTTTCCAACCGATCCTCCTCATCACCTAAGATATAGAGAATGTAAATGAATATCAACGCACGACCTCATATAAGCTCAACCAACCCCACCCCATATCATGCAGAAAAAAATTCACGCACTACGACACTCCACCTTTGATCGTGGTGTAAGGACACGACTCACCGCCACACCGAAGTTTGCTACCGTCTCTAACTCACCCTCGCATCCCCTCAAAATATGACATGTAAGAGAATCCACTCAAGATGTATAATATCCGCTCACCCTCAACGAACCTCCCTAACTCAACTCCCTCTATCATGACGCATACGAAGGGACCATTCTAACTAGTGATGAAAGTCACAAGGAATGGCTTCCTAGGCTAGAGGTTGTGAATAAAAGGGGTAGATGGATCAAATTGGGGTAACTACTGGACCTAGGCGATGGAGACGGGACATGAGGTCCCCATAAAAATTACTCGCACAGCTGTTCCGTTTCCACGACGAGGAGGGCTGACGACTACCTAAGTGACGGCGGTGTAACGCTAGTAGGATAACCAGTCTGAGAGGCAGCTACTCGCATGTATAATGTGCATTAGCCCTGTAAGTCTTCCTACGCCAGATTGTCGCGTCTACCTCACCTCGGATTTTCATACTCCTAAGGAATTCTATCGTTAAGCCCTCTCCACATTCACTATCTTTTATTGCCCTTTCTAAAAAAAAAATCAATTTTTTATGATTTTTGATTTTTTTTTTTCCATTTTTCCTAACTCTATATGCTTGGGCCAACTAGATTAAACACAAGTTTCGGGTAGGGGACTCAATAAAGTAAAAGTGCACAACAATGCATAAAATTACCTCATACAATACGACGAAATATCAAAACAGTCAACACTAACCACTAATACGACACAATACTACACAAACTATATGTAACAAGGCTATGCATACGAAACATGGCTAGTGAAAGTAGATACAAACCCCCGCTCCTCCTCCCCCCCCCCCCCACACACACTTAGGCGATTCGTTGTCCTCAACGAATTCATATATGAAACAGGAGGTTGCCTCGCTTAAATGTGTAGGCGGTGGATTTCAACAATTAGCGCTTAAAACGTAGAAACAAGAGAGAGAGAGAGAGAGAGAGAGTTAAGAGGTACCTGGGTGCCCGAACCTACATGGGCACCGTTGCAGCGAAATTGAAACAAGAAATGGTCTTGTGGACCGTTGACAGTTTCCGAAGAAATCTCTACGCGCCCGGATTCCGATGTGCGTCAAGGACATGAACTGTAGCCCTCTCATGCGTGTGGCACTAAACATATTGGAATTGCTCCTCGACCTCGAGAAATTCTCGATATCTTTTATGCATATTCATGTGGGGCTTTTTCTTTCCACGATTTCGTGCAATCTCTAGCACGCACATCAAGAAGGGGAATCGTGCGTCTTCTGTACTTGTGTACCTGCACACTGATTGGAAAATAAGTCCACTCTCTCTCACCCCTCATAATCAAATATAGAGAACTCATAAAAAAAAAGGCATCCTTCTCTACATTGGGTTGCCTCCCAAGCAGCGGTTGTAATTTAAGGTCGAAGACCCGACCATGTTACCTCATGACGCTCAGAAAGGTGGTTTGGCAGGTCATTCCGCATCCAACTTATGGCGCTGGATGCTCATAACTACCTTGTGCGCCTGCACACTCGATGCTTTGCCCTTAAGTTCAAGCGGATCCTCCTGTGTCAGCTCTGGAATTCCGCGCCTCACTTGCACGGGAAATGGAAATCCTGGCTTCACCTCACGAGTGTACTGAGGAGTCGGTTTGAAAACCCAAAAAGTCTCCAAAGTATCGTTGACCCTCATGATCAACTCCCCATTCTTTACATCAATTAGCGTCCAACCGGTAGCTAGAAAGGGCCTACCAAGAATGATCGGAACGTCACCAACTGGCATATCGAGTATCACAAAATAACCTGGCATGATCAAATTACCAACCCTCACAAGTAAGTCTTCTACCACCCCAATGGCCTTCTTGGATGACTTATCTGTGAATTGGATATTGATCCTGGTTTTACGAGGCTCCCCCACACCTAGCTTTTCAAATACTGAAAGCGGCATAAACTTGACACTCGCCCCCAGATCACATAGAGCCCTGCCTATATAGGCCCCGCCAAGTGTAGCCTCAATCACAAAACTACCTGGGTCTTTCTTCTTCTTTGGTAGCCCATGCAAGACACATGAACTCACCTGCTCATTCAACTACACCGTCTGAAAGTCATCCATATTTTTTCTCCCAAGGATTGCATCCTTGATAAACCGCGCATACTTAGGCATTCATTGCAGCGCTTCAATCAATGGAATGTTTATGTGCAGTTTAGAGAAAATACTAAGAAATCACATGTACTCCTCAGATTCATCCTTCCTCTTTCTAGTTCTAAACGGAAAATGGACATCTTTAGAATAACGGGATAGTGGTAATACCTCATTAGACTTTTCCTCATCATGTGGAGTCATGCCCTTTGATTGGGGGACCATGACAGGTGTCTTCTCAGAATCGAAGACCTCGTGCTCCTTAGCTATTGACGCTTCAGCCCTGGCATGGGTCGGGTATGGTGGATCAGTCAACGAAACCCCGCTGGGAGTGGTAATAGCATTCACCTAGCGCACATGCTCTGTGTCAGGCGGTAGAGAGCCAGGTGCTCTAGCAGATAATTGTGCTGCAATTTTCCCAACTTGAATCTCTAGTGAACGAAGAGAAGTCTTCGTAGCCTGCAAATCAGAAGACACATCATTGACCGTCGTGGTCATATTGTTCATGTTGTTGGTCATATTGTTCATGTTGTTACTCAGTTGTGTCAATGCCTTGGTCAGTTCAGAAATCTCTAGGTTTGGCGCTACAGCAGCTGGTGGTGGAGCCTGCGAAACTGGTGCTTGTAGCATGTGCTAAACCCAGGTGCGTATATAGCTCCAAACTGATCCCCATATATGAAACCTGGATGATATCTTGTGCCTGGTCTGCAGTTCCCTTGGTTCCAATTTGCCGCTGTCCTTATGCCCCCACAAAGTTCACATCTTCACTTGCAATCTAGGCCAAGGTTGAATCAAATTCCTGCTCCTCTACCCTTGCAAATGGCTTCTTTTCCTGATACACATGCTTGGCTAAGTCAGACACCATCTTGCTGATTCCAGTCTTCCATTCATCATCCTTAGGTTCAGGAAATGCCGATAATCTCCCGGAATCATAGAGTTTTGAGTCCTGCTTAGCAAGCCGCTTCAAGAACGCATAAGATCCTTCTTTGTCAACATAGTACAGAAAATTACCACCAGCTTCTCTGTTAACCAACTTCTGATTGTGACGTTCTAGACCATGGTAGAAGACCTGCAAAATTTTGTAATCCCCAAAATCATGATTTTGGGCACTTCCTGATCAAATGCATAAAATGGTCCCATGCATCCACCATGGTTTCATCGTCCTGTTGCCGAAATCCTAGAATATCACCCTGTAACTCAAATACCCGCTGAACTGGGTAAGACTTGGCTATGAACTCATGTACACACTGAGCTCATGTAGTGATCGAATCAGGAGCTCTTGACTTAAGCCACTTCTCATTTGCACCCTTCAGACAGTAAGGGAAAAGGATGAGCTTCAACGCCTCTGTTGTCACATCCTTGTACTTGGTAGTCTTTATGTACGCATTGAACCTCCCAATAAATTCATTGGGGTCTTCATATCTGTTCCCACAGAATTGGAACTGATTGGTTACCATCTGAATTGTTGCAGGCTTAAGATCAAAGTGCTCGACCTGTATCTCTGGCACTACAATTTCCGGATTGTGTCCATAGGTGGAAGACTGAAAATTCTCCACAATAGCCTTCCCAGACTTGTTGTATGGTGTCTGGGAGTTGCGATCATTTAGCGGCTTAGACAGTCTTCCAACCGCTGATTGAGTTGCGTGTTGGTTAATTGTTCGCCCATGGTGCTCTGTTTCTTTCTTCTCCTTTGGTCTCTGAACAACTGCTATGGGTCTTCTAGTGGGGGAACAAGCTCTCTTGGGATCCTTTGCATGCATTGAGTACCTGAAATAGTATAAAAACAGAAAACAAATAAGAAATCAAAATAGCAAATATAACAGAAAAATAAAAGCAAACTAAACTAATTATTAACTAAAAACTTGTTGACTGTTGTCCCCGACAACGGCGCCAAAAACTTGACGCGCATTACTAACGCATATTACGCAAGCGTACAGTCAAGTAGTAGAGTGTGAGTATTTTTGGTACTCGAGTTGTCGATCCCACGGAGACAAACACGTAACAAGTTTATAATTAACAATTTAATGTAGTTCACTAGGTAATCGGAGTAAAAAGTGTATGATTTTTGGAGTTGCCACCCCAAAAAAGTGGTTGTAGTAAAGACAGGGCAAAATTAACTTGAAATTAAGAAGAGTTCTTAATCAATAAATGGAGAGAACTAGGCAATCTCGTTGATAGGGTTGTAAACGATCTCCTGACTATCTGAGCAACACGTTAACTATATTCTAACTAAGCCGGGTAACAACTCTGACTATCTCCTATCGGTCTCACGTTATTCTACTTCACGGTAGACTACAATCTCCTATCGGTCTCTTGTGTCTACCGGTCCGTTCTAGTTGGCTAATGACATGCACGGTACTGGGTCATGTCGGTCCACCGTTGCACGAAACAGTCGAATCTCACCTACCGAATCTACCCACACTAGCCAATCCTAACACGTCTCTTCTCAGTCTCAGTGATACAGGATTGATGTTCAAGTCTCATCCTAGTTAGTTAGAATCACTGTCGTGCATTCGCTAACTAAGCAGTGTTTCCGATTAATTACTCAATTAACACTGAGAATTAAGCACAGTAGAAGAACAGTTTATTTAGAATAAAGCTAACTTTAAGCATGAATCAACTATTGAATGAACCCCTAGTTCTTGAAAACTAGTTTATCTCCTAATCGTGTCACTCGAGTAGGATTACTAACAAAATCAAGAAGCTAGAATTTATTAAAAAGAAGAAATCAATAAATCATGAAGCAAAGATCAAATCCGGAAAATATTCATCGTTTACAGGAACCCTAGGCTTTCAAATCGAGATGCCTAGCAAAAGTTGCTTAGCTACTCATAACCAAATATGAAATGACAAAGAGTTTCTCCATTAAAATTGAATAAGAAGGGTAGAAGAAATCAAACGCAAAGAAGCTTCAATGGGGAAGCTTTATTCTTCCTCTTCGTCTCCCTCTTCTTTGCTCTTCCCACGTTGATGGAATGATCCTCCAAACGTGAATCCTACTTTTCCCCACCTCCTAGGTCACTTAATACAATATTTCCCTCACTTTTTGCCCAATAATTCTTAAAAATTGTATTGAAACCCCATATTTCCGTGTATTGGGCGTCAGACTGGTCTTAAGACCAGTCGGACTGGTCTTAAGACCAGCAGCGGATGGTTTTAAGTGGATTTCGCCTAGAATTCTAAGTATAGACTGGTCTTAAGACCAGTAAAACTGGTCTTAAGAATAGTTTGGGAAGAATCCTCTTTTTCTTTTATTCTTTAGTATTTTCTTCACCCGTCTTCAACTCCATCATGCTCTTGAGCCTTCTCGTCCTTTCGAAGTTCATTCCACCTCCCATTCACATTCCCGAGCCTCCGGTTCCTGAGACGCATAACACAAAAAAATACCGGAAGATCAATAAAAGCTTGAACTTACACAAAAAATGTCTGGATTACACATTTATGCTCAAACGCTCAAGCATGCTATATTTCTCCCAATTCAGAGCATGAAAATAAGATTATCAACTCGGACAGCACGCAAAATGATGTAAAACGTGCAAGAAATATAACTCTAATAGAGAGTTATCAGAACCTCTTCTCGACAAGGCATTTGAATTTCGAGAAAAAGGAATCAACTTCTGATTTTCTTTTGAGGGGGTAGAGCGACCCAAATTTAGTGAAGTGATCAACAAAGATTACATAGTAGAAGTAGCCGTCGCGAGGGATCTACTTAGTACTCCATACATCACTATAAAGTAATTCAAGTGGTTGAGATTCGGTAAGAGAGATTTTCGGAAAAGTTAACTCATGGCTTTATTGATATGACACGAAGTACACGGGAAATTATGAAAGCTAGATTGAGGCCAATAGTGATTACAATTCTGTAAGATAAGCCCTAACGTTCTATTACAAGGATGACCAAATTTGTGGTGAAGACGATCAATGTCTGAGATAACAAAAGTGTTGATGATAAGAGGGCTGGGGCGAGGGGCACATTAGACTCCATCACGATTTTCTCTGCATCAAAGAAGTGTGCCTGTTAAGCGATCCTTCACCACAAAATGGGAGGGGAAGAATTCGGAAGAGGGATGGTTAGATTGACAAAGTTGGGATACTGAGATAAGGTTGTGACGTAAATGAGGGACACACAAAACATTCGATAGATGAAGGGGAAGAGTAGTGCTATCAATGTGAGAGATAGAGAGGCTCTTACCATTTACAAGACGAATCTCATCAGGATCGTCGTAGGATGCGATGTTTTGAGAGCAGTTACAGGAGTGACATGATGGGAAGCTCTACTGTAAAACATCCACGCATCAGAAGATTCTGAGGCTTGACTACTGTGGTGTTTTAAACTCGAAGAACGTCCACGATAGGGGAGTACTCGACTCTAAGTTGATGGATAAAGAAGGTCAATGTTTGACACTAGGCTCTGCGCGAGAGCAAGGTCGTTGGATATCTCTTTCATATTCTTGATGTACTCCGAAATGAAGCGATTTTTGGGCAGTTTGAGAGAGTTTGTTCTTGAGTACAATGAATCGATCAAGAGAAGCGTTGGAAAATCTTTCCATGAGAATGGTCGAAGCTTCACGAGCAATGGACGCGGAGGTGATCATTGGCTAAACTGGCTCGGTGCAACTACGGAGGAGGGCACTAACAATAATCTGGTCTTGGCGATACCCGATGGAATAGGCAGGGTTTGCAACTAATTTCACAGAATCAGTTTAGCACGGTCAAACCCTTTTGGTCAAAGCGAATTAGAGGGCTTCGATTTTTCGACGCCAAACGAGGAAATTTGCGAAGGAAAGTTTGATGATAAAGTTTGTTGGACCATTCAGTTGGATCACTGATGGTGTGGTGGTAGTAATTGCAGGGTTTTGGTGCAGGTTACGTAGCGAAAATACAAAAAAAATCCTGCCCAAAAATCTCAACGAATCTCAGGAGAAGCATCATAACATGATGAAGGGAGAACGGTTACCTTGTTGATTCGACTGATCACTGTGGATAAGTAGTGTCCATGCCTCTACTGTTTGTGCTAGAAGTTTAGGGAAGGGAACAATCAGGATCTTGATCCAATCAAGAAGCGTGCGCAACAATGGGGGAGGGAGGGTTCAACCCTCTTCTTGTTGTCGGGTAGGGAGGGGCGGTCTTCTCTCTCTTTTCTTCCTTGTTCTAATTTTGCATGTAATGAATAATTAGGGTTGGACTAGTCTTTTTATAATTAATATTTATTTATTAATTACAAAATTACTCCACAACTAATCCGATCCATACTTGGATTAGTCAAGTTTGCTATTTAGTCCAACTAATATGCATGTTTTTGCACTTTGATCACTGATTCTTTTAATTGTTAATTAGTCCAACTAATTATCGTCCATTTGTTACAATATCCGGATTGGACACGAGACACTGATGTCAAACTCGTATAACCAATCCATAATTTCTTGATCATGGGAATAGACTTAGCTGAACAGATAACATCAATATCGTATATTGATTTACCTGAGTTTGGCCAGGCATTTGTTAAGTACTACTCATCGAGTGGCCATGGATATATACTTCTGTTATGTGGGAGGGACACTTAAGTTAGGAGTTATTTGGTCATTTCGGAAAAATATTTTTGAATTTCAAGAAATTTAATTTCAAACATATTAATGACCTTTTGTTAGTTTTAACGTATAAGTGTGTCATTTGACATCTATGATGATATATACTTTTATTTTGGGGTTATTTTGTAGTTTTTAAAACTTGAAAGATGTTATATGAAACTTATTTTTTATACTTGGGAGGTACTTGTAGTTTTCTAAAATTGAATTATACAAAATGTTTTATTTGAAATTATTTGGAGATTTTACAATTTATGAAAGTTATCTTTTCTAGTGTTAGCTATTAAAAAGAAATATTGTTTTACCCCTCAATTTTTGGTATCTTCTACTTATACTCCTCTTGTATATAAAATTTTAGAGTTACCCTCAATTTCTAGTATTCGCATGTCACCCTTCATTTTCTTGTTATTCCAATTTCTACCCCAACTATGGTGTTGGGAGACATTTTTAATTGCATTTCTTTTACCCTTAATTTTTGGCTATCAATTCTTTAGCTCCATCCATCAACTTATGAAATTGATATTTTCATCCTTTAATTTTTGACATTTCCCATTTCTATCCCCATCTAACTTGTTGGGAGATTTTAATAGATCTCTAATTCCTCACCCACCAACTTGGTCAACTCCCATTATAATATGGTTTTCATATACATACTCCATCAAACACTCCCATCTCCATCAACCCAATAACTCCCTATCTCCATCACTTCATTTCTTTACATCTTTCCTCCTAATGAACATTCATACAAGCTCTCTTCCCTCGCTTTCAACTTCAACCCGTTTTTGCGTGTTGACCTCATGAAAACACCATCAAAACATCATTTTCTTGCATCCAAAGCATGAAAAACTTGAGTCCAAGGGTTGTATCAACATGGGGGAGCTCTTTCACCATTCTACTCATGGATTGAAGCCTAATTTCACCATTTTCCTCACAATTTCTTGAATCTTGGGGTAAATCTTCCTTCTAGTCTTCAATTCATTCATGCATGTCCATCTTTTGCTTTGATTGATGAAATTTCATCTTAGTTTTTTTTTTCATCTCCATGGTTTATTCTTCATTTCCATAGTTAGATCATGTGTTTCACTCCAAAATTTTGACTATTTCATGAAACCCACACTTGAACCCACATGCATGTTGTGAATGTCATCTTCTTTGCATTGTTACCCAAGAGGGTTTTGATCATTTGTGTCAAGAGCATGTAAAAGTCTTACTTAATGCCTAAAATAATGTAATTTGGGTGAAAATGTAGTATCCATAAGTTGCATGTGTCATATAACTGATTTGATCATGTTTTGAGTGCTCTAGGAGAAAATTGTACATTTTTACAATCTGACCAGTTTATGAAAAACGTATATTATCTCCAAGTTTTGTCTCTGTGAAATTTTTAAATCTTTCATATTCTGAAACTAGACTCAGAGAGGGTCGTTTTGAAAGACAATTCAACTCCATATCCTTTTTTGTTAGGGAGATAATCTCATTCTAAGTTGCATGTTTTCGGAAACTCTGTTTTTGGACAAGTTTTACAATTTTTGTTAAAAATTTCATTTCCAGAAACTTATGGCACCAAATTTTTCTTGTGATGAAACTAGACACATAAGGGATTCATTCTGGAGAATATGGGCATTTTTCCTATTCTCCAAGTAGTAGTAATTGTTCTTCAAAGTTGAAACTTTCTTCCAAACTTGTCTCTGCATAGCAGTGTTTGTTATTTTTGTAACTTGAGTTTTATAATAGCTATGCATGATTTTCTTGATGTTTCTGAAAGTAGACACATTTAGGTTCATCATACATTAATTTCAAGATTTTAGGAGATGATTTGATATGGTAAATATGGCTCCAAAGTCAGAGCTACAATTCTGTCCAGAATTGTAGTTTCACATTTTTTTAAAAACTTGAATTTTTGAACTTCTAGGTGTTTTGTTGGACTTATTTTGATAATTAAAAATCATTATATGTGCATTAGTGACATTTAGGACTATGTGACATGTAGGTTTGTATTTTTATTATAAATGTGTAAATTGGTTATAACGAGTACGTCATACGTGTGATTGTAGACATCGACCTCGTAGGAGAGAGCGGTTGTCGTCGGAGTGCTAGGCTTAGTTTCTTGATTTTAATTGTGCTTCATCTCAGGGGTAAGTACATATGTATGACCTTTTCATATCAAAATGTGCGTCTGTGTTCGATGTTTCAAGTGAATGCTTGTTATATGAAAAAGTATGAGAATGCATGTTTTCCACTCGAATGTTGTTAAACTATTTTATTCATCTCCTTTGAGAGCTCTCGGAAATTATTTGTGAAATGTTGATATTGTGATTCTGGTTATGTGAAAGAGAAGAAATAAAATACCTTTAATAGACTTAGGACGATGTACAGAGTACTGTTATTAATGGGAGGCGTCAAGCGATCCTCCATTTTCTTATGGCTAAGACCATTGAAGCAATGCTTCTTATTATTGAATAGAACTTTAATGTTCACAAATCCGCCCCCGATGAGCCAAAATGTATCAAGATATTGAGTCCAATGGGTTTATATATCTATAGAGTGCTACTTATACTTGTAAGGGTCACTACGGTATAGGGGTGTCGACACTTAAGGCCTTTTAGCTAATGTTATGAGCGGGGTTGACGAATGGGCTCCCCTAACGCTCGGGTGAAATAGGGTTTGATAGACCCTAGAAGGAACCCTTAGTGATTATTTCGTGATCCCTATGTTTACATCGATCCTGCTGGTGGCTCTGGACATGCCTCAGCTAAACTTAACAGTTAATGGAACTTGAAACAAAATTCACTACTCTGTTGATGTTGTTTGTGGCTCTTGATATGTCAAATGATTTGAAAAGCTTTGGCTACTTGTGATTTAATATCATTATCAGGTCAAATGGACTTGTTTACTGTTGATATTCTACTTGTTTAAGAATATGTTGACTACTTGTGGTTTATAAATATTTTAAAGATGATGGTTCTCGCTGCGATTACTCATAATTGTTCCGAATTGTTCCAACTCTTTTTCTCATTGATTTTCAAATATCTTTATTTGCTTCAACTCATGCTTCCGTGCCACTCGTTGCTTTACATGTCGTAGTGTGTATTTACTC
The DNA here is from genome assembly GCA_023055425.1 of Linanthus parryae. NCBI lineage: Eukaryota > Viridiplantae > Streptophyta > Magnoliopsida > Ericales > Polemoniaceae > Linanthus > Linanthus parryae. The sequence goes on along the minus strand of JALGPY010000007.1, from coordinate 67,258,578 downwards.
AGTTTTTACTCATTATTTTTCTTCAAAACTGCGTCGGCTTTTACCATTTTAAAACCGCAGGTCATGAATCAAGGTGGGAGAATGGGAACACGAATCGAGACAAAGTCGTCACTTAGTAGATCACAACACATTTTTTTTCTTTATCCAAATTGTACTCATTTTTTTGAGATATTTGTTGTATACATTAAATGAGATGTAATCTTAATAGTTAATTTTCTACTTTGGTTATCAATTGTCTCTTTTAACCCTGAACCGAGATCACGGGTCGTTTCAGACAAATCCTCTCAAACCACATCTCTGCTTGCTTCATATCATGTTCGATTATCGCCTCATAGTTACCTAGTTACCGTGTAACGTTTGACGATATCAAAATTGTAGGGTTTTGATTCATGGATCGCGCAAACGGAAGCATAATCAAATAAAAGCCATTCAAAACCCTCCAAGGATCACAAGTCTAGATGCATAACGATAGTGAAGGTAAGAAATCATAAACACACCTTTGGGTTCTCCTTGATGACTTCAAACGCGAATAGTGTCACGTTCTCTATAGTTGATCCACGCCTAGACTTGATCCTAGATCTCCCAAACTCCTTGGTGCTAGCCCGGAATAAGAGGAGGGTGAAGGAATCACGCAAAACGAGACAAAAAGGGGCTTCGGCCTCCTTTTGGCCGACGGGGTGAGGGCGGCGGCAAGGGGGTCGGGTTCGGCCTCCTTGTTGCTTGCTCTCTCTCCTTTGTTCTCTCCCACTCTTGTTATGTTCACTAATGAGCATAAGTTATGAGGAAGGAAGGAAGGAGGGTCCTTTATATAGTCCAACAACTCCTTGTTAACTACCTAAAGGACTTATTCTAGTCCAACTAGAATTCAATTTAGTCCCTTCCTTGCAAATTAGTCCCTACTAACTTTGCAAGGGTTTGCAAAGTGATCCTTCTAATTAATTAATCCAGTTAATTAATTCCCAAATCTAGTACAACTCTATATAGCGTGTGACCCCATAGGTTCTATCTAGTTGGTAGCAACTATTTGCTAATATGGAGCGGTTTCTAGCAAAACATCCATTCTAGCCAACTAATAGAATAGTCATCTAGACAACCTTGTACAAGTAATTGTCTCATCCCTTTGCCTCAATATCAAGATTGGACACGAGACATACAAGTCACACTCGTATATCCAATCCATAGTTTCTCGATCTATGGGAATAGCCTTATTCGTGCAAATAACATCAATATCCCATATATTGATTTATTTGAGTCTGGCCAGACATTCTATAAGCACCATCCCTCGAGTGGCCTAGGATATCTACTCCCGTTATGTGGGAGGGGCAAATCCTCTCTACGTCCACTACGATCTCTAAGCTTGCTTCTCATTGTATCCAGTACACGCCTTTATAACTACCCAGTCACGGTGTAGCGTTTAACGCTACCAAGATCACAATGGTCCACAACTAGAATATCTAGTGACTTCAAGTCTAAGGATGACAATACCATTGCACCGCGAGAAGCACTTGTGACCTAACATAACATGTATGTAGCCTTCTCGGTGATGGGTCAATCCAGTGCAACATTCCGTAATGCACACCTATGTGTTGGATCATGATATCTCCATATCAATCCAACCCCATACTAGTCTATAGATGATTGTCCCATTAATCATTATACTTGACTAGGGATATTTAAGATAAACAACACGATTGTAAGTCTAAGGACTTCATTATATTAAATATCCAATAAATAATAAATGAATTTTCTAGCCATATACAAATTCATACTACCTCCGTTTCGTCTGTTTCGTCTGCGTTTGACTTTTTAACCCGTAACTGAGTCACTTTGACTTGGTGATTTGGGTACCAAAAAGATGTAATTTTTTAACAATTTTTTCATGGTATTTTAGAATAAACTTTCCTCTATAACACCATGCTAAGATTACCAAATTCTTGTATCGTTTTGCTAATCAAATCACCGGATAAAAGTAACTCAGTGAATAGTGACAAAAAGTGAAGTAGGCTGAAACAGACGAAACAGAGGTAGTACTAAACTAGATTGCCTCTAGGGAATCTATTCCAACAGTCTCCCACTTGCACTAGAGCCAATCTGGCGCATCTCGTATGCCCATACTCCTAGTGTGCCCTTCATGCTTCCACTGCGTGAGAGGCTTCGTAAGCGGGTCTGACAGATTATCATCTGTAGGAATCTTGCATATCCGAACGTCTCCTCTATCGATAATATCTCGAATCAGATGAAACTTCCTGAGCACATGCTTGGACTTCTGGTGCGATCTTGGTTCCTTTGATTGCGCGATCGCCCCAGTGTTGTCACAAAACAACTCCACTGGATCCGCAATGCTAGGGACCACACCAAGTTCAGAAACAAACTTTCTGATCCAAACAGCCTCCTTTGTTGCGCCATTCGCAGAAATGTATTCAGCCTCTGTTGTAGAATCAGCTACCGTCTCTTGCTTGGAACTCTTCCAGCTCACCGCTGCTCCATTCAGGCAAAACACATATCCCGATTGTGATCTAAAGTCATCTCTGTCAGTTTGGAAGCTTGCATCAGTGTAACCCCTTACACGCAACTCTTCCTCACCGCCAAATATCAAGAAAGCATCCTTAGTTCTTCTCAAGTACTTTAGGATGTTCTTGACAGCAATCCAGTGACTCTCACCCGGATTGGATTGGTATCTGCTTGTCATACTCAAGGCATATGACACATCTGGTCTAGTACATAACATGGCGTACATGATAGATCCTATGGCCGAGGCATAGGGAATCCTACTCATGCGTTCCTTCTCAATCCCATTGGAAGGACAACCACTCTTCGAAAGAGTGATTCCATGTGACATGGGCAAGAATCCCTTCTTGGAATCTTGCATGTTGAACCGTTTCAACACCTTGTCAATATATGTACTTTGACTTAGGCCTAGCAACCTCTTAGATCTATCTCTATAGATCTTTATACCGAGTATGTAGGCTGCTTCCCCTAAGTCCTTCATTGAGAAACACTTTCCTAGCCAATCTTTCACAGATTGCAGCATGGGAATGTCGTTTCCAATGAGTAGTATGTCATCCACATACAAGACCAGAAAAGCTACAGAGCTCCCACTAACCTTCTTGTAGACACAAGACTCATCTTCGTTTCTGATGAAGCCAAACTCTTTGACCACTTCATCAAAACGTCGATTCCAACTCCTAGAAGCTTGCTTCAATCCATAAATGGATCGTTGCAGCTTACAGACTTTGTTGGCTTGCTTTGGATCCTCAAAACCCTCCGGCTGTATCATATACACGTCCTCGAGGAGATTCCCATAAAGGAATGCTGTTTTGACATCCATCTGCCAAATCTCATAGTCGTAGTATGCTGCAATTGCAAGTAGGATTCGGATGGATTTGGTCATAGCGACTGGTGAAAAGGTTTCATCATAGTCAATACCATGAATCTGTCTGAATCCTTTAGCCACCAATCGGCCCTTATAGGTAATCACATTACCATCCATGTCGATCTTCTTCTTGAAGACCCACTTGCACCCTATGGGTCGTGCCCCATCGGGTGGTTCCACCAAAGTCCATACTTTGTTGGTATACATGGATTCCATCTCGGATCTCATGGCTTCAAGCCACTTCTGCGAGTCTGGGCCACTCATGGCCTCCTCATAGGTAGTAGGCTCATCATCTATGAGCATCGTGTCACCGGAATCGGTTACGAGAAGTCCGTACCTCTCGGGTTCCTGGCGCACTCTACTAGATCAACGAAGCTCTTGTGTTACCTGAACAGGTGGCTCCACAACTGCTTGTGATTCCTGTTCATGTTCCATAATCGGTTCAGTGATTTTTGGTTCTTGAACTTCTTCAAGTTCTACATTCCTCCCACTTGCTTCTTTAGAGACAAACTCTCTTTCTAGAAACACGCCGGTCCGAGCAACAAACACTTTGTTTTCGGTTGGATTGTAGAAGTAGTATCCCTTAGTTTCCTTAGGGTACCCCACAAATTTACACTTATCCGACTTAGGCCCTAGCTTGTCTGATTGTAAACGTTTTACATAGACATCGCAGCCCCAAATCCTCATGAACGACAGTGTGGGACGCCTCCCACTCCACATCTCATATGGTGTCTTCATGACTGATTTAGATGGAACACGGTTAATGGTGAAAGCTGCACTTAATAGAGCGTAGCCCCAAAACGATAATGGAAGATCGGTTTGACACATCATAGACCGAACCATATCCAATAGGGTTCGATTCCTCCTCTCAGACACGCCATTCCATTGTGGCGTTCCGGGTGGAGTGAGTTGGGACACGATCCCACACTCTCTAAGATAGTCGTCAAACTCCTGGCTCAAGTATTCTCCTCCACGATCCGATCGTAGAGCCTTGATACTTTTGCCAAGTTGCTTCTCTACTTCATTCTTGAATTCTTTGAACACTTCAAAGGATTCGGATTTTGCCCTCATAAGGTACACAAATCCATATCTACTGTAATCATCAGTAAACGTAATGAAGTAGACATAACCACCCCTGGCTGGCGTGGCAAATGGCCCACACACATCGGTATGTATGAGCGCCAATTGCTCACTAGTCCTCTCACCTTTCTTATTGAAAGAGGACTTTGTCATTTTTCCCAATAAACAAGCCTCACATGTCTCATATGATTCAAAATCAAATGAGTCTAGTAATCCATCCTTATGGAGCCTAGATACACGTTTCTCATTTATGTGGCCTAAACGACAATGCCATAAATAAGCAGGATTTAAATCATTTATTTTAATCCGCTTGGTATTAATGTTGTAGACAGGATTGCTTAGATCAAGGACATAAAGTCCATTAAATAATTGCGCATTAAAATAGTGAATATTATTCAAATAAAAGGAACAACAATTGTTCTTTATTGAAATAATAAAACCTTCCTTGTCCAAACAAGAAATAGAAATAATGTTTCTGCTCATAGCAGGCACAAAATAGCAATTATTTAATTCTAAAACTAATCCTGAAGGCAGAGATAGCTCGCACACGCTTATGGCCAACGCAGCAACCTTTGCTCCATTCCCAACGCGCAGATCTACCTCCCCTTTAGCCAATCTTTTACTTCTCTTTAGATCCTGCATATTTCGACAAATATGAGATCCACATCCAGTATCTAATACCCATGATGTAGAGACAGTTAAATTGACATCTACAACAAAAATACCTGGTGGTGGTTGAATCACTATTCCAAGCCTTTTGTCCTCCAGATATTTTGGGCAGTTCCTCCTCCAGTGTCCAGGTTGACTGCAGTAGTGACACTCACCCTTATTCACGACCTTGGAAACGCCACCAACTGGCTTAAGGGCTTGTTCCTTGGACTTGGCAACTGACTTGCCTTTGCCTTTGGAGGAAGAGGCAAACCTTTTGCCCGTTCCTTTCTGCACCATCATAATGGCCTTGCCCTTACCCTTGTTGATGCTCTGTTCAGCCGTCCTCAACATGTTGAGCAAATCTGGCAGTGGTTTAACGATCTCGTTCATGTTATAGTTCATAATGAACTGTCCATAACTCTCGGGCAACGATTGCAACACGAGATCGGTTGCCAACTCTTGGCCGACCGGGAACCCAAGCCGGGCGAGATTCTCCAAGTACCCGATCATTCGGAGTACATGGGGTCCCACCGGGTTCCCTTCTGCCAGATGACATTTGAACAGTGCCTTTGAGACCTCATACCTCTCTACCCTCGCCTGCTCTTGGAAGAGCTGCTTTAGATGTTCGATCATATCGACAGCATTCATGTTCTCGTGTTGCTTCTGAAGCTCAGAGGTCATGGTGCAAAGCATTAGGCAGGCCGCATCATTAGCGTCATCAACACGCTTTTGATACGCCTTTAAGGCAACAGGTGTCTGGTTCTCTGGACCTTCTGGAACATGCTCCTCTATTGCATACAGTTTCTTCTCTTGCTTGAGAACAATTCTCAAGTTTCTGTATCAATCAAGAAAGTTGGTTCCAGAGAGCTTGTCCTTCTCAAGGACAGATCGTAGGGAATGTTGTGAACTCGATGAGTTGTTTGCCATTTGGAATTCTACAAAGGGAAAATACGCAAGTTTTAGTATTTGTGAATTTTTGACTATATTTAATAATGGCTAGTTTATTAAATATAGCTCCCACTATTTTTCTACGGATTAATAACCCTCAAGATATTAATGCGGAAAATATCCTTATATTTTCTAGTGGGTCAAGATCCATCTTTTCATCTCCTTATGAGCTTGCTTTGGCAAGTCACCCATAATTTGACTACTTTTAGGTAGGAACAATTCCAATTGCATCCCATATGCAACTCTTGGTTCAACCGGGCAAATAACTCCTTATTTATCCATCCATATGGATAATCCCAATTGATTGCCTCTAGGTTTCTTAATCAAATTAATAGCCTAGTTGTGTTCAACATCTTATCTAAACAATTGCACATTGTTACGTGCCATCGCATTCCATCATTATGAACCAAGTCGCCATGCTTTGGCACGCACGAACTTGATAAATAATGATGATAATGAGTGTTTAAATAACGAGAAGGCAAGAACACAATATTTAAAATTTGAGGGATTTTAAATTCAATTTTAATTGTTTTGTTGATCAATATCAACTAATCTATCTATTTGAGTTTGGGCACAACTCCAAATAATAGATCCGGGTTGTCTAATTATCTTATTATCCTAATTGCATGTATCATCCATACACCAACCACACAAATAATAAGACAATAAATAAACAACCACATAACAAAAATTAAACGTGATGTGGATATGGCGTTTTCTAGACTAAGATAATTCCAAGCCAATGGAATTATCTATGAACCCTAAGCAAACACATCTCCATGCGTCTTGATCTTTTGGTCCATCCTTCATAGTCATGTGGAATGCTCCATGCTCCATGCTCCATCTTTTTGTGGCTTCTTTGGCTTTGGGCTTCTTTTCTCCAATCTTGGCTAACAATCTACTTTATCTAGCACTAGCTAATATCTATACTAAATAAAATAAATCTCACAAGTTGAGAAAAAAAATGGCACGCAGGCCATAAAACCCTAATTAATTATTACAATTAATTGATCAGCTCGCAGGCCGTAAAACCAAACCACAAATTTAAACATCCACATCAAACCACATCCTAAGGCCATATCCAATCACCATGCGATTTGCACATAAACAGTTAAAATCCAATTTTAACGCGCTTGGTCAATTTTAATTGATTTTAGGATTTCTAGGGTTAAAACGGTCCATGGGCCCAACAATCCAATTGCCCGGGCCCATTAAAGTGAACCACAAGGCCCTAGGGCCGGCCCGGCCCAAAACCCGCAAGCTAGGCCCGCGGGTTAGGGCCGCCCGGCCCCTTAGGGCGGCCAAGCTTGGGCGGCAAGCAAGGGGGCGGTCCCCTAGGGGGCCGAACCTCCTCTTGGGGTTGTTTCCAAAACAACTCCCTTTGCTTGGAGCCCAAGTTTGGTTGTTTCCTTATTTTGGGAGAACTCCTTCTTCCCCAAGGATGCCCAAACCCTAGATCTAAGATCCTAAAATTTCTCAAACTCACCAATTCATGCATCCAATGCCAAAATTGGGTCTTGTTATGATTAATTCTTGACAAATTGCATCCCATGCTTGATTTGTCTTGTTTTACGCGATAAACTATCAAATTAAGGTGTAAAACAACAAGAATGTAACACATAAACTACGTTTATGCTCTATGACCTGTGGCTCTGATACCACTGTAGGGTTTTGATTCATGGATCGCGCAAACGGAAGCATAATCAAATAAAAGCCATGCAAAACCCTCCAAGGATCACAAGTCTAGATGCATAACGATAGTGAAGGTAAGAAATCATAAACACACCTTTGGGTTCTCCTTGATGACTTCAAACGCGAATAGTGTCACGTTCTCTATAGTTGATCCACGCCTAGAGTTGATCCTAGATCTCCCAAACTCCTTGGTGCTAGCCCGGAATAAGAGGAGGGTGAAGGAATCACGCAAAACGAGACAAAAAGGGGCTTCGGCCTCCTTTTGGCCGACGGGGTGAGGGCGGCGGCAAGGGGGTCGGGTTCGGCCTCCTTGTTGCTTGCTCTCTCTCCTTTGTTCTCTCCCACTCTTGTTATGTTCACTAATGAGCATAAGTTATGAGGAAGGAAGGAAGGAGGGTCCTTTATATAGTCCAACAACTCCTTGTTAACTACCTAAAGGACTTATTCTAGTCCAACTAGAATTCAATTTAGTCTCTTCCTTGCAAATTAGTCCCTACTAACTTTGCAAGGGTTTGCAAAGTGATCCTTCTAATTAATTAATCCAATTAATTAATTCCTAAATCTAGTACAACTCTATATAGCGTGTGACCCCATAGGTTCTATCTAGTTGGTAGCAACTATTTGCTAATATGGAGCGGTTTCTAGCAAAACATCCATTCTAGCCAACTAATAGAATAGTCATCTAGACAACCTTGTACAAGTAATTGTCTCATCCCTTTGCCTCAATATCCGGATTGGACACGAGACATACAAGTCACACTCGTATATCCAATCCATAGTTTCTCGATCTATGGGAATAGCCTTATTCGTGCAAATAACATCAATATCCCATATATTGATTTATTTGAGTCTGGCCAGACATTCTATAAGCACTATCCCTCGAGTGGCCTAGGATATCTACTCCCGTTATGTGGGAGGGGCAAATCCTCTCTACGTCCACTACGATCTCTAAGCTTGCTTCTCATTGTATCCAGTACACGCCTTTATAACTACCCAGTCACGGTGTAGCGTTTAACGCTACCAAGATCACAATGATCCACAACTAGAATATCTAGTGACTTCAAGTCTAAGGATGACAATACCATTGCACCGCGAGATGCACTTGTGACCTAACATAACATGTATGTAGCCTTCTCGGTGATGGGTCAATCCAGTGCAACATTCCGTAATGCACACCTATGTGTTGGATCATGATATCTCCATATCAATCCAACCCCATACTAGTCTATAGATGATTGTCCCATTAATCATTATACTTGACTAAGGATATTTAAGATAAACAACACGATTGTAAATCTAAGGACTTCATTATATTAAATATCCAATAAATAATAAATGAATTTTCTAGCCATATACAAATTCATACTAAACTAGATTGCCTCTAGGGCATCTATTCCAACAAAAATATGATAATTCACAACCAGAGTATCTAGTGACTTCAAGTCAATAGACTACAACACCATTGTCACTACGAGAAGCACTTGTAACATTCACATAACTCCCATGTAGCCTTCTCGTGGTGGGTCAATCCAGTATTCCATTACTCCTAATGCATACCCATGTGTTAGACTTAATATCTCCATATTAATCTACCCACATACTAGTCTCTATGCATAGTGATCGTTCTATTGACCATTATACTTGACTAGGTATAATTTCAGATGACAATAATTGAAATCTAAAGACTTTATTATATTAATATCTCCATATCTAATAAAATGAATAGTCTAGCAAAATCAATGCCCACACTAAATTGATTGCCTCTAGGGCATACACCAACAGTCATGGTGTTGATGGCTGTAGATACTGCTTTTCAGATAGAAGGGTCATCGCCACGTGGCAGCCATCCAGCACACCTAGATGTGCTCGATACACACCAGATTACCACCCGTGCTGATCCACGTGGGGGCTACGAGACAGAGCCCCCGCGCACCGTAACACGGGACTTGTAGGGACTTAGTGGTTTGGAGGCTAGAGTAAGGTCCGTCGCGCGCGTACGACAACCAAGATCGTGCGCGACCTCTGGTAACTGACTGAGAGATCCTAGGCTTACGTGTCCCATTAATGCGGCTAATCTCATCACGGTCTCCGATACTTGCGGACAAATGCGTAACGGTTCCTATATACACGGTCGAACGTGTCGTTGGGGGTTCTACCATTAAGCCGCCATTTATGGTGCACTAAACCTCCCCAACGGTCACTTCCCCACTATATATAGGATCGTTATGCTCCCCGTTGCGACACTACAACGATAAGACAATAAGACACACATAGCCTACTGTCTCTCTCTCATACACAGTTATCAGTGCATACTCTCTCCCTACACACACCTACAACTCTTCGTGTTCTTCTTCTCTACTTGAGGTGTACACTTAGGTATCTCTCAAGGATTCCGTTGTACACATTTTGGTGAACCCGACGTGAAACATCCACCTTCAAACCTCCAAAATCTCCCAACCATGTCTTCAGACCAAGTCATCCGCCATGGAGATCGGTCTCCATCCCACGAGGAGACCTCAGAAGAGGACGGACTACTTAATACCACTCCCAATACTCGGGTTCCGGTGGTCACTGAGGGAGAACCCTCTTTAGAGTCTCTTCAAACCAAGATACGGACTCAAGCTCGAGCCATGGAAGCTCAATCCGAGCAGATCGCTCAGTTCATGGCGATCCTGGGAAAGATGGCCCAAAACGCGGTCCCAGGGGCTTCTGTTTCATCACTGACGACTTCACTGTCCCCACCCGGAGTAGTGTCCACTTCAATAGCACCTCCATAGTGCATGTCTCTGCTGCCCAAGCTCCTCTTTCGGGCGGCCTGACGAGCCATATTCCACCATTCTCATCAGGTTCGTCCCTCATGACGTCAAGGAACCCTGCCGCATATCCTACGACGTCACTATACGCAAGCGGAGCCCTAGGAAGCCACGGGCCTCCGCCTCCTTACAACCCCAGTATGCCCTACATTCCGGTTTTCGGGCCAACAACTCCTTCTTACGGAGGAACACCTGCCAGTATGGCGGCTCTCGAGCAAAGGATTGACAACATCATCGCCAATCAGGGTGCCATGGACACTGTCATTCCAAAGATAAATAGCGCGCCTCCCATTCCGCGCGATGTCTATCTGATGCCAAACCCCTATGGGTACAAAGCGCCCAAGTGGGAGAAATTCGATGAAATCAGTGCGAACGCCCACGAGCACGTGATGAGATTCATGGATATGATGGGCCCGTATGAAATTGATACTCGGCTACTATTCCGCGAGTTCCCTAAATCTTTAGGAACCGTCGCATATAAGTGGTACAGAGCCCTTGAAGCGGGATCTGTAAAAACGTGGGATGACATGGTGAAGAAATTCTACACAAAGTTCTTCCAGATGGACGAGCGGGTCACCACAATTCACCTTTCCCGCATGTACCAGAAGTATAATGAGGAAGGCGTGGTCGTCATTAAGAAGTTCAGGGCCAGATCCTTGGAATGCAGTGACGAGGTCTTGGAAAGCCGTCTGGTCGAGATATGCCTGCAAGGCATGCGCGACGAGTATAAAGGTATGTTGATTAATTTAAACATGCCTACTTTTTCAAATTTAATCGACTGCACCAGGAATATCGAGCCGTTGGTAGAAAGGATGCGGAAAAGACGCGCTAGCGAGCACACACCTACGAATCCTAGCTCCAAGACCGGAAGGTTCGGTTGTAAAAGGCCGCGAGATATCCATGTCCATGCAGTGTCTCCATCTAGCAAGCAACAACGACCCGAACCATAGGAGGCGCCGCCATTTCCCTGCTCGGTCGAGGATGCAATTGATCTATGCAAAGATGGCGGAAAGATGGGATTTTGGCACCTTTTGAGCGCAAACCTACAGGAGAGCAATTCAGAAACTCCAGGTGGTGCGAGTGCCATGGTCAAGTGTCGCACCCAACACAGGAGTGCAGGAAGCTAAGATGGATGGTAGATAGGAAAATAAAAGAGGGCCAGCTGTTCATAGACGAGCCGGCCAAGGATATACGAAGCAACCCCTTACCATCCCACGCGAGGCAGGAGCCCAAGGGAAAAGAGATCGATATGATCTCAATTATCGACTTGGAGGAGGTTGTAGACACAGAAGCCCCGGTAGTCGTGGAGATCCACGAAGAGGAGGATTATGGAATTGACACGGAAGATTCGCGAGCCGAGCGAATGAAGAGTTCTGCCAAATTTGCCAAGTTCTTTGATGAAGTGGGCTTCTCACCAGACTGCAGGCACGAAATGACCAAGGCTATCCTCAGAGCAGCAGAGGACTATGGGGAAGAGCTGGTAACCTCAGAAGGAAGGATCGTTAGGGCTTTTCGACCGGAGGGGCCCGTCATGGTTGTGGATTTGGAGGGTTCAAGCGAGCCATAGAAGCTTGCATCTCGGTTAACTAAGCTCTGAGCTCCTCAGTTTCCCTTGCTCGATTTGCTGCATCTTCCACCGCTGCAGCTCTAGCTGCTTCCGCATCTTGCAAGCCCTTGAGGAACCTCTCAAACTCAGCTCTTGTTTTCTCGTCCATCTGAACTGAATTTGCTTTCCTCTTGTCTCTACGTTCTGCACGCAATAACGATTCCGGATCCTCAAGTACTGGATGCAAAGTCTCGTCTCTAGAACGGGACATGCACCAAGTAAATCAAACCTGAAAACACAAATCACACACAGAAAATAGGTGAGTAACGGGTATAAACTGAAAAAGTAAATCCCTAAAGAGAAAAATATTAACTAATTTATTTGAAGTCCCCGGCAACGGCGCCAAAAACTTGACACGTTCCAACCGCAAGTGTACGGCTGTCGCGTGTAGTAATATCCGGTAAAGCCGGGGTGTCGAACCCAAAGGAATTCTTTTTAAATTAGCTAATTATTCTAAACCTTATGTGGGCAAATCGCGTTGTTTGTTTTCTAATTCCACTAAAATAAAAGACAAAAATCTCAATTAATCAGGTGAAAGGCTTCACGATTAACGAAGAGTGATTTTTTTAAGAGTTACTTAACAAGTGGACAAGTTCAGTATATCTCTACGGATTCACTAGGGAATTCAAACCACTTATGATTTACGTTCATACAACAGGGATGTTTTCTACTTAGCCAAACGAGCAATTTCACTTTGAAGATTCCTCAAACAAAGTCTATATTTAAACTCTTGTACCTGATTCCTCTAGCCTACTTAAGTTTAAATACGCATTATGATCTTGATATCAACTCTTAGTTCTAGTTAACTACCAAGATTCATCAACCCTAGATTCGACTAGTGCAAGATTCAAGTTCAAGCAATAACTATTGATTCCTCTACTAATTATCACCTAGATCAATCTTATTGTGACGTCAAACAATATGAAAGATAGAATTACGCATATGAATCAAGCATAACTAAGCATCAACATCCAATTAAGCCAATAAACATGAAGCATAATCCATAAATCACCAAAATATGGTGTTCAAAACCCTGGTTCCCTATGAGATATCCCGAATAGAGGGTTTAGCTACTAAAACACATGATCAAAGTACAAAGTTTCAATGATCATAAATAAAAACTAAAGAGGGGAAGAAGATAGAGAATCAAACGATGGTCTCCAAGCTCCCAAGAATGCTCCTGTACTCTCCAATGGCGTCCAAAGATGAATAATTTGTGCCTTAGGTCGTTCCTTCTACTTAAAACACGTTACTTCTTTTAAATTTTTAAAAATAACACTTTCACCCCCTTTGTCATGCGTCAGATCCACTAATGTGATCTTGTGATCACAATTTGTGATCCTAGGATCACATTTTGTAGTTGTAGAGTCACGTTGCTCTTCTATGTGGCCTTGCACTTTGATCTTATGATCATAGGATCACCTTTTTTAATTGTAGGATCACGTTGATCTTCCATGTAGTTTGCTTCTTTTCACTCTTCTTCTATTCTATCATGCATTCCTTGAGTTTCTTTCTTTCCAAAGTTCGCTTCCGCTCCAAAATCCGCACTCCACGCTTCCGGTTCCTGAAATCCACAACACGAACAAATACGGAAGATCAAATGCGACAAATAAAGCATAAAACATGCATAAAAACGCCTGGATTACACCATGAAGTCTAAATACTCAAGTATGCTCAACACTATCAAAACTCGGCCTAAAACACACATAAATGCATCGGAAAGTACGCGAAACGACAAGTTATCACAATATAATATAACTCCAATTATGGAGTTATCACTCTCCATCCAAGGGAATTACGCCATAAGGGCGCAGACACAGAAGACCATGCTTACGAATTGATGGCGACATGAGGAGGAAAGAAGGGTAAGGAGAATGAGAAAAAGCAATTTTATGGTTATAAGTTATCTAAGGATAAATGTGCTTGGTGCAAAGAAAGGGACCACTGGAAGAGAGATTGCCCAATACGAGGTCAGGAAGGAAAAAGACGGATCTGCACTCGTAGTGGAGAAAGGGAATTCGTCCAAGAACGATTTCCTCTACTGGCGGATGTTGCCACGCATCATCCCGATGTGTGGTTTCGTGACTTTGGGGCTTCCTATTATATGCTAATACTCAAAAGAAAAGTAGCATATTCATGTTAGATATGCTCACAATTCTTCCAAAATGTAATATTGATAGGTAGTGGTTATGCAAATTAGACAATTTGAGCTAGCTCGTCGTTTAATATTTATGTCCAAGCCCAACCCTAATTGCATTTTAGGTTGGGTATTCCTGCCCAACCCTGTCCAAATTACTAATACTATGTTCCTGAACCCTATTTGGGCTCGGGTTGAGCGGGTTTGTCTCTTAACCTACAAACCCACAAAAGTTTGACCTTTCTGCTGCTGCTCAAATTATCTTTGTCTCTGCAGCTAAGGTGGTAGCTCAAGTGGTAGAGCGTTAGAAACCCCTGCATGGGGTCCCGGGATCAAACCCGATTGACGACAAAAAATAATTTCTCAAAAGAATTATCTTTTGTCTCTCGTAATACACTGCACACAGTCCTTTTTTTTAATATTAATTTGTCTCTTAATCTAATAATCTAATGACCTAGTTTAAATCTGCTTAAAATGGAAGTGTATCTTCTAACATAGGCCAAAAAGGGAGCCCAGTATTCTTTTTTGTTTCTGAGGAAACAATTTCCAATTTATCATCAAATCCACTGCAGCTTATTTGATCCAAAACATTGTCTTCTAAAGAAATAAGACAAGAATGTGGTTGTTGTTGGTTCGTTAACAAAATAGTTGGGAAAAAGAATTAGATAAGAGAGAGGGTGAGGGCCACATAAGTTGGTTAAAGTTGTGATAAAGAAGCAACTACAAAAGTGTTATGATTAGCGGTTTTACTTAAAATGACATAGAAACCAATTGTTAATCCATCTCAATGATTGGCCAAACTTGCACAATAGCTTCAATTCAACACCACCACCCGCCTTCCCATATCTCTCATTATACTTCCTTCTCATTCAATCATACGAAATTAATAAGCACTTCTCTAGCATGGAATTTGAAAAATTGGATCTTTGTTTTAGTACGAAATTAAATATTTTGTGACAAAATAGTACATACCTAAATGTTTGAGAACTACCTCCGTTCATTCTTTATGTTCGCGCACGATTTAAGAGAGTCATTTTGATCCGGTGATTTGGTTAGCAAAACGATGCAAATATTTGATAATTCTTTATAGGATTGTAGAGCAAATTATGGTACAAAACACCATAAAAAATTATCAAATTCTTGAATCTTTTTGCTAACCAAATTACCGGGTCAAAATGACTCTTAGAAGTCGTGCGAGAACATGGAGAAGGAACGGAGGTAGTAAATCACTCTGGGAAAGGAAATATGCCATAAATGAAGATATAGGGAGTAATATTTTTCAAACCCTTTTGAAATAAATCTTATGAACTTCTTATTTCAAAAAGAAAAAAGAAAAATCTGATGGAACTCCATGCATCCTCAAATTAAGTGTCCCACTTTGCATTTAGGTACTTTTAGTCAGCAGCAGAGTTAGGAAATCGAACTAGTGGGGGGAAAATATGGTTTTTAAGGATGTTACAAAATAATTTAATTTCAGTTAGGACATTTATGTATTTTCTTAAGGACTTTATAATAAAATAATTATAATAATGGGAGTCGCTAGTGAAGTTTTTAAAAAGACATTGGTGTCAATTGCCACCCCTTATCCTCAAGTGCCTCCGCCGCTGCTAGCAGTGCAGCTCCATTCACAAAACTTAATTTTGATTGTATTCATCTCTTGACAAATAGATACTGTGATGGCATGAGCTACTATATATATTTATATATATATATATATATATATATATATATATATATATATATATATATATATAAATATATAAGAAAATATAAGCTACTATTTCGTTTAGTTAACGAATAGTTTGAGACGGGGTGAACATCTTGAATGATCTTATGAAAATATAAATAACCAAAGCACGGGATGAGATCATCAGACTCGTTACAGTTGAAGATTATGTCTCGACTTTTAAAAATAAAAATCAAAACATTAGTTGAGCGATTTCACACCAAATTTTATTACACGATCTTGTGTCTACAAACCACAAACATACATTAAACACTTTTTACTGCTTTACATGTGATATGAAAGAATTTGCTCTCTGAAAAGAAAAATGAATGCAATTTCAGTATTTATAATTTGCCTTTTTACATCTTGAACGTATGCAACGACTTTGTTTCCTAACGCGTTGCGGCTAATCACAGGTGTACAATACAACTCAGGTTCAATTTTTAGCATAACCTTGGATCACAAGAAATGGCCTGACATGAATTCGAAACTGTGAAAGTATAGATTTGAAGTGTTGGTGTCAAGAAGAGTCCAGACCATTAGCTCGAAGTTGTTTATACGGCTAGTGGGCCCCACTTTCCGTTACGGTCTTTCTCCCCATCTTAACGGCTTCATATCAATCCGACGGTCTCCTCGCGTCAGGCATGTTTCCCTTCTCAAATTACAGGCTGCATTTACGTTTAGCTAATAACTTGCTTCCACGTGTCCGTCTAACTACTCTTGATTCACATAAGTTCAGTTTCTTATACCTGTCCGCGATACAGTCGATTATAACTCAAGATCTTTATATTCTCCCGCCTAGCTTTCATTTGGCAAACGCCTCTTCTCTCTCTGTAGCTGAGAGAGAACAATTCTGCTCTTTCTCGCTTCGACTACTGAGTTCGCTCTTCGATAAGGTTTGCTCTCTTGCTCCAGTTGATTTCAGATCCTCTTAATCTTCGAATGCATTCCTGTATGATCTTGCATTATGCTATTCTTGCCTCATTGTGATCGGTGATGAGTGTTCTCTTCGAATTCCTGAGAATTTGTGCATTCTGTTCATGTTAATCGAATCGTGTTCTGATGAATTGAGTAGAGGTTGTGATTCTATGTCTTGTGAATTGGAATCGATTCCGAAATTGAAATGATCTTCGACGATTTCTTAACGATTTTGCTTTCAGATGCATGTTGTTGATGTATTGTGTATGGAGATTGAGAACGAAAAAAACCTAATCGATGAATCTTCGGTGTTTGTTTAGAATTCTCCTTTATTTCTGAGTTCCTGATTGTTCTGATTCTCTGATTTTCTGTTTCCGCAGGTTGAATTCGGTCTCCAGAAGCTCGATCGGAGAAAAATGCAGAAAGATTTGCTCGCCGGCGGTGATCTTAGTGAGACGAAGACCTCCATGGATTCGTCCAATGTATCTCGCAATTCGAGTCTTCATCAACCGAAAAACCAGTCCGATTCCATCGATTTCGCCTCATTCTATCCCTCAATGTTCCCTACCAACTCGAATTCGCTCTCCATGACTCCTTCCGATAGCTCCTTCGACGACGGCTCCGCCAACTCAGCCGCCACCGCGCACCGCCTCCATCAAGCTCGCGTCGTCCTCGAGTACCAGCAACTCTACAACCGCTACACAATGTGCCTCGCTCACCTTCAAGATTCGCTCAAAGAACTCGACGCGCTTCACGAGGAAAACGAGAGGCTCCGAGTCGTCAACGCAGATCTGATGAAACGCCTCAACCTCCTCTCTCAGGCCACAATCCAGAACTGCCTTCTCTCCGCCGGCCACACGCCTCTCTCCGTCATCAACGACTTCAACCGCCTCAACATCGGATCCACCGGCCGTGAAAATCGTCCCGTCGCCGCCGCCGCCGCCGAAGAAATTCCTCGTTTCAGTCCGATCGATCACAACCGAGTCGAACGGAGGGGAACGGAGCGAGTCACTCTTCCAAAGAGCATCTCGGTCCGTTCGAGTGGTTACCTGAAGCTGAGTCAACGCGGTGGTAGCAATGCCGGTTCGAGTCGCACCAACCGAGTCAAAAGCCCAGTCAAAACGGCCTCGGTGAGTCAACTCGCTAATCGTCATGGATTTCACTCTTTAATCATTTAATTAATTAATTTAGTTCGCCGGAGAAGCCGATTAGTGACGAATGGTTAATTGTGGTTGTGCAACAGCAGCGGATGTGTGTTCCGGCGGGGAAGAAGGCTGAAGAGGCGATGGAATTGGATGTGTACAACCAGGGGATGTTCAAGACGGAGCTCTGCAACAAGTGGCAAGAGACTGGAAAGTGTCCGTACGGAGAGAACTGTCAATTCGCACATGGCATCACTGAGCTCCGTCCGGTGATCAGGCACCCGAGGTACAAGACCGAAGTCTGCCGCATGGTTCTCGCCGGCGACGCCTGCCCTTACGGCCACCGCTGCCACTTCCGCCATTCCCTCACTGAACAGGAGAGACTCATGGGCCCACTCCGCTTGGATGAACTTACCAGTTGATTACTGCTACTACTTCTGGGGATGGAGGGATGTACATGGAAAATTGAAGTCCAAATATGGCTGTGACATGAGTAATTAGTAAATAAAATAAAGATGGAAGAGTAATATCATATCATACATACATATACCAAATGTGAATTGAATTGTTTTGTGTTAGATTTGTCTGTTTTCAGGGAGGGGTAAAGAGAGAATGGAGGAAACAGAGGCTTAGAGGGAGGAATCAGGGATGTGTTTGTGTCTTTGAATTCTCTGTTTTTGAGTACACATTTGAGTGAAGATAGCAAGAATGCAGATGTAATAATGATGATAGTGCTGATATATCTGATAGATACACTGTGTAAGACAACATTGCTTTGATGCTTTCAAAGAATCAGAAACTGAATCTTTCTCTGATACTAGTAAAAGTTTTGCATTTGATCTGCAGGTTTGTAATCTTGTTCTCAGATGTACATGGTTGGTTTGTCTTTGTCATGTTGTTATCAACTGTTCCTGTTGAGAAAAAAAAACTGTTCCTGTTGAGAAAGTTTGACGTTTGTGATCGCATATTGCGCAGAGTAGTTTGAGAATAGAACAGTTACGGACTCACTAATATCTAATTCTACTAGGGCGAGTTCATCGTTACTACTGCTCTCTTTCAAACAAGCAAGAAATAGTAGAAGGCTCCATTAGTATTGGAAGTAGTTTGAGGTCGGAGCTTTCACTATACATGCTGCGATTTTTTTACTACAGTTTTTGTTTGCATTTGTCCCTAACCAACAACCGGATACTCATCCTACTTGTGAGGCGTAGACATCACTGAAGTCATGATCAGGTGTGTATATATGTATGTCTCATTTTTAGACTTGACTACTTGTGGTGATGGTTGGTGTTTGTATCATCATGGTACAAGGATGGGGACTGACTATATATATATATATATATATATATATATATATATATATATATATATATATATATATATTCTAAAGTAGGTATAAATATGTAAGCAGCAATTGGCGAAGGGAATTAAACAAAGTATGCTTGTGATTCAGCTTGGGAGAGTTTGGTGGGGTGATTGATCACGCCAGTTGAAACATGAAAGGGGCTTTTTTAAAAATTGCTGATGCTGGGGGGTGTTTTATTTAATTTTACTCAACCACCGTCTGGTGAAACAAAGGCAACCTTAAGTTCACGTCACCAAATTCGTTATGAGTAGAGAGGGGGTTCCTTTTCTCCAGCTCAGTGATGTTCCTCTCAAGACTCAAGTCACAAACAATTAGTAGTTGGATAGTCATATCTGTGTGCTACTCAGTGTCTTTGGCCCCTGAAGAAACAACTCCTCTAAAATGTGTCTGTGTAATTCTAGAGGTATGGTAGCCGAATGAAGTGTCAAGCTGTTTTTTCAAGGGTTTGTTGAAGAGCAAATATCTCTAGAGGCTTCATATGTTAGTCATGGTTAATTGTCATGCAGGGAATAAGTTATGATGATGCTGAGCAACAATTTGTACACCATAATTATGACGTGGTAGCTCATAGTCGCTACTCTTTCGCGTGCTGGGTAAACCACATTTCTAGTGCAATACTCTGCAAATCACTCCAGAAAGATGACCAGCGTGAGAAAATGTGAACTTGCAGGCTCGCAATTAAGAGGACCAATAAGCAACCCTTAATCCGAAGTTTAAATGAAGACCTACAGATACCTAAAGACTTACGCAGACAAGTCCGCAACATCCCGAAGGGCTTCGTACACCATATTTGTCATAATGTAGTAGTCACCAAACATGAAATTGACCACAATTCTAGTGTATGCATGAAGTAATGTCTATTAATTTGGGCCTGTCTGGACTAGCCATTAGAGCACAAAGGCTTGTGAAGCCATTGCTGATTCATTTTGGGGACAACGTGAGCCCAACCCATACAGAGTTCTTATCAGTTGTGAATATATTGGGGGCCTATAGCATGGGTCATATAGAACTACTCAAACCTCCATTCAGTTTGAGTGGGCCTATAAATTTTCTTCTTCTTGATAAAGCCTTGTCTCTATACTTTGGCTATGGTTGAACCGCAAACCAGTCCTTCTGTTTCGCCAAGTTTTTTTTAGTGCATTACTCATTGGACTTTAACTCAGGTGATTTGATTAGCAAAACGATCCAGGATTTACTCTATAATAATGAAAAGATTACCACATTCTTGTATCGTTTTGATAACGAAATCACATGGTCAAAGCGACCCCCAAAAATTCAACTAATTTGGCAAATGTAATACTTTGACATGGTGGCACACATTTCTCTCTCATTATTCAAAAGGCATAATGAAAATCATAATCTATGCTTCCTAGGTAACTTTGATCCCCAATCATGCTGAATAAAGACACCTTATAGCTTTGCTCCTAATAAAATATAAAAAATCTTGTTCAAAAAAATATATAGATTGAGAATTTTCTTCTTTTTTGACTGGATTAAGAACTTCAATTCATCGAAGATAGGATTGAGAACTTCAATTCATATAAGATATGACACGTAGTTTTCATCAATCTACCACTCATCTGCCAAATGTAGCATTTTGTTTGACACATAAGAATGGAGCATTTTGTTTGACAAAGATATTGCCTAAACCACCTTTTTTTCCCAGAATATACGTGCGATAGCCTAGACTAGATGTGTTTTTCTACTTCTTCCCACAGCGATGTAAAACTTTTCTTTCCTCAGTTTTCAGACATTGCTTACATGAACTATTCATACAATTATCACAAATGCACTTCTTTAGTTTGTAGTTTCAGCTGACAAGATGGATACAGCATACACAAATAAAAGGCATTGACAAGTACCATTGTAACACAAATAAAAGCAACATCACATCCCCACAATTTGGCAACAGTACCTCTATCAATTCCGCGCAGGACACGCGAGAATGCCACTAAAGTAACCACGAGTCCACGACTTGTATTTTCTACTATTGTAAATGGTAAAGCGAATAAAGGCATCCCAATCTCTTGAACCAAAAGTGATGCTTCCACACCATTCATGAAAGAAGAGGGGCACCATTACATTCCCCCCAACCAATCACTAGGCATCAAGTATATACTGCTATCACTCTCTTATTCCAACTAGTGAGTTCTGTTATGTTCTGTCCACTATAAACGACGAAATACCAGTAAGCTCTAGCCTTTGGAGTTCATCCTCCAAATGAGGAGAGAATGCAAGCTGAAAACCTTATCATTCATTCAATCTAATGTATGCTGTTGTAGTTCAATTTGATCCATTATTTTCTTCTCCTTCAAATCTTCTTAGTTATGGTAGGATAAATACCATGCACGATAACTCTTACGATCCTAGCATTTCACGCCATTGATCTCCACTTAGCCTGATTTTGGGAAATTAGGTTTTGTCTGTTGTAGTCCTGCAAAACATGTCGGAACACTTAATAATTCTTGAGGAGGCAAATTAGCAGTGGAAGTACTAGTACAAGCACCAAAATCATAAATTTCCATGTTATTACGCATACAAACAGATCAAATGACAAACGACATACATGTACAATTTTCCAGTTAGAAGAATACAGCAGAGAGGAAAAACTTCCGGATCAAAATCAGTGAGGTGATTGTAGATTTATGAATGAAGAGTGTATAGTGGGAGATGTAGGTTTATTACTTGAAGAGAAAAAAAAAAAACACGTTCTATTCTAGTGAAATTCTTATGGAAAAGGAGTTGCAAATAACGAAGTAAACCCAGAATAGTCACAAATTTGTCATGACAATCCTGAAAGAGGACCGGGCTAAAGTGCAACTGAGTGCAAAGTTTTGGGGTTCTTTTCTGGCAATTGAAAATAAGATAAAGTAGGATAAGTGTAGGTAGATGGTCCAAATTTGCTCTGCTCTAATGGCAAGTGCCAACTTTCAGGATAAAAAGTAGTGCCAACTTTGGAAAGGTTCTCATAACTGTTGGGTTGAATACTAAAAGCCATGCTTTTTGTATTGGATTATATGAATTTGATATTTATGAGAATGGTTTTGGGCAATGTTTTTGCATTATATTATTATTGTGCATAGTTGTCTATTGTTCTGCATAGTAGAAGATCTGGTGTGTAGAGTATAGCTTACACACAGAAGATCGTATCTTCGGTTCTTGTGGAATGAAAGTTGTGAGTTCACAATCTAGATGGAATTAGACAAACCATCGGAACGATTGTAGCACATTGTTTTAGTAGGTCTGTCTTGGCTACAGGAAACAGTATGGTTCATACTATAGTTTCAACTCAATGTGCTAGTATACTTTGTGTATATTGAACAGGACCAAGTTGAGATCATTGTCTTTGTACTGACATAATAAGACAAGCTATGTCTCATGGTTATTATGATTACTTATGCTCTTAATCCTTAGATAGTCAATGTGCACATGTATTTAGTAGTTATTGCTTTGACAAGTCAAGTGAGTGAGATTCCTATGGAGTCAATAGCCTCGGTGAGTTGGGTAATACTATTGAGTCCATGGTGTAGATTGATATATCGAAGGAATCCATGTCCCGGTTATGGGATTGATGATATCCCCTTGATGAAGCTTATAAGTTTTGATTATGCCAAACCCTGCAGGTAGATTACTTGGTAATCTGGACATATCAAATAAGTTAAGTGGTAAGGATCAAGGAATTGGGAAGAGGTCGATTAAATGAATTAGTCAGTAATTAATTTAATCGACGGATATCTGTAATCTTAACATGGGGAGATAATAAGTATTTAATAACAGGAGCTCGAAATATTAGTTTTTGAGAATATGGACAGGAGTGCAATAACAGTTATTTAGTGGTACTAACTGTTATTAACTTTATTCGGACTAGGTTCGGGTGGAACCAGAAGTTCTGATAAAGTTAGGAGCCTGATTCGTATTTTCTCCTCCAGGTCCCTCCCGTAGCCTATATAAGTTTCCTTAGCCTTCAGAATTCGGAAGCTTAAGATACACACCGAAATCTAGGGTTTCGAGAGTGAGAGCAATTCGTCTGGAGGCCAAGAAGGATTCTGGAAGCAGCAAGCCCACACTTGCATCCAGGAGGAACTTCAGGAATACGGGAGAAGATCCGGAGTGTTCAGACCTACATCAGATAGCTTGGACGCAGGTATGAACCCTAATTCCGCCTAGTAGGGTTTCTAGCGTTCATGTTGAAACAAGTTTTAATCGGTATAGCAGACATGCAATCGAACTGGTCCAGGGATTCGCCTCCCTTCAATTGGTATCAGAGCCCCGTTCGACTCTGCATATCTGCTATACATCCATGTTGTCCAATAATCGAACCGGCTATGCATGTTAGAGTAGGAAGATCGCGATGTCTAACTCTGTTTTGCAGATTGAATCGTGTCCTGTTATTATGGTCATACTGTTTGATGTATGTGGTTTGATTTGGTTTTGGTTCCCTCGCTGTTTTTCGTGGATGAAAAATATTTGTAAACTTATGTAATAGTAAACCCTAGGTTCTCTTATTCCAGTATTAGATGAACGTGTGAGCTCTTTGGTGGCATTGAAAATCTGTAGCAGTCTCTGGTACTCTGTTACAGATTGATTTGCGGAATCCATAGAGACTAGGGTTACTGTAATATTAGTGGAGACAGAAGGACGAAAGATTGCAGATCGTCAAGTTTTCCACAGTGACGGCATGGCGTTTTTCGGAAAAAGTTTTTCGGCGACCTTACCGGGAAGGTCGATCCCCGTGTCGCTGGGTCAGATGGGTCTTGCTGACCCGACTAAAGAAGCTCCGACCATAATAGCAGGGCTGTGTGTGGTTGAATGCTTATTACATGTTTGATTGTATCTATGTGTATGATTATTCTGAATGCTTGCATTTTAATCATGGACAACATGGATATATAAATTTAATTTGTATTAAATTGTTCAAACAACTAAGTGGGAGAGGGATTCTAGTGCTTATAGATCCCGCGGTCTCCATCATTGATTTATAAGTGATGTAGTTGGTTTTGTGTGTTAGCCTTGAAGTTAACCTTCTTATCGAACATAACCACTACAGTATCACTGGTATAAATTCCTATAAGGATACTTCTAATAATTACTGTTTATGTGTCATCTCTCCATCTGAGAGGCATGTAATGGGGTAATGGGTTAGAAGTAAAATGATGGTATACACTTAGATGTAAGTTATAGTATCCTCCCCATCGGAGTCACTGCTATGGCTTGCAGGACCAAAGGTACCATGTCTAACTATAGAATGAATGGTAGACGTCCACCCATCGTGGCATACTATTTTTATGTGTGTTAGACTACTGGTGGTTTACATTGCCCTTATATGTTTTATTTACATGATTCTCAGGTTCAAAATGTCGAACTCATTCAACCCACTATCTATTCTCTTGAATCAAAACAAACTCACTGGATCAAACTATATTGATTGGAAGAGGAATTTGAATATTGTGCTAACTGCTGAGGATTACAAATTTGTGCTTCTTGAGGATTGTCCTGCAGAACCTCTAGAAGGGGCTTCTGAGGAAGAAGCCAAGCCTTATAAGAGGTGGCAGAAAGCCGATCAGATGGCTAAATGCTACATATTAGGCTCCATGTCTAATGTGTTGCAGCATCAGCATGAGAACATGGGCTCTGCCCTTGAGATCATGGAGAACCTCAAAGAGATGTTTGGGGATCAGGATCGTGCTGCCAGGCAGGTTGCTATGAAAAACCTCATGAACACAAAAATGGTTGAAGGATCCTCTGTAAGGGATCATGTTCTGAAGATGATAAGTCTTCTAGGTGAACTAGAGATCCTTGGAGCTGTAATCGATGAGGAAACTCAGGTCGATATCGTGCTCATGACGCTGTCTGATTCATTTAACAGTTTTCGGCTAAATTATAATATGAACAAAAAGACTTATTCTTTAGCCGAATTGTTAAAGGAGCTTCAAGCAGCTGAGGGACTCCTACAGAAACCGGTTAATGTAATGGTGGCTGAAAAGGCTTCTGCTTCTAACCCTAGGGCTAAGAAGAAGAAGAAAGTTGCACAAGCAGTAGTTCCGAAGGTTGCTCCGGCACCTCAAGGAATAGCTCGTGGGCCACAGCAAGCACTTGCTCCTCAGGGGACATTGGGAAAGCCGAAAGGCAAGTGTTTCCTCTGTAACCAGAGAGGGCATTGGAAGAAGCAATGTCCAAAGTTCCTGACTCGTCCAATCCAGAACAACTCAGGTATATCTCTTTCACTAATAGTTGAATCATGTTTAGCGGTTCGATCTACTAGAACCTGGTGTGTAGATTCGGGAGCCACTGACCATGTCTGCAATTCATTGCAGGGGTTCCAGGAAACCAGACAGCTTAGTGATGGCGAGATTTATCTACACTTGGGCAACACGAATAAAGTAGCTGCAGTTGCAATAGGAATTTGTTTCTTACATTTTGGGAATGATAGGATTTTAGTTTTGAAAGATTGTCTTTATGTACCTTCCATTAGAAGGAATTTGATTTCAGTTTCTAAGTTGGTTAAGAATGAATATTCAGTTTATTTTAATGACTCTGTGGTTATTAAGAAAAATAAACGTTTTATTTGTTCTGGTACATTGGTGGATGG
Source organism: Linanthus parryae (assembly GCA_023055425.1). Taxonomy (NCBI): domain Eukaryota; kingdom Viridiplantae; phylum Streptophyta; class Magnoliopsida; order Ericales; family Polemoniaceae; genus Linanthus; species Linanthus parryae. The sequence continues at coordinate 67,232,537 of JALGPY010000007.1, read as the reverse complement.
TCTTTACATTATAAATCCTGAGACTCCCATAGCGCAGCTATATGAACTGAATAACTCGGATAGCTTACCTAAAAAGAGAAAGGAACCTTGCGAGATAAACCAAACATATCTTTGGCATTTACGACTTGGTCATATCAATATAAACAGAATACAAAGGCTGGTTCAGAATGGACCATTAGGTTCATTAAAAGTGGAGGCACTACCAGCATGTGAGTCATGTTTAGAAGGTAAGATGACCAAGAGGCCATTTTTGGCGAAGGGTAATAGGGCCAAAGAACTGTTGGAGCTTATCCATTCAGATGTTTGTGGACCAATGAATGTCCAAGCGAGGGGAGGTTTTGAGTATTTCATTACTTTTATTGATGATTACTCAAGATATGGATATATTTATTTGATGCGGCATAAGTCTGAGGCCTTTGAGAAATTTAAAAATTTTAAGGCAGAATCAGAGAAGCGTCTAGGAAAATATATCAAGTCATTTCGATCTGATCGAGGTGGCGAGTACCTCTTGGGACAATTCAGGGATTACTTGGAGGAACAAGGGATTCAATCCCAGTTGTCTGCTCCAGGTACGCCACAACAGAATGGTGTGGCAGAGCGAAGGAATAGGACTCTTTTAGAAATGGTGAGATCCATGATGAGTTATTCAGATTTACCAATTTCTTTTTGGGGGCATGCTTTAGAGACAGCTGCATATATTCTGAACTTGGTTCCGTCTAAGTCAGTACCAACTACACCCACAGAACTTTGGACTGGGCGCAAGCCTAGTCTACGGCATGTTCGGATTTGGGGTAGTCCAGCACATGTGCTGAAGGGGAACGCAAGTAAGTTGGAATCAAGGACAGAAGTATGTGTCTTTGTAGGATACCCGAAAGGAACAAAGGGTGGTTTATTTTATAGTCCGAAGGATCAGAAAGTCATTGTTAGCACCAATGCGAGATTCTTAGAGGAAGACTATATTATGGATCACAAGCCTAAAAGTAAAATTGTTCTGGAAGAAATGCGAGGAAATCAAGTAGTCCAAGGTCATGATATACCAACTGTACAAGAAGAAATACCACAAGAAAATGATATCGACATTCAACTACCTTTGGGTGGTTGGAGAAATGTAGATACTCGTGATACACAACAAAATAGTGTTGACATCCCACCGCAAGAGGGCAGTGGGGGAAATGACAATACTAGTGATCCACAAGATAGTAGTGACATTCCGCCGCAACCAAGCAGTGGGGAAAATGTTACTACTAGTGAACCACAAGTACAGCCTCGTCGTAGTGGGAGGGTTTCTCGTAAACCAGACAGATACATGTACTTGGGAGAGTCTTTTGACAAGGTCCCTGATGAACATGATACTGATCCCAGTAACTATAATGAAGCTGTTGGAAGTACGGATGCGGAAAAGTGGAAAAAGGCTATGATTTCTGAGATGGAGTCTATGTACTCCAATCAGGTCTGGGACCTTGTAGATCCAACAGATGGGGTAAAACCCATCGGTTGTAAGTGGATTTACAAGAAAAAGAGAGGGGTAGACGGGAAGGTTGAAACCTTCAAAGCAAGGCTTGTTGCGAAAGGTTTTACTCAGAAAGAAGGGATCGACTATGAGGAAACTTTTTCGCCAGTAGCCATGATTAAGTCTATCAGGATTCTCTTGTCCATTGCGGCTCATTTTGATTACGAAATTTGGCAAATGGATGTCAAGACAGCTTTCCTTAATGGAAGTCTTGATGAGTGCATTTATATGATGCAACCAGAAGGATTCGTAGCTAAGGGCCAGGAGCACAAGTTGTGCAAGCTTAAGAGGTCTATTTATGGACTTAAGCAGGCATCTAGATCATGGAACATCCGTTTTGATCAGGCAATCAAATCTTTTGGTTTTGATCAATGTCCGGATGAGCCGTGTGTGTACAAGAAGTGTAAAGAAAACGTTGTGGTATTCTTGATACTTTACGTTGATGATATATTGCTCATTGGAAACAATGTGGGTGTATTATCTAGTGTGCGGGTATGGTTATCAAGTCAATTTGATATGAAAGACTTGGGAGAAGCAGCATACGTTCTAGGGATCAAGCTTATGCGAGATCGGAAAAATAGGATGTTGGGCTTGTCACAAGCCAATTATATTGATACTATTCTTGCAAGGTTTAGCATGCAGGATTCCAAGAAAGGGTTGATCCCTTTCAGACATGGAATCAGTCTATCTAAGGATCAGTGTCCTAAAACACCTGATGAGATAGAAAGTATGAAAGCAGTTCCTTATGCTTCTGCAGTAGGAAGCCTCATGTATGCGATGTTATGTACTAGACCAGATATTTGCTTTGCTGTTGGCATGGTTAGTAGATATCAGTCTAACCCTGGCAGAGAACATTGGACTGCGGTAAAACATATATTGAAGTACCTGAAAAGGACTCGAGACTATATGTTGGTTTACCATGAAAATAGTCTTGTACCCATCGGGTACACAGACTCAGATTTTCAGTCAGATAGGGATTCCAGGAAGTCTACCTCTGGATATGTTTTCACATTAGGAGGTGGAGCCATTAGTTGGAGGAGCATCAAGCAATCTTGTATTGCTGATTCCACCATGGAAGCTGAATATGTGGCTGCTTCTGAAGCTGCTAAGGAAGCTGTTTGGCTCAGAAACTTTCTAATGGATCTTGGAGTGGTACCGAGTGCACAGCCGGCTATGACACTTTATTGCGATAATAGCGGCGCGGTTGCAAACTCAAGGGAACCAAGAGCTCACAAGAAAGGAAAACACATAGAGCGTAAGTATCATTTGATTAGAGAAATCGTGCACAGAGGTGATGTGGCAGTGATGAAGATTGCATCAGCGGATAACCTGGCAGACCCATTTACGAAGTGTTTGACAGCTAAGGCTTTTGATGGTCACGTAGAGGGAATGGGTTTGAGGTGTGTTGCTGCATGGCTTTGAGTCTTAGTGGGAGATTGTTGGGTTGAATACTAAAAGCCATGCTTTTTGTATTGGATTATATGAATTTGATATTTATGAGAATGGTTTTGGGCAATGTTTTTGCATTATATTATTATTGTGCATAGTTGTCTATTGTTCTGCATAGTAGAAGATCTGGTGTGTAGAGTATAGCTTACACACAGAAGATCGTATCTTCGGTTCTTGTGGAATGAAAGTTGTGAGTTCACAATCTAGATGGAATTAGACAAACCATCGGAACGATTGTAGCACATTGTTTTAGTAGGTCTGTCTTGGCTACAGGAAACAGTATGGTTCATACTATAGTTTCAACTCAATGTGCTAGTATACTTTGTGTATATTGAACAGGACCAAGTTGAGATCATTGTCTTTGTACTGACATAATAAGACAAGCTATGTCTCATGGTTATTATGATTACTTATGCTCTTAATCCTTAGATAGTCAATGTGCACATGTATTTAGTAGTTATTGCTTTGACAAGTCAAGTGAGTGAGATTCCTATGGAGTCAATAGCCTCGGTGAGTTGGGTAATACTATTGAGTCCATGGTGTAGATTGATATATCGAAGGAATCCATGTCCCGGTTATGGGATTGATGATATCCCCTTGATGAAGCTTATAAGTTTTGATTATGCCAAACCCTGCAGGTAGATTACTTGGTAATCTGGACATATCAAATAAGTTAAGTGGTAAGGATCAAGGAATTGGGAAGAGGTCGATTAAATGAATTAGTCAGTAATTAATTTAATCGACGGATATCTGTAATCTTAACATGGGGAGATAATAAGTATTTAATAACAGGAGCTCGAAATATTAGTTTTTGAGAATATGGACAGGAGTGCAATAACAGTTATTTAGTGGTACTAACTGTTATTAACTTTATTCGGACTAGGTTCGGGTGGAACCAGAAGTTCTGATAAAGTTAGGAGCCTGATTCGTATTTTCTCCTCCAGGTCCCTCCCGTAGCCTATATAAGTTTCCTTAGCCTTCAGAATTCGGAAGCTTAAGATACACACCGAAATCTAGGGTTTCGAGAGTGAGAGCAATTCGTCTGGAGGCCAAGAAGGATTCTGGAAGCAGCAAGCCCACACTTGCATCCAGGAGGAACTTCAGGAATACGGGAGAAGATCCGGAGTGTTCAGACCTACATCAGATAGCTTGGACGCAGGTATGAACCCTAATTCCGCCTAGTAGGGTTTCTAGCGTTCATGTTGAAACAAGTTTTAATCGGTATAGCAGACATGCAATCGAACTGGTCCAGGGATTCGCCTCCCTTCAATAACTTGTTGGAAAGTGATCTATACAAAGGCAACAAGAATATAAAAATGGTGATGAAGCTATAGGGTGGTGGCACGTGGACAGAATAGTGCTATCATAGGTCACCCCATTCAGACATTCTAGCAGAGAGGAAAGACTAGATAAAAATGCATATTAGCAACTAGAAGCATGGAGAGAAAATAAATTAGGAAACCCCTTTATCTCTCTGTCCCTTCGATATCCAGAAAACATGTCAATCAAATCCTAGAAGCTAAAATGGTATGTAGCGTTACCTTTAAGGAGAGTAGCCAAAGTATATTATTACGCACAGACAAAACAGACAGAGTCCCAATGTGGAGCAAACAACGATTCTCAACATCTAGTACTGTAAGATTATAAGAAAAAAGGAGTAAAACAGATTGTGGAAGCTTGTTTAACATGAGAATAAGGCCCTCCCTGCTCCAAGACCAAATGTTATGTGTAGTAAAGCCAGATTAGCCTTCCTACCTTGTTCTAAGTACTCCTTAGATGAATGACATGCATTGTGGTTCAATCATCAATTATGATACGAAGCCTGTGCTGCAAAAGAATCTAGAAGCTACTCATTTTATGGAGTTGCTAGCGACACGTGTATGGCGCGTTACCGTAAATTTCTCCGAACATAAAGATCTCTAGACTATTCCAGCTTCATATCGGATTTATTATTGTTCAGATTCTGATTCTAATTGGACATGTCGAATAAGAATTCTATGGTGATTGTGGGAAACTAGTCGACTACCAGCATTTTCGAACATAAGAGTCTAATGAACCTTTATTAAGCTTTGGTAATGAGATAATATGGACAATTAAGGGCAGCCATTAGAGAAAGCCTGAAGTGTTTAGTAAAAGTGTATGAAAATGCATGCATTTCATAAAGCTGGGTAACTCAATGTTGGCCTATAAATAGAGGGGCTGAGCAAGAACATGTATAGCTCATCCAAGGAAGTTGCAGTTATTACAGGAGTCTGGCTGTGTTTGTGTCTCTGTCTGCGTTGAGAGAGGAGGTAGTATAGGTGATGTTGACAGAAGATAGAGGGCACAGATGGGGTGGGAGTGCATGAAGAGCATGCATTTCACTGTTTGTGCTCTCTAGTCTTCTGTCATCACCATTCAGCCCCTCTCACTCGTCCTTCCTGTTTAATTCATGTAAAATTCAACCATTCCTGTTTTTTTTTTTTTTTTTTTTTTTTTTTTTTACACTCTTAATGGTGTTCCTGACTTTCATGTTTTCAGGGTACGAATAGGGAAGGGAAGAGTGGTGGTGTTGACAGAAGATAGAGGGCACAGATGACTAAGTGCATGGAGTCTCTGCATCTCACTCCTTTGTGCTCTCTATTCTTCTGTCATCACCCTCAACTTGTCTCTCTCGTATCGACAATTTCTTCTCATAATCAATACAGTACTTAGCTTTTGGTTGTCTACTGAACTTTTCTTCCATGATCCATAGTGCAGAATTCATGCTTTGGAGGGAGAGGAATTGGAGGGTAGTCCCAAACTCCTCATTCATTTCTAGGCTTTGTCTTCCTCTTCTTCGTTCATCGAGTACCAGACATGTTCATCGAAACACAGATTAGTTGGAACAGATATTTAATGGAGTATTTTTTTTTAAATATCTTCAGCTTACTCTACAACAGAATCTGTCTGTTAGAGCTTATGTTGGGCTTTATCTTTACCGAAGTTGGTTTTTTGGTTCAGCTTGGGGTGAGGGAATAGAGTTTTCATATCATTACCATGAAGATTGATTCATGAAGCCGGCGAGAAAGAGGCCCTTTGAGCTCGTCAAGTGTGCTTCTCTTTTTACCTTCTATCTATGAGGAGGTTTTCTACCTTGCAGATAAAAGCGGTTCAAATTTCTCAACAGCTTACAAATAATAGTCTTGCAATGAATTAATCCTTCAATAATTTTTCTATAACATACAGAGGGAGTTTATGTATTAATTCTGTTTAACTATATATTTTCCTAGCTCAAATAACTTTTATAGCACTAAAACTGATCCTAAACAGGGTTCCTATGCCAAAACCCATGAAGAGTGTCAAAGGTTGCTGAGCAGATGAGACTGAGAAGATGCAGTTGCAACTCCTGATCAAACTACCAAAGGAGGACAGGATGCGCTATCAAGAAAAGAACTTCCATTCGAAGTTCCTGAAGAATGGATAAGGAGAATGCTTGTACTGTATGTTCTCACAGCTTTCGTAGCCTCAGAGAAGAGGAAAAAAAATCCGATATTTTTTTTTTTACTTTTATTTAGGGAAACTTTTGTGAGTATTCAAGTACTTATTGACCAAAAATAAGTATTTGGCACATAATACATTTAATACGAGTTCATTATCTTTGTGACTAACCTAAATCAATATCTTTGTGGTTAACCCTACGACAAGAATTCTTGTGTTGGGAATGTGTTATTCGAACAGTCATACATAACGCAATTGTTTCTAGCACAGCAGGAAAACTAGACATAAGAAACAGCAATCGCCGATATACTGGCAATTTACACAGGGAGGCCAAAAACAAGTTCAAATACTTCACTGCCATAATATTAGGTAGTCTAAATACAAACCAGACATATTAACATATACATACTGAAACACATTTTGAATAAAATTGAAGTAGTGATTCTTTATATACAACAACACACAAACTCAGACAAAATGACATTCTCAGCTTACCTTGGTAATTCAGTTGCTACTGAGCAGGAAAAGAGTCAGAAAGAGCAACTTGGTTGTTTACGGAACCATATTTCTTTGCTGCTTCTCCAATCACGACCATAAACACCACTATCATGTAATACAATTTCCACCGCGGGTAATACGTGTCTGCAGCAGCAATAGGTATAGAAATTAATTATTTCTGACATGCAAACACAAAAGATATAGTAATAGGGAAGGAGATGTTAATCCAGGATGTACTTTAGGATTAGTCCCTAATGGAGTTGAACACCCAGATAAATTTGATGCCAAGCTTGCCTGTGAGGACTCAAAATCTGTGATTTCTAGATTAACTATAAGGGTAATGAGTTTGTGGAAAACATGGAGTTGATTGGTTCTTAAAATGCAACCAACCCTACCTATTAGGGATCAAAATATCCGACCATTTTTTTTTTCTTTTATATTCTGGGAACACTTGGCCTGCATTTTTCTGCCTCGTTTAGCCCGGAGTCTAAACTTAGTCTATAGGAAGAACCAAATAAAAACGTCTTTACCTTAGATAGTAAAAGGAGGCAAGGAACTGAAGTGTCTCTAGAAGGATATAGGTGCTGAAGGATCGTAGCTATTATTGCTCAATCAACTATGAAACAGAGATGAAGGGTGAGCACTATGCAAGTTCAAAACTAAGAAAGTTGCCGGCACTTAGAGTTAAGATTTCAGCACCGGCTGTGATAGGGTCAATGATAGAAACCTAAGCTTATAAAACCCGTTAGTTCATAATGATACGGTATTTCATTTGTTTCTAATAAGCGTAGAGTGTCTTAAGGAACATCTAAATCCGTAAACCATGCTCTCTCATGAGCATAAAATTGCCATGACTCCAGGTAAGCAATGCTGAAGATTAGACAAATCAAATTTACTCATGCCAGAACACCCATTTCACCGTCTTCAAAGGGATAATATATCATTTTCCCATGACAATTGCAACAATCATAAAATGACAGAATTAGAAGCAAACAAACTATCTGTAATTGGTTGAAGCAACATAGGCTAATAATCATCACATTTAGTGCAACGTCATAAAAAAAAGGAGACGAAGTGTGTTACAATAGCAAAAAACAATTGACATCCTTTCGCATGAGCGGTACCATGCAAATAACATATATATTTCAGTCTCCTAAAAGAGTGATTTACGTCCTGCACAAGGCCTGTAATAGTTGAATACCAGATCCCCACAGTAAACACAAGACAGAACAGTATGCCTAAACTCACAGCTGTATCACTTCCAAATTAATAGCTATTACATGGCAACTACTGCATCCCAAACACCAGAAGATGATTGTATTTTACTGGAAGAAGATGTCTTAATATTGGATCAGAAAACACATCCCACATTAGTTATTGAGATATTCGATCTTTTTTTCTTTATAGCAGCAAATAACTTCTGGGTTTCTTCAACACTTACCCCAAACAAAGAAAGTTTAGTGTTAATCTCCCCGCTTATTATCTCAATACATTCTAGGATATTCCAATGGCCAAAGACCTTGCCCCCGCTTAATTTCCAGGCAAAATAACCTTCAGTTCTTGTAACTTTCCAGAATTACTAATCTCCTGGACTCATCGGACTATTATTTAGTGGTCCAGGCTGGCAGTGGTGAGTCTAAATAAGGCTCAATTACACTGTTGGTACCCGAGTTCTTCTTCTGAATACACTTTGGTATCCACTCATCATCGATGATGCCGTCTAACCTTCATCAAAATCTATTTGCTTTTATTAAAAGTAACATTTTGCCTACAAAAAATTCTCTTCTAAACAGAGAAACAAATTCAGCAGGGTGATACAATCAGCTGGAAGATTTTCAGTAAGTTTAAAATAATTATCAGGAAGATTCTCTGTGTGCAAAATTATGTGATATACATGAAATAAGAAAACAGCAATCACAAAGATTCAATCAAGAAGATTACGTGCTGAGCTATGTAGCACTGAAATGGGGACAAGACGAAACGGGGATGCCAAAATGGCAAATTTTCAAATTGCGGGGACAAAACACAGGGGGGACAGCAATATTTTATATATTTCTATATGCCATGCTTATTTTAGATGGGTACAATAAATTTCCTAGTTTTGTAAAAAAAAAAAAAAAAATGGAGTTCCTTACAGTTTTAAAAAGAACAATGGGTTGGTTGTAAATTGAAGTATTTATATCTGTTCAAATTTAAAACAAACGGATTCCATCGGCAAACCAGTCGCACAACTCTCTGAACCACGCTGGAAGAAGAAAACTGAGAATAATGCAGCTTCTCTACGGCTAGGATTCATTTAGTCAATCTGATTTCAGATGAGATTTGAAGTAGATACCTCATTGTAGAGAGAACTGTTTCCATAATAAAAGGGAACCGCATTCCCTCAATATTTCCAGCAAGTTCCCGGCGTGATTTAATTACAGAAAATCCAGATGGCACCCCGGGGACGTTTCCCGAGGTCCTCCGAATGGATAGTTTACCCTGCATGGGGTTCCCCTGCATCAGGTGCTGAGAAAATCTTTAGATTCTTCTACAGCTCCGTGTATGATTTTCCTCAAATCATTCTGCTACTTCCTTCGATCTTCAATCATGTACAGAGAAAGTATCTACATAAATGAAGGCATTACCAGCCTTCTCTCAACACAATAGAGAGAAGCCATTTTTCATTTTATCTTTTTTTTTTAAACAACTACTTACAAGGGAAATGAAGTAAGGGAAATTGTTTTACTTCTCAAGGAGTATCAGGTTAAATTGCAAGTGCAAAGATTCAAGTTCTATTTTGGCACAAGAAACGAAAAAATATATGAGAAGTAAATATCATTGGTCCAAATTTTATTTGTTCTAGGAAAATACCAACGTCTGTGATAAAAAGTAGTGCCAACTTTGGAAAGATTCCCCATCACTTGTTTGAAGATAACATACAAGAAATATAAATGGTGCTGCAGCTATAGGGTTGTGACAGGTGGAAAGATGAGTGCTATCTCAGGTCACCCCCATTTCAGGCATTCTGAAAGGGAGAGAGGGAGTAGATAACCTGCATTCTGACAACTAGAAGCATTGAAGAGAAGAAGCTTTAAAAATGCTTGATCTTTCTATCTTTTCAATATCCAGAAAACATGCAAAGAAAATACTGAAGGCCAAAGTCTGATAATCAACATTGTGACTGGTTAAGAAATGAACATGTAAACACCAATAGCACTACCAAGATTCAATGTACATATTTCAAATATAGAGTAATATTAAAACTGATTGGGAACCTATATGCCTGCTTTTGAATCTAAATGTTAGGTTTAATAAGCCAAATTTATCTTCTACTTTTGTTCCGAGTAATCGTAAGAATCAAAGGCGTACATAGAGCTTCAAGTGGTGATGTGAACCCCGTGCTGCGAACGAACCTGGACACTACTCATTTCATGGGCTTGTCAGCGACACGTGTATGGCGCTCTGTGGAAAATTTCTCCAAAGATAAAGGTGTGTCTACACTATTCCAGGATGATGTATGATTTATTGGTTAGATTCTTATTCTAGTTGGTAAAGTCGAATTTCGTTGAATTCTGAGGTGATAGTGGGAAACTAATCTGGTGCCAGCTTACTTTTCCAGCATCGATCCTAATGAACACGCTTTGGACAATTAAGCATAGCCACTAGAGAAAGACGTGTATTTCTTAGTAAAAGTAATACTGAAAATGCATGCATTTCATAATGCTGGACAGCACAATGCTGGTCTATAAATAGAGGGACCGAGGTAGAATAAACATAGCTTAAGCTGCTCAACCATGGAATTTCCATTCATTACATCAGTCTGTGCCTCTTATGTGTTGAGAGAGGAGGTAATATAGGTGGTGTTGACAGAAGATAGAGGGCACAGATGGGGTGGGAGTACATGAAGAGCATGCATTCACTGTTTGTGCTCTCTAGTCTTCTGTCATCACCCATTCAGTCCCTATCACTCGTCCATTCGGTTTAGGTAAAATCACACAAAATTCAAACATTTCTGGTTCTTCACTGTTCCGGTGTTCCTGATAGTCATATTTCTGTGTGCAAATATGGAAGAAAAGAGTGGTGTTGTCGACAGAAGATAGAGGGCACAGATGAGTAAGTGCATGAAATCTCTGCATCTCACTCCTTTGTGCTCTCTATTCTTCTGTCATCACCCTCAACTCTCGTATCTATACTACTACAAGCTTGCGGCAATTTCTTTTCATAATAAATACAGTACTCAACTTCGGCAGTCTATTGAATTTTGCTTCCATGATCCATACTTAGTACAGAATTCATGTTTTGCAGGGAGAGGAATTTTTCTTTCATGATCCATAGTGCAAGACTCGTGTTTGAGGAATAATCCTCAACTCCTAATTCATTGCCAAGAAGTCTATTCTAGTCTTTTTCTTCCTCTTCTTCATTCATCGAGTACCAGACATATGTACCTCAAATTAGTTGGAAGAGATTTCTTTAAGAAGTATTCTTTTTATATCTTTAGTTTACTCTATATTGGAATGTCTGTTACAGCTTATGTGGTGATTCATCGTTTACCGCGATTAGTTCTTCGGGTGGGTGGAGTAGAGTTTCAATTCATTACAAATTTACAATGAAGATTGATTCATGAAGCCAGCCATTGAGCCTCGTCAAGTATTCTCAAATGAAGATTGATTCATTAAAAGTTTACAATGAAGATTGAATTGTTGAGAAAGAGGGCCCTTGAGCCTCGTCAAGTGTGCTTTTTTTATACCATACAAAGTGAGTTCATGTATTTCTTCGGCTAACTATTCATTTTCCTCGTTCAAAATAAGATTTATAGCACTGAAACTGTTTCTAAACTGGGTTCCTACGCCAAAAACCACTAGGATGGGTAAAGGAGGCTGAGTTGACGAGGCTGAGAAGAAGCAATAACTCCTGACCAAACTACCGAAAGAGAATAACTCTCACTAGAATTTCCTGAAGAGAGGATAAGGAGACTTCTTGCACCGTATGATCTCACAGCTGTCATAGCCTCAGAAAAGAGGAGGAACGAAAATCGAATGCATTTTTTGACTTCTATTAATGGAAATTTTCATGAGAACTCTTGTACTTATTGATCAATAAAAGGTATTTGGCACGTAACACATCTACTACTAGTTCATTATTTTTGTGATTAACCTATGACAAGAAATCCAGATGCGTTGAAAATGTTGTTACTCGAACAATCATACGTAACGGAGTTATTCTAGCACAGCAGGAAAACTAGACATAAGAAACAGCAAATGCCGGTATGCTGGAATTTAAAACAATGATGCCAAAAACCCGTTCAAACACTATGCTGCCATATTATTAGGTAGTCTAAATACGAACCAGACATATTACAGTTGAATTGTTAAATAACATTACACCAGTTGAATTGTTATATAAACCATTTTGTATAGTCTATAAAATTGAAGTAATGAATGGTTATATAAAATAACAGTCGCGCTGAAGATTAGAGAGAAAAGATAAATTAATAAAAAAATTCAGATAAAATGACATTCTCAGTTTACCTCGGTTCTACAGTTGCTACTGAGCAGGAAAGGAGACAGAAAAAGCAACCTTGTTGTTTAGCCCTTTAAGGAACCATATTTCTTTAGTGCTTCTCCAATCACAACCATAAAAACCACGTCACGTAAAACAATTTCCATCGCGGTACCACGTGAGATGACCAATATCTGCAGCAGCAATAAAAATGCAACTTAATTATCTCTGAGCAAACACAAAAGATGAAGTAATGGGAAAGGATACATTAATCCAGAAAGTACTTTTGGATTAGGCCCTAATGGAGTCGAACAATCAAATAAATTTGATGTCAACCTTGCCTGTACGGACTATAAAATCTGTGATTTCTATAGATTAACTGTAACGGTAATGAGTTTTGTGGTAAATATGGAGTTGGTTAATTTTTAAAATGCAACAAAATCTACCTGTAAGGGCTCAAAATCTCCAACCCTTTTTTCTTACCTTTTAATTGCTAGGAACACTTGACCTGCATTTATTCTGCCTTGTTTAACCCCTAGTCCGAACTTCTCCTATAGGCAGAACCAAATAAGAACTTATTTACCTTGGATGGTAAAAGGAGGCAAGGAACTGAAGTGTCTCTAGAAGGACAAAGGTGCCGAAGGATCCTAGCTATTGTTCAATCCACTATAAAACAAGGATGAAGGCTGACACTATGCAACTTCAAAACTAAGAAAGCTAGAGACCACTGGTGGTACCTAGATTTGAGACTTCAGAGACTGTACTGTCTACTCAGTCCATAGGGTCAATGATAGAAACCTAAGCTTATAAAACTCATTAGTTCATTATGATACTGTATTTTATTTGTTTCTAATAAGCGTAGACGGAAGATCTAAATCCATAAGTCATGCTCTCTCATGAGCATTAAATTGTTATGACTTGAAATAAGCACTGCTGAAGATTAGATGAATCAAGTAAAATTTACTCAGATGATAATCCATGAGCCATCCGGTGAGGTTAAGACTAGTGGAGAAGCGAGAGGGAGTCAACTAGTTAGTTAGGTCAATGATGTTACTGCCTCAAGCACTAGGCCATAAATTCATGTCAGGACACCCCTTTCCCCTTACTTCAAAGGGATAACATATCATTTTCCGATGACAATTGTTAAAAGGTATAATTATCAGCAAACAAACTGTCCGTTATTGGTTGAAGCAAAGTAAGCTATTAACAATCACATACATTGCAACATCATAAAACAAAGGAGAGCGTGTTACTATAGCAAAAAGTAATTGACGTCCTTTGGCATGAGCTGTAGCACGCATATAACATATGTTTCAGTCTCCTAAAAGAGTGATTTACATCCTGCACAAGGCCTGTAATAGTTGAATACCAGATCCCGATAGGAGATAAAACATATTAATTATCAGTTATTAGACATTTTGACTATTCTACCCCAGGATGTCTTATATATACTTGTGTACCTGATAAACAGAGTTATCAATGAAATACTTCTCTTGACTAAATCTACTCTGTTCATCATGGTATCGGAGGAGCTGGATCCACCCCTCTCGTCCGATCGACACCGCCAACGGGGCCGCTCCTACCCTGATCGAAGCCGAAAGCCGTCGGCATTCTCAAAACCAGTGGCCTCATCTCAATTGCGACGATCTTCACCCGTCGGTCAGTATGTCAACCCTATCCTCAACAACCCTAATCAAGCTCTTATTGTTATTACCCCACATTTCAACACCCATAAACCTATGGATGAGATAGACCTGATTGATTATATTCTTACTGGTCTGACCGAAGTTTATGCTCATGTGGTCGAAGCATCAAGGCTCGTGAAATGGATATTGGGTTCGAGGAGCTGTTTCAAAAACCCAAACACAAGAAATTATCCTTGTCAAAACCCACATGGGGGCTGACCTCTCCACCGCAGCGTCTGCACAAGTGTCGTTCGCCCGACTGGGCGGGGTCAAGGTCGCGGCTGCGAACAGCCCACCCAGACGCCTTCTCCCTTGGGCACTCCCCTCCTGTATTGGCCTCATCCCCCAGGCCATGGCCGAGTGCAGCACATGGTAGTTTCTCGCGTCCCTTCTTGGGATTTTGCCAAGGCTGTGAAGTCCAAGGTCATCACATTCGTCAGTGCCCACAACTTGGGTGGATGTACGTCACTCGTGTTGCTCCAGACTCATGGATATCAGGGCTCTTGACAGTGGCCCAGGGCCACTGCATCTGCCAACCCATCCCCGCCACCTCCAACATGGCTTCTTGACACCAGGCTACCCATCACATTACAGCTGATCTGGATAACTTGCACCAACCCTTGTCAGCATGCAGACGATGTCATGATTGTGGATGTGCCATCCAATCACCCATACTGGTTCAATGTCACTATCCGCTCACTCTCATTCCTTTATACTATCTAATGTTCTTTGTGTCCCGTCTATCAAGAGAAATCTTATTTATGTCTCAAGTAATATTCATAACTGCTGAACTTTTCTATACTGGTTTTGCCTTGAAGGATCGTTTTACGGAGGTGTCCCTTCTGACAGGTCCTCTTAAAGATGTTTATGAGTGGCCTCGTCTCCTCGCTTCCGAGTCTCATCCGTTTCCTACTGCCGGGCACCATCATCTTGGTCATGCTCGTCCTATATGTCAACATCTAGTTTCTAAATCTTCGCTTCCAAGGTGATAGCTCCAGCTTTCAATCATGTAATACGTGCGAGTGCACGAAGAGTCATAAACTAGCGTTTTGAGTCCCATCTTAGGTCCTCTTGGTCACTGGAACGCGTATTTATTATGTCTGGACCTCCCTAGTCTTTTCTCATGATGGATGAAAATATTATGTTATCTTTGTTGATCACATCACCAAACATGTCTGGATTTTCTTTCGGAAGCGCAAGTCTCAAGTACACGACATCTTCCTTCGTTTTCGTACTATTGTCAAAGAATTATTTTCGCTTCCCATCAAAACTCAATTCGAGATACTGGGACGAATATTATGCCCTTGGACTATTTATGTCTGCTCGTGGCATCACTCATCTCACCACTCCCCCCATAAGCCAGAGCACAATGGCTAAGTTGAGCGTCGTCATCATCACATTGTCGAGATGGGCCTTGCGGTCCTTCACCATGCGTTTTCCCTCTGGTCCTATTGGCCTAATGCCTTCTCAACAGCGGCCAACCTCATTAAATAGTCTTCCGAGTCACTCCTGTCATATGATATCGCCTTCGAATCCGTTTTCCGTCAAGTTCCAAACTACTCTAAACTTCGCATCTTTTTGTGTCTATACTATCCATGGATGCGTCCTTAAACCTCCAACAAACTCGATGATCTATCTCTTCCATGTGTGTTTCTTGGCTAATCTCTAACGCAAAGTGCATATCTCTATCTTGATCTTACTTCCCACCGGTTATATGTATCGTGTCATGTCAAATTCATGGAATCTTCTTTTCCCTTTCAGTCACAGAGTTCCTCCACAACGTCGTCTTCTCCCATCTCAGTCTCTGATTGGCTTGACCCGATGACCACCATACTCGCATTGCCCCACTCCTCGGTACCGAATCCCCCATCACTCCCTGCAGCAGCTCAGCTCGTGCCTATCACGGCAGTGACATCCGCTCCTTCAGCCCGGCCTACTCATGCTATGACTACTCAATCTACCCTTAAGCTTAAGTATACCCTATCTTCTACTATTTCTTCAGCTTCTTCTGACATCGAACCAGAGGCACTCAAGGATCCCCGATGGCGATCTGCCATGAATACTAACTTTGAAGTGCTGTAAAATAATTATACCTGGGATAGTGCTTCCCTCTCACACCCACAGTAGTGTTTGATGCAAATGGGTCTTCCATATAAAGCGCCATCCTGATGGCTCTGTTGATCGGTACAAAGCACGGTTAATGGCCAAGGGTTTTCCTTAACGACCGACATTGACTATGCTTGACACATCCAGTCCTGTTGTCAAGCCTGCCACGATTCGTCTCATCCAATCCCTTGTGATACCTCAAGGGCACTTAACGATTTTGGTATTTTGATTCGACGTGGTCCCTCCTCTCTTTATGCATTTTTTTATGCCGATTGGATGGGCAACAAGGACAATTTTTCCTCCCCAACTGGTTACAGTCTATCTTGGAGGCACCCTTGTATCTTGGTGCTCCAAGAAACAGCGAACGATAGCTCATTGTATCATGAGGTTCTCACTCGTACGAAACTTGGGGTGACCACCTCATCTGGACTACTGTCTACTACTCTGACAATATTGGGGCTACTTATCTCTGCTCTAATCCGATCTTCCACTCTCGTATGAAGGATATTGCGCTGGATTTTCATGAGCAAGTTCAGGCTGGCAAATTACATGTAGCGCATGTCTTCTCTGCTGATCAGTTGGTTGATTGTCTCATGAAGGTTCTCACTCGTACGGCACTTAGGGTTTTGCATTCCAAGATTGGAGTTTCCTCTCGGGACTCCATCTTGCGGGGGCATATAAGAGATAAAACATAATTATCAGTTATTACTTTGACTATTCGACCCATGGATGCCTTACATTACATATACTTGTGTGCCTCATTATCAAAGTTATCAATGAAATACTTCTCTTGACCTAATCTACTATGTTCATCAATCCCCACATCAACCACAAGACAGATCAGTATGCCTAAACTCATAGCTGTAGCACTTCCAAATTAATCAACATTTCAGCTATTTACATGGCCACTACCGCATCCTAAAAACCAGAAGATGTTTAACAACTATTACGAGTAAATCCGCATGTTTTTCTTAAAGTAAATATCTAATATTTGATCAGAGAAACACATCCTACATTAGTTATTAGGATATCCAATCTCTTTTCTTGATAGCAGCAAATACCTTCTGGGTTTCTTCAACGATTGCCCCAAACAAATAATGTTTATCCTTAGGGTGAGTTTGGTATGACTTATAAGCAACTTGTAAGTCATTTTTGGATAATACGTTGAAGCCAACTTTTAACAAGTGTTTGGTATGGACTTATAAGCTGGAATTTCGGATTTGGACTTATAAGTCCATACTCCATAGTGTAAAAATGAGTGTACAAAAAGTTGGGTTTTTGAAGCTTTTCTTGGACATTTTTTAGTAGATTAACACACCTGTCTTTTCTCTTCCACTTTTTTTTCGTGGACTTTTTTCACATAAACTTATAAGTCGATTTTAGCTACAAATAAGTCAAGCCAAACTCACCCTTAATCTCCTCGCTAATGATCTCAATGCATACTAAAAAAAAGCTTGCTCAGCATATTCTGATGGCCGGAAACCTTGCGACCGCTTGGTTTCCGGGCAACAAACCCTTCAATTCTTGTAACTCTCCAAAATTTCTAATCTCCGGACTCATAGGATTAGTGGTCCAGGCGGGCAGTGGTGGCTCTACTAAGGCTCAGTTACACTGATTGTTCCCGAGTTTTGCACTTTAATATCCACTGTTTCATCTCATCATCGATGATGATCATCAAAAATATTTGCTTTTGATAAAAGTATCATTTTGCCTACAAAATATTCTCTCTAAAACAGACTAACATCTTAATAGAAACAAAATCAGCAAGGTGATACAATCTGCTGGAGGATTTTCAGTAAGTTCAAAATAATGATCTGGAAGATTCCCTGTGTGCACAAAATGTGATACATAGGAAATAATAAACGAGAAATCACAAGGATTCAATCAAGAAGATAGGGAGAAATATAAGGAAGTTTGTCAACAAGAATCAAATATATGTGCTGAGCTATGTAACACCGATATGGGGACACCAAAACGGCAATTTTGAAAATTTGCGGGGACGGAATGTCGGGCATTGGCAATACTTCTCTATATTTCCATAGGCCATGTTTACTTCGGATAATTACAATAAATTTCCTAGTCTTATACTATAAACTAAAAACATTCTTGGGGCTCCTTACAATTTTAAAAAGAACAAGAGGTTGCTTGAAAGTTGAAGTATTTATATCCGTACAAATTTAAAGCAAACGGAATCCATCTGAGAACCAGTCTCACAACTTTCTGAACCATGCTGGAAGAAGAAAACTGAGAATAATACAGCTATTTACGGCTAGGGTTCATTCAATCAATCTGGTCTCATATGAGAGTTGAAGTAGATACCTCATTTTTAGCAAGAAATGTTTCCCTCGCGTTTCAAGAAAGGGGAACCGGTTTTCCTTGACGTTTCTAGCAAGTTCCCGGCGTGATTTATTACAAAAATGCCATAAGCATTCTGGGACGTTTCTCGAGGTCCCTAGAAATGATACCTCGCTGTACATGGGATCCCCCTGCATCACAGGTGCTGAGAAACTCTTCAGATTCTTACACAGCTCATGGGTGTATGATTTTCCTCAAATCACTCTGCTGCTTCCTTGGGTTTTCAATCATGTACAAAGAAAGTATCAATATAAATGAAGGCATTATCAGCATTTTCTCAACACAATAGAGAGAAGCATATGTCATTTTATCTTGTTCCTATTTTAACATTTCCAAAGAAGGGTTAAATTGCAAATTAGTGCAAAGGTTCAAGTTCTATTTTGGCATAAGAAACAAACAAAATATATGAGAAGTAAATATCATTGGTCCGAATTTTATCTGCAATGGAAAATACCAACGTACATGATTAAAAGTAATGCCAACTTTTGGAAAGATTCTCCATCACTTGATGGAAGACAACCTACACAACAACAACAACAACAACAATAAGGTGCTGAAGCTATAGGGTGGTGACAGGTGGAAAGATGAGTGCTATCTCAGGCCACCCCCAATTCAGGCATTCTATGGGAGAAGGTAAATAACTTGCATGCTGACAACTAGAAGCATGGAGAGAAAAGAAGCTTTAAAAAATGCCAAATCTTTCTATCTTTTCAATATCCAGAAAACACGCAAATAAAATACTGAAGGCAGAAGTCTGATAGTCAACACTAAGTCTGGTCAAGCAATTGAACATGCATACACCTACAGCATCATCGACATTAAATGTGCATATATAGAGTAATACTAAAACTGATTGAGAACCTTTGTCTAACAGGTAATTAAGATTGTGCCTGCTGCAGAATCAAAATGTCAGGGATAATAAGCCAAAATTATCTTCCAGTTTTGTTCTGAGTACTCCTAAGAATGAAAGGCATGCATAGAGCTTCAAGTGATGAGCCGCAAACAAACCTGGATACTACTCATTTCATGGACGTGTTAGCGACACGTGTATGGTGCTTTGTGAAAAATTTCTCCAAAGATAAAGGTGTGTCTAGCCTATTCCAGGATGATGTATGATTTAAAGTTAGATTCTTATTCTAGTTTGTAAAGTTGAATTTCGTTTAATTCCGCGATGATGGTGGGAAACTAATCTGGTGCCAGCCTACTTTTCTAGCATTGATCCTAATGAACAAGCTTTGGACAATTAAGCACAGCCACTAGAGAAAGATGTGTATTTCTTAATAAAAGTAAGAATGCTGAAAATGCAAGCATTTCATAAAGCTGGACAACACAATGATGGCCTATAAATAGAGGGACCAAGGAAAAAAAAATATAGCTCAACCATGGAAATTCGGTTCATTACATCAGTCTGTGTCTCTTATGTGTTGAGAGAGGAAGTAATATTGGTGTTGACAGAAGATAGAGGGCACAGATGGGGTGGGAGTGCATGAAGAGCATGCATTTCACTATTTGAGCTCTCTGGTCTTCTGTCATGACCATTCAGCCCCTCACTCGTCTATTCGGTTTATGTATAAATCATGTAAAATTCAGACATTTCTGTTTTTCACTGTTTATAGTGTTCCTGATTGTCATGTTTCTGCGATCAAATATGGAAGGGAAGAGTGGTATCGTTGACATAAGATAGAGGGCACAGATGACGAAGTGCATGGAGTCCTTGCACATCACTCCTTTGAGCTCTCTGTTCTTCTGTCATCACCATCAACGTCTCTCCCTCTCACATCTGTACTATTATACGCTGTCAGTAATTTCTTTTCACAAGTATTTATATTCAAATGTCTATTAACCATTTTTTCCTAATCCTTTGTTGCGAGCGTAAGCTGAAGCAACTCAACCCATTGGTACCCGATAATGATGATTTGAATTAGCATACTCTTAAGGAAATAGTCTTTATTCATTGACGAGAATGCATGGAATAATAGAAATATGCACTTTAAATTAGTTGGAATGGAGTTTATGGATTTCCCTTCGCATATCTTCAGCTTACTGTAAACCGAGATATTCTGTGAGAGTTTATGTAGGGTTTCGTTCGGCTTGGGGTGAAGAAGTGGAGTGTGATAAATTTGAGCCTCAACAAGCATCAAACGGTCGTATCATTACAACAAATATTGGTCCATGAAGCAGCCCCCAATTCATTTAGAAAGCGGCCCCTTGAGTTGGAACAAGTGTGCTTTCTATTATTTCCAAGTATTTATGTACTTTTTTCTATCTTTATTCAGCAATTCTTATCAACTTTACCTGTGAGAAGGTTTTCTAGCTTGCTGGTTTCGTTATTTTGTATGTTTCTGTTTCACGATTACAGATAAACAGATTCAAACTTCTCAACGACCTAAAAACTATTTCACCATATGTCCGACGCAATACACGACATGTTACCATGTAGTAGCTAGGTACACATTTTGAAAAATAAATTATTGTATTAAAAGATAATAGCTGCACTGATGACTACATACAGAAATGATATGGTAACACACAAGTTCATATAATTTGACATACTCAGCATACCTCGGTTCATGATGTGCTTCTGAGCAGAAAAGGATTCAGGAAAAGCAACCTTGGATCAAGCATCCTTCAAGAAAGCATATTTTCTCCCTGCAGCTCCAGTCTCAACCATAAACACCGCTGTCATCCAGAAAAACTGACCATCTCAGCCTGACAACACATGACATGACCAATCTCTGCAAAAGTACAATAAACATACAAAAGTGTGATTTCCAAAGCACAAACCCAGAAAATATATTGCTAAAAGTAATTTAAGATTCGGCCTTAGATGGAGTTGGATATTCAAGAATTAAAATGCTGTGTTATCAGGATATCAATGGTGAGTTTTGAGGTAAAAATTGTGACTTTCCTTGTATGTACTACTAGGAACACTAAACCTGGATCATGTTATGCCTCTTTTAACCCTTGGCCTGAAGTCAGTCCATAGGCAGAGCCAAAACGAACTTTTACTCTTCGAGGCTACAGTGAACATCATTTTCTTTATAAGTAGGCCGTTGCCAAAGGGTCCTAGTAAGTGTTTTGTTATAAAAACAGAGAATGAATGGTGAGAAGTATGCAAGTTGCAAAGTAAGAAAATGAAAGACCACCAAGGCTTTGTAAGTCCTTGCATCATGGTTTCAAACTTCTGAGATTTACAGTCTATATGGTCTATGACAGAGCCCTAAATTTATAAAATCTTTTATGGTGTGTTTAGATGTGTCACTAGAAATCAGAATTTCACTTAACTTAGGATTTGAAATTCATCAAATAAAATTCTTTGTTTGGATAAATTATAGTAGGAATTTTCAAAATTCCGCGTCATTTGAATTGTAATTTCAAGTCTCCTCCCAATTTAAACGTCACCAAAATAGGTGTCATTTCCGAAATTCCAAATTTAGTGTCTCTATTTCAAAGTAACGGTTTTCACTTGGATAGAAACAAAAAAAAGGAAAACAACGATTTTGTGTTCTTGGGAGAACACAAGTCCTGACCACCACCACCGCCCACGACCACCACCTCTATAACTGACACCACCACCTCGCCACCACAACCCCTACCACCACACAACCTCACCAGCCGCCCTCAACCACCACAACCACTTACACCACCGCCCACCACCTCTGCAACAGACCACCACCACTTAACCCATCGCCTACCACCTTTGCAACAGACCACCACACTGTCCGACTCCAGTTCCGAAACAAGACAAAGCCGGCCGCAGACAAAGCCCAAGAGTGGAGATGAAGCTAACACTCCTGACGTGCAGCCAGGTGGGCAAGCTATAGAACAAGCCTAATATCTTATTTCACCCAGCCGATACAAGAGTGAATCCAAACAACGAATTTTGACATCCTTGCATTTGTTATTCCATCATTCTAAATCCCATCATTTTGAAATACTAAGTTTTTCAAAATTCTCCACTAAAACACACCCTTAGATGTTCTGACACTGCATTTCATTTACTTCCAGTATGCATAATGAATCTTATGGAAGGTCTCAGTCCGTAAACCACACTCTCCCAAAGTGTGGGGCGAATTCTATTAGGGAAGGCAAAAAAGAGATGAATTACACAAAATAACTCAGATGAGAGTCCTTGAGTAATTGAGGTTAAGACTAGACGAGAAGCGAGAGAGTGAGTTAGCTCAAAGGTAGGGTATTCCAATCCCAAGAACTAGACCATAGAACGTCCAAAAGATAGTTTATCCTTCTCCGATGGGAATAAAAACTGCTGAGCCGATTGAGGATAAACAAAATTATCAGCCAGCATATTATCGGCAAGTTGTTAAACAACACGAGAAATAGAAGCAGCTTCATTCATTGAAAAATAATCAAACCAAAGAAAATGCATTGATATCTTTTCTCCCTTCACGAAGTAGTACTATGCCCATATGTTATAGGCTATAACATATAATTGGATCTCTAATAGTTCAAGTTTTAGATCTCCCAACATTACCCACAAGACATATCAGTGTGTGCCTGAACTCATTGCTGGAAGACCTCAGAAATTCTAGCTTGAACTAGACAACATTTAGCATTTCACATGGTGCATGCTACCAAAAATGTAAATTAATTGCATGGCTCAGCCAAGCATTTCATCATGAAGGTATGTTACGAAACACATTCCTAATTAGAGAGAAACTTTGATTTCTCTTTGCCCACTGCAGAATCCCAAAACACTAGATGTGAATAAAACAGTTTAACTAATAAAGTTCACATGGGTTTTCTTAGAAAATGAATATCTTGATATCACTGGGTTAGAGAGAACATACCATGCATTCTTGAGGCATTCAATATAGCAGAAAACACATTCTTGCCTTCTTCGGAGCTTTCCTTAGCCAAAAGAAGGATCTTCCTCAATATCTCCTGCTAATTAGCTCAAAGATTCTCTCGCATCTCCAGTTCATACTAAAATGAGCCTTCTTAGCATATTCCGACGGCTGAGACAAACCCTTCTACGATTCCTCAAATCAATCTCAGCGATTACTGACTACTGAGGCTGGTTTAATGGGTTATCTTTTGGTGGCTTTTTATAAAAATTACAACCGTTTCTAGATTTCAAAATCTAAGAGCATCTCCACCCATTGCTTTTTCCCCCTCCCCTTACCTCCCCCTCCCCCTCCCCCTCCCCCCACGGGCCCACCATTTTCCCCCTCCCCCTCCCCCTCCCCTTTCGCCAAACTACTAATCGTCTCCAACCCATTTCTTTCCCCCACCCAAAAAATTAATTTGTAATATATATTTAATGATATAAAGATGATTATTAATACAAAAAAAAGTAAATAAAAAATTATTTAGCGATATGTATATATATATATACACACACACACAGAGACATACACACAAAAAAAGATGTTAATAATAATAACAATGATAATAATACTAATAATAATTAAAATAATATTAACAAACAAAACTTTTATTCGAAAAAATAACGATTACAAGTATGAAAAAGTCGTTATTACAAGAAATAAAATTAAACAGTAATACAAAAATGCAACGAGTAGACCGATAAAACACATAAATTGAAACAAACCAACCTAACAACGATTACATAAAATAGTTATTTCGTTAGTTGAAATGATTAAATCTCAAAAAAAAAAAAAAAAAAAAAAGATAACGATAACTTTTCGTAAATATACTTTCCAACAATCGTGAATACATTATTAATTTTAAAAAATAATAAAAAATAAAATTTATTAATCATAATAATAAAATACATAATATAATCACAAAATTTTAGTATGTGCAATTAAAATTATCAAATATTTAATTAATTAATCATTCCATGTAGGGGGAGGGGGAGGGGATGTCCATGGGGAAATCCCCCCTAACCATCCCTCACCCAAGGCAAAATTTATCCCCATAGCACCCCTTCCCCCTCCCCCTCCCCCCATGGGGTTGGACATGAACCATATTTTTAAACGATTTTCCCCTTCCCCCTCCCCCTCCCCCCATGGGGTTGGAGATGCCCTAAGAAACTTGCAAACACCAGAGCATTGGAATCACGTCCGGCCCCGGCTTGATAAAATCCGGCACCCCACTGAAGGGCTCGTTTGGATTCGTCGGTTCTTGGCTGAGTTAACCGGTTTTTTTGTTAATTGTATTTTACCCCCCTGGGTCAGCGGTTTGTGCGAGAGAACCCCTTGGGGTTCCATATGTTGCACTATACATCCTTGTGGTTTCATTTTTTTGAAGTAAGGGTAATTTTCTGTTAACTCGGGTAAAAAGACCTAAATCCCACCCTTATATAGTCTAATCCTCTCATTTTCTCTTCTCACTCTCTTCCTTTCTCTAAATCTTTTCTTTCTCAATTTTCTCTCAACCATCTCAAATGTTTATCTTCCTTCTTCATCTCCTCAAAGAACAAACAACTCGAACACAGAAATTGGGAATTCTAATCAAACACTGAATTACTCCAACACATCCCGAAGCTGCAGCCTCCAGCACTGAAACTCACATAATTCTTTAAAGCAAACAAACTGAATTCCTCTTTTACACATAGTTTAAGATACCCCGCCTACTACAGTAGCTTCGGCAGACCCATGTCACACAAGAGTTAGATGAGATCTATTTTTGTAACAGAAACCAATGGAACAATCAATGGAATGAACCATTACAAGATGAAGTTTCAAATCAATAGGGTGTTATCAAATCAGGAGTGAGGTAGCAGATTGAATATACAATTGGCAAACCAATAATGGTTGGAGCCGATTCAAGCAAAGACAAACATATAACACTGGCCACTTGGGTCCAACTTGGTTTCGTTGGTGTGTTTGGGCAGAAAGGTATGGAAGACTAAGGGGAAGCCACTCCACAATGTCGCCGTTTCCGCAGCAACCCTAGCAGAGTCGTGGTAAGGACTATATCGAGAATCAAAATCTTATTATCATTTCTCTCTGCCTCATATAAACCCAGATTTGCGTTGATGGAGGACCAGATCAGAGGCCACAACGACATATGCGGCGTAGGCCTTCTGTCTTCCTTCTTCTTGTTCGTCGTTCTTTGAGTTTGCAGGTGACACGTTCCAAACCGCAAGTGTACGAGTGTCGCGTGCAGTAATAAGTGAAAAGTAGGGTTGTCGAATCCCAAGAGATTTTTCGTAACTTAATTATCATTTATAACCTTTTGTGGGCAAATATTTGAGTTTGGTTTTGCTACATTGAGAATTTAAAAGACTGTTAAGTACTAGTTTCACGATCAATTGAACGTGTGAGATGGTTGAAAACCGATTGGGAGACAGATATCAAGACTCCTCACTTGGAACACTAGGGTTACTACTGGCACGTACCTCGACTCATGAAACACTAATACAAGTCTCTTATCAAACGAGCAATTATGACTTGTCGAGTTACCAAATAAGTTATGTACGCCTATAGTTAATTCAAATCGAGTTACCCAATACATATTAATCGTAGGCATGCATTATGATTATCATTCTACTTACATTCATAGTCAACGCTACCAAGTTACCAAATGACGGTAAAACTAAGTGAATGATCTAGTTTACCGGCTAACATTCATGAAATTACATCACAAACATCAAATAAAATAAACTCTAACATGACGTCATACGCTAAAGTGATAGAATAAAGCTCATAAATCATTCTTAACAATAGAAACATGCATGAATTAAGTCTAACGTGAATCATAATCTTGAAACATGTAATCCAAGAACAAACCCTAGTTGCCAATGAGCGTCCCGATAAAGAAAACTTAGCTAGACATAGTTTTTATCATGATAACAAAGTTTTTTTCACGATCATCAACAAAAATAACGTAGAAAAGTAGAGAATAAATCCAAACGATGAAGATCCAAGCTCCCAAATATGCGATTAATCTCCAATCATTGCCTCCCGATGTCTCTAACCTTGTTTCTCACGTTCCCAAGTCCCTATATATGTTTCCAAATTAGTTGGAACAATTTTTGATCAATTACGCGAAGTCCCCAAGTGTTCTGAACTGGATGTAGTCATGTACATAACTTACCATCTCCTCCACCAAGTTGTGAGTGTAGGGTTTTCATGCAGGTTACGCAACGGATTAACAAAAATTTATCCTGCTCAAATCCCTCCAAGGATCACGGGCAAGCAATCATAACATGTTGAAAGTAGGAAACTATGTACCTTAGTTTGTGTGATCACTACGAAGAATTGTGTATGCGTCTCTATGGTAGCCACGCCTTTGGATTGAAGCTGGAAGCCCTCTCCATGTACTGTGCTAGCAACGCAAGAAGGAGGAAGAATCACGCAAACCCAGGCTCCTGGTCGTGCGCCACACGAGGCCGACGGCAAGGGGGGCGAAAGGGGTTGCAGCTTCGGCCTCATATCTTCTCTCTCTCCTTGCTTTGTTATGTTCTCTTAATAATGACTTGTCTTGAGAAAATAACAAGGTATGATTCCTTTATATAGTTAATAATGAAGGGAGGCGAATCCCTGGACCAGTTCGATTGCATGTCTGCTATACTGATTAATAAAAAATTGTTTCAACATGAACGCCATAAACCCTACTAGGCGGAATTAGGGTTCATACCTGCGTCCAAGCTATTTGATGTAGGTCTGAAAACACTCCTGATCTTCTCCCGTATTCCTGAAGTTCCTCCTGGATGCAAGTGTGGGCTTGCTGCTTCCAGAATCCTTCTTGGCCTCCAGAAAAATTGCTCTCACTCTCGAAACCCTAGATTTCGGTGTGTATCTCAAGCATCCGAATTCTGAAGACTAAGGACACTTATATAGGCTACAGGAGGGACCTGGAGGAGAAAATACGAATCAGGCTACTAACTTTATTAGGACTTCTGGTTCCACCCGAACCTAGTCCGAATACAGTTAATAACAGTTAGTACCACTAAATAACTGTTATTGCACTCCTGCCCATATTCTCAAAACTAATATTTCGAGCTCCTGTTATTAAATACTTATTATCTCCCCATGTTAAGATTACAGATATCCGTCGATTAAATTAATTAATGACTAATTCATTTAATCGACCTCTTCCCAATTCCTTGATCCTTACCACTTAACTTATTTGATATGTCCAGATTACCAAGTAATCTACCTGCAGGGTTTGACATAATCAAAACTTATAAGCTTCATCAAGGGGATATCATCAATCCCATAACCGGGACATGGATTCCTTCGATATATCAATCTACACCATGGACTCAATAGTATTACCCAACTCATCGAGGTTATTGACTCCATAGGAATCTCACTCACTTGACTTGTCAAAGCAATAACTACTTAATACATGTGCACATTGACTATCTAAGGATTAAGAGAATAAGTAATCATAATAACCATGAGACATAGTTTGTCTTGTTATGTCAGTACAAAGACAATGATCTCAACTTGGTCCTGTTCAATATACACAAAGTATACTAGCACATTGAGTTGAAACTATAGTATGAACTATACTGTTTCCTGTAGCCAAGATAGACCTACTAAAACAATGTGCTACAATCTTTCCGATGGTTTGTCTAATTCCATCTAGATTGTGAACTCACAACTTTCATTCCACAAGAACCGAAGATAAGATCTTCTGTGTGTAAGCTATACTCTACACACCAGATCTTCTACTATGCAGAACAATAGACAACTATGCACAATAATAATATAATGCAAAAGCATTGCCCAAAACCATTCTCATAAATATCAAATTCATATAATCCAATACAAAAAGCATGGATTTTAGTATTCAATCCAACAAATAACTCCTTATTAACTACATATTGGCCCCAATACCAATCATGTCCATACACGGATTAGTCCACCTTGCAAATTAGTCCTACTAACTTTACTTGTTGTTGTGTTTAGATCCTTTGATTAATTAGTCCTACTAATTAATATCTAAATCCAGATTAATCCATTCGGTGTGTGACCCAATAGTTTTATACTTAGTTGGTAGTAACTATTACTAATATAGAGCTGTTTCTAGCAACACATATATGTCACCAAACTAATAGACATATTCAGTGACCCGACAAACCTTGTGTCAAATGTTACCGTATAGTATTATCCCTTTGTCTCCATATCCGTATTGGACACGAGACATTGTAGTCATACTCGTATATCAAATCCATAGTTTCTCGATCCAAAAAATATGCTTATCCGAGCAGATAACATCAATGTATCCATATTGATTTATCTAAGTCTGGCCAGACATTCTACAAGGACCATCCCTCGACTGGCCCGTGGATATTTTCTCCCATTATGTGGGAGGGACAAATCCTCTCTACATCACTACCATCTCTCATCTTGCTTCCTATCATGCCCGATAACTATCTTTATAGTTACCTGGTTAAGGCTCAACGTTTTATAATATCAAAGCATGTATTTCAAGTATCTAGTGACTTCAAATGTAAGGACTATAATACCATTAGCACTACGAGAAGCACTTGTGACTTTGACATAATCTAATTTAGCCTTCTCGTTGTGGGTCAATTCAGTATGCCATTACTCCTAATGCATACCCATGTGTTAGATTTGATATCTCCATACCAATCTACCCACATACTAGTCTATAGTGATCGTCCCGTTAATCAATATAATGGACTAGGGATATTTAAGATAAACAACACCATGTAATCTAAGGACTTTATTACATTAAATATCTCCATAAATAATAAATGATTATTCTAGCCAAACGATGTTCATACTAAATCTAGATTGCCACTAGGGCCCCTATTCCAACAGTCTCCCACTTGCACCAGAGCCAATCTGGTTCATCATGTATGCCTATAGATCTAGTGTGCCCTCCATGCTTTCAATGAATGAGCGGCTTCGTTAGTGGATATGAAAGATTCTCATTTGTTGGAATCTTGCATATCTTCACATCCCCTCAATCGACAATCTCTCGAATGAGATGGAATCTCCTAAGTAAATGCTTGGACTTCTGGTGTGACTTGGTTTCATTGGCTTGTGCGATTGCCCTAGTGTTATCACAATACAACACAATGGGATCCACAACTCTAGGAACCACACCAAGCTCAGTGATAAACTTCTTTATCAAAACAGCCTCCTTTGCGGCGCCTGCAGTAGCATTGTACTCAACTTCAGTTCTAGAATCAACAACTGTCTCTTGCTTGGAACTCTTCTAGCTCACAGCTCCTCCATTCCGGCAAACACATAGCCTGACTGCGATCTGTAGTCATCCTTGTCGGTTTGGAAGTGCGCGTCAGTGTAACGAATTACATTGAGTTCTTCCTCACCTCCAAATATCAAGAACGCATCCTTAGTTCTTCTCAAATACTTAAAGATGTTCTTGACAGCAATCGAGTGACTCTCACCCGGATTGGAATGATATCGACTTGCTATACTCGACATGTATGAAACATCTGGTCTAGTACACAACATGGCATGATGGATCATATGGCCGTCCTCTAGGGAACCTTGTCCTTCCCAATCTCATTGGAGGGACAGTTAGTCTTGGAAAGGGTGAGTCCATGCGACATGGGCAAGAATCCTTTCTTCGATTCTTGCATGTTGAAACGTTTCAACACCTTGTCTATATATGTAATTTGGTTTAGGCCGAGCAGCTTCCTAGATATATCCATATAGATCTTGATACCAAGTATATAAGCTGCATCCCCTAAGTCCTTCATCGCGAAACACTTTCCTAGCCAATATTTAACAGATTGCAAGGTAGGAATGTCGTTTCCAATGAGTAGTATGGCATCCACATACAAGACCAGTAATGCAACATAATTCCCACTAATCTTCTTGTAAACACAAGGTTCATCTTCATTCTTGATGAATCCAAATTCTTTGACCGCGTCATCAAAACGTCGATTCCAACTCTTAGAAGCTTGCTTCAATCCATAAATGGATCGTTGCGACTTACAGACTTTGTTGGAACTTTGGATCCTCAAAACCCTCTGGTTGTGTCATGTACACATCCTCAAGGAGGTTTCCATATAGAAACGCTGTTTTGACATCCATCTGCCAAATCTCATAGTCGTGATAAGCTGCAATAGCAAGTACGATTCGAATGGATTTGGTCATTGTGTCTGGGGAAAAGGTTTCATCATAATCAATACCATGAATCTGTGTATACCCTTTTGCCACCAATCGCCCCTTGTAGGCAACTACATTGACATCCATATTGGTCTTCTTCTTGAAGAACCACTTTCACCATATGGGTCGAGCCCCTTTGGGTGGTTCCACCAAAGTCCATACTTTGTTGGTATACATGGATTACATTTCGGATCTCATGGCTTCAAGCCACTTCTTTTTATGGCCTCTTATTGCGAGTGTAGGAATATCGTTCCAAGTAGTACCCGGGTAAGACCGGGGTTGATTTCCACAAGGATTGAGTAAGATTAATCACTCTTGTCTAACAAATAAAGAAACTATATAAAGAATGGTAGGAAAGTTTCTCATAGGCCTTTGAGCTAGCCAAGCTTTTTAATCCACCGATAAATCGATGGAGCAAGAAGTTGTTGTTAACTGGAATGACTATTGAACTAACTAAGCAAGTAAATAATAGATTTCAAACAAGTTTGTGAAGAGTTTGATCAACTTGGTTTCTCTAGTGATTCATTTGACTTGAATCCAACACTTAGTTCATTTGCTCAAATGCTCAATTCATGAGTTCAAATGATAAGTCGAAATCAATAGTATATCAGGGATTTTGTAAATGTATTTTGCTTGAAATCCACATACACAATCAAGCTACATTAGAGATTTCTACCGCAACACACAACTCACAAATTCAACCACCCAAGCACCAAAATCACAAGCACGAGTGTTTTCAAGCCTCATGAGCCATCTAGAGTCACCAATCGATCCAAGAAATTGATTTAGCTACTCATAATACTTGAATAAAAGGAAGATTCATTGATTGTCAACATATTGTATCAAGCTTACAAGAGAGATGATACTTCAAATTGTCAAGAACTCAACGATATCTATCAATTTCAGCCCCAATAACATAAACACAGCACCATCGGCTACAGAAATGAATCGTAACATGGCAAAAACAAGAAGTAGCTGCAGTTGTGTATCAGCACAGTGAAGAACAAGCTAAAATATGGTAAAATAATGACTGAAAATAAGAACTGTGAACTTAATGCTATTTCAACATGCAATCCTCCACCTATGAGGTTGTCTCTGGCTCCAAAATAGCTCAGGAAGAGCTCGGAATCACCAAGAGAACAACCAAAGTTTCACACAAAAAACCCAGAGAGAGAGAGGCAGAACTTCGGCTAGGAAAATCATGGGTGGAGAGATACTTTCTTCTTCTTCAGCTTCGGTTTATATAGGGGTTGGGGATTGGTTTCTTTGCCTCCAAGGAGCGATCTCCGCCATCCAATTGATCTGAGATACCCTCCTTGTCGATCTTCAGAACTTCAAGAACCCCAGGTGAATTTGGGGCATTTTTTTCTCTTCATTCTTAGGACGAATTGAGGGTTCTATAAGGAAGTTGGCGGTCTAGGGAGTATTTTGGAACCGATATGGGTGAATTTGGTGAAGAAACGATGTCGGTGTGAGCTTTGGTGGAGCTTCGGTCGGACATCAATGGAGGTTTGGGTTTGTTCGCGTCTGACGTCGGGGAGAGAGAAAAACTCACGCTGGTTGTGAGCTGTTTTGGAAGATATGCACTTTGGCCCCCTCAAGTTTGCTGGGGGCTTTAAAATGGCCAACAACTTACTTTAAATAATTGCAGAAGATGCCCCTCCGTGTAAAAATAAGTCCAAGATGCCTCTCTACCGTTAAATTCTCTTATATCTTGTCCTTAGGAAGTTTAGAACTCCATTGATGCCCCCATTTTGTTAGATTCTTCTCTTTTTTTGCCCTTGTCACCACCTTTTGACTTGCTCTTTGCCCTTTAACTCCCTTTATCTTCAATATTCTTCAACTTACGTCCCAAACGCTTTCCTTGTATCTTTTGGCTCTCCAAAGCTCTTTCAATTTATCACAATAGCACCCCCAAGCTAGCCTCTTGCATTCCAACACATCTTTGCCTACAAAACAAGGAAATTCACCCAAAACTACAAGAAACAAGCATAAGCCCGGAAATAGGGATAAAATAAGTAAATTACATATCTGTGCAAGTTATGAGGAGCTCATTAACCTACTAAAATATGCAATTTCCATTCATCAACACCTCTCCATAGGTAGTAGGCTCATCATCCATGAGTGGTAAGTCACCGGGCTCAGTCACGAGAAGTCCATACCTCTCTGGCTCATGACGTGCCCTACTTCACGTACGGAGTTCTTGTGTTACTTGAACAGGTTGCTCCACAATAATTTGTTGTTCCTGCTCATGCTCCATCGCCGAATCAGTGTTTTGTGGTTCTTGAATTACTTCAAGTTCCACAGTCCTCCCACTGGCTTCTTTAGAGACAAGTTCTCTTTCTAGAAACACTCCAGTCCGAGAAAAAAATATTTTGTTCTCCGTTAGATTGTAGAAATAATATCCTTTCGTTTCCTTAGGATATCCCACAAACTTGCACTTATCCTCCTTGGTTCCGAGCTTGTCTGTTTCTAAACACTTTACATATACATCGCAACCCCAAATTTTAATAAAAGACACTATGGGATGTCTCCCAGTCTATATCTCATATGGTGTCTTCATGACCAATTTGGATCGAACATGGTTAATGGTAAAAGGTGCAATCAATAAAGCATGTCCCCAAAACGATATCGGAAGATCTGTTTGACACATCATAGACCGCACCATGTCCAACAGGGTGCGTTCCCTCCTCTCGGACATGGCATTCCACTGTGGCGTTCCGGTGGAGTGAGTTGGGATACTATTGCACACTCTCTAAGATAGTCGTCAAACTCTTGACTCAAGTATTCTCCTCCACTATCCGATCGTAGAGTCTTAATACTCTTGCCAAGTTGCCTCTCTACTTCATTCTTGAATTCTTTGAACAATTAAAAGGATTCGGATTTGGCCTTCATAAGGTATACAAATCCATATCTACTAAATTCATCACTAAATTTAATGAAGTAAAAGGTAACCACCTCTGGCAGGCGTAGAAAACGGCCCACACACATCAATATGTATGAGTGCCAATAACTCAAAAGTCCTCACACCGTTCTTATTGAAAGGAGACTTTGTCATTTTTCCTAATAAATAAGATTCAAGTGTCTCATATGATTCATAATCAAATGAGTATAGGAACACATCTTTATGGAGTCTAGATATGTGTTTCTCATTTATACGGACCAAACGACAATGCCATAGATAAGTAGTATTTAAATCATTAGTTTTAATCCTCGTAGTATTTATGGTATAGACGGAATTATTTAGATCAAGAATATACAATCATTTAGACAAATGAGCACTACAATAGTGCATACTATCAAAATAAATGGAGCAACACTTGTCCTTTATTGAAATAGTAAAACATTTCTCATCCAAACAAGAAATAGAAATAATGTTTATGCTCATTGCAGGCACATAATAGCAATTGCTAATTATAAATAAGTCTAGAAGGCAAAGATAGCTCATAAACGCCTACGACGAATGCAGCAACTCTTGATTCATTCCCAACGCGCAAGTCTATCTCCCTTTTAGCCAATCTTCTACTTCTCTTTAGATCTTGCACATTTCGACAAATGTGAGATCCACATCCAGTATAAAATACCCAAGATGAAGAGATAGATAAATTTTCATCTATAAAAAAATACCTGGTGGTGGTGGAATCACTATTCCCAGCCTTTTATCCTCCATATACTTGGGGCAATTCCTCTTCCAGTGACCCGGCTGACTACAGTAGTTACATTCACCCTTAGTCACACCTCCAGCAGGCTTTAAGACTTCCTTAGATTTTGAAACTTTCTTGCTCTTTCCTTTGGAGGTAGAGGCAACTCCACTGCCCTTCCTCTTATTGGCCATCATTATGGACTTACTTTTTCCTTTGTTAATGCTCTACTAGCGTTACTCAACATATTGAGCAGGTCTAGCAGAGGTTTGTTGATCTCATTCATGTTATATTTCATGATGAATTGGCTATAACTATATGGAAATGATTACAGGATGAGATTAGTGGCCAAATCTTGGCCGAACGGGAAGCCCAAACTCTCGAGATTCTCCATGTACATGATCATGCGCAGTACATGAGGCCCGACTGGGTTCTTCTCTACGAGACTGCACTTGTAAAGTGCCTTAAATACTTCATACCGCTCATGCCTTGTCTCCTCTTGGAAGAGCTGTCTCAAATGCACGATCATATCGTATGCCTCCATGTTCTCATGTTGCTTCTGAAGCTCAGAGTTCATTGTGCAAATCATGAGACAAGTCACATCATTAAAATCATCTACATGTTTCTGATGTGCTCTCATGGTATCTAGAACAGCATCATCGGCTGGTGGTGATGGAATAGGATTGTCCAAAACGTACAGTTTCTTTTCTTGCTTGTGAACAACTCTCAAGTCTGTACCAGTCAAGAAAATTTGTCCCAGATAACTTGTCCTTCTGAAGGACAGATCGCAGGGATGAAGTCGATGCTTGTTGATTGTTTGCCATTGGAATTATACAAAAATGAGAAATAT
This sequence comes from Linanthus parryae, assembly GCA_023055425.1. Classification (NCBI taxonomy): domain Eukaryota; kingdom Viridiplantae; phylum Streptophyta; class Magnoliopsida; order Ericales; family Polemoniaceae; genus Linanthus; species Linanthus parryae. The sequence continues at coordinate 67,197,456 of JALGPY010000007.1, read as the reverse complement.
AAAATTTTAGTATTTTGAACAATTGACTACATTTAAGAATGACTATATTATTATATCTAGTTCCCACTATTTTTCTCGGATTAATATCCCTCACCATTAATGCGGGAAATGTCATATATTCTATAGTGGGTCCAAGATCCATATTTCACTTGTTCTTGAGCTTGCTTTGGCAAGCCATCCAAGAATTAGTTGTTTAGGTAGAAACACTTTCCAATTGCATCCTATGCAATTCTTGGGTTAATTAGGTGAATAATCCCTTGTTCATTATATATCCCATTTATAACACCTAACTGCCTTGCCTCTAAGTTTATCAATCCAATTTAATTCACCTAGTTGTGTTCAACCTCTTTATATAACAACCACACATTACTTGCTTGTGTCGCCACATCACATCATGGTGAATTAAAATCTTCTTGCTTTGGCAAGCCCGAATTTAAAAGACCCTGATCATGAAGGGTGTTTAAGTAAGAGAAGGAAAAACGCAATATATCGTTTGAGGGATTTAATTGTCATTATTAATTTTTTGTTGATCCTATCAACATGATCTACTTATTTCGATTGTACAATCCCAAACAAATTATCAACATTGTTTATTATTATCTAGTTATGCTTTTGCATGCATCAACCCTACACCAAAATAATAAACAAGATAATAAATAATCAACATCCACAAAAATAAATAAATGTGATATGGATATGGCCCCTAAGACTAAGATATTACCAAGTCAATGATGATATCTAAAAGCCCTAAAGTGACATGCTCATCTCCATGTGCCTCCTCTTTAGTCTCGCGCGTCCTAGCTTGGGAGTTCTCCTCGTCTTGTGGTTTCTTGATTTCTTTGATTTTCTTCTCCATGCCTTGACTATATATCTATATAATTCTAGCTAGCATCTAAAGTAAATAGAGATACCTCACAGGTTGAGGAGAAAACGACATGCATGCCGTAAATTAATTAATTACATTCAAAACCAAACCAAACCAAACCAAACCAAACCAAACCAAACCAAACCAAACCAAGCCAAACCACAAAGTTAAAAATCCAGAACATACGCCATATCCATCCACCATGCAACAAAGCACATAATACCGTTAAAATCTAATTTACACGCTTGGTCAATTTTAAGTTGAATTTGGATTTTTTAGGGTCAAAACGGTCCAAAGAGCCCACCAAACCTATTTGGCCGAACCCCACAAGGACCGCTGCAAGCCGCCGGACTGGCCGGCCCTAGCCCGTGGAGTCAAACCGCTAGCTAGGTCGAACGAGCCATTGGTTGCAGCTTGCTTGGGGCGCAAGGAGTGAGGCGAACAGCCCTAGGTGTTGGAATAGATGCCCTAGAGGCAATCTAGTTTAGTATGAATTTATTTGTGGCTAGAAATTCATTTATTATTTATTAGATATTTAATATAATGAAGTCCTTAGATTCACAATTGTGTTGTTTATCTTAAATATCCCTAGTCCAGTATAATGATTAATGGGACAATCATCTATAGACTAGTATGGGGTTGGATTGATATGGAGATATCATGATCCAACACATAGGTGTGCACTAGGGGTAATGTCGCATTGGATTGACCCATCTCCGAGAAGGCTACATACACGTTATGTTGAGTCACAAGCGCTTCTCGCTGTGCAATGGTATTGTCATCCTTAGACTTGAAGTCACTAGATATTCTAGTTGTGGATTATTGTGATTTTGGTAGCGTTAAACGCTACACCGTAACTGGGTAGTTATAAAGGCGTGTACTGGATATAATAAGAAGCAAGCTTAGAAATCGTAGTGGACGTAGATAGAATTTGTCCCTCCCACATAACGGGAGCAAATATCCTAGGCCACTCGAGGGATAGTGCTTATAGAATGTCTGGCCAGACTCAAATAAATCAATATGGGATATTGATGTTATTTGCACGAATAAGGCTATTCCCATGGATCGAGAAACTATGGATTGGATATACGAGTGTGACTTGTATGTCTCGTGTCTAATCCGGATATAGAGACAAAGGGATGAGACAATTACTTGTACAAAGGTTGTCAAGATGACTATTCTATTAGTTGGCTAGAATGGATGTTTTGCTAGAAACCGCTCCATATTAGCAAATAGTTGCTACCAACTAGATAGAACCTATGGGGTAACACGCTATATAGAGTTGAATTAGATTTGGGAATTAATTAATTGGATTAATTAATTAGAAGGATCAATTTGCAAAACCTTGCAAACTTAGTAGGGACTAATTTGCAAGGAAGGGACTAAATTGAATTCTAGTAGGACTAGGATAAGTCCTTTAGGTAGTTGGCAAGGAGTTGTTGGACTATATAAAGGACCTTCCTTCCTTCCTTCCCACAACTTATGCTCATAATTGAACATAACAAGAGTGGGAGAGAACAAAAGGAGAGAGAGCAACAAGCTAGAGGAGCCGAACGCCCCCCTAGCCCGCCGCCCGTCCCCGTCGGCTACAAGGAGGCCGAGAGCCCCCTTTTGGTCTCGTTTTGCGTGATCTTTCTTCCTCTTCCTCTTCCGAGCTAGCACCAAGGACTTGGGAGATCTAGGAATCAACTCTAGGCGTGGATCAACCATAGAGAACGTGACACAATTCGCGTTTGAAGTCATCAAAGGAGAACCCTAAGGTGTGTTATTGATTTCTTCATTTACCATCGTTATGTCTCTTGACTTGTGATCCTTGGAGGGTTTTGCATGGTTATTTTTGTTTCCGTTGCGCATCCATGTATGAAAACCCTACACTTGGGTCAAACCCTAGGGTTGTTTCCTTCCTTCCTTCCCTTGTGTGCTTATTTCCAATTAAGAAAACCCCTTTTTGCTTAATTGTGCCCACACCCTAGCTTTTTAAAATCCAAAACTCACATCATATGTGAACAAAATTCGCCCAGCTTTATACGATATATAAAAATGTCTCATTCCCCATTGAATCATATTCAATTTGCATTATATGCTTAAATTCAATTTTTGCAAAAAGTAACGATTACAGTGTAAAAAACTAAAAACAGTAACACATAATATCTTGTTATGCGCTACGACATGTGGCTCTGATACCACTATAGGGTTTTGATAAAGGTTACGCAGCGAAATAACAAAAATTTATCTTGCTCAAATCCCTCCAAGGATCACAGGCAAGCAATCATAACATGATGAAAGTAGGAAATTGTGTACCTTATTTTGTGGTATCACTACGAAGAATTGTGTCTTTCTCTCTATGGTATCCACAACCTTGGATTGCAGCTGGAATCCTTCTCCATGTACTGTGCTAGCAACGTAAGAAGGAGAAAGAATCACGCAAATTGGGGCACCTGGTCGTGCGCCACACGAAGCTGGCGGCAAGGGGGCGGACGAGGTTCGGGATTCGCCTTACCTCTTGTCTCTCTCATTGCTTTGTTATGTTCTCTCAATAATGAATTATCTTGAGAAAATAAGAAGCTAACATCCCTTAATATACTAGATAAATCCTTGTAAACTACATATTGGCCCCAATACTAATCCTGCCAATACACGGATTAGTCCACCTTGCAAATTAGTCCTACTAACTTTGTGTGTGGTTGCGTTTGATCCTTTGATTAATTATTCCTACTAATTAATATCTAAATCCAGATTAATCCGTTCGGTGTGTGAACCTATATGTTTCTACTTAGTTGGTAGTAAGTATTACTAACATAAAACGGTGTCTAGAAGCACATATATGTCACCAACTAATAGAAATGGTCAATGATCTGACAAACCTTGTGTCTAATGTTACTGTATTGTATTATCTATTTGTCTCCATATCCGGATTTGACACGAGACATTGTAGTCACACTCGTATATACAATCCATTGTTTCTCGATCATGTGAATTTGCTTATCCACCAGATAACATCAATATATCCATATTGATTTGTCTGAGTCTGGCCAGACATTCTATAAGCATCATCCTTCGAGTGGCCCGTGGATATTTACTCCCATTATGTGAGAGGGAAAAATTAGTTGGAACAAGTTTTGATTAATTACGTGAAGTCCCCAAGTGTTCTGAACTAGATGTAGTCCTATACATAACGTACCATCTCCTCCACCAAGTTGTGAGTGTAGGGTTTTCATGCAGGTTACGCAACGGATTAACAAAAATTTATCCTGATCAAATCCCTCCAAGGATCACAGGCATGCAATCTTAACATGATGAAAGTAGGAAACTGTGTAACTTAGTTTGTGTGATCACTACGAAGAATTGTGTCTTCATCTCTATCGTATCCAGAAATTTGGATTGAAGCTGGAATCCTTCTCCACGTACTGTGCTAGCAACGCAAGAAGGAGGAAGAATCACGCAAACCGGGGCTCCTGACCGTGCGGACACACGAGGCCGACGGCAGGGGGGAAGGGGTTGGGGCTTCGGCCTCACATCTTCTCTCTCTCCTTGCTTTTTTATGTTCTCTTAATCATGACTTGTCTTGAGAAATAACAAGGTATGATTCTTTTATATAGTAAATAACTCCTTATTAACTACATATTGGCCCCAATACTAATCATGTCCATACACGGATTAGTCCACCTTGCAAATTAGTCCTACTAACTTTACTTGTTGTTGTGTTTAGATCCTTTGATTAATTAGTCCTACTAATTAATATCCAAATACAGATTAATCCATTCGGTCTGTGACCCAATAGGTTTCTACTTAGTTGGTAGTAACTATTACTAATATAGTGCGGTGTCTAGCAACGCATATATGTCGCCAAACTAATAGACATATTCAGTGATTCGACAAACCTTGTGCCAAATGTTACTGTATTGTATTATCCATTTGTCTCCATATCCGTATTGGACACGAGACATACTAGTCATACTCGTATATTCAATCAATAGTTTCTCGATCCTGAAAATATGCTTATCCGAGCTGATAACATCAATGTCTCCATATTGATTTATCTGAGTCTGACCTGACATTCTACAAGCACCATCCCGAGAGTGGCCCGTGGATATTTTCTCCTATTATGTTGGAGGGACAAATCATCTCTACATCACTACCATCTCTCAGCTTGCTTCCTATCATGCCCGATAACTATCTTTATAGTTACTCGGTCAAGGCGCAATGTTTGATAATATCAAAGCATGATATTTCACAGCTACAATATCTAGTGACTTCAAGTCTAAGACTACAATATCATTAGCACTACGAGAAGCACTTGTGCCTTTGACATAATCTAATTTAGCATTCTCGTTGTTGATCAATCGAGTATGCCATTGTAGATACTGCTTTCTAGGCTGACAGATCTTGGCCACGTGGCAGCTATCCAGCACACCATATTGTGCTCCATACACACTGGATCACCAGCCGAGCTGATCCATGTGGGGGCTGCGAGACAGAGCCCTCGCATACCACTGCACGGGACTTGTAGGGACTTTGTGGTTTGGAGGCTAGAGTAAGCCCTGTCGCGTGGGAGCCAAGCCTGCACGCGACCTTTAGTAACTGTTTTGAGAGATTTATGGCACGAGCTCCATAAACCCGGTCAATCCGGTCAAACCCGGTCAACCTCGTAACGGTTCCGGTATTCGCGCACCACGTGCTGTAACGGTCCCTATATACTCGGACGAACGTGCCGTTATGGTTAAGCTAATTAAGCCGCCATTAATGGGCGCATTAACCACACTGCAACGGTCATGTTCTCCAGTATATATAGATCGTCAACCTTTCCATACAAAGGAAGAACACACTGCTATACGCGGAAGCTCTGCCAAACCTCTGTCTCTCTCTCAGACATTGCTACTGACTTACTCTCTCCCTACACACAACCCCACTCTTCCTGTGCGATCCTTGATCCACTACATACGGTGTACACGGAGGTCTCCCCGCCGGAATCTCTTGTGCACATTTTGGTGAACCCGACGTGAACTTACCAACAAAAGCAACCATGTCTCAGGAGGATGATGTCAGCAATCGATCGCCCTCCACCGAAACTCCCTCGGGAGACAAGACCCGCCGTACTCCAACGACTCCCGGCGAGGCACCGACGTTAGAGTCTTTGGACGCCACTGTCCAAAGTCAGGCGAAAGCTCTCAAGGCTCAATCTGCGCAATTAGAACAAATCTTGGCCGTTCTGGGTACCCTTGCGCCAAACCCTTCATCAGCCGCTGCTATCTCTCAGGGAGGAGGAACCCCTACCGCTCCAGGATTGGGAGTGTCAACCGCACCTCCCAACCCTCATCTGCAGACTCCACCGTCGGCTACGCAGCTGCCTTCGGTTCAGGGATCAACGGCACAGATGCTGCCTCCTGCTGCTCACGCTCCTCAGCCCTCGGCTTTGGCGTCCAACCCAACTCTGCAGTACCCTTTGCCTCCCCCAACGATGATCTGGGGAAATGCGGGTAGTCAGTATGCTCCCAACCCTCCGGCGGCGTATGTGTCGCCACCGCCTACGGCAACCCCTCCGTCAGCTACCGAGGGGAGCATTCCAGAATGCATGACGTCTTTGCAGAAGCGCGTGGACACTATTCTGGCTCATCAGTCATTCGCGGATACCATTATCCCAAAGTTAGACAACGATCCACCCATTCCACGGGAGATCTATCTCATGCCTAACCCGGCGGGGTACAAGGCTCCTAAATGGGATAAGTTCGAGGATGTCAACGGAAACGCTCATGAGCATGTCATGCGTTTCATTGATGTCATGGGTCCGTACGGAGCCGATCCCAAGCTGCTGATGCGAGAGTTCCCAAAATCTCTAGGGAACGTGGCATACAAATGGTACCGGACATTGGAGGCCGGATCCGTGAAGACTTGGGACGACAAGGTCCAGAAGTTCTATACCAAGTTCTTCCAAATGGAAGAAAAGGTGACAATGATTCATCTCTCGCGGATGTACCAGAAGCGCGAGGAGGATGGGATCACCTTCATCAAGAAATTCCGGGCGAAATCCTTGGAGTGCAAAGATCCAATGCCCGAAAGCCGGCTGGTAGAGATATGCCTGCAGTGCATGCGAGATGAATACAAAGGTATGCTCATCAATTTGCAAACACCTACGTTTTCAAAGCTAATCGAGTGCACGAAGAACATCGAGCCTATAGTCGAGAGACAGAAAAAGAAGAGCGCTCCAGAGCGACCTGCGAGCGGCACTACTTACAAGATCGGGAGGTTTAGCTACAAGAGGGGACGCGAAGCTGAGGTCAATACAGTTTCGCCCCAGAAACAAGCGAAGGTTGCGAACTTCGATATACCGCCTCTGCCATGCTCGGTAGAGGAAGCAAGTGACCTCTGCAGACAGTGGCGCAAGGATGGCGTCCTGCCACCGCTCGAGAAAACACCCTCCAAGGAGATGGTGAGGGACCCTAAGTGGTGCGAGTACCACGGCAAGGTCATGCATCCCACGGCCGAGTGCAAGAAGCTCAGGTTCGCGTTCGATCAGAAGATGAAGAACGGCGAGCTCATCGTCAGCGATCACCGGAAGGATGTGCGCAACAACCCGCTTCCCGCGCATGCGGAACAGGGCTCGAAGGGCAAAGAGGTCGCCATGATCTCGATCGTCGACTTGGAAGAAGTCGCAGAGGATGGCCTGCCCATCGTCGCCGAGGTCCATGAAGACGAAGACTATAGCATGGACACAGAGGATGAACGTGCCGACCGCATGAAAGGGTCGCATGGCTTCAACAAATTCTTCGACGAGATGAATTTCTCCGAGAAGTGCCGGACTGATATGACGAAAGCGATTTTGAGAATAGCAGAGGACTACGAGGAGGACCTTGTAGTCTCCAATGGGAAAGTCATCAGGGCGTCTCGTTCTACAGAAAAGATTATGACCTTTTCTGCCAGCGACAAGAAGACGGATGCGAGCCACCAGAGGCCCCTATACGTGACCGCCATCATCAACGGCGTCGAATTCAAACGAGCGTTCGTTGATGGAGGAGCAGCGGTCAACGTCGTTTCGCTCCACACACTGAAGCTAGCAGGGATTCCCGAGCACAAGATCGTCAGACGTCCATCTCCGCTCATGGGATTCGGAAGCGACTCTAGAATGACGATCGGGTGGATCCGCCTGGGCGTTCAGATTGGCAAAATCAAGTGCTCAGCAAATTTCTATGTCATAGACGCGAACACTACGTACCACATGATTATAGGTCGAGCCTGGATTCATCGCTTCGACGCAGTCCCTTCGACGGCTCACCAGGTTATGAAAGCTATCTGGAACGACAGAATAGTCGAGATACCGGCTTCGACAAACCCGTTCAACTTGGACGAAGCACATCTCAGCGATGCGGTGTGGTTCACTGAGATGGCAGATGAGCAAACACCCGGACCATTCAACCCTACTCCTTTGCCTCTCTGGGAGGACATCAAGGACCAGTCGCCTGCAGGAGTAATGGTGACAAGGGAAGATGCCAAGGAAAAGCCGCCTACACGCGAAGAGGCGCCGCGTATCGCATATCATCGAAAGAACGTGTATACTCTGAAGAGGATCGCAAAGCATGACCCCGAGGGCAAGGAGATAGAGAGCTTCTACGCCAATGGGAAGAAATGCTACCGCATATGAAGGTGCGCGGGGATGTCCTCACGCGGGCATGGGGATATCCCTGGGCAAATCAATCAAATCGAGCAAATTGCGCTGACGGAAGAGCCAACACAGGGCACTCCAGACGAGAAACTCAAAGAAGCGCCTGAATGCATGGAAGACAGGCCAAGACCGCAAAAGCAAGAGCTAAAGGAAGTGTTCCTCAGCCTGAACGAGGAAAAGAAAAGGCCAGTCTTCCTGAGCGCAGATCTCACAAGCGAAGAAGAACAAGGGCTGCTACAGCTCCTAACTGAATACAAGGATGTGTTCGCATGGGAGTATGATGAGATGCCAGGTCTGGATACAAGCATCACCATGCACCGTTTAGACATCATCCCCGGGTCTAAACCGGTCAAGCAGAGCACAAGAAGCTTCAGGCCAGAGCTTAACGTGACGATCAAGCAGGAGATTGTCAAACTCCTAGATGCCAAGTTCATAGAGCCGAATCATCATCCCACATGGCTGGCCAACATCGTGCCAGTGGTGAAGAAGAACGGACAGCTCCGCATTTGCGTGGACTTCCGAGATCTCAATCGCTTCTGCCCTAAGGACGATTTCCCACTGCCCAACATCGATTTGCTTATCGATTCAACAGCGGGTCATCGCATGTTCAGTTTCATGGACGGCTTCAGCGGATACAACCAAATCAAGATGAATCCCATGAAATGCGCGTTCGGAGTGACATCAGGGAAATTCTTGGGATGCGTGGTTCATCGCCAAGGGATCGAGCCCGACCCCGCGAAAGTATCATCTATCACTGGCATGACGCAGCCCCATAATCAGAGTGCATTAAAGACATTTTTAGGAAAACTATCCTATCTGCGGAGATTCATCCTAGCAATTGCCGAAATCACATGCTGTTTCAGCACTCTTCTCAAGAAGGACGCCGCATACAACTGGGCTCCGGAGCACGAAGCCGCATTCGAAAAGCTGAAGGATTTACTCACGTCCTCAAAGATAATGATCGCGCCTCAACTGGGATCACCGCTTCTGCTATATCTGACATCAACAAGGAGATCTATAGGAGCGCTCTTGGCTCAGGAGTATGAAGGCCAAGAGAGGCCTATCTACTACATCTCTCGCATCGTGCAGCCTGCTGAATCGAGGTACACAGACATCGAACGTCATTGCCTTGCCTTATTCTTTGTGATAGAGAAGTTGAAACACTATTTTGCATCACACAAAGTAGTAGTGGTCACCAAGAGCGACCCCATAAGATACTTGCTAACTCACACTACTCCGGGAGGAAGACTGGCGAAATGGTACATGACCATTTCCCAATACGATATCACATGCGAGCGATCAAGTCGCAGGCGGTAGCGGATCTGTTGGCACAGTTCCCCGACAACAGCCACGAACCCGTGATCGAAGAAGAGCTCGAAGGCCCTGAAATCTACGCAATCGGTGTGCCCTATTGGACTCTCCACTTCGACGGTTCGTCAACCCGGAAAGGCGGAGGCATTGGGATAGTCTTGACAAAGCCAGATGGGGAAGTCATACAGATGTCCGCAAAGCTCAACTTCGCAGTCACAAACAACGAAGCGGAATACGAGGCTCTCATTGTGGGGCTCCGTGCGGCGAAAGCTTTGGAAGTGAGCAACTTAACAGTCATGGGAGATTCCAAGCTGATTGTTAAGCAAGCCTCGGGCGAATATGGTTTGAAGGAGATCAACCTCCTGTCTTACCGCACCTTAGTACAGAAGCTGATGCAGCAATTCTGCGATGTGAAGTACGAACACAAGCCCCGAGCAGACAACAGGCACGCAGACGCCTTAGCAACCTTGGGGTCTAAGGTCAGCATAGACAAATGCCCCGCAAGGATTTCCATCGAAGTGCGAACATCGTCGGCATTGACAGAAGATGCGTGCGACGACGAACACATGGATGACGCAGACTGGCGGAAACCAATCCTGCAAGCTATTGCGAAGGGCACCAGCAGCGAAAGCTGGGCACTCACAAAAGGATACTGCATCCACGACAACACCCTTTACTACAAGGGTCCTGGGGGAATACTCATGCGATGCGTCTCCGAGCAAGAGGGACAGCAGCTGTTAGAAAAGATTCACCAACACGCCTGTGGGGAAAGCGAGGTGTCAATCTACAGAAAGGCTCAGAGATATGGTATTCATTGGCCAGACATGTCAACAGCCGCAGCCCTGATACAAGGGAAGTGCGAAAGTTGCGCACTAATCAAAGATTCTCTACTCATCGCCCTAACCGATGACGACACGGACTGGAGGAAGCCACTATTTGATTTCCTCACCCAGGGCACCGTACCCGAGTCAAGAAAAGAAACCGAAAAATTGAAGAGGAAAGCGTCTCGATACGTGGTACAGGAAAACCTGCTTTGGCGAAGAGGTCACGAGGGCAACTTGCTGCGATGTCTAGACGGCAGAGAAGCACAAGAAGTCATGGACCTTTCTCATCAGGTGGAACACCAAGGAGGTGCGAAATTATGCAGGCAGCTCCTCTCAATCGGGTATTTCTGGCCCACGATGGAGGTCGATTGCCGCACCAAAGTACGACGCTGCCAGGAATGCCAATTCAAAGGGAACCTAGTGCACGCTCCCGGTGTGGATCTACATGCACTAGGGACGCCATGGCCATTTCACACATGGGCTCTGGACTTCATCGGTCCCATCCGACCGACGTCGCAAGGGAATCATTTCATTCTCACCGCAACTGAGCTGTTCACCAAGTGGGTGGAAGCAATACCGCTAAAGACGGCAAATGCGCTTGCTGTGGTCAATTTCATCCAGGAAAGCATCATATGCAGGTTCGGAATCCCAAACACCATTCTTTCAGATAACGGTACTCCTTTTGTTAATCGCCGGGTAGCTGCGAAATTAGCGGAGTACAATATCAGGCAGATATGTTCTACCCCTTATTACCCAAAGGGAAACGGACAAGCTGAAGCGACTAACAAAACGCTGTTGAGAATTTTGAGCAAGATGGTCGCAGATGACCACAAGAAGTGGGCCGACTCTCTAAGCATAGCTCTGTGGGCTTACCGAACTTCTCCAAGGACACCCACAGGGGCCTCGCCATTTCTACTATGTTATGGAGCCGAAGCTGTAGTACCTGCGGAGGTTAGAGTCAATTCGGCAAGGCTGGCCTTCCATGCACTCTATGAAAATCAACGCGATCACGACCTAGTCTTGCTGGAGGAAAAGCGAGAACAAGCCAAGAGAACCAACAAGCGATACCAGGAAAGAATCGCTCGCGCCTACAATAAGACGGTCCAGCGAAGAGATTTCGCAGTCGGAGACTTGGTCTTGCGCGCATCTGATCACTGCATGCGAGAAGCGACTCACCCGAAGTTCGCAGCCAACTGGGAAGGACCCTTCGAAGTCACAGAAGTCTTTGACAGTGGCTACTGCAGCATACGAAGGTTGCACGGCACAACCTCTACTCCGAGTTCAGTCAACATGCGCTGGATTAAGAAGTACTATCCCTGACTTCTCTCATTTCATGCGTTTTATTACAACGTTGCTTGATATCTTGTATGGCTACGATTTACACAATCTCCTCCCCCATATGAGAGGATTGTAATACCATCTCTCCCATATGAGAGCGTTATAATAAAAGAATTCTCCCAAATGAGAAGTTCACATTTCTAGCTGTTTATGTTGCTCTATTCAGTTTATTATTACTGTTAATCATGGTTTATTCGCCGCAATAGCAATCTGTACAACTGCGATCTTAATTGATCATCTAAGCCTATCTCTTACGATAGCAGCCTATGCAAATGCGATCTTAAGTGATCCTCTAAGCCTATCTCTTACGATAGCAGCCTATGCAAATGCGATCTTAAGTGATCATCTAAGCCTATCTCTCGCGATAGCAGCCTATGCGATCTTAAGTGATCATCTAAGCCTATCTCTTACGATAGCAGCCTATGCAAATGCGATCTTAACTGATCATCTAAGCCTATCTCTTACGATAGCAACCTATGCGATCGTAAGTGATCCTCTAAGCCTATCTCTTACGATAGCAGCCTGTGCAAATGCGATCTTAATTGATCATATAAGCCTATCTCTTACGATAGCAGCCTGTCTAAATGCGATCCTGATTGATCTTTTAAAGCCTATCTCTTACGATAGCAATCTATGCAAATGCGATCTTAATTGATCATTTAAAGCCTATCTCTTACGATAGCAATCTATGCGAATGCGATCTTAATTGATCATTTAAAGCCTATCTCTTACGATAGCAGCCTGTGCAAATGCGATCTTAATTGATCATTTAAAGCCTATCTCTTACGATAGCAGCCTGTGCAAATGCGATCTTAATTGATCATATAAGCCTATCTCTTACGATAGCAGCCTGTCTAAATGCGATCCTGATTGATCTTCTAAAGTCTATCAGCCACGATAGCAACACATACAAATGCGATCTTAATTGATCTTTAAAGCCTATCTGTTACGATAGCAATTCATATGCGCATGATCTTATTTGATCCTCTAAAAGCTTACCTATTGCGATAATAGCTCATACGAATGCTAAAAGACGATCCCGATCGATCTTCTAGTAAAAGCCTATCTGCAATGATAGCAACTCGCACAATTTAACGATCTCAATTGATCTACTAAAGACTATCTGCCACGATAGCAACTTGCAACATTGTGAAGATGATCTTAAATGATCCACAAAGGCCAATCATAAGCCCATCTGTCAGGATGGCGCAGCTGCGAAAATATGATCTCAAACGATCTAGCGAAACATCTGCGAATTCATGTAGCAGATCGCAAAATGCGAAACCATTACGTAGCATTATGCAAGGCGAAATATGCCGACACGCACGCGAAGTTGTATTTTGTTGTAAAGAGACAGCAGATAGTACAAAAGGCTATTTATCATTACGAGTCAAATGACTTACAATTTATCTGTCTAGATAGCAGCTTACAAGCGAAAAGCTCGAATCTAACTACGCAGCCAACATGGCTTACAATACATTCGAAAAGTAGCTGACAAGCCAGAGACACACTAGGGGAATCCCGACTAAGAAAAGGATGAACCCACCGGTCCTAACACCGGCAATGCAACACACAGATCTGCGACCAAAGATCTGTAGCAAAAGGGATGCTGCCGCGAAGAGATCAGCTTGTCATTCGCTACATCCCCAGCAGCGAAACCTGGGAAACGATACGCCCAAGACCCCAAGGGGTGACAAAAGCCTCTGTCTGATCAAGGTAGGCGCCGGAGGAGCTTCCTGTTTCGACATATGCTGCTCTGCAAAACAGGCGAAGCAGTCATTCCTCTGGTGATGGACTCCTTGTCATGATAGACAAGGGCATTGACGAGCCACCTGAGTTCAAGAACGAAGAGGCAAGAAATCCTCCTCCAGGGATGCTGGAGGAGAATTCCGCCGTTCATTACGAGACGGTAGCACGGTCACTTCGGCGCTGCACCTCACCACGAGGCGGCCGGAAACATGACCTGCACACATAATACACGAAGAAATTTCTTCGAACACACATGAGATATTATCTGCATCTTCTTTATGATGGTTATAAAGAGCAATAAGCCTCATAAAGTGGATCTTGGAAACTATTTCTACAGCACAAAGCGCATACTCAGGATTCACAACTTGAAGTTGCCATGAATCAACGAAAAATAAGCGTTGAAGCCAGCAGTCGTAAGGACTCACGGCAAAGCACATTTTTTGGGATGAAGAACCCAAATAGCAAGGACAGGGTTTATATAGACCCTGTACAGACTCTTCGGTTGCCAAAGATGAGTCAGCAGAGTTCAAAAAGAGGGTAAGTTCAATCACTTACGCCTTGAAAAGCGGTAACAATCAATTACCCTACTAAAGGCTACGACGATTCAGTTGCGTATCCTAATAAATGACGGATGGTCATGATTCGGATGGACTTCCCAACGAAAGCGTGCTTATCTGCCGAGAAATTAGCGCGAAAATCAAACAGAGTATTAATTGCTGATGTCATAATTGGATATGCACAGAAATATCCAATCAAATCCCGGAAAAGGGCAAAACGGGAAAATTCATTGTTGTTGTTAAAAAAGGGGGAGAAACCCTAGCAACATTACATTAATGTTTCAAACATTACATTAATGTTCCAGCTATTTTCTTGCTGTTTTTTTCAAAATTCGAAAATCAAAGCAAATTCTTGATCAAGGAGTCTTGGGGCTCGAACTGATGGCTCAGCTTCTCCACTTGTTCCACTTCTTGCTTCAATAGCTCGCACCTGGCATTCATCTCATGATGGAGCTTCAGAGCTTCATCGACTTTTAGCTTTTGCTGCTCCACCTTCTGCTTCTCAGCTGCGAGATTCTGGTGGCCAAGCTTCAAAGTTACGGCTGCGCGAATCAGCGTGACTCTGTTCATAAGAAACTTGAAGCCCATTCTGCCTTGGACTTTGGTCACGAGATTTTGGCACATGCCACATAGCAATTCAGCACTCCGGACCGAAATGGTCGCAGGCGTAGCCGCAGATAGCTGCTCCAAAATCCAGATGGCTTCAGTAAGAAACAACCTCCTGTCGAAGGGCCCTATCTCCAGAGATCTCACAAACGACTGCGGGTAGGTCAGGCGCATTCGAACCACCCAGTCTACATCGTTTTGCTTCAAACCTGAGGAGACGTCAAATATAAGTTATGATGTCAAAACTCGCAAGCGAATAATGCGACGTGCGAACAGTAAAGCTCTACTTACCAGTTCCTTCCAGAATCTCATGAAGAGAAGGAATGCGGGCTGCCGGGTTGTTCGAAGATTGCCCTCGCTCCATAGCTCTCCTATCAGCTGCGAGCTCCAATCTCTCGTAGTCAGGAGGAAGAGTGTAGGCCGCACCAGCTGCGACTGCATTCCCAAACTGCGAGCCCCAAAAGCTCCACGCAGGAATAGGTGCCTCTGACTCAGTCATCGCCGGAGGCGAAGGGACAGCCGAAGTCGCTTGACGAAGGACGCTCTCAGATGCGAACACATTAGCAGCACTTGTCCTTACCTCCTCAGCACTGGTACGGACATCTTCATCCATCAGCACAGCATCTGCTTCGGCATCATCGGAAAGTTCGATGATGCTCTCGAGAGGCTCACTTGCATGTCCAGCAGCCGGGACGGGCTTCTCAGTATGGGAGCTCGGAACCGGAACATAGGACGCAGAAGGCTGACCTCCCTGCTCCGGCACAGGTTCCTCAGCATGACCTGCGACATTAAATGCGATGATATGAGGTAACTTGCGCTATAAGTTATTTTGCTATCTTTACTAAAGCTAAGAGTAAGCACCTCCACGCGAAGGTGGGATTGATGTATCCTCATCATACACTAAGGACGTGGAACCATGCCCTATCAGTGTGTCCTCACTAAGCAAGTCTTTAAGAGAAGCGTGACCTGGGATGCGAATAAACCGGTCATGATTCTGCCTCAAGTTGATAAAGCCTAGTACGTGCGTATCACTCAAATAATTACCTGAGGGCTCTCCGCATTTGCCTACTAACCAACGGCGAATGTCAGCCTTTGACACACCATGCTTTAACGCACCCACAATAACATCTCTATAAGTTACTGCGAGATTGAAGATCTCACCTTTATCGCCACCTGCGATCTCTTCGAAGTCTGCTTGGACTTGCTCCAAGGCCGCTGCATCCTCTCCGGGAACCTCATCTTCCTCCTCCGCATGAGGAGCCACTTCTTCGGGAAGCTCGTCTTCCTCGCCAACTGGACGCACTAAGTCGTCAACATGCTGCTCTTCGAGGCTCCGCTGTTTCACACGCTCGAGCTCCTCTTCCTCTCGCCGCCTCCTTCTTTCAGCAGCCTCCGCGGCTGTCTTCCGGGACTCAGCAAGAACGTCCTCGCTTATGGGATCATCTGGAACGCCAGAATGGGCATCTCTCTTTTTTCTCTTGGCCACAAGGCCACCAATGGTTTCATCATCATCATCTGCGAATACACGATTGGTTTAAAGAAAAAAAGTGCAAAGAAGTTACGATAACGGAAAAGGAAATGCGACGGAGGTACCTCCTGATTCTTCCTCATGCATCACAACTGTTACTTCTTCTTCTTCATCACTTGCTTGGGGCTCCTGCCTCTCTTCCTCTTCCTCTTGATTGAATGGAACGAAAGTCTCAACTGCGAGATCTTTCCGCACTTTGCTGGGCATGCGACCTTTGCCTTTGTCCTTGATAGAAAGGGACCTCACTGGAGGAGAAGCTGGGGCATTCCTAGGGGAAGAAATCGTAATTCCCTTTTGCCTAGGTCTCTTCACTCTTGGCGCCGCAGTCGCTGGAGGAGACGGGTCATCTCCAGGAGGAGACGGAGCCGGAGGATTGTCTATCAGCGAGTCAGCAAAAGCATTCATGACTGCGCGAATCTTTGTTTCGAGCTCAGGTTCCATCCTCCACGCTAGCCGGAACGACTGCCTTTGTCTTCTGGTGGCAACAATGGCGTTAACCAATGACTTGGAGCGATCACTAGATGCGAATCTCCGCACATGACACTACAACCGTACAGAATAAAGATGTCAGCATAAGGAAATCAAGAAGCTTAATGCACGCGAAGAAATCGCTTACCTCAGCAAATGCCTTGCTATATCTGACGACATGCGTATCGCCCTTCTTAATTGCGGCGACTTGCTCCTTCAGAATGACATCAGGGCACAAATGGTTCTCACGATCCCACAGTGAGTAGCAACCATACTCAGACTCGCTCAGACTGCAAGTGGGGCGAAACGGGAAAGAGTTCCTTTTGATCAAGGGAGCTCTACTTGGCTGCGCGGCCGACTCCGTCTCAATCCTCGTTTGCTGGGCAACCCAGTATGCGAGCCAGTTCTGGGAACAACCACCCTCGCGGGTTCCCGCAGGCTGCTCAAAGGGAAGATTGTTCATGAAAACCGTCTTGCACTCCTTTGTTAGCAAGCGCTTGTAGCATCCTCTGACAACGGACTGCGGCCAGATTGATGGGGCCACCGCATCAAAACCAAACTGAGGAGAAACTCGAGTGGGGTCAACGTCCACGGTAAGCTTTTCATACCTCGGCGCGAGCTCACGAATATGCTCTGCAAGGGCAGGAAGGGAACCTCGCAGACACCAGCAAAAGAACTCGCGGTAGCGCTCATGGAAATGAGGTCCCCCTTCAAAGAGAAGCTCTTCTGAAAAGACCATGCCTTTAGAGGGGTACAGCTTTGGAAACCATCGCACATTCTCAATGCGCGTGGCATAGGGCCTGGCAGTAAACTCCTTCCTTTGTCGCATATCAAACTCCAAACGCACTTGGTGTTGCCTGTTCCGAACCATCTCGCAACTCTTCCGCTGTTGCGCGCTTCTGTCTCGCCTGGGGGACACCACTTGTCAAGTTGGAGAGCAGTTGGAGCATAAGACGGCCAGCGCTCGAAAACCCACATTGTCAAAAAGGAAATATTGACAAAAGTCAGTACATCGAGGCGGCCACGCGACTCCCTCATAGCCAGAACTAGCTGATCAAGCCTATAGTACAGCGTGCCCAAGACCAAGGGTCCGAGTGCGACTCTCTGGCCAAGAGCGAGCCTCACAGCAAGTGGCAACACATGGTAGAAGACTCCGTCATGGGGGTGACCATCAATCAAGTACCTCGATAGCCAGGCACAGAGAAAAGCACAAAGGGTCAAGTGATAACCCTTGCCCTCTACGTAATTCTCGGCCTCCGGATCTTCACTTAGAAGTTTCTTAGTAATGCTGCTGTTCGCATAGTCTCGAAATAAGTACTGCAACCATTTGTTCCAGGTATTCTTCGCGGATTTATCAACCAGCTGCCAAATCGGAAGAGGCTTCGTAGTGGTCCACCGAGTGGAGATTTTCTTCACCTCTGCTAGGCATTCCTCCATCTGCGTGTACAAGGCAATCTCCGCAGATGTCCTCAAGGGACTCAGAGGGTCCACCTCGCCCATGGGGGAAAGCTCGTACAGCATTTGAACGTCCTCGAGTGTGGGGGCAGCCTCGAATTCAGCAAAATGGAACGTGTGAGTCGCAGGCGAGTAACGGGACAGAAGGTCTAGAAGCATGGATTGATCCAGCTTCACGACAGCACCCTTCATAGCACGGATAGCAAAGTATACGCCGGCTTCATCAAGAGTCGCGGCGTGATGATCCAACACGTGGTCGATCCACTCATCCATATAGTCCAATTTCTGGACGAACGCCTGGGTAGAAATTGCAGTATATGGGAAGTGCCCGTTCTCGATTCCCAATCGAACCACATCCTCGGAACCAACCAACTCGAGCAAGGCTGAGTTAACTGGGCGAGTTAGCGTCAGCAATCGCTCAACTGGGACAGGATCAGGCATCCTCTTCGCCTTTACCCTCGCATGATAGAAATCTTTGCCGCCTAAAAAGGGGGCTTTTCGCCACAAGGCCTGCGGAAGGTCGGGTATTTCTTCATCTTCCTTGACGGGTCTGGTTACTCTTGTCTTGGCCATTCCTGCGGAAGAGCAAGAAAAAGGGGGGAGAAATACCACACTTCAGTTTGAATTTTGAAATTCAAGATCTATGCAAAGGAAGACGAACAGTTCCGGTATCGATTTCAGAAATTGGGGAGTTGCAAGATCTCGTATTGTTGAAGGATTAAAACAAAGCGGGTTCAAAGATCAAAGCCTCTTCACAAATTTCAGGGGTTTACAGATTCAACGCAGTTCAAGGCAAACACTGGTATCTTAAATCAAAAGTAAACGAGGCCAACCTTGTTTTCTTGAAACCTGCTTGGATATGCACAATTGAAGAATACGATTTGCAGTTCTGAACTGGTGATTGATTATCTGGATCTGCTCTCGAAGATCTCCGGGTACCATTCACTTTAAGAGAAAGAAGTGATGCTTTGCAATAATGGGGGATACAAGGTATTTATCCAAAACAATGAAGGGTTGCGTCCTTTCGGTAGTCGAATCGCAACCGTCACTGTCGAATCGCGCAATCACAGGACAAGCTGACGTCACGCCTAAAACCCTAAAGGTCAGACGGCACGACTCTAGGGGTTTTAGGTCATAATGACACGCACGGGGGCTGAACTTACCCGTATTTGAATTGGTGCGTGGCGGCGACGCGTACGTTGATTTCCGCGCATGGAAGTCTATACAGCTATGAGCCTTCACGCGCAGAAAGGGGGCTAATGTAGATACTGCTTTCTGGGCTGACAGATCTTGGCCACGTGGCAGCTATCCAGCACACCATATTGTGCTCCATACACACTGGATCACCAGCCGAGCTGATCCGTGTGGGGGCTGCGAGACAGAGCCCTCGCATACCACTGCATGGGACTTGTAGGGACTTTGTGGTTTGGAGGCTAGAGTAAGCCCTGTCGCGTGCGAGCCAAGCCCGCACGCGACCTTTAGTAACTGTTTTGAGAGATTTATGGCACGAGCTCCATAAACCCGGTCAATCCGGTCAAACCCGGTCAACCTCGTAACGGTTCCGGTATTCGCGCACCACGTGCTGTAACGGTCCCTATATACTCGGACGAACGTGCCGTTATGGTTAAGCTAATTAAGCCGCCATTAATGGGCGCATTAACCACACTGCAACGGTCATGTTCTCCAGTATATATAGATCGTCAACCTTTCCATACAAAGGAAGAACACACTGCTATACGCGGAAGCTCTGCCAAACCTCTGTCTCTCTCTCAGACATTGCTACTGACTTACTCTCTCCCTACACACAACCCCACTCTTCCTGTGCGATCCTTGATCCACTACATACGGTGTACACGGAGGTCTCCCCGCCGGAATCTCTTGTGCACAGCCATTACTCCTAATGCATACCCATGTGTTAGACTTGGTATTTCCCTGTAAATCTACCCACATACTAGTCTATAGTGATCGTCCCGTTAATCAATATAATGGACTAGGGATATTAATGATAAACAACACAATGTAATCTAAGGACTTTATTATATTAAATATCTCCGTAAATAATAAATGAATATTCTAGCCAAACAATGTTCATACTAAATCTAGATTGCCTCTAGGGCACCTTTTCCAACAGTGAGACCTCTGGCAATTCACTATGTAGGTCGTACGACTTATGGGAGGTCCTGTGCAACGTAGTTTTGATTCTGAAAACTTCTATCTTCACCAGCCAATTCGTACGACCTCTAAGCATAAGTCTGACGACATCTAAAAAATGTATCTACATTCTGTCTATGTTCCCAGGTCGTACGACCTCTTAATCATGTCGTGTTTGTGTTTGTAAGTACGTGTTTTAAGATCAAGTCTAGATTGCATTGCATCATATTGTTGCATAAATCAAGTTGTGAGTTGAGTCTTTTTTGAGTCGGCTAATATTTGATTTTGTATGCAATGTGGTGGATCGAAATGAGCGTGAGTTGGTTGTTTAGATCGGTCATGATTTTGTGGTTTGGAATTTGCTCGGGACGTGCAAACGATAGTGTGGGGGTGTTTGATAACTTCGTATCTATTCTATTGATTTTCTGTCAGTTTGTAAGCAGAAAAATTTAGTGTCGTTTGGGTTGTTTTCGGCATAAATTGATAATGTGAGTATGGCATGCGGTTAATGTGAAGTTCATGCTTTTCTGCATCGTTTTTTGTGTATTTTACATGCCATTTTTATATTTGATATTCGCGAGGTGTTCGCGTTATATTTTTCAGGAACTAAGAACGCGACGAGCAAGTGGATAGAGGAAAAGAACTTCGAAAGCTATGGCTCGCTCAGGACTTGAAGATGAAAGCAAGAGTTGATGATGTGAGTACGAGGAGCACTTGGAGAGAATAGCTGAAGTTTTCAGCAAGTGAGAGGCTCGATTTGATGCTCAGGAGATGATTTGAAGACGATGAGAAGACGTTGAAAGCAAAATGGTTCATTATAGACCAAAAAAGATAAGTCCGAGTTTACAGAGATCGCACGACCTCATGCATGTTCGGTTTTGGGCAATCAAACAAAGCGGAAATAACAAAAAAAAATCCAAAGCCCATCAAGAACCCATGTGAATGAGCATAATCTGGTTTCGATCACTAGCGCAAATCAAAGGAACGACGTCTCTACGGTATCCACACGAACAGATCTGAACTGAACTTCCACTTCTAGGTTCCTAGCCTCTTGAAGAAGGAGGGTCTTGTCTCACAAGAGTAACAAATATGGACGCGCGCGATGCTTGATCCAATCCAACCCATGGCAGCAAGGAGATGGGGGCGGCACCACCTTGTGGCCGTGGCCTCCTTGAGGGGGGCGGCACCATGTGGTGGCCGAACCCTAGGAGAGAAAACCATTTTCCCCTCTTTCTCTTTTCTCTCTAGTATATGTGTGGATGTGGGAATGTATTAAGACTGAATTTTCATAGTCTATGAATCCTATATATAGACTAGAAGATTCATATTTTCCATTTAATCCTCACAATTAGGATCAGTTTGCATTCTAGTCCACAATTGCTCATTAGTCTAGCTAATGACCACAATTTACACTTTAGTCCAGATAATTTAATTTTGCTCTTTAGTCCAACTAATAAGCAACTAATTCTAATTAGATCAATTCTATGTGTGTGATAATTACAAACATTGAGCGGTATCAAGTTGTACATCAATGGTACCCAAGTAATAGGAATGCCAGTGATCTGACTAACCTCTATGACCAATGTTACCGTGTTGTATAATCCCTTTGTCTCATCTATCCAGATTGGACACAAGGCGTGGAGTGTCACACGCGTATATCCAATCTACAGTTTCTCGATTCTCTGAGTAAACTTAGACAAACAAATGACATCAATATCTCATATTGATTCATTTAAGCGTGGTCATACATTTCCCTTAGTCTCACTCATCAAGTGTCCATGGATATTTACTCATCTTATATGGGAAGGAAAAATTATATCTACATCACTCACACCTATCGGCATGTTTCATAGCATGTTCAATTATCAACTTTATAGTCACCTTATTACAACGTGACGTTAGTCGACATTAAAACATGTACTCCGCATTTAGAGAATATAGTGACTTCAAGTCGAAGGATCACAACACCATTGTCACTATGAGAAGCACTTGTCACATTCACATAACACTCATGCAATCCTCTCATGGCGGGTCTCCAGTACGCCGTTACTCCTCATGAATACCCATGTGTTAGACTTGATATCCCCATATCAATCTACCTACATACTAGTCTCGATGCAGTCGTCCTAATTAACTGCAATATTTGACTAGGGATATTTAAGAATACGAGATTTATATTCTAAAATTTCATCATATTAACATATCTCCATACTAGTTTTATCGTTATTTGATAACTCGCTAATGTTAACTAGGGTCATAGAGTAAAACGCTGAACTTAATGTATGTTTAGGATTAAACTTAACTTGTTAATTTGGTTTGAATTGAATCTAGGCGTAGATAACTTATTTGGTAACTCAACAATTTAAAATTGCTCGATTAGGCAAGAGAAGTGTATCAATGTTTCATAAATCAAACCACACATTTATAGTAACGCTACTGATCCAAAGGAGGAATCCTGGTATTCGTTTCACCAGCGTATTTTCATCATCTTTCACGATTGCTTTAACTGTGAAATCAATAATTTAGCTGTCTTTCAATATTAGTAGAAATAGAAAGATCAACCGAATTGCTGGCCCACATAAGGTTAGAAAATATTAATTTATTTACCAGAAGTCTCTTGGGATACGACAAAGCTGCTTCTATCTATTACTTCGTGCAACATCCATATACTTGCGGTTGGAACGTGTCACTTAGTCTTCGGGAGATTAAGTGTACCCCAATAAGGCTACGTAGTTATCTTTGATAATGAATGTTCTATTTTCTTGAAGATTCTCCAACCGTACAACATCCCAGAAATATATTTTTCGAATTATGAATGGCCCAGACCACCTAGATCTGAGTTTGTCGAGGAAAAACTTCATTTGAAATTGTATAGGAAAACTTCCTACCCTACTTGCAGTTCCTTAGGAATCACTAGTTGTTCGTGCCACTTCTTTGTCTTTCCTTGTAAATCATTTCACTCTCAGTAGTTGGATGCACGTGCTTTGCACGTGGGAGCACATGAGAATAAAGTTAAGGCTTAATTACTTAAATCAGAAATGTGGAAGAGAGGTGGCTTCAATCTTCAATGTGGAGATATAGATTAGCTTATACAATAGTTCGGAAAGTCAAAAAGTGATGCAACATTTTCCACAAAAGTCCTTAATTATATTGTTCCTCCATTGAGAATGTTTTGATCATGCAATTAAATGATGGTACATGATTTTAAAGTGATCCAACATTTTCCACCAAAGTCCTTAATTATATCCTTGGGTAATTATAATTACAAAGGAAAATGTTATTCTTACAAAGCCACTAACTTCAATTGTGTAGCCAGTGACCAATCAAGTTGCATAAATTAAGTTAGTAGCTTTGTAAAAATAAATGTTTGTTTTGTTAAAATCACTACCCTATATCCTTCCCTCCATTGAGAACGTTTTGATCATGCGATGAAATGATGATACATGATTTTAATGATGAAGCTTGAAAAGATTGTCCAACATGTTTTATTTAATAAAACATCAATCAAAGACTGTACAAAGGTTTGTTTCACTTGAAACCTTAAAATCATCATGCACCTTCTTTATGGTGAACTATATGTGTTATGATTAGCAAGTCCCTCCTCTCAATCCAACAAGAAACAATATCTCATACCTCCATCCAGTTTCTGCTCATGCACAGTTTATACAGTCTGAGCTTCAACTTTAACAAACTGGTGATTAGTCAACGATAACCCTCCACTAATTCCTCATAAGCAAACCAAACGTGGAAATATCTCGAACATTAACGTAATCATTAATGCAATCCAATCATATGACCAGCGAAGTGAAACTATAATATAATATGTTTTTTTACTAAAAATCTGAACAACCAAAAGAATTTCTGAAATCTGAAATGTAAGTTTGATTTGGAGACACAGAATCTATTTTCATAGAATTTTGAAAAGTTCCTAATGTACCTTGTCAGAAACTTGAATTTTTGGTAAAAAAATTTAGGCAAAACAGGACATTGTTTTCTATGTCATCATTTAGGCACTAACTCTACATTATTTTATTATTTTATACGGACATATAGAGTAGGACAATGAAGTTTCATATAACCAAAAAACTGCTATAGAGTATTTATGAAATATGTATTTACATGGAATAACTAATGTTTTCTTTGTGCTTTTGGGATGATCACGTGGGATCTTGTTCATCTAGTGTGGAGGTGGACATGCTTTTAAATTTCAACACATGGATGTGTACGAGACAGAATGCACAAATCTATACAACATGTTTGATGAGGGGTTAAGGTTTGGCGGTACATTAAAACATATGTATTGAATATTGATAGTTGATAATAAAGTTATTATACTACTGAATATCAAAATTTATCGTCCTCCTTTCCCTTTCCTGCACCACCACCACTCTAAACAATAAATAAATATCAAACATCCTGTTAAGAAAATTTTGGCTTTTCCTATCGTCTACGAATAGAGAAAGGAAGGGAGACTAAGGACTTAGCCACAACCAGCCTAGTTCAAAACTTGAACAATTCAACATAACCACAAGCTTGTGACAAGGTAACCATGTTGGAATCGTGAGGTACATAGAAAAAACCGAACAATGGCGCATTTAAGAAACACAACGAAGAATGTACACGAAGAAGAAATAAGTAATTAACTGCCCAAAAGATATACCAATCAAATTAATGTAAGGTGTGCCCACACCACCATTCTGAGGTTATTTTGCTTTCTTGCTAGGGTAAAAGAGACATTAACCCTGTACTATCAGTGAAAGACACTTTCACCCCCTCCTGTTTTAGGAATGACACTTTCACCCTTGAAGTTCCGACACACATAACACTTTCACCTTTGTTGGTGACGCAGTTATGTTGGCCATGTGGTTAGCTTATCCAAAGCAAATTCGTGATAACTTCTGTCAAAATGACATCATCAAGAAGAGGCATATTGTTGATAACATTCTTGCAATCTACCGTTTCTGATCTTAACAGCATACACATGAAGTATTTAATCTCTCAATATTTCAACAGTCTTGGAACCTTAACAATTTTGTGCAAAGCAATTGGTTCTTGAGTAAATTTCAGTTGTGGGGCTTTGGAAATCTTTGAAAAGCCTTACAATCCAAGATGGGTATATCATAAACTCTATCACATGTCCTCATAAGGAGAAAAATAGGTTATTAAGCTTGACAGACGAAGTTACCTTCGTGTGCAAAAGGAGAAAATATGTAGTAATTGAGTAACAGCCCACAATTTTGACAAATTAAATGGAATGCTTTCTTTACCTGGTTGTTAGTTGGTAGATGATGTCTTAAATATACAAATATACTTAACAAATTTAACGTCTAGAAACCAAGTAAATGATACACATTAGCAGTAGGAGAGTCAAAATTTGAAGATGGGGACTCTGATATGAATGGTGGAACTATGTGGTCTTAGAAGAATATGACAATGCTAGATATAATTCATTGCAGGGAAATCAACTGATTCAAATAAACTGACAGATATAGATCGGTTATATTTAATAAGCCTCCTCCATAAGGCTTTATATATTATTTTATCTTTGAATTTTTGCAGAAAGCTTGTCATAATTCGACACACAACAAGGTAGTTCTATGAATATTGATTGCACTAGTTGATTGAACAACTTATTGGAAAATGAGAACTGGGACTACTGACCATGACGACACCATCATCCATATAAGGACGACAACAACATTGTTATTCTCAGTCAGGGATGCTGAACCAAAGATCTAAAATCAACAACTAATAAAGTCATTGTTTGTACAATAATATGCAATAAATACACACGCCCACTTACACACTTATATTATAAATGATTTTTGTCATGAGTTATGTATGACAACGAAATAAATCAAATAGTACCTTATAATTGGAATAGTAAATGCAACGTAAAGAATGTGCAATTGAAGAGAGCAACAATCCTGCATCTAATTTTCGGTGGTGCATCGACTGATGGTCCGGGACTGAACTGATCAGCGAGACAATCCACCGTGTCTACCAGAAAAATCAATTTGGAGAATTAGTTTTCTACCTCCAGTTTGAATTTGCCTATGTGGTTTCAATCCTCTGTTGTACAATGTTTCGTCGAGACTAATGAGTGGTGCGTCAAGATACATGGACAAGGGTTTTGCATACCTTTTCTTTTGTGGTGCTGTCATCAGGTTCGCTGGGAAGCCAAAATAATGGTTCAAAACAGGTTATCAAGAAGAATAAAATATGGTCTGATATCTCCTCTCGCAGGATTTGGAATAGAATTGCGACTACTACAAAGAAAAAAAAAATATTGCTGTCAAGAAAATGTAAGATATGTTAGAGGATCTAGAAGAAGATAATCGAAGCCACCTGATGAGAAACGGAGAGATGACCAGAGCAAGTCCATAGAGAAGAGAATTCCTTAAACGAAGATAGAAGCAAATTATCGAAGAGAGAAGCAAATTGTACTTACTCGTACTTTAATGTACCAGTTTCGCTGTCCGTGCAGAGGATCATATTGGATTCAAAACTTTCATACTTGTTTAGGAGATCGACTACGCAACAATAGATTGTGTTAACCGAATGTGTTGTACCAGTGTCGGTGAGAGAAGAATGATTTGGTTCATAAGCAGTGAGAAGGTGTTGGCGATGTCAGGGTTCGGACGCTCAGGGCGATGATGCAATAGCAGTGACGAAATAGGTAGGAATAGAAGGATTTGAGTGAAATCTTTGTGATCCAAACCTTGGACTGATATTTGTTTGATGCATCGGTGTGGATGAACGATTTGCAGGTGCCATTGATTTTCAGTTTGCGACGCTTCTTCGCGTTGGCTAGGTATGGGTGAATCGTTTTGGAGTTGGTCAGTGAATGAACAGAGATGAGAAGTCGCCCCTCTTAGAACACGAACCGTAGTGATAGTTTTTTCAAGGGTATTTTGTTCAATTCCAAAAGGTTAGGAACAAAAATAAGGTTAGGAACACCTAAAAGGTTAGGAAAACTACAAAATTTTAATTAGTAGAGATAGAGATATTGGACCAATACCATCTTTATCTTATCTCCTGCTAATTTAGGATCCATGTTGGACTACTTAATGGCCCAGTATGCCTTATGCTCTAATTGTACCGGGAGATGACAAGACTTTCCAAACACCAACTGGTACGACGACATTCCCCACAGTGTCTTGTGAGCAGTTCGATATGACCATAGAGCATCACAAAGCCTGAGAGTCTGATCTTTGTGTACCGGATTCGCGGTTCGGCATGCCCATTAGACTAGGGTGATAAGGTTAAGATAGCTTATGGATGGACACCCAGTACTGTTGGAATAGATTCTCTAGAGGCAATCTTATTTAGTATGAACATTATTTTGGCTAGAATAATCATTGTACTATTTATGGAGATATTTAATATAACGAATTCATTAGATTGCAATTATTTTTTATCTTAAATATCCCTAGGCGTTTATATTGATTAAT
The DNA here is from genome assembly GCA_023055425.1 of Linanthus parryae. Lineage (NCBI taxonomy): Eukaryota > Viridiplantae > Streptophyta > Magnoliopsida > Ericales > Polemoniaceae > Linanthus > Linanthus parryae. The sequence continues at coordinate 67,169,493 of JALGPY010000007.1, read as the reverse complement.
AGGGCGATCAATTATAGAATAGTATGTGGGTAGATTGATATGGAGATATCATGTTTGGCACATGTGTATGTATTAGAGGTAATGGCATGCTGGATTGACCCACCACGAGAAGGCTACATACAAGTTATCTAAAGTCACAAGCGCTTCTCGAAGTGACAATGGTATTTTGATCCTTAGACTTGAAGTCACTAGATACTCTAGTTGTGAAATATCACGCTTTGATATTATCAAACATTGCGCCTTAACCGGGTAACTATGAAGATAGTTGTCAGGCATGATAGGAAGAAAGCTTAGAGATTGTAGTGATGTAGAGAGGATTTTCCCCTCCCACATAATGGGAGGGGCAAATATCGATGGCCGCTCGAGGGGTAGTGCTTATAAAATGTCTGGCCAGACTCAGATAAATCAATATGGGATATTAATGTTACATGTATGGATAAGACTATTCCCATGATCGAGAAACTATGAATTGAATATATGAGTGTGACGTGTATGTCTCGTGTCCAATCAAAATATGGAGACAAAGGTATGATACAATACGGTAACATTGGTCACAATGTTTGCCGGATCACTGACTATTTCTATTAGTTGGGTGGCATAGATGTATTGCTAGATACAGCTCTATGTTAGTAATTCTTACTACCAACTAAGTAGAAACCTATGGGGCCACACACCCTATGAATTAAACCTGACTTTGGGATTAATTAGTAGGACTAATTAAATAGAAGGATAAATACGCAACAGCGAGCAAATTTAGTATGACTAATTTGCAAGGAGGACTAATCCGTGTATGGACGAGATTAGGATTGGAGCTAATATGTAGTTAATAAGGATTTATTAACTATATAAGGGAACTCCTAGCTTATTTTCTTATAAGAGTGTTGACAATTGAGAGAGAAAAATCAAACGAGATAGCAAGACATGGAGGCTGAGACCCCCCGTTTGCCCCTCCCTCGCCGTCAGCCTCGTGAGGCGCGGCGCGTTTGGGGTGTCACGTTTGCGTGATCTTCTTCTTCCTCCTTCTTATGTTGCTAGCACAAAGGCGAAAGAAGGATCCGGTACAATCCTATGTGTGGATACGCATATAGACGTGGACGCAATTTTACGTAAAGTGATCAATTCAGACAAACAAGGTACACATGATTCTTCCCTTACCATGTCATGATGTCTTGTCCTGTGATCCTTGGAGGGTCTTGAATGAAATTAATTATTGTTTATTCCGATGCGTAATCTCTATCAAAACCCTACAGTGGTATCATAGCCACATGTCATAGTGCATGGGGTTTATGTGGTACTCTACTGTCAGTTTTACATCGTAATTACGATTTATCGCGTAAAACTAAAATTGGCATAATGATGAAAACTGAATTTTCTTTTGTAGATAATGAGCTAATTTTACATATTTTGTAAGAATTAGTGAATTTTTATCACATATGATGTGAAATTTTAGATCTTGAAAACTAGGGTTTGGGAACAAATTGGGAAAAGGGGTTTTCTTAATTTGGAAAAAGGAAAACAAGGAAGGAGAGGAAGAAAACAATTTTAGGGCCGAAACCCTAGAGTCGTCCACTCCCTCCTTGCGCGCCAAGCAAGCCACGACCAAGGTGCCGGTCTGGGTTAGCGGGCGACTTGGCCGCGTGGGCTAGGTCCGACCGGCCTAACGCCTTGTGGCGGTCTATTAGGGGTTTAGCTAAGCTGATTGGTGGGCCCTCTTGGACCGTTTTGACTCAAGAAATCAAAAATCAACTAAAATTGACCAAGCGCGTTAAAATTGAACTTTAATTGTATTATGTTCTTTTGCATGGTGATTGGATATGGCATTAGATTGTGAATGTTGTGGATGTTTTTTTGTGGTTTGGTTTTATTGTAATAATTAGTTAATTAATTAATTAATTAGTTAAGTTTTACGGCCTGCGTGTCGTCTTCTCCTCAACTTGTAAGGTCTATCTATTTATTATAGATGCTAGCTAGTATTAGATAGAGTAGATGATAGAGAAGACTTGGAGAAAGAGCCTGAAGAATTGAAGAAGCCACAAGATGGAGAGATTTCACAAGCTAAGGCTTATGGACTAAAAGATGGAGGCACATGGAGATGAGCTTGCAATTTTAGGGCTTATATATATTCTCATTGGCTTGGGAATATCTTTGTTTTAGGAGGCCATATCCACATCACATTTATTTATTGTTTGTGGTTGTTTATTTATTGTCTTGTTGCTTACTGTGGTGTATGGTTGATGCATGCAAATTATAACAAGATAATAATTAAAACCCGGATATTTTATTTTGGATTTGCTCAATCCAAAAAAGTAGACCAGTTGATATGGATAAAAAAACAATTAATATTTAAAAGTAAAAATCCCTCAATTTAAATATTGCATTTTTGCCTTCTCATTACTCAACACTCGTCAAAACTATAATGTATTTAAATTCGAGCTTGCCAAATTAAGGAGATTTGATTCTTTATATGATGACGCGATGGTACAAACAAGTAATGTGCAATTTTTGGAGTAAGAGGTTGGACGCAACTAGACTATTCCAATAGGATTGAAAACCTAGAAGCAAGGCAATTGAGATTTTCTATAGGATAGTTAAACAAGAAATTATTTGCCCAATTGAATCATGAGTTGCATAGGATGTAATTGGAAATTATTTCCTACATAAATAGCTAATTCTTGGGTGACGTGCCAAAGCAGGCCCAACAAAAGGTGAAATATGGATCTTAGCCCACTAGAAAATATATGATATTTTCCGCATTAATAGAGAGGGTTATTAATCCAAGAAAAATAGTGGAAGCTATGTTTAATAATCTAGCAATTATTAAAATACTAAAACTTGTATATTTCTCATTTTGTAGAATTCCAATGACAAACAATTCATCGAATCCATCACAATTCCTACGATCAGTCCTTGAGAAGGACATAGTTTCTGAAATTAACTTTCTGGACTGGTACAATAACTTGAGAATTGTTCTCAAGAAAGAAAAGAAACTGTACATTCTAGAAGAGCAAGTTCCTGAAGGTCCAGAAAACAATATTGTTGCAGCCATAAAGGCACATCAGTAGATCGTTGACGATGCTAATGATATGGCATGCCTTATGCTTTGCACCATAAACTCGGAGCTTCGGAAACACGAGAACATGGTTGCGTTTGTTATGATTATACATTTAAAGAAGCTCTTCCAAGGGCAGGGAAGGCATGAGCGTATGAAGTACCCAAGGCATTGTTCAAGTGTCAACTATCAGAGGGAAACCCGGTGGGGCCTCATGTACTGCGTACAATCGGGTACTTGGAGAGCCTCACACGCCTAGGGTTTCCGGTGGGTCAAGAGTTGGCCACTAATCTCATCTTGCAATCGTTGCCTGACAGTTATAGCCAGTTTATCATGAACTATAACATGAATGAGACCACTAAGCCTCTGCCAGATTTACTCAGTATGTTAAGGAAAATTGAACAAAGCATCAACAAAGGGAAGGGAAATGCTACAATGATGGTCAATAAAGGAAAGGGCATGCAAGTTACCTCTACCTCCAAAAGAAAGAGCAAGAAAGTTTCAAAATCTAAGGAGCCAGCCTTGAAGCCCTCTAGGGGCATGACTAAGGGTGATTGTTACTACTGTAGTCAGCCTGGACATTGGAAAAGGAACTTCACAAAGTATCTAAAAGATAAGAGGCTTAGAATAGTGATTCCACCACCACCACCAGGTATTTTTGTAATAGATGTCAATCTAACTTTCTCTTCATCATGGGTATTGGATATTGGATGTGGATCACACATTTGTCGAAATGTGCAGGATCTAAAGAGATGTAGAAGACTGGCTAAAGGGGAGATAACTTGTGTGTGGGGAATGTAGCAAGAGTTGCTGCATTAGCAGTAGGCGTTTATGAGTTATCTTTGCCTTCTAGACTTATCATAGAATTAGACAATTTTTATTTTGTGCCTGCTATGAGAAGAAACATTATTTCTATTTCTTGTTTGGACAAGAGATGTTTTTCTATTAAAATAAAGAAAAAATGTTGCTCCATTTATTTTGATGGTTTGCATTATTGTAATGTTGTGTCTAATGGATTGTATATCCTTGATCTAGATAACTCCGTCTATAACATTAATACCGAGAGGATTAAAACAAATGATTTAAATCCTACTTATTTATGGCATTGTTTTTTAGGCCATATAAACAAAAATCGCATCTCTAGACTCCATAAGTATGGATTACTAGACTCATTTGATTATGAATCATTGAGACATGTGAGGCTTGTTTATTAAGAAAAATGACAAAGTCCCCTTTCAAGAAGAAAGGTGAGAGGACTAGTGAGTTATTGGCACTCATACATACTGATGTATGTGGACCATTTCTCATGCCTGCCAGAGGTGGTTATATTTATTTCATTACATTTACTGATGATTTTAGTAGATGTGGATTTGTGTATCTTATGAAGGCCAAATCTGAATCCTTTTAAATGTTCAAAGAATTCAAGAAATAAGTAGAGAAGCAACTTGGCAATAGTATTGAGACTCTACGATCAGATTGTGGAGGAGACTTCTTGATCCAAGAGTTCTACAACTATCTTAGAGAGTGTGGGATAATATTCCAACTCACTCCACCCGGAACGCCACAGTGGAATGGCGTGTTCGAGAGGACGAATCACACCCTATTAGATATAGTTCGATCTATGATGTGTCAAACTGATCTTCCATTATCCTTTTGGGGACATGCTCTATTATGTGTAGATTTTACCCTTAACCGCGTTCCATCCAAATCAGTCATGAAGACACCATATGAGATGTGGAGTGGGAGTTGTCCCACAGTGTCATTTATGAGAATTTGGGGTTGCAACGTCTACGTAAAACGTTTACAAACAGACAAGCTCGGACCAAAGTCGGATAAGTGTTAGTTTGTGGTATACCCTAAGGAAACGAAAGGACATAACTTCTATAATCCTGCAGTGAACAAAGTGTTTGTTGCTCGGACCGGCGTGTTTCTAGAAAGAGAGTTTATCTCTAAAGAATCAATTGGCAGGACTGTAGAACTTGAAGAAATTCAAGAACCACTAACCACTGGACCTACTATGGAACATGAACAGGAACCGCAAGATGTTGTGGAGGGACCTGTTCAGGTAACACAAGAACTACGTAGTTCGAGTAGTGTGTGTCAAGAGCCAAAGAGATATGGACTTCTCGTTACTGAGCCCGGTGGCGCACTACTCACAAATAATGAGCCTACTAACTATGGGGAGGCCATGAAAATGCCAGACTTTCAAAAGTGTCTTGAGTCCATAAGATTCGAAGTGGAATCCATGTATACTAACAATGTATGGACTATGGTGGAACCACCCCAAGGGGCTCGGCCCATAGGGTGTAAATGGGTCTTCAAGAAGAAGACGAACATGGATGGCAATGTGATTGCCTATAAGGGCCTATTGGTGGCAAAAGAATTTAAACAGATTCATGGTATTGACAATGATGAAACCTTTTCTCCAGTCGCGATGACCAAATATTCGAATCTTACTTGCTATTGCAGCTTATCACGATTATGAGATTTGGCCAATGGATGTCATAACAGCGTTTCTGTATGGAAATCTCCTTGAGGATGTTTACATGACACAACTGTGCACAAGAGATTCCGGCGAGGACAAATCCGTGTACACCGTAATTAGAGGATCAGAGATGGCACAGGAAGAGTTGGGCTGTGTGTAGGGAGAGAGTAAGGCAGTAGTAATGTCTGAGAGAGAGACAGAGGTTTGGCAGAGCTTCCGCGTATTTCTAGTGTGTTCTCCTTTGTATGGAAAGGTTAACGTCCTATATATAACGGAGAATGTGAACGTTGCAGTGTGGTTAATGCGCCCATCAATGGCGGCTTAATTAGCTTAACCACAACGGCACGTTCTTCCACGTATATAGGGACCGTTACAGCACGTTATGCGCGAATACCGGAACCGTTATGAGGTTGAACGGGTTTGACCGGATTGACCGGGTTTATGGAGCTCATGCCATAAATATCTCAAAAGCAGTTACTAAAGGTCGCGCGCGGGCTTGGCCCGCACGCGACAGGACTTACTCTAGCCTCCAAACCACTAAGTCCCTACAAGTCCCGTGCAGTGGTATGCGAGGGCCCTGTCTCGCAGCCCCCACATGGATCAGCGCGGCTGGTGATCCAATGTGTGTGGAGCACAATATGGTGTGCTGGATGGTTGCCACGTGGCCAAGATCTGTCAGCTCAGAAAGCACTATCTACATTAGCCCCCTTTCCGCGCGTGAAGACTCATAGCCGGATAGACTTCCATGCGCGGAAACCAACATACGCGTCGCCGCCACGCACCAATTCAAATATGAGTAAATTCAGCCCCCGTGCGTGCCATTATGACCTAAAACCCCTAGAGTCGTGCCGTCTTGCCTTTAGGGTTTTAGGGGTGACGTCAGCTTGTCCTGTGATTGCGCGATTCGACGGTGACGGTTGCGATTCGACTACTGAAAGGACGCAACCCTTCATTGTTTTTGGATAAATACTCTGTACTCTCCATTGTTGCAAAGAATCACTTCTTTGTCTTAAAGTGAATGATACCCGGAAGTCTTCGAGAGCAGATTCAGATAATCAATCACCAGTTTAAAATTGCAAATCGTCTTCTTCAACTGTCTGCATCCAAGCAAGCTCTACAGAAACAAGGTTGGCCTTGTTCAAATTTTTGATCTAATATGCTAGTATATGCTTTGAACTGCGTTGGATCTGCAAACCCATGACATATTATCTGTTGAAAACTTGTGAAGAAGCTCACAATTTCTGAATCCAATTTCGATTCAGTCCCCCAATGATAGAGACCTTGAATGTAGGGTTTTGAAATCTCTGATAATGCAAACAATTCCAATCTCTAATTTCTGAAATTGGCACCAGAAACTGTTCATCTTTCTTCCCATAGATCTTGAATCTCATAATTTAAACTGAAGTGTGCATATTTCTCCCCCCTTTTTTCTTGCTTTTCCGCAGGAATGGCAAAGACAAAAGGAACTAGACCCACCAAGGAGGACGAAGAAATACCTGATCTTTCGCGAGATCTATGGCGAAAAGCCCCCTACCTGGGTGGCAAAGACTTCTACCATGCTAGGGTTAAGGCAAAGAAACTGCCTGCCCCTGTCTCTGGTGAAGGGTTGCAAACATTAACCCCTCCAGTTAACTCGACCTTGCTCGAATTGATTGGCTCCAAAGATGTGGTTCGATTGGGAGTCGAAAATGGGTACTTCCCATATGCTGCGATTTCTACCCAAGCTTTTGTTCAGAAATTGGACTACATGGATGAATGGATCGACCATGTATTGACTCATCACACCGTGACTCTAAATGAAGCCGGCGTATACTTCGCAGTTCGTGCTATGAAGGGTGCTGCCGTGAAGCTGGACCAGTCCATGCTTCTAAACCTTCTTTCCCGCTACTCGCCTGCGACTCACACATTTCACTTTGCTGAGTTCGAGGCTGCCCCCACACTCGAGGACGTGCACATGCTTTATGATCTATCTCCCATGGGCGAGGTGGATCCTTTGAGTCCCTTGAGGACGGATGCGGAGATTGCTTTGTACACGCAGATGGAGGAGTGCTTGTCAGAGGTAAAGAAAATTTCCACTCGGTGGACCACCACAAAAGTCCTTCCTGACTGGCAGTTGGTTGACACATCTGCGAAAAATACTTGGAACAAATGGGTGAAGTACTTTTTCCGTGATTATGCGAACAGCAGCATCACCAAGAAGCTTCTGAGTGAAAACCCAAAGGCTGAGAACAATGTGGAGGGTAAGGGTTATCACTTAACCTTATGCGCCTTTCTCTGCGCCTGGTTGTCGAGGTACTTAATCGATGGCCACCCGTACGATGGGGTCTTCTATCACGTTCTGCCCCTTGCTGTGAAGTTGGCTCTCGGCCAGAAAGTCGCACTCGGACCCTTGGTCCTGGGCACATTGTACTACAGACTGGATCAGCTGGTCGTGGCCATGAAGGAATCGCGTGGCCGCCTCGACATACTGACTTTCGTTAACATTGCCTTCTTGACAATGTGGGTCTTTGAACGCTGCCTTCCTATGCTCCAGTTGCTTCCAAGCCCAACAGGTGGTGTCCCCCAGGCGCGGTGGAGGAGCGTAACAGCGTCAGAGCTGTGAGGTGGTTCGGGACAAACGATACCAAGTGCGTTTGGAGCCTGATATGCGACAATCGACAAGAGTTCATAGCCAGGCCCTATACCCTGCGTATTGAAAACGTGCGATGGTTTCCAAAGCTGTATCCTTCTAAGGGTGTTGTCTTCTCAGAAGAGCTCCTCTTCGAAGATGGAGAGCATTTCCATGAGCGCTATCGCGAATTCTTTTGCTGGTGCCTGCGAGGTTCCCTTCCTGCTCTCGCAGAGCATGTTCGTGAGCTCGCGCCGAGGTATGAGAGAATTACTGTGGATGTTGATCCCACTCGCGTTTCTCCCCAATTCGGCTTTGATGTAGTGGCACCATCAATCTGGCCACAGTCTATTATCAGAGGCTGCTATAAGCGTTTGTTGACAAAGGAGTGCAAAACAGTCTTGCTGAGCAATATTCCCTTTGAGCAACCTGCAGGTAATCGTGAAGGCGGTTATTCCAAAAACTGGCTCGCATACTGGAACGCCCAACACACAAGATTCGAGACGCAGTCGGCCCCCCATCCAAGCAGAGCTCCTGTGATCAAAAGAAACTCTTTTCCTTTTCGTCCCAATTGCAGTCTGGACGAGTCTGAATATGGTTGCTACTCATTGCTGGATCACGAGAACCAATTGTGTCCTGCTATCATTCTAGATGAAAAGATCGCCGCGGTTAGAAAAGGCGACTCGCATGTCATTAGATATAGCGAAACTTTTTATAAGGTAAGCAACTTCTTTCGCATGCGCTAAGCTTCTTTACTTCAATATATTGACAACCTCATTCTAAACTGCTTGCTGTAGTGCCATGTGCGGAGGTTTGCATCTGGTGAGCGTTCCAAATCGCTGGTTAACACCATTGTTACCACAAGAAGACAAGGGCAGTCGTTTCGGCTAGCATCGAGGATGGATCCTGAGGTCGAAGCCAGGATTCGCGAGGTCATGAATGCTTTTGCTGACTCGCTGATAGACAATGCTCCGGCCTTGTCTCCCCCTAGAGATGATCCGTCTCCTCCAGCGACTGCCGCGCCAAGAGCGAAGAGGCCTAGGCAAAGAGGAATTACAATTTCTTCCCCTAGATGCGCTCCAACTTCCCCTCCTGTGAGATCCCTTTCTACCAAGGACAAAGGCAAAGGTCGCATGACCGGTAAAACGCGGAAGGAGCTCGCAGTGGAGACCTTCGTTCCATTCGGCCAGGAGGAAGAAGAGGAGAGGCGGGAGCCAAGAGAAGGAGATGAAGAAGAAGAAGAAAGAGTTGAAGATGTCCGTGTCGGAGAGGAAGATGCGATACATGAGGAAGAATCAGGAGGTATCTCAATCGTACTTCTCTCCTCATTATCTTAGCTCTTTTGCAATTTGATTTGAACAAATTGTTTCTTCGCAGATGATGATGATGATAACACCATCAGTGGCCTTTTGGCCAAGAGGCAGAAGAGGGGTGCTCATTCTGGCATTTCTGATGAACCCATCAGCGGGGACATTCTTGCCGAGTCCAGGAAGACAGCTGCGGAAGCTGCTGAAAGGAGAAGAAAGAGAGAAGAAGAAGAGCTCGAGCGCGTGAGGCAGAGGAGCCTTGAAGAACAACATGTCGACGACCTAGTGCGTCCAACTGATGAGGAAGATGTGCTTCCCGAAGAGGTGGCTCCCCGAGTTGAGGAGGAGGACGTGGCTCCAGAAGAAGATGCGGCAGCCTTGGAGCAAGCCCAAGCAGATTTTGAAGAAATCGGCGGCGGCAATGAAGGTGAGATTTTTAATCTCGCAGTAACTTATCGAGACGTTATTGTTGATGCATTAAAGCATGGTGTGTCAAAAGCTGACATTCGCCGTTGGCTAGTAGGCAAGTGCGGTGAACCCTCAGGTAATCACTTGAACGATATGCGTGAACTAGGCTTAACAACTCAAAACATAATCATGACTAGTTTCTTCGCGCCCCAGGTCACGCTCATTTTAAAGACATGCTTAACGAGGACACATTAATAGGGCAAGGTTCCACGTCCTTAGCGTATGACGAGGATACTGCAATCCCACGTTCGCGTGGAGGTGCTTGCTCTTAGCTTTAGCAAAGATAGTAAAATAATGTATGATACAAGTTACCTCACACCATCGCATTTTGTCTCGCAGGCAATGCTGATGAACCCGTGCTGGAGCAAAGGAGTCAACCTTCTGCGTCCTATGTCCCGGTGCCGAGTTCTCATACCGAGAAACCCGTCGCAGCTGCTGAACACGCAGGAGAGCCTCTTGAGGACGTCATCGAACTTTCTGATGATGCCGAGGCTGACACTGTGTTAATGGAGGAAGATGCCCATGCTGGTGCTGAGGAAATAGGAACGAATGCTACGGATGCTATCGCATCTGAAGATATCCCTCGCCAAGCTGCAACTTCTGCTGCCACCACGCCTCCAGCAATGACTGAGCCGGCGGCACCTCTTCCTGCGTGGAGCTTTTGGGGCTCGCAGGTCGGGGCTGCGATCGCACCTGGTGCGGCCTATACTCTTCCCCCCAATTATGAGGAGTTAGAGCTCGCAGCTGATATAAGGGCAATAGAGCGAGGACAGTCTTCAACTACCCCAACAATGCGTATTCCTTCTCTGCGCGAGATCCTTGAAGGAACTGGTATGTCGTGATTTGCTGTTCGCATCTTGCATTCTTCATTTGCGAATTTGATAGTATAACTTGGCTTTGACATTGCTTCAGGTTTGAAGCAAGACGATGTGGACTGGCTAGTTCGGATGCGCCTCACCTACCCCCAATCATTTGCGAGGTCTATGGAGATAGGGCCCTTTGACAGGAGGTTATTTCTTACTGAGGCCATTTGGATTTTTGAGCAGCTGTCTGTGGCCGCACCTGCGACCATTTCTCCTCAGAGTGCCGAATTGCTTTTTGGCATGTGCCAAAATCTTCTCGCCAAAGTTCAAGGCAGGCTGGGCTTCAAGTTTCTTGTCAAACGAGTTACCCTGATTCGTGCGGCCGTAACTTTGAAACGCGGCCATCAAAACCTCGCAGCTGAGAAGCAGAAGGTAGAGCAGCAAAAGCAAAAGGTTGAAGAGGCTATGAAGCTCTATCATGAAATGAATGCCAAATGCGAGCAATTGAAGCAGGAAGTGGAGCAGGTGGAAAATCTGAGCCGTCAGTTTACCCCCTATGACTCCTTGATCAAGGGTTTATTTTGATTTTTGAAAAGTAGCAAATAAATAGCTGAAAACATTATTGTAATGTTGCTAGGGTTTCTCCCCTTTTTTTTTTCAAAAAGAATAATCGAAATGCCCGTTTTGCCCTTTCCGGGATTTGCTAGAATATCTCTGTGCATATCCAATTATGACGTCATCAATTGATATTCTGCCTTCATTTTCGCGCTAATTTCTCATTAGATAGACACGCTTTCCTTGGGAAGTCCATCCGAATCATGACCATCCGTCATTAATTAGGATACGCAACTGAATCGTCGTAGCCTTTAGTAGGGTAATTGATTGTTACCGCTTTTCAAGGCATAAGTGATTGATCCTTACCCTCTTTTCAAATTCCGCTGACTCATCTTGGCAACTGAAGAGTCTCCACAGGGTCTATATAAACCCTGCCTTTTGCCATTTGGGTTCTTCATCCCAAAATGTGCTTTGCCGTGAGTCCTTACGACTGCTGACTTCAACGCTTATTTTCCGTTGATTCATGGCAACTTCAAGTTGTGAAACCTGAGTTTGCGCTTTGTGCTATAGAAATAGTTTCCAAGATCCGCTTTATGAGGCTTACTGATCTTTGTAACTTTCACAGAGAAGATGCAGATAATACCTCACATTTGTTCGAAGAATTTTCTTCGTCTATTATGCTTGCAGGTCATGTTTCCGGCCGCCCCCCGGCGAGGTGCAGCGCCGTAGTGACCTTGCTACCGACTCGTAATGAACGGCGAGATTCTCCTCCAGCATGCCCGGAGGAGAATTTCTTGCCTCCTCGTTCTTGAACTCAGGGTGGCGAGCCAATGCGCTCGTTTATTTGGACAAGGAGCCCATTACCCGAGGAATGACTGCTCCCCTGTTTTGCACGGCTGCATACGCCGGAACAGGTGGTTCCTCTGGTACATATCTTGATCAGACAGAGGCCTTGTCAGATCCTGGGATCTTGGACGTAGTGTTACCCAGATCTTGCTGCTAGGGACGTAATGAATGGCGGGCTGATCTTCTCGCAGGAGCGCCCTACTTGCTACAGATCTTTGGCCGCAGATCTGTGTATCGCATAGCTGGCACTAGGACCGTTAGGTTCATCCTTTCCAGTTAGGCTTCCCCAATGTGTAACTTCTTGTTCGTAAGTTACTTTTTAGACGCATTGTAGGCCATGTTGGCTACGTAGTTAGATTTGAGCTTTTTCGCTTGTAAGCTGCTATCTAGACAGATAAATTGTAAGTCCTTTTGACTCGTAATGATAAATCGCTTTGTACGATCTGCTGTCTTGTTACAACAAATTACGTTTCGCATGCGTATTGGCAAATTTCGCCTTCTGTAGTGCTATATACACATTTTGCATTGTTGCTTGGATATGTTTTTAGATCGTTCGAGATCGTGTTTGCGCAGCTGTGCTACCTTGGCAGATAGGCTTGTGATTTGCTTTAGATTCAAGTGCGAGTGCTATATTATCAGATAGGCCTTTGTAGATCACTTAAGATCATTTTACATAATGCTGCTATCATGGCAGATAGACTTAAGAACATTTTTAGAATCGCAAATGTATAGTGCTGCTATCGCGGCAGATAGACTTGAAAGATCATTCAAGATCACGTTCGCATGGGCTGCTATCATAAAAGATAGAATCAGAAGGTCAATTAAGATTGTTTTCGCAGTAGCTGCTATCGTGGCAGATAGGCTTAGAGGATCAATTAAGATCATTTTCGCATGAGCTGCTATCGTGGCAGATAGGCTTAAGAGATCAACTAAGATCATTTTCGCATGAGCTGCTATCGTGGTAGATAGGCTTAAGAGATCAACTAAGATCATTTTCGCATGAGCTGCTATCATGGCAGATAGGCTTAAAAGATCAATTAAGATCGCATTTGCATGAGCTGCTATCGTGACAGATAGGCTTAAAAGATCAATTAAGATCGCATTCGCATAGGCTGCTATCGTGACAGATAGGCTTAGAAGATCAATTAAGATCGCATTTGCATAGGCTGCTATCGTGACAGATAGTCTTAGAAGATCAATTAAGATCGCATTCGCATAGGCTGCTATCGTGACAGATAAGCTTAGAAGATCAGTTGAGATCGCATTCGCATAGGCTGCTATCGTGACAGATAGGCTTAGAAGATCAGTTGAGATCGCATTCGAGTAAGTTGCTATCGTGGCGGATAGTCTTTTGCTAACAGTAATAATGAACTAATTTGAACAATAAAGACATCTAGAAGCATAAAGTTCTTCTCATTTGGGAGAAGTCTTTTATTGCAGAACTCTCATATGGGAGAGATGAGATTACAATTCTCTCATATGGGAGAGAAGATGTCCGACTCATAGCTATACAGAGTATAAGGCAACGTTGTAATAAAACGCATAAAATGAGAGAAGTCAAGGATAGTACTTCTTAATCCAGCGCATGTTGACTGAGCTTGGGGTTGAGGTCGTTCCGTGCAACCTCCGTATGCTGCAGTAGCCACTGTCAAAGACTTCTGTGACTTCAAAGGGCCCTTCCCAATTGGCTGCGAACTTTGGGTGAGCCGCCTCTCGCATGCAATGGTCAGATGCGCGCAAGACCAAATCTCCAACGGAGAAATCTCTACGTTGGACTGTTTTGTTGTAGGCACGAGCAATCCTTTCTTGATACCGTTTGTTGGTCCTTTTAGCTTGTTCTCGCTTTTCCTCTAGCAGGACCAAGTCATGATCGCGTTGATTGTCGTACAATGCGTGGAAGTCCAACCTTGCTGAGTTAACCTTTACCTCCGCAGGTACCAGCGCCTCAGCCCCATAGCATAGGAGGAATGGTGAGATCCCTGTGGGTGTTCTTGGAGAAGTCCGGTAAGCCCACAGGGCTATGCTTAAGGAATCAGCCCACTTCTTGTGGTCATCTGCAACCATCTTGCTCAAAATTCTCAACAGCGTCTTGTTGGTCGCTTCTGCTTGCCCATTCCCCTTCGGGTAGTAGGGGGTGGAGCATATCTGCCTGATGTTGTATTCTGCTAGCTTCGCAGCCACCTGGCGATTAACAAAAGGAGTGCCATTATCTGAAAGGATGGTGTTGGGAATTCCGAACCTGCATATGAGGCTTTCTTGGATGAAATGGACCACGGCTAGCGCATTCGCCGTCTTCAGTGGTATTGCTTCCACCCACTTGGTGAACAACTCAGTCGCGGTGAGGATGAAATGATTCCCATGCGAAGTTGGTCGAATGGGACCAATGAAATCTAGAGCCCATGTGTGAAACGGCCACGGTGTTCCCAATGCATGTAGATCTACAGCAGGAGCGTGTACTAGGTTACCTTTAAATTGACACTCCTGGCAGCGTCGTACCTTGGTGCGGCAATCTGCCTCCATAGTGGGCCAGAAATATCCAATTGAGAGGAGTTGTCTGCATAATTTCGCACCTCCTTGATGTTCCACCTGATGAGAAAGGTCCATCACTTCTTGTGCTTCCCTGCTGTCTAGACATCGCAGTAAGTTGCCCACATGGCCCCTTCGCCAAAGCAGGTTTTCTTGTACCACGTATCGGGACTCTTTCCTCCTCAGTTTCTCAGCTTCTTTTCTTAATTCAGGTACAGTACCCTGGGTGAGAAAATCAAAGAGTGGTTTCCTCCAATCCGCGTCATCATCGGTTAGAGCGATGAGTAAAGAATCTTTGATCAATGCGCAACTGTCGCACTTTCCCTGTATTAGTGCTGCGGCCGTCGACATGTCTGGCCGGTGAATGCCATATCTCTGAGCTTTCCGATAGATTGACACTTCGCTTTCTCCGCATGCATGTTGGTGAATCTTTTCTAACAGCAGTTGTCCCTCTTGCTCGGAGACACATCGCATGAGTATTCCGCCAGGGCCCTTGTAGTAAAGGGTGTTGTCATGTATGCAATACCCCTTTGTGAGTGCCCAGTTCTCGCTGCTTGTGCCTTCTGTGATGGCCCGTAAGATTGCCCTTCTCCAGTCCGCATCGTCCATGTGTTCATCGCCGCACGCGTCTTCTGTTAATGCCGACGATGTTCGCACTTCGATCAAGATTCTTGCAGGACATTTGTCTGTGCTAACTTTGGATCCCAAGGTGGCCAAAGCGTCCGCATGCCTGTTATCCTCTCGGGGCTTGTGCTCGTACCTAACGTCGCAGAATTGCTGCACCAGTTTTTGTACCAAAGTTCGGTAGGACAGAAGATTTATCTCCTTCAAACCGTACTCGCCCGAGGCTTGCTTGACAATTAGCTTGGAGTCCCCCATGACCGTCAGGTTGCTTACTTCCAAGGCCTTTGCCGCTCGAAGTCCCGCAATGAGAGCTTCATATTCTGCTTCGTTATTGGTGACTGCGAAGTCAAGCTTGGCGGACATCTGTATGACCTCCCCATCTGGTTTGGTTAAGACTATCCCAATGCCTCCGCATTTCCTTGTTGACGAGCCGTCGAAATGGAGCGTCCAGTAGGGCACATCGACTGCATATATTTCAGGTCCTTCAAATTCTTCTTCAATCACAGGCTCATGACTGTTATCTGGGAACTGTGCCAACAAGTCAGCCACTGCCTGCGACTTGATCGCTCGCGGTCGCACGCATGTGATATCGTATTGGGAGATGGTCATATACCATTTTGCCAATCTTCCCCCAGGAGTGGTGTGAGTCAGAAGATATCGTATGGGATCACTTTTTGTGACCACCACCACCTTGTGCGACGCAAAGTAGTGTTTCAACTTCTCTATCACGAAGAATAGGGCAAGGCAATGACGCTCGATGTCCGTGTACCTTGACTCAGCGGGCTGCACGACGCGAGAGATGTAGTAGATGGGTCTTTCCTGGCCCTCGTACTCCTGAGCCAAAAGTGCTCCTATGGACTTCCTCGTTGACGTCAGATACAGCAAAAGCGGTGATCCTAATTGAGGCGCGATCATTATTTTTGAAGACGTCAGCAGCTCCTTTAATTTCCCGAACGCAGCTTCGTGCTCCGGAGTCCAGCTATATGCGGCATCTTTCTTGAGGAGATCACTGAAACAACAGGTAATTTCGGCAATCGCTGGGATGAATCTCCGCAGATATGATAGCTTTCCCAAGAACGTTTTCAAGGCACTTTGGTTATGTGGCGGAGTCATGCTGGTGATGGCTGACACTTTCGCAGGGTCAGGCTCGATTCCTTGGCGATGCACCACGCATCCCAAGAACTTTCCTGACGTCACTCCGAATGCGCACTTCATGGGGTTCATCTTCAGTTGAAAGCGTCTGCATCTATTGAACACTTTCCGCAAATCTGCGAGGTGATCTGCCTCCTGCTTGGATTTAACCACCAGGTCATCCACATAAAATCCACTTCTATGTGCATCATGTCGTGGAACAGGGCCTTCATATCCCGCTGATAAGTTGCACCTGCGTTTTTTAGACCAAAAGGCATCACCGTGTAGTTGAATACCCCTACTGGAGTGATGAATGCGGTTTTCTGCGCATCTTCAGGGTCCATCTTGATCTGATTGTATCCGCTGAAGCCGTCCATAAAACTGAACATGCGATGACCCGCTGTCGAATCAATAAGCATATCAATGTTGGGAAGCGGAAAATCGTCTTTGGGGCAGAAACGATTGAGATCCCAGAAATCCACACAGATGCAAAGCTGCCCATTCTTCTTTACCACAGGCACAGTGTTGGCCAGCCATTTAGGATGGTGATTCGGCTCTATGAACTTGGCGTCCAGGAGTTTGACAATCTCCTGTTTGATCTTCACGTTAAGCTCCGGCCTGAAGCTTCTTGTGCTCTGCTTTACCGGCTTAGACCCCGGAATAATGTCTAAACGGTGCATGGTGATACTTGTGTCCAGACCGGGCAACTCATCATACTCCCATGCGAACACGTCCTTGTACTCGGTCAGGAGTTGTAGCAGTCCTTTCTCCTCTTTGCTTGTGAGGTCCGCACTTAGAAAGACCGGCCTTTTCTTTTCTTCGTTCGGGCTTAGGAACACCTCCTTTAGCTCTTGCTTTTGTGGTCTGGGTTTGTCCTCCATGCATTCGGGTGCTTCTTTGAGCTTCTAGTCTGGAGTGCTCTGCATTGGTTTTTTCATTACCGCAACCTGCTCGATTTGGTTGATTTGCTCAGGGATATCCCCATGCCCGCGTGAGGACATCCCCGCGCACCTTCATATGCGATAGCATTTCTTCCCGTTGGCGTAGAAACTCTCTATCTCCTTGCCTTCATGGTCATGCTTTGCTATTCTCTTCAGAGTGTACACGTTCTTTCGCTGGTAGGCGATCCGCGGCGCTTCTTCTCGCGTGGGAGGCTTTTCCTTGGCATTCTCCCTTGTTACCATCACTCCCGCAGGTGACTGATCTTTGATATCTTCCCATAGGGGTAAAGGAGTGGGATTGAATGGTCCCGGTGTTTGCTCGTCTGCCATCTCGGTGAACCACACCGCCTCGCTGAGGTGCGCTTCATCCATGTTGAATGGATTTGTGGAAGCTAGTATCTCGACTATTCTGTCATTCCAAATAGCCTTCATCACTTGGTGATCTGTTGAAGGGACGGCATCAAAGCGATGAATCCAGGCTCGTCTTATGATCATGTGATACGTAGTGTTCGCATCTATTACATAGAATTTCGCTGAGCACTTGATCTTGCCGATCTGAATTCCCAGGCGGATCCATCCTATCGTGATTCTGGAGTCACTTCCAAATCCCATCAGCAGAGATGGACGCCTGACAATCTTGTACTCGGGGATCCCTGCTAGCTTCAGTGTGTGGAGCGAAACAACGTTAACCGCTGCTCCTCCGTCGACGAACGCTCTTTTGAACTCGACGCCATTGATGATGGTCGTCACATACAGAGGCCTCTGGTGGCTCGAATCTGTCTTTTTGTCGCTGGCAGAAAAGGTCATAATCTTTTCTGTAGAGCGAGACGCCCTGATGACTTTCCCATTGGAGACTAAGAGATCCTCTTTGTAGTCTTCTGCTATCCTTAAGATCGCTTTTGTCATCTCCATCCGGCATTTCTCTGAGAAGCTCATCTCGTCAAAGAATCTGCTGAAGCCGTGCGACCCCTTCATCCGGTCGGCACGTTCGTCCTCCGTGTCTACGATGTAGTCTTCATTGTCCTAGACTTCGGCAATGATGGGTAGACCATCCTCTGAGACCTCTTCCATATCCACAATCGAGATCATAGCGACCTCTTTACCTTTCGATTATTGCTCCGCATGGGCAGGAAGTGGATTGCTGCGCACATCCTGCCTGTGATCGCTGACGATCAGCTCGCCATTCTTCATCTTTTGGCTGAACACAATCCTGAGCTTCTTACAGTCCGCTGTGGGATGCATGACCTTGCCGTGGTACTCGCACCACTTCGGGTCCCTCACCATCTCCTTGGAGGGTGCTCTCTCGAGCGGCGGTAGGACACCGTCCTTGCGCCACTGCCTGCAGAGGTCGCTCGCTTCTTCCACCGAACATGGCAGAGGTGGTGCATCGAAGTTCACAATCTTCGCCTGCTTCTGGGGTGAAACTGTATTGACTTCAGCTTCGCGTCCCCTCTTGTAACGGAATCTCCCGATCTTGAAGGTAGTACCACCCGAGGGTCGCTCAGGGGCGTTTCTCTTTTTCTGCCTCTCCACTATAGGCTCGATGTTCTTCGTGCATTCAATTAGTTTTGAAAACGTAGGTGTTTGCAGGTTAATGAACATACCTTTGTACTCATCTCGCATGCACTGCAGGCATATCTCTACAAGCCTGCTTTCGAGTATCACGTCTTTGCATTCCAAGGACTTCGCCATGAACTTCTTGATGAAAGTTATTCCATCCTCCTCACGCTTCTGATACATCCGCGAGAGATGGATCATTGTCACTTTTTCCTCCATCTGGAAGAACTTGGTGTAGAACTTTTGGACCATGTCGTCCCAAGTCTTCACGGACCCAGCTTCCAACGTCCTGTACCACTTGTACGCTACGTTTCCCAAGGACTTCGGGAACTCTCGCATCAGCAGTTTGGGATCAGCTCCATACCGCCCCATGACATCGATGAAACGCATGACATGTTCATGAGCGTTTCCATTGACATCTTCGAACTTGTCCCATTTAGGAGCCTTTTACCCAACCGGGTTAGGCATGAGATAGATCTCTCGCGGGATAGGTGGATCGTTGTCTAGCTTCGGGATGATGGTATCCGCGAATGATTGGTGAGCCAGAATGGTGTCTATGCGCTTCTGCAGAGACGTCATACACTCTGGAGTGTTTCCCTCGGTAGCAGGAGGAGGGGTTGTCGCAGGCGGAGGCGACACATATGCCGCAGGAGTTGGGGACGTATTGGGCGTTCGCATTGCCCCAGATTGCCGTTGGAGGAGGCAAGGGATACTGCGAGGCCGGATTAGGTACCAAGGTCGGAGGCTGAGGGGTATGAGCGGTGAGGGGCAACATTTGAGCTGTTGACCCTTGAATTGAGGGCAGCTGCGTAGTCGCCGGTGGAGTCTGCAGATTAGGTTTGGGGGTGTGGTTGACACTCCCAGTCCTTGAGCGGTGGGGGCTCCTCCTCCCTGGGAAACGGCGGTGGCTGGTGCAGGGTTCGGTGCAAGAGTCCCCAAGACAGCCATGATCCGTTCTAGCTGCGCGGATTGAGCTTTGAGGGCTTTCGCCTGAACTTGGATGGTGGCGTCCAAGGATTCTAGCGTCGGGGCTTCACCGGTGGTCGTAGGCGTGCGGTGGATCTCCTCTCCTGAGGCGGCTTCGGTAGAGGGCGATCTGTTACTGACATCATCCTCCTGAGACATGGTTGCTTATGATGGTACGTTCACGTCGGGTTCACCAAAATGTGCACAAGAGATTCCGGCGAGGAGAACTCTGTGTACACCGTAAGTAGAGGATCAGAGATGGCACAGGAAGAGTTGGGATGTGTGTAGGGAGAGAGTAAGGCATTAGTAATGTCTGAGAGAGAGACAGAGGTTTGGCAGAGCTTCCGCGTATTGCTAGTGTGTTCTCCTTTGTATGGAAAGGTTAACGTCCTATATATAACGGAGAATGTGACCGTTGCAGTGTGGTTAATGCGCCCATCAATGGCGGCTTAATTAGCTTAACCACAACGGCACGTTCGTCCGCGTATATAGGGACCGTTACAGCACGTTATGCGCGAATACCGGAACCGTTATGAGGTTGACCGGGTTTGACCGGATTGACCGGGTTTATGGAGCTCGTGCCATAAATCTCTCAAAATCAGTTACTAAAGGTCGCACGCGGGCTTGGCCCGCACGCGACAGGACTTACTCTAGCCTCCAAACCACTAAGTCCCTACAAGTCCCGTGCAGTGGTATGCGAGGGTCCTGTCTCGCAGCCCCCACATGGATCAGCGCGGCTGGTGATCCAATGTGTGTGGAGCACAATATGGTGTGCTGGATGGTTGCCACGTGGCCAAGATCTGTCAGCTCAGAAAGCACTATCTACAACAACCATAGGGTTTTTAGAATCGAGAGCATGCCCATAAAGTGTGTAAGTTGCAGTGATCCATTTATGGGTTGAAGCAAGCTTATAGGAGTTGGAATCTATGTTTTGATGACGCGTTCAAAGCGTTTGGTTTCATCAAAAATGACGATGAACCTTGTGTTTACAAGAAGGTTAGTGGGAGCTTTGTCCTACCTTGCAATCTTTTAAAAATTGGCTAGGGAAGCGTTTCTCAATGAAAGACTTAGGGTATGCAGCTTATGTACTTGGTATAAAGATCTATAGGGATAGATCGAGGAAGCTTATAGGCCTAAGTCAAAGTACATATATATAAAAGGTGTTGAAACGATTCAACATAAAAGACTCCAAGAGATGATTCTTGCCCATGTCGCATGGGATCACCCTTTCGAATGATGATTGTCCTTCCAATGAGACTGAGAAGAAATGCATGAGTAGGATTCCTTATGTTTCAGCAATATGATCTATCATGTGCTAGATGTTATGTACTAGGCCAGATGTGTCATACGCGTTGAGTATGAAAAACAGATACCAGCCAAATCCGGATGAGAGTTACTGGATCGCTGTCTATAATATCCTTAAGTACTTGAATGAACTAAGGATGTAATCTTGATATATGGAGGGGAGGAAGAGCTAAGCGTAAAGGATTACACTGATGCAAGCTTCCAAACCGACATAGATGAATTCATATCGCAGTCGGGATTCGTGTTTTGCCTAAATGGAGGAGCTGTGAGCTGGAAGAGTTCCAAGCCATAGACGGATGCTAATTCTACAACTGAGGCTGAGTACATTGCTGCATCGGGTGCAGCAAAGGAGGCTGTTTGGATTAGAAAATTCATTACTGAGCTTGGTGTGGTTCCTAGTATAGTGGATCCAATAGAGTTGTATTATGACAACACCAGGGCGGTTGCACAATCCAAGGAACCCCAGAAATCGAAGTACGTACTCAAAAAAATCCATATTATTCGAGAGATTATTGTTAGAGAAGATGTGAAGATATGCAAGATTCCTATAGATGAAAATTTGTCATATCCACTCACAAAGCCGCTTCAGCGCAAGCATGAAGGACACTCTAGATCTATAGGCATACGAGATGCACCAGATTGGCTCTACTGCAAGTGGAGACTGTTGGAATAGATGCCTTAGAGGCAATCTTATTTAGTATGAACATTATTTTGGCTAGAATAATCATTGTATTATATATGAAGATATTTAATATAATGAAGTCCTTCGATTGCAATTGTTGTTTATCTTAAATATCCCTTGTCGTTTATATTGATTAATAGGACGATCAAATATATACTAGTATGTTTGTAGATTGATATGAAGATATCAAGTCTAGCACATGGGTATGCATTAGGGGTAATAGCATGCTGGATTGACCCACCACGAGAAGGCTACATGAAATACCCGATTTTATCTAATGGGGTTGATTGTGCATTTTCTTTAAAATGTTTATTATAAATACGGGGGCTAAACCATGCATTTTGGAAACTTTGGGGAGAGTAGTTGTCTTTTACATAAACAAATAAAAATAATAGTGTATTTATACTGTATAATAATACCGTATTCCTATACCCGTATAATACGAGACTTATAAACGTATAATAATAATAATAATAATAATAATAATAATAATAATAATAATAATAATAATAATAATAATAATAATAATAATAATAATAATAATAATAATAATAATATAATATTACCCTCCTAACAAATCTTTACCAGCTTGCCAAAAAAAAGGGGGGGATCAACAAATCTTCACCCTCTCTCCTACAAGATTTGTTTCAACCCAAGAAAAACTCTTCTCTCTCTCTCTCTCTCCTTCTCTCTCTCGGCTAACACACACACACAACACATCTCATTTCCTTCATCCATCACAAAACCACATTCTTCTCTCTCTCTCTCTCTCTCTCTCTCTCTCTCTCTCTCTCTCCCCGTCACAAACCATTTCTCTCTCTCACTCTCTCCTTCCTCCTTCACGGTAAACACACACCCACACAACCCAAATACATTCCCCCTTGTTTCTCTCTCTCTCTCTCTCTCTCTCTCTCTCTCTCTCTCTCTCTCTCTCTTGTTTCTCTTCTCACTCTCGGCAAACACACACACACACTCACCCACAACTTCAACCCGACCCAACTCACATCTACCCCGTTCTCTATAAAAAAACCCCTGCTTCTTCTGCCTTCTCACCACAAACACAACAACAACCCCAACTACAACATACCATTCACCATCCCCCCTCCTCTTCTTCTCTTGCCTTCGGCAGAAACAAAACCAACACACCCACCTCCTCTGCCTCCTCTGCTTTCACCCTCGCCCTGTGCTGGGTTTGTCTCTGCTCATCCAGCAACCCGCCAGGAAACTCAACCCGACAACACATCACCACCACCACTTCCCTCTCTCTCAACCACCAAGAGAAACCCGCTGCAAACCCATCTCTCTCTCACCCCCTCTGTTCTCTCTCTCCGCTGAGTCGTCTCTGCCCAGCCAAAACTGCCGGAAAGTTCGCCGGAGAAACAAACCGAGAACAAAACCACCAACGTCAAAAAAACCCACCTCCTCCATCTCTATCAAAGCTCTCTACTCTCTCTGCTATCCACCCCACTGTCGAAAACAGAGAGGTAGCAGCAGCCACAACTCACGCCGGAACCGCCACCTCCATGGACGCCAGCGTGAAGCTCGGCCATACCACCCCCGACGCACCACCGCTTAAAACCCACCTCTCTCACCTCCAGGAGGTCCGACGAGACCATAGAAGGCCTCAAACAAGCCCAGAAACGCCGGACCCATCACCGGCGAGCTCCACCTCCGAACTCGACGGTCGGAGGCTCGACCCGCTTCGTCCATCGATCGTTTTTCGTGATTCTTCGTGTGGGTAAGCTCTAAATCGCCTCGTAGATCCATCACGATAATAAAAATCGAGTCTTGTTAGCTAAGAATCGGTTTGGGTTGATTGAGTTGAAGAAGTTGTCGTGAATACAAATCGGGGGTGAAAGTGTCTTTTTCTGAAATTGTTGGGGGTGACGATTTTTTTTACATGCAAACTGAATTTTTAAAGGGTGGGGGTGAAAGTGTCTTTTCATTAAACTGGAGGATAACCCATACCCAAACTATAAACACCTTATAAATGGTGGTGGGGGTACTAGTTGTAATTTCCAACATCTTTATTAATTGGTATATAAACCTAATAAATTAATTTCTGAAAATAGAATAAAAATAATAATAAATAATTTTTATTAATAACTTGGTTTGTCAACATAAATACTTGTAAAATAATCTTGTTATCTTCTCAATAAATTGTTTAAGCTATTAATCCTACTTTCTTTTATAAATAGTGCTAGGATAATGTTTTATGACCCAAAATAATGATCGTCATAATAATACTAGTAATAATGGTAACAAATAATAATAATAATAATAATAATAATAATAATAATAATAATAATAATAATAATAATAATAATAATAATAATAATAATAATAATAATAATAATAATAAAGAGACTTCTATTAATAACAAAAGCTTATAATAGTATATTTTCTCAAGGGAAGGAAAATGTAAAACTAGATGTCTAGTGTTTTATCAAAAATAAAAGAAACCAAATAACTACTAAATCGATACCAACATTTTTAAAATAAAATTGAAGGGACCCCAAGAGTTAATATAATACTCTTTTAGGACAAGTATGATAGATATTTCCCTTTATTTCATAAACATTTTGATTATAAAATGTACATGTATACCTATATATATATATATATTGTATGAGACAATAATAAGAACATGACCCTTATAATTATTAAGATTGCCAATTGGTCCATTATTTAATTATATCATTAAAAATAAGAGATTGTAATCTCTTTCGAATAAAATATTTACGAAGAGTAAACCTAGCATGGTATTAAGATATTTAAATGTATCTTATTTGTTATTTCCCAATATTTGTAAAATTGTAGAATAAAAATGAGCTAATATAAAATTATGTTAGGAATATAAGGGGTTGAGAAAATTCGTTGGGGGCATGCATAGCATTGCATATAGAGAAAAATTGCATTTGTTACACGAATAAGCCATATGTTAATTAGGACTGCTTGCATAATTGTAGACGCCCAGTTCGTAGGCGACGAGTTCGTTGAGTACGAGAACGAGTACTAGGACTTCTCTTGCCGTGCTGCTTGCTACCGGTAAGTTCATATGTGAAATACTTTAAATGTCAAAATGGGATTTCGTGTGCGTGAAAGATTTAATTGTTACAACTTGTGATACTTGGAATTGGTTAAATGTTTATGAAATAAGTCTTGAGAAAATCTTCTTTTGAATATCCCGGTTGGAAGTTATGAGATCTGAAAATCAAATAACAATATTGAGGAATGACGATAAATGAAAATTTGACGGTCTTTTGAACCAGTGTTATTAAATAACGTTGGAATAACGCACTATAACATAATTGGGGCGATGTACAGAGGATGTGTGTGGAGGCTACGGCCGGAGGCGCATTGTGAGTCGATCCTCCTAGGGTGCTAATCCACAAGATTACATACCTTACCCCGCGATTAGCCTTCGTGCACCCGGGTTTTATTTATATGTGAAAACTATAGAGTACTACTTATACCAGTATGGGTCATTACGGTATAGGGGTGTCGACACTTAAGGTCTCATAGTTATGATTACGAGCGGGGATTGACGTAGGGGCTCCCATAACGCTCGGGTGAATTGGGAATCACGTTATCCCAAGAGGCACCCTATTGTGATATATATTGCATCTTGACCTCTCCGTGGACATTCGTTACCCGCTGGGCTCTAATACGCCTCAGCCAAATTAATGACGAGAACGGAAAAAAATTGAATTATGTTAACAGCTACTGTAGATTTCTGCTATATACCATGTGTTTATATATGCTTTGTGCCAAAACTCGTTTTACATATTGCCGTATGAATGTACTCATATTTTACTGATTAAAATTTTTCCTGCAGTCGGCTTGTGCTATTTCAAAACCCGCAGGTTACGAGTAAGGTGGGAGACGTTCACAACGCGGATGACTAGAGTATCAGGCTGTTTAGTACATCACCTAGTAATTTTTATTTCGAATGTAATGTACTTATGTTTTTCGGATAATGTCACTGGTTTATTATGAATATGTAATAACTTATATTTGGATTATCGATGGTTGTATTAACTAAGCACCGGCGATCCTGCTCCGTATCCAGTGGGGTTTATCTCCTCGGACGGAGGCATCTTTCCAAATATACAGTTCGGCAGGCCGTATGAATTGGGGGGTGTTGCACTACATACAAGTTATGTAAAGTCACAAGCGCTTCTCGTCGTGACAATGGTATTGTGGTCCTTAGAATTGAAGTCACTAGATACTCTAGTTGTGAAATATCATGCTTTGATGTTATTAAACGTTGCGCCTTAATCGGGTAACTATGAAGATAGTTGTCGGGCATGATAGGAAGAAAGCTTAGAGATGGTAGTGATGTAGAGAGGATTTGTCCCTCCCACATAACGGGAGAAAATATCCACGGCCACTCGAGTAGCAGTGCTTATAGAATGTCTGGCCAGACTCTAGAAAAATCAATACGGGATATTAATGTTACTTGCATGGATAAGACTATTCTCAGGATCGAGAAACTATGGATTCGATATATGAGTGTGACTTGTATGTATCGTGTCCAATACGGATATGGAGACCAATGGATGATACAATAAAATAACATTGGTCACAAGTGAAACGATCCGGGATCTCGGTTCAGGGCTAATGCGACAATCGATAACCAAAAATAGAACTTTATTTACAAATATTAAAATTTATTTAATACAAAAATCTTTGAGACGATAAGTTTACAGAAGCAATGTGTGAAATAAGCTATGTGATCAACTAAGTGATCTAAACG
Source organism: Linanthus parryae (assembly GCA_023055425.1). Classification (NCBI taxonomy): domain Eukaryota; kingdom Viridiplantae; phylum Streptophyta; class Magnoliopsida; order Ericales; family Polemoniaceae; genus Linanthus; species Linanthus parryae. The sequence goes on along the minus strand of JALGPY010000007.1, from coordinate 67,142,881 downwards.
TCTTCGTCTCGATCCGTGTTCCCATAACCCCCCCCCCCCCCCCTTGATTGATGACCTGCGATTTTAAAATGGAAAAAGTCGACGCAATTTCGAATAAAATGATCAGTAAAAACTGAGTAAATACACACAACGACACGTAAAGCAACGAGTGGATCATATGTATGAGTTGAAATAAATCAAGAGATTTGAAAGAATCATAAGTAATAGAGTTGGGAACAATTTAGAACAATTATAATTAATCGCGGAGCGTGAACTCTCAACTTTAAAACATTTATAAATCACGAGTATTCAAGAATTGTTAGCCAAGTAAAGTGTCAATAGTAAACAAGTCCATTTGAACTGATAACAATATTAATTCACGAGTAGCATATGCTTTTCAATTCATTTCATTAGATTAGGCAATCATGAGCCACAAACAACATCAATAGAGTAATCAAACTTTTTTTCAATTCCAATTTCAACCGTTAAGTTTAGCTAAGGCATGTCCAGAGCCACCAGCAGGATCGATGTAGACAGAGAGATCACGAAGTAATCACAAAGGGTTCCTTCTAGGGTCTATCAAACCCTATTTCACCTGAGCGTTAAGGAAGCCCATTCGTCAACCCCGCTCACAACACTAGCTAAAAGGCCTTAAGTGTCGACACCCCTATACCGTAGTGACCCTTACAAGTATAAGTAGCACTATATAGCTCTAACAAACCCTTGGCCGCAATACCTTGGTACATTTTGGCTCATCGGGGGCAGATTTGTGAACAATTAAGTTCTATCCAATAATAAGAAGCATTGCTTCAATGGTCTTAGCCATAAGAAAATGGAGGACAGCTTAACGCCTCCCATTAATAACACAACTCTGTACATCGTTCTACATCAATTAGAGGTATCTTATTACCTTTATTTTTCATAACCAAAGTTGGTATACAAATCTTCACAAGTCATTCCAAGAGTTCTCAGTATAAATCAATAATCGAAAATTTTCAGTAAAAATCATGATTTTCATACTCTTCTAAATAAAACGATATTCATTTAAAACGTCACACACATGGGCACAATGTGACAATTAAAGTTTCGCTCATATGTATTTTATTTTTTCTCTTCACAATAGACAAAATCAGATTATCAACTTATCGCAATTAAAGTTCCAAGACATAAAAAGAGGATTCAGTCTATATCCAAACAATTTTGAGTATTAAATCATGCTTTGCATACTTTTTCAATCATCAAATATTCATTCAAAACACCCACATTTTGATAAGTAAAATTCGCACATATATACTTACCACTAAGATGTAGCACAAGCAAAAGTGATAAGGTAAGTCGAGCACTCCAACGAGAACCACTCTCTCCTACGAGGTCGATGTCTACAATCACACGTATAACGTACTCGTTACAAATAATTTACACATGCATAATACAAATTCAAACCTACATGCCAAGTAGTACTATATGTCACAAATGCACATATAATGATGTTCACTTATCAAAATAGATCAAACAATACACTTAGAATTTCAAAAATTCAAGTTTTCTAAAAACGGTGAAACTACAATTCTGAACAGAATTGTAGCTACAATTCTGAACAGAATTGTAGCTATGACATTAGAGGCATATTTACCATATCAAAAAATCTCCTATAATCTTGTAATTAATTTAGAATCAACCTAAATGTGTCTAACTTCATAAACATCAAGAAAATCTTGCATATCTATTATAAAACTCAAGCTACAAAAATAACAAGTACTGCTGTGCAGAGACAAGTTTGGCAGAAAGTTTCAACTTTAAAAAACAATTACTACTACTTGGAGAATAGGAAAAATGCCCATATTCTCCAGAATGAATGACCTATGTGTATATTTTAGTCACAAGAAAGATGGGATTCCATAGGTTTCTGAAAATGGTGTTCTAACAAAAATGGCAAGAGTTGTCCAAAAACGGATTTTCAGAAAACATACAACTTAAAATGAGCTTATCTCCCAAACCAAAAAGGCTATGAAGTAGATTTTTTTTTCAAAATGAGCCTCTTTGAGTCTGGTTTCATAATAAGTAAGATTTAAAAATTCCACATAGACAAAATGTAGAGAAATGTACGTTTTTCACAAACTGATCAGATTGTAAAAATATGCAATTTTTTCCAAAAATCAACAAGTTTGGTTCAAATGATACATGCAACTTAGGGAGATTTGATTTTCAACTAAATTACATAGTTTTAGGCATGAATTAAGATATTTACATGATCATGACACAAATTATCAAAATGTTCTTGAGATTCAAGTGTAACTAACAAGAAACACACAAAGTGCATGTGGGTTCGAGATTGAGTTTCATGAAATAATCTAAAATTTGAAGTTAAACACATGATCTAACCATGGAGATGAAGAACTAAGCATGGAATTGAAGAAATCAAAGATGAAATTTCATCAATCAAAGGTAAATATGGACATGCAAGCATCAATTAAAGACTAGAAGAAACTTTACCCCAAGATTCAAGAAGATGATGAGGGAAAGAATGCATTTGGCCTTCAATCCTTGAGAAGAATGGTGGAAGAACCCCCTACCATGATTCTACCAAGCTTGGACTCAAGTTTTCCATGATTTGGAGACTAGAAAAGGGAGTTTTGATGAAGTTTTGGTGAGGTCAACACCCAAAAACGGGTTTGAAGTTTGGAGAGAAGGAAGAAAAGGCTTGCATGAGTGTTCTTGAGGAGAAATGATGTAAAGAAGTGAAGTGATGGAGATGGGGAAGGATGGACTTGATGGAGATGGTAGTCTTGGTGGTTCATTGAGTGTAATGAGGATGGTAGTGGTGTTATTTTAATAGGAGTAGAAATGAAAATGAATTATTTTATTGGAGTTGACCAAAGTGATGGAGGGGAAGTTGGTTGTAATTAGAACAAAATTAGAAGAGTTGTGGATGGGGCTAAAGAATTGATAGCCAAAATTAAGGGGGTAAAAGAAATGCAATTAAAAAGTCTCCCAATACCATAGTTGGGGTAGAGGGATATAAATAGAAGATACCAAAACTAAGAGGTAAAAATAAGATTTCTATTTAATAGCTAACACGTAAAAGTTAATTTTCATAAATTATAAAATTGCCATTAATTTCCATATAAATCACTTTGTTAAGAAATGTCAAAATCATATTTTTAGAAAATTACAAGTATCTCCCAAGTATATAAAATGAGTTTCATATCGTATTATCCAAGTTTTCAAAAACTACAAAATAACCTCGAAATGAAATTTTATATAATCATATATGTCGAATGACACCCTTATACTTTAAAACTAAGAAGAATTCAAGAAAAAGTTTGAAATATAAATTTCTCAAAATTTTCAAATATTTTTCCGAAATGACCAAATAACCCCAACTAAAATACGGGGTATTACAACAAGGTTGGTCGGATCACTTACTATTTCTATTAGTTGGGTGGCATAGATGTATTGTAAGATACCGCTTTATGTTAGTAATTGTTACTACCAACTAAGGATAAACCTATGGGGTCACACACCCTATGGATTAAACAGGACTTTGGGATTAATTAGTAGGACTAATTAAATAGAGGGATCAATACGCAACCACAAGCAAACTTAGTAGGACTAATTTGTAAGGTCTCCTTAGCTTATTTTCTCATAAGGGTGTTGACAATTGCGAGATAAAAAAGCAAAGGAGATAGCAAGACAAGGAGGCCGAGACCCCCCCCCCCTCCCTCGCCGTCGGCCTAGTGAGGCGCGGCCCCTTCGGGTGTCCCGTTTGTGTGATATTCTTCTTCCTCCTTCTACCGTTGCTAGCACAAAGGCGAAAGAAGGATCCGGTACAATCCTAGGCGTGGATACGCATAGAGACGTGTGCGCAATTCTACGTAAAGTGATCAATTCAGACAAACAAGGTACACATGTTTCTTCCCTTACCATGTTATGATGTCTTGTCATGTCATCCTTGGAGGGTCTTGAACATAGTTAATTATTGTTTATTCCACTGCGTAATTCGTATCAGAACCCTACAAGTACTGTTTCAACACCTTGGGAAAAAGACCATGTCAAAGAAGTGTGTGCCCTCATCGCTGACCATAGCTCTTGGTGTCACCTGGTAAAGATAGTGCGTTTTAGGAAACACTCGATATTGTAGAATAATGTTTCTGACATGCCATGGCTTCCACCCACTTATACACATATTTCACAGCTAGTACAATATACAAGTCTTCCCTTAACGATGAAAATGGCCCAATGAAGTCAATTCCCCAGAATGACTCAAATTTCCTGCCACATTGTCAATGGCATCACATCCCTTTGTGAGATGTTTCCATTCCTTTGGCATCGATCACACCTCTGGGCATAATCTTTAGAATTAAAAACAATTGACAACAAAATCCAGATTGTAATATCTTAGTCGTTGTGCACGAGCCGCTAAAATGACTCCCACATTAAGCTAAGTGATAGTGTTTGATTACATCCAGAATTTCGTGAGAAGGGTTGCATCTCCTGATTATGTTGTCGGATCCTTGCTTGAACAAGAATGGGTCGCCCCGAAATACGATCGGCACTCCGATAGGAACATGTTCTTTTGATGGGGAGTCAGATCTTTTGGTAAATCACCGTTTACCAGATAATTAGCGATGGCTCAGTACCATTGCTTTTCAATTTAGACTGCCATAATGCGCTCATCATGAATTTTTTTCTAAATCGAGACTGGGTCCACCGTCAAATTTTCCCAACCTAGAAAAATGGCCATCTACCACATTTCGACCCCTTTCTTTTCCAGATCTCAACATCACCTTCCTGCATAAGAAGTTCCCATCACAGTAGCATGGACTCTGCATCCTTCTTATTCATAAAATATTTGATTGATGAGTGATTTGTAAATAACACTATCGTTGATCTGACTAGGTATGAGCACAACTTATTCAGGGAAAAACTACTACCAGAAGCTCTTTGTTTGTGGTTCCATAGTTAATATGTGCTTTGTTTAGAAATATGCTGGCATAGTAGATCACTTGACACACTGTGTCCTTCATCAATTTCATATGAGTGATTAATTCAAAGGTATTGATAATTCAATCCATTTGAATTAATACGGTGTATAAAATCAGGGAGAGTTACACTTTTAAGAAGATGAAAGACATGATTGTTTGGAGAGATATGTTCAAAGCTCGAAAGCTTTGAAGCTCAACATTGCTTATAAACTTTCTAGATACTTGCTGATAGTTTTCTGTGTTGCAGGCTAGGCATTGGATTGAATGTTGTTTATAAGTCATTTTATTGTCTCTTACAAATATTCTTGAGTTAACTCTTTAAGGTTACATTGCTGTACAAGTATATTATTTGATATGTCTTAAGAGTCACAGCTTGCAGACCAAAATTTTTGAAGGAAGCCAAAGCTCCAAAGCTTTGGAGTTGTTACTGGATTTCTAACTGAATTTTTCTAGCTAACAGATTCTTGTTGCAAGACAACTTATCTGAATATGTCATTGGTTATTGAATTGTTCTAAGTCATAATCTTTTTATCTATTATTATTTGGCTATACTTATTGTTTTTATATATAATGTTTATTATCTCAGAATAATAGCTAAGTTTCTTTGTTTAAACTTATATGTCAAACAGGTCACTATACTTGTGCTATTTTATCTAGGATTTGATCTTAACTTGTATTCAAGTTTTGCAGGGCTAGACTTTGGTCAAGCCTGTATAACAAAATAAATACAACCGTTTGAATATATGTGTTGAGAGAGGCTGTTAAGTGGTCGATGATTTATAGGATTTCTGTTCCTAAAATCTCTTATGTTGTTGCTGACAATCTGTTATATACTGGATTTGTTTTTCAAGCTGAAGAGAGTTGATCAATAAAGAAGCATAAGGAAGAACCAACGTGAGAGATCAATCAACAATCATTCAAACATATTGAGAGCTCAACAGTGAAGAATATCAATCATCTCAATCACTCAAGACACTAGAAGAACACTTCCAAGGTTAACTGCTTAATCTACTTCCTGTGTTCTTCTTTCATATGCTTTATGTATAAAATTCACTAGAATTTCTATACCTCATCAACTGTTATAAGTTAGTTGTTCAAGTGAAAAAAGATGTTCTAATTGTTTCACTAGATTGTAGCTGGAACTAGATATGTTTGGTACCACAAGCTGTATAGGTGTAAGGGAGTTCACTTAGGCTTGACATCTAGGGCTAAATATGTGATTAATAAGAATGTGTTTAAATCCTAGAGGTACAGTATCCCTCAAGTGGAGAGTAGGCCCATTGGTGGCTGAAATTCGTAAAAATCATTGTGTTCTTTACTGTACTTTGCTACAATTCATTCTGCATTCAAAACTACACAACACACAAAAGCTCTAAAGGTTTGGAGGATTTTCTGCTTCAGATATTTGAAGCTCTAGACTAATTTCAAACTCTATCAAACTTATCCAAATCCTTGAGATTCTTTTTGATATCTGGATTAAAGTTTCAAAACTTGAATTTTAGCAAAATTACCCCCATTCTAGAGTATCTAGGTCCTGATTTATACCTGCATTACACACTTTCAATTGGTATCAGATCTTGAATCACTGTAATATCTAACCATCTTGTGACAATGAGTAATGTAGGTGTTGGAGGATTCTCACAAGGAAGGGCAGCCAAAAGACCTCCTCTATTTTTTGGTGACAATTTTGTTCATTGGAAAACATTGATGAAGATTTTCATCATAGATCAGGATATGGAGCTATGGTCAATCACTCAAAGTGGCCCCTTCATATACTATTATACTAGAGATGGAATCAGAACTTTCAAAACTGAAGAGGATCTTTCAGTCACCGAATTGCAGAAGGTATCAAAGAACTATAAAGGTATGAACTTATTATATTGTGCTCTTAGTGCAGATGAGTTCAACAGGATATCCAACTGCAAAAGTACCAAGGATATTTGGGACAAACTGGTGGTAACTTTTGAAGGAACTATCCAGGTGAAGCAGACCAAAATCAATATTCTTCTAAGGCAGTATGTGCTATTTAAGATGAATTCTGATGAATCCATCAAGGACATGTTCAAAAGTTTACATACATTGTGAATAATCTAGAGTCCTTGGAGAAAGCATTCTCAAATGAAGAAAAGATAAGAAAGATTCCGAAGCCTTCCAAAAGCTAAGTGGGAACCAAATATCACTGCAATTGAAGAAGCTCAGGATTTGAGTGTTCTGGAGCTAGATGATCTGCAAGGAAAGCTGCTCACTCATGAGATTTTTATGAAAGAAGTGGATGGTGACATGAGTGACAACATCAAGAACCTGGCACTCAAGGTAAAATACAGTGCGAAATCTCAATGCCTTGAACAGGAAGATGATGATGATGAGGAAGCCTTAGCCTTGATCTCCAAAGCTTTGACCAAAATTCTGAAAATTAGAAAAACTTTGGAAACAAGGACTACAACAAATACAAGTCCATATCCTCGAGCAGCAAGGATCACAGAGGTAAGTCTTCTTCACATTCACATCAATATAAAGTAATGAATTGCTTTGAATGTGGAGATGTAGATCACCTGGTTAAGGATTGTCCACAAAAGAAGAAGAGCATGCATTTTCCTAAGAAAGAAAATGACAACAGAAGGAAGAAAGCTATGGTTGCTTCATGGACTGATTTTGATTCATCAAGTGATTAAGACTCAGATGAAGAACAAGACAATCTATGTCTATGGCTAAGCATGAAGAAGGAAACAGCTCAGACAAACACATTGTGGAAATGGTAAAAAAATTACTTGCAAGTCTTTCTGATGTTCTACCTGAAATCCTCAAAGCATGTTTTTAAATGAGGAAAGTTAAAAAAATAGATTGATTCTTCGAAGGTTAAAGTTCTTGAGCAGGCAAAGGAAAATTTAGATTTAGTTTTTCTCAATAAGACTCTTGAAGTATCTAAGTCAAAGATTGATGTGAACTCAAAGCCTTCGACAGTAGGTTCAAAGCCTTGAAGGCATAGGTCAAGGTAGTCGTGGATCAAAATTCTCTTTTAACTGATAAGTTTGTTGATCTGAAACATCATTCAGATGCTTTAGAACAACATAACACCTCATTGATTGAGAAACTTCAAGAATCAAGAAAAGTTTTATCAAGCTTTGCAGGCTCAGAACATGATCTCAATCTCATGCTTGGAGGAAGTCTGCATTCTGTACGCAAAAGTGGAATTGGATGCAACCCAATTTTCCAAAAAAGAACCAAACGACTTTTGTAAAAGCAGGAAATAGACATTCTCCAAAATGTCGTTACTGTGGAAAAATTGAAATTGGTCATGTGAAGCTAACTTTCCCCTTTAGAAGGAAATAACCTAACATAATGAGGAACACCTATCCTTATCAGCTTCAGGGACAAGTAAATCAGATTTGGGTTCCTAAAGGAATCAAACCACATAATATGGTTGGTTCTGAATATGAGTCCAATTTCTACACTTGGTCTAATAGCATGTTAAGGTATTGATTGAATTTTGGAGGCTATCACCAAGGAGAAGGATCATAAGTGGTTTTTGCATAGTGGTTTCTCAAGGAATATGAGTGGAAAGAAGTCACTATTTACATAACATAAAGAGTATTCTGGAGGAACAATCACACTTGGAGACAAGGCAAAATGCAACATTATTGATAATGAATCTGCTACATCTATTTCTGATGTTTATCTTGTAGATGGTTTGAAAAATAACTTGCTTAGTATCTCTCACTTATGTGATAAGGGTAATAAAGTCATTATTGACACGGATAAATGTGTGGTGCAAGATGAGAAATCTGGTAATTGCATACTCACTACTCCAAGGTCATATAATGTTTATGCTATGTATACTAACAAAGCTGCAGGAGAAATTCTGAAGTGCCTCAAAGCGTTGAAGGAGGACCCAAAGCTTTGGCATAGAAAACTTGGGCATATAAGCATCCATACAATGAACAAGCTTATCTCAAAAGACTTGGTAAGAGGATTACCAGCCATGAAGTTTACTGATGATGAGATATGCAAGGCATGTACCCAAGGTAAACAGACAGGGAGCTCATTCAAGTCAAAAAACTTTGTAAGTACTACTAGACCCTTAGAGATGCTGCATATAGACTTATGTGGTCCAATGAGAGCTCAAACTCCTAAAGGTAAAAGGTATATGCTTGTTGTAGTAGATGATTATTTTAGATTTACTTAGGTTATGTTTGTTAGTGATAAATCTGAAGCAGTGCATGAATTTTCAAGACGTTGCAAAGAGCTTCAAACTTTAAAAAATGCACATGTTGCATCTGTTAGAAGTGATCATGGTAGAGAATTTGATCAGCTTGACTTTGATTTATTTTATGCACGGCATGGCATTTCACACAATTTTTCTGCACCAAGAACCCTTCAGCAAATGGAGTAGTTGACATGAATAATAGGACACTTGGAGATATGTCTAGAACCATGCTTATTGAAAATAATTTGCCAAAATATTTCTTGGCAGAAGCTGTTAACACTGCCAACCATGTGCACAATAGATGCTTGATTAGGCCTATTTAAAGAAAACTCCATATGAACTTTTCAAGGACAGAAAGCCAAGTGTTTCTTATTTTGAGTCTTTTTGGTTGTACATGTTATGTGCATAATAATGGCAAGGATAATCTTGGTAAATTTGATGCTAGAAGTGATGAAGATGTATTTCTTGATTATTATTTATCTAGAAAAGCATATAGAATTTTTAATAAAAGAACCAATGTTGTAGAAGAGAGCATTCATGTGATTTTCGATGAAAAAGATGATGGTTCATTGAGTGAAAGTTTTGCAGATCTCAATCTAAATAAGTATGAGGCAGTTGATGATATTGAGAAGGAGAAAAACAGCATCACAAACTTGCAGGAAAAACTAAGAGAATCTCAAAGTTTTGAACAACCTCCTGAACCAAATTCTCAAAGCTTTGAGACTCGATCTCACCGAACACAAAGTGCTCCAGCCACTGCATCAAGCTCTCAAAGCCTTGAAAAAAATATTGGATAACCAGAACCCTGGACACCAAGGAAAAGATTCAAATACCTATCAGCTCATCCAGTTGACAATATCATTTCAAATCCAACCACTGGTACACAGACTAGAAGACAGTTGAATAGCTTGTGTGCCTTCAATGCCTTTGTATCACTTGTAGAATCTAACAATGCAAAGGAGGCATTATAAGAAGCAGATTGGATTATTGCAATGCAGAGTGAGCTAAATGAATTTAAAAGGAACAATGTATGGAACTTGGTTCCTAGGCCAAAAAATAAGTCTATCGTTGGAACCAGATGGGTGTTCAGAAACAAACTTGATGAGAATGATAAGATTGTCATAAAGAAAGCCAGACTTGTGGCACAGGTGTATAATCAAGAAGAATGTAATGATTATGAGGATACATTTTCTCCTGTTGTCAAGTTAGAAGCTATCATAATACTTCTTGCATTTGCATCTCACAAACACATAAAGATTTATCAAATGGATGTCAAATGTGCTTTCTTAAATGAATATTCACAAGAATAAGTATATGTTGCTCAACCTCCTGGTTTTGAAGATGATAATTTCTCTGATCATGTTTACAAACTTGAAAAAGCTCTTTATAGCCTCAAACAAGCTCCAAGGGCTTGGTATGATAGACTTTAAAAGTATTTGGTTGAAAATAACTTTAAGAGAGGCATAGTAGACAAAACTCTTTTCATTAAGACTCGTGAAAAAGACATCCTAGTAGTGCATATTTATGTTGATGATATTTATTTGGTGCTGCTAATGATGCTTTGTCAAAAGATTTTTCTAGCATAATGTGCAGAGAATTTGAGATGAGCTTGATTGGAGAATTAAATTTCTTTCTTGGACTTCATGTACATCAAATGAAGAAAGTAATTTTTGGAGATCAAGGCAAACATACCAAGGACTTGCTGAATAAGTATAACATGTCTTAGTCCAAGGTAGCTAAATGAGTTTCTCATTATCCTTAGATAAGGATACAAATTGCAAGAGTGTGAATCAAAATGAATAAAGAGGTATGATTGGTTCACTGTTGTATTTAACTGCTAGTAGACCATATATCATGTTTAGTGTATGTGTGTGTGCAAGGTTTCAAGCAGATCCCTTAATTGCTGCTAAAAGAATATTTAGATATCTGAATGGTACCAAATGCAACACTCCCCTTATTAAACAAGGAAAATGCCTCCGCCCGAGGTGATGAGCCTCATTGGGAACGGATAAGGATCGTCGGTTCACAGTTAGTACAACCATTGATAACTCAAAATACAATTTATTACAATTCCAATACAAACAGTGATAAAGTTTGAAAATCTTGAAATACACTTTTCAGTGGAATAATATACTATGTGATAATCCATCTAGCAAGCCTTCCTATCCAGCGGTGTCGTGAACGTTCCCCCACCTCAATAGCCAACCTGCGGTTTTAAAATAGCAAAAGCCGACGCAGTTTTTAAAGAAAATGATCAGCAAACGGCTGAGTAAGCTAACACCCATAGCATGTAAACAGATTATGAGACATATGACAGGAATAACATATTCGCTGATAAATAAATAGCAAATACTCGCGGGAAAAGCGTTCACAGCTGATTTGGTTTGTCAAACTCCGTAACGATCCCAAATTTCGTATTCCAACCCGAAGATGTGGTCCATCTCGGGAACTCACTGTTAATAGCAAGTCACACTATCACTTTAAATCTCGAGATATCTCATAGCCATATGAATCGAGTCCAGAAATCCATTTTAGTAACTAGTTGATACGGGGCGTGACCATATCCAATCCACAACCTCTTTCTCATATGTGCAAAAGCACTACCACAACCATAACTCAATCACAGGAGGTTCGCATCACAGCACCTCATAACCATATCATAATCAAAAGGAGGTCAGAGCCTCATAATCTCATAATCTCATAATCTCATAACAGTAACCAACACAATATGTCAGAAATGTATTGTATCAGGGATATGGCACAAGCCCACGCACAACGGCTTTCCATTTTACATAATTACGAATTTTCTTTCAAGATGTAGAATCGAGTAAGGAGCTCCAAACAAAAGCCGGTGTGGCAAAAATAATAAAATAATCGATGTACGATTGACAGATATTCAGATTTGACCATTAAGTAAGCGGTGTGCTTCTCTTGGTAACCGAGACAACGATTTGAAATTTCGTACTTCCGACCCAATGACATGGTCCGTCCTGGGATATCACTTTTTGTAACGACCCCCTTTTCCGGACCCCGATTTATTAAATTCGAGACCGAGGGTCGAGACCGGCCACCAAGGCCTCAAACGAAACTCATGTGCCTTGAACCGTTTAGCAAAAAGTAAAAGACATTTATTTTGTGAAATAAAGTGCGGAAGCGAGTTAAAGTTTCCGGGGTCAACATGAAATATTTCTGAATGGTAAAAATATATCAATCTTGTTAAAATTTATTGGAAAATGAGTTATTAATCAACTAATAAAAATCCAGTCATAAAAAAAATGTCTTTTCTGAAAAGTACGTTCCGAAAGTGTCAATTTAACAATTTTACTGGTTCAACCACGATGAGCGGATCATAGACAAGACTATACGCCAACTAAAATATTTGCCTTAAAATAACCCATATCGCAAATATTCAAAAGTCCAAATATCAACTAAAACATGCTCCAAGCCTTACAACGATCCACCAAAATATTACATCACATAATTAGACAATAAGGTCACACTAGCTAGTTTAACATAAATTTAAACATAACAGCTACTAGATTCTCCAACGGTCTCGCCTCGGAATTTTTATTTTTTCGCACGTGCCATGTCACCTGAAAATATTTAATTTAAGCAAAATCAGCCACAAAGCTCAGTGAGGGTTTTTCTCCCCTTTATATTTCAAAATAACGTGTTTATCAAATTTACTGATAACTGTCATAAATGATATATTTTACAGAAAAAGCTAAAACAGAACTGATAAACACAATATTTCAGAATAGTGGAGCCATATATTTTCAGACTAAATATTTTATCAAAATGCTCATATCAGATAACAGAATTTCAGATTCAGTTAATGCCATTGGTAACCATCGTATCATAAAGAAATTTTGACATGTCCAGAATACGCCATCTTTGTGGCACATCGCATATTATACCCTGCGAACGGGCCAGAAACCCATCTATTATATGCCGATGGCGGGCCAGAAATACTCAAGTGTCCCAAGGCATAACGTCGTCCCAAAATGACTAATTAATTTTATGACACATTTTTATTTGCCCAAGTTACAAAATATACAATACTAAAATCATAATTTTCATTAAAGGGGAGCACAAAAGGTCAAGTTTTATTCACATTCAAAATACTTTTCCCAAGTCAGATAGTCAAAAACTTCATTGTTAGAACATGGGTCACAAATACGAAATGTAGTAAGAAAAATGCAACATTTGTAGGATAACAATAATTTTCATAAAGATATAACATATACGAAAATAATAATTTTACTCACAGCACCGCGACGTTCGTAAACGTGGAGAGTACTCATTTTCAGAAATTGCCTCCAAATAAATCAAATAAAAAGCTCCAATAATATGCTCCAAATAATCCTTGTAGAGGAATAGCCAAACAAGGCATAAAATGATCTTCCTCCAATTGTTGGGTGCTCCTAAAAACAATAACAATTTCCACCCTCTTCTCCCTTATTTTTTCCCCCGTATAATTCTTCACATTCTTCTTTCTATTTTACTTTTCTTCCATGATTTTCTCCCATTACTATGGCCCCTTTTTCTCTCTTTTTTTTTTCTCCTTCCCCCTCTCTCTTCCGAACACCTTCTCTCACTCTCCTTTTTCTTCTATTTTTCTTTCTCTCTATTTCTCCCACACGTACACTCCTCTCTCCTCTTCCCTCTTTCTCTCCTTGATTTTCTCTTGTTTGTTGAATGAGGGTGGCTATTATTAGGGGAGTGCTGAATTCTTTTGTCCAAAAGTTGGTGCAACTCACAATTCCCACCACCAAGTGGACCCCACCTTTTTACAAACCCCCAACTTTCTTCTCCTTCCTTCTTCTCTTCAGCCGAAACATTCTTTCTCTCTCTCTCTCCTTCTTTCTCTCATTCTCCAACACACTCTCATTCTCCAACAAACTCTCATTCCCCAACACCAAGTGGGCCCCACATCAACCAACTCTCTCCTTGTTTTCCTCTCTTCTTCTTTCTTCTCTGCCGAACACATCTCTCTCTCTCTCTCTTCTTCTTTTGTTTTTCTTCCATTCTCTCTCTCTCTCTCTTGATTGTTGATGGAGGAAATGGCATTACAATTGCAACACAAGTTGGGCCCACATCACACATTTATCAACACATTGTTTTTTTTTCTTCTTCTTCCCTCTCTCTCTCTGCCGAACTTCTCTCTCTCTCATGTTTCTTCTTCTTTCTTGTTTCGGCCAAAAACATCAACACACTTCCCCCTTTTTTCTTTCCTTCTTTTATTTCCTATTTATTCTCAAGGTGTACAAATTTTACATTTATTTAAAATGTTGATGTTAGTACTTCAAATAATTTTCAAATAACTCAAATGTCACTACACTAAGCTTATTTATTTTATCTTTCTAACAAATAGTGTAACTAACTAATTCCCAATATTAGCATACTAAACAATAAATCTGAGGGAGACAAAATTATCAAATATGATATTTAATTAGCGAATTGTAATTATGCAAATACGGAGTATTACATTCTCCCCTACTTATAGAAGTTTGGTCCCCAAACTTAAGTAATTACCTCAAAACAAATGTGGGTAGTGATTTCACATCTCATCTTCTCGTTCCCAAGTTGCTTCTTCCACCAAATGATTTTGCCATAAAACTTTCACTAGCGGGATGACTTTGTTGTGTAATACTTGATCACGCCGATTTAAAATTTCGACTGGCGTCTCGACGTAAGACAAATCTTCCCTTAGCTCCAAAGGCTGATATGCTAACACATGCTTAGGGTAATAGACATACTTCTTAATCATTGAAACATGGAAGACATTATGGACATTACTAAGCTCTGGCGGTAATGCCAAACTCCAACTCGCTCAAGAATTTCATAGGGTCTGACATATCTGGGGTTCAACTTTCCTTTCTTCCCAAAACGCATCACACCTTTAGTTGGCGAGACTTTTAGGTACCGAAAATCTCCAACGTTAAATTCCAAATCTCGTCTTCTGTTATCCGAGTAGCTCTTATGTCGGCTTCGAACCTATTTTAGCCTTTCACGAATCGTCTTAATCTTTTCAGTAGTGACCTGGACAATTTCGGGTCCAAACATCTGCCTTTCTCCAACTTCAGTCTAATTGATGGGGGATCTACACTTTCTTCCGTATAACGCCTCGAATGGCGCCATCCCGATACTTGCCTGAAAGCAATTATTATACGCAAACTCTACCAAAGGCAAGTGCTCTTCCCATCCTCCTTTGAAATCCAAAACACATAGCCGTAGCAAGTCTTCCAAAATCTGAATAACTCTTTCTGGCTGGCCGTCCGTCTGAGGATGGAAGGCAGTACTGAACCTTAAGCTAGTCCCCATAGCTGCTCGTAAACTATTCCAAAATCTTGACACGAAACGTGGGTCCCTGTCAGAAAAAATGGACACAGGTGCTCTATGCAATCTCACAATCTCCTTGACGTATAGTTGGGCTAACTTCTCTAGTGAATCAGTGGGTTTCACGGCTAGAAAGTGTGATGACTTAGTTAGCCTATCAACAATTACCCAAATGGCGGTGTTTCCTTTGGAAGACCTTGGCAGTCCAACCACAAAATCCATAGTGATGTGTTCCCACTTCCACTCGGGAATAGGTAGCGGTTGAAGCAACCCTGCAGGTCTTTGGTGTGCCGCCTTAACTTGCTGACACAATAAGCACTTAGCCACAAACTCTGCTATATCTTTCTTCATTCCTGGCCACCAATAAAGCTCACGCAAATCCCTATACAACTTCGTACCACCAGGATGAATTGCAAATTTAGAATTATGAGCTTCCTCTAATATGGACTTTTTAAGCTTGGACACATTTGGGACACAAATTCGGCCTTGAAATTTCAGAAATCCATCTTGAATAGAAAACTCCGAGACTTTACCTCCAAGCACATCTTCGGAAATCTTCTTTATGTCTTCATCACTCCTTTGCGCCTCTTTGATTTCTTCTAGCAAACTAGGTTGAGCCATTAGAGCATAAACTGCACTCGAAGTCTGCTTTGGAATTACTTCTAATGACAACCTTTCAAACTCCTTATGTAACTCAACTTGACTGGTAATGACATAAGCCAAATTAGCAGTTGACTTTCGACTAAGGGCGTCAGCCACCACATTGGCTTTACCAGGGTGATACTGTATACTCACATCATAATCCTTTAATAGTTCCAGCCACCGCCTTTGTCTCATGTTGAGTTCCTTTTGTGTGAAGATATACTTCAAGCTCTTGTGGTCTGTAAAAATTTCACATGATACACCATAGAGATAATGACGCCAAATTTTCAAAGCAAATACCACAGCTGACAGCTCCAAGTCATGTGTCGGGTAGTTTCTCTCATAAGGTTTCAACTGTCTTGAGGCATACGCAATCATTTTTCCATATTGCATCAATACACAACCTAGTCCTTTCAGTGATGTGTCACTATAAATCACATAATTTCCACCTTCTGATGGCAATGTCAATATAGGAGCAGAAGTTAACCTTCTTTTCAACTCTTGAAAACTTTGCTCGCATTCGTCCGACCACTTAAATGGGGACTCTTTCCTTGTAAGTCGATTCAAGGGGGATGCTAACTCTGAAAATTTCTCCACGAATATTCTATAGTAACCAGCCAATCCTAGGAAGCTCCGAATTTCTGTCACATTGGTAGGTCTAGGCCAATTAACGATAGCCTCTACCTTCTGGGGATCTACTGAAATACCATCCTCCGACACAACATACCCCAAAAACGAGATCCTGGAAAGCCAGAACTCGCACTTCTTAAACTTTGCAAAAAGCTTCTGATCCCGGAGGGTTTGCAAAACAAGCCTCAAGTGGTCCACATGTTCCTCCTTGCTCTTAGAATACACCAAGATATCATCAATAAAAACAATCACAAAGACATCCAAGAAAGGTTTGAACACCCTATTCATCAAGTCCATGAAAACTGCCGGGGCATTTGTCAACCCAAAAGGCATAACAAGGAACTCATAATGCCCGTACCTAGTGCGGAATGCACTCTTAGGTACATCCTTGACCTTAATCTTCAATTGATGGTAACCGGACCTCAAGTCAATCTTGGAAAACACCTTGGCTCCTTGCAGTTGATCAAACAAATCATCAATCCTAGGGAGAGGATACTTGTTCTTAACCGTGACTTTGTTCAATTCCCGGTAATCTATGCATAACCTCATGGTGCCATCTTTCTTCTTCACAATTAAAACGGGTGCACCCCATGGAGAAGTGCTTGGTCTAACAAATCCCTTGTCAAGTAACTCCTGAAGTTGTGCCTTCAATTCCTTTAGCTCTACAGGTGCCATTCGATAGGGGACTTTAGAAATTGGGGTTGTACCTGGAACAACATCTATGGTGAACTCAATTTCCCTATCAGGAGGTAATGTGCTAATATCTTCAGGAAAGACATCAGAGAACTCCCGAACCACAGGAACATCTTCCAATTTTATCTCATTTGCTGACTCATCATTTATATAGGCTAAAAATCCCTGACAACCCTTTCGAAGTAACTTTTGGGCCCTGAGACAAGAAATCATTCGAGGTGGGGGCGAAACTCCAGTACCGACAAATTGGAATTCAGGAGTACTAGGAATACGAAACATGACTTTCTTCTCGACACAGTCAATTGAGGCATGATTAGCTGAGAGCCAATCCATACCGAGGATGACATCAAAATCTCGAATATCAAGGGGTATCAAATCAACAACTAAAGACACTCCGCCGACCAATATCTCACAGTTTTTGTAGACACAAGTACTAGCCAACATGACACCAAGGGGAGTAGAAACATGTAAGGCATAACCAAGGGGTTGTGGTTGTCTAGAAATGAACTTAGCAAAATCATGGGAAACAAATGAATGCGTAGAACCAGAATAAATAAGAAAATTGGCGGATTTGGAGTCAATAGGTAAGGTACATGAGACAACTGCAGATGCAGCAGGGACATCTCCAGGGACCAATGCAAAAGCTCTCTCACGCCTGTTCTCTTCTCCTCTAGCAACCACTGGGTTCTGAGCAGGGGCATTCAGCTGATTCACGGGGAGCGACATGGGGCAATCCTTAATCATAAGACCTTGTTGACCACAACAGAAACAAGCACCAGCCTCGCGATAGCACACATCATGATCGTGAGACCTGCGACATTTAGGACAGTACAGTTTCCCCTTAATTGCATTAACAGCCACACCCCTGTTATACTGATTCCCAGCACCATGTCTCTTGAATGTAGTAGTTTGGCTAGGGCCTCCTTGATGATTTCTTCCTCCATGGTTCTTGGTACCAGCATTCCTCATCTTCTGGTCTCGATACTTGTTGTTTTCCACTATCCCTTTTTCTGCAATCAAAGCTCGATCAACAACTTCATTGTAGGTAGGCAGTCTGAAGAGTTCCACCTTGGTACGAATGTTCCACCGAAGCCCAGTTTCAAACTTTTTAGCTTTCTGCGCCTCATCCCTAACCACATGTGAGGCATAGCGCGACAACTCCGTGAACTTTGCCTCGTACTCTGCTACAGTCATGTCACCTTGAGTAAGCATGAAAAATTCGGCAACCTTCTGATCTTTCAGGTGTTGAGGAAAATACTTGTCATTAAACATCTCAACAAAGCGGTCCCACACCATGGCTGGCTCCCTCCTAGACATGGTCAACCACCACTGATAAGCTTCTCCAGTCAAGTTGTAAGTGGCAAATTCCACCTTCTGTCTCTCAGAACAACGCATGGCCTCAAAGATCTTTTCATCTCCAATAACCACGACTCAGCTTGACTGGATCAGGGGTACCAGCAAATGATGGAGGTTTCAGACCTTGGAAGCGATCTAAGGTAGGTTCTCTACGGTTAGCATCAACTAGGTAGGCGAGTCCTTCAATGGCTCTTTCCAGCCTATCACCTGAGTTAGGTCCACTTCCACTGGCTTGGTTCTCAGTTATAGGGGTAGTATTTTCATTCCCCTCTCCTGATCCGGCTCCTCCAGAAACGGCCACCTAAAAGGGAACTAGTTAAATTTTGGCCCAAAACTTTTTACCAAAATAATACTAACTTATGCGCAATAATTGGACTTAATATTAAATAAAATATTTCTAAGTCAAGCAACTCCAAATAATAGGTCCAAGGTAGGTTACCCCAAATAAATCCAAAGTTATTCCAAAGTTACTAACAAATTAACCCCAACACTTAGGCTCCAAATAATGGTCATGGCTATCACCAAAATTCGCACATCTAAACCCAAACCTATTACTCTGATACCACGTTGTCACGACCCCCTTTCCCGGACCCCGATTTATTTAATTCGAGACCGAGGGTCGAGACCGGCCACCAAGGCCTCAAACGAAACTCATATGTCTTGAACCGTTTAGCAAAAAGTAATAGAGATTTATTTTGTGAAATGAAGTGCGGAAGCGAGTTAAAATTTTCGGGGTCAACATGAAATATTTTTGAATGGTAAAAATATATCAATCTTGTTAAAATTTATTGGAAAATGAGTTATTAATCAACTAATAAAAATCCAGTCATAAAAAAATGTCTTTTCTGAAAAGTACGTTCCGAAAGTGTCAATTTAACAATTTTACTGGTTCAACCACGATGAGCGGATCATAGACAAGACTATACGCCAACTAAAATATTTTCCTTAAAATAACCCATATCGCAAATATTCAAAAGTCCAAATATCAACTAAAACATGCTCCATGCCTTACAACGATCCACCAAAATATTACATCACATAATTAGACAATAAGGTCACACTAGCTAGTTTAACATAAATTTAAACATAACAGCTACTAGATTCTCCAACGGTCTCGCCTCGGAATTTTTATTTTTCCGCACGTGCCATGTCACCTGAAAATATTTAATTTAAACAAAATGAGCCACAAAGCTCAGTGAGGGTTTTTCTCCCCTTTATATTTCAAAATAACGTGTTTATCAAATTTACTGATAACTGTCATAAATAATATATTTTATAGAAAATGCTAAAACAGAACTGATAAACAGAATATTTCAGAATAGTGGAGCCATATATTTTCAGACTGAATGTTTTATCAAAATGCTCATATCAGATAACAGAATTTCAGATTCAGTTAATGCCATTGGTAACCATCGTATCATACAGAAATTTTGACATGTCCAGAATACGCCATCTTTGTGGCACATCGCATATTATACCCTGCGACCGGGCTAGAAACCCATCTATTATATCCCGATGGCGGACCAGAAATACTCAAGTGTCCCAAGGCATAACGTCGTCCCAAAATGACTAATTAATTTTATGACACATTTTTATTTGCCCAAGTTACAAAATATACAATACTAAAATCATAATTTTCATTAAACGGGAGCACAAAAGGTCAAGTTTTATTCACATTCAAAATACTTTTCCCAAGTCATATAGCTAGTCAAAAACTTCATTGTTAGAACATGGGTCACAAATACGAAATGTAGTAAGAAAAATGAAACATTTGTAGGATAACAATAATTTTCATAAAGATATAACATATACAAAAATAATAATTTTACTCACAGCACCGCGACGTTCGTAAACGTGGAGAGTACTCATTTTCAGAAATTGCCTCCAAATAAATCAAATAAAAAGCTCCAATAATATGCTCCAAATAATCCTTGTAGAGGAATAGCCAAATAAGGCATAAAATGATCTTCCTCCAATTGTTGGGTGCTCCCAAAAACACTACAATTTCCACCCTCTTCTCCCTTATTTTTTCCCCCGTACAATTCTTCACATTCTTCTTTCTATTTTACTTTTCTTCCATGATTTTCTCCCATTACTATGGCCCCTCTTTCTCTCTTTTTTTTTCTCCTTCCCCCTCTCTCTGCCGAACACCTTCTCTCACTCTCCTTTTTCTTCTATTTTTATTTCTCTCTATTTCTCCCACACGTACACTCCTCTCTCCTCTTCCCTCTTTCTCTCCTTGATTTTCTCTTGTTTGTTGAATGAGGGTGGCTATTAATAGGGGAGTGCTGAATTCTTTTGTCCAAAAGTTGGTGCAACTCACAATTCCCACCACCAAGTGGACCCCACCTTTTTACAAACCCCCAACTTTCTTCTCCTTCCTTCTTCTCTTCAGCTGAAACATTCTTTCTCTCTCTCTCTCTCTCCTTCTTTCTCTCATTCTCCAACACACTCTCATTCCCCAACACCAAGTGGGCCCCACATCAACCAACTCTCTCCTTGTTTTCCTCTCTTCTTCTTTCTTCTGTTCCGAACACATCTCTCTCTCTCTCTTCTTCTTTTGTTTTTCTTCCATTCTCTCTCTCTCTTGATTGTTGATGGAGGAAATGGCATTATAATTGCAACACAAAATGCGCCCACATCACACATTTATCAACACATTGGTTTTTTTTCTTCTTCTTCCCTCTCTCTCTGCCGAACTTCTTTCTCTCTCTCTCTCTCATGTTTCTTCTTCTTTCTTGTTTCGGCAAAAAACCTCAACACACTCCCCCTTTTTTCTATCCTTCTTTTATTTCCTATTTATTCTCAAGGTGTAACAACTTTTACATTTATTTAAAATGTTGATGTTAGTACTTCAAAAAATTTCAAATAACTCAAATGTCACTACACTAAGCTTATTTATTTTATCTTTCTAACAAATAGTGTAACTAACTAATTTCCAATATTAGCATACTAAACAATAAATTTGAGGGAGACAAAATTATCAAATAGGACATTTAATTAGCGAATTGTAATTATGCAAATATGGAGTATTACACTTTTACAAGATTTATTTCAACTTATTTCACAATAGAATTTAGATGTTCTCTTTCGGATTGTTATTAAGATTTGGATACCAATTTCATGCAATATTTCAAGAGGAGTATTTCAAAATAAATAAACAACTCAAATAAATCAAGTACGGTAGTATTTCACAAATAACTCACGCGATACGCGAAATGAAAGAAAGGCACACGAGGCTAGGCATATTAACTTACCAAAATCCAAGCACGTCATAGATGTCGTCTCGTCTACGAAAATGTTACCTACAAATCGGAGTTTCTAACTTAATTCAACCTCAACCAAATATACATCATATATATCTTTCTAGCTCATTTTATTTTTCTCAATAAAATATTTATTTTAACTTATTTATTAATCCAAAAACATATTTTCTTCAATAATATTTACCCCCAAAATAATTTATAAATAATAATCTAAATAAATTAAAGAAAAGCTAATTTTATAATTGAATCTGAAATTAAATACTGCATTTAGTATTCAAAGTTTCTGAAATGACAACTGCCTCCCCCAAAGTTTCTGAAACGACATTATAACCCCCTGAAAACTTTCTGAAAAAGACACTTTAACCCCCTAAGCATGAACATTCAAACTAACCGATTAAAATGTGGATTCGAGGCCTTAAAACTTGATTTGATTACTAAAAACAACTCAGGGGAAGATTTCAAGCATACCCATATCAAATTTCGCGAGAAAAAGTCAAGAATTCGAACGGGTCAAGATCGCCGGACGTGGAGCTTCGCCTGGGCGTTCTCCGGTCGTTCCCGTCTTCGGTTGAGGCCTCCTGGAGCTTAGTCGGACTCCTCTGAGTCGATTGGTACCGGTTTGGAGGCTTGGGTCGTCACGGTTGAACTCCGACGAGCTTCCCGCCGGAATCCATGGTGGTTGCCGGCGGGTTGCTCCTGCTGTTGCAGCGCTGCTGCTGCTGTTGTTGTTTCATCTCTTTCTTATTATTCCGAGGTCGTGTAGAGAAAGGGAGAGAGAGAGAGATAGCAGTGCAAGGGGGAGAGAAGTGACAGGCAGTGGTGGTGGCGGTAGATCTCCGGCAGTGGCAGCGGCCTTTTATGCCGCTGCTGCTGCAGCCTCTTGTTCTTCATCGTGACGGAGAGGGAGAGATAGATTGAGGGAAGAGAGGGGTTGTTATGGAGGGTGTGGAGATGGTGGTGGCGATGGCGTGGGTGTTGCCGGTGGTTGGTGAGTCGCCGGAGATAGCAGCGGCCCGCTGCCGCTGCTGCTGGGTTTCTCGCCGGGCAAAACAGAGAGGCAGAGAGGGAGACGGGTGAAGAAATGGAGGGGAGAGAGTGGTGGTGCAGGTGGTGGCGTTGGTGATGGTGGTGGTCTCGGTGATGGTGGTGGCTTGTGGGTTCTCTCGGCCAGAACCAGAGGAGGAGGGAGAGAGACAGTGAGGTGGAGGGAGGTGGTGAGGGTGTTGTTGGAATAGATTCCCTAGAGGCAATCTAGTTTAGTACGAATTTATTTTTGGCTAGAAATTCATTTATTATTTATTGGATATTTAATATAATGAAGTCCTTAGATTTACAATTGTGTTGTTTATTTTAAATATCCCTAGTCCAATATAATGATTAATGGGACAATCATCTATAGAATAGTATGAGGTTGGATTGATATGGAGATATCACGATCCAACACATAGGTGTGCATTAGTGAATGTTGCACTGGATTGACCCATATCCGAGAAGGCTACATACACGTTATGTTGAGTCACAAGCGCTTCTCGCGGTGCAATGGTATTGTCATCCTTAGACTTGAAGTCACTAGATATTCTAGTTGTGGATTATTGTGATTTTGGTAGCGTTAAACGCTACACCGTAACTGGGTAGTTATAAAGGCGTGTACTGGATACAATAAGAAGCAAGCTTAGAGATCGTAGTGGACGTAGATAGAATTTGTCCCTCCCACATAACGGGAGCAAATATCCTAGGCCACTCGAGGGATAGTGCTTATAGAATGTCTGGCCAGACTCAAATAAATCAATATGGGATATTGATGTTATTTGCACGAATAAGGCTATTCCCATGGATCGAGAAACTATGGATTGGATATACGAGTGTGACTTGTATGTCTCGTGTCCAATCCGAATATAGAGACAAAGGGATGAGACAATTACTTGTACAAAGGTTCTCAAGATGACTATTCTATTAGTTGGCTAGAATGGATGTTTTGCTAGAAACCGCTCCATATTAGCAAATAGTTGCTACCAACTAGATAGAACCTATGGGGTCACACGCTATATAGAGTTGAACTAGATTTTGGGAATTGATTAATTGGATTAATTAATTAGAAGGATCACTTTGCAAAACCTTGCAAACTTAGTAGGGACTATTTTGCAAGGAAGGGACTAAATTGAATTCTAGTAGGACTAGAATAAGTCCTTTAGGTAGTTGGCAATGAGTTGTTGGACTATATAAAGGACCTTCCTTCCTTCCTTCCTTCCCACATAACTTATGCTCATAATTGAACATAACAAGAGTGGGAGAGAACAAAAGAAGGAGAGAGAGCAACAAGCTAGGAGCTCGCCGCCCATCCCGTCGGCCACAAGGAGGCCGAGAGCCTTCCTTTGGGTCTCGTTTTGCGTGATTTTTCTTCCTCTTCCTCTTCCGGGCTAGCACCAAGGACTTGGGAGATTCTAGGATCAACTCTAGGCGTGGATCAACCATAGAGAACGTGACACAATTCGCATTTGGAGTCATCAAAGGAGAACCCTAAGGTGTGTTATTGATTTCTTACCCTTACCATCGTTATGTCTCTTGACTTCTGATCCTTGGAGGGTTTTGCATGGTTTTATGATTGTTTGTGTTTCCGTTGCGCATCCATGAATCAAAACCCTACAGTGGTATCAGAGCCACAGGTCGTAGAGCATAAACGTGGTTTATGTGTTACGTTTTAGTTGTTTTACACCTTAATTTGATTGTTTATCGCGTAAAACAAGACAAATCAAGCATGGGATGCAATTTGTCAATAATTAATCATAACAAGATCTAATTTTTGCATTGGATGCATGAATTAATGAGTTTGAGGAATTTTAGGATCTTAGATCTATGGTTTGGGCATCCTTGGGGAAGAAGGAGTTCTCCCAAAACAAGGAAACAACCAAACTTGGGCACCAAGCAAGGGAGTTGTTTTGGAAACAACTCCCATAAGGAGGTTCGGCCCCCTAGGGGACCGCCCCCTTTGCTTGCCGCCCAAGCTTGGCCGCTCTAGGGGCCGGGCGGCCCTAACCCGTGGCCTAGGCCTATGGGTTTTGGGCCGGGCCGGCCCTAGGGCCTTGTGGTTCATCTTATTGGGCCCGGGCAATTTGATTGTTGGGCCCATGGACAGTTTTAACCCTAAAAATCCTAAAATCAATTAAAATTGACCAAGAGCGTTAAAATTGGATTTTAACTGTTTATGTGCAAATCACATGGTGATTGGATATGGCCTTAGGATGTGGTTTGATGTGGATGTTTAATTTTTTGGTTTTGTTTTACGGCCTGCGAGCTGATCAATTAATTGTAATAATTAATTAGGGTTTTATGGCTTGCGTGCCATTTTTTTTCTCAACCTGTGAGATTTATTTTATTTAGTATAGAAGTTAGCTAGTACTAGATAAAGTAGATTGTTAGCCAAGATTGAAGAAAAGAAGCCCAAAGCCAAAGAAACCACAAAAGATGGAGCATGGAGCATGGAGCATTCCACATGACTATGAAGGATGGACCAAAAGATCAAGACGCATGGAGATGTGTTTGTTTTAGGGCTCATAGATAATTCCATTGGCTTGGAATTATCTTAGTCTAGAAAAGGCCATATCCACATCACGTTTAATTCTTGTTTTGTGGTTGTTTATTTTATTGTCTTATTATTGTGTGGTTGGTGTATGGATGATGCATTCAATTAGGATAATAAGATAATTTGACAACCCGGATCTATTATTTGGAGTTGTGCCCAAACTCAAATAGATAGATTAATTGATACCGATCAACAAAACAATTAAAATTGAATTTAAAATCCCTCAAAATTCAAATATTGTGTTTTTGCCTTCTCGTTATTTAAACACTCATTATCATCATTATTTATCAAGTTCGTGCGTGCCAAAGCATGGCAACTTGGTTCATAATGATGGAATGTGATGGCACGTAACAATGTGCAATTGTTTAGATAAGAGGTTGAACACAACTAGGCTATTAATATGATTAAGAAACCTAGAGGCAATCAATTGGGATTATCCATATGGATGGATAAATAAGGAGTTATTTGCCCAATTGAACCAAGAGTTGCATATGGGATGTAATTGGAATTGTTCCTACCTAAAGTAGCTAAATTATGGGTGACTTGCCAAAGCAAGCTCATAAGGAGGTGAAACATGGATCTTGGCCCACTAGAAAATATAAGGATATTTTCCGCATTAATATCTTGAGGGTTATTAATACATAGTAAAATAGTGGGAGCTATATTTGATAAACTAGCCATTATTGAATATAGTCAAAAATTCACAAATACTAAAACTTGCGTATTTTCCTTTTTTGTAGAATTCCAAATGGCAAACAACTCATCGAGTTCACAACATTCCCTACGATCTGTCCTTGAGAAGGACAAGCTCTCTGGAACCAACTTTCTTGATTGGTACAGAAACTTGAGAATTGTTCTCAAGCAAGAGAAGAAACTGTACGCAATAGAGGAGCATGTTCCAGAAGGTCCAGAGAACCAAACACCTGCTGCCCTAAAGGCGTATCAAAAGCGTGTTGATGACGCTAATGATGCGGCATGTCTTATGCTATGCACCATGACTTCTGAGCTTCAGAAGCAACACGAAAACATGAATGCAGTTGATATGATCGAACATTTGAAGCAGCTCTTCCAAGAGCATGGAAGGTTAGAGAGGTATGAGGTCTCTAAGGCACTGTTCAAGTGTCATCTAGCAGAAGGGAACCCGGTGGGACCCCATGTACTCCGTATGATCGGGTACTTGGAGAATCTCGCCCGACTAGGGTTCCCGGTCGGCCAAGAGTTGGCAACCGATCTCGTGTTGCAATCGTTGCCCGAGAGTTATGGACAGTTCATCATGAACTATAACATGAACAAGATCGTGAAACCACTGCCTGATTTACTCAATAGGTTGAGGACAGCTGAACAGAGCATCAACAAGGGTAAGGGCAAAGCCATTATGATGGTACAGAAAGGAAAGGGCAAAAGGTTTGCCTCATCCTCCAAGGGCAAAGGCAAGTCAGTTGCCAAGTCCAAGGAACCTGCCCTTAAGCCTGTTGGTGGCATTGCCAAAGGTGTGACTAAAGGTGAGTGTCACTACTGTAGTCAGCCTGGACACTGGAGGAGGAACTGCCCAAAATATCTAGAGGACAAGAGGCTTGGAATAGTGATTCCACCACCACCAAGTATTTTTGTTGTGGATGTCAATTTAACTGTCTCTACATCATGGGTATTAGATACTGGATGTGGATCTCATATTTGTCGAAATATGCAGGATCTAAAGAGAAGTAGAAGATTGGCTAAAGGAGAGGTAGATCTGCGCGTTGGGAATGGAGCAAAGGTTGCTGCGTTGGCCATAGGCGTGTGCGAGCTATCTCTGCCTTCAGGATTAGTTTTAGAATTAAATAATTGCTATTTTGTGTCTGCTATGAGCAGAAACATTATTTCTATTTCTTGTTTGGACAAGGGATGGTTTTATTATTTCAATAAAGAACAATTGTTGTTCCTTTTATTTAAATAATATTCACTATTTTAGTGCGCAATTATTTAATGGACTTTATGTCCTTGATCTAAGCAATCCTGTCTACAACATTAATACCAAGCGGAATAAAATAAATAATTTAAATCCTGCTTATTTATGGCACTGTCGTTTAGGCCATATAAATGAGAAACGTGTATCTAGACTCCATAAGGATGGATTACTAGACTCATTTGATTTTGAATCATATGAGACATGTTAGGCTTGTTTATTGGGAAAAATGACAAAGTCCCATTTCAATAAGAAAGGTGAAAGGACTAGTGAGCAATTGGCGCTCATACATACCGATGTGTGTGGGCCATTTGCCACGCCTGTCAGGGGTGGTTATGTCTACTTCATTACATTTACTGATGATTACAGCAGATATGGTTTTGTGTACCTCATGAGGGCAAAATCCGAGTCCTTTGAAGTGTTCAAAGAATTCAAGAATGAAGTAGAGAAGCAACTTGGCAAAAGTATCAAAGCTCTACGATCGGATCGTGGAGGAGAATACTTGAGCCAAGAGTTTGACAACTATCTTAGAGAGTGTGGGATCGTATCCCAACTCACTCCACCCGGAACGCCACAATGGAATGGCATGTCTGAGAGGAGGAATTGAACCCTATTGGATATGGTTCAATCTATGATGTGTCAAACCGATCTTCCATTATCCTTTTGGGGCTACGCTCTATTAAGTGCAGCTTTCACCATTAACCGTGTTCCATCTAAATCAGTCATGAAGACACCATATGAGATGTGGAGTGGGAGGCGTCCCACACTGTCGTTCATGAGGATTTGGGGCTGCGATATCTATGTAAAGCATTTACAATCAGACAAGCTAGGGCCGAAATCGGATAAGTGTAAATTTGTGGGGTACCCTAAGGAAACTAAGGGATACTACTTCTACAATCCAACCGAGAACAAAGTGTTTATTGCTCGGACCGGCGTGTTTCTAGAAAGAGAGTTTGTCTCTAAAGAAGCAAGTGGGAGGAATGTAGAACTTGAAGAAGTTCAAGAACCACAAGTCACTGAACCGATTATGGAACATGAACAGGAACCACAAGCAGTTGTGGAGCAACCTGTTCAGGTAACACAAGAGCTTCGTAGATCTAGTAGAGTGCGCCAGGAACCCGAGAGGTATGGACTTCTCGTGACCGATTCCGGTAACACGATGCTCATAGATGATGAGCCTACTACCTATGAGGAGGCCATGAATGGCCCAGACTCTCAGAAGTGGCTAGAAGCCATGAGATCCGAGATGGAATCCATGTATACCAACAAAGTATGGACTTTGGTGGAACCACCCGATGGGGCGCGGCCCATAGGGTGCAAGTGGGTCTTCAAGAAGAAGATCGACATGGATGGTAATGTGATTACCTATAAGGGTCGATTGGTGGCTAAAGGATTCAGACAGATTCATGGTATTGACTATGATGAAACCTTTTCACCAGTCGCTATGACCAAATCCATCCGAATCCTACTTGCAATTGCAGCATACCATGACTATGAGATTTGGCAGATGGATGTCAAAACAGCATTCCTTTATGGGAATCTCCTCGAGGACGTGTATATGATACAGCCGGAGGGTTTTGAGGATCCAAAGCAAGCCAACAAAGTCTGTAAACTGCAACGATCCATTTATGGATTGAAGCAAGCTTCTAGGAGTTGGAATCGACGTTTTGATGAAGTGGTCAAAGAGTTTGGCATCATCAGAAACGAAGATGAGTCTTGTGTCTACAAGAAGGTTAGTGGGAGCTCTGTAGCTTTTCTGGTCTTGTATGTGGATGACATACTACTCATTGGAAACGACGTTCCCATGCTGTAATCTGTTGAAGATTGGCTAGGAAAGTGTTTCTCAATGAAGGACTTAGGGGAGGCAGCCTATATACTTGGTATAAAGATCTATAGAGATAGATCTAAGAGGTTGCTAGGCCTAAGTCAAAGTACATATTGACAAGGTGTTGAAACGGTTCAACATGCAAGATTTCAAGAAGGGATTCTTGCCCATGTCACATAGAATCACTCTTTCGAAGAGTGGTTGTCCTTCCAATGAGATTGAGAAGGAACGCATGAGTAGAATTCCCTATTCCTCGGCCATAGGATCTATCATGTACGCCATGTTATGTACTAGACCAGATGTGTCATATGCCTTGAGTATGACAAGCAGATACCAATCCAATCCAGGTGAGAGTCAATGGATTGCAGTCAAGAACATCCTAAAGTACTTGAGAAGAACTAAGGATGCTTTCTTGATATTTGGCGGTGAGGAAGAGTTGCGTGTAAGAGGTTACACTGATGCAAGCTTCCAAACCGAAAGAGATGACTTTAGATGACAGTCGGGATATGTGTTTTGCCTGAATGGAGCAGCGGTGAGCTGGAAGAGTTCCAAGCAAGAGACGGTAGCTGATTCTACAACAGAGGCTGAGTACATTGCTGCAAATGGCGCAATAAAGGAAGCTGTTTGGATCAGAAAGTTTGTTTCTGAACTTGGTGTGGTCCCTAGCATTGCGGATCCAGTTGAGTTGTACTGTGACAACACTGGGGCGATCGCGCAATCAAAGGAACCAAGATCGCATCAGAAATCCAAGCACGTGCTCAGGAAGTTTCATCTGATTCGAGATATTATCGATAGAGGAGACGTTCGGATATGCAAGATTCCTACAGATGATAATCTGTCAGACCCGCTTACAAAGCCTCTCACGCAGTGGAAGCATGAAGGGCACACTAGGAGTATGGGCATACGAGATGCGCCAGATTGGCTCTAGTGCAAGTGGGAGACTGTTGGGATAGATGCCCTAGAGGCAATCTAGTTTAGTATGAATTTATTTGTGGCTAGAAATTCATTTATTATTTATTGGATATTTAATATAATGAAGTCCTTAGATTTACAATTGTGTTGTTTATCTTAAATATCCCTAGTCCAATATAATGATTAATGGGACAATCATCTATAGACTAGTATGGGGTTGGATTGATATGGAGATATCATGATCCAACACATAGGTGTGCATTAAGGAATGTTGCACTGGATTGACCCATCTCCGAGAAGGCTACATACATGTTATGTTGAGTCACAAGCGCTTCTCGCGGTGCAATGGTATTGTCATCCTTAGACTTGAAGTCACTAGATATTCTAGTTGTGGATTATTGTGATTTTGGTAGCGTTAAAAGCTACACCGTAACTGGGTAGTTATAAAGGCGTGTACTGGATACAATAAGAAGCAAGCTTAGAGATCATAGTGGACGTAGATAGAATTTGTCCCTACCACATAACGGGAGCAAATATCCTAGGCCACTCGAGGGATAGTGCTTATAGAATGTCTGGCCAGACTCAAATAAATCAATATGGGATATTGATGTTATTTGCACGAATAAGGCTATTCCCATGGATCGAGAAACTATGGATTGGATATACGAGAGTGACTTGTATGTATCGTGTCCAATCCGAATATAGAGACAAAGGGATGAGACAATTACTTGTACAAAGGTTCTCAAGATGACTATTCTATTAGTTGGCTAGAATGGATGTTTTGCTAGAAACCGCTCCATATTAGCAAATAGTTTCTACCAACTAGATAGAACCTATGGGGTCACACACTATATAGAGTTGAAGTAGATTTTGGGAATTGATTAATTGGATTAATTTATTAGAAGGATCACTTTGCAAAACCTTGCAAACTTAGTAGGGACTATTTTGCAAGGAAGGGACTAAATTGAATTCTAGTAGGACTAGAATAAGTCCTTTAGGTAGTTGGCAATGAGTTGTTGGACTATATAAAGGACCTTCCTTCCTTCCTTCCTTCCCACATAACTTATGCTCATAATTGAACATAACAAGAGTGGGAGAGAACAAAAGAAGGAGAGAGAGCAACAAGCTAGGAGCTCGCCGCCCATCCCGTCGGCCACAAGGAGGCCGAGAGCCTTCCTTTGGGTCTCGTTTTGCGTGATTTTTCTTCCTCTTCCTCTTCCGGGCTAGCACCAAGGACTTGGGAGATTCTAGGATCAACTCTAGGCGTGGATCAACCATAGAGAACGTGACACAATTCGCGTTTGAAGTCATCAAAGGAGAACCCTAAGGTGTGTTATTGATTTCTTACCCTTACCATCGTTATGTCTCTTGACTTGTGATCCTTGGAGGGTTTTGCATGGTTTTATGATTGTTTGTGTTTCCGTTGCACATCCATGAATCAAAACCCTACAGGTGTCGGGTGGTGATGGTGTTGAAGGAGGAGAGGGAGAGAATAAATAGAGGGAGGGTAAGAGAGATAGAGACGGGGAGAGAGAGAGAGACGTGAGAGGGGGAGAGATGAGGGTGTTTGGGTTTGGGAAACAAGTGTTGGGGGTGGTGATGTTGCCGAAGGGAGAGAAGAAAAATAGGGGAAGAGAGAGTGTGAGAGAGAGAGAGAGACGGGTGAGGGTGAGAGAAGTGAGGGTGAGAGAAGTGAGGGAGAAAATCTAGGGGAGTGGGAGAGAGTTGGGGAATGGGGAAAAAAACAATATTTTATTATTATTGTAATTATTATTATTATAATTATTGTAATAGTATAAAATATTTAGTATTAGACGGTATAAAATACGGTATTAAATATGTATGGGTATAAATACAGATATGGTATAATAATACGTATAGTATAAAGACAAAATACAAGTATTAAATACTACAAGTTTCGTAAAAGACAAAATATACCCCCAACAACAACTATATAATATTATCCAAAATTGCAATTACCTCCCCTACTAGTCATATAATTCAAAATAGCTGTTTAAATTTTACGAAAAATACGTCAAAATATTCAGAAAAATACGGGGTGTTACATCCTACCCCCCTTAAAGAGAGCTTCGTAGGGTCGCTAAGTCTCGGAAAGGTTCTAAAGTCAATCGTATCACTTATCGTGTCAGCACACAAAACTAACTAACACACAAAACAGATGATCACATAACAGCAACTAGGAACTCAAGCTATTAAGAATCACAAATCAGTACTCCTGGCATCTAAGGACTTAAGCTATCCCGCAAACCCGGCTTATTCAATTTTATTACCGGTTTTAGTTCTCCTATATTCATTTTAATTTTGAAAAATCTTATCTTAATTGAAACCGAAAGGTCGTACAAACTTAGAACCGTCGGCTCTGATACCAACTGTAACACTCCCCTTATTTAGCAAGGGAAATGCCTCCGCCCGAGGTGATCAGCCTCATTGGGAACGGATAAGGATCGTCGGTTCACAGTTAGTACAACCATCGATAACTCAAAATACAATTTATTACAATTCCAATACAAACAGTGATAAAGTTTGAAAATCTTGAAATACACTTTTCAGTGGAATAATATACTATGTGATAATCCATCTAGCAAGCCTTCCTATCCAGCGGTGTCGTGAACGTTCCCCCACCTCAATAGCCAACCTGCGGTTTTAAAATAGCAAAAGCCGACGCAGTTTTTACAGGAAATGATCAGCAAACGGCTGAGTAAGCTAACACCCATAGCATGTAAACAGATTATGAGACATATGACAGGAATAACATATTCGCTGATAAATAAATATCAAATACTCGCGGGAAAAGCGTTCACAGCTGATTTGGTGTGTCAAACTCCGTAACGATCTCAAATTTCGTGTTCCAACCCGAAGATGTGGTCCATCTCGGGAACTCACTGTTAATAGCAAGTCACACTATCACTTTAAATCTCGAGATATCTCATAGCCATATGAATCGAGTCCAGAAATCCATTTTAGTAACTAGTTGATACGGGGCGTGACCATATCCAATCCACAACCTCTTTCTCATATGTGCAAAAGCACTACCACAACCATAACTCAATCACAGGAGGTTCGCATCACAGCGCCTCATAACCATATCATAATCAAAAGGAGGTCAGAGCCTCATAATCTCATAATCTCATAATCTCATAACAGTAACCAACACAATATGTCAGAAATGTATCGTATCAGGGATATGGCACAAACCCACGCACAACGGCTTTCCACTTTACATAATTACGAATTTTCTTTCAAGATGTAGAATCGAGTAAGGAGCTCCAAACAAAAGCCGGTGTGGCAAAAATAATAAAATAATCGATGTACGATTGACAGATATTCAGATTTGACCATTAAGTAAGCAGTGTGCTACTCTTGGTAACCGAGGAAACGATTGGAAATTTCGTACTTCCGACCCAATGACGTGGTCCGTCTTGGGATATCACTTTTTGTTACGACCCCCTTTCCCGGACCCCGATTTATTTAATTCGAGACCGAGGATCGAGACCGGCCACCAAGGCCTCAAACGAAACTCATGTGCCTTGAACCGTTTAGCAAAAAGTAATAGAGATTTATTTTGTTAAATAAAGTGCGGAAGCGAGTTAAAATTTTCGGGGTCAACATGAAATATTTCTGAATGGTAAAAATGTATCAATCTTGTTAAAATTTATTGGAAAATGAGTTATTAATCAACTAATAAAAATCCAGTCATAAAAAAATGTCTTTTCTGAAAAGTACGTTATGAAAGTGTCAATTTAATAATGTTACTGGTTCAACCACGATGAGCGGATCAGAGACAAGACTATACGCCAACTAAAATATTTGCCTTAAAATAACCCATATCGCAAATATTCAAAAGTCCAAATATCAACTAAAACATGCTCCAAGCCTTACAACGATACACCAAAATATTACATCACATAATTAGACAATAAGGTCACACTAGCTAGTTTAACATAAATTTAAACATAACAGCTACTAGATTCTCCAACGGTCTCGCCTCGGAATTTTTATTTTTCCGCACGTGCCATGTCACCTGAAAATATTTAATTTAAACAAAATGAGCTACAAAGCTCAGTGAGGGTTTTTCTCCCCTTTATATTTCAAAATAACGTGTTTATCAAATTTACTAATAACTGTCATAAATGATATATTTTACAGAAAATGCTAAAACAGAACTGAAAAACAAAATATTTCAGAATAGTGGAGCCATATATTTTCAGACTGAATGTTTTATCAAAATGCTCATATCAGATAACAAAATTTCAGATTCAGTTAATGCCATTGGTAACCATCGTATCATACAGAAATTTTGACATGTCCAGAATACGCCATCTTTGTGGCACATCGCATATTATACCCTGCGACCGGGCCAGAAACCCATCTATTATATCCCGATGGCGGGCCAGAAATACTCAAGTGTCCCAAGGCATGACGTCGTCCCAAAATGACTAATTAATTTTATGACACATTTTTATTTGCCCAAGTTACAAAATATACAATACTAAAATCATAATTTTCATTAAAGGGAAGCACAAAAGGTCAAGTTTTATTCACATTCAAAATACTTTTCCCAAGTCATATAGTCAAAAACTTCATTGTTAGAACATGGGTCACAAATACGAAATTTAGTAAGAAAAATGCAACATTTGTAGGATAACAATAATTTTCATAAAGATATAACATATACGAAAATAATATTTTTACTCACAGCACCGCGACGTTCGTAAACGTGGAGAGTACTCATTTTCAGAAATTGCCTCCAAATAAATCCAATAAAAATCTCCAATAAGCTGCTCCAAATAATCCTTGTAGAGGAATAGCCAAACAAGGCATAAAATGATCTTCCTCCAATTGTTGGGTGCTCCCAAAAACACTAACAATTTCCACCATCTTCTCCCTTATTTTTTTCCCCGTACAATTCTTCACATTCTTCTTTCTATTTTACTTTTCTTCCATGATTTTCTCCCATTACTATGGCCCCTCTTTCTCTCTCTTTTTTTTCTCCTTCCCCGTCTCTCTGCCGAACACCCTCTCTCACTCTCCTTTTTCTTCTATTTTTCTATCTCTCTATTTCTCCCACACGTACACTCCTCTCTCCTCTTCCCTCTTTCCCTCCTTGATTTTCTCTTGTTTGTTGAAGGAGGGTGGCTATTAATAGGGGAGTGCTGAATTCTTTTGTCCAAAAGTTTGTGCAACTCACATTTCCCACCACCAAGTGGACCCCACTTTTTTACAAACCCCCAACTTTCTTCTCCTTCCTTCTTCTCTTCAGCCGAAACATTCTTTCTCTCTCTCTCTCCTTCTTTCTCTCATTCTCCAACACACTCTGATTCTCAAACAAACTCTCATTCCCCAACACCAAGTGGGCCCCACATCAACCAACTCTCTCCTTGTTTGGGAAACAAGTGTTGGGGGTGGTGATGTTGCCGAAGGGAGAGAAGAAAATAGCGGAAGAGAGAGTGAGAGAGAGAGAGAGACGGGTGAGGGTGAGAGAAGTGAGGGAGAAAATCTAGGGGAGTGGGAGAGAGTTGGGGAATGGGAAAAAAACAATATTTTATTATTATTGTTATTATTATTATTATTATTATTATAGTTATTGTAATAGTATAAAATATTTAGTATTATACGGTATAAAATACGGTATTAAATACGTATGTGTATAAATACAGATATGGTATAATAATACGTATAGTATAAAGACAAAATACAAGTATTAAATACTACAAGTTTCGTAAAAGACAAAATATACCCCTAACAACAACTATATAATATTATCCAAAATTGCAATTATCTCCCCTACTAGTCATATAATTCAAAATAGCTGTTTAAATTTTACGAAAAATACGTCAAAATATTCGGAAAAATACGAGGTGTTACACCAAAGACTTGGGGCTTTGGTATCCAAGATGTTCTAATTTCTCTTTGAGTGGTCATTCAGATGCAGACTTTGCAGGATACAAAGTTCAAAGGAAGAGCACTTCAGGGTGTTGCCAATTTCTTGGTTCATCACTGAACCAGAGTAAAGAAATAAAATTCAGTAGCCTTGTCAACTGCAGAGGCTGAATACATAGCAACCAGATCTTGTTTCTCACAAGTGATGTGGATTTCTCAACAAATGAGACACCTTGGCTATGAATTCAGAGACGTGCCTATCAAATGTAACAACACAAATGCCATTTCAATCACAAATAACCTTGGGACACTTGAGTATTTCTGGCCCGCCATCGGGATATAATAGATGGTAATGCATATTGGTCATTTTGGGACGACGTTATGACGTAATGCTTAAAAAAATATTAATAAGATAAGTGTTGTAGTTGTCTTCAACTAAATCCATATCCTAAAAATATGAATACCAAATAAAATGAAAATATTAATGGTCCAGACTATAGAGTTAAACTCATAATTTCATCAAGCTAAAAATAAATAGCACCTAAAATAATTAAAATTAGAGAATTCCTAGAGGAGTTGCAAATCACAGTTGGAGTTCTGCAAGTGTAGTATTTTGGCTCTCATAAGAAAACAGAAAATGACGTGGAATAAAAATGTTGGAAGTAGTAGTTCGCTTCATTGCTTTAATATTTAAATTTGAATTATAATAATTAAATAATATAGATATAAATAGAGTATACATTGATTGAAAGTCTAAATAGTACAATATCATATCGGAAAATAATGTACAACCTCACTACTAAAGTCATGAGTGAATACGTATTGTATCTTTCCTTGTTGAGTGTTGACAGCAATTGAAAATTTCTAAGAGACTTTTGTAACATAAAAGTAATATTGATTTGTTAGAATAACCAAAGCGATTCAAATTGTGAGAAAAGTGAGCACATAATATTTTTCAAGAAATCAGTAATTACATTAGTGTTAATTATATGCAACTAAGAATATATTTTCACACAAAATATATCTATTTAAATACTGAAATTAAATATGATATTTAGAGCCATTTGTAGGGAGAAGTCATATTTGTAAAGGTTTAAATTATTTAATATATTATAATACTTATCGACAACAAATTCATTAGAATATTTTTGTAGAAATAAGAACAACAAATGAAAATTCACGTGTTCTATTTATTGGGTTTATTGTGATACTGTAAAACGTAATCCAAAATAATATTACAAAATATTTTGATTAGACAAAATGGTTTATAACTTTTCTACATCCAATAAAATATTTAATAGCAAAATCACATCATAAAAATGCTATTATAACATTGAAATGAATAAAGTTGAAATTATTTAATATATTATAATATATATACACAATAAATTCATCAGAATATTTATTTTCTTCAGTAATAAGAATAACATATCTAAATTCACATGTTTTATTCATTGAATTTATTGTGATATTGTAATATATAATGCAAAATAATATTAAAAAAATATTGATTAGATAAAAGGTCTATTACTTTTTTTACATCTAATAAAACTTTTTTATAGTAAATTCCATCATAAATAGTGTCATTACAACATTAAATTGAATAATTATTGCTATGAGTCACAAATATAAAAAGCATATTAAAAATAATAATAACGCAACAATACATAATTATTTGTCAATTTCTAATTGGTTATTTTTTAGTAAATAGACACGTAGGATTACAAATGTCATTTTCATGACAATCATTTATCGATAAATGCCAGAACGTGATTTCACCTGAAGACTTTTATGATTTTATATTATATATATATAAGATATCATATCTTCCAAAAGATATTGGACCCAAGGTGAAGATGAAGCTTTATGTCATGCATACAATATAATATCGTATGACCCAATTGTTGGTACAAATCAAAACGAAGGTGGATTCTTCAGCATAATTCACACATCCATGTACAACATACTTAATGTTGGGGGAGACCATGTGACTTAGCGTCGGACAGAACGAGCTTGCATGGCGCGCTGGAAGAAGCAGATAAGAGAGCATGTGTATGTAATGGAAAGATAGTCTAGAAAAGGCTAGTGCTCTCAACGTTTCAGGAACAAATCTGTTAGGCGAAGTAAGTAATTAGTTGCTCTCTGTACAATTTTTATTTATACATATATAATTACTTATGATTTTTATGCCAACAGTATAACCTGGCGCAACAATTTTTCAAGAAGAAGGATAAGGGAAAACAATTCAGCATTGTTGGAAAATTTTGAAACACAAGTTGCTCCAACCGTGTTTGAGCATAGAAATGCCACCTCGTTGTACTCCACAAATGTCCATGCCCCAGTATAACTCGAGAAATTTTTGTTTGCTCTAAGAGCAAATACACGTGGTGCTCTAATCAATACAGCACATGACATGTCAGGAAGAAAGAGAATGAGTGACAGACAAAAGAAAGTGGATTCTTACATGTTCTTGACGTGTCCAGTGATGTATTGATTAGAGCACCACGTCATATTTACTCTTGGAGCAAGCAATAATTACTCGTATAACTCAGCTGCACAACCTTGTAAAGCAGTGTTTGAAACGTCACCCGCTTTTCTATCCCCTAATTTACCAACAGACGTTGAATTACCAAACTCAAATTTAATTGCTGCTGACGTAAAGTCTAGACACGCATGTATACTTAAAGTGTCATTTTCCAAACTCGAAGGAGTGGAAACGTCTTGGTGTCAAACCTGAGGAGGTGCAAGTAAACGAAGGAAATCGTAACTGTGGAAGCTTGTGTCATGTGTGGACTCCTCGATAGACCACGATTGTCGATTTAGATGAACAGAAACTGGCGCGAGATCAGCAACCGGAATCAACACTGCTGAATTGTGCAGTCACCTTCTCCATGTAAACAATGTCCCCCAAAACCCTAACCCTACATTCTTCAACCCTCTTCCTCAACGCTCACACCTCCACCTATCCACAGTCCAGCGCACCACCCCTCTCATTTTCCCTCATCTCCGACAAGTCTCCTCTTCCTCCAGTCCCCTCCGACTTCCCCGTACCCAAACTCATCCCCAAAACCCGCTTCGTCGTCGACGGTTTCCGTCACGCCGGCGACTACTCCGTTTCTTACTTCCTCTCCCACTTCCACTCCGACCACTACACCGGCCTCAACCCTAATTGGTCCAAAGGCATCATTTTCTGTTCCCAAACCACTGCCCGCCTCGTCGTCGAGGTTCTGAAAGTATCGTCACCCTTCGTGGTTCCGCTACCGCTTTCTCAGCCAGTTACGATTGATGATTGTGAGGTTTCGCTAATCGATGCCAATCACTGCCCTGGTGCGGTTCAATTCCTGTACAAAATCCCTTGCAACGATGGAAAGAGTGAGAGGTATGTGCACACTGGCGATTTTCGATACTGTGATTCTATGAAATTGGACACTATTTTGAGTGAATTCGTAGGTGCTGATGGCATATTTCTCGACACCACATATTGTAATCCCAAGTTCGTATTCCCATCACAACAAGAGTCTATCGACCACATTGTTGGCGTGATAGAGAAAATGGGGGTTGCAAATGACTGTACAAATACAAAGTCTGTTCTGTTCCTTGTTGCTACTTATGTTATTGGCAAGGAGAAAATTTTGTTAGAAATTTCGCGTAGGTGTAATGTGAAGATACATGTAGATAGTAGGAAAATGGCTATATTGTCGGTCCTTGGTTTCGGGGAAGAAGGAATATTTACGGAAGAAGAATCTAGAACCAATGTGCATGTTGTTGGGTGGAATGTGTTGGGTGAAACTTGGCCATATTTCAGACCCAATTTTGTGAAGATGAAGGAGATTATGGATGAGAAAGGATATAGTAAGGTCATCGGTTTTGTCCCAACTGGGTGGACGTATGAAGTAAAGCACAACAAGTTTGCCACGAGGAAGAAAGATGCATTTGAGATACACCTTGTACCATATAGCGAACACTCAAACTATGATGAGCTCAGAGAATATGTAAGGTTTTTGAAACCGAAACGTGTAATTCCAACTGTGGGTACAGATATTGAGAAACTTGACAGCAAGCATGCAGTGTCTATGCGGAAGCATTTCGCTAGTCTGGTTGACGAAATGGCGGTCAAACAAGAGTTCTTAATGGGATTTGGCCGTGCTCTTCAGGAAGGAAGTGACAAGGTCGGGAAAGATTCTGGAACCTCCAAGGTCGGGAAAGATTCTGGAACTTCTTTAAGCAAGAGGGATGAGTTGGAAATAGTTCATTCACCTGAAACCAAGACCAGTGCTGATTTTTCTCCTTCATTGCGTGAAGATGGTTTAAATGAATTGACCTTTTTGGGTGACAAAGAAAAAGAGGGTTTGGCTCAACAACTTAGTGACTGTTTACCAACATGGGTCACTCCTAATCAGATACTCGATCTGCTTAGAATCTCAGATGGAAATGTTGTTGAAGCAGTGTCTCATTTCTATGAACATGAAACTGAGTTTTATGAGGAGATTTGTTCGTCATCTGGTGCTCCACAAAAGACCAGTCTGCTTAACCAATCTGAATCACTCTCTAAACCTTGTTTCCTTGATACCCCTGGTCTAAATATTTGTAATCCTCCGGCTCAGAAGATCATACCAAGCAGTGCAAACGTTATAGTTAAAAGCAGTGCTTCGCCTGGTAAAAGGAGGAGAAATGTTGACAATAAGCTTAAGAAGAAAGCAAGAAGTAACGCAAGTAGCGAAGGTCTTGATTCTAAGCAATCTACTATAACAAGTTTTTTTAAGAAACCTGCTCCTAAAGCTTCTGAATGTACTGAGATTGGAACATCGCCTAAAGAGTGCTCAAAAGCTAAAATCATTGATGTTAGTGATTCTGCTAAGCTGTACAAAGACGAGTTAGACCAGTTTATCCAAATAATTGATGGCAGTGATTCTATTAGAAGTTATGCTGCTAGTATCCTCGAGGAAACAAAAGGGGATGTAAATATGGCACTTGACAGATATTATACCAACCCTGGGGGTATCTTTGGCGAAAATACTAACAGTTTAGAAGATAGCACAAGAATTATCCGAGCTGAAACCAGTGCTTCGGATTGCTATTCTCAGAAAAAGAAAGTGCCACCAGATGTGTTGGGAAACTTGTCGGTGTTGCCAGTGGCGGGACTATCACCTGATGCTGCTGCAGTGGATCATGTATCATTGGCACCTGAAAAATATTCTCCTGTGGAGCATGGTTGGTCTCCTTTTGAAAGAACCTACTTAGCTTATGTTGGATAGTTTCATACTTAAATTTGGTAAATATTTGATTTAAAAAGATATTCTGAGGCAAGCTTACATGTCTCAGCATGCTGGCGGCAGGGGGTGCCAACTCCATACATGCATCTTGCTCGGACTTTTGACCTTCTTGAGAATGAAAAGGGCAAGATTAGAGCTACATCAACGTTGTGCAATATGTTTAGAAGGTTCGATATACTGTTTTTCTTTTCATCTATTTGGACATTCCCTGTATAGATTAGTGAAACTCTAAAAACAGGCGTCCGTGGCGTCATTAGTTGAGGTTAGTGAGACGATTGAGTTGGTTTTGCTTCTTTCAGCTTGCTTGTGCTGTCCCCAGAGGATGTCCTACCTGCTGTTTACTTGTGCACAAATAAGATTGCTCCTGACCATGAAAATAAGGTTGGGTTATTTCCATTCTTGTCTCTAGAAATTCCAATATTCTTTGCTTTTTGTTTATAATTTCTTCTTGTCTATTTGTAATTAAGTTTCTTGTCCCCTCTTTCTATGCAGATCGGTTTTAATTAATTTGTTCACCTTTTTGGCTGCACCCATTCATCTCATTACTACGAGTTATGACTTTTATATTAGGTCATGTCTCTAGGTGCTGAGACCATGGAACTAGAACCTTTGTTCCCCCAGCATGATGGGATATGGATTTAGCAGTCTCTTAAGACTAATTCACAAATGAGAATTCCCAGATGGGGACTTAAGAACATACCATTTTCTTTCTAACAACATGGAAGTCGTATTCTGTCTTCTTTTGCCTTATCTTTTTTTAGCTCTAGAGAAGAGGTCTTTCATAGTAATTATTTAAAAAAAAAATCTGCTCCATACGTCAGTTGCTAGCGCATTTCAGTAACCTATTATAGAGATCAGTCCTCCCATATTGGGCTAGAAAACGAGCAATATATTTTTCATAGATTGATTTGTGCGAAACAATTGCTAAATCACCAAGAAATTTGGAAAAAGTCGGCTGTGGCTCTCTTAAACATATTTGAAAAGTGTGCGAGTGTGTTATCAGTTAAAGTCTACCAGTAGCTTTAAAATAGGAAGAAAAGAGTTGTAATCGAAATTGTGCAGAAGGTGACCTAGTAATTTCTATATTGAGGAATTGTTTCTATCTATTCATAATAGAATGAGTACCAATTTATAGTTGATGAAACCTCAACCTAGAGGAGTATTAATGTATGTATAAGGAGCTGATAGATTAGTCGGAAAGTAGCTGGCAAATGTATGTCGTAGCGCTTCTAATCACCTTTAGAACTGAAACTTATCAAACAATAATTCCTAAATGATAACATCATTTCTAGAAATCTCGGGGTTGTCTCTGGTCACTCTTTGATATCCCTCTGCACATTGGAAACTTGTGACTAAGGATTCTGGTGTATAAGTAACCTTGTGAACTACTACCAACAATTCGATCTTAAGCTTTTTGATCCGCTAGAATATATATGGGGTCAACAAGTTTTTGGACCAGCAATCTACTTTGGCCGTTACTTACTCCTTGTGTTGGCTTGCCTGAGATTGCCATTTCAAGCCTTCTAAGGGTCACTGGAGTTATTTACCAATTCCCTTCCGTTTGCTGCTGCCTCATTGCTTACAACTGTTCTTTCCATCAAATCGAATATCACTTTAGAGCACTTGGGAGTATAATTTGTATTGGTATGTTGCCTTATTCTATTTCATTCTCCATTTTTCAACCTGTCCTCCAGGGATTTGCAAAGAAATAAGGGAACAGGCTGAAATATATTTGCACAAGCGTTTCTGAATTCATCATCACCCACTGAAACACATGTGAGGTTTCTTCCAACTTAGAATAGGTTCGCAAATTCCATCCTGTTACGGCTAATGTATGGTTATTCTAATCAATTAATATTTAAAAGTGCAATCAGCTACATCAAATCTCCTTGCCTTTGTTTTCACTTCCTTGGAGGAAGATTTTCATTCCTGAATCGTAGATTAACATTTACAAATCAATGTTGTTTTCTCTCCCATTCTGTATTCCAAATATTTTTGATATTGTGTACACTTCCATGAGAATACATTCTTCCAGAGGAGATGTGTTTGCAATTTCTGTTGCTTGAGAATCCTGTCTGGAGATTACTACACTATCAGAACTAAGGATTGGTCTATATCACGATGTTCCAAACATTTTGTCCAAAATTCTAGGCAATAAATGTAATTTGTCGCAATTTGCACTGACCAAAACTATTTTCTCAACACCCTTGCTCAATGATTGCTTCAAAAAGCTGTCATGCTCGTTCACTTTGATGTTGCTAGAGGATATCTATTTAACCTGTTGCAATTTGTATTTAACATTTTGAATTCATTTTTGCAACTTCAAAAAGAGACGAGAAGATAAGGAGTATATTACATTTTTTTTTACCGTATTGATGTAAATTGGAATCCGTCATTTTGACAAATCTTGTCACGTGAGACCCGATTCAAACATATTCTGATTAACTATTCAAAGCAATATGCAGTTTGCAACAAATAATTTTGTTGTAGTTTGAATTGGTCCTACTCCAAGAAAAAGTAATCAGAAAATCTTTCATCAGTCACTGGTTAGGTGCACGACAAGGCTTTTCGGTTGCACACGATTCTAGTTTTTATGTTGGCATCATATTTGAAA
Organism: Linanthus parryae; assembly: GCA_023055425.1. Lineage (NCBI taxonomy): Eukaryota > Viridiplantae > Streptophyta > Magnoliopsida > Ericales > Polemoniaceae > Linanthus > Linanthus parryae. The sequence goes on along the minus strand of JALGPY010000007.1, from coordinate 67,098,737 downwards.
TCATTGGTTTGATGGTGCGTTCAAACTTCAGACACGTGGTCTGTTGGCGGAGATGTTATGAATTCCAATCTCTGGCGGATCTGCCAGCGATGTAACAGAATATCTGTTGTGTCATGTGTGATATAAAGTAGGGGGATTACGAGGAGCTTATATGCAGAAAAGTGTTTTGCTTCCAGAAAGTGGAATCTTAGAATGAGTTGCTGGTTATATGAAGGTATAGCGAGAAAAGTATGCTTTATATAGAGCAAGGGAGGTCAACATACTGCGGTCTGTCAAGTAAGAGTTGGAATTGCTTTCTACCTGTAGGTTTAACTTATAGTTTCAAGGCTCTAGTCAGTTGTATGGTTTGGCCTATGGTTGTCACTACAAATACTTATCTTGGAAGTTGAATTAAGTTGTTTCTTGTCTATTTGAGAATATGGATGCTTTGGACTAAAGTGACTTTGGACAAACATCTATTTGGCTTGAACCTGACATTGGACATACAGTGTTCTAAGCAAGCGATTTATTGTTCCTCTTCTTTACTATTCCTTTGCCAAGCATCTTGAGGACTGACGGAAAGGATCGCTGGTTGATTGAGATTGTGTGATAGTTGTAAGATGGATCTGGCCTTTCAGTTTTTAGATTTCTGGGAATATTGAAGTCTACAAAGAGAGATAAAGTGAGATGTTCTTGTGGTGGTCTGTTTCTACCACTAAACTATGATTGTTTTACGCATGCTTCTGCTAAATGATGCAAGTGTTTTGTCAGGTGCTTAACTAATGCATTTCTTTTAGGTTAAGCTGTGATTTATTTTAGGTTAAGCTTTGATCTAACATCTAGTTTACCGGAGTTGCAGCTTAGGGATTTGGGTTATATATGAAAACAAACTCTTGGCCGCAAGGAAGGATTTGTATTACTCTCTCCAGTAGTCTACTGTAGTGGAAGTTGTCGTACATTCTATGGGATTACCGCTCATCGAGGTGGGATGGCATTTATTGGTGATTGGACAAAACTTACCGTCTATGAGGTTATCCTTGATTGATCATGTATGCAATGATGAGAATGATCCAGAAGCAAGTAAGATCATGTCTGCAAGGATGAGAATGCTCCAGAAGCAAGTAAGATCATGTCTGCAAGGATAAGAATGCTCCAGAAGCAAGTAAGATCACGTCTGCAAGGATAAGAATGCTCCAGAAGCAAATAATTTGAGGTGGAACAAAGGGGTGATTTTCGACTTACTTAGAGGTCAGAGTTGAGTGCTTGGAGTGTGTTGATTCACTTTTCTGATCTTCTTTCCTTCAGTTGCTGGGGTATGTCAAAATATTATTTATTGATAAATTAGGGACTGGTGTTAATGCTGATTTTGTATTTTTTTCTTTTGCTCATTGGGAGTAATTGCATATCTAGAGGCACCTTTGGGTTACAAAGTTTGAAACTTGCTTAGGCCAAGTTTCTGGGGAGATTAAGCCCCGCGCGAGAGGAGCATGTAATGATTTGGATCACCCACTTACCCAAAAGTCAACCGTTGATATCTTGTTAACCATCCCGATGTGGGACAACCGTCCACACATGATACCGAACAATATCCCCCTTCATGTGTGAGCCATTTAACATCCTCCCCTCACCCAAAGGCACTTGCCATGAGAAGCACATCACATCTTCTCACCCTTCCATTTACCCCAGCAGGGCCCCCAGATCTAGCTCTTCTACCAATTGTTATGAAAGTGAAAAACATGCACACATGAAATAATCAAAACATATGAATTAGCATGGTTCGACCAAACAACCTACATCCACGGAGTTGCAGAGATTTCACTAAAACAGACAAAAACGTCTCACATAGAGTTACAAGAGAAATTAAAACGTTCAACATACTTCTAATGAACTCTAATTGATCTATAAATGGACGGCCTATTAGATCGGGCTGGATCCAAGTCTGAAACAGGTCAAACCGCGTCAGAGCAAAACATGAACCGGGTTGGGTTCATGAAAAAGGTTCACCTTAAACAGAGCTCCACCCAACAATGGTTCAACATCACGTACCAAAATCACATCTGACAGCACAATTAAGTTACAGCCCTGCAACTCAACTCACCTTCTTCAAGCAAGAAGACCAACAACTTCAGTTTCTCAAGGGTAATCTGTGGGTTTTCACTCCACAAACCTTCTCAAGATGTAGCTGACCATCATAAAGTAACTGGAATGAAATGGTACTCGATCTGAATGTGCTTGGTCCTAGAATGGAAAGTAAGAAAAGTAGCACTCTGACTACTATTGTAAAGCGTGCCATTCTCCTCTATCATTGTAAAGTGTGATCCCATGATATCACTTCATCTTTAAAGGACTGAACTGTGAACGGTTATCTTTTACTTGTGTTCCTGTATTTTGAATGAGTTACTGTTGTGTTTTAAGACGAGTAAACTGATGGCATAAACAACATATGGAACCATTACATCATTCACCTCGAAGTAAGCCAGTGAAAACTCTCAATGAGCCAAGTGTTTTCTGAAATAGCTAACATTTTGTTTGTAGTTAAGAACTTAAGATGGTCACTTTGCATGTTATATATAAACACACTTCAAAGCACCTGAGAATAGTTTGTAATGGGCTACAAAAATATTCCAGGAACTTAATATTGGTGGAAGCATTGTTAGTGCAGCTCTGGAGGAGGCATGTGGGACCACCAGGTCAAAAATAAAGGAACTTTACGACAGCCTAGGCGATCTTGGTTAGATGATTTACTTATATCTTAAATATTTGTTCTATTGGAAGTGTTTACTGATTACAAAGTTTTTCATAAGGTGATGTTGCTCAACTTTGCCGACAAACACAATCGCTGCTTGCCCCACCACCGCCACTTACGATCCGAGGTGTATTTTCTTCACTTCATAGAATAAGGTATGAATTTCAGTAATCATCATTGTTTACTAGTTTTCTACAAAATTTAAACTTGAAGAGACTGTACTTCATTCTCATAGGAAGTACCTTTTTTTTCCTCATCCTCTGAAAAGCTGAGTTTATGAGAATAAGCACATCAAGGAAAAAGAAAACACCTAATAACAATGTCTTTTGGATAGTATATGAATCTGAAATGGAAGTTATCTTTTTGGATTTGATTTCCCAAGAATGAGATGGTTGTAGCAATCAAATAAGAAAAGGAGAGAACACGAAACATAGAGAATCGATGTAAATCAGAGACAAAGCAAGAGTTTAGTGGCAGGGCTAGAACACCTAATAACAATTTCCTTGATGAGAATAAGCACATCAAGGAAAAAGAAAACACCTAATAACAATGTCTTTTGGATAGTATATGAATCTGAAATGGAAGTTATCTTTTTGGATTTGATTTCCCAAGAATGAGATGGTTGTAGCAATCAAATAAGAAAAGGAGAGAACACGAAACATAGAGAATCGATGTAAATCAGAGACAAAGCAAGAGTTTAGTGGCAGGGCTAGAACAGTAATTTGAAGTATTCATAAATTCTGAAATCAGTATTCTGATTATTGAGAGAGATGAAGAAGAGAGAACAAGATAACATAAAAAAGCTGTAAACCACAGAGAGTCTTAAAAGCAAGGGCAGAACAGTCATTTGAAGAATCCGTATATTTTGAAAATATTATTCTGATTATAGCGAGAGTCTTATCAGCAGTTAAGATCTGGTTGCCGAGGAGCCACATTTTTGTTCCTAGGTGGAGTAAAATAGTAAATATTCTTCCAACTTTGACTCAGAAAAAATGAGTTGAAAACCTAGAATTGAGAGTTTTATATGCTGGTATTTTTGCATCTACAAATCGTTAATAGAGAAAATAAAAGGAAGTATTCTTTGTATAATATACGACTTTGAGCTGTAGACTCTGATATGGAAGTTATCTTTTTGGATTTGGTTTCCCAAGAATGATGGTTGTAGCGATCAAATAAGAAAAGGAGAGAACACGAAAGATAAAGAAATAGATGTAAATCAGAGACAAATCAAGAGTTTACGGCAGGGCTAGAACAGTAATTTGAAGTATTCAGAAATTCTGAAATCACATTCCGATTAGTGAGAGAGATGAAGAGAGAACAAAATAACATAAAATTGCGGTAAACCACAGAGAGTTTTACAAGCAAGGGCAGAACAGTCATTTGAAGTATCCATACATTTTGAAAACATTATTCTTGTCAGCACTTCATTCTGGTTGCGGGGGAGCCACTTTTTTGGTCCTAGGTGAAGTAAAATAGTAAATATTCTTCCATCTTTGACTGCATAGGAAAAATGAGTTGGAAACCTAGAATTTAGAGATTTTATGTGCTGGTATTTTGTACTTACAAAGCGTGAATAAAGAAAATAAGAGGAAGTCTTCTCTGTATAATATACGACATTGAGCTATAGACTCTGATTTCCATACTCCAGGGTTTGCGTAGATTTCCCTTAAGAAACCTTAGCCCCTATGATCTGTGGAGAATTACATTGTTTTCTTGGTGGATTAAGCTCTTGTCAATTTACATCAGTGGTATTAGAGCCAAAAGTAAGATTTATGATTCTGCGGATCAAGAAATTTGGGAGTCCTCAGAAGGGTATATGAAAGCCCTGATGAAGTTGTTAATAGGAACCATGCTTCAGGGGCCTTAGTAGGAAGTAGGAACCATGCTTCTGAGACCATCCCTTTGTTTCTTCCCGCCTCCTTTTTTATCAACGGGTAGCTACGCCTTTTCAGTGTGGCAATGCTTTCCTTAATTATCTTGACACTAAACTGGAGTATTTCAATTTTACGATAGCAAATCGCACATCCCTGCATTATGTTAATGGACTTAAACGAGAAGAAAAACTATCACTTTTGACTAAAGTTTGCCATGTTCCAAACTTCCAATTTCTATTGTAAAACACTATTGATGTTCTTCGTGATGTGGTGTATTTGGTTTCTACAATAGACACCTGTTTTACATTATGTAGCAATGTCCAAATTTTGTTCTGGCTCCATGAAAGGATCAGTTACAATCCGATTAGGATGATGCAAAAGTTCAGCAGCAGGAAAAATAAAGGAACTCTTAAAAAAATAGAAAATCAAGTCAAGCGATCATTCTAGAAGATTATCCATCCAACCGATGCCGAGTAATAACCGTGTAAGTCGGGAACATTACCGATGGTCCGTTGCGATATACCATTGACAGTGATATTACTGGTGACAGAGTTATTGATTTTGCTTTCAACCCAGTATTATATCAACCCAACGAGCTTGAATATCTCGGAAGAAACTGATTACGAAGATTTGTAACGTCATTGCTAAGTTGAAGGTCATGAATGCTAAATATCCTAAATATATTTCTATTGGGATGGGGCTCAAGCAGTGGCGGATCCAGGATTTCGAGTGAGCTGGGGCTAATTTATCGAAGAACAAGTTATTTCCAAAGTTGGTATTGTGTGTATAAATTAGTCAAAATATAATTATAGTCACAAGTATTTTCAAAATAAGTTTCTAAGTAGTATAATAATTACACGGTATCCCATGTATAAGTATTTTTTATATATTTAAATAAATATAATTCATAAATTCCTAATAAGAAATAAATTTAAATAATTTCCATACTAAAGTGAACATTTAAGCAAATAGTCTTACGTGTTTGTACCTAGAGTACAAGAAGATTAAAAATCGTAGAAAATTGATCAATACATGCTACAAATGATGAAATATCTCTCTACTACATTACTAGAAAGAATTAGTATAAATCCAAGAGCAATTGTGGATTAAACGTAATGTTAGAATATCTTTCGAAAGATAGGTGATTGAAGTTAAAAAAGGCAAGCCACAGAGTTTCAAAAATGGCAGTATAGGGGCGAAGTTGTTAATCCTCCGAGTTGCACTCGAACGTTGGGGCAAACGGGGTTACAGCGTATCGCATCTCCATTGCCAATCTGGACTCCAAATTCAGCCACTTCTTGTACCGGCAATTTTAGATTTTCCACCAACGTGTTGGAAATAAAATTGTGAGTTGACCCACTATCGACCAACAGGATGACCTCTCGGCCGCCAAGAGTGCCTAATAGCTTCATAGTATTACTATTTTGCTTCCCAAAATGGCATGGAAACTATGCGAGGTTGGCAGAAGTTTCTTTATTTCTGCTAGCGTCGTCAATTTGCTCCTCCGTATGTGAATTTTCTGTAAGTTCCATGAGGGAAATGCTAGTTTGCAACGATGGCCTGGCGCAAACTTTTCGTTGCAACGAAAACACAGCCCTTTAGCACGACGATTCTGTATCTAAGAATCCCAAGAACTGGAGTTGGCTGGCTGGATGTTTGATGAAAACTCGTGACTTTTGGCTGGGGTTGAAGAACCTAGAATACCAAATTCACTAGGACACTGGCTGGATCCTCTTGTTCCTCGTATCTGACTTAATTTGGATTCAAACTCCATTGCCAGACTCATGGATTTGTAAACACTCCTAGGTTTGTGTATGCGCACATCAGCTTTGAGATCCTCTTGTAAGCCATTAATGAACACGCCTAAAAGGCAGTGTTCAGGCCAATTTGACACCCTTGATGAACGCTTTGCAAACTCTTGCCTACATTGTTGAACAGTTTCTGTTTGACGAATATCGCACAAGTGTTCATCTGGATTCTGAAATTCTGCAGGCCCGTAGTTTTCTTGCAAGGCTTTCACAAGTTCTTCCCAGTAAAGTAGGATGCGCTCATTGTTGAGCCAGGAAAATAAATCCAGGGCATCTCCTTCGAGATACATGGCGGCTATGTCAACTTTCAATTCATCCGGGGTCTGATAGTAACGATAATACTTCTCTGCCTTTAGGATATAGTCTCGTGGATCCCCTCCTTCGAATTTCGGAAATTCCATCCTTGTAGGCGGCCTCTGTGCAGGGACTTTTTGCCACCAAGGATTTTCAGCATTATCTTCTTCCCCTTCCGACCATAAAGATCGGCGGGAATTCTCAGGGATTTCCTTAGATTTTCCTCTGGCTGCTCTACGGATGGAATCGAGTTGCTGGCCATCATTGGTTTGGGCGTTGAGGGCAGCCACGTCAGCTTTCAAGGCATCAATAACTTCAAGACGACTTGTTATGGCTGAAAGTTGGGCTGTGATTAGGTCAAAGTTTTGGGGAGGCGGGGATGTGTTGATTGGATTTGATGTGGCATTGGTGGGTGGGATTGGTGGGTTTGTAGCGGAATTGCGTGTAGTAACCATTTCAGATCAGATAGCTCTGATACAAAAATGATAGAAACTGAGAATTAAAGTGTCTGTATGGAGTGGACAAGCCTCCCAATTACTCAGAAAAATATTAGACAAATATTCAGTACATCCCCTGGATAATTCTGGGAGGATACTTAAAGTAAACACGGGAAATAACTGCTAGATAACTTCTAAATAACTACCAGGTAACCTCTAGATAACTGCCTAATGCTTAATAACTGATTTAAACACCTGGAATTAATAGATGAATGGCACGTGTGCCTTCTGGAATACATAGACAGCTAATTCCTATCAGAAGCGTTCTAGATGCATTGAATTGCCACACAAGATAAGAACGAATAGTCATCTATAATTTTCAGTAGTAGAAACTTGTAATGTTACACTCATCCAAGCTATTTTGGCTTCATGATTCTACTGCGAGTCCGTGACCTAAATTTTCATGGGATTTTTCTGGAATAGATAGTACATGCCGTATGATATTGGTTTGAAATGTGTTGCTGAATATTGGCATGTCTCATAGCTGTTGCTCACATTTGAATTGTCTACTGATTTGGATATCAGAATTAGATGTTTGTCTCAAGTTCCCTTTCTGTCTACCGTTTAGGTTACATGATATATGATATAACTTCTGTTATAATAATAGCGTTTGTATTATATTCAAATATGCTGTCTGCAGACAGTATTCTTATATAGCATATGTCAGTGAACAAACAGGTAGTGGAAGTAACGCAAGAAAGAAAAGCCTTATCATAAATCTCATGCGTTCTTGTAGAGAGAAGGAGATGAAGTTTCTCGTCAGAACCTTGGTAAGCTATTCTGTAAACTCAACAGTGACCAGTCGCTAATAACTAAGTTCAGAACTGGAAAGTGCTTTTTGTTTACTTTATGTGTTCATCTTCATATAGTAACCGTGAGATCTAACATATCATGTATAATGTATCGGTGTATCCCATTTCTCTTGCCTTGACGAATAAGACCAAAAGCTGCGCCTAGTAAATCTAATTACACCAAGTTCTAACATTTGTTAATTGTACACAAACAAGCGATTTAACCCTTCTCTTAAGTTACTACTTGGGAAAATATAAAATATATGTATATATATATGTTAACTTTTAAGAAAAAATATTAATATTTCAGTATTTATAATTGAGCTCGGTGTAATACAAATTATGGACGAGTTATATATATTGATATATGAGAATATTAGAGCGACGGATAGTAATGAGAAATAAAATTTTGAGAGACTAGTTGAAGTCTGGTTCACCAATGCGAATGCCTTATTGCAAATAGAAGTACTTTATGAATTTAGTCCCGACAAATTGGCTCCAAAATTTTCATTTAAAAATAATTGGCTCCAAAATAAAATAGGTCCACTGATGTAAATCATGTGGTCCAAAAGACAATTTAGACACAAGTCTTAATTTATATGTAGACAATACACGAATTTTACAATTGCATCTTTTGTGAACTTTTGAAGAGTCGAATTGAAAGTAAATAAGTAGAAAGAACAGAGAGTATTGTCTTACTCATTGAGTTTCTACAGCAAAGCCTGCACATGAAAAATATAATCTTAGCAAGATTAATTTTACGAGACATCGGTCCTATGAAGTCTTTGTAGTATTTGACCCACGCGTTTACGGATTAACATTCTTTGTACCTATATATAAAATGTTTACGGATATGCTTAGTTCTTAAGTTTGTTACTTCATTATTCACATACCTTCACTTGCTCTGTTATTTTCTGCCGTAAGGGTAAGTAGTCTTGTCCAAGACATAAGATTGAAATCTCCATTAAACCCCACAGACAGGGCGATGTGATATTTTTCTTCTGGGAATGGGAAATTATTCTGATGAACGGGGTTGGTTTGCTCAGTGCTTGTATGCGTATATCTGCTATAATTTTTGTTTGTTTCTTAATGACTGATGGCTTTATTGAATCCATTTTGTCTATAGGTCAGAAATTTACGCATTGGAGCCATGATGAGAACTGTTCTACCAGCGTTGTCCCAAGCTGTTGTGATGAATTCAAATCTTCATGAAGGAACAATTGGAAGCTTGAAGGAAAAACTTCAGGTTTGTCGAACATCTAGTGAAGTGACTTCACGTGGCTTCCTTCTTCTATAGCTGTGAAATCAGTAGATTAACACTGCTGATTCATGTGTGCATTTTTACAGTGTCTTTCAGTTGCCATTGTCGAAGCATATAACATACTTCCCAATCTGGTAAGTTTATATCTCTGACCATTACTTGCAGTTTCTGTACGATTGGCTCATCTGCATATCAGATGCTGCTCATTGTCTTCGATAGATGCACATGGGAACATTTTCTTCGTGCCACACTAGTAAATGTTTTATAGCAATGTGAAAGCCTTTACTTTCCGATGTTTGCCGTATTAAGACAGAATCCTGAAGAAAATTTGTTCAAATATATCAAACGTATGTTACCAAATATAGCTTTGAAGATTACATGTGTGTGTGCGCGCGCATGTGCTTGTGCTTGTGCCTGTGTCGTGCGTGTGCGAGGAAAATGAGACCCTTTCATGTCTACATACTGTGTATGCAGATGAAGGTTGATTTCTGAGGTCTATGTTATTTTCCACCCATAAATAAATAGTAGTATCAATCATGAAGGCTCCCTAAATACTAAATTGCTTGTATTCTTTTGTTCTTAGGATTTACTTGTGCCTTGCCTTCTGGAGAAAGGAATTGAGTTTTCTTCTGCTGCTTTGTCAATGGTTCCTGGCATACCAATCAAGCCAATGCTTGCAAAGTATGTATAGGTTTTGAGTTTTCAGTGAAGCTCCTTATCAGTTGGTAATTTCGCACTTATCAATTGGTACCCCCTTCTTGTGGTCTTATTTCGTTGCAGAATTTCTAATGGGATACCACAGGTGTTGAAGATTTTTCAGAATAGAGCTTTAACATGTGAATTTAAGTAAGTTCCTTATGTCTAAGGCTCCGTTCGGTTGGTGGTAAAACATTTTCCTGTAAAATGTTTTCTCTTGTTTTAGTGTTTTTGTGCTGTTTGGATGGAGGTAAAATATTTTCCTGGAAAATGTTTTCCCTCAAATAATGTAAAATGATTTACACATTTCATTCCGTAAGCCATTTTCCGGAGAGTGAAGGAGCACAACAACAACTCATACTAACACCTCTACCACCAATAACCACCACTACCACCTACCTCCACCGCCACCCATCACTGCCATCACGGCCCACTGTTTTGTCAAGTGTCAACCAAACACGAGAAATAATTGCAGAAACAACTTTTTCACATAAAATATTTTACACGTAGAACATATTCCATTGTAAAACATTTTACTGCGAACCAAACAGAGCCTAAGTAAATATTTTCCCTGGATCATCATAAATATTACTTACCTGTGGAATGTTTAATCGATGCCTTCTGTTTTCTTTCATTTTACTTCTCTGGGAACCATTTTTTGTGGTCCAAAATCTTCTAGATATCCTCAAAAAGGTTATTTTTTTCTGTATCAAAGAATTAAAAATATTTAACTGCTATTCGCAAGGAAGTGATTTTCCATTGGAATGTTAAGGCGGGCCATTTTTTTAGTCCTGAGGTATTTGAGCAAATCCACAGGAAGAATTTTATGCAATATTTCTGGAACAAACTTTTTAACTTCCCAAACTAAAGATTCTTGATTTCAACATTCATTTATTTATTTATTTATTTATTTATTTATTTATTTATTTATTTATTTATTTATTTATTTATTTATTTATTTATTTATTAATTTATTTGTTTGTTTATTTGTTTATTTATTTATTTGTCTCATATTAAAGTAGAAAAACATTAAATAGTATTTGCAAGGAAGTCAATGTGATGATCTGCAACTTTCATTAGGAAGTCTAATGACTGCTTATGCATTTTATCTTGGACTGTTGTTAAGTACCGGAGAAGAATATAACAGTCTTTATGAAACAAACTTGTCTTCTGACACCAGAATAGTCATGGCTGAATATTTAGTTATGTTGGGGTGGAGTCTGGTTTGTGGGCGTCCTGTTTTATGAATCGACCCGGTTCATATTTTGCTACGACCCGAAACAGGAGACATATTCGTGGAGCGAAGGCTTCGGTCGGTAGGCCCAAGCCGTAGCGATTGCGACCCGTTTGGGCCCGGCTCGGTTAATATGTTAGTCTATTTATAGAGTTCTTTTAGGGTTCGTAGCAAGTATGTTGAGCATTTCTGATTTCGCTTGTAATTCTCTCCGAGGCGTTTCGTCTGTTTTAGTGAAATCTCTGCAACTCCGCGGATGTAGGCTCTTTTGCCGAACCATGTAAATCTGTGTTTGGTTTCTTTCTTTCGACATCTTTCGTTTTCACAACCAAGTTAATTAAATTTGGGGCATCCTTGCTAAATTTGTACCTAAAATTAATTAGATTGTTTACAATATGTGTATATGTAATTAGTTACATTTGCAGCTTCATTTCCTTTTTCCCGGAGTAAATTTAAGACTAGCTAGAAAGATATAATATATTAGTCATTAGTGATTATATATAATCCCACTGGGTCCTTTATAGCACCTTAGACGATAATAGCGGGTTTTGAGTTGTAAGTAGCTTATATATATATTTTTTTCGGGTTTCTTATGCACTTTGTTTTACCGCCTTTGATTTTGCATCTGCGTCTAACCTCTGTTTGCCTTTTCTATTCCAGATATGATGGGCAGCGCACCCAGATTCATAAACTAGCTGATGGATCTGTGCGTGTCTTTTCACGTAACGGGGATGAAACGACATCTAAGTTTCCGGACATAGTAAATATAATCAAGGAATCTTGTAGTTCTGCTTCAGCAACGTTCATAGTTGATGCAGAGGTGTGATGTCTTCACTGAGCATTGAAATTATAGTTTTCTGGCAAAGTCAATAGGCTTAATTTAAATTTCATGCTTTTATTATTGAATGTGCATCAAGCATTAGCACGACGGTTTTGCTCTCTCAGTAATTTGTCTGTTCAGGTTGTTGCTGTAGATAGGAAGAATGGCTGCAAGATTTTGTCCTTCCAAGAACTTGCTTCTCGAGAGAGAGGCAGCAAAGATGACCTGATTACTGTCGATCGAATTAAGGTCGGACATACCTTATGATTTATTTCCATTTGTGTTAGCTGCAGCATCACAAAATAAATCCTCAAAAGGGCTCTGTTGATTGAAGGAAAAATTAACCAAAATATCTCCCCCACCAATCTTCATACATTGCTTTTATCCTCCTTTTGTTTAGATTTTGTTTCATGTGTGAGGCAGAGGGATAACTTTTTTCTTTTTCTGCATGTGTGGAAGGTCTCTCTCGGAGGGAAATGAATAATTTAGGGTATCAGTATCACCTGCTCTTTCGTTGAAGTAGTGTACTGAACTCTTTAAGCTTTGCATTGTTGTTCAAGAAGATGTGTTGGAGACAACTGTGAAGATTCAGGATGATATTGCAGTCTTTGAACTTAAAACTGAAATAAAGTTAAAGGTAAAATTCTATGCTAAGATGTCCATGATGCAGTCTAATAATATGATGCAAGTGAAAAAGAAAAGTAAGTAAGAGTCGAAGGTCCCGAAGTCTTAGATATTTCTAGCAATATATAGAGGAATGAATATACTGTGGTCCTACCCTTGTTGAGTTTAGAAATCAAAGTTTTTCTCAGGTATTCTTTAATTGTGTTTTGTTGCATATTTAGTTATTTAAAACTTTATATTTTAGAATTGGCATTCTTATCATAGAGATCTTTAGAACCCAGTTGAGATTTAAGATGTGTGAAAACTCTTTCAATAAGACTTTTAACATGAACATATATGGGTAAAAGACAAAAACCACCCCTCGAGTATGGGGTATATACAAAAAAACCCCTCGTGTTCGGGGATATACAAAGACCACCCCTGCCAACTAACGGTGACTAACGGTAACTAACGGAGGTAGAAAAAGACATATATACCCTCACCTTCTAGAAAAATTACACTGCTATAAAATCATTTCTTCTCCTCACTCCTCATTTCTAACCCTAACAGAGCCCTCTTTTCTCTCTCTCCCTCTCACTCCTCTTCACCATCCGCACCTTATCCCTTCAACTCTTTCACCAACGTACACCAGATTCTCTCTCTCACGAATCTGCAGAAATAGGTATGAACTATGAAGAATAAAGAGAAGTAGGTGGAGGACGCCGCTCCCGCAGGAGGAGGAGGACGCCGACAACGACGGCGGCAAATGATGGGTTCTCCACTCCTCAGATCTGGTCTCTCTCTCACGAATCTGAAAGAAGATGAGGGAACCAGAAAAAGAAGAAAATAGGTATGACGAACAAAGAGAAGGAGGTGGAGGTGGAGGGCGCCGCCCCCACAGGAGGAAGACGACGGCGGTAGAGGATGGGTTCTCTCGGTAGCTACCCCCTTCCTTGTCCATACTTTTTCCCGCTGACTGGAGTAGAATAATCTCTCTCAAGCTTCCAGAGAAGAGGAGAGGCCACTTTCTTCATCAAAACCCACCTTCTTGGTTTGAGTGAGTCTCCAACCAGACCACCCTCTTGTCTTCGAAACAGAAACTTCTTTACCCTCGTCTTTGACGAAAGTTGAGTTCTTGCTTGTCTCTGATCTCTGAAATTGATTCAGAGAAGTAAGTTTTTTTCTTTTGATATTTGGGATTGTGAAGGCCTGGTTTTTTTCAAGGAAGTTGAGTTATTGGGGGGTCAGCGATCTCTGATTGTATTGTCAAAACTCAAAATAGAGAATTGGGTTTTTGGGTTAACTGCTTTAAATGCCCTGAAACCTTGCCAAGTAGAATGAGGAAGAGAAGAAAGAGGAATCTTGATTTGACTTAAGCTATGGAGTTTCTGAATCATTTAGCTGTGGAGAGGCCTCTTGTGTCATACATGATCCCTCTGGTACTCATTTTGTTAATGATCTGTAAATCTGTTTTGTTGATATTTTTATAGTCCAATTTGGTAGAAAAAATTTCGGTTAAGAAATTGTGGTCCAGAAAAAATTGTGGATACATTGATGTTCTTGATGTTATTACAGATGTTCTTGATGTTGTTTATTGATATATTGATTTTTTTAATTTTTATTTTTTGATAAATTCGGTTATATATTTATAGATGAACAACCAAAACAAAAAACATATTACAATTTTTTTTTTGATGAATTCGGATATATATTCTTGATGTTGTTCGATCTTTTTTTGTTCAAACCCAGACTTGTAGTGGTTATTTGTTGGTGATGGTGGAGTTGGTGATTCGATGGTGGTTGTGGTGTTTTCATGGTGGTGGGTGGTTATTGGTTGTTGTTGTTGTTGTGGTGGTGGTGGTGGTGGTGGTGGTGATGGTGGTGTTGGTGGGGATTTGGTGATGGTGGAGATGGTGTTCAAGAACACTAAGAATGGTGGTCAAGAACACTTAGAACACCAAAAACAACACAATAAACACAAAAATACAAGTAGGGACAAAATGGTCATAAAAAAGACAAATCCCACCCCCATACTAACTTATTGTAACAGAAGGGTGCTTTTCGTCTAACGTCCATCCACTGACAGGGGTGGTTTTTGTCTCGACAGGGGTGGTCTTTGTATATCCCCGAACACGAGGGATTTTTTTGTATATACCCCATACTCAAGGGGTGGTTTTTGTCTTTTACCCAACATATATTTGTTGGTTCATCACACAAGGAGACATTGTTGCGACATGCCACATGTTCTACTCGTAAAGCTTGAAAGAAATTGCTCGTGCTGTAATATAATGTGCAAAAACAATTAGAATTCATTTATGCTAATACTCCCTCCTGGTGAATTAAGAGCAGGGGTGAACTTTTCAGTTTAGGTCGTGCTTTGACTTGATAGATTTACTAAAATGTCCTGATTTATGTGGTACTTTTTCTTGGGAAGTGAAAGTGAGAATGCAAAAAAGGATATAAAGGGAGCGAAGAGATACTGCCTTTTTTGGTAGTATGACACTTGGAAAACAATTATAGTGAGGACAAGGGGATTATACTAGCCAAGGCCCATGGTAAGTGGGTGGAAGGGGTGTGTGATTTTTTTAGAATAGGAAAATAGAAGACAGTCATGTGTCCCCCTGTTATGGCATCTCCGATTGATATCTCAATGCTAATTCTAAATTTAGCATATGAATAGTGGAGTTGGCAACATATAGCATATCATGCTCCAATTCATACCTTCAAAATTGTCACCTAACTTTTCAGTACTCAGCTACCAATTTTACACCACCATCAACTACCATATTTATATATCTTCCAAAAGTGTTTACTAAAATTATTGATATTTTGATAAATGTTGTAGAGTGATTGTAGCTCTACAACATTATGAAAAGAATGGCTGATTCTTGTATTGTTAGCATAATCAAATAACCTCATCAAAAAGCTTGGTTAAAAAGCAGGAGACATAAAAAGGCAAGGAGTATAATTTTAGCATTAGCCACTTTTAACAGTCCATTGGAGATGCTCGTAATTTCTTTTAATCTCTTGTACACCAAGGGTCGAAGTAAGTCCGCACATGTTCACTTTGGTACTGGATTATGTTACAAGGAGTATTTCAAGGATGTCAATCGCGCTGGTTTGGGGCCGATTTTGACAATACCCGAACCGAACCAGAAATCGGTAAACCCAAACCCCTAATACGCCCAAAAATTTAAAATACAACACAGCTTTTGGATGCACTGGTTTGGAGAAGTGACTCGGTTCAGATAGATGATGGTAGACGAGGGAGAAGAAGACCAAAAAGAACCTGGGTAAGGACAATACAACACAGCTTAGTTAAACTAAACCTAATGGAGGAAATGAGTTTGGGCAGCAGCATCTGGAGAAGCTCGATCCATATATCCAACTCCAGAACTGGGAAATGGCTTGTTCTTGTTGTAATCTCTTGTAAATGGTTAAACTTTCCCACATTAAATTTTTGAATGGGATGATGAGTAGGCATGCATTAAAATTCACTCTGTATCCTTTACCTGATTGTAAGTAAAGTTATGTTTGAAATTAAAGCTTTTATGTGTGACAAATGGCAGATACACATTTGTTTTTTGATTACACAAGAATCAGTTGCATCATAAGATAGTCTGTTAATTGATTCAATATTGAGTTGGTTTGAAATTAAGGTATAATGTCTTTATCATGAAGGAGAAGACGTAGTTCTGTACCAAAAAAGAGGAAGAAACGTAGTTTTCACTCGCTGGTAAGACTTGTCACAGTTGCTTAGGCTTTTACAGATGGAACATATTATTTTCCTAATGGTTAGGAAAAATTAATAGGCGAGTTTGATATATGGATTTTCAGTTCCATGGTGACAACATTGCAGGAGAGCATTGATTGATATACGGATTTTCAGGTTCATGGTGAGGGTGTTCGTGGAGAATATGACACAGTTGCTGTAGAATACCATAAGAAGTGGGAGGGAAGTATGGTTTTTTCTTGTACACGTGGCAGTGATAGCGCTAAATAAGTAAATTGGGATAAAATGATCCAACAGAGAGCATATGTGAGAGTTCAGATCAATGTATGAATATGGAATGTTACTTGATTTTGAGAGTGGAGTCCAACCTTTGAGAGACTTCTTTATGCAATAAGAATTCTCCTTTGGATACTGGTGGAAGTAGTTCTGGATGACAAGAAGAGAGAATGGGTGGGAGGGCGTCTATTTGATATGAAGCTGTAGAAAATAAGTTGAAAGATGATTTTTAGAAAAGGAAAATGCTAAAAAAAATTGTATGCTACCTTTTCTTTGATGGATTAGCCGATTTACATGTGTTGTAATGCTTCTTGATTCAAGCAGCAGGTTGCGGTCACTTTTCTCCATATTATGCAAGTAGACTTAATTTCAAACTTTTTATTCATGCAGGTGGAGATTTGTTTGTTTCTCTTCGATATAATGTTAGCTGACGGAGAACAGTAATTTCTTTATCCTATTTGCAATATTCATAGTATTGCACTTGTGTTGCCATCTTCTTTTACCTCAAATAATAGTCAATCTGTTCATAGTATTTTGCAAGCATTTGACTTTGATTCATCTTTATATGAATTTGTAGTATTACTAGTACAGTCTACTATGTCATAGAATATACATTGATTAAATGATAGCAAGGCATGAATATGATATTTATAGTCCCTGGTCTCATAACGAACTAGCGGACAACAGTTAACTATTATAGGTTCATGAAGGTCATTTGTTTTTACAGTCCTGTTTTATGTGTCTCCCTTTGATTTGATTGGCAATATGACTGCTCTTTCAACACAAGGATTGTACTTTTTGATTCTTAACAGTTAACACGACTATCTCTCCTTCAACATATTTTTACTCCATCCCATTTTATCAGCCCATGTTGCTTTTGCACATGATTAAGTAGATGCTCTTGACTTGTTAGATTTACTATATCCTCCGTCTTATGTGGTATTTTAATGGGGACGTGAAAAAGTCAAAATTTAAAAGAGGGTATGGTGGGAAGAAAACTAAAAAAGTATGTAACTTTTTAAGAAAGTGTACAATAAATTGGGACATCCAGTTAGGAAATGCGGACTCGTAAAATGGGACGGAGGGAGTACGTTTAAACTGTTTTACCAAAAACGCTGTCTAGAAAAACAGCTTCTTATGTCATTTTGCAAGTCAAACCACTTTCTTAAATATGCACAAAGAGTTCAGCAAGAATGATAGCCTGTAGAGGAGGGAGTTATAGTGACTCCCTCCTCTAAATCTCATTGCTGAAATGCAGCCTTAGTTTTCTCCATCATGTCTCTGGAGTACTTCATGGAAATGCTATGTTAGGGGGCACAGTGTTGTGAGGTACAGCCTTGTTAAATAAGAATTTCATTCAACGGAGAAAATTTGTAGTTGTATAAAAGCTTGTTAGTTGAATCCCCAGAGCTACTTTTTGAAAAAAAAAATGAAAGAATTTTATTGATACGAAAAATACCGTATCTGAGTTTTTTTGGAGAAAATTTAGGAAAAGCACATTAGAGAATATTGCAATGGAAAAGAAGATGTGGAGAGGGGAAAATGAGAAAGAGAGTAGTGCTGTGAAATAAGCCAGATGAGATAGAATAGTACAAATTTGAGAGTATTTGAGTGGTCAAAGACGTCAACACTTATAGGTAGAGTTCAAAAGATGATCTAAGAGTTGTAAATCAAAAGATCTAATGGTCCATAAGAAAATGCAAAGTTGCAAATTTCCGACAAAAAATAGAGTTCCTCCTAAGGATAAGAGGGGATCACCTATGCATTGAGCTGATTTATTATATAGATGTAAGACTAGCTTCTTTGTATGCCATTCCCTTTTGAGGTCCTCGTTCCTCAAATAGAAGATCAGTTAACGTCGTGGATTTAGTGAAGATGTTCCGACAGAGTGTTCTAATTTATGCTAGAATGAGCTATTGAAACATCTCGAGTATGATTCTGAGTTGTCTCCCTAGAATTCCATTAGGTTCCCCTTTACTTCATGGCAAGGTTCTCCTATTGAAATCATTCCTTGGTAATTGTGTCGAACATAGTTGCAATAGCTTGTAACAAGTGATGGTATTAGTGCTTATGACAGTGCAAACAAAGTTTGTTTTGCACTGTAGACAAGGCTTCTGGAAGGTTTTGGAAGCTGGGAAGAGTGGCTGAGAATAGGGGAATCAAACAAAGGCAAGTAATATTGTATGCATGAAATTGGTTCTGGAGTTCCAAATTATGAGATCTCCTTGTTACAACTTTACTACACACAAGCCTTCCACATGCTAGGCTTTCCATCTAGAACAGCTTGAAGGCATATTAGGTATTATCCATATTAACCACTAATCAGTGATAGTTGATGGTTTTTCCATGTGAACCTTGGTGTAATTCTTTCTATCGGGTTAAAATATTTCCTTCTCAGAACCTTCACATCATGATGGTTGTTTATGAGTCGGAAGCTTTTTCTAATGACAAATCACGGATCTCTGATTCTTTTGCTCTTGCACATGCTAGTTTGTCAAGATCTAGATGTTTTGCCACGTAGTTTTAGCATTTGATGATTCTGCATTTAGTTCCCCAAGACAATGATTGATTTCTCTGTTGTAGGTTGCTGAATGTTCCATTACGACAAAGGCGTAAATGTATGTGTACTCTAGTGCTTCAACATTCTGGTTATTTGTTTTCTGGTGAACAGCCTTCAGACATTGTATGTCTAAATGAGGTTATCTATTTTGCACGAAAAAAACCCAGATTTGAAAGATTTGTTTGGGGATGAGAAGCTGGGCTATCTGCAATATGCAAGGGAGACAACAGTAAGCGCTGATATTCTGGCTGCAGACAACTTTTGGTTACTTTTTTTAATTGGTAATGCCTTGTAGGTTGAAGCCACTGATGCTTGTTTGGACAATGAATCCACACTGACGAGAATGCAGTCATTTCTTGACGAGGCAGTATCTTCTTCGTGTGAAGGACTAATGGTCAAATCCCTAGATGTTGATGCTGGATATTCTCCATCAAAGCGTTCCGAATTTTGGTTAAAGGTCTGAATGATATGAAGTGGTTACAACTTGAATCAGATACAATTAGAAGACCATTAACTTATGCTGTTATTGTAACTTTAACTTTGTAGGTTAAGAGAGATTATGTGGAAGGCCTTGGTGATTCTCTGGACTTGGTACCAATTGGTGCCTGGCATGGAAATGGGAGAAAAGCGGGATGGTATATGCCAGTATTCTTTAGTCTCATACTTTTTCTTTGATCTTCAAATACTAATCTAAGTTTTTTTTTTTTTTTTTTTTTTTTTTTTTTTTTTTTCTTATATTTCTTTTTAAAATCGTCAACATTTCTAAACAATTTGCTTCCTGAGATGTAACATAAAATGACTGTTCTTATTTTTGTAAGAAGGAATCTGTATTGTATGGTGCAATACTGAAATAATTTCTAGTAGAAATTGATTAAGATGAGGCTTTCAAAATTTTTTTTTTGGGTACATTGTTGTGGGACATTGAAGAATTTTTATGTTCGACATTGGCAGAACATAACTGTTCAGAGATACTTGTGGTTTCAGGTTCAGTCCGTTCCTCATGGCATGTTATGAGCCTGACACTCAGGAATATCAAAGTGTTTGCCGTGTCATGTCTGGTTTCTCAGATTCATTTTACAAAGAGGTAAAATTAGTCGCTGCTGATATTTCTTTAGGACTCACCAAAGTTTCCTGTCTGACAACTTGAGGTGGGCACATTTAAGTTTTTACACCTTTATTACTCAAATGATCACATTCCATTAGCTATTAACTATGTTATTATCTTTCAGTTGTCAGACTCATCTCAGACCTTTGCTCTTTATTATGTAAAAGTAGTTTAGCGAGAAAAATTGACTTATTTGTTCACATAGCTTTGTTTTTGTAGATTTATCCACTTTCTCATTCATGAGGAACATCTCTCTGTAGACAAACTATTACATACTTGAATATTCTTCAGAAAGGGCTGTATGGGAGAACACTAAAAGGGCTTGTATAGGAGAACACTATTATAAAATGTAGATGGGAAATGATATCTACTACCAAGCTATGCACATGTGATTTTATCCATGTGTCACCCTCCATATAACTGCTGGCTGTAATCTATCTTTCGGATTTTTTTTGAATTGTGGTCCATTCTTCATGTAGAACTTGATAGAATGGTCCTGCCTGATTATACACAAGTAACACAACAGCCAACGATATTTGATTTCTACCAAGCAATCGCCCATATATTCTCTTCGTCTGTATAACTTGGTTCTCCGTAGGGTACTGTTGATTCTATGATCTATTCCTTAGCTTCACATTAAAGATGTTTTATTACCGGCTTGTTGTCTTTCAAGCCTACTTCTGGGCTGTACCCTTGTTCCCTTGACAATCCTGCATATCTATTTATATTTTCAAGAAGTAGTTTCTAGACAGAATCACCAACTCTGCAAGCTTTGTATCACAACAGGTTCACCAGTCAGAGAGTCTTGTTTATATAGTAAAATCATGCACATTATTATTGTAAGTATCTAAAAGATGCTCGTCCTCATTACTTAATATCAAACCGTACCATTTTTCACGCTGCATGCTTAGAGATTACGATGATTTGATTAACAAGGAGCGAGTAACATTTATAACATGCTATACTTGTGGAATACAAGTACATTTTGTAAATATTATTTCCCTAGTCAAATCAAACTGCAGATGAAAGAGGAAGATTATTGTTTTCAATGAATTGTGCAGATGAAAGAGTTCTTCTCTGGGGAAAGAGTAATATCCAAGAAACCAATCTACTACCAGACATTTGAGGAGCCTGATATGTGGTTCACTCCGGAGCTTGTTTGGGAGATTAGGGGTGCAGACTTCACAGTATCACCAGTTCACAAGGCTGCTATCGGTTTAGTTCATCCTTCACGTGGCATCTCCATCAGATTCCCTAGATTTGTGCGGTCGGTATCTGACAGAAACCCCGATGAATGTAGCACAGCTGCCGACGTAGCTGAAATGTTCAATTCTCAAACACGAAAGGCGGATGTGAGCATTAAAAGTTGAATACGTGTATCGGTTACTTTGTGTGATGCTAAGATTATGCCGTCACATTTGACTAACTTATGTGTACATTATTTAGTTTAATATGTATATAACTTTTATATGCTGTCCACGCCCTCCCTCGTCTTCCACAAGTTCTTCAAATCGCTTCTCCTTCTGTTTGCTTCTTAAATGTATCTATTAGTCTGGCTTGGGAGAAATATATGGTTGACAAGTAACATTATGGAGAGGTTCCAATCTCTGGCTTGTACAAGAAAAGAACAGATCAACTTGATCCGAACAATAAACCATCACTACTTGTGCTTTTCTTTTCCTGATACTGGTGCAAATGCTCTGATTGCAAGAAGGTAGTAGTCTCTAGATTATATCTCTACTATATAAACATGTTCCTAGAGCTCATCTTTCCTAATATTGTTGAAATAGCAAAAATACCTCTGTGAAACCTCGTTAGAGCGTAGTTTACATGGTGCACCTCCATTCATGAAACCCTTTGGCGACTCAAACAAATATTAATAAGGCAACTCTTCGATCTAACTTACAGACTAAAGTTTCAGTAACTTCCCGTCATAACCAATCAGAGCTTCATCTTTGAGGATTTCCATAATTTCCGTGCTTTAGTACACGGATGCAATATCGCATAGAATTGAGCAGTATATGTAGTTGTTAATTTCAGAAAGACAATTGAAGCAACGTTTTAGTACTGATGTTAGGTGCTTTGTAAATAGTCGGTGTGATTCGTGGTGAAGCTGGAAAATGGACACATGTCTGCCAACAAAGCTCCTCTGCCGTCGCTCCTCTTTCGCTTCTTCTGTTTTATGTGTTGAATCCCTTTTGGGTAAAAGACACTTACCACCCCTGGGTTTAGGGAAAAACCCACAGACCACCCCTGGGTTTTGGATAAAGACACTCCGCACCTTTTTTTGGATGGAGGCTAACATCACGGAGAAAAAGACTATTTACCACTGAAATATGATAAAATTACATCCTATATATTTTCCTCATCTCTCATTCTCCTCCATTTCTAAACCCTAATCCCTCTCTCTATCCCTCTTTTCTCTCTTCCCCTCTGTGAAACAGCAGCCCTCTTCTTCCTCTCTCTCGATCTGAAGATGAAGACGACAACCCCTCCTGGCGGCGGCGAGGACGCCAGATCTGCAGATGGTGGCGAGGATGACCATTCCGTCTGTGAAACAACCACCCCACCTCCTCCTTCACCACCCAACCAGAAGAGGAAAACAAATCAACCTGGACGGTGGAGAGGACGACGAATTTGAAGCCTCCCATGTAGTTATCCAACGGATCTGAAGCCGGATTTGAAGTCCTTGACTGATCTGCAGAGGACGACGACGATGGCTAGCGGCGCTGCTCGTGGCGGTGGCGATGGCGAAGGCGAGCGGCGCTGATGGTGGCGGTGGTTGCTACAACAGGTTCTCTCCCTCTCCCTCTTCCTCTATTCTTCTCTGCTTCTCCTCAGTTCTTCTTCGTCTTCTTTTTCTTCTTCTTTTTCTTATTTTTCCTCAGCAGATCTTTTACGGACATAATTTGGTCAAGTTTGCAACTTTTTGGTTATATGGGCGTGAGTTTCCCCCTAAATACTTGTCTTTCTGTGACCTTTGGGTGAGAATTTGATGAATGGTAGTTCAAATTTTATGATTATGGAAAAATGTCACTGCAAGTTGTGGATTTTCTATAGGAATTGTAGTTTAGTTGTCTTGCTAGAGTTAGTTCCCAGTTTGCACTTATCCTGCATATTTCATTCAAGCAGGTCTTGACAAGCTTCTTGGGATATTGCTAATAAGTATTCTAAAAAATTACATCTAATTACAAAATAAGTTATATCTGGGATATTTCTTTCCGTGTTAACCATGATTTGGTGCTGTTTCGGCTTTGGTTATATTGTTTAATGTTTGGTTGGAAAATTTGGCATAGTTTTAGTTGCAAAATCTTTCAATATGAACATGCAAGTTGTGTGGAGGAAGAATGAATAAAGTCTGAACTTTTGCAGGTTGTGTTGAGGTTGAAATTAGAGATGATACTTTGTGCGTTGCGTTTTGTGTTGGGTATTTTGTTTAGGTCTGATGAATCTCATTGTGTTCTTGCTGTTCTTGAACCATGAACAAGAACACTAAGAACAACAAAACAAAAAATATGACACAGGGGCAATATGGTCCGAAAAAATGCAGTGAACCACTTTTCTAACGGAACATTACAGAAGGGTGGTAAGTGTCCACATAATATTTCGTTAAATGGGTGCGGAGTGTCTTTATCCAAAATCCAGGGGTGGTTGTGGGTTTTTCCCTAAACCCAGGGGTGGTCAGTGTCTTTTACCCATCCCTTTTATAATCTTGTTTTTAAATCAAATATTGAACAATGGATTTTGAACCTCCATCCCATGGTTTGAGGAAGGGAATGTGGTTGAGGTTGTAAGGAGTGGTGCCTCGCCCTGTATTCACTATGATTTTATTTTGCGTATTTATATGTATGTTGTTATTCCTAGAATATTCGTACTTATCTATAGTATGTCAGCGCCAACTCTCCTGTCTCCATAACTAATCTGCATAAGAAACTCATGTTGGTAGGTCTGATCCGAATCTCCTGTCCATCTTTTAATTAGATGTGTGAAACTCCTCATCAATGGTTATGCATTTGTGTTCCAATAAATTTGAGCTTTATATTTTATCCTGACCATGTTGCTGATAAACTTATCGATCCATGGGTGCAGCTGATAGAAAATGAGCTGCGGGTGAAGCTGGGGTATGGGCACGGGTCTGACAACAAAGTTGTTGACTCCCTTGCGGCTGCAGCCACAAAACCGGGGCCATGCTCCTCTGCCGCCCCTCTTAATTTTTTAATGTGTTTAATCCAATTATCAATCACTTTTGTAACTCTAATTTTGAACAATGTGCTTTTAACCATCCTCCAGATTATGTGGAGGATTGCAGTCAAGATAACTTTTGTTTGTAACTTCAGTTTGCAATTTCTATTCAAAAGTGTTAGGACTTTTGGGTTAATGGGGTATTGTAATTGTTTTAACAATTTATGTTTGATGAAAGTCGCATCTTTTTTCCTTTTCATTGAATTCTAACAATTTATGTGTCAGACGAACATTTTCCCAGTCTTAGCACCTAGTTTTCAACTGGGGTTTGTCCTAATGCATTTAGCAAACAAACACATGAATGTCCCAAAATGAAGAGTTTGACAACCACATCGTGAAGAACAAACACTGAGACCAACACAGATGAATAAATGGACCAATTTTCGGACCAACCCCAGAGCTCCAACTAAAGAAAAAGAACTCGTTGGAATGAAGAACAAAGAAAACCCCAAATACGATAACCCTAATCAATTGCGTACCAAAGGGAGCCTCAAATACAACACCCCTAGTCTTAAGACATGCATTCACATACATACTTTCATATCTAGAGCATGAATCGATCGGAGAAACCACGAATAAAGAAGAGAACGCAACCGCATCAACTAATGTACAAGATTTTGAGAGAAGTTAGACCAAACCGACGGTTCTTGAGGCTAAGACAATACTCCGTGGGTTCTTCAAGCTACACTCCGATGACTTTCAGACGCAAATTCTGTCACCGTTTCGAAGAGATTCAGTGGTTCAATCGGTCGGGAAGTTGAGTGAGAGGTCACGAGAAGAGCTTCAGAGAGGTCGCTGGTGTGGATAAGGAGTGGAGAATGAGTGGGGAGAAATGGGTCCATGTGTCATTTTGTTTATCTGATTCTCCTCTAAAATTATTTGGATTCAGTATATTTTTCTCCCAATATTTGGATGTAATTGTATTCCCCTCCCCTCCAAATATTTTTTTTAAATTATATTTTCCGCTCAAAGTTTCAATGGAATTTCCCTTCCTAGTAAATGTATTTTCTTCATTGAATTTTTTTCCTGAGATTTAAACAAATTTCATTCCACTTTAGAAACTGACAACGGACGTTGTTCGTGAAATATACGGCTTAGACTACAATAGAAACGTTCGTTCTAAATTAATCTGAGAATTGATAATGCTATTATGGTTTGTCTACCGCATAGTAAACCATGCATTGAATGGATAGTTGACTTGTGAGCTCACATTTGGCTGTAGAGTTGACATTTTCTTTACATATGACTTTATTTTTCCGAACCTATAAGTTTGACTAAGTGAAGATCGAAAAGTTAACCCTTCACTACATAGTTTACTTAGTAACCTCAAAACTTAGGTTTATGATTTACCGCACAGTATAACATGCATTGAATCTACAGTTGACTTTGTTGGAGTAGATGCCCTAGAGGAAATCATATTTTAGTATGAACAAAGTTTTGGCTAGAATATTCATTTATTATTCATGGAGATATTTAATATAATGAAGTCCTTAGATTACAATTTTTGTTTATCTTAAATATCTCTAATCCAGTATATTGATTAATAGGACAATTTCTATAGACTAGTATGTGGGTAGATTGATATGGATATATTAAGTCTAACACATGGTTATGTACTAGGATTAATGACCTACTTGATTGACCCACCAGGAGAAAGCTACATATAAATTATGTTAATGTCACAAGTGCTTCTTGTAGTGACAATGGTGTTGTAGTCCTTATACTTGAAGTCACTAGATACTCTAGTTGTGAAATATCATGTTTTGATCTCGTCAAACGCTACACCGTAACTGGGTAGCAATAAAGTGTGAGAACCAGAGTTTACAGAAAAATTGCTTTTTTTACTAAGTACGGTGACTTAATAGATGTATCTACTGTGTATTTGGTGATTTAATGGTAAGCATGTTTTTTTTTTTAGATTGAATTGATTCCATGCAAAAGAAATTTGTGTAGTATGGATGTGTGGACGTGCATGTGCATGTGCATGTAATGCTTCATTATTTTGCTTCACATCCATTTGTTTATTTAGGTACATACTAGTAGTATATGAGAAGATGACTAATGTATGTGATTTGTTTTTACAGTACATATTGAGTCATTCAAATGATCCATAGTGACATGTGTCACAATCAGGGCCGGCCCAACCATTAGGCGAGTGGGTAGTTCGCATCGGACCCCATGTTGTGTTAGGGTCCCCTGTACTTATATAAATGTTGTAATTATATCTAGCTAATTACTAGTCAATATTTTTTATAGTACTAACAAAAATTTATTTTAGTTATTGGCATCTATTTGTGAAGTCGATATAATATAAATCATCTTTCAATACAAACGAGTTACTATTTTACGCTGATATATTTTTGAGAAAACGTTGATAAGCTTTTCAATCATAATAATT
This sequence comes from Linanthus parryae, assembly GCA_023055425.1. Taxonomy (NCBI): domain Eukaryota; kingdom Viridiplantae; phylum Streptophyta; class Magnoliopsida; order Ericales; family Polemoniaceae; genus Linanthus; species Linanthus parryae. The sequence continues at coordinate 67,071,820 of JALGPY010000007.1, read as the reverse complement.
TAGTAGTTTAGTGTGACATGATTCTTTTTAAAAATTATTTTCGGTTACTAGTAGTGGGGCCCCTGCTATACTTTCCCCATAGGCCCCAAACCCTAGGGCCGGCCCTGGTCACAATTTTAGAGAAAACTTGTCAAATGACTCATGCATTTTATTTTGTCATAATTATTACAAAGGTGTTTAGTCTCATCCTTACACTATCATATTAGTTAAATTATGTTTTCTCTTATTTTGTCTTTTCGGGAAAGAGAGAAGTGAGAGTATCTTTTAGCTAGTTTGAATAGCTAGTTCACAATTAGTTTTTATAGAAGAGAAATTGGCGAGTTTGTATACCCGGCTACAATGGACATATGCTAGGAGGGAAATAATTAGACGTTGTGGAATATGTGCTTACTGATCTCGGTTTCAATGAGGTAGGGGAAATCTAAATTATAAATTTCCTGCAGTTACAGTGTATTTTTGTGTATGCTGCTGGTGTGATTTTACAGCTTTATAGCTATCTAATTATTGTTTGGGTAATTGATAAATCATGCTGTTTGGGTAATTGATAAATCAATTGTTTGGGTAATTGATTTTACAGCTTTATAGCTATCTAATTATTGTTTAGTAATTTCAGTCATGTACCAGATTTTCATAAATATTATTGAAAATGTTGTTCTGGTGGACTGTGTGTCCTCCTGGTTGAGGTTTGAACGTTTGAAAGTGTCAGACGGGTTGACAGTAAATCGTCTTTTTTATTGTAATAATCAGATTTTTATTGTTAAATGTGTGACGATTCATCACATAAAGGCGGTAATCAGACATAATAGGAGACAAGCTGAGAGATGGTAGTGACGTAGAGAGAATTTGTCCCTCCCACATAATTGAAGCAAATATACACAACCACTCGACGGGTAGTGCTTATGGAATGTCTGGACAGACTCATATAAAATAATATGTGATACTGTTGTTATCTATTCAGATAAGCCTATTTGAGGATCGAGAAACTATGGATTGGATATAAGAGTTGTAAATTATGTCTCGTCTTCAATCCGGATATGGAGACAAAGGGACATACACAACACGGTAACATTGGGCACATGGTTTGTCAGATCACTGACTATTTCCATTAGTTGGATGACATAGATGTGTTGCTAGACACCGCTCTATGTTTGTAATTGTTACTACCAACTTAATAGGAGCCTACGGGGTCACAAACCAAAAGGACTAGACTGGAAAGAATGTTAATTAGTTGGACTAATTAACAATTATATGGGTCAAGGATCAAAACACAACCACATGGAAAGTTAGTTGGACTAAGTTGTAAAGTGGACTAATCCGTGTATGAACATGATTACTATTGGGATAAATCCGTAGTTAACAAGGAGTTATTAACTATATAAGGGGATTCCTAGCTCTATTATTTCATAGATTCATTATTGTGTGAAATAAGAAAGCAAGGAGAGATAGACCAAGAGTTGGCCGCCCGTCCCCTACCCGTCGGCCTCAACCGGTCGGCCCCAATGTGGTTTGGCGACCTTTGCACCGGTTTGCGTGATCCTTTAGCTTCCCTCTTCAACGTAGATAGCACAAGACGTGAAGGGTAATTTCAGTCGGCAATCCTTGGTGTGGATACAATAGAGACGAAGACACTATTCTTCGTTGTGATCATACAAACATACAAGGTACACAATCGACTTTCTTTATCACGTTATGATGGCTTAACCTGCGACTCGTGGAGGGATTTGATCAAAAAATTATTATTGTATTTGTAATACCCCGTTTTAAGATTAGGGGTAAATTGATGATTTGAGATAAGAATTCAATTTGAGTCATTAAGGTTAATGGTATGAAGGTATTCCCAAAATTTTAATATATGTATTAATATATTATGTACATATGGTTTGCATACACATCTAGTGTAGGGAAGCGTTAGACTCAAGTTTTTCCTAAGGTTGAGACCCATGATTTTCCTAGCTTTAGCTATGCTAGTCATGCCTCTTTTGTCCCATCAAGCTTATTTCCCCTACACACTTTACATTTCTCATTTTTCAAGCTATCTTGTCCAATAAATCACACTTTCCTAGTGTATTCCCGAATTTGAGAGGATGGCCTCTCAAAAATGACCAAAACTTGTTATTTTACTACTTTAAGTGTAGAAAAATAAGGGGAACATGTATATATATGGACCCAATGACTATTTTCTAACATCTCTTATCAATATGGACCACAAAAAAGCTATAATCACAAGTCATATATCATGACTAGAAGATTATTGCATAAGCACACCAAAAAAAAAACCAAAAGTTATCATCATACTCTTAAATGACTAGACATAACTTAATTAGAAAATACTCAAGCCATTTTTGGCCATCATCACACACTTGTGTAGTCTTTTCAAGTAAAGTAAAAACATCTCAACACTCCACATGACTAGTCACAATACTCAACATGACTAGTCACATCATCTATTCCAACAATCAACATGACTTGTCACATCAATCCATTTTTATACTCCATATGAGTAGTCACATCCAATCCAACACTCAACATGACTTGTCACATCACTCCATTTTTATACTCCATACGAGTAGTCGCATCCAATCCAACATTCAACATGAGTAGTCACATCACTCCACTCTAATACTCTACATGTCAAGTCACATCATCCACTCCAAGGCTCCACCTCTCTCTATAAATACCTACCTCTCTCACTTGGATGAAACCATCACCACACTCTCCTCTTACTTCCATAGTTGAAGACCTCAAGCTCTCTCTTCCTTTTCTTCATATGGGTATTCCTAAAGACCAAGTTGGTAAGTTTCAATCATAGTTCTTTATTTTGATCATCCATGCATCTACACTATAGTTATTCAATTTCATTATTAATTCTTCATATAGACCATCTTCCTTATATTTGGTATAACTAAAATGAAGTACTCCCATAAGATTGTGGAAATAAATGAAATTCAAAAGTAGTTAGTCTTGTTTTGATACTCAATTTTCGGCCAAAATTCTTGACCTGACTTTGAGAGGTCATATCTCACTCATAAAAAATCGGTTTTTGTCCCACCTTATATCGTTTTGAAGGTATACGAGTCTACTTTCACTTACAACTGGTTTCATGTTCAAATTATTTATAGTTTTCCGGAATTTCATTTTTGGTAAGATGAGTCGGGTCTGAAAATCTGGATTCGGACATATTATTTGACCCAACTTTGTGAGGTCATAACTCACTCATACGAACTCCGTTTTTGCTCCAATTTATACCGTTACGAAGCCCTATGTGTCTACTTTCATCTTCAAGCATATTCACACAGAAATAAATTATATATATAATTTTAAATACTGATTTTCATAAACTGTGTCAAGTTGAAAATTTTAATTTTGAACCCTATTGCAATAACTCATAACTCCCTCATACGAGATTTACTTAAAAATAGTATTAGCTACTAGTATGATACAAGTTAACCTATAGTTATCACTATTTGCACATGAAAATTATTTTGGTATTTATTCGGACCGTAAGAGTTAGACTAATCATATGTCCTAACAAGGCATGCATATAGGGTTAGTACAATCATTTGTTTAAGAGTAAAACCGTGTGACTAGAAACTTGTCAATTAAATTGTAGTTGAAGGGTTCATAGACGAGGGCTACGTCTCTCCGTAGAATATATTATCGTGCTAGTTTTCGTTGCTACTGGAGGTAAGTAAACATGCCAGGCCTAGTGAGCCCGTCCTCCTTTCGTGTCCAAATATTTTTATGATTTCATGTCTCAAAATGTGATTTGTGATGTACCTGTTCAACTTGGGATTTTGACTATGTGTCTAAATGCTTCTTTCAAAGTTATCACATGATAAATTAATAATGTGTAATAACGTAAAGTGGAAAGAGTTGGGCGGCAGAACACTATTTGGATACTTGGATGCTTATATGGTTAACCCGGCCGCACTTAGCCCCGAGTCGCTCCTTGTACTAACGCGCAAGAATCCTTTAGGGGGGTGTCGACACTTAAGGTCTTGGTAGCTTGGTTATGGATATGTTGTGATATATTGGCAGTTGGTTCTTCCCCGCTACAACAAAATAATAATGTGGCTTTTTATGTGGATAATTTATGGTGAATTGAATTTTTGGAATCCCCTAATTGGGGCAATGGTATGGATTGTGAATGGTTTTTTTTTTTTAAATATATGTCCTGATTATTTCAGATCACGTTCCTAAAATCGCATTATGAAACAAAGAGTTGGGAAAAATAGTTCTCTTTCATACATGGTCAATCATGAAAACATATTTTATTACTTTCCAATTATCATCTTGGTTTATAAAATAAAAATGCCTCTTATCCGGTTTACGTGTTTGGGTGTTCTCCTACTCAGCATTTCTCGCTGACTTTGGAAAAACTGCGGTCTTTGTTTCATTCCCCCGCAGGCCTAGGCGAAGGAAGCTCAATGTAGGAAGGAGCGCAAATTTTGTACTAGTTTATCTTAGTGTATTTTATTAGGTTGAACGCTTAGTTTAATTTTAGCTTTTGTAATGTAATGAGACAATTATGCCGTTTGTAATATATAACTATGGATGTTTTGTTCATGATTTCCGCCGTTTCGTTACAAGTAGCACCCTTCCGGGCTCTCCCGAGCCGGAATAACAGGGGGTTGTTACAGTATTTTCGCTGCGTATCCTGCATCAAAACCCTACACACTTGTGAGCTTGCATTTAAATGTAGAGTTGACCTTTTCTTTCATAGCTGACTTTCTTTGTCCGAACATATATGTTTGACTAAATGGAGAAAGAAAAATGATCGTTTACTTCATAGTTACCTTCTTACCTCAATACGAGGGTTTAGGTTCTGCCACATGTATAGTACGTAGAAACCCTGCATTGACTATACAGTTGACTTGTGAGCTCAACTTTTATTGTAGAGTTGACATGTTATTTTACCGTTGACTTTCTTTGTCTGAACCTATTAGTCTGAGTAAGTGGAGACCGAAAAGTTGACCGTTCACTACATAGTTGACTTAATAGCCTCAAAAATCGGCTTTGGGGCTTAGGGTTTTTAGGGTCTACCGCATAGTAGACCGTGCATTAACTGTGTAGTAGTTGACTTATGAGCTCACCTTTAACTGTACAATTGACCTTTCCATCTACCGTTGACTTTCTTAGTCCGTACCTATTAGTCTTACTAAGTGGAGACTGAAAAGTTGACCGTTCACTACATAGTTGACTTAGTAACCTCAAAAATCAGGTTTAAGGTTTGGGGTATAGGGTCTACCGCATAGTATACCATGTATTGACTGTTCAATTAACTTCTAAGCTCCCCTTTGACTGTAGATTTGACCTTTTCTTTTACCGTTGGCTTTATTCGTCTAAACCAACATGGTTGACTAAGTGGAGACCGAAAAGTTGACCGTTCACTTCATAGTTCACTGAAACTTTTAAACTAACGTTCACTGTAGAAGTGACTTTTCCGTTTATGTTTGACTTTACAATAAGCTTTTTTTCTAAAAATAATTCACAAAGAGGGTCTGCCTTATAATAAGGCAACCGGGCAGGCGCTTTAGGCCCCCCGCTCCCTGCGTGGGCCCATTTTTATTAACAGTAATTTTTGTAAAGAGAACTCTATAGTAACCATAATTACATATTTTGATGCAATTTCATCAATAATTGTATATCAGGTTGGTTGTAGTTCATATTTTTGACGCAGACTTGAGCCAAGTTCGAATCTTGGTGATGACATATATGAACATTTTTGTTTGAACTTATTTAAAAAGTTGTACGGTCATTGAACATTAATTAAAATTAAAATATTCTTTAATATATCAACCCCACATATTACAACTTTCTTTACAGTATTAGAAATTTGTTAAGAAATATGTAATTGGGCTAATGTGAATATCCACCACATAGTTGGGTGTATTTTGTATTATTATATTCTGGTCCACAAGCCCACCTAATGCCTATATAAGGAGGCTTAGGGTTGGAGAATAATACATCTCTCTACACTATTCTCCCTACATCTTTTTTCTCTTTATTTTCTGTCTCCCTCGTCTTCTCAATTCACAACACGTTATCAGCACGACAACAATATTTGACAGAAGAGACAGAAGAGACAAAAGGTCTGCCGCATAACAGGTTTTCGGTATTTGATTTTCTTACGTGATCATAATTTTACAAGAGTGGTTGTTCCTCTCTTTCGATTGGTGGATCTTATTTTTCAATAGTGACAAGCGAACACTTTGGCCTCTGTTTTAATGTTTGGTCTGTTTTCATACGTCACTGGAACATAAACTAATTGTTGCGGTGTTTGTGTTATAGTGGGTTCACTTTCAAAGCCAAAATCGATTGAAAGGTTAAATAACATATGATTATGTTTTCTAAGGCTATCTCTGTAGTCTGCCATGTGATTATATTTTCTGAATCTTTCACTAGTTGTCATGCATGAAAACTTAATTGTTTTTTTTTCTATGTTCTGAATTTACATTAGTAGGAGGGTCAAACCTTGAACTCTCAAGACAATGCAGAGTTGGGTTTCGCTTTGCTCTACATCCCTTGCTATATGACGGTGAAGACTTTTAGTTTATAGAATTCCGATCTATTAAAGGACTTCTAAAAGAGGTCTTAATTTTGACTGCTATTTTTTTCTCGAGAATTATAACTGGCCGCTAATTGTTAGACTGAGCTTTATACGCTTATAAAAAATATTGTTTTCACACATGTAGTTGCAAAATTACATGATTATTTTTATTGTAACCTGAAGTTACAATTATTTTCTTTATGACCTGAAGTCATAGTAGATCTCGAGGTCTCTAAATTACGAATTAAACAAAGTTTTTTTTCATACCTGAAGTTATGGAACAAGAAAACTTAATCGTAACCTGAAGTTGCGACAATACTTTTTATGACCTGAAGTCATAATTTTAGTTACATCTCCTGAAGAGATGTCCATCATTTTTTCTTCTAAACCTCCCGAAGAGGTCATGTTTATTCAGTCACTTTATTTTATGCTTACGCAATTTTCTTTTTCATTATATATTGATGTGCGTGTAACCTGAAGTTACAATATAAATAAACAGCGCATCCAGAAGATGCAGCTAATTCATGGCTTGTAACCCGAAGTTACAAACAAGCGCATCCAAAAGATGCAGCTATTTCATGGCTTGTAACCTGAAGTTACGTATTGTTAGATCTCCAGAAGAGACGCTTTTACAATTCTAGCCATTTTTTTCCAACCTCCTGAAGAGGTTGCAATTTGTTTATTTTATTATATTTTAATGTTACGCAGTTCTTTTCTTTTATATATTTCTATCATTTATTCATTATGGATCAAAAACACACCTCCTGAAGAGGTTCGTAATCGCCATGGATATTAAATCTGGCCAAGTCATATGCACTCGAAGTGACATATTACATGATTTCATAACCCGCAGTTATGAATATTAGAACCTGAAGTTCCATAATATTTTGATTAAGAAATCTCCTGAAGAGATATTTAAAAGTACGGAATAATGATTCACCCTCCTGAAGAGGTTGCTTTACTTTTCTTTTACAATTTACGCTTATGCCTATATTATTATTATTTTTAGCTTTTGTTTATTCGGTAATTCTTTTGCACAAACATCCAGAAGATGTATTTAGTCCATAGTCTATTGGACATAAGCATTTTATATGCGTAAAATGTGATTTTCATACCAGAAGTTATGAAAAAAAAATAAAATAAAATTATAACATGGAGTTATAAAATAACATCATAGATCTCCCTGAAGAGAGAATCTACAACCACTCACTTTTAAATAAAAATATTGACATTTACGTCTCTTTTTGGGTTTCTTGAAGAAACTTTGATTAGAGAACTACGGCGTCCAAGAGATTGCTTATTGTCGATGTTTTTATTTTTAATTTGAGGACTGGTTTACACAAAGTACATATGAGACAAATTAATGCCTGAAGCATCGACAATAAAGTATCATTATGGTTATGATCATATTGCTCACGTCATGAGGGGGGGAATGGGTCCTATTGCATGACGTGACCCAAAATATCATTGTCTCTACGGGTATGTACTAATTCGAAATCCCAATAAAATTGATAGCTTCTCGATTAATGGGTGTCGATTTGGGTATACACTTTAAGCATAAAAGGGTTGCTTGTGTACATATGTTGATCCTCCAGAAGAGGAACCTAAATCAAAGCATCCAAAATAATTTGGGATATGGTTAACATGCTCTACAAATTAAGAACACAAGATTCTGGAGAAATCTTGGGGGTTCACATATACATCATCATAATGGATCAAAACCAACGTTGGTAATTGAATAGCCATGGGAGAGGCTCATAGCTCTGGAAGTAGCTTAAGGTACCGTAATACAATATATAGTATGATCCTATTAATAATGATGATACAATTGAAGAAGCGCTATATAAATCTAATGATAATTTTATTGGAAGAATGTTGACTAAATAGTTATTGGCCAAAACAAAGTCAACAAGTGCATAGAAAATTGCTCGGGTACAATCATTTTGAATATGTAGAGCAAAACGTACAGTACTAAAAGTACTAACAGCCCGAAGCGTGAACTACATACTATGCAGAAACTACATATCCGCCGGTAAGCGTGGGATCTATGTAGTTCTTATATGTCCGCCATAAAGCGTGAGACTCATGTTAAGGTTCAAAATCCGCTGGTATGCGTGGGATTTATGTTAACGTTTATGTCCGCTTTTAAGCGTGGGACTTGTAAAATGATAAACATGATGTATGGGTCATGACAAATTCTCATTAGTATAATCATCTCGTGGTGAGAATGATGTAATGTTGTTTTAGTCTCGGGGACTAAGAAACAACAAAAGATGGGTTGAAAAGTAACTAGCTAGTTACAATACGATCGTATGAATCACAAATTTGTGAAATTCCATGGAGGTTGGTTCCCATGAGAAATATATCATTTGCCTGAAGCAAATCAAAAGTGTACACTCGCGAGTAGGTTTAGGTGCATATGCATTTTATCAATTATGATTGTTAATTATTTCTTTTAGATTGTTGTTTTTGCAATGGATTTTGTTTGTCAGGTACAAGGATATTCCAATGAGGGGGAGATCAAATGAAATGCTAAAAGCGCGGCACTCTTTTTCCTTCGCTACGGTTTTTTTGTCCCACAAGGTTTTTCCTAGCAAGGTTTTAACGAGGCTTGCAAAGATTATCCAGATGCTTTCCAGAAGAATGTCATCACCGATGCTGAGCAAATAGAATTCACCGATGTACTCTTTTTCCTTAGTCATTGATTTTTTTCCCACTGGGTTTTTCATGACAAGGTTTTAACGAGGCATCGTAGTGGTGAATATTCAAGGGGGAGTGTTAAGAAATATGTAATTGGGCTAATGTGAATATCCACCACATAGTTGGGTGTGTTTTGTATTATTATATTCTGGTCCACAAGCCCACCTAATGCCTATATAAGGAGGCTTAGGGTTGGAGAATAATACATCTCTCTACACTATTCTCCCTACATCTTGTCTCTCTTTATTTTCTGTCTCCCTCGTCTTCTCAATTCACAACAAAATTTAAAAAATTATTTATTTAAATAAACTATTTTTTTTTTGTGAATTCTTTTTCTTTAAATAGGGCCCTCAAATTTCTCACTCACTTTAGGCCCCCGGGAACCTTGGATCGGCCGATCAAAAGTTTCACAACAATAGTAATGTACCAAGTAATTAAGATTAAAAAAATCTGTATTCAGACTGATATAATCTCGCCTGATTAACATACTAATATCAAACACTGAAAACTATCAAATACTTTCAAACTTAAACCCACGAGAGTCAGCATGTATATGTCAAACCACTGCCGCAGAATACATTTCAGGTATAGTTACACGCCAAGACACAATGCATATAACTAAAAAATAACTAAAAAGCATAACAAATACAACAACATCTAGCTTCTTCTGGTTTCTTTGTCTTTGCACCCCCATCTACTGTTCCGTGATTGACAAATTCACCCGTCCTTCAAGTAATTCAACAGGGACTTCAACAATTCTATTGCCTCCAAACTTTATATTCTCAAGTAGCTCGACTTTCCTTTCAATTTCAGCTACATGCTTCATGATTTCCCGGAATACAGTCAGTTTCGGTGGGTCATCCTTTTCATCTTTTGAATCAAAGATGAGCACAAGAGCATTCAAATACAGTGGAGGCTGTCGTGTGAGAGCACTTGTGACCTCCTTTTCTTTGAAGGATGGGGATTTTTTAGTCATTACTGACACACATGCAATATAGTAAATTAGATATATATCCATATTATCACAGCTTCTTACAGTAAGCAAGCATTCAACAAGCAGCGAGCATGAAGAAGATCATAAGAGCAACAATAGGCACATATCATTACTACATAAGAAAAACTTGAGCATTCCATCACAAAAGAGGCTCAGATCAGTACTCATAAGAACCTACACAAGTGATTGATGATCACAGGTTTCAAAAAGATTTTTCCTTGCCATGCATATCACAGTCTATCGGCTATAACAAGTGAATTCGATAGATCCATATTGTAACACCCCTCAGTTCCCGAGATTTCCGTTCCAGACCGGAGAGCCCAGGAGGGTGTTACTCAAAATGAAGCGGTGGAAATCGTGAACAAAATATTTCATCGTTATATATATTACAACTGATAATTGTCTTCAATATGACACATACTATTACACAAGAGGAAATTAGTCCACTATTAAACACAATGAAATTATGCCAAGAGTTTGATTTGTTCAAAGTACTATTAGATACTAGATGAGTCTGCGATCCCCTTACGCCAATCTCCCAGCTCCTAGACCCGCGGAGGAATGAAACAAAGACCGTAATTTTTTGAAATTCAGCAAGAAATACCGAGTGAGATACACATTAGCATATAAAAACATGAAGCTGAGAAATGCTACAGTGTTATGCGTGCAATAAAATTGAGGAATAACGGAGTATGAGTAAAAGTAACATAATATCAGAGTTTGTAGCATCTTATACATTAGTGTTAACCAATGATGAATGGACCAATATTCGTCAACAGTTCCGAAGAATCAACCTTTCCATTTAAATAATTCACAAGTGTCATTGTCGATCCAGTATACGAATATAATTAACAATTTCCCAATATAGAATCAAAGAAGTCATATTATTATCTCGCAGTAACCATGGTAGACCAGGGTAAACCATAGTAATAGTCGTAACTCCTAAGATCAGATATCCAGATCAAGGGATGGGAAAATTTTTCCTTGGGAAACCTTCCCGGCGTAGGATGGCAACGAGAGAGAAAATCTTTCCTCCATGCCTGGCGTTATGGAGAACCTCTCCCGCCCCCACTCTTATAAACCATACTAGACCTTAAGTGTCGTCACCCCTTAAGAATCGTAAGTTCAAGTGGGCAGTACTAGATGGGACTCTAGCCAACAAGGCAAAGAGCCGGGCCAACTGAGGGCCAAACCAACCCAACAAGGGAAAATAAAAGCCGACTAGGGCTAATCCAAGCCGACAAGGCAAAGTCAATCCACTGGTTCCGGGACATGCGATATTTCACTTTACGTTACTAAAGGTTTCTGATCAAGTGTAATATTCGAACCACAAGCTTTCCAAGTTAAAGTAAGAACATCAATTTAAAGACTTTTAAATCAACTAATCAAGTAAAACAGTTTGGAGAGTAAAATCGCATATACATTTTGAGACGGGATGTAAAATTCACAATTTCACACGAAGAGCGCTAGGCACGCAAGGCTAAGCATGTACACTCACGTGTATATTTTGAGACGTAATATAAACTCAAAAATTAACACGAAGGAAGCTAGGCTAGCTAGGCCAAGCATGTAACTCACCTCAAGTCGAAAAAACAATTAGCTCGAAGTAGTCTTTATGGGTAATCGATCAAGCCCTCGTCAATGAAACGGTCGCCTACAATTTATCAATTATTTAGTGACACGGGTAGTACTTCTTAACAAACAAATGCACTGAATGCTAGGCTAGGATGAAAAGCCAAATTCAACTCTGATGACCCCCAACGTAATAATTTTAAGGAGATGTACATATTTAATTAAATAGTGGCTTAACCCATTTATTGATAAAAGATTATCATTTCAATTATTATTTATTTAATAGAATAAGGGTGTTACTAAATAATTAACACTTTTAGAATATTGATAAAATATCATTTTGACAACTATTTATTATTGGGTAAAAGACACTGACCACCCCTGGGTTTAGGGAAAAACCCACAGACCACCCCTGGCTTTTGGATAAAGACACTCCACACCCATTTAACGGAATATTCCGTGGACACTTAGCACCCTTCTGTCCTATTTTGTAAGAAAAATGTGAGATAGACTTTTTCGGACCATATTACCCCTCTGTTTTTTGGCCTTTATTTCACTTGTTCATCAATTGTTCATCAAGAACATCTAGAACACTAAGAACAAACCCATAAAAATTCCCAAAAAAAAAAGAACTACAAGTTGTCAACCACTATCAGCAAGAATTCATCTCCCTCAACTGTAATGATCATCAATCTCTCATATGCCTTACAAACCCATCAATGTCAAAAAATTCAGTAATGTACCAAATCTGACTAATTTCATTTCAATTTCAATAACAACATCATAATACAACAAGTGATTTCAAAACAACACTTTACCAATTCTGAACAATTTCAGTTCAATAGCAAGAACAACATCAACTTAATTTTAAAACCCAGAAACTTGAAATCAGAACTCACCCCGCTTCGATTTGAACCCTCGATTGAACCCCAGAAACTTGAAGAAGAAGAAGAAGAAGGAGTAAAGGAAGAAGCTTCTTCTGGACTTGAATGAAGGGAGTATTAGATGATCTTTCCATGAACACTCCAATCCCAGAGAGGCCATCACCGCCTTCTCCAATTTCGGCTATAGATACACCCTTGAAGAACATATTCACAGAAGCATCATCAAGTTCCTCCTTCGGAATTCCCTTTGGTAACTCTTCTCTTTCCTCCAATTCGTTTTCGTCCTCGCAACAGCTCCTAAACTCCTCTTCATCTTCTTCTAGTTTCACTTCCCTGTCTAAAATTGATTCTTCTTCCATCTAGAGTCTTCACCCTCAACAAAAAAGCCCCTCTAATGCTTCCAAGTCTGTAAATGAATTTGGAATCTAATGAAAACCCACCAACAATAGCAGGCCAAATTCTCAAGATTCACCTCGGAATTGTCCGAAGAATGGCGAAACATCGGTTCCGTCGCCGGGTTCGTTCCAGGCCATCACCACATCGTCTTCTGGGTCTTCTTCGTCGGGGTTGAGGAAGGAGCGGAGGAGGTTGGTGAAGAGATAGGGGTGGAAATCGCCGAGCCAGAGGAAGGGCTTCTCCAGAGAGTTGTGCCAATCGGGGAAGAGGACCTGTGCGACGTCGTCGGAGGCGGCGAGATCGAGGGCTTCGTCGTAGGAGATTGAGCGGCGATTGATCGGAGAATGAGCGGCGAAGGAGAGAGTGGGTCTTCAGCGCTGAAACCCTCCTCGCCGTTGCTGTCGGAGGACAATAAACACCAGGGTGCTGTAGGAGGATTGCTTGACTAAAACCCTCCACGTCGCTGCTCAGATCCGTCCGAAACGGCAACGGTGGTTTCGGAGGTGGTGTTTGGCGGTGGACTTCTGGAGTTGTGTGGATCTCTGAGGCTTCAGAGTTCAAATCGAGAGAGAGTGTGGAGAAGATGAGAGAAATGAAGAGAAATGAAGAAGATGAGAGAAATGAAGGGCGGCGGCTTGTTTCTCAGCAGGAGAAGAGAGAAAGAGGAGGGAGAGAGAGAGAACCTAGGGTTAGAAATGATGGATAGAGAAGTAAGGTTAATATATATGGTGTAATTAAATTACATCTCAGGGGTAAAATAGTCATTTTAACTCGCACTGTTAGTAAATCGTTAGCCTCCATCCAAAAATGGTGCTCAGTGTCTTTATCCAAAACCCAGGGGTGGTCTTTGGGTTTTTCCCTAAACCCAGGGGTGGTCAGTGTCTTTTACCCTTTATTATTTGATAACAAGTACTACTATCTATAAGAAACTTATGACATTTATTAATTAACATGAAACAACAATTTATAAAAATGACATTTTTAGTTAATGAAATCCTTTCTTAGGATTCTCCATTTCACAACTAATATTTTTTTTATTGCATTTCATTTTAAACAAGTTCAATTGTTCGTAAGGAGATTGTGAAATATATGAAAGCTCGATATCAATAAAACCACAATTCTATTTAGTAATTAATAAATATACATATAAAAATACATTTATTTGCTTCTTCTCAAGAAAAATAGTTTATTATGACAATTTGCTACATACATATTTTTAGTATTTACTTATATTTATAAATATTATCTTATAATTTTAAGCTAATAAAAATAATCATAGGTCAAATAAACTATTTAGTAACATATAAAAAGTTTATATAAGATACACCTATACCCCCTTAAGTTTACAAAAAGTCATAAACGCCCCAATATTTTTAGAAAGCACAAAAATGCCCCTTATTCATGAACACGCATGATCCAACATCTCAAATTGAATTAGAGCCCACAAGATCACGTTTTAATTATCCAAAATGAATTATCAGAGGGGTTTGGAGTTTAGTTGTCGAAAAAATCGCGAAAACCGTCAAGAAATAAGGTGGATTGAGTTCGTCGGAGATGGCGCCGGTGGTGAAGCTCGATGGTGCTGCTTTGGTGACTTTTGGGCGCGTCTAAGGCCTTAGAAGCTGGTCGGACTTCCTAGGATCAAGAAAGATAGGGGAACAGAGCTGGGTACCTCCCAGTTGGCTGGTCCGAATGTCTCACCGAAAATAATGGGGTTCGCCGGAGATGGTGGGGGCTGTGTTAAGGCTGATACGACAAATTTTAGCTACTGCTTCACCTTCTTATGGGCTCAGAAAAGAGGAGAAGAGTGAGTAGGATGATACAGAGGGGTAGGGAGAAAATGTGGTGGTGGTGGTGCTTTTCGGTGGTTTTTGATGGGAAGCAGTGGCAGTGGTGGTTTGGCTTCTTGTTCCCAACTGCTATTGCTGCTTAGTGACAATGAGAATGAGAGATGAAGAGGAAGAAGATATGAGATGGAATATTATGGTGGTGATGTATTTGGCAGTGGTGATGGTGCTGCAGATGATGGTGGCGGATGGGTTGGTCTTCAACCAAAACAGAGGAGAGGGGGAGACGTGGGGTGGTGTTGGTGATGGACCTGGCAGAGAGTGAGAGGGAGAAGTGAGGAGTGGTGGTGGCTGTGATGGTTGTGTTGTCGGGGAGGAGAAGGGAATGAGGGATATTAAAGGGAGGAGAAGAATATGATGCGTGGAGAGGAGGAGAAGGAGGTGGAGGATGGGAAATTTTAAGAAGTGTTGTTAGGTGTTGGAGAAAGGGATTTTTTTGTAAAGTGTGTATATATATGTATGTATGTATGTATACTATTCGTATTATACTCGTACATTACTACATAGTATAAGTATTCGTATGAAGTAAGTATATACGTATCGAAAGTATAAGTATATAAGTTTGCACATACTATAACTCTTGTAAAGGACAACTACACCCCCTAGTTTTCACTAAACTCAAGTTTTAATTCACAACTTAAAGAATTTAATTGTCAAATTACAACCAAACTTAGTATAAAGACTCAAATTACCCTTAGTTATTAAGCGGGGTATTACACATATCATCACAGCCTCTTCAGTGAGCATGAAGAGGCTTAGATCTATACTCATGAAAGCCAGATAAGAGATCGATGGTCACAGGATGCAAAAGGATTTCACCTTGCCATGCATATCACACTCGATCGGTGTAGATAGTGCATTCTGAGCACACTGATCACCACCACGTGGCGGCCATCCAGAACACCTAGCTGTGCTCCATCCACACCGGATCACCATCCGTGCTGATCCACGTGGGGGCTACGAGACAGGCCCCCAACGCACCATAACACGGACTTGTAGGGACTTAGTGGTTTGGAGGCTTAGGTAAGGTCCGTCGCACGCATGCGACAACAAAGCTTGCGCGCGACCTCTGGTAACTGACTGAGAGATCCTAGGCTTACGTGTCCCATTAATGCGGCTGATCTCATAACGGTCTCCGATACTTGCGGACAGATGCGTAACGGTTCCTATATACACAATCGAACGTGCCGTTGGAGGTTCTATCATTAAGCCGCCATTTATGGTGCACTAAACCCCCCAACGGTTGTAGGGTTTTGATTCATGGATGCGCAACGGAAACACAAACAATCATAAAACCATGCTGCAAAACCCTCCAAGGATCAAAAGTCAAGAGACATAACGATGGTAAGGGTAAGAAATCAATACACACCTTAGGGTTCTCCTTTGATGACTTCAAACGAATTGTGTCACGTTCTCTATGGTTGATCCACGCCTAGAGTTGATCCTAGAATCTCCCAAGTCCTTGGTGCTAGACCGGAAGAGGAAGAGGAAGAAGAATCACGCAAAACGAGACCCAAAAAGGGGGGTCTCGGCCTCCTTGTGGCCGACGGGGACGGGGGGCGGCAAAGGGGCGGTCGGGTCCCTTTGTTTCTTGCTCTCTCTCCTTTTGTTCTCTCCCACTCTTTGTTATGTTCAATAATGAGCATAAGTTCCGTGGGAAGGAAGGAAGGAAGGAAGGTCCTTTATATAGTCCAACAACTCCTTGCCAACTACCTAAATGACTTATTCTAGTCCTACTAGAATTCAATTTAGTCCCTTCCTTGCAAATTAGTCCCTACTAAGTTTGCAAGGTTTTGCAAAGTGATCCTTCTAATTAATTAATCCAATTAATTAATTTCCAAATCTAGTTCAACTCTATATAGCGTGTGACCTCATAGGTTCTATCTAGTTGGTCGCAACTATTTGCTAATATGGAGCGGTCTCTAGCAAAACATCCATTCTAGCCAACTAATAGAATAGTCATCTTGACAACCTTTGTACAAGTAATTGTCTCATCCCTTTGTCTCTATATCCGAATTGGACACGAGACATACAAGTCACACTCGTATATCCAATCCATAGTTTCTCGATCCATGGGAATAGCCTTATTCGTGCAAATAACATCAATATCCCATAATAATTTATTTGAGTCTGGCCAGACATTCTATAAGCACTATCCCTCGAGTGGCCTAGGATATTTGCTCCCGTTATGTGGGAGGGACAAATTCTATCTACGTCCACTACGATCTCTAAGCTTACTTCTTATTGTATCCAGTACACGCCTTTATAACTACCCAGTTACGGTGTAGCGTTTAACGCTACCAAAATCACAATAATCCACAACTAGAATATCTAGTGACTTCAAGTCTTAGGATGACAATACCATTGCACCGCGAGAAGCGCTGGTGACTCAACATAACGTGTATGTAGCCTTCTCGGAGATGGGTCAATCCAGTGCAACATTCCCTAATGCACACCTATGTGCTGGATCGTGATATCTCCATATCAATCCAACCCCATACTAGTCTATAGATGATTGTCCTATTAATCATTATACTTGACTAGGGATATTTAAGATAAACAACACAATTGTAAATCTAAGGACTTCATTATATTAAATATCCAATAAATAATAAATGAATTTCTAGCCACAAATAATTCATACTAAACTAGATTGCCTCTAGGGCATCTATTCCAACAGTTTCCCACTTGCACTAGAGCCAATCTGGCGCATCTCGTATGCCCATACTCCTAGTGTGCCCTTCATGCTTCCACTGCGTGAGAGGCTTTGTAAGCGGGTCTGACAGATTATCATCTGTAGGAATCTTGCATATCCGAACGTCTCCTCTATCGATAATATCACGAATCAGATGAAACTTCCTGAGCACGTGCTTGGACTTCTGGTGTGACCAGGGTTCCTTCGATTGCGCGATCGCCCCAGTGTTGTCACAGAACAACTCGACTGGATCTGCAATCCTAGGGACGACACCAAGTTCAGAAACAAACTTTCTGATCCTAACAGCTTCCTATGCTGCGCCATTTGCAGCAATGTACTCAGCCTCTGTTGTAGAATCAACTACCGTCTCTTGCTTGGAACTCTTCCAGATCACCGCTGCTCCATTCAGGCAAAACACATATCCCGATTGTGATATAAAGTCATCTCTGTCGGTTTGGAAGCTTGCATCAGTGTAACCCCTTACACGCAACTCTTCCTTACCGCCAAATATCAAGAAAGCATCCTTAGTTCTTCTCAAGTACTTTAGAATGTTCTTGACTGCAATCCAGTGACTCTCACCTGGATTGGATTGGTATCTGCTTGCCATACTCAAGGCATATGACACATCTGGTCTAGTACATAACATGGCGTACATGATAGATCCTATGGCCGAGGCATAGCGGATTCTACTCATGCGTTCCTTCTCAATCTCATTGGAGGGACAACCACTCTTCGAAAGAGTGATTCCATGTGACATGGGCAAGAATCCCTTCTTGGAATCTTGCATGTTGAACCGTTTCAACACCTTGTCAATATATGTACTTTGACTTAGGCCTAGAAACCTCTTAGATCTATCTCTATATATCTTTATACCGAGTATATAGGCTGCTTCCCCTAAGTCCTTCATTAAGAAACACTTTCCTAGCCAATCTTTAACAAATTACAGCATGGGAATGTCGTTTCCAATGAGCAGTATGTCATCCACATACAAGACCAGAAAAGCTACAGAGCTCCCACTAACCTTCTTGTAGACACAAGACTCATCTTCGTTTCTGATGAAGCCAAACTCTTTGACCACTTCATCAAAACGTCGATTCCAACTCCTAGAAGCTTGCTTCAATCCATAAATGGATCGTTGCAGCTTACAGACTTTGTTGGCTTGCTTTGGATCCTCAAAACCCTCCGGCTGTATCATATACACGTCCTCGAGGAGATTCCCATAAAAGAATGCTGTTTTGACATCCATCTGCCAAATCTCATAGTCGTGGTATGCTGCAATCGCAAGTAGGATCCGGATGGATTTGGTCATTGCGACTGGTGAAAAGGTTTCATCATAGTCAATACCATGAATCTGTCTGAATCCTTTAGCCACCAATCGGCCCTTATAGGTAATCACATTACCATCCATGTCGATCTTCTTCTTGAAGACCCACTTGCACCCTATGGGCCGCGCCCCATCGGGTGGTTCCACCAAAGTCCATACTTTGTTGGTATACATGGATTCCATCTCGGATCTCATGGCATCCAGCCACTTCTGAGAGTCTGGGCCGCTCATGGCCTCCTCATAGGTAGTAGGCTCATCATCTATGAGCATCGTGTCACCAGAATCGGTTACGAGAAGTCCATACCTCTCGGGTTCCTGGCGCACTCTACTAGATCTACGAAGCTCTTGTGTTACCTGAACAGGCTGCTCCACAACTACTTGTGGTTCCTGTTTATGTTCCATAATCGGTTCAGTGATTTGTGGTTCTTGAACCTCTTCAAGTTCAACATTCCTCCCACTTGCTTCGTTAGAGACAAACTCTCTTTCTAGAAACATGCCGGTCCGAGCAACAAACCCTTTGTTCTCGGTTGGATTGTAGAAGTAGTATCCCTTAGTTTCCTTAGGGTACCCCAAAAATTTACACTTATCCGATTTAGGCCCTAGCTTGTCTGTTTGTAAACGTTTTACATAGACATCGCAGCCCCAAATCCTCATGAACGACAGTGTGGGACGCCTCCCACTCCACATCTCATATGGTGTCTTCATGACTGATTTAGATGGAACACGGTTAATGGTGAAAGCTGCACTTAATAGAGCGTAGCCCCCAAAATGATAATGGAAGATCGGTTTGACACATCATAGATCGAACCATATCCAATAGGGTTCGATTCCTCCTCTCGGACACGCCATTCCATTGTGGCGTTCCGGGTGGAGTGAGTTGGGACACGATCCCACACTCTCTAAGATAGTCGTCAAACTCTTGGCTCAAGTATTCTCCTCCACGATCCGATCGTAGAGCCTTGATACTTTTGCCAAATTGCTTCTCTACTTCATTCTTGAATTCTTTGAACACTTCAAAGGACTCAGATTTTGCCCTCATGAGGTACACAAATCCATATCTACTGTAATCATCAGTAAATGTAATGAAGTAGACATAACGACCCCTGGCAGGCGTGGCAAATGGCCCACACACATCGGTATGTACGAGCGCCAATTGCTCACTAGTCCTCTCACCTTTCTTATTGAAAGGGGACTTTGTCATTTTTCCCAATAAACAAGCCTCACATGTCTCATATGATTCAAAATCAAATGATTCTAGTAATCCATCCTTATGGAGTCTAGATACACGTTTCTCATTTATGTGGCCTAAACGACAGTGCCATAAATAAGCAGGATTTAAATCATTTATTTTAATCCGCTTGGTATTAATGTTGTAGACAGGATTGCTTAGATCAAGGACATAAAGTCCATTAAATAATTGCGCACTAAAATAGTGAATATTATTTAAATAAAAGGAACAACAATTGTTCTTTATTGAAATAATAAAACCATCCTTGTCCAAACAAGAAATAGAAATAATGTTTCTGCTCATAGCAGGCACAAAATAGCAATTATTTAATTCTAAAACTAATCCTGAAGGCAGAGATAGCTCGCACACGCCTATGGCCAACGCAACAACTTTTGCTCCATTCCCAATGCGCAGATCTACCTCCCCTTTAGCCAATCTCCTACTTCTCTTTAGATCCTGCATATTTCGACAAATATGAGATCCACATCCAGTATCTAATACCAATGATGTAGAGAAAGTTAAATTGACATCTACAACAAAAATACCTGGTGGTGGTGGAATCACTATTCCAAGCCTCTTGTCCTCCAGATATTTTGGGCAGTTCCTCCTCCAGTGTACAGGCTGACTGCAGTAGTGACACTCACCTTTAGTCACACCTTTGGCAATTCCACCAACAGGCTTAAGGGCAGGTTCCTTGGTCTTGGCAACTGACTTGCCTTTGCCCTTGGAGGAAGAGGCAAACCTTTTTCCCTTTCCTTTCTGTACCATCATTATGGCCTTGCCCTTACCCTTGTTGATGCTCTGTTCAGCCGTCCTCAACATATTGAGTAAATCTGGCAGTGGTTTAACGATCTCGTTCATGTTATAGTTCATAATGAACTGTCCATAACTCTCGGGCAACGATTGCAACACGAGATCGGTTGCCAACTCTTGGCCGACCGGGAACCCTAGTCGGGCGAGATTCTCCAAGTACCCGATCATTCGGAGTACATGGGGTACCACCGGGTTCCCTTCTGCCAGATGACACTTGAACAGTGCCTTAGAGACCTCATACCTCTCTACCCTCGCCTGCTCTTGGAAGAGCTGCTTTAGATGTTCGATCATATCGACAGCATTCATGTTTTCGTGTTGCTTCTGAAGCTCAGAAGTCATGGTGCAAAGCATAAGGAAGGCCGCATCATTAGCGTCATCCACACGCTTTTGATACGCCTTTAGGGCAGCAGGTGTTTGGTTCTCTGGACCTTCTGGAACATGCTCCTCTATTGGGTACAGTTTCTTCTCTTGCTTGAGAACAATTCTCAAGTTTCTGTACTAATCAAGAAAGTTGGTTCCAGAGAGCTTGTCCTTCTCAAGGACAGATCGTAGGGAATGTTGTGAACTCGATGAGTTGTTTGCCATTTGGAATTCTACAAAAAGGAAAATACGCAAGTTTTAGTATTTGTGAATTTTTGACTATATTCAATAATGGCTAGTTTATTAAATATAGCTCCCACTATTTTTCTACGGATTAATAACCCTCAAGATATTAATGCGGAAAATATCCTTATATTTTCTAGTGGGCCAAGATCCATCTTTCATCTCCTTATGAGCTTGCTTTGGCAAGTCACCTATAATTTGTCTACTTTAGGTAGGAACAATTCCAATTGCATCCCATATGCAACTCTTGGCTCAATTGGGCAAATAACTTCTTATTTATCCATCCATATGGATAATCCCAATTGATTGCCTCTAGGTTTCTTAATCAAATTAATAGCCTAGTTGTGTTCAACCTCTTATCTAAACAATTGCACATTGTTACGTGCCATCACATTCCATCATGATGAACCAAGTCGCCATGCTTTGGCACGCACGAAATTGATAAATAATGATGATAATGAGTGTTTAAATAACGAGAAGGCAAGAACACAATATTTGAATTTTGAGGGATTTTTAAATTCAATTTTAATTGTTTTGTTGATCAACATCAACTAATCTATCTATTTGAGTTTGGGCACAACTCCAAATAATAGATCCGGGTTGTCTAATTATCTTATTATCCTAATTGCATGCATCATCCATACACCAACCACACAATAATAAGACAATAAAATAAACAACCACAAAACAGAAATTAAACGTGATGTGGATATGGCCTTTTCTAGACTAAGATAATTCCAAGCCAATGGAATAATCTATGAACCCTAAAACAAACACATCTCCATGCGTCTTGATCTTTTGGTACATCCTTCGTAGTTATGTGGAATGCTCCATGCTCCATCTTTTGTGGCTTCTTTGGCTTTGGGCTTCTTTTCTTCAATCTTGGCTTACAATCTACTTTATCTAGCACTAGCTAACTTCTATACTAAATAAAATAAATCTCACAAGTTGAGAAAAAAATGGCACGCAGGCCATAAAACCCTAATTAATTATTACAATTAATTGATCAGCTCGCAGGCCGTAAAACCAAAACACAAAATTAAACATCCACATCAAACCACATCCTAAGGCCATATCCAATCACCATGCGATTTGCACATAAACAGTTAAAATCCAATTTTAACGCGCTTGGTCAATTTTAATTGATTTTAGGATTTATAGGGTTAAAACGGTCCATGGGCCAAACAATCAAATTGCCCGGGCCCAACAAGATGAACCATAAGGCCCTAGGGCCGGCCCGACCCAAAACCCACAAGCCTAGGCCGTGGGTTAGGGCCGCCCGGCCCCTAGGGCGGCCAAGCTTGGGCGGCAAGCAAGGGGGGGGGGGGGTCCCTAGGGGGGGGGGGGGCGAACCTCCTTATGGGAGTTGTTTCCAAAACAACTCCCTTGCTTGGTGCCCAAGTTTGGTTGTTTCCTTGTTTTGGGAGAACTCCTTCTTCCCAAGGATGCCCAAACCCTAGATCTAAGATCCTAAAATTTCTCAAACTCACCAATTCATGCATCCAATGCAAAAATTGGATCTTGTTATGATTAATTATTGACAAATTGCATCCCATGCTTGATTTGTCTTGTTTTACGCGATAAACAATCAAATTAAGGTGTAAAACAACTAAAACGTAACACATAAACCACGTTTATGCTCTACGACCTGTGGCTCTGATACCACTGTAGGGTTTTGATTCATGGATGCGCAACGGAAACACAAACAATCATAAAACCATGCAAAACCCTCCAAGGATCACAAGTCAAGAGACATAACGATGGTAAGGGTAAGAAATCAATACACACCTTAGGGTTCTCCTTTGATGACTTCAAACGAATTGTGTCACGTTCTCTATGGTTGATCCACGCCTAGAGTTGATCCTAGAATCTCCCAAGTCCTTGGTGCTAGACCGGAAGACGAAGAGGAAGAAGAATCACGCAAAACGAGACCCAAAAAGGGGGGTCTCGGCCTCCTTGTGGCCGACGGGGACGGGGGGCGGCAAAGGGGCGGTCGGGTCCCTTTGTTTCTTGCTCTCTCTCCTTTTGTTCTCTCCCACTCTTTGTTATGTTCAATAATGAGCATAAGTTCTGTGGGAAGGAAGGAAGGAAGGAAGGTCCTTTATATAGTCCAACAACTCCTTGCCAACTACCTAAATGACTTATTCTAGTCCTACTAGAATTCAATTTAGTCCCTTCCTTGCAAATTAGTCCCTACTAAGTTTGCAAGGTTTTGCAAAGTGATCCTTCTAATTAATTAATCCAATTAATTAATTTCCAAATCTAGTTCAACTCTATATAGCGTGTGACCTCATAGGTTCTATCTAGTTGGTAGCAACTATTTGCTAATATGGAGCGGTCTCTAGCAAAACATCCATTCTAGCCAACTAATAGAATAGTCATCTTGACAACCTTTGTACAAGTAATTGTCTCATCCCTTTGTCTCTATATCCGGATTGGACACGAGACATACAAGTCACACTCGTATATCCAATCCATAGTTTCTCGATCCATGGGAATAGCCTTATTCGTGCAAATAACATCAATATCCCATAATGATTTATTTGAGTCTGGCCAGACATTCTATAAGCACTATCCCTCGAGTGGCCTAGGATATTTGCTCCCGTTATGTGGGAGGGACAAATTCTATCTACGTCCACTACGATCTCTAAGCTTACTTCTTATTGTATCCAGTACACGCCTTTATAACTACCCAGTTACGGTGTAGCGTTTAACGCTACCAAAATCACAATAATCCACAACTAGAATATCTAGTGACTTCAAGTCTTAGGATGACAATACCATTGCACCGCGAGAAGCGCTTGTGACTCAACATAACGTGTATGTAGCCTTCTCGGAGATGGGTCAATCCAGTGCAACATTCCCTAATGCACACCTATGTGCTGGATCGTGATATCTCCATAATAATCCAACCCCATACTAGTCTATAGATGATTGTCCTATTAATCATTATACTTGACTAGGGATATTTAAGATAAACAACACAATTGTAAATCTAAGGACTTCATTATATTAAATATCCAATAAATAATAAATGAATTTCTAGCCACAAATAATTCATACTAAACTAGATTGCCTCTAGGGCATCTATTCCAACAACGGTCACTTCCCCACTATATATATGATCGTTAGCTTCCCGTCGCGACACAGCAACAAGAATCGTAAGACACATTGGTCCAGTGCCATAGCTTACTGTCTCTCTCTCTCACAAGCAGTTACCAGTGCTTACTCTCTTCCTACACACACCCTATAACTCTTCGTGTTCTTATTCCCTACTTGAGGTGTACACTTGGAGATCTCTTGAGGATTTCCTGGTACACATTTTGGTGAACCCGACGTGAATCATCCACCTTCAACCCTCTTTAATCTTTCCATAATGTCTTCTGACGAAAACGTCCGTGACGGTGATCAGTCTCCTTCCCACGAGGAGACCTCAGGAGAAGAGGGACTTCTCAACACCACTGCCAATCCCAGCCTCCGCGCGTAAGTAGCTGCTGGAGAAGGGTCCTCTTTGGAGGCCCTCCAAGCCACGATTCAGAGCCAAGCCCAATAATGCAAGCCCAGTCTACCCAGATTGCTCAAATCATGACAATCATATGAGATAGGCTCAAATAAAAGCCTATCTCATATGATAGCAGCAATAGGCGATTGTAAGCCTATCTCATATGATAGCAGTAATGCAAATTCAAAGCCTATCTCATATGATAGCAGCAATACGCGAACGTAAGCTTATCTCATATGATAGCAGTAATGCAAATTCAAAGCCTATCTCTTATGATAGCGGCAATACGCGAACGTAAGCCTATCTCATATGATAGCAGTAATGCAAATTCAAAGCCTATCTCATATGATAGCAGCAATACACGAACGTAAGCCTATCTCATATGATAGCAGTAATGCAAATTCAAAGCCTATCTCATATGATAGCAGCAATACGCGAACGTAAGCCTATCTCATATGATAGCAGTAATGCAAATTCAAAGCCTATCTCATATGATAACGGCAATACGCGAACGTAAGCCTATCTCATATGATAGCAGTAATGCAAATTCAAAGCCTATCTCATATGACAGCAGCAATACGCGAACGTAAGCCTATCTCATATGATAGCAGTAATGCAAATTCAAAGCCTATCTCTTATGATAGCGGCAATACGCGAACGTAAGCCTATCTCATATGATAGCAGTAATGCAAATTCAAAGCCTATCTCATATGATAGCAGCAATACGCGAACATAACCTATCTCATATGATAGCTGTAATGCAAATTCAAAGCCTATCTCATATGATAGCAGCAATACGCGAACGTAAGCCTATCTCATATGATAGCAGTAATGCAAATTCAAAGCCTATCTCATATGATAACGGCAATAAGCGAACGTAAGCCTATCTCATATGATAGCAGTAATGCAAATTCAAAGCCTATCTCATATGATAACGGCAATACGCGAACGTAAGCCTATCTCATATGATAGTAGTAATGCAAATTCAAAGCCTATCTCATATGATAGCAGCAATACGCGAACGTAAGCCTATCTCATATGATAGCAGTAATGCAAATTCAAAGCCTATCTCTTATGATAGCGGCAATACGCGAACGTAAGCCTATCTCATATGATAGCAGTAATGCAAATTCACAGCCTATCTCATATGATAGCAGCAATACGCGAACATAGCCTATCTCATATGATAGCAGTAATGCAAATTCAAAGCCTATCTCATATGATAGCAGCAATACGCGAACGTAAGCCTATCTCATATGATAGCAGTAATGCAAATTCAAAGACTGTCTCATATGATAACGGCAATACGCGAACGTAAGCCTATCTCATATGATAGCAGTAATGCAAATTCAAAGCCTATCTCATATGATAGCAGCAATACGCGAACGTAAGCCTATCTCATATGATAGCAGTAATGCAAATTCAAAGCCTAACTCATATGATAGCAGCAATACGCGAATGTAATCATATCTCATATGATAGCAGTAATGCAAATTCAAAGCCTATCTCATATGATAGCGGCAATACGCGAACGTAAGCCTATCTCATATGATATAAGTAATGAAAATTCAAATCCTATCTCATATGATAGCAGCAATACGCGAACGTAAGCCTATCTCATATGATAGCAGTAATGCAAATTCAAAGCCTATCTCATATGATAGCAGCAATACGCGAACGTAAGCCTATCTCATATGATAGCAGTAATGCAAATTCAAAGCCTATCTTTCTAGATAGCAGCCAAACGCGACAAGGCTTATCTGTCTAGATAGCAGCAAATACAAAAGTGTATCTGTCTAGATAGCAACTAAATACATAATTCTAAGCCCATCTGTTTAGGTGGCATCTAAATGCATAATCCTAAGCCCCTCTGTTTAGATGGCAGCCAAATGCATGATTCTTAGCCCATCTGTTTAAATGGCAGCCGAATGTATAATTCTAAGCCCATCTGTTTAGATGGCAGCCAAATGCGCAATTATAAAGCCTATCTGTCTAGATAGCAGCCATACTCGATAAAGCCTATCTGTCTAGATAGTAGCGATGCTCGATAAAGCCTATATGTTTAGATAGCAGCAAAATTCTCGATAAAGCCAGCTATGCTCGATAAAGCCTATCTGTCCAAATAGCAGCGATGCTTAATAAGCCTATCTGCCTGGTAGCAACAAAACTCAGTATAAGCCTATCTGTTCAGATAGCAATCACGCTCGACCAGAGGCCTATCTGCCCAGATAGCACCGAGGCACGAACTTAAGACTATCTATCTAGATAGAATCCATTCTAAATCAAGCCTGTCTTCTTGGACAGCAGCAATATGCGGTTGAAAGACTACCTATTTAGATGGCTACGATATTTTAAAGCATTCTACTTAGACAGTGGCAATACGCGATTGAAAGCTCATTTATTTCGGTAAAAGCAAAAGCGCTTCTTCATAAGAAAAATTCAGATGCACATAATTTCGCTTAAGGCCTTACTGAGGTTCAAACTACAACAGCCACAAAGTGATTCAAAATTCATGCATTCAAAAAGATTCCAACTACAATCTGCGAGAGTTGCAAGGCTAAGCTATCGGTCTTCCTCAAACAAATCCTCTGTAGCATGACTTAAAACCATCATTTAAGTTAATGTTTCCCCCCTAGGGGCTAGGGTTTTCGAACCCGATTCGAATTGATTCGAGAATCCACGTGAAGCCACACACGATTGGTTTTGTGCGTTTACACCACAGCGCGCATGTTGAACGCGCAAAAGGGGGCTAATGTAGATAGTGCATTCTGAGCACACTGATCACCACCACGTGGCGGCCATCCAGCACACCAAGCTGTGCTCCATCCACACCGGATCACCATCCGTGCTGATCCACGTGGGGGATACGAGGCAGGGCCCCCGCGCACCATAACACGGGATTTGTAGGGACTTAGTGGTTTGGAGGCTAGGGTAAGGTCCGTCGCGCGCATGCGACAAAAAAGCTTGCGCGCGACCTCTGGTAACTGACTGAGAGATCCTAGGCTTACGTGTCCCATTAATGCGGCTGATCTCATAACGGTCTCCGATACGTGCGGACAGATGCGTAACTGTTCCTATATACATGATCGAACGTGCCGTTGGGGGTTCTATCATTAAGCCGCCATTTATGGTGAACTAAACCCCCCAACGGTCACTTCCCCACTATATATATGATCGTTAGCTTCCCGTCGCGACACAACAACAAGACTCGTAAGACACATTGGTCCAGTGCCATAGCTTACTATCTCTCTCTCACATGCAGTTACCAGTGCTTACTCTCTCCCTACACACACCCTATAACTCTTCGTGTTCTTATTCCCTACTTGAGGTGTACACTTGGAGATCTCTTGAGGATTTCCTTTTACACAATCGGCTACAAAGAGTGAATCCGAGCGATCCATATCATCACAACCTCTTAGAGTGAGCAAGCAGTGAGAATGAAGAACATCATAATATCACGAAGAGGCCCAAATCGGTACTCATGATAACCAAATATATAGGGGACGAAGACAGCATGCTGCAAATAGCTATACTGAAATAAACTGAATGAGCAAGCAGTCGATGCATTGAGCCATAACATACTTGAACTACACAGAAATAACATATATTTCTAACTCCTTCGTCCATACTCTATAGTCTGCGAGTAGCTGCGAAGACCACTTCGACCCGGTCGAGATGCACAAATACTTGCATAATTTTATAAACGTTCTCAGCGGGTCAAAAGTGACCTTCGCCACTACACATAGAAAAAGAGGTTCAACGGAGGAATTAACAAATATCACAATCAAGTTCTAACAAACTAATATATGTGACAAGCTATGAAACAATTAACTAGTATCTCACACTCGTCAAATCAATGACCCAATAGTAATTAACCTCCACTAATCTTGAAACCAACAGTTATTTATGAGACAACGCACTTTATTAAAATTAGAATCATGAAAGATGGAACCCCTACAAATACATCTCAACATTGATCCTCTTAGGATATCTATCATAGATCATTCATATGAATCATTCATAACTTCCCAAGCGGTTGAAGCATTAAGCCATAACATAGACTTGAAGTGTATCAAAATAACATTCATTGCTAATTCAAACCTTTCATCTTCTATAGTCTGTGAGTACTTTTGAAGGACATATTGGCCCGGTTTGGATGCATCGTTTTGGCAATATTATCAGTGGGTCAAAATTCCCATTCATAAGTACACCTATAAAAAGAGGTTCAAAGGAAAAAATAACAATTGGGAGAGGGCCGGGGGACTTTCACGAAATATGATTTCAGACATGGAGGAACCAGCAGAGGCCCCGACAGATAAACAACTCAAAGAGGACAACGAGGTCTAGACTTGATTTACTGTTATTTTATGTAACTTATCTCTTATCTTTCTCTTATTTTTTTCATGGACAATTTCCTTTTGCAATATACAGAATTATTAATGAACTAACATTCATTGGAAATTCATTAGTTAATT
Source organism: Linanthus parryae (assembly GCA_023055425.1). Classification (NCBI taxonomy): domain Eukaryota; kingdom Viridiplantae; phylum Streptophyta; class Magnoliopsida; order Ericales; family Polemoniaceae; genus Linanthus; species Linanthus parryae. Next base: position 67,042,237 of record JALGPY010000007.1, on the reverse strand, counting down.
CGCTACAATTTGCAGGGTCATGTGAAGGCCGCTTTGACCCGGTTTTCATGCACAAATGTTTGCATCATTTTGCAAACATTATCAGCGGGTCAAAATGACCTTCACATGTCCCCGCACAATAGAGAGGTTGAACGGAGGAACAGAGGGAAATACCTAAAGAGGCTCAGATCTGTACTCATAAAACCTGATAAGAGATCGATGGTCACATGCGGCAAAAGGATTTTGCCTTGTCATACATATCACACTACTCTATCGTCTACAAAGAATGAATTCGAACGATCCATATCATAACGACCTCTTCAGTGACAATGAAGAGGATCATATCAGTACTCAATTAAACCTTATAAGAGAAGATCACATCAGGATGCAAAAATAATTTTTCCTCGCCATGCATATTACACTCTAACAGTTTCAATGAGTGAATTTAGATCCATATCATCACGGCCTCTTACAAAGCTGAAAGTTTGAACACATCGAATTATCAACTGGCAGGAATAACATGTGGTACTTAAAAACTTCATATCGTACATATAAATTGGGAGACACGCACATTTTAAGCTACCTTTGTTTCATCCACATCACATTCAACTAGCCAAATTATAACACATTAAAACACACATTCTTATAAGTATGTTGCCGCTTATATATATATCATTCAGCCCATGAATACACACTTTCCAATAAGTTAACAACAACCACTTGGTTATGCGATAAACATTATTAGCTTCACATACAACACTGTAAAAACAACATTCTACGCTGAGCAGATTCGAACACAGGATTTACCAATAGTTAAACTATTTGCAGATATCATCGTAAAACTAAACCACATACAATTTAGGTTGCATGAATGATGGAGTCCGACCTACAAATACAAATGTCACAGTAAATTGATCCTTTTAAATCATAAAAATGAAAAGGCTTGTTAGATCTGAGCTCAAGCCACCAATCAGAACCCAAATTGAAAAGCGCATGCACAATCAATTGAAATCCAGTAACCAAAATTGAGACCGTGTGTGTGTGTGTGTGAGAGAGAGAGAGAGAGAGAGAGAGAGAGAGAGAGAGACTGAAAAGTGGTGAGAAAAGATGTTTTCTAAGGGTGAGACATGGAATTTCTCTGCTTGCGCCAAAACTCTATTCTCAGATTTGAACCAGCAGGTGGTCGATTTAGTCAATCGGAATGAGGAACGATTGATGCGGGAAAAGGAAACGACAGAGAGACGCTAGTGGCGAGAAGACAACGGTCGTGTAGAGAGAGAGAGAGAGAGAGAGAGAGAGAGAGAGAGAGAGAGAGAGAGAGAGAGAGAGAGAGAGAGAGAGATAGAGAGTCGTAGGTGGTGGTGAGTGTGGAAGATGAGTTAGGGTTCATCCGCTTCTTCGATAGATATTCGATATGGAGGCCAAAAGGGGGGAGTAATGGCGGGGGGAATTGTTAGTTGGTAGCAGATATGTGAATTTAATTTTTTGGTAGGATTTGGTTTTGCCTCTAACATTTGATAAGATTTCACTGCCTCCCCAAAATTTAGCGAAATTTTAATTTCACGCCCAAAAGTTTGGTCAAAAGTTTATTTAGATCCTTTGTCGACAATATTGCACGTCATTTATATTTGGATTTCGGATGACTTGTCGTTTTTCCATGACAGAATCATAGTTGGTATTTAAAAATCTGAAAGACGACAAGCCAGAAGACAAAGAGAAAAAACGACCATGTGTAGTGCTTTTAAAGACCAGAATCCTGGTTGTCGGAATGAAACTGGGCTGAAAGCAGGATTTGTTGTAGTGCGTTATGTAGGAGGGTCAAATCCTATCTACATCACTCACACATCTCAGCATGTTTCATAGCATGCCCAATTATCAGTTTTATAATCACCCTGTTACGACGTGACGTTTGACGACATCAAAACATGATAATTCACATCTATAGAATGTAGTGACTTCAATCTAAGGATCACAACACCATTGTTACTATGAGAAGCACTTGTGACATTCACGTAACTCCCTCGTAGCCTTATCATGGTGGGTCAATCCAGTACGCCATTACTCCTAATGTGTACACATGTGTTAGACCTGATATCCCCATATTAATCTACGCGCATACTAGTCTCGATGCAATACAGTTGTCCTAATTAACTGCAGTACTCGACTAGGGGTATTTAATAATAGAACATTTATATTCAAGACTTCATTTATGTTAACATATATCCATATCGATAACACAATAAATAGTAAGTCCATATAAATATCACGATAAATAGATTGCCTCCAGGGCCATATTCTAACACCAACACCCATGTCTAATCCACTTCGAACCAGCCAAAATCAATTCACCCACACCATTGAACATGCCCTATCAGTTTGACAAAGCTCAACCCAACGACACCATCAAATTTAAAAGTTGATTAATTTCCTGATTTCCCCAAGAACGCCATTGGTGTCGATTTGAGGTTCGTTAAAAAGAAGAGAGAAAGAGAGAGGGAATATTTTGATAATTAGTCGTTATAGGTAGTGGGGAGATTAAATATTGAATAAAGTACGTTGGGCAAAAGGGTAATTTCATCTTTTCCGTCAAATTACGTTATATTCCATCCAAAATAGGAGTGTTTCATGTCAATTTGTGAACAATATGGATAGTGTTTGCCTATTTACCATAACACAAGGGCATAAAGTCTAAATTACCCTTAAATGTTATGGCCATTTTAAGTGTACTCGAGGATCATGTTATCATGGAGAGAGACATGGAAGCCATCAACCCTAAAACTCGAAGCAACAACTGAAGATGCAATAACTTCGTAAACAAAAGATGTCCACGACTTAAAAGAAGTTCAAACAAGACACATTAAACTAATACCAGCCAGTTGGCAATCAGTCCCTAGCATGCTCAAAGCAGCAACTACAACAACCTGTCTAACATTATTGGTTTATTGCACGGCAAAAGCCACCGACGTACCACGGATTTGTCCTTCATCTTGAGACATCAAATCTTATTCTTGTACCAGAAGACAGCTTTGTTTTCGTCATTGTCGTCAGCCTCAATATAGACGCACTCCTTGGCTTCTCTCCATATTGCCTTGCATACCGGAGTGCTATCAAACTGATAATAATCTCCAAGAATTGGCTTTATTGCTTGTGTGGCTTCCATAGCGTGGTAGTGGGGCATCGTCGAGAACAAATGGTGAGCAAGATGGGTGTCAGTAATATTGTGGAACACCTTGTTGAGTAATCCATAGTCTCTGTCAACAGTAGCTAGTGCACCTCTAAGCCAGTCCCATTCGGAAGTGTCATAGTGCGGCAGTGAAAGGTGGGTGTGTTGCAACCAAGTAATCAGCACAAGATATGCATTCAGCACCATCAAAGGACCACCATAGACGCAAAATACCCAAGCTAGTCCTTTCACAGTCACCAGATGGTAAAGAACATAGCTGGCTGCAAGAATACCGGCATCAGAGAAAAATATTTGTAGTCGTTCACGGTCATTGTAAAGAGGGCCATATGGGTCGTAATGGCAAGCAAAGCGATCATACTTTCTGCCTGAGGCATTGAACAGTAAGTACAATGGCCAGCCAAGAGTAAGAGTGGTAACTATTATGAGAAGTCGACTGGGTGTTTTGTCGAGGTATTTTGAATACCACTTCATGTCAGACTTGAGCCTGGGAACAAAAACCTCATCGCGGTCAATGGAACCAGTGTTGGAATGGTGGCGGCGATGGCTAAATTTCCAGGAGAAATAAGGAACAAGAAGTGCAGAGTGGAGGACAAAACCAACAGTATCATCAAGCCATTGGTAGTCACTGAAGGCGTGATGACCACACTCGTGAGCCACAACCCAGACACCGGTCAGGACACAACCTTGGCAGTATATGTAAGCAGCCCAGGCAAGGTAATAAAGAGGATGAGGAAGCAGGTGGATATAACTGGTGGCTAGGTAGTAGAGAGCAGACACAATGACAAGGTCATAAACAGCATAGGAAAGTGACCGGAGAACAGAACGTTTGAAACAGTGGGGTGGTATAGCCTTCTTAAGGTCACCAATTGTGAACGGAGGTTTTGCATGTGGAACTCGACCACTGTTTTCACGTTCTGATTTTTTTCTCTCTGGAGGAACGGACATCCGGCCACCGGCACCCATATTTCACCAAACTGCAACAACATGAGAGTCTCAAATTATAATGCTGCAATCAGCGTACTGCTGATAACATATGCCACGTATCATGAACTGGAGCTAAACTTTGAATATGCTCTTATGAGTGGTAAAAACAAGAAAACATCACATATGATATGATATCATTAATGAGACCCAACAATACAGTATTTTTAGTATTTTATATCAAACACGCAAAAGTAAAACACGACACAATTAATTGTTCTTTTGATTGATTGACCATAAAATAATGAAACTACATCATGTTTAAATAAAAAACATAATCCTAGACGGTTCGACTTAACGGGCCGGAAAAGAACTGACAAGAAAACTCGGTCGTTATTTAAATAAATAATTTAACTAAACTAATTAAATAAATAAGCTAAAATAGTGTTACAATATCTGTTCTTTAGTCATATGTTCTTTAAAATCATTATCAATAACATGAGATATTTTACTAAAATAGTGATACGATATCTTCTTTTGAGCAAAAGTAGTGATAAAATTACTTCCTCTGTATCACCTCTTTCTCTACGATTTGACTTTTTGACTCATTTATGAGTCACTTATAATAGGTGATTTGAAACGCAAAACGATAAAAAAAAAATTGATATTTTTTGTCACCGTGTTTCAGAGTAACTTTTACTCTACAACACAATGAAAACTTTATAAAAAAGGATCGTTTTGCTATCCAAATGACCCAGTTAATATTGACAAAAATCAAACGTAGAGAAAGAGGTGTTACGGGAAAGTACCAGTTTGACCCACCCACACTGTACCAAACAACAACGCAACATATTTTTTATATTCTCTGTGGGTCGCTAGATCAAGTTTAAATGAGATTAACTTGCTTGCTTGATGCATCAGGACACCAAGACTTGTAGCCAAATAAAGGTTATTCAGATTACTCCATGTATCAGACACTACCACACGCCCATATTTCAGATCTAAGATGTCCCTAGATGTAGATTAAATACTAGTATTTGGGAGGAGTTCTTCGATCTCAATCCCTAAATCTTAATTCATCGATGGATTTGCATATTTCTGAAGTACTAGAAGTATTCTAAATATTTATGAGACCATAACATTAATGTATGAGCCTTTACAGACAAAGTTATAGCTTAGGGGCCTTTTCTTTGCCCCCAATTACACGTCCCATTAGAAGCTAGAACCTCCCGAACCAAAAGGTCAAGTCAAAAGGAAGAAATTTGAAGTTGTTGCAGCTCGTGGTCTCCAAGATGGTAGCACATTAAACTTTATTTTATTTTTTGATAAAAGAAAACTTTCTGTTATTTGAATTTCGTTACCATAAGAAAGGAAAAGCTCGTGGTCTCCAAGATGGTAGCACATAAAACTTTTTCTTTTTTTTTTTTTTTGATAAAAGAAAACTTTCTGTTATTTGAATTTCATTACTATAAGAAAGGAAAAAGACGGAACTTACTAAGAGCATGTTTGGTATCCGTTTAAAAACAAGAAAAACAGTAGAAAAAGACGTACCGGAAAAACACGTTTAAAAACAGAATAAAAAAACTATTTGGTATCCGTTTAAAAATAGTTTTTAAAATAAAAAACACGTTTGACAACATTACTAAATTTCAATGTTAATTTGCTTGAAAATCATTTTAACGTACAATACCGACATATATTTGATATTTGTTGCATCTAATCATAGTTGAAATGTCTTTAAATACCAATAGTATGAAAAAAACACCACATTTGCTGTTTTTTTAAACAACTGTTTTTCAGCATGTTTTTGTTTTTAAACAGACATAAAAACATGCATACCAAATGAGTTAGAAAAAACAACCCTATTTTCAATCAAAGTTGATTAAAAATAGGGATGCCAAACATGCACTAAGAATGTAGATCTTGAACTTACATCAACTGTGTTATAGTCAGCTTGAACTATTCAAATTGTTTGGATATTTCTCAAAGGAGAAAACCAGCAAGAAAAAGATGTACCTTTTCCTAATAAACAGTTTAAGATCGTGCATGTGGTGGGGAAAATAGCTAAAACAAGGAGTTATCACTTTCTGGCTATCACTGCAACCAAATACACATACAGGAGGAAAGGGCTCGCGCAAATAGATCTTAAGAGCAAACTTCAGTTCCAGACAGAACAAGCCACATTATGTGAAACCACATTATGTGAAACAACAGAATCGAAAGAAACATTAACTCGATTCAAAGCAGATCTACAGCAACAGATTTCATCTTCATCATATTCCAATACGAGAGAGAGGCTCCGTTTGGCTGGTGGTAAAACATTTTCCTGTAAAATGTTTTCCATTGTTTTGGTGCTGTTTGGTTGGAGGTAAAACATTTCCCTCAAATGATGTAAAATGATTTACACATTTCAAATCCGTAAGACATTTTCCGGAGAGTGAAGGAGCACAACAATAACTCTTACTAACACCTCCACCACCACTACCACGTACCTCCACCATTACCCATCACCGCTACCCACGTTCACCGCCACCCATAACTGCCACTGCCATCACGGTCCACTGTTTTGGCAAGTGTCAACCAAACAAGAGAAAATAATTGCAGAGAAAACTTTTTCACACAAAGTATTTTACGCGTAGAATATTTTCCATTGTAAAACATGTTACTGCGAATGAAACAGAGCCTGAAGTTAGATGTAGATTGAACCGTGGAATGCTACCAAAAAACCTTACTGTTACTACATTTAATTTGTAAGAATATACAATGTTAATTATGCTCCAATGACGGAACGAGATATAAACTTTGGGTCTAAAGATGTTGATGCGAGTGCGGTATTTGAGTTCATAAACTAACAACAGAAGATAAATGAAAGCTTGTAGTGTACCTGAAAGGAGAAGTCCGAAGGTGATTCCGAAGATGTCACCAGTGAACACCCTCTCTCTCTAGGGGTGTTTGTATATAGCTCTCTCTCTTTCAAGGTACAGTGAATCAAATGAATCCCGGCCTTGCTCTGAGCTGAAGACTCCTGCAGAAAGATGGCTGTATTTAACCTTGCGCACACAGACCGAAAGAAGCCAAGACTAGGAGTAGTTATAGAATACGTACGGATCACTAGTCCAAATATGAAAATGATAATATCCTTGTAAAATGTTTACAATAGAACATTTAAGACAAAATTACATTGGAGTACCATAGTTTGCTTTTTACGTTGATTTGGTATCCATATTTAAAAACGGTTCGGTAACCGTACTAAACCTTAAAAATTGAGCAATTAGTAGGTACCCATGGCTTAGCGCCGGTGAATTTTTGGATGAAAATTGTCACGTGTCTTGCACGCGACTCATTAATTGGGCTTTTTGGACTTTTACCAAAAAAAACATAAAAAAAATGGATGCATGAATTTACAAGAATTAAAAGATTGATCACTCTGAAAACACTAAAACACAGAGAAACCCCTCTTTACTTCCACATAGAGCTTTTGCCAATCTTTACCCTTAAACGGATTCGAACCAAAGACCGAATAGTGGTATCAATCTCCCAGCTGGGATATCGGGGTCCAATCTATGGCCCGATTCCTTCTCTAGTGGATTCCACTTTGCGGGTTTCCAATTTGCATTCTCTGAGGAAAACTCTCCTCGGACAATTTTGAATTTGTCAGCGTGGCCGTCCAAGACGGCACCTTGCAGCGACATGTGACAATTTTTGTCAATAATTGAACAACAGTGACCCATGGGTACCTAATTGCATGCTTTTTAAATGTTTGGTACCGTGAGTGCACCCGTTTTAAGTATAGGTACTAAATTCACGTAAAAATTAAACTATGGGTATCTCTGGTGCAATTTTGCCAACTTCTAAATGTATACTCAAAAAGAAAACTTTTAATTGCAATTCTATGTAAAATACTAGCAAGTTTTTGAACTCTTTAACGGGACATATACATATATATAATATATGATATATAGTTATACATAATATAAATATATGACTTCATTTTAAGAAGATACATTTTATGATAGATTAATTATCATTAATCTGGTTTGCAAAAAAAATCATGAATAATCAGATTTGAAATTTGGATTTTGCAGGAATGAAACCGGTTCGGGATGAGGACGAATCTGATTCGGCTGAGTACTAACCGGAACCTGCTGAAAGGTAACGAGATCCGCGTTATACAAATTCAAATAGGTTTTCTTTTTAGTAGTAGTATCAAGTACATGCTATGAATTGGCCTTCTTCCGCGTGTCCTTCTGATTCAAACACAAAAAAACGAGGGATAGTCCCCACTGTAGACATGGGAGAGTAGTATAGATCACCAGCGTACTTGAAATAGAATAGAACAACTACAAACGATACAAAGATATCCATATATGGGTGAGAATGATGGAAGTGAATAAGGGGTAAGAGTAACCCAAGTGTGTTAATCAAGAGAAAAACAATAGAGCGATTGTGGGGTTAAGGATCATGAAAGATATGAACCTCTATGAGAGGATGACCCTTCTATATATACTAGTCTTAGGATCGCGATCATGAGTAGTTATATCAATGCATATGGTGGTTATATAACGTCCTCGTATAGGAAATTGTCGAACGCATATATATATGAAGCTATATTGAAGGTCTCTTGAATAACTCACAAAGGTCGATAACGTGATGCTTACGCATACTGCGCAAGTGTACGGCCAAGTAATATAATAGAGTACTTTTCAGACTCCGAGTATCGAACCCACGGGGCTATTATTGTAACTAATTTAATTAATAATATAATTTAATCAACTATGGTAACCAGGAGGAATGTGTGTGGTTTAGAAGGTTGTTACCCCCAAACAAGTGACTATGAAGATCAACATGTATGCTGTTAGTGACTTGGTTAGAAATCTTCTAAATTATGAGAATGAGAATCCACCAAATGTTAAGATTGTTCATCGACACACTCCTCAACATCTCTCTCAAGTCTATAAAGCACCAAGAAGTGACTGTGGAAGAGTATGAATCTAATGAACCTGATGATTCAGAAAATCTTCCAAACATGACCTACTCACTCGAAGCTTCATCAAGTTCCTCAAGAATAAGCATGTGGGGAACCAAAATCTTCTACAAGAAGATCATCTGGAAGAATACAACAGTTGCACACTCAATCATCTGGATCTCGCAATCAAGAAGCTATGAAGCCTATGAAGTGCTTCAACTGTGGCAAGACACGACACATGGCTAGAGAGTGTCCTAGCTGGGCACGGGAAAAAGTGGTGGTCGATGAAGATAAGGATGCACCTAACGAGGAATGGTGGGATGAGCCAGAAGCTAAGAAGAACCTGATCGAAAGTAGGTGAACTGTGGATTTGTCTCCAAGGTACGTAATTCCATTGAAATCGCACCAGGTATAGGCCAACCTTATTTCAGCATAAAACCATTTATTTGTAAAATTGATTTAATTATGAATCTATAAATTCTTGTTTCACTTATGAGTCTCATAGATATAAAGAGATGTATCTTAGTTTACTTAAAACAAGTTCGATTATAGGACACTCTTGATAAGGAGATGCTCTCCATCTCAAGTCTAGTGTTGATACACTCTCCAAGACATTGGACGATATAAGCATGATTCCCTCTGTGATTGTTCATCTACACGCTAACACATACTTCTCTAAAATAAAATTATTTAATCACAGAAGGAAGGACATAATTCAAATCTTCTTCTTGAAAAGATTAACGTTCCGTTTACTTCAAATAGATCTTGCCTGAGAGCAGGTCGAGTGAGTCGGGATCTAGATTCCCTGACGGTTTAGTTGTTAAGAAACCCAGTCACCCAGAAAAAGCTCATATGGTTGAACCAGCAACTACCATGGCTAAAGCAACTACGAGAAGAAAGATTAAAAACAAGAAGGTTGTCTCTCCTTCCCCATAAAGTTCTCAGACTTCTCAGCCACTATCCAAGAATAAGTCCAAGTATGTTTCCCATCTTCAAGTAGATGCGTTGAGATCAAAACATGTTAAATTTCCTTTCAACAGTTCAAATGAACCCACAAACTCAATTCTAGCAAGGAAGTTTAGACATACATGTAAACCTAACAGATCAAAAAACACTGCCACTAGAAAAGATTCTTATCAAAATAGTCTTGTTATTAAAAATGCTTATGACTATCCCAATATAGGTTACACTTCTTTGTTTTGCAGGAGAACATGAAATTGTATGCCAAACTGTCCTGAATTCATATACAAACGATAAAACTCATTTCAACTCTTACTGAGATAGATCTGGTGGAACGCACTCTAGCGGTCGACCTTCACATAAATAGATGTGAAGAGTCTCCCCAGCCGCATTATATGTTTATTGTTTAAGTGTTTGCTTGTAGTATTATACACTCAAAAGAATGTGTTTCTTGTATGTTTATCGCGACGTGAGCAATGGGAGTTATTTTTCTTTTTTGTAGATTTTATTATTGTTAGCCGAATGTGTCTTTTGAAAAACACGAGCCTTACATGATTTCTTGTTTACTTTCTTTACAATTTGATTGCGTTCTTATTTCCACTTTTACCAACATGTTAATTAGAATTTTATGCCTATATCATGTGATTGTGGTGTGATGTGTGATTTTACAGTTTGAGACATATATCACACATGCATGTCTTGTTCTGACTAAGTGTGTGCATATCATCACTCACAAAACTTAGATTCCCATTTTGTATCTATTATGAGTTTTGTATGTCAAACTGGATGATATCTTGTGGAGTAAAATATATGTCATTGTCTTCTTCCATAAGCTCTGACATAACACTCTCTGGACACTTGGCTTCTTCCATATCGTTCACTATGGCATGGCTATTATGTTTTCTGATAATACAAACCGTTTTGTAGGAAAGCATACAAGTTGCAATCTTTTCTCTCTTTGAATTGATGGATTCTGCAAGATAAAGGGAGTAAAGCCCATGTCATTTCTCCACATATTTTCCTCTGTCTCCAAGGATGAAACTTGGAAGATGAGCTCTACTACTCCCCGAAGTCCTCATTTCCTTGGAAACTCAATAATTTATATGAATACAACTCTATTTCTTATTTAGACTAATATAGTTTCGTAGGAGATTGAATGAATGTGAAACGCTCGTTAGGCGTGTCCTATGAGCTGCAGTTTCACAAATCCATTGAGACGAAGTTCTCCGTGCACCTATCGAATTCGGGTGACACATAATGAAGATGGGAAATCCTTTGGTGTTTTGAAAATGTTCGAGTTTAGAGAACTCATGGAAGTTGTTGCAACAGACACACTCGTTGGGTAGGCAAAAATCTGACACCAGTATCTAGGAGAGTTTGCTCGTGCACGCCATGGTATGTCCTAGAACACATGTAACTCTAATACTGAATCATGGTACGTCTCTTCACTTATCTAAGTAGGAAATGTGCAACCTTACATGGTTCATGTCTGAAAAGCTAATATATCCTGATTTGCTCTATTATAGGCTCGAATGGAAACTGAATTAGATTGATTATAGGTACTGAAAGGGGGTATAGTAGAAGGGGGGTTGAATAGAGTATGCTAGCTTTTGCTAAAACTTGCAAGAGAAGTGGTTTCAAAAGAGTTTGTGAAGAACAAGTGTAGTTCAAGGCCTTGAAATGAGTTTCAAGCCCTTAGAATGAAAATAGTTAAGTATAAAGAGAAGAAGTCTATTTCAAGGCCTTGAAATGAGTTTCAAACCCTTTAAATGAAACTGTATGAAAGCTGCAAGTAAACTAAGTATGAAACTGTAAAGTAAATGCAAGAGACACAAGATATATAGAGTTCAGTCCACTTGGACCTACGTCTCTACCTCATGGATCTTCTCCCTGCAGGATCTTCAACTCAATTCTTATTAATCCACAGCTAAGCCCTAGATCTCAAGCACAGAGAGATACCTTACTCTGTTAGAGCTTGTGGTTCTCACTAACCTATCTAGTACATGCTAACTAAGAATTCTATATTGTTCACTTTGAACAATCTTTGAGAATGAGAACTAGAAATATAATCAAGAAGATATACAAATGAAGTTCAAAAAAGAAGAACACAAAAAATGAAACTGCCGTGAGAGTGCAATGTTCTTATGAGAATTGGATTGAGAATTTGATCTGCTTCTGTGTTGCTTGACAATTCTTGAATGTGTTTTTGTGTCTTTGTTATTGCCCGTTGAGTTGTGTCTTCAAATGCTTCGAACAGAGCTCAATTGGCTTGCAAATCTTCCAAATTTTCATCAACCAACTTTCATATTTTGTAGGTAACAACTTTGAATTCTTTAACAGCTTCTCCAACGGATATTTTGATCAGTATCTTCAATGATACTTATTTGATTTTGTGTAGACATAAGTTGGGAAGCTTCCAAACACATCAAAATGATCACAGAATCAAATCATTGCTCAGTTTCCTTTCCTGCAAAATACAAGTAAGGAAACATATCATGCAATTTCGGGAAACAAACTTTCCCTGCAAAGCTAAGTCAAACAGATGGATTAGATAGTGTAAAAAAATGCTTTGTCTTTCATCATAAAGTAACAATAAGCACAGGGGTTTATGAGTTCAGTCAAGATCAGATACTCCCCCTAAGAATATGCAGTTGATGCTCAGTCAGTTTCAAGGCTTTGAAAGTTGTTTCATGGCCTTGAAATAGACTAGCTATTTCAAGTATTTGAAACTAATGACACAAAATTGATCTTACAATCTCCCCCTTGATTAAATACAAAACCACGATTTGTTTGATGCTAAGTTTCTGCAAACAATACTCATTAGAATTCAGAGTATAAGCAGTAACACATGATTTCCAAAAGATCCAACTTATTAAGAAACAGTAATAACTGATAAGTCCAGATAACCTAATGATCAAAAACCATGTATAAAAAACTTAAACACCTACATTTCTCCCCCTTTTTGACTTTCATCAAAAGGAATGAGAAGAATGTTGGATCAGAGTCTTTGGAATTTTTTTGAAAAAGCAGTTTTAAAAAGATAGAACTTTCAGGACTTTGAATGGGATTTCAAGGCCTTGAAGAGTAGAAAAAAAAGAGTAGGCAAGAATTAAGGGTCTGGTTCTTCATCTCCTTGCTGATCTTCACCTTCTTCCTGACTAATTCCATCATCATCATCATCAGCTTTTTCTTCATTAACATCATCAATAATTGAACTAATGGTCTTGATCACACTGTTGAATAGAAAGGCTAATCCTTCTAGGGCCTTCCTTCCATGATTCAGTTTCTTCTTTATATACACCTTTATATTTAGTGTAGAAGAGACTTTCTGATGACCTTTTCTCCCAGTTTTCATGCTGGATTCTGACTCAGTATCCGGAAGTTCTTTCTCTTGTTTTCCCTTTCTTGAAACAAAATAAATTCCATAGGAGCTTGAACTTGCTTCTGGATCCGAATCCTGATTGTAGATCTTTTCTTTCATTTTCCTGCTATTTCAACCTTCTTCTTTGTCTTCTTAGGTCTTCCAATCTGAATCCCTTTTTGTTTCACTTGTGTAGTCTCCAGTGTATTATTCTTTTTTCTTGAAACTGGGGTCTGATCTTTCTTTACTTTCTTTTTGGGAGGAGGAGGATCCATGTCTTCTGTAGTATGAGTCTTTGAGCTTGAATCCCCACTGCTGGTTTGGACCTCTTCCACAGTGGCATTTATTTTCTTCTCTACACCAGTCTTTGAACCACCAGACAACTTTAATCTGTCAGATGCTCTTATCGTGCTCATTAGGGTTTGGGAGAAGAAGAGAGAGATAGATACGAAATAAAGAAGGAGAGAAAAAGATAAAATAGTGAAGAGTTTGAGTTTGAAAAGGTAACAAATATATTTTTATGATTTAAGAAGATCTTGAGTGATCAGAAAAGATTCAAAATCTTTGATGCCGTTGGAAATAAATAATATAATACTATATTTGTCTGAAAGAAAATTTTGAAAAGTGAGAGGCAATATTGAACAAATATCTACAAAGATAACACCCAAATTGAAAGATCCAGAATTATTGACTAACAGTTATACAGACTAATTTTCAAGGCTTTGGAAAGGTTTTCAAGGACTTGAAAAGCTGTTTTACTGAAACACAACTACTCAAATCTTTGAAAATATTTTCAAGGCTTTGAAAATAAGTTCAAACCTTTGAACCACATAAAAACTTACCTTACTTACCTGATGCTCCCCCTAAACCAATGCATCTTTGTTTAACATGCCTAAATCCAATCTTAACAATCTTTCATATGGAAATGGTTTAGTGAATATATCTCCAAGTTGCATGTTAGTAGAAAAAAATTCAAGAACAATATCACCTTTCTCAGCATGATCTCTGATGAAGTGATATCTGACATCAATATGCTTTGTTCTTGAATACTGAACTAGATTCTTTGTAATTGATATTGCACTTGTATTGTCACACTTGATAGGTATATCTCTGAAATCAAATCCAATATCTCTCATTTGTTGTGCAATCCATAGCACCTGTGAGCAGCAAGCTCCAGCAGCTATGTATTCAGCTTCTGCTGTGGATAGTGCAACTGAGTTTTGCTTCTTTGAATGCTAACTGATTAAAGATGATCCAAGAAATTAAAAGCATCCTGATGTACTCTTTCTATCAACTTTATATCCATCAAAATCAGCATCTGAATAGCCACTCAAAGAGAAGTTAGATTGTTTGGGATACCAAATCCCTAAGTCTTTGGTACCATTGAGATATATGAATATTCTCTTAACTGCAGTCAAGTGTGATTCTTTAGGATCAGCTTGAAATCTAGCACATATACATACACTAAACATAATATCTGGTCTGCAAGTTGTAAGATAGAGTAATGATCCAATCATACCTCTATATTCTTTCACATTCACACTCTTACCAGATTCATCCTTGTCTAGGGATAATGTGAAACTCACGGGGGTCTTGATCTTTTTTTATTGAGCCATATTGTACTTGCTTATCAAGTCTCTAGTGTACTTGCTTTGATGAATAAAAATATCCTTCTTCATTTGATGGATTTTAATTCCAAGAAAGAGGTTCAATTCTCCCATCAAGCTCGTTTCAGATTCCCTGCTCATAAGGCTTGATAATTCCTTGCAGAAGAGATCATTAGAATCTCCAAACAATATGTCATCAACATAAATCTGAACTACAAGCATATATTTTTCATGAGCTTTTATGAAAAGAGTTTTGTCTACTAATCCTCTTTTGAAATCATTTTCCAGTAAATTTTTTGACAATCTTTCATACCAAGCTCTTGGATCTTGTTTCAACCCATAAAGAGCTTTGTCAAGTTTGTAAACATGATCTGGAAACTTGTCATTTTCAAAACCAGAATGTTGTGAAACATACACTTCTTCCTGCAAATATCCATTTAGAAATGCACATTTCACATCCATTTGAAAGAGTTTCATGTTCTTGTGTGATGCAAATTCAAGTAAGATTGTAATTGCTTCTAACCTGGAAACATGAGCAAAGGTTTCTTTATAATCAATATCTTCTTCTTGATTGTAGCCTTGAGCTACCAATCTAGCTTTGTTCCTGATTATCTTTCCATTCTCATCTAATTTGTTTCTGAATACCCATCTGGTGCCAATGACAGACAGATTTCTTGGTGGAGGAACCAGATTCTAAACTTTGTTACTTTAAAACTCATTGAGTTCACTTTGCATTTCTATAATCCAATCTGCTTCTTGTAAGGCATTCTTCACAGTATTAGGTTCTACAAGAGAGATAAAAGCATTAAAAGAACAAAGATTTTTCAACTGTGATCTGATTTGTGTATCAGTGGTTGGATCAGAAATAATGTTATCAGTAGGATGAGATGAGAGATATTTGAATCTCATTCTAGGTGACCAAGTTTCAGGCTCTCCAGATTGTTTCTCAAGTCTCTGAGATCTTGAAGTAGTGGCTTGATCTTCTGTCTTTTCTGGAGGTTATGTTTCAAGGCTTTGAACTTTAGTTTCAAGGCCATGAAAATGCCTTCTTTTTTCCTGTGAGATATCCTTGGAACCTTTCGAAAATCTTCTTCAGTATCTGAATCATGCTTGTTCAGATTAAGATCTGTAAAACCATCACTCAAAGAACCATCATAGCTTTCATCAAAAATAACATGAATACTCGTCTACAAGCTTGATTCTGTTATTATAAACTCCATAGGCTTTGCTTGTCTGTGAATAGCCAAGAAAAATACCTTCATAACTTCTTCCATCAAATAATAGTTTAATTAGTTATTTTAGTTTCAGCTGCTTGGAAGGGGGCTACAAACCAACAATACACTCCTTGTTTGTTACTTTAAATACCTAAGAATAATTTTTAGTTAAATAATTATGAGATTATCCCTGTGGGATCGATAACTCTGGGTTTAAATACCACCCATTTATTACTTGATTTTGCACTTGCGCATATGCGTTAATATACATGTGAGGTTTTTGGCGTCGTTGCCGAGGATAACGATTGACTATTTAGCTATAAATTAGTTTAAAGCATTAATTTTTATTTTATTTTATTCTATTTTCTAACTTTTACCTCACATTTATATTTGAGATTGTTTTCTCAGGAACGTATGGAGCTAGAGCTACTCTAAGCGTATGGAGGGGCCATTATGACTGAGACCTACCTCACTTTTACCCCTACTGATATAAATGTAGGAGTGATCATGAAGATGGAGCATGTATATTTCATCTGCTCCAGATCTATCAGCACTAGCAAGAGGATTCATTGCCAAGTATGGCAGACCTGTGGAAGACGACGGAGAAACTTGCAAAACAAGTATAGGAAGCATTGCAATATGCACCTCCACCCATTCATGAAGAACCAATCAGCCCAATCCACCATCGAACATGACTGAATTTAGGCGCATAATGCATAGTTTGGAGCAGTCAGTGGTGGTACTATCAAAACAGTCTTCGGAAGGGATGAGAGTGCTCAACCCAATACTCACATTTGATAGATAGGAGCCACACAAGGAGTTTATTCCACATGAAATTAATGAGGTGTGGCATCACCACCACCACCTCCACAAGAGGAAGACTCGTATGTCCTCATTGGCTTCTAGCTCTAAGAGAGATGCTGAACAAAATTTGGACTAAGATGGAACAAGAACAACAAGATTATGAATCACAAGTCACCATAGTGGAAGAAGGTATGCCTGAGCCAAGAGAAGAGTGTATTCATGAACCAACTATAGTAGTTATTTCTTATGATTACTAGGACTCTAATTCAAATTTGGAGGAATCGATGCCTTTAAATATCGAACCTCAAAAAATTTCAAATCATTGGCTTCATTGGAAAGACTCCAGTATTAGGAATTTAAGGTTTCATGACGAAGATTGTGTTCTTGAGAATGTGTCCATTGAATCTGAGTTAAGATCCCCATCTCAAATTGTTGAGAAATTCTCCATGTTTCATATTAATTAAGTTTGTGATGATTTGGAAAAGACTGCTATATAGAGATTCATATGAGGAAGTTTCTAATAGAAATCCCCTAACTCGTTGTTCTATGATTTATTTGAGAGATGATTTATATGGCATATAAAAGGAATGGGGAAGAACTAAGTGTGGAGGTGTAAATGAGATGCATGCACGATTTGATGAGTCTAATGGGATGAGATACAAGTCATGGGTCCAAAACAAGCACAGAAGAATGAATATTATTGGGACGAATTCATGGAAAAATAACCAGACAAGCCAATAAGCTCTATGTAGAAGATGATCAAGCAGAAAAATGGAAGGATAAAATAAATCATCTTCAATAGCTTCCTACCCGAAACTAAGAACTTGTGTGTACGTGAGAAGAGAGTTATTGAGAATCGTTGGTAGAAGAAGAAAATGTGGAGAGTTAAAGAAGAGTCCTAATTTTTGACATCCCGCATAATTAAGTTCAATTAGGAATTTATTTGATTTAGTTTATAATGTTTTGAGCTTATTAAGTTGGATGGTAGAACTTACATATTGGTGCCCTATAATCTTAATTTTAACAATTACTTAATTGTTATGAAATATTAAATCTAGAAAAGTAGTAAAGTATGTATGTATTTTTAGTATGTGTAGAAGTATTGCCATAGTATGTATACCTTGAATGTACATCTAGTGTAGGGGGTTAGACACATAGTTACCTATTACTAGGAAAGCTAGCTATCTATGTATGGTCACATCATGACTACTTGTGTTTCACACCATAGGCTTGTCTCATTTACACTCTTTCCTAGCCATCTTGTTCAATGAATCAAATCTTTCATGTGCAATCCCGGATTTGAGCAAAGAAGCAACAAAAACATGGCCAAAACTTGGTATTTTGTCATACTATGAGTGTAAAACTTGTGGGGGTTGGATACCTATCAACCCTAGACCCATTTTTAAATGTTACTCCGCATATTGAACTCAAAAGATGGTAGCAAATGTGTCATCTTTTTGTTGTCCCAAAGTGCCTAGCTATGACCATGCTAGGACATTTCTTGCAAGCAAGTGTGACATAACAATGCACCATGTCCCTTGAGAATCTTTAAAGCATTGTAGTTCAGCTCATCCCCCTCATTTCTCACACCCCCATCTCTCTCTAAGAGTCACAAGAAGTCATCTTCTTTCACAAAAGAAGCTCAACCCGTTTTTGTGCAAAAACCTCCACAAAACACCATCAAAACTTCATATTCTAGCAACCAAATCATGAAAATTTTGTCTCCAAGCTAAATACAACTTTGGTGGGGACTTCTTCCTTCATTCTACCCATGGATTGAAGCTTGCAATCACTCTCTTACTCACTATTCCTAATCTTTGAGGTAAATTGTTGATCTATTCTTCGATCCTTGCATATTCTTGCTTCTAGTATCTATTACAATGGTAAATCATCTAAGAATGTCTTTGCATGTGTCTATTTTTGAATATTCTTGTGGATTCATGGGTTCATCCACATGGAGGAAGGTTTAGAAGAAGTTCATGTCTCAAAAGATGAGAGTTGTCCTTGATTTCCCTATTCCATACTCTTCATCCTTCCAAATCATGTGTTTTTGCTCATCCTTGAAGAATATATGCTGCATATATACTTGAATGTGTCTCTTCCATTCCTTCTTATATCGAAAATGAAGTGGTTTCACATACTTACTCGAAGAACTTTTGATTTAAAAGAAAATTTGGTCTTGTAATGATTCTCTGTTTTCGGACAGAATCTGTGACCTGAATTTGAGAGGCCACCTCTCACTCATAAAGATTCGGTTTGCGCTCTACCTTATATCGTTTCGAAGACCTGTGTGTCTAATTTAATCTCCAATCGGTCTCATGCCAAAATTCATTGTAAATATTCTGAAATGTCCGTTTTCGTAAAGTGTGTCTGGGCTGGTAATTGGGCTCGGGCAGATTGTGTCAACCGACTTTGAGAGGTCACTACTCCCACATACGAGCTTATGTTTTGCTAAAATTTATATCGTTATGAATCTCTATGTGTCTAATTTCATCTCCCACTGGTTTCATGCCAAAAAGACTTTTAAAGTTTCCGTAATGTGAGTTTTTGTAAACTGTGTCAGGGATGGAGAGTGGGTTCGGTCATATTGTGTCACCCAACTTTGTGAGGTCATTACTCCCTCATAAGAGCTTGTATTTCGCTCTATATTATACCAATTCGAAGCTCTGTGTGTCTACTTTCATTTCCAGTTTGATTCATGTCCATATTCATTATATATCATTCAAAATTCCAGTTTTCGTAAAGTGTGTCAAATCTGAAAAGTCTGTTTCTCGTCGAGTGGCATATGCTACTTTAGAGAACATTATTCCTTCATTCATTCAAGTTAGGGGGACATCATAATCATAGTACGGGGAATCTTATGAACCTTATTAGCAACATATAGCCACTAGGAATCACTTTCACTGATGTTGGCTTGTCCTTACGTGTTGAATTCCTATTTGTAGAGCCTCCTTCTTAGCTTTGCTCTTGGATTCTCGTATCGGTCGCTAGTAAGGATTTTATAAGCTAGGACTCTAGGTGAGTACTTAACCAACCCTTTGGTAGTGCTATTTTCATATATTAACTATTTGTGGGCTATGAGGTAGATATTGTGAAACTTGTGAATGGTGGAATGTTTTCTTAATAACTACTTGGTGATTTGTATCTTTGATTAGAGATATAGCCCATGTTTTAAAGAATCTTTATAAATGATATTTGCGAAACTGAAAGTCCATGGTATGCTTTATAGATGTTTGGCCGAGATGGTTGCCTAATGACACTGTTGGACAGTACCCTAACGGTGGGGGACAATACACCGGTACAGTACCCTAACGGTTGGGGGATATACACCGGACAGTACCCTCCCGGCGCGGGGAAAATAGACCGGAGGTCGATGCCCTGTCCCAGGGATATAATATGGGATGAGCCGTTAACACGTGCGTTGTCATGACTTGTCGACTATATTTTCGTCCGAGGTAGCGATTCTACGCGGACTCGCCACATTGATGGCTAAGTGTCACGAATGAGATTTTAATGGCCAAAGTACTTGAATGAGATGAGCCGATGGCGCAAAGTGGTATTGTGGAATTGGTCGAAGACCCAAGTGTTTGAACTAAATCATTTACATGTTTACTTACTTGAATGCTTGCTTAAATTACATTGCTTATATTATCTTTTATCTACGTATGAACGGTGAAGCAAGCATGTTTGAAATAATTAACCATGGCATTTGGAACTTGTATATATATTGTATGTTTCCAAACCTAACAAAGGGGTAAGTACGTGCTCACCAGACTTCACAGTCTCACCGGTTTTAAATGACCGCTCTTTCAGGTTCCAAGGAGAGGACCGAGCCAAGTGACCCAGCCGCATCTATCATGTAGTAGAATATTTCATACTTTTGTGCTAGGCTTGTATAAGACTCTCGTTGTTTAAGTGTATGTGGTAGTACGTAGTATCTTTCTACGTGTAACTCTTGGAGATTTATTATCCACTCTTTAGAGACCATGTATGGTCGTACTTTGGTAGTGGGAATGTGTAACCCCATGAGGGGATATCCCGTAGTTTGTTTAATGGATTGTTGGATTTAAATTATGGAACCTTTTGTGAATGGATTATGTGCAACCGTGACTGAACCTTGAAGGACTTTACTTTGAGATCGACGAGTACCATGGAGGATAGAGAAACATTTTATTCAATTCCCAAAGTACTGTTTCCCTTTGTGAAAAACAAATGGTTTTGGATATAAGACCCCTTTTCATAAGCTTCCGCAATATTTATCAGTTAATCCTTGAATTTCTAAACATTTTCACTCTCATCCTCATGGTACGAGTTAGCCTTGGTGGCGTGTGACGCCTCGTTCCCGTTTAATTACTTTATTAATCGGGGTCACGGGAGCGGGTATCCACATAATTTCTCATGGATTGAGGTACGCACGTCTGGCCGTCGACGTAATTACTAGTCCTTGTTGGGAGGCAACCCAACCTCGAAGTAGGATAATTTAAGCATAAATTGAATTTTTTTTATGTTTCTATACAATTTGAGGGGTGAGAGAGAGTGATACTAGTTGTTGCAGTGAATGTTTTGCAGGAGTATAGGTTTGGAGAAGGATTTTGGACTCCCCATCTTGATGCATGGGGAAGAAATGGAGGAATCCAGGGAATTTGTGTGATTTGCGCAGAATTCAAGGTGAAAAATGATGTTCTTAGAAATTTTGGAGAATGCTACATGATAGAGGGTTTTACAAGCTTTCCAGCGATATGTTACACACATGCATCGGAGTCCGGAATCAAAATCTAAAGCAAAAAAGTTGTTAGCCCAGGAAAAAGAAAAAAAGGGCATCAAAACATCCAGAAAGGTGCCAAACATTAGAAAATGAGGATATTTTAAGGTGAAAAGGTGCTCGAAGGGCCGTCTAGGCATGCAAAGTACCACATGTTGGGGTCCGGGAAAAAAAGATGGAGAAAAAGGATATTCCAGATGATGAATATTCAGAAAAGGATAATAAGTCCGTAGCATGACATTTTCTCATGCAAATTGAGAGAGAACAATTCCTATGGATAAAAGGGTTCTAAAGGTCGCTCAAGTCATAGAAAGAAGTCTTTCATCGGGGTCTGGGGCATAAAAGTGAAAAACTCTCCAAAAATCCTTCCAAATCCTTCCAAATCCATTTTCTGTCGGATTTTTAATCTGATTGAATGATTTTTCTTTCCTTGACCTGGACTTCATCATTAGTACTTGATATTTCTCACCAAGTGGCTCATTTCAAGTGTGGGTAAGAGAGAGGTGTGGTCAAGGTTCGATGGAGGGATTTGGATAAGAATTGGGCGAGTGTGAAAGAAAGAGGAAGTGACTGAGACTACTCAAGCATGATAAGGAGCTCAATTCAGCAACTATTTCCAAAAATTTGCGGCAGTCGAATTTGGTCAATTTTGTTGAAATTTAGTGGAACACCACGAGTAAGAACGATACTCCAAGTCCCTTCGGATACATCAGTCTTTTCTCCAGTTATTTTTAGTATAGGCACTCAGGTTTTGCTTTCTATTTATTCACATAAATTCCCATTTTAATAATTTTTTGGGGTTGATGTCTAAGTTCCAAGTGATTACTTTTACAGCTGATTCATGTACACATCTCTATCGCTGTGCACGTGGATTAGGTGAATCTATAAATCTTGTTAGATATGTTCTTGTGCACAATTGTGAGGGGAATGAGTCTGAGAAGATCATGCCTCGTCCAAGATCCACTGATCTCTCTCCTTGAGTTGTTTTTCTTCTGACATACGCTCTAAATTCGTTGAGGAAAATGAATGAATCAAATGTGGGGGGAGATTGGTTTTACCTTAAGTAACCAAATTCACGTCTTGCATCGCCAATTACATTCAGTTTAGTATGTTGTATTGTGATTCATTGTTGTATTTGTAGTATGAGTCGTGTTTTTAATATACTGTTGTATTGTGTTAGTTATTTTTGTGTTCAAACTTGCACTTTTAAATATGCAGTCGATCCACCAAATGTCGAGTCATTAACCGAGTTGGCTGCATATAGAGCTAAGGAATTATTCAAAAAAATAAGAAAAAGTTCCTCAAGATAGTAAAAAAATAGGAAGGAAAATTGAGTTAGGTATTCACTGAAGAGAGCTTTATGATAAAGTTCCTCACAAGTATGAAGCGCCACAGTGAGGAATATTTTCCAATCACATTTTATGTAGAGGTTGTGCTAAGGCTGATTTAATGTCCTTAATTTTGTATGAGACTGCTAATTTGATTAAGCGCTTGTAAGGGTATATATGTGTTTTCTCTAGTGTGTCAGTTGGAAGGAATTCTCCAATGATCTATCTATTTATGGTTGTTCCATGGAAACTTGTGGAATCTTGAGATCTAGGTAGGGTTTTTTTTAGATTGCTTTATGCGGTATGGTTGCCATGACCTAAGTAGAGTAATGGGGCATGCACCACTATCCTTTACGGTGGTCTCAAGAGAGAGAGAAAAAAAAACCCACGCGTCTTAACACTGCATGGTTGAAATATTTTTTATATCTTTACTCATTCATTCCCAAGATGTGCCTCCATGACGTAGGGAATTTGTGTTTAATACAATAGAGTTAAGTAAAAAAATATCTACAAATCAAGCTATTCATGAATTCATGACTCCTTTCAAATAAACAATTTGCATTCAATGCAATCAGGGTGAAGAGGTCTTAAAACCTCAGATGGTTTGGAAAGAAAAATAATAAAAGAAGAAGAAAGAAAATGAGAATAAAATACGTTTGAATAGTAACTTGATTCAAATTGGACCCTTGTAGAAGCAACTTTATAAGTCTTGGGATGAAAAAACTATTTTTGATATTTCTTAAGGTTAAATATTTTGAGTATGGACGCCATGGATCACCTTTGCGTAAAATCAACTCCTACTATCCAATTATTTCAATGTGTTGTGAAGTTAAAAGGAGAATGAGTGAGAGCTTGAATATTTTCGATTTTAGTTACGGAGATGGTCCAATATTGCAACAAGATTATAAGACTTGCATAGTGAATAATCGATTTGATTGTAAAATAGTATTTCATGTAGTTGCATAGTTGAATTGTGTTGTGTTGATTCAAAGATTTTGTCAGCTAGTGCTAGTTTCGTATGCAAATTTGGTGGATTTTATTTGATTGAGAAATACTCTTTGGTTGTGGTTTGAGATAGTTTTATTTGTTTTGGGACACGCAAAAGTATAATTTGGGAGAATTCGATAACTCCATATAGGAGTTTCACTCTAGATATAGTTATCTACCTATTTTCATGATGTTGGTGTGTATGAGTAGTAAATGCAGTCAATTATACGCTTAGAATGTGAAAAACGATATTTATGTGCTTTATTGATGGTTCCGGCATTTTTATGCATTTTTAGATATTATTTGTCAAATATAATTGCTATGTGTGGTTGTTCTTGTTTTCTTAAAAGGAAAGGATTTCAAATGGTTGTTTGGAGACATGAAACGAGCTTCGAAAGCAAGGGGAGTTCAAGAAGAATAAAGAAAAGAGAAGTTGGAAAAGTGGCACTAGTGAGTATGTACTAATCGGGTTGTACCAAAAGTTACATAAGGAAATTTGGAGCAAAGACTACACCATTAAAAAGTAGTCATCCATGGATTTTCAAAGATATAAGATTAGCCTACACCCGAGTTCATATGAGGGAGATAAGGCCCGCCCAATATTAGCTTATGAATGTGGCTGATAATTAGAAACCGGAGGGATTCAAGTGCAAATTCGGTTAAAGTACATAACAAACAGTGTACCTAACTCGATCTTGGGGAAGGTTCTTAAATATAAGTATTTTCCTCATAAACATTTTTTGGCTCCAAAGGTGGGAATCGCTCCATCTTTTTGCATGGTGAAGTATCTTGGATGGTAAGAAACTTCTTGAGCAAGGGCGAAGGTGTCTCACGGTAATTATACACTTTTCTCCCTCTAATAACTCTGTATTAGAGTTATAATTCATACACATTTTACAATCAATTTGCATGATTTCCGGGTAAATATTGCGAGATATACACTATGAACATGAAAAAAAAAATTGAATTAGAGTTTTGACGCATAATTGATAATCCATGCGTTTCTCGCATTATTTTACCTTATTTTGTCACATTTTATCGCACGAGTTTGTTTCGTGTTGTTTTGACAGGAAACTTAGCTTGGAGATCAAGTGGAGAGGAGAATACGATCTTCGGAAACATTAGAAGACTCAAGATGATGCTTGGAATTGAAGACACGATAGGAAAGAGCAAGAAGAATGAAGAAAAAGAGCTAGAACATATTCAGTCACTCGTACGAGTGCACTGTGCAATCGTACGAGCGCAAAAAGATAGCCAAAATCCAACTTTCATAAGAACCCTATCGTATGACACCTCTCAGAAAGTCGTACGGATGGGATTAGTACACTCGTATGACTGGAATTGCACTCGTACGACTGCGATGTAGGTTGCGCAGTAAATTTTTTTTAGACATATTTTTTGAATATTTTCCTTTGGAAACAATTAGAGAACGTATGCGAGACTAACAAACTATTATTAGGGCGTAACTCTCTCATAATATTCATCATTCATTCACCGTGAGAAGAAAAAGAAGGAGACGAGGAAGAACACAAAGCCACCATTGAAGCTCTAGTGTTTGATATATCTTCTTCCTACCTCTCTTAGTAAATTTTAATGGAGAAACTCTTGAGTATTGCTTATTTAGTTATGAGTAGCTAAGCAACTCTTGCTAGGCATCTCAATTTGAGAGCCTAGGGTTCATGTAAATGATGCTTTGTTTCCGGATTTGATCTTAGCTTCATGATTTAGTGATTTCATCTTTTGAATCAATTCTAGTTTCTTGTTTATGTTAGTAATCCTACTCGAGTGACACGACTAGGAGATAAATTAGGATTCAAGAACTAGGGTTTATTCAATAGCTGGTTCATGCTTAATGTTAGCTTTATTTTAATTCAATTGTTCGTGTAATGTGCGTTATTCTCAGTGTTAATGGAGTAATTAATCGGAAACATGGCTTAGTTAGCGAATGCACGATAGTGATTCTAACTAACTAGGATAAGACATGAACATCAATCCCGTATCACTGAGACTGAGAAGATACGTATTAGGATTGGATAGTGTGGGTAGATTCGGTAGGTGAGATTCAACTGTTTCGTGCAACGGTTGGCCGACAGGACCCGTTGTTGTGCATGCCGTTAGCCTACTAGAACAGATCAATAGAAACAAGAGACTGATTGGAGATTTTAGTCTACCGTGAAGTAGAATGGCCTGAGACCGATAGGAGATGGTCAGTGTTGTTACCCGGCTTAGTTAGAATATAGTTAACGAGTTGCTCAGATAATTCGGACATCGTTTACAACCCTAGGTGACCAACGAGATTTCCTAGTTCTCTCCATATATTGATTAAGAATTCTTCTTAATTCCTGTTTACTCTTATTTCTGTTTTTTATCTCAGCCACTTGTTTGGGGGTGGAAACACCACAAATTCACACAAACGTCTTCCGGTTACCTAGTAAACTACGTTAATCTGTTAATTACAAACTTGTTGCGAACTTGTCCTCGAGGGATCGACAATACGAGTACCAAAAATACTCACTCTTTACTACTTGGCCGTAAGCTTGCGTAATACGCGCTAGTAATCCGCGTCACCCTCGGAGACAGGTGGATTCCAAGCCACTAAATTTTCATGGTGATCACCCCAAACCCTGCTCAAGAGACCCCAATCAGCAAATTCATCAACCTTGACAGAACCTGGAACACCCAAATGCTTAGAAGTTTCCTTCGGGAAGTTGATGTTCAAGCGATAACAGAAATTTATATCCCTCCACACCTCTCCAGGACCGATTAGTTTGGAACTTGGAGGGGAACGCCATTTATACGGTAAGATAGTGATACAAGATGACGCACTAATTAGAAGAAGCAGCTCATAATGGTAGCAGTAATATGGATCAGTGGGGTGCCTTCTTCGCAGCTATGTGGAAGATTAAACTTCCAAAAAAGTTAATGCATTTTACTTGGAGATATTTTCTCGTTATCTTGCCTACAACTACCAATCTTTATCGAACGCAAATTCCAGTCCGTAATTTTTGTGCTTTATGTGGGGATTTAGACGAATCCGAGCTTCATTTGTCCACACAGTGCAAGCGATCAAGAAGCATTTGGACCAAAGCAGGCTTCTGACTTACTAATCGTAGAATGGAACTTGGGTTTAAGCATTGGATAGCTAACTCAATTAGCAAGTTTTATGAAAATGAGAGAAAGGTGTTTTGTTTGTACGTAGGGGATAGTTGAAATTTATGAAATGCTATTATTTTCTAACCAACGCCGAAAGGGGATGAGAAAAATAGTCCCATATATTGAGGTGAGATAGAAGAGCTCAAATCAGTGGTAGAATACATGGTTTCTGTCAATAAATCTCCTAGGATCGACAAGAAGTGGAAGGTAGCATATCACATCTTCATCAAAGTCAACTTCGATGGAGTGTACAATCCAAATACTTGTAAAGCAAGCGCATGAGTTGTTTGTAGAGATAGAAACGGCAGAATTCAAGTGGCCATGTCGATCCATGTGGCAGCTTGTTACGACGTCCGGGAAGCTGAAGCAATTTCAGTAAAGATCGGGGTCCCAGAGTCGACAGATATCAGGGTTAGAAGGTTACAGATAGAAGGTGATGCGAAGACGTTACTCGAATATTTGGATAAGTGATTCAAAGGTGGTGCCATCGAGGATCTCTCAAACTCCGCTGAGAGAACTTGGGACTTGGTCCTTCCATATTGGATAGCAGATATTATTTTTAGAATGTATTAGCATGTATCCCTTAGTTTGTTATATATTTTTCCTAACAAAATATATTAACTTAGACAAATGAGAACAAATCACGCTCTTAGTATATTTTTTGTTGGCCAATGCAAAATAACTTCACTGAAATGGAAACGAGAAGACACAATAGCAACCATCAAACACCAAACCGTTTTGTTAAAGGCTAAAAGCAACCAAAACTAAGTGCAATCACAACCTACCCAACAAACTACCAGGCCAGACCTCCAAATAGGAGGCGAAACGAAAACACATAAAGAATCATTAGATAAAGTCCACACAAACAAAAAACAGAGAAGGGCGACAAAGAACAATGACTGCCAAACACTTTTAAGCATGAACACTGAACACATTTTTGATGATAATCTTGAAGTCTTGCGAGGGATGCCAGATTTTTCGTCTAAGAACTTGATCAATTCTAAATTTTGTATGGTATTTGCTATCCATATTTTCATTCTAACACTAGTAATATATGAAAATAACATAGAATGAAAAATTACTTAATAAAATACACAGCGAAGTAAAAAAACAACAAATCACGCAGATGAAAAAATATAATCAAGAGGAATAGAAGTAACATATCACCGGAATGATCCATGTCTTGGTGTTACAATTTAGATGAAATTCTGGTTTTGAGATAATTATAGTCAAATAGATCTTGCCAACTAAATTCATTCAACTCTTATTGAATTTTTTTTATTTGAATAAATTTGTGTAATATTATATTATATCGGTGTGGTTGTATGAACAACTTTTTAAAATTTTATTATTTTATAATTTTGTCTAATATTTTTTTCGTAATATAATTAAATTTGGTGTAGTTTTTTGAAACGTTTTACGAGGGTTTCCTGTAGCTCCGAGATTTTCAGAGAGACTAGAGTTTTCTCTTCTTTGATCGACAATGGTGACGAGCTCAGATACGAAAGGCAAGAGAGAGGTTGTAGAGGAGTTCAACGAGGAGTATTTCAGAAAGGCAAGTGAGAAGTTAGGACCATGCTTGATTGGTTCGTTCGTGTTCTCGACTGGCTTCAATCCATGGTCGATGACGGAGCTATTCCGCAAGATTTGGAAGGGTGGGGAGGAGATCTCGATAAGAGAGGCAAACGAGAATAGATTCACTATTGATTTCCCAAACAATGAAGCAAGGGATGACGTCCTCATTGGAGGGCCATGGACTTTTGACGACAACCTCCTCATACTCAAACAAGGGAATGGTAATGCCAACGTGGAAAACGTGAAGTTTGAGGAGATCAATACATGGGTCCAAATAACGAATCTCCCAGTCTACCTACGGGGAGAAGATGACATTCGCAAGGCAGCAAGTAGAATTGGCAGAGTTCAAGAGGTTGATACAAGAGTCAAAACTATCGAAGGTGGAGATTATGTGAGCGCAAGGGTGACCCTAAAGATCAATGAACCATTATTTCGAGGAGGTTATTTCAAGATCATAGGTGAGAAAGTTTGCTTTGATTATCGATATGAGAGGTTTCCTAATTTTTGTGAATGGTGTAGGCGCCTTACCCATACAAGTGAAAGTTGTAAGGAAATTTCTTGAGGAACAAATGAGGAATACCAAGTCTAATTATTGTTCGTGTTTGACATTCAGGCCACCCCCTCGAAAGATACAACCCATGATGCAGGACATAGCAGAGGACCTAAGCAGCGGAAAGGCTGCGGACGTTAAAAGTCAATGTGAATCAAAATTTTCCAGTGGGCAATAAGGGGGAGAAGCTTCAACTTTCAGTAGGGTTAATTAGTTCTAATGAATACTCGGAGGAGGATATGGATCTGGAACAATAAGATTCATAAGTCGAGGTCGGTGTCTTCACCAACTCACTCGGTTATCAGAAGAAAAAAAAATGACCTGATGGAGGTGACTGAAAGTAGGGGTAAGGGGGTTGCTACACTTAATTAAAGTGTTAGTTCAAAATGCAAGGTGAGTGATACTTCCCTAATCCCAAATATGAAGGCCAAGATCGATGGAGGGAGTAGCTTTGATAGAGGAGGAAATACAGGGGGCAGGGATCATGACAGGGGGAGAGGAAGAGGACAGGGGAGTCTATTAATCAACAAGATGTTCGATGTTTCTTCGGAGGAGGATGTCGAGAAGATACCTAACATGAAAATGGCGGTGGGTAATGAGCACACCCGCCAAGCATAATACGTCTTCTAAGTTGGAATCCGATCACGTTTCTTGGGAACCCGAGCACGTTCCTGTCGCTTCGCAATCTTGTGAAGCGATACAATACTGGCTTGATTTTTCTGATTGAAACAAAATCAAGCAGCAGCGACTGAGGTGATTCATTACAAATTAGGGTATGCAAATGGTGTAGATGTTCCTAGCAGAGGTAGAAGTGGCGGTCTACCTCTTCAATGGAATGACATGTATGCAAGTTCGTAGTAATGGTTGTAACCAACGTTTTACGGATGGAACAATTAGTGATGAGGCGAATAATTTTACTGGGAGATTTACTGGGTTTTATGGTGATCCGGAAAAGGAACACATACATCATTCTTGGGAGTTGCTTAAAGGAATATCCCCACAACCAGCTTGTCTGTGGTGTGTAGTCGGTGATTTCAACGTGGTTAGAACTTTTTTGGCGAAAGAACACTACAAAAAAATCGGTTTATAACAACGAGTAAACTCGTCGTTAAAACACGAAATATCGTCATTAGAATGCCGACAAGTATTCTCGTGGTCTTTGGTGTCTGCTCGATTGCTATTTTCTTCGTTATTTGTTATCTAATTTTGTAAATATTGTGCTGTTTGCCCATTTTTTTCGTGAAAAGACAACCATAGTACTTGTCTTTATTTCTTAAAATGACAATTTTACTCGTCGTATATAGCTATTTTGCTGACTAATTGTTCGTCGAGAAGTGGTCGTCTATAAAATAATATTTTTTATAAATAAATACTAGATTCTTGAAAACAAATGAAATTTCTATTGATATCAACCGAACCCAGTGTACCAAAAATTTGTACATTTACATCAACTAAAACATAAAATCCTAACAAACTATGTATCATCCTAACCAAAACTACAAACTTAGCATTATCTACACTTGCTAGGTACGTAGTTGTGAGTAGGGAAGCTCCGATGTGAACGTGTATCGTGCATAGGAGGTGGAGGCGGCCTTGATTTCTTGCAAGCTACAAGGTCATGCAATCGTCGTGTTTGGAGTATGATTCACAAAACCTGAAGACATTCACAAACACCATATAAATTTTCTGACAAGTATGAACAAGAATTATGTTATGCAGTACAAGGTGTATGCTAAACTAAACTCATCTAGCTAGATGTTCACCCGATATACAAAATTCACATTCTTAAATATGATTCACACAGATAACAATGGACAATTTCCGGAAGAAGGCGCAACAGTGACATTGTCAAATGCAATTTTCAGCTCTCAGGGAGCCCTCATCTCAATTCAACTATACCGATAAACTTCCATAACTTCTGAGCGCATACAATGTACATATAATATTGTGCGTGCAGTGCATGAATTGTATGCATGGTCTCCACCAGGCAGGAGTCTCCACCCACACCACGCAGGGGTCTCGAGCGAGCAATATGCAGCATACAGCAATGGAAGTGTCAAACATATATAGTGAGTGTTTCACTGCGTGTTCCATGCATAGCTTCCACCTGGAAGGAGCCTCCACCCACATCACGTAGGGGCCTCGTTTACGATTTTCAAATGCGAGGAACAGTCACATGATGTAAAGTATTGCAGGGTAATTTACCTCTATTGGCGACGCAACTCGTCCTTCAACGAAATACTCTGTAAATATTTTGGAGATTTCTGGCCTTGTATTTTTTGGACATCACATAAGGCGCTAATATACTACTAGTATCAATTTTCTATAACATACAAATTGTACCTGCAACAGGTGAGTGGAAAAAAAGTCAGTATTTGTAATGTTGCCACCCGTATTTATAACCAATGAGGTGGTTCATGAACCTATACCTACAACACTAATCTCTAAACCAGCAATGATGTCTCTGAAACCACATCTTTAAACCCAGCAATGATTACTCTGAAACCAAACATTTAAACCAGCATTTATTAATCCATTAACCCCCACATCTCCATCTTCTCCTAACCCCCAGGTTCCCCACTGTGTATAAAACCAGAGCATACAGCCTTACATCCATAAAGATAATTGAAGTTTAGATTCTGGGCAAGCATGTGGATGTCAAGAGTCAGTTATGTTCTCGCCCCCTTGCGGATGCATGGAATGGTCACACAGAAGCTTCTGGAGGGGGCTAGAACAACGGATTCTACTGTCCGTTTCACTATACCTATCATCCACCTATATAGAGTTTTGATTGTGGGAAAGCACGTCAATTTCAACAATCTCTACGAGGTTAATTTCGTTATATTCTAGTTGTCTTGATGCAGCATTGTAATGCATGGAATGATCACAAAGATGTTGCTTCAGGTAGTCAGAATATAACGATGCCAACCTTTGTTTATCATAGCACCACAGCTCATCGATTTTAGATGAGTGTTAAATCGATGGAAACCTCTGTTTCTCATAGCACAACAACTCGTCTGAGAACTTCTCATCTCATCAGATGAGTAGTTGTGCTATGGGAAACAAGGGGTTGTCTAGCTACCAGTGCGCGGCCGGATAATCATCACAGATAAAGCTGCTGGATTTTATTCCTATCACTTCACATGTTTTTCTTTCTACTCACTCTAAATTTTCTCACATGCTACAACTAATGCATCCACACAGTAGTTACTCGAAAGCTATGTTAAAGAGAAACAATGTTAAAACTATTTTATGAACATTTCCACCCCTAATCAATGAGGTTCATCATTAACCTATACCTACTGACCTGCACTACTCTTTAAACCAGCAGTAATTTTGATATGAAACCAAATCTTCGAACTAGCATTTATTAAACTCAATTAATCCCCCAACCCCTCACCTGTCAATCTTTAAACTCTCAATATTCTCCTAACCCCCCAGCTTCCCAACTGTGTATAAAACCAGAGCCTACAGCCTTGTAGATTTCACTACACCTTTCATCTTCCTATATAGAGTTTTGCTTCTCTGAAAGCATGTCAATGTCAACGATCTCCACAAGGTTGATTTATTTATGTTCTGGTTGTCTTGATGCAGCATTGTGATGCATGGAATGATGATGCATGGAATGATCAAAAAGTTGTTGCATCAAGTAGTCAGAACATAACGATTCCATCCCCTGTTTATCATAGCCCAAATCCTGATCGACGGCAATTCCGTTCGGCAGCATTGTGATGCTGGAACAATCATAAAGAAGCATCCGGAGGTGGCAGCTAGCTTTTTTATGATTGTTTCTAGCATCACAATGAGATATTCAAAATCTCTTCTAGCACCACCCGGGCACGGAGAATCATCACAGATAAAGCTGGCATGGCGGTCTAAAATATATTGGGTTGCTGCGTGTATGGTTCATTTACCATATTATGCCCCAACCCATTATGTTGCTGTATTCGATGATTGATGAACCATAGTATGAAGTAACCCCATAGGTTTTGGACTTCCAACCCTGCTTTCTTGTGATGCATTTAATAACCACGAAGAAGCTGCTGGATTTTAGTGCTATTACTTCACATGTTTTTCTTTGTACTCGCTATTAATTTTGTCACATGTCACAACTAGTGCATCCAGACAGTAGTTACTCTGAAAGCTATGTTAGGCGATCATAAACAAGGTTTCCCTCCAAAATGGAATTTCAACATCAAGAATAGACTGGAGAATCATCAACTTCAAGAAATATTGGTTATAATACAAGGTTGCGCGATCATAAGACAAGGTAGTTACTCTAAAAGCTATGTTACGCTAAAAGTTATGTTGCCGATCATAAGACAAGGTTTCCCTCAAAACGGGAATATCAACATCAAGAAGAGAGTGGACTTAAAGGAAATGAAAGGGGGCACCAAAATATGTTTACCTCTGGCAAAAGTCCAAACATTGCCCACTCATCCATACTATCGATTAATGTTCTGTAACCTGGAAATGTTACCTGCAACAGGTGATAGGAAATACAGTTTAGTTTTGTTTATTCATATTACGTTGATGTGAAAATTACGGATCAACAAGATAATAGAAACAAAGTAGTTGCATGTTTAATGAGGAGGAAAAAAAAGAGAAACTGACAGCTGATTAACTATATTTAATCTCATACATCCATTCCAAAATAGTCACAGCAAATTCACTTCTCCAAGGACTCCATCAAATATTAGCCCCCAAAATCCAATTACCATGAAACCAATTCGCAAACGCCAGCGTGAAGAGGAGGAGGTCACCAGTCGTTTCACAGGGCTGCCAGGGTCCAATAAGAATGCTCCAATTTTCATCTCTGATTCATCGGATGAAGATTCAAGGAGCAAGGACTCCCCTTCAGTGAGGTTGTATAAGAAGAGGCAAACTGCAATGGAGGAAAGTCGGCGCAAAATAAAAGAGACTGAATGGAGAATCCAGTTAATTGAGCAGATGAAGATTTAAAATTATAGGTTGGTTGTGCCTCTCGAATTCTATGAAGAAATCGGTGAATCCGTTCTCCCAATCAAAAGAGATACAGGGGGCTACCAGGACAAAGCTTTCACACAAGCAGGAACCTGGCAAGGCCCCGACAGATGAACAACTCAAAGAGGACAATGCGGACTAGACTTTTATTTTCTCTAATTTTCCTTCTTATCTTTCTCTTATTCATGGTAATATATTGTTTTCTATATATGTATGGCCGGTTGTCTTTAATGGATAGTTTTCTTTAATTTGCAATTACTTGACTTATTAGTGAAATAAATTCCTTTGGTAATTCATCTGTTCATTGTCTACCTTCTGCGGGTAGCTGTGAAAGACACTTTTAGCCAGTTTGAATGCACCAAAGTGTAGTTAAAATTTTGCAAATATTATCGGCGGGTCAAAATTACATTCGCAACTCCACCCAGAATAGAGAGGTTGAACGGATAAAATAACAACTATCACACTCAATTTTTTAGGAAAACTAATATATGCGACATTACAAAGGTGTGTTTTGCCAGTCAAGAAGAGATACAGAGAGAGGCTCAGATCTGTACTCATGAAAACCAGATAAGAGATCGATGGTCACTGGCTGCAAAAAGGAATTTGGCTCGCCATGCATACCATGACACTCTATCGGCTACAGAGAGTGAATTCGGTAGATCAAAATCATCACGGCCTCTTCAGAGAGGCTCCGATCTGTACTCATTATAAACAAATAAGAGATAATCATAGCAGGCTGCAAACTAAAATTTGCCTCGCCATGCATAATACTCTGTAACAGCTTCAACGAGTGAATTCGGTAGATACATTTCATCACGGCCTCACCGTGAGCGCTAACAGTGAGAAAGAAAGGCTCAAATCAGTACTCAGTAAAGAAAATAGGTGATGATCACAGCACGCTGTAAATAATGCAACCCTTATCTGGCAGGTTACGAAACGGGTGTCAAAATAATTACCATATGCATCATTCGTAACTTTCGAAGCAGTGGATTCATTAAGACATATATATCATACTTCAATTGTACTGAAATAAAATCCATTTGAAATTCCTCCGTTCATCCTCTATCATGTACAGGGTCTCGTGAAGGCCAATTCGACCCGTTTTGCAGACACACAGCTTTGCAACGTATTAGTTAGCATTATGAGCGGGTCGAAGAGCATTCACATGCCCGTATTAGCCAGCATTATGGGGGAAATAACTAATCGAAGAAAATCCCGTAAAGTGAACAAGGCACACCTCAAATTAAACATGTTGCACAGATATCAATGGCACCCCTAATCAATGAGGTGGTTCATGAACCTATGCCTAGTAAGCTGCAATAATCTTGAAACCATGCAGCACATATTTCTCTGAAACCACATCTTTAAACCAGTATTTATCATCACTAACCACCATCCTCTTCATCTTATTACTCTCCATCTTCTTCTAACCCCACAGCCTCCCAACTGTGTATAAAACCAAAGCCTACAGCCTTGTCCATGTCTGTCAATATTCTCATAGGTCACAAGTAATGCATCCATAGAATAAATTAAAAGCTATAGACTAGTTGCCACATAAGACAAGTTTTCCCTCCAAAAGAAAATTTCAACATCAAGAAGAGATTGACTGGACTTAAAAGAAATAAAAGGGGAAATCAGAATATGCTTTATGCAGGTTCTCAAAAAATGACCAAAAAGTTAAACCTTAAGAACATCAGTCTTTGGCAGATGACTACACAGCTCATGTACATAATGTGCAAAAGTTGTGTTTTTTTTTTTGCAAACACACACACACACACACACACACACACACAAAAAAAAAACATGCATAAGTTGTGTTAAGGGCACCTCCAGTTTTTTTTTATGTTGGCAAAAAATAGGAGCCATCGAAATGTAATTATGTATTAATTGAATTAAAATATTACTTAATTCAAAATTTTAATATAATTAAATAAAAAATGAGATCAGGAGACAGTAATTTATGAAAAACAAGCAATAATATGCAGTTATTATTGCGTCAAAAAAAATAAAAAATAAAAAAATAAAACATAGCAGTTAAATTAGGAGCACCAGTTATTTCAGGATTAAACATTGAAAACATGCAGTAATTAACCTCCACTAACTACCCCACCTCTCCATCTTCTAACTCTCCATCGTCTTGTAACCCCCCACCTCATCCATTATCTTCCTGCAGTCTGAACCTGTATAAAACAAAAGCCTACAGACTTTTACCATTGACAGAGCCTTTCATCCCAAAAAAAGTTTATATTCTGCCAAGCTTGTCAATGTCAAGGGACAACACATTATCTCTAGTCAATCTGGACGATGCTCCAGGTAAAAGGGGACCATGTTGGTCCTTTAAAGAGAGAAGAGAGCAATTTGTGATCAACAATACCTGGTGCATTCCTCTCCCACTCATACCATCTCCCACAACAAACATGGCCACCATCTTGACTCACCTCAAGGCCCCAACAGCATGGATCGTGGACCAAGGGAGCCTCAACAGCCTCCTTGAACAGTTCATTTGGACATCTGTTCAAATCAATCAGATGATCACTGAAGAGGAAGCAAGGGTAGCAGGCGACATTGTTCCAGCCAAACAGGTTGTGACCGCAGATGACAGCCTGAGCTATTACCTCTGGTACATCGTCCAGTTTCCATCCGAAATTGGAGAAGCAAAGCATGTAATGATGGAGGACTACAAGGCAACCTGGATAATTGAGTATTCTGGAAACATTCGGAGAAACGCAGGGGAATACCTTCATAAGATCCTACAGAAGGGGGGCTTCTTGGCAGAAGGCGGAGATTTGATGGATGTGGTAGAGGAGGATGAGATCAGAGCAAAGGTGGAAGACCAAAGAAGAAGTGCACTAGGGGGGCTGCTGGACGGAGTGAGGGTGTCCAACTTTTCCATGAGGTTTCTTCTCTGGAATTGTAAGGATGCGGGCACTGGTGCTTTTAAAAGAAACTTCATGGCTCTGGTTGGCAGGCACAGGCCAAACATTATTTGCGTAACTGAAACCAGAATGTCTGGGGACAGGGCCAGATGCATATGCGCCTCTGTTGGCTTTCAGAGATCTTTGTAGATGATCCATATGAATTTGGTGGCGGCTTTTGGATTCTGTGGGACCCAAATGAGGTGCAGGTGGATGTCATTGTTGTGTCTCAGCAAGAGATCCATGCCTTAGTCCAGGTTTGATATGAACACCAAATCTAGTAGTTCTATAATTTTTTCAATCACATGCCTTAGCACATATATATGTACATTAATATTTATGTCTTCGACATGTGAAAATCCTAATCACTAGTTATGAATGCATGTGTGCTTCCATGAGTGCATGTTGCTAGGAACTAATGGAGCCACAAGTGAAGCTGGAGAATGGGCACAGCTCTGCCAACAAGGCTCCTCTTCCATCGCTCGTCTGCCGTTGCTTCCATTTTCTGTGTTAAATCCCTTTAATAATCATGTTTCTATTTAATGTTGAACTATAGTTTTTGAACCTCCCTCCCATGGTTTGAGGAGGGGGTTGTGCTTTGAGGTTGTAAGGGGTGGTTTTTTCCCCCTATATTAACTTGTGGTTTTATTTGACGTTTTTTATTTATGCTAGTTGTTATTTATTCCTAAAATTACCTAGTCATCTACATATATGCTGTTATTTCTTCCCCATGTATTAACTGTTATTCCCAGAAATGGACTTTATCAATGTTCATAAGTCATAACTAATTGTATAACTAATAATCTGCGTTAGCAATTTAAAGTTCTTATATGTAAAAATAAGTTTATTATTCTAGTTTCCTATCCTTGAATCATTATTCTACTGATTATTCTAATTATTCTAATTATTCTAGCAATTTAAATTTCTTATATATAATAATAAGTATTTTTTTTCCCTATTATTCTAGTAATTATTCTAATTATTCTAGTTTCTAATTGTATAAGTAATACTCTGTATTAGCAACATCACCATGAAGAACAAACACTCAACCCAACACCAAAGGATAAATCGAACAGCTTTTTCGGACCAACTATAGAAATAACAATATCCCTAATCCAAAGAGCATACCAAACACCCAAATACAACAGTACTAGTCCGAACATATGCATTCACATACGGAATTGCAGATCTATAGCACGAATCGACCTGATAAACCATGAATTAAGAAAAGAACACAACAACAGCTACTAATGTACGAGAGTTTGAGAGAAGTTACTCAAAACCGGCCGTCCTTGAAGCTAAGCCAATATCGACTTCGTAGGTTCTTGAATCAACACTCCGATGACCTTCAGGCGCAACAGTTGTCGCCGTTCCGAAGACATTCAATGGTTTCATCGGCCGGGGAGCTGAGTGAGTTGTCGAGGGAAGAGCTTCAGAGAGCTCTTGGCTTATTGATAAGGGTGGAGGAATGAGTGGGGAGCAACGGGTCCATATGGCATTTTGTTTAACTGAATCCCTTACAAATTATTTTGATTCAGTGTATTTTCCTCCCCTATATTTGGATGTAGTTGTATAACCCTCCCCTACACATATTTTCGTTAATTATACTTTCCTCCCAAAATTTCATTGTAATGCAAGTTCCCTCCCCTGTAAATGTATTTTCTTCATAACAGTTGTTTCCCGGAGTTTTAATTTCACTTTGCTTTAGAAACTGACATGAACATTTTTTATTTGGTGAACATCTGACACGAACATTGTTCGTGAAATATACAGGTTATAAGACAATTGAAATGTCGGTTCTAAATTAAGGTAAGAATCGATAATATGCTCTCATGGCCTACCGCATAACAGACCATGCATTAACTGTGGAGTTGACTACAGGTCACCTTTAACTGTAAAGTTGACCTTTTCTTTTACGTTGACTTTCTTTGTGCGAATCTACTAATATGACAAAGTGGGTAGACCAAAAGGTTTAATGTTCACAACATAGTTGACTTAGTATAACCTCAAAAACCAAGTACATAGGGTTTAGGGTTTAGGGTAGACCATCATACATTGACTGTGGAGTTGACTTATGAGCTCAATCACCTTTGTCTTTACAGTAGACCATTTCCTTTACGGTGACTTTCTTCGTGCGAACTTATCCATCTGACAAAGTGGAGACCAAAAAGTTTTCTGTTCACTACATAATTGACTTAGTATAACCTCGAAAGTCAATTTTAGGGTTTAGGGTTTAGGGTACACTGACTGTGGAGTTCACTTATGAGCTCGATCATCTAATTTGACTGTACAGTTGACATTTTCCTTTACGTGGACTTTCTTCGTGTGAACTTACTAATCTTGCAAAGTGGAGACCAAAAAGTTATTTGTTCACTTACATAGTTGACGTAGTATAACCTCAAAAAGTCAAGTATATAGGATCATTCATTGACAATGTAGTTGACTTATGAGCTCGATCACCTAATTTGACTGTACAGTTGACCTTTTCCTTTAAGTTGACTTTCTTCGTTCGAACTTACTAATCTGACAAAGTGGAGACCAAAAAGTTATCTGTTCACTACATAGTTGACGTAGTATAACCTCAAAAAGTCGAGTATTGGATCATTCATTGACAATGGAGTTGACTTACGAGCTCACGTTTTACTGTAGTTGACAGTTTCAATAACCGTTGACTTTATTCGTCCAAAACTATATATATATATAGTTGACTAAGTGGAAACCGAAATTAAAGTTGACCAATCACTTGCTTCGTAGTTGACCAAACCTTCTAGACCAACTTTCACATTAGATGTGACTTTTCGGTTTATGTTTAACCATAATTTATTTAAGCAATAATTCACAAAAAAGGTCGGCTCTATAGTAAGCAGTCGATCGGCCAGGTCCCGATTTTTATTAGGATTTTTTTTAAGGAGAACTCTATAGTTATCTCAACTTATTGCATATTTTGATGCAATTTCATCAATAATTGTATATTGGTTTGTGGAAGTTTATATTTTTTACACAAAGTTGACCAAGTTAGAATCTTGTTGGTGACATATGTGAACATTTAAGTTTTTACATAATTATAAAAAAGTTGTACGGTCCTTGAACATGATTATAAGTTAGTATATAACACACAATTAATTAGTATTTACACATAGCTAGCATTGTTTAAATATCTGTCAAAGAAAATGTTTCGGGAATACTTAAAGGCAAAAATTCAATATTACATATATAACAGCAAAAAAAAAAAGCAAAAGCTACAACAAAGATAGCAGCATCTAGCTTCTTCTGGTTACTTTGCCTTTGCCCCCCACATCTGCTGTTCTCTGGTCGACAGATTCACCCATTCCTTCGAAGATTTCCACAGGCTTAAACAATTTTGTTACCTTCAAGTAGATTGACTTTCCTTTCGCGTTCAGCTGCAGGCTTCATGCATTCCTGGGATGCAGTTAGTTTCGGTGGGTTATCCTTTTCATCCTCTGAATCATAGACGACCACTGGAGCATTCAAATACAGTGGAGGCCGTCGTGTAAGAGCACTGCTCACCTCCTCCTCTTTAAAGGTTGGGGATTGTGCTGTCGTTACTGACGCACATGCAATAATATAGTGAATTACATATATGTATATCCATATCATCAGGGTTTCTTACAGTGACAAGCACTAGTCAAGTAGCGCGCATAATGAACATCATAAAAAGCAATAATAGGCTCATATCAGTACTGCACAAGAAAAACTTGACCACTCCAGGTAAATCACAGAAAGGGGCTCAGATCAGTACTCATTAACAGGCTGCAAAATGATTTTGCCTTAAGCCATGTATATCACACTATGGGCTACAACGAGTGAATTCAATAGATCCATATCATCATCGAATCTTCAGTGAGAATGAAGAGGCTCAGATCTGTATTCATGAAAACCAGATAAGAGATCGATGATCACAGGTTGCAAAAAGATTTTGCCTTGCCATGCATATCACACTCTATCGGCTACAAAGAGTGAATTCGAACGATCCATATCATCACGGCCTCTTACAGTCAGCAAGCAGTGAGCATGGAGAACATCATAATATCATGAAGAGGCCCAAATCAGTACACATGACAACCAATATCTTCAATTAACATTTACTAATATCTTGAAAGCAACAGTTATTTCTGAGACAATGCACCTCATTCAAATTAGAATCATGAAAGATGGAGCACCTACAAATACAGCTCAACATTGATCCGTTTAAGATATCTATTATATTTCATATATTCATTTATGAGATCATTCATAACTTCCCAAGCGGTTGAAGCATTAACCCATAACATAGACTTGAAGTGAACCAAACACCATTCGTTGCTAATTCCAACATTTCTTCCTATATAGTCTACGAGTACTTGTGAAGGACATTTCAACCCGATTTGGAGGCACACAAATTAATGATTGCATCATTTTGCCAACATTAATTATTAGCTAGTCAAAATACCCTTCACAAGTACACCTAGCGACAAGGTCAAGAATTTTATGTACTGTAATTTATCTCATATATTTCTCTTATTATTATTAATTGATAATTTTCTTTTGCAATAAACTGACTTATTAATGAACTAGCAATCATTAATTAGAAATTCATCCGTTCATCCGCTGCCGAATGTCGGCACTTGCGAAGGCCACTTCGACCCGATCTTGATGCACAAATGCTTGCATTAAATTGCCAACATTATCAGCGGGTCGAAATGACCTTCGCAAGCCCCGGCATAATAGAGAGGTTGAATGGAGGAAATTCATGCACAGATGTTTGCATTAGATTGCCAACATTATGAGCGGGTCAAAATGACCTTCGCAAGACCCGACAGTATAGAGAGGTTGAACGCAGGAAATAGATAATAACAAATAAAAAACATGGAATGAACGGAGGGAAATACGGAAATGGGCTCAGATCTGTACTCGTGAAAACCCGATAACACATCCATGATCAGAGGCTGCAAAAGTATTTTGCCTCGCCATGCATATCATGACACTGTATCGGCTACAAAGTGAATTCGTACCATATCATAACGGCCTCTTCAGTGAGCATGAAGAGGATCGGATCAGTACTCATTAACAAATAAGTGATGACAACAGCAGGCTGCAAAAATAAATTTGCCTTGCCTGGCATATTACACTCTAGCACCTTCAATGAGTGAATTCGGTAGATCCATATCATCATGGCCTCTTACACAACTAAATGTTTGGACACATCAGATTATGAACTTGCAGCAATGACATAGGGTACTTAAAAACTTCATACCGTACACATAAATTGGGAGACATGCACATTTTCAGCTACCTCAGTTTCATCCACATCACATTCAACTAGCGAAATTATATATACATTAAAACACACAATCCTATCCGTATGTTGCCGCATAGATATAACATTCAGCCCATGAATACACACTTTCCAATCAGTTAACAACAACCACTTGGTTATGTGAGAAACAGTATATATATACCACATTCTACACTCAGTTAGCAGATCCGAACACAGGATTTACCCATAGTTAAAATGTTTGCAGATATCACAGTAAAATTAAAGCACATACAATTTATAAGCATGAAAGATGGAGCCCGGCCTACAAATACAGATATCACAGTAAAATTGCTCCTTTTAAGTCATAGAAATGAAAACTGCTTGTTAGATCTGAGCTCAAGCCACCATACAGACCCAAATTGAAAAGCGTATTTATAATCAATATAAACTGAGAAGCCAAATTGAGACAGAGAGACAGAGAGCGACGGACCAGTGCTGAGGACAAATGTTTGTGAAGGGTGAGGGATGGAATTTCTCTTCCTGCGCCAAAACTCCATTCTCATATTTGAACCAGCTGGTGCCTGATTGAGTCAATGAGAATGAAGAACGATCGATTAGGGAAAGGAGAAAGACGGTGGTGGCGAGAGGACCGCGGTTGTGCGGAGATAGAGAGAGAGATCTAGAGAGAGAGAGAGTCGGCGGTGGTGTCGAGTGGAAGATGATGAGTTAGCTAGGGTTCTTGATATGTGAATTCGATGTGGAGGCCGAAACGGGGAGTAATGGCGGGGAGTTGTTAGTTGGCCAGCATATAGAGGGTGAATTAATTTTTTGGTATGATTTGATTTTGCCACCAACACTTGGGGATATTTCATTTCCCTCCCCAAAATTTCTCAAAAGTTTCATTTCCCGCCCAAAAGTTTGGTCAAATTTATGTTTAGATCCATTCCCGACAAAACTGCAATTCGTTGATTATTTTTTATTTTGGATGACTAGTCGTTTCCCCACGACAAAAACACAGCAGGTCTTTAAAAATATAAAAGACGACAAGGCAGACAACTAACTGATAAAAAAGACTGTTTGTACTGCTTTTAAATACCATAATTCTGGTTTTAGGAAGGAAACTAGTCGCTGATAGCAGAATCTGTCGTAGTGGAATGAGGTTTGGATGCAAACTATAGTCAACTTTCACAGTTTTGAGTTGTTCTTAATGATCTTGATCTCACTGATTTAGGATTTTCGGGAAACCCGTTAACATGGAGTAACAACGATGATAATATCAGAGAACGCCTTGACCGAGTAGTAGCAAACACTTTGTGTATGGACAAGTTTCAGAGAGAAAGAGTTCATCATCTGTATGATCCAAATTCAGATAACTCTCCCATTTTGATGGAATTGGAATATACCACGTCTCGAGGTAAGAAGCATTTTCAGTATGAAAAAATATGGAGTACTCATAATGATTTTGAAGATCTTATCAAACAAAACTAGGTGTCTCACCCTAATAGAAGCACAAACAAGTGCTGGACACACTGGTGGGTAACTGCTCGGCTTGGGACAAGTAGGTATCGGCAGTGTTAAAAATAATTTGAGGAAACTTCGGCAACGCATTGAGCATTT
This sequence comes from Linanthus parryae, assembly GCA_023055425.1. Classification (NCBI taxonomy): domain Eukaryota; kingdom Viridiplantae; phylum Streptophyta; class Magnoliopsida; order Ericales; family Polemoniaceae; genus Linanthus; species Linanthus parryae. Next base: position 66,998,114 of record JALGPY010000007.1, on the reverse strand, counting down.
GCAAATGAGGCATCAGAATTCCGACACCTTCTAGGACTTCGAGTATGTAAATGGGGAATTTAATGATATATTGAGGCGCGAGGAATAGTGACGTCACAGAGAGCTTGTTTTGATTGGCTTAAGTACGGGGATCAAAAAACGAAACTTTTCCATCAAAAAGCAACCATTAGAAGACAAAAAAACAATATTCAGGATATCGAATACGTGAATGGAGAGAGCCATTTTCCTGCTTTGTTTACTTCTTCTAATCCTAGTCATCAGGATATGGAGACTATGTTGAGCTCTATGCACAGTCGCATTCGAACGGAGGACAAAGAGATGATGTATGCGGATTATATGGCTGAGGAAATCAAGGCAGCGTTGTTTCACATGGCTCCAGTCAAAGCCCCCGGCCCTGACGGGTTTAATGCAAGGTTCTTCCAGCAATACTGGTGCGTTGTAGGAGAGGAAGTTACGAAAAGATGTGTGATATTCTAAAAAAAGGTGTTGATATAGGAGAGTTCAACGCCACTTTAATTGACTTGATCCTGAAGAAGAAACAGCCAAGAATACCCAGTGAGTATCGTACAATTAATCTTTTCTCTGTTATTTACAAAATTGTTGTAAAATCCATTGCAAACAGATTAAAGAAATTGTTGCCAGAACTAACTGATGAAAATCAACGTGTTTTAGTTCCAGGAAGACTAATAACAGATAATGTCCTCACAGCTTTCGAGGTTACTCATTCTTTGAAAACTAGAAAGAAGGGTAAAAAGGGTTATATTGCTCTCAAAGTATACATGAGTAAAGCATACGACATCGTAGAGTGGAAGTTCCTTGATAAAGCTCTTAATCATCTTGGTTTTGGTTCTCTCTTCACAGGACAGATGATCTCATGTATCTCTTCTGTGCGATACTCGTTTATTCGCAATGGGTCGACAGCTGGCAGTGTTACCCCTGAGGTGGTCTCAGACAATGGTGTCCTCTATCCCCTTATGTGTTCCTCATTTGCAATGAATTTCTATCACGAGTTGTAACACATGCGGTTGAGGAGGGTCGGTTGGAAGGTGTAACGGCGTTGCGTGAAGGACCACTAGTCTCCCACCTATTTTTTTTATGACAATTCGTTTTTTACAGGTGCAAACATGGAGAACATCAATTTTTTCTAAAGGTTTTAGAAGGTAATGGAAAAGACATTGGAGAACAAGTCAGTCTGGAGAAATCTGTTTTGGTTCTTTCATCAGGAGTGGACACAGACACTAGAGTCTCTCTATCATCAGCCACGGGAGTTCAGGAAGTTGAGCGGTACGATAAATATGTGGTTCTTCCTACAACTATGGGACACAATACGTCTATCACTTCAACTCTCTGGTTGATAAATTGAGTGGAAACTGAAGGGATGGAAGGAGAAATCCTTATCTGTTACTGGGAAAGAGGTTCTTGTGAAAGTAGATGCTCAAACTTTGCCAACTTATCCTATGAGTTGCTTCCTCTTACCAGACGGTATTTGCGACACGTAGGAAGCTCTTATCAGGCAATTTTGGTGGTCAAAGCGCGACAAAGATAGAGGAATAAATTGGATTTCTTGGGATAAAAGGCAGCTGCCGCGCAGTAGAGGAGGATTGGGTTTCAAAAAGCTCAGAGAATTTAATCAAGCGATGTTAGCAAAATAGGCGTGGAGGATCCTTAATGCACCAGGTTCCCTTCTTGCTAGAGTTCTTAAAGCTAAATATTTTACTAATGATAATTTTTGGAGCGCAGTACCAGGTAACAACTCATATTTCGCATGGCGTAGCATTCTTCATGGGAAAAATCTTCTCAAAAGAGACATTTGGTGGAGTGTGGAGATTGTCTTTCGGCCAGCTTAGCCGACCCATTCAATCCGCAACATTGCAACTTCAAAGTAATGACTCCACACACTGTTGCAGGACCACTAATGGGAAATTTTATCACGGCTGACTGAACATTGGACACTTGAGGATTAAGACAATTTGTTTGGGATGTGGATGTCAACGCCATTCAGGCTATTCCAATCCCTACCAACTCAAGACTGGATATAATTGTGTGGCAGTTTGAAGAGAAAGGGATATACACGGTAAAGTCTGGATACAACGTGGCTACAAATATGCATGATGGAGGTACTTTCAATTCTACTCATGATTCATGGAGTTCTTTTTATGAGATGTTGTGGAAAATTCAGATTTCTAAGAAGATTCTTCACTTTATGTAGAGAAATTTCCATGGAAAATTACTAACGTGTTCTAACCTTGTGAAGAGAGGAATGTCGGTTAACAACTGATGTGCTCTTTGTGGAAGTTTCGACGAGACAAAAAAATCGTCTTTTTGCCGAGTGCAAACGCACTAGAGAGCTTTGGACAAGTATGAGTTTCTCTAAGGAGTTGCCCGTTATTTGTTTGAGTTACAGATTTTGGTTGGAAAATATTTTGGAACATGTGGATGATGAGGACAAGAAAAATTTGTATATGTTCTTATGGTAGATATGGCGCATGAGGAATGGGATTATCTTCAACGGTCAAATTCGAAACGATTTTCGTTTCTGCAAAAAGGTCGAAGCTCGCTACAAGGAACTTGCTATTAAAGCTTATTATGGCGAAGCCTCTGGGGACGTTCTTGGAGACACTGTTGCAGCCGATTCTCTAATGGGTGCTATTGGAAACAATGAAGCCCGACTTTATTTTGATGGAGGGTTCAATCACCATACCATGATAGCAAGTGGGGGGCATTATTTTCAACAACTCGGGCTCCTTTGCAGCTGCACGTTCTGCAGCAGAAGCCATAGTCGAAAGTCCAAGAGAAGCAGAAGCTTTAGCATTGAAAATGAGGATTCTTTTGGCACAATGGTTGGGGTTGAACAGTATAGCAATAGAGGAGACACAAAATCGATAATTAAGGATTTAAAGGTCCTAAGGTGGGATGCAAGCATTGGAGACTTGTCGGGAACACATGATATACTTGTAGAAATTCACCATCTACTGCAATGTTTCGAAAGTAGCTCACTCAGATGGATCGTAAGAAGTATAAATGGTGCAGCTCATTCCTCAGAAAATAGAGCTCGTGGAACTCTCTACTCTATGTAATCTTTTTCCCATCCACCGGAATGGCTAGTCCATTTTCTTTTTGACGATGTAAACACTTTTCTTGGCTGAAATTAGTGAACTTTTTACCTCAAAAAAATAAACTTTATTTTGATAGTTATAAAATTCATGATTTGATGACAAATTTAATGATTGTGGTGGAAGGGCCAATGACACAATTCTTCACATTTAATGAAATGGTGAGATGTATTGTAAAATTATTTGATGTAAACAAAAGGTGAAAATCACGGGACACTAAAAAATAATCTTTTTATCAAAATTGACGAGTGTATTTAATGGTCAATTGGGAGAGATCAAACCATTTTTCCACTAAGATTGAAATTAAAAAGAGGCAGCCCTTAACGAGCATACTTCTTCCGTTCAGTCTCTTTTTTTTCTTGCACCCATTTTGTCATTATTAACTTAGTTACTTTGATTCGGTGGTTCGGAACTTCGGATAGAAAGCGATGTAATTTTTAATAATGTTTGCATAGTGTTGTAGAGATAATTTACCAGGCAAAGGTTATAAAAAAACTGCGACGTCATGTTATTCAAATCACCCGATTAAAATAATCCAGTTCTGGTGAAAAACTTAAGGGTAAAAGACAGTTTCCACCCTCCAACTATGGAGAAAAGACACATTACCCCCTGATTTATGGAAAAAAACATTTTGCACCTTTATTAACGGATTGAGGGTGGACAGATACCACCCTTCTGTTACAATCCGTTAGTGGAGGGGTGCAAACAGACTTTTTGTGACCAATTTACCCTTACTGATTGTGGACAAATATCACATTTTTTCGTTTATTGTAATGTTCATCATGTTCTTGATGTTCTTGGTGTTCTTGAACATCACCTCTACTACCACCGAATCACCACCAACACCAACACCAACACCACCACGACCAACAACATCAGCAAGAGGGGATCCTCATAACTCAAGATTTAAAATGCAAATCTAAAAAACTACCCACGGAAAATTTACCCATCAAGCCCAAGTCACAAATTACTTTTCTCACTTTGGAATCTATGAGACAGAAGAACCAAACATCATAACAGTCCAAGAACAGTAAATAAAATATTCACTAGTACAGTAGAAAAGAATGGAAATTTACTTATCAAGCCAAAGTCACAAATTGAAAGCATGCAAATCTCAGAAACTCCAATCTCTAACTACAGTTGTAACAAAGCAAACAGACTCATCACATGAACTAAGCAAACAATTTGTTTAAAGTTAGAAAAAAAATTGTTTCTTGGTCATTTTGAGCATTGTTCATAGTTTAATTTCAGTTTAAACTCCATTTCCACTCATGTGTGGTCTCTCTCTACAGCTTTGGCGGCCTTACTGTTAGAGCTTCTTCCTCCTTCGATTCATCATGTACCAGCCGAATCAAAACCCAGATCAAGAGAGAGACGGCTTGGGATTGAAACCCAAAAAAACAATATCCAAACACAGATAAAAACAAGATTTAAACACAGACAAATCGCCACCACCAGCATCAACTCTGTCCGACCATCAAACCGCTACCACCACCGCCCAATCTCTCTCTGCGACTCCAAGCGGATCTGGTCTCTCTTCCCCTCTCCTTGCCTCTTGGTTGCAGTAATCCTAGTCTCAGCATCAATCTTAGCAGCATTCTGCGTGGTGAGACCTTCCCTTTCCTTGGAACCGATCTCTCCCTTCGTCCTTGCCTCTGAGACATCAATCTAAACCAAAAACACAAAAACCCAACTAGATTCAGAGGAAACCCACCCACAAAATCATCATCCTCGGACCCATCGGCTCCTTCTACTCCCAATCATCATCATCCTCGTCATCCAGTTTCTCTCTTCCGAAAGCGGATCCTTCGTCTCCGGCGTCTTTTCCATCGGCGGCCCCGATACAATCCACCGCGCCACTGGATTCCCCGTCGACATCGCTCTCCTACTCGTCCTCTTCCTCCTCTACAATCGCTTCTCAATCTTTGGCGGCGACGATGGTGACGACGATTAGCTCAGATCTGCAGATCAGCCTTGTTCCCTCTTTGCTTTCTTTTATTTTTTTTTCTCCCCGTACAGCATGTGGTTGGGTGGGTGGGTGGGTGGGTATAGAGTGAGAGATGGGGCTGCAGAGGAAGACAGGCGGAAGAGAAAGGGGAAACGAGTTAAGGCTAGGGTTTGGCAATGGAAGGGAGAAAAGGAAGGAAAGGGTATTTATAGCGGGTAATTTCTCAACCGTTCAGGGGTATTTTTGTCTATTTACCCACTGCGTTAGTCCTCCGTTAACTCTTAACTCTGATAAGGGTGCAAAATGTCTTTTTCCATAAATCAGGAGGCAAATTGTCTTTCATCCATAGTTGGAGGGTGGAAAATGTCTTTTACCCAAAACTTAAATGAGAAAAAAAGGAGGGAGCCAAAGCAGTGGTACAATAATTGCCCAGGAAACCTACTCGTTGTTCTCTGAAGGAGAGGCGACATTAAGGAATGGAGGTTGTTTTTATAGATTTTTTTTTTACCGAAAACAGAAGCTTTATCAGTCCACATGAAGAACTTTAGAATAAGTATGGAATGATTCGGTGAGGTGGAAAGCTGAGAAGTATCTTCAAAGTACATACTGGTATCAACTTAAAGCTGGAAAGTACCTTCAAAGTGCGGACCAACTTAAAGCTGGAAAGTAACTCCAAAGTGCAAACCAACTTGCCTTTTGGCGTATTTTAACCATTTCTGAAAGGGTAAATTTCTCTTACATCCACTCAGTTTAGAGAGATCTTCACATGGTACACCTTTTTTTTTTTTTTTTTTTTTTTTTTTTTTTTTTTACATACCACTCCGTCCCACCTTAAATGTATCATTCTGACTTTTTTTATCCGTAATTAGGTCACTTTGACCCAGTATTTTGAATCGCAAAATGATGCAATTTTTCGATAACTTTTTATGGTCTCGTAGAATAAAAGTTACTCTACAGCACTACGAAAAATTATATAAAAACTGCAAAGTTTTGCTATCTTAATCATCGGGTCAAATTGACCCAGTCAATAGTAGTAAAAGTCTAAATGGTGCAAAAGAGGTGGGACAGAGTGGTACACACCTTCTTCCACCCAAACATGTTTTCACTTGTACCCCTCTTTGTAATTCTGTCAGTTAGTAAGTGGAGTGTCACCCCAAAATCAATTTTTTTGGACAAATTTGCCCTCACAAAATTTCTCACGTTTATTGAGATCATCAACAGTTAACACCACCAAACATATCCAACAATCGAGACTTTCTCTGCAAAATTCTCTATTTTCCATATTTTGATTGTTGTAACGACTGTTCTAGGGTTTCGAGACTGAAACTGTGCGTCCGATTCCTCTGGATGTACTTTGCAACCTCTCCGACAAAAGCTAAATATAGCTTCTCTAGAAGTTGTTCGTCAGTGGCCTCTCACTCATGTGCGCATTAACCGAGAAGTAAGGCAAAATAGGTGGTTGATAACTTCTTTTTAGGAGTTATATTCGTATTAGATTCACTACCGTTTGCGTGATTTGCGATGCATTTGAGAGTGTTTTGTGTCCAAATAGAGAGAAATCTAGCATATTTGAGAGCTCAAGCATAAATGTGTAATCCAGGCATTCCGTGTGTAATTTCAAGATTTTACTATCGCATTTGATCTTCCGGTATTTGTTTCGTGTTGTGCGTTTCAGGAACCGGAGGCTCGGGAATGTGTATTAAGGTGGAATGGACTTCGGAAGAATGAGAAGGCTCAAGAACATGTTGGAGTTGAAGGGGGGTGAAGAAAAGACCAAAGAATCAAAGAAAAAGAGTGGAATTTTCCCAGACTTGTCCTAGGACCAGTAAACAGGTCTTAAGACCAGTCTACTTAGAATTCTTGGCGAAATCAGCCTGAAATCACCCGTTGCTGGTCCTAAGACCTGCTTGACGCCCAACACACGGAAATATGGGGTTTCAATGCAATTTTTAAGAACTTTTGGGCAAGAAGTGAAAGGAATCACGTACTAAACACCCTAGGGTATAACTCTATGGAGGATTCACGTTTGGGGGAGAGAAGAGACGCAAGGAGAAGGAGGACGCAAGGAAGAAGAGGAGACGAAGGCCAAGACCTCCATTGATGATCTAGGGTTTGAGTTTTCTTTCTTCTTCTTCCTCTCTTAATCTTTTTATGGAGAAACACTCTTGTTATTCTATTTGTATTCCGATTAGCTAGGATTTTGCTAGGCTTCTCTAGAGAGCCTAGGGTTATGTAGACGATTGTTCGTTCCGGATTTTAGACTTTTTTTCATGCTTATGGATGTGATTCATTGAATGGATTGCTATTGATACGGGTCAACCGTATCAGACGGGTCACCCATACTATTATCTTTATTAATTATTTAGAATTACTCGTTAATTGTTTATTTATTTAATTAATCGTTTATTTAATTAATTAGTAGAGTGGGCCGAGCCCATTAGGTCAAGGTTAGGGTTAGCTATTTTACTATTTAAAGCATTGTAATCCTTCAGTTTAGGGTATGAGATGAATGAATTATTTTGAGTTTTGATTATTTTCATTGTCTTTTCGTAGTATATTCGTAGTGTCACGAACTACTGGTAGAGATTCGTAGCCTCTCTCAAGCTACTGGTACGATACTGGGTGTATCATTGGTGCTTTCATTGTTTTCACCATCCGCTGGTGACTCATGACGAACATTGATGATTTCATCATTCTCAAAGATCCTGAAGATCTTGAAGAACTCTGCAAGCAGGTCAATCAAACAATCAGCTATCTTACGATGGCAGAGTTGGATTACCACAGAACGTGTGGATATTTCACCATGAAAGAGTTGGAGGACATCAAAGCAAGTAGGGGACGACTCCGAGTGGTGACTACTGCGGAGTTGTTGCGCATCCAGGAGCATATATATGACTCCTCCGATCCGGCGAGCAACCAGCAAGAACAACCGTCAATCAAGCCGTCAGTTCACCCACAGCAGCAAGCTTCGCTGAAATCGCCGCCGCCGGAGGAACCACAGGAGCACCAGCCTCCGCCACTGCCTCCTCCACCATTACAGGCGGTGCTGCAAACCCAGCAGATCACAGCGAACCCCCATGAACCAACCGCCGAATTTGACGCGGCTGAAGAGCAGGAGGACCACCAACCATCCTCCGGCGACCTCACAGATCCCGAGCCTCTGCGCGTACCCCCACTCAAACCACCGGATCCGCCAATTCCGCCATCGAAGCCTACAGATCCACAATCGCCAGTCGACACCGGCGACCCCAACCTAGACCTCCCGACCGCGACCAAGCAACACCCAGAACACCGCCTACCGCCGGCGACCGAGGAGAAGAGATGCAGATCAATCCCGTCGCCACCATCGCCGGTCGGGCCACCTCCAGAACCACCAACGACGTCAGACGGCCACCTCCCCGCCACCAGAAACCTCCATCACGCCACCTACGGCTTTGACCGCCTCCGATCCACCGGCGAGCTTGCCTCCTTCCCGTCCTCGCGTCCAGATGCAGAAGGTCGGCTCAGATTAGCCGACGGGCTCCAAAAGGCTCATCTTCAGCTCGATTTAGCCGACACAGGCCACTCGGCTCCGAAACGGCTCGATTTAGCCGGTATCTGGACTACGGCTCGGCTTGGGTCCGGCTTCCTTTCGGCTCCTTCTGAGCCGACGGCTCCGCCTTGGCTCCAAGTGAGCCCATCACCTATTTTCAGCCTATTTTGGAGCCGTGACGATATTTTTTCGAGCCACGGGTTCTATCCTAGGGTTTTACGACCTCCCGAATCCGTTTCCGGCCTCTATTTTTCAAGATTTGGCTTCCAAATTGCTGTTCCAAATGTCATCATTCGTCCATTTGATCCGGGCATACGCAATTATGGACTTGCTGCAGAGTTTTCACATCGCCACCTTGAGGTCAAGGTGTTTTTCGAGCACGGGGGAGTTGATACGGGTCAACCGTATCAGACGGGTCACCCATACTATTATCTTTATTAATTATTTAGAATTACTCGTTAATTGTTTATTTATTTAATTAATCGTTTATTTAATTAATTAGTAGAGTGGGCCGAGCCCATTAGGTCAAGGTTAGGGTTAGCTATTTTACTATTTAAAGCATTGTAATCCTTCAGTTTAGGGTATGAGATGAATGAATTATTTTGAGTTTTGATTATTTTCATTGTCTTTTCGTAGTATTTTCGTAGTGTCACGAACTACTGGTAGAGATTCGTAGCCTCTCTCAAGCTACTGGTACGATACTGGGTGTATCAGCTATTTTCTTGATAGTGTTAATGAGCTTAGGCTATTGAAGCGTCTATGTCATGATTTGACTATCGATGAAACTAGGGTTTACTCTTGAATCATGTTCTTGCTTAATGTTAATCTTTGTCTAGGTTATTGTTCTCGTTCTACACATAATCTTTAGTATGAATGGAGTAGCTACCCGGGCGTACTAGCTAACTAGATGAGTGCACGAAAGTGACTTAGAATAATTGTGATGAGAACTTGAACACAATCCCAAATCACCGAGACCGAAAAGGAGAAGTGTTAGGATTGGCCTTAGTGGGTAGATTCCGTAGGTTATTTCTACTGTTTCATGCAACGGTGGACCGACAGGACCCGTTCACGTGAACGTAGTTAGCCTACTAGAACGGATTGATAGACTCATGAGACCGATAGGAGATTGTAGTCAACGAAGACGTCAATTGACATGAGACCGACAGGGGATTGTCATCACTATTACCCGACTTAAATTAGAATAGAGTTAACATGTTACTTAGCTATCCGAAATTTGTCTGCAGTCCCTAGGTGATCTAGAGAGTGCCTAGTTTCTCCATCGTTGCTTCTTAAATATAAAAATACAAAAATATTAGATTAGTTTGTTATTTCAACTTTAAAACCAATCAAATCTTTCCTCCTGTTACCGTATTCAAAATTAAATAACTAATTAAATAATATCTAGTCTGTCCTCGTGGGATCGATAACTCGGGGTTGAAATAACACTCATATATTACTTGACACGATTTCTTACGTGTATACGCTAGTGCACACGTAAAGAAACACGTATTTCAACCAGGGGTTATCGATCACACGAGGACATACTTGAGATTATTTAATTAGTTATTTAGTTTAAAATACGATAACATGAGGAAAGATTTGATTGATTTTAAAATTGAAATAACAAACTAATATAATAGTTTTGTATTTTAATATTTAATAAGCAACGATGGAGGAACTAGGAAATCTCTAGATCACCTAGGGACTGCAGACGAGTTCCGAATAGCTTAGTAACTCGTTAACTCTATTCTAAGTTAAGCCGGGTAATAGCGATGACAATCTCCTGTCGGTCTCATGTCAAGTTACGTCTTGGTTGACTACAATATCCTATCGGTCTCATGAGTCTACCGATCCATTCTAGTAGGCTAACTACGTGCACGTGAACGGATCCTGTCGGTCCACCGTTGCATGAAACAATCAAAATAACATTCCGAATCTACCCATTAAGGCCAATCCAAACACTTCTCCTTTTCGGTCTCGGTGATTCGGGATTGTGTTCAAGTTCTCATCACAATTAGTCTAAGTCATTTTCGTGCACTCATCTAATTAGCTAGTACATCGGGGTAGCTACTCCATTCATACTAAAGATTACACGTAGAACGAGAACAATAACCTAGACAAAGATTAACATTAAGCAAGAACATGATTCAAGAGTAAACCCTAGTTTCATTGATAGTCAAATCGTGACCTAGACGTGTCAATAGCCTAAGCTCATTAACAATATCAAGAAAATAATAATACATTCAATGAATCACATCCATAAGCATGAAACAAAGTCTAAAATCCAGAACGAACAATCGTCTACGTAACCCTAGGCTCTCTAGAGAAGCCTAGCAAAAGTCTAGCTAATCGTAATACAAATTGCAAAACTGGAGTGTTTCTCCATAAAAAAGATTGAGACAGGAAGAAGAAGAAAGAAAACTCAAACTCTATATCATCAATGGAGCTCTTGGCCTTCGTCTCCTCTTCTTCCTTGCGTCCTCCTTCTCCTTGCGTCTCTTCTCTCCCCCAAACATGAATCCTCCATAGAGTTATGCCCTGGGGTGTTTAGTACGTGGTTACCCTTACTTCTGTCCCAAAAGTTCTTAAAAACTGCGTTGAAACCTCATATTTCTTTGGTCTTTTCTTCACCCGCCTTCAACTCCAACATGTTCTTGAGCCTTCTCGTTCTTCCGAAGTTCATTCCACCTCCAATACACAATACCGAGCCTCCGGTTCCTAAAACGCACAACACGAAACAAATACCAGAAGATCAAATGTGACTGTAAATGCTTGAAATTACACACAGAATGCCTGGATTCCACGTTTATGCTTAAAATCTCAAACATACTTGATTTCTCTCTATTTGAACATAAACACTCTCAAATGCATCGTAAATTACGCAAAATGGTAGTGAATCTAATACGAATATAACTCCTAAAAAGGAGTTATCAGTGGCCACTTGGTGGTGGTTGTTGGCGGCTACCGTTCAAGAGGAGAGAGTGATAAAGATAGAGGGATAGAGAATACGCAGATTGAGAGATGTGAAAGAGAGGAGAAGGCAAGATACACATTGAGATGAACTGAAGGTTTTCATTTTGATCATTTTTTGGGTATAGTGGCCCTATTGAGTTCCACCGTTCGTTTCTGTTTGTTAGAAGGGGTGTGTGTGAAGATTTACGAAGAAGAAGAAGACGAAGAAGAAGAAGGGGTGCGAGTGAAGATTCTCCTAAACTAACGGTGTGTGAGTGTAGATTCTCCTAAACTGACACAATTGGTTAGCTGACTTATCTAGTTGTCTTCAACAGCGGTTAAACTATACACATTAGGGCAAAGCACGAACAGGGTTGAGCGGGTGAGGGGTGTATCTCTTATTCAACCCAATAATCACGGGTTGGTCATATCGATACCCAAACCCAATCATCGACAAATCCAAACTCAATGAAGCCTTTCGACTCGAACCGGTTCGACCGGGTGTAAACAGGTCCAAAATTTTGCGAATCGTTTTCAAACTTAAGTCTATAAACATGACATATGCAGCTCCTGGGGTGAGCGTGGACCGGTTTGGCCGGATTGTGCTAAAAAATTGTGCCGGCCCGATTATGGGTTGGAGAATGTTCAAATCGAACTCACCCTATTTTTTTTATACTGAAACCAAACATAACTTATACAACTTGATTTGTGGACGGTGTATCTAACTAAAATATGTAATTTTATATGTGAAATTTAAATTGGACCGGACGAATTTTAAATGGTTTTGCTAATTCCGTAATCATGATCAATCAAAGTTAGTTTGAGTTTGTAATGTTATAATCGTAATTAATCAAGTAGCATGAACGGATGCTAAATTCGCATCGATTTGGGACAGATCGATTCGGGGCGGTGGGTTTGGGCGAATTTTGCTCACCCCAATATACATGAAGGTCATGGATCACCTGAGGGTTGATATTGCGCAACCGTTGGATTCACTGGTGGTTCGTTTCTTTATGTATTTTGAAATTTCAACTATTAAGATCATGCCTTAAAAGTGGAAAATATATGGGCCATCAGGGAATCCTTTGCATTTCATTCAATGACGGAAACATGCTACAGATGTTTGGACGTTGGAAAATGGGTGGAATACGAAAAAGAAAAGAAAAGAAAATTATTGAATCTGCGTTCTTTTTTTATTTTATTATTTTTTGGAAATGAAAGAAAATAGAAAGAAAAGAATAGAAAAATAAAATATATGAAATAGTTTTAGGAAGAAAACGACAAAGCTTAACACAACCCAGACTACCAGAAAATTGCACGGGTTTGCATCTCATGAGTCATGACCGATTTGGACGACGGCGGTCACAGAAAAAACAGCTAAAAACGATCAAATTGAACTAAAATAAGAAATTAAAAAGTAACTGATTATAACTATAACGAACTCTAGCTGAAATATTGAGAGTAGAGATTCCTTTTCCTCCACTCTGGGTTCTATACGTAGAATCAGAGTTTCATACAAGAAACATATGGCCCTGTTTGGTTCTTGAAAAATGAAAAGAAAAGGGATAGGAAAAGAAAGAAAAAAGAATAATAAAAACAATTTTCTTTCTTCTTTTTTGGTGATTCTTGCAAAAATAATACAACGATTTTCTTTTACATGTTTGGTTACTGTGAACTTGAGAAAGGAAAAGAAAAATGGAAATCCAACTTATTGGACATACAAACCATTGAAACTACTCCTATCCAAATCAGTTGACTATGTAACTATGGGCTAACAAAACTCATAATCTAGCAAATTCATGTCCAGATTAATAGATTATTACACCACTTCAAAGTTCCAAAAATGAAATAGCAAAATGTTCCACCACTTCAAAGTTTCAAAAATAAAATAGCGAATTGAATCGATAAGCACAAGTCCAGAACCGTTCAACTAGCGAAAAACAAAGCAGTAGCAAACTAGCAGTGGCAAACTTTGACCAGCAGCTAGACTTCGTGTCAAAATCGAGCAAAAATCTGCATTAGAACAAACAACTTCTAGGCCAGAGCAGCAGCATTCAGCTACGGCTACAGGATCTGAAGATTATGTTCGGTCGACTTCAACATTATCAATTGAAGATGAAACCGCTAAGTGTGTGTTTGGTGTCACCTCCGGAAAGTTTCTTGGTTTCTGACCATGCCAATGTTGAAGCTATTTTAAGGATGCCGGAGCCTCAAACCCTCCACGGCCTTAAGAGTCTACAAGGGCGACTTGCGTACCTCCGACAATTAATTTTAAACTTAGCCGGGAGATGTGAACTATTCAATCCACTCATGAAGAAGGGTGTACCGTTCGAGTGGGATGAAGCTTGCTAAAGTGCTTTCAATAGCATCAAAGCTTACTTGATGAAGCCTCATGTGTTGGCAGCCCCTATCCCAGGAAAACATTTGATCCTCTACATTACCCGCCCAAGAAGGATCCGTTGGAGCCCTAATTGCCTGGGAAAATCCCGAAGGGAAAGAGAATGCTTTGTACTAACTAAGTAGAATGATGACTCAATGCGAACTCAACTGTTCTCCAATAGAAAATACGTGTTTAGCCTTGGTGTACGAAATTCAAAATCGCGGCATTACTTTCAAGCTCATACAGTGCACGTGGTCTCCGAAGCTAATCCAGTCAAGCTCATAATGTCAAAATTATTTTGTCTGACCGACTCACAAGATGGTCCCTACTGCTACAGGGATTTGAGAACATCTATGTTCTAGAATTGGTCTGATAGTCAACAAACATGAGCAACCAGGCATTGGGTTATCAACTTCACCTACTGTAGCTTAAGGTACTCAGAACCTTTACCTATTTCTCAAGACTTCATTTGGCCAGGCCCATCTCCATCTAATGTGAAGGGCAAGAAGGATCTAATCATAACTAGATCCACAACATGAATCTACGCGGAATAACCATGTGTACCTTTTCTTCCTAAGCTCCTAGCGCAGCGGATTGATCTTGTTGTTGTTGTTGCTTGCTTTCACGTGCCTTCGCCTTGATCTTGCTCCCACCGATCTAGTGTGAATCTCGAGGATGAACACTTTGATCCACCCCACGTACCACCTCCTTGGATGTCGTTGGAGAGAGACTATAGTTCTCTACAACTTGAGAGTGAATCTAGACAGAGTAACTTTACTGTGTAGAATAGCATTATAATATGTAGGAGGCTACCTATTTATATAGGCAAAACTTCTCCTAGGTTTGCAACTTAACCCCTAGGTTTTGAGCCTTAGCTACTAACCCCTCTAGGTTTGTGCATTAGTGCAACTAACCCCATAAGGTTATGATAATTGCATTGGGCACCCCACATGGGCGCACCAATTGCTAACATCTCCCACTCGCACAGTGGGGTTGCACAAGCTGTCCAGTTTCTAGTCTCTATCAATCTCCAACTATTTATCATCTACAAAAGAGTATCGTTGTGGCCGTGGCCTGTGACCGGTGAGAGTACCTGCATTTCGGGAGATCCGTACACCAAACTCGTATAGCTAGCATGGGAAGGCACCCTCTCGGGAGATCCGCACACCAAATTCGTATAGCCAGCGCAGGAAGGCACCTTTAAGAAGATAACAGTAATAATGCTCTCTGTAACTCTCGTATTTCCCAGATTCCTCCAATTGTCATCTCGTGGATCATGAGCAACTGCCTTGTCCCGAAGGCCATGCTCCAATGAGTCCACATTTCCTTTATATTTTCATATCCTACATGATCGCACAAGATCTTGCAGGTGGGCCCAATGAAGATAATAAAGAGCGATGCAATGAGAATCTTTCCTTACATACATGTGTCACTCAAATTCGGCGCAGCTGCTTTCCCAGCAGTGTACGGAGGGCCGAATCATCCATAGCCGTAAGGTGTCACGACAAAGTAGCACACCGACCTGTCTCCTCATGACACAAATGTAAGTACAAAGAGTATACAGTGTCAATCACCTTCATATGATCGACGAGGCTCAGACGATGAGGAATCCCAGGAACTAATTCTACTTATAACCTCATGGTCACTCATAAGCACGCGTTATTCTGGGGGAATATGCGCCATAGTGTTTACACTCTGATCAGAGCGCATGTCTTATCCTGCAAAGGACCACTATGCAGATGTCAATCCGATAGCCCTTATGGCCACCATCCCGAGTACTGCGATGTCACACTATTGTGAACAGTAATCAGTTCTCGCATCTGGCTTTCTCTACGCAGATTATACATGATTCGGTGTACTAATCATGTTCGATTGGCCATAACCAGTCTCACCTTGGAACTTATTTCCAATGCGACAATTGAGTCTGTCTGACAGGCTACTAGCTCTACTGATAGACATCTAGCTCTTATCATAGGCCATATGCTCGTATGATAGGCATCTCATATCATATCGTAGGCTTTCAGCGCTTATCGGGATTCTGCCTCATCTTCCACCACACCCAGACATATCCAAGATATTGCGAAGGCAGTGGCTCGTGTGAGTGAGCTGACCTAGTATCTGTGTGACATGCTCTAAGCTAGTACAGGAAATGCAACATATCATACATGTATCAAAACAACATGCAGCATAAATAACAAATCCATTCCTAATATCCAATCAATCAATGTCTCAATCGTCTTATTCAGTCTAAAAAACCTAGTTCCATTTGCCTAACCCTATATTCCTAGTATGACCAATGAAAGTAGCCTTAAGAAGAGGCTTGGTTATAAGATCAGCTAACATCTGATTCGTAGGAATATGCTCTAGAGTAACATCTCCTTTAGCTACTACTTACCTAATGAAGTGGTACTTTATCTCAATATGCTTGGACTTGCTGTGGTATTTCGGATCGTTAGCACAAGCTATGGCCGACATACTATCACAACGAAGCGTTACTGGTCTTGGTTCGTCAACCGCTCCTAAGCTGACCAGAAATCTCTTCAGCCAAACACTCTCCTGAGCTGCCACGGAGCAGGCAACGTATTCAGCTTCCATGGTTGATAAGGCAGTGCAAGTCTTCTTGCTACTGTTCCACGTGATGGCTCCTCCACCCAGCATGAAGACGTAGCCTGAGGTCGATTTACGTGCGTCTAGGTCCCCACCCCAGTCAGCATCACTGTAGCCAATGAGCCTTAGCTCAGAGCCTCGATAGCTTAGCACGTAATCCTTTGTACCCTTGAGATATTGGAGAATCCTCTTAACAGCCTTCCAGTGTCCAACCCTGGGATTAGACTGATATCTTCTAACTAAACCGACAACATGACATATGTCGGGCCTTGTACACATCATTGCGCACATTAAACTTCCGACATCACTTGCATTGGGTACTCTGGCCATCCGGTCTTTCTCGTGTTGGGTCTTGGGACACATTTCTAGGCTGAGTTTCTCGCCATGTGCAATGGGAGTCTCGAATGGTTTGGAGTCACGCATCTGGAACCGTTCAAGTATCTTCTTGATGTATGTCTCTTGAGACAAGCCAAGAAGCCTCTTAGAACGATTTCTTAGATCTTTATACCAAGGATGTAACTCGCTTCTCCAATATCCGTCATCGAAAAACGAGAGGATAACCACCCTTTGGTCGTTCCGAGCATTCCCTTATCTTTGATGGCTAGTAGTATGTCATCTACATATAATGACAGTATCATGAACTTCTTTACGGAACGTTTGACATACACACAATGGTCCTCATAAACCATTGTGAAGCCATATGCCACAATGTATTGATGAAACTTTAAATACCACCGTCTTGAGGACTGCTTAAGCCCATATATGGACTTAATCAGTTTGCACACTTTGTGCTTATGACATTTCTTCTCGAAACCTTCCGGTTGAGCCATGTAGATCTCCTCATCTAGTTCTCCATTAAGAAATGCAGTCTTAACATCCATCTGATGTAGTTCCAAGTCCATGCTAGCCACTATTGCAAGTATGAGGCGAAAGGAGGCTATTCTCACAACTCGCGAGAATGCCTCCTTGTAATCCACCCCCTGTTGTTGGGTGTAGCCTTTCGCCACTAGCTGGGCCTTATGCCTCTCAACGCTTTTGTCTTCCTTACTTATGCCCTTGAAAACCCACTTGTTTCCAATGGCCCTACGTCTAGGAGGCAAGTCAACTAAATCCCAAACATGATTGGTTTTCATTGACTCTAGTTCTACTTGTAAAGCAATGTTCCATTCTTTCTTGTCAGGTGATGAGAGAGCTTCGGAAAATGTTCTAGGTTCATCATCTTCTTGCATGGTGACCATCATGGCCTCCCCTTCGATGCCAAATCGTCGACGGGGTACGCTCCCACGAGTGCTCCTATGCAAGGAGGGTTCTTCTTCAGCATCATCATCATATATGATGGGCTGCTCACTGGGCAAGTCACTCCCACTGTTCTGGTGATCCATAGGGACTATTCCCTGTAGGTCTGTGGGGAACTGAGTGTCATCCAGTGGTTCCTATTCTTCGTAGAGAATATCATCTCTACGTGCTTCTCCTTGACTAGGAAAATCTCTTTCGAGAAATTCAACGTCTCGCGATTCCATCTCTGTTAGACTACCATCCGTCTGTTGCGCTATGAATACATAACCCTTCGAGTGCTCTGAGTAACGTATGAAGATGCACTTCTTTCCTCTAGCACCCAATATCCCATGAACATGGGAGACGTTACGTACATAGGGGGCCGACCCCCATGGCCTAAGGTGACCCAATTCGGGTTGTCTTTTGGTCCACATCTCGTAAGGGGTTGTGGCTACAGACTTGGTGGGCACACGGTTCAGTATGTATGTGGCAGTCATCAATGCATCTCCCCAATAGGAGATTGGCAGATTCACATTTGCCATCATACTACGGACCATCTCTAAGAGTGTTCTATTCCTTCTTTCCGCTACACCATTTTTCTGCGGTGTGAAGGGAATATTCAACTGCCTCACTATTCCTTTAGTCTCACAGAGCTCTTTGAATTGCTCAGATAGATATTCACGTCCTGGGTCTGTCCTAAGAGCCTTAACTCTTTTGTCCAGTTGGTTCTCTACCTCTTGTAGGAATTTTCTGAAGCACCCTAGCGCTTTAGAATTATGTGCCATTAATTACACATAACCAAAACGAGTGTGATCATCTATGAATGTGATGAAATAACGAGCACCATGTCTAGCTCTAACATTTAATGGACCGCAAACATTTGAATGAATAAGTTGTAAAGGCTCAGTAGCCCTTACTGCTTTACCGAATGGTTTGCGTTTAGCTTTTCCTGCAAGGTAAGACTCACATATAGGTAATGATATCTTGGGCATGTCTCCAAGTAGGCCTGCCTTTCCTATGCATCCTGTTCTGTCCTATATGTCCCAATCTAGCATGCCATCTAGTGGCATCATCATAACTAGAAGATGTAA
Source organism: Linanthus parryae (assembly GCA_023055425.1). Taxonomy (NCBI): domain Eukaryota; kingdom Viridiplantae; phylum Streptophyta; class Magnoliopsida; order Ericales; family Polemoniaceae; genus Linanthus; species Linanthus parryae. The sequence continues at coordinate 66,979,216 of JALGPY010000007.1, read as the reverse complement.
TGAATGAACGAGAATCATGAACACCATCAATGCTAGAACCACCAATGTCTAAATAAAACAAACCACGAGAAATGTATCCAGTACCAAAACATGAGTTGCCAGAAAACAATTTGACAAAACCACCCTAAAAAACAAGTCTAAAATCCAAATCCAAAAGTCTAGAAACTGAAACTATGTTTTTGCGTGCATCAGGAGCGTATAAAACGTCATGAAGAACAAGTGTCTTAACAGAATTCATCTTCAGCTGATATGTGCCAATGCCCACCTCATGAACGAAAGATTTGTTCCCCATGTACACTCTTCTACTGCCCTTTAGTACTCGCCTATAATCCGTGAACACGTCTCGATCACATGCTAGGTGGTCACTCGCACCTGAATCCAAAACCCACACATTAGGGGAATCAGAAATAAATACTTGACTTGTAACATAACAATCAGAGTTTGGATTATAGTTTACCTTTGGATTGCGCAATCATGAGTAAGGTGGCCATATGCCTGGAAGTTATAGCACATAACTTGTCTCATATCCCTTTTGGATTTCTTCCACACTTGGCGATTACTGATCTTGTGGAATGGGCCCAAGTGACCTCCATTTCTGCGCTCCACGATGACTTCCTTACCCTTTGGCACACTTTCCATGGGAGGGCTCTCTACCTTTGGTGATGGATTAGAAGTTCTGGCATATTCTAGTCTCTTTTCCTCGAACAACAAATATTGCTTCGCATCATCAAATGTCTTTATGTCATCTGAACTTTGCAACACCTTTCTCACGGAATCCCATGATTCTGGTAGAGATGTTTTCACATCCTTTAGCTGTCTCTCATCAGGTACATCATGTCCAAAAGTTATAAGTTCAGTAATATAGAATGATAAGGTCCTTAGGTGCGTATCCATAGGGACTTTATCATCCTTCACCGTAGTGGTGAGCATCATTCATATACATGACTTTTGGAAGTTGTCTACAGTTCCGTACAGTGCTAGGATGTCTTCCCAGAGCTTATTTGCATAACCAATTTCAATTGGCTCTAGGAGATCAGTCCTCACGAGATCCATCAATTCTATAGATGCTTTCTTGTCATCAACATCCCATTTCTGGTAAGCCTCAAGATCACGTCTATATGCGTCAGTTGGGCCGCCCAGTGGTACCCACGGCTCCATTTTTGCCATATGCAAATGGTCAGACATACCTAGCTCAATCATGCGACATATCGCACTTCTGTACCATGCACGAAAGTTGTCTCGTTTTTGAATTATAGCAGATTTAGGGAAAAGGTTGGTGTTCATCATGAATGAAAAAATGAGACAAAGTGGATATTAGTTACTAGCTTTGTTTAGCTCCTAAATAACATGTGACATCGATTAAAACTTAATATTTCCTCACAAGGACTCCACCAAAACTTAGCGTATATCCTAGGAATCAAATATCATCACTTGTAATTTATTATCAATTTTAATCATGTCCTCATGTGAGCTCTTTTTTTGTAGTTCTTTAGCATGCGAGGTTACACATATATATCCAATCACACGCAGTTATAACATAAAACAAGCATAAGCATAAATAAATATGGAATGGATATGGCCCCTAAGGTGCACTCCCACTATTGAGAGTACTTCTTGAGCATGTCTTGAACTTCGTCTCATGCCATCTCGCCTATCTTGAGGACTCCAAGCTTGAGGCTCCTTAGACCATCTATTTTCTCCTTGCACCTTGCGCCATAGCTTTTGGTTTGGCCATCTCTCTTGAAGCTTCTATCTTCAATATCTACTATCTATCTTATTTCCAATATGAAGGAAACTCATAGAGGCGATTGGATGAGAAGAGAAGACACTAGAGTATATAGAGAGGCACGCAGGCCGTATTTTGATTACATATTCAAAAACAAAACCAAAAACAAATATAAAAAAATCTATGCCACATCCATGCACCAAACACATCCTTTCAACCCACAACAGCATGTATAATGATAAAATAAACATACTGAAATTTATGGAAAGTTTCAGAATTAAACTCTAATTACTGGAAATTAAAAAGCAATAATCTAATCAACTAAAAAGATCGAAAATTGCTCCCTCCCATTTAGGGTCTCACCACCAATGGTATAACGTAGGAAAAAATGACCTAAGTCTCCAAAAAAAATTTAGGCTCAAAACAGTGTGTTTAAGGTCATCAAACTGCCTCGGGAAGTGTGCTAAACACTATTTAATTAATCTGGAAATTACTAAAATTTTCCGTTCGCTCCAAAATTATGAAAAAATATCCAAAAAATAGGAAATTCAATTTGGATTACCTAAGAAAAAACCGGACAAAAAATGATAGCGGGAAGAGGCCGCACGCGCCGCCGCGCGTGGGCGCGTCCGCCTCCGTCATGCGCTGACGTCGGCCATGTGCCACGTCAGCACCTATGTTGACGTCAGCTGCAGCTGACAAGTTGATTTCCACGTCATCACCATGTCAGCCTTCTACTGACGTGGCACCGCCACGTCATCTTCCGCATCAGCCCTAGCCACGTCAGCATCCGTCGCCGGGCCTTTGGCATGTGGCCGCGCGTGGAGGCGTCGTCGGTGGCCCTTGAAGCCCACGCGCCGCCTTCTCGTGAAAAGTGCTTTGGACACCTCATAACGCTCATGCCTTGCCTATTCCTGAAACAACTGTTTCAAGTGTATGGTCATACGAAAGGCCTCCATGTTCTCATTTTGCTTCTGAAGCTGAGATGTCATGGTGCAGAGCATGAGGCAAGTCACATAATTAGAATCATCTATATGTTTCTGATGTGCTCTTATTTCAGCTAGAACAGACTCATCGTGGGGTGGGTCTGGAATAGGAGTGTCCAAGACGTACAACTTCTTTTCTTGCTTAAGGAAAATCCTTAAGTTTCTGTACCAGTCAAGGAAATTCGTTCCAAACAGTTTGTCCTTTTCATGGACAGATCGCAGGGATGAAGTCGATGTGTTATTGTTTGCCAACGAGAAATATGCAATTTTAGTATTTTAAACAAATTAACTATATTTAATAATGGTTAGATCATCAAATATAACTCCCACAATTTTTCTCGGATTTGTAGCCCTCACCATTAATGCGGAAAATATCATGTATATTTTCTAGTAGGTCCAAGATCCATGTTTCACTTTCTTCTTGAGTTTGCTTTGGCAAGTCACCCAAGAATTGGTTACTTTAGGTAGGAACCATTAAAATTGCATCCTATGCAACTCTTAGTCCAATTAGGCGAATAACGTATTATTCTTTATCCTTTAGATAAAACATAATTGTCATGGCTCTACGTTCATCAATCGAATTGATATTACCCAGTTGCGTCCAACCTCTTGCTATAACATAAACATTACTAGCTTGTGTCGTCCGCAACACATCATAGTGAATTAAAATGCCTTGCTTTGGCAAGCCCAAATTTAATAGAACCTGATCATGAAGGGTGTTTAGACAAGAGAAGGAAAAACGCAATATTTTATTTGAGGGATTTTAATAGTCATTATTTGTTTGACTGATCATATCAACATGATCTACTTATTTGGATTGGGCATTCCACAATAAAATACCATCTTTGTTTATCATTATCTTTTTGACGTGTTGCAAGTATCGCCATACATAAAAAGTTAAATAATCAGACATAAATAATAAACATCCACTAAAGAAACATAATGTGGCATGGATATGGCCCCTAGACTAAGATATTACCAAGTCAATGATAATATCTATTTGCCCTAAAGTGACAAGCTCATCTCCATGTGCTCCACCATAGCCACACGCCTAGGGTTGGGAGTCTTCATCGTCCTTGTGTCTTCTTGGTTCTCCGGTCTTCTTTTCCATGCGCTTGACTATCATCTAAAATATTTCTAATTCTAGGCTAACATCTAGAATAAAGAAATAAATGAAGCCTCACATGTTGAGGAAGATGATCAGCTCGCATGCCGTAAAATTAACTAACTATTACATTAATTTAATCACCTCGCATGCCGTAAACCAAACCACAACAAACACAAAACATCCACAATCTAGGCCATATCCATCCACCATACAACAAAGCACATAATACAGTTAAAACCAATTTTTAACGTGCTTGTTTAATTTTAGTTAAAATTTGGTAATTAGGATTACAACAGTCCAAGGGGTCCAACCCAAGCATAGGCCAAACCCCATGGTGACCCGCGGCCTTGCTTGGCGTGCAAGGAAGAGGGTGGGAGGACGGGTGGGGTTTTGGCCCTAGTCTCCTTCCCCTTCCTTCCTTGTTGCCCAAGCTTGGTTGTTCCCATAATTGAAAAACCCCCTTTCAAATTATGTGCCCATGAACCCTAATCTTCAAGAACCCAATTATTCACATCCTATGTGATCAAACTTACTAATTTACACATCCAATGTTTAATTAGATCTTGTTAATGTTAAATCTAATTCAATTTGCATCTACTATGCCAATTAATTTCAGTTTCGCACAATATAAATATAACGGTGTATGAACTGAAATCGTAACACATGAAATCATGTTATGCACTACGAAATGTGGCTCTGATACCACTGTTGGGTTTTGATGTAGGTAACGCAGAGGAATAACAAAACAATTCCTACTCAAAGCCCACCAAGGATCACAGAAAGATACATTCATAACATGATGAAGGACAGAGAAGATGTGTACCTTTTTGGTTTTGGAGATCACAGGAAGAATAATGTCCTCGTCTCTACGGTTGATCCACGTCTAAAGGTGAGATGTAGATCTTTCTTCACAAGTGCTAGCTTGGACCGGAGGAAGAGGGAAGAAGGAATCAAGCAACGAGGAACAAAGAGAGGACCAGCCCTCTCTTTGAGGCCGACGGGTAGGGACGGACGGCTAGGGGCTTCGGCCTCTAGCTTATCTTGCTCTCTCTCTTGCTTTCTCTCCCACTCACTTATGTTATGAGCATTAGTTGTGGGAAGTAAGCTAGAGCATCCTTTATATAGTCCAACAACTCCTTTTTGACTAAGTAAAGGCCCTTCCTAATCCTACATGAATAAGGATTAGTCCCTTCCTTGAATATTAGTCCTACTAAGTTTGCAAGGTGTTGAAAAGTGATCCTTCTAATTAATTAATCATATTAATTAATCCCAAATCTAGTTCAACCCTATTAGACGTGTGACCCCATAGGTTTCTACTAATTGGTAGTAACTTATTACTAACGTGGAGCGGTGTCTAGCAACACATCCATGCCACCAAATTAATAGAAATAAGTCAGTGATCCCGACAAACCTTTGTGCCCAATATCACATATTGTATTTATCCCTTTGTCTCTATATCCGGATTAGACACGAGACATAATAGTCACACTCGTATATCCCATCCATTGTTTCTCGATCCTGGGAATATTCTTATGCATGCAGATAACATCAATATCTCCATATTGATTTATCTGAGTCTAGCCAGACATTTAATAAGCACCATCCCTCGAGTGGCCATGGATATTTACCCCCATTATGTGGGAGGGACAAATCCTCTCTACATCACTACGATCTCTAAGCTTGCTTCCTATCATGCCCGATAGCTATCTTTTTGGTTGCCCGGTTAAGGCGCAACGTTGGATAACATCAAAGCATGATATTCCACAACTAGAGCATATAGTGACTTCAAGTCCAATGATTACAATATAATTGGCACTACGAGAAGCGATTGTAACTTTAACATAAACTAATGTATCCTTCTCGTCGTGGGTCACTCCAGTATGCCATTACTCCTAATGCATACCCATGTGTTAGACTTGATATCTCCATATCAATCTACACACATACTAGTCTACATTTGATTGTCCTGTTAACCAATATAATGGACTAGGGATATTTAAGATAAACAACACATTGTATCTAAGGACTTCATTATATTAAATATCAATATAATTAATAAATGACTATTCTAGCCAAACATCATTCATACTAAATATAGATTGCCTCTAAGGAACCTATTCCAACAGCAATCACACACGAAACTAAGCATATCTGTTAAGATAGCATCAAAACTAAGCCAATCTGTTAAGATAGCACCAAAACTAAGCCTATCTGTTTAGATAGCAATCATACGCGAAACTAAGCCTATCTGTTTAGATAGCAGTTTTCTTTATAGAGATGACGCACGAGTTTTATATCTATCGGTCAAGATAAAGTCATTCACACTCGACCTTACTTTTTTAAAATACTAAGCAATGCATAATGCCTTAGTTTGTCTGAATGGCAACAGACTTAAGCCTAGTTTTTGAAATAGCGTAGATATGCGAAGCAAAAGCAAAGACAAAAGATCACAGCTGCAATCAAGATGAGGATGCCAAATCCGTACATTTAATCATTATTTCAGTCGCAAACAATTACGATGATAAGCTACTAGTCATCAAGAAAGCCTTTTAAGATAGAATCATTAGCTTCCAGCCTTAAAAATTTTACAGACAACTGATCCAAGCAATCCTTGTTGTTCTTATGATGCTTCACTGCCTCCTCGAACTATGTGATGCCTTTTTCAAGCATCTCCTTGCGCGCCTTAAGTTCAAATTTCTCATTTTTATAATTGGTATAACCAAACTTGAGTTGTGCAGAATTGTTAACCTTGATTAGCCTCTGTATAAGGAATTCAAGGTTCAGCCTACCTGCTGCAACCTGTTGAAGGCCATACGCACTTGAAAGAAGACATTGAGCACTAGCAATAGAAGTGCTTGCCGGAGTTGTGTTTCTTATTCTTTCCAACATAATGGCCACCTCCTTAAGGAGATCTTCCCTATCTCTGTGTGCCAACTCAAGAACTCTCGCGAATACTGTCGGATACGATATGCGCACCTTCATGAGCTATTCTAGGCAAGTCTGATCTATGCCTGCATATACAAAAGAAAAAAAAGTACTCAGTGGTGACATGACATCACAAGTTGGGCAAAACGTTTGAATGGAAGTTGTCTTACCAGTTCCCTCAACAATTTGCTGAAGTAAGGCAATTGGAGTCACTGTTTGGCTACTAGAAGAGGTTGCTTCAGCTAACCTCTGGTCTTCCAGAGCTTCACGCGCAAACTACTCCTCGGGAATTGCGTAGTTCCTTTCAGAGACAACTGGCTCAGCAACTTGCGAACCCCACATTCCCAAGGATTTTGTGGCATCAGAGCCTCATCTTCGACTACTGTTGAAGTCGATAATCCCAAGTATAGGATATCACTACAAGTAGTACCCGAGTAAGAACGGGGTCGATTTCCACAAGGATTGGGAAAGAGATTAAACACTCTAAGCTAACTAGTAAACTACTAAGCAACTAACTAAATTGACAAAACGAGTTTCTCAAAGGCTTTAGAGCTAGCCAAGCTTTGAATCCACCACTCAAGTGATGGAGCAAGAGTTGTTGATATTGCTAGAGCAAATAACTAAGAAAGAAAACAACTACTAACACTATTACTAGAATGATTCAAACGAGTTTGTCAATAAGAGAGTAAGTTGGGTCAATCGATTCCAATAGAGGCCTTGTGTGTGAGCATCAACACCCAAAGTTTATGTCAAAGAAAAGCATGGATTATATAGTAAGAGGATTTGACTAGCTCTTGTATTCAAGAATGAAATGCAAAATCAAGTTATGTCAAGCATCTTTCATATGTAAACGAGAGCGTTTCCATATGAAAGATCAAGCCACAATTCGGATTTGATATTCAACACTTGAATACTACGAATTCGACATCCAACTTATAAGACTAGAGAAAAAATTGAATTTATCACACACAAGTCATCTATCTTCATCAATCAACCCAAAAAGTAGGTTAGTTGTTCATATTCAAGAGCAAGACACAAGAATCAAGAGAATTCATAAAAATAGTCATTATATTCAAGCTCAAATACTCTTCAATTCAACCAAATAACACCAACTTGCTACCAAATGATGAACAAACTACTAGTATTTGATTCAAACTATACTTTAACCAATCTAAAGCAGCTAACAACCCAAAAAATTCAAAACTAACAGCAGCTAAATCACAAGTTACTGCTGCTGCAATCACAGTCCGAGAACAGTGACCAAAAACAGTGCTCAAAACAGAGCAAATTGAACGCAGATTGAAACCAGACCTAGCCCACTCTCCCTTGGTTTTTGCTGGCTCCGTGATAGCTCGGGACGCGCTCGGAATCACCAGAACGAACCCAGAAACCGGCCATGTACCGAGAGAGAAGAGAGAGAAGCAGCGTTTCGGCTAAGCCTTGAGCGTGGGTCGTCCTCCTCTTCTTCTTCTTTCTATTCATCTTATATAGGCAATGAGGGAGGGTTTCGTAGCCTCCAAGGATTGAATCTCAGCTCTTTATTTGGTCCAATTTCATCTCTAACGTTGATTTGAGGTTGCTCTTCATGAACCCTAGAAATTGAGCGTTTCTTCTAGAAGCATTCTTGGGCCGAATTGAGACTTGGGCTGGGTAGAGCTCGGTCTAGGGAGAAGATTGGGATTTTTCTCGTGAGATTTGGTGAAGAAACGACGGAGAAGTGGCCTTCGAAGAAGCTTCAGACGAGCTTCAATGGCAGAGCTCTGTTCTGCTATGTGTTTGACGGGGAGAGAGAAAGTGCCGAGAGAGAAGATGCGTGAGGGATGAGCTGTTTTGCCTTTATTTCACCTGGCTCCCCCTAGCTTGCTGGAATGTTTTAAAACACACCGGATCCTTCTTTAAAACATTTAGAAAATGGCAATAACACCCCAACTCCGTTAGAAACAATACACTTGAGCCCTTAAAACGTTTAGAAATCCACACTTTAGCCCCAATTCCGTTAAATTCTTCTCTATTTTGCCCTCAACTTCAACCTTTGACTCTCGTTTTGACCACTTTTCTTCTAAATCTTCGATAACAACCCCATATTCTTCTCTTGTCTTCTCAAATAGGTCTTCAAATCTTCACTTTAGCTTGCAAATTAGTTGCTTTGTCTTCCACTTTAGCCTCTTTATCACTTGATTTCTTCAAATTAAGCCTTCAAATTCCTTCTTCACTTCTCTTGGCCCCTCCAAAGCCTCTCAATTCCTCATTTCAAGATTTCCCACTAGCCTCTTGCGTTCTAATTCACGACTTTGCCTACAAAATAAGATAAAAACAACCAAAACTACAAAGACAAGCATAAGTCTAGAATGAGAGATAAAATAGCTAAATTACAAATATTAGCAAGTTATGAAGAGTTCATTAACATACTAAAATATGCAATTTTATGTCGTTAACACACCCCCAACTAGCCTTTTGCTCGTCCTCGAGCAAAGAGAGCGATATTTTTTTTTATTCTTTTTTTTTTTTATTTTTTTTAAGAACCAATCATGAGAGACACACACTCAACTAGACAAGGCTTGACTCAATTTTAAACTAGGCTCAAATATTTACAAAAACGCACACACACATTATCTATCCTAAGTGAGAACTCAAAGAAACATAATACTAAGAGTTACTAGCTAATTTTAATTTTTTGGTGGGGGAAAAAGAAGAATGCATAAATGTCTCCTCAAATAAATTCTCAAAGTCCAAGAAGATTGAGAATGAAGCCTATGGACGTCTAAGCATAAACTTATACAAATGTGGGCGGTGTATGGTAGAAGGTGACTCATGCAAACCACAAAACTTGTTAATTAAGTCCAATTCGCAAGAAAATATGCCTTCAAAAATAAGGATCACAAGAAACTAGACATTCTCATACTTATTCAAAAGCACCCATGTAGGATGGACTTCCAAAGGTTTGAACAAAAAAATTTAAGAAGGGGAGATGTGGTTGTGGGCTTGTATGGTCCTTTTGTGGATTTTTGGTAGATGGTGCGATTTATCATGAATTATTTTTCTTTTTTTCTTCTTCTTCTTTTTTTTTTTTTTTTTTTTTTAACCTCAAATCCAAGGCTCTCCAAGACCCACAACAAAATAGAGGAATATACACGCGAGTGGGCTTTTTAAGCTAAACCAAGGGAGCTATCTAGGTTGTGACGTAACATTATCCCCGGACACCCCTCTATTTCTTAGACATCGCATGGGGTGTCATTGGTAACCACCACTCCAATGGGCTACAAGTTTCCACCGCAAAAACGAATAGAGTAAAATCTTTTTGTGAAGTTCAAATAGCTTTAGGAAATGCACCCTTTATCAAAAGTAAAAGACGTCAAAGTTTATGTGATCAACTTAGCTTGAAGAACTTAAACATGAAACGTAAATTTAGTGTGTCGCTTTGTGAGAACGCATGATGTCGCGGAATGTGGGATATTGGTGTAGATGTATTGAGTATAAGCAAAGAATTCCTTTCTAAAATAAAAATAAAAAGAACATGGACTAAGAAATTTCATTATTTGAAAACATGGACTAATGAAGAAAAAGCATGCTTGTAACCATTTAAGCAAGAAATAAAATCTACTCCACCCCCAACTAAAATATCAAATTGTCCTCAATGTGTGAGATCAATGGAAGAGCATACAAATTCATATAAGAGACGAGGGATAGAGGGACCTCATTTTTCGCTTTCTTGGCCACCAAGCATAAGTCCTCCTCCAAAAGCAACCTACAAAATAATCAAGAGCAAAAGAAATACAACTAATATTTACAAAGGTGATACTTTTGGTGAACACTAGTTAGTATAGGTTGGGTCCATAAGAGAAATGGACTCAACCTTGGCCTCAAAATTTTCAACATATGGTTTCAATCTTTGGCCATTCACCTTAAAACTTTCACCACTTTTGGAGTTCAAAATTTCAATGGTCCCATAAGGATATACATTCTTCACAATATATGCACCATTCCATTTTGATTTCAACTTTCCTCCAAAGAGTTTCATCCTTGAGTTAAAGAGTAGAACTTTTTGATTAGGCTCAAAAGACGTAAGAACAATATGTTTATCATGATAATCCTTTGTCCTTGCCTTAGAGATCCTAGTGTTCTCATAAGCCTCATTTCTAAGCTCTTCTAACTTATTCAAGTTTAACTTCCTTTCTTCCCCCGCTTTTGCAAGATCAAAATTAAAGAATTTGATGGCCCAATAGGCCTTGTGCTCTACCTCCACCGGAAGATGGCATGCCTTTCCATACACTAGTCTATATGGAGACACACCAATGGGAGTCTTGTAAGCGGTACGGTAAGCCCAAAGAGCATCAACCAACTTTAAAGACCAATCTTTGCGATTTGGGTTTACCGTTTTCTCCAAAATTCTTTTAATTTCCCTATTAGAAACTTCCACTTGCCCACTAGTTTGTGGGTGGTATGGTGTGCCAACTTTATGCACAATTCCATACTTTTTCATGAGGCTCTCAAAAGGCCTATTGCAAAAATGTGTCCCTTCATCGCTAATGATAGCTCGGGGCATGCCAAAACGAGATAAAATGTGGTGTTGAAGAAACTTAATCACAGCTCTATGATCATTAGTTTTTGAAGGTATGGCTTCAAACCACTTTGAAACATAATCCACCGCCAAGAGTATATATAGGTTGTCAAAGGATGATGGAAATGGACCCATGAACTCAATACCCCAACAATCAAATATTTCAATAATTAAAATGGGGTTCAAGGGCATCATATTTCTTTTTCCAATATTTCCTCCCATCCTTTGGCACCTATCACATGCTTTGCAAAAATGAAATGCATCACTAAAAAGAGTAGGCCAATATAAACACTTTTGCAAAATCTTGGCGGCGGTTTTTCTAGCCGAAAAATGGCCTCCACAAGCATACTCATGGCAAAATGAAAGAACACAATGAAACTCTTAATTTGGGATGCACCTTCTAACAATTTGATCCGGGCAATATTTAAACAAGTAAGGGTCGTCCCAAAAGAAATTCCGGCATTCTCTCACAAATCTCAACTTCTCTTGCCCTTTTAAATTTTCCGGAAAAATTCCACATGCAAGATAATTAGCAATATCGGCAAACCAAGGAACATTTAAAAAGGAAAAGAGATGTTCATCCGGAAAAGTTTCAAGAATAGACAAGGAGATTTTTGGTTCAGGAGTGTCAATCCTAGACAAGTGATCCGCCACAATATATTCCACACCTCGTTTATCCTTGATTTCAATATCAAACTCTTGAAGAAAAAGTACCCAACGGATTAAACGAGGTTTGAAATCTTTCTTTGTGAAAAGGTATTTCAAGGCGGCATGGTCGGTGTAGACAAGCACTTTTGAACCAAGCAAGTATGGCCTAAATTTTTCAATAGCAAACACCATGGCCAAAAACTCTTTTTCCGTAGTGGAATAATTTAATTGAGCATCATTCAAGGTTTTACTTGCATAGTAGATAACATGTGGTTTCTTATCTTCACCTCTTTGACCCAAAACGGCACCAACAGCATGGTCACTAGCATCACACATGATTTCAAAAGGAAGAGTCCATTTGGGTGGTTGCATGATAGGGGCCGTTACCAATAAATTCTTAAACTTTTCAAAGGCCTCTTTTTTTGGCATGCACTAGACCACTCAAATGAATTTTCCTTTTGAAGGAGATTGCTCAAGGGCTTAGCAAGTGAGCTAAAGTCCTTGATAAATATCCTATAAAATCTCGCATGACCTAGGAAAGATCTAACATCCTTAACACATTTAGGAGGTGGAAGATTAGAAATCAAATCTACTTTAGCCTTGTCTACACCAATACCATGAGAGGAAATAATATGAACCAAAACAATTCCTTGCATAACCATAAAGTGGAATTTTTCCCAATTCAAAACTAAATTCTTTTCTTCACATCTTCTTAAAACCATCTCAAGATTTCCAAGACAAGTATTAAATGAGTTTCCATGCACCGAAAAATCATCCATAAAAACTTCCATGCATTTTTCTACCATGACCAAAAATATGCTTAACATGCAACGTTGAAAAGTAGCCGGGGCATTACACAAACCAAAAGGCATCCTCCTATAGGCAAATGTTCCAAATGGACAAGTGAAAGTGGTTTTCTCTTGGTCGATTGGATCTATGGCAATTTGATTATAACCCGAGTAGCCATCTAAAATACAATAAAAATCATGCCCCGCTAACCTTTCTAACATTTGGTCTATGAATGGAAGGGGAAAGTGATCCTTCCTAGTGACGGCATTTAATTTTCTTTAATCAATGCACATCCGCCACTTAGTAGGAACTCTAGTGGTCACAAGCTCACCCTTCTCATTTTCAACAACGGTGACCCCCGATTTTTTAGGGACCACTTGGGTAGGACTTACCCATTTACTATCCGAGATGGGGTAAACCATACCCGCATCCAACAACTTGAGCACCTCGGCTCTCACAACTTCTTGCATGTGAGGATTCAACCTCCTTTGAGGCTCCCTTTAAGTTTTGGCATTTTCCTCTAAATGAATTCTATGGGTGCAAATGGAAGGACTAATACCTCTAATATCATCAATGGACCATCCTGTGGCACCCTTGTAATCCTTCAAAACTTCAAGCAACCTCTTTTCTTGCTCAACATCAAGGGAAGACGAGATGATAATAGGATAAGTATCATTAACCCCAAGAAATGCATATTTCAAATCTAAAGGAAGGGGTTTCAACTCACAAATTGGTGGAACCCTCACAGTGGGAGGTATCACCTCACTTCCATGCGACTCACTATCAACACTAGAATGCTCATGAGTCGACTCAATAACTTGGTCAAGTTGGCCAAAGAGTCTCTCCCCTTCATCAAAGTCAAATTCTTCTTCCATAAGAATAGATGAAAGGGGAGTGTTATCATCATACAAAAATTTCAATTCTTCAAAAGTAAGCTCACTTGAATCATTGGAACATGTAGCTAGAGTATAAACATCTTCAACACATGATTCTACCCAACTCACTTCACACACATCATCATCATCTTGTGAGCTTGGGTGAATACATGCATTAAAAATATTAAGCTCTAACGTCATGTTTCCAAATGTAATATTCATCATACCACTTCTATAATTTATTATTGCATTACAAGTAGCAAGAAATGGTCTTCCTAAAATAATAGGAATGGATGACGTGCCACTAGCCAAAGGGGGGGTGTCTAAAACTATAAAATCCACCGGATAATAACATTGGTTCACTTGAACCAAGACATCCTCAATGATACCTCTAGGGACTCTAGTGGACCTATCCGCCAATTGTAGAGTCACTCATGTGGGTTTCAACTCACCCAACCCCAACTTCTCATACACCGAGTATGGAAGGAGGTTTACACTTGCTTCTAAATCTAATAAAGAATTATGAATTTTATGGTCTCCAATGGTGCAAGTAATAGTAGGTGAACCTGTATCTTTATGTTGGGAATTGTATTCAGAAAGCCATATTTATGGTTGAATTAATAATTCTTAATAGATAACTGTTTGCATCTTAATTTGGCAAGCACGTGAGTATGCAAACGCTATTTATTATTTGCCATATAAATATGCATTATAAAGTCCAATGTTCCATACATAAGACAATTGGACATGCATACGAGTTCGGGCATGTGCGAGATTAATTGTCAGTTATTTATGGAATATAAGTAAGGGTTCACAGTCTAGATGATTTTGGACAAACCATCGGAACGACTGTAGTGTAACATTATACTGACACATCTCGGTCAAGGAAACGGTATAGTTTCAACTTGTTACACTAGCATACTTTGTGTATGTTGAACATGACCGCCATATGAAATATAATTATCTCGGACTGACCGAAGTGAGACAATAAAATATTTCATTGTTATTGGTAATATTGGAAACTCTTAATCTATGATTTTTTATGTGGACACAAATCTTGATTAATCATTATTTTGATATATTGAGTGAGACTCAAATACGAGTCAACAATCCTGGTATATTGGATAATGATTGTTCTGATTTGGTGAAAGCTAAACGAATCATGGAATCCACGTCTCGTATGAGAATGATGTACCCTCCTGGGAGCTCACTAGGTTTTGTTATGTCAAGTCTGGCCAGCTGGTTATTTGTAACCAGACATAACAAATAAGGGTTGAGCGGTATAGATCAGGGAATACATACGATGTTGATGAGATCGAAATTGTCAGTAAGAGTAGATCAGCATTAACGGGTATCTGTAATCTTAACGTGGGGAGTTGTCTGATATTAATAACAGGAGCTCATACATAATGAAGAGAATAAATGTCGGAGTTCAATTATAGTTTTATGGTAGAGTAAACTATAATTAATAATTAGTTTTGAATTTAATTCGGGTTGAATTATGAGTTCAAATATATTATTGGGAGCCGATTCATTTATTTTCTCCAGAGGTCCCCGACATAGTCCAACATAAGCGTGATCATGTGACTCACAAGTGTTTTTGAGTCTCAAGTGTGTGGAATGTAAATTGAGATTATGTTTGGTATTTTATAGTTGATGGGTATTACTACAAACCATATGATTAGGACTTAATTGCAAGCTACACTAAAGTTTGTAGGGAGGGACTTGCTATGTAAAGTTTTCCTACAAGGGACTTGTGTGCAATTATGGGTATTCCTAATATTAGGGTTAGTAATATGTCTCTATAAATAGTACACCATAGTTCTTAAGTTATGATGATTTGTATATACAGCTTTTCCACACAAGAGAGAAAAACCCAGCCGTGCATCCATGATATTTTCATGTTCGAATCACCATTGAACTTGAATCGGAGCTGGGATCATATGTCGGAAGGCTTCCGGACATACCAGATTCCGTTTTTGGGTGTTTAGGCCTAGATAACGATCTCGGATCACTTTTGATAAAACACGAAAGTTGTATATCTCGAAAAAACGAAGAGACAGGAAGAAACGGCGCGTTGATCGGAGTTGTAGAACTCCAGATATCGCTGGTCAAAGTTTCTGGTCCGCAGTTGATTTTCAGCAGGATCTGAATTTGGTTTTTGGAGCTTAACCGGAGCTACAGATGTCGGATGAAGACGAGCCATATATGAAAATCGTGTATCTCGACGAGACGGACGCAATGGCATAGGTCCCGGTGTCAGATTCAGAACAGAGCTTCGACAGTGGCTGGTCAAAGTCTCGGGATTCGTGTCGTCCCAGTCCGGATGGACTGTGGTAAGTTTATTCCGCAAGCTAACTTACCACAGAATTTTTTTTGAATGCCTATGATTAATTCTCTGCATAAATCACGTGGTCCGGGACAAATCTCATCGAATTTCCCTTCAAGTGGTATCAGAGCCAACGTTGATTTTATGCTTAGATTAATCAAACCATGTTGTCATATTAAAATACGGTAATTGTGTGAATGGACTGCATTGTGCTAACACTGTTTTGCAGATTCACTGTTATTATGGCCATATTAAAATTTTATTTTATGTTTGTGGTTGTTATTTTATTGCCGTGTTTTTGGCACTATTTTGGGTTGTAATTAATTGTAAAGTCTCCGGTTTGTGGAGAATAGTAAATTAATTAGTAGCTTGTTTTTCAATTTCATGTAGTCTAGATCCATGTAGTAGGATAGGACTATGTAATAGAAATTGAAGGAACATGTTGGATCCAAAAAGATCGGACGAAGATGATGGAGCATTCAAGTATTGGAAGCGACTATCGAGACGATGAAGACATGGCCATAATAACAGTTTATGTGTTGTTTTTGTTATTATGGGTGGATGTTTTATTATGTTGTGTTGATTGGTTTGTTATTTGTTAATGTGTCACTAATCAAGATATCACGGACAACATGGATATTAAAACGGTTGTATGCATGTCCATGTCAATCTAATTGTGTTTGAATTTCATTTTATTAATGAAAAATTATTCGCTCATTTGAGATCAAAATTGGTCACAAAATAATTGTTTGTTTAAACTAGATATTATTTTGTAAATTTTGGTCAATTCAAATAAGGAGCATATTTTTCAACATTAATAAAATAAGTATTTCAAACAAAAACATTAAGTGGATAAAGGGTTTTCTTTGGCGAAGTAGTGAAGCCCGAGGCCTCCATAACTGATTTGGAAATAATGTAATTGATATGAGTGCCCCATCGGTACCATGGTTACTTACAGATTGTTTGGCAAAAATCTCCTTACAAGGATAGTTGTTGAATCTAGTTTGTTGGACAAGTCTCCCCATCGGAGCTGTTCTTTAAAACTAAGAGATTCAGTTCAGTACAAAGTAATGGTTGAATCACTTAACAATAAGGTTTGTAATATCCTCCCATCGAGTTCTTGTTACTAATTTTGTTGGGCCTAAGAATCGGCTATTTGGTTTTATTGGACAGGTAAATGTCCAGATAATAAATCTAAAGTGACGTTGTCTGTTTGATTTATTTCAAAGTCAAGTGGCCCATCGTCGCAGGCAGTTGAAATGGAAATCGAATTGCCGATGAATTCTATTATTAGTTGAATTCAAAGGTTAAGCATACTCAGGGACATAAGTTTTTTTTTAACGTGTTTGTCATATAAGTAAAGATGCTAGGTTTTAAACCCAGGATGTGATTCTCAAATAATATAAATTAACTAGAATTACTATAGTTGGAAGAGAATTTTAAAAGTTGTCTTAACTGCTAAGGGATGGAAGTGTGTGTTGACCAAGTTTTGCACTTAAGAACCTAGTGATGAGGCGGGTGGTGTAAATACCCCGGGCCTATCAAAGGTAGGATAAGGTTGGTGAGATGTCACTGGTTACATCTTGGCATATGTCAAATGTAATGCAACATCAACATCAACCGGTGTCAAATGCATACGATATGGTGCAAACATGTAAAGATGTTTGGGCATCAATATCGGGTTGCAATGTAAGTGGCAATAAGGGCGTTAATGAACACATAGATGAGATAGAGCCCCAACACGCAATCACGTACTGAGGATATTACATCCTTTTAGTGAACATGTGATTAAGGGATCTCAGATCGATAGTGAAAACTAGGTCGGTCAGATAAAGAGGTCCCATATAATTCTTTTAAGAGTTTTTGAATGAATACAACATTGATAGGTTGAGTTATTCATTGGCAAAAAATGCTAATTGAATTATTTGTGGGCAAAAGACTCATCAGGAGTACAACTAGTATATTGGTGAATGAAAATTGGTTCTACTTCTAAACCATCTGGTAGTAGGAAGTAGAAATATATTCATAAATCCAATTAAGGTTGTTGTTTTTATTCCCCAGACGTGATGCTAATAAAAGCCGAAAGACAAGAATTTTTATTTGCTATCAGAAAAGACACTACGAAGAAACAACTTAATAATTTAAGCTAAGGATGAACAACTCACTCGTGTCTACTGCACTATTCGTCAAATCATGTTTAGTTACTCGTTCAGCCATTCCTGGTTTGTAGATACTAGAGAAACTAATCATGTTTGGAATTCCTTATGAGGATTCAGGAAAAGTAGACGATATGGTAGTGTAGAGATAGACATCATGACAAGAGATGCTCTGAGAGTAGGTACTCTTGCAGTGGGAGAATTTTATGGTAGAACTTTAGTATCGAGAGATTGTCTTATGTGCTAAATTTGAGGTAAGTTTTTTTGCCTAAGGTATTTTTAGCATAGTGGTGACAATTGTATATTAAAGTACCATAATATTTCCTAATACAAAAAGATTGGTCGAATAACATAACTGATAGAAGAAACATATGTTTTATTGATATGATCGGATCAGTGAAGTAAAGTGTTATTCAACTATTTTGTTATCGTCCTAAGATTATTCATTAGAGACTGTTTGATAATTTTGAATGTAGCGCACTCTAAATTGATCATGACTACATCCATGGAATTGTAGAAAAGGGTAAAATCTTTTCTAGACACTTTCGGGTACGGAGAAGTCATTTCGATAAGTTAGAAGCTAAATTAGAAGTATGTCTCTTGGTTGAATATTAGAAGGATAAGAATGTTACTTGTTTATGATCTTAAGGATCAGAAGGTTATTGTCGGCACAATACCTTATTCTTGGGAATTATATGAATAAGAAACTGTAACATAGAGTTGTTTTAAAGGAGCTTAAGGAAGATGTTCAAGTTGTTAGTTTTGAGATAACACACACACAAGGAGTATAAATTTATGTTGTTTTGAATACATGAGAAAAGGGAGATCTTTGTCGTAGTGGGAGAGTTATATGACAACCTCATAGGTTGAGCTACTTGGGATAAGTTGAATCCCGGATAAGTTTTAACTCAGTCCTAATACTATGAAGAGACAATGAATGTTGAATATGCAGAGTCATGACATTAGTCTGTAGCATCTGACATAACATTCATGTAGTATAACTACCTTTCGGACATTGTAGATTTGCAAGATGAGATAAAAATCATCGGTTGCAAATGGACCTAGAAGAGAAAGAGAAGATTAGACGGAAAGGTAAAAACCTTAAAGCTAGGCTGATTGTGCCGGTAGCTATATATAGGTCTATTTAGATTCTCGTTCGTATTTGCTGCTCATTTCAGTAATGAGATATGGAAGATGTATGTCAGAATGGATTTCTTCATTGGAATTCTTGATGGATGCATCTACATGATGCGACCAAAAGAGTTAGTTGTGCAAGATAACGTGAAATACAAACTTAAGATGTCAATTGACATGGGGATTAAGCTAGTATTCAGATCTTGCAGCATTCTTTTTGACCAGGCGATCAAATATCATAGTTTGATTTGTGTCATAACGAATCTCGTGTGTAGAAGAGATGCACCGAAAATCGGTAATATTTCTTGAGCTCCATGTTGAGGATGGCTCATTGGAAACAATATTGGATATACATCTTCGGTGAATGTGTAATTATCTAGTAAACGTGATATGTGGGATTTAGGTGAAACCATTCAGATTCTTAGTTTGAGCTCTCGCGTGATCGGCAGAATAGAATGATGGTTGTTTCTAAAGTCACGTATATCAGTAAAGCTCTTTCATCTTTCAAGTATGCAAAGACTCGAAGAGAACGTTATTGCTTATGGCGTGTGGAGTTTCTCTGTCTAAGAATCAGTGTTTAGAACACTTGATTAAATGGAGAGGAAAAAGGCAGTTCCTCATGCTTTAGCAGGTGGAGCCTCATGTATTCGATGTATAGTATTTGACAGGATAACTATTTTGCTTTTAGCATGGATAATAGTTTTAAGTCACTTACAAGGAAAGAACAATAGTGGACTGTGATAATAGCATATTCGGGTATCTGAGAAGATTTAGAGTAGATATGCTAGTTTATCACATATAGTCTACACATAGATTCAGACTTCCGATTATGAAAGGTTTCTAGATTTTTAATTTATGGCTTTGAGAATAAGTGGGAGATTGTTGGGAATTGTATTCAGAAAGCCATATTTATGGTTGAATTAATAATTCTTAATAGATAACTGTTTGCATCTTAATTTGGCAAGCACGTGAGTATGCAAACGCTATTTATTATTTGCCATATAAATATGCATTATAAAGTCTAATGTTCCATACCTAAGACAATTGGACATGCAGACGAGTTCGGGCATGTGCAAGATTAATTGTCAGTTATTTATGGAATATAAGTAAGGGTTCACAGTCTAGATGATTTTGGACAAACCATCGGAACGACTGTAGTGTAACATTATACAGACACATCTCGGTCAAGGAAACGGTATAGTTTCAACTTGTTACACTAGCATACTTTGTGTATGTTGAACAGGACCGCCATATGAAATATAATTATCTCGGACTGACCGAAGTGAGATAATAAAATATTTCATTGTTATTGGTAATATTGGAAACTCTTAATCTATGATTTTTTATGTGGACACAAATCTTGATTAATCTTTATTTTGATATATTGAGTGAGACTCAAATGCGAGTCAACAATCTTGGTATATTGGATAATGATTATTCTGATTTGGTGAAAGCTAAACGAATCATGGAATCCACGTCTCGTATGAGAATGATGTACCCTCCTGGGAGCTCACTAGGTTTTGTTATGTCAAGTCTGGCCAGCTGGTTATTTGTAACCAGACATAACAAATAAGGGTTGAGCGGTATATATCAGGGAATACATAAGATGTTGATGAGATCGAAATTGTCAGTAAGAGTAGATCAGCATTAACGGGTATCTGTAATCTTAACGTGGGGAGTTGTCTGATATTAATAACAGGAGCTCATACATAATGATGAGAATAAATGTCGGAGTTCAATTATAGTTTTATGGTGGAGTAAACTATAATTAATAATTAGTTTTGAATTTAATTCGGGTTGAATTATGAGTTCAAATATATTATTGGGAGCCGATTCATTTATTTTCTCCAGAGGTCCCCGACATAGTCCAACATAAGCGTGATCATGTGACTCACAAGTGTTTTTGAGTCTCAAGTGTGTGGAATGTAAATTGAGATTATGTTTGGTATTTTATAGTTGATGGGTATTACTACAAACCATATGATTAGGACTTAATTGCAAGCTACACTAAAGTTTTTAGGGAGGGACTTGCTTTGTAAAGTTTTCCTACAAGGGACTTGTGTGCAATTATGGGTATTCCTAATATTAGGGTTAGTAATATGTATCTATAAATAGTACACCATAGTTCTTAAGTGATGATGATTTCTATATACATCTTTTCCACACAAGAGAGAAAAACCCAGCTGTGCATCCATGATATTTTCATGTTCGAATCACCATTGAACTTGAATCGGAGCTTGGATCATACGTCGGAAGGCTTCCGGACATACCAGATTCCGTTTTTGGGTGTTTAGGCCTAGATAACGATCTCGGATCACTTTTGATAAAACACGAAAGTTGTAGATCTCGAAAAAACGAAGAGACAAGAAGAAATGGCGCGTTGATCGGAGTTGTAGAACTCCAGATATCGCTGGTCAAAGTTTCTGGTCCGTAGTTGATTTTCAGCAGGATCTGAATTTGGTTTTTGGAGCTTAACCGGAGCTACAGATGTCGGATGAAGACGAGCCATATATGAAAATCGTGTATCTCGACGAGACGGACGCGATGGCATAGGTCCCGGTGTCAGATTCAGAACAGAGCTTCGACAGTGGCTGGTCAAAGTCTCGGGATTCGTGTCGTCCCAGTCCGGATGGACTGTGGTAAGTTTATTCCGCAAGCTAACTTACCACAGTAATTTTTTTGAATGCCTATGATTAATTCTCTGCATAAATCACGTGGTCCGGGACAAATCTCATCGAATTTTCCCTTCACTTTATACTTGGGAGGGAGATTATTTTTGAGAATTGAACTCACTTGCTCGGTGAGAAAAGCCTTCTTTCTCACTTGAAGAGTTCTCTTGAAAGTGCAAAGATCCTTGAGAAATTTGGCATAAGCCGGAATTTGCTTGATAGCATCTAAGAGAGGGATGTTTATATTGACATTTTGGAATGTCTCAAGAATATCTTGGTTGCTAGCTTTCTTAGTAGAGGCTAAAAGTCTTTGGGAAAATGGTGGAGGAACCTTAATTTCCTCACTTTCTTCCACTACTTGTTTCCCCTTGTCAAGACTACTTTGTGACTCTTGTGAGTCGAAAACTCTCTCTTGGTCATCACTCTTCTCACACTCTTCTTCTCCCTCATTTTAATTGGACTCCCCACTTGGAAGTCCATTGTTAACAACCTTCCCACTTCTCAAAACGGTGATGGCCTTATCATGTTCCATATGGTTAAAGTATTGCCCCTTAGGGTTTTTTTGAGGTTGAGATGGGAATTTCCCCTCTCTTGAGAATTTATGGTAGACTTCAACCTAGCCAAAGCATTTTTCAACTCGTGGTTAGAGTTTTGCAAATCTTGGTTGGATTTTTGCAACTCTTGGTTGGACTTCCTCAAATCATGGTTGGTTTGGTTTTGGGAGGCCATAAATTGCTCAAAGGTCTCGTCTAGACTCCTTTTGTTAGGAGGAACATTAGTAGAGCTTGAGGGGTTTACTTGGGTGTCTTGGCCTTGTCTCCATGAGAAATTTGGGTGATTCCTCCAATTGGAGTTGTATGTCTCCGAGTAGGATGAGTTATTACAGGGTTTCCTATAATTGTTAGAATTTAACATATTCACTTGCTCACCCATGAGCTCTTGGGCTCTTAGATAATCGGGACATTTACTCAACTCATGAGAGTTATCACTAAAAAATGAGCACAATGCCTCACTCTTAGCCTTTAGTTGATACATGGTACCTTTAGGCTTAGAGTTAGCACTTTAGAAGGCTCATTAATGTCCCAAGATTGGACTTTCTCACAAATTTCATCTAGACAATCCCAACCCTCATCTTCACCTTTTGTGAAAAAATCTCCCCCACTCATGGATTTAATTGTGTGCTTATGGTCGCATGGCAAACCATCATAAAAGGAGCTAATTAACCTCCATGTCTCAAATCCATGGTGAGGGAAAGCAACGAGGAGATCCTTGAAGCGTTCCCAAGCTTGGGGAAGTGGCTCTCCC
The DNA here is from genome assembly GCA_023055425.1 of Linanthus parryae. Lineage (NCBI taxonomy): Eukaryota > Viridiplantae > Streptophyta > Magnoliopsida > Ericales > Polemoniaceae > Linanthus > Linanthus parryae. The sequence goes on along the minus strand of JALGPY010000007.1, from coordinate 66,956,008 downwards.
TCCTTAGCACAAAAAATAACAATTTGCCTTTTTATGGCATTTTTTTTGTAAGTAGGGAAAAATTTCTTAAGAAACTCTTTCTCTAACTCTTCCCATGTGCCTATGGTCCTAGGTCTCAATGAGTGAAGCCATGCCTTGGCTTTGTCCTTTAAAGAGAAAGGAAACAATCTAAGCCTTATAGTGTTACTAGAGACACCATTGCAATTAACCGTTGAGGAAATATCATTGAAATCCTTAAGATGAGAGTAAGCACTCTCGGACTCTAGGCCATGAAACTTGGGAATAATTTGAATTGTGCCCGGTTTGACATCAATTTTTCTTTCAATTAATGGAAACACAAAGCAAGATGGTGAACTTTGTCGAGATGGATGCATCAAATCTCTAAGTTAACGAAATGGAATCATCTCATTGTTGCTACTATGCCCATCCTCTCCATCCATGATTTCAAAGCTATTAAGAGAGCTAGAATCGTTGGATCGGGCTAAACTACTACTACCACTAGTAGAAGTATTTTCACTAAAGGGATTTCTACCCTCTTCTTCAAGTAAAGTGCGATGCAATCTATGAGTACTATCACGTTGCCACACACTCATGCAACCCAAGCTCAAATAAAGTTCAAGAGGGTTGCCTAACACAAGCTAGGAGTATGTTTTTGTGATTTTTTTTACTTATCCCTTTTTTTTGGTTCCAAAGTTCAAAATTTAACCCGGAATTTTCTTCAAGCGTATCAAAAAAATAAAAACAAGCAAAACAAGAAAGTTACTAAAGAGTGAGTCTCTTAGCACCAGTCCCCGGCAACGGCGCCAAAAACTTGTTGAAGTCGATAATCCCAAGTATAGGATATCGGTACAAGTAGTACCCGAGTAAGAACGGGGTCGATTTCCACAAGGATTGGGAAAGAGATTAAACACTCTAAGCTAACTAGTAAACTACTAAGCAACTAACTAAATTGACAAAACGAGTTTCTCAAAGGCTTTAGAGCTAGCCAAGCTTTGAATCCACCACTCAAGTGATGGAGCAAGAGTTGTTGATATTGCTAGAGCAAATAACTAAGAAAGAAAACAACTACTAACACTATTACTAGAATGATTCAAACGAGTTTGTCAATAAGAGAGTAATTTGGGTCAATCGATTCCAATAGAGGCCTTGTGTGTGAGCATCAACACCCAAAGTTTATGTCAAAGAAAAGCATGGATTATATAGTAAGAGGATTTGTCTAGCTCTTGTATTCAAGAATGAAATGAAAAATCGAGTTATGTCAAGCATCTTTCATATGTAAACGAGAGCGTTTCCATATGAAAGAGCAAGCCACAATTCGGATTTGATATTCAACACTTGAATACTACGAATTCGACATCCAACTTATAAGACTAGAAGAACAATTGAATTTCTCACACACAAGTCACCTATCTTCATCAATCAACCCAACAAGTAGGCTAGTTGTTCATATTCAAGAGCAAGACACAAGAATCAAGAGCATTCATGAAAATAGTCATTATATTCAAGCTCAAATACTCATCAATTCAACCAAATAACACCAACTTGCTACCAAATGATGAACAAACTACTAGTATTTGATTCAAACTATACTTTAACCAATCTAAAGCAGCTAACAACCCAACAAATTCAAAACTAACAGCAGCTAAATCACAAGTTACTGCTGCTGCAATCACAGTCCGAGAACAGTGACCAAAAACAGTGCTCAAAACAGAGCAAATTGAACGCAGATTGAAACCAGACCTAACCCTCTCTCCCTTGGTTGTTGCTGGCTCCGTGATAGCTCGGGACGAGCTCGGAACCACCAGAACGAACCAAGAAACCGGCCATGTACCGAGAGAGAAGAGAGAGAAGCAGCGTTTCGGCTAAGCCTTGAGCGTGGGTCGTCCTCCTCTTCTTCTTCTTTCTATTCATCTTATGTAGGCAATGAGGGAGGGTTTCGTAGCCTCCAAGGATTGAATCTCAGCTCTTTATTTGGTCCAATTTCATCTCTAACGTTGATTGAGGTTGCTCTTCATGAACCCTAGAAATTGAGCGTTTCTTCTAGAAGCATTCTTGGGCCGAATTGAGACTTGGGCTGGGTAGAGCTCGGTCTAGGGAGAAGATTGGGATTTTTCTCGTGAGATTTGGTGAAGAAACGAGGGAGAAGTGGCCTTCGAAGAAGCTTCGGACGAGCTTCAATGGCAGAGCTCTGTTCTGCTGTGTGTTTGACGGGGAGAGAGAAAGTGCCGAGAGAGAAGAACCGTGAGGGATGAGTTGTTTTGCCTTTATTTCACCTGGCTCCCCCTAGCTTGCTGGAATGTTTTAAAACACACCGGCTCCTTCTTTAAAACATTTAGAAAATGGCAATAACACCCCAACTCCGTTAGAAACAATACACTTGAGCCCTTAAAACGTTTAGAAATCCACACTTTAGCCCCAATTCCGTTAAATTCTTCTCTATTTTGCCCTCAACTTCGACCTTTGACTCTTGTTTTGACCTCTTTTCTTCTAAATCTTCGATAACGACCCCATATTCTTCTCTTGTCTTCTCAAATAGGTCTTCAAATCTTCACTTTAGCTTGCAAATTAGTTGCTTTGTCTTCCACTTTAGCCTCTTTATCACTTGATTTCTTCAAATTAAGCCTTCAAATTCCTTCTTCACTTCTCTTGGCCCCTCCAAAGCCTCTCAATTCCTCATTTCAAGCTTTCCCACTAGCCTCTTGCGTTCTAATTCACGAATTTGCCTACAAAATAAGATAAAAACAACCAAAACTACAAAGACAAGCATAAGTCTAGAATGAGAGATAAAATAGCTAAATAACACATATTAGCAAGTTATGAAGAGTTCATTTACATACTAAAATATGCAATTTTATGTCGTTAACAACTACCAAGCTAGTAATGGAAAAATATGAGCTTGAAGCCCCTGTGCTCGCACCATCAGTTGTGGCCACCAGAGTACTTGCCCTTGAGGCTGCGTTATGGGGAGCTGTGTTACCATTACCTTGGTCCCTAGACTCAAGTACACTTGCTGCAGACACTGGGATTTCTGGAACATTTGCAGGTGCGACATCATGTTGCGTTCAGGGAATAATAGCAGTGTTAACTTCAAGGTTTGGAAATTGAGAATCGACCATGTCCTGATCTGGACCCCTGCTGCTTGAATTAGACTCATGTTCAGTCTCCCGTTCATTGGCTGGCATCGCATCTGGAGGAGTGACATTAACTGGGTCAGCTTCTGCAATCTCCGTGTCTTGGGGTATGGGATTTGATGTAGCCACCCCTTGAGGAGCCTCAGTTCTAGGAGAATTGAGGGGCAAAGTAGCTGCAGCAGAAGAGCCCAATGGAACCTCTGAGGTTGCTTCAGCTAACTCAACATCCCTTTCCGGAGAATTAACTCTTTGAGGAGACTCTTGACCTGCACTCATATTATCATCCGGGGGTGAAGTATATATCTCTGGATGAGCTGTGCCTTGGTCAGAATGCATGGCACCTTGTTCTTGCCAAAATTGAAGTTCCTCTTCCTCATGTTCTTGCTCAATGATGAGTTCGAGGCGCTCGCCCTCATGATCATCGACTTCAGCATCGGTAGGCATTGGTGGCGCGACTGTAGCCTCTTCAGTGCTAGGCCTTTGAGGTGCGGCATCAGCTCTTTCCACGGACTCATCCCTCTGATTGGCCTCGATGACGGCCTGTGGAATGCGAATGACAGCGCTGCGAAGGCAAGATCGCCTTAGTATCAAGGGTTTTTCTGCAAAATTACAAGTAGTTTTGAGTTTGAAATAAAGGTTCACATAATCGGAATCCAAAGAGCTTATGGTAACAAATACCTCCACATTCATATGGGATATCTGCGTAAGTAATATAACACAGATTATCATCGATTCCTTTTAATGTTGCGCGACCTGGTTACACGCGAGGGAGCTCATTATTATTATATGAAAAGTGATGAACTACATCAACTCTAAGGGGACCGCTCACCTGACGCTTTACCGCATTGGTATACTAACCAAAGACGAATATCTCCCTTAGATACCTCATTATTTAAGGCTTCATAGATAAGTTCCTGGCGAGTTAGGGAAAACAGGTATACAATACCTTCCTCGTCGTCGTCGCCGACAATCTCTTGAAAGTCTTGTTGAGCGTGCTCCAGTTGACCTATGGCAGACTGCGAACGCTGAGCTTGCTCTTCAAGGCTTTCCCTCGTGGCTTCTGCAATGTCGCGCTCTTCCCGCAGCCGCACATCCCTTTCAGGTTGCTTGGCCATGCTGACAGATTCTGCAATCACCTCCTCTTCGGTTGGGCCTTCTTGTATCTCCAAGGACTCTTCGATTGAAATAGAAGAAATCATCGCACACCAGAGAAAAGCGTTGAACATACTTGGTTTTATACCGTTGCCATGCTCGCGGGCAGAGGAGTTTCTTCCTAGCCCTGGGAGCGTTCCATAGTTTCACAGTTGAGGGGGCGGGAGCATATAAAGGCCATCGCTCGTACGCCCATATGTAGAGAAACGCGATATTGACGTAGGTAACGACATCGACCCGACCATGCGATTGCTCCACATGCGTCATCGCTAAAACCAAGCAATGGTATAAATAACCAAGGACCAAAGGTCCTAACATCACCCTTTTTCCAAGAGAGAGTCGGACCGTGAGTGAAAGTACGTGCGTGAACATTCCTTCATGGGGGTGACTGTCTATGAGGTACCTTGACAACCAGATGCACAAGAAACTGTACAGGGTGTAAGCAGAACCCTTTCCTTCTAGAGAATTTGGCGCTTTTGTATTCCTATTAACTACCTCCTGAGCAATCTTTGCGTTGGCAAAGTCGCGGTAGAAGTAGGAGATCCACTTGGACCATATGTTTTTCGCACCCGGCCCGACGGTCACAAATGTTGGAGAAGGCTTACTTGACGACCAAATCGTGATGTTTTTCTTCAAATATCCGATGCATCCTTTCGTCTCCTCAAAGATCAGAAGTTCCTCGTCTGTACTCAGAGCAGCCAGATGATCCACAGAGCCTATGCAAGGAAGCTCTAGGAAAGCTTCAACATCTTTGAGTGCGGGACCAGCTTTGAAGTTTGAAAAATGAAAACTGTGGGTTTTCTTCGAGTATCTAGAAAACAGGGTCATCAGCATGTCCTTTTCCCGTCGCACACTCAGCCTTTTGGTCGCGCGCACAACACCATAGATCCCAGCTTTTGTCAAGGTGGATTCGTGATGCTCGAGAACGAATTTTTTCCACTCCTCCATGTAGTCCAATTTCTCAGTGAAAGTTTGGTGAAGGAGATTTGTGAAGGGATGAAGCCCAGCCTCCAGACTGAGTAGATGAATATCATTAACGTTCGAGAGGTCCCAATCATCTCTTTCAGGTTCCGCATCGAATTGCAAGACCTTCTTTGTTGGGGGTGGCTCTAGAGTAGTGCCTCTAATCCTGGCCACATAAAAATCTTCCCCTACCAGGTAGGGGGCCTTTCAACATAGCTCTTTGGGACTTCCGGTGTTGGGTTTTGACGTAGGTAACGCAGCGGAATATCAAAATAATCCTACTCAAAGCCCACCAAGGATAACAGGAAGAGACATCATAACATGATTAAGGTCATAGAAGATGTGTACCTTTTGATTTGTGAGATCACACGAAGAATGATGTCCTCGTCTCTACGGTTGATCCACGTCTAGAGGTGAGATCTAGATTCTTCCTTCTCCACAAGTGCTAGCTTGAACCCGGAGGAAGAGGGAAGAAGATCAAAGCAACAAAACAACAAGGCACAAAAGGGAGGAGCGGGCTCCTCTTTGAGCCGACGGGAAGGGGCGGACGGGTGGCTAGGGTTTCGGCCCCTAGCTCCTTGTCTTGCTCTCTCTTTTTCTCTCTCCCACTCTTTTATGTTATGTTTAATAATAACTCGTCAAGTGGGAAGGAAGCTAGAGCCTCCTTTATATACTCCAACAACTCCTTGTTGTTTCCATAAAGGAGTTTCCTAATTCTACATGAACTAGAATTATTCCCTTCCTTGCAAATTAGTCCTACTAAGTTTGCAAGGTGTTGCACAATGATCCTTCTATTAATTAATCAATATTAATTAATCCCAAATCTAGCTCTACTCTATTTGACATGTGACCCCATAGGTTTCTATATAGTTGGTCGTAACTATTACTAACATGGAGCGGTGTCTAGCAACACATCCATGCCACCCAACTAATAGAAATAGTCAGTGATCCCGACAAACCTCTTGTGCCCAATATCTTATATTGCACTTATCCCTTTGTCTCCATATCCGGATTGGACACGAGACATAAATAGTCACACTCGTATATCCAATCCATAGTTCCTCGATCCTGGGAATATGCTTATGCAAGCAGATAACATCAATATCTCCATATTGATTTATCTGAGTCTGGCCAGACATTCAATAAGCCTCATACCTCGAGTGGCCGTGGATATTTACCCCCATTATGTGGGAGGGACAAATCCTATCTACATCACTACGATCTCTAAGCTTGCTTCCTATCATGCCCGATAGCTATTTTTATGATTACCCAGTTACGGTGTAACGTTTGATAACATCAAAGCACAATGTTCCACAACTAGAGTATCCAGTGACTTCAAGTCTAAGGATTGCAATATTATTAGCACTACGAGAAGAGATTGTGACTTCAACATAATCTAATGTATCATTCTCGTCGTGGGTCATCCAGTATGCCATTACTCCTAATGCATACCCATGTGTTGGATCGTGATAGCTCTATATCAATCCAACCCCATACTAGTCTATAGATGATTGTCCCATTAATCATTATAATTGACTAGGGATATTTAAGAATATAACACCTTATATTCTAAGGAATTCATTCATGTTAGTATATCTCCATATCGATAACATAATGAATCGTAAATCCATATATTTGTCACAATTAATTGATTGCCTCTAGGGCCCAATTCCAACAGTCTCCCACTTGCACTAGAGTCAATCTCCTGCATCATATGCATATTGATCTAGCGAAGCCCTCCATGCTTACACTGCATAGGGGCGTGGTAGGCTAGACATGTGCTGGTACTTTGCTAATATTCACATCTTCCTCTATCAACAATTTGATTGAGATTTGATATTCTGAGTAACTGCATCTCATGCTATAATTTACTCAGTCCTCTATGTTAGAATCAATGACTGAATCTTGTCTGGAACCTTTCCAGCTCACAGTCACTCCCTCTAGCACAAAACATAAAACTTGACTATAATCTGAAATCTTCTTTGTCAGATGGAAGTTCTCATCACTGTAACCCCTTACAGTAAACCTTTCCTATCCTCCATTAATCAAGAGTTCATCCTTTATTCCTTCTCAAGTACTTAAGGATAATCTTGATAATTATCAAGTGACACCTCACTTGGATTTGATTGGTATCTTTGTGTCATACCATATGACACATCTGGCCCAATACATAACACGGTGTATCTCATGAATCTTATTCATACGGTCCCTTTTCAATCTAATTGAAAAGACAATTAGTCTTCCAAAGATTAATTCCATGTGACATAGGTAGAATCCATATTCTATACATGTTGAACCATTTCAACACCTTTGTCAATTTATATACTGTGACTTAAGCCGCACAACCATCTTGATCTATATCCATAGATCTTCCTAGGTTGTTTTGCCCAAGTCTATCATTTGAAAATCAATTCCCTAGTCAATATACGTAAGATTGCCAAGTAGGGACATCATTCCCAATGATTAGTATGTCTTCACATACAAGACCAGAGACGTAATTATGCTCCCACTAACCTTCTTGTACAACTTCCATCTTCAATTTTGATGGAACCAAACTCCTTTAATTACATCATTAATTCGAAGAGTCCAACTCCTAGAAGCTTAATCCAATCTATAAATAGATTGCTACAACCAAGATGCGAATGGAATTAAGCATCACAACTGGGAAAGATTTCGTCATAGTCTATACTATGAATTCTCATGAAACCCTTTCAAACCAGTTGTCCCTTAAAAGTAATCATATTACCATCCATGTTGGTTTCCTCATAACCTATTTGCACCCTATGGGTCCTATCCTTCAGGTGGTTCCACCAAAGTCTATACTTTGTTGGTATACATGGATTCCATATCGTATCTCATGTCTCCAAGCCATTTCTGAGAGTATGGCCACACGTGGCCATCTCATTGGTTGCAGGCTCATCTTGATGAGCAATATATCAGGGGTTATGAGAAATCCTTATTTCTCTAGTCCCTCGATATATCCTACCTTACCTACGAGGTTCTTGTGTTATCTGAGTAGGTTACTCCACAACACCTTGTGATCCTGCTCATGTTCCATCAAACGGATCAATTTTCTATTGTGGTTCTTGAACTTTTCAAGTTCTACTGTCCTCCCACTGTTTCTCTTAGAGACAATCTCTACCTAGAAACACTGTAGTTCGAGCAACAAACAGTTTGTTCTCGATTGGATTGTAGAAATAATATCATTTTCAGGATATCCCACAAAACATTTATCCGACTTGGGTCCAAGTTTATTTGTAAACTCTTTTACATAAACTTCATAACCCCAAATATTTATGAATGACATAATAGGACACTTCCTAGTCCATATCTCATATGGTGTTTTTCATAATCTTTTTTGATGGAACAAGGTTAAGGGCGAAATTTGCTGTAATTAGAACATAGCCCCAAAAAGTAAACTGGAAGTTATGTTTGACTCATCATGGACCGAACTGTATCCTACACGGTTTGAACTCTCCTCTTAGACACGTCATACCCATGTGGCGTGCTAAGTGAAGCGAGTTTTGGATCATATCCAATACTCCCATAAATTCTTGTCAAACTCTTGGCTCAAGTATTTTCTTCTATGATCCAATCGTAGAGTCTAGATACTTTTGCCAAGTTGGTTCTCTACTTCATTCCTGAATATTTTGAACAATTCAAAGGATTCTGATTTGTTTCTTCATAAGATACACAAATCCATATTTCTCTGATCCTATCAGTAAATATGATGAAGTACTAAAACCATCTTTAGTATTTGTGCTTAGCGGCCTTCATACATCAATATGTATGATTCCCAAAAGATCATATCTTTACCTAATAAGTCTTACATGTCTCATATGATTCAATAATCAAATGAGTCCCAGAAAACCATCCTCATGGAGTTCTAGATATGTATCTCTTATTTAGGGGGCCTAAACGATAATACTAAGGATAAGTGAAGTTCATATCATTATATGCAAACCTCTAGGTATTAATGTTATAGATGAAATTATCATGATCAAGGATATACAATCCTCTTAGACAAAATTGCATTACAATAATGCGTATCACAATAAATGGTCCTACTCATAGTAGGGACATTATCGCTTTTGTCTAATTCATGAACAATTTCTTAAAGGTAGAAATAATTCCCTACGGCTTTTCAGCAACCCTTTGCTTCATAGCCCCACGTGTAGGTTTATTTCTTCCTTATCCAATTGTCTTCGTCTCTTGAGATCCTCCACATCTATACTAATATAAAAAGCCAACGCTGAGTTTGGTGAAATCAAAAAAGTGAAGCCCGTCACATTTTCAAATCCCAAATTTAGCCCTCCACAATGTTCTTTAAAATTTTTGTCTAATAAAGTAGTAACTGCACATAGGGGCAAAACGGTCAATCGAACGGTCAATAGATAATGCCCCAGCCCACTACCTGATACCCACCTGAGTAGTTACCCATTACCCCATTGACGTTCCATCAACGCCGCAACCTCAGGAGATTGTTTAGCAGAGTAGTTCATCCAGGTTTGTCTCCAACAAATACACCATGAATCCATCCAGGTTTCTCTCCAACTAATCGTACTATAAAACAAACGATGAAGATGACTTGCCAGTTCCTACTATTCTCGCTCTTCTTCACGGTCCTTCTTCGCGTCAGTAAGTTCCCTGTACTCCTTATGATCAGTTTTTTTTGTATAAATTCTTTCATGTCTCCCTCTTTTTGGTCAGCAGATTTCAATTAGTTCAATTAGTTGTTCTTGCCCTCTTGCGTATTACAGGTTTTCTTCGCCCTTGCTCTGAAATCGACTTTGCTGGACCAATTAGTTGTTCTTCGCACTCACGTGGCTCTCAAATCAAATCGGCTTCGTTGGGTCGATTTGTTGTTCAGGTCAGTCCACAATTTTTTTTTTGAATTTTCTTATTTCTCTCCTTCTCAATTGCAATGTTTTTTTTTTTTAATTTTTTGTTTAATTTTTTTGGTTCTGGCCTCTAAACATCAGCTCCGTTTTTGTCCATGGATTAGTTATTTTACGAACTCACGTGACTCTCAAATGGCTTTGCTGAGTTCATAAGGTCTTCTTCGCACTCAGGTCAGTCTGCAAATGTTTTTGTATAGTTTTTCATTCATCTCTTTCTCAATTGCACTAGATTTCACTATTTTTCATAGGTTTTTTGTGTTGTGGCCTCTCAGTAGTTTTTGGATTTCTTTGTCTCTCAATCGCTAACATTCTGTTCACAGTTTTAGCCAATTGGTCATCTGTTCATCTTTGCTCCTCTTTCAGGAATTGGTTCTCGGCTCTCGGTGCAGTTTCCGGGGTTTGTTAGTCGTTCTTCGCACTCAGGTCAGAGCCCAACAATGTGTACTTTCTGTTTTGTATTTCTTTGTCTCTCAGTTACTTCTACTTTATTCGCTGTTTTACTTTTTTAGCATAATTAATACTGGAAAAAAATGAAATGTTGGCTGCACAATAATTGTTTGTTTTCCATTTTTTATCGCTTTGCGCTCTCGGGTTAGTTTTCCGGGGCTGAGTAGTCTTTCTTGGCATTCGGTCAGTCCTTATGGAAACTCATGTTTTGTCTCAGTTTCGTGCTCTGTGGTTATCATTGCAGTTCGTTCGAGGCTCGATTTTTCTGGATTCACTTCTTCAATCTTCGCTGGGTAACTCACGGGTCAGTGAAATTTTGCTAGATTCTGACAATTTTGGAAGTAATAGTCGATTACGGGAATAAAGTCATAGTACACATTTAATTTCTTTGCAAAAAATTTCAGATGACACTTCAGTTAGCAACTTTGTTGCTTATATAGTAGAATTTAAAGAAAATAAAAAAGAACTGCGATTAGTTGATTATTTTCGCTCCCAAATCTAGAAAATTGACTTGCCTACAATGAAATTTCGGTAGCGAAGAAATCTGTTTGATACTGTAGAAGCCGAACAGGACCACATAATAATGTCCTAGATTACCTTTAATTTTACTGGGAAATTTTTGTAGTGCATTACTTCAACCAATAAGGTACATCGATTAGTTGGGTTGATATAGAACTAAGGTCCAGACTTGGGAGCTGACCCCTGCCTCATAGAAATTTATGCATTACAATAAATCTTGCAAAGTTTGAATAAGGTAAGTACTCACAAATAATTATGTATTAAGTTTCATTTTTACATTCTAGGATGGAACCAAGTGATATTTCAGAAACATTGGCAAAGAGAAGAGAAGACAATCGCTTACGTCAACAACTTCGTCGTAACCGAGGACCGTCAAGAGTTAGACAGTTAGAACAAGCCCGAATTACGAATTTGACTAGCGAACAATCAGCACAAAGGTTGGAACGTCGGCGCAACTCCCAAAGAGAGAGAAGAACAGCGAATCGGGCCAACCGTGCCACCCAAAGTCATGTTCACCACGGTGATAACCAGGAAAGGCGTCGAAACAATCTCAGACAGTGGAGAGCATCCCGATCTATTCAGCAACACCAACAACAATTTGCACTTCGGAGAATTAATTATAGGAATCGACAGAGAGGTTTATAATGATTACATCACCCCTTACGATTTTGATATTTACATTTCTTTGAACTTATATTTGACTTCTACTGTGCAGTTAATGTGGATCATGTTTTCACTGGCATACCAAGAAGAAGAAGAAGTTCTACGCCCCGCACACGACGATCATGTGCTCATTCCAACGGTACAATCTAAATGATTTTCTCTTTCATATTATCTTCAATTTGTAGTAACCATAAAAAATCACAATGGTTTTATTTTGCAGGGTTAGGAACCACGTCCTTTTCTACGGCTGGAATGTGCGATAGAGTCACGGCTTTAAATGGTAGCGTAATAAAAATGAAGGAACCATCTACTATGCTCATTATGTAATCCTATTTTTTTAACATGTAATTTAATATGATATTGAAATTGTAGGTTCAAATTGTGCATCACATCCAGTAGGAACCCGAACATCATCATTGGTCCGCCTAGAATCCTTGATTGGAAATCGTCCAATTAACTCAACATATGAGCATGGCAGCACAAGTGCGTGTCCTGTACAGAGGCAACAACAAGTTCCTCATCAAGGTATCCACATAAAAATTATAGCACATGTAATTTAATTGTAAATGCTCTATTTGTAAGCATTTAAACATGCTGATGAGAGTATAATACATATTTTGCTTTTTTTATCAAAAATTGGAACAAATAAATGCACTAACACCAAATAAATTTTTTTCTTCACGCAGACAATGCAAATCCCGCACCTGATCAAGTGAATGTTCATGTAGTTGCCAGAAGAAGTCGTTCGCGCAGAACCTATAGGGGTGGACATAATCGTGCAAGGGGTTTTCACGAGTCTGAAGGAGTACCAACATTGGAAGTTGGACCAATTACTACATGTCCATACTGTCGAGCTCAACTTCTGCCATATGAAACACGTGAATTTTGTTGTCGAATTGGTAAAACAACTTTACCTCAAATACAAGCACCGGCTGAACTATTGGATCTCTTCTCTGACGAGACTGCGGAAGGGCGACATTTTAGACAGCATATTCGTTCTTATAATCACATATTCTCCTTCACATCGATGGGTGTCCACCTTGATGATCAACTGAGTGGAGGGAAAAGGGGCGTATATACTTTTCGTGCACAGGGTTCCATTTACCACAGAATTGGCAGCCTCATACCAGTTGGAGATGATAGGCCACGATTCTTACAAATGTACGTATTCGACACTGATCACGAATTAGATTATCGAATGTCAGAAAATGACAGCTTACATAGAGATTTGGTGGAGAGAATTAAGGAAATATTGGATGCTTACAATCCATTTGTGCATAACTTTCGACAAATTGCACAATCTCCTAATATTTTGAGATGTAAGCTGGTCGTCAAAGAGCAGCCTGTCAATCAACGACAGTATGTACTTCCTACTGCCTCTCAAGTTGAGGCCGTAATCGTCGGAGGAGATGAAGTAGCTAATACAAGAGGCAGAGACATCATTGTACAATCGCATAGTGGCCATCTTTCAAATATTCAGGAAATAGTTGGCTTTTATGATCCATTGCAGTATCCATTGCTATTTCCATTCGGGACATATGGATGGGATGTAAATACCCGCAATGACGATGGAACTAGAGTCACTTGCCGAGACTATTATGCATACCGCTTTCAGGTAAATTATTACTCTATAACTTAAAATATTTGTCACTATAAAATAATGTATTAATTCCGATTTATATTTTTCAGATACGTGATGATGACCAATCCTTACTTCTTCGTGGGGGACGACTACTTCATCAGTATGCAGTTGATAATTACGTTAAGATTGAAACGCAACGACTGAGATGGGTACGAGATCACCAGAAAGATATTCGTGCAGAGTTGTACGATGGCCTCCAAGACTCCTTTTGTGCTGGGATAAATGCAAGTATGTACTCAGACATTTGTTAGTTTTAATTTTTTTTCTATTGTTTTAATTAAATGTTTACTTTCAAAATATGTGTACATTGTATTAACAAGACTCAATGTCACCAGGTGATATTGGTCGGCGAATGATACTTCCATCATCTTTTGTTGGGTGCCCCCGCGACATGTACCAGCGTTACCAAGATGCTATGGCGTTGGTACAAAAGTATGGAAAACCGGATCTTTTTATCACCATTACATGCAATCCAAATTGGGAGGTTATCAAAAAACAATTGCGACCAGGAGAAACACCACAAGATCGCCCTGATCTAATTTCTCGAGGATTTAGATCCGTAACTGAGGAGTTCAAGAGAGATATCCTCACAAAGCATGTACTCGGTAAGGTTATTGCTTATGCATATGTTGTTGAGTTTCAAAAGAGGGGGTTGCCTCATATCCACATGTTATTGATCTTGGATGATTGTGATAAACTACGCACCCCAGATGATTATGATCAAGTTGTCCGTGCAGAGATTCCCAACAAGGACGAAGAACCAGAACTACATGCTGCTGTCTTGAAACATATGATTCACGGTCCATGTGGCGAGTATAATAATCATTGCCCATGTATGAAGAATGGGAAATGTAAGAAAGGGTTCCCGAAGCCATTTTCAAATGAATTTAATTTGGGTCTTGACTCATATCCTATCTATCGAAGACCACCAGGTGAATCGATTCCGTTGCCAAATAATTCAAATATATTGGTTGATAATAGTTGGGTTGTTCCCTACAATCCTTGGTTGATTTTGAAATATGATTGTCACATTAATGTGGAGGTATGCAGCAGTGTAAAAAGCGTGAAGTACCTATACAAATATGTGTACAAGGGACCTGATCTAATAGCTTTGGAAGTACGACCCGGTCCAAATTACAATGAGATCCAACAGTTTGTTGACGGGAGATGGATTTGTGCTCCTGAGGCATTTTGGAAAATATATAAATTTTCGATGAATCGGATGTATCCATCGGTGGAGCGTTTGCAAATTCACCTACCAAATAAACAACATGTTAGATTTTACTGCTATGCAGACATTACGAGCCTTCTGAACGATGACCGATGCAAGAAAACAATGCTCACAGAGTTCTTTGCAAAAAATGCTGAAGATGAAGGAGCTCGCAGGTACCTATATCGAGAATTTCCACAGCACTACAGATGGCTTAGTGGATCCAAGGTATGGGAAAAAAGGGTAAGTCATTACAAAGTTATTGGTAGAATTCATACAGTCTCTCCAAATGAGGGCGATAGATTTTTCTTGCGAATTTTGCTTAATCATGTCAGAGGTCCTCAATATTGGGAAGATCTCTTAATTGTTGATGGGATAACTTATCCAAATTTTAAGCAGGCGGCAGAACAGCGAGGGCTACTAGAGTGTGACCGCAGCATAAGACAGTGCCTACAAGAAGCATCGACCACACGCATGCCAAAAGCTCTTAGAAGAATGTTTGTTACTATGTTGGTATATTGTGAACCAACTGGTGTACGAGGTTTGTGGGACGAATTCAGTACGTTTATGATGGAAGATTACGAATCTTCAAGTAATCGAAATCATAGCTACCTCACTAGCATATTGTTGCGTGATTTGAATAATTTGTTATTGCACCATAGCAAATGCATTTCTGACTATGATCTACCTGATTTGGTGAATGATTTTACAGAGAACGATGAGCTGCCTAGACTAATACGCGATGAGCTTTCAGTTCCAATCCCCGATGAAGACGAGAACTTGGCGTCAAAGTTGAATAATGATCAAATGATAGCATACGATTCCATCATTCAAGCTATTAGACTTTCTGGAAGTGCAGTGTTTTTTGTCGATGGACCAGGAGGAACAGGGAAAACATATTTGTACAGAGCACTATTGGGTACAGTGAGGGGTGAAGGTAAGATAGCCTTAGCAACAGCGACATCTGGTATTGCTGCAACACTACTACCTGGTGGTAGAACCGCACATTCAAGGTTCAAGATTCCACTAAATCCAACTCCATCCTCCGTTTGTTCCATTAGCAAGCAATCACAACTGGCAGATTTGATAAAAAGATCAGTAGTTATTTTATGGGATGAAGCAACAATGACTAACCGATATGCTTTTGAGGCATTGGATAGAACATTGCGAGATATAACAGACGTATAGCAACCGTTTGGTGGAAAAGTAATTGTATTTGGAGGTGACTTTCGGCAGGTACTACCAGTCATACCAAAGGGAACGAGGGCACAAATAGTAAACGCTTGCATTGTAAGGTCGCCACTATGGAGGAGTACTCAAATTCTCAGACTTAGAAGAAATATGAGAGCTATCAACGATCAACAGTATTCAGATTTCATCATAAGGGTTGGTAACAGAAATGAGCCTACGATTGAGAGTGACATGATACGAATTCCAGATTCGATGGTTATTCCCTGGGAAGATGATAGCTCGATATACCGCTTGATTGATGCAATATTTCAAGAACTAAATTCTCATGCTCTCGATGCCAATTACATGATGGAGAGAGGTCTCATAACGCCGCGGAATGAAGATGTTGACCTGTTAAACGAAAAGGTAATCACCATGTTTACAGGTCAAGAGAAAATTTATCATTCATTCGATAAAGTAGAAAATGACGCTCAAAATTTGTACCAGCAAGAGTTCTTAAACTCTATTTCCCCTGGCGGATTACCACCGCATGAACTGAAATTGAAGATAGGAGCACCAGTCATGCTATTGAGAAATTTAGATCCGAGAAATGGATTGTGCAATGGGACACGACTAATATGCCGTGGTTTGAGGCAGAACTTCATTGATGCAGAAATTTTGGCTGGACACTTCAAAGGTACTAGAGTTTTCCTCCATCGTATTCCCTTAAAACCAGCAGAAAATGTGAGCTTACCATTCGATATGACACGGCGACAATTCCCAATTCGGCTTAGTTTTTCACTAACCATCAACAAAGCGCAAGGTCAGACAATACCACATGTTGGCATTTATCTCCGGGAGCATGTATTCGGTCACGGTCAATTGTATGTTGCATTATCCAGAGGTACCTCCAAAAATACAACAAAGGTGTTGGTGAAAGATGGAATTGTGAGTGGACACGAAGGGTGGTATACTAAGAATGTTGTCTACAAGGAAGTACTTCTGTCAGCTTCATAGTATTGAACTCCTTTGAATAAAAGTAATTGCTCTTTCACTTAGTTGTGTATTCTTCTTCATTGACATCGTTTAAATAAATATAATTCAGCCAAATTTTAGTGTGCATTACGAGCATAAACCCACTACCTCAACCACGTTACCCATTCAGACTCTTTTCCAATATTCCATTTCCAGTATTCCTTTCTGATCAATTTTTGTATGAAATTCTTTGATATCTCACTCTTACCCTCTTCAATTATCATATGTCAATGATTTCCTTTTTTTTGGGTTTGTACTCTCTTTTTCCCTCTTTAATTTTTGTATCAGCAGATTGCAATCAGTTCATTTGTATCAATTTCGCCGGTCTCTCTTTTCCGTCTTCAAGGTTTCCGGGGTCGATTGGCCGCTCTTGGTTTGCAGGTCAGTTCATCAAACTGGTTCTTTCAATTTTTAGTTTCTCAATTGTCTGATTCACTACTACCCAGCATATTGTCTGTTTGTATCTTCGAGGTTTTCCTCGGTCTCAGGTCAGTCCTTCTGTGCAAACTTTTATCCCATCGCAGATTGGTTTGAGGTTCATTTATTTTCTCAGGTTAGGCCTACTTCGTAAGTTATAGTCGTTGTTCTTCGTACTTTGGTGAGTTTCCTGGATTTAGTTATTCGTATTGGCTGTTACTCACAGGTCAGTGACATTTTCTCTTGAAATTAAGGGAATTTCTCTCCTGGAATTGGGCAAATTGATATGCTGATTGCTAGAGGTTGCTCACCAGGTACCCATGATTGCTTATCTGATTACTCATGTTGTAAAGAAAATCATGTTAATACTACTTACCCAATCATTGAAAATTAGTTAATCTGTCTGTTAGTTGTAATACTCAGGTATAGCACTGTGTGTATTCATCTGAAATATTTCATTTTTTTTTCTGTTAGTTGTAATACTCACGTATACAAGGGTGTGTATCCATCTGAAATAGTTCATTTTTTCTTACATACATATATGAACCCAGGACTCCTCCCGTACACCCTCATCCCCCACAACCTAAACTCAATTAGTAACTTTTATCAAACTCACTCCATAGCCCTGAATCCTAATAATTTCAGAATCCTCCTAATGTCTCCATCCCACAACTTCTGAAACATTTTAAGGAGTATGAGAATCCATCTCCTATTGAAATAGCACTAGCGAGTAGCCAGTTCTACAAAATATGTATCGTCTTTTCAGCTTTTTGGTCAAAGATTTATCGGCAATCTTCTGAGTGTAGGCGTGGTTGAATTGGTTTAATTTGCATTATTAAGTTTTTGGTAATATTCTGGCTTTAGGTATTCACATTGACTGTCACTCACAGGTCAATGCCATTTTGCTCTTGAAATTGAGGGAATTGGTTACACATGTCAGCATTTATCTCCTGGAACATGTTTTCAGTCACGGTCAGTTGTGTGTTGCATTGTCCAGAGGTACCTGAAAAGATACAACAAAGGTGATGGTGAAAGCTGGAGTTATGCGTGGACATGAAGGGTGATACACTAAGAAGGTTGTCTACAACGAAGTACTTTTGTCAGCTTCATAGTATACCTCCCAGTTTTCATTCATTTTAATTATGTAATGTATTGAAGTCATTTAGATAAAAGTTATTTCTCTTTCACACAGACGTGTATTCTTCTGGCCAAATTTATATTATTCAGCCAAATTTTATTGTGTGTATATGTCGCAATATAATCATTTTTTAAGCCAGTGGTGATTGCAGACGCATCGCGTGTGCCACTTTTGCTAGTTTCTATAAATGTGAGATACTTATCTAGTATCATATACTCTTGATGATGAGATAGACACATTGAATTTTATAACAATAATACCCAAATCGGAATTCATAATTCCTTTATTATTTACTTCCATGTACTTTGGGTAGTCTCTCTTCCTCTCCACCACCTATGGGACTTTGAGGCAACTTGGTTTTAGCAACAGGCTTGCTTTATACCCATGGGGTCGGCGCAAACCATTTGCCCTTACCCATACTGTTAACCATTAACAGCTTTGCCCATGCCTATTATTAGTGTTTTGTTTAGTGATTTTTCAATCATATTGAGTAAATCAACTTTAAAACAAAACTATAATTGCATCCAATGCAATTCTTAGTCCATTTGGGAGAATAACTATATATTCTTTATCTATCTTATAGATAACTCCCAGTATCTAAGCTTTCAATCCTATTGAGATAGTTTAGTTTGCACTTCACCTCTTGCTTCAGCAGCCACACATTACTAACTTGTGTCGTCGCGTCATATCTCGATGAACTAAGTCGCCTTGCTTTGGCAAGCACGAACTTATTCCATCTTGACCATGTCGAATGCTAAGCAAGAGAGTGCAAAGTGGAGCAACACCGCAAGCCTTTCATGACAAGCTCGTATGATCATATCACATGCCTCCATATTTCTCATCTTGCTTCCAAAGCTCAGAGTCCATGGGAGCTTGACATGAGACAAGTTACATTCAAAGAACCATTATTTGATGTTCCTTCCATAAGGCTTTAGTGTGTTTTGGTAGTTGGTGGGAAGAGAAATTTATGCTCTACAATGTACACCATATTTCCTTTACTTGAGAACAATTCTAAATTTTATACCAATCTAGAAAATAGATTCCAGACATCTTGTCCATCTCATGGACATAATGTCGCGTTTGTTTGTTTAATGCGATGGGTATTCAACACTTATAGGATTATGCAAAGCATTGTGACGTATAACTATATTCAACAAGGATTTAAATTATTAAATATAGCTCCCACTATTTTTCTCGGATTAATAGCCCTCACTACTAAAGCGGAAAATATCTTTATACTTTCTAGTGGGTCCAAGATCCCTTTTTCACTTCTTCTTGAGCTTGCTTTGGCAAGTCACCCAAGAATTGGTTATTTAGGTAGGAACCATTCCAATTGCATCCCATGCAACTCTTGGTCCAATTAGGTGAATAAATTCCTTTTATTCTTTATCCAATTGGATAACTCCTAATTGTCATGCCTCTAAGCTCATCAATCCAATTGACTCTTTCCTAGTTGCGTCCAACCTCTTTCTTTCAACATACACGCATTACTAGCTTGCGTCGTCCGCAACACATCATGAAAAATTAAAATCGCCTTGCTTTGGCAAGCCCGAATTTTAATAGGCCATGATCATGAAGGGTGTTTTGGCAAGAGAAGGCAAAACGCAATATTTAATTGAGGGATTTCTTTAAGTTGTTTGGTTGATCTTATCAACATGGTCTACTTATTTGGATTGGGCCATCCACAATAAAAGACCAACCTTGTTTATTATTATCTTGTTATCGTTTTGCTTGTAGCGCCATACACACAAAATAAATAACAAGGCATGAATAATAAACATCCACAAAAAAAAAAAAAAAAACGTGGCATGGATATGGCCCCTAGACTAATGATATTATCAAGCCAATGATAATATCTAATTGCCCTAAAGTGCCGAGCTCATCTCCATGTGCTCCACCATAGCTGCGCGCCTAGGGATGTCTTTTTGGCTCCTTTGGTTCTCCGGTCTTCTTCTCCATGTTCTTGGCTATCATCTAAATATTTCTAATTCTAGCCTAACATCTAGAATAAATAAATAACAAAAGCCTCACATGTCGAGGAGAAAAGGACGACTCGCAGGCCGTAAAACTTAATTAATTATTACATTAATTTGATCAGCTCGCAGGCCGTAAACCAAATCACAAAACAATAAACATACACAATCCTAGGCCATATCCATCCACCATGAAATAAAGCACATAATACAGTTAAAACCAATTTTAACGCGCTTGTTTAATTTTAATGAAATTGGGTAACTAGGGTTTTACAACGGTCCAAAGGGCCCAAGCCAACAAGTGGCCCGATCCCTAGGACCGCCGCACGCCTAGAGGCCCGCGGCCTTGCTTGGCGCGCAAGGGGGAGGGGCGGGCGGCTAGGGTTTTGGCCCTAGTCCCCTTCCTCCTTCCTTGTTGCCCAAGCAAGGTTGTTTCCTTATGGATTTATTTCCATAACTTTGTTTCCATAATTGAAAACCCCTTTTCATGAACCCTAATTTTTCAAGAACCCAATTATTCACATCCTATGTGATTAAACTCACCAATTCTAACATCCAATGTTAAATTGGGTCTTGTTTGATTGAATCAAATTCAATATTGCATCTACTATGCCAATTTTTCAGTTTTCGCGTAATAAACAATAATACGGTGTATGAACTGAAATCGTAAACACATAATATCATGTTATGCTCTACGACCTGTGGCTCTGATACCACTGTTGGGTTTTGACGTAGGTAACGCAGCGGAATAACAAAATAATCCTATTCAAAGCCCACCAAGGATCACAGGAAGAGACATCATAACATGATTAAGGTCATAGAAGATGTGTGCCTTTTGATTTGTGAGATCACACGAAGAATGATGTCCTCGTCTCTAC
Organism: Linanthus parryae; assembly: GCA_023055425.1. Taxonomy (NCBI): domain Eukaryota; kingdom Viridiplantae; phylum Streptophyta; class Magnoliopsida; order Ericales; family Polemoniaceae; genus Linanthus; species Linanthus parryae. The sequence continues at coordinate 66,934,769 of JALGPY010000007.1, read as the reverse complement.
GGTTGATCCACGTCTAGAGGTGAGATCTAGATTCTTCCTTCTCCACAAGTGCTAGCTTGAACCCGGAGGAAGAGGGAAGAAGATCAAAGCAACAAAGCAACAAGGCACAAAAGGGAGGAGCGGCCTCCTCTTTGAGCCGACGGGAAGGGGCGGACGGGTGGCTAGGGTTTCGGCCCCTAGCTCCTTGTCTTGCTCTCTCTTTTGCTCTCTCCCACTCTTTTATGTTATGTCTAATAATAACTAATCAAGTGGGAAGGTAGCTAGAGCCTCCTTTATATACTCCAACAACTCCTTGTTGTTTCCATAAAGGAGTTTCCTAATTCTACATGAACTAGAATTATTCTCTTCCTTGCAAATTAGTCCTACTAAGTTTGCAAGGTGTTGCACAATGATCCTTCTATTAATTAATCAATATTAATTAATCCCAAATCTAGCTCTACTCTATTTGACGTGTGACCCCATAGGTTTCTATATAGTTGGTAGTAACTATTACTAACATGGAGCGGTGTCTAGCAACACATCCATGCCACCCAACTAATAGAAATAGTCAGTGATCCCGACAAGCCTCTTGTGCCCAATATCTTATATTGCACTTATCCCTTTGTCTCCATATCCGGATTGGACACGAGACATAAATAGTCACACTCGTATATCCAATCCATAGTTCCTCGATCCTGGGAATATTCTTATGCAAGCAGATAACATCAATATCTCCATATTGATTTATCTGAGTCTGGCCAGACATTCAATAAGCCTCATCCCTCGAGTGGCCGTGGATATTTACCCCCATTATGTGGGAGGGACAAATCCAATCTACATCACTACGATCTCTAAGCTTGCTTCCTATCATGCCCAACAGCTATTTTTGTGATTACCCAGTTACGGTGTAACGTTTGATAACATCAAAGCACAATATTCCACAACTAGAGTATCCAGTGACTTCAAGTCTAAGGATTGCAATATTATTAGCACTACGAGAAGATATTGTGACTTCAACATAATCTAATGTATCCTTCTCGTCGTGGGTCATCCAGTATGCCATTACTCCTAATGCATACCCATGTGTTGGATCGTGATATCTCTATATCAATCCAACCCCATACTAGTCTATAGATGATTGTCCCATTAATCATTATAATTGACTAGGGATATTTAAGAATATAACACCTTATATTCTAAGGAATTCATTCATGTTAGTATATCTCCATATCGATAACATAATGAATCGTAAATCCATATATTTGTCACAATTAATTGATTGCCTCTAGGGCACAATTCCAACATCCGGAATGGAAACTGCTTCCTTCAAAGACCTTTATCAAGTCTTTCCAATTTTCGTGCTTCTTTCTTGACTTAACCACCAATTCGTCTACATAGAATTCAACCTCCAGGTGCATCATGTCATGAAACAGCGCCATCATCGCGCGTTTGTAGGTAGCTCATGCGTTCTTCAATCCAAAAGGCATCACCGTGTAGTGGAACACTCCCACAGGTGTGATGAATTTAGTTTTATTTGTGTCTTCTGGATAGTTCTGGCCATCTCTATTCATAAACAACAAAGACACGTACGAAGAAAGATTTAAAGATCAAAACCATGTTCAAGTATGAAGGACTGTGAGGAACAGTCAAGAACATAAAGAAAGTTTTTAACCCAGACTGGGTACTAGTTTGGGATCAAAGGAAAAGAGAAGGATTTGACTTAGTGGTTTGGAGGCTAGAGTAAGGCCCGTCGCGCGTAAACGACAACCAAGCTGGCGCGTGATCCTTGGTAACTGACTAAAAGATTTAATGACCATGTGCCCTATAAATCCGGTTGATCTCATAACGATCATTGGTATATGCGGACGGGTGCGTAACGGTCTCTATACATACGGTCGAACGTGCCGTTACAAGGCTATCAGTAAGCCACCATTTATGGGCGCATTAACCCCTCGTAACGGTCACTTCCCCACTATGTATAGGATTGTTAGACCTTCAGTGCTATCTTCTGGATTCACTTAACTCTTGCTGTCATTAGAATGTCTCTCTCTCAATTCGTTGCTATTACTTACTCTCTCCTTTCTCACACCCTTCATCTCCCTATGTGTTCTTATTCTCATTCAACACTTGAGGTGTACACTGTTGGAATTGATGCCCTAGAGGCAATCTAGTTTAGTATGAATTTATATGTGGCTAGAAATTCATTTATTATTTATTGGATATTTAATATAATGAAGTCCTTAGATTTACAATTGTGTTGTTTATTTTAAATATCCCTAGTACAGTATAATGATTAATGGGACAATCATCTATAGACTAGTATGGGGTTGGATTGATATGGAGATATCATGATCCAACACATAGGTGTGCATTAGGGGTAATGACGCACTGGATTGACCCATCTCCGAGAAGGCTACATACACGTTATGTTGAGTCACAAGTGCTTCTCACGGTGCAATGGTATTGTCATCCTTAGACTTGAAGTCACTAGATATTCTAGTTGTGGATTATTGTGATTTTGGTAGCGTTAAACGCTACACCGTAACTGGGTAGTTATAAAGGCGTGTACTGGATACAATAAGAAGCAATCTTAGAGATCGTAGTGGACGTAGATAGAATTTGTCCCTCCCACATAACGGGAGCAAATATCCTAGGCCACTCGAGGGATAGTGCTTATAGAATGTCTGGCCAGACTCAAATAAATCAATATGGGATATTGATGTTATTTGCACGAATAAGGCTATCCCATGGATCGAGAAACTATGGATTGTATATACGAGTGTGACTTGTATATCGTGTCCAATCCGGATATAGAGACAAAGGGATGAGACAATTACTTGTACAAAGGTTGTCAAGATGACTATTCTATTAGTTGGCTAGAATGGATGTTTTGCTAGAAACCGCTCCATATTAGCAAATAGTTGCTACCAACTAGATAGAACCTATGGGGTCACACGCTATATAGAGTTGAACTAGATTTGGGAATTGATAATTGGATTAATTAATTAGAAGGATCACTTTGCAAAACCTTGCAAACTTAGTAGGGACTAATTTGCAAAGAAGGGACTAAATTGAATTCTAGTAGGACTAGAATAAGTCCTTTAGGTAGTTGGAAAGGAGTTGTTGGACTATATAAAGGACCTTCCTTCCTTCCCACAACTTATGCTCATAATTTATCATAACTAGAGTGGGAGAGAACAAAATGAGAGAGCAACAAGCAAGGAAGGAGCCCCCACCCCCCTTGCTCGCCGCCCCGTCCCCGTCGGCCCGAAAGGAGGCCGAACCTCCTTTGGTTCGTCTCGTTTTGCGTGATTCTTCTTCCTTTTCCTCTTTTCGGGCTAGCACCAAGGAGTGGGAGATCTAGAAATCAACTCTAGGCGTGGATCAACTATATAGAACGTGACACAATTCGCGTTTGAAGTCATCAAAGGAGAACCCTAAGGTGTGTTATTGATTTCTTCCTTTACCATCGTTATGTCTCTTGACTTGTGATCCTTGGAGGGTTTTGCATGGTTAATTATTGTTTCCGTTGCGCATCCATGATTCAAAACCCTACAGTGGTATCAGAGCCGCAGGTCGTAGAGCATAAACGTGGTTTATGTGTTACGTTTTAGTTGTTTTACACCTTAAATTGATTGTTTAAATCGTAAAACAAGACAAATCAAGCATGGGATGCAAATTTGTCAATAATCTATCATAACAACATATAGTTCTTGCATTGGATGCATGAATTGGTGAGTTTGAGAAATTTTAGGATCTTAGATCTAGGGTTTGGGCATCCTTGGGGAAGGAGTTCTTCCAAAACAAGGAAAAAACCAAACTTGGGCACCAAGCAAGGGAGTTGTTTTGGAAACAACTCCCTATAGAGGTTCGGCTCCCTATGGGGACCGACCCTCTTGCTTGCCTCCCAAGTCTTGGCCGCCCTAGGGGCCGGGCGGCCCTAGCCCGCGGCCGTAGCCCGCGGCCTAGCCACGTGGGCTAGGGGCCGGGCCGGTCCTAGGGCCTTGCGGTTCACCTTTTTGGGCCCGGGCAATTTGATTGTTGGGCCCATGGACCGTTTTAACCCTAGAAATCCTAAAATCAATTAAAATTGACCAATCGCGTTAAAATTGGATTTTAACTGTTTATGTGCAAATCGCATGGTGATTGGATATGGCCTTAGGATGTGGTTTGATGTGGATGTTTAATTTTGTGGTTTGGTTTACGGCCTGCGAGCTGATCAATTAATTGTAATAATTATTTAGGGTTTTATGGCCTGCGTGCCATTTTTTTCTCAACTTGTGAGATTTATTTTATTTAGTATAGGAGTTAGCCAGTGCTAGATAAAGTAGATTGTTAGCCAAGATTGAAGAAAAGGAGCCCAAAGCCAAAAGGAGCCACAAAAGATGGAGCATGGAGCATGGAGCATTCCACATAACTATGAAGGATGGACCAAAAGATCAAGACGCATGGAGATGTGTTTGCATTTAGGGTTCATAGATAATTCCATTGGCTTGGAATTATCTTAGTCTAGAAAAGGCCATATCCGCATCACGTTTAATTTTTGTTTTGTGGTTGTTTACTTTATTGTCTTATTATTTTGTGGTTGGTGTATGGATGATGCATGCAATTAGGATAATAAGATAATTAGACAACCCGGATCTATTATTTGTAGTTGTGCCCAAACTCAAATAGATAGAGTAGTTGATATTGATCAACAAAACAATTAAAAGTTGAATTTAAAAATCCCTCAAAATTAAAATATTGTGTACTTGCCTTCTCGTTATTTAAACACTCATGATCATCATTATTTACCAAGTTCGTGCGTGCCAAAGCATGGCGACTTGGTTCATAATGATGGAATGCGATGGCACAAGCTAGTAATGTGCAACTGTTTAAATAAGAGGTTGAACGCAACTAGGCAATTAATATGATTAAGAAACGTAGAGGCAACCAATTGGGATTATCCATAAGGATGGATAAATAAGGAGTTATTTTCCCAATTGAACCAAGAGTTGCATAAGGGATGCAATTGGAATTGTTCCTACCTAAAGTAGTCAAATTATGGGTGACTTGCCAAAGCAAGCTCATAAGGAGATGAAACATGGATCTTGGCCCACTAGAAAATATAAGGATATTTTCCGCATTAATATCTTGAGGGTTATTAATCCGTAGAAAAATAGTGGGAGCTATATTTGATAAACTAGCCATTATTGAATATAGTCAAAAATTCACAAATACTAAAACTTGCGTATTTTCCTTTTGTAGAATTCCAAATGGCAAACAACTCATCGAGTTCACAACATTCCCTACGATCTGTCCTTGAGAAGGACAAGCTCTCTGGAACCAACTTTCTTGATTGGTACAGAAACTTGAGAATCGTTCTCAAGCAAGAGAAGAAACTGTACGCAATAGAGGAGCATATTCGAGAAGGTCCAGAAAACCAAACACCTACTGCCCTAAAGGCGTATTAAAAGCGTGTTGATGACGCTAATGATGCGGCCTGCCTTATGCTATGCACCATGACTTCTGAGCTTCAGAAGCAACACGAAAACATGAATGTTGTCGATATGATCGAGCATCTAAAGCAGCTCTTCCAATAGCAGGAAAGGGTAGAGAGGTATGAGGTCTCTAAGGCACTGTTCAAGTGTCATCTCGCATAAGGGAACCCGGTGGGACCCCATGTACTCCGTATGATCGGGTACTTGGAGAATCTCGCGCGACTGGGGTTCCTAGTCGGCCAAGAGTTGGCAACCGATCTCGTGTTGCAATCGTTGCCCGAGAGTTATGGACAGTTCATCATGAACTATAACATGAACGAGATCGTGAAACCACTGCCAGATTTACTCAATATGTTGAGGACAGCTGAACAGAGCATCAACAAGGGTAAGGGCAAGGCCATTATGATGGTGCAGAAAGGAAAGGGCAAAAGGTTTGCCTCATCCTCCAAGGGCAAAGGCAAGTCAGTTGCCAAGTCCAAGGAACCTGCCCTTAAGCCTGTTTGTGGCATCGCCAAATGTGTGACTAAAGGTGAATGTCACTACTGCAGTCAGCCTTGACACTGGAGGAGGAACTGCCCAAAATATCTGGAGGACAAGAGGCTTGGAATAGTGATTCCACCACCACCAGGTATTTTTGTTGTAGATGTCAATTTAACTGTCTCTACATCATGGGTATTAGATACTGAATGTGGATCTCACACTTGTCGAAATGTGCAGGATCTAAAGAGAAGTAAAAGATTGGCTAAAGGGGAGGTAGATCTGCGCGTTGGGAATGAAGCGAAAGTTGCTGGTTGGCCATAGGCGTGTGCGAGCTATCTCTTCCTTCAGGATTAGTTTTAGAATTAAATAATTGCTATTTTGTGCCTGCTATGAGCAGAAACATTATTTGTATTTCTTGTTTGGACAAGGATGGTTTTATTATTTCAATAAAGAACAAATGTTGTTCCTTTTATTTAAATAATATTCACTATTTTAGTGCGTAATTATTTAATGGACTGTATGTCCTTGATCTAAGCAATCTTGTCTACAACATTAATACCAAGCGGTTTAAAATAAATGATTTAAATCCTGCTTATTTATGGCACTGTCGTTCAGACCACATAAACGAGAAACGTGTCTCTAGACTCCATAAGGTTGGATTACTAGACTCATTTGATTTTGAATCATATGAGACATGTGAGGCTTGTTTATTGGGAAAAATGACAAAGTCCCCTTTCAATAAGAAAGGTGAGAAGACTAGTGAGCAATTGGCGATCATACATACTGATGTGTGTGGGCCATTTGCCACGCCTGCTAGGGGTGGTTATGTCTACTTCATTACATTTACTGATGACTACAGTAGATATGGATTTGTGTACCTTATGAGGGCAAAATCTGAATCCTTTGAAGTGTTCAAAGAATTCAAGAATAAATTAGAGAAGCAACTTGGAAAAAGTATCAAGGCTCTACGATCGGATCGTGGAGGAGAATACTTGAGGCAACAGTTTGACGACTATATTAGAGAGTGTGGGATCGTATCCCAACTCACTCCACCCGGAACGTAACAATGGAATGGCGTGTCTGAGAGGAGGAATCGAACCCTATTGGATATGGTTCGATCTATGATGTGTCAAACCGATCTTCCATTATCGTTTTGGGGCCACGCTCTATTTAGTGCGGCTTTCACCATTGACCGTGTTCCATCTAAATCAGTCATGAAGACACCATATGAGATGTGGAGTGGGAGGCGTCCCACACTGTCGTTCATGAGGATTTGGGGCTGCGATGTCTATGTAAAACATTTACAATCAGACAAGCTAGGGCCAAAATCGAATAAGTGTAAGTTTGTGGGGTACCCTAAGGAAACTAAGGGTTACTACTTCTACAATCCAACAGAGAACAAAGTGTTTGTTGCTCGGACCGGCGTGTTTCTAGAAAGAGAGTTTGTCTCTAAAGAAAGAAGTTGGAGGACTGTAGAACTTGAAGAGGTTCAAGAACCACAAATCACTGAACCGATTATGGAACATGAACAGGAACCACAAGCGGTTGTGGAGCAACCTGTTCTGATAACACAAGAGCTTCGTAGATCTAGTAGAGTGCGCCAGGAACCCGAGAGGTATGGACTTCCCGTGACCGATTCCGGTGACACAATTCTCATAGATGATGAGCCTACTACCTATGAAGAGTCCATGAAAGGCCTTGACTCTCAGAAGTGGCTAGAAGCCATGAGATCCGAGATGAAATCCATGTACACCAACAAAGTATGGACTTTGGTGGAACCACCCGAAGGGGCGCGACCCATAGGGTGCAAGTGGGTCTTCAAAAAGAAGATCGACATGGATGGTAATGTGATTACCTATAAGGGCCGATTTGTGGCTAAAGGATTCAGACAGATTCATGGTATTGACTATGATGAAACCTTTTCACCAGTCGCTATGACCGAATCCATCCGAATCCTACTTGCGATTGCAGCATACTACGACTATGAGATTTGGCAGATGGACGTCAAAACAGCATTCCTTTATGGGAATCTCCTGGAGGACGTGTATATGATACAGCCAGAGGGTTTTGAGGATCCAAAGCAAGCCAACAAAGTCTTTAAGATGCAACGATCCATTTATGGATTGAAGCAAGCTTCTAGGAGTTGGAATCGACGTTTTGATGAAGTAGTCAAAGAGTTTGGCTTCAGCAGAAACGAAGATGAGTCTTGTGTCTACAAAAAGGTTAGTGGGAGCTCTGTAGCTTTTCTGGTCTTGTATGTGGATGACATACTACTCATTGGAAACGACATTCCCATGCTGCAATCTGTTAAAGATTGGCTAAGGAAGTGTTTCTCAATGAAGGACTTAGGGGAAGCAGCCTACATACTCGGTATAAAGATCTATAGAGATAGATCTAAGAGGATGCTAGGCCTAAGTCAAAGTACATATATTGAAAAAGTGTTGAAACGGTTCAACATGCAAGATTCCAAGAAGGGATTCTTGCCCATGTCACATGGAATCACTCTTTCGAAGAGTGGTTGTCCTTCCAATGAGATTGAGAAGGAACGCATGAGTATAATTCCCTATGCCTCGGCCATAGGATCTATCGTGTACGCCATGTTATGTACTAGACCAGATGTGTCAAAAGCCATGAGTATGACAAGGATATACCAATCCAATCCAGGTGAGAGTCACTGGATTGCAGTCAAGAACATCCTAAAGTACTTGAGAAGAACTAAGGATGCTTTCTTGATATTTGGCGGTGAGGAATAGTTGCGTGTAAGGGGTTACAATGATGCAAGTTTCCAAACCGACAGAGATGACTTTAGATCACAGTCGGGATATGTGTTTTGCCTAAATGGAGCAGCGGTGAGCTGGAAAAGTTCCAAGCAAGAGACGGTGGCTGATTCTACAACAGAGGCTGATTACATTGCTGCAAATGGCGCAACAAAGGAATCTGTTTGGATCAGAAAGTTTGTTTCTGAACTTGGTGTGGTTCCTAGCATTGCGGATCCAGTTGAGTTGTACTCTGACAACACTGGGGTGATCGCGCAATCAAAGGAACCCATGTCGCACCAGAAATCCAAGCACGTGCTCAGGAAGTTTCATCTGTTTCGAGATATTATCGATAGAGGAGACGTTCGGATATGCAAGATTCCTACAGATGAGCATCTGTCAGACCCGCTTACAAAGCCGCTTACGCAGTGGACGCATGAAGGGCACACTAGGAGTATGGGCATACGACATGCGCCAGATTGGCTATAGTGCAAGTGGGAGAGTGTTGGAATAGATGCCCTAGAGGCAATCTAGTTTAGTATGAATTTATATATGGCTAGAAATTCATTTATTATTTATTAGATATTTAATATAATGAAGTCCTTAGATTTACAATTGTGTTGTTTATCTTAAATATCCCTAGTCCAGTATAATGATTAATGGGACAATCATCTATAGACTAGTATGGGGTTGGATTGATATGGAGATATCATGATCAAACCCATAGGTGTGCATTAGGGGTAATGACGCACTGGATTTACCCATCTCCGAGAAGGCTACATACACGCTATGTTGAGTCACAAGTGCTTCTCGCGGTGCAATGGTATTGTCATCCTTAGACTTGAAGTCACTAGATATTCTAGTTGTGGATTATTGTGATTTTGGTAGCGTTAAACGCTACACAGTAACTGGGTAGTTATAAAGGCGTGTACTGGATACAATAAGAAGCAAGCTTAGAGATCGTAGTGGACGTAGATAGAATTTGTCCCTCCCACATAACGGGAGCAAATATCCTAGGCCACTCGAGGTATAGTGCTTATAGAATGTCTGGCCAGAATCAAATAAATCAATATGGGATATTGATGTTATTTGCACGAATAAGGCTATTCCCATGGATCGAGAAACTATGGATTGGATATACGAGTGTGACTTGTATATCTCGTGTCCAATCCGGATATAGAGACAAAGGGATGAGACAATTACTTGTACAAAGGTTGTCAAGATGACTATTCTATTAGTTGGCTAGAATGGATGTTTTGCTAGAAACCGCTCCATATTAGCAAATAGTTGCTACTAACTAGATAGAACCTATGGGGTCACACGCTATATAGAGTTGAACTAGATTTGGGAATTGATTAATTGGATTAATTAATTAGAAGGATCACTTTGCAAAACCTTGCAAACTTAGTAGGGACTAATTTGCAAGGAAGGGACTAAATTGAATTCTAGTAGGACTGAATAAGTCCTTTAGGTAGTTGGCAAGGAGTTGTTGGACTATATAAAGAACCTTCCTTCCTTCCTTCCTTCTACAACTTATGCTCATAATTGATCTTAACTAGAGTGGGAGAGAAAAAAAGGAGAGAGCAACAAGCAAGGAAGGAGCCGCCGCCCCCCTTGCTCGCCGCCCCGTCCCCGTCGGCCCCAAAGGAGGCCGAACCTCCTTTGGTTCGTCTCGTTTTGCGTGATTATTCTTCCTCTTCCTCTTTCCGGGCTAGCTCCAAGGAGTGGGAGATCTAGAAATCAACTCTAGGCGTGGATCAACTGTAGAGAACGTGACACAATTCGCGTTTGAAGTCATCAAAGGAGAACCCTAAGGTGTGTTATTGATTTCTACCTTTACCATCGTTATGTCTCTTGACTTGTGATCCTTGGAGGGTTTTGCATGGTTAATTATTGTTTTTTTTGCGCATCCATGATTCAAAACCCTACATACACTTGAATCTCTCTCAAGGATTTTCGTGTACACAACTAGATAATTGCCCCAATACTGATCATGTCCATACAGGGATTAGTCCACCTTGCAAATTAGTCCTACTAACTTCACTTGCGGTTGCGTTAGATCCTCTTGATTAATTATTCCTACTGATTAATGCTCATATCCAGTTTAATCCATATGATGTGTGACCCAATAGTTTTCTACTTAGTTGGTAGTAACCATTACTAACATAGAGCGGTGTCTAGCCACCTCTATGTCACCCAACTAATAGACATAGTCAGTGATCCGGAAAACCTTGTGTTGAATGTTACCGTATCGTATTATCCCTTTGTCTCTATATCCGGATTGGACACTAGACATAGTAGTCACATTCGTATATCCAATCCATAGTTTCTCAATCTTAAAAATATGCTTATCTAAGCAGAGAACATGAATATCTCCATATTAATTTATCTAAGTCTGGGACAGACATTTCATAAGCACCATCCCTCGAGTGGCCATGTATATTTTCTCTCATTATGTGGGAGGGACAAATCCTCTCTACATCACTACCATCACTCAGCTTGATTTCTATGATGCCCAATAACTATCTATATATTTACCCAGTTAAGGCGCAACATTTGATAACATCAAAGCATGATATTTCACAACTAGAGTATCTAGTGACTTCAAGTCTAAAGACTACAGTACCATTAGCACTACGAGAAGCACTTCTGACTTTGACATAATCTAATGTAGCCTTCTCGTTCTGGATCAATCCAGTATAGCATTACTCCTAATGCATACCCATGTGTTAAACTTGATATCTCCATATCAATCTACTCACATACTAGTCTATAATTGCCCCGTTAATCAATATAATGGGCTAGGGATATGTAAGATAAACAATACACATTGTAATATGAGGATTTCATTATATTAATTATTTCCATAAATAAAAAATGAATATTCTAGCCAAAATTTATTACTTGAGTAGTGAACTCTTTCATTAATCTCATATGCTTCATAATCTGTTTACTTGCCGTGTGTGTTAGCTTACTCAGTCGTTTGCTGATCATTATCTTCAAAACTGCGTCGGCTCAGGTCATCAATCAAGGTGGGGGACGTTCACAACACAGATGGCTAGGTTATCAAGAAGTTTAGAACTTCACCTAGTATTTTCCATTGTAAATTAATGTACTTGTACCTTTCAGACAATGTCATTAGGGTTATCTCGAATTTAAAATGTTATATTTGGAAATTCGATGGTTGTTCTAACTGTGAACCAACGATCCTTATACTTTCCCAATGGGGTTCATCACCTCGGGCGGAGACATCCCTTCAAACGTGCGGACCGTCCGGCCGTGTGATTTGGGGGGTGTGCTTATTTGAAGACCAAGAAAGTGAGGGGACCTAAATTGGTCGTTTGAAATTCCTTCCCTAAATTAGAAACTGAAGTGGAGATATAGGGAATGTCATTTCCCGTTAATACGTTGTCATCGACTTACAACATTAAAATGGTGAGTTTCCCGTTGTTGTGTCGAATAAACAAAGAGTAATCTGCAATTGAAGCAACCCAAGGAAACATATAAGAAGTAAATTGCTCAAACCAAGCACAAAGTGCTTGTTTGAGACCGTAGATGGATTTATGGAGATGAAACACATGATTGGGGAAGTTGGGATCCACAAAACCAGATGGTTGCTTCATGTAAACTGTTTCACGTAGATAGCCATGTAAAAAAGCATTTTTTACTCCTAATTGTTTCAAATGCCAAGAAAAACTACCAGCTTAAGCCAAAATACAACGAATAGTTCTGTGTTTTACACTTGGACTGGAGGTCTCGTCATAGTCAAGGACAAGGGTTTGGTGGAACCCTTTGGCTACTATACGAGCCTTATATATAGAGACTAAACCATCGGGGTTAAGTTTGGTTTTAAACACCTGTTTATAGCCAATGATATTGGCATTTGGGGGTAGAGGAACCAAACTCCAGGTGTGTTGTTGAGTGAGACTATCAAATTCATCTGCCATGGCAGTGCGCTAAATGGCTTGTTTGGCAGCCTCTGTATAGCCAGTAGGTTTTGTGTGTGCAATGGGAGAAATGGTAGAAGTAAAACCAGTATGAGAAGTAGTAGGAGCAGAAGTAACAGTAGTGTGAAAATGCAACTTATTTTTGCTAATTCCAGATGTTTGCTCCTTATTTGCATAGGGTGACCAGGTGAAGTCATTGGAGGTGGTGTTGGGCGGGGAATCATCACTTGGTTAGGAGAAAGTGCCATGCCAGAACTGGGTGGCTCACCTACTTCAGTGGGTGGTGATTTAAGATGAGAAGTAGGATTATCCGTTCTTGGGGTGAGCACAGTGCCAGTTGCAGGCTGCACCAGTCCTTGACCCTCAGAAATGGGAATGTGCACATAACCAGGGAAGGTTATGGGTGTAGTATATGCTATGTTTTGTGCAGTATCTATTCTAGGTGTACCATCATTGATGGTAGTAGGAGATGAATCTCCAATGGTAGGCCATGAACCTGAAAGCACAGTAGAAACAAACTGTGAGGAAGATGAAGTAGTAGTTGAATCACAAGTAGAGTTAGCATTTCATGGAAACTGGAATTCATCAAATATTTCATCACGACTAACATAGACCTTGTTTGTAATATCAAAGCATAGATAACCTTTATCGCCATATGCATATCACAAAAACACACATTTTGTTGTTTTGGGATCAAGTTTAGTTTCATATAAGGTTTCAAGCAGGGATAGCAAGCACAACCAAAAACACGAAGAGTTGTATAATCAGGTTCAGTTCCAAACAGAAGCTCAGATCATGAGTGTTTTGCTTAGCATACGATTAATTAAGTATCTGTCAGTAGCTACCACATGAAACCATAATTGTTTAGGTAAAGAAGCATAATTTTGCAAAGTTACAACAGTTTCTATGATATGGCGGTGTTTGCGCTCAACAACCCCGTTTTGTTGGGAGGGGGTGAGAAAAACATTTTTTTATGACTAATACCATTATCTTGCAATTTTTTTTAAAGTGTAATATACTCACCTCCTCCATCTGATCTTAAGATCTTGATGAGATAGCCTAGAAGTTTTTCAATGAACAGTTTATATGTAATAAAATTAGAAGCATTCTCAAATTTCAATTTTAGAGGTAAAAGCCATGTAAATCGTGAATAATCATCAATAAAAAGAACATAGTATTTATAACTATTGGAAGAAATTGTTGAGGCAGGACACCAAACATCACTGTGAAGTAATTCAAAGAGGAGCACTACAGACATTCTTAGATAAAGAAAAAACTAACTTAGTCATTTTTCCAGCAAGGCAGGATTCACATAAACTACCATCAAATTGAACATTTTTTGAACAAGAGACACATTTAGATAAAACAAAATTTGAGGGATGACCAAGACGAGAATGCCATAACCTTGATTGAACTTTCTGACCAAGGTGGGGTTGAGGACCAGTCTGAAAAGGCATGGAAGACATTGGGTAAAGACCATTTTTACTGAAACCCGCAAAAAAGAGTTTGTCCCGAAGCAGTGTCATGAATGTAAAATGACGATTTTTCAAAAATAAACCTAACATTATGTTTTGTGCAAAGTTTGTTAACAAAAAGAAAATTAATTGAAAAATTAGGCACATGTAAGGTATCAAATAATTTGAAAGAACAGTTCATAGTAGTGAGAAGGTAGTAGCAGAGTGCTAAATAGGCAGTGAAGATCCATTACCCACAGTGACTTGTTCAGTCCCAGAGTATGGATCAGAGAGAGAAAGATTGCTTAGCTCGGATGTCATGTGATTTGTTGCGCCAGTTTCAGTAACCCATAGGCCTTGAGGGAGGAGCTTGTTAAAACGAAGAGGAAACAACCATTACAAATAGTTTTTCAGGAGGGTGGCGCCCTTGATAGGCTAGTGACTTCAGCTTAACCACCTCGTCGACCCTAAACACCTCGGCTTTTTTTGCTGCCCGAAATGCGACACAAACCACTTTGACCCGACCCGAGCCCGAAACCCATACCAGATCCTGATCCAGAAGATGAACAGGTTGAATATCCATAACTCGAATGGGTATGGCCGCCCCAAGAGAAGTCAAAATAGCCACCACCCCGTTGACTGCCTCGGCCACCACAAGCACCAGTAAGATTCCGCCCATCTAGGCCGCTCCAACCACCGAAGAAGACGAAAGGGTTTGAATCGGACATGGAGATCTGAGAGGTGTACATATGTTCTTCAGCCTTCAACAAAACATGGAGCTCCTCGAAGGAAATTGGGTTTGAATGGGTTCATAGAGAGGAGGGGAAGGGGTTTTATTCGAGAGGAAGGTCGTTGAGGGCATAAAGTAACATATCTTCATCTTCGATAACAGAGGAGATGGCTATTTTTTTGCAAATAGTGGTAAGTTTCTGCATGTATGTGACAATCAAATCAGATCCCTTTTTGGTGGTTTGGAGGTCGAGTTTAAGTTGGATGATGTTAGATCTGGTGAGGGAAGCATAGAGGCGTTGAAAGGTTTGACAAGCTTCCCCAGAAGTAGAACAACCAATAACATGTGTGAGCGCCTGTGTGGAAATAGTGGCATTAAGAACTCTAAGCACTTCCTGATCTTGTAATATCCAAGCAGAGAAAGCCGGATTAGCAACTGGACCGCCAAGGGATATACGATGGCGGACAAGGTGATGAATCATCGAGATAGCCAAAAAGGCTATGGGTGCAAAACAGAGACTGAATCTGGTGTCTCCATAGGAAAAAAAAAGCGAGCTCTCAAGCTTAAAAGGAACGAGATTATGTATATTGGCCAAAAGTTAAAGCGGCGGTGAAGCCGGAGATGTCGGAATGAACGACCAAACTCTAATACCATGAAAAATTATTAAGAAATCTCCATGGAAATAAAGAGACGAACAGGTGGAGGTAGAAAGAGAAAGTTGTATTTGAAAGATAATAAAGTGTTAACCCTAATCAGCTTGACAGCCGGGTTATTTAGAATAAACGAAACCACCATTGGATCGTACATAGCTGATCCAACGGCAATAAATAAATAACGACTCTATGTAGCCTCTGAAACCCTAAACAAAGATGGGCTTCACAACATTAAATGGGCGTTTGTGAATTTGAAGCAAAGAGGAGTCACCAATTCTCATAGTCTCTAAAGTTTCAAGAATCATGGTTGCACAAGGTACCAAAATCTGAAACATAATTATTGAATCGCTCCTGAAATAAAAATAATTAATCAGTTTAACCTCATTACGGCTTATCAACCGACTTAACTAACTAAATTTCCAATAGCCTAGTGACATGAACTAATAATCTGAATAGAGAATAGTGTCATGGGCCACATTATTTACTTAATTGTTGTTTGACTTGGGCTTGCCCATGACACCTTTAGTCCACATGGAATTAGGCTATTTTGGGCCTAGGGATGTCCTAGCCCACTTTAGCCCATTAGTTACTCCATATTCTAGAAGTTTCCCAAGTTGTATGGATGTAACATTGTGTAGGGGCTCTAGAATCATCCACTGTAAATATCTTAGGCTAGAACATGTAGGAAGGTTCTAGGCCAATTAATCTTAGCCATTAGATTGTTAGATCTCTAGATCCTTCCAAGGGGGAAGAAATTGTATAAATAGAGAGGGGATCATTTGCTCCAAATCATCCAAGAGTTATAAGCTATCTACATAGAAACACAAGCTCTCTTTCCTTCATACTCTTTCGGTGTTCTTAATTTTCCGCATAGCATTCAAGTGAGAGGATGACTTAGTGTTTGCAGAGGGAATTGAATACACTAAATGCCGTACAGGACGGTCGTGAAAATCAGCCCATGACAATAGGCTAAGAACATGAAGTAATTATGAACCAAAATTAGTAGAAACCAGAAACCAGACAAAACCTCCATAGTAAAATTACTATAAGCATCTCTAGCAGTACCAACTAGTAGAGTTATAAAGAACCAAATTCATATATGTCAATGTATTAGGAGGTCATCAGGTAACCAAATACAAATGAAACAATACCACACAAGTAAAACCCCATATCCAAAATCGCCTAATATTTTTTTCCAACAAGATCCAATTTGAATCCAAACGATCCTAAATTGCAGATTATATGAGATACAAGTATGACATATGAGATCCAATTCTGACATACTTGCTATTCATCTCCACCTTCCGACCCAGCCCCAGATCGAGACCCGACCAGTCGTGATGGGTCACTAAAATCCCTCTCATCGTCGTCATGGACTCGTGAAAATCTCAACCCAGTTTGTTTCATTAAGCTGCTGTAATTAAGAATTTGAGATAGTTCGAGATCGGTTTGAGCCATAGTAGGTAAGAGAAGCGTCCTTTGCCACTCGGAAACTATGGACGGAAGAGAGAAAAGACAACGACAACGAGCCAAACAGAGAGAGATAGAGAGATAGAGAGAGAGAGAGAGATCGAACCAGAGAGTGAGATAAACGGAGAGATAGATCGAGAGAGTGAGATAGAGAGCGACAGAGAGAGAGAAGAAGGATGCTTCGGAGATTAATCGCGTCAAATTTGATTTTCCTTTTCTTGTCAGTTTTGGATGAAAAATTGTTTGTCCGTTTTGTTAGTAAAGATTTTCCTTTTCTGCAACTAGGGTGGTAGCTCAAGTGGTAGCGTTGGAAGCCCCTGCATTAGGTCCCCGGTTCAAACCCGGTTGACAAAAAAAAAAAAAAAAAAAAAAAAAAAAATCTCAAAAAAAAAAAAAAAAAAATTTCCTTTATTTTTTTTTTCATTTTCTTTTCTCGCTATAGTTCCACTGAAAGATTATTGAGCAATCTCCCTGAAAATACATATACGAAGAGATGGAGGTAGAAAGTTGTATTGAAAGATAATAAAGCGTTAATCCTAATCCGCTTGACAGCCGGGGTTATATACAATAAGTGAAACCACTGTTGGATCGTACAAAGCTGATCCAACGGTACTAAATAAACGGCTCTATGTAGCCTACAAAACCCTAAACATATACGGGCTTCTCAACATTAAATGGGCTTGGCGGTAATGGGCTTCAGCATGTAAGGCTTCAGACTCTTGCAGATGGGTTTCACCAGTTGTGATGAGCCCAAAGGATAATGTGGGCCAATAGTCCCCCCTTAAACTGATGGTGCTGAAAAAACCATTAGTTTATTTTTGAAAAGATCAAATTGAGCTGCGGGTGAGGATTTGGTGAAGATGTCGGCAACTTGATCTTTCCTGAAACAAAAGAAACAGTAATTTCTTTACGTAAAATATTTTCTCGTCCATAGTGATAATAAAGTTTAATGTGATTTGTACGAGCATGAAATAAGGGGTTTCCAGTTTGAGAGAGCGCAAATTAATTATCAGTCCAAATACATGGTGGTGTGGGAATACGAAAACCCAAGTCACGGAAGAGATATGGAAACCAAGAAAGATCAGCGGCAGCGGTGGCGAGAGCACGATATTCGGCCTGGGAGGAAGAGCGAGGAACTGTGGGCTGTTTCTTGGAAACCCAATGTATTGGGTTTGGGCCAAGAAAGACTATGAGCGTAGTAGTACTTTGCCGATCGGTTGGGTCACCAGCGCAGTCCGCATCGGTGAAGACTTGGATCGGTTAGTGGTATCTTTGGTAAAATATTCCATGGCTCTTAGTACCTTTGAGATAGCAAAGAATACGCAACAGCAATGTACTCAACTTCCGCAACAGTCCATGGCTCTTAGTGCCTTGGATCGGTTAGTGGCCTTCTGTAACACCCCGAATTTTTTTCTGAATATTTTTGACGTATCTTTCGTAAAGTTTAATAAGTTTATTTCTGAAATATATTACTAGCGGGGAGGTAGTTGTAGTATTAGACGTTATTAACTAGATAGTAGTTGGGGGTAGTAGTTGTAATTATCAAAACTATAAAAGCCTAATGGCTAAATAGAAATAAGTATTAACAAAAACATAAAAATAATAAAAAAATGTTTTTTTTATTCCCAACCCTCCTGACAGTTTTCTCCACCCCCAACACCCTCTCTCTCTCTCCTCTTCCCTTCTATTTATTTCTCCCTTATCCTCCTTCGGCAGACCCAACCCCGAGACCCCCAACACACCACCATCTTTACCACCCTCTCTTCCCTCAATCTCTTTGCCTCACTCTCCCTCACCCTCTGTCTCTCTCTCGCCCTCCTCTGTTTTGCTGAGAGGAAACCCACCAAGCCACCGCTGCCGCCAACACCCTCGAGACCACCACCATCACCAACAACGCCATCACCACCACTCAGTGCCTATCTCTCTCCCTCCCTCTTTGCCTTCCCTCCTCTCTGTCGAGCAACACCAGGAGAAGAAGCAGCAGCAGCGTCAACAATGGCCGTTGTTATCTCCGGTGACCCACCACCACCGGGAACACCCCAACTACGACCACCACCACCTCCAGCCAGCTCTCTCTCTCCCTCTCAGCAGCAACAGAAGCGGCAACAACGCCGCTACCTTCCCGACGAGAAAGCCGCCGGAAAAGATGGACGCCACCATAACTCACTCCCCTCTTTCTCTCTCCCTCAACCCACTCTCTGTTTCAACCCCAGAAGGTGATGAAGAACCTGAAAAAAGAGGATGCGGCAGCTTCCATAGCCGCCAGAAAGAAGAACCCACCGGCGACCTCCATAGTTTCCGGCGAGAAATTCGCCGGAGCTCAACCGTGGCGACCCACCCTCTAATACCTGTACCGTTCACCTCCTGTAGGTCCGACTAAGCTGATGGAGGCCTCAACCGAAGCAAAGAACAGCCGGAGAAGCCCCGGCGAAGCACCACCTCCGGCGACCAGACGGCAATCTCGACCCGTACGAATTCTTGACCGTTTCTCGGGAAATTTGATATGGGTATGCTTGAAATCTTTTCCTGAGTTGTTTAAAGTAATAAAAACCACGTTTTAAGGCCTCAAATCCATGTTTTTATTTGTTAGTTTGAAAGTTCTTGTTTTGGGGGTTAAAGGGTCATTTTCAAAAAGTTTTCTGGGGGGTTATTATGTCGTTTCAGAAACTTTAGGGGAGGCAGTTGTCATTTCAAAAACTTTTGGGTACAAAATACAGTTTTTAATTTCAGATTCAATTATAAAATTATTTTTTCTTTAATTTACTTATAATATTATTTATAAATTAATAAGTATATTGGGGGTAAATATTATTGAAGAAAATATATTTTTGGGTTTATAAATAAGTTAAAATGAATATTTTATTGAGCAAAACAAAATGAGCTAGAATTATATATAGGATGTATATTTGTTGAGATTGTATTAAGTTAGAAGCTCCGATTTGTAGGTGACGATTCCGTAGACGAGAACGAATTGTAAGACGTGCTTGGATTTTTGTAAGTTAATATGCCTAGCGTTGCGTCCCTTTTATTTCTTTCGTGTTATCGCGTGTGTTATTTGTGAAAAACTACAATACGTGCTTTATGTGAATTATTTACACGCTTTCGGAATATTCTACATTGAAGTATCACATGAATAACGATAATCTAAAATGAGAGTCTGAACGACTCCGCTAAAAGAACAGCTAAATCCTATCTCCGAAATAAAGTACCAATCAAATCCCGACTACCACAATAGGGCCTGAATATTTAGTTCACGAGCCACAATTATCCAACGTGTTGTCTGTTGGAATAGATGCCCTAGAGGCAATCTAGTTTAGTATGAATTATTTGTGGCTAGAAATTCATTTATTATTTATTGGATATTTAATATAATGAAGTCCTTAGATTTACAATTGTGTTGTTTATCTTAAATATCCCTAGTCAAATATAATGATTAAATGGGACAATCATCTATAGACTAGTATGGGGTTGGATTGATATGGAGATATCACGATCCAACACATAGGTGTGCATTAGGGAATGTTGCACTGGATTGACCCACCTCTGAGAAGGCTACATACACGTTATGTTGAGTCACAAGCGCTTCTCGCGGTACAATGGTATTGTCATCCTTAGACTTGAAGTCACTAGATATTCTAGTTGTGGATTATTGTGATCTTGGTAGCGTCAAACGCTACACCGTAACTGGGTAGTTATAAAGGCGTGTATTGGATACAATAAGAAGCAAGCTTAGAGATCGTAGTGGACGTAGATATAATTTGTCCCTCCCACATAACGGGAGCAAATATCCTAGGCTACTCGAGGGATAGTGCTTATAGAATGTCTGGCCAGAATCAAATAAATCAATATGGGATATTGATGTTATTTGCACGAATAACGCTATTCCCATGGATCGAGAAACTATGGATTGGATATACGAGTGTGACTTGTATGTCTCGTGTCCAATCCGGATATGGAGACAAAGGGATGAGACAATTACTTGTACAAAGGTTGTCAAGATGACTATTCTATTAGTTGGCTAGAATGGATGTTTTGCTAGAGACCGCTCCATATTAGCAAATAGTTGCTACCAACTAGATAGAACCTATGGGGTCACACGCTATATAGAGTTGAACTAGATTTGGAAATTAATTAATTGGATTAATTAATTAGAAGGATCACTTTGCAAACCCTTGCAAACTTAGTAGGGACTAATTTGCAAGGAAGGGACTAAATTGAATTCTAGTAGGACTAGAATAAGTCCTTTAGGTAGTTAACAAGGAGTTGTTGGACTATATAAAGGACTTTCCTTCCTTCCTTCCCACATAACTTATGCTCATTAGTGAACATAACAAAGAGTAGGAGAGAACAAAAGGAGAGAGAGCAAGCAACAAGGGAGCCGACCGCCCCCTTGCCGCCGCCCCGTCCCTGTCGGCCAAAGGAGGCCGAGACCCTCCTTTTGGGTCTCGTTTTTCGTGATTCTTCTTCCTCTTCCTCTTCCGGGCTGGCACCAAGGACTTGGGAGATTCTAGGATCAACTCTAGGAGTGGATCAACCATAGAGAACGTGACACAATTCGCGTTTGAAGTCATCAAAGGAGAACCCTAAGGTGTGTTTATGATTTCTAACCCTTACCATCGTTATGTCTCTTGACTTGTGATCCTTGGAGGGTTTTGCATGGTTTTATGTTTGTTTATGCTTCCGTTGCGCATCAATGAATCAAAACCTTAAAGTGGTATCAGATCCACAGGTCGTAGAGCATAAACGTGGTTTATGTGTTACGTTTTAGTTGTTTTACACCTTAATTTGATTGTTTATCGCGTAAAACAAGACAAATCAAGCATGGGATGCAATTTGTCAATAATTAATCATAACAAGATCCAATTTTTTGCATTGGATGCATGAATTGGTGAGTTTGAGAAATTTTAGGATCTTAGATCTAGGGTTTGGGCATCCTTGGGGAAGAAGGATTTCTCCCAAAACAAGGAAACAACCAAACTTGGGCACCAAGAAAGGGAGTTGTTTTGGAAACAACTCCCATAAGGAGGTTCAGCCCCCCCTAGGGACCGCCCCCCTTGCTTACCGCCCAAGCTTGGCCGCCATAGGGGCCGGGCGGCCCTAACCCGCGGGCCTAGGCTTGTGGGTTTTGGGCCGGGCCGGCCCTAGGGCCTTGTGGTTCATCTTATTGGGCCCGGGCAATTTGATTGTTGGGCCCATGGACCGATTTAAGCCTAGAAATCCTAAAATCAATTAAAATTGACCAAGCGCGTTGAAATTGGATTTTAACTGTTTATGTGCAAATCGCATGGTGATTGGATATGGCTGATAACTCTCTTTTAGGATTTATTAATATACTTTCTTATTATTTGTAATAGGCTTATTTCACATGATTTATATGTTATATTGCACAAATATGTGAATTTGACAATTTATAAGTTTTGTTTCTAGCTTATTTGTGCATGTTTTCTCTCATATTTGCGATGATAATTGCACGGGTTGTTTAGTGTTGTGTATCTCAGGTAAAATAGGGTAATTGGAGCTTATGAGAGGCTTGGATATGCTTGGAATGGAGCTAGATGAAGAGGAGAAAAGGAGACGCAAAAACGAAGCAAAGTTGGAAAAGTCACACAGGACCAGCCTGCACTCTTTTCGACGCTCCGGAAAATATACAATGAATTTTGGAGAAAGACCTGCGGAATTTGAAAGTAGACATCCGTAGCTTTCCAACGATATATGGTAGGCTCGAAGACGAGTCCGTATGAGGGAGATACAGCCCGCGCAAAATCAGCAAATAATTCTGTCCGGGAATTACAAAGTAGAGGGGCTGAAGTGAAATTTCGGTTAGTTTTAATTAAAAAGCGTGCCCAGCTGGTAAAAAACGGGCAGAGAAGACCTAATAGGAGATAATTCACGTATGGGAGCCATTGGAGAGCACCTAGGAGCTTGGGGATTGCACGGATTCGCCAAAGCTTTGGCGATTTCATCGTTTGATTCTTCTCTTACCCTCTCTTTATCATTCTATAGAGAATACTTGTTATTTTAGCATAACAATGAGTAGCTAATTTCTTTGTTAGGCTCTATGGAGAGCCTAGGGTTATGAATTAGACTTATTCTCCGGATTTTGTTGATTGATTCATGCGTTTGATCCAATTAATGTTTATTATTCTTGATCTTGTATTGTGAATCCGTAAGCTAAGCCTATTGACACGTGTTAGTGATGAATGGAATGACCATGTTAGATGAAGATGATGAACTAGTTGAATTCATAGCTTAATATTACAAACTAATTGATTAGAAATCATGATCTAGGCTTAATTCTTAGCAACAAGGGAGTCGCGAACCGGAGTTGTTAGTGAACTAGGTGGGTGCTCGACAGAGACTTAACCCGGTTACGAATAAGATCATGTTTTTATTCCCGAATCATTGAGACCGATAGGTGAGATGAATAGGAGTAGTCATGTGTGGGTATATTCGGTTGAACTAGTTAGGTGAGTGAATCGGTGGACCGACAGGACCCGGTGAACGAAGTTGACTAGCCAGCTAGAACGTAACGGTAGATGGAGGTAGACCGACAGGACCCAAAGTAAACTGTTACGTAAAATTACATGTGATCGACAGAAGATTGTAAGTGCTATTACCCGGCATAATCAGTTAGTGAGTAATGTGTTTCAATACAAATTCCGGAACTGTCTAAAGACCCTACGGGATTCATACATCGCCTAGTTTTCTCCATACTTTGATTAAATTCTTTTAATTGAAAAATACAGAAATATTGTCTCTACATTCATTTTATTCAGTCGCTTGTTTGTGGGCGACGAACACTCAAACCACTTCTTACCGGTTACTTAAGTATCTTCTAATTAATTCTTAACTAGCTAGTAGTCGTCTATTTCCCTGTGGGTTCGACAACCTGAGTTTTAATACTCAATCTTTATTACTTCGACCGTGCACTTGCGTATACACGTAACAAATCGTGTCAAGTTTTTGGCGCCGTTGCCGGGGAATTAAACAGTTTATTGGTTTAGTTAAAAATTAATTTAGGATACTTTTTTTAGTTTCTTTTTGTTACTATCTGTTTACCTCACATGTGTGCTAGTGTTGCTTTTTCAGGTAGCTATGGCGGAAGGTCAAGGGCAGATTAGCATCACCACAGAGCAGCTACAAGCTTTGGTAGCTGAAGCTGTAGAGAAAGCATTGGCAGCAACATCTATACCGCGCCCGACCTCAATGCCATATAATCGATCAGGGAAAGTAATAACCCAGGCATTTGAGGCGGATCTTAAAGGAAGGGAGCCAGCAATTGTGGTGCCACCAATTCAGGCAGAAACCTTCTTTCTCAAGCTGGGCACAATTCAATTTGCTCAGGACCAGTGCACTTTTGCTGGGACAGACGAGGAAGACCCACATGCATTCATTGGGAGATTTCAGAGCCACTGTGGGCTAATCCGTTATAGTGGGGTCACTTCCGAATCAATAAAACTGATGCTCTTCCCTCATTGCCTCAAGGGAGCTGCTATGGATTGGCTGGATTCATTGCCATCCAGCTCAATCAAGACATGGGAAGACTGTGCCTCCCAGTTCATGAGTAAATTCTTTCCCATCTCACGCAGGATTCAGCTGCAGAACGAGATTTGGTCATTCAGGCAAAAGCAGCATGAATCCATGGTCAAAGCATGGGAGCTTCTCAACTTATTGCTACGCAAATGCCCCAACCATGGCATTGCAAAAAGCCAGATCATACAGGTCTTCTATGATGCACTTGGAATGCTTGAAAAAGAAAAGATTGATAGAGAAGCTGGGGGCAGTTTCTTGTTCAAATGTGATGTTGACGGTGCATATGAGTTGATGAGACGTGTGGTTGAGCAAGAGGAGAGCTGGGATTATGAGCACCAACAAAAAGAACCGATGAAGCATAGCTTAGTGGCATATAGCACGGTTCAGGTGAATGCGGTAGAGGTAGTGCATGAAGCAAATGTTTCAGAGATGCATCAGCAGCAGCCAATACCACCATTAGAGTTGACCGATATGACAGGGATAATAAAGACGATGGCTCAGCACATGACAGACATGTCCACACAGGTCAGCTCTGTAGCAATTGCACTTCAAGTTGCTCAAGCAGAAATAAAAGATCTAAAGGAACAACTTGAACAAAGGGCACTGGGTAGTATTGTTGACACATCAGAGGGACAGGCTCAAGCCATCACCACTCGAAGTGGTATTGCACTTACAGATCCTCCATATCCGAGTCATGCCAGAGCGGAAGCCTCAAAGGCGAAGGAACATGAAGTCTTCAATTCTGAGAAGACACCTGTCATGATCCCCCAATCAAAGGGCATGATTCACCAGGATGCAGAGAAATCTACCGAGGTACCACTTCCATCTTCTCCTTCTTCTTCAGAACTACCATTTCCATTACGTACTAGGAAGAAGAAGGATGATTCTGGGGAATACAAGCGCTTTTTGAATGTCTTCTCTAAACTGCATATCAACATCCCATTGATTGAGGCACTTCAAAAGATGCCTAAGTATGCTCGATTTATTAAAGATGTAGCTCTTGGAAAGAAAGGGGTGGATGAATTTCAGAGAGTAAACTTAAATGAACAGGTTAGTTCATGTGTTTTGCATGGGTTACCTAAGAAAAAGAAGGATCCAGGTAGCTTTGTCATTGAGGCTACATTGGGTGATTCCTACACTGGAAGAGCTCTCTGTGATCTGGGAGCGAGCGTGAATTTGATGCCGTTGTCGGTATTCAAAAAGTTAGGTGTGGGGGAGCCCTCGAAAACCTGGATAACACTCCAATTTGCAGACAAGTCATCCAAGAAAGCATGTGGGATGGTTAAAGATGTGCTAGTGAGGGTCGGAAGTCTGATCATTCCGGCTGATTTTGTTATATTGGATATGCCAGTAGGTGATGTTCCGCTAATTCTAGGCAGGCCATTCTTGGCGACTGGTCGTGCTCTCATTGACGTAGAGAATGGAGAACTAATTATGAGGGTACATGATGACATAGAGACCTTTCGGGTCTTTAAACCGTCACCCCAGTGTTCATGGGAGTATTAACCAGGTGTGCCATTTGCTGTACAAGTAAAGCGCCAAATCCCAGAGTTGTCGCAACGAGATCCCCCTGATTACTGGGAAAGAAATAAGCCATCAGCGGTGCACGCACACGAAGCAGTGCTTCAAATCCAACACAGAAAAGCTAAGCTGGAAGCGGCACAATGTGCCAGACCACCCTCGTGAGGTGGCAGAGGTAACATGGTCGGGCCGTCGACCGTAAATTACAAGCGCTTGTTGGGAGGCAACCCAACGTACTTTTATGCTTTAGTATAGATAGTTTGTTTTAAATAAT
Organism: Linanthus parryae; assembly: GCA_023055425.1. Lineage (NCBI taxonomy): Eukaryota > Viridiplantae > Streptophyta > Magnoliopsida > Ericales > Polemoniaceae > Linanthus > Linanthus parryae. The sequence goes on along the minus strand of JALGPY010000007.1, from coordinate 66,908,492 downwards.
GTCTTGTGCGTTTTTAATACTGTTTTGTTATCTGAGGGGTTTGAGAGTGAGAATCCGACATGTCAATTGAGTCGTGGCAGGAATACAGGTTGGAGACGCAGTCCTGACTCCCCTTCTTGATGCACGTGAAAGAAACGCAGAAAAACCGAGAAAGCGAAGTAATGATCACGTAATTTGAGGCCATAATTCTGAAGATTACTCTGGTAACACAAGCAAAAGCTGAAAGAGCGCGAAACGAGCTTTACGACGATATAAAATATGCGTGCATCGGAGTCCGTAGGCGAAAACTAGAAGGAAAAAAATTGGAGTTTGGAGTCAGGGGTGTTCGCAGGAACACCCCTCTTGTTCGCAGGAACAAATGAAACCAAAAACTATCTGATCAATATTAAGAACAAGAAAAAAGTGCTCCTGTGAACAATGTTCGTGCGAACACATATTTGTTCGCACGAACAGGGGTAAAGAGGGAAGTTCATTCTTTGTTTGAGGGCAAAAGAGGAAAGTTGGGTCAAAATTTTCATATCATCGGGCGTCTGGGTTCATTCTCCTTCCTCCTTTCCTCACAAACACTCAGAGACCTATCTCACTGCAAATTCAATTGGAGCTTCATCCCCGTCCCAATTTCCGGCGTTTCCACTCGATCTCTATCGCGTCTCTGGCCAGTTCTCACCCCGGCGACCTCCCTCTCTCACTCCGGCGAACCCAAAAGCCCCACTGCCCCTCTCTCCGCGTCGGTTTCAAGCCCCTCAAACCACCAACACCACCGGCCCAAATTCCGGCGGTGTTGAGGTGGTTCTCAGGCCGTGTGTACCTCGGCAGCCTCTCTTCTCTCCGGCGACGGCGGCCTTTTAAACCCAGCAACCCCGATGGCAGCCACCGCCTACTCCACAGCCCTCCTCCGCTGTATTCCAGGACCAAGACTCACCATAGCCGACGACCATCCTAGCCCAAAAACCAGAAATTCATCGACCCTTCTCTGTAAACCCAACCCAGAAACCCACCATCACCATCTCTCAATCGGCCACCAACAGAACCCAGCCACCAAATCACCGCTGCTGCTCCTTTCTCCGCCCGCCTCAGTTCTTGACAGAAACACGACCCTGGAACCCAACCCATTCCGCATCATCCCTTCCTGTCACTGCTGCTATTGCGATTAAAATACGACCTCAATTGAACCCAACCCTCTATGAATTGAGTCTCTATTTTGCTTGCGGTTTGCTAGCCAGTGGAGTTGGTGGTTGTTGATGGAGATAGTTACAGGTTAATAGGTGATTGGAAGTGCAGGTGGGTTGTGTTGGGGTCTGATGCTAGGTTCGTTAACAGGGTCAGGTTGTGGTGATTGGGTAATGAATTCGTGTTATGGGTGGTAGAGAAGGAGGTCTGTTCTGGGTTTAATTGGTGGCCAATGCTGGAGTTGTAGATGGTGGTTTTAGATAGTTGTTAATGGTGGGTTTAAGAATTAGGTGCAGGGTGTTGTTTGGGTAGTTTATGAAATGGTTGGTTTGTAGCTGCTGTTAGTGAATTAGGTGGATGGACGTTGATGAGGTTGAGTGATTGTATAGGTTAGTTATGGCTTGAAGGTGATGAAGCAGGTTGATTATGGTAGAATAAGGGGCTGTTTTAGGGTCTGTGGTGTAGGTGATTTAATGGTACTGGAAGTTAGTTGCAGTGGTGTTTTGTATCAGGTTATAAAGAAGGTTATGGTGAAATGGTGAAATGGTTAAGGAGGTAGGCATTGGTTTTGGCCATGGTAATGGGCATTGTCTTAGGAGAAGGTTTTGTATTTGGTTCATGGCAGCAGCTTGTTACTCACTTACTTCAAGATAAAGAGTTGTCTTGTGGGACTTCAAGAATGGACTAAGAACGAAACACATTATGCTGCAATTTGATCGACATAATGCTCTTTTTCCGAGTTCGAAATTGGATGAAAAGTATGACGCAGAAATCGACCCCGGTGTGCTAGTTCACACTCGACCGCAAGGGAACTCACATAACGAGTTCGGGGATTCTTCGTTCTCTTTTCGTCAGCAGCAACAGGATCAATCGATCGCGGTGTGTTCCACACACTCGACCGCAAGGGAGCTTGCATTGTTCCTCACAATGTTAGCTTGGGGATTGTTCTCGCTATATCAGTCAACACCTATCGGATTTCGCCCCTGACCTTGTGTCGGTTGTGTGTATTCTTTTCTCTCTCTTTACTTACCGTTTATGCACATCGTACTTGATCTAGGATTTTATTTTTATAATTCTAGGTAATTACTTGAGTACTTGCTTAATTTCGGTATACACAACTCGTTCATGTGCACGTAGCTTGAATTATCTCTAAATTTGTTGAGCTACCTTTTTGTGCCATGACATGACCCCGAGTAGATCCACCGCCCCTCACATTAGAGATGCTGAATACTCGGTTTTATCTCTAAACTCGTTGTGGACAACGAGGCGCTCAAGTGTGGGGGGAGTTTTAGTCTTGACTAGCCAGTCAGTGTTTGCATCGCCATGTCTGCATATAGTTGTTCGTGTCGTATTGTGTCTAATTTTGTAGTCCGTGTCGTGATATTGTGATAGTATGTCATATTGTGTTGTGTTAGTCGTGTATATACTTGTTTGTGTTTGTGTTTAATATTGCACGTTTTCTTATTTGAGTCTACTTACCCTATCGACTGTTTTGTGTAGTTTCGTTCGTGTCGGCTTGCATGTAGTGTAAGAATTATATGAAAAAAAAAATCAAAAATTGAAAAATCCAAAAAAAAAATTAAAAAGAGAAAATTCTGAGAAAAGGGCAATCAAAAGAGGTTAAAGTTTGATGAATCGCGAATTGTGAGGACTTTAGGCGTAGAGCATGATTTGCGACCGAGAGTGACGACGTGAGTCTCCCCTAGTAGGTATAGAGAGACTTTCTTTACGGGAGTGCCTACCTATTTTTAACACTTACGTGATTTTCAAACTCAAAGTGTGCCTATTTTCTCACAAGAGCTGAGCTAGGTGTGAGCTAACCAAGCCGAACATCCATGTGTACGTCTTAGGTAGTCGCCAACCCGCCTCGTAGTGGCACACGAAACAGCTGTGCGAGGACGTGTATTAGAGCACTCACTGCTTTTAGAACTCACCTTGTAGGACCATTAGACGCCCCAATTTGAACCATGGATTCTTTGCTAGCCTTCTGACCTAGGGTGACGATTCTTGGCCTTCATCAAAAATTGATTAAAATCACCACTTTAGTGCGTCACGAGGGGGTTGTGTAGTTGAGGGGGTTCGATGAGGGAGTGATTATACATTTCGTTGAGTTCTACGTCTCGCTTGCACTTCATTGATTATCTACGAGGGGATGCGAGGGTGAGTAAGTAGGCTTGCGCACTTCGGTGTGGCGGTGTTCCATGCCACTACATCATGGACACAGCTGTGGAAAGCCGTGAGTGCGTGAATCGAATACGCAGGAATTGGGTTGGGAGAACTTAAGTGGTGGATCGTGCTAGGTACCGGTTTCGATTACTTTGGTGTAGGAGGATCGGTTGGATTAGGCACGAGATACATTCATCTGCAGGACTACTTGAGAGGGGTTATGGTTACAGTCGAGTGTGGGGGTGTCGACTTTTGACTTCGGACATTGAGAGTGAGCTTGCGACGACTCCACTCCCACACATGTACTTCATTGATTTTGCGGCTTGGATTTGACATGGACTTTGATTGAGTTAGGAGGAGATGATATTTTTATGCGATATTCATTCATCGATTTACTTGTTTCCTTCTCCTAGCACATTTGATTGTTATTTGAAGACCACTCGGATATTATTGTTGGATTTTGATGAGATTTTGAGAGAATTGTGAAAATGAAAAAAAAAAAGAGAAAGAAAAAAAAACAAGAAAAAAATGAGAGAAAAAGAAAAAGGAGAGATGAAATAAAGTTGAGTTGGAATTGAATTGAAACGAGTGGTGGAGCTACTTTGACGACGACGATTCACGTTTCATGCACGAAAAACGACGATGGACACGGAGATCACTAGTGTACCGGGGTTTTAGGGAATTGAGGGCCGGAGGTGGTGAGCTTCGGGTTTCGATTTCTATCATTGTGGTGAGGGTGTGTGAGATGTGGGATTTGATGTAAGAATGTGACGCTTATGACTTTATTTCGACGAGATTATCTATATGTCCCTAAGCCTCATCATGTGAAAACCGTTAGCGGATTAGGAGCTCGGACCTTGGATGTGGCTTTGCCTAGCGTAGTCTCTTATTTCGTAGCACACGCGAAGAGGTAGCGTACTCTTGTACTTAGTAAAGTTAGGCTTTCTATACTAACTAGGGGAGAGTCTCGTTGTCGAATTTAGTTTCAACTTATGCTTTGTTCCTAGGATACTCATCACTTCATGATAATCGATTTAAGCCAATGGAGATTGCCCGATCTCAACCAAAAAGATAAAAAAAAAGTGTGTTTTTGTGTATATATGTGTTTGTGTAGGATCGATTCATAGTTTGCATTTGCATCATATTGTTGCATTGTCGAGTCTTGTGTCGTTCGCGTCTTGAGTCGGCTAGTAAATAGTGGTTTTACTCGGGACGAGCAAAAGGTAAGTGTGGGGGTATTTGATAACTCTCTTTTAGGAGTTATTAATATACTTTCTTATTATTTTTAATAGGCTTATTTCACATGATTTATATGTTATATTGCACAAATATGTGAATTTGACGATTTACATGCCTAAGAGTGAAAAGTTGTGTTTCTAGCTTATTTATGCATGTTTTCTCTCATATTTGCGATGATAATTGCACGGGTTGTTTAGTGTTGTGTATCTCAGGTAAAATAGGGTAATTGGAGCTTATGAGAGGCTTGGATATGCTTGGAATGGAGCTAGATGAAGAGGAGAAAAGGAGAAGCAAAAACGAAGCAAAGTTGGAAAAGTCACACAGGACCAGCCTGCACTCTTTTCGCTGCTCAGGAAAATATACAAAGAATTTTGGAGCGATGCCTGCGGCATTTGAAAGTATACATCCGTAGCTTTCCAACGATATATGGTAGGCCTGAAGACGAGTCCGTATGAGGGAGATACAGCCCGCGCAAAATCAGCAAATAATTCTGTCCGGGAATTACAAAGTAGAGGGGCTGAAGTGAAATTTCGGTTAGTTTTCATTAAAAAGCGTGCCCAGCTGGTAAAAAACGGGCAGAGAAGACCTAATAGGAGATAATTCACGTACGGGAGCCATTGGAAAACACCTAGGAGCTTGGGGATTGCACGGATTCGCCAAAGCTTTGGCGATTTCATCGTTTGATTCTTCTCTTACCCTCTCTTTATCATTCTATAGAGAATACTTGTGATTTTAGCATAACAATGAGTAGCTAATTTCTTTGTTAGGCTCTATGGAGAGCCTAGGGTTATGACTTAGACTTATTCTCCGGATTTTTTTGATTGATTCATGCGTTTGATCCAATTAATGTTTATTATTCTTCATCTTGTATTGTGAATCCGTAAGCTAAGGCTATTGACACGTGTTAGTGATGAATGGAATGAACATGTTAGATGAAGATGATGAACTAGTTGAATTCATAGCTTAATGTTACAAACTAATTGATTAGAAATCATGATCTAGCCTTAATTCTTAGCAACAAGGGAGTCGCGAACCGGAGTTGTTAGTGAACTAGGTGGGTGCTCGACAGAGACTTAACCCGGTTACGAATAAGATCATGTTTTTATTCCCGAATCATTGAGACCGATAGGTGAGATGAATAGGAGTAGTCATGTGTGGGTAGATTCGGTTGAACTAGTTAGGTGAGTGAATCGGTGGACCGACAGGACCCGGTGAACGAAGTTGACTAGCCAGCTAGAACGTAACGGTAGATGGAGGTGGACCGACAGGACCCAAAGTAAACTGTTACGTAAAATTACATGAGATCGACAGAAGATTGTAAGTGCTATTATCCGGCATAATCAGTTAGTGAGTAATGTGTTTCAATACAAATTCCGGAACTGTCTAAAGACCCTAGGTGATTCATAGATCGCCTAGTTTTCTCCATACTTTGATTAAATTCTTTTAATTGAAAAATACAGAAATATTGTCTCTACATTCATTTTATTCATTCGCTTGTTTGTGGGCGACGAACACTCAAACCACTTCTTACCGGTTACTTAAGTATCTTCTAATTAATTCTTAACTAGCTAGTAGTCGTCTATTTCCCTGTGGGTTCGACAACCTGAGTTTTAATACTCAATCTTTATTACTTCGACCGTGCACTTGCGTATACACGTAAGAAATCGTGTCATGTTTTTGGCGCCGTTGCCGGGGAATTAAACGGTTTATTAGTTTAGTTAAAAATTAATTTAGGATACTTTTTTTAGTTTCTTTTTGTTACTATATGTTTACCTCACGGGTGTGCTAGTGTTGCTTTATCAGGTAGCTATGGCAGAAGGTCAAGGGCAGATTAGCGTCACCACAGAGCAGCTACAAGCTTTGGTAGCTGAAGCTGTAGAGAAAGCATTGGCAGCAACATCTATACCGCGCCCGGTCTCAATGCCATATAATCGATCAGGGAAAGCAATAACCCAGGCATTTGAGGCGGATCTTAAAGGAAGGGAGCCAGCAATTGTGGTGCCACCAATTCAGGCAGAAACCTTCTTTCTCAAGCTAGGCACAATTCAATTTGCTCAGGACCAGTGCACTTTTGCTGGGACAGACGAGGAAGACCCACATGCATTCATTGGGAGATTTCAGAGCCACTGTGGGCTAATCCGTTATAGTGGGGTCACTTCCGAATCAATAAAACTGATGCTCTTCCCTCATTTCCTCAAGGGAGCTGCTATGGATTGGCTGGATTCATTGCCATCCAACTCAATCAAGACATGGGAAGACTGTGCCTCCTAGTTCATGAGTAAATTCTTTCCCATCTCACGCATGATTCAGCTGCAGAACGAGATTTGGTCATTCAGGCAAAAGCAGCATGAATCCATGGTCAAAGCATGGGAGCGTCTCAACTTATTGCTACGCAAATGCCCCAACCATGGCATTGCAAAAATCCTGATCATACAGGTCTTCTATGATGCACTTGGAATGCTTGAAAAAGAAAAGATTGATAGAGAAGCTGGGGGCAGTTTCTTGTTCAAATGTGATGTTGACGGTGCATATGAGTTGATGAGACGTGTGGTTGAGCAAGAGGATAGCTGGGATTATGAGCACCAACAAAAAGAACCGATGAAGCATAGCTCAGTGGCATATAGCACGGTTCAGGTGAATGCGGTAGAGGTAGTTCATGAAGCAAATGTTTCAGAGATGCATCAGCAGCAGCCAATACCACCATTAGAGTTTACCGATATGACAGGGATAATAAAGACGATGGCTCAGCACATGACAGACATGTCCACACAGGTCAGCTCTGTAGCAATTGCACTTCAAGTTGCTCAAGCAGAAATAAAAGATCTAAAGGAACAACTTGAACAAAGGGCACTGGGTAGTATTGTTGACACATCAGAGGGACAGGCTCAAGCCATCACCACTCGAAGTGGTATTGCACTTACAGTTCCTCCATATCCGAGTCATGCCAGAGCGGAAGCCTCAAAGGCGAAGGAACATGAAGTCTTCGATTCTGAGAAGACACCTGTCATGATCCCCCAATCAAAGGGCATGATTCACCAGGATGCAGAGAAATCTACCGAGGTACCACTTCCATCTTCTCCTTCTTCTTCAGAACTACCATTTCCATTACGTACTAGGAAGAAGAAGGATGATTCTGAGGAATACAAGCGCTTTTTGAATGTCTTCTCTAAACTGCATATCAATATCCCATTGATTGAGGCATTTCAAAAGATGCCTAAGTATGCTCGATTTATTTAAGATGTAGTTCTTGGAAAGAAAGGGGTGGATGAATTTCAGAGAGTAAACTTAAATGAACAGGTTAGTTCATGTGTTTTGCATGGGTTACCTAAGAAAAAGAAGGATCCAGGTAGCTTTGTCATTGAGGCTACATTGGGTGATTCCTACACTGGAAGAGCTCTCTGTGATCTGGGAGCGAGCGTGAATTTGATGCCGTTGTCGGTATTCAAAAAGTTAGGTGTGGGGGAGCCCTCGAAAACCTGGATAACACTCCAATTTGCAGACAAGTCATCCAAGAAAGCATGTGGGATGGTTAAAGATGTGCTAGTGAGGGTCGGAAGTCTGATCATTCCGGCTGATTTTGTTATATTGGATATGCCAGTAGGTGATGTTCCGCTAATTCTAGGCAAGCCATTCTTGGCGACTGGTCGTACTCTCATTGACGTAGAGAATGGAGAACTAATTATGAGGGTACATGATGACATAGAGACCTTTCGGGTCTTTAAACCGTCACCCCAGTGTTCATGGGAGTATCAACCAGGTGTGCCATTTGCTGTACAAGTAAAGCGCCAAATCCCAGAGTTGTCGCAACGAGATCCACCTGATTACTGGGAAAGAAATAAGCCATCAGCGGTGCACGCACACGAAGCAGTGCTTCAAATCCAACACAGAAAAGCTAAGCTGGAAGCGGCACAATGTGCCAGACCACCCTCGTGAGGTGGCAGAGGTAACATGGTCGGGCCGTCGACCGTAAATTACAAGCGCTTGTTGGGAGGCAACCCAACGTACTTTTATGCTTTAGTATAGATAGTTTTTTTTAAATAATGTCGTGTGCGTTTTTAATACTGTTTTGTTATCTGAGGGGTGAGAGAGTGAGAATCTGACATGTCAATTGAGTCGTGGCAGGAATACAGGTTGGAGACGCAGTCCTGACTCCCCTTCTTGATGCACGTGAAAGAAACGCAGAAAAACCGTGAAAGCGATGTAATGATCACGTAATTTGAGGCCATAATTCTGAAGATTACTCTGGTAACACAAGCAAAAGCTGAAAGAGCGCGAAACGAGCTTTACGACGATATAAAATATGCGTGCATCGGAGTCCGTAGGCGAAAACTAGAAGAAAAAAAAAATTGGAGTTTGGAGTCAGGGGTGTTCGCAGGAACACCCCTATTGTTCGCAGGAACAAATGAAACCAAAAACTATCTGCTCAATATTAAGAACAAGAAAAAAGTGCTCCTGTGAACAGTGTTCGTGCGAACACATATTTGTTCGCACGAACAGGGGTAAAGAGGGAAGTTTATTCTTTGTTTGAGGGCAAAAGAGGAAAGTTGGGTCAAAATTTTCATATCATCGGGCGTCTGGGTTCATTCTCCTTCCTCCTTTCCTCACAAACACTCATAGACCTATCTCACTGCAAATCCAATCGGAGCTTCATCCCCGTCCCAATTTCCGGCGTTTCCACTCGATCTCTGTCGCGTCTCCGGCCAGTTCTCACCCCGGCGACCTCCCTCTCTCACTCCGGCGAACCCAAAAGCCCCACTGCCCCTCTCTCCCCGTCGATTTCAAGCCCCTCAAACCACCAACACCACCGGCCCAAATTCCGGCGGTGTTGAGGTGGTTCTCAGGCCGTGTGTACCTTCGGCAGCCTCTCTTCTCTCCGGCGACGGCGGCGCTTTTAAACCCAGCAACCCCGATGGCAACCACTGCCTACTCCACAGCCCTCCTCCGCTGTATTCCAGGACCAAGACCCACCATAGCAGACGACCATCCTAGCCCAAAACCCAGAAATTCATCGACCCTTCTCTGTAAACCCAACCCAGAAACCCACCATCACCATCTCTCAATCGGCCACCAACAGAACCCAGCCACCAAATCACCGCTGCTGCTCCTTTCTCCGCCTGCCTCAGTTCTTGACAGAAACACGACCCTGGAACCCAACCCATTCCGCATCATCCCTTCCTGTCACTGCTGCTATTGCGATTAAAATACGACCTCAATTGAACCCAACCCTCTATGAATTGAGTCTCTGTTTTGCTTGCGGTTTGCTAGCCAGTGGAGTTGGTGGTTGTTGATGGTGATAGTTACAGGTTAATAGGTGATTGGAAGTGCAGGTGGGTTGTGTTGGGGTCTAATACTAGGTTCGTTAACAGGGTCAGGTTGTGGTGATTGGGTAATGAATTCGTGTTATGGGTGGTAGAGAAGGAGGTCTGTTCTGGGTTTAATTGGTGGCCAATGCTGGAGTTGTAGATGATGGTTTTAGATAGTTGTTAATGGTGGGTTTAAGAAATAGGTGCCGGGTGTTGTTTGGGTAGTTTATGAAATGGTTGGTTTGTAGCTGCTGTTAGTGAATTAGGTGGATGGACGTTGATGAGTTTGAGTGATTGTATAGGTTAGATATGGCTTGAAGGTGATGAAGCAGGTTGATTATGGTGGAATAAGGGGCTGTTTTAGGGTCTGTGGTGTAGGTGATTTAATGGTACTGGAAGTTAGTTGCAGTGGTGTTTTGTATCAGGTTTTAAGGAAGGTTATGGTGAAATGGTGAAATGGTTAAGGAGGTAGGCATTGGTTTTGGCCATGGTAATGGGCATTGGCTTAGGAGAAGGTTGTGTATTTGGTTCATGGCAGCAGCTTGTTACTCACTTACTTCAAGATAAAGAGTTGGCTTGTGGGACTTCAAGAATGGACTAAGAAAGAAACACATTATGCTGCAATTTGATCGACATAATGCTCTCTGTCCGAGTTCGAAATTGGATGAAAAGTATGACGCAGAAATCGACCCCGGTGTGCTAGTTCACACTCGACCGCAAGGGAACTCACATAACGAGTTCGGGGATTCTTCGTTCTCTTTTCGTCAGCAGCAACAGGATCAATCGACCCCGGTGTGTTCCACACACTCGACCGCAAGGGAGCTTGCATTGTTCCGCACAATGTTAGCTTGGGGATTGTTCTCGCTATCTCAGTCAGCACCTATCGGATTTCGCCCCTGACCTTGTGTCACTTGTGTGTATTCTTTTCTCTCCCTTTACTTACCGTTTATGCACATCGTACTTGCTCTAGGATTTTATTTTTATAATTCTAGGGAATTACTTGAGTACTTGCTTAATTTCGGTATACACAACTCGTTCATGTGCACGTAGCTTGAATTATCTCTAAATTTGTTGAGCTACCTTTTTTTGCCATGACATGACCCCGAGTAGATCCTACGCCCCTCACATTAGAGATGCTGAATCCTCGGTTTTATCTCTAAATTCGTTGTGGACAACGAAGCGCTCAAGTGTGGGGGGAGTTTTAGTCTTGACTAGCCAGTCAGTGTTTGCATCGCCATGTCTGCATATAGTTGTTCGTGTCGTATTTTGTCTAATTTTGTAGTCCGTGTCGTGATATTGTGATAGTATGTCATATTGTGTTGTGTTAGTCGTGTATATACTTGTTTGTGTTTGTGTTTAATATTGCACGTTTTCTTATTTGATTCTACTTACCCTATCGACTGTTTTGTGTAGTTTCGTTCGTGTCGGCTTGCATGTAGTGTAAGAATTATATGAAAAAAAAAATCAAAAATTGAAAAATCCAAAAAAAAAATTAAAAAGAGAAAATTTTGAGAAAAGGGCAATCAAAAGAGGTTAAAGTTTGATGAATCGCGAATTGTGAGGATTTTAGGCGTAGAGCATGATTTGCGACCTAGAGTGACGACGTGAGTCTCCCCTAGTAGGTATAGAGAGACTTTCTTTACGGGAGTGCCTACCTGTTTTTAACACTTACGTGATTTTCAAACTCAAAGTGTGCCTATTTTCTCACAAGAGCTGAGCTAGGTGTGAGCTAAACAAGCCGAACATCCATGTGTACGTCTTAGGTAGTCGCCAACCCGCCTCGTAGTGGCACACGAAACAGCTGTGCGAGGACGTGTATTTGAGCACTCACTGCTTTTAGAACTCACCTTGTAGGACCATTAGACGCCCCAATTTGAACCTTGGATTCTTTGCTAGCCTTCTGACCTAGGGTGACGTTTCTTGGCCTTCATCACAAATTGATTAAAATCACCACTTTAGTGCGTCACGAGGGGGTTGTGTAGTTGAGGGGGTTCGATGAGGGAGTGATTATACATTTCGTTGAGTTCTACGTTTCGCTTGCACTTCATTGATTATCTACGAGGGGATGCGAGGGTGAGTGAGTAGGCTTGCGCACTTCGGTGTGGCGGTGTTCCATGCTACTACATCATGGACACAGTTGTGGAGAGCCGTGATTGCGTGAATCGAATATGCACGGAATTGGGTTGGGAGAACTTAAGTGGTGGATCGTGCTAGGTACCGGTTTCGATTACTTTGGTGTAGGAGGATCGGTTGGATTAGGCACGAGATACATTCATCTGCGGGACTACTTGAGAGGGGTTATGGTTACAGTCGAGTGTGGGGGTGTCGACTTTTGACTTCGGACATTGAGAGTGAGCTTGCGACGACTCCACTCCCACACATGTACTTCATTGATTTTGCGGCTTGGATTTGACATGGACTTTGATTCAGTTAGGAGGAGATGATATTTTTATGTGATATTCATTCATCGATTTACTTGTTTCCTTCTCCTAGCACATTTGATTGTTATTTGAAGACCACTCGGATATTATTGTTGGATTTCGATGAGATTTTGAGAGAATTGTGAAAATGAAAAAAAAAAGAGAAAGAAAAAAAAAACAAAAAAAAAATGAGAGAAAAAGAAAAAGGAGAGATGAAATAAAGTTGAGTTGGAATTGAATTGAAACGAGTGGTGGAGCTACTTTGACGACGACGATTCACGTTTCATGCGCGAAAAACGACGATGGACACGGAGATCACTAGTGTACCGGGGTTTTAGGGAATTGAGGGCCGGAGGTGGTGAGCTTCGGGTTTCGGTTTCTATCATTGTGGTGAGGGTGTGTGAGATGTGGGATTTGATGTGAGAATGTGACGCTTAGGACTTTATTTCGACGAGATTATCTATATGTCCCTAAGCCTCATCATGTGAAAACCGTTAGCGGATTAGGAGCTCGGACCTTGGATGTGGCTTTGCCTAGCGTAGTCTCTTATTTCGTGGCACACGCGAAGAGGTAGCGTACTCTTGTACTTAGTAAAGTTAGGCTTTCTATACTAACTAGGGGAGAGTCTCGTTGTCGAATTTAGTTTCAACTTATGCTTTGTTCCTAGGATTCTCATCACTTCATGATAATCGATTTAAGCCAATGGAGATTGCCCGATCTCAACCAAAAAGATAAAAAAAAGTCTGTTCTGTGTATATATGTGTTTGTGTAGGATCGAGTCATAGTTTGCATTTGCATCATATTGTTGCATTGTCGAGTCTTGTGTCGTTCGCGTCTTGAGTCGGCTCGTAAATAGTGGTTTTACTCGGGACGAGCAAAAGGTAAGAGTGGGGGTATTTGATAACTCTCTTTTAGGAGTTATTAATATACTTTCTTATTATTTGTAATAGGCTTATTTCATATTATTTATATGTTATATTGCACAAATATGTGAATTTGACGATTTATATGCCTAAGAGTGAAAATTTGTGTTTCTAGCTTATTTATGCATGTTTTCTCTCATATTTGCGATGATAATTGCACGGGTTGTTTAGTGTTGCGTATCTCAGGTAAAATAGGGTAATTGGAGCTTATGTGCTTGGAATGGAGCTAGATGAAGAGGAGAAAAGGAGACGCACAAACGAAGCAAAGTTGGAAAAGTCACACAGGACCAGCCTGCACTCTTTTCGATTCTCAGGAAAATATACAAAGAATTTTGGAGCAAGGCCTGCGGCATTTGAAATTAGACATCCGTAGCTTTCCAACGATATATGGTAGGCCCTAAGACGAGTCCGTATGAGGGAGATACATCCCGCGCAAAATCAGCAAATAATTTTGTCCGGGAATTACAAAGTAGAGGGGCTGAAGTGAAATTTCGGTTAGTTTTCATTAAAAAGCGTGCCCAGCTGGTAAAAAACGGGCAGAGAAGACCTAATAGGAGATAATTCACGTACGGGAGCCATTGGAGAGCACCTAGGAGCTTGGGGATTGCACGGATTCGCCAAAGCTTTGGCGATTTCATCGTTTGATTCTTCTCTTACCCTCTCTTTATCATTCTGTAGAGAATACTTGTGATTTTAGCATAACAATGAGTAGCTAATTTCTTTGTTAGGCTCTATGGAGAGCCTAGGGTTATGACTTAGACTTATTCTCCGGATTTTGTTGATTGATTCATGCGTTTGATCCAATTAATGTTTATTATTCTTCATCTTGTATTGTGAATCCGTAAGCTAAGGCTATTGACACGTGTTAGTGATGAATGGAATGACCATGTTAGATGAAGATGATGAACTAGTTGAATTCATAGCTTTATGTTACAAACTAATTGATTAGAAATCATGATCTAGGCTTAATTCTTAGCTACAAGGGAGTCGCGAACCGGAGTTGTTAGTGAACTAGGTGGGTGCTCGACAGAGACTTAACCCGGTTACGAATAAGATCATGTTTTTATTCCCGAATCATTGAGACCGATAGGTGAGATGAATAGTAGTATTCAAGTGTGGGTAGATTCGGTTGAACTAGTTAGGTGAGTGAATCGGTGGACCGACAGGACCCGGTGAACGAAGTTGACTAGCCAGCTAGAACGTAACGGTAGATGGAGGTGGACCGACAGGACCCAAAGTAAACTGTTACGTAAAATTACATGAGATCGACAGAAGATTGTAAGCGCTATTACCCGGCATAATCAGTTAGTGAGTAATGTGTTTCAATACAAATTCTTGTTTGTGGGCGACGAACACTCAAACCACTTCTTACCGGTTACTTAAGTATCTTCTAATTAAATCTTAACTAGCTAGTAGTCGTCTATTTCCCTGTGGGTTCGACAACCTGAGTTTTAATACTCAATCTTTATTACTTCGACCGTGCACTTGCGTATACACGTAAGAAATCGTGTCAATGGACTTAGGATGTGGTTTGATGTGGATGTTTAATTTTGTGGTTTGGTTTTTCGGCCTGCGAGCTGATCAATTAATTGTAATAATTAATTAGGGTTTTATGGCCTGCGTGCCATTTTTTTTTCTCAACTTGTGAGATTTATTTTATTTAGAATAGATATTAGCTAGTTCTAGATAAAGTAGATTGTTAGCCAAGATTGGAGAAAAAGAAGCCCAAAGCCATAGAAGCCACAAAAGAAGGAGCATGGAGCATGGAGCCTTTCCACATGACTATGAAGGATGGACCAAAAGATCAAGACGCATGGAGATGTGTTTGTTTAGGGTTCATAGATAATTCCATTGGCTTGGAATTATCTTAGTCTAGAAAAGGCCATATCCACATCACGTTTAATTCCTGTTTTGTGGTTGTTTATTTTATTGTCTTATTATTGTGTGGTTGGTGTATGGATGATGCATGCAATTATGATAATAAGATAATTAGACAACCCGGATCTATTATTTGGAGTTGTGCCCAAACTCAAATATATAGATTAGTTGATATTGATCAACAAAACAATTAAAATTGAATTTAAAATCCCTCAAAATTCAAATATTGTGTTCTTGCCTTCTCGTTATTTAAACACTCATTATCATCATTTTTTACCAAGCTCGTGCGTGCCAAAGCATGGCGACTTGGTTCATCATGATGGAATGCGATGGCACGTAACAATGTGCAATTGTTTAGATAAGAGGTTGAACACAACTAGGCTATTAATTTGATTAAGAAACCTAGAGGCAATCAATTGGGATTATCCATATGGATGGATAAATAAGGAGTTATTTGCCCAATTGAACCAAGAGTTGTATATGGGATGCAATTGGAATTGTTCCTACCTAAAGTAGTCAAATTATTGGTGACTTGCCAAAGCAAGCTCATAAGGAGATGAAAGATGGATCTTGGCCCACTAGAACATATAAGGATATTTTCCGCATTAATATCTTGAGGGTTATTAATCCGTAGAAAAATAGTTGGAGCTATATTTGATAAACTAGCCATTATTGAATATAGTCAAAAATTCACAAATACTAAAACTTGCGTATTTTCCTTTTGTAGAATTCCAAATGGCAAACAACTCATCGAGTTCACAACATTCCCTACGATCCGTCCTTGAGAAGGACAAGCTCTCTGGAACCAACTTTCTTGATTGGTACAGAAACTTGAGAATTGTTCTCAAGCAAGAGAAGAAACTGTACGCAATAGAGGAGCATGTTCCAGAAGGTCCAAAGAACCAAACACCTGCTGCCCTAAAGGCGTATCAAAAGCGTGTTGATGACGCTAATGATGCGGCCTGCCTTATGCATTGCACCATGACTTCTGAGCTTCACAAGCAACACGAAAACATGAATGTTGTCGATATGATCGAACATCTAAAGCAGCTCTTCCAAGAGCAGTCGAGGGTAGAGAGGTATGAGGTCTCAAAGGCACTGTTCAAATGTCATCTGGCAGAAGGGAACCCGGTGGGACCCCATGTACTATGAATGATCGGGTACTTGGAGAATCTCGCCCGACTTGGGTTCCCGGTCGGCCAAGAGTTGGCAACAGATCTCGTGTTGCAATCGTTGCCCGAGAGTTATGGACGGTTCATTATGAACTATAACATGAACGAGATCGTTAAACCACTGCCAGATTTACTCAATATGTTGAGGACGGCTGAACAGAGCATCAACAAGGGTAAGGGCAAGGCCATAATGATGGTACAAAAAGGAAAGGGCAAAAGGTTTGCCTCTTCCTCCAAGGGAAAAGGCAAGTCAGTTGCCAAGTCCAAGGAACCTGCCCTTAAGCCTGTTGGTGGCATTGCCAAAGGTGTGACTAAAGGTGAGTGTCACTACTGCAGTAGCCTGGACACTGGAGGAGGAACTGCCCAAAATATCTGGAGGACAAGAGGCTTGGAATAGTGATTCCACCACCACAAAGTATTTTTGTTGTAGATGTCAATTTAACTTTTTCTACATCATGGGTATTAGATACTGGATGTGGATCTCATATTTGTCGAAATATGCAGGATCTAAAGAGAAGTAAGAGATTGGCTAAAGGGGAGGTAGATCTACGCGTTGGGAATGGAGCAAAGGTTGCTGCGTTGGCCATAGGCGTGTGCGAGCTATCTCTTCCTTCAGGATTAGTTTTAGAATTAAATAATTGCTATTTTGTGCCTGCTATGAGCAGAAACATTATTTGTATTTCTTGTTTGGACAAGGATTGCTTTATTATTTCAATAAAGAACAATTGTTGTTCCTTTTATTTAAATAATATTCACTATTTTAGTGCGCAATTATTTAATGGACTTTATGTCCTTGATCTAAGCAATCCTGTCTACAACATTAATACCAAGCAGATAAAATAAATGATTTAAATCATGCTTATTTATGGCACTGTCGTTTAGGCCACATAAATGAGAAACGTGTATCTAGACTCCATAAGGATGGATTACTAGACTCATTTGATTTTGAATCATATGAGACATGTGAGGCTTGTTTATTGGGAAAAATGACAAAGTCCCCTTTCAGGGGTGGTTATGTCTACTTCATTACATTTACTGATGATTACAGTAGATGTGGATTTGTGTACCTCATGAGGGCAAAATCCGAATCCTTTGAAGTGTTCAAAGAATTCAAGAATGAAGTAGAGAAGCAACTTGGCAAAAGTATCAAGGCTCTACGATCGGATCGTGGAGGAGAATACTTGAGCCAAGAGTTTGACGACTATCTTAGAGAGTGTGGGATCGTGTCCCAACTCACTCCACCCGGAACGCCACAATGGAATGGCGTGTCCGAGAGGAGAAATCGAACTCTATTGGATATGGTTCGATCTATGATGTGTCAAACCGATCTTCCATTATCATTTTGGGGCTACGCTCCATTAAGTGCAACTTTCACCATTAACCGTGTTCCATCTAAATCAGTCATGAAGACACCATATGAGATGTGGAGTGGGAGGCGTCCCACACTGTCGTTCATGAGGATTTTGGGCTGCGATGTCTATGTAAAACGTTTACAATCAGACAAGCTCGGGCCGAAATCGGATAAGTGTAAATTTGTGGGGTACCCTAAGGAAACTAAGGGTTACTACTTCTACAATCCAACTAAGAACAAAGTGTTTGGTGCTCGGACTGGCGTGTTTCTAGAAAGAGAGTTTGTCTCTAAAGAAGCAAGTGGGAGGAATGTAGAACTTGAAGAGGTTCAAGAACCACAAATCACTGAACCGATTATGGAACATGAACAGGAACCACAAGTAGTTGTGGAGAAACCTGTTCAGGTAACACAAGAGCTTCGTAGATCTAGTAGAGTGCGCCAGGAACCTGAGAGGTATGGACTTCTCGTAACCGATTCCGGTGACACGATGCTCATAGATGATGAGCCTACTACCTATGAGGAGGCCATGAGTGGCCCAGACTCTCAGAAGTGGCTCGAAGCCATGAGATCCGAGATGGAATCCATGTATACCAACAAAGTATGGACTTTGGTGGAACCACCCGATGGGGCGCGGCCCATAGGGTGCAAGTGGGTCTTCAAGAAGAAGATCGACATGGATGGTAATGTGATTACCTATAAGGGCCGATTGGTGGCTAAATGATTCAGACAGATTCATGGTATTGACTATGATGAAACCTTTTCACCAGTCGCTATGACCAAATCCATCCGAATCCTACTTGCAATTGCAGCATACCACGACTATGAGATTTGGCAGATGGATGTCAAAACAGCATTCCTTTATGGGAATCTCCTCGAGGACGTGTATATGATCCAGCCGGAGGGTTTTGAAGATCCAAAGCAAGCCAACAAAGTCTGTAAGCTGCAACGATCCATTTATGGATTGAAGCAAGCTTCTAGGAGTTGGAATCGACGTTTTGATGAAGTTGTCAAAGAGTTTGGCTTCATCAGAAACGAAGATGAGTCTTGTGTCTACAAGAAGGTTAGTGGGAGCTCTGTAGCTTTTCTGGTCTTGTATGTGGATGACATACTACTCATTGGAAACGACATTCCCATGCTGCAATCTGTTAAAGATTGGCTAGGAAAGTGTTTCTCAATGAAGGACTTAGGGGAAGCAGCCTATATACTCGGTATAAAGATCTATAGAGATAGATCTAAAAGGTTGCTAGGCCTAAGTCAAAGTACATATATTGACAAGGTGTTGAAGCGGTTCAACATGCAAGATTCCAAGAAGGGATTCTTGCCCATGTCACATGGAATCACTCTTTCGAAGAGTGGTTGTCCTTCCAATGAGATTGAGAAGGAACGCATGAGTAGAATCCCCTATGCCTCGGCCATAGGATCTATCATATACGCCATGTTATGTACTAGACCAGATGTGTCATATGCCTTGAGTATGACAAGCAGATACCAATCCAATCCGGGTGAGAGTCACTGGATTGCAGTCAAGAACATCCTAAAGTACTTGAGAAGAACTAAGGATGCCTTCTTGATATTTGGCGGTGAGGAAGAGTTGCGTGTAAGCGGTTACACTGATGCAAGCTTCCAAACTGACAGAGATGACTTTAGATCACAGTCGGGATATGTGTTTTGCCTTAATGGAGCAGCAGTGAGCTGGAAGAGTTCCAAGCAAGAGACGGTAGCTGATTCTACAACAGAGGCTGAGTACATTGCTGCAAATGGCGCAGCAAAGGAAGCTGTTTGGATCAGAAAGTTTGTTTCTGAACTTGGTGTGGTCCCTAGCATTGCGGATCCAGTCGAGTTGTTCTGTGACAACACTGGGGCGATCGCGCAATCAAAGGAACCCAGGTCGCACCAGAAGTCCAAGCACGTGCTCAGGAAGTTTTATCTGATTCGAGATATTATCGATAGAGGAGACGTTTGGATATGCAAGATTCCTACAAATGATAATCTGTCAGACCCACTTACAAAGCCTCTCACGCAGTGGAAGCATGAAGGGCACACTAGGAGTATTGGCATACGAGATGCGCCAAATTGGCTCTAGTGCAAGTGGGAGACTGTTGGAATAGATGCCCTAGAGGCAATCTAGTTTAGTATGAATAATTTGTGGCTAGAAATTCATTTATTATTTATTGGATATTTAATATAATGAAGTCCTTAGATTTACAATTGTGTTGTTTATCTTAAATATCCCTAGTCAAATATAATTATTAAATGGGACAATCATCTATAGACTAGTATGGGGTTGGATTGATATGGAGATATCACGATCCAACACATAGATGTGCATTAGAGAATGTTGCACTGGATTGACCCATCTCCGAGAAGGCTACATACACGTAATGTTGAGTCACAAGCGCTTCTCGCGGTACAATGGTATTGTCATCCTTAGACTTGAAGTCACTAGATATTCTAGTTGTGGATTATTGTGATCTTGGTAGCGTCAAACGCTACACCGTAACTGGGTAGTTATAAAGGCGTGTACTGGATACAATAAGAAGCAAGCTTATAGATCGTAGTGGACGTAGATAGAATTTGTCCCTCCCACATAACGGGAGCAAATATCCTAGGCCACTCGAGGGATAGTGCTTATAGAATGTCTGGCCAGACTCAAATAAATCAATATGGGATATTGATGTTATTTTCACGAATAAGGCTATTCCCATGGATCGAGAAACTATGGATTGGAAATACGAGTGTGACTTGTATGTCTCGTTTCCAATCCGGATATGGAGACAAAGGGATGAGACAATTACTTGTACAAAGGTTGTCAAGATGACTATTCTATTAGTTGGCTAGAATGGATGTTTTGCTAGAGACCGCTCCATATTAGCAAATAGTTGCTACCAACTAGATAGAACCTATGGGGTCACACGCTATATAGAGTTGAACTAGATTTGGGAATTAATTAATTGGATTAATTAATTAGAAGGATCACTTTGCAAACCCTTGCAAACTTAGTAGGGACTAATTTTCAAGGAAGGGACTAAATTGAATTCTAGTAGGACTAGAATAAGTCCTTTAGGTAGTTAACAAGGAGTTGTTGGACTATATAAAGGACCTTCCTTCCTTCCTTCCCACATAACTTATGCTCATTAGTGAACATAACAAAGAGTGGGAGAGAACAAAAGGAGAGAGAGCAAGCAACAAGGGAGCCGATCGCCCCCTTGCCGCTGCCCCGTCCCCGTCGGCCAAAGGAGGCCGAGACCCTCCTTTTGGGTCTCGTTTTGCGTGATTCTTCTTCCTCTTCCTCTTCCGGGCTAGCACCAAGGACTTGGGAGATTCTAGGATCAACTCTAGGCGTGGATCAACCATAGAGAACGTGACACAATTCGCGTTTGAAGTTATCAAAGGAGAACCCTAAGGTGTGTTTATGATTTCTAACCCTTACCATCGTTATGTCTCTTGACTTGTGATCCTTGGAGGGTTTTGCATGGTTTTATGTTTGCTTATGCTTCCGTTGCGCATCCATGAATCAAAAACCTACATTGTCCTCCTTTAGTGTCCAAATATTTATATGATTTTATATCTCAAAATGCGATTCATGATATGTGTGATTGACTTTGTGTCCAAACAATCCCTTCAAAAGTGTATTGTGATTAATTGGTTCGTTCCCGCTACCACTAATTATCAAACTTGGATTATCAAGAGGAAGTGAAATAAATTATTTACTTGAGTATATCCCCCTAGTGGGGCAGTTTTATGGGAGTATACCCCCCAAAGTGGGGCAGAACTATGGATATATCCCCCTTAATGGGGCAGTTTTATGGGAGTATACCTCCTTTAGTGGGGCAGAATTATAGAATTATCCCCCTTAATGGGGCAGTATTATGGGAGTATATCCCCCCTAAGAGGGGTAGAATTATTGATTCAAAAATGGTGGAATTATAGACGGTAATTGGTTGGAAATTTATCAATTCTCATTCTTGGTCATGTTAGTGTAAGTTAATATGCCTAGCCTCGCGTGCCTTTCATTCTTTCGCGTATCGCGTGTGTTATTTGTGAAATACTATCGTATATGCTTTATTTGAGTTGTTTACTTATTTTTGAAAACTCTTCTCTTTGAAGTATCGGTTGAAATTGGTATCCAAATCTAAATAACAATCCGAAAGAAGAACATCTAAATGATATTGCAAAATACTTGTAAAATTGATTCCCCAAGACAGACCACGTCATTGGGTTGGAAGTACGAAATTTCAAATCGTTGCCTCGGTTACCAAGAGTAGCACACCGCTTACTTATTGGTCAAATCTGAATATCTCTCAATCATACATCGATCATTATTTTTTTATTTGCCACACCGACTTTAGTTCGGAGCTCCTTACTCGATTCTACATCTTGAAAGAGAATTCGTAATCATGTAAAGTGGAAGCTGTTGTGCGTGGGTTTGTGCCATGTCCCTGATACGATACATTTCCGACCTATTGTGTTTGGTTACTATTATGAGATTATGAGGTTCTGACCTCCTTTTGATTATGTTATGGTTATGAGGCGTTGTGATGTGAACCTCCTGTGATTGATTCATGGTTGTGGTAGTGCTTATGCACATATGAGAAAGAGGTTGTGGATTGGATATGGTCACGCCCCGTATCAACTAGTTACTAAAATGAATTTCTGGACTCGATTCATATCGATGAGAATATTATTATCTTGAGATTAAATAATATTGTGAATTGCTATCAACAGTGAGTTCCCGAGATGGACCACATCTTTGGGTTGGAATACGAAATTTGAGATCGTTACGGAGTTTGACACATCAAATAAATGTGAACGCTTCTCCCGCAAATATTTAATGTTTATTTATCAGCGAATATATTATTCCCGTCACATGTCTCATAATCTGTTTACGTGCTACGGGTGTTAGCTTACTCAGTCGTTTGTTGATCATTTTCTGTAAAACTGCGTCGGGTTTTGCTATTTTAAAATCGCAGGTTGGCTATCGAGGTGGGGGAATGTTCACGACACTGCTGGATAGGAAGATATGTTGCTAGAATATCACATAGTAATATTATTTCAGTTGTACTCATGACTTTTCAAAATTTGTCACTATTATTGGAATTGTAATAAATTATATTTTGTTTAGTCGATGGTTGTACTAGTTGTGAACCGACGATCCTTGTCCGTTTCCAACGAGGCTCATCACCTCGGGCGGAAACATCTCTTTGGAACGTGGGGCCCGGCTGGGCTTGCAAATTGGGGGGGGGGGGGGGGAGGGGTGTTGCCCCTTCTTTATCCAAACTGCCTCTTTTCCTGCTTCCGCAGCAGCAATGTACTCAACTTCGGTTGTAGAATCAGCAACTGTCCCTTGCTTGGAACTCTTCCAACTCACAACTCCTCCATTCAGGAAAAACACATATCCTGACTGCGATCTGTAATCATTTTTGTCGGTTTGGAAGCTTGCATTAGTGTAACCAATTACACTTAGCTCTTCCTTACCTCCAAATATCAAGAACGCATCCTTAGTTCTTCTTAAGTACTTTAGGATGTTCTTGACTGCAATCAAGTGACTCTCACCCGGATTGGACTGATATCTGCTCACCATAATTAACCCGTATGATACGCCTGGTCTAGTACACAACATGGCGTACATGACGGATCATATGGCCGAAGCATAGGGTATCCTACTTATGCGGTCCTTCTCAATCTCATTGGAAGGACAGTCAGTCGTAGATAGAGTGACTCCATGCGACATGGGAAAGAATCCCTTCTTAGAATGTTACATGTTGAACCTTTTCAACACCTTGTCTATATATGTACTTTGACTCGGGCCGAGAAACTTTCTAGATCTATCCCTATAGATCTTTATACCAAGTATACAAGCTGCATCTCCAAAGTCCTTCATTGCGAAACACCTTCCTAGCCGATGTTTAATAGATTGGAAAGTAGAAATTTTATTTCCAATGATTAGTATGTCATCCACATACAAGACCAGAAACACTACAGAGCTCCCACTAACCTTCTTGTAAACACAGGGCTCATCTACGTGTTTTATGAAGTCAAACTCTTTGACTGGGTAATCAAAACGTCGATTCCAACTCCTAGAAGTTTGCTTCAATCCATAAACGAATCGTTGCAGCTTACAGACTTTATTGGCATTCTCTGGATCCTCAAAACCCTCCGGTTGTGTCATGTACACATCCTCAAGGAGGTTCCCATAAAGGAACGCTGTTTTGACATCCATTTGCCAAATCTCATAGTCAAAGTAGGCTGCAATGTCAAGTAGATGGATTTAGTCATGGCGACTAGTGAAAAGGTCTCATCATAGTAAATACCATGAATCTGTCTATACCCTTCAGCCACCAATCGCCCCTTGTAGGGAACTACCTTTCCATCCACGTCGGTCTTCTTCTTGAAGACCCACTGCACCCTATTGGCCGAAGCCCTTCAGGTGGTTCCACTAAAGTCCATACTTTGTTGGTATACATGGATTCCATTTTGGATCTTGTAGCTTCTAGCCACTTCTTGGAGTCTGGGCCTTTCATGGCCTCCCCGTAGGATGCATGCTCATCATCCATGAGTGGTATGTCATCGGACTCAGTCACGAGAAGTCTGTACCTCTCTGGCTCATGACGTACCCTTCCTTCGGTTCAGTAATTTGTGGTTCTAGAATTTCTTCAAGTTCTACAGTCCTCCCACTTGCTTCTTTAGAGACAAACTCTCTTTCTAGAAAGACGCCGGTCCGACTACAAACACCTTGTTCTCGGTGGGATTGTAGAAATAATATCATTGCGTTTCCTTTGGATATCCCACAAATTTACATTTATCCGCTTTGGGCCCGAGCTTGTCTGTTTGTAAACACTTTACATAGACATCGCAGCCCCAAATATTCATAAACGACACTATGGGACGCTTCCCAGTCCATATCTCATATGGTGTCTTCATGACCGATTTGGATGGAACGCGATTAATGGTAAAATCTTCCGTCATTAGAGCATGTTCCCAAAATGATATTGGAAGATCCATTTGAGACATCATAGATCCCACCATATGGAATAGTGTGCGATTCCTCCTCTCAGACACGCCATTCCATTGTGGCGTTCCGGGTGGAGTGAGATGGGATACTATCCCACACTCTCTAAGATATTCGTCAAACTCTTGGGCTCAAGTATTCTCCTCCACGATCCGATCGTAAAGCGTTAATACTTTTGCCAAGTTGCTTCTCTACTTCATTCTTGAATTCTATGAACAATTAAATGATTCGGATTTGGCCTTCATAAGGTATACAAATCCATATCTACTGAAATCATTAGTAAACGTAATGAAATAGGTATAACCACCTCTGGCAGGCGTGGGGAACGGCCCACATACATCGGTATGTATGAGGGCTAGTAAGTCACTAGTCCTCTCACCTTTCTTATTAAAAGGGGACTTTGTAATTTTCCCCAATAAAAAAGATTTGAATGTCTCATATGGTTCTAAATCAAATGAGTCTAGAAGCCCATCCTTATGGAGTCTAGATATGCGTTTCTCGTTTATACGGCCTAAACGACAGTGCCATAGATATGTAGGATTTAAATAGTAGTTTTA
Organism: Linanthus parryae; assembly: GCA_023055425.1. Lineage (NCBI taxonomy): Eukaryota > Viridiplantae > Streptophyta > Magnoliopsida > Ericales > Polemoniaceae > Linanthus > Linanthus parryae. Next base: position 66,883,304 of record JALGPY010000007.1, on the reverse strand, counting down.
ATCCTTTTAGTATCTATGTTGTAGATGGAATCATTTAGATCAAGGATATACAATCCATTAGACAAATGCACACTACAATAATGCATACTATCAAAATAAATGGAGCAACACTTGTCCTTTATTGAATTAGAAAAACCCTTCTCGTCCAAACAAGAAATGGGAATAATGTTTCTGCTCATAGCAGGCACATAATAGCAATTGTCTAATTCTAAAATAAGTCCAGAAGGTAAAGATATATCATAAACGCCTATAGCTAATAGAGCAACTCTTGCTCCATTCCCAACGCGCAGATCTATCTCCCCTTTAGCCAATCTTCTACTTCTTTTCAAATCTTGCACATTTCAAAAAATGAGAGATCCACATCCAGTATCCAATACCCAAGATGAAGAAATAGATAGATTGAATTCTACATCAAAAATACCTGGTGGTGGTGGAATCACTATTCCAAGCTTCTTATCATCCAGATATTTGGGGCAATTCCTCCTCCAGCGACCCGACTGGCTGCAGTAGTGACATTCACCTCTAGCCATGCCCCCACTAGGCTCTAGGGTTCCTTTGGACTTTGCAACTTTCTTGCGCTTTCATTTGGAAGTAGAGGCAGCTTCTTTTCCCTTCCTTTTATTCACCATCCGTATGACCTTGTCCTTGCCTTTGTTGATGCTCTGTTCAGCTGTCTTCAGCATGTTCAACAAGTCGAGCAGAGTCTTACTGATCTCGTTGATGTTATAGTTCATGATGAACTGATTATAACTGTTACGCAACGATTGTAAGACAATATCAGTTGCCAAATCCTGGCTGAGTGGGAACCCTATCCTTGCTAGGTTCTCAGTGTACCCGATCATGCGAAGTACATGAGGCCAAACTAGGTTCCCCTCTACGAGACTACTCTTGAACTTCGGACACCTCATAACGCTCATGCCTTACCTGTTGCTGAAACAACTGTTTCAAGTGTATGATCATATCAAAGGCCTCCATGTTCTCATTTTGCTTCTGAAGCTCAGATGTCATGGTGCAGAGCATTAGGGAGGTCACATCATTAGAATCACCTATATGTTTCTAATGTTCCCTTATTTCTACTAGAACAGACTCATCCTGGGGTGGGTCTTGAAAAGGAGTGTCCAAGACGTACAACTTCTTTTCTTGCTTAAGGACAATCCTTACGTTTCTGTACCAGTCAAGGAAATTCGTTCCAGACAGTTTGTCCTTCTCAAGGAAAGATCGCAGGGATGAAGTTGATGTGTTATTGTTTGCCATTTGGAATTCTACAAAAACGAGAAATATGCAATATTAGAATTTTGAACAAATTAACTATATTTAATAATGGCTAGATCATCAAATATAGCTCCCACTATTTTTCGGAATAATAGCCCTCACCATTAATGCGGAAAATATCAGATATATTTTCTAGTAGGTCCAAGATTCATGTTTCACTTTATTCTTGTGCTTGCTTTGGCAACTCACTCAAGAATTGGTTACTCTAGGTAGGAACCATTCCAATTGCATCCTATGAAATTCTTGATCCAATTAGGCGAATAAGTAACTTATTATTCTTTATCCTTTAGATAACACCTAATTGTCATGCCTCTAGGTTCATCAATCGAATTGATATTACCCAGTTGTGTCCAACCTCTTGCTACAATATACACACATTACTATCTTGTGTCGTCCGCAACACATCATAGTGAATTAAATTGCCTTGCATTGGCAAACCCGAATTTAATAGACCCTGATCATGAAGGATGTTTAGACAAGAGAAGGCAAAACGAAATGTTTTATTTGAGGGATTTTAATAGTCATTATTTGTTTGGTTGATCATATCAACATGATATACATATTTGGATTGGGCGTTCCACAATAAAAGACCATCTTTGTTTATTATTATTTTTTTAACGTTTTGCAAGTATCGCCATACAAAAAAAATTAAATAGCCAGACATAAATAATAAACATCCACAAAAGAAACATAATGTGGCATGGATATGGCCCCTAGACTAAGATATTACCAAGACAATGTTAATATCTATTTGCCCTAAAGTGACAAGCTCATCTCCATGTGTTCCACCATAGCCGCGCACCTAGGGTTGGGAGTCTTCATCGTTCTTGTGTCTTATTGGTTCTCCGGTCTTCTTTTCCATGCTCTTGGCTATCATCTAAAATATTTCTAATTCTAGGCTAAAATTTAGAATAAATAAATAAATGAAGCCTAACATGTTGAGGAATATGATCAGCTCGCAGGCCGTAAAATTAACTAGCTATTACATTAATTTAATCAGCTGGCAGGACGTAAACCAAACCACAACAAACACAAAATATCCACAATCTAGGCTATATCCGTCCACCATACAACAAAGCACAAAATACAGTTAAAACAAATTTTTAACGTGCTTGTTTAATTTTAGTTAAAATTGGGTAATTAGGATTACAACAGTCCAAGGGGTCCAGCCCAAGCATAGGCCGAACCCCATGGGACCGCCGCCCGCCACCCAGGCATAGGCCGAACCCTTTGGATTTGAGATAGTTCATGATGAACTGATTATAACTGTTAGGCAACGATTACAAGACATGATCAGTCGCCAACTCTTGCCTGGGTGGGAACCCTATCCTTGCTAGGTTTTCAGTGTACCTGATCATGCGGAGTACATGAGACCCAACTGGGTTCCCCTCTACGACACTACTCTTGAACAGTGCTTTGGACCCCTCATAACGCTCATGCCTTGCCTGTTCCTGAAACAACTATTTAAAGTGTATGATCATATCAAAGGCCTCCATGTTCTCATTTTGCTTCTGAAGCTCAGATGCCATGGTGCAGAGCATGAGGCAAGTCACATCATTAGAATCATCTATATGTTTCTGATGTGCCGTTATTTCTGCTAGAACAGACTCATCCTGGGGTGGGTCTTGAATAGGAGTGTCCAAGACGTACAACTTCTTTTCTTTCTTAAGGAAAATCCTTAAGTTTCTGTACCAGTCAAGGTAATTCGTTCCAAACAGTTTGTCCTTCTCAAGGATAGATCGCAGGGATGAAGTCGATGTGTTATTGTTTGCCATTTGGAATTCTACGAAAATGAGAAATATGCAATTTTAGTATTTTGAACAAATTAACTATAGTTAATAATGGATAGATCATCAAATATAGCTCCCACTATTTTTCTGAAATTAATAGCCCTCACCATTAATGCGGAAAATATCATGTATATTTTCTAGTAGGTCCAAGATCCATGTTTCACTTTTCTTCTTGAGCTTGCTTTGGAAAGTCACCCCAAGAATTGGTTACTTTAGGTTGGAACCATTAAAATTGCATCCTCTGCAACTCTTGGTTCAATTAGGCGAATAACTTATTATTCTTTATCCTTTAGATAACACCTAATTGTCATGCCTCTAGGTTCATCAATCGAATTGATATTACCCAGTTGCGTCCAACCTCTTCTTATAACATACACACATTACTAGCTTGTGTCGGCCGCAACACATCATAGTGAATAAAACTGTCTTGCTTTGGCAAGCCCGAATTTAGTAGACCCTGATCATGAAGGGTGTTTAGACAAGAGATGGCAAAACGCAATATTTTATTTGAGGGATTTTAATAGTCATTATTTGTTTGGTTGATCATATCAACATGATCTACTTATTTGGATTGGGAATTCCACAATAAAAGACCTTCTTTTTTTATTATTATCTTTTAACGTTTTGCAAGTATCGTCATAAACAAAAAATTAAATAACATGACATAAATAATAAACATCCACAAAATAAAAATAACGTGGCATGGATATGGCCCCTAGACTAAGATATTACCAAGCCAATGATAATATCTATTTTCCCTAAAGTGACAAGCTCATCTCCATGTGCTCCCCCATAGCCGCGCGCCTAAGGTTGAGAGTCTTTATCGTCCTTGTGTCTTCTTTGTTCTCCGGTCTTCTTTTCCATGCGCTTGACTATCATCTAAAATATTTCTAATTCTAAGCTAACATCTAGAATAAAGAAATAAATGAAGCCTCACATGTTGAGGAAGATGATCAGCTCGCAGGCCGTAAAATTAACTAACTATTACATTAATTTATTCAGCTCGCATGACGTAAACCAAACCACAACAAACACAAAACATCCACAATCTAGGCCATATCCATCCACCATACAACAAAGCTCATAATACAGTTAAAACCAATTTTTAACGTGCTTGTTTAATTTTAGTTAAAATTGGGTAATTAGGATTACAACAGCCCAAGGGGTCCAACCCTAGCATAGGCCGAACCCCTTGGCGACCCGCGACCTTGCTTGGCGTGCAAGGAAGAGGGGGGGGGGGAGGACGGCTAGGGTTTTGGCCCTAGTCTCCTTCCCCTTCCTTCCTTGTTTCCCAAGCTTGGTTGTTCCCATAATTGAAAACCCGCCTTTCCAATTATGTGCCCATGAACCCTAATCTTCAAGAACATGTGGGAACAACCAAGCTTGCTTCCTATCATGTTCGATAGCAAGCTTGGTTAATTTCCGTTTCGCACAATATAAATATAACGGTGTATGAACTGAAATCGTAACACATAAAATCATGTTATGCACTACGACATGTGGCTCTGATACCATTGTTGGGTTTTGATGTAGGTAACAAAGTGGAATAACAAAATAATTCCTACTCAAAGCCCACCAAGGATCACAGGAAGATACATTCATAACATGTTGAAGGACATAGAAGATGTGTACCTTTTTGGTTTGGGAAATCACACGAAGAATAATGTCCTTGTCTCTACGGTTGATCAACATCTAAAGGTGAGATCTATATCTTCCTTCTCAAGTGCTAGCTTGGACCGGAGGAAGAGGGAAGAAGGAATCATGCAACGAGGAACAAAGAGAGGATCAGCCCTCTCTTTGAGGCCGACGGGTAGGGACGCACGGCTAGGGGCTTCGGCCTCTAGCTTGTCTTGCTCTCTCTCTCTTGCTTTCTCTCCCACTCACTTATGTTATGAGCATTAGTTGTGGGAAGGAAGCTAGAGCATCTTTATATAGTCCAACAACTCCTTTTTGACTAAGTAAAGGCCCTTCCTCATCCTACATGAATATGGATTAGTCCCTTCCTTGAATATTAGTCCTAATAAGTTTGCAAGGTGTTGCAAAGTGATCATTCTAATTAATTAATCATATTAATTAATCCTAAATCTAGTTTAACCCTATTAGACGTGTGACCCCATAGGTTTCTACTAATTGGTAGTAACTTATTACTAACGTGGAGCGGTGTCTAGCAACACATCCATGCCACCCATCCATAGTTTATCGATCCTGGGAATATGCTTATGCATGCAGATAACATCAATATCTCCATATTGATTTATCTGAGTCTGGCCAGACATTTAATAAGCACCATCCCTCGAGTGGCCATGGATATTTACCCCCAATATGTGGGACCGACGAATCCTCTCTACATCACTACGATCTCTAAGCTTGCTTCCTATCATTCGATAGCTATCTTTTTGGTTGCCCGGTTAAGGCGCAATGTTGGATAACATCAAAGCATGATATTCCACAACTAGAGAATATAGTGACTTCAAGTCCAAGGATTACAATATAATTGGCTCTACGAGAAGCGATTGTGACTTTAACATAAACTAATGTATCCTTCTCGTCGTGGGTCAATCCATTATGCCATTACTCCTAATGCATACCCATGTGTTAGACTTGATATCTGCATATCAATCTACACACATACTAGTCTACATTTGATTGTCCTGTTAACCAATATAATGGACTAGGGATATTTAAGATAAACAACACATTGTATCTAAGGACTTCACTAAATTAAATATCAAATAATTAATAAATGACTATTCTAGCCAAACATCGTTCATACTAAATATAGATTTCCTCTAAGGAATCTATTCCAACAGCAATCACACGCAAAACTAAGCCTATCTGTTAAGATAGCATCAAAACTAAGCCTATATGTTAAGATAGCACCAAAACTAAGCCTAACTGTTTAGATAGCAATCATACGCGAAACTAAGCGTATCTGTTTAGATAGCAGTTTTCTTAATAGAGATGACGCACGAGTTTTATATATATCGGTCAAGATAAATGCATTCACACTCGACGTTACTTTTTTAAAATACTAAGCAATGCATAATGCCTTAGTTTGTCTGAATGGCAACAGACTTAAGCCTAGTTGTTGAAATAGCGTAGATATACGAAGCAAAAGCAAAGACAAAAGTTCACAGCTGCGATCAAGATGAGGATATTTCAGTCGCAAACAATTATAATGCTAAGCTACTAGTCATCAAGAAAGCCTTTCAAGATAGAATTATTAGCTTCTAGCCTTACAAAATTTACAGACAACTGATCCAAGCGATCCTTGTTGCTCTTATGATGCTTCACTTCCTCCTCTAACTCTTTGATGGATTTTTCAAGCATCTCCTTGCGCGCCTTAAGTTCAAATTTCTCCTTGTTATAATTGGTATAACCAAACTTCAGTTGTGCAGAATTGTTAACCTTGATTAGCCTCTATATAAGGAATTCAAGGTTCAGCCTACATGCGGCAACCTGTTGAAGGCCATACGCACTTGAAAGAAGACATTAATCACTAGCAATAGAAGTGCTTGCCGGAGTTGTGTTGCTTATTCTTTCCAACATAATGGCCACCTCCTTAAGGAGATCTCCCCTATCTGGGTGCCAACTCCAGAACTCTCGCGAATACTGTCAGATACGATATGCGCACCTTCATGAGCCATTCTAGGCAAGTCTGATCTATGCCTGCAGATACAAAAGAAAAGAAAAGTACTCAGTGGTGACATGAGATCACAAGTTGGGCAAAACGCTTGAATGGAAGTTGTCTTACCAGTTCCCTCAACAATTTGCTAAAGTAAGGCAATTGGAGTCACTGTATGGCCGCTAGAAGAGGTTGCTTCAGCTAACCTCTGGTCTTCCAGAGCTTCACGCACAAATATTCCTTGGGAATTGCGTAGTTCCTTTTAGAGACAACAGGCTCAGCAACTTGCGAACCCTACATTTCCCAAGGATTTTGTGGCATCAGAGCCTCATCTTCGACTACCAAACTAGTAATGGAAAAATTTGAGCTTGAAGCCCCTGTGCTCGCACCATCAGTTGCGGCAACCAGAGTACTTGGCCTTGAAGCTGCATTATGGGGAGCTGTGTTACCATTACCTTGGTCCCTAGACTCAAGTAAACTTGCTGTAGACACTGGGATTTCTGTCACATTTGCAGGTGTGACATCATGTTACGTTCCAGGAATAACTACAGTGTTAACTTCAAGGTTTGGCAAGAGCATCGACCATGTCCTGATCTGGACCCCCGCTGCTTGAATTAGACTCATGTTCAGTCTCCCGTTCATTGGCTGGCATCGCATATGGGGGAGCGACATTAACTGGGTCAGCTTCTGCAATCTCCATGTCCTGGGGTATGGGATTTGAAGTAGCCACCCCTTGAGGAGCCTCAGTTCTAGGAGCATTGAGGGGCAAAGTAGCTGCAGGAGAAGAGCCCAATGGAACCTCTGAGGTTGCTTCAACTAACTCAACATCCCTTTCTGGAGCATTAACTCTTTGAGGAGACTCTTGACCTGCACTCATATTATCTTCTGGGGGTGAAGTATATGTCTCTAGATGAGTTGTTCCTTGGTCAGAATGCATGGCACCTTGTTCTTGCCCAAATTAAAGTTCCTCTTCCTCATGTTCTTGCTCAATGATGAGTTCGAGGCGCTCGCCCTAATGATCATCGACTTCAGCATCGGTAGGCCTTGGTGGCGCGACTGTAGCCTCTTCAGTGCTAGGCCTTTGATATGCAGCAGCAGATCTTTCCACGGACTCGTCCCCCTGATTGGCCTCGATGACGAGCTGTGGAATTCGAATGACAGCGCTGCGAAGGCAAGGTCGCCTTAGTATCAAGGGTTGTTCTTCAAAATCACAAGTAGTTTTGAGTTTGAAATAAAGGTTCACATAATCGGAATCCAAAGAGCTTATGGTAACAAATACCTCCACATTCATATGGGATATCTGCGTAAGTACTATGACTCAGATTATCATCGATTCCTTTTAATGTTGCGTGACCTGGTTACACGCGAGGGATCTCATTATTATTATATGAAAAGTGATGAACTACATCAACTCTAAGGGGATCGCTCACCTGACGCTTCACCACAATGGTCTACTAACCAACGACGAATATCTCCCTTAGATACCTCATGATTTAAGGCTTCATAGATAAGTTCCTGGCGAGTTAGGGAAAACAGGTATACAATACCTTCCTCGTCAACGTCACCGACAATCTCTTGAAAGTCTTGTTGAGCGCGCTCCAGTTGACCTATGGCAGACTGCGAACACTGAGCTTGCTCTTCAAGGATTTTCCTCGTGGCTTCTGCAATGTCGCGCTCTTCCCGCAGCTGCACATCACTTTCAGGTTGCTTGGCCATGGAGACAGATTCTGCAATCACCCTCTTCGGTTGGGCCTTCTGGTATCTCCAAGGACTCTTCGATTGAAATAGGAGGAATCATCGCACACCAGAGAAAAGAGTTGAACATCCTTGGTTTTATACCGGCTCCCTGCTCGCGGGCAGAGGAGTTGCTTCCTAGCCTTGGGAGCGTTCCATAGTTTCACAGTTGAGGGGGCGGGAGCATATAAAGTCCATCGCTCGTACGCCCGCATGGAGAGAAACGCGACGTTGACGTAGGTAACGACGTCGACCCGACCCTGCGATTGCTCCACATGCGTCATCTCTAAGTACAAGTGATGGTATAAATAACCAAGGACCAAAGTTCCTAACATCACCCTTCGTCCAAGAGAGAGTCGGACCGTGAGTGCAAGTACGTGCGTGAACACGCCATCATGGGGGTGACTGTCTATCTGGTACCTTGACAAGCAGACGCACAAGAAACTACACAGGGTGTAAGCAGAACCCTTTCCTTCTACGAAGTTGGCGCTTTTGTATTATTTTTAACTACCTACTGAGCAATCTTCGCATTGGCAAAGTCGCGGTAGAAGTAGGAGATCCACTTGGGCCAGATGTTTTTCACACCCGACGCGACGGTCACAAATGTTGGAGAAGGCTTACTTGACGACAACCTCGTGATGTTTTTCTTCAAATATCCGACGCATCCTTTCGTCTCCTCAAAGATTAGAAGTTCTTCGTCTGTACTCAGAGCAGCCAGATGATCCACAGAGCCCATGCAAGGAATCTCTAGGAGTGCTTCAACATCTTTGAGTGCGGGACCAGCTTTGAAGTTTGAAAAATGAAAACTGTGGGTTTTGTTCGAGTATCTAGAAAACAGGGTCATCAACATGTCCTTGTCCCGTCGCACACTCAGCCCGTTGGTCACGCGCACAGCACCATACATCCCAGCTTTTGTCAAGGTGGATTTGGGATGCTCGAGAACGATTTTTTTCCACTCCTCCATGTAGTCCAATTTCTCGGTGAAATTTTGGTGAAGGATATCTGTGAAGGGATGAAGCCCAGCCTCGAGACTGAGTCGATGAATATCATTAACGTTGGAGAGGTCCCAATCATCTCTTTCAGGTTCCGCAGCCAATTGAAAGACCTTCTTTGTAGGGGGTGGCTCTAGAGTAGTGCCTCTAATCGTGGCCACATAAAAATCTTCCCCTCCCAGGTAGGGGGCCTTGCAACATTGCTCTTTGGGACTTCCAGACGGGAAACTACTTCCTTCAAAGACCTTTATCAAGTCTTTCCAATTGTCGTGCTTCTTTCTTCACTTAACCACCAAGTCTTCTACATAGAATTCAACCTCCTGGTGCATCATGTCATGAAACAGCGCCATCATCGCGCGTTGGTATTTAGCTCCTGCGTTCTTCAATCCAAAAGGCATCACCGTGTAGTGGAACACTCCCACAGGTGTGATGAATTTAGTTTTCTTTGCGTCTTCTGGATAGTTCTGGCCATCTCTATTCATAAACAACAAAAACACGTACGAAGAAAGATTTAAATATCAAAACCATGTTCAAGTATGAAGGACAGTGAGGAACAGTCAAGAACATGAAGAAAGTTTTTAACCCAGACTTGGTACTAGTTTGGGATCAAAAGTAAAAGAGAAGGATTTGAATCACTAAACTTGTTGATTTCTGAGTGATTGGATACTTTGAATGACCTGATTGAGAATCTGATTGAAAATCTTGACGTCATGTTTGGATTTCTCTCTCTGGCTCATAAAACTTCAATGGCAGCAATGGGGGAAAAATTCTAATTGTTGCAACGAAGGATTTAAATAGGGTTCTGAGCTCGAAGGGTTGCAACCGTTCTGATTTGCTGAATCAGCACTATCTCGATAACCGGAGAAGTTGATGGCCTATGGGATCACTCTGAGTTATTTTTGCCTCAAAAATAGGCAAAAAATATGTGGGTGGCATCTGGTTAACTTCGCAACAGCCACGCCTCATTAAAGGCTATACGATGTTTCAAAACCCTAGGCAAACATGGATATATCTGGGGTCTAGAGATTTGAATATTATTCGGATTAATACGAGGATTTTCATGGGGACCACGAACGACTGATCTTGCGCGATTATACAGCATACACGCGCGTGAAATTCGGGCAAAAGGGGGCTAATATAGATAGTGCATTCTGAGCAGATCCATCTTCATCCACGTGCAATCCATCCAGCACACCTAGAGGTACTCCGTATACACCCTATTATATCTCTATATGCAAGCTTATCCACTTGTGGGCTGTGAGACAGGGCCACCCCCGATACTAATCACACGAGACTTGTAATGACTTAGTGGTTTGGAGGCTAGAGTAAGGCGCGTCGCGCGTGAACGACAACCAAACTGGCGCGTGATCCTTGGTAACTGACTAAGAGATTTAATGACCATGTGCCCTATAAATCCAGTTGATCTCATAACGATCACCAGTGTATGCGGACGTGTGCGTAACGGTCTCTATACATAAGGTCAAACGTGCCGTTACGAGGCTATCATTAAGCCGACTTTGATGGGCGCATTAACCCCTCATAATGGTCACTTCCCCACTATATATATGATTGTTAGAACTTCAGTGCTATCTTCTGGATTCACTGAACTCTTACTGTCATTAGACTGTCTCTCTCTCTCAATTCGTTGCTATTACTTACTCTCTCCTTACTCACACCCTTCATCTCCCTGTGTGTTCTTATTCTCATTCAACACTTGAGGTGTACACTTGGATCTCTCTCATTGATTTTCTTGTACACAACTAGATAATTTCCCCAATACTAATCATGTCCATACAGGGATTAGTCCACCTTGGAAATTAGTCCTACTAACTTTACTTGCGGTTGCGTTAGATCCTATTGATTAATTAGTCCTACTGATTAATGCTCATATCCAGTTTAATCCATATGGTGTGTGACCCCATAGTTTTCTACTTAGTTGGTAGTAACCATTGCTAACATAGAGCGGTGTCTAGCCACCTCTATGTCACCCAACTAATAGACATAGTCAGTGATCCTGCAAACCTTGTGTCGAATGTTACCGTATCGTATTATCCCTTTGTCTCTATATCCGGATTGGACACTAGACATAGCAGTCGGATTCGTATATCCAATCCATAGTTTCTCAATCCGGGAAATATGCTTACCTAAAAAGAGAACATCAATATCTCCATATTAATTTATCTAAGTCTGGACAGACATTTTATAAGCACCATCCCTCGAGTGGCCATGGATATTTTCTCTCATTATGTGGGAGGTACAAATCCTGTCTACATCACTACCATCACTCAGCTTGATTTCTATGATGCCCAATAACTATCTTTATAGTTACCCTGTTAAGGCGCAACGTTTGATAACATCAAGTCATGATATTTCACAACTAGAGTATCTAGTGACTTCAAGTCTAAAAAATACAATACCATTAGCACTACGAGAAGCACTTCTGACTTTGACATAATATAATGTAGCCTTCTCGTTGTGGATCAATCCAGTATATCATTACTGCTAATGCATACCCATGTTTTAGACTTGATATCTCCATATCAATCTACTCACATACTAGTCTATAATAATGGTTCCGTTAATTAATATAATGGGCTAGGGATATGTAAGATAAACAATAAACATTGTAATATGAGGGTTTCATTATACTAATTATATCCATAAATAATAAATGAATATTCTAGCCAACATTTATTACTTGAGTAGTGAACTCTTTCATTAATCTCATATGCTTCATAATCTGTTTACTTGCCGTGGGTGTTAGCTTACTCACTCGTTGACTGATCAATTTCTTCAAAACTGCGTCGGCGCAGGTCATCAATCAAGGTGGGGGACGTTCACAACGCGGATAGCTAGGGTATCAAGAAGTTTAGAACTTCACCTAGTATTTTCCATTGTAAATTAATGTACTTGTACCTTTTAGACAATGCCATTGGGTTATCTTGAATTTATAATATTTATATTTGGATATTCGATGGTTGTTCTAACTGTGAACCAACGATCCTTACACTTTTCCAATGGGGTTCATCACCTCGGGCGGAGACATCCCTCCAAACGTGCGGCCCGGCCGGCCGTGTGATTTAGGGGGTGTTGCTTATTTGAAGGCCAAGAAAGTAAGGGGACCTAAATTGGTCGTTTGAAATTCCTTCCCTAAATTAGAAACTGAAGTGGAGATATAGGGAATGTCATTTCTCGTTAATACGATGTCATCGACTTACAACATTAAAATGGTGAGTTTACCGTTGTTGTGTCGAATAAACAAAGAGGAATATGCAATTGAAGCAACCCAAGGAAACATATAAGTAGTAAATTTCTCAAACCAAGCACGAAGTGCTTGTTTGAGACCGTACATGGATTTATGGAGATGAAACACAAGATTGGGGATGTTGGGATCCACAAAACCAGATGGTTGCTTCATGTAAACTGTTTCACGTAGATAACCATGTAAAAAAAAGCATTTTTTACTCCTAATTATTTCAAAGGCCAAGAAAATCTACCAGCTTAAGCCAAACTACAACGAACAGTTCTGTGTTTTACACCTGGACTGGAGGTCTCGTCATAGTCAAGGAAAGGGGTTTGGCGGAACCCTTTGGCTACTAGACGAGCCTTATATATAGAGACTTAACCATCGGGGTTAAGTTTGGTTTTAAACACCTATTTATTGCCAATGATATTGGCATTTGGGGGTGGAGGAACCAAACTCCAGGTGTGTTGTTGAGTGAGACTATCAAATTCATCTGCCATGGCAGTGCACTAAATGGCTTGTTTGGCAGCCTCAGTATAGCCAGTAGGTTTTGTGTGTGCAATGGGAGAAATGGTAGAAGTGAAACCAGTATGAGAAGTAGTAGGAGCAGAAGTAACATTAGTGTGAAAATGCAATTTATTTTTGCTAATTCCAGATGTTTGCTACTTATTTGCATAGGGTGACCAGATGAAGTCATTCGAGGTGGTGTTGGGCGGGGAATCATCACTCGGTTAGGAGAAAGTGCCATGCCAGAACTGGGTGGCTCACCTACTTCAGTGGGTGGTGATTCAAGATGAGAAGTAGGAGTATATGTTCTTGGGGTGAGCACAGTTCCAGTTGCAGGCTGCACCAGTCCTTGACCCTCAAAAAATGGGAATGTGCACATAACCAGGGAAGGTTATGGGTGTAGTATATGCTATGTTTTGTGCAGTATTTATTCTAGGTGTACCAGCATTGATGGCTGTAGGAGATGAATCCCCAGTGGTAGGCCATGAACCTGAAAGCACAGTAGAAACAAACTGTGAAGAAGATGAAGTAGTAGTTGAATCACAAGTAGAGTTAGCATTACATGGAAACTGGAATTCATCAAATATTACATCACGACTAACATAGAACTTGTTTGTAATATCAAAGCAGAGATAACCTTTATAGCCATATGCATATCACAAAAACACACATTTGTTGTTTTTGGATCAAGTTTAGATTTCATATAAGGTTTCAAGCAGGGATAGCAAGCACAACCAAAAACACGAAGAGTTGTATAATCAGGTTCAGTACCAAACAGGAGCTCAGATCATGAGTGTTCTTGCTTAGCATACGATTAAATAAGTATGTGTCAGTAGCTACCACATGAAACCATAATTTTTTAGGTAAAGAAGCATAATTTTTCAAAGTTACAATAATTTCTATGATATGGCGGTGTTTGCGCTCAGCAACCCCGTTTTGTTGGGAGGGGGTGAGGGCAATTTTTTTTTATGACTAATACCATTATCTTGCAAATTTTTTTAAAGTGTAATATACTCACCTCCTCCATCTGATCTTAAGATCTTGATGAAATAGCCTAGAAGTTTTTCAATGAACAGTTTATATGTAATAAAAGTAGAAGCATTCTCAGATTTCAAATTTAAAGGTAAAAGCCATGTAAATCGCGAATAATCATCAATAAAAAGAACATAGTATTTATAACTATTGGAAGAAATTGTTGAGGCAGGACACCAAACATCACTGTGAAGTAATTCAAAGAGTAGCACTATAGACAGTCTTAGATAAAGAAAAAAGTAACTTAGTCATTTTTCCAGCAAGGCGGGATTCACATAAACTACCAACATTTTTTGAACAAGAGACACATTTAGATAAAACAAAATTTGAGGGATGACCAAGAAGAGAATGCCATAACCTTGATTGAACTTTCTGACCAAGGTGGGGTTGAGGACCAGTCTGAAAAGACATGGAAGACATTGGGTAAAGACCATTTTTACTGAAACCCTCAAAAAGAGTTTGTCCCGAATCAGTGTCATGAATGTAAAATGATGATTTTTCAAAAATAAACCTAACATTATGTTATGTGCAAAGTTTGTTAACAAAAAGAAAATTAATTGAAAAATTAGGCACATGTAAGGTATCAAATAATTTGAAAGAAAAGTTCGTAGTAGTGAGAAAGGTAGTAGCAGAGTGCTGAATAGGCAGTGAAGATTCATTATCCACAGTGACTTGTTCAGTCCCAGAGTATGGATCAGAGAGAGAAAGATTGCTTAGCTCAGATGTCATGTGATTTGTTGCGCCAGTGTCAGTCAACCATAGGTCTGAGGGAGGAGCTTGTTGAAAGGAAGAGGAAACAGCCATTACAAATAGTTTTTCAGGACGGTGGCGCCCTTGATAGGCTAGTGACTTTAGCTTAACCACCTCGTCGACCCTAACCACCTCAGCCTTTTTTGCTTCCCGAAATGCGAAACAAACCACTTCGACCCGGCCCGAGCCGGAAACCCAAACCGGATCCTGATCCAGAAGATGAACAGGTTGAATATCCATAACTCGAATGGGTACGACCGCCCCAAGAGGAGTCAAAATAGCCACCACCCCGTTGACTTCCTCGGCCACCACGAGCAGCAGTAGGATTCCGCCCATCTTGGCCGCTCCAACCACCGAAGAAGACGAAAGGGTTTGAATCGGACATGGAGATCTGAGAGGTGTACATATGTTCTTCAGCCTTCAACAAAACATGGAGCTCCTCGAAGGAAATAGGGTTTGAATGGGTTCAGAGAGGGGAGGGGAAGGGGTTGTATTCGAGAGGAAGGTCGTTGAGGGCATAAAGTAACATATCTTCATCTTCGATAACAGAGGAGATGGCTAATTTTTTGCAAATAGTGGTGAGTTTCTGCATGTATGTGTCAATCGAATCATATCAATTTTTGTGGTTTGAAGGTCGAGTTTAAGTTGGATGATGTTAGATCTGGTGAGGGAAGCATAGAGGCGTTGAAAGGTTTGACAGGCTTCCCCAGAAGTAGAACAACCAATAACCTGTGTGAGCGCCTCTGTGGAAATAGTGGTGTTAAGAACTCTAAGCACCGCCTGATCTTGTAATATCCAAGTAGAGAAAGCCGAATTAGCAACCGAACCGCCATCGGAAGGGATATACGATGGCGGACATGGTGATGAATCATCGAGATAGCCAAAAACGCTATGGGTGCAAAACAGAGACTGAATCTGGTGTCTCCATAGAAAAAAAAAAGAGAGCTCTCAAGCTTAACAGGAACGAGATTATGTATATTGGCCAAACGTTAAAGCGGCGGTGAAGCCAGAGATGTCGGAATCAACGACCAGACTCTGATACCATGAAAAATTATTAAGAAATCTCCATGGAAATACAGAGAAAAAGAGGTGGAGGTAGAAAGAGAAAGTTGTATTTGAAAGATAATAAAGTGTTACCCCTAATCAGCTTGACAGCCGGGTTATTTAGAATAAGCGAAACCACCATTGGCTCGTACATAGCTGATCCAACGACAATAAATATATAACGACTCTATGTAGCCTCTGAAACCCTAAACAAAGATGGGCTTCACATCATTAAATGGGCTTGGCGATAATGTGCTTCAGCATCTAACTGGCTTCAAACTCTTGCAGATGGGCTGGACTAGCTGTGATGAGCCCAAAGGATAATATGGGCTAATATCCACCACCAAACACTTTAGGGAAAATTTTCATGAGACATTTCCTTCCCATTTCCACGAACCAAGCATAGTATAAGGGAATTTTCTCTCCTTTAAAACTGCAGGTTGCATTCTTGGTGCCTCTTGTCACTTTGATACCTGTGACATCACAAGTTCATTGTCATGAGTTTGGTAAAAGGAAAAGCTAGGGAAAGTGAACCAAAACAAGCAAATACACAACTATACCTGATATAGGCGCATGCATACGCAAGACATGTATGTCATATGTACATGATAAGAAGGAATCCTACTGGAAAAATTAGGAGAGGAAAAAGCAGAACACGTAACAAAGCCAATAGAAGAAAAAAAAATGACAACGCTGAAACGACAAGAACAAATAAAGCGAGCCTGACAATCCCATATCGCGGCTGGAGGGTCATTTGTGCCTCCCATCCAGTGAGGAGCAAAGTTCAGGCGCAATAGTAGGAACAAGCTGTAGTAGTTGTTTGCACTTTAGACCATCAACATAGTAGCCAAAGCGGAAGACGAATGGAGCCTGATCGAACCCTAATCGTTGATCAGATTCTTCCTGCAAGGAGAAACAAAAGTACAAGACACGTAACCGGGAAAAAAAAAAAAAAAAAAAACAGAAGTTAATCCACGGCAGTGGTTAGAGCAAACTCTTCGGAGTTCCATCATATTAAATTTGAGAAGAAAGTCATGGCTATTTGCTTGAGACGAAATGGAACCATGACAAGAACAAAAAAAAGACAAGAAAGTGTTAAGCATAGCATAATCAAATAAACGCACGAGGAAAAAAACTAAACGGGCAAAGAAGGCTTATTGCCGCACAATGGGCGAGACCTTTCAATGGGGTGATGAACTATGGAAAATACTCTATTTATGGGGACTATGAGGCGGCATAGAAGGTTCTAGAGTAAACTCACACAAAAGAAGTACATTCACCTTTTCAGAAACTGTGATCATCATTTCAAAAGTAATGGATCCTCCCCCGCATACAAATTACGGTGGGCTTTCATGAGGATCATGACGTGGACTGATAACACATAATGAGACCACAACCTTAGCTCATACTGTCTAAACTCACACTAATTTTGTTTTAAAGGTAAATTCAAGTCAAACGATATATATATAGTAAAATCTCTATAAATTAATAATGTTGGGACCGAGATATTTTATTAATTTAGCGATATATTATTATATCGATAAACTAATAATTTATTAATTTAAAGAGATTTGTTGTATGATCTTTAAATTTCTAAGTCCAACTTGTTGCAATGTATATTAGGTAGAGATGAAAACTAAATTACAAAAACAAGTTCAAAGACACATTTTATGAATATACATTCACAAATTAATCGAATTTGTCAAATTCATTGTTTTTTGTAAGTAAAAAGTTAGTTCATGATACAAAAAAGTTGGTCCATGGTACCAACTCCATACATTAAACGTTGTTAAAAATTAATCACTATAAAAATGTTCACTGCAAAACATTAAAATCACATCAATTATCAACTATGGAGGTGACTAGACCTGCTTAGAGGGAGAATGTCGAATAAGCGGTGGTGACCGAACCAGCGGAAGTGGATGTGGTATATTGCGTGGTGGTGAGAACATAGGTGAGTGAACCAGTTTTGGCTTCTTTAGAGGGGGTAATAAGGAGGTTGAGAAGAAAGAAGGGTTGAGCTTGGGACTTTTGAGATGTTGTTGAAAATTTGAATCTTCCTTTTGAAAGAAATTGTGTTTTGAGGAGGATGCAACGCCCAAAACACAACCCATCCCATTAACCAACCCTAAGGAAGGACGTTGTTGAAACAGAGTAACAACCGGCGGAGGCTGCATTTATCAAGTTTGTATCAAATGGATATCTCGCAGCTAGTTCCTCAAAAATGCCTTTCATAACACCAAAAATCACCCACCCCCAAGACCCAACTCACCAAAACGATGGAAAAAGAAACCAGAACTCGCCGCTTTGGAAACTCTGGATCTCGAAGCCGACTCTGAAATATCCTAAGACTGAACTTCTGGAGAGACAAATATGTTAGAGAAATATCCCAGTCCAAGTAGTCGAATCGAATGTGAAAGTGGCCTGACTGTTCTTGTGCGAAAAAAACTAGGTCGCCTGAATCAATCCCGGCGGGCTAACTCTGTCTGAGTTCAGCTTAGGTGCGAGTGAACAAGACATGGTGAGAAAGATCTGAGAAGAGAGCAGAAAGAGGAGGTTTCTGGAGGTGGTTACGGGCTGATTGCTACCGGCTTTGGCCGGGGTGGTTCGAGCCGAATTCCAGCGAGGATGATACCGAGGTTGGAAGTGGTGAGAGAAAGAGGTGCTGTGGTGGGGGAACAGAGTTAAAGTTTTTTTATTTTCGGCGAGGAGGATAAGGAAGAAAAGGAGATTGAAGAAGAAGAAGAAGAAGAAAAAGAAAGGACATAGGAAGGAGGAGAAGAACAAGAAGAATTTTGTTAACAAAAAAGTTCCCAACAAAGCCAAAATCATGAAAAACAAACCCAAAAACTGAACCAATCAAACACAGAAAATGTCTTCAAATCATGTGAACAAACCTAAGAACATTCATCAAAAGAACAAACCCAGATCGATCGGTTGATATTTTAGATCGGAAAACAGAGAGCAGAGCCGGCTCTAGGTTTTCTGTGGCCCCAAGCGGCCATAAAATTTGTGGCCCGCATAATGTTATATCCATCCAAATTATTCTCATCTAAAATATATTTCTCATAATTTTATTGATGAAATTCTATGAGGAGAAGTAATTTAATCCTCATAAAAAAATAATTTAGAGATTGAATTTTTTAAGAACAAATAGTTAAAATTAAATTAAATCTAACCATAAATTTAAAATATTTTCACATTGTTTAATCAGTTGTCTTTGAATAATCCCAACAAAAAAACTCTCAATTGAAAGAGTACAAAGGAAAAAAATTTGGCCAAAAAAGAAGTTAAGATAAGCGAGAGATTCAAGGTAAAAAATTTGGGAATTGTGGCAGAGTTTAGAACGGTGAAAGTGAAAATGAAAATTTAGGAGAAAATTTTGGGGATTGTTGGAGAGTGTAGTGACGAAATTTAACATCACCTTATCTTGAAATTGAAAGATTTTAGGAGATTCCACCTATCAATATCAACATCAATAAACATATTAATATCTCTAATAATTAATTACAGTTATTTCACAAAGATATTCCTGATTTTTCGAAATTTGGTGCCCCCATTAATCGTGGTGCCCTAAGCGGTTGCATGAACGGCTTTGCAGTAGAGCCGGCCCTGACACAGAGAATGCAGATCGGGATGAGGGAGAACGGTGAAAACAAGGACGGAAAGATGAAAACAAAGGGGGTTGTTTTTGTTGCTGTTGTTGTGTGTTGCTAGTTTGCCGAATGAGAAGAAGAATCTGAAGAAGACAAAGAAAAAAATAAAGAGGGAAGAGAGAACGGAGGGAGCAGTGAAGTTTTAGAAAGAAAAAAAATTATGGCGTTGTTTGGATAGAGGATAAGGAGGAAGCATAAGATAAGTTATACCCTCTCTTTTTTTATCAACCGTTTGGGTGCTGGATAAGACAGGGGAAAGTTATGTTGTTGTGTACAAGTGTAGATACAGCTTTCCAGACATGCAGATCACGACCACGTGGCAGCAATCCAGCACACCCAGCTGTGCTCCATACACACCAGATAATCACCTATGCTGATCCACGTGGGGGCTGCGAGACAGGGCCCTCGCGCACCAACACGGGACTTGTAGGGACGTAGTAGTTTGAAGGTTAGGGTAAGGCCCGTCGCGCGCGTGCGACTACCAAGATCGCGCACGAACCTTTGTAACTGCTTTGAGAGACTTAATGACCACGTCCTATAAACCCGGCACAACCTCATAACGGTCTCCGGTATATACGGTCAGGTGCCTAACGCTTCCTATATACACAGTCGAACGTGCCGTTATAGGGGCTATCATTAAGCCGTCATTTATGGTGCATTAACCCCCTGGCAACGGTCACATCCGCACTATGTATAGGATCGTTAGCCCTCCGTTGCGACAGATTGGACTATCGGACATTCTGACACTAGCTATTAAGCTGTCTCTCTCTCATAGTTACCATTGCTTATCCTCTCCCTACACACACGCTACATCTCTCTAAGACCTTATTTTCTACTTGAGGTGTACACTTGGATCTCTCTTGAGGATTTCCTTGTACACATTTTGGTGAACCCGACGTGAACACTCATCTTCAAAGCTTTCACCCTTCAAAATCCACCAGGAGACATGTCTTCCGACAAAATTATTCCCGATGGTGAACGGTCCCCTTCCAACGAGGAAACCTCAAGGGACGAGGGACCACTCAACACCGTTGCCAACACCAACGTTCGTGCTCAGACAGCTACCGGTGGCGCACCCTCTCTAGAGGCATTGCAAGCCACGATTCAGAGTCAAACCCAGATGATGCAAGTCCAGTCCGCCCAGATCGATCAAATCATGATAGTTTTAGGAAGGATTTCTGAAAATAACATCACAGGGGCTTCAGTCCCACCACTGACAGCTTCGTTGCCTCTACCAGTGGCAGCAACCACATCCATAGTGCATACGTCTATTGCAAATACTTCTTTTTCCGGTGGCCTATGGCCTCAGGCTCCGGGCGTCCCGACAAGCTCCTTCCTGGTGACGATGGGGAATCCTACGTCATACTTGGCGGTGCCTTATCACGCAGTTGGGAATCTAGGCATCCACACACTTCAGCCGCCACCTCCCTATGATCCAACTATGCCCTACATTTCGGGCTTCGCAGCCTTGGTACAACGTATAGATAGCATCATCGCGAACCAGAGCCTCGCATATACTATCATCCCAAAGGTCGACAGCGCGCCTCCCATTCCGCGAGAATGCACACGAGCATGTAATGCGATTCGTTGACATGATGGGCCCGAGTGGGACAAGTTCGAAGACGTCGGCGGGAATGCACACGAGCATGTAATGCGATTCGTTGAAATGATGGGCCCTCACGGGGTGGACACCAGGTTGCTGAAGCGTGAGTTCCCCAAGTCTCTGGGGGCTGTCGCTTACAAGTGGTATAGGAGCCTGGAAGCAGGATCCGTCAAGACATGGGAAGACATGGTGAAGAAATTCTACACCAAATTCTTCCAAGTCGAAGAAAAGGTCACTACTATCCACCTCTCACGTATGTACCAGAGGCATGACGAGGAGGGGGTCGTCTTCATCAAATGGTTCAGGGCCAAATCCTTAGAGTGTTTTGATAACGTCCTGGAAAGTCGGCTGGTGGAGATATGCCTTCAGAGCATGCACGACGAATACAAAGGTATGCTCATTAACTTGCATATGCCTACCTTTTCCTGATTGGTGTAAATCACCCGGAACGTGGAGCCCCTGGTGGAGAGAATGAAAAGAGGTACGCTAACGAGCGTACGCAGGCGAATCCCAGCTTTAAGGTAGGGAAGTTCAACTACAAACGGACGCAAAATTTCGGTATGCATACAGTATCATCTCCTAATAAACAACAGCGGCCTACACCCCAGGAGGCACTACCATTGCCCTGTTCAATTGAGGATGCAATAGACCTTTGCAAGAGATGGCGCAAAGATGGGATCCTACCGCCCCTGGAACACAAACCCACGAAAGACTAGCTGCAGCATCCAAGGTGGTGCTAGTGCCACGTGCAGGTACTACACCCGACCAGAGTGCAAAAAGCTCTGGTGGTTGGTGGACAGGAAGATAAAGGAGGGTCAGTTGGTGGTCCATGAGCCAACCAAATATGTCCGCAACAACCCACTGCCGTCTCACGCGAGGCATGAGCCCAAAGGAAAGGAGGTAGCTATGATATCAGTTATAGACCTTGAGGAGGTCGCGGAGGAAGAGACCCCGGTGATCGCGGAGGTTTATGAAGATGAGGACTATGGCGTCGACACAGAGGACTCGCGCGCCGAGCGGATTAAGGACTCTGCCAAAATTGTTAAATTCTTCGATGAGATGAATTTTTCCAACGACTGCAGGTACAAGATGATAAAGGTGATCTTGAGGGTAGCTTAGGACCATGGGGAAGAATCGGTCATCTCCAAAGGAGGGTTGTGACGGCCGCACGACCTGGTGGTTTGAGCATAACGTTCGACGAATCGGACAAGAGGACTGACGCCAATCATCATAGGCCGCTGTATGTAACAGCCACTATCAATCATGTGGAGTTCAAGAGGGCCTTCGTTGATGGAGGAGCTGCAGTGAATGTCATCCCTCTCAGTACCTTGGAATTAGCAGGAATTTCCCAAGACAAGATTGTTAAGAGGCCGTCACCACTAATGGGTTTTGGAAGCAACTCCAGAATGACAGTGGGCTTGATTCGATTGGGGATTCAGATTGGCCAGATCAAGTGTTCTGCCAAATTTCACGTTATCAAGGCCAATACCACTTACCATATGATTATTGGCTGGGCATGGATCCATCGCTTCGACGCTGTACCCTCCAAGGCTCACCAAGTTATGAAGGCGATTTGGAAGAGCAGAGTGGTCACAATACCTGCCTCGGTGAATCCATTTAACCTAGAAGAAGCACATTTGTCCGAGGCTATATGGTTTACAGAATTGGCGGATGAACCTATACCAGCCCAGTTTTGGTCAACCCCCTTACCCAAGTGGGAAGACGTCAAGGGGCAGTCACCAGTTGGAGTAATGGTGATGCAAGAGAAATCCAAGGAGGAGCCCGCGCGGGAGGAGATGCCCAAAGTTGGTTATATAAAGTGTGTCTACACCCTAAGAAAGAGTCATCAAGCATGACAGCGAGGGCAGGCATGTAGGTAGTTTCTACTCCAACGGCAAGAAGTGCTACCGCATCTGAAGGCTGCCACGAGCCTAGCGCCACTCCAACGCCACTCAAAAACGCGACGGTATTATCTTTAGCCTTGTCTTTACTGGGTTTTGTGATTACACAACTTTGCGCCCCTTGGTATTCAATATGAAGGCCTCATGAGTAATAATAACCCCCTCATGGGAAATTCCTTTTCTGATTAATTATCAGACTCATCTTGCCACTTTATAGCGATACACGAGGTATAAGCCTATCTGCCTAGATAGCAGCCGCTCACAAAAACAAAGCCTATCTGTTTAGATAGCAGCAAAAGGGCGAACATAAGTCTATCTCATATGATAGCTGCTAAATCGCAGATTTAAAAGCCTATATGTTTAGATAGAATCCAGTGTAAGCCTATCTCATATGGTAGCAACCAATAGCAACATACAAAGCCTATCTGTTTAGAAAGCAGCCAAATGCGATGAAAGCCTATCTGTCTAAATAGCAGCAAAATGAAAAGCCTATCTATTTAGATAGCAGCCGAATGGGATGAAAGGCTATCTGTCTAGATAGAAGCAAAATACAAAGCATATATGTTTAGATAGCAGCCAAATGCGATGAAAGCCTATCTGTCTAGATAGCAGCAAAATGAAAAGCCTATCTGTTTAGATAGCAGCCGAATGCGATGAAAGCCTATCTGTCTAGATAGCAGCAAAATATAAAGCCTATCTGTTTAGATAGCATCCAAATGCGATGAAAGCCTATCTGTCTAGATAGCAGCAAAATGAAAAGCCCATCCGTTTAGATAGCAGCCAAATGCAATGAAAGTCTATCTGTCTAGATAGCAGCAAAATGAAAAGCCTATATGTTTAGATAGCATCCAAATGCGATCAAAGCCTACCTGTCTCCATTGCAGCAAAATACAGAGACTATCTGTTTTGATAACAGGCAAACACGGTTAAAGGCCTATATGTTTGAATAGCGGCTAAACGCGATCAGAATCTATTTGCGCGTTTGAATAACAGATCAATACGCGAGTTATGAGTCTGCTGTAGCAAACAAAATAGCGAACAAAACACACTTTCATATCAGAAAAATGTGGCTTACAATTTATCAGTCCAGATAGCAGCCTAAATTGAGGCTTACAAACGAAAAAAAAGATTGCAACCAAAAATCGAGGTGTCCTCGAGGAACACTCTTACGTGACTCTGCAACTACGAAGCTTAATGTTGTCGTCGACATTCTCGACCAGAACATAGTTCTTTTTTCAAAACCTTGACATGGTAAAGAGCAAGATGAGACTCAAGCCAAGGAGGCCGCTGATGTGAAGAACAAGTGGGAGAACAACTCATGGGGTAGGAAGCTAATCGTGTGTAAGAAAGAAGCACGCCCACTTATTGCTCCTTGGTTAAAACAATGATGGCAAATAGTTATCCGATGGAAAGCCAATGGAGATGCACACCGCTCATTACTTGCTGGCATAAGAATCGGCACAAAGTTGTTCTTCCCCGGAGGACCACCGGAGGTGACCCCTACAAACATGATAAAGGAAGAGGCGTCTTCATTCTGATAAAGGAGCCTACACAGTTGGTCTTCGAAGAGACCATGAGAACTCGGGGATTCTTCAGCTAATTCCTTGGGAGTCATTTCTATAGCACAACACATGGATTCAAGGCCCATGGACCAAATTTGATACGGATTGAAAAGGAGCGAAGAACAATGAAAAGAAGGGCAAAGACCTAGGAGAGGTGGCATTTGCCAATCACAGAAGCTCATATGAAGAATGAAATAGCTAGAAAGGGGGTTTATATAACACTCGGAGGAGACTCTTCAGTTTCCCGGCTGAGTCAGCAACACCTTGAAAATGAGCAAGAATCAATGGCCCTATTAAATACTATGACGATACAGTAGCCCTAGGCAATGATGAGGGTTGGGCTCACTGTTTGACAGACACGCTTTATTTAATGCTGAAGTGGCACGCTGGTTCAGATAATAATGGAGGCTCCCAAGGACTTGAGCCTACAAAGGTCTAAAATATTCCGGAGTCACTAAGAGTCATGAAACATTCGGTGCTAAGCTACGACAAAGTATGATATACGCGCGAAAGCCTAGCTATCTTCGATAAGTGGAAAAATAATTAAGTGAAATACGCCTATTTAGGCAGCAACTAGACGCGTATGAAAGATTGGCCGTGACAGCCTACCTGTTTAAAAGAAGACGCAAGGGGCAGAGACATAAAGTAGAGCATTCACGAACAAGAACCAAATAGAAAATATTTCGAAGCGCGCAAAACCAGCTCACACAAAAGCAGCTAATTGTTCAAACAAATCGAGGAAGTGCGACCACAAAAAGAATATAAAGTTTACATTAAAAGCAGTCCAAAAGAAAGAGTTGTTTTCAATCCGTGAAGAGGTCTTTCAGAAGGGAATCTCCTGTCGACAGGTGAATGGAATTGGCATCTAATCGCTTCAAGCGAGCCTTGATATCCCTATAATGCTTGTCAGCTTCCTCAAAATCTTTGAGGGCTTTATCCAGCTTTTTTTTGCGAGCCTGAAGGGCGACTTTCTCTTCGTAATAGCCAGAACACTCAGAGTGGAGTTGAGCAGAATTGCGTATCCTGGTTAGTCTCTCTATGAGGAAGCCTGGATCCAATTGCCCTGCAGCGATTTCTTGAAGCTCATCCGCGCTTGCAAGGATATTCTCGGCACTTTAAACTGTGGTTCCTGCGGGAGGAGCTCTATGCACCTTATCCAAAAGGCCAGTCATCTCTTTGAGTAGAACCTCTCTGTCCCCGGTAAGCGACTTCAACACTCCTGCAAATGTCCTTGGATACGATAGGCGCTCCTTCATTAGCCACTCGAGACAGGCCTGGTCAATATTTTTAAATGAGAAAAGCAAGAGTGGAACAATTAGCAAAAGCATTAGTTCAGCAACTAAATATAATGAGCAAGTGAGCAGTAGCCTCACCATTTTATTCGATAATTTGCCAGAGAGTGGCAATAGGAGCCGCTGCTAAGGGGCTGGAACCAGCTGCCTTGACCATGCTCTGATCAACCTGAGCCTCGCGGACAAAGTATGCCTCGGGGATCACAAGATTCCTTTGGGCCACGACAACAGGGTTTTGAACCTGTAAACCCCAGATCTCCCATGGATTCTCAGAGAAAAGAGCATCCAAATAAAAAACGTCCCCTGTGACAGCAGCACTCCCCGAAACGCTCGGTGCGACAGGAGCATCACGCCTAGTTGACCCAATCTCGTTACCAACAAGAGCGTCGCGTTCAGCTGAGGAAGATCCTGCAATACTTTCCCTAACAGGGGTCACATGTTCACCCAACTCAGCGTCACCTTCGACCCTTCCAGCACTTTCTTTAGGAGAGGCATCCCGTCCAGAATTCATGACCATGGGAGCTCGCTCAGCATTTATTCCTTGCCGGGCATTCTCGTCGTCCGAAGAAAGGAATATTGCTTGAGTAATGGGAGCAGCATCATTCTCTTGTCTTCGTCGGTCCTCCTTTTCCTGCTCAGAAATGAACTCCAGGCGCTCTGCATCGGCGCCACCTTCAACCATCGAATCCTTTTCCACCAGACCCTGCTCCGAAACCCTGCAATAGAAATTTCACGCTCAGGAACCACTATGGCGCTGCGAGGGCGACGAGGTCTTAAGGTACAAGGGTCGGGTTCTGCAAAAATAAGAGAATTACTCTCGAAACCACAAACTATGGGAATCAAAAAACCTCTACCAGTATTTAAAGCGGCGTTTCCCCACTTAAATGGGGTGTCCGTGCGATAAGCATGATGCAGGTTATCATCAACACCTTTCAGCCTAGCGTGACCTGATTACAATAAGACATTAAAATCCGACTCGAGGGTGAAGGGGGATGAGTATGTTGTGTGTTGTCAAAGGGGTTACCTGAGGATTCCCCACACTAGTCTCTTATCCACTTACGGATATCACGAATAGGCACACCGTGGTACAATGCACCAATCACAATTTCATGATTGGATAAAGCAAACTTAAAAATTGTACCTTCTTCATCTTCATCATCGACGAGCCCATGAAGGGCTAGTTGGGCTCGTTGCAATTCATTGACCATTCCGGGAAAAGGACGAGGTGCGCGCAAACGAGTTGAGCGCGCACGTGATCTTCGCTCTCTGGAGCTCCATTTGCTAATTTCTTTGAGAATTTTCTTCTTGGCCATCTCGATTCGCTCCTCCTCTGAAAATTTGTCTTGAAGAGATCTTTCCTCAGCCATACGCCTCGACTCCTCGATGGCTTCTTCTTTGGTCATAATCATCGACCCCTTCAGAGGGCTTTCCTCGTCTGCAACTGGGAAAAAAGTAATGAGTACATGCACGTTAATATTGGGAGGTTCATATGTTGCTTTATCTCACCTTCTTATTATTCCTCCGGGGTGACAAAGCCTCAGATTCTGGGATTCTCCTTTTCTTTGAGACAGATCTCTTGGCAGAAGAAATTTTCTTCACGACTGGGTCGTTCGGCAAGTGTTTTGATGGCCGCGTCACCAGGTCATCTGCCGACGAGGGACCTGCACTTATCTTGTTTGTCGCTTCGACATATGGAGCAAGGAAAAGTTCAAGTTCCTCCTAAATTTCCTGCTGAATTCCTTCATCCATGGGCGTATATGGAAGGATGATACTGTCGGGTTGACTCTTTTTTGAGCGGCAAAGATCGATCAGATCCCCGCTTCGATCCCCCGAGGCAAAGCGTCTTAGGCAGCACTGTTAAGAAAAAGGTATAATGTTTTCAATCGCAAGAAGAAAAAAAGAGAGGGGGAATGAGAAGATGGTTCATATATTACCGCTTGAAAGTCTCGCCCGTATTGGGCCCTAGCATCAAGGGAGTTCTGTCAAATGGTGGTAGTCTTCTCATTCAGAATGAACTCTGGGAAAAGTTGGTCTTCAGCCAGCAAGGATTCATGTCCATAATTGGCCGCGCTTCGGGTCAGAGTAGTCTTGAAAGGATAATCTCTTGCTAAAACCACGAAGGCTGTACTAATTGAAAGGTGAGTCTGAGGATTAGTCAAACGACGAGCATGGGTATTCCAGAAAGCCACCCAACTAGCAGAAATTCTGCCATGCCTTCCTCGGGAGGGCTAAATCAAAGGAAGTTCCGCGAGAAGTAGTTCGTTGCTTTTCCCATAGAGCACTCCATTATAGCAACCTTTGGTAATAGACTTGGACCACATGGGAGGCGCGACGGCATCATAACCCAGTTAAAGGGTCAGGCGAAGGGGATCAAAAGGAACTGCTATGCGCTCATAATGGCAAGATTCTGCACCAGGCGCGTGTTCAACTAATGCATGCAGATAAGTTCTTCTGCACCAGTTCACATATCGCCCATAATGCCGAGACTTTCTGGTAATGTATTTCTCCTGGAAAGGAGTGTCAGCCTCGGGATATATGTACGCAAGATAAACGATGCTGTCTAATTCCGTCACCTAGGTCCGAGCCGTAATGAGTTCAGCATCGTCACATACCAAGGAAAAGTTACGATGAGTACTCTTAGTACCAAACCAATGCCACGAGCGAGGACACATATGTACCTCCTTCGGGTTCACATTCCACAAATAGAGCGTATGCAGACCATCAATCAAAAACCCACATGGTCAAGAGACCGATATTGAAAAAATAAATGGCATCGACCCTTCCCCGCGACTGCTCAACATGCGAAACGGCTAAGTCGAGACGATAATACAGAGAACCCAAAACAAGAGGCCCCAGAGCGATTTTGCGACCAAGCGCAAGTTTTACTGCAAGTGGGAGCACGTGAATAAAAACTCCGTCACGCGAACTCCCGTCAATAAGGAAGCGTGACAACCAAACACACAGGAAGCCACATAACGACCATTGGAGTCCTTCTCCGTCGGTAAAGATCACTTCTTTGGGATTGCCCTTGAGAAAATTTTGAATAATCGTGGGCTTGGCGTAGTCCCTGTAAAAGAACATGAGCCATTTAGACCAGATGTTCTTTGCGCCGGAAGAAAGGACATGAAAGAAGGGCTAGGTTCAACTTGGTCAGGTACCCACCGTGTGGCGGCCTTCTTAACAGCCAAAATGCATTCCTGCATCTGTGTAAAAATGGTAAGCTCTTCATCACCCTCTAATTTGTCAAAAGGGTCAAAGGCTCCCATACTCGGGAGCATTAATAGATTTTCAACATCTTCAAGGGTAGGTGAGGCCTCAAAGGAGGAAAAGTTGAATGTATGGGTTCTCCTTGAGTAACGCGAAAACAAGACTCTTTGCATGTCCTGGTCAGCTTTCAAGTTGAAAACTCTGGTCGCGCGAATGGCCTTATAAATCCCGGCTAGCTATAACACAGCCTCATGATTACGAAGGATGAATGTGGTCCATTTATCCATCCCGTCAAGATTCTCTAGGAAAGACTGGAAAATGACGTCATTGAAAGGGATCTGACTAACTTCAGTACTGAGCCTCTGTACATCATGGGCATCAGCTAGATCCCAATCATCCCCGCTTGGTTCGGGCTTCAACTCGAAAGAAGCAAATGGAGGAGACGCGTGAGGAGCGTCTCCCCAGATCGTGGACAAATAAAAATCACCGCCACCCAGGTAAGGAGCCTTGCACCAAAATTCCTTGGGAAGCTCCTGCACTTCAACGGCCTCCTTGTTTGACTTCTTTGGGGCCATTTCTGTTGCTATAACAGCAGCAGATTACAAATCAACGACATGGAAGAGGAAAGAAAAAAGTGGGAGAAGAGTACCCGAAAAATTTGACCACAAGATTTTTTTTAAAATAAGCTATAAACACTCACTGTGCTGACTTGAGAGCTCGAATCGCTTGAGAGAATGTGTCGGCGAGCTGATCAAGAACTTGATCGAAGGTTTCTGCTTCAATCTGAGGATTCTCTCTTTGATGCATACGAACTTGGAAGTAACAACAATAGAAAAGTTCTAATTGAAGAAGGCAAAGGGTTTAAATAAACCTTCAAACTGAAGAGTCACGACTGCTGACGTATGTTGTGTCAGCGACGCTTCGGAATCCGGCGAAATTGACGACCTATCAACTATTCTCGCCTTGAAAATAGGCGAAAGTTCATGGAGGCGTCTGATTTAGCTTCGCAGTGACCACGCTTTGTGAGAAGCTAGACGATGCTTCTAAACCCTAGGTAATCATGGCTATGACCAGGGGCTAAGAATTTGAATTCAAAGCATCTGCGTGGGGCCAACACACGACTAATTTTGCGCGACTACACAACGGACGCGCGCGTGACATTCGCGCAAAGGGGGCCTAATGTAGATACAGCTTTCCAAATATACATATCATGGCCATGTGGCATCAATCCAGCACACTCAGCTGTGCTCCATACACACAGGATCACCACCTATGCTGATCCACGTGGGGGCTGCGAGACAGGGCCCTCGGGCACCAACACCGGACTTGTAGGGACTTAGTAGTTTGGAGGCTAAGGTAAGGCCCGTCGCGCGCGTGCGACAACAAAGCTCGCGCGCGACCCATTATAACTGCTTTGAGAGACTTAATGGCAACTTCCTATAAACCCGGCACGACCTCATAACGGTCTCCGGTATATACGGTCAGGTGCCTAACGGTTCCTATATACACGGTCGGACGTGCTGTTACATGGGCTATCATTAAGCCGCCATTTATGGTTCATTAACCCCTTGGCAACGGTCACATCCGCACTATGTATAGGATCGTTAGCCCTCCGTTGCGATAGATTGGACTATCGGACATTCTGACACTAGCTATTAAGCTGTCTCTCTCTCACAGTTCCCACTGCGTACCCTCTCCCTACACACACCCTACATCTCTCTGTGTCCTTATTCTCTACTTGAGGTGTACACTTGGATCTCTCTTGAGGATTTCGTGTTACACAACAAGTAATTTCTAGGGTGAGGTCCAAGTGTACACCTCAAGTAGAAGATAAGATCAAGAACACACAGAGATATGAAGGGTGTGAGTAGGGAGAGAGTAAGAAATGGTAACTGTGTGAGAGAGAGAAAGACAGCTTAATGACAACAAGAGCTTCGGTGTGTCCAAAAGATCAAGAAGTACAGCCAATCCAGAAGATTGCAATGGAGGGCTAACGATCCTATATATACTAGGGAAGTGACCACTGTGAGGGGTTAATGCACCCATAAATGGCAGCTTAATGATAGCCCTGTAACGGCACGTTCGACCGTATATATAGGGAACGTTACGCAAACGTCCGTATATACCGGAGACCGTTATGAGATCGACCTGGTTTATAGGACACATGTTTATTAAGTCGCTCAAGTCAATAAACAAGGGTCGCACGCGAGCTTGGTTGTTTCTCTCGCGCGATGGACCTTACTCTAGCCTCCAAACCACTAAGTCCCTACAAGTCCCGTGTGGTTGGTACGCGAGGGCCCTGTCTCGCAGCCCCCAGTGGATAAGTATGAGCATTGATTGGGTGTGTATGGAGCATAGTCAGATATGCTGGATGGCTGCCACGTGGTTATGCTATGTATTTCTGGAATGCACTATCTACATTAGCCCCCTTTTGCGCGAATGCCACGCGCGCGTTTGCTGTGTAGTCGCGCAAAATTAGTCGTGCGTGGTCCCCTTACAGATCCTCATATTAATTTGAATAAAATTCGAATCCCTAGCCCCCAGATAGAGCCATGAATGCCTAGGGTTTTGAAACACCGTATAGCCTTTGATGAGGCGTGTCCGTTGCGAAGTTAACAAGACGCCATCCATAGATTTTTTTCGGTTTTCGAGGCAAGAATAACTCGGAATGATCTGATAGGTCACCAATTCCGCCGGTTATCGAAGTAGTGCTGACTCAGCGAATGTTAGCAGTCGCAACTCTTCAGATTCGAGGAATACTTAAACCCGTTTGCTTCTTCAATTAGAACTTTTCTACCGTCATTGCTTCTGAAACTTTATGAACCAGAGAGAGAATCATCATCAAGAAGTTGAAATCTTCAATCAAATTCTCGACAGAGTCTCCCAAGCAGTTCAGGAACTCAAACGTCAAAAAGTTTAGTCATTCTCCCCTTCTGTTTGTGGCTTGAAATCTCGAAGATGTTTTTAGCCCCCTTTGTTTTTAGCAAGCAGCCAAATCTGGGTTTAATGTTCGTACTGTTCTTCATAACCAATTAGATAATAATACTTTAAATCTTGTCTTGCATATGTCTTCTTGTGTTTGCAGAAATGGCTCCCAATAAAACTAATAAGGAAGCTGTTGAGTTACCCGAACTGAGCAAAGATTTCTGGTGCAAATCCCCCTACCTGGTTGGGGATGATTTTTTCATGGCCACCGTTAAGGCGACCACGCTCCAAGCGTCTCAAGTGGAAGATGTTTTACAGCTAGTGCCAGAACCGGAGAGCTCTGACAGGGATGTGGCTAGCACCTAAGACGTGCAACGGCTTAGCCTTGAAGCTATTTTGTACGCGTATACTGATGTTCTTCCCAAGGCCTTCATGGAGGGGCTCGATGTGATGGAGGAGTGTACAGAGTTCATCCTTGATAAATACGAGAAAGAATTGAAGCAGGCCAACATTTTTCATGCCCTTCGCGCAACAAAAGGCCTCATTGTTAGGGTCGACCATGACATGCTGTGGATTATGTTTTCCCGATATTCCAAGAAGACCCATTCCTTCCATTTCCCTAATTTTTAAGCCGCACCTACTCTAGATAACATTGAGGAATTATTGCATCTTCCAAGCATGGGAGGTGTCGACCCTTCAGCTCCTCTGACTTATGAAGAAGAACTCACTCTGTTTAACCAAATGAAGATTTGCATAGCGAACATGAAGAAAGATGCTTCAAGATGTAGGCCAAACGCGACCAGCCCTTGCGACACATATATGTCCGTGTCTTCTGGTGCGAAGAACATCTAGTCGAAGTGGGTGATTTACTTTTTCAGGGATTTTGTTAAACCGAAAGTTGCTCAGGAGTGGCTAGAGCAAGACCCAGAAGCCATTATCGGCGTCGAAAAGAAGGGTGATGCATGGAATTTATGCGACTTTCTTTGCGTGTTGTCGTCGCGCTACTTGATAGACAGGCATCGGCGCGATGGAGTTTTAACTCATGTGCTCCCACTTGTAGTTAAACTATCGCTCAAGCGGAAAGTAGCTCTGGGGCCTCTTGTCTTAGGCTCTTTTGTATCACCGCTTAGATTTGTCCGCAACACACGTTGAGTAGTCACATGGGAGGGTTGATTTGCATGATTTCGTCACATTTGATCTTTGTGTTAGTGTTCATGTTGTGATTTACAGGAACATTGCGTGAGGAGAGCAAGTGGACGCACGACCTACTAACTAGGTCGCACGACCTAGTACTGGGTTTCCAGTAGGTCGTACAACTTAGTAAGTAGGTCCCACGACCTACTTCGTGCGCATAAGCTTTTGGAAACTCTCTTGGGCTTTTCGTAATTAATCCCAAACACGTCCAAACTATTAGGCAACCTATATAATGCCATAAGATGTGATTTTTGGCAAGGAGACGACACATAATCCAAGTTTGGGAGGCACGAGAGCTTGGAGCATCATCGTGGAGCTTCGGATTCATCGTTTTCTTTCTTATCTTCTCTTTTCTCTAGTTTTTGGTTCATTATCATGAAACCTTGTATCTTGATCATGTGTAATCATAGCTAAACTCTTAATATCAGGATGTCTCAATGGTAGCTAGGGTTTGAAGCCGTTTTTGGCAAATTATGGATTTGATTCACGTTTTATGAGCTTAATTGATGATGAATAGTTGTGCTATGTTTAATTATTGTTCTTAATCCATCTTTGTTTAGTTTGATCACCTATATGAAGATCATAGGTAATTGGTTAGTGAAAGAAACGAATTTCCCAGGTAATTGAATTAAGCACATAGTCACCAGTTGGAGAAATCAACCACAGACTGTTAGCATTGAGTAGAAGTAAGAAGATCACGACGCATGTTTAGACGTACGTAGGCTAGAGAAATCAGGTACGTGCTCTAAGTATAGACTTTGGCTGATAAAACTTCAAAGTACCCTTGCTCGTTTGGCAAATCAATTCATCATTACTGTTTCAGACCGTAATTCATGAATGGTGGAAACCTAGTAAACCCATAGAAAATCCTGATATTTGCCTCTCATATTCACTCCCAGTTTTAATAATTAGCTTGTTATTTACTCTCTTATATTATAAAAAAAACTCAATTGCTAGCCCACAATAATTTAATCATCCTAATTGATTCAAAACAAGTCCATTGGGTTCAACAAACCCGAATTACCGGATATTACTACATGCGACAGCTGTACACTTGCGGTTGGATCGTGTCAAGTTTTTGGCGTCGTTGCCTGGGAATTCAGTTGAATTGATTAGAATTATTAAATTTAGGGATTTTATTTTTCGTTTTGATTATTTATTTTTCTCTGATCTCACCTGCTTCCTAGAGATTAATTGTGTAAGTATCTTGGTGATCATGTGGGGGCATAATTCTTATGGGCAAGATCCAGACTATTCACCGTACTACTCCTATGGAGACATGTACACCCCTCCTCCTTCAAATCAAGAAAACGAGGAGATGAAAGAAATATTAAAGCTCATGATAGCTAAAATGGACAGAGTGGAATAAGGGATTAATAGGATGGATGAAATTGTATAGCTTCAGGGACAACACTTGGCAGAAATTTTGAGTGCATTGGCATATGAAGATAATGACGATGTGTCAAGTAGCATCATTTGTGACTTAGTTGAGGAGTGCGAAGAGGAATAAGCTGAACCCCTAAAGGTCTATGTCTATAATATTGTTCATCATGAAGTAATATATCCTCGGGCTGCTTCAGACTCGAATTCGGACTCAGATTGGGATGATATTGTGAAGCCTATACAACTTGTGCCTCGCATAATTCGGGAGTCATAGCATGAATGGGAGTGTGTTGACATCGCGAGCTTATGGCCTAAGGACATTGAAGAAGGTTTTAATGAAGAACATGCTCATAAGTAATGGATAATGAGTTCTCCCCAATCGCTGAAGATCTGTGCATAGATGAAGCATGCAATGAGTCTAAAGAATTATTGCATGGAGATGAAGAAAGATCCCAATTTTATGTGATTCATGAATTGCCACATGTGATTCCAAGACAAACACTAGGAAAGGAAGCAGTCAAGACGACACTCCTTGCCATTAATGTTACACTTGGGATTATATTTCCACATGACCAATCCTCAATGACATTGATTGTGAAAAATTGGAAGAAGAAGAAGAGGAAAGGTAAAAGGGGTCATGATGTGGGGAATGAATTCTCGAGAAGATCGGTGATCAAGGAGTGGAAGCACAAGAAGAAGAAGAAATTCTTTAAAGTCGTCATCTAAAACTTCTTCTTGCCATATGCATCTCATGCAGGCTCACGTGAGAAGATAGAAAGAGAGAAGCAATGGTGGAAGATGGAGAAGAAGAAGTGGAGAGAAAAATCTCCATGATCATATTTGAGATAAAAGGGTCCAGTCGTCGACCTTAAATTACAAGGTTCTTGTTGGGAGGCAACCCAACCTATTTATATGCATTGATTAAGGAGTGAGTTTTTAATACAATTGTGTTTTCAGTTTTTATTTATATATGTGGAGAGATGAGAGAGACGGATTGGCATTTGTTTCCTAGTGATATATTTGAGCAGGTTATGGTAGAATCTACCCCGGTGTGTCATGGCACACTTGACCTTTACAGGGACTTGCATTGGCGAGTTGGGGATTCTTCAGAAATTGATTTTAATAGAGGAGGGCAGTTGACCCCGGTGTACGAGAGCACATTGACCATATGGGAGCATGTTGGAACCACTACTGTTCTTGGGGACTGTTGGTGCATATTTAATCCCCAGCCTTGAGGTGGTTGTGAGTATCTTTTTCCTCTTGTAGAAATTTGTGTTTACTTTATATAAGTATATCATAGCTCCATATCATCTACTGGCCTTCCGCATTGATTGCTGATTCTTATGTTTGATCTCTAAATTCATTGAGGACAATGAAGCATTCAGTGTGGGGGTGGTTTAACTTTCTATTAGCCAAAATGTGTCTTGCATAGCTAGTTACATGTAGGATGTGTTTAGTTCGTATTGTGAGTCAAAGTTGTGTTTGTGTTGATGTTTTAATTTATATTTTCGTATTGTGTAGAGTAGATTTATATTATGTTTGAACTTTTACATAATTAAGTATACCGACCAACGAAGTAATTTGTGTAGAGTCAAAATAATTTCGAGTATAAGCCTGTCATATAGAGTTAGGATTTTATAAAAAAAATGAGAAAAATAGAAACTCCATAAAAAATGAGAAATTTGAAAATTTGAGAAAATGAAATTGAAATAAGCTTAGACCTGGTTGATTTAGTGAGATGTGAAAACTTTAGGCATTGGGAGTAAATTTTGACCGAGAGTGACACTTTAGTTCCCCCTAGTAAGTATAGAGAAAATCTCATTACAGGAATGCCTACCTATTTTTTCACTAAATGAAATTTTAAAAGCTAAAGTGTGTGTTGTTTTTGTCCACAAGAGGTGAGCTTGGTGTTTGCTAAACATGCCGAACGTTCATGTTGTCTGTCTTAGGTAGTCGCCAGCCCGCCTCGTAGTAGCACAAAGAACAGCCGTGCGATGATGTGTATTAGAGTACTCAATGCTTTTAGAACTCACATTGTAGGACCACTAGTAAACTCTGATTGATCCTTGGATTCATTGTTAGACTC
The DNA here is from genome assembly GCA_023055425.1 of Linanthus parryae. Classification (NCBI taxonomy): domain Eukaryota; kingdom Viridiplantae; phylum Streptophyta; class Magnoliopsida; order Ericales; family Polemoniaceae; genus Linanthus; species Linanthus parryae. The sequence goes on along the minus strand of JALGPY010000007.1, from coordinate 66,846,505 downwards.
TTGGCCTAGGGAGACTATTCTTGGCCTTCATCATATATCGTTATAATTACCTTCCTAATGCGTCATGAGGGAGCAGTAGTTGAGGGAGTGTTTCGTTATATATTTTTGTGAGTTTTGCTGATCGCATATGCTTCATTGGATATCTACGAGGGGATGCGAGGGTGAGTTAGTTGGCTTGCACACTGAGGTGTTGCGGTGTTCCATGTCATTACACCATGGACACAGTAGTGGAGAGCCTAAGTGCGTGAGGTCTAATCCGCACAAAAATGGGGTTGGTTGTACAGAATTGGCGGTGATAAGTCTGAAGCTCATGGACATTATATTATGAATATCCAGGCAGAGAGCTTAGCTCCTTGATAATGAAAGCCAGAAACACAAGCAAAAGAAAATTGCTAAGTACCAAAGCTTCAAAGCTTTGAGTTACTGTAGCAGTTCCTATATGTTGAATGTTCTAACTATTAGTGTGCAGTTTTTTGTTATGATATGGATTAATTATGGCAATGCTTTTTAGTAAACTATGTTCTAAGTTGATTATTGCAGGACTAAGTTGGATTGGAAATCCAATGTTCATTCTGGTGAATTAGAAGGCAAAGCTTCAAAGCTTTGAGATATTCAGATTATCCTTTACTGCTTAGTTCATATAGTTATCTCCCTGTATGCAGGTGGATTCTGTGATACTTAGTGTAGATAGTGTGTTTTAGCCACATTAGTAAGCCTACACGTGGCAGTCACCTGGCACATCTGATGGTGCTTCAGTACTACACAATCATTACTCATGCTTATGTGGGCTGCGAGACAGGGCCCTCGCATATCATTCCAAACGGGAGCTGTAGGGACTTAGTGGTTTGGAGGCTAGAGTAAGATCTGTCGGGCGCGAGCGACAACCAAGCCCGCGCGCGACCCTTGATAACAGTTTTGAGAGATTTGTGGCCACGTGTCCCATAAACCTGGTCAACCTCATAACGGTTCCGGTATACACGGGAGAAGTGCATAACGGTCCGTATATATGCGGTTGAACGTGCCGTTATGGTTGAGGTAATTAATCCGCCATTAATGGGCGCATTAACCCACCTCACATTCCCACTACATATCGGATTGTTAACTCTTCATTGCATAATCTAATCACGCGGAAGCTCCTCCCAATTCCATAATGTCTCTCTCTCTCTCTCAGTTATGATTGTCTTACTCTCTCCCTACTGACTACCTACACTCTCTGTGTTTCCATATTCTACTTCTAATGTACACTTGGATCTTCCTCAAAGGATCCTCCTGTACACATTTGGTGAACCCGACGTGAATCGCTACTTTAGCAAGCAACCATGTCTCACGATGAAGATGCCAGCAACCGATCTCCCTCAACAAAAACAATTTCAGGGGAGGAAACCCGCCCTCATTCTGCTGCAGCTGGCGGTACCCCAACCCAGGAAATGTTAAATGCAACCCTCCAGAGCCAGGTGAAGTTTATTCAAGCTCAATTTGCACAAATGGCTCAGATCCTGTCCATTCTGGGAACCTTTACCCAAATCCAGCGCCGGGAAATGCTGTTCCTCAAGGAGTAGGGTTAACACCCACACCTCCTAGCTCCAACCTACAAAGCCTACCAGCAATTGCTCTACCACCTCTCACCCAATGACACAGTGCTCAACCATCAATCGCTGCGCCTGTTTCTCAACTACCTGGCACTCTTGCCACTTTCCAACCACAACACCTCCGACCTTCCCCACCTACTGTTACATATGTGCCCTCCACGGTTGAAACCCTTCTTCTTGCTACGGGAGGAAGTGCATCAACAAGCATGACGGCTTTAGAACAACGTCTGGATAACTTCCTGGCGAATCAGTGTTTTGGAGACACCGTTATCCCAAAGATTGACAACGCGCCTCCTATTCCGCGTGAGATTTACCTAATGCCTAACCCTGCGGGGTACAAGGCACCCAAGTGGGACAAGTTTGAAGATGTCGGTGGGAATGCACACGAGCATGTGATGCGATTCATCGACGCGATGGGCCCTCATGGAGCGGACACCAGGTTGCTGATGCGCGGGTTCCCTAAGTCTTTGGGGCACGTTGCATACAAGTGGTACAGGCCCTTGGCCAGTTCCATAAAGACATGGGAAGACATGGTCAAAAGGTTCTACACCAAGTTCTTCCAGATGGAGGAGAAGGTCACAATGATACACTTGTCGCGCATGTATCAAAAGCATGATGAGGAAGGAGTTGCGTTCATCAAGAAATTTAGGGCGAAGTCACTGGAGTGCGCAGATGAGGTGGTCGAAAGTCGGCTTGTCGAGATAAGTCTCCAACGGATGCGAGACGAGTACAAAGGTATGTTGATTAACCTGCAAATGCCTACCTTTTCTAAGTTCATTGATTGCACAAAAAACTATTGAGCCCATAGTCGAGAGGCAAAGGAAGAAGCATTCCACCGACCGAACCCCAGGCGGATCAACCTTCAGGGTTGGCAGGTTTAACTACAAGAGGGGGCGTGAGGCTGAAATACATGCGGTCTCGCCGCACAAGAAGCAAAGGAACGCCTTCCCTACCAGTCCACTAGGGAGTTCGACCAAAGATGTCCCGCCACTGCCATGTTCCATTGGGGAGGCAACTCAGCTCTGTAAACAGTGGCATAAGGAAGGGATCCTACCCCAGCTCGAAAGGCCACCCACTAGGGAGTAGCTAAGGGATCCAAAGTGGTGTGAGTGGCACGGTAGAGTCATGCATCCCACGACTGAATGCAGGAAACTCAAGTGGCTCGTGAACAAGAAGATGAAAGAAAGGGAGCTGATCATCAGCAAACAGAGGCAGGATGTGCGCAACAATCCTCTACCAGCCCACTCTAAACAAGATCCAAAAGACCAGGAGGTGGCCATGATTGCGATCATGGACCTTGAAGAAATCGCAGACGATGGGCTACCTGTTGTAGCTGAAGTCCATGACGAGGAAGACTATAGCATGGACACGGAGGCCTCACGTGCTGACAGAATGAAGGGATCACATGGCATCAGAAGGTTCTTTGATGAAATGAACTTGTCAGAGAAGTGCCGCAAGGAGATGACAAAGGTGATCCTCAGAGTGGCAGAGGACTTTGAGGAAGACATAGTTGTCTCTAATGGGAGAGTTGTTAGGGCCTCCCGCTCAACTGAGAAAGTAATGGATTTTTCTGAATCAGAGAAGAAGACACATGCGAGCCATCAGAAGCCCCTGTATGTCACAGCAATGATCAATGATGTCGAGTTCAAAATGGCGTTTGTTGATGGAGGAGCGGCCGTCAACGTATTCTCACTCAACACCCTGAAATTAGCTGGAATTACCGAGAAGAAGATTGTCAGGCGCCCATCTTCGTTAATGGGATTTGGAAGTGATTCGAAAATGACAGTAAGATGGATTCACCTGGGACTTCAGATAGGAATGATAAAGTGTTATGCTAAGTTCTATGTCATCGATGCCAACACTACTTACCACATGATCATCGGTCGGGCGTGGATCCATCATTTTGACGCAGTACCCTCAACAGCCCATCAGGTGATGAAGGCCATTTCGAATGGCAGAGTAGTTGAAATACCCACTTCGATAAACCCATTCAACTTGAATGAGGCGCACCTGACCGAAGCAGTATGGTTCACCGAGATGGCGGATGAGCAGACACCTGGCCCATTTAAGCCAACCCCTTTGCCTCGGCGGGAAAATATCAAAGATCAGCCACCCGCAGGAGTGATGGAGACAAGGGTAGATCCTAAGGAGAAGGTGCCTACGTGCGAAGAGGTGCCATGGATTGCTTATCAGAAGAATAATATGTACACCCTAAAAAGGGTAGTGAAACACGACAGCAAAGGCAAGGAGGTGGAAAGCATCTACTCCAATGGGAAGAAGTGCTACCGCACATGAAGGTGCGCGGGGGCACCCCCACTCCAGCATAGGGATATCCCTGAGCAAGTCAACCAACTCGAGCAAGCACAAGGAGGGGATAAACTAAAGCCAGGCCCACTTGAGGAGAAATTGAGGGAAAAGCCCGAGTGCATGGAAGATAAGCCAAAGCAACAAAAGAAGGAGCTAAAGGAAGTATTTTTAAGTTCGTCCGAAGAGAAGAAGAGGCCTGTGTTCCTGAGTGCAGACCTCAAGAGCGAAGACGAAGAAAGACTGCTAAATCTGCTCACAAAATACAAAGATGTGTTCGCATGGGAATACGACGAGATGCATGGCCTTGATACGGGGGTAACAATGCATAGGTTGGATGTTGTTCCAGGGTCCAAACCAGTAAATCAGAGCACAAGAAGTTTCAGACCAAAGATCAACATGAAGATCAAAGAAGAAATAGTCAAATTGTTGAAGTCCAAGCTCATTGAGCCTAACCATCACCCCACATGGTTGGCAAATATTGTGCCCGTCGTCAAGAAGAATGGACAGCTTCGCATCTGTGTGGACTTTAGAGATCTCAACAGGTTCTGCCCCAAGGTCGATTTACCACTACCAAACATTGACTTGCTTATCGACTCTACCGCAGGTCACCGCATGTTTAGTTTTATGGATGGTTTCAGTGGGTATAATTAGATCAAGATGGACCCTGCATATGCAAAGAAGACTGCATTTATCACACCAGCTGGGGTCTTTAACTACACGATTATGCCCTTCAGATTGAAGAATGCAGGCGCGAGTTATCAACGTGCTATGATGGTTCTTTTCCACGATATGATGCGTCAGGAAGTTGAGTACTATGTTGATGATTTGGCCATCAAGTCAAGGAAGGAAGCAGATCATCTGGGAGATCTACGAAAGGTGTTCGAAAGGTGCAGGAGCTTTCAATTAAAGATGAACCCAATGAAGTACGCATTTGGGGTAACTTCCGGGAAATTTTTGGGGTGTGTGATTCACCGCCATGGGATAGATCCTGACCCTGCGAAGATATCAGCAATCACCAGTATGGTGGCACCCCACAACCAAAGCACCTTGAAGACATTCTTGGGAAAGCTATCATATTTGCGAAGATTTGTACCAGTAATCGCAGAGATGATGTGGATCTTCTTAAGAAGGCTCCATGTACAATTGGACAAAGGAGCATCATGCCACATTAGAAAATTTGAAATACTTGTTGACATCGCCACGTGTAATGATTGCGCCTCAATTAGGGTCACCACTCTTACTGTATCTAACGTCGACCAGGAAGTCCATAGGAGCACTGTTGGCTTAGGAACACGAAGTACGAGGAAAGGATTGCTCGCGCCTACAACAAAACTGTCCAACACCGGGGCTTTGCAGTTGGAGATTTGGTCTTACTAGCCTTGGATCACTGTATGCGGGAAACAGCTCACCCGAAGTTCGCGTCTAACTGGGAGAGACCATTCGAAGTCAAAGAGGTTTTTGATAGTGGCTACTGCACCATCTAGAGGCTTCATGGGACTGCAACAACTCCAAGTCCAATCAACATGCGCTGGATCAAGAAGTACTATCCTTAGCTTTATTGCTTTTCAGTTCATATGCTTTATTGATTTCCGTTCCATATGTATTCTACATTTCTTCCTCCCATATGAGGAATTTGTTTCTATGCTCCTCCCATATGAGGGTGACTTTTCAGTGATTATAAATCTCCCATATGAGAAAACTTTTATCAAGTCACTGCCTTGTCGTTTGCTTGTTATTATTATTAATGCAAAACAAAGCCTATCTGCCTAGATAGCAGCAGAAACAAAACATGATCCTATGCGATCCAAAGCCTGTCTGCCTAGATAGCAGCGAAAACAAAACATGATCCTATGCGATCCAAAGCCTATCTACCTAGATAGCAACGACAACTAAACATAATCGTATGCGATCTATATCTTATCTGCCTAGACAATGGCAACAAAAATTTATCTGTTTAGATAACAGCGAAAGCAACTGAAAAAACTTTTTTTAGCAATAATTATTGAAATGCGAAGTAAGATCATTCATTGCAGGAAACAAAATGTCAACATTGTCTTCAAATGTTTGAAAAAAAACAAAATAGCATTACAGCACACAGCTTGCTAAAAGAAAACATATAGCTTTTGAAACAAATCTTTGTCTAAAGGATATTCCGGTTCTAGAGGTATCTAAGCCTTATCTGCTTTGGCAATATCCTGCTTAGCTTCTCAACGCCAGCTTTCATCTCGTGGAAGAGTCTGGCAGCATCATCGGCCTTCTTCTTTTGCGCCTCCAACTTGTTCTTTTCGATGGCAAGGTTGCGGTGGCCATACTTCAGCATAACAGAGTTGAGAATTTGGTTGAGCCTCTTAAGAAGAAAACCAAAATCCAGATTGCCCTGGGTATTAACTTGAAGTCTTTGGCATGCCTCAAAGAACGTCCGTGAATTTTGAGCTGAAATAGTAACTAGAGTTGTTACAGATAGCTGCTCCAAAATCCAGATCGCTTCGTTCTGGTAAATTCTCCTATCGAATGGGCCTAAGTCCAAAGCTCTTGTGAATGACCTTGGATACGATAGGAGCATCTTCAAAAGCCAGTCCACATCAGATTGCCTCATACCTAAATAAATGAGAAGTTTAGGTATGCAAACATTACCAAAGAGATATAATGAGTATGAGATGTGACACCACATACATGTTCCCTCAATAATCTGGCGCAATGAGGGGATGCTCGTAGCTTGAGATGATGGATCATTTCCTGGCTGTATTACCTGGCTATCAGCCAAAGCTTCGCGCTCGTTGTAGTCAACATGTATGACATAAGAGTCAACACCTCCAATAGTAGTTATAGCCTGCGAGCCCCATAAGCTCCACGCATCTGGTACTTGCGAGAAGTCCATCTCAAGAGAAGGGATAAGAGGGCTCTGCTGAGGAGGTCTTGAAACACCAACTGAGGCAGCTGGACTTGGAGTGATTTGTGGAGCATTGACACCATTAACCTCAGCAATAGGATTAACATTTGATGGAGGAGGAACACCACTGTTATCAGCAACTGCAGCCTCTCCAGAAGGACTTGTCTCAAGAGTCTCCATTGAGGCATCCACATTCGCATGCGCAGCCTGAAGAGCATTCTGGTCAGTTTCTGTTTGCCTAGCGACTTGTTCATTTTCAAGAGATTCACTTAGCTTAGAAGCTGCCATTGGGGTATCGACATTCTTATGAGTCGCTTCATCTTTCAGTGATCGGATGAGCTCTCGGAAGTTCAGAGACTTGTTCACCTGTATGAACTTCAGCTTCAGCACTTTCTGCTTCTATCTCTTCACCCATGCCATCCTCGTTCGCATAATCATCTTCAACACCTCCCTCTTGCATCTGAGTGTCAAGGCCGTCATCCTCAGATATTTCAATTACATCTTCCAAGGGCTCCCCTGCATCATCTGCAGCCATAGCTAGTTTCTCTGTGTATGAACTGTTCTCTGGAGCGTGAACCATGGGAGATTGACTCCTTTTCAAAAGCACCATAACGTCCTCAGAGCTACTCTAAGCGATTACCTCAGCAGCAGGAACAATGGCGCTTCTTAAGAAGCCAGGCCTGTTGGCATAAGTTCTTGGAGGAGAGATGAGTTGAACCTCGCACATCAAGGGGTCATAGGGATCTAAACCACATGAGCCTTTGGCAGTCTGAGGAATTATGAGGCCAAGCTCATTGTTGGTTGGAACAGTGACAGGAATACCTCGCGCAGCAGCAGGCTCACTTGAAGCAGCAGCAGGCTCATTCAAAGCAGCACCACCTGCATGACGATTTGGATAAGTCATTAAGGTAATTTCAGTAATGAAATATCGATTATGTTCTTTTCTCTGTTTAGATCAAAAGAAAGCACCTCCACACTCATGTGGGATTGCAGCTCCAACATCATATGCTATAGATGCGACACCATATCCTACAGATGTCTCCTCATTTATCACATCTTTCAAGTGTGCATGACCTGATGTCATGTGAAAACTCATTACAATACGAAATTATTTGTTAAATTCAATTTCAAACTTTGTTCAAATACTTACCTGAGGATTCGCCACACTTGTTCACTAACCATCGGCGAAGGTCATGTTTAGATACCCCATTCTTTGATGCACCAATGATTACCTCTTGATAAGTTACGGCAAGGTTGAAATTCGTACCTTCTTCACCACCAGCAATTTCTTCGAAATCCTGCTGCGCTTCCTCTAGAGCAGCCACGCTCATGCTGCCAGCATGTTGGTCTTCCAAACTTCTCCTTTTAACTGCTTCCAAATCATCCACTATGCGCTTTCTTCCTTTTTCCTCTGCCTCAGCGGCCATCCTCTTGGACTCCTCGATTATGGCTGCATCAATGGGTTCACTTGTCGCGCCTTGGCCGGTGCCTTTTGTTCGACAGCGCTCCTTAGCCAACAGGCCACTGATGGTTTCGTCCTCATCATCCGCCAAGACAGAATTTGTTTAAACAACATTATTACTAGAAAATTTGGATTAAAGGAGCAACAGGTTCATTCAATTACCTTATGAACTTTCCTTCCTCTCTTCTATTTCTTCTTCTTTTCTTTCCTCTTCTTCTCTTTCTTGTTCTCTATCTTCTCCGTCGTCCTCCTCCTGATCATAGGGTAAAAATCCTCAACCGCAAGTTCCTTTTGGGACTTGCTGCGCAGGCGACCTTTGCCTTTGGGAGAAGGAGCCTTCGCGGGCGGCAAAGCCGGAGCTTCCCTCGGCGACGAAGAGATCACAATCGAGTTTTTTTTTTTTTTTTTTTTTTTTTTTTTTTTTTTTTTTGCCTTTTGGTCCTTGGAGCAACCTCTGTGTTTGCTTCAGCACTGTCGTTTATCAGAGAACGGGCGAATACATCCATCTCTTGGCGCAGCAGAGTCTCCACCTGAGGATCCATCTTCATAGTCAAAGGGATGATCTTAATACTTCTCTTCGCATGAAGGATATCATCAACCAGCGAAGAACAACGATCTCCAGATGCGAACCTCCTCAAACAGCACTGAAAAGGGAAATTCATGTATGACATCGCACCTAAAAAAGATATGTATTTTGGAAAGACAAAGAGGTGTTATTTACCTTAGCGAAAGATTCACTGTACTCAATCATGCATCGAATCCCTCCCTTAACAACAGTTACCTTCTCAGAAAGGATCACGTCGGCACATAGGTGATTTTACTTGTCAAGCAAAGAATAAAACCCATAAGCAGAGTCATCCAAACTGTAGACTTGACGAAACGGGAAAGAGTTCCTTCTAAAAAGGGAGCCGTGCTGATGCGCGGAGAAGCAGATTTGGCAAACCTTGCCTGCTGAGTGTTCCAAAAAGATATCCAACATTTGGTGGGGCGACCCTCGCGCTTCGCTGAAGGCTGATCGAAGGGCAGACTACCAAGCAGAATAGACTTACACCTTGTTGTCAGAAGTCGCTTGTAGAAACCTGTTTGCACTGAATTAGGCCAGAGAGAAGGTGCCACTATGTCATAACCCAGATGGGGGCATACGCGAGTGGGATCAACATCGAATGTGATACGCTCATACTTAGGCGATATCTCAGTGATTTATTCAGCAAGAGCAGACAAGAAGCCTCTCAAACACGAGCATACGAATTCTCTGAAATAGCTGGGCCCTTTGATGAGGCCGTCCTTAGAGATAGGGCCCCCTACATAGGGGTACATTTGCGAGTAGAATCGCACCCCTTCAATGCGAGTGGCATAGGGTCTGACAACAAATCTGGTTCGATCATCGCAGACCAAACTGCATGTACACTTAGGATCCTTTCTCTTATACCATCGTGAAGCCCTCCTACACCGAAGAGCGCTATGCGCACCAGTAACATTCAATGCTTTAGTTGTTGAAGAGACGGGAGCTTAGGAAGGCCAACTTTCGAACACACACATGGTGAGGAAGGAAATTTTGACAAAAGTCAGCATATCAAATCGCCCACGCGACTCTTCGACTGCAACCACAAGCTGATCTAACCGATGGCAGAGGGTTCCCAACACCAGAGGCCTGAGTGCGACGTTCTGGCCCAGGGATAGGCGAACATCAATAGGCAGAACTTGGTAAAATACACCATCATGAGGATGACCATCGATAAAATACCGCTAAAGCCAAATACAGAGAAAGCCACACAAGGTTCAGTTGTACCCCTTGCCTTCGACGTAATTCTTCTCCTTGGGATCCTTCTTCAGTATCTCTTTGGTGAGCTTATTGTTCGCATAATCGCTGAAGAAGTACTACACCCGTTTGTTCTAGGTATTCTTCGCAAATGTGTCAACTAATTGGAGTTTTGGAAGGGCTGTCGCAGATGTTTAACGGGTAGAAATTTTCTAGACCTATGCTATGCATTCCACCATCTGCGCATATAGGACGAGCTCTACATCACTTTCTAGTGCATCCAAGGGATCGACCTCGCCCATGGGAGGAAGATCATACAACATACGCACGTCCTTCACGGTGGGGGCTGCCTCAAACTCAGCAAAATTGAAGGTATGGGTTATGGGTGAATATCTAGAGAAGTGGTTTAGAAGCATGGTTTGATCTAGCTTCACAGCAGCACCCTTTGTGGCTCGGATGGCATAATAAACCCCAGCTTGGGTCAGAGTGATAGCATGATAGGTCAACATGTGGTCAATCCGCTCATCCATTACATCCAACCTGTTCACGAAAGCCTGGGTTGAGATCTCCGTGTGGGGGTAGAACCCATTTTAAAGACCCAATCTCACCACATCCTTGGCATCAATTAATTCTAACTCTGCTCGAGTAGGGGGAGGGGTTAGCAAAAGCAGGTCTTCAGAAAAAGGTTCAGGCAAATCTCTCAACTTCACAGTGGCATGATAATAGTCTTCACCACCTATATAAGGAGCCTTCTTCCACAAAGACTTGGGAAGGTCCGGGATTTCTTCAGCTTTCTTCGCATATTTGGTTTCTTTTTTCTAGCCATATCTATAGCAACAAAAGGGGAGGAGAAAAATATCCACTATTTAGATTTGACTCAGGCAGAAATTCAAGAACAAATTTCATGAGTTTTTGAATAATTGTCGGGTTCAGTTTCAAAAGTTCCAAGTTGCTGGGTTTCAATATTGGCTCATATGAACCTCAATTATGGAAGTTATAAGTTTTGGGTTCCAGGTCCCTGGTTTTAGAATCGCAGATATCAAGGTTTTAAAGATTCAATCTTTTATGGTTTTGAGCACCCTTTCCAACAGTTATCAACAATGGTGGGTTTTAAAAGTGTTTTTGGGTTACAGATTCAACTGGTAAAGTCATGCCAAAAAGGGGAATTTCATATTGGGAGCAATAATCAAGAAAAAACGGACCAACCTTGTGTTGTTGAAGTGATTTGAAGGATTCGATTTGCTAATAAGAACTGGAGATTGATAATCTATATTTTCTCTTGGAGATTTGCATTAAACATTCACTCTAAGAGAGGGAAACGGTAGCTTTCAACAATGGAGGATGAGGGGTATTTATTCAAATCTGCTGAAGAGTCGCGTCTCTTCAGTTTCCGAATCGCAACAGTCGCCGCTGAATCACGCAATCACAGAACTTTGCTGATGTCACGGCTAGAAACCCTAGAGGAACAGAAGGCACGAGCCAAGGGATTCTAGACTATAATGATACTCATAGGGGGCTGATATCTCGTACATTTGAATTGGTTCGTGGCTATAATGCGCGCGTTAGTTTTTGCGCATTGAAGTCTATCTGATTAAGTGTCTCCACACGCAAAAAGGGGGCTAATGTAGATAGTGTGTTCTAGCCACATGAGTCAGCCTACACGTGGCAGTCCTCTGGCACATATGATGGTGCTCCAGTACCACACAATCATTCATGCTAATGGGGGCTGCGAGACAGGGCCCTCTCATATCATTCCACACGGGAGCTGTAGGGACTTAGTGGTTTGGAGGCTAGAGTAAGACCTGTCGCGCGCGAGCGACAACCTAGCCCGCGCGCGACCCTTGGTAACAGTTTTGAGAGATTTGTGGCCACGTGTCCCATAAACCCGGTCAACCTCATAACGGTTCCGGTATACACGGGAGAAGAGCATAACAGTCCCTACATATGCGGTCAAACGTGCCGTTATGGTTGAGGTTATTAAGCCGCCATTAATGGGCGCATTAACCCAATACAACGGTCACATTCCTACTACATATCAGATTGTTAACTCTTCATTGCATAATCTAATCACGCGGAAGCTCAGCCAAATTCCATACCGTCTCTCTCTCTCTCTCTCTCAGTTATCATTGTCTTACTCTCTCCCTACTCACTACCCACACTCTCGGTGTTTCCATATTCTACTACTGGTGTACACTTGGATCTTCCTCAAAGGATCCTCCTGTACACACTTAGAACTTGATATAAGCTGATTATTGTCTATTATTGAGTGTTCTATGTTTGCTACTTGATACATTCATGTGGTTGAATGTGTTTGCTAACTCAGAACCAACAGACAATCCTATAATAAGGTTTTCATGAACTGCTAGCTGCTGTTCAAAGCAGATCTTATTGCTAGATTGTCTTGTTATTTGTTTGATCTTGTTTGCTGAGTATTTGCAGGTTTGTTAGGCACTCCAACGTTTATAAACAGATCAACAATCCATTCAAATAAAGTTGTTGATTGAAGCTTATTAGAAAGGAGATATGTTAGGAATTTTGTTCCTGAATTCTCTCAAGTTAGTTGCAGACTAAGATCAGCAATTTAAATTTGAATTGCAGAGAGTTAGAAGAGAAAGAGATCGTGATTTTGGAGAGAACAACATAATGGGAAGATAAGGTTCATATAGCTCTTCAAATCATTCAGGGATTCAACACTCCAGCAGACTGAAGATCATTCAATTTCAGAAGAACTCTTCCAGGCTTAAACAACTTATCTATTTTATATTATCTATTCTTCATATTTGAAACCTCACTAAACTTAGTAGTTTGGTTATTCAAGTGAACAACAAGAGGTTCTTATTGTTTCAAAAGGTTCTAGCCTGTAACTAGATAGGTTGGAAACCACAAGCTGTATAAGTGTAAGGTAGATCACTTAGACTTGAGATCTAGGGCTATATTTGGGTTATTAATAAGAAGTTTTGTTTGAATCCTAGACGGATTAGATCCCTCTGGCAGAGATTAGGTCCAATTGTGACTGAACTCTGTAAAATCTCGGTGTATTTACTATTTACTTTCACAACATTTACTTTCAGTGTATATTGGAAGTTTCAAAGCTTTGGTGCTTTCCTAGTCTCAAAGCTTTGGAGCCTCTATACTTTGTTGTTATATCTTCAAGCTTCTCGAATACTTTACAAAGCTTTGAGATATCAACAGTTTACTCTAGTTAAGTTTCAAAAACTTGTTTTTTGCTAAAATCTAGCATACTCTATTCAATCCCCCCTTATAGAGTATTTATATACCTGTTTACACCTAAATTACAGACTGTCAATTGGTATCACAGTTTTGGGTCACAGTTTAAAGATCTATCAATCTTGTGACAATTAGTTTTGTAGGTGAAAGAGGATTCTCACAGGTAAGGGCAGCTAATAGACCTCCACTGTTCTGTGGTGATAATTTTGTGCATTGGAAGGCATTGATGAAAATGTTCATCATAGATTAGGACATGGAACTATGGTCTATTATTGTGAATGGACCAAACATGTTCTATACTACTGTCAATGGTGTTAGAACTGTCAAGCCTGATGAAGATCTCTCAGTTACTGAACTGGAAAAGGTATCAAAAAATTACAAAGCTTTGAACTTATTATATTGTGCTCTTAGTGCAGATGAGTTCAACAGGATATCCAATTGCAAAAATGCAAAAGAGATCTGGGATAACTTGACTGTTACCTATGAAGGAACTAGCCAAGTCAAGCAGACAAAGATCAATATCCTTTTGAGACACTATGGACTGTTTAAGATGAATTATGATGAATCCATCAAAGATATGTTCAAAAGGTTTACAGATATTGTGAATAACTTGGAATCCTTGAGAAAAGTATTCTCAAATGAGGAAAGGTCAGGAAGATTCTCAAAAGCTTACCTAAGGCAAAATGAGAGACTAAAACAACTGCAGTGGAAGAAGCTCAGGATTTAAGCATCCTGGAACTTGATGATCTGCAAGGAAAGTTACTCACACATGAGATCTCTATGAAGGAGTTTGATGGTGAACTGAGTGACAGTATCAAGAATCTGGCACTCAAGGCAAAATACAACTCAAATCCTTGAACCATAAGATGATGATGATGATGATGCTGATGATGAGGAAGCCTTATCCTTGATTTCAAAATCATTGGCCAAAATTATAAAGAAAAAGAGAAGCTCTGGGAACAAGGAATACAACAAAGAGAAGTTCAGATCCTCAACCAGCAAGGATCAGAAAGGTATGTCTTCTTCACACTCATATAAATTTAAAATTATGAATTTCTATGAATGTGGAGATGCAGATCACTTGGTAAGAGATTGCCCTCAAAAGAAGAAGAGCAGACAATTTTCAAAGAAAGAAAATGACAATAGAAGGAAGACGGCAATGGTAGCCTCATGGAGTGATTCAGATTCTTCAGATTCAGATTCTGATGAGGATCAAGCCAATCTCTATTTAATGGCTTGACATCAAGTGGACTATTCTACAGAGAAGCCTATTCAAGACATGGTAAAAAATCTCTTATCTAGTCCTTCTGACATATTTCCTGAATTTCTCAAAAGCAAGTTTTTAAATGAGGGAGTTACAGGAATGAGATTGATTCTTTGAAAATGAAGGTTCATGAGCAGGAAAAAAAATTTATTTGTTTTTTCATACCAAATGTCTTGAAGCCACTAAGTTAAAAATTGGCAGTGACGTCAAAGCCTTGGACAATAGATTCAAAGCCTTGAAATCCGGAGTCAAAGAAATATTTGATCAAAACACTATTTTAACTGACAAGTTTGTTGATCTAAAAAATCATTTTGATGATTTAGAACAACAAAATACTTCATTGACTAGTAAGATTCAAGAATGAAAGAAAGTTCTTTTAAATTCTGCTGGATCAGAACAGAAGCTAAGTCTTATGCTTTGAGGGAGTATGCATTCTGTATACAAAAGTGGAATTGGATATAAATTTTTCAAGAAAAAGCCAAACAACTTTTGTGAGAGCAGGAAGCAGACATTCTCCAAAGTGTCATTACTACTATAAAATTGGACATGTAAAATTAACTTGCCCCTTTAGAAGGACAGAACCTCACATAATGAGGAACACCTATCCTTATCAGCTTAAGGGACAAGTGAAACAGATTTGGGTTCCAAAAGGAGTTAGACCACCTAATATGGTTGACTCTGAGTATGAATCCAAATTCTACACTTGGTCTAATAGCCTGTTAAGGCATTGATTGAATTTTGCCAGTTGTCACCAAAGCTTTGAAATATAAGAAATGGATTTTGGATAGTTGATGTTCTAGGCATATGAGTGGAAAGAAATCTTTATTCTCAGAGCTCAAAGAGCAATCAGAGGGAATAATCACACTTGGTGACAAAGCAAAGTGCAACGTATTTGGTATAGGAAGTATTGGTAACAATTCTGCATATTCAATTTCTGATGTTTATTTAGTTTATGGTCTTAAGTATAATTTATTGAGTATTTCCCAGCTTTGTGACAAAGGTAATAAGGTAGTTTTTGGCAAGGAGAAATGTGTGGTGCAAGATGAAAAATCAGACAATTGCATGCTCACTGCTCCTAGGTCACATAATGTTTATGCACTATGTACTGACAAAGTTGCTGGTGATAGTCTGAAATGTCTCAAAGCTTTGAAGGATGACTCAAAACTATGGAACAGAAAGCTTGGTCATATAAGATATGCATTATTTGAATAAGCTCATCTCAAAATATCTTGTAAGGGGATTACCAATCCACAAATTCAAAGATGATGAGTTTTGCAGGGCATGTTCTCAAGGTAAACAAACCAGAAGCTCATTCAAGCCAAAGAAATTTGTAAGTACCTCCAAACCCTTAGAATTGATGCATATGGACTTGTGTGGTCTTATGAGGGTCCAAACACCCAGAGGTAAGAGATATATGCTTGTTGTAGTTGATGATTACTCTAGGTATACTTGGGTTTTCTTTATTAGAGAAAAGTCTGAAGCATTATCTTAATTTTCTAAACTTTGCAAAGAGCTTCAAAACTTGAAAAATTTACCTGTTGCATCTATTAGGAGTGATCATGGTAGGGAATTTGATCAACTTGATTTTGCTTTTTTTTTTGCAAAGCATGGCATCTCACATAACTTCTCTGCACCTAGAACTCCTCTGAAGAATGGAGTAGTTGAGAGGAAAAATAGGACTCTTGAAGACATATCCAGAACCATGCTACTTGAAAGTAATTTGCCAAAATCTTTGTGGGCAGAAGCTGTTAATATTGCCAACTATGTGCTCAATAGATGTTTGATCGGGCCAATTCTGAAGAAAACCCCTTATGAATTGTTTAAAGGCAGAAAGCCTAGTGTTGCCTACTTTATGCCTTTTGGCTGTACTTGTTTTGTGCATAAAAATGGCAAAGATAATCTCCGTAAGTTTGATTCTAGAAGTTATGAAGATGTGTTTCTTGGTTATTCTCAAAATAGCAAAACTTACAGGGTTTACAATAAGAGATCTAAGATTGTAGAGGAGAGTATTCATGTTATTTTTGATGAAAGTACTGATGATTCTCTGAGTGAAAGTTTTGCATATCTTAGCTTGAATAAATATGAGGCTGATGAAGACCTTGAGAAAGCCAGCAAGAGAAAAACTAAGCAGCAAAAACTTTCAGAGGAATCTCAAGGCCTTGAACCCCCTGTTGAGCCAAAATCTCAAAGCCTTGAGACTGAGACTGACAGGAAATATGATGCTCCTTCTACTGTATTGATAACTCTCATTTAGGAGTTATTATAATACTTTCTTATCACTTTAACTAGGCTTATTTCACATGACTTATATGGTATATCTGCACATATATGTGAAATTGATGATTTCCAAGCCTAAGAGTGAAAAATGTAGTTTCTAGCTTATTCGCGCATGTATTCTCTCATATTTGCGAAGATAATTTCACGGATTGTTTAGTGTTGTGTAAATCAGGTAAAATATTTGAAATGGAGCTTATGAGAGGCTTGGATATGCTTTTAATGGAGGTAGATGAAGAGGAGAAAAGAAGATGCAAAAAGGAAGCAAAGTTGTGAAAGTCACTCAGGACCAGCCTTCACTAGTTTCAATTCTCAGGAAAACATAAAAACAATGTTGGAGCAAGGATTGATCCATTGGAAATTAAACATCCATAGCATTCCAAAGATATATGGTAGGCCCAAATAGGAATTCGGATGAGGGAGATATGGCCTGCGCAAGATCAGCTTACAATTCTGTCCGGGAATTACAATCTGGAGGGACTGAAATGCAATTTCGGCCAAGTTACATTAAAAATCGCCTCCAGCTGGTAAAAAACGTGATAGAAGACCTAGAAAAAGGCCAATCACGCACGGGAAACCATTGGAGAGCAGCTTGGAGCTTGGGGATTTCACAGATACGTCTAATCTTCGGCGATTTTCACCGTTTGATCACTTCTTCTCGTTCTCTTTCATTATCTATGGAGAACATCTTGTATCTTTCATCTATTATGAGTAGCTAGATTATTTTTTAGGCTCTATGGAGAGCCTAGGGTTATGATTAGACATATTTTACGGATTACTGATATTGATACATGTTTTGGATTCATGGTTGTGACGATTCTTCAAGTCTTTTGGTGTATTGTTGAATTAGAGTTATTGACACACACGAATTATGAGATGAATGGTAATTAGAGAATGATTTTTCTTCATTATTATGTTATCTTACTTAATGTTGAATTTAGTTTAGTCATTTTTCATGTTCTATGCTTACTCCTTAGCAACAATGGAGTAGCTACCCAGAATTGCTAGTACTTAGGTGGAGTGCTCAACGGAGACTTAGCTAGGGTGATAGATAACTTGAACACAATTATAAATCAATGAGAATAAGAGGTGATTTGAAGAGGATTGGCCATTTCATAGACGACCGTGGACCGACAGGACCTGTAGTAGACCATGACGTAGGACTGCGTGAGATCGAGAGAACATCGTAGTGACTAGTTACCTGGCATAACTGAGTTAGGATTAGCGTGTTTTAATACAATATCCGGAATTTTCTATCAACCCTAGGTGATCCATAGATCGCCTAGTCCTTCTCCATAATTGATTAGACAGTGTTTAATTATAAAATCCAAAAAGATTGTTATTTCAATACAGCCACTTGTTTGGGGGTGGCAAACTCTTAAACCAACAAACATTCCTCCCGGTTAATTTAAATTTAAATTAAGATTTAACTAAATAATCTCGTGATTTTCCTCGTGGAATCAACAACTCGGGTTTGAAATACCGCCCTATATTACTTGACCGTGCACTTGCGCATACACGTAAGAAATCGTGTCAAGTTTTTTTGCCATTTCCGGGGACAACGATTAACAAGTTTTAGTTAGAAATTAGTTTAGGTTACTCTTTATTTTTGTGTTGTTTATTATTTGTTACCTCACGGGTTTGCTAGTGTTGTTTTCTCAGGAATCAATGGCAGAGGGACAAGAGCCAAGTAGCACTACCCGAGAGCAGCTGGAAACTTTGTTAGATAAGATTGAAGAGAAAGTGCATGTAGCAACATCCTCAATGCTATATAACAGATCTGGGAAGGAAATAATCAAGGGATTTGAGGTGAACCTGAAAGGAACTGAACCGGCAATTGTGGTGCCACAAATTCAGGCCCAGAGCTTCTGCCTAAAGCTGAGCACCATCCAATTTGCTCAGGAATAGTGCACCTTTGCTGGTACATATGAGGAAGACCCACATGAATTCATTGGGAGATTTTAGAGCCATTGTGGGCTAATTCGCTATAGTAGGGTCACTTCTGAAGCAATTAAGTTGATGTTCTTCCTTCATTGTCTCAAGGGCCATCCAGCTCAATCAAGACGTGGGAAGAATGCCCCTACTTTTTTATGGGTAAATTTTTCCCCATCTCACGCATGATTCAGTTGCAGAACGAGATATGGTCATTCAAGCAGAAGCAGCATGAATCTAAGGTCAAAGCAGGAGAGCGTCTCAACTGCTTGCTATGAAAATGCCCCAACAATGGAATTGCCAAAGCCCAGGTCATCCAAATATTTTATGATGCACTTGGAAATCTTCACAAAGACAAGATCGACAGAGAAGCTGGGGGCAATTTCTTGTTCAAATGCGATGAGGAGGGTGCATATGAGCTGATGAGACGAGTGGTTGAGCAAGAGGAGACCTTGGATTATGAGTACCAGCAACATGAACTGATGGAGCCTAGCTCAATGGATTATGGCACCTTTCAGGTGAATGTGGTGGAGGCAGTGCATGAAGCAAATGTTGCAGAGTTACGTTAGCAACAACAAGAATTATCTTCAGAGTTGGCTGAGCTGAGAGGAGTGATGAAAGTGATGGGTCGGCACGTGATGACCATGATTTCCGAGAGCACTACTTCTGCAGCAGCACTCCGAGAAGCTCTAGCATAAGTTAAGGATCTTAAGCAGCAACTCGAACACAGAGCACTGGAACACACTGTTATCGCATCTGAGGGACATCTTCAGGCCATCACCACTCGTAGTGGTACAAAAATCAAAGACCTTCCATACCCCAGTCATGCCAAAGTTTTAGAGTCAAAGGCTAAGGAGCATGAGGTTTTCGATTCTATGAAGACCCCTTTCATGGTCCCCCAATCAAAGGTAATGACTCAGCAGGACGAGGAAGATTCCACCGAGGTATTAATTTTATCTCCTCCTTCTTCTTCAGATCTTCCGTACCCATTGCATAGTAGGAAGAAGAAAGATGATTCTGAGGAATACAGGCGTTTTCTGAACATATTTTCTAAATTGCATATTAATATTCCATTGATTGAGGCACTTCAAAAGATGCCTAAGTATTCTCGGTTTAATAAGGATGCAGTCCTTGGAAAGAAAGCGGTGGATGAATTTCAGATAGTGAATTTAAATGAACGTGTTAGTTCATGTGTTTTGCATGGGCTACCTAATAAGAGGAAGGGTCCAGATAGTTTTTTCATTGAAGCTACATTGGGTGATGCCTACACTGGAAGAGCTCTCTGTGATCTGGGAGCAAGTGTGAATTTGATGCCATTGTCGGTATTCAAAAAGCTAAGTGTGGGGGAGCCTCCAAAAACCTGGATCACTCTCCTATTTTCAGACAAATCATCCAAGAGAGCCTGTGGGATGATACAAGATGTACTTGTGAGGGTTGGAAACCTGATCATGCTAACTGATTTTGTCATATTGGACATGCCACTTGGTGATGTGCCTATAATTCTGGGAAGGCCATTCCTATCGACTGGGCGTACCCTCATTGATGTAGAGAATGGAGAGCTTATTATGAGGGTACATGAGGACATGGAGACTTTTCGGGTCTTCAAACCAACACCTCATTACTCGTGGGAGCATAAGCCAGGGGTTCCATTTGCTGTAGAAACGAAGCGACAACTTCCTTATTTATCGCAAGGGGATCAACCTGACTACTGGGAAATGAATAATCTATAATTTGCAAGAACATGAAGCAGTGCTTGAAATTCAACATAGGAAAGCTAAGCAGGAAGGGGCACAATGTGCCAGACCACCCTCGTGAAGTGGCAGAGGTAACTGGGTCGGGCCGTCGACCTTAAATTACAAAAGCTTCTTGGGAGGCAACCCAATGTAGAGTAGGAATTTCATTATCTGTTTTAGTTTATGTTATTTTAGTCCTTCATATTTGATAGTGAGAGATGTGAGAGAGAGCGGTTTAATATTTCCTATGAGTGTGCAGGACACAGGTACCGAAGACCCTTCGGATTCCCCTTCTTGATGCACGTGCACTACATTGCACGCAAAACGAGGCACAGCGAGCAATTTTATAATGGGAGCTTGAAAGAGGCTACTCAAGGTCGAGGAGTAGCTTTGCATTAATTGAGTATATTTGCAGCTAGTTGTGGACAGAATTTGCACGCATCGGAATCCAAAGAGGGATGTAAGAAAACACAAGTTTAAAGGGGCACGATTCTTGCTCTAGAGAGCAATTTTGGATATGATATGAAAAATTTCCCGGAATTTTGGAACTTTAAAGTGAACATTGGATTCTACATTTAATGACGACTCCGTGAGCGCGAGAATCGAAGAAATCGGACACCGGATGAAGAAACTAGAGCAAAAACAAAAGCCGGTAAGTCCCAGGGCATTTCGGGCCGAAATACCCTTGATTTCAGGCCGAAATGAAAAGATGGATCTGTTTTGAGAATTCCAAATCATTTCGGGCCGAAATGCTTTTGATTTCGGGCCGAAATGCTCTGGAAGCCTCATTAATTGGGCGCATTTTGGGTATTCGGGGGGCTACTATTTAAAGACAAAAACCGGATTTCTCACACTCCCAACCCCAAATTCGGATCAAAACACTCTTCTTTATATTCTTCTCTCAAACTGTTAAGAACACTCCACACAAAACCTTAAACATCCCCAAATCCAAAACTTTTTGGTGGGTTTTGCTCCTTGCAAGCTCGTCATCAACGTTAAGTCTTGGCTTTTTGATAGATAGTGCACGGTTTGAGTGTGGGGAAAACAAAGAGGAAGAGCTCCAAGAAAAAAAAAATTCTGATTCGCATACTTGGAATAGGATTTGGCCTTAGCTCCAGAAGAGACTTGTGACGGGGACACCGAGGAGCTTAAGGAGGTACTCTTGCCTTCACTTGCTCGTGTTTTCAAAAAATTTGGTACAATTTCTCTCTCTCGCTTTAAAATTCTTATCTAGTCACTCTAGGCAAAGTGCCTAGCAACACTTGCAATTTCGCTATTAAATCCTTACACTTAGAGATCATGTTCTTTGGGGGGACACTCTAAATTCATTGAGGACAATGATTACCTCAGTGTGGGGGGGGGAGGGTTACATATATCTTTTCTTGCCTAAACTTGCATAAACCATGTTACATATAGATTAGTGAGTCAGTTACACGTAGGTGTCAGAGTTAGGATTGCATGTGCACGTTTATTTATTGCATTGTATATATTGTTGTTGCACGTTTATTTATTGAGTCCACCTATTCGTATTTGTTTGTTAATCGAGTTAGCCCAAGCATATAGAGTTAGGAAAATAAAATAAAATTAAAAAAAATGCAAAAATCCTAAAAATTGAAAAATTTGAAATTTTTGAGAAAAGGCAATTGAAGAGAGTGAACCTGGTGAGGGCTCAATGATAGAAATTCCTTATGAGTAGGAAAATATGAGGTGAGGTAGACGCGAGGATCTGGAGTAGGAAGGCTATAGGGCTAATGCACTCGAGAATTGTGAGTAGCTGTCTCTCATACTAGTCATCCTACTAGCGCTACACCACCGTCACTTAGGTTGTCGTCAACCCTCCTCGTAGTGGCAACGGAACAGCTATGCGAGTGATTTTTATGGGGACATCATGTCCCGTCTCCATCGCCTAGGTCCACTAGTTACCCCAATTTGATCCATTTAACCCTTTTATTCACAACCTCTAGCCTAGGAGGCCATTCCTTGTGACTTCCATCACTAGTTAGAATGGTCCCTTCCTATGCGTCATGATAGAGTGAGTTGAGTTAGGGATGTTTGTTGCGGGTAAGCTGATATTACACATCTTGAGTGGATACTCTTACATGTCATCTTTTGAGGGGATGTGAGGGTGAGTTAGAGATGGTAGCACACTTCGGTGTGGCGGTGAGTCGTGTCCTTACACCACGACCACAGGTGGAGTGCCATAGTGCGTGACATTCTTTCCGCACGTTATGTGGTGGGGTTGGTTGATCTTATAGGAGGACGTGCTTGTGCTTCATTTACATTCTCTATATCTTAGGTGATGAGGAGGATTGGTTGGAAATAGCACATTTTTACGAGTTTGTGATATGCTTTACATTAAGTGTTGAGGTGTCAACATATATTTGATTACATCATTGATTTTACACATTCCACCCCCCACGTATCTATTTTGTTGTTTGATCTTCTCGGTTGTTACTATCGTATTGGTGGCTCCATGTGCTTACTTGCATGGAAATGAAATTGAAAAAAAAGAAGAAGAGAAAAGCAGAAGTTGAAAGTGAAATGGAATAAGGAGCCGGAATTGAACTTCATGAAGAACCAGGGAGATTAGCTATGGATCTTGAGCACTTCTTCACATTTGTGGTTGCGAGAACGGCGTTGCACCAATATTTAGGGAATGAGAGATGGAGTAGTGAGATGCGGTGGGGTTCCTTTTATTTTAGTGAGGGAGTGTGAGAATCAGGTTTTCTGAGTTATATCATGATGTCTAGGACTACGCTTCTAAATATCCTATCCTACCCGTCCTAAGCTGTCAACAGTTGAAACCTGTGGATAAATAGCTCGGATAGTAGGTGCTAGGAATACGTTTGATGAGTGTGCGGAAACAACTTATTGAGTGTTCATGCCCATTCTGTCTGACGAAACTGGCCTCAAGTTCTACCGATCACTGAAGTAATAGAATAGTCTAGGGGATGTGAGAGCCTTATGACATGCCGGTTTGTTCATCGAGATTGCCCAATCTCTAAATAAAAAGAAAAACATATGTTCTTTACCTGCCGGCATTGTTTATAATCGAGTTGCATTTTTCAAAGTCATGTAGATTGCATAGTCTAGTGTTTGTTTTGTTGTGTCTACGACAAAGTAAAGATATATGTGAATCTTAGAAGCAAGTGTTGCTCGGGACAAGCAAAAGGTAAGTGTGGGGGTATTTGATAACTCTCATTTATGAGTTATTATAATCATTTCTTATCACTTGCATTAGGCTTATTTCACATGATTTATATGGTATATGTGCACAAATATGTGAAATTGATGATTTACAAGCCTAAGAGTGAAAAGTATAGTTTCTGGCTTATTCAAACATATTTTCACTCATATTTGCAAAGACAATTGCACGAGTTGTTTAGTGTTGTGTAAATAAGGTAAAATAGGTGCTATGGAGCTTATGAGAGGCTTGGATATGCTTGTAATGGAGGTATATGAAGAGGAGAAAAGAAGATGCAAAAAGGAAGCAAAGTTGTGAAAGTCACTCAAGACCAGCCTTCACTATTTTCAATGCTGAGGAATATCTACAATTAATTTTGGAGAAAGTCTTGTGCCATTGGAAAGTAGACATCCATAGTTTTCCAACTATATATGGTAGGCCCAAATACAAGTCCGTATGAGGGAGAAATGGCCTGCGCAAGATTAGCTTACAATTCTGTCTGGGATATATAATTTGGAGGGGCTGAAAAGCAATTTCGGCCAAGTTACATTCAAACTCGCCCCCAGCTGGTGAAAAACGTGATAGAAAACCTAGAGAGAGGCCAATCACGCACGGGACACCATTGGAGAGCAGCTTGGAGCTTGGGGATTGCACGAATTCGTCTACTCTGCGGCGATTTCACCGTTTGATCACTTCTTCTCCTTCTCTTTCATTATCTATGGAGAAACTATTGTATCTTTAATCTATTATGAGTAGCTAGATTATTTTCTAGGCTCTATCGAGAGCCTAGGGTTATCATTAGACATCTTTTCCGGATTATAGAGATTGATACATGTTTTGGATTCATGGTTGTGACAATTCTTCAAGTCTTTTGGTGTATTGTTGAACTAGGGTTATTGACACACCCGAATTATGAGATGAATTGCCATTAGAGAATTATTTTTCTTTATGATTATAATATCTTACTTAATGTTTAATTCAGTTTAGTTATTGTTCATGTTATATGCTTAATACTTAGCAACAATGGAGTAGCTACCCGGAATTGCTAGTACTTGGGTGGAGTGCTCGACGGAGACTTAGCCTAGGGTGATAGAGAACATGAAAACAATTTTAAATCAATGAGACTGAGAGATGATTTGAATAGGATTGGCCATTTGTTAGACGACAGTGGACCGACAGAACCTGTAGTAGACCATGACGTAGGACTGCGTGAGATCGAGAGAAGATCGTAGTGACTAGTTACCTGGCATAACCGAGTTAGGATTAGCGTGTTTTAATAAAATATCCAGAATTGTCTAACAACCCTAGGTAATCCATAGATCGCTTAGTCCCTCTCCATAATTGATTAAATCGTGTTTAATTATAAAATCCAAAAAGATTGTTATTTCAATACAGCCACTTGTTTGGGGATGGCAAACTCTTAAACCAACAAACATTCCTCCCACTTAATTTAACTTTAAATTAAGCTTTTAACTAAATAATCTCGTGATTGTCCTCATGGAATGGACAACTCGGGGTTGAAATACCACCCTATATTACTTGACCGTGCCCTTGCGCATACACGTAAGAAATCCTGTCATGTATCAAGAACTCAAAGCCTTGATGGTCCATACACTTGGACACCCAGAAAGAAGTTCAAATATATCTCAGATCATCCTGCAGAGAATATTATTTCAGATCCAAGTACTTGAACTCATACAAGAGGTCAATTGAGAAACATGTGTGCATTCAGTTCTTTTGTATCACTCATTGAGCCCAAGGTCAATTGGGGTGAAAAGAAGCACTAGAAGATGCGGATTGGATTATTGCAATGCATAATGAGTTGAATGAGTTTGAAAGGAACAAGGTCTGTAATTTGGTTCCTAGAAGGATTAATCAGTGATTGGAACAAGATGGGTGTTCATAAATAAGGTTGTGAGAAACAAAGCAAGAATGGTTGCACAGGGATACAATCAAGAGGAAGGTATTGACTATGAGGAAACATTTTCCCACGTTGCAAGGTTAGTGATAGCACCTTTTAGGAGCTATATATTACCTCCATTTTACCACATTATCACGAGTCGATTTGAGCTTAATTGTAGAGAATAGGAGCTATATGAGTGATTTGAGCTTAATCAGTTCAAAGCTTTGATGGGTGTGATGAATGGTAAGCTGGATGTAGTCATCAAAGGTTTGAATCTGGAGAAGATCTTCTGCTACTAGTCATGACACTAGTGTTGATTCAGATGAGAGGCTAGGAGATTTCTTGAAAAAGAAGAAGAAGCCTATTCCAGTTGTGCTCACATCAAAGGATCTATATGAGCAAAGTCAAGGACAAGAAAGTGGATTCAGCTATAGAGGGAGATTTTGTGCAAGTCAAGGACAAGAAAGTGGATGAAATCATTGATGAAGTTGTTGCTGAAGTGGATGCTGAAAAGGAAGAGCATCATTCTGCAGATGAAGCTGAAAGTGATAAAGATGTTGGAGAAGGCTCAGAGAAAGTCCAAGCATCAAAGAATAAGTGAAGACTTGTGAAATACAAAGCCTTGATCTTTTCTTTCTTTCTTTTCTTCTCTTCTTTCTGATCTCAAGGCCTTGGCATTCAGTAGGAATTGTGTTCTTTTAAAAATAAATTTTTCTTTTTCAGACTCTGAGTAATGATCCAACATTTCTTCACATTTACTTGATGAAAGTCAAAAGGGGGGGGGGAAGGTTATATGTGATTTTATGTGATTTTGTTTTATGTGATTTTTTTCTATGATTTTTGTTCTGTTCTGCATTTTATTTTAAGGTTTAATGAGATTTTGTGTTCATAATCAAGTTGAATATGTGATATGCTTATATGTATTATTTGTTCAGATTCTGCAAATTCTGGTCTCTAATTCTTACAAAAAGTTGCAGGGATATTTACACATGATTATGGGTTTTGTCTTTCATCAAGGGGGAGATTGTTGATTCAAGACCTCTAAGTGTGTTTTCGGAAGTAATCATTTAGAGTGATGAAATACAAAGTATCTCAAAGTCATCAAGGCTCCAAGGCCTTGAGATATTGATCAAAGCCTCAAAGCTTTGACAACTTTTTTCCTATGAACTTTGATCTGACAGTCTTGTGCTGCAGGTGTTTAATCTTATGCTTAAGATTAGATACTTGTTGCAAATATTATAGTTATCTATTTTTCATATGTCTAACATATTGCAGATATCAGAATTAGATTGAATCAAAGAATCAGGTTAATAGTTTATTTATTTGATTCAGTTTTATTCATAAACTGAATGTCCAAATAGACTTAGTGCTGTTATATATTTGGATTTTGTTTGTTGCTATGCTTAATGTTGTTGTAGGTTTTTCAAACGTGCAATCTTATCACAACAAACTCCAACGAATATCTACTCAAAGCTGTTGAGAAATGCAGTTAAACAGGATGAGGATTTGAAGGAACAGAGATCCTAAAATCTCTCATTCATTTGCTGGAAGTAGATAAGAGACTGGTTTGAATTTGAAAGACAAGAGAAGCTTACAGAGAATAGAAATCAAATGAAAAGAAGGAGAGATACATTCGTGGAAGATCAGACCATCAATCCTAACAACTTCAAGCTTCAATCCAGTGCTTTCAGAAGATCATTCATTCCAGTTTTCCTGAAGAACACATCGTGGCTTTGTCGCCTGATTTTTTCTACTGTGTTCTTCTATATTGTACCTTAATCTGCTTATCTTCTGTATATCTTATACCTCACAAAACCTAGTGGTTAGTTGTTCAAGTGAACAACAAGAAGTTCTTGTTAGCTCAACAGTTAGTAGCTGATACTAGATAGGTTTGGAACCACAAGCTGTATAGGTGTAAGGGAGTTCACTTAGGCTTGAAGATCAAGGTCTGTTTCTATTGGGAATTGTATTCAGAAAGCCATATTTATGGTTGAATTAATAATTCTTAATAGATAACTGTTTGCATCTTAATTTAGCAAGCACGTGAGTATGCAAACGCTATTTATTATTTGCCATATAAATATGCATTATAAAGTCTAATGTTCCATACCTAAGACAACATGCAGACGAGTTCGGGCATGCGCGAGATTGATTGTCAGTTATTTATGGAATATAAGTAAGGGTTCACAGTCTAGATGATTTTGGACAAACCATCGGAACGACTGTAGTGTAACATTATACTGACACATCTCGGTTAAGGAAACGATATAGTTTCAACTTGTTACGCCAGCATACTTTCTGTATGTTGAACAGGACCGCCATATGAAATATAATTATCTCGGACTGACCGAAGTGAGATAATAAAATATTTCATTGTTATTGGTAATATTGGAAACTCTTAATCTATGATTGTTTATGTGGACAAAATCTTGATTAATTATTATTTTGATATACTGAGTGAGATTCAAATGCGAGTCAACAATCCTGGTATATTGGATAATGATTGTTATGATTTGGTGAAAGCTAAATGAATCATGGAATCCACGTCTCGTATGAGAATGATGTACCCTCCTGGGAGCTCACTAGGTTTTGTTATGTCAAGTCTGGCCAGCTGGTTATTTGTAACCAGACATAACAAATAAGGGTTCAGCGGTATAGATCAGGGAATACATAAGATGTTGATGAGATCGAAATTGTCAGTAAGAGTAGATCAGCATTAACGGGTATCTGTAATCTTAACGTGGGGAGTTGTCTGATATTAATAACAGGAGCTCATACATAATGATGAGAATAAATGTCGGAGTTCAATTATAGTTTTATGTTAAAGTAAACTATAATTAATAATTAGTTTTGAATTTAATTCGGGTTGAATTATGAGTTCAAATATATTATTGGGAGCCGATTCATTTATTTTCTCCAGAGGTCCCCGACGTAGTCCAACATAAGCGTGATCATGTGACTCACAAGTGTTTTTGAGTCTCAAGTGTGTGGAATGTAAATTGAGATTATGTTTGGTATTTTATCGTTGATGGGTATTACTACAAACCATATGATTAGGACTTAATTGCAAGCTACACCAAAATTTGTAGGGAGGGACTTGCTTTGTAAAGTTTTCCTACAAGGGACTTGTGTGCAATTATGGGTATTCCTAATATTAGGGTTAGTAATATGTCTCTATAAATAGTACACCATAGTTCTTAAGTGATGATGATTTGTATATACATCTTTTCCACGCAAGAGAGAAAAACCCAGATGTGCATCCATGAACTTTTCATGTTCGAATCACCATTGAACTTGAATCGGAGCTTGGATCATACGTCGGAAGGCTTCCGGACATACCAGATTCCGTTTTTGGGTGTTTAGGCCTAGATAACAATCTCGGATTGCTTTTGATAAAACACGAAAGTTGTAGATCTCGAACGAAGAGACAGGAGGAAACGGCGCGTTGATCGGAGTTGTAGAACTCCAGATATCGCTGGTCAAAGTTTCTGGTCTGCGGTTGATTTTCAGCAAGATCTGAATTTGGTTTTTGGAGCTTAACCAGATCTACAGATGTCGGATGAAGACGAGCTATATATGAAAATCGTGTATCTCGACGAGACGGACGCAATGGCATAGGTCCC
Organism: Linanthus parryae; assembly: GCA_023055425.1. NCBI lineage: Eukaryota > Viridiplantae > Streptophyta > Magnoliopsida > Ericales > Polemoniaceae > Linanthus > Linanthus parryae. Next base: position 66,817,357 of record JALGPY010000007.1, on the reverse strand, counting down.
GGTGTCAGATTCAGAACATAGCTTCGAAAGTGGCTGGTCAAAGTCTCGGGATTCGTGTCGTCCCAGTCTGGATGGACTGTGGTAAGTTTATTCCCCAAGCTAACTTACCACAGTAATTTTTTTGAATGCCTATGATTAATTCTCTGCATAAATCACGTGGTCCGGGACAAATCTCATCGAATTTTCCCTTTAAGTGGTATCAGAGCCAACGTTGATTTTATGCTTAGATTAATCAAACCATGTTGTCCAATTAAAATACGGTAATTGTGTGAATGGACTGCATTGTGCTAACGCTGTTTTGCAGATTCACTATTATTATGGCCATATTAAAATTTTATTTTATGTTTGTGGTTGTTGTTTTATTGCGATGTTTTTTGCACTATTTTGGGTTGTAATTAATTGTAAACTCTCCGGTTTGTGGAGAATAGTAAATTAATTAGTAGCTTGTTTTTCAATTTTATGTAGTCTAGATCCATGTAGTAGGATAGGACTATGTAATAGAAATTGAAGGAACATGTTGGATCCAAAAAGATCGGACGAAGATGATGGAGCATTCAAGTATTGGAAGCGACTATCGTGACGATGAAGACATGGCCATAATAACAGTTTATGTGTTGTTTTTGTTATTATGGGGTGGATGTTTTATTATGTTGGGTTGATTGGTTTGTTATTTTTAATAGTCACTAATCAAGATATCACGGACAACATGGATATTAAAACGGTTGTATGCATGTCTATATCAATCTGATTGTGTTTGTATTTAATTTTATTAATGAAAAATTATTCGCTCATTTGAGATTAAAATTGGTCACAAAATAATTGTTTGTTTAAACTAGATATTATTTTGAAAATTTTGGTCAAGTCAAAGAAGGAGCATATTTTTCAAAATTAATAAAATAAGTATTTCAAACAAAAACATTAAGTGGATAAAGGGTTTTCTTTGGCAAAGTAATGAAGCCCGAGGCCTCCATTACTGATTTGGAAATAATGTAATTGATATGAGTGCCACATCGGTACCATGGTTAATTACAGATTGTTTGGCAAATATCCTTACAAGGATAGTTGTTGAATCTAGTTTTGTTGGACAAGTCTCCCCATCGGAGCTGTTCTTTAAAACTAAGAGATTTAGTTCAGCACGAAGTAATGGTTGAATCACTTAACAATAAAGTTGGTAATATCCTCCCATCAAGTTCTTGTTACTAATTTTGTTGGGCCTAAGAATCGGCTATTTGGTTTTATTGGACAGGTAAATTTCCAGATAATAAATCTAAAGTGACGTTGTCTGTTTGATTTATTTCAAAGTCGAGTGGCCCATCGTCGCAGGCAGTTGAAATGGAAATCGAATTGCCGATGAATTCTATTATTAGTTGAATTCAAAGGTTAGGCATACTCAGGGACATAATTTTTTTTATCCTAATTGTCATATAATTAAAGATGCTAGGTTTTAAACCAGGATGTGATTCTCATATAATATAAATTAACTAGAATTACTATAGTTGAAAGAGAATTTTAAAAGTTGTCTTAACTGCTAAGGAATGCAAGTGTGTGTTGACCAAGTTTTGCACTTAAGAACCTAGTGATGAGGCGGGTGGTGTAAATACCCCGGGCCTATCAAAGGTAGGATAAGGTTGGTGAGATGTCACTGGTTACATCTTGGCATATGTCAAATGTAGTGCAACATCAACATCAACCGGTGTCAAATGCATACGATATGGTGCAAACATGTAAAGATGTTTGGGCATCAATATCGAGTTACAATGTAAGTGGCAATAAGGGCGTTAATGAACACATAGATGAGATAGAGCCACGGCACGCAATCATGTTCTGAGGATATTACATCCTTTCAGTGAACATGTGATTAAGGGATCTCAGATCGATAGTGAAAACTAGGTCGGTCAGATAAAGAGGTCCCATATAATTCTTTTAAGAGTTTTTGAATGAATACAACATTGGTAGGTTGAGTTATTCATTGGAAAAAAAATGCTAATTGAATTATTTGTGGGCAAAAGACTCATCAGGAGTACAACTAGTATATTGGTGAATGAAAATTGGTTCTACTTCTAAACCATCTGGTAGTAGGAAGTAGAAATATATTCATAAATCCAATTAAGGTTGTTGTTTTTATTCCCCAGACGTGATGCTATAAAAGCCGAAAGACAAGATTTTTTTATTTGCTATCAGAAAAGACACTACGAAGAAACAACTTAATAATTTAAGCTAAGGATGAACAACTCACTCGTGTCTACTGCACTATTCGTCAAATCATGTTTAGTTACTCGTTCAGCCATTCCTGGTTTGTAGATACTAGAGAAACTTATCATGTTTGGAATTCCTTATGAGGATTCAGGAAAAGTAGACGAAATGGTAGTGTAGAGATAGACATCATGACAAGAGATGCTCTGAGAGTAGGTACTCTTGCAGTGGGAGAATTTTATGGTAGAACTTTAGTATCGAGAGATTGTCTTATGTGCTAAATTTGAGGTAAGTTTTTTTGCCTAAGTTATTTTAGCATAGTGGTGACAATTGTATATTAAATTACCATAATATTTCCTAATACAAAAAGATTGGTCGAATAACATCACTGATAGAAGAAACATATTTTTTATTGATATGATCGGATCAGTGAAGTAAAGTGTTATTCAACTATTTTGTTATCGTCCTAAGATTATTTATTAGAGACTGTTTGATAATTTTGAATGTAGAGCACTCTAAATTGATCATGACTACATCGATGGAATTGTAGAAAAGGGTAAAATCTTTTCTAGACACTTTCGGGTATGGAGAAGTCATTTCGATAAGTTAGAAGCTAAATTAGAAGTATGTCTCTTGGTTGAATATTAGAAGGATAAGAATGTTACTTATTTATGATCTTAATGATCAGAAGGTTATTGTCGGCACAATACCTGATTCTTGGAAAAGGGAATCATATGAATAAGAAACTGTAACATATAGTTGTTTTAAAGGAGCTTAAGGAAGATGTTCAAGTTGTTAGTTTTGAGATAACACACACACAAGGAGTATAAATTTATGTTGTTTTGAATACACGAGAAACGGGAGATCTTTGTCGTAGTGGGAGAGTTATATGACAACCTCATAGGTTGATCTACTTGGGATAAGCTGAATCCCGGATAAGTTTTAACGCAGTCCTAATACTATGAAGAGACAATGAATGTTGAATATGCAGAGTCATGACATTAGTCTGTAGCATCTGAGATAACATTCATGTAGTATAACTACCTTTTGGACATTGTAGATTTGCAAGATGAGATAAAAAATCATCGATTGCAAATGGACCTACAAGAGAAAGAGAAGATTAGACGGAAAGGTGAAAACCTTAAAGCTAGGCTGATTGTGCCGGTAGCTATATATAGGTCTATTCAGATTCTCGTTCGTATTTGCTGCTCATTTCAGTAATGAGATATGGAAGATGTATGTCAGGATGGATTTCTTCATTGGAATTCTTGATGGATGCATCTACATGATGCGACCAAAAGAGTTAGTTGTGCAAGATAACGTGAAATACAAACTTAAGATGTCAATTGACATGGGGATTAAGCTAGTATTCAGATCTTGCAGCATTCTTTTTGACCAGGCGATCAAATATCATAGTTTGATTTGTGTCATAACGAATCTCGTGTGTAGAAGAGATGCACCGAAAATCGGTAATATTTCTTGAGCTCCATGTTGAGGATGGCTCATTGGAAACAATATTGGATATACATCTTCAGTGAATGTGTAATTATCTAGTAAACGTGATATGTGGGATTTAGGTGAAACCATTCAGATTCTTGGTTTGAGCTATCGCGTGATCGGGAGAATAGAATGATGGTTGTTTCTAAAGTCACATATATCAGTAAGGTTCTTTCATGATTCAAGTATGCAAAGACTCCAAGAGAACGTTATTGCTTATGGCGTGTGGATTTTCTCTGTCTAAGAATCAGTGTTTAGAACACTTGATTAGATGGAGAGGAAAAAGGCAGTTCCTCATGCTTTAGCAGGTGGAGCCTCATGTATTCTATGTATAGTATATGACAGGATAACTATTTTGCTTTTAGCATGGATAATAGTTTTAAGTCACTTACAAGGAAAGAACACTAGTGGACTGTGATAATAGCGTACTCGGGTATCTGAGAAGATTTAGAGTAGATATGCTAGTTTATCACATATAGTCTACACATAGATTCAGACTTCCGATTATGAAATGTTTCTAGATTGTTAGATTATGGCTTTGAGAATAAGTGGGAGATTGTTGGGAATTGTATTCAGAAAGCCATATTTATGGTTGAATTAATAATTCTTAATAGATAACTGTTTGCATCTTAATTTAGCAAGCACGTGAGTATGCAAACGCTATTTATTATTTGCCATATAAATATGCATTATAAAGTCTAATGTTCCATACCTAAGACAACATGCAGACGAGTTCGGGCATGCGCGAGATTGATTGTCAGTTATTTATGGAATATAAGTAAGGGTTCACAGTCTAGATGATTTTGGACAAACCATCGGAACGACTGTAGTGTAACATTATACTCACACATCTCGGTCAAGGAAACGATATAGTTTCAACTTGTTACGCCAGCATACTTTCTGTATGTTGAACAGGACCGCCATATGAAATATAATTATCTCGGACTGACCGAAGTGAGATAATAAAATATTTCATTGTTATTGGTAATATTGGAAACTCTTAATCTATGATTGTTTATGTGGACACAAATCTTGATTAATTATTATTTTGATATACTGAGTGAGATTCAAATGCGAGTCAACAATCCTGGTATATTGGATAATGATTGTTATGATTTGGTGAAAGCTAAATGAATCATAGAATCCACGTCTCGTATGAGAATGATGTACCCTCCTGGGAGCTCACTAGGTTTTGTTATGTCAAGTCTGGCCAGCTGGTTATTTGTAACCAGACATAACAAATAAGGGTTGAACGGTATAGATCAGGGAATACATAAGATGTTGATGAGATCGAAATTGTCAGTAAGAGTAGATCAGCATTAACGGGTATCTGTAATCTTAACGTGGGGAGTTTTCTGATATTAATAACACGAGCTCATACATAATGATGAGAATAAATGTCGGAGTTCAATTATAGTTTTATGGTGGAGTAAACTATAATTAATAATTAGTTTTGAATTTAATTCGGGTTGAATTATGAGTTCAAATATATTATTGGGAGCCGATTCATTTATTTTCTCCAGAGGTCCCCGACGTAGTCCAACATAAGCGTGATCATGTGACTCACAAGTGTTTTTGAGTCTCAAGTGTGTGGAATGTAAATTGAGATTATGTTTGGTATTTTATAGTTGATGGGTATTACTACAAACCACATGATTAGGACTTAATTGCAAGCTACACTAAATTTTGTAGGGAGTGACTTGCTTTGTAAAGTTTTCCTACAAGGGACTTGTGTGCAATTATGGGTATTCCTAATATTAGGGTTAGTAATATGTCTCTATAAATAGTACACCATAGTTCTTAAGTGTTGATGATTTGTATATACATCTATTCCACACAAGAGAGAAAAACCCAGCTGTGCATCCATGAACTTTTCATGTTCTAATCACCATTGAACTTGAATCGGAGCTTGGATCATACGTCGGAAGGCTTCCTGACATACCAGATTCCGTTTTTGGGTGTTTAGGCCTAGATAACAATCTCGGATCACTTTTGATAAAACACGAAAGTTGTAGATCTAAAAAAAACGAAGGGACAGGAAGAAACAGCGCGTTGATCGGAGTTGTAGAACTTAAGATATCGCTGGTCAAAGTTTCTGGTCCGCGGTTGATTTTCAGCAAGATCTGAATTTGGTTTTTGGAGCTTAACCGGAGCTACAGATGTCGGATGAAGACGAGCCATATATTAAAATCGTGTATCTCGACGAGACGGACGCAATGGCATAGGTCCCGGTGTCAGATTCAGAACAGAGCTTCGACAGTGGCTGGTCAAAGTCTCGGGATTCGTGTCGTCCCAGTCCGGATGGACTGTGGTAAGTTTATTCCGCAAGCTAACTTACCACAGTAATTTTTTTGAATGCCTATGATTAATTCTTTGCATAAATCACGTGGTCCGGGACAAATCTCATCGAATTTTCCCTTCAGTTTCTGTGTGAGTAATAAGAAGTGTTTGCCCAATCCTGGTGGGATTAGATCCCTCAGGCAGAGATTAGGTCCATTGGGACTGAACTCTGTAAATTTCTTTGTTTTCTTTACTTTACAGTTTAGCTATTTATTCTTGCAATTTATCTAAATCAAACTAGGGTTTACAAACTACTTTGAACTTGTTCTAGTTCAAGGCCCTGAAGCTTTCTTTTACACTTAAGAAGTTTCTGACTAATCTCACAAAATCTCAAGGCCTTGAGATTTATGTCTTTTACTTGCATCACTTAGTTAAAATCTGTGTTTTAGTAAAAAGTTCCAATACTCTATTCAACCCCCCCCTTCTAGAGTATTTTGATCATGTATTTATACTACATTACAAACTTTCAATTACTACTGGTTTTGGGGTAGTTGATGAGGCTTCACTTCAAAGGATTGGGATAGTCTATACTGCTAAAGGAAAGTGGAAGTATTCAGAGTTGAATGTTAAGGAGCTGAAGGAGAATGAATTCATCAAACCTAGAGCTGCTTCAACCCCTAAAGTGTCTGGTAATCTGGATTTTTCTCGGATTATAGATAGGGTTGAGGTTCTGGAAGATGGTGTGGAGGATTTGAGACAAGGTTTTTTTGACTTGTTCAATGACCTTACTAAGTTCAAAGGTTTGGTGCTCAGCAAACTTGACCTGATCATCAAAGGTTTGGATCTGGAGAAAGTACCTTCTTCCGAAAGCAGAGATATCAGCATTGATTCAGAGGAAGTTCTGGGAGAAGATCTAAAGAAATAGAAGAAGAAGACGAAAGGTATTCCTCTTGTTTTGACATCAAAGGATCTCTTTGAACAATTTGAAGATAAGGCAGATGCTGAGGAAACTGTTGCAAAGAAAGCAGAAAAGGAGGCTGCAGAACTAGACAAGTTGGTTGATGAGGTTGTGGAAAAGATGGGAGATGAATCAGTGGAAGGTCATGGAGAGAAGACTGAGGAACAGGCTGAAGATGCGGAAGTTTCAGAAGAAGAGCAAGAGGAGACTCAGGGCAAACTCAAGGGAAAAGCAAAGTCATCAGGATCTTCAAATCCTTGAACCCATTCTATCTATTCTTTCAACTCTTATCACTCTGAACCGATCCTACATTTCTTCAACTCTTTTGATGAAATTCGAAAAGGGGGAGAAGATTTATGTGTTTTAGTTGATTTATGCTTTAGTAGGTTCTATGTTTTAAGGATGTTTAGTATCTGGATTCATGGTTTGTAATAATTTCTGGATCTGGTATGATGTGCTAATTTGTGTTTAGATAATTTTGTGGTAATTGTTATATTTGATTTTGTGTTATTCAGTTATTCTGTGATTTTTACTTATGATTGTAAGTTGCAGGATATCAGGGCTTAAATAATGTGTTTTGTCTTTCATCAAGGGGGAGATTGATATGTCTGAAGCTCATGAACATTATATTATGAATATACAGGCAGAGAGCTTAGCTCCTTGATGATGAAAGTCAGAAACACAAGAAAAAGAAATTGCTAAGTACCAAAGCTTCTAATCTTTGAGTTACTGTAGCAGTTCCTATATGTTGAATTTTCTAACTATTTTTGTGCAGGTTGTGGATATGATATATATTGATTATGTGAATGCTTTTAAGTAAACTATGTTCTAAGTTTATTATTGCAGGACTAAGTTGGATTGTAAATCCAATGTTCATTCTGGTGAATTAGCAGGCAAAGCTTCAAAGCTTTGAGATATTCTGATTATCCTTTACTGCTTAGTTCATATAGTTATCTCCCCGTATGCAGGTGGATTCTGTGATACTTATAACTTGATGTAAGATGATTATTATCAATTATTGAGTGTTTTTTGTTTGCTACTTGATACATTCATGTGGTTGAATCTATTTGCTAACTCAGAACTGTCAATAGACAATCCTAGCCCAGGGTTTTCATGAACTGCTAGCTGTTGTTTAAAGAAGATCTTATTGCAAGATTGTCTTGGTATTTGTCTGATCTTGTTTGCTGAGTATTTGCAGGTTTGTTAGGCACTCCAACGTCTATAAACATATCAGCAATCCATTCAAATAAAGCTGTTGATTGAAGATTATCAGAAAGGAGATATTTTAGGAATTCTGTTCCTGAATTCGCTCAAGTTAGTTGCAGACTAAGATCAGAAATTTAAATTTGAATTGCAGAGAGTTAGAAGACACAGAGATCGTAATTTTGGAGAGAACAACATACTGGGAAGATCAAGTTAATACAGCTCTTCAAATCATACAGGGATTCAACTCTCCAGAAGACTGAAGATCATTCAATTTCAGAAGAACTCTTCCAGGCTTAAACAGCTTATCTATTCTAAGCTATTCTTCTTGTACTTAATTGTTTATCTATTCTTCATCTCTAAAACCTCACTAAACTTAGTAGTTTGGTTGTTCAAGTTAAAAACAAGATGTTCTTATTGTTTCAACAAGTTGTAGCATGTAACTAGATAGGTTGGGAACCACAAGCTGTATAAGTGTAAGGTAGCTCACTTAGGCTTGAGATCTAGTGCTAAATCTGGGTGATTAATAAGAAATGTACTTTGAATCCTGGAGGGATTAGATCCCTCAGGCAGAGACTAGGTCCAATTGTGACTGAACTCTGTAAATGTTTGTGTATTTGCTATTTACTTTTGCTGCATTTACTTTTAGTTTATATTGGAAGTTTCAAAGCTTTGGAGCTTTCCTAGTCTCAAGGCTTTGGAGCCTCTATACTTTGCTGTTATATCTTAAAGCTTCTTAAATCCTTTTCAAATCTTTGAGATATCAACAGTTTACTCTACTTAAGTTTCAAAAACTTGTGTTTTGGCAAAAGCTAGCATACTCTATTCAACCCCCCCTTCTAGAGTAGTTATATACCTGTTTACCCCTACATTACACAATTTTGGGTGGATCGTTCTAGGTATTGGATTTCTTTAATCTTTGTGTAGGAGGTTCGGTTGGATTAGGCACGTGACATACTACTTGGCTACTTGAGAGGGGGGCATGATTGCAGTCTAGTGTGGGGGTGTCGACAGTTGACGACGGACATAGAGATTGTTCATTAACTACTACAGCCCCATACATGCTTTGACTTGGACGCTTTGTGGCATAATGCGCTTCATGGTGTTAGGGGGAGATGAATTATTATTGGGATACTTATTCATTTCTTTGTTTATTTCCTGCCCCTGACATTATTACTACTGCTTGATCTTGGAGGAGAACCACTCGTATATTTTTAGTTGTATTATCGTTGTTTTACTGAGAGAAAAAAAATATCAAATCAAAAGAAAAGAAAAAAATGAAAGAAAAGAAAGAGAGAAAAAAGGAGATGAATAATGAGAAATAAAGTTGTGCTTATTGGAAATCGAGTGGTGAAAGTTCTTGTTCCTGTTGAAGATTGATTGAGATCGCGTACGCTTGTCTTTGATGGCCACGGGATTGACATGGTACCGGGGATTGAGAGCCGGAGTCGGTGAGATTTGGGTTTTGGATTCCTATCATCATGGTGAGGGTGTGAGATATAGGTTTTGGTGCGCTTATGTGACGCTTTAGGATTTTTTTGTTGTTTCTTCATACAGTTATATCCTTTTTGTCCTTAAGCCTCGTCATTTTTTACCATTAGCGGAATAGGAGCTCAAGCTGTGAATGTGGCTTAGCCTTGGTTAGCCTCTTATTTTTATCAGCACGCATGAAGAGGTAGGTTATTCTTTATAGTAAAGTTAGGCTATCTATAATAACTATGGGTAATTAATTGTTGTCGAATTTAGTTGTGATTCACACCCCTTGCCTAACTTTTTCATTACTTCAGAAACACCGGTCTTATGTGGATTGAAATTGTCTGATCTCCCAAAAAGAATGTAATTTGTGTTTTTATATGGTTAAGTTTGAGTCTAGATTTTCATTTCATCATCTTGCTGCATTAGTTGTGTCGTGAGTCGTGTTAGAGTCGTTTGAGTCTTGTCGGCTAGTAGACAGACATATGCGGTTGATGAGACTTTGCTCGGGACGCGCAAATGGCAAGTGTGAGGGTATTTGATAACTCCTTAATAAGATTTATCTTACGTACACTTTACATTGTCATTTTTGTGCGTTTCGGTGCAAAGTGATGAATTCCGAACTTATTTGAAGAGAAAATGAGATTTCGGATGTTTTTTTAGCTTAAACGTACAATTCGGGCGTTTCTTGAATAGTTTACATATGATTTGCATGATTTTATAACATTTTATCTTCGCGGTAGTTTTCGTGTTGTGATTTACAGGAACATTTCATGAGGAGAGCAAGTGTAGAGAAGAAACGAGCTTCGAAAGTCAAGAGGAAGCAAGAGAAGCAAAGTGGGAGGAGCAAAAGTGACCAATCTTCACTATTTCGAGATAATCTTGAGTTCTAAAATGAATGTTGGAGTGAGATCGGTGGCAATTGAAATTTGACTCGGAGAGCTTTCCAACAGCGGGTCTCGGAGCTAAAAAGGAAGGCGGACGAGAAAGTTATGGCACGGAGAAAGTCAGGAAAAAAAGCTAAGTGTAAACTAGGTCGCAGGACCTAGTAACTAGGTTGCGCGACCTAGATAGAGAATGTAGGGAGTTCAACTAGGTCTCACGACCTACTAAGTAGGTCGCACGACCTAGTACTTGGTTTCCAGTAGGTGGTACAACCTAGTAAGTAGGTCCCACGACCTACTTCGTGCGCAGAATTATTTGGAAACTCTCCGAGGCTTTTCGTAATTAATCCTAAACACGTCAAAACTATTAGGAAACCTGTATAAAGGCCCTAGGACGTGATTTTAGGCAAGGATACGGGACATAAGGCAAGTTTGGGAGGCATGAGAGCTTGGAGCATCATCGTGGAGCTTTTGATTCATCGTTTGCTTTCTTCTCTTCCCTTTTCTCTAGTTTTTGGTTCGTGATCATGAAAATTTGTATCTTGATCATGTGTAATCGTAGCTAAACTCTTAATATCGGGATTTCTCAATGGCAACTAGGGTTCGAAGCCGGTTTTGGAGAATTATGGATTTGATTCATGTTTTATGAACTTAATTGATGATGAATAGTTCTGCTATTTTTAATTCTTGTTCTTAATCCATCTTTGTGTAGTTTGATCACCTATATGAAGATCATAGGTAATTGGTTAGTGAAAGAAACGAATTTCCCAGTGTGTGCAAGGAAATCCTCAAGAGAGATGCAAGTGTATACCTCAAGTAGGGCATCTGAGAGTATGGGCACAGAGATATGTAAGGTGTGAGTAGGGAGAGAGTAAGCAAAGGAACTGTGAGAGAGAGAGACAACTTAATGACGGTAAGGGCTTAGAGGCAGAACTTCAGAACTATAAACCTTTCCATGGAATGCTAAACTTCCTATATATAGTGGGGAAGTGACCGTTGTGGAGGGGGTTAATGCACCATAAATGGCGGCTTAATGGTAGCCCCCGTAATGGCACGTTCGACCATATATATAGGGAAGGTTATGCACCTACCCGCAGATACCAGAGACCGTTATGAGATCGACGCGGGTTTATAAGACGTGGTCATTAAGTCTTTCAAAGCAATTACAAGGGATCGCGCGCGATCTTTGTTGTCGCTCTCGCGCGACGGACCTTACTCTAGCCTCCAAACTACTAAGTCCCTACAACTCCTGTGTGGTTGGAACACGAGGGCCCTGTCTCGCAACTCCCAAGTGGATAAGCATCAGTAGTGGTTGGATGTGCATGGAGCACATATGGGTGTGCTGGATGGTTGCCAAGTCGCTCTGATCCGTCTGTCTGAAAAACACCATCAACATTAGCCCCCTTTTGCGCGAATGTCGCGCGCACGTTTGTGGTGTAGTCGTGTAAAACTAGCAGTCCGTGGTCCCCACGCGGATCCTCGTACTAATTTGAATAAAATTCAAATCCCAAGTCCCCAAGCGTAGCCATGATTTCCTAGGGTTGCTGTAGCGTTGTAGCCTTTAATAGGGTCATTGATTCTTGTGTTTTTTCGAGACATTGTCGACTTAGCTACTAACTGAAGAGTCGCCTTCTCTGGGTTCTATATAAACCCCTTTCTACAGTTGATCATTTACTTTTCACCATTGGCACCCTGTTAAGTTTGTGATTGGGAGAGAATATGCCACCTTCTATGATTTTTTTCTTCACCATTTTACGGCTCGTACCGACTTTAGATCTCTAATTCTGCATGTGTCTTTTGTGCTATAGAAATGGATCCCAAGAGATCCACGAAGGAAACCATTAACTCTCCCAAGCTCTCCAAAGATCGGTGGTGTATACTCTCTTATCAGGGTGGATATGTATTTTCCCATGTCATGCTTGAGGAGACTATCCTCGAAGGCCCTTTGACAGAGGGAACTTTACAACTAGTGCCTGCACCAGAGAGTAATGAGTGAGATGCAACTTTCTTATGCACAATCAGCTTTCTGCTCTATGAGGTTCTCCCCCTTATTCTTCACATCAGCAGCCTCCATTGTTTGAAGTTCATCTGGCATCTCACCATGTCAGGGGCATCAGTAAGAGCCTTGTTTGATCGAGGACATTGATGGTGACGATGGATCAATCGTGTTTATTTCTGTAGCTCGTAGACTCTATTTAGAGTTCTTGAATGTTCGTTTTAGAACGCTTTTGATGTATGGATGATGTTTGCCTATATAAAAGTGCTTTTTGCTTTTCGTTCTTGCTGTACGAAAACTCATGCCTTGCTAGTATCGCGCGTACCTTGTTTTGTCTTATGAGTAGGCCAGCATGTAGTATGATGGTCCTATCTAGACAGATAGGCTTAAAATCGTGTTTGGATGTTATCTAGACAGATAGGCTTTAAATATCATAATGGCGCTATCTAGACAGATAGGCTATAGAAAGAATTTGTGCTGCTATCTAAACAGATAGGCTTTAAATTATGCTTAGCTGCTATCTAAACATATAGACTTTTAAACTGTACTTGGCTGCTCTCTAAACAGATAGGCTTTTGAACTTTACTTGTCTGCTATCTAAACAGATAGGCTTTGGTTCGTACTTGGCTGTTATCTAAACAGATAGGCTTTAAATCACATTTGGATGCTATCTAAACAGATAGGCTTACAATTCGTTACTGAATACAGCAAATTACATTTTAAGAACAATGCTTTTGAGAACAAGCAGCCAAAACATAATTGGGCCGAAGTTGTGAATACAGCAAATTACATTTTGAACAGGTGCTTGATCAGACCTATTATGAAGAAGACCATGTAGGGTTTTGATTCATGGATGCGCAACGGAAACAATAATAAACCATGCAAAACCCTCCAAGTATCACAAGTCAAGAGACATAACGATGGTAAAGGAAGAAATCAATAACACACCTTATGGTTCTCCTTTGATGACTTCAAACGCAAATTGTGTCACGTCTCTACGGTTGATCCACGCCTAGAGGTGAGATCTAGATCTTCCAATCCTTGGTGCTAGCCCGGAAAGAGGAAGTGGAAGAAGAATCACGCAACAATGGAGCACCAAAGTGGGGCGGCTCCTCCTTGTAGGCCGACGGGTAGGGGACGGTCCCAATGGGGGGCTCGACCCTCTTTTGGGACTTGCTCTCTCTCCTTGCTTTGTTCTCTCCCTACTTCTATCATATAGATGTGTGTTGTGTAGAGAGAAAAATAAGCTAGGAGTGTTCTTTATATAGTCCAACAACTCCTTGTCCTACTACATAAAGAACCCATCTCCTAATCCTACTCAAGTTCGGATTAGTCCCTTTTTGCAAAATAGTCATTATCATGTCAATACATGGATTAGTTCTATTTGCAAATTAATCCTAATCATGTCCCTACATGAATTAGGCCACCTTTGGCAAATCCTAATCATGTCTCTACATGGATTAGTCCAACTTGCATTTTAGTCCTACTAAGTTAGCAAGTTGTTGCGATTGATCCTTTTAATTAATTAATCATATTAATTAATTAATTCCCACGTCTAGTTCACCTCTATATGGCGTGTGACCCCATAGTTTATATTTAGTTGGTAGTAACTATTTACTAATATGGAGCGGCCTCTAGCAAGACATCCATTCTAGCCAACAAATTGAATAGTCATCATGACAAACCATGTGCAAGTAATTGTCTCATCCCTTTGTCCCAATATCCGGATTGGACACGAGACGTACAAGTCACACTCGTATATCCAATCCATAGTTTCTCGATCCTGGGAGTAGCCTTATTCGTGCAAATAACATCAATATCCTATATTGATTTATTTGAGTCTGGCCAGACATTTTATAAGCACTATCCCTCGAGTGGCCTAGGATATTTGCTTCCGTTTTGTGGGATGGAAAAATTCTATCTACGTCCACTATGATTTCTAAGCTTGCTTCTTATTGTATCCAGTACACGCCTTTATAGCTACCCAGTTACGGTGTAGCGTTTGACGCTACCAAAATCACAATAATCCACAACTAGAATATCTAGTGACTTCAAGTCTAAGGATGACAATACCATTGCACCACGAGAAGCACTTGTGACTTAACATAACATGTACGTAGCCTTCTCGGAGATGGGTCAGTCCAGTATGCCATTACTCCTAATGCATAACCATGTGTTGGATCATGATATCTCCATATCAATCCTACCCCATACTAGTATATAGATGATTGTCCTATTAATCATTATAATCGACTAGGGATATTTAAGAATATAACTCTTATATTCTAAGGACTTCATTCATGTTAACATATCTCCATATCGATAACATAACGAATCGTAAATCCATAAATGTCACCATTAATTGATTGCCTCTAGGGCACAATTCCAACAGTCTCCCACTTGCACTAGAGTCAATCTCCTGCATCATATGCCTATTGATCTAGCGCGGCCCTCCACGCTTACACTGTGTTGGGGCGAGACATATGCTGGCACCTTGCAAATATTCACATCTCCTCCATCAACAATTTGATTGAGATTGAATATTCTGAGTAAATGGATCTTATGCATTAATTTACTCAGTCCTCTATGTTAGAATCAGTGACTGAATCTTTTCTGGAACCGTTCCAGCTCACAGTCGCTCCCACTAGGGTAAAACTTAAAACTCGACTTATAATCTGTATCTTCTTTGTCAGATTTGAAGTTCGCATCAATGTAACCCCTTACAGTAAACTCTTCCTATCCTCCATTTATCAAAAATTCATCCTTAGTGCTTCTCAAGTACTAAAGGATAATCTTGATAATTTATCCCGTGAATCTCACCCGGATTTGACTGGTATCTTTGTTTCATGCCATATGACACAACTGGCCTAGTACATAACATGGCGTATCTCATGAATCTTATTCATACGGTCCCTTCCCAATCTAATTGGAAAGACAACTAGTCTTCAAAAGACCAATTCCATGTGACATAGGTAGAATCCATATTCTATACATGTTGAACCATTTCAACACCTATGTCAATTTATGTACTATGACTTAAGCCGCACAACTATCTTGATCTATCTCCATAGATCTTTATAAATTGTTTTGCTTAAGTCTATCATTTGAAAATCAATTCGCTAGTCAATATACGCAAGACTGCCAAGTAGGGACATCATTCCCAATGATTAGTATGTCTCCACATACCAGACCAGAAACGTAATTATGCTCCAACTAACCTTCTTGTAAACACAAGTCTCATCTTCAATTTTGATGAAACCAAACTCCTTTGATTGCATCATTAATTTGAAGAATCCAACTCCAAGAAGCTTGACTCAATCTATAGACAGATTGCTACAAGCAAGATATGAATGGATTTAAGCATCACAACTGGGAAAAGATTTCATCATAGTCAACTCGCAAGAAATCCTTATACAACCAATTGACCCTTAAAGGTAATCATATTACCATCCATGTTGGTTTCCTCATAACCCACTTGCACCCTATGGGTCCTACCCTTCAGGTGGTTCCATCAAAGTCTATACTTTGTCGGTATACATGGATTCCATATTGTATCTCATGGCTCCAAGCCATTTATGAGAGTATGGCCACACGTGGCCATTTCATAGGCTGTAGGCTCATCTTGATGAGCAATATATCAGGGGTTATGAGAAATCCTTATTTCTCTAGTCCCTTGACATATCCTATCTGACCTACGAGGTTCTTGTGTTATCTGAGTAGGTTGCTCCACAACACCTTGTGATCCTGCTCATGTTCCATCAAAATGATCAATGTTTTGTTTTGGTTCTTGAACTTCTTCAAGTTCTACTGTCCTCCCACTGTTTCTTTTAGAGACAATCTCTACCTTAGAAACATTGTGGTTCGAGCAACAAACAGTTTGTTCTCGATTGAGTTGTAGAAATAATATCCTTTTCAGGATATCCCACATAACATTTATCCGACTTGGGTCCAAGTTTGTTTGTAAACTCTTTTATATAAACTTCCTAACCCCAAATCTAGGACACTTCCTAGTCCATATCTCATATGGTGTTATTCATAATCTGTTTTTGATGGAACAAGGTTAAGGGCGAAATTTGCTGTAAATAGAACATAGTACCAAAAGTAAACTGGAAGTTCTGTTTGACTCATTATGGACCGAACCGTGTCCTACAAGGTTCGAACTCTCCTCTTAGACATGCCAAACCCATGTGGCGTGCTAGGTGGAGCGAGTTTTGGATCATATCCAATACTCCCATAGATTCTTGTCAAACTCTTAACTCAAGTACTCTCCTCTATGATCCAATCGTAGAGCCCTGATACTTTTGCCAAGCTGGTTCTCTACTTCATTCCTGAATATTTTGAACAATTCAAAGGATTCTGATTTGTTTCTTCATAAGATACACAAATCCATATTTCCCTGATCCCATCAGTAAATATGATGAAGTACTGAAAACCATCTTTAGAATTTGTGCTTAGCGGCCTTCATACATCAATATGTATGATTCCCAAAAGATCATATCTTTGCTTAATAAGTCTTACATGTCTCATATGATTCAATAATCAAATGAGTTCTAGAAATCCATCTTCATGGAGTTTTAGATATGTATGTCTTATTTATGAGGCCTAAACGATAATGGTAAAGATAAGTGAAGTTCATATCATTATATGCAAACCTCTAGGTATTAATGTTATAGATGAAATTATCATGATCATGGATATAGAATCCACTTAGACAAAATTGCATTACAATAATGCATATCATAATAAATGGAACAATATTTGTCCTTTATTATGATAAGGAGCTTTCTTGTCCAATCAAGAAACTATGATAATGGTCCTACTCATAGCTAGGACATGATCGCTTTTGTCTAATTCATGAACGATTTCTTAAAGGTAGAAATAATTCCCTACGACTTATTCAACAACCCTTTGCTTCATAGCCCCACGTGTAGGATTATTTATTCCTTATCCAATTGTCTTCGTCTCTTGAGATCCTCCACATTTCTATAAATATGAGATCATCATCTAGTATCATATACTTATGATGATGAGATAGACACATTGATTTCTATAACAAAATACCTATATTGGAATTCATAATTCCTTGATTACTTACTTCCAGGTACTTTGGGTAGCCTCTCTTCCTCTACACCACCTATGGGACTCCAAGGCAACTTGGTTTTAGCAACAGGCTTGCTTTATACCCATGGGGTCGGCACAAACCATTTTCCCTTACCCATGCTGTTAACCATTAACAGCTTTGCCCATGCCCGTTATGAGTGTTTTGTTCAGTGATTTTTCAATCACATTGAGTAAATCATCTTCAAAACAAAACTGTAATTGCATCCAATGCAATTCTTGGTCCACTTGGGCGAATAACCGTTTATTCTTTATCTATCTCATAGATAATGCCCATCCACTAATGTTTCAATCATATTGAATTAGCTTATTTGCATAATGCAAAGTGGAGCAACACCTCAAACCTTTCATGTCTAGCACGCTCTTTTGATAGAGCTTCTTTCAATGTATGATCATATCATACTTCTCCATGTTTTTCTTCTTGCTTCCAAAGCTCAGAGTTCATGGTAGCTAGCATGATGTAAGTCATAACCAAAGAACCATTCTTTGATATCCCTTCCATTAGGTTTTAGTGTGTTTTGGTAGTTGGTAGGAAGAGAACTTTATGTTCTACGATGTACAACATTTTCTCTTTTATTTGAGAACAATTCTCAATTTTATACCAGTCTAGAAAATAGATAAATTCGCGTTTTTATTTGTTTAATGCCATGGGTATTCAACATAATAGGATTCTTCAAAGTTTGTGACGTTTAACTATATTTAACAAGGATTTAATTTGTTAAACATAGCTCCCACTATTTTACTTCGGATTAATAACCCTCAAGATATTAATACGGAAAATATCCTTATATTTTCTAGTGGGTCAAGATCTATGTTTTATCTCCTTATGAGCTTGCTTTGGCAAGTCACCCATAATTTGACTACTTTAGGTAGGAACAATTCCAATTGCATCTCTTATGCAACTCTTGGTTCAATCGGGAAAATAACTCCTTATTTATCCATTCATATGGATAATCCCAATTGATTGCCTCTTGGTTTCTTAATCATATTAATTGCCTAGTTGTGTTCATTCTCTTACTTAAACAATTGCACACGAGGTGTGCCATCGCATTCCATCATTATGAACCAAGTCGCCCTGCTTTGGCACGCACGAACTCGATAAATAATGATGATCACGAGTGTTTAAATAACGAGAAGGCAAGAACACAATATTTGAATTTGAGGGATTTTAAAATTCAATTTTAATTGTTTTTTTGATCAATATCAACTAATCTATCTATTTGAGTTTGGGCACAACTCCAAATAATAGATCTGGGTTGTCTAATTATCTTATTATCCTAATTGCATGCATCATCCATACACCAACCACAAAATAATAAGACAATAAAGTAAACAACCACAAAACAAAAATTAAACGTGATGTGGATATGACCTTTTCTAGACTAAGATAATTCCAAGCCAATGGAATTATCTGTGAACCCTAAAAGCAAACACATCTCCATGCGTCTTGATCTTTTGGTCCATCCTTCATAGTCATGTGGAATGCTCCATGCTCCATGCTCCATATTTTGTGGCTCCTTTTGGATTTTGGTCTTCTTTTCTTAAATCTTGGCTAACAATCTACTTTATCTAGCACTAGCTAACTTCTATACTAAAAATAAATCTCACAAGTTGAGAAAAAAATGGCACACAGGCCATAAAACCGTAATTAATTATTACAATTAATTGATCAGCTCGCAGGCCGTAAACCAAACCACAAAAATAAACATCCACATCAAACCACATCCTAAGGCCATATCCAATCACAATGCGAATTGCACATAAAAAGTTAAAATCCAAAACGCGCTTGGTCAATTTTAATTGATTTTAGGATTTCTAGGGTTAAAACGGTCCATGGGCCCAACAATCAAATTGTCCGGGCCCAAAATGGTGAACCGCAAGGCCCTAGGGCCGGCCCGGCCCATTACCCACGTGGCTAGGCCGCGGGCTCGGGCCGCCCGTCCCCTAGGGCGGCCAAGTCTTGGGCGGAAAGCAAGAGGGGCGGTCCCCTAGGGGGCCGAACCTCCTTGAGGGAGTTGTTTCGAAAACAACTCCTTTGCTTGGTGCCCAAGTTTGGTTATTTCCTTGTTTTGGAAGAACTCCTTCTTCCCCAAGGATGCCCAAACCCTAGATCTAAGATCCTAAAATTTCTAAAACTCACTAATTCAGGCATCCAATGCAAAAATTAGATCTTGTTATGATAGATTATTGACATATTGCATCTCATGCTTGATTTGTCTTGTTTTACGCTATAAACAACAATTTTAAGGTGTAAAACTATCAAAACGTAAAACATAAACCACGTTTATGCTCTACGACCTCTGGCTCTGATACCACTGTAGGGTTTTGATTCATGGATGCGCAACGGAAACAATAATAAACCATACAAAACCCTCCAAGGATCACAAGTCAAGAGACATAACGATGGTAAAGGAAGAAATCAATAACACACCTTAGGGTTCTCCTTTGATGACTTCAAACGCGAATTGTGTCACGTCTCTACGGTTGATCCACGCCTAGAGGTGAGATCTAGATCTTCCAATCCTTGGTGCTAGCCCGGAAAGAGGAAGAGGAAGAAGAATCACGCAACAATGGAGCACCAAAGTGGGGCGGCTCCTCCTTGTAGGCCGACGGGTAGGGGGCGGTCCCAATGGGGGGTTCGGCCCTCTTTTGGGACTTGTTCTCTCTCCTTGATTTGTTCTCTCCTTACTTCTATCATATGGATGTGTGTTGTGTAGAGATAAAAATAAGCTAGGAGTGTTCTTTATATAGTCCCACAACTCCTTGTCCTACTACATAAAGAACCCCTCTCTTAATCCTACTCAAGTTCGGATTAGTCCTTTTTTGCAAAATAGTCATTATCTTGTCAATACATGGATTAGTTCTATTTGCAAATTAATCCTAATCATGTCCCTACATGAATTAGGCCACCTTTGGGAAATCATAATCATGTCTCTACATGGATTAGTCCAACTTGCATATTAGTCCTACTAAGTTAGCAAGTTGTTGCGATTTGATCCTTTTAATTAATTAATCATATTAATTAATTAATTCCCACGTCTAGTTCACCTGTATATGGCGTGTGACCCCATAGTTTCTATTTAGTTGGTAGTAACTATTTACTAATACGGAGCGGCCTCTAGCAAGACATCCATTCTAGCCAACAAATAGAATAGTCATCATGACAAACCATGTGCAAGTAATTGTCTCATCCCTTTGTCCCAATATCCGGATTGGACACGAGACATACAAGTCACACTCGTATATCCAATCCATAGTTTCTCGATCCTGGGAATAGCCTTATTCGTGCAAATAACATCAATATCCTATATTGATTTATTTGAGTCTGGCCAGACATTTTATAAGCACTATCCCTCGAGTGGCCTAGGATATTTGCTTCCGTTTTGTGGGATGGAAAAATTCTATCTACGTCCACTACGATTTCTAAGCTTGCTTCTTATTGTATCCAGTACACGCCTTTATAGCTACCCAGTTACGGTGTAGCGTTTGACGCTACCAAAATCACAATAATCCACAACTAGAATATCTAGTGACTTCAAGTCTAAGGATGACAATACCATTGCACCACGAGAAGCACTTGTGACTTAACATAACATGTATGTAGCCTTCTCGTAGATGGGTCAATCCAGTATGCCATTACTCCTAATGCATACCCATGTGTTGGATCATGATATCTCCGTATCAATCCGACCCCATACTAGTCTATAGATGATTGTCCTATTAATCATTATAATCGACTAGGGATATTTAAGAATATAACTCTTATATTCTAAGGACTTCATTCATGTTAACATATCTCCATATCGATAACATAATGAATCGTAAATCCATAAATGTCACAATTAATTGATTGCCTCTAGGGAACAATTCCAACAGACCCCCTATGAACTATTCAAAGGGAGAAAGCCAAATATTTCATATTTCAAGCCCTTTGGATGAACATGCTTTGTCCATAACAATGGAAAGTAAAACTTGGGTAAGTTTGATGCCAAAAGTTATGAAGGTATATTTCTTGGATATTCTCTAACTAGCAAAGATTATAGAGTTTATAATAAAAGAACCAAGCTGGTTGAAGAAAGTATTCATGTTATCTTTGATGAAATCTATGATGTTTCTTTGAGTGAATGTTTTGCAGACTTGAATTTGAACAAGCATGAGTCAGAAGAAGAAGCTGAAAACTCACTTGGTTTCAAGAAAGATTCAGAAGGAAGCAGAAGCCATTTTCAAGACCTTGAAAATAGGTCTAAAGTCCTTGAAAATAAAGATCAAATCCTTGACAAGGCTGAACAGAAAGACATGAGTGATCTGTCAACTACTTCAAGACCAGAGAAGCAATATGGAGAACCTGAACCCTGGTCTCCAAGAAAGAGATTCAAATATGTCTCATCTCATGCAGTTGACAACATCATCTCTGATCCAACTACTGGTACACAAACAAGACCACAATTGAAGTATCTTTGTACTTTTAATGCTTTTATCTCTTTTGTAGAACCTAAGATTGTGAAGGAAGCATTATAAGAAGTAGACTGGATTATAGCTATGCAAAGTGAACTCAATGAGTTTGAAAGGAATAAGGTGTGGAACCTAGTTTCTCCACCAACAAACCAGTCTTCCATTGGAACCATATGGGTGTTCAGAAACAAGTTCGATGAAAATGGCAAAGTGATCAGGAACAAAGCAAGGTTAGTTGCTACAACCAAGAAGGAGGTATTGATTATGAGGAAACTTTTTCTCCTGTTGCAAGGTTAGAAGCAATTATAATTTTACTTGCTTTGGCATCTTACAAGAACATGAAACTATTTCAAATGGATGTCAAGTGTGCATTTTTGAATCGTTACTTGCAAGAGGAAGTTTATGTTGCACAACCTCCAGGTTTTGAAAGTGATAATTTTCCAGATCATGTTTATAAACTTGACAAAGCTCTTTATGGTTTGAAACAAGCTTCAAGAGCTTGTATGAAATATTGTCGAAGTTCTTAATTAAAAATGATTTCAAAAGAGGATTGGTAGACAAGACCCTTTTCATAAAGACTCATGAGAAAGATTTACTTGTAGTTCAGATTTATGTTGATGATATTCTTTTTGGAGCTAGTAATGATCTTCTATGCAAAGAATTCTCAAGTCTTATGAGCAGGGAATTTGAAATGAGCCTGATGGGAGATTTGAACTTCTTCCTCGGACTTCAAATAAATCAATTGAAGAAGGGCATCTTTCTGCATCAAAACAAGTATACTAGAGACTTGCAGAACAAGTGAGATATGGTTCAATCCAAAGAAATCAAAACTCCTATGAGTTCCACACTGCCCTTAGACAAGGATGAATCTGGTAAGAGTGTTAATGTAAAAGAGTATAGAGGTATGATTGGATCATTGCTTTACCTTACTGCTAGTAGACCAGATATCATATTCATTGTGTGTATGTGTGCAAGATTTCATGCTGATCCAAAAGAATCACACTTAAGTGATGTGAAGAGAATCTTCAGATATCTCAATGGTACCAAAGACTCAGGGCTTTGGTATCCAAGACATTCTAATTTTTCTTTGCATGGATTTTCAAATGTTGACTTTGCAGGTTATAAAATTGATAGGAAAAGTACTTCAGGAACTTGCTAATTCATTGGATCTTCCTTGATTAGTTGGCACTCTAAGAAACAAAATTCATTTTCTCTATCAACAGCTGAAGCTAAATATATAGCTGTTGGAGTATGTTGCTCAAAAGTCTTATGGATTGCTCAGCAATTGAGAGACCTTGGAATTGATTTCAGAAGTGTACCTATCAAATGTGATAACACAAGTGCAATATCTATACAAAGAATCCAATTCAGCATTCAAGAACCAAGCATATTGATGTCAGACACCATTTCATTAGAGATCCTGCTGAGAAATGTGATATTGTTCTTCAATTTGTTTCTACTAACATGCAACTTGCAGATATCTTCACTAAACCATTGGCAGATGAAAGATTTTCAGCACTCAGATTTGAATTGGGTATGATAAATAAAGATGCATTGGTTTAGGGAGAGCACAAGGTAAGGAAGGTAAGTTATTATGTGTTTTTCAAAGACTTGAACTGATTTTGAAAGCCTTGAAAATCTTTTAAAAGCATTGATTTTACTTGTCTCCGTGCAACAGCATTTCAAGACCTTGAAATTATTTTCAAAGCCTTGAAAATAAGTCTGATAACAGGATAGTCAATAATTCTTGGATCATTTAGTATTGGGTGCTTTCTTTGTAGATATTTGCTCAATATTTCCCCTACATTTTTCAAAATTTGTTTTTAGCCAAATATAGTATTTAAATATTTATTCCCAACAGCCTCAAGGATTTGAATCTTCTCTGATCATTACAAATCTTTTGAGATCAGAGAGATATTACAGTTTCCTTTTTGAACATAAACTCTTTCAGTATTTATCATCTTCTCTTCTCCTTCACTCCATATCAACTCTGTCTCTCTATATTCTTCTCCAAACCCTAATGAGCACAAGAAGTGCCTCTGACAGAATCAAGATGGCTGGAGGTTCAAAGCCTAGTTCACATAAGAGGAGAAAGACAGTTGAGGATGAAGTTCAAACAATGAGTGGGGACTCAAGCTCTAGGACTCCCAGTGCAGAAGCTATTGAAGAACTTCCTCCACCAAAGAAGAAAACTAAGAAGGATGTGACACCATCTTCAGAAAAGAAGAAGAAGACTAAGAAAGAGAAGGCTGCTGCAGAGAAGCAACAGGAAACACAGATCTCAAGTCCAAAGAAATTGAAGAAAAAGAAGGCCTCTCAAGCTGAAAAGGGAAAAGAGAAGGTGAGAGTGGAAGAACCAGAAGACAATTTGGAAAGAGCTTTGCAGATCTACTCCAAAAACTCTGCTCCAAATGAAGCTTGGTTCATCACAAACACTTCTAAAGGTCAGCGTTTGGATGGTTTTGCTTCTAGGCCTATTGCATTCTGTAGCTTGATTAGTATGCATATGTTGCTTAGAATGAATCTGAATTGCATTGCAATGCTAAAGAAAAGCTCTAGGTGGTTCTTGTTAAACCCCCTGAGCTAGTCTATCCAAGACTTACCAGATTCTTCTATCTCAATATGAAGCAAGTTAAGAACTCTCCATACTTAGTAATCAAGACTAGAGTTGCTGGGGTTTATATGGAATTAGATCATGCTGAGTTTGCATTTGTTTTAGGCTGTCCCAAGAGATATGACACACAGAACCATCCTCCTAAAAATGAAGACTTGAAATCAGCCAAAGCAGAATTCTTTTTATCCAACATCCATACCTCATCCAAACAGTTAACACACTCTCTGTTAAATGTTGAAGCCAAAGTATTATTCACTATCTTGATGAGGTGCATCTTTCCAAGGGAACATTCCAAGGAATTGATTGATGAGAGGGTGCTCTACATTATGTATCTGATTATGCATGAAAATGATATTGATCTTGAAAAGCATTTAATGGAACACATGCTTTTCAGCCAAACAGATCAGAGAAAGCATCCTTTACCTTATACAAACTTGCTCACACTTTTCTTTCAACACCTTGATATTCCTACTGCTGGTGAAGAGTCTATCACTTCTAGGTTTGGTTTGCTCAGTGACAAAGCCTTTGAGAAGATTGGAGTAGTGAAGACAAAGACCAAAACTTGGAAGTTGTATTCTGATTTGACAGAAGAAGAGTTGGGTGCTAAGAAGTTTCTTAAGCCCAAGACCATGACTCCTACTTCAAGCCAGACCTCACAGCCTCCAGGTTTTTCATCAATTGTTTTGAGACATGATTATTTAGAGGTGGAAACTAGTGATATCAAATAGAATCAGCATGCCTTTGAGACTGATCTCAGGCAGGTGAAGTTCATGGTTGAGACCATCTTCAGAAGCATGACTGTGTTTGATGTCCTTGAGGATGAAGAAGGTATCAAGAAGGATGAATCTGAAAAGAAATTTCCCAATGAATACTCAAATCAAGAAGAGGCTGCTCAAGACAAGGACAAAGGTAAACCGGTGATAGATATTCAAGCTTCTCAAGAGGGAGATGAAGTAGACAGTTCTGATTCAGATACATTGCTGATAAACCTAAAGAAGAAGAAGAAATCTCCAAAGCCAACAGAACAGACTGAAGGTGAGACTGCTAGGGTGACTAAACAGGCTGCAGAGGGACATGACAATGATGAAGACAGTGAGGAAGAAGAAAGGAGATAAGGATGGAGATGAAGAACCAACCTCATAATCTTGCATATTCTTTCTTCCCCATTCCCTTTTTTTTTAATTTATTTTTCAAAATTTTCTTGACTGATCCAACATCTTCTCATTCTTTTTGATGAAAGTCAAAAAGGGGGAGAAATTCTTAGGTTTTTAAGAATTTAATTATGTTTTTTTAATCGTGTTTAAGTGACCTATCTTTTTGGTCAGTAGGACTATTTGCCACTTATGTGTTTTTCTTCTTAAGTTTATTATGAAATAAGTTGGATCTTTTGGAACTTATGTGTTACTACTATTTGTGATATGTGCTAATCAGTATTTTTTGCAGAAACTAAGACTCAAACAGATTAAGGTTTTGTCTTTCATCAAGGGGGAGAATGTAAGTTCACAAGTTTCATGGACTTGAAATACTAAGTTATTTCAAGGCCTTGAACCAGTTTCAAAGCCTTGAATCAGGTTTCACATGCTTGAAAGCTATTTCAAGGCCTTGAAACAGGATTAAAAGCCTTGAAATATGTTAATCCATCGGTTGACTCAGTTCTGCAGGGAAATTTTATTTCCTAAGTTTGCAGGATTGGTTTCTTAATATGTTTTTGCATGAAAGGAAACTCTGGGAAAAGATGATTCTGTGATCAATCAGACACTCTTGACAGATTCTAAATTTGTTTAAAGACATGATCACAACAATATCTCTGAATATCATGATCAACTATCCGTTGGAGAAGGCTTTTAATAGAGTCAAAGTTGTTTCCTACAAAATAGGAAGGTTGTTGCTGAAAATATCGGAAGATTTGCAGAGCTTCAGATCAGTATAAATGGGACTCATTTTGAAGTAAAAAGCACAACACTCAATGGGAAAAAAGAGAGACATTTTCTGGATTGAAAAAGCATCAAAGAAGTTCATCATTCTCACAATCGATCTCACAGAAGATCACTTCATTCTTCACTGCAGTTTTACACTTCAGTGTTCTTCTGTCTTGTACTTTATTTGTAGATCATTCTTGTGTCACTTCAATCTAATTCTCAAGGATTGTTCAAATTGAACAATAGAGAATTCTTAGTTAATCAGTTAGTTACAGAAGGAACTAGATAGGTTAGTGAGAACCACAAGCTGTAACAGAGTAAGGCATATCTCTGTGCATGAGATCTAGGGCTTATATTTTGATTAATAAGAATTGTGATTGAAAATCCTGCAGGGAGAAGATCCCTGAGGTAGAGACATAGGTCAAAGTGGATTGAACTCTATAAATTATGTGTCTATTGCATTTACAGTTTATCTTGCATACTTAGCTTTTTACAACATTCAAACTAGTTTGTTTTCAAGGGTTTGAAACTCTTTTCAAGTCCTTGAAAAAGACTTTTCTGTTTCTTTACTTAAATTGTATCTCTTCCAAAAGTCTTGAAACTGTTTTCAAGGCATTGAACTTTATTTCTCTTCACTTAAACTTTCATCTTTGCAAGTTTTACAAAAAGTTGGCATACTCTTTTCAACCCCCCCCCCCCCCTCTAGAGTATTGATTCTACTTTTCTACCTACTTACTCCCCTTTCAATAGGCTCGCGAGACTTTCTCCTTGTACTTAGTGTTTTTTCGCGCCTCTCATCGAACAGAATCAGATCATGGTCAGGCTCGTTTTCAAACAAGGCACTGAAGGCAGAGTTTATCTTAACCTGAGCAGGGACCACTGCTCTAGCTCCATAGCAAAGTAGAAATGGAGAAGTCCAAGTAGGATTCCTTGGTGATGTGCAATACGCCCAGAGCGCTGTACCCAGAGAATTTGACGACTTTTTGTGATCGTCCGCGACCATTTTACTTAGAATTCTGAGCAACGTCTTGTTTGTTGATTCAGCTTGGCCATTCAGCTTGGCCATTTCCTTTTGGATAGTAAGGCGTGGAGCAAAACTGCCTTATAATGTATTCCATTAGCTTCGCGGCTACCTGTAGATTTATGAAGGGAGTCCCGTTGTCGGACAGGACAGTTTTTGGAATCCCAAAGCGGTGAATAATGTTCTCCCGTATGAATTTGACCGCAGCCGATGCATTCGCTGTCTTGAGTGGGATTGCCGCAACCCATTTGCTGAATTGCTCCATTCCAGTAAGAATGAACTGATTCCCATGCGAAGGGGGTCGGATTGGACCAATGAAATCCAAGGACCATGTGCTGAATGGCCAAGGAGTTCACAACGCATGCAAGTCAACAACCAGGGAGTGGACTAAATTACCGTGAAATTGGCATTGCTGGCATCACCTGACCATCGTGCGACAATCAGCTTCCATGGTTGGCCAGAAGTAACCAACAGTTAAGAGTTGTCTTCATAACTTCGCGCCCCCTTGGTGCTCCACTTGGTGGGACATTTCCATGACCTCCTTGATTTCTTCACCATTTAGGCACCTAAGTAAGTTCTCATTGTTTCCTTTCCGCCGAAGCAAGTTCTCTTGTAGTACGTATCGAGCCGCCTTTATCCTAAGCTTATCAGCTTCCTTCCTGTCGCTCGGCAAAGCTCTTTCTTGCAAATAATTGATTATAGGTTTTTGCCAATCCTCATCAATTGCGGCGACCTCTATAGAGTCTTTTATCAGCGCGCACCTTTCGCAAAGTACGCCATCTGAGGCCAGTGGATTCCATATCTCTGCGCCTTTCTGTAGATGGAAATTTCGTTTTCCCCACAAGAATACTAATGGATTTTCTCCAAGATTGCTCGACCTTCCTCCTCCCTCACACATCGCAAAAGAATTCCCCCAGGGACCTTGTATTACGGCAGACTATCTTGTATGCATGACCCTTTTGTGGAAACCCAGCTTTCCTTGCTCGCTTTTCAGCTATCACGTGCATAATGGTCTTTCTCCAATCTGCTTCTTCAGACTCCTCTTAGCAAAGGTCTTTTATCAAAGATGGGGTTGTCTTGACCTCAATAAATTTTTTTTTTGGGCATTTGTCAGAGTTGATCTTTGACCCCAAGTTTGCCAGTGCATCCGCATGTCGATTATCAGATCAGGGAGTGTGTTCATACTTGATAGAATCGAACTTCTAGACTAGATTTTTCTCTATTGATCTGTATTTTAGCAAATTAATCGCCTTCAATGAGTACTCCCCTGAATCTTTCTTTACCATTAGCTTAGAATCCCCCATGATAATGAGATTCTGTACCTCCAAGGCCTTGGCTGCAAGCAATCCTGCGATCAGAGCTTCGTACTCAGCTTCATTTTTGGTCACCGCTAATTCTAACTTGGTTGAAATTTGAATGACCTCCTGATCACGTTTATTCAGTACAACTCAAATTCCACCTCCCGACCTTGTTGAGGATACATCAAAATGCAACTACCAATAACGATGGATGATCGTGTATATCTCGGGCCCTTCGAGTTCTTCCTCTACTAAGGGCTCACTATTTTCATCCAGGAACTGGGCTTGCAAGTCTGCCAGTGCTTGGGATTTGATGGCCTTTGGTCGCGCACATACTATGTCGTACTGGGAAATGGTCACATACCATTTTTCCATTCTTCCACAAGGAGGAGAGTTTCCCAACAGATAACGTATAGGAACGTTCTTGGTTACAATAACAACTTTGTGGGAAGCGAAATAGTGATTTAACTTTTCAATTGGGAAAATAAAGGTATACAATGGCGCTCGATGTTTGTGTACCTGGATTCCGCAGACTGGATCATACGAGAGATGTAGTACACTGTCCTTTCTTGTTCCTCAAACTCCTGAGCCAGCAACGCCCCAATGGATTTCTTTGTTGAAGTTAGGTATAATAGAAAAGGCGATCCCAGCTGAGGTGCGATCATTACTCTCGGAGATGCTAATAGTTTCTTCAACTTATCAAACGCAGCCTGATGATACTCCGTCCACTAGAATGTTGCGTTCTTTTTTAGCAAATTGCCAAACCAAAAGGTTAGCTCTACGATAGCTGGTATGAACCTCCTGAGATACGTCACCTTCCCCAGAAATGTCTTCAAGGTACTCTGAGACTGGGGCATAGGTAAGATAGTGATTGCCGAGATTTTTGCAGGGTCAGGCTAGATCCCGTGTCAGTGAACTACACAGCCCCAGAATTTTCCTGAAGTTACTCCAAACGCGCACTTCATAGGTTCATCTTTAGCTGAAAAGCTCGGCATCTTTCAAGGACCTTCCTCGAGACTTTCCTATGGCCCTCATTTTTCCTTTTTTTTACTACCATATCGTCCACATAGAACTCGACCTCTTGATGCATCATGTCATGGAACAGTGCCATCATTTCGCACTGATAAGTAGCGCCTGCATTCTTTAGACCAAACGGCATAATGGTGTAGTTGAAGACCCCTACAGACTTGATGAACGTTGTCTTCTTTGCGTCCTCTAGGTCCATTTTATTTGGTTATGGCCACTAAATCCATCCATGAAACTAAACATCTCATGTCCCACGGTGGAGTCGATCAAAAGGTCTATGTTTGGCAAAGGGAAGTCGTCCTTTGGGCAGAACTTGTTCAGGTCTCTGAAGTCGACACATATGCGAAGAGTCCCATTCTTTTTCAAGACATGCACGTTTTTGGCAAGCCAGGTTCGATGATGGTTGGGCTCGATGAATTTTGCTTTTAGCAACTTGACAATATCCTCCTTTATCTTGACGTTGATCTCTGGTCGGATGTTTCTTGCACTTTGTTCTACCGAATTCGACCCCGGAATTACATCCTGTCTGTGCATAGTAATTTCCTGGTCTAGCCCGGCATTTTGTCTCAGTCCCACGCGAAAAACATTTCTGCATTCTTTCAAAAAATCGAGCAATTCTTGCTCCTCCTCGTTGCTAAGATCTGCACTTAAGAAAACCGGCCTCTTCTTTTCTTGAATTGGGCTTAGGAAGACCTATTTTAACTCTTTCTTTGGAGGTTTTGGGCCATCCTCCATGAATTCATGAGCCTCCTTTTAACTCTTTCCCTTGTCTTTGTCCGGAGCTTCTCCGAGCTCACAAATTTGCTCAGGGACACCTTCGATGGGATGGGTCGAATATGACCCCGTGCACCCTCAGATGCGATAACACTTCTTGCCATTGGAGTAGAAGCTGCCTACCTGCTTGCCTGCTTTGTCGTGATCGACAACCCTTTTCAGGGTTTACACATTCTTCTTGCTGTAGGTTACTTTGGGTGTTTCGTCTCGCGCGGGATGCTTATCCTTTGGCGATTCTCGCATCACCATCACCCCAACTGGTGAATGGTCCTTGATGTCCTCCCATTTGGGTAAGGGAGTTGGCTTAAACGGGATTGGAGTAATTTCATCTTCCATATTCGTGAACCAGACAACTTCAGACAAGTGCGCCTCCTCCTAATTGAACGGATTTACATAGGCGGGTATGGCGACCACTCTGTCTCTCCAAATGCCTTTCATTACTTGATGAGTTGTGGAAGGCACAACGTCAAAGCGGTGTATCCATGCTCGTCCAATAATCATGTGATAAGTGGTTGTTGCATCGATTACATATAATTTGGCCGAACATTTGATCTGACCGATCTGGTTTCCCAGCTGAATCCATCCAAGAGTCATTCTGGAGTCGCTCCCAAAACCCATCAACAGTGACGGCTTTTTGAAAACCTTTTTTTCTGGGATGCCAGCAAGCTCTAGGGTGCTAAGTGGAACCACATTTACTGCAGCTCCACCATCAACAAAAGCTCGTTTGAGGCAGTCACATACAATGGCCTCTGGTGGTTCGCTGATGCGATTTCTTAAAGCGTATGCGCAAGTGCACGGTCAAGTAATATAGGGGTGGTATTTTAACTCGAGATTATTTAATTAGTTATTTAATTTAGAGTACGGTAACAAGAGGAACAATTTTGATTAAATAAGTTGTCGCCCCTAAACAAGCGACTAAATTAAAATAACAACTAACTAATTCTTTTGTATTTTTATATTTAAGAAGAAAATATGGAGAAACTATGTAACTCTAGATCACCTATGGCTGTAGACGATTTCCGGTTAAGCTATGTAACACGTCAACCCTATTATAGTTCAGCTGGGTAATAGGCTATGACAATATCATGTCGGTCTCATGTCATTTTACGTCTCGGTTAACTACAATCTCCTCTCGATCTCATGTTGTCTACCGGTCCGTTCTAGCAGGTCATCTACTGGTACGATAACGGGTCCTGTCGGTGCACCATTTCACGGAACAGCTGGATAATCCTACCGAATCTACCCACACTAAGGCCAATCCTAACACTTCTTCTTTTAGCTCTTGGTGATTCGGGATTGTGTTCATACACTCTTCACAACTAGGTTAAGTCACTGTCGTGCACTTTCTAGTTAATTAACAAGTCCGGGTCGCGAATCCATTTTACTTAAGGATTAAGCACAATGTAAGAACATGTAGCAAAAACAAGTGTTAACTTTAAGGAATATTGTAATCTACGAAGAACCCTAGTTTCATAATTATTAAGTCTTAAACTAGTCGTGTCAATAGACTAGATTCATCAACAAGTTCATGAAATTAACATTCAATCGATAGAAATAATCCAAAGCATGAGACAAAAGTCTTAACCCGGAAAAGTATAACCGTCGACATAAACCCTAGGCTCTCAAAGAGATGCCTAGCCAAAGTTTTTAGCTAATTGAGATCAAACTAGCAACACTACGTAGTTTCTCCATACAATGATTGAGAAGAGAAGAAGAAAAAAAGACCAAACCCTAAAGATCTCCAATGTTGGCTTCGGGTTTTAACCTCTTCTTCGCCGTCATCCTCTTCCTCCAACATGAATGTCCTCCAAATACATGTATGAATCTTTTTCCCCAGCTCCTAGGTCACTTTATACCATATTCCCCTCATTTCTTGCCCAAAAGTTCTTAAAAGTTGCATTGAAACCCCATATTTTCGTGTATTGGGCATTAGACTTGTCTTAAAACCAGCATCGGGTGATTTTTCACCCAGAATTTTAAGTATAGACTAGTCTTAGGACCAGTTTACTTGTCCTAAGACCAGTCTGGGAAAAATTTCTCTTTTTCTTTGATTCTTTAGTCTTTTCTTCACCCGTCTTCAACTCCATCATGCTCTTGAGCCTTCTCGTCCTTCCGAAGTTCATTCCACCTCCCATTCACATTCTCGAGCCTCCGGTTCCTGAAACGCACAACACAAAACAAATACCAGAAGATCAAATGTGACAATAAAAGCTCCAAATTACACAAGGAATGCCCGGATTATACATTTATGCTCAAACGCTCACGCATGCTATATGTCTCTATATTCGTAGTATAAAACTAAGATTATCAACCCGGAGAATACGCAAAACGGTATAAAATGTGCAAGAAATATAACTCTAATCGAGATTTATCAAATCCCCCACACTACCTTTTTGCGCGTTCCGAGAAAAATCAAATCTCACACTACGTTTTAATCCACCAAATTTCATACAATCTCCACTAGCCATGTGACACAAAAAACACACACACCCAATGCAAACTACATGACTATACAATGAAACTCGATTATAGAACAATGCAATAATTAAACAAATCAATTTTTTCTTTCATTTTCTTAAGAGATGGGCAATCTCGCTATCACTAACCAGAATCAATAAGGTCTCACAAGTCTCTTTTGTAATTCCCACAACCGCAACAAGGATTCGAAAATACAATGTTCCTACGCACAAGCACACTAAGGGGTCCCCAAACATCCACCAAATTCAATCCAAGATTCGGGCACGTCCTCTAGCTCAGAGGGTCTAGGCATCCTAAGTACTAAGGTAGTCTTTCGTACCCAAGTCATTTGAGGTTTTCAGACCCTCTTAGCCGTTACAGAATTGAATGCAAATTGTCCCAGTGATGGGAGACACAACTCCGTGTAATACGGCTTGACTTTAATTTTCCTTAGAAGCTCTAATTGATTAGAATCCAAATTCCCCGCGTGAATGGGGCACATTAGGTTGTTCACCATATCTAGTCCAAGAGAAGATTTTTATTTCTTTTGTTTTTCATTCTCTTTTTATTTATTTTCAATCGTGCATTTAGAGAAACTAAGTGTGGGCTTTTTCGAATAACTCTTGAAACTGCCTTAAGGGATGGTGGTGTAAACTCCCAAACTTCACTTAGGCTAGAGCAGTGTACCACATGAAACCGACTCTACACGAAGGTCCACCCCAGATTTACAAGTGGCTACAAGTTTCCACAGAAAATAGACTATTCGACTACCCCAAAGACCAAACCCTCCTAGCACACTATAGGAACGAAATTTATGCCCTCGTCTACTTTCCACTTTTCCTTGAATACCCGGGACTTCCTTTCGTGAAACCGGTGCGCATGATACTAAAAAATAAAGTTTTCCCTATTACGGTGCTTCCTATTCATCGAGACTCTTTCACTGAACTCTCTCTAGTTTCAAGCTTCATCAATTGCCCTTAACTCAAAACTTTCAATTTTTTCTGGATTTTCTAGTTTTCTAATTTTTTTTTCTCATATTTTCTTAGACTCTATATGCTTTTGGCCAACTCGATTAACCAATTGATTTCCCTTAACTCTATTATTGGGTAGAAGACTCAATAATGTAAATGTGCAAAGAAATGCATACTAACAATTCTAACACACTACGACACTATACTAAACACTCCACACTAACCACACGTACTACACAATACGACACAACTGCATGTAACTGGCGATGCAAAACTGACATGGCTAGCAAAATATACACAAACCCCCACACACTTAAGCGTTTCGTTGTCCTCAACGAATTTAGAGATTAAGTAGGAGATCTCCTCGCTTAAATGTGTTGGCGGTGGATCTACATAATTATGACTCAAAACGTAGAACGGAGAGAGTTAGAGATACCTGTGGTGCATGGACCTACATGGGCACCGTTGCCGCGAAACTGCAACAAGAAGGGGTCTTGTGGACCGTTGACAATTTCCGGAAAAGTCTCACCTCGCGTACGGATTCCGATGCGCCTACTCACATTCTTTATCGCACGCATCAAGAAAGGGAACCCGAAGCGTCTTCTGTACCTGTGTCCCTGCACAATGATTGGAAGAATTAACACAACTCTATATTACCCCTCAAAATTAAATATGGAGAACTAAAAAAAACATAAATAAATAGTATCCTATTCTACATTGGGTTGCCTCCCAAGCAGCGTTTGTAATTTAAGGTCGACGGCCCGACCCGGTTACCTCAACCAAAAAGGAAAAGTGGAGACTGCTTTATCCCTCCACTTATTCTTCTTTCACCATCTCTTTTCCATTATCCTTTTCTCACGGGCACCCATGTGCTCCGACGATGGTGGAGATTTCTGGAATCTAAATCCTTTAATCTTGAAATTGATCTTCTTGATCAGCTTCCACAAAGTACCACTGGGCTCAAATGCGTCTCTCTCCATAAATTCATCCCAACATTACCTCCTTGGTGCTAGATGCTATTCAAATGACCCATGCAATTCATCGAGACCCCCAGACTTGTTTTTTTCAAATTTCATGACTATGGTGTTTGAATCATCAATAGAATAGCCAATAGAACAAGATTTTGAAAACTGCCCAGGATGTTATTCCCCATATAAATCTCCATACACAAGCCTTTCCAACTCATCACAGACTTGAGTAATATGAGATATGGAGAATTCTTAAAAGATCAAAGTTGGGGATTTTACCTCAATAACCATGGGCCATGTTTCTTCATCAGCACTCCACAACCATAAAAGTCGGTTTCTTCCCATTCATGCCAAGGAAATGAGGGAAACTACGGTTTTGGCTCGCAATACGGCAGGTTCTGCCATCTTTGGTACACAGGTCAACCCCAGCCAGAATCTGAGTCTCATTCCTCATAAACGGCAGAGTCCACCAATGGTTCCAGGACACTCCAGTATTCACCCGACTCAGGTACTTCTTCCACTTGTGGCGGTGATGATGAAGGTTCAATTTGAGGCTCACTGTCATGTGGTAAGTTTTCTTCTTGTGGCTCTTGAATACTTGATTCCCTTGCTGTTGACAGTTTCTCTAGTCATTCCTTTATCCTCTCCATCATCTCCCTCACGCATTCCATATCGATGGCTGAATCCTCTTGTGGCACTTGTGAAGCTATGGACAAAAACTTTGTGCACACTTGGATGTCCTCCATAATACAGCGTCATTCTGCCATACTCATTGATGAATCCTCTTGGTGGTGATGAAGCTGGGGAACTCGGCACGGGTCTCTATTATCATGATAAATGCCGCATTGATAAAACCAAAATATGCATGCATCCTCTTCTTCACGGTTACCCCTGCAATAGAAATAGTAGGGTGGAACCCGAATTACAGTCTTCGCTCCACATGCTTAGTAGAATCTCCTTCTTCCTGTATTCCTTGAGAAAGCAAACTCGCAAGACACCCGTGAAGCACATAGATACAAAAGAAAACAATATAAAATCTAAAACATAAGAACTCTAAACTAACTTCTAACTAAGTAATCCACCGATGTCCCCGACAACGGCGCCAAAAACTTGAAGCGATTTCTTAACGCATATGCGCAAGTGCACGGTCAAGTAATATAGGGGGCATTTCAACCCCGAGTTATCGATCCCACGAGGACAGGCTTGAGATTATTTAATTAGTTATTTAACTTAGAGTACAGTGTAGGAGGAAGAATTTTGATTAAATAAGTTGTCGCCCCCAAACAAGCGACTAAATTAAAATAACAACTAACTAATATTTTTTTATTTTTATATTTAAGAAGCAGAGATGGAGAAACTAGGCAATCTATAGATCACCTAGGGCGGTAGACGATTTCCGGTTAAGCTATGTAGCACGTCAACCCTATTCTAGTTCGGCCGGGTAATAGGCTATGACAATATTCTGTCAGTCTCATGTCATTTTACATCTCGGTTAACTACAATGTCCTATCTCTCTCATGTCGTCTGCCGGTTCGTTCTAGGAGGTCATCTCCTATTACGATAACGGGTCCTGTTAGTCCACCGTTTCACGGAACAGCTGGATAATCCTACCTAATCTACCCACACTAAGGCCAATTCTAACACTTCTCCTTTTAGGTCTCGGTGATTCGGGATTGTGTTCATACACTCTTCACAACTAGGCTAAGTCATCGTCGTACACTTTTTAGTTAATTAACAAGTCCGGGTCGCGAATCCATTCTTTTTAAGTATTAAGCACAACGTAAGAACATGTAACTGAAATAAGTATTAACTTTAATCAAGATTATAATCTACGAAGAACTCTAGTTTCATGATGATTAAATCTTAAACTATTCGTGTCAATAGACTAGATTCATCAACAAGTTCATGAAATTAACATTCAATCGATAGAAATAATCCAAAGCATGAGACAAAAGTCGTAACCCGGAAAAGTGTAACCGTCTACATAAACCCTAGGCTCTCGTATAGATGCATAGCCACAGTTTTTACTTAATTGAAATCAAACTAGCAACGCTAAATAGTTTCTCCATACAATGATTGAGAAAAGAAGATGAAAAAGATCAAACCCTAGAGATCTCCAATGGTGGCTTCGGGTTTCTCCTCTTCGTCGTTGTCCTCCTCTTCCTCCAACGTGAATCTCCTCCAAAGATGTGTATGATTATTTTCTCCAGCTCGTAGGTCGTAATACAATATTCCCCTCACTTCTTGCCCAAAAGTTCTTAAAAATTGCATTGAAACCCCATATTTGCGTGTCTTGGGCTGGTCTTAAGACCAGCATCGGGTGGATTTTCGCCCAGAATTCTAAGTATAGACTGGTCTTACGACCAGTTTAACGGTCCTAAGACCAGTATACTGGTCCTAAGACCAGTCTGGGAGAAATTTCTCTTTTTCTTTGATTCTTCAGTCTTTTCTTCACCCGTCTTCAACTCCATCATGCTCTTGAGCCTTCTCGTCCTTTAGAAGTTCATTCCACCTCCCATTCACATTCTCGAGGCTCCTTTTCCTGAAACGCACAACACAAAACAAATACCAAAAGATCAAATGTGACAATAAAAGCTCCAAATTACACAAGGAATGCCTGGATTACACATTTATGCTCAAACGCTCACACATGCTATATTTCTCTCTATTCGTAGTATAAAAATAATATTATCAACCCGGATAATACGCAGAACGGTATCAAATGTGCAATAAATATAACTCTAATAGAGAGTTATCATTCGCGTTCGCCCTTCTGTCCGAATCGTTGAAAGTCATAACCAGGCCGCATGGTCGTGCGGATCTGATAACTCTGCCATTAGAGACGACAAGCTCCTCTCCATAGTCTTCTTCCACTCTTAAAATGGCCTTTATCATCTCGTGTATGAATTTACTCGAAAAATTCATGTTGTCAAAGAACTTCTCAAACTTGTTGGAACCCTTCATCCGTTCAGCGCGCGAATCTTCCGTATCCACTCCATAGTCTTTGTCTTCGCATATTTCAGCAACTAATAGGACTCTTGCGTCCGCGACCTCTTCAAGGTCCATGATCGAAATTATGGATATCTCCTTTCCTTTTGGTTCCTTTTGTGCGTGGGACGGCAAGGGATTGATGCGCAAATCCTTAGCTGGTTCGTTGACAACCAACTATCCCTCCTTGATCTTCCTGTCCACCAGCCATCTGAGCTTTTTGCACTCCCTGTTTGGGTGCATGACCTGCCCTTGGCACTCGCACCATCTGGGATCTCGCAACACCTCTCCAGAGGGATTATGCTCCAACGCTGGCAGAATTCTATCTTTCTGCCAATTCTTGCAAAGCATTATTGCGTCCTCGAACGAACACGACAGGGTAGTGCCTCCTGGGCACAGGTCACTGTTGCTTGTAGGGGGATGATACTGCATGCACGTAACAATTGCGTCCACGCTTGTAGTTGAACCTTCCGATTTTGAAGCCAGATCATGCTGGCGCGCGCTCGCTGGTATACTTCTTCTTCATCTTGTCCACCACTGGCTCAATATTCCTGGTTCAGTCAATCAACTTTGAAAAGGGAGGCATATTCAAATTGATTAACATACCTTTATATTCATTGTGCATGCCTTGAAGGCATATTTCCACCAGACGACTTTCCAAGACGTCGTCAAGGCATTCTGAGGACTTGGCCCTGAACCTCTTGATGAAGGCGGCCCCCTCCTCGTCATATCTCTGGTGCATGCGTAAGAGATGGATGGTGGTGAATTTTCCTCCACTTGAAAGAATTTGGTATAGAATTTCTTCACCATGTCCTCCCACAACTTGACAGATCCCGCTTCAAAGGTCCTGTACCATTTGTATGAGACAGTCCCCACGGATTTGGGGAATTTGCGCATCAGCAGCCTGGTATCCACAGCGTGCGGGCCCATCAAATTGACGAACCTCATTACATTCTCGTGCGCATTCCAGCCATCTTCATCAAAATTTTACAATTTGGGTGCTTTGTACCCAGCGGGATGGGGCATCAGGTATATATCTCGTGGAATGGAAGGTGCATTGTCAACCTTCGGGATGACGGTATCTGCAAAACTCTGGTTCGCAATGATGCTGTATGATCGTTGTTCCAGGTTCGCAACGTTGGCGGGTGTGTTTCCACCAAGAGTTGACGACGGTGTTGCAAAACCCAGGATATAGGGAATGTTTTGATCATAGGGAGGTGGAGGTGGGAGTACGTAGCTCTCTGGGGATCCATTCTCATATGAAAGCAACGCGCGGTATGGAGAGGGATTCCCAGCAGTCATCAAGGACTAGCCTGATTGGAGTCTTGGTGCCTGGGGTGCAGGACCATTGGGGAGAGAATATTGTTAATTTAATGGGGCAGGCGTGTGCACGACAGAGGTGGTGGTTACCCCTGACGAAGGCGGTTGAGCTGCTAGCGGTGAGGACCCCTGGGTAGCGTTCTGAGAAACCTCCCCCCCCCCTAGATCGCCATGATCTGGATGATTTGGACGGATTGGGCCTGCATGGCTTTAGCCTAGCTTTGAATCAAGATATGTAGTGCCTCCAGAGAGGGACTGCTCACGGTAACCGTCCGAGTGTTGGAGTTGGTTTTGGGAGTCTCGTCTCTTAGGGTTTCTTCTCCCAAAGGAGATTGGTCACCATCATGAAGATTACCTTCAAGAGACATAGCTGAGTTAACTGATTAGGGCATTGAAGGTGAATGTTTCACGTCGGTTTAACCAAATTGTGTACAAGGAAATACTCAAGATAGATCCAAGTGTACACCTCAAGTAGGGGATCTGAGAGTATTGGCACAGAGATATGTAAGGTGTGAGTAGGGAGAGAGTAAGCAAATTCAACTGTGAGAGAGGGAGACAACTTAATGACGGTAAGGGCTTAGAAGCAGAACTTCAGACTAGAACCCTTTCAATGAACGGCTAACCTTCCTACATATAGTGGGGAAGTGACCGTTGTGGAGGAGGTTAATGCACCATAAATGGCGGCTTAATTTAACCCCCTCTAACGGAACATTCGACCGTGTATATACGGAACGTTACGCACCTGTACGCAGATACCGGAGACCGTTATGAGATCGACCCATGTTTATAGGACGTGGTCATTAAGTCTCTCAAAGCAGTTACAAGGGGTCGCGCGAGCTTGGTTGCCGCTCTCGCACGACGGACCTTACTCTAGCCTCCAAACCACTAAGTTCCTACAGGTCCCGTGTGGTTGGCACGCGAGGGCCCTGTCTCGCAGCCCCCAAGTGGATAAGCATGGGTAGTGGTTGGATGTGCATGAAGCACAGCTGGGTGTGTTGGATGGTTGCCACGTGGCTCTAATCCATCTTTCTGGAAAGCACCATCTACACCCGGATAATTGAATTAAGCACATAGTCACCAGTTAGAGAAATCAACCACAGACTGCAAGCATTGAGTAGAAGTTAGAAGATCACGACTCATGTTTAGATGTACGTAGGCTAGAGAAATAAGGTACATTCTCTAAATGTAGAATTTGGTTGAGAAATATTCAAAGTACCCTTGCTCATTTGGCGAATCAATTCATCATCTGTGTTTCAGACCGTAATTCATGAATGGTGGAAACATAGTAAACCCATAGAAAATACTGATATTTGTCTCTCATATTCACTCCCAGTTTTAATAATTAGCCTGTTATTTACTCTCTTAGATTAGTAAACAAACTCAATTGCTAGCCCACAAAGAGCTAATCATCCTAATTGTTCCCAACAAGTCCCTTGGGTTCGACAAACCTGAATTACTGGATATTACTACACGCGACAGCTTTACACTTGCGGTTGGATCGTGTCACTTGGCCACACAAACTGACAGTTGCTACTCAAAGAAACAATGTGGTACCTGAGGACTATTTCGCGCGCGAAGCTCTTGCAGATCAAAAGCTTGCTGAAGTAGTGACCTCTGGTGGTCAAGCAGTGATTCCGATTCCTTCACTTCGGCAGATCGTTGAGGGAACTGGTGAGATTATCTTTAAACAATGTATTTTTGACACACGCACGCATGTTGCTCTTCATATTTTAATAACCCATTTCTACTTTGAAAAATATAGGTATAAGTCAAACTTGTCTGGTGTGGCTCATAAAATTTCGCATTTCATATCCGACCACGTTCTCAGGGGTCTTCGATCTGGCACCTAAGGACAGGTAAGATCTTCTTATGGATATGACAAGCCTGTTGGAGAGCGTAAGAAAAATGACTCCCGCTAGCGTTACCTCCGTTGCCAGCGCCCAATTCTTGCTGACTAGAGCTTATGGCGTCCTGCAAGTCTCGGGGGGAAAGTTGAATCTTGACTTTCTCATACAGAGGTTAGTGAGGATTAACAACTCCGTAAAACTCAAGTTTGGCTAAGCCAATTACAACTTGGAGAATGCTGCTCTAAAGGCAGGGAAGGCGCTACTTCAAAAGGCTATCAACGAGCTCGAGGAGGGAGCGAAGACCCACAAGAACAACAAAGAGCGTTTGGACCAATTCGCTACCAATTCGATAAAGCTGTCAGCTGAAGAGTCTCTTCTGAAAGACCTCTTCAAAGATTAGCAGTCTAGTATTGCAATAGTTCATGTATCTTTTAGACTATCTTTTGATGTAAACTTATGCGCCATCGTAATCACGGATACGAGATTTTGCCCCCGCTCCTGCCTCGCGTATATTAAGCATTATTTTGATGTTTCTGACTAAGTCATGCTTTTGATTATTGCTTTACTTGCATGTTCGTGCTATAGGCTCAGACCTATTCCCATTTAGGCAAACTTTCGCCTCGCGTATTGCTGCTATTTTGCAAAAGCAAGGTCGACTATAAAAAGGATTTATCTTAACAGATAAACGTAAAGCTTGCACGTCTACTTTATGAGAGCAAGTAAGCTGCTTAGGTTTTTCCATTATACAGGAATGGGCTTTGATTATAAACTGCTATCTGGACAGATAGGCTTAAAATTGTGTATTTTGCTATCAAAGAAAATGGGCCTTAGTTTTGCTATCTAAACAGATAGGCTTAGTTTTTGCCGCTATCTAACCAGATAGGGTTACAATCGCGTATGGTTACTATAGTCGTGCTGACTCGCGCGTGCACTTACTCTAGAGATTACAACATCAGTCATGCGTATCTCCACGCAGGTCGTTTGAATTTTGAGTAATTGAATGCTTGAAAACCTTAGTCCCCATAAGTCGTCATCATTTCCGAGGGCTCTACAAAGTCATAGCCTTTAATAGGGGATGTTTGTTGGGCAGTAAACCAAGCGTCGTCTGTATGCCTTTGCCGATTCTCGAGGTAACTCCTATAGGACATTAATTCTCG
Organism: Linanthus parryae; assembly: GCA_023055425.1. Classification (NCBI taxonomy): domain Eukaryota; kingdom Viridiplantae; phylum Streptophyta; class Magnoliopsida; order Ericales; family Polemoniaceae; genus Linanthus; species Linanthus parryae. The sequence continues at coordinate 66,774,943 of JALGPY010000007.1, read as the reverse complement.
GCTGTTTTTTAGATATTGCTGATTCAGCCTAGTACTGAAGGATCACCATCCTACATCCTATATAAACCCTTTTTTGCAACTGATATTTTCCCTTTTTACCATCTATGGCCAACCTCCCAGCATCGGCAAGATTCAACGAGGTTAGTAGATTTCTTCCATCTTCTTTGTGAATCTGAAACCAGTCTTGAACAATCATGCAACCCCCTCAAAGCTCGTGCTTTTCTTTGTGTTATTCTTTGTCTTATTGGAACTGCCTTACAACTCATACTGGTTTCGGATTCTTAATTTTATATGTACCCCTTGTGCTACAGAAATGACTCTCAAGAAATCCGCGAAGGAAGCCGTTGTTTTGTCTGGGCTTTCCAAAGACATGTGGTGTGAATCCTCCCGTCTGGTGTAGATGACTTTTTCCTATCCATCGTCAAGGGAACTATCCTAGAAGGATATCCGGTGGAAGACGCTCTGCAGCTAGTGCATGCACCATTGAGTGATGATTGTGATGTTACTTTCCTTCGCACAATCAGCGTCCAGCCCCATGAGCTCTTCTCCCATTTGCTCTTCACACCAGCAGCCTCCATTGCTTGGAAGTTCATCTGGCATCTCACCATTCCAGGGACATTGAAAAGGGCTTTGTTCTGATCGAGGGCGTCGACGAGTCAGCCATAGCTGTTTCCATAGTTTTCATGTCCTATGCAGAAGTTCTGGGTGTTTCTGAGAACGCTTTTTATGTATGGATTCTTTGTTTCCAAGTTTGCTTATATAAAAGTGCCTTTTTCTTTTGCTTTTTCTTCATGAATATTGAGTTCTATATTGCTGCGTTAACAAACTCATTCCTTGTAAGTATTGCGGGTAGCTGCCATAATAGACTTATAAACAAGCCAGCATTTCCTCACATGATGTTGCTATCAAAGAGATAGGCTTAGCTTTTGCTGCTACTTAGACAGATAGGCTTAGAATTGCATTTGGCTGCTATCTAGACAGATAGGCTTTAAATCACATTTGGCTGCTATCTAGGCAGATAGGCTTGCAACTCGTATCACTGCTATCAAATCAGATAGGCTTACACTTCGCATATTGATGTTGTCTAGACAAACAGGCTTAGAATAGACAGACTATCTAGGCAGATAGGTTTTTAATTTCGCATTTGATTGCTATCCAAATAGAGGCTTATTTAGCAATTATGACTGTCATGAAAAGTATTGTATAAACTGTAAGGTCATAGGTTGCACAAGGCTTGAAATAACAAATCTATTTCAAGGCCTTGAAACAGCTTTGAAATCCTTGAATTTGTTCTCATAGGCTTGAAAATAGTATAGCTATTTTTAAGTCCTTGAAACAGGATTTAAAGCCTTGAAATTGAATGACATGTATGCTTATTCTCAGGGGGTGTTTTCTGTGAACTCTTCTGATATGATTTATTCTTTCTCATCCCTATGATTGATTTATTATTATTTGATAATGAAATACAAATTAACTCGACATGTTGGAACATAAGAAGTCATATGTTTTACTATGCTTTTGCAGGGAATTGTATTTCCTAGTTTGCAGGGATAGTTTACTATTCTGACTTGTGCAAGAAAGGAAACAATTGGAGAAGATGATTCTGTGATAAATCAAATCTGCATGAAAGCTTCTCAATCTGTTTAAATGCAAGATCACAACAATATCTCGGAATATTGTGATCATCTAACCGTTAGAGAAGATGTCAAAGAGTCAAAGTTTGTTGCATACAAAATAGGAGATTTATTGCTGAAAATATGGGAATATTTACAGAGCTTTTTGAAGTATAAATGGAGCTCATTTTGAAGCAACAAGAGAAAACCTTCAACGGGCAAAAGGAGAGACACAATTGTGGATTGAAAAGCATCAAAGAAGTTCATCACTTTCACAGTCCAACACACAGAAGTTCACTGCATTCTTCACTGCAGTTTTCTACTCTAAGTGCTCTTCTGTTTTGTACTTTATTAGTAGATAATTTCTGTAATACTCCTATACATAATTCTCAAGGATTGTTCAAAGTGAAAAATAGAGAATTCTTAGTTAATCAGTTAGCTAGTGCAGGTACTAGATAGGTTAGGAAGAACCACAAGCTGTAAAAGAGTAAGGCAATTCTCTGTGCTTGAGATCTAGGACTTAGCTTTTGATTAATAAGAATTGAGTTGAAAATTCTGCAGGGAGAAGATCCCTGAGGTAGAGACATAGGTCCAAGTGGAATGAAATCTATAAATCATTTGTCTCTTGCATTTACAGTTCATTCAGATTCATAGTTCTTGCAGCACTTTAAACTGTCAGTTTTTCAAGGGTTTGAAATTCTTTTCAAGGCCTTGAAAAAGACTTGTCTGTTATATTGCAAACTGTATTCATTAAAAAGCTTGAATTTGTGTTCAAGGCCTTGAACTCCATTGAACTAAAACTAAAACTCTTTTCCTCCTCTAGTTTTGTAAAAAGTCTTGTCTACCAATCCTAAAGGATTTGAATTTTCTCTGATCGTTACAGATCTTTTCAAATCAGAGAGATATTCTATGTTCCTTTTGAAACTCAAACACTTTTAGCACTTATCTTATTCTCTTCTCCTTCACTCCGTATCATTCGTACCTGTATCTATTCGTCTCCTAAACCCTAATGAGTACAAGGAAATACCCCGACAGAATCAAGATGGCTGGAGGTTTAAAACCTAGTTCAGAGAGAAAAAGAAAGACAATAGTGGATGAAGTTCAAGAGATTAGTGGAGACTCTAGCTCTAGAACTCCTAGTACAGAGGCAGCTGCAGATCTTCCTCCTCCCAAAAAGAAAATCAAAAAGGTTGCAACTCCCTCCTCAGAAAAGAAGAAGAAGAAGAAAGAGAAATTTGCTGCAGAGAAGCAACCTGAAATAGAGATCTTTAGTCCCAAGAAGTTGAAGAAAAAGAAGAAGGAAACTCAAGCTGAAAAAGGGAAAGGAAATGTAACAAAAGAACAGCCAGAAGATCATATGGAGAAGGCCTTGAAGATCTATTCAAAGAACTCAACAAAGAGCTCTACCCCTGATGAAACTTGGTTCATCTCAAACACCTCCAAATGTCAGTGGTTAGATGGTTTTGCTTCCAGATCTCTTGCTTTCTGTTGTATGATAAACGTGCATATGGTGGAACACATGAATCTTAAGTGCATCTCTATGTAAAAGAAGAGTTCTCTGTGGACTATGTTGAACCCTAAAGAGTTAGCCTACCCAAGACTCACCAGAATCTTCTATCTGAACATGAAACAAGTTGAAAGATCACCACACTTGGTAATTCGATCTAGAGTTGCTGGAATTAAGTTTGAATTAGATCACTCTAAGTTTGCCAATGTACTACGCTGTCCCAAAAGGTATGATACAAATAATCACCCTCTTAAGACAGAAGTATTGAAACTGGCCAAAGATGAGTTCTACCTACCAAACACTTCCACCTCAGCTAAACAATTAACACATTCTGTGTTAAATGTTGAAGCCAAAGTCCTTCACACTAATTTGGTAAGGTGTATCTTTCCCAGAGAGCACTCTAGAGAGTTGGTGACTGAGAGGATTTTGCACATCATGTATCTGATCATGCATGATTATGAGACTGATCTTCTAAAGTTAGTAATTGAACATATGATCTTTAGCCATACCAGTCAAAGGAAACATCCTCTACCCTATGCAAATATGCTCACCTTGTTCTTCGAACACTTTGAGATTCCAACTGGTGGAGAGGATTCAGTCACTTCTGGCATTGGAATTCTTAATGAGAAAGCTCTTGAGAAAATTGAAGTGGTAAAGACTAAGGAAAAGACTTGGAAGTTGTACTCAGATTTGACTGAAGAATAACTGGGTGCAAAGAAGTTTCTCAAGCACAAGACCTTGACTCCAACTTCAAGTCAGACTTCTCAGCCTACAGACAATCAGACACTTGATGGTTTGGAGTTGGATTTGGAAGAGATCAAAGAAACTGTTTATGGACTTGAAGCTGATATGGGGAAAGTTAAGTATATGGTGGAAAATATCTTCAGGGGAATGACTGTATTTGATGTTCCAGCGGAGGATGACCTGAAGAAATATGAATCTAAGTTTCCCAGTGAACACTCAAACCAGGAAAAGACTGCTCAAGCCAAGGACAAAGGAAAGCAGGTTGCTGAAGAGCAAGAAGAAGTGGAAAGACCTAATTCTGGAGAACTGCTTATTGAGGTTATGAAGAAGTACAAGAAGCTTTCATGAACAGATGAAGGAAAATCTGCTACTGATCAGACTGAGGAAGCACGGGACATGGATGATGACAGTGATGAAGATGAGGGAGATCGGGATGGAGATGAAGAACCAACCCCTTAATCTTTCATACTCTTTCTTCCACATTCTCTTTTTAAGTTTTCTAAATTTTATTTTCAAAATTTTCCAGACACTTGGTCCAACATTTTCTCTAACTCTTTGATGAAAGTCAAAAAGGGGGAAAAATTCTAGGGTTTCTAGGCTTTTTATTTTTAGGAATTATTTGTTGAACTTGTTTATTGTTGAATTAAATAAGTTGGATATTTTGGAACTATTATGTCATTTGAACTGTATGCTAATCAGTATTTTTTGCAGAGACTAAGAATCAAACAGATCTTGGTTTTGTCTATCATCAAGGGGGATATTGTAAGGTCATTGGTTGCACAAGGCTTGAAATAACAAATTGATTTCAAGGCCTTGAATCAGATTTCAAAGACTTGAATATGTTCTCATAGGCTTGAAAATAGCTACTATTTTCAAGGCCCTGAATGAAATGTATGCTTATTCTCAGGGGGAGTTTTCTGTGAACTCTTCTAATCTGATTTATTGTTTCTCGTCCCTGTGATTTATTGATTATTATTTTATGATGAAAGAAAAATTCAATCGACATGTTTGAACATAAGAAGTCATCTGTTTTACTATGCTTTTGCAGGGAATTGTATTTCATAGTTTGCAGGGATAGTTTCCTAATCTGACTTGTGCCGGAAAGGAAACAGTTGGAGAAGATGATTATGTGATAAATAAAATCTGCATGACAGCTTCTCAATATGTTTAAATGCAATATCACAAAAATATATCTGAAGATTGTGATCATCTAACTGTTGGAGAAGATGTCAAAGAGTCAAAGTTTGTTGCCTACAAAATAGGAGATTTGTTGCTGAAAATATGGGAAGATTTGCAGAGCTTTTTGAAGTATAAATGGAGCTCATTTTGAAGCAACAAGAGGCAACACTCAACAGGAAAAAAGAGAGACACAATTCAGGATTGACAAGCATCAAAGAAGTTCATCACTTTCACAATCCAACACACAGAAGTTCACTGCATTCTTCACTGCAGTTTTCTACTCTAAGTGTTCTTCTGTTTTGTACTTTATTGGTAGATAATTTCTGTAATACTCCTATACGTCATTCTCAAGGTTTGTTCAAATTGAACAATAGAGAATTCTTAGTTAATCAGTTAGCTAGAGCAGGTACTAGATAGGTTAGAAAGAACCACAAGTTGTAACAGAGTAAGGCAATTCTCTGTGGTTGAGATCTAGGGCTTAGCTTTTGATTAATAAGAATTGAGTTGAGAATCGTGCACGGAGAAGATCCCTGAGGTAGAGACGTAGGTCCAAGTGAACTAAACTATATAAATCCTTTGTCTCTTGCGTTTACAGTTCATTCACATTCATAGTTCTTGCAGCACTTTAAACTATCTGTTTTTAAAGGGTTTGAAACTCTTTTCAAGGCCTTGAAAAAGACTTGTCTGTTCTATTGCAAACTGTATTTCATTCCAAAGGCTTGAATTTGTGTTCAAGGCCTTGAACTCCATTTCAATCAATCTAAAACTCTTTTCCTCCTCTAGTTTTGCAAAAAGTTGGCATACTCTATTCAACCCCCCCTCCCTTCTAGAGTATCCGTGCTGCATATTCATCTGCATACTCCCCTTTCATAAACAAATGGTGATAAAAGATCTATCATATGAGAGAGTTATTATCATTAATTGAATCCTCATATGGGAGGATACAAGAAGCATACAATGTAGATGGAAAACCAAAAAAAGTATAACTAGGGATAATACTTTTTAAGTCATCGCATGTTGATAGGAGTGGAAGTTGTAGAAGTCCCATGGCAACGTAGAATAGTGCAATAGTCGCTGTCAAAGACTTCATTCACCTCAAAGGGTCCTTCCCTGTTAGCTGGAAACTTGGGATGAGCTGCTTCGCGCATGCAGTGGTCAGAGGCTCGTAGGACCAAATACCCCACTGCGAAGTTCCGGTGCTGGACAGTCTTATTGTAGGCCTGCAAGATTCTCTCCTTGTACTTTGTATTTTTCCTCTTGGCCTGTTCGCGCTTATCTTCGAGCAAATGAGATCGTGGTCACGCTCGTTCTCATACAAGGAACTAAAGGCTAACCTTGCGGAGTTTACCTTGACCTCAGCAGGGACCACTACTTCAGCTCCATAGCAGAGCAAAAAAGGAGAAGCCTATGTAGGAGTCCTTGATGATGTGCGATACGCCCAAAACGCTGTACCGAAAGAATCTGCCCACTTCTTGTGATCATCCGCGGCCATCTTACTTAGGATTCTGAGAAGCGTTTTGTTCCTAGCTCCCGCTTGCTCGTTTCCTTTCGGGTAGTAAGGCGTCGAGCACACTTGCCTCACATTATACTACATTAGTTTCGAAGCTACTTGTCTGTTAACGAAGGGAGTTCCATTTTCAGACAAGATAGTGTTAGGAATCCCAAAACGGTAGATGATATTCTCCTGTATGAACTTGACCACAGCCAATGCATTTTCCGTCTTGAGTGGGACTGCCTCAACCCATTTGGTGAACTGCTCTGTCCCAATAAGGATGAACTGATTCCCATGCGATGGAGTTCGGATTGGACCAATGAAATCCAAGGACCAAGTGTGAAATGGCCAGGGAGTTCCTAACGCGTGCAAATCAACTGTAGGAGCGTGAAATAGGTTGTCATGAAACTGCCATTGTTGGCTTCTGCTGACCTTTGCTCGAGAATCAGCTCTCATGGTTGGCCAAAAATAACCAATAGTTAAGAGATTCCTTCATAACTTCACACCCCTTGGTGTTCCACTTGATAAGACATTTCCACGACCTCCTGAGCTTCTTGACCGTTCAGACACTTGAGTAAGTTTCCTTGGTGTCCTTTCTGCCAAAGTAAGTTCTCTTGAGAGACGTATCGAGTTGCCTTTCTCTTAACCTTTTCAGCTCCCTTTCGGTCGCTTGGAAAAATTCCATCTTGCAGGTAATCGATTATGGGTTTCTGCCAATCCCCATATTCGATTGCAGCGACCTCCAGAGAGTCTTTTATCAGCGCGTACATCTCGCAGTTTCTTTGTACGATAGCAGCAAAATATGCCATTTGTGGCCAATGGATTCCATATCTTTGCGCCTTTCTGTAGATGAAGATTTCATTTTCTCCGCAGGAATTTTGATGGACTTTCTCCAGTATTGCTCGACCTTCTTCCTCCGTAACACATCGCATCATGATTCCTCCGGGCCCCTTGTAGTACAACAAGCTATCGTGGATGCAGAACCCTTTCGTGGAAACCCAGATTTCCTTGCTTATTCCTTCGGCCAGTGCGCGTATGATGGGCTGTCTCCAGTCAGCTTCTTCTACATTCTCATCTTCGCACAAGTAATTTTACCATGGATGGAGTTGTCTTAACTTCAATCGATATCTTTGATGGGCATTTATCTGAGCTGATCTTGGACCCCAAGGTAGCCAGTGCATCTGCATGTCGATTGTCGGATCTGGTGGTGTGCTCATACTTGACGGAATTAAACTTCTGAACCAGCTTATGCACTATCGACCTGTAGTTCAGCCGGTTAATCTCTTTTAGCCTGTACTCGCCTGAAGCTTGCTTCACTATTAGTTTTTGGAATCTCCCATTACGATGAGATTTTGAACTTCCAAGTCTCTGGCTGCATGTAATCCTGCGATCAGAGCTTCATATTCAGCTTCATTGTTGGTCACCGCGAAGTTTAGCTTGTTCGACATTTGAATGACCTTCTGATTAGGCTGAGTTAACACAACGCCAATTCCCCCCCTGACTTTGTCGACGATCCATCAAAGTGAAACTTTTAATAAAGATGGCTGATCGCATATATCTCTGGCCCTTCGATCCATCAAAGGGAGACAGTAACGCTCAATGTCTGTGTACCTGGATTCCGCAGACTGGATTATACGCGAGATGTTGTACACTGGCCTCTCTTGTCCCTCAAACTCGTGGTCTAGCAACGCCCCAATAGATCTTTTTGTTTAAGTTAGGTACAGTAGCAGAGGTGATCCCAGCTAAGGTGCGATCATAACTCTCAGAGATGCTAATAATTTTATCAAATTTTCATACATAACTTGATGCTCTTTTGTCCACGAGAACGTTTAGTTATTTTTAGCAACTTGCTTAATCAAAAGGTCAGCTTTGCAATAGCTAGTATGAATCTCCTTAGGTACGACAGCTTTCCCAGAAACGTCTTCAACACACTTAGACACTGTGGGGTGGGTAAGCTAGTAATTACCGAGATCTTCGCGGGATCAGGCTCAAGCCCATGCCGGTGGATCACACAGCCCAAGAATTTTGTGTTGGAATAGATGCCCTAGAGGCAATCTAGTTTAGTATGAATTTATTTGTGGCTAGAAAATTCATTTATTATTTATTGGATATTTAATATAATTAATTCCTTAGATTTACAATTGTGTTGTTTATCTTAAATATCCCTAGTCCATTATAATGATTAATGGGACAATCATCTATAGACTAGCATGAGGTTGGATTGATATGGAGATATCATGATCCAACACATAGGTGTGCATTAAGGGTAATGGCGCACTGGATTGACCCATCTCCGAGAAGGCTAAATACACGTTATGTTAAGACACAAGCGCTTCTCACGGTGCAATGGTATTGTCATCCTTAGACTTGAAGTCACTAGATATTCTAGTTGTGGATTATTGTGATTTTGGTAGCGTTCAACGCTACACTGTAACTGGGTAGTTATAAAGGCGTGTACCGGATACAATAAGAAGCAAGCTTAGAGATCGTAGTGGACATAGATAGAATTTGTCCCTCCCACATAACGGGAGCAAATATCCTAGGCCACTCGAGGGATAGTGCTTATAGAATGTCTGGCCAGACTCAAATAAATCAATGTGGGATATTGATGTTATTTGCACGAATAAGGCTATTCCCATGGTTCGAGAAACTCTGGATTGGCTATACGAGTGTGACTTGTATGTCTCGTGTCCAATCCGGATATAGAGACAAAGGGATGAGAAAATTACTTGTACAAGGTTTGTCAAGATGACTATTCTATTAGTTGGCTAGAATGGATGTTTTGCTAGAAACCGCTCCATATTAGCAAATAGTTGCTACCAACTAGATAGAACCTATGGGGTCACACGCTATATAGAGTTGATCTAGATTTGGGAAATAATTAATTGGATTAATTAATTAGAATGATCACTTTGCAATACCTTGCAAACTTAGTAGGGACTAATTTGCAAGGAATGGACTAAATTGAATTCTAGTAGGACTAGAATAGGTCCTTTAGGTAGTTGGCAAGGATTTGTTGGAATATATAAAGGACACTCCTTCATTCCTTCCCACACTTATGACCTTATTGATCATAACTTGAGTGGGAAAGAACAAAAAGGAGAGAGCAAGCAAGCAAGAGAGGAGCCGCCGCCCCTCCCTCGCCGCCGCCCCTCCCCGTCGGCCACAAGGAGGCCGAGACCTCCTTTGTTGGTCTCGTTTTGCATGATTCTTCTTCCTCTTCCTCTTTCCGGGCTAGCTCCAAGGGTTGGAATATCTAGAATTCAACTCTAGGCGTGGATCAACTATAGAGAACGTGACACAATTCGCGTTTGAAGTCATCAAAGGAGAACCCTAAGGTGTGTTATTGATTTCTCCCCTTACCATCGTTATGTCTCTTGACTTGTGATCCTTGGAGGGTTTTGCATGGGTTATGATTGTTTGTGTTTCCGTTGCGCATCCATGACTCAAAACCCAACAATGGTATCAGAGTTAGAGGTCGTAGAGCATAAACGTGATTTATGTGTTATGTTTTGATAGTTTTACACCTTAAAATTGTTGTTTATCGCGCAAAACAAAACAAATCAAGCATATGATGCAATTTGTCAATAATCTATCATAACAAGATCTAGGTTTTGCATTGGATGCATTGATTAGTGAGTTTGAGAAATTTTAGGATCTTAGATCTAGGGTTTGGGCATCCTTTGGGTAGAAGGAGTTTTTCCCAAACAAGGAAACAAGCAAACTTGGGCACCAAGCAAGGGAGTTGTTTTGGAAACAACTCCCAATGGAGGTTCGGCCCCCTAGGGGACCGCCCCTCCTTGCTTGCCGCCCAAGAAAGGCTCGGCCTAGGGGCCGGGGCAGCCCTAGCCCGCGGTTTAGCCGCGTGGGCTAGGGGCTGGCCGGCCCAAGGCCTTTTCGGTTCTCTTTTGGGCCCGGGCAATTGGATTGTTGGGCCCCATAGACCGTTTTAACCCTAGAATATCCTAAAATCAATTAAAATTGACCAAGCGCGTTAAAATTGGATTTTAACTGTTTATGTGCAATTCGCATAGTGATTGGGTATGGCTTTAGGATGTGGTTTGATGTGGATGTTTAATTTTTGTGGTTTGGTTTACGGCCTGCGAGCTGATCAATTAATTGTAATAATTAATTAGGGTTTTATGGCCTGCGAGCCAATTTTTTGTCTCAACTTGTGAGATTTATTTTATTTAGTATAGTTGTTAGCTAGTGCTAGATAGAGTAGATTGTTAGCCAAGATTGAAGAAAAGAAGCCCAAAGCCAAAAGGAGCCACAAAAGATGGAGCATGGAGCATGGAGCATCCCACATGACTATGAAGGATGGACCAAAAGATCAAGACGCATGGAGATGTGTTTGCCTTTAGGGTTCATAGATAATTCCATTGGCTTGGAATTATCCTAGTCTATAAAAGGCCATATCCACATCACGTTAATTTTTGTTTTTGTGGTTGTTTATTTTATTGTCTTATTATTTTGTGGTTGGTGTATGAATGATGCATGCAATTATGATAATAAGATAATTAGACAACCCGGATCTATTATTTGGAGTTGTGCCCAAACTCAAATAGATAGATTAGTTGATATTGATCAACAAAAACAATTAAAATTGAATTTAAAATCCCTCAAAATTAAAATATTGTGTTCTTGCCTTCTCGTTATTTAAACACTCATTATCATCATGATTTATCAAGTTCGCGCGTGCCAAAGCATGGTGACTTGGTTCATAATGATGGAATGCGATGGCACAAGCTAGTAATGTGCAATTGTTTAAATAAGAGGTTGAACACAACTAGGATATTAATATGATTAAGAAACCTAGAGGCAATCAATTGGGATTATCCATATGGATGGATAAATAAGGAGTTATTTGCCCAATTGAACCAAGAGTTGCATAAGGGATGCAATTGGAATTGTTCCTACCTAAAGTAGTCAAATTATGGGTGACGTGCCAAAGCAAGATCATAAGGAGATGAAACATGGATCTTTGCCCACTAGAAAATATAAGGATATTTTTCGCATTAATATCTTGAGGGTTATTAATCCGTAGAAAAATAGTGGGAGATAAATTTGATAAACTAGCCATTATTGAATATAGTCAAAAATTCACAAATACCAAAACTTACGTATTTTCCTTTTGTAGAATTCCAAATGGCAAACAACTCATAGAGTTCACAACATTCCCTACGATCTGTCCTTGAGAAGGACAAGCTCTCTGGAACCAACTTCCTTGATTGGTACAGAAACTTGAGAATCGTTCTTAAGCAAGAGAAGAAACTGTACGCAATAGAGGAGCATGTTCCAGCAGGTCCAGATAACCAAACACCTGCAGCCCTAAAGGCGTATCAAAAGCGTGTAGATTACGCTAATGATGCGGCCTGCCTTATGCTATGCACCATGACTTCTGAACTTCAGAAGCAACACGAAAACATGAATGTTGTCGATATGATCGAGCATCTGAAGCAGCTCTTCCAAGAGCAGGCAAGGGTTGAGAGGTATGAGGTCTCTAAGGCATTGTTCAAGTGTCATCTGGCAGAAGGGAACCCGGTGGGACCCCATGTACTCCGTATGATCGGGTACTTGGAGAACCTCGCCCGACTAGGGTTCCCGGTCGGCCAAGTGTTGGCAATCGATCTCGTGTTGCAATCCTTGCCCGAGAGTTATGGACAGTTCATCATGAACTATAACATGAACAAGATCGTAAAACCACTGCCAGATTTGCTCAATATGTTGAGGACAGCTGAACAAAGCATCAACAAGGGTAAGGGCAAGGCCATTATGATGGTGCAGAAAGGAAAGGGCAAAAGGTTTGCCTCATCCTCCAAGGGCAAAGGCAAGTCAGTTTTCAAGTCCAAGGAACCTGCCCTTAAGCCTGTTGGTGGAATTTCCAAAGGTGTGACTAAAGGTGAGTGTCACTAGTGCAGTCAGCCTGCACACTGGAGGAGGAACTGCCCAAAATATCTGGAGGACAAGAGGCTCGGAATAGTGATTCCACCACCACCAGGTATTTTTGTTGTAGATGTCAATTTAACTGTCTCTACATCATGGGTGTTAGATACTGGATGTGAATCTCACATTTGTCGAAATGTACAGGATCTAAAGAGAAGTAGAAGATTGGCTAAAGGGGAGATAGATCTGCGCGTTGGGAATGGAACAAAAGTTGTTGCGTTGGCCGTGGTTGTGTGCGAGCTATCTCTGCCTTCAGGATTAGTTTTAGAATTAAATAATTGCTATTTTGTGTCTGCTATGAGCAGAAACATTATTTCTATTTCTTGTTTGGACAAGGATGGTTTTATTATTTCAATAAAGAACAATTGTTGTTCCTTTTATTTGAATAATATTCACTATTTTAGTGCGCAATTATTTAATGGACTGTATGTCCTTGATCTAAGCAATCATGTCTACAGCATTAATACCAAGCGGATTAAAAGAAATGATTTAAATCCTGCTTATTTATGGCTCTGTCCTTTAGGCCACATAAACGAGAAACGTGTATCTAGACTCCATAAGGATGAACTACTAGACTCATTTGATTTTGAATCATATGAGACATGTGAGGATTGTTTATTGGGAAAAATGACAAAGTCCCCTTTCAATAAGAAAGGTGAGAGGACTAGTGAGCAATTGGCGCTCATACATACTGATATGTGTGGGCCATTTGCCACGCCTTCCAGGGGTGGTTACGTCTACTTCATTACATTTACTGATGATTGCAGTAGATATGGATTTGTGTACCTTATGAGGGCCAAATCTGAATCCTTTGAAGTGTTCAAAGAATTCAAGAATAAATTAGAGAAGCAACTTGGAAAAAGTATCAAGGCTCTACGATCGGATCGTGGAGGAGAATACTTGAGGCAACAGTTTGACGACTATATTAGAGAGTGTGGGATCGTATCCCAACTCACTCCACCCGGAACGTAACAATGGAATGGCGTGTCTGAGAGGAGGAATCGAACCCTATTGGATATGGTTCGATCTATGATGTGTCAAACCGATCTTCCATTATCGTTTTGGGGCCACGCTCTATTTAGTGCGGCTTTCACCATTGACCGTGTTCCATCTAAATCAGTCATGAAGACACCATATGAGATGTGGAGTGGGAGGCGTCCCACACTGTCGTTCATGAGGATTTGGGGCTGCGATGTCTATGTAAAACATTTACAATCAGACAAGCTAGGGCCAAAATCGAATAAGTGTAAGTTTGTGGGGTACCCTAAGGAAACTAAGGGTTACTACTTCTACAATCCAACAGAGAACAAAGTGTTTGTTGCTCGGACCGGCGTGTTTCTAGAAAGAGAGTTTGTCTCTAAAGAAGCAAGTGGGAGGACTGTAGAACTTGAAGAAATTCAAGAACCACAAATCACTGAGCCGATTATGGAACATGAACAGGAACCACAAACAGTTGTGGAGCAGCCTGTTCAGGTAACACAAGAGCATCGTAGATCTAGTAGAGTGCGCCAGGAATCCGAGAGGTATGGACTTCTCGTGACCGATTCTGGTTACACGATGCTCATAGATGATGATCCTACTACCTATGAAGAGGCCATGAAAGGCCCAGACTCTCATAAGTGGCTAGAAGCCATGAGATCCGAGATGGAATCCATGTATACCAACAAAGTATGGACTTTGGTGGAACCACCCGAAGGGGCGCGGCCCATAGGGTGCAAATGGGTCTTCAAGAAGAAGATCGGCATGGATGGTAATGTGATTACCTATAAGGGCCGATTGGTGGCTATAGGATTCAGACAGATTCATGGTATTGACTATGAAGTTACCTTTTCACCAGTCGCTATGACCAAATCCATCCGAATCCTACTTGCGATTGCAGCATACCATGATTATGAGATTTGACAGATGGATTTCAAAACAGTATTCCTTTATGGGAATCTCCTCGAGGACGTGTATATGATATAGCCGGAGGTTTTTGAAGATCCAAAGCAAGCCAACAAATTCTGTAAGCTACAACGATCCATTTATGGATTGAAGCAAGCTTCTAGGAGTTGGAATCGACGTTTTGATGAAGTAGTCAAAGAGTTTGGCTTCAGCAGAAACGAAGATGAGTCTTGTGTGTACAAGAAGGTTAGTGGGAGCTCTGTAGCTTTTATGGTCTTGTATGTGGATGACATACTACTCACTGGAAACGACGTTCCCATGCTGAAATCAGTTAAAGATTGGCTAGGGAAGTGTTTCTAAATGAAGCAGCCTATATACTCGGTATAAAGATCTGTAGAGATAGATCTAAGAGACTGCTAGGCCTAAGTCAAAGTACATATATTGACAAGGTGTTGAAACAATTCAACATGCAAGATTCCAAGAAGGGATTCTTGCCCATGTCACATGGAATCACTCTTTCGAAGAGTGGTTGTCCCTCCAATGAGATTGAGAAGGAACGCATGAGTACAATTCCCTATGCCTCAGCCATAGGATCTATCATGTACGCCATGTTCTGTACTAGACCACATGTGTCATATGCCTTGAGTATGACAAGCAGATACCAATCCAATTCGGGTGAGAGTCACTGGATTGCAGCCAAGAACATCCTAAAGTACTTGAAGAACTAAGGATGCTTTCTTTATATTTGGCGGTGAGAAAGATTTTCCGTGTAAAGGGTTACACTGATGCAAGCTTTCAAACTGACAGAGATGACTTTAGATCACAATCGGGATATGTGTTTTGCCTTAATGGAGCATCAGTGAGCTGGAAGAGTTCCAAGCAAGAGACGGTGGCTGATTCTACAACAGAGGCTGAGTACATTGCTGCAAATGGCGCGGCAAAGGAAGCTGTTTGGATCAGAAAGTTTGTTTCTGAACTTGGTGTGGTTCCTAGCATTGCGGATCCAGTTGAGTTGTACTGTGACAACACTGGGGCGATCCCGCAATAAAAGGAACCCAGGTCGCACCAGAAATCCAAGCACGTGCTCAGGAAGTTTCATCTGATTCGAGATATTATTGATAGAGGAGACGTTCGGATATGCAAGATTCCTACAGATGAGAATCTGTCAGACCCGCTTACAAAGCTGCTTACACAGTGGAAGCATGAAGGGCACACTAGAAGTATGGGCATACGAGATGCGCCAGATTGGCTCTAGTGCAAGTGGGAGACTGTTGGAATAGATGCCCTAGAGGCAATCTAGTTTAGTATGAACTTATTTGTCGCTGGAAAATTCATTTATTATTTATTGGATATTTAATATAATGAAGTCCTTAGATTTACAATTGTGTTGTTTATCTTAAATATCCCTAGTCCAGTATAATGATTAATGGAACAATCATATATAGACTAGTATGGGGTTGGATGATATGGAGATATCATGATCCAACACATAGGTATGCATTAAGGGTAATGGCGCACTGGATTGACCCATCTCTGAGAAGGCTACATACACGTTATGTTAAGTCACAAGCCCTTCTCGCGGTGCAATGGTATTTTCATCCTTAGACTTGAAGTCACTAGATATTCTAGTTGTGGATTATTGTGATTTTGGTAGCGTTAAACGCTACACCGTAACTGGGTAGTTATAAAGGCGTGTACCGGATACAATAAGAAGCAAGCTTAGAGATCGTAGTGGACGTAGATATAACTTTTCCCTCCCACATAACGGGAGCAAATATCCTAGGCCACTCGAGGGATAGTGCTTATAGAATGTCTGGCCAGACTCAAATAAATCAATGTGGGATATTGATGTTATTTGCACGAATAAGGCTATTCCCATGGATCGAGAAACTGTGGATTGGATATACGAGTGTGACTTGTATGTCTCGTGTCCAATCCGGATATAGAGACAAAGGGATGAGAAAATTACTCGTACAAGGTTTGTCAAGATGACTATTCTATTAGTTGGCTAGAATGGATGTTTTGCTAGAAACCGCTCCATATTAGCAAATAGTTGCTACCAACTAGATAGAACCTATGGGGTCACACGCTATATAGAGTTGATCTAGATTTGGGAAATAATTAATTGGATTAATTAATTAGAATGATCACTTTGCAATACCTTGCAAACTTAGTAGGGACTAATTTGCAAGGAATGGACTAAATTGAATTCTAGTAGGACTAGAATAGGTCCTTTAGGTAGTTGGCAAGGATTTGTTGGACTATATAAAGGACACTCCTTCCTTCCCACACTTATGACCTTATTGATCATAACTTGAGTGGGAGAGAACAAAAAGTAGAGAGCAAGCAAGCAAGAGAGGAGCCGCCGCCCCTCCCTCGCCGCCGCCCCTCCCCATCGGCCCCAAGGAGGCCGAGACCTCCTTAGTTGGTCTCGTTTTGCGTGATTCTTCTTCCTCTTCCTCTTTCCGGGCTAGCACCAAGGATTGGAATATCTAAAATTCAATTCTAGGAGTGGATCAACTATAGAGAACGTGACACAATTCGCGTTTGAAGTCATCAAAGGAGAACCCTAAGGTGTGTTATTGATTTCTTCCTTTACCATCGTTATGTCTGTTGACTTGTGATCCTTGGAGGGTTTTGCATAGGTTATGATTGTTTGTGTTTCCGTTGCGCATCCATGAATCAAAACCCTACATTTTCCTGAAGTTACCCCAAACGCGCATTCCATGGGTTCATCTTCAGCTGGAAGGCTCTACACCTTTCAAAGACTTTCCTCCAATCTTTCCAATGGTCTTTCTTCTTCCTTGACTAAACCACCAAGTCGTCCACATTGAAATCATCTTTCTGATGCATCATATCATGAAATATCGCCATCATCGCGCGTTGATAAGTAGCCTCTGCATTCTTTAAAATGAAAGGCATAACCGTATAGTTAAAGACCCCCACGGGTGTGATGAACGCCGTCTTCTTCGCATCTTCCGGGTCCATTTTGATCTTATTATAACCACTGAATTCATCCATGAAGCTAAAAATCTCGTGACCCGCAGTAGAGTCGATCAGGAGATCTATGTTTGGCGACGAGAAATCGTCTTTTGGGCAGAACTTGTTCAAATCTCTAAATTCGACACAAACGGGAAGGCTACCGTTATTTTTCAGATCATGCACAACATTAGCAAGACATGTGGGATGGTGATTGGGCTCGATGGATTTTTAGTTTAGAAATTTCACTACCTCCTCCTTTATCATCACATTGATTTCAGTTCGTAAGTTCCTCGCGCTTTGTTTCACTGGCTTTGACCCTGGAATGACGTCCAGTCTATGCATGGTAATGTCCTGGTCCAGTTTTGGCATCTCGTCATAGCCCCACGCGAAAACATCTCTGTATTCCTTCAGCAATTTGATCAATTCTCTCTCCTCCTCATTATTAAGATCTGCGCTCAAGTAGACTGGCCTCTTCTTTCCCTTAGTTGGGCTCAGGAATACCTCCTTCAATACTTGTTTCTGGGGTTTTGGGCGATCCTCCATGCATTCATGAGCCTATCTCAATTCTCCCAACGCTGAATTCCCCTCATCTTCGCTTGGATCCTCTGTTGGCTCGCAAATTTGCTCAGGGACACCTGCGATTGGACGGGTCGAAGAGGACCTCGTGCACCTTCAGATGCGATAGCACTTTTTCCTATTGGAATATAAGCTGGCCATTTGCTTTCCTTCTTGTTATGCTCGACGACCCTCTTCTAGGTGTAGACATTCTTCTTGCTGTGAATTACTTTGGGTACTTCCTCCCGCATAGGCTTCTTATCTTTCGGCGCTTCTCACATCACCATCACCCCAGCTGGTGACTGGTTCCTAATATCCTCCCATTTGGGTAAGGGAGTCGGCTGAAACGAAGATGGAGTTAATTCGTCCGCCATTTCCGTGAACCACACCGCCTTAGACAAGTGCGCCTCCTCCAAGTTAAAAGGATTCACTGAGGCGGGTATTGCAACCACTCTATTTTTCCAAATGGCCTTCATCACTTCATGGACCGTGGAAGGCACAGCATCAAAGCGGTGGATCCACGCTCGTCCAACGATCATATGATAAGTAGTATTGGCATCAATAACATGGAACTCGGCAGAACACTTGATTTGCCCAATCTGGACCCCTAGGCGAATCCATCCGACAGTCATTCTGGAGTCGCTTCCAAAACCTATCAACGGTGATGGCATCTTGACAATCTTGCTCCCTGGGATTCTAGCCAGCTCAAGGGTGCTGAGTGGAATCACATTCAGTGCTGCTCCTCCATCAACAAAAGCTTGTTTGAACTCAATTCCATTGATAATTATCACATACAACGGCCTTTAATGGTTCACGTTTGTCCTCTTATTTAACTCATCGAACGTCATGACCAGGCCACTTGATCGCGCGGCCCTGATGAGTTTTCCGTTTGAGATGACAATTTCCTCTCCATAGTCTTCTGCCACCCTTAAAATGGCCTTTCTCATCTCACTGCAGGTGCTGGAGAAATTCATGTCATCAAATAACTTCTCGAATTTGTTGGAATTTTTCATCCGTTCAGTGCGCGCGTCTTCCGTGTCCATGCCATAATCTTCATCCTCGCAGATTTCGGCAACGACTAGGACTCTTTAATCTGCGACCTATTCAAGGTCCATGATTGAGATCATGGCTATATCCTTCCCCTTGGGCTCCTGTTGTACATGGGACGGCAAGGGATTGCTGCGCACATCCTTAGCTAGCTCATCAACGACCAATTGTCCTTCTTTGATCTTTCTGTCCACCAGCCATCTGAGCTTCTTGCATTCCCTCGTCGGGTGCATGACCTGCCCCCTGTAGTGGCACCATCCGGGATCTCGCAGTTGCTCTCTAGAGGGCTTATGCTTCAGTGCTGGTAAAATTTCATCCTTCCGCCACCTCTCCCAAAGAGTTATCGCGTCCTCGATCGAACAAGGCAAGGGTAGTGTTTCCCTAGGCGTGGGTCGTTGTTGCTTGTGAGGGGATGATACCGCATTTACTTCAACATCTCGTCCACGCTTGTAGCTGGACCTCCCAATCTTGAAGCCAAAGCTTACTGGCGCGCGATCATTGGTATATTTCTTCTTCATCTTCTCCACCAGTGGCTCAATGTTTCTAGTGCAGTCAATCAACTTGAAAAGGTAGGCATATTCAAATTTATTAACATACCTTTTTAGTCGTCGCGAATGCCTTGTAGGCATATCTCCACCAGGCGGCCCTCTGAGACTTCATCGATGCACTCTAGAGACCTGGTTCTGGCGACTCCGTCCTCGTCGTGTTTCTATTGCATGCGGGAGAGATGGATAGTTGTGACCTTTTCTTCAACTTGGAAGAACTTGGTATAGAATTTCTTCACCCTGTCTTCCCATGTCTTCACAGAACCTGCCTTGAGGGTCCTGTACCATTTATACGCAACAGTCCCCAGATATTTAGGGAATTCGCGCATAGGCATCCTGGTATCGACCCCATGCGGGCACATCAAATCAACGAACCTCATCACATGCTCGTGCGCCTTCCCGTTGGCCTCATCCACGTTTTCCCATTTAGGCGCCTTGTACCCATGATAACTCTTTATTAGAGTTATAATCTTTCATATTTTATATCATTTCACGTGATTGTTGAGAAAACGTAGAAAGTTGAATTTTTAGCACTTTATTGTTAATCCGGGCGTTTCGATGCATATTTCGATGTTATTTGTCAAATATAATCGCTTGGTATGGTTGTACATTTTGTCTTGACAGGAACGGATGCTAAACGATGACTAGGAGGCATGAAATGAACTTCGGAAACAAAGCAAACTCAAGAAGCAAGGGAAGCAAAGTTAGAAGAGCAAGAGTGACCAATATCCACTATTTGGACATTTTCTTGAGTTCTTCAATACATTTTGGAGTGAGACCAGTGGAAAACGAAAGTAGAATCAATTCCCACGATAGGGCACGGAGCTAAAACGGAGATCGGACGAGAAATTTATGGTCCGTCGAAGTGGATGAAAATCTGAGTTCATCCCCAGGGCTGTTCGTGCGAACTACTTTGTGTTCGTGCGAACAAAAACACTTAGAAAATTTTCGGGACAGCCAAGAAAAGGTGAAAAACAAGCTGAAAATTTGTGGGAACAAAAATCTGTTCGTGCGAACATAGAACAAACTTCTGTTCGTGCGAACACCCGTGTGTTCGTGCGAACAAAGGGCCAGAATGTGATTTTTCGGGGCTGTTTTGTAATTTTTTGAGAGTTTGAGCTTTGAGGACTTGTTCTAACCTAGGAGGCCGTGCCGTGGGGGTCAGACACACATCTTTGAGGAGGATACACGCAGCTGGGAGAGAAAAGAAGGCCACGGACGAAGACGGGGGTGAAGATCAAAACTCCACCATTGGGGGACTCTAGGGTTTGAACTATTTCTTCTTCCTCTCTCAATCTTGTATGGAGAAACTTGTAAACTTTGTTTGGTTGATTCTTCTTAGCTAAATACTTTACTAGGAATCTCTACGAGAGCCTAGGGTTTATGTAGACGGTTATTTTCCGGATTTCAGAATTTCTTTCATGCATTTGGATTTGATTCTTCAATTGAATGTTAGTTTCTTGAACTTGTTGATCTTAGTCTATTGACACAATTAGGATATGATTTGATATTAAACGAAACTAGGGTTTATTTTGTGAATCAATTTCTTGCTTAAAGGTAATATTCTATCTAGTTACATGTTCTTGTTCTACGCTTAATCTGTAGTATGAATGGAGTAGCTACCCGGACGTACTAGCTGATTAGATGAGTGCACGACAGTGACTAAACCTAATTGTGTAGAGAATTTGAACACAATCCCGAATCACCGAGACCGAAAAGGAGAAGTGTTAGGATTGGCCTAGTGTGGGTAGATTCGGTAGGATTATTTAGATGTTCTATGAAACGGTGGGCCGACAGGACCCGTTATCGTACCAGTATATGACCTGCTAGAACGGACCGGTAGACAACATGAGACCAAGAGGAGATTGCAGTTAACCAAGACGTAAAGTGACATGAGACCGACAGGATATTGTCATAGTTTATTACCCGGCTGAACTAGAATAGGATTGACGTGTTACATTGTTGAACCGGAAATCGTCTACAACCCTAGGTGATCTAGAGATTGCCTAGCTTCTCCATATCTATTTCTCCAAATATCGTTTAATTACAAAAAATACAAAAAAATATTAGCTTAGTTGTTATTTTAATTCATAAATCAATCAAATCTTTCCTGTTGTACCGTACTCTAAACTAAGTAACTAATTAAATAGTCTCAAGTCTGTCCTCGTGGGATCGATAACTCGGGGTTGAAATACCACCCCTATATTACTTGACCGTTCACTTGCACATACGCGTTAGTAAATCGCGTCAAGTTTTTGGCGCCGTTGCCGGGGACAGCGGTAGATTATTTTTTTAGGAGTTAGTTTAGAGCACTTTTATTTTAGTTTTAGTTTTAATATTTTTTTATTCTATATCTCTGTGCTTCACGGGTGTCTTGTGAGTCTATTTCTCAGGAACGCAGGAAGCAAGTGACAATATAAGCATGTGGAGCGAAGACTGTTATTCGGGTTCCCCCTACAGTTTCCACTGCAGGGGGAACCATGAAGACGAGGACGCATGCCTAACTTGGTGCTACGTGTGCGGCATTTGGCACGACCGTAGAGACTCATGTCGAGTACATGCTCCCCAACTTCATCAGCACCAGGAAGACTCATAAGCGATTATGGCAGAACGGCGTAGTATTATGAATGACATCGAAGTGTGCGCCAAATTTGTGTCCATACCTGCACAAGTGCCACAAGAGGATTCAGTCATAGGTATGGAATACGTGAGGGAGATGATGGAGAGGATAAAAGAACGACTTGAGAAACTGTCAACAGCAGGGGAATCAAGTATTCAAGAGCAACAAGAAGAGACCTTGCTGTATGATAGTGAGCCAAAAATTGAACCTTCACCATCGCCGCCACAAGTGGCAGAAGAGATAAGTGAGACAAGCGAAGACTGTAGTGTCCAGGAACAATTGGTGGACTCTGCCATGTATGGGTACGCAGACTCTAATTCAGACTGCGGTGGACCTATGTGCCCAAGATGGGAGGACCTTCCGTATTGCCAGCCAAGACTGCAAGATCCCTCACTTCCTTGGCATGAATGGGAAGAAACCGACATTGGAAGCCTATGGTGTGCTGATGAAGCTAATGAAGCACTTGTGCCCATATCGGTTTAGGTAAAATCCCATACTCATACTTTCGAAGAATACTCCGTATCTCATATTAATCAAGTCTATGATGAGGTAGAAAGACTTGTGTATGGAGATTGTTATGTGGAAGAGCATCATGAGAAATTTTCAATTTTGTGTCATATTGGCTATTATATTGGTGATCCAAACGCCATAGTCAAGGAGTTGAAACAAACAAGTGTGGGGGTGTGGATGAATTGCATGGGTCAGGTGAAGAGCATCTAGCACAGATGAGGTATTACTGGGACGATTTTATGGCCAGAGATTCATTTGTGCCCAGTGGTACTTGGTGGAAGTTTCTCAAGAAGATCAATTGCAAAATGAAAGGAGTCAGCTTCCACAACTCTCCACCCTCTTTGCAGCACAGGGTTGCACGCGAGGTTCTGAAAAAGAGATGGTGGAAGAAGAAGAAGTGGAGGGATAAAGCATCCTCCACCATCCTTTTCGGTTGAGGTAACTGGGTCGGGCCGTCGACCTTAAATTACAAGCGTCGCTTGGGATGCAACCCAATGTAGAGTAGGATGTTCTTTATTTCTGTTTTTTTCTTTTAGTTCTCCATATTTGATTTTGAGGGGTGAGAGAGAGTTGCTTTAATATTTTCAATCAGTGTGCAGGGACACAGGTATAGAAGACGCTCCGGGTTCCCCTTCTTGATGCGTGCGATAGGGAATGTTGAGTAGGCGCATCGGAATAAGGACGCGAGGTGAGACTTTTCCGAAAACTGTCAACGGTCCGCAAGACCCCTTCTTGTTGCAGTTTCGCGGCAGCGGTGCCCATGTAGGTCCGGGCACCCAGGTACCTCTAACTCTCTCTCTTGTTTCTACGTTTTGAGCCATAATTGTGTAGATCCACCGCCTGCACATTTAAGCGAGGACACCTCGTACTTGATCTCTAAATTCATTGAGGACAACGAAACGCTCAAGTGTGGGCAAGTTTTTGTATAATTTAACCAGCCATGTTCTGTCTTGCATAGCCTTGTTACATGTAGATTGTTTAGTAATGTGTTAATGTGGTTAGTGTAGAGTGGTTTTTTAGTGTCGCACTGTGCTAGTTTAATATTTTTGCATTGTTGCACATTTAATTATTGAGTCCCCTACACAAAACGTGTGGTTAACCGAGTTGGCCAAAAGCATATAGAGTCTACGAAAATATATTAAAAAAAAATAGAAAAGCTAAAATCCATAAAAATTTAAAATTTTTGAGATGGGCAATTGATGAAGCTTGAAATCAGAGAGAGAGTTCAGTGAAAGAGTCTCAATGAATAGGAAGCACCGTAGTGGGGAAAACTTTAATGTTTAGTATCTTGCACACCAGTTTCACGAAAGGATGTCCCGGGTATTCAGGGAAAAGTGGAATGTAGACGAGGGCAATATTTGGTTCCTATATTGTGCTAGGAGGATTTAGTCCTAATAAGTCGAATAGTCTGTTTTCGAGTGGAAACTTGTGGACACTTAGAATCTGGGGTGGACCTTCGCGTAGAGTCGGTTCTATGTGGTATGAGTCTTCGGCCTAAGCCTAGTCGGGGAGTAAACACCATCCCTTAAGGTGGTTCAAAGAGAAAATTCGAAAAAGCCCACACTTAGTTGCTCTAAATGCACGGTTGAAAAAAACTAGAAGAGCATGAAAAACAAAGAATCAAAAATCTTCTCTTGGATTAGATACGGTGAACAGCCTAATGTGCCCCCGTTCGCGCGGGGAATTTGGATTCAAACAAATTAGAGTGTCTAAGAAAAATTAAAGTGAAGCCGTATTACACGGAGTAATGTCTCCCGTAACTGGGACAACTTGCATTCAATGCAATAACGGCTAAGAGGGTCTGAAAACTTCATATGACTTGGCGACAAAAGACTACTATAGGACTAAGGGTTCCTAGACCCTCTGAGCTAAAGGACGTGCCCGAATCTTGGATTGAGTTTGGTGGATGTTTGGGGACCCCTTAGTGAGCTTGTGCATAGGATCATTGTATTTTCAATTCCTTATTGCGGTTGTGTGAATTGCAAAAGAGACTTGTGAGAACTTGATGATTTTGGTTAGTGATAGCGAGAATGCCCGATCTCTAACGAAAAAGAAAAAAAAATATTTGTGTTGTTTCAATTTTTGCATTGTGTAAAATCGAGTTGCATATAGTGTATTCATGTAGATTGCATTGGGTGTGTTTGTTGTGTGTGTCACATGGCTAGTGTAGTTGTATGCAATTCGGTGGATTAAAACGTAGTGTGAGGATTGATTTTGCTCGGGACGCGCAAAAGGGTAGTGTGGGAGAATTTGATAATTCTTTATTAGAGTTATATTTATTGCATATTTTATATCGTTTTGCGTGATTCCGGGGTTGAAATATGAGTTTTACACTATGAATGTTGAGAAAACGTAGAAAGTTGAATTTTTAGCCCTTTATTGTTAATCCGGGCGTTTCAATGCATATTTCGATGTTCTTTGTCAAATATAATCGCTTCGTATGGTTGTTCATGTTGTCTTGACAGGAACGGATGCTAAACGATGACTAGGAGGCATGAAACGAACTTCGGAAACAAAGCAAACTCAAGAGGAAGCAAGAGAAGCAAACTTAGAAGAGCAAGAGTGACCAATATCCACTATTTTGATATTATCTTGAGTTCTACAATACATTTTGGAGTGAGTCCAGTGACAAATGAAAGTAGACTCAAAGAGCTTTCCAACTATAGGTCACGGAACTAAAACGGAGATCGAACGAGAAAGTTATGGTCCGTCGAAGTGGATGAAAATCTGAGTTCATCTCCAGGGGTGTTCGTGCGAACACTCTTTGTGTTCGTGCGAACAAAAACACTTAGAAAAATTTCGGGACAGCCAAGAAAAGGTGAAAAACAAGCTGAAAATTTGTGGGAACAAAATTCTTTTCGTGCGAACAGAGAACAAACTTCTGCTCGTGCGAACACCCATGTGTTCGTGCGAACAAAGGGCCAGAATGTGATTTTTCGGGGCTGTTTTGTAATTTTTTGAGATTTTGAGCTTTGACGACTTGTTCTAACCTAGGAGGCCGTGCCTTGGGGGTCAGACACACATCTTTGAGGAGGATACACGCAGCTGGGAGAGAAAATAAGGCCACGGACGAAGACGGAGGTGAATATCAAAACTCCACCATTGGAGGACTCTAGGGTTTAAACTATTTCTTCTTCCTCTCTCAATCTTGTATGGAGAAACTTGTAAGCTTTGTTTGGTTGATTCTTCTTAGCTAAATACTTTTCTAGGTATCTCTACGAGTGCCTAGGGTTTATGTAGACGGTTTTGTTCCGGATTTCAGACTTTGTTTCATGCGTTTGGATTTGATTATTCAATTGAATGTTACTTTATTGAACTTGTTGATCTTAGTCTATTGACACAATTAGGATATGATTTGATATTCAACAAAACTAGGGTTTATTTTATGAATCAATTTCTTGCTTAAAGTTAATATTCGTTCTAGTTACATGTTCTTGTTCTACGCTTAATCTTTAGTATGAATGGAGTAGCTACCCGTAAGTACTAGCTAATTAGATGAGTGCACGACAGTGATTCAACCTAATTGTGTAGATAATTTGAACGCAATCTCGAATCACCGAGACCGAAAAGGAGAAGTGTTAGGATTGTCCTAGTGTGGGTAGATTCGTTAGGATTATTTAGCTGTCCCGTGAAACGGTGGGCCGACAGGACCCGTTATCGTACCAGTATATGACCTGCTAGAACGGAACGGTAGACAACATGAGACTGAGAGGAGATTGTAGTTAACCGAGACGTAAAGTGACATGAGACCGACAGGATATTGTCATAGTTTATTACCCGGCTGATGTAGAATAGGATTGGCGTGTTACATAGCTGAACCGGAAATCGTCTACAGCCCTAGGTGATCTAGAGATTGCCTAGTTTATCCATATCTATTTCTCCAAATATCGTTTCATTACAAAAAATACAAAAACAACACTAGCTTAGTTGTTATTTTAATTCATAAATAAATCAAATCTTTCCTGTTGTACCGTACTCTAAACTAAGTAACGAATTAAATAGTCTCAAGTCTGTCCTCGTGGGATAGATAACTCGGGTTTGAAATACCACCCCTGTATTAATTGACCGTGCACTTGCGCATACCCGTTAGTAAATCGCGTCAACCTAGCAGGATTAGGCATCAGATATACATCCCGCGGGATCGGAGGTGCATTGTCAACTTTTGGGATGACAGTATCCGCAAAACTCTGGTTTGCAATGATGCTATCTAAGCGTTGTTCCGTGGCCGCAACGTTAGTAGGCGTGCTTCCCCCTGGGGTTGATAACGGTGTTGCAGCAAGACCCAGAATGTAGGGCATGTTGGGTTCATAGAGAGGTGGAGGTGCATACTCCCCTGGGCCCCAATCGCGTATGAGGGCAACGCGTGGTATGAAGAAGGATTCCCGGATGATACAAGGGACGAGCCTGATTGGAGCCTTGGTGCCTGAGGTGCAGGGCCATTCGGGAGAGAAGATTGTAGGTTTGGTGGGACGGGCGTGTGCACCGTAGAGGTTGTGGTTACCCCTGGTGGAGGCAGTTGGGCTGCAAGTGGTGAGGCTAAATCCCCCTGAGTAGCGTTCTGAGCAATCCCTCCCACAATCGCCATGAACAGGGCGATCTGGGCGGACTGAGCCTGCATTGCCTTGGCTTGGCTTTGGATTGTGGCCTGCAACATCTCCAAGGAGGGATTGCTCCCGGTAGATGTCTGGGAGCTAGTGTTTGTGTTGGTGTTGGGGGCTTCTTCCCTCTGGGTTTCTTCTCTCAAAGGAACCTGGTGACATGGCTGCTAGGTTAATTGGTTGAAGCTTTGAAGGTGGATGATTCACGTCAGGTTCACCAAATTGTGTACAAGGAAATCCTTGGGAGACCAAGTGTACACCTCAAGTAGAAGATAAGATCAAGAACACACAGAAAGATGAAGGGTGTGAGTAGGGAGAGAGTAAGCAATGGTAAATGTGAGAGAGAGAGAGAGAGAAAGCTTAATGACAGCAAGAGCTTCGATGAGTCCAGAAGATCAAGAAGTCCAGCCAATCAAGAAAATTACAATGGAGGGCTAATGATCTTATATATAGTAGGGAAGTGATCGTTGTGAGGGGTTAATGCCCCCATAACGGCACGTTCGACCGTATATATAGGGAACGTTACGCACCCGTCCGTATGTACCGGATACCGTTATGAGATCGCCCGGGTTTATAGGAAACATGGTCATTAAGTCTCTCAAGTCAGTTACCAAGGGTCGCGCTCGAGCATGGCCGTTCCTCTCGCGCGACGGACCTTACTCTAGCCTCCAAACCACTAAGTCCCTACAAGTCCCGTGTGGTATGTACGCGAGGGCCTGTCTTGCAGGCCCCAATGGATAAGTTTGATCAGTGATTGGGTGTGTATGGATCATAGTCAGATGTGCTAGATCGTTGCCACGTGGCTATGATATGTCTGTCTGGAATGCACTATCTACAGTTGTCTTATGCTGACGGGGCTTTTAATGAACAAATTTTATACCACCAACATGGAGGTATAAGGCTGGATAAAAAAATATAGCATATTAGCATGCTAGTAGGTTGACAAAAATACCCCCACAAACTATCTAATTTCCTACCCTTGTCTACAGACCCTATCATTTTGAAATTGATAACTATTATTTTGGGATTGATAACTATCATTTTTGAGGAGCTCCTCATGGGTTTGATAACTATTATTATGGGATTGCATAACTTTATTTGAGTATGTATAGTTGAGATAAATATGAAGACATTTTATCGTGCTTGCTGAAATTTCGTTCGTTTAATTTAACTTATTTAATGTAGGTTATGTAACATCATGCCAATAAGTACAATAAGTACTAGTAATTTATACTCCATACTTCACTATGGCCATGTTATATCCATGAATATTTGTTATGTTTGCATCTACCACAAATTTATTTCGCGTATTAATATACATTTTGAATACATTTTAACAACGTCATTATTGTGTAGAAAAAAGAGTATTAAAATATAAACATAAACACTAATACATTTTGTATACATTTTCCTCATCAATTTGAAATATACAATATTTTATACAAAATAACAGCACTGAGGGTATTCCAGTCATTTGAGCACATATTCTGCTTCATATCCTGCATCATATCCGATAGCACCCAAACACGGACAGCCACCATATCTTATCAGGGCTTATCAGACAGCATTCATATCCTTACTCATATCCCAGCATAAGCCTTATCTCTACATAGCATATCCTCTACCCAAACGAGGCCATGTGTTGAAGAATTATTTGCTAATCCTATGAAATTGACTTGTGATAAGCCCTTAAAAATAACTTCAACATCATAAAAATTGTCATGTAATCTCACATCTTCAGTTTTGCAGATGACACCATTCTATTTTTTTTTCAAGTTGAGACGAACACATGAACTAAGCTGAAAATAGGGTTGGATAATTTTTGTCAACAATTTATGATTATATGAACTTTGATAAATCCTCTTTATTTATTAGTCCTAATTACCCTTCCACTCAGAGGACATTTTGATTCATCAATTGGGTAAAAGCTATAAAGATGATTTTGGCAGTTCTTTAGTCCTAAATTTAGTTGTTGATAACGTTAATCAACATGTTTTAAAATTCACAATGGAAAAGGTCAATAATGGGTGTGTTGGGTGGAAAGGAAGGTTACTTAACAAATCTGGTAGGCTAGTTTTAATTAATGATACTCTTAATAGTTTGATAGTTCACCCTTTATATCTTTAAATTTCCTTCTTCATATTGTTATAAAATCATTTCTATTTTATCAAATTTCTTTGGAATGATGATTCAAAAACAAAAGCTTTACACTGGGTCTCATGGCAGCAATTTATCTTCCAAAATCCCATGGGAGATTACGCTAAAAAAACAATCACAATTTTAACCGATCCTTTATTGCTAAACAAGCTTGGAAAATTACTTTAAACCCAAACTCTTCCTTCTCCTCTTATTTTATCTCTGTATATTGTACGTAAGGTCATTTCTTGATATATCTACTTTTCCATCATCCTCGTGGGTGTGAAAACGTTTATGTGGAATCAAATAGTGTATCTAGAAATGAGTCTATTGAGGAATAGGTAATGGGAGGAGAGTTAAGTTGAGAACTGATAGGTGGCTCTTGTATGTTCCCCCTTCTTCTACAGAAGGCCTTTTGGAAAATGATGAAGAATCATGTTGTAGGTTCAATGCAGTTCCAAGACTTGAAATAGCTAGTTTATTTTAAGGCCTTGAAAAAGCTTTCAAATTCTTGAAACTTGTTGTGCTTTATATGCATGAACTTAGGGAGTTTATGATTTTAATTCAACTCCTAAACCCCTGTGCTTAATTAGTTGATACTTTATGATGAAAGACAAAGTATTTTGACTCGTTTTACAGTATCTAACATCATGTTTGACTCAATTTTGCAGGAAATTTTGATTTCTATTTTTGAGGATTTGTTTTCTAACCTGAGTTTTGCAGGAAAAGGAAATTCTATGGTGAATTGATTATGTGATCAATCATGTTGTGTTTGGAATTTGTCTAACAGTTGTTCACACAATATCAAATCAGTATTCTTGAAGATATTGATCAAACTATTCGTTGGAGAAGCTGTTAGAGAAGTCAAAGCTGAAGCTACAAAATAGGAAGTTTGTTAAAGAGAAGATCCTGAAGATCTTCATTTCAAACTGCTCTATAAAAAGAGGGAAATCTGAAGCATTGCAACGGGACAATTAACAGAGACACGCAAAAAAACTCAACGATTGACAATCAACAAAGAAGCAGATTCATCTCTCTCAACCCAATCATCAGAAGAACACTACACACTCACTGCAGATTTGGTTCTAGTGTTCTTCTTTCCTGAACTTCATTTGTATATCTTTTTTATAATACTTCTAGTTCTCATTCTCAAGGATCGTTTAAAGTGAACAATAGAGAATTATTAGTTAATCTGATAGCTAGAGCAGTTACAAGATAGGTTAGTGAGAATCACAAGCTGTAACAGAGTAAGGTATCTCTCTGTGCTTGAGATATAGGGCTCAGCTGCGGATTAATAAGATTTGTGTTGAAGATCCTGCAGGGAGAAGATCCCTGAGGTAGATACGTAGGTCCAATTGGAGTAAACTCTATGTATCATATGTCTCTTGCATTTACTTTTCAGCTTCATACTTAGAACTTTGCATCATTCAAAACAGTTTCATTTCAAGGGTTTGAAACTCATTTCAAGGCCTTGAAATAGACTTATTCTATTATACTCTAACTGTTTTCATTCCTCATTTCAAGACCTTGGATCACCTTATAAATCTTTTGAAACCACTATTCTTGCATTGTTCAGTAAAAGTTTGCATACACTATTCAAACCCCCTCTTCTATAGTATTGATCTTGCAATTCTACCTACTGTACACCCCTTCAATTGGTATCAGAGCTTGTATCACTGCATATATTTAACTATCTTGTGATTATGAAGATTTTAGGTGATGGTGGTTTCTCACAGGGAAGAGCTGCTAACAGACCTCCTCTCTTGTGTGGAGACAATTTTGTTCACTAGAAAGATTTGATGAAAATGTTCATCATTGATCAAGATATGAAACTCTGGACTATCATTCTGAGCTAGAACAATTTTCCAAAAATTATAAAGCAATGAATCTCTTATTTTGTGCTTTGAGTGCAGATGAGTTCAACATAATCTCAGGTTGCAAGACTGCCAAGGAGATCTAGGATAAGCTTGTGGTGACCTTTGAAGGAACCAGCCAAGTCAAGCAAACCAAGATCAACATATATCTCAGGCAATATGAGCTATTCAAGATGAATGGAGATGAGTCAAAGAGAGATATGTTCAAAAGATTCACTGGCATTATCAATAATCATGATTCATTGGGAAAACACATTTCGACTTAAAAAAAGGTTAGAAAGATTCTGAGAAGTCTTCCAAAGGAAAAATGGGAACCAAAGGCTACTGCTATTAAGGAAGCTCAAGATCTCATTACTTCAACTTGATGACCTACAAGGAAATCTCCGTACACATAAAATATCCATGAATGAAGTTGATGGAGAGCTACAAGGAGGTGTCAAGAACCTAGCTCTCAAGGCAAAGGAGAATGAGCCATTTCAAAGCCTTGAAACAGAAGATGATGATGATGATCCATTTGCTTTGATTTCCAAAGCCTTGACCAGGATTCTTAAAATTAAGAAGAACTTTGGTAACAAGGACCTCAACATATATAGACAAAGATCCTCCAGTAGAAAAGACTACAAAGGTAAATCATCTTCACATGGTAATAAGCCTAAATACATGAATTCCTTTGAGTGTGGGGATGCAGGACACTTGATCAGAGACTGTCCACACAAAAAGAGCAAGTACTTTCAGAAGACAGATCATGATAGAAGAAATAAAGCTATGATAGCTTCCTGGAGTGATTCAAAAACCACAAGTGACTTTGAATCTGAAGAAGAACATGCTAACCTATGCTTTATGACCAAGCATGATGAAAGTTCTAAAAATAACATTGTGGTAATGGTAAACTTCTTGATTTAAAAACCAACAGAAGCCCTCTCTAATTATCTTAGAACAATGCTTTTAAATGAAGAGGACTATCTGAAAGAGATTAGAGTTTTTAAATAAAAAGTTTATGAGCAAGCAAAAGAAAACTTGCATCTTGTTTGCCTGAATCAGAATCTTGAAATCTCTCAGAAGAAAACTGACAGTGATTTAAAGGCCTTGAAAAGCAGTTTCAAAGCCTTGAAAACACAATTCAAGGAAGTAGCCACTGAAAACTCTCTATTTAGTGATAGCATTGTGAATCTAAAACATAAAGTTGATTAATTGGATAAACAAAAGACTACTCTAACTAAGAATCTTCAAGAATCTAAATTAGTCAAAACAAGACTTGCAGGCTCAGAACACAACTTGAACTTGATTCTTGGAGGTAGCCTAAAGTTTGTTCATAAAACTGGTATTGGATACAATCCAAATTTTCCCAAGAAAAATAATACCAGATTTGTGAAAGCTAGAAACAGAACATCTCCTAAATGCCATTACTGCAATAAGATTGGTCATGTTCATATGAATTGTCCTTTTAGAATAAGAGACCCTCACATAATGAGGAATACTTTTCCATTCCAACTCAAAGGACAAGTTAGACAGATTTGGGTTCCTAAATGGGTTAGACCACCTAACATGATTGACCCTGAATATGAATTTAAATTCAGCACTTGGTCTAACAACTGAGTAAGGCAGTGAATGGTGTTTTCAGGATGTCACCAAGATCAATGAACATAAATGGTTTATGGACAGTGGTTGCTCAAGACACATGAGTGGAAAGAGATCTATGTTCTCATAACTGAAAGAGATATTTGAAGGATCAATTACACTTGGTGACAAAGGAAAATGCAACATTCTCGGTATTGGTAAAGTTGGTACAGATTCTAAAAATTTCATTTATGATGTATATCTAGTTGATGGTTTGAAATCTAGTTTGCTTAGTGTTTCTCAGCTTTGTGATAATGGAAACAAGGTTATCTTTGACAAAGAGAAATGTGTGGTGCAAGATGAGAAATCTTGCAATTGCATCCTCACTGCCTCTAGTTCAGACAATGTTTACACTTTTCAAACTAACAAAGTTTCAGGATAAAACTTGGAGTGTCTCAAGGCTTTGAAAGAAGATTCAGAACTTTGCCACAGAAAGTTGGGACACATCAGTTTGCATACCTTGAAAAAGTTGGTTTCCAAGAACTTAGTAATAGGTCTACCTTCTATCAAGTTCAAAGATGAAGAAGTATGCAAGGAATGTTCACAAGGCAAGCAAGCTAGAAGCTCATTCAAACCAAAGAACTTTGTAAGTACTACTAGACCTGTTGAATTATTGTATATGGATCTATGTGGTCCTATGAGAACTTAAACTCCAAAGGGTAAGAAGTACATGCTTGTTATTGTAGATGATTTTTCTGGATATACTTGGGTGATGTTTCTTAAAGAAAAATCTGCAGCTCAAGCTGAATTTTCAAAAATTTGTAGAGAACTTTAAACCTTTAAAAACCTACCTATTGCTTCAATAAGAAGTGATCAACTTGAGTTTGATGTATTCTGTTCTAAGCATGGCATCTCTCATAACTTTTCAGCTCCTAGAACTCCTCAACATAATGGAGTTGTTGAAAGAAAAAACATGACTTTTAAAGACATGTCAAGAACAATGCTTCTGGAAAACAGATTGCCAAATCATTATTGGGCAGAAGCTATGACTAGAGCAAACTATATTCTTAACAGGTGCTTGATCAGACCTATTCTAAAGAAGACCCCCTATGAGCTGTTTAGAGGAAGAAAGACAAACATCTCTTACTTCAAACCATTTGGTTGTACTTGTTTTTTCCACGATAATGGTAAGGAAAACCTTGGAAAGTTTGATGCAAGAAGTGATGAAATTATTTTTCTTGGTATTCACAGACAATCAAGGCCTATAGAATTTATAATAAGAGAACCAAGCTTGTTGAAGAAAGCATTCATGTTCTATTTGATGAAATCTATGATGGTTCTTTGAGTGATGGTTTCGCAGATCTCAATCTGAACAAGCATGATTCAGATACTGAAGAAGAATCCTCAAAAGGATCCAAGGAAATGTCACAGGAACAAAGCAGACCTTTTCAATGCCTTCGAAGCCTTGAAACTGAAAATCTCCAGAGAAGACAGCAGAATAAGCTACTACTTCAAGTTCTCAGAGACTTGAAAAACAAACTGGACAGCCTGAATCTTGGACATCAACATAAATTCTCATCTCATCCTGCTGATAACAATATTTCTGATCCAACCACTGGTACACAAACCAGATCACATTTGAAAATTTTTTGTGCTTTTAATGCTCTCTCTTGTGGAACCTAAAACTGTGAAACAAGCATTACAAGAAGCAGACTGGATTATAGCTATGAAAAGTAGAGTCAATGAGTTTGAAAGGAACGAGGTTTGGAATCTAGTTCCTCCTCTAAGAAATCAGTCTGTCATTGGCACCAGATGGGTGTTCAGAAACAAGTTAGATGAGAATGGAAAGGTAATCAGGAAAAAAGCTAGATTGGTAGCTCAATGCTACAATCAAGAAGAAGGTATTGACTATGAAGAAACATTTGCTCTTTTCACCAGGTTAGAAGCAATTAGAATTCTACTTGCATTTTTATCTCAGAAGAACATGAAACTGTTTCAAATGGATGAAAATTGTGCTTTCTTAAATGCATATTTGCAAGAAGAAGTTTATGTTGCTCAACCTCCAGGTTTGAAAATGAAAGTTTCCAGATCATGTTTACAAACTTGACAAGGCTCTTTATGGTTTGAAACAAGCTCCAAGAGCTTGTTAGAAAGATTTCCAATGTTTCTACTTGAAAATAATTTCAAAAGAGGATTAGTAGATAAGACCCTTTTCATAAAGATTCATGAGAAAGACATACTTTTAGTTCAAATTTATGTTGATGATATTCTGTTTGGAGCTACTAATGATTTTTTGTGCAAGGAATTCTCAAGTCTTATGAGTAGGGAAATTCAAATGGGTTTTATGGGAGAAATGAACTTCTTTCTTGGACTTCAAATTCATCAAATGAAGAATGGCATATTCCTACATCAAATAAAGTATACAAGAGACTTGCTGAGAAAGTATAATATGTCTTAATCCAAGGAGATTAAGACCCCCATGAGTTCTACACTGTCTCTAGACAAAGATGAATCTGGTAAGAATGTGAATGTGAAAGAGTATAAAGGTATGATTGGATCATTACTCTACCTCACAGCTAGTAGACCAGATATCATGTTCAATGTGTGCATGTGTGCTAGATTTCAAACTGATCCTAAAGAACCACACTTGACTGCAGTTAAGAGAATATTTAGATATCTCAATGGTACCAAAGACTTAGGGCTTTGTTATCCTAAACAATCTAACCTCTCTTCGAGTGGCTACTTAGATGCTGACTTTGCAGGATATAAAGTTGATAAAAAGAGTACATCAGGATGCTGTCAATTTCTTGGATCATCTTTAATCAGCTGGCATTCAAAGAAGCAAAACTCAGTGGCACTATCAACAGCGGAAGCTGAATACATAGCAGCTGGAGCTTGCTGCTCACAAGTGTTATGGATAGCACAACAAATGAGATACCTTGTATTTGATTTCCGAGATATACCTACCAAGTGTGACAACACAAGTGCGATATCAATTACAAAGAATCCAGTTAAGCATTCAAGAACAAAGCATATTAATGTCAGACATCACTTTATCAGAGATCATGCTGAAAAAGGTGATATTGTTCTTGAATTTGTTTATACTAACTTAAAATTCATAGATATCTTCACTAAACCATTGCCAGATAAAAGATTCTCATCCTTAAGATTGGAATTGGGAATCCTAAATAAAGAAGCATTGGTTTAGGGGGAGAATCAGGTAAGTATTATGTGTTTCAAAGGTTGGAACTGATTTTCAAAGCCTTAAAAATCTTTTCAAAACTTTGAGTGTATGTGCTTTCAATCATATAGCTTTTCAAGGCCTTGAAACCAATTCCAAAACCTTGAAAATATGACAGTATGCATGTTAGTCAATAATTTGGATCTTTCAATATTGGGTGTTATCTTTGGAGATAATTGCTCAATGTTGCCCCTCAATTATTCAAATACCCCTTTTGAGCCAAATTAGTATTATATCCATTATTTACAACGGCACACACAAAATTTGAATCCTTTTGGTTCAGCAGATCTTCAAAGATTAGGAAGAATAATTAGTTTCCTTTTCAAATTGAAACTCTATTCTATTTATCTTCTACTTTCTTTCTCTCCTTCATATCTATCCTACCTCTCTCTTCTTCTCCCCAAACCCTAATGAGCACTAGGAGAGCCTCTGACAGAATCAAGATGGCTGGTGGTTAGAAGGCTGGCACAGAGAAGAAAAGAAAGGCCACTGTGAAAGAGGTTCTGCCCATCAGTGGGGATTCCAGTTCAAAGACTGCTACCTTGCAGAAACATGGCACCTCCTCCTTCCAAGAAGAAGGCTAAGAAAGATCCGACACGAGTGTCCAACAAAAGATGAAGAAAGTGGAGTCTGCTCAAGATGAATAGAAAGGGACTCAGATTGGCAGCCCTAAGAAGGTGAAGAAGGCTGATATAACATACAAGGGAAAATGAAATGAAAATATCTACATTCAAGACTCGGATTTAGATGCAACTTCAAGTTCATATGAAGTCTATTTAGTTTCAAGGAAGCACATAAATAAGAAAGAACTTCAAGAAGATGTGTCAGAATCTAGCATGGAGTTATAAAGAAAGAATCGTAAGAAAAATTTTTCATTGATTAAGAAAAGGTCTTTTGGAAGAAACTGAAACATGGAAGGAAAGCTCAACAGTGTGATCAAGACCATAAGCTCAATTGTTGAGGATGTTGATGTGGCTCAACAAGTATAAGAACATGTTGATGATGATGATGAGGGAACTAGTCAGGAAGAAGATGTAGAGCAGCAAGGAGATGAAGACCCGACCGCTTAACTCTTGCCTACTCTTTCTTCTCCTTTTCAAGGCCTTGAAATCCTTTTCAAAGTCTTGAAATTTTCATCTTTTCAATCAATCTTTTAAAAAAAGTCTTTCCAAAAACATTGATCCAACATCTTCTCATTCTTTTTTGATGGAAGTAAAAAAGGGAGAGAAAATCTAGGTTTTTTATTTTTTTATTTGCTTACTAGGAGATCTGACCTGGTTTTGGACAGTAGGACTATCTAAAACTTTACTGTTATTTGTTGTTTTTCAGTTGGTTAATAAGTTGGATTTATTTTGGATATCATGTGCTATATTTGACTCTGTGCTAATGAGTATTTTTTGCAGAATCACAGTATCAAACAGATTGTTGTTTTTTTCTTTCATAAAGGGGGAGATTGTAAGTTCAAAGCAGTTCCAAAACTTGAAATAGCTAGTCTATTTCAAGGCCTTGAAACAGCTTTCAAAGCCTTAAAACTAACTTTATATGCATGAACTTAGGGGAGTTTTTTATCTTAATTCAACTCCTAAACCCATGTGCTTGATTAGTTGATACTCGATGATTAAATGCGAAGTATTTTGACTCGTTTTACAGTATCTAACATCATCTGTTTGACTCATTTTTGTAGGAAAGTTTGTTTCCTATTTTTGAGGATTTGTTTCTGTGTATGAGAGAATCCTTTAGGGAAGATTCAACGTACACCAAGAACAGGGGATAAGAAGAACACGGGAAGAGCAGAGTGTGTGTAGGGAGAGAGTAAGACAATGGCAGCTGTATGAGAGAGAGACAGAATTTTGGCAGAGCTTTCGCGTAGTTCAGGAGATTCGTTCTCTGTAAGGAAGGGTTGACGATCCTACATATAGTGGGGAATGTGACCGTTGTAGTGGGTTAATGCACCCATTAATGGCGACTTAATTACCTTAACCACAACGTCACGTTCGTCTGCATATATAGGGACCGTTACGCACTTCGTCCGCGTATACCAGAACTGTTATGAGGTTGACCGGGTTTATGGAGCTCGTGTCATAAATCTCTCAAAGCAGTTACTAAAGGTCGCGCGCGGGCTTGGTTGTCGCTCGCGTGCGACAGGCTTACTCTAGCATCCAAACCACTAAGTCCCTACAAGTCCCGTGTGGTGGTATGCGAGGGCCCTGTCTCGCAGCCCCCACGCGGATCAGCGTGGGTGGTGATCTAGTGTGTGTCGAGCACAGCTAAGTGTGCTGGATGATCGTCACGTGGCTAAGATATGTCTGTCTGGAAAGCACTATCTACATTAGCCCCCTTTTTGTGCGTGGAGACGCCTAGCCTGATAGGCTTCAATGCGCAAAAACCAGTGCACGCATCGTCGCCACGCACCAATTCAAATACACACAAAATCAGCCCTCGTGCGTGCCATTATGACCTAGAATCCCTAGAGTCGTACCGTCTGTTCTATTAGGGTTTTAGGCGTGACGTCAGCATCGTCCTGTGATTGCGCGATTCGACGGTGACGGTTGTGATTCGACCACTCAAAGGATGCGACTCTTCAGTGTTTCTAAATAAATACTCCATGCTCTCCCTTTTTGCAAAGTATCACCTCTCTCTCTAAAGTGAATGTTACCTGAGAGCCTTCAAGAGAAAATTCAAATAATCAACCATCAATTCTTCCTTGCCAATCGTCTCCTTCAACTTGCTTCATCAAAACAAGGTTGGCTTTGCTCAATTTCAATAATGTATTCAATATCCTTTGAACTGTCTTGGATCTGCAAACCCAGAACTATTTGGAATACGCCATTTATTGGAAACTGCGAAAGAGGTTCTTCTTAAACCCTAAAAGATTAAACCACCAGATTGAAACGATTGTCAAACAATAAACTTCTGAAATTCTGAGATAAATTTCTTCAATTCTGAGATTCTAAACCCAGAACTGACCCAGAACTGTTTATCTTCTTCTGATTTCAAAACAACCCAGAATTGCTTCCTGAATCTGAACTGAAAGTGGGTATATTTCTCCCCCCCCCCCCCTTTTTTCTTGCTTTTCTGCAGAAATGGCCAAGACAAAAGGCTCCAAACCTGTTAAAGAACCTGAAGAAATCCCTGATCTTCCTAAAACCCTATGGAGGAAAGCCCCCTATCTAGGTGGGAAAGACTTTTATCATGTTAGGGTTAAGGTAAAGAATCTACCGGCTCCTGCCCCCTCTGTAGAATTGCTAACATTGACCCCCTTACCACTTCAGCCATGTTGGAGTTAATTGATTCCAAATATGTGGTAAGATTAGGAGTTGAAAATGGGTTCTTCCCTCATACTGAAATTTCTACCCAGGCCTTCGTACAAAAGATGGATCTGATGGATGAGTGGATTGACCATGTACTGACTCACCATGCTTTCACATGAGACGACGCTGGGATTTATTTCGATCTTCGTGCTATGAAGGGTGATGCCGTGAAGCTGGATCCAGCCATGCTTCTAAACCTTCTTTCTCGCTACTCACCTGCGACCCATACCTTCCATTTTGCTGAATTTGAGGCTGCTCCCACTTTGGAAGATGTTCAAATTCTATATGACCTTTCCTCCATGGGCGAATTGGATCCCTTGAGCGCTTTGAAACTTGGTCCAGAGCTTACTCTGTATGCGCAGATGGAGGAATGCTTGACCGAGGTGAAGAAAATATCTACTCGTTGGACATCTGCGAAAGTACTTCCGGAATGGCAGCTATTTGAGACCTCTGCGAAGAACACTTGGGGAAAGTGGGTGCCATACTTCTTTCGCGACTATGCGAATGGAAAGATCACCAAGGAAATTTTGGATAATGATCCGGAGGCAAAGAATTGCAAAGAGGGGAAGGGGTATCATCTTACCTTGTGCGGCTTTCTTTGTGCGTGGTTGTCGAGATATTTGATCGATGGTCATCCTCATGATGGGGTCTTTTACCATGTCATTCCCCTATCTGTTAAGTTGGCCCTTGGCCAGAAAGTCGCACTTGGGCCTCTGGTATTAGGCACCTTCTATCATCGACTGGACCAGCTGGTGGTCGCGATCAAGGAGTCACGTGGGCTTCTTGGTGTGTTGACTTTTTTCAACATTTCATTCCTTACCATGTGGGTTTTCGAGAGATGGCCTTCTTATGCTTCTGTTCTTTTAGGCCCAATAAGTGGTGCGTTCTAGGTGCGGAAAATGCACTTCCTATTGGGAGAGCTGCTCGATGGTACAGAACCAATCTTCCCAAGTGTACATGGAGTCTGATATGCGATGATCGGAAGAAGTTTACAGCCATGCCTTATGCTACACGCATTGAGAATGTGCGATGGTTTCCGAAACTGTACCCTAATAGATCTGGTTCCTACTCAGAAGATCTCCTTCTCAAAGGACATGATCGCTATTGCGAATTCTTCTGCTGGTGCTTGAGAGGTTCCCTTCCAGCTCTTGCCGAAAATGTTTTTGAGCTAACTCCCAGATATGAGAAGATAACAGTCGACGTTGAACCAACTCGCGTGTCTCCCCAATTTGGCTTTGATGCAGTGGCGCCTTTCATTTGGCCTAAGTCGATCGCAAGGAATTGCTACAAGCGACTGCTGGTGACTAAGTGCAAAGCGATCTTTCTGAGCAACTTTTCCTTTATCCAATCTTCAGGTAGTCGTGATGGTCGCCTTACCAAGAATTGGATCGCTTACTGGACTGCTCAGCAGACCAGGTTTAAGACGCACTCGACTCCTCATCCCAGTAAAGCTTCTGTGATTAAAAGAAATGCCTTTTTATTCCGCCCCAATTGCAGCTTGGATGATTCCCAATATGGTTTTTATTCCTTGCTTGATACTGACAATCACTTGTGCCCAAACACTATTCTTGAGGAGAAGATGACTGCTGTTAGGGAGGGAATTTCACATGTAATCAAGTATAGCAAAGACTTTGCCAAGGTAAACAACTTTCCTTTAACTTTCCTTTATGCGTGAAAGACTTCTTTCGTTTGGCACGTTGAAACTTACACCCATTTTCTATTTTAGTGTTATCTGAGGAGGTTTCCATCTGGAGAGCGCTCCAAATCGCTGGTCAACTCTATTGTTGCCGCAAAAAGGCAAGACAAGAAAATTCCTGTCGCAGTGGAACTGGCTCCCCAAGTAGAGGCTCGGATACGCGAGGAAATGGACGTGTTTCCTCACTGATAGACAATGCTGCCGAAGTGGATGCAGAGGTTGCCCCAAAGGAAAAAAGGCAAAAGCAGAAGGGCATTGTGATTTCCTCCCCTCCTAGAAATGCTCCAACTCCGTCTCCTGCGAAGTCTCTTGCATCCAAGGACAAAGGCAAAGGCGCATGCCGGACAAGACACAGAAAGAGCTCGCGGTTGAGACCTTCATTCCTTTTTGTCAGGAAGAAGAGGAAGAGGAGGACGAAGAAAGAGAAGTGAGAGAAGAAGATGATGAAGAAGAAGAAAGAGAAGAAAGCGAAAGAGGAGAAGAAAGAGATGAGATAAGAGAAAGCTCAGAAGGTATGTTGAATGAACTTGTCTTCCTCGCACTTTGGCTTTTGCAATGATTGTTGATTAATTTCCTTTCGCAGATGAGGACACAGAGACCATCAGCCGCCTTCCGTCCAAGGAGAAGAAAAGACCAAAGGTTCCCGCTCTGACATTTCTAGCGAGACTATAGACGAAGATATCATTGCTGAGTCTAAGAAAATGGATGTTGAGGCAGAAGAGAGAAGGAGAAAGCTCGAGGAAGATGACATTGAGCTCATGAAAAGGAGAAGTCTGGAAGAACAACATGCTGATAACGCAGACGTGGCTGCCTTGGAACATGCTCAAGAGGACTTTGAGGAGATCGCAGGCGGCAAGGAAGGTGAGATTTTTAAACTTGCTGTGACTTATCAAGAAGTAATTATTGGTGCGTTAAAGCACGGCTTATCAAAATATGATATTCGCCGATGGCTAGAAGGCAAGTGTGGTGAACCCTCAGGTAATCATTCAAACAATGTTTGTAAACCAGGCTTGGTAACCCACTCCCTATTGTAACGAGTTTCTTCGCACCACCAGGTCACGCCGCTAAATAAAGATACTCTAGTAGGATATGGTGTCGCATCTTTAACATATGGTGACGGAGCTGCGATCCCACCTAAGTGTGGAGGTGCTCGCTTTTGATCTATCAGACTAAAAATATCATTTATAACGCAATTTTACCTCAACATTTTCCTGTCTTGTATCGCAGGTGATGCTGTCATCGCACAGGGTTCTGCTGATAATGTGTCCCCTGCCAGAGAGGCAATCGGCAAGGCAGGTGTTGACAACCCTGATGAGGACATGCTGGAGCAAAGGAGTCAGCTCCCTACATCTTATGCCCCAAATCGAAGCTCGCATGTTGAGAAGCCTATCGCAGCTACCGAGTATGCAGGAGAACCTCTGGAGGACATTATCGAGGTATCCGATGATGTCAAAGCCCACACTGTGTTAAGGGAGGAAGATGCTGATGCTGAAGTTGAGGAAATGGAAGCGGAGGATACTGGAGCTGAAGTTCATGAAAATGAACAGGTCATGGAAGACATATTATCGCATGAAAGTGTCGATGTTCAAATGGATGCTCCCAAACCACAAGGATCTCTAGCGGCTGAAGAAGTTTTTAGGCAAGCAGGAGCTGCTGCTGTTGATGTCCCTTCTACTGAGGTAGAGATTTTACAAGTTCCCCCGGCATGGATTTTTTGGAGTTCGCAAGTTGGAGCTGCCGTCACACCTATTGCAACTTATACCATCATTGCCAACTATGATGAGCGCGAAGTTGCAGCTGATAGGCAAGTAATGCAGCAAGGGCATGCTTCAACTTTTCCAGTGATGCGCATTCCCTCTTTGCATGAGATCCTTCATGGGACAGGTATGTTACCATTTTTCACATCCTATACTTTTATTTAACAACTTTGCGCTCCTAAACTTGTCATTTTTTTCATGAATGAGGGAACCCGATGTGTATTGGCTAATAAGGATGCGCCTCTCATACCCGTGGTCATTTGCGAGATCTCTGGAGCTAGAGCCCTATGACAGAAGGTTTTTCTTGACTGAAGCCATTTGGATTATAGAACAACTGTCTGCAGCTAACCCCACAACCATTTCTCCTGATAATGCACAGTGGCTTTATAGCACATGCAGGGGTCTTCAGGCTAAGGTTCAGGGCAAACTAAAATTCGGATTTCTTCTCAACAGAGTCACCCAGATCCTCGCTTTTGTGAGTCTGAAACATGGCTACCACAACCTCGCATCTGAAAGACGGAATTTAGAGGAACAAAGGCAGAAGGCTGAAGAAACTACCAACCTCTTTCATGCGATGAAGGCC
Organism: Linanthus parryae; assembly: GCA_023055425.1. Lineage (NCBI taxonomy): Eukaryota > Viridiplantae > Streptophyta > Magnoliopsida > Ericales > Polemoniaceae > Linanthus > Linanthus parryae. The sequence continues at coordinate 66,731,566 of JALGPY010000007.1, read as the reverse complement.
AAGTATGAGAAATTGAAACAAGAAGTGAACCAGGCAAAAGAGGCATCGCTCCTGTTTTCTCCAGAAGATCCTCTAATCAAGGATTTATTTTAGAGAGAGAACATTATTGTAATGCTAATGTTCCCCCCCCCCTTTTCAAACATTTGGAGCTTCATGCCCATTTTGCCCTTCTGAGGATTTTAGACTCATATCTTAATGCATATCAATTATGTCGTCATATGCTGACGCAATTTCCTTGATTTTCGCGCTATTAATTTATTACATAAGCACGATTTCCTAGAGAGACACATCCTTATTATGACTTTCGTCATTAATTAGGGCGTGCCACCGAATCGTCATAGCCTTTAGTAGGGTAATTGATTTTTACCCCTTTTTGAGACGTGAGTAATTGATTCTTACCCGTTTCCAAAGCCTTGCTGACTCAGCCAGGGAAATGAAGAGTCCCTCATGGAGTCTATATAAACCTTGTCTCTTGTTATTTGGGTTCTTCATCCCAAAATGTGGCTCATCATGAGTCCTTACGACTGCTGGCATCGGTTCTTGACCTTTGCCGGCTCATGTCCATTTCAGGCTTTGAAACCTGAGTTTGTGCCCTGTGCTATAGAAATAGCTCCCAAGAAATTCTTTGAAAAGCTCTCCGATCCTCTTGATCTTTTTGAAGAAGATTTGCGTAAGATTTCATGCTTCTGCAAAGATTCTTCTTTGTCTATTATGTTTGCAGGTCGTATCTCCGGTGACCTTCCGCCGAGGCACAGTCCTGTACTGACATCACTAACGAATCGTAATGAATGGTGTGTTTCTCCCCTAACTTTCCTGGAGGAGTACTATTTGCCACCATTGTTTTGAACAAGGTGTGACGAGCTATTGTGCTCGTCTTTTTGCACAATAAGCTTCCTGCCCCAGGAGTTGTTCTCCCATTTGTTCTTCACATCCGCCGCCGTCAGGGCATGAAGTTCATCTGGCATCTCACTTGGGCAGAAGATCAAATAAGAGCCCTGTTCTGATCTAGGACGTCGACAATAGCGTCCTGTCGTATAGCTCTTTTTAGGACCCGTAGGTCGTTCATTTTAGAGTAGGAATTTTTCTTAGTATAAGCTTTTTCTTATAAGCTGCTATCTAGACAGATAAATTGTAAGTCATTTTGACTATTAATGAAATACGCTTTGTCATCTGCTGTTCTTGTTTGATACAACAAATTGAAATTTCGCATGCGTGTTTGCTATATAACGAAACAAGTTATGTTTCCATCGCGTTCTGCAATTAGATATTGTCTAAATAATTCGCTATGTTAAGCAGACGGGCTTTGTATCACACAAGGCGTTGTTTCTATTGCTTGCTATCTAGGCAGATAGGCTTGTAAATCAATTAAGATCACGATTCAATATTGCCGCTATCTAGGCAGATAGGCTTTGCTCGCACAGGGGCGTTTGTTATTATCGCTGCTATCTAGGCAGATAGTCTTTTTAGATCACTTAAGATCATATTTCAACATTACTGCTATCTCGGCAGATAGGCTTTGCTTGCACAGGGGCGTTGTCACTATTACTGCTATCTAGGTAGATAGGCTTTTAGATCACTTAAGATCATATTTCAACATTGCTTCTATCTCGGCAGATAGGCTTCGGATCGCATGGGACCATATATTATGGCTGCTATCTAGGCAGATAGGCTTTTGTCATAAGTAAGCAAACAAGTAAGCAAAACAATAGAGACAGTCGAGATAATAAAGGTCTTCTCATATGGGAGAATCCTTTTATTAAAATCAGTCTCATATGGGAGGAACATGACTACAAATTCCTCATATGAGAGGAAACAACGCATGAGTTCATGGGAAGACTAGACATAAAATCCAACAGACATTTGAGTCAAACATAAAGAGATAGGCTAAGGATAATACTTTTTGATCCATCGCATATTAATCGAGCTTGAGGTTGTTGCAGTCCCATGAAGTCTCTGTATGGTGCAGTAACCGCTGTCAAAAACTTCTTTAACTTCGAACGGCCCTTCCAGTTAGCTGCGAACTTTGGATGAGCTGCTTCTCGCATACAATGATCTGAAGCTCGTAAAACCAAGTCCCCAACCGCAAAGTCTCGGTGTTGAACTGTTTTATTGTACGCGCGAGCAATCCTCTCCTTGTACCTCTTGTTAGCCCGCTTAGCTTGTTCGCGCTTCTCTTCCAATAGAATCAAGTCATGATCACGTTGATTTTCATACAAGGCATGAAAGGCTAACCTTGCAGAGTTGACTTTTACTTCCGCTGGTACAACGGCTTCAGCTCCATAGCATAGAAGGAACGGAGAAACTCCTGTGGGGGTCCTTGGCGAAGTGCGATATGCCCACAAAGCCAAATTTAAAGAATTGACCCACTTTTTGTGATCATATGCGACCATCTTACTCAAAATCCTTAGCAGCGTCTTGTTGGTTGCTTCTGCTTGACCATTCCCCTTCAGATAATAAGGCGTGGAGCATACTTGCCTTATGTTGTATTCCGCCAGTTTCGCGGCCACCTGGCGATTCAAAAAAGGGGTACCATTGTCCGAGAGGATTGTGTTGGGAATTCCAAACCGGTATATGATGTTTTCTTAAACAAAATTGACCACCGCAAGCGCATTTGCTATTTTGAGCGGGACTGCCTCCACCCACTTGGTAAACAACTCGGTCGCAGTCAAGATGAACTGGTTCTCGTGCGAGGCTGGTCGACTGGGGCCGATAAAATCTAGGTCCCAAGTATGAAATGGCCACGGTGTTCCCAGTGCATGTAAATCTACAGCAGAAGCATGCACGAGGTTGCCCTTAAATTGGCATTTCTGACATCTTTTTACCTTGGTGCGGCAATATGCTTCCATTGTGGGCCAAAAATAACCAACTGTGAGAAGTTTTCTGCATAATTTCGCGCCCCCTTGATGATCCACTTGGTGAGATAAATCCATCACCTCTTGCGCTTCTTGGGTATCTATGCATCTGAGTAGATTACCCTCATGGCCCCTTCGCCAGAGTATGTTTTCATGCACCACGTTTCGGGCCGCTTTCCTTCTAAGTTTCCTGGCTTCCTTTCTTTGATCGGGCTCGATTCCTTCTGTCAAGAAGTCAAAGAGTGGCTTTCTCCAATCTGTATCATCATCAACCAGAGCTATTTCCAAGGAGTCTTTGATTAATTTGCAGCTTTCACAGTTTCCTTGAATGATTGCAGCAGTTGTGGACATATCTGGCCAATGAATCCCATATCTTTGGGCCTTTCAGTAAATGGACACTTCACTTTCCCCGCAGGAGTGCTTGTGAATCTTTTCCAATAATGCTTGTCCTTCCTGCTGCGAGACGCACGGCATGAATATTCCTCCCGGACCTTTGTAGTAAAGGGAGTTGTCGTGTATGCAGTACCCTTTAGTGGATGCCCAATTTTCTTTGCTTGTTCCCTCAGCAATCGCACGCAGTATCGATTTTCTCCAATCTTTCTCGTCCAATGATTCATCCTCGCATGCCCCCCTGTCAAGGCCGGGGTCGTTCGCACTACAATTGAGATTCTCGCAGGGCATTTTTCTGTACTAACTTTAGATCCCAAAGTGGCTAAAGCATCGGCATGCCGATTATCAGCTCGTGTGCTCGTACTTGACATCACAAAATTGTTGTACCAGCTTTTGCACCAAAGTCCGATAAGGTAATAGATTTACCTCCTTCAAACCGTACTCGCCTGAAGCTTGTTTGACGATTAACTTAGAGTCCCCCATGACCATCAGATTATTCACTTCTAGTGCCCTGGACGCACGAAGTCCCGCGATGAGGGCCTCATACTCCGCTTCATTGTTGGTTACTGGAAAATCTAACTTGGTGGACATTTGGATGACTTCCCCATCTGGCTTAGTCAGAACGATTCCAGTTCCACCACCTTTCCTTGTTGATGACCCATCAAAGTGAAGCTTCCAATATGGCGACTCGACTGCGTAAATTTAAGGCCCCTCTAGTTCCTCCTCGATCATGGGTTCATAGCTCCTATCCGGGAACTGTGCCAGAAGATCTGCCACTGCTTGCGATTTGATTGCTCGTGGTCGAACACACGTAATGTTGTATTGCGAAATGGTCATGTACCATTTTGCCAATCTTTCGCAGGGAGAAGTGTGACTCAAGAGATACCGTATGGGGTCACTCTTCATAACCACCACAACTTTGTGCGAGGCGAAATAATGCCGTAACTTTTCTATCACAAAGAATAAAGCAAGACAATGACGTTCAATATCTGTGTACCTTGACTCGGCCGGTTGTACTATGCGAGAGATATAATAGATCGGCCTTTCCTGCCCTTCATACTCTTTGAGCTAAAAGTGCCCCTATAGATTTCTTCGTCGATGTCAGGTACAACAAAAGCGGCGATCCAAGCTGTGGTGCAATCATTACCCTTGGTGATGTCAGCAGGTCTTTCAGCCTCCCAAATACGACTTCATGCTCCTCCGTCCAATTGTATACAGCATTCTTTTTTAGGAGATCGCCAAAGAAAAAAGTTATTTCTGAAATTGACGGAATGAATCTCCGCAGGTAAGATAATTTCCCTAGGAATGTCTTCAGAGTGCTCTAATTATGCAGCGCCGTCATGCTGGTGATGGCCGATACTTTTCCGGGGTCAGGCTCGATGCCTTGGCGATGTATTACGCATCCCAAACAATTTCTCGAAGTTACTCCGAATGCACATTTCATGGGGTTCATCTTCAGTTGGAAACTTCTGCATCTTTCAAATACTTTCCGCAGGTCTCCCAGATGGTCCGCTTCCTCTTTTGACTTAACAAACAGATCATCAACATAGAAATCCACTTCTTGATGCATCATGTCATGAAACAGAGCCATCATCGCTCTCTGGTAAGTCGCGCCCGCGTTCTTGAGCCCAAAAGGCATAACCGTGTAGTTAAATACCCTAATCGGCGTAATAAACGCAGTTTTTCGCGCATCCTCGGGATCCATCTTGATCTATTATACCCACTAAAGCCATCTATAAAACTGAACATCCGGTGCCCTGCAGTAGAATCGATGAGCAAATCGATGTTGGGCAACAGGAAGTCGTCCTTTGGGCAGAAGCGGTTGAGGTCCCTGAAGTACACACAGATGCAAAGTTGCCCATTCTTCTTTACCACAGGCGCGATGTTGGCCAACCAAGTGGGATGATGATTCGGCTCAATGAACTTCGCAGTCAATAATTTGACGATTTCTTGTTTGATCTTCACATTTATTTCTGGACTGAAACTTCTCGCGCTTTGTTTCACCGGTTTGGATCCCGGGATAACATCCAATCTTTTCATAGTCACGCTCGTGTCCAAACCAGGCATCTCATCATACTCCCAGGCAAACACGTCCTTATACTCGGTCAGCAATTGCAACAACCTTGCTTCCTCATCGCTTGTGAGGTCTGCGCTTAGAAAAACAGGCCTCTTCTTTCCTTCGCTTGGGCTTAGGAACACCTCTTTCACTTCCTGTTTATGGGGCCTCGGCTTGTCTTCCATGCACTCAGGCGCCTCTTTCAATTTATCCTCTAAAACCTCAAACTTTGGCTTGTCCACCTATGGGCCCTGTTCAATTTGACTGATTTTCCCAGGGATATCCCCATGCTCGGATGGGGGTACCCCCGCGCACCTTCATATGCGATAGCACTTCTTTCCGTTGGAGTAGAAACTCTCTATATCCTTGCCCTCATGGTCATGTTTTATCACCCTTTTCAAAGTGTAGACATTCTTCCTCTGGTAGGAGACTTGCGATGCCTCTTCGCGTGTGGACACTTTTTCTTTGGCATCCTCTCTCGTCACCATTACTCCTGCTGGTGACTGGTCCTTGATATCCTCCCATCGAGGCAAAGGAGTCGGATTAAATGGCCCTGGAATTTGCTCATCCGCCATTTCAGTAAACCATACTTCTTCGGTGAGATGTGCCTCATTCAAATTAAAGGGATTTACCAAAGCCGGTATTTCTACCACTCTGCCATTCCAAATGGCCTTCATCACTTGGTGGGCTGTTGAGGGAACCGCGTCAAAGCGATGAATCCAAGCTTGCCCTATGATCATGTGATACGTAGTATTCGCATCAATGAAGTAGAATTTGGCCGAGCACTTGATTTTTCCTATTTCGATACCCAGATGAATCCAGCCTATTGTCATCCTGGAAACACTTCTGAATCCCATCAGCGGGGACGGGCGTCTAACAATATTCTTCTCTGGGATTCCTGCCAACTTTAGAGTATTGAGCGAAACCACATTGACGGCTGCTCCTCCATCAAAAAATGCCCTCTTGAATTCGACGTCGTTGATCACCGCTGTTACGTACAAGGGCTTCTGATGAATCGAATCCGTCTTCTTGTCACTTGCGGAGAAAGTCATAATCTTTTCCGTAGAACGAGACTCCCTAAAAACTTTTCCATTGGAAACTACGATGTCTTCTTCGAAGTCTTTCGCTACCCTCAGATTCGATTTTGTCATTTCTTTCCGGCATTTCTCCGAAAAATTCATCTCATCAAAGAATTTGCTGAACCCGTGCGACCCCTTCATCCTGTCAGCACGCTCATCCTCAGTGTCCATGATGTAGTCTTCCTCGTCATGGACTTCGGAAATGATGGGCAGACCATCTTCCGCAATCTCTTCAAGTTCCATGATTGCAATCATGGCGACCTCTTTGCCTTTTGACTCTTGTTCCGCATGAACCGGCAGCCGGTTGTTGCGCACTTCTTGCCTCTGATCACTAAAAATCAACTCCCCTTCTTTCATTTTTCGACTCACAAGATGCCTAAGCTTCTTGCAGTCAGCTGTGGGGTGCATAATCTTTCCATGGCACTCGCACCATTTAGGGTCCCCCATCATCTCCTTGGAGGGTATTCTTTCGAGCGGAGGCAGAACTCCGTCTTTACGCCATTGTTTGCATAAATCAATCACTTCCTCTAATGAACATGGTAGAGGCGGTACATCTGAAGTTGCAACCCTGGGCTGCTTGTGTGGCGAAACTGTGTTGACCTCAGCCTCGCGTCCCCTTTTATAACTAAACCTCCCAATCTTGAAAGTGGGACCCCCTGAAGATCGCTCAGGGGCGTGTTTCTTCCTTTGCCTTTCAACAATAGGCTCTATGTTCTTTGTACATTTAATCAAATTTGAAAAAGTCAGAGTTTGTAAGTTGATTAGCATACCCTTGTACTCATCTCGCATACCCTGCAGGCATACGGGAGAGATGTATCGTCGTAACCTTCTCCTCCATCTGAAGAATTTTGTGTAGAACCTCTTAACCATGTCATCCAAAGTTTTGACAGATCCAGCCTCCAGTGTTCTATACCATTTGTAGGCCACGTTCCCCAAAGATTTTGGGAACTCGCGCATCAGCAAATTGGGGTCAGCCCCGTATGGTCCCATTACGTCAATAAAACGCATGACGTGCTCGTGAGCATTCCCATTAACATCTTCGAACTTGTCCAACTTAGGAGCCTTATACCCTGCGGGGTTAGGAATCAGATAGATCTCGCGCGGGATAGGTGGGGCATTGTCGACCTTCGGAACGATAGTGTCTGCAAAAGGTTGATTGGCCAGGAAGGTCTCTATGCGCCGCTGCAACGACGTCATACATTCTGGTGCACTTCCTCCCGCAGCTGGAGGAGACACATATGCCGCGATTGGGCTAGGAGTGTAGGCCACGTTGGTTAGGGGTTCCGGCGGAGGAGGTAAAGGATACTGTGAAGAGATATTGGAGGCAACAGTTGGTGGTTGGGGAATATGTGCGGTAAGGGACGGTATTTGGACCATTTGTCCCTGGACAGAAGGTGGTTGCACCATTGTTGGTGTAGGGTTTTGATTCATGGATCGCGCAAACGGAAGCATAATCAAACAAACAACCATGCAAAACCCTCCAAGGATCACAAGTCTAGATGCATAACGATAGTGAAGGTAAGAAATCATAAACACACCTTTGGGTTCTCCTTGATGACTTCAAACGCGAATAGTGTCACGTTCTCTATAGTTGATCCACGCCTAGAGTTGTTCCTAGATCTCCAATCACCTTGGTGCTAGCCCGGATTGAAAGGAGGGTGAAGAAATCACGCAAAACGAGACACCAAAAGGGGTTCGGCACCCTTGTGGCGTCGGGGACAAGGGGGCGGCGGCAAGGGGGCGGCGTCCCTCTTGTGGCTTGCTCTCTCTCTCCTTTGTTCTCTCCTACTCTTGTTATGTTCTCTCTAGAGCATAAAGTGTGTGTAGGGAAGGAAGGAGGAGGGTCCTTTATATAGTCCAACAACTCCTTGTTAACTACCTAAAGGACTTATTCTAGTCCTACTAGAATTCAATTTAGTCCCTTCCTTGCAAATTAGTCCCTACTAAGTTTGCAAGGGTTTGCAAAGTGATCCTTCTAATTAATTAATCCAATTAATTAATTCCATAATCTAGTACAACTCTATATAGCGTGTGACCCCATAGGTTCTATCTAGTTGGTAGCAACTCTTTGCTAATATGGAGCGGTTTCTAGCAAAACATCCATTCTAGCCAACTAATAGAATAGTCATCTAGACAACCTTGTACAAGTAATTGTCTCATCCCTTTGCCTCCATATCCGGATTGGACACGAGACATACAAGTCACACTCGTATATCCAATCCCTAGTTTCTCGATCCATGGAATAGCCTTATTCGTGCAAATAACATCAATATCTCATATATTGATTTATTTGAGTCTGGCCAGACATTCTATAAGCACTATCCTCGAGTGGCCTTGGATATTTGCTCCCGTTATGTGGGAGGGGCAAATCCTCTCTACGTCCACTACGATCTCTAAGCTTGCTTCTCATTGTATCCAGTACACGCCTTTATAACTACCCAGTTACGGTGTAGCGTTTAACGCTACCAAGATCACAATGATCCACAACTAGAATATCTAGTGACTTCAAGTCTAAGGATGACAATACCATTGTACCCGAAAAGCACTTGTGACTCAACATAACGTGTATGTAGCCTTCTCGGTAATGGGTCAATCCAGTGCAACATTCCGTAATGCACACCTATGTGTTGGATCGTGATATCTCCATATCAATCCAACCCCATACTAGTCTATAGATGATTGTCCCATTTAATCATTATACTTGACTAGGGATATTTAAGATAAACAACACAATTGTAAATCTAAGGACTTCATTATATTAAATATCCAATAAATAATAAATGAATTTCTAGCCAATTGCAAATTCATACTAAACTAGATTGCCTCTAGGGCATCTATTCCAACAGTCTCCCACTTGCACTAGAGCCAATCTGGCGCATCTCGTATGCCCATACTCCTAGTGTGCCCTTCATGCTTCCACTGCGTGAGAGGCTTCGTAAGCGGGTCTGACAGATTATCATCTGTAGGAATCTTGCATATACGAACGTCTCCTCTATCGATAATATCTCGAATCAGATGGAACTTCCTGAGCACGTGCTTGGACTTCTGGTGTGACCTAGGTTCCTTTGATTGCGCGATCGCCCCAGTGTTGTCACAGAACAACTCTACTGGATCCGCAATGCTAGGGACCACACCAAGTTCAGAAACAAACTTTCTGATCCAAACAGCCTCCTTTGCTGCGCCATTTGCAGCAATGTACTCAGCCTCTGTTGTAGAATCAGCTACCGTCTCTTGCTTGGAACTCTTCCAGCTCACCGTTGCTCCATTTAGGCAAAACACATATCCCGACTGCGATCTAAAGTCATCTCTTTCGGTTTGGAAGCTTGCATCAGTGTAACCCCTTACACGCAACTCTTCCTCACCGTCAAACATCAAGAAAGCATCCTTAGTTCTTCTCAAGTACTTTAGGATGTTCTTGACAGCAATCCAGTGACTCTCACCTGGATTGGATTGGTATCTGCTTGTCATACTCAAGGCATATGACACATCTGGTCTAGTACATAACATGGCGTACATGATGGATCCTATGGCCGAGGCATAGGGAATCCTACTCATGCGTTCCTTCTCAATCTCATTGGAAGGACAACCACTCTTCGAAAGAGTGATTCCATGTGACATGGGCAAGAATCCCTTCTTGGAATCTTGCATGTTGAACCGTTTCAACACCTTGTCAATATATGTACTTTGACTTAGGCCTAGCAACCTCTTAGATCTATCTCTATAGATCTTTATACCGAGTATATAGGCTGCTTCCCCTAAGTCTTTCATTGAGAAACACTTTCCTAGCCAATCTTTTACAGATTGCAGCATGGGAATGTCGTTTCCAATGAGTAGTATGTCATCCACATACAAGACCAGAAAAGCTACAGAGCTCCCACTAACCTTCTTGTAGACACAAGACTCATCTTCGTTTCTGATGAAGCCAAACTCTTTGACCACTTCATCAAAACGTCGATTCCAACTCCTAGAAGCTTGCTTCAATCCATAAATGGATCGTTGCAGCTTACAGACTTTGTTGGCTTGCTTTGGATCTTCAAAACCCTCCGGCTGTATCATATACACGTCCTCGAGGAGATTCCCATAAAGGAATGCTGTTTTGACATCCATCTGCCAAATCTCATAGTCGTAGTATGCTGCAATCGCAAGTAGGATTCGGATGGATTTGGTCATAGCGACTGGTGAAAAGGTTTCATCATAGTCAATACCATGAATCTGTCTGAATCCTTTAGCCACCAATCGGCCCTTATAGGTAATCACATTACCATCCATGTCGATCTTCTTCTTGAAGACCCACTTGCACCCTATGGGCCGCGCCCCATCAGGTGGTTCCACCAAAGTCCATACTTTGTTGGTATACATGGATTCCATCTCGGATCTCATGGCCTCAAGCCACTTCTGCGAGTCTGGGCCATTCATGGCCTCCTCATAGGTAGTAGGCTCATCATCTATGAGCATTGTGTCACCGGAATCTGTTACGAGAAGTCCGTACCTCTCGGGTTCCTGGCGCACTCTACTAGATCTACGAAGCTCTTGTGTTACCTGAACAGGTGGATCCACAACTGCTTGTGATTCCTGTTCATGTTCCATAATCGGTTCAGTAATTTGTGGTTCTTGAACTTCTTCAAGTTCTACATTCCTCCCACTTGCTTCTTTAGAGACAAACTCTCTTTCTAGAAACACGCCGGTCCGAGCAACAAACACTTTGTTCTCGGTTGGATTGTAGAAGTAGTATCCCTCAGTTTCCTTAGGGTACCCCACAAATTTACACTTATCCGATTTAGGCCCTAGCTTGTCTGATTGTAAACGTTTTACATAGACATCGCAGCCCCAAATCCTCATGAACGACAGTGTGGGACGCCTCCCACTCCACATCTCATATGGTGTCTTCATGACTGATTTAGATGGAACACGGTTAATGGTAAAAGCTGCACTTAATAGAGCGTAGCCCCAAAACGATAATGGAAGATCGGTTTGACACATCATAGACCGAACCATATCCAATAGGGTTCGATTCCTCCTCTCGGACACGCCATTCCATTGTGGCGTTCCGGGTGGAGTGAGTTGGGACACGATCCCACACTCTCTAAGATAGTCGTCAAACTCTTGGCTCAAGTATTCTCCTCCACGATCCGATCGTAGAGCCTTGATACTTTTGCCAAGTTGCTTCTCTACTTCATTCTTGAATTCTTTGAACACTTTCAAAGGATTCGGATTTTGCCCTCATAAGGTACACAAATCCATATCTACTGTAATCATCAGTAAACGTAATGAAGTAGACATAACCACCTCTGGCAGGCGTGGCAAATGGCCCACACACATCGGTATGTATGAGCGCCAATTGCTCACTAGTCCTCTCACCTTTCTTATTGAAAGGGGACTTTGTCATTTTTCCCAATAAACAAGCCTCACATGTCTCATATGATTCAAAATCAAATGAGTCTAGCAATCCATCCTTATGGAGTCTAGATACACGTTTCTCATTTATGTGGCCTAAACGACAGTGCCATAAATAAGCAGGATTTAAATCATTTATTTTAATCCGCTTGGTATTAACGTTGTAGACAGGATTACTTAGATCAAGGACATAAAGTCCATTAAATAATTGCGCACTAAAATAGTGAATATTATTCAAATAAAAGGAACAACAATTGTTCTTTACTGAAATAATAAAACCTTCCTTGTCCAAACAAGAAATAGAAATAATGTTTCTGCTCATAGCAGGCACAAAATAGCAATTATTTAATTCTAAAACTAATCCTGAAGGCAGAGATAGCTCGCAAACGCCTATGGCCAACGCAGCAACCTTTGCTCCATTCCCAACGCGCAGATCTACCTCCCCTTTAGCCAATCTTTTACTTCTCTTTAGATCCTGCATATTTCGACAAATATGAGATCCACATCCAGTATCTAATACCCATGATGTAGAGACAGTTAAATTGACATCTACAACAAAAATACCTGGTGGTGGTGGAATCACTATTTCAAGCCGCTTGTCCTCCAGATATTTTGGGCAGTTCCTCCTCCAGTGTCCCGGTTGACTACAGTAGTGACATTCACCCTTAGTCACGACCTTGGCAATCCCACCAACAGGCTTAAGGGCTTGTTCCTTGGACTTAGCAACTGACTTGCCTTTGCCCTTGGAGGAAGAGGCAATCTTTTTACCCTTTCCTTTATGCACCATCATAATGGCCTTGCCCTTACCCTTGTTGATGCTCTGTTCAGCCGTCCTCAACATGTTGAGCAAATCTGACAGTGGTTTAACGATCTCGTTCATGTTATAGTTCATAATGAACTGTCCATAACTCTCGGGCAACGATTGCAACACGAGATCGGTTGCCAACTCTTGGCCGACCGGGAACCCAAGCCGGGCGAGATTCTCCAAGTACCCGATCATTCGGAGTACATGGGGTCCCACCGGGTTCCCTTCTGCCAGATGACATTTGAACAGTGCCTTTGAGACCTCATACCTCTCTACCCTCGCCTGCTCTTGGAAGAGCTGCTTTAGATGTTCGATCATATCGACAGCATTCATGTTCTCATGTTGCTTCTGAAGCTCAGAGGTCATGGTGCAAAGCATTAGGCAGGCCGCATCATTAGCGTCATCAACACGCTTTTGATACGCCTTTAAGGCAGCAGGTGTCTGATTCTCTGGACCTTCTGGAACTTGCTCCTCTATTGCGTACAGCTTTTTCTCTTGCTTGAGAACAATTCTCAAGTTTCTGTACCAATCGAGAAAGTTGGTTCCTGAGAGCTTGTCCTTCTCAAGGACAGATCGTAGGGAATGTTGTGAACTCGATGAGTTGTTTGCCATTTGGAATTCTACAAAAAGGAAAATACGCAAGTTTTAGTATTTGTGAATTTTTGACTATATTTAATAATGGCTAGTTTATTAAATATAGCTCCCACTATTTTACTACGGATTAATAACCCTCAAGATATTAATGCGGAAAATATCCCCATATTTTCTAGTGGGCCAAGATCCATCTTTTTCATCTCCTTATGAGCTTGCTTTGGCAAGTCACCCATAATTCGATTACTTCTTAGGTAGGAACAATTCCAATTGCATCCCATATGCAACTCTTGGTTCAATCGGGCAAATAACTCCTTATTTATCCATCCTTATGGATAATCCCAATTGATTGCCTCTAGGTTTCTTAATCAAATTAATAACCTAGTTGTGTTCAACCTCTTATCTAAACAATTGCACATTGTTACGTGCCATCGCATTCCATCATTATGAACCAAGTCGCCATGCTTTGGCACGCACGAACTTGATAAATAATGATGATAATGAGTGTTTAAATAACGAGAAGGCAAGAACACAATATTTAAAAATTTGAGGGATTTTTCTATTCAATTTTAATTATTTTGTTGATCAATATCAACTAATCTATCTATTTGAGTTTGGGCACAACTCCAAATAATAGATCCGGGTTGTCTAATTATCTTATTATCCTAATTGCATGCATCATCCATACACCAACCACACAAATAATAAGACAATAAATAAACAACCACAAAACAGAAATTAAACGTGATGTGGATATGGCCTTTTCTAGACTAAGATAATTCCAAGCCAATGGAATTATCTATGAACCCTAAACAAGCACATCTCCATGCGTCTTGATCTTTTGGTCCATCCTTCATAGTTATGTGGTGTGCTCCATGCTCCATGCTCCATCTTTTGTGGCTCCTTTGGCTTTGGGCTTCTTTTCTTCAATCTTGGCTAACAATCTGCTTTATCTAGCACTATCTAATATCTATACTAAATAAAATAAATCTCACAAGTTGAGAAAAAAAATGGCACGCAGGCCATAAAACCCTAATTAATTATTACAATTAATTGATCAGCTCGCAGGCCGTAAAACCAAACCACAAAATTAAACATCCACATCAAACCACATCCTAAGGCCATATCCAATCACCATGCGATTTGCACATAAACAGTTAAAATCCAATTTTAACGCGCTTGGTCAATTTTAATTGATTTTAGGATTTCTAGGGTTAAAACGGTCCATGGGCCCAACAATCCAATTGCCCGGGCCCAAATAAGTGAACCATAAAGCCCTAGGGTCGGCCCGGCCCAAAACCCGCAAGCTAGGCCCGCGGGTTAGGGCCGCCCGCCCCCTTAGGGCGCCAAGCTTGGGCGGCAAGCAAGGGGGGCGGCTCCCTAGGGGCCGAACCTTCCTTGTGGAGGTTGTTTCCAAAACAACCTCCTTGCTTGGAGCCCAAGTTTGGTTGTTTCCTTGTTGTGGGAGAACTCCTTCTTCCCCAAGGATGCCCAAACCCTAGATCTAAGATCCTAAAATTTCTCAAACTCACCAATTCATGCATCCAATGCAATAATTGGGTCTTGTTATGATTAATTCTTTGACAAATTGCATCCAATGCTTGATTTGTCTTGTTTTACGCGATAAACAACAAATTAAGGTGTAAAACAACAAGAATGTAACACATAAACTACGTTTATGCTCTATGACCTGTGGCTCTGATACCACTGTAGGGTTTTGATTCATGGATCGCGCAAACGGAAGCATAATCAAACAAACAACCATGCAAAACCCTCCAAGGATCACAAGTCTAGATGCATAACGATAGTGAAGGTAAGAAATCATAAACACACCTTTGGGTTCTCCTTGATGACTTCAAACGCGAATAGTGTCACGTTCTCTATAGTTGATCCACGCCTAGAGTTGTTCCTAGATCTCCAATCACCTTGGTGCTAGCCTGGATTGAAAGGAGGGTGAAGAAATCACGCAAAACGAGACACCAAAAGGGGTTCGGCACCCTTGTGGCGTCGGGGACAAGGGGGCGGCGGCAAGGGGGCGGCGTCCCTCTTGTGGCTTGCTCTCTCTCTCCTTTGTTCTCTCCTACTCTTGTTATGTTCTCTCTAGAGCATAAAGTGTGTGTAGGGAAGGAAGGAGGAGGGTCCTTTATATAGTCCAACAACTCCTTGTTAACTACCTAAAGGACTTATTCTAGTCCTACTAGAATTCAATTTAGTCCCTTCCTTGCAAATTAGTCCCTACTAAGTTTGCAAGGGTTTGCAAAGTGATCCTTCTAATTAATTAATCCAATTAATTAATTCCATAATCTAGTACAACTCTATATAGCGTGTGACCCCATAGGTTCTATCTAGTTGGTAGCAACTCTTTGCTAATATGGAGCGGTTTCTAGCAAAACATCCATTCTAGCCAACTAATAGAATAGTCATCTAGACAACCTTGTACAAGTAATTGTCTCATCCCTTTGCCTCCATATCCGGATTGGACACGAGACATACAAGTCACACTCGTATATCCAATCCCTAGTTTCTCGATCCATGGAATAGCCTTATTCGTGCAAATAACATCAATATCTCATATATTGATTTATTTGAGTCTGGCCAGACATTCTATAAGCACTATCCTCGAGTGGCCTTGGATATTTGCTCCCGTTATGTGGGAGGGGCAAATCCTCTCTACGTCCACTACGATCTCTAAGCTTGCTTCTCATTGTATCCAGTACACGCCTTTATAACTACCCAGTTACGGTGTAGCGTTTAACGCTACCAAGATCACAATGATCCACAACTAGAATATCTAGTGACTTCAAGTCTAAGGATGACAATACCATTGTACCCGAAAAGCACTTGTGACTCAACATAACGTGTATGTAGCCTTCTCGGTAATGGGTCAATCCAGTGCAACATTCCGTAATGCACACCTATGTGTTGGATCGTGATATCTCCATATCAATCCAACCCCATACTAGTCTATAGATGATTGTCCCATTTAATCATTATACTTGACTAGGGATATTTAAGATAAACAACACAATTGTAAATCTAAGGACTTCATTATATTAAATATCCAATAAATAATAAATGAATTTCTAGCCAATTGCAAATTCATACTAAACTAGATTGCCTCTAGGGCATCTATTCCAACAGTTGGTGGGGTTTGCAAATTTGGATTGCGTGGTATAGGTATTACCTCTGTCCCCTGAGTGGTAGAGGTTCCTCCTCCCTGAGGGGCAGCAGCTCCCGATGCCGAATTCGGGGCAAGGGTTCCCAAAATGGCCATTATCTGATCCATCTGTGCAGATTGAGCTTGGAGAGCCTTCGCCTGATTCTGGATGGTGTCATTCAAAGTCTCCAAGGTCGGAGTTCCACCGGTTGCCGCAGAATTGTGACGGGTCTCCTCCCCTGAGGTTGTCTCAGTGGAGGGTGATCTGTTGCTGACATCTTCGTCGCGAGACATGGCTGTATGCAGTGGTAAGTTTCACCTCAGGTTGACCAAATGTGTACGGGAGAATCCTTTAGGGAAGATTCAACGTACACCAAGAACAGGGGATAAGAAGAACACGGGAAGAGCAGAGTGTGTGTAGGGAGAGAGTACGACAATGGCAATTGTATGAGAGAGAGACAGAATTTTGGCAGAGCTTCCGCGTAGTTCAGGAGATTCGTTCTCTGTAAGGAAGGGTTAACGATCCTACTTATAGTGGGGAATATGACCGTTGTAGTCGGTTAATGCACCCATTAATGGCGGCTTAAATACCTTAACCACAACGGCACGTTCGTCCGCATATATAGGGACCGTTACGCACTTCGTCTGCATATACCGGAACCGTTATGAGGTTAACCGGGTTTATGGAGCTCGTGCCATAAATATCTCAAAGCAGTTACTAAAGGTCGCGCGCGGGCTTGGTTGTCGCTCTCGTGCGACAGAACTTACTCTAGCCTCCAAACCACTAAGTCCCTACAAGTCCCGTGTGGTGGTATGCGAGGGCCCTGTCTCGCAGCCCCCACGCGGATCAGCGCGGGTGGTGATCTTGTGTGTGTGGAGCACAGCTAAGTGTGCTGATTGATCGCCACGTGGCTAAGATATGTCTGTCTGGAAAGCACTATCTACAGTTTCTTAACCTGAGTTTTGCAGCAAAGGAAATTATATGATGATTTGGTTATGTGATCAATCCTGCTGTGTTTGGAAGTTTTCTAACAGTTGTTCACACAATATCAAATTAGTATCCTTGAAGATATTGATCAAACTATCCGTTGGAGAAGGTGTTAGAGAAGTCAAAGCTGAAGGTACAAAATAGGAAGTTTGTTAAAGAGAAGATCCTGAAGATCTTCATTTCAAACTGCTCTATAAAAAGAGGGAAAGCTGAAGCATTGCAACGGGGCAATTAAAATAGACACTCAAAAACACTCAAGGATTGACAAGCAACAAAGAAGCAGATTCATCTCTCTCAATCCAATCATCAAAAAAACACTACACACTCATTGCAGATTCAGTTCTAGCGTTCTTCTTTTCTGAACTTCATTTGTATATCTTTTTATATTACTTCTAGTTCTAATTCTCAAGGATTGTCAAAGTGAAAAATAAAGAATTCTTAGTTAATCAGATAGCTAGAGAAGATACTAGATAGGTTAGTGAGAACCCCAAGCTGTAACAGAGTAAGGTATCTCTCTGTGCTTGAGATCTAGGGCTTAGCTGCGGATTAATAAGAATTGTGCTGAAAATCCTGCAGGGAGAAGATCCCTGAGGTAGAGACGTAGGTCCAATTGGACTGAACTCTATATATCTTGTGTCTCTTGCATTTACTTTTCAGTTTCATACTTAGAACTTTTGCAGCATTCAAAACAGTTTCATTTCAAGGGTTTGAAACTCATTTCAAGGCCTTGAAATAGACTTATTCTTTTATACTCTAACTGTTTTCATTCCAAGGGCTTGAAACTCATTTCAAGGTCTTGAATCACCTTACAAATCTTTTGAAACCACTATTCTTGCATTGTTCAGTAAAAGTTTGCATACTCTATTCACCTCCCCCCCCCCCCTTCTAGCGTATTGATCCTGCATTTCTACCTACTGTACACTCCTTCACATGTCAATGCATCGATTTTAATTTCAATCTTCTGAAGCCAAATCATAAAGAATAGGGTCTTCAGAAGCTTTATAGTTGTTTTCCCATTGACTTCTCCATCAAAACACTTTTTTCTATAGCAAGCTTTTAAAAAAAATCAAGAGAATAATGTTCGTTGGAGTCTCACATTTTCTGGTTAGCTCAACGCAAAATCTATTTATAAGCTTAATTGGTATAATGACCTTAGTATTTCTCTCCTTTTCTGAGAATTTCAAACTCATTTCAAACATAGATGCCCCTTTTTTGGAAGACTTTTGGAGATTGAAACTGCCTTCCATAGTTCTTTTTTATTTGGCAAGTTATTCTCAGCAGGATACCAACAAGGATAATCTGTCTACAAATGGGTTATTGTAGAATACCTCATGTGTTATGTTTGCTTGTTCCTCCGAGTCTTCTTATCACATTTTTCTTCATTGTACTTCCTGTCCATATTTTGGTCCAAATTTCCTTTATCAATCCAAATAGGCCCTACTCCATGCTGGGTGCTCTTTTCATGTTCCTGTTGTCTCAATCTTGGTGTGTTAATTTTTCTTCTATTGTCTTTTCTTGAATTGGAGATCTCATGAGAATATTTTGAAAGTTTAGAAATTGTGTGATCTTTAACCATTGTAATGTTAGTGCAATGACATATCATAGGCAATCAAACTTTAATTTTTCCTTGCATGCTAGCGTTATGATTTCTTCTTTAGCTTTTCGGGATTCTTGGAGTTTAAAATTGGACACTGCCAATCACCCTAAGCAAGAGCTTTGCTCTTCATAATATCAATTATAGGGATAGAATTGCAGCAGCATCAAATTTATCATTCTCCCTTTCTATAAAAGCTAAGAAAGATGAGAAGGTTGGACTGGAGAATTATGAAGAATGGTAGGGATATCGTTACAAAACTCTCAGAGGACCATAATCCTGAAAGCTTTGTAATTATCTCCTTTGCCGAAGAAGTATATTTTTCTAATCAAAACAAGATTACCAAATTCTTGATTTGTTTTGATAATCAAATCACCGGAAAGTTTGAGGCGAGAACATAATAGGTTTTGAATCTAAAATTTAAGATCTTTTACGCAAATAAAAGAATAAATGAAAGTTTCACCCCTGTAGTCACCAATGTAATTTTATTGAAGGAAACTTTTACCCCTTTAAGTTTTGAGAAGAACACTTTCACCCCCGTAGTGTTATAAACTAAGAAACTTACACCACTTATTGTGATACCGTTAATACGTAGTTTAATCATGTCACTAACATAGTTTTATGTAAACATTTCCCCCCATATAAATCAAAACATGGGATTTTCTCAAGGGTATATAAGAATTTTTGCATGATATGAAGTGCACATTTATCTCTAAAACTATCTTCTGTGTTGGACCCCTCCCGCAGCCGACGTCGCCACAATCAGGATTGTAAGTTACTTGAAATCCGGCACACTGAAAGTGAGAAAGTATCATTTTCCAAATAAAAAGGGGTGTGAAAGTGTCTTTCAATCAAAGTAGAGGGAGGTGAAACTGGTTTCTAGTAAGGAGCACATGTTATGAACGTGGGCACCCATTGGCTCTATCTATATCATGTTGTATGTCGATCTTGATTAATAGTGTTTTTGAAAAAATCATTACTGAATCATTTCGAGCAGTAATTGCATTAACCATAGATTATTTAATAGAAGCTAGGCTTCAAGAAATTAGAATATCTTTTAATCTAAGTAATCTAGACCAAAGAATACAGTTTAAGTATACGTAAATTGATATGTACCATGAACCTTGACAAAGGCAGGCCCATAGGTCACAACAAGAGTCTCAAACGTTCTGCAACATACACTTTTCCCACGAGGAACCAATCAAAACTATACTATCATTTTAAACTCCAACATCAACCCAGTCACAAAAGAGTTTTGATTCGTCCCAGAAGAAAAATTATACATTAATTGTTTCTCTAACAATAACATCAACCTTAGTCACGCCATAGTTTTAATTCGTGTCACAATCAACAATTAGCTTGAGATAACCAAACAAATCTCGTGGGCACCTTGTTCAACCAGATCTTGCTAACAGATATTAGCTTGGCATTATAACATGGTATATGTAGAGAAAAGAGTTAACACAATAGAAGGTCATCTTTTTTGGAAACCTCAAGAGTGGTTAGCTACATATTTAATTTCACCCAAATTAACCGTAATGAGGTATCCAATTTTGGAAAATCCAAAAACCTGAATAAACAATATCTTGAATGAGACGGATTTCGGGTATGAACTACCAAACCTTTATCCTTGGGAACTTTAAGTAGCATGGTTTTCTTGTTGGTAAGTACATTTCACATTTATTGCTATGTTTGTGTTTGTATTCTATTTACTGGTTATAATTTACATAAGTAGGATGAGGTAGTGGATTTGCTAATCCGTCTCCATCTTACTTTTCTTCCTCTTCAATCAATAGTCTTTTCAGTGTTCAAAGTTCACATTATGCGAGCTACATAATTGACACGTTCCAACCACAAGTGTTTGGCCGTCGTGTGTAGTAATATCCGGAAATCCGGGTTTATCGAACCCAAGAGACTTCTTTGTAAATTAGTTGATATTTCTTAACCTTTTGTGGGCAAGTCGCAGTTGTTTGTTTTACTAACTCTAGTAAAATTAAAGAGAGTACTAATCTCAATTTATCGATCAAATTGCTTCACGATTAATAAAGACGAATTATTTTAAGTTTTTCTCAAAGTTTGACAAAGTCGGGATATCTCTACGGGTCACTAGGTATTTCTCACTAACATGTTGATTCTTCATTCTAGCTAAACGAGCATGTTTATGTTGAAGATGTCTCAACCAAAAACTATACTTAAACTGTCAAAGCTGATTTCTCTAGTCTAATCAAGTTTAGGCAGGCTTTACGATCCTTAATCCACTCTTTGCTCTTAGCTAACTAGCAAGATTTCTCAACCCTAGATACGGCTAGCGTGGGTTTCAAGTTCCGGGCGATAAACGTTGATGTCTCTAACGTTCAATACCTAACTCAATCCTATTAATATGTCTACTAATAGAAAAGATGCATGAAACGCATAAAACACACATAACTAGATAAAGAAATCATCAATTAAGCTCAAACGCATGAAAGCAAATTCATAAATCACCAAGCGTAGTGATCAAAACCTAGATCCCTACGAGATATCCTGAGAAAGAGTTTAGCTACGCATAAACATGATCACAATACAAGTCTTTATGATCATAATCCAAAAACAAGAGAAAAGACGGAGTTTTAGAAGCCAAACGAATGATCCAAAGCTTCCACCCACAATCTCCAAGCTCCCAGCACGAGTTCCTATGTGAGAATCCCGGCCCCCAAAACTATCCCTAACTCGTTCTAATACGTTTCCATAGAGTTTGAGACAAGTTACAAGTATTTGCATGAAGACCCCAACCGGACTACTGACTTTGTCGTTCTCTTCACACGAAGAGAATATGTCTTCGTGCGAAGACTGTTTCTCTTCGTGCGAAGGTTTTCCTATTTTGATACTGCAAGCTGCTCCCCAAAGACTCTCTCAAATTTGGCTAAGTACTTCTTTTTGCTCGAACAGAAATCTCTCCGTGCGAAGAGACTGTGCTAACAGCTTTTCTCCTTCTTTTCCTTGAGTCGGCCCTTTAGTCCTGTGTTTCCGAAGCTCGTCTCTTCATCATTCTTGATCCCCTCGTCCTATTTCCTGCCAACCACAATACGAAACAAGCACCTGCGATCATATCACAATAAAAGCGTCCAAATATACAAGAAACGTCCGGATTTAACAATTAACGCTCAAGAACTGAAATTTCACAAGTTAAGCATATTATACTCAAAAGACGACACATTCTCCAAGATAAGCACCCAAAATGCAGATAAATAAGTAATAAAATAACTCCGAAAACGAAGATATCAACTACCCCCACACTACATTTTGTTCGTCCCGAGCAAATATTCAAACTATAATCCCCTATCTCAAACTTACTTCCTCAAATCACCTCAATTCTCAAATTCCTTTTTTCATACCTACCCAATCATCATTGCATGCATTCCTGCGCCATTTGCATACTCACACCAACATTGCATACGAGTCTGAGATGACAATCAGCCCACAAACCACCTTGTACTAGCCGACACGACTCGATTATACACAATGCAACTACATGCAAATGCAATATACAATGCAAGTATTAAAATCACAAGATATTTTTATTTTCTTTTGTGAGATCGGGTATCTCAATTGGCTCAAACCGGTTATCATGGAGTGAAAAAAAAATCTCGGAACAAGTCGTGAATTGAGACTAAACTCGAAAACAAGAATCTCCTTTAGATCGTATAGAGAGCCTAGCTTTACTAGTACAAGAAAAACCTACCTCTTCGCGTGTGCAGACAAAGTAAGAGGCTACGCTAGGCTAAGCCACGTTCAAGGTCCGAGCTCCTCATCCACTAACGGTTCAGAATGTTGAGCCTTAGGGACATAAGGATAATTATAATAAACCAAGTCCTAACGCGTCACATTCTCGCAAAAAACTCCCATCTCAAACACCCTCACCACGATGACAGAACCCGAACCCGAAACTCACCATCTCCGGCCCTCGATTCCCTCGAACCCCGGTACAATTATGATCTCCATGGCCATCGTCATGAGTCGTGCACAAAATGAATCTCTCGGTTAATGAAGTAGTTGCTTCCACCACTCGTTATCCGATAAGCTCCCATTTATTCCTTGATTTCATCTCTCCTTTTGTTCTCTTTTTTTGTTTATTTTTTATCTCTCAAAATTCCCAAAAATGCCGCATCAATTATCCCGAGTGTTCTTCCAAGAGTAAAGCCAAAATATATGAAAGGAGGAGGAAATAACCAATTCGATGAATAAATATCACAGGTAGATTCATCTCCCCCTAACTCGATGAAGTAAATGGTGTCACCAAACAATGCCACAATCAATCAAAGCCCATGCGTGGGGGTGGAGTCGTCAATATCGTAATCTCTATGTCCGTAGTTAATAGTCGACACCCCCACACTAGAATCTATTCATGTCCCCTCTCAAGTAGTTGATAAAAAAATGAGTCCCGTGCTTAATCCAACCGAACCTCCTACACCGAGATGAACGAAATCCGGTACCTAGCACGATCCACCAATGAAAATCACCCTACCCCATTTTCGTGCAGATTAGACGTCACGCACCTACGGCTCTCCATACTTGTGATCCACAGTGTACTGACATGGACCACTGCCACACCGAAGTGCGCAATCCTACTCACTCACTCTCCCATCCCCTCAAGAATATCACAATGAAGTGCCCGCGATCATGTTTAACTCACACATATATGCAAATAAACTCTCCCACATCGAACCCCCTCAACTACAACTCCCTCGTGATGCACTAAAGTGGTGAATCTAAACGATCGATGATGAAAACCAAGAATCGTCTCCCTAGGTCAAGGGGTTATCAAAGAATCCAAGGTTCAATACGGGTTTTCTAGTGGTCCTACATGGTGAGATCTATAAGCACTGAGTGCTCTAATACGCATCCTCGCGGGACTGTTCTGTGTGCCACTACGAGGCGGGCAAGCGATTATCTAAGATGTACACAAGAACGTTTGGATTTCTTAGCTCACACCTAGCTCAACTCTTGTAAGGAAAACACGACACACACTTTAGATTTGAAAAATTAAGTGCATGTGTAAAATAGGCGGGAACTCCCGTAAAGAAAGTCTCTCTATACTTACTAAGGGAATCTCACCTTGTCTTGCTCGGTCGCAAATCACGCCCAACGCCTAAAATCCTCACACTCCTAAATTTTAACAAATTTAAGCTTTCTTTTGATTGCCCATTCTCAAATGTTCCAATTTTTATGGGGTTTTTTTCAATTTTTCATTTTTTTTTATTTATCCTAACTCTATATGCAATGGCTAACTCGATTACGACTCTATAAGGGTGGGTTGACTCAATAAAATAAACGTGCAAACAGAATTATGAATAATAAAAATAAAAAACAAGGAGATAACCAAAAACTATCTATATGTGATAGGCGATGAGAGACTCGACTAGCTAGTACAAGGTACCTCCAACCCCACACTAAGATGCATCGTTGTCCTCAACGATAAGACGAGGACTCAAAAATCCTAGTGCGAAAGTTCTCTCTCCGCTACTCATCATCATCGGAGTACGGGACATCCACATCTCTGCCTCCGGCTTCATCATCCCCTTCTTCTTCCTCATCATCAGTGGGTGGGACTGGATTCTCATACGCGGCCCCTTGATACCATCTCTCATTGCAGGGACAGCTGGGACAAAGTCCTCCCTAGGTACGTTACTCGCGTAGAGTGTCCACTCACCCACCATCTGAACCAAATTACCCAATTGGGCTTGGTTTCTATGGAGACACTGGAATTGATGTCTCCTCTCATCTCGATTCATTTCCATCTCAGCTCTTAGCTTGTTATAGGCCGCCTCGTCGTTAAAACTAGCTCCGAACACTCTCTTACTGTACTTGCAGCCCTTGTTCCGCTTCAATTCTTTCACAGTAGCATCAAAATTGGACCACTCTCTCTTAGTAAAGACCGCAACGGTCTTGTCATATTTAGGAACTACCACATCAGACGTGACGACCAAGTGTGTGAGCAAGCACGTGTGTCCTGGGGCCATTTTGCTTTTCTTAAAGATTCTATCCATGATATTACCCAAAATGAATCTAGGGATATCAATTCTTTCACCAACCAGACACACAAGGCCATAACAGAGATTTCGAATGAATAAGTTGGGTTTGAGTTGGTTCCCAAAAACCAATTCTCCAAAATCTCGCAAACCCATCTTGCCTCCGGCCTCAACTCATATCTCACGACTTTCCACTTAAGAATCTCACCTTTCCCATCCCAAGGATCCTTTCCCGATGCAAAATAGAATTTGTTCACACTCTCATAAATACCCTCATCGGAAGAAATCCGGGAAAAAGCACATGGTGAATCAAGAGATGGAAACTTAAGTGCCCAGCGAATAGCCTATGGCGTGAAGACTATACACTTGTTTCTACAATACACTACCCTCGGGTCTTGACTCTCACCGCTCGCAGCATACCTGAGGTTAACGCGAATCTCTCTAGCGATGTTGGAGCTAGACTTCCCCACCGAGTCAAACCATTCAAGTAGCTGCTCTCTCTCTCATAAATATCTTTGATACTCTGAGGCATGTCCTCATGAAACTCAAAGACTTTCTCAGGTTGACCTGATTTTTTCAAGTAAGTGTCATGAAAGAAATCGTAGAGCCTCGTGGGTCACAAAACAATACGAATCAAACCTCCCCGGACCCACATTGCTTATATTTACCTTTGCCCCCGTCTCCATTTTATAACAGGTTTTCCAGGTAAAGGTTTTGCAAGAACAACATATCTGAGAGACTCCGGCACCTCAATAACAGGTACACCCGAACCGGATGACTCCCTGGATGGTCCCTCGCCGTTTTTTTATTTTCGATGCCATTTAGGATTTTACGAAAATAAAACAATGCCAACAAACAAGGGCTTTGTGACAGGGAGTGAGTACAGAAAGTAAACACGTGGCACTTTTCAACACCAACCCAAGGACTCTATTCAATCGCCCCCAAGCACACTACTCAGCGCAATAAAAATAAACTGGGCTTTCACTCAATGTGCCTAAGACGCGAAAATTGAATTGTTAGTTAAGAAAGTACCTGAGGCACCCGAACTTACCTTCTTACGGGTGTCGTTTCCGCGAAATATCCGACAAGAACGGGCTGAATTTCACCCGTCAAAAAATTTCCGGAAAAATTCAAAATTGTTAGCTTTCTGTACTCACCTCGTAGTCCCCCTCGATGTTTGTTCTTGGACTTTTAGCTGAATCCCCCTCCAAATGCTCCAATTTTCAAATCTGGGAGTTGAACCCTAGCTTTTGTTCTTCACCAAACAGTCCTTTGAAGCTTGATTGAGCCAACAATTCGAGCTTTAATCTTCCTCCCCTTCTTCACACGAGCAAAACCCTCTAATTCTCTCACAATTTGGTTGAGTTTGAATATTGAAGAGTTGGTGGTGTTTGAACTGAGTTATTCTTCAATGGATTCGGGCCTTTTGTATGCTCCAAGTGGTATGCCAAATTGCCCCTATAAGTCACCTCAACTTGCTCTGTCCTGGCTGGGCTTTCTGGGAAATTCAGCGACGTCGTCGTGCGAAGAAGGATTCTCTTCGTGCGAAGAGAATTCAGTCTTCTCGCGAAGACCTTCGTATTTTGATACTGAGAGGTACTTTCCGAATACTTTTCAGTGCAGCAAAACAAATATAAGTGTTTCTCTTCGTGCAAAGAGAAAATCTCTTTGTGCGAAGAGATGCTCGCTATGCTTAAAAACATCCATTTCTTGACTTTTTGCGTTTCTTCGACCGTGCCTTTGAATTCCTTAGGATTTCCTCTACCTTAAGACTCCTTCTAAGCTGTAGAAAATTCCCAAAGTACGGGAAATCTATTTTGCTTCAATTTTATGCTCCCAAAGGATCGTTTTAAAATTATGGATGTGTTTGAGCACGATCTACCCGATTGAGCATCCCTTTTCACCTTTTTGCTCGTTCCTTTTCTTTTTAATGGATCTCCTCGAACTCGAGACTCCATTTACGTTATAAAAAAATTCCCAATATCTGGAGAATCCTTTATTCTTCAAATTTTCTTTTCCAAATGCCCTTTTGGCAATTCCGGATGTTTTCAGTTGCGCTTTATCTGCTTAACATCCTTTTTGGCATAACTTCTTCGTCCAGACTCCGATATACGCGTTCCACCTGTCCACATAAAGCTCTCCAACACCTCCACACTATGGCATCTTTCAATTAAAATCACAATCCTGTCTTAATAAATTTCCTCAAAATTCGTGCCATCATGCTAGCTTTCCCGATTCCTTTATGTCTTCTTTGCGTATATCAAGACGGGGAGTCCGAATACGCGATCTTCCCCAGGTGTGTGTTTGGAGTGAGTGTCGGATTGGCTTCAATCCTCTATTTCTTCATTCCGGATCCCAATATGCATTTTGGTTTGTTGTTTCTCGGTTTTTCATGTAATTCTTCACTCGCGCATCAAGACGGGGGATACGGAATAGGCTTTCCACCTAGAAATCCTGCACACACTCATTGGAAATATTAATCCCACTCTCTCGCACCTCTCAAACAAATCAAACAGAATAAAATAAACAAGACAGTATTTAAATCTACACTACAGCAATAAATATGTTGGGTTGCCTCCCAACATGCGCTAGTAATTTAAGTCGATGGCCCGACCCAGTTACCTCATATGATCTCAGATAGCGGGAATTGATTTGAGGCGTTCGATAACCCCAATGAAATTATTGTCTGTGTATGCTTCGCTTGCTGTCCATTCACCATGAATCGGTCCCCATTCTCAGCTTCTACCTCAAGCGATCCCCATGGGTAAACCTCGATAATTGTGAACGGACCAGTCCGTCTTGACTTCAACTTGCCTATAAATAGTTTCAATCGTGCATTGAAAATCAATACCTTCTGTCCCACCTTGCAGTTTCGCGGTATAATTTGCTTATCGTGCCATTTCTTGGTCCGCTCCTTATAAATGTTTTCACTCTCATAAGTCATCAACCGAAATTATTCAAGCTCTAGTAATGCATGTTTCATTTGCTCACCTGAGAGCTTAGCATCCAAGTTGATCTTCATCAACGCCCAATACGCCTTGTGCTAAAGTTCTACCGGAAGATGACACGACTTCCCAAATACAAGTTGGTAAGGCGACATGCCCAAGGGGGTCTTGTATGCAGTCTTGTATGCCCATAAACTATCATCCAAGTGTAGGGACCAATCTTTGCACCCTCGATTGACTGTCTTCTCTAGAATCCCCTTGATATCTCAGTTAGACACTTAAGCTTGTCCATTCGACTGCGGGGGGTAGGCCAGTGATATCTTGTGTGTCTTCACCCCATATATGCTTAAGACATTGGCAAAGACCCGGTTTACGAAGTGTGAACCTCATCACTAATAATGGCACTGGGCGTCCCAAACTGCGTAAAAATATTCTTGCGTACAAATCTCTCTACGGTAGCTCCATCATTCTTGGGACAAGCTATCGCCTCTACCCACTTAATCACATAATCAACAGCCAAAAGAATATAGAGATTACCAAGTGCAGAGGGGAATGGCCCCATGAAATAAATGCCCCTAACATCAAATGGCTCTACCTCCAACACGAAATTTTGAGGCATCTCATTTCGGTTGGAAATATTGCCGGTTCGCTGACACGGGTCACACTGCTGCACAAATAGATAAGCGCCCTTATGCAATGTAGGCCAAAATAAACCACTCTGGAGTACCTTTGTCGCTGTGCGTGATTTGCCAAAGTTACCTCCATAGTTCAACTCGTGGCAGTGTCTGAGAATCTCCAATGTGTCTCGCTCTTCTACACACCTCCGCAATACATTATCCGCTCCCAGCTTGAATAAATAAAGATCATCCCAGAAAAATTGACGCGCATATGCAAAGAATTTCTTCCTCTGGTGGTAAGTCGTATCCTTGGGAACAATATTGAGTGCTTGAAATTTTCGAAGTCGGCAAACCAAGGCAGAAATGCTACTACTACCATAAGCTGCTCGTCCGTAAAAACCTCTCTGATAGGCACCTCTTCATGCTTCATATTCTCTAACCTGGACAAGTGATCCGCCACAACATTCTCTACACCTTTCTTATCCTTGATCTCTATATGAATTCTTGCATCAGAAGCACCCACCTGATCAACCTTGGCTTAGCTTCTTTCTTGGTAAGAAAATTCTTGAGAGCGGCATGGTCAGTAAAAATTGTTACCCGAGAGCCCACAAGATATGGAAAAAACTTGTCCAATGCAAAAATACTAGCCAACATTTCTGAAAGGGGAGTATGCAGATGGATATGCAACACAGATACTCTAGAAGGGGGGTTGAATAGAGAATGCCAATTTTTTGCAAAAATTGAGGAGGAAAAGAGTTTTACTTCAAGTGAAAAGGAGTTGAAGGCCTTGAACACAAATTCAAGCCTTTGAAATTTAATAAAGTTTGCAAAGAAACAGACAAGTATTTTTCAAGGCTTTGAAAAGGGTTTCAAACCCTTGAAAAACAGACAAGTTTGAATATTTTAAGAACTATGAAAGTGACTGAACTGTAAAAAGCAAGAGACGAAGGATTTATAAAGTTCAGTCCATTTGGACCTACGTCTCTACCTCAGGGATCTTCTCTCTGTCAGATTTTCAACTCAATTCTTATCAATCAAAAGCTAAGCCCTAGATCTCAAGCACAGAGAATTGCCTTACTCTATTACAGCTTGTGGTTCTCCCTAACCTATCTAGTACCTGCTCTAGCTAACTGATTAACTAGGAATTCTCTATTGTTCACTTTGAACAATCCTTGATAATGATGTATTTAAGTACTACATAAATGTTCTACCAATAAAGCACAATACAGAAGAAAACTAGAGTGTAGAACTGCAATGAAGAATGTAGTGAACTTGTGTGAGTTGGATTGTGAGAGTGATGATCTTCTTTGATGTTTGTCAACCCAGAACTATGTCTCTATTTTTTCCCGTTGGGTGTTGTTTTTGTTGCTTCAAAAATGAGCTCCATTTATACTATTTGAAGCTCTGCAAATCTTCCCAGATTTTCAGCAACAACTTCCTATTTTGTAGGTAACAAACTTTGACTCTCTTAACAGCTCTCTCAAACAGATAGTTGATCACAATCTCCAGAGATATTGTTTTGATCTTGTCTTTACATTCTGAGAAGCTGTCATAAGTCTTTGATTGATCACAGAATCATCTCCACTCAGTGATTTCCTCTCCCCTGCTAAAATCCAGTTAAGGAAACAAATCCTGCATATTAGGGAATAAAATTTCTCTGCAAAACTGAGTCAAGATAATGGATTAAAACATGTTAAATATATCAAAACAGTTTGTCTTTCATAATCAAATAATAAAATAATAAGTATAGGGATGAGAGGGATAGAATTAAATCAAAAGATTTCAGAGAAACTCCCCCTCGGAGCATGTATGCATGTCAGACAGTTTCAAGGCTTTGAATCCTGGTTCAAGGCCTTGAAATACCTGAGTATTTCAAGTCCATGAAACAAGTGACCTTACAATATCCCCCTTGATGAAAGACAAAACCTCAACTGTTTTGATTCTAAGTATCTTCAAAAAATACTGATTAGCACAAAATAGTAATAACATAGTAATTCCAAAAGATCCAACTTATTAATGAGCATGACCAAAAACTGCAAGTAAGTTGCAGAAAATCATACTGACTAAAATCAAAACAAAACAACCTAAGATTTTTCTCCCCCTTTTTGACTTTCATCAAAAAGAATGAGAATATGTTGGATCAGTGTCTGGACAAACTTTGAAATAAAAATTAAAAGAAGAAATAATGGGAAGAAAGAATAGGCAATATTAAGGGGCTGGGTCTTCAGCTCCTTCCTTATCTCCCTCTTCTTTCTCATTATCTTCATCAGTCTTATCATGTTCTTCTAGTTCCTCTTCATTCTCAACAACAGCAGTCACTTCTTCAGTCTTGTCCTTAGTGGCAGTCTTTATAGATTTCTTCTTCTTCTTTAGAGTAATCAATAACTCATCTGAAGTAGGACTTTCCACTTCATCTCCTTCTTGAGTAGCTTGTTCAACTACAACCTGCTTTCTTTTATCCTTTACTTGATTAAACTCTTCCTGATTGGAGTGTTCACTTGTCAAGTTCTTGTCAGAACCTTCCTTCTTGGTAACTTCTTCATCCTCGGGGACATCAAACACAGTTAAGCTTCTAAAGAAGGTTTCCACCATGTATTTGATCTGTGAGATATCAGTCTCAAAACCATGTTGATTCTCTTTTATCTCACTGTTGTCCATCTCTAAACCATCAAGTCTCTGAAGGATGGAAGACAGATCAGGAGGCTGAGAAGTCTGGCTTGAAGTAGGGGTCAAGGCCTTGGACTTAGAAAATTTCTTTACATTCAGCTCTTCTTCAGTCAATCTGAGTACAACTTCCAAGTTTTCTCTTTGGTCTTAACTACCCCAATCTTCTCAAAGGCTTTTTCATTCAGTACATCAAACCCAGTAGAGATAGATTCTTTTCCAGCATTAGAAATCTCCAGATGTTGAAATAACAGGATAGATAATGTATGTGTGTGTTTATAAATATTTGAGTCTAGTTTAGAATTGATTAAAGCCTTGTCTAGTTTAGTGTGTGTCTCTCATGATTGGTTGTTCACTAGTTTACTACTTGTATCGCTCTCTTTGCTCGAGGACGAGAAAAAGGCTAGTTGGGGGTGTGTTAAGTACTTAGATTTTCATGTTCTAGTAGGTTATTGAACACTTGATAACTTTCTTTTATGAGTAATTTATGTATTATATCCCTATTTCTAGACTTATGCTCTTTCTAGTAATTTTGGTGTTTTTTCTCTCATTTTGTAGGTGAAGTCGTGCTTTGGAATGAAAGAGGCTAGCTATTGGGAGCTTAAACAATGAATTAACAAGATGTGGAGGAAAAAGATTACATGAATAAGGGGCTAGAAGGACTTAATTGGAATAATATTTGAAGATAGAGGCCAAAAGGTGAAGTTTAAGAAGTCAAGGGGCCAATTTGTAAAGCCAAAGTTACATCGGAGGGCCTATTTGAAGATAATTTTGAAGGAACGGGGAGCTAAATGGAGTTTTTTAAAAGTTAAAAGGGCTGAATGAAGATGATTTAACTCATTGGGGGTGCAAGGGCCATTTTACAAACGTTTTAAGAAGAACTGGGAGCCTTTTATAGCCCCCAGCAAACAAAGGGGGGAGCCGGGTGCAAATATGGCAAACCAAAGCCCTTCTCTCACGCGTCTTCTCCCATTTTTCTCTCTCCCCCTCGCACAGAACAGAGAACCCACGAAATCCTCCATGGAAGCTTCCACTAAGCTTCTTCAAACCTTCACCAAGGCCTCATTTCTTCACCAAATCAAGTGACAGCAGTCCCAAATTGATCCTAAGACCGAGAGCTACATAGCCCACCCCTTTATTTGGCCCAAAACTCAGCAAAAAGGAAGCCCCAAAGCTAGGTTCTTGAAGAGGAAGCTAGAATCAACGATGGAGAGATTCTGATTACAATTCAAGGGTTGAGATGCGTTCTTGGAGGCCAAGGAAAGTCGAAGACAAGCTCTATATAGACCGAAGATGAAGAAGAAGAAATATACCTCCTCCCTCACGTAAAAAGCTAGCTGAAGCTCTGCCTCTCTCTCCTCTCTCGTTTCTTCATGACTTATGGGTTGTTCTTGGTGTTTCTCAGTTCGTTCTGACCTATTACAGAGCCAAGAACAACCATAGAGGGATAGAGAAAGAATCCAAGGCTATTTTTTCATTTTTTTTCTTTCCCTTGTTCTTCATAGTTCTTCATTTTAGCTACTATTAATTGATGATTCTGGGTTATATAAGCTGTTAGTAGTTGATATAGTGTAGTTTGAATCAAGTATTAGTGACTTTGTTCATCATTTTGGGTATTTGAAGCAAGTTTTTGGATTGAAATTGGAGAATAGCTTGTGTATTCTTGAGTTGGAACTTGAATTGAATGAAAATGTTCATGAATATGCTTGATATCTCTTGTGTTTCTCTCTTACATGAGTAGCTAATTTTTTTGTCGGTTGAAGTTGATGAATCTAGGTGTGTTGGGTGTGGATTCAATTGTTGAATCAATGAGTTGAGAAGTTCTTTTTGTGATTCATGATTGAACAAGTGTTGGAATACAAATCCGATTTTTAGCTTCATCTTGTATGTGAATTCATGTTTGAATACACATACTTCATTGTTGATACAACTTAGTTTTGGATTCTACTAGTGTTCCTCATGAATCATACTTGAATTTGACATTAGAATCCACACATCTCCTTGTAATATCATTTGGGTGTTGGATTCATGCAAAACACACCTAGATGATTCAACTCAGACCAACTCTTCTCTCAATCCTACAAACTCTTCTCAATTTCTAGATTCTCTTTAAGTGTTTGCTTAGTTTCTTTAAATTTTTCAACAAAAAAAATCCTTGCTCCATCAAGTTTCTCTTGGTGGATTTAGAAGCTTGTCTAGCTTAAGCCTTTGATAAATTTACTTTCATCGCACTAGTTAGCTTTAGTTTAGTTTAGCTTTAATTTTTCAACACCGAATAACAGTCTTCGCTCCACATGCTTATATTGTCCTTTGCTTCCTGCGTTCCTTAGCAAAACTCACAAGACACCTGTGAAGCACAGAGATATAGAATAAAAATATTAAAACTAAACTAAAATAAAAGTACTCTAAACTAACTCCTAACAAAATAATCTACCGCTGTCCCCGGCAACGGCGCCAAAAACTTGACGCGATTTACTAGCGCGTATTACGCAAGCGCACGGTCGAAGTAATAAAGATTGAGTATTAAAACTCAGGTTGTCGAACCCACAGGGACAGGCTCGAGATTGTTTAGTTAGTCGATTAATTTATAGTACTGTAACAGGGAGGAAGAATTTGATTAAGAATTGAAATAAACAACTAACTAATATTTTTTGTATTTTTTCTGATTAATAAAGAAATATGGAGAAATAACTAGGTGATCTATGGATCCCCTAGGGTTTTAGACAGTTCCGAATATAGTACTGAAACACGCTATCATCTAATCAGTTGTGTCGGGTAATAGCACGGACAATCTCCTCTCGGTCTCATGTCGCTCTACCTATCAGTCGACTACGGGTCCTGTCGGTCCACCATCGTCTACCGATATGGTTCTAACCACCTAACGTTAAGCCGATCACTGGGTCCTGTCGGTCCACCAATTCCCAAGTCTAACGCTAAACAATCGAATCCACCCTCACACGACTAGTCCTATCATCTCACCTCTCAGTCTCAATGATTCGGGACTAATTTCTTGTTCTTGTTCATATCTAGGTAAAGTCTCTCTCAAGCACCACCTAGAACGCTAGCCTAACCGGTTCGCGACTCCGTTTATGCTAAGAATTAAGCTTAGAACAATCAATCCAACTAATTAGTCAATAATCTTTAAGCAACGATTCATCTAACCTATTGATCATCTTCCCAAAGTTGTTCTTGTTACCCTAGACGTGTCAATAGTCCTAAGTAATCAAGATATACGATAATCAAAGAAGAACAATACAATTAAAAGAATCGAAACATGAATCAATAACAATATCCGGAAAATTGTCTAGTGCATAAACCCTAGGTTCTTCCCCATAGAACCTAGCAAAATTATTTAGCTACTCATGAAATAGATAAACAATACAAGTTTCTCCATAAACATGATAAAAAAGAAGAAGAAGAACAGGAAGAAGAATAAGAAATCAAACTTGAACCCGAGCTTTGTTAGTCTTCTTCGTCCTTTCTTGCGTCCTTTTTTCTGTCTTCGTTCGTTCTGTTGTAGAAAAATAATCTGTGAAAAATCAGCCACTGATCGCTAATCAATTCGTTTTTGTCATGATTGGCAATAATGCCCTCATCATTATTAGCCAATGATTGTGTAATTAGTTACTCCAAAATTGCATTGAGACCATTAATTGCAGGCTGACTTTTGAGGGAATGGCCGTGGGTTTTTTTTCTTCACAATGCCCTCCACATGGTTTAGTAATGATTGGGTAATTATTATGGCCCATTATAACACCAATGATTGGCTAATAATTATAGCCCATCATTACTAAACATTAGTTGACAACCCAATGATTGGCCCACAAAGACCACCGCCTCTCACATGCATGGCCGCATGTGCTGATTTTGATCTCGCGATCAGATTACTGATCGTGCAATACAGTGAGTTTGCCTTATTTTCTTCACGTGAAATGCTCTTGATTTCTTCTTTTCTAAAGCTTTTTGCATATTTTTCGCAGCTCATTCCTCATCTCCACTTGATTTCCCAAGCTATATTTTCTGTCAAAACAACACGAAAACTACACGTGCGATCAAATGTGATAAAAATACATAAAATAATGCGAGAAACGACTGGATTAACAAATTAATGCTAAAATCTGAACTCATACGTTTTCTCCCTATTCGTAGTGTAACACCACCATAATCAACCCGGAAAGCACGCGAAACAATATAAAACATGCAAGAAATATAGCTCTAATACAGAGTTATCACTTTTCAATTGTGAGATTTCTCTTTCCCAATCCTTGTGGAAATCGACCCCGTTCTTACTCGGGTACTACTTAGAACTATATTCATATACTTGGGAATTATCGCGAACAAGTTTTTGGCGCCGTTGCCGGGAATTGGTGCTAAGAGACTCACTCTTTAGTTGTTTCTTGTTTTTCTTGTTTTTATTTTTATTTTCTTAGATACGCTTGAAGAAAATTCCGGGTTCATATTTGAACATTGGAACCAAAAAAAAAATCGAAAAGTAAAAAAAAAAATCACAAAAACATACTCCTAGCTTGTGTTAGGTAACCCTCTTGAAATTTATTTGAGCTTGGGTTGCATGAGTGTGTGGCAACGTGATAGTACCCATAGATTGCATCGCACTTTGCTTGAAGAAGAGGGTGGATATCCCTTTGGTGAAAATACTTCTACTAGTGGTAGTAGTAGTGTAGTCCAATCCAACGATTCTAGCTCCCTTCATAGCTTTGAAATCATGGATGGAGATGATGCCATTTCGTACACTTAGAAATTTGATGCATCCTTCTAGACAAAGTTCACCTTCTTGCTTTGTGTTTCCGTTAAAGAAAGGAACTTTGATGTTAAACCGGGCACCATTCAACTTCTTCCCAAGTTTCATGGCCTAGAGTCCGAGAGTGCTTACTCTCATCTTAAGGACTTCAATGATATTGCCTCAACGGTTAATTGCAATGGTGTCTCTAGTAACACTATCAAGCTTAGGTTGTTTCCTTTCTCTTTGAGGGACAAAGTCAAGGCATGGCTTCATCCTTTGAGACCAAGGACCGTAGGCACTTGGGAAGAATTAGAGAAAGAGTTTCTCAAGAAGTTCTTCCCTACTTACAAGACAAATGCCATAAAAAGGCAAATTGTGACTTTTTGTGCTAAGGAGGGAGAGTCACTTCCCCAAGCTTGGGAACGCTTCAAGGATCTCCTCATTGCTTGCATCACCATGGATTTGAGACATGGAGATTTATTGGCTCCTTTTATGATGGTTTTTCATCCAACTACAAGCACACAATCGAGTCATTGAGTGGGGGAGATTTCTTTTTAAAAGTTGGAGACGAGGGATGGGATTGTTTAGATGAGATTTGTGAAAAAATCCAATCTTGGGACATGAATGAGCCTTCAAAAGAAGTGTCTTCTAAGCCTAAAGGTAGCATGCATTACCTTATGTCTAAAAGTGAGGCATTGTGTCATTTTTGTAGTGATTCTCACGAGTTAGAAAATTGTCCCGACTTCCTAAGAGCCCAAGAGTTCATGGGTGAGAAAGTGAATATGCTCAATTCCAACAATGGGAAGTCATATGACAATTCGCCATACTCGGCCACATATAACTCAAATTGGAGAAATCCTCCTAATTTTGGGTGGAGACAAGGCCAAGATGCCCAAGTAAATCCATCAAGCTCTACTTTTGTCCCTCCTAACAAAAGGAGTTTAGATGACCCCTTTGAGCAATTCATGGCTACTCAAAACCAAACCAACCAAGAGTTCAAAAATGCGTTGGCTAGGTTGGAGTCTACCATAAATGCTCAAGATAAGGGAAAATTCTCATCTCAACCTCAACAAAACTCAAGTGGTCAAAGTTTCAACCACGTGGAGCATGCTAAGGCCATCACCGTTTTGAGAAATGGAAAGGTTGTTGATAATGGACTTTCAAGTGGGGAGTCAAAAATAAAAATGAGGAAGAAGAGGAGTGTGACAAGAGTGATGACCAAGAGTGAGGTGTTGACTTGCAAGAGTCTAAGGAGAGTCTTGACAAAGGGAAAGATGTGGTTGATAATGAAAAAATTATGATTGTTCTACTATTTCCCCAAAGACTAGTGGCCAATAAGATGAAAGCAATTCACCAAGACATCCTTGAGACAGTTCAAAATGTTAAGATAAACATCCCTCTCTTGGATGCTATCAAGCGAATTCCGGCTTATGCCAAATTTCTCAAGGATTTGTGCACTTTCAAGATAACTCTTCAAGTGAGAAAGAAGACATTTATCACAGAGCAAATGAGTTCAGTTATCCAACATAACCTCCCTCCTAAGTATAAAGATCTGGGTTCACCTACTATCACTTGCACATTGGAAATCATAAAATTCATAATTCTTTGTTAGATTTGGGTGCATGTGTAAACCTTCTTCCATACTCGGTGTATTAGAAGTTGGGGTTGGGTGAGTTGAAACCCACAAGAGTGACTCTCTAATTGGCGGATAGGTCCACTAGAATCCCTAGAGGCATCATTGAGGATGTGTTGGTTCAAGTAAACCAATATAACTTTTCGGTGGATTTCATTGTCATAGACACCTCTCCTTTGGCTAGTGGTACATCCTCCATTCGTATCATCTTAGGAAGACCATTTTTTGCTACATCTAATGCAATTATAAATTGTAGGAGTGGTATGATGAATATTACATTCGGTAACATGAATCTTGAGCTTAACATTTTTAATTCATGTATTCACCCAAAGTCACAAGATGACGATGATGTATGTGAAGTGAGTTGGGTTGAATCATGTGTTGAAGATGTTTATTACTCTTGCTACATGTTCCAAAGAGTCGAGCGAGCTTACTTTGGAAGATTTAAAATTTTTATGTGATTGTGAGTACCTTGCATCTCTTCTCATTGAAGAGGGTGTTGATTTTGAGGAGGAGGAGGAGGATAAATTCCTAGCACAACTTGACCAAGATTCAAGCGAGCTTACTTTGGAAGAGTTAAAATTTTTGCATGATTGTGAGTCCCTTACATCACTTCTCATTGAACGGGACGTTGATTTTGAGGAGGAAAAGGAGAAATTCTTAGCACAACTTGACCAAGAGTCATCTCATGAGCATGTTAGCATTGAGAGTGATTTGCATGATAGAAAGGTGTTTCCTTCCAAAATGAGGGAAACTCCAACATATGATTTGAAACCCCCTCATTTAGAATTATGAAACACATTATTATGGGTTGATGATAATCTTTCTTGCATGGCTAATGAAGATGGCTTATTTTGTGATGACTTTGAGGATATTCTAGGAGAACCCCCTCCACTAGAGATTGTGGATGGACCTTCAAGCAAGTTGTGGGGTCCAAGTGAAGGTTTTGAAAACTTTAATGTATTTTCTCACATTCCTCCTATTGAGAACCATGAAAATGAATTACATGTTGTGAAATATGAGTTTGAAATCTTTTTAGATGAATGTATGAAATTCATGAATGAGAATTCTTGCGTTCATATGTCAAAAGAGGATCTTAAAATTAACTTTTGTAGTGAAAATATTGTTCTCATTTATGGTATCAAGTTAACTAGTGGTAAAGATCCTCCTTTTGAGTTTTCTCATGACTCTTCTATCATTTTAAATTCTAAAGATCAGTCATGGTTGCCTCTCACAATGTGTGATGTCTCTTGCACTTCCTTTGATATGAGCATTTTGAAAAAATGTATTTGAAAAACAAAAGAGTGCTATTTTTATCAGGAAGGGAGATATCAAACCCTTACATTTTGATTTACTTGATCCGGATATTAGTTACCAAATCTTTGTTCTTGAGACATTAGAGTATGTGAAACGAAAGTTGAGAATGCGAAAAATGAAAGAAGTTTACCTTGCCCCTACT
This sequence comes from Linanthus parryae, assembly GCA_023055425.1. NCBI lineage: Eukaryota > Viridiplantae > Streptophyta > Magnoliopsida > Ericales > Polemoniaceae > Linanthus > Linanthus parryae. The sequence goes on along the minus strand of JALGPY010000007.1, from coordinate 66,692,593 downwards.
CATTCTCCTAGTCATAGGCAATCTTGCCTTGACTACAAGAAATTAAAAGTGCCATGACTTGACTTCTTCAATCTAGATGCTGTGTATTGTACATAAATAAATCGTTAGTTCATATATTTGCTAATTTGTAGGTTGCTCATGGATGATGGATGGTGCTTGGTGACCAAGAAGCTAAAATGAGGTCTCTCTATCCCCTTATCTCTTGCTAAATTTGCGTGATCTTCCTTTATTCTCACACATTGAGGACAATGTGTCATTTTAGTTGGGGGCGGAAGTAGATTTATTGCTTGATTAATTGGTTGCTAGCATGATTTTTCTTTCATTAGCGATTTACATGAAAAATACAAAAAGAAATGAAAAAGTAAAAAATCTAAAAATTTAAAAATTTTGAAAAAAAATTGAGAACCTTTCATGAGAAGCATCACTCATTTCCCCGTGTCAAACCATAGTTTTTTTCCTTTCTTTGATAGTTTTATTTATTTTAACCTTTTATCTTGAGTCTAGATTTTATTTTCTTCTATTATAGATTTATTGAGTCTTAGAAAGTTTTAGTTGAGTCACTTATTTAAAAAAAATGAGAAATGAAAAAATGAGGAAAAGTGAAAAGGGGGAATTTTAGAAAGCTAGATGTTTTCAAATAATGAAACCTCTTAGTCCATGTTCTTTTTATTTTTATTTTAAAAAGGAATTATTTGCTTATACTCAGTACATCTACACCAATATCCCACATTCCGCGATATCATGCGTTCTCACAACGCGACACACTAAATTTACGCTTCATGTTTAAGTCCTTCAAGTTAAGTTGATCACATAAACTTTGACGTCTTCTACTTTTGATAAAGGGTGCATATTCTACAGCTATTTTAACTTCACAAAAAGATTTAATTCTAATCGTTTTTGCGGTGGAAACTTGTAGCCCATTGGAGTGGTGCTGACCAATGGCACCCCATGCGTGCCTAAGAAATAGAGGGGTGTCCCAGGATAATGTTACGTCACCACCTAGATAGCTCCCTTGGTTTAGCTTAAAAAGCCCACTCACTTGTATATTCCTCTATTTTGTTGTGGGTCTTGGAGAGCCTTGTATTGGATGTGGAAAAAAAGTGTTAATACTATAAATCTCGAAAAAAAATGAAATTATGATCAATCGGACCACCTCCCAAAAATCCACAAAAGGATCATACAAGCCCACAACCACATCCCCCATTCTAAAACTCCTTTTTGTTCAAAGCTTTGGAGGCCCATCCTACATGGGTGCTTTTGAATACGTATGAGAATGTCTAGTTTCATGTGATCCTTATTTTTGAAGGCATACTTTCTCGCAAAATTGGACTTAATTAACAAGTTTTGTGGTTCGCATGAGTCAACTTCGACCAAACACCGCCCACATTTGTATGAGTATATGCTTAGACGTCCATAGACTTCTTTCTTAAGCTTTGTGGACTTTGAGAATTTATTTGAGGAGACATTTGTGCATTCTTCTTTTTTCCCAACCAAAAAAAATAAAATTAGCTAGTGATCTTTAGAATTTTATTTTCTTTGAGTTCTCACTTAGGATAGATAATGTCTGTGTGTGTTTATAAATATTTGAGTCTAGTTTAGAATTGAGTCAAGCCTTATCTAGTTGAGTGTGTGTCTCTCATGATTGGTTGTTCACTAGTTTACTACTTGTATCGCTCTCTTTGCTCGAGGAAGAGCAAAAGGCTAGTTGGGGTGTGTTAAGTACTTAGATTTTCATGTTCTAGTAGGTTATTGAACACCTTATAACTTGCTTTTATGTGTAATTTATGTATTATATCCCTATTTCTAGACTTATGCTATTTCTAGTAGTTTTGTTGTTTTCTCTCTCATTTTGTAGGTGAAGATGTGCTTTGTAATGAAAGAGGCTAGCTATTGGGAGCTTAAACGATGAATTAACAAGATGTGGAGGACAAAGATGACATGAAGGAGGGGCTTTAAGGACTTAATTGGAAGAATTTTTGAAGATAGAGGCCAAAAAGTGAAGTTTAAAAAGTCAAGGGACCGATTTGTAAAGCTAAAGTTACATCGGAAGGCCTATTTGAAAATAATTTTGACGGAACGGGGAGCTAAATGGAGTTTTCTAAAAATTAAAAGGGCTGAATGAAGATGATTTAACGGATTGGGGGTGCAAGTGCCATTTTCCAAATATTTTAAGAAGAGCTGGGGGCCTTTTAAAGCCCCCAGCAAACAAAGGGGGGAGCCGGGTGCAAATATGGCGAACCAAAGCCCTTCTCTCACGCGTCTTCTCCCATTTTTCTCTCTCCCCGTCGCACAAAACAGAGAATCCACGAAATCCTCCATGGAAGCTTCGACCAAGCTTCTTCAAACCTTCACCCCGGCCTCATTTCTTCACCAAATCAAGTAAAATCAGTCCCAAATTGATCCTAAGACCGAGAGCTACATAGCCCACCCCATAACTCGGACCAAAACTCGGCAACAAGAAAAGCCCCAAAATCTAGGTTTCTTGAAGAGGAAGCTAGAATCAGCGATGGAGAGATGCTGAGTACAATTCAAGGGTTGAGATGTGTTCTTGGAGGCCAAGGAAGGTCGAAGACAAGATCTATATAAACCGAAGATGAAGAAGAAAAAATCTACCTCCTCCATCACGCAAAAAACTAGTTGAAGCTCTGCCTCTCTCTCTCTTCTCTCGTTTCTTCACGATTTCTGGGTTGTTCTTGGTGTTTCTGAGCTCGTTCTGAGCTATTGCAGAGCCAATAACAACCATAGAGGGAGAGAGAATGAATTCAAGGCTGTTTTTTCACTTTTTTTCTTTCACTTGTTCTTCATAGTTCTTCATTTTAGCTACTATTAGTTGATGATTCTGGGTTATATGAGTTGTTAGTAGTTGGGGTAATGGAGCTTGAGTCTCCACTGAGTGTCTGAACTTCCTCTTCAACAGTCTTTCTCTTCTTCTCTGAACTAGGTTTAGATCGACCAACCATCTTGATTTTGTCTTAGGCTCTTCTAGTGCTCTACAGGTTTGGGAGAAGAATAGAGAGAGGTGGATTGATACGGATTAAAGGAGAAGAAAGAAGATAAATACTAAGAGAGTTTGTATTTGAAAAGGAAACTGCAATATTTTATGATCTTAAAATATCTGTAATAATCAACAAGAATTCATATATTTGAGGCCGTTGGAAATAAATAATATAATGTTATATTTGGCTGAAAAACAATTTTGAAAAAGGTATGGGCAATATTGAGCAAATATCTACAAAGATAGCATTGAATTATCCATAATTTTTTACTAAACACCTATCAGACTTACTTTCAAGGCTTGAAAAAAAAGTTCAAGGTCTTGAAATGTTGTTAAGTTGAAACACATAAAACCAAAGCTTTGAATAGATTTTCAAGGCATTGAAAATGAGTTCAAACCTTTGAAACACATAATACCTTACCTCCTTACCTGATGCTCCCCCTAAACCAATGCATCCTTATTTAGCATGCCTAATTCCAGTCTTAGAGCTGAGAATCTTTCATCTGGAAATGGTTTAGTGAAGATATCTGCAAGTTGCATGTTATTAGAGATAAATTCAAGAACATCATCACCTTTCTCAGCATGATCTCTGATGAAATGATGTCTAACATCAATATGCTTGGTTCTTGAATGTTGTACTGGATTCTTTGTAATAGATATTGCACTAGTGTTGTCACACTTGATGGGAATACTTCTGAAATCAAATCCAAGATCCCTCAGTTGTTGAGCAATCTATAAGACTTGTGAACAACATGCTCCAGCAGATATATATTCAGCTTCAGCTGTTGATAGAGCAACTGAGTTTTGTTTCTTGGAGTGTCAACTGATCAGAGATGGTCCAATAAATTGTCAAGTTCCAGAAGTGCTTTTTCTATCAACTTTGTAAACTGCAAAATCTGCATCTGAAAATCCATGCAAAGAGAAGTTAGAATGTATTGGATACCAAATCCCTAAGTCTTTGGTACCATTAAGATATCTGAATATTCTCTTCACAGCAGTTAAGTGTGATTCCTTTGGATTAGCTTGAAATCTTGCACACATACATACACTGAACATGATATCTAGTCTACTAGCAATAAGGTATAGCAATGATCCAATCATACCTCTATACTCTTTCACATTGACACTTTTACCATATTCATCTTTGTCTAAAGACAGTGTAGAACTCATTGGAGTCTTGATCTCTTTGGATTGAGACATGTTGTACTTGTTTAGAAAGTCCCTAGTATAGTTGCTTTGATGCAGAAAAATGCCCTTCTTCAATTAATGTATTTGAAGTCCAAGGAAGAAGTTCAACTTTCCCATCATACTCATTTCAAATTCCCTGCTCATAAGACTTGATAATTCTTTGCATAGCAGATCTTTAGTTGCTCCAAACAGAATATCATCAACATAAATTTGAACTACAAGTAAATCTTTCTCATGAGTCTTTATGAAAAGGGTCATGTCTACCAATCCTCTTTTGAAATCATTTTCAATAAGAAACTTTGACAATCTTTCATACCAAGCCCTTGGAGCTTTCTTTAAACCATAAAGAGCTTTGTCAAGTTTATAAATATGATCGGGAAACTTATCATTTTCAAAACCAGGAGGTTTTGCAACATAAACTTCTTCTTGCAAGTATCCATTTATAAATGCACATTTTACATCCATTTGAAACAACATCATATTTTTAAAGGATGCAAATGCAAGAAGAATTCTAATTGCTTCTAACCTGGAAAATGGAGCAAAAATTTACACATAATCAATACATTTTTCTTGATTGTAACCTTGAGGAACTAACCTTGCTTTGTTTATGATCTCTTTGCCATCCTCATCCAACTTGTTTCTGAACACCCATCTGGTACCAATGACAGACAGGTTTGTAGGTGGAGGAACTAGGTTCCACACCTTGTTTCTTTGAAACTCATTGAGTTCACTTTTCATAGCTATAATCCATTCTGCTTCTTGTAAAGCTTCCTTCATAGTTTTGGGTTCTACAAGAGAAATGAAAGCGTTGAAGGCACAAAGGTTCTTCAACTGTGACCTTGTTTGTGTACCAGTGGTTGGATCAGAGATGATGTTGGCTGGTGGATGAGATGAAAGATATTTAAATCTCTTTCTTGGAGACCATGGTTCAAGTTCTCCATATATCTTCTCTAGTTTTGAAGTAGTGGCCTGATCATTCATCTCTTTCTGATCATCTTTGTCAAAACTTTGATCTCTGTTTTCAAGGCCTTGAAACCTGTTTTAAAGGTCTTGAAAATGGCTATTGGTTCCATCTGAACCTTTCTTGAACCCAAGATAGATCTCAGCTTCTTCTTCTTATTCATGCTTGTTCAGATTCAAGTCTGCAAAACTTCCACTCAAAGAATCATCATAGCTTTCATCAAAAATAACATTTATACTTTCTTCAACCAACTTGTTTATTTTATTATAAAATATATAAGCTTTGCTAGTAAGAGAGTAACCAAGAAATATACCTTCGTCACTTCTTGCATCAGACTTACCTCAGTTTTCCTTACCATGGTTGTGGACATAGCATGTGCAACCAAAGGGTGTAGAGTATGAGATGTTTGGATTTCTCCCTTTGTAAAGTTCATAGGGGGTCTTCTTCAAGATAGGCCTGATCAAGCACCTGTTTAGAATATAATTTGTTGTATTCACAGCTTCTGCCCAGTAATGTTTCGGCAGCTTATTTCTAGAAGCATTGTCCTTGACATGTCTTCAAGAGTCATGTTCTTTCTTTCAACAACTCCATTCTGTTGAGGAGTTCTAGGAGCATAGAAATTGTGAGAGAGACCATGCTTAGCACAAAACAAGTCAAATTCTAATTGATCATACTCTCTACCATGAACACTTCTAATTGAAGCAATTTGTAGGTTTTTCAAGTTTTGAAGTTCTCTGGAAAGCTTTGAAAATTCAGAGAGGGCTTCAGATTTTTCTTTCAGAAATATAAACCAAGTATATCTATAATAATCATCTACAATTACTAGCATATACCTCTTACCTTTTGGAGTTGGTGTCCTCATAGGACCACACAAATCCATGTGAAGTAGTTCAATAGGTCTAGATGTACTTACAAACTTCTTTGGTTTGAATGAGCTTCAGCTCTGCTTACCCAGAGCACAAGCTTTGAAAACTTCATCTTCTTTAAACTTGATGGATGGTAATTCTCTTACCAGGTCTTTGGAGATCGAATTATTCAAGGTATGCAAGCTAATGTGACCAAGATTTATGTTCCAAACCCTTGAATCATCTTTCAAGGTCTTGAGACACTTTAAGCTCTTACCTGCAACTTTGTTAGTCTGAAAGGTATAAAAATTGTTTGATCTAGAGGCTGTGAGAATGCAATTGTGTAATTTCTCATTTTTCACCACACACTTCTCTTTATCAAATATAACCTTATTACCATTATCACATAGCTGAGATACACTAAGCAAGTTAAATTTCAAACCATCAACTAGATATACATCAGAAATAGAATTTTCAGAATCTGTACCAACTTTACCAATACCAAGAATGCTGAATTTGCCTTTTTCACCAAGAGTAATTGAATCTTCAGATTGCTCTTTCAATTCTAAGAATAGAGATCTTTTTCCACTATGTGTCTTGAGCAACGACTGTCCATAAACCACTTCTGTTCTTTGATGGTTGTGACAACCTGCAAACACCAATCACTGCTTTACCTAGTTGTTAGACCAAGTGTGGAATTTGGACGCATACTCAGGATCAACCATGTTAGGTGGTCTGACCCCTTTAGGAACCCAAATCTGTCTGACTTGTCCTTTAAGTTGAAATGGAAAAGTGTTCCTCATTATATGATGGTCTCTTCTTCTAAAAGGACAAGTCATCTTCATATGACCAATTTTGTTACAGAAATGACACTTAGGAGAAGTTTTGCTTCCAGCTTTCACAAATCTGGTATTGATATTTCTTGGAAAACTTGGATTTTATCCAACACCAGTTTTATGAACAGACTTCGAACTTCCTCCAAGAATCAAGTTTAACTTGTGTTCTGAGCCTGCAAGCTTGACTTTGATTAATTCAGATTCTTGAAGTTTCTCAGCAAGAGTAGTCTTTTGTTTATCTGATTCATCAACTTGATGTTTCAGATTAACAAGGTTGTTGCTTAGTGTAGAGTTCTTAGTGACTACTTCCTTGACTTGTGTTTTCAAGGCTTTGAAACTGGTTTTCAAGGCCTTGAAATCACAGTCAGTTTTCTTCTGAGAGATTTCAAGATTCTGATTTAGAAAACAAGTTGAAAATTCTCTTTCGCTTGCTCATGAACTTTTTATTTTAAAAGTCTAATCTCTTTCAGATAATCTTCTTCATTTAAAAGAATTGTTCTAAGATAATCTGAAAGAGCATCTTTTGGTTTTGAGATTAGACAGTTTACCATTACCTCAATGTTCTTTTCAGAACTTTCATCATGTTTGGCCATGAAGCATAGGTTGGCATGTTCTTCTTCAGATTCAGATTCACTTGAGCTATCTGAATCACTCCTTGCAGCTATCATAGCTTTCTTTCTCCTGTCATGATCTTTCTTGTGAAAATTCTTGCTTTTCTTGTTTGGACAGTCTCTTATCAAATGTCTTGCATCACCACACTCAAAGCAGTCCATGATTTTGGATTTATATTTTGAATAAGACTTACCTTTGTAGTCCTTGCTGCTTGATGATATGTTTCTTTCTCTGTTGAAGTCTTTCTTCCCAAAGTTTTCCTTCATCTTGAGAATTCTGGTCAAGGCTTTGGAAATCAATGCAAAAGGATATTCATCATAATCATCATCTTCAGTTTCAAGGCTTTGAACTTTCTCATTCTCTTTGGCCTTGAGTGCTAAATTCCTGACACCTTCAGGTAGCTCTCCATCAGCTTCATTCATGGATATTTCATGTATCATGAGCTTTCCTTGTAGGTCATCAAGTTGTAACAATGAAAGATCTTAAACTTCTTCATTGGATATTGTCTTTGGTTCCCATTTGGTCTTTGGAAGACTTCTTAGTATCTTCCTTACCTTTTCTTCATTGGAAATATGTTTTCCCAAGGAATCGAGGTTGTTGACAATGTCTGTGAACCTCTTGAACATCTCTCTGATTGACTCATCTGCATTCATCTTGAACAGCTCATATTGCCTGAGATAGATGTTGATCTTGGTTTGCTTTACTTGACTGGTTCCTTCAAATTTCACTACAAGCTTATCCCATATTTCTTCGGCAGTCCGCAGCCTATACAAGATGTTAATAGTCTTGTAATTCTAATAATATTGTTCTGATTTATAAGAAGAGAGTGAGTCTTCAGAATTTGGGAGTTTTAATCCCATCTTTCTTTGTAAATAAAGTGTGAGGTCCATTCTGAATAATGGTTCAAAGCTCTATGTCTTGATCAATGATGAACATCTTCATCGGAGCTTTCTAGTGAGCAAAATTGTCTCCACAAAATAGAGGAGGTCTGTTGGAAGCTCTTCCCTGTGAGAAACCAACATCACCTGCAGTACTCATGATCACCAGATGGTTAAATCTTATATAGTGATACAAGCTCTGATACCAATTGAAAGGGGAGTATGCAGATGGATATGCAACACAGATACTCTAGAATGGGGGGTTGAATAGAGTATGCCAACTTTTTGCAAAACTTGAGGAGGAAAAGAGTTTTAGTTCAAGTGCAAAGGAGTTCAAGGCCTTGAACACAAATTCAAGCCTTTGAAATGTAATACAATTCGTAAAGAAACAGACAAGTCTTTTTCAAGGCTTTGAAAAGAGTTTCAAACCCTTGAAAAATAGACAAGTTTGAATATTGTAAGAACTATGAAAGTGAATGAACTGTAAAAGCAAGATTCAGTCCACTTGGACCTACGACTCTACCTCTGGGATCTTCTCCCTGCAGGATTTTCAACTCAATTCTTATTAATCAAAAGCTAAGCCCTAGATCTCAAGCACAGAGAATTGCCTTACTCTGTTACAGCTTGTGGTTCTCCCTAACCTATCTAGTACATGCTCTAGCTAACTGATTAAATAAGAATTCTCTATTGTTCACTTTGAAAAATCCTTGAGAATGAAGTATTGAAGTATTACAGAAATGATCTACCAATAAAGAACAATACAGAAGAACACTAGAGTGTAGAACTGCAATGAAGAATGTAGTGAATTTCTGTGAGTTGGATTGTGAGAGTGATGATCTTCTTTGATGTTTTTCAACCCAGAACTATGTCTCTCTTTTTGCCCGTCGAGTGTTGTTTTTTTTTGCTTCAAAAATGAGCTCCATTTATACTGTTTGAAGCTCTGCAAATCTTCCCTGATTTTCAGCAAGAGCTTCCTATTTTGTAGGTAACAAACTTTGGCTCTCTTAACAGCTCTCTCCAACGGATAGTTGATCATAATCTCCAGATATATTGTTGTGATCTTCTATTTAAACATTGTAAGAAGCTGTCATAAGTCTTTGATTGATCACCGAATCATCTCCACTCAGAGATTTCCTTTCCTGCAAAAATCCAGTTAAGGAAACAAATCCTGCATATTAGGGAATAAAATTTCCCTGCAAAACTGAGTCAAAATAATGGATTATAACATGTTAGATATATTGAAACAGATTGTATTTCATCATCAAATAATAACAAAATAAGTACACGGATGAGAGGGATAGAATTAAACCAAAAGAGTTCAGAGAAACTCCCCCTCAGAACATGTATGCAGGTCAGACAGTTTCAAGTCTTTGAATCCTGGTTCAAGGCCTTGAAATACCTGAGTATTTCAAGTCCATGAAAGAAGTGACCTTACAATTTCCTTCTCAGTGGTAGCATAGTTTACATGAGCGTTATTCAAAGTCCGACTAGCATAGTAGATGACATGAGCTACCTTCTCCTTCCGCTGGCCCAAAACTGCTCCCACCGCATAGTCACTAACATCACACATGATCTCAAAGGGCAAGGTCCAGTCTGGTGTGGTGATGATGGGCGCGCTAATCAGATTTTTCTTGAGAAAATCAAACGCCTACTTGAACTCTACATTAAAATCGAAGACTGTATCTCTCTCAAGAAATCCAGACAAAGGCTTCGTGATCTTCAAAAAAATCTTTGGTGAAGCGCCGGTAAAACCCTGCATGTCCTAAGAAACTCCTTACCCCTTTTACAGAAGTAGGGTATGGAAGCTTCTCAATGACTTCAATCTTTTCCATGTCTACTTCTAGGCCTTTGCTTGAAATTGTATGCCCCAAAACTATGCCCTCATTCACCATGAAGTGACACTTCTCCCAGTTGAGCTTGGTGTCAATACATCTATCAAGAACCCGGGCCAGCTGCTGCAAGCAGTAATCAAAACCATCACCATAAATCAAAAAGTCATCCATGAATACCTCAAAGTTTTGCTCCATCATGTCTGAGAAGATCGACATCATGCACCTATGAAAAGTGGCAGGTGCATTGCATAACCCGAAGGACATGCGTCTGAAAGCAAAGGTCCCATAGGGACAAGTGAATGTCGTCTCCTCCTGGTCTGCTGGCTCAATAGAAATATGGTTGTACCAGGAGTACCCATACAAAAAAGCAATAATGAGAATGATGTGCCAGCCTGTCTAACATCTGATCAACGAATGGAAGGGGGAAGTGATCCTTCAAAGTGGAATCATTGAGTTTGCGGTAATCCATGCAAACTCTCCACCCAGTAACAGTATGTGTAGCAATCTGAACACCTTTCTCCCCTTCCACCACAGTAATACCTCCCTTCTTAGGGACACACTGCACTAGGCTAGTCCATGTTCTGTCGGAAATTGGGTATATGATGCCCGCCTCCAACCATTTAAGCACCTCTTTCTCCACCACATCCTGCGTATGAGGGTTGAGGCGGCGTTGAAACTGGACCACAAGCTTCATGTCCTCCACGAGCCGGATCTTGTGTTGGCAAACTGTGGGGCTGATTCCCTTGATATCTGCTATGGTCCATCCCATAGCTGCTTTCTTTTCCCGCAACACTTTCAGCAGCTGCTCCTCCTGTTTCCTGTCCAAACACGAAGAAACAATTACAGGTAAAGTATCATTAGATCTAAGATATAAATATTTTAAATATGCAGGTAAAGGCTTTAATTCTAATGTTGGAGGAACAATGAGAGAACGAGTAAGAATTTTCCTGCTTCCCTCATCAAAGAGGGGTAGGGGTTTGCGCCAATGAGTCTCCATAGCTTGCTCTTTTTCACTTGAATCAAGCAGAGGAAGTTCTTCATATAGCCACTCCAATAACATATCTTCCTCCTCATCTGGTGTGTATGCCTCCACACCAAAGCATTGCTCACTTACCGCATATGCGGGAAACTTCATAGCCTCAAAAACATTGAATGCCACCTTCTCGTTGTTGATCTGCATCGTCAACTACCCACTGGCAACATCAATGATGGTCTTCCCTTGGCAAGGAATGGCCTTCCCAAGATGAGTTGGACATCATCATCGGCCTTCATATCCAGAATCACAAAATCTGCAAGGAAGATGAGTCCCACGACTCTCACAAGTACATCCTCCAACACGCCCCTTGGGCGTTTGATGGTGAGATCAGCCATCTGCAAGCACATCCGAGTGGGTTTTGGATCTCCCACACCAAGCTGCTCAAAAAATGATGTGGGCATCAAGTTTATGCTTGCGCCAAGATCACACAATGCTCTACCATGAAAAGCATCTCCCAATGTCACAGGAATAATGAAACCGCCCAGATCATTCATCTTCTTTGGTAACGCTTTTTGAACAACGGCGCTACACTCCTCATTCAGAGTCACGGTTTCAAAGTCATCCATGCGCCTTCTATTGGAAAGAAGGTCCTTGGTAAATTTTGCATACTTGCGCATTTGTGAAATGGCCTCTGCAAAGGGGATATTAATATGTAACTTCCTGAAGATATCCACAAACTTCTTGAAGTTCTTAGCATCCTCTTGGCTCTTCAACCTCTGCGGGTATGGCACACACATTCTGTATTCCTTGGGCTTTTGCTTCTCCTCCGACTTCCTACTCGTGTCCTTTGATTGGGGAATCACAGTAGGCATAGGAATTTCTTCACTCAAAGTCTTTTCAGTGGATTTTGTCGCTTCAGCTCGCACGTGGCTATGATATGGAGGGTCCGCTGTAGTAATTCCACTGCGAGTGGTGATTGCTTTCAGTTGTTCTGGCGGAGTGACAGTGTTAGATGGAAGCATGCCCGGTGGAATCCTAGTATGCTGATTGGCAATCTGTCCAATCTGCGCCTCATCCCTTTTCACAGTAGCTTCAATAGAAACCAGCTTCTCATTCATCTTTTCTATAAGTCTATATATGTATGGATTTGGTTGTTGTTGTTGTTGTGTTTATTGCTGCGGAAATTGCCTTTGAGCTTGATACTGACCATTGGGCTGCTGACCTGGTGCTTAAAGTCCGCAATTTGGGTTGGCATAGCTGAAGTTTGGGTGATTGCGGTTGTTGGGATGATATGTATTAGTCCACTGTTGTTGTCTCATAAAATTTACACCCTCAACACTACCATCGTACCCCTGACTCTTATTTGCTAGTAGCTCACCCATGGATTTTACTTGTGATATAGGATGCATGTCGTTAAATGCTGAGGTCATGGATTCAACCTTTTGCTCCATAGACTCAATTTTGTTGACCAAAGCTGCATCCCCTGGTCTCCAATACCTCCGAGTCTTGGACCTCGTAGTCTCTCTCTTGGACACGTTGTTCAGAAGATCTTGAGCTCGCTGAGCTCCAAGCCCCATAAAGTTATCCCCAGCTAGCATATCCAACTGGTCAGTTGTCGCCTTATCTAATGCACTATAGAAGTAATGGAGGAGTTTGTGCCATGGCTCCCCATGATTTGGGCATCTGCGAAGAATTTGGCGGAACATTCTCCATGTGTCCCCCAATGAGCTGTCTTCTTCCTGGGTGAACTTTGTAATCTCGGCCATTTGCTGAGCAACCTTGGACGGTGGCAAATACCTCCTCATAAATTCATGGCAGAAATCTACCCATGTAACAATACTCACAGCTGGAAGCTCCATAAGCCATTTCTTGGCTTTTCCATATAAAGATAAAGGAAACAGTAATAGCTTGGCTGTTTCATCTGGAACCCTCTGGTCGTGAAAAGTAGAAGTAATTTCCTCAAAAATAAGAAGATGGGGGTTGGGATCATCCCCTAGAGCTCCAGTGAATGCGCACTCATCACGAACCATGTTAATCATGTGCTAGCGCAGCTCAAAATGTTGAGCATTGATGTGTGGCCTAACAATGGTGGGTTGATAGCAGGCTAGAGTAGTTCGTAATAAATCTACTATAGGACGATCTTCGTTCTCAAAATTCTCTACTCGGGCTGCTGGGTTCTGCCTATTATTTTTGTTGCCCCAATTGTTGCCACCATTCGCTCCTCCATTGTTACCCTCTACTACCCCACACCAGGTGGTGTTGGATTTTGGGGACTGTGGCGTGCGAGAGCTGTTTGTATCTCAACCATTTGAGCTCTCAGATCCTCGGTTTCATGTGCCATGTTGGCCACAGTAGTCTCCGCATTAGCTCTCGTAGCTTGGGCATCTTGTGCCTCCTTGCGGAGCCTCTCCAACTTAGCTCTCTCCTGATCTTCCATAAGAACTGAGTTTGTTTTCCTCAAGTCTCTATGTCATGTGCGCAATAAAGATTCCGGGTCCTCAAGTACTTGGTACAAAGTTCCGTCTTGAGAACGGGTCATGAACCGTAACAATCAACCTGAAATCAAAGATAGCACAAAGAAAGTAGGTGAGCGACGAATATTAACAGAAAAGTGAAATACCTAAGGTTAAAAATAATAACTAATTTAGCCGAAGTCCCCAGAAACGGTGCCAAAAAGTTGAAACGTTCCAACCACAAGTGTATGGTCGTCGTGTGTAGTAATATCTAGAAATCTGGGTTTATCGAACCCAAGAGACTTCTTTGTAAATTAGTTGAAATTTCTTAACCTTTTGTGGGCAAGTCGCAGTTGTTGTTTTTACTAACTCTACTAAAATTAAAGAAAGTAATAATCTCAATTAATCGATCAACTTGCTTCATGATTAATAAAGACGAATTATTTTAAGTTTTTCTCAAAGTTTGACAAAGTCAGGATATCTTTACGCGTCACTAGGTATTTCTCACTACGTTGGATTTATGTCCTACAAACACGATGATTCTTCATTCTAGCTAAACAAGCATGTTTATGTTTAAGATGTCTCAACCAACACGTATACTTAAACTGTCAAAGTTGATTTATCTAGTCTAATCAAGTTTAGGCAGGCTTTACGATCCTTAATCTACTCTTTGTTCTTAGCTAACTAGCAAGATTTCTCAATCCTAGATACGGCTAGTGTGCGTTTCAAGTTCTGAGAAATAAACGTTGATGTCTCTAACGTTCAATACCTAACTCAATCCTATTAATTCGTCTACTAATAGACAAGATGCATAAAACGCATAAAACACACATAACTAGATAAGGAAATCATCCTGATAAAGAGTTTAGCTACGCATAAACATGATCACAATACAATTCTTTATGATCTTAATCCAAAAACAAGAGAAAAGACAGAGTTTTAGAAGTTAAACGAATGATCCAAAGCTTCCACCCGCAATATCCAAGCTCCCAGCACGAGTTCCTATGTGAAAATCCCCCAAAAGCTAGCCCTAACTCGTTCTAATACGTTTCCATAGAGTTTAAGACAAGTTACAAGTATTTTCACAAAGACCCGAACCGGACTGCTGACTTTGCCGTTCTCTTTGCACAAAGACAATTTGTCTTCGTGCGAAGGTCTTCGTGCGGAGACTGTTTCTCTTCGTGCGAAGGTCTTCCTATTTTGATAGTGCAAGCTTCTCCCCGAAGACTCTCTCGAATTTGGCTAAGTACTTCTCTGTATGCGAAGAGAAATCTCTTCGTGCGAAGAGACTGTGCTAACAACTTTTCTCCTTTTCTTTGAGTCCGTCCTTTAGTCCCTTGTTTCCGAATCTCGTCTCTTCATCCTTGTTGATCGTCGTGATAGCTCCTTTTAGGATCTATAATTATTTAGCATTTACCACATGTTAATAGGTATTTGAGAGTGATTTGAGCCCGATGTTAGAGAATAAAGGTCGTTTTATCACTTGTTGCTCACCATGTGCTATATTGTTAGTCCGGGCGTTTTCTATGCATTATTCTGTGTTATTTGTCAAATATAATCACTTGGTATGTCTTTTCATTCTATCTTGGCAGGAACGGATTCTAATCGGTTGATAGGAAGCATGGAACGAACTTCGTAAACAACGGGAGCTCAAGTGGAGTAAAGAGAAGCCGAATTGGAGGATCTTGGATGACCATTTTTCACTATTTTGATCCTATCCAGATTTCTACAATCAATTTTTCGGTGAGACCAGTTCCAAATGAAAGTAGACTGAGAGAGATTTCCAACCACAGCTCACGGATCTAAATCCGAGTTCCGACGAAGAAGTTATGGCCCGGCTAAGCCAGGAGCAGATTTTAGGGGGCTATTGTGCAATTACTGAAGACTTCTGCGGGTTATGATTGAAGGACGACCTAGGCACGAAAAACACATCATTCACGCCTGGAGAGAGCCACGATCAAGGAGGAGAGAAAGGAGAGCATGGGGAGCAACCTCAAGCAAGGAGAAGAGCCTGGATAGCGCCAATCTTCACGATTTCTAGCCTTTGATCTATTTTCTCTCTTGTTTCTTGTATGAAATATTTGAACACCATGTTATATTTTGCTATGAGTAGCTAAACTCATACCTAAGCATCTATGGAGAGCCTGGGGTTTATGTTTTGAGGATGTTTTCCGGATTTTGGATGAACTTTCACGTTAGGTTTATGATTCTATGGAGATTGTTATGTTCTAGTTCATGTTGACTTCTTTAATTGACAAGCTAGAACTAGGATGTGTGATGTTAGGTATTTATTTCTCCATGTAATCATGAATTAGGCTTAATGATAATTCGTAGTAGTTAATTACTTTTTTATTGTGCTTAATCCTTAGTAATGTAGGAGTCATGACCCGAAATTACTACATAACTAGTGAGTGTGTGAAAGCAACTCTACCCTAGTTGGGATGAATAAACAAGGACATTCGTAATCAATTAGACTGAGAAGTGAGTTGAATAAGAATGGCTAGATGAGGGTAAATTCAGTAGGATGTAGTGAATTGTTCGTGAATAGTGGTCTGATAGGATATTATCCCTTAGAATATCGTTAACCTACTAGAATACATAGGTAGTATACTTGGCCTGAGAGGGACAAATCATTATCGTTGTGTAGAATGACATGAGACCGATAGGTAATTGTCAACGCCATTACCCAGCTTAACTAACTATGAATTTTCGTGCTAGAACATGAAATCCGGAATCGTCAAAACTACCTTAGGTGATCTATAGATGTCTAGCTTTCTATCCTATGATTTACATCAAATCATTTCATTTAAATTATTTCATTACCATTGCTAGTCAGTTGTTTGAGGGTGACAACACTTCAAACTACAAACCTTTTTACTGGTTACTTGTGTGAATTGAATTTAATTTCTAAACGAGATACATGGTAGACACCTTACCTTGGGTTCGATAACTTGGAGTCCAAAATACACCACTTTATTACTTGCAGCAACGCGTAGTTTACACGCGTCAAGTTTTTGGAGTCGTTGTCGGGGAAGGCCTTGGTTATTGTTCTAGTTTAGCGATTAGTTTAATTTAACTTTTCTTTTTGTTAATTATTTTGTGATTTATGATTTGTTTTCTGAATTGTGTTGCAGGTTCTCAGTGTATGCACCGGATCTCTACAGACCTTGTGCCCCCACTTGAAGACCCAGAACAGCTCCTTAGAACTCCGAGAAGAGGTCCAAGACAGATCGCAATGGGTGAGAAATTGACTAACGCTCAACTGATCCAGAAGTTGACTGAAATTCAGGAGAAGCTTAATGAGCAGAAGAACCAGATGCCCTACAATAAGTCGAGCCAAGCTTTGGTGGAGAAGTTTCAGTCAACTCAGAGAGGACACAACCCAGCTATTGTAGTGTCAATCATTCAGGCTGAGCATTTTGATTTGAGGCCTGCCACCATCACGACAGTGCAGAATCAGTTCCATTACTATGGAAATAGGGATGAAGACCCAAATGACTTCATTGGGAAGTTTGATGCCTACATCAACACAGTGAAGTACAAGAATGTCACTGATGAGACCCTGAAGCTTATTCTTTTTCCTTATTGTCTGAAGGGTGCGGCAGAGAAGTGGCTAGAGTCCAGGGAGCCAGAATCAATCACCACATGGGAGCAGTGTGTTGATGAATTTATGAGCAAGTTCTACCCCGCTCAACGTGTCATAGGTTTACAGGCATAGATCCTTGGTTTTCAGCAGCATGCTGATGAGACGGTTGTTGATGCATGGGACCTTTTTATGAGGACGATACGCAAGTGTCCTAATCATAACTTTGGTGACTACAAGATTCTTCAGTATTCTATCATGGCCTGGATCGTCTCAACCAGGATTTGCTGAACAGGGAAGCAGGTGGTAACTTTCTTTACAGGGTTGACAAGGGTGGACCATATGCATTAATGAAGCAAATAGAGAAACAGGATGCTCAATTTTATAGCTCTAGGAGGTTATCCAAGCTGCCTGAGCCGAAGAACGATGAGTGGAAAGATGGGATTACAAAGATGGTTTCTGACATGGCAAAGCATGTGTATCAGGATAAGAAGAATGTGGCAGCAGTTGAGGAGCACGAGTTTGATGCAGCTTTTACTCAAGCTGCTAATGAGGATAACAGCTATGTGGGGGCACAGGGACAGCGCAACTGGAATTAGGGGAACTAAGGACCAGGGACTAGAGATCATCCAGGATTCAGGTATGGAGATCAGTCGAGAGCTTCATATGTACCCGGTTTTCAGCACAGGCCAGCTGCGCCAGCTGCTCAGGCACCACCACCATTAGCTACAGGCCAGAATGCTGAGATGGTAGATCTCAGGAATATTGTGTATCAGATGGGCAAGTATGGCAATACCTTCACTTCTCAGGTAGAGACACTGAATGCGGATCTACACATCATGAAGACCTCGCTTCGTAACTTGGAGGTACAGGTAGGACAGATTGCCACTCAGCTTTGAGCTAGAGCACCAGGGTATTTGCCATCCAATACTGAGAATGTGCGCCAGGTGAACGCCATCACTACTCGCAGTGGGATTGTTCTTGATGATCCACCGTATCCGATCCACGCTAGAGCTGAAGCCTAGAAGGCTAGGGAGCATGAGGTATTTGACAAGACACCTGTCATGATCCCCAAATCAAAGGGTGTGACTCCACATGTTGATGATGAGGTAACACCACCACTCCTTCTATGTTTAAGAGTCTCCCACATCCTCTTAAGACAAGGAAGAAGAAATATGATTCAAAGGAATATAATAGATTCTTGTCTATCTTTTCAAAATTGCATATCAATGTTCCATTGATTGAGGAAGTCAAGATGATGCCTAAGTATGCCAAGTATATGAGAGATGCAATTTCAGGAAAGAGGGCGGTGCCCGATTTTCAAACTGTGGATTTGACTGAGGAGGTGAGCTCATGTGTGATGCATGGTTTGCCTCATAAACAGAAGGATCCGGGAAGCTTTGTGATAGAAGCTAACTTGGGAGGAGCTTACACGTGACAGGCCCTAAGTGATTTGGGGGCTAGTGTTAATTTGATGCCATTTTCAGTCTTTCAAAAGCTTGGAGTGAAAGCTCGTTCCACGTGGATCAACTTGCAGTTTGCTGACAAATCTTGCAAGAGAGCATATGGTGTGGTGGAGGACGTGCTGGTTAAGGTAGGGAATTCGATTATCTCTGCTGATTTTTTGATACTAGAGATGCCTGTGGGAGATGTTCTGATCATCCTAGGTAGACCTTTCTTGGCTAGCGGTCGGACTCTCATTGATGTTGAGAACGGGGAATTGATCATGAGGATTAATTATGCATGGGAGACCTTCCGGGTTTCTAAGGTGACTCCACAGCAGTCTCAAGAGAAGACACAGATGTCGGTGGTCGTGCAGTCAGTGCACAAGAGTTCTGAGGTGGTTAATGTTGAGCCACCGGATTCAAAAGCTAAAGCCCATAGAGTTTTGTTGAGGATCCAGAAGAGGAAGCTGGATGAGATGGCACGAGGTGCCAGGCCACCTGTTTAGGGGCATAGAGGTAACTGGGTCATGGTCGTCGACCTTAAATTACAAGCGCTGATTGGGAGGCAACCCAATTTAGGTAGTCGTATTTGTTTTTTTGTATTCTATTTTTGATATTCATACTTGATTGAGAGATGTGAGAGAGATCGGTTTAATATTTTCCATGAGTGTGCAGGACATAGGTACCGAAGACCCTTCGGATTCCCCTTCTTGATGCACGTGCACTACATTGCACGCAAAACGAGGAACAGTGAGCAATTTGATCATAGGCTACTCGAGGTCGAGGAGTAGCTATTCATTTAATCAGTATATTGTCAGCTAGTTGTGGCTCGGAGTTGCACGCATCGGAATCCGAAGAGGGGTGAAAGAAAACACAAGTTTAAAGGGGCACGATTCTTGCGCTAGAGAGCAATTTTGGAGATGAGATGAAAAATTCCCCGGAATTTGGAATTCTTTATTCAACATTGGATTCTACATTCAATGAAGAGTCCGTGAGCGCGAGGATCGAAGGAATCGGACACTGGATGAAGAAACTAGGGCAAAAACAAAACCCGGTAAGTCCAAGGGCATTTCAGGCCGAAATAAAATCATTTCGGGCCGAAAAGCCCTTGATTTCGGGCCGAATTAAAAAGAGGCTTTTGTTTTGAAAATTTCAAACCATTTCGGTCCAAAATGGATTTGATTTCAGGCCGAAATGGTCTGACACCTCATTTATTGAGGGCATTTCTGGTATTTTGGGGCTATTCTTTAAAACAAAAACCCGGTTTTAACCCGCCTACACCCCAATTTCGGATCAAATACACCCTCCTTCATATTCTTCCTCTCAAACTCTCAAGAACACCAACACACACAAAATCAAAAACATCTCCAAATCCAAAACTTTTCGGTGGGTTTTGCTCCTTGCAAGCTCGTCGTCAACATAAAGTCTTGGAGTTTCGAGAGATAGTGCACGGTTTGAGTGTGGGGAAAAACAAAGAGGAAGAGCTCCAAGAACAAAAAAAATCCAATTCGCATACTTGGAGTAGGTTTTGGCCTTAGCTCAAGAAAATACTTGTGATGGGGACACCAAAGAGCTTAAGGAGGTACTATTGCCTTCACTTGCTCGTTTTTCCTAAAAGTTGGTACAATTTTCTCTCTGTCGGCTTTAACTCTTGCTTAAGCACTCCTAGGGCTTAATTTTCTCGCAAATTATACATGCTCACTGCTTGTACCCTGGGTTACTTGGTGTAGTTCACGGCTAAAACTCACGAGAACTCGTTTTTCTTTTTCATATCACTATGTCTACATCTAGGAATGTTAATAAGAGGAGACGGGGTCATGTTCTTGATGACCAACCGATCTTCAACCCTGAGGAACATGTAGTTATGAGTGAGAAAGAGGAAGAAGTGAATGAGGAAGACGGGTCGGGGAACCGCCGTCAGGTTCCGTCGTCTCCAATTCATTATGAGTTGAACCAGGTTATGCCTCCACTCCCTAAGATAGGAACTCGAGGTGTAGAACCTAAGGATGTAGACCATAATACTATCTGGAGTACCAAATTTTGCAGCTTCGGGTTTGATAGTGCAAACGCCCACAAGGAGTATTGCACCGACAAGTTTCAGAAGAGGGAAGGGACTTCTGAAAAACCATTCCCGCTACACCCTAAGATGTCCCAACAACTTAAGGACCTCTTTAAGAATGAGAAGTTAGACAAACGGTTTAAAATCTGTTAGAAGTCTAGCTCCGCTCTTGCAAGAGAGTTTATAGCGAATGCGCGTTTCTATAACGAGGGAGAGGGGGAGAATTTGAGGCACATATTTTGCCGGTGGCTTATATTTCACGCCCGAGACTATAGCGGCTGCCTTGAACTTCAAGCCCCTAAAAGAAGGGACTTGTGCCTACCATGAGACCATTCGGAGAGCTGATGCTGTTGAGGTCGTGAGCGCCTTTTGCTTTGAGGGGGTGCCTGGGGGGGATGAAATGAGAGACCCACCCTACTTGAGTGGAACGTTTCTAGGAGGGTCGTGCTTCCACATGCGTGGTGGTTGTGCGATTTTCTTGAGAATTGGGTTGTCGTCGTCACTGCTCAACTTACTTACTCCTTCCATCTTTGCACCATGGCCTACTGTTTGTGGGCCAGGAAGAGGATTAACATCTCGTACTTCTTTATTGCTCTATTATGGAGAAGACCCGTCCTAATAACCGTAAATCTGCCGGCCACACTTGCCTTCTCCTAAACCTAGCAAAAGCTGCTAGCTCAGATTTGAAGGGTCTAGTTTATGACCTATCTAAAAAGAACAATGGAGAGCGTAGGTGGGAAAAAGTACCCAACCCCCTGAGAGCCCCAGAGCTTGTTGATCCCACACGTGAGGCGAGTACCTCTAGTTCTAGCTCTAGGATTGAGAGTCAGCTGACCCATATCACCCACTTGCTAGAGCAGCAGAGACTGCAAGCAGATGCTGACAGAGCTAGGGAGAGGAGACATTTTGAGCACACCCGTAGTAGTCAACGCCAGCTGGGCCGCGGTATGGAGTCACTTAGCTATAACTGTGCCCAGCAGGGTGCGTGGATTCAGGACTTGGCTGTGGCGGCCAATGTCCAGTTGCACCACCCGCCTACCTACGATGGACTGTACCATTACCAGTCTGATGTGTACCCATAGTCAAGTCCAGACCCCCCAATCGCTGAGGATGAGGGGGACCGCTTTGACTAGACCCACCGGCCCTGCATTTGAGCAGCCAAGTCCTCTTGATTTTACTCTATATTTCGTTGAGGACAACGAAGCGCTTAAGTGTGGGGGAGTTTTTAGCTATCCGCTAGTTAGCCATTGCATAGCCTTGTTGCATTTGGTTTAGTGAGTCGCGGTTGCATGTAGGTGTCGAGTCGGTTAGTTTTGCATGTGCACGTTTATTTTATGCATTGTGTATATTATTGTTGCTATTTTATTTATTGAGTCCACCTACCCTTTCTTGTTGGTTAATCGATTTGGCCAGTTACATATAGCGTCGAAAAAATTGAAAAACCCTAAAAATTGAAATTTTTTTATAAAGGGCAATTGAAGAGAGTAAGCGTGGAGAGGGCTTAATGATAGTATTCCCTAGGTAGTATGAAAATCTGAGGTGAGGTAGACGCGAGAATCTGGAGTAGGAAGGCTATAGGGCCAATGCACTCGAGAATTGTGAGTAGCTGTCTCTCAAACTAGTTATCCTACTAGCGCTACACCACCGTCACTTAGGTAGTCGCCAACCCTCCTCGTAGTGGCAACGAACAGCTGTGCGAGTGATTTTTATGGGGACCTCACGTCCCGTCTCCATCGCCTAGGTCCACTAGTTACCCCAATTTGATCAATCTACCCCTTTTATTCACAGCCTCAAGCCTAGGAAGCCGTTCCTTGTGACTTTCATCACTAGTTAGAATGGTCCATTCCTATGCGTCATGATAGAGGGAGTTGAGTTAGGGAGGTTTGTTGAGGGTAAGCTGATATTATACATCTTGATTGGATTCTCTTACATGTCATCTTTTGAGGGGATGTGAGGTGAGATAGAGACGGTAGCACACTTCAGTGTGGCGGTGATTCATGTCCATACATCACGGTCACAGGTGGAGTGTCGTAGTGCGTGACATTATTTCCGCACGATATGGGGTTGGGTTGGTTGATCTTATAGGAGTACGTGCTTGTGCTTCATTGAGGAGGATTGGTTCGAATTAGCACGTGTTACATTGACTACCGGGTTCGTGAGATGCTTTACATCGAGTGTGGGGGTGTCGACATCTATTGATTACATCGTTGATTTTACACATTCCACCCCCATGTTATCTATCTTGATATTTGATCTCCTTGTATATTGTTATCATCATTGGTGGCTCCATGTGCTTATATGTTGAAACTGAAGAAAAAAAAAAGAAAATTGAAAGTGAAATGGAACAGGGAGCAGGAAACTGAACTTCATGAAGACCGAGGAGATTAGCTATGAGTTTTGATCACTTCTTCACATTTGTGGCCGCTAGAACGGAGTTGCTCCAAGATTGAGGGAATGAGGGCCGGAGTAATTAGTTTGGTGGGGTTCCTTGGATTTTGGTAAGGGAGTGTGAGAATCAGGTTTTTGTGACATGTATCCTGACGTCTAGGACTGCGCTTTTAAATATCTTATCCTACCCATCCTAAGCCGTCAAAAATTGAAACCCATGGATAAATATCTCGGATGGTAAGTGCTAGGGATACGTTTGATGAGTGTGCGGAAGCAACTTATTTTGTGTCCGTGCTCGTTCTGTCTGACGAAATTGGTCGCAAGTTCTACGGATCACCAAAGTTATATAATCTTCTAGTGGATGTGAGAGCCTTATGACATGCCGGTTTGTTCTTCGAGATTTCCCAATCTCTATTTAAAAAGAAAAAAAAATGTTCTTTAATTCCTTGCATTGTACATACTTGAGTTGCATTGTACGTATCATGTAGTTTGCATAGTCGTGTCTTTGTGTATTGAGTCGTGAGTCGTGTTGGATAGCGAAAAGTGAAGTATGCAAAGAGGTCGGGTATGCATCGGTTTTGTATTGGTATATGTGTGCAATGTCTCAAGTGTGGGGGTTTTGTGCTTCATTGTTGCTCGAGACAAGCAAGAGAGTAAGTGTGGGGGAGTTTGATAGCGCCTTTTAGGAGCTATAATTCTTTAGCATTTACCACATGTTAATATGTATTTGAGAGTTATTTGAGCTCAATGTTAGAGAATAAAGGTCGTTTTATCACTTGTTGCTCACCATGTGCTTTATTGTTAGACCGGGCGTTTTCTATGCATATTTATTTGTTATTTGTCAAATATAATCGCTTGATATGTTCTTTCATGTTGTCTTGGCAGGAACGGATGCTAATCGGTTGATAGGAAGCATGGAACGAACTTCGGACACAACGGGAGCTCAAGTGGAGTAAAGAGAAGCCGAATTGGAGGAGCTTGGATGAACAGTTTGCAATATTTTGATCCTAGCCAAAGTTCTACAATTAATTTGGGGATAAGACCAGTTACAAATGAAATTAGACTCAGAGAGCTTTCCAACGACAGGTCACGGATCTAAATCCGAGTTCTGGCGAAGAAGTTATGGCTCGGCTAAGTCAGGAGCAGATTTTAGGGGGCTATTGTGCAATTACTTAAGACTTCAGCGGGTTATGATTGAAGGACGACCTAGGGACGAAAAACACATCATTCACGCCTGGAGAGAGCCACGATCAAGGTGGAGAGAAAGGAGAGTTCATTGGGAGCAACCTCAAGCAAGGAGAAGAGCCCGGATCGTGCCAATCTTCACGATTTCTAGCGTTTGATCTATTTTCTCTCTTGTTTCTTGTATGAAATATTTAAACACCATGTTATCTTTTGCTATGAGTAGCTAAATTCATACCTAGGCATCTATGGAGAGCCCGGGGTTTATGGTTTGAGGATGTTTTCCGGATTTTGGATGAACTTTCACGTTAGGTTTATGATTCTATGGAGATTGTCATGTTCTATTTCATGTTGAGTTCTTTCATTGACAAGCTAGAACTAGGATGTGTGATGTTGGGTATTTATTTCTCCACATAATCATGAACTAGGCTTAAAGATAATTCGTCGTAGTTAATTACTTGTTTATTGTGCTTAATCCTTAGTAATGTAGGAATCATGACCCGAAATTACTACATAACTAGTGAGTGTGTGAAATAAACTCTACCCTAGTTGGGATGAATAAACAAGGACATTCGTAATCAATTAGACTGAGAAGTGAGTTGAATAGGAATGGCTAGATGAGGGAAAATTCAGTAGGATGTAGTAAAATGTTCCTGAATAGTGGTCTGATAGGACATTATCCCTTACAATATCGTTAACCTACTAGAACACATAGGTAGTATACTTGGCCTGAGAGGGACAAATCATTATCGTTGTGTAGAACGACATGAGACCGATAGGTAATTGTCAACGCCATTACCCAGCTTAACTAACTATGAATTTTCGTGTTAGAACATGAAATCCGGAATCGTCAAAACTACCTTAGGTGATCTATAGATGTCTAGCTTTCTCTCCTCTGATTTACATCAAATCATTTCATTTGAATTATTTCATTACCATTGCTAGTCACTTGATTGAGGGTGACAACACTTCAAACTACAAACCTTTTTACTGGTTACTTGTGTGAATTGAATTTAATTTCTAAACTAGATACATAGTAGACACCTTTCCTTGGGTTCAATAACTCGGAGTCCAAAATACTCCACTTTATTACTTGACCGTATACTTGCACAGCAACGCGTAGTTTACAGGCGTCAAGTTTTTGAAGAAGAACAATACAATTGATAGAATAGAAACTTGAATCAATGAATAAGATCCGGAAAATTGACTATTGCATAAACCCTAGGTTCATCTCCATAAAAACTAGAAAAATTATTTAGCTATTCATAAAATAGATAAAAAATACGAGTTTCTCCAAGAAGAAGAAGAAGAAGAAGAAGAAGAAGAAGAAGAAGAAGAAGAAGAAGAAGAAGAAGAAGAAGCAGAAGAAGAAGAAGAAGAAGAAGAAGAAGAAGAAGAAGAAGAAGAAGCAGAAGAAGAAGAAGCAGAAGAAGAAGAAGAAGGAGAAGGAGAAGAAGAAGGAGAAGAAGAAGAAGAAGGAGAAGAAGAAGGAGAAGAAGAAGAAGAAGAAGGAGAAGGAGAAGCAGAAGAAGGAGAAGAAGAAGAAGGAGAAGAAGGAGAAGAAGCAGAAGAAGAAGAAGGAGAAGAAGCAGAAGAAGAAGAAGAAGAAGAAGAAGAAGAAGAAGAAGGAGAAGAAGGAGAAGAAGAAGGAGAAGAAGGAGAAGAAGAAGAAGAAGAAGGAGAAGAAGAAGAAGAAGAAGAAGAAGAAGAAGAAGAAGTACACCGGGTGGTCCAGGCTCTTCTTCGCCTTCGTCCTCGTCTCCTTGCGTCGTCCTCTTGTCTTTGTCTTTTTTTTCGGTTCAATGGCGTAGAATGAATGGCGTAGTCAAACAGCCCCCTTTGGTATATTCAGACCGTAATTGCCAACAATCACCTAATTGCACTTTTTGACCCTCCAAGAATGTTGGAAACACTCCCAAACCATAGGTCATAAAATGACCCGTGCTTCCTTTCTCTTCAATTTCTCATTTATTTCACTTTGACCCCAAATCAGTGCGGCCTGGAGAAAGCACTCGTACGAGTGTCTGAGGATGGTTCTACGATTGCAAATCTGCTGAAAATCTGATTGTTTCCAACTCCTCACTCGTACGATTCTATTCCAATCGCACGATTGACTTCTTCTGTAATATGTCCTGCTCTTCTTCTCTCTGCGTTTCTTCTTCTGGTTTTCTTCTTCTTATGCGCTACTGGGTTTTGATTAATTGTAGGTTAGGTTATGAGCAGTGTCTTGGTAGCGGTATTGGTGGTCTGCTTTGTGGGTTTCTGCAAGTGGGTGAATTGGATGGGAAGGTCTGGAGATGGAGAATGGAGGCCCTGGTGGTGGTTGCGGTGGTACTGAGTTTAGGTTAATTGGTGGGTTGTGTAATAGGTGTAGGTCAGGGTGTTAAACTGGTGGTTTGAGCTGGCTAATTCATGGCAGTGGAGATTTGGTGGCTAATAGGTGGAGTTGCAGGTGGTTTAGGTCTGATTGGCAGAGGCTTGTTGGTGTTGGGTGTTTATGTTGAAGGTTTATGAGGTGGTTTACAGAGGATAGGGGGTTTGTTGTCATCTCGGAATGGTAGTGGATATGTTGATATTGTAGGTTGTTGTTTGGATGAAGTTTGGTGATTGAACTGGTCTAAGATGGTGGTGATGGTCATGGTGTATTGATGTAATTGGATGTTATTGGTATTGTTATGGGAGAATGCAAATTAGTGTAATGGTACATGGAGGGCATAGGCTATTGTTGTGAGGTTGGTGTTGAGGTGTTAAGTTGGTTAAATTGGTAGGTTTAGGGTCTGGTGGATTGAGTTGGTTATGGTGTTGGCTAATGGAGGGAAATGGTGAAGTATTGGCAGTGAGGTAACAATGGAGGTACTGAGGGTTTAGGTTGGTGGTGGAGGGTGGCTTTTGTTATTAGGTAGCATGGTCTGGTGATATAAGGAAGGAGATGGAGGCTTGTTGAGGTTAATTGTACTGTTGTGGTGATGGTGGTTGTCTTGGGTTTAGGCTAAATGCAGCAGCTTACTCCTTGCAACCATCTATTTCTTCTTCTCTCTTGACCCTTTCTCCGAGCTCCACCCTCTTCTGAAATTCATTTCCCATTCTCGCTCCACGCTCTTGAGCCTCCGGTTTCTGAGAATTACACAACTACAAATTTCGGCGTAAAATGTGACAATTAAAGCTCAAATCAACTAGAAATCGCCCGGACTAATCAAATAACCACATTAAGCTCTAACTCATGAATTCCTCTCAATCATTGTGTAGTAATCATGTATTTTACCCGAAAATTACACAAAATGGTAGAATTTCAACTGTAAATATAACACCGTAAACGGGGTTATCAAATACCCCCACACTACCTTTTTGCGTGTCCCGAGCAAAATCTCGATCAAACTCCCACACTATAATTTTTCAATCCACTGACTTGCGTACATTTTACTAGCCATGTGACGCAAACAACACACACGACTATGCAATCTACATGTACAATGCAACTTGATATTAAATAATGCAAGTATTGAAACACAATTTTTTTTTAGAGTTCGGGCAATCTCGCTATCACTAACCAAAATCATCAAATTCTCACAAATATCTTTTGAAATTTCACAACCAATAGCAAGAAATTAAGATACAATGATCCTACGCACAAGCTCACGAAGGGGTCCCCAAACATCCACCAATAAACAAACCAAGACTCGGGCACGTCCTTTAGCTCAGAGGGTCTAGGCATCCTAAGTACTAAGGTAGTCTTTCATCGCCAAGTCATTTGAGGTTTTCAGACCCTCTTAGCCGCGATTGGATTTGAAAGATAATTTTCCCAGTGACGGGAGACACAACTCCGTGTAATACGGCTTGACTTTAATTTTCCTTAGACGCTCCAATTGGATTGAATCCAAATTCCCCAAATGAATGGAGGCACATTAGGTTGTTCACCGTATCTAGTCCAAGAGAATATTTTGATTCTTTTTTTTTCATTCTCATCTAATTTTTTCAATCGTGCATTTAGAGCAACTAAGTGTGGGCTTTTTCGGTTAACTCTTGAAACCGCCTTAAGGGATGGTGGTGTACACTCCCTAAATTCACTTAGGCTAGAGCAGTGTACCACATGGAACCAACTCTACACGAAGGTCCATCCCAGATATACAAGAGGCCACAAGTTTCCACTCGAAAACAGACTATTCAACTCCTTGGGACTAAATCTTCCTAGCACAATAAAGGATCAAAAGGTATGCCCTCGTCTTCTTTCCACATTCCCTGAATACCCGGGACATCCTTTCGTGAAACAGGTGCGCAAAATGCTAAAAATTAAGGTTTTCCTACTATGACGCTTCTATTCTCAGCGAATCTTTCACTTAACTCTCTTCGGTTTCAAGCTTCATCAATTGCCCTAAACTCAAAAAAATTCAAATTTTTCTAATTTTTAACTTTTTCTCATTTTTTTTCAATTTTTGCTAACTCTATATGCATTGGCCAACTCTACTAATCACATAACATGGGTAGGGAGACTCAATTATACAAAAGTGCAAACAATGCATAAATTAAAGATCTAGCACAATAAGACAATCTAATAAGCACGAAACTGACTCACAATACTCACAATACGACAAATACTACATGTGACAAGGTTATGCAAGCAGACATGGCTAGCAAAATATAACCAACCAACCCCCCCCCCCTACACTTAAGCATTTCGTTGTCCTCAACGAATTTAGAGATAAAATCGGAGGTTTCCTCACTTAAATGTGTAGGGGGTGGATCTACACTATTATCGCTCACAAATTAGACGTCCAGGGAGTAAGAGATACCTAAGGTACCCGGAACTACATGGGCATCGTGCTGCAAAACTGCAACAAGAAGGGGTCTTGTGGACCGTAGACAGTTTTCGCTGATGAAACTCACTTGAGCAATCCCCAAGCTACATCGTGCTACAATGTAACTCCCCTAAGGTCGTGTGTGCCTAGCACACCGGGGTGGATTGCTCCATCCTGCAAAAATGCACGAAAAATCCCCAACTCCCTCAAGAGTCCCCATGTGGGTCAAATGTGCCATGGCACATTGGGGTAGATTCTTCGCTAACATTACCTGCAAAACTAGACAACTCATCAGTCTCTCTTTCTCTCTCACCTCTCAAAATCATGTATGAAAACTAAAACAAAAAGAAAACAAATAGTATCCTAACCTACATTGGATTGCGTCCCACGAAGCGCTTGTGATTTCAGGTCGACGGCCGGACCCGGTTACCTCAAACGACATGGATAGCGGAGGGTGATTTATCCCTCCACTTATTCTTCTTCCACCATCTTTTCTACATAATTTCAAGTTCACCCTTGTGTTGTGCGGATGGTGGCAAGTTATGGAAGCTAACCCCTTTCATCTTGCCATTTTTCTTCTTGATCAGCTTCCATGAAGTACTAATGGGCTCAAATGAATCCTGCTCCACAAAGTCATTCCAGTAGTACCTCTCTAGTTCCATATTCTCTTCTAGTGACCCATGCAATTCGCCCCCACACTTGTTGGTTTCAAATTCCTTGACCATGACATGTATATCATCATTAAAATGGCCCATAGAACAAGAATTTGGAAACTCAGAGCACAAGTGTTTCATCAGCTTCATCATCATCAGCACACCATAGGCTTCCAATGTCGATGTCTTCGCATTCATGCTAAGGATATGAGCGCACCTTAGGTTTTGGCTTGCAATACGGTAGGTCCTCCCATCTTGGGCACATAGGTCAACCCTGGTCTAAATCAGGGTCTGAGTCCTCATAAATGGCAGCGTCCACCAATGGTTCATGGACAGTGCAGTCTTTGCTCGGCTCAGGTATCTCTTCTTCCACTTGTGGCGGTGATGTTGAAGGTTCAATCTTAGGCTCTCTGTCATGTGGCAAGGGATCCTCTTGTGGCTCTAGAATACTTGATTCCCCTGTCACTGATAGTTTCTCTACTCGTTCCTTTATCATCTTCATCATCTCCCTCACGTATTCCATACCTATGGCCGAATCCTCTTGCGGCACTTTTTTAACAATAGACAAAAATTTGGAGCACACCTAGATGTCCTCCATAATACTGCGTCGTTCTTCCATAATCGTTGGTGAGTCTTCCTGGTGCTTATGAAGCTGTGGTGGATCAAAAATGCATGTGTCTTTATACTTGTGATCCTTCTTGCATTTATAGCCCCAAATCACTAAGCAATCATCTGTGTGCGAAACTCTGCAACTAGCACAATAGTAGGTGTAATCAGAGATCCCCTCATAATCATCCTCGCTCTGCATGCTCATTGAGTCTCCCGATTCATGTGTCCCTGCGAAAACAAACTCGCAAGATACCCGTGAAGCACAGAGAAAAAACAAAACTAAACAAAACAAAAATAAATACTCTAAACTAACTCCTAACTAAATAATCTACCGCTGTCCCCGACAACGGCGCCCAAAACTTGACACGATTTCCTATGTGTTACCGCAAGTGCACGGTCGAAGAAATAAAGATTGAGTATTAAAACTCAGGTTGTTGAACCCACAGAGACAGAATCGAAATTGTTTAGTTAGTCGATTAATTTAGAGTATTGTAACAGGGAGGAATAATTTGATTTAAGAATTGAAATAAACGACTAACTAATATTTTTGTATTTTTTTTATTAATAAACAAATATGGAGAAATAACTAGGTTATCCATGGATCCCCTAGGGTTTTAGACAGTTCTGAATATAGTACTGAAACATGCTATCATCTAATTAGTTGTGTCGGCTAATTGCACTGACAATCTCCTCTCGAACACATGTCGTTCTAACTATCAGTCGACTATGGGTCCTGTCGGTCCCACCGAAGTCTACCGATGTGGTTCTTACCGCCTAACGTTAAGCCGATCACTGGGTCCTCTCGGTCCACCAATCCCCAAGTTTAACGCAAAACAATCGAATCTACCCTCACATGACTAGTCCTATCAACTCACCTCTCAGTCTCAATGATTCGAGCAAATTTCATGTTCTCGTTCGTATCTAGTAAAGTCTCTATCGAGCACCCACCTAGAAAGCTAGCCTAACCGGTTCACGACTCCGTTTATGCAAAGAATTAAGTTCAGAACTATCAGTCCAACTAACTAGTCAATAGTCTTTAAGCTACGATTCCTTTAACATATTAATTCATCTTCCCAAAGTTGTTCTTGTCACCCTAGACGTGTCAATAGCCCTACGTGATCAAGATGTACGATAAATAAAGAAGAACAATACAATTAAGAGAATTGAAACTTGAATCAATAACTAAGATCCGGAAAATTGTCTATTTCATAAACCCTAGGTTCATCACCATAGAACCTAGCAAAATTATATAGCTATTCATAAAATAGATAAACAACACGAGTTTCTCCATACAATTGATAAAGAGAAGAATAAGAAAGAAGAAATAAACCGGGTGGTCCAAGCTCTTCTTCGCCTTCGTCCTCGTCTCCTTGCGTCGTCCTCTTGTCTTTGTATTTTTTTTCTGTTCAATGGCGTAGAACGAATGGCATAGTCAAACAACCCCCTTTAGTATATTCAGACCCGTAATTGCCAACAATCACCTAATTGCACTTTTTGACCCTCCAAGAATGTCGGAAACACTCCCAAACTATAGGTCATAAAATGACCCGTGCTTCCTTTCTCTTCAATTTCTCATTTATTTCACTTTGACCCCAAATCAGTGACGCCTGGAGAAAGCACTCGTACGAGTGTCTGAGGATAGTTCTACGATTGCAAATCTGCTGAAAATTAGATTGTTTCCAACTCCTCACTCGTACGACTCTATTCCAATCGCACGAATGACTTCTTCTCTGTAATATGCGCTGATCTTCTTCTCTTTGCGTTTCTTCTTCTGGTTGTATTCTTCTTGTGCGCTCCTGGGTTTGATTAATTGCTGGTTAGGTGATGAGCAGCAGCTTGGTAGCGGTATTGGTGGTCAGCTTCATGGGTTTCTGCAGGTGGGTGAATTGGATGGGAAGGCCTGGAGGTGGATAATGGAGGTCCTGGTGGTGGCTGCGGTGGTACTGAGTTTAGGTGAATTGGTGGGTTGTGTAATTGGTGTGGTTCAGGTTGTTAAACTGGTGGTTTGAGGTTGGTAATTCATGGCAGTGGAGTTTTGGTTGCTAATAGGTGGAGTTGCAGGTGGTTTAGGTTTGATTGGCAGAGGCTTGATGGTGTTGGGTGTTTATGTTGAAGGTTTCTGATGTGGTTTACAGAGGATAGGGGGTTTCTCGGAATGGTGGTGGTTATGTTTTTTTTTTGATCAAAAGGTGGTTATGTTTATGTTGTAGGTTGTTGTTTGGATGAAGTTTGGTGATTGAACTGGTCTAAGATGGAGGTGATGGTTAGGGTGTATTGGTGTAATTCAATGTTATTTGTATTGGAGAATGCAGATTAGTGTAATGGTACATGGAGGGTATAGGCTATTGTTGTGAGGTTGGTGTTGAGGTGTTAAGTTGGTTAAATTGGTGGGTTTGGGGTCTGGTGGATTGAGTTATTTATGGTGTTGGCTAATGGAGGGAAATGGTGAAGTATTGGCAGCGAGGTAACAATGGAGGTACTGAGGGTTTAGGTTGGTGGTGGACAGTGGCTTTTGTTATTAGGTAGCATGGTCTGGTGATATAATGAAGGAGATGGAGGTTTGTTGAGGTTAATTGTATTGTTGTGGTGATGGTGGTTGTCTTGGGTTTAGGCTAAATGCAGCAGCTTACTCCTTGCAACCATCTATTTCTTCTTCTCTCTTGAACCATTCTCCAAGCTCCACCCTCTTCTGAAATTCGTTTCCCATTCTCGTTCCACACTCTTGAGCCTCCGGTATCAGAGAATTACACAATTACAGATACCGGAGTAAAATGTGACAATTAAATCTCAAATCAACTAGATAACACCTGGACTAATCAAATGAGCACATTAAGCTCTAACTCACGAATTCCTCACAATCATTGTGTATTCATCATGTTATTTACCCGGAAATTATACGAAACGGTAGAATTTCAACTGTAAATATAACACCGTAAACGGGGTAATCAAATAACCCTACATTACCTTTTTGCGCGTCCCGGGCAAAATCTCGAACAAACTCCCACACTATGATTTTTCAATCCACCGACTTGCATACATTTTACTAGCCATGTGACGCAAACAACACACACACGACTATGCAATCTACATGTACAATGCAACTTGATATTCAATAATGAAAGTATTGAAACACAATTTTTTTCAGAGATCGGGCAATCTCGCTATCACTAACCAAAATCATCAAATTATCACAAATCTCTTTTGAAATTTCACAACCAATAGCAAGAAATTAAGATACAATGGTCATACGCACAAGCTCACTAAGGGGTCCCCAAACATCCACCAATAAACAAACTATGTCTCGGGCACGTCCTTTAGCTCAGAGGGTGTAGGCATCCTAAGTACTAAGGTAGTCTTTCATCGCCAAGTCATTTGAGGTTTTCTTACACTCTTAGTCGCGATTGCATTTGAAAGCAAATTGTCCCAAAGACGGGAGACACATCTCCGTGTAATACGGCTTGAATTTAATTTTCCTTAGACGCTCTAATTGGATAGAATCCAAATTCCCGAAATGAATGGAGGCACATTAGGTTGTTCACCGTATCTAGTCCAAGAGAATAATTTGATTATTTTTTTTCATTCTCATCTAATTTTTACAACCGTGCATTTAGAGCAACTAAGTGTGGGCTTTTTCGGTTAACTCTTGAAACCGCCTTAAGGGATGGTGGTGTAAACTCCCTAACTTCACTTAGGCTAGAGCAGTGTACCACATGGAACCAACTCTACACGAAGTTCCACCCCAGATAGACAAGAGGCCACAAGTTTCCACTCGGAAACAGACTATTCAACTCCTTGGGACTAAATCCTCCTAGCACAATAAAGGAACTAAAGGTATGCCCTCGTCTTCTTTTCACATTCCCTGAATACCTGGGACATCCTTTCGTGAAACAGGTGCGCAAAATGCTAAAAATTAAGGTTTTCCTACTACGGCGCTTCCTATTTTCAGAGACTCTTTCACTGAACTCTCTTCGGTTTCAAGCTTCATCAATTTCCCTTAACTCAAAATTTTCAAATTTTTCTGATGTTTTATTTTTTTTTCATTTTTTTTATTTTTTTTTTCAATTTTTCCTAACTCTAAATGCATTGGCCAACTCTACTAATCACATAATATGGGTAGGGAGACTCAATAATATAAAAGTGCAAACATTGCAAAATTAAATATCTAGCACAATATGACAATATAGTAAACCCGAAACTGACTCACAATACTCACAATACGACAAATACTACATGTGACAAGGCTATGCAAACATACATGGCTAGCAAAATATAACCAACCCCCCCCCCCCCCCCCCACACTTAAGCATTTCGTTGTCCTCAACAAATTTAGAGATCAAATAGGAGGTTTCCTTGCTTAAATGTGTAGGCGGTGGATCTACACTATTATCGCTCACAAATTAGACGCCGAGAGAGTAAGAGATATCTGAGGTGCCCGGAACTACATGGGCATCGTGCTGCAAAACTGCAACAAGAAGGGGTCTTGTGGACCGTAGACAGTTTTCCGCTGACGAAAATCACTTGAGCAATCCCCAAGCTACATCATGCTACAATGTAACTCCCCTAAGGTCGTGTGTGCCTAGCACACCGGGGTAGATTGCTCCATCCTGCAAAAATGCACGAAAAATCCCAAAATCCCTCAAGAGCCCCCATGTGGGTCAAATGTGCCATGGCACATTTGGGTAGATTCTTCGCTAACATTACCTGCAAAACTAGACAACTCATCAGTCTCTCTCTCTCACCTCTCAAAATCAGGTATGGAGAACTAAAACAAAAAGAAAACAAATAATATCCTAGCCTACATTAGGTTGCCTCCCAAGAAGCGCTTGTGATTTAAGGTCGTCGGCCCGACCCGGTTACCTTAACCGACATGGATAGCGGAGGCTGATTTATCCCTCAACTTCTTCTTCTTCCACCATATTTTC
This sequence comes from Linanthus parryae, assembly GCA_023055425.1. Lineage (NCBI taxonomy): Eukaryota > Viridiplantae > Streptophyta > Magnoliopsida > Ericales > Polemoniaceae > Linanthus > Linanthus parryae. The sequence goes on along the minus strand of JALGPY010000007.1, from coordinate 66,657,383 downwards.
TCCAGAATTTCAAGTGCATCCTTGTGTAGTGCGGATGGTGTCGAGTTATGGAAGCTAACCCATTTCATCTTGCAATTTTTCTTCTTGATCAGCTTCCATGAAGTACTTATGGCCTCAAATGAATCCTGCTCCAAAAAGTCATTCCAGTAGTACCTCTCTTGTACCATATGCAATTCACCCCCACACTTGTTGGTTTCAAATTCCTAAACTATGACATGTATATCATCATCAAAATGGCCCATAGAACAAGAATTTGAGAAATCGATAGCATTGAGCACAATTGTTTCATCAGCTTCATCATCATCAGCACAACATAGGCTTCCAATGTCGGTGTCTTCGCATTCACGCCAAGGATGTGAGGGCGCCTGAGGTTTTGGCTCGCGGGCACACAGTTCAACCCTGGTCTAAATCAGAGTCTGAGTCCTCATAAATGGCAGAGTCCACCAATGGTTCATGGACACTGCAGTCTTCACCCGGCTCAGGTATCTCTTCTTCCACTTGTGGCGGTGATGATGAAGGTTCAATTTTAGGCTCACTATCATGTGGCAAGGGATCCTCTTGTGGCTCTAGAATACTTGATTCCCCTGTCACTGGTAGTTTCTATACTCGTTCATTTATCCTCTTCATCATCTCCCTCACGTATTCCATACCTAGCCGAATCGTCTTGCGGCACTTGTTTAACAACAAACAAAAATTTGGAGCACACCTAGATGTCCTCCATAATACTGCGTCGTTCTGCCATAATCGTTGGTGAGTCTTCCTGGTGCTTATGAAGCTGTGGTGGATCAAAAATGCATGTGTCTTTATACTTGTGATCCTTCTTACATTTATAGCCCCAAATCACTGAGCAATCATCTGTGTGCGAAACTCCGCAACTAGCACAATAGTAGGGGTAATCAGAGATCCCCTCATAATCATCCTCGCTCTGCATGCTCATTGAGTCTCACGATTCATGTGTCCCTGCAAAAACAAACTCGCAAGATACCCGTGAAGCAGAGAGAAAAAAACAAAACTAAACAAAACAAAAATAAATACTCTAAACTAACTCCTAACTAAATAATCTACCGCTGTCCCCGACAACGGCGCCCAAAACTTGACACGATTTCTTACGTGTTACCGCAAGTGCACGGTCGAAGTAATAAAGATTGAGTATTAAAACTCAGGTTGTTGAACCCACAGAGACAGACTCGAAATTGTTTAGTTAGTCGATTAATTTAGAGTACTGTAACAGGGAGGAATAATTTGATTTAAGAATTGAAATAAACGACTAACTAATATTTTTGTATTTTTTTTATTAATAAACAAATATGGAGAAATAACTAGGTTATCCATGGATCCCCTAGGGTTTTAGACAGTTCTGAATATAGTACTGAAACATGCTATCATCTAATTAGTTGTGTCGGCTAATTGCACTGACAATCTCCTCTCGAACACATGTCGTTCTAACTATCAGTCGACTATGGGTCCTGTCGGTCCCACCGAAGTCTACCGATGTGGTTCTAACCGCCTAACGTTAAGCCGATCATTGGGTCCTCTCGGTCCACCAATCCCCAAGTTTAACGCTAAACAATCGAATCTACCCTCACATGACTAGTCCTATCATCTCACCTCTCAGTCTCAATGATTCGAGCAAATTTCATGTTCTCGTTCGTATCTAGTAAAGTCTCTATCGAGCACCCACCTAGAAAGCTAGCCTAACCGGTTCACGACTCCGTTTATGCAAAGAATTAAGTTCAGAACTATCAGTCCAACTAACTAGTCAATAGTCTTTAAGCTACGATTCCTTTAACATATTAATTCATCTTCCCAAAGTTGTTCTTGTCACCCTAGACGTGTCAATAGCCTTACGTGATCAAGATGTACGATAAATAAAGAAGAACAATACAATTAAGAGAATTGAAACTTGAATCAATAACTAAGATCCGGAAAATTGTCTATTTCATAAACCCTAGGTTCATCAACATAGAACCTAGCAAAATTACATAGCTATTCATAAAATAGATAAACAACACGAGTTTCTACATACAATTGATAAAGAGAAGAATAAGAAAGAAGAAATAAACCGGGTGGTCCAAGCTCTTCTTCGCCTTCGTCCTCGTCTCCTTGCGTCGTCCTCTTGTCTTTGTATTTTTTTCTGTTCAATGGCGTAGAATGAATGGCATAGTCAAACAACCCCCTTTGGTATATTCAGACCCGTAATTGCCAACAATCACCTAATTGCACTTTTTGACCCTCCAAGAATGTCGGAAACACTCCCAAACTATAGGTCATAAATGTTGGAATAGATGCCCTAGAGGCAATCGTAGATTTAGTATGAACAATGTTTTGGCTAGAATATTCATTTATTATTTATGGCGATATTTAATATAATGAAGTCCTTAGATAAAATGTGTCATTTATCTTACATATCCCTAGTCCATTATATTGATTAATAGGACAATCAAATATAGACTAGTATGTGGATAGATTGATATGGAGATATCAAGTCTAAACACATGGGTATGCATTAGGAGTAATGGCATACTGGATTGACCCACGACGAAAAGGATACATTAGATTATGTGAAGTCACAATCGCTTTTCGTAGTGCTAATATTATTGCAATCCTTGGACTTGAAGTCACTAGATACTCTAGTTGTGAAATATTGCGCTTTGATGTTATCAAACGTTACACCGTAACTGGGTAACCATAAAGGTGGCTATCGGGCGTGATAGGAAGCAAGCTTAGAGATCGTAGTGATGTAGATAGGATTTGTCCCTCCCATATAATGGGGGTAAATATCCACGGCCACTCGAGGGATGAGGCTTATTGAATGTCTGGCCAGACTAAGATAAATTAATATAGAGATATTAATGTTATCTGCAAGTATAAGCATATTCCCAGGATCGAGGAACTATGGATTGGATATACGAGTGTGACTATTTATGTCTCGTGTCCAACCCGGATATGGAGACAAAGGGATAATGCAATATGACATATTGGGCACAAAAGTTTGTCGTGATCACTGACAATTTCTATGGGTTGGGTGGCATGGATGTGTTGCTAGACACCGCTCCATGTTAGTAATAGTTACTACTAACTATATAGAAACCTATGGGGTCACACGTCAAATAGAGTAGAGCTAGATTTCGGATTAATTAATATAGATTAATTAATAGAAGGATCATTGTGCAACACCTTGCAAACTTAGTAGGACTAATTTGCAAGGAAGGGAATAGTTCTAGTCCTACTAGAACAAGAAAACTCTAATATGGAAACAACAAGGAGTTGTTGGAGTATATATATAAGAGGATCTAGCTTCCTTCCCATAAGATTGTTATTAGACATAACATAAGGAGTGGGAGAGAGCAAAAGAGAGAGCAAGACAAGAGCTAGGCCGAAACCTAGCCCCGTCCGCCCCCTCTACCCGACGGCACAAAGAGGGCCGAACCTCCTTGGTTCCTTTTGTTGCTTTGATCTTCTTCCCTCTTCCTCCGGGTTCAAGCTAGCACTTGTTTGAAGGAAGAATCTAGATCTCACCTCTAGACGTGGATCAACCGTAGAGACGAGGACATCATTCTTCGTGTGGTCTCACAAATCAAAAGGTACACATCTTCTATGACCCTAATCATGTTATGATATCTCTTCCTGTGATCCTTGGTGGGCTTTGAGTATGATTATTTTTTGTTATTCCGCTGCGTTACCTACGTCAAAACCCAACAGTGGTATCAGAGCCACATGTTGTAGAGCATAACATGATCTTATGTGTTTACGATTTCAGTTCATACACCGCATTATTGTTTATTACGCGAAAACTGAAAAGTTGGCATAGTAGATGCAAGATTGAATTTGATTCAATTAAACAAGACCCAATTTAACATTGGATGTTAGAATTGGTGAGTTTAATCACATAGGATGTGAATAATTGGGTTCTTGAAAAATTAGGGTTCATGCGCACATGATTGAAAAGGGGTTTTCAATTATGGAAATAAAGTTATGGAAATAAATCCATAAGGAAACAACCTTGCTTGGGCAACAAGGACGAGGGAAGGAGACTAGGGCCGAAACCCTAGCCGCCCGCCCCTCCCTTGCGCGCCAAGCAAGGCCGCGGGCCTCTAGGCGTGCGGCGGTCCTAGGGTTCAGGCCACTTGTTGGCTTGGGCCCTTTGGACCGTTGTAAAACCCTAGTTACCCAATCTCATTAAAATTAAACAAGCGCGTTAAAATTGGTTTTAACTGTATTATGTGCTTTATTGCATGGTGGATGGATATGGCCTAGGATTGTGGATGTTTATTGTTTTGTGGTTTGGTTTACGGCCTGTGAGCTGATCAAATTAATGTAATAATTAATTAAGTTTTACGGCCTGCGAGTCGTCCTTTTTCTCCTCGACATGTGAGGCTTTTGTTATTTATTTATTCTAGATGTTAGGCTAGAATTAGAAATATTTAGATAATAGCCAAGAACGTGGAGAAGAAGACCGGAGAACCAAAGGATTCAAAAGACATCCCTAGGCGCGCAGCTATGGTGGAGCACATGGAAATGAGCTCGGCACTTTAGGGCAATTAGATATTATCATTGGCTTGATAATATCATTAGTCTAGGGGCCATATCCATGCCACGTTTTTTTTTGTTTTGTGGATGTTTATTATTCATGCCTTGTTATTTATTTTGTGTGTATGATGCTACTAGCAAAACAATAACAAGATAATAATAAACAAGGTTGGTCTTTTATTGTGGATGGCCCAATCCAAATAAGAAGACCATGTTGATAAGATCAACCAAACAACTTAAAAGAAATCCCTCAAATAAATATTGCGTTTTGCCTTCTCTTGCCAAAACACCCTTCATGATCATGGCCTATTAAAATTCGGGCTTGCCAAAGCAAGGCGATTTTAATTTTTCATGATGTGTTGCGGACGACGCAAGCTAATAATGCGTGTATGTTGAAAGCAAGAGGTTGGACGCAACTAGGCAAGATTCAATTGGATTGATGAGCTTAGAGGCATGACAATTAGGAGTTATCCAATTGGATAAAGAATAAAAGCAATTTATTCACCTAATTGGACCAAGAGTTGCATGGGATGCAATTGGAATGGTTCCTACCTAAATAACCAATTCATGGGTGACTTGCCAAAGCAAGCTCAAGAAGAAGTGAAAAAGGGATCTTGGACCCACTAGAAAGTATAAAGATATTTTCCGCTTTAATAGTGAGGGCTATTAATCCGAAGAAAAATAGTGGGAGCTATATTTAATGATCTAGCCATTGTTAAATATAGTCAAATTGTTCAAAATACTAAATTGCATATTTCTCGTTTTGTAGAATTCCAAATGGCAAACAACAACGCATCGAGTTCATCCCTACGATCTGTCCTTGAGAAGGATAAATTGTCTGGAACAAATTTCCTTGACTGGTACAGAAACTTGAGGATTGTCCTCAAGCAAGAAAAGAAGTTGTACGTCTTGGACACTCAAATTCCAGACCCACCACAAGATGAGTCTCTACTAGCGGAAGTAAGGGCACGTCATAAACATATTGATGATTCTAATGACGTGACTTGCCTCATGCTTTTCACCATGACTGGTGAGCTTCAGAAGAAACACGAGAACATGGAAGCCTATGATATGATCAGACACTTGAAACAATTGTTTCAGGAATAGGCAAGGCATGAGCGCTATGAGGTTTCTAAAGCATTTTTCAAAAGCAGTCTTGCAAAGGGGAATCCAGTAGGCCCTCATGTACTCCGAATGATCGGGTACATAGAGAAACTTGAGAGACTGGGGTTTTCACTCGGGCAGGACTTGGCGACTGATCTCGTCTTGCAATCGTGGCCTGACAGTTATAATCAGTTCATTATGAACTATAATATGAATGAGATCAACAAGTCTTTGCCAGACCTATTGAACATGCTAAAGACAACTGAGCAAAGCATCAATAAAGGCAAGGGCAAAGCCATAATGATGGTACACAAGAAGAAGGGCAAGTCAGTTGCATCTACTTCAAAAGGAAAACGCAAGAAAGTTGCGAAATCCAAGGAAGCCCTAAAGCCTAGTGGAGGCGTGGCTAAAGGTGAATGTCACTACTGCAGCCAGCCGGGTCACTGGAGGAGGAATTGCCCTAAATATCTGGAGGATAAGAAGCTTGGAATAGTGATTCCACCACCACCAGGTATTTATGTTATAGACGTCAATCTCTCTATTTCATCATCCTGGGTATTGGATACCGGATGTGGTTCTCACATTTGTCGTAATGTGCAGGATTTGAAAAGAAGTAGAAGATTGCGAAAAGGGGAGATAGACTTGCGCGTCGGGAATGGAGCAAAGGTTGTTGCATTAGTTGTAGGCGTTTATGAGCTATCTTTGCCTTCTGGACTTATTTTAGAATTAGACAATTGCTTTTATGTGCCTGCTATGAGCAGAAACATTATTTCCGTTTCTTGTTTGGACGAGAAAGGTTTTTCTATTTCAATAAAGGACAAGTGTTGCTCCATTTATTTTGATAGTATGCACTATTGTAGTGCGCATTTGTCTAATGGATTGTATATCCTTGATCTAAATAATCCAATCTATAACATAAATACTAAAAGGATTAAAACTAATGATTTAAATCCTACATATCTATGGCACTGTCGTTTAGGCCATATAAATGAGAAACGCATATCTAGACTCCATAAGGATGGACTTCTGGACTCATTTGATTTGGAATCATATGAGACATGTGAATCTTGTTTATTAGGAAAAATAACAAAGTCCCCTTTCAATAAGAAAGGCGAGCGGACTAGTGAGTTATTGGCACTCATACATACTGATGTATGCGGACCATTCCCCACGCCTGCCAGAGGTGGTTATACCTACTTCATCACATTTACTGATGATTTCAGTAGATATGGATTTGTATACCTTATGAAGGCTAAATCCGAATCCTTTGAATTGTTCAAGGAATTCAAGAATGAAGTAGAGAAGTACCTTGGCAAGAGTATTAAAGCTCTACGATCGGATCGTGGAGGAGAATACTTAAGCCAAGAGTTTGATGAGTATCTTAGAGAGTGTGGGATAGTATCCCAGCTCACTCCACCCGGAACACCACAATGGAATGGTGTATCTGAGAGGAGGAATCGCACTCTATTAGATATGGTGCGATCTATGATGTCTCAAACAGATCTTCCGATATCCTTTTGGGGACATGCTCTAATGACGGCAGCTTTTACCATTAACCGTGTTCCATCCAAATCAGTCATGAAGACGCCATATGAGATATGGACTGGGAAGCGTCCCATAGTGTCGTTTATGAAGATTTGAGGCTGCGACGTCTATGTAAAGCGTTTACAAACAGACAAGCTCGGGCCTAAAGAGGATAAGTGTAAGTTTGTGGGATATCCTAAAGAGACTAAAGGATATTACTTCTATAACCCTGCCGAGAACAAAGTGTTCGTTGCTCGGACCGGCGTGCTTCTAGAAAGAGAATTAGTCTCTAAAGAAGCAAGTGGGAGGGTTGTAGAACTTGAAGAAATTCATGAACCACAAACCACTGAACTGATAATGGAACATGAACAGGAACCACAAGAAGTTGTGGAAGAACCTGTTCAGGTAACACAGGAACTCCGTAGATCAGGAAGAGTGCGTCATGAGCCAGAGAGGTATGGACTTCTCGTGACTGAGCCCGATGACGTACCACTCATGGAAGATGAGCCTGCAACCTATGGAGAAGCCATGAGTGGCCCAGACGCTAAGAAGTGGCTAGAAGCCATGAGATCCGAAATGGATTCCATGTACACCAACAAAGTATGGACTTTGGTGGAACCACCCGAAGGGGCTCGACCCATAGGGTGCAAGTGGGTCTTCAAGAAGAAGACCGACATGGATGGCAAAGTAGTTGCCTATAAGGGCCGATTGGTGGCCAAAGGTTATAGACAAATTCATGGTATTGACTATGATGAAACCTATTCACCGGTCGCCATGACTAAATCCATTCGAATCTTACTTGCTATTGCAGCATACTACGACTATGAAATTTGGCAAATGGATGTCAAAACAGCGTTCCTTTATGGGAACCTCCTTGAGGATGTGTACATGACACAACCAGAGGGTTTTGAGGATCCAGAGAATGCCAATAAAGTCTGTAAGCTGCAAAGGTCCATTTATGGATTAAAGCAAGCTTCTAGGAGCTGGAATCGACGTTTTGATGACGCGGTCAAAGAGTTTGGCTTCATTAAGAACGAAGATGAGCCTTGTGTTTACAAGAAGGTTAGTGGGAGCTCCATAGTATTTCTGGTCTTGTATGTAGATGACATACTAATCATTGGCAATGATATTCCTACTCTGCGATCTGTTAAAGATTGGCTAGGAAAGTGCTTTGCGATGAAGGACTTAGGAGACGCAGCCTATATACTGGGTATTAATATCTATAGAGATAGATCTAAAAGGTTGCTTGAGTACATATATTGACAAGGTGTTGAAGAGGTTCAACATGCAAGATTCCAAGAAGGGATTCTTGCCCATGTCACATGGAGTCACTCTTTCCAAGAATGACTGTCCCTCCAATGAGATGGAGAAGGATCGCATGAGCAGGATACCCTATGCTTCGGCCATAGGATCCATCATGTACGCCATGCTATGTACCAGACCAGACGTATCATACGCATTGAGTATGGTGAGCAGATACCAGTCCAATTCGGGTGAGAGTCACTCGATTGCTGTCAAGAACATCCTAAAGTACTTTAGAAGAACTAAGGATGTATTCTTGATATTTGGAGGTATGGAAGAGCTAAGTGTAAAGGGTTACACTGACGCGAGCTTCCAAACCGACAAGGATGATTACAGATCGCAGTCTGGATACGTGTTTTGCCTGAATGGAGGAGCTGTAAGCTGGAAGAGTTCCAAGCAAGGCACAGTTGCTGATTCTACAACAGAAGCTGAGTACATTGCTGCTGCGGAAGCGGCAAAAGAGGCAGTATGGATAAAGAAGTTTATCGTTGAGCTCGGTGTGGTCCCTAGCATAGTGGATCCCATAGAGTTGTACTGTGACAACTCTGGGGCAATCGCACAGGCGAAGGAACCAAGATCGCACCAAAATTCAAAGCATGTACTTAGGAGATTCCATCTTATTCGTGATATGATCGATCGAGGAGATGTGAAGATATGCAAGATTCCGACGGATGACAACATGTCAGATCCGCTCACAAAACCTCTTGCGCAGCGAAAGCATGAAGGGCACGCCAGATCTATAGGCATACGAGATGCGCCAGATTGGCTCTAGTGCAAGTGGGAGACTGTTGGAATAGATGCCCTAGAGGCAATCGTAGATTTAGTATGAACAATGTTTTGGCTAGAATATTCATTTATTATTTATGGCTATATTTAATATAATGAAGTCCTTACATAAAATGTGTCATTTATCTTAAATATCCCTAGTCCATTATATTGATTAATAGGACAATCAAATATAGACTAGTATGTGGATAGATTGATATGGAGATATCAAGTCTAAACACATGGGTATGCATTAGGAGTAATGGCATACTGGATTGACCCACGACGAAAAGGATACATTAGATTATGTGAAGTCACAATCGCTTTTCGTAGTGCTAATATTATTTCAATCCTTGGACTTGAAGTCACTAGATACTCTAGTTGTGAAATATTGCGCTTTGATGTTATCAAACGTTACACCGTAACTGGGTAACCATAAAGGTGGCTATCGGGCGTGATAGGAAGCAAGCTTAGAGATCATAGTGATGTAGATAGGATTTCTCCCTCCCACATAATGGGGGTAAATATCCACGGCCACTCGAGGGATGAGGCTTATTGAATGTCTGGCCAGACTCAGATAAATTAATATAGAGATATTAATGTTATCTGCAAGTATAAGCATATTCCCAGGATCGAGGAACTATGGATTGGATATACGAGTGTGACTATTTATGTCTCGTGTCCAACCCGGATATGGAGACAAAGGGATAATGCAATATGACATATTGGGCACAAAGGTTTGTCGGGATCACTGACAATTTCTATGGGTTGGGTGGCATGGATGTGTTGCTAGACACCGCTCCATGTTAGTAATAGACACCAACTATATAGAAACCTATGGGGTCACACGTCAAATAGAGTAGAGCTAGATATGGGATTAATTAATATAGATTAATTAATAGAATGATCATTGTGCAACACCTTGCAAACTTAGTAAGACTAATTTGCAAGGAAGGGAATAGTTCTAGTCCTACTAGAACAAGAAAACTCTAATATGGAAACAACAAGGAGTTGTTGGAGTATATATATAAGAGGCTCTAGCTTCCTTCCCATAAGATTGTTATTAGACATAACATAAGGAGTGGGAGAGAGCAAAACAGAGAGCAAGACAAGAGCTAGGCCGAAACCTAGCCCCGTCCGCCCCCTCTACCCGACGGCACAAGGAGGGCCGAACCTCCTTGGTCCTTTTTGTTGCTTTGATCTTCTTCCTTCTTCCTCCGGGTTCAAGCTAGCACTTGTTTGAAGGAAGAATGTAGATCTCACCTCTAGACGTGGATCAACCGTAGAGACGAGGACATCATTCTTCGTGTGATCTCACAAATCAACAGGTACACATCTTCTATGACCCTAATCATGTTATGATATCTCTTCCTGTGATCCTTGGTGGGCTTTGAGTAGGATTAATTTTTGTTATTCCGCTGCGTTACCTACGTCAAAACCCAACAATAAAATGACCCGTGCTTCCATTCTCTTCAATTTCTCATTTATTTCACTTTGACCCCAAATCAGTGACGCCTGGAGAAAGCACTCGTACGAGTGTCTGAGGATGGTTCTACGATTGCAAATCTGCTGAAAATCAGATTGTTTCCAACTCCTCACTCGTATGAAGCTATTCCAATCGCACGAATGACTTCTTTTCTGTAATATGCGCTGCTCTTCTTCTCTCTGCGTTTCTTCTTCTGGTTTTATTCTTCTTGTGCGCTGCTGGGTTTGATTAATTGCAGGTTAGGTGATGAGCAGCAGCTTGGTAGCGGTATTGGTGGTCAGCTTCATTGGTTTCTGCAGGTGGGTGAATTGGATGGGAAGGCCTGGAGGTGGATACTGGAGATCCCGGTGGTGGCTGCGGTGGTACTAAGTTTAGGTGAATTGGTGGGTTGTGTAATTGGTGTAGTTCAGGTTGTTAAACTGGTGGTTTGAGGTTGGTAATTCATGGCAATGGAGTTTTGGTTGCTAATAGGTGGATTTGCAGGTGGTTTAGGTTTGATTGGCAGAGGCTTGATGGTGTTGGGTGTTTATGTTGAAGGTTTCTGATATGTGGTTTACAGAGGATAGGGGGTTTGTTGTCATCTGGGAATGGTGGTGGTTATGTTGATGTTGTAGGTTGTTGTTTGGATGAAGTTTGGTGATTGAACTGGTCTAAGATGGAGGTGATGGTCATGGTGTATTGGTGTAATTGGATGTTATTGGTAATGTTATGGGAGAATGCAAATTAGTTTAATGGTATATGGAGGGTATAGGCTATTGTTGTGAGGTTGGTGTTGAGGTGTTAAATTGGTTAAATTGGTGGGTTTAGGGTCTGGTGGATTGAGTTATTTATGGTGTTGGCTAATGGAGGGAAATGGTGAAGTATTGGCAGCGAGGTAACAATGGAGGTACTGAGGGTTTAGGTTGTTGGTGGACAGTGGCTTTTGTTATTAGGTAGCATGGTCTGGTGATATAATGAAGGAGATGGAGGTTTGTTGAGGTTAATTGTATTGTTGTGGTGATGGTGGCTGTCTTGGGTTTAGGCTACATGCAGCAGCTTACTCCTTGCAACCATCTATTTCTTCTTCTTCTCTCTTGACCCTTTCTCCGAGCTCCACCCTCTTCTGAAATTCGTTTCCCATTCTCGTTCCACGCTCTTGAGCCTCCGGTATCAGATAATTACACAACTACAGATACCGGAGTAAAATGTGACAATTAAATCTCAAATCAACTGGAAAATGCCAGGACTAATCAAATAAGCACATTAATCTCTAACTCACGAATTCCTCACAACCATTGTGTATTCATCATGTATTTTATCCGGAAATTACACAAAACGGTAGAATTTCAACTGTCAATATAACATCGTAAACGGGTTATCAAATACCCCCAACTATCTTTTTGCGCGTCCCTAGCAAAATCTCGATCAAACTCCCACACTATGATTTTTCAATCCACCGACTGGCATCCATTTTACTAGCCATGTGACGCAAACAACACACACACGACTATGCAATCTACATGTACAATGCAACTTGATATTTAATAATGCAAGTATTGAAACACAATGTTTTTTAGAGATTGGGCAATCTCGCTATCACTAACAAAAATCATCAAATTCTAACAAATGTCTTTTGAAATTTCACAACCAATAGCAAGAAATTAAGATACAATGATCCTACGCACAAGCTCACTAGGGGGTAACCAAACATCCACCAATAAACAAACCAAGTCTCGGGCACGTCCTTTAGCTCAGAGGGTCTAGGCATCCTAAGTACTAAGGTAGTCTTTCATCGCCAAGTCATTTGAGGTTTTCATACCCTCTTAGCCGTGATTGCATTTGAAAGAAAATTGTCCCAGTGACGGGAGACACAACTCCATGTAATACGGCTTGACTTTAGTTTTCCTAGACGCTCTAATTGTATTGAATCCGAATTCCCCAAATGAATGGAGGCACATTAGGCTTTTCACCCTATCTAGTCCCAGAGAATACTTTGATTCTTTTTTTTTTCATTCTCATCTAATTTTTTCAACCGTGCATTTAGAGCAACTAAGTGTGGGCTTTTTCGGTTAACTCTTGAAACCGCCTTAAGGGATGGTGGTGTACACTCCCTAACTTCACTTAGGCTAGAGCAGTGTACCACATGAAACCAACTCTACACGAAGGTCCACCCCGAATATACAAGAGGCCACAAGTTTCCACTCGAAAACAGACTATTCAACTCCTTGGGACTAAATCCTCCTAGCACAATAAAGGAACTTAAGGTATGCCCTCAGCTTCTTTCCACATGCCCTGAATACCTGGGACACCCTTTCGTGAAAGAAGTGCACAAAATGCTAAAAATTAAGATTTTCCTACTACGGCGCTTCCTATTCTCAGAGACTCTTTCACTGAACTCTCTTCAGTTTCAAGCTTCATCAATTGCCCTTAACTCAAAATACTCACATTTTTAAATTTTTCAATTTTTTCATTTTTGTTTTTCATTTTTTTCAATTTTTGCTAACTCTATATGCATTGGCCAACTCTACTAATCACATAACATGGGTAGGGAGACTCAATTATATAAAAGTGCAAACAATGCTGAAATTAAAGATCTAGCACAAAACGACAATATAATAAACACGAAACTGACTCACAACACTCACAATACGACAAATACTACATGTGACAAGGCTATGCAAACAGACATGGCTAGCAAAATATAACCAAACCCCACCACACTTAAGCATTTCGTTGTCCTCAACGAATTTAGAGATAAAATAGGAGGTCTTCTCGCTTAAATGTGTAGGCAGTGGATCTACACTATTATCGCTCACAAATTAGACGTCGAGAGAGTAAGAGATACCTGAGGTGCCCGGAACAACATGGGCACTATGCTGCAAAACTGCAACAAGAAGGGGTCTTGTGGACCGTAGACAGTTTTCCGCTGATGAAAATCACATGAGCAATCCCCAAGCTACATCATGCTACAATGTAACTCCCCTAAGGTCGTGTGTGCCTAGCACACCGGGGTAGATTGCTCCATCCTGCAAAAATGCACAAAAAATCCCCAACTCCCTCAAGAGCCCCATGTGGGTCAAATGTGCCATGGCACATTGGGGTAGATTCTTCGCTAACATTACATGCAAAACTAGACAACTCACCGGTCTCTCTTTCTCTCTCAACTCTCAAAATCAGGTATGAAAACTAAAACAAAAATAAAATAAATAATATCCTAACCTACATTGGGTTGCCTCCCAAGAAGCGCTTGTGATTTCAAGTCGACGGCCCGACCCGGTTAGAGGAATTTCCCAAAATACCCCTATTTAGTAGTAAAAATCCCAAATACCACTATTTTCACACAAAATCTCAAAAAGCCACTATTTTTAAAATGTTGGGGGTTTCTCTATATTATGGGCAGCCCGGGCAGGTCAGGAAATATCTTTAAATATTATTAAGAGATATTGTCATTCAATTTAAATATCTTTAAATATTATTGAAAAATAATGTCGTCTAGGTGGTTCGAACTCCTACCACCTCATAGAATGATATGTATAGTTACCACTAGGCCAAAGAAGGATGTTTAATAATTGTTGTACTTCAAATATTATATACTGAAATTATTACCACTTAACAATTTATACATATTTTTTTTTAGTCTCTTTGAGATAGTCAATGCATCTTTTCATACCAATTTTTGCATATAGTAGGACCCTAAACAAGTTCATATTCTTCTCAAAATAAAAAATCAATGTATACAAAATTAAATATACAAACAGATCATGGAATAAATAGTGTGTATTCAAAACCTTTAGCACTAGAAATCTCATAAAAACATTATAAATATCTTTATCGCAAAAAAGAAAGAAAAAAAATACATTGTGACTACTGCATAAATTTCAGCAGATTCTCGTCTGAAAACTGAACTATCTGAAAAATCAAATAAGATCGAATATAACATACTAGTGTACCGAAACATCCATCATCTCAAATCCAATATCATTAACAAGTCTAAATAATCTTATAAATGTACACCTCCTAAAACAAAAAAAGTGAAATAGAAACACAATGGAAGCTTAATTGCGCATATGAATCCCGAAAATTTAACACGTCGTTCCTCTTTAGAGATGACAACCAATGTGTTTGTATGTGAATGCGTTTTCCTCCTGAAATACAACATCAACAAAGTTAACAACATATACATAAAAAGTTCAAGTATATATGTTAATAAAGTTATTGTCACTTTCAATACTTACATTGACATCGGATGCGTTCAGAGATGAAAATTATGTAGATTGAGAACTTGAGACTCTAACTCCGCTCCTGATACTTCCAGCTTAGTGAATAATTGAATAGAGACTATTAGATTATAATACCAAAGAGAGATGCTAAACAACTAAACTAACATACATACATTGTTGACACTACCACCCCAGTACAATAGCAACGTAACACGTGATGACATAGAACCTGTGAAACAATCAATTAACATCAACAATCATTATTAGTGAAAACATAGCCCCGCGTTTTTTACGATAACTCGGACACCGTTTATTATTTTTCAAAACTGTTTTTGAGGGACGTTATATACCCTTAGATGATTGTTCATACCAATTTTCAAAGTATTTCGATTACCGGTTTGGGAGAAATCAAGGTTTGAATCTAAACTGTCAAATTTTAACGTTTATGAGCAATTTCAGCCCAACGTTTTTTTTACGATAACTCGGACACCGTTCATTATTTTTCAAAACTGTTTTTGAGGGACATTATATACCCTTAGATGATGGTTCATACCAATTTTCAACTTATTTCGATGAACGGTTTGGGAGAAATCAAGGTTTGAATCTAAACTGTCAAATTTTAACGTTTATGAGCAATTTCAGCCCAAGGTTTTTTACGATAACTCGGACACCGTTCATTATTTTTCAAAACTGTTTTTGAGGGAGGTTATATACCCTTTAATGATTGTTCATACCAATTTTCAACGTATTTCAATGAACGGTTTGGGAGAAATCCAGGTTTGAATCTAAACTGTCAAATTTTACCGTTTATGAGCAATTTCAGCCCAACGTTTTTTACGATAACTCAGACATCGTTCATTATTTTTCAAAACTGTTTTTGAGGGACGTTATATACCCTTATATGATTGTTCATACTAATTTTCAACTTATTTCGATAAACGGTTTGGGAGAAATCAAGGTTTGAATCTAAACTGTCAAATTTTAACGTTTATGAGCAATTTCAGCCCAACGTTTTTTACGATAACTCGGACACCGTCTATTAATTTTCAAAACTGTTTTTGAGGGACGTTATATACCCTTTGATGATTGTTCATACCAATTTTTAACGTATTTCCATTAACGGTTTGGGAGAAATCAAGGTTTGAATCTAAACTGTCAAATTTTAACGTTTATGAGCAATTTCAGCCCAACGTTTTTTACGATAACTCGGACACCGTTCATTATTTTTCAAAACTGTTTTTGTGGAAAGTTATATACCCTTAGGTGATTGTTCATACCAATTCTCAAAGTATTTCGATGAACGGTTTGGGAGAAATCAAGGTTTGAATCTAAACTGACAAATTTTAACGTTTATGAGCAATTTCAGCCCAACGTTTTTTACGATAACTCGGATACCGTTCATTATTTTTCAAAACTGTTTTTGTGGGCTGTTATATACCCTTAGATGATTGTTCATTCGAATTTTCATCAAATTTCGATGAACGGTTAGAGACAAATCAAGCTTTTAATCTAAATTGTCAATTTTAATTTTTCTCAGCATTAATCAAACCGTTTTGTTACCCTATTTTCATTGAAATCTAATATGCACATTGAATTCATGGATCAAACTTTATGAAATCATATACTCCAACAAAATCACCAATCCTTGCTTGATTCATTAATAGTCTTCGATGAAATAGTAACAAAAGGTTCAAACAACACCATTCGTGAGGTTTAACTTTCATAATCAAGGCAAACACCATTCTTAAGCTTTCAATGAAAACAAATCAACACTCAAACCTCAATTCCATTGAACAAAACGAATGGGTGAACAATCGAAAAGAGCTGCAATATGTAGAAAGAAAAAGAATTGTACCTCCACCGCGCCGATCCACGAGAGTAGATAGAAGAGAACAACACAAACTTCTCAATATCAACAACGATACCACCACAGCTACCACCACTGTAGAGGACGAGGGAGAAGGGTTTTCACAAAGACTACAATCGTGACTTTTCACAACAAAGACTTCAATCGTGACTTTTTTTCTTTTTAATTTTAGGTTGACTTTTTTCTTTTATTAAAATTGTTTTAAATAAACTGTTTTTTTTATTTTTATTTTCAGAAATTGCAATATTTGCCCGGGCTGCCCATAATATAGAGAAACCACCAATATTTTAAAAAGAGTGGCATTTTGGGATTTTGTGTTAAAAGGGTGGTATTTTGGGATTTTTACTACTAAATAGGGGTATTTTTGGAAATTCCTCGACCCGGTTACCTCAAACGACATGGATAGCGGAGGCTGATTTATCCCTCCACTTCTTCTTCTTCCACCATCTTTTCTACATAATTTAAAGTGCACCCTTGTGTTGTGCAGATGGTGGCGAGTTAAGGAAGCTAACCCCTTTCATCTTGCAATTTTTCTTCTTGATCAGCTTCCATGAAGTACTAATGGGCTCAAATGAATCCTGCTCCACAAAGTCATTACTGTAGTACCTCTCTAGTTCCATATGCTCTTCTAGTGACCCATGCAATTCGCCCCCACACTTGTTGGTTTCAAATTCCTTGACCATGACATGTATATCATCATCAAAATGGTCCATAGAACAAGAATTTGGAAATTCAGAGCACAAGTGTTTCATCAGCTTCATCATCATCAGCACACCTTAGGCTTCCAATGTCGGTGTCTTCGCATTCATGCCAAGGATGTGAAGGCGCTTGAGGTTTTGGCTCGCAATACGGAAGGTCCTCCCATCTTGGGCACACGTGTCAACCCTGGTCTAAATCAGAGTCTGAGTCCTCATAAATGGCACCGTCCACCAATGGTTCATGGACACTGCAGTCTTTGCTCGGCTCAGGTATCTCTTCTTCCACTTGTGGCGGTGATGATGAAGGTTCAATTTTAGGCTCTCTGTCATGTGGCAAGGTCTCCTCTTGTGGCTCTAGAATACTTGATTCCCCTGTCACTGATAGTTTCTCTACTCGTTCCTTTATCCTCTTCATCATCTCCCTGACGTATTCCATACCTATGGCTGAATCGTCTTGCGGGACTTGTTTAACAACAGACAAAAATTTGGAGCACACCTAGATGTCCTCCATAATACTGCGTCGTTCTGCCATAATCGTTGGTGAGTCTTCCTGGTGCTTATGAAGCTGTGGTGGATCAAAAATGCATGCGTCTTTATACTTGTGATCCTTCTTGCATTTATAGCACCAAATCACTGAGCAATCATCTGTGTGACAAACTCTGCATCTAGCGCAATAGTAGGGGTAATCAGAGATCCCCTCATAATCATCCTCGCTCTGCATGCTCATTGCGTCTGCCGCTTCCTGCGTCCCTGCGAAAACAAACTCACAAGATCCCCGTGAAGCACAGAGATAGAAACAAAACTTAACAAAACAAAAATAAATACTCTAAACTAACTCCTAACAAAATAATCTATCGATGTCCCCGGAAACGGTGCCAAAAACTTGACACGATTTATTACATGATACCACAAGTGCACGGTCGAAGTAATAAAGATTGTGTATTAAAACTCAGGTTGTCGAACTCACAGGGACATACTCGAGATTGTTTAGTTAGTCGATTAATTTAGAGTACTGTAACAGGGAGGAGAATTTGATTTACAAATTGAAATAAAGAACTAACTAATATTTTTGTATTTTTTCTGATTAATAAACAAATATGGAGAAATAACTAGGTGATCTATGGATCCCCTAGGGTTTTAGACAGTCTCGAATATAGTACTGAAACACGCTATCATCTAATTAGTTGTGTCGGGTAATTACACTGACAATCTCCTCTCGAACTCATGTCGTTCTACCTATCAGTCGACTACGGGTCATGTCGGTCCACCGACGTCTACCGATGTGGTTCTAACCGCCTAACATTTAGCCGATCATTGGGTCCTCTCGGTCCAACAATCCCCAAGTTTAACGCTAAACAATCGAATCTGCCCTCACATGACTAGTCCTATCATCTCACCTCTCAGACTCAATGATTCGGGCTAATTTCATGTTCTCGTTCGTATCTAGTAAAGTCTCTTTCGAGCACCCACCTAGAAAGCTAGCCTAACCGGTTCGCGAATTCGTTTATGCTAAGAATTAAGTTCAGAACAATCACTCCAACTAACTAGTCAATAGTATTTAAGCTACGATTCCTTTAACATATTAATTCATCTTCCCAAAGTTGCTCTTGTCACCCTAGACGTGTCAATAGCCCTACGTGATCAAGATGTACGATAAACAAAGAAGAACAATACAATTAATAGAATTGAAACTTGAATCAATAACTAAGATCCGGAAAATTGTCTATTGCATAAACCCTAGGTTCATCTCCATAGAACCTGGAAAAATTATTTAGCTATTCATAAAATAGATAAACAATACGAGTCTGTCCATACAATAGAAGAAGAAGAAGAAGAAGAAGAAGAAGAAGAAGAAGAAGAAGAAGAAGAAGAAGAAGAAGAAGAAGAAGAAGAAGAAGAAGAAGAAGAAGAAGAAGAAGAAGAAGAAGAAGAAGAAGAAGAAGAAGAAGAAGAAGAAGAAGAAGAAGAAGAAGAAGAAGAAGAAGAAGAAGAAGAAGAAGACGAAGAAATAAACCGGGTGGTCCAAGCTCTTCTTCGCCTTCGTCCTCGTCTCCTTGCGTCGTCCTCTTGTCTTTGTCTTTTTTTCTGCTCAATGGCGTAGAATGAATGGCGTAGTCAAACAACCCCCTTTGGTATATTCAGACCCATAATTGCCAAAAATCACGTAATTGCACTTTTTGACCCTCAAAGAATGTTGGAAACACTCCCAAACTATAGGTCATAAAATGACCCGTGCTTCCTTTCTCTTCAACTTCTCATTTATTTCACTTTGACCCCAAATCAGTGACGCCTGGAGAAAGCTCCCGTACGAGTGTCTGAGGATGGTTCTACGATTGCAAATCTTCTGAAAATCCTATTGTTTCCAACTCCTCACTCGTACGATTCTATTCCAATTGCACGAATGACTTCTTCTCTGTAATATGCGCTGGTCTTCTTCTCTCTGCGTTTCTTATTATGGTTTTATTCTTCTTGTGCGCTGTTGGGTTTTGATTAATTGTAGGTTAGGTGATGAGCAGCGGCTTGGTAGCGGTATTGGTGGTCTGCTTCGTGGGTTTCTGCAGGTGGGTGAATTGGATGGGAAGGCCTGGAGGTGGATAATGGAGGTCCTGGTGGTGGCTGCGGTGGTACTGAGTTTAGTGAATTGGTGGCTTGGGTAATTGGTGTAGTTCAGGTTGTTAAACTGGTGGTTTGAGCTGGCTATTTCATGGCAGTGGAGTTTTGGTGGCTAATAGGTGGAGTTGCAGGTGGTTTAGGTCTGATTGGCAGAGGCTTGATGGTGTTGGGTGTTTATGTTGAAGGTTTCTGATGTCTGTTGGAATAGATGCCCTAGAGGCAATCGTAGATTTAGTATGAACAATGTTTTGGCTAGAATATTCATTTATTATTTATGGCGATATTTAATATAATGAAGTCCTTAGATAAATTGTGTTATTTATCTTAAATATCCCTAGTCCATTATATTGATTAATAGGACAATCAAATATAGACTAGTATGTGGGTAGATTGATATGGAGATATCAAGTCTAACACATGGGTATGCATTAGGAGTAATGGCATACTGGATTGACCCACGACGAAAAGGATACATTAGATTATGTGAAGTCACAATCGCTTTTCGTAGTGCTAATATTATTGCAATCCTTGGACTTGAAGTCACTAGATACTCTAGTTGTGAAATATTGCGCTTTGATGTTATCAAACGTTACACCGTAACTGGGTAATCATAAAGGTGGCTATCGGGCGTGATAGGAAGCAAGCTTAGAGATCGTAGTGATGTAGATAGGATTTTTCCCTCCCACATAATGGAAGTAAATATCCACGGCCACTCGAGGGATGAGGCTTATTGAATGTCTGGCCAGACTCAGATAAATTAATATAGAGATATTAATGTTATCTGCAAGTATAAGCATATTCCCAGGATCGAGGAACTATGGATTGGATATACGAGTGTGACTATTTATGTCTCGTGTCCAATCCGGATATGGAGACAAAGGGATAATGCAATATGATATATTGGGCACAAAGGTTTGTCGGGATCACTGACTATTTCTATTGGTTGGGTGGCATGGATGTGTTGCTAGACACCGCTCCATGTTAGTAATAGTTACTACCAACTATATAGAAACCTATGGGGTCACACGTCAAATAGAGTAGAGCTAGATTTGGGATTAATTAATATGGATTAATTAATAGAAGGATCATTGTGCAACACCTTGCAAACTTAGTAGGACTAATTTGCAAGGAAGGGAATAGTTCTAGTCCTACTAGAACAAGAAAACTCTAATATGGAAACAACAAGGAGTTGTTGGAGTATATATATAAGAGGCTCTAGCTTCCTTCCCACATGAGTTATTATTAGACATAACACAAAGAGTGGGAGAGAGCAAAAAGATAGAGCAAGACAAAGAGCTAGGGCCGAAACCCTAGCCCCCGTCCGCCCCTCTACCCGACGGCAAAAGGGTGGCCGAGCCCCCCCCCCCCCTTTGTGCTTTGTTGCTTTGTTGCCTTGATCTTCATCCCTCTTCCTCCGGGTTCAAGCTAGCACTTGTGGAGAAGGAAGAATCTAGATCTCACCTCTAGACGTGGATCAACCGTAGAGACGAGGACATCATTCTTCGTGTGATCTCACAAATCGAAAAGGTACACATCTTCTATGACCTTAATCATGTTATGATGTCTCTTCCTGTGATCCTTGGTGGGCTTTGAGTAGGATTAATTTTTGTTATTCCGCTGCGTTACCTACGTCAAAACCAAACAGTGGTAACAGAGCCACAGGTCGTAGAGCATAACATGATATTATGTGTTTACGATTTCAGTTCATACACCGTATTATTGTTTATTACGCGAAAACTGAAAAATTGGCATAGTAGATGCAATATTGAATTTTATTCAATAAAACAAGACCCAATTTAACATTGGATGTTAGAATTGGTGAGTTTAATCACATAGGATGTGAATAATTGGGTTCTTGAAAAATTAGGGTTCATGGGCACATGATTGAAAAGGGGTTTTTCAATTATGGAAACAAAATTATGGAAATAAATCCATATGGAAACAACCTTGCTTGGGCAACAAGGAAGGAGGAAGGGGACTAGGGGCGAAACCCTAGCCACCCGCCCCCTCCCTTGCGCGCCAAGCAAGGCCGCGGCCCCCGAGGCGTGCGGCGGTCCTAGGGTTCGGGCCACTTGTTGGCTTGGACCCTTTGGACCGTTGTGAAACCCTAGTTACCCAATTTCATTAAAATTAAACAAGCACGTTAAAAATTGGTTTTAACTGTATTATGTGCTTTATTGCATGGTGGATGGATATGGCCTAGGATTGTGGATGTTTATTGTTTTGTGGTTTGGTTTACGGCCTGCGAGCTGATCAAATTAATGTAATAATTAATTAAGTTTTACGGCCTGCGAGTCGTACTTTTTCTCCTCGACATGTGAGGATTTTGTTATTTATTTATTCTAGATGTTAGGCTAGAATTAGAAATATTTAGATGATAGCCAAGAACATGGAGAAGAAGACCGGAGAACCAAAGGAGCCAAAAGACATCCCTAGGCGCGCAGCTATGGTGGAGCACATGGAGATGAGCTCGGCACTTTAGGGCAATTAGATATTATCATTGGCTTGATAATATCATTAGTCTAGAGGCCATATCCATGCCACGTTTTTCCATTTTTGTGGATGTTTATTATTCATGCCTTGTTATTTATTTTTGTGTGTATGGCGCTACAAGCAAAACGATAACAAGATAATAATAAACAAGGTTGGTCTTTTATTGTGGATAGCCCAATCCAAATAAGTAGACCATGTTGATAAATATCAACCAAACAAATTAAAAGAAATCCCTCAATTAAATATTGCGTTTTGCCTTCTCTTGCCAAAACACCCTTCATGATCATGGCCTATTAAAATTCGGGCTTGCCAAAGCAAGGCGATTTTAATTTTTCATGATGTGTTGCGGACGACGCAAGCTAGTAATGTGTGTATGTTGAAAGCAAGAGGTTGGACGCAACTAGGCAAGAGTCAATTGGATTGATGAGCTTAGAGGCATGACAATTAGGAGTTATCCAATTGGATAAAGAATAAAAGGAATTTATTCACCTAATTGGACCAAGAGTTGCATGGGATGCAATTGGAATCGTTCCTACCCAAATAACCAATTCTTGGGTGACTTGCCAAAGCAAGCTCAAGAAGAAGCGAAAAAGGGATCTTGGACCCACTAGAAAGTATAAAGATATTTTCCGCTTTACTAGTGAGGGCTATTAATCCGAGAAAAATAGTGGGAGCTATATTTAATGATCTAGCCATTGTTAAATATAGTTAAATTGTTCAAAATACTAAATTGCATATTTCTCGTTTTGTAGAATTCCAAATGGCAAACAACAACGCATCGAGTTCATCCCTACGATCTGTCCTTGAGAAGGATAAATTGTCTGGAACAAATTTCCTTGACTGGTACAGAAACTTGAGGATTGTCCTCAAGCAAGAAAAGAAGCTGTACGTCTTGGACACTCCAATTCCAGACCCACCACAAGATGAGTCTCTACTAGCGGAAGTAAGGGCACGTCAGAAACATATTGATGATTCTAATGACGTGACTTTCCTCATGCTTTGCACCATGACTGGTGAGCTTCAGAAGCAACACGAGAACATGGAAGCCTATGATATGATCAGACACTTGAAACAATTGTTTCAGGAACAGGCAAGGCATGAGCGCTATGAGGTGTCTAAAGCATTGTTCAAAAGTAGTCTAGCAGAGGGGAATCCAGTAGGCCCTCATGTACTCCGAATGATCGGGTACATAGAGAACCTTGAGAGACTGGGGTTCCCACTCGGCCAGGACTTGGCGACTGATCTCGTCTTGCAATCGTTGCCTGACAGTTATAATCAGTTCATTATGAACTATAATATGAATGAGATCAACAAGTCTTTGCCAGACCTATTGAACATGCTAAAGACAGCTGAGCAAAGCATCAATAAAGGCAAGGGCAAGGCCATAATGATGGTACACAAGAAGAAGGGCAAGTCAGTTGCATCTACTTCAAAAGGAAAACGCAAGAAAGTTGCGAAATCGAAGGAAGCCCTAAAGCCTAGAGGAGGCGTGGCTAAAGGTGAATGTCACTACTGCAGCCAGCCGGGTCACTGGAGGAGGAATTGCCCTAAATATCTGGAGGATAAGAAGCTTGGAATAGTGATTCCACCACCACCAGGTATTTATGTTATAGACGTTAATCTCTCTATTTCATCATCCTGGGTATTGGATACCGGATGTGGTTCTCACATTTGTCGTAATGTGCAGGATTTGAAAAGAAGTAGAAGATTGCGAAAAGGGGAGATAGACTTGCGCGTCGGGAATGGAGCAAAGGTTGTTGCATTAGCTGTAGGCGTTTATGAGCTATCTTTGCCTTCTGGACTTATTTTAGAATTAGACAATTGCTTTTATGTGCCTGCTATGAGCAGAAACATTATTTCCGTTTCTTGTTTGGACGAGAAAGGTTTTTCTATTTCAATAGAGGACAAGTGTTGCTCCATTTATTTTGATAGTATGCACTATTGTAGTGCGCATTTGTCTAATGGATTGTATATCCTTGATCTAAATAATCCAATCTATAACATAAATACTAAAAGGATTAAAACTATTGATTTAAATCCTACATATCTATGGCACTGTCGTTTAGGCCATATAAATGAGAAACGCATATCTAGACTCCATAAGGATGGACTTCTAGACTCATTTGATTTGGAATCATATGAGACATGTGAATCTTGTTTATTAAGAAAAATGACAAAGTCCCCTTTCAATAATAAAGGCGAGCGGACTAGTGAGTTAATGGCACTCATACATACTGATGTATGCGGGCCATTCCCCACGCCTCCCAGAGGTGGTTATACCTACTTCATCACATTTACTGATGATTTCAGTAGATATGGATTTGTATACCTTATGAAGGCCAAATCCGAATCCTTTGAATTGTTCAAAGAATTCAAGAATGAAGTAGAGAAGCAACTTGGCAAGAGTATTAAAGCTCTACGATCGGATCGTGGAGGAGAATACTTAAGCCAAGAGTTTGATGAGTATCTTAGAGAGTGTGGGATAGTATCCCAGCTCACTCCACCCGGAACACCACAATGGAATAGTGTATCTGAGAGGAGGAATCGCACTCTATTAGATATGGTGCGATCTATGATGTCTCAAACAGATATTCCGATATCCTTTTGGGGACATGCTCTAATGACGGCAGCTTTTACCACTAACCGTGTTCCATCCAAATTAGTCATGAAGACGCCATATGAGATATGGACTGGGAGGCGTCCCATAGTGTCGTTTATGAAGATTTGGGGCTGCGACGTCTATGTAAAGCGTTTACAGACAGACAAGCTCGGGCCTAAGGCGGATAAGTGTAAGTTTGTGGGATATCCTAAGGAGACTAAAGGATATTACTTCTATAACCCTACCGAGAACAAAGTGTTTGTTACTTCTATAACCCTACCGAGATTTGGCAAATGGATGTCAAAACAGCGTTCCTTTATGGGAACCTCCTTGAGGATGTGTATATGACACAACCAGAGGGTTTTGAGGATCCAGAGAATGCCAATAAAGTCTGTAAGCTGCAAAGGTCCATTTATGGATTAAAGAAAGCTTCTAGGAGCTGGAATCGACGTTTTGATGACGCGGTCAAAGAATTTGGCTTCATCAAGAACGAAGATGAGCCTTGTGTTTACAATAAGGTTAGTGGGAGCTCTATAGTATTTCTGGTCTTGTATGTGGATGACATACTAATCATTGGCAATGATATTCCTACTCTGCAATCTGTTAAAGATTGGCTAGGAAAGTGCTTTGCGATGAAAGACTTAGGAGACGCAGCCTATATACTTGGTATAAAGATCTATAGAGATAGATCTAAAAGGTTGCTTGGCCTAAGTCAGAGTACATATATTTACAAGGTGTTGAAGAGGTTCAATATGCAAGATTACAAGAAGGGATTCTTGCCCATGTCACATGGAGTCACTCTTTCCAAGAATGACTGTCCTTCCAATGAGATGGAGAAGGACCGCATGAGCAGGATACCCTATGCTTCGGCCATAGGATCCATCATGTACGCCATGCTATGTACTAGACCAGACGTATCATACGCATTGAGTATGGTGAGCAGATATCAGTCCAATCCGGTTGAGAGTCACTGGATTGCTGTCAAGAACATCCTAAAGTACTTGAGAAGAACTAAGGATGTGTTCTTGATATTTGGAGGATTGGAAGAGCTAAGTGTAAAGGGTTACACTGACGCAAGCTTCCAAACCGACAAGGATGATTACAGATCGCAGTCTGGATACGTGTTTTGCCTGAATGGAGGAGCTGTAAGCTGGAAGAGTTCCAAGCAAGGCACAGTTGCTGATTCTACAACAGAAGCTGAGTACATTGCCGCTGCGGAAGCGGCGAAAGAGGCAGTATGGATAAAGAAGTTTATCGCTGAGCTCGGTGTGGTCCCTAGCATAGTGGATCCCATAGAGTTGTACTGTGACAACTCTGGGGCAATCGCACAGGCGAAGGAACCAAGATCGCACCAAAAGTCAAAGCATGTACTTAGGAGATTCCATCTTATTCGTGATATGATCGATCGAGGAGATGTGAAGATGTGCAAGATTCCGACGGATGACAACGTGTCAGATCCGCTCACGAAACCTCTTGCGCAGCGAAAGCATGAAGGGCACGCCAAATCTATAGGCATACGAGATGCGCCAGATTGGCTCTAGTGCAAGTGGGAGACTGTTGGAATAGATGCCCTAGAGGCAATCGTAGATTTAGTATGAACAATGTTTTGGCTAGAATATTCATTTATTATTTATGGCGATATTTAATATAATGAAGTCCTTAGATAAATTGTGTTATTTATCTTAAATATCCCTAGTCCATTATATTGATTAATAGGACAATCAAATATAGACTAGTATGTGGGTAGATTGATATGGAGATATCAAGTCTAACACATGGGTATGCATTAGGAGTAATGGCATACTGGATTGACCCACGACGAAAAGGATACATTAGATTATGTGAAGTCACAATCGCTTTTCGTAGTGCTAATATTATTGCAATCCTTGGACTTGAAGTCACTAGATACTCTAGTTGTGAAATATTGCGCTTTGATGTTATCAAACGTTACACCGTAACTGGGTAATCATAAAGGTGGCTATCGGGCGTGATAGGAAGCAAGCTTAGAGATCGTAGTGATGTAGATAGGATTTGTCCCTCCCACATAATGGGAGAAAATATCCACGGCCACTCGAGGGATGAGGCTTATTGAATGTCTGGCCAGACTCAGATAAATTAATATAGAGATATTAATGTTATCTGCAAGTATAAGCATATTCCCAGGATCGAGGAACTATGGATTGGATATACGAGTGTGACTATTTATGTCTCGTGTCCAATCCGGATATGGAGACAAAGGGATAATGCAATATGATATATTGGGCACAAAGGTTTGTCGGGATCACTGACTATTTCTATTGGTTGGGTGGCATGGATGTGTTGCTAGACACCGCTCCATGTTAGTAATAGTTACTACCAACTATATAGAAACCTATGGGGTCACACGTCAAATAGAGTAGAGCTAGATTTGGGATTAATTAATATGGATTAATTAATAGAAGGATCATTGTGCAACACCTTGCAAACTTAGTAGGACTAATTTGCAAGGAAGGGAATAGTTCTAGTCCTACTAGAACAAGAAAACTCTAATATGGAAACAACAAGGAGTTGTTGGAGTATATATATAAGAGGCTCTAGCTTCCTTCCCACATGAGTTATTATTAGACATAACACAAAGAGTGGGAGAGAGCAAAAAGATAGAGCAAGACAAAGAGCTAGGGCCGAAACCCTAGCCCCCGTCCGCCCCTCTACCCGACGGCAAAAGGGTGGCCGAGCCCCCCCCCCCTTTGTGCTTTGTTGCTTTGTTTCCTTGATCTTCATCCCTCTTCCTCCGGGTTCAAGCTAGCACTTGTGGAGAAGGAAGAATCTAGATCTCACCTCTAGACGTGGATCAACCGTAGAGACGAGGACATCATTCTTCGTGTGATCTCACAAATCGAAAAGGTACACATCTTCTATGACCTTAATCATGTTATGATGTCTCTTCCTGTGATCCTTGGTGGGCTTTGAGTAGGATTAATTTTTGTTATTCCGCTGCGTTACCTACGTCAAAACCCAACAGTGGTAACAGAGCCACAGGTCGTAGAGCATAACATGATATTATGTGTTTACGATTTCAGTTCATACACCGTATTATTGTTTATTACGCGAAAACTGAAAAATTGGCATAGTAGATGCAATATTGAATTTTATTCAATAAAACAAGACCCAATTTAACATTGGATGTTAGAATTGGTGAGTTTAATCACATAGGATGTGAATAATTGGGTTCTTGAAAAATTAGGGTTCATGGGCACATGATTGAAAAGGGGTTTTTCAATTATGGAAACAAAATTATGGAAATAAATCCATATGGAAACAACCTTGCTTGGGCAACAAGGAAGGAGGAAGGGGACTAGGGGCGAAACCCTAGCCACCCGCCCCCTCCCTTGCGCGCCAAGCAAGGCCGCGGCCCCCGAGGCGTGCGGCGGTCCTAGGGTTCGGGCCACTTGTTGGCTTGGACCCTTTGGACCGTTGTGAAACCCTAGTTACCCAATTTCATTAAAATTAAACAAGCACGTTAAAAATTGGTTTTAACTGTATTATGTGCTTTATTGCATGGTGGATGGATATGGCCTAGGATTGTGGATGTTTATTGTTTTGTGGTTTGGTTTACGGCCTGCGAGCTGATCAAATTAATGTAATAATTAATTAAGTTTTACGGCCTGCGAGTCGTACTTTTTCTCCTCGACATGTGAGGATTTTGTTATTTATTTATTCTAGATGTTAGGCTAGAATTAGAAATATTTAGATGATAGCCAAGAACATGGAGAAGAAGACCGGAGAACCAAAGGAGCCAAAAGACATCCCTAGGCGCGCAGCTATGGTGGAGCACATGGAGATGAGCTCGGCACTTTAGGGCAATTAGATATTATCATTGGCTTGATAATATCATTAGTCTAGAGGCCATATCCATGCCACGTTTTTCCATTTTTGTGGATGTTTATTATTCATGCCTTGTTATTTATTTTTGTGTGTATGGCGCTACAAGCAAAACGATAACAAGATAATAATAAACAAGGTTGGTCTTTTATTGTGGATAGCCCAATCCAAATAAGTAGACCATGTTGATAAATATCAACCAAACAAATTAAAAGAAATCCCTCAATTAAATATTGCGTTTTGCCTTCTCTTGCCAAAACACCCTTCATGATCATGGCCTATTAAAATTCGGGCTTGCCAAAGCAAGGCGATTTTAATTTTTCATGATGTGTTGCGGACGACGCAAGCTAGTAATGTGTGTATGTTGAAAGCAAGAGGTTGGACGCAACTAGGCAAGAGTCAATTGGATTGATGAGCTTAGAGGCATGACAATTAGGAGTTATCCAATTGGATAAAGAATAAAAGGAATTTATTCACCTAATTGGACCAAGAGTTGCATGGGATGCAATTGGAATCGTTCCTACCCAAATAACCAATTCTTGGGTGACTTGCCAAAGCAAGCTCAAGAAGAAGCGAAAAAGGGATCTTGGACCCACTAGAAAGTATAAAGATATTTTCCGCTTTAATAGTGAGGGCTATTAATCCGAGAAAAATAGTGGGAGCTATATTTAATGATCTAGCCATTGTTAAATATAGTTAAATTGTTCAAAATACTAAATTGCATATTTCTCGTTTTGTAGAATTCCAAATGGCAAACAACAACGCATCGAGTTCATCCCTACGATCTGTCCTTGAGAAGGATAAATTGTCTGGAACAAATTTCCTTGACTGGTACAGAAACTTGAGGATTGTCCTCAAGCAAGAAAAGAAGCTGTACGTCTTGGACACTCCAATTCCAGACCCACCACAAGATGAGTCTCTACTAGCGGAAGTAAGGGCACGTCAGAAACATATTGATGATTCTAATGACGTGACTTTCCTCATGCTTTGCACCATGACTGGTGAGCTTCAGAAGCAACACGAGAACATGGAAGCCTATGATATGATCAGACACTTGAAACAATTGTTTCAGGAACAGGCAAGGCATGAGCGCTATGAGGTGTCTAAAGCATTGTTCAAAAGTAGTCTAGCAGAGGGGAATCCAGTAGGCCCTCATGTACTCCGAATGATCGGGTACATAGAGAACCTTGAGAGACTGGGGTTCCCACTCGGCCAGGACTTGGCGACTGATCTCGTCTTGCAATCGTTGCCTGACAGTTATAATCAGTTCATTATGAACTATAATATGAATGAGATCAACAAGTCTTTGCCAGACCTATTGAACATGCTAAAGACAGCTGAGCAAAGCATCAATAAAGGCAAGGGCAAGGCCATAATGATGGTACACAAGAAGAAGGGCAAGTCAGTTGCATCTACTTCAAAAGGAAAACGCAAGAAAGTTGCGAAATCGAAGGAAGCCCTAAAGCCTAGAGGAGGCGTGGCTAAAGGTGAATGTCACTACTGCAGCCAGCCGGGTCACTGGAGGAGGAATTGCCCTAAATATCTGGAGGATAAGAAGCTTGGAATAGTGATTCCACCACCACCAGGTATTTATGTTATAGACGTTAATCTCTCTATTTCATCATCCTGGGTATTGGATACCGGATGTGGTTCTCACATTTGTCGTAATGTGCAGGATTTGAAAAGAAGTAGAAGATTGCGAAAAGGGGAGATAGACTTGCGCGTCGGGAATGGAGCAAAGGTTGTTGCATTAGCTGTAGGCGTTTATGAGCTATCTTTGCCTTCTGGACTTATTTTAGAATTAGACAATTGCTTTTATGTGCCTGCTATGAGCAGAAACATTATTTCCGTTTCTTGTTTGGACGAGAAAGGTTTTTCTATTTCAATAGAGGACAAGTGTTGCTCCATTTATTTTGATAGTATGCACTATTGTAGTGCGCATTTGTCTAATGGATTGTATATCCTTGATCTAAATAATCCAATCTATAACATAAATACTAAAAGGATTAAAACTATTGATTTAAATCCTACATATCTATGGCACTGTCGTTTAGGCCATATAAATGAGAAACGCATATCTAGACTCCATAAGGATGGACTTCTAGACTCATTTGATTTGGAATCATATGAGACATGTGAATCTTGTTTATTAAGAAAAATGACAAAGTCCCCTTTCAATAATAAAGGCGAGCGGACTAGTGAGTTAATGGCACTCATACATACTGATGTATGCGGGCCATTCCCCACGCCTCCCAGAGGTGGTTATACCTACTTCATCACATTTACTGATGATTTCAGTAGATATGGATTTGTATACCTTATGAAGGCCAAATCCGAATCCTTTGAATTGTTCAAAGAATTCAAGAATGAAGTAGAGAAGCAACTTGGCAAGAGTATTAAAGCTCTACGATCGGATCGTGGAGGAGAATACTTAAGCCAAGAGTTTGATGAGTATCTTAGAGAGTGTGGGATAGTATCCCAGCTCACTCCACCCGGAACACCACAATGGAATAGTGTATCTGAGAGGAGGAATCGCACTCTATTAGATATGGTGCGATCTATGATGTCTCAAACAGATATTCCGATATCCTTTTGGGGACATGCTCTAATGACGGCAGCTTTTACCACTAACCGTGTTCCATCCAAATTAGTCATGAAGACGCCATATGAGATATGGACTGGGAGGCGTCCCATAGTGTCGTTTATGAAGATTTGGGGCTGCGACGTCTATGTAAAGCGTTTACAGACAGACAAGCTCGGGCCTAAGGCGGATAAGTGTAAGTTTGTGGGATATCCTAAGGAGACTAAAGGATATTACTTCTATAACCCTACCGAGAACAAAGTGTTTGTTGCTTGGACCGGCGTGTTTCTGGAAAGAGAACTAGTCTCTAAAGAGGCAAGTGGGAGGGTTGTAGAACTTGAAGAAATTCATGAACCACAAACCACTGAACCAATAATGGAACATGAACAGGAACCATAAGAAGTTGTGGAAGAGCCTGTTCAGGTAACACAGGAACTCCGTAGGTCAGGAAGAGTGCGTCATGAGCCAGAGAGGTATGGACTTCTCGTGACTGAGCCCGATGACGTACCACTCATGGAAGATGAGCCTGCAAACTATGGAGAAGCCATGAGTGGCCCAGACTCTAAGGAGTGGCTAGAAGCCATGAGATCCGAAATGGATTCCATGTACACCAACAAAGTATGGACTTTGGTGGAACCACCCGAAGGGGCTCGACCCATAGGGTGCAAGTGGGTCTTCAAGAAGAAGACCGACATGGATGGCAAAGTAGTTGCCTATAAGGGCCGATTGGTGGCCAAACGTTATAGACAGATTCATGGTATTGACTATGATAAGACCTTTTCACCAGTCGCCATGACTAAATCCATTCGAATCTTACTTGCTATTGCAGCATACTACGACTATGAGATTTGGCAAATGGATGTCAAAACAGCGTTCCTTTATGGGAACCTCCTTGAGGATGTGTATATGACACAACCAGAGGGTTTTGAGGATCCAGAGAATGCCAATAAAGTCTGTAAGCTGCAAAGGTCCATTTATGGATTAAAGCAAGCTTCTAGGAGCTGGAATCGACGTTTTGATGACGCGGTCAAAGAATTTGGCTTCATCAAGAACGAAGATGAGCCTTGTGTTTACAATAAGGTTAGTGGGAGCTCTATAGTATTTCTGGTCTTGTATGTGGATGACATACTAATCATTGGCAATGATATTCCTACTCTGCAATCTGTTAAAGATTGGCTAGGAAAGTGCTTTGCGATGAAAGACTTAGGAGACGCAGCCTATATACTTGGTATAAAGATCTATAGAGATAGATCTAAAAGGTTGCTTGGCCTAAGTCAGAGTACATATATTTACAAGGTGTTGAAGAGGTTCAATATGCAAGATTACAAGAAGGGATTCTTGCCCATGTCACATGGAGTCACTCTTTCCAAGAATGACTGTCCTTCCAATGAGATGGAGAAGGACCGCATGAGCAGGATACCCTATGCTTCGGCCATAGGATCCATCATGTACGCCATGCTATGTACTAGACCAGACGTATCATACGCATTGAGTATGGTGAGCAGATATCAGTCCAATCCGGGTGAGAGTCACTGGATTGCTGTCAAGAACATCCTAAAGTACTTGAGAAGAACTAAGGATGTGTTCTTGATATTTGGAGGATTGGAAGAGCTAAGTGTAAAGGGTTACACTGACGCAAGCTTCCAAACCGACAAGGATGATTACAGATCGCAGTCTGGATACGTGTTTTGCCTGAATGGAGGAGCTGTAAGCTGGAAGAGTTCCAAGCAAGGCACAGTTGCTGATTCTACAACAGAAGCTGAGTACATTGCCGCTGCGGAAGCGGCGAAAGAGGCAGTATGGATAAAGAAGTTTATCGCTGAGCTCGGTGTGGTCCCTAGCATAGTGGATCCCATAGAGTTGTACTGTGACAACTCTGGGGCAATCGCACAGGCGAAGGAACCAAGATCGCACCAAAAGTCAAAGCATGTACTTAGGAGATTCCATCTTATTCGTGATATGATCGATCGAGGAGATGTGAAGATGTGCAAGATTCCGACGGATGACAACGTGTCAGATCCGCTCACGAAACCTCTTGCGCAGCGAAAGCATGAAGGGCACGCCAAATCTATAGGCATACGAGATGCGCCAGATTGGCTCTAGTGCAAGTGGGAGACTGTTGGAATAGATGCCCTAGAGGCAATCGTAGATTTAGTATGAACAATGTTTTGGCTAGAATATTCATTTATTATTTATGGCGATATTTAATATAATGAAGTCCTTAGATAAATTGTGTTATTTATCTTAAATATCCCTAGTCCATTATATTGATTAATAGGACAATCAAATATAGACTAGTATGTGGGTAGATTGATATGGAGATATCAAGTCTAACACATGGGTATGCATTAGTAGTAATGGCATACTGGATTGACCCACGACGAAAAGGATACATTAGATTATGTGAAGTCACAATCGCTTTTCGTAGTGCTAATATTATTGCAATCCTTGGACTTGAAGTCACCAGATACTCTAGTTGTGAAATATTGCGCTTTGATGTTATCAAACGTTACACCGTAACTGGGTAATCATAAAGGTGGCTATCGGGCGTGATAGGAAGCAAGCTTAGAGATCGTAGTGATGTAGATAGGATTTGTCCCTCCCACATAATGGGAGAAAATATCCACGGCCACTCGAGGGATGAGGCTTATTGAATGTCTGGCCAGACTCAGATAAATTAATATAGAGATATTAATGTTATCTGCAAGTATAAGCATATTCCCAGGATCGAGGAACTATGGATTGGATATACGAGTGTGACTATTTATGTCTCGTGTCCAATCCGGATATGGAGACAAAGGGATAATGCAATATGATATATTGGGCACAAAGGTTTGTCGGGATCACTGACTATTTCTATTGGTTGGGTGGCATGGATGTGTTGCTAGACACCGCTCCATGTTAGTAATAGTTACTACCAACTATATAGAAACCTATGGGGTCACACGTCAAATAGAGTAGAGCTAGATTTGGGATTAATTAATATGGATTAATTAATAGAAGGATCATTGTGCAACACCTTGCAAACTTAGTAGGACTAATTTGCAAGGAAGGGAATAGTTCTAGTCCTACTAGAACAAGAAAACTCTAATATGGAAACAACAAGGAGTTGTTGGAGTATATATATAAGAGGCTCTAGCTTCCTTCCCACATGAGTTATTATTAGACATAACACAAAGAGTGGGAGAGAGCAAAAAGAGAGAGCAAGACAAAGAGTTAGGGCCGAAACCCTAGCCCCCGTCCGCCCCTCTACCCGACGGCAAAAGGGTGGCCGAGCCCCCCCCCCCCCCCTTTGTGCTTTGTTACTTTGTTGCCTTGATCTTCATCCCTCTTCCTCCGGGTTCAAGCTAGCACTTGTGGAGAAGGAAGAATCTAGATCTCACCTCTAGACATGGATCAACCGTAGAGACGAGGACATCATTCTTCGTGTGATCTCACAAATCGAAAAGGTACACATCTTCTATGACCTTAATCATGTTATGATGTCTCTTCCTGTGATCCTTGGTGGGCTTTGAGTAGGATTAATTTTTGTTATTCCGCTGCGTTACCTACGTCAGAACCCAACAATGTCGTTTACAGAGGATAGGGGATTTGTTGTCATCTGGGAATGGTGGTTGTTATGTTGATGTTGTAGGTTGTTGTTTGGATGAAGTTTGGTGATTGAATTGGTCTAAGATGGAGGTTATGGTCATGATGTATTGGTGTAATTCCTCACAATCATTGTGTATTCATCATGTATTTTACCCGGAAATTACACAAAACGGTAGAATTTCAACTGTAGATATAACACCGTAAACGGGGTTATCAAATACCCCCACACAACCTTTTTGCGCGTGCTAAGCAAAATCTCTTTCAAACTCCCACACTATGATTTTTCAATCCCCCGACTTGCATACATTTTACTAGCCATGTGACGCAAACAACACACATATGACTATGCAATCTACATGTACAATGCAAATTGATATTTAATAATGAAAGTATTGAAACACAATTTTTCTTTTAGAGAACGGGCGATCTCGCTATCACTAACCAAAATCATCAAATTCTCACAAATCTCTTTTGAAATTTCACAACCAATAGCAAGAAATTAAGATACAATGATCCTACGCACAAGCTCACTAAGGGGTCCCCAAACATCCACCAATAAACAAACCAAGACTCGGGAACGTCCTTTAGCTTAGAGGGTCTAGGCATCCTAAGTACTAAGGTAGTCTTTCATTGCCAAGTCATTTGAGATTTCCATACCCTCTTAGCCGCGATTGCATTTGAAAGCAAATTGTCCCAGTGACGGTAGACACAACTCCGTGTAATACGGCTTGACTTTAATTTTCCTTAGACGCTCTAATTGGATTTAATCCAAATTCCCCAAATGAATGGAGGCACATTAGGTTGTTCTCCGTATCTAGTCCAAGAGAATACTTTGATTCTATTTTTTTCATTCTCATCTAATTTTTTCAATCGTGCATTTAGAGAAACTAAGTGTGGGATTTTTCGGTTAACTCTTGAAACCGCCTTAATGGATGGTGGTGTACACTCCCTAACTTCACTTAGGCTAGAGCAGTGTATCACATGAAACCAACACTACACGAAGGTCCACCCCAGATATACAAGAGGCCACAAGTTTCCACTCGAAAACAGACTATTCAACTCCTTGGGACTAAATCCTCCTAGCATAATAAAGGAACTAAAGGTATGCCCTCGTCTTCTTTCCACATTCCCTGAATACCTGGGACACCCTTTCGTGAAACAGGTGCGCAAAATGCTAAAAATTAACGTTTTCCTACTACGGCGCTTCCTATTCTCAGAGACTCTTTCACTGAACTCTCTTCGGTTTCAAGCTTCATCAATTGCCCTTAACTCAAAATTTTCAAATTTCTCAAATTTTTCATTTTTTTCATTTTTTTTTTCATTTTTTTCAATTTTTGCAAACTCTATATGCATTGGCCAACTCTACTAATCACATAGCATGGGTAGGGAGACTTAATAATATAAAAGTGCAAACAATGCAGAAATTAAAGATCTAGCACAATACGACAATATAATAAACCCGAAACTGACTCACAATACTCACAATACGACAATTACTACATGTGACAAGGCTATGCAAACAGACATGGCTAGCAAAATATAACCAACCCCCCCCCCAACCACACTTAAGCATTCTGTTGTCCTCAACGAATTAAGATATCAAATAGGAGGTTTCCTCGCTTAAATGTGCAGGCGGTGGGTCTACACTATTATCGCTCACAAATTAGACGTCGAGAGAGTAAGAGATACCTGAGTTGCCCAGAACTACATGGGCACCGTGCTGCAAAACTGCAACAAAAAGGGGTCTGGTGGACCGTAGACAGTTTTCCACTGATGAAAATCACTTGAGCAATCCCCAAGCTACATCATGCTACAATGTAACTCCCCTAAGGTCGTGTGTGCCTAGCACACCGGGGTAGATTACTCCATCCTGAAAAAATGCACGAAAAATACCCAACTCCCTCATGAGCCCCCATGTGGGTCAAATGCGGCATGGCACATTGGGGTAGATTCTTCGCTAACATTACCTGCAAAACTAGACAACTTATCAGTCTTTCTCTCTCTCTCACCTCTCAAAATCAGGTATGGATAACTAAAACAAAAAGAAAACAAATAATATCCTAACCTACATTGGGTTGCCTCCCAATAAGCGCTTGTGATTTAAGGTCACGGCCCGACCTGGTTACCTCAACCGACATGGATAGCGGAGGCTAATTTATCCCTCCACTTCTTCTTCTTCCACCATCTTTTCTCCAGAATTTTAAGTGCACCCTTGTGCTATGCGGATGGTGGCGAGTTATGGAAGCTAACCCCTTTCATCTTGCAATTTTCTTCTTGATCAGCTTCCATGAAGTACTAATGGGCTCAAATGAATCCTGCTCCAAAGAGTCATTTTAGTAGTACCTCTCTAGTTGCCATATGCTCTTCTAGTGACCCATGCAATTCACCCCCACATTTGTTGGTTTCAAATTCCTTGACTATGACATGTATATCATCATCAAAATGGCCCATAGAACAAAGAATTTGGAAACTCAATAGCACTGAGCACAAGTGTTTCATCAGTTTCATCATCATCAGCACACCATAGGCTTCCAATTTCGGTGTCTTCGCTTTCATGCCAAGGATGTGTGGGCGCCAGAGGTTTTGGCTCGCAATACAGCAGGTCCTCCCATCCTGGGCACACAGGTCAACCCTAGTCTAAATCAGAGTCTGAGTCCTCATAAATGAAAGAGTCCACCAATGGTTCATGGACACTGCAGTCTTCGCTCGGCTCAGGTATCTCTTCTTCCACTGTGATGATGAAGGTTCAATTTTAGGCTCACTTTCATGTGGCAAGGGCTCCTCTTGTGGCTCTAGAATACTTGATTCCCCTGTCACTGATAGTTTCTCTACTCGTTCATTTATCCTCTTCATCATCTCCCTCACGTATTACATACCTATGGCTGAATCGTCTTGCGGCACTTGTTTAACAACAGACAGAAATTTTGAGCACACATGGATGTCCTCCATAACACTGCGTCGTTCTGCCATAATCATTGGTGAGTCTTCCCGGTGCTTTTGAAGCTGTGGTGGATAAAAAATGCATGCGTCTTTATACTTGTGATCCTTCTTGCATTTATAGCTCCAAATCACTGAGCAATCATCTGTGTGCCAAACTCTGTATCTAGCACAATAGTAGGGTTAATTAGAGATCCCCTCATAATCATCCTCGCTCTGCATCCTCATTGCGTCTCTCGCTTCATGCGTCCATGCAAAAACAAACTCACAAGATACCCGTTAAGCACAGAGATAGAAAAAAAAAAAGTAAACAAAACAAAAATAAATACTCTAAACTAACTCCTAACTAAATAATCTACCGTTGTGCCCGGCAACGGCGCCAAAAACTTGACACGATTTATTACGTGTTACCGCAAGTGAACGGTCGAAGTAATAAAGATTGAGTATTAAAACTCAGGTTGTCGAACCCACAGGGACAGACTCGGAATTGTTTAGTTAGTCGATTAATTAGGGTACTGTAACAGGGAGAAATAATTTGATTTAAGAATTGAAATGAACAACTAACTAATATTTTTGTATTTTTTCTGATTAATAAACAAATACGGAGAAATAACTAGGTGATCTATGGATCCCCTAGGGTTTTATACAGTTCCGAATATAGTACTGAAACACGCTATCATCTAATTGGTTGTGTCGGGTAATTGCACTGACAATCTCCTCTCTAACTCATGTCGTTCTACCTATCAGTCGACTACGGTTCCTGTCGGTCCACCAACATCTACCGATGTGGTTCTAACCGCCTAACATTAAGCCGATCACTGGGTCCTCTCGGTCCACCAATCCCCAAGTTTAACGCTAAACAATCGAATCTACCCTTACATGACTAGTCCTATCATCTCACCTCTCAGTCTCAATGATTCGGGATAATTTCATGTTCTCGTTCGTATCTAGTAAAGTCTCTTTCGAGTACCCACCTAGAAAGCTAGCCTAACCGGTTCACGACTCCGTTTATTCCAAGAATTAAGTTCAGAACAATCAATCCAACTAACTAGTCAATAGTCTTTAAGCTACAATTCCTTTAACATATTAATTCATCTTCCCAAAGTTGTTCTTGTCACCCTAGACGTGTCAATAGCCCTACGTGATCAAGATGTACGATAAATAAAGAAGAACAATACAATTAAGAGAATTGAAACTTGAATCAATAACTAAGATCCGGAAAATTGTCTATTTCATAAACCCTAGGTTCATCTCCATAGAACCTAGCAAAATTATTTAGCTATTCATAAAATAGATAAACAATACGAGTTTCTCCATACAATTGATAAAGAGAAGAAGAAGAAGAAGAAGAAGAAGAAGAAGAAGAAGAAGAAGAAGAAGAAGAAGAAGAAGAAGAAGAAGAAGAAGAAGAAGAAGAAGAAGAAGAAGAAGAAGAAGAAGAAGAAGAAGAAGAAGAAGAAGAAGAAGAAGAAGAAGAAGAAGAAGAAGAAGAAGAAGAAGAAGAAGAAGAAGAAGAAGAAGAAGAAGAAGAAGAAGAAGAAACAAACCGGGTGGTCCAAGCTCTTCTTCGCTTTCATCCTCGTCTCCTTGCGTCGTCCTCTTGTCTTTGTCTTTTTTTCTGTTCAATGGCGTAGAATGATTGGCGTAGTCAAACAACCCCCTTTGGTATATTCAGACTCGTAAATGCCAACAATCACCTAATTGCACTTTTTGACCCTCCAAGAATTTTGGAAACGCTCCAATACTATAGGTCCTAAAATGACCCGTTCTTCCTTTCTCTTCAATTTCTCATTTATTTCACTTTGACCCCAAATCTGTGACGCCTGGAGAGAGCACTCGCACGAGTGTCTGAGGATGGTTCTACGATAGCAAATCTGCTCAAAATCTGATTATTCCAACTCCTTACTCGTACTATTCTATGCCAATCGCAGGATTGACTTATTCTCTGTAATATGCGCTGCTCTTCTTCTCTCTGCATTTCTTCTTATGGTTTTCTTCTTCTTGGGCGCTGCTGGGTTTTGATTAATTGTAGGTTAGATGATGAGCAGCGGCTTGGTAGCGGTATTAATGGTCTGCTTTGTGGGTTTCTGTAGGTGGGTGAATTGGATGGAAAAGCCTGGAGGTGGAGAATGGAGGTCCTGGTGGTGGCTGTGGTGGTACTGAGTTTAGGGAATTGGTGGGTTGTGTAATCGGTGTAGGTCAGGTTGTTAAACAGGTGGTTTGAGCTGGCTAATTCATGGCAGTGGAATTTTGGTGGCTAATAGGTGGAGTTGCAGGTGGTTTAGGTCTGATTGGCAGAGGCTTGTTGGTGTTGGGTGTTTATGTTGAAGGTTTCTGATGTGGTTTACAGAGGATAGGGGGTTTGTTGTCATCTGGGAATGGTGGTGGTTATGTTGATGTTGTAGGTTCTTGTTTGGATGAAGTTTGGTGATTGAACTGGTCTAAGATGGAGGCGATGGTCATGGTGTATTGGTTTAATTCGATGTTATTGGTATTGTTATGGGAGAATGCAGATTAGTGTAATGGTACATGGAGGGTATAGGCTATTGTTGTGAGGTTGGTGTTGACGTGTTAAGTTGGTTAAATTGGTGGGTTTAGGGTTTGGTGGATTGAGTTGGTTATGGTGTTGTCTAATGGAAGGAAATGGTGAAGTATTGGCAGTGAGGTAACAATGGAGGTACTGAGGGGTTAGCTTGGTGGTGGACGGTGGCTTTTGTTATTAGGTAGCATTGTCTGGTGATATAAGGAAGGAGATGGAGGTTTGTTGAGGTTAATTGTATTGTTGTGGTGATGGTAGCTACCTTGGATTTAGGCTAAATGCAGCAGCTTACTCCTTGCAACCATCTATTTCTTCTTCTCTCTTGACCCTTTCTCTGAGCTCCACCCTCTTCTAAAATTCGTTTCCCATTCTCGTTCCACGCTCTTGAGCCTCCGCTATCTGAGAATTACACAACTACAAATACCAGCGTAAAATGTGACAATTAAAGCACAAATCAACTAGAAAACACTCGGACTAATCTAATAAGCACATTAAGCTCTAACTCACGAATTCCTCACAATCATTGTGTATTCGTCATGTATTTTACCCGGAAATTACACAAAACGGTAGAATTTCAACAGTAAATATAACACCGTAAACGGGGTTATCACCCCGCGTCCTATTTCCCGCCAACCACAACACGAAACAAGCACCCGCGATCATATCACAATAAAAGCGTCAAAATATACAAGAAACGCCCAGGATTTAACAATTAACGCTGAAGAACTCAAATTTCACAAGTTAAGAATATTTTACTCAAAGGACGACACATTCTCCAAGATAAGCACACAAAACGTATATAAATAAGTAATAAAATAACTCTGAAAACGGAGTTATCAATAATTGCAGTTAAAATGTGGCTTGCATAATATGAACTTTCATCAGGAAGTAGGCACAGCATATTGTAAACATAAAATCAAACAAAGAAACCATTGATCAGTAATTGCACTACTCTTAAAAATATTTGGAAAAGAAAATCATCCAGTAACTATGGGAGAAATTCAAATTAGTCCCAGGCTTTCATCGTGTACCATCTTACAATGAATTATTATTCATATAAGTTAGAAAATGAAAGAATAAAAAAGATCATACAACAGTCTCAACGTCAAAAGAAGACAAAAAGAAGAGATACTTGAATGGATAACAATGAAGAATGCACTACCGATGATAATCTTTTATATGAAACGAAACTTGTTAGAGGGAAAGTAGGTAGAACTCTAGAAAGTATACACGAGGAAGCGAATCTGAAGTTTTTTATTCGTCTGCTAATCGGTACAACCAAGAAAAGAAAGAAAGGCTGCAATAACTCAAATTTGCTTACAAATCATGTGGAACCGTGAATAAAATATATTTACAAACTAATATTAGCGTCTCCAAGTCATCGAAGATCTGAAAATTCATATTTGTGTAAAGTCTTTAAATTATATAGGTTACTTACCAAGTACAAAGTGCACAGAGGATGCTAACGACCAGGGGGGACATGGAGCACGCGAGTAGTGTTTCATCCCGTTCTAAAATAAGAGGAAAATCTAAAGAATTTGATTAAATACGGGGTTATAATTTTAGTTTTAGAAAAAAAAAAACTAGTTAACTAAATATTGGTTGGGGGTTATAATCATATTTACAAAAGTTATAAATTAATTTAATTAAAGTATGAGGATGAAATTGTAGTTTTGGAGACATTATAAAGGAGTTAAATGCAAATATTGGGGATCATTGTAGTTTAGGCAAGTTAAAAACTAATTTAGTTAAAAGTTTGGGGAGGTAACTATAGTTTATAATAAATATTTGTATGTATATATGTATACAATACTTGTAAGCTATTCGTATTTTATCTAACCCAACCCGTATAAAAGTATAACCCGTTATATTAGACGTATAACTCGTATTTTATTATCAACCCGACCCACACCCGGTATAATAATATGTATAATGTAAGAAACCCGTATTTTTCTCCAACCCGACTCGACACCCATCTTTTTCTCTCCTCCATCTTCTTTTTCTTCACCCGTATGAAAATTTCTCAACGCTCCCTCCCTCTCTACCAACTAGGTCCATACCTCTTTTTTTCTTTATCATTGTTTCTCCTCCATTTCTCCTATAAAACACCACCTCCTATTCACTTCTTCTTCATCCCAACAACACCAAAACAACCAACACCTCCATCATCTTCTTCATCTCCTTCTTCTTCGATCAAGAACACAACCACAACAACCACCACCATCACCATCACAAACAACAACACCACTTCCACATCTATTCTCCCTCAACCACCAATACAATCTCCATCACCCCTTCTCCCTCTCGGTAAAACATCCACAGCAACAACAAACAGCGGCAGCAACAACCACCCAATACCAACCCACTTCCGACACCAACACCACCACCACGTCCTCCATTACAGCCACCATCATCACCACCTAGTCTTCTCCCCCCTCTTAACCTCATATCCCCTCTGTTTCTCAATCTCTTTGTTCGCTCAATACACATCAGTTGCAACAACAAACACCAACAATCACCACCCCCAACACCAGCTCCGCCACTTCTACCATCACCGTCGGTGCCTCCATCGCCACCACC
This sequence comes from Linanthus parryae, assembly GCA_023055425.1. Taxonomy (NCBI): domain Eukaryota; kingdom Viridiplantae; phylum Streptophyta; class Magnoliopsida; order Ericales; family Polemoniaceae; genus Linanthus; species Linanthus parryae. The sequence goes on along the minus strand of JALGPY010000007.1, from coordinate 66,614,114 downwards.
TCCAGACCCTCTCTCTCTCTCTCCTCTATGTCCTTGTCTCTCTCCTGTCCTCTCTGGTCGCAAAACAGAGTAGAAGCAGCAGGAGTTGCAGCGGCGGCAAAGGCCACCGCCGAATAAGACCCGAAGGTCCAACCCGACGGGAAACCCAGCCGTCGTCTTCCCCGCTTCTCTCCTTCCTTTCCTGAGATTCACCCACATCCTCAGGGGTCAGACCGAGCCCAGAAGCACTAGGACCAGTCACCAACGCCACTTGGAGCCATGATTTCCTGTAAGATTCCGACCCGACTTCGACGAGTGATTTCTCCCTCATTCTGTAATTGTATTTGAAGATTGATGAGATGGTTTAGTGGGTTGAAGAAGAAGATACATGTGTGTGTTCTTGGGGGTAACTTTTGTTATTTCATAAACTTTAAGGGTAAAGACTGTTAAATTTGAAACTTTGGGGGGGAGCACCTGTCTTTTTACCTAAACATTATTATTTATAAAAGTTTATTTTTATTAACTTACTTATATTTATTATTAAGGTTAACTGATTAACTATTTTAAGCAAATAGAGGAAAATAAATATACTTGTAATGAAAGTAAATAAGTAAAATTTCTACAAAATTGAGATTTGTTATAACTAAATACTAAAATAAGTTGACAAATATTTTATTTTGTGTGTATATAATTAGAATTGATAACTTGTAGGCAATTTAATTCATAAACAAGGGCTACACCTATTCAAGAGGACTATTTCGAGTTATTTGACATTCAACATGAGGTAAGTTAATATGCCTAGCATTGATTTCCTTTCATTATTTCATGTATCGCATGTGTTATTTGCAAACTACAATGCATGCTTTAATTGAATTATTTAATGGCTTTCGAAAAATTCTACTTTGAAAGTATCTTATGCAAAATGATAATCCAAATCCAAAATAAGAATCTGAAAGACTGATAACTCTGTGTTGGAGTTATATTATTCCTTATTTTTGCTATGTTTTGCGTGCTTCTCATGGAGAATTTTATCGTCTTTTGAGCGTTTTATGCTAAAATTGTGAAATTTGAGTTTTTGAGTGTTCATCGTTAAATCCGGGCGTTTCTCGTATATTTTTGTTGCTTTTATTGTGATATGATCGCGGGTTCGTGTTTCGTGTTGTGGTTGGCAGGAAATAGGACGCGAGGATCATAGGTGGTGAAGAAACGAGCTTTGGAAATAAAGAAAGCAAGTAAAACTCAAGAAAAGGAGCCAGAAAAAAGCTAAGGCAGGAACTCTGCGCATGAAGAGAAAAGGTCTTCGCACGAAGAGAAGACTTAGCTAAAATTTCAGTTCTCTTCCTGTGACATGATGCTGTCTCAAAATAGGAGGACTTTTGCGGGAAGAGTTCAGACAGAGTGAACAATCTCTTCACACGAAGAGAAAAGGTCTCCGCACGAATAGATTGCCCAGAAAGCCAGAAACGTCCGGGGTCTTTTTGCAATTATTAGAAACTTTGTTATATCATTCTAGGAACGTATTTTAGTGTGTTAGGTCGACTTTTTGAGTAGTTTTTCACGATAGACACATCTTTTGGAGATCAAGGAGCTATTGGGAGAGCTTAGGAGTTTTGGATCATTCGTTTGGATTCTCAACTCTTCTCTTTTCTTGATTTTTATGTTTAAACTCATAAAACTTATCGTTTTGAGTATGAATATGAGTAGCTAACGTAGAGATAAACTTAATTGGTTTTCACGCGGTAACTCCGTGAGAATTAGTCGGTAAATTGAATAATTCACCTAGTCGAATCAATGTTTGGTAACTCGACATCGTTAACTAGGATCGTTAAAGTAGAATTGTGGTTTTAATGCATGCTTTAAGCTAGAATAGACTTGGTAACTCGGTTTGTTTTGGTTTAAAGTATAGTAAACTTACTTGGTAACTCGGTGAGTTTAATATTGCTTGGTTGATAGTGAAAGATACGTGGTTGTTTTACAAGTCAAAACATAAATTTAGCTCAACCTAGTGAACCTAGAGAATTCCCGGTATTTTCCCTTATATTACAAAAACCCTAAAATTCATTCTTTATTAATCGTGAAATATTTCACTCGGTTAATTGAGAATATTGCGTTTTTATTTTAGTAGAATTAGACCAAAACACAACTTGCGCTGTGCCCACAAAAGGCTAAGAAATTCTAATTAATTTACAAGAAGTCTCTTGGGTTCGACAACCCGGTTTTCCGGAATTTATTACTACACCGACAGCTGTACACTTGCAGTTGGAGCGTGTCAAGTTTTTGGCACCGTTGCCGGGGACTTCGGTTGAATTGATTAGGATTATTAACTTTAGGGATTTTATCTTTTTGTTTTTATTTATTTATTTGTCTTTCTCACCGGCTCCCTAGAAAATTATTTTACAGATAACTTGGTGATCATGTGGGGCAAAATTATTATGGGCAATATTCAAGCTATTCACCGTACTACTCCTATGGAGATTTTTACACTCCTCCTCCTTGCAATCAAGAAGATGAGCATATGAAAGAAATATTGAAGCTCATGCTAGTAAAAAGGGAGAGAATGGAGGAAGGTCTGGATAGGGTGGAAGAAACTGTCATGCGTATTGGACAACGCTTGGCAGAACTTTCGAGTGCATTGGCATATGCAGATAATGACGATGGGCCAATCAACATCATTCCTGACTTAGTTGAGGAGTGCGAAGAGGAAGACGAAGAACTCCCAGAGATCTATGTTTATAATACTGTCCATCATGAAGTAATAGATCCTCTGGTCGCTTCAGACTCAGATTCGGACTCAGATTGGTATGATATTGTGAAGCCTATACAACTTGTGCCTCGCATAATTTCGGATTCATGGCATGAATGGGAGAGTGTGGACATCGCAAGCTTATGGCCCACTGAGGATATTTTCTTTCAGGAAGAAAGTCATGAAGCTAAGGAATTACTGCATGGAGATGGTTGCAAGGACATGTATCAAGAAGTTCCTCCGTCTAATCCTTATCTTTTGGAGATAATAAAATGGGGTGAATCACATGAGGAAGACCAAAGACCCCAGTTTTATGCAATACATGATTTTCCACCTGTGATTCCAAGACAAGAGCTGGGGAAGGAAGCAGTCAAGACGGCACTCCTTGCCATTATTGTTCCACTTGGGATTCTATTTCCACATGATCGGTCCTCGATGATAATGCTTTTAAAAAATTGGAAGAAGAAGAAGAAGAGGAGAGGTACAAGGGATCATGATGGGGAGAATGAATTCTCGAGAAGACCGTTGATCAAGGAGTGGAAGCATAGAAATAAGAGATTTTTTCAGCCCGTCTTCTACAATTTTGTTGCGCCATACGCATCTCATGCACGCTTACTTGAGAAGAGACAAAGGGAGAAGCGATGGTGGAAGAAGAAAAAGTGGAGAGAAAAGTCTCATGTCTAAGGTAACTGGGTCGGGTCGTCGACCTTAAATTACAAGGCGCTTGTTGGGAGGCAACCCAACCTACTTATTTGCATTAGATTAGGAAGTTTGTTTTTAAATTCAGTTATTTTATTATGTTATTTTGGAGAGTTGAGAGAGAGAGAGGGGAACTAATGGTGTTTTTCCAAGTGACATATTTGAGCAGATTATGGGAGAATCTACCCCGGTGTGCGATGACACACATGACCTTCACAGGGGCTTGCATTGGCGAGTGGGGATTCTTCAGACATGGATTTTAGCAGAGGAGGCAGTCGACCCCGGTGTGCGAGAACACACTGACTTTAGAGGGGCATGGTAGTGTCACTACTGTGCCTGGGGACTGCTTGGCGCGATTTCGTCCCCACCGTTGAGGTGGTTGTGAGTATCTTTTTCTCTTGCTAAATTTTGTGTTTCTTTTATATAAGTATGTCATGCTCCATCTCATCTACTGGCCTACACATTGATTGCTGAGTCTTCTTGTATACTCTCTAAATTTGTTGAGGACAACGAAGTATTCAGTGTGGGGGTGATTTAACTGTCTACTAGCCAATTGTGTCTTGCATAGCCAGTTACATGTAGGATGTGTTTAGATTGTATTGTGAGTCAGTTGTGGTTTTTGTTTTGTTTTTACTTATATTGTCGTACTGTGTAGAGTAGTTTACATACTGTTTGCACTTTTACATACTTGAGTATACCCACCAAAAAATTGAATTGCGTTTTGTGGAATTTTTTTCCGTGTCTAGCCTTGCATATAGAGTTAGGACCTTATGAAAAATGAAAAAAAAAAATGAGAAATTAGAAAATCCATAAAAATTAAAAATTTGAAAATTTGAGAAAAGGCAATCGAGGATCTTGAAACTGAAGAGAGCTTAGTGAATGAATCCTTTTGAGTAGCAAGTGCCGTAGTAGGGAAATTTTTATTCTTTAATATTTTGTGTAGAGGTTTCACTAAGGATGTCCCGGAAATTTTTGTAAGTTGTGAAAGAATGACATGTAAAGTATACCTAAGTTTCCTATAGTGTGCTAATTAGATTGAGTTTTGCTTGTAGCTGAATATTCTGTTTTCAAGTGGAAACTTGTGGTCTCTTGTTGATCTGGGGTGGACCTTCGTGTAGAGTTGGTTTCATGTGGTACGGTTGCCTCAGCCTAAGTGAAGTTGAGGGGCGTACACCACCATCCCTTACGGTGGTCACAAGAGTTAACCGAAAAAGCCCACGCTCTTTATGCTCTACTGCACGGTTGTAAAAACAGAGGAGGAAAGAAAAGAAAATGATAAATCTGAAAAAAAAAATGTTCTTCAAGGAGAAACAACCTAATGTGCTTCCGGTCACACGGAAAATTTGAATTCCATCCAAGTAGAGCTTAGAGAGGAAAACTAGAGTCAAGCCTTATTTCACAGGAGTTGTGACTCCCTTCACTGGGACAATTTGCATTCAAACGCAATAAAGGCTAAGAGGGTCTGAAAACCTCACATGATTCGGCGAAGAAAGGCTACAGTGAAATTTGAACTTAATTAGACCCAATGAAGGTTAGGACGTACTTGTGTCTTGGTTTGAATTGGTGGACGAAAGGGGACGCCTGAGTGAGCTTTTGCACTGAATCAAATTTTTATTTCAAATTCTTGCTACGTGTATATGAATTTTAAAAAGGATTAGTGAGAGCTTGATGATTTTTAGTTGATGAAAGGGAGATTGCCTGATCTTACCAAAAAAGAAAGATGTAAAGCGTTTTGTGAGTTGTGTTAAGATAGAGTCTAGAATTTGCATTTGCATCATATTGCTGCATTATTGTGTCGTGTGTCGTGTTTGAGTCGTGTGTGTCTTGTCGGCTAGTAGACAGACGAATGCAGTAGATGAGACGTTGCTCGGGACGAGCAAAATGTAGTGTGGGGGTAGTTGATAACTCTGTGTTGGAGTTATATTATTCCTTATTTTTGCTATGTTTTGCGTGCTTATCATGGAGAATTTTATCGTCTTTTAAGCGTTTTATGCTAAAATTGTGAAATTTGAGTTTTTGAGTGTTCATCGTTAAATCCGGGCGTTTCTCGTATATTTTTGTTGCTTTTATTGGGATATGATCGCGGGTTCGTGTTTCGTGTTGTGGTTGGCAGAAAATAGGACGCGAGGAACATAGGTGGTGAAGAAACGAGCTTCGGAAACAAAGAAAGCAAGTAAAACTCAAGAAAAGGAGCCAGAAAAAAGCTAAGGCAGGAACTCTTCGCATGAAGAGAAAAGGTCTTCGCACGAAGAGAAGACTTAGCCAAAATTTCAGTTCTCTTTCTGTGACATGATGCTGTCTCAAAATAGGAGGACTTTTGCAGGAAGAGTTCAGACAGAGTGAACAATCTCTTCACACGAAGAGAAAAGGTCTTCCCACGAAGAGATTGCCCAGAAAGCTAGAAACGTCCGGGGTCTTTTTGCAATTATTAGAAACTTTGTTATATCATTCTAGGAACGTATTTAAGTGTGTTAGGTCGACTTTTTGAGTAGTTTTTCACGATAGACACATCTTTTGGAGATCAAGGAGCTATTGGGAGAGCTTAGGAGCTTTGGATCATTCGTTTGGATTCTCAACTCTTCTCTTTTCTTGATTTTTATGTTTAAACTCATAAAACTTATCGTTTTGAGTATGAATATGAGTAGCTAACGTAGAGATAAACTTAATTGGTTTTCACGCGGTAACTCCGTGAGAATTAGTCGGTAAATTGAATAATTCACCTAGTCGAATCAATGTTTGGTAACTCGACATCATTAACTAGGATCGTTAAAGTAGAATTGTGGTTTTAATGCGTGCTTCAAGCTAGAATAGACTTGGTAACTCGGTTTGTTTTGGTTTAAAGTATAGTAAACTTACTTGGTAACTCGGTGAGTTTAATATTGCTTGGTTGATAGTGAAAGATACGTGGTTGTTTTACAAGTCAAAACATAAATTTAGCTCAACCTAGTGAACCTAGAGAATTCCCGGTATTTTCCCTTATATTACAAAAACCCTAAAATTCATTATTTATTAATCGTGAACTATTTCACTCGGTTAATTGAGAATATTGCGTTTTTATTTTAGTAGAATTAGACCAAAACACAACTTGCGCTGTGCCCACAAAAGGTTAAGAAATTCTAATTAATTTACAAGAAGTCTCTTGGGTTCGACAACCCGGTTTTCCGGAATTTATTACTACACCGACAGCTGTACACTTGCAGTTGGACTGTGTCAAAGACCCCGCTAGAAGAACATCTAAATTCTATTACACAATGAGAAAGTGTAAATCAAACACGACTACCATATTAGGCCTTGATTACCTAGTTCAAGAGCCACAATTACCAAAAGTACTGTATCGCTCACGTGTTCGTGACATACAAACATCTCTCATACACGGAAAATTATGGAAAACTGCTACATCGTCTTTACTTAGAGATCCTTATTCAATTTTTCAATCTCGGAAAAAAGTTGTAATAATGTAAAGAGGAAGCTGTTGTGCATGGGTTTGTACCATATCCCTGATACGATACGTTTCGAACAGATTGTGATTGGTTATTGTTATGTGGTTATGAGGCGCTGTGATGCGAACCTCCTTTTGATTGTGTTATGATTATGGCTGTGCTTTTGCACATTATGAGATAGTGGTTGTGGATTGGATATGGTCACTCCCAGTATCGACTAGTTAATAAAATGAATTCCTGGACTCGATATCTTTTTATTGAGAAAAAGAGAATGCTATCTTCTTGAGATACAAAGTGATGAGTCGTAGAAATATTGCAAAGTACTACTTGTGTGATTCTCCAAGATGATCCACATCATTGGATTTGAAACATGAAATTTGAAATCGACATCTAACAACACAAATGTTATCCCCACGTAATTTTAATATCTATTAGCGAACTCTTCCATTCCTGTCACATGCCCCATAATTTGTTTACTTGCTATGGGTGTTAGCTTACTCATTCGTTTGCCGATCATTTTCTTCAAAATTGCGTTGAATTTTGCCATTTTAAAATCGCATGTCATAACTCAAGGTGGGAGAGGTTCATGACGTTGCTGGCTAGAGTAAAAAGTCGTTTAGTACTTCAACTAGCAATTTTCATTTTGTAAAGTGATGTACATGTACCTTCCAGACTATGTCACTTGTTTATCCTGAATGTATAATAATTATATTTGGACTATCGAGGGTTGTACTAACTATGAACCGAAGATCTTGTTCCGTACCCAATGGGGTTCATCACCTCGGGCGGAGACATCTCTCCAAACATGCGCCCGACCGACCGTGTGGTTTGGGGGGTTTGTTACAATTTAAAATTTAAAGATAATATGAAATCGCTTGAAAAGATAATTAGAAGACCAACAAACATCAATTTGAATTCATCGAAATTGGTAGTACACCAATTTAGTTAGGCTTTTTTCATGCTATGTGTTATTGTTTAAGAAAGGGAAGCAGTGCATACCTTTCAGCAGGTGTATTGATTGCTCCTGTTGGGTAAGATAGCCATATGTGTCTCCGCAGGGCTCCCATTGGGTAAGATCGCCATATTATAGCACGCCACAGTATTGGAAAAAACCTACCATGGTCTCCTCTATCTCGATCTCCTTGACCCCGCTGATAGAGGAGATCGAATGACTGATCTACCAATTTTTCAACCCGATGACAGTATTTCAATGGGTTGAGTAGATTGGGGGGAAACGTCGTGCTCTTTGGTATTTTTTTTGAAAAAAATAGAGAATACCATAAATACAAAAGCAAGTTTACAACCAAGCCAAAAGATCACCAAAAGCTAACCACAAGCTGGCAAAGAAACCACCAGCTCCAACATCCAAAACCTAAACAAAAACCGAAAGATTTGTTTTTACATAAAAACTTGAAAGAAAGACAACATTAATCCTGTCTAATCATCCTCATGTCATGCAACTTCCTTCTCCACCTTTGAGAGCACTCCTTCTGATTCTCCAGATCCCTCCTTTGCATCTGTTGGATAAGAATGAAAACGCATCGATTATTAATATAGACTTTTAGATGATTAAAATTCCTAACATGCAGGAAAAGGATCGCTGAGACTATAGCCTCTAGGATAGAATTTGGTCCATCCAGAGCAGTATTCTTCTTCTGAGAGAAGATCATTCTTCCACCATTCTGAGCTTCCCAGTACACTGTCCTGCAATTCTTTATTTTCCTTTCCCACACAAAAACCTCCGTGGCTGGGGTTTTACAATTTACCTACTTTATTCTTATCTCATTCATATCATCCTTTCTTGTAGGGGTGTGCCCTTGATCCTGCCACTGCCAAGATTTCATAAATTGACTTGCAAAGATTTTTACCTTATAAACACGTAAGGTGATCATCATGTCCATATCGTTATCATCATTTCTGAAAATCAAGTCATTTCTATAAAACCAAATGGACCAAGAGATTGCACCAAACCAGCTAAGACTCTTAGGGATGTCCTGCCTAGAAGAGAAGGTTAGGATACTCTTGATGTATTGAAGAAAGGTACAGTTCTGAGGGTTAAGAAGAGGGGATATTGACCAGAGAGTTTGAGAAAATTTACATTTAATGAACAAGTGATCAATACTTTCTTCACAGGACTGACAGAGGGTACATAGCTTGCTGGAATGAGAATTGTTTTGTGAATTTTGGTCTTTGTGGGAAGCTTTCATTAATAGATTGCCAAAGGAAGAAGAGAATTTTGGAAGGCAATTTGAGTTTCCAAAAACACTTCCAAGGAAAGTCCAGGATGATACCTCTCCAACCTTCTTCCTTATGGTTTGCAAGCTCATTACAAAACTTTAAGTTTCATCAGGTATCTATAAGCTGAAGTGACAATACAATCTCCTGATGGAGAGGGACCCCAAGTAATCCTATTTGCTGCTCAAATCTAGTTAGGGAAATGGAGGAGATTTGATTCTGAATCTATTATGGTAAGTGATCTAATTTATCTAAATCCCATTCAATTTTCCCTTCCTTATCCACCTTAATCCAATTCTCTACCTTCTCATTCTCACTTTGTGTCCAAGTCCAAGAGTGTAGAGAGAGCAGGAGTATCAGGGATCCATCTATACTTCATTACCTTAATCTTATCTCCTTTTCCAACATCCCACGTAAGTCCGTCGTTTATTAGAGACTTAACAGATGAAAAACTAGTCCACACTTTGGAAGGTTTTAGACTTGTTTTCCTACTAAGAAAATCTTTCTTTTTACAATATGTAGAATAAAAGTATCTAGATAACAGAGTATCCCTATCTGTTGCAATTCTCCAAGCTTGCTTGGCTAAAAGAGCTTTATTTAATAAAGAAGGATTTCTAAGGCCCATACCTCTGTAGGGTTTTGATTCATGGATGCGCAACGGAAACAATAATTAACCATGCAAAACCCTCCAAGGATCACAAGTCAAGAATCATAACGATGGTAAAGGAAGAAATCAATAACACACCTTAGGGTTCTCCTTTGATGACTTCAAACGCGAATTGTGTCACGTTCTCTATGGTTGATCCACGCCTAGAGTTAATTTATAGATCTCCCACTCCTTGGTGCTAGCCCGAAAAGAGGAAGAGGAAGAAGAATCACGCAAAACGAGACGAACAAGGAGGTGTTCGGCCTCCTTGTGGCTGACGGGGACGGGCGGCGGCAAAGGGAGGGGCGGTCGGCTCCTTCCTTGCTTGTTGCTCTCGCCTTTTGTTCTCTCCCACTCTAGTTATGACCAATTATGAGCATAAGTTGTGGGAAGGAAGGAAGGAAGGTCCTTTATATAGTCCAACAACTCCTTGCCAACTACCTAAAGGACTTATTCTAGTCCTACTAGAATTCAATTTAGTCCATTCCTTGCAAATTAGTCCCTACTAAGTTTGCAAGGTTTTGCAAAAGTGATCCTTCTAATTAATTAATCCAATTAATTAATTCCCAAATCTAGTTCAACTCTATATAGCGCGTGACCCCATAGGTTCTATCTAGTTGGTAGCAACTATTTGCTAATATGGAGCGGCTTCTAGCAAAACATCCATTCTAGCCAACTAATAGAATAGTCATCTTGACAACCTTTGTACAAGTAATTGTCTCATCCCTTTGTCTCTATATCCGGATTGGACACGAGACATACAAGTCACACTCGTATATCCAATCCATAGTTTCTCGATCCATGGGAATAGCCTCATTTGTGCAAATAACATCAATATTCCATATTGATTTATTTGAGTCTGGCCAGACATTCTATAAGCACTATCCCTCGAGTGGCCTAGGATATTTGCTCCCGTTATGTGGGACGAACAAATTCTATCTACGTCCACTACGATCTCTAAGATTTCTTCTTATTGTATCCAGTACACGCCTTTATAACTACCCAGTTACGGTGTAGCGTTTAACGCTACCAAAATCACAATAATCCACAACTATAATATCTAGTGACTTCAAGTCTAAGGATGACAATACCATTGTACCGCGAGAAGCGCTTGTGACTCAACATAACGTGTATGTAGCCTTCTCGGAGATGGGTCAATCCAGTGCGTCATTACCCTTAATGCACACCTATGTGTTGGATCATGATATCTCCATATCAATCCAACCCCATACTGGTCTATAGATGATTGTCCCATTAATCATTATACTGGACTAGGGATATTTAAGATAAACAACACAATTTTAAATCTAAGGACTTCATTATATTAAATATCCAATAAATAATAAATAAATTTCTAGCCACAAATAAATTCATACTAAACTAGATTGCCTCTAGGGCATCTATTCCAACAACCTCCCATTCCTTTTGGTCTACATATGTGATTCCAATAAATCCAATGTGTTTCCTTCCTGTCTCTAGATTTATTCCAAGAGCAATTAGGTCTAACAGTTAAGATAGATTTGGCTAAGTTGATTTCTTGGCCACTCCTATCATCAATTATAAAGAACAAGAGTGAGTCATCAGCAAACTGAAGATGGGTGACTGAGGGTCCATTTGGTGAGTGCTGGATGCCTTTAATGAGCCCACTTTCTTCAGCTCTAACAAGAGCACAAAAGAGAGCTTCGGCTGTGAGTATAAACAGAAATGGTGACAGGGGGTCACCTTGCCTAAGGCCACAAGTGGGTGAGAAGTAGTCAGTGATACAGCCATTGACATTAATAGCCAAAGAGGTAGTGGTTATACATCCCATAATCAATCTCACCAAGGGAACAGGAAAACCAAATTTATCCATGGTTTCCTTGAGAAAGTCCCATCTTACCTTGTCAAAATATTTTGACATGTCAATCTTAAGGCTGCCAAACTCTCCTTGATTGGATTGTTTATCACTAGAGATGAAGTGGATCAGGTCAGATGCAATGGAGGTCTTCTTGATATAAAACCTGATTGGTTCCATCTAACTATATCAGGTAGAACACTTTTCAATATGTTTTCTAAAACCTTAGCAACTATTCTGTAGAGCACATTGGTCAGGTTAATTGGTCTATAGTCCCTCTATGGTTTGTTTATCCCCTTTTGGGATCAAAACAATCACAGTTCTGTTTGTTTCCTTTATCATGTAACTTGAGTTCAGATAGGAGAGGACATCAGAGATTGTGGGTGAGATATGATTGACCAGAACTTTTGGAAGAAGATGGGTGGAATTCCATCTGGCCCTGAGGCTTTTAGAGGACTCATAGCAAACACATCCATGTGGACCTCATCCGCTGTGTAAAGTTTTTGGATGGAAGAAATATGCCTTGGATCAAGGACATTCCATATGTTATTGATAATTGGGAAATGGGTGCAATCATTTCTGTCCTCTGAAACTCTAAAAATATCTTTGAAGTAGTTGAGGAAAGCCTCTTCGATGTCTGCCTGACTCATAAAGTTATTTCCTTGGTCAGAAATGATTGCCCAAATGTGATTCCCACTTCTTCTGACTTTAGTAGACGCGTGAAAGAAACGCGTATTTCTGTCCCCATATTTAAGCCAGAAAATTGCATTGCACAGAAGAAGTTGATCAAAATTCTTCTTGGCCTTAAAACGCCACTAGTTCTGGAAGTAGACTGTGGTGTTGCAGAAATTCTGTCCTAGATTGCTCAATTTGATTTGTCAAAGAGCCATTATGCTTGGCCCAAAGGCTTATGGTCTTAACAGAGAGCTTAAGGAGCTGTTGAAGCTTAAAAAGAGGTGAAACCTGGATTCTAAAAGACCAGATGTACTGTATAAGCTCATAGACAACTTTGTGCTTGGTCCACCAGGATTCAAATTTATACAGCTTCCCAGGCCTTTTAAGACTGTTCTGGGTTCTACTAATATGGGGAAATGGTTAGAGGAATGCAAACCCAGCTTTTGTTGGAACCCATAAGGGAAAACATCTAACCAGGATGGATTAATCCATGCTCTGTCTAGACGTTCGAAAGTTGGAGACATGTCTGTTCTATTATTATACCAAGTAAGCCAGGGTCCAACATGGTTTAGCTCAACTAAACCCCATATGCTTAAAAAAATCCTAAGGATTTGGGCCCCTAGATATAGGTTTCTGTTTGGTCCAGTTTTATCCACCTGTGAGAGGGTTTGATTGTAATCTCCCACCAAAAGGAATGGAAGAGATAAATCCTTCACCAAAGAATCTACCTCTTCCCAAACTTCCATCCTACTAGAGACATATGGGTGGCCATATAGCAGACCCACCATAATTTCTCCCCTCATGGGAAGGTTAATGTGCATTAAGATGAAGTTCTTTGACCATGATCGTATACTAACATTTATTTGAATAGTCCACCCAATTCATTAGCCTCCAGAAGTACCCATTGCATCAACCCCAAACGATTTAAAACCTAATCTTCGAAGTTTTCTATTTACAAAGTCAACAATATGTTTTGTTTCCGAAAGAAAGACTATTAAGGGATTGAATCTGTTGGTCAGCTTAAAATTGTCAAGAACTGCATGTTTCTGACCTAAGTCCCTGCAGTTCCAGGCAATGACATTCATGGCGCTTGGGGAGGTTGTTCAGGGACAACCGACCTAAATCCCAATCTTTCAGAAAGTAAACTAGATTTCATTAACAAGTCCTCATCTTCTTTGAAGTTTAAAATATTTTTACTAATTAAACCCTTATTATTTAAACCTTTATTATTTAAGAAACAATCATTTTTTGTATGGTTTTGAAAAAAGGCAAAGCATGCAGAAACCTTGAGGATTCATGAGATGTGGAACAGTGGATAGGCGGAATTTCTTACTCTGATTTTCTCCTCCCTCTATCTTCCATTGCTTTCTTTTCTTTAGCGGACCATGGACTCCTCCCTCTTTGACTTTTCTTTTCCCAACAACGCTTTGCCTTTGTTCTTTTCCTTTCCAACTTCCTCATCCTCATCGTCACTTATGATTATGATTTCCTCCCCTTTTGTGTTCTGTTTGGCTGAAGCTTCAATTATTGGGAAAACGCCTCCAACATGTTCACCTTCCTGTCCAGCAATTCCATGGCTGCTCCTGCCAATTCCCACTCTGAGTCATCATCGTCCGAGAGATCTCCAAAATCCAGAATCTCCATTTCGAACGCCGACCAAATGTCAAGTGGTTCTTCATCAATAACTGAGATTATTTCCAGACACTGATTCTCCTATTTTCTTCCTTCCTCATTTCCACACTCAAATTCCATAATTGTACTCTCTTTCTTCGACTTTCCTTCGACTCACTCTTTTGCGTGCCTTCTCTCTCTGTTGAACACTCTCCCTTCTCCATTTTTGTGAAAACTCTTTCCTGAACTACTTGCTTGCCTTTTATACTTGCTTCATCCTGTACGTGGACCGATTTATCTCCCCCTTATGACATAACTTCTTTTTGCTGCCTCGGAACTTCCAAACGGCCACATGATGTGCGTCGGGAGCCAGCGAGACATTCATTCCCCCTTCTGTGGGATCTACCCTTATGAATTCCAAAACGCCGTGAAACCCTAAAGACATCTGTGCCCTTTCTTATTCCTCTACCCTATCCGCCGGAATCTGTCCAGTCGCAATCAATGAGCGGAGTCTTAAACATGCTTGCTGCATACTTCCAAGGTAGAGCTAGGTTCATTTGATCTGACATTATGGTTTGGCGGTGGGGAATGAATAGTCAGGGGAGATAAAACCAAAGTGGGAGAATTAAAAGAGGTGGGTGAATGCATATTCATCTGAACTTGAAGAGTTCGATGAATCTGCAATAAACACAAGATTCTGACCAGCATGTATGTAAGGGGGGGGGAGACTGGCTGAATTGGCTCATTTAGGTCATGCACTAGGACTTTGGTAGATCTGTTCGGGCCAAAAAGCCTAAAATCTCTAAGATGGGGTGTGAATAGGGGGTTGATTCTCGACCATCACCGGAACAACATTTCCAAACCCTGCTTCCCGGTAACGTGCATTTAGGTTGTCCATAACCATTCATTCCTTCCAATCACAACTCCCAATCTTATGTCCAATCCTACCACACCGCATGCAAACCTTAAAAAATCTTTCATACCTGGAAAACAGTCATCTCGAAGGTTCATCCAACAGATGAAGAAAAGCACCCGACATCAATGGTTGATGCAGGTCAATTATGATGAAGATTCGGAAAAAATCCATGTTGACAACTCTCTGGTCGTTCCAATCCACCTCTAGAATCTCTCCCGCCAGCTTCCCTAGATCCTCTTCCAGCTGGAATAAAAATTATTCCATTGGTACACCATGAACTTGCAACCACACCTCAGTTGTTGGGAATTCCACCTCTCCTACCACCATGTTTGGTGGTCTGTCTTTCAGCATCAGAGCCTTTCCTCTAACAGAGACAAGACTCTCCTTGATGAGTGTTTCTTTATCTTGAGGGTTTAAGCAGTGAAAAAGATAAACAATTTGTTTCCTTTCCACTACCACCATGTCCAGGGTTCCCCAGCTTGTATGAACCTCTTCTTGCACCACAGTTGAAGGTGGTGGGCTATCATCCATAAACTTTCCAATGAGAGTGTTGTGCCAAAGGTTCTACGTGACGAAACAAGAATATGATTGACATAGTCCTTGTCTGGGTAAAGGGACGAAGTTAGGGTGAAAGATCTGGTAGTAAGGACTTGAGTCTGGTGGTAGTTGATCCATAAGGAAGTACAGAGAAGTAGCAGTAGACTTAAACTAGAAAGAAACTAGAAAAAAAAACTGCAAAAAAACCCTAGACTTTCATGTGCCTATGCTAAGCCTAGAACGTTTGTGATTGGCTAAAGTAGGCGGCATGCAAAGACTTCCTACAAACCCTAGCTGGATGGTGCAATCAAACCCCTACATTAACTCCAGTTAGCCCTAAAACCCCAGTTAAGCCATGCAACTATCAACCAAAAAGCTCCCTTTTTACTGGCTTCACCATCCAATCTGACACCAAAGGATGGGAAAAGACAAGTCTAAATACTTCAATTGATGTAACCCAACATGTTGAATGATGAATCTCACCGAGCGTATGGATTACTTATCTCACTGTGATAACTTCCAATGATGAAAGCCAAAAACTCTAGATATGCAGACTTTACCAAGAAGAACAACAAACAAGAAAATGAATGAGTTAAGATGATAAAACCAAGAAGATTAGAAAGATCTTGGAACTCGAACATAAACAGCCAGAGACATGCAATGAAGGAAGATGAAAGGTTGGAGTGGAACTAGAGAAAGATGGATACAAGATGGCTACTAGAGAGTGAAAGCTTTGTAAGAGCAAGTCGGCTCCCGTCACATTGCTCTTTGGTATTTGAACATACCCCTCCTCTATTAAAATACTCTTGCCGTATGTTTGCAATTAAGTTAAATAAACATGGAGGATTTGTAAAATAAGTTAAATAAACATAGAACTTTGTAATTACTGATCTTAGGAACACTTTCTTTTAATCTTAAAAGATTTTTCATTCTGGTTTCGCAGCAGAGTGCCCTCGTAGCTTTCAGTTTCTGGCCCGGCCGGCCCTGCCTACAGAGGTGCTCGACAATGGCGACAGTCTCTCCTTCCTTCTCTGCTTTCATCAACCCAGACGCCTCCTTTCCCTCGGCAAGAAAGCACTTTTCTACACCCAGAATTGGCTTCCTCCGCGCCACAACCTTCCCTTCTCTTCCCCATTCATTGTCTTCTTCCCGGAGCAAAACCCGTCGTTTTACCTACTTACCTCCTCGCTCCTATCTCAAGGTACCAAACTTGTCCCGTGCACGCCCACCACTATTCAATGAAATTCTAAAGTGGGTTTGTTCTCATTTTTAATTCTTGTGTTCGCGTTTCTTCAGGAGAATTTGGGTCGAGTCACTAAGGCTTGGAGTGATGTTTCTAGCTTAAACTATTGGGTTGTGAGGGACTATCATCGACTCGTGAACTCTGTTAATTCTCTGGAGCCGGAGATTCAGAGTCTGTCTGATGAACAGGTTCGTGGGTTTCAATTGGTAGTATGATATTCTTAGTGTAGGTGCTGGAATTGATTTGCTCCTTCTGTTGTTTGTTTGTTTCCAAAGCTGACTGCAAAAACAACGGAGTTCAGGCAACGGCTGAGACAAGGGGAGACACTTGCTGAAATTCAAGCTGGTTGGGAAACTTTCACCTCTTATTATTGTTTCAGTAACCAATTTGAACTATCTCAGTAAATTGCTTCTTTATGCATTTTATACGACTGTCAGAGGCATTTGCTGTTGTCCGGGAAGCAGCAAAACGGAAGCTTGGCATGCGTCATTTTGATGTCCAGGTATATCTTGCTTTAATTTAAATTATGTCGTATCAGAAAATTAGATTGTTTCTTAACATGCCATTAGAATTATAGATCATTGGTGGAGCGGTGCTGCACGATGGGTCAATTGCGGAAATGAAGACTGGTGAGGGGAAAACACTTGTTTCGACTTTAGCTGCTTATCTTAATGCCCTTTCCGGTGAGGGTGTTCATGGTAAGTTCTTTCAAGGGTGTTGTTATAAATTTGGAGTTTGAACTGCTATGATTCTGATTGAATCTTGTGACGAACATGTGGACTTTGAACCCCAAAACAAGATTAGTTATTGTAGTGCTAAGAAATATCTACAATATTATGAAAATATCAGCACATTTTCGTATGATATCGTTAGCTAAATTAGTCTGTCAAAGTGACCCCTAAAGTCAACTGGGAAGATTATGGCGAAACCGAGGTAGACATTAACTGGTACCAGTACCCTTTGGCAGCAATCTTTTCGACAGGATTTTGAAACTTTCAAGTAGGCTGTAGGCTGCTTCTACTGTATTGCAAATAGCATCTTTGTTAAATATATTCAATAGAAGTTTCTCCTTTTTGCTTTTCCTGGATAACAAGTTGGATAAATTGCAACTTGCTAGAAAAAACTGTTGGATAAAGAGGCCAAGTGATGTGTTCTCAAGTTCACCTTCGATTGCTCTTGGTCTCTTCTACAATTTTGAAACGAAAATACTCTCAAAACTAGCACAATTTTAAAAGTTAATTTGTGTAATAATTTTTTTTAGTCAAAGAGATGCTTTTACATTTGACATCGTTCCATGGGGTTCTGGTTGTATAATCGTATATTCTTTTCAGGCAGATTCCTTTGGTTAGGACTATAGTATATTTTCTTTTCTTTTCTTTGCTGATTTTGGTTTTCTTATTTCACAGTTGTAACTGTGAATGATTACCTAGCTCAAAGGGATGCCGAGTGGATGGGGCGCGTCCATCGTTTTCTTGGTCTCTCTGTGGGCCTCATCCAGGTAATTCTCCGATCTCAAATATCTGATTTGTCAGGTTTTGTTCTTTATCCTCTACCTTGTAAAGTCTTGGACGGACTCAACTTGAATTACAAACTGGTTCTGTATGGAAGGCACATCAGTATCCCATTTCCATATTTGAGATTAGAATTGCATCTCATCCAATGTTTTCTACTTAAAGTTGCTGACTTTGATTTGAATAAAACTGCACATTCTGGATTTTTTCAAAAGTGTCAGACGAATAACATCTAGTATAATTGATTGGAATCTACTAAGTGTTAGTGAAAAAACGAAATATGCAGAAACGAAAGAACTAACACATAGATTTACGTGGTTCGGCAAAACGGCCTACTTCCACGGAGTTGCAGAGATTTCACTAAAAACAGACGAATCGTCTCAGAGAGAATTACAAGCGAAATCAGAACGCTCAACATAACATGCTACGAACCCTAAGAACTCTATAAATAGAAGAACTATCAAACCGGGCCAGATCCAAGCCCAAACGGGTCAAAAACGGGTCAAAACATGAACCGGGTCGATTCATAAAACGGGTCGCCCATGAACCAGGGCTCCACCCCAACAATTCTCCCACTTGGAGACTGGTTCAACATCATGTACCAGAACCACATCCCCTATTATAATCAAGCTCCATCCCTGCAACTCAACTTATCTTATTCTTTCTCAGTTTCTCAACAGTAACAACCTTTGTGAACATGTCTGCTGGGTTCTCACTTCCACAAATATTCTTAAGCTGTATCTGACCATCATCAAGTAACTCACGGATGAAACGATACTTTGTCTCAATATGCTTTGGTCTTAGAATGGAACGCTGGATATTTAGCAAGAAAAATAGCACTCTAACTGTCACTGTGAAGCGTGCCATTCTCCTGTATCTTCCCCAACTCTCCTAAGAACCTCTGCAACCATACCATCTCCTTTGCAGCTTCCGTGATAGCAATATATTCAGCTTCCGTTGTTGAAAGAGCAACAACCTTCTGCAAGTTAGAACCCCATGACACTGCCGTACCACCCAAGGTGAACACATACCATGTAGTACTCTTCCTCTTATCAAGATCACCAGCAAGATCAGCATCAACAAAAACCTTAAGTTTCAAAGGACCTCCACCGAAACATAAGCATGTGTCAGAAGAACCTCTCAAGTATCTTAAGATCCATTTAACTGCCTCCCAATGTTGCTTTCCTGGATTACTCATGTACCTGCTCACAACTCCCACTCCCACTGCATGGGAGATATCTGACCTAGTACAAACCATAACATACATCAAAGAACCAATAGCCGAGGCATATGGAGTCTTACCCATGTGTTCCCGTTCTTCAACTGTCTTTGGTGAATTATTTTTACTCAATCTAAAATGACCCCCCAATGGAGTGTTCACAGGCTTCGCCTGATCCATGCTGAATCTGCTTAGTACCTTCTTCACATACTCTGCCTGGGACAAATACAGAGTACCTCTGACCCTATCTCTGACTATCCTCATGCCAAGAATCTGATTCGCAGGGCCAAAGTCCTTCATGGCAAACTGTGTAGACAATTTCTTCTTCAAGTTGTTAATCTCATCCAAACTAGATCCTGCAATCAGCATATCATCAACGTATAACAACAAGATAATGTAGGACCCATCAAACTGTCTAACATAGCAACAATGGTCTGCATGACATCTCGTGTACTTTAAGATGCACATAAAACTATCAAATTTTTTGTTCCACTGCCGAGGAGCTTGTTTCAGACCATACAAGCTCTTCTTCAACCTGCACACGAGATTCTCCTTTCCCTGTACCTCGAAACCCTTTGGCTGATGCATATATATTTCTTCCTCCAAGTCACCATGAAGGAATGCAGTCTTTATATCTAACTGCTCAAGATGTAAGTCTTCTTGAGCAACCATACTCAGCACCAACCTAATAGTTGTAAGCTTCACCACAGGTGAAAGTATCTCAGAATAATCATTTCCCTGCTTCTGCTGGTACCCCTTCACAACAAGCCTTGCCTTATACCGTTTACTTTCATCAGATTCATTCTTCACACGATATACCCACCTGTTATGAAGTGACCTCTTCGCTGTTGGAAGTTCAATTAACTCCCATATCTGATTCCCAATCAAATAATCCATCTCATCATTCATAGCTGACTCCCACTTGCTAGAGTTAACATTCTGCAACGTCTCTACATAAGTCTCAGGCTCACCAGCATCAGTCAACAATATATAATTAAGACTAGGGGAGTAACGCTCTGGGACCTTTCTGTTCCGAGTCCCCACCCGAGTTCTAACATAGGTCTTCAGAGGAGTGTTCTTGTCCTTTGCAACTGGCTGTGACTCAGTAGTGTCAGGCACACTAGACTGATCCTGCGGAACATCATCACTGGGAGTGACATCCTGATGAATATTAGGACAAACATACTGAGGAGTAACTGGGACTTTATCCATTGTATCAATATCAACACTCGCCCTATCCGTATACATCATCTTCTCATTGAAGATCACATCTCTGCTTCTCATACTGTTCTCCGCATCCCAGAATCTGTAACCAAACTGCGCATCTCCATAGCCAATAAAGAAACAAATCTTGGATTTTGCATCTAGCGTACTACGTCTGGCAGCATCAATATGAACATAAAAAACACAACCGAAAACTTTCAAATGATCAAAACTAACCTCTTTTCCGCTCCATACTTCTTCAGGCAATCTGAATTCCAACGGAACTGAAGGTCCACGATTTATGCAATAAACCGCTGTGCTAACTGCATCTGCCCAGAAAGTCTTCGGTAACCCAGAACAAAGCCTCATGCTTCTAGCTCTCTCATTGATGGTCCTATTCATGCGCTCAGCCACACCATTCTGTTGTGGTGTCCCGGGAAGAGTATTTTCGAGTCTAACTCCATGCGCAGCACAATAATCCTTGAGTCCACCATCAATGTATTCTCCACCATTATCAGATCTCAAACACTTCCATTTCAAACCCGTTTCAGTTTCAACCATGACTTTCCACTTCTTAAAAGTTTCAAACACATCAGATTTATTTTTCATAAAATAAACCCGTACTTTCCTACTGAAATCATCAATGAAAGTGACATAGTATTGAGATCCTCCTAGCGACACTACTGGTGAAGGACCCCACACATCTGTGTGCACGAGATCCAGCTTGCTTGATCTCAAGGCACGACCGCCTTTCAAGAAACTGACCTTCTGCTTTCCCATAATACAGCTCTCACAAATACCCATATCAACAGACTTCAACTTTGAGAGCTTACCTTGGGACTGCAATATCTTCATACCTCTATGACTCATATGACCAAGTCTGCGATGCCAAAATCAGTGTCTTGCTCAGCTTCAGCAACAACTACTGTATCACTCGGTCCCGAAGTCATGTACAAAGTTCCTGTTTTCTTACCACGAGCAAGTACCATGGAACCTTTCAAAACCTTCCATGCACCACTTGAGAAGACCACAGAGTTACCATCATCATCAAGCTGTCCCACCGATATCAAATTCTTCTTCAGTTAAGGAACATGTCTCACCTTCCGCAAAGTCTATACAGAACCACTTGCAAGCTTGACATCAATATCACTCTGACGAACAATATTCAGCGGCTCCCCGTCTGCCAAGTACACATTTCCGAAATCCCCAACAGTATAGTTCTGCATAATTTCACGGTGCGAGGTAGTATGGAAAGAAACACCCGAATCTAATATCCAATCATCAAAGGGACTATACACAGCAAGAAGTAAAGCATCTTGAATTTCATCGCTGACTGCATTCACTGAATTCCCAGCCTTGTCTCTGTTTTTCTTCGGCGCCTTACAATGACTCTTAAAGTGACCAGATTTACCACAGTTCCAGCAATTACCCGTGTTTCCATCCCTTGCCTGTGATTTTCCACGACTGGTACCTCTATGCTTAGATTTTGATCTTCCCCGATTATTATTATCATTCCTTTCATTACTTCTGCCACGATTATCAATATTATAGGCTGAACCTGAAGGTTCACCAGAATCTCTACGACGCACTTCCTCAGCCAGAATTAAATCACGTATGTTATCATACTTCAACTTTTCTTTTCCAGCAGAATTATTAACAGCAAATCGCATAGATTCCCAACTATTAGGTAATGATGCTAACAGTATTAAAGCCCTAACCTCATCATCAAAGTCAATATCAACAGCAGACAACTGATTCGTAATTGTATTGAAATCAGTAAGATGTTGAGCAACCAACATACCTTCTGTCATCTTCAGATTGAACAGACGCTTCATCAAGTACACCTTGTTATTAGCAGACGGAGTCTCGTACATTCCTGACAATGCCTTTATTAGTGAAGCTGTAGTAGTCTCCTTAATAACGTTGTGTGCAACCGACCTTGACAGCGTCAATCGAACGATACCCAGAACCTGTCGATCCATAACCTTCCAGTCTTCCTCCTTCACGGCTTCAGGCTTTACCCCCTACAGTGGAGCGTGCAGTTTCTTCCCATACAAATAGTCCTCTATCTGCATCTTCCAGTACGCATAATCTGTGCCGT
Organism: Linanthus parryae; assembly: GCA_023055425.1. Classification (NCBI taxonomy): domain Eukaryota; kingdom Viridiplantae; phylum Streptophyta; class Magnoliopsida; order Ericales; family Polemoniaceae; genus Linanthus; species Linanthus parryae. The sequence goes on along the minus strand of JALGPY010000007.1, from coordinate 66,591,522 downwards.
CGAACTTTTCAATTCCAGATCCCTTCATCTCATCTGCCATCGTTTTTCCCAAACCCTAGCGAACCAGGCTCTGATACCAGTTGTTGTGAAAAAACGAAATATGCAGAAACGAAAGAACTAACACACAGATTTACTTGGTTCGGCAAAATGGCATACTTCCACGGAGTTGCAGAGATTTCACTAAAAACCAACGAATCGTCTCAGAGAGAATTACAAGCGAAATCAGAACGCTGAACATAACATGCTACGAACCCTAAGAACTCTATAAATAGACGACCTATCAAACCGGGCCGGACCCAAGCCCAAACGGGTCAAAAACGGGTCAAAACATGAACCGGGTCAATTCATAAAACGGGTCGCCCATGAACCAGGGCTCCACCCCAACACTAAGATATTAACTTTGTCGTGTCTTCAGAAAATTAAATTGCACTCTGGATCTGTAAATGACGACAAATTAACCTGACAATCATAAACCCAATCAGGTGGCAATTGGACGCTGATCTGACTTGTCGACAATCATTAGATAATTAGAGTCCTCCTCTAGAATGTCTTTTCTCAGGTTGACAGGAGTGCATAACAAGGTCTACAAGTCAGTTCATAACTTAAGACAGATCTAACGTTTTGTGTATTTGCTATCGGTTGCTTATTTGTTTGATGTTTCAACTTACAGAGGGGAATGAAAGCTGAAGAACGGAGATCTAACTACGGATGTGATATAACTTATACCAATAATTCGGTGAGTTATATCTGATACCTTAGCCCTGTTTGATGTTATATGAGTAGCTTGGAAGTGTTGCTGGTGATGCATTGTTGTTGTTAAATGACTAGTTCTTCCTGTTGTCTTGGTTCATCAGGAACTTGGTTTTGATTATCTCCGAGATAATCTTGCTGAAAGTGGCGAACAACTTGTGATGAGATGGTAAATGTCTAAGTTTATTTGGTTTGTTCTTAGTGTTGTATAATTTCTTCACACTGCTTGTGTAATTTGTCTGCCCGAATCGTTTGAACTACTAGTTGGCTTTTTGTCAAAAACAGGCCCAAGCCTTTTCATTTTGCTATAGTTGACGAAGTTGATTCTGTTCTCATCGACGAAGGGAGAAATCCTCTATTGATAAGTGGTGAGGTAATTTTCCATTGTTTGCAATAACATTTTTAACTTGAAGAGTAATGACCTAGTCTTGCGATTTCCCTTATACCTTTATTTATGAGACTCTATTGTGTACTTCTCGACAATGTAACAGGCAAGTGAAGATGCTGCACGCTATCCAGTGGCTGCTAAAGTTGCTGAGCTGCTTTCACGAGATGTGGTGGGTGCAATGGTCTTCGTTTTATTCAGTTTAATACTTAAACTGTTCATCTTTTCGATGTTTCACTAATGTGTATATATTTACTTTCGTCTTCTTTAAATTTCTCCAATTTGACTAATCTATGTAAGTTTTGGTTATGTTATTAAGCATTACACTGTGGAGCTCAAGGATAACTCTGTGGAGTTGACCGAAGAAGGGATTGCGCTGGCTGAGATGGCTTTGGAAACAACTGATCTATGGGATGAAAATGATCCTTGGGCTAGGTGAATACAGGTTTAGTTGCATTTGTTCCAATTATCATAATTTGTGGTCAAAGAGTCTCATAAACTGATTTACATTCTGATGCATATCAAGTCTGGAGTTAATATATGATTTTAGTTAGGATTTAAAAGTTTGTTTATTATCAGCATTTGGACTCGTTCTAGAAATCTTACTAGGTGTAGGAATCTTTTATGTTTTCATCTATAAATAGGCAGGGTACTAACATTTTTTCAGCTTTGATACTGAATAAATTAATATTTCCTTCTATAAACTGTATTTTATGTGCATTCGGGTAGCTGTATGTTTCCCGTACTGGCTATACACCACTCAGGTGATCTCAATATCTGAAAAACATCAACAACATCCAATAATCAAAATCTGAAAAATGTTGGTATATTTGTAGCTGTAAAAATGAAAGATTCCCACTCCTAGAAAGAGTCCTAGAAAGAGTCCTCGCATTGATAATAAATGAACTGAACATTAAAATCTTATTTTAAATAAGATAACAAGATCTATATAACAATGGGCTATGGGGAATAAGCTATCCCCAAAATATGACAAGTGGAATAGCGTATCCTCACCATATCCTAGAAACCAAACACTTTATAAAAAAAATTTAAAAAATTCTAAAACATTTTGAATCTTCTTCTTTGGGACCGTGCCCTCCGGCACGGGTTATGCACTAGTAAATAATATCCTAGATAACTTAGCATAACACAAGTCTTTATCTGCTTCACTTTCATACTTCAGTCGCTTTTCAAATTTGTATCCTTCCCTTTACTTGGGAATGTAGCCATCACTTCAATTTCACCCTGATCATTTCTTCTGTTTCAATCTTAGAGAGTCTCAATCTACTCTTATTTTTGTTTGATTAACTTTGAGCTTGAACTCTTTGACAGTGAACTTATGTACCTTATTCTGTACCCGTTTCTTTTTCCTTGTATTTTAACTTGTGTGAATTGAAATGTGGCAGATTTGTTCTGAACTCTTTGAAGGCTAAAGAATTCTATCGGCGTGACGTCCAATATATTGTCAGGAATGGAAAGGCACTCATTGTCAATGAGGTACAAGGCTCTTTTGTTGTTACCAATGCTTGTTATACAAATAGTAAAAATAATAGTCATAACAGTAATAACTATTATTAATATTATTTGTGAACACATCTAGTTTGACTGCTTAGGAATAGCGACTCTTTGAGAGAAAAAAATTCGTTTTGTTAACAAATTTGATTCGAGAAGGGTTCAATAATACCTGAGGATATAGGTAAAAAGAGCTGGGCGCGATATCACCGAGTCATAAGATGGACTGACAAGTTAATTTCATTTTGTCTCTTATGTCATTCTGATTGAATCATAAGATCATACTTATCCAGAGCCTGCTGTTATGGAGATCTATAAGTTATATATTTGGTTCTTAACTACCAATGTAATTTCTGTCTTTCTCCATCTCATGAGAGAAAGCCGTCCCAAGCCTGGTGTTATGAATACCCACACCTCATATTTTTCGATACCTAACTTCTGATGTAATCTCTTTCTCCATGTGGTGAGTGAAAGCGCTGCAGTGCACAGGGATTATATATCATGTTAGCGAAGTCCAATAATGAGGCTAACACTTGCTGTCTTTGTCTGTACAATTATATAAGAAGAGGAATTTTAGTAACATCACATTTGGATTATTAATTACCGGAACAGGTAAGAAAGTACTATGTAGACATGAGACCAAATACCCGGGCTAACAAATGGGTTTTTTCATTTACGATACATCAAATATTAACTTTAATTATACAGACCCACATTTCCTTCCGAAGTTTGAGACAAACCAAATCTGAAGCATCATTTTGTTCAAGTACTAGTCTTTCGTCAAACTGTACAGCTGCCAGCCAACATAGTAAGGGCCTCTCCATCAGATGGTGGAGGAATGATAGAAGCCAATGAAGTGGCTGGTGAACGTCTTGAAGGCAGTAAATGATCAAAATAAACTATGACTGGCAAATGATGACGGATACATGGACTCTTCTGAACAGTAAGTCAGTAGTTGAGGGATTGTCTGAAGACAACAAAATCGGGTTTAACTCTGCGTGGTTACTTAACCTCAACAGTTGGAATAGAAATATATATATATATATATATATATATATCTATATATATAGATATATATATATATATATAGATATATATATATATCTATATATATATATATATATCTATATATATATATATATATCTGGTTGTCATAAGTTAGAAACTATTTAGGTGGGAGAGTTTATGACATCAAAATAAGTCACACAGTTAACATATGAATAGTATGAATAGTAAGCTTCTTATTGGTTGATCCTAAAGGAGGATCAACAAGACACGACTTAGCTAAATAAAATCTAAAGGAGGAATGAGTCTAGACGGGCGCAACTGGAGAAGCTTGATCCTCGTAGACGACCCCGGTTGAACTGGTAAACAAAGGCTTGTTGTTGTTTTAGCAATGGGTTAGCAATGAATTCTCACTTTGTCGCATTGAGGACGAAGTTGGTTGACTGAACAATCAATCAGAAAATACAACCTAAAGAAATGCAGGAGTGCGTGGGAAGTTGATTGAGTGGAGTCTTACTGAAAAGAACAATAACTGAGAACAAATTTTACATAACCCATCCCCATTCCTCAGATCAAGAAATGATACACCAACCCACTCAGGAAGCATCACCAGCCACTATGATCCCCTCTTCACCTCTGTTGAACCGAATTTCAACATTGTTGGTCGCAAATAACTACTTCCATTCACTGAATTTTCAGGATTTTACACCCAACAACCAAATCAACATGCCCCCTATCGAACACCATTGTCCACCATATTTGATTCATGCCGGCGACCATCTTGAGAAGGGAAGATGCCTGAAACAGTGCTGTGTCACATTGTTGGTCGAAGAGAGCGAGAGAAGTGATCTCCCTGTCTTGGTAATTAATTTGTGATCTGGGAGTATATGCGTCATTGCTGTGGCCCAGGTCTGGAAAATCTCCAAATTTGGAGATTCTACAATTGGCAAATTACAAGCTGAATTTCAATAATCCAAACTCAACAAATACAAACCAAAGAAGATTGAGATTAAAACTAAGATCTTCAGTTAGATAGATTAAAATCGCCCCACCCAAACAGGCACCAATGATGTACTTAGTATTAAGTACAACGTCATTACAAAATCAAAAATAAAAAGAAAAAAAAAACAAAAACTGGATAAACACCACCTATGTATATTTTAATAAATAAAATCAACCGCTGCACCGACTCCTATTTTTCTCCTATTTTGTAGTAGCGTGCAAGGTTAACTACTGAAAAAGCTAACCCACCACTAGCACATGGTGGAGAACAGCTCGCCTGAAACAGCGGAGAGAGTTGTGGCTCCCACGGGCCGAGGCCGTGCTCGCCTCACCCGGAACTGCCCATTTCAGGGCTTGTTTAGCACCCTCTCCCCTGTGCCCTCCTTGTTGGAGTTGCTAATCTGGCGACGGCGGCGGCGAACACCAATTCTTGGAGTTGGCCTAGGAGTTTTCTGGATCTCCCGCTAGATAAGCATACCAAATTGATTTTCAAATCTGACTGCATACACAAGAAAAATGTAAGAAACACTCCATGAGATGTCATCATGTAAAACTAATTGACAAGCAACTAATCAGCCATGTAGGTGACAGATGTAGAAACCTTATTTTTCGGACGAGACAAGAAGATCCAAAAGTCAGAGTGCTGGACAGAAATGATTCATGATACTATTTAAATTTGTCAAACTAGAGAGCTTGATCCACTGGTTAGATGCACCACTCTACGCAGGCAATGTAAATTTGTATTTGTTCTGATTTTCAGTCCCCAAAACATTCTGTTTAAGTGATTTTGTAGGGGGTCTCATTTCCCAAGTTCTAGAAGGTCCGGTGAAAAGGCTTCATGTGTGATAATTATTCAATTAATGCTCGTGGTTAGCATTTGCAATATGTTTATCAGTGCTTTCAGTTACCAAAAATTGGTTCTTATGGGAGAATCATCGAACTTGTTCATTCTTGTTACTAGTGCACTGCTTAACCTACTTATAATCATGTCGACATTATGATTATGTTTTCAAGGCTATATGAAATAACAAAACAACTAGTGATAATTTGAATGGGTGTATAGTTGACAGGGAGAGTTGAAGAAAAGAGGAGATGGTCTGAGGGGATACATCAAGCTGTAGAGGCTAAAGAAGGTCTCAAAATCCAGGTATATGCTGATGCTACTTCATTTTTGTCCGCTTATCTCTAGTGCTTTTTTAATTAACTCATGTTCTCTGTCCATCTTTAGGCTGATTCAGTTGTTGTTGCTCAAATCACATATCAATCACTATTTAAACTTTATCCCAAGCTGTCAGGGATGACTGGGACTGCAAAAACTGAAGTATGGGTTTATTCTACGTTGGTGCTTGTATAATCAAATAATTTTATTGCCTTAAATCTTTTCGAGGAACATTTCTCTTGCATAATCATGTACATTTTTACAGGAGAAAGAGTTCTTGAAAATGTTCCAGACACCAGTTATTGAAGTACCGACCAATCTTCCTAATATCCGCAAGGATTTACCTATCCAAGCTTTTGCGGTAGGGTAGCAGAGTGACCATTTCTCTGTCATGCTATAGACTCATTGAGAATTATTATTTTTTCTTTTGACCTCACATGTCTGTGGTTTTTGTACTGACATAGACAGCACATGGTAAATGGGAACATGCTCGTGCCGAAGTTGAGAGCATGTTTAGGCAAGGGCGCCCTGTTTTGGTGGGTACTACTAGGTAATTATGTGCCCTCACTCCTTACAAATTCAGGATAGACTGCTTTATGGCCTTTTTCTGAGTTTGGTAATTAGTTTATTCAGCTTCCCTGTAGAGAAATAAATCACAATCTCACATGTCGATATCGTATTTGCAATGTTATATTTCTTCAATTGTGTGTATTTGGGGCTGTAACCAAGACTTTCTGAAGCTAATTTGCTAGCCAAAAAATTGTGGGTTGACCCTATTTCCCTTCGCAAACGGTAACTTCGAAACGTTACTCGTAACGAACCTGAGGTTCAGTCTTTAAAGCGACGTTTGAGCTCTCAATTAATTATTCCTGAATTAGGGCATTTCCTCCTTTCTGGTTGTATAGCATATTCTGATGGTTTGTGGTTATGAATGTGATTTTTTTGATTCCGGTATTTTTCCATCTCATCTAAGACTCACATGACTGCCCTAACAGGGAAATCAAATGGGGATTTGAGGCCTGGACCTCAGGTACGTTGAGTATAAAAAGTTAACCTGGGGTTGAGAAAGTGAAATGAGGCCAAACCACATGTTGGTAAACTGTTGCATTTTGATCCCTAGGTAGTGAAAGTGAAATGGAGCTAAACTATAGGTTTCTACAATGTTGTGGCACTGCTAATCATTAGTACCTCTATTTTCGTTTGAAATGTAGAACATAGATTTAGCACAAAGTTGTGGCGCTGCTAACTATCAATCATCCCAGATCAAAATAAATGTTTTTGTCTTCATGTCAAAAGCATCAGGTTGCTAGTTATAAGATTTCGTACAGTTTTTTGCATTTAATCTCAGCATATTGTGGAATATATTTGCTTTAGTCTCTTGCTACAGCTTATTCAGTTACTATAATTCCTGTTATTGGCTCATTCAAAGATGTATTTCATCCTTTTTATGTAATTCGTAATCTTAATAATAAACCAAAAACATATGTTGTGGGGCAGCTTAATAAAGCATGAGTCGGGATCACAGTGTGTTTTGTTTAGGGAGTCTTCTGGTTAGGGGAAACAGCAATGTGTCAGAGCTTTGTGTTACAGATGGTTCTCTGGTACCAAAGAAGCCAGGTAGAGAAGAAGTTATTATTGGGAATTTGATTGGAGGCAAAACATATATTAATCATTAAAATCGTGGATATCGTAGATAGTTTTACTGTTTTAGTACTATGATCGGTTGACCCTTTGAACAGTGCGGCAATAGAGAGAACTTCAGAAAACCCTATCAAGATCTCCCTAGTGATAGCTAAACGATAGGTTGCACACACTTCTGATAATTTTTGACGGGTCTCGATATTTTCATTCTTCAATTCAGAGAATACATGCATGTCTAATGCTGACTCTTGCAAAAAAGCAAAAAGACTTTTGACTCAATTTCAAGCATAATAAGAATTACGAAAAAGCCATACTTGACTATCAAGATAATGGATGGATGAAAAGGGACAGTTGCGACCATTTCCAGAATCTAAGTAAATATTATAATTTTGTTAACGAAGAATGTTATTTTTTGTAAATATCCTATAATACCAACAAACTTCATTATTTCTAAATACATTAAAGCAGTATTTGAAAGAACCCTGTGCTTGGAAACCTAATTTTCCTGCAAATTTTTCAATGCTTTATCTGTATCACTCCACATTATTGCTATCTTGTTTTTTCTTACAACTTTTGTGAACTTGGGAATTTTGTGATTTGTTAACATATTTCTTGTTTTCCTCATACAGTGTCGAGAATTCTGAGCATTTGTCTGCTCTTCTGAAAGAAAGAAATATTCCTCACAACATTCTCAATGCACGACCCAAGGTTAGAATTATGAGCATGCCAGAAATGTTTACTGGATGCTCGGTTTTTTTGGAGTGGCTTCATGATGGTATATTGTGCAGTTGCTGAATTTCTTGACGATTACTGTCCTGTTAAACTTGTCTGCAGTATGCTGCCAGGGAGGCTGAGTTCGTTGCCCAAGCAGGGCGTAAATTTGCAATCACTATTTCCACAAATATGGCTGGCAGGGGCACTGATATAATCCTTGGTGGAAACCCCAAGGTTGGTGCATACTGATTTATCTTAATTTGATGGTTCTTCTTGATGGAGCGAATGGTTTCTAGTTTTGAATGGACAAAATTTGTGTTTAATTTCTTCCTTCGGTAGTCTTATCTATAAATGTAGATTTATTCCCTCATAGTCTTATTTCTCTACTTCTGAAATGTTTGGCCAACAGTGGATGTTAATTGTTTATGCCTGGCTTGTTTTTCTTTGTTAAGATGCTCTCGGTGGAAATCGTTGAGGATAGCTTGCTCTCGTTTATGACACATGAAACTCCTGATGTTGAAGTTGACGATGAGCCACTTCCACAAAAGGTAACCAACCACCTTTGGTTACTATGTGCTTCCAAAGATGTTTAAGTTGCCTTATATTCTGTGTAGGTATTGTCAAAGATAAAGGTCGGACCATCATCATTGGCTCTGCTAGCGAAGGCGGCTTTAATGGGTCAGTATTTTCAGTATTGAAGACTTTCTTCATGATCTTATTTTCTGCCACCACCATTGATTTATATCCACTTTCATGTATATGTGCAGTAAGATTTTTTCTCTTCCTCTGTGTTTATTTATCAATATATTTATCTCTTAATGAGAATAGTCTGAATCATGTAGTCAAATATGTATGCAAAAGTGAGGGTAAAAGGTGGACATATCAAGAAGCAAAATCTATTCTTTCAGAGTCTGTCGAGATGGGTCAGTCATCAGAGCTGGGCGAACTTGAGAAGCTTGTTGGTGAAGAGTCTGAGATGTACCCTCTTGGCCCGACAATAGCTCTGGCTTATCTCTCAGTTCTGAAGGATTGCGAAATTCATTGTCTCAATGAAGGTTTGGATGTGAAAAGGCTTGGTGGCCTTCATGTGATTGGAACATCACTACACGAGTCCCGGAGAATTGATAATCAGGTGAGGAGTACTATTTTGATCGATATATGTAAGGCTACCTTTACATGTATTTAAATATTCTTCCTAGAGGTGAAACTCCTGATTTTTCGTTGAGCAAGCGTTATGTTTGACTAAAACCTTCAATCAGGTAATACAACTCAAGCATTATACTATTTAAATTCTTTTAACTCCAATTTTGATGGGCAGTCTCTGCCATGACTTAATGCTCCATTTCTGATTACCCAAGTGGGATTGTTGATACAATAACTTGCTTTTCCGGTCGAATGAAAATTCTTAAGCCCAACCTGCTTTTACTAACCAATAAATGTCCTCATATATCTCACTTGAGTTCATCTTTATTGATTTAAAGGGTCATCACTATTTGGGTACGCTACATGTAAGACTTATGATTTCGTGTAATTCAAAGTAAATCTCGTACTTAGATCTGGAAGGAAACTGACAGGTTCCACAATGTGAAGGCAATACCATTATTACCCTTTAAATATGATTCTACGCTGTTTCTTGGGCTTGTCTGTTTGATGCCTTGCCATAGAAATAGCAATTAAATAGGACTGCTTGATGCTTGTAGCTATCTGATTTATGTCTTTCTTTAAAGCTGTTAGCATTTTAGCCCACATTTCTAACTTATGGTTGTCTTTCTCAAAGCTCCGTGGCAGAGCAGGCAGGCAAGGGGATCCAGGCTCAACACGTTTTATGGTGAGGTATGAAATGATTCTTGGTTTGTCTGAATTTGACACTTACTCGACTTTTGTCAATCATTTATTAGGCTGCAACATATAGACTCTTATGCCAAACAAGTATAAAAAAGAAAAGTAGCAAAGAGATATCTGAAAAGATTGGCGCTAAAAAATATGAACTCCCTGTCCGCTATTATTCTAAATATGTGGTCAAATCATGACACCATAATTGCAAAATTTAAATCCTTGGATTTCACTCAGAAATTGCCACAATATAATTGGATAAGTTTAAGAACCTTCTTGCCTGTTACTAGATGTACGATCTCCAGTCATCAAGCTGGACAGAAAATCACCAGTACCAGTGAGGTAATACCGCTGAGTTCGGACGCATGGACATTCCAAAATAGGGGCCATATCCGTGTCGTACACCTGGGACACTCAGACACTTGTACGACACTCCAAAATACGTGTCAGACACTATGGTTGGCTTGTCCGGGTATTTTAGAGAATTTTGTTAGACTGGACACTTGGGGGGACACTTGATGAGAGACGGAAGTCGCCCCTTTGTGTTTTAATGGAGTTTCACACTGGTTATTTTATGAAGTATTTCAACTTTAAATGTAATGGGCTAAAATATAATTAAGCTAAAGGACACGTGATATATATGTTTAATTGAGGGATCAATAGATGAAAGGTTGCGCTTGTGAATGAAAAGCGCGAGGTCTTGAGTTCTCACATGCTACAACTTCTAGGGTTTCCGAGACACAACTCGTCAAACTTGAACACATGCAAGCTACTCTTTCTCTTCTCATTCTTGTACTTAATCTAGGCTTTTCCGTGATATTTAAAGGTATAAATGCTAAAGAAGTTGGAACCTATATTTTGTCATCTATCAGTATGCAAGTTCAAAAATATATAAAAAGATAATAACAATAACAATGTCGACATATCCATGCTGTGTCCTATCCTCATTTATTAGAAAACGTTGTATCTCGTGTCCGTTCCCGTATCGTATCCGACACCAGTGTCCGTATCCGTGCTTCTTAGCCGCTGAGGAAAGGGTTCCGAGGAACTAATATTTGACTATTCAAAAAGTATCTCTTAGGCCCCGTTTGAATCTTGGAAAATGGGAGGGGAAGGAAAAGGAAAAGAAAATGAAAACAAATTAGGGAACATTCATTTTGTTTTCCTTTGTTTGGTAATTAAAGGATAACTGAAAAAATATTAGATTGATTATAGCGGTTCGTCGACGAATGAAAGGGTTTTAGCTAGCTTATTATTCCTTCATCTCACCAACTCAAGCATAGTTCATTCCATCAATCAAGTATGGTATTCACCTTTCTACAACCCCATCAGGTAAGGCATAATATCTTCAAAGAGATACCAATTAAGGAACTTCTCTTTCTTCTTCTCAGTCCCTAGTTTGGGGAACGGCTCGACTATCAAGAGAGGGGCAAGAAAGGCGTAAATTTATTCAAAATGATAGGATAATTATACTCCCTCCATCGCAAATTTATTGTCTGGGTGGACTTTTCACAAAATATAAAAAGGTGCTTTTGACTTGATACATTTACCGAATTGTCTTTGTCTCATATGTTTTTTTTTTTTTTTTTCATTGAAAAGTGAAAAGGTAAGAGTGAATTGGTGTATGTAAGGAAGTGAAGTCAAATTTAGATAACTTTTTTAAAGTATGACAAGAATTTTGGGGTTTCCGTTTTAGGGAACTTACCCACACGGGCAGCCACCCATCACCATCACCATTACAAGAAGAAAAGAGTAGGTATTCAACTCCAGATTCATACCCGCCGACCATTTCATAGTCGCGTGGGACGGTGAGAGGGAGGGAAACACATGATTTCTTTTAAATAAAAGTAGTACATCATCTATCATGCATGTTATTGAGTTTAAAAGTTATAGTATCCTAAGTGAGTCAGATTGGTTTCACGGATCGCTAAACCTGTGATCCATACCCAATGAGTTTGTAAACTGATTGGAGATGCTCTACTAGGGTCGGATCATGCTGCATACCTATGGGATCAGATCTAATTGCCATATGTAGTCCGTCGGTTATAAAAAGGAGGGGGGGGGGAGTCAAACACCTGATATTTTAAATAAAAGCAAATCGTCTATCATGCATGTTATTGAGTTTAAAAGTTATAGTATCCTAAGTGGGTCAGATCGGTTTCACGGATTAGTAAACCTGTGATCCATACCCAATGAATTTGTAAACCGATTGGATATGCTCCATTAGGGTCGGATCATGCTGCATACCCTATGGGATCAGATCTAATTGCCATATGTAGTCTGTGGGTTACAAAAAGGCAGAGGGTCGGCTGGTGCAGAGAAAGTGAGTAGAAGTGAAGAGTTAGTTGATTCTTAGTGGGGATAAATTAGTAATTGAACAACAGTTAGCAATCCACTAAGGGCTCATACTACATGGGAGTGATAGTTTATGGTTGTTTTTTACCAACAACCATGTGAAAGTTTAAGGAGGTATATATTTTTGCAAGTTAAACAAATGAGATATATTGGATCCAAATCTGTAAAGCAGGTGGCCCAATTATTTTGTACTCTCTACGCATAGTGTTGTTAAATGATGATTTTGCACATAGGATTCCCTGAACAGAGATTACATCATCATTTTTTTCTGCTTACTAATTGATTCCTGCATTAATCCTCATTAATTAGTTGTCTATTATATCTGATTGTTTAACTGATTGAATTCCAGCTTGCAAGACGAGATGTTTCAGAAGTTCAATTTTGACACTGAATGGGCTGTTAGACTTATATCTAAGATCACTAATGGTGAAGATTTACCTATTGAGGGCGGTACAATTGTCAAGCAGGTAATGTCCTTCACCTTATACTTACCACATAATTTGATACTTTAAGTCTTTGAGGTCTGTAAATGATTGTCCTAAACTCTCGAATTTTGATAAAAACAGCTTCTGTCTCTGCAAATTAACGCCGAGAAATACTTTTTTGGAATAAGAAAGAGCCTGGTAGAGTTTGATGAAGTGTTGGAGGTATGTAGTTGAAAATACATAATTGCTTTTACACTTCTGTAGTTACTCAAATTGTTTGATCCTGATTCGTTTGTTCTAGCTAATTCAAGAAACATCAAGATGAAAGCAAAATTGCAGGGTCGTAGACAGACAACTATATATCCTCCAAAACAGGACATACTCTGATAAGATATATAAATGCAAATGATGATATAGGACTTCCCTGATAGAAGAAAGTAGACGCACACATTAAACAGGACTTCTAGGCCTTGTTTTCTTCCAGGACCAAAATTTTAAGGATTGCCAAACCCGCAGAATGGAAGGCAGGAATGGAAATGGATCACTACTGGTTTGATTGATTGCGTCGCCTACCACGCTTGCTAATCACTGAGTTAGAAGAAGGATTGGATGTTGAATCTTCAATACTACCTTCATCATGGTATTGGATATAATGCTTTAGAGCTGGGATTCCCTATTCACCCATATCTGAATTTCTGTCAAAAGTATCGTAATAGAGTCTCTCCAGTCCTTCAAGCCAACATAACCCAAGTATTGGATATAATGCTTTTGCATGTTAAACTTCGAGAATTGACCACTCTGATGGTGACATATCTGGTGAACTCAGTGAATAGGATGCAATATGCTCCAGCTGTCCGTTCTAAATAATGACAATCAGTTTTTCTCAATTCCTCAGCGCTTGAACTCTTAGTTTAACAAATGTCAAAGAATAATGCCGAGTGCAGCTTCGATTCCCAAGAATGTTAATGGTTGTATACTTTGATGATGCCTGCTCTTTGAATAGTTTCTATGTACCCTCTTAGATGGTGCTGACAATTTTCTCCCTTGAGGTTAAAGGAACCAACCACAGGCTATGGTTTTTCCATTATCCGAAGTGCGAGGAGCCAGGCGAGAAAAGATGAAACCTCACCAGTGAAAGTTCTTGTTCTTACCAATGTGATAGAAATGCAAGTCAACTCAATTCCCAAAATTCTTTGATCCTTTTATCTCAGAAGTAGTTACAGTTTAGCGGTGTAGTTAGAGTTTTCCACTTATCCAGTATGGCTATATAAAAACCAAGCACCAACACTACAAAAAATAAATAAATAAATTGAGTATCCTGTCAAACTTTGAGAAACAACCATTAACGACAGAGATGCGTCTGATGTTTCTAACCACAGCAATCAGGAGCTGGATCTCAGCTGGGATCCATCCGTCGTGGTGTTTAAGGACCACTTTGGTGTCATGGAATCTGACTTTTCCTCAGAATCCTATCAGCAAGATAGCCAAACACACCTTGCTCAAACCTAAATTTTAAACATATCCATAATTTTGATGCATTCACAATAAACCAAAGAGACCCTACAAGATTTAATCAAATAAATGGGAATGCTAATGGGAAACAAAGTGCTGAAGTTCAGAGGCTCTACTGAAAACTGAGGTTCATATTCTTGAAGGACCGATAACACTGTCATATCGAACAGCACGAGGATGCTGTCAGGACTCAGATAAAGCCGTGAACAACGGCATCTTATCCAGCAAGGCCAGGTTTGCCGGCATAATCTCCAGCTGTAACCTTTGGACAAGAAAAAAGAAGCTCTAACTGGGTGAAGCACGGAAAAGATCTCAAAGTCTACACAAAATTCAACCCCAAACAAAGAATATTGGAATCTAAGAGAGTGAGCGTGGTTGTGATTTTCTGCCACAATTGTTTGATGCGAGAGAAATAAAAACCTCGAGCTAAGTGACGCATACCAAAATGTAATATCTGATGCAGTATGCTAAAAGGGGTATGTACATTGTTACGCTTGTCACTAAAACGTGTGATTTGAGTGCTACATCAGGCATGCGTCTATCTGGCATCAACTTATGTACAAGAAGGTCATGTGTTCATTTAGTGCTCCTTCGGTTGTTATAACTGATCATGCACGCGGGTTGGTAATGGAAGGTTTATTTTTCACCGAAGATTTGAACTCTTACCTTTGGAATATCTTTATTTAATTTTGTTAGTTACTATCAGAATTGTGATTAGGAAACAGTATCTATAATCAAATAGAGCATTCCAATTCATTAAAGGAAAAATCGTTGCTTTCCAAGTTTCCTGCCTTCAGTATTTCTCAGTCAAAATTGTCGTACCCTCAGAAATAGTTTTAGTTTGCTCTCAACTTCTCATTATCCGCCACTCCGCAGAAATTACATTTCACTAAACTACCATTTCGACTTCGAAAAAGTTAAAGAACAGATATGATCATTCATGTTAAGGCTGTGTCTCTAGACAATCAATACAGATAATTGAACTAATAACTACCTGATTTATTGTGCAGTCAGATTCACTTATATTTGTGGATGACCATAGCCCGAGTCTACTTCTATTTTTGTACTGTTTCAAAATACTTTTATTATGTGTGTTAGCTTAATGCAAATGTGTTTCTGTCCCTGAACAATGTTTACCTTTAGCATTAATCCCTGCATAATATAGTTTCATGCACAAGTTTTGTATCCTTGTAAATTTCATAGTCACAAGCGGTAATACTTCTAGAGATGTTAATATCAAACTTTAATGACTTTTCGACGAGGAAATTAGTTTGAGTTCTTTTCGTATGATTATATGCTCCCCATGTTCCTAAAGGCATCTCTTTCTTCTGTCTCCAAACAGATTCTCATCCCAGTTCAAAAGAAAGCAGTAAATAAGTTGAAGTGTCTCATATTTATTAGTCTACAAACATGCTCACTCTTGTCATTCACCGGTTACTCTTACTCATATAAGCTAGCTTAGAGGACAGCTGTTTCTAGTTTACATTGGATAAACTATACCTAATTCACTCATTGCATCATGCTTACTCTTATGCTAATGATTTATTTGACCTCGATGGTATCCTTGGTTGAGAATGAGTGCTAGAAAGTATTTCATGAGAAGAGGGAGTAGTGAATTTGGGAATGGAAGTTCATTGATTGAAGAGTAACTGGAATCTGAGAATGGCAACAGTTCATTAATGAAATAGTTGATAAAGAATGTTGAGGAGCAACAGCTAGGGAGGAGTAGCAGTAAACTAACTTGATATCCGGAACTACACACAGAACTGTAAAAATGAATAGTAATATGTGAATCCTATTAGTAAATGATAGTTTTCGTTGAGGAATGGAAGCTTAAAGTAGAGTCAGGGATGCATAAGGGATAGTGTCCTAAGTAGCAAGGTGGATGGAGGTGCCGAGAGTATCCAAGAATGCAGTTAAGGTACTTGAGTTTTTAGGAAATAGTTGGCCTTTAAAGTTACCAGAGTAGTCGGTGAAAATCTGCATTTAGGAGAGTGATAAAGTTGAAGGTGTAGTAGCGGTGATTTAGAGGTTATCATTCTACTCTTGCTCGACATGCTCAACCCTGTTGGAAATTTCCAATGCAACAATTATTTCGAGATAACAATCAGCTGTGTACCGGAGGTTTATAAATTGGCTGTCACCATTGCATAATGGTCTTTGCGACCCGACTATTTGCAGTTTCCTGAAGTATTTCATATAGTTTTCTTGAAGAATAAAGGTGCCTATTGCCACCTAGGAAGCACGTGTGTGACGCGGATCCAATGCGTACTCTAGCAAGTGCACTAAGTAGTATCGGTAAATTCTGGGTATTATCGTTCCCACGAGGACAAGACGTTATCTTTCGGTTAGAAATTGAGTCTAAGAGCTGTGATGAAAGTACGAGTAATGGTTCGGAGATGAAACTAGGCGATCTATGGATCCCTAGGGCCTTTACACTCTTCCGGAATTATTATGGAACAAGTTATTTTATACTCTAGTTATGCCGTGTAATAGCCCTCACAATTACCTCTCGGTCTCTCACAAGTTTACACAACGACCGGTAAAGGGTCCTCTCGGTCCACCGTTACATACAGCTACGTTCTAACCGTGCACGATTTTACGGCACCGGTTCCTCTTGGTCCACCGTTGCCCAACGAATCGTTCTAACGGTCGAATCTACACTCAATAACTACTCCTACTCACTTCATAATGTGAATCGAAAATTCACTAGCAGCGCGATAATACTCCAAACACTGTTGGAGCCTAGATTTCTAATGGGAAAACTAGGAAAAAGCCTGTAGAAAAAGAAACCAGAGTATATAACTCTTAACTGAAATTTTATTCTCCAATAATCTGCCTCTTACTTCTTCATACATCCATATAAATAGGGAGTACAAAATAGCATTTACTGACTACATGTACTAGGCAGTCAACTCATAATTTCCTAGACAGTCAAACTCATTTACTCTTCTAAATCCCAACAAAAACTCTTAGGTTTCCTGGACTCTATAGAAACTTCCAGACTTTATCTCTTAATTGCATCAGATTCCCCTCGCTGGAAAGAACTCGTCCTCGAGGTTCATTGCTTCGACTCATCTTCTGCTTCCTCCAAATCAGATGGGGCATAATACGGATAGAGATCTGCAACATTGAATGTAGAATCAATGCCCAAATGAGATGGCAAATCAACCTCATAAGCATTCTGTCCAATTTTCTTGACAACACGGAATGGCCCGATCTTCTTTTTGCTCAGTTTTGAGTAAGTTCCAGCAGGATACCTCTCCTTCCGTAAATAAACCATCACCATGTCTCCTTCTTTGAAATCAAGAGCTCTTCTTCTCCGATCACCGTATTCTTTATATTTGGCATTTGACTCTTCAATCTTATTTCTGATTTCATCATGTAACTTTTTCATTTTCTCAGCCATGCTCTGCCCTCTTGCATTGATCTTGGCAACATGTGGAATTGGCGACAAATCATGAAAATGATTTGGTTGCCTCCCATAAACAACTTCAAAGGGACTCATTCCAGTAGTGCGATTTTTGGAGTAATTGTACGCAAATTCTGTTTGTGCGACAATCGCTTCCCATTGCTTGGGGTTATCTCCAACTAGACAACGTAACAAATTTCCCAAACTTCTATTTACCACTTCAGTTTGTCCATCACTTTGTGGATGATATGAGCTGCTATACTGCAGTTTAGTGCCAAGCTTTTTCCACAAAGTCCTCCAAAAGTGAGATAAGAATTTCGAATCTCTATCTGAGGTGATTGACTTTGGCACTCCATGTAAGCGCACAATTTCTCGAAAATAGAGATTAGCTATATGCGACGCATCCATGGTCTTTTTGCAGCAAATAAAATGCGCCATTTTCGAAAATCTGTCAACCACAACAAAAATACAGTCCATACCTCTTTGAGTTCTCGGCAGCCCCAAAATAAAGTCCATGCTCACGTCTTCCCAAGGTGCAGCCGGGACTGGTAATGGAGTGTATAGGCCTGCATTTTGAACTCTTCCTTTCGACTCTTGGCAAATCCGGCATCTTTTCACGAACTTTTGCACATCACTTCTCATTTTAGGCCAGAAGTACTTATGCTCCACCATTGCAAAGGTTTTGTCTTGTCCAAAATGTCCTCCTAACCCCCCACCATGCATATCTTGAATGATCTTTTGTCGCAATGAACAATATGGAACACACAATTGGTTGCCTTTGAAAAGGAATCCTTCATGAATTGAGAATGGGCCTTGTGAACCATGAGAACATTCTGCCAAAATAGAGCCAAAGAATGGGTCGGTAGGATTCAAATCCTTGAAGGAGTCAAAGCCAACAATTGTTGTAGCCATGGTGTTAAGTAATAATGTCTTCCTGCTTAGTGCATCAGCGACTTTGTTTTGAACTCCAGATTTGTGCCTTATGGTAAAGGTAAATAATTGGAGAAATGAGAACCATTTTGCGTGCCTTTGATTTACCTTCTTCTGGCTGTTCACGTACTTCAAAGCTTCGTGATCTGAAAATAGCACAAACTCCTTGGAAATTAAGTAATGTTGCCAATGCTTAAGCGCCCTGATTATTGCATAAAACTCCTTGTCATAAGTGCTGTAACGCTGCCTTGTATCATTGAGTTTCTCACTGTAGAAAGAAACTGGTCTTCCTTCTTGACTCAAAACAGCCCCAACTCCAACTCCCGAAGCATCACATTCAACTTCGAATACTTTATCGAAGTCTGGCACTGCCAAAATAGGAGCTGAAGATAATCTCTTCTTGATTTGTTCCATACTCTCTGCCGCATCTTTAGTCCACTCAAATTTGCCCTTCTTCATGCAATCAGTCACCGGAGCCATAATCGCACTGAAATTCTTTATAAAACGCCTATAAAATGTGGCCAGACCATGAAAACTGCGTACCTCCCCAATAGTCTTTGGTGTCGGCCAGCTTCTTATCGCTTCAACTTTGCTCTCGTCCACCTTTATTCCTTCTGCACTAATAACAAAACCCAGAAACAACACAGAATCGGTTAGGAAGTGACATTTCTTCAAGTTAACGAATAACTTTTCCTTATGCAAGACTTCCAACACTTCTCGAATGTGCTGTAAATGTGCCTCTTTGGATGGGCTGTATATTAGGATATCGTCGAAGTAGACCACGACGAACTTCCCAATAAATTGCTTCAGAACTTGATTCATCAAACGCATAAAAGTACTTGGTGACAAACCAAAGGGCATTACCATCCATTCATACAACCCTTCCTTAGTTTTGAACGCCGTCTTCCATTCATCACCTTCTCGAATTCTGATTTGATGGTAGCCACTTCTGAGATCAATTTTGGAAAAGACCTTTGCCCCATGTAGCATATCTAGCATGTCATCCAAGCAAGGTATGGGAAACCGATACTTCACTGTAATCTTGTTAATAGCTCTACTATCAACGCACATCCTCCACGTACCATCTTTCTTTGGGGTTAAGAGTGCAGGCACAGCACAAGGACTCATTGATTCTCTAATGAACCCCTTTTTCAGTAACTCCTCAACTTGCCTCTGTAATTCGTCATGCTCCCTTGGATTCATCCGATAGTGAGGTAAGCTTGGAAGACTAGCTCCCGGTATCAAATCAATATGATGTTGAATACTCCTTTTTGGTGGCAGCCCACTAGGCAATTCATCGGGAATCACAACCTTGAATTCCTCTAACAAGAGCTTTACTTCATCTGAATTAAGTTGATGCTCAACTCCAGAATCCTTCAATACAAGAGCATAGGAGACTTGATTGTCTTCAAGTTCCCGCTGGAATTCCTGAAATGACAAATAAACAGCCTTCTCCTCCTTGGATTTAAGAAAATCTTCATCTTTTATTGGAGCAAGTATAACTTTGTTACCTTGGTGACGGAATATGTAGAGATTCTTCTCGCCGAGATGAACCGTCTTCCTATCAAATTGCCAAGGACGACCCAGCAGCAAATGACAAGCTTCCATGTCTACGACATCACATAAAACTTTATCCTTATAGTTCTTACCAATAGAGAAAGGAACCCAGCATTGCTCTTTCACCTTTACTTCTCCTCCTTTCTTGAACCAAGCAATCTGATATGGTTCGGGATGTGGTTGAACTTCAAGTTTCAGCTTCTTCACCATCTCCTTGGATACAAGATTCTCGCAGCTACCACCATCAATAATGACATTACAAAGTCTTCCGTGAGATGAACATCTAGTTTTAAAGATGTTATTTCGCTGCCCATTATCGTCACTAACTTTCGGTGTCAACATGGCTCGCCTAACCACAAGACTAGGCAAATTTTGGTCCGCTTGTGTGACCTCATCCTCCGTAAAGCCGAATAACCCATCTTCAGAGTCGTCATCATTGTGCCATGATTCTTCATTTTCTTCATCACCTTGTTCCTCAACAAGTAAGTTTGAAGATAATTTGCGACACTCGGAGGATTTGTGACCTTCCTTGTTGCACTTGTAGCATATAATTCTATTAGCACCAAATTGAGATGATGTCCTGCCGTCTTTGGTGGCTGCTCCTCTTCCACGACCTTGGGCACGACCTTGAAACTTGGCGGTTGTTGAATCTTTTTCAGCAAAGTCCTTCCCTCGAACATCTCCTTGACTTGGACCTTTGGCAGGTTGATAAGGACGGCTTCCAGCAGATTGTTGGGATTCTACCTTCGTTGCCAATTGCACTGTATGGGCTAACGTCCAACAAGGTTGCAGCTCTACCAAATTTTTGATAGTTGGTCTCAACCCCATTAGGTAACGGTTGATAACCTGCACTTCCGATTCAGCTAGTTGCACCCGTGTTCTAAACTTATAAAACTCATTAGTATACTCTCGGACAGAACGATTTCCTTGGCGAAGGGATTGATATTGCTGAAATAAGAGCCCTTCATAATTTAGAGGAAGAAACTGTCCACGGATTAACCTCTGCATCTTTTGCCAAGTCTGAACTCGTCCCTTTCCAGATTGAACTCTCATCATTTGAGTTTGTTCCCACCACGAGGATGCATATCCCTTCAGCTTGATGGCCACCAACTTCACCTTCTTGTTTTCTGCAATATCAAGATATGCAAATATCCTTTCTACTGCATTAATCCAGTCCAAGATTTCTTCTGGCGACTCTTCTCCAGTGAAATCTGGAATCTCTACTTTAACTCGCGAATCATGATCGCGATCAAAGTTGTTATGTCGCCTCACTTGTCCAGCCGGTGGTAGAGCATCATCATCGTCATCCGATACATCTTCCACATTGGCTTGTTGCTGCTGATATCTTCCTACTACAGGGGGACCTCTGACATTTGCACGTTGGTAAACGCGTGCTGGCTGATCATTCTGTCTCCCAACGGTAGCACCTGGGGGCTGGAAAATTCCGGCTTGATCCAACCTTGTGATAAGTTGAGCAAGCTGCTGTTGCAAGTTCTCAATGTCTTCTTTCGTCGCCATATTTGCATTATTTCCATCTGTAGCCATTGATCCGCAGAATCACAGATCTCAAGTTTGGCTCTGATACCACTTAATGTGAATCGAAAATTCACTAGCAGCGCGATAATACTCCGAACACCGTTGGAGCCTAGATTTCTAATGGGAAAACTAGGAAAAAGCCTGTAGAAAAAGAAACCAGAGTATATAACTCTTAACTGAAATTTTATTCTCCAATAATCTGCCTTACTTCTTCATACATCCATATAAATAGGGAGTACAAAATAGCATTTACTGACTACATGTACTAGGCAGTCAACTCATAATTTCCTAGACAGTCAAACTCATTTACTCTTCTAAATCCCAACAAAAACTCTTAGGTTTCCTGGACTCTATAGAAACTTCCAGACTTTATCTCTTAATTGCATCACTTCACCTCTCGGTCCATGGTGATTCGGGAATGAAATCTTGTTCTTGTTCAAATCCGGGTTAAAGTTTCTCTCGCACACTCTCCAAGACAAGTAGTATTTCCGGTTAGCTAATCCGGTCAAACGTATAATGAAGCTTAAGAACAACATTAATTACTAGAACATTCAAATAACATGAAGTCTCAAACGATGTGAATTATCAAACTAGTCATAACCCTAGGTGCACCATAGAACCTAGTAAAATAGCTTAGCTACTCATGTTCAACGTAAAACAATACGTGGTTTTCATACGAGTACTGAAAGAGGAGAAGAGAAGAGATAGTCAAACGAACGAATCATTAAAGCCTTGGTGATTCTCGCTCTTGATCCTCACTCCCAAGCTGATCCAACTCGTCTCCCAACGCGAATGAATGTGTTCTGACCTCCCTAGCTCGTTGTATTCTTGATCCCAATGTCTCCAAGTCGTATAATTATAAAAATTACACTTTTGGCCAAAAAGTCAGCTTCAGAGTGCCCAGGCTGCTCATGCGAGCAGCCCCGGTGCTCGTACGAGTAGGCGTCTGCTCGTTTGATTACCCACTTCTGCTCGTGCGAGCAGTGTCTGGTCGTGTACTGGACAGAACCCCATTTTCTGCTCATGCGATCAAGATTTGTGAAATTTCTCTAACGTTCGTGCTCGTGCAACCACGACTCCTGTTCGTACGAGCAAGACTCAGGGCAGCTTCAATTCCTTCTCCTTTGCATTTTCTTCGAGCTTTCTCGTTTCCAAAGTTCGTCATGCATCCCGATCAACCACAATGCCTCCATTCCTGTTATGGACAACACAAACAATTACCAAGGATTATATTTGACAAATTAAATCAAAGTACCGCATGAAAACGCCCGGACTAACATTATAGAATAAAATGCTGGGATCAACCTCTTAACAACTCGAACACTCGCAAAATGGTAGGTAAACTTGCCAAGACTATAACTCCTAAGAGGAGTTATCACCGTTATTCTGGGAGGCCGCACACCAACACCCGGTGCTTCTTGGTACTTTATGTGTGCTTTGTGAATTATTTTAAAAGTTTTAGTCGAGAGGTTTTCTAAATTACAACCACATTGAGCCAAAAAAACGGTTCATCTTTTTTTACTTGTGTGCTTTGTGGGTTATTTTGGAAGTTTTAGTAGAGAGATCTTTTAAAAACACTACTACACTTTAACCAAAATAATGTCCATCGTTTATGACTTGTGAATATGTTATGTGTATAATCTGCTTTGTAAAAGGGTTAATATTTTTGTTTATATATAATTTGGACCATCATTGTTTCTGTTTTAATTCTTGCATGTAAACTGACATCTCACAAATCATTTAAATACATATATACATACACGTTAATTCACTGCACCCACCCTGCACCCCAAAATTTTGGGAAATTGCTGCACCCGCACCCGCACCCGCACCCGTCTTAGATTAGCACAACCATAGTACAAGATCACGTCAACACGATAATTATTGATATGCAAGCTACCATCACAATTCAAAATGGTTGACGCCCATGGGATGGTTGGATTTATACTGTTTACCTGGTCAGCCATGTTGAGGTTCTCCCAGATCAGTTGTGACATAGTAGTCAGTATTTAAGTGCAAGGGAGAACTCTGGAGGCAATATTTTGTTGGGTATCATATATGGGCGATTCTTGTACATTAGAGCGTTGAAGAATACATGAGTGATTTATATAGTATGATTTCTTGATTTGGCCCTCCTAACTCATAAGATCAACGTTTTGGGTAAGTGCTTGCCCCAAATCATACTATGATGTTCCCTTCTCGCATTGCTAATCTCCCTACACCATTGGGATTTACAAGGTCCAGGACTAAGTTTCCTGGAACACGGACCATTCCGGATCGTAGAACGCGAACTGGATCGCCGAATGCCATACCCTATGGAATTCGGTACGCCAAGGGTAGGCTTCTTTAATTACCTTTATAGGAGTTTTACCATTGTCCACAAATCATGAAGTATAAAACTGCTCAATATATACAATTTTCAAATGTCAGTACTTTAAAAATAGATTTAACTTAACATGTCTAAATTTTATTTTCCCTTCTACATAGATACTATAGGTGAAAATAGTGAACAAAACTGGGATCGCCAAATTAAGCGATCTTGATTGCTGGTGTTCCACGTTTAGGAACGCGCGATCCATTTCGCAGCGGCACGAGTGAATTCTGTTAACACTGACCAGGACCACTTAACCTAGCATTGGAAGTTGGTTTAGCAACAAGTCTAGTTCTATCCGGTGAAACCAGTCTATGGGTGCTGATAGGCTGTTGAGTTATCTCATACTGTTCGTGGACGGGGCCAGTTGTCAAAAGGGTGAGGGAGAGCGTTACCCCTTGAGCTAGCTTTGGTGTTGAGAGGACCAACTAAAGAGTCACCCATGCATTCTTACACGTAGCGATAACACCTCAAGTAGCCATGTTGGAACTCAGGTTTAACGATTTCCAACTTGATCAGCAAGCCCGTGTCGACTTTGTATTCATTCTCTCCCATTGTAATGCGTATTGGTTCATGCCTCTTGAATCGTCTACTCTGTAAATTGATATTTTAAATGTTTTCCCTCCGAGAAGTTGTCACTTTGATCGTTAGGAATCATAAACCTCTTTTAATTCCCTTCCTTTTTAGTTTCAAGTATCTTATTTTTGATTGTATGTCTAAATCTGTAATCGGAAGGATGGTTTTGGTGACTAGGTCCAGTAGAAAGAAGTTGGTTAGTCAAAAAGTAAATTGGTACTACCATATTTATACAGTCTATTTTCTCACCCTTTCTCCATCATGTGGCTAATTGTCTATACAAGTTGCGACAAATTTCCCTTTAAATCTACAAATTAATATTCAGTTTAGGATCACTTGTAACCACAGAAGCAACAAATTTGATCACAAATATGAGTTGAGTAATATCACCTTCATAAATGTGTTGTCAAGGGGTAGTTGTTGTAAGCCTCAAATAAGGTAACCCAAGACGAGAGAAAATATTGTCACAGAAGAAGGTTCACAATTGTTGCAGTGTGAATTCCACAGTTCTGCAGGGTTTTGAAAAGTGACTTTTACTGTGGGCAACATCACATAATTTTGAGAGCTTATGTTAAGTTAACAAAATCACTTGAGATTAAGTTTCTTAAGGGCTGAGTTTTGTGGGCTTAAAAATACGAATTACATGCAGTTGTGGAAAAAGAGAAGAAGATTGAACATGTAAAACGTAAAACCTTTGAAGGCTGAGGCTCACCTTCCTTCCCTCTTTTCACCCTCTTCCTCTCTTGCTCCTACTGAGCATGTATCCGGCAGCTTGCTCCCCACTCTCCCGATGGTGCTGGTCAGTTACCTCTATATTTCTTCTGCAGCATGCTATTGCTTGTCTTTTGTTACTTTGTGTATCACTAGTAAGTTGTAAGGCTTGAACGCGTAATGCTTCGCCTAATATTTCTCACAATTTTGTGTGTGTTTCTCTTCCGCTTGCAACACATTGCCATGTGTTTCTTTCACTTGTAATGCGTTTTGAATTTTAATACAGTGTGTACTTTGGAACTCTTTTCAATGTTGAAAATATGGCTCGTTCCTCTGTAAAGACTACTGTTTCTCTTTTATTTCATTTGTTTTAAAGAGACTCATAATAGTGTCCTCGGGGCACTCCACTAGTTCTCTTGTGAATAAGAAAGCTGAAATTAGTTGACTGTGTGTAAACTGACTTTCCTTTTTTCAGGTGCAAAGGAAGCATGTTTACAATATCAGGCAACTAATTTTGACTGGTGACTCTGAAAGTTGTTCCCAGCACATATTACAGTAAGTCACTTTCTACTGAATCATTCAATTTGCATTTCCTATGCCATATTAGCTTGCTTGCACACAGTAATTGCTTAGTTTTTTGTTTCCTTATTTTCTCTGTATGCATGGCAGTATACAATGTCGATGTAGTAAATGGACACACCCATTGTGCTCTTTTTGGCGTATCCGTGTGCTCAAAGGGTTTCATGATGATAGAACAGCGAAGCCCTCTGATGATGCTGCCTTGCCATAATAATAATCATTGCTTTTATTACATAGAAATTATGAAGTCATTCCTAATTGTGAAAGACTAGTGTTTTTTCTCCTGTATTGAACACCTCTTGGTTACCGTTAAGCTACTGATAGTGCGCTGTCCTTGGGAATGAGAATGGACCAGATCTTGATAGGGTTACCTCTGATCCATATCAAAACCTATCAGGAGAAAGCCGATCGATATCTCGTCCATATCCGTGCAGATCATGGCATAATCGGATCTGATTTAAATGTTGGTTTTTTGGCACATCACACAGCGGAAAAAAAATGAAATGTCCTGAAGACCCACCAAGAATCCATGTGAATGGTCAGAAGCCTTCATAGAGTGCTCCCTTCAAAACAATTTTTTTATCACAAAAGCAAGAATTGAATGACTGGCCAAATGTTGCTAAGGTATACTCACAAACAGTTGAATTGAACGCCCTTTCTCTGATGGTGTTATGCCGTGCGGTAGGAAGAAGAGTAGTCGTGTCACCCAGCTGCACATGATTGAGGAGGAAGCAGGAGAAACATAGCCAAACCTTTTCTCTCCAATTGTATTTGTTGATGTTTGTGTGCGGGCAACTGCTAAGGTTGTTCAGTATTTATATCCATGAGAGAATAAAGTCGGCCCATGTTTAGTCTGAGTATTGAAGTTCACTTAAGGTCACTGATCCTTTTCTGCCCACTTTACTAATGTCCAGTTTAATTTAAATTCGACCCAATTATTGTGTGTGATCCTGTAGATCCTAATAAAGTTGACATTAGTAGTCAAATCTAGTGAGTGGTTACCTGGGATGCTTGAGTAATATGAGTTTAAGTAATAAACACCGACCAATGTTCTTATAGATTAAACTTTAGGCACGGACCTGCCACCTTATACAGTCCAATCTTATGTTTCCCTCAATCATTGAGTAGACTCGAACGAAATCAAATGACACCGATATCTCATGTCTATCAATTTAACCATGGTCATGCATTTCTAATTTTCCAATTGTCACTCAGCTAGAAGGCTACAGATATTTGCTCCTCATGTATGATGGACAATGTTTTGGTCGACTTAAACGAAAGCATATGGTATCAATATCTCATATCCACCCGTTTTTTCGGTGGCCATGCATTTCCAGGTCTCATATCAGGGGGCCGATAGATATTTACTCATGTAGGCAGAGGGGACAAATCCTATCTACATAAATAATATCCCTCATCATGACTCATAACATGCCATCATATGACTTTGTGGTAATCTTGTCACAATGTTACGTCTATGGGTGTTAAAGCATGCAGTTTTTCATTTGAGATGCTGCAGCGACTTCAAGTACACAGCCACTGGGCCGTTGTCACTACGAAAACGTGACCTATGGAATGTTATCATAGTGGGCATCATGGCACATCATTACTACCTAATACGCTCCTATGTGTATACATTATCTCATATGCGTGACCTGTGAAACAGTGAGACTAGGTCGTCAATCTATGGACAACCAGGTTATGCGCATTGTTGCCATCTTAGTGAACAATAATACTTGACTAGGGGCATTTTAAATAAGTGTCTTAATACATCAAATAACATTTCTTTGTCAAGTTGCATGTTTGATATTCCATGACATAGAAACACCTGTTCCAAAGACTTTATAATGTAAACATATCACAAACAAATAACATAATAAGTGAAATGACTCATATATAGGTGCACATTTCATGACCTCTAGGCTCTAGAGCATAAACCCACATTGAAAACCATTGATCCATACCCGAACCGTCAATTCATTATCTACACGATTCGGATGGGATTTGTGTTGTATTCGGCATGGTTACATAAATAAAATGCTCTCTAGGTGGGGAAAGGAATATGGGTACACAAACAGAAAGGGGGCTGTTTGCGGCTGATGAATAGTAGCTGTGAACAGTGCGATGGACAGTTCTTGTGACTAGTTCGCAAAAGAAGGAATATGAAAAAGAAAAGAGAACTAAGAATAAACCCTACTTGATAGTAATAAAACAGAAATTATAAACTAAACTCTGGCTTAAATATCAGAACCTTACTAAGCTACTAAATCAGTTATCGTCTCCCATGGTTGTAGCATAAAACCCTAGGCTTTTTTGCGTATGAAATCTCCGATAAGTACCTTCCTTTTATTCTTTTTGCAATGGATCACATAATCAAATATTTTCATTTTAATCCTTCACAATCATAATATACAAACTGTGATAGAAACACATATAACTTCTATAAAAGGTCAATATAATACAAGAACGATGGTTTCTGTTGTATTTATGTAGAGATGTTCGTACATAAGCCTGATAGCACTCCATTGGGAAGTAATTTTAGATTAAGTAGAGATGATTCACCCAAGACGGTTGAAGAGCGGGAACACATGGGTATGACTCCATGTGCCTCAGCTATTGGTTCATTGATGTATGCTATGGTTTGTGCTAGGCGACATATTGGCCATGCGGTGGGATTTCTGTGCAGGTGGATGAGTAATCCAATAAAGGAGCATTGGGAGGCAGTTAAATGGATCTTGAGATTCTTGAGAGATTCTTCGGACACATGCTTATGTTTAAGTTGCAACTTTAGGGGCTTCTTGATGCTGATCTTGCTGGTGATGTTATAAGAGGAATTGTACTACAGGATTTGTGGTCACCTTGGGCGGTACGACAGTGTTAAGGGGTTCTAACTTGTAGAAGGTTGTTGCTCTTTCAATCACGGAAGCTGAGTATGTTGCCGTCTCAGAGCTGCAAAGGAGAGGTATCGTTTCAGAGGTTCTTGGGAGAGTTGGGAAGATAGAGGAGAATGGCATCGCTTTATAGTGACAGGCAGAGTGCTATTTTCTTACCGAATATTTAATGTTCCATTTTAGGACCTGCACATTCAGATGAGGTTTCATTTCATTCGAGAGTTACTTGATGTTAGTGGACACATAAGATGATTTGTTTAAGTGAGAACCCGGCAAACATGTTGACGAGAGTGTTACCTTTGAGAAACTGAAGCTGTGCACAGTTCCGCGGTTCTTAATTGAAGATGTTTTGAGTTGTAGGGATGGAGCTTGATTATGTTATAAGGTGTGATTCTGGAACCTGATGTTGAACCAGTCTCCAAGTGAGAGAATTGTTGGGTAGAGCCTATGGATGGCAATGCGTTCCGGTCCGATATGAATTTCGAGTGATCCGATCCGATGCGAATGGGTCCGAAATGAATATTGAAATTCGGTTGGATGAGATGCAGCTGGATCCGGATCACACAGGATATCTGATCCATAAGATCCGAGCGCAAGTTATTCTACTCATTCCCCCAGGGTGATATGTCACTATGAAAAAATCTTACTTTTGATGGGTTTTCTCTTTTTCATTTATTGAGTTTGTTTATTGTTAATTTTATAAACAGAATTTCTGAGAACATGTGGATCGGATCCGGATATTGGTTCTGGAACCCGATCCGAATACGATAAGAATCTGAATGGGTTCAGATCAAAGTTACCAAAATTGCAGTTCATTGACTCGCGGTATGCTACGATGGCCCGTTCCCCCAACTCTAGGGGTAGGCTTCTTCGGTTCGCCTAGTGAGATCAGAATTCTTCCCGGGTTTGCTGAGATATTTTCATTACTAACAGTATCTAATCATAGCTATAAGAAGTTTGAAATACATATGGTGATATTATTCTTAATTACGTTCTTAAAATCTAATAAATTAAAAAAAGAAATTCTACAGTGATCTTATCAACTTTATCACCCTTCTGTTTCAAGTTTAAATTAGTAGAAAGTTATTGGATTCTCAAATACATTTTGACTTTTAAAGATGCTTAAACAATTAATTTTTGCTAACATGTAAGGTTATAATTGATGGATGTACTCTAACCTAACCTAGCAATTCAACTAACCTAGCAATCATTTCCACTTTATACACATCAATCCCACTTTATTTGCAATTACGTTGATTCCAAAATTCAGCAAACTCATCGTTCCTCTCCAATTTCTCATCGTCTTCAACCTTAGTGTGACACCAGTCAACTATTGCTTCTTCATATTTGGAGTTTCAACAGTTAGAGGAAGATCATGGTTTCCATTCAATGACCAGCCTCTTATTCTTTGTAAGTTCTATTGTACTAATCCATAGTTACCGGCATACTATATTAATCTGCAAGTAAATCAACTTTTACCATTTTCGGCTCCCCCAAACCAACGATCCAGATCACGGTCGAACTGTGAACGGGGTTGCGCGATCTAGATCGCCTTTCGCCTCAGTAGTAGCGAGTTCTGGTAACCTTGGTTCAGGCATCCGATTCATTTAACATGTTTTATTGGATACGGATGTGTTTGGAATCCGATATGAATCCGATCCGAATCCAACTAGGATCTGAATGGATCTGGACTGGATATGTATCCTACTGCTCATAGTCGGATCTGGATATGGCAACACCCGATCTATTGCCATCCCTAGTGAAGCCTGGTTTTGGGTGGCTCATTTAATGCAACCGATCAGTAGAAAAAAGGAGAAATGATTCGTGGAGCGAAGGCTTGGGCCGGTTCGACCCACTTTGTATTTGGGTTTGCCCCAGTTTAGCGAGTTGTCTATTTATAGAGAAGCTAAAGTTCGTAGCAAGTATATTGAGCATTATTTCAATTTCGCTCTCTCCGAGATGTTTGCGTCTGTATAGTGAAATCTGTACTACTCAATGGATTAGGCTGTTTTGCCAAACCGGCATAAATCTGTGTTTGATTCTTTCTTGTTTGCGTTTTCTTTTTCCATAAGACGTATAACATATACAAATTGAGGGGTGAATAAGAAATTAAATCATACTAATTGCAATATCAGAGCTCTGCGAATCGGGAACTGCTATCCATTTCTGATCCAAATCATATTTTTTGGATCCATATCTGATCCATTCCTGAAACATCAGATTTGGACGGATCACCCGAACCTTGCGTCGGATTGTATTTCCATCCCTAACTGTCCTGCTTTCATCATTGGCTAAGTTAAGTCAGATTTAAAGTCCTAGATGACAAGCCTAAACCAATTGATATCGCCAGCCTGCTTGATGTGGCTGACGAACTTTTGGATGTTTCCTTACAAAGTATAAATGATTGGCGTAGATAATCATTTTTTTTGTGTTTTATTGCATGGATCTTTGACTAAGGTTCACCATTAGTCAATAACATATGGGTTGGTTTGACAGAGGACACAAAAGGTATAACATGAGTTAATGCTTTCGGGGCTAAACTTGGTGCTTAGGTGGAGGTTAATGAATCATTGTGGTGCATGATCAAATTTTAACTGTTGATGACCTACTTGTGCACAGTCGTTATAATTTAATTGATGTTAAAAAGAATCGATTCTCTTTTACCCATCTTCTTTTGCATTGTATGTGTTTGCATTTGTAGAGTCGGGTATTAATATATTCACTATTCAGGTATTCATTCAGTAAACCCTTGTTTGATATAATACTTTTACGTGCCTGGTGGGGCCACAAATGATCGATCCTTGTGAAGAAGCAATGAACATTCAAGAACTTTCTGTTATTCTATGTTTAAGGCAAAGATACACTCAAAATGTTCTGTTCATTAAGTCACCTTAAAAAGAGCTTATATGGACGTTGAGGCAACAGTGATCAAACTGTTTCTAGGAGGGTGATTCAGGGGACTTGTTATTTTGGCTTCCCCAATCATTTTACGTCTGTCTATTGTTTATGAACTTTTGTGCATAAGGCAGGAAAAACAATCTCAAGCTTTTGTATATGTTATTATGGACACATCTTTGTTGATGCATTAAGTATAACTTTTACCTATGGATAAGATTACTGTAACTGTTTCTGTTATCTGAGAGGTTTGCACCGGTTACATACAGATACATGCAAGCAGTGGTAGATGAAATCATTTTTGGAAATGCTGATCCAGTGAAGGTTGGTTAAAGTTCTACCAAGAGTATTTAGGTATTCTGTAATTTCTGATCAAAAAGCTAATTATGTCTGTCTCATAGCATCCAAGCGAGTGGAATTTGGGTAAAATCTTGCAGGAGTTCAGTGGAACAGCTGCCAAGCTTTTGAGTGGTAAGATAGTAAAACTGTATCTATGTTTTTGTTTTAAATTCAGTACAATCCTTGATACATGGATCTTTCTGCAGACTCATTCGCGGCAGTTACGGAGGAGGTTTTGCTGAAATCTCTATCACACCTTCATGAGTCAAGCTCCGTAGATATCAGTAACTTTAACCTTCCAAATATGCCTTTACCACCAAATTCCTTCAAAGGAATCCGGCGGAAGAGCTCATCGTTGAAACGTTGGCTTGTGATCTGCTCTGATGATTCTGCCAAGTATGTGAAATTTTAATAACTATCTCTTCACAATGACTAGTAAACTTTTGTGTTTCATATTGCATACTGCAATTTATACGATGATGGACCAATTGCATGCAGGGTTGGAGGGTACAGGGTAACTGTTAATCTGCTCCGCAAGTACCTAGGGGATCTTTTAATTGCTTCTTATTTGGACGCCATACAAGAATCTGGTTATGATGACGCTTATGTAAAGGAAATAGAGGTAACATCTTTCTTCTGCTTCTCCACTTGGTCTGTTAGATTTCTTCTTGTTCTTGATATCGTGAGTGGCATTAACACCCTCCAGTTACTTTCCGCACATCAAATATATGTATAGCATAGACAAAAATGCTGCTTACCTGCTTTGTCGTGACTCGCGTCTCCATTTTCTCAAAAGTGGGGATGCATAAAAAAGAAGGCTTTTATAATTCCACTTTCTTTCTTTCCATTATTCTTGTTAGCACATGCCTTAAAAAGAAGGCTATTAATGGTTCTTTTCCATGCATTTGTTTTGACACTTTTGAAATGCAGAGGGCTGTTCTTGTGAAAACTCTAGACTGCTTCTGGAGGGATCATCTCGTCAACATGAACAGGCTCAGTTCAGCGGTATCCTTCTTATCTCCTACTACATGTTGACCATGCTATGCTTAAGGGTTGTCCAGACTGACTTGGTATGTTTTGTGTAGGTAAATGTCAGAAGTTTTGGGCACAGGAATCCGCTTGAGGAATATAAAATTGATGGTTGTAGATTTTTCATTTCTATGCTTAGTGCAACTAGGAGGCTAACTGTGGAGTCGCTTGTACGATACTGGTCTTCGCCAATGGAATCCCAAGAGCTTTATGTGCAGTAGAAGCAGAGTGATCTTCGTCGATGAAGGTATGTTTCGTCCTTTCTTTTCCAAATCGCTTATTTGGTTACCATGCATGTGAGTTTTAAGCGAACTTAGTAGTTCATGAATGACACGATCGATTTACTTTTTTCTAGCCCGTTTGATCCAGTCAGTTATTCAAAACTTATTCTCCAGATGTTTTCTCTTCCATTCATAGGAGCAGGCACATTCTTTTAAGTTGAGAGTTCTTGCTTTGGTAGGCACTTGGAAGTTGGAATAATGACTCGGTTTTAGAATTCTGCGACTCTTTTGTACAGATTCTGTGGGTGATTTTGGGAATGGTTATTAACTTAGTTTACTAGAGTAATTGATTCTTTGGCCGAGTGGTTCAGGTAATTTGATTATTATAATAACTTTTAGAAACAGTTTTAGTTTTACAAATCCAGGCATTATATTCTCGTGGATTTCATGAATAATTGTTCAGCCTTATCGATATATTTTCTGCTTAATGGATCTTGAAGACTTTAAACAGCTGTTTTTGTTTTAATTTTTTGATTTTACCATTACGATATTTAGGGGTACCTATCACTTTCGTACTATGTTTTCCTGGCTTCCAACTGCAAGCTAAACTCAGGCTGCACCTGGAAGAATGGATTTTGCTAGGAAAAAAAAAATGAATGGAAAAATTGAAAATCCAATAATCTAGAATTGTGTAGACGAAAACAAGCTGCTGATATTATTCTTTTTACTATTTTGAACTTGAAGAAAGTTCAGAACTGCGTGTACAATCATCCAAGTAAATAAATGTTTGTCTCGCTTTCTTTTCCTTCTTTCCCTAGCAAAATCCTTGGTTCCAAGCAGATGATGTACGAATAGGAAGTTCTCTTTTCCTCCTGGAGCCACAATTCCAGACAGAGGGCTAGGCCATTGAAAAGTTATCGTTAAGAATCACTATCCATTTCCTGTTCACTAGTGTAATCAACTCGTGTATGAATGTTCCTTTCATGATTTGAACAGTTTATTCGTTATTGGAGCAATCACCAGGAGTTGAAGTAGCACCAGTGTAGGAACTTATTATTAGAAAGAAACGATGGACCTGTGTAACAATATGTAAAGTATAATCCACCAGTTTTGCTGCCAGCAAGACCATCCAAGTAGAATCTCCCTGTTTTGGAGGGTGGGCTCAAAACAGGTTTCTAATATTGGGATAGCACCGCCAAGAGATCACTGCACAGAGCCGCGTCTCTTTTCCAATTCATATAGTTTGCCAACAGTGACTAGGTAATAAGACTCATTTAGCAACAGGAAAATGTAGTGGCGCTCATGTATCTGTAGAACAAGAGAAGCAAGATTTGCAACTTGTAATCTGTACATAAATAGTATCGTTGTTGTATTTTCTTTTGTGAGTTTATTTAATTTATTATTTCATTTAATGTTTGTTTGATTTATTTTAACTTTATGAAGATGCAACTGTTCACTCAATTTTAAAGGAAAACAATTACAGTATGATAATGTTTGAATCTTTTTGGTTACACGTCTCAAAGATTTTTGTCATAGTGTTTCTTTTTTTAATAGGTACTTTTCTAATAGTTATATAATTTTGCTTGAGTGATGCTTTGCACTCTCCCGAAGCAATCTTGATCAATCAATCACATTTCTCAAATGAATTTCTGAGCTTGAGGAAGTAAGCCACATAAACGTGAACATAACTTGTTATTCTACGATTTTAAGTCTAGAATGTAGTTGGGGATGGCTATAGACTTGCCAAACGATCATTGTTTACTGCGCATCTTACTATATTAAATATTTAGAAATGCAACATATGACAGCAACAGATTCCAAATGTCAAACATGATGTTATGTGCATAAGAAACTTGTGTCTGCACGCAGTTTGACTTGGAAGACTCTGGCTGCAATAACGATTAGCGATCCAGTTTTCCGTTGTTTGTTGTAAGGCATGTATTGATTATCGTTTCCCTTCAAACGAAAACTTAATTTTGTTATTGAATAGATTATTAACGAATTGTTAATAGTTGCAACTGTACCATTGGTTGCAACTAGAGCTTCATATTCGGTTCAACCGAACCAGAACCAAATCGGTTAAGCCAAAACCGGTCGGTTCACGGTTCGGTTCTTCGGCCTCAGGGGTTGTTTCGGTTCCGGTTCAACCGAACTGATAATTGGGGATATGCGGAACCGGACCGAAACCGTGGACCGAAAACTGGTGGGTTTATGGAGGAGTAAGGGAGGGGGGGGGGGGGGAGATGAGGGTAATTAATGAAAAGTCACAAATTTCAGCCAAAAACAGCCACTGACCGAGCCAAACGGCTACTGAGCCGTGATGTGACATCTCAGCAACGGCTAAATTTTCAAAAAAAACGGTTGAAATCGTTCGGTTCCAGGTCGGTTCCTGTTCGGTTCCGGGTCCGGTTTCGTAAAAGATGCAACCGAACCGTACCCATTAGATATCCGGGTCTGGCTAGGCTTCAATCCCCCTTCCACGGTTCGGCTCTCGGTTCCTTCCCGGTCGGTTTAATAGGTTCGGTTTTAACCGAAACCGTCGGTTAAACCGAACCGGCGTGCAACTCTAGTTGCAATTACTCTATTCAAATTGTACAGATGCAACTACTCCCAGCAGCCACTTCTCTCTCTATAAAGAAGCAATCTCTATTCTCATTTGATGCATATGAAATTCACTAATTACTATCTCTCTCGGACATCCATTTTCAGAAACTCTCCTTCGTAGTTTTAGTTTTGTAGCCTGAGTAAGGTGTCTCGCCCTCTCCTTATCGGTCGAGCGCTTTGTGTTGTATTTCTAACACCCCACAAGGAAGCTTTTATTCTAGAAAGCAGAAGCTCAAAATCTCTACATGCACGGAGCTAATTTGCTTTAAGGAGCCTAGTACCTATGTAAAAAACTGTCTTTCAAATTCTTACAACATTACGGAAACTCTCAATCAGCAAGTTTATTTACAGTTTCAATTATTTCTAATTCTGTTTGGTTCTATAGCACATAATCCGGATCGATTATTTCTAACACTCATTACCATAATTACCCTTAAAAATTGACAAATTTACAAATCGAAAGGGTTGTGACTATTTAAATTAGAATTGTATTTTAAAATTAAAATTTTGCTGAGTTTAAACTTAAATGGTTGTGACTATCGAGCTCGTGCCTTTTCGGACACGTGTCTACATCATACCCGAATAGCTTATGCATGTATTGAGTACCTAAAATGTTCACTAAATCTTGCGAACTCTTTCTCCCTCATTTTCTTTCATATTTGTTATCTTCTTGGGAGAATTTGACGATCATTTTTAGGATTATACAAGATCAATGTGGATGGAAGATGGGTTGATGATTAGTCCACAGCTGAATGTGGAGGAATTGCAATAGATAAGAATGGCAACTAGATTACTGGCTGTATTAGAAGTATCATTGTCAATTCGGGTTTTGAAGCTGAGCTTGCTGTTGTGATGGCTGGAACGAAGATGATCATTTAACACAATGGGACTAATGCTACTTCAGAGTGTTGGGAATCAAGGTGCCTTGAATGTACTTGGGCTTGGCGAGGAGTTGGCGACGAAGCGGGGCAAGAAACGAACCAAACGGAGGAGCACAATACGAAGAAGAACAAGCAGTGGCAGGGTGTTCGTGAGAAGAGGAATACTCTTCGAGCGAAGAGAATCCAAAAGGCGGCCAAAATATTTCCTTATCGGTCTTAACTCGTTTTTTGTTATTTCTTTGGGCACGAGCTGTATAGTAGGCCTACATAAAGGCTATAGGTCGTGCTCTACATTGTGTGGGTTGTATTCATGAATTTCTCTCAATAAAATCAGAGTTTTTCGAGTCGTGAAGGTAGATAGCTAGTGAACACGTTATATCGTGTGTGATCTTGTGTTCTTGTTTTATCGTTTTCATCGTTCTCTAAACTCTGCCCGGATCATAACACAGAGAGTGACTGGCTTGTAGTTGTTACGGTCATCACCAACGGTGACTTTGACCACCATCATCTTAGGAATGAGATTGGAGACACCAAAAGGAAATTCATGGAACTCAAATGACAACTTATTAATGTAATAAGGGAGCCAACCAATGTGCAGATTTGATTGCCAAAATGGCAAGAATCACTGCCTCTGCCACTACTGAGGTCCCAAAGCCACCTCCCTATTTGGTAATGTGGAATGGTGCCTACAAGTTTGTGTGTGTCCGTGTTTTTTTTTTTGTTTTTTTTGCCTACAAGTTTGGTTCCAGAAATGACATTTTTCTTTTTTCTGGGTACTTCGGAAACAAAAATGAACTTAGTCATGTGTAAGCCAACACTTGGGCCTTGTTTGTTTTCACTGTTTTGGTGGGATAGGATTGGACAATAATGAAGCTAGTTTGCTGTTGCAAAAGAGAAATGGAGGCTTAAAAATGAGCCCATCTTTTAGCACTCACAAGACATGAAACACAGGCTTGAGTATATCTGGGGGTACCAGGTATTAGCAAGCCCCCATGTGTTGGCTTAGGTAAAAGTCAAAAACACCCTCATCTTTTACACCCATCCTTCTCATGTTATGCCTGTCATCTCTTTTTAATAAAGGGTGAATTGATAATTGTAGTTATTTGTCAATCTCTAGTCCTATACTCAATCAAACACCATCTTATATCACACCCAGTACTGTTAATCCCAGTACTACCAATCCCTTCACTACTGTTAATCCCAGTACTACCAATCCCTTCACTAATTATCACAGCACTGTGATTCCCTCAAATATAAGCAGAAAAATAAACAAGGCCTATTACTGGGAATAGCCACTTTTGCGCGTTCTCCTGTGTTGTTCTATGTTTATTTCTCTTCCCGGATCTTTCACACCCTCTTGTTTTCAATGAAGGACACTTTCACCCCTCCCAATTTGAGAAACGACACTTTCACCATTTCAGTGTGCCAAACTTTTGAAAACTTACGTCCCATATTGTTACACTGTTAGTCTGGAATTGAAAACTGTCACTAAAAAATAATTTTTTTGGACAAATTTGCCATCATGTTATGAAAATGTAAAGGATTACCTAATAGTATATTAGACTTTTTTTAAATGAAATGGGAGGTAAATTGGTCTTTAAATTATTTGTACTAACAGACCCAACTCCCAGACTAAAGGCGTTGCAATCAGAGAGTGCAAATGACCTGAAATTTGGAACACTGAAAGGGTGAAAGTTTCCTTTTCCAAACTAGAGGGGGTGAAAGTGTCTTTTACCCCTTAAAAGAAGTCTTGAGTTGGGAGCGGGTATTTTAATTCCATGGACCAAACTTAGAGCTTGTTTGGTATCCGTTTAAAAACATGAAAACAGTGGAAAAAAATGGGATGAAAAATCACGTTTAAAACAGAATAAAAAAATTGTTTGAAATACGTTTAAAAACAGTGTTTAAAATCAGAAACACATTTGGCAACATTACTAAATTTCAATGTTAATTTGCTTGAATATTAATTTTACGTATAACACCGACATATAATTTATATTTTTTTTTACATCTAATCATAGTTGAAATGTCTTTAAACACCAACGGTATGGAAAAAACACCAAAAAAATATCACATTTGTTGTTTTTTTTAACAACTGTTTTTCAGCATGTTTTTGTTTTTAAACAGACAAAAAAACAAGCATGCCAAATGTGTTTAAAAAAAACACCATGTTGTTTAAAAAAAACAAGAATGCCAAAACAGGGATGCCAAACATGCACTTAGAATCACTCAAAAAAAATCCCCGGCCCGGCCCGTGAGATCTCGCCCAAACCTTGCTGCTCCAAGTGTACTTACTATAAACTCGTTCAAACCCATAACTAACTAACTAACTAACTGTTTGAAGCTTTTATCGCTAACTACTCCCGCCAAATCTCCATGGATCTCTCATCGTCCCTGGTTTGTGGGATTGACCTTGTACACCATCTCAGTTTCAAAAACACCCTCCCATCTCACTCATCATTATCTTCTTCTCTCCCCACACTCTCAGATCTCCCTCTCTTTACAAACACATGCGAGTTCATATAGATCTCCACAAACCAGCTTAATCACCAAATCACAATAATCTCAGAGAAACTGAAACGCATCACCTGATCTACATTATGGCTTCCCGAAAGGTCT
This sequence comes from Linanthus parryae, assembly GCA_023055425.1. NCBI lineage: Eukaryota > Viridiplantae > Streptophyta > Magnoliopsida > Ericales > Polemoniaceae > Linanthus > Linanthus parryae. The sequence continues at coordinate 66,552,078 of JALGPY010000007.1, read as the reverse complement.
TGTCTTCTCTGATCCGCAATTCCTTTCGTCACTCCATCGGGAAAAAGCCCTCTATTAGGGCCAGAACACCATCAATCACGTCCCGCCCTTCGCCGGGTGGATTTCTAATGAACCGATTCGTGGAATACGCGACCTCCGCAGCGGCGAAGGAGGCGTCGTCGGGATCGCAAACGCCGGCTGCGAGGAACCTGAACGTGAGCGGCAAGGTCACGGACGAGTACTCCGGCGCCGGGGCGATCGGGAGTGTTTGCCAGGTGATTGGGGCGGTGGTGGATGTGAGGTTCGAGGAAGGGTTGCCTCCGATCATGACGGCGCTGGAGATTCTGGATTTTCCGGTGAGGATTGTTCTCGAGGTGGCCCAGCATTTGGGTGAGGGCATAGTGAGGACCATTTCGATGGAAGGTACTGAAGGGCTTGTTAGGGGCCAAAAGGTCCTCAACACTGGTGCTCCCATTAAGGTAATTTAACAAAAGAAAGTTGATTTAAGGAATAGATTGTTGATGAATTGGATCCAAAACATGGTACACTACTGAACGGTGACTTAGGGTTAAATCAAACGTAATCAAGCTGATTTATGAAATTACTAGAATTTATTTATTTTTTTTAAAAGTAATTTATTATTTTTTCTACAAAATGATATTGGAATTTGGAAACATGTTACTCTATGAAGAAACATATTCCTTTGGCACGTAATGGCAAAGCTTTCCCTGGTCCTGAATTTAAAAACTTTAAGCATTTCAAACCTCGTGGTCATGGGCGGATCTATGCAGCCCCCTCTCAATCTTCAAAATTTGTAATTTTGCCCCTAGTTTTCACATAAATTATAATTTAGCGCCCACAAACATTTAAGCATGATCACTATTATTTCTGTAATTTATAGTTTAGCCCCCACTCATTCATCTATATTTATGTAATTTCAACTTTTAGCCCCTATGCCAACATATTCCTGGATCCGCCCCTGCTCGTGGTATAGATCAAGATGCTGGGAAGCTGATGAGTATTTTGCCTGTGTGCTTTAGTATAACTAATGATATCTAATTGCTCATCTTTGACCCTTTTGGGCTATTTTCCTGACAGATTCCAGTAGGCAGAGCTACACTAGGTCGGATTATGAATGTGATTGGGGAGTCCATTGATGGGGGCGATGAGATAAGTAAGTGTTATTTCTATATATTTCTATATGCATAATGCAGTTTCTACCACTGTTTTTCTTTGGTCAATTGTCTAAAATGTTTTTTTTTTCCTAACGTGAAGAGTCCGACCATTATCTTCCCATCCACCGAGAAGCCCCAGCCTTTGTTGAGCAGTCGACTGAACAAGAAATTCTTGTGACTGGAATCAAGGTGATTTTCTATGTAGATCTGACTTGGGACAATTTTGTGAATGGTTCTTTTGATTTCGTTTTCTCTAATTGCAGCCAACCATGTTGGTTGTTCATTTTACAAATAGCCAAGCAAATGATGAGTGTTCTTTTTTCTGTGGTATGTTGTTGTTGTTGTGTGTAATATCCCATAGGTTGTCGACCTCCTTGCTCCATATCAAAGAGGAGGAAAGATCGGATTGTTTGGTGGAGCTGGTGTTGGGAAGACTGTTCTTATCATGGAACTAATCAACAACGTTGCTAAAGCTCATGGTTCGTTCATTAATAAATTCTTCTAACCATATCTTCATTTTTATTTTCATTCAATAATGTTTCTTCGTTGTTCTTGTCCATCAGGTGGTTTCTCTGTCTTTGCTGGTGTTGGTGAGCGTACGCGAGAGGGAAATGATTTGTACAAAGAAATGATTGAGAGTGGTGTTATTAAGCTTGGTGACAAACTGGTACATGAGCTGAATGAAACCTTCCAGTTTCAAATATCTGTTTGTTGGGTTATTTTTTTCCCTTGAACGAATGTTGTTCTTACTGATTTATTTTAGGGCGAAAGCAAATGCTCTCTTGTCTACGGACAAATGAATGAATCTCCAGGTGCTCGTGCCCGTGTTGCACTCACTGGGCTGACTGTAGCTGAGCATTTCCGCGATCATGAAGGGCAAGATGTGCTTCTGTTCGTCGACAACATCTTCCGTTTCACTCAAGTATGTCGGCTATTTCTATTATTAGTTGAGATTTTATTTTAGGATTTAATTGCTTGTTCGGTATGGCCGATTTTAATCCAATTGGATCAAAATCGGCATTTTTTCAACAATTTTATTTGTTATGACTCCAAGTTAAAAGCTGATAATATGCAAATTAAAATAATCTCTGTGCAATTGTAGAATCTTTAAAACGGGGGATTAAGCAGCTGAAAATCCCCAAAAAATTGATTTTGATATATTTTTTAAATTAGCATGATCATAGTTGAATTATAAATAGGTGTATTCAATTACTTGACTATAAAGCTCTTTCAATTATCAAATATTTTTCTTTTGAGATTCTTTTTATTATCAAATAGATCAAGTTAGTGATCTATAATTTCAGCTCATACCACACAGATTGTGATTTTCAGTTCAGGTCCTGCTGACCATGTTACCAGTTTACTTGCCTATTTTTCGTGCTAAGGCTTTGATTGCAACTGATACCAGTATCCTAAAGTCCTGAAAAGCTCACCCATTTTTTTCTTTTTCCTTCGAACTTTTGCACTCCTAAAAATGTGAGCTTCTGCTCGTGCTCGTCTTGCACAAATTCTAGTTTTACATGAGTAATTATGATTGATTTTTCCTTGTTTTGTTGTTGTTGTTTGACAGGCTAACTCAGAGGTGTCTGCTTTGCTTGGTCGCATTCCTTCCGCTGTGGGATATCAGCCAACTTTAGCTTCTGATCTTGGTAACCTCCAAGAACGTATCACGACCACCAAAAAAGGATCAATCACTTCTGTCCAAGCTGTTTACGTCCCAGCTGATGACTTGTCAGATCCAGCCCCAGCAACCACCTTTGCCCATCTTGATGCAACAACTGTGTTGTCCCGACAGGTAGCTATGCTTACATGAAAAGGGCGTATTTTTGGTATTTGTATCTTTCGAACTGTCATATCACTAACTTTTTTACAGTACCAACTTTCTTACCAAACCATACATCTTTTGGCTTTAGCTTTTGTGTCAGACTATTTTCACACTATCTTTTTAGACTGCTAACACACACAAGTAAAGTAGCCTGTTTTATTCTGGCTAAATTTGCTTATATCATGAACTGCAGATCTCCGAGTTGGGGATTTATCCTGCTGTTGATCCCTTGGACTCAACATCCCGTATGCTTTCTCCTATTATATTGGGACAAGAACATTATGGCACTGCTCTTGGTGTACAAAAGGTTCTCCAGAGTTACAAGAACCTTCAAGATATTATCGCCATTCTGGGAATGGATGAGCTCAGTGAAGATGATAAGCTCGTGGTAGCGCGTGCTCGCAAAATCCAAAGGTTCCTGAGCCAGCCCTTCCAAGTCGCTGAAATCTTTACTGGCGCCCCGGGAAAATACGTCGAGTTAAAAGAGACTGTCGCAAGTTTCCAGGTAATCCAGGAATACCCTTGTTTCCCCCCCCCCCCCCCCCCCCCCCCCCCCCCCCCTCTCAGATCATCTCATTATTAGTAGCATGACCTATACTCGTAATTCTCTTATACTATGTGTGGAAATCATGTGAAAAAAGAAATTATAAGAAAACTTAATTTATGTGAGAAAAGAAATGATGAGAAACGATTAAGTTTTCTCACATACTTGTTTGGATTACTTGAATAAGAAACGATAAGAAAAGATTATACTTTCTCATCTCTCATGTTTGTTTTAACATATTAATGGAGAGGAAAATAAAGCATTCTAAATGATCTTACCCAAATAACCCTTACCAACATTACGATAAGACAATTTTTAATGGGTAATTTTTTCACTACAAAAATATTAGCTCTTTTCTAATTTCTTTTCTCACCACATCTCATCAATTTTGGTGAGAAAGAGAAATTGAATTATGTGCGATTCTTTTGTCACGAGTTCTCACGGATTCTTACATGAAAAGTAATCCAAACATCAATGAGATAATCTTCTCTCATCAAATATTTTCCTTTCTCACCAAATCATGTAAAGCAAACATGCTGTTAGTCAACTGTTTTCGCTGTTTGACTTTTCTTAAACAGGGGGTTTTGGAAGGAAAGTATGATGATCTACCTGAGCAAGCATTTTACATGGTTGGGGGAATTGATGAAGTCATTGCCAAAGCCGAGAAGATTGCCAAGGAGAGCGCGTAATTGGATGATTCTTTTTTCTTCTTTCTTCTTTCTCCTGTTCCTGATAAATTAATTAGTCAAGTGAATGTTATACATTTAGCTGGCTGCGCTGCAGTTTTCCGCCAATTTTGTTGAGAGTAAAGACGGCTTTGTATTGCTTTATTAGCCTTCAATTTACACGGTCTAGCACTGAGAATAACACTGTTTTTAGCTTTAAATGGTTGAGAACATCTGATTTTCAGGTCTTCTAAACAACTAGTTGAGCTTTAGTTGAGCTTTAGAAAAGCTGAAATGCATCAACATTTTGGAAATCCGAGATGGAGTAGTCTCCCATTTTCTTCGCGTGAAGTTCAAACAAGCTGTCGATGATCCCTTCCCCAAAATGTTGTGTGAGAAGCCCCCTCCAAGGCAGCTCTTATATCTGAGGTTGACGTATGAGACCTTGCTGCAACATTCTCCATCATCTCAGTTGAGTAATTTCCATTTGTCTCTATTATTTCTCTCAGCTCCAATGGCGATGGAAGCAAAATTGGCAAACTGAAGGAATTGACCTTTTCTTTGCTCACGTTTCCCTGCAAAGCATAGAAGTAAAAAATGACTAGTATATATTTATATTCCAGAGATAAATTCATAGATGCAACTATGTTTTCCAGGTAGAGTCAGGATTTCGTTTCAATATGAGCTCAAATGAAAAAGTTAAAACAAAATAAGTCTAGATTATGAATTTTAGGAAGTAGAATGGAGACTAAATTAGAAAAAAAAAAAAAAACAAAATGTGGGTAAAATTTTAAATTTGAGAAGTTAAGTGGGACTGTAGCCGCACTTGTCCCGATGTAAATCCACCATGGGTAAAGTAGGCCAGAAATCTTTATGACTTGACCAGAAATTACATGTTTGTGCTCCAATACGTCCATTCATTATTTCAGGGTCTGCTATATGTCACCATTTATAACATATTGATTCTTAAGCTAACGATCCATATGGAGCACCTTGTATCATGATGACCGTGTGTTCTTGGAGTAACTAAAAGTTCCTAAGCTACCAAGGTTACTGTATAACTTTCTTTTGATGCCCTTGCACTTCCAGGGCACTCCAGCTAAATGTTTGTTAATGCCATAATTTACTAAGGGCATGTTTGGTGCAACGGTTGAAAATTGGGGTACAGAGGACCCTACAGTATTATTAGATCCATTGATGTTAAGGAAGTATTAATTATTTAACTAGAATTATGTAACATGTTTGTTAGCACTATAATAAAAAAAGTATTTAAGACTTCAGTATTCAGTCTTACCTATATGGTGGATTATATTTTTAAGCATAGAAGGGGTGTAAATAATAAGTGGGTATTGAAAAAGTGAAAAATGTTCATGACTTGAAGATACAACCTTACCATCTTGACTATGTCCATGAGGCATGACCCTAAAATGCTTAATTGGAGACATAAGTGTCATGAAAGTGATATTTGGAATGACAACCTGGTAAAACAAGAAGCAGGAGCCCTCCAACAACCATTTCTTCAACTCTAGCACTCAAAAACTTGCCAATGTCACTCTTGAACTGAGCTGACAAAACCTCATAAACCTTGTCATTCCCTGTGAAAAGAATCATTCCTTTATTCCACACGGGCGAGTTTCTTTCTAGTACTTCCTCAGGAACCCCAGAGAGCCAGTGCAACGCGACAGAAGAGAATCCAGTGTGGAGCGTAGACTTTGGCAATAGCCTCTCGTGGAAAGAACCGGGCAATCCTGATGAAAAGAAATGCTTGCCAAAGACTGGGAGGTTTGCGAAGAGGGTGTTGAAATCGTTGTTGACATGGTCGTTGAAGAAGATGTGGAATTCTAGGGTTTCGGGGTTTCTTTGGTCTAGTAGGGTTTGGAACGTCTGTTGCGCTGCTTTAGTTATGTTCTGCATGGCTATGAATGTGTTGGGTCCGATTGAGCATCCGAAATAAAGTGATTCGGAGTGTAATTGTATTCCCATCCGAAAATTTATGGATGTCAAGTTTCTCCATAACAAAATCTTGAATCATACTTTTGGCATTAACCAAGGCTTCTCTCTGTCAAATAGGTAGAAGACAATGAATAAAAAGCCAGTTTTTAATAATTGGACTACTCTTCTACATGCTTTGGGCCTTCTCTGCAAGCCCAAACCTGAAGCTCACAAATTCAAAGCCCAATACTTAAACGAGGCCCATTTGTTTATTGTAATTACCCAATCTGTACAAGGGAACTTTGTCTTTTTCATGTCTGAGAAACCCTAATAGTTTTCCTACCGTTGATCATTCTCCGTACCATTTTCTACCGTTTGATATTGACTATATAAAGTCCATTTCTCTCTGTAATCGTTGCTATGTGAATAATACATCAAGAGCCGTCTTCTTCGTCCTCTCTCTACAAAACCCTAGATCTCCTTTCATGGTATCAGAGCCTTTCTATGGCTCTCGCCAATCATACACCGGCCTCACAACCCCTGCATCTTCTCTCTAATATACACAACTTGCTTTCTTTCAAGCTTGATTCTTCAAACTTTGTTTTATGTAAGCATCAAATTTCTTCCATTTTTCGCACACATACACTATACGGATACCTTGACGGTTCCATACCCTGTCCTCCATCGATCATTACCATCGATGGTGATCTGGTTACAAATCCGGCATATACCACCTGACAGCTTCAAGATCAGGCAGTTTTGACCATTTTAAAAGCCACTCTCTCTCAAGAATCCTTAAATCAGGTTATTGGATCTCTCACATCTCATGATGCCTGGCTTGTTCTTGAACGACGCTATGCATCACTCACCAGATCTAACATCCTATCACTCAAAGCAGAGTTTCACAACCTCCGAAAAGGTTCCGATTCAATTGATCTGTACATGCAGCGCCTCAAATCCAGCAGAGACAGGCTCGCGGTGGCCGAAGTCCTTACCGCCGACGAAGATCTCCTTCTCTACGCCCTCAACGACCTCCCACTGGAGTACAACTCCTTCCGCTCCTCTTTGCGAATCCATTCAGGACCGATTCCCTTTGAGGAGCTCCATGTTCTTCTCAAGGCGGAAGAACATATGCATGCAACTCAGTTGCCGGTGGCCGATCTCTCTAATCCGACCGCTGTCTACCACAAACGCGGTGGGGACTGTGGTGGCGGTCGGAACCCCAACAACCAGAGGGGCGGTGGTGGCAGAGGTCGTTTCGGTCATCGAGGTGGTGGCCGATCCGACTCCAGAGGAGGACGTTCCTATTTCGGATCTTGGTCAAACCCGAACCATGGATCCGGATATGGAGGCGGATACGGATCCGGGTATGGTACCGGTTCGGGTCGCTCCGGTTACAGAGGCAGAGGCGGTTCGGGTCGTGGCTCAAACTCGGTTAACTGCCAAATCTGTGGCTATGACTATCATTCTGCGATTGATTGCTATCACAGAATGGATTATGCTTACCAGGGAAAGCATCCACCGGAGCAACTCTTTGCAATGGCTGCTTCAACTTCTTCTCAACATGATCAACCCCAACCTCTGATCTCTGGTTAACAAATATTGGAGCATCGAACCACTTGACTGCTGACTTTCGCAATCTGACCCTTGCTGAACCATACTCAGGAAATGATTCATTCACCATCGGTAACGGCTCTTCTCTCCCTATTCAGAACTCCGGTACTGCCTATCTCTCTACATCAAACAACTCTTATGTGCTTTATAATACCTTACATGTCCCTGGTCTATCTGTTAATTTACTATCTGTGCACAAATTTTGTTGTGATCACAATACACGCTTTGTTTTTGATAAAAAAAATGTTTTATGTTCAGGACATATCAACGAGTCAAATCCTTTTTCAAGGACCTAGTAAAAACGGGCTTTACCCTCTGTCTTCTCTATCTGCACCATCAAAACCCCAAGCCTTTTTGGGTCAAAGAGTCAAATCTCATTTGTAGCACTCATGACTTGGCCACCCCTCTTTTTTTTTTCTTATTAAAATGTGTTAACTGTTTATCTCCTTCTGTTAAGTTATCTTCAAATATTGATACTATGTGTGAATCCTGTCTTGCTGGAAAAATGTCTAGGTTACCTTATACTCTGTCTGATACTGCTTCTGCAACACCTTTACATTTGCTCCACAGTGATGTTTGGGAACCTGCATCACCCCTCTCTCTTTTGATGGTTTTAAATACTATGTATTGTTTATTGATGACTGTTCTAGGTTTACATGGCTATTCCCTCTGAAATTGAAATCAGAAGTCTCATCTGTCTTTGCTACATATAAGCTCTTTATTGAAAAATTTTTAGGTTATTCTATCAAAATTATTAGAACAGATGGTGGGGGTGAATTTGTTGCTTTCACTTTTCAAAAATTTCTTCAAGAACATGGTATTTCACACCAAAATTCATGCCCGTACACACCACAACAAAATGGTGTTGCTGAAAGGAAACATAGACACATAATAGAGACTGCTGTTACATTGTTACATAATGCTTCTTTTACTTAAATTGTTTTGGTATCATGCTGTAGCCACTGCTGTTTATTTGATTAACAAAATGCCTAGAAAAACTACTTTCAACAAATCACCATATGAGATTTTGTTTAAATTCAAACCAGATTACAAGAAGTTGAAGGGTTTTGGCTGCAGTTGCTACCCAAGATTAACTGATTATAATTCATATAAATTGGATCCTAAAACAAGGAAATGTACATTTCTCGGATATGCATCTGGTTACAAAGGATATCTTTGCTATGATCATCACATTAAAAAGTATTACATAAGTAGAGATGTGATTTTTGATGAATTCACATTTCCTTTTGCTATTACTGCTTCTACTACCTCTTCTCCTTACTCACATTGTGATGTTTCTGTTTCAGGTCCCTCACAAAGCACTGTCCCTCAGTCCTTGACCCAGAATCCAACTGGGCACTCTACTCGTTCTGTACCAGATACCAATATTTCTGAGGGAGATGATCCTTTGCAGCCAGCTGAGGTGGATATGTCTGCTAATTCAACTCCACGTGGCAATTGTAGAACTCCTACTACACTTGGAACAAATACTACTCTCTCTGCCACCTCTGTTGAAGCACATCATCACTCCACCTCCAGTTGTGGCGTGGAAGAACAAGGTGACCCTGTGATGAACTCCCCCCTTCTTCTTCCATTTCTACTCATCCAATGCTAACTCGCAGCAAATCAGGCATAACCAAGAAGAAACTGGTTTATTATGTGACTCCTACTACTTGTGTTGGTTTTTCTGCTCTATCTCAAACACCTCACACACATTTGGATCCAACATCCTTCACAGAGGCTGTTAAGTCTCCTCACTGGCACCACGCTATGGCCACTGAGGTTAACAGTGTCTTAGAGCAACAAACTTGGAATTTGGTGCCTCCACCTCCAAATGCAAACATTATAGGCAACAAGTGGGTTTCGTACCAAATTTAACCAAGATGGCTCTATTTCTCGCTACAAAGCTCGTTTAGTTGCTAAAGGTTTCCACCAAACTCCAAGTCTAGATTATGAGGAAACCTTTAGCCCCGTTGTTAAGCATGCTACCGTGCGTACTATTGACACGATTTCCGCAAGTGTACGGTTATCGTTCTAGTAATAATGTGATAAAGAGGGTTGTCCAATCCCAGAGGACTTTTCGTGAACAAATTAGGACTACTAACGTCGTGTGGGAAAGCAATTGGATTGTTTTACTAAACTAAGAATTGAAGTAACAAACTAATTATTAAAATTGAGATTAATACGAGGGACGTGTATCAGGATTTCTCTAGGATCACTAGGTGAATACCGTTAATGAATTACGTTCTGAAACACAGATGATGATTTGATTCGCCAAACGAGCAATAATGCTAACCGAGTTACCAAGCTAGCTTTCTATGCCTAGGCCAAATTACAACCGAGTTACCAAGTTCTAATATCCCCTAAAACATATAATGACGACTATCTAGTTCTACTCAAAGTTCATAGTCTGTGGTTGATTTCTCTAACATGTGACTACGTGCTTAATTCAATTATCCAGGCAATTCGTTGCTTTCACTAACGTATAACCTATAATCTTCATATTGATGGCCAAACGACAAAAAAATGGATTGAGAATGAGAATTAAACATAGCAAAAACATTCATCATCTATTAAGTTCAATCAAACATGGATCAAACTCATAATTCGCCAAACACGGCTTCAAACCCTAGCTACCGTTGAGAAATCCCGATATAAAGTGTTTAGCTACTACGATTCATGATTACAAACGCAATGCTTTTCATAATCGTAGATAAAAATAAAGAGAAGAGGAGAAAAAGAATTCAAACGATGAATCTCCTCAAAACATTGTTGTGAGCTCCAAACAGTGCTCCTCTTACGTCTCTGACCCGTTCTCCCGTCTAAATCATGTTCTGTGTCTTTTTGTACGTTTCCAAACATGTTGGAATAAGTTTAGGGATATTACACAAAAACCCCAACTGATTCAGACTTTTTCTCTGACCCGTCCAGGTCGTACGACCTCAAATTTAGGTCGTGCGACCTTTGGGTTGTAGCTTCAGGTCCTGCGATCTGTTCACCAGGTCTTGCAAGACCTCAAATCAACTTGGCTTCATTCGTTGATAGTCTTCCAGGTCGGGCAACCTCCTTCAGAGGTCGTGCGACCTCTGAAAAATTTCACAGTTTATGTTTCACTCTGCTTTTTGCTTCTTCTCATGGTTCTTTGATCTGAAGAGGAATTGGTCTCTTTCCGGTGGTTGATTCACCCTCTGGTTTTGCTTCAGTGATGAAAGAAGTACTGGGTTTCTGCAGATGGTTTCACTTGGTGGCTGGTAGTTTGGAGGTGGTCTGGTGGTAGGAAATGGAATTGCAGGATGTTGTTAATCGCGGGTTTGATTTCCACGTGGGTTTTCATGGTGAAACTGGTGGAATAAGGCTGTTGATGGTAATTGATTACAGGTTTGATTGAGGTGGTTTGTATTGGTTGTTTGGAGATGTTAGTCATGGTAGTGAAGGTTATAGGTGGCAGTGGTGTTATGTATTAGGTTGTTAGTTAAAGTGAAGGTGATTGAAGGGTCAGGTATGATGGTGATATTGGTTCATTCAGGTGGACTGTTTGGTTGAATATAGGTAGTGGTATTGGTCTTGGTTGAAGGATGGAGATCAGGTGGTCATGGCTAACAGTGGTGCTGGACTTGGTAGGGGCTGTTATGGGTTTAGCAGTGGGTGGAAATGGTTTAGAAGGCAATGGTGTTGCTGTTAGTGAAGTAGCAGGAAGTAGTTTGTAGGTGATTAATTGCGGGTGGATGTTAATTGGAGGCAAGGTATAAGGGAAGTGGGTTGTGGTGTAAATCTGATGTTGTGTGGCTTGGGAGATAGGTTATTGGAGTTGGGTATGGTGGCTGAATTGATGGTGGTAAAGGTGAAAGGTTGTTAGGCTAGTAATTGAATGAAGGGTTAGTTGAATTGGAGGGAGTTGGTTAATTTGAATGGTGATGGATTAAAGGGTGATAATCTGGATTGAGTGATTGTCAGATTGGGTGATATTGACTATGGGTGCTGATGGCGAATAGGGAGAGAACTGAGTTCAGTTGGTAGTTGAAGTAACAGTGGTGGTCTTGTAATGGAGGTTGAGGCTAAAAATGGATTGGTGAGCAGAGTTGTCTGTGTTGGTGAGGTAGGTTGAATGAGGTACTGTGAGGTGGTTCATGGCAGGTTGTAGGTGGAGAATGGGTAGGCAATGGAGGTAGCAAAGTGTAGGAATAGCATTGGAATAGCAGAAGAATGCTCGGAAGACAATTCAGATGTTTCATGTAAAAATCAGGATTTTCAAGATATTTTGAGATTGCGGGAAAGAAAATAAGGATCCGGATTTTGATCCCGAACTCCGATGACCGCAAATTTTGCACCTTTGGATTCCATTTGCGACGTAGAGTTTGTCCATGTAGAGAAATTCCCGTTTTTGGTCTGTTTTCTCGTTTTTCTCAATTACTGCCCAATTTTGGCGAAAACATCCAAAACGCGCCAAATTCGTCTTTTTCTTCTATTCCAAAGCTCATTTCTTCTCTCCACTTGATTCCCGCATACGTAATTCCTGTCAAACAACAACACGAACACTACCTTGAAGATCAAACGTGACAAATTATTAAAATCATAATCGAAACAATTAAGAAACGCCCGGATTGTATTTTAAAGCTCAACAACATCCAAAAGTGCATCCTCTTCATATTTTGGCTCAAATCTAGTCACTTTGAACCGAAACGCATAGAAATAACAATGTGAAACGTACGTAGGATAACTATGATTAAGGAGTTATCAAATACCCCCACACTTGCCATTTGCGGGTCCCGAGCAAAGTCTCATCTATTGCATCTAACTGTCTACTAGCCAACAAGACTCAAACGACTCTAACATGACTCACGACACTACAATGCAGCAAGATGATGCATATGCAATTCTAGACTCGATCTTAAACACAAAACACAAATTACATTCTTTTTGGGAGATCAGGCAATTTCAATCCACATTAGACCGGTGCTCATGGAGTGATGAACAAGTTAGGCAAGGCGTGTGAATTGCAACTAAACTCGACAACAAGTAATTCCCCATAGTTAGTATAGAAAGCTTATCTTTACTATAAAGAACAACCTACCTGTTCATGTGTGTTGATAAAGATGAGAGGCTAACCAAGGCTAAGCCGCATTCACAGTCCGAGCTCCTATTCCGCTAATGGTCAAATATGATGAGGCTTAAGGACAAAAAGGACATTCCTAACACACTCAGATAAAAGATCCTGTCAGTACCTTTGAAGATACTGACCAACTAGCCGTTGAGAAGAGCTGTCAGAGAGTCAAGATATGCTGCTTGATTATAGGAAAATCAGTTTGAAGAAGATTCTATCAATCTACACTTCAGAAAAGCAAACAAATAGAGAGAACTTAAGAGAGAATTCGTGCACAAAATTCCAAGAAATATTCAAACACTCTCTGGATTGACAAGCAACAAAAAAGGAAATTCAACTCACTCAATCCAGTCATTAGAAGATCACTGCTCATTCAACAGCTCTACTTCATCTCAGTACTTCGCTTATCTTATTATCGTGGTTTGTTCAAGTGAACAACAGAGAATTCTTATTGAATCAGTTAGCTAGAGCGGGTACTAGATAGGTTAGAGAGAACCACAAGCTGTAACAGAGTAAGAAAATTCTCTGTGCTCGAGATATAGGGCTTAGATTTTGATTACTAAGAATTGAGTTGCAAGTCCTGAATGGATTAAAGCTCTGAGGTAGAGACGTAGGTCCTACTGGACTGAAATCTATATATCTTGTGTCTCTTGCCTTCTGCATTCCAATTTTTATACTTTTTTATTTATTGCTCAAATCAGGTTTTCAGATCAAGGGCTTGAAACCCTTTTCAAGGCCTTGAAAACTATCAACAAACTTTTCTACTCACTGTTTTAATTCCAAGGACTTGACTCATTTCAAGGCCTTTGACATGCTTCCCGCTTTCAAAAAATTTCTTTGAAACCACTCTTTTGGCAAAAGTTGCCACACTCTATTCAACCCCCCCCCCCCTTTCTACAATATTGATCCTTTATTATTAGCTTGTATCACTGTACAGATCTAACAATCTTGTGGTCATGAGTATTGTAGGTGACGATGGTTTCTCTCAGGGAAGAGCTGCCTCCCTTATTTTGTGGTGACAACTTTATGCACTGGAAAGATTTGATGAAAATGTTCATTGTTGATCAAAATATAGAGTTGTGGAATATCATACAGAATGGTCCTCATACATTCTACACAAAAAGGATGGGATCAGAACTCCCAAAATTGAGGATTCACTTTTTACTTCTGAATTAGAACTATTATCTAAGAATTACAGAGCTATGAATCTCTTATATTGTGCTTTGAGTGCAGATGAATTCAACATGATTTCAGGATGCAAAACTGCTAAGGAAATATGTGACAAACATGTGGTGACCTTTGGAGGAACCATCCAAGTGAAGCAGATAAAGATCAGCATATTCCTTAGACAGTATGAACTGTTTAAAATGAATGAAGATGAATCCAACAAAGAGATGTTCAATAGGTTTACAAATATTGTCAACAATCTAGATTGTTTAGGGAATCCTTCTTCAATGAGAAAAAAATCAGAAAGATCCTAAGAAGTCTTCCTAAAGGAAAATGGGACCAAAAACTACTGCCGTTGAAGAAGCTAAAGATCAATCATCTCTTAAACTTGATGACTTGCAGGGAAAGCTGCTTACACATGAGATCTCCATGAATAAAGTTGATGGAGAACAGCCAGAAAGTGTCAAGAACATGGCACTCAAGGCTACGGAGAGTGAACTATCTCAAAGCCTTGAAAAGGAAGAAGATGATGATGAAGATCCCTTTGCTCTCTTTCCAAAGCCTTGACTAGAATTCTCAAGATGAAAAAATAACTTTGGAAACAAATATTTCAGCAGGTATTAATACAAGTCCTCCAGTAGCAGAGACTACAAAGGTAAATCTTATTCTCATGGTTATAACCCTAAAGTAACGAATTGCTATGTGTGTGGTGATGCAGGACACTTGATTAGAGATTGTCCACACAAGAAAAGCAAACACTTTCAGAAGAAGGACCATGACAGAAGAAAGAAGGATATGGTAGCTTCTTGAAGTGATTCTGACTTTTTAAGTGATTCCGAATCTGAAGAAGAACAAGCCAACCTGTGCCTCATGGCTAAGCATGACGAAAGTTTGAAAAAGAACATTGAGGTAATGGTGAACTGTTTAATTTCAAAACCAACAGATGTCCTCTGATTATCTTAGAACAATGCTTTTAAATGAAGAGGACTATCTGAATGAAATCAAGACTTTTAAAGAGAAGGTTCATGAGCAAGCAAACGAAAATCTGCAACTAGTTTGTCAATATCAGAATCTTAAAATTTATCAGGAAAATATTGATAGAGATTTCAAAGCCTTGGAAGACAGTTTCAAGGCCTTGAAAACTCAAGTCAATGAAGTAGTCACTGAGAACTCTCTTTTGAGTGACTGTCTTGTTGCTCTAAGACATCAGTGTGCTGAATTAGAGGAACAAAGGAATAATTTAATTGAGAAACTTCAAGAATCTAAGAATTTTATGACCAAGCTTGCTGGCTCAGAGCATAATCTAAAACTTATTCTTGGAGGAAGCTTACAGTCTGTTCACAAAACAGGTATTGGTTACAATCCCAATTTTTCTAGAAAAAGCAACACCATATTTTTGAAGGGTGGTAGTAAAAACTTCTCCTAAGTGCCATTACTGCAACAAAATTGGTCATGTTAAGATGACTTGTCCCTTTAGAATAAGAGACCCTCACATAATGAGGAACACTTTTCCATTTCAACTCAAGGGACAAGTTAAAAAGATTTGGGTTCCTAAAGGGGTTAGACCACCTAACATGGTTGACCTTGAATATGAATCTAAATTCCACACTTGGTCTAACAACTGGGTAAGGATGTGACTGGTGTTTGCAGGTTGTCACCAAGAGCAAATAACAGAAATGGGTCATGGATAGTCGTTGCTCCAGAAATATGAGTGGAAATAGTTCTTTATTCTGTAAATTGAAGGAACATCCAGGAGAAACAATCACACTTGGTGAAAAAGGTAAATGCAACATCATTGGCATTGGAGATGTTGGTAATAGCTTTGAAAATTCTATCTCAAATGTATATCTAGTAGATGGACTCAAGTTTAATCAGCTTAGTATATAAAAATTATTTTACAAAGGCAATAAGGTCATTTTTGATAACGAGAAATGTGTGGTGTAAGATGAGAAATCATGCAATTGCATTCTCACTTCTCATAAATAAAATAATGTTTACTTTTACAGTACTAACAAAGTTGCAGGGGAAAGTCTGAAGTGCCTCAAGGCCTTGAAAGAGGATTTAAAGCTTTGGCACAGAAAGCTTGGACACATTAGCTTGCACACTTTGAGCAAATTAGTTTTAAAGACCTGGTAAGAGGCCTGCCTTCTATCAAGTTCAAGGACGAGGGGGTATGCAAAGGTTGTGCTCAAGGTAAACAGACAAGAAGTTCATTCAAGTCCAAGAAATTTGTAAGTACTACTAGACCCATTGAATTACTTCATATTGATCTATGTGGTCCTATAAGAACTCCAACTCCAAAGGGTAAGAAGTACATGCTAATTATTGTAGATGATTTCTCTAGATTTTACTTGGGTAATGTTTCTTAGAGATAAATCTGAAGCTCTAACTGAATTTTCAGAGCTTTTTAAAGAGCTTTAAACTTTGAAAAACATGCATATTTCTTCAATTAGAAGTGATCATGGAGAGAGTTTGATCAACTTGAGTTTGACTTATTCTGTGCTAAGTATGACATCTCTCACAACTATTTTTCCTATAACTCCTCAACATAATGGAGTTGTTGAAAGAAAGAACATGACTCTTGAAGACATGTATAGGACAATGTTTCTGGAGAACAAGTTGCTAAAATCCTTTTGGGAAGAAGCTGTAAACACCGCCAATTATATTCTTACAAGGTGCCTGATTAAGCCTATCTTAAAGAGGACCCCTTATGATATTTTAAAAGGAAGAAAGCAAATATTTCTTATTTCAAACCTTTTGGTTGCACTTGTTTTGTTCATAAAAATGGTAAGGAAAATCTTGTAACTTTGATGCACGAAGTGATCAAGGTATCTTTGTTGGTTATTCCCTGACTAGCAAAGCATATAGAATTTATAATAAGAGAACCAATCTTTTTGTTGAAAGTATAAATGTATTTTGATGAAAGCTATGATGGTTTTTTGAGTGAAAGTTTTGCAGACTTGAATTTGAACATGCAGGAGTCAGGGGATGAAGAAGATTCTTCAAATCGTTCCAAGGAAAACGTGCAAGAAAACAGAAGGAATTTTCAAGGCCTTGAAAGTGGGACTCAAGGCCTTGAAGAAGAACATCAAGAAAATCAAAGTGTACAAGCCACTTACTCAAGTTCTCAAAGACTTGAAAAGCTTGCTGGAGAACCTGAACCCTGGACACCAAGAAAGAGATTCCGATATCTTTCATCAAATCCAGTTGATAACATCATATATGATCCATCCACTGGTACACAGACAAGATCTCAGTTGAAGAAGTTGTGTGCTTTTAATTCTTTTGTTTCTCTTGTAGAACCTAAGAATGTGAAGGACGCATTACAAGAATCAGACTGGACCATTGCAATGCAAAGTGAACTTAATGAATTTGAAAGGAACAAGGTTTGGAATTTGATTCCTCCTCCTAAAGATCAGTCTGTTATTGGCACAAGGTGGGTATTCAGAAAAAAATTAGATGAGAATGGAAAGGTAATCAGAGAAAAAGCAAGACTGGTAGCTCAATGCTACAACCAGGAAAAAGGTATTGATTATGAGGAGACTTTTACTCGTGTTGCAAGGTTAGAAATAATTAGAATGTTACTTTCATTTGCATCATACAAGAACATTACACTTTTTAAAATGGATGTCAAATGTGCTTTTCAAAATGGATATCTGCAAGAAGAAGTTTATGTTGCTCAACCTCCTGGTTTTGAAAATGACGAGTTTCCAGACCATGTTTATAAACTTGACAAAGCTCTTTATGGTTTGAAACAAGCTAAAAGAGCTTGATATGAAAGATTGTCAAAGTTTCTACTTGAAAATGATTTCAAAAGAGGATTAGTTGATAAAACCCTTTTCATAAAGACTCATGAGAAAGACATTTTGGTAGTTCAAGTCTATGTTGATGATATTCTGTTTGGAGCTATTAATGATTCTGCTTGGAAGGATTTCGCAAGTCTTATGAGCAGGGAATTTGAGATGAGCTTGATGGGAGAGTTAAATTTTTTTCTTGGACTTCATGTACACCAAATGAAGAAAGGAATTTTTCTGCATCAAAACAAGTACACCAAAGACTTGATAAACAAGTACAATATCCCAGTCCAAGGTAGCTAAAACCCCCACGAGCTATACGCTGTCCTTAGACGAGGATCAAACTTGTAAGAATGTAAATCAGAAAGAGTATAGAGGTATGATTGGTTCATTTCTATATCTCACTGAAAGTATACCTGACATCATGTTTAGTGTTTGTACATGTGCTAGATTTCAAGCTGATCCTACAAAATCACACTTGGTTGCCGTCGAAAGAATTTTTAGATATCTCAATGGTACCAAAGACTTAGGGCTGTGGTATCCTAAATAATCTAATTTCTCTTTGTGTGGCTATTCAATGCTGACTTTGCATGATACAAAGTTGACAGAAAAATCATTTCTGGGTGTTGTGAATTTCTTGAATCATCCCTGATCAGCTGGCATTCAATGAAGCAAAACTCATTAGCTTTATAAAAAGTAGAAGTTGAATACATAGCAGGTGGAGCTTGATGCTCACAAGTGCTATTGATATCTCATCAAATGAGAGACCTTGGATTTGATTTCAGAGATATACCTATCAAATGTGACAACACCAGTGCCATATCAATTACAAAGAATCTAGTTCAGCACTAAAGGATCAAACACATAGATGTTAGACATCATTTCATTAGAGAACATGCTGATAAAGGTAATGTAACTCTTGAATTTGTGTCTACTAAAATGAAATTGGCAAATATCTTCACTAAACCACTGCCAGAACACAGATTCTCAGCCTTGCGATTAGAACAGCGCATGCTAAATAAGGAAGTATTGGTTTAGGGGGAGTATTAGGTAAGTGTTATGCGTTTAGAAGTTTTGGAATGATTTTCAAAGAATCCATGATTTTATTTTCTTCATCAGTACAATTTTTCAAGGCCTTGAAAGCTTTTTAAAAACTTGAAAATAAGTATGTATGCTACATAGTTAATAAATTGGATCTTCAATGTTGGGTATTATCCTTGTAGATAATTTCTCAATATTGCTTTTACCTTTTAAAATATATTCTTTTTAAATTAGCATTATACTATTTCCTTTCCCACGTCACACACAAATTCGAATTTCACTAAATCTGCACTTCTTAAAAGAAGTTCTTAAAAGAAGAAAACTACAAAAGCTTAAAAAGGAAAAAGGAAAGTTACAGATGAAGAACCAAAGGAGGACACTGGAAAAGAGCTACAAATATATTCTGAGAAGCACACATCTCCTGGTAAGAAATCTGTTATTTCTAGCAAATGGTTTGTTAGTAATTTTGCAAGAGGAATGTGGTTAGATGGTTTTTCTTCTGAACCTATAGCCTATTGTAGCATGATCAATGTAAACATGTTGAACAACATGAATCTGGAGTGCATTAGGAGATTGAAGCAATGTTCCCTTTGAAAAATCCTAAATCCTTTAGAAGTTGCTTACCCTAGGCTCACTAGGTTATTTTATCTGGACATGAAGAAAATCAACTCTTTAAACTTGGAAATTTCCTATAAAGTGGCTGGTATAAAGATGGACATAGATCACTCTGAGTTTGCAAATGTTTTAGGCTGTCCTAAGAGGTATAATACAGACAACTACCCCAATAAGATTGAAGCCTTGAAGATGGCTAGATAATAATTCTTTTTACCCAATGCTGCTACCTCCTCAAATCAGTTAACACATTATGTGCTAACTGTTGAAGCTAAAGTCTTATTTACCATCTTGATGAGGTGTGTAGGGCCTAAGGAGAATTCAAAGGAGCTATTGTCTGACTGGGTGTTATACTTGATGTACTTGATTATGTATGGGTATGAAATTGATCTACCTACTATTGTGATGGAGCAAATGCTTTATTCCTGCACCAAGCAAAGAAAGCATCATTTGCCATATGCCAACCTGTTATCACTTTTCTTCAAACACCTTGAAATTCCAAATGACAGAAAAGAGACTATTACCACTGGTTTTGGTAAGCTTGATGAGAAAGCTTTTCAAAGGATTGAAATCATGAAAACCAGTGAGGGAGCTTGGAATTTATACTCGGACTTGTTTGCCGAAGAGCTGCAATCCAATAAGTTTCAAAAAAACAAAGCCTTAGCCTCTACTTCAAACCTACCCTCTCAATCTCAAGACCTTTCCCTGGTGCTTCAAAGGATTGATGTCATAGAGAATGATTGGATGACGAAGGTTCACAAGATACAAAAGGATCAAAGAAGACTGGATCTACAAAGGACTTATTCATTGAGTATACTACTCAAGATGAGACTGCAGGGGTGAAGGATACTGGGAAACAAGTTGCTGAAGAACAAGGTGGTGAAGAACAGGAACAAGGGAATGAAGACAACACATATACAGGAGTACTAATCAAGGATCTTATGAAGAAGAAGAAGAAGGGAAAAACTCTAGTGGTGGTCACTTCAGCAGAGCTCTTTGAGGAAGAAGTGGCTGCTCAAACTGGTGAAGAAGTTGCTAAGGAAGAAGGACAATAGGAAGATGAGGAAGATGATGAGGAAAGCAGTGAAGAAGATGCTGTACCAAAGGGAGATGTGGATCCAACGCCCTGATTCTAGCCTCTTCTTTCTTATCCTTCAAGGCCTTGGAACTCTTTTCAAAGCCTTGAGACCTCATATCTTTTAAAAAAATGTTTTAACTTCAATTTTTTTTCATGAAATTTGATCCAACATTTTCTCGTTCTTTTTTTATGAAATTCAAAAGGGGGGAGAAATTTAGGTGTTAGAGATTTGGTTTAGATCAGTAGGATGTTTTATATAAGTTGGATTATTTAGTTTGATTTTTGTTTCAGCTTACTATCTGAGAATATTATGTTTGTTCTGCTATGCTCAAATGTTTCATTTTTGCAGAGAACCAGTCCTTAATAGATTAGTGGTTTTGTCTTTCATCAAGGGAAAGATTGTAAGATCAACATGTTTCAAAGGTTTGAAACTGCACTGTTTCAAGGCCTTGAAACAACTTTCAAAGGCGTGAAACTATACTGCAGTATTTGGCATAAACTTAGGGGGAGCTTTTCCTTCTAATCTGATTCCTAATCTCTTATGATGGACTGTGCTTTATTTGATGATGAAATAAAAACTAATATGATATTCTAATCATATCCTAATATCTCTGTTTGACTTAGTTTTTGAATGATTAATTAGCTACCTCTTTTGCAGGAACTATTTCTTAAACAATGTGTTTGCAGGAAAGAAAATAGAGCTGTCAGATGGATTTGGTGCTTTTGCAATCATGCTGGACACCCTAACACTATAAGATAAAAGATCAAGTCATTATCTTTGAAGATACTAAGAAACTAGACGTTGGGAAGAGCTGTTAGAGAGTCAAGATATGCTTCTTGATTTTAGGAAAATCAGTTTGAAGAAGATTCTATAAATCTGCACTTCAAACAAGCAAACAAATAGAGAGAACTGATGAGAGAATTCCTGCACAACATTCAAAGAAATATTCAAACACTCTCAAATATTGACAATAAACACAAAAGGAGATTCAATTCACTCAATCCAATCATCAGAAGTTCACTGCTCATTCAACTGTTCTACTTCATCTCAGTGTTCTTCTTTCTGTACTTAATTTGTATATCATTTTGATAATACTTCTCTTATCTTATTATCGTGAGTGTTCAAGTGAACAATAGAGAATTCTTATTGAATTAATTAGCTAGGTTCTCGTGAGAAGGTACTAGATAGGTTAGAGAGAACCAGAAGCTGTAACAGAGTAAGGAAATTCTCTGTGCTTGAGGCAGTGCTTATCTTTTGAATAATAAGAATTGAGTTGCAAATCCTGTAGGGATTAAATCCCCGAGGTAGAGACGTAGTTCCTGGTGGAATGAACTCTATATATCTTGCCATCTGCATTTAAGTTTTTATACTTGTTTATTTATTGCTCAAAACAGGCTTTCAGCTCAAGGGCTTGAAATCCATTTCAAGGCATTGAAAACTATCAACAAACTTTTTTACTCACTGTTTTGATTCCAAGGACTTGAAACTCATTTCAAGGCCTTGAAATACTTTATGATTTCTACAAATTTCTTTGAAACCACTCTTTTGGCAAAAGTTTCCATACTCTATTCAAGCCCCCTTTCTAGACTATTGATCCTGTATTACTGCCTACATTACTATCTTTCAGGTTGGATTATTGAAAATAATATCCTTTCATTTCCTTAGGATATCCCATAAATATACATTTGTCCGACTTGGGTCCGAGTTTATCAAATTTCAAAAGTTTTACAGAAACCTCGCAACCCCAATTCTCATGAACAACACACTGGGATGCCTCCCAGTCCATATCTCATATGGGGTCTTCATGATTGATTCAGATGGAACACGGTTTAGGGTAAATGTAGCTGTTGAAAGATCATGTCCCAAAATAAAATTGTAAGATCTGTCTGACTCATCATAGATTGAAATGTCCGACAAGGTCGGTTCCTTCTTTAAAGACACACCATTCCGTTGTGGTGTTCCAGGTTGAGAGAGTTGGGACAATATCCCACACTCTCTTAGATATACGTCAAAATATTGGCTTAAGTATTCTCCTCCATGATCTGATTGTAGAGCCTTAATACTCTTTCCAAGCTGGTTCTCCACTTCATTCTTGAATTCTTTGAACTTTTCAAAGGACTCAATTTATTCTTCATAAGATACACAAATCCATTTTTACTGAAGTCATCAATAAATGTAATTAAGTAACGATAACCACCTCTGGCGTTTGTGGCCAATGGTCCACACACATCTTTATGTATGAGTGTCAATATCTCACTTGTACTCTCACCTTTCTTCGTGAAAGGGGAACTAGTAATTTTCCGCAATAGACAATCTTCGTATGTCTCATATGATTCATAATCAAATGATTCTATAAATCCACCCTTATGGAGCCTAGACATGTGTTTCTCGTTTATATGGCCTAAATGATAATGCCAAAGGTAAGTGAGATTCAAATCGTAATATTTAATCCTCTTAGTATTTATGTTATATACGAAATTATCTAGATCAAGGATATACACCCCATTAGAAAAAAGTGCATTACAATAATGCATGCCATCAAAATAAAGAGAGCAACACTTGTCCTTTAAAATGACAGAAAAACCTTTCTTTTCCAAACAAGAAATAGAAATAATGTTCATATTCATAGAAGGCGCATACAAGCAATTTTTTAATTCTAAAATAAGTCCAGAAGGTAAAGATAACTCATAATTTCCTACGACTAATGCAACAAGTCTTGCTCCATTGCCAATGTGTAGGTCAATCTACCCTTTAGCCACTCGTCAACTTCTCTTTAGGTCCTGTACATTTCGACAAATGTGAGATCCACATCTCGTATCTGATGCGCAAACTAACGTGCTGTCGCAAGTGTACGAATCTTGTAATACCGGGTGCAATTAGACTCGGTTGATCGTTCCCACGAGGACTATTTCGGGTTTACTCACGTTGTCAGTTTCGGTTAACCGAGTGTAGTAACAAGGAGGAGTAGGTTGTGATTATAGTGACTAGACTAAAAACAGAAATTAAAAACGTAAACGTAAATATTTTTTGTGACTTTTTCTGAAATAAGCTGAATCAGTTGTAACGATAATAGATGAAGACTAGGCTCCGGGATCCCCTAGAGTTTCTACAGATTTCAGTTTTACGTTCGATTATGAAAACACCCAGCAGTTTCGATATCTGTGCAACATACCAGTTGTGCAGTGACTTTTCAGATTCCACACGTAATCCCGATCCTACAGACTTTCGGGTTCTTGTTAAGCTGCCTAAATCTGCAGTCTCGGTCTAATCCTGTTAGGGTTTCTAACCTGTCCGAATGGCCCGGGTCAAATTCTCTAACAGTTGGTCTCACGTTTTTCGATGCTAGCCCTATCTCCCTTTCTCTGGTCGGTCTATCAGGGTAAGGTACTAAATCCTGGTTTTTCTTCCTAACCCTAACTTGACGTTTTCACCTACAAGCTCGGGTCTATAGCAATCATGGGTGATCAATCCTATCATGCATATATGATAACAATCAAAACCAGAATAACATATATAACTTGCTGAATTAAGATAATCATCATGAATCCATAAACAAAGTAGTCATAAAATCTGGGTACGAAACCCTAGGTTCACCGAGAACCTAGGTGAGAAGTTTAGCTACGACTAGACATAATACAAAACGCAGTTTCTGAATATAAAGAGAGAGAGAGAACGAAATCAAACTAAGTCTTCGAATCTCGAATCGCGCTTTCGTGCTCTCCGTGAATGCTCTGACTTGCCCTTCGGTTGTGCTGAGAATTGTGTTGTGTCTCCGTGTCTTCAAAACGAGTCTGGACGAGTCTTTAAATAGTGCTGTTTTCCCCGAAACGCGTGCGCCCGAAATTACGGAATCTGCAATCGGTCCACCGTCTTTGACCAAAAAGTCAAAACTGGCTGCGTATATACGCAGGGTTGCGTATATACGCAACCAAAGCATATAATCACCTCCCCCTCTCCCCCTCCTGCCTGCGTATATACAAAAGGCTGCGTATATACGCAGGCCTGCGTATATACGCAGGCAGGGGGGTGGAGAGGAGGCCCTGCTTGGTCCTTTGGTGGGCCAGGTTGGGTCCCCTGGGTCCCACTCTTCTGCCTGACGCTCCCGGTTTGCCTCCCTTGGTGTTCTCCTGCTTTTCCGTGTTCCCGTCTTGACCCGGTCTTGTGCACGTTTCCCGAGACGGTCCCGGCTTGGTCCCGGCACGCTTCCCGATGCACCTCCCGAACCTGTTCCTGAAAAGGCAACACGAACGAAAACCCGCGATCATATCCAAATATAGCAATAAATAAGAAGAAATCCAGGAAGTACAAATAAACGTCTCGTTCTAGATTCCCGAGGCATTCTAAGGCATTTTCCGGCAAAAACCGCTAATTCCGACACAAATACTCGTGAAATCAGGCTAAAAGATAACCCCTAATTGGGCGTTATCAAATACCCCCGCACTAAACATTGCTCGTCCCGAGCAATCCTGCCAACTCTAGCCTGCATTTCTGTCCTCGTGACTGACTCTGTACATACCCTACCGTTGCATACGCTTTCGACTCGAACCTTTCAACCGGACGACTCGATAGAAAAACTGACTCAGATAGAATATACACAGACTCAAACGACTCAAAACAGACTAATTAAATATTTTTGGTGAGATTGGGCAACCTCAAAAACATAAACAGCGTGTCCTCCTGATCTCATCCTTTTCAGAATTTACTTCCCTGCAAGCGATCGGTAAGTCTGAACAGATTTATATGGTGGAATTAAGCACTGGACCGAAGTACTATTACTTTGGTTATCAAACTGAGCAAATCCCTAGCTAACTTACCATCCGAGCTGTTTCCAAAAGGATCTATGTCTAATCAGGTAGGATAAGTATATGTATCAAGGTATAGCATAATCCCACTTGTTATGACATTCTCACAATTTACCAAACTCACACCCCTCACCGAGATCCCGAAAAACTGCCCGAAACACCTAAGTTCCTGCGTTCCCAATTCTCCTGTACTCCGGTGTGTCTTCGCCGTGCTCGCGGCCACAAATGTGAAGCGGTGCAAAACGTCTCGAAAATTGTGCCACTCACTCAGCTTTTTATTTAAATAATCAAAACATAAACAAAACAAAAACTTAGATCATGATTTTTCTTTTTTCTTTTTCTTTTCTATTTTTTTTCTTTTTCTCTTTTTTTTTCTCTTTTTTTTATAATATATATATATATATATTTTATAACACAACTATATATACAAACGTACACGAATACCAACAATACTAAACTGACTAAAGCAGTGAGTGATCTCTGCCGTGGGGTACGTAAAATGTCCTCATGTGAAGTACCCCCACACTAATCCTGAAGCGCTGATCCTGTAGTCAAGGTAAAACTGTGCGGTCCCACCGAACCTCCTCATCACCAAAGATGTAGAAAAACGGCACAACCACCAATTGACCCTACAACCCCCCGGAACCCCGTTTTGTGCGAAAAGATGCTCGCACGCGACTAACTCCTCCTGTGGTCACTATGTAGTGAAGTGATCCACCTCCGCAAATTAATGCACTGTCGCCACTAACTCACCCTGTCCTTCCCTCGAAAAACGTGTCAATATCGAAACTGTCCAGAACTGATAACTCATGAAGCTCCCCCATCTAAAACCTGCCCTACTCACTCCCTCCGTCATAACATGTAGAATAGCCAACTATCGACTGATGAGGTCTCAAAGAAGGCTGCCTAGGCTAAAGTGGCTACGAAGAAAGAGGGTAAATGGCTTCAAACGGGTTGACTCATTGGACCTAGGGGTAAGAAACAGGACGTGAGGTCCCTTGATAGCCAGTCACTTCACCGAAAAATGCGATGACCGTGATGGCGCCCGTGGGCGGGTTGTCGACTACCTATGTGACGGTGGTGTAGCAACTAGTCGGATTTTTAGCTCAGGTGATAATTACTTGCGGATTCCAAAGGTCACAGGCTCTCACCTATCTACTATACCTCGATGCAAGTTTTCTTCTCTTTCAAAGGATTCAAACTCAATTTCTTCACTGTTTTCGTTATCTCGATTTCCCTTTCTCAAAATTTTTTGATTTTAAACTTTTTTTTTTTTGAAAAATAATTTATACTTGCTGTTTGCGTCTGCGTATATACCCAACCAGCAGCATAATTTTTTTTTTTAATTTTTCATTTTTTTTAAATTATATACAATGCACGGCCAGAATGTTTGTGGTGGGTTGACTCAAATAAAGAAAAATATGCTGACTCAAAAATAAAAATAAAAACTGCAAATAAATACGAAAAAACGTGCAGACCGGGTTAATGCAGACACGACTACCACCCCCACAATAAGAGGTGGCATGCCCTCATGGCACTCACTCGTCCGGAAAAAATGTCGGGTTTGACCCGGTCTCGGATGTACCGGATATGCTACCCGGCGAGCTGCTCCCTGAAACAGACCTAAAGACGACCGGCTGACGCGCACGTGTACGGGGCCGGTAATCGGAGGACTGCGACTCGGACCCAGTCCAACTGCTAGGCGGCTGGGATCGCATAGTCGTCCTGCCACTCGAATGCTGCTGGGTACGGGACCCAGTATGACGGCCCGTAGGCTGCCGGGATCGTGTCCCAGGCTGCCGTCTCTCCTGTCGGGCAGGTGGCGGTGATGGCTGAGTCGGGGGAGGTGGCTGGGTCGGAGGTGGTGGAGCGGATATCTAGAGTCCCCGTCATCCGACCAACCCTCGGTAAAGCTGCTGGAGTAGGTGGGTGGAAAATACAGCGGGAGTGGCGGTTCTCGGCCTGCGTGCCGAGCCGCATCCCGCTGCTCTCCTCGAATACTAGCTAGGGCAGCCTGGGTGTCCTTGGTGACCTTCCGCTGAGTCCGGCGGTTATGCGTCAACTCTCTCCAAAGCTTGCCCACGCTCTCATACACCTTCTCTCCTATGGACTTGCGTCCGCCCTGACACCCCTCAAATCTCTCGTCCACTCGGGGCAGTCTACGTGGCGGGGCTGGTCTAGCTCGTGGGGTCGGGTTGGCCCGTGGGGCCGGCTCACCTCGCTGTCGGGCTGGCTGGGGCTAGGCATTCCTCTCAGTCCCCTGTCGACTCGACTCGGGACGCTCACTCTCTCTACTAGTACGGCATCGCCGAAGTCCGGCCGATGCCTGGCGACTGGCTGGTCGCTCCTGAGTCGAACGCCTCCTAGGGGCAGGGGCAGGTGCAGGAGCCGGGTCCTCCTCCATAATATCGTCATCCTCATCGAGGTCAACGACCGGCTGTGGTGGGCCCGGGTGACGGGCTATGAGCTTCCTATAAGGCCGTGGCCTAGGAGGAAGTAGATCACCCTCTACATCGTACAACGGAACCTCAAACTCCCGCGCCAGTTTGGCGATGAGGTTGGCGTACCCCAATCCCTTGTGTCTCCCGGAGCAGTTCCGCTCCTGCATGTACACCCATATGCGACGAGGAATGTCGACCTCTCGTTGGAGAACAAGGCAATAGACTAAGAGTACGTACTCAAAGTCCAGGTATGTAAAATGCTTAATACCCACTACCCTGTTTACGACCCACTCGGCCCACCAACGTGGCGGGCTGGTAATAAAACGAGAATGCAATTTCTTGCCTATCTCGCCTGGCCCCTCTCTCTCGAAATGGGCACCCGGGTACCCCCCAGTCACAACCCGCAAAAGCTCAGAATCGCTAGGCGGGTAATCTGCACACTCAGCATATGCGCACGAGAAATGGCGCAACGGGATCTGGTACGCTTGGCGGATGGTATCCGCCGTGATCAACAAAAACGTACGCCGTAAATACACCCATCGGACATCCCCGTTGGCCTCACCCTCCCCCTTATGCATGAGGTTTGCGTAAAACTCACGCACCATGTCAGAACTAGAAATATCCGGAAACCCCGCTAGGGACGTTCCGAAAATTTCTGATCGACTCGCATACTCTGCCATCTCTGGCGGCATGTGCGTATGGTCGACCTGAAACTGGTAGTCTACGGGAAGGCTATGACCCATTTTGGTTCCGGTCAAAAAGTAAAATTGAGCGTTATGGTTGACGAACCTAAAACTGTCAAACCTCCTAGAGGTAATCTCATCCGCCTCATAGTCCGTAGGGATGTCGTCCCGCTTTGGGTCTAGGACCGGTACATTAAACTCCATAACAGACACAACCTCGTAAAACGTGCCAACTCGGGAAAATTAAGCAAAAACGTGAAACGTGCACAAAACTAGTGTGTCGCAATAGATAGTTCACCTAAGAGCTACCAGAGGTCCAGACGGCAAGTGCCGCTCCAAAAACAAAAATACCGAAAATAACGGACCCGGCTACGGGCCGTGCCAAAACGGAAAATAAAGCGAGGGATGAGATTTTCGACCTTCCCTAAACAGGGGTGAAGACCGGAGATTCTGCCCGGAAAGTCGCCGGAAAAATCGCCGGCGGTCGCCGGAAAAATCGCCGGAAAACGAAACTGCCCGGAATTGAAATCCGAACCCACCAAATCGAAGCCCTCGATCTCCTCGTTCACGTTCCCTTGTACGGTTTTTGCTAGTTCTTGCTCTAACACCTTCGAAAACGAAATTGTCCGCTCGATTTTCGCTTGTTTCTGGATTTTGATGGAAGAAACTTGCTCCTTGCGACGAGGGGATTCCAGAAATGTGCCCGGATTTTGATTCTGAGGTCCGATACAAAATCCTTGTTCTTCAAGTGGGAGGAAATGGAGGAAGAGAGAGAAAGAGAGGTGCCAACAATGGAGTTGGCCGGCCCCCTCTTGCCCTATAAACCCTAAAATTGTCAAAACCAAAATGCCCTTGGGGTTTTGAAAAAATTACGATTTTTTTTCTTTCTGTTTGCGTATATACGCAATACTGCGTATATACGCAATCAGAAAACAAAAAGAAAAAAACAAAATAAAAAAAATTGCCCTCGGGTTGCGTATATACGCAGGGCTGCGTATATACGCAGACCGAGGCAATTTTTTTTTTTTTTCAAATTGCCTCTCTTCCTCTGTTTCCTCGGTTCTGGCTGTTTTGGATGTTTCTGTCACTGCACATTCTCAGATTCAAAGTAAAAAACCCGCTCATCTCGCCTCTCTCGGAAATTCAGAACTGAACATAATAACGTAATAAACTAATAGAAATAAATAAATAAACGATTAATTTTGGGTTGCCTCCCAAACAGCGCCTTGTGATTTACGGTCGACGGCCTGACCTTGTTACCTATTACGGATCATCAAAATAGACCGGGTCTATTTTGACGACTTCGGCGGTCTCGAGATACGGCTTGATCCGGTTCCCGTTCACCCTGAAACTGGACTTGTCTTTTGGATTTTCCAGCTCGAATGCCCCCCAGGCAAAAATCTGCTTGATGATGAACGGTCCCGACCAACGAGACCTCAACTTTCCCGGAAAGAACCGCATCCGGGTATTGTAGAGAAGCACTTTGACGCCTTCGTTAAACTGCTTTGGCGTGATACGGTTATCATGCCACTTCTTTGTCTTCTCTTTGTAAATTTTGGCGCTCTCGAAAGCCGTTCTGCGGAATTCCTCTAATTCCAGCAGCGCCATCTTCCTCTTATCTCCTGCTAGATTCTGGTCCAAGTTGAGCAGTTTGATGGCCCAATACGCCTTGTGCTCCAGTTCCACCGGTAAGTGGCAAGCTTTCCCAAAAACGAGCTGGTATGGTGACATTCCCAGCGGCATTTTGAAAGCAGTCCTGTAGGCCCAAAGCGCATCGTCCAGTCTAACGTACCAATCCTTTCGGCCGAGATTCACAGTTTTCTCGAGTATGCTCTTGATCTCTCGATTCGACACCTCGGCTTTCCCGTTTGTCTGCGGATGGTAGGGTAGCGAGACTTTATGAGCCGACACGCCGTACTGTTTCAGAACTTTCGCAAAAACTCGATTGATGAAGTGAGAGCCCTCATCGCTAATCATTGCCCTTGGAGTCCCGAAACGAGTGAAAACGTTACGTTTCAGAAAACGCTCAACGGTAGCTGCATCGTTTTTCTGACACGCGATCGCTTCGATCCACTTTGTCACATAATCTACTGCCAGCAGAATGTAAAGATTTCCCATCGAAGACGGGAACGGACCCATGAAGTCAATCCCCCATACATCAAATGGCTCTACCTCCTGCCACACGGTCATCGGCATCTCGTCCCGGTGTGACGTGTTTCCTGTCCTCTGGCACCTATCACATCCCTGCACATAGTCGTGACAATCTTTGAAGATTGTCGGCCAGAAAAAACCGGACTGCAGTATTTTATGAGCTGTTCGCGTTCCCCCAAAATGACCCCCACACTGTGATGAGTGGCACTGTCGGATCACGTTCCAGGCCTCGAGGGTCGGGATACACCTTCTCAGGATGTTATCGGCCCCCTGTTTGAATAAGTACGGGTCGTCCCAGAAATACTGTCGACTTTCGGCAATGAACTTTTTCCGCTGCGACGGGGTGAGATCCTCGGGAAGCGTGCCAGTTACCAAGTAATTGGCTATGGGATAGTACCATGGTCTCCCGATTTTTACTGCCATGATGTGCTCGTCCGGGAAGTTTTCCTTGATCGGCACCGGGTCCACCTTCACGTTCTCAAGTCTGGGTAGGTGATCCGCTACCACGTTCTCGACTCCCTTCTTGTCCGGGATTTCCACATCGAATTCCTGCATCAGTAGTACCCACCTTAACAGTCTCGGTTTCGCGTCCTTTTTGTCCAGCAGGTATTTCAGGGCACTATGGTCGGTAAAAACGATAACTTTTGACCTGACCAAATAGGGCCTGAATTTGTCCAGGGCATACACCACGGTCAGCAGTTCCTTTTCTGTCGTGCCATAGTTGAGCTGGGCATCGTTGAGTACCCGGCTCGCATAATAAATGACGTGGCATACCTTATCCTTTCGCTGTCCCAAAACTGCTCCGACTGCATAGTCGCTGGCGTCACACATCAGCTCAAACGGGAGTGACCAATCTGGTGTGGTTATAACCGGGGCTGTGGTCAGCTTCTCTTTCAAATGGTCAAAAGCCTGCCGACATGCTGCATCGAAATCAAAGGGTACGTCTTTTCCGAGTAAAGCGCAGAGTGGCTTTGTGATCTTGGAAAAGTCTTTGATGAACCCTCGGTAAAATCCTGCATGTCCCAGAAAACTCTTGATCGCTCTCACGTTCGTCGGGTATGGAAGCTGCTTTATCACCTCGATCTTATCCCTGTCCACCTCGAATCCTTTGCTGGAAATTCTGTGACCCAGTACGATCCCCTCGGTGACCATAAAGTGACACTTTTCCCAATTGAGCACCAAATTCACCTTCTTGCATCGGATCAGAACCTGACCCAAATGGAACAGGCAGTCATCGAAACTGTCCCCGAATAGTGAAAATTCGTCCATGAAGACCTCCAGATTTTTCTCGATCATGTCGGAAAAAATCGCCATCATACATCTCTGGAACGTGGCAGGAGCATTACACAACCCGAACGGCATGCGCCGAAACGCGAACGTACCATACGGGCAGGTAAACGTCGTCTTTTCCTGATCTTCCGGGGCTATGCAAATCTGGTTGTAGCCGGAGTACCCGTCCAGAAAACAGTAATAGGCGTGGTGGGCGAGCCGGTCCAGCATCTGGTCCATGAATGGTAGCGGGAAGTGGTCCTTCAGTGTTGCGTCGTTTAACCTCCGATAGTCCATGCAGATCCGCCAGCCTGTAACGGTACGATGCGCAATCTGCTCCTGGTCGTTATTCTGCACCACCGTAATACCCCCCTTTTTGGGCACGCACTGGACCGGGCTGATCCACGTGCTGTCCGATATGGAGTAGATGATTCCCGCTTCCAGCCACTTCATGACCTCTTTTCGCACAACGTCCTTCATGTTCAGATTCAGTCTCCGCTGGGGCTGAATCACCGGTTTCTTGCCTTCTTCAATTCGGATCTTGTGCATGCAGTAGGAGGGGCTGATCCCCTTGATATCTGCAATCGTCCAGGCGATTGCTTCCTTATGCTCTCGCAATACTTCCAGCAGCTTCTGCTCCTGTTCCTGAGACAAACGAGACGAAACAATTACGGGCAGAGTACTATTTTCACCAATATATGCATACCTGAGATGGCTCGGGAGCGGTTTCAGCTCCAGTGCGGGTGGCTCCTTGAGTGACGGGACCAGAATCATCTTTTGCCCGCCGTCTTCGTCCCGGTGCAAAGTGGTCCAATCCTCGGCTCTCATGGCGTGCTTGCACCGAGTCTTCTCCTTTTCATCCCCGTACATGCTGTCGATCTCATCCCACAATTGGTCCATCTCCTCGTTTTCCCAGCCTTCGTCCACCACATCTATAGCAAAGATGTCCTCGTGGTCGTAGTAATTTGGCAGTTGCAGATTTTTAAAAACGTTGAATTTCACTTTTTCCTCGTTAATCTGCATGGTCAGCTCCCCGCTCTTGCAGTTTATCATTGCTTCGCCCGTGGCCAAAAACGGCCTGCCAAGTATGAGCGGTACCTCCCCTGCCTCCATGTCCAGGATGACGAAATCTACCGAAAAAATCAGCTCGCCGACCTTGACCAGAATATCCTCGATAACCCCATAGGCCTGTTTTACGGACCTGTCTGCCATCTGCAGCATGATTCTGGTGGGTCGGGGTTCACCGACTTTCAAACTCTTTAAAATCGTCAACGGCATTAGATTGATGCTGGCCCCTAGGTCACACAGAGCCTTTCCTGTGTAAGCGTTACCTAGGGTGACCGGTATGACGAAACTGCCAGGATCCTTTCTCTTCCTCGGTAGCCCATTCTTCACACAATTGCTCACTTCTGCCGTCAGGTTTATAGTCTCGAAGTCGCTCATTCGCCTCCTCCAATACAAGATGTCTTTGAGGAATTTGGCGTAAGTGGGCATCTTAGCCAAAGCCTCAGCAAAAGGTATGTTAATCTGCAGCTGCTTGAACATCTCGAGAAACGTGGCGTAGTCCTTGCTGTCATCCCTCTTTCGTGTTCGCAAGGGGTACGGGACCTCCTTGGAGACGGGTACAGTTTCTGCACCTGTCTCGTTCTGCACTGCATCCTGCTCAACCGAGCCCTTCGGCTGGGGGCGATCGACTGTGCTGTTATCCTGGCCCGACAAGTTGCGTTCTACTTCTTTCGAACTTTCTGCACGTGCGTGGCTGGGATACGGTGGATCCTGCAGTGCCAATCCACTCCGAGTGGAGATAGCATTGATCTGGGCCCGTGGATTGTTTACTGTATTCGAGGGTAGGTTTCCTGGCTGCCTTTCTGTTAGCTGCTGTGCTAACTGCCCCACCTGTACTTCCAAAGCGCGCAGTGACGTTTTGGTTGTCTGCATATCTGCCGTCAGGGTGTCCATGTGCTTGAACCGGGACTCCATGGTCTGGTACATGGACTTGATCTCTTTCATCTGAGCGTCGTACTGCTGTGCTGATGGGACTGACTGTGCCTGCTGGGCCAGGCCAGCCTGCTGGGCTGGTGGCCTGTGCTGGAACCCCGGTGCATACTGCGTTCGGGTTTCCATACCGAAACCCGGGATGGTCTCTGGTACCCGGTCGGTACCGGCTCGGGTCCCACTGCTGCTGTACGTAATTGGTTTCTTCGGTCCTTAGCTCCTCAATGGCTGTGTCCAGATCAGATTCTTCGACTGCTGCAACAGTCTTCTTATCCGAGTAGACTTTCTTGACCAAGTCATGAACGATCTTGGCCAGATTGTCTATCCGGTCATCCTCTGCGGGTTCGGCTCTCGCTGCCATCCTGCGATCGTCAAACAGTCGGGTGTCCTGCTTGGCCAACTGCTTCATCAGGTCATACGCACCTTCTTTGTCAACGTGATACAAGAAGTTTCCCCCGGCCTCTCTGTCAATCCTTTCGGCGTTCTCCCTGTCTAGGGCATGGTAGAAAACCTGCAGGATTTTCGCGTCTCCAAAACCGTGGTTCGGGCACCGTTTGACCAATCTCATGAGCCTGTCCTATGCGTCCACCACCGTCTCCCCCATCTTCTGTCTGAATGACAGGATCTCGCTCTGTAACTGTATGACTCGGGAGGCGGGATAGAACTTTTCCAGAAAATCTGCAACACACTCCTCCCATGTGGTGATGGATCGGGGTGGTCGGGATTCGAGCCAGTCTTTGGCTACTCCGTAAAGAGAGTATGGAAATAAGATCAACATGAGTGCCTCTGCTTCTACCCCCTTGTATCTGACCTTGTTGCAGTAATCTTCGAACTTCCCGATAAAGTCGTTCGGGTCTTCGTCAGCCCTGCCATGAAACGGGCAGATAGTTTGTACCGTCTGGATGGTGGATGGTTTGATGTCAAAGTGCTCGGCGGTGATCTCGGGCACCACAATAGCTCGCTCATGCCCCCCCGGTGGGGACTTCGAAATTTTCCACCAACGTCTTCCCAGATCGGTTATATGTTCTCTGGTTGCTTCGGGCAGCAAGTCCCGCTGTGACAAGCTCCTCAATGTACCGCGCCATCTGGGTTGGGGTACGTGTCTCTCGTTCCTGTCCACCGGCTTCAGTGTTCTCGGGTGTATCTCTCTGGTTGGTTGCCATCCTGCTTTCTCGGTTTCTGCGGTTCTGTTCGGTATACAGTTTTTCCGGGTTGTCGAGTGGTGACACCAAATCGCGAGGCAATCTGGGCATCAACTAAACTGTCCTGAAAACGCAGATTCAAAAACGCAGTGAGATAAAAGAAAAATAACAAAACTGAAAATAAACAAAAACTCAGAAAACTAATTCTAACAACTAAATAGACCCTAAAAAGTCCCCGGCAATGGCGCCAAAAACTTGATGCGCAACTAACGTGCTGTCGCAAGTGTACGAATCTTGTAATACCGGGTGCAATTAGACTCGGGTGATCGTTCCCACGAGGACTATTTCGGGTTTACTCACGTTGTCAGTTTCGGTTAACCGAGTGTAGTAACTAGGAGGAGTAGGTTGTGATTATAGTGACTAGACTAAAAACAGAAATTAAAAACGTAAACGTAAATATTTTTTGTGACGTTTTCTGAAATAAGCTGAATCGGTTGTAACGATAATATATGAAGACTAGGCTCCGGGATCCCCTAGAGTTTCTACAGATTTCATTTTTACGTTCGATTATGAAAACACCCAGCAGTTTCGATATCTATGCAACGTACCAGTTGTGCAGTGACTTTTCAGATTCCACACGTAATCCCGATCCTGCAGACTTTCGGGTTCTTGTTAAGCTGCCTAAATCTGCAGTCTCGGTCTAATCCTGTTAGGGTTTCTAACCTGTCCGAATGGCCCGGGTCAAATTCTCTAACAGTTGGTCTCACGTTTTTCGATGCTAGCCCTATCTCCCTTTCTCTGGTCGGTCTATCAGGGTAAGGTACTAAATCCTAGTTTTTCTTCCTAACCCTAACTTGACGTTTTCACCTACAAGCTCGGGTCTATAGCAATCCTGGGTGATCAATCCTATCATGCATATATGATAACAATCAAAACCAGAATAACAGATATAACTTGCTGAATTAAGATAATCATCATGAATCCATAAACGAAGTAGTCATAAAATCTGGGTACGAAACCCTAGGTTCACCGAGAACCTAGGTGAGAAGTTTAGCTACGACTAGACATAATACAAAACGCAGTTTCTGAATATAAAGAGAGAGAACGAAATCAAACTAAGTCTTCGAATCTCGAATCGCGCTTTCGTGCTCTCCGTGAATGCTCTGACTTGCCCTTCGGTTGTGCTGAGAATTGTGTTGTGTCTCCGTGTCTTCAAAACGAGTCTGGACGAGTCTTTAAATAGTGCTGTTTTCCCCGAAACGCGTGCGCCCGAAATTACGGAATCTGCCATCGGTCCACCGTCTTTGACCAAAAAGTCAAAACTGGCTGCGTATATACGCAGGGTTGCGTATATACGCAACCAGAGCATATAATCACCTCCCCCTCTCCCCCTCCTGCCTGCGTATATACGCAGGCAGGGGGGTGGAGAGGAGGCCCTGCTTGGTCCTTTGGTGGGCCAGGTTGGGTCCCCTGGGTCCCACTCTTCTGCCTGACGCTCCCGGTTTGCCTCCCTTGGTGTTCTCCAGCTTTTCCGTGTTCCCGTCTTGACCCGGTCTTGTGCACGTTTCCCGAGACGATCCCGGCTTGGTCCCGGCACGCTTCTCGATGCACCTCCCGAACCTGTTCCTGAAAAGGCAACACGAACGAAAACCCGCGATCATATCCAAATATAGCAATAAATAAGCAGAAATCCAGGAAGTACAAATAAACGTCTCGTTCTAGATTCCCGAGGCATTCTAAGGCATTTTCCGGCAAAAACCGCTAATTCCGACACAAATACTCGTGAAATCACGCTAAAAGATAACCCCTAATTGGGCGTTATCAGTATCTAATACCCAAGACGAAGAAATAGACAAATTAACATCTATAACAAAAATACCTGGTGTTGGAATCAGTATTCCAAGCTTCTTTTCTTCCAGATACTTTCGGGAGTTCCTCTTCCAGTGGTCAAGCTTACTACAATAGTGACATGGGCTCTTAGAAATTCCACCATCAGGTTTCAAGGCAACTTCCTTGGGATTTGCAACAACCTTGCTCTTCCCTTTAGGGTTCTGGGCACCCTTCTTGCCGTTTGAATTTTAAACATAATTATGGCCTTACCTTTACCTTTCATAATACTCCCTTCAGTGGTACTCAACATATTTAGCAGTTGTGGAAGAGATTTGTTGATCTCATTCATTTTATAGTTCATAATGAATTGACTATAACTGTCCAATAACGATTGCAGGAATGAGATCAGTGGCCAACTCTTGGCTGAATGGAAACCCCAATCTATCAAGACTCTCTATGTAACCGATCATACGGAGTACATAAGGTCCCACTAGATTTCCTTCTAGCAAACTACACTTGAATGGTGCCTTTGATACTTCATACCACTCATTCTTGGCTTGATCTTGGAAGAGTTGTTTCAAATGTATGATCATATCATACGCGTCCATGTTCTCATGTTGCTTCTGAAACTCAGAGTTCGTCATGCAAAGCATTAGGCAAGTCACATCAGTAGATTCATCAAGGATCTTCTGATGTGCCTTCCTAGTGGCAGCCATAGCATTATTAGGTGGTGCTTCTGGAAATGTCTGCTCTAGAATGTACAACTTCGTTTCTTGGTTGAGAATAATTGACAAGTTTCTGTACCAGTCGAGGAAATACATTCCAGACAGTTTGTCCTTCTCAAGGACTGAACGCAAGGATAGTCGATGTTTGTTGATTTTTTGCCATTAAAAATCTACACAGAATAAGAAATATACAATTTTAGTATCGTGAATAATAATACTATACTTAAAAGTGGATATATTATTAAATATTGCTCGCATTATTTTTCTCTTATTAAAAACCATCACTTTTAAGTATAGTATTATTATTCACGATACTAATAATACCGCCCCTTAGCACACATATTCCTCAACCACCAACTGTGGCACCCAACCTCTCTTCAAAATACCCCTTGCCTCCTCCGCCGGCACTGCTGGGCAACGTGACTTACACCCCTAGCCGGACTGCAGCATATGTGTCCCCGCCGGCTACAACCCTTCCTCCTGCTGCTGGGGGAAGCGCGCCGGAATGTATGACGTCGCTGCAGCGGCGCATAGAGACATTCTTGGCCAATCAACTGTTTGCAGACACCATTATCCCGAAGGTTGATAACGATCCGCCTATCCCACGCGAGAGCTATCTCATGCCTAACCCTGCAGGGTATAAGGCTCCTAAGTGGGACAAGTTTGAAGATGTCAACGGGAATGCCCACGAGCATGTCATGCGTTTCATCGATGTGATGGGACCATACGGGGCTGATCCCAAGTTGCTGATGCGCGAGTTCCCGAAATCTTTGGGAAATGTTGCCTACAAATGGTATAGAACGTTGGAGGCCGGATCTGTTAAAACTTGGGATGACATGGTTCAGAAGTTCTACACCAAATTCTTCCAGGTGGAGGAGAAGGTTACAATGATTCATCTCTCCCGTATGTATCAGAAGCGCGAGGAAGATGGAGTCACATTCATCAATAAATTCAAGGCCAAATCCTTGGAGTGCAGAGATGAAGTGCTTGAGGGCAGGCTCGTAGAGATATGTCTACAAGGCATGCGAGACGAGTACAAAGGTATGCTGATCAACCTACAAACTCCTACCTTTTCAAAGTTGATTGAATGCACGAAAAACATAGAGCCTATAGTGGAGAGGCAGAAGAAGAAGCACGCCCCTGAACGATCCTCAGGGGGAACCACTTTTAAGATTGGAAGATTTAGCTATAAGAGAGGGCGCAAAGCTGATGTTAATACAGTTTTGCCGCACAAGGAGCCCATGGTTACAAACTCAGACGCGCCGCCCCTGCCTTGCTTGATAGAGGAAGTGATCGACTTCTGCAAACAGTGGCGTAAGGATGGAATCTTGCTTCCGCTCGAAAGGATACCCTCTAAGGAGACGATGAGGGACCCGAAGTGGTGCGAGCGCCATGGGAAAATTATGCACCCCACAGCTGACTGCAAGAAAATCAGGCACATGGTGAGCCGAATAATGAAGGAGGGCGAGTTGATTGTCAGCAACCAGAGACGGGATGTGCGAAACAATCCGTTGCCAGCTCACGCGGAGCAAGAGCCGAAAGGCAAAGAAATAGCCATGATTGCGATTATGGATCTTGAAGAGATTGCGGAAGACGGCTTGCCTATCATTGCTGAAATTCACAATGATGAGGATTACAGCATAGACACCGAGGACGAGCGTGCCGATCGAATGAAGGGGTCGCACGGGTTCAGCAAGTTTTTCGACGAAATGAACTTTTCGGAGAAGTGACGGAAAGAAATGACAAAGGAGATTCTAAGGGTAGCAGAAGACTTCGAGGAAGACACCGTGGTCTCCAATGGAAAAGTTGTTAGGGCGTCTCGCTCTACGAAAAAATTTATGACTTTCTCCGCAAGTGACAAGAAGACGGACTCGAGCCACCAGAGCCTTTGTACGTAACGGTGGTGATTAATGATGTCGAATTCAAGAGGGCATTTGTTGATGGAGGAGCGGCCGTCAACGTGGTCTCGCTCAACACTTTAAAGTTGGCAAGAATCCCGGAGAAGAAGATCATCAGACGCCCATCCCCGCTGATGGGATTCGGGAGTGATTCCTGAATGACGATAGGATGGATTCGTCTGGGCGTCCAGATAGGAAAAATCAAATGTTCAGCCAAATTCTGCGTCATTTATGCGAATACTACGTATCACATGATCATAAGGCGAGCTTGGATTCATCGTTTCGATGTAGTCCCCTCGACAGCTCACCAAGTGATGAAGGCCATCTGGAATGACAGAGTAGTGGAGATACCGGCTTCGGTAAACCCCTTCAATCTAAATGAGGCGCACCTCACTGAAGCAGTGTGGTTTACCGAAATGGCAGACGAGCAATCGCCGGGGCCGTTTAACCCAACTCCTCTGCCTCGATGGGAAGATATTAATGATCTGTCGCCAGCGGGGGTAATGGTGACAAGGGAGGAATCTAAGGAAAAGTTGTCCACACGCGAAGAGGCACCGCCGGTCGCCTATCAAAGAAAGAATGTGTACACTCTGAAAAGAGTGGTAAAACATGATCTCGCAAGCAAATAGATAGAAAGTTTTTACTCCAATGGAAAGAAATGCTACCGCATATGAAGGTGTGCGGGGGTACCCCCATTTGAGCATGGGGATATCCCTGGGCAAATCAATCAAATCGAGCATGTCAAACAAACATCAGAGGTCTCAGAGGAAAAGCTGAAAGAAGCACCTGAATGCATGGAGGATAAGCCGAGTCCCCAGACGCAAGAGCTGAAGGAAGTGTTTCTGAGCCCAGGCGAAGAAAAGAAGAGGCCCGTCTTTTTGAGTGCAGACCTCACAAGCGATGCAGAAGCAAGATTACTGCAGCTGCTGACTGAATACAAGGATGTGTTTGCCTGGGAGTATGATGAAATGCCTGGTTTGGACACGAGCATCACTATGCACAGGTTAGATGTTATCCCAGGATCTAAACCAGTAAAGCAAAGTACAAGAAGCTTCAGGCCAGAGATAAATGTAAAAATCAAGCAAGAAATTGTCAAGCTGTTGACTGCCAAGTTCATCGATCCGAATCATCATCCACCTGGTTGGCCAACATTGTGCCTGTGGTAAAGAACAATGGGCAGCTTCGCATTTGTGTAGACTTCAGAGATCTCAACCGCTTCTGCCCCAAGGACGATTTTCCGTTACCCAACATCGATCTGCTCATCGATTCTACTGCCGGTCATCGAATGTTCAGTTTCATGGATGGTTTCAGTGGGTACAACCAGATCAAAATGGACCCTGAAGATGCGCGGAAAACCGCGTTCATCACGCCGGTTGGAGTCTTTAATTACACGGTTATGCCGTTCGGGCTCAAGAACGCAGGCGCAACCTATCAGCGAGCAATGATGGCTCTATTTCACGACATGATGCACCAGGAAGGGGAGTTCTATGTTGATGACTTGGTCGTCAAGTCCAAAGAGGAAGCAGACCATTTGGGGGACCTGCGGAAGGTATTTGAAAGATGCAGAAGTTTCCAGCTGAAGATGAACCCCATGTAGTGTGCATTCAGAGTGACTTTAGGGAAGTTCTTGGGATGCGTAATACATCGCCAGGGCATCGAGAGTGACCCCCCTAAGGTATCGGCTATCACAAGCATGACGGCGCCAAACAATCAAAGCACTCTGAAGACGTTCTTGGGGAAATTATCTTACCTGCGGAGATTCATCCCAGCAATCGCAGAAATAACCTTCTACTTCAGCGATGTCCTCAAGAAGAATGCTGTGTACAATTGGACAGAGGAACATGAGGTCGCATTCGGGAGGCTAAAGGACCTGCTGACATCACCAAGGGTAATGATCGCACCGCAGCTTGGATCGCCGCTTCTGTTGTATCTGACGTCGACAAATAAGTCTATAGGGGCGCTTTTGGCTCAAGAATATGAAGGGAAAGAAAGGCCGATTTACTATATTTCTCGCATAGTGCAACCAGCTGAATCAAGGTACACAAATATCGAACGCCATTGTCTTGCCTTATTCTTCGTAATGGAAAAGTTAAAACACTACTTTGCCTCGCACAAAGTTGTGGTGGCTAGAAAGAGCGACCCCATACGGTATCTCTTGACTCACACCTCTCTCGGCGGAAGATTGGCAAAATGGTATATGACCATTTCACAATACGTCATCACGTGTGTTCGACCACGAGCAATCAAATCGCAAGCAGTGGCGGATCTTCTGGCACAGTTCCCAGATAACAGCTATGAGCCCATGATCGAGGGGGAACTGGAAGGACATGAGATCTATGTAGTCGATTTACCTTACTGGACGCTTCATTTTGATGGATCGTCAACAAGGAAAGGTGGAGGAATTGGAATCGTTTTGACTAAACCAGACGGGGAGGTCATCCAAATGTCCACGAAACTTGATTTCCCAGTAACCAACAATGAAGCGGAGTATGAGGCTCTCATCGCAGGTCTCCGTGCAGCCAGGGCGTTGGAAGTAAGAAATTTGACGGTTATGGGGTATTCTAAGTTAATCGTCAAACAGGCTTCAGGCGAGTACGGATTGGAAGAGGTAAATCTATTACCCTACCGGACTTTGGTGCAGAAGCTGGTACAACAATTTTGCGATGTAAGGTATGAGCACACGCCTAGAGCAGATAATCGGCATGCTGATGCTTTAGCTACTCTGGGATCTAAAGTGAGTACGGACAAATGCCCTGCGAGAATCTCGATCGAAGTCCGAATGTCACCGGCATTGACAGAGGACGCATGCGAGGATGAGTTCATGGATGACGAAGATTGGAGGAAACCGATAATGCATGCAATTGCTGAGGAAACGAGCAAAGAGAATTGGGCATCCACTAAAGGGTACTGCATACATGACAACGCCGTCTACTACAAAGGCCCAGGAAGAATACTCATGCGATGCGTCTCGCAGCAGGAGGGGCAAGCGTTATTGGAAAAGATTCACCAGCACACGTGTGGAGAAGGTGAGGTGTCGATCTATCGAAAAACCCAAAGATATGGGATTCATTGGCCGGACATGTCAACGGCTGCTGCGATAATTCAAGGAAATTGTGAAAGTTGTGCATTGATCAAGGATTCTCTAACAATCACTTTGGTTGATGATGACACGGACTGGAGGAAGCCACTCTTCGATTTTCTCACAGAAGGAATCGAGCCTGAGCAAAGGAAAGAAGCCGAGAAACTGAAAAGAAAGGCGGCTCGATATGTGGTGCAGGAAAACATGTTTTGGCGAAGGGGCCATGAGGGTAATCTACTCCGATGCCTGGATAGCAAAGAAGCTCAGGAGGTGATGGATCTATCCCACCAAGTAGAGCATCAGGGGGCGCAAAGCTATGCAGACAGCTCCTCACAGTTGGTTATTTTTGGCCCACAATGGAGGCAGATTGCCGCACCAAAGTAAAGAGATGCCAGGAATTCCAATTTAAGGGAAACCTCGTACATGCCCCCGCCGTAGATCTACACGCGTTGGGGAAGCTATGGCCATTTCACACTTGGGCTCTAGATTTTTTTTGCCCCATTCGACCGGCCTCACATGGGAACCAGTTTATCCTGACCGCGACCGAGTTGTTTACTAAGTGGGTGGAGGCAATACCGCTCAAGACAGCTAATGCGCTCGCGGTGGTTAATTTCGTTCAACAAAACATCATATACAGGTTCGGAATCCCCAACACAATCCTTTCGGATAATGGCACACCCTTTTTAAATCGACAAGTGGCCGCAAAACTAGCGGAGTACAACATAAGGCAGGTCTGTTCCACTCCTTATTATCCGAAAGGGAATGGTCAAGCAGAAGCAACCAACAAGACACTGCTAAGAATTCTGAGCAAGATGGTCGCAGAAGATCACAAGAAATGGGCCGATTCTTTGAACATAGCATTATGGGCATATCGAACTTCGCCGAGGACTCCCACAGGAGTCTCCCCGTTCCTTCTATACTATGGATCTGAAGCTGTTGTACCGGCGTGAAAGTCAATTCTGCGAGATTAGCCTTTCATGCACTATATGACAATCAACGCGACCACGACTTGATCTTATTGGAGGAAAAATGAGAGCAGGCTAAGCGGGCCAACAAGCGGTACAAGGAGAGGATCGCTCGCGCATACAACAAAACAGTCCAACATCGAGATTTCGCGGTCGGGGACCTGGTCCTGCGCGCTTCAGATCATTGCATGCGGGAGGCAGCCCATCCAAAGTTCGCAGCCAACTGGGAAGGACCATTTGAAGTTAAAGAAGTCTTTGACAGTGGTAACTACACAATACAGAGGCTTCATGGGACTGCCACGACCCCAAGCCCGATCAATATGCGCTGGATTAAAAAGTATTATCCTTAACCTCTCTCTCTCTCTCTCTCTCTCTTTACATACATTGGATTCAAATGTCTATTGAAATGTATGTCTAGTACTCTGACAGATTCATGCGTTGTTTCCTCCCATATGAGGAACTTGTAATCTTGCCTCTCCCATATGTGGGACTTGTAATCTTGCCTCTCCCATATGAGGGTGCTTTTAATAAAAGAATTCTCCCATATGAGAAGAATTTTATTACCTTAGTCGTCTCTCATCATTTTTTTTACTTCTCTGCTCATTTACAACAAAAAGCCTATCCGCCGAGATAACATCCATACTATGCGATCCTATGTGATCCAGAGCCTATCTGCCAAGATAGCAGCAATGTTCAAATGCGATCTTAAGTGATCTAAAAGCCTATCTGCCTAGATAGCAGCCATAGTGTATGATCCTATGCGATCCAAAGCCTATCTGCCGAGATAGCATCAATGTTCAAAAACGATCTTAAGTGATCTAAAAGCCTATCTGCCTAGATAGCAGCCATGATATATGATCTTAACTGATCCAAAAGCCTATCTGCTTAGATAGCAGTAATTATGATAAACGCCTTTGTGCGAGCGA
This sequence comes from Linanthus parryae, assembly GCA_023055425.1. NCBI lineage: Eukaryota > Viridiplantae > Streptophyta > Magnoliopsida > Ericales > Polemoniaceae > Linanthus > Linanthus parryae. The sequence goes on along the minus strand of JALGPY010000007.1, from coordinate 66,507,644 downwards.
ATCCTATTTGCTCAGATAGTAATAATATTTAATCACGATCTTAACTGATCTGCAAGCCTATCTGCTTAGATAAGCTATAACAACAACGCCCTGTGCGAATGAGATAAAGAACTATTCAGGCAAATATCCGAATGCAAAAGGCGAAAGAAACATAACTTGTTTTATAGCCAACACGCATGCGATATTACAATTTGTTGTATCAAACAAGAACAACAAACGCTAAGGTACACTTCATTAAAAGTCAAACTAACTTACAATTTATCTGTCCAGATAGCAGCTTACAAGCAAAAGCTCATACTAAGAAAATTCTTACTATAAAATGATGGGCCTACAAATGCTAACAAAAGCTATGCGACGCTATCGTCGAGGTCCTAGATCTGAACAAGGCTCTTGACTGGTCTTCTGCCCAAGAGATGCGCCAGATGAACCTCATGTCCAGACGGATGCGGCGGTGAAGAACAAGTGGAGAACAACTCCTGGACCAGAAAGCTTATTGTCCACGGAGACGAGCGCCATGGCTCGTCACACCTTGTTCAAGAACGTGGAGGCAAATAGTTCTCCTCCAGGAAAGCTAGAGGAGAAACACTCCATTCATTACGAGTCGGTAAAAAGGTTAGTATGGAACTGCACTTCGCCGGAAGGCAGCCGAAGATACGACCTGCAAACATAATAGACGAAGAAGAATCTTCGTAGAAGCACGAGGTATTGTGTATATCTTCTTCAAAGTAATCATGAAGAACAGTAAGATTTATAAAGAAGATCTTGCAACCTATTTCTATGGCACAAGGCACAAACTCAGATTTCACAACTCGAAATTGCCATGAATCAACAAAAGACAAGCATTGAGGCCAGCAGTCTTAAGGACTCATGGCAAGCCACATGTTGGGACGAAGAACCGAAGCAGCAAGAGGCAGAGGTTTATATAGACTTTAGGGGGACTCTTCAGTTCCCTGGCTGAGTCAGCAAAGCTTGGAAAACCGGTAAGAATCAATTACTTACGTCTCAAAAGAGTTAATATTCAATTACCCTACTAAAGGCTATGACGATTCGGTGGCATGCCCTAATTAATGACGGAAGGTCATTATAAGGATGGGCTTCCCAAGGAAATCGTGCTTATCTAACAAATCATTAGCGCGAAAATCAAGGCAGATACGTCACTATGTGACGTCATAATTGATACGCATCAAGATAGTAGTGAAAATCCCCAAAAGGGAAAAATGGGACATGGAATTTCAGATAAAAAAAGGGGGGAGAAACACTAGCATTACAATAATATTTTGTTTCAAACATATATTTTTGTTTCTAAAACAAATCCTTGATCAAAGGGTCTTCTGGAGAAAACGGGAGTGACACCTCCCTTGCTTGGTCCACTTCTCGCTTCAGCTGTTCATACTTGGCATTCATCGCATGAAAGAGGTTGACAGCTTCTTCAGCCTTCTGCCTTTGTTCCTCTACCTTCCGCCTTTCAGATGCGAGGTTATGGTAGCCGCGCTTCAAACTCACAGCTGGGAGAATTTCGGTGATCCTGTTGAGGAGATACCCGAAGCCTAGCTTGCCTTGAACTTTAGCTTGAAGCCCCTTGCATGTGCTGAAAAGCAGCTGTGCACTATGAGGAGAAATGGTCGCAGGAGTAGCCACAGACAGCTGCTCCAGAATCCAAATGGCTTCGGTCAAGAAACGCCTCCTGTCATACGACTCTATCTCTAGAGACCTCGCGAATGACCAGGGGTATGAGAGGCGCATCTAAACCAGCTAGTACACATCAACTTGCTTCATTCCTGATAAAGTTGATTCAAGTTTAGAGCATGAAAGCTTTTAAACAAGGGTGTAGAATGCGAAAAGTGGTAACATACTAGTCCCTTCAAGGATCTCACGCAAAGAGGGAATGCACATTGCTGGAAAAGCTGAAGTCTGCCCTCGCTGCATTGCTCGTCTGTCAGCCGCGAGCTCGAGCTCATCATAGTTGGCGGGAAGAGTATAGGCCGCAACAGGCGCGACAACAGCTCCAATTTGCGATCTCCAAAAACTCCATGCTGGGGGACCCTCTAGAAGCTCAACCTCTGTTGAAGGAACAACAACAGTAGTAACTGTTGCTTGACCCGGAACTCCTTCGGCTGCGAGGGGCTCTTGTGGCTCGGGAGCATTCATTTGAACATCAACATTTGCATGTGATGCTATGTCTTCCACGACCTGTTCATTTTCATGAACTTTAGCTCCAACATCATCTGTTTCCATTTCCTCAACTGCAGCTCCAACTTCATCTCCACAAGGTGTTGGGAAGATCAGGTATTTCTTCGGCCTCTTTAATGGGTTTAGATCCTTTTGTCTTGGCCATTCCTGCGGAAAAGCAAGAAAAAAGGGGGGAGAAATATATACACTTTCAGTTCGAATTTCAGTCTAAATTCAGGAAGAAATTATGTTTTGTCAAGAGAATACTAACACTCCGGGGTCAATTCTGGGTTTAGAAGCTCGGAACTTGTGCATATTGCTCAGAATTTCAGAAGTTCTACATTCAAAATCGTCACAATCTGGTGATTCGATCAGTTCCGGGTTTAAGAAAAGGGCCTCTTTTGCAGTTCTCAAAGAACGATATATTCCAAATAACCATGGGTTTACAGATCCAAGACAGTTCAAAGAATATTTGAGTACATTAATGGAATTGAGCAAAGCCAACCTTGTTTTGGTGAAGCAAATCGAAGGAGACGATTGACAAGGAAGAACTGATGGTTGATTACTTGAATATGCTCTTGAAGGCTTCCGGGTATCATTCACTTTAGAGAGAGAAGTGATGCTCTGCAACAATGGAGGGCATAGAGTATTTATTCAAGAACAATGAGGAGTGGCGTCCTTTCAGTAGTCGAATCGCAACCGCCACCGTCGAATCGCGCAATCACAGGACAAGCTGACGTCACGCCTAAAACCATAAAAGAACAGATGGCACGACTCTAGGGATTCTAGGTCATAATGGCACGCACGGGGGCTGATTTTGCGTGTATTTGAATTGGTGCGTGGCAGCGACGCGTGCATTGGTTCCTGCGCATTGAAGCCTATCCGGCTATGTGTCTTCACGCGCAGAAAGGGGTTAATGTAGATAGTGCTTTATAGAAAGACAGATCTTAGCCACGTGGCGATCATCCAGCACACCTAGTTGTGCTCAACACACACTGGATCACCACCCGCGCTGATCCATGTGGGGGCTGCGAGACAGGGCCCTCGCATACCACTACACGGGACTTGTAGGGACTTAGTGGTTTGGAAGCTAGAGTAAGTCCTGTCGCGCGCGAGCGACAACCAAGCCCGCACGCGACCCCTAGTAACTGCATTGAGAGATTTATGTCACGAGCTCCATAAACCCGGTCAACCTCATAAAGGTTCCGGTATACGCGGACGACGTGCGTAACTGTTCCTATATACGCGGACTAACGTGCCGTTGTGGTTAAGCTAATTAAGCCGCCATTAATGGGTGCATTAACCCACTACAACGGTCACATTCTACGTTATATATAGGATCGTTAACCCTTCCATACAAGGACGAACCACCTGAGATACGCGGAAGCTCTGCCAAAATTCTGTCTCTCTCTCTCATACAGTACTATTGCCTTACTCTCTCCCTACACACAACCCTACTCTTCCTGTGTTCTTATCCTCTGCTCTTGGTGTATATTGAATCCTCCCTAAAGGATTCTCTCGTACACATCAGGTCACCCAGAATACAACTAAACAGATAGGAACATATTCCAATTGCATCCAATGCAACTCCTTGTTCAATTGGGCGAATAACTTGTTATTCCTTATCTATCTCATAAATAACTCCTAATTTCCTTGCCTCTAAGCTTTCAATCCTATTGAAATAGCTTAGTTGCATTTGAACTCTTACTATAGCAGCCGCACATTACTTGCTTGTGCCGTCAAGCCACATCAAGATAAATCAAGTCGCCTTGATTTGGCAAGCCCGAATTTAATTCATCTTGATCAAGACGAGTGCTAAGCAAGAGAAGGAAAAAATGCAATATTTTTCGTTGAGAGATTTTCTTGTCATTTTTATTTATTGATCATATCACCTGATCTACTCAATTGGATTGGTCAACTCCGAGTGAGTGATCTGAATATTTTTAATATTATCTTGTTGTCGTTTTGAATGCATCATCCATACATCAAAATAAAACAAGATAAAAATCAATAAATAAACGAGGTGTGGATGTGGCCCCTAAAATTAAGATATTCCGAAGCCAATGATAATATATATCAGTCCTAAAACAGCAAGCTCATCTCCATGTGCTTCCTTCTTTAGTCCTGACGTCCTAGCTTGTGTGTCTTTATCGTCTTGTGGTCTCTTTGGTATTTGATCTTCTCTCGATGCTAGCTATTTTCTATCTATCTAATTCTAGCTAATATCTATAAAGTAAATAGAGGAACCTCACAGGCTAGGAAAAAGACGACTCACAAGCCGTAAAATTAATCAAATTAATTACATCAAACAAAAAAAAAACCACACCAAATTAAACATCCACACAACTAAGTCCACACCCAACACCATGCGATAAACCATATAAAATAGTTAAAATTCCATTTTATCGCGCTGGGTCAATTTAAATTATGATAATTGGGTCAAATCGGTAAACAATATCCAGACCAGTCAAACCGGTCAAACCGATCAGACCGGCTGAACCAGTCAAACTGGTCAGACTCAGTTCGGTGCACCAGGGGTATGGTCGGAAACCATTCTCAAACCCCTTGGAGTAAAGAATCAAAATTTTTATCCCTCTATGCTGGCCGATCCATGTGGGAAAGAAAAACCATTTTTTCTTCCCCAAATTTTATCCCTCTGATACCACTGTTGGGTTTTGGATTACGCAGCGGAAATACAAAAATTTCTGCCCAAAACTCTCCAGGATCACATGTGAAGTATCATAAGATGAAGACGGATAAGGGTTACCTTTGTCAGTTTGAATGATCACTCGGCAGCAAAAGTGTTTATGCCTCTACTTGTATCCACACCGTAGGATATTTAATTGGAACTTACTCTACTGATCCTCCTAGCGGTGTAGAAGTAGGAGGAGCAATCAGGAGGCTTGATCCAATCAAGCACGCACAACAATGGAGGAGGAGAGTGGGACACCTCTCTGAGCCTTCAGGTATTGGGTGGGCGACCTCTCTCTCTTTCTCTGAATTAGTTTTTCATCTTATGAGAATTAGGCTGAACTGTTTTAAAATTAATAATTATTTATTAATTACAAAACTGCCCCACTACTAATTAGATCCAACAGTTTGGATCAACTTTCGTTTCAGCCCAGTTTGCTTTTAGTCCAACTAAATATGCACGTAGTTGCATTTAGATACTGATTCTTTACTGTTAATTACTCCAACTAATTAACATCTACATCCTGTCTAATCCTTTTGGTGTGTGAACCTGCAGGTTCCTATTACGTTGGCAGTAATAATTACAAATATCGAGCGGTGATCTAGCAACACATCAATGCTACCCAAGAAATAAGAATAGTCAGTGATATGACAAACCTCTGTGACCAATGTTACTGTACTGTATAGTCCCTTTGTCTTAGTATCCGGATTAGACACGAGACACGGATATCGCACTCGTATATCCAATCCATAGTTTTTTAATCTTTGAGTAAACTTACCCGAAAAGATAATATCAATATCGTATATTAATTTATTTGAGCCTGGCCAGGCATTTTCTTAAGTTCTACTCATCAAGTGGCCATGGATACATACTCCCTATGTGGAAGTGACAAATCCTCTCTACATCTCAACCTCCTCTCAGCTTGCTTCATATCATGTCTGATTATGGCCTTTATATTTACCCAATTATGGTGCAACGTTTGACGATATCAAAACATGATAATTAACAACTAGAGTATCTAGGGACTTCAAGTCAAAGGACTACAACTCCATTGTCACTACGAGAATTACTTGTGACAATCACATAACTTCCATGTAACCTTCTCGTGGCGGGTGAATCCAGTATTGTATTACTCCTAATGCAAACCCATGTGTTAGCCTTGATATCTCCATATCAATAAACCCACACACATTATTCTCGATGCACAATGATTGTTCTATTAACCATTATACTTGACCAAGGATAGTTTAAGATAACAACAATTATAATATAAAGACTTCATTAGATTAATATCTCCATATCTAATAAAATGATCAGCTTAGCCAAAAATGACGTTCACACAAAACTAGATTGCCTCTAGGGCATACACGAACAATGTCTATTTTAGAATTCGTGGATGAAGTCAGCATAGATGTGATGAATGGGCTTTAACCTATGTTGAATGATTTTCTTTTGTTAATCATCTAGTTCAAAGTTATTGTATTGTGGAATCATTGCCTAGTGTAGAGCCTTGGATTTCGATTAAAGAGCAATTTAATGACCTTGTTGACACGCTTTCTTTCGTGTTACCGCAAGTGCACGATTCAAGTAATATAGGGGTGGTATTTCAACCCCGAGTTATCGATCACACGAGGACAAGCTTGATATTATTTAATTAGTTATTAGATTAGAGTAATGTAACTGGGAGGAAGAATTTTGATTGATTAAGAATTAAAATAAATAACTAACTAATATTTTTGGGTTTTTATTATTAAAGAAATATGGAAAACAACTAGGTGGTCTATGGATCCCCTAGGGTTTTAGACAGTTCCGGATTACGTACTGAAACAAACTATCATCTTATTAATTGTGTCGGGTAATAGCAGTGACAATCTCCTCTCGGTCTCATGTCGTTCTACATATCAATTGACTATGGTCCTGTCGGTCCACCGACGTCTACCAATATGGTTCTAGTAGGCTAAGGACCTGCACATCAACGCGTCCTATCGGTCCACCGTTGCACAAAATAATCGAATCTCACCTACCGAATCTACCCACTAACACGAATAGTCCTAATCATTCCACCTCTCAATCTCAATGATTTGGGCTAATTTCTTGTTCTTGTTCGTATCCGGTAAAGTCTCTTTTGAGCACCCACCTAGAACGCTAGCCTAACCGGTTTGCGACTCCGTTTATGCTAAGAATTAAGTTTAGAACAATAAATCCAGCTAATATGATGATAATATTTAAGCTACGATTCATATAACATATTGATAATCTTTACAAAGTTGTTCTTGTTACCCTAGACGTGTAAATAGTCCAAAGTAATCAAGATATACGATAAACAAATAAGAACAATATAGTTGAATGAATCGAAAGATGAATGAATCTCAGAATTCGGAAAAAAATCTAGTTCATAAACCCTAGGTTCATCTCCAAAGAACCTAGCAAAAGTATTTAGCTACTAATAAAGTAGGAAAATAACAAGAGTTTCTCCATGCACATGATGAAAAGAGAAGAGAAAGAAATAAAACTGTGAAATCGCCAAAGTTACGACAAATCCGGCAATCCCCAAGCTCCAAGATGCTCTCCAACGATTCCCGGGTGTGTATGTTGTACCTCCTAGGTCTTCTCTCACGTTTTTTACCAGCTGGGGGTGAGTTTTAATGTAACTTGGCCGAAATTGCATTTCATCCCCTCCAATTTGTAATTCCCGGACAGAACTGTAAGCTGAATTTGCGCGGGCCATAACTCTGTCATCCGGTCTATTCTTTAGGCCCAACACATATCGTTGGAAAGCCCTGGATGTCTACTTTCTAATGGTGCAGGACGTGATCCAAAATTCATTGTATATTTTCGTGAGATTTGAAATTAATGAAGGCTGGTCATTCTAGCTCCTCCAACTTTTGCTTCTCTTCACTCGACTTGAGCTCCCATTGTTCCCGAAGTTCGTTCCATGCCTCCTATAAACCGATTAGCATCTGTTCCTGTCAAGACAACATGAAAAACATACCAAGCGAGCATATTTAACAAATAACATCTAAATGTGCATAGAAACGCCCCGAATGACAATATAACACATACGAAGCATCGAGTGCCAAAACGCCTCATACACTCTACAATTAAGCTCAAATATATCATGATAATGTGGAAAATTACAATAATATATAGATCCTAAAAGGTGCGATCACTTTTTCGTGAAGGAGGATGGTACCTTCCAAATTAGAAGAACTTGCATCAACGCCAATGGATGATAATGCCGCATTTCATGAAGTGTACCTTGATGTCAGATCTCAAGCATTGGATTCATACCATTGAATAGAACCTATGGAAGTATTAGGAGAAGTGGTGAATTAAAGAGTTAGCATAAGCCATAAGGATTTTCCCACCCGCACTTACATTAAAAGCATTTTGGGATTTTTTTTAAGAATTGTTCTCTCCTTTTTTTTTTAGGTTTTTAGTTCGAATTTCGCATGAGTAGTTATTGGAGTGTCGAATATCAAAGAATTTTATGATGTTTTTCCTTACGAGTTGGGAAGTTATGCCTATATTTAATGGATTTTGATGTTTGTGTTAGCTTATGTCCTTACGTTTTCCTGTCTTTCTCTTACGTAGATGGCTAAACTAATATTACAGCAAGAAAGAGTATTTATAGGCCATTGCAGCATCCTATCGTGCCCAAGTAGAGGGAACTTGAGAAACTATTCAACTTTGGTGTACATATAGTGATCCGATGTGAAGAATCGTATGAGCAGCATCATTATCCTCATTATAGGGATCTTATATTGAAGTGTTACTTCTTACTAAAAGCCATACCTAGGAGGAGGATGTTTGCTATAAATCAAAGGAATTATCGTGACTTGGTTCGTGGATGTAATGAGATGCCTAATTTCCAGGAGTATATGGACGATGTCCAGTACCTAATAGATCCTCTTTCGCTATCTCACAAATTGATGAAAGCTCGTAGAGCATGGTATCGGGAACAAGATGGTGAAGAAGATGAGGTGGATGACGTGAATCACGAATCCGATGGTAGCCTGGGGAATGTGGACATGATAGAAATTGATTCGGATTTGTTTAGTAGCATATCTTTATATATTAGCTTCATTTCATTTATTTGATTGAGACTTTGTCGTCAGGCGAGATTATTATTTTATTTTGTATGATTTAATTTGATACTTTTCTCAGGATTCAAATTCTTGTTTTGGGATTGAAGTATGAGATTTAAAATACATATTTTATCATGTGATGAGCATATTACGTGTTGAAACACAAGAGAAGTGATTGTTGTGTTGGAACTTTTTGTTGGAAACTTCAGCATGGTGCCAATCTGTGCAGTAGTTAGAATATTATTTTTGTAATAGTTTAGACTTCGGATTATTTTTGGCCGACTTTTTCGTGGACACTAGACATTTGAGACCTAGATGGTACTCTTTGATTTAGATAAAAAAATCTTGACGTCAGACGTTTGATGAAAACAAAGCAGAGCGGCCGGCTGTAGCATTTTGGACCTCAGCCTATCTTTCAAATGTTGAATGACCTTGACTTTTTTTATGGGTGAAAATAGACACATATGGCTCTACCTGGACCATACAAATTTTTTTTTGATTGAGTTAAGGTAGATTAGTGATGTTGCAAAGTCCAAACTTTTCTCCGGAATTTTATAACAGTGGTTGTTGTTTTCCTGATAACTTGAGATGTACTGCATAACTTGAGTTGATTATTTTTGCTGATGAAATTGGCTTCAAAGAGGAATGAGCATGAACAATTTCACAATTTTTACTTGTCATACTGATGTGATTGCTAATTTTTACATCCAAATAAAATTTTCGGTAGACTTAATGTGCTTATTCTCAGAGGATGACCAATTTGTTGAATGCTTATGTGCCAAGTTGTGTGATGATATTCTATTTTATGTTGTGTATTAGAAAAAGATACAATAGGTTATACTTTATGAAAAATGAATGATAGACCACTACAATACTTCATCAGGAGAGTTCGATGTCAACAAATGGCCAACCAGAACTATAACATGCGGAAATTCTTTGCTCATATGAACAATGTGATGGATTATCCCCAAAATAGCACTAAATGGGCAAAGAAAGTGGCTGATATGAAAACTGAAAGCTTCATGGGTAACAAAGATCCGGTAGAACTTGAGGACTGGATCAACGAGATGGATAAAGTACTTGAAACCGGCGAATGCACATAAGACCGTAAGGTTAATTGCGCGGTATTTCACCTCAAGAGCGAGTCAAATTTGTGGTGGAGAGGTTCAAAAAAGAATTTGTTGGACCAACCAAAATTCAGTTGGGAAGCACTACAAACGTCTCTTATATCTCGATTCTATCGAGCTTATGTGAAGAATCAGAAATACCATGAGTTCATGACTCTCACGGAAGGAAGTGATTATGTTGCTGAGTAGTTCAAGAAATTTATTGAGTTAGCGCGTTTCACATGCAACATATTTCCATATGAGAATTCCAAAGTACCAAATTTAATATAGACTACAACTACAGTTACAGATAGCTTTGTTGAGCATCACTTATGAAAGTCTTCATGAGCCTTATGATCGAGCAGTTGATATCTGGCTAGTTCAGGCAACTCAAGTGAAGTTCGAGGGAAGCGTAAACAAGCCGAGGCAGGAAGTGCTAATAGCCAAATGACTAATGGTAACGAGAATGAGAAGAAATTCAAACCCAATAATGGAGGGAATAACCAAGGACAATTTCGTGATAATCAAAGGAATCAATGTAATCAACAAATTAGACGCTACTTCTGTAAGCTATAATATTTGATTCAAATATCGTATCATAATCGCATAGTTTCCAAAAGGGAATATAAAAGAGTTTTCAAAATCATGAATCTCAAATGTGGGATCAATACATAAAATATTCCAAGTTTCAAGAGATATAGCAAGACTATAGTTTGGAAGCAACGCACGCCAAATTCACATTTTGACTTTTAAGGTGTTGTACATATGAACTTACCGATAATAAGTAGAGTGGTGCACCCGCGACAAGAGAATTCCTAGCACTCATACTCAATAAACTCGTCGTCTACAAACTGGGGGTCTACAAATAAACAAATAATCCTAATCAATACATATCTAATTCGTACAATGTATGTAATCTTTCCCTATATGCAATCCATGCCCCCGATTAATTATCCCAACCAATTTGTATTCCTAAATATTTTACAAGAACTTGACAAGTCTAAATATTATTTATGATCCATAATAATTAAGGAGGTAATTGAATAGGATAATAAAACAGTATTTAACTAATATTTATTTTGACAATGATATTTCTTTTGAAAGAGGGTTTATAATCACTTATTACATTAAGATTTTAAGCTTAGTATGGAACAAGAATAATATAACATTTTAGCTTTATTATTATCCCAAAAATATTATTTAATTTACAAATCAATTTCTCTTAAATAGAGGGGTTATCTTTATAATAAAATATCAAATCTTTGAAATCCATATATATCTTTACCCACATATTATTCGAAGCAGTGCTCTTTTCTTTTATATACACAATACTAATTTACTAGTTTGATTTTAATAAACCATATTAATATTTCTTATATCCTACTTAAATTAGTAAAACTCTTTTGATTCAAATGTTATTTTTAGAACTTAACCTAACTAACATAGCTATTTATAAAAGAAAACAATATTCGCAAGTTACATATATCCTACTATATAAACATGCTTAAATTACTTATCAAGTATTTATTCTAGTAAAAAACTTTAATGAAGAAGTTATTAATTAATGAAACTTCATTTACTATTTTTATGATCAATATTTTCAAAAAATGACTTATTAACTTTATTTATCAAGTAAAACTAATTCAATAAAATTAGAAGGCATAAACTAAAACTAGTACCCCAAGGACAAAATAGTGAGTTCTAAATTGTACAAAGACTATCCCCAAAGTTTATGAAAATAACAAAAATGTTCCCCCTGTTCATACTTACGGTAACACATATATCTCAACCAACCACTTGACCCAAACATGCATAAAAGCTAAAAGAATTCTGTTTTGATGTTTGATAATGAATTAGAGAGGGATTGAGAGTCTACCCATGCCAAGAATGGCAAAAATTAGTCAAGGAAATGGGTGGGTCGAGCTTGCTGCCGGTGGACTTGGCGGTGGTTCTCAACGTTGCTTCTCCGGCTACTTTTGGAGGATATGGAGTGACTCCTCGTGCTCCTGGAGCGCTCAGGAACACAGAGAGCTATGAGTTGAGGGATGGGTGTCAAAGGACTTAGCGGCACGGAGCTCCTCATCGCCGTCAATGTTGGTGGCGGCGGCTTGGCGGTCGGCGGGGCTCTTCCGACAACTTCGGGTCGCGTTTAAATGCCTCTTTGTGATCCTTGGAGGCTCAGGAGTTTGGAGAGATAGAGAAAGGGGGCTGGGGTGTCTCTGTTTCAAGTCCTAAAGCTTGTCGCCGACTTTAATGGTCGAACGATGACGGGGGGTTTCTTGGCTGCTCCTACTACTGCTGGGGCTGCTGGTGGTGGGAAGAAAGGAGGAGAGGGGGTCAGAGAGAGAGAGAGATATGAGGGAGGTAGAGAGGTATGGAGATTTGGAAGTGATGGTGGTCTTGGTTGGGGTGTTTCCCGGCAGTGGCTGGCAGCCTTTGATGTCGCTGCCTCTGCTTTCTTCTTCAGCAGAGTGGGTGAGACAGAGCGAGAGATATGAAGGGGGAAGAGAGGAGATAGAGCTGGTTGTAGTGGAGGAGGTGGTGATGGTGGTGTCGGGTGTGAGGAGGTAGAAGAAGAGGAAGAATAAAATAAATAAAGAGAAGGGAGGAGAGAGAGATAGATGACGTGAAAGAGAGGAAGAAGATATGTTGGTTGAAGCAAATTTTGCAGGAGAGAGGGAGGAATGTTGTCAGGTAGGGATGAGCAAAAAACCGGCAAACCCGACCGCCCTTTCCAGTCCGAGCCGAACCGACCAAATAAACAGGGAAACTAATTGTAAATGATTGGATATGAGTAGGGGTTTCTCAAACCCGACCGAACTCCGGTGATCCACGGGTTGCGTTACTTTAAACCTAACTGTACCTGCCCCTCCCCGTATATGTGTACTTCCCAATGCTATATTACTCCTACAGTCCATACCTACCCACTAAATAAAAAAGGGTAAAAGACACTTTGCACCCTTATGTTTAGGCAAAAAGACACTAGACACCCCTGTGTTTTGGACAATACACTTGACCACCCTCCTAACTGACGGAACCTAAACGACTCTTTGAAAAGACTACTTTAGCCTCTGATTTTTGGAAAATTACCCACTACAATTACTCCTCCTCCTTCCCCTCACTTTATTCTTCTTTCGTTCCCTCTCTCTAACCTAGCCGCCATCAGCACAATCCCCACCCCCTCCATCGCCTCACAACCCGAGGAAGAACAGCAGTAAAAACCCACGACCGTCGAGTCAACGCCGGAATCGTTCCATGTGGCCTCACCACCTACCGAAACGAGACTTCGACATTGGTGGTTCGATTTGGTGTTCTTGGTGCTACCGCCTCTATTTCCTCCTGTTGCTGCTGATGTTGCTCCGAACCGACTATTCTTCTGTTCGATGTTGGTTCGTTTTCTCTTGTTGCAGGTATGGCTCTCCTTCCAGACCCAGAATGGTAATAGTTGAGGTTTGGCTTTGATTATATTCAGCCCAGATCTGTTGAATTTGGGTGTGAAATCGGCGATTTCGGGAGAGGCGCGGTACTGTTCGTGTGGAGGAGGGAGAGGAGAGATGATGGTGTTGTGGTGTATAACGGTGGGGTTCGGTTGCATCTCGTTCCTGTTCGAACCAGTTTTGCAGGGTTTGAAGAAGAGGTGGTGAAGAAGAACAAGAAAAAAAATAATGGAAGGGGTTAGCGTCAGTTTGGATCTAGATTCATGATGGATGTAAAATTAATGTCTGTTTCTTGTGAATTAGGTGGTTGGATAAAATGAGGTGATAGAATATGTTGTGTGGCCTAGCTGGTTGGATGCGATAGTTCATCTTCATATGCTTCTGCTCTATATGAAATTCACCAGAAGAACAAAACAAGAGCAAATGAATTGCGATTCAGTTTTGGATTGGTGTTGACTAGTAACTGAGGAAGAATTGATGTTGTTTCGGGATGAGGAAGAAGATCGGAGGTAGCGGTGATATTTGTTCCAGGTGGGTATGACAAGTGAGGAAGAAGATCGGATACAACTCGTCCATGCATCTCCTTGCTCTGAACGAAGAACATGAAGAAGAAACATTGGAACTAAGTACACAAGAAGATGAAGATGAGACACAGAGACAGATTGTGACCAAGTCTTACTTGTTTGGAAAGTGAATCAATACTAAACAGTGAGAATTGGGCCTTTTTGATGGGTAGACGATTGAGTTTTTCTTGATTTTCATCATTGTTTGGGTAGTGTTGGTGGAGAATAGGTGGTGGTGGTGTTGTTTGTAATTTTTATTGATGGTTGTGGATGGGTGTATGTGAAGGACAAATTTCTAAGCTGATTTCAATGTTAAATTTGCTGTGATAGTTGTGGAAATATGACATCAACAAATAAGGGCAAATTAGTCAAAGAATGTTTAAATATTGTCTTTAACAGAGGGGTGCAATCTGTCCTCAACCTTTTCCGTTACAGGGGTGGTCAAGTGTATTGTCCAAAACACAGGGGTGTTGGGTGTCTTTTTGCCTAAACATAAGGGTGCAAAGTGTCTTTTACCCAATAAAAAATTACAGCCACTCATTTCATTTCTGATTTCTATAGAGAGAAGTGAAGTGATGGAGTCAACAACACATACGGAAACACAGAGGGAAGGACATTCATGGATCTTAAATCTTCATCTACACACCGATCCTCACACAAGAACAAAACTATTGCTTCTTTATTCTTGATTTTCTTGCCTCTCAGTCACGAATAAATCTATTGCCCATTGGAGCTTCCTCTCCATCACTGTTTGACGAAAGTTCCTCTGTATTTCTGCCTTGTTTTCTGGTAACTTCATCGCCGGAAAATTTCGAATCTTCTTTGACCAAACCAGTTAAACCCGCCCGACCCCGATCAAAATCGACAAACCTGAAATCGGAGGGTTTCACAGTGCTTGTGATTTGGTTAGGTTTGAGATCCTGCTCACCCGAGTAAGTCGGGTCGGTTGGAAAAGTAGTGAGATAGCTAGCTGAACCGACCCGTGCTCATATGGTCATGGGTATAAAATACACATATCAGTTATTGTTGTTTTAAAGTATTTTATACGTATTACTAATGTATTGTACCATATGGGCATGTGTATAAAATACACGTATTAGTTTTAGTATATATAATGTATATATACATATTAATTTATGGAAAGACAACTACCCCCTCCCTTAGGTTCCAGTAATGCAAGTTTTAGCCTCAATTTCATAATAAACACTTTAAGAAAATTGCACAATCACCCCTCATTAATGAAGTAGGGTATTTCAGGAAAAGGATTCAGAGTTAAAAATAAAGGCACAATTAATTTGTTTACACATTTGATGAACTGAAAGAAGATTTGTAGAGAGTGTAGGAACATGTTAAGTGTTTGAAATTTTAAAAGGATGAGATTTAGTAGGTAAAAAGGCAGTTCCAACATTTGAAATTGAAAGAGCATTACCATTTCCAACAGCAAGATGATATGTTCCTTGATAGGGTTCAGAAATAGAATGATTCTTCAAATCACAGGTCATATGATTGGAAGCACCAGTGTCAGAAATCTAGTAGTCAAAAGAGCGTGTGTGAGGGTTTCGAGAAGTAGATGCAACCATTGCAGATAATTGTTCAGGTGGATTCTTTCCTTGATATGCATGGTCCATCCTATGCCAACAATCAATAGCAGAGTGGTAGTCTAAACCACAAATTTAACATGTTATAGGAGGGACAGAAGATGAACAATAGCCTCTGTTAGAGTACGGAGAGGGATTTAGAGTCTACCCGTCGATGTAACCGAACAGATTATGAGTGCGGAATATCGTTGAGATCTAGTATTTCAATAGAACATAATTAGAGCCATATAATTTGAAGGCCATCAGTTGTTAATATTAGGTAGAAGAAAAAGTGGGTTCGAGGCGCCTGCGGTCGCCATCGATGAATTGGATATGGTGGTAGTGAGCATAAAAGGCTCTGATACCATGAAAACCCGATTAGCGTTTCATGAAGCTCTCAAGGAAGATGATCAACGCAGAAGGAAAAAGAAGCATTAGGGTTTCATTAGAAAATCAAGAGCTTAAGTACAGGCGTAATGAACGGTCACTAATGAGACCGTTCGATCCATCCTCTAGACGTTTCACTACAACTATTACAGAATAGACCACCAGTTTGTTGTAGTTACAATTTGGTCCTTCAGAGAGTTGGGCTTGATATAATGAATGGGATTCGTTATCTTTGGGCTTGAACTTCTCTTTTGGGCTTCATCCATCTCTTTGGGCTTGAATAGCTGCATATCACTGGGCTGCTAATAGTTGGGTTTTAGGCTAGGGTATATTAGGTTGTAGCTTATTGTGTAAGTGGTGAAAATGGTGGAGGACACAGAACAGGATGTTAGGGGAATTGGAAGGAAGAGCAGGTGGTAGGGTTTAGGTAGTTATGGCTGTTAAGAAGTTGAAGGCAGTGATGGTGATGGTCAATACAGAGGAGGTATCGGAGGTTTTGGTTGGGTGGTTGGTGGTGATGGTGGTGTATTGGAGTTAGTTGCAGATTGTTGTTATTGAGATGTAAGAGGTAGGTGATGGTGTTGTAGGTGGTGGTGTATGGATGGTTTAAGGCTGAAGTGCAGTATGTTGTATATGATTTGACTTTGCATGTAGAAAGTGGTATTTGAAGCAATGGCGAATGGTAATGAAGGATGAATTAGAATGATAACCGCGGGAGGTCTTATTTGTTTTTGCATACTCTGAAAAAGCCTGAATTTTCTCCAAAACATCCTCGAAAAGCAACTAAGCTTTTTGAAAAGCAAATAAGGACCTGAATTTTGATCCCGAACTCCGATGAAAGTGATTTATGCACCTTTGGATTCCTTTTGCGACGTAGACTTCATCCATGTAGAGAAATTCTTGTTTCCGGGTTATTTTTTGTTTTGCTCAATTATTACCCATTTTTTGCGAAAACATCCAAAACGGGTCAAATTTGCCCTTTTCTTCTATTCTGAAGCTCGTTTCTTCTCTCAACTTGATTCCCTATGCGTAAGTCCTGTTAAACAACAACACGAACACTATCGCGAAGATAAAATGTGATAAATTATCAAAATCATACTCAAAACCATGCAAGAAACGCCTGGATTGTCCTTTAAAGGTCAAAAATATCTAAAAGTGCATTTTCTTCATATTTTGGCACGAATCTTGTCACTTTGCACCGAAATGAAGACAACTAACAATGGAACATGTACAAAAGATAACTCTTATTAAGTATTTATCACCTTTCTTAGAGGCTTGTTAGAAAAAGCTTGGTTTCCAAACAAGGTATGTGAAACGAGCAAAATTGGTAAAGGAATCAAAGATGCAGCAATCGGAGTTCAAGAGAGGTCGTACGAACTCGTTGGTAGGTGGCACATGTCGTGCGACCTCTGGATCAGTTTGTGCGACCTGGTTCAGGATCGACAGTGTTTTGGAATTGTTTACTAATTGGTTTTGGTAATGTGTGCACGTTGCTTTGGGCACAAGTGTGTAGTTTATGCCTATATATAAGTGTAGTTCATTGCTATTGATGAGTGCGTGAGTTGTAATTGATTGTAATCTGGTTCTCATCAATAAATTTCTATCGATTGGTCGTGGACGTAGCTAGTCTCAAAACTAGTGAACCACGGTAAATCTTTGTGTTGTTCTTCACCTTGTTATTCGTTTCATCTCTCTTCATGATTCCTAAAAAGTGGTATCTTGCTTCCTCATACGTTTTTAACAAGTGATATCACAGTCTGGTTGTTGGGTTAGGGTTTTCTGGTGAGGAGTGATGTTGAACATGATGAAGATTGATCATTTTTCATGGGAAGAATAGGTTTAGCTTTTGGAAAATCAAGATGCGTGCTTTGTTGAAGCAACAAGATCCATGGTTGCGGCTAGCTAACAAATCGGGCGTTGATACAACCACACCAACGTCTGTGAAGATGGAGGAGAAGGCGCATGGAATGATTATGCTGTGCCTCGCGGAGGATGTGATCACTAGAGTCCCAGATAGTGATAAGGCAGCTGGCTTATGGACAAAGTTGGAGGATCTCTTCGCGAAGAAGTTCGTGGCCAACAAATTAATGTTGAGGCAGCGTCTATTCGTTCTTCATATGGTTGAAGGTATGCGTTTTGGTGATCACCTAGACAATCTCAATACTATTTTGCTTGAATTGCGCAATAGTGAGGAGACTTTGAGTGGTGTTGATGAGGCCTTGATATTGTTGGTGTCTCTACCAACATATTTTGAGGGTTTCGTCCAATCGTTTTTTTGTGTGAAGGAGACAATAACCCTAAAAGAAGTTCGTTCGACGTTGCACACGAGGGAATTGAGGCACGAGGTGTCAAATATTGAATATCATGATGGTGGCGCACTCATGTTCAAGGGTGGAAAGGGTAAGGGTGGACATCGGAACTACGATAGATCCGACTTACTCCGGGTCGTCTGTGCGTTTTGTCGTGAGAAGGGTCATTGGAAGAGGAATTGTCTCAAGAACAAAGGATCTGCAGGGTATGTTGCAGTTCAAGGTGGAGGGATCAAGTTCGAGGACGACTTCGTTCTCTAGGCCCCGGGTGTCTTGTGCCACGCAATTGTTAGAACTTTATTTGGCACAGATTAGTTGGTTACATGTTATTGGGCATGTATTGTTTTTCGGCGTGTTATTGAGCACACATTGATTGTCGGCACATTATTGGGCGTGTCTTACTTTGCGCATTAGTGCGGTTCTTTAGTTGCGCAATTGGCATGACGTAGATCGATTGATAGGAACTTTCATCATCAAGTGTCATTGGGATGAAACTGGGGAGATGCATTGTGCCATGGTGCATTGGTGGTGTGTTTGTTGGGACACACAAGTCTTTGCATTTGTTGAGACGCAAAGACGCACTTTGTTGTAGCGCAGAGAGGATGTATTCCAATACCGCAATTTCGAGAATATTCTATCGGTTTTGTTTGATTGATGAGAACATTTGATTGATTTCTCGGGCGTTTTGATCAAGGTGGAGATTTTTTATGAAATGGTGATCAAAATATAGATTGAAATTGGCAAAGCAACGAGGAAAGTTGGCAAAGGAATCGAAGCTGCAGCAATCGGGGTTAAGGGAAGGTAATGCGACCTCGTGGGAGAGGTTGTACAACCTCGTTTTGGAAAGATGCCCTAGAGGCAATCTATTTCTTCTGACATTTGTGGATTTACTATTCATTATGTTATCGATATGGAGATATGTTAACATGAATGAAGTCCTTAGAATATAAATCTTACATTCTTAAATATCCCTAGTCAATTAATTTGATTAACAGGAAAGTCAACTACAGACTAGTATGCATTGATATGGAGATATCACGATCCAACACGTGGGTATGCATTAGGGGTAATGTCATACTGGATCGACCAACAACGAGAAGGCTACATACAAGTTATGTAAAGTCACAAGTGCTTCTCGTAGTGACAACGGTGTTGTCATCCGTAGACATCAAGTCATTAGATCCTTTAGTTGTGGAATATTGTGTTTTGATAGCGTCAAACGCCACACCGTAACTAGGAAGCAATGAAGGCGCATATCGGATACAGCAGGAAGCAAGCTTAGAGATGGCAGTGATGTAGATAGAATTTGTCCCTCCCACATGACATGATCAAATATCCACGGCCACTCGAGGGATGGTTCTTATAGAATGTCTAGCCAGACTGAGATAAATCAATATAGGATATTGATGTTATCTACTTGGATAACACTATATTCCCAGTATCGAGAAACTATGGATTGGATATACGAGTGTGACTTGTAGGTCTCGTGTCCAATCCAGATATAGAGACAAAGTGATGAGACAATACTTGCACAAGGTTTGTCGGATGACTATTTCTATTAGTTAGGTAGCGTGGATGTCTTGCTAGAGGCCGCTCCATGTTTGTAAATTGTTACTACCAACTAAGTAGAAACCTATGGGGTCACACTCCCTATGGATTACACCGGACATGGGACTTAATTAATATGATTAAATATTTAGAAGGATCTATACGCAACTACTTGCAAACTTAGTGGGACTAATTTGCAAGTTGGACTAATTCTTGTATGGACAGGATTAGGATAGGGGCTTTTATGCAGTCAACAAGGAGTTGTTGGACTATATAAAGGACACTCCTAGCTTCCTTCCCACACTAATGCTGTAAGACCCCCGATTTCCAGAGGAACCGGAGATCGGGGAAGTGTCTTCGTACAGGGAATTACCCTTTCGTACAGGGATTATTAGTAACAAGTAGTGAAAAGAAAACATCCAAACTACAGATTAATATTGCAAAAGCTAATTGTGTTCGCGACAGAGTCCAACCTGGACAAAAAGTCTAACAAAAGATATTTTAAAACAAAAGAGGTCTCTCCGGTTAATTACTAAGCATTACAGTTTACATGTGAGAACGAGCTCGTGAATCCCGCGCGTTACACCAAGCAAACTAGTCATATACCTACGTGGGAAAATAAAAGGAACAAAGACCGTAATTTTTCGAGTATCAGTAAAAACTGAGTGAATAAACAACTTAGCATGTAAAACAGAATGGCTAAGAAAGGTTACCTGGTTTGTATTTGAAACAGTTTAAACAGTGACGGAGTATAAGTATAAAGATCAGAGTTTGCAGTAATAATAAAATTCCCAAATGTTCAGTGTTTCCATTACAAATATCTTATCTCAAGTGGCTTGACTGTGCAGAACACGACTTATAAATAATTGTTTTTAGATTTAGAGATAAATCAGTCATATTAATCATTCACAGTAACCAAGGGAGACCAGGATAAATAGTAACAGATGATACTGGTGTATAGGGGGTGTTGGAACCCAACCTCTCTACCAGGTGTTATGGAACAGATCCCCCGTCCCGCTAGTCATCATACAAATAGCCAACTAGACCTTAAGTGTCGACACCCCCTTAAGATTGTAAGTCAGAAGAGTAGTACTAGATGGTAGACTCCAGCTTATGGCGATAAGAGTCCGGGCACTCGGAGTCCCAAAGTGGTAACGGGTCCAAGACTCCAAAGAGGTAGTCAAGGAAAGCTGTCGAATCGATACTTCCGGCCGGAGCCAACATAATAATAGATCAAGTCCAAGACTATAACAACTAGTCAAGGGAAGCTGCCGAATCGGTACTTCCGGCCGGAGCCAACATAGTAACAGTCCACTGGATCCAGTACATGCGATTCTTTCAGTTTACGTTGTTATTGAATTCTAACTTAGTGACATTTGAATAGAGAGTTTACTCATTTCCAATACGAGTACTAAAATGACAGTTTAAAAGTAGAAGGACATGTTTAGCGACTGTTATTTTGAAATAAACAAGTAGATCACATGAAAGAACTAGGCAGACAAAACTAAGCAAGTAAACTCACAGGTATATTTTGAGACAAGAAATAAATCACGTTTTGACACGAAAGAAGACAAGTACGCAACGCTTAGCATGGATACTCACCGAGAGAGCCAAAAGTTCCAGCTAAACTGCTACTCGTAAACAACGTCCAACTCTACTCCATCACCGAAGCCAGGCTCTACAAGCATACACATAAATTCCTAATCAAAACCAGGTTCGTGTCACAAATAGAGAATGCATATGTCCTACGTGAGATGCAAATGACATCCAAGAGAAATTATAACACCCAATTTATTTTTAGATAGTTAAAGTCTCAATTGCTATGAATTAGAAATCTCTAAAATGACATTAGGAAATTACATCATAATTTTAAGAATGAAACTATATTAAACTATAATTATCGTTATAGTAAATTATAAGAAAAGTCATATTATAGGTAAAAAATGAAAGATAACAATTCTCGTAATTATAGGATAGTTATATGTAGTTAAGAAAATGATTTCGTAATATTTCCCAATTAGTATCTATTTTCTAACTAATTTATTTTGCGATAAAAATAACAATGGTTAATTAAATGAATTCAATTGTTGATTAAAAATATAACATTTTCAATTATAATTATTTTAAAACTCACAATTTAGTTAGATAAACAAAATCAATATTTATTTAATGAGTAAAACATTACTATATATTTATTATGTAATTTAAACGTATATAAGCTATTCATATTACTAACTTAAATTTTCACAAAAGCAAAGTGTAAATATTTATTATGTAACATATGCTAATTTGTGGAGATATTGCATTTCAAAAAATGATTTTATGTTTATTTATTTGTTTATTTAATATGAAGTTTGCAAGGATTTATTAACATATAGACAACTAATTAAAACTAACATTAATTAATATAAACAGTTTGTAAAAATAGCAGAAAGTCCCCCTTAGCTCCTCTAAACTACAATTACTCCAATTAATTAGTTTTAATAGTTACAGATCATACCCTAAAGTTTCTGGAATTAACACAAAACCCCCTGTAACTAAATTGTTTTCAACAATGTCATCTTCTACATGAATTTCACCCATGGGACTACACCCACACCCAACAAAATCACAAATCCGCATACATACATGTATATACAGACATATATATGATCTAAATTTCTTATCGAAACAGAAAGGCGAAGAAGTTTCGGGTTACCGGTCGGAGAAATCGACAGACGACGGAAGAGACTTCGGCAATGGAGGATGCTGATGTTTCTGCTGCTACTGGGTCGATGGACGAAGATAGACGACAGCGAGAGACAGACAAACGGCGGTAGTGGTGGCGAATAGAGCACGAGCCTTCGGATCCGGTGGCGCTGGCGGCATCGAGGCTCACTGCCTCTGTTGCCGCTGCTGCCATTGTTGTTGTCTCTGCTCGGATTTCGACGGGGAAGGGAGAGGGTGAGACGGTGAATTAGAGGGAGAGATGGGGGTAATGATGGTGGTGCATGGTGGTGGTGATTGGAGGTGGAGGTTGGCGGTGAAAGGGATCTGTTTTGCCGGGTTTGTTCTCGGAAAAAACATAGCAGAGGGTGGGTTATTTCGGGGCATAGAAGAGAGGGTTGAGAGAGATAGAGGTGGAGTGGTGGTGGAGGAGACAGAGGCGATGAAGGTGGTGGCACTAGAGGTGATAATGGCAGTGGTGTTGGGTCGGTGATGCTGTCGCAGAAACAAGAAGGAGAAGAAGAAGATGCAGGTCAGGTTAATAAACTGGTGAAAGAAAAGGTGAAAGGGTGAGGAAGGATTTTGACAAGATGAGGTCACTTCTTTTTATTATTATTTTCTTTTTCCTTTTTTTTTCTAAAATGATATTATTTTGTGAGGTAGAGGCATGGGTTAAGTTGGTGTTTCGGGCACGCAAAAATACGTAAATACGCGGGACTAATTTAACACGCGGCGATAATAAAAATTATATTTTACAACCGATTAACATTTTAAAAATTTATAACATAAATTTTTGGACAACAAAATTTATTAAAATAAGAAATTTATTTTAATTGCAGCAATTAAGAATTACTACCACGTTGAATTACTTAACGACTCTATCTTAAAATCACGGGTATTACATCCTTCCCTCCTTGGACTAAGCTTCGTCCTCGAATCTTGAAAGCAGTTCTAGGGTTTACGGGTCTCTAATAGCGAGTATACGAATGCAGGAACAAGTAGCAAGTTACAAACGAATGATAATGCAATTGACTAATGCAATGAGACAATATAATGATAGCATGATTATATATGATGAGATGCAAGGGTAGTTAATAGTAGGAATGAATGGGGTTTTTCATCCTCTCCCCCTTCGAGGAGTGACGTCCCTGGAACTCAGTTAATAACTCATCGACGAAGAGGTGCGGGTACTTATCCCTCATTGCATCCTCGGTTTCCCAAGTAGCTTCCTCTGTGAGGTGATTCGTCCACAAAACTTTGACCAATTTGATGCTGTTGTTCCGCATTTCACTCGTTTTGCGGTCCAAGATCTTGACTGGCTGTTCCTCGTAAGTTAGCGCAGGATCCAATTCTATGGGTTCCGGGTCTATGACGTGATATTTATTGGCGATGTACTTCTTCAACTGCGATACATGGAATACGTTGTGAACACGTCCAAGATTCGATGGTAGATCCAATCTATATGCCAGTTCCCCGATCCTTTCCACGATATCATAAGGTCCAATGAACTTCGGGCTTAACTTCCCTTTCTGATTGAACCTCTTTACTCCTTTAGTCGGTGAAACTTTCAGAAACACTTTATCACCTACTTGGAACACGAGTGGCCTTATTTTCTGATCAGCGTATGTTTTCTGCCTGTCTTGCGCTGCTTTCATCTTCTGCTGAATAAGTCGAACCTGGTCAGTCATATCCTCGATGATTTGTGGTCCAAGTACAACTGTCTCACTGATGTCGCTCCAGCACAGTGGGGTCCTACACTTTCTTCCGTATAGAGCTTCATGATGTGTCATCGCAATGCTAGCATGATAATTGTTGTTGTAGGAAAACTCTATTAGCGGTAGTCTATCAACCCATGAACCCTGGAAATCCATGACACAAGCCCGTAACATATCCTCTAAAGTCTGGATTGTTCTCTCTGTTTGACCATCAGTCGCTGGGTAAAAGGCTGTACTGAAACATAACTTTGTCCCCAGCGCTTCTTGAAGTGCTTGCCAGAAATGAGAGAAAAAGTTTGGATCTCTGTCCGAAACAATCGATTCTGATACTCCATGATACCGCACTATGTTCTTAACATATGCGTCTGCCCTTTGTTCCATATTCCAGGTGTCCTTCATTGGAATGAATAGCGCTGTCTTGGTCAAATCTGTCTACTATTACCCAAATTGAATTCAGCCCATTCCTTGATACTGATAGAGCTGTTACAAAATCCATTGAGATCGCATCCCATTTCCACTTTGGAACTTCCAGTGGTTGCACTAGTCCGCCCATTCTCTTGTGCTCAAACTTTACTTTCTGGAACGTGAGACATCGCGCTACAAACTCTGCTACTTCATTCTTCCTCTTGGGCCACCAAAACTGTTTCTTCATATCCTTGTATAACTTGTCCCCTCCGGGATGAACTGAATAGGGTGTGCAATGCGCCTCTTGCATCAATTTCTCCTTGATATTTGCACACTTCTGAGGTACACACAACCTTCCCTTATACCGAATACTTCCGTCTCCGTGAATCTGAAATTATTTTGCTGAACCGTCCTCGATCTTCTTTCTGACTCTTTCCAACTTCACGTCTCCTGGTTGGAATTTCTTTATCTCTTCCAAGATGTCAGGCACAATCGTCATACTCCCAAGTATGTTGCTCACAGTTCCTTGTTCCATCACTTCAATTTTCATCTTCTCGAACTCTTTGCACAACTGTTGCGGTAAGACCCACGTGGAATTCAGTGTGTGGCTTAATTTCCTGCTCAAAGCATCTGCAACTACGTTTGCCTTCCCTTCGTGATAGTGAATCTCCAAGTCACAGTCCTTGATCAACTCTAGCCATCTCCTTTGCCTGTGGTTCAGCTCCTTCTGGGTGAAGATGTACTTCAAACTGTTGTGGTCAGTGAACTTTCTACAAGTCGCTCCATACCGATGATGCCTCCAAATCTTGAGTGCAAACACAACTGCTACCAATTCTAATTCATGTGTGGCATAGTTCTCCTCAGGCAGTTTCAACTGCCTGGATGCGTAGGCAATAACCTTCTTGTCTAGCATAAGCACGCATCCCAAGACCTTCTTTGATGCATCGGTGTACACCTCAAACTCCCCTGACTTATTAGGTAGAGTCAACACGGGTGCTGTTGTCAGCTTCTCCTTTAAAATCTGAAATGCTTCTTCGCAGCTTTCATTCCAGACATACTTCACAATCTTCTTAGTCAAATTTTTCAAAGGCCTTGCGATCTTTGAAAAGTCCTTCACGAACCTTCGATAGAAGCCTGCCAATCCCACAAAACTGCTGATTTCTGACGCATTCTTTGGTCTAGGACAATCCTTTACTATTGTCGTCTTAGTTGGATCAACTGATACTCCTTCACTCGAGATGATAGTCCCAAGAATGGAAATCTGTCCAGCCATAACTCACACTTAGATAGCTTTGTATAGAACTTATCCTCTCTTAGGGTTCCCAAAACTTGTCTACGGTGCTCCTCATGCTCTTCTGTGCTCTTTGAATACACCAAGATGTCGTCAATGAACACTACCACAAAGCGGTCTATGAACGGTCTCAACGTCCGGTTCATAACGTCCATGAACACTACAGGGGCATTGGTTAAACCAAAAGACATCACTGTGAACTCGTAATGTCCATACCTTGTCCTGAAGGCTGTCTTCGGAATGTCCTTCTCTGCCACTCTAAGCTGGTGGTAACCTGTTCTTAGATCAATCTTCGGAAAGACACTTGCTCCTTGCAACTGATCAAACTGATCGTCTATCCTTGGCAACGGATATTTGTTCTTGATCGTCATGCTGTTCAACTCCCTGTTGTCTATACATAGCCTGAGGCTCCCATCTTTCTTCTTTACGAACAACAGTGGTGCTCCCCAAGGCGATACACTTGGTCAAATGTATCCCTTCTCTAGCAGCTCCTTCAACTGATCCTTCAACTCTTTCAGCTCTGCAAGCGCCATGCGGTACGGTGCCTTCAAAATTGGTGTCGTTCCTGGAATTACTTCAATTTTAAACTCCACTTCCCTTGTTGGTGGCATACCTGGGATTTCATCCGGGAACACGTCCGGAAATTCTCGTGCTACAGGTATATCCCTTAACGAGTTCTCTGCCGCTGAAAGGTCTTGAATGTAACACAACTAAGCCTCCTGGCCTTTCTTAACCTGATTAAAAATGGTTAAGGCGGAGACTATCTTGACTGAAGGTTCCCTAGGAACGCTGATGTAGGATATGCGCTCCCCCTTGGGTCCTTTAAGTCTCACCTTCTGATCAGCACACATGATGTTGGCTTTGTACTCCGTCAACCAATCCATTCCCAAGATAACATCAATCTCTCCAAGTTTAAACTCAATGAGATTCGATGGTA
Organism: Linanthus parryae; assembly: GCA_023055425.1. NCBI lineage: Eukaryota > Viridiplantae > Streptophyta > Magnoliopsida > Ericales > Polemoniaceae > Linanthus > Linanthus parryae. Next base: position 66,480,714 of record JALGPY010000007.1, on the reverse strand, counting down.
AGGTGCAACCTAGGATGTTGACCTCTACTCCTTCACAAACGGTGTCGCAATTTACTACTTGACTGTTGGGTGTCGCAACTGCTATAGATGTTCTAGTCGAAGGTACTAGTCCTATCTTCTTAGCAAATGCAGATGATATAAATGACAGTGCTGCGCCAGAATCAAATAATGTGAAAGTAGGATGATTATGAACAAGAAAGGTACCGGTCACCACGTTGTTTGCTGCTTCTGCTTCTGTGCGGTTCATCACAAATATCTGGCCACATGACCGCTGGTTGTTCCCCTGAGCTGCATTGCCTCCGTTTACATTCCCATTGTTGCCAGCCCTGTTGTTACCATTTGCAGCCACATTCCTGTTTTGCCAGCCATTCATGTTGCCATTCTGATTTTTGTAGTTTGCCTGCTGGCCAGCTGTGCCATTCCGGAAGTTGTTGTTGTGAACCTGATTACACCCATTCTGGTTGTTCTGCCGGAATCCATTCCCATTCAGATTATGCCGATTCCCCTGGTAGTTCTTTCCATTCCCCTGATAGTTCTGACCGTTGAAGCCTTGCTGATTCTCAGTCCCCAATTTCTTCCGACATTCACGGAATACGTGGCCTTTGATGCCACCAAACCTACAAGCCAAAATCGCGCCGTCACAAGTGAATCCTCGATGGCTGCGACCACACCTGTTGCTGTTGGACTGGTACTGGTTGCCGCCATTGTCGGTCTTAAAGCGCTTGTCTGGCCCCTGGTTGTTGTTTCCCCTTTCCCTGCTGCTGAGTCAATGTCTGGCCAACCCTCCATATGTTTGCAGCTATCCCATAGGCTTCTGACAAGGTATCATAGCCTCTGGTGAGCATGGTCCTCTGAATCTCAAGCTTAAGACCTCCTACAAAACGAGTAACCTTGCGCCCTTCTGTTGGCACTGTGTCTTCGGCAAATCGGGCCAACTCTACGAACTTATCATAATAGTCTGTCACAGAGTCGCTGCACTGCTTCAGTGCGATGAACTCCTGATACTTCAGCTGAAACAACCCAGGATCTCGGTTCAGGGTTAACGCGACAATCGATAACCAAAAGTAGAAATATACTATTATGATTACATTTCGCTTAATGTACAAAACAAAATTTCGATAATAAGTACAATTTAAAACATAACATCTAAAACAAATTGTGTGTGATCTACTAAGTGATCTGACTTAAGCTATACTTCTTCGTCTCGTTCCAGCGTTCCCATCCCCAACTTTGATTGACGACCTACGGTTTTAAAATGGCAAAAGCCGACGAAGTTTCAAAGAAATTAATCAGTAAAAACTGAGTAAGTACACACTAAGACATGTAAAGCCACGAGTGGCACGGAAGCATGAGTTGAAACAAATCAGAAGATTTAAATAGTAAAACTATCATATAGGAGAATTTGGATCAACTTGAAGTAACCGAGTAACAAAAACCTCTAATTTAATAACATTGAGAAACCACGAGTAGTTGGTAAAATATCCAGAGTAAACAGGTTCATTTGAACTGATAACGATAGTAGTTCATGAAGCGCCAAGATTTACAATTCATTTCAATCGATTTGGGCATATCAAGAGCCACAAACAACATTAATAAGTAGTCAATTTTTAATTTCGACTTCAATCAACAGTTTTATTTAGCTGAGGCGTGTCAAGAGCCACCAGCAGGATCGATGTAAACAGAGGGATCACGAAATAATCACTAAGGGTTCCTTCTAGGGTCTATCAAACCCTATTTCACCCGAGCGTTAAGGGAGCCCATTCGTCAAACCCCGCTCACAACATTAGCTAAAAGGCCGTAAGTGTCGACACCCCTATACCGTAGTGACCCTTACAAGTATAAGTAGAACTTTATAGCTCTATAAACCCCTTGGCCTCAATATCTTGATACATTTTGACTCATCGGGGGCGGATTTGTGAACATTAACGTTCTATCCAATAATAAGAAGCATTGCTTCAATGGTCTTAGCCATAAGAAAATGGAGGATCGCTTGACGCCTCCCATTAATAACAGTACTCTGTACATCGTCCTAAGTCTATTAGAGGTATTTTATTTATTCTCTTTCACATAATCATAATTGGAATATCAAAATTTCACAAGTAAATTCCGAGAGTTTTCAAAGGAGATGAATAAAATAGTTTAACAGCTTTCGAGTGGAAAACATGCATTCTCATACTATTTCATATAACAAACTTTCATTTGAAACATCAAGCACATACGCAGATTTTGATATAAAAAGGCCGTACATATGTACTTACCTCTGGTCCATGAAAGGCGCAAAGCAACGCTAGCACTCGTACAACACTCCTCTCCGAGTCTCACAGTAAATGCACCAACACGAATACGTACGTCTACTATGAACGATCCTTAATAACGGCTGGATATACACAAGTATACAACCTATTAGCATATATCATCTATATGAGGTTTTATGCAAGAATTCAATAAAATGCTGGTCATGCAAGCTAACTTGACCAAAATGCCCCTGATACTTCAAAACTCTCGAATACAGTCCTTGATTGTTCCTGGACTCCAAATTACATTCATACTAGCCCAACAACATGCAAGAATTACTCTTAACTCTCCCATATGAACTTAGCATCGAAATCTACTACTTTCAGTAAATTACACTTAGGCCCCTAAAGTTTGCTAAAATTACAGAAAGACGCCCACCATTGATTTGATAGCTCCCGAGTCAAATACTTCCTTCTTGAGACTTCAAATATCCTTCTAAGTCTGGTTGTTGGTCTCAAAGCATTAACCTAGTCTCAAGTAGTTCAAGTGTGAAGTTTTAATTAAATGCACATAGGCCCGCGAAGTTTAGTAAAATTGCAAAAAAACCCCAACATTTGACTTGGTCAACACTAGCCCAAAATTACATAGAAGTACTCCAAATACGCATACAAGACATGCTAACAAACTCCAAGTTACTAAACGAATCTCAATTCAAAGCTAAGTGAAATTACTATTTTGCCCCTCCTATACAGTTCAGTCAAACTAGGGTTTTCGAAAAGTCAAACTTGGTCAAACTTGATATTTAGACTCAGAATATGAATACGAACAAGTTGCGTGAAGAACGCTAAGGCCAGAAATGTCATTTAGAGTGAGAAAATTGAAAGTCAAAGATAGAGTGAAATCATCTCAACTAGTCAACTTTAGAGCTGATTTGTGGTAAAGTGAGGGAGAGTTTAGGAATTATGAAGGTGGGGTATTGAAGAGGGTATTCCACGCTTTCCAGAACATATTTGAACTCCTAAAAACTCCAAGTATTAAAAGAGATATCGCTAGTCAAAGTTGGACAAAAATTCCGAATCAACACTTAGTAAAATTCAAGAAAGTTTATTGAGTTCAAACTAGCAACTTTAGGCTTGACTTGTGAGAAATCCGTTACAAATTTGAACATGACCCAGAGACGATGATTTGAACTATTATGTATCATCTTCGTATAGAAGAAAAAAAAACAAGATTTCTTTAAGTATTGAGGGAGTTATAATCGTTTGAAAATGACTACTTCAATTCGAACTTCAACACTTAGAAAATTCTGAGTTTTTGATAGCGAGGAACTTTAACATTTCAGCCACTTCGGAGCCAAAAACAGAGGGTTTAGAGTTAAAATTGGACCAAGAAATCAACACAAAAGTTGTATCCCATTCTCCAAGGATTCCATAAAGCTAAAGATCATTCAAAACGGATCACAAACGAAGAAGATACAAGCATTTGAACAGGGGAGGTTTTTGAACCAAAACACATGAACACCAAGAACACATTCATGAACTTCACGTTCCCCTAACTTTTGCTCAGATTTAGACACGATTAGAGATCGAATTGGATCAAGATATTAACATGAAACATGTAGAGGGATGAACCGGGAGTTAACAGAGCCAATAATCACTACAATTCATTAAGTAACGAGCAAGATAAAGACCCTAGAACATGGTCAGTTCATGTTTTGGAAAAACGACCCAACCACAGATCAAACTCAGCTGAATCACGATTCTGGATGTGTTTGCAGGACATCAGAGTGTTGTAAACGTTCTAAGGGTCATAAATATGCAAGATTCAACGAAAAATAGCTAGAAACGAGGGAGATACCGTTGATTCTGGCGAGCTACGCGTCTCCGGCGACAATGGCGGAATCCGGCGAGAGTCTCCGAAAAACCCGGATATTCAGTTATGTTTGAGCCTGCTAGATGGGTCTAGGTTATTCACAGGCCTCAAGGGAGCAAGAAGGAGTGAAAATCAGCAACCAAGAACAAGGATTACCGAGCTTCTATTGTCGCGGCCGTTTCCGGCGACAAAACCCAGTTTCCGGCGGCCATCTCCAAAATTGACGGGTCTGCGGCCTTTTCTAGGTGTATTGGGTTCATCTGAGTTGTCCAGGACGTCCAGGGATCTCAGGGCAACCATCGGAAGGGAAAGAAAGCCCACGAACAGAGAGAAGGCCGAAACACGACGTCGAGCGGCGGTTCCCGCGGATTTCAAGCCCCGAATCCGGCGAGGGCGAAATCCGTCAAATTAGGGCATGTTCTTGTGCTTCCCGAGCTCGCCTTGGTCTCACGAATACAACGGAGCAAGAATTAACAACTGAGAATCAACAAAGAGAGAGAATTTGAGGATTGAAAAGTTAGGGTTCTTCACCTTTGAATGGGATTTTCTCTCTCGATACCCGATCAAACTTGGAATTGATTTGTGCGTTTTGCTCCCCCCCCCCCCCCCGCCACCCTCTATCTCCATCTATAATAGTTTTCGAAATGGAAAAGTGGTGGTGGTGCTAGGGTGGTAGTTGTGGTGGTTGTTCTTGAGGGAAGAAGAAGAAGAAGATGATGAAGGTGATGAGGTCTCTCTCTCTTTCTCTCTCAGCAGATGGTGAAGTGGGAGGGGAGAGTATTGCTTCCACCTAGCAATTGAGGTGTCAAAATGAGGTTGCCAAGTGGTACACATGCATAGGGGGGTAAAAGTGTAGTTTTCCAAACTTTTGGGTACAACTAGAATTAGAGCTTCTATTTAATTTCAGATAATTGCACAACCACCCCGAACATCTCTAGTGCTTCAAAATCATTCTAACAACTTCCAAATATTGCTAACACTCCGAAATGCCAACTTTAAAGCATGTGACAAACTATTTAAAAATTTGCCCTCAAAGACTTGATTATTGCACTATGAACTCTCTCAGGAATTAGGGGTGTTACAGTCTACCCACCTTAAAAGAATCTTCGTCCCCGAAGATCTCATACTATACTTACCCATGTACTGTAAATGCAGATGAAATGTAGCACAGTGTGATAACTCTCTTTTAGGAGTTATTATTATAATTTATTAGTACTTGTATTAGGCTTATTTCACATGATTTATATGTTATATTTGCACAAATATGTGAATTTGACGACTTATAAGCCTAAGAGTGAAAAGTTGTGTTTCTAGCTTATTTGTGCATGCTTTCTCTCATATTTGCTATGATAATTGCACGGGTTGTTTAGTGTTGTGTATATCAGGTAAAAGAGGTGCAATGGAGCTTATGATATGCTTGGATATGCTTGGAATGGAGCTAGATGAAGAGGAGGAAAGGAGACGCACAAAAGAAGAAAAGTTGGAAAAGTCACACAGGACCAGCCTTCACTCTTTTCGATTCCCAGGAAAATCTACAAAGAATTTTGAAGCAAGGCTTGCGGCATTGGAAAGTAGACATCCGTAGCTTGCCAACGATATATGGTAGGCCCGAAGACGAGTCCGTATGAGGGAGATACAGCCCGCGCAAGATCAGCAAATAATTCTGTCCAGGAATTACAAACTGGAGGGGCTGAAGTGCAATTTCGGCAAAATTACATTAAAAAGCGTGCCCAGGCCTTATGAAACGAATTCTTAGACCTAAAACAGGGTGGTACGCTGCTGGGGAAGATCCAAGAAGGCTAGGGAGCACGAGGGGCATGAAGAACAACGCCGGAATCGCCGGAACGCGATTTTCGTCACGAGTTTGACTATCCCTCCTATCTTTTCTATCGTTTCTCAATACAATGAACTTGTTAGCTATTATTTTCAGATTATTTGAGTAGTTTTCTTGACTAGGCTCTATGGAGAGCCTAGGGTTTTGTTAGACACCGTTTCCGGATTTGTTTGTTTGATTCACGCGTATGGATTCACGTTATTGATTACTTTTCTTCTCTATTGATGTATTGTTGACCTAGAACTATTGACACGTTTTAGGTAGGATATGAATGATGAATAGAGATGTCTTTGATCCATAACGTTTATTTTAGCTTAAAGTAATAGTGAATTTGCTTCTTCTAGTAATCTTGTTCTTAATTTTATGCGACCTTAGCGTCATGAACTAGGGTAGCGAATTGGTGAAAGATCGATGGACTGACAGGTGAAGATTGATTAGCTTAGGAATCTAGGATTGCTAGCAACCCCGTATCATGATGGACCGAAAGGCGAAGTGTTAGGGTTTGGATCAAAACGTAGGATTAATCTTAGTGCTTGTTAGGTGATATAGTTTATGGATCGACAGATGACGACTATTGAACTTAGCATAGGCTTACATGAGACTGAGAGGAGATTGTAAGTAGTTAAACGTGATCAAGAGCATATTCAATATTACATGTTTCAAAGCAATATCCGGAATTGTCTGCTGCCCTAGGTGATCCATAGATCGCCTAGTTCCTCTTAATATTTGATAAACCGTTGTTTAATTCAGAAAATACAAAAAATATAGTATTTTAGTTAGTTTAATTCAGTCACTTGATTCGGGGTGACAACTTCTCAAATGACAAACTTCTTCCTGTTATTTCAATTACACTCTTTAGATTTAATCTCTAATTAACAATAAACTTACTATCTGTCCCTGTGGGTTCGACAACCTGAGTTTTAATACTCATCTTTATTACTTCGACCGTGCACTTGCGTATACACGTAAGAAATCGTGTCAAGTTTTTGGCGCCGTTGCCGGGGACAGAGGTTTATTTGCTAATTAGAAATTAGTTTAGAGAGTTTTTTATTTTATTTTATTTTATTGTTATTACCTATTCTTGTTACCTCACGGTATTCTTTTTGGAGATCTTTGGTGTGCAGGTATTTTGCTAAGCATGGGGGATACTAACGAAGGACGTTTTGTCTGTTTAGCGGAACTGATTGATCGCGAGGATGGATTCTACGCTGAAGGAGATATTGCGGAATATTATGCCAACAAAAGCATGATGTATAGCCGTCAATACTTGCTTCAGCAATTGTTTGGAGCACTGCATAATGGAATCGAAGAATTGAAACAGAGTGCAATGAGAATGGGGTTGGAAGTGGCAGAATTTAAAGCAGGACTTAACGAATTCTATACGATTGTCAATCTCCATTATAACGAAGAATGTGCTCCAACCTTCTCAAAGCCCGAAGAACATGACGATGAGCTATTGTTTATCCCAAGTTGTCCAAACATTGATTCGTGGCTTGAATCAAGTATGGGGGAGAAACACAATGCTATTTTCGGTGAGATTGAAAGTATTCTTCATGAAATTAATGTTGACGATCTCGACTCTCCGATTGCGGATTTGATGGATAATCTCACGTGTGGGCCCAACGAAGATGAACAAGACGCCGATATTGACTTCGTAGATGATTCGATTAATTCATATGAAGAAGATGAAGGTACACAATCCTTCATAATTTATGAGTTGTCGTTTGAAACGTCAATGGAGATATTGCAAATTGAAAAGGAGATCAAATATGACATCAACCTCGTCTCGCGACATGGTAGACTTGAGCTTATTATTGAAATCATTTGGAGGTCAGTTCTCATGAATTGGAAGAAGAAGAATAAAGTTCCGGAGAATTTTCACCTTTGCCACACTCGTTCATCGTTGGTGCAGTTCGGGGTACTCGTGAGAAATTATTTGAGCTCTCTCGTGCGACGGATGAAAGAAAAAAGATGGTGGAAGAAGAAAAAATGGCGAGAAAAATTCTTTCCGGGCACCAAGGGTGATAAGTGATGATTTAACTAAGTTTTGGAACGTCATTTAAGACCCCTTCTATTATTTTTGAGCATCAGGGGAGTTTTCTGGAGTTACTGTTAGGGTCAAGAAGCAAAGAAAAATGCACAAGTTACTGTTTACCAGCAGGAGGGGAGGTAAGGTGTTTGCAAATTCAGAAGTTCAGAAACATTCACTTGACTCCCCAGTGTTGCAACCCAGCGTTGCAACGCAGTTAATCCCTCGCAGCTTCTACGGAAAATTTTGCTTCAGAACCCACCATAGTCACCATCGAATCCAGAAACCCACCGTTCCCACTGCTCATCATCTTCCCCCACCGTCACCATCGTCTCCTTTTCCTCTGTTAACCTCTGCCACGTCCTCACCACTGAGCCACCAAACCCGAAGCCCAGAACCCTCGACTTCCTCATCTCCACCATCGCCGACCACAAACACAGACTCAATCGAGAACCCGCCATCGAACCTATCCGTCCTCTGTTCGAAACCATAGCCAACCACCTCCAACCGCCATCACCATCATCCCCTTCTTCTCTGTTAACCCCAGCCACCGAACCACCAGGCCACCACCACAGAATCCTCCTGCAATCACCGCCTCCACCATAGCCGACCACTTTCGAAGCCCAAAACCCAGACTTTCATCGAACCCAGACACCACCGCCATTCCCAATCGGTCTCTCTCTCGCACCGTCCGACCAGAAACCCAGCCACCATCACCGAAATCACCAGCCCCCAATTCCAGTCCCTCTCTCTGATTTCACCATCTCCCATCAAACCCCAGCCACCCCTGATTCACCCTGCCGCCACCACCGCTTGACCCAACTTCACCCCAGCTCTATGTTCAACTCAATGAAACCTGAGCTTCAATTCCACTGCCGCCCTTTCTCTCCTTCGGCGATTTATTCAGAACCAGACCTTCGTCCCTATCTGGTAACAAATTACAGACCACAAAGAAGAAACGGAAAAAAAAAGTGAAGTGCTTTACGAGTCCCAGCAGAAGGTGTTTTTGAGAAGTGAAAGTTGTGTTTGTGGGCCTGCATATGGGGGCGTCGGCAGTCGTGAAGGAGGAAGAATAAATTGTCTTTGAAAAAATGAAAAACTGCTAAAAAAAATGGTGGAGTGGAAGACTATTGGAAATCGAACTGTATTAAGTCTGAAGTTCCAAATATTGTCTACCAGGGAGAGCTATGGTGAAACTTAATTTGATAATGTGTTGATGATACGATGTGATCAGGTTCGAGAAGATAAGAAGTTTGACGAAGACATCGACCCCAGTGTGCTACTTGCACACTCGACCGTTACGGGAGCTCGCAATGCGAGTTCGAGGATTCTTCGATTTCTTTTTCGTCAGCAGCAACTGATCAATCGACCCCGGTGTGTTTCACACACTCGACTGCAAGGGAGCTTGCATTGTTCCGGACAATGTTTGCTTGGGGATTGTTCTTGCTATCTCAGTCAACACATATCAGATTTCGTCCCCGACCTTGTGTCGGTTGTGAGTACTCTTTTCCCTCTCTTTACTTACCATTTAGGCACATCGTACTTGCTCTAGGATTTTATTTTGACTACTTTGTCACGGTGCTTAGTCACCGCTGTGATTAACTGTTAAAATCTTAGGGAATTACTTGAGTACTTGCTTAATTTCGGTACACACAACTTGTCACGTGCACGTAGCTTGAATTATCTCTAAATTTGTTGTAGCTACCTTCTTGTGCCGTGACTTTGACTCCGAGTAGAACCACCGCCCCTCGCATTTGAATGCTGAGTCTTCTTGGTTGATCTCTAAATTCGTTGAGGACAACGACGTATTCTAGTGTGGGGGGAGTTTTGGTCTTGACTAGCCAGTCAGTGTTTGCATCGCCATGTCTGCATATAGTTGTTCGTGTCGTATTGTGTCTATTTATGTGGTCCGTGTCGTGATTTTGTGATAGCATATCGTATTGTGATTTGTTAGTCGTGTTTATACTTGTTTAAGTTTGTGTTTAAAATTGCACGTTTTCTTATTTGAGTCTACCTACCCTATCGACTGTTTTGTGTAGTTTCGTTCGTGTCGTCTTGCATGTAGTGTAGGAATTATATGAAAAAAATAAAAAAAAATCAAAAATTGAAAAATCCAAAAAAAAAAAAAAAAATAATTAAAAAGAGAAAATTTTGAGAAAAGGGCAATTGAAAGAGGCTAAAGTTTGATAAATCGCGAAGTGTGAGGATTTTAGGCATAGGGCATGATTTGCGACCGAGAGTGACGACGTGAGTCTCCCCTAGTAGGTATAGAGAGACTTTCTTTACGGGAGTGCCTACCTTTTTTTAACACTTACGTGATTTTCAAAGCCAAAGTGTGTGCCTATTTTCTTACAAGAGCTGAGCTAGGTGTGAGCTAAACAAGCCGAACATCCATGTGTACGTCTTAGGTAGTCGCCAACCCGCCTCGTAGTGGCACACGAAACAGCTGTGCGAGGACGTGTATAGAGCACTCACTGCTTTTAGAACTCACCTTGTAGGACCATTAGACACCCCAATTTGAACCTTGGATTCTTTGCTAGCCTTCTGACCTAGGGTGACGATTCTTGGCCTTCATCACAAATTGATTAGAATCACCACTTTAGTGCGTCACGAGGGGGTTGTGTAGTTGAGGGGGTTCGACGAGGGAGTGATTATACAATTCGTTGAGTTCTACATCTCGCTTGCACTTCATTGATTATCTTAGAGGGGATGCGAGGGTGAGTGAGTAGGCTTGCGCACTTCGGTGTGGCGGTGTTCCATGCCATTACATCATGGACACAGTTGTGGAGAGCCGTGAGTGCGTGAATCTAATACGCACGGAATTGGGTTGGGAGAACTTAATTGGTGGATCGTGCTAGGTACCGATTTCGATTACTTTGGTATAGGAGGATCGGTTGGATTAGGCACGAGATACATTCATCTTCGGGACTACTTGAGAGGGGATATGGTTACATTCGAGTGTGGGGGTGTCGACTTTTGACTTCGGACATTGAGAGTGAGCTTGCGACGACTCCACTCCCACACATTTACTTCATTCATTTCGCGGCTTGGATTTGACATGGACTTTGATTGAGTTAGGAGGAGATGATATTTTTATGTGATATTCATTCATCGATTTACGTGTTTTCTTCTCCTAGCATATTTGATTGTTATTTGAAGACCACTCGGATATTATTGTTGGATTTTGATGGGATTTTGAGATAATTGTGAAAAAAAAAGAAAGAAAAAAAACAGAAAAAAAAATGAGAGAAAAAGAAAAAGGAGAGATGAAATAAAGTTTTAGTTGGAATTGAATTGGAACGAGTGGTGGAGCTACTTTGACGACGATGGTTCACGTTTCAGGCACGACGAACGACGATGGCCACGGAGATCACTAGTGTACCAGGGTTTGAGGGAATTGAGGGCCGGAGGTGGTGAGCTTTGGGTTTTGGTTCCTATCATCGTGGTGAGGGTGTGTGAGATGTGGGATTTGATGTGAGAATGTGACGCTTAGGACTTTATTTCGACGAGATTATTTTTATGTCCCTAAGCCTCATCATGTGAAAACCATTAGCGGATTAGGAGCTCGGACCTTGGATGTGGCTTTGCCTAGCGTAGTCTCTTATTTCGTGGCACACGCGAAGAGGTAGCGTACTGTTGTACTTAGTAAAATTAGGCTTTCTATACTAACTAGGGGAGAGTCTCGTTGTCGAATTTAGTTTCAACTCATGCTTTGTTCCTAGGATTCTCATCACTTCATGATAATCGATTTAAGCCAATGGAGATTGCCCGATCTCAACCAAAAAGATAAAAAGTGTGTTTTGTGTATATATGTGTTTGTGTAGGATCGAGTCGTAGTTTGCATTTGCATCATATTGTTGCATTGTCGAGTCTTGTGTCGTTTGCGTCTTGAGTCGGCTAGTAAATAGTGGTTTTACTCGGGACGAGCAAAAGGTAAGTGTGGGGGTATTTGATAACTCTCTTTTAGGAGTTATTATTATACTTTATTAGTACTTGTATTAGTCTTATTTCACATGATTTATATGTTATATTTGCACAAATATGTGAATTTGACGATTTATAAGCCTAAGAGTGAAAAGTTGTGTTTCTAGCTTATTTGTGCATGCTTTCTCTCATATTTGCTACGATAATTGCACGGGTTGTTTAGTTTTGTGTATCTCAGGTAAAAGAGGTGCAATGGAGCTTATGAGATGCTTGGATATGCTTGGAATGGAGCTAGATGAAGAGGAGGAAAGGAGACGCACAAAAGAAGAAAAGTTAGAAAAATCACACAGGACCAGCCTTCACTCTTTTCGATGCCCAGGAAAATCTACAAAGAATTTTGAAGCAAGGCTTGCGGAATTGGAAAGTAGACATCCGTAGCTTTCCAACGATATATGGTAGGACTGAAGACGAGTCCGTATGAGGGAGATACAGCCCGCGCAAGATCAGCAAATAATTCTGTCCGGGAATTACAAACTGGAGGGGCTGAAGTGCAATTTCGACAAAATTACATTAAAAAGCGTGCCCAGGCCTTATGAAACGAATTCTTAGACCTAAAACAGGGTGGTACGCTGCTGGGGAAGATCCAAGAAGGCTAGGGAGCACGAGGGGCATGAAGAACAACGCCGGAATCGCCGGAACGCGATTTTCGTCACGAGTTTGACTATCCCTCCTATCTTTTCTATCGTTTCTCAATACAATGAACTTGTTAGCTATTATTTTCAGATTATTTGAGTAGTTTTCTTGACTAGGCTCTATGGAGAGCCTAGGGTTTTGTTAGACACCGTTTCCGGATTTGTTTGTTTGATTCACGCGTATGGATTCACGTTATTGATTACTTTTCTTCTCTATTGATGTATTGTTGACCTAGAACTATTGACACGTTTTAGGTAGGATATGAATGATGAATAGAGATGTATTTGATCCATAACGTTTATTTAGCTTAAAGTAATAGTGAATTTGCTTCTTCGAGTAATCTTGTTCTTAATTTTATGCTACCTTAGCGTCATGAAATAGGGTAGCGAATTGGTGAAAGATCGATGGACTGACAGGTGAAGATTGATTAGCTTAGGAATCTAGGATTGCTAGCAACCCCGTATCATGATGGACCGAAAGGCGAAGTGTTAGGGTTTGGATCAAAACGTAGGATTAATCTTAGTGCTTGTTAGGTGATATAGTTTATGGATCGACAGATGACGACTATTGAACTTAGCATAGGCTTACATGAGACTGAGAGGAGATTGTAAGTAGTTAAACGTGATCAAGAGCATATTCAATATTACATGTTTCAAAGCAATATCCGGAATTGTCTGCTGCCCTAGGTGATCCATAGATCGCCTAGTTCCTCTTAATATTTGATAAACCGTTGTTTAATTCAGAAAATACAAAAAATATAGTATTTTAGTTAGTTTAATTCAGTCACTTGATTCGGGGTGACAACTTCTCAAATGACAAACTTCTTCCTGTTATTTCAATTACACTCTTTAGATTTAATCTCTAATTAACAATAAACTTACTATCTGTCCCTGTGGGTTCGACAACCTGAGTTTTAATACTCATCTTTATTACTTCGACCGTGCACTTGCGTATACACGTAAGAAATCGTGTCACAGTGACTCAGTCTATTTGACTTATCCAGACAAGTACATAAACCGCTCTTGTCGGATGTTCTGCTCCCAAAAGATGACTTTCTTAGTTGGTCACTTAGAAATACCTTAACGGGAATAAGTTCCTCATTCTCACTCTCAACAAGACGGGGTCTCTACTACACACCATCCTAAACTTGTATCACATTAGGGTCATACATGATTAGTACAAGTAAAAGTTCGAAACAAGATTTTGAAAGTTCAATAACATCATACAAGTTCTCAGTTCTAGAAACGACTCAAAAATTTGATAGAATTTATACAAATCTCGAAACTTTTAGACAAATACTTTTATCAAGACTGATATGTCGTTTTGCTTGAATCATCCGCGTTAAAAATGTTGTCTTACCTCTATAGGGTTAGATGAACCAATCACCTAAAGTGTTCCATGCATACGAGGGAGAAAGGACACTATGTGTCGTCACACAACGTGCCTCTCTAACAGAACTCGCATGTGCTTCAAATGTTCCAACTTAGTCTACACAGCGGGTACAAATCATAGTACCGTCGTACTAGGAGTCACGCCAGCGGACTGGTAAACAAAGTGGTCGATATCACTTGGCATTTGGTATCTCGATACGCCAACAATTTTCAGAAACATTTTTTTTAAATGCTTTATTGTAAAATTTTATAATTTTGTAAAGAACCATGTCAAATTAAGTCGAAATAAAATAAAACAAAGTATTGTCTCAAACGTCGTTGCTCGTAGGTACGAAAATAATAGTTTTGGGGTCTTCTAAGTCAAAACGTCATTACTCTCTCGTTGACATTAACATAAAAGCATAAAGAGTCAAAGATAAGCATCACAAACCATGGCAAGCATTTCGGTATAAATAGGCATGTCACAAATTATTACGCCTGTAAATAGGCAAGTAAATTTTGCATGAACATCTCAAATAGTCATTAACATGTAATCAATAAATACGGTCAGGTCGAGTTTAATAACACTTAAGTACCCAGACTCCCCGACGGCTTGTTTACTTCATTTATTCCCAAATTGATTTATCCTAGTCAATTTTAAAATTTCGAAAACGTTTTATCGTTCTTATTATCTACTAATGGAAATCGAAAAGTCACTTTAACTGGAGAACCGATGCTCTGATACCAGCTGAAACAACCCGAAATCTCGGTTCAGGGTTAACGCGACAATCGGTAACCAAAAGTAGAAATATACTATTACGATTACATTTCGCTTAATGTACAAAACAAAATTTCGATAATAAGTACAATTTAAAACATAGCATCTAAAACAAATTGTGTGTGATCTACTAAGTGATCTGACTTAAGCTATACTTCTTCGTCTCGTTCCATCGTTCCCATCCCCCACTTTGATTGACGACCTGCGGTTTTAAAATGGCAAAAGCCGACACAATTTTGAAGAAATTGATCAGTAAAAACTGAGTAAGTACACACTACGACATGTAAAGCAACGAGTGGCACAGAAGCATGAGTTGAAACAAATCAGAATATTCAAACAGTAAAACTATCATATTGGAGAATTTGGATTAACTTGAAGTAACCGAGTAACAAAAACCTCTAATTTAATAACATTGAGAAACCACGAGTAGTTAGTAAAATATCCAGAGTAAACAGGTTCATTTGAACTGATAACGATAGTAGTTCATGAGTAGCCAAGATTTACAATTCATTTCAATCGATTTGGGCATATCAAGAGCAACAAACACTATTAATAAGTAGTCAATTTTTAATTTCGACTTCAGTCAACAGTTTCATTTAGCTGAGGCGTGTCAAGAGCCACTTGCAGGATCGATGTAAACAGAGGGATCACGAAATAATCACTAAGGGTTCCTTCTAGGGTCTATCAAACCCTATTTCATCCGAGCGTTAAGGGAGCCCATTCGTCAACCCCGCTCACAACATTAGCTAAAAGCCCTTAAGTGTCGACACCCGTATACCGTAGTGTCCCTTACAAGTATAAGTAGCACTCTATAGCTCTATAAACCCCTTGGCCTCAATATCTTGACACATTTTGGCTCACGGGGGCGGATTTGTGAACATTAACGTTCTATCCAATAATAAGAAGCATTGCTTCAATGGTCTTAGCCATAAGAAAATGGAGGATCGCTTGACGCCTCCCATTAATAACAGTACTCTGTACATCGTCCTAAGTCTATTAGAGGTATTTTATTTCTTCTCTTTCACATAACCAGAATTGGAATATCAAAATTTCACAAGTAATTTCCGAGAGTTTTCAAAGGAGATGAATAAAATAGTTTAACAGCTTTCGAGTGGAAAACATGCATTCTCATACTATTTCATATAACAAACATTCATTTGAAACATCAAGAACATACGCAGATTTTGATATAAAAAGGCCGTACATATGTACTTACCTCTGGGCCATGAAAGGCGCAAAGCAACGCAAGCACTCCTACAACGCTCGTCTCCGAGTCTCACAGTAAATGCACCAACACGAATACGTACGTCTACTTCGAACGATCCTTAATAACGGCTGGATATACACAAGTATACAACCTATTAGCATATATCCTCTATATGAGGTTTTATGCAAGAATTCAATAAAATGCTGGTCATGCAAGCTAACTTGACCAAAATGCCCCTGATACTTCAAAACTCTCGAATACAGTCCTTGACTCTGCCTGGACTCCAAATTACATTCATACTGGCCCTACAACATGCAAGAGTGACTCCTAACTCTCCCATATGAACTTAGCATCGAAATCTACTACTTTCAGTAAATTACACTTAGGCCCCTAAAGTTTGCTAAAATTACAGAAAGACGCCCACCATTGATTTGATAGCTCCCGAGTCAAATACTTCCTTCTTGAGACTTTAAATATCCTTCTAAGTCAGGTTGTTGGTCTCGAAGCATTAACCTAGTCTCAAGTAGTTCAAGTGTGAAGTTTTAATTAAATGCACCTAGGCCCTCGAAGTTTAGTAAAACTGCAAAAAGACCCCAACATTTGACTTGGTCAACACTAGCCCAAAATTACATAGAATTACTCCAAATACGAATACAAGACATGCTGTCAAACTCCAAGTTACTAAACGAATCTCAATTCAAAGCTAAGTGAAATTACTATTTTGCCCCTCCTATACAGTTCAGTCAAACTAGGGTTTTCGAAAAGTCAAACTTGGTCAAACTTGATATTTAGACTCAGAATATGAATACGAACAAGTTTCGTGAAGAACGCTAAGGCCAGAAATGTCATTTAGAGTGAGAAAATTGAAAGTCAGAGATAGAGTGAAATCATCTCAACTAGTCAACTTTAGAGCTGATTTGTGGTAAAATGAGGGAGAGTTTAGGAAATATGAAGGTGGGGTATTGAAGATGGTATTCCACGCTTTCCAGAACATATTTGAACTCCTAAAAACTCCAAGTATTCAAAGAGATATCGCTAGTCAAAGTTGGACAAAAATTCTGAATCAACACTTAGTAAAATTCAAGAAAGTTTATTGAGTTCAAACTAGCAACTTTAGGCTTGATTTGTGAGAAATCCGTTACAAATTTGAACATGACCCATAGACGATTATTTGAAGTATTATGTATCATCTACGCATAGAAGAAAGAAAATCAAGATTTCTTTAAGTATTGAGGGAGTTATAATCGTTTGAAAATGACTACTTCAATTCGAACTTCAACACTTAGAAAAATTCTGAGTTTTTGATAGCGAAGAACTTTAACATTTCAGCCACTTCGGAGCCAAAAACAGAGGGTTTAGAGTTAAAATTGGACCAAGAAATCAACACAAAAGTTGTATCCAATTCTCCAAGGATTCCAGAAAGCTAAAGATCATTCAAAACGGATCACAAACGAAGAAGATACAAGCATTTGAACAAGGGAGGTTTTTGTACCAAAACACATGAACACCAAGAACACATTCATGAACTTCACGTTCCCGTAACTTTAGCTCAGATTTAGACACGATTAGAGATCGAATTGGATCAAGATTTTAACATGAAACATGTAGAGGGATGAACCGGGAGTTAACAGAGCCAATAATTACTACAATTCATTAAGTAACGAGCAGGATAAAGACCCTAGAACATGGTCAGTTCATGTTTTGGAAAAAAGACCCAACCACGGATCAAACTCAGCTGAATCACGATTCTGGGTGTGTTTGCAGGGAATAGGAGTGTTGTAAACGTTCTAAGGGTCATGAATATGAAAGATGCAACAAAAAATAGCTAGAAACGAGGGAGATACCGCTGATTCCGGCGAGCTACACGTCTCCGGCGACAATGGCGGAATCCGGCGAGAGTCTCCGAAAAACCGGGATATTCAGTTATGTTTGAGCCTGCTAGATGGGTCTAGGTTAGTCACAGGCCTCAAGGGAGCAAGAAGGAGTGAAAATCAGCAACCAAGAAGAAGTATTACCGAGCTTCTATTGTCGCGGCCGTTTCCGGCGACAAAACCCAGTTTCCGGAGGCCATCTCCAAAATCGACGGGTCTGCGGCCTTTTCTAGGTCTATTGGGTTCGTCTGAGTTGTCCAGGACGTCCAGGGATCTCAAGGAAACCATCGGAAGGGAAAGAAACCCCACGAACAGAGAGAAGGCCGAAACCTGACGTCGAGCGGCGGTTCCCGTCGAGTTTCGAGCCCCGAATCCGGCGAGGGCGAAATCCGTCGAATTAGGGCATGTTCTTGTGCTTCCCGAGCTCGCCTTGGTCTCACGAATACAACGGAGCAAGAATTAACAACTGAGAATCAACAAAGAGAGAGAATTTGAGGATTGAAAAGTTAGGGTTCTTCACCTTTGAATGGGATTTTCTCTCTCGATACCCGATCAAACTTTGATTTGATTTGTGCGTTTTGATCCCCCCGCCACCCTCTATCTCCAGCTATAACAGTTTTCGAAATGGAAAAGTGGTGGTGGTGCTAGGGTGGTAGTTGTGGTGGTTGTTCTTGAGGGAAGATGAAGAAGAAGATGATGAAGGTGATGAGGTCTCTCTCTCTTTCTCTCTTTCTCTCTCAGCAGATGGTGAAGTGGGAGGGGAGAGTATTGCTTCCACCTAGCAATTGAGGTGTCAAAATGAGGTTGCCAAGTGGTACACATGCATAGGGGGTAAAAGTGTAGTTTTCCAAACTTTTGGGTACAACTAGAATTAGAGCTTCTATTTAATTTAAGATAATTTCACAACCACCCCGAACATGTCTAGTGCTTCAAAATCATTCTAACAACTTCCAAATATTGCTAACACTCCGAAATGCCAACTTTAAATCATGTGACAAACTATTTACAAATTTGCCCTAAAAGACTTGATTATTGCACTATGAACTCTCTCAGGAATTAGGGGTGTTACATCAGCTCCTTGACATGCTCTGGATAAATTTTTTCCTCATAGCAGTCTTCATTGCATCCCAGTTGAAGCCTTCCAGAGCCATGAGTCTTGCTCGATTAGTTGTCCACCAGTTATCAGCCTTCTCTTTGAAATAGAAAGCCGCCTGATTGATCTTGTGGGCTTCAGGGCAATCCATTGTTTGGAAGATTTTGTCGAAATCCCTGATCAAGTTCTCCAGCAATACGGATCCTCTTTCCCATAAAAGTTGCTCGGGTTCCGCTGAGATACCTTCTTAGCCCAGTCTGGTTCCCGCTCAACGATGACATTGTTGTTCTGATTGTTCTGGTTGTTGTGGTTCATAGCCTAAACAAACTGACCCATATGAGCGATCAGCTGAGCCACCTGTGGGTCCAATGCCGCTTCCCCTTCCATTTGAGTAGACGCGTTGCTTCTAGTGGCGTAGCGGTGTTGGCGATCAGTCATGCGCCCTACACTGTTGCTTAACGATTACGTGGTGTGGGGTTATGCAAGATTGATATAACTTAGGTAGCGCACAAATAATAATAATAATAATAATAATAATAATAATAATAATAATAATAATAATAATAATAATAATAATAATAATAATAATAATAATAATAATAATAATAATAATAATAATAATAATAATAATAACAATAATAATAATAATAATAATAATAATAAAGCTTCAATCACATATAATTATATGGCTAAATTGCACCAGAGGTACCCAAAGTTTGTCAAAACGAGCAAGTAGGTACCCAAATTTCAAAATCGAGCAC
The DNA here is from genome assembly GCA_023055425.1 of Linanthus parryae. Classification (NCBI taxonomy): domain Eukaryota; kingdom Viridiplantae; phylum Streptophyta; class Magnoliopsida; order Ericales; family Polemoniaceae; genus Linanthus; species Linanthus parryae. Next base: position 66,461,047 of record JALGPY010000007.1, on the reverse strand, counting down.
CGCAGGTCTCAAATTTTGGATTTTCGAGCAAGTAGGTACCCTTCCGTTAACTTTCCGTTAACTTTGGACGGAAAATTATAAAAAGACTTTTATACCCCTTATTTTCACCTCATATTTTTTTGTTAAAATACAAGTTTTACTAAATATAAAAAGAATTCAAAAAAAAAATTTAATAATTTAATATATGTAAGATAATGCAATATATTTCATCAAAATTACATATTTTTACATCATTTCAAGATATGAAAAATGTTTTCATTAACATATATTGCATTATCTTACATATATCAAATTATTCTACAAGTATGCAATAACAGTTAAACACATAAGTTATCTCGAGATACGTGCAATTCGACAAATATATTTCTCAAGTAAAGAGCATGTAGGCCTCTTGAAATTAAGGATGAGGGTGGGTGGGATATACCCCCCGTCAATCGCTGGTCATTCGAACACGTAATAAGCACTGATGCTCGAAAACGGAACCCAAAATAGGGACAAGTAACGTTTATCAGTTAGGCATGCGAGGATAAAATAAGACACATAACCCATCATCCCCGGCTTATTCCGATTTTACTTATTCAGTTGATCTTGCCCTATCAGTTTCAAGTTCAAGTTCAACCTTAGCTTTAATTACTTTCAAAAATCTCAGTTTTAAGCGTTATCTCCCTACGTTCCTAAGGGATGTCACTGCTCTGATAGCAACTGTAACACCCCCGATTCCCAGAGGAACCGGAGATCGGGGAAGTGTCTCCGTACAGGGAATTACCCTTTCGTACAAGGATTAGTAGTAACAATTAGTGAAAAGAAAACATCCAAACTACAGATTAATATTGCAAAAGCTAATAGTATTCGCGACAGAGTCCTAGATGGACAACAAGTCTAACAAAATATATTTTACAACAAAAGAAGTCTCTCCGGTTAATTACTAAGCATTACACTTTACATGTGAGAACGAGCTCGTGAATCCCGCGCGTTACCCCAAGCAAACTAGTCATATACCTGTGACGGAAAATAAAAGGAACAAAGACCGCAGTTTTTCGAGTATCAGTAAAAAATGAGTCAATAAACAACTTAGCATGTAAAACAGAGTGGGTAAGAAATGTTACCGGGTTTGTATTTGAAACAGTTTAAATAGTGACGGAGTATAAGTATAAAGATAAGAGTTTACAGTAATAATAAAATTCCCAATTGTTCAGTGCTTCCATTACAAATATCTTATCTCAAGTGGCGTGTCTATGCAGAACACGGCTTATAAATAACTGTTTTCAGATTTAGAGAAATATCAGTCATATTAATAATTCGCAGTAACCATGGGAGACCAGGATAAATAGTAACAGATGATACTGGTGTATAGAGGGTGTTGGAACCCAACCTCTCTACCAAGCGTTATGGATCGGATTCCCCATCCCGCTAATCATCATACGAATACACAACTAGACCTTAAGTGTCGACACCCCCTCAAGATTGTAAGTCAGAAGATTAGTACTAGATGCTAGACTCCAGCTTATGGCGATAAGAGTCAGGGCACTCGAAGTCCCAAAGTAGTAACGGGTCCAAGACTCCAAAGAGGTAGCCAAGGGAAGCTGTCGAATCGATACTTCCGGCCGGAGCCAACATAGTAACAGTCCACTGGTTCCAGTACATGCGATTCTTTCACTTTACGTTGTTAATGAATTCTAACTCTGTGACATTTGAATAGAGAGTTTACTCATTCCGAATACGAGTAGTAAAATGACAGTTTAAAAGTAGAACGACAGGTTTAGCAATTCCAGAATAAAATACGACAGTTATTTTGAAATAAACAAGTAGATCACACGAAAGAATTAGGCAGACGAAACTAAGCAAGTTAACTCACAGGTATATTTTGAGACAAGAAATAAATCACGTTTCGACACGAAAGAAGACAAGTACGCAACGCTAAGCATTGATACTCCATCGACGAAACCAGGCTCTACAAGCATACACATAAATTCCTAATCACAACCAGGTTCGTGTCAGAAATAGAGAATGCATATGTCCTACGTGAGATGCAAATGACATCCAAGATAAATTATAACACCCAATTTATTTTTAGATAGTTAAAGTATCAACTGCTAGTGAATTAGAAATCTATAAAATGACATTAGGAAATTACATAATAATTTTAAGACTATAAAACTATATTATACTATAATTACCGTTATAGTAAGTTATAAGAAAGTCATATTATAGTTAAAAAATGAAATATAACAATTCTCGGAATTATAAGAGAGTTATATGTAGTTAAGGAAATGATTTCGTAATATTTCCCAATTAGTATCTATTTTCTAACTAATTTATTTTGCGATAAAAATAACAATGGTTAATTAAACGAATTTAATTGTTGATTAAAAAGATAACATTTTCACTTATAATTATTTGACAACTCACAATTTATTTAGATAAAAAAAATCAATATTTATTTAATGAGTAAAACATGACTATATATCCATTATGTAATTTAAACTTATATAAAAAATTCATTTTACTAACTTACATTTTCACAAAAACAAAGTGTAAATATTTATTATGTAACATAAGCTAATTTGTGGAGATATTGCATTTCAAAAAATGATTTTATGTTTATTTATTTATTTAATATGAAATTTGCAAGGTTTTATTAACATATTGACAATTAATTAAAACTAACATTAATTAATATAAACAGTTTGTAAAAATAGCAGAAAGTCCCCCGTAACTCCTCTAAACAACAACTACTCCAATTAATTAGTTTTAATAGCAACAGATCATACCCTAAAGTTTCTGGAATGAAAACAAAAACCCTCCTGTAACTAAATTGTTTTCAACAATGCCATCTTCTACATGAATTTCACCCACGGGACTACACCCACACCCACCAAAATCACAAATCCGCATACATACATGGATATACAGCAATATATATGATCTCAATTTCATATCAAAACAGAAAGGCGAAGAAGTTTCGGGTTACCGGTCGGAGAAATCGACAGACGACGGAAGAGACTTCGGCAATGGAGGATGCCGATGTTTCTACTGCTACTGGGTCGATGGACGAAGATAGACGATGGCGAGAGACAGACAAACGACGCTAGTGGTGGCGAAAAGAGCACGGGCCTTCGAATCGGGTGGCGGTGGCGGCGTCGAGGCTCACTGCCTCTGTTGCCGCTGCTGCCATTGTTGTTGTCTCTACTCGGATTTCGACGGGGAAGGGAGAGGGTGAGATGGTGAGTTAGCGGGAGATATGGGTGCGATGATGGTGGTGCGTGGTGGTGGTGATTGGAGGTGGAGGTTTGCGGTGAAAGGGGCTCTGTTTTACCGGGTTTGTTCTCGGCAAAAGCAGAGCAGAGGGGTGGGTTGTTTCGGGGCAAAGAAGAGAGGTTTGAGAGAGATGGAGGTGGAGAAGTGGTGGAGGAGACAGAGGCGATGAAGGTGGTGGCGCTGGAGGTAGTGATGGCAGTGGTGTTGGGTCAGTGATGGTGTCGCAGAAACAAGAAGGAGCAGAAGAAGGAGATGCGGGTCAGGTTAATAAACTGGTGAAAGAAAAGGTGAAAGGGTGAGGCAAGATTTTGACAAGCTGAGGTCACTTCTTTTTATTATTATTATTTTCTTTTTTCTTTTTTTTCTAAAAATATATTATTTGGTGAGGTAGAGGCATGGGTTAAGTTGGTGTTTCGGGCACGCGAAAAGATGTAAATACGCGGATCTAATTTAACACGCGGCGATAGTAAAAATTATATTTTACAACCGATTAACATTTTAAAAATGTAAAACATAAATTTTTAGACAACAAAATTTATTAAACTAAGAAATTTTATTTTAATCGCAACAATTTAAAATTACTACCGGCGTTGAATTACTTAACGACTCTAGCTTAAAAATCATGGGTATTACAAATGCTCATAACCCATTGAGTGGGAGAGAAAATCAAGGAGAGAGAGAGCAAATCCCAAAGAAGGGCCGAACCCCCTTTGGGACCGCCCCTAACCCGTCGTCCACAAGAGGTCCGCCCACCTCCTTGCTCCGTGTTTGCGTTATCTTCTTCCTCTTCCTCATACAATCCTAGCTAGCACAAAGGCTTGAAGGATCCGGTTTCAATCCTAGGAGTGGACTAGTCATAGAGACGTGAATACTATTTCACGTGTGAAGTCATCACAGGAGAACCCAAAGGTATGTAGATAATAGAATCATTTACTATCGTTATGTAGTCTCTTCCTGTGATCCTTGGAGGGTCTTGTGCATGATTTGTTTTTATTCCGCTGCATAACCTGCATCGAAACCCTACAAAGGTATCAGAGCCACAGTTCGAATAGCATAACGTAGCTTATGTATTACGATTTTTGGTTCTTACACTTTCATTATTGTTTATCACGTAAAACGGACAAATCAAGCATACTGATGCAATTTGTGAATATTTTTCAAGCCAAATAAGATCTAATATTACATGGGATGTAAGGATTAGTGAATTTAGATCACATAGGATGTCACAATGTTGGATCTAGAAAACAAGGGTTTGGGTACAAGTTGGAAAAAAGTGTTTTTCAAACTTGGAAATAACTAAAATTGCGCAACAAGGAGAAAGTTTTTTTGGAAAAAACTAAACTTGGGCAACAAGGAGGAAGTTGTTTTGGAAAAAACTAAACTTGGGCAACAAGGAGGAAGTTGTATTTGGAAACAACTAAACTTGGGCAACAAGGAGGAAGTTGTTTTTGGAAACAACTCCCATAAGATGTCCCCCCCCCCCCCCCAGGGGACCGCCCCTCTCCTACTTGTCGCCCAAGAAAGCCACGACCAAGGGGCAGGGCCTCCTTAGTGCACGACGTATCCGTGTGAGTTAGGGGCCGGCCGGCCCCAAGACCTTGTGGCGGTCCTTTAGGGTTTTGTACAGTGGGCCCTCTTGGACCGTTTTGACCCTACTTCATCCAAAATCGACTAAAATTGACCAAGCGCGTTAAAATTGGATTTTAACTGTTTATGTGCTTTTTGCATCGTGATTGGATATGGCCTTAGGTTGTGGTTTGTTGTGGATGTTTATTATGTGGTTTGTTTTACTGCCTGCTAGCTGGTAAAATTAATGTAATAGTTAATTAGGTTTTACGGCATGCGAGCCGGTCTTCTTCTCAACTTGTGAGATCTTTTTATTTATTATAGATGATAGCTAGTAGTAGATAAAATATATGATAGTCAAGATGGAGAAGGAGAAGCCTAATTAATTAAAGAAACCACAAGATGGAGCATTCCACAAGGCTAAGGAGCATGGAGCATTCCACAAGCTACGGAGCATGTACCAAAATATAGAGGCACATGGAGATGAGTTTGCTATTTTAGGGTTCATAGATATTCTCATTGGCTTGAGAATATCTTAGTTTAGAGGCCATATTCATATCACGTTTAATTTTGCTTGTGGTTGTTTATTTATTGTCTTTTTATTTTATTGTTGGTGTATGGATGATGCAAGCAAAATTGATCATAAGATAATTAACAACCCGGATAATTTATTTGTGAGTTTGCCCAACTCAAAATAAATAGATCAGTTGATGGATCAACAAAACAATTAAAACTGGAAAAGAAAAATCTCTCAATGGAAATATTTCGTTTTGCCTTCTCTTACCTAAACACCCTTCATGATCAAGGTCCATTAAAATATGGGCTTGCAAAATCAAGGGATGGGGCTTATAGAATATCTGACCAGACTCAGATAAATCAATATACGATATTGATGTTATCTGCTTGAATAAGACTATTCCTAGGATCGAGAAACTATGGATTGTATATACGAGTGTGACTTGTAGGTATCGTGTCCAATCCGGATATAGAGAAAAAGGGATGAGACAATACTTGCACAAGGTTTGTCGGATGACTATTTTAATTAGTTGGGTAGCGTGTATGTCTTGCTAGAGATCGCTCCATGTTTTTAAATTGTTACTACCAACTAAGTAGAAACATATGGGGTCACACTCCCTATGGATTAGACCGGACATGGGAAGTAATTAATATGATTAATTAATTAGAATGATCTATCGCAACTACTTGCAAACTTAGTAGGACTAATTTGCAAGTTGGACTAATTTGTGTATGGACATGATTAAGATAGGGGCTTTTATGCAGTCACCAAGGAGTTGTTGGACTATATAAATGACACTCATAGCTTCCTTCCCACACTAATTCTCATAACACATTGAGTGGGAGAGAAAAGCAAGGAGAGAGAGAGAGAGAGAGAGAGAGAGAGAGAGCACAAATCCCAAAGGAGGGCCGAACCCCCTTTGGGACCGCCTCTACCCCGTCGGCCACAGGAGGTCCGCCCACCTCCTTGCTCCGTGTTTGCGTGATCTTCTTCCTCTTCCTCCTTCAATCCTAGCAAGCACAAAGTCTTGAAGGATCCGGTTTCAATCCTAGGAGTGGACTAGTCATAGATACATGTATACTATTTCACGTGTGAAGTCATCACAAGAGAACCCAAAGGTATGTAGATACTAGAATCCTTTACTATCGTTTTGTAGTCTCTTCCTGTTATCCTTGGAGCAGGTTTAAATTTTGTTATTCCGCAGCGTAACCTGCATCAAAACCCTACACCTCGCTGGTGGGTGGCACATGTCATGCAACCTCTGGACCAGTTTGTGCGACCTGGATCGCGCTGGGCAGTGTTTTGGAATTATTTTCTAATTGGTTTTGGTAACGTTTTCACGTAGCTTTGGGGAAAATTTAGTAGTTTAGGCTTACATATATGGGTGTAGATCGTGGTTGTTGACGAGCGTGTGGGTTGTAATTGATTGTAATCGGGTTTCTCATCAATATATTGGGATTGTTTGGTCGTTGACGTAGCTAGTCTCAAAGCTAGTGAACCACGTTGAATCTTTGTGTTGGTTTTTGTGTTGTTCTTCGTTCCATCGCTCTTCTTGATTGCTAACAAGTGATACCTTACTTCCGCATTCGTTTCTTACATCTAGCAATGTCTTCAAGAGTAAAAAAAAATAATTATAGATCATTTATTGGCTAAATTCCTCGTTCTCTTCTACTTCCTCTGTTCTCCCTCTATCTTCACAGTTTGACTTTTTCTTCCGTGATCGGGTCACTTTGACCTGATAATTTGGATAGCAAAATGATAATTTTTTTTTTATTATTTTTTTATTGTGTTGTAGAGTAAAGTATTCTCTACAACTGTTGGAAACCAATTGAAACTGGACCGAAAAGAAGAAGATGAAGAAGAAGCTGAAACATAATCGTATGATAGAAAGTAACTAAATAAAGACGAATTGAAATACTTACAAAAGTCGTCGAATATGAATAGTAATTAGAAACGATCTCGAGCATTGGCTCGATGTCCTTAAGGCTTTATTTGCTCCCATTGGTACTTCTTGATCCGGAACAAACCGCCTCCCAGGATAATCGTCTCTTACCGTGCAAGAAGTCAGTACACCACTTACACCCTACGAACCGCAATGGCATGGTACCTCTCTTGAAGAAATTGAATTAGAATATAAGAATTCAAATTCTGAAAGTTGAAGGTTCTACAAAGTCGACTTTGTAGGGAATTAGGAGAGCTAGAAGGAAATGTTGGAATACACAAATGGGTGGAGAAGCCCTCTACTTATAATAGAGTAGGTGACCCTTCAAAGGGGTGCAAATGAATAGATGTGTCTATTCATGATAATAACTAACTCTGGACGTTATTAACTAACAATAACTAACTTTGGTCGATAACTAATAAACTTATTAGCAATTCCAACAATTATTAATTTGCGACTTTAATTAATAACGCACCCAAAGTTAAATTGCGTCCATCGAAGGACCTATTTGTACACCCATAATTTACAATAATTTTCATTCACCCGTAACTTATTTTGGACAACTCTCAATTGCAGATTTAACATCTCAGAGTGAGAATTAAAGTCTACATATTATATTATCCAAAATTCAAAGTTTTCCAACAATCCCCCACATGAATGAAAAATTGGCATAAGAGCCGGAATAATCAAAGAGGAGATTTAGAGAGATACCAAACGAATGATAATCGCATCGAGAAGGTGGCCAAGGACCTTGAACCTCTCTTAGTGGAATACGATCGGATATACTGGATTGTCAGTGGTGAAACACCTTGAACTGCTTTCCGTGGTGTATACCTAGACAATAGTACCCACACGATTATCATTCTTCCATATTAAGTTCTCATTGGCGTGTCCGTTTTGGCCTTGGAGCACTTAATCCTGGTTTCGTGAGTGGTCTTAGAGAATTTAGCCTCGTCATTCTCCTAGAACCGGCCGCCAGTTCCCACTCATATAGGTGAGTCTCATAAAGAGTATCTTGCCATACCCCACTTGGTTTTATCCCCCAAGGTATGAGCTCATTAAAAGCTAATCGCTTATCCTTACCAATACAAGCGTCACTCGGTGTCGTCCTAAGAATGGGTTTGGAAATAAAAGTTCCTACAGTGACTATATTTGCACAGTAATTAGGTGGTCCCTTTTGAACCTAGTTCTTGGGATCTCCAGTCATCTAGGTTGGGTTTTCCGTTACGTGCAACTTAGAGAGATAGGCTTTATCGCAATCCCCTTGACGACATAAAAAATTGCTCTCTTGTTAACCCTATGGGTAACGGATCCGCTAGTTTTTACTTACTTTTCACACGATCGATCGATATAATTATGTTCGAGAGCAAATGTCCAATGGTGTTATGTCTACGACGTATATGTCTAGACTTGCCATTGTCGATGGTGCTTTGGGTCCTTCCGATTGCCGATTGACTATCGCAATGAATGCAGATAGCTAGCACCGGTCTTGGCCACATCGGAAGTTCTTCTGAATATTGACGAAGCCATTCGGGTTCCTGTCCTGTCTTATCCAAAGAAATGAATTCCGATTCCAATGTGGATCTTGCGATGCTAGTTTGTTTAGAAAACTTCCAAGACACAGCTGCACCTCCAAGGGTAAAGACATACCCGCTTGTGGACTTAGAGTCCAAAGTGTCCGATATCTAGTTGCCATCACTATACCCTTCTAGTACCGCATGATACATAGTATAGTGTAGTCCATATGCTAAAGTATATCTTAAATATTTTAGCACTCGAGTCACTCCTTTCCAATGTTTATCACTTGGATTACTGGTGAATCGACTTAACTTTCCAACAATCTTAAGGCTTTAATTATCGAAACTGGTTTTTGCCGCCTTTTTGGTGTTCAAGTCGGGTTTAAGTAATTTTCTTGTAAATCTGAGAGTGTCATAGTACTCACAAATTGTTGTATTAAAGAGTTTTTATAGCACTCATTAATACAACGAGTTGCAAAGAGTTTTTATAGTACTCATTGCATGAAAAATATAGCTTACCGATTTATATCATTGGAGAGTGAAATTTGCTACGCAAAAATCCAGCATGAATAAGTTGGGGGCAGAATTGTATTTTGTCGTTTAAACATTGATAACGACCTCGGATCAATTTTCGTAAAATATGAAAATTGTAGGTAATGGAAAATTGAAGCACAGGGTGAAACGGTGCATCAATCGGAGTTACAAAACTCAAGATATCGTTGTTCAAAGCTGATGGTTCGTAACAGAATTTTGTACAAATTTTGACTTCGGCTTTCGAAGGATATCTGGAGCTATAGACCTCGGATCAAGGCGAGTCATATATGAAAATTGTGTATCTCGACGAGACGAATCTATTGGATATGGTCTAGATGTCAGATTCACATCAGAACGCCTCCAGAATCATGGTCAAAGTTTCAGAAAATAATACCGTACCAAGCCGAATAGTCTATGCAATTAGATTTCGGAAAGTTGTCACGTCTAAAAGTGTAGGCCATATTTTGAAACCTAAGAATTTGGTTTCTTCATATGTGACATCTTAAAAAGGATCCAAACTTAGTCTTGAATCCGAAAAAAAAAAAAAAAAAAAAAAAGTAGTTGTTCCGCACGACATGTGTGTGGCAATGGAACGTTTAAAATTAAGAAAATGAACGTGATACTCTATAATAGAGTAGGTCGCGTCATGTTAATTTTGATTTAATTCGCGAATTCATTGAATATCATTATTCATGTTTTGGGATATGTCGAAATAAAAGTTTCGTAGGAGATGATTTTAAACTAACATAAGTACGGTGTTGTCGTCCGCTAGTTTAAAGCATGTTGATCTTGAATATTTACGTACTCAAATATTTTGTTGTAAAACGGAAACATCGTATGCCTTGTGGGGGTCTCTTTATCAATAGATCAATTATTGGACGTACCAAGAGTTTCAAGCACTCATGGAAATCCAAGAGTTTCAAAGTACTCATGGGTTGTCGATTTAGTTTCTTGCAAATCAAGAGTTTTTATAGTACTTATGGTTTGTTATTAAACTTAATCACGACGTCATTTGGTAGAGTATATGTATCAAGAGTTTCAAAGTACTCATGGACATTGGTAAATAAATCAAGTATTTCATAGCATTCATGATTTATTTAATCAATGTGTATATGTACTTGAATTAGGCATACGAATGGAACCACTTACATTTCGGCATCCTTTCGACCAATTGAGAACAGAAACTACTACGCCTCTTGAAATAATCCACTCGGATATTTGTGATTTAAAGTTTCTTTAAACAAGAGGTGCAAAGAAGTACTTCATTACGTTTATAGATGATTGTACACGATATTGCTATGTCTATCCTCTACGAAGTAAAGATGAAGCAATTGACATGTTCAAACATTATAAAAATGAAGTGGAAAATCAATTGGGAAAGAAAATCAAAATGGTGTGTAGCGATCGTGGTGGAGAATACGAGGCACCACTTAAGGACATATGTCTAGAAAGTGGAATTATCCACCAAACTACGACACCCTATTCGCCTTAACAAAATGGCGTAGCCGAGAGAAAGAATATGACTTTAAAAGAGATGCTAAATTCACAAAAGCAAGTTTCCAGAATCATGGTCAAAGTTTCTGAAAAATGATATCGTACCAAGCCAAATAGTCTATCCAATTAGATTTCGGAAAGTTGTCACGTCTAAAAGTGTAGGCCATATTTTGAAACGTAAGAATTTGGTTTCTTCATATGTGACATCTTAAAAAGGATCCAAACTTAGTCTTGAATCCGACAAAAAAAAGTTTTAGTAGTTGTTACGCACGACATGTGTGTGGGCAATGGAACGTTCAAAATTAAGAAAATGAACGTGATACTCTATAATAGAGTAGTTCGCGTCATGTTAATTTCGGTAAGTTCTTCTGAAAATTGACGAGGCCATTCGACTTCCTCTTCTGTCTTATCCAAAGCAATGAATTCCGATTCCATCGTGGATCTTGCGATGCAAGTTTGTTTAGAAGACTTCCAAGACACAGCTGCACCTCCAAGGGTAAAGACATACCCGCTTGTGGACTTAGAGTCCAAAGTGTCCGATATCTAGTTGGCATCACTATACCCTTCCAGTACCGCATGCTACCTAGTATAGTGTAGTCCATATGCTAAAGTATATCTTAAATATTTTAGCACTCGAGTCACTCCTTTCCAATGTTTATCACTTGGATTACTGGTGAATCGACTTAACTATCACACAACTTGAGGAATATCGGGCCATGTACGATTCATGAGGTACATTAAGCAGCCGATTACTTGAGCATATTTCGCTTGTCTTACACTTGCACCATGGTTCTTGAAGAGATGTAAATTAAGATCTACGGGAGTCTTAACTATCTTGCCATCGTTCTTGTCGAATTCCTCAAGAATCTTCCCAACATAGTGCGTTTGAGATAATGAGTATCCATTCGTCGTTCTAGTGATTTTCATCCCTAAAATAACGTCATCAATACCCATATCCTTCATATCGAACTTTGTTGTCAATATTTTCTTAGTTGTTTTAATGATAGTTGAATTACTTCCCATAATTAACATATCATCAACGTACAAGCACACAATGACATATCCATCACGAGTGGTTTTAGTATAAACACACTTGTCACATTCATTAATATGAAATCCATTTGATAACTAGGTCTTATCAAATTTGATATGCCATTGTTTCGGAGCTTGTTTGAGACCGTAAAGAGATTTAACCAAACGACATACCTTATTTTCTTGCCCAGGAGCAATAAAACCCTCAGGTTGTTCCATGTAAATCTCTTCGTCTAATTTATCATTTAAGAATGCAGTCTTAACGTCCATTTGGTGAGTTTCAAGATTATTTATAGTTTCAATAGCTATAAGCACGCGAATGGACATTATCCTTGTAACTGGTGAGTAGGTATTGAAATAATCAATACCTTCCTTTTGTTTATAATCTTTTGCGACAAGTCTAGCCTTATACTTGTCAATTGAACCGTCATGTTTAAGCTTCCGCTTAAAAACTCACTTACAGCCTAACACTTTACTTCCTGGTGGAAGACTCACCAATTCCCAAGTATGGTTTTGAAGTATGGATTCAATTTCCACATTCACCGCTTCTTTCCAATACGACGCCTCGGTACTAGACATAGCTTCCTTGTAGGTTTAAGGCTCATTTTCTACCAAGTATGTTAGAAAATTCGGGCCAAATGTTGTAGCAACTTTTGCCCGCTTGCTACGTCTAGGTTCGTTTTCCATTTCGGACTCTTGGGATGTTGATTCCCGTGTTCTTTTATTAGAACTTTGTTCATTCTTCTCTTTGTATGGAAATACATCATCGAAGAATGATGAGTTGCAAGACTCAAAAATAGTATTTTCGTGTATGTCTTCGATTTCCGATTTGATAACCAAAAATCGATATGCACTACTATTATGAGCATACCCCATAAAGACGCAATCTACTGTCTTCTGTCCAAGTTTCACCTTTTTAGGTAATGGTATTGCCACATTTGCGAGACACCCCCACACTTTGAGGTATTTGTAAGATGGAGGCTTTCCTTTCCATAATTCATATGGAGTTTTGCCAACATTTTTCCGAGGTATCCTATTAAGAATATGGTTGGCCGTTAATAGGGCGCCCCCCCATAAGTTCTTTGGTAATCCCGAACTTAGGGGTAATGCATTTATTTTAAAGTCTTATGCTTCCTCTCGTCTACGCCATTTTGTTCAAGCAAATAGGGTGCCGTAGTTTGGTGGATAATTCCACTTTCTAGACATATGTCATTAAGTGGGGCTTCGTATTCTCTACCACGATCGCTACTTACCATTTTAATTTTTTTTCCCAATTGATTTTTCACTTCATTTTTATAGTTTTTGAACATGTCAATTGCTTCATCTTTAATTCGTAGAAGATAGACATAGCAATATCGTGTGCAATCATCTATAAACGTAATGAAGTACTTCTTTCCACCTCTTGTTTGAAGAAACTTCAAACCACAAATATCCGTATGGATTAATTCAAGAGGCGTAGTAATTTTGTTTTCAATTGGTCGAAAGGATGCCGAAATATAAGTGTTTCCATTCGTATGCCTAATTCAAGTACATATACACATTGATTAAATAAATTATGAATGCTATGAAGCACTTGATTTATTTACTAATGTCCATGAGTACTTTGAAACTCATGATATATGTACTCTACCAAATGACGTCGTGATTAAGTTTAATAACAAACCATAAGTACTATAAAAACTCTTGATTTGCAAGAAACTAAATCAATAACCCATGAGTACTTTGAAACTCTTGGATTTCCATGAGTGCTTGAAACTCTTGGTTCGTCCAATAATTGATCTATTGATAAAGAGACCCCCACAAGGCATACGACATGTTTCCGTTTTACAACGAAAATATTTGAATACGTAAATATTCAAGATCAACATGCTTTAAACTAACGGATGACAACACCGTACTTATGTTAGTTTAAAATCATCTCCTACAAAACTTTTATTTTGACATATCCCAAAACATTGAATAATCACATTCAATGAATTCGCGAATTAAATCAAAATTAACATGACGCGACCTACTCTATTATAGAGTATCGCGTTCATTTTCTTAATTTTGAACGTTCCATTGCCCACACACATGTCATTTTCGGATTCAAGACTAAGATTGGGTCCTTTTTAAGATGTCACATATGAAGAAACCAGATTCTTACGTTTCAAAATATGGCCCACATTTAGACGTGACAACTTTCCGAAATCTAATTGCATAGACTATTCGGCTTGGTACAATATCTTTTTCCAAAACATTGACCATGATTCTGGAAACTTGATTTTATGAATCTGACATCAAGACCATATCCATTAGATTCGTCTCGTCGATATACACAATTTTCATATATGACTCGCCTTGATCCGAGGTTTATAGCTCCAGATATCCTTCGAAAACCGAACTCGGAATTTGTACAAAATTCAGTTACAAACCAGCAGCTTTGAACAACGATATCTTGAGTTTTACAACTCCGATTGATGCACCGTTTTCACCCAATGCTCCATTTTTCGTTATCTACAACTTTCATGTTTTTGAAAATTGATCCGAGATCGTTATCAATGTCTAAACGACAAAATACAATTCTGCCCCCAACTTTTTCATGCTGAATTTTTGCGTAGCAAAATTCACTCTCCAATGATACAAATCGGTAAACCATATATTTTCATGCAATGAGTACTATAAAAACTCTTTGCAACTCGTTGTATTAATGAGTGCTATAAAAACTCTTTAATACAACAATCTGTGAGTACTATGAAACTCTCAGATTTACAAGAAAATTACTTAAACCCGACTTGAACACCAAAGAGGCGACAAAAGCGGGTTTAATTAATTTTTTTTTGTAAATCTGAGAGTTTCATAGTACTCACTGATTGTTTTATTAAAGAGTTTTTATAGTACTCATTAATACAACGAGTTGCAAAGAGTTTTTATAGTACTCATTGCATGAAAAATATGGTTTACCCATTTGTATCATTGGATAGTGAAGTTTGCAACGCAAAAATTCAGCATGCATAAGCTGGGGGCAGAATTGTATTTTGTCGTTTAGACATTGATAACGATCTCAGATCAATTTTCGTAAAACATGAAAATTTGTAGATAACGAAAAAATGAAGCACTGGGTGAAAACGGTGCATCAATCGGAGTTGTGAAACTCAAGATATCGTTGTTCAAAGCTGCTGGTTCGTAACAGAATTTTGTACAAATTCTGACTTCGGTTTTCGAAGGATATCTGGAGCTATAGACCTCGGATCATGGCGAGTCATAAATTAAAATTGTGTATCTCGACGAGACGAATCTAATGGATATGGTCTTGATGTCAGATTCATAAAATCAAGTTTCCAGAATCATGGTCGAAGTTTCTGAAAAATGATATCGTACCTAGCCGAATAGTCTATGCAATTAGATTTCGGAAAGTTGTCACGTCTAAAAGTGTAGGCCATATTTTGAAACGTAAGAATTTGTTTTCTTAATATGTGACAACTTAGAAAGGATTCAAACTTTATCTTGAATCCAAAATTTGTAGTTGTTACGCACGACATGTGTGGGCAACAGAGCGTTCAAAATTATGTAAATGAACGTGATACTATATAGTATAGTAGGTCGCGTCATATTAATTTTGCTTTAATTCGCTAATTCATTGAATATGATTATTCAATGTTTGGGGATATGTCGAAATAAAAGCTTCGTATGAGATGATTTAAACTAACGTAAGTACGGTGGTGTCATATGTTAGTTTAAAACCATGTTGATCTTGAATATTTACATATTCAAATATTTTTGTTGTAAAACGAAAACATGTCGTATGCCTTGTGGGGGGTCTATTTATCAATAGATCAACTATTTGACGTACCAAGAGTTCCAAGCACTCATGAAAATCCAAGAGTTTCAAAGTATTCATGGATTGTCGATTTAGTGTCTAGCAAATCAAGAGTTTTTATAGTACTTATGATTTGTCATTTTACTACATCATGACGTCATTATTAGAGAACATATATCAAGAGTTTCAAAGTACTCATGGGCATCGGAAAATAAATCAAGAGTTTTATAGCACTTATGATTTATTTATTCAATGTGTATATATGCTAGAATTAGGCATACGAAATAATAAATTTTGGAATAACTTATATTTCGGCATCCTTTCGACCAATTGAGAACAAAAACAACTAAGCCTCTTGAATTAATCCACTTGGATATTTGTGATTTGAAGTTTCTTCAAACAAGAGGTGGAAAGAAGTACTTCATTACGTTTATAGATGATTGTACACGATATTGCTATGTCTATCCTATACAAAGTTAAGATGAAGCAATTGACATGTTCAAACATTATAAAAATGAAGTGGAAAATCAATTGGGAAAGAAAATCAAAATGGTGTGTAGCGATCGTGGTGGAGAATACTAGGCACCACTTAAGGACATATGTCTAGAAAGTGGAATTATCCACCAAACTACGGCACCCTATTCGCCTGAACAAAATGGCGTAGCCGAGAGGAAGAATAGGCCTAAAAGAGATACTAAATGCATTACTCCTAAGTTCGTGATTACAACAAAACTTGTGGGGGGAAGCCCTATTAACGGCCAACCATATCCTTAATAGGATATCTCGTAAAAATGTTGGCAAAACTCCATATGAATTATGGAAAGGAAGCCTCCATCTTACAAATACCTCAAAGTGTGGGGGTGTCTCGCAAAGGTGACAATATCATTACCTAAAAAGGTGAAACTTGGACCGAAGACAGTAGATTGCGTCTTTATCGGGTATGCTCATAATAGTAGTGCATATCGATTTTTGGTTATCAAATCAGAAATCGAAGACATACATGAAAATACTATTTTTTGAGTCATGCAACGCATCATTCTTCGAAGATGTATTTCCATACAAAGAGAAGAATGAACAAAGTTCTAATAAAAGAACACGGGAATCAACATCCCAAGAGTCCAAAATGGAAAACAAACCTAGACGTAGCAAGCGGGCAAAAGTTGCTACAACATTTGGCCCGGATTTTCTAACCTACTTGGTAGAAAATGAGCCTCAAACCTACAAGGAAGCTATGTCTAGTACCGAGGCGTCATATTGGAAAGAAGCAGTGAATATGGAAATTGAATCCATACTTCAAAATCATACTTGGGAATTGGTGAGTCTTCCACCAGGAAGTAAGACGTTAGGCTGTAAGTGGGTTTTTAAGCGGAAGCTTAAACCTGACGGTTCAATTGACAAGTATAAGGCTAGACTTGTCACAAAAAGTTATAAACAAAAGGAAGGTATTGATTATTTCGATACCTACTCACCAGTTACAAGGATAACGTCCATTCGCCTGCTTATAGCTATTGCAGCTATAAATAATCTTGAAATTCACCAAATGGACGTTAAGACTGCATTCTTAAATGGTGAATTAGACAAAGAGATTACAACCTGAGGGTTTAATTGCTCCTGGGCAAGAAAATAAGGTATGTCGTTTGGTAAAATCTCTTTATGGTCTCAAACAAGCTCCGAAACAATGGAATATCAAATTTGATAATACTATGTTATCAAATGGATTTCATATTAATGAATGTGACAAGTGTGTTTATACTATAACCACTCGTGATGGATATGTCATCGTGTGCTTGTACGCTGATGATATGTTAATTATGGGAAGTAATTCAACTATCATTAAAACAACTAAGAAAATGTTGACAACAAAGTTCGATATGAAGGATATGGGTATTTCTGACGTTATTTTAGGGATGAAAATCACTAGAACGACGAATGGATACTCATTATCTCAATCGCACTATGTTGGGAAGATTCTTGAGAAATTCGACAAGAACGATGGCAAGTTAGTTAAGACTCACGTGGATCTTAATTTACATTTCGCCAAGAACCATGGTGCAAGTGTAAGTCAAGTCGAATATGCTCAAGTAATCGGCTGTTTAATGTACCTCATGAATTGTACAAGGCCCGATATTGCTCAAGCTGTTGGAAAGTTAAGTCGATTCACTAGTAATCCATGTGATAAACATTGGAAAGGAGTGAATCGAGTGATAAAATATTTAAGATATACTTTAGCATATGGACTACACTATACTATGTATCCTGCGGTACTGGAAGGGTATAGTGATGCCAACTAGATATCGGACATTTTGGACTCTAAGTCCACAAGCGGGTATGTCTTTACCCTTGGAGGTGCAGCTGTGTCTTGGAAGTCTTCTAAACAAACTTGCATCGCAAGATCCACAATGGAATCGGAATTCATTGCTTTGGATAAGACAGGAGAGGAAGCCGAATGGCTTCGTCAATTTTTAGAAGAACTTCCGATGTGGCCAAGACCGGTGCTAGCTATATGCATTCATTGCGATAGTCAATCGGAAATCGGAAAGGCCCAAAGCACCATCGACAATGGCAAGTCTAGACATATACGTCGTAGACATAAAACCATTGGACATTTTCTCTCGAACATAATTATATCGATCGATCGTGTGAAAAGTAAGTAAAAATTTTAGCGGATCCGCTGCCCATAGGTTTAACAAGAGAGCAACTGTTTACGTCGTCAAGGGGAATGGGACAAAGCCTATCTCTCTGAGTTGCACGTAACGGAAAACCCAACCTAGATGATTGGAGATCCCAAGATCTAGGTCCAAAGGCACAACCTAATTACTGTGCAAATATAGTCACTGTAGGAAATTTTATTTCCAAACCCATTCTTAGGACGACACTGAGTGACGCTTGCATTGGTAAAGATAAGCGATTAGCTTTTAATGAGCTCATACCTTGGGGGATAAAACCAAGTGGGGTATGGCAAGATACTCTTTATGAAACTCACCTATATGAGTGGGAACTGGCGGCCGGTTCTAGGAGAATGACGAGGCTAAATTCTCTAAGACCACTCACGAAACCAGGATTAAGTGCTCCAAGGCCAAAACGGACACGACAATGAGAACTTAATATGGAAGAATGATAACCGTGTGGGTACTATTGTCTAGGTATACACCACGGAAAGCAGTTCAAGGTGTTTCACCACTGACAATCCAGTATATCCGATAGTATTCCACTAAGAGAGGTTCAAGGTCCTTAGCCACCTTCTCGATGCGATTATCATTCGTTTGGTATGTCTCTAAATCTCCTCTTTGATTATTCCGGCTCTTATGCCAATTTGTCATTCATGTGGGGGATTGTTGGAAAACTTTGAATTTTGGATAGTAAAATATGTAGAGTTTAATTCTCATTCGGAGATGGTAAATCTACAATTGAGAGTTGTCCAAAATAAGTTACGGGTGAATGAAAATTATAGTAAATTATGGGTGTACAAATAGGTCATTCGATGGACGCAATTTAACTTTGGGTGCGCTATTAATTAAAGTCGAAAATTAATAATTGTTGGATTCGCTAATAAATTTTATTGGTTATCGACCAAAGTTAGTTATTGTTAGTTACTAACGTCCAGAGTTAGTTATTATCATGAATAGACACATCTATTCATTTGAACCCCTTTGAAGAGTCACCTACTCTATTATAAATAGAGGGCTTCTCCACCCATTTGAAGCATTCCAACATTTTCTTCTACTCTCCTAATTCCCTACAAAGTCCTCCTAGACTTTGTAGCACCTTCAACTTTCAAAATTTGAATTCCTATATTCTAATTCAATTTCTTCAAGAGAGGTACCATGCCATTGCGATTCGTAGGGTGTAAGTGGTGTACTGACTTCTTGCACGGTGAGAGACGATTATCCTGAGAGGCGGTTTGTTCCGGATCAAGCAGTACCAAAGGGAGCAAATACTTAAGATTGTTGGAGAACAATCGAAACTGGACCGAAAAGAAGAAGATGGAGAAGAAGCTGAAACATAATCGTATGATAGAAAGTAACTAAATAAAGACGAATTGAAATACTTACAAAAGTCGTCGAATATGAATAGTAATTAGAAACGATCTCGAGCATTGGCTCGATGTCCTTAAGGCTTTATTTGCTCCCTTTGGTACTTCTTGATCCGGAACAAACCGCCTCCCAGGATAATCGTCTCTTATCGTGCAAGAAGCCAGTGCACCACTTACACCCTACGAACCGCAATGGCATGGTACCTCTCTTGAAGAAATTGAATTAAAATATAAGAATTCAAATTCTGAAAGTTGAAGGTTCTACAAAGTCGACTTTGTAGGGAATTAGGAGAGCTAGAAGGAAATGTTGGAATACACAAATGGGTGGAGAAGCCCTCTATTTATAATAGAGTAGGTGACCCTTCAAAAGGGTGCAAATGAATAGATGTGTCTATTCATGATAATAACTAACTCTGGACGTTATTAACTAACAATAACTGACTTTGGTCGATAACTAATAAACTTATTAGCAATTCCAACAATTATTAATTTGCGACTTTAATTAATAACACACCCAAAGTTAAATTGCGTCCATCGAAGGACCTATTTGTACACCCATAATTTACAATAATTTTTATTCACCCGTAACTTATTTTGGACAACTCTCAATTGCAGATTTAACATCTCAGAGTGAGAATTAAAGTCTACATATTATATTATCCAAAATTCAAAGTTTTCCAACAACAACATCATGCAAAGATTATCAAATTCTTGTATCGCTCATGTTTGTACATAGACCATCAGTATTTGAATGTTTAATAGAATGCGAATAATTTTTCCTTGGCCAAGTGCATTCAAGGAAAACGCAACGTTGTCCAGATAATATTAATGTTTTTAGTTACTTGCAAATGACGTAAGTGATATGGTGTGCGATTGTTTAATTACATGTACACTATTTGCTCGGTTTGTTTGAATGAATTGTTTATATTGAGTGGGTATATTTTAGAACATGCGTACCACGGTGTTTGTGTAGATGACTGTATTCTTTGTATACCAACTACTCGATGATAATATATTGAAATGTTTGCTATAGATGACCAACACTTATACACCTAACTTATGTAGCTATATTTTGCTCAAAAGAAACTTATGTAGCTATATTAATTTAATTCGTTTCATGTAGTTGGAGTTGGTATATTGTTTATCTCGTTTCTACTTTCTTTAAAAATACCTGCATCCTTGTCAGGGTAAAAATTGAAAACCCAATCAATAAATTGACTTGTGAACATTTTTTACAGGCTGGACATCTCATCATCAAACTTTATTGGCGACTTCTCCTGAAGTGTAACAACAACCAACTCCACGAGGGAACACTCTGGGGAGTCTCGTAGTTTTAGGTGAGTGAATAACACTTCTTCGTTGATGAAAATCTTAATTTTAATTTTTTTCTCTCAGAAATATGTCACCTTTTTGTAGAGAGCATGTTATCAATAGCTGCTATTAGCACCGACTAGTTTAACTTCATTGTCGGTAACTCTTTTATCTTCTAGTGACTGGACCAGCACAATAAGATAAAATAAATCATAAATCTATTAGGGGACGCACAGGGCCGGCCCGGATAACCGGGGACTAAAGCAAGTCATAAATATTGATGGCCCTATTTGAAAGAAAAAAAGAACTCAAATTTTTTTAAGAAAATATACATTTTTAGACTTCAAATACTTCTTTTTTATGAGAATCGAATTTAATACTTCTATATAATATGTCTAGTTGATTTTTTAAATAAAAAATTAGGTAAACTTTAATTATTGTTCACCGTACACCTTTTTTGATAAGTAAAAATTAAAATGTTTACATATGTCATCAAATTAGATTCGAACTTGGATCAAATTTGTGGCAAAAATATTAAATACTACTAAAAAAATATAAAATTTGTTATAATATTGCATCAAAATATGTAACTACTAGAACTCTCTTTAAAAAGGTATTTTAATCAAAAAAAAAAATCTCTTAAAAAAAAGTACAGTTTATAAAAATGGGCCTCGCCGGGCCGGGAGACTAAAACGGCTGCCTCGGCTGCCTTACTATAGGGCCGGCCTTGGGGACGCACCCCAAACACACCAAATCTTTGCTTGTTGATGATGATTTCTAACATGGTTGAACGCAATAAAAAACGTATGCCTAATTATTACTTATAATGCATACCCCTAATATTCCGAAACTATCACATTGCAACTTCCACTTCTAAAATTGTTGATTTCAACTCCCATTTGTAACAAACATGTCAATTTGAAACTGGTAAACAATCATCCAGACACCATCCATTCAAGAAGGGTAAACTTGTCCGTTCAGAAAAAGTAAATCAATTAAAAAAAAAAGAAGCGAAAAAGAAAACGGGTTTCTCTCGCTCTTTCACCATATCTCCCCTCATTTTCGACTCGACTCGATTCTCTCTGATCAAACTCTCTCTTTGTGCTCTCTATCTCAATTTTTCACTCGATATATCTGTCTCTCTGCTCAATCTCTTCCTCTTTCTCTATGGGTTTTGGCTAAGAGATAGAGACAGAGATGTGAGTTTCTTCCCAAACCCTTTTCTTCAAAGATCAAAATCCCAATTGTTTGCCGGACTGCTTGTTGCGACTGGTACTATTGATGTGTAGAGATTCCATCATTGGAACTGCATTTTCGACTACAGCTTCCATGGCTGAGATCTCACTGACTCGCGGGCTATGAATTACGTTCGCTGACGGGATAGGCTGATCTAATCACGCATAGATCTAAACACATAATTAAAGCGGAAGATTCACGTATTTACCTCTTCGCCCATGCTCCTACGCAGAGGGTGAACGAAGATCGTTGTTGTTGCTTGCTCTCACATACAACCCTCTTCATCCCAACAGTCCGACGCGAATCACTAGGACGGACGCTTTTATTCACACCGCGTTCCACCAATGAATGCTAGTTGAAAATAGAGACTAGGTTTCCTAGAACTATCTTTGATCAGCACATGATCTCTCCACAGTTGTACATTATTTAATTGGAGGTTGCCTCCTTATATAGACAGAAGTTCTAGCCAGTTTGCAACTATCACCTTAGGATTCACGCTTTATTGCAGCTAACCCCTTTTTGGTTTTTTTTTTGAATAGTTACATGTGCCCCCACTGGGCGCTACACATAATTTTCTAACATCTGTTGCACTAATGTTGCTGTCAGACACTGTTGCCAATTTGAGAGATTTTGTGTTCCCTCTCAATCACATGACGCTGATTCAGAATCTCCTCGACCTGACTTCCCTTATGGGTTTCCCAAAATTTTCTCTTTAGGGTTGCTTTCTTCTTTGTGACGGTGCAATTGCAGGCCATCGATCACTGGTAGAAGAAATTCGTTTGGTGGGGTTTTGGATTTTTCCCTTTCAACGCTTTGGTGGCACAGAATCTTTGAACTGGGGTATGGGGTTGAAATATGACGGGTTTATGTGTTTCTTATCTGGTGTGTTTGAATTCTGTGTGTAAATGTTAAGTTTGATGGAGGTGTTGCATTAGAGATTTAGTTGGGTTTTGCTTTAATGTTGGGTTGAATTCGAGGTCACGAAGGACATGGTGTATTACGCGGCATTTCTTGTCGGTTTCATGCCTGACTGGTGTTGGACGGAATTTGGTTCAGTTGGCCGGAATCTGGATTGCGGTGGTGGTGATGTTCTCAGAGTTCATCAATAAAGCGAGTTGACAGTTTAACCCTTAAATAAAAGGACATGGTAGTCAACTAACGGTTAAGTATATAACAGAACTTTTTTACTAGTTAAAATTGACATATTTGTTGCAAACGAGGGATGCAATCAGCAAATTTAAAAGTGATAGTTGCAATGTGATAGTTTCTCAATATTGAATGTATGCATGAAGTGATAAAGCCAAAAATGTATTACGTTTTATTGACTCAGCACCCACCTATGCTGTCTTTAAAAATAGAAGACCACTGACTCTGTTCATAAAAAAGCCATGTTCTTGAATTATTGCAGGCCACATGCTACATTACCGTTATTCTGTTCATACGAGGGCCAGGTTCTTGCATTATTTTAAGTCACCTGCTACATTTATAAAATCATTTTCAGTAAAATGATTGGCAGTCGAAGCTTCCTCTTTGGCCGCCTATAATAAAGCTTGCGAAGTTTGCCTGATGACTTAAAACTACAGATAGAGATCTGAGAGATCGAGAGAGACGTGTAGTGATGGAGACGGGCGAGGCGTATCCTATGAAGGGTGGAGAAGGTCCTTACAGCTATGCTCAAAATTCATCATATCAGGTACCTGAAAGCTCATTCGTATTCCGCCATTGATCATTGTATAGAGACAACTTTTCATTATGAAGTAATCGCATATTAGCCTTGAACCCGTGCGATGCACGGAAACATGACTTCTATAGAGGCAAGGTCATCAATATACTATATGATGTTTAAGACTTAAGAGGGATAAATGTAGTATTCCAACGAAAACGGATAGAACAATTACACAATCCATATCTATATGTATTATATATTTTCCAATTTTGAAAAAAAAAATATCAAGATATATTTTGACTAAAAATGTATTTCAGATTCTTAAACAAACTTAACTAATATAATGGTCACCAAATTTGTTACTTTTACATAGGTCCAATATTAGCATTTCTTAGTTACTAACTTGATTTTTATCTTAATTAATCTATTATTTTCTTTTTCTCATCCAAATATGTATAAATTAATATATTTATATGTTTATGTGAATTACAAAAGTTAGAGAGTAATTCTCTCATTAAATAAGAAATGATAGACCTTGTTTCAAATAATTTTTGCATTTGCAAAGTTTTCCAGATCACTCATTTTATTTTGCACACACGGTTTTCACTCATTGCTCATTTACTTTTAGAAACAAAAAACTCTAAAATAAAGCTGTATGAACTCATTATTTATACTAAAGTAAATTAGAATGACCTGTTGTTATATTTGAATATCAATAATTGATTCGTGACATAAAGAAGGTACATCAACATGTTAATAGTTTCAATAAAATGACGAATTAATTATATCCGTACATTCAGTTTAACTGAGAAGTTAGTGAAAATTATTGAACATAAAAAACCTTATAAACCCAGAGATGGGATTTCAGCTCCACACATTTCTTTGAAAATGTAGTTCAGTTTTCCTAAAGCATGGCCCTATCAAGCTGTGCTGCACTATCAATATTTCATAAGCTTCCCAGAACATGCACTTGCCGGAACATAGCAATGTAAAGATCCAGGATTTTTGCACCTTTAACTCGAGTCGTCTTTTCAGCAAATGATCTACCAAATTCCAAACAACAAAATTGAGGCACAATACAGAGTGCATTAGACATAAGATAGAATCAAAAGAAAGTACCAAAATAGCGAAATGAAATAAACATTTTAGCCATCGAAGATAAAGACTGAAAAGAATTCCCAATGAGTTGCTTAACACATCAAAGACCATCCTACCAAGATAAACAATTAAGAGAAAGAGGAAAGCTAAAAAATTCAATTTCATATTGTTTGTCATACATATTTAAAGATACACAAAGACAAATGGTAACAGAAACACAATCGATCGAGAACCGACTTTTCGCTCAGAGTATGATCGATGCCATGGTTGGTTTGCCTAATCTGGACTCGTATATGGAAGGGGTCATTGATATGACCTGGGTATGTGTGAGTCAATGCTGCTAGAGACTTCATGAGGTTGTCGCTGGTTGCTGCCTGAGTTTCTTGGAGGAGGCGGAGTGAGAAGGCTACTCTGGACATGTTTGAGTTTTCTCTCGCAAATTTTTTTCTGGAACACGGAATTTGAAAAAAATTGGGTTTGGGGCTTTCTCTAGTAAACCAAAGTTGATTTATATATAAATATTGGAACCAATCACATTTGACTTTTTTGTTACTACATTGGTTTGATTGATGCAATCAAATTATTTTTATTATTTTACATTTCTATTTTGAGTGAAAATTTAAACCGCATTGTTTCACATTTCCTTTATAAGAAGGATTTCCCATTTTTGCTCATGTATTTGGGGATGGATTGTCTATTTTATATGACAACTTGTATATCGATTTCCATGTTGGACGTTACTTACAAAAATGTTAAAAAAAAAGTTACCAAACATGATTTAATTTCTCCTAAAAAACATGAGATAATTAGAAGTTACCATAAAACATGAGATAATTAGAAGTTACTATATGTTTATTTAAGACAAACGGAATAGAAAAATGAGTCAATTATATTAATATTTAATCACAATTTCCATATATGGATTTTCACATTTTATTTATTATATATTGATTAATTAATTGAAATTCCACGTGGCATTTTCTCACGCAAAGCTTGAGAGGACATTCTCAAATAGTATATATAGATTGGTAACTGGTTTCTCCACTATCACTATGTTCTCCAAGTAACAAACTCAAAACTTGTGCTAGTAATTTCCAAGTTCATGCTTTGATCCAGATTTATATCAAGCTGCTTGTATAAGAAACACGTTATAAGCAGCTATGGTTAAATGTTTTTTATATCTTTTGTTCCAGCTTGTTATTTATGTTGTGAGCAAGGGTTGCGTTTATAGGGATGGCAACTACATATGATATATCAGCAATGATCTAGTTCTATATTGAAACATGTTATATGGATCTTTTATCAGCAATGATCAATGTTCTTAAGTGAATTATTATAGTGTTTTAATCATTGTATGTGATCCTGAAAACTTACCGAGGGTGGCATCGTGCAAGGATCTAGCTAGTTTCCTTGGAGACAACCAACAAAACTCTATACTTTTGTAATAAAAACCCTCAATTCAAAAATAGTAGAAAACATCAAAAAGTATACCAAGAATATTAGAGTAATTAATTCTTCAAGTGCTACATACGTACATCAATATATAAGTTTCTTGAAACATCCAATAAAACCTTGAGTAAACTGGTACTAAGTTTTCATAGATTTTCATAATAGCTTTTCTTACTGAGATGATTTCCACTATTTATTGAGACTAGTCACTACCCCGCGCCACCACGTTCATCGAGCCTTGCAATTAATTTGGCACTCTGCTGTATTTTTAAACGAATGAACAATAAGTTATTTTGCTTCAATCCTTCTACCCGGATTCCAAAAATATAGGAGAGTGCCAAGAAAAACACCTAATTGATGTTACTACATGCCTCTTGAAGAAAATGAAAGTACATGAGAGAGGTGAATGGTGAAACATATTTTAAGATGAGAGGAAGTAGGGAAGAAATGAAAAGTCAAAATATAAAAAAATCAATCAAACCTCTTCAAATCCATAAAAATTTGGATTTCCGCCCACAAATACAGAATTCCGGCTTCAAAAGCCGGATTTCCGGATTTTCAGCCGGAATTTTGGGTGGAAATATGGATTTTTTTTAAGTTCGGGACTTTTTATGTTGATTAATGATATTTTGGATGCAAATGTGTGTTACCCTAGTGGTAGAGTGTTTGAAACACTTGCATGAGGTCTTGAGTTTGAACCTTGCTATCTCAAAAAAAAATTATTTTACTAATAATATACAATAATTTTATAGCATCCGAACACTACATATTAATTGAGCTTTTAAGTTCAATCTCTCACTTTTTTTAAGCTCATCCAAACAGCCCCAATGTAGTTTGTACTTCGTAATAAAAGTTTATAGAAATTAGATATATTTTGTATGTTTCAATGGGTAGATTGATGTGTTTGCACAAAATATGTAGAACATATATGGGAGTATCAATTTGGAGATCCAGCAGCAACTTGAAGCTTTTTTTTTGCAACCAAAGAGAGAATAACATTAACACAGCCGAAGTACAAAGCCAAATTACAAAGCCGAGGCCAACCAACACAGCAAAACGGCCAAACTAAAACCAAACCAAAGGCCTAACTACTAAGCATGTTCAGAACATCTTGATACATATTATCATTTGAAAGAGGACAAACTGATAAACAATGAAAAGACTTGCTAAGAAGATCCAGATCATGCACCATTCTTTTCCATTTCAGCGGCCACCCCTGCACATTCATCATCCTTCTTTGCTCCAATTGCTGAATCAAGTGGAAAACACATTTGTTATCAATCAGCAAAAAACAATGTACAAAATTTCTTGAGAGAAAAATCCTCATCAAGTCCATGAGCAAGTCCAAGGTATCTGCTTGGATAGATACCCTGACTTCCCTTCTGTGGAAATGAAGAAGCAAGCTCCCTTGCATGGCCACACTGAAAATGAACTTTTTTCCTTTCTTTTTTTCTAGACCAGACCAGAATATGAACATCTTTTTGAATGCACTCCCTTGTGGTAAGCTGAATATCACCAAGAACAGTAGAGGCCCTCCTTTGGGGATAAGAGCTTAAAACCTCTTAGATTCCAAGCTTCCATGAATTGGTTAACCAGGATCTTACAAGTGTAAATGGGAGAATGGATGTCACTGTCAGGGTTGTCATCATTCCTCCCAAAAACAAAAGAGTTCCTGCTGAGCCAAAGGGTCCAAGAGACTGCACCAATCCAACTAAGCTTCCAAGGAATTTCACAATCTGGGGAATGAGTTAAGGTAGTGCTGACAAGGTTGGCAAATGAGCAAGAGGCAGAAAATTGTATTGGGGAAAGAGACCAAAGGATTTTGGAAAATTTACAATCAAGAAAGAGGTGATCAATAGTTTCAATTTCACCCCTACAGAGACTACACATATTGGAGTTGTTGGTGAAAATCTTTTGAAACATGTGACCTGTTGGGAGCTTGCCAATAACAGCTTTCCAAACGAAAAACAGGACTTTTTGG
This sequence comes from Linanthus parryae, assembly GCA_023055425.1. NCBI lineage: Eukaryota > Viridiplantae > Streptophyta > Magnoliopsida > Ericales > Polemoniaceae > Linanthus > Linanthus parryae. The sequence goes on along the minus strand of JALGPY010000007.1, from coordinate 66,432,614 downwards.
GGTAGCCTAAGATGCCAAAATTGCTTCCAGGGAAAGTCTTGGACAATACCCTTCCATCCCTGCTCATTATGTTGCATGAAAGCAGTTTCCTTAAGTCCTCATAAATTAACCACCTATAAGCAGAGGCAGTGGTGAGATGACCATTGGGGGAAACTTCCAAAACACACTCATCCTCATGTGCATACAATGCCAAAGGGATAGATGTGATTTGCCTTTGCACCCACAGAGGAAGATGCCCAATTTTCTCCCTATCCCAGGCTCTCCTACCATTTCTATCAAATTTAATCCAGTCCTTAACCTTTTTGTTCATAGAGACATCATCCACCACATTCACAAGCACTGGAGTATCAAGGATCCACCTATCTTTATAAGCAGAGATGTCAGCTCGTGATCTCACACTCCAAGTGATCCCCCTAGAATCAATGTACTTAACTGAGGAGAAACTTTTCCAGACAAGGGAGGGACTTTTGTCCGATTTCCTATCTAAAAAACTTTTCCTTTTACAGTACATAGAGGAGAAGTAAGCAGACAACAAGCTAGACTTTGCTGTTGCAATCTCCCACGCCTGATTGAGAAGAGAAGGGGACTTGAGGTTAAGTCCCCCTAGAGATTTAGGTCTGCACATTTGTCTCCAGGAGATCCAATGTATAGGCTTCTTATCTCTAACTTTCCTCCAAATGAAGGAGGAGAGGATTTGAACAATCCTCCTAATACAGGATTGAGGGAATTTAAGACTGGAAAAATGGATAAATCAACATACTGGTAAGGGTTGATTGGACCAGGGTGGTCCTAGCAGCTCTACTAAGACAACCCCCACCCACCCAGCACATTGGTTTTCAATCTTCTCAATGGTTTGACTTGTGATTTCATCTGCTGAAAAGACCCATATTAAGTGGAAGACCAAGGTAATTCCCATGTTGATCTTGAAGTTTAATTTTCAGATGGTTAGCTAAAATCATTCTTTGATGATAGGAACAATTTGGGCTAACAGTTAAAGTGGATTTGGAAAGGTTTATTTCCTGGCCAGATTGGGAGCAGTAATCATCAAAGATTTGTTTTAGGCCTTGCCCACTGCTGCTATTAATTCTAAAAAAGAATATAGAATCATCAGCAAATTGCAAATGGGTGATGGAAGGACCATTCCTAGAGTGTTGGATTCCTCTAATGACTCCTCCCTCCTTACCCTTAACCAAAGCCCAAGACAGAGGTTCGGCAGTGAAAACAAAAAGAAAAGGAGAAAGAGAATCTCCCTGCCTAAGACCACAAGAAGTAGAGAAAAACTTAAAAATGGAACCATTGATACTAATTGCCAGAGAAGAAGTGGTAATACATCCCATGATTAAAGTGATGAAAGATTGGGGGAAATTAAACCTAACAAGAGTAGTATTAAGGAATTCCCACCTAACCCTATCAAATGCTTTGGACATATGAACCTTGAGGCAACCAAAAGCCTCTCCATTGGCCCCTTTTTGGGAGTTAATAAACTGCAGGAGATCAGCGGCAATTGCAGTGTTATCCTGAATTGACCTACCAGAAATGAAACCAGATTGATTCCATCTAACAATGTGAGGGAGAATAACCCTAAGCCTATTAGCCAAGACCTTAGTAATAATTCTGTATAACACATTTGTGAGACTAATGGGTCTATAATCTTTCATTGTTCTAGGATTATCTCCTTTAGGGATGAGGACAATAATGGCACGATTGGTTTTCCTTAACATGAATCTTGAGTTAAGAAACTATAAAACAGCCTTGATAATGGAATAAGAAATGATGGGCCAAAACCTTTGAAAGAAAATAGGGGGAATACCATCAGGGCCAGTGGCTTTAAGAGGACTCATCCCAAACACTGCCCTGTGAACCTCCTCAGCCTTGAAAGGTTTCTGCAGGAATTCAATATGCTCAGGCAGAAGAGTGGAGTCAATATGACTAAGAATGAGGAAGTTAGAGCTATGAGTTCTCTGATCCCCTTGATGGAAGATCTTCTTAAAGTAATCCAAAAAAGCTACCCTAATTTCCTCCTCATTAGTAAGAGTTTGGCCTTGATCTGTATCAACCGCCCAGATGTGATTCCTACCACGCCTAATTTTCGTGCTGGTATGGAAGAACCTAGTATTCCTATCCCCATAACTAAGCCAGTTACAATGAGCCCTCTGGGCCCAGTACATTTCATTGTACAACAAAAGTTGTTCAAGCTTCTTCCTAGACTCAAAGAAGTGGGTCATTGCCTGAGAGTTAGGCAGGAGACTCTGATAATGTAAGACTTTCTGCCTGGCTTGTGAGATCAAATTAGACAAAGAGCCATTATGCTTAGCCCAAAAGCTGACTGATCTCACAGCAATCTTAAGGAGCTGCTGCAGCCTAAAGAGAGTGAGCCATTAATTTTGAGAGACCAAATAAAAGAAATTAACTGAACGGACCTGCTGATGTTTAGTCCACCAGGCTTCAAATTTAAATCTTCTCCTAGGCTTACTCTGGTTTGGCTTAAGATTGACCACAATAGGGCAATGATCAGAAGAGAAGAATCCCAAATTTTGTTGAAAGCTGAAGGGGAACAAATTTAACCAAGCAACATTGGACCAATCCCTATCCAAAAGCTCAAAGGTGGGAGAGGAACCAGACCTGTTATTGGACCATGTAAACCAAGGACATACGTGATTCATCTCAATCAAACCCCAACTATGCAAGAGGTCTCTTAACACAGACGCCCCTGAGTCCAGAACACTAGAAGGACTACACTTATCCTGTCTTGAAAGGATTTGATTGTAGTCCCCCATCAAAATAAAAGGTTGAGTGATTGATTGCAAACAAGAGTCAATCTCTCCCTAAACCTCCTGCCTCCGAGACGCACAATGGTGCCATACAAACAACCCACCCGAAAGGTTCCCAAACCCCCAATAGTGACATCAAGCAAAATGAAATTTGGATACAAGTGTAAGACCTGTACAACCATGGGAGACTTCCATCCAACCCATAGCCCCCACTTTGACCCACAGAGTCAATTCCCAGCGAGTTAAACCCTAGCTTCCTAAGTTTTTTATCAACAAAAAGAACAGAGTGATTTGTTTCAGAGAGAAATATCAGAGAGGGGTTAAATTTATTGGTCAAAGAGAACATATCTCGAACTGCATGTCTTTGACCCATACCACTGCAGTTCGACGCTAAGAAACTCATGGCAATTAGGGAGGTTGTTCAGGGACAACCTGCCTAAACCCATGATAGAAAGGAAGGGGAGCACTAGATCCTAACATGCACTGATCAAAATTCTCAACAGAGCTAGAGCAGAGACCATTTCCTACAAATCTGTGAAAAAAGTGCGGAGAGAAGGTAAAAAATTGGGCCATGCAAAGAAGACAAGTACCTGGGGGTTCACAAGGTGGGGAACACGGAAAAGGCGCGGTTTCTTACACTGGGTGCAACCTTCCTCCCTTCTCCAGTGCTTTCTCTTCCTTGGTGGAAAAGAATCCTTCGCCATAGCTTTCATGTCCCCTCCTTCCTGCCTCACCGCCTTGTTCCTTCCCCCATCAACTTCTTCCTCAGACTCATCATTATTGATAATAATTACTTCTGGAAAACCCCTCTCCACCCCTCCTGGAGCCGTGACTGACGGATCTGCGATGAGTGGGATCATAGCTTCCAAAACATCCAGTTTCTTATCCATAATGCTCTCCATGGCCTCTGCACTCAACTCCCAATCTGAGTCTTCATCATCCTTGAAAAAATCTTCAAAACTAGGGATCTCCATTTTTGAATGTCGGGCTAACCAGCAAGGGATCAACATCCACAACTGGGATGATAGCCAAGCTCCTTTCCTTCCTCCACTGCAGTGATGGTTGTTGTGGAATGACTGCTTCTGCCTCCGATCCACCCGCCAGACACTCCCCTAACACCCGTGGATTACTGTCCCAACAACTTCTTTACCCGTACCACCGGATAAATATGCTTAAGCCTTGAAGGTGTTAGTAGTAATCCACAAGGTATACTATATACCAGAAATTTAACTAACAAATATCCCATGTGGGACATGATATCGCAATACCCCAACCATATATATATCCAATCCACATCATCAATCCACAATATCTCGATTGGGACGGGATATTACAATCCCCCCACCTTATACACTCGACGCTGCTGAAATCGCCTTTTCAGCAACCTTCTGCCCCAAAGAAGAACTCTCCCCTCTCTCCATTTTTGCTAAAACCCCTTCCCCTTGAACTGCTTTTGCTTTTATATCAGTTCCTAGGGAGGAACCCAACAGTTGGGAGAGAGACGGTTGGCCGTCTAATGGAGTCAAAACATCCCCCCAGTCCTCGAAAAACCAACCGAACCACATGCATGTTTTTCCGAAATCCGTGTGAATGCAATCCCTTCCATTGTGGGGCCCTCCATCCCATGCACCAAACCTCCTGGAAACCCAACAGTCGTCCCTCCCTCTTCCACTTCCACCTCCTGAACTCTCTCCGCCTGAATCTCACCGGTCGCAATTGATGAGTTGAGTTTAATGATCGTCTGTTGCAAGACACCTAAAGTAGAGCCAGGTTCAAGCATCCTAATGTTATGATTCGGCGGGGGGTGGGGGGGGTGGGGGGGAGTGAACCGTGATTGGCGAGAGAACTGAAGTGGGGGAATTAAACTCTGATGCAGAAATCGAGGAATCCTCCGATGCCATCAAGTCCCCTTCAGATGCTGAGGAAGACGAGGAGGAGCCAACATTAAATATCAGGTTAGTATCTGCATGTATAAAAGAGGGGGAAAGGGGCACCATAGGCTCGTTTGCATCGTGAACCAGGAGTTTAGTAGTTCTGTTTGGTCCATAAACCCTAAACGACCTCAACGTTGGTGTGAAAAGGGGAAAGTCATTCTCCACCAAAACAGTCAAAACATCACCAAACCCTGCTTCCAAGTACCTGTGATGAAGATTGTCCAACACCATCCATTCCTCCCAATCACATTGATTAATCTTATGACCCACCCTACCACAACGCATGCAGATCTTAAAGAGATGTTCATACCTAAAGAACAACCATGTAGGAACATCATCCAGCAAATGAAGAAACGCCCCCGACATTAATGGCTGGTGAGGATCAATTCTGATGCGGATTCAGAAGTAATCCATGTTCATGACCCTTTGATCACTCCAATCAACCTCCAAAACCTCTCCTGCCAACCTTCCTAAATCCTCAGCCAATTGAAGGACAAAGTACTCCATAGGCACTCCATGCACCTGCATCCAAACTTTTGTTGTTGGAAAATCAAGGTTCGACAAGACCAGGTTCGGCTCTCTCTCCTTTAGCATTAGCGCCTTTCCCCTTATATAAACTAACTTTTCTTTTTCGAGAGCTTGTTTGTCTTGCTGGTCCAAGCAATGGAAGAGGTAAACATCCTGCTTTCTTTCAACAACAACCATATTAATGGTTCTCCAGTTTGCATGCACCTCCTCTTGAACAACAGAGGAGGGAGGTGGGTTCTCATCCAAGAACTTCCCCACAAGAGTATTGTGCCAGAGATTCCTGAGCGAAGACACCATAACTGGACTTACGAAGAAGGTTGGACCTTTTCTTGGTAGAGGAAAAAAGCTAGGGTGAAAAACTTGGTAGTCCGGACTGGAATTGGGAGATTGGTAAGCCATAGAGACAGGAGGCAAAGCAAAGATGAAGAAGAAGAAGAGACAGTAAGAATAAGACTAATACCCTAAGACCTAGCCTTACCCCTAAGCCCTAGAAGACCACTATTGGACAAAGAAAGGCATGCAAGACCTAGGAAGACCTAGAACGGCGGTGCAGTCAACTGAACCCTAGCCCAACTCTGGTTAACTAGCAACCCTGGTTAAGCCATGCAAGACCCGCCAAACCAGCACTTTCCATCCACGATCTCACCAATCGGCTTTGAAGCTTGCAAATTGCTTCGACTTCCTCGCCTGAGAACTGCATAAATGATGGCCTGAACTCATCATGAGAAATGAAGAGACATCAATGAAACCACTCAATTTCCTTCCCCTCGGAACTCACAGTCGGAGTAAAGAAGCGTAAGATCGATAAACAAGACAAAGTGGTTGAAGAAAGAGAGAAAGAAACAGCAGAGAAAACAAGAGATAGAGAGGGAGTGATAAGATCAGATTAGGTAGAGGGAAGATCGAAAGTCAGGAGAATAGAAAACTAAAGTCAGAACAAAGATGGTATTGAGAAGTGAAACGATGGGTGAAAAACAAGAGAGAGAAAGCTCTTCTTGAGCAGCTTACTATCTCATTGTTAAAAATATATGAATTCTAACTTAATTTATAACATAATAAAAATATATGTACTATTATGTCAACATACAACAATATGTTGACCTACTACAACAAGCATTCGTGTAATATATTCAGCATTTGATGTTCGTACATCAGTATCCATAACCGTTTTATGAGGCCTCCTTATGAGAAAATAGAGAGGAAAACTAGAGAGAAAGCTCTTTTTGAGCAGCTTACTATCTCATTGTTAAAAATATATGAATTCTAACTTAATTTATAACATAACAAAAATATATGTACTATTATGTCAACATACAACAATATGTTGACCTACTACAACAAGCATTCGTATAATATATTCAGCATTTGATGTTCGTACAGCAGTATCCACAACTGTTTTTATATCTGACAGATTCCTCTCTATTTTCTCATAAGGAGGCCCCATAAAACGGTTCTAAACATTAATTGATGTACTTAAAGATAAATAAAAATTAGGCTTAATTACTTAGTGCATGCCCCCAGTACACTGAAACTAACATATTGTAACCCCCACTTCCAGAACTAACTTATCCCATCTCCCATTTGTGATAAATCATCTTTAGTGAAATTGGTAGGAAAATTCCGTCAAAAACATAACGGACTTCAACTTTAGTTGACTAACAAATCTTTTGGTTTAAGGGCAATACGGTCACATTAACATAAAATAGAAGAAAAAAATAACAATTATTTCACCCGTCTTCTATTGTTAGTATCATCGACACCAAGTACTGGAAAACAAATCTCCATGACCACTAGAACCTAACCAAGTCAAATTCACCATGACAAGAACAATAACTGCTGTATACTTATGATTCTCAGCCTATTTCACTCTCACTGAAATTGAGAGAGCTTTGAGGAAGCTGAAGCCCATATTTCGGGGAGCACAAAACCAGATTTAGGCATGTTTGATCCTTAGCTCTGTTCCAATCGAAGGTGGGTTGAGGTCTGAATTGAGGGCCGAGGAAGGTGGTTGTTTGATGGTTGTTTCGAACAGAGGAAGCCTAGAGTAGTTCGAAAAGAGGAAGCAGACAGAGAACAAGGAGCGGTCGAATTACAGAGAAGAAGAAGCAATATCGAGCCGTTTTTATGGCTGCCCCCGGTTGTGTCGCCGCAGATCTACGGCGTTCAGAAACCTCACCGGGGATCCCTTTTTCGCGCTTCAATGAATCACCCTGTGCGAAAGGAAAGAGAAACTGTTGCGGTGTTCTTCGTGGGAGAGTTCTAGGGTTCTCTGGTTTGGGGCAAAATCATCGAGAGGGAGAGGTTTAGACGTGACATAGAGAGGGAGACAATAGAGGAAGATAGACAATGGAGGTGGGAGGGAGGGAGGGAGACAAGTCGTACCTAGACAACATCAACAGCAGTGGAATGTCGAACAAAGCTTCCTTCTTCTCCATTTTTTTTTTTGAGATATCTCCATCTTATTTTTTGTCTTCAACTTGTTCATCTTCTATTCTATTTTTTTTTTTTTATATAATTTTCATTTTGACCCACAACTCTTAAATGAAGACTTTTAATGACACATATGTCCTTCACTAAGTATGATTTATTGGAAATGGGGGATGAGATAAGCTAATTTAGGAAGTGGGGATTGCAATGTGTTAGTTTCGGTATACTCGAAGTGCATTAAGTAATTAAGCCTAAAAATTATGTAAAGAAAACATACCATATTTATATGAGAAACTAGGACGATTTGATTTCCTAGAAATTGAAATGACTAGTCATTCTTTGGATCAAATCATTTTGAGCCGTTACAAGATATCCCATGAAGGAATTTTTTTGAAAAAGAAAATTTGTGAAAACTTCCTTGCACCGAAGAGGACAATTCTCTCCCTAATCATATTTTGCATTAGAAATAATATTTGACTATGTCAAAATCACATGGGAGTTGAAGTCTATGGCACTTGGATTTCCTATAGGAGCAATCGTAGGAGCTCCTATAGGTGAATGACGCGTCCAAGTTTTATTGGACGGAATGGAGACAAAAAAGTTTAAAATTTATAACTATTTTGAACTCTTTCTAATGGAAGCTAAATTTAACGGACGGAGAATTCGGATATTCTTATGGATTTCATCATTATCTTTTATTTATTTTTTGAGAAACCATAATTATCTTTTTATTTCTTAATATAATACACAATTGATTATTGCAATCTCTTATAATGTAAATCCTAAAAGGAGTATTATTTCTAATATGAATCTAAAATATTATGAAGAAAATACTAAAAGCATAAAAATGTCAAATTAAGGTGCAGGATAACTCATCAGTAAAACACATCTATACTCTCACGTACAGTTTAATTTATTATAAAATAAAATATTATAATAAATTAAACTATAATGAAATAAATAATCAAAAGTATAATACTGTAATTACATATTTTTGTACATATTAACAATTTTCAATTGCACTATTAGGAGTAATAATATTTTTTATTAGAATCAGATAATACTCTTTTAAAGAAAATGGTGAGTAATATTTCTTTTAGGATTGACACGGTAAAAGATTGCAATAATCAATTGTGTATTAATTTAAGAATAGAAGGATAATTATAATATCTCAAAAATAATAATCAAAGATAATAATGAATTAGAAAATCCAAATTTTTCTCCGTCGTCAAATTGGACTTCCGTTAGAAAGAGTTCAAAATGGATACAAATTTAATTTTTTTTTTTGTCTCCATTCGATTCAATGAAACTTGGACATGTCATCCACCTATAGGAGCTCCTACAATTGCTCCTGAAAAAAAAATCCAAGTCCAAGTCTATATATGTGCAAGAGTGATTCATGGGCGGTTAGTTGGTTTGGTTAGAAAACAAGTTACTTACTGCTTACCTTAGGAATTTTAGTATGTGTTAATGTGTATTGCTCTTCAGTATGATTGTCCTCTATATTTTCATATGAATTGATTAAAATCATTTACTTACGATTAAATAAAAGTAAAATATTTAGAATAAATGAGGAAAAATTTTTGGTGCGTCCCTCTAGTAAGCGGCTAAGTCAATTCTTGCCGTTATTACGAAAATGCTCGCAACCAGACAAAAAAGTGGTCCCATAAAAGATTCTTTTTAACCTAAATAACATTGTTAATAATTAAGAATAAAATATGCACACGATAATTATATAATAAAATTAATTAAACATTAGTTAGAAATGATTAATCACAAATATAATAACAGTATGAGTTAAGATTAAATGTCTGGTAACATTTTTAACTGTTGGTTACCCTTTTTATCTTTCTTTTGCGCAGACGTTTAGCTACTTTATCTAAACCAAGCAAATATGTTAACAATTTATCCCCAACCCTAATGACCTGTTATACCAGGTAACATTTGTGTCTTCTAATAGCGGGGACCACAAAAATATAATAAAAATATGTCCTAACCCTAATCGGGGAAGCACCATAGACAACCCCATAAATAGTGTTTTCTAGAATTCGTATATATATTGTAATTTTGGAGTAATAACATATGTTAATTATCATATAAAATTCTTGACATGTAGTGAGCAATTTTTTGTTATTGGACATTCAAAATTTATATTGGAATGCCAACCAACATATGGTTTTGTTCTCTTTTTCAGAGAGAAGTTGTGGCCAGATTCAAAGGTGTGATATACGATGCTATTGTCAGTAACATTGAGATTGAGGAATGCCATCCGATTTCTACAGATGGTAATTCTTTTCGTATCGCTGATTTTGGATGTTCTACTGGACCCAACACATTCACAGTTGTGAAAAACATCATTGAAGCCGTAGAACAAAAGAACCAAACTATGCTAGACAAAAATGGACACCCGAAAACTCTAGAATTCCAAGTCTTCTTCAACGATCGAGTCAATAATGATTTCAACACACTCTTCGTGACCCTGCCACGTTCCGACCACCAATACTTTGCAGCTGGAGTGCCTGGTTCTTTCCACGAGCGGTTATTTCCCAAAGCGACACTCCGTGTTGGATTTTGTTCCAGCTCATTACATTGGCTCTCTAAGGTTCCAGAACAGGTGAAAGACAGAAACTCCACAGCCTGGAATAAAGGAAGTATCTATTATACAGGAAATCCCAAAGTTTTCGACGCTTATTCAACTCAGTTCAAAAGAGACATGGACAAATTTTTAAGCTTTAGGGCAGAAGAATTGGCTAAAGGAGGGCTTTTGCTTCTCAATCTTATTCATTGCCTGAATGAATATGGAACCCACACGTCCAAGATTCAGGTTGGGGTGAAGTCTGAGCTCTTAGGATCATGTCTCATAGACATGGCCAAGATGGTATGTAAGAATACATTTACTGTATAGAATTCAAATTTCATACTATACATGTCATATCTCGTTTTATGATTTATATTTCAGAACTAGGAAGTTTACCCCACTGTCATTTACAACGCGATATGAAATGCAATGGTTTGCATGCCATAAAACTCCTTAATAATAGTAAATTTTGATTTAGACAATCCATTTGATGCTGTATTTTGTTTAAAATTTCAGGGAGTTATAACTGAAGAGATAGTCGATTCCTTCAATTTGCCACTGTACTTCACTTCAGTAATGGAGTTGAGAGAAGTGATAGAGACCAATGGGTACTTCTCCATAGAGAAAATTGAATCTTCTGTTCCTGCAAGTCCTCATCTGTCAAGGAATCATATAAGAGCTGTGTCTGAGGAACTTCTTGCACATCATTTCGGAGAGGCTATTATTGAACCTTTATTCGAACTTTACGACAAGAAAGTAGAAGATATCCCGACCGCTGATATTGAAACTACGTCTACAGTTTTTGTTTGTTTAAAGCTCAAATATTAGTTGCAAAACCCCGACCCATATTATCAGCTATCGTCTGTGACTTCCATCATAAGTTTCTTGCTATTTCCAATACTGTTGATTAATTAAATGCATGTGTGAGTCGACAATATGTGAATAAGAAGGCTGCAATATGCCACTGTTCCTTTCACCGCCTTCGTTCAGGTTTTAGATGTTTAGATTCTCTAGTGATAAATAAGTGCTTCACTGTTTTTATCTTTGTTCGACCTACTCATCCATTGGAGAATTTCATTACACATGTCTGGTTTCTCATATTGCAAAACGGCTCTGACTTTCTCAAGACCCATGTCAAGCTTTGAAACATAGCTGCTCAAAACATCCGAGTCCATCCCCGCCGCTTTTTTGACATTCTCAAGTTCTCTGCTTAAACCGGAAACTACATGCAGCCCTTGCTTCTTGAAATCCTCTTCCCGCACATTCGAATTTAATTTATTTGTATGGTTAGGATCAGATCCAGCTCCTTCAGATTTGATAATGTCTTGGACGACAAAGTGGAGCAAAGTTGTCTTCCCATCTGTTCCCTTGATATCAACCAATTTTAGCAGTGTTTCGAGCTTAAATGCTCTAGCTACGCCGCGGTTGGTTCCAACATTCATTCTGTTCCCTGTCCTCAGAACAGCTTCAAGGAGCTTGAGGAACAACCGGCTGTTCTTCAATTCCTCTGCTGCTATCTGTGAAATGATTCGTATGATAACGATAATCTACATATAAAAGATAATCTTATGTTGGGATATCATATTCAGCCTTATTGTTGGAGAGTGTGAATAATCAATTTCAAGAGTACATTTCATGATGTCGTTTCTAAAACATGCACGCTATATGATTGAATCCTGGGAACTGTAACCTGTTCTCTGGGTCATTCGGTTGTCACCTTAAATGGTAGAGCATTGTGTGCCCTTTAGGGGTTAATACTACAATGGAACTAGTCGTAACCCCACGCTAAAGTGTGGATCTGTTTATTATTCCAATGATTTTTTGTGAAATAATGGTTATTGAACAAAGACATAATTCTTCACAATTCCCTAATTTTGTAAATAAATCACGTACAAATTGATAAACACTGAAATTAAAGTTAAAGTTATATAGTAAAAGGTCAAATCTTGTATTCCCAAGAGTTAATCACATATATGCTTCATTTCTTTTAATCTTCTTTAGAAGTCGAGAAATTCTCGTTGTTTCATAAATCAATGGACACAATACAGCCGGTGAAAAGAAACAATAGATGAAAGTTGACAATATCTTCTCAAGTGTTGCACTTTTTATTTGATCAAGTTTTGTAAGGGATATCAGATGCAATAAATGAAAATTATAAAGCGAGTAGATTACGAATAAGAAAAATGAAAAACATGATTTCTCAAAAAACAAAAAGAAAAATATGGAAGGAAGATTTAGCTTACCTTGTTCCAATGAGAATAGATGGACTAAAAGAAAATTACCAAGCAAGAAACCCCATGGATGAGAAAATAGCAGGTAGCGGTTTTGTGAACAGCCCAAACATGCATTAGATTATGCAATTTTTCTAATGTGGGTACGTAAATTGGCTTTACTTAACAAATTAAAAGTAGTATTTAAATGTATTGTTATGAAATTACCTGCAAAAATAATGATGGAAGCTAAAATGAAGCCAATAGTAATGAACCATAAAAAGCAAGTTTGCTGATCTCTGAATCATGAAAGCAATGCAGTACTACCTCCGTTTCGTCTGTTTCGTCTGCGTTTGACTTTTTAACCCGTAACTGACTCACTTTGACTTGGTGATTTGAGTACCAAAATGATGTAATTTTTGAACAATTTTTTCATGGTATTTTAGAATAAACTTTTCTCTATAACACCATGCAAAGATTATCACTATCTTGTATCGTTTTGCTAATCAAATCACCGAATGAAAGTAACCCAATGAATAGTGACAAAAAGTTAAGTAGGCTGAAACAGGCGAAACAGAGGTAGTAGTTAACAAAGGGAAAAACCCCAGTCCACAATTCAACTCAATGAACCTAAACTCATCTAATTACTTTTAAGTAAGCTTGGAGTAATTCATGTACATGACTTTATGTAGAACCCATAAGGTCTGTTCAATGAATTCTTTATAATTTGCATTCGAAAATAAATAGTCAGTCAAGTTTTTCATTTTCAATTTATTGGAAATCTAAAATGTTAAAGTCAGAAGTTTAATTATAAATGTAGAAGTCTATTAAGATAACACATGTCATATATTCTTATTTGGGAACATATAATTGGATTATAATTATGACATGGATTGCCATGTGGAGAAGTAGCTTGACATGTGTCGAAAAAAGAATGCTTATCCTATGACACATGACATAAGAATAGACTATTTTCCTTGCTTTAATATATATATATATATAAATATAAATTTTACTTTTGACTCTCAAATTTCTATTGCATTATTCATTTTACTGTTAATATTAATTCATTCAGACATAACATTGAAAGAAACTAATTAGAGTAGGATATTTATCTTTTGATACATACCCAAAGAAAAAGTAATTGGGGGTTACAAGCTAATATTCTCGTACTGATATATATTTCTCTAATTAATTACTTACTAACATATGCTTTATTAGTTTAGTAGGATATTGCCAGTGCCCTCAGGACAGTACCTTAAAAAGTAATAATCGTAAAATGAACACTTGAAGAATATTGTCTTTGAGGTTTCAATAAATAAAAAAATTATTAACACACATGTGTATGATATGCTCCTAAATACGGTATAATGTTTAAAAAAATCTATTTACCAAAGTTTTATAGTTTTAGAATTGTGTACCCTGGAATTATTACTACACATAAACTTATTATTTTAGAATAGTGTAACCTGAAACTATTTATTACGCTTAAACTAATTGGGATTGACAATCAACATTTGTTACTACTCCAAAATTGCATTATACGTAGATCAATTTACTTATTTGAAATTTGAATACAAATAAAGAATACAATGTGTACCTAAAAACAAAAGACTACAATATATGTCCATGAGCAGTACACATTATAAAATAAAATATAGCCAATTTCTCTATGTACAATTTGTAAGTAGTAGTAACTTTTTTCTAAAGTTTATATCTCAGCATTTCTCTTCCCAAAACTCCAACTCCCAAGTGGTTATGAAAAATTGAGACTTGTTTCACAGGTAAATATGATTACACAAAGAATTGTCTTCTTTGGGGCGAGAAATTTTCACAAATTTCTTTTTTCCAGAGAATATTGAGTTTTCTTATAAGGACTCAAAATGATTAGATCTAAGATTAAAAGACATAAAAAAATTATATCAAAAGGTAAAAGATGGAATGAAAGGGTTTTTTTTTTTTTTTTTTTTTTTTTTTTTTTTAAAACGTGTCTTTATAGGTCAAATTTTATTAAAGCACACCATATTTCGATTATCATATTTGTGAGGTCAAAAGTTGTAGGAACAAAAAATTATAGGAAAACTAAAAAATTATGGTCCCAAGCCTTTACTCCCAAAACTTTTGTCACTACCAACTAAGTAGCTGTCAAGTTATGGGAACACTAAAAAATAAAGTCTGCAGACATAACTTTCAAAAGTGTCACCATCACTTGCTCTTGAAAGTTGCAACTTACTTAAATAACTTTCCACTATCATTTTTCAAAAAAAAAAAAAAAAAATCTTACCTTTATAGAATGTGATCCAATAGGTGAGATCAATTCGATCTAATGGCCTGAGAGACATTATAAAGTCAACCCTTGTCTATAGGAAATAACTTAGCACATAATGGTATTTGGCAACGCAAAATGTGGCACATTCTTTTCTCAATGCATGTGACTAATCGTCCATAAAAAATGACAGCTTGACGGATGTCTAAACTCCAACCAAATGTAGGTGACACATAGCAATTTAATTTTTATAACTGGTACCTTTATTGTGAAGCTTGAACTCAATATATTCTTCTCAGGTAGTTCTGCTACAGTTGGGACTGATGGAACACAATTATAGCACTGAAGGAAAAGTTAATGGAAACTAGAAAGAAGTATTATGTACTATATCCTTAATCTGAGATATAAGCCAAATAGTTATGACATTCGATCTTTCTCGTTAATTTCATTCACTATCCTAAGACATGCATCATTAGTTCAGGGGCATACAAATTGTTATCAACATCGACAAGTACCTAAACAAATTTATTTCACTTATCTATAATACTATTATATACGACTGACCTCGAGTGGAATTGAATACATTAATCACTTGCGAGTTGATGCAGGAGAAAATTGACGATTTAATTGGTCAAATTTAGAAAAATTATTTCGGTCAAAACAGAGAATTAGAGGAAGAACATAAGATTCGGATCGAACCGTACATAATTTTGACTAGAAATAACGTTCTAATGGCACTTGTGACTAAGTCACGAGTACTGCGTTGTTTTGGCCAAAATCACCCGTTTAAGGGTCCTAATCATCTGTTGTTCTACTTGCAGTATTATTTTTTTCAATAATTAGGACGTTAATTTTAACTCGATTTGGGTAAAACATTTAGCTGAGTAATTTGTTAGGTTAAAATTATTATTTGGCATTAATTTCAGGATCTTTACCATATTTCTAATAATTTAAATTTTCAGCTTTTTAAGTCCGGTCTATTGATTGTTTTTGAAAATTTTGTTGATTATTAAGTTGTTTTTTTCACAAAACATAGAGTTTTTTATGAACCCTAAAGAGGTTCTTTCATAATTTTTCATTCTCTTCGTTGCTTCTTGCTGCTCCAAAAAACGCCACAATTCAGTCTGGTGTCACAAGTTTTTTCTACATATTGAGTAAAACTATGATTTTATAATATAAAATTGGTCACATAGAATTGATAAAGCTCAAACGACATAAATGTATCACAAACAAACCGGGCTATCTGTTTGTTGGAGTAGATTCCCTAGAGGCAATCTTATATTTAGTATGAACATTGTTTTGGCTAGAATCATTTATTATTTATGGAGATAATTAATATAATAAAGTACTTAGATTACAATTGTTGTTTATCATAAATATCCCTAGTCAAGTATATTGATTAATGGGACAATCACTATGCATGAAAACTAGTATGTGGGTAGATTAATATGGAGATATCAAGTCTAACACATGAGTTGCATTAGGAGTAATGGCATACTGGATTGACCCACCACGAGAAGACTACATATGAGTTATGTTAATGTCACAAGTGCTTCTCGTAGTGACAACGGTGTGGCAGTCATTAGACTTGAAGTCACTGGATACTCTAGTTGTGCAATATCATGTGTTGATATCATCAAATGTTACAACGTAACTGGGTAACTATAAAGATGATAATCAGGCATGATAGGAAGTAAGCTGAGAGATGGTAATGAAGTAGATAGAATTTGTCCTTCCCACATGATGAGAGTAAATATCCACGGGCCACTCGAGGGGTAGTGCTTATGGAATGTCTAGCCAGACTAAGATAAATCAATATGTGATATTGATGTTATCTGTTCAAATAAGCCTATTCCCAGGATCGAGAAACTATGGATTGGATATACGAGTGTGACGTTTATGTCTTGTGTCCAATCCAGATTTGGTGACAAGGGCACATACACAACACGGTAACATTGATCACAGAGTTGTCAGATCAGTGACTATTTCTATTAGTTGGGTTGCATTGATGTGTTGCTAGACACCGCTCAATGTTTGTAATTTTTACTACCAACTTAATAGAAACCTATAGGGTCACACACCAAAAGAATTAAACTTGATATGCATGTTAATTAGTAGTACTAATTAACAGTTATATGGATTAAGGATTAAAACGCAACCACATGAAAAGTTAGTTGGACTAATTTTCAAAATGGACTAAACTGTGCATGAACATGATTAGTATTCGGGCAAGTTTGTAATCAATACGAGGTATTCATTATAAAAGGGGAGTCCTACCTCTATTATTTCACAAGAATTGTCATTGAGTGAAATAACATAGCAAGGAGAGAGCACCCAAGGAGGTCAAACCCCCTTGAGGACGACGACATCATAGGAGGTCGAACCTCTCTTTCCTGTTTTGCGTGATCGCTTGATTCCGTCTTCGACATAGCCAGCACAAGGCGTGAAGTAGATTCCAGTTGGAAATACCAAGGTGTGGATACCGGTTGAGACGAATACACTATTCTTCGTTGTAATCACACAAACCTACAATGTACACGTTGCTTTCTTTAACACATTATGAGAGCTTAACCTGCGATTCATGGAAGGCTTTGACCAGAAAATTTTAATTGTATTTCCGCTACATATCATCCATCAAAACCCTACTGTTGTATCAGATCCACATGTCATAGAGCATCGTGTGATTTATGGTTTACCTGCTTTATCAGTTTTACTCTGTACTGTTACTTTTTGCATAAAACTGAAAATCTTATAATAATACGATTTGAATTTGATTCAATATGGAATTAGCTAATTTTACATATGATGTGGAAATTGGCTGATTTCGTATACATATAATGTATGTTTTGGTGATTTAAAAAACTAGGTTTTGGGCAGAATTGGGGATCAGCCCATAAGGAAAAGGAATTTTTTTGGAAATTTATCCTGTGGGGTTCGGCCAAGCCGTCCGCCCCCCTCATTGCGTGCGCAAACCAAACCGACCGGCCAGGCCGGTTCGGCCAACCGACTAGTTTGACCGGTTGGGATGGTCCGCCGGGTCACTATAGTTCGTCCAATGGGATTGGCGCGACCGTTTTGACCCTAGAAATCCCAAATTAAATAAAAATTTACCAAGTGCGATCAAATTGTATTTTAACTATTTATGTGTTTTATCGCATGGTGGTTGATGTGGCCTAGGTTGTGGATGTTTACTTTTGTGGTTTGTTTTGGTTTGGTTTTGATATAATTAATGTAATTATTTTAAGGCCTGCGTGTCATCTTCTCCCTAGCCAGTGAGGTTTATCTATTTAGTTCGTAGATTGCTAACTAGAATTAGATAGATAGAATATAGTCAAGACTTGGAGAAGAAGATCAAAGACTAAAGAAACCACAAGACAATAGAGACCCATAAGCTAGGATGCAGGGACTAAAGATTGAGGCACATGGAGATGAGCTTGCTACTTTAGCGCTTATAGATATTCTCATTGGCTTGGGAATATCTTAGTTTTAGGGGCCACATACATACGACGTTTTATTTATTATTTATTCTCTTATTATTTATTTTTGGTGTATGGTTGATGCAAGCAAAGCGTAACAAGATAATAATTAAACAGTTGAATCTTTTATTTGGGATTGCCCAATCAAAATAAGTAGATCAGTTGATATGATCGACAAATTAATATTGTCACGAAAATCCCTCAACGATAAATATTGTGTTTTTCCTTCTCAACACTCGTCATGATGAAGATCAATTAAAGTACGTGCTTGCCAAAGCAAGGCGACTTAATTCATCATGATGTGGCGCGACGACACAAGCTAGTATGTGCATTGTTGAAGTAAGAGGTTAAACAAAACTTAAGTACTTCAATAGGATTGAAATCTTAGAGGCAAGGCAATTGAGATTATCTATGAGATAGATAAAGAATAAGGAGTTATTTGCCCAATTGAACCAAGAGTTGCATGGGATACACTTGGAATGTGTTCCTACCTAAATAACTAACTTTTAGATGACTTTCCATAGCAAGCTCAAGAAGCGGTGAAATATGGATCTTGGCCCACTCAAAATAATATGATATTTTTTCCTCAAAAAAAAAAATATGATATTTCCGCATTAATGATGAGGGATATTAATTTGAAAAACAATAGTGGGAGCTATATTTAATAGACTAGCCATTGTTAAATGTAGTTAATTGTTCACAAATACTAAAATGCATCTTTGTAATTTTGTAGAATTCCAATGGCAAACAATCAACAAACCTCGACTCCATCGTTGGGTTCAGTCCTTGAGAAGGAAAAAATGTCTTGAATCAATTTACTTGACTGGTACAGAAACATGAAAATTGTTCTCAAGCAAGAAAAGAAGATGTACATTTTAGAGGAAACTATTTCAGAGGCACCAGATGATGATGCTACTCTTGCTGCAAGGAAGGAACATCAGAAGATCGTTGATGAATTTAGTTATGTGACTTGCGTTATGCTTTGCACCATGAACTCTAAGCTTCAGATGCAACATGAGAACACCGAGCGTATGATATGATTATACATTTGATACAACTCTTCCAAGAGCAAGCAAGGCATGAACGACATGAAGTATCTAAAGCACTGCTCAAGTGTAGTCTATCAGAGGGGAACCCATTCAGACCTCATTTACTTCGTATTAAATGGAGAATCTTGAGATTTTAGGCTTCCCATTTAGCCAAGAGTTAGCTACTGATCTCATTTTGAAATCTTTGCCAGACAGTTATAGTCAGTTCATCATGAACTACAATATTAATGAGATCAACAAAAATCTCCCAGATCAAAAAGAAATGTGAGGGAAATAGTGAGCTATTGGCACTCATACATACAGATGTGTGTGGATCATTTTTCACCCCTGCCAGAGGTGGTTATCTTTAATTCATTACATTTACTGATGACTTCAGTAGATATGAATTTGTGTATCTCGTGAAGAACAACTCTAAATCCTTTGAAAAGGTCAAAGAATTCAAGAATAAAGTAGAGAAGCAACTTGGCAAGAGTATTAAGGCTCTACGACCGGATGGTGGAGGAGAATACTTGAGCCAAGAGTTTGACGACTATCTTATAGAGTGTGGGATCTTGTCCCAACTCACTCCACCTGGAAAATCACGGTGGAATGGTTTATCTGAGAGGAGGAATCTACCACTGTTTGACATGGTTCAATCTATGATGTGTTAGACTGATCTTCCAATATTATTTTGGGGACACACACTATTAACAGCTGTTTTTACCCTTAACCATGTTCCATCCAAATCAGTCATGAAGACACCATATGAGATATGGACTGTGAGACGTCCCATAGTGTCGTTTATGAGGATTTGGGGTTGCAAGGTCTATGTAAACCTTTATAATCAGACAAGCTAAGACACAAGTCGAATAAGTGTAAGTTTGTGTGATATCCCAAGGAAGAAAACGGATATTATTTCTAAAATCCAATCGAGAATAAAGTGTTTGTTGCTCGGACCGGTGTGTTTCTAGAAAGAGAGTTTGTCTCTAAAGAAGCCAGTGGGAGGACTGTATAACTTGAAGAGGTCCACGAACCAAAAACTACTAATCCTACAATGGAAAATGAGCAGGAACAACAAGATGTTGTGGAGCAACCAGTTCAGGTAACACAAGAGCTTCGTAGTTCGAGTAGGATGCTGTAGGGATTTGATACAGATTACGAAGCGGAATAAACAATAATTAACTTCGTTCAAGACCCTCCGAGGATCACAGCACTAGACATCATAACAATGGTGATGGATGAAATTCATGTGTACCTTATTTGGTTGAATTTATGACTTCATGTAAAATAGTGTTCACGCCTCTATGGAAGTCCACTCCTAGAATTGCACCGGATCCTTCCACTCCTTATGCTAGCTTGCGTTAAGAAGGAGGAAGAAGGAGATCCTTCCGCGTTTCTTTGTGGCCGACAGGGTAGGGGGCGGAAGGCACTACGCCTTCGGCCCTAGGGTTGTTCTCTCTCCTTCCTTTGTTCTCTCTTAATTGTGATAACAATTATGACACACTTATGAGTAAATAAGCTAGGAGTGCCCTTATATGGTCAATAACTGTTTATTAACTGCAAATAATCCCCAATACTAACCCTGTTCATACACGGATTAGTCCACCTTGAAAATTAGCCCTAATAAGTTTGCATGTGGTTGCGTACTGGTCCATCTATTTAATTAGACCAATTAATCATTTCCCATGTTCGGTTTAATTCATAGGGAGTTTGACCCCATGGTATTCTACATAGTTTGTAGTAACAATTACTAATATAGAGCGGTCTCTAGCAAGACATCTATACCACCCAACTAATAGAAATAGTCAGTAATCCAACAAACCTTGTGACCAATGTTACGCATTGTATTATCCCTTTTTCTCCATATCCAGATTGAACACGAGACATACAACTCACACTCGTATATCCAATCCATATTTTCTCGATCTTGGGAATAGTCTTGACCATTTAGGTAACATCAATATCCTATATTGATTTATCTGATTGTGGCCAGACATTCTATAAGCACTACCCCGACTGGCCGCAGATATTTTCTCCCGTTATGTGGGAGGGACATATCGTCTCTACGTCACTACCACCTCTAAGCTTGGTTCCTATTATACCTGAACCTACCTTTATAGTTACCTTTTTAAGGCGCAACATTTGATTATATCAAAGCATGATATTTCACAACTACAGTATCTAGTGACTTCAAGTCTAAGGACCACAATACGATTGTCACAACGAGAAGCGCTTGTGACTTTACATAAGTTGTATGTAGCCTTCTCGTGGTGGGTCTTTCCAGTATGCCATTACCCCTAATGCATACCTATGTGCTAGACTTGATATATCCATACCAATCTACCTAGATACTAGTCTATAATTGATCGTTCTGTTAATCAATATAATCGACTAGGGATATATAAGATATACAACACATTTGTAATATAAGGACTTCATTATATTAAATCTTTTCTTACATAATACAATGATTGTTCTAGCCTAAATAATTTTCATACTCAAATAAGATTGCCTCTAGGGAATCTATTCCAACAGTCTCCCACTTGCACTAGAGCCAATTTGGTTCATCTCATACGCCTATAGATCTAGTTTGCCCTTCATGCTTGCGCTGAACAAGCGTCTTTGTAAGTGGATCTGACAAATTTTCATCTGTAGGAATCTTGCATATCTCACATCACCTCGATTGACGATATCTCGAATAAGATGGATCTTTCTGAGTACGTGCTTGGATTTCTGGTGTGACCTGGGTTCCTTGGATTGTGCGATCGCTCTAGTGTTGTCACAATACAACTGTAATGGATCCACAATACTAGGACCACACCAAGCTCAGTAATGAACATCCTAATCCAAACAGCCTCCTTTGGTGCACCCGATGCAACAATGTACCCTGCCTCATTTGTAGAATCATCAACCGTCTCTTTCTTCGAACTTTTCCAGCTCACAGTTCCTCCATTCAGGCAAAACACAAATCTCGACTGTGATATGAAATCATCTATATCGGTTTGGAAGCTTGCATCAGTGTAACCCCTTACACGTAGCTCTCCCTCCCCTCCATAGATCAAGAATTCATCCTTAGTTCTTCTCAAGAACTTAAGGATATTCTTGACCGCTATGCAGTGACTCTCACCCGGATTGGACTGATACTAGCTTTTCATACTCAACGCGTATGACATGTCTGGTCTAGTACATAACATGGCGTACATGATAAATCCTATGGCCAAAGCATAAGGAATCCTACTCATGAAGTTCTTCTCAATATCATTGGAAGGACAATCATTCTTTTTAAGGGAGATCCCATGCGACATGGGAAAGAATCCTCTCTTGGAGTCTTGCATGTTGAACCATTTCAACTATTTCTCTATATATGTACTTTGACTTAGGCCTAGCAGTTTCCTAGATCTATTCCCATAGATCTTGATACCAAGTATATAAGGTGCATCCCCTAAGTCTTTCATTGAGAAACACTTTCCTAGCCAATCTTTAACAGATTGCAAGGTAGGAATATCGTTTCCAATGAGTAGTATGTCATCCACATACAAGACCAGAAACACAACATAGCTCCCACTAAACTTCTTATAATCATAAGGTTCATCTTCGTTCTTGATGAAGCCAAACACTTTGACCGAGTTAACAAAACGTAGATTCCAACTCCTAGAAGCTTGCTTCAACCCATAAATGGATAGCTGCAACTTACACACTTTGAGGGCATGCTTTGGATCCTCACTGGCTGTAACACGTACACATCCTCATGGAGGTTTCCATACAGAAACACTGTTTTGACATCCATCTGCCAAATCTCATAATCGTGATAAGCTGCAATAGCAAGTAAGATTCGAATGGATTTGGTCATTGCAACAGGGGAAAAGGTTTCATCATAGTTAATACCACGATGTCTGAATCCCTTTGCCACCAATCGACCCTTATAGGCAGTCACATTGCCATCAGTGTCGGTCTTCTTCTTGAAGACCCACTTGCACCCTATGGGCCAAGCCCCTTGGGGGTGGTTCCACCAAATTACATACTTTGTTGGTATACACGAATTCCATTTCGGATCTCATGGCCTCAAGCCACTTTTGAAAGTCTGGCCCTTTCATGGCCTGTCCATATACTAGGCTCATCATCTATGAGTAGTGTGTCTCCAGGACCTGTCACAGGAAGTCCGTATCTCTCTGGCTCTTGACGCACCTTACTCGACCTACAAAGTTCTTGTTTTACCTGAACAGGTTCCACCACAACATATTGCGGTTCCTATTCATGTTCCATATTATGATCAGTGGTTTGTGGTTCTTGAATTTCATCAAGTTCTAATGTCCTCCCACTTGTTCCTTTGGAATAAAATTCTCTTTCTAGGAACACGCCGGTCCGAGCAACAAAAACTTTGTTCTCGTTAGGATTGTAGAAGCAATACCCCTTCGTTTCCTTGGGATATCCCACAAACTTACACGAATCTGACTTGGGCCCGAGATTTTCTGCTTTTAAACGCTTCACAAACACATCGCATCCCCAAATCCTCATAAAAGACAGTGTGGGACGCCTCCCACTCCACATCTCATATGGATTCTTAATGACTTCTTAAGATGGAACACGGTTAAGGGTGAAAGTTGCAGATAATAGAGCATGCCCCCAAAAGGATAATGGAAGATCAGTTCGACACATCATAGATTGAACTATGTCCAACAAATTTTGATTCCTCCTCTAGGACACGCAATTCCACTGTGGTATTCGAGGTGAGTGAGTTGGGACAAGATCCCAGACTCTCTAAGATAGTCTTCCAACTCTTGGCTAAAGTACTCTCCCTCACGATCCGATCGTAGAGCCTTAATACTCTTGTCAAGTTGCTTCTCTACTTCATTCTTGAATTCCTTGAACTTTTCAAAGGATTCAGATTTGGCCTTCATGAGGTATACAAATCCATATCTACTGAAATCGTCAGTAAATGTAATGAAATAAAGATAACCACCTCTGGAAGGCGTGTAAAATGGCCCACATACTCAGTATGCACTAGTGCCAATTGCTCACTAGTCGTCTCTCCTTTCTTATTGAAAGGGTAATTTTTCATTTTTCCTAATAAACAAGATTGACATGTCTCATATGATTCATAATCAAATGAGTCTAGGAATCCATCCTTATGGAGTCTAGAAATGCATTTCTCGTTTATATGGTCTGAACAACAATGCCATAAGTAAGTAGGATTTAAATCATTTGTTTTAATCCTCTTGGTATTTATGTTATAGACATGATTAATTAGATCAAGGATATACAATCCATTAGACAATTGTGCACTACAATAATGCATACTATCAAAATAAGTGAAGCAACACTTGCCCTTCATTGAAATAGTAAAACCTTTCTTGTCCAAACAGGAAATAGAAATAATGTTTTTGCTCATAGCAGACACAAAATAGCAATTGTCTAATTTTAAAACTAATCCTAAAGGCAAAGATAGCTCGTACACGCCCATGGTCAATGCAGAAATCTTTTCTCCATTCCCAACGCTCATGTCTATCTCTCCTTTAGCTAATCTTCTACTTCTCTTTAGATCGTGCACATTTCAAAAAATGTGATATCCACATCCAGTATCCATTACCCAAGATGTATAGATAGTTAAATTGACATCTATAAAAAAAAATACATGGTGGTGGTTGAATCACTATTCCAAGCCTTTTATCCTCTAGATACATCGGTCAGTTCCTCTTCCAGTGTCCAAGCTAACTGCAGTAGTGACATTCACCCTTAGTCACGCCCTTGGCAACGCCACCAGCAGGTTTAAGGAAAACTTCTTATGTTTTGAAACTCGCTCGCTCTTTCCTTTGTTCACCATCATTATGGCCTTGACCTTTCCCTTGTTGATGCTTTGTTCAGCTGTGCTCAACATATTGAGTAAATATGGCACAGGCTTGTCTATCTCATTCCTGTTATAGGTCATGATGAACTGTCCATAACTATCAGGAAACGATTGAAAGATGTGATAATTGGCCAAATCTTGACCCAACGGAAACCCCAGGCATGCGAGATTCTCCAAGTACCCGATCATACGTTGTACGTGAGGCCCCATTGGGTTTCCCTCTGACAGATGACATTTGAACAATGCCTTGGAAACTTCATACCGCTCATGTCTTGCCTGCTCTTGGAAGAGATGCTTGAAGTCTATGATCATATCAAACACAACCGTGTTCTCATGTTTCTTTTGAAGCTCAAAGCTCATGGTGCAAAGCTTAAGGTAGGCCACATCATTATCATCGTCAACAATTTTCTGATATGCCTTGAAGGCTGCATGTGTATTATTTTTTGGACCCTGAGGAACTTGCTCCTCTAGAATGTACAGTTTCTTCTCTTCCTTGAGAACGATTCTCAAGTTTCTGTACCAGTCCAGAAAGTTTGTTCCTGAATGCTCGTCCTTCTCAAGGACTGGTCGTAGGGATTGTGATGAATTCGATGAATTGTTTTCCATTGGAATTCTACAAAATGAGAAATATACAAGTTTTAGTATTTTATGAACAAATAACTACATTTAATAATGGCTATATTATTAAACATAGCTCCGGCAATTTTTCTCGTATTAATAACCCTCCATATTAATGCGTAAAATATCAATATATTTTCTAGTGGGCCAAGATCCATATTTCACTCCCTTTTGAGTTAGCTTTGACAAGTTACCCAAAAATTAGTTATTTAGGTCGGAACAATTCCAATTGCATTCCATGCAACTTTTGGTTCAATTTGGCATATAACTCCTTATTTATCAATTCCATAGATAATCTGAATTGTTTGCCTCTAGGCTTTCAATTCTATTGAAGTAGCCTAGTTGCGTCCAACCTCTTACTTCAACAATCGCACATTACTAGCTTGTGCCATCGCGTCACATCATGATGAATCAAGTCGCCTTGCTTTGGCAAGTCCGAACTTGATAAATCATGATTATGACGAGTGTTAAGTATTGAGAAGGCAAAAAAGAAATATTGAAATTCGAGGGAGTTTCCATTTAAATTTAATTTTTTTGTTAATCCATATCAACTGATCTACATATTTGGGTTGGGCAATATAAAAGATCCGGGTTGTATTTTTTTTACCAATTTGCCTTCATCAACTATACACAACCAATAAATAAGAAGACAATAAATAAATATCCACAAACAGTAAATAAACTAATGTGGATATGGCCTCCCAAACTAAGATCTTCCCAAGCCAATTAAAATATCCATAAGTCCTAAAAAATAGCAAGCTCATCTCCATGTGACTCCATCTTTTAATCCATGCACCTCAGCTTGTGGAATGCCGCCATCTTGTGGTTATTTAATTCTTTACGCTTCTTCTCCATGTCTTGTCTATCATCTACTCTATCTAATACTTTCCAGCATCTATACTAAATAGAGATACCTTACAAATTGAGGAGAAGACGACATGCATACTGTAAAACCTAATTAATTAATTAATTAATTTTTACAATAAAATGAAACCAAAAAAATAAACATTCACAACATCCACATCTAAGGTCATATCCAATCACCATGCAAAAGCACATGATACATTTAAAATTCAATTTTAACGCGCTTGTTCAATTTTAGTTAATTTTGAATTTACTGGGGTTAAAACGGTCCAAGAGGCCCACCAAACCCCTTGGGCCAATCGGCCCTAGCCCACGCAGACAAGCCGCGAGCTTGGCTTGCCCGACCCTTGGCCGCGGCTTGCTTGCCGGGCAAGGAAGGGGGCGGACGGGCTAGGGTTTCGGCCCTAGCTTGTTTCTTTCCTCTTCCTTCCTTGTTTGCTTGTTTCCAAATTGAGAAAACCCCCTTTCCCAATTTTGTTCCCAAACACTAGTTTTCAAGATCCAAAATGTCACATCATATGTGATCTAAATTCACTAATCTTTACATCATATGTAAAATTAGCTCATTCATTTCTGATTCCAATTCAGTTTGCATCATTATGCCAATTTTAGTTTTACGAGATGCATCATAATAACGGTGTAAAACTTGACAGTAAAGTAACACATAAACCACGTTATGAACTACGACATGTGGCTCTGATACCACTATCAGTTTTTAATATGGATCACACAGCGGAATAAATAATAATTAACTCCGTTCAAAACCCTCCAAGGATCACAGGACTAGACATCATAACGATGGTGATGGATGAAATTCATGAGTACCTTAGTTGGCTGAATTGATGACTTTACGTGAAATAGTGTTCAGGCCTCTTTGGAAGTCCACTCCTAGAATAGCACCGGATCCTTCCATGCCTTGTGCTATCTTACGTCAAGAAGGAGGAAGAAGAAGATCATGCAAAACGATACCAAAGAGGCCGCGCCTCTTTGTGGCCGACGGGGTAGGGGGCGAACGGCACGAGGGATTCGGCCCTAGTCTTGTTCTCTATCCTTGCTTTGTTCTCTCTCAATTGTGATAACTATTATGACAGACTTATGAGAAAATAAGTTAGGAGTGCCCTTATATAGTCAATAACTGTTTATTAACTACATATAACCTTAAAAATTAATCATGTCCATACAGTGATTATTCCACCTTGCAAATTAGTCCTCCTAAGTTTGCATATGGTTTCGTATTGATCCATCTATTTAATTAGTCCAACTAATTAATTCCCAAGTCCGGTTTAATTCATAGTGGGGGGGGGGGGGGGTGACCCCATAGGTTTCTACTTAGTTGGTAGTAATAATTACTAATATAGAGCAGTCTCTAGCAAGCTATCTATACCACCCAACTAATAGAAATAGTCAGTAATCCGACAAACCTTGTGACCAATGTTACCGCACTGTATTATCCCTTTGTCTCCATATCCAGATTGGATACGAGACATACAAGTCACACTCGTATATCCAATTCATAGTTTCTCGATCCTGGGAATAATCTTATCCATGCAGATAACATCAATATCCCATATTGGTTTATATGAGTCTGGCCAGACATTCTATAAGCACTACACCTAAAGTGGCCGCGGATATTTTCTCCCGTTATGTGGGAGGGACAAATCCTCTTTACATAACTACCACCTCTAA
Source organism: Linanthus parryae (assembly GCA_023055425.1). Taxonomy (NCBI): domain Eukaryota; kingdom Viridiplantae; phylum Streptophyta; class Magnoliopsida; order Ericales; family Polemoniaceae; genus Linanthus; species Linanthus parryae. Next base: position 66,404,383 of record JALGPY010000007.1, on the reverse strand, counting down.
GATTGCTTCCTATCATGCCTAATAACTTTTTTTTTATAGTTTCCCGGTTAAGGCGCAACTTTTGATAATAACAAAGCATGGAAATTCACAACTAGAGTATCTAGTGACTTCAAGCCTAAGGGCCACAATACCATTGTCACAACGAGAATCACTTGTGACTTTACATAAGTTGTATGTAGCCTTCTCGTGGTTGGTCATTCCAGTATTCCATTACCCCTAATGCATACCCATGTGCTTGACTTGATATCTCCATATCAATCTACCCACATACTAGTCTATAGTTGATCGTCCAGTTAATTAATATAATAGACTTGGGCTATTTAAGATATACAACACATTTGTAATCTACGGATTTCATTATAGTAAATATCTCCATAAATAATAAAATGATTATTCTAGCCAAATTAATGTTCATACTAAAATACGATTGCCTTTAGGGAATCTATTCCAACGTATACATCAGGAGCTAGAGAGGCATGTACTTCTCATGACTGAGCCGATGACGAATTGCTCATGTTTGATGAGCCTTCAACCTATGGAGAAGCCATGAAGGGGCCAGACTCTCAGAAGTGGCTTGAATCCATGAGATCCAAAATGGAATCCATGTATACCAACAAAGTATGGACTTTGGTGTAACCACCCGAAAGGGCTCAGACCATAGGATGCAAGTGGGTTTTCAAGAAGAAAACCGACATGGATGGCAATGTGATTGCCTATAAGGGCCGATTGGTGGTAAAATGATTCAGACATATTCACGGTATTGACTATGACAATACCTTTTCCCCGGTCACGATGACCAAATCCATTTGTATCTTGCTTGCTATTGCAGCTTAACGACTATGAGATTTGGCAGATGGATGTCAAAACCGTGTTCCTGTATGGAAACCTCCTTGAAGATGTGTACACGACACAACCAGAGGGTTTTGAGGATCTAGAGCCTACCAACAAAGTGTGTAAGTTACAACGATCCATTTATGGATTGAAGAAAGCTTCTAGGAGTTGGAATCTACGTTTTGATGATGCAGTCAAAGAGTTTGTCTTTATCAAGAACGAAGATGAACCTTGTGTCTAGAAGAAGGTTAGTGGGAGCTCTGTTGTATTTCTAGTCTTGTATGTGGATGACATACTACTCATTGGAAACGATGTCCCTACCTTGCAATATGTTAATGATTGGCTACAGAAGTGTTTCTCAATGAAGGACTTAGGGGATGCAGCTTATATACTTGGTATCAAGATCTATAGAGATAGATCTAGGAAGATGCTCGACCTAAGTCAGAGTACGTACATAGACCAGGTGTTGAAATGGTTCAACATGCAAGAACCGAAGAAAGGATTCTTTCCCATGTCGCATGCAGTCACCCTTAGGAAGGCTGAATTTCCTTCCAATCAGATTGAGAAGGTTCGCATGAGTAAGATCCCATATGCGTCGACTATTGGATCTATCATGTATGCCATGTGATGTACTAGACCAGATGTGTCATACGTTTTGAGTATGGAACTAGAAACTAGTCCAATCCGGGTGCGAGTCACTGAATTGCTATCAAGAATATCCTTAAGTACTTGAGAAGAACTAAGGATGCATTCTTGATATCTGGAGGGGAGGAAAAACTCAGTGTAATAGATTACACTTACGCGAGCTTCCATACTGACAAGAATGATTAGAGATCGCAATTGGGTTATGTGTTCTGCCTGAATGGATGAACTGTGTGCTGGAGAGTTCCAAGCAAGAGACAGTTGCTGATTCTACAACTGAACCTGAGTACATTGTTGGATCGGGTGCAGCAAAGGAAGCTGTTTGGATTAAGAATTTTATCACTGAACTAGGTGTGGTTCCTAGCATGGTGGATCTGATAGCGCCTTTTAGGAGCTATATTACTTTAGCATTTACCACCTGATTTAGAGATTTTAAGGAGAGTTCTGAGCCTAATTTTGATGAAAGAATGCATGTTTATCACTTTTTGCTTCATATATTTAATTCCAATCCGGGCACCTTTTATATGCTTGATTTATGCTTTACTTGATGGATCTAATCGCTTGGTATAATGTTTGTTGTATTTGACAGGAAACATGGCTTAAGGAGCGTATTGGATCAGGAACGTGAGTTTCGGAAGCTCGGAAGAACAAGGAAGAGTCTCGGGAACCAAGAGTTGAAGATTCAAGAACAATTATGCAAAGTATTTTGCACGAAATGGAAGCATTTCGTGCAAAATCATTTCGTACGAAATGTAGGGTATTTCGCACGAAATGCCCTAAAGCTGGCGCGGAATTTTCGGGCTATTTTTCAAATATCAAGACTTGGTCTTAATTACTTCGACCTAGGCAACAAAGGACGGAGATTAGATCCAAGAACAAATTGGAGAGCTAAGGAGAAGACTTGGAAAGCATCTAGGAGCAAAGAGACGAGCTTGGATCAACGCCATAACACTGTTTTTAGCGTTTGATCTATTTTTCTTCCTTCTCTTACTTGTATATAATATTACATGATGCTTATTTCAGTTATGAGTAGCTAAACTCATACCTCGGCATCTATGGAGTGCACAGGGTTTATGTTTTGATTGGTTTTCCGAATTAATATGATCTTTCATGCTTAGGATTTCCATTTGAATGAAGAACTTTTTAGTGAATCATGTTGAGCACTGCCTTTGACATGTTAGAGCTAAGATGTAAGATTAATTTTCATTAGTTTTAGTTCACTTGATTAATCTTGCTTAATGTTAATTATTGTTAGTTAATCAGTTGTATGCTACGCTTAATTCTTAGCAAGGTAGGAGTCATGACCCGAGCTTGTTACGTAACTCGTGAGTATGTGAAAGCAACTCTATCCTATTTGGGATGAGTGTACAATTGCATTCCCGAATCAACAAGCCGTTGGGAGAGTTAAGTAGGAGTGGCTAGAAGAGGGTAAATTTGGTAGGACATAGTGGTAGTCTCGTGCAAGTGGTGGACTGAAAGGTCACCGTTTCTGTGCACTGTTGTTAGCCTGCTAGAACGTATCGGTAGCCAGAGTGGCCAGAAAGGGACAGAGTGATACCGGTGTGTAGAACGATAAGACCGATAGGATATTTTCAATGCTATTACCCTTCTTAGCTAAGTAATATAATTATCGTGTTAGAACAATGAATCCGGAAACGTCAATGAACCTAGGTGATCTATAGATTGCCTAGCTTTCTCCATCTTGCTACATTAAAGTATCTCTTTTTCATTTTTAGTCCTACTTGCTAGTCACTTGATTGAGGGTGACAACACTCAAATCAACAAACCTTTCTTACCGGTTACGTAGCAAGTTAAGTTTAATTTTTTTAATATTATAATAGTAAACACATTCCCCTGGGTTCAATAACTCGGAGTAAAAAAATACTCCACTTTAATATTTAACCGTTTCCCTACGCAATACACGTAATATAGGCGCGTCAGGTTCCCATTGTGTTGTATTGTGACAACACTAGGGCGATCGCACAAGCAAAGGGACGTCACACTAGAAATCAAAACATTGTTTCATGATCTGAGGGGGAGATACATGTCTTCAAAGATGGCCTTATATGCAGGTGGAGTACTGCAACCTCAAGCACATCATGAACTCCCAACTTTAAGCATTGTAAGCTCAGCCTATTTCAAATGCTTGAAACAGCTTGTCGGTTTCAAGGCCTTGAAACGAGTTTCAATGGTTTGAAACTAACACTGCAGTTTCTGGCATGAACTTAGGGGGGCTTTTGATTTTATTATAACTCCTGATCTCTTATGTATTATTATTTGTTACTTGATGATGAAATAAAAATCATTATTACACTCTAAATTGTGAATTCTACTTGTTTGACTCAGTTTGTGCAATGATATTTAGTTTCCTATTTTGCAGGATTATTTCCTACTCTATTTGAATGCAGGATGGAAATCAATCTGTCAAAGTTATTATGTACATTGATCTGTTGTACCTAAAGCTTCCCAACATTCTAACAAACAATATCAAGTCAGTATCTTGAAGATACTGAACATCTAGTCGTTGGGAGAGCTGTTAGAAGAGTCAAAGACTTGCAGCTGAATTGTAGGACATTTTGTTGATGAAGATCATGCATATCGTCAATTCAAACAAGCTGCATAAAAGGACTTTTTAATGAAGAATTTCAAAGAAAACACACAGAACAATACGCAGAGACATTCTAACATCACAGAGGATTGACAAGAAACCAACAAGCAGATCAACATCACTCAATCCAATCATCTGACGAACACTGCATTCTCATTGAAGACTTAATTCTCATTGTTCTTCTCTTCTGATCTTCAATTGTATAACATTCATATATTACTTCTAGTTTTTATTCTTGTGATTTTTTCAAGGTGAAAAATAGAGAATTCTTAGTTAATTAGTTATCTAGAGCAGGTACTAGATAGGTTAGTGAGAACCACAAGCTGTAAAAGAGTAAGGCATCTCTATGTGCTTAAGATCTAGGGCTTAGCTTTTGATTATTAAGAATTGAGTTGAAAATCCTGCAGGGATCAAGTCCCAGAGGTAGAGACGTAGGTCCAAGAGGAATGAACTCTATAAATCACTTTGTCTCTTGCATTTACTTTGCTGCATTTTACTTAGCTTACAAATTTCTCAAAGCAGGTTTTCAGTTCAAGGGTTTGAACCTAATTTCAAGGCCTTGAAAACTATCATCTTTCTCTTTACTATCTGTTTTGATTCCAAGTACTTGAAACTCATTTCAAGGCCTTGAAATACTAGCTGCAGTTCACAAACTTCTTTCAAACTACTCTTTTAGAAAAAGTAGCAAAAGTTGCGATACTATATTCAAATTCCCCCCTTCTAGAGTATTGATCCTGTAGTTATTCGTACTACTGTTCTTTAATTGGTATCAGAGCTTGTATCATTGCATAGATCTAACAATCTTGTGATTATGAGTACTTTAGGAGATGGTGATTTCTCATAGGGAAGAGCTGCTAATAGACTTCCCTTGTTCTGTGGTGACAATTTTGTACATTGAGAAGCCCTCATGAAAATGTTTATCATTGATCAAGATATGGAACTGTGGACTATCATTCAGAAGGGTCCTCATGTATTCTACAATGGGAAAGATGGGATCAGAACTCCCAAAACTGAGGATTCATTTTCTTCTTCTGAATTAGAACAATTTTCTAATAATTATAGAGCTACGAATCTCTTATATTGTTCTTTGAGTGCAGATGAATATGAAGGAATTAGCCAAATCAAGCAAACCAAGATCAAGCTTGTGGTGACCTTTGAAGGAACTAGCCAAGTCAAGCAAACCAAGATCGACATAGTCCTTAGGAAATACGAGCTGTTCAAAGTTGAATGGAGATGAATCAATCAGAGACATGTTCAAAAGATTCACTGATATTGTCAACAACCTTGATTCATTGGAAAAACGCATTTCCAATGAAGAAAAGGTTTGCAAAATTACGGGAAGTCTAACTAAAGAAAAATGGGAACAAAAAACTACTGCCATTGAAAAATCTCAAGATCTATCATCTCTTGAACTTGATAACTTGCAAGGAAAGTTGCTTACACATGAGATCTCTATGAATGAAGCTGATGAATATTTACCCGACAGTGTCAAGAACTTAGCCCTCAAGGCCAAGGAGAGTGAATCATCTTAAAGCCTTGAACCACATGAAGATGATGAAGATCCTTTTGATCTCATTTCCAAAGCCTTGACCAGGATACTAAAGATGAAAAAGAACTTTGGAAACAAAGACTTAAGAAAGGACAAACACAGATCCTCCAGTAGCAGAGTTTACAAGGGTAAAGCTATCTCTCATGGTAATAAAGCTAATGTAATGAACTTCTTTGAGTGTGGTGATGCAGGACACCTAATCACAGACTGTCCACACAATAAAGGGAAACATTTTCAGAAGAAAGACCATGACAGAAGAAAGAAAGCTATTGTAGCTTTCTGGAGTGATTCTGATTCCACCAATGATTTTGAATCTGAAGAAGAACAAGCCAACCTTTGCTTTATGTCCTAGCATGATGAAAGCTCTAAAAAGAACATGGAGTTAATGGTAAACTGTTTGATTTCTAGACCAACTGATGTCCTCTCTGACTATCTTAGAACAATGCTTCTAATGAGGAGGACTATCTGAAAGAGATTAGAACTTTGAAAGAAAAGGTTCATGAGAAAGCAAAAGAGAACTTGGATCTTGTTTGTCAAAATAAAAGCCTTGGAATTTCTCAGATGAAGTCTGACAGAGATTTCAAAGCCTTGGAAACCAGTTTCAAGGCCCTGAAAACTCAAGTCATGGAAGTAGTCACTGAGAACTCTCTTTTCAGTGACAAAATTGTTTCTCTAAGACATCATTGTGATGAAGTGGAGGAACAAAATACTAATCTAAGTGAGAAACTTCAAGATGCTAAGAATTCTATGACAAAGTTTGCTGGCTCAGAACACAATCTAAATTTTATTCTTGGAGGAAGCTTACAGTCTGTTCAAAAAACCGGCATTGGCTACAATCCTAACATTCCTAGAAAAAGTAACACCGGATTTGTGAAGGCTAGTAACAAAACTTATCTTAAGTGCCATTACTGCAACAGAATTGGTCATGTTAAAATGACTTGTTCTTTTAGAAAAAGAGACCCTCAAATAATGAGGAACACTTTTCCTTTTCAACTTAAAGGACAAGTTAGTCAGATTTAGGTTCCAAAAGGGGTTAGACCACCTAATATGGTTGACCTTGAATATGAATCTAATTTCACACTTGGTCTACTAGCTGGGTAAGGCAGTGATGGTGTTTGCAGGATACCACCAAGCGTAAAGATCAAAGATGGTTTATGGACAGTGGATGCTCCAAACACATGAGTGGAAAGAGATCTTTATTCTCAGAACTGAAAGAGCAATCTGAAGGCTCAATCACACTTGGTGATAAAGGGAATTTCAACATTTTAGGTATTGGTAAAGTTGGTACAAATTCTGAAATCTCTATTTCTGATGTCTACTTAGTTGATGGTTTGAAATTCATTATGCTTAGTGTATCTCAACTTTGTGATAATGGTAACAAGAATATCTTTGGCAAAGAGAATTGTGTGGTGCAAAATTAGAAATCTAGAGTTTGCATGCACACTACCTCAAGGTCAAACAATGTCTATACTTTACACACTAACAGAGTTGCAGCCTTGCATGGGAAAGCTTGAAGTGTCTCAGGACCTTGAAAGAAGATTCAAAGATTTGGCACAAAAAGCTTGGACACATTAGCTTGCATACCTTGAACAAGTTAATCTCTAAAGACCTGGTAAGAGGATTTCCCTCTATCAAATTCAGAGATGATGAAGTATGCGAAGCCTGTGCTCAAGGTAAGCAGACAAGAAGCTCATTCAAGCCAAAGAAATTTGTAAGTACTACTAGACCAATTGAACTAATTCACATGTATCTTTGTGGTTCTATGAGGACTCCAACTCTAAAGGATAAGAAGCATATGTTAGTTATTTGTTGATGACAATTCTAGATTTACTTGGGTTATGTTAGAGATAAATCTGAAGCTCTAACTAAATTTTCAAAGCTTTGTAAGGAGTTTCAAACTTTGAAAAACCTACAAATTGCTTCAATCAGAAGTGATCATGGTAGAGAATTTGATAAAATTGAGTTTGATTTATTTTGTTCTAAGAATGGTTTCTCTCACAACTTTTGGGCTTTAAGAACTCCTCACGGAATGGTGTTTTTAAAAGAAATTACAGGAATCTTGAAGATATTTCAAGGATAATGCTTCTAGAGAACAAGTTACCAAAGTCATTATGGATTGAAGATGTGAACACAGCCAACTACATACTTACCATGTGCTTGATTAGGCCAATTTTGAAGAAGATCCCCTATGAACTCTTCAAAGGAAGAAAGCCAAGTATTTCATATTTCAAACCTTTTGGCTGCACTTGTTCGGTTCACAACAATGGTAAGGAAAATCTTGGTAATTTTGATGCAAGAAGTGATGAAGGTATGTTTCTTGGTTACTCTCTGACTAGCAAAGCTTACAGAGTTTACAATAAAAGAACAAATCTTGTTGAATAAAGTATTCATGTCATTTTTTATGAAAGCTATGATGGTTCTTTAAGTGAAATTTTTGCAGACTTGAAATTGAACAAGCATGAGTCAGAAGATGAAGCAGAGACTTCACATGGTTTCATGGAAAGCTTGCAGGAAAACATGAAAAATCGTCAAGGCCTTGAAAATGGTTCTCAAAGCCTTGAAAATGAGCAACAGAAGAATCAAAGTGATCAAGTCACTTCCTCAAGATCTCAAAGGATTGAGAATTTATCTGGAGGACCTGAGCCATGGACTCCGAGAAAGAGATTCAAGTATCTGTCATCTCATCCAGTTGATAACATTATTTATGATCCATCCACTAGTACATAGACAAGATCACAATTGAAAGATTTGTGTGCTTTTAATGCTTTTGTTTCTCTAAAAGAACCTAAAATGTGAAAGAAGCACTAAAAGAAGCAGACTGGATCATTTCAATGCAAAGTGAAATCAATGAATTAGAGAGAAATAAGGTGTGGAATCTTGTTTCTCCACTAAAAGATCAGTCTGTTATTGGCACAAGGTGGGTGTTCAGAAACAAGTTAGATGAAAATGAGAATGTAATCAGAAATAAAGCCAGACTAGTAGCTCAAGGCTACAATTAGGAATAAGGTATTGGTTATAAAGAGACTTTTGCTCCTGTTGCAAGGTTTAAAGCAATTAGAATGTACTTGCATTTGCATTTTACCTGAACATTAAACTTTTTCAAATGGATGTGAAGTGTGCATTTCTAAATGGTTACTTGCAAGAAGAAGTTTATGTGGCTCACTCTCCTGGATTCGAAAATGATGATTTTCCAAATCATGTTTATAAACTTGACAAAGCTCTCTATGGCTTAAAACAAGCTCCAAGGGCTTGGTATGAAAGACTGTCAAAATTTCTACTTGAAAATGGTTTCAAAATAGGATTAGTTGACAAAACCCTTTTCATCAAGACTCATGAAAAAAAACATTTTAGTATTTCAAATCTATGTTGATGATAATTTGTTTGTACCAACTAATGATTCTCTTTGCAAGGATTCTCAAGTCTTATGAGCTGAGATGAGCGTAATGGGAGAATTGAACGTCTTCCTTGGATTGCATGTAGAACAGATGGAGAAAGGAATCTTTCTGCATCAATACAAGTATACTAAGGACATGATCAACAAGTACAATATGTCTCAGTCCAAAATTACAAAGAATCCTATGATTTCGACACTATCCTTAGATCGTGATCAAGCTGGTAAGAGTGTAAATTAGAAAGAGTACAGAGGTACGATTGGATATTTGCTATATCTCACTTGTAGTAGACTAGAAATTATGTTTAGTTTCTGTATGTGTGCAAGATTTCAATCTGATCCCAAAGATTCACATTTAACTGTTTTCAAAAAAATATGCAGATATCTCAATGGTACTAAAGACTTAAGACTTTGGTATCCAAAACAGTCTAACTTCTCTCTTTGTGGATATTTAGATGCTGAATTTGCAGGATATAAAGTAGACAGAATAAGCACTTCAGGGTGTTGCCAATTCCTTGGTTCATGCTTGATTAGATGGCATTCAAAGAAAGAGAACTCTATGGCACTATCACCATCTGAAGCTGAATACATTGCAGCAGGAGCCTGCTGCTCACAAGTTTTGTGGATTTCTCAGCAAATGAGGGATCTTGGATTTAATTTCAAAGAAATACCTATCAAATGTGAAAACCAGTGCTATTTCAATCACAAAGAATCTAGTTCAGCATTCCAGAACCAAGCATATAGATGTTAGAAATCATTTCATCAGAGATCATACTGATAAAGGTGATATTATTCTTGAATTTGTTTCTACTAACATGCAACTGGAAGTAATCTTCACTAAACCATTGCCATAAGAAAGATTTACAGCGTTTAGATTAGAGTTGGGTATGCTTAATAAGGAAGCATTGGTTTAGGGGGAGTATCATGTAAGATTAAGGTAAAACTTTATGTGTTTGAAAGTTTTGAACTAATTTCCAAAGCCTTGAAAATAATTCAAAGCCTTGATATTATTTGTTTTAGAAATATAGCTTTCCAAGGCCTTGAAACTCTTTCCAAAGCCTTGAAAATAAGTCTTTATGCGTTATAGTTAAAAATTGGATCATTGAATATTGAATGCTATCTTCGTAGATAATTTCTCAATATTTTATTTACTTTTTTTAACCTATTTTCTTTTAGATCAATATTACTTCCTTTCCTTTCCCACATCACACACACACACACACTGATTTGAATTCAAACTGTAAAGATCTTAAAAAGATTTGGAAATATTTATGTTTCCTTATCCGACTCAAACTCTCCAATATTTATCTTCTTATATCTCTCACTTCTCTCCGTGTCACTCATGCCTATCTATTTTCTAATCCGAAACCCTAATGAGCACGAGAATAGAATCCCAAGGAATCAAGATAGATGGAGGTTCAAAGGTGGCTACATAAAAGAAGAGGAAGACAGAAGAATATGTGATTCAAACCATCAATGGTGATTCTAGCTCCAGAACTCCAACTGAAGAAATCTGTCGAAGCTTTTTGCCCCGATAGCCTCGTACAGCTCGTGTAGGACAAAGCTAGCACAGCACTGTCTTAAATCACTTGACAAGGCTCCTTCTCCTCCTCGAAAGAAGAAGAGCAAGAAAGATTTGACACCAACTTCTAGCAAGAAAAAGAAGGAAGATTAGTCTGCTTCTAAAAAATAGCCAGAGGAACAAGTGGCTAGTCCAAAGAAATTGAAGAAGAAGAAGAAGAAGCCTATGTTGGAATAGATGCCCTAGAGGCAATCTAGTTTAGTATGAATTATTTGTGGCTAGAAATTCATTTATTATTTATTGGATATTTAATATAATGAAGTCCTTAGATTTACAATTGTGTTGTTTATCTTAAATATCCCTAGTCAAGTATAATGATTAATGGGACAATCATCTATAGACTAGTATGGGGTTGGATTGATATGGAGATATCACGATCCAACACATAGGTGTGCATTAGGGAATGTTGCACTGGATTGACCCATCTCCGAGAAGGATACATACACGTTATGTTGAGTCACAAGCGCTTCTCGCGGTGCAATGGTATTGTCATCCTTAGACTTGAAGTCACTAGATATTCTAGTTGTGGATTATTGTGATCTTAGTAGCGTTAAACGCTACACCGTAACTGGGTAGTTATAAAGGCGTGTACTGGATACAATAAGAAGAAAGCTTAGAGATCGTAGTGGACGTAGATAGGATTTGTCCCTCCCACATAACGGGAGCAAATATCCTAGGCCACTCGAGGGATAGTGCTTATAGAATTTCTGGCCAGACTCAAATAAATCAATATGGGATATTGATGTTATTTGCATGAATAAGGCTATTCCCATGGATCGAGAAACTATGGATTGAATATACGAGTGTGACTTGTATGTCTCGTGTCCAATCAGGATATAGAGACAAAGGGATGAGACAATTACTTGTACAAAGGTTGTCAAGATGACTATTCTATTAGTTGGCTAGAATGGATGTTTTGCTAGAGACCGCTCCATATTAGCAAATAGTTGCTACCAACTAGATAGAACCTATGGGGTCACACGCTACATAGAGTTGAACTAGATTTGGGAATTAATTAATTGGATTAATTAATTAGAAGGATTACTTTGCAAACCCTTGCAAACTTAGTAGGGACTAATTTGCAAGGAAGGGACTAAATTGAATTCTAGTAGGACTAGAATATGTCCTTTAGGTAATTAACAAGGAGTTTTTGGACTATATAAAGGACCTTCCTTCCTTCCTTCCCACATAACTTATGCTCATTAGTGAAAATAACAAAGAGTGGGAGAGAACAAAAGGAGAGAGAGCAAGCAACAAGGAGGCCCGACCGCCCCCTTGCCGCCGCCCCGTCCCCGTCGGCCAAAGGAGGCCGAGAACCTCCTTTTGGGTCTCGTTTTGCGTGATTCCTTCTTCCTCTTCCTCTTCCGGGCTAGCACCAAGGACTTGGGAGATCTAGGATCAACTCTAGGCGTGGATCAACTATAGAGAACGTGACACAATTCACGTTTGAAGTCATCAAGGAGAACCCAAAGGTGTGTTTATGATTTCTAACCCTTACCATCGTTATGTCTCTTGACTTGTGATCCTTGAAGGGTTTTGCATGGTTTTATGTTTGTTTATGCTTCCGTTGCGCATCCATGAATCAAAACCCTACAGTGGTATCAGAGCCACAGGTCGTAGAGCATAAACGTGGTTTATGTGTTACGTTTTAGTTGTTTTACACCTTAATTTGATTGTTTATCGCGTAAAATAAGACAAATCAAGCATGGGATGCAATTTGTCAACAATTAATCATAACAAGATCCAATTTTTGCATTGGATGCATGAATTGGTGAGTTTGAGAAATTTTAGGATCTTAGATCTAGGGTTTGGGCATCCTTGGGGAAGAAGGAGTTCTCCCAAAACAAGGAAACAACCAAACTTGGGCACCAAGCAAGGGAGTTGTTTTGGAAACAACTCCCTCAAGGAGGTTCGGCCCCCCTAGGGACCGCCCCCCTTGCTTGCCGCCCAAGCTTGGCCGCCCTAGGGGTCGGGCGGCCCTAACCCGCGGGCCTAGGCTTGTGGGTTTTGGGCCGGGCCGGCCCTAGGGCCTTGTGGTTCACCTTATTGGGCCCGGGCAATATGATTGTTGGGCCCATGGACCGTTTTAACCCTAGAAATCCTAAAATCAATTAAAATTGACCAAGCGCGTTAAAATTAGATTTTAACTGTTTATGTGCAAATCGCATGGTGATTGGATATGGCCTTAGGATGTGGTTTGATGTGGATGTTTAATTTTGTGGTCTGGTTTTACGGCCTGCGAGCTGATCAATTAATTGTAATAATTAATTAGGGTTTTATGGCCTGCGTGCCATTTTTTTTTTGAACTTGTGAGATTTATTTTATTTAGTATAGAAGTTAGCTAGTGCTAGATAAAGTATATTGTTAGCCAAGATTGAAGAAAAGAAGCCCAAAGCCAAAGAAGCCACAAAAGATGGAGCATGGAGCATGGAGCATTCCACGAGACTATGAAGGATGGACCAAACTATCAAGACGCATGGAGATGTGTTTGCTTTAGGGTTCATAGATAATTCCATTGGCTTGGAATTATCTTAGTCTAGAAAAGGCCATATCCACATCACGTTTAATTTCTGTTTTGTAGTTGTTTATTTTATTGTCTTATTATTGTGTGGTTGGTGTATGGATGATGCATGCAATTAGGATAATAAGATAATTAGACAACCCGGATCTATTATTTGGAGTTGTGCCCAAACTCAAATAGATAGATTAGTTGATATTGATCAACAAAAACAATTAAAAATTGAATTTAAAATCCCTCAAAATTCAAATATCGTGTTCTTGCCTTCTCGTTATTTAAACACGCATTATCATCATTATTTATCAAGTTCGTGCGTGCCAAAGCATGGCGACTTGGTTCATAATGATGGAATGAGATGGCACGTAACAATGTGCAATTGTTTAAATAAGAGGTTGAACGCAACTAGGCTATTAATTTGATTAAGAAACCTAGAGGAAATCAATTGGGATTATCCATATGGATGGATAAATAAGGAGTTATTTGCCCAATTGAACCAAGAGTTGCATATGGGATGCAATTGGAATTGTTCCTACCTAAAGTAGTCAAATTATGGGTGACTTGCCAAAGCAAGCTCATAAAGGAGATGAAAGATGGATCTTGGCCCACTAGAAAATATAAGGATATTTTCCGCATTAATATCTTGAGGGTTATTAATCCGTAGAAAAATAGTGGGAGCTATATTTGATAAACTGGCCATTATTGAATATAGTCAAAATTCACAAATACTAAAACTTGCGTATTTTCCTTTTGTAGAATTCCAAATGGCAAACAACTCATCGAGTTCACAACATTCCCTACGATCTGTCCTTGAGAAGGACAAGCTCTCTGGAACCAACTTTCTTTATTGGTACAGAAACTTGAGAATTGTTCTCAAGCAAGAGAAGAAACTGTACGCAATAGAGGAGCATGTTCCAGAAGGTCCCGAGAACCAAACACCTGCTGCCTTAAAGGCGTATCAAAAGCGTGTTGATGACGCTAATGATGCGGCCTGCCTGATGCTTTGCACCATGACTTCTGAGCTTCAGAAGCAACACGAAAACATGAATGCTGTCGATATGATCGAACATCTAAAGCAGCTCTTCCAAGAGCAGGCGAGGGTAGAGAGGTATGAGGTCTCAAAGGCACTGTTCAAATGTCATCTGGCAGAAGGGAACCCGGTGGGACCCTATGTACTCCGAATGATCGGGTACTTGGAGAATCTCGCCCGACTGGGGTTCCCGGTCGGCCAAGAGTTGGCAACCGATCTCGTGTTGCAATCGTTGCCCGAGAGTTATGGACAGTTCATTATGAACTATAACATGAACGAGATCGTGAAACCACAGCCAGATTTACTCAACATGTTGAGGACGGCTGAACAGAGCATCAACAAGGGTAAGGGCAAGGCCATAATGATGGTACAGAAAGGAAAGGGCAAAAGGTTTTCCTCTTCCTCCAAGGACAAAGGCAAGTCAGTTTCCATGTCCAAGGAACCTGCCCTTAAGCCTGTTGGTGGCATTGCCAAGGCCGTGACTAAAGGTGAGTGTCACTATTGCAGTCAGCCTAGACACTGGAGGAGGAACTGCCCAAAATATCTGGAGGACAAGAGACTTGGAATAGTGATTCCACCACCACCAGGTATTTTGTTGTAGATGTCAATTTAACTGTCTCTACATCATGGGTATTAGATACTGGATGTGGATCTCATATTTGTCGAAATATGCAGGATCTAAAGAGAAGTAGAAGATTGGCTAAAGGAGAGGTAGATCTGCGCGTTGGGAATGGAGCAAAGGTTGTTGCGTTGGCCATAGGCGTGTGCGAGCTATCTCTGCCTTCAGGATTAGTTTTAGAATTAAATAATTGCTATTTTGTGCCTGCTATGAGCAGAAACATTATTTCTATTTCTTGTTTGGACAAGGATGGTTTTATTATTTCAATAAAGAACAATTGTTGTTCCTTTTATTTAAATAATATTCACTATTTTAGTGAGCAATTATTTAATGGACTTTATGTCCTTGATCTAAGCAATCCTGTCTACAACATTAATACCAAGCGGATTAAAATAAATGATTTAAATCGTGCTTATTTATGGCACTGTCGTTTAGGCCACATAAATGAGACACGTGTATCTAGGCTCCATAAGGATGGATTACTAGACTCATTTGATTTTGAATCATATGAGACATGTGAGGCTTGTTTATTGGGAAAAATGACAAAGTCCCCTTTCAATAAGAAAGGTGAGAGGACTAGTGAGCAATTGGCACTCATACATACCGATGTGTGTGGGCCATTTGCCACGCCTGCCAGGGGTGGTTATGTCTACTTCATTACATTTACTGATGACTACAGTAGATATGGATTTGTGTACCTTATGAGGGCAAAATCCGAATCCTTTGAAGTGTTCAAAGAATTCAAGAATGAAGTAGAGAAGCAAATTGGCAAAAGTATCAAGGCTCTACGATTGGATCGTGGAGGAGAATACTTGAGCCAAGAGTTTGACGACTATCTTAGAGAGTGTGGGATCGTGTCCCAACTCACTCCACCCGGAACGCCACAGTGGAATGGCGTGTCCGAGAGGAGGAATCGAACCCTATTGGATATGGTTCGATCTATGATGTGTCAAACCGATCTTCCATTATCATTTTGGGGCTACGCTCTATTAAGTGCAGCTTTCACCATTAACCGTGTTCCATCTAAATCAGTCATGAAGACGCCATATGAGATGTGGAGTGGGAGGCGTCCCACACTGTCGTTCATGAGGATTTGGGGCTGCGATGTCTATGTAAAACGTTACAATCAGACAAGCTAGTGCCGAAATCGGATAAGTGCAAATTTTTGGGGTACCCTAAGGAAACTAAGGGATACTACTTCTACAATCCAACCGAGAACAAAGTGTTTGTTGCTCGGACCGGCGTGTTTCTAGAAAGAGAGTTTGTCTCTAAAGAAGCAAGTGGGAGGAATTTAGAACTTGAAGAGGTTCAAGAACCACAAAGCACTGAACCGATTATGGAACATGAACAGGAACCACAAGCAGTTGTGGAGCAACCTGTTCAGATAACACAAGAGCTTTTTAGATCTAGTAGAGTGCGCCAGGAACCCGAGAGGTATGGACTTCTCGTAACCGATTCCGGTGACACGATGCTCATAGATGATGAGCCTACTACCTATGAGGAGGCCATGAGTGGCCCTGACTCTCAGAAGTGGCTGGAAGCCAAGAGATCCGAGATGAAATCCATGTATACCAACAAAGTATGGACTTTGGTGGAACCACCCGATGGGGCGCGGCCCATAGGGTGCAAGTGGGTCTTCAAGAAGAAGATCGACATGGATGGTAATGTGATTACCTATAAGGGCCATTTAGTGGCTAAAGGATTCAGACAGATTCATGGTATTGACTATGATGAAACCTTTTCACCAGTCGCTATGACCAAATCCATTCGAATCCTACTTGCGATTGCAGCATACCACGACTATGAGATTTGGCAGATGGATGTCAAAACAGCATTCCTTTATGGGAATCTCCTCGAGGACGTGTATATGATACAGCCGGAGGGTTTTGAGGATCCAAAGCAAGCCAACAAAGTCTGTAAACTGCAACGATCCATTTATGGATTGAAGCAAGCTTCTAGGAGTTGGAATCGACGTTTTGATGAAGTGGTCAAAGAGTTTGGCTTCATCAGAAACGAAGATGAGTCTTCTGTATACAAGAAGGTTAGTGGGAGCTCTGTAGCTTTTCTGGTCTTGTATGTGGATGACATACTACTCATTGGAAACGACGTTCCCATACTGCAATCTGTTAAAGATTGGCTAGGAAAGTGTTTCTCAATGAAGGACTTAGGGGAAGCAGCCTATATACTCGGTATAAAGATCTATAGGGATAGATCTAAGAGGTTGCTAGGCCTAAGTCAAAGTACATATATTGACAAGGTGTTGAAACGGTTCAACATGCAAGATTCCAATAAGGGATTCTTGCCCATGTCACATGGAATCACTCTTTCGAAGAGTGGTTGTCCTTCCAATAAGATTGAGAAGGAACGCATGAGTAGGATACCCTATGCCTCGGCCATAGGATCTATCATGTACGCCATGTTATGTACTAGACCAGATGTGTCATATGCCTTGAGTATGACAAGCAGATACCAATCCAATCCGGGTGAGAGTCACTGGATTGCAGTCAAGAACATCCTAAAGTACTTGAGAAGAAATAAGGATGCTTTATTGATATTTGGCGGTGAGGAAGAGTTGCGTGTAAGGGGTTACACTGATGTAAGCTTCCAAACCGACAGAGATGACTTTAGATCACAATCGGGATATGTGTCTTGCCTGAATGGAGCAGCGGTGAGCTGGAAGAGTTCCAAGCAAGAGACGGTAGCTGATTCTACAATAGAGGCTGAGTACATTGCTCCAAATGGCGCAGCAAAGGAGGCTGTTTGGATCAGAAAGTTTGTTTCTGAACTTGGTGTGGTCCCTAGCATTGCGGATCCAGTTGATTTGTTCTGTGACAACACTGGGGCGATCGCGCAATCAAAGGAACCCAGATCGCACCAGAAGTCCAAGCACGTGCTCAGGAAGTTTCATCTGATTCGAGATATTATCGATAGAGGAGACGTTCGGATATGCAAGATTCCTACAGATGATAATCTGTCAGACCTGCTTACAAAGCCTCTCACGCAGTGGAAGCATGAAGGGCACACTAGGAGTATGGGCATACGAGATTTGCCAGATTGGCTCTAGTGCAAGTGGGAGACTGTTGGAATAGATGCCCTAGAGGCAATCTAGTTTAGTATGAATTATTTGTGGCTAGAAATTCATTTATTATTTATTCGATATTTAATATAATGAAGTCCCTAGATTTACAATTGTGTTGTTTATCTTAAATATCCCTAGTCAAGTATAATGATTAATGGGACAATCATCTATAGACTAGTATGGGGTTGGATTGATATGGAGATATCACGATCCAACACATAGGTGTGCATTAGGGAATGTTGCACTGGATTGACCCATCTCCGAGAAGGCTACATACACGTTATGTTGAGTCACAAGCTCTTCTCGCGGTGCAATGGTATTGTCATCCTTAGACTTGAAGTCACTAGATATTCTAGTTGTGGATTATTGTGATCTTGGTAGCGTTCAACGCTACACCGTAACTGGGTAGTTATAAAGGCGTGTACTGGATACAATAAGAAGAAAGCTTAGAGATCGTAGTGGACGTAGATAGGATTTGTCCCTCCCACATAACGGGAGCAAATATCCTAGGCCACTCGAGAGATAGTGCTTATAGAATGTCTGGCCATACTCAAATAAATCAATATGGGATATTGATGTTATTTGCATGAATAAGGCTATTCCCATGGATCGAGAAACTATGGATTGGATATACGAGTGTTACTTGTATGTCTCGTGTCCAATCCGGATATAGAGACAAAGGGATGAGACAATTACTTGTACAAAGGTTGTCAAGATGACTATTCTATTAGTTGGCTAGAATGGATGTTTTGCTAGAGACCGCTCCATATTAGCAAATAGTTGCTACCAACTAGATAGAACCTATGGGGTCACACGCTACATAGAGTTCTAGATTTGGGAAATAACTAATTGGACTAATTAATTAGAAGGATCACTTTGCAAACCCTTGCAAACTTAGTAGGGACTAATTTGCAAGGAAGGGACTAAATTTATTTCTAGTAGGACTAGAATATGTCCTTTAGGTAATTAACAAGGAGTTGTTGGACTATATAAAGGACCTTCCTTCCTTCCTTCCCACATAAGTTATGCTCATTAGTGAACATAACAAAGAGTGGGAGAGAACAAAAGGAGAGAGAGCAAGCAACAAGGAGGCCCGACCGCCCCCTTGCCGCCGCCCCGTCCCCGTCGGCCAAAGGAGGCCGAGACCCTCCTTTTGGGTCTCGTTTTGCGTGATTCCTTCTTCCTCTTCCTCTTCCGGGCTAGCACCAAGGACTTGGGAGATCTAGGATCAACTCTAGGCGTGGATCAACTATAGAGAACGTGACACAATTCGTGTTTGAAGTCATCAAGGAGAACCCAAAGGTGTGTTTATGATTTCTAACCCTTACCATCGTTATGTCTCTTGACTTGTGATCCTTGAAGGGTTTTGCATGTTTTTATGTTTGTTTATGCTTCCGTTGCGCATCCATGAATCAAAACCCTACAGTGGTATCAGAGCCACATGTCGTAGAGCATAAACGTGGTTTATGTGTTACGTTTTAGTTGTTTTACACCTTAATTTGATTGTTTATCGCGTAAAACAAGACAAATCAAGCATGGGATGCAATTTGTCAACAATTAATCATAACAAGATCCAATTTTTGCATTGGATGCATGAATTGGTGAGTTTGAGAAATTTTAGGATCTTAGATCTAGGGTTTGGGCATCCTCGGGGAAGAAGGAGTTCTCCCAAAACAAGGAAACAACCAAACTTGGGCACCAAGCAAGGGAGTTGTTTTGGAAACAACTCCCTCAAGGAGGTTCGGGCCCCCTAGGGACCGCCCCTTGCTTGCCGCCCAAGCTTGGCCGCCCTAGGGGTCGGGCGGCCCTAACCCGCGGGCCTAGGCTTGTGGGTTTTGGGCCGGGCCGGCCCTAGGGCCTTGTGGTTCACCTTATTGGGCCCGGGCAATTTGTTTGTTGGGCTTATGGACCGTTTTAACCCTAGAAATCCTAAAATCAATTAAAATTGACCAAGCGCGTTAAAATTGGATTTTAACTGTTTATGTGCAAATCGCATGGTGATTGGATATGGCCTTAGGATGTGGTTTGATGTGGATGTTTAATTTTGTGGTCTGGTTTTACGGCCTGCGAGCTGATCAATTAATTGTAATAATTAATTAGGGTTTTATGGCCTGCGTGCCATTTTTTTTCTGAACTTGTGAGATTTATTTTATTTAGTATAGAAGTTAGCTAGTGCTAGATAAAGTAGATTGTTAGCCAAGATTGAAGAAAAGAAGCCCAAAGCCAAAGAAGCCACAAAAGATGGAGCATGGAGCATGGAGCATTCCACGAGACTATGAAGGATGGACCAAAAGATCAAGACGCATGGAGATGTGTTTGCTTTAGGGTTCATAGATAATTCCATTGGCTTGGAATTATCTTAGTCTAGAAAAGGCCATATCCACATCACGTTTAATTTCTGTTTTGTGGTTGTTTATTTTATTGTCTTATTATTGTGTGGTTGGTGTATGGATGATGCATGCAATTAGGATAATAAGATAATTAGACAACCCGGATCTATTATTTGGAGTTGTGCCCAAACTCAAATAGATAGATTAGTTGATATTGATCAACAAAAACAATTAAAAATTGAATTTAAAATCCCTCAAAATTCAAATATTGTGTTCTTGCCTTCTCGTTGTTTAAACACGCATTATCATCATTATTTATCAAGTTCGTGCGTGCCAAAGCATGGCGACTTGGTTCATAATGATGGAATGAGATGGCACGTAACAATGTGCAATTGTTTAAATAAGAGGTTGAACGCAACTAGGCTATTAATTTGATTAAGAAACCTAGAGAAAAGCAATTGGGATTATCCATATGGATGGATAAATAAGGAGTTATTTGCCCAATTGAACCAAGAGTTGCATATGGGATGCAATTGGAATTGTTCCTACCTAAAGTAGTCAAATTATGGGTGACTTGCCAAAGCAAGCTCATAAAGGAGATGAAAGATGGATCTTGGCCCACTAGAAAATATAAGGATATTTTCCGCATTAATATCTTGAGGGTTATTAATCCGTAGAAAAATAGTGGGAGCTATATTTGATAAACTAGCCATTATTGAATATAGTCAAAATTCACAAATACTAAAACTTGCGTATTTTCCTTTTGTAGAATTCCAAATGGCAAACAACTCATCGAGTTCACAACATTCCCTACGATCTGTCCTTGAGAAGGACAAGCTCTCTGGAACCAACTTTCTTTATTGGTACAGAAACTTGAGAATTGTTCTCAAGCAAGAGAAGAAACTGTACGCAATAGAGGAGCATGTTCCAGAAGGTCCCGAGAACCAAACACCTGCTGCCTTAAAGGCGTATCAAAAGCGTGTTGATGACGCTAATGATGCGGCCTGCCTGATGCTTTGCACCATGACTTCTGAGCTTCAGAAGCAACACGAAAACATGAATGTTGTCGATATGATCGAACATCTAAAGCAGCTCTTCCAAGAGCAGGCGAGGGTATAGAGGTATGAGGTCTCAAAGGCACTGTTCAAATGTCATCTGGCAGAAGGGAACCCGGTGGGACCCCATGTACTCCGAATGATCGGGTACTTGGAGAATCTCGCCCGACTGGGGTTCTCGGTCGGCCAAGATTTGGCAACCGATCTCGTGTTGCAATCGTTGCCCGAGAGTTATGGACAGTTCATTATGAACTATAACATGAACGAGATCGTGAAACCACTGCCAGATTTACTCAACATGTTGAGGACGGCTGAACAGAGCATCAACAAGGGTAAGGGCAAGGCCATAATGATGGTACAGAAAGGAAAGGGCAAAAGGTTTTCCTCTTCCTCCAAGGACAAAGGCAAGTCAGTTTCCATGTCCAAGGAACCTGCCCTTAAGCCTGTTGGTGGCATTGCCAAGGCCGTGACTAAAGGTGAGTGTCACTATTGCAGTCAGCCTAGACACTGGAGGAGGAACTGCCCAAAATATCTGGAGGACAAGAGACTTGGAATAGTGATTCCACCACCACCAGGTATTTTTGTTGTAGATGTCAATTTAACTGTCTCTACATCATGGGTATTAGATACTGGATGTGGATCTCATATTTGTCGAAATATGCAGGATCTAAAGAGAAGTAGAAGATTGGCTAAAGGAGAGGTAGATCTGCGCGTTGGGAATGGAGCAAAGGTTGTTGCGTTGGCCATAGGCGTGTGCGAGCTATCTCTGCCTTCAGGATTAGTTTTAGAATTAAATAATTGCTATTTTGTGCCTGCTATGAGCAGAAACATTATTTCTATTTCTTGTTTGGACAAGGATGGTTTTATTATTTCAATAAAGAACAATTGTTGTTCCTTTTATTTAAATAATATTCACTATTTTAGTGAGCAATTATTTAATGGACTTTATGTCCTTGATCTAAGCAATCCTGTCTACAACATTAATACCAAGCGGATTAAAATAAATGATTTAAATCGTGCTTATTTATGGCACTATCGTTTAGGCCACATAAATGAGAAACGTGTATCTAGACTCCATAAGGATGGATTACTAGACTCATTTGATTTTGAATCATATGAGACATGTGAGGCTTGTTTATTGGGAAAAATGACAAAGTCCCCTTTCAATAAGAAAGGTGAGAGGACTAGTGAGCAATTGGCACTCATACATACCGATGTGTGTGGGCCATTTGCCACGCCTGCCAGGGGTGGTTATGTCTACTTCATTACATTTACTGATGACTACAGTAGATATGGATTTGTGTACCTTATGAGGGCAAAATCCGAATCCTTTGAAGTGTTCAAAGAATTCAAGAATGAAGTAGAGAAGCAACTTGGCAAAAGTATCAAGGCTCTACGATCGGATCGTGGAGGAGAATACTTGAGCCAAGAGTTTGACGACTATCTTAGAGAGTGTGGGATCGTGTCCCAACTCACTCCACCCGGAACGCCACAGTGTAATGGCGTGTCCGAGAGGAGGAATCGAACCCTATTGAATATGGTTCGATCTATGATGTGTCAAACCGATCTTCCATTATCATTTTGGGGCTACGCTCTATTAAGTGCAGCTTTCACCATTAACCGTGTTCCATCTAAATCAGTCATGAAGACGCCATATGAGATGTGGAGTGGGAGGCGTCCCACACTGTCGTTCATGAGGATTTGGGGCTGCGATGTCTATGTAAAACGTTTACAATCAGACAAGCTAGGGCCTAAATCGTAAAGTGCAAATTTGTGGGGTACCCTAAGGAATCTAAGGGATACTACTTCTACAATCCAACCGAGAACAAAGTGTTTGTTGCTCGGACCGGCGTGTTTCTAGAAAGAGAGTTTGTCTCTAAATAAGCAAGTGGGAGGAATGTAGAACTTGAAGAGGTTCAAGAACCACAAATCACTGAACCGATTATGGAACATGAACAGGAACCACAAGCAGTTGTGGAGCAACCTGTTCAGGTAACACAAGAGCTTCGTAGATCTAGTAGAGTGCGCCAGGAACCCGAGAGGTATGGACTTCTCGTAACCGATTCTGGTGACACGATGCTCATAGATGATGAGCCTAATACCTATGAGGAGGCCATGAGTGGCCCTGAATCTCAGAAGTGGCTGGAAGCCATGAGATCCGAGATGGAATCCATGTATACCAACAAAGTATGGACTTTGGTGGAACCACCCGATGGGGCGCGGCCCATAGGGTGCAAGTGGGTCTTTAAGAAGAAGATCGACATGGATGGTAATGTGATTACCTATAAGGGCCGATTAGTGGCTAAAGGATTCAGACAGATTCATGGTATTGACTATGATGAAACCTTTTCACCAGCCGCTATGACCAAATCCATCCGAATCCTACTTGAGATTGCAGCATACCACGACTATGAGATTTGGCAGATGGATGTCAAAACAGCATTCCTTTATGGGAATCTCCTCGAGGACGTGTATATGATACAGCCGGAGGGTTTTGAGGTTCCAAAGCAAGCCAACAAAGTCTGTAAACTGCAACGATCTATTTATGGATTGAAGCAAGCTTCTAGGAGTTGGAATCGACGTTTTGATGAAGTGGTCAAAGAGTTTGGCTTCATCAGAAACGAAGATGAGTCTTGTGTCTACAAGAAGGTTAGTGGGAGCTCTGTAGCTTTTCTGGTCTTGTATGTGGATGACATACTACTCATTGGAAACGACGTTCCCATACTGCAATCTGTTAAAGATTGGCTAGGAAAGTGTTTCTCAATGAAGGACTTAGGGGAAGCAGCCTATATAATCGGTATAAAGATCTATAGGGATCGATCTAAGAGGTTGCTAGGCCTAAGTCAAAGTACATATATTGACAAGGTGTTGAAACGGTTCAACATGCAAGATTCCAAGAAGGGATTCTTGCCCATGTCACATGGAATCACTCTTTCGAAGAGTGGTTGTCCTTCCAATGAGATTGAGAAGGAACGCATGAGTAGGATACCCTATGCCTCGGCCATAGGATCTATCATGTACGCCATGTTATGTACTAGACCAGATGTGTCATATGCCTTGAGTATGACAAGCAGATACCAATCCAATCCGGGTGAGAGTCACTGGATTGCAGTCAAGAACATCCTAAATTACTTGAGAAGAACTAAGGATGCTTTCTTGATATTTGGCGGTGAGGAAGAGTTGCGTGTAAGGGGTTACACTGATGCAAGCTTCCAAACCGACAGAGATGACTTTAGATCACAATCGGGATATGTGTTTTGCCTGAATGGAGCAGCGGTGAGCTGGAAGAGTTCCAAGCAAGAGACGGTAGCTGATTCTACAATAGAGGCTGAGTACATTGCTGCAAATGACGCAGCAAAGGAGGCTGTTTGGATCAGAAAGTTTGTTTCTGAACTTGGTGTGGTCCCTAGCATTGCGGATCCAGTTGAGTAGTTCTGTGACAACACTGGGGCGATCGCGCAATCAAAGGAACCCAGATCGCACCAGAAGTCCAAGCACGTTCTCAGGAAGTTTCATCTGATTCGAGATATTATAGATAGAGGAGACGTTCGGATATGCAAGATTCCTACAGATGATAATCTGTCAGACCCGCTTACAAAGCCTCTCACGCAGTGGAAGCATGAAGGGCACACTAGGAGTATGGGCCTACGAGATTCGCCAGATTGGCTCTAGTGCAAGTGGGAGACTGTTGGAATAGATGCCCTAGAGGCAATCTAGTTTAGTATGAATTATTTGTGGCTAGAAATTCATTTATTAGTTATTGGATATTTAATATAATGAAGTCCCTAGATTTACAATTGTGTTGTTTATCTTAAATATCCCTAGTCAAGTATAATGATTAATGGGACAATCATCTATAGACTAGTATGGGGTTGGATTGATATGGAGATATCACGATCCAACACATAGGTGTGCATTAGGGAATGTTGCACTGGATTGACCCATCTCCGAGAAGGCTACATACACGTTATGTTGAGTCACAAGCGCTTCTCGCGGTGCAATGGTATTGTCATCCTTAGACTTGAAGTCACTAGATATTCTAGTTGTGGATTATTGTGATCTTGGTAGCGTTCAACGCTACACCGTAACTGGGTAGTCATAAAGGCGTGTACTGGATACAATAAGAAGCAAGCTTAGAGATCGTAGTGGACGTAGATAGGATTTGTCCTTCCGACATAACGGGAGCAAATATCCTAGGCCACTCGAGGGATAGTGCTTATAGAATGTCTGGCCAGACTCAAATAAATCAATATGAGATATTGATGTTATTTGCATGAATAAGGCTATTCCCATGGATCGAGAAACTATGGATTGGATATACGAGTGTGACTTGTATGTCTCGTGTCCAATCCGGATATAGAGACAAAGGGATGAGACAATTACTTGTACAAAGGTTGTCAAGATGACTATTCTATTAGTTGGCTAGAATGGATGTTTTGCTAGAGACCGCTCCATATTAGCAAATAGTTGCTACCAACTAGATATAACCTATGAGGTCACACGCTACATAGAGTTGAAATAGATTTGGGAATTAATTAATTAGATTAATTAATTAGAAGGATCACTTTGCAAACCCTTGCAAACTTAGTAGGGACTAATTTGCAAGGAAGGGACTAAATTGAATTCTAGTAGGACTAGAATAAGTCCTTTAGGTAGTTAACAAGGAGTTGTTGGACTATATAAAGGACCTTCCTTCCTTCCTTCCCACATAAGTTATGCTCATTAGTGAACATAACAAAGAGTGGGAGAGAACAAAAGGAGAGAGAGCAAGCAACAAGGAGGCCCGACCGCCCCCTTGCCGCCGCCCCGTCCCCGTCGGCCAAAGGAGGCCGAGACCCTCCTTTTGGGTCTCGTTTTGCGTGATTCCTTCTTCCTCTTCCGGGCTAGCACCAAGGACTTGGGAGATCTAGGATCAACTCTAGGCGTGGATCAACTATAGAGAACGTGACACAATTCGCGTTTGAAGTCATCAAGGAGAACCCAAAGGTGTGTTTATGATTTCTAACCCTTACCATCGTTATGTCTCTTGACTTGTGATCCTTGGAGGGTTTTGCATGGTTTTATGTTTGTTTATGCTTCCGTCGCGCGTCCATGAATCAAAACCCTACAGCCTACAGTTGCTGACAAGGGAAAAGAAAACGTTGTAGAAGGTGATCAAGAGAAAAGAACTGGCAAAGAACTGCAGATTTATTCAGAAAAGCCCTCACTCCCCTGGTAAGAAGCTTTCCAGCAAGTGGTTTATCTCACAAATTGCTAGACGTCAGTGGTTAGATGGTTTTGCTTCTAGACCTGTAGCCTATTGTAGCATGGTTAGTGTTAGCATGTTGAAAACCATGAACCTGGAGTTTCTTAAGAGCTTAAGAAAAGATCTCTTTTGAAAGTTATGAACCCTCCTGAAGTTGCCTACCTAGGCTTACTAGGCTTTTCTGTATGAACTTGGTTAAAATAAAAACAACTGTTAACCTAGTGATTCAATATAAAGTTGCTGGGATTACAATGGAGTTAGATCACTCAGAGTTTGCAAATGTTCTAGGCTGTCCCAAGAGGTATAATACTGATAACTATCCCAACAAGGTTGAAGCATTGAAACTGGCTAGGGAAGAATTCTTTCTACCTAATGTCTCTACCTCCTCTAAACAATTAACACACTTTGTGCTAACTGTTTAAGCCAAAGTTTTGTTCACAATCTTGATGAGTGTGTAATGCCTAGGGAGAATTCAAAAGAGCTGATGACTGACACCGTACTATATTTGATGTTTTTGATCAAGCATCGATATGATATTGATCTTCCAAAAATTTGTTGGAATAGGTGTCCTAGAGGCAATCTAGTTTAGTATGAACAATAAATTGACTAAAACATTCATTGTATTATTTATTGGATATTTAATGTAATGAAGTTCTTAGATTTACAATGTTGTTGTTTATCTTAAATATTCCTAGTCCATTATAATGATTAATGGGACAATCATATATAGACTAGTATGGGGTTGGATTAATATACAGATATCATGATCCAACACATGGGTATGCGTTAGGAGTAATAGCATACTGGATTGACCCAACTCCGAGAAGGCTACATACATGTTATGTTAAGTCACAAGTGCTTCTCGCGGTGACAACGGTATTGTCATCCTTAGACTTGAAATCACTAGTTGTTCTAGTTGTGGAATATTGTGTTTTGGTAGCGTCAAACGCTACACCGTGACTGGGTAGTCATAAAGGCGCGTATTGGACACAATAGGAAGCAAGATTAGATATCGTAGTGATGTAGATAGAATTTTTCCCTACCACATAACGAGAGTAAATATCCCAGGCCACTCGAGGGATAGTGCTTATAGAATGTCTGGGTAGACTCAAATAAATCAATATAGGATATTTATGTTATTTGTACGAATAAGGCTATTCCCAGGATCGAGGAAATATGAATTGGATATACGAGTGTGACTTGTATGTTTCGTTTCCAATCTGGATATTGAGATAAAGGGATGAGACAATACTTGCACAAGGTTTGTCATGATGACTATTTCTATTTCTTGGCTAGAATGGATGTCTTGCTAGAGGCCGCTCCATATTAGTAAATAGTTACTACAGGCTAAATAGAACCTATGGGGTCACACGCCATATAGAGGTGAACTAGAATTGTGAAATAATTAATATATATGATTAATTAATTAGAAGGATCACTAATATGCAAGTTGGACTAATCCGAACTTGAGTAGGATTAGGAGAGGGCCTTTATGTAGTAACAAGGAGTTGTTGGACTATATATAGGATGCTCCTAGATTCCTTCCCTAAAAATTATGTGCATTACATGCTTTGAGTAGGAGAGAAGGAAGGAGAGAGCAAGACAAACAAGAGGGCCGAACACCCCTTGTACGTCCGCCCTACCCGTCAGCCACAAGAGAGGGCCGCCCCACTCTTTGGTGCTCCATTACGTGATTTCTTCGTCCTCTTCCATTCCTCCTAGCTAGCACAAGGCGTTTAGGGCTAGGCGTCGATCAACCGTAGATATGTGGTAACTTTCTCGTTAGAAGTCATCAAGGAGACCTCAAAGGTACATAACACTATTCTCTTACCATCGTCATGATTTCTCTTCATGTGATCCTTGGAGGGTCTTGATTGGATGAATCTATTATCTTTCCGTTGCGCATCCATGATCAAATACCTACACAATTGTGATGGAAAACATGCTCTACTCCCAGACCAAAGAAAGAAAGCACCCTTTGCCTTATGCCAATCGGCTTTCAGCATTATTTCTTCACCTTGACCTTACCTCTGATAGAGAAGAAACCATTACTACTGTTTTTGGCATGCTTGATGAGAAAGCATTTGAGATAATTGGTGTTATGAAAACTAGTGATGGGATATGGAAGTTATACTCTGATCTGTCTAAGAAGGATTTGCAATCCAAGAAGTTTCCTAAACCCAAGGCCTTGACTCCTCCTTCAAAACAAACCTCTCAAACTAGAGACATCTCTGGTGGTTCAAAGACCTTATATTCTTGAGAAGATATGGATGAGCTGAAGGAAAATCAGCATGAGTTTGGCACTGAATTCAAGAACGTAAATTATATGGTCAAAAGCATCTTCAAGAGCATAAATGTACATCATGCGGAAGAAGAGGTGTCTTAGGGTGCTGAAGGATCGAAGAAGGACGCAGAAGGTTCAACCAGATATTTTTTCAGTGAACATACAACTCAGGATGAGGCTACAGGGGTGGTGGGCAAAGGGAAAAGGATAGTTCAAGAACATGGTGATGAAGAATAGGAACAAGCTGATGCTGACAGTCCAGACTCTGGGATGTTGATCAAGGATCTCAAGGAAAAGATAAAGAAACATGACATTGAAGAGATAGTAACTCAAGAGCAACTATTTGAAGAAACTGGTGATGCTGCTGATCAAGAAGAGCAACAAGATGATGAGGATGATGAAGAAGATAGTGGTGAAAAGATGGTGAGCCCAAGGGAGATGGAGACCCAACCCCCAAACTCTTTCCTCTTCTTTCTTTCTTTTTTCAAGGCCTTGAATTTCTCTTCAAAGTCTTGAAAATTTCTACCTTTTCAAAACTATTTAATTAAGTTTTCCAAACTTTGATCAAAAAAATTTTTCTCATTCTTTTTTTATGAAAGTCAAAAAGGGTGAGAAATTTAGGATTTTGATTTGTTTTTTGGCTTAGAGACCTGGTTTAGATCAATAGGGTTTGCTGCTAGACTGTGTTACTATTTTTGTTGCTAATAAGTTAGATAACTTGGATATCTTGTGTTAAATTTTACTATCATCGATTCTGCTATGCTCTAATAAATATTTTTTGGCAAATAATTAATTATTAAAAGGAATTTGGTTTTTTCTTTCATCAAGGGGGAGATTGTAAGTTCAGCCTATTTCTAATGCTTGAAACAGCTTGTCTGTTTCAAGGCCTTGAAACCGATTTCAATGGTTTGAAACTAACACTGCAGTTTCTGGCATGAACTTTGAGGGAGCTTTCGATTCTATTCTAACTCCCGATCTCTTATGTTTGATTATATGTTACTTGATGATGAAATACAAATCATTCTTACACTCTAAAGTGTGATTAATCTATTTGTTTGACTCAGTTTGTGCAGGGATATTTAGTTTCCTATTTTGCAGGATTGTTTCCTAATCTATTTGAATGCAGGACGGAAATCAATCTGTCAAAGTTATTATGAACATTGATCTGCATTAGCTTAAGCTTCCAAACATTCTAACAAACAAGATCAAGTCAGTATCTTTGAAGATACTAAGCAACTAGCCGTTGGGAGAGCTAATAGAAGAGTCAAAGACTTGCAGCTCAATACTAGGAAAATTTGTTAATGAAGATCCTGCATATCTTCAATTCAAACAAGCTGCATAAAAGGATTTTTGAATGAATAATTTCGAAGACAGCACACAGAACAATTCAGAGAGACATTCAATTATGACAGAGGATTGACAAGCAACCAAGAAGCAGATCAACATCACTCTATCCAATCATCTGAAGGACACTGCATTCTCATGAAGACTTAGTTCTCAGTGTTCTTCTCTTATGATCTTCAATTGTATATCACTCATATATTACTTCTGGTTTTATTCTAGTTAATTGTTCAAGGTGAACAATAGATAATTCTTAGTTAATCTGTTAGCTAGAGAAGGTACTAGATATGTTAGTGAGAACCACAAGCATTAACAGAGTAAGGCATCTCTCTGGGCTTGAGATATAGGGCTTAGATTTGATTAATAAGAATTGAGTTGAAAATCATGTAGGGATCAAGTCCCTGAGGTAGAGACGTAGGTCTAATTGGACTGAACTCTATAAATCACATTGTCTCTTGCATTTACTTTGCTGCATTTTACTTAGCTTACAAATCGCTCAAAACAGGTTTTCAGTTCAAGGGATGGAATCTCATTTCAAGGCCTTGAAAACTATCACCTTTCTCTTTACTATCTATTTTAATTCCAAGGATTTGAAACTCATTTCAAGTCCTTGAAATACTTGTTGCATTTCACAAACTTCTTTGAAACTACTCTTTTAGCAAAAGTTGCCATACTCTATTCAACCACCCCTCTAGAGTATTGATCCTGTAGTTATTCCTACTGTACTGTCCTTCAAGCATGAATTCGGAGCTCCTAAAGACTCATTTGAAGTATGGACAGCCAGGAAACCCCTTAATCAAGCATAGATTCATTTAACCCAAGAATGAGAAAGATATGCCTTTCTACAAAATTAAACCAGGCTTTAGTTCTTGACTTGACAGTCAAGAACAACACCAAGTATCCTACTTTAACCCTATTTTCAGAGTGTTTAGGGGCGAATTCGCACCAAATAATCACCACGCAACTTGTAGAGAGATGTTTTGGGAATCCAGAGCAACGGGAATCAGTCAAAACCATTGGAGGGATTTACAGCCCTCTGAACATGGCATGATTATGCACCAAAAAAGTGTGTGAATAAGAAGCCAAACATGAATCTAAACAGACTGTGGGCATGTTTGGATGAATCAAATGAGTTTATGACATCACAAGGACCATAATTATGCTTAAAATTTTGGGTTTAAAGAAGAAAACAGTCCCCTTACCTTCTTTGCGCCGGCAATGGTAATTTTCGGCGATGGCCACCCCGAATACGGCGGTCCTAGCGACTCCTACATGATTTATGGGTGTATTTAGACGGTAATAATCCGCTCCTGGCCCCTCAAGGTCCCAAAATGCATTTTAGAATTGATAATAGTAGAGAAACGGAGGAAAAGAGCTCAACTCCGGAGAGCCTGGTGCTTCCAGGCGGCGGTTGCTACCCAGATAACGAGAACGGCAAAAAAAGACGTTTCAAGGCATAAATTCGGTACTTACGTGTTTGGATCTTCTCCAGGGTTCCAACAGGACAGGCTAGAGTCTCTATGTATCACCCTAAAAAAATCTAGGGGTTGAAGTGCAATATCTTAAAATTATGGGGTAAAAGTGTAAATTAAGAAATTTTCTTATTCCCAACTGTAATTGGACTGGATAATGACAAAAGAATGGATAAGTAATGATAGTATGATACTCTGAAAATAATAGGTGTAAAAATATAATTTTCAGAAACTTTGGGGCCAATGTGCAATTTTTACAAATCAGTAAAAGCCGATATCTAGACAAACTGGGAACGCCAGGAAGGGGGAAATGATGACCTAAATTCTTACGAAATCAAGGGGGTGAAATTTTAATTTTCAATAAAAAACTAAATGTTAGATTTTACCCAAAAGTTTACCCTAAATGCAAGTAAAACCCAAGGGTGAGGCGTCATCATCTCACCAGCAGTATGCTGAATCATCAACAACATTTACATGTATATAAATACATAACTACTCAGATTTTGCCCCTTTTCTTTATGTATAAATAACACCACCATATCTCCACCACTAGCTCCACCATCTCTACCACCAGACCAACAACATACGAACTGCTACAACTGGAGACTCCCCTTGATGCGTGGAGTAAAAGCCCTCAAATTATTTCATGAACGGGTAAGTATCGAGGAAGAATTTTTGAATTCGGGTTTCAAGAACCCTAGATAGTTTTTGACGAAATTCGTTTGGTAGATTATAATTTGGAAGGGATAAGACCTATTTCCAACATAACTATAACTCGTTGGAAAACAAGAACCCGACCGGATTCTGGGTTGGCTCGCCGGAATCTGCATTTAGGCGCTGATGGAGGACGGTAATTCACTATTATCGCTTGTTTTCTTCGTGAATCGTTGTAATATGGTTCTTAGAGTGTCGTGAGTCTATTTATGGTATCAGAAACAGCCCAGAACTCATTTTAGACCGAGTTCTGTTGCAGTGTTCGTCGTTTTTCCGGCCAACCTTCACCGGTTTCTGCTCTTGCTGTCGGAGCTAGTGTAGGCTTTTGTTTTTCCTTCATGTTCTCTGGAAATAGCTTCTGCATAATCCTTTCAACTTCCCAAGTGCTTTCCAATCATTTAATTGACAGTGTAACGCAAATTTGGCCTAGTTTGATTCGTTAACAGCTCGTTTTCCGGCGAGTAAAGTGCCATGTTTCAGAGGATGAATCGCCCTCTGTAATTGTTGGTTTTCAGAGATCGATAGCTCCGTGCAATATCTTGGTTATCCTCTTCGTAAACATGCTGATTACCTGTCGTGGATTTATAGTTAAACCACCTGAAAATCAATCGAAAGTCCTGGGAAAAATGAGTTAAAACTTGACATTGTTTTTCACACACTGTTTTGTGGCCAACCTTAAGTTACTGCATCTCCCACCTTAGTTGATGATTATGTTGGATTCTTGTTACTGTGTGATCCCTAGACAACATTCTACAAGTTTCATGTTGAAAACTTCCTCAGATCATACCCTTAACATATATAAAACTCAAGTTAAAGTCATGGCTTATATGCAGTGATATTCTTGTGTTATTGAGCTAGAAGTTGGTGTCAACTTTGACTCCTTAAATCTCCTTCATGCCCTGAATCTTCAGGCTGTTTCTTATGGCTATTTGTACACCAAGTTTAACACTACCAATCCCCATATATTTCGAGGTCTAGATTGATCTCTGAGGTAACTAAAACCTGAGGAAAGTTATTGCAAAGTGTATGGTAAATTGTCAAAATGTGTGATTTTGGCTTATGTCTTGGAATTTGCTTAAAATTACCCGACTTTGATTTGATGTATCTTCTTGACTGTTTTGAGTCTCTGGGATCTTGTAAATGTTCTGGAATCCTGATTCAGTTATTTCCAAACCCCTATCTTTCGTTTTCTCTTCCTTAATACTCATAAACAAACTCTGAATTTGGCTATTTGTGCTAAATTCACTCAAACTTAGACTTTTGTTTGACAGTAAAATGACAGTTATACCATTCACATTCTGGAGCAAAGCTGCTCATATTGTTATTCTGAATCAAACTGTCAAAGTTGACAAGCTGATCTCCAAAAAACTATTTGACCAGAACTGTATTAGAGAGGCAAAATATTAATTTTCACATACGAACTATATTAAGTTGAAATTAATGTTTTTAAGAGATAAACATAACCTAAATGGATATTTGGAGTTCTAATAAGCTATTTTGGGTTAATGTTGACCAAGTCAACTATGTGGGGGTCTTTCTACAGGTATTATTAACTTCAGGGGCTTATGTGCAAATAATTAAAAGTTGTAGTTTTCAACTCTATAACTACCTGAGAATGTTAAATAGTATAGTTTCATGATGTTGATAATAATATGATTTATTTGAGGAGTTCAGGCTCCGTCGCGGACTATAATTCAATTTTGGCAAACTTCAGGGATGTAAGTGTAAATAATCAAAACTTGAGATTCAACATTAAGTAGGTAACTTGGCGACGTAGCCACTCATGTGACTGGCCAACCAGACATAACTGAGGGGTTCAAGAACAGTCAGGGACTATTCTGATAAGACTGAGACTTCAGGGGCAAAATAGTAATCATGGGCTGACAGCTAGCATGAATTTTGCATATAAATTTACCTCATTGATGAGGGTGTGTACTAATAAGTATATGTATATTTGTATATGTAGAGGTTGTCGGGATAGAAAATTAGCATCGCTGATCAGGAGTACTAGGAAGGCTACCAGGTAAGCATATGAATGCTTATTTATTATTGAAGAATGCTAGGTTGGATGTGTGGATGTCTCTATAAATAGAAGATACGGAAATCATGGTATAACCGAAAGGCTGATCTTGGACGTCTATATATATGGACCTGCATCAGGTAATGAGTATTGTTCACAATTGTTTGGAAATGATTAATTGATAACCGATTCCTGTACCCTTGACCTCTGTATGGTCAATTATTTATGGGACCCGGTCAACGGGGTTGACACAGTCATGGGACCCAGTCTACGGGCTTAATATAATTATGGGACCCGTTTTTCGGGCTTTACATTCATGGCCTACAGGCTCAGTCGGTACATTGCTAGCTTCCGACTGGTAGGCAACTAGTACTACCCTCTGGACTGACGATCCAGTAGGGGGTGTGCACACTTATGGTCTAGTTTGTCATGGTTGATTAATGGGTGGTACAGGAATAGGGATGTTAATACGGAATTTACGTAAATGTGTTATCGGATAACTTGAATGACTGGTATAAGAATCTCTTTACTATCATATGTGGGTCAGGTTAATGAGACATATGCTTTACAAGGACAGGTCATACGTTTCCAAAATAGTGTATACTTCTATTTCGTCATGCATTCTATTATGTTCATTATAAATTGATGTCGTGTCATCACTGCCTTCTATATCTGGAAGGCGGGTACGCAGGAGACCGAGGAGTAGGACATCACTTAGAAGTAATCAAAGCGGTATATGCAGACTGTAAAAGTAAGTTTCTTTGAAATTTAGATTCTTTAATTCTGCCCCGTATCAGAACCATTATGATTGGAATCCTCGCTTAGCATTTTCGTGCTAGCCGGAGGGCATCTCCGAAGAGTCTGGGGGATTCAAGTGTAATTCTCCATTACTCTAAGACGGGGGTGTTATAGATGGTATCAGAGCCAGGTTCTGTGAAAGGACAGAATTAAAAACTAAAAATTATAGGTGGACTGTGTTTTCATAATTAAAAATGGAATAGGAATCAAGTCTAAAAATGGAATAGGAGGGTTGGGGAGAGCACCAACGAGAGAGCTGTAGGTGCATGTTTGGGCCAAATATGCCTTTGTTGTTTGAATCTCCGGCTGAGATTCATATGCTCATGCATTGCTTTACATTTTAAGAAAGGAGCGTAAACTCAAGGAAGAATAATGGGAGGGGGAAGAGCGCATGGATGATCTGCAATCAGGAACCTGACCGAGGGATGGGTACGAAGCCTGTATATGATAAATATGTCTCGAATAACATAATATTAAATGAGGATATATGTTTGGTCATCCAAGAGACAGGCGTATGATTAAAGATGATGTTTTCTGGGACAAAACTATTGGTAGACTCCTTAACTATTCAAAAATGAAAGCAATCAGTTTAAGTACAGTCTTGTAGATTGGATGAATTTGTTAGGCATCTCAGACCTAAGGATGATGCTCATTTAGTGACTGAATAAGTAATAATTAAAATTCGTTAGTAACGGAAACAAAGTTACAAATATAACATTGGAACCCGACAGTAGAATGTAATAAGGTTAAGAGACGAGATATGCGTTCTTTGGAGTCCTAATAAAGTACATAACGATTTACGAGGTGATCAGGAGGTTGATAATTTTCTTTCAGGAGTATAACGGGGAATACGTGATAGGACTGGGACATGACTGTATCAAGGAAAGGGGTTTGTGTTGTGTTAACATTAATAAGGAAGGGCAGGGAATAGTTCAGATATTGGGGATAATACTTTGAATATTGAGAGTACTTTTGAATAATTGTACATGGAATTATGTGTCAAGGCAACATAGGAAAATTGTCATATATCAGGTTGTGGGTGGAAAATAAAAGATTGTATGAACATGGTTTGTACTTAGATAATGGAAATGGCAGGATCATGGTACAAGTGATTAAAGAGTGTTTGGAATAACTTTTAAATGTTATATAACGAGGGGTTCGCAATATATTTGTCAAGATGAAGGAGTCGGGGCATAAATGGACTTAATAGGAGATTCAGGAAAGAAAACTTCGGCATGTTTTAAACATGGTTGGTTGCCTCAAGGAGCGGTATGGGTAGATATCTGGCCAATGTGAGGACTGGGAGATTCTGGGAATATGGAGGGAGGCAAGATGATCTAGAGTGTTGAAGGATAAGTATGAAGATATGGGAAAAATATTGTGGGACCGATGGAACAAGGATGGATATGGGTGTGTGTAGAGATAAAGTAGTGTCTATAAGGGTTATAAGGGTTAAGAGAGATGTAGTGAAAACATAAGAAGGTTTGAGAAAGATACTAAAATATAGTAAGGAAGTATTATATGAATGGAAAGGATTAGTTGGAGTAGAGAGTCAAGAAATATAGAAGGCTTAAAAACTTGGGTGACATGAAAGAGAAGATAGTCAGGAAGGGTATGACAAGTGTTGAAAGAATTGTACCAAACTATTAAAAATAGGATCATATAAGAGTATAAACTTTTAGATGACAGAAGATGGTGAGATCGGGATCCAAAAACATAAGGCCAAGGGAATTATCAGTTGTGGTTGATTTGGAAAAGAGAGGTTATGGCGTCAAGCCAAGAGAATTCTGTAGTTCTAACGGTCCAATAGGAATGATAAGTTGAAAAGGAATCTCATAAAGGGCTGATTGGGGTTGGAAAGGTTGTAAGGAGCTCGAAAGATATTTATATCAAGATAGTTTGGGAGAACCATAAAAGCTTTAGGCAAAAGGGGGTTGTAAGACACGACGTCAATGGTCAAAGTGGCAAAGAACTGTGGAATATCTAACACTCTGAGAGGGAAGAAGTATGCGGTAATAGATGAAGTAGGGTATAGCTGATCATCTGTTGGGAATCGCGAGGAATAAGGTAACCGAGGGTTACTTTTAGGGCCTTGTGATCTAGTATGGAAATCATTAGGGAAACTTCAGTGACAAGTGAGATTTGGTACCGTTCCTGAGGCTTAGGATATCTCATTAGGACCTTGAAAGGATTTGGTAATCAACACGAAATCGAGACTAGTCGTTTTTTAGAAATGTGTATAAGTATGAATCATGAGACAAGTAACTCGAGGAATAAAGAACCAAAGCAATAAGATGACATGTCAGCATCGGAGGTACCCATTGAGAAAAGCTGCAGGTGGATATATAGCTATAACTTAAGAGGAAACTGGTATCAGGCATGGACTGTTAGGACTAGTATAGAATATGAAGAATACGGATTATGACTCTTAAAATATGGAGTGATGATTTCCAATGGTTGTGTAAGATATTCTAAATGCCATGTGGTAATAGGTTGGGATTGGGGATAGGTGCAGGTGCTGAAACTCAGCCAAGTGAGGAAATACGCCAAATCAGTCTAAAGACGTGAGAGGAAGAAAAGGTAGGCGGAGAAAGAATACCTTAATATAATATGATTATGGGTAGTGGAACGTGATAACTACAC
Source organism: Linanthus parryae (assembly GCA_023055425.1). Classification (NCBI taxonomy): domain Eukaryota; kingdom Viridiplantae; phylum Streptophyta; class Magnoliopsida; order Ericales; family Polemoniaceae; genus Linanthus; species Linanthus parryae. The sequence goes on along the minus strand of JALGPY010000007.1, from coordinate 66,366,635 downwards.
GATGTTGTAGGATCTTCGGGGACTGATATTCTTTTAAGGGGGTTAGGATGTAACACCCTAAAGGGTTGAAGTGAAATATCTTAAAACACCTCAAGGGTGAGGCTTCATCATCTCACCAGCAGTATGCTGAATCATCAGCAACAGTTACATGTATATAAACACATAACTTCTCAAATTTTGCCCCTTTTCTTTATGTATAAAGAACACCATCATATCTCCACTTCTAGCTCCGCCATATATCCACCACCAGACCAACAACATAGGAACTGATACAAATGGAGACTCCCGTTGATGCATAGAGTAAAAGCGCTCAAATTATTTCATGAACGGGTAAGTATCGAGGAAGAATTTTTGAATTCGGGTTTCAAGAACCCTAGATAGTTGTTGACGAAATTCGTTTGGTAGGTTGTAATTCGGAAGGGATAAGACCCATTTTCGTGTTGATGAGGTAATTTCAAACTCAGGGGTATCGGATTTCGGCTGTAACTCGTTGGAAAAACAAAACCACGCCGGATTCTAGGTTGCCTCGCCGGGATCTGCATTTAGGCGCTGAAAGAGGACGGTAATTCACTATTCTCGCTTGTTTTTCTTCGTGAATCGTTGTAATATGGTCCTTAGAGTGTCCTGAGTCTATTTATGGTATTAGATTCAGACAAGAACTCATTTTAGACCGAGTTTTGTTGCGGTGCCTGTCATTTTTCCGGCCAACCTTCACTGGTTTCTGCTCTTGCTGCCGGAGCTAGTGTAGGCCATTGTTTTTCTTTCATTTTCTCTAGAAATAGCTTCTGCATAATCCTTCAACTTCCCCAATTCTTCCCAATCGTTTAATTGACACTGTAATGCAAATTTGGTCGAGTTTGATTCGTTAACAGCTCACTTTCCGGCGAGTAAAGTGCCATGTTTCAGAGGATGAATCGCCCTCTGTAATTGTTGATTTTCAGAGCTCGATAGCTCCGTCCAATATTTGGGTTATCCTCTTCGTAAACATGCTGATTACCTGTCGTGGATTCATAGTTAAACCACCTGAAAATCAATCGAAAGTCCAAGGAAAAATGAGTTAAACTTGACATTGTTCTTCGAACACTGTTTCGTGGCCAACTATAAGTTACTGCATCTCCCACCTTAGTTGATGATTATGTTGGATTCTTGTTACTCTGTGATCCCTAGACAACATTCTACAAGTTTCATGTTGAACACTTCCTCACAATGGTTGAAATTCACGTTAAAGTCATGGCTTATATGCAGCGATATTCTTGTGTTATTGTGCTAGAAATTGGTGTCAACTTTGACTCCTTAAATATCCTTCATGCCTTGCATCTTCAGGCTGTTTCTTCTGGCTATTTGTACACAAAGTTTAACACTATCAATCCCCATTAGTGTCGAGGTCTGGATTGATTTGTGAGGTAACTAAAACCTGAGGCAAAGTTGTTGCAAACTGTATGGTAAATTGTCAAAACGTGTGATTTGGCTAAGATTGGAATTTGCTTTGCCTGACTTTGACTTGATGTATCTTCTTGACTGTTTTGACTCTCTGGGATCTTGTACATGTTCTGGAATCCTGATTTAGTCAATTTCAAACTCCTATCTTCCGTTTTATCAAACTCTTCCTCAATTGCTCATAAACAAGCTCTGAATTTGGCTATTTGTGCTAAATTCACTCAAACTTAGACTTTTGTTTGACAGTCAAATGACTTTTATACCATTCACATTTTGGAGAAAATCTGCTCATATTGCTATTCTGAATCAAACTGTCAAAGTTGACAAGCTGATCTCCTAAAAAATTTTGTTTGACCAGAACTGTATTAGAGAGGCAAAATATTAATTTTCACATACCAACTGTATTAAGTTGAAATTAATGTTTTGGAGTGATAAACATAACTTAAATGGATATTTGGAGTTATAATAAGCTATTCAGGGTTAATGTTGACCAAGCCAACTGTTTGGGGGTCTTTCTACAAGTATTCTTAACTTCAGGGGCCTAAGTGCAAATAAATAAAAATTGTAGTTTTCAACTCTATGACTACCTGAGTATCTTAAATAGGATAGTTTCATTATGTTGAGCATAATTTGATTTATTTGAGGAGTTCAGGCTCCATCGGGGACTAAAATTCAATTTAGACAAACTTCAGGGATGTAATTGTAAATAATTAAAACTTGAGATTCAACATTAAGAAGGTAACTTGGAGACGTAGCGACTCATGTGACTGGCCGACCAGACATAACTGAGGGGTTCAGGAACAGTCGGGGACTGTACTGATAAGACTGAGACTTAAGGGGCAAAATAGTAATCATGGGCTGACAGCTAGCAGGAATTTTGCATATGCATTTTACCTCAGTGGTGACAGTGTGTACTAATAAGTATATGTATATTTGTATATGTAGAGGTTGCAGGGGTAGAAAATCAGCATCGCTGACAGGAGTACTAGGAAGTCTAACAGGTAAGCATATGAATGCTTATTCATTATTGAAGAATGCTAGGTTGGATGTATGCATGTCTTTATGAATAGAAGATACAGAAACCATGGTATAACCGAAAGGATGATCTTGGACGTCTATATTTATGCACCTGAATCAGGTAAGTTTGGGAATACTTAATTGATCATCGATTCCTGTACCCTTGACCTATGTACGGTCAATTATTTATGGGACCCGATCAACGGGCTTACACAGTTATGGGACCCGGTCTACGGGCTTAATATAATAATTGGAACCGTTCCACGGGCTTTATATTCATGGCCTACGGGCTCAGTCGGTACATTGCTAGCTCCCGACTGGTAGGAAACTAGTACTACCCTCTGGACTGACGATCAAGTAGGGGGTGTGCACACTTAAAGTCTAGTTTGTCTTGGTGGATTAATGGGTGGTACAGGAATGGGTAAGTGGATACGGAATTTACGTAACTGAGTTATCGGATAACTTTAATGACTGGTATAACAATCTCTCTACTATCAAATGTGGGTAAGGTTAATGGGACATACGCTTTACAAGCACAGGTCATACGTTTTCAAAAGAGTGTATATTTTATTTCGTCATGAAGTCTATTCTGTTCATTATAAACTGATGTCGTGACATCACTGCCTTCTATATCTGGCAGGCGGGTACGCAAGAGTCCGAGGAGTAGGACATCACTTAGAAGTAATCAGAGCGGTATATGCATGCTGTAAAAGTAAGTTTCTTTTAAATTTAGTTTCTTTAATTATGTCTTGTATCAGAACCATTAGGATTGGACTCCTTGCTTAGCATTTTCGTGCTTAGTGGAGGGCATCTCCGGAGAGTCTGGGGGATCCAAGCGTAATTCTCCAGTACTCTAAGACGGGGGTGATACAGATGGTATAAGAGCCAGGTTCTGTGAAAGGATAGAATTAAAAACTAAAAATAATAGGTGGATAGTGTTTTCAAAATAAAAAATGGAATATGAATCAAGACTAAAAACGGAATAGGAGGGTTGGGGAGAGCACTAGCGAGATATACGTGCATATTTGGGCCAAATAGTCCTTTGTTGTTTGAATCTCCGTCTGAGATTCATATGTTCATGTATTGCTTTACATTTTAAGAAAGGAGCGTGAACTCGAGGAAGAATAATGGGAGGGGTAAGAGTGCATGGATGATCTGCAATCAGGAACCTGGCCGAGGGATGGGTACGAAGCCTGTATATGATAAATTTGTCTCGAATCACATAATGCTAAATGAGAATATATGTTTGGTCAGCCAAGAGACGGGCGTATGATTAAAGATGATGTTTTCGGGGACAAAACTATTGGTAGACTCTTTAACTAGGAAAAAATGGAAGTAATGAGTTTAAGTACATTCTTGTAGATGGATGAATTTGTTAGGCATCTCAGACCTATAAATGATGCTCATTTAGTGGCTGAATAAGTAATAATTAGGATTCAAGAGTAACAGAAACAAATGTACAAATATAACATTGGAACCCGACAGTAGAATGTAACAAGGTTAAGAGACGGGATATGCGATCTTCGGAGTCCTAATAAAGTACGTAAGGATTTACGAGGTGATCAGGAGGTTGATAATTTTCTTTCAGGGGTACAACGGGGAATACGTGACAGGACTGGGAAAGGACTGTATCAAGGTAAGGGTTCTGTGTTGTGTTAACATTAATAAGGAAGGACAGGGAATAGTTCATACATTGGGGATGATACGTTGAATATTGAGAGTACTTTTGAATAATTGTACAGGGAAATATATGTCAAGGCAACATAGGAAAATTGTCATATATCAGGTTGTGGGTGGTAAATTAAAGATTGTATGAACGGGGTTTGTACTTAGATAATGGAAATGGCAGGATCATGGTACAAGTGATTAAAGAGTGTATGGAATAACTTTTAAATGTTATATAACGAGGGGGTCGCAATATATTTGGCAAGATTAAGGAGTTGGGGCATAAATGGACTTAATAGGAGATTCTGGCAAGAAAACTTCGGCATGTTTTAAACATGGTTGGTTGCCTCAAGGAGCAGTATGGGGTTATATCGAGCCGATGTGAGGACTGGAAGATTCCGAGAATATGGAGGGAGGCAAGATGATCTACAGTGTTGAAGGATAAGTATGAAGATATGGGAAAAATGTTGTGGGCCTACTAGAACAAGATGTGCTATGGGTGTTTGTAGAGATAAAGTAGTGTCTATAAGGGTTAAGAGAGATGTAGTGAAAACATAAGAAGGTTTGAGAAAGATACTAAAATATAGTAAGGAAGTATTACGCGAATGAAAAGGATTAGTTGGAGTAGAGAGTGAAGAAATATAGAAGGCTTGAACAACTTTGGGTGACATGAATGAGAAGACAGTCAGGAAGGGTATAAAAGGTGTTGAAAGAATTGTACCAAACTATTAAAATAGGATCATATAAGAGTATAAACTTTTAGATGACAGAAGATGGTGAGATCGGGATCCAAAAACATAAGGCCAAGGAAATTATTAGTTGTGGTTTATTTGGAAAAGAGAGGTTATGGCTTCAAGCCAAGAGAATTATGTAGTTCTAATGGTCCAATAGAAATGATAAGTTGAAAAGGAGTCTCATAAAGGGCTGATTGGGGTTGGAAAGGTTGTAAGGCGCTTGAAAGATATTTATATCAATATAGTTTGGGAGAACCATAAAAGATTTAGGCAAAAGAGGGTTGTAAGACACGGCGTCAATGGTCAAAGTGGCAAAGAACTGTGGAATATCTAACACTCTCAGAGGGCAGAAGTAGGAGGTAATATATGAATCAGGGTATAGCCGATCATCTATTAGGAACCGCGAGGAATAAGGTAACTGAGGGTTACTTTTAGGGGCTTGTGATCTAGTCTGGAAATCATTAAGGAAAATTCAGTGACAAGTGAGATTTGCTACCGTTCTTGTGGCTTAGGATATCTCATTAGGACCTTGAAAGGGATTTGGTAATCAGCACGAAATTAAACCACTCGTTTTTTAGAAACGTGTTTAAGTACGAATCATGAGACAAGTAACTTGAGGAACTAAAGAACCAAAGCAATGAGATGACATTTCAGAGTCGGAGGGACCCATTGAGAAAAGCTGCAGGTGGATATATAGCTATAACTTAAGAGGAAACTGGTATCAAGCATGGACTGTTAGGACTAGTATAGAATATGAAGAATAGAGATTGTGACTCTTAAAAGATGGAGTGATGATTTCCAATGGTTGTGTAATATATTCTAAATACCATGTGGTAATAGGTTGGGATTGGGGCTAGGTGCTGGTGCTGAAACTCAGCCAAGTGAGGAAATACACCAAATCAGTCTCAAGACGTGAGAGGAGTAAAAGGTAGGCGAAGAAAGAAGGTCCTTAATATAATATGATTATGGGTAGTGGGACGTGATGACAATCTACTACATGCACAACATCTAATTAATGGAAAGGATCGACAAGAGTTCAGTATGGAATAAGGAGGAGAACAACATAACGACATGATGATGTAGGATCTTCGGGGACGAAGATTCTTTTAAAGGGGGTAGGATGTAACACCATAAGAGCATCTCCAATGGAGTGCTAAAAGTTGTTCCAATTCTATAATTATAGCATTGGAGTGCTCCAATGGAGTCTTAAAAGTTGTGGCAATTCTAAAAAATATAGCATTGTGCTATACTTGGTTTCAAATTTGAGACCAAGTATAGGATTGTGCTAAAGATAGAACCAGTTTTCTAGCCATGGATCTCTTGATTTTTATTTACATGTTTGCCATTTTGACCACATTGAACCATCAGATGAACTTTATGTCGCGATAGTTATTAACGCAATTTGATTACATTGTAAAAGAGGTTTGGTTATTATGTTAGTTGATGGAGTATATAATTAGTAATTTAGAATAAAAAATAGTTTTAATTCATATTAACTTTGGGTCGCGATGATTGTTAACGTAGGCATAAAATTTGATTACATTGTAAAAGATGTTTGGTTATTATGGTAGTTGATGGAGTATATAATTGGTAGCTTAGGATAAAAAATTAGTTTTTAATTTGAAATAGAATTTGAAATAGAATTGCATGCCACATATACATTGGAGCATGAAATGCTATAAATGCCCAAATTCACTATTCATGTCCTAAATTTAGCAATAGAAATGAGATCTCCATTGGAGATGCTCTAAAGGGTTGAAGTGAAATATCTTAAATCATGGGGTGAAAGTGTAAATTAAGAAATTTTCTTATTCCCAACTGTAATTGGACTGGTTGTTGACAAAAAAAATGAATAAGTAATGATAGTATGATACTTTGAAAATAATAGGGGTAAAAATATAATTTCCAGAAACTTTGGGGCCAATGCGCAATTTTTACAAATCAGTACCAGCCGATATCTAGAAAATCTGGCCAGGAAGAGGGAAATGATGATGTAAAATCAAGGGGGTGAAATTTTAATTTTCAATAAAAAATTAAATGTTAGATTTGGCCCAAAAGTTTATCCTAAATGCAAGTAAAACCCCCCAAGTGGAACTTGTAATCTTGTGACACCTCAAGGGTGAGGCGTCATCATCTCACTAGCAGCATGTTGAATCATCAGCAACAATTACATGTATATAAACACATAACTTTTCAAATTTTGCCCTTTTTTATGTATAAAGAACACCACCATATCTCCACCACTAGCACCGCTTTATCTCCACCTCCAGACCAACAACATAGGAACTGCTACAACTGGAGACTCCCCTTGATGCGTGGAGTAAAAGCCCTCAAATTATTTCATGAACGGGTAAGTATCGAGGAAATTTTTTTGAGTTTTTGACGAAATTTGTTTGGTAGGTTGTAATTCGGAAGGGATAAGACCCATTTTTCGTGTTGCTGACGTAATTTCAAACTCAGGGGTATCTTTCAGCTGTAACTCGTTGGAAAACCAGAACCATGCCGGATTCTGGGTTGCCTAGTCGGAATCTGCATTTAGGCGCTGAAGGAGGACGGTAATTCACTATTCTTGCTTATTTTTCTTCATGAATCGTTGTAATATGGTCCTTAGAGTGTCGCGAGTCTATTTATGGTATTAGAAACAACCCATAACTCATTTTATATCGAGTTTTGTTGCGGTGTTCGTCGTTCTTCCGGCATACCTTCTCCGGTTTCTGCTCTTGTTGCCGGAGCTAGTGTAGGCCCTTGTTTTTCCTTCATTTTCTCTAGAAATAGCTTCTGCATAATTCTTTAAACTTCCCAAGTGCTTCCCAATCATTTAATTGACACTGTAAAGCAAATTTGGTCGAGTTTGATTCGTTAACAACTCGTTTTCCGGCGAGTAAAGTGCCATGTTTCAGAGGGTGAATCGCCCACTGTAATTGTTGGTTTTCAGATCTCCATAGCTCCGTGCAATATCTGGTTATCCTCTTCGTAAACACTGATTACCTTTCGTGGATTCATAGTTAAACCACATGAAAATCAATCGAAAGTCCTGAGAAAATGAGTTAAACTTGACATTGTTCTTCACACACTGTTTTGTGGCCAACCTTAAGTCACTGCATGTCCCACCTTATTTGATGATTATGTTGGATTCTTGTTGTTATGTGATCCCTAGACAACATGCTACAAGTTTCTTGTTGAAAACTTCCTCAAATCATATCCTTAACATGGTTGAAATTCAAGTTAAAGTCATGGCTTATATGCAGCGATATTCTTGTGTTATTGATCTAGAAATTGGTGTCAACTTTGAATCCTTAAATTTCCTTCATGCCCTGCATCTTCAGGCTGTTTATTCTGCCAATTTGTACACCAAGTTTAACACCACCAATCCCCCTAAATTTCGAGGTCTATATTGATCTGTGGGGTAACTAAGACCTGAGGCAAAGTTGTTGCAAAGTGTGTGGTAAATTGTCAAAATGTGTGATTTTAGCTAAGTCAGGAATTTTATTAAGATTTCCTGACTTTGACTTGATGTATCTTCTTGACTGTTTTGATTCTCTGGGATCTTATACATGTTCAGGAATCCTGATTCAGTCATTTTCAAACCCCTATCTTTCGTTTTCTCAAACTCTTCCTCAATTGCTCATAAACAAGCTCTGAATTTGGTTATTTGTGCTAAATTCAAACTTAGACTTTTGTTTGATAGTCAAATGACTGTTATACCATTCACATTCTGGAGCAAAGCTGCTCATATTGCTATTCTGAATTAAACTGTCAAAATTGACAAGACGATCTCCTAAAAGCTCTGTTTGACCAGAACTGTATTAGAGAGGGAAAATATAAATTTTCACATACGAACTGTATTAAGTTGAAATTAATGTTTTGTAGTGATAAACATAACCTAAATGGATATTTGGAGTTATAATAACCTATTATGGGTTAATGTTGACCAAGTCAACTGTGTGGGGGTCTTTCTATAAGTATTTTTAACTTCGGGGGCCTAAGTGCAAATAACTAAAAGTTGTAGTTTTCAACTCTATGACTACCTTAGAATGTTAAATAGGATAGTTTCATGCGGTTGAGCATAATTTGATTTATTTGGGAATTCAGGCCCCGTCGGGGACTAAAATTCAATTTAGTCTAACTTCAGGGACGTAAGTGTAAATAGTCAAAAATTGAGATTCAACATTAAGTAGGAAACTTAGATACGTAGCGACTCATGTTACTGGCCAACCTGACATAACTGAGGGCTCAGGAACAGTCAGGGACTGTTCTGATAAGACTAAGACTTCAGGGGAAAAATAGTAATCATAGGCTGACAGCTAGCATTAATTTTGCATATGCATTTTACCTCAATGGTGAGGGTGTGTACTACTAAGTATATATAAATTTGTATATGTAGAGGTTGCCAGGATAGAAATCAGCATCGCTGATCAGGAGAACTAGGAAGGTTACCTGGTAAGCATATGAATGCGTATTTATTATTGAAGAATGCTAGGTTGGATGTATGCATGTCTTTATGAATAGAAGATACAGAAATCATGGTATAACCGAAAGGATGATCTTGGACGTCTATATTTATGCACCTGAATCAGGTAAGTATGAGTATTGTTCACAATTGTTTGGGAAAACTTAATTAATAACCGATTCTTGTACCCTTGACCTCTGTACGGTCAATTATTTTTGGGACCCGGTCAACAGGCTTGACACAGTTATGGGACCCAGTCTACGGGCTTAATATAATTATGGGAACCGTTCTTCGGGCTTTACATTCATGGCCTACGGGCTCAGTCGGTACATTTCTAGCTCTTGACTGGTAGGAAACTAGTACTACCCTCTGGACTGACGATCCAGTAGGGGGTGTGCACACTTAAGGTCTAGTTTCTCTTGGTGGATTAATGGGTGGTACCTGAATGGGGAAATGGATACGAAATTTACGTAAATGCGTTATCGGATAACTAGAATGACTGGTATAACAATCTTTTTACTATCAGATGTGGGTCAGGATAATGGGACATATGCTTTACAAGCACATATCATACGTTTCCAAAACAGTGTATATTTCTATTTCATCATGAAGTCTATTCTGTTCATTATAAACTGATGTCATGACATCACTGCCTTCTATATCAGACAGACGGGTACGCAAGAGACCGAGGAGTAGGACATCACTTAGAAGTAATCAGAGCGGTATATGCAGGCTGTAGAAGTAAGTTACTTTTAAATTTAGTTTCCTTAATTATGTCTTGTATCTGAACCATTAGGATTGGACTCCTTGCTTAGCATTTTCGTGCTTAGCGGAGGGTATCTCAGGAGAGTATGGGGGATCCAAGCCTAATTCTCTAGTACTCTAAGACGGGGGTGTTACACTCTAACTCCAAAAGATTAAGGAGAATTCGACCAAATACTAAGCTAGGTTTCTTCGTGTTCTTGACATATTTCCGCTTTAATACTTGATGTTTTTCCGTATTGAAGTAGGGATTTGATCCTCGTGCCGACTACTACTCCTAGTAGTAGAAAATTTGGAAGAGATAAAATTTTTAGGGTGGTTGGTGTTTGGAGGGGGAAACTACATATGAAGTCTTGAAGAAAAAAAACGTATGAAGGAAGAATGATGATAGAGTTTATATAGCCTGAGGAATTTTTATGACTCAACTGGTTATTTAATGAGGTGGTGACACGTATGTGTGCTATGTGGCAAGCGTTGCTAGTGGGAAAGAATTTGTATTCACATTGGGTTATGTACTTTTCTAAACTTTAGGGTAGTTATTAGAATTTGGATTTTATTTAATTTTCAGTAATATTGAATATGGCCCCATCATCTTAGGGTATTCTAGAAGTACTCCAAAAATCTCATGTAAACCCCAATTGGACAAATTTTAATCTGGGATCCAATTTTGAGAAATTACATAAATGACCTAGTTTTCTTAGAAATTGTATAACTGCCCCACGATGACTTGTAATCACATTCCAGAGTATAAACAACCACAAGTACAGCACTATCTCAAATAGAGAAGTAAGAAATATTTAATTATACTTCTACTCCCAAGATGTTGAATTATTGCATTATAGCACCTACTAATTTGCAGGATGTTACATTCTACCCCCTTAAAATGGTCTTCGTCCCCGAAGATTTCATACCGCTTCATACTTATCTGATTCCTTCCTTACTCCGTGATGAAATTTTGTTGCTCCTAACTTCTTTTACTATACTGATGTCGCGCTCCGATCTCTAAGATTATTTCATCTTTCACAGTCTCCTGCCAATTCTAATCACCGGTGTCACACCTTACCACTTAATACTTAAGTGCTATGCCGAACTTTCCTGACCTAAATGTCCTTGAACGCTATACCACTTTTTCAATCCCCAACCAGACTCTTCGTGAGACTCCTTTCATCTTGTTACTCCTATTGGACCATTGTACTCTTGATCATGATGCCTTCATGACACGTATTCTTACGTGTGTACGCAAGTGCACGGTCGAGTAACAAAGTGTGAGTATATTTAATACTCAGGTTATCGAATCCCACGAGGGCAAGCTCATAACAATCTATAATATACTCAGGTTATCGAATCCCACGAGGACAAGCTCGTAACAAGCTATAATTAGAAAATTAGTTACGTTCACTAAGTAACCGGTATGAAGTGGTGAGAATTGTGAGGTTCCCACCCCCCAAACAAGTGGTTGTTTTAATAACGGAAATATAAGTGAAATGGAATTAAGAAGAAGTTCTTAATTAATTACGGATAAACTAGGAAATCTATGGATTACCTAGGGCTCTTAGAAAATTTCGGATATTGTATTGAAACACACTAATCCTAATGCAGTTATGCCAGGTAACTAGTTACTACAATCTTCTGTTGATCTCATACAGTTCTATGTCTCGGTCTACTTTGGTTCCTCTCGGTCCACTTCTGTCTACCGGTCTATTCTAGTAGGCTAACGACGTGCACGACAACGTGTCCTGTCGGCCCACCGTTGCACGAGTAGTCTTTACACCCACTGATTCTACCCAAATGGAAAATCCTATTCAAATCACCTCTCAGTCTCTTTGATTCGCGATTGTGTTCACGTTCTCTATCACACTAAGCTAGGTCTTTGTCAAGCACCCCACCTAGTTACTAGCAATTCCGGGTAGCTACTCCATTGTTCCTAAGATTGAAGCTCAGAACATGAAAAGTAACTAAACTAAATTAAAAATTAAGTAGAAATCACAACTATGAATCAAAATCATTCTCTAATGGTCGTTCATCTCATAAATAGAGTGTGTCAATAACCCTAGTTCAACAATAGATCGAAAGACTTGAAGAATCGTCACAATCATGAATCCAAAACGTGAATCAATCATAAAAATCCCGAAAAGCTGAATCTAACATAACCCTAGGCTCTCCATAGAGCCTAGCAAAGAAACTAGCTAGTCATAATAGAAAGAAGATACATGAGTTTCTCCATAGATATTAAAGAGAAAGAGAAAACTGATCAAACGGTGAAATCGCCAAAGCGTTGACGAATCCGTGCAATCCCCAAGCTCCAAGCTGCTCTCCAATGGTGTCCCGTGCGTCTCTGGCCTCTCTCTAGGTCGTCTACCCCGTTTTTTACCAGCTGGGGCGAGTTTTTATGTAACTTGGCCGAAATTGCATTTCAGCCCCTCCAATTTGTAATTCCCGGATAAAATTCTAAGCTGATCTTGCACGGGCCATATATCCCTCATCCGGACTCGTATTTGGGCCTACAATATATATTTGGAAATCTATGAATGTCTACTTTACAATGGTGCAGGCTTTTCTCCAAAACGCATTGTATATTTTCATGAGCATCGAAAATAGTGAAGGCTGGTCCTGAGTGACTTTTCCAACTTTGCTTCCTTTTTGCATCTTCTTTTCTCTGCTTCATCTACCTTCATTCAAAGCATATCCAAGCCTCTCATAAGCTCCATTGAACATATTTTACCTGAGTTACACAACACTAAACAACCCGTGCAATTATCTTCCCAAATATGAGAGAAAACATGCGCGAATAAGCTAGAAACCACACTTTTCACTCTTAGGCTTATAAATCATCAATTTCACATATTTTTTTCACATATATCATATAAACAATGTGAAATAAGACTAGTTCAAGTGATAAGAAAGTATTATAATAACTCTTAAATGATAGTTATCAAATACCCCCACACTTACCTTTTCCTCTTCCCGGGCAACTACTTGCTTCACTCCCCAAGATTTGCATCTATCATTACTAGCCGTGTGACACAAACTACTCACACACACGACTATGCAATCTAAATGCTCTATACAATGCAACTAAATTATAATACAATGCAAAAATTGAACCAACACAATTTTTTTCTTTAGATATCGGGCAACCTATCACTAACCAAACTCATTAAGTTCTCACAAGTCTCATTCGAAATTCACACAACCGATAGCAAGAAATTAAAGTGGAATGATCCTACGCACAAGTTCATTAAGGGGTCCCCAAACATCCACCATAAACAATCCTATACTCGGGCACATCCTTTAGCTCAGAGGGTCTAGGCATCTTTAGTACTAAGGCAGTCTTTCGTCGCCAAGTCATTTGAGGTTTTTAGACCCTCTTAGCCGTGATTGCATTTGAATGCAAATCGTCCAAGTGACGTGAGACACAACTCCTTGTAATACGGCTTGACTTTAATTTTCCTTGAAAGCTCTAATTGGATTGAATCCAAATTCTCCAAATGAATGGAGGAACATTAGGTTGTTCAACGTATCTAATCCAAGAGAAGATTTTGATTCACTTTTTTTTTCATTCTCTTCTAATTTTTTCAACCGTGCATTTAGAGCTACTAAGTGTGGACTTTTTCGGTTAGCTCTTGAAACCGCCTTAAGGGATGGTGGTGTACGCTCCTTGACTTCACTTAGGCCTAGGCAACCGTACCACATGAAACCAACTCTACACGAAAGTTCACCCAAGATTTCAAGAGGCCACAAGTTTCCACTCGAAAACAGGCCATTTGAATCCTTAGGATAGAATCCTCCTAGCAAAATGAAGTAACTAAAGGTATGCCCTCGTCTACTTTCCACTTTTCCTGAATACCCGGACTTCTTTTCGTGAAACAAGTGCGCAAGATAATATAATTAAGGTTTTCCCTATTACGGTGCTTTCTATTCTCAAAGACTCTTTCAATGAACTCTCTTCGGTTTCAAGCTTCATCAATTGCCTTTATTCTCAAAAATTTCAAATTTTTCTAATTTTTCACTTTTCGAATTTTTTGTTCGATCTTTTTTTTCATACTTTCGTAACTCTATATGCTTCGGTCAAATCTATTAATCACATAACTATTGGGTAGGGGGACTCAATATTTAAAAATGAAAACAAATTAATAATATACACAATCTAACACAACACGACAATATATAAAACACTCTACACTAACCACGAATACAACACAATACTACACATACTACATGTAATAAGGCGATGCAAGACGGACATGGCTAGCAAAGATAGACATAACCCCCCCCCCCCCCACACTTGAGATATTCATTGTCCTCTACGAATTCAGAGAATATGTAGAAGGACAAGATCTCAAAGTGTAAAGATTAAAGAGTAAAAATGACAAGTGTTGCAAGGCATTTCGCGCGAAATGACTCATTTCGTCTAGAGTGACAACAGCAAGTAACCCAGGGTAGAATTAAGGAGGAAGTAAAATTTGCGAGGAATTTAAGCCCTAGAAGTTCCTAAACAAGAAGTTTAAAGCGAGAGAGTATGGTACCTACGATTCCGGAGTACCGTTCTTACGAGACCAGTTTCGCGAAAATTGATCATGAAGGGACCAAATCGGTCGACCAAATTTTACGAAAAATCGAGCAAGTTGAGACAAATATACCTCCTTGTGCTCTTAGGTGTCCCCTTCGAAAGTTCCTTCTTGAGCTAAGGCCGAATCCCCCTCCAAGTCAACAAATCGGAAAATTTGTGTTCTTGGAGCTCTTCCTCTTTGAATTCCCCCACACTCAAACTGTTCCCCATCTCTCAATAACTCAAGAGTTAATGTTGTTGTTGGGTTTGCAAGGAGAGAAACCCAACAAAAAACATTCAATTTTGTTGAGTTTTGGGTTTTGGGTGTGTAGGTGTTCTTGAGTGTTTGAGAGGGAGAAGATGAAAATGGGAGCTTTTGATCCGAAAATATGTTTGGGAGAGTCTAAAATTCGGTTTTTGGGTTACATACACCTTCCAAAAGGTCAAAAAAAAACCCCAATAAAGGAGCAGCCCCACTCATTTCCGCCTCCATTTCGGCCCTAAATGGTTGCCGAAATCAATGGATTTCGGCCTCCATTAGGGACCGAAATGGGTGCCGAAATGGCTTGCAATTTTCAAAACAGTTTGGCCTTTTCTATTCGGGCCGAAATAAGGTGATTTCGGCCCGAAATGGGTGCCGAAATCACTGGAGTTTGTCACTTTGTATTTTCTCTTGTTTCTTCATCCGTTATCCATTTCGCACGATTCTTGCGCTTATGGACTCCATATTTGACGAGGAATCCATTTTTGACTAGAAAATTCCCAAATCCGGGGAATTTTCCTTTTCTTCTCAAATTCTCTCTCCCTGTGCAAGAAATCTCGCCTCCAAAAGCTCTTGAACATTCCCCACTCCGAATTCCGATGCGTGAAAACCCGATATTCCAACTCGCTACCATGTTCCTCACGACTAATTGGCTACTCCTTGACCTCGAGTAGCTCCTTTATCAATCACACTTATTCCGATTAGTTAGTTGTTCCTCGTTTTTGTAGGGTTTTGAACATGGAATCGTAGCGGAAGAAGATAATTATTCCGTTCAAATCCCTCCAAGGATCA
This sequence comes from Linanthus parryae, assembly GCA_023055425.1. Taxonomy (NCBI): domain Eukaryota; kingdom Viridiplantae; phylum Streptophyta; class Magnoliopsida; order Ericales; family Polemoniaceae; genus Linanthus; species Linanthus parryae. The sequence goes on along the minus strand of JALGPY010000007.1, from coordinate 66,350,967 downwards.
CAAGTCAAGAACACATAAAGATAGTAAAGGATTAATATGTGTTTACCTTTGAGTTCTTCTTTGATGACTTCAAACCGAATAATGTCACGTTCTTTACGGTTGACCCATGCCTAGGATAGAGAATTGGACCTCCCAACCTTCTTGTGCTAGCTAGAACGGAGGAAGGAGACAACGAAATCACGCAAAAAAACCACAAAGGAGGGATTCGACCTCCTTGTGTGGCCGACGGGTTGGGGCGGCGGGTAAGAGGCGGACGCCTCTTACTTGCTTGCTCTCAACTCTTTTCTCTCCTCTCAATATGTGTTACGAATAACATATATTTAGAGGGAAGGAAGGAGCTCCGTTATATAATCCAACTACTCCTAGTTGTTTCCATAAAGGGCCCAATACTAATCATATCCATATATGGACTAGTATTATTATCTAATTAGTCATACTAAGTTAGCAACTTGGTGCAATATGATCCTTTTAATTAATCTCTATTAATTAAGTCTCTTGTCCAATTATATCCATATGGAGTGTGACCCCATAGGTTTCTACTTAATTGGTAGTAACTATTTACAAACATGGAGTGGTGTCTAGCAACACATCCATGCCACCCAATTAATAGAAATAGTCATCTTGACAAACCTTGTGATCTTATTATCGCATCCCTTTGTCTCATTATCCGGATTGGACACGAGACATACAAGTCACACTCGTATATCCAATCCATGTTTCTCGATCCTGAGAATAGACCTATCCATGCATATGAAATAAATATCCCCATATTGATTCATATGAGTCTGGCCAGACATTCCATAGGCGCCATCCCTCGAGTGGCCTTGGATAACTGCTCCCGTTATGTGGGAGGGAAAAATTCTATCTACATCACTCACCATCTCTAAGCTTGTTTCCAGTTCTGCCCAACATGCACTTTTATAACTACCCAGTTACGGAGTAGCGTTTGACGTTGTCAAAGCACAATTTTCCACAACTAGAGGATCTAATGACTTCAAGTCTAAGGATGATAATATCCTATCACCGCGAGAAGCGCTTGTGACTTTAAATAACTTGTATGTAGCCTTCTCGGATTTGGGTCAATCCGGTATGTCATTACCCCTAATACATACCCATGTGTTGGATCGTGATATCTCCATATCAATCCAACCCCATACTAGTCTATAGATGATCGTCATGTTAATCATTATATTTGACTAGGGATATTTAAGATAAACAACACGATTTGTAAATCTAAGGACTTCGTTATATTAAATATATCCATAAATAAGACAATGACTATTTTAGCCAATTCATACTAAAATTAGATTGCCTCTAGGGCATCTATTCCAACAGTCTCCCACTTGCACTAGAGCCAGTCTGGTGCATCGCGTATGCCAATCGCCCTAGTGTGCTCTTCATGTTTGCGCTGAACAAACGGCTTTGTGAATGGATCTGCCAGATTATCATCTGTAGGAATCTTGCATATCTTCACATCTCCTCCATCGATAATCTCACGAATAAGATGGAACTTCCGGAGTACGTGTTTGGATTTCTGGTGTGATCTAGGTTCCTTCACTTGAGCGATCGCGCCTGTGTTGTAACAATACAACACTGTGGCATCCCCAATGCTAGGAACTACACCAAGCTCAGAAACAAACTTTCTAATCCAAACAGCTTCTTTTGCTGCACCACTTGCAACAATATACTCAGCCTCTGTTGTAGAATCAGCAACCGTCTCTTGCTTGGAATTTTTTCAGCTCATAGCTCCTCCATTCAGGTAATCCACAAATCCGGACTGCGATCTGAAATCATCTATGTCGTTTTGGAAGCCTGCATCCATGTAACCGGTTACACGCAACTCTTCCTCACCTCCAAATATCAAGAATGCATCCTTAGTTCTTCTTAAGTACTTGAGGATGTTCTTGACTACTATCCGGTGACTCTCACCCGGATTAGACTGATATTTGCTTGCCATACTCAACGCGTATGATACGTCAGGTTTAGTACATAACATGGCGTACATGATAGATCCTATGGCCGAGGCATAGGGGATCTTACTCATGCGGTCCATCTCAATCTTATTGGATGGACAATCACTCTTCGAAAGAGTAGTTCCATTTGACATGGGCAATAATCCCTTCTTGGAATCTTGCATGTTGAACCGTTTCAACACCTTGTCTATATATGTACTTTGACTTAGGCCCAGCAACCTCTTAATCTATCCCTATAGATCTTTATACCCAGTATATGGGCTGCTTCCCCTAAATATTTCATTGGGAAACACCTTCCTAGTCAATCCTTAACTGATTGCAGCATAGGAATGTCGTTTCCAATGAGTAGTATGTCATCCACATACAAGACGAGGAACGCTACGGAGCTCCCACTAACCTTCTTCTAGACACAAGACTCATTTTCGTTCTTGATGAAGTCAAAATCTTTGACAGCTTCATCAAAACGTCAATTCCAACTCCTAGAAGCTTGCTTCAATCCATAAATGGATCGTTGAACCTTAGAGACTTTATTTGCATGCTCTGAATCTACAAAACCTTCTGGTTGTGTCATGTACACATCCTCGAGAAGATTCCCCTAAAGGAATGCTGTTTTGACATCCATATGCCAAATCTCATAGTCATAATAAGCCGCAATTGCAAGTAGGATTCGGATGGATTTGGTCATAGCGACTGGGGAAAAAGTTTCATCATAGTCTATACCATGAATCTGTCTGAATCCTTTAGCCACCAATCGGCCCTTATAGGTAACTACATTACCATCCATGTCGGTCTTCTTCTTGAAGACCCATTTGCACCATATGGGGCCTGGGGTGGTTCCAACAAAGTCCATACTTGGTTTGTGTACATGGATTCCATCTCGGATCTCATGGCTTTTAGCCGCTTCAGAGAGTCCGGCCCTTGCATGGTCTCTCCATAGGTAGTAGGCTCATCTCCTATGAGCATAGTGTCACCAGTTTCCGTCACGAGAAGTCCATACCTCTCTGGCTCCTGGCGCACTCTACTCGACCTACGAAGCTCTTGTGTTACTTGAACAGGTTGCTCCACAACCTGTTGTGGTTCATGATGTTCCATAACCGAATCAATAATTTTTGGTTCTTGAAGTTCTTCAAGTTCTACAGTCCTCCCACTTTCTTCTTTAGAGACAAATTCTCTTTCTAGAAACACGCCGGTCCGAGCAACAAACACATTGTTATCGGTTGGATTATAGAAGTAATAGCCCTTAATTTCCTTAGGGTATCCCACAAACTTACTCTTATCCGATTTCGGCCCGAGCTTGTCTGGCTGTAAACGTTTTACATAAACATCGCAGCCCCATATCCTCTAAACGACACTGTGGGACGGCTCCCACTCCACATATCATGTGGTGTCTTCATGACGGATTTTGATTGAACACGGTTAATGGTGAAAGCTGCACACATTAAAGCATATCCCCAAAAAGATAACGGAAGATCTGTTTGACACATCATAGATCTCAGCATGTCCAACAAAGTTCGATTCCTCCTCTCGGATACGCCATTTCATTGTGGCGTTCTGGGTGGAGTGAGTTGGGATAATATCCCACACTCTCTAAGATAATCATCAAACTCTTGGCTCAAGTACTCACTTCCTCGATCTGATCGTAGAGCTTTGATAATTTTGTCAAGTTCCTTCTCTACTTCATTCTTAAATTCCTTGAATTTCTCAACAGATTCGTATTTAGCCTTCATAACGTATACAAATCCATATCTACTGAAATCATCAGTGATTGTAATGAATTAGATATAACCACCTCTGGCAGGTGTAGCAAACAGCCCACACACATCAGTATGTATGAGTGCTAATTGCTCACTAGTCCTTTCACCTTTCTTGTTGAAAGGGGACTTTGTCATCTTTCCTAACAAACAAGCCTCAGATGTCTCATATGATTCAAAATCGAATGAGTCTAGAATCCATCCTTATGGAGTCTAGATACACGTTTTTCATTTATATGGCCTAGACGACAATGCCATAGATAAGCAGGATTTAAATCGTTCATTTTAATCCTCTTAGTATTTATGTTATAGACTGGATAGCTTAGATCAAGGATATATAATCCATTAAATAATTGCGCACTACAATATGCTATCAAAATAAATGGAACAACAATTTTTCTTTATTGAAATAGTAAACCTTTCTTGTCCAAACAAGATACGGAAATAATGTTCTTACTCATAGCAGGAACATAAAAGAAATTATCTAATTCTAATACTAATCCAGAAGGCAGAGACAACCTATACACGCTTATAGCCAATGCAGCAACTCTTGCTCCATTCCCAACGCGCAAGTCCACCTCTCCTTTTGCTAATCTTCTACTTCTACTTAGATCCTGCATATTTCGACAAATATGAGATCCACATCCAGTATCCAATACCTATGATGAAGAAGTAGTTAAATTAACATCTATAAAAAAAATACCTGGTGGTTGTGGGATCACTATCCCAAGCCTTTTATCCTCCACATACTTTGGACAATTCCTTTTCCAGTGTCCATAATGACTGCAGTAGTGACAATCACCCTTGATCACACCTTTGGCCACGCCTTCAGCAGGTTTAAGAGCAGTGTCCTTAGGTTTAGCAACTTCCTTGCTTTTACCTTTGGAAGTAGAGGCAAACCTTTTACCCTTTCCTTTCTGCACCATCATTATGGCCTTGCCCTTTCCCTTTTTGATGGATTGTTCAGCTGTCCTCAACATATTGAGTAGCTCTGGCAGAGGCTTGGCGATCTCATTCATGTTATAGTTCATGATGAACTGTCCATAACTATCCGGCAACGATTGCAGAATGAGATCTGTGGCCAACTCTTGACCAATCGGGGACCCTAGGTGATCGATATTTTCAAGATACCCGATCATCCGCAACACATGCGGTCCTACTGGGTTCCCTTCTGCCAAGTGACTCTTGAACAATGCCCGAGAAACTTCATACCGTTCAAACCTTGCCTGCTCTTGGAAGAGCTGCTTCAAGTGTTCGATCATATCGACTGCGTTCATGTTCTCATGTTGCTTCTGAAGCTCATGAGACATGGTGCAAAGCATAAGGCAGGCCGCATCATTAGCATCGTCAACACGTTTCTGATACGCCTTTAGGGTGCAGGGGTATTGTTCTCTGGACCCTCTGGAACTGCTTCTTCTAGTGTGTACAGTTTCTTTTCTTGTTTAAGAACAATTCTTAAATTTCTGTACCAGTCCAGAAAGTTGGTTCCAGAAAGATTGTCCTTCTCAAGAATAGCCCGTAGGGAGTGTGATGAATTCGATGAATTGTTTGCCATTGGAATTCTACAAAAACGAGAAATATACAAGATTTTAGTATGATTTTACTATACTTAATAATGGCTAGATTATTAAATATAGCTCCCACTATTTTTCTCGGATTAATAACCCTCCATATTAATGCGGAAAATATCCTTATATTTTCTAGTGGGCCAAGATCCATATTTTGCGTTTTCCGAGCTTGCTTTGGCAAGTCAGCCGGAATTGGTTATTTAGGTAGGAACCATTTCAATTACATCCTATGTAACTCTTCGTTCAATTGGGCAAATCATCATTATTTATCCATCCCCATGAATAATCCCAATTCTATGTCTCTTGGTTCTTTTAATCTTATTAAATCTATCTAGTTGTGTCCAACCTCTTACTTAAACAATTGCACATTGTTACGTGCCGTCGCATCTAATCACGATAAACCATGTTGCCATGCTTTGGCACGCACAATCATGGGGTATAGTGATCATGATGAGTGTTTAAATAACAAGAAGGCATAAACACAATATGTTTATTGAGGGATTTTGTTTTTCAATTTTTAATTTGTATTGTTGATCTATATCAACATGATCTATATGTTTGAGTTTTGGGCAAAACTCCAAATCATAGATCCGGGTTGTCTAACCTTCTTATTATCATAATCGCATGCATCAACCATACACCAATCAAAAAATAATAAAACAATAAAATAAACAACCATAACAAAAAAAACATGATGTGGATATGGCCTTTATAGACTAAGATATTCCCAAGCTAATGAGAATATCTATGAACCCTAAAAAGATCACATCGCCATGCGCCTCCATCTTTTGGTCCATCCTTCATAGTTTTGTGGATTGCTCCATGCTCCATCTACGTGGATCCAATGTCTTTGGGCTTCTTTTCTTCAATCTTGGCTAACAATCTATTTTATCTAGCTAAACCTATACTAAATAAAATAAATCTCACATTTTGAGAAAAAGACGACTCGCAGGCCGTAAACCTTAAATTAATTATTACATTAACTGATCAGCTCGCAGGCCGTAAAACAAACCACAAAGTAAACATTCACACACAAACCATAACCTAGGGCCATATCAAACCACCATGTGAATAGCACATAAACAGTTAAAACCAATTTTAACGCGCTTGGTCAATTTCAATTTTGGAAGAAGTAGGGTCAAAAACAATCCAAAAGGACTTCCCAAATCCCTATTAGATCACAAGGCCCTAGGGCCCGGCCTAGCCCAAGCCGCCGGTCCCCCCGGTGGCGCCTAGGCCCGGCCGGCCCTTAGGTCGTGTGTGGCTTGGGCGGCAACGCACAGGGGCGGTCCCCTATGGGGGGGCGAACCCTTTATAGGAGTTGTTTCCGGAAACAACTCCTTCCTTGTTGCCCAATTCAAGTTGTTTCCATGTTGAAAAACCCCTTTTTCAAACATGTTCCCAAACCCTAATCTTCAAACCAAGAAACTCACTAATTTGTTGCATCCAATGCATAATTACATCTTGTTAGACTGAATCTCCATTCAATTGCATCTACTATGCTTAATTTGTCGTTTACGTGATAAACATGAATTTAAAGTGTTAAAACAACAAAATTGTAACACATAAACTACGTTATGCTCTACAACCTGGCTCTGGTACCACTGTAGGGTTTTGAACATGGCATCGCAGCGGAAGAAGATAATTATTCCGTTCAAATCCCTCCAAGGATCACAAGTCAAGAACACATAACGATAGTAAAGGATTAATATGTGTTTACCTTTGGGTTCTCCTTTGATGACTTCAAACGCGAATAATTTCACGTTCTCTACGGTTGATCCACGCCTAGGATAGAGAATTGGACCTCCCAACCTTCTTGTGCTAGCTAGAATGGACGAAAGAGACAACGAAATCACACAACAAAGCCACAAAGGAGGGATTCGGCCTCCTTGTGCTAGCTAGAATGGACCTCCTCTTACTTGCTTGCTCTCAACTCTTTTTTCTCCTCTCAATATGTGTTATGAATAACACATATTGAGAGGGAATAAAGGAGCTCCATTATATAGTCCAACTACTCCTAGTTGTTTCCATAAAGGGCCCAATACTAATCATATCCATATAATGACTAGTATTATTTGCTAATTAGTCCTACTAAGTTAGCAACTTGTTGCAATATGATCCTTTTAATTAATATCTATTAACTAAGTCTCTTGTTCAATTATATCCATATGGCGTGTGACCCCATAGGTTTATACTAAATTGGTAGTAACTATTTACAAACATGGAGCGGTGTCTAGCAACACATCCATGCCACCCAGTTAATAGATATAGTCATCTTGACAAACCTTGTGATCTTATTATCGCATCCCTTTGTCTCATTATCCGGATTGGACACGAGACATACAAGTCACACTCGTATATCCAATCCATGTTTCTCGATCCTGGGAATAGCCCTATCCATGCATTTGACATCAATATCCCCATATTGATTCATATGAGTCTGGCCAGACATTCCATAGGCGCCATCCCTCGAGTGGCCTCAGATAACTGCTCCCGTTATGTGGGAGGAACAAATCCTATCTACATCACTCACCAACTCTAAGCTTGTTTCCTATTGTGCCCAACACGCACTTTTATAACTACCCAGTTACGGAGTAGCGTTTGACGTTGTCAACACACAATATTCCACAACTAGAGGATCTAGTGACTTCAAGTCTAAGGATGATAATATCCTATCACCGCGAGAAGCGCTTGTGACTTTACATAACTTGTATGTAGCCTTCTCGGATTTGGGTCAATCCGGTATGTCATTACCCTTAATACATACCCATGTTTTGGATCTTGATATCTCCATATCAATCCAACCCCATACTATTCTATAGATGATCGTCATGTTAATCATTATATTTAACTAGGGATATTTAAGATAAACAACATGATTTGTAAATCTAAGGACTTCATTATATTAAATATCTCCATAAATAATACAGTGATTATTCTAGCCAATTCATACTAAAATTAGATTGCCTCTAGGGCATCTATTCCAACAGTTTTGAGTGCAAAATCGTGCACATGCATCAAGAAGGGGAATCCGGAGGGTTCTTCGGTACCTGTGTCCTGCACACTCATAGGAGATATTAAACCGCTCTCTCTCACCCCTCTCAATCAAATGTGGAGAACTCAAAAGCACAAAATAACATGAATAACATCCTACTATACATTGGGTTGCCTCCCCAGAAGCGCATGTAATTTAAGGTCGACGGCCCAACCCAGTTACCTCATCCACGTAGAAAGGTGGCTTGGCACGACGTGCCCCATCCTCTTGCGGTCTTTGCTGGACCTTCCAAACAACCTTGTTCTTTACTTTAGGATGTGGTGGATTCTCCTTTATCATATCTGGAAATTGGTGCACTCCATGCACAACATGTGGAACAGTTGAATGCCCTTGAAACTGTTGGGGAGTGTGATTGAAAACCCTGAAGGTCTCACGTGCATCCTTGATCCTCATGATCAACTCCCCATTCTCAACATCTATCAATGTCCGACCGGTAGACAAGAAGGGCCTACCCAGAATAATCAGAACGCCTCCTAGCGGCATATCTAGAATGACAAAATCAGCTGGGATGATGAGACTCCCTACCTTCACCAAGACATATTCAACCACCCCATAGGCTTTCTTTGATGACTTATCTGCAAATTGCAGATTGATCCAGGTGGATCGCGCCCCCACACCTAACTTCTGAAATATCGAGAGTGGCATCAGATTGACTCTAGCCCCCAAGTCACACAGGGCCTGTCCAGTGTAGGCTCCATCTAGAGTAGCTTGAATCACGAAGCTTCCTAGATCTTTCTATTTCTACGGTAATCCATGCAAGGCACATGAGCTAACCTGCTCAGTCAAGCCCACAATCTGAAATTCATCAACAACTCTTTTCCCCCAACACTGCATCTTTCATACATTTGGCATACTTAGGCATCATCTTGACTACCTCAATTAGTGGTGTGTTGATATGCAGCTTGGAGAAGATAGACATGAATTGCCTATAATCCTCCGAGTCATCTTTCTTCTTCCTTATACGCAATGGAAAAGGGAGATCCTCCGATGAAGAAAGGGGCGGAGTTATCTCATTAGTTACCTCCTCAGCTGGCGGAGTCATGCCCTTTGATAGGGGGACCATGACAGGAGTCTTCTCAGAATCGAAGACTTTATGCTCCTTTGACTTTGATGCTTCTGCTCTGACATGGCTTGGGTATGGTGGGTAGGTTAGTGCAATCCCGCTGCGAGTAGTGATGGCTTGATCCTGTTCCTGAGATGTATCAATACTGAGCTCCAGTGCTTTTTGGTCAAGTTCTTTTTTTCAAAGACACAATTTCAGCTCTAGCCTCCTAGAGTGAAGCTGCAACAGTAGTTAACTGAGTTTGCTTGGTCATCATGTGCTGACCCATCATCTTCATCATCTTTTTCAGTTCTGCTAGCTCTGAAGATTCCTGTTGCTGTTGATACAACTCTGAAACATCTACTTCAAGTTTTACCTCCACCGCATTCACCTAAACTGTGTTGTATGCCACAGAGCTACGCTTCACCGGAACTTGCTACTGGTAAGAATAACCCATGCTCCCCTCTTGCTTAACCACACATCTGATCAGCTTATATGCACCCTTTAAAATTACAGTTGAACAAGAAATTACCCCCAACTTCAATATCGAGCTTGTCTTTATCTTACTTGTCAAGTGCATCATAAAATACCTTGATGATGTGACCCTTGTCAATTCTATGGTTTGGGCATTTACGCAGCATGAGGTTGAGGTACTCCCATACTTGGACCAATGATTCATTCTACCTTTGTCTAAAATTCCAAATCTCGTTCTGCAATTGAATCATCCGGGAGAATGGAAAAAATTTGACCATGAACTGTGAGACACACTCTTCCCAAGTTTTGATGGAGTTGGATGGAAAAGAGTCAAACCAATCCTCAGCAGCTCCCGTGAGGCAAAAAGGGAACATCATTAGTTTAGGTACTTCAGCAGTGACCCCCTTAGGGCGGGCATAATTACAGTAATGCTCAAATCCTCCAATAAGATCATTAGGGTCGTATGTCCTCAATGCCCGAAAATGGGATTGTTCCTTCACAAATTGAATTTCTTTTATCTTTAGGAAAAAATTCTCTGCCTGAATTGGTGGCACCACGATTTCCGATTCAATTCCCTTCAGGTTAACCTCAAATCCCTTGATTATTCCCTTCCCAGATCTGTTATATGGCATTGAGGATGTTGCTACCCGCACTTGCTCTTCAACCTTAGCTAACAAAGCTTCCAGCTACTATCGGGTAGTGCTACTAGGCTCATGTCCCTCTGCCATTGATTCCTGAGAAAACACCACTAGCAAACCCGTGAAGTAACAAATAATAAACAAAACAAAAATAAAGAGTAAACTAAACTAATTGCTAACTAAAACTTGTTAACCGTTGTCCCCGGCAACGGCACCAAAAACTTGACACGTATTCTTAAGTGTGTACGCAAGTATACGGTCGAGTAATAAAGTGTGAGTATATTTAATACTCAGGTTGTCATATCCCACGAGGACAAGCTCGTAACAAGCTATAATTAGCAAATTAGTTACGTTCACTAAGTAACCGGTAAAAAGTGGTGAGAATTGTGAGGTTGCCACCCCCAAACAAGTGGCTATTGTAATAACGCAAATATAAGTGAAATGGAATTAAGAAGAAGAAGTTCTTAATTAATTATGGAGAAACTAGGAAATCTATGGATCACCTAGGGCTGCTAGACAATTCTGGATACTATATTGAAACACGCTAATCCTAATTCAGTTATGCCAAGTAACTAGTTAATGCAATCTTCTGTCGATCTCATGCAGTTCTATGTCTCGGCCTACTTTGGGTCCTCTTGGTCCACCTCCATCTACCGGTCCATTCTAGTAGGCTAACGACGTGCACGACAACAGGTCCTGTCGGCCCCCAATGCACGAGTAGTCTTTACACCCACCGATTTTACCCGAATGGCCAATATTATTCAAATCACCTCTCAGTCTCTTTGTTTCGGGACTGTGTTCACGTTCTCTATCACACTAAGCTAGGTCTTTGTCAAGCCCCCACCTAGTTACTAGCAATTCCAGGTAGCTACTCCATTATTGCTAAGATTGAAGCTCAGAACATGAACAATAACTAAACTAAATTAAATACTAAGTAGAAATCACAACTATGAATCAAAATCATTCTCTAATGACCGTTCATCTCATAAATAGAGTGTGCCAATAACCATAGTTCAACAATACACCAAAAGACTTGAGGAATCGTTTATAATCATGAATCCAAAACATGAATCAATCATAATAATCCGGAAAAGATGAATCTAACATAACCCTAGGCTCTCCATAGAGCCTAGCAAGAATATAGCTACTCATAATAGAGAGAAGATACATGAGTTTCTCCATAGATAATTAAAGAGAAGGAGAAAAGTGATCAAACTGTGAAATCGCAAAGCGTTGACGAATCCGTACAATCCCCAAGCTCCAAGCTGATCTTCAATGGTGTCCCGTGCGTCTCTGGCCTCTCTCTAGGTCGTCTATCCCGTTTTTTACCATATGGAGCGATTTTTAATGTAACTTGACAGAAACTGCATTTCAGCCCCTCCAGTTTGTAATTCATGGACATAATTCTAAATTGATCTTGCGCGGGCCATATATACCTCATCCGGACTCGTATTTGGGCTTCCCATATATCTTTGGAAAGAAATGGATGTCTACTTTCCAATGGCGCATGCCTTGATCCAAAAATCATTGTATATTTTACTGAGCATCGAAAGTAGTGAAGGCTGGCCCTGAGTGACTTTTCCAACTTTGCTTCCTTTTTGCATCTTCTTTTCTCTTCTTCATCTACCTTCATTCCAAACATATCCAAGCCTCTCATAAGCTCCATTGCACCTATTTTACCTAAGTTACACAACATTAAACAACCCGTGAAATTATCTTCGCAAATATGAGAGAAAACATGCGCGAATAAGCTAGAAACCACACTTTTCACTCTTAGGCTTATAAATCATCAATTTCACATATTTGTGCACATATCATATAAATCATGTGAAATAAGCCTAGTTACAGTGATAATAAAGTATTTTAATAACTCTTAATTGAGAGTTGTCCAATACCCCCACACTTACCTTTCGCTCATCCCGAGCAACTACTTGCTTCACTCCACAGATTTGCATCTATCATTACTAGCCGTGTGACAGAAACGACTGACACACACGACTATCCAATCTACATGCTCTATACAATGCAACTCGATTATAATACAATGCAAAAATTGAACCAACACAATTTTTTTCTTTAGAGATCGGGAAATCTCGCTATCACTAACCAAACTCATTAAGTTCTCACAAGTCTCATTCGAAATTCACAAAACCTATAGCAAGAAATTAAATTAGAATGATCCTACGCACAAGTTCACTAAGGGGTCCCCAAACATCCACCATAGACAATCCTAGACTCGGGCACATCCTTTAGCTCAGAGGGTCTAGGCATCTTTACTACTAAGGTAGAATGCAAATTGTCCCAGCGACGGGAGACACAACTCCGTGTAATATGACTTGACTTTAATTTTTCTTAAAATCTCTAATTGGATTGAATCCAAATTCTACAAATGAATGGAGGCACTTTAGGTTGTTAACCGTATCTAATTCAAGAGAAGATTTTGATTCAGTTTGTTTTTCATTATCTTCTAATTTTTTGAACCGTGCATTTAGAGATACTAAGTGTGGGCTTTTCTGTTAGCTCTCGAAACCGCCTAAAGGGATGGTGGTGTACGCCCCTAGAATTCACTTAGGCCTAGGAAACCGTACCACATGAAACCAACTCTACACGAAGGTCCACCCTAGATTTCAAGAGGCCACAAGTTTCCATTCGAAAACAGACCATTTGACTCCTTAGGACTAAATCCTCCTAGCACAATAAAGGAACTAATGGTAGAAGGAAATGATCTCAAAGTGTAAAGATTAAAGAGTAAAAATGACAACTGTTGCATTGCATTTCGCGCGAAATGACTTATTTCGTCTAGAGTGACTAGAGCAAGTAACACAGGGTACAATTAAGGAGCAAGTAAAATTGCGAGGAATTTAAGCCCTAGAAGTGCCTAAACAAGAAGTTAATTGCGAAAGAGAGAGTATGGTAACTACGATCCCGGAGTACCGTTCTTCCGGGACCGATTTTCGCGAAAATTGGTCAAGAAGGGATCGAATCAGTCGACCAAATTTTCCGAAAACTCCAGCAAGTTGAGAAAAGTATACCTCCTTGTGCTCCTAGGTGTCCCCGTCGAAAGTTCCCTCTTGAGCTAAGGCCGAACCCCCTCCAAGTCAACGAATCGGAAAATTTGTGTTCCCCCACACTCAAACCGTTCCCCATCTCTCAAAAACACAATAGTTAATGTTGTTGTTGAGTTTTCAAGGAGCAAAACCCAAAAAAAAAAAAAAAAAAAAACATTGGTTGAGTTTTGGGTTTTGGTTGTGAGGGTGTTCTTAAGTGTGTGAGAGATTTCTACAAATAACCAAACAGTTTCAACTATGCACCTTCAAACCATCTTGAATATAGAAAAATGAAGGATTTTCACTATATATTTTGATATCAATACCACACTATACATCATAGCAAGATTCTATTATTCTTTTCACCAGTTTCTCAAAGTCTAAAGATTTATCCTACTGTGAAAATAAAGGAAACACACGAGGGTCCAAGTCTTTACATGTCACCTGTCAACTATGAAATATTTATCAAATATATCCTTCTTGGTCAATTCTCCCTTGAGATGGTGAATCACAATGACAAACTTACAATAATTTCACAATTATCTTCCGAAACAAAAAATGGCTGTCAAAACATGATTTACTAGTACATATATAACTCAAACTTTCAGATTGAAGTTCTTGATTAAGATCATCTAAGACCTTGAATCTTACGCCCTTCAGTCCTGATTTAGCGTAGGTGTATATTTAATTTTTTTTTTGCAAGGCGACTAAAATACACACCGCGGGTGGAATTGGGGAACCAAATTCGTATCATGATATTCAAGTACTACCCACCAAAGCCTTTCCAATTGGAAGTATAATAAACCAATTATAAATCAAGTGACAACTCTCTAATCTAAAATAATTGCATGCTCGTTCCAAATTCAAATAAAAGGATATATTAGTACTAAAAATTAAAGAACACCCACTATATCAACTGATGAGAGTCACTGAGTGAAAGTTTGTAATGTAGACTAAATATAGGACCAAAATACTCTAGAAGGGGGGGTTGAATAAAGTATGGGAACTTTTTGCTAAAACACAGAATTTAACTAAGTGATGCATGTAAAAGACGGAAATCTCAAGGCCTTGAGATTTTGTAAGATTAGTCAGAAACTTTTTAAGTATAAAAGAAAGCTTCAAAGCCATGAACTAGCACAAGTTCAAAATAGTTTGTAACCCTAGTTTGATTTAGATCACTTGCAAGAGTAAATAGCTAAACTGTAAATTAAAGAACACAAGGCAATTTACAGAGTTCAGTCCCAATGGACCTAATCTCTGCCTGAGTGATCTAATCCCACCAGGAATGGGCAAACACTTCTTATTACTCACATAGAAACAGCCCTAGATCTTCAAGCCTAAGTGAACTCCCTTACACCTATACAGCTTGTGGTTCCAAACCTATCTAGTTCAGCTACTAACTGTTGAGCTAATAAGAACCTCTTGCTGTTCACTTGAACAACCAACCACTAGGTTTTGTGAGGTATAAGATATACATAAGATAAGCAGATTAAAATACAAAATAGAAGAACATAGTAGAATAATCAGCTGAGAAAGCCTGGATGTGTTCTTCAGGAAAACTGGAATGAATGATCTTCTGAAAGCAATGATTTAAGCTTGAAGTTGTGAGGATTGATGGTCTAATCTTCCACGAATGTATCTCTCCTTATTTTCCACTTGATTTATGTTCTCTGTAAGCTTCTCTAGTCTTTCAAATTCAAACCAGTCGTTTATCTACTTCCAGCAACTGAATGAGAGATTTTAGGATCTCTGTTCCTGCAAATCCTCATCCTTTTTAACTGCATTTCAAAAAAGCTCTGAGTAGATATCCGTTGGAGTTTGTTGTGATAGGATAGCACGTTTGAAAAACCTGCAACAACATTAAGCACAGCAACAACAAAAAATCCAAATATATAACAACACTAACTCTGTTTGGATATTCAGTTTATGAATAAAACTAAATCAAATAAATAATCCATTAACGTGATTACCAATCAATCAAATAAACCAACACAAACCAGTTTAAGACTTGTAAAAGTCATTAAACAATCATAATAACAATGATCAAATCCTGCAAGAAAGAATCAAGTTAGATAGTGAAAACTGTTGACAGCTCAAGGAACATCTCAAGGCCTTGGAGCTTTGAACATTCTTCACAATTCTTACAACTGTATCAGCAAAGTTCTTTGATTCAATCTAATTATGATATCTGTAATATGTTAGACATATGAAGAATAGATAACTAGAATATTTTCAACAAGTATCTGATCTTGAGCATCAGATTAAACACCTGCAACACAAGATTGTCAGATCACATTTCATAAGAAAGCAGTTGTCAAGGCTTTGAGGCTTTGATCAATATCTCAAGGCCTTGGAGCCTTGATGACTTAGAGAAACTTTGTCTTTCATCACTCTAAATGATTACTTCCAAAAACACACTTAGAAGTTTTGAATCAACATTCTCCCCCTTGATGAAAGACACAACCCATAATCTTGTGTAAATATCCCTGCAACTAGTTTTGTAAGAATTAGATACCAGAATTTGCAAAAACACAATCTGAACAACTAACATAGATAAACATATCACATAATATCACATACATAAACAACTGATTCACATAACCAACTGATTAAACCTTAAAACAAAATACAGAACAAAATCACATAAATCACATAATACCTTCTCCCCTTTTTGACTTTCATCAAATAAAGGTGAAGAAATGTTAGATTATTACTCAGAGTCTTAAAAAACTTATTTTAAAAAATAGTTTCTACTGAATGTCAAGGCCTTGAGATCAGAAAGAAGAAAAGAAAAGAAAGACAAAAAAAGATCAAGGCTTTGGCTTTGTCCAGGCATTCCTTCCAACATCTTCATCAGTTTCATCTTCATCTGCAGAATGATACTCTTCCTTTTCTGCATCCACTTCAGCAACGAATTCCTCAATGATTTCATCAACTTTCTTGTCCTTGACTTGCACAGAATCTCCCTCTGTAGCTGCATCAACACCTGTGTCTTCTTCAATTTCCTCATCATCAGTTTGCTCATAAAAAGCCTTTGATGTGAGAACAACTGGAAGAGGCTTCTTCTTCTTTTTCAAGAAATCTCCTAGCCTCTCATCTGAATCAACACTGGTGTCATGACTAGTAGCAGAAGGGATTTTCTCCAAATTCAAACATTTGATGACAACATCCAGCTTGCCATTCATCACTCCCATCAAGGCATTGAACTGATTAAACTCAGAAGATAAGTCAAATAGCCTCTGTCTAAGATCTTCAATCTCAACTTGCTGTTCTTCAAACTTATCAACCAATTGAGAATAATCCTCATTAGCTTGTCCCCTTGATGTTGTAGTCCCCTTAGGTTTGATAACAAAATTGTCCTTAAGCTCAAATTTAGACAACTCTGAATAAAACTTCCAATGTTCATTTCCTGTCTGAACCACACCAATCTTTGTAAAGCAGACTCATCAATCAACCCAAACCCACCAGTTATCTTCTCTTCTCCTTTCACAAGTACCTCAAAATGTTCAAAGAAAAGAGTTTGTAGATTGGCATAAGGAAGAGGATGGTTTCTGGTTCTGGTAGCACAGTAGATCATATGCTCCATAATCACTGTTGGTAGATCAATATCAAACCCTTGACATATTAAGTACATCAGGATGAGAACCTTATATGTTACCAACTCTCTTGATTTTTCTCTAGGAACAATACTTCTTATCAGAATTGTGAATAAGATTTTAGCTTCACAGTTGAGCAAGAGTGTGTCAACTATTTGGGACCAGTAGGAACATCATCTATGAAGAACATGGCTTTGGTGTTGTCTAGGCATTCCTTCCTATCAGGATAGTCAGCAACATTATACTTCCTAGGAATGCCCAAGACCTTGGCAAAAGTCCTATGGTCTAGCCTTAAATCTATTCCAGCTACCTTAGAGGTTAACACAAGCTTTTCTTCCCCTTCTTGGACCAAATTGAGGTAAAACAACCTAGTTAGCCTAGGAGAACTAGAGTTCAAAACCTTCCAAACTGCAGATTCTCTTAATTTACTCATACAGTCAATATCCAACTTGTCTAGTAACTCCTCAGAAATGAAAATACAAAAAGCAACCTTAGAAGATGCATACCCTTGCATCCAAACTCTCCTAACATCTGAACTAATAAACCAATCAGAAGGTAGTGCATTTTTACCTTGAAAACCCTTTTTGGTTGTAGCAGCAACATGTTTAACCCTTGATTTCTTCTCAGCAGTCTTATCCTTCTCTGGTTCTTCTTCAGCAGATTTCTTGTTCTCAAAATCAGCAGACTTCTTTTTGTCTTCGTTAGCAGACTTCCCCTTTTCTTCTCCATCTGCCTTTTTCTTGGCTCCCCCTTTCTTCTTGTCTAACCTAGACTGATCATCACCCTGTACTTCTGTCTCCTGCTGTGGATCAACACTTGAACCTTCATCCCCTTTCTCTGTTGTGATCTTCTTTGTAGAAGGTGAAGCTTCATGCAAACTCTGTGTCCCTTCTGAATCTGAGTCAGAAATTATGATCTTCTCCTTCTTGTTATCCCTATTCTTAGATCTAGCAGAAGGATTACCCTGTTGCTGAATCCTTGCTGATTTGCGCTCCATTGTGGAATTAGGGTTTTGAGAGAAGATTGACATTGAAAGAGAGAGAGAGAAGAGAGACGTAGAAGACTAAGAGAGAATGAAGAGAATATAGAGAAAAGCCCCGAATTTCAGCTTAAGTAGGTTGAGAAAGAGAGTTTAAAAAGGACTCTTCTAAAATCCACAAGCAAAACATATCTAGAAGATATTTAAAGATATTTTGGAAAATCCTCTGATTTATTCAAACATTATACAATTATCTAAAGATATTAATATATTATATTTGGTGATCCATTTATTAAACAAGTAAACTACACAGATGTTCCAGGACCTTGGAGAACAATCTCAAGGCCTTGAGATTTTCTGTAGTTTTAGAAATTTCAAAGCTTTGAAATATAATTTCAGGGCTTTGGAAAGTATAATCTCAAAGCTTTGAGATTTCAGTAAGTAATCACAAGTAAGTACTAATACTCCCCCTAAACCAATGCATCCTTGTTTAACATTCCCAGTTTAAGCCTTAGAGATGCAAACCTATCATATGGCAAAGGTTTAGTGAAAATATCAGCAATCTGCATGGTAATAGAAATAAAAGATAGAACAACATCACCTTTTTCTGCATGATCCCTAAGGAAATGATGCCTTACATCTATATGCTTGGTTCTTGAGTGCTGTACTGGATTCTTAGAGATTGAAATGGCACTTGTATTGTCACAATTAATAGGCACATTTCTGAAATCATAGCCAAGATCTCTAAGCTGTTGAGCAATCAACAACATTTGTGAGCTACAAGATCCAGCTGCAATATACTCAGCTTCTGCAGTTGACAATTCTATAGAGTTTTGCTTCTTGGAATGCCAACTAACTAGTGAGGAACCAAGAAACTGACAACATCCAGAAGTACTCTTCCTATCCACTTTGTATACTGCAAAATCTGCATCTGAATAACCACTCAACATAAAGTTAGATCTCCTGGATACCAAAGCCCCAAGTCTTTGGTTCCATTCAAATATCTAAAAATCCTCTTAACAGTTGTTAAATGACTTTCCTTAGGATCTGCTTGAAATCTTGCACACATGCAAACACTAAACATAATATCAGGTCTACTAGCAGTTAAGTAAAGAAGTGATCCAATCATACCTCTATACTCCTTTTGATTTACACTCTTACCATTTGAATCCTTGTCTAAGGATAGTGAAGAACTCACAGGAGTTTTGAGTGCCTTGGACTGTGTCATATTGCACTTGTTCAGCAAGTCCTTGGTAAATTTTCCTTGATGTACAAAGATTTTATTCTTCATTTGTAAAACATGAAGTCCAAGAAAGAAATTCAGTTCTCCCATTAAGCTCATCTCAAACTCTTTGCACATTAGACTAGAGAACTCTTTTGAAAGAGCATCATTAGTAGCACCAAAAAGAATATCCTCTACATAGATATGAACTACTAACAAGTCAGTTTCATGATGTTTAATGAAAAGAATTTTATCTACTAGACCTCTCTTGAAATTATTGTCAAGTAAAAACTTTGAGAGTCTGCCATACCAAACCCTTGGAGCTTGTTTTAAGCCATAAAGTGCTTTGTCTAATTTGTAAACATGATCAGGGAAGTTTTCATCTTCAAAACCAGGAGGTTGAGCTACAAAAACATATTCTTGTAAATAACCATTCAGAAAATCACATTTGACATCCATTTGATAAAGCTTTATGTGATTGTGAGATGCAAATGCAAGAAGTATTCCAATTGCTTCTAACCTGGCAACTGGAGCAAATGTCTCCTCATAGTTTATACCTTCTTCTTGATTGTATCCTTGTTCCACAAGTCTGGTTTTGTTTCTTACCACTTTGCCATTCTCATCTAGTTTATTTCTGAACACCCATCTGGTTCCAATAACTGATTGCTATTTTGGTCTAGGAACCAGATTACATACCTTGTTTCTTTCAAATTTATTCAGCTCACTTTGCATTGCAATGATCAAATCTGCATCTTCTAGTGCTTCTTTTGCATTCTTGAGCTAAATCAGTGATACAAAAGCACTAAAAGCACATAAGTTCTTCAACTGTCCTCTTGTCTGAGTTCCAGTAGTTGAATCAGATATGATATTGTCAGCTGGATGGTCTGCAAGATACTTAAACTTCTTACTTGGTGTCCAGGATTATGTTCCTTCAAGGCTTTGAGTTCTTGGAGCAGTAGAAGGAGCATCATAGAAAGTTTCAGTTTCAGTCTCAAGGCTTTGAGATTTTGGATCTGCAGGAGGTTCAAGGTCTTGAGATTCTACTGAATGATTCTGTACTTCAGTTTTGCCTTTGTCTTCTTTCACAATGTCATCATCAGCCTCATGCTTGTTCAAATTAAGATCTGCAAAACTTTCACTCAAAGAATCCTTAGTACTTTCATCAAAAAATACATGAATGCTCTCTTCCACAATCTTGGTTTTTCTATTAAAAATTCTATAAGCCTTGCTAGTTTGAGAATATCCAATAAATACACCTTCATCACTTTTAGCATCAAACTTACCAAGATTTTCTTTACCATTATTATGCACAAAACAAATACAACCAAAAGGTTTGAAATAAGAGACACTAGGCTTCCTGCCTTTAAACAGTTCATAAGGAGTCTTTTTCAAAATAGGCCTGTTCAAACACCTATTAAGCACATAATTGGCAGTATTAACAGCTTCTGCCCACAAATACTTTGGCAGATTACTTTCAAGAAGCATGGTTCTAGGCATATCCTCAAGTGTCCTATTTTTCCTCTCAAGTACTCCATTTTGCTGAGGGGTGCTAGGTGCAGAGAAGTTGTGTGATATGCCATCCTTTGCACAAAATAAATCAAAGTCAAGCTGATCAAATTCCCTACCATGATCACTTCTAATAGATGCTACAGGCAAGTTTTTCATAGTTTGAAGCTCTTAGCGCAGTCTAGAAAATTCAGATAAAGCTTCAGTTTTGTCTCTGATAAACATAACCCATGTAAATCTAGAATAATCATCTACTACCACAAGCATGTACCCCTTACCTTTTGGAGTTTGAACTCTCATAGGACCACACAAGTCCATATGCATAAGTTCTAAGGGTCTAGAAGTACTTAGAAAATTCTTTGGCTTGAATGAGCTTCTTGTTTGTTTACCTTGTACACATGCCTTGGAAATCTCATCATCTGAGAATTTTTGTGATGGTAATCTTCTTACCAAGTCCTTTGAGATGAGTTTATTAAATGTGTGTATGCTAATATGCCCAAACTTTCTATGCCAAAGCTTTGAGTCTTCCTTCAAGGCCTTGAGGCACTTCAACTTGTCACCTGCAATACTGTTAGTACTCATAGCATATAGATTGTATGATCTAGGAACAGTGAGTATGCAATTTCCAGATTTCTCATCTTGCACAACACATTTCTCCTTGTCAAATACAGCTTTATAACCTTTATCACACAACTGAGAAATACTAAGCAGATTATATTTAAGTCCATCCACAAGATAAACATCAGAGATAGACTTAGTAGAACCATTACCAATACTACCTATACCAATAATATTGCATTTTGCCTTGTCATCAAGTGTAATTGTCCCTCCAGATTTATCTGTGAGCTCAGTAAAAAGAGACTTCTTTCCACTCATATGTCTGGAACAACCACTGTCTAATATCCATTTCTAATCCTTCAAGGCCTTGGTGACATCCTGCAAAAATAAATCATTGCCTCAACAGGCTGTTAGACCAAGTGCAGAACTTTGAGTCATGCTCAGAATCAGCCATGTTTGGTGGTCTAATTCCATTTGGAACCTAAATCTGCTTAACTTGTCCCTTAAACTGATATGGATAAGTGTTCCTCAGAATATGAGGTTCTGATCTTCTGAAGGGACAAGTTAATTTGATATGACCGATTTTTCCACAGTAATGACATTTTGGAGAATGTCATCTAACAGATTTGACAAAAGTAGTTTGGCTTTTCTTCGAAAAATTTGGATTATAGCCAATTCCACTTTTATGCATTGATTTCCGACTTCCTACAAGAATGAGATTCAGATTATGTTCTGAGCCTGTAAAACTGGTTAGGAAATTTTTAGATTCTTGAAGTTTCTCAGTCAAAGAACATATTTGTTGTTCTAAATCCTCTGAATGAGTCTTTAGATCAACATACCTTTCAGTTAAGAGAGTGTTTTGATCAACAATCTCTTTTATCTGTGCCTTCAAGGCTTTGAATCTGCTGTCCAAGGCCTTGAAGTCCTTTTCAAAATCTGTTGTCCAAGTTTTCTTTTACCTTATCATGAACTTTAACCTTTAAAGAAGCAATCTCATTTCTATAACTTTCCTCATTTAAAAACATGCTTTTGAGAATTTCAGGAAGTACATCCAAAGGACTATCAAGAAGGTTTTTTACCATTTCCTCAATGTGTATGTCTGAAGACTTTTCTTCATCATGTTTAGCCATGAAGCATAACTTTGCTTGTTCTTCTTCTGTGTCTGAATCACTTGATGAATCAGAATCACTCCATGAGGCCATCATTGCTTTCTTCCTCCTGTTGTCATTGTCTTTATTTTGAAAGTTCCTGTTCTTCTTCTTTTGTGGACAATCCCTCACTAAATGATCTGCATCACCACATTCAAAGCAATTCATTACTTTAGTCTTATGTGAATGTGATGAGGACTTACCTTTGTAATCCTTGCTGCTTGAAGGTCTTGATCTCTCTCTGTTGTAGTCTTTGTTTCCAAAGTTTTTCTTCTTCTTGGGAATCCTGGCCAAGGCCTTGGAGATCAATGCTAAAGCCTCTTCATCATCATGCTCATCTTCAGTCTCAAGGATTCGAGATTTTTCATTGTCTTTAGCCTTGAGTGCTAGATTTTTGATGTTTTCTCTCAGATCTCCTTCTACATATTTCATAGACATCTCATGAGTGGGCAGCTTTCCTCGTACATCATCTAGCTGAAGAAGACTTAAATCCTGAGCTTCCTCAATAGTTGTTGTGTTTGGCTCCCACTTAGCTTTTGGCAAACTTCTCAGAATTTTCCTGACATTTTCCTCATCTGACAAACTTTTTCCCAATAACTCCAGATTGCTTACCACATCAGTGAATCTTTTGAACATCTCCTTGATATTTTCATTTGAGTTCATCTTGAACAGCTCAGATTGCCTCAGAAGTATGTTAATCATGGTCTATTTGACTTGACTTGTTCCTTCATATGTCACAACCAGTTTGTCCCATACTTCTTTGGCTCTTTTGCAATTTGTCACTCTGTTGAACTCATCTGCATTAAGAGCACATTATAAAAGATTCATAGCCTTGTAATTTTTGAATACCTTTTCCAGTTCAGTAACTGAGAGATTTTCCTCAGACTTGATGCATCTAACTCCATCAATGATAGTGAAATACTCATGAGGACCATTCTAAATTATTGACCAGAATTCCATGTCTTAATCTATGATGAACATCTTCATCAATGCCTTCCAGTGCATGAAGTTGTCACTAGAGAACAATGGAGGTATGTTTGCTTCCCTTCCGTGAGAGAAGCCACCATCTCCTACATTACTCATAGTCAAAATATTGTAAGATCTATAGTAGTGACCCAAGCTCTGATACCAATTAAAAGTCTGAAATGTAAACTAAATACATGACCAAAATACTCTAGAAGGGGCGGGGGGTGTTGAATAGAGTATGGGAACTTTTTGCTAAAACACATAATTTAACTAAGTGATGCAAATAAAAGACAGAAATCTCAAGGCCTTGAGTTTTTGTAAGATTAGTCAGAAACTTCCTAAGTATAAAAGAAAGCTTCAAGGCCTTGAACTAGAACAAGTTCAAAATAGTTTGTAACCCTAGTTTGACTTAGATCACTAGCAAGAGTAAATAGCGAAACTGTAAAGTAAAGAACACGGGGCAATTTACAGAGTTCAGTCCCAATGACCTAATCTCTGCCTGAGGGATCTAATCCCACCAGGATGGGGCAAACACTTCTTATTACTCACACAGAAACAGTCCTAGATCTTCAAGCCTAAGTGAATTCCCTTACACCTATACAGCTTGTGGTTCCAAACCTATCTAGTATCAGCTACTAACTGTTGAGCTAATAAGAACCTCTTGTTGTTCACATGAACAACCAACCACTAAGTTTTGTGAGGTATAAGATATACAGAAGATAAGCAGATTAAAGTACAAAATAGAAGAACACAGTAGAAGAATTGTGGATGTGTTCTTCAGGAAAACTGGAATGAATAATCTTCTGAAAGCAATGATTGAAGCTTGAAGTTGTGAGGATTGATGGTCTGATCTTCCACGAATGTATCTCTCTTCTTTTCCACTTGATTTCCGTTCTCTGTAAGCTTCTCTAGTCGTTCAAATTCAAACCAGTCTTTTATCTACTTCCAGCAGCTGAATGAGAGATTTTAGGATCTCTGTTCCTGCAAATCCTCATCCTTTTTAACTGCATTTTAAAACAGCTCTGAGTAGATATCTGTTGGAGTTTGTTGTGATAGGATTGCACGTTTGAAAATCCTGTAACATTAAGCACAACAACAAACAAAATCCAAATATATGACAGCACTAAGTCTGTTTGGATATTCAGTTTATAAATATAACTGAATCAAATAAATAAGCCATTAACTTGATTACCAACCAATCAAATAAACGAACACAAACCAGTTTAAGACTTGTAAAAGTCATTAAACAATCATAATAACAATGAAAAAATCCTGCAAGGAAGGATCAAGTTAGATCTGTGAAAATGGTTGACAGCTCAAGGCACATCTCAAGGCCTTGGAGCTCTGAACATTCTTCACAGTTCTTACAATTGTATCAGCAAAGTTCTTTGATTGAATCTAATTATGATATCTGCAATATGTTAGACATATGAAGAATAGATAACTTGAATATTTGCAACAAGTATCTGATCTTGAGCATCAGATTAAACACCTCCAACACAAGATTGTCAGATCACATTTCAAAAGAAAGCAGTTGTCAAGGCTTTGAGGCTTTGATCAATATCTCAAGGCCTTGGAGTCTTGATGACTTATAGAAACTTTGTCTTTCATCACTCTAAATGATTACTTCCAAAAAAACACTTAGAAGTTTTGAATCAACACTGAGAACTATATATCTATCTCTCAAAAGTTTTCTTTATTGCCCTAGTTCCTAATATGACCATATCTAGAACACGCACTCTTGTTTTTTAGAAAAAATAAATAAATAAGAGCAACATAACCCTACACACTGGAGAAGAGTTCGAGATTTAATACAAAAAACTATGTTTTAAAAGAAATGATATCTTGAAGTAAAATTAACTCAAGAATTCACAATCTGAGTCTATTCACACTGACTCCATATTTTTTTCCTCCACGTTTTGATATGTAGAACTCATATCCCTTTTAAATCCTTCCCTTTAGTGTTTGACTCGCTCCCAAACATCATCTCCTTTCCCCATGAATAACCCAACTAAACTCAAACCCACAAAGCTTTGAGTTTAAAGTCTCTATTTCCAAACAAGCCCTTTCCCAACATAGAAATTTGTCTCAAATAATATTCTAAAAATATAAACAAAGATTTGACACTTGATCAAGATAATGACTAGTCATCAATTCAAAAATAAACGAGGCTGGATGTGGCCTTAATGGTGAAATGGGGATAAACATCTTCTTACATATTATTTTCAAGTGTACCAATTTTATTTAAATAATCATACTCTCACACAACCGACAATCAACTACTGTACTAGAAGTTTCATCCACATACAACTATACTATAGCAGAAAGCGCCACATAATAATCATAAACAACTCTTGTAATTTTCTTTTTAAAAAAATCATATTTTAACTATTTATTAAACACGATACCTCACAATCGAATAAATCAAGCAGTTTGTCACATTAGGTGCAAACTAGATGCGTAAAAAATTCAACTTGAAAAGCCACTTCTCGTTCTCACCATCAAATTTAAGTAGTGTATGGATAATGTTTTTTTCTATTTTTTACCAAAATATTCGCGTACCAATACGGTTCCTAACGCCTACCTCGCATGCAGTACTAGACCATGTACCCCTATTTTGACAGTGTAGTGGCTCACAAGTGTGTACCACTTGTAGAACACCCGCCTACCTACACCCGCCCAGTCCCAGATACGCTATCCGTACTTCCGGTTGGGGTCAGCTCTGATACCACTGTGACGACCGGTCACACATTTATTATAAATATTATCGATTTACGATAAATATACGCGAAAATATCAACCAGTCTGACACTTCTGACGTCTAGAAATCAACCAGCAGGACACAGAGTCCTCTGAAACTACATTTTTATCAAATATCTTAAATACTGGTACGTTACTAAATTATTTAAAAAGTTACACAAACTCGACAAAATGACAGTTTTTTATAAATATCTGGCCCAAACAATAATTTACAACAAACAATTAAAAACAATTATTTTAGCTAAACAATCCACTTTTTAACAACTAAAAATAATTTTTAGGTACAACTCCGCGATCGAGTCGCGCTCCGGCTGAACCTGTTAAGGAGAGGGGTGAGTCAAACAGCCCAGCAGGTACCGCCTAACAACTAGCGTAGAAGTCTAAAATCTACTTAACAGAACACATCAGCATGAGGCGCCAAATACAAATACAGCGTGATTTAACAATCACCAGACAGTCAACAAATAGCTAAAAAATTATAAAATTTACACCAGCAGTATAAACATGTATAGACTGTAACTGCAAAAATTTAAAAGCTAGAGTTCTCCTACCTTAAATTGAAATCCAAGGAACCGAATAGTTCGTATCACCCAAGCATGGGTGCCTGCAGTAAAGACCCCAACTCGTTCTACACAAAAAATTATCTCATGTTTAATGGCGAAGACAAGCCATTGCTCCTCAAATTCCTATTTGAATCCTCCGCCATCTATGTGTCGATTTACCAAATAAAAAATAAAAGGTGATTAAGATTAACCCTCGAGCACTCACAAAACATAACATAACATAACACAAAACTTTCCTTCTCTCTTTCTCAAACATCTATGTCCCTCTGTCTCATTCACTATCTTTTGGTCTCCCAAAACTCTCTGCTATCTCTCTCTCTTGTCCGCCCCAAGTAAGCTTATCTCCCCCCAATCATTAAGAAAAAAGATGCAACTTAATTTGTCAAAACCACTTGCTACAGTTGTGACAATATTATATAATGAGAAAGTGATAGCCATCTTGCACAAATAAAGAAGCTGGACGTGTGAAATTGTGGTGAACTAGAACATGCACATCATCAATTGTAATTTCTTTTCCTATGGTCCTTCATTCTTTCAAAATTCCCAAGTCACCCACATCACCAGTTGTATGAAATCATAATACATCTTCATACATACAACATGACCTCCATATGTATATAATAATATTAATCTTTTTGACAATCAAAGGTTTTAGTTTACTTCATTTTGAAGATACAAGACATACATGGCAATTTAGCCACTAAAATGATGAACAACTGTCAATATTCCAAGAAGCTCCCCCAATATTTCACATATACTCCCTCCGTCCCGTCCAATTCTTGAATTTTTCCTTTTTGAGACGTCCCAACCAATTCTTGAAAATTTCCTAAAATGGAAAATTTCTACACCTTAAAATACTATCTTACCCTCTATAAAAAAAACCATATCATTTTTTTTGGACCTAATTAAATAGATTAACAAACTAATCCAAATAGTTACACCCAAATACAACTAATTAAAAGACTAATAATTAAACAAACCCAAACCATGAAAGCCCAACCCAACATATGCCTAACCCTAATTCACCTAAACATCGCCCCCTTCCTCTCATTCTTCCACAGAACTTCTCCGCCTCCTACTCTCACAAGAACTACACGGAGAGAGAGACAGAGAGAGAGAGAAATCGACGGCGTTGGCGGTGGTTGATCAGATCGACGGCCTCTCTCTCCCATCTTCACAAGAAATAGACGGCGTTCCATCTCCATCTCCATCTCTCTGTCTCTCTTCTTCTTCTGCAGTCGAGCATCTATGGTGATTGGCGGCGATGGTGGTGGTTGAGCAGCTTTTGTGACAAGGAGGATGGAGGGGGGGGGGAGAGAGAGAGGCGGACGGGAGAAGTCCGCCGCCGCCTCCATCTCCATCTCTCTGTCTCTCTTCTTCTCCAGATCGAAGCGAGCGGTCGGCGGAGGCAACGAGGCGGCGACTCCTCTCTATGTACCAAAGGTAGATCTTCTTCTCTCTCCCTCCATTCTTCTTCTTCTTCTTCTTCTTCTTCATCTCTTCACGCTGTTAATGTTTTTGGTTTAGATCTGATATTCGATCTACCTTTTGATTTTGAAAATGTTCTTAGTAGTTTAAAAATGTGTTCTTGATGGTGCAAATTTGCAGATTCATGTAAAGATGGTGTAAAGATGGAGAAATTTGAAGAAGATGGAGAGATCGAGAAATTTTCAGATTCACCTTCTGCTCTATAAATTTGTGGTCTGCTTTGTAAATTTGTGTTCAGATTCATCTTTTTGTTTTTGTAAATTTGCTGGGAATAGATGAGGGAGAGACTGTGATGTTAATCTTGGAGTTAATCTTGTACTCACATGGTCAATACCAAAAAAGGACGAGGGCATTATTGTCTTTTCGCACCGTTTTTAATAAAACAACCCACCCAGTTTTTTCAAGAACTGGGTGGGACGTAGGGAGTATGCTACATTCACCCAATAAAATAATATAAAGACGTTCTAATAAATCAAAATAAATATTATATATATATGCGAGATGACAGTTCAGAATACAAACACCACAATGTCAAAGACATTTCACGATACTATTTATGGCCATATAGCATTCATATCATACTCAAAAAAAAGTTACGTTTTCACATTTTTTGAATACATGGTCTTACAATTTTTCCCACTAACAAAAATTTCGTCCCGAAATTTATCAAATTTATTTATCTTTCAAACAGAGATAAATATCTCATAAAATAAACTTACCAAAAATTAGGCCCACTAACTATGAACTAAAAATAATTCTTGTGCGTTTACACAATTGAGCATATTACTTTAAAGCTAAATACACATAAAACTCAAATCTCTTTCACATATAGCTCTTAGAAAAATCTTCTTTCCTTTTTCTCTCTCTCTTTTTTTTTTTTTTTTTAATTCAATATTTCCACTAACTTGTCCATTTGTTCCATGGAGTTACCATTTGTGATGGCCCGCATCACACTTTTTAGAAATAAATATCGATTATACGATAAACACTTTCAGACAAGTTAGTATCATCCTTTCTAACACTTTTGGACATCCAAAATATCAACAATGTCTACAGACAAGTTCACTGGAACCACTCTTTGGTATAAGAATAGTTTCTCCGATACGTGACTAAGTTTACTACAAGGGTATAAATATCTCGTCAATACAATGAACTTCAACAAATCACTAAAAGTTAAACAAAAATAACAAATTTTATCCACAAATCCAACTTTCTTCAAAAAAAACGTTTGGTAAACTCTAGTTATGCACAAACATATGTTTCTTCATGAAGCAAACTATCTGACACACTTAACTACCACATCTCTTAAGTGTGAACACTCGCTTAAAGTGAATCCTCAACAACCTCACTTAAGCATAAACACTCGTCGCTTAAAGATGATCGATAATCACCTCACTTAAGCGGAAAAACTCGTCGCTTAAAGAGAATCCACAATAAAAAGTTTTATTACATTGTATTTGCTCTATTCACAATGATACTACTTGAATCACATCAACATGATGATTCATCACTGGTTAATCATAAAATAGCCAAAACACTACATTTTTATATCAATGCCACACCATAAAATAAACTTCACATGCAAGGATCTGGATATTGAATCCGCACGACCTGAAAACTTAACGTAGGATGGGAGCTTTTGATCCGAAAATATGTTTGGGAGGGTCCTTAAATGGGTGCCGAAATGGCTGGAAATTTTCAAAACAGTTCGGCATTTTCTATTCCGGCCGAAATAAGGTGATTTCGGCTCCCATTTCGGCCCGAAATGGGTGCCGAAATCACTGGAGTTTACCACTTTGTTTTTTCTCTAGTTTCTTCATCCGGTATCCGTTTCTCACGCTTCTTGGGACGATGGATTCCATATTTGAAGAGGAATCCATTTTGACTAGAAAATTCCCAAATCCAGGAAATTTTCCTTTTCTTCTCAAATTCTCTCTCGTTGTGCAAGAACTCTCGCCTCCAAAAGCTCTTGAACATTCTCCACTCCGGATTCTGATGCGTGCAAACCCGATATTCCAACTCGCTACCATGTTCTTCACGACTAATTGGTTACTCCTTGACCTCGAGTAGCTCCTTTATCAAGCACACTTCTTCCGATTAGCTAGTTGTTCCTCGTTTTGCGTGCAAAATTGCGCACATGCATCAAGAACGGGAATTCGGAGGGTACTTCGGTACCTGCGTCCTACACACTCATATGAGATATTAAACCGCACTCTCTCACCCCTATCAATCAAATATGGAGAACTCAGAAGAACAAACTAACATGAATAACATCCTACTCTACATTGGGTTAGGTCGACGACCTGACCCAGTTACCTCATCCACCTAGAAAGGTGGCTTGGCACGACGTGCCCCATCCTCTTGCGGTCTCTGCAGGATCTTCCAAATAACCTCGTTCTTTACTTTAGGATCTGGTGGATTCTCCTTTGTCATATCTGGAAATTGGTGCACTCCATGCACGACATGTGGAACTGTTGACTGCCCTTAAAACTGTTGGGGAGTGGGATTGAAAACCCTGAAGGTCTCACGTGCATCGTTGATTCTCGTGATCAACTCCTCGTTCTCAACATCTATCAATGTCCGACCGGTAGCCAGGAAGGGCCTACCCATAATAATCGGAACATCTCCTGGCAGCATATCTAGAATGACAAAATCTGCTGGGATGATAAGACTCCCAACCTTCACCAAGACATCTTCAACCACCCCATAGGATTTCTTTGATGACTTATCTGCAAATTGCAGATTGATCCAGGTGGATCGCGCCCCCATACCTAACTTCTGAAATATTGAGAGTGACATAAGATTGACACTAGCCCCCAAGTTACATAGGGCCTGTCCAGTGTAGGCTCCACCTAGAGTCGCTTGAATTACGAAGCTTCCTGGATCTTTCTGTTTCTGAGGTAACCCTTGTAAGGAACATGAGCTAACCTGCTCAGTCAAGTCCACAGTCTGAAATTCAACAACAACTCTTTTCCTCCATCACTGCATCTTTCATGAATTTCGCAAAATTGGGCATCATCTTGACTGCCTCGTGTAGTGGTATGTTTATATGCAGCTTGGAGAAGATGGACACGAATTTCCTATAATCCTTAGAGTCATCTTTCTTCTTCCTGCTACGCAATGGAAAAGGGAGATCCTCCGAAGAAGAATGGGGCGGAGTTACCTCATTAGTTACCTCCTCAGCTGGCGGAGTCATGCCCTTTGATTGGGGGACCATGACAGGAGTCTTCTCAGAATCGAAGACTTCGTGCTCCTTTGCCTTTGACGCTTCTGCTCTGGCATGGCTCGGGTATGGAGGGTAGGTTAGTGCAATCCCGCTGCGAGTAGTGATGGCTTGAGCCTGTTCTTGAGATGTATCAATACTAAGCTCTAGTGCTTTTTGGTCAAGTTCTTTCTTCAAAGACACAATTTCAGATTTAGCCTCCTAGAGTGAAGCTGCAATAGTAGTGAAATGAGTTTGCATGGTCATCATGTGCTGACCCATCATCTTCATCATCTTTTTCAGTTCTGCTAGCTCTGAAGCTTCCTGTTGCTGTTGATACAACTCTGAAACATCTGCTTCAAGTTTTACCTCCACCGCATTCACCTGATTTGTGTTGTATGCCACAGAGCTATGCTTCACCGGAATTTGCTGCTGATAAGAAAACCCATGCTCCCATCTTGATTAACCACACATCTGACCAGCTTATATGCGCCCTCCAAATCAGAGTTGAACAAGAAATTACCCCCATCTTCAATGTCGAGCTTGTCTTTATCAGACTTGTCAAGTGCATCATAGAATACCTGGATGATGTGACCCTTGTCGATTATATGGTTACGCCGCAAGAGGTTGAGGCGCTCCCATACTCGGAACAATGATTCACTCTGACTTTGTCTGAAATTCTAAATCTCGTTCTGCAATTGAATCATCCAGGAGAATGGAAAAAGTTTAACCATGAACTGTGAGACACACTCTTCCCAAGTTTTGATGGAGTTGGATGGAAAATAGTCAAACCAATCCTCAGCAGCTCTGTGAGGCAAAAAGGGAACATCGTTAGTTTAAGTGCTTTAGAAGTGACCCCCTTAGGGCGGGCACAATTACATTAATGCTCAAATCCCCCAATAAGTTCATGAGGGTCTTGGTCCTCTATGCCCGAAAATGGGAATTGTTCCTTCACAAATTGAATATATTTTAACTTTAGGCAAAAATTCTCTGCCTGAATTGGTTGCACCACAATTTCAGATTCAATTCCCTTTAGGTTCACCTCAAATCCCTTGATTATTGCCTTCCCAGATCTGCTATATGGCATTGAGGATGTTGCAACCCGCACTTGCTCTTCAACCTTAGCTAACAAAGCTTCCAGCTGCTATCAGGTAGTGCTACTAGGCTCTTGTCCCTCTGCAATTGATTCTTGAGAAAACAGCACTAGCAAACCTGTGAGGTAACAAATATTAAACAAAACAAAAATAAAGAGTAAACTAAACTAATTGCTAACTAAAACTTGTGAACCGCTGTCCCCGGCAACGGCGCCAAAAACTTGACACATATTATTACGTGTGTACGCAAGTATACGGTCGAGTAATAAAGTGTGAGTATATTTAATACTCGGGTTGTCGAATCCCACGAGGACAAGCTCGT
This sequence comes from Linanthus parryae, assembly GCA_023055425.1. Lineage (NCBI taxonomy): Eukaryota > Viridiplantae > Streptophyta > Magnoliopsida > Ericales > Polemoniaceae > Linanthus > Linanthus parryae. The sequence continues at coordinate 66,318,015 of JALGPY010000007.1, read as the reverse complement.
AACAAGCTATACTTAGCAAATTAATTACTTTCACTAAGTAACCGGTAAGAAGTGGTGAGAATTGTGAGGTTGCCACCCCAAACAAGTAGCTATTGTAATAATGCTAATATAAGTGAAATGGAATTAAGAAGAAGTTCTTAATTAATTATGGAGAAACTAGGCAATCTATGGATCACGTAGGGCTGTTAGACAATTCTGGATACTGTATTGAAACACGCTAATCCTAATTCAGTTATGCCAAGTAACTAGTTACTGCAATCTTTTGTCGAGCTCATGCAGTTCTATGTCTCGGTCTACTTTGGGTCCTCTCGGTCCACATCCGTCTACCGGTCCATTCTAGTAGGCTAACGGCGTGCACGACAACGGGTCATGTCGGCCCACCATTGCACGAGTAGTCTTTACACCAACCGATTCTGCCCAAATGGCCAATCTTATTCAAATCACCTCTCAGTCTCTTTGATTCGGTATTGTTATCACGTTCTCTATCACACTAAGCTAGGTCTTTGTCAAGCCCCCACCTAGTCACTAGCAATTATGGGTAGCTACTCCATTGTTGCTAAGATTGAAGCTCAGAACATGAACAATAACTATACTGAATTAAACATTAAGTAGAAATCACAACTATGAATCAAAATCATTCTCTAATGGCCGTTCATCTCATAAATAGAGTGTGTCAATAACCCTAGTTCAACAATAAACCAAAATACTTGAAGAATCGTCATAATCATGAATCCAAAACATGAATCAATCATAATAATCCGGAAAAGATGAATCTAACATGGCCCATAGAGCCTAGCAAAGAATTTAGCTACTCATAATAGAGATAAGATACATGAGTTTCTCCATAGATAATAAAGAGAAGGAGAAAAATGATCAAACAGGGAAATTGCCAAAGCGTTGACGAATCCCTGCAATCCCCAAGCTCCAAGCTGCTCTCTAATGGTGTCCCGTGCGTCTCTGGCCTCTCTCTAGGTCGTCTATCCCGTTTTTTAGCAGCTGGGGTGAGTTTTAATGTAACTTTGCCGAAATTGCATTTCAGCCCCTCCAGTTTGTAATTCCCGGACAGAATTGTAAGCTAATCTTGCGCGGGCCATATCTCCCTCATCCGGACTCGTATTTGGGCCTACCATATATCGTTGGAAATCTATGGATGTCTAATTTACAATGGCGCATGCCTTGCTCCAAAACGCATTGTGTATATTCCTGAGAATCGAAAATAGTGAAGGATGGTCCTGAGTGACTTTTCCAACTTTGCTTCCTTTTTGCATCTTATTTTCTCTTCTTCATCTACCTTCATTCCAAGCATATACAAGCCTCTCATAAGCTGCATTGCACCTATTTTACCTGAGTTACACAACAGTAAACAAACCGTGCAATTATCTTCGCAAATATGAGAGAAAACATGCGCGAATAAGCTTGAAACCACACTTTTCACTCTTAGGCTTATAAATCATCAATTTCACATATTTGTGCACATATATCATATAAATCATATGAAATAAGCCTAGATCAAGTGATAAGATAGTATTATAATGACTCTTTAATGAGAGTTATCACTTCACTACTCCTTTCTCAGAGTTCACTAAAACTGATATATTTCCCTTGACACCATCATGTCATTCCAAATTACCTTCCTCAGTTATCCCTATGTTTTTCTTTCTCCTATGTAATGCCCCAAGTCAATCCGTTATTCTCCATCTAATTTCCTTACATATCCTCTTTATTACAACTTCTGATGTACCGTTCAATAACAAGTGTGTGCATTATGCTAAAACTATGTTGGTGTCACAAGGATACCATAAATATCCTTACCTTATCCCTTATAACCCTATCTTGATCTCGCACATTCCCATGGAAAACTTTGATGAACATGTCAAATTATATTCAATTAACTAGTCTTGTCCAACCCCACCTTAATTTCTAAGCTTTCATTTTTTTCCTCGACATTCGACTTCTTATTGTCATTAATCCTAACCCACCCCTCCATACTTGATATTCTCCATATCATACTGTGATTCACCCTAACTATGTACTATGACACATCGTTTCCCTTTATATAAAACCAGATTACTCATATTAATCCATCACTTTTCTCCGCAAACCTGAAATTCTACTACGATATCATGTCCCTCCATTCTAGGGAATGTAACCCTACCTTAGAAGTCCATGCATACATCCTTCATTTTTTATTTCTCAACATTCCCAGCCCATCACTCTGAAGCATGACAATTTGAACTTCCTCATTACAGGAAAGACTGATCAACATAGTCCTTTTCTTGACATGATACTTCCCTACACCTGCTATTGTCCCATAAGTATACATGGAAGAAGTTTCTTGACCTCCTGATTAACCCATATTCCTTCCTATGTACACTTCAATTTCCCGAGACACGATTACCCTTGTATCATTGTCTCAAGAGTTCCTACTAGTCACCTCTACAACTCAATTCCCCTACCAGTGAATCATAACTCTATCTTACTCGGTCCTTTTATATGTATAATACGCAGATCTTGGGATGCCTTAACAAGTTCATCCAACTATAGTACCACACCATGGTTCAATTACTCCAGTACTACCTAGTTATCATAGAAGAACCACATGTTAGCTTTCCAGCTACCAATATTAGCAACCCACTATCATACTTTTTCTATGAGTTATGCAATAATGTTAACCTTTTACTGAATTCCGGATCATTCTGGTATCAATCCATCCACATACTGTACCCACATCCAGTGTTCTGGCTCAGTAATAAAAAACTTTATCATTTATGCACATTAATATAATGAATTTTAACTTCAGCCTGATGTTCCAACTATGTAGTCCTAATTCGCCAAGATATGCACATATACCACTCTTGTCAGTGCTCTCACCAACCATCCTATTCCAGTTTTAATATTGTCTCCTAGCAAGTTTTAATTTTGAAAACACTAGCCACCTATTAATTTTGGATTCTCATTCTGTCTTTTCACAGAACAAAAGCTGTGATACCATCTGTAACACTCCCACCCCTTAGAGCTAGGAAATCTATCAAAAGACCCCCAGACTCACAGGATTGTCCTCTGCAAAGGCACGGGAATGCCCCAACAAATAGTATAAACATAGTGGTTCTGTTATGAGACATAATTAAAGAAACTGGAATTTAAATAAAACTTACAAGTATATTTTGTATGATTTGTAGTGTCCTGACGCAGACTTCTAAGTGATTGACTATATTCCTGGACTCCCACATCCTCACCTGAAAAGATAGAAAATATCCACACAAGATAGAAAATATGCCAAGTAATATAGTACTAAGAAATAATATAAGTATATTTTAAAATGATTCAACTTTAAAACTTACATACGCTCAAGCCAGGACCATGTCACATTATCACATATAACACAGATGGATCCAGTAACTTGTAATTTAAGGAATCTTCAATCATCCATAACCATCACCACCATACTAGCCTTATACAAAGGATTCCAAATCCCACCACCCAAAGGGTCGTGAAGACCAGATTCACTTCCGACAAGGAACGCAAATTAATCCACAAAGACAAACTAGACCTTAAGCGTGCACACCCCCGTAGTGGACATTAGTCCAGAGAGTAGTACTAGTCGCCTACTATGTCGGAAGACAATTCCCATATCTCCAAAGACAACACAATGTTCGAGAACGATTCCTAGTTGTCCGAAGACAAGAAAACGTTCGTAGACGATTCCCTGTTATTTAAAGACAACACAACGTTCCGAAGACGATCATACTACCGCATATCACAACTCGTAACGATACTATTCTTATAAGTGCTATCAGATTAGATAAACAGGTATAATAGAGCATGCATACATATGCCTACCCTATATTCAGCCTAGTTTTCTAATTAGCAAAGTTGATTCCATATTCCTGCAACTACTACACGATTCACGTATAAATGTATTAACACATGTCCTCTAAGTGAGGAAGAATGCATATGCAGATGTTATGTTGACTTCCCAGCTAAATTTACAATTTTTCCCCTAACAACCTTGTCTCTTCAAGACAGTCACTATCTGTGCATGAACCCTCCAGTGATACTCAATGAAGTCTATTAACACGCAAACATGATTTGTATCCCCTCCCGATACACTCAGTGTTGAATTATGTAGCTTTTAATTATTTAAATTGAAGTCCCTATAATTAGGCAAAACTGCAAAAGGCCCTATAGTTGAGTTTTAGTCAATTTCAACCTAGATCGGTGTAGACTAGCTCCAAATATTATGAAACTCGTACACAGGCATGAGGTCATGCCTATAGTTAGGATTTTACTGTCCAATTAAAATTATTACTAAATTACCACTTTACCCCTACTATACAGCTCGGCCAAACTAGAGTTGCCAGAAAGTCAAACTTCGTCAAACTTGACCCATAGATTTAGATTGTTCTTCTGAACAACTTTCCTAAAGGACATTTTGGTTAATTACCTCATCTGAAAAGTCAAATTTATAAAGAAATTTCTTAACATGTCAACCTTACAGTCAGTTTTTGGTCAAATGGGAAAGAATATTGAGAATCTAAGGATAGAGAAGCAAGTTGTATGATAACACCTTTCTACATGATATTGATACAATATACAAACCTAAACGACATTGATTTGAAAATTAAGAATACATGATCATACAAGTGATAAGGAAACATTATAACTTCTTTTATTTTGAACCTAAAATTTGAGCTTCAAACAAGCAAAGACCGTGGGTTCAATAGCTTCCATTCCAGAGTTAGGGATTTGTGCAATCTTCTTCGAGTATAGTTCAAACAAGTGGTCGATAATATGACTCCCAAAATGTTGTTTGAAAAGCTCTTCCACTGTAGCTCTTATATGAGAAGTTGGCAAGTGAGGCCCTGATGGAGTAAAAGTTTCAATCATCTCTATGAAGAAGCAACCATTTGTTTCTATTGCATGTCTTAACTCCATCTGCGAAATAAAATATACTGGGAAGTTGAAGGAGTCCACATTTTCTTCACTTATGATCCCCTGAATTCAAAACGTGGATATGTATAATAAGTTCGAACACATGAGAATCATGTATAATTAAGAGGCTTAAAAGAAAAAAGAATTTAAAGAGGAGCATGAAATAATGTAAAGTTAAAATGTCCATAACATGTTAATATAAGGAAAATATTTTCGAACTGCCAAAATGAGAAGATATTAAGTTTTGTAACTTAAAGTGGTTTGAAGGAGCAACTGCTTACCCTCTTGGCCATGTCCATGAGACATAAACTTAAAATCTCACACTTATTTGCCATTAAAGTATGTCTAGTGTTGATTCCATTTACTTGTGGGCAATCAGGTAGTACAAGAAGCAGAAGCCCTCCAGCAACCATTTCTTGTGCTCTAAGGCTCAAAAAATTGTCCAAATCCTTCTTGTGTTGAGCTGAATATGCCTCTAAAACCTCGAGGTTCCTAGCATAGAAAATGCTTCCTTTATTCCATGCAGGGGATTTCTTATCAAGTACTTCATCTGGAATCTTAGAGAGCCAATGCAATGAGCAAGAAGCAAACCCGATATTGAGTGTAGCTTTGGGAAATAGTTTACCGTGGAAAGAACCAGGTACCCCTGCAGAAAAGTAATGTTGCTTGGAAGGCGATAGGGTCTTGAAGAGCGTGTTGAAATCGTTGTTCACAAAGTCGTTGAAAAAGACTTGAAACTCTAGGGTTTCAAGGTGCTTTTTTTTAATGGCTTCTACAATATTTTTCATGGCTAGAATTGTGTTGGGTCCAGTAGAGCATCCAAAATCAGCGATCCGAATAGTACCAATATTAGGAGATAATTTGTCATGGTCAAGCTTGTTGAAGACAACATCGTTTATCATGCTGTTGACACCAATTACAAGTTGTCTCTGCAAAAGTTGACATCTTTCATGGATGATCAAACGTTGGCAATTACCATACAAGCAAATTCTTAAATAGAAAATAGGTAGTTAGGTACAATTAACCTAATATGTATCCATTTAAAATTCATTACATATATAATGCATTCCAGTTTCGCTTTCTCTATTTTACCTAACATGTATTGAGGCGAATGATACTTTTGACCGATGTAACGCATTCTGTTTTATCTTGAGAATATTTTATAAATTTAATGTCCAAATTATAAAAAATTTGGTTAGCGAGTTTAATAATAATTTTTTATTATTTCTAAGAGATTACAAGTTCAAAAAAATTCAACATCCAAAGAGCATTAGTATCCTTTATTCCTAGAACTTCTTGTCTGAAAGTACCTAGTTGATGGTGGTGCGTTAGAGTGACCTAGGATTTATCAACAACTCGCGTTCCGTATGTGTATGAAATTGTTGGGGATATAAACCTGCCATGTCTAAGTTCACGATAATCATGAACATAAAGTATATGGAAAATTCAAAATCAAATTTTCCTGACAACACATGAGAGGTTATAGGAGAATATATAGTAACAATTTTCTTCTCTTCGGTGTTGAAAGTAAATGCTTCAGTTTAAACCTATCAAATCGCAAAGGAACTTGATGTCTAACATCAGATATCTGGTTTAATAATCTATGAATATTATGACTATATGGCCCTGACATTTAAAGCCAAAATCAAACAGGAGAATTTCTTTCAGTAGGAAACTAACCTGATATGAAGAGTTTTGAAAATAACTGTAAGGACCCTCACCACTATTCATCTGATGTTGTTGGTCCTTCTCCATATCTCTCCCTCTCTCTTGTCTCTCCAAGTATGTAAACAAAAGAAATTGAGAAGGGCCAAGGTTCCGACTTATTCACCAAAAGAGGTGCCAAACTGTACACCTTGGATAAACATGGCAAGAATCCAATTAATGCTTATCTCCCAACTACCAACTACTTTTATATTTAAAATATTAAAAGGAGAGTAATACTCAGAGTACATAAGAACTATTGACAAAACATCTAAGATTGAGAAGACCAAGTTATCCCTCAATGTCACCCACCCATCTGTCTTCTCCACACTTGAACTCATACTCTTCCAAATAACTCTGACTCAGTGCCGCCGCATAGTTATTTAACCTGGAGCGGGGATTGACCCGGCGCAAAACTGCGTCACTAGGTCACCTGTCAGACCTTTACAGGTGGGTCAATGAAAAATATCAAAAAATATTATATCCAGTATTTGTGGTGAAATAAATTCATGTGTAACATTTAATAGTTCAAGTATGTGCTAAAAATACTTCAAGAGAGTCGTTTTTATATGTTTACAATTAATATTATTAAGTTTTTAAATATAACCACACAAATATTTAATGTGTAGCTAAAGAAGTTTTTTTTGTTTTTATTGGTTTTTTCTTTTTTATTAAATGTAAAACAGTAAAAATCATATAACAACAAATGTATTGAGTCATGGACTTCAAGAGGTGATTGCAAACTTCTATACATGTAAATAAATATGTATATAAATAATTAATGCAAATATAATATGTGTTCAACACTAATATATATTTGCTTTTTGGTTACAACTTTATGTGTTGATTACATTTTACCTCCTCTTTTAAGGGTTTGTGCAAACCAACCACTTGGGGTTCTAAATGTTTTCAAAAGGATTCCATGTGGTTTGGTTTCAGCGTGAAAGGGGTTAATTTTCAGTTAACTGTGATAAATAGAATTAAATACGAGTTTTAACATATACCCTAGTTATATTAGTTTTTCTCTCTAATTATACGCCCTCTCTCTCCCTCTTCAGTGCAGATGGAAGACTGTGAAGAAAAGATGAAGAAATAGTTCCCATTCCCCATCCTCCTCCCCCTTAGAAGATTTCTCTATGTCTTCTCTCTTCTCGATCTAGAGTGTCTGTGTCTCGTTCTCACTTCCTCCTCCCTATCATTGGTTCCCAAACTATCTCTCTGTGCCTCATATGAACCAAATTGAGGTTGATGGAGGACCATGTTATAGTGAGGAAGGTACGGACACGAAAGTGGTTTCGGCGCTGACGAAGGACTTCTTCTTCTTCTTCTCCCAATTCCCATCCCAACCTCCATTGTATATCATCACAACTACCACCACATATATATATATATATATATCTTTATCGCATCAAAAAAATAGATTATGGGCTAACCTTATTTTGGTTCGAGTTTACTAATTGAGTGAGTTTCAATTGAGTTGTCTTGGAAGTGTTGAAAATTCCTTGATTAAGTTGAATATGATCGAATCTATTGAATTTGAGAATTTAGTATTGCTTCGCTTGGTCATCAGCCCCAGATCTTATCTTATCTTATCTTATCTTATCTTATCTTATCTTATCTTATCTTATCTTATCTTATCTTATCTTACACAAAAAAGCAAGAAGTGGTCGTCATTTAGGGAATCTCCAATCCAATGGGGAAAGGGGGGGAGGAGTGGGAGGGGGAAAATCATATAAAAATATGGTTCAACTCCACCCTATGAGGGGAGGGGGATGGGGAAGAGGTGCTATAGGGAGAAATTTTGTCTAGGGTGTTGGCATGTTCATACGGAAATCCCCCCTAACCATCTTACATAATATATAGAAAATTACAAGGTTTAATTTAATATACAAATATGAAAAGAGTTGAAGGTATTCCTAGACATCTAATGTATTGATTTTGATCGGTTTCTAATTATGCGTGTAAAATTACGATAATAGAAAATATACCTTCCACATAACTAAGATATGTCATGTATTAAATATATTGTAATATGTCAAAACAAAAAAAATCATGTTATATATTCGGACATTTTTCTTGAGACAATTTTTTATTTTGATTTTGTTATATAATAACAAATACATGCACTTATTAGACAATATAGTTGAAAAATACATGCTCTTTTTTCTTGAATGAGTACAACATGTAACAACTAAATATTTATTACCACTTCTAAATTTTATAACTATCGGCATTATATGAAATTGCATGCAAATATTATTATTTTGGGTGCGATAATTAGGTAAGAAAATAATTTTGGTATTTGTGTTTCATATTTTGTATCTCGGCATAAATTAATTAGTTGATAATCTTATTTATTTTTATTCATAAAAGACCTAAGCCTTAGGAGCACGGCTTTTCCTTTGTTAACAACATGCTTCATAATAATTTTTATTTTTCCTATATATCTCATATACTAAGAAATATTAATTCCATACTAATTTCTTTTCAAATTCAGGTGACAAACATTAATAATAACATTATTATTATTATTATTATTATTATTATTATTATTATTATTATTATTATTATTATTATTATTATTATTATTATTATTATTATTATTATGCAAAAAAAAGTGTATCTAAAAGAAAAATTTCCAAAACGTTCAACAACACAAATTTAGTGCCCTCAAGGCATGTCTGATGTAAGTAACTTTCCTCACCGTCCACGTTTATTGAACATTTTAGTACGGTCTTATTCATATTCTTTCATAGTTATCGTGACTTAAATATATGACGTCAAATTGTTTTCCACATTGCATTTGATTAATCTTGAGTTGATTTTTTTTCACTAATTCCATAGTAACTGTAGTTATTATGTGTGTATTGTTATGTCTTTTAATTCATTCGAAAATGGAAATATTATTATAGTCTTTTTTTGTCGTGTTACATGATAATCTTTTGAACTTCTCAGTATTATTTTTCTTTTCATTTGGCTATCGTGTTCATATGAAGGCACCAATTTTTCGGATTTTATATTTACTTAGTGGTTATTGAAGGTTTGATTAAATTACTTCTTCAATTGATAATAGCAAGCGGGGATATATGAATTGGACCAGTCCAGGTCGTGTTGTAATGGAAATAGTTATCTAGATTCACATGGTTAACTTTGTACAATTTGGATTCACATGGCTAACTTTGTACATAGAATTCAAATTCGTAATTTTATAATCTTACTGTAGAAAAGAATGAAAAATAAAACTGTTGGTGATATTATGCATGTCAGGCAACTCCGACATAGTGAGAACTAGCTCATAACTATGTACTTTCTTAGTCATGTAGACCATCTATAGAGAAAATATTTAGTCAGAACACATAAGGGTAGATTTAACTAATGTATATGACCTAAATATTTCAAATCATAAATACAAATATATATGACCTAAATACAAATGATATTTAAAATCATAAGTAAAACCTGAATATTTAGCCAGTTTTATTAGTTTAGTATTTTTAGTTTAACCATTTATAATTGAGTGATGTTAGTGAAAGAGTTAAATTCCATTCCAATAGTTTAGAAGAACCATTTTCATTGCACATTAGCGCTAAATTAAATCCGCCAAAATTTCGACAATTATCAAACCTCCAAAAGAACACCTTAAATTTAAAATTAACTTATACAAACAAAATTAACTTTCTTAATTTTAAATAATTTTTCCAATGTATTATTAGCCCTTACAGCGTGTAAAGAAAGGGTGACACATTCAAAAATTATAATACTTGTAAAATAATGCCTTTGTACATTGTTCATATAATGTCAATTATTTAATTTATAAATATGTATAAACATTTTCAGTTAGTTAAAAATAAATTTTTATAATAATGCAATAAAAGTGGATATTCAAATTTTAATAAGTTATGTAGTACTATTAACAATATTTGTATGAATTTCTAAGTGACGTGAAAGATTGCATTGGTTATTTCATAACAAGTAATAGAAAAAATATATATATGAATTATGATTAGCTCTTAAAATATTTATAATATAATGTAAGTAATTTGAAAAAGGCACATGTACGTGTGTAATATCTTGTTCCTTGTATAATAATGCAATGAACTTAAACGTTTGACTTCAATGCCTACAATAATATACTTTTACAATGTTTCGTACAAAATCTTACAATTTTAAATTGATTCGATACAATTATGTAATAAAAGTGAACATTTAAAATCGATCGACAGTTACTATAACTTAAATTATGTAGTATTTGTTTAGAGAATAAATATGCAATATTAAAATTTAAATAATGCAGTATTTTTAACTAAACCTAGCTGCATTATTTAGTTTTTGTGACACTTAACCCAATATCAATTTACCACTAAAACCCCTCCATGATTGTTAAGCTTGTAAGAATTTTAAAATGATGTGCTTGTTGTGAAATATTTAGTGGACTAATGTGAATATCCACCACATACTTGGGTCGATATTGTATTTTTATAGTTTGGCCCAGAAGGCCCACCTAATGTCTATATAAAGAGGTTTATAGTTGAGTTTAGTATACACATCAATAAGATTACTCCCAACTATTCTCCCTACATCCTGCCTCTCTGTATCTCTTTGTTTTCTTTTTTTTTCACCGGCAACGAAATGATTAGATAGATAAAAATATTACAATATAGTTTTGAGGGACATATCCCCCCTAAAAATCATAAGGTCTTAAAAAATAGGAAACATAAAAAAGAAGTAGAGAAGGGCTCTTCCATAACAAAACAAAGACGAACATCTTCTTGGGCTGATTTGGCAAGCGAGTGAGCCTTGGAGACAGCCGACCTAGCCACTTCCGTAACCGTACACGAAATCAGGCGATGAAGAAGTTCTAAGATAGCATGGATGGTGGAAAAGTCCTCAAAAGAACCTTTATCTGGATCAAGCAGCTGTGAAATGAGGTTAGAACAGTCAGTGATGAAATCTATGTGTAAGTTCAGCTAGTTTCAAATGCTTGAAACAGCTTGTCGGTTTCAAGGCCTTGAACTGTTTTCAAAGGTTTGAAACATATTGAGCAGTATAAAGCATGAACTTAGGGGGAGATTATCTGTTTAATCTGATTCCCACTTCTCTATGCTTGATTATATGAACCTTGATGATGAAAGAAAAATCATTTTGTGCTCTTAAGTATTATTAATCCATTTGTTTGAACAAGTTTTTACAGGGAAAATCAATTTCTAATTTTGCAGGGTTACTTACCTAAACTTTGATCTTGCAGAAAAGGAAACTGGATTGTATGATTGATTATGTGCTTATGCAAATATGTCTTGACCTTCCTAACATATTCAGCTACAAGATCAAGTAAATATCTCTGAAGTTACTGAGCAACTAGCCATTGGAAGAGCTGTTAGAAGAGTTAAGATACATTGATGATTTTTAGGGAAGTTAGTTTTCAGAATATCCTGAAGATCTCCAATTCAAACGAGCTCAGTAAGAGGGCGAATGAGAGACAAATTTCGAGGAGAATCAACACACACTCAAACACATTCAGGGATTGACAAGGAACAAAGAAGTTGATTCATTCCTCTCAATCCAAGCATCTGAAGGACATTGCATACTCACTACTAGCCTTTGTCTCAGTGTTCTTATATCTGAACTCTATTTGTATATCATTCAGATAATGCTTGTTACATTTTGTTCTTGTGAATTGTTCATGTGAACAATAGAGAATTCTTTTTGAATCAGTTAGCTAGAACCGGTACTAGATAGGTTAGTGAGAACCACAAGATGTAACAGAGTAAGGGAACTATATGTGCTTGAGATCTAGGGCTTAGCTTTTGATTAATAAGAATTGAATTGAACGTCCTGCAGGGATCAAATCCATGAGGTACAGACGTAGGTACAAGTGGACCGAAGTCTTTAAATCTCTGTGTCTCTTGCATTCATTTTGTTGTTCCATACTCAGAGAAATCAACTGCACAAAAACAGGTTTCAGTTCAAGGGTTTGAAAGGCATATCAAGGCCTTGAAAACTTTCACATTTTTATTTGTCATCTATTTTCTTTCCAAGGACTTGAAACTCATGTCAAGGCCTTGAAATACTTACAGCTTTGCACATATTTCCTTAAAACTACTCTTTTAGCTTAAACTGCAAAAAGTTGCCATACTCTATTCAACCCCCCCCCCCATTCTAGACTATTGATCATGTTTTACCACCTACATTATTGTCTTTCAATTCATATCAAAGCTTGTATCACTGCATACATTTAACCATCTGGTGATTATGAGTACTGTAGGTGATGGTGGTTTCTTTCAAGGAAGAGCTGCTAACAGACCTCCTCTATTATGTGGTGACAACTTTGTGCACTGGAAAGCCTTGATGAAAATGTTCACCATTGATCAAGATATGGGAATGTGGACTATCATTCAGAATGGTCCTCATACATTCTACACAAAGAAAGATGGGATTAGAACTCCCAAGACAGAAGAATCACTTTCTGCTTCTGAGTTAGAACAATATTACAAAAGTTACAGAGCAATGACTATCTTATATTGTGCTTTGAGTGCAGATAAATTCAACATAATTTCATGATGCAAGACTGCTAAAGAAATGTGGGACAAATTGGTGGTAACTTTTGAAGGAACCAGTCAAGTAAAGCAGACAAATATCAACATTTTTATTAGACAGTGTGAATTGTTTAAGATGAATGAAGATGAATCCATCAAGGACATGCTCAAGAGGTTCACTGACATTGTCAACAATCTGGACTCCTTGGTGAAATCCTTTTCCAATGAAGAGAAATTCAGGAAGATCTTGAGAAGCCTTCCCCAAGCCAAATGAAAACCAAAGACTACTGCTATTGAAGAAGCTCAAGATCTATCATCACTTCAACTTGATGATTGCACGGAAAGCTGCTCACTCATGAAATTTCCATGAATAAAGTTTATGGAGAACTACCATGTAGTGTCACGAATCTAGCTCTTAAAGCTAAAGAAACTGTACCATCTCAAAGCCTTGAAAAAGTAGAAGATGATGATGAAGATTCCTTTTCTCTCACTTCCAAAGCCTTGACCATAATTCTAAAGATGAAAAAGAACTATGGAAACAAATACTTCATCAGGGATAAACACAAATCCTCAAGTAGCAAAGACTACAAAGGTAAATCTTCTTCCCATAGTAACAAGTCTAAAGTAATGAATTGCTTTGAGTGTGGTGATGCAGGACATTTGATTAGATATTGTCCACACAAGAAAAGTAGACACTTTCAGAAGAAAGACAATGACAGGATAAAAAGGGCTATGATAGAATCTTGGAGTGACTCAGAATCCTCAAGTGATTCAAATCTGAAGAAGAACAAGCCAACATCTGCCTTATGTCCAAGCATGATGAAAGTTATGAAAAGAACATTGAGGTAATGGTGAGCTGTTTGATTTCAAAACCAACAGATGTCCTCTCTGTCTACCTCAGAACAATGCTTTTAAATGAAGAGGACTATCTGAAAGAAATCAGGACTTTGAAAGAAAAGGTTCATGAGCAAGCAAAAGAAAATTTACAACTTGTTTGTCAAAACAGAATCTTAAAATTTCTCAGAAAAAGTATGACAGATATTTCAAGGCCTGGGAAACCAGTTTCGAATTCTTGAAAACTCGAGTCAAGAAGTAGTCACTGAGAACTCTATTTTGAGTGACAATGTTGTTGCTCTAAAACATCAGTTTGAAGAATTGGAGGAACAAAGGACTACTCTAGCTGAGAAACTTCAAGAATCTAAGAAAGTTATTATCAGACGTGTTGGCCCAGAACACAATCTAAACCTGATTTGGAGGAAGTTTAAAGTCTGGTAACAAATTTGGTATTGGCTACAATCCAAATTTTCCCAGAAAGAACAATACCAGATTTGTGAAAGCTAGAAACAAAAATTCTCTTAAATACCGTTACTGCAACAGAATTGGTCATGTTATGACTTGTCCTTTTAGAAGAAGAGACGCTCACATAATGAGGAACACCTTTTCAGTTCTGCTTAAAGCATAAGTTAGACAAATTTGGGTTCCTAAAGGGGTTAGATCACCTAACATGGTTGACCCTGAATATGAATCTAAATTCCACACTTGGTCTAACAGCTGGGTAAGGCAGTGAATGGTGTTTGCAGGCTGTCACCAAGAGAAAAGAACATAAATGGGTTACGGATAGTGGTTGCTCCAAACATATGAGTGGAAAGAGATATTTATTCTCATAACTGAAAGAGCAATCTGAAGGATCAATTACACTTGCTGAAAAAGGAAAATTTAACATTTTAGGTATTGGTAAAGTTGGTACAAATTCTAAAAATTATATTTCTGATGTTTATTTAGTTGATGGCTAGAAGTTCAACCTGCTTAGTGTATCTCAGTTATGTGACAATGGTAACAAAGTTATCTTTGATGAAGAGAAATGTGTGGTGCAAAATGAAAAGTCTGGAGTTTGCATCCTCACTGCCTCAAGGTCAAACAATGTTTATACTTTGCACACTAAAAGATTTGCAGGAGAAAGTCTGAAGTGTCTCAAGGCCATGAAAGAGGATTCAAAGCTTTGGCACAGAAAGCTTGGACACATTAGCTTAAATACTTTGAACAAGCTAGTTTCTAAGGATCTATTAAGATGTCTTCCCCCTATCAATTTCAACATTGAAGAAGTATCCAAAGCTTGTGATCAAGGTAAACAGACAAGAAGCTCATACAAGCCAAAGAACTTTGTAAGTACTACTAGATCCATTGAACTATTGAATATGATCTATGTGGTCCAATGAGAACTCCAATTCCAAAGGGTTAGAAGTACATGATAGTTATTATTGATGATTTTTCCAGATTTACATGGGTAATGTTTTTTAGAGATAATTCTAAAGCTCTTTCTGAATTTTCAGAACTTTGTAAAGAATTTCAAACTTTGAAAAACCTGCCCATTGCTTCTATTAGAAGTGATCATGGTAGATAATTTGACAACTTGAGTTTAATTTATTTTGTGCTATGCATGACATCTCTCACAACTTCGCTGCTCTTGAACTCCTCAACGGAATGGTGTAGTTGAAAGAAAGAACATGAATCTTGAAGACATGTCAAGGACAATGCTTCTAGAGAACAAATTGACAAAATCATTATGGGCAGAAGTTGTGAACATGTGCTTGATTAGGCCTATCCTGAAGAAGACTCCTTATGAGATTTTCAAATGAAGAAAGCCAAACATCTCTTACTTCAAACCTTTTGGTTGTACCTGTTATGTCCACAATAATGGTAGGGACAATCTTGGTAAGTTTGATTTCAGGAGTGATAAATGTATTTTTCTTGGTTATTCGGTGACTAGCAAAGCTTATAGAATCTATAACAAGAGAACCAAGCTTGTTGATGTTATTTTCGACGAAAGCTATGATGGTTCTTTGAGTGAAATTTTTGCAGACATGAATTGAAACAAGCATGACTCAGAAGATGAAGTTGAGCCTTCAAATGGTTCCAAGGAAAGCTTGCAGGAAAACAAGAAGAAATTTCAAGGCCTTGAAAATGAGTCTCAAAGCCTTGAAAAAGAACATCAAGAGAATCAGAGTGAACAAACAACTACTTCAAACTCTCGAAGACCTGAAAGATTCCTGGAGAACCAGAACCATGGACACCAAGGATAAGATTCAAATATCTTTCATGTCATCCAGCTGACAACATTGTATCTGGTCCATCCACTGTTACACAAAAAAAATCACAATTGAAGAATATGTGTGATTTCAATGCTTTTGTATCTCTTATGGAGCCTAAGAATGTGAAATAAGCATTACAAGAAGCAGAGTGGATCATTGCAATACAAAGTGAACTCAATGAATTTGAGAGGAACAAGGTTTGGAATCTGGTTCCTCCACCTCAAGCTCAGTCTGTCATTGGTACCAGGTGGGAATTCAGAAACAAGTAAGATGAGATTGGTAAGGTAATCAGAAACAAAGCAAGACTGGTAGCTCAAGGCTACAACCAGGAAGTTGGTATTGACTATGAGGAGACTTTTGCTCCTGTTGCAAGGTCAGAAGTATTTAGAATGTTACTTGCATTTGCATCTCACAAAAATATGAAACTTTTTCAAATGGATGTGAAGCGTGCATTTCTAAATGGAAATTTGCAAGAAGAATTTTATGTTGCTCAAATTCCTGGTTTTGAAAATGATGAGTTTCCAGATCATGTTTACAAACTTAACAAAGCACTTTATAGTTTGAAACAAGCTCCAAAGCCTTGGCATGAAAGACTGTAAAATTTTTTACTTGAAAATGATTTCAAAAGAGGATTAGTAGACAAAACCCTTTTGATAAAGACTCATGCGAAAGATATTCTAGTAGTTCAAGTATATGTTGATGAAATTCTTTTTGGATCTACTAATGACTCTCTTTGCAAGGATTTCTTAAGTCTCATGAGCAGGGTATTTGAAATGAGTTCGATGGGAGAGCTCAAATTCTTTCTTGGACTTCATATACATAAATGAAGAAAGGAATATTTTTGGATCATAACAATTACATCAAGGACATATTAAACAAGTACAATATGTCTCAGTCCAAGGAAGCAAAAACCCCTATGAGCTCCTTACTGTCATTAGACAGAGATTATAATTGTAAAAGTGTGAATATGAAGGAATACAGAGGTATGATTGGATCATCTCTGTATATTACTGCTAGTAGACCAGATATCATGTTTAGTGTATGTATGTGTGCTAGATTTCAAGAGGATCCTAATGAATCACACTTGGTTGCTGTCAAAAAAATATTTACATATCTAATTGGTACCAAAGACTTAGGGTTTTGGTATCCTAAACAATCTAATTTATCTTTGTGTGGCTATTCAGATGCAGACTTCACAAGCTTTAAAATGGATAGAAAAATCACATCAGGGAGTTGCCAATTTCTTGAAACATAACTGATCAGCTGGCATTCCAAGAAACAAAATTTTGTATCTCTATCAACAGCAGAAGCTGAATACATAGCAGCTGGAGCTTGCTGCTCACAAGTATTGTGGATAGCTCAACAAATGATAGATCTTGGATTTTATTTCAGAGATATACCTATCAAATGTGACAACGCTAGTGCAATATCTATCACAAAGAAACCATTTCAGAACTCAAGGACTAAACACTTAGATGTTATACATCACTTCATCAGAGATCATGCTGAAAAAGGTAATGTTACTCTTGAATTTGTTTCTACTAACATGGAATTGGCAGATATCTTTACTAAACCACTGCCAGAGGATAGATTCTCAGCCCCGAGATTACAAATGGGCATGATAAATAAAGAAGCATGGGTTTAGGTGGAGTATCAGGTAAGTGACAAGTTAAGTATTATGTTGTTCAAATTTTTGAATTGATTTTCAAAGCCTTGAAAATCCTTTCAAATCCTTGATTTTATCTATTCCAGTGGAAGAGCTTTTACAAGGCCTTGAAAACCTTGCATAGCTGTTGAAAGAAGCATATCAGGGGAGAGGATTTTTAGGCATTCAGTTCCTAAAATCTCTCAGGTTGTTGCAGGCTGTTACTTAAGATATCGGTGCTTTGAATTCAAAGAGGGATACACGAGGAGAGGTTGATCAACGTGGGAATTGAAGAGTATTACAAACAAGAGAGATCGGATCATACAATTCTTCAATTCATCAGCCCTATTAACATTGAAAAAGCAAGATCATTCATCAAAGACTGAAGAACACTTCCAAGCTATATTTTTTGTTTACATTCTGTTTTCTTCACACTTGTACTAAAATTGTATTATCATTATGTGTTCTTAAAACTCAAAAACTTAAAATTCTAGTCGTTCAAGTGAACAACAAAGAGGTTCTCATTGTTTCAACATGTTGTAGCTGAAACTAGATAGGTTGAGAACCACAAGTTGTATAGGTGAAAGGTAGCTCACTTAGGCTTGAGATCTAGGAAATCTTGGTGATTAATAAGAAGTTGTGTTAGAATCCTAGAGGGATAAGATCCCCCAGGCAGAGACTAGGTCCAATTGTGAATGAACTCTGTAAAATCATTGTTTTCTTGTTCCTTACTTTTATTATCTTTACATTCTATTCTAAGAAGAAAGTTCCAAAGCTTTGGAGTTTTCAAATCTCAATGCTTTGAAGCTTTTGTTTTCTGCAGTTATATCTCTAGTTTCTCAAATCTTATCCAAAGCTTTGAGATATCAACTTCACACTCTATCGAAGTTTCAAAATATTATTTTTAAGCAAAAGTGGGTATACTCTATTCAAACCTCCCACCCTTCTAGAGTGTTTAGATCCAGTTGATATACTTGCGTTCCAAACTTTCAATTGGTATCAGAGCTTGGGTCACTGTTTAAGGATCTAACAATCTTGTGACAAGGAGTAATGTAGGTTATGGAGGATTCTCACAGGGAAGAGCAGCTAATAGACCTCCGCTGTTCTGTGGTGATTACTTTGTGCATTGGAAGGAACTGATGAAAATTTTCATCATAGATCAAGACATGGAGCTATGGTCTATTGTTATGAATGGTCCAAACTTGCTCTATACTACTTCTGATGGAATCAGAACTGTCAAATCAGAGGAAGATGTCTCATTTACTGAACTGAAAAAAGGTATCCAAAAATTACAAAACTTTGAACTTATTGCATTGTGCTCTTAGTGCAGATGAGTTTAACAAGATATCCAACTGCAAGAGTGCAAAAGAGATATGGGATAAGCTAACTTTTACTTATGAGGGAACTAGCCAAGTCAAGCAGCCAAAGATCAATATTCTTTTGAGACGGTATGAACTGTTTAAGATGAATTATGATGAATCCCTCAAGGACATGTTCAAAAGTTTTACAGATATTGTGAACAACTTGGAATCATTGGGAAAATCTTTCTCAAATGAAGAAAAGATCAGGAAGATACTCAGAAGCTTGCCAAAATCTAAATGGGAGCCTAAGACAACTGCAGTTGAGGAAGCTCAGGATTTAAGCATCTTGAAATTAGATAATTTGAAAGGAAAATTGCTCACTCATGAGATCTCAATGAAGGAGGTAGATGGTGACATGAGTGACAACATCAAGAACCTGGCACTCAAGGCAAAGGACAATGAGAAATCTCAAAGCCTTGACATTAGGATGATGATGATGAAGAAGAAGAAGCCTTAGCCTTGATTTCCAAAGCCCTGGCCAGAATTTTGAAAAAGAAGAGTAACTTTGGAAACAAGGACTATACAAAGAAAATTCAGATCCTCAACTAGCAAGGATTTGAAAGGTAAATATTCTTCACATTCATATAAACCTAAATTTATGAAATGCTATGAATGTGGAGATGCAGATCATTTGGTAAGAGATTGCCCTCAAAAGAAGAAAAGCAGGCAATTTCCTAAGAAGGAAAATGACAACATAAGAAAGAAGGCAATGGTAGCCTCATGGAGTGATTCAGACTCTTCAGACTCAGATTCTTATTAAGAGCAAGACAATCTCTGTTTGATGGCTGGAAATGAAGAAGATCACTCTACAGAGAAGCCAATTGAATATATGGTAAAGAATCTTTTATCTAGTTCTTCTGATGTAGTGCCTGAAATCATCAAAAGTATGTTTTTGAATGAGGAAATTTACAGGAATGAGATTGATTCCTTGAAAGTAAAGGTTCATGAGCAAGCAAAGGAAAAATTAGATTTGGTTTTTCAAAACAAATGTCTTGAAGCTATTAAGTTGAAAATTGACAGTGACTTCAAAGCCTTGGACAGCAGATTCAAATCTTCGAAATCACAAGTCAAGGAAGTTGTTGATCAAAACTCTCTTTTAACTGATAAATATGTTGATCTAAAGAGTCATTTAGATTATTTAGAACAACAGAATACTTTATTGACTAGTAAGATCCAAGAATCCAAGAAAATTCTTTCAACCTTTGCTGGATAAAACATAAGCTAAATCTCATGCTTCAAGGAAGTATGCATTCTTTATAAATAAGTGGAATTGGTTATAATCAAATTTTCCAAAAATAACCCAAACCACATTTGTAAAATTAGGAAGCAGACATTCTCCAAAATGTCATTATTGTGGTAAAACTAGACATGTGAAATTAACTTGCCCCTTTAGAAGGACAGAACCTGACATTATGAGGAACACCTATCCTTATCAGCTTAAGAAAAAAGTGAAACTGATTTGTGTTCCAAAAGGAATTAGACCACCTTACATGGTTGATTCTTAGTATGAATCCAAATTCTACACTTGGACTAATAGCTTGTTAAGGCATTAATTGAATTTTGCAGGATGTCACCAGAGCTTTGAAGGATCAGAAATGGATTTTGAATAGTGGATGTTCCAGACACATGAGTGGAAAGAAATCTTTATTCACTGAGCTTAAAGATCAATAAGGATGGCAATAACACTTGGTGACAAAGCAAGGTACAACATCATTGGTATAGGTAGTATTGCTAATCACTCTGCATGGTGTATATGGACTTATGTGGTCCTATGAGGGTTCAAACACCCAAAGGTAAGAGATATATGCTTGTTGTGGTTGATTAGTATTCCAGATTTACATGGGTTATGTTCATTAGAGACAAGTCTGAAGCATTATTTGAATTCTCAAAGCTTTGTAAGGAGCTTCAAACTTTAAAAAATTTACATGTTGCATCTATTAGAAGTGACCATGGTAGAGAATTTGACCAGCTTGATTTTGATTATTTTTTGCGAAGCATGGCATCTCACACAACGTTTTTGCACCTAAAACTCCTCAGCAGAATGGAGTAGTTGAGAGGAAAAATAGAACTCTTAAAGACATGTCTAGAATCATGCTACTCGAAAGTAATTTTCCAAAGTATCTATGGGCAAAAGCTGTTAATACTGCCATTTATGTGCTCAATAGATGTTTGATTAGGCCTATTTTGAAGAAAAGTCCTTATGAACTTTTCAAAGGCAGAAAGACTAGTATTTCTTATTTTAAGCCTTTTGGTTGTACTTGTTTTGTGCATAACAGTGGCAAATATAATCTTAATAAGTTTGATGCTAGAAGTGATGAAGGTGTTTTTCTTGGTTATTCTCAAACTAGCAAAGCTTATAGAGTTTACAATAAGAGAACTAAGATTGTAGAGGAGAGTATTCATGTGATTTTTGATGAAAGTACTGATGATTCTCTGAGTGAAACTTTTGCATATCTCAACTTCAACAAGTATGAGGTTGATGATGATTTTGAGAAAGATAAAGGAAGAAAAACTGAGTTGCATAAACACTGAGAAGAATCTCAAGGCCTTGAACCCCCTTTCTGAGCCAAAATCTTAAAGCCTTGAGATTGAGACTGACAGAACATATGATGCTCCTTCTACTGTGTCAAGACCTCAAAGCCTTGAAGGATCATACACCTGGAAACCTAGAAAGAAGTTCAAATACATATCAGATCATCCTGTAGAGAACATTTTATCAGATCCAACCACTGGAACTCAGACGAGAGGTCAACCGAAGAATATGTGTGCTTTCAGTGCTTTTGTATCACTTATTGATCCCAAAAATGCAAAAGAAGCACTAGAAGATGCAAATTGGATCATTGAAATGCAGAATGATCTCAATGAGTTTGAAAGGAACAAATTATGGAATTTGGTTCCTAGAAAAAAGAGTCAATCAGTGATTCGAACTAGCTGGGTGTTCTGAAACAAACTTGATGAAAATAATAAGGTTGTGAGAAACAAATCAAGACTGGTTTCACAGGGATATAATTAAGAAGAAGTAATTGATTATGATGAGACATTTTCCCCTGTTGCAGGGTTAGAAGCTATCAGAATACTTCTTGCATTTGCATCACATAAACATATAAAGCTTGTTTAAATGGATGTCAAATGTGCTTTTATAAATTGATATTTACAAGAAGTATATGTTGCTCAACCTCCAGGTTTTGAAGATGAAAATTTTCTTGATCATGTTTACTAATTAGACAAAGCCTTTTATGGACTTAAGAAAGCTCCAAGGGCTTGGTATGACAGACTTTCTAAGTTTTTACTTGAAAATGGTTTCAAGAGAGTACTTGTTGACAAAACTATTTTTTATCAAGAATCATGAAAAGGATTTGTTAGTAATACAGATATATGTTGATGATATTCTATTTGGTGCTACTAATGATCCTCTGTCACAAGATTTTTCAAGTCTAATGTGAAGGGAATTTGAGATGAGCTTAATGGTAGAACTGAATTTCTTTCTTGGACTTCATGTGCTTCAAATGAAGAAAGGAATCTTTGTGCATCAAGGGAAATATACCAAGGACTTGTTAAATAAATATAACATGTCTCAGTCCAAGGTAGTTAAGACCCCTATGAGTTCATCATTATCCTTAGACAATGATACAAGTGGTAAGAGTGTGAATCAAACAGGATTATAGAGGTATGATTGGTTCACTGCCTTATCTAACTGCTAGTAGACCATGTATTATGTTTAGTGTATGTTTGTGCGCTAGATTTCAAGCAGATCCTAAAGAAAGTCATTTGATTGTTGTGAAAATGATTTCCACATACTTGAATGGAACCAAAGACTTGGGGCTTTGGTATCCAAGAAGATCTAACTTTATTTTGAGTGGTTATTCAGATGCAGACTTTGCAGGCTACAAAGTAGACAGAAAGAGTACTTCACCATGCTACCAATTTCTTGGTTAATAACTTATTCGTTGGCATTCAAAGAAGCAAAATTCAGCAGCTCTGTCAACTGCAGAAGCTGAATACATTGCACCTGGAGCCTGTTGTTCTCAGGTTTTATGGATTGCTCAATAGCTAACAGATCTTGGATATGAATTCAGAAATGTGCCTATTAACTGTTACAATACAAGTGCCATTTCTATATCAAAGAATCCAGTTCAGCACTCAAGGACAAAGAATAAAGATGCGAGACATCATTTTATTAGAGATCATGCTGAAAAAGGTGATGTTGTTCTAACTTTTATTTCTACTACTATGCAAATAACTGATATTTTCACTAAACCATTGCCAGATGAGAGGTTTGCATCCCTTAGGCTTGAATTGGGTATTTTGAACAAGGATGCATTGGTTTAGGGGGAGTATTAGTTTCTATGTGTATTATGTTGGAATAGATGCCCTAGAGGCAATCTACTTTAGTATGAATTTATTTATGGCTAGAAAATTCATTGTGTTATTTATTGGATATTTAATATAATGAAATCCTTAGATTTTTAAAATTGTTTTGTTTATCTTAAATATCCCTAGTCCAGTATAATGATTAATGGGAAAATGATCTATAGACTAGTATGGGGTTGGATTGATATGGAGATATCATGATCCAACACATAGGTGTGCATTAAGGGTAATGGCGCACTGGATTGACCCATCTCCGAGAAGGCTACATACACGTTATGTTGAGTCACAAGTGCTTCTCATGGTGCAATGGTATTGTCATCCTTAGACTTGAAGTCGCTAGATATTCTAGTTATGGATTATTGTGATTTTGGTAGCGTTAAACGCTACACCGTAACTGGGTAGTTATAAAGGCGTGTACCGGATACAATAAGAAGCAAGCTTAGAGATCGTAGTGGAAGTAGATAGAATTTGTCCCTCCAACATAACAGGAGCAAATATCCTAGGCCACTCGAGGGATAGTTCTTATAGAATGTCTGGCCAGACTCAAATAAATCAATATGGGATATTGATGTTATTTGCACGAATAAGGCTATTCCCATTGATCGAGAAACTATGGATTCGATATACGAGTGTGAATTGTATGTCTCGTGTCCAATCCGGATATAGAGACAAAGGGTTGAGACAATTACTTGTACAAGGTTTGTCAAGATGACTATTCTATTAGTTGGCTAGAATGGATGTTTTGCTAGAAATCGCTCCATATTAGCAAATTGTTGCTACCAACTAGATAGAACCTATGGGGTCACACGCCATATAGAGTTGAACTAGATTTGTGAATATATTAATAGGATTAATTAATTAGAAGGATCACTTTGCAACACCTTGCAAACTTGGTAGGACTAATTTGCAAGGAAGGGACTAAACCGAATTCTAGTAGGATTAGAATAGGTCCTTTAGGTAGTTGGCAAGGATTTGTTGGACTATATAAAGGACACTCCTTCTTTCCTTCCCACACTTATGACCTTATTGATCATAACTTGAGTGGGAGAGAACAAAAAGGTGAGAGCAAGCAAGCAAATAGGAGCCCGTCGCCCCCCTTTGCCGCCGCCCATACCCGTCGGCCCACAAGGAGGCTCAGACCTCCTTGTTTGTCTCGTTTTGCGTGATTCTTCTTCCTCTTCCTCATTCCGGGCTAGCACAAAGGATTGGAAAGGTCAGGGATTCAACTATAGGCGTGGATAAACTATATAGAACGTGACACAATTCGCGTTGAAGTCATCAAAGGAGAAACCCTAAGGTGTGTTATTGATTTCTTCCCTTACCATCGTTATGTCTCTTGACTTGTGATCCTTGGAGGGTATTGCATGGATTATGTTTGTTTGTGTTTCCGTTGCACATCCATGAATCAAAACCCTACAGTGGTATCAGAGCCACAGGTCGTAGAGCATAAACGTCGTTTATGTGTTACGTTTTGATAGTTTCACACCTTAAATTTATTGTTTATCGCGTAAAACAAGACAAATCAAGCATATGATGCAATTTATCAATAATCTATCATAACAAGACCTAGTTTTTGCATTGCATGCATGAATTAGTGAGTTTGAGAAATTTTAGGATCTTAGATCTAGGGTTTGGGCATCATTTGGGAAGAAGGAGTTCTTCCCATACAAGGAAACAACCAAACTTGGGAAACAAGCAAGGGAGTTGTTTTGGAAACAACTCCCAAAGGAGGTTCGCCCCCCCCCCCCTAGGGACCGCACGGCCGGCCCAAGGCCTTTGCGGTTCTCTTTTTGGGGCCCGGGCAATTTGATTGTTGGGCCCCATGAACCGTTTTAACCCTAGATTATCCTAAAATCAATTAAAATTGACCAAGCACGTTAAAATTGGATTTTAACTGTTTATGTGCAAATCGCATGGTGATTGGATATGGCCTTAGGATTTGGATTGATGTGGATGTTTAATTTTGTGGTTTGGTTTACGGCCTGCGAGCTGATCAATTAATTGTAATAATTAATTAGGGTTTTATGGCATGCGAGCCATTTTTTTCTCAACGTGTGAGATTTATTTTATTAAGTAAAGTTGTTAGCTAGTGCTAGATAGAGTAGATTGTTAGCCAAGATTGAAGAAAAGAAGCCCAAAGCCAAAACGAGCCACAAAAGATGGAGCATGGAGCATTCCACATGACTATGAAGGATGGACCAAAAGATGAAGACGCATGGAGATGTGTTTGCTTTTAGGGTTCATAGAAAATTCCATTGGCTTGGAATTTTCTTAGTCTAGAAAAGGCCATATCCACATCACGTTTTATTTTTGTTTTTGTGGTTGTTTATTTTATTGTCTTATTATTTTCTGGTTGGTGTATGGTTGATGCATGCAATTAGGATAATAAGATAATTAGACAACCCGGATATATTATTTGGAGTTGTGCCCAAACTCAAATAGATAGATTAGTTGATATTGATCAACAAAAACAATTAAAAATTGAATTTAAAATACCTCAAAATTCAAATATTGTGTTCTTGCCTTCTCATTATTTAAACACTCATTATCATCATGATTTATCAAGTTCGTGCTTGCCAAAGCATGGCGACTTGGTTCATAATGATGGAATGCGATGGCACAAGCTAGTAATGTGCAATTGTTTAAATAAGAGGTTGAACACAACTAGGCTATTAATATGATTAAGAAACCTAGAGGCAATCAATTGGGATTATCCATGCGGATGGATAAATAAGGAGTTATTTGCCCAATTAAACCAAGAGTTGCATAAGGGATGCAATTGGAAATTGTTCCTACCTAAAGTAGTCAAATTATGGGTGACTTGCCAAAGCAAGCTCATAAGGAGATGAAACATGGATCTTGGCCCACCAGAAAATATAAGGATATTTTCCGCATTAATATCTTGAGGGTTATTAATCCGTAGAAAAATAGTGGGAGCTATATTTGATAAACTAGCCATTATTGAATATAGTCAAAAATTCACAAATACTAAAACTTGCGTATTTTCCTTTTGTAGAATTCCAAATGGCAAACAACTCATCGAGTTCACAACATTCCCTACGATCTGTCCTTGAGAAGGACAAACTCTCTGGAACCAACTTCCTTGATTTGTACTGAAACTTGAGAATCGTTCTCAAGCAAGAGAAGAAACTGTACGCAATAGAGGAGCATGTTCTAGCAGGTCCGGAGAACCAAACATCTGCAGCCCTAAAGGCGTATCAAAAGCGTGTTGATGACGCTAATGATGCGGCCCGCGTTATGCTATGGACCATGACTTCTGAGCTTCAGAAGCAACACGAAAACATGAATGTTGTCGATATGATCGAGCATCTGAAGCAGCTCTTCCAAGAGCAGGCAAGGGTTGAGAGGTATGAGGTCTCTAAGGAATTGTTCAAGTTTCATCTGGCAGAAGGGAACCCGGTGGGACCCCATGTACTCCGTATGATCGGGTACTTGGAGAATCTCGCCAGACTAGGGTTCCCGGTCGGCCAAGAGTTGGCAACCGATCTCGTGTTGCAATCATTGCCCGAGAGTTATTGACAGTTCATCATGAACTATAACATGAACGAGATCGTGAAACCACTGCCAGATTTGCACAATATGTTGAGGAAAGCTGAATAAAGCATCAACAAGGGTAAGGGCAAGGCCATTATGATGGTGCAGAAAGGAAAGGGCAAAAGTTTTTCCTCATCCTCCAAGGGCAAAGGCAAGTCAGTTGCCTAGTCCAAGGAACCTGCCCTTAAGCCTGTTGGTGGCATTGCAAAAGGTGTGACTAAAGGTGAGTTTCACTACTGCAGTCAGCCTAGACACTGGAGGAGGAAATGCCCAAAATATCTGGAGGACAAGAGGTTTGGAATAGTGATTCCACCACCACCAGGTATTTTTGTTGTAGATGTCAATTTAACTGTCTCTACATCATGGGTATTAGATACTGGATTTTGATCTCACATTTGTCGAAATGTGCAGGATCTAAAGAGAAGTAGAAGATTGGCTAAAGGGGAGATAGATCTGCGCGTTGGGAATGGAGCAAAAGTTGTTGCATTGGCCGTGGCCGTGTGCGAGCTATCTCTTCCTTCAGGATTAGTTTTAGAATTAAATAATTGCTATTTTGTGCCTGCTATGAGCAGAAACATTATTTCTATTTCTTGTTTGGACAAGGAAGGTTTTATTATTTCAATAAAGAACAATTGTGTTCCTTTAATTTGAATAATATTCACTATTTTAGTGTGCAATTATTTAATGGACTGTATGTCCTTGATCTAAGCAATCCTGTCTACAACATTAATACCAAGAGGATTAAAATAAATGATTCAAATCCTGCTTACATATGGCACTCTCGTTTAGGCCACATAAACGAGAAACGTGCATCTAGACTCCATAAGGATGGACTACTAGACTCATTTGATTTTAAATCATATGAGACATGTGAGGCTTGTTTATTGGGAAAAATGACAAAGTCCCCTTTCAATAAGAAAGGTGAGAGGACTAGTGAGCAATTGGCACTCATACATACTGATGTGTGTGGGCCATTTGCCACGCCTGCAAGGGGTGGTTATGTCTACTTCATTACATTTACTGATGATTACAATAGATATGGATTTGTGAACCTCATGAGGGCCAAATCCGAATCCTTTGAAGTGTTCAAAGAATTCAAGAATGAAGTAGAGAAGCAACTTGGCAAAAGTATCAAGGCTCTACGATCGGATCGTGGAGGAGAATACTTGAGCCAAGATTTTGACGACTATCTTAGAGAGTGTGGGATCGTGTCCCAGCTCACTCCCCCCGGACGCCACAATGGAATGGCATGTCTGAGAGGATGAATCGAACCCTATTGGATATGGTTCGATCTATGATGTTTCAAACCGATCTTCCATTTTTGTTTTGGGGCCACGCTCTATTAAGTGCAGCTTTCACCATTAACCGTGTTCCATCTAAATCAGTCATGAAAACACCACATGAGATGTGGAGTGGTAGGCGTCCCACACTGTCGTTCATAAGGATTTGGGGCTGCGATGTCTATGTAAAACGTTTACAATCAGAAAAGCTAGGGCCAAAATCGGATACGTGTAAGTTTGTGGGGTACCCTAAGGAAACTAAGGGTTACTACTTCTACAATCCAACCGAGAATAAAGTGTTTGTTGCTCGGACCAGCTTGTTTCTAGAAAGAGAGTTTGTCTCTAAAGAAGCAAGTGGGAGGATTGTAGAACTTGAAGAAATTCAAGAACCACAAATCACTGAACTGATTATGGAACATGAACAGGAACCACAAACAGTTGTGGAGCAGCCTGTTCAGGTAACACAAGAGCTTCGTAGATC
This sequence comes from Linanthus parryae, assembly GCA_023055425.1. Lineage (NCBI taxonomy): Eukaryota > Viridiplantae > Streptophyta > Magnoliopsida > Ericales > Polemoniaceae > Linanthus > Linanthus parryae. The sequence continues at coordinate 66,289,064 of JALGPY010000007.1, read as the reverse complement.
TAGTAGAGTGCGCCAGGAACCCAAGAGGTATGGACTTCTCGTGACCGATTCCGGTGACACAATGCTCATAGATGATGATCCTACTACCTATGAAGAGGCCATAAATGGCCCAGACTCTCAGAAGTGGCTAGAAGCCATGAGATCCGAGATGGAATCCATGTATACAAACAAAGTATAGACTTTGGTGGAACCACCCGCAGGGGCGCGGCCCATAGGGTGCAAGTGGGTCTTCAAGAAGAAGATCGACATCGATGCTAATGTGATTACCTATAAGGGGCGATTGGTGGCTAAAGGATTCAGACAGATTCATGGTATTCACTATGATGAAACCTTTTCACCAGTTGCTATGACCAAATCCATCCGATTCCTACTTGCAATTGCAGCATACCATGACTATGTGATTTGGCAGATGGATGTCAAAACAGAATTCCTTTATGGGAATCTCCTCGAGGACGTATATATGATGCAGCCGGAGAGTTTTGAGGATCCAAAGCAAGCCAACAAAGTTTGTAAGCTGCAACGATCCATTTATGGATTGAAGCAAGCTTCTAAGAGTTGGAATCGACGTTTTGTTGAAGTAGTCAAAGAGTTTGGCTTCATCAGAAACGAAGATGAGTCTTGTGTCTACAAGAAGGTTAGTGGGAGCTCTATGTCTTTTCTGGTCTTGTATGTGGATGACATACTACTCATTGGAAACGACGTTCCCATGCTGCAATCTGTTAAAGATTGGCTAGGGAAGTGTTTCTCAATGAAGGACTTAGGGGAAGCAGCCTATATACTCGGTATAAAGATCTATAGAGATAGATCTAAGAGACTGCTAGGCGTAAGTCAAAGTACATATATTGACAAGGTGTTGAAACGGTTCAACATGCACGATTCCAAGAAGGGATTCTTGCCCATGTCACATGGAATCACTCTTTCGAAGAGTGGTTGTCCTTCCAATGAGATTGAGAAGGAACGCATGAGTAGAATCCCCTATGCCTCGGCCATAGGATCTATCATGTACGCCATGTTATGTACTAGACCAGATGTGTCATATTCCTTGAGTATGACAAGCAGATACCAATCCAATCCAGGTGAGAGTCACTGGATTGCAGTCAAGAACATCCTAAAGTACTTGAGAAGAACTAAGGATGCTTTCTTGATATTTGGCGGTGAGGAAGAGTTGCGTGTAACGGGTTACACTGATGCAAGCTTCCAAACTGACAGAGATGACTTAAGACCACAGTCGGGATATGTGTTTTTCCTGAATGGAGCAGCGGTGAGCTGGAAAAGTTTCAAGCAAGAGACGGTAGCTGATTCTACAACAGAGGCTGAGTACATTGCTGCAAATGGCGCAGCAAAGGAAGCTGTTTGGATCAGAAAGTTTGTTTCTGAACTTGGTGTGGTTCCTAGCATTGCGGATCCAGTTGAGTTGTACTGTGACAACACTGGGGCGATCGCGCAATCGAAGGAACCCAGGTCGCACCTGAATTCCAAGCACGTGCTCTGGAAGTTTCATCTGATTCGAGATATTATCGATAGAGGAGACATTCAGATATCCAAGATTCCTACAGATGAGAATCTGTCAGATCCACTTACAAAGCCGCTTACGCAGTGGAAGCATGAAGGGCACACTAGGAATATGGGCATACGAGATGCACCAGATTGGCTCTAGTGCAAGTGGGAGACTGTTGGAATAGATGCCCTAGAGGCAATCTAGTTTAGTATGAATTTATTTATAGCTAGAAAATTCATTGTATTATTTATTGGATATTTAATATAATGAAGTCCTTAGATTTATAATTGTGCTGTTTATCTTAAATATCCCTAGTCCAGTATAATGATTAATGGGACAATCATCTATAGACTAGTATAGGATTGGATTGATATGGAGATATCGTGATCCAATACATAGGTGTGCATTAAGGGTAATGGCGCACTGGATAGACCCATCTCCGAGAAGGCTACATACACGTTATGTTGGGTCACAAGTGCTTCTCGTGGTGCAATGGTATTTTCATCCTTAGACTTGAAGTCGCTAGATATTCTAGTTGTGGATTATTGTGATTTTGGTAGCGTAAAACGCTACACCGTAACTGGGTAGTTATAAAGGCGTGTACCGGATACAATAAGACCCAAGCTTAGAGATCGTAGTGGACGTAGATAGAATTTGTCCCTCCCACATAACGGGAGAAAATATCCTAGGCCACTCGAGGGATGGTGCTTATAGAATGTCTGGCCAGACTCAAATAAATCAATATGGGATATTGATGTTATTTGCACGAATAAGGCTATTCCCATGGATCGAGAAACTATGGATTGGATATACGAATGTGACTTGTATGTCTCGTGTCCAATCCGGATATAGAGACAAAGGGATGAGACAATTACTTGTACAAGGTTTGTCAAGATGACTATTCTATTAGTTGGCTAGAATGAATGTTTTGCTAGAAACCGCTCCATATTAGCAAATTGTTGCTACCAACTAGATAGAACCTATGGGGTCACACGCCATATAGAGTTAACTAGATTTGGGAATTAGTTAGTAGGATTAATAAATTAGACGGATCACTTTGCAACGCCTTGCAAACTTAGTAGGACTAATTTGCAAGGACGGGACTAAACCGAATTCTAGTAGGACTAGAATAGTTCCTTTAGGTAGTTGGCAATGATTTGTTGGACTATATAAAGGACACTCCTCCTTCCTTCCCACACTTATGACCTTATTGTTCATAAATTTAGTGGGAGAGAACAAAAAGGAGAGAGCAGGCAAGCAAAGAGGAGCCTGTCGCCCCCTTTGCCGCCGCCTGTCCCCGTCGGCTCACAAGGAGGCCGAGACCTCCTTGTTTGTCTCGTTTTGCGTGAATCTTCTTCCTCTTCCTCATTCCGGGCAAGCACAAAGGATTGGGAAGGTCTAGGATTCAACTCTAGGCGTGGATTAACTATAGAGAACGTGACACAATTCGCGTTTGAAGTCATCAAAGGAGAAACCCTAAGGTGTGTTATTGATTTCTTCCCTTACCATCGTTATGTCTCTTGACTTGTGAACCTTGGAGGGTATTGCATGGATTATGTTTGTTTTTTTACCGTTGCTCATCCATGAATCAAATACCTACATATTATATGTGTAAATATCAAAGCCTTGAGATCATACTTTCTTAGCCTTGAAAGTATGCTTTGAACAAATGTTCATCTGCTTTGATTAAGTGGATATGTTTTTATTAAAAAATAGATCATGGAATATTTTATAATATCTTTTTATATAACTACTGAATATTTCAAATGTTCAGAGATTTTAACAAAATATCCCAAAAATTTCTCATGAAATCTTTTGCAATATGATTTGCATTCAATCCCTTTATAAATAAACCTAATTCTAGTATAACTAGAATAGGTCCTTTAGGTAGTTGGCAATGATTTGTTGGACTATATAAAGTACACTCCTTCCTTCCTTCCCACACTTATGACCTTATTGATCATAACTTTAGTGGGAGAGAACAAAAAGGAGAGAGCAAGCAAGCAAAGAAGAGCCCGTCGCCCCCCTTTGCCACCGCCCGTCCCCGTCGGCCCACAAGGAGGCCGAGACCTCCTTGTTTGTCTCGTTTTGCTTGATTCTTCTTCCTCTTAGTACCTTCAGAAACCTTCAGAAATCTCGAGTACCTTCAGAAACCTAAACAAGTTTCAAACAATCCAGAGACAATCTTAGGTCCACAAACAGATTACATATTGATTGTAATTCCATGATTGAAATTTTCTTATCTGTGCATGACATACTAATCATTTGTTAGTTGTTTTTGGTATAAAAGTTTCCATTTATCTTCATTATTTTCTGAGCAAGAGTGGGCTTTAACATGTATCTCTTATTTACGATTGTCTTTGTTCAACAGGAACATGATGGGGTTTGATGACGCCGAACTTGCGGCTTTGTTTAGAAAGCAAGCAAATGTCGAGTGATTTTAACTATGTGATGTCGACGTATTGTGAACTTGTATTTCAAATACAAGCAAGACTTTCAATGTTTCAGTTTTATAGGGATGTTTTGTTTAAATATTCAGAATTTGATTTAGGAAGGCATTAATCCTCATAGAGCGGTTGTGACATTACATGTCTTAGTCATGGGAGAGTAATGTGGGTAAATCAATGTAATTTGGTGGCTAAAATTATCAATTAGCCACGGGAATCGATTGTGGCAAAACCAATCAATCTGGTGCCAACAAATCGATTGCTACGGGTATTTACCGTGGCAAAAAGATATACTAGCCACGGCCATTTAAAAAGCATGGTTAATTGGGGGAGGCTAATTGGCCACGGGAGTTACCGTGGCAAAAAATTAGCCACACCTGTTACTCGTGGCTAAAGTGAAAAGCCACGCCCTTTTACGCCACGGTCAATTACCGTGGCATCTTCCGTGGCTAGAAATTTAGGCCATGGGTATTGAAGTATTAGCCACATTAATTTCCCTTGAAAAAAGCTCATTTTTCTGGTAATGCACCGTGCCAGAATAGTGTGAAGGACTTTGGCTTCAACATTTAACATGGAGTGTGTTAATTGTTTGGCTGTGGTGGGAGTGTTTAGAAGATAGAACTCTTCTTTGGCTTGTTTCAGTATTTCTGTCTTTGGTGGGTGATTTCTTGTGTCATATCTCGTGGGACATCCTAGCACATTGGCAAACTCAGAGTGGTCCAATTCAATCTCTGTTCCAGCAACTCTAGATTGAAAGACCATGTGTGATGATCTCTTAACTTGTTTCATGTTCAAATAGAAGAGTCTGGTGAGTCTTGGGTAGGCTAACTCTTTACAGTTCAGCATAAACCACATAGAAATCATCTTTAACGTAGAGATGCACTTAAGTTTCATGTGTTCCACCATATGCATATTGATCATACTACAGAATTCAATAGATCTGGAAGCAAAACCATCTAACCACGGACCTTTGGAGGTGTTTGAGACAAACCAGGTTTCATCAGGAGTTGGGGTCTTTGAGTAGACTTGCAGAGCCCTCTCCATATGATCTTCTGGTTGTTCTTCTGTTACCTTCCCTTTCCCTTTTTCAGCTTGAGTGGCCTTCTTTAGTTTCATTAACTTCTTGGGGCTGGAGACCTTTGTATCAGGTTTATTCCTTGTAGCATCCTTCTCTTTCTTCTTTTTATTTTCTGAGGAGGGAGTTACAACCTTCTTGGCTTTCTTTTGCGGAGGAGGGAGATCTGCAACTTCCTCTGCACTAGGAGTTCTAGAGCTAGAGTCTCCACTAAGCTCTTAAACTTCATCCACTACTGCCTTTCTTTTCTTCTCTGAACCAGGTTTTGATCCTCCTGCCATCTTGATTCTGTCCGAGGTTCTCCTTGTTCTCATTAGGGTTTGAGAGAAGAATAGAGAGAGGTAGGAATGATATGGAGAGAGGAGAACAGAAGAAGATAAATACTAAAAGAGTTTGAGTTTCAAAAGGAATCTAGAATATCTCTCTGATCTTAAAATATCTATAATAATCAGAGAAAATTCAAATCTTTTAGGCCGTTGGAAATAAAATATTTTAATACAATTTTTGGCTAAAACATATTTTTAAAAAAGGTAGGGGCTATATTGAGAAAATATCTACAGAGATATCACCCAATACAGAATGATCCAAGTTTATTGACTACTAGAATAGCAGACTTATTTTCAAGGCTTTGAAAAGGTTTTCAAGGTCTTGAAACGCTGTAACATTGCAATAGATAAAAATCAAAGCTTTAAAGTGATTTTCAAGGATTTTAAAATCATTTCAAACCTTTGAAAACACAAAAAAACTTACCTTTCTTACCTGATGCTCACCATAAACCAATGCATTTTTATTTAGCATTCCCAATTCCAATCTTAGAGTTGAGAATCTTTCATCTGCTAATGGCTTAGTGAAGATATCTGCAATTTGCATGTTAATAGCAACAAATTCAAGAACAATATCACCTTTCTCATCATGATCTCTGATGAAATGGTGTCTGACATCAATGTGCTTGGTTCTTGAATGTTGAACGGATTATTTGTAATTGAAATTGCACTGGTGTTATCACACTTGATAGGTATGCTTCTGAAATCAAATTGAATGTCTCTTAGCTGTTGAGCAATCCATAGTACTTGTGAACAACATGCCCCTGCAGCTATATATTCAGCTTCAGCTGTTGATAGAGCAACTGAATTCTGTTTCTTGGGATGCCAACTGATCAAGGATGATCCAATAAATTGGCAAGTTCCTGAAGTACTTTTCCTATCAACTTCGTAACCTGCAAAGTCAGCATCTGAAAATCCATGCAATAAGAAGTTAGAAGTCTTGGATACCAAAGCCCTAAGTCTTTGGTACAATTGAGATATCAGAATATTCTCTTCACAGCAGTCAAGTGTGATTCTTTTGGATCAGCTTGAAATCTAGCACACATGCACACACTAAACATGATATCTGGTCTGCTTGCTGTGAAATAGAGTAATGATCCAATCATATCTCTATACTCTTTCACATTAACACTCCTACCAGATTCATCCTTGTCTAAGGATAGTGTAGAACTCATAGGAGTCTTGGTTTCCTTACATTTAGCCATGCTATATTTTCTTAAAAAGTCTCTTGTGTATTTGCTTTGATGCAGAAAGATGCCCTTCTTCAATTGATGTATTTGAAGTCCTAGGAAGAAGTTCAGCTCTCCCATCATGCTCATTTCAAATTCCCTGCTCATAAGACTTGAGAATTCTCTGCACAATTGATCATTAGTAGCTCCAAACAAGATATCATCAACATAAATCTGAACGACAAGCAAATCTTTCTCCCGAGTCTTTATGAAAAGAGTCTTGTCTACTAATCCTCTTTTGAAATCATTTTCAAGCAAAAATTATGACAATCTTTCATACCAAGCTCTTGGAGCTTGTTTTAAACCATAAAGAGTTTTGTCAAGTTTGTAAACATGATCTAGAAACTTGTCATTTTCAAAACCAGGAGTTTGTGCTACATAAACTTCTTCTTGTATGTAGCCATTCAAGAAAGCACACTTCACATCTATTTGAAATAATTTCATGTTCTTGTGAGATGCAAAGGCAAGTAAAATTCTAATTGCTTCTAACCTTGAAACTGGAGAAAAAGTTTCATCATAATCAATACCTTCTTCTCGGTTGTAACCTTGAGCAACTAACCTTGCTTTGTTTCTGATCACTTTGCCACTTTCATCCAACTTATTTCAGAACACCCATCTGGTACCAATGACAGATTGGTTTGTAGGTGGAGGACCCAGGTTCCAAACCTTCTTCCTTTCAAACTCATTGAGTTCACTTTCAATAGCAATGATCCAGTCTGCTTCTTCTAATGCTTCCTTCACAGTTTTAGGTTCTCAAGAGAAATAAAAGCATTAAAAGCACATAAGTTCTTCAACTGTGATCTAGTTTGTGTACGAGTGGTTGGATCTGAAATGATATTATCAACTGGATGAGATGAGATATATCTGAATCTCTTTCTTGGAGACCAGGGTTTAGGTTCTCCATAGATCTTCTCTGGTCTTGAAGTAGTGGCATTGTCACTTGTATCCTTCTGATCATCTTTTTCAAGGCTTTGAGGTTTATTTTCAAGGCCTTGAGCACCATTTTCAAGGTCTTGAAAATGTCTTATGTATTCTTCTGAGCCTTTCTAATCCCAGTGGATTCTTAGTCTTTTCCTCTGATTCATGCTTGTTCAAATTCAAGTCTGCAAAACTTTCACTCAAAGAACCATCATAGCTTTCATCAAAAATAACATGAATGCTTTCTTCAACCAGTTTGGTTCTTTTATTGTAGAATCTATAAGCTTTGGTATTCATAGAGTAACCAAGAAAGATACCTTCATCACTCCTTGCATCAAACTTACCCAGATTGTCTTTTCCATTGTCATGGACAAAGCATGTACATCCAAAGGGCCTGAAGTATGAAATGTTTGGCTTCCTTCCTTTAAATAGTCCATAGGGGGTCTTCTTCAGAATAGGTCTGATCAAGAACATGTTCAGTATATAGTTTGCTGTATTCACAGCTTCTGCCCAATAATGTTTTGGCAGCTTATTCTCAAGAATCATTGTCCTGGACATATCTTAAAGAGTCATGTTCTTTCTTTCAACAACACCATTCTGTTGAGGATTTATTGGAGCAGAAAAGTTGTGAGTAATACCATGCTTATCACAGAATAAATCAAATTCTAATTGATCAAATTTTCTACCATGATCACTTCTAAGTGAAGCTACACGTAGGTTTTTCATAGTTTGAAGTTCTCTGCAAAGCTTTGAAAACTCAAAGACGGCTTCAGATTTTTCTTTGAGAAACATAACCCAAGTATATCTAGAAAATTATCTACAACAATAGCATATACCTTTTACCTTTTGGAGTAGGAGTTCTCATAGGACCACAGAGATCCATATGAAGCAGTTCAAGGGGTCTAGTTGTACTTACAAACTTCTTTGTCTTAAAAGAGCTTCTGGTCTGCTTGCCCTGAGCACAAGCTTTGCACAATTCATCTTCTCTGAACTTGATGGATGGAAATCCTCTTACCAGGTATTTGGAAATCAACTTTTTCAAAGTATGCAAACTAATATGACCAATCTTCCTGTGCCAAAGCTTTGAATCCTCCTTCAAGGCCATGAGGCACTTCAAACTTTCACCTGCAACTTTATTAGTCTTAAAAGTATAAACATTGTTTGATCTAGAGGCTGTGAGAATGCAATCTCCTGATTTCTCATTTTGCACCACACACTTCTCTTTATCAAAGATAACTTTGTTGCCATTATCACAAAGCTGAGATACACTAAGTAAGTTCAATTTCAAACCTTCAACTAGATGCACATCAAAAATAGAATTTTCAGAATTTGTACCAACTTTTCCAATACCAAGAATATTGTATTTGCCTTTGTCACCAAGTGTAATTGAACCTTCTTATTGCTCCTTTAATTATGAGAATAGAGATCTCTTTCCACTCATATGTCTTGAGCAACCACTGTCCATAAACCACTTTTTTTCTTTGGTGACACCCTGCAAACACCAATCACTGCCTTACCCAGCTGTTAGACCAAGTGTGGAATTTGGATTCATATCCAGAATCAACCATGTTAGGTGGTCTAATCCCTTTAGGAACTCAAATCTGTTTAACTTGTCCTTTGAGTTGAAATGGAAAAGTGTTCCTCATTATGTGAGGGTCTCTCCTTCTGAAAGGACAAGTCATTTTAACATGACCTGTTTTGCAACAGTAATGACATTTAGTAGACGTTTTATTTCCATCTTTCACAAATCTAGTATTGTTCCTTCTTGGAAAGTTTGGATTGAATCCAATACCAGCTTTGTGAACTGACTGTGAACTTCCTCCAAGAATCAAGTTCAACTTGTGTTCTGATCCAGCAAGCTTAGCTTTGACCAACTCTGATTCTTGAAGTTTCTCAGTAAGAGTAGTATTTTGTTTATCTAATTCATCAACTTGATGTTTTAGATTGACAAGGTTGTTACTCATCAAGGAGTTCTCAGTGACTACCTCCTTGACTTGTGTTTTCAAGGCTTTGAAACTGGTTTTCAAGGCCTTGAAATCACTGTCAGTTTTCTTCTGAGAGATTTCAAGATTCTAATTTAGAAAAACAAGTTGTAAGTTCTCTTTTGCTTGCTCATGAACTTTTTCCTTCAAAAGTATGATCTCTTTCATATAATCTTCTTCATATAAAAGCATTGTTCTGAGATAATCTGAAAGATCATATTTTTGTTTTGAAATCAGACAGTTTACCATTACCTCAATATTCTTCTCAAACTTTCATCATGCTTGGCCATGAAGCATAAATTGGAATGTTCTTCTTCAGATTCTGATTCACTTGAACTATTTGAATCACTCCATGAAGCTATCATAGCTTTCTTTCTTCTGTCATGGTCTTTCTTTTGAAATCTCTTGCTTTTCTTGTGTGGACAATCTCTTATCAAATTTCCTGCATCACCACATCCAAAGCAATTCATGATCTTTTATTTACTTTTTGAAGAAGACTTACATTTGTAATCCTTGCTACTGGATGGTTTATGTATCTCTCTTTTGAAGTATTTGTTTCACAATTTTATATTCATTTTGAGAATCCTTGTCAAGGCTTTGGAAATCAAGGCAATTGGATCTTCATCATCACCATCCTCAGTTTCAACGCTTTGAGTTCTATCATTCTCTTTGGCTTTGAGAGAAAAGCTCTTGACACTTTCTGGTAGTTCTCCATCAGCTTCTTTCATAGATATTTCATGTGTCAGAAGCTTTCCTTGTAGGTCACCAATTTCTAGAATTGAGAGATTCTGGGCTTCTTCAATAGTTGTGGTCTTTGGTTCCCACTTTGCCTTTGGAAGACTTCTTATAATCTTCCTCACCTTTTCTTCATTGGAAAAATGTTTTCCCAGAGAATCAAGGTTGTTAACAATGTATGTGAACCTCTTGAACATGTCTCTGATAGACTCATCTGCATTCATCTTAAACAGCTCATATTTCCTGAGATAGATGTTGATCTTGGTTTGCTTGACTTGACTGGTTCCTTCAAAAGTTACCACAAGCTTATCCCAGATTTCTTTGGTAGTTGTGCATCCAGGAATCCTGTTGAATTCATCTGTACTCAAAGCGCAATACAAGATGTTAATAGCTTTGTAATTCTTAGAGAATTGCTCTAATTCATAGGAGGAGAGTGAGTCTTCAGATTTTGGAGTTCTAATCCCATCTTTCTCTTTTTAGAAAGTGTGAGGTCCATTATGAATAATGGTCCAAAGCTCTATGTCTTGATCAATGATGAACATTTCATCAAAGCTTTCCAGTGAGCAAATTTTTCTCCACAATATAGAGGAGGTCTGTTAGCAGCTCTTCCCTTTGAGAAACCACCATCACCTGCAATACTCATGATCACCAGATGGTTAAATCTATACAGTTATACAAGCACTGATACCAACTGAAAGTGTGAGTGTGCAGATGGTAATGCAGCCAATGTACTCTAGAAGGGGGGGGGTGAATAGAGTATGCCAACTTTTGAAAAACTTGCTAGGAAGATGAGATCTTGTGAGAACTAGTGAAGTTCAAGGCCTTGAAAGCAATTTCAAGCCCTTGGAAGAGATTCAGTTTGTAATAAAGCAGATAAGCCTTTTTCAAGGCCTTGAAAAGAGTTTCAAACCCTTGAAAAACAGACAGTTTTGAGTGCTGCAAAAACTATGAAAATGAATGACTTGTAAATGCAAGAGACAGATGATTTATAGAGTTCAGTCCACTTGAACCTACGTCTCTACCTCAGGGATCTTCTCCCCGCAGCATTTTCAACACAATTCTTATTAATCAAAAGCTAAGCCCTAGATCTCAAGCACAGAGAGATGCCTTACTCTGTTACAGCTTGTGGTTCTTCCTAACCTATCTAGTACCTGCTCTAGCTAACTAATTAACTAATAATTCTCTATTGTTCTCCTTGGACAATCCTCGAGAATAAAGATAGAGATATTACAGAAATGATCTACCAATAAAGCACAATACAGAAGAACACTTAGAGTGTAGAAACTGCAGTTAAGTATGCAGTGATCTTCTGTGAATGGATTGTGAGATGGATAAACTTCTTTGATGATTGGCAATCAAGAACTGTGTCTCTCTTTTTTCCCGTTGAGTGTTGTGTCTTGTTGATTCAGAATTGAGCTCTATTTAAACTTCAAACAGCTCTGTAAATCTTCCCAGATTTTCAGCAACAAATTTCCTATTTTGTAGGCAGCAGACTTTGACTCTTTGACACTCTTCTCCAACAGTTAAATGATCACAATCTCGAGAGATAATGTCGTGATCTTGCATATGAATAGATTGAGAAGCTTTCAAGTCATTCAGATCAAACACAGAATCATCTTCTCAATTATTTCCTTCCCTGCAAAAGTCAGATTAGGAAATAGTCTCTGCAAACTAGGAAATAATCTTCCCTGCAAAATCATAGTCAAACAGATGATATTCTATATTAAAACGAGTTAGAATGACTTTTCTTTCATCATCAAATAACAGTAAATCAAGCATATGAAGGAGAGAAAGGAAATCAACTTTGAATAATTTACAGAAAACTCCACCTGAGAATGTTCATATAGGTTAAACAGTTTCAAGGCTCTGAATCCAGTTTCAAGGCTTTGAATCCAGTTTTAAGGCCTTGAAAATAGCTATACTATTTTCAATCCTATGAGAACTGATTCAAGGCTTTGAAAGCTGGTTCAAGGCCTTGAAATAGACTATTCCGAGCCTTGCACAACCTGATCTTACAATGGAATTAAGCACGTAGTCACCGGTTAGAGGAATCAATCACAGACTGTGAACATTGAAGTAGAATTAGATGATCCTTATGCTTTAGAGATAATTAGAACTTGGTAACTCGGTTGTAATTTGACCTTGGCATAGAAAGCTAGCTTGGTAAGTCGGTTAGAATTATTACTCGTTTAGCAAATTAAATCATCATTTGTGTTTCAGAACGTAATTGGTTAACGGTGGAAACCTAGTGAACCTAGAGAAAATCCTGATACTCGTCTCATATTTACTCTCAATCTTAATAATTAGCTTGTTATTTCTGTTTCTTAGTTATTAAAAAATCCAAATTGCTTGAACACATTAAAGTTAATCATCCTAATTGATTCACAACAAGTCCTCTAGGATTTGACAACCTTATCTTCCATATTTATTAATAGAGCGATAATTGTACACTTGCAGAGATCGTATCACCTGCCAGGGCTCCAAGTTTATTCATCAATATATAGTGTATCTACAGAGATAATGAAAATTATGTATTTCTAGTTACAACACTATCGCTAATACTTCCTCTCAGTCGGAGCCGGAGTAGGACGAACAATCAGGCTAGACCTGAAACGACTGGTAATCGGCATGAATATGAAGAACACGGAGTTTCCCGAGTCGTACCTTCTCACGAACAAAGTGCAAGTCAATTTCCACATGCTTCGTGCGCTGGTGTTGTACCGGGTTACCAGAGAGATAAACTGCACTGACACTATCACGATAAACCACAGAGGCACAAGTGGGTGAAATTTAAAGCTCAATAAGGAGGTTGTGAATCCAACATAACTCAGAGACTGTTATTGCCACACCACGGTATTCTGCTTCAGCACTAGATCGAGAGACTGTGACATGGCGCTTAGAAGATCAACTGAGTAAGTTGTCACCAAGGAAAACACGGTAAACAAAAATGGACCGCCGAGTGTCCGGGCAACCAGCCCAATTAACATTCGTATATGTAGTGTGACCATCAGGAACAATAGCAGATATGAAAAAACCATAATCAAGAGTACCACTGACATACCCTAGAATTCTCGTCAATGCATGACAATGTGTCTCACGCGGATCCTGCATGAAGACACAAACCTGTTGGACTGCATACGAAAGCTCAAGGCGAGTAAATGTAAGGTACTGTAGTGAACTTGCTCATGTAGAGAGTAAGATCAGAAACTGGATTGCCGGATTCCCTAGTGTGTTTAGTACATGTCTCAACAGGTGTAGCAACAGGCTTACATGCACTCATGGATGCACATCTAAGGATTCCGCGAGCATACTGGCGCTGATACAGAAACAAGCCAGAGGAATCGCGAGTAACTGCAATATCCAAGAAATGATGCAGGGGGGCTGATCTGACATGGAAAACTCACTGGATAAATGTGCGATTATGTGATGTTGAAGATCAGAAGAGGAGCCCGTGATGATAATATCATCCACATAGAGAAGGAGATAGAAAGTGTCACAGCCACGCCGGTAGACAAACAACGACTCATTACTGTAGCAACTAGAAAACCCAAGTATGTCGATGAGGAATGTAGCAAACTGCTGAAACCAAGCCCACGGGGCCAGCTTAAGTCTAAAGAGATACTTTTGAAGGCGGAAGACATAATCAGGATGGTGGGGATCACGATGCCCTAGGATCTGATTCATATAAAAAGTATGTTCCAAATTACCATGAAGACAGGTATCCTTAACATCAAGCTTTCGAATGGGCCAAGAGCTAGAGACAGCTAGTGTAAGAACTCTGCGAATGGTGGCAAGTTTAGCCATTGAGCTGAAAATCTCCACACAATCCACACCCACCATTTAGGATTTTCCACTGGCAACTACACGGGCCTTATATCGCTGAAGCATACCGTCAGCCTGATACTTAAGTCAAAAACTCCACATAGCCTCAAGTATGTTTCCCTTAGCAGGGCGAGGCACCAAGTCCCAAGTGTAGTTCTTAACCATAGTGACATACTCATCATCCATAGCAGTCTTCCAGTGTGGGTCCGATACAGCAGACCCATGGGACTTAGGTAAGGGCGAGATGGAAGGAGGTGTTTGTGCATGGAGAGTAAGACACTGACTGGCTTGAGTTATGACGTGTTTGGATCGAGCGGTTATTTGTGGGGTGTGTGGCGGGGAGGCGGTTGCTCAGGTTGATAATCCTGTTTACAGTGTTATATTTACACTTTAAAGCTTACCATTTTACGTGATATCCGGGTAATTTATGTGAGAAATAAGCTATGATGTTGAGGAATTTGTTTGTTAGATCTTAATGTGCCTAATTGCTAAGTCCGAGCGTTTTCTATTTGATTTGAGCTATTTATATCATATATTTGACACATGTATTTGGAGTTGTTTGATCGTCATGTACCGGAGGCTCAGAAGCATAGAACGAGGATGAAAGTGAGCTTCGGAAGCGGCTAAAGCTCGAGAAATTGGAGGAAGAAAAGAGGGTGAAAGAACAAGCAACAACCTCCAAACAATTAACCATCAAACCCATTCCACAACCTGCTATGAAACTCACCCATAAACATCATCCATTACGCCAACAAATCAGCCTAGCCTAACAACAAAACCATCTTATAACCTCCTTTATTCACTCTTCAAATAACCCAACACCTACAACTCATGAACAAACCTGAATCACCATACACTCAAATACCCAGTGCCCACCTACTATCCACCCAAACCACCATTAACAATTACCAACCTGCTAATCACCAAACCTTCACCATCATCTCCTACATCCTCCAATTCACCTATAACCACCATCAATTAGCCACTGCCAATACTAAACTGACGCAAATACCAAACTACCTTCACCTTGTTATCAACCTACAACAGACCTAATCTACTCCATTACCCCTAATTAAATAATAGACCGCCATTTCACCAAACATACCTCCAATTACCAGTACCAAATTCACCCAACACCATTCACCGCTGCAAACGTCACCCAACCCAGCAGCGGAAAGAGAGAAGAGAAAGGCCGCAAAGAGAACGCAGCAGCAACGTAGAAGAGAAGAGAAGATCAGAGAACAACCCAGCTAATCAAAGAAGAAACAAGATCACAACCATCCAAAAACCCAGACCTAATATCAACCTTCAACTAGTCCACAGCCAAGGCAGCGCTGAACAGAGCAAAGACTCAGTACCGAAGCAAATCAGAGCAAGAAATAAGAAGCAGCGGCAAGAGAACCCAGCAGCGCATCACAGATCTGAATCACCACAACAAAGAGCAACAAAGAAATCAGAGAAGAAGAAATAAAGCGGAGCGAAGAAGAGAAGGGTCTGATCGTGCGACCAGCTTCTCCAGGTCGTGCGATCAGGTGCAACACTTCGACAAATTTTGGATGAAAAATTGAAGAACACACTGTAAATCGCGACCAGGCCTCCTGATCGTGCTATCAGAATCCAAGAGATCCCCAGATCGCACGATGAAGGTTGGTCATGCAATCTCCTGAAGCTGTGAAACAACGAACACGAAAAAAAAAGCTATGGGTCTCTTTGTTTTAACAGCCCTAGGGTTAGGAGGCAATTAACCCTAAGATGGGGGTAACTAAAGCAATTTCCCATTAATTACTTGAAAAGAAAAATCGTGGGTTACTTAAAAAGAGGGGTTGATTAAGAAGAGGAAGCTATTCTATACCCAGAACAAGAAGAGAAGAAAGGAGGACGAAGACGAATAAGGGGAAGCTCTGATTTTGTGTTTGATCTCCTCCCTCTCTCTTTATCACTTTTATGGAGAATTTTGTAAAGCTAAACAAGATTATGTCTAGCTAAGCTTTCATAGCTAGATAGTTTATGGAGAATTGAGGTTTATCATAGAATTTCCGGATTTGTGAATTGATTAATGTCTAGAACATAAATTCTGCGAATTGTTTTAGTTATTTGACAAGTTCTTGTTCACAATTCTTAGTGTGAGTGGATTGATCACCCAATACATGCTAGTTATCTAGGTTGTTTCACGACTGTGAACGAACCCGAATTCGTGAAGAATTTTGTTGACATTCTTGTAGTTTCTTCAGATTGAGAGGAGATAGAGACTTGAATGACTGTGTGTGGATTGTTTCAGTTGGACGTAGTTAGGATTAGCGTAATCGGTGGACCGACAGGACACGGTGAGCAAACCTCGCTAGCTGACTAGAACGTAACGGTATACGGAGGTAGACCGACAGGACCCTAAGTAGACCAAAACGTAGATTTGTGTGAGATCGACAGAATATCGTAATGAGTGTGACCCGGTATAACTAGACGTAGGTAGAGTGTTTTAAATCATAATTCAAAAATTTCTAAATGCCCTAGGGGCCCTAAAACTATCTAGTGTTCTCCATATTGGTATTAATCAGTATTCGAAAATCCAAAAATAATAATCTCGTTTTTATTTAAATTTCAGTCACTTTTTTTAGGGTGACGAACTCTTAAATCAAACAATTTCTTCCTCCGGTTACTTTAACTTTAAATTGATCATCTAGCTAAATAATCTCAAGACTGTCCTTGTGGTTTCGACAACCTGAGCTTAATACTCATCTTTATTACTTCGACCATGCACTTTCGTATACACGTAATAAATCGTGTCAAGTTTTTGGTGCCGTTGCCGGGAAAAGCGCGTAGATTATTTAGTTAGAAATTATTTTAGAGTTTTATTTTATTTTTCTTTTTGTTACTATATGTTTACCTCACGGGTGTGCTAGTGTTTTTTTCTCAGGTAGCTATGGCAGAAGGTCAAGGAAAAATTAGCCTCACCACAGAGCAGCTACAAGCTTTGGTGGCTGAAGCTGCAGAGAAAGCACTAGCAGCGACATCAAGACCGCACCACACCTCAATTCCATATAATGGTTCAGGGAAAGCAATAATTCAGGCATTTGAGACGGATCTTAAGGGAAGGGAGCCAGCAATTGCGATGCCAACAATTCAGGCAGAAACCTTCTGTCTCAAGCTGGGCACAATTCAATTTGCTCAGGACCAGTGCACTTTTGCTGGGACAGACGAGGAAGACCCACATGCATTCATTGGGAGATTTCAGAGCCATTGTGTGATAATCCGTTCTAGTGGGGTCACTTCTGAAGCAATAAAACTGATGTTCTTCCCTCATTGCCTCAAGGGAGCTGCTGTGGATTGGCTAGATTCCTTGCCATCCAACTCAATCAAGACATGGGAATATTGTGCATCCAAGTTTATGGGTAAATTTTTTCCCATCTCATGCATTATTCAGCTGCAGAACGAGATTTGGTCATTCAGGAAAAAGCAGCATGAATCTCTGGTCAAAGCATGAGAACGTCTCAACTGCTTGCTACGTAAATTCCCCCAACCATGGCATTGCCAAAGCCCATGTCATCCAGGTCTTCTATGATGCACTTGGAGCGCTTGAAAAAGACAAAATCGACTTACAAGCTGGGGGAAATTTATTGTTCAAATGCGACTCGGAGGGTGCATATGAGCTGATGAGACGTGTGGTGGAACAAGAAGAGAGCTTGGACTATCAGTACCAGCAGCAAGAATCGACGAAGCATACCTCAGTGGCATATAGCACGGTTCAGGTGAATGCGGTGGAGGTAGTGCATGAAGCGAATGTTCCTGAGATGCATCAGCAACAACCAGTACCACCTTTAGAGTTGACCGAGATGACAGGAATAATAAAGATGATGGCTCAGCAAGTTATGGACATGTCCACACAGGTTAGCTCTGTTGCAATTTCACTTCAAGTAGCTCAAGCAAAAATGAAAGATCTTAAAGAACAACTGAACAAAGAGCATTGGGAAACATGGTGGACACGTCTGAGGGACATGATCTAGCCATCACTACTCGTAGCGGTACTGCACTTAAGGACCCTCCTTATCTGAGTCATGCCAAAGCAGAACCCTCAAAGGCAAAGGAACATGAAGTCTTTGTTTCTGAGAAGACACCTGTCATGGTCCCCCATTGTTGCCTGTTCGATGCTGCACTGCCTTCCTTCTGTCAGATTCGTACATTCTTTGACCTATGATGCCATAATAGTCGCACGTCTTCGGGTTTCCATTACAATAAACTCATGGGTGATCCCCACTGCATCTCTTGCAATAAAAGGGGCGGGTAATCATTGTCATCTGGTTAGGCTAAATTTCGTTACTTCCACGGTTCGGGTGGTAACTTCCTCTACCAATTTTGGTCGTGAAATGCTTGATAGTTCCCTAATTGTTGCTTCTTCCTTAGCCATAGTTGCCGGTATCTTGGGCTTCTTCTTTTCTTTTTCCCAGTTATGTTAGTGCCTGGTAAACCCTCCAAATGTTTGCTGCTATCCCATATGCCTCTGATAAGGTGTCATAGCTTGGGGTGAGCATGCTTCTCTGAATGCTCAACCTTATTACACCTATGAAGCGAGTGACAATGCACCCCTTAGTAGGCATTGTGTCTTCTGCAAATCCGGCCAGCTCCACGAACTTGTCATAGTAATCCGCCACAGAGTCATTTCCATGCTTTCTTGCGATGAACTCTTCATACTTCTATTCCTTGACATGTTCCCGGTAGAATTTGGCTCTCATGGAAACCTATATTGCCTCCCAATCAAAGCCTTCTTGAGCGACAAGTCTTGCTTGATTAGCCTTCCACTAGTTTTCAGCCTTTTCCTTGAATTAGAAAGCACCTTCCCTGATCTTGTGAGCTTCTGCGCACTCCATTGTCTATAGAATCTTGTCAAAGTCTCTGATTCAATTCTCGAGAAACATAGGATCCTCCTTCCCGTTAAAGTTACTCGGATTCTTCTAAGCAATCTTCTTAGCCCAATCAGGTTCCATTTCATTAGCATCGTTTTTGTTCTGAGTGACGTTCACAGCTTCGAAAAACTATCCCATATAATTTATCAATTGTTCTACTTGCGAGTTTACTGCCTCTTCTTCTTCCATTTGAGCTTGGGAGTTACTTCTAGTTACGTAACGGTGTTTCCTATTGGTCATACATCCTACACTCGTTGATTACCGATTACCCCATGCGGGTTAGTCAAAACGGTATGACATAACTAGCACATGTGAAGCAGTTCAAACCATGTATGACGGCCTCACATAAATAGGTGTGCAATGACAGTTAACGACATAAGTCACCATTTTTATGCATACATAGAGTCGATAAGTAAATCCTCACAAGTGCATCAGGTTCATAGTGAGAATGCATAGAATAAATACCATAATGGCAGAAGTGCCTCGACTAACAAAATATTTCTTATAAAAGAGTGGGTGTGTGGGACTCCCAAACACTAATCATCAAAATCTCATAGTTAGTGAGCTCAATCACCTCCCTAGGGTCTCAGCTGATGCAATCACACTTAGCAAATGACTAATATAAATGAAATGAAATAACGTCTTGCGAGGTCCAGTGGTACAGTACGTGGGATCGTCACCCCGGTCTGCTCTTATTCCCTCGAACTAGTAATAAGCACTTATGCTTAGAATGCAACATAAATAATAAAAAGTAGACATATCAATTGGCACACAAGAGGCCATACCGGAATACCCGACTTATTCAGATTTTTACTTTCCGATTCATGTCGCCCTATCAGATTCAAGTTCAAACATAGTTCTTGGTTACTTTCACAAATCTTAGCTTAAAGTGTTTTCTCTCTATAGTCCTAACTGGATGTCACTGCTCTGATACCAACTGTAACACCCTTCAATTCTCAGGACCAAGTCATAGACCGAAGTGGTGTCCTCCGTACAGGGAATTCCCCTTTCGTACAAGGAGTAGTAGTAAGAAGTAAGTGAAAACGAGCATCCAACTAGTGATTAATAATTAAAGCTTACATAGTTCATGACTGAGTCCAAGCCGGAAAAAAATCCTAACAAAAGAGATTTTACAACAAAAGGTGGCTCCCCGATTACTAAGTTCCACTTTTTTCATGAAGGAATGAGTATGTGATCTCATCCCATTACCCCAAGAAAAATAATCACACACATGCGGGGAAATTAAACACAAGACCGCAATTTTGAGAGAATTAGTAAAAACTGAGTGAGAGAATACCTTAGCATTTAAAATAGAATAGCTTGAATGGTTATGGGTTTCCGTTGTTAAAATGCTTTGAAGAGTAACGGAGTTGTGTAAATATATGAGAGTTTATAAGTCCATAACAACATCATGGTTGGAAACCGATAGTTCCGAGTAAAAATGTGATCTCAGAAGTAGCCATTTAATTTGCAAAAATACTCCATAAAGATTTCCCAAATGTTGAATGTTTATATTATAAAGATCTTCAACAAGTTGCATGTCCATACGTGACACTAATTAGAAAAAAAGTTCTTATCATTTTAGATAGTATAAGGCCACCTCTGATAAAACAGTCTTATCAATTCACATAATGCATGTCCATACAGAACACGAATTATAAAACAGTTCTTCTCATTTCACAAAATGTGTTAATCATAACACAGTAAATATCCAATCCTGAGTTTATGAATAAAAGAGCCTTATTATTAAATTTCACAATAATGGGAATAGAATCAGATTAATACCTCTAGCCAACAAGGCATAGAGTTGTCCCAACAAAGGACATCCCCAGAAACTTGACACGTTCCAACTGCAAGTGTACAGCCGTCTTGTGTAGCAATATCCGGAAATCCGGATTTATCGAGTCCCAAGAGACTTCTTGTAAACTAGTTATTTTTCTTAACCTTGTGTGGGAAAACCGCGTTAGATTTATTTGCTAAATCCTGCTAAAAATAAAAGACAAAACTAATCCCAATTAACCGAATGAATTGCTCCACGATTAACAAAGATGGATTTTTAGTTGGTTTCTTAATACGTTGACAAGATCCGAATATATCTACGGGTCACTAGGTATTTCCCACCACGTTGGATTTATGTTCAAGCAACACGAACGTCTTCTACTTAGTCAAACGAGCACATATACTTTGAAGATTTCTCAACAAAACCTGAATTCGAACTCTTGTACCTGATTTCTCTAGCCTACTCAAGTTCAAATAAGCATTATGTTCTTATGGTCTACTCTTAGTTTTAGCTAACTAGCAAGATTTCTCAACCCTAGATACGACTAGTGTTTGATTCAAGTTTTCGGTTAGCTAATATTGATTTCTCTAACATCCTCTACCTATAATCATCCTATTGCGAACTAAAACAATAAAAACGATAGAATTAAGTACATAAATCAAGCATAGCTAAGCATAACACATTCAATTAGGCTAAAAAGCATGAAACAAGACCCATAAATCACAAAACGTGGTGTTCAAACCCTAGCTCCCTATGAGATATCCCGAATTAAGGGTTTAGCTAAAATTACACATGATCAAGATACAAAGTTTCATGATCATAAATCAAAAACTAGAGAGAGGGAAGAGAAAAGATCAAACAAAGTGTCTCCCAAGCTCCCCGTAGCTCCAAGAACTTGTCTCCAACTCAAAGATACTGATAAACTATGCCCTAACCCGTTCTAATATGTTTCCAAAGAGATTAGCCGAACTTTTAATTTATTGCACAAAGCCCCCGACGAATCTGCTTTTTTCTAGTGATCTCATCGTGCGAAGATTGTTCTTCTTCGTGCGAAGATCTTCCTATTTTCATACTGCAAGCATGTTCAAGAAGAATTTCTGAAATTTGGCTAATTAAAGTCTTCGTGTGAAGACAAATTGTCATCGTGCAAAGACCCTGTAGCTTCAGGATTCTTCTTCATCTTCAACGGTCCATAACTTTTTCGTCCGATGTCTGTTTTAGCTCCGTGACCTGCCATTGGAAAACTCTTTGAGTCTACTTTCAGTTTTCACCAGTCTCACTTCCATATTCATTTTCTAATCCAAAATATCCTGAAAATATCCTTAATTTTCTCTAAAACATCCTGGAAAAGGAACTAAGCTTTTTGAAAAGCAAATAAGGATCCGAATTTTGATCCCGAAGTCCGATGAATGTGACTTTTGCACCTTTAAAGTCCTTTCGCAACGTAGACTTTGATCATGTAGAGAAATTCTTATTTCTGTACCATTTTCTCATTTATCTCAATTATTGCCCCAAATTTGGCGAAAGCATCCAAAACGCACCAAATTCACCTTTTTATTCTATTCCGAAGCTCGTTTCTTCTATCCACTTGATTCCCGCATTCGTAATTCATGTCAAACAACAACACGAACACTACTGCGAAGATCAGTTGTGATAAATTTGTTGGAATAGATGCCCTAGAGGCAATCTAGTTTAGTATGAATTTATTTGTGGCTAGAAATTCATTTATTATTTATTGGATATTTAATATAATGAAGTCCTTAGATTTACAATTGTGTTGTTTATCTTAAATATCCCTAATCCAGTATAATGATTAATGGGAAAATCATCTATAGACTAGTATGGGGTTGGATTGATATGGAGATA
This sequence comes from Linanthus parryae, assembly GCA_023055425.1. NCBI lineage: Eukaryota > Viridiplantae > Streptophyta > Magnoliopsida > Ericales > Polemoniaceae > Linanthus > Linanthus parryae. The sequence continues at coordinate 66,266,494 of JALGPY010000007.1, read as the reverse complement.
TCACGATCCAACACATAGGTGTGCATTAGGGAATGTTGCACTGGATTGACCCATCTCCGAGAAGGCTACATACACGTTATGTTGAGTCACAAGCGCTTCTCGCGGTGCAATGGTATTGTCATCCTTAGACTTGAAGTCACTAGATATTCTAGTTGTGGATTATTGTGATTTTGGTAGCGTTAAACGCTACACCGTAACTGGGTAGTTATAAAGGCGTGTACTGGATATAATAAGAAGCAAGCTTAGAGATCGTAGTGGACGTAGATAGAATTTGTCCCTCCCACATAACGGGAGCAAATATCCTAGGCCACTCGAGGGATAGTGCTTATAGAATGTCTGGCCAGACTCAAATAAATCAATATGGGATATTGATGTTATTTGCACGAATAAGGCTATTCCCATGGATCGAGAATTTATGGATTGGATATACGAGTGTGACTTGTATGTCTCATGTCCAATCCGGATATAGAGACAAAGGGATGAGACAATTACTTGTACAAAGGTTGTCAAGATGACTATTCTATTAGTTGGCTAGAATGGATGTTTTGCTAGAAACCGCTCCATATTAGCAAATAGTTACTACCAACTAGATAGAACCTATGGGGTCACACGCTATATAGAGTTGAACTAGATTTGGGAATTAATTAATTGGATTAATTAATTAGAAGGATCACTTTGCAAAACCTTGCAAACTTAGTAGGGACTAATTTGCAAGGAAGGGACCTTCCTTCCTTCCTTCCCATAACTTATTCTCATTATTGAACATAACAAGAGTGGGAGAGAACAAAAGGAGAGAAAAGGAGCAAGCAAGCTAGGAGCTCGCCGCCCCTAGCCCGCCGCCCCATTCCGTCGGCCATAAGGAGGCCGAGAGCCCTCCTTTGGGTCTCGTTTTGCGTGATTCTTCTTCCTCTTCTTCTTCCGGACTAGCACCAAGGACTTGGGAGATTCTAGGATCAACTCTAGGCGTGGATCAACCATAGAGAACGTGACACAATTCGTGTTTGAAGTCATCAAAGGAGAACCCTAAGGTGTGTTATTGATTTCTTACCCTTACCATCGTTATGTCTCTTGACTTGTGATCCTTGGAGGGTTTTGCTTGGTTTTATGATTGTTTGTGTTTCCGTTGCGAATCCATGAATCAAAACCCTACAGTGGTATCAGAGCCACAAGTCGTAGAGCATAAACATGGTTTATGTGTTACGTTTTAGTTGTTTTACACCTTAAGTTGATTGTTTATCGCGTAAAACAAGACAAATCAAGCATGGGATGCAATTTGTCAATAACTCATCATAACAAGATCTAATTTTTGCATTGGATGCATGAATTGGTGAGTTTGAGAAATTTTAGGATCTTAGATCTAGGGTTTGGGCATCCTTGGGGAAGAAGGAGTTCTCCCAAAACAAGGAAACAACCAAACTTGGGCACCAAGCAAGGGAGTTGTTTTGGAAACAACTCCCTCAAGGAGGTTCGGCCCCCCTAGGGACCACCCCCCTTGCTTGCCGCCCAAGATTGGCCGCCCTAGGGGCCGGACGGCCCTAACCCCCGGCCTAGGCTTGTGGGTTTTGGGCCGGGCCGGCCCTAGGGCCTTGTGGTTCACCTTATTGGGCCCGGGCAATTTGATTGTTGGGCCCATGTACCGTTTTAACCCTAGAAATCCTAAAATCAATTAAAATTGACCAAGCGCGTTAAAATTGGATTTTAACTGTTTATGTGCAATCGCATGGTGATTGGATATGGCCTTAGGATGTGGTTTGATGTGGATGTTTAATTTTGTGGTTTGGTTTTACGGCCTGCGAGCTGATCAATTATTTGTAATAATTAATTAGGGTTTTATGGCCTGCGTGCCATTTTTTTTTTCAACTTGTGAGATTTATTTTATTTAGTATAGAAGTTAGCTAGTGCTAGATAAAGTAGATTGTTAGCCAAGATTGAAGAAAAGTAGCCCAAAGCCAAAGAAGCAACAAAAGATGGAGCATGGAGCATGGAGCATGGAGCATGACTATGAAGGATGGACCAAAAGATCAAGACGCATGGAGATGTGTTTGTTTTAGGGTTCATAGATAATTCCATTGGCTTGGAATTATCTTAGTCTAGAAAAGGCCATATCCACATCACGTTTAATTTCTGTTTTGTGGTTGTTTATTTTAATGTCTTATTATTGTGTGGTTGGTGTATGGATGATGCATGCAATTAGGATAATAAGATAATTAGACAACCCGGATCTATTATTTGGAGTTGTGCCCAAACTCCAATAGATAGATTAGTTGATATTGATCAACAAAACAATTAAAATTGAATTTAAAATCCCTCAAAATACAAATATTGTATTCTTGCCTTCTCGTTATTTAAACACTCATTATCATCACTATTTATCAAGTCCGTGCGTGCCAAAGCATGGCGACTTGGTTCATAATGATGGAATGCGATGGCACGTAACAATGTGCAACTGTTTAGATAAGAGGTTGAACACAACTGGGCTATTAATATGATTAAGAAACCTAGAGGCAGTCAATTGGGATTATCCATATGGATGGATAACTAATGAGTTATTTGCCCAATTGAACCAAGAGTTGCATATGGGATGCAATTGGACTTGTTCCTACTTAAAGTAGTCAAATTATGGGTGACTTGCCAAAGCAAGCTCATAAGGAGATGAAAGATGGATCTTGGCCCACTAGAAAATATAAGGATATTTTCCGCATTAATATCTTGAGGCTTATTAATCCGTAGAAAAATAGTGGGAGCTATATTTGATAAACTAGCCATTATTGAATATAGTCAAAAAAAAAATTCACAAATACTAAAACTTGCGTATTTTCCTTTTGTAGAATTCCAAATGGCAAACAATTCACAACATTCCCTACGATCTGTCCTTGAGAAAGACAAGCTCTCTGGAACCAATTTCTTGATTGGTACAGAAACTTGAGAATTGTTCTCAAGCAAGAGAAGAAACTGTACGCAATAGAGGAGCATGTTCCAGAAGGTCCAGAGAACCAAACACCTGCTGCCCTAAAGGCGTATCAAAAGCGTGTTGATGACGCTAATGATGCGGCCTGCCTTATGCTATGCACCATGACTTCTGAGCTTCAGAAGCAACACGGAAACATGAATGTTGTCGATATGATCGAGCATCTGAAGCAGCTCTTCCAAGAGCAGGCAAGGGTAGAGAGGTATGAGGTCTCTAAGGCACTGTTCAAGTGTCATCTGGCAGAAGGGAACCCGGTGGGACCCCATGTACTCCGTATGATCGGGTACTTGGAGAATCTCGCCCGACTAGGGTTCCCGGTCGGCCTAGAGTTGGCAACCGATCTCGTGTTGCAATTGTTTCCCGAGAGTTATGGACAGTTCATCATGAACTATAACATGAACGATATCGTGAAACCACTGCCAGATTCACTCAATATGTTGAGGACGGCTGAACAGAGCATCAACAAGGGTAAGGGCAAGGCCATTATGATGGTGCAGAAAGGAAAGGGCAAAAGGTTTGCCTCATCCTCCAAGGGCAAAGGCAAGTCAGTTGCCAAGTCCAAGGAACCTGCCCTTAAGCCTGTTGGTGGCATTGCCAAAGGTGTGACTAAAGGTAAGTGTCACTACTGTAGTCAGCCTGGACACTGGAGGAGGAACTGCCTAAAATATCTGGAGGACAAGAGGCTTGGAATAGTGATTCCACCACCACCAGGTATTTTTGTTGTAGATGTCAATTTAACTGTCTCTACATCATGGGTATTAGATACTGGATGTGGATCTCATATTTGTCGAAATATGCAGGATCTAAAGAGAAGTAGAAGATTGGCTAAAGAAGAGGTAGATCTGCGCGTTGGGAATGGAGCAAAGGTTGATGCGTTGGCCATAGGCGTGTGCGAGCTATCTCTGCCTTCAGGATTAGTTTTAGAATTAAATAATTGCTATTTTGTGCCTGCTATGAGCAGAAACATTATTTCTATTTCTTGTTTGGACAAGGATGGTTTTATTATTTCAATAAAGAACAATTGTTGTTCCTTTTATTTGAATAATATTCACTATTTTAGTGCGCAATTATTTAATGGACTTTATGTCCTTGATCTAAGCAATCCTGTCTACAACATTAATACCAAGCGGATTAAAATAAATGATTTAAATCCCGCTTAATTATGGCACTGTCGTTTAGGCCACATAAATGAAAAACGTGTATCTAGACTCCATAAGGATGGATTACTAGACTCATTTGATTTTGAATCATATGAGACATGTGAGGCTTGTTTATTGGGAAAAATGACAAAGTCCCCTTTCAATAAGAAAGGTGAGAGGACTAGTGAGCAATTGGCGCTCATACATACCGATGTGTGTGGGCCATTTGCCACGCCTTCCAGGGGTGGTCATGTCTACTTCATTACATTTACCGATGATTACAGTAGATATGGATTTGTCTACCTTATGAGGGCAAAATCCGAATCCTTTGAAGTGTTCAAAGAATTCAAGAATGAAGTAGAAAAGCAACTTGGCAAAAGTATCAAGGCTCTACGATCGGATCGTGGAGGAGAATACTTAAGCCAAGAGTTTGACGACTATCTTAGAGAGTGTGGGATCGTGTCCCAACTCAATCCAACCGGAACGCCACAATGGAATGGCGTGTCCGAGAGGAGGAATCGAACCCTACTGGATATGGTTCGATCTATGATGTGTCAAACCGATCTTCCATTATCATTTTGGGGCTACGCTCTATTAAGTGCAGCTTTCACCATTAACCGTGTTCCATCTAAATCAGTCATGAAGACACCATATGAGATGTGGAGTGGGAGGCGTCCCACACTGTCGTTCATGAGGATTTGGGGCTGCGATGTCTATGTAAAACGTTTACAATCAGACAAGCTAGGGCCGAAATCGGATAAGTGTAAATTTGTGGGGTACCCTAAGGAAACTAAGGGATACTACTTCTACAATCCAACCGAGAACAAAGTGTTTGTTGCTCTGACCGGCGTGTTTCTAGAAAGAGAGTTTGTCTCTAAAGAAGCAAGTGGGAGGAATGTAGAACTTGAAGAGGTTCAAGAACCACAAATCACTGAACCGATAATGGAACATGAACAGGAACCACAAGCAGTTGTGGAGCAACCTGTTCAGGTAACACAAGAGCTTCGTAGATCTAGTAGAGTGCGTCGGGAACCCGAGAGGTATGGACTTCTCGTGAGTGATTCCGGTGACACGATGCTCATAGATGATGAGCTTACTACCTATGAGGAGGCCATGAATGGCCTAGAATCTCAGAAGTGGCTGGAAGCCATGAGATCCGAGATGGAATCCATGTATACCAACAAAGTATGGACTTTGGTGGAACCACCCGATGGGGCACGACCCATAGGGTGCAAGTGGGTCTTCAAGAAGAAGATCGACATGTATGGTAATGTGATTACCTATAAGGGCCGATTGGTGGCTCAAGGCAGATTCATGGTATCGACTATGATGAAACCTTTTCACCAGTCGCTATGACCAAATCCATCTGAATCCTACTTGCAGTTGCAGCATACCATGACTATGAGATTTGGCAGATGGATGTCAAAACATCATTCCTTTATGGGAATCTCCTCGAGGACATGTATATGATACAGCCGGAGGGTTTTGAGGATCCAAAGCAAGCCAACAAAGTCTGTAAACTGCAACGATCCATTTATGGATTGAAGCAAGCTTCTAGGAGTTGGAATCGACGTTTCGATGAAGTGGTCAAAGAGTTTGGCTTCATCAGAAACGAAGATGAGTCTTGTGTCTACAAGAAGGTTAGTGGGAGCTCTGTAGCTTTTATGGTCTTGTATGTGGATGACATACTACTCATTGGAAACGACGTTCCCATGCTTCAATCTGTTAAAGATTGGCTAGGAAAGTGTTTCTCAATGAAGGACTTAGGGGAGGCAGCCTATATACTTTGTATAAAGATCTATAGAGATAGATCTAAGAGGTTTCTAGGCCTAAGTCAAAGTACATATATTGACAAGGTGTTGAAACGGTTCAACATGCAAGATTCTAAGAAGGGATTCTTGCCCATGTCACATGGAATCACTCTTTCGAAGAGTGGTTGTCCTTCCAATGAGATTGAGAAGGAACGCATGAGTAGAATCCCCTATGCCTCGGCCATAGGATCTGTCATGTACGCCATGTTATGTACTAGACCAGATGTGTCATATTCCTTGAGTATGACAAGCAGATACCAATCCAATCCAGGTGAGAGTCACTGGATTGCAGTCAAGAACATCCTAAAGTACTTGAGAAGAACTAAGGATGCTTTCTTGATATTTGGCGGTGAGGAAGAGTTGCGTGTAAGGGGTTACACTGATGCAAGCTTCCAAACCGACAGAGATGACTTTAGATCACAGTCGGGATATGTGTTTTGCCTGAATGGAGCAGCGGTGAGCTGAAAGAGTTCCAAGCAAGAGACGGTAGCTGATTCTACAACAGAGGCTGAGTACATTGCTGCAAATGGCGCAGCAAAGGAAGCTGTTTGGATGATAAAGTTTGTTTCTGAACTTGGTGTGGTCCCTAGCATTGCGGATCCAGTCGAGTTGTTCTGTGACAACACTGGGGCGATCGCGCAATCAAAGGAACCAAGGTCTCACCAGAAGTCCAAGCACGTGCTCAGGAAGTTTCATCTGATTCGAGATATTATCGATAGAGGAGACGTTCGGATATGCAAGATTCATACAGATGATAATCTGTCAAACCCGCTTACAAAGCCTCTCACGCAGTGGAAGCATGAAGGGCACGCTAGGAGTATGGGAATACGAGATGCGCCAGATTGGCTCTAGTGCAAGTGGGAGACTGTTGGAATAGATGCCCTAGAGGCAATCTAGTTTAGTATGAATTTATTTGTGGATAGAAATTCATTTATTATTTATTGGATATTTAATATAATGAAGTCCTTCGATTTACAATTGTGTTGTTTATCTTAAATATCCCTAGTCCAGTATAATGATTAATGGGACAATCATCTATAGACTAGTATGGGGTTGGATTGATATGGAGATATCACGATCCAACAGATAGGTGTGCATTAGGGAATGTTTCACTGGATTGACCCATCTCCGAGAAGGCTACATACACGTTATGTTGAGTCACAAGCGCTTCTCGCGGTGCAATGGTATTGTCATCCTTAGACTTGAAGTCACTAGATATTCTAGTTGTGGATTATTGTGATTTTGGTAGCGTTAAACGCTACACCGTAACTGGGTAGTTATAAAGGCGTGTACTGGATACAATAAGAAGCAAGCTTAGAGATCGTAGTGGACGTAGATAGAATTTGTCCCTCCCACATAACGGGAGCAAATATCCTAGGCCACTCGAGGGATAGTGCTTATAGAATGTCTGGCCAGACTCAAATAAATCAATATGGGATATTGATGTTATTTGCACGAATAAGGCTATTCCCATGGATCTAGAAACTATGGATTGGATATACGAGTGTGACTTGTATGTCTCGTGTCCAATACGTATATAGAAACAAAGGGATGAGACAATTACTTGTATAAAGGTTGTCAAGATGACTATTCTATTAGTTGGCTAGAATGGATGTTTTGCTAGAAACCGCTCCATATTAGCAAATAGTTGCTACCAACTAGATAGAGCCTATGGGGTCACACGCTATATAGAGTTGAACTATATTTGGGAATTAATTAATTGGATTAATTAATTAGAAGGATCACTTTTTCAAAACCTTGCAAACTTAGTAGGGACTAATTTGTAAGGAAGGGACTAAATTGAATTCTAGTAGGAATTGAATAAGTCCTTTAGGTAGTTGGCAAGGAGTTGTTGGACTATATAACGGACCTTCCTTCCTTCCTTCCCATAACTTATGCTCATTATTGAACATAACAAGAGTGGGAGAGAACAAAAGGAGAGAAAAGGAGCAAGCAAGCTAAGAGCTCGCCGCCCCAAGCCCGCCGCCCCATCCCGTCGCCATAAGGAGGCCGAGAGCCCTCCTTTGGGTCTCGTTTTGTGTGATTCTTCTTCCTCTTCTTCTTCCGGGCTAGCACCAAGGACTTGGGAGATTCTAGGATCAACTCTAGGCGTGGATCAACCATAGAGAACGTGACACAATTCGCGTTTGAAGTCATCAAAGGAGAACCCTAAGGTGTGTTATTGATTTCTTACCCTTACCATCGTTATGTCTCTTGACTTGTGATCCTTGGAGGGTTTTGCATGGTTTTATGATTGTTTGTGTTTCCGTTGCGCATCTATGAATCAAAACCCTACAAAATTATCAAAATCATACTCAAACCAATTAAGAAATGCCCGAATTGTACTTTAAAGCTCAAAAACATCCTAAAGTGCATTTTCTTCATATTTTGGCTCAAATCTCGTCACTTTGCTCCGAAACACTCACAAATGACAATGTAATATGTACTTAAGATAAATCTTACGAAGGAGTTATCAAATACCCCCACACTTGCCATTTGTGTGTCCCGAGCAAAGTCTCATCTACTGCATTCAACTGTATACTAGCCGACAAGACTCAAACGACTCTAACATGAATCAAAATACTACTAATGCAGCAAGATGATTCAAATGCACTCTAGAGTTGATCTTAAAACATAAGACACAAATTACTTTCTTTTTGCGAGATTAGGCAATTTCAATCCACATAAATCGGTTCTTTTGGAGTAATGAAAAAGTTAGACAAGAGGTGTGAATTGAAACTAAATTCGCAAAAAGTAATTCCGAATAGTTTGTATAAAAGCTTAACGATACTGTAAAGAACAACCTACCTCTTCATGTGTACTGATAAAAAATAAGAGGCTAACCAAGGCTAAGCCACATTCACAGTCCGAGCTCCTATTCCGCTAATGGTCAAATATGATGAGGCTCAAGGACAAAAAGGATATAACTTGTATGAATTAAAAATTCTGAAGCGCCACATAAGCTCGCCAAAACCCATATCGCACACACACTCGCCTTGATGATAGGAATCCACAAACCGAATCTCACCGACTCCGGCCCTCAATCCCCTCAAACCCCGGTACCATGTCAATCACGTGGCCATCAAAGCAAATAATGTGCAAAATTCATCTTTGTCTTTAGTCTGGAACTAGGAAATTTCACCACTCGTTTTCCAATAAGCATACTTTATTTCTTTATCTCTCTTTTTTTCTCTCTTTTTTTTTATTTCTTCTTTTCTTCTCTTTTTCTTTCTTCTATCTTTTTCTATATATATTTTTCTTTTTCTCTCAATCAAATATCAATAATAATATACGAGTGATGCTCCTTCATGAATCAAGCAATGTCAACACAACCGCAGACAAGTAAAGCATGTATGGGGGTGGAGTCATCAAATCCAAAATATCTATGTCCGTAGTCAAATATCGACACCCCCACACTAGAATGTAGTCACGTCCCCCTCTCAAGTAGTCAAATAAGATATTTCACGTGCCTAATCCAACCGGACCTCCTACACCAAGATGATAAAAATCCGGTACCTAGCACGTTCCACCAATTCAGTACAACCACCCCATTTCGTGCGGATTTGACGTCACGCACTCAGGCTCTCCACTACCGTGCCTATGGTGTAATGACATGGATCACCGCCACACCGTAGTGTGCAATACAACTCACTCACCCTCGCTTCCCCTCGAAGATATCAAATGAAGCATATGCGATCTGCAGAACTCACAAAAATATGTAATGAATTACTCCCTCAATGAACCCCTTCAACTATTTCTCCCTCTTGACGCTCTAGATAGGTGATTCTAACGATATATGATGAAGGCCAAGAATTGTCTTCCTAGGTCAAAGAGGATAACTATGAATCCAAATATCAATTAGGGTTCACTAGTGGTCCTACAAGGTAAAATATAAAAGCAGTGAGTGCTCTAGTACACATCCTCCCACAACTGTTCTGTGGGCCACTACGAGGCGGGCTGGCGACAACCTAAGATGGAAAACATGAACGTTCGGCTTGTTTAGCAAATACCAAGCTCAACTCTTTTAGAGAAAACCAACGCACACTTCAGCTTTTAAAATTCAGTTTAGTTTGAAAATAGGTAAGCATTCACGTAATGAGATTCTCTCTATACTTACTAGGGGGAACTAAAAATATCACTCTCGGTTAAAATTCACGCCCTATGCCTAAAGTGTTCACACCTCACTAAAAAAACCAAGTCTATGCTTCTCTCAATTTCCTTTTCTCAAATTTTTAATTTTCAATTTTTTTCTGAATTTTCTCTTTTCTCATTTTTTTTTGTATTTTTCATAATATCCTAACTCTATATGCAAGGCTTTGACTCGAACAAAATTGACTCTACACAATTTACTTTTTTGGTGGGTATACTCAATTATGTAACAATGCAAACCAAATATAAATCTATCCTACTCAATACGACAATATAAATAAAAACTCAACAAAAACCACTGACTCTACACACAATACAATCTAACCACATCCTACATGTAACTGGCTATGCAAGACAGCTATCTTCTAGTAGACAATTAAACCACCCCCACACTGAATGCTTTGTTGTCCTCAACGAATTTAGAGATTATGTATATGAATCAGCAATTCAATGCGAAAGGCCAATAGATGATATGGAGCTATGACATACTTATATAAAAGCAACACAAAATCTAGCAAGAGAAAAGAAATACTCACAACCACGTCAAGGGTGGGGAAGAAATCACGCCAAGCAGTCCCCAAGCATAGTAGTGGCGCCACCATGCTCCCAATGGTCAAGGTGTACTCGCACACCAGGGTCGACTACCTCCTCTGCTGAAATCCATGTCTGAAGAATCCCCAACTCGTATGCACGAATCCGTGTGAAGGTCATGTGTGCCATGGCACACCGGGGTAGATTCTACCATAACCTGCTCATGTATGTCAGTAGGAAACAACATTAGTCACCCTCTCTCTCTCTCATATCTCCAAATAAAATAAATAGAAACACAACACAACTGAATTAAAAACGCACTCCCTAATCTAATGCAAATAAATAGGTTGGTTTGCTCCCAACAAGCTCATTGTAATTTAAGGTCGACGACCCGAACCAGTTACCTAAGATCTGTTAAGGAGGTCTAGCACAACGTGCTTCCTCCTTCGATTTCTCTCCCTTGATTTTATGCACCACGTCATGTGCACGCACCAGATTGGGATTCTCCTCAGATTTTGGTGGATCGTGCTGCAAAAATGTAGGCAACCCAAGAGTAGGATCCACACGAACTTCTCTAAACGTAATCATGGCCAATTTATTCTTCCCCTTGCCCGGAAAAAATGATTTGAACACGAGTGATGAATCTAGAGCTTTGATAGTCAACTCCTCAGTCTCTAGACCCATCTTCACCGGGGTTGGTGCACCAATTCCCAATCTCTGAAATAGGGACAATGGCATGAGATTAATACTCGCTCCCAAATCACAGAGCCCGTGCGTATGATATCCACCCCCAAGAGTGCAGCCTAAGATGACACTGCCCAGATCTCTCATCTTGGAAATGTCTCGCTGTATTACAGTACTTCATGTCTCTGTCAACTTCACCTTAGCATAACGGTCTATGCTCTTCTTTCCCCATAAGATATCCTTCAAGAACTTCTTGTACTTGGGCATTTGATCAAGTGCTTCGACAAGAGGAATGTTTATATGCAGTTGTTTGAATATGTTTAAGAATTTCCCAAAGTTTTACTCATCATTCCTCTTTATTACCGCCGGATATGGTGTCCGTGGCTCACAATCAGCCGGATTTAGAGTGTTCTTGGGCTCTTCTCTTTTCTATACCGCATCCTTTGATTGGGGAATCACGGGAGGCACGCGAATTTCTCCCCTGAATGCCTTCTCAGTTGCCTTAGTTGCCACAGCTCTCGCATGGCTAGGATATGGTGGATCTTGAGTATTCATACCACTGCGAGTAGTAATAGCTTTAAGCTGCTCAGTAGTAACAATGGTATAGACGGAAGCATACCTGGTGGAAATTTAACATTTTGATTGGCAGTTTGCCCAATCTGCGTCTCATGGCTCTTCATTGTGTCTTCCATGGAGGCAATTTTGCTCTCCATTCTATCTTGATTAGCGAGCAACTTTATCAATAAAAAATTTGTCTCTTGGTCTTTCTGTTGCGGAGCCTGCTGCTGTTGAAATTTCCCTTGAGCTTGATCCTGAGAATTCGGCTGCTGTCCGCGCGCATATAATCCACTGTTTGGGTTGGCATAACTAAAGTTAGGATGGTTGCAGTTGTTGGGATGGTACGTGTTAGGCCACTGCTGTTGTCTCATGAAATTCACATCCTCAACACCCCAATCATACCCCTGATTCTCATCTGCTAGTAGCTTACCCATGGATTTTACCTGTGATGGAGGTAGCATACCGTGAAATGTTGAGGTCATTTATTCAAGCTTCTGCTCCATAGATTCAAATTTTTTGACCAAAGCTGCATCCCCAGGTCTCGAATACCTACGAGTCTTCGACCTTGTAGTCTCTCTTGGCCACGTTGTTCAGCAGATCTGGAGATCGCTGTGCCCCAAGTCCTATAAAGTTACCCCCATCTAGCATATCCAACTGATCAACCGTCTCCTTGTCTAATGCACTATAGAAGTAATGGAGGAGCTTGGACCATGGCTCTCCATGATTCGGGCATCTACGAAGGATTTGGCTGAACTTTCTCCATGCGTCTCCCAATGAGCTGTCATCTTCTTGAGTGTACTTTTTAATCTCAGCCATTTGCTGAGCAACCCTGGATGGTGGCAAATATTTCCTCAGAAATTCATGACAGCAATCTGCCCATGTCACAATACTCTCAGCTGGCAGTTCCATAAGCCACTTCGTGGATTTTCTGGATAAAGAGAAGGGAAACAGTAGTAGCTTAACTGTTACATCTGGAACCCTTTAATTCGATGTAATTTGCTCAAAGACAAGTAGATGGTGGTTATGGTCATCTCCTGGAACTCCATTGAATGCGCACTCATCACGAACCATATTAATCATGTGCTGGCGCAGCTCGAAGTGTTGAGCATTGATATGTGGCCTAACAATGGTAGGTTGGTAGCATACTGGTGTAGTTCTGAAATAGTCTACCATAGGGCGGTCTTCAATTTCGGCATTGTTAACTTGTGTCGCGGCGTTCTTCCTGTTCTTTCCCCCATTATTGCCACCATTGTTCCCACCGTTGTTTCCCACTTGCGCCCCCACACCAGGTGGTGGTTGTGGATTTTGGGGGGCCAGACGATCCATCAGTGCCTGCATCTTAGCCATCTGAGCTCTAAGCTGCTCAGTCTCTCGTGCTCGATTAGCTGCATCCTCCACAGCTGCTAATCTAGTTGCCTCCGCATCCTGCATACCTTTGCGAACCCTCTCAAACTCAGCTCTAGTTTGCTTGTCCATAGTAACTAAACTTGTCTTCCTCTTATCTCTACGTTGTGTGGGTAATAAGGTTTCCGGTCTTCCAGTGTTGGGTGCAAAGGCTCGTCTCTAGAACAGGACATGCACCGCGAAATTCAACCTGAAAACGCAGATCACACACAGAAAGTAGGTGAGTAACAGATATAAACAGTAAAATTAAAATCCCTAAGGCTAGTAATTATAACTAATTTAGCCGAAGTCCCCAGAAACGGCACCAAAAACTTGACACGTTCCAACTGTAAGTGTACTGTCGTCGTGTGTAGTAATATCCGAAAATCCAGGTTTATCGAATCCCAGACTTCTTGTAAACTAGTTATTTTTCTTAACCTTGTGTGGGCTACGCGCGTTGATTTTGTTTGCTAAATCCTACTAAAAATAAAAGACAACACTAATCCCAATTAACCGAATGAATTGCTTTACGATTAACAAAGATGAATTATTAGTTGTCTTTGTTAGTACGTTGACAAGATCAGGATATCTCTACGGGTCATTAGGTATTTCCCACCACGTTCGATTTATGTTCAAGCAACACAAATGTCTTCTACTTAGCCAAACGAACACCTATACTTTGAAGATTTCTCAACCAAAGCCAAAATTCGAATTGTTGTACCTGATTTCTCTAGCCTACTCAAGTTCAAATAAGAATTATGTTATTATGGTCTACTTTTAGCTCTAGCGAACTAGCAAGATTTCTCAACCCTAGATACGGCTAGGGCTTGATTCATGTTTTCGGGTAGCTAATATTGATTTCTATAACATCATCTACCTATAATCATCCTACTGCGAGCTCAAACAATAGAAACGATAGAATTAAGTACATAAATCAAGCATAGCTAAGCATAACACATTCAATTAGGCTAAAAAGCACGAAACAAGATCCATAAATCACCAAATGTGGTGTTCAAACCCTAGCTCCCTATGAGATATCCCGAATTAAGGGTTTAGCTACGATTACACATGATCAAGATACAAAGTTTCATGATCATAAATCAAAAACTAGAGAGAATGAAGAGAAACGATCAAACAAAGCGTCTCCCAAGCTCCCCGTAGCTCCAAGCACTTGTCTCCAACTCAAAGATGCTGAAATACTATGCCTTAACCCCGTTCTAATATGTTTCCAAAGAGATTAGACGAATTTTTAATTAATTGCACAAAGCCCCCGATGAATCTGCTGTTTCTGGCGATCTCTTCGTGCATAGAGAAAATCTCTCTGTGCGAAGGTCTTCGTGTGATGATCTTCCTATTTTGATACTACAAGCATGTTCAAGAAGACTTTCTAAAATTTGGCTACGTAAAGTATTCGTGGGAAGAGAAATTCTCTTCATGGGAAAGTATTCATGCGAAGACAAATTGTCTTCGTGCAAAGACCCTGTAGCTCCAGGATTCTTCTTCTTCTTCAACGGTCCATAACTTTTTCGTCCGATGTTCGTTTTGGCACTCTGACCTGCCGTTGGAAAGCTCTTCGAGACTACTTTCAGTTGCCACCGGTCTCACTTCCATCTTCATTGTAGAATCTAAAATATCCTCAAAATATCCTTAATTTGCTCTAAAACATCCTGGAAAAGAAACTTAGCTTTTTGAAAAGCAAATAAGGATCCGAATTTTGATCCCGAACCCCGATGAATGTCATTTTTGCACCTTTGGAGTCCTTGCGCGACGTAGACTTTGATCATGTAGAGAAATTCCCGTTTCCTGACCATTTTCTCGTTTTTCTCAGTTATTGCCCCAAATTTGGCGAAAGCATCCAAAACGCACAAAATTCGCCTTTTTCTTCTATTCCGAAGCTCGTTTCTTCTATCCACTTAATTCCCGCATTCGTAATTACTATCAAACAACAAAGCGAACATTTCCGCAAAGATCAATTGTCATAAATTATCAAAATCATACTCAACCCCATTAAGAAATGCTCGAATTGTACTTTAAAGCTCAAAAACATCCAAAAGTTCATTTTCTTCATATTTTGCCTCAAATATCGTCACTTTGCTACGAAGCACACACAAATGACATTGTAATATGTACGTAAGATAACTCTTATTAAGGAGTTATGAATGGCCAACAAATGAACTCCACGACAAACAGAGGGTCTCCACGGCCATTAAAGGGCCTAACATTATCCACACTAGACCTTAAGTGTTGCAACATCCTCTTAAGAAGAAAAATTCATGAAGGGTGAGTACTAGATGGGACTCTATACAACAAGGCAAAGAGCCTGCCGACAAAGGGAACTACCAACCCAACAAGGGTCAAAGAGCCTGCCAAAAAAGGTCATATCCAACCCAACAAGGGGCAAAGAGTCTGCCAACAAAGGGGACAACCAACCCAACAAGGGGAAAATAGTCTGCCAACAAAGGGAACATCCAACCCAACAAGGGGCAAAGAGCCTAATTTCGGCACGAGTTATCTTTCACTTTACGTTGTTAATGATTTATAACCAAGAGTTATGTGTGAGTAACAAAGCCTTTATCAATTTGAATACGAGCATTAAATACTAAGTAGAGAATCAAGTATGACATTTTGTTCATCAACAGCAAGCAGTTTCACATGTACAAATGTGGCACGAAAGGCTAAGCATGTGAACTCGTCGTGAGAGCCAATCAAATGCTAGTAAATTCCTTTACTCGTAAAAAACTTCTTCCTATACGTGCTCGTCGAAGTCATTCTCTACGACATATACACATAATCCCAATCACAAGCAAGTTCACATTGACAAGCATATTATAATTCACATGTCCTATATTATTTATGTCTCAACAAGATGCAACCAACTCAAGACATACCGTCAACAAGGTTAAAAGCTTAACAAGTGATAGTCTAACACTCATTTAGCCCAAATACGATGTCATTGGAGTCAGAGACAAAAGAATGATTAAAGAGGTTGAAATCACTTAGGAAATTTCAAAACTCAATTTTCTGGCTTGGGTTATTGGCTTTGGTATATATGCTAACTCACTGATTTAGTCCATGAAATTTGCATGGAATGAATACAAATGAATCTATTTTAAGATCGAGAAGAATCAATTGAGTAGCTATAAAGATTGAGAGTAATAATTCAAAAACCAATGATGTGTAGAGAAGAATCTCAAAATAGTACAATTGAATTTGAAGAGGAAAAACCCTCACTTCCAAACTTTTTTGGGCTAAATTTGGCTGCAAGAAGTATGTTTAAATTTAGTTTCACTAGTTAAAATAATGGAGTTAAAATAATTCAATAAGATAGAGAAGTTAATGTTTACCAAACTGGTTCATAGAAAATTGAATCTGCATAATCAACTTGGAATGCTTGTATTTATTCATCCACAATAGCTATGAAGGTGATTCTTCTTGGAAATTAAAACTTTGAGAGTCTAGTTTAACAAGATGTCAAATTATGTTCATGAAAAAGTAGCTAAAAGTGAAGTACTTCCCGAAATACACTAACTGTTCAAATTCGGAATAAAGCAAAGTAGTTAACTTCGAAAATCATAAATAAATAACTGAAAGAGTTAGAGGTTTATTCAACTTGGAGAATGCTCCTATTGGAGTCTAGTTTCTTGGAAAGAGAAAGTTTGAGGTCGGAGAAAAATTTGAAGTTCCGAACACAACCCATAAACTCTCTGCCCAAAAAGTAGTGTAAGTTCAATCAAGTTTCAAGACTTGAAATAGCTAGTCTATTTTCAAGGTCTTGAAACAACTTTCAAAGCCTTGAAATTGACTGTGCTTTACATGCATGAACTTAGGTGGAGTTTCTGATCTTAATTCAACTCATAAACCCCTGTGCTTGATTAGTTGATACTTGATAATGAAATATAAAGTATTTTAACGCATTTTACAATATCTAACATCATTTGTTTGACTTAGTTTTGCAGGGATTTTTGTTTCCTATTTTTCAGGGTTTTTTTTCTAACCTGAGTTTTGCAGGAAAGGAAATTATATGATGGATTGATTATGTGATCAATCCTGTTGTTTTTGGAAGTTTCTTAACTGTTGTTCATACAATACCAAATTAGTATCCTTGAAGATATTGATCTAACTATCCGTTGGAGAAGCTGTTAGAGAAGTCAAAGCTGAAACTACAAAATAGGAAGTTTGTTAAAGAGAAGATCCTGAAGATCTTCATTTCAAACTACTCTACAAAAATTGGGAACGCTGAAGCATTGCAACGGGACTATTAGCAGAGACACTCAAAAACATTCAAGGATTGACCAGCAAAAAAGAAGCAGATTCATCTCTCTCAATCCAATCATCAGAAGAACACTGCATACTCAATAGAGATTCAGTTCTAGTGTTCTTCTCTTCTGAATTTCATTTGTGTATCATTTTGATAATACATCTAGTTCTTATTCTCCAGGATTTTTCAAAGTGAACAATAGAGTATTCTTAGTTAATCATATAGCTAGAGCAGGTACTATATAGTCTAGTGATAACCACAAGCTGTAAAAGAGTAAGGCATCTCTCTGTGCTTGACATTTATGGATTAGCTGTGGATTAATAAGAATTGTGTTGAAAATCCTGTAGGGAGAAGATCCCTGAGTTAGATACGTCGGTCCAAGTTGACTGAAATCTATATATCTTGTGTCTCTTGCATTTACTTTTCAGTTCCATACTTAGAACTTTTGCAGCATTCAAAATAGTTTCATTTCAAGGGTTTGAAACTCATTTCAGGGCCTTGAAATAGACTTATTCTTTTTTATACTCTAATTGTTTTCATTCCTAGGGCTTGAAACTCATTTCAAGGGCTTGAATCACCTTACAAATCTTTTGAAACCACTATTCTTGTAATTTTAGCAAAAGTTTTCATACTCTATTCAACCCCCCCCCCTTCTAGAGTATTGATAATGTATTTCTACCTACTGTACACCCCTTCAATTTGTATCCGAGCTTGTATCGCTGCATAGGTTTAACCATCTTGTGATTATGAGTATTGTAGGTTATGGTGGTTTCTTTCAGGGAAGAGCTTCTAACAGACCTCCTCTCTTCTATGGAGACAATTTTGTCCACTGGAAAGCTTTGATGAAAATGTTCATCATTGATCAAGATATGGATTTCTGGACTATCATTCAGAATGGTCCTCAAACTTTCTACACATATAAGGGATTAGAACTCCCAAATCTGAAGACACTCTCTCCTCTTCTGAGTTAGAACAATTTTCCAAAAATTATAAATCTATGAATCTCTTATATTGTTCTTTGAGTACAGATGAGTTTAACAGGATCTCAGGTTATAAGACTGCCAAGGAGATCTGAGATAAGCTTGTGGTGACCTTTTAAGGAAACCATCCAAGTCAAGCATACCAAGAACAACATATATCTTAGGAAATATGAGCTATTCAAGATGAATGGAGATGAGTCAATCAGAGACATGTTCAAAAGATTCACTGGCATTTTCAACAATCTTTATTCATTGGAAAAACACATTTACAATGAAGAAAAGGTTAGAAAGATTATGAGAAGTCTTCCAAAGGCAAAATGGGAACTAAAGACTAATGCTATTGAGGAAGCTCAAGATCTCTCATTAATTCAACTTGATGACCGACAAGGAAAGCTCCTTACACATGAAATATCCATGAAAGAAGTTGATGGAGAACTACCATAAGGTGTCAAGAAACTAGATCTCAAGGAAAAGGAGAATGAACCATTTCAAAGCCTTGAAATTGAAGATGATGATGAAGATCCATTTGCTTTGACTTCCAAAGCCTTGACCTGAACTATTAAAATGAAGAAGAACCCTGGTAACAAGGACTTCAGCAGGGACAGACACAGATCCTCACGTAGCAAAGATTACAAAGGCAAATCTTCTTCACATGGTAATAAGCCTAAAGTCATGAATTTCTTTGAGTTTGGTGATGCAGGACACTTGATCAGAGATTGTCCACACAAAAAGAGCAAGAAATTTCAAAATAAATACCATGATAGAAGAAAGAAAGCTATGATAGTATCCTGTAGTGATTCAGAAACCTCAACTGACTCTGAATCTGAAGAAGAACATGCCAACCTATGATTTATGGCCAAGCATGATGAAAGTTCTGAAAAGAACATCGAGGTAATGGTAAAATGCTTGATTTCAAAACCAACAGAAGCCCTCTCTGATATATTAGAACAATGCTATTAGATGAAGAGGACTATCTGAAAGAGATGATATTTTTGAAAGAAAAATTTCATGAGCAAGCAAAAGAAAACTTGCATCTTGTTTGCCTAAATCAGAATCTTGAAATCTCTCAGAAGAAAACTGACAATGATTTCAAGGCCTTGAAAACCAGTTTCAAAGCCTTGAAAACACAAGTCAAGGAAGTAGTCACTGAAAACTCTCTATTGAGTGACAACATTGTTAATCTGAAACATCAAGTTGATGAATTGGATAAACAAAAGACTACTCTAACTGAGAAACTTCAAGAATCTGAATCAGTCAAAACTAGACTTGCCGGCTCAGAACACAGCTTGAACTTAATTCTTGTGTGTAGCTTAAAGTCTGTTCACAAAAATGCTATTGGATACAATCCAAATTTTCCCAAAAAGAACAATACCCGGTTTGGGAAAGCTGGAAGCAGAACTTCTCCTAAATGCCATTACTGCAATCAGATATTTCATGTTAAAATGACTTGTCCTTTTAGAAGAATAGACCCTTACATAATAAGGAATACATTTCCATTCCAACTAAAAGGACAAGTTAGACAGATTTGGGTTCCTAAAGGGGTTAGACCACCTAACATGGCTGACCCTAAATATGAATCTAAATTCAGTACTTGGTCTAATAGTTGGGTAAGGCAGTGAATGGTGTTTGCAGGTTGTCACCAAGATCATAGAACAAAAATGGTTTATGGACTGTGGTTGCTCATGACACATGAGTGGAAAGAGATCTTTATTCTCATAACTGAAAGAGCAATCTGAAGGATCAATTACACTTGGTGACAAAGGCAAATTCAGCACTCTTGGTATAGTTGCAGGAGAGAACTTGAAGTGTCTCAAGGCCTTGAAAGAAGATTCAAAGATTTGGAACAGAAAGTTGGGACACATTGACTTGCATACCTTGAACAAGCTGGTTTCCAAGAAATTAGTAAGAGGTCTACCCTCTCTCAAGTTCAAAGATGAAAAATTTAATAAGGCGTGTGCACAAGTCAAGCAAACTAGAAGCTCATTCAAACCAAAGAACTTTGTAAGTACTACTAGACCCATTAAATTATTGCATATGGATCTCTGTGGTCCTGTAAGAACTCCAACTCCAAAGGGTAAGAAGTACATGCTTTTTATTTTACATGATTTTTCTAGATATACTTGGGTTATGTTTCTTAGAGAAAAATCTGAAGCTATCCCTGAATTTTCAAAGCTTTGTAGAGAACTTCAAACCTTGAAAAACCTACCTATTGCTTCAATCAGAAGTGGTCATGTTAGAGAGTTTGATCACTTAGAGTTTGATGTATGTTGTTCTAAGCATGGTATCTCTCACAACTTTTATGCTCCTAGAACTCCTCAACAGAATGGAGTTGTTGAAAGAAAGAATAGGACCCTTGAAGACATGTCAAGAACAATGCTTCTGGAAAAAAAATTGCCAAAGCATTATTGGGCAGAAGTTGTGAATACAGCAAACTATATTCTTAACAGGTGCTTGATCAGACCTATTCTGAAGAAGACCCCCCTATGAGCTGCTCAAAGGAAGAAAGCCAAACATTTCTTACTTCACATATTTTGGTTGTACTTGTTTTGTCCACAATAATGGTAAAGGACAATCTTGGTAAGATTGATGCAAGAAGTTATGAAAGTATTTTTCTTGGTTATTCACAGACAAGCAAAGCCTATAGAGTTTATAATAAGAGAACCAAGCTTGTTGAAGAAAGCATCCATGTTATGATGGCTCTTTGAGTGATGGTTTTGCAGATCTTAATCTGAACAAGCATCAGATACTGAAGAAGAATCCTCAAAAGGATCAAGGAAATGTCACAGGAACAAAGCATGCATTTTCAAGGCCTTGAAACTAATGTTCAAAGCCTTGAAACAGAATCTCCAGAGAAGACAGCAGAATAAGCTACTACTTCCAGTTCTCAGAGACTTGAAAAACAAATTAGAGAGCCTAAAACTTGGACACCAAGAAAGAGATTTAAATATCTCTCATCTCATCCTGCTGATAACATTATTTCTGATCCAACCACTAGAACACAAACCAAATCGCAGTTGAAGAATATTTGTGCTTTTAATGCTTTTATCTCTCGTGTAGAACCTAAAACTGTGAAAGAAGCATTATAAGAAGCAGACTGGATTATATCTATGCAAAATGAACTCAATGAGTTTGAAAGGAACAAGATTTGGAATCTAGTTCCTCCTCCAAGAACTCAGTCTTTCATTGGCACCAGATGGGTATTCAGAAACAAGTTAGATGATAATGGAACGGTAATCAGGAACAAAGATAGATTGGTAGCTCAAGGATACAATCAAGAAGAAGGTATTTGTGTCAAGTTGTTGGGTGTTATCTTTGTAGATAATGGCTCAATGTTTCCCCTCAATTTTTCAAATACCCCTTTTTAGCCAAAATAGTATTATATCTTTTATTTCCAGCGGCACAAATAAAATTTGAATCTTTTTTATTCAGCAGATCTTCAAAGATTCGGAAGAATATTTAGTTTTATTTTCAAACTGAAACTCTCTTCTATTTATCTTCTTCTTTATTTCTCTCCTCCGTATCTATCCTACCTCTCTCTTCTTCTCCCCAAATCGTAATGAGCACTAGAAGAGCCTCTGACAGAATTAAGATGGCTGGTGGTTCAAAGGCTGGCACAGAGAAGAAAAGAAAGGCCACTGTGGAAGAGTCCAGACCATCAGTGGGGATTCCAGTTCAAAGACTCCAACAGCAGAAGACATGGAACCTCCTCCTCCCAAGAAGACGACAAAGAAAGATCAGACACCAGTGTCCAGCAAGAAGAAAAAGGCAGTGGAGTCTGCTCAAGAAAAAACATAAAGGGATTCAGATTGGTAGCCCTAAGAAGGTGAAGAAGAAGGCTGACAAAGCAGACAAAGGCGAAGGAAAAGAGAAAGTGACAGAGGATGAACCAGAGGAGAACATTGAGAAGGCACTACAGAACTATTCAGAGAAGAAGAAATCCACTGGTAAGAAATCAGCCTTTGATAATACATGGTTCATTACTCTTGTTGCTAGAGGTTAATGGCTAGATGGATTTGCTTCTAGACCAGTTGCATTATGTAGTGTGATCAGTGTTCCTATGTTACATGGTATGAATCTGAAGTGTATCAAAATGTTGAAAAAAATCTCTCTTTGGTTTTTTCTAAACCCTCCAGAGTTACCCTACCCCCCAGATTCACCAGATTCTCTTACCTAAACATGAAACAACTCAGGAAAACTGCACATCTGGTAACTCAGACCAAAGTTGCTGGTATTGATATGTAACTAGATCACTCTGAGTTTGCCAATGTTCTAGGTTGTCCTTATAGGTATGATACTAGTAACTATCCTCCAAAGAGTGAAGCCCTGAAACTAGCAAAATAAGAGTTCTTTCAACCCAATACCCTTACCTCATCCAAGAAGTTAACACGCACTATGCTGACTGTTGAAGCCAAAATTTTGTTTACAATCTTGATGAGATGTGTGGTACCAAGGGAATACTCAAAGGAGCTTATCACTGATAGGGTTTTGCACTTAATGTATTTGGTTATGCGTGGTTATGAAGTTGATCTTCCAAAGTTTGTAATGGAACAAATGCTGTATAGCCAAACCACTCAGAGAAAACACCGCTTGTCATATGTCAATTTGCTCACCTATTTCTTCCAACACATTGAAATTCCAACTGACAGGGAAGAGACTATTACTACTGGGTTTGGTGTGCTTAATGAGAAGGTTTTTTAAAAGATTGGAATGGTAAAAACCAGTGCTAAGACTTGGAAGTTATACTCATATTTGACAGAGGAAGATTTGAGCTCCAAGAAATTTCTCAAACCCAAGACCTTAACCCCTACTACAAGCCAAACCTCTCAGCCTCAAGATAACTCATTGGTTCTTCAAAAGCTGGATGGACTTCAGCTGGACATTGATGAAGTGAAGGAGAATCAACATGGGTTTGACACTGATCTTAGGCAGGTGAAGTACATGGTTTAAAACATGTTCAAAAGCATGACAGTGTTTGATGTGCCTGAGGAAGTGTCTCAAGCTGCAAAGAGTACCAAAAAGGCTGATTCAGCAAAGGATCTCCTCAGTGAACACTCAATTCGGGAAGAGGTTGCTCAGTAAAAGATAAAGGAAAGAAGGTGGTTGATGAACCAGCTGCAGATCAAGAGGAAGAAGTTGACAGTCCAGATTCAGGAGCACTACTTATAGATCTCAAGAAGAAGAAATCAAAGAAGTCAAATGTTCCAGAAATTGTGACTCCTGCTGATTTGTTTGAGGGAGAAGGTGAAACTGATGTTGATGTTGCTCAACAAGAAGAAGAACATGTTGATGATGATGAGGGAAATAGTAAGGAAGAAGATGCAGAGCAGAAAGGAGATGAAGACCCAACCCCTTAACGCTTGCCTACTCTTTCTTCTCCTTTTCAAGGCCTTTAAATCCTTTTCAAAGTCTTGAAAATTTCATTTTTCAAACAGTCTTTTAAAGTCGTTCCAAAAATTTTGATCCAACATCTCCTCATTCTTTTTTGATGAACGTCAAAAAGGGGGAGAAATCTAGGTTTATATTTTTTCTGTTTGCTTACTAAGACTGGTTTGGTTTTTGGTCAGTAGATTAATTATCTGAACTTTGATGTTATGTGGTACATTCAGCAAATTAATAAGTTGGATTTATTTTGTATATCATGTGCTACATTTGACTATATGCTAGTGATTATTTTTTGCAGAATCACAGTATCAAACAGATTTTGGTTTTATCTTTCATCAAGGGGGAGATTGTAAGTTCAATCCATTTTCAAGACTTGAAATAGCTAGTCTATTTCAAGGCCTTGAAACTGACTGTGCTTTATATACATGAACTTAGGGGGGGTTTCTGATCTTAATTCAACTCCTAAACCCTTGTGCTTAATTATATCATACTTGATGATGAAATACAAAGTATTTTGACGTAGTTTACAGTATCTAACATCATCTGTTTGACTCAGTTTTACAGGGATTTTTATTTCCTATTTTTCAGGATTTGTGTCCTAACCTGAGTTTTGCAGGAAAGGAAATTATATGATGAATTGTTTCTGTGATCAATCCTGGTGTGTTTGGAAGTTGCCTAACAGTTATTCGTACAATATCAAATCAGTATCCTTGAAGATATTGATGAAACTATCCGTTGGAGAAGTTGTTAGAGAAGTCAAAGATGAAGCTACAAAATAGGAAGTTTGTTAAAGAGAATATCCTGAAGATCTTCATTTCAAACTACTCTATAAAAAGAGGGAAAGCTGAAGTATTGCAGGGAGAAAATTAGAAGAGACACTCAAAAACATTCTAGGATTGACAAGCAACAAAGAAGCAGATTCATCTCTCTCAATCAAATCAAAAGAAGAACACTGCATACTCACTGCAGATTCAGCTCTAGTATTCTTCTCTTCTGAACTTCATTTGTGTATCATTTTGATAATACTTCTAGTTCTTATTCTCAAGGATTGATCAAAGTGAAGGATAGAGAATTCTTAGTTAATCAGATAGCTAGAGGAGGTACTAGATAGGTTAGTGAGAACCACAAGTTGTAACTGAGTAAGACATATCTCTGTGCTTGAGATCTAGGGCTTCGCTGTGGATTAATAAGAATTGTGTTGAAAATCCTGCAGGGAGAAGATCCCTGAGGTACAGACGTAGGTCCAAGTTGACTAAAATCTATATATCTTGTGTCTCTTGCATTTACTTTTCGGTTCCATACTTAGAACTTTTGCATCATTCAAAACAGTTTCATTTCAAGGGTATGAAACTCATTTCAAGGCCTTGAAATAGACTTATTCTTTTTATACTCTAACTGTTTTCACTCCAAGGGCTTGAAACTTATTTCAATGCCTTGAATCACCTTACAAATCTTTTGAAACCACTATTCTTCCAAGTTTAGAAAAATTTTGCATACTCTATTCACTCCCCTCCCCTTCTAGAGTATTGATCCTGTATTTCTACCTACTGTACACTCCTTCAAGTAGTCTGAAGCTTGAGAACACAAGCATTACATAAGTGAAAGAGTGAGTTCTTAAAAACAAGTATAAACCATGAATATACCATGAGAATTCATTTAAGAAGTCATTATATACATATGTTAGAGATACTCAAGAGAGTCACATGCATTGAGTGCTTGAAATGAAAATGGAGAGATGATTTACCTAGATCCAGGCTTGGTTGAGATAAAGAACACCAAGAACACGTAGAGAGAACTTGAGAGAGTCAAAGAGAGAGAGTATATCGAGATGAACGACCAACTGAGATCTGATGTTGACTTATAAGGGGGGTTCGACCTCCTTGTCTTGTCTCTCTCATTGATTTGTTCTCTCTCTCTCTCTCTTGTGTGATAAAAATTATTACACTTATGAGAAAATAAGCTAGGAGTGTCTTTATATAATCTAACAAATTCTTGTTAACTAGATAATTGCCCCAATACTAATCATGTCCTTACATGGATTTGTCCACCTTGCAAATTAGTCCTACTAACTTTGCATGTGGTTGCGTATTGATCTTTCTATTTAATAAATCATATTAATTAATTCCCAAGTCTAGTTTAATCCATAGGGCGTGTAACCCCATAGGTTTCGACTTAGTTGGTAGTAACAGTTACTAACGTAGACCGGTGTCTAGCAACACATCTATGCCACACAACTAATAGAAATAGTCAGTAATCCGACAAACCTTGTGACCAATGTTACCATATTGTATTATCCCTTTGTCTCCATATCCGGATTGGACATGAGACATAAAATTCACACTCCTATATCGAATGCATAGTTTCCCGATCCTGGGAATAGTCTTATCCATGCAGATAACATCAATATCCTATATTGATTTCTCTGGTTCTGGACAGACATTCTATAAGCATTACCCCTCGAGTGGCCACGGATATTTTCTCCCGTTCTGTGGGAGTGACAAATCCTATCTACATCACTACCATCTCTAAGCTTGCTTCCTATCATGCCCGATGACTACCTTTATAGTTACCCAGTTAAGTCGCAACGTTTGATAATATCAAAGAATGATATTTCACAACTAGAGTATCTAGTGAATTCAAGTCTAAGGACCACAATACCATTGTCACTACGAGAAGCACTTGTGACTTTCATAACTTGTATGTAGCCTTCTCAGTCCAGTATGCCATTACCCCTAATGCACACCCATGTGGTAGACTTGATATCTCCGTATTAATCTACCCACATATTAGTATATAGTTGATCGTCCTGCTATTCAATATAATCGAGTAGGGATATTTAAGAAAAAACAACACATTTGTAATCTAAGGACTTCATTATATTAAATATCTCCACAAATAATACAATGATTATTCTAGAAAAAATAATGTTCATACTAAACGAGATTACCTCTAGGGCATCTATTTCAACAGTCTCCAACTTGCTCTAGAGCCAATCTGGTGCATCTCGTATGCCTATAGATCTAGTGTTCCCTTCATGCTTGCGCTGAACAAGTGGCTTTGTAAGTGGATCTAACATATTTTCATTCGTAGGAATCTTGCATATCTTCAAATCTCCTCGATCGACGATCTCTCGAATAAGATGAAACTTTCTGAGTATGTGCTTGGATTTCTAGTGTGACTTGGGTTCCTTGGATTGTGTGATCGCTCCAGTGTTGTCACAATACAACTCTATTGGATCACAGTACTAGGAACCACACCAAGCTCAGCAATACAGAAACGATGTAATGACATTTGTCTGCCAAATCTCATAATCGTGATAAGCTGCAATAGCAAGTAAGATTCGAATGGATCTGGTCATTGCGACTGGGAAAATGTTTCATCATAGTCAATACCATGAATCTGTCTGAATCCTTTTGCCACCAGTCGGCCCTTATAGGCAATCACATTGCCATTCATGTCAATCTTCTTATTAAAGACCCACTTGCACCCTATGGGCCGAGCCCCTTGGGTTGGTTCCACAAAAGTCCATACTTTGTTGGTATACAAGGATTCCATTTCGGATGTCATGGCCTCAAGCCACTTATGAGTGTCCGGACCTTTCATGGCCTCTTCACATATAGTATTCTCATCATCTATGAGCAACGCGTCACCAGGCTTAGTCATGATAAAACCGTACCTCTCTGGCTCCTGGCGCACTCTACTCGACCTACTAAGCTCTTGTGTTACCTGAACAGGTTCCTCCACAATATCTTGCGGTTTATGTTCATGTTCCATAGTAGGATCAGTGGTTTGTGGTTCTTGAATTTCTTCAAGTTCTATTGTCCTCCCACTTGCTCCTTTAGAGACAAACTCTCTTTCTAGGAACATGCCGACCCGAGCAACAAACACTTTGTTCTCGGCAGGATTGTAGAAATAATTCCCTTTTGTTTCCTTAGGGTATCCCACAAACTTACACTTATCCGACTTGGGCCCGGGCTTTTATGTCTGTAAACGCTTCACATACACATTTTAGCCCCAAATCCTCATAAAATACAACGTGGGACGCCTCCCACTCCACATCTCATTAGGAGTCTTCATGACTGATTTAGATGGAACACGGATAAGGGTTAAAGCTCCACATAATAGAGCGTGCCCCAAAAAGGATATTGGAAGATCAATTTGACATATCATAGATCGAACCATGTCAAACAGAGTTTGATTCCTCCTCTCGGACACGCCATTCCATTGTGGCGTTTCGGGTGGAGTGAGTTTGGACTAGATCCCACACTCTCTAAGATAGTCGTCAAACTCTTGGCTTAAGTATTCTCCTCCACGATCAGATCGTAGAGATTTAATACTCTTGCCAAGTGCTTCTCTACTTCATTCATGATTTTTTTGAACTTTTCAAAGGACTCGAAATTTGGCCTTCATAAGGTATACAAATTCATATCTACTGAAATCATCAGTAACCGTAATGAACTAAAGATAACCAACTATAGAAGGCGTGGAAAATAGCCCACATACATCAGTATGAACGAGAGCCAATTGCTCACTAGTCCTCTCTCCTTTATTATTGAAAGGGGACTTTGTCGTTTTTCCTAACAAATAAGATTCACATGTCTCATATGATTCATAATCAAATGAGTCTAGGAATCCATCCTTATGGAGTCGAGAAATGCATTTCTTGTTTACATTGCCTAAACAACAATGCCATAATATAATAGGATCTAAATCATTAATTTTAATCCTCTTAGTATTTATGTTATAGACAGGATTGCTTAGATCAAGGATATACAATCCATTAGATAATTGTGCACTACAATATTGCATACTATCAAGATAAATAGAGCAATATTTGTCCTTATTGAAATAGTAAAACATTTCTCGTCCAAATAAGAAATAGAAATAATATTTCTGCTCATGGCAGGCACAAAATAGCAATTATCTAATTCTTAAACTAATCATGGAGCCAAAGATAGCTCGTACACGCCCACGGCGAATGCAGAAACCTTTTCTCCATTCCCAACGCGCAGGTCTATCTCCCCTTTAGCCATTCTTCTACTTCTCTTTACATCCTGCACATTTCGGAAAATGTGAGATCCACATCCAGTATCCAATACCCAAGACGAAGAAATAGTTAAATTGACATCTATAACAAAAATACCTGGCGATGGTGGAATTACTATTCCAATCCTTTTATCCTCCAGATACTTTGGGCAGTTCCTGTTACAGTGTCCAGGCTGACTGCAGTAGTGACACTCACCCTTAGTCACGCCCTTGGAAATGCCACCAGCGGGATTAAGGGAAACTTCTTTGGGTTTTGCAACTGCCTTGCCTTTCCCTTTGGAGGAAGAAGCAACTCGCTTGCTCTTTCCTTTGTTCACCATCAATATGGTCGTGCCATTTCCCTTGTTGATGCTTTGTTCAGATGTCCTCAACATATTGAATAGATCTGGCAGAGGCTTGTTGATCTCATTCATGTCATAGTTCATAATAAACTGTCCATAACTATCAGGCAACGATTGCAAGATGATATCAGTGGCTAACTCTTGACTTAATGAAAACCCTAGGCGTGTGAGATTCTCCAAGTACCCGATCATGCGCAGTACGTGAGGTACGGCAGGGTTTCCCTCTGACAGATGACATTTGAACAATGCCTTTGAAACTTCATACCGCTCAACCCTTTCCTTCTCTTGAAAGAGCTACCTTATATGTATGATCATATCAAACCTAACCATGTTCTCATGTTGCTTCTGAAGTTCAGAGCTCATGGTGCAAAGCATAAGGCAGGCCACATCGTTAGCATCGTCAACGATCTTCTGATATGTCTTTAAGGCTGCAGGAGTATTATTTTCTAGACCTTGAGGAACTTGCTGTCCTAGAATGTACAATTTCTTCTCTTGCTTGAGAAAAAATCTCAAGTTCCTGTACCAATCCAAAAATTTTGTTCCAGAAAGCTTGTCCTTCTCAAGGACAGATCGTAGAGATTGTGATGAATTCGATGAATTGTTTGCCATTGAAATTCTACAAAAGAGAAATATACAAGTTTTAGTATTTTGTGAACAAATAACTATATTTAATAATGGATAGATTATTAAACATAGCTCCCACTATTTTTCTCGGATTAATAACCCTCCATATTAATGCGGAAATATCATTATATTTTCTAGTGGGCCGAGATCCATATTTCACTTCCTTTTGAACTTGCTTTGGCAAGTCACCCAAAAAATAGTTATTTAGGTATGAACAATTCTAATTGCATCCTATGCAACTCTTTGTTCAATTGGCAAATAATTCCTTATTTATATATCCCATGGATAATCTCAAATGTTTGCCTCTAGGCTTTCAATCCTAGCGAAGTAGTCCAGTTGCGTCCAACCTCTTACTTCAACCATCGCACAGTACTAGCTTGTGCCGTCGCGCCACATCAAGATGAATCAAGTCGCCTTGCTTTGGCAACCCCGAACTTGATAAATCATAATTATGACGAGTTTTAGTAACGAGAAGGCAAAAACGTAATATTTAAATTTGAGGTATTTTTCCTTTTAATTTTAATTGTTTTGTTTATCCATATCAACTGATGTACTTATTTGGGTTGGGCAATCCCAAAATAAAAGATCCGGGTTGTATTATCTTGTTACCAATTTGCATGCATCATCCATACACCAACAATAAATAACAAGACAATAATTTAAACAACTACAAACAATAAATAAACGTGATGTGGATATGGTCTCTTAAACTAAGATATTCTCAAGCCAGTGAGAATATCTATAAGCCCTCAAAACTAGCAAGCTCATCTCCATGTGCCTCCATCTTTTAGTCCATGAGCCTTAGCTCGTGGAATGCCGCCATCTTGTGGTTTATTCAATTCTTTAGCCTTCTTCTCCAAGTCTCGGCTATCATCTACTCTATCTAATTCTAGCTAGCATTTATACTAAATAGCGAGACATCACAAGTTGAGGAGAACACCGGCTCGCAGGCCGTAAAACCTAATTAATTAATTATTACAATAAAACTAAACCACAAAAATAAACATTCACAACATCAAGATCAAAGGCCATATCCAATCACCATGAAAAAACACATAATACAGTTAAAATCCAATTAAAAGGTGCTTGCTCAATTTTAGTTGATTTTGGATATACTATGGTCAAAACGGTCCAAGAGGGTCCACCAACTACTTGGCCGAACCCCTAATGGACCGTCACAAGGCCTTGGGCCGGTCGGCCCTAGCCCATGTGGCCAAGTTGCTCGCTAAGCCGGCCCGGCCCTTGGTCGTGGCTTGCTTGACGCCCAAGGAGGGGGCGGACGGCCCTAGGGTTGTTTCCTTCCTCTCCTTCCTTGTTTCCCAAGTTGCTTGTTTCCAAATTAGGAAAAACCCCTTTTTCCGAATTTGTGCCCAAAACCTAGTTTTTTAAATCCTGAATTTCACATCATATGTGATCCAAATTCAATCTTTACATCATATATAAAATTAGCTCATTCTTGTTTGAATCATGTTCGAATTGTATCAATATGCTTAATTCACTTTAACGCGATAATTCATAATTATGGTATAATAACTGACTAAAAAGTAACACATAAACCACGTTATGAACTACGACATGTGGATCTGATACCACTGTAGGGTTTTGATACGAATTATGGAGCAGAATAAATAATAAACAATTTCGTTCAAGACCCTTCAAGGATTAAAAGACTAGACATCATAACGATGGTAAATGATAGAAACATCATATGTAACTTGTTTGTCTCATTAGATGACTTCACGTGAAATAGTGTCCACGTCTCTATAGTAGTCCACGCCTAAGATAAAGTCTAGAGTCCTTCCACTCCTTTGTGCTAGAAATTGATGGAAGGACGAGGAAGAAGATAATGCAAAACAGAGCAAAGGGGCAGTGTGCCTCCTTGAGGCCGATGGCAAGAGGAGGGGCGGACGGGGGGTCCGGCCTCCTTATCTTGTCTCTATCCTTGCTTTGTTCTCTCTCTCTTGTGTGATAAAAATTATGACACTTATGAGAAAATAAGCTATGTGTGTCTTTATATAGTCTAACAACTCCTTGCTAACTACATAATTGCCCCAATGCTAATCATGTCCTTACATGGATTTGTCTAGGGATGGTAACGGGTTGGATCCGGATCGGATCAGGCTAGATCCGATCCAGATCCGACTAGGAGAAATGGGATCAAGATCCGATCCAGATCCGTTCGGATCATCACCGGATTCGGATCAGGTCGGATCGGGTTTCATCTAGCTGATCCAAATCCGATCCGTAGATCCATATAATACGTGGTCGGATCGGATTCGGTTCGGATCCGACTTGGGTTTTCAATAAAATACAAAAAAATAACATAATAGATAAACATTTTTTCATGCGCTAAGGCATGTTCGCAAGTTATGAAGCCTAAAACACAACAGAAATAGCTTTGTAGGTTGGAATTATTATTGTATTCTTCTTGGAACTGAAAGTGGGGAGGTAATATGAATATATTTGTAAAGCACACATATACGTCGGATCGGATTGGGTCGGAACCCGGTGGATCTGCCCTTAAATCCAAATCCAGATCCAAATCCAATTGGATCTGGCTTTCTAGATCCAAATCCGATCCATTTTCAATTGGATCGGATTCGGATCCGATCCATTTTCAATTGGATCGGATTCGGATCCGATCCATTCGGCCCGGATAGCTCAGATCACAGATCGGATCGGACCATATTGCCATCCCTAGGTTTGTCCACCTTGCAAGTTAGTCTTACTAAGTTTTCATGTGGTTGCGTATTGATCTCTCTATTTAATTAATCATATTAATAAATCCCCAAGTCTAGTTTAATCCATCGGGCGTGTGACCCCATAGGTTTCTACTTAGTTGTTAGTAACAATTACTAACGTAGAGCGGTGTCTAGAAACACATCTATGCCACCCAACTAATAGAAATAGTTAGTAATCCGACAAACCTTGTGACCAATGTTACTGTATTGTATTATCCCTTTGTCTTAATATCCGGATTGGACACAAGACATACAAGGGACACTCGTATATTCATGTTTGGTTTTGACGTAGTTAACGCAGCGGAATAACAAAAATTTAATTCCTACTCAAAGCCCACCAAGGATCACAGGAAGAGTCATTCATAAAATGATGAGGGTCATAGAAGATGTGTACCTTTTAATTCGAGAGATCACACGAAGAATATTGTCCTCGTCTCTACGGTTGATCCACGTCTAGAGGTGAGATCTAAATTCTTCCTTCTCAAGTGCTAGCTTGGACCGGAGGAAGAGGGAAGAAGGAATCAAGCAATGAAGGAGGCAAAGAGGGATTTCGGCCCTCTCTTGAAGCCGACGGGACAGGAGGCGGACGCAGGGGGCTTCGGCCCATTGTGCTCTTGCTCTCTCTCTTGCTTTCTCTCCAAATCACTTATGTTATGAGTATTAACATTAGTGGGAAGGAATCTAGAGCCTCCTTTATATAGACCAACAACACTTGTTAGTTTACATAAAGGGCCTTCCTAGTTCTACATGAACTTGGATTAGTCCCTTCCTTGCATATTAGTCCTACTAAGTTTGCAAGGTGTTGCAAAGTGATCCTTCTCATTAATAAATTATATTAATTAATCCCAAATCTAGTTCAACTCTATTTGACGTGTGACCCCAAAGGTTTCTATTTAGTTGGTAGTAACTTATTACTAACATGGAGCGGTGTCTAGCAACACATCCATGCCACCCAACTAATAGAAATAAGTCAGTGATCCCGACAAACCTTTGTGCCCAATATTCTATATTGCACTATCATTTTGTCTCCATATCCGGATTGGACACGAGACATATATAGTCACACTCGTATATCCAATCCATAGTTCCTCGGTCTTGGGAATATGCTTATGCATGCAGATAACATCAATATCTCCATATTGATTTACCTGAGTCTGGCGAGACATTAAATAAGCCTCATCCCTCGAGTGGCCGTGGATATTCGCTCCCATTATGGGGGAGGGACAAATCCTTACATCACTACGATCTCTAAGCTTGTTTCCTATCATACCTGATAACTACCTTTTTTATTACCCTGTTACGGTGTAATGTCTGATAACATCAAAGCACGATGTTTCACAACTAGAGTATCTAGTGACTTCAAGTCTAAGTGCAATTATATTAGCACTACGAGAAGCGATTGTTACTTTAACATAATCTAATGTATCCTTCTCGTTGTGGGTAAATCCAGTATGCCATTACTCCTAATGCATACCCATGTGTTAGACTTGATATCTCCATACCAATCTACACCCATACTAGTCTATATTTGATCGTCCTATTAATCAATATAATGGACTAGGGATATTTAAGATAAACAACACATTGTATCTAAGGACTTAATTATATTAAATATCACAATATATAATAAATGAATTTCTAGCCAATAACATTGTTCATATTAAATACTATATTGCCTCTAGGGCACCTATTCAACCAGTCTCCCACTTGCACAAGAGCCAATCTGGTGCATCTCGTATGCCTATAGATCTGGCGTGCCCTTCATGCTTTCGTTGCGCAAGAGGTTTTGTGAGCTGATCTGAAAGATTGTCATCCGTTGGAATCTTGCACATCTTCACATCTCCTCGATCGATCATATCACGAATAAGTTGGAATATCGTAAGTACATGCTTTGATTTCTGGTGTGATCTTGGTTCTTTGGCTTGTGCGATCGCCCCGGAGTTGTCACAATACAACTCTATGGGATCCACGATGCTATGGATCACACCAAGCTTAGTGATAAACTTATTTATCCAAACTGCCTCTTTTGCTGCTTCTGCAGCAGCAATGTACTCAGCTTCCATGGTAGAATCAGCAATTGTCCCTTGCTTGGAACTCTTCCAACTCACAACTCCTCCATTCAGGCAAAACACGTATCCAGACTGCGATCTGTAGTCATCTTTGTCGGTTTGGAAGCTCGCATCAGTGTAACCAATTACACTTAGCTCTTCCTTACCTCCAAATATCAAGAACGCATCCTTAGTTCTTCTCAAGTACTTTAGGATGTTCTTGACAGCAATCCAGTCACTCTCACCGGGATTGGACTAATATCTGCTCACCATACTCAACGCGTATGATACGTCTGGTCTAGTACACAACATGGCGTACATGATGGATCCTATGGCCGAAGCATAGGGTATCCTACTCATGCGGCCCTTCTCAATCTCATTGGAGGGACAGTCATTCTTTGAAAGAGTGACTCCATGCGACATGGTCAAGAATTCCTTCTTAGAATCTTGCATGTTGAGCCTCTTCAATACCTTGTCTATATATGTACTCTGACTTAGGCCGAGAAGCTTTCTAGATCTATCCCTATAGATCTTTATACCTAGTATATAAGCTGCATCTCCTAAGTCCTTCATTGTGAAACACTTTCCTAGCCAATCTTTAACAAATTTCAAAGTAGAAATATCGTTTCCAATGATTAGTATGTCATCCACATTCAAGACCAGAAATACTACAGAGCTCCCACTAACCTTCTTGTAGACACAGGGCTCATCTTCGTTCTTGATGAAGCCAAACCCTTTGACTGCATCATCAAAACGTCGATTCCAAATCCTAGAAGCATGATTTAATCCAAAAATGGATCTTTGTAGCTTACAGACTTTATTGGCATTCTCTGGATCCTCATAACTCTCCGGTTGTGTCATGTACACATCCTCGAGGAGGTTCGCATAAAGGAACGCTGTTTTGACATCCATTTGCCAAATCTCATAGTCGTAGTATGCTGCAATAGCAAGTAGGATTCAAATGGATTTATTCATGGCGACTGGTGAAAAGGTCTCACCATAGTCCACAATCATCATGCTTTCACATTATTTGATTTTGGAGCATCTCTGTCATTCATATGATCTGCATTTGCTAAGAAGATAGGATAAGTACCTTCGGCTAGAACCTCAATAGCAGTTTGACAGCGTGAATCTCTCTGCTTTTTCGCAAGTGTACGATCAAGTAATATAGAGTATGTATTTATGACTCTGGTTGTCGAACCCACGAGAACAATTTGAGTTTTAATCGTAAGAATCAGAAATAGATGCAAAGTTATAAAAAGGAGAAAAGTTGGAGTGTGGTTTAGTTAAACTAGTTTGAAGTAAATAAAACAGTAATTAAAGAATCTCAGTTTATGTGAAGTAATTTTCTGGGAATTTTCCTAATTATAAAAGTTGATGAATTAAAGATCTAGGTCCCAGGATCCCCTAGGGTTACTATTCAGCTTGTATAGTTCAATTGATTTCAGCAACACACAGCAGTCTTGTTTATGCCAGCATACCAATGTTGCACTCTCCTCTCGGTCTCATGCACCTGTCATTCCCCTGCAGATTCTTGGGTCCTCTCGGTCCTCCAAAATCTGCAGGTTCATTATAAGTCAGCTAGGGTTACAGGCTCTCCTCTCGGTCTCCCCCTAAACGTCTAGCAGTTGGTCTGATGCTTCTGGGCTAATCCCCCGATTCTTTTCACCTCTCGGTCCATCAAGGTAGGGTATTAAATCTTGTCTTCTCTTCCTAACTCTCACTGGCCACTCTCGCGCACCAGATCCTGTCTGTAACACTCCTGGGTGATCAGGCCATTCATGCATGCATATAAAATCAAAGACAAGATAATAAACAATCCAATTCTGTATTAAGACTTCGAATTAGTCATGCATCTGAGCATCAAACAAACTACGCTGCTGAATTCATAAACCCTAGGTTTACCGAGAACCAAGGTAAAAATTTTAGCTAACGTACATTATTGAAAAACAATGTTTCATAAAATAAAGAAGAAAGATCAAACGAGTTTATGGCTGAATACTGAAAACTGCTCCAATCCCGCTCTGCTCCAATCCTGACGGCTCTGGCACTGGTTGCTGTGATGATGATTGTGTAACCTAATTCTGTGATGGGACACTTTCTTTTATATTGCTACAGTCTCTAAAACTGATGCCCGAAATTCCTGTTCTACCCCTGTCAAAAACCCGTCCTAGAAGCTTCTGGAAATCTATTGTGCGTTCGAACGCAGCTTCCCTGCGTCTAAACGCAGTGCGTCTAAACGCACACCACCTCCGTCTGAACGCAGTACTTGTTCAATTTCTACCCTTTTCTCTGACTTCTTGGATTCGTGCGTCTGAACGCACCAGGTGCGTCTGAACGCACCCCTTGGTCTTCGTGGTTGATCTCGCCCAAACTGACAGTTCTGGAAATTGAAGTCCTGCGTTCAAACGCAAGTTTGTGCATCTGAACGCACAGAGTTGCCATTTTTTCCTGCCTTTTTCCTCTGCTTCCTTCTGCTGCCAAGTGTTGTGCGTCTGAACGCAGGCTTCTGCGTCTCAACGCACCACTTAGCTTTTTTTGCGTCTCTTTCTGCTCCAAATCCTTGATACGCTGCCTTTAGTCCAAGCCAATTCCATGCATTCCTTGGTACCTGTTACCTGCAGATAATAACATGTACCCGCGATCATATCCAATAAACAAAATTATGCATGAAATTACTCAAATCTACCAATTATGATTTCAACGTCTTTATCTCGTATCAAGTGGAAAACAGACTGAAAATGGGCAAAATCAACCTCCACAGGGTTAGGACCAATGGTAAAAAGATGTCCCCAACTAATTCCATTTTCAAGCTATCAAAATACCCCCACATTAAAATATGCTCGTCCCGAGCAGACCCTTGCATACTGCCTTGCAGACCCTTCTTTTGCATACTTCAATTGCATACTTTTCCCCTTCCACAGATTCATGCTAAAGACCAGAAGACTCAACTGTTTAACTGACTCAGACAAGGAATATACACAAACTGACTCATGACTAAACAAAGATTTTTGGTTGAGATTGGGCAATCTATAGAATTATAACTGATGTGTCCTTCAATGTTCATCCTACCTCCAGGAAATACCAGTAGACAGTCGATTGGTGAGCCTATTTATTTCTCATGTTGGAAAATAAGCACGGGCTCCCCTTACTGTTACTTTCGTCTGTGTCCTGAGCAAATCCCTAGTTAACCTATCTTCCGAGCTATTTTCCATCAGGGATCCTAAGTCTAACAGGTAGGGTTTTTTTATGTAATAGGTAAGGCCAATCCTACTTGTTATGACATCACACTGTTCCCAACTCACACCCCTCACCAAGCCCCTCGAAAACTGTCCAGAACAACTAAGTCCCTGTATCCCAATTTCCTGAAATATAGGTGTTGATTCGTCGTTCTCGCGGCCACAATTGTGAAGTAGCATGTAGTCTAAACAGTGTTCCCTACTCAGCTTGATTTTATTAACTAATACTGAAAATAACTTGAAAAAACGGATATTACCTTTTTTTCTTCTTTTTCTTAATAAACAATCCATACGAAAATACAACAGATTTCAACTAACTAGGCTGGGTAGTGCAATAATAAACCTGCGGGATATGAAGAGTATAAGCTTGCCAAAAATACCCCCACATTAGTCGTTAAGTGCTTGATCCTTGTAGTCCAGAAAATAACGTGTCGTCCCACCTAACCTCCTCATCACCAAAGATGTAGAAATAGGCACGACCTCCAATTAAAACCTCACAACCCCGAACCCCTGATCTGTGTGAAATAGATATCACACACGCGACTACTCCTCCCGTGATCACTGTGTAATGTAGTGATTCACCTCCTGCAGTTTAATGTTGTCGCCTCTAACTCACCCTGTCACGCCCTCATGCTGTCCAAAACTGATCTGTGTAAAAGTTCTCGTTCCTCTACAACCCTCCCACACTCACTCCCTCTGTCATAACGCGTAGTACTGGCCAACTAAACAAGTGATGCAAGTCACAAGGAAGGCTTCCTAGGCTGCAGTAGCTGTGAATAAAGGGGTAAATGGCTGCAAATGGGCTAACTATTTGGACCTAAGGCTGAGAAACAGGACGTGAGGTCCGTTATAAGCCAAACACTCCACTGAAAAATGCAGTGACCGTGCTGACGCCCGTGGGCAGGTTGTCGACTACCTATGTGACGGTGGTGTGGTAACTAGTCGGATTCCTAACTCAGGATACAACCTACAGGAGAATTCTGGGTCGCCCTGGATCCATCCATCCATAGAAAAATAAAACTCCTACACCTCGATGTCAATTTTCTTCCCCGTTGGAGTTTTACTTACTGAATTATTTACAGTTTATAGTCCCATTGATTGCCCTTTCTCAAAAGATTTTAAGATATTTCTGATTTATATATATATATATATATATGCAAGGTCAGAAAGGTGGGTAGACTCAAAAGAAGAAAAACGTGCTGACTCAAAAAAATCAAAATAAAATTAAAAATAAACTGAACCAAAATATGCAGACATGGCTTTGCAGGAGGACAAGATTCCCCACCCCCACACTAGAGGTTGCGCGTCCTCGCGACTCTACTGATCTGGTCTATAACTCGAATATGTGTTCTCCAGAGTAGACTCGTCAGTCGGCTCAGGAGATGGTTCAAGGGTCCTCCCTCTGGGTCTCTTCCTCGCAGCCTGTCGTGCTGCGGCAGCGGTACCAGCGTGGCTGGCACCGGGATGGGCACTGCGGGCCCCTGGGTCTACGTGTTGTCTGGGTGGGTACTGGGTACCCGGTCTGCCGGGGTCACCAACACTGTCGGCATGTTCCGGACTTGGGGTGGGATCATGGTCAGAGAAGCTATCATAGGGCCTACTATCCTCCATTGTCCAACTGGGACAATTATCACTAGAATAGTGTTCCGGGAAATTGAATTTCTTACCACGCATATTGCTCTGAATCTCAGCGAGGGCAGCCTCATGAGCTCGCAGTGCAGCTGTGTTGGCATGGTAAATGTGCTTCTGGGTCTTGAACAACTTTCCAAGACCCGTGGCCATTTTCTTGACCGTCCGCACCAGGTAGTTCTGCATTTTTTCTTGGGCCTTAATTTTCTTTCTGACCCACTCCTCATGCTCAGTCCTTTCCGGGCGCCCGAAAGAACTGCGCCTAGCCCCTCTGCTGGACTGCCCTAGGTCGGGCTCGGTCTGCCTGGGTTCACTGGAACTAGCAGATCGGGGCAGTCTAAGGGGACCTGGTAAGGCTGGAAAACCACCATCAACCGGTGGAGGCGGCGGTGGCATGCCATCACCCGCACCATGAGGTAGAGCACCATCATCATAATCACCATCATCATCGTCCACTTGGACATATTCTGGAGGCCCATGCAGAGCCTCCTGTAAAGCACATCTCATCTTTCGGTACTTGCGTACCTGAACCGGTCGGATATCTCTCAGCTCACCAGGAATCGACACCTTATAGTCCTGTGCCATTTTAGTCAACATCCCCAAAAAACCCAAACCTTTCTTGCTGTGGGACTCTCGTCTTTCCCGAAAAAACTCACAAATAATCTCCGGGAGGCTCACAGGCTCACGGGTCATCAAACAGTACACCAAAAGTGCAACATTATAGTCCATCCGGGTCATGTGCTTAATGCCCACAATCTGGTCGTTGACCCACTCAGTCCACCATCTCGCCTCTCGAATCATATATGTAGCAGGGAGTTTCCGATAGGAAGG
Organism: Linanthus parryae; assembly: GCA_023055425.1. Taxonomy (NCBI): domain Eukaryota; kingdom Viridiplantae; phylum Streptophyta; class Magnoliopsida; order Ericales; family Polemoniaceae; genus Linanthus; species Linanthus parryae. The sequence continues at coordinate 66,226,152 of JALGPY010000007.1, read as the reverse complement.
GCTCCGATGGGGGTAATACCAAGCAGCTCCTGGTACACCTGCACACAGGGTGTGAAGGATTTGGTCACTAAGCTATTCAGAGGGATGACGCCGAAGTTCCTGAAACTGACAATCGTCCAACACCAACTCTAGACCCAAACTCTCTCGAATACTCTCTGGGGTGATCCTAATCCAAGTCTTTCTGTAGTAAATCCAGTCCAGGGACTGGGCCTCACTGTTCATGCACTACTGGAGATTACTTAAAATCTCCTTAGCCAGCACAGAACTGACTTGAAGATTGGTAAAGCCGGTAAACAAGTCCCCAAAATGATCCTGCCCAGTAAAGTTGAACAGGTCTTCCCCCATAGACACAATATCACGAGGAAAAGTTTTTTCAGCGGGTATGTCATACCTAATCTTTTTGTCTTTCAGAAAGAAACGGTGGGCTTCCATATTAACAAACCTATGGTCACAGAAATGGTCGACCCTAAAAAGTCTGCAGCGAACAACGTGGTGACTGGTACTTTTCTTGTCCACAATCATCATGCTTTCACATTATTTGATTTTGGAGCATCTCCGTCATTCATATCATCTGCATTTTCTAAGAACATAGGATAAGTACCTTCGGCTAGAACCTCAATAGCAGTTTGACAGCGTGAATCTCTCTGCTTTTTTCTTTAATAAACAATCCATACGAAAATACAACAGATTTCAACTAACTAGGCTGGGTAGTGCAATAATAAACCTGCGGGATATGTAGAGTATAAGCTTGCCAAAAATACCCCCACATTAGTCGTTAAGTGCTTGATCCTTGTAGTCCAGAAAATAATGTGTCGTCCCACCTAACCTCCTCATCACCAAAGATGTAGAAATAGGCACGACCTCCAATTAAAACCTCACAACCCCGAACCCCTGATATGTGTGAAATAGATATCACACACGCGACTACTCCTCCCGTGATCACTGTGTAATGTAGTGATTCACCTCCTGCAATTTAATGTTGTCGCCTCTAACTCACCCTGTCACGCCCTCATGCTATCCAAAACTGTGTAAAAGTTCTCGTTCCTCTACAACCCTCCCAGACTCACTCCCTCTGTCATAACGCGTAGTACTGGCCAACTAAACAAGTGATGCAAGTCACAAGGAAGGCTTCCTAGGCTGCAGTGGCTGTGAATAAAGGGGTAAATGGCTGCAAATTGGCTAACTATTTGGACCGAAGGCTGAGAAACAGGACGTGAGGTCCGTTATAAGCCAAGAACTCCACTGAAAAATGCAGTGACCGTGCTGACGCCCGTGGGCAGGTTGTCGACTACCTATGTGACGGTGGTGTGGTAACTATTCGGATTCCTAACTCAGGCTACAACCTACAGGAGAATTCTGGGTCGCCCTAGATCCATCCATCCATAGAAAAATAAAACTCCTACACCTCGATGTCAATTTTCTTCCATGTTGGAGTTTTACTTACCGAATTATTTACAGTTTATAGTCCCATTGATTGCCCTTTCTCAAAATATTTTAAGATTTTTCTGATTTATATATATATATATATATATATATATATATATATATATATATATATATATATATATATGCAAGGTCAGAAAGGTGGGTAGACTCAAAAGAAGAAAAACGTGCTGACTCAAAAAATCAAAATAAAATTAAAAATAAACTGAACAAAAATATGCTGACATGGCTTTGCAGGAGGACACGATTCCCCACCCCCACACTATAGGTGGCGCGTCCTCGCGACTCTACTGATCTGGTCTATAACTCGAATATGTGTTCTCCGGAGTAGACTGGTCAGTCGGCTCAGGAGATGGTTCAGGGGTCCTCCCTCTGGGTCTCTTCCTCGCACCCTGTCGTGCTGCGGCAGCGGTACCAGCGTGGCTGGCACCGGGATGGGCACTGCTGGCCCCTGGGTCTACGTGATGTCTGGGTGGGTACTGGGTACCGGGTCTGCCGGGGTCACCAACACTGTCGGCATGTTCCGGACTTGGGGTGGGATCATGGCCAGAGAAGCTATCATAGGGCCTACTATCCTCCATTGTCCAACTGGGACAGTTATCACTAGAATAGTGGTCCGGGAAATTGAATTTCTTACCACGCATATTGCTCTGAATCTCAACGAGGGCAGCCTCATGAGCTCGCAGTGCAGCTGTGTTGGCATGGTAAATGTGCTTCTGGGTCTTGAACAACTTTCCAGGACCCGTGGCCATTTTCTTGACCGTCCGCACCAGGTAGTTCTGCATTTTTTCTTGGTCCTTAATTTTCTTTCTGACCCGCTCCTCATGCTCAGTCCTTTCCGGGCGCCCGAAAGAATTGCGCCTGGCCCCTCTGCTGGACTGCCCTAGGTCGGGCTCGGTCTGCCTGGGTTCACTGGAACTAGCAGATCGGGGCAGTCTAAGGGGACCGGGTAAGGCTGGAAAACCACCATCAACCGGTGGAGGCGGTGGTGGCATGCCATCACCCCCACCATGAGGTAGAGCACCATCATCATCATCACCATCATCATCGTCCACTTGGACATATTCTGGAGGCCCATGCAGAGCCTCCTGTAAAGCACATCTCATCTTTCGGTACTTGCGTACCTGAACCGGTCGGATATCTCTCAGCTCACCAGGAATCGCACCTTATAGTCCTGTGCAATTTTAGTCAACATCCCCAAAAAATCCAAACCTTTCTTGCTGTGGGACTCTCTTCTTTCCCGAAAAAACTCACAAATAATCTTCGGGAGGGTCACAGGCTCACGGGTCATCAAACAGTACACCAAAAGTGCAACATTATAGTCCATCCGGGTCATGTGCTTAATGCCCACAATCTGGTTGTTGACCCACTGAGTCCACCATCTCGCCTCTCGAATCAAATATGTAGCAGGGAGTTTCCGATAGGAAAGGCTCCGATAGGGTTAATACCAAGCAGCGCCTGGTACACCCGCACACAGGGTGTGAAGGATTTGGTCTCTAAGCTGTTCAGAGGGATGACGCCGAAGTTCCTGAAACTGACAATCGTCCAACACCAACTCTAGACCCAAACTCTCTCGAATACTCTCTGGGGTGATCCTAATCCAAGTCTATCTGTAGTAAATCCAGTCCAGGGACTGGGCCTCACTGTTCATGCACTGCTGGAGATTACTAAAAATCTCCTTAGCCAACTTAGAAATGACTTGAAGATTGGTAAAGCCGGTAAACAAGTCCCCAAAATGATCCTTCCTAGTAAAGTTGAACAGGTCTTCCCCCATAGACACAATATCACGAGGAAAAGTTCTCTCAGCGGGTATGTCATACCTAATCTTTTTGTCTTGCAGAAAGAAACGGTGGGCTTCCATATTGACAAACCTATGGTCACAGAAATGGTCGACCCTAAGAAGTCTGCAGTCTATGATGTTCAAGGGTGCAATTGCCCTATCTGGCCTCATGCATGGTCTGTCCTCATCCATCTCAAGATCAAAAACAGAAAAGTAGAAATCTACAAAGAGAGAGAAAAACAGAACCTGGCTACCCGGAGTGAATCTTACGGGTATAGATCCGGAAACTGCTCTCTGAAGAGGATCTGGAAATGCTTTGATCTGTTGAGCGTGATCACCCCCGCACTGTTTCTGGCAGTCTGGTGTCCCTGCGGTGGTGGTCGAAGTTGTCTGGCGGATGACTGCTGCTGGCGGCTGCTAGGGCAGAGAGAATTTCTAGAGAGAGTTGAAATTTGTTTGACTGAAGTGAAAATGAGTCACTTTCAGCCGTACAGTTTATATAGGCAAACTCTCAGAAATTGCAAAATAGCCCCTAAAATTCAAAAAAATTCAAAAATTTTCAAAATTTTCTGATCCCGCTCGATGTGCGTTTGAACGGACCCTCTGCGTTTGAACGCAGTGCTTAGTTGTTCTGGAAAACTTTAAAATTTTCATGAACCGCGTTTGAACGCACCCCGTACGTTTGAACGCATGACTTGTAGTTTCTGGAATTTCTGGGTTGTCGCTGATCTGCGTTTGAACACATATGCAGTGCGTTTGAACGCACAACTTCTGATTTCTTGATGTTCTGCAATATTCGGATGAGTTGCGTTTGAACGCTGATGTTGCATTTGAACGCATGCCTTCTCTCTAGAAACTTATTTTGATTGTCCTCTGCGTTCAGACGCACATGTAGCGTTTGAACGCACCTCCTTAAGATTTTTCATTCCCAGTTTTCTGCGTTGGAACGCACCGAACTTGCGTTTGAACGCACATGTGTTAGCCATATTATCCATAGTTCCTGCGTCTGAGCGCAGTCCTTCTGCGTTTGAACGCAGGTATGCGTTTAAACGCAGATCTTCCGCGTTTGAACGCATGCCTCAAACTGCTGAATGTTCCCTGAAACACTAAATTCAGCATTAAACCCCTCCTTCTCACTTTTCTCTCATATTATGAACATTTTTATAATAAATGACTAAATATAAAAAACGAATATTCTACGTTGGGTTGCCTCCCAACCAGCGCTTGCGATTTACAGTCGACAGCCCGACTTTGTTACCTCTCTTGTGGTCAGGGCAGGTCGAGTTAGATCCCCTCTACCTCTATTATCTCCTGAGGATCTCTGTATGGCTTGATTCTGTTTCCATTCACCTTAAAAACTGTATTGTCCCTTGTGTTCTCCAGCTCCACTACTCCCCATGATGTAATGTCTTTCACAATGAATGGTCCAGACCATCTTGAGCGCAGCTTCCCTGGATAGAATTTCATCCTCGAGTTGTAAAGGAGAACCTTCTGCCCAATTTCTATCTTCTTTGGTAGAATGCGATTGTCATGCCACTTCTTCGTTTTCTCTTTATAGATTTTGGCACTCTCATAAGCTGTTTTACGAAATTCTTCCAGTTCGTGGAGTGCCATCTTCCTTTTGTTTCCCGATAAACTGTGATCGATATTGAGCTGCTTGATTGCCCAGTATGCTCTATGCTCCAATTCTACTGGTAAGTGACATGCTTTACCAAAAACGAGCTGGTATGGGGACATTCCCAGCGGGGTTTTGTAAGCAGTTATGTACGCCCAGGGCGCATCATCAAGCTTTAATGACCAGTCTTTCCGTCCAGGATTCACAGTTTTTTCCAATATGCTTTTTATTTCCCTGTTCGACACCTCTGCATGCCCATTTGCTTGAGGGTGGTAAGGCTGTGACACCTTATGGATAGACACCCCATACTTCTTAAAACCATGGCAAAGACTTTGTTGATAAAATGAGAGCCTTCATCACTGACCATGGCTCTTGGTGTTCCGAATCTGGTAAAAATATTGCGCTTGGGGAATCGTTCCACGACTGCTGCATAATTCTTCTGACAGGCCATAGCTTCTACCCATTTTGACACGTAGTCCACTGCTAGTAAGATATAGAGATTTCCCAGCGAAGAAGGAAACGGACCCATAAAATCAATACCCCAAACATCGAAAGGCTCGACCTCTTGCCAAAGTGTCATGGGCATCTCATTTCGCTGGGAAATATTTCCTGTGCGCTGGCAACGATCACAGCTTTGTGCATAATCATGGCAATCCTTGAAAACAGTTGGCCAGAAAAATCCTGACTGCAGTACTTTGTGAGCGGTTCTCGGGCCGCTGAAGTGTCCACCACACTGTGCTGAGTGGCAGTGCTAAATTACTTCTAGAATCTCATGACATGGGATGCAACGTCAAGGAATGTTATCTGCCCCTTGTTTAAATAGGTATGGATCGTCCCAGAAATAGTGTTTGCATTCTGAAATAAACTTATTTTTCTGCCAAGGGGTGATGTCTTCAGGAAGTGCTCCATTGACCAAATAATTGGCTATGGCGTAATACCAGGGTTGTCTGTTGGTCTTGATCTTCATGATGTGCTCATCCGAGAAATTTTCTTGAATTGGCACTAATTCTTCTGTTGGGTTTTCCAGGCGAGAAAGATGATCAGGTACCACATTTTCCACTCCCTTTTTACCCCTGATTTCGACATCGAATTCGTGCATCAGCAGAATCCAACGCAGCAACCGCGGCTTTGCATCCTTTTTCTCCAGTAAATATTTCAGTGCACTGTGATCAGTGAAGATAATGACTTTTGACCCTACCAGGTAGGATATGAACTTATCCAGAGCAAAAAACTGCTGCGAGTAGCTCCTTTTCTGTAGTCCCATAATTAATTTGTGCTTCATTCAGGACCCTGCTGGCATAATAAATTACACTTCACACTTTATCCCTTCGCTGCCCCAACACTGCGTAGTCACTAGCGTCGCACATCAGCTCGAATGGGAGAGTCCAATATGGAGTTGTGATAATGGGTGCAGTTGTCAGCCTATCTTTGAGTATGTCAAAGGCTTCTTTGCAAGCTTCGTCGAATATGAATGGAACATCTTTTCCCAAAAAATTACATAATGGCTTTGTAATTTTGGAAAATCTTTGATAAATCTTCTGTAAAACCCTGCATGGCCCAAAAAGCTCTTGATTGCCTTAACTATGGTCGGATATGGTAGCTGCTTAATCACCTCTATTTTTGCTCTGTCTACTTCTAGGCCTTTGCTGGAAATCCTGTGTCCCGGCACTATTCCTTCACTAACCATGAAGTGGCATTTCTCCCAGTTGAGTACCAGGTTAGTCTTTCTGCATCGAATAAGAACTCTGGCCAGATGGTATAAACAGTCATCGAAACTGTCCCCAAATAACGAAAAATCATCCATGAAGACTTCCAGATTTTTCTCTATCATGTCAGAAAATATGGCCATCATACATCTTTGGAATGTCGCTGGAGCGTTACATAATCCAAAAGGCATTCGTCTAAAAGCAAACGTTCCATATGGACAGGTGAACGTCGTCTTTTCTTGATCTTCCGGATTAATGTAGATCTGGTTGTATCCGGAGTACCCTTCAAGAAAGCAATAATAAGCATGATGAGCCAATCTGTCCAACATCTGGTCCATGAATGGCAGCGGAAAGTGGTCTTTTAGTGTTGCGTCGTTCAGCTTCCGATAATCCATGCAGATTCGCCAGCCAGTGACGGTGCGCTGGGCGATCTGTTCCTGATCAGCGTTTTGTACTACAGTAATACCTCCTTTCTTTGGTACACACTGGACAGGACTAACCCAGTTGCTGTCTGATATGGGGTATATAATCCCTGCTTCTAGCCACTTCCTGACCTCCTTACGTACCACATCCTTCATGATTGGATTCAATCTCCGTTGAGGTTGGATGACTGGCTTCTTTCCCTCTTTGATCCTTATTTTGTGCATGCTGTAATCGGGACTGATCCCCTTTAGGTCTGCAATTGTCCATCCGATAGCTTCTTTATGCTCTCTAAGTACTTCCAGCAGCTTTTGTTCCTGTTCCTGAGATAGAAGAGATAAACAATTACTGGCGGAGTATTATTTTCACCAATATATGCGTACCTGAGGTGGTCTGGTAGCTGTTTCAACTCCATGACTGGTGGTTCCTGAAGTGATGGCACCAAGGTCATTTTCTGTTCGCCTTCTTCATCCTTATATAGGGTGATCCAGCTTTCTGTTCTCATGATCTGTTCAGCATGGTGCTCCTTTGTTTCCTCTGGGTACATATCCTCAAGTTCTTCCCATAAGTTCCGCATCTCCTCACTTTCCAGATTATCAATTACCTCCACCGCAAAACAGTTTTCATGACCATAATAATCTGGGAGCTGGAGAGATTTAAAGACGTTAAATTTCACTTTTTCTTCATTGATTTGCATGGACAGCTCTCCACTTTTGCAGTTGATATTGGCTTCGCCAGTTGCTAGGAAAGGTCTGCCTAGAATTAGTGGGACCTCTCCTGCCTCCATATCCAGTATCACAAAATCTGCTGGAAAAATAAGCTCCCCATTTTTTACCAGAATATCTTCAATGACTCTATAGGCAGGTTTTACGGATCTGTCAGCCATTTGAAGCATAATTCTGGTTGGCCTAGGTTCTCCGACCCCCAGACTTTTAAAGATGGTCAGTGGCATTAGGTTAATGCTGGCTCCCAAGTCGCACAGGGCTTTTCCTGTGTAGGCGCTGCCTAGAGTTACTGGAATAACAAAACTGCCAGGGTCTTTTTTCTTCAGTGGTAGACCGTTTTTTACACAGCTGCTCGCTTCTGCCGTCAGATTTACTGTTTCGAAGTCACTCATTCGCCTTCTTCCATACAATATGTCTTTGAGAAATTTTGCATAAGTAGGCATGTTGGCTAGTGCTTCGGCGAAAGGTATATTTATCTGTAATTACTTGAATACCTCAAGAAATCTGGCGTAGTCTTTGTTGTCGTCTCTCTTACGTGTCTTCAGAGGGTAACGCACCTCTTTAGAGATTAGCACTGTTCTTGGGTTACCCTCATTAGTCTGCCCTGCTTCCTGTTCGACCGAACCCCTTTGCTGAGGGTTAGCGGTTGAACTGTCTTCCCTGTCAAATACTTCGTGTTCAATGTTTTTTGACTTTTCTGCACGAGCATGACTGGGATACGGCGGATCCTGCAGTGCGATTCCACTCCGAGTTGTGATGGCATTGATCTGAGCGCGTGTATTGTTCACTGTGTTTGATGGTAAATTCCCTGGGGCTCCTTCTGCCTGATTCTGTGCAAGCTGACCATTCTGTACTTACAGGTTGCGGATAGCAATTTTCATTTGGCTTACGTCGGCAGTCAATGAATCCATCTGCGAGAATTTAGCTTCCCACTGCTTATTAAACTTCTCCATATAGGTCTCAAAATTTTGTATTGATAAATTTAGCTGTGGTTGTGCTGCTGGTGCTTGCTGTGTCGGTGCTGTCTGTTGTGTCTGTGGCCTGTGCTGGAACCCTCGTGCATAAACTGCTGCATTGGGGTTTCCGTAACGGAACCCTGGATGGTCACGCATGCCTGGTCTGTAGCGGCTTGGATCCCACTGTTGTTGAACATAATTGGCATATTCAGCCTGAAGCTCCTGGATTGCTGCATCGAGGTCTGGTTCGTCCACTGCTGCTACGGTTTTCTTTTCTGTATACACCTTTTTTACTAAGTCTTGTACTACTTTTGTTAGATTATCAACTTTGTCATCAGCCACTGGTTCTGCTAGTGCTGTGAGCCTGCGGTGTCTTGTTTGGCTAATTATTTCATCAGTTCATAGGCTCCATCTTTATCTACATGGTACAGAAAATTACCCCCAGCTTCCCTGTCAATTCTGTCAGCATTCTCCCTGTCAAGAGCGTGGTAGAATACTTGCAGAATTTTCGCGTCCCCGAAGCCGTGATTGGGGCATTTTTTAACGAGCCTCATCAACCTGTCCCATGCGTCTGCCACCGTCTCGCCCATCTTATGTTTGAAGGATAAGATCTCACTCTGAAGCTTGATAACACGAGATGCGGGGTAGAATTTTGCCAAAAAATCAGTAACACACCCTTCCCAGGTTGTGATGGATCTTGGTGGTCTGGCTTCTAGCCAGTCTTTTGCTGTTCCGAACAAGCAGTATGGGAATAGGATTAATTTTAGCGTGTCCGCTTCAACTCCTCTGTAATTAATCTTGTTAAGAACTTCCCGAGGAAGTCGTTTGGGTCTTCATCTGCTTTTCCATTAAATGGACAATGAGTCTGGGTTGTTTGGATAGTAGATGATTTCAGATCGAAGTGCTCTGCTGTTATTGGTGGCACTACGATGGCTGGTTGATGTCCTTCGGTATGAACTTCGAAGTTTTCCACTATCGCCCTCCCAGATCTGTTGTAAGTCCTCTGATTGTTCCTGGCAGCAAAACCTGCTTCTATCAGCTCCTCAATGTAAAGAGCCATCTGTGCTGGAGTGCGTTGCTCCTGTCCTGTGGGTGTTCCTGTTTCTGTTGGCGTGTTTTCTTCGTGCTCAGACATCGTGGCTCGGTGTCTGCGGTTTTGCTCTCTGAAAAGATTTTCTAGATCTTCAAGTGGTGGCACCAGTTCGCGAGGCAATCTGGGCATATACTAGAATGGCCTGAAAATCAGAGTTCAAGAGCAATAAGATGAGGGAAAATAAACGTAAAAGTAAAAGAAAAAACTTTGAAACTTATTCTGATTCTTTTAAGAAAACTGTAACCGTTCCCCGGCAACGGCGCCAAAAACTTGACAGCGTGAATCTCTCTGCTTTTTCGCAAGTGTACGATCAAGTAATATAGAGTATGTATTTATGACTCTGGTTTTCGAACCCACGAGAACAATTGGAGTTTCAATTGTAGGAATCAGAAATAGATGCAAAGTTATAAAAAGGAGGAAAGCCGGAGTGTGGTTTAGTTAAACTAGTTTGCAGTAAATAAAACAGTAATTAGAGAATCTCAGTTTATGTGAAGTAATTTTTTGAGAATTTTCCTAATTATAAAAGTTGATGAATTAAAGATCTAGGTCCCAGGATCCCCTAGGGTTACTATTCAGCTTGTATAGTTTCATTGATTTCAGAAACACACAGAAGTCTTGTTTATGCCAGCATACCAATGTTGCAATCTCCTCTCGGTCTCATGCACCTGTCATTCCCCTGCAGATTCTCGGGTCCTCTCGGTCCTCCAAAATCTGCAGGTTCATTATAAGTCAGCTAGGGTTACAGGCTCTCCTCTCGGTCTCCCCCTAAACGTCTAGCAGTTGGTCTGATGCTTCTGGGCTAATCCCCTGATTCTTTTCACCTCTCGGTCCATCAAGGTAGGGTATTAAATCTTGTCTTCTCTTCCTAACTCTCACTGGCCACTCTCGCGCACCAGATCCTGTCTGTAACACTCCTGGGTGATCAGGCCATTCATGCATGCATATAAAATCAAAGACAAGATAATAAACAATCCAATTCTGTATTAAGACTTCGAATTAGTCATGCATCTGAGCATCAAACAAACTACGCTGCTGAATTCATAAACCCTAGGTTCACCGAGAAGCAAGGTAAAAAATTTAGCTAACGTACATTATTGAAAAACAATGTTTCATAAAAGAAAGAAGAAAGACCAAACGAGTTTATAGCTGAATGCTGAAAACTGCTCCAATCCCGCTCTGCTCCAATCCTGACGGCTCTGGCACTGGTTGCTGTGATGATGATTAAGTAACCTAATTCTGTGCTGGGACACCTTCTTTTATACTGCTACATTCTCTCAAACTGATGCCCGAAATTCCCGTTCTACCCCTGTCAAAAACCCGTCCTAGAAGCTTCTGGAAATCTGCTGTGCGTTCGAACGCAGCTTCCCTGCGTCTAAACGCAATGCGTCTGAACGCAGTACTTGTTCATTTTCTCCCCTTTTCTCTGACTTCTTGGATTCGTGCGTCTGAACGCACCAGGTGCGTCAGAACGCACCCCTTGGTCTTCGTGGTTGATCTCGCCCAAACTGACAGTTCTGGAAATTGAAGTCCTGCATTCAAACGCAAGTTTGTGCGTCTGAACGCACAGAGTTGCCATTTTTTCCTGCCTTTTTCCTCTGCTTCCTTTTTCTGCCAAGTGTTGTGCGTCTGAACGCAGGCTTCTGCGTCTGAACGCACCACTTAGCTTTTTCTGCGTCTCTTTCTGCTCCAAATCCTTGATACACTGCCTTTAGTCCAAGCCAATTCCATGCATTCCTTGGTACCTGTTACCTGCAGATAATAACATGTACCCGGGATCATATCCAATAAACAAAATTATGCATGAAATTACTCAAATCTACCAATTATGCTTTCAACGTATTTATCTTGTATCAAGTGGAAAACAGACTGAAAATGGGCAAAATCAACCTCCACAGGGTTAGGACCAATGGTAAAAAGATGTCCCCAACTAATTCCATTTTCAAGCTATCACAGTTGCGACACCTAACGGTCAAGTAGTGAGTTGCGACACTATTTGTGAAGGAGTAGAGGTCAACATCTTAGGTTGCACCTTACCATCGAATCTCATTGAGTTTAACCTTGGAGAGATTGACGTTATCTTGGGAATGGATTGGTTGACGGAATACAAGTCCAATATCATCTGTGCTGATCAGAGGTGAGGCTAAGAGGACCTAACGGGGAGCGTATTTCCTATAGCAGTGTTCCTAGGGAACCTTGAGTCAAGATTGTCTCGGCCTTAACCATCGTTAACCAGGTTAAGAAAGGCCATGAGGCTTACTTGTGTTACATTCAAGACCTTTCCGCGTCAGAGAATGTGTTGGCAGATATACCCGTAGCACGGGAATTCCCGGACGTGTTCCCAGATGAAATCCCGGGTATGCCACCGACAAGAGAAGTGGAGTTTACAATCGAAGTTGTGCCAGGAACGGCACCGGTTTCGAAGGCACCATACCGCATGGCGCCCGCAGAGCTGAAAGAGTTGAAGGATCAGTTGAAGGAGCTACTAGAGAAGGGATACATTAGACCGAGTGTATCGCCTTGGGGAGAACCAGTCCTTTCCGTGAAGAAGAAGGATGGAAGCCTCAGGCTATGTATAGACTACCGGGAGCTCAATAGCGTCACGATCAAGAACAAGTATCCATTGCCGAGGATAGACGACCTGTTTTATCAGTTGCAAGGAGCAAGTGTCTTTTCGAAGATTGATTTGAGAACAGGCTACCACCAGCTGAGAGTGTCAGAGAAGGATATACCGAAGACAGCCTTTAGGACAAGGTATGGACATTACGAGTTCACTGTGATGTCTTTCAGTTTAACCAATGCACCGGCAGTATTTATGGATGTGATGAACCGAACGTTGAGACCGTTCATAGACCGTTTTGTGGTAGTGTTCATCGACGACATACTGGTATATTCGAAGAGCAAGTAAGAGCATGAGGATCACCTTAGGCAAGTTTTGGGAACCCTCAGGGAGGATAAGTTCTACGCAAAGTTGTCTAAGTGCGAGTTTTGGCTGGACAAAGTTCCATTCTTGGGACATTTCATCTCTAGTGAAGGAGTGTCAGTTGATTTAGCTAAGACGACAGCAGTGAAAGATTGGCCTAGACCGAAGAATGCGTCAGAAATCAAAAGTTTTATGGGATAGGCAGGCTATTACCGGAGATTCGTGAAGGACTTTTCAAAGATCGCGAGGCCCTTAACGAATGTGACTAAGAAGACTGTGAAGTATGTTTGGAATGAAAGCTGCGAGGAAGCATTCCAAATCTCAAAGGAGAAGCTGACAACAGCACCCGTGTTAACTCTACCTAATGAGTCAGGGGAGTTTGAGGTGTATAGCGACGCATCAAAGAAGGGCTTGGGATGCGTGCTTATGCAAGACAGGAAGGTTATTGCCGACGCATCCAGGCAGTTGAAACCGCATGAAGAGAACTATGCGACACATGACTTGGAGCTTGCAGCAGTTGTGTTTGCGCTCAAGATTTGGAGGCATCATCTCTATGGAGCGACTTGTCGGATGTTCACCGACCACAATAGCTTGAAGTACATCTTCACCCAGAAGGAGCTGAACCACAGGCAAAGGAGATGCTTAGAGCTGATCAAGGACTACAACTTAGAGATCCAGTACCACGAAGGGAAGGCAAATGTATTTGCAGACGCCTTGAGCAGGAAATTAAGTCATACAGTGAATTCCACATGGGTTTTACCACACCGATTGTGCAAAGAGTTTGAGAGAATGCAGATCGAGGTAATGGAGCAAGGAACTGTGAGGAACATGTTGGGAAGTATGACGACTGTGCCTGACATCTTGGAAGAGATAAAGAAAGGCCAGCAAGGAGACGTGAAGCTGGAAAGGATTAGAAAGAAAATCGAGGACGGTTCAACAAAGGAATTTCAGATTCACGGAGAAGGGAGTAATCGATATAAGGGAAGGTTGTGTGTACCCCAGAAGTGTGCAGACATCAAGGAGAAGTTGATGCAGGAGGCGCATTGCACACCTTACTCAGTGCATCCCGGAGGGGACAAGTTATACAAGGATATGAAGATGAAATTTTGGTGGCCCAAGATGAAGAATGAAGTAGCAGAGTTCGTGGCTCGATGTCTCACGTGCCAGAAAGTAAAGTTTGAGCACAAGAGAATGGGCGGACTAGTGCAACCACTGGAAGTTCCTAAGTGGAAATGGGATGCGATCTCAATGGATGTTGTCACGGCTCTACCAGTATCGAGGAATGGGCTGAATTCGATCTGGGTAATAGTCGACAGATTGACCAAGACGGCAAGATTCATTCCGATGAAGGACACATGGAACATGGAACAAAGGGCAGACGCATATGTGAAGAACATAGTGCGGTATCATGCAGTACCAGAATCGATAGTTTCGGACAGAGATCCAAACTCTCTCTCATTTCTGGCAAGCACTCCAGGAAGCGTTGGGGACAAAGTTATGTTTCAGTACAGCCTTTCACCCAACCACAGATGGCCAAACAGAGAGGACAATCCAGACTTTGGAGGATATGTTGCGTGCTTGTGTCATGGATTTTCAGGGTTCATCGGTTGATAGACTACCGCTGATTGAGTTTTCCTACAACAGAAGTTACCATGCAAGCATTGGGATGGCACCTCATGAAGCAATGTACGGGAGAAAGTGTAGGACTCTACTTTACTGGAGCGACAGCAGCGAGACAGTTGTACTTGGACCACATATCATTGAGGATATGACTGACCAGGTTCGACTTATTCAGCAGAAGATGAAAGCAGCGCAAGACAGGCAGAAATCAGATGCAGATCAGAAAAGAAGGCCACTAGAGTTCCAAGTAGGCGATAAAGTATTTCTGAAAGTTTCACCGACCAAGGGAGTAAAGAGGTTCAACCAGAAAGGGAAGTTAAGCCCCAAGTTCATTGGACCATATGATATCGTGGAAAGGATTGGAGAGTTGGCATATAGACTGGATTTACCATTGAATCTCAGACATGTTCACAACGTATTCCATGTATCGCAGCTGAAGAGATACATTGCCGACAAATCTCACGTCCCAGATCCTGAATCCATAGAATTGGATCCTGCGCTAACTTACGAGGAACATCCAGTCAAGATCTTAGACCGCAAGACAGGGGAAACACGGAACAAGAGCACCAACTTGGTCAAAGTTCTATGGACGAATCATCTAACCGGGGAAGCTACTTGGGAAACTGAGGACCAGATAAGGATTAAGCACCCTCACCTCTTTGTCGATGAGGTATTAACCGAGTTCCGGGGACGTCACTCCTCTAAGGGGGAGAGGATGTAAAACCCCATTAATTCCTGCTATTACTTGCCCTAGCATCTCATCTCATATAATCATGTTATCCTCATACCATCACATTGCATTAGTCACTTGCATTTCATGTGTTTCTTGTCTACTTGTTACTACATTAGTATATTGGCATTTAGAGACCCGTACATTCTATTATCGCGTTCAAGCTTCGAGGACGAAGCTTAGTCCAAGGAGGGAAGGATGTAATACCCGAGATTTTCACCTAAAATTATTTTAGTATTTGATGTGACGTATCGTTTTATCATCCATTACGATTAAAATTTAGTTATCTAGTTTTATATAAATTATAAGGTTTATAAATCATAACCTATAATTATATATTTATTTAACATATATATTTGGTTAAGTACAAAAAATAAAATGTTTATTTTATATAAACAATAATTTTATTATTTGTCGTGTATAGCTCGTTATCACGTTTATAAATTTTCATCGCGTTTAAAACGTTCGCCGCGAGTTAATTTCCGTCGCGCACCACTTTTCGCGTGTCGAACCACCGCGTGACTTCGCGAATCCGCCACACCATATAATTTTCTCTCTCCTATCACATCCCTCTTCCTTCCCTTCTCTGCTTAGCTGCTTCAGCCACCGACTAGCCGCCTGAGGAAAAACCCACGCCCGTACCTCCTCTGCCCTGCAACGACCATGCACGCCGCCTCCTTCACCAGCTAGCTTCCCCTCTCAAATCAAATCACCAACCCTCCATTCATCACCTCCCTCTCTTTTATTTCTCCCCTTCTATCTTCTTCACCTCCATCTCCACGCTCTGTTTTCTTTACCGAGACCAACCCAGAGAAATCAGCCACCACCACCTTCGGCCACAACCTCCTTCGGCCACCACCACCTTCGGCCACTAGAGAAAACATAGCACATTCACCACCATCAATCAGCCCCCTTCACCTCCAATCACCATCACGACACACCACCATCACCACCATCTCTCTCCCTCCTCGCTCTCTGCCTCGGTGAAAACCCAGAACAGCAGCAGCAGCGCCGGAAGTAGCCCCGACGCAGCCCCTGCCACCAGACCCGAAAATTCGATCGGCAACACCCCTGCACCACCGCGCCTACCTCCTTCTCTCCGCCTCTCTGTCGCGACCGGACGAAGCCCATCCTCCGGAGCTAACCGGCGACCGATACCCAGAACCATCACCGACTCCATTACCGTTGAAGCTCCGACGAAATCTTCGATCCGTTCTCCTCCTCTTTTCCCGTAAATTGAACCCTCTCTTGTCAGTTACCGAACTATAATTGCTTCATAATCATGTATGTTTGCTTGTTTGTATGTGGGTGTGTGTGTGTGTTGAGTCGGGAGGAAAACCCATTGGAGAAGAGGGTGAGATTGAATAAAGATGAAGTTGCAGGGGGGTTTTGTTGTCCAATCTGAGAACTTAAGGGGTTGTTTTGTCACATGCTTAAATACATTTTAGTGGGGGTTCTTGTTGTCATTATACCTAAACTGCATTTTTGTATTTATACTTGTATTAACTATTTGTATTTAGTTAGTATAAATCTTTATTTAATTTTTGTTAATTTATATACTGGATATAATTACAAATAAATTAGTTTTGTAACATGAAATAAAAATATAAATTTATGTGAATTGGAAATTAGTTATGTTTATATATTTATATTTAGTTGTTGAAAAATAAGTTAGTAAAATACATTTTTATATACGTTTATATATGTGTTCGATAAAGATTATATTGTTGAAAAGATGAAATACTTCTAAGTTTCGTTTTAATTACATTACTAGTAATATTTCAATAAAGTGTACAACTTTATATTATTTTACCAACAAGTAAATTCGTTTAAACTAGAATATTAAATAGTTTTCACTCATTAAAATTGGAGTTTATAAATACGTTAGGGGTATTCGATTAGGCTTTCGCTTCCATATCATATAGGACATATGCATTGTCTATTTGCGATACGAACTCTTTTGTGATTAGGAATTTATGTGTATGATTGTAGAGCATGCCTTCGACGACCTAGTTGAACCGGACGTTGTTTACGAGTAGCGCCTTAGATAGCACTTTTGGCTCTCACGGTGAGTATTCATGCTTAGCGTTGCGTACTTAACTTCTTTCGTGTCAAATGTGATTTTATTTCACGTCTCAAAATATACTTGTGATACATGCCTATTTTTGTGTGTCAATTCCTTTCATGTGATACTCGTTTATCTGAAAATAATTGTCGTGCTTTATTCCGAAATTTCTAAACTTGCCGTACTCACTTTTAAACTGTCACTGTATCACTCGTTTTCAAATCGGAAAACTAATTTTTCAAATATCACTAAGTCGGAATTCATTAATAACGTAAAGTGAAAGAATCGCAAGTACTGGAACCAGTTGGGTCTACGACACTGTTATACGCCTACGTCATGTTACTTTACTTTACGTTACGTTAATATCGGGTGATGATTCCCTGGGCCAGGTCCCTAAAGAGATATCGGGATAATCCCCTGGGCTCCAGTCCCTAAACTTATTTTGGGTGATGATTCCCTGGGCCAGGCCCTAAAGACATGGGACTCCGTGCGCCCCGATTCCTTTCGTCGTAGGCTGGAATCCAGCATTCTAGTACTACTCTTATGACTTACAATCTTAAGGGGGTGTCGACACTTAAGGTCTATTAGTTGGCTTGTATGTTGACTAGCGGGATCGGAAACCCCGATCCACAACGCTTGGCAGAGAGGTCGGGTTGTCAGAACCCCCTTAAGCCAGTATCATCTGTTACTATTCACCCTGGTCTCTCCTGATTACTGTGAGTTAATAATGCGACGTCTTTGTCTCTAAATCTGGAAGAAGTTATTTATAAGACGTGTTCTGAATAGACATGCCACTTGGGAAAAGATCCTTGAAATGGAAATGTTGGACGTTTGATAGTCTTACGAAACATTGCAAACTCTAATCTTTATACTTATACTTTGTTACTGTTTAAACTACTTCAAATGTAAACCCCGTAACCTTTCTTAGTCATTCTGTTTTACATGCTAAGGTGTATATTCACTCAGTTTTTACTGATACTCGGAAAACTGCGGTCTTGTGTCTTTTAATTTCCCCGCAGGTATATGACTGGTTTGCATGGGGTAACGCGCTGGACTCACGATTCGTTCTCACCTGCAAACTGTATCAATTAGTAATTAACCGTAGAGCAAACTTTTGGTGTAATACCTCTTTTGCTAGGCTTGTTGTCCTGTTTGGACTCAGCCACAAATAATGTTATCGTGTAAACTTTTAATCAGTAGTTTGGATGTTTCCTTTCACTTTCTTGTTACTAATACTCCTTATACGAAAGGTTAATTCCCTGTATGGAGGACACTACCCCGATCTCCTGTCCCTTTGGAAATCGGGGGTGTTACACTTAGTGCGGAGAACCTTTCATCTGCTAATGGTTTAGTGAAGATATCTGCAATTTGCATGTTAGTAGCAACAAATTCAAGAACATTATCACCTTTCTCAGCATGATCTCTGATGAAGTGGTGTCTGATATCAATGTGCTTGGTTCTTGAGTGTTGCACTGGATTCTTTGTAATTAAAATTGCAGTAGTGTTATCACACTTAATAGGTATGCCCCTGAAGTCAAATCCAAGGTCTCTTAGCTGTTGAGCAATCCATAACACTTGTGAGAAGCATGCTCCTGCAGCTATATATTCAGCTTCAGCTGTTGATAGAGCAACTGAATTCTGTTTCTTGGAATGCAATTGATCAAGTATGATCCAATGAATTGGCAACTTCCTGAAGTGCTTTTCCTATCAACCTTGTAACCTGCAAAGTCAGCATCTGAAAAACCATGCAAAGAGAAGATAGAATGTCTTGGATACCAAAGCCGTAAGTCTTTGGTACCATTGAGATATATGAATATTCTCTCAATTGAAGAATACATCAATTGAAGAAAGATTCCTTTCTTCAATTGATGTATTTGAAGTCCTAGGAAGAAGTTCAACTCTCCCATCATGCTCATCTAAAATTCCCTGCTCATAAGACTTGAGAATTCTCTGCACAAATGATCATTAGTAGCTCCAAATAGTATATCATCAACATATATCTGAACTACAAGTAAATCTTTCTCATGAGTCTTTATGAAAAGAGTCTTGTCTACTAAACCTCTTTTGAAATCATTTTCAAGTAAAAACTTTGACAATATTTCATACCAAGCTCTTGGAGCTTGTTTCAAACCATAAAGAGGTTTGTCAAGTTTGTAAACATGATCTTGAAACTTGTCATTTTCAAAACCAGGTGGTTGTGCAACATAAACTTCTTCTTGTAAAAATCCATTCAAGAAAGCACACTTCACATCCATTTGAAACAGTTTCATGTTCTTGTAAGATGCAAAAGCAAGTAAAATTCTAATTGGTTCTAACCTGGCAACTGGAGCAAAATTTTCCTCATAATCTATACCTTCTTCTTGATTGTAACCTTGAGCAAATAACCTTGCTCTGTTTCTAATTACATTGCCACTTTCATCTAAATTATTCCTAAATACCCATCTGGTACCAATGACAGACTGGTTTGTAGGTGGTGTAACTAGGTTCCAAACCTTATTCCTTTCAAACTCAATGAGTTCACTTTGCATAGCAATGATCCAGTCTGCTTCTTGTAAGGCTTCTTTCACAGTTTTTGGTTCTACAAGAGAGATAAAGGCATCAAAAGCACATAAGTTCTTCAACTGTGATCTAGTTTGTGTACCAGTGGTTGGATCTGATATGATATTATCAGCTGGATAGGATGAGAGATATTTGAATATCTTTCGTGGAGACCATGGTTCAGGTTCTCCATAGATCTTCTCTGGTCTTGAAGTAGTGGCTTTGTCACTTGAATCCTTCTGATCATCTTTTTCAAGGCTTTGAGGTTTACTTTCAAGGCCTTGAGCACCATTTTCAAGGTCTTGAAAATGTCTTCTATTTTCTTCTGAGCCTTTCTTGAATCGTAATGAATTCTCAGTCTCTTCCTCTGATTCATGCTTGTTCAAATTCAAGTCTGCAAAACTTTCACTCAAAGAACCATCATAGCTTTCATAAAAAATAACATGAATGCTCTCTTCAACCAGTTTGGTTCTTTTATTGTAAACTCTATAAGTTTTGCTATTCAGAGAGTAACCAAGAAATATACCTTCATCACTTCTTGCATCAAACTTACCAAGGTTGTCTTTTCCATTGTTGTGGATAAA
The DNA here is from genome assembly GCA_023055425.1 of Linanthus parryae. Classification (NCBI taxonomy): domain Eukaryota; kingdom Viridiplantae; phylum Streptophyta; class Magnoliopsida; order Ericales; family Polemoniaceae; genus Linanthus; species Linanthus parryae. The sequence continues at coordinate 66,205,957 of JALGPY010000007.1, read as the reverse complement.
ACAAGTACATCCAAAGGTTCTGAAGTATGAAATGTTTGGCTTCCTCCCTTTGAATAGTTCATAGGGGGTATTCTTCAGAATACGTCTGATCAAGCACGTGTTCAAAATATAGTTTGTTGTATTCACAGCTTCTTCCCAATAATGTTTTGGCAACTTGTTCTCAAGAAGCATTGTTCTTGACATATCTTCAAGAGTCCTGTTCTTTCTTTCAACAACACCATTCTGTTGAGGAGTTCTTGGAGCAGAAAAGTTGTGAGAAATACCATGCTTATCACAGAATAAATCAAATTCTAACTGATCAAATTCTCTACCATGATCACTCATGATTGAAGCTACAGGTAGGTTTTTCAATTTTTGAAGTTCTCTGCAAAGCTTTGAAAATTCAGAGAGTGCTTCAAATTTTTCTTTGAGAAACATAGCCCAAGTATATCTAGAAAAATAATCTACAACAACTAGCATATACCTTTTACCTTTTGGAGTAGGAGTCCTCATAGGACCACAGAGATCCATATGAAGCAACTCAATAGGTCTAGTTGTACTTACAAACTTCTTTGGCTTGAATGAACATCCGGTCTGCTTGCCTTGAGCACAGGCTTTGCACATTTCGTCTTCTTTGAAATTGATGGATGGCAATCCTCTTACCAAGTCTTTGGAAATCAACTTGTTCAAGGTATGCAAACTAATATGACCAAGTTTCCTGTGCCAAAGCTTTGAATCCTCTTTCAAGGCCTTGATACACTTCAAACTTTCACCTGCAATTTTCTTAGCCTCAAAAGTATAAATATTGTTTGATCTAGAGGCTGTGAGAATGCAATCTCCTGATTTCTCATTTTGCACAACACATTTCTCTTTATCAAAGATAATTTTTTTGCCATTATCATAAAGCTGAGATACACTAAGCAAATTAAATTTTAAACCTTCAACTAGATACACATCACAAATAGAGTTTTCAGAATTTGTACCAACTTTTCCAATACCAAGAATGGTGCATTTTCCTTTGTCACCAAGTTTTATTGAACCTTCTTATTGCTCCTTTAATTCTGAGAATAGAGATCTCTTTCCACTCATATGTCGTGAGCAACCACTGTCCATGAACCACCCTGCTGACACCCTGCAAACACCAATCACTGCCTTACCCAGCTGTTAGACCAAGTGTGGAATTTGGATTCATATTCAGGATCAACCATGTTAGGTGGCCTAACCCCTTTAGGAACCCAATCTGCTTAACTTTTCCTTTGAGTTGAAAAGTAAATGTGTTCCTCATTATGTGAGGGTCTCTTTTTGTGAAAGGACAAGTCATCTTAACATGACCAGATTTGCAGCAGTAATGACAAGTAGGAGAAGTTTTGTTTCCAGCTTTCACAAATCTGGTATTGTTCCTTCTTGGAAAGTTTGGATTGAATCCAATACCAGCTTTGAACAGACTGTGAACTTCCTCCAAGAATCAAGTTCAACTTGTGTTCTAATCCAGCAAGCTTGATTTTGACCAATTCAGATTCTTGAAGTTTCTCAGTGAGAGTAGTTTTTTGTTTCTCTAATTCATCAACCTGATGTCTTAGATTAACAAGACTGTCATTCACTGAGGAGTTTTCAGTGACTACTTCCTTGACTTGTATTTTCAAGGATTTGAAACTGGTTTTCAAGGCCTTGAAATCACTATCAGTTTTCTTCTGAGAGATTTCAAGATTCTGATTTTGGCAAACTAGTTGTAAGTTTTCTTTCGCTTGCTCATGAACTTTTTCTTTCAAAAGTCTGATCTCTTTCAGATAATCTTCCTCATTCAAAAGCATTGTTCTGAGATATTATGAAAGAGATTCTTTTGGTTTTGAAATCAGACAATTTACCATTACCTCAATGTTCTTATCAGGACTTTCATCATGCTTGGCCATGAAGCATAGGTTGGCATGTTCTTCCTCAGATTCAGATTCACTAGAGCTATCTGAATCACTCCATGAAGCTATCATGGCTTTCTTTCTTCTGTCATAATCTTTCTTTTGAAAGCTCTTGCTTTTATTATGTGGACAATCTCTTATCAAGTGTCCTGCATCACCACATTCAAAGCAGTTCATAACTTTTGATTTGTTTTGTGAAGAGGACTTACCTTTGTAGTCCTTGCTGCTGGATGATATATGCCTTTCTCTGTTGAAATCTTTATTTCCAAAGTTTTTCTTCATTTTTAGGATCCTTGTCTAGGCTTTGGAAATTAAGGCAATTGGATCTTCATCATCACCATCCTCAGTTTCAAGGCTTTGTGTTCTCTCATTCTCTTTGGCTTTGAGAGCTAAATTCTTGACACCATCTGGGATTTCTCCATCAACTTCATTCATAGATATCTCATGTGTCAAGAGCTTCCCTTGTAGGTCATCAAGTTATAAAGTTGAGAGATTATGAGCTTCTTCAATAGCTGTGGTCTTTGGTTCCCATTTTGCCTTTGGAAGACTTGTGAGAATCTTCCTCACCTTTTCTTCATTGGAAAAATGTTTTCCCAGTGAATCAAGGTTGTTGACAATATAAGTGAACCTCTTGAACATGTCTCTGATGGACTCATCTGCATTCATCTTAAACAGCTCATATTGTCTGAGATAAATGTTAATCTTGGTTTGCTTGACTTGACTGGTTCCCTCAAAGGTAACCACAAGCTTATCCCAGATTTCCTTTTCAGTTGTGCATCCAGAGATCATGTTGAATTCATCTGTACTCAAAGCACAATACAAAATTTTAATAGCCTTGTCGTTCTTAGAAAATTGCTCTAACTCAGAAGAGGTGAGTGAGTCTTCTGTTTTGGGAGTTCTGATCCCATCTTTCTCTGTGTAGAAAGTATGAGGTCCATTTTGGATAATGGTCCAAAGCTTTACATCTTCATCAATAATGAACATTTTCATGAGAGCATTCCAGTGAGCAAAATTTTCTCCACAGAATAGAGGAGGTCTGTTAGCAGCTCTTCCCTGTGAGAAACCACCATCACCTGCAGTACTCATGATCACCAGATGGTTAAATCTTAAATAGTGATACAAGCTCTGATACCGATTGAAAGTGTGAGTATGCAGATGTATATGTAGCTAAGATACTCTAGAAGGGGGGTTTGAATAGAGTATGCCAACTTTTTACAAAACTTTCTAGGAAGATAAAAACTTGTGCAAACAATGAAGTTCAAGGCCTTGAAAGCAAGTTCAAGCCCTTGGAGAAGATGGAGACAGTATAAAGCAAGTATGCCTTTTTCAAGGCCTTGAAAACCAGTTCAAACCCTTGAAAAACAAACAGTTTTGTGTGCTGCAAAAACTATGAAAAAGAATGAACTGTAAATGCAGAAGACAAGTGATTTATAGTGTTCAGTCCACTTGGACCTACGTCTCTACCTCAGAGATTAGATCCCTGCAGGATTTTCAACTCAATTCTTATTGATCAAAAGCTAATCCCTAGAACTCAAGCCCAGAGAGTTCCCTTACTCTGTTACAGCTTGTGGTTTTCCCTAACCTGTCTAGTACATGCTCTAGCTAACTGATTAACTAAGAATTATCTATTGGTCACTTTGAACAATCCTTGAGAATAGATGTAGAGATAATATAGAAATGATCTACCAATACATCTCAATACAGAAGTACACTTAGAGTAGAAAACTGCAGTGAAAATGCAGTGAACTTCTGTGGAATGGATTGGAAGAATGATGAACTTCTTTGATGCTTGTCAATCCATAACTCTTTCTCTGTTTTTGCCCGTTGAGTTTTGTGTTTTTTGTCTTGTTGCTTCGGGTTTGAGCTCTATTTAAACTTCAAACAGCTCTGCAAATCTCCCCAGATTTTCAGCAACAAACTTCCTATTTTGTAGGCAACAGAGTTTGACTACTTTGAAATCTTCTCCAACGGTTGGATGATCACAATCTTCAGAGATTTTTTTGTCATCTTTCATTTAAACACCATGAGAAGCTGTCATATAAGTCTGATTGATCACATGATCAAAGTGTCCAACTATTTCCAAATCTGCAGCAATTCAGTTTAGGAAACAATCCTGCAAAACTTAGAAACAAAATTTCTTGCATTATCATGGTCAAACAGATGATATCTTATGATCAAAACATGTTAGAACAATTTGTCTTTCATAATCTAAAAACAATGAATCAAGCATATGAAAGAGAGAGAGGGGAAAACAACTCAGAGAGTTTGCAGAAAACTCCCCTTGAGAGTGTGCATACAGGTTAAGCAGTTTCAAGGCTTTGAATCCAGTTTCAAAGCCTGTGAGACTGATTCAAGGCTTTGAAAGCTGATTCAAGGCCTTGAAATAGCTGAGCTATTCCAAGCCTTGCACAACCTGATCTTTCAGTATTTAACTGATCTAGGTGATCTCTAAGATCCGACTGTCGTACATTTGCAGACTAAAAGAACACTGCTTCAAAAACAATTTGTAGGTGAGCGACTTCTTCCTGTAAAGACTCTCCAACTACAACCACAAAGCAGCCACTGTCTCGTGATCTGTGACATCGGTGATCTTGTCCCGCTCGACGCACAACAGGATCGTTGCAAGCGCCTTCTCATCCATCGTCTGAAACTCAGCGGGGAATGTATACACGCCCTTGTTGTCTGACGCCAATGGCAACTAGATGACTTACTTCTTCAACAAAGCGAACATCTTCATCTGGCACATATTGAAGTTGTTCCACCCGGTAAACCGCTCGATCTTAAGTCCTAAACCTAACACCGTTCTTCGCGGAAGATCCAAAACCTTAGCTCGTTATACCTTATTAGAGTACTTCACCTGAATCGTGAAACCCAAGCTTTGAATTTCACCGAATTGTGAAACCCTAGCTCTTAGCTCTCCTCGGATCGAAACCAGGCTCCGATACCAATTTGTTGGAACGAGGGTGTCAAAAACTAGAACGAATAAACAAGGAATCAAGATTTAAGGACACGAATTTAACGCGGTTCACTAACGATCACCTGAGCTAACTCCACGGCGAGAAAATCGTCTTTATTTATGTGAGAAACAGCCCAATACATCCACAATCACTTATGCACGACCCAGGACCCTTTATAGATATAAGGGAACCTAGACTTGTTGCAAAAGCAACCCGAAACCGCCCTTAAGCAACAATGAAACAACCCAACCTGTAGCAGCCCGTAACATGTTCGTGCGAACAAGTTTTTGTTCGTACGAACACTCTTCTCTTCGCGCATACACTAATTTGTTCGCACGAATTCCTGCTCCATCCAGTAAGTTGTAGCCTTGTCTTCGTCGTTCTTCTTCATTGAGCCTTGGTTGTTCTGATTCGAGGCACTCCTAACAGATCATGATTTCATAGTGGTTAATTTAGATAACTTATGTGTACATTCTAGCTTACAAGTTCATCCATATCTGGTAGGGAGACCTAGCTTCAGACACAAGTAATTATTTACAAACATTGAATAGGTATTAGTTTTACAAATGAATGTATACGCGTAAATTGATAAGTAATTATGCGTTTAATATTTGTTTTGACCAACTCTCCTACCTGGAACACAAAAGGGCCGACAGATAATACAAATGGAAGTTCAAGTTTTTCTGCATATTCTTAAAAAATCTGTCTTTGTATACATTTTCTAAGCTTAGACTCAAAGAAGTCATACTTATTGTAAGAAGTCTCCGCCTTCGTTTCATGGCTGAAAATGTAGGAATTGTTTACCCGTCTATCACTGTTTTTGATCCCTTATATAATGCACCGCGTTCTCTGAAGACTTAACATTACATTATCCTAGAGGAAATGCAAAATACTTACTAGCTAATTTAACTTTAACTATCTACTTGCTGCAAAATGGCATCTTTGCTTTTCCCTTTCTGCTCCATAATCATGCCACCCCCAAAGCGATCGTCGTCCCTGAAAGTCAGAGATCAAGGGCACAGAGATGAAGGTAACTTCTTATTTTTGGGTAAATTTCAATGACATGAAGGTAACTTTCAGAGATCAATTTAGTCTTTCCTTGCTGAGAATATCTATCAAGGAATGAATACAGAGAGAAAATACTGAGTTAGAGATTGTAGTTTACCAATATGTATTGTTTGATGTGTTTACATTTGGCAGGGAGATCGAGGAACATTGTGGACTCAAATTTGCAAGTTCTAAGGGAAAGGATTAAAGAAGTGAGGGTCAGAGAGAGGTCAGGGAAGTGTTCCAGGACTGAGATTGGATGGAACTATGCACATGATTATGACTATAAGGTCAGGAAATCTGCGGAAGCTTCTCAGACCGTTCGAGTGTTTGGCTTGATTAGTGGCACTCTTGGCCTCACTATTTTCACTGCAAGCCTATTCCTCTGTATTGTTTTGTTCATGATCCATTCGAACTGAGGAGCTCTTCGGATGGACGGCATAGTCCTTTTCCTTCTTGGAATTATCTCCATTGACTGTTCATTGAGTATATCTTGATCTTGTTTGCCGTCTGTCTGTTTTCCATTCATCTCTTGAAGATTTATCTGTCAAATTCGTTGAAATGTATGTAAAACTTACTATCAACTTCAATCATCAACAATGTCAATGTATATGAACCCAGTACGTGGATTTCTTTAGTGTGTAGTATCCGTTAATGTAGCTCGGGATCGTATAGTTCGTAGTTCTTAAATGTCTAATGTGGGACTTCTCAACCGTTATGCAAGATTTAGCCCATCCGTGTATGCAGAACATTGCACTTTGCATATCAAAGATTAGACCATATCAACTCTACAACACAGCCTCAAATTATAAACATCCGCGTTAAGTTATATCCCATTCAGGAAAAAGAAAGAAAAAGCTTACAAACTGCAGTGTAGAGCTGTCGACGGGTGGAGTCAAACCCATGCCTGGTATGATCGAGCCTATAATAGAAGTTCAAACTGTATCATAGGTTTTTCACTGCTCTTCACAAATGACATTTTTTTTTTGTGCCAGTACTATGAAATCAACCAGAAGATCATACTCTAGACTTTGCGAGCTTTCATTTGGAAGTATTAATTCTTTCGAATAAAATTGCCCTGACGGTGAATTGAAGGAAGTTGCTTAAAATGCAGCAACCAGATGATCAATCTTATCGCTTTCTTTGGATGCTTGGTTTGCATCTTATTGCCCCTTTTTGGACAATAAGACAATTTTTCCATCAAACGTCGAAGATATTGAAGCAATGTGCACGAGTGAGGCCAATAGACCAATTCAAGCAGTCTAGTTGTCTCTTTATTGCCACAGCATGTCTTTGAAAAAGGAAGTTGCAGCACGTTATAAATACACTTGTAAGAAACCATAATGCCATCCAGGAAGTATTTTGTTTCCGCTCTATATGGGGACAATACATGTTTCATTAATCTAAACGAAAAAGGAGATTTCAACAATGCTAAAGTTGTCGACATGCCACAGGTAAGCTCTGGTCGTGTGTGCTGATGTAGAAAAAGATTATCAATATACGAATTAGCAGACAGTCCTACCATCATTTTGGATCATCTGCCTGTCCATTTCCTTCTAGTCAATATAGATAAAAAACTGAAGATTAGCAATTCTTGTCGTCCAATTATTTGATACATTGAGCTTATGGAGGAGTGTACCTAATACCGTCGCTTGAGAAGAGCCACCAGTGGTCAATATTTCAAGAAAAAAAATTACAATAGTGCTGGATTCATCAAGTAAATTTAGACCCTGTTTAACTTTTACCACACTTGATTCCTAGGTGTTGGATAGAAGAACAGCCAGGCACGCCTTGATGAACAACCCAGACTTATATAGTATCTAAAATTATCCGTAAAAGATCAAATTGATAAAATGATAGATGTCAGAGACTGATTAGGTCAAAGTTATAGTTCGACAGTAATCCCTGATATATCTTGCTTGTAACACAAGCAAATATAAAAGTAACAATTTATAGACAACCATAACGCGGTTTAGTTGATTATTCAGAAAAAGGGATTAGCAACCATAATTATCCTTTTTTTAATATGTTTTTGATCAAATATTTAACCAACAACACAAAAATGTGACGGATAAAACAAAGGGAAACTCCGTGGTTTCTGCTAATTCTTATATAATGCGCTGATGCATGTACCATACTCTAAGAAACAACTCAGCATTTGCCGAACCCTGTATTAGAAATAGAACTTCCCTTTCCTCTCCCCGCCAAATAGTAGACAACGGGCGGAAAATATATCCTCACCTTCCTTATTCATTAACAGTCTAAATATCCAGATTTTGCAGCCTCCATTGCTATCTTTCTGGAACATGGCTTCTTCGATCATTCCTTTCTGCTCAGTGATCATGCCATCTCTAAAGAGACCGTCCCTGCAAGTACGAGCTCAAGCGCACAAAGACGGAGGTAACTTGTGTAGAATCTGTCTTTCGTCATTGAATATTACCAAATAAATAATATTTACTGTTTTTAATATGGTCATTGAGCACGGACTTTATTTACTGTTATTTCATGGTGTTTTGTTTGATTAATTTGTTTGCATTTGGCAGGGAGGTCGGGGAACATTGTGGACGCGAATTTGAGAGTTCTAAGGGAGAGGATGGAAGATGTGAGGATCAAAGAGAGGTTGGAGAGGTGTTGCAAGACTGAGAATGGATGGAACTATGCACCTGGCTATGGCTATAGTGAACTCAAGAGGTCTAAGGACATTTCTCAGATGTTTCGAGTGTTTGGCTTTGCTACGGGGACTTTTGGGCTCACCGTTTTCACTGCTAGCCTTTCCCTCTGCCTTTTTTCTCTTTTGATCCATATGAACTAAACTTAGGAGTATAGGAGTTCAGACTGAGATCATAATTCGTCATCTCTTTGCGGATGTCTTCAATTAAGTTCTTGTAGTTCATATTGATATCAATGCTTCCTTCCACCATTTGTTGGGCAACTTTAGCATCAGTTTCGATTAAGACCCTGTCCCAGGTGGTGTCATGAATGATGACAAGTCCTCTAAAGATGGCCCAAAGTTCAGCATCCAGGACTTCAGCTCTTCCAATGTGGCCATAGTAGCCCTTGATCCAGTTTCCTTTTCCATCCCTGAAAAGTCCTCTGTATCCTGCCCTGTAAGGGTGTCCGAATCTGCTAGCATCCGTGTTAAGCTTCTTCCTACCTGCAAGAGGCAGTTTCCAAGTAAGTCCTATCCTTGGTGGGTGATCTGACCCGTGGGGGGAGAAAGTTTTAAAAATATCTTTTGATAAATTTTTTATCTTTTGCAAACTTTCTGAGTTTGAAGGGTAAAGGTTACAGAAAACTTTTTGGTTTCTATTTTTCCAAATTTGCCAGCAGATAGTAACAAAAAGAGTGGTATGCCATCTTTTGCTCTCATTTTTTTGTCTTTGGATCATATTTTTTTGAAACCAGTCATGAAAATTTTCATTTCTCCCCCTTTGTAGCCAGTGTCCCCCAAAAAAACTGCTCCATATGCTTTTAGCTCTTTCACATTGCCTGAACAAGTGATTGAGATCTTCGCTATGAGCAAGACAAATAGGGCACATATCATCATTGGTCAGACCTCTAATTTTCCTATGACAATTAGTGAGAATTTTTTTATGCAACACGGTCCAGCAGAAAAAGATGATTTTAGCTGGGATTTTGAGTTTCCACAACCACGTCCAATTGATGGTATCAGGCAGCGGACTTATGGTGGCAATGCTTGTATAGGCAGCTTTGACGGAAAAGCTACCATTCTCAGTCCCATTCCAAAAGAAGGAGTCACTTGACTCCCCAAACTGAGGGAGATGGATTGCGTTAATCTCAGCAACATCTCTCCCCTCAATGAGATAACTGATGTTATCCAGATTCCAGTTGCCCCCTTCGTCAATGAGATCCTTAACTTTCAGCATAGGGTCGAAGGGGATTTGAGGATATTTAACTCTAAGGCTGTTGTTTTCAAACCACCAATCATTCCAAATTGAGATTTTCTCACCATTTCCCACAACCCATTTGGAGTTGGTTCTAATAAAGTCTCTAGACTTGATGATACTTCTCCAACAGTGAGAAGCCCGGTTAGTGGTAGGCCACTCAAAGAAGTTGTGTTTTCTAAGATACTTGGCTTTAAGGATTTTGACCTAAAGAGGGAGGGGTTGGAAATGATATTCCACCCAAGTTTAGCTAAGAGGGCGTTGTTTTGATCTCTCATATTTCTAATACTTAAACCACCCAAGCTTTTATGTTTGCAAGCGGTTTCCCAATTAACAAGGTGAATTTTCTTTTTAACCCCATCTCCCTACAAAAAATTCCTATTCACCTGGTCAATCTTATCACACATACTCGCCGAATAAGCACTAGTTTGCATAGTGTAGTTAGGAATAGCAGTAGCCACCGCATTAATAAGGGTCAATCTGCCTGCAACCGAAAGGTTGCTGGCTTTGAACTCAGAAAGCTTCTTTTTCAATTTTTCAAGAATATCCGCAAAGTGTTCTTTTGAAACTCTTTCATGACAGATTTTAACACCTAAATACTTTCCCAAGTCTGTGGTGAGGGGGATGTCAGTGCTTCTCCCAATCTCTCTAGCATGTCTTCTCCTAATATTTCCGGACACAAAGCATTTAGACTTATGAAAATTAATTTTTTGTCCAGAGGCACTGCTAAAATCCTCAATGACTTTCATGGCAATACTACAACTTTCAATATTCGCATGAGTAAAGAGAAGCATGTCGTCAGCAAAAAGTAAATGGGTGAGAGAAGGGGATCTTGGGGATACCTTCACACCCTTCCACTGTCCTGTTTTCTCCAAACTGTCAATCATGTTAGTCAGCCTTTGGAGACATAAAACAAATGTATATCGAGGCTTGAGGATATTCAGAAATGATCATTCTCTTAAGTTAACAGATTAGGAGCAGAAATAATATCTGGAGTTAATAATCGAATGTGTATTAAGCGTAGCTACCACTATTAGCAGCCCAATTATGCTTTAGACTAAACAAACGACTAACCACAGACCGCATCAACAGTGTTGAATGCTTGCATGCATTTCCGCGCAATTTACCTCAATCTGGTTTGACCAAATCTACCACCAACCACACCAACAGCTAGTTCCGCACGTATATTCTTTGCTTAATCTTAAAACAATTTATTCGTCTATGATTTTCTTACCTTGGACTTGAATTTTCAAGAAGTATTGACCAATTAAATCAAATGCCTTCTTTTTTATTCCCCATGTACATATAGAAACACATGCATCCTTGCAAAGTCGGTACAAAACATTGCACAATCATAAATAAAATAAAACATTCTTGCTTGCTGTTGAACTACCTCAACACGTTTCAGAGTTCTGATACCTCTTGGCACAGACCCATCAGCACATCGCATACACTCTTCCATAGCGTTTGACCGGAGAACAATTTGGCACATTTTTTTTATGAAGAAAACAAGGCTTATGTAAAATGATCTGTAAATTTTCAAAGTTTTAAGAGGCCTATACCTTTGACGCGGTTTTAAATGTTTAATTGTGGAAAGTTATTTACAATTGTAATAATCTTTTACAATATGTTTTGCGTAAATATTTAACCCCATGGCTTCTTCCTTGATCAAAAGAAAAACATGACTTCTTCTTGACATGCCATCTCTCTAGCGATTGTCCCTGTAAATTACAACTCAAATCCAAAAAGATAAGAAACATAGTTTCTTCTTTATATGTTCATAAAGAAACATAGTACTATTGGCCTTTAATTGTCCAGTAATTGAGAGAATATGAACGAGAAAGAGTTCTTTACTGTTTACTGATAGCTTTGTTCAGATTTTCAGATTTCGTAGGTAAATCGAGGAACATTCTTGTCAAATATTTACCGACTTTCGGTAGAATACAATTGCAACCAGCAGTATCATAAATCTTTGAGCATTCCTAAATTTAATAGAAAGGCCATCCAAGCTTTCACCATAATTCACAGAGTCCTCTGACTACTTTCTCTCTCTAAACCTTTCCTCTCCCCGGTGCACTGTTCATCTTCTTCCTCCCCCCTTCTCCGTTTCTCTGCAACACCCCTCTCTCAGCCTCCCCACCCATTGCATGTAACAGATTTGGCTTGCTCATCCATCTAGGATGTCAAGCAACTCCTCTTTTCCGTCAGATGGTCTTCTGCCGACCCCCCACCACTTCTTTGAAGGTCCTGAAATCCACATCGGCGATGAAGATGTGGTTCCTGAGCGACAGATCGAGCGTGAGAAGTCTTTGGTGGCCTATGTAGTTGACCGGAGACCGATTACGGCTGAAGATCTCCAAGAAGCGATCCGCAAGTACTGGCAGCTTAGTTCCACCCACCAAATTCGGGTCAAAGCTTGGGAGACCTTCCGGTTCTTTTGGATCGAAGTTCCTGACGACGAAGACCGTTCAGATCTCGCCACTGTAGAGGTCTTCAACATCCTCGGAGCACTAGTCTTGGTTCGTCAATGGCAGTCAGGTGTCGGCTACACAGCAGAATCCTTCACGCATGCACCGATCTGGGTCACTATCAATGGAGTCCCTTATGACTCTATCAAGGCGGATTTTGCAGAAAAGTTGGGATCCATGGCTGGCGAGGTTATCACAGTACACCCAGAGACAGAAGACGGCGACACACAGTGCTCAATGAAGGTTCTAGTCTCCCTTCCGGTTCAGCAACCCCTCTTCCCTGGGGTCACAGTAACTAATCAGGCAGGGGTATCCTCTTTTCTGCAATTCAGTTACAGCAATATCTTCTCAGTCTGCTACCAATGTGGTCGAATTGGGCACACTAAATCTCTCTGCAAAACTTCCGCTTCTCAAGCAATGAATGCCCACAGGCTCCGGCTTAACCAAGTTCTGACCCACTTCGATCTGTATGCCCTAGCCATCCCAAACAGGCCACTCTACTCCCGCTCTCTCCGAGCCATCACCAACACCAACATTGAAAGAACCACTAGGGTGTACACGGAGTACACTTCTGAGGGGAGTCGCCTCCAATGTCTCACAGGGCCCAATAACAATTGCTGGTGGATCTTTTGGAGAACCCTAACTTTCTCCAGTTCTTCCCCCTCGAGCAGCCGCACCATCTCAGACCAATCTCATACACCGGCTCACATGCAGGGTCAGAACAGTGGGTCAACCGATGATGACGTGGAGATCGACAATGTTGATGATGACACTTCTCAATCCTCTTCGGTGGAGGAAGATCCGAGTGAGCATAGTCCAGACGATTCTACAGAAGACGGGTACGTGGCTGATGGAGACGCCTCTCTCAATCCCTTGACTGATGAGGACATGATCCAAGCGGTGACTGGTAATGTTGATCAAGCGGTTCCAGCCGCATCGGATGAGGTGATGATGGAGGCGGTGCATGAAGCTGGGGACAATTCCAGAGCCCTGATCGTGACAGTAGATGATTCAGCTTTCGTGAACAGTGGTTGGCCTGAGGATGAGTTTGTTCCTCTTTATCCGTATCCAGACAATGACTCACTAGGTTTTGAAGCCAGCTATGACGGCTCCAGCTTGGAAGGAACCCCCCTGTCCTCACACACCCCTGTGTCACGTGATTCTGCTTCTTCATCAGGTTCTTCTTTTTCCCTCTTTCCTTCTAATTATTTTGTTCAATTAGCTTTGTCTTCTAGTTTGTCATATAAACACTTGTTTACTCCCTGGCTCGACACTTTTCATACTTCCCCTACAACTTTGCCTCAAATCACTTTTTTATTTTTCTACTTGCGCTCTCTTCTTCTTGTTTACATCATCTGGCTACCTCAATTTTGTCACCTCCACCCAAACTTTGTCTCTCCTCCTCTCCCATCTCTGCCTAAAACTGGCCCCAACCTCATGGGCAACTGGTGGTCTCGGCTCATTAGCCCGTTCCCCAGCAGCAGTCATAGACAACCAGAAACCCCTCAATCTAGAGCGGGTTCCCTGCTGAGAAGGGCCTGCTGTTCTCAAAACAGGAGCTCCATCTTGATGACTCCTAAACCAGCCTTCCGTTGCGGCTTCGACCGAGAATTCAGACGACTCCTCCGAGCTGAGGGATTCCCACCAGGGCCGGAGTTTCACAGTGACTCGGACAGCACTGTTAGTATGGAATCCCCCCCTCCTACTCCGCCACCTCTTTTACCCTCTCCCATCTCTCGCAAACGCAAAGGAGGGCCGCTACTAGCGCACCCCCCTAAAAAAGGAAGGCTCATTGCGGTCAAGTCACTCACAGGCGTGAAGCGGGCAGCCTCCTCAACTCCTTTGGTGGAGAGCACCCCATGTAAGTGCCGCATTTTACCCTTCTCTTCTTTTTATAATTATTATCCATCTTTTACAAACCCCCTCTACTCTTATAAAATCTCTTCTTCTTTACCTGTTGCTACTTTACTACGTTATCACTGTGGGTTCTCCGTGGCTGACCCTACTCAGCCACGGCGAATGCCATGACGCTTTTAGCTTTGAATTGTCGAGGGCTAGGGCAACCCTTGACAATTCATACCCTCCACCGCTATGCCCTGGAATACCACCCGCAGCTTATGTTCCTTTGTGAAACTAAACTTCCTGTTTCGCAAGCTGCGGCAATCACTCATAAATGGGGTTTCTTATCCTTCGAGGGGGTTGATGCCACCGGTTCCAAAGGTGGACTCCTTGTCACTTGGAAACCCTCCGTTTCCTTTTCGACTATATACAAGGACAAGCACATTATTCTGGGTCATTTCACCTCCTACCTCGGGTCATACCACATAGCTTGCATATATGGTTCCCCATTCCTCTCCGAGAGGCCTACTGTCTGGGATAAGTTTAAACACTTATTATCTACTCTCAATGGTCCTCTCCTATGCTTGGGCGACTTCAACCAAGTGCTAGGGAGCTGTGAAAAACGGGGCCCACATAGTAATTCCACCCCAGGGGCAACTCGATTTAAGCGTCTGCTGTCACAGCTGGGCTTATTTGAGCTACATCACCGGGGAAGTTTCTTTACTTGGTGCAACAACAGACCCCCTCCTTTCACCACCTACGAACGGCTTGATCGCGGATTCATTCACTCTGCCTGGTCAACCCTTTATCCCCAATCCTACCTTCTCAATCTCCCTATTGTTGCGTCAGACCATGGCGCCACTATCACTTTTATTCGAGGGGCTCAAACGATAAAAAAGTCTCCATTCCGCTTCGAGGCATTCTGGCTTCGTAACACGGAATGCCGGGACATTATCCAAAACTGCTGGAACACATACGTGACAGGTTCCCCGTGCTTCCAAGTTACCTGTCATCTAAAGATGCTCCGGGGCCAACTCCGCCAATGGAGCAGAGATGGGATTGGCCACTTAAGTCGCCAGATTCGACACACACAAGACAAACTTCAGGATCTCTCGGCTCGCTCAGACCCTGACTATATGGAAGAGCTCAGCTGCCGAAGTGAGCTTGAAACTCTTCTCACTCAAGAGGAACAATACTGGGCCCAGCGAGCCAAGATAAGGTGGCTCCAAGAGGGTGACCGAAATACCAGGTTTTTCCAGAATGCTTACCGCCTTCGGAAAGGTCGCACACGCATAGCCACTCTGACCTCCACATCCGGACAAGAAGTCTCTAACACTGAGGAAATAGCCAACCTCTTTGTTCAGCACTTTACCAGCATCTACCTTGGGAACACCTGCCCCCGCATGCAGGCCACTATCAATTCCTGGAAGGGGTGGGACTCCTTTCATACCCGCCTCTCAGAGCACCACCTTCGTCTCCTCAGCTTCCCCTTCACAGCCGAGGAAGTCCGTACTGCTGTCTTCGATCTCGGACCATATAAAGCCCCAGGTCCAGACGGGTACCCACCGTGCTTCTTCCAAGCCGCATGGGACATTGTTGGCCCTGACATCACCCGTGCTGTTCTCTCCTTTCTAAACTCCGGCCACCTACTAAAAGAATGGAACCGTACCTTCATAACCCTGATACCAAAAAACCCTAACCCCCGCACCACATCAGATTTCCGACCTATCAGCCTTTGCAACACTACATATAAAATCATCTCAAAAGTCCTTGTCAACCGACTTAAGCGTATCATCCCCGATATCATCTCTCCTCAACAGTCTGCCTTCGTTCCCGGTCGCTTCATCTCTGACAATACCCTCCTTGCAAATGAAACTTTCGCCAAGATTCGAAGTCAACACTCCGGGCCTCATTACGCAGCCTTAAAGCTAGACATGAGTAAAGCTTTCGATAGAGTCAATTGGCAGTTCCTGTTCAAATGTCTCGCCCACATTGGCTTCCCTCCATTCTGGATCACCCTCATTAAGGCATGCGTTACCACAGTCTCCTACTCGTGTTTAATTAACGGCACAGAAAGCGCACATTTCCAACCACAATCAGGTCTCAGACAAGGAGATCCACTCTCCCCTTATCTCTTCATCATCTACCTGGAAGCCCTCTCCTCCCACCTCCAACACTTAGATGCTACAGGCTTGGTTCCCGGCATCCAGCTTTGTCGCTCCAGCCCTCCCCTCTCTCATCTTTTCTTTGCGGACGACTGTCTGCTCTTCTTTAAACCCACACTGGCCTCCTGTGACGCCTTACACTCCGCCTTGGACAATTTCTGCCAAGTTTCAGGACAACAGTTAAACCTCGAAAAATCCACTCTCCACTTCAGCCCCTCTATTCCACAAGACCTCCGCCTCTTTTACAGCTCGCGTTTCCTTATCCACCATTCCCCTCTCCAAACAACCTACCTTGGGCTACCCATCGGGAAGGACAAAAACAAAACCAGCGCATGCTCCTTCATCCTCGACAAGATTCAAAACAAAGTTGAATCTTGGAACTCCAGGTTCCTTAGCCCAGCTGGTCGTCTTGTCCTTGCCAAATCCATTCTAACCACCTATCACTCTTACATGGGTTCCTCCGTCTACCTTCCCTTAACCACACATCGATCCATCACTCGCTCTATCTCCTCTTTCCTCTCCAACCCCAAACACCACCACACCCCCAAATACATCCCCCCTTCGACTTACTGGAAGGCCAAAGCTGAGGGTGGCCTTGGACTGCGAGACTCCTCGCGCCTAAATTGGGCTCTGCTAGCTGCTAAGAGCTGGGCCTTACGTAAGCGGCCCCATGCCCTGGCCTCACAAATCCTTCTTCCCAAGTATGGAGCATCATCCCAATTTCAGCCTTTCCAGTTCTCTTTCCGGTCCAACTCCTCATGGGCCTGGAAAAGTGTTGCTCTCGCAGCAAGAATACTGCAGCAAGGCTATATTTGGCAAATTGGCTGTGGGAAGGAAATAAATTTTGGCTCCGATCGCTGGATCCCTGACCTTACCACCAGCCTCTCAGACTTCCTCCACAACCCTGACCTTAACTCTTTCACCGTGGCCGACTTCCTCCTCACATCTGAGTCCACCCAAGCTTGGGATATCCACAAACTTAATCACTTCCTTCCTACGTTTTTGGTGCATCTAATCTCCGCCATACAACTTTTCCCCCCTGGCACGCCAGACAGGTTTGTTTGGCCATACACGAGGACGGGAAACTATACAGTCCGTTCTGGATACAATTACCTACAAACCACTGAGATAAAGCCCTTCTATCCGGCTGGCTACTTCACTACTCTCACCCAGCACTATCGGGACCCCATCTGGGGTAAGTTGTGGAGCCTTCCACTCTCGCCAAAACTGCTCATCTTCCTTTGGAAAATACTGCACAACGGTCTTCCCACTAATGCCACGAGAGCCTTGCACTCCCCTAATCTTGATAGTCGATGTCCTATTTGCTACTCAGACACAGAAACTTCCCATCATTTGTTCCTCTCATGTCCTTTCGTGCAAAGGGTTTGGACTCAAGGACCTCAACCTATTCCAGCGCTGTTTCACCACGTCAGTAACCTCCCGGCATCCACTTGGCTTCGTGAGGCACTGCTCCACTATGCACAAGACAACCACAACCTTTGGCACCTCGCTGCCTTTCTTTGGGCCCTATGGAAAGTCCGCAACGCGCTGGTATTCCAGTCCACAGGTGCACGTCCTGCATCGTCAACACTACCAGGAGTTGTTTCTTGCCCATTCAAGAACAGACAGGTCAAGACATCCTCCCCAACCAACGGGAACTGCAGCTCCAACGTGCATTCTTCACAGCCAGCCACAGCACAATCAAGCAGACACTCGAATGTGCACGCTTCAAGTTGA